>CM060923.1:411020970-416020970 GCA_030737875.1 Allium sativum | reverse complement strand
TAGATCTGCATACTAATGGTGGAAAGGTGTATTGGATTAAGTAACGATGATCACCAGCTCAACGAAATGAAAAAAATGGAGAATGTAAACTATTCTCCATTCCTCCTACCCCTTATTTATATATAGCCTCCCACCAGCCCACTAATGGGCCTCTCAAAATAAGCCAACTAATGGTTACCAAAACTTTGATGTGACCACTCTATGGAATTGGAAACACCATGTCCTTTCCACTGAGACCGATCTCAGCACCTGATTCAATCCTAATAAAGTTATGCCATGTACAAGACCGACATGGGAAAGCCACAAATAAAATTCGTAAAAATTATGGATATGTCTTACATCCCCAAAAACAATATATCTAAACTTGAGATTGATCCAACCCTTAAGGTCGTAAAATGTGGTGTGAAAACCCGAACTTCCCCGTGAAGGAAAGCCCGGATTGACTTTGAGAACACGACAAATCAGAGCACAAACAGAAGAACATTTCATTGCTTATAACAACAATTTCATCAGAATTCAAGAATATACAGAGTGTGAATAAATATTACACATTCGATAAATATCAGAGATTTACAAATTACAATGCGGTGGAAAATTATACAAAACATAACTGAAAAGAATATGCGGATACAGAGCTTTCCGAATATCATTCCAGCTGTAAACTAGGAACCTGTGAGTATAAATCTGCAAAACCAAAACTACTAGCTGCCCGTGCAGAAAATAGGGGCACCTAGAGTTTAGGTTAAAACAATAAAATCCAGGTCAGTCATGTGACTGGTGTGAGAACTAAAACAGTTATTTAAAACTTCACTTTAAATACAATATATCAAGGGACCACGCCGTATAACACGGAACGGGTTTCCTCCCAATAATACCAGTGCATATAACAAAACAGCGCAATGCTTTTTGGAAAAATGAAGCTATTATAAGACCCAGGTCCCATCACACGATACAATGCAAGCCGGATGATAGGGTTTTCCCTTATAATAGCCAAACATGCTTGGTACGTTAAATTAAATCATTTGATACTATTATAAGTGCATAGTGTATAACACAACTTCAAATATAAATGTATCAATCCTAAATGGCATGGGTACCATATATCATGTCGCCAATACTAGGCTCTACAATCAAAACCGCAAATGTCACGTATTGGAAGTTGGATTTCCGTCTATGAACCAAGGCAAGGGATCGTCCTTACCGCTTCGAGATGCTCTAGCCCGTGTCTCAGGAAAATCCGCACCTGCACCTTGGATCTTCAGGGTCGGTCCATAAGGAGTGGATTAAAATGCCTGAACAATGCGTTTCTGTAATGACCCAGATTTCCGTAACATCAGAGTTGACTATATACATCATACGTCCAACCCAAATATCACGAAAATACGAAACATTTTTTTAGAAGAAAAAGGTAGATGATGAACAGAAACAACAACACAGAATCTCACATCGCAGCGGAACAAAATATAATATATCATATCTTTGAAATACAAAAGCTCAACTGTATAACATATACTTATCAGAGTACAACACTTACAACACAACGGAACAACACTATAACTAGATAACGCTGAAGCCTCCTGCTCCAAGCTCCAAGCTCCTTTAGATATATCTGAAAAATCCTGAACTACTTGACTGCCCGTACAAATTTCGGCACCCAAGAGTTTAGGTAGAACAAAACAAAATAAACTCCGGGTCAGTCATGGGACTGGTATGAGTAAACAATTTAAAATAGTTTCAAAAACTAAATGATATCTCATAAGACCACGTCGTATAACACGGAACGGGTTTTTCCCTTATGAGAATCCAACACTTGATTTAACTTTCAAAATCCCTTTGAAAGGAACTATAATCTTTATATCAAAACTCTTTTGATATTATAATAATGTCTAAATCAAGTAGATAACAATCTAGAGGAACGTTTGCATCTCACGTCCCACATATATAATATACAATCAAAACCGCAAGCACGTATTGGGTATTTGGTTTCCAATTATGACAAGGTATGGAACCACCTTCCACTGGTATATCTCTAGAGGAGAATACACCGAGTTCAACAAGAACATCTTGCAACTCAGCCACACATGACCGACCACTCATTTCGCTTGAGTGTATCGAATGTATATCACCAACGGTTGGGATCAGCAACCGTTTCCCGAATGGGACAACATCGACAATAGATTTTTAGAAGTAAATGAAACTCTAGATCAGGTGATTATACACCCTAATAGGTGCGACCTACATAGCCATGCTGCCTGCCCGATTTTTGTCATTTACCAGTTGATGAGGCTTGAGGTTACACTTCATCATCGCATCAGGTTCACTTCGAATGCCACATTGTCAGATCCATCGAAAATCACTAATTGACGTCTACAACAGTACATTAC
The DNA here is from genome assembly GCA_030737875.1 of Allium sativum. Lineage (NCBI taxonomy): Eukaryota > Viridiplantae > Streptophyta > Magnoliopsida > Asparagales > Amaryllidaceae > Allium > Allium sativum. Next base: position 416,018,586 of record CM060923.1, on the reverse strand, counting down.
GTGTCAGCTAAAAGGAGTTTCCTCCTCCGCTTCCACTCTTGGTACAGTTGAAGAAATCAATGTGCGTGACCTTTTTGTAAATACTCTGTCAAACATTCATCAATACAAGTCACCCAGGAACAGGATGAACTGAAGGCACGATTTCTATTAATAGAAAAAGTCCTTGCACTCTACTCCGTCTACGATTATCTTTATATAATCTGATTCGCACGCTACTGCCAATACGGAGTGGTTGTTTGGATAATAATCAAACCGGTCTCTCCATATTTACAATGATGGTCAAAACTTCGATAGTCTGTGATTTAACTATCGAATAAAACAAGTGTTTTGATAGTCGATGATTTAACAATCGAAGAAAACAAGTGTTCATCCAATTATCAAACAATCACTGATCCCTTAACTAATATTCCATTAATTAAATCACTTCTCTATTTCTTTATCAATATTTGTTAACCAAATATTTTCAATAACCATATTGGCCTTATACGTTATTTGGAAAACATTTCCATATACCGCCTCCTTTATTTTCTAACTTTAGAAATATTTATTATTCTATTTCCAAGCTTACATTTATTTGGGTCAAAACGGATGTTGTGTAAAACATCGTTACGACAACCCAAATACTATATTCAACTAACTCTTATTCAACATTGATCTTCGATCCTGAAATCTTACTGTTTATTTGTTAATAATAAAATCAATCAAGTTGGGGTATAACTACCTCTCAAACCTTGACTGAATGACATTTATAACGTCAAAACAGATAAGACTACTTACTCGAATAATCAATACCATATAACTACTTCTTCACTTTTAAACACATATACACCTTCTCTTTCTATTCTTACTAGATTTTATTCTTATACTTCCTTTTTGATTATACTATTCTATTTCTAAGTTCGTTTTCTTCTCGACTTCTATATATTTTGATATGTTGATTTCTAACTATCAAATTATCTTAAAAATATTCTATCTCCTTAAATTTCCGGAAAAATTCGCCATAACCTCCTTTGTACTGGGAGCTTCGGGAAAATCCCCAAACTGCCATACAGGCCTTCTCCAATCAAAAAGAAAAAGAAAAGCCAAGCGGCTAGCCAATACGGTGCATAAAATCTCATATATGAATTAAATACGTACCTTTTTGTCGGGCATTCTATTTATATACCTTCTAACACTTTATTCCAAACCTGTCTCCTGTATCTATACCTGCCCAATCTACTTAACTCTCTCAAATCGTTTTAACTCAATTTGTTAATTATCTCTTTAGTCTATTTCTCTTTTAATATTTGATTTCTATATTTAAACTCCATTTCTCTTATATTATTCAAATTCTATATATCAAATTCTATTTTACTTCTCTTGTTCAAATTCTATTGTTTAAATTCCATTTGAATTCTATATTCAAATTCCATAGTTTAAAGTCCGTTTGAATTTCTATATTCAAATCTATAGTTTAATGTCCATTTGAATTTCTATATTCAAATCTATTCAAATTCTATTTGAATTCTCTTTATTTAAATTTCATTTCAATTTTATGCCTTATTTATAAACAACGTTTATAACTTAACTTAAAATCCCCCATTATACATTTATAAACAAAGTTTATAAATTCAATTCAAATCCCACATTTTCATTTATAAACAGAGGTTAAAATTCAATTCAAATCCCACCTTTTTCATTTATAAACAGAGTTTATAAATTCCATACTTGTTTTATATATTCAAACGAGTTAATATTTTCCCTAGTTCATTAAAAATTCAAAATTCTATTTATAAAAATAGAATTCCCTTTTTAAAATCTCAAATACCCTTTCAGGGTATATTATAAATCAATATTCCAAGCCCCAGTGATATTTTAAACAATTCAATCAACCAATTTTCAATCATTTGATTTTTAACACATCATATATGAATATATATGGAATCAAACAAACAACAAACAGATAATATATTTTTGAGGAATCCAGTTGGATTCCTCCAACCTGTTTTCCTGCATCCACAGATGTTAGTCAACATTGTAATACCCATCCTGCTTCGAGGCAGGATATCGCGGTATAAAGGTCATCCACTATCATTGCGTGGGGCGCATAGGGTAATCATCTGCTATGGTACCGCGGGCATCCGCTAATGAGACTGCGGGAATCCAACCAATCATCAACCAAATATATATAGATAGATCCTAAATAACTAATATATATATATTTAAAACAATCAAACAGCATTCAAACAAGCATGATAATTATTTTTAACTATATAGAAATAATTCTAAATAAAAGGTGAGGTTTACTCACCAGAGTTTTCCATTGCTAAATATCCTGGTTAAATTTTGTATCGTCGGCGACGGACCCACTCAAATGAAATTTATCGTGTACCTACGATTATTTATTTTAATTTAACAGTTAAACAATTATTTAATTAAATTAACTACTGACAAATCAATTAATTAATCTTAGTTGATATACTAGTTAAATCCTAACCGATATACTAATTAAATTCTACCAATTATAAATCGATTTCCTGTATTATTAAAATAAATAAATTAAAATTACCTTAATTACTATCTTTTCCCGTAAAAGATTTCGAGGCCGCTTTTTCTCACTATCAAAATCCAAACTCCCTGCATGCCCCTTCCTTTCGACTAACCATAAATTGTTCATTTCCCAAACAACCATACCCTGTACAATCCAAACTCCTTTGCCTTCAACATCCAACAATTTTCAATGCATCCTCACTTTCCCAGTTCTTTACCTACAGTCCATTATCCGAACAACACTGAGTGTCTAAAAACTTCAACCTTACTGCTGTACTGGCACCCTCTTCATTTCCAGAACCTATCCCCCAAACAACACACACCAAACTACCATTTACTTCATCAACTGTCGATCCCTCTCCAAAATCAATATCGCACTCAACCAGCAACTCAACCCAGCCTTCGATGTTGTCTTGCCAGAACCCGAAGCCAGTAATGATTTTTTCGATCGAAGACTCTAGATTTCGAACCCTATTTCGACGAGACCAAGAATCATACCCTGTACCAAATCGCGATTCCCAGTTCTGCTTCCTCCACTTCCGTCGAGCTTCTGAAAACCTCAAATCCTTAATCGCGATTCCTTCTCTAACCTCGTTTGAATCTTAGCTCGTTGTTACTGGATTCGAGTTCATTTTCCTTGCGTCAAAAGAATACTGGAACAAACAGATTTGCGAGTGCCTCCAAGATGCTTTCGAACTTCTAGAGCCTCGTGGTTCGACGGCGGATTTTAGATCGCGATGCCCCATCTTCCATTGACTGAACGAGATTTGTTTTACCGATTCAAGGACTACGAGATTTTTTTGTTTTTTCTAATTTCAGCGAGATTTGGTTTTTTGTTTGAGGAATGAGGGAATACACGCGATTTTATATAGAAGAGGAATGGAGAAAGAAAGGCCACGGGTGTTTTTGAGTTGTGGTGGTAAGAGAAGGCACGACATTGTTTTAGTTGGAAGAAGGAGATCCACTAAATTTATTATTTTTATTTTATTTTTAATTAACTGCTATAATTAAATTATCCCACTGTTTCCGAACTCCTTTTTGAACACAACAACTGTCAATCTTAGGGTAATACCACTATTCCGAACATGGGATAAGTATCGAAGTCCAGTTCGATCATCCCGAACAGATATTAATTTAAATTGATATAGATTAAATTCAACACAATTTATTCTACGATAATAAATTAATATTATCGTTTCTAATTCGAACAGAAGTCTGAACTGTATTTAATTCAGTTTTAAATCTCGAACTGAATTATATTTTCGCATTACGATGATTTAATATATTCGATATTAAATCGAAATTGATTATTAAATTAATAACTTAATATAAAATTCCACTTATATTATCAAACCAATATTTAAATTAAATATTAAATATTCAAAAATTATTCCATAAGGATCCGGGTCATTACAATCTTCCCCACTTAAAATAATTTCGCCCTCGAAATTGCTAAGGTAGAAAAAGTGCTACAAACCCATTTATCTTTTCCAAAACTTATTTATGTTGATACTCAACATTTCAAACTTCCTTACGTAACTCTCTTTCAAATAAATCCCTACTCGATAACTACTCCCTTCGAATAACTATATTCGATAATCTCTCTTTCGAATAATTAGATTCGAAAATCTTTCTTCGAATAAACTATAACTAGATTCGAAAATCTTTCTTCGAATAAACTATAATCGATTTACTCTATTCAATTTACTCTTATCAATTTACTCTATTTGATTTAACTCTTTTCACCTAACTCCTTCCGAATAAGCTATATTCGATAACTCTTTTAACTCTATTCGAATAAACTATATTCGATTAACTCCTTTCGCTTGACTCTAGATCGCAACGATCATAATGGTTACGCCTGTTTCCCCCAGGAAACATCCGACCGCCCTAGGCTATCTGCAGCCCTGCGAATTACGCTAGCAGTCGTACAAAATGGCACTTATCCTAAGTAACTATGTTTGAATAACTCTATCTCAATAACTATATTCGATCAACTTTTAATTGAATAACTAATATTCAATTAAATCCTAATTCGATTAACTATGTTCAATTAGCTCTATCAGGTTAACTCTTAATTTGAATAACAAATATTCGATAAATTCTAATTGAATAACAAATATTCAATTAACTCTACGGATTAACCCTAACTGATTAACTCTAACTGGTTAATTCTTACTCTAATCGATTTATTCTAACTTTAATCGATTATTTCTAACTCTAATCGACTTCTCCTATTCGAATAACTCCTATTGGATAACATTTATTCATTTATAAAGATTTACTTTTAGTAACGGTTCTTCACTTTATAAATGTTCTCTTTAATAACGTTACTTCACTTATACAAGTGTTGTATACCCCTTCTATTTAAAACTATCGGTGTTAAAAACCAATATCTCTTCTCTATATAAGTTCAGACTTAGATATTCCATTTATCGAATGATAAATACCTAATTTAACTTATAAACTGTTTTTTTATAAATTAATCTTTTCTATTTATCTGTCAAAAACATATTTCCATTTTCTATTCATCTTCCAAATACTCCTTTGATTAAATTCTATTTATTTAACAAATAAATATCTCATTTATAACTTTCTATTTATTTTCTATAAATAAATATTTCCATTGAATCTATTTGTAAATGTTTTACAAATATTCTCTTCTAAATTCTATTTGTAAATGTTTTTACAAATATTTCTCCTTCTATTTGTTTGCACATAACTTCCTTTGTATTTGTGTTACAAATATATTTCCTTTATTCACACCCAATTCATATTTCATTCACATTGATTTTACTCAATTTATTCATTTCGATCCATTTAACTTACTTAAGTAAATTTTAATTTCAATCATTCAAATTCCCATTAACTCGTTGCTAATTAACCGTTTTGCCTGTTTCACCCTTTTTATTTGAAGATAACTTGTTCAAATATATGTCAACTTAATTATAAACTAATCTAATTATATTTTCAACTTGAGTTATATATTCGATTTCGAATATAAATTCTCAATCTCTTTCACTTATCCAAAAACCCAATTTCGATTCAAATTTCCTTTGACTAATTATTCTCCAATTTAGTTAATTCTATTTAACCATTTAAAATATGATTTTTATCTTAAAAATCATTTCACTTACTTCACTGGAGTTCATATTTATTTTATATCTCCAGTCTAGATTTTTCTAATGCCAATTCGGATTTTATATTCTAAAAATCCTTTTATTTATTTAATTAAACCGTTATGGTTTTATAATGGTTGTAGCGCTGCTTTTCAAAAAAATTGATTTTGTCATAACTCAAAATCTATACGACGAAATCCCGATTTTTCTCTTTCATTAGAAAACTATTGTTCAACCGGTCTCGACGATTCTTGTTTCAAAGAATTCCGACTTCAACTGAGTTCTGTATACTAAATTGAAGTTCGAATCGCCAATTTACGAACTGCCGCGCTACGGCGAGCTCGTTTTAATTATATTTATAAATATAAACATTTTAACTTTGTTTATAATAAATTCAACTCCATTCTGATATATTTTTAATATATATCCAATCCATTTCACATAATATTGCCGATCTATTTCACTTCCAATATTCAAATCCTATATATTTACAATATTCAAATTCCATTTGAATTTCTTTATTCAAACTCTATATTATTTCCTTTTATTCAATTTCTATTTGAATTTTCTTCTATTCAAATTCTATTTGAATTCCTTATCTTCAATTTCTATTTGAAATCCTTTGTTCATAACCCATTTCAAATCCCTTATTCAAATTCCATTTGAAATCCTTTATTCAATTTCTATTTAAATTCCATTGTTCAATTTCTATTTGAAATCCTTTGTTCAATTTCTATTTGAAATCCTTTGAATTCAAATTCTATTTAATTTCACTTTGATTTCAAATTCTATTTAAACTCCTTTTATTTAAACTTCTATTTCAAACTTTATATTTTCTTTGAATTCTAATATTCAACCTCCACTTTATATTCTCTTTGAAATTCTATTTTACCAAATTCCATTTGATTTCTATTATTCAAATCTCTATTTGACTTTTCTTTATTAAAATCCATTTGAATTTCTATGTTCAAATTCTATATTTGAATCCCCTTATATTTTACTTCTATTTGAAATCTATATTCCAATTCCCATTTCAAAATTCCTTTGAAGTAATATAAATATATGCATATATTTATATCTATCCCAAATTCAAAACATTTGAATTTTCAAACAACCTGTTTCTTTTCAAACAAATTTCCATCAAAACTTTTCTAAGGCAGCAATTCATCACTTAGGAACTCGAAAATGAACACTGATGATGTTGCGACCATCATCAGAATTATTTCCCAGCCACTGAATGAGTCCAGTGCTATATTTCTTTCAAACTCCATTTAGAAAAATATTTTCCAAACTCCCAGGATTTTAAATTCTGAATTCTGGTTGGAATTCAATTTCAATTCATCACATTTGTATATTTGACTCTTATACAAATTCTATTGGTTATATATAACTATTTCTGTTTTTATAATCTGATTTGATTATAATCCTAACAATCAACTCAACTATTTAAAACAATATCATGTCCAATTTTCTGTTCAAGTGTTTATAAACTCCTATCGACATCGTGGCGTCCCACGATTCGATCAGAATTCATAATTCACTCAACAGACTAGTCAACACAATATAAAACAGTTTTTATATCAAATAACAAATACACTCTCTCGTATATATATACACTCAACTCATTCTAGAATACTACTGATCCTATCTCTTATAAGCACATTCCAACAAGCCTAGGTATTCGCTCAACCTAAGCTCTAATACCAACCGTAATGACCCAGATTTCCGTAACGTCAGAGTTGACTATATACATCATACGTCCAACCCAAATATCACGAAAATACGAAACATTTTTTTTAGAAGAAAAAGGTAGATGAAGAACAGAAACAACAACACAGAATCTCACATCGCAGCGGAACAAAATATAATATATCATATCTTTGAAATACAAAAGCTCAACTGTATAACATATACTTATCAGAGTACAACACTTACAACACAACGGAACAACACTATAACTAGATAACGCTGAAGCCTCCTGCTCCAAGCTCCTTTAGATATATCTGAAAAATCCTGAACTACTTGACTGCCCGTACAAATTTCGGCACCCAAGAGTTTAGGTAGAACAAAACAAAATAAACTTCGGGTCAGTCATGGGACTGGTATGAGTAAACAGTTTAAAATAGTTTCAAAAACTAAATGATATCTCATAAGACCACGCCGTATAACACGGAACGGGTTTTTCCCTTATGAGAATCCAACACTTGATTTAACTTTCAAAATCCCTTTGAAAGGAACTATAATCTTTATATCAAAACTCTTTTGATATTATAATAATGTCTAAATCAAGTAGATAACAATCTAGAGGAACGTTTGCATCTCACGTCCCACATATATAATATACAATCAAAACCGCAAGCACGTATTGGGTATTTGGTTTCCAATTATGACAAGGTATGGAACCACCTTCCACTGGTATATCTCTAGAGGAGAATACACCGAGTTCAACAAGAACATCTTGCAACACATCCACACATGACCGACCACTCATTTCGCTTGAGTGTATCGAATGTATATCACCAACGGTTGGGATCAGCAACCGTTTCCCGAATGGGACAGCATCGACAATAGATTTTTAGAAGTAAATGAAACTCTAGATCAGGTGATTATACACCCTAATAGGTGCGACCTACATAGCCCTGCTGCCTGCCCGATTTTTGTCATTTACCGGTTGATGAGGCTTGAGGTTACACTTCATCATCGCATCAGGTTCACTTCGAATGCCACATTGTCAGATCCATCGAAAATCACTAATTGACGTCTACAACAGTACATTACGTGTCAGCTAAAAGGAGTTTTCTCCTCCGCTTCCACTCTTGGTACAGTTGAAGAAATCAATGTACGTGACCTTTTTGTAAATACTCTGTCAGACATTCATCCATACAAGTCACCCAGGAACAGGATGAACTGAAGGCACGATTTCTATTAATAGAAAAAGTCCGTGCACTCTACTCCGTCTACGATTATCTTTATATAATCTGATTCGCACGCTACTGCCAATACGGAGTGGTTGTTTGGATAATAATCAAACCGGTCTCTCCATATTTACAATGATGGTCAAAACTTCGATAGTCTGTGATTTAACTATCGAATAAAACAAGTGTTTCGATAGTCGATGATTTAACTATCGAAGAAAACAAGTGTTCATCCAATTATCAAATAATCAACGATCCCTTAATTAATATTCCATTAACTAAATCACTTCTCTATTTCTTTATCAATATTTGTTAACCAAATATTTTCAATAACCATATTGGCCTTATACGTTATTTGGAAAACATTTCCATATACCGCCTCCTTTATTTTCTAACTTCAGAAATATTTATTATTCTATTTCCAAGCTTACAATTATTTGTGTCAAAACGGATGTTGTGTAAAACATCGTTACGACAACCCAAATACTATATTCAACTAACTCTTATTCAACATTGATCTTCGAGCTTGAAATCTTACTGTTTATTTGTTAATAATAAAATCAATCAAGTTGGGGTATAACTACCTCTCAAACCTTGACTGAATAACATTTATAACGTCAAAACAGATAAGACTACTTACTCGAATAATCAATACCATATAACTACTTCTTCACTTTTAAACACATATACACCTTCTCTTACTATTCTTACTAGATTTTATTCTTATACTTCCTTTTTGATTATACTATTATATTTCTAAGTTCGTTTTCTTCTCGACTTCTATATAATTTGATATGTTGATTTCTAACTATCAAATTATCTTAAAAATATTCTATCTCCTTAAATTTCCGGAAAAATTCGCCACAACCTCCTTTGTACCGGGAGCTTCGGGAAAATCCCCAAACTGCCACACAGGCCTTCTCCAATCAAAAAGAAAAAGAAAAGCCAAGCGGCTAGCCGATACGGCGCATAAAATCTCATATATGAATTAAATACGTACCTTTTTGTTGGGCATTCTATTTATATACCTTCTAACACTTTATTCCAAACCTGTCTCCTATATCTATACCTGCCCAATCTATTTAACTATATCAAATCGTTTTAACTCAATTTGTTAATTATCTCTTTAGTCTATTTCTCTTTTAATATTTGAATTCTATATTTAAACTCCATTTCGCTTCTATTATTCAAATTCTATATATCAAATTCTATTTTACTTCTCTTATTCAAATTCTATTGTTTAAATTCCATTTGAATTCTATATGCAAATTCCATAGTTTAAAGTCCGTTTGAATTTCTATTTTCAAATCTATAGTTTAAAGTCCATTTGAATTTCTATATTCAAATCTATTCAAATTCTATTTGAATTCTCTTTATTTAAATTTCATTTCAATTTTATGCCTTATTTATAAACAATGTTTATAACTTCACTTAAAATCCCCCATTATACATTTATAAACAAAGTTTATAAATTCAATTCAAATCCCACATTTTCATTTATAAACAGAGTTTATAAATTCAATTCAAATCCCACCTTTTTCATTTATAAACAGAGTTTATAAATTCCATACTTGTTTTATATATTCAAACGAGTTAATATTTTCCCTAGTTCATTAAAAATTCAAAATTCTATTTATAAAAATAGAATTGCCTTTTTAAAATCTCAAATCCCCTTTCAGGGTATTTTATAAATCAATATTCCAAACCCTAGTGATATTTTAAACAATTCAATCAACCAATTTTCAATCATTTGATTTTTAACACATCATATATGAATATATATGAAATCAAACAAACAACAAACAGATAATATACTTTTGAGGAATCCAGTTGGATTCCTCCAACCTGTTTTCCTGCATCCACAGATGTTAGTCAACATAGTAATACCCATCCTGCTTCGAGGTAGGATATCGCGGTATAAAGGTCATCCACTATCATAGCGTGGGGCGCATAGGGTAATCATCCGCTATGGTACCGCGGGCATCCGCTAATGAGACTGCGGGAATCCAACCAATCATCAACCCAATATACATAGATAGATCCTAAATAACTAATATATATATTTAGAACAATCAAATAGCATTCAAACAAACATGATAATTATTTTTAACTATATAGAAATAATTCTAAATAAAAGGTGAGGTTTACTCACCAGAATTTTCCATTGCTAAATATCCTGGTTAAATTTTGTATCGTCGGCGACGGACCCACTCAAATGAAATTTATCGTGTACCTACGATTATTTATTTTAATTTAACAGTTAAACAATTATTTAATTAAATTAACTACTGACAAATCAATTAATTAATCTTAGTTGATATACTAGTTAAATCCTAACCGATATACTAATTAAATTCTACCAATTATAAATCGATTTCCTGTATTATTAAAATAAATAAATTAAAATTACCTTAATTACTATCTTTTCCCGTAAAAGATTTCGAGGCCGCTTTTTCTCACTATCAAAATCCAAACTCCCTGCATGCCCCTTCCTTTCGACTAACCATAAATTGTTCATTTCCCAAACAACCATACCCTGTACAATCCAAACTCCTTTGCCTTCAACATCCAACAATTTTCAATGCATCCTCACTTTCCCAGTTCTTTACCTACAGTCCATTATCCGAACAACACTGAGTGTCTAAAAACTTCAACCTTACTGCTGTACTGGCACCCTCTTCATTTCCAGAACCTATCCCCCAAACAACACACACCAAACTACCATTTACTTCATCAACTGTCGATCCCTCTCCAAAATCAATATCGCACTCAACCAGCAACTCAACCCAGCCTTCGATGTTGTCTTGCCAGAACCCGAAGCCAGTAATGATTTTTTCGATCGAAGACTCTAGATTTCGAACCCTATTTCGACGAGACCAAGAATCATACCCTGTACCAAATCGCGATTCCCAGTTCTGCTTCCTCCACTTCCGTCGAGCTTCTGAAAACCTCAAATCCTTAATCGCGATTCCTTCTCTAACCTCGTTGTTACTGGATTCGAGTTCATTTTCCTTACGTCAAAAGAATACTGGAACAAACAGATTTGCGAGTGCCTCCAAGATGCTTTCGAACTTCTAGAGCCTCGTGGTTTGACGGCGGATTTTAGATCGTGATGCCCCATCTTCCCTTGACTGAACGAGATTTGTTTTTTTGATTCAAGGACTACGAGATTTTTTGTTTTTTCTAATTTCAGCGAGATTTGGTTTTTTGTTTGAGGAATGAGGGAATACACGCAATTTTATATAGAAGAGGAATGGAGAAAGAAAGGCCACAGGTGTTTTTGAGTTGTGGTGGTAAGAGAAGGCACGACATTGTTTTAGTTCGAAGAAGGAGATCCACTAAATTATATTATTTTTATTTTATTTTTAATTAACCACTATAATTAAATTATCCCACGGTTTCCGAACTCCTTTTCGAACCCAACAACTGTCAATCCTAGGGTAATACCACTATTCCGGACATACTGGGATAAGTATCAAAGTCCAGTTCGATCATCCCGAACAGATATTAATTTAAATTGATATAGATTAAATTCAACACAATTTATTCTGCGATAATAAATTAATATTATCGTTTCTAATTCGAACAGAAGTCTAAACTGTATTTAATTCAGTTTTAAATCTCGAACTGAATTATATTTTCGCATTACGATGATTTAATATATTCGATATTAAATCGAAATTGATTATTAAATTAATAACTTAATATAAAATTCCACTTATATTATCAAACCAATATTTAAATTAAATATTAAATATTCAAAAATTAATCCATAAGGATCCGGGTCATTATAGTTTCCTTGCCCTATGGGGCATAAATGAGCCAAATGACTCCATCGGCCCCGGAGCGACCGATATAACCGAGGCGCCTCGCTATCCATCATCCACATAAGTAAAATGTCAGGGCATGTAAAACCACTGACACCACTCCTAACTAGAAGGAAAAGCATGCCCTCCTTGCAGTCCTCTCCCGTTTCTGGTTCACACTGGTGTGTGAGGCTCATGAATTAACGCTACACAAAGCTACGCTATATTAAAGCCGTGCTTTGATCATCAACCACAAGACTCTGCTTTTCAACAGAAGCCTTGATCATTTGCATCTCAGCATGCCACACAGGCAATTTACGCTATGCAACCGATGTCTATCAGTCACACATAATGAAATCCGATGGCAGACACACATCCATTTACAAGTTCGTTCTGGGTCTGAACGAAACCGGAGGCACCTTATTCCTCCCCCATATGTCCAATACAGGGGAGAGGTCCTCGCATATCCGTCGACCTCCAAGTACGCCTGGACGATCACCACTTATTACCTTGTCTTGGGTGTACAGCCCAATCAAGACATCAGTAATCATCCAATCGATGTGAAGACCTCCGGTCTTCAACCACCGTCTTCATCCTTGACACATCGTCGAATCAGTTATTCAGAATGGGATAAACCCGATCTTTCTGAATAACTCGCATATATAATAAATAAGTGCTATAAAAACACAACATACGCCTCATTCCAATCCAGAATATGTCTTTATCCAAATATTCATATACTTTGGGAAAGGTTCCCATTAATTTTATTAAAGATAAATTATTTAAATTTATTCTTTAACCTTCCTTTGGATATCATTTCAATCTAATTAAAGATGCATTAAAACTCCACTTGGTTTTAATCTTCCCAAAAATCAATATTAACGATTGTTTAACTTGGCAAATCATATCCTGTCTTTAACTGGGTTAAAGAACCAATGTCATTTAAAACACGGTTCACGATAAACCCAAAATCACATTCCATTCCATCAGCCTTTAACCGTAAATTAGCAAGTGAACAATTCCTCAAGTAATAACTCTGAAGGCCGAAACCAACATCAGATCAATACCCAGGAAACCATTCAACTTAACTAATCTCCAGTTAATTTCTGAATTTCTTAACTCCGTTGGGCCTAAGAACAGTATTATTAAAGATACCATTCACGATAACCCAATATCGCATTCCATTAACAATGGAATCTTCATGGAAAACAAATCGATATATATAATCGATATAAACCTTCATATCCAACCGATAATATCAATGGAATAACGACAAGGTCTTTTAAATTCCATATATATTAACCGTCTTCCTCTACCGAAGCTTACTTCGATTATTACCAAATCGAATTCCATTCAATTCCAATTTAATATGTTAAATTGGAAAACTTTACTTTGGAAAATCTCCTTTAAATCTTAACAAAAGATTTATAAATTCCAAAACCCATTTGATTGTAAATCGGGTTAAAGAACGAATGTCGCAAAAACACAGTTCACAACAAACCTAATTCACATTCCATCAGTCTCTAACCGTAAATTAGTAAGAGAACAATTCCTAAGTGTTATCCCCGAAGGCCGAAACCAACATCAGATCAATACCCAGGAATCCATTCAACTTAACTAATCTCTAGTCAGTTTCTAATTTTCTTAACTCCATTGAATTCCACAACAATATTATTAAAGATACCATTCACGACAAACCCAAAATCCCATTTGATATTAAATACAAGGCTCTGAATAGAAAATATGTCGGCTTATATTCAATATCAAATTCTACAACCAACAAATATTATATTGGAAATAACGATATAAATATATCTTTCAAATTTCCATAACAATATCTGTATAATCACGAAATCCAACATCGAAATATTCTGAAGTCGATTTCGATTCAAATCCATTTCCAATTCATATATTGGAAATTTTGGTTATTTTTAAAACCATTTCAAATCCAATTTATTTTATTTTTAAAAGTAATTGCATTATAATTCTAGTTCAAAACTAGTTCATTTCGATAAAAATCTATTTTTATCTTTTCAAATATGGAATTTTTCATCCTAGTTCTTTCCAAATCATTTCTTATGATTCTTACACTAATTATTGATATTTTGAATAATTTTATCAAGGCCTGTACAGTCGATTTCCGTAAACGGTCATCGAACTGCACTTACAGCGACCTTTTCCAAATTTGATTTGGACATAATTCCTAATCCAACCGTTAGATTTCTAATTTCTTGTATTCGTTAGAAAGCTCCCTTCGATACGAACCTAATGGTTCCGGTTTTAGGAGAATCCGACGGTCGAATCTCCCGTAATGTCCATTCGAAGTCAATGGTCGAAATTCGCGAACTACCGCAGCGCGGCGCGTTCTATTCAGGCCATTATATTATATATAATATTTATTTCATCGATTTCCATTGAAAACGTATTTTATAAATCGTTTTTAAATTCATTTTCAAAACGATTTCAACTTCGTATTCAATTTCAAATCAAAACTCAATATTCCATATCATTAACATATAAATGATAATATTTTCAAAACATTAGATTTTGAAATCAATTCCTTTTCGATATTCATTATAGAAATGAATAAAATCGATATAATTATCGTTCACGTCAGAATGGCGTTAATCTAATCGACAAGGCTTTATATATTTAAATATATTCGTGTCCAACCCAAATCAGACATCAAAATCAGTTTTTGATCTTTTACCGAATATTATTTTTAAAATATTCATTATTTTAAAATGTTCATTCTTTCTGAACTGGAATCAGACACAGTCAATTACCATATAATTTGATTTATATGGATTTCATACACACATGTACATAACAACAATCAAACACAGTTAACCATCATCCAAAGCGAATTCTATACTGCATAAGCATCAAATATAAATATTCGACGCTTATACAACCTGTCAATCGATCGATCGACATACAACTAATTATTGAGATTAGTGTATGTCCAATATCATCCCAATACCCGTGTGGGGTTTCAATCAACAAATAATGAATTTTATTTGTGCAGTTGGGCGATGTGTAAAATTTATCGTCCCAATCAATATCAGTCAAATGTGTGTACATAAACAAATTGTCCGATTTGTTTATAAATATTTATTTTATTCATATTCCCATTAAAAATTATATTTTTAACTATAAAATATTTTATTCCATTCCACATCACACCATCAATTTTCACAACACATCAATCAAACAAACAAGTCATCCATGGTCTGTGGACGACGGGTGTCGGGTGCTGCTAAACACCGTCTACATCTTAGTATATATTTTAACCAGAAATAAAATTAAAAGTGAGAAGTTCTCAACTTTGGGTTTCACTCCGCCATTTTATTTCTGAAATTCAGAACAGTCTGGATTTGCCCATACTTCCAACGTAGACTTCTCCACGCTGTTCATATTAAAAATCACATTTTTATTTCAACACTATAAAAATCACATTTTTATTTCAACATATATATAATAAAAATCAGATTTTTATTTCGCTACATATATAAAAATCATATTTTTATATTTTCTATTATATAAAAATTCTATTTTTAATCCTCTACTTATATAAAAATTATATTTTTATATCGTTAACTTCATATATAAAAGATCATATTTTTATTTCTCTAACTTCTATATAAAAACAAAATCTTTTTCGCTATGAAAAATCATATCCTTTTTAACTATAAAAATCTAATCTTTAACTTCAAAAATATAACCTTTTCTATTTCAAAAAGATTAGATCTTTTCTATAGCAAAAATTAGATCTTTTCTACAGCAAAAATTAGATCTTTTCTATAGCAAAAAAATTAGATCTTTTCTATAGCAAAAATTAAATCTTTTCTATAGCAAAAATTAGATCTTTTCTACTAACCAAAATCATATTTTTAAAACTGAAATTTTAAGAATAATGTTATTATTTTCTTTAAAACAAAACTGATTTCTTTTCTTTTCTAATACATTAAATTAGTAAAAATAAGCAAATAAAAACTTACGGGCTGAAACTAGGTGGTGGGGGATGGCGTCGGCTTCAGGACTTGCAAAAGGATATGGGAAGAGAAAGGGGAGGACTTCAGGCGTTCACGGCTTCAAGGGGTGGTGGCTTCTAGGGCGGCGACGCGGTTCAGCGACTAGGGAGGGCTAGTGTTACAGTCTGGGGCTTGGGGGGGGGGGGGGGGGGTTATGTCGGATTTACTTAGGGGGGAGTGGTTCGGTCTTCAATCAGGAGAGGAGAGAGGGTACGGGGGAGGGAGGATGGTGAGGCGCCGGACTCCGGCGGCGTCAGAGGGAAGGCCGTCATCGTTGGGCGACGGGGAGGGGCCATCGAGCGAAAGCGACGGGGGTATTTTCCTTTTTTATATTTCTTCGCTGACAGTTATGAGGGGGGAGAGAGAGTGAGAGAGATATTATATAAATATATTTAATTAATTAATTTAATTTTCAAAAAGCAACTTTTTCGTTCTGTCTTCGAATCAGACCCAACGACTGTCGCCCTCAGCTAATTACCCCAATTCCGACACAATGGGATAGGTTTCGTAACCCAATTCGACTGTTTCGATAGGTTTTCATTCAAATTAAAATATAAATCAGTATATATTCAATTTGAACACACATTTTAATTTACTAGGGACACGTACTAACTCTAAAAATCCTAAAAAATTATTTCTAGCTTCGTATTGAAGATATGGTCCTAACAAAACTAATTTCGTCAAATTTGGAGACCGTTTGAAAAATGGCCATTTTCTGGTCGAACCAAATTGACTAAAACTGTCAAAACACGTTTTTCTTTGCCACGCTCATATATTAATTCCAAAAGTTATGAATTTTGGAATCAAGCAATAACTTGACATCCCGGATCCAACAAAGGTGGTTTCGTCGAGAACGGAGGTCGTTTGCAAAATTTCCATTTTTTCAGGGTTAGAATTCCATTGCGACTATTCTAAATTTTCAGCTGGGCATAACTTTTTATTCCAACTGTGAAATTTCAATTTTTTGGATTCGTTGGAAAGATATTTTCAAATAGATTCAAATATTTTTGGTTTCGCTAAAATCCGGTTTATTTTGAATCCTGTACATTCATTTGAAATTTGAAATCGAATTTTCAAACTACCACGCCGTTTTCAATTTCTTTTATAATTAAAAATAAATATTTATATTCTAACGTCGATTCAAATAAATATATACATTCTAATTCTATTCAAAATAAATTTCTCGTCGTTATTATTTAAAATAAATCATTTTAAATATCCAAAATCCATTAAAATTGCCAAAATAATTTTTTTAAATTAGTTCGGATTTTCCGTGTTGTTACATGTGGACTGTTACAGATGCTGGGCTATAGGTTTTACTTAACATTAGTAAAACTTTTGGCATTGATATCAAAATATTTAATCTTGGTTAGACCAACATCAAGGATTTTTAGCTATCTAAATTTTAACTTCCATGATATTAGAATCTTTCAGCATTCTTGGTGTCGATGTTGGGGCAGTTTGTTGGGTCAACACCAAAAATTTAACCATTTTTAGCCATATATGAACTTTTTAAAGGTTTGACTCATAATATGTTCCAAATTTCGTACTAATGTTCAATGAATAGTAATGATAGATTCTTATGATGGTTTTGAGCTTGCTAACAGCTTAAATTCGATCAGGGAATAATATCACCAGGCAACATTATGCTTGTGAAGCAAGGTGTTTGTGCTTATAAGCGAAACAATTCTGTTACCCTTCTGCCTAAGAAGGCGATGGTTCTACAGCATTTCCTTATTAAAAATCAAGGTGATGTGAACGCCATTTGTAAGAGCTTTAGTATGACTGAGTTGTCATTATCCCTCCTTGGGATGTAGTTATTTAACAAAGGCTTATTATGAATGGGCCCTCATCTATGTATGTGTAGTGTTGATTATGGTTTTTACCTTGGCTCCGAACATCTGTATTCGGAATTTCTTCTGTTTTTTTCTACAACAAATTTAATAGCTAATATCTTTTGTGTCAGTTACTCATGGAGCATTCTGATTTTTCATTTTTGTCCTATAACAAGCAGTTCTTTCTACTAAAATTACAAATTGAGAGGGATTTGCAAAGAGAACACTGTCAAGACCTAAGTCTTGTATTTGATTATTTGTGAAATGATTTTGCGAATGGGTTTATAGAATGACTTTGTAAGATGTGCAAGTGTTATTTGATGCATGATCTTTGTTCAAAATAAAGTGTATTCCGTGGTTTACCTTCCTAACTATAGAAACATTATTTGAATTAAGACTGAGTAATATGAGCTTACGATACTGTAATTTGGTCATTTGCACTTCATAATTAGTTAGGATGACAAGTAGTGATTGAGCATAAATAAATTTTAGAACCCCATGTGCAAGGTGTTGTAGAGAAATAACCATTATCACAAGGTTTTAAACAACGTACTCAACACATCGATCTGAGCACTGATTAAAGGTTTATTTTTAGTAACAAGATAATAGATTTGAACCCTTCCTTGGGCATTTTACTATGGGTTCAGAAACCTTTTAACAAGAATACGAGGATCGTCATCCAGACTTGGGTTTTTTAAATAAGGCCAACATGAGAATACATTTTCTCAAATGTATGGCTAGAAGCTCTGAAACCCTTATTCAGATAATGTTTGGTAGTTGTCTAGAAATCAGTATTTGGTGAAATCAGAAGTTCTGAATCAAACTTTGATTTGGGTATTTACAATAGTGGTATATAACTCCCTTTACGATGATAATTGATGACCCGAACCAAAGCCGTGGTTCAAATGTTTTGTTGAATTTGTTGAGCCCCTTCCTCTGGCTTCGATTGACTATTTCAACTTTGCTCTTTTAGCTTAGGTTCCATATGCTTAATGTGCTTTCTCTTGGGCTTTTGCTCCTTTTCACGGGATGAGATGCTAGTTAAGGTTGAGTGTGTCCATTTTTTGGAAATTATAAACCAACCCTGGTTTAGGTATTTATGACAGAAGAACATAAATCCACTTCAAGTATTTGGTAGAAGTCCCACACTAAACCCAAGTTCTGGTGTTTGATAGACCACAAGAATTCCACTTCTAACAAGTAATACAAGTCCCGAACCATAACTCTAATTTAGGTATTTGATAGAAGACCAGAATTCCACTTTTGGCAATTAGTGGAAGACCCGAACCGTAGCCTTCATCCAGGTACTTAATAGAAGACCAGAATTCAATTTTTGGTAATTAACAGAAGTCCCGAACCATAACCCTGATTCAGGAATTTGATAAAAGACAAGAATTCCATTTCTGGAAATTAAAACAAGTCCCGAACCATAATAAGATTTGTGTATTAGTTGTTATTTGTGCCAATTTCTGGATTACTCTTGAAACAGAGGTTGTATGTGCTTTTAGTTCTCTTCCTTCGAGCTTTCGTTCCGCTTCTGTGGGATATTTGTGTAAGTAGAGGATGTACATGTTTATTAAGCCAATCTCTAGGCTTTTGTTTGCCAAAGTAGAGGATATACGTTCTTTGTTAGCCACTCTATCTGCTTTAGATCGTTAAAGCAGAAGATGTATGTGCTTTAATTCTTCCATTCTACAAGAAGAGACATAAGCAGTGGTGGAGTGTGCTCTTCTGCGAGTAGAGGAAGGACATGCTTAGTCAAAGCAGAGGCAGACCATGCTCTTATATGAGCAGAGGCAAGGTGTGGTTTATTCATTCCCTTCTACAGGAAACAAGGAACATAAGAAAAGGTAGAATGTGCTCTTCTACGAGCAAAGGTAGAACGTGCATAGTTCATAATAGAGGAAGGGCGTATTCTTCTACATGAAGGGGAAAGGCTTGCTAATTTAGATGCTCCATCCCGACCATTTCTAACATGGATCATAAGCTTACGCTTTTGATGCTATGACCTGGCCCTTTCACATTTTTACACGGTTAAAGGCTTGCACTCCAATCCAAGAGATTCCTTGCCTTGGCCATCTTGGCATGAAAAGGTTTTTGACAATTGTAGGTTGTCTTACCCATTTCGGATTATTTCAAGTATCGAGAGGGTCCCATACCCTAAATCATGTAGATATTCTAAAGAATACCTTCCTTCATTAACTTGTCATGGAAAAGTAGGGTCTCAAGTGTTCATCGTTCCATTTTCTGGGTAAGAAATCACCATTAGGTTTGTAGAGTCGTTATGCTCTGGGTTAGAGCTCTTGAAAAATTACCTTGGGTCCTTCCTAGTTTGGCTTAAGGGAAGCATCTGCTGGATCCTTATTGTTTTCAATTACCCTTCGTAGAACTAGATCTCCTTTTCAAAAAGTTCTTGTTCTTAGTCTTGAGTTATAATGTTTTGTGATTCTTCTTTGATATTCAGTCATTCTAATGGTTGCTTCATATCTCAACACTTGATTTATGTCTAAGGATTCTATAACACTCCACATTTTTAAGATAATAAAATAATAATAGCCTAATTAATATTCAAAATTAGGTAAAATGGACTGCGCCATTACGTCTGTCTCAAAATTCTGGTCAAGATGGGCACCTGGTTTGTGTAAATCGGACAACGTATGAAGAAGTTGTGAGCGTTGGAAGTTTGTATACATATAAGGAACTCATATGAATATATATATATATAAAATAAAAATTAGTCTAGAAATCAAAATTCATGAGCGGGAAAGTTCGAGAGGGGGGGGGGGAGAGGGAGGGACAGACCGTTGGTGGTCGACCTAGGGGTCGACCCACCAACAGGAGGGTCGAACTATGGGTCGACCCACCGCAAGGGCGGTCGTCCCTGTTGTTGACCCACCTCGGATCTCGAATTTTCTGTGCGATATGGATGATTCTGATGTTTTTACTTTGGATCTAAAGGATCAGGTCTCTCCACTTCACCTATAAATAAGTCTCTTTAGCTAACCCTAAACCTTATTATTCTGAGGCTACGTGGAAGCTCTGCTCCTCTTCCTCCTGAAAATCTCTTCTAAAAATTTAAATTAGTTAGGAAGATTTTAAAATCTAGATCTGGAAGAAAGAATTGACGATAATATAAGGGTGTTCAGAATCATGAAAAGTAAGGTGATTTAATAGATCCAATCTATTCAAATTTCTTCCTTCATCCTTCCTTTCTCTTTTAATATTAGTCAATCAATCCATGGTTATTAGGTTGGATCCAATTTAAGGGAGAATAAACATGGATGCTAAAAATTGGATCAGATCCAAAATCGGGGAAAATGTAGGAGGTGAGTGGATTTAAGCTATAACATTTTAGATAATAATATGTTATCGTTTACCATTTCCCATTATGTATAATTAAAATATGATGTCTAAACATATGCTAATAATGATAAAAGTGCTAAGATGTTGTTATAACGAGTTGAGGTATTGATATGAACATGTTGAAAATTCATATATGAAATCAGTTGAAATGCTGGAAATGTTTACAAGTTATAAACTTGTTAGAATATTGGTAGCAACTACCGTTGTGCATATTATATGTAAATTTGTCCCATTTATATATCGGAGCCCTTGCCTGTGTGAATTGGAATGGTTGTATGATTATATGTATAGAATTGAATAAATGAATATGGATTGGGGGCATAGATCAAATTATGATTAAAGATCTTAAATTAGACTGATAAATATGACTTAGTATGCAAACCTATAGTGAAATAGGAATAATTGTTAAAGAAGAGATATGCCTAAATTACATAAAAGATTTGTAGACATTGTAACACTCTTAGACACAAGATTAGATTGCACTTGTGATGGAAGCCTTCCCGGAACCGCCCGACATATCCAGCATTCACAAGTGGTAAATCTAATGTGAGGGGTCTAAGTGCATAATTAAAACATGTAATGGTGCTAAAACACGAGGTTGAGTCAACTTGTGAAAGAAGTCTGCACGGAACCACCCGGCAAATCCATCATCCACAAGTGTAGGCTTAATGAACATCATTATTTGTAATTGATGGTAATAAACGGAATTGAATGAAAGATGATAACAACAAAAAAAGAAAATGAATCGGGAATGATAATAACCTATTATAAATAAATTACATTAATGAGAATATTATATAATAGGTAGCTTTGTCCTCGGGACAAGTGGAGATTATAACTTAGGTTTAATGGATTAGTAAGAAATGAGATAACTTGTGTAATAAGACAAGGGGTACTTAATTAAATAATCAATAAATGGAGAAAAATGGAACTTGCTGATAGGAACAATAAGTTAAAGCTTGTCCTAAGGATAAGTAAGGGTATTAACACAAGTTATATTTATGGAAAGAGAACATATTAGTAAACCTTAGTTAAGAGAACTAAGTTAATAAGTAAACAACAATAAGTTGTAGTGACGGGATAAAATAGAATTAGATTAAATGGGATAAAATGGGGAAAACTTATGAATTGAAATAAGTTATATTTAATCATAAATGGTAAGTGACAGGTTAATTAGAAAACATGTGAACTGGGACATACTTAATAACATAATAAGTAGGACATGTTATTGTAACCTTGAAATCAAACAAAAATATGAAGGTATTGTGGATTTTATAATCTTGGACCACAATCCAAAAAATAACATGTTGTGGGCTTCACTAGTACAAAACTGGTTATTTACGTCGGTTTAGCTAAAAGACGTAGCAGGTGGGTTATATGCGTCAACTATTACTACAAACCGTAGCAGGTTGTCTATAGAGAATACTAGAAGACGAATTTGCGATGATTGTTTATAAAAACAATAGCAAATATTTATATATTGCGACAGTTATATTCAAAACCGTAGTCAGTGAAAATATTTTGCGACCGGTATATTTAAAGCTATCGCACATTATTAATATATTGATTTCCCTCCACTAAACTTCTGACAATTTAATCGCATCTAACCCAAGCCATCCCACCTGTTAAACCTAATTTTAATCGAATCTAAAAAAAAAAGCTGCCTCCATGTCCGTCAGCATCACGCTCCGATCCAACAATGACCATAATCGTCAAGGAAATATAGTCTAATCAGATAGGAGAGGCATCGTCGCTCGGATTGGAGGCGACCTGGGTGGGTCCAGGGGAGCATGGCAGGTGGCGGTGCGTTAGTGGTGAAGCGGCACGAACCCTGGAGGTGCAAATCCTTGCTGGTATTAAATAAATGAAATATAGTTTAATCTAGTGTGGAGAAGGACGGAGAAGGAGTAAGGTCATCTGCGGGTAGATATGGGGCCCATGGGCGTGCGGGAAGTAGCGCATAAGGAAGAAGATCAATGTTGGTTTGCTAGGTGATAGTGTTCAAGGGAAGAAACGGTTTGGACCCGAAAAAACAGGGAAGAAACTGATGGCCAATTGGAATTGGGGGACAAGAAAGGTGAACTAATTGCATTTGATTCAAGGGCTGTTTTGCCTTGTATTTTTTAACTACTGTCTGTAAAAGAAAACTAGTTGTTTCAAGATATTTGGTACAATATAAAGATACGCAGTTACAACTACATGATCCAATATCAAATCACATTCAGATAAAAAGACATTGATTAGTCTGTTTAGATCGGTTGGCTAAATAAAATGGTAGCTAGATGTCATATAGTCGTGGTTTCCTTTGTGATGTAGCCTTAAACTCAAATTGGTTAGTAATTTTTTTATGTTGAAACTGAACTGTATAAGGAAGTTTCTTTTAGGGTGAGATAGAGGACCCAGCCTAGTTTTCAACCATTTTGCAGCATCATTTACTAACTCTGCATCTAGACTCTTCTTGCTTCCATGTTCTTTGGATACATGCAGGTATTTTAAGCTATATATAAAAAAAAAAGCTCAAACAATGCAGTTCAGTTACACCTCCAATCTAATGCTAAATTAACTATGTTCAGTCCAATGAAAAATAGCATGTTTTTAACCGTGTAGGTTACCTGAAACGTATGGTTTCCGTAGACTGTAATTATCATATTAAAGCACCGGCAATACAAACCAAATAATCTGTGTTATATTTAATTTTAAATTAAACATGTTATGTACCCGTTTTAGTTGGATTAATAATTGTGCGTAGATGTGTTTCTTGCTGGTTTAATACTAAACCAACAATCCTTCTCTTTGGATTAATAATTATCTGTGTTATAATTAATTTTTATTTTAATACCAAACCAAGAAATAACCTTGGCTTCGTCGCTACTAGATACTTCACGTTTGACTCATCTTGATTGAATCCACAAAGAACCAAGTAAAGCAAGAAAGACTTGTTCTCGTTTTGTTAAAAGGGATGGTCAGTTTAAACGAATGGTTTTCAGTTAATCACACATGTTTAATTTTTTTTCTATAAAAAATAAATGGCGTACTGTACATAGGTAATGCATGTACCATTATTTTGTTTGCCTTGTCTGTGCATACTTATTCCATTTTCTCACCAGGCTTTAACGTTTTTTATTGTATGCCTACTTTGTAGGATACATCCAATTTGAGAAGGAAATTTTATGAAAGTTGGTCAATATTGGTTTTTGTACTAGTGGGATTCATATGGATGGCAGGAGCTACTTCTAGGGTGAGATTATTTGAATCTAGGTATTGACTATTGCTTATGTCGTTTAGGTATTAACATCAAATAAAGTAACTATGTATATCTGCCATAAAAATATATCTACTTATGACTTATCTATCAAACATGGGATATTTTGCTTATGATATCATTACTATGTTTGATGTCCTGAAAGTAAGATTATTATGTTTTTACGTATAACTAGTAAAGGTGAACATAATATTCACATTAATGTAGATATTGATTCCATATAATAAATAAATAAATTGCCTGAAGCAGACGGGATAGAAATTATTTTTAAACCATAAATTAAATATAAAAATATTCAGTCTGTTTTTTCTGCTTTTTATTATTCTATCATTTCCACTTATTAGTTGTGCGATGTAACATAACGGCTTTCCACTCCATGGCCATCAAACTTGTTTACTTTCATGTCACCTTTTATATTTTTACCTTATATTTCACATTAAACTTGTAATTAATTTTATGTACATATCCTCATTTGCGTTAAATTAAAGAAGTAATTCTAGCTATATTTATTTCAATTCACTGTTGTAGACTAATGACTTGTCCGCATTACAAATCGCTATTTATATGTTATATGTACCCAAACATTAAGGACCTTCCAATTAGGTCTACTATTAAATGAATACTAAATAAAGAAGATAACTTTAATAGAGAAACCATGATACTGTAACATGTTGCATTCCTACATATGAAAAGCTAATAAATATTCATTAGTGTTTATAGGTTATTCATCGTATATTCATGTACACATCAATGGGCTACACTATTTTACAATTCTATACATAAACATTGAAAAAAAAACTTACAATGTTTGTTTCATTTCTTTTGTGCTCGTAGAAAGGAGTGTTGTAGCATCTATGTCGGGATCCTGGTCTAGGTTTACTTCAGTAAAACTGCATTTTGAGTTAGCAACTAGATCTAAAATTGTCAAGAGGTGGGTTGTTTTTCCACCATAACCAATGAATCCTAAAGAGATGACTTTTTTAACTGACCGACGCCGATAATCTTTCTGCATTTCATTGTAAAATAACAACTATAATAATAGTGGAAATAGCTCCATTTTATGTCCATCAAGAACTAAAGTCCTTGCTTGATGGAATTTTGTTTGTAACTAGAGTACTTTGAAATTATTGACAAGTTAATGTGCAAGAAAACAGTTGTTTTGTAGTTTAATGATGTGCATATCCTTCAGATTATGTATATATTTTTAGAAGAGTTGAAATATGACCTTTGGATTGAATTTATACCGTTAGACTAGGAAAAATGTAACTCTATGTTTATTCAAAATAGCTGCATAAAATCTGCACTAATTTCATGGAGGCATGTTTGTATGCATAGTATTTGAAAATGACAAGTTAATGTGCTGGATATCAGTAATTCTGGAATTTTGGTGTTTCTTAGAATGATTTAAATTGCATATATTCATAAACAGAAATTAGAAGAGTTGACGTAAGATTTTTGGCTTAACGTTAGACTAAGATATCTATGATTTTTAGTACAACATATTTTCAATTAAGATTTCTTTGATAAAACATTCGAGGGCATACATACAAACATTGGTAGACATGCATTTTGAAATCAATATCGTGCAACTGATATGGTCGCTAAGGGCCTAGGAAAGCTAAAGATGGTTTTCGGTAAGCATAGTGTGCTACATATAATTATCTTGGTTCACTATTTCTCCAATCATACCAAATTTCATTGAGTTCCAGAGAATGACGATGTACCTATAGAGTTAAATGTTTATGATTATGGAAGTTCTGATGTTGCACTTATTTCAGTCGAGATCTATGGTTTGGCAACATCTAATTTGACCCCGTTGCATGATTTTATCGTTATTATCCGGTTAGTTATTTTGCACCATCAAAAATATTAGCACGTTGACCAGGCCCTTACCTGATATAAAAAAGAATGGGAAAACAAATGTTCGGTTCAATGTGAGTACTTGTTTCTACAGCAGCAAAAACTATGCATAATGTTTTCAGTTGCTTTATCATCTATGCCATTGCTTTAGCGCCATGGAAGAATAAAGGTCAAAGGTAATTTATATCTTGTATGTTTGGTTTGTACCATGGTCATTTTCCACATTCTTTTAGCTTTGATTCTTTAGGAAAATTTTACCACATATGAATACATATCTTATATGTTGCTTTTATTAATTTTCTATGAATGTACATAAATCATAAGAGGTTCCTTACACGTTTAATTAACCATTTCATCGGTTATCTGAACTCATGACCTTATATTCTAACAGATACCTCTATTCATTTATAAAATTGCAGCAACCAAGATACACCGAGGCCGATTTGCATGTCCTATGAGGAAATAGGTTGGAACTACTCAAGTTGAGGTAACAAGAAAATTTGAGAACATAATAATCAACATTACAGTTTCGGTGCAATGGGGCAGTACTTAACAAAAAGAGTTAAAGAGCAGGTGCTGATAAAGATGCTCATGTCTGACGTGGGTTGGTTCAATCGCGATAAGAGCTCTAATGTTGCCATTTGTTCTCGACTCGTCAATGATGCTAATTTAATCGGTAATCTTTAACCATAAAACAATTTTGCACCATTAACATTTTTTTCAATGTTAGATGAACATTCTAGGTAAGATTGGTGATAGGAGATAGAATAGCTCTGCTAGTTAAATTTACGATGCTTTACAAAGACTTGGCCAAATGGATTTTTGCAGCTACAGTGAAGACTCAATTAGAAAGGGCTAAAACGTTACGCACGTCAGCAAATGAAACCAACGGTGAGCTTATTGATTTCGTAGACTGGAATAAGGTAAACATACGTCCACCCCTTTTTGATATATTTCTTATAATAATCTCATTCCCTTGTCTATTTAAACTACTAATAATTCATTTCTAAATATTAGTCTCGGCCATATGATAACCGATACAACAAAAGCAGCACAAAAGGTGACCAGGTTCTGCTTACTGTCAAATTGTAATAAGAGACCATTGAAAAGATAGGCATGGCATAACGTTATAAAGGACAAAATACTTCTACACTTTAACCAACGTTTTTCTAAAATGCTATCACGATATACACTTCCCCTCTATTCTGCTTTTGATCATCTAAAACTATCTTCCAGCATTAACAATAATAATGTTTAGATTGCTTCATTAAAAACTATTAGACAAGTCTGAAGAAAATTAGTTTAGTCAAAAACTATCATATTAAAGCATCATCACTATCTGCAGTTTTTATGTTGCTTAATCATCAAACTGTCAAATGTTTCAAAATTTGTAAAGCATCATCAATTTGCTTCAGATTTCTTGTTTATAATTCTTGTCAGCATATTGCTTAGTGTAAATATGAGAGGCTATGAATTCTTTTTTCTTCAAAGTTTATGATTGAGTTGAGGATCTCATGTTTGCAAGAATCAATCTTTTATTTTTTTTTAATTTACGTTTAACAATGTGCTGAAATTCATATACCATAGCTTGCTAGCTACTTTTAAGTTATTTGTTCTGATGGAAAAAACAGTACATATTTTATCTTTAACATATGGTTGGAAGAACTAGTGTAGTCGATTATTGTGGGTTTATTGCTAGCTACTCTCAAGTCATTGGATCTAGATGTTTGTGATCGAAACATTTAGACAATCAC
This sequence comes from Allium sativum, assembly GCA_030737875.1. Classification (NCBI taxonomy): domain Eukaryota; kingdom Viridiplantae; phylum Streptophyta; class Magnoliopsida; order Asparagales; family Amaryllidaceae; genus Allium; species Allium sativum. The sequence goes on along the minus strand of CM060923.1, from coordinate 415,990,109 downwards.
TGTAAGTTTATTGGAATTTTTTTTTTAATGTTTTGTGTTTTCGTTTAGCATGCACATGTAATTCAAATCTTGTAATTAACCATTACACTGCACAAGTGCTGTATTTGACCCATTTGACGTTTGAAGTATCATGCATGTCTCGTTTTGAGGTAACATAATGTGTTTGTTCTCTTTTCAGTTTTGAAGGTTTTTAAAGTTATCTCATTGGAGTCTGTTTTATTGCTATAGAATTTTCTCAGGTGGATCTATCAAATATAGTTTTTTTAATCACCTTGTTTCCACAGTCTGTTTTGTTGCAATAGAATTTTCTCTAAGACAATGACTAAAAAGAACTAAATCCATCAGTATTTTCACAAATTGAACTTGCTCACAACTATGTACCGTTGGGATTCATACTGTCATCCTTACATCACACGATAAAGTGCCAAGGATATTTGCTCAACTGCAAGTCTAAGTTACATCAATACTTCAAAACAGCAAGTCAATCTCTTGTTTGAAAAAAAAGATATTTTTATGCTTTTGTTATGCTATTCATACATGTTTATTGCTTCCAATGGTTTCTCTGGTGAGTTACAGAGTGATTGATGCAAACCAATTGGAAAGTCCAATTCATGCAACTGACTGTTAGCATGACAGTGAATTTTAGTCTAGTATTAACCTTTTATTAATATAATATTAGGAGCAATTAACCAGGGTTATATTTATGCTTTTGTTATGCTATTCATACATGTTTATTGCTTCCAATGGTTTCTCCGGTGAGGTACCAGAGACATAAGAGAATCTTAAGAATAAGTTTAGCTTGTAAGTTCTTTTATTATTTTTATCACGTTATGGATACATAGCTTGCATATTGAATTATTGATTCACAGTCCAGATTGCTTGAATAATGAACCTGGACAGCCTGTTTCGTAAAATCTCAACTTGGGCACTACTGGAACGTTCAAAACCATTCCCTAAGCCTGATCAGGATTCTGAATTTGGATAAATGATAAATCCCAGTCGTTAATTAGTCATGAGACTATCCAAAGATGAAGCAACTATCATGGGTCCGCTTTAATCCTTGATGTTGTTTCTAAATCTTGTTCATATCCTTGGTTTTTCTGAATTTTGTTCATAGATTTGTACATATTATTTCAAATGAAATGGTTGAAACTACTTCAGTTGCCCTATTAATGAAATACCTGTTTGGGAGACTTTGGTGGGTATAGATTTTAGTTTTAGCAGTTATTATAGCTCTTTCTTTTTTAATGTATAATTGGATTTGTATTGATGAAGTTAATTTATCTTGCGAAGCTGATGCATTGGTCTCGACGGGGCTTGCTAAGCTTGTTTACAGACATGTGAACATGGTAACTTATTTAGAATTTAAAGTCTGTTGCATTGTGTGTCAAATATAATGAAAAAGGTTACAAACAACAAATGCCTTATTATTATTATTATTATTATTATTATTATTATGGAAAATCATTAAATATAATGATTTTTGATTTTGCATTTGATTACTGGGCTATGAAAGAAGTCTAGAGGTGTGTTTGTTGCTTTTTTTTTTTCCTATGCTGTTATTATCACAATTTGCGCTTTTGAAAACTTATTTGTATAACCATGGACGATTATTTAAATGAAACCAAAGTAGATGATACAGTTTTTGAGAATTCAGCTTTCCTTGCTATCTTTTGCATTTCTTTTTTTGTATAAAAATTTTCACATTGAACTTTTGACAACTTGTGATTCTGAATATGATCCTTTTAGCTAGTTGAGGTCTGTAGATGAAGGTATTAGCTGTAATTATAAATATGGTTAATTCTATTGGTCCCCTTTATTGGCATTATTGCGCAAAATGTGGGAATTCAAACTAGAAATATACATAATAGACATCATAGTCATAACATTGAGGAAACGTTTCCATCTCCACTACTGATAATAAAAGTTGATTCCAGAACATTGATAGGTATATTTTTGAAACGACTAAATCTTGCACCTGACCATTGTCAAACTTTTTTAATAGAAATATTCCGTCCATTTTTGACTTTCATCACTCTGTTTTTATCTATGCAAATCACAACTGATAACCAAAACTTCAGATCTTGCACCTGACTATTGTCAAAAAAAATTAATAGGAATTTATTTGTTTACTAATATTGTTCTAGGCATGTGATAAGTAATTGCTTTTTTTTCATAACTTTTTATACAGTAGTCAGCCTTTCTTGCTATAGCCCGACTTAAAAATATCCCATCTTTTATAACATCCACTTCAAAATTTTGTTTATATTTGCAGTAAAATAGGTGAAGACTTCAAGCATGCAAAGCAGCAAGATTCTAACTTGTATGGTAAGCAATATCAGTGCATTTTCTTTCTTTCTTGAATTTAGAGTTGGCAAATATCAGTTATTTTTATTTACAAATAACACACCTGAGTGAAATGGACATCTTGTATGGTGAAGTGTTAACTTGTTCTTTGTATAACGCACCCGAGTGAAATGGGCATCTTGTATGGTGAAATGTTAACTAGTTCTTTATATTTACAAATAACGCACCTGAGTGGAATGTTTCTCCCTTCATTGTCAGTTAATCAACAAATGATCAGTTCCTTGTTTGCATATTTTTTAGTGTCCAATTTCACAGTTTGGAATACTTGATATATTTTCAATTGCAGTCAAAATAATGTTATGTTGGTTTTTTGATAGATGTTGATTCAAGCCAACCATCATGAACACAAATTGTGCTATTTTAAGTTTTAATTTGGTCGGATGATTCATTTTGTTTTTATGTAGTCATGTGAAGAATGTTAATTTCTGATGAAATAAGTATTCTGTAACTATTTACACTTATTGGTTGGAGATTAACATGTGACTAGTTATGACTCATGCAAACTAATTTTTTTGTATGGTTATGTGTTTGTGTTTTATTTTCAAATGATAAAAGATTTTGTAAACTGTGTATGTATTTCTTGTAATCATGTATTTTGTGGACTGCTTATATATTACATAAGCTTGGAGATGTTGAATTGTATTGACAGCTAACCATCAAAATGCTGAGATGAAATGTGATTGGATTAGCCTTTTGAATTCAAAAGTTACTCTTTTGCATCGGTTGTTAAAAAATGCAGCAACAATTAACTTTCTTGCTACGGTCGTAAATAAAACACAGTCGCAAATGTCAAACTTATTGCATCGGTTATTTAAAAATCAGTCGCATTAGGTCAAAGTTTTGGAGCTAAATATCGGTTTGTTGCTACAAGCGTAAAGAAAGCATCGCGAATAAATTAGTCTACAACGACGGTTATACTGGAATACCCGTCGCAAGAACGACTATATTGCGACGGTTTTATAACCGTCGCAATAAATTTACACCTATTGCGACAGTCGCATTTGCTACGGTTTTAGAATAGTTGCAAATGGACTTAAAAAACCGACGCAAATGACCTCTTTTGTACTAGTGTTATTAATAAACTTAAAAGGATTAATTTATATGACTGAAATTAATAAGGAAGGGAAACTTGGTAACTTGAATAAGAATTCAATGTGAATGGGAATAACCAAGTTAAATGGAAACCAGGTGAGGTAAAGCAAGCGTGTGAAAGAATGATTAGACATAGGGTCTAATAACATGATAAAATGAGGCGCTTGGACCAAACCGCACGTTTAAGGGCGAATAAACCAACGGGGTAGATCATCATGGTGTTATAAGACACGAGGGGAGCGCACATTCATCAGATTATTCTGTCGGGTCCGAAGGACTGGAAGGGGAAGTACGCGACTTCCTGAGATACGTAAGGTGCTCCTAGTAGTCTTATGTGCAGTGGTAGATGTTTAGGTTGTTCTCGCAGAAGTTGGGTCTGTGCATAACTACTAGGTGGACGGTCCTTGACTGCAAAAGTAGCTTTGCAGTCAAAATGCTGTGACGAGGTGACACCAGGGTGATTCGGCGGTTGCCTCAATGGAGGGGGAAGGGGGGGGCGGAGGGTCACGACCAACAAGATAGTGGATCGTCGGATGCCCGCCATCGACAGTCGTATGATGCGACAAGACTAGAGCTAAACCCAATACATCATTCACCTTTTACTATCGAGGCATGGTGGTTGAGGGGAGACGCCAAATGGATGTTTAGATTGTTTGTTGTTATGGGCATGTCGCTTAGCTTTTGCAGTCTTTACTAGTTGAGGGAGGGGCTGAGGTGGGGCCATAGCCACCATGAAAAACCGAACCTAGGAATATCTGTATTTTGAGACTCTTAAAAGCGGGCCTGTACAGATTTGGAAAAGCTCCCGACCGAGTTCCGTGTTTCTTGTATCTCCCTGCCACGAAAGTCGATTCACATTAGAGGATGTGCGATCGAGGCATCGAGCTACAATTAACAATACGTGCATGGGACAGTCTAAATACATGCATGTCTGCTCTGGGTGGTGTATCGTAGACTTGAGGGCATTATTCCAGTATGAGATTTGATTTGATCGATGGTGGCGGTCTGTATGCTTATGGAGCGTAGTAATGGCAGATACATGCTGATCGTAACATTGTTATATAGAGAACCATACGTCATTCCGACGTAGGATGTGGGACTGCAGGCATTATGGTGGAGACCGTGCGAGTATGGTACCATGGGGTGTACCTCGATATTGGGGGTAGCTACATATATATTGTATTAGGTTAACCCACTGGGAAGTAAATGGGTACGATGTGTGGGTAATCCTTGAGTGTTGTTAACCCAAGTTACCTAATAAATAAGAACATATGATTGAACGGTATATGTAGTGTTATCCAAAGTGTATAATTTAAATCCAATCACCAGAACTTGTGTTCTGACCCCCTTCTCATAACATACCCACAGGTTAGAATTATGGCAGAGACTTGTGACCTGATAGCTTTGGATACTGGTTAAGCAGTATTATTAATACAGTAAGGCTATACTTTGAGTATATTATATTTTATCCATTTCCGCTGTGAGATACTTTCTAAGCTCTGACACATTTTATGTCTTTGTCTTTTCTGCAGGATACCAGAGCAAACCAACATAAGTTTCGATAGATTAGAATTTTGAAAAAAAATTGGTCTATCGGAATTCGGGTTGTTACAGGTTCCTTTTTCAATTCTTGATTGGGATCAAATGCATAAGCCATTCTTCTATGTGAAGGGATCTCAACTCCGATTGGAAGCATAACTTCACATCCGTATGTTAAAGAGTAGGGATTGTGTCCTATTTACGTCTTAGCGGACGTTCTATATGCTCAAAGCATCAATTGCGATTTGTCTGCCCAATTTACTTTGGCTTGGCTTAACCCATTTTTTAAGATTGTCTTTATGGTTTTGTTTGCTCAACTACGCCATTTTTACTTGGATGTGCTACTAAAGAGACACACTTTATTGTTCCATTCTTGTCACAATGCCGTGTGAATTCCGTATTTCCATATTATGTTCCTTTATCTGTCATGGCCTTTCCAAATTTAGGGAAGATGTCATTTATGATAAATTTCAAAGCCCTTTTTGTAAGTTATGTTGGAAGGTGGCTCTGCTTCTGCCTCTTTAGTAAAGTAATCGATTGTTGCTCTTGTGTATCTAGGTCCTTTCCTAGGTTTATGTGGAGATTAGATTTATTTTCCATCTACAGAAAGGTTATGGGTTTGAGATAGTGATTGAATTTCTTGGGGGTACTTAAGGTGTTGCAGGGTGTTCATGGTATATCCTATAATTATTGTCATACCTTATTGCTTGATTGTCTGTCAACAGGTACCAGAAAAAATATGTAAAGACCCAGGGAATTAGACGCCCGAATTCCAACAATAATACACAAACCCGTATTACTCTCCAGAACTCAAGTATCGAAAACACAAGATAGTTAATGAAAGAAAATAGAGGGTGAGATAAGAAAGAAAGAAATATTAGAATAGAAGAAGAAGAAGAAGAACACAACAACATCAGAGTCTCGCATCGCAGTGGAATAAAATATAATAGAAACAAAACTTTACTGAGAGCTTTGAAATAAAAACTTACAATCATCAGAGTACATCAATACATCTGGATAGTTATTTTAATCTTTCCTCATATACAATACACAGCGGAAAAATTACTAGATATCATACGTCTGAACACCTTCAGCTCGTCTCCGAACTTCACAACATCCGTTAACCAGAACCTGCACAACCCGGTCTAACCCGAGCATTCACAAAACGCCGGATCAGTCTGGTGAACCAGAGTGAGAAAACTCGCTAAGTTTAAAAACATCACCCAACTTGGTTTTAAAGTCGAACCATTTCTTTTTGAAATCATAGCTTATTTTGATATTATAATAGTGTCTAAGCACAAATAAATATCAATCTAGCGGAATGCTTTCATCTCACATTCCACATATATAGTATACAATCAAAACCGCGGGGACTTATTAGAGATTGGATTACCAACTATGACAAGGTATGGAACCACCTTCCGATAGTGGATCTCTAGACGCGAATACACTGGGTTCAACAAGAACATCTTGCAACCCGGCCACACATGACCGACCACTCATTTCGCTTCAGTGTATCGAATGTATATCACCAACGGTTGGGTGCGACCCACCGTTTCCCAAAAAGGGACAACATCGAAATATATTAAAGAAGGAAATGAAATTCTCTAGATAGGTGATTATACACCCTATTTGGGAGCTACCCACTTAGCCATGCTACCTGCCCGGTTTTCGTCATTTCCTAGTTGAAGAGGCTTGAGGTTTAACACTACCTTTAGAACACCACGTCACCATTCACTTTGAATGCCACATTGTCAGATCCATCAAATCACTAATTGACGTCCACAAATATGCTTTGGGTGTTTATGCTAAAGATGGTTCCTTTTCTGCCATCATACTCGGTATATTTGTAAAAATCAACTTACGTGACTCTTAAGAAATACTTTGTCAAACAACCGTCCATACAATTCATCCAGGTACAGGATGAACCGAAGGTACCCTCCTACTACATCCTAGGCATCACCCTATAGATCAGTAGCGTGTAGTCCTTGCAATCCGTAGAATTCAACCACGATAGAATTACAGTATATCTCCAGTCGTTAAACCCGAGATTTTAAGTAATTCTAATGTTTTATAAATATCCACGCTCTTCAAATTCTCCATCTTGATCAGTATCTGAAATCTTCAACATTTCATATTTGCTGGTCGGAATGGTTTTCGAATATAAATTCGATCCCTGTCTTTCCGTACCGACAATCGTATATGCTAGATTTGATAGTCGGTTATTTAACTATCAAATAAACAACGATTCAATCATAAAAATAAAAATAGATTTACTGGTCCAGTATTCAACGTCACTTGGCTTCTTTAATTTAAAATAATTAAAAAAATGGTTAATTTAGAACTTAAAAACCTTTTCGATATTTCAACATAACATTTCACTTCTTATTTTAATATAAGATTATCCTCTAAACTATTTAAGTTTATTACTTCGGAAAATGCCCTATACTTGTCTCAACTTCATATTCCATTTTCCTTTTCTGTTAATTGCCACGTTATTACTTGTTATCTATAATCGGGAAATCATTTCAACTTATCACTTTGTAAACAATATTACAAAAATCTCCATTATTTCATTATATATATATACTCAAGTCCTTTTATTTCTGTTACTTTGGAAATTTCAAATTATATTCTCAATTCCTTTATACTTCAACGTTCATTAGTCCCTGGCTGTAAATTGGTAAGCAAACAGTTCCATAAGTATCAACCCCGAAGATCGAAATAACCATCAAATTAACACTTAGAAAATCACCCACCTCAACCAATATCCTGTTTGGTTCTAACTCTTACCTTAACTCTTTATCGACCCATATTATTTCACTTATACTCCCTTAAACCCTTTTTCCACTTTGAAAATCTCGTTTCAATCCTATTCATTTACTTAATCTCGTTATTAAGTATCGTTAATTCGAAATCAACAGTTCGACTTCACATCTCCTTTATAAACCTTGTTTATAAATATCTCAAGTTTTAATATAAATTCCTTCTTATCTCGACTTCTTTACTTAATTTAAATATTAAGTAAACATTTATTTTAAGCTCCCATATTCGCTTAAAAATCCCTTTTATAACTTAGTTCAAAAACCTGGGTTTAATATAAACCCGTTCATATTCTCTTTCAATATCCAACTTAATATAAACCCGGGTTTAATAGAAACCAAAGATTTTTTCATTCTATCTTAGATACCCCGGATAACTTAATTACTAGGATAGTTCATTACTGTCTGGATTGGATGTCCAATTCACACTATAAGTTGTTTAGAGAATTATACTTTGCCAGGTTCTTGTTTAAGGTTAGATCTAATTTGAGATTATTTATCAGAATTAACAGTTATTTTAGAAATAGATCTCGACTTTGTTGTTAATCTCATTTTATTGATAATGCTTGTTTGTCTATTTTTTTCTACTACACATATATGTATGATTAAGTATATATATATATTTATATATATACTTAGTAACATATATATATATACATATATATATATATATTATCATACATATATGTGTTGAATAATTAATAATTTGTCTAGTACTGTGCAGATTTCAGGTAGTTGATATAGAGGAAGAGTTTAGAAGATAGCTGGAGATTTGGAGACGGTTATACCTCAGATATTTCTTCTCAGGATGATGTAGTGATTATTGGGTGTCCATTCTATTGTAGTTATTTTTTTTATCGGCTATCATTTGTATTGGAGTAGATATACTCAATATCGGGTGGTGGCCTTGCCGGAATTCGATATTAGAGTATGATGGGCGGTGGTTTATCCGGAGCTCATCCATCTACTTACCTATACTCTCATATATAGTCGTGTGTCATAGTATTGCTTTCTTTCTAGATCTGTAGTTGGACTTTGTAGCTTTTTTGGTTATATATTATATGTGTGTGCTCTCGTCCTTCAGAAGATCACACATTTTTGGTTTCAGAAAAAAATCTTCGATTTCCTTACTTCGATGAATTTCTTTTACAAGGTAATTATTAAATTATTGTTATCAAAAATAATAATTTACTTCAACATTTACTATTATAAAATCAGTTAATTGATTATTTAAAAATAAATAATAAATTTCCTTTTTAAACTCATATTAAAATTAAACAACTATTCGTTAAGTTATTTCATTTGTTTACTTGACAATAAACCAATTCAACTTAATAATCAAACCCCAGATTGAAACGGACGACTTGGTTAACTCAAAAAACGATAATTCCTTTAACTGATTCCAATAAATTTCACCTTTAAATTAATTGATAATATAATTAATTTAAATAACTTCATTTGATTGTTTCTTAGAACAAGTAAATTCCACATTAAATCGTTACATAAATTTCTGCTTATCTGTTTGTAATTCTTATTAATACAAGAAATTGTTTTATAGAATTACTTAACAATTTCTTATAAATTTAAATAATAAATAATAAATATTTATTTTCTGTTTAATAAACCTCAATTTAAAAAAATTAGATTTAAAAATATATTTCTAGTTATAAAATAAATTTTATAACTTCATTTCTGCCGATTCACCTGACGGTAAATCCATATTTCTAAAATGATTGATTATCAAGCCATCTGATGCCAATTACTCAACCAATACTGTCAATTGGTTAATATAATAATAAATGTTGAATTATGATTCAGTAAATAAATAAACGAATCAATTCTCTAATCGGGTTGGTCATACAGTTTAAATACTGGTCATATGAAAATAAACAATAAATTTGAGGAATCCAGTTGGATCCCTCCACCCTGTTTTTCCTGCACCCAAATACGTTATCACAAATAATATTATTCATTTCAATAAACAGATATGATATTCAACAATAAATAAATCACAGTAATCCAGTCATCCCTACAATAATTAAATACGTTTATATTATTATAAACGTAATCAAAAAGGTAAGCTATCTCATTTGGAAATAACCGTTAAAAATAATGATTTGTTTAGATTGTATTAAACAAACGTTAAGTTTAATCATATCAGCTCAACATATATATATATATATATATATATATATATATATATATATATATCATCCATCAAACAAATAAACAAGCATAACACACAAATAATAAACCCGACTTATATAAATATAAATGGGTAAACTGAGTGAGTTAAACTCACTTTGGTTCCATTCGTTCGCTGCAGTGGTTTGATTACAGTTAAATTAAACAGTGTTTAATTCAACTGTAAATTCCAGTCGTCCCCATTTCTATCCACTACAGTTCCATATTGTTCTGTTCGTCGCCAGGATTCCGGTACAGCTTGTTTCATTGAACCCGGACCTTGCAGTCAATAGTGATTAGCGTTATACATAAATGATTAAATAAATTAATTAAATCTTAATTATAAATATTTTTAACTAGTTATTACGTTTAAGTAGTCTTGGAATATCCTAGTGCCAACAAAAACTTTGGTCCATCAGTCACGTTCTAAGAGCATCTTCAGCAGTGTGGAGAGAGCTCAAAACGGGAAGGATCGCCATTTTTATTTGGCTCCTCACGCTCCAGCAGCGCGGATATGAGTGTGGGGATTAGATGAAAGTGGCGATTCTTGCCATTTTATTTTTTGAGCGGCGATCGAAAACGGGGTTCAGAACCCCGTTTATGTTCTATACGGGGTTCTAAACCCCGTTTAGTGTTATTTCTTAACAGAATAAAATAAAATATCTGCTATAAACGGGGAAGTGATCCCTGTTTATTGCTTTTTTATTAAAAAAAACTCCCGTTTACTGCTGGGGAGGTGGGAAGAACTCACGCTTTTTTTCCTTCTTCCCACCGTGTGTAACAACCTTGAATTTTGGGGCCAATTTAAAATTTTATTTTTAAGTTATCTTAATGGATTTTTGAAATTTAAAGTAATTTATTTTAAATAATAACGAATGAATTTAATTTAATTATGAAAGGAATTCGAAATAGCGTGGTAGTTCGAAAATTCGATTTCAAACTTTAACTGAATGTACAGGATTCAAAATAAAACGAATTTTAGTAAAACCAAAAATATTCAAATCTGTTTAAGAATATCTTTCCAACGAATTGGAAAAATTGAAATTTCACTTTAAAAGTTGTAAGTTATGTCCAGTTTAAAACTTAGAAAAGTCGCTATAGAATTTATATATATTTTAATATAATATATTTGCCTTAAAAATGGCCATTTTTCAAACGGTCTCTGAATTCGACGAAATTAGTCTCGTTGGAACCGTATCGTCAATACAAAGCCAGAAATATTTTTTCTGGAATTTTCGGAGTCCGTATGTGGCCCCGGCGTATTTAAATGTACGGTAGAAATTAAATTATTAATTTAATATTGCAATTTTAATAAAACACGCAACGGACTTCAGAATTGGGCCACGGGGCATAGCCCATCGCGCTCAGAAGGCGTCAAAACCTTAAGTTTGACACTAACTGGGTCTGATTTGGAGACAGTCCGAAAATCCACCTTTAAAACACGTTTTTCGAGAAATTATATTATTAAATAATAAATTAAAACCCTAACCCTAGAAATGTGCCAGCCGCCACTTTCATAATTCGATGGCCTATACGCTTCGAAATTCAAACCTCAATATTTTCCAATCCGCTAAATGAAAATCAACAAACCATATACCAAATCGAAGAGATTTTCAAGACCTTTCAATCCATACGGTTTAGATTGGGTTCCAGTGCATGGATTTCACAAATTTTGGCTGTGAAGACCAGCGGTTTGGGGCCGATTTCCGGCGCAGTGGGATCCGCGAGCTGTCCATGGTGGGGGTGCGCGGGTAGGTGGTTCGAAGGGCTTTGGAGAGGTGGTTTCTGATTGGGTGGTGGTGCGCCGTGGAGGAGGGCGCAAGAAGAGAGGAGGGGTCGACGATGGGTTCAGCGCAACGTTAGAAGAAGAGGAAGGAGGCGGCCTCAATTTCTCAAAGTAATTAAGTAATAAGATTTTTAATTATTTAAATTAATTATTAATGAATGTAATCAGATCTTTAAACAACCGTATCTCTCTCAAACAGCGACGAAATTCAGAAATTTCAGTTGCGTTGAAATCAGAAAAATGAGAACTTTGCGATGGCACCAACCATAGCTGAAACAGAGACGGTTGAATTTTCACCCAAAATCGAGGCGAGAACTCTAATTTTTATTATTTAATTAATTATTAATTAGTTTTCTCGCTTTAAAATAATTGTATTGTGATATTAGTTCAGATCTGAAATGTTCTGTGTTGTATAAATTATTGATTGTCGCTTGTGGTGTGTTCTGTTGTCCATGGTTGAAATTTCATATATTGTTGAATTTTATTTGCAGTTAGAAAATTAAATCTAAAATTCATATTTCATTCAAATCTATGGATGAAAATATAGTCGATGATGATTATCTTATGATTATTGAATTTCTAGTTGCGATTGGATCTAGTTGTTCTAATTTATTTTAATTTGTAAAAATATTATTTTTATCTAAAAATGAACGACAGGAATTGGTTAACAAATATATTTTTATTTGTTTACGTTACAACAGAATTTGGCTAACAAATAAAATTTTACTTTTATTTGTTTACATTGAGAACAAGATTTGTGAATTACAGTAAAAAAAATTCTTTTTACTGTCGCCTTAAACATAGGATGTTATAAAATTAGAATAACAATAAAATATTAAATTTTATTGTTGATATTAAAAACATATTTGTAGAACAAAACTTTGTTTACATTGTATTTGTAAAATTAAGGGTAATGTTGGGAAAACACATAAGTATTTACATTTTATTTGTAAATAAATATACACATTTAAGAGTGGTAGTTTTAGTTCACATTTTTATCTGTATGTAAGAACCTATTTTTGTGTAAATTTCTTTTTAAATAAAAGATCATATTTTTATTGCCAATTTGTACAATAAGGAAAATGATATTAAAGGTTCATACTTTTATTGTTGATTTATTGCAATAAAAGAAATAGACTGTTAAGACTGCACTTTTATTTAGAATTTGTTCATTATAAAAAGATTGAACTTTAAAAGACTATCTTTTATTGACAAATTGTTACAATAAAAGATTTAACATTTTTCTTGGAATTTGTTCAATAAAAGATAGGACATTGAAATTACATTTTTTTGTAATACCATTTTATGAGAGGATTATGTTTATATTTTATTTGGTTCATTAGAATAATTTGACATTTTAGTGATTAAAATGTTCAGTAGAATAATTTGACATGTTAGTTATAAAAAATGTTCATTAGAATAAACTGCTATTTTTATAAGATGTATATTAGAAATGAAAATGGCATTGTAGTATAAGATGTAGCAGTAGAGAAAATTTACATTTTCATTATAAATGGTAGTAGTAGAGAAAATTAACATTTTCATTAGAAAATGTTCATGAGAATGAAAAAAATAAAATAAAATAAAAAAAGAACATTTGTTTATAAAATGTTACATTGAGGATTAAAATAACGTTTGGCTATAAAATGTGGTATCAGGATTAAAATAACATTTTTGTTAACAAATGTTACCTTAGAAATAAATACATTGAGTGAAAAGTTATATTTTATTTACAATCTAGGTGTAAATAAAAGAATACATTAAAGAGTTACCTTTTTATTTACAATTTAATTGTAAATAAAAGATTTCATTTTTATTTTAAATCATTTTCAAAGTTTAGAATTGGAATAAAGAATTTCATTTTAATTCTTCAATTAGTTGAAATGAAATAATGTTGGAATTTAAGAGGGACACTTTTATTGTCATTTTATATAAAATAAAAATGTAAATTTAAAGGGTAATATTTTATTGTCATTTCATACATAATAAAAAGGAAAGATTTAAGAATCACATTTTTATTGTTATTATTTACACAATAAAAGGTGTAAATTAAAAGGTAGTATTTTTATTGACTTTTATGTGCAATAAAAATAAAAGATGTAAAGGTAGTTTTTTTTATGGACATCCTATATACAATAGAAATAAAAGCACTGAAAAGATGTATCACTACTTCTTAATCTAGAATCGTTGACAAAATGAAATTTTACTTTTTAATCATTTTGTTGAAATAGAATTGTCAACAAAATGTATATATCACTTTTATAACTTTTGTTTGAGATGGAATCTATATGCAAATATGATAACCAATTTTATTTGCATAACGTATATTGAAAATTTATATGCAAAGGTAATAATCATTTTTATTCGTATAATGAACAGTAGGATAACTGTGCAATAATAATAATCATTTTGAATTGCATATCATACGATTGAATTTATAGGCAAATATGAAAACCATTTTATTTGCAAACTTACATTAGAATTGATGTTCTAATTATAAGAACATATTATTAGTCTAAACATATATTAGAATGTATAGAGAAATTATTCGAGCAATTTTTTTTTACCCGACCTTAGAAATAAATGACATGTTCACTATCATCAACTTGTTTGTAGAATTTAAATTGGTTAAATCCATTAACCAATTATTTATTTGTATGTTTATATGAACTGTTGTTGGCTGGAAACCCCACACGGGTATTGGGACGATATTTGAAATACACGAATCCCAATATTGAATTATATGTCTACCGATTGGTCGACAGGGTGCGATGAACCTTATTATTTCATTTTAATGCTTACACAGTTGGAAATTGCACTCCGGATGTGAATGGATGATTTGAAGAGTATTTATCACTTATTGTCATATATATGAGATGTATGAAATCCGTATAATTCAAATTATATGGTACATGATTGAGTCACATTCCGATTCAGGTTTTCTTTTAAAAGAGAATGTTTTACCTTTAAAATCTTTTTATATAAAGAATAGTTTTTTTCTATATGATTATTTTAAAATATGTTTTATAGTAATGAATAAATATTTAGAGAGCAAATCTTTTATTTAAGATCAGTAACATTTCTAATTATATTTTATGATTGAAATAAAATGATTTGTGGGTTGGATTTACCGTGGACAGGGTTTTTAAATGATACTTGTCCTTTAATCCAATTTACATTGAAGTTATTATTTGGAATTTATAAATCTATTTTATAGACTTAAAAAGGCATTTTCTAAAAGTAAAGTTTTCCCAATTTAATATATTAAATTGGAATTAAGTGGAAATTCGATTATGTCTTAATTTGATTTCTGTGGAATCCCATATTTTGGAAATTGATTTGTAGGTTTATCATGAACTGTGTTTAAAGGACACTAGTTCTTTAACCTGTTTAAGACAAGATTTATTCCTTAAAATTAATAAGGTTCTTTTAATATTAATATCTTATTAAAAGAATATTCTGTGTTGGAATGCGGCGTTGGTGTGATTTTATAGCATTTGATTTTTAATCACAAAATACGCGAGTTGTTCGGAAAGACCGGGTTCAACCCATTCTGAATAATCATCACGATGATCAAGAGTCGAAGATGAAGGCGGTGGTTGAAGACCGAAGGTTTTCACATCGTTGGGATGATGATGACTGGTACCTTGAATTGGGACTGGCCTTCCAAGGCAAGATATTTGGTAATGATCGTCCAAATGCATTTGGAGATCGACGAACACGTTGTTTCGCTCAGACCCAGAGCATAAGCATATAGATGGAATGTGTGCCTGACATTGTACTCCTTTATATATTGTACTTATTGATTTTCTGCTGAATGTATGAATGCTTGGTGGCGGAGAATTTATTCTCTTGCTTAACACCCTTTTGTATATTTTGGCAAAGATTAATAGTATGATATGGATTGACAGTGTGGCATACCAAGATGCAATGATCAGGGCTTTTGTTGAAAAGCAGGCCTTGTGGTTGATGATCAAAGCACGACCTGTTTAGGCGTAGCTTTGTGTATAGCGTGACTTCGCGAGCTTCACAACCCGGTTGAGTCTAAAACGGGAGAAGGGAACACAGGGAGAGCAGCACGTTTCTTTCTAACTAGAAGTGGTGTCGGTGCTTAAACTGGCTGATATTTACTTATGGATGATGGAATGAGGCGCCTCGGATTATAGGTCCTATAGGATCGGTAAACGTGTGTTCAGGATTTGCCAATCCGCAAAATCGTATGTGCGGACCGGCCCTGCAGGATCCAAGGGTTAATTGCGGGGAACCCTGAGACATTAGCTAGAGTGTCTCGAATCGGTAAGGAGCTCCTCCCTATCCTTGACTCATGATGGAAACCCAATTTCCAATACGACCCTACGGTTTTGATTGTAGAACTAGTATGGCGACATAGTAGGATGGGGTACTATGCCGTCTATGATTGATATATTATAATTGAAATGTTTTTGAAACATATATACACTAATAATAATATCAAATCCGTTTTTAACGTATCAAGCATTTTTGACCATTATAAGGTAAAACTCTATCCTCCGGTTTGCGTTGCGTTGTGTGATGGGACTTTAGTCTTATAATGGTTTCATTTTTCCAAAAAACATTGCGTTGTTTTATGATTTACTTTTAATTATGCACAACAATCCACTGGAGTAAACCCGTTCCGCGTTAGCGGCGTGATCCTTGGATTTGCCTTATTACTGTTAGTTAAATTAGTTAGGAATTCTCACACCAGTCCCATGACTGACCCGTTGTTTGTTTCCACCTTTGCAAACTCGGGTGCCCTCTTTTCCACACGGGTAGTCGAGTAGTTTGTCTACAGGTCTTTATCTCGAGCAGGATTTTGGATTGAAGCTTAAAGCTGTGTCCAGAGCATAGATGTCTTCCGCTGTCTCAGTTATTTTATTGTTTCCACTACAATATATTAAAATGTTGTAATTTATCTTCCGCTATAATTTTATTCAATGTACTCTGATATTTTGTACTCTGATGTAACATTACTGCAATGTTTATAAAAGTCTGTTGTTATTGTTCTGATGTTGTTGTATTCCCAAAGTTAAAGTATTCGAAGATTTTCAACCTTTGGCTCAGAACTATGTGGTTTATGGTCGATCCAAAGGGTGGGGATTTTCGGGTCTTTACAGTTGGTATCAGAGCTTTGGTTAGCTCAAATCTTTGGGGTACAACTCATTAAAACGGAACAAAAGACTCATCAGAGGTTGGATTAATAATATCCAATAAGAATACTCATTAGAGATAGGATCAGTAGTATCCTAGAATGAGAAAACTCGTTAGAGATGGGGTTAGTAATGCCCTAGAACGAGTTAAGAGTTATGAGTTTATAATTAAAGTATTTTTGAATATATTATTAATATATTCTTTAGAAATATGATTTTTATATAGGTATTTATATTTTGAAAAGGTAATCAACCAATAAATTTTTAAAATTAAGACTAGTTAATTAAACAACTTTTAGCTTCGTTCCTTTTCGAGGACGAAAAGATTTTAAGTGGGGGAGAATGTAACAACCCTGAATTTTTGGGCCAATTTAAAATTTTATTTTTAAGTTATCTTAATGGATTTTTGAAATTTAAAGTAATTTATTTTAAACAATAACGAATGAATTTAATTTAATTATGAAAGGAATTCGAAATGGCGTGGCAGTTCGAAAATTCGATTTCAAACTTTAACTGAACATACAGGATTCAAAATAAAACGAATTTTAGTAAAACCAAAAATATTTAAATCTGTTTAAGAATATCTTTCTAATGAATCGGAAAAATTGAAATTTCACTTTTGAAAATTGTAAGTTATGTCCAGTTTAAAACTTAAAAAAGTCGCTATAGAATTTATATATATTTTAATATAATATATTGGCCTTAAAAATGGCCATTTTTCGAACGGTCTCAGAATTCGACGAAATTAGTCTCGTTGGAACTGTATCGTCAATACGAAGCCAAAAATATTTTTTTTGGAATTTTCGGAGTCCGTATGTGGCCCCGACGTATTTAAATGTACGATAGAAATTAAATTATTAATTTAATATTGCAATTTTATTAAAACACGCAACAAACTTCAGAATTCGGCCACGGGGCATAGCCCATCGCGCTCAGAAGGCGTCAAAACCTTAAGTTTGACACTAACTGGGCCTGATTTGGAGACAATCCGAAAATCCACCTTTAAAACACGTTTTTCGAGAAATTATATAATTAAATAATAAAATAAAACCCTAACCCTAGAAATGAGCCAGCCGCCACTTTCATAATTCGATGGCCTATACGCTCTGAAATTCAAACCTCAATATTTTCCAATCCACTCAATGAAAATCAACAAACCATATACCAAATCGAAAATATTTTCAAAACCTTTCAATCCATACGGTTAAGATTGGGTATTAGTGCATGGATATCACGAATTTGGGCTGTGAAGACCAGCGGTTTGGGGCCGATTTCCGGTGCAGTGGGATCCGCGAGCTGTCCATGGTGGGGGTGCACGGGTAGGTGGTTCGAAGGGCTTTGGGGAGGTGGTTTCTGATCGGGTGGTGGTGCGCCGTGGAGGAGGGCGCAAGGAGAGAGGAGGGGTCGACGATGGGTTCAGCGCTACTTTTAGAAGAAGAGGAAGGAGGCGGCCTCAATTTCTCAAAGTAATTAAGTAATTAGATTTTTAATTATTTAAATTAATTATTAATGAATGTAATCAGACCTTTAAACAACCGTATCTCTCTCAAACAGCGATGAAATTCAGAAATTTCAGTTGCGTTGAAATCAGAAAAATGAGAACTTTGCGATGGCACCAACCACAGCTAAAATAGAGACGATTGAATTTTCACCCAAAATCGAGGTGAGAACTCTAATTTTTATTATTTAATTAATTATTAATTAGTTTTCTCGCTTTAAAATAATTGTATTGTGATATTAGTTTAGATCTGAAATGTTCTGTGTTGTATAAATTATTGATTGTCGCTTGTGGTGTGTTATGTTGTCCATGGTTGAAATTTCATATATTGTTGAATTTTATTTGCAGTTAGAAAATTAAATCTAAAATTCATATTTCATTCAAATCTATGGATGAAAATATAGTCGATGATGATTATCTTATGATTACTGAATTTCTAGTTGTTTTAATTTATTTTATTTTGTTAAAATATTATTTTTATCTGAAAATGAACGACAGGAATTGGTTAAAAAATATATTTTTATTTGTTTACGTTACAACAGAATTTGGCTAACAAATAAAATTTTACTTCTATTTGTTTACATTGAGAACAAGATTTGTGAATTACAGTAAAAAAAATTCTTTTTACTGTCACCTTAAACATAGGATGTAATAAAATTAGAATAACAATAAAATATTAAATTTTATTGTTGATATTAAAAACATATTTGTAGAACAAAACTTTGTTTACATTGTATTTGTAAAATTAAGGGTAATGTTGGGAAAACACATAAGTATTTACATTTTATTTGTAAATAAATATACACATTTAAGAGTGGTAGTTTTATTTCACATTTTTATCTATATGTAAGAACCTATTTTTGTGTAAATTTCTTTTTAAATAAAAGATCATATTTTTATTGCCAATTTGTACAACAAGGAAAATGATATTAAAGGTTCATACTTTTATTGTCGATTAATTGCAATAAAAGAAATAGACCGTTAAGACTGCACTTTTATTTAGAATTTGTTCATTATAAAAAGATTGAACTTTAAAAGACTATCTTTTATTGACAAATTGTTACAATAAAAGATTTAACATTTTTCTTGGAATTTATTCAATAAAAGATAGGACATTGAAATTACATTTTTTGTAATACCATTTTATGAGAGGATTATGTTTATATTTTATTTGGTTCATTAGAATAATTTGACATTTTAGCGATTAAAATGTTCAGTAGAATAATTTGACATGTTAGTTATAAAAAATATTCATTAGAATAAATTGCTATTTTTATAAGATGTATATTAGAAATGAAAATGGCATTGTAGTATAAGATGTAGTAGTAGAGAAAATTTACATTTTCATTATAAATGGTAGCAGTAGAGAAAATTAACATTTTCTTTAGAAAATGTACATGAGAATGAAAAAAATAAAATAAAATAAAAAAAGAACATTTGTTTATAAAATGTTACATTGAGGATTAAAATAACGTTTGGCTATAAAATGTGGTATCAGGATTAAAATAACATTTTTGTTAACAAATGTTACCTTAGAAATAAATACATTGAGTGAAAAGTTATATTTTATTTACAATCTAGGTGTAAATAAAAGAATACATTAAAGAGTTACCTTTTTATTTACAATTTAATTGTAAATAAAAGATTTCATTTTTATTTTAAATCATTTTCAAAGTTTAGAATTGGAATAAAGAATTTCATTTTAATTCTTCAATTAGTTGAAATGAAATAATGTTGGAATTTAAGAGGGACACTTTTATTGTCATTTTATATAAAATAAAAATGTAAATTTAAAGGGTAATATTTTATTGTCATTTCATACACAATAAAAAGGAAAGATTTAAGAATCACATTTTTATTGTTATTATTTACACAATAAAAGGTGTAAATTAAAAGGTAGTATTTTTATTGACTTTTATGTGCAATAAAAATAAAAGATGTAAAGGTAGTTTTTTTTATAGACATCCTATATACAATAGAAATAAAAGCACTGAAAAGATGTATCACTACTTCTTAATCTAGAATCGTTGACAAAATGAAATTTTACTTTTTAATCATTTTGTTGAAATAGAATTGTCAACAAAATGTATATATCACTTTTATAACTTTTGTTTGAGATGGAATCTATAAGCAAATATGATAACCAATTTTATTTGCATAACGTATATTGAAAATTTATATGCAAAGGTAATAATCATTTTTATTCGTATAATGAACAGTAGGATAAGTTTGCAATAATAATAATCATTTTGAATTGCATATCATACGATTGAATTTATAGGCAAACATGAAAACCATTTTATTTGCAAACTTACATTAGAATTGATGTTCTAATTATAAGAACATATTATTAGTCTAAACATATATTAGAATGTATAGAGAAATTATTCGAGCAATTTTTTTTTTTTACCCGACCTTAGAAATAAATGACATGTTCACTATCATCAACTTGTTTGTAGAATTTAAATTGGTTAAATCCATTAACCAATTATTTATTTGTATGTTTATATGAACTGTTGTTGGCTGGAAACCCCACACGGGTATTGGGACGATATTTGAAATACACGAATCCCAATATTGAATTATATGTCTACCGATTGGTCGACAAGGTGCGATGAACCTTATTATTTCATTTTAATGCTTACACAGTTGGAAATTACACTTCGGATGTGAATGGATGATTTGATGAGTATTTATCACTTATTGTCATATATATGAGATGTATGAAATCCGTATAATTCAAATTATATGGTACATGATTGAGTCGCATTCCGATTCAGGTTTTCTTTTAAAAGAGAATGTTTTACCTTTAAAATCTTTTTATATAAAGAATAGTTTTTTTCTATATGATTATTTTAAAATATGTTTTATAGTAATGAATAAATATTTAGAGAGCAAATCTTTTATTTAAGATCATTAACATTTCAAATTATATTTTATGATTGAAATAAAATGATTTGTGGGTTGGATTTACCGTGGACAGGTTTTTAAATGATACTTGTCCTTTAATCCAATTTACATTGAAGTTATTATTTGGAATTTATAAATCTATTTTATAGACTTAAAAATGCATTTTCTAAAAGTCAAGTTTTCCCAATTTAATATATTAAATTGGAATTAAGTGGAAATTCGATTATGTCTTAATTTGATTTCTGTGGAATCCCATATTTTGGAAATTGATTTGTAGGTTTATCATGAACTGTGTTTAAAGGACACTAGTTCTTTAACCTGTTTAAGACAAGATTTATTCCTTAAAATTAATAAGGTTCTTTTAATATTAATATCTTATTAAAAGAATATTCTGTGTTGGAATGCGGCGTTGGTGTGATTTTATAACATTTGATTTTTAATCACAAAATACGCGAGTTGTTCGGAAAGACCGGGTTCAACCCATTCTGAATAATCATCACGATGATCAAGAGTCGAAGATGAAGGCGGTGGTTGAAGACCGAAGGTTTTCACATCGTTGGGATGATGATGACTGGTATCTTGAATTGGGACTGGCCTTCCAAGGCAAGATATTTGGTAATGATCGTCCAAATGCATTTGGAGATCGACGAACACGTTGTTTCGCTCAGACCCAGAGCATAAGCATATAAATGGAATGTGTGCCTGACATTGTACTCCTTTATATATTGTACTTATTGATTTTCTGCTGAATGTATGAATGCTTGGTGGCGGAGAATTTATTCTCTTGCTTAACACCCTTTTATATATTTTGGCAAAGATTAATAGTATGATATGGATTGACAGTGTGGCATACCAAGATGCAATGATCAGGGCTTTTGTTGAAAAGCAGGCCTTGTGGTTGATGATCAAAGCACGACCTGTTTAGGCGTAGCTTTGTGTATAGCGTGACTTCGCGAGCCTCATAACCCGGTTGAGTCTAAAACGGGAGAAGGGAACACAGGGAGAGCAGCACGTTTCTTTCTAACTAGAAGTGGTGTCGGTGCTTAAACTGGCTGATATTTACTTATGGATGATGGAATGAGGCGCCTCGGATTATAGGTCCTATAGGATCGGGAAATGTGTGTTCAGGAATTGCCAATCCGCAAAATCGTATGTGCGGACCGGCCCTGCAGGATCCAAGGGTTAATTGCGGGGAACCCTGAGACATCAGCTAGAGTGTCTCGAATCGGTAAGGAGCTCCTCCCCAGCCTTTACTCATGATGGAAACCCAATTTCCAATATGACCCTGCGGTTTTGATTGTAGAACTAGTATGGCGACATAGTAGGATGGGGTACTATGCCGTCTATGATTGATATATTATGATTGAAATGTTTTGAAACATATATACACTAATAATAATATCAAATCCGTTTTTAATGTATCAAGAATTTTTGACCATTATAAGGTAAAACTCTATCCTCCGGTTTGCGTTGCATTGTGTGATGGGACTTGAGTCTTATAATGGTTTCATTTTTCCAAAAAGCATTGCGTTGTTTTACGATTTACTTTTAATTGTGCACAACAATCCATTGGAGTAAACCCGTTCCGCGTTAGTGGCGTGGTCCTTGGATTTGCCTTATTACTATTAGTTAAATTAGTTAGGAATTCTCACACCAGTCCCATGACTGACCCGTTGTTTGTTTCCACCTTTGCAAACTCGGTGCCCTCTTTTCCACACGGGCAGTCGAGTAGTTTGTCTACAGGTCTTTATCTCGAGCAGGATTTTGGATTGAAGCTTAAAGCTGTGTCTAGAGCATAGATGTCTTCCGCTGTCTCAGTTATTTTATTGTTTCTGCTGCAATGTATTAAAATGTTGTAATTTATCTTCCGCTGTAATTTTATTCGATGTACTCTGATATTCTGTACTCTGATGTAACATTACTCAATGTTTATAAAAGTCTGCTGTTATTGTTCTGATGTTGTTGTATTCCCAAAGTTAAAGTATTCGAAGATTTTCAACCTTTGGCTCAGACCTGTGTGGTTTATGGTCGATCCAAAGGGTGGGGATTTTCGGGTCTTTACACCGTGAATCCCCAGTGACGGCTGGAGATGCTCTAATGTTGCCATACAAACTGCCGACTCCCTTGGAAAAACACTAGCCCACTTTCCACGTGCCCAG
Organism: Allium sativum; assembly: GCA_030737875.1. Classification (NCBI taxonomy): domain Eukaryota; kingdom Viridiplantae; phylum Streptophyta; class Magnoliopsida; order Asparagales; family Amaryllidaceae; genus Allium; species Allium sativum. The sequence continues at coordinate 415,966,584 of CM060923.1, read as the reverse complement.
TCATCCCTACTTCAGGAAAAATGCCCGTACACTAACTTGCTTTTCCAAATTTGTTCTAGTGCCTCGTCTTCTTCTTGATCTTGTGCCCATTTTTTCCGTTTTCCTTTGAACATGCCCAGAGGGACATAATGTTATCTAATCGTTTGACTTCCCCTTGTACATAGCATATCGTCATGTTGACTTCATCCCGTTCACACAACATCTCTTAATCTGACTCCTCCGTTCTGCCACATCATACCATCTTCATTCATTTTCACGAACTATTCTTCCATCTTTTATTTAACCTTCCCTTTTGTCTTCACTTTAAAAAGCTGCCCATCTCCTACTGTTTCATCGCTCAATTTTAATCCTTCGTGGCTTCCAGAACTACCCGATATCGCTTGCTTCTCTCCTTTATGGTTTTCAACTATTTTACCAATACCGCACCTTCCACTCGTTCAACATTGCTGCTCCTTCCACATGAAATGATCCCACTGCAATAATTTACCCCTACCATTACCTAAAGCTTTGAGCTCCAGTGCCCCCTCCTTCATTTATAATGTCCACTACTTCGAAATATACCTTGCTCATACGCGTTGATCACCAAACTATGGCCACTTCTTTTATGTATTGTTGCTTCATTTGTGAACTCCCTCCATCCCCAACGACCGTCACCATTACATGCATCCGACCACCTCTCCGATCTTCGCCTTGCATCACCGGTACGTCCACAAACCACTGTCCTTTCAAACGACGCTCTGGCATCTCTCCTCACTGACATCAGTCACGGTCACTTGCTAGATCTTCAAGGCTGACGAGCTTTGATTTAATGCTCGAAGTAAATATTTCTAGTTTAAAAAGTTTTTGTTTAACTGGCAGATGGAGGAAAGCTTAGATATTTACTTTTTGGGAAGATGAAGAAAATTGGCCAAGAAAGAAATGAAGCAATCGCATATTTATAGAGGGGAAAAAGGAAGATAAGGACTAAGTCTTTCACATGATGGATACAGCGTAGGTAGACGGCAGGACGGCTGTAATAATTCTTCGTTTCTCTGCTAGAATTTATGGAAACTGAAGTAAGCACGTAACTCACTTTACTTAACCCCTAAGTTTCGATATTTATTTTATTTATTTATACATTATTAACTCAACCATTTATATCGTTAACAGTGTGTGTGTATATATATATATATGTACTACCATTCACGAACCCCAAACATAATGAAACTTGACGTACTATTACTTCTTGACGTTCTTGTTCCAATGGAATTTGTTTTGTTGAAAACAGACCCCGCTTGCACAACTTTGTTGTTTTTAATTTATCGGTTCACCTTTAAATTGCACGTACCGATAAAACAACTCTGATTGGCTCCAAACTGAAAATCTAGCAATAATTAGCCATACGTATTCTAATAAAACTTGTTTCGTCGAAAGCGGAGATTGTCTGAAAACAAAGTTATTTCAAAGGCCTATATAGTCTCGATAAATATAATTAAATCCCAAACAATTATAAAAATAAATAATAATAGATTATTATTTCGTATCTCTTTAAATAAAATATTACATAGCTCAGGATAAATAAATATATATTTTAAACTAAATATTTACAAATTCCATGCAAAACGATATTCAAATCATTTAAAAACCTTAATGTTCAACTATATAAACGTTATCGTTTTATTAACGAATTCCATAACGATTATTTTAAAACTTGAATTGGACATAACTGACAATCTATAACATGAAATCTTGATTTTTCTCTTCCATATGAAAATTATTATCAGATCAATTCATATGTTTCTTGTTTCATGAAATCCCGATTTATATTGGATCCTGTATATTCAATTGAAGTTCAAATCCTAAATTACGAACTACTACGCCATTACGAGCTCGATTTATATTTATACTTAACGTTTAAACTTCGTTATATAAACGAATTATATATTTTAAATCCATTTAAAATTCCAAATCAATATTTAATACAATAAAATTAAATTAAATATCTGACTACCGAAAATACGTGACATTACATTCTTCCCCCCTTAAAAGAATTTCGTCCCCGAAATTACTAAGATAGAAGAAACGTTACAACCCATTAACCATTCAAACTCCAATTTATTTCAAATCGAGAACCAATTCACTATTGTATAAAGTTTTCAAAAATATTTGAAAATTTTCTAACACTCTAAATTCCTGGAGAAATTCGGCAGAGTCTCCCTTGTATGGAGTGACTTCTACGATATCGCATGACCAAAAAATATATATACATCGACCCACACGGTCGGAAAACAAAATTCAAAAACCAAAATTTATATTTTTGCGTAAGCGTACCTTACGCGAGCGCTATCGAGCATACCAGCTCAATTTATTTCGATATACTCAACCAAAATTTACCTCAAAGCCTTCTGGCACCTGTACTCGACTCAATTCATCATGTAAGTAACCAATACATGTAATTCTAGATAATATTCATCTATCAACAAATATACTTCACAAATTCCAAAACTAAACAAGGATTAAATTATCCAACTTAGATTTATATGCGATTCAATTCAAATTTACAATATTGGAGTTTTTTCTTTATCTTACAGTTCACTCAATTTCTTATTAAATCACTTATAAATTCTATATTCAATCAATTGAAAAAAAACAACCAACAAACAATGCGCACCCAAAATTACCAATTATTCAACTTTGATTAACTTTAATTAATATTCAATATTAATATTTACTTGAATTTTACATATTATAATTATTAGTTGATTAATATCTGATTGATTATCATAATTATTATTCATTATTAACTTCATTCAACCCAGTTAATTCCAATATCCATTTCAATTTGACTAATTTATTTCAAAATTAGTTTACCTCAATTTAAAAATCCAAATTTTGATTTTTATTCTAATTTCTCTTCAAATTTTATTTAGCTTATTTTGAAGTTAAATATTGATTATTTTAATTCCAAATCAAAATTCTCGTTCATAAATTCCATATGTGAATCTCATTAGGTTATACTAAACGTTCAAATTTTTAGTCCAATTTGAATTCCATTAAAATCAACCAAACAAACCAATATCTTTATAATTTAATAAAATTATTTCTTTTCTGTACGAATATAATTTGGGCAAAATTATTTCATTTACCCTCTTTACAAAACAATATCGTATCAGTTGTCAACTCAAATGCTTGTCAAAACTTGAACCAGTCAAATAGCACAATACAAAACATTTATATATATAAAATTTACAAATACGCTCTCATATATGTATATACACTCTAACTCAATCTAGCCTATTACTAACCCCATCTTTACCGAGTTACGTCACAGAGCCAAGATTATTACTAAAGCAATAGCTCTGATACCAATGTAACAACCCAGGGAATTCGACGCTCGAATTCTAACAATAATACACAAACCCGTATTACTTGCCAGAGTATCGAAAACACCAGATAGTTAATGAAAGAAAATAGAGGATAAGATAAGATAAGAAAGAAATATTAGAATATAAGAAGAAGAACACAACAACATCAGAGGCTCACATCGCAGCGGAATAAAATATAATAGAAACAAAACTTTATTGAGAGCTTTGAAATAAAAACTTACAATCATCAGAGCACATCAATACATCTGGACAGTTATTTTAATCTGTCCTCATATACAATACACAGCGGAAAAATTACTAGATATCATACGTCCGAATGCCTTCAGCTCATCTCCGAACTTCAAACATCCGTTAACCTGAACCTACACAACCCGGTCTAACCCGAGCATTTACAAAACGCAGGATCAGTCTGGTAAACCAGAGTGAGAAAACTCACTAAGTTTAAAAACATCACCTAACTTGATTTTAAAGTCGAACCATTTTATTTTGAAATCATAGCTTATTCTGATATTATAATAGTGTCTGAGCACAAAAAATATCAATCTAGAGGAATGCTTTCATTTCAGGTTCCACATATATAGTGTACAATCAAAACCGCAGGCACTTATTGGAGATAGGATTCCCAACTATGAAAAGTTATGGAACCACCTTCCGATAGCGTATCTCTAGAGGCGAATACACTGGGTTCAACAAGAACATCTTGCAACCCGGCCACACATGACCGACCACTCATTTCGCTTGAGTGTATCGAATGTATATCACCAACGGTTGGGTGAGACCCACCTTTTCCCGAAAAGGGACAACATCAAAATAGATTAAAGAAGGAAATGAAACTCTCTAGATAGGTGATTATACACCCTATTTGGGAGCTCCCCACTTAGCCATGCTATCTGCCCGTTTTTTGTCATTTCCCAGTTGAAGAGGCTTGAGGTTTAACACTACCTTTATAACACCACATTACCATTCACTTTGAATGCCACATTGTCAGATCCATCAAATCACTAATTGACGTCCATAAATATACTCTGGGTGTTTATGCTAAAGAAGTTTCCTTCTTTGCCACCATACTCGATATATTTGTAAAAATCAACTTACGTGAATCTTAAGAAATACTCTGTCAAACAATCATCCAAACAAGTCATCCAGGTCCAAGATGAACCGAAGGTACCCTCCTACTACATCCTAGGTATCATCGTACAGATCAGTAACGTGTAGTCCTTGCAATCCGTAGAATTCAACAATGATAGAATTACAGTATATCTCTGACCGCTAAACCCGAGATTTTAAGTAATTCTAACATTTTATAAATATCAATGGTCTTCAAATTCTCCATCTTGATCAGTATCTGAAATCTTCAACATTTTGTATTTGCTAGTCAGAATGGTTTTCGAATACAAATTTGATCCCGATATTTCCGTACCAACAATCGTATAGACCAAATTTGATAGCCGGTTATTTAACTATCAAGTAAACAACGATTCAATCATTAAAATAATAATAGATTTACTGGTCCAGTATTCAACGTCACTTGGCTTCTTTAATTTAAAATAATTAAACAAATGGTTAATTTAGAACTTAAAAACCTTTTCGATATTTCAACATAACATTTCACTTCTTATTTTAATATAAGATTATCCTCAAAACTATTTAATTTTATTACTTCGGAAAATGTCCTATACTTATCTCAACTTCATATTCCATTTTCCTTTTCTGGTATTTGCCACGTTATTACTTGTTCTCTATAATCGGGAAATCATTTCAACTTATCACTTTGTAAACAATATTAAAAAATCTCCATTATTTCATTATATATATACTCAAGTCCTTTTATTTCTGTTACTTTGGAAATTCCAAATTATATTCTCAATTCCTTTATACTTCAACGTTCATTAGTCCCTGACTATAAATTGGTAAGCAAACAATTCCCTAAGTATCAACCCCGAAGATCGAAATCAACACTAAGAAAGTCACCCAACTCAACAATTATCCAGTTAGGTTCTAACTCTTACCTTAACTCTTCATCAACCCATATTATTTCACTTATACTCCCTTAAACTCTTTTTCCACTTTGAAAATCTCGTTTCAATTCCATTCATTTACTTAATCTCGTTATTAAGTATCGTCAATTCGAAATCAGCTGTTGGACTTTACATCTCCTTTATAAACCTTGTTTATAAATATCTCAAGTTTTAATATGAACTCCTTCTTATCTCGACTTCTTTTACTTAATTTAAATTTTAAGTAAACATTTATTTTAAGCTGTCATATTCTCTTTCAATATCCAACTTATTTTCATTTCAATCTTCGATTTCCTTACTTCAATGAATTTCTTTTACAAGGTAATTATTAAATTATTGTTATCAAAAATAATAATTTACCTCAACACTAACTATTATAAAATCAGTTAATTGCTTATTTAAAAATAAATAATAAATTTCCTTTTTAAACTCTTATTAAAATTGAACAACTATTCATTAAGTTATTTCATTTGGTTACTTGACAATAATCCAATTCAACTTAATAATCAAACCCTAGATTGAAATGGCCGACATGGTTAACTCAAAACACGATAATTCCTTTAACTGATTCCAATAAATTTCACCTTTAAATTAACTGATAATATAATTAATTTAAATAACTTCATTTAATTGTTTCTTAGAACAAATAAATTCCAAATTAAATCGTTACATAAAATTTTGCTTATCTGTTTATAATTCTTATTAACATAAGAAATTGTTTTATAGAATTACTTAACGATTTCTTATAAATTTAAATAATAATTAATAAATATTTATTTTCTGTTTAATAAGCTTCAAATTAAAATAATAGATTTAAAAATATATTTCCAATTATAAAATAAATTTTATAACTTCATTTCTGCCGATTCACCTGACGGTAAATCCATATTTCTAAAATGATTGATTATCAAGCCATCTGATGCCAATTACTCAACCAATACTGTCCATTGGTTAGTATCATAATAAATGTCGAATTACGATTCAACAAATAAATAAATGAATCAATTCTCTAATAAGGTTGGTCATATAGTTCATATCTGGTCATATGAAAATAAACAATAAATTTGAGGAATTCAGTTGGATTCCTCCACCCTGTTTTTCCTGCACCCAAATACGTTATCACAAATAATATTATTCAATTCAATAAACAGATATGATATTCAACAATAAATAAATCACAGCAATCCAGTCATCCATATTATAATTAAATACGTTTATATTATTATAAACGTAATCAATAAGATAAGTTACCTCATTTGGAAATAACCATTAAAAATAACGATTTGTTCAGATTAAATTAGATGAATGTTTAGTTTAATCAGATCAGTTCAACATATATATATATATATATATATATATATATATATATATATATATATATATATATTATATATATGTGTGTGTGTGTGTGGAGCATCCATCAAACAAATTAACAAGCATAACACACAAATAATAAACCCGACTTATATAATTGTAAGTGGGTAAACTGAGTGAGTTAAACTCACTTTGGTTCCATTCGTCCGCTGCGGTGGTTCGGTTACAGTTAAATTAAACAGTGTTTAATTCAACTGTAAATTCCAGCTATTTCCATTTTTGTTCACTACAGTTCCATACTGTTCTGTTCGTTGTCAGGATTCCGGTACAGCTTGTTTCATTGAACCCGGACCTTGCAGTCAATTGTGATTAGCGTTATACATAAATGATTAAATAAATAAATTAAGTCTTAATTGTAAATATTTTTAGCTAATTATTACGTTTAAGTAATCTTGGAATATCCTAGTGCCAGCAAAAACTTTGGTCCATCAGTCACGTTCTAATGTTGCCATACAAACTGCCAACTCCCTTGGAAAAACACTGGCCCACTTTCCACGTGCCCAATCATCCCTACTTCAGGCAAAATGCTCGTACACTACCTTGCTTTTTCAAAAAATTTCCAGTACCTCTTCTTCTTCTTGATCTTGTGCCTATTTTTTCCATTTTCCTTTGAACATGCCCAGAGGGACAGAACGTTATCTAATCGGTTGGCTTCCCCTTGCACATAACATATCGTCATGTTGACTTTATCCCGTTCACACAACATCTCTTAATCTAACCTGTCCGTTCTGCCATGTCATTCCTTCTTCATTCATTTTCACGAACTGTTCTTCTATCTTTTATTTAATCTTCCCTTTCATCTTCACGTTAAAAAGCTGCCCATCTCCTACTGTTTCATCGTTCAATTTTAATCCTTCGTTGCTTCCAGAACTACCCGACATCACTTGCTTCTCTCCTTTAAGATTTTCAACTGTTTTACCAATATAGCACCTTCCGCTCCTTCAACATTGCTCGTCCTTCCGTCTGAAATGATCCCACTGCAATAATTTACCACTTCCATTACCTAACGCTTTGAGCTCCAGTGCCCCCTCCTTCATTTATAATGTCCACTGCTTCGAAATATACCCTGCTTCCAGTTCATAAACGTATGTGTTGATCACCAAATTGTGGCCACTTCTTTTATGTACTGTTGCTTCATTTGTGAACTCCTTCCATCCCCGACGACCGTCAGTATTACATGCATCCGACCACCTCTCTAATCTTCGCCTCGCATCACCAGTACGTCCATAAACCACTATCCTTTCAAACGATGCTCAGGCCTCTCTCCTCACCAACCTCAGTCATGGTCAGTTGCTAGATCTTCAAGGCTGACAAGCTTTAATTTAATGCTCGAAGTAAATATTCCTAGTTTAAAAAGTTTTTGTTTAACTGGCATATGGTGGAAAGCTTAGATATTTACTGTTTGGGAAGATGAAGAAAATTGGCCAAGAAAGAAATGAAGCAATCGCATATTTATAGAAGGGAAAACGAAGATAAGAACTACGTCTTTCACATGATGGATACAGCGTAGGCAGACGGTAGGATGGCTGTACCAAGTCTTCATTTCTCTACTTGAATTGATGGAGACTGAAGGACTTTACCGCTAAGTTTTGATATTTATTTATACGTTGTTAACTCAACCATTTATATCGTTAACCGTATACATATATACATATATACATACATACATATATATATATATATATATATATATATATATATATATATATATATATATATGTATATATGTATATATGTATATATGTACCACCATTCACAAACCCCAAACATAATGAAACTGGATGTACTGTTACTTCTTGACGTTCTGGTTCCAATGGAATTTGTTTCATTGAAAACAGACTCCATTTGCACAACTTTTTTATTTTTAGTTTATCGGTTCACCTTTAAATTGCATATACCAATAAAACAACTCTGATTGGCTCCAAAGTGGAAATCTAGCAATAATTAGCCATACGTATTCTAATAAAACTTGTTTCGTCGAAAACGAAGATTGTTTGAAAAGAAAGCTATTTAAAAGGCCTATATAGTCTCGATAAATATAATTAAATCCCAAACAATTATAAAAACAAATAATAATAGATTATTATTTCGTATCTCTTTAAATAAAATATTACACAGTTCAGGATAAATAAATATATATTTTAAACTCAATATTTACAAATCCCGGGCTAAACGATATTCAAATCATAAAAAGCCTTAATATTCAATTAAATAAACGTTATCGTTTTATTAACGAATTCCATAGCTATTATTTTAAAATTTGAATTGGATATAACTGACAATCTATAACATGAAATCTCGATTTTTCTCTTCCATATGAAAATTACTATCAAATCAATTCAAATGTTTCTTATTTCATGAAATTCCGACTTATATCGGATCCTGTATATTCAATTGAAATTCAAATCCTAAATTACGAACTACCGCGTCATTACGAGCTCGTTTTATATTTATATTCATATTTAAAGTTTAAACTTCGTTATATAAACAAATTATATATTTTAAATCCATTTAAAGTTCCTAATCAATATTTAATATAACAAAATAAAATTAATTATCTGACTACCGAAAATACGGGACATTACAAAATATATGCATCTCCTTTTGAGAATTTAATCTTATCCTCTAGATTTAACCTTACTAAAAGGATAAATAGATATTCTTTCTCATTGAGTATTGTTGTCTTCAACCACAATGGCAAGGGATTGATGCTCAATCTGTAACACCCCGTAATTCTAAAGAACATTATTGGCAATAAAGTAAAACGGACTCTACCATGGGTTCGTCTCGAAATTCTAGTTTAGATAAACTTCGAGTTTTCATAAAACGGACATTGTATGATGAGGATTTAAAGGATAGAAGTTTGTATGCATATAAGAAGGATATGTGTAAATATAATTCAAAATAGTTCAAAATAATTGGGCGACAAATAAAGGCGGCAAATGGAGGGAACCAGACCCGTTGTGGGTTGACTCACGCCTCGTTTGGGTCGATCTATGGGTAGACCCAAGGTTAGGCTGGTCGATCCATGGGTCGATCTAGGTGAGGGTTGGTCGACCCATACGCGATCTGGCGAGATTCATTTTTCTGTATCCGGACTATTTTGTTGACCAGGTTCATTATTTTTCTGAACAGATTGGATTCAAAAATAGTGATCTGACGGTTAAGGATTGTCATGTAAACTCTATATAAAGGCATGCACTCCTATCAAACCAATTACACTTCTTCATACTTCTTCCATAAACCTTTGTTCTTAAAATTTATGACGAAGATAGGTAGATGCTGCCGAAACTTGGATTGAATCATGACAATTCTTATCTGACCTATTAAAGAATCCCTTCTGCAACATCAACATATTATCCTCTGTTCTTTAAATCCAATCTCTATGAGTTCATGTCACTTTTAGACATAAAAATTTAAGAGTAACCTTGACAGGTTAATAAGCCTGGATCTCAGCCTATGCATGTTAATAAACTGATTTATATCTAAATAGTTTTATATAATTACATGTATTCTTCTGTACCCAGTTTTGTTGTTCAGTTGTCATTATATGCCTATTTTTGTTCTTCTCCCACATTTTTCCCCTTTTTATTTTATAAGTCTAGGTTATCTTAGAGCCTAAGCCAATCTCGCAAGAGACATACGTATGAACGAAATTAGGACAATTGGTGAATGTTAGGGAATTAAAATAAAAGAGAAAAATTGTGGCATAACTTGTACTGTGGAATATGACTGAAAATTTTGGGGCATGACTTATACTATGGAATATGACTGAAATTTTTGGGTGTATGAAAATGTAAATTTGTAGGCTTAATTCAAGGATTAAGTGGAGTATGTTAATGAAACTATAAGTAATTTGTGGAATCTGTTAAATCTATGGGGTTATGTAGATCTATTTAATATATCGGGGTTATATGAACCTTTTAACCTGTAAAACTTAACCTGTTATATCTGTGGGTATTAAACGAACCTGTTAATCTATAACCTATTAAAAATGTAGGGGTTATGTTGTAAGACTTAACCTGTTAAAATCCTAGTTAATTGGGGACACAAATTTAGGGGTTTGACTTGTGTCATCTGCTATGTGGGGCCCATATTAGTCAGTAACCCATTCTGTTATTAAACGGGAACCCCGCACTAGGTATGGGTTAGGGCACGCATACTGAATTGATAGTAAGAGGTTCATCTGAAAAGGGATGTATACAGGCGCGTTCCAATGGAGTCATAAGCGTGCATGGGTTCGATAAGTAGGGGAAAACAAACCGATGTAGCGCAAGTAAATATGTCTGTGTCCTTCTGTAGGTTGCCACTTTAGGAAGTAATACACCCTACTGTAGGGCCGACACAGGGTATTTACACATTAGGGAGCCGATCGCTTCGGGTAGCAATTAGGGTATATATAGACCGGCCTATTTCTGTTAGGGTACCCTGTTATTTCTACTTTGGGGGTAACCCTTGTTATTTCTATTGCTGTTATTTCTCATTGGGTAAAACCCGTTAACAAACTAGAGTACACCTAAAACTACCATTGTGTTTCTGTTGGGATCATTCTATTTCTGTTATATTCCGAAACATCGAATCATGTCATAAATCTTGTATACTAGTATTGGTGCAAAGAAACATAGTTGAGAAGCATTGTTTACCCTGTTTACTCTACTTTTCATGTTCATCCTGTTTATACCTATTGTATGTTACTGTTATCTATCATCCAGTTTATTTACCTGTCTTGATACTTTTACTTCTTTGTATGCTAAAAGTCATTGGACTCGCTAGACTTTATTTCTGACCCTTTTTGTTTCCCTTCCTCTCTTTCCTTTTCACCCCATGTTCTTGGGATGGGAACGTTTAGGCGTGATTAGGACTTTCCCTCTCTTCTGTTTTCGCTTGGATCTGGATCTGCTTTGATGTATCGCTTCAATTACTTGTCTACTTTGTTATGGCTACATACGGGGGTTATGATTTTACATTTATGTATTTTGATGGTTATTAGCGCAAGACAGGTGTTTTGGTTTGATTTATTTGGTTTCAGTATTTTATCTTGATATTGTAACTGGTTTTGAGACTACGATATTTTTCTGCTACATAATGAAGTTCTAAATTTCTACTGCTATTTTTATATCTGTCTTGTGAGATTATATTTTTGTTTACCTATAACGCTTTACGAAACTTAATGCATTTTGATAAAGAGTGACATTAAAGGTCGTGGGTTGTCATATTTGGTATCAGAGCTGCAGGTTGCAAGATCAAATAAAAGTTCTGAAAATTATTTTCTAAAAACAAATTATTTTTAAAGGAAAGTCTATTTTTGAAAAACATATTCTCCAAAGCCATATAAAATATCTTTTCGATTCTTTATTTGAACCCTCTTCCTTTTCTTTTCAGTTTTCTGGGGAACCGAATCTTACCTAGGGCGTTCAGATATCGCTTGGTTCCACAGGTATCATTAGGCTCCGACACCTGCCGGAGGGCAAGGATATGCACCTCCCCCAGCCGCGGCCGCTGTTCCTCCACCTCCGCGAGTAGTTAATTTCTCTAAGGTTTGCAAGGACCTTTTTGCTATGGGAGGAAAACCATTCCGTGGAACTGAAAGCTTCGTGGAAGCAAGGAATTGGCTGCGGGAGACAGAGAACTTGTTTGGAATTTTTGAGGTCGACGACCGTAGAAAGATACATTTGGGCGCATGGAAGATTAAGGACAAGGCATAATTTTGGTGGGAGGTGATACAATTAGGGCATCTAGTAGATACTTGGGCTAATTTCTAACATAGATTAGAGGCGAAGTTTCTTTCTTAGGTAGAAGAGAGTATGCAGATGGAGAGATTCTTGGCACTTAAGAAAGGAAATATGATTATTAAAGAGTATGTCAATAAGTTCAATCAATTGGCAAGGTTTGGTCTGGAATCGGTGAATACCCCGCACAAGAAAGCTTTAAGATTTGCGAGAGGATTAAATCAACCTCTCCAAGCATTGGTATTGTCTCATATACCGATGGGGGCAACTTTTGAAAGACTTGTTGACATGGAATTGATACATGAAGAGGGTAAGGATGAGAAGAAAGAGGTTAAGACCGATGAGACGTTAAACAAGAATGTGTGGCCTAAGAAAGAAATAAAAAAGAATGGTGGAAAGAACGACAAGGCTCAAAATGAGAAGAAATGTCGTGGTTGTGGGGCTGGGGTCATTTGGTCAAGGAATGCAAAAAAAGGAAGAATGCTTATTTCAACTGTGGTGAAGTTGGACACTATACTAAGGAGTGCCTGAAGAAGCATGGGCGTGACCTTCTGGAGGGTAGGTGCATGCTCTCGAGGCCAGTGGACCAGATAGAGGTAGGAAAGTTTCTGTTGAAGGTTTGATTTCGCTTTTCGATTATCTAGTTAGGACTGTTTTTTTTTTCTGGCGCTTCTCATTCTTTTATATCTGATTTTGTGGTTGAGTCTCTGTGCCTTTATACTAGTATTATTTCTGATCACATTATCGTCTCAAACCCCATTGGGGGCACGACTCATTTGTCTATGACATGTCGAGGTTTAAGGATATCTTTGTTAGGCGTCATGTTCGTGTGTAATGCGTATTTGCTTGGTTTTATGGGCTATGGTCTAATTCTAAGGATGGATTGGTTATCCATGTATGGTGCCATCCTAGACTGTGAGAGGAGGGTCATTAGACTTTTTACTTGCCGAGGGAGGACTCTCGAGTTTCCTGTGACACAAACGGTTCTATCATGCTCAGTTTCCAAGAATCACTTGATGCTTTTGCCGATGATTTGCGATCTGTGCCCATAGTCTATGAGTATCCAGATTTTTTTTGATGAGGTTAAGGGATTACCTCCGAGGCGTGAGATTGATTTCCAGGTATAATTTGCAGATAATGGGAAGCCAATCGCATTGCCTATGTGCCACATGGCTCCTATGGAGAGGAGGGAGCTTAGCAAGAAAGTTGGGGAGCTACTTGAGAAGGGGATTATTAGGCTAAGTATATCGGAATGGGGTGCTCCAGTTGTCTTCGCCCCAAGGCATGTGGCTTACTTCGCCTATTTATGGATTGTATGGAGTTGAATAAGCTCACAAAGAATAATAGGCACCCCACTCCCGAGGATTGACGATCTGTTTGGCCTGCTTGTTGGCGCATCTGTTTTCTCGCAATTAGATCTTGCCACGGGATTTCATCAGTTGAGGGTTCCCGAGGACAGTATAGATAATACTTCTTTCAGAACTCTAGATGGTTCTTTGAGTGACTAGTCATGTCTTTTGGGTTGACGAATTCACCCGCATATTTTATGGATCTGATGAGTAGGGTGTTTAGGGAGTTTCTGAACAAGTTCGTTGTGGTATTTGTGGATGACGTTCTGATTTTCTCGAAGAGCGAGGAAGAACATGCCCTACATTTAGGAGAGGTTTTGAGGGCTCTCATAGCACACCAGCATAAGGCGAAATTTTCCAAGTGTCACTTTTGGAGAAAGGAGGTAAGATTTCTAGGGCATGTGGTCTCCAAGGATGGGACATTGGTGGATACCGCAATAGTAGTTGGAGTTCAAGATTGGAAGGTTCCAAAGAATGCAACAAAGGTGATAAGTTTTCTTCGTTTGGCGGGATATAATAGGGAGTTTATCAAGGACTTCGCAAAGATAACACCCTACTCACCAGACTGACGAAGAAGAATCTGACCCTTTCTTCTAGTATAGATTGTTAGGATGCTTTTCAGCGGATGAAGAGGGCTCTGACAACAGCCCCAGTTTTGACATTGCCTGATGGGAACAAAGTGTTCACAGTGTACATTGATGCATGTGGTATAGTGCTTGGTGCCATCTTGATGCAAGAGGGAACGGTAATATGCTATGGTAGTAGACAGTTTAGAGTTCATGATAAGAAATCCTACCCATGATTTGGAGATGGCTGCTATAGTGTTCGAACTGAATGCTTTTCCGCATTATCTCCTTGGAGAAAGGTTCAAGTTTTACATGGACCATAAGTCGCTCAAGTATATGTTTTCTTAAAAAGATCTCAACTTGAGACAGCAACGATGGATGGAGTTCCTAGCGTCCTATGAATTATAGATTGCATATACACCTGGAAAGGGTAAGGTAGTATCGGATGCGTTGAGTAGGCAGAGGATGACCTTGAGTCCTCCATTTGTAGAGAGACAGAGTTTGGAGTATATATCGACCTTTGATTTAAGGTCATCTACGAATCTTGCACCTAGTTTGTAGTCATCTTTAGAGGTGTGACCTACTCTTATGGATCAGATAGGATCTTCGCAGCGGGAAGACCCGCAGATATAGACATCTTGGATAGGCTCCGTAGAGGAGAGATATCTAGTCACCTTAGTAGATATTCCACGGATGACAGAAGAGAGCTACGACGAGATGGGAGGCTTTGTGTACCCCAAGGTGGAGATTTGTTGAGAACATTCCTTGAGGAAGGCCATCATTCTAGGATGACTATCCATCCGTGCGGTGATAAGATGTATCGAGACATGAAGAGGACTTTCTTTTAGGTTGGGATAAAGAAAGATGCAGTGGATTTTGTAGCTCGATGTTTAGTTAGCCAGCATGTGAAAGCTGAACATAAGAAGCCTAGCGGTTTGCTTCATCTTTGGATGTCCACAATGGAAGTGGGAGAGCGTCTATACGGGTTTCATCGATGGTTTTTCTTGATTGAGGAGAGGGAACACTTGTATCTGGATTACAGTAGACATGCTTACTAAGAGCACCATTTCATTTCCGTTAAGAGCAAGAGAACAACAACATGGTTGGCATCAGTTGATCTTCTTGAGATATTCCGTCTATATGGAGTACCTTCTAGAATAATGAGTGATCGTGATCCGATCTTCACTAGTGCATTCTATAAGATCTTGCAAAAGGCACTAGGTACACAACTATGTTTAAGCACCGTATATCACCCTCAGACCGATGGACAAACTGAGAGAGTGAGTAGAGTTCTTGAGGATCTTTTGAGGCTGTGTATCCTAGATTTCGGAGGGACTTGGGAGGAGCATCTCCCATTGGCGGAGTTCTCCTACAACAACAACTATCAGACTAGTATAGGCATGGAACCCTTCGAGGCACTATACAGACGACATTGCAGATCACCGACTAATTGGTGGTAGTCTACAGATAGGCTTCTACTTGGGCCTGAGATGATTAGAGATAGTTCAGAAAAGATTGACCTTATCTACCGATGCATGAAGACAACTTAGAACATGCATAAGTACTACGCACATAAGAGAAGGACTGACATTGAGTTTAAGATAGGAACATGGTTTTTATCAAAGTATCACATTTGAGGGATGTGGTTCGCTTTGGATCTATAGGGAAATTGGCGCCAAGGTTTGTAGGGCCATTTCCCATAATAGAGAGGATATGTCAAATAGCCTATATGGTGAGAATACCAGAGAGATTGGTGGGTATTCATGATGTTTTCCATGTTTCCCATTTATGGAAATGTTTTAACAATTCAGCAAAGGTGATTGAGCCGAACATGCTTAAGGATGTAGAGGTAGAAAAGGAGGCAACAGTTAGACGAGTTCCTACCCGAGTACTTGGACTAGAGGTGAAGAAACTACGCAACAAAGAGGTTAAGTTAATAAAAGTGCAATGGGGAGAATACCGTGAGGATGCAACTGGGGAGACTGAAGATAATATTCGCACTTCGTACCCTTTTCTTTTTAAGGGTATGTTCTTAACTTCTTTTTCAAGCTTTTTTCGTACTTATTCTATCATTCGAGCATATCCTATTGACTGAATCATCGACCTTTAGGTAGGAAACCAATGGGCGTAAACATGTGTTTGAGACATGTTATGTTTGATGGACGCAATTGGATGCAAGTGTTTGCTAGTGGTTGTTCGTGGATGCATATACACACACTAGGCACTAGATCGGCTAAAACACTCTCATATTGCATATGGATGTGTGTGAATTTTACTTTTTAATGGGTGGAAATGGATGTATCATCATATGGCTGTTGCATTTGGCCGGATGATTTTGCACACATATAGAGTTTGCATGATATACTAAGACTATTTACATACATCTTGAATTCATGGCACTAACATATATTACATTAAGGAGGTCGACTGTATCAGTGGACCACTTGATTTTCACATTAGCATAGGGACATATACACATACCTTTGTATATGTTTATATAAGCATTAGGATCTCCTAAGGACAAAGGATGCCTGTGAATGATGGATGAGTAGATGGTTGTAAGCGGATGTTAGGATAGTAACGTGGAGATTTCGGGGATGAAATCCTTTGAGTAGGGCAGAATGTAACCCCCTATAATTCTAATGAAAATTATTGTCAATAAATTAAAGATTACTTAACAAAATGATAGGAATTAAGTAAAATGGATTGTACCATTGAGTTCGTCTCGGAATTCTGGTTCAGATAGACTCCGAATTTGCGTAAAACTTACATCGTATGATGAAAATATAAACATTAGAAGTTTGTATAAATATAAGAAGGATATTTGTAAATTTAATTCAAAATAGTTCAAAATAAACGAGCAGCAAAAGAAGGTGGCAAGTGCTGGAAAAAGACCCGTTGTGGGCCGACCTACGCCTAATATAGGTCGACCTATAGGTCAACCCAATGTTAGGTGGGTCGACCCACATGTGATCTGGCGAGATTCATTTATCTGTATACGGACTATTTTGTTGACCAGAATCATTATTTTTCTAAATGGATTGGATTTTAAAATAGGGATCTGATGGTTAATGATTGTCCTGTAAACTCTATATAAAGGCATGCACTCCTATCAAATCAATTACACTTCTTCATAATTCTTCCTCAAACCTTTGTTCTTAAAATTTAAGATAGAGATAGGGAGATGCTATTGAAACTTGGATTGAATTAAGACAATTTTTATTTGACTTATACATGAATCCCTTCTACAACATCAACATATTTTCCTCTGTTCTTTAAATCCGATCTCCATGAGTTCATGTTACTTTTAGATATAAAAATTTAACAGTAACCTTGACATGTTAATAAACCTGGATCTGAGCCTGTGCCTGTTAATAAATTGATTCGTATCTAAACAGTTTTCTGTAATTACATATATTTTTCTGTACCCCTGCTATATGGTTCAGTTCTTACTATATGCCTATTTCTGTTCTTCTCCCTCTTTCTTCTCCATTTTTTTTATAAGTCTATGCTACATTCGAGCCTAAGCCAATCTCGTAATAGACATACGTATGAATGAAATCAAGACAATTGGGAAATGTTTGGGAATGAAATTAAAAGAGAAAAATTTGGGGCATAACTTGTACAATGGAATATAACTGAAAATTTTGGGGCATATCTTGTACTATGGAATATGGCTGAAATTTTGGGGTGTATGAACATGTAAATCTTTAGGCATAATTCAAGGATTAAGTGGAGCATGTTAATGAAACAGTAAGTAACCTGTGGAATCTATCAAATCTGTGGGGTTAAGTAGATCTATTTAATTTGTTGGGGTTATATGACATGTTAACCTGTAAAACTTAACTAGTTAAATCTTTGGGTGTTATATGAACATATTAATCTTTAACCTGCTATGGGGGTAATGCTGTAAGATTTAACTTGTTAAAATCCTAGTTAACTGGGGACACAAGTTTAGGGGTTTGACTTGGTCATCTGTTGTGTAGGGCCTATATCAGTCAGTAACACATTCTGGTACTAAATGGGAACGCCGCACTAGGTAGGGGTTAGGGCACACATGCTGAACTGATAGTAAGAGGTTCATCTAAAAGGGGGTGTATACGGGCGTGTTCCAACGGAGTCATGAGCTTTCATGGGTCCGATTTGTAGGGGAAAATAAGCAGTTGTAGTACCAGTAAATAGCTCTGTGTCCTTCTGTTGGTTGCCACTTTTGGAATTAATACACCCTATTGTTGTGCCAACATAGGGTATTTACACATTAGGGAGCCGATCTTTTGGGCTAGTAATTATGGTTCATCTGGACTTGCTTGTTTCTGTTAGGGTGCCCATTATTTTTGTTTGGGGTAACACCAATTATTTCTACTGAGGTACCTACTATTTCTGTTTGGGGGAAAACCCGTCACGAAACTAGAGTACACCTAAAACTATCATTATGTTTCTGTTTGGATCATTCTATTTCTGTTACATTAGGGAACACCTAATCCTGTAATAAATCCTATATACTAGTGTTGGTGCAGAGAAAAGTAGTTGAGAATCATAGTTTACCATGTTTATTCTGCTTATCTTGTTCGTCATATTTATACATATTGTACGTTACTGTTGTCCCTCATCCAATTTATTTACGTGTCTTCATACTTTTACTTCTTTTTATGCTAAATTTTTGTAATAAATCCTGTAATAAACTGGATGAGAGATAACAATAACATACAACCAGTATAAACCGGATGAACATGATAAGTAGAATAAACAGAGTAAACTAAGCTTCTCAACTACTTTTCTCTGCACCAATACTAGTATATAAGATTTGTGGAAGGATTAGGTGTTCCCTAATATAACAGAAACCGAATGATCCCAATAGAAATGTAATGGTTGTTTTAGGTGTACTCAAGTTTCATAACGGGTTTTACCCCAAACGGAAATAACAGGTACCTCAACAGAAATAACGGGTGTTACAGCGGATTATTTTCCCCTACAGATCAGACCCATACACGCTCATGACTCCCTTGGAACGCGCCCATATACACCCCCTTTCAGATGAACCTCTTACTATCAGTTCAGTATGAGTGCCCTAAACCCTACCTAATGGAGGGTTCCCGTTTAATACTAGAATGGGTTACTGACTGATATGGGCCCCACACAGCAGATGACACGAGTCAAATCCCTAAACTTGTTTCCCAAATTAACTAGGATTTTAACATCTTATGCCTTATATCATTACCACCACAGATTTAATAGGTTACAGATTAACAGGTTCGTGTAACCCCCATAGATTTAACAGGTTAAGTTTTACAGGTTAACATGTTCATATAACCCCAACAGATTAAACAGATCTACTTAACCCCACAAATTTAACTGATTCCACAGGTTACTTACAGTTTCATGAACATGCTCCACCTAATCCTTGAATAAAGCCTACAAATTTACATGTTCATACACCGCAAAATTTCAGTCATATTCCACTGTACAAGATATGCCCCAAATTTTTCTCTTTTATTTTCATTCCCAAGCATTACCCAATTGTCCCAATTTTGTTCATACGTATGTCTCTTACGAGATTGGGCTAGGCTTGACGGTAGCTTAGAATTATAAGATGAAAAGGGGAAGAGAGAGGGAGAAGAACAGTAATAGGCATATAATAACAACGGAACAGGGGTATAGAAAAATACATGTAACTACAGAAAATTATTTAGATATGAATTAGTTCGTTAACAGGAATAGGCTCAAATCCAGCTCTATTAACATGTCAAGGTTACAGTTAAATTTTTATAACTAAAAATAACATGAACTCACAGAGATTGTATTTAAATAACAGAGGATAATATGCTGATGTTGTAGAAGGGATTCTTGTACAAGTCGGATAAGAATTGTCCTAATTCAATCCAAGTTTCGGCAGCATCTCCCTATATTCATCTTAAATTTTAAAAACAAAGGTTTGAGGAAGGAGTATGAAGAAGTGCAATTGATTTAGTAGGAGTGCACACCTTTATGTAGAGTTTATAAGACAATCCTTAACCATCAGATCCCTGTTTTTAAATCCAATCCATTAAAACAACGAACCTGGTCAACAAAATAGTCTGGATGCAGAAAAATAAATCTCGCCAGATCGCATATGGGTCGACCCACCCCTACTTGGGTCAACCCATGGGTCGAACTGCCTGACCTTGGGTGGACCCATAGGCCGACCTAGACCAGGCGTGTTTCGGCTCACAACGGGTCTGGTTCCCGCCCCTTGCCGCCTTCGTTTGCCGCTCGTTTATTTTGAACTGTACATATATCCTTCTTATATGTGTACAAACTTCTAACCTGTATATCTTCCTCATACCATGTCTGTTTTACACAAACTCGGAGTCTATCTTGACCAAAATTCCAAGGCAAACCAAATGGTACAGTCCATTTTAATTAATTCCCATCATTGAATTAAATATTCTTTAGTTTAATGTCAATAATGTTCTTTAAAAGTATGGGGTGTTATATTCTCCCCTAGTTAAACGATTCTGTCCTCGAAATCTCTAGGTCTAGGAGAACGTTACAATCCTAACATTCACCTACAATCATCTACTCATCCATCATTCACAGGCATCCATTGTCCTTAGGAATTCCTAATGCTTGTATGAACATGTGCAAAGGTGTGTGTATATGTCCCTATGATAATGCGAAAATTAGTGCCATGAATCCAAGATGTATGCAAACGGTCCTAGTATATCAAGTAAACTCTATATGTGTGCAAAATCATCCGTACAAATGCAACATTCATATGATGATACATCCATTTCAACCCGTTAAAAAGTAAAACGCACACACATCCATATGTTGTATGAGAGTGTTTGGGCCGATCTAGTGCCTAATGTGTAGATATGCATCCACGAGAAACCAATAGCAAACACTTTCATCTAGTTGCATCCATTGAACATAACATGTCTCAAACACATGTTTGCACCCATAGGTTTCCTACCTAAAGGTCGTAGATTGGATCGATAGGATATAATTGAATGATAAAAGCAAGTATGAATAAAAGCTTAGAAAACGAAGTTAAGAACATACTCTTGAAAAGCAAAGGGTACGAAGCGTGAATCTTGTCTTCAGTCTCCTAAGTTGCATCCTCGCGGTCTTCTCCCCATAGCACTTTTATTAACTTAACCTATATATTGCGCAGTTTCTTAACCTCTGATCCAAGTACTCGGGTAGGAACTCGCCTAACTGTTGCCTCCTTTTCTACCATGAATTCCTCAAGCATGCTCGGCTCAACCACCTTTGTTGAACCGTGAAGACATTTCAGCAAATGGGAAATGAGGAATACATGATGAACACCCTCCAATCTCTCTGGTAATCTCACCCTATATGCTATTTTATCTATCATCTCTACTATGGGAAATTGCCCTACAAACCTTGGCACTAATTTCTGTTAGGGTTTCCGCAAGATCACTACACAATTAGATTTTGAAAGAGGGAAGAAGATAACAATAACAAACAAATTCCACCAAACAAACATTTATTATTCTACCAATTAATTACAAAGAAAGACCTAAAATTGAGAAGATACCTCAATCCCTAAAAAACAAATCTCTCTCCCTAAAAACAAAAAAAACAAGTTTTTCACCCTTAAAAGTATGCCTAAGTTTATCCCTAATGACATGCTTATATAGGCAAGTAGAAAGTATATGGAAATTCCCAAAATTTCCTCTAAATCCTAAATATCCTCTAGATCTGAAAATATACTGAAATATACTCCTCAAAACTTGCACAAAATAAATCTCTCTCCTTGAAACTTGCACAAAATATATCTTTCTCTCCTTAAAGTTTGCACAAAATAAAAAATCCTAAAATATCTCGATCTTCAATATCCATGTGATAAATATCACAAATCATAACACTCCACCTTGATATGAAATCACTCCAACAAATCAACAAACCAAAAAACCACCGACAAATGATGCATCTCCCTAATGAGATACACCACATAAAAGATCTCAAAATTGCTTGTAATACCACAATGGCCTCCATGTAGACTTTGGGGCTTTACGTTGATGGCTCCACCTTGATTCAGTTAAAATCGCCTCTCCTAATTCAATTTGAGAACTCATAACATTCTCCACCGTGTTTCCAAGCAATTTATATATATTATCATTTCCTCGTTTTGCACGTAGAAGCTCCTTGTTACCCATCCAAACCCTTGTAACTCCACCTCTAGTCGAGAAATTGCAACCTTTTTGTTCTAACTGTCCAATTGAAGCAAGATTCTTCTTAATTTCTGGAATGTACCTAACACCCGTTAGTTTCACCACCTTTCCGTCATTCATCTTCAATCGAACTGAACCTATGCCTTTAACATGCAAATATCGACCGTCGGCGGATTCCACTTTACTACTTTTTTCTTCATAATCAATAAATGCTTCCTTTTGATGGCACACTTGGAAACAAGCTCCTGAATCAAGTATCCAATCTTTTCTTTCGCCTTTATTAATACATAAAACCTTTCCTTCAATATCCTCACCAAAATTCACCTCATTACCGTTGTTATTTTGTTCATCGGTCTCTTCTTCCAATGCCTTCATCTTCTCCTTATCCCTTTTAAGCTTATGACAAAATCGCAGTTGATGACCGGGTTTGTCACAGTAAAAACAAACGTATTCCTTTCTCATGTATGATCTATTCGATTGCCTTTCCATATTTTGTTGACTAACCCTCCTTGCAATAAAAGCTTTTTCAATTGGAGTTTCAATTTCTGTTGTCTCCTTATCTTTTCCTTCCATAAGGCCCGTCCTCCGCATCTCCTCATTAAGCAAGCTACTAACCACAGACCCCATTGAAACAACGCCATCCGAATTTGAGTTATTCAACGCAACCACAAGTGTTTCCCAACTTTCTGGCAATGAACTCATCATCATTAAGGCTTGTATTTCATCATCCACCTTGAAATTCACGGCAGCCAATTGGTTCACAATTTCCTGAAAATTATTAAGATGCTCTCCAATTGATCCACCTTCCTTAAGCTTCAGATTCACCAATCTTCTCATAAGAAGAGCCTTATTTGTTGCAGAGTTCTTCGCATAAACCCCTTCCAATTTCTTCCATATAGCATAAGCCGATGTTTCATTTGCAACAATATGAAACACTGAATTGTCCAAAAAACATCGAATAGATGCAGCGGCCTTCCTATCCATAGTCTCCCATTTTGCTTTGGATAGATTGCTAGGTTTTTCCCTATTATTCTCCAGTGGCTGATGAAGATCATTAAGATAAAAGAAATCTTCCATCTTTGCCTTCCATAATCCCCAATTTCTTCCATTAAGCTTTTCAATAATTATTTTATCCATATTCAAACCCTCCCCAAAAAATTTGTGTAGAAGGCTCTGATACCAATTGTTAGGGTTTCCGCAAGATCACTACACAATTAGATTTTGAAAGAGGGAAGAACATAACAATAACAAACAAATTCCACCAAACAAACTTTTATTATTCTACCAATTAATTACAAAGAAAGATCTAAAATTGAGAAGATACCTCAATCCCTAAAAAACAAATCTCACTCCCTAAAAACAAAAAAAACAAGTTTTTCACCCTTAAAAGTATGCCTAAGTCTATCCCTAATGACATGCTTATACAGGCAAATAGAAAGTATATGGAAATTCCCGAAATTTCCTCTAAATCCAAAATATCCTCCAGATCTGAAAATATCCTGAAATATACTCCTCAAAACTTGCACAAATAAATCTCTCTCCTTGAAACTTGCACAAAATATATCTTTCTCTCCTTAAAGTTTGCACAAAATAAAAAATCCTAAAATATCTCAATCTTTAATATCCATGTGATAAATATCACAAATCATAACAATTTCTCTACATATCCAAAGTGAACCACATTCCGCAATGGTGATGCTTTGATGAAAACCATGTCTCCTATCTTAAACTCAATATCAGTCCTTCCCTTATCTACGTAGGAATTCTACTTGTCCTGAGCTATCATCGTGCATCGACGGACAAGGTCAATATTTTCTGAAGTATCTCTAATCATCTCAGGCCCAAGTAGAAGCCTATCCATAGACTCCCACTAACTATCGGTGATCTGCAAGGTCATTCGTATAGTGCCTCGAAGAGTGCCATGCCTATACTAGTCTGATAGGTGTTGTTGTAGGCGAACTCCACCAATGGGAGATGCTCCTCCCAAGTCCATCCAAAGTCTACGATACACAACCTTAAAAGATCCTCAAGAACTATATTCACCCTCTAAGTCTGTTCATCAGTCCCAGGGTGATATGTGATGCTTAAACATAACAATGTACCTAGTGACTCTTGCAAGCCCTTTCAGAACTCACTAGTCAAGATGGGATCACAATCGCTCACTATGCTAGAAGGTACTCAATGTAGATGGACTATCTCACGAAGATAAACTGATGTTCTCTTGCTCTTAACAGAAATAAAATGTGCGCTCTTATAAGCTTGTCTACTATAACCCGGATACTGGTGTTGCCTCTCCTCGATCAGGCCAACCATTGATAAAATCCATAGAGACACTCTCCTACTTCCATTGTGGGACCTCCAAAGGATGAAGCAAACTACCAGGCTTCTTATGTTCATCTTTTACTCGCTAGCAAAATAAACCTCCATGCTCCAAGAGGTAAAACATTTAGAGAATTGTCCAATACATAAATTGTACGACTTGTATATCAAAGTAATTCGGTCTTCTGACCATTCATTTGCTCATCTAGGTAATTTCACTTGGTGATCCATTTATCGGTTTCTATCTTAACCCTACGATATGCAAGATGAATGATGATATGCACATGAATAATCATATGTGTGTGTATGATCATATTCACATGAATAATGATTCTCTTAGAGAACGACACTAGTCCCTTTACACAAGGGAATGTACTTATTATCATTAGCCTCACATATGGGGTATTTTATTTATCAGAGGTATAAATATTATAATTAGCACTAGTCCCGTTTAGGGGAATATGAAAACATGTAGCCTCTTTTCGTGAGCTCTACTTGACTTGCCATTTCTCCATATTTAGCTTTTACCTGTAACGACATTGAAATTTGTATGATTTTAAGCAACTAGACAAAGTTAAACCTTCAGTGAAGGCAATTATTCAAGCTGGAAGACTTTATCATTTAAATCCATTCTCCTATTGCAGTGTTTCTGGTTGTTTTCTTCTGGTTGTCTTTCATTTCTTCAAAATTAGCTTTCTTTACATTTCGGATTAGTTTCTTTTTTCATAGATCACAAAACATACATGTTTTGTGCCCTTGTGTCTTATGATAAGAATGGTAATTCTTCCTTTTGTTTGGTTTAGAAGAACCTTCCTTAGAGGACTGAAAACAAGGTTCTTCCCCACTTTGATCTTACCACGAGCTTCCCTCCATGATAAATACTTCTTCTACACAGATAAACCTGCTGGCTGCAGGATAGAAACTGTTTAAGCTTCCCCATTCCTTTAGGATGGGTTCTTTCCAAAAAGGAGACAACATGAATTGTTCTGATCGAATAGTGTAACACCCCACCTCCGCTAGGGTCACTCACAAAGGGAATGCACTAGGTTTGGTGAAGCATTATCGAGGTAAACATGCACAGAAATATTACAAGACAGAACATATATACAAAACAGCGGAAGTAAAACAAATTTCATTACCTTATAAAATAAGGTCTAAAGCCTTTTACATCAGAATACATCAAAACCTGTCTTGCAATAGTAAAGAAGCATGAAACCTTTTCATAAATTATTCACCAAGTGAAACAGTAAAGTAGCCATAGCCAAGAAAAGTCCAAGCCATACATGATGACCTTCAAACAGAAGAAGTCCGAACTAACAATAGGATTTCCTCCCTGTAACCTGGGGGGGGGGGGGGACGGAAGACAAAGAGGCGAAACAAAACGGGGTCAGTCATAATGACTGGTAAGCCCTATCTACTATCAGTATATAAACTAGTAAAGTTAACTGGCATGAGGAACTGAGATGGACATAAGTATGATGACAAGATAGATAAGCTAAACCAAAATAACAGGATGAACTACTGTACCAAGATAAACAAGTGTGTCATGATAAAGTACGGTGTCAAGATAAGTCAAGGTTTCACATCGTCAGGTTTCTATCAAGTAAAATATCGCAAGGTATCTATCATGTATATTCGCTCTGCACCACCCGTAATAGTATCCCGTCGCGCGTCATGTGTTAACTATGAATGTCTCTTGCCCAATGTCATGTAATGGTCCATGTCATCCTAATATATCGTATATGTAGGTTTCCTGATTCGTATGATTCTTTCCATGCATAAGTTCAGACCTTTGCCGTAGGCCGTACGGGCTTTCTTATGTAAGTCTATACCACTTCAACGTAGTACCATTTTATCCTTGAGGTTATTTTGGACTGCTACCCTTGATCTAGTTATGTTTCCTTACCATGAACTATCACGTGTTCACTTAGGATTTATGCCACCTAGGACCACTAGGGATTATGCTACCTAATGAACGTTTCCGTGTCTCGGTTTGGGTTCAGGCCACCTAGGGCCACTAGGGATTATGCCACCCGTCAACCGCGCCCTTTATCCCACGTATGTATCGTGAATCGTTTTCCATGTCTAGACGCACATGTTCCTCAATGTGCCATCCGAGTTCCGTGCCCGGGAAAATCAAGAAATACGGGACTCGGTCGGGAGCTTTAAGTCGTCTGCTGATGCAGATATCAAGGTCTGTTTTTATACCCGTGGCTATGGTCCCACGTGACCCCTCCCTCAACTACTGAAAGGCAATCCAAGAAAAATCATGTATGAGAACCACATCCCGACCCCACTATAGCCCCACTTTCCTATGGGCCAACCTCACCCATGACTCGATAGCAAGAACATGGTCTGTAGGGGGTCCTCTGCCTTTCCGTTCGTACACGATTGACTAAAGATGGTAGGTAGTCGGCGACGTGCTATCCAGGGAAAACTCAAGTATCGTTGACTCCATGCTAATCCATCCCAGTCTTTAGGTCGCTCGCATAGCAACCAAGGCATACTCTTGGCTCTTTTACCGCAGACCTTAACCCCTGTGAGGCCGGGTTTCATGGACCATCTGCCACCTCACAGAGGGATACCAAGAGTACCCTCACGTCCCCCGAAGCTACCGCTTCGTCACCCGGTTCGTTGGAGCCTTTATCTAAGTCAAATAATTGGCTTCTCTTCGTGTTTTAAGCGATGACCTACCGTATCGGGTTACTCATCTATCTGTGAACTGGTCCAAATCCCTTGACTAAGAATTATTACTTAGTTTCCCAAACTAAGGTTTACCACTTAGTCTCCTTTCCCATTATCCCTGTGGACCCCTGTCTTCTACCTAGTCCCCTGAACTAGGGTTTTGTCTAATGGGTTAGGTATTGTCATTTAAGTTCATGACTTAACCTTCCTACGAATCATGTCAAGATTTGTCTAAGTATTCAGGTCCAAGTCCTAGCCCTACAAGTTGGTTAAGTATACCAAGAAGCTCATGACATAACCCTATTCAATCATCAAGTCAATTTGGTTAAGTATTTGTTTATCTTAACCCTATCAGGTTATCGTGTTAGATTGGTTAAGCATAGATTATCTTAACCTCATCGGATTATCGAGTCGGATTAGTTAAGTATAGGTTAGCTTAACCCCATCCACTAATCGTATTATAATGGTTAAGTATATTCAAACGGTCTCGTGACTTAACCCTATCAAGCTCTCATATTAGATTGGTTAAGTATGGTTGCTTAACCTCATCAAATCATCATGTATAATTGGTTAAATATAAGTTACTTAACCCCATTAAATTATCATGTTAAGTTGGTTAAGTATTGGCTACTTAACCTCATTAAGTTACCAAGTTTAGATTGGTTAAGTGTTTAACTTAACCCCATCGAATTACCGTTCTTAGATTAGTTAAGTGAAGGTTACATAGCCCCATCTAATTACCGTGTTTAGATTAGTTAAGTCTAAGTTACTTAACCCCATCTAATTACCAAGTCGGATTAGTTAAGTGTAAATTACTTAACCCCGTCGAATTTACCGTGTTAGATTAGTTAAGTATGGATTACTTAACCCCATCTAATTACCGTGTTTAGATTAGTTAAGTCTAAGTTACTTAACTCCATCTAATTACCAAGTCGGATTAGTTAAGTGTAAATTACTGAACTCCATCCCCTAATTGTATTTTACGGTTAAGTGTCATTAAGAAATCAAGTCCGGTTTAGCTTAACCTACCCATTCATGTCATATCGGTTAAGTGTTATTAGTCAAATTTACTTAACCTTATCATGTGGCATTAATTAACTTAATGCACCCCAACCTCTCACATTAGACCTTGTTGTGGTTACTAGTTAAGCCGGGCGGGTCCGGGTAGTTTTACACCACAACTTGGTCTAACCTCGAGTCTTAAGCGCGACATGACCAACTTCTCACATTGGGTCCTATTGTTTGCAACTACTAGTTAAGCCGGTCAGGTCCGGGTAGTTTTACGTTGCAAACTCAACCCAACCTCGAGTTGGTCACTTTCATGTTTAGTCTAGTGTCATATTACACTTACAACCCATACATGTCCAGTTTTCAAGTTCCATGTTCATAGCCAAAATTGCATGTTGTCATGTTTATACCAATTTACCCAAATCATGTTTCATGTCATTAAAGTTTATCCACAACATAACCCCAACGCTTTTTAAGCTCGCATATACATTCGCAACAACACATAATGGATTTCAAGAAGGGGCTTGGCAAAAGCATGACAAAAGGGGTATAAGGCCACAAGTTAGACATGGTGGCATATGAGGCATAAATGTGTTCATTAACTTGCATGTTACATTATCAAGCCTCAAAAACATGCATAGCCCCAAACTTAGCACATAGGTGAATCAAGGTGATAGATGACATAGAGAGATGACTAGGAGTCCGCATATAGCATTATATGCAAGTTAACTTAAGGGATATGAGAGTTCTCATGTTGCATAATGCAACATCCCACATAAAGCTTATAGCTTTCAGCCCACAAAATCAAGATGATAACTTTACAAACATGCATAAGATAAATCTATGCATAACATGATAGTTTCAAAGCATGAATCATACTTAAGTTCAAACCCAAACTTGCAACATGAACATTTAACTTCATAGTTAATATCTAAGAGTAGGAGGGGGCTTACAATGCTATGAGGGCACAAATCAATATGTAAAAAGATTGAGACGAAGCAACACTAGCAAAAACCCCAAATCAATAAGCTGCAATAAAACCCTTGAGAAAATAATAAGAAAGATCCTTGCTTTGATGAAGATTTGCCTTGAAATCAAGTTTAGAAGCTCTCATATGAATATAGAAACTCTCATACACTCATATGATCATGTAATCTCTCATGTGAATGAAGATAGAATTTATGACAAGAGGATGGAGGCTAGGGTTTTGAGTGGAGGCCATGATCATTAGAAATTTCGGCATAGTTTAGTTGTAGGATTGAATAATGAGGATTTAGGGTTAGGTTTAGGGTGCTTATATAGAAGATTAGGTTAGTTTAGACCCTTAGATCAACCCTAGGAAGAATCTGAACCCTCAAATTTCGAACCAGGCCCAAAAACATGACCAGGGGAGCCAACAGGTGCACCAGGCCGACCAGACCCCAAAATGGGGTGGTTTCGACACCCAAGTCGACACCACAGTCGACTTGGGGTGTGGTGGTGTCGACTGGGCAGTCGAGACCCCTGGCCTGGGCGGGAATTTTCCCGCCTTGCCCCCCGGTTTGAATTTCGAATCTGTTTTCGAACTTGAATTTTCTGAAAACTTTGACGGGCCATAACTTGGTCATACGGACTCCGATTTTCGAAAACTCGGACTCTATTTCACGTATTTTTCCGGAGTCGAACGCAATGGCACAGCACGTTTCCCTTGATTCAGAATTTAAAATTAAATTCTGCCTTGATTCTTGTCTTAACACGTTATCGAAACACGGGTTGTTACATTCTCCCCTCCTTTAAGGATTTCGTCCCCGAAATCTCCAAGTTAGGAAGAACATATCCTACCATCCATCATCCATCTACTCAAAACATCATCCACAACCAACCATTGTCCTTAGACGATTTCTAATGCTGTATGAATACATGCAGAAGGTGTGTGTGTATGTACTTATCTAATGCAAATGTTCAGGCCTGAGTGATCTTATAAATGCAAAATATGTTTAGTGCCATGAATCCAACATGCATGCAAATAGTCCTAGTCATATAAACACTATATGTGTGCACAATCATTCATCCACATGCAACATCCACATGACAACACACTCGATTTCATCCATAATCAAGTATAAATACTCGTGCATATGAACATGAAACGTGACCGCGTCAATCTAGTATCTAATGTGTATTCGCGCATCCACGAGCAACCACTTGCAACCATTTGCAACCATATCAATCATAACATGTTTCAAATACATGTTCACATCCACAGGGTTCTACCAAAGGTTCCCAAGATAAGATCGAGGAGATAAACAAGACAAACTCCTTGCGGGGTTTGCAACAGAAACAGGACTGAGAGGATATCCACCAAGCGATAGCATGCAAGCAAGCTCTACAGGAGAACCAGGGATCAACGGTATACTCTTACAAAGAGACACGATGCGCGCGTCTAAGCCGCATTTCCTTGAGCTTAATTCCAGTGTGCTTTGACTGCCTTTGACTTCATGATTTCGTAGCTCCTTGATTCCTATTTCCAAGGTATGAGTCGGAACTCTTTTCACTGTCGCCTCTCGTTTCACTTCCACTTATTCTTTCCCTAGTATACTTGGCTCAACCATATCTGCGTACTCATGCAAGCTTTCCAAAATTCACTAGTGAATCCTGGATCTCGTTTACCAATGCCAATCCATGTTACCACGTGCACTTACTAGGGTGATTCCTATAACCCATGCTTAAGCGGAATGAACCATCCGCCTTAGTGGTGAACGTTACTCGATCGGATCAGAGATTTCCGATAAATGCATCAAGAGATTTTAGGTAACTAACCATGACAGAACCCAAAAGGTTACACGAGACTTCGAGGGTATTACCAAGGCAAGCTAAGAGTTTAACTAGCCTCCTTTCAAAGCCTAGAATGGCATCCCTTACTGGATAACCACTTCATCCCTAGAATCCATCCATAGCTCAACAATAGAAGTATTGCTTCTAATCTCAACACTTGACATTTACACTCTCAATTCCAAACAAGTCATGAATAAATGGACCGACTCTCCAACCAGATTTTTGGGTCAAAAGTGGGATCTTCTACCATGCTAGTACTAAGGTGCAGAGACTTAACTATCGAGGCAGACTTAAATGATGCGATGATCAATACAAAGTCTGGACAGAATGACAGAAAAGAAAGGCTAAGCCTTTAACAGAAACAATATCATTCCTCTTAGGTACGCTAGAAATGAGAGCATACAATTGCCCTCTAGTTGATCTTGTCCTTATCTTCCTTTGTGGATCAAGCCATACCAACAAGTTGCTTATTCTTAAGCCCATGTCCTTTATCCTTGCTCTTATTATCCCTTCTTATAACTTCGGTGATAGGTCTCTCGGGAACTTCCTCCATCGCACGGGAAAACACTTACGTAGCTAGGCAAGGATTAGTCGCAGTTAAAACTACTGTGACTACAGATGGAGGAAAGAAAAGAAAAGAGATTCGATCAAGGAAACAAAGGATAGTGCTAATGGCTTTTGGGGAATAGCCTTTAAAAACTTTTCTTGAAAAATGCTTCTTCGTAAACGGTTTTTCAAATAGTTTTCAGAAGGTTTTAAAAACTTTTGCCCAATCTGGTAACCTTCTGCTCTGATACCAAATGTAACACCCCACCTCCGCTAGGGTCACTCACAAAGGGAATGCACTAGGTTTGGGGAAGCATTATCGTGGTAAACATGCACAGAAATATTACAAGATAGAACATATATACAATAAGGTCTAAAGCCTTTTACATCAGAATACATCAAAACCTGTCTTGCAATAGTGAAGAAGCATGAAACCTTTTCATAAATTATTCCCCAAGTGAAATAGTAAAGTAGCCATAGCCAAGAAAAGTCCAAGCCATACATGATGACCTTCAAACAGAAGAAGTCCGAACTAACAATAGCATTTCCTCCCTGTAACCTGGGGGGTAAACGGAAGACAAAGAGGCGAAACAAAACGGGGTCAGTCATAAAGACTGGCAAGCCCTATCTACTATCAGTATATAAACTAGTAAAGTTAACTGGCATGAGGAACTGAGATGGACATAAGTATGATGACAAGATAGATAAGCTAAACCAAAATAACAGGATGAACTACTGTACTAAGATAAACAAGTGTGTCATGATAAACTACGGTGTCAAGATAAGTCAAGGTATCACATCATCAGGTTTCTATCAAGTACAATATCGCGAGGTATCTATCATGTATATTCGCTCTTCACCTCCCGTACTAGTATCCCGGCCCGCGTCATGTGTTAACTATGAATGTCTCTTGCCCAATGTCACGTAATGGTTCATGTCATCCTAATATATCGTATATGTAGGTTTCCTGATTCGTATGATTCTTTCCATGCATAAGTTCAGTCCTTTGCCGTAGGCCGTACGGGCTTTCTTATGTAAGTCTATACCACTTCAACGTAGTACCGTTTTATCCTTGAGGTTATTTTGGACTGCTACCCTTGATCTAGTTATGTTTCCTTACCATGAACTATCGTGTGTTCACTTAGGATTTATGCCACCTAGGACCACTAGGGATTATGCTACCTAATGAACGTTTCCGTGTCTCGGTTTGGGTTCAGGCCACCTAGGGCCACTAGGGATTATGCCACCCGTCAACCGCGCCCTTTATCCCGCGTATGTATCGTGAATCGTTTTCCATGTCTAGACGCACATGTTCCTCAATGTGCCATCCGAGTTCCGTGCCCGGGAAAATCAAGAAATACGGGACTCGGTCGGGAGCTTTAAGTCGTCTGCTGATGCAGATATCAAGGTCTGTTTTTATACCCGTGGCTATGGTCCCACGTGACCCCTCCCTCAACTACTGAAAGGCAATCCAAGAAAAATTATGTATGAGAACCACATCCCGAACCCACTATAGCCCCACTTTCCTATGGGCCAACTTCACCCATGACTCGATAGCAAGAACATGGTCTGTTGGGGGTCCTCTGCCATTCCGTTCGTACACGATTGACTAAAGATGGTAGGTAGTCGGCGACGTTCTATCCAGGGCAAACTCAAGTATCGTCGACTCCACGCTAATCCATCCCAGTCTTTAGGTCGCTCGCATAGCAACCAAGGCATACTCTTGGCTTTTCTACCGCAGATCTTAACCCCTGTGAGGCCGGGTTTCATGGACCATCTGCCACCTCACAGAGGGATACCAAGAGTACCCTCACGTCCCCCGAATCTACCGCTTCGTCACCCGGTTCGTTGGAGCCTTTATCTAAGTCAGATAATTGGCTCCTCCTTGTGTTTTAAGCGATGACCTACCGTATCGGGTTACTCATCTATCTGTGAAATGGTCCAAATCCCTTGACTAAGAATTATTACTTAGTTTCCCAAACTAAGGTTTACCACTTAGTCTCCTTTCCCGTTATCCTTGTGGACCCCTGTCTTCCACCTAGTCCCCTGAACTAGGGTTTTGTCTAATGGGTTAGGTATTGTCATTTAAGTTCATGACTTAACCTCCCTACGAATCATGTCAAGATTTGGCTAAGTATTCAAGTCCAAGTCCTAGCCCTACAAGTTGGTTAAGTATACCAAGAAGCTCATGACTTAACCCTATTCAATCATCAAGTCAATTTGGTTAAGTATTTGTTTATCTTAACCCTATCTGGTTATCGTGTTAGATTGGTTAAGCATAGATTATCTTAACCTCATCGGATTATCGAGTCGGATTGGTTAAGTATAGGTTAGCTTAACCACATCCACTGATCGTATTATAATGGTTAAGTATATTCAAACGGTCTCGTGACTTAACCCTATCAAGATCTCATATTAGATTGGTTAAGTATGGTTGCTTAACCTCATCAAATCATCATGTATAATTGGTTAAGTATAAGTTACTTAACCCCATTAAATTATCATGTAAAGTTGGTTAAGTATTGGCTACTTAACCTCATTAAATTACCATGTTTAGATTGGTTAAGTGTTTAACTTAACCCCATCGAATTACCGTGCTTAGATTAGTTAAGTGAAGGTTACTTAGCCCCATCTAATTACCGTGTTTAGATTAGTTAAGTCTAAGTTACTTAACCCCATCTAATTACCAAGTCGGATTAGTTAAGTGTAAATTACTTAACCCCATCGAATTTACCGTGTTAGATTAGTTAAGTATGGATTACTTAACCCCATCGAATTACCGTGTTTAGATTAGTTAAGTCTAAGTTACTTAACTCCATCTAATTACCAAGTCGGATTAGTTAAGTGTAAATTACTTAACCCCATCCCCTAATTGTATTTTACGGTTAAGTGTCATTAAGAAATCAAGTCCGGTTTAACTTAACCTACCCATTCATGTCATATCGGTTAAGTGTTATTAGTCAAATTTACTTAACCTAATCATGTGGAATTAATTAACTTAATGCACCCTAACCTCTCACATTACACCTTGTTGTGGTTACTAGTTAAGCCGGGCGGGTCCGGGTAGTTTTGCACCACAACTTGGTCTAACCTCGGGTCTTAAGCGCGACATGACCAACTTCTCAAATTGGGTCCTATTGTTTGCAACTACTAGTTAAGCCGGTCGGGTCCGGGTAGTTTTACGTTGCAAACTCAACCCAACCTCGAGTTGGTCACTTTCATGTTTAGTCTAGTGTCATATTACACTTACAACCCATACATGTCTAGTTTTCAAGTTCCATGTTCATAGCCAAAATTACATGTTGTCATGTTTATACCAATTTACCCAAATTATGTTTCATGTCATTAAAGTTTATCCACAACGTAACCCCAACGCTTTTTAAGCTCGCATATACATTCGCAACAACGCATAATGGATTTCAAGAAGGAGCTTGGCAAAATCATGACAAAAGGGGTATAAGGCCACAAGTTAGACATGGTGGCATATGAGGCATAAATGTTTTCATTAACTTGCATGTTACATTATCAAGCCTCAAAAACATGCATAACCCCAAACTTAGCACATAGGTGAATCAAGGTGATAGATGACATAGAGAGATGACTAGGAGTCCGCATATAGCATTATATGCAAGTTAACTTAAGGGATATGAGAGTTCTCATGTTGCATAATGCAACATCCTGCATAAAGCTTATAGCGTTCAGCCCACAAAATCAAGATGATAACTTTACAAACATGCATAAGATAAATCTATGCATAACATGATAGTTTCAAAGCATGAATCCTACTTAAGTTCAAACCCAAGCTTGCAACATGAACATTTAACTTCATAGTTAATATCTAAGAGTAGGAGGGGGCTTACAATGCTGTGAGGGCACAAATCAATATATAAAAAGATTGAGACGAAGCCACACTAGCAAAAACCCCAAATCAATAAGCTCCAATAAAACCCTTGAGAAATTAATAAGAAAGATCCTTGCTTTGACGAAGATTTGCCTTGAAATCAAGTTTAGAAGCTCTCATATGAACATAGAAACTCTCATACACTCATATGATCATGTAATCTCTCATGTGAATGAAGATAGAATTTATGACAAGAGGATGGAGGCTAGGGTTTTGAGTGGAGGCCATGATCATTAGAAATTTTGGCATAGTTTAGTTGTAGGATTGAATAATGAGGATTTAGGGTTAGGTTTAGGGTGCTTATATGGAAGATTAGGTTAGTTTAGACCCTTAGATCAACCCTAGGAAGAATCTGAACCCTCAAATTTCGAACCCGGCCCAAAAACATGACCAGGGGAGCCAACAGGTGCACCAGGCCGACCAGACCCCAAAATGGGGTGGTGCCGACACCCAAGTCGACACCCCAGTCGACTTGGGGTGTGGTGCCGACTGGACAGTCGGCACACCTGGCCTGGGCGGGAATTTTCCCGCCTTGCCCCCCGGTTTGAATTTCGAATCTGTTTTCGAACTTGAATTTTCTGAAAACTTTGACGGGCCATAACTTGGTCATACGAACTCCGATTTTCGAAAACTCGGACTCTATTTCGCGTATTTTTCCGAGACGAACGCAATGGCATAGCCCGTTTCCCTTGATTCAGAATTTAAAATTAAATTCTGCCTTGATTCTTGTCTTAACACGTTATCGAAACACGGGTTGTTACAAATAGCCATTAGCTTTTTTATACCCATTCCCCACTCTACGCCAAGCGACTTGATGCTATATTTTCTTAGATAGTTACTAAGTGACTCTTTCGGTCCCTACTTAATACTGACCGGACCATAAAAGTTGAATGTCGGATCTTTAAGTTCATTAAATCGTTTGCTAAGTGCGGTGGTTAATTGTTTCCAGGATGTGATGATCAAGTCTTGATAATGTTTACACCATTGGCTAAATTCTTTTCAAAGAGTTGTCAGAAGCATTAAATTGCTTCGAAGGCTTTATATGAATCCATGAATCTTTCAAAGCTGTACAGGCCGTCTTCTGGATCCGTAGTCCAATCATATGTGAAATAAGGTATTTTCATATTAGTCAAATCCCTATTCATTGCTGTCTTTCCGAAGAAGGAGAATCCTTGCAACTTTTGGTTTTCTGGCGACACCAGTTTCCCCTTTCCCCTAAGTTTACTGTCTCCTATACTGATTGACTGTCTTTTAGCGAAACAATGTTGTTCTTAAGGTTTAGTAGAAATTTAACTTGGCTCTTTAACTCATGTGGCTCCCCTACCTTTGTTTCTACTTTAAAGGATTCCAACGTAGAGGACCTTTGGGCAAGGTCTATTTCTATAACCCTTCCGATGGTATCAATCTGCATAGCCAGGTGCATTATTTCTAGTCTATTACTTGCTTCTTTTGATGGGGTCAAAGGTCCTTTAATTTCCAGTTTCACTTTGTTGATGTTAAGAGGCATTCCATTTTCTGGATTGAGTAATACATTGGTACTTCATTCCCAATTCTTTCATGGTCTGCCTATCTTTGACCGAATAAGAGTCTTGTCATGATGGAATATGGAACAACGTCGGAGGAAAAAAAGTTAAATAGTCATTGGATCGATGACGCTTGAAATAGCAATTAGAAAATCGTTGTCAAAACTCCTTATCTATGATCTTGTTTCTTCAAAGCTTACTCCAGCCGCGACGGAACATCATAACTAGAGATGTGGTAAGGACCAACAGTTACCTTGGGATAAATGATCCATAAGCGCAATGCAAGTTAGCAATCTAAATGGATTGTATAAGGTTATTTGGGTAATTAAGCTTATGCATGAAGCTTAATCGTAGGAAATAATGTAGAAATAATTGTCATAAGTGGTAAGAAACTCTAGAAATAGATCATAATTGTTGATTCTCTCTTTATTGATCACTATGTTGAGTACATAGAAGTTTCTAAGGAAAATCCCCAAATTGATTTACAAATTATGGTTCACTCTTCTAAGAAAATGGTTACAATAGTTGAGAATGAGAAAAAATCACCCAAAATGAGAAACCTGGGGTATTATTTATAGAAAAATTGGGCTTCATTTTGGTATTGATTAGAAAAAGCCTGTTTTGAGTGCTTTTGGCTTTGATAAGCCTTTTCGGAGTTGGTATCGGCTACATTATTGGCTTACGGTGTCGGTTTTCGAGCTTCGGCTTCCTGCTTTCCACTTAGTGATACTATTGGCTGCCCCTTCCATATGAAATTGGTGTCGCTTCCTCATAGTGTACCTATACCAAGCAAATTTGTATGTATATCTTCTTCTAGCTGCTTTCGGTTTCGGCTGTAATTTTTGATTCTAATAGAAAATCCCAAACTTTGCCTTACTTTCGTTACTTTTGAGTACTGTTTTTTACTTTAGCTTCCTTTTCGATGTTAGTATCGATAATAAGCATGTTAGTGTGGATAACCTCTCTTCCCATGGGTTTTGTCTTGCTTTATTATCTTTCGAATGTTACTTTCATACTTCTATCCATGGATTCCACTTTGCGACAACACGGTTTCAAAACACCTTTCGGTGAATTAAATTTTGCTTCTTGGTATCGATACCAAGTGTATTGGTATCGATAATTCCTCACTCTAACCTCACATGATCTCATGCTTTCTCTTTTTATGGTTCTGTATCTCGGTATCCCGGTAACGGATCTTATGTCTTCAACTGTCTCCCCTATTTTCTTTCGGTGGTGAAGCTAGGTTGACAACTTTTAGTTTCGCCTTGCCGCTTTCTTTCTTGTATCAGTACAAAGACTTCATGGCTTGTGTTGGTACCGAGAGCTTATGAATCATACTTTTATCTTCTTACTTTTGGTATCAGGTGTCTTGGTGATTTGGTGTTGGTTTCGTGCTTCCAAAACCATCTCCATTTCTTGTTGTGCTTTGATATCCCTTCGTCTCCATTCAGTTTCAGTGTCGAAATCTGGTAGTTACACCTCCTTTTAACTTTAGCTAGCCATCCAACGGCATCAAAACTCCTTTCACATTCCATTATCCATGCTTGAGCACTTGCAAAACCTTCCGTTACTAAGAATATTTTTCCACCAAGGTTCGCGAAGCTTGCACAAAATTATGGAAAATCAAAGGCTATCTCAGTGGCAGGTGCTGCAGGCACCGCTGGGGCAGGATAAGCAATAGGGATCAGTTCCATAGTACAGAGATATTGGTGGAACCATTCTGTCCAATAACTGGGTCTTTCCTAGTTTCCCTATTCGGAAGGATTATTAGCCATTGTACTATCTGAAAAAGAAAAGGAAGAATTCTTCAACGGATACTCCTGAGATAGTATTTAAAGCCAAAAGGGGAAGAAAACGATAAAGTTACTTAGTATAGTTGCTTATGCTCATTGGGGAAAATATATATTATATATATATAGTTTGAAAACTTTTTTCAAAATACAAATACGTCTCTCATACGTATAATTTCCTTATAATCAGGTAACTTATTGTTACTACTCTTCCATTTTTTGGAAGCTTTCATGCGTCGGGTGAGGTCCTCGACAGATAGTTTTGATCATAGCGTGCTGCCTTTGATTAGATGGATCCAGAGCCGCATTGGAAGGTGCTGGGAGTGCGAGCGTTGGAGGATGCACAACTGCTATGGGAGAAGCAGGTTCTTGAACGTACTACTCTAGGCATTTCTCATGGATGAGCTTTTCAATCGTCTCCCTAAGGCTGCAACATTCATTAGTTTTGTGCCCATACATGTCGTGGTACCGGCAGTATCCGTCAGAATTCTTCTAGAGGCCAGTGGATTCACTAGTGCTTGGTGTCTTATATTGGCATGAATTACAAGTTTCCAGTAGACTGTCCCCTTGTCTTGATTCAGTGGAGTGTAGGTTCCGTAATTTTGGTAGTGATCATGCTTCTTGGCATCTACTGGAACCAGGTTATTGTTGCGACTACCTTGCCTGCTCCTGTTCGTCTTTGGAATGTAGGGGACTTCTCCTCTGCCCTTGTCGAGGGACTCTCTAACTTGATTTCCTTTGATGTTGTCGTCGATGGTGTCCGGGTGTGGATTGTTGGAGTGGTTGCTGCAAGAAGCTTGATTACGTCCCGCTTCTTCCTGACACAAGAACGGTCCGGCCTTTTCATAAAAAGCATCAAGGTTCTTAGGCTGTTTCTTGTCGATCCATGCTTCAAATTCAAAAGTAGGGAGGACGCATTTTACAATCTGGAAGTGTACGGTGCAGGGATGTGCATCATCGACATTAGAGAGGGCGGTATTGAATCACGCAAGATAGCTTTTGAGAGACTCTATAGGCCATTGATAAAGATTGGATAGTGCAAGGTGGTTCTTCAAGGTCAGAACCTGCATTTTGAATTGCTTAACTAGTTCTTTGGCCAGTTGGCCAAAGGTGATGATAGATGTAGTGGGTTGCGAGAGATCCAAAGTAGAGTTGTGCCTTATAAGGCGATTGGAAAGAATTTTCACTTGACTACGTCGGTGTCCCAGTTGGAGTCCATCTTCCATTCATAGCGGTTTAGGAAGGCACTAGGGTCGGTCGTGCCGTCATAGAACGCCATCTGTGGCATGTTGAAGCATTAGGGCCACTCGGCTTTGTGCACGATCTTTGTGAAGGGATTATGCCTCAATTGAGTTTCCTACAAATCATTGGCGTTCCCTCGCATATCTCTTATGATCCTTCGGACCATATCGGGGAGATATGTCGGGTGCAGATCTTCTGGTGGAACCCACTGGCTTCAACGAACTTTGGTAGTTTTGTTCTGTGGACGTCTTTTGTGATGCACATATGGGTCATCCTCGTCCATGTCGTCGACATCGATGGTTTGGTTTTGGTATGGATGGCGAGGCTGAGAAGGTTGGTGTTCATCCTGATCCGGGGGACCTAGGCATGTTGGGTTGCCGGAATCATAGGCTCCAGTTTCTAAGTGGCGATAGTTGGGTTATGTCGACAAGGGAGGTGGTTACTCAAACCTAGCTCGTCATTGATAACCAACCAGGAGCGGTCACAGTACTATGTTCCCCCATTGTAAGTAATAGTAGTTCGATCACCATTTCCGTTACCGTTTTCGTTTCCATTAGTATGAACGTTGGAGCAGACGACAATGTTGGTGATGAGGCTGAACCTCCTCCTTTGATGTGGTCCCCTTGACTTGAAATACAAGGTTTTGAAGATAGTACGTCTAGATCGGGTATTGTTCTGAATGAACTGATGTCGAGCGATGATGCGTTGACTTTCATGAAGTTGGCGCATAAGGTAGATATTGTTCATCAATGCCTTGTTGGTTCAAGAGCTGTACTTTCATATTTCTTATTAAGCGCATGGATCTGCGCTTGAGTTACAGGAGCTTTTGGGTCCACAAGAAGAAGGGTATCAGTTTCGGTCGGGATATCCTCCTGTTGAGGTTGTTGAGATATTCCAGCTTCGGCTACAATAGAGGAGTTGATCATTTGATTCTTTGCTCGCTTTACCATTGTAAGAGGACCCAACGGCAGGTTATGAACGGAACCTAATGCGCATCGAAGTCGAGATTGAAATGTGCG
Organism: Allium sativum; assembly: GCA_030737875.1. Taxonomy (NCBI): domain Eukaryota; kingdom Viridiplantae; phylum Streptophyta; class Magnoliopsida; order Asparagales; family Amaryllidaceae; genus Allium; species Allium sativum. Next base: position 415,925,159 of record CM060923.1, on the reverse strand, counting down.
ACAAAGATGCGTATCCGAGTTTACTCAGTGAAAGTACCAGAATGTTGATGGAAAAATATGCCGTAAACACCCAAGATTCTTAATTACGTAAGAAATATAGTTTCACGAGGAAATATAAGTGTAGAAAGCAATAAATGACACGGTAGATTTATAGTTGTTTGATCCCGTGATGGGCGTACGTCCACTTTGGAAGAGTCGCTGATATTTTATTGACAATAAATAGTTACAAGCTTAGGACAATCACATGAAATCCTTTTACAAACGTTTCTAAGTATTTGGATGTCATAATTATTGTATATGAATATTGTAAAAAATTCACTTTTGCCCTTCTTTTTCCTCAAAGCATGGATGCCATTAAATAGGTCATTAGGAGCTCTCAAGAGGTGTCAACTCAACTAATTTCCAACCACTTTGAAGTACAAGCTCGGGGATATTTATAGTGGAGTGGTTAGGTGGGAGTAAGTAGGATTTGTGGACAACTGTGGTATATTTCGTATCCCAACGTGCAGGTCTCCAAAAATTTTGACCCCTTCCCTCGTGCCCGGAAAACTCATACCCCACTCTAGGAGTACGTATTTCATACCCCATGGGGTACATAATTCATAACGATGGGATACGAATTCCGTACTTTGTGGAGTATGAAATTCGTACCTCGTAGGGTACATGTTTCATGTTGATGTTGTGGACATTAGACCTGGGAGGCACGAGGGGTTCGGGTAGGAGCCCGAGGAACTCAATGGTTCCGGGTATGAACTCGTAAATAGAGAGGTACAAAGTTGTGATGCATGCGTGGTATTGAGGAGTTTTTAGGCTTATACTCTCATGACCTTTCTCAAGCTTGTTTCCCTAGATTCTTTACGGCACTTTGGGCTGTATTGTTATGCGATTTGTTGAGTCGAGCTTGTCTTGTGTACTTGTGGGAACCAGACCAGAATGTTGATTAATAGGTAGTATGCTATGGAAGCAGAAAGTTGAGGATTCATGAGAAGAACTTCCCTACTCATGATCTAGAGTTGGTTGCAATAGTGTTCGCATTGAAGTCTTGGTGACACTATCTACTTGGAGAAGGATTTGAGCTATACACAAATCATAAGTCCCTCAAATACTTGTTCTCACAGAAGGATCTCAACCTAAGGAAGCAACGAGGGATGGAGTTCCTAACGCCTCATGACTTCGAAATATCTTATAACCCGGGCAAGGGTAATGTAGTGGCAAACACATTTAGTAGGAAGTGGATGACTTTGAGTCCTCCACTCATAGAAAGGCAGAGCTTGGAGTACATCTCGATCTTTGATTTTAAGTCATCTACAAATTTCACATTGGGACTGTTAGAATCATTGGAGGTGCAACATACTCTATTGGAGTGAGTTTGATCTACGCTGCAGGAGGACCCGTAAATTTCATACGTCTTGGAAAATCTTGGTAGAGGCAAAACATCTAGTCACCTTGCTAGATATGTCGTAGACGAAAAAGGGTGGCTAAGACAAGATGGAAGCTTATGTGTCCCTAGGAATAGGAAATTTCTTAAAGTAGTGCTTGAGGAAGCTCATCATTCTCAGATGATTATCCATTCGGGCGGCGACAAAATGTATCGAGACATGGATAGGGTTTTCTTTTTGACTGGCATGAAGAAGAATGTGGCGGGATTTGCAGCTTGATGCTTGACATGCCAACGAGTAAAGGCTGAACAAAATAGACCAGGTGGATTTCATCAACCCTTAGATGTCCCACAATGGAAGTGGGAGAGTGCCTCTATGAATTTCATCGAAGAATTTCCCCAATTAAGGAAGGGCAATACGAGCATTTGGGTGACAGTAGATAGGCTTACGAAGAGCGCTCACTTTATTATCGTTAAAAGTAAGAGGACAGACACTTGACTGGCATCAGAATATCTTCGAGAGATAGTTCGATTGCATGGGGTACCTTCCAACGTAGTAAGCGACCTGACTCCATTTTTACTAGTGAGCTTTGGAAGAGCTTACAAGAGGCATTAGGTACACAGCTATGTTCGAGCACATCTTACCACCCTCAGACGGATTGACAGACCGAGAGCGTGAATAGAGTTCTTGAGGATCTTCTAAGAATGTGCATTCTAGACTTTAAAGGAATTTGGGAGGAGCATCTCCCATTGGTGGAGTTCGCCTACAACAACAGTTACCAATTGAGCATAGGCATGGAACCCTTCAAAGCGCAATATGGACAACCTTCTAGATAATCGACTTGTTGGTTGGAGTTTATGGACAAATTATACTTGGACCCGAGATGATTCGAGATACTTATGAGAAGATTGATCTTATCCGCCAAAGAATGAAAGCCGCTCAAGACAGATAGAAATCAAATGCTGACAAGAGGATGACCGATTTGGAATTCGAAGTGGGAGATATGTTCTTCATTAAAGTATCGCCGTTAAGGAATGTAGTTCACTTTGGCTCGGTAGGGATGCTGGCAACGAGATTTTTTGGGCCAGTTCCTATAGTGGAGAGGATATGCCAGATGCCTACAGGATTAAGCAACCATATAGACTGGCGGGCCTACACGATGTGTTTCTCGTTTCCCATTTGAGGAAATGTCTCCATGATATGGCATAGATAGTAGAGCCAAGAATAGTTGATAGCGTGGAAGTTGACAAGGAAGCATCGCTGGGAAGAGTTCCTACTCATATCATTGGATTAAAAATTAAGAAGCTACCTAACAAGGTGATCGGATTGGAAAAAGTACAATGGGGAGAAGACCGCAAAAATGTGATGTGGGAACCTGAAGATAGGATTCACTCTTCTTATCGTTTTCTTTACGAAAGTACGTTTTTGACTTCTTTTCCAAGCTTTTACTTTTCATTTGCTTCTATCATTCAAGTTCATCTATCCTATCATTTGAACTTTTTTGATCCTTAGGTAGTGTCCAATGTTTGGAAACATGTGTTCGAATTTTTTTGTGATCGATGGTTGCAAGTGATTGCTTGTGGTTTATAACACCCCACCTCCGCTAGGGTCACTCACAAAGGGAATGCACTAGTTTTGGAGAGGTATTATCGAGATAACATCACAGAATTATCACAAGACAGAACATAAATAAATAATTAAGTAAACAGCGGAAGAATTTATGAGCAAAACAGAACTTCATTTCATTCCAAAATAAACCATGTCTTTTACAAAATTTCAAATAACTTCATTACAACTGTCTTGTAATACTAGCCAAAGAAGCAATAACTTAAAAACAGAAAAACAACTTATTCCCCAAGTGCAGCAAAATGAAGCAGCCATAGCAAACCGTACATGCTGAGCCAAAGGAAGTGATATCCAAGCTAAGAGCTAGTGTTTCCTCCTTGAGAACCTGAGGGGGAAACAAAAGAAAAAGAGGCAAAAGGAAAAGGGTCAGTCATAAAGACTGAGTAAGTCCTAGTGACTTTCAGTGTAAAAACGGTTAAAATAACCTGTCATGTATGAACTGGAACTAAACTTAAGAATGGTGTCAAGGTGAACAAGATAGACTAAGGTGATCAGGATAAGTCAAGACAAGTCAAGTAGAGCATCACATGTTCGAGATTCGTTGCATCGACTGTACTAGTATACTAAGTCCATGTCACAAGTTAATCACGAAATAAATCCCACGGCCCAATATCGTGAAATGACCCTGAAACGGGGTCTGTCCCAAGTACGGAGTCCTACGGAGCGATTATCTAGTCGATCGGCTCCCTACAAGTTCTAGCTCGTCAAGTGTCCGTGTCATACGGCTAATCACGAATGTAGTCACCTGTGCTGGGTCCACCTTCGGGTGTATCAGCCCTAGGGTGTCAACCCCTGACACGATTCAAGATGCACAGATAAATCTACGGATACCCAGTGTCTGCCCCGGAATACGTGCACGACCGTAGCCCACCGAACCTACACTGGCATACCCCACTGCCGTCGTTCACCTCTTACAATCAGCCCAGTAATCGTGCCCCACCCGGCCTAGCCCCATGGTACCTTGATACATCTAGAGGGTTACTGCTGAAAGGGGTCGTGTCTAGGGTTTCGCCTAACAGATTAGGTCATGTAATTCGTGACCAAACCCGCCTAACCGATTAAGTCATGTAATTCGTGACTTAATCCTTTTCCAGTCTAGTCATGTCAAGATGGTTAAGTATGTCATTTAAATTCGTGACTTAACCCGCTTACGTGTCATGTCAAGTTGGCTAAGTGTTGTCGTTTCAAGTCCATGACTTAGCCCTACAAATCGTGTTCAAGTTGGTTAAGTTGTCTTTTCATGTTCATGACTTAACCCTAATTGGCATTAATTGATTCGTTAATGCACCGAACCACTGACATTGGATCTTATTGTTCGTAGCCACTGGATTTGCCGGGCGGTTCCGGGCAGGTTTATGCTACGAACTCAACCCAACCTCAGGTTTCAAGCGCGATGTGACCAACTACCCACATTGGATCCTATTGTTTGTAGTAACTGGATTTGCCAGGCGGTTCCGGGCAGATTTACACTACAAACTCAACCCAACCTCGAGTTGGCCACTTTCTTGTTTTCTAAAGTCATGCCCATGTTCTTATCAGATTCGTGCTATTTTCATAGCATGTTCATATGTCAATTTCGTGCCCAACTAAGGCATGTTTCAGGTCAAGTTATGGCATGTTCAAGTCAAGTTTTCGTGCCATATTTCATGTTCTACTTATGCCAAATTTCACGATTTATGATTATAATCAATTCAAGTTTTGCCTATTCTACCCAATCGTATCCCCAACGTATATAAACGTACTTCGTTCGCAAGCATAAACAATTCAAGAGATAAAGGGAAATAACACAAAACATGTGATAGGCATACGTGACAATTCCAACATCACTTGCATAATAAACAGGCTATAACATATCACATGGTTTCAATACTAGCATGATGATAACTTGGCATAGTAATAGTTCCAACTTAGTTTAACATGATGAATTCAACTTTACATCATAGGCATAATAATCCTTGCGGGCATAATAATATTTTAATATTTTATTACGAACATGAAACATTAAAGGCATGGTAATTCTAATAGGCATAGTGGATTCCAATTTAGCATTTTTAACATAATGATTCTCATCTAGTATTATAAACATAATCATTCCAACTTTTCATCATAACCTAGCAATTCCCAATTTGTCCTTGACATGATAGGTATATTAACATCACAAGCATAGTTTCATTAATATCATAGACATGGTTTAATTAGCATCATAGGCATGGTTTAATCAACATGAGGATTTCAATGAACATAATGATTCCATGGACATGTATTTGTTCAACTTGCAATAAAATTAAGCCCAAGCGATTCATAACAACATCAACATCATGATAAGTTTAACTTGCAACATTAACATAGCAATATTCCCAAATTTTGATTCAAAGTTAAACAATATAAACATGGATTAATAATAGTTCCTAAATCCGGTTTCAATTCATAGCATGTCCATGTTATTTTAGCGTTTTTGTCTAAAAAGTGACATAGAATTTACAATATGAAGCAAGCAATCCAAATCAAAACTTTAAATCAAATAGACCCAAATCCATTGTCTAAAGCGTCGTAGTTGTTGTAGCTTCTAGTTGTAGCCTTCAAGAATCATCCTTCGTCTTCTTTAATTTTGTTCTTTGTATTTTTAATTTAGAGTTCTAGGTTTAATGGCGGCTGCATGAGGCTAAAATGAAATAGTATGATTTAAGCTAGGTCTTAGGGCCTTTTTATAGTGTTTTGAATTAGTTTTAGCCATAGGATAAGCCCTAGGATAGATCTGAGCCATCTAAAATCGTCACAAGCCCCCAAAACAAGACCCAGGAGCCAAAACAGGTGCACCAGGCCGACCTGGCCGACCAGGGAGGTCGACCCCCAGGTCGACTCCCCGGTCGACCTGGGGGGGAGGTCGACCCCCCGGTCGACTCTAGTGTCGACCTGGTTGGGGGGGAGGTCGACCCTAGTGTCGACCTGTCTGGGCGGGATTTTTCCCGCCTACCCTGAATTCTGAAAATTTGAATCTGTTTTTGAATTTGAATTTGAATTTTTCGTGAAACTTTGCGAGGCCATATCTCGATCATACGGACTCCGATTTACGAAATTTCGGACTCTATTTCGCGTATTTTTCCGAGACGAACGCAATGGCACAACCCATTTTCCCTGATTCAGATTTTATCATTTAATTCTGCCATGTTTTAAGCTATAATGTGTTGTTTAAAATACGGGTTGTTACATTCTTCCCTCCTTAAAGGATTTCGTCCCCGAAATCTTCAAGTTAGGAAGAACGTTCCTACCATCCATCATCCATCTACTCAAAGCATCATCCACAGGCAGCCATTGTCCTTAAAAGATTTCTAATGCTATATGAACATATGCAGAAAGTGTGTGTATATGTTCCTTATCTAATGCTAATGATCAGGCCTGATTGATCTTCTAAATGCAAAATATGTTTAGTGAAATGAATCCAATATGTATGCAAAATTTTCCTATTATAATTCATAATTTCTACATGAGTGCTCAAACATTCAATCATATGCAACAACCAAATGATAGCACAACCAAGTTTCCAAAATAAACACTCATGCATATGCCATATGAAAATGTGTCTGAGCCGATCTAGTGCCTAATGTGTATTCATGCATCCACGAGCAACCACTTGCGACCACTTGCAACCATTTCGCAATCATAACATGTTTCAATTACATGTTTACATCCGAAAAGATTCTACCTATGGTTCTCAAGATAGGATCGAGGAGATAACGAGATAAAACAAAGCATCTAGAAAAAGAAGTTAAAGATGTACCCCCAGAAGGTCCGGTCTGCTTCTTAGGGCAGTCCTTGCTGATGTGTCCAGTCTCCCCATAATGAAAACATTCACCTTGCTTTCTCTTCCTCTTTCTACAATCCTTGGCTATGTGCCCTTCCGTACCACAGAAATTGCATTTCCTTTTATCACGTGAGTTGTCGTTCTTGCCTCCTTTCTCGGGGTCTACCTTCTTATTCTGAGAATCGTTGGGCTTGACATCTTTCTTGCCCTTCTTATCTTCCTCATACAGTAGGGCCATATCCACCAAGCTTTCAAAGGTCGCCACTATGGGCACATGAGTCATGGCCAAACCATGTAGTGGCTCGTTCAAGCCTCGTGCAAAACGTAGCGCCTTTTTCTGAGGAGTGTTGACTAACTCCAATCCGAAGCGAGCAAGCTGATTGAAACGGTTCACGTATTCTTTAACTGTCATATTTCCTTGTTTAAGGGCCAGAAACCGTTCCATTTGGAGACTCTCCTCTGCCGATGACAAGAACTTAAGCCCAAATCTCCCTCTAAAGTCCGCCCAAGTCTCAATGGGCCTAGTAGCGTTGGTGACTTCCCACCAATAAGAAGCTTCCTCTTTCATGAGCCACGCCGCCAACTGTACTTTCCTATTGTCCTCTACCTCAAAGATAACAAACAAATCTTCGGTTTCCTTCAACCAATTCCGTGCCTCAACAAAAGTCTCAGTTCCTAGGAAATTCTTTCCGCCCATGGCCTTAAAGTCCTTGCATATCTTTGAAAAAGCGGTTTCTCGTGGAGGTTGAGGAGGATGAGGAGGAGGATTGGCTGGGCCTGTCACATTAGCCCGAGCCTCGAGGAAACGACGGAACCAAGTGGGTATATTGACACCCTCGGGAAGATTAAGATCGTCGGCCATGATAAGCTGAAAATGAAAAAGGAAAAGATTCAAACGAGGAAACAAAGATAGTGCTAATGGCTTTTTGGGGAATAGCCTTTTGAAATAAACCAACTTTTCTTGAAAAGCGCTTCTTTGTAAATGGTTTTGAAAAAAGAAATTCAAAATGTTTTCAAAACTTTTGCCCAGTCTTGGTAACCTTCTGCTCTGATACCAAATATAACACCCCACCTCCGCTAGGGTCACTCACAAAGGGAATGCACTAGTTTTGGAGAGGTACTATCGAGATAACATCACATAATTATCTCAAGACAGAACATAAATAAATAATTAAGTAAACAGCGGAAGAATTTATGAGGAAAACAGAACTTCATTTCATTCCAAAATAAACCATGTCTTTTACAAACATTTCAAATAACTTCATTACAACTGTCTTGTAATAATAGCCAAAGAAGCAATAACTTAAAAACAAAAAATCAGCTTATTCCCCAAGTGCAGTAAAATGAAGCAGCCATAGCAAACCGTACATGCTGAGCCAAAGCAAGTGATATCCAAGTTAAGAGCTAGTGTTTCCTCCCTGAGAACCTGGGGGGGGGGGGGGAAACGAAAGAAAAAGAGGCGAAAGGAAAAGGTTCAGTCATAAAGACTGAGTAAGTCCTAGTGACTTTCAGTGTAAAAACGGTTAAAATAACCTGTCATGTATGAACTGGAACTAAACTTAAGAACGGTGTCAAGGTGAACAAGATATACTAAGGTGATCAGGATAAGTCAAGACAAGTCAAGTAGAGCATCACATGTTCGAGATTCGTTGCATCGACTGTACTAGTATACTAAGTCCATGTCACAAGTTAATCACGAAATAAATCCCACGACCCAATATCGTGAAATGACCCTGAAACGGGGTCTGTCCCAAGTACGGAGTCCTACGGAGCGATTATCTAGTCGATCGGCTCCCTACAAGTTCTAGCTCGTCAAGTGTCCGTGTCATACGGCTAATCACGAATGTAGTCACCTGTGCTGGGTCCACCTTCGGGTGTATCAGCCCTAGGGTGTCAACCCCTGACACGATTCAAGATGCACAGATAAATCTACGGATACCCAGTGTCTGCCCCGGAATACGTGCACGACCGTAGCCCACCGAACCTACACTGGCATACCCCACTGCCGTCGTTCACCTCTTACAATCAGCCCAGTAATCGTGCCCCACCCGACCTAGCCCCATGGTACCTTGATACATCTAGAGGGTTACTGCTGAAAGGGGTCGTGTCTAGGGTTTCGCCTAACAGATTAGGTCATGTAATTCGTGACCAAACCCGCCTAACCGATTAAGTCATGTAATTCGTGACTTAATCCTTTTCCAGTCTAGTCATGTCAAGATGGTTAAGTATGTCATTTAAATTCGTGACTTAACCCGCTTACGTGTCATGTCAAGTTGGCTAAGTGTTGTCGTTTCAAGTCCATGACTTAGCCCTACAAATCGTGTTCAAGTTGGTTAAGTTGTCTTTTCATGTTCATGACTTAACCCTAATTGGCATTAATTGATTCGTTAATGCACCGAACCACTGACATTGGATCTTATTGTTCGTAGCCACTGGATTTGCAGGGCGGTTCCGGGCAGGTTTACGCTACGAACTCAACCCAACCTCAGGTTTCAAGCGCGATGTGACCAACTACCCACATTGGATCCTATTGTTTGTAGTAACTGGATTTGCCAGGCGGTTCCGGGCAGATTTACACTACAAACTCAACCCAACCTCGAGTTGGCCATTTTCTTGTTTTCTAAAGTCATGCCCATTTTCTTATCAGATTCGTGCTATTTTCATAGCATGTTCATATGTCAATTTCGTGCCCAACTAAGGCATGTTTCAGGTCAAGTTATGGCATGTTCAAGTCAAGTTTTCGTGCCATATTTCATGTTCTACTTATGCCAAATTTCACGATTTATGATTATAATCAATTCAAGTTTTGCCTATTCTACCCAATCGTATCCCCAACGTATATAAACGTACTTCGTTCGCAAGCATAAACAATTCAAGAGATAAAGGGAAATAACACAAAACATGTGATAGGCATACGTGACAATTCCAACATCACTTGCATAATAAACAGGCTATAACATATCACATGGTTTCAATACTAGCATGATGATAACTTGGCATAGTAATAGTTCCAACTTAGTTTAACATGATGAATTCAACTTTACATCATAGGCATAATAATCCTTGCGGGCATAATAATATTTTAATATTTTATTACGAACATGAAACATTAAAAGCATGGTAATTCTAATAGGCATAGTGGATTCCAATTTAGCATTTTTAACATAATGATTCTCATCTAGTATTATAAACATAATCAGTCCAACTTTTCATCATAACCTAGCAATTCCCAATTTGTCCTTGACATGATAGGTATATTAACATCACAAGCATAGTTTCATTAATATCATAGACATGGTTTAATTAGTATCATAGGCATGGTTTAATCAACATGAGGATTTCAATGAACATAATGATTCCATGGACATGTATTTGTTCAACTTGCAATAAAATTAAGCCCAAGTGATTCATAACAACATCAACATCATGATAAGTTTAACTTGCAACATTAACATAGCAATATTCCCAAATTTTGATTCAAAGTTAAACAATATAAACATGGATTAATAATAGTTCCTAAATCCGGTTTCAATTCATAGCATGTCCATGTTATTTTAGCGTTTTTGCCTAAAAAGTGACATAGAACTTACAATATGAAGCAAGCAATCCATATCAAAACTTTAAATCAAATAGCCCCAAATCCGTTGTCTAAAGCGTCGTAGTTGTTGTCGCTTCTAGTTGTAGCCTTCAAGAATCATCCTTCGGTTTCTTTAATTTTGTTCTTTGTATTTTCAATTTAGAGTTCTAGGTTTAATGGCGGCTGCATGAGGCTAAAATGAAATAGTATGATTTAAGCTAGGTCTTAGGGTCTTTTTATAGTGTTTAGAATTAGTTTTAGCCATAGGATAAACCCTAGGATAGATCTGAGCCATCTAAAATCGTCACAAGCCCCCAAAACAAGACCCAGGAGCCAAAACAGGTGCACCAGGCCGACCTGGTCGACCAGGGAGGTCGACCCCCAGGTCGACACCCAGGTCGACTCCCCAGTCGACCTGGGGGGGAGGTCGACCCCCAGGTCGACTCTAGTGTCGACCTGGTTGGGGGGAGGTCGACCCTAGTGTCGACCCCCCTGTCGACCTGTCTGGGCGGGATTTTTCCCGCCTACCCTGAATTCTGAAAATTTGAATTTGTTTTTGAATTTGAATTTTTCATGAAACTTTGCGAGGCCATATCTCAATCATACGGACTCCGATTTACGAAATTTCGGACTCTATTTCGCATATTTTTCCGAGACGAACGCAATGGTACAACCCGTTTTCCCTGATTCAGAATTTATCATTTAATTCTGCCATGTTTTAAGCTATAACGTGTTGTTTAAAATACGGGTTGTTACATGGTTGCTCGTGGATGCATATACACACTAGGCACTAGATCAGATCAATCACTTACATATTGCATATGGATATATGTGCATTTTTAATTTTTCTATGGATGGAAATGGGTGTATTATCATATGGATGTTGCATTTTGATGATTGATTGTGCACACATATAGATTTAATATGTTATACTAGGATTATTTTCATACATTTTGGATTGATGACACAGACATATATTGCATTAAGGAGGTCAACCGTATCAATTGACTGCCTCATTTTCGCATTAGTGTAAGGACATATACACTCAACACATTTGCATATGATCATACAAGCATTAAATTTTTTGAAGGACAATGATTGCCTGTTGATGATGGATGAGTAGATGGTTGTTAGGATGGTAACATTCTTCTTAAATTGGAGACTTCGAGGATGAAATCCTTTAAGAATGGGAGAATGTAAAGCCCCAAAATTTAATACACCATAACAATACTTTAAAGATAATAAATTGGGTATCTAGAATTAAGCGAAATAGGCATTACCATTACGTTTATCCTGGAATTCCTAGTCAGATATACCTTAAGGTTGCTTAAAATGGATAATGTAAGTAGAAGTTATGGAGATTAGAAGTTTATATACGTATAAGGAGCTTATATATGAATATAATAAAAAAGTAATTCAATAGTTTTCAAATGATATGAAGCGGGAAAACAACCTTGATACCAAACCGTTTTGGGGCAACCCACAATCGGCCTGGGTTCATCACGTTTGGATCGCTCAGCACCCGCATAAGCTTTGGACTGGCCATCATATTTTAGCTCGTTCAACACGTTTGGATCGCTCAGCACCTTCCTTAGGTCGTCGAATCATGTTAGTCCGTGCGGGAAGCATCATGTTGGGCCATCTCTCCACAAGCCGTTTAGGTCGTTCAGTACAGTTTGCACGGTCGACAGAAGGGCTTAAAAATGGGTTGGATGTGCTGATGCAACTTCGGACACATCAGCTTGTGCACATCCATATATATGGAATACCAACCGCTAGACCGTGGATGTAAAAGAGAAACATGTGAATCAATTGCATGTATTCAAGGTTGTTCATACGGTCTAAGAATTAAGATAAGGCATTTGGACCGTGTGAATGTTGTTCAGGTCATCAATAATGCATGGACTAATTGTCCATGAATCCACATTCCAACATTTAGATAGATGGCGCCATGCTTAAGTCGTTGAACCCTTGTTTTGGGTCACCATTATCATTTAAGTCGTATTTCATTTAGGTCGTTCGCTGGCATGTGGAAAGCCATATGTGAAAATGGTTCAGTCGAAACTAATAAACTCACACTCTAATTATGGGCCATGTGGATTGGAAAATGGGAATCATTTAAAAAGAGGGTTGCATCAGGTCGTTTCTTATATGAGACAAAATGAGTTGAGCTAGCTTGGGTTCACACATGGACGCCTAGAACTAATTTCCAAATAACATTGCATGGATGGATTAGCTCATATTACTAATCAGGTCATTGGGGATAATGGGGGACAACTGTTGGATTTTAGACCGTGAAGGAGCTTTTAGGTCGTAGGCACATCTGAAGCTCATTTAGACCGCGATCCATTTTAGGTCGCAGCTTCGTTTAAGATCGTTTCCCCTTTTTTTAGATTGTGGAAGCAATTGTTGAGAGCGGTGCATTTTTAGATCACACTCTGTAATTGCAACATTGCAATCTCCCTAAGCGCCAACTATAAATACCCTATTTCACCATAATTTTAGGGGAGGGAATTTCATCCTTACGACGAAGTGCCGCCAAATTTGAAGCTCCCCAACAACTTCATTAACGGATTCCAAGGATCAAACAACTTCTCTCCAACATCAAATGGATCAAATCTTTTGCAATTAACATTAGAGTTCTATCCAGTTCAACCAAAGCTCCACTAATCTCCTTCATATGCCATGTAAAATCGCTCTGACTCAATTCAAGTGATCTCTAACCGCTACTAATACTCTCTAAAGCCTAGATATAACACTAAATCACTATGAAATCCATGAAGATCGCCCAGTTGCTAAAGTTATCGAAGATTCATGCATCCGCCGTCACAAAGAAAAAGAGCTCACCATTTTCTTAGCAAATTCAAGTGCAATTTAGATCATAAAGAGAGAAAAGTGAGAAATGAGAAATATGAGAGAATTTATGTATGTTGTAAAACAAAATATCGTAATGAGAAATGATTCAAAAGTGGACGTAGATCTATTCCAGATCGAACCACTATAAAAACTCTTTGTCTTCATTTTATGCGTTTTATTTTGTGATTACGTGGCTCCAAATTCTAATCTAGCCGTTTAATGAAGTGTTTACATAACACATTTGGTGTTTGAACCAATTTTAGTTTTAACATTTGGCACCCACCGTAGGGCCAAATTCGCACTTTTCTCAATCTTAAGAGCCTACCATTGGAGTTCTAAGCCTATTTCTACCATAGATCCAGCAAGTCTTCAATCTAGACCAATCGAAGAATTCTCATCAAAATTCGAAGCCTTGTCCGAGATCATAGCCAAATCTAAGAAGTCCTCTATTAAAACCATTGAAGAAAATGATAATGTGGTTAACAACGAAACTACTCCACTCACCAACTGCTTCGAAGTTGGAGAAAATTCAATGTCTGGAGCTGGAGTAACTAAAGCTGAATTAGACATCGTCGTCGCTAACTTGAGTCAACGAATGGAAACTTCCAATAAAGCCTTAATCGATGCTAATAAAACTCTCACAGATGCTAATCAAGCCTTAATAGATAAAATTAGTTCTCTCTTAAACACTCAAGAAAATCCCGCTCCTCCTCCGAAAATCCATGTCAACTTTGAAGAGAATGCAAATTCATCAGCCTTCGATCCTCATAATGACAACTTGGAAGGGTTTGTTGACAAAGAAGACGCTAATATCGAAGACTCAAATTTGAAAGCTAAAAACCATTACAATCAAAATAACCGACGAGTTGAAAGTCCCGTTAAGGGGGCACCTTCCCATAGCGGAAGTGAAAGACCTAGATCTTGTACTCGCAATTGCTCGCCACAACGAGCATCCGATAAAAAGATCAAAGTCCGCTCTTCAGAATGACACAACTCGAAGGAATATATCGCGGATATGGTAAGGCAAATCGTGAAAGATAACATGCCTTGCAATGATAGTGAAAGGGAATGGGACTTCTCGCTTGGCAAAAATCCATTCACAAAGAGGATCCGCAAAGCAGAGGTCCCAAGGAAGTTTACTCATCCTACTCTGCCTCCGTACAATGGGACTTCTGATCCAAATCACTTCCTATACAAATACGAGTGGCACATGAATGCAGCCAAAGAAAAAGACGAGATCAAATGCTTGTGCTTCCCTCTCTACCTAGAAGGCGTCGCATCGTTATGGTTCACAAGACTACCGCCCAAATCAATCCACCGATTTGATGATTTGACCCTGAAATTCAAAGAGCAGTTCAGGTTGCAAGCTACTAAGGCCAAGGTACATCAACGAGGAAGAATCCAGGAGAATCTGTCCAAGATTTCCTCAAAAGATTTAATGATGTTGTATCCGAAGTAAGAAATCTAGAGCCTTGCAAGATCTTAATGTCTCTAATCGGCGCCATAGACGAGAATAACAAATTTGGTAAATGGATTAAAATGAAAGAGCCAAGTACGCTTGAGAAATTCTATAAAAAGGCCGAGGAGTAAATGAGATTGGATAATAATCCTGCGCCTCTTCGGATCGTCGATGCTAACCAACCTCTTGGAGCTCCCAAAAGCACTGCTACCAAGTATAACCCGAAAAATCCAGGAGGTCAGAAAAGGGGAAACGACGGGAAAGGCAATCGAGACGGCAAGAAGCCTTGCCTTATAAACCCATCAGAGCTAACACCTTTAAATGACACTCCAGAAAACATCTTCGCTACCACTAAAGACACCAAATATTATCCAATACCTAAACCTCAGAAAGTAAGTGGCAAGCAAGCAAACTCTGGAAAGTTCTGCCGGTTCCATAATCAACCAGGCCACAATACCAACGAGTGTAGGCATCTAAGGTCACTGATCGAAGAGCTGATTAGGAAGAATCGTCCGCAACAATATGTGAAAAATCAACAATCCTCAAACGTTGTTCTGATTCCCCAAGGCCAGGGGCCAACAAGCAACGAAACTCTTGTTCAAATCAATATTCCAAGGCCGATCATCAACTAAAAACCGTAGGTAGCGCTCCAGTTTCAGTGGCTCAGAATAAGCGATCAACATCGCCAGCGTTTTACTTCATGCTCTATTTCCTTCTTTAGTTCATACTTTACTTCATGTTTTACTTTATGTTATATTCGAAATTTCTTGCGAACAGTCTGTAATAATCTGCAAGTGATGCACTGAACATTAGCTCTACGACTAAGGGCATATTTGTCTGAATGAATTTCTAGCTTGCGAAATTATATGTTAAATCAAAACTTATTTAAAAGATGATTTCATATTGAAGGCTACATGTCGAGCGCTTGTCCCTATAACATCGCAACCCCAACAACACCAGTTCAAGTGCCAAATGCTGTAAATATTAACATGCATAAATGCAAAAATAGGAAAGCACCACCTTGAAAAGTGAATGGGAAAAGCCACAAAGATACGAGCAATGAAAAAGTGCCATGACAAATAAACATGAATGTTGGAACTTTCATCAAAGGGCCATCCCCTTAAGTGAGAGCTTCAAGCTCCAGTTCGTAATCTGAGATATCTCGCCAAGTCGAGCGTCTGACAAAGGAATTGATACCAACCTTGAACTGGAACAACCAGCACCGTGTTGGAAGGAGCGACAAACCTGATGTTGGAAGTACCAACATCAATCCAGAAGAACCGGCAAACATCCTGGAAGAACCAGCACCATGTCGGAAGGACCGACAAACCTAATGTCGGAAGTACCAGCATCAGGTCGGAAGGACCGACAAACAAGCTGGAAGTACTAGCACAAACAAAAGACCTCTCCGGGGGCACCCAATTGATCGCCAGTATCAGGAAGCACCTAATTCGATAATGACGAACAATGGGGTTCTAACCAAAGACCTCTCTGGGGGCACCCAATTGATCATCAATATCAGAAAGTACCTGATCTGATCATGACAAACATTGGGGTTCTAGCCAAAGACCTCTCCGGGGGCTTCCAATTGATTGTCAGTATAGGAAGAACTTGATATGATCACGACAAACACTCCAGGGGCACCTGATTGATCGTCGGTATCAGGAAGCACCTGATCTGCTAATGACCAACATTGGGGTTCTAACCAAAGTCCTCTCCGGGAGCACCCAATTGATCGTCAGTATCTGGAACCACCTAATTTGATAACGACAAACATTGGGGTTTTAACCGAAGTCCTTTCCAGGGGCACCCAATTGATTGTCAGTATCAGGAAGTATTTGATCTGATCATTACAAACATTGGAGTTCTAACCAAAGTCCTCTCCAGGGGCACTCAATTGATCGTCAGTATCAGGAAGCACCTGATCCGATAACGACAAACTTTGAGGTTCTAACAAAAGTCCTCTCAGGGGGCACCCAATTGATCATCAGTATCAAGAAGCACCTGATCTGATAACGACAAACATTGGGGTTCTAACCGAAGTCCTCTCCATGTCCACCTAATTGATCATTAGAATTAGGAAGTACCTGATCTGATCACGAAAAACATTGGGTTTAAACCAAATTCATCCCTGGGGGCAATCCTTCTGAACCAACCGACGCTTGGATTAATCAATATAATTGAGTGACAAAAGTATCCAATATCTGAATTAACCACGCAGGATTATAGACGGAGTTCGGATATAACCAATTAACTTGCGTAGTGTCTGAAAATCTCAAACACGACAAGTGTTAAATTTTAGTCCAAAACAAGGGGTATGAATATCAAAGCTTCTCAAAGAGGAAACAGAAAATGAATCATATATACGTACTTCCCAAATGTGAAATATTGTACACTATCATATGAGCCGTCAAAACAATGACACTTGAAATCCATCATCGGCTTTAGTCAATTAGATGACCTCAAGCATCAACGCGAATTCGAATTAAAACATCGTACTTGTGCAAACAATATTCGATGAGGTGTAAACTGTTGAATATAATGTCCCTATGCAAACTTTATATTCAATTCAAAAATAAAATTTGCTATAAGTCATTTTTAATGATTAACTAATCCACTATCGATATAGACAGTCGATGGTGAGTATAAGTCCGAAATTGTGCCAATGCTTGTTTTAGTTACAGAGCAGATGGCATGAAGCATAAAAGTTCAAAGCAAGAATTTCAAAATGAATGCTAAATTGGAATTCCGATATATACAATGTCAACAGCAATGTTCATTTCGAAGCCCGCATCTCTTGCAAGAAAAAAATACAAGCTTCGAGGATAAAATGTTAACCCCATTATCAAAACGCGGTTCAAAATTATGAATTATTCATGAACGTTAGCAAGCGACTTCATTTAGCTTGTATTTAGATGAAATCGTAGGCTCCTCAGCTCTTAGATTCATATAATTTGTAGGCTCCGCAGCTGTTAGATTCATAGAATTTGTACTTGATAGTATGTTGGTACCTATAATGGAGGATGATTGAAACCCTGCTCCCCACTCTCTTACAACTCATCCATTTTAATGGATTCTTTCAGTATCTCTTTATGATGGAATATATGGTGAGGTTGGTATCGGAAATAGGGAGGAAGGTAATAGAAGAAAGGCTGGGGATTTATGGTTAAACAACTCTTCGATCAACGACACTCTGAGCAACAAACTGAAGATTAGAAAATCACTTGACGAAACTCTTTCTATAATCTTGCTTCTCCAAACCTTAGTCCAACTCGGGACGGAACATGCTAGTTAGATAGGAGTTACGGTTAACCACAGGGTCGGAGGTTCAGGCCCCTCATTCTAGCACCAAAATGTTAACGATATTTTTTGTCAACACCAAAGATAGGCCTTTGAAAATAGACCTAGGAAAAAAATGGGGTTATTTTGTTTCCATGAGCTTGAGTTAGTTCATCGTTTCCTAGATATCAAGGTCTAAAGCGCAAAAGATTAGTTACTCTTCCCTCCAAGAGCTAAGCATCACGCTTAAGCAACTTAAGAACCAATAGTTATCTTTGGGAAAGGGTTCCCTAAGAAAAACCCTCAGTAGATGGCTAAATGTCTTGTAGGAAGGGTATCTTGGCAATCTGGGTTATAGGATTCGGCTTGCTCAAGAAGGATTTGTTGAGGAGAGAGCACAAGGCAGTTAAATACCCGCTGAAATGGTTGGATTAAGAAGCATTAAGCAGCATAGCACAACAACACATCATATAATTGGTGAAATAGTAAGGAACACGACAATTTATAGTGGTTCGGTTTGGATTGAACCTACATCAACTTTAATTGCTTTGATCATTTTATTCATAGAGGAGATTACATGAGAAATCCCCGTATCGATTTACAAATTAGGGTTGCTCTCTAGAGAATGAGAGAAAGATTGTAGAATGAGGAAAATTCCTTCAAAATGAATCCCCTAGGGTCTTATTTATATGCAAATCGGGCCTCCTTTTGGTGTGAGCCCAACAGAAGCCTCTCTCTAAATGTTTGAGTAACGTTCCGATCGCTTTAGTAACTTTTGGGTCCGGCAGATAGGTCTCGGCCGCTTTTATTCTAATTGCATGTCTTCACTAATGTCTTCTTGCATTCAGAATATCAATCTCGAGCTTTCGGGAGTGGTTTTGTTATCATACCATTTGGTTGCTCTGTCTCGGAATACGAGTGCTTGACTTTGGTGCTCTCAGTTCCGAGGCTACTGGTCTCGGTCCGTACCCATATCTTGCGGCTTCAGCTTTAAGTCTTCGTGATGTTCTGCCTTTTTGCTTTGGTCACTTATGTTTCAAGAACCATAACCCCTACCAGTATTGGCACTGTTTAAGTCATTGTGGAAGGCTTTTCTTTCAAGAAGCTCTGATTTGTTTCCGGTAGGTTTCTGAAGTTGGTTCTGGTCTTTCGGAGGGTACTTCTGGTGCATTACTTATCTACTACTAAAGTAGCATCTCGGTGATCCTCAAGCTTGGGTCTCGGTAGCTGGCTTTCGAAAGGTTTCCTTAAGTTTCGGTTTCTTGTGCCTTTAATGCTTTTATATCCTTTTGTATCGGAGGAATTACGCAAATGAATTCCTATAGCCCCTTTCATCTCCTCTCTTTCCTATCTCTTCCAACTTTAAGGTGATTGGATTTCGGACTTGCACTTTGCTTTTCATGTCGGCACTACCCTGTCGGCATCCTTTCTACATATTTATTCAAAGCTTTATTTTCCTACGGTGGTGTCGGTTGCTGGTGGTTTAATTGCCTCTTTTATGCTGGTGACAGCTCTACCCCCTTTCACAATCAGCTTGTCTCGATGTTGAATTGGGTGATAACGGTTGCAAGCTGAATCCCTTTATTATCGATATTAGCTCTCAGTCCTCGCTTTCGATAATGTCGTAGCCTTACTCAAAGCCCTTTTTTCTTCATGGTTCGGGTTTCACTGCCCGAAACCCCTTATCCTTCCTTTTATGAACCTTTTGTTTCTTTATATTTAATCAGTGGGAATTTTAGTGTTAACACCTTATAAACGTTATTCTTATCCCCTTGTCTTTATTTGTTTAATTGAAATTCAAATCCACCTAAGGGAATGTTAATATTATCCAAATTATGTCATTTATTCCCGGGATATATATTATTAATTCAAATACGTATATATACAAATTTACCATATGATTTCATTAAATTTTAATTTCTTTATACGGATACCGTTTTCAACATATTATATATGAAAACATATCAAAATTTTGTCACAAACACAAATAAAATATTTCCGTAGTTAAATTTTTAATGTAGCAAAATTCCATTTTTTCAGCCCGTTTATATTTTATTACTTTACTGTAAATTTTTATTATTTATCATTAATTAGTTTTAGTTATTTTTAAAGTGGTGTTACATAAATTAAACTAAAACACAAGGTTCGTATCATTAAAATCAATTCAGAAGCTATAGAAAAGTAATTAGAAATCTTCTTGAAACTATGGACTAAATACAATAGATTGCATCCTAGAACCCAAAAGTAGGCTCGACTTTGGAATTATTCTAGGGCGCCCAAGGTTGACCTACGATTCCCAAGGAGTTACCATTGGGTCGATCCTTGGTGAGGAAGGGATGAACTATTTGACGAATTTTGACCCAAGTGCAAAAAACTTTCCAAACATAAATTTGAACATTGGTTTCGGCATGTTGTAAATTTTAGAATGACTTCAAACTTGGCACACATAAGTTTTACACCCATTATTTAAATTTTAAAAAGAATCCCCAAACAAGGACAAGGAATGAGAAATTATGATGTCTAAAATTTGTACGAAGGAAATGATTTCACTGTAAATAGCTGGAACAAAACATGCTTTGATTCATATTCAACAACAAGTTTCTATAAGCTACAAATGTCTGAATGGCCCAAAATTTTGCATTCCTTTAGTCCAAGCACAATACAATCTAATAGAAAAGTTTGAAAGAAATTTGAAAAAATGGAGGCAGACATAAGGTCATAAAATTAGACACCTAGCCAGATTTCTTTATAGAAATATGAAGCAAAACATGCTTCGATCCAATGTTCAATGGCATGTCTTTATAACCTACATTAGTCGGAATTACCTATAATTTGACAAGCCTACAACTCTAAAGCAATAATATCAACAAAATTCTTTTAACATCAATGAACAAATAATAAAGAGATAAATGGTTACAAATTCAGACTCACGACCATATTTCACATAAAAATATAAAGTAAAATGTGCTTCGATTCGAAGTTTGGTAGCAAGTTTCTATAAGCTATAGAGGTCGCAATAACCTGGAATTTTACGGGCTTATAAGCCAACATCTCTATTTTCTTTAAAAAAATGTGGATACAGTAAAGTAAGAAATTTGTGAGATATAATGGAACAAAGTTAGACTTGTAATAAATTTCGGGAATCGTAAACACTTCCAAGCCATAAAACATTGCTTGCACCCAACTTCGAGCATAGATTTCCCAATCTAGGCAAGTTCAACTTAATTCGAAAATTGGCATGAGTGATCAACAATACGCTGTCTACTAACTGGAAACAAAGAATCACGCAATGAAAACAAATATAGGGAGAGTTATGAAGTATAGAATATTAGAGCAGGTAAGTTTTCTGTACTTCAATATACTCAAACATTTAATGGTTACAACAACTAAATTTTTAGCAAGAAACCCAAGAAGATTCAAACAAAATGTTTAGCAAACTAGAAATTGAGCGGTATAATTCACTTTTATTGGTTTAAATAGATTTCTAGCAACTTTGGATTTCTGAAATGTTGATTGAAGCTTCCACCACCTAAGAGCCAAGAAGAAGTGGCATGCAAACCAAGAAGCTTATTGTACACTTCTTTTCATCCGCTAATGATTTGATGTTGAATTCTCTAGCTTGATCTTCGATTAAATGTAGATAGAGAAGCTTAAAACTAAGTTATTATTTTGAATTTAAGGAATAGTTTGCATTTTAGAATATAAAGAGAGAAGCAATTTTAAAGGAAGGAGTAAGAAGTTCCAGAGATGAAGTAAAATAAGATCTAAAAATAGGCATGCAACTTTTTTTAATACTCTACTTGCAGATAATTCCGTAATGCGATATGGGATTTTGTTCTAGATCTAATAACCTTATATTTACCTTAACTCTTTTAACTAGGCTTTTAAACCAACATTGGCACCTTTTCATGCAATAGTCACACAATTTAATTGCATTTTTATGGTGTTCAACTTTGAAAATTTTCACTAACATGTAATATATAATCTAAACCATTAAGCACCAATTTTTTCTCAATACACCCGAATTTATATTTTCATTCAAAACACTCTATTTTACCATTTATTTATTTTTACACAATATTCACGGCAAGCCCAACATAATTTACATTTTTAATAAAACTAGTGTGAACCCGTGCTTCGCACACGGTTTTGACGTAATATATAGTGTTGTGTTATTATAACATATTTACTTATTTGGGTTAGACTATATTATAAACCTAATTAATCTAAGAATAATATCATTTGTATACTGTTGTTGTTGACGAATAGTCACTGATAAATCATAATATAAAATAGTTTGGAAACAATGCTCCATGAATTAATTCCAAAAACGCTACATAATACCACATGATGTTATCAGTAGAAAATATATTAAAGCATGCTACATCCAAAACATCAAATTAAAAAAAATATAATTAACTAATGGTACCAAGGTAAATCTAAGATGTGTAGATAAAGCGGATTATCTCATATTTCAACCAATGCTGCATGCATGATCCTTATTTGAAAGATTGATCATTTTTTTTAATGTTAATCCTAGTGTATTACTACATGATCATGTTAGCTTAACTTGCACATGTGGAGCTGAAAGAGAAAAAATTAAAAGGTATATCATTAAAAATTTGTACATAACTTTCTTTGCATGAAGTAGCCATAATGGCTTTTACAAATTTATTAAGTTCAATGAAAATAGTTGCAACATCTTATATACGAATTATTTCTAATAACTTACTTAGAATTCTTATAGCCTTCTTTGCTTGAAGTGAAATTATATTCTTATAAATAAGACAGCTTAAAGTAAGCACCTTTACAACGTGAAAAAGGAAAATTGTCTTTAACTCCAATACTAAATCATTTATGTTATACGAAACTTAAGACTCATGAGTTTAGTATAAATTTCGATATAGTGATCCTAAATCAAGTTAAATTTAAGCCAACATCAGAACTAAACAACTAAAGCTAAACCATTCTTTTTGACAAATCATGTGTTTTGTACTACAGAGATTCAAGACAAAAGAAGTAAATATAGCTGGCTTTTAGTTAGAAAAAAAGTAGTTGTCCTCTTTTATCAAAGCGAGTTCTTCATCAACTGGAAAGAAAGATGATTGCACCGATCTTGGCTAGGTACAACTGCAGAAAAGGCAATAAAATTTTGAATATTATAATATACATGCCTGTAAGATATATTAAACACATGGTTTGTCGTGTCATAGATAATATAAGACTAAAAAAATAGAAATTAGCAGGAATTGTCAAAGTAAAATGCAATAAAAAGTAAAATTATCCAATAAATATCTACGTTTATTTTTCATTTTCAATAATTGGATTCACTTGAAATTGTACACATATGTTATGTCAGTTCACTGAAATTACATGTAGCCAAAACATTGTAATAGGGAACACTGTATATTGGAAAATAAAGGCGGTGGACTGATTTTCAAAAATATCAGGGCACATGAAAGTAAAATGCAGAGGCAGCTACCAGACTACTTTATAATATAATATTTAAAATGTCATAGTAGATATGTCTTCTGTTAACCGTACCGTATTCAACTTAATGAAGACGCACATTAAGCGCGTAAACCAAATTTCCAAAAGGGTTATAAAGGTGGCAATTTGATGATACATCATTGACCACATGAATTGACGATATATTATAAACAAAGATTCCTCCTCATTCAACCCTATAGTTTTCTTTTAATTTCAAAGAAACATTATTATATGACCAAGCTTGAGGTTAAGTTTGTGGTTTCAAATGCTTTGAATGACTTCAAAAGGAGGGTAATTTTGTCATATGCCCTTAAGATAAAAAAAAAATGTAGCATTACATCCTCTTTAATTTTCTTTCAACCATAAAATCATGTATTCTTGACCTTTATTCCAACAACTGAAGAAAATAATAAATCAAGATTGCAAAATAAGTGCATTTATTAATATGATATAAAGTATATTTCACTGAAAAAACACTATGACTTATAGAAAAAGGAATGAAACCGTACCTGCTAGTCTAGCATATACAGCTTACTTATTTTCCCGTGCGTGCATCATTGTAAACTTCCTTAATATGTACCGAGTGTGAACCCGGGTTTATGCACATGAATGCAACTAATAAGGTGAACAATTTATATGTTGCATAGAGGGAAAACTTAACCAAAGAGGAGAACAAAGAAATTGCATCTTCTCCCTTAGTTGAGCTAATAAATGTTATACTATACCTTTTCAGAAAATAAAAGGAGAACATTTCAAGAAACTAAATAACAAATTCATTGTGTTGAAAATTTTGTGATATTAGAATTGAATTTGTAGAAAATGTAAACATTCTAGAAGATAATATTCCTTAAATATTGAGATTTTAAGACGCTTAAGACTATCAATAATAGAAATTGATTCTCCGAACTAAAATTTTAGGTTTTATTTCATTTTCTAGAAATTTAGGTCTCGTCTAGTTTTGTTTTATATTGTGTTTTGAGTTTACAACATCAATTACATAATATGAGAAGACTGGAGAGAAGGCGGACATGATGCAAGGGAAACAAAGAGGGCGACGTAGGGAACAAAGAAATAATGAAAATATGAATGATCTCTAATTCTTCCGTTACTACTAAATGCACAAAAATAAGAAGAAGTTTTGTGTGGTAACATTGATTTCTTAATTGGTTGTTTTTCACAATTTTCATGCATTGTGTGCACGTTTGTACGAAAATCAGAAATTTAAATTAGTAAACTGATGGTAAATAGAACAGCATCCTTAATTTTGTAGTTTTTTAATTTTGTATGATAGTATTGTGCAAACTTATACTTGATATTTTTCTTCATTAATCATCACATTGGCGGATCCATTTAAGGACCAGTGGGGGCAGTGGCCCCCACTGAGATTTATTAAATTACAAAAAAACAAGAGCTTTTGATAAGCAGCTGTTACCGACCGAATGTCTGTAAGTATGTTTTTAATGTTGGCCTCTGTAGCACTATCCGGGCTCATATGTTCTTGGGCTGCAACTCGGTTCGGCATAATTGCTAAATGCAGCAAACTTGGTAGTCACTATTGCTAAAATCATTACAGCTAAAGGATCATGATTGTTTTTTGTTTCCTTTCTGTTACCTCTAGAAGCGTATTATACTCTGTGTTTGATGTTATAAGGATTTTAGAAGTGCCGTTACTGTTGATCAAAGCTAGTTTGATGCGTGATAGATCATTGTCACTTGAAATTGATGATGCTATAGAATTGCCAACTATATCCATACGGTTTTTCTACTATAGAATTGATGATGCTAGAAAGTCAGCTTTACACTTATGTTTAGGAGTGAGCAATATTCGGTTCAAACCGAATTAACTGACCGAACCGGTTCATTTCGGTCGGTTCGGTTTTAAAATTAAATCGGTTTGTAAAATATATTTTTTTGGTTATCGGTTTAACCGAATTAACCGAACTTTTAATTTATTATCTAATTTTATGGTGTTGTAGTACCTTAAATAATTATTTTAATGATAATATACAAAGGCATGTATTGCAAATATGTCAAAATTTTATCATAAACATAAAATTTACTATATAAAATATATCCGAAAATGAATTTATGTTTTACTTTGAGTGAATTCATTATTTAAATAATAACACATTCTTCTAGTTCGGTTAAATCGGTTACCGGCCGAATTAACCGAATTTAATTTGGTTCGGTTCAGTTCGGTTTGAAAATTTTTCGGTTCCAAATCGGTTTGAGTTATTTTAGCTCCAAACCAACCGAACGCTCACCCCTACTTATGTTTGTGATATGCGATCTAATCTTATGTTCTCAGACTTGAAAGAAGTTTCTAATATTGCAAAAAAAACTTGTGGCGACAAAAAAACATGAGGTATATCAACTAGTGTATTTGCTAATCAAGTTGGCACTAACATTGTCGGTTGTCACTGCTTTCGTCGAAAGATTTTTCTCTGCTATGAACATTGTGAAGAATCATATGCGAAATAGGATTGGTGATCAATGGTTAAATGACTGTTTGACTGTGTATTTTGAAAAAGATATATTTAATAGCATTTCAAATGAACCAATTCTTCAACGTTCAGAACATGAAGTCTCGTCGATGACAACTTTAAATATATGAACTAGTTTATGTATAAACTAATTTTTGTATGAATTAATTCTTGTGTCAACAAGTTTATGTATTATCTTATTATTAGTTTTTATATGGGAAAAAAAATATTTTGCCCCCACTGGAATTACTTTCTGTATCCGCCACTGAATCAACATAAATATTATTATAAGGTCACATGATCAATAAATAATAGAACATATTCAGTCTAACATTTAATCTCATACAAAAAATTATTTTTTGAAATTTCCTCATAATAAATCATGCCCATTATTTAGTATGTTTTTCAGTTTAGCAAACATCATCCGAGGTAATGAAGTACATGACAATTAACATATGATTTCATGTCTTACTTGGAGTTGACTACTGTATTATTAATTAATGTTCAGAATGTACATATTTGATGATTTATAGCAAACCTGTTCTAAGCATGCTATTTAGATCCCATAAGTTTTTTTTTTAAGGTAAATACAATCCCATAATGTAACGCATGTACATTATTCCTATACGAATAAAGAAGATAGCAAAAGAAAGTTTAACTCATTTTCTTAACAATATACATACGCATTAACAGGAAATAGAAAAATACCATAAATTGACATTTTGTTGCATTAATAAAAACAAAACTTTGATATTATGTATGCCAATTGGAAGGTAAGTATACATTCATAATGACTTCAAAAACAGATTTAATATTCAATAATGATTAGATGATATCAGACTCATTCCTACTATTTCGAGAAGACAGAATGCATGAGCAAAGCACATCAAAATCATACGGTCACCTAGTTTGAGGAAATTCATTAATATATAACATGAAAAGACGAAACTGTCATGCAGCGGGAGCTTCTTATGTCTTCCTCATAGCCCGCTGGCATATTTTATTCTTCCTGTATGTTTTTTCAAAAAAGTTCAAATATGTAAAGCGTTTCAAAGACACGCAGATATGGTACAATATCATCACATAGAATACAAACATATGTCTAGAAGTGCATCAATCATATGCTCAAATTTTAAATCAAATTTTGGTTAGGCAAAGATAACAATCCCTTAAGCCTGTGCATATTACTGCAGGGTGTATATATATGTTTTAGCGTTAGTCTGCTGTCCAGCTCTGCTCCACTATCTCCCTCACTTTTCTGTTGTATTCCCTTTTGTTCTCGCTGAACATCCGTGCTACTTCAGAGTTTGCAGGCGAATTTGGGTTCAGATAACAAAGCAAAGACTGGATAGATGCGAGTATAGCAGCAACGTCATATATTGGGCTCCACTGGTTTTGCAGAATACCCAGGCATATACTTCCTGCAACATAAATATTTGGATGGAACATCCAAGAAACAAAGCACGCTGTTGGTGACTTGTTCGGATAATCCTCAATGAATTGAAGTGTCAGTTTAAACGTGCCTCCATCCCAAGGAGTGTCATCTGGCCAAATATCATGACATTCCATAACATTATATTACTCTCCTGTGGAGCACCACAAATATCCGCAGGAGGATCTTACTGCAGTCTCTTAAAATCTCTCATCAATCTCTTTCTTGCAGGTGCCGACATGCTCAACACCTCAAGGCGGAAAAAAAATATTAATGAAGCTGGGACAATAATTACAGGTTCCAAATTCAGTTTGATTGATTCTTACTGTAATATAATAGCAAGCATAAAATGGTTAATATAAAAGGTTATAATGAAATAATGTAGGCAAGAACTAATTAGAATTTGTTCATAAAATTTTATATCTTGAGTTTGATAATAATTAAAGGTTGGTGAAAGATTTGTAATTAGCAGTCGTTGGTAGTTTTATTTGGTTGATGATCCTAGAAAGGAATCAGAATATGTTATCCGACAATTTTGATTCCATTTAAGAATCCTCACCTATATTTTTCAGCAAACATGGCACTGAAACCTTATATTGCAGTATATTGAAAAACATAGAAAGGACAACAATCTTCGCATCCCCAACCCTTTGTCTAGGAAAATAAATATGTTTGACGATTAATGTTGATGCAATGAAATTTTTGAATGTTATTGAACTGGAAGAGATGGCCAGGAATGGTAATTATTTTGAATGAAGTCAGAAATGCTAGTAATTTCCTTCAAGCTCTTTAAATCATAACCGAGCCTTCATAATCCAGAATGTGATGCAGCAATAAGTATACAAACATGTTAGCATGTTTAAGTGCTATAAGGTATCTTCTTATTTAATTTTTTAACAAACTGTAGACGAATATAAACAAATATTGTTCTCAGTTGGTTATTAGATATGAGCATTTTCATTACAATACAGTTGCAACATAAAGAAAAAATATATGCAAGTGTAATGATTTTTTATATTATGTACGATATTCTACATCCAATGACAACCTCAATAAATTAGCATACGGACCAATAGACATATACCATTTCAGTTATCAATAAACCGTTTAAATTGAATTAAATGTTTTTACACAACCCCAATAGCGATAGACTTTTAATTTCTTTTCAAATTTGTTTATGTGGAAAACCCACCCGAGTCGTAAAACCCTCCCTAGTGCACCTAGCCTGGTCCGCAAGCACCACATAAGTGCTGATCTTGGCATATGCACATGGTAAGCTCGCAGTATGTCATTTCGGATTTCGAAATCCGCGCCACTGTTACCATGACACAAAGTCATTAACCGCCGGGCTACTGCTGCGGACTAACAACAATAGATATATACATGCAAGAGATAAAATAACTATCTACTCTAATGTAGATGAGTTAACTTAATGATTAATATTACAGTATTTTTATTCATGCGCTAACACATTTGAACTATCCTAAGTAGTGATTCTGATTTGAGAACTTCTTGGATTGACTGCAATGATATAATATGGGTTTGTGTGATGCAAAAGAATAATTTTTACAGTAGTAGATAATAAAATTTGAGATTGCTTGTTAGCATACTTCATTTCAGTTAAAATGAAAATAATTTTCATGGAAAATTTCAGTTGTTTTATTCAATGCTAGGTTAAACTCTATATGTATAATAGTTAATAATGTGGCTACATTTAATATTGTATGTTGCATAAGATTAAGAAGAAAATTTTGTAATCTATATTGATATGTACATATATGTATGATTTGATATTGTTGAGCGGAATAAAAAATAAATCGCTATTTTTTATGCCATGAAAAAAAAAAAAAAAAACAGATGCATAAAATTAACTGGGAAAGAGATATTTAAGCAAGAAATTAGTGTTATAATGTCGACAATATATCAAATATGGACTCTAATAATGTTTCGTTGTTTTAGTTTCAACTTTTCCTCCATTTTTCAAGTTTATGTGTGCTCTTCTGCATGTGTACTACAATGTAATGGTATTTTTCCATTTCAGAAGTTGTTCCAATTTGAAACATATCTGTTGACACACTTTTTGGTAAAAGCTGTCACAATGAATATCTGGATAGCATCGCGCTCGGATATGGAGAACAACATCAGAAGACAGGCATCAATTTGGTCAAAGTCGCATCACGAACAAAGAAAGGTCCGAAACTCCTATCAGACGACCTTTTTTGGGTCCGAAAACAACAATTACAGAGCAAAACTTAGTAATTCTTTTAGATCTCTGAATTAGCTTCGGTTTGAATTTTGGTTTGACTCAATCGGACTTACGGTTTGAATGTTACGCCCGTTTCCGTGAATGGGTGTAATCTGGCAATTTCCTGGATAAAGCGACGAAGCGTCACACGATCGGAGTACTGCTCGTGCATCCTCTCTGGCTTGTGGTGCACCATCGGTTCGGCTTTCATCGGATCCCCTCCCCCCCGGCTCGTGGCACACCTTCAAACCACGACCCACTCGTGGCGCACAAGGAGACCACGACCCGATCGCCAGCTCTTCATTACAGTTCGCGAGGACCTGGTCAGTTCGCCCTACATGATCACGATCCGACCCCCGAACCTGCTCCTGGACAGCCTGTTTTGACCTGTTCTCATGCCACATCTTTCTCCTACTTTCCCGGATCGGGTGCCACGTACCCCATCATGATCCGGTCAACCCAGAAGCTCTCATACAGCTATAAATACACCATTTGAAGGCATTTTCAAGGATCTTTTGGCCATACTTCTTCACGGCTTCCTCCATTACTGAAGTGCAAGGACTTTTCTCCTTCATACATCTAAATTCTCCTCTTGTAACCTCAATAGAACACACGGATTGTGTGTCTACATGTAACTGATTCTTGTAATCTGTCAGTATAACAATAAGATTATAAAGTGGATGTAGGCTACATCTACAGCCGAACCACTATAAAAACCTCGTGTGTCTCCTCTTATTTTATCATTTTCTGCATTCTGTGATCTACATTTGGGTGTTAGGCCCAGATTTTGGTCTAACATTTTGGCGTGTCAGGAAGAGGGACACACGACAACTTCAACTTCTACTTGGATTTTTTGGCTATTGGATAAATGACAATCAAAAGGAAGAAGACTGGAACTTCCGCTCATGCTGATGATGCTGACGCTGAAGACACAAGGAACGAGGCAAGCCAGGAAGCTTGCTCTCATGGAGATCCTTCTGCATACTTGACCAGAGACGAGATGGACGAAGTTCTCACTGAACTGAGAGATCAGATGGAACGACAAAATGATCTCCTCCAGAAACAACAGGAAATGATCAACCAATTCTTCGCTCGGATGGATGGAAGGCCGAGCAACGAACAACGCATTGGAAATGAAGCCACAGAAGCTGCTTGGGAATCACATGGACTCGGGGGCAACCCCCTCGTTATTAGAAATGCACAACGAACGACTTCAGCTCCAAATCGGATGGATATCGGAGCGCAAACTCTCACTCAACAGCAGCAGGAAGCAGCTCGTGAAGGGGATCCAGGACCCAGCCGGATCGCCCCCCTGCTCCACGATCCGGCCTCGCAAGCCAGACCTCACAAACCTGCCTCACGAACCGACCCCCTCGAACCGGGTCGGGTCGCCACCCTCGATCCACGATCCGCGAGCCACGATCCCCAAGCGACATCTCACCAGCAGCTTCCGTTCTCTCCTGCATTCGATGTTGGGGGCACCAGCTCCGATCTCGGCAGTTTGCAGCAGCATTTTGAAGGCAATCAACTCGCTAATCTGATTCAACGCCTCTCGAGAGGCCGCACCTATCAGAATGACGTGGACGACGCCAACCACAACCCATTCACTCAGGAAATCAGGAACTCCCGCAATCCCCCAGATTTCAAACTTCCACAACCGGAGCCTTACAACGGCAGGACAGATCCTACTGTGCATCTGATGCACTACAAATGACATATGGAAGTTCAATCGGCATCGGAAAACGTCATGGCAAAGTGTTTTCCCCTCTTTCTGACTGACATAGCCGCTATGTGGATTCAGCAGCTAGAAACAGAATCGATCAGTAGTTGGAACATGTTGGTCGCTCGCTTCCTTGAACAGTTTCGGGTTCACATCGCATGACCCAAGAACGTCATGTCACTCACCACATTCAAGCAGAGGCCTAGAGAAACTCTGCATTCCTTTCTGGAAAGATTCAACGTTGCAGCAGCATCAGTTGAACGCCCTGAACAATCGATGGTACTGATGGCAGCAGTATCCGGCATTCTAGATAACTCGGAGTTCAAAAAGTCTTTGTACAGAGATCCACCGCGAAACCTCAGTGAATTCTACCTTGAAGCAGATAGATTCCTGCGGGAAGACGATGCAACTTCTGAGAAACGCACTCTCGACGTCAACATACTCGGAGATGGAGAACCGCCCAATTCTGGAAAAGGCAATGACAAGGGTAAAGGAAAGACCCCTGCTACAAATGATCGTAATGCTCCACCCCGGAGAGGGTCCTGATACGACAAATACACTGAACTGAATGACACTTTGAGCAACATATACGTGGATACAGGGGGTGCCGCCTCATATCCAAGGCCTCCCAAAAAGGAAGCCAACGCTAGCAAAACACAATTCCGGAAGACATTGCATATTTCATGACATGGACGGTCATAACACCGACGATTGCAGACATTTACGAGACCTTATTGAGAACCGGGTCAGGCGAGGAGAACTATCCGAGTACGTCATTCAACCAACAACGCCCACACCTACGCTACCACCACCGACTCCCCGGAAAGGGAACGATCTTGGATCGAGCAATCGCGGGCTTATCATTAACTGATCCCACTCAGCGGATCTCTTCAGTTTGCTGGACTCCGGTCCATAGTTCATGTTTTTAGGTTTTTAGGTGACTTCTCGCCCTCCTTTGTTTTCCCTGCATGTAATAAGAGCCTTCACATCAGCCCACACGCACGGAATCGACTTGTGGTCTCCAGTCGTGTCCGGCAAACGACCGCTGCACTTTCATGAATTAGTAATAAGCATTGAGCTCCGGCTCCTAACTGGATACGTCCAGTATAAACATTGAGCTCCGGCTCCGAACCGGATCCTTCCAGTATAAACAAATCCTCATGTGCTTTTCCTTGGTCGTCTTACTCCGGTAAGGCCGTCTTGGAACCTCATGTGCTTTTCCTTGGTCGTCTTACTCCGGTAAGGCCATCTTGGAACCTCATGTGCTTTTCCTTGGTCGTTTTAATCCGATAAGGCTGTCTTGGAACCTTCATTACTTTTCCTTGGTCGTCTTACTCCGGTAAGCCCGTCTTGGAACCCCTCTAACATCTCCTTGGATGGTTTACTCCGGTAAGGCCATCTAGGAAATATTCTTACATTGTTTGTTTTATCTTATTGCAGGTACGAACTCCTGGTCTTCTTGGATTTCTCTGGCCTTAATACGATCCCGTGTGATCGTCGGTTTTCTGGCCTTAATACGATCCGGCGCGATCGTCGCATTCTGGATTTGGATTTCTCAGATTATCCAGAACACATCTTCCTTCATCCAGCAAGATATGTTCCGGGGAGCAAACATGTTGACACACTTTTTGGTAAAAGCTGTCACACTGAATATCTGGATAGCATCGCGCACGGATATGGAGAACAACATCAGAAGACAGGCAGCGATTTGGTCAAAGTCGCATCACGAACAAAGAAAGGCCCGAAACTCTTATTAGACGACATATTTTGGGCCCGAAAACAGCAATTACGGAGCTAACCTCAGTAACTCTCTTAGATCTCTGAATTAGCTTCAGTTTGAGCTTTGGTTTGGCTCAATCGGACTTACGGTTTGAAAGTTACGTCCGTTTCCGTGAATGAGTGTAATCTGACAATTTCCTGGATAAAACGACGAAGCGTCACACGATCGGAGTACGGCTCGTGCATCCTCTTTGGCTCGTGGTGCACCCTCGGTTCGCCCTTCATCGGATCGCCTCCCGGCTCATGGCGCACCTTCAGACCACGACCCACTCGTGGCGCACATGGAGACCACGACCCGATCGCCAGCTCTTCATTACAGTTCGCGAGGACCTGGTCAGTTCGCCCTACATGATCACGAACCAACCCCCGAACCTGCTCCTGGATAGTCTGTTTTGACATGTTCTCATGCCACATCTTACTCCTACTTTCCCGGATTGGGTGCCACGTACCCCATCATGATCCGGTCAACCCAGAAGCTCTCCTACAACTATAAATACACCATTTGAAGGCATTTTCAAGGATCTTTTGGCCATACTTCTTCACGGCTTCCTCCATTACTGAAGTGCAAGGACTTTTCTCCTTCATACATCTAAATTCTCCTCTTGTAACCTCAATAAAACACACGGATTGTGTGTCTACATGTAACTGATTCTTGTAATTTGTCAGTATAACAATAAGATTATAAAGTGGACGTAGGCTACATCTACAGCCGAACCACTATAAAAACCTCGTGTGTCTCCTCTTATTTTATCATTTTCTGCATTCTGTGATCTGTGATCTACATTCGGGTGTTAGGCCCAGATTTTGGTCTAACAATATCATAACTTTATTTTTGGTCTTCGTAGTTTGTTTTAGTTAGAAATAAGTACCAACAACATTGAAGCATTTATACCAATATCTACTTGCATTGTTCATAATATGTTGATATGTTTCCCTTCTAAAGAATAGTTTCCTTCTGAATTTTATCATATTACATTTTCAATTTATCTAATGTATTTAATGTCCATCCACATAATATATAATTCATCGATTTTTTCCCTCCCAAGAACAATTTTCTTTCACCTACAATTTTATTCCTTCTAAAACAACCTTATATTATGAATAAATGTAAACAAAATTAAGCATCCATATCCACATCTGCCTTTTTTCAAAGACATGTACATTCTGGTCGGAAGGCTTAAGAAACGCATATCGTAAGGTTGAAACAACCAATTGTTTAGAGCGATAGCTGAAATTATGATGTAAAACCATACATATTTTAAATAATAAAAATGCAACACCTAAAACTTTATTATGAAATATTAAAACTAAAAACCTATTATTTAAACTATTTTAATCCATATGCAAATTGAAAAATATGAATTGGATATGGACCGCTTACAACAATTGATAAACGTATGTTTCTCCTTGATCGACAAAGAATGCACTAATGTACTAAATCATAGGAATGGCCAATATGTGTTGTCTTAGACTAATAATCTATTTTGAGAAAATGGATATTTTTTATAATTGAATGCAAGATAAAATTTCATTTTCAGTCATACTATTTTAAATAAATTCAGTACTTGTTGCTTACAGCCAACAATGAACAGCCAAACCCATTATTTTATTAAATTTAGCAGCAGTATTCCACTAACTCTAGTACATTTTATAATATTATTCCTTTGTCCCAGCTAATATTTCATTCTCTCATATAATTCAGAACTGAACTGAATACTAATTGCGATAGCCAACAACGGATAACCAAACCCATTATTTCAATACATTTCATAATAATACTCTCCTAACTTCACACCAAGTTGGTCCTCATATCAACAAATTTAAATTGAAAATTAATCTGTTTAAATTTTGTTAGCCGCATGATGAATGTGATGCATACATCACTCTCTAAACATCATAGGCACCAAGTGTATTGTAAGCTCAGTAACTAATTGTCGTATAGTGCTCACGTGAGTGCATCTAAAATTACAAATTAGGTTTAATCATTTATCCCAAATTAAAAGGCATATCTGAGATTCCTATTTCAATATTGATGGGGCTATGGAGAAGAAAATTAGATGTAATGATTTTTTATAAAATGAATAAACAACATATTCTTGTCAAGAAACATTGGTCAAGGAAAACTATACTTGGTAGTTTATAACCCAGTTATGTAAATTAAATATAGGTACATTCTAGTTATGCACCTTTAATTATAGTAAACAAACTGAAACTTTAATTCATCATGTACATTGCTTTTTTCTTAATATATGCATCATACATATTACAAAGCTATCATCACTCTAAAATTAAACAAAGTGCATGTCTCATTGCACTAAATCTATACTATGCATTAACCTAAGTAATGAACCTTATCGGTAAAATACCCAAAATCACTTTTGTAGGTTTCAACAAAAATATTGAAAGAAAATTAAACTAAATTAATCATTTATATATAAAACATTGCATTTAGTTTTATGTTAAATTAAGGGGACCAATGACCCCAATGACCAAATATATTATGTCAAACTTAGGGTCCTAGTGTTTAAGAAGATATAGCGCCCATCCAAAGTTGTCATGCATAAAATGAGTAACTATTTGTATTGAACATCTTTCAACAAAACAATCAAGAATATCCCAATCTATTGTTAAAGATCCTTTACCATACTTGCAATCATGGACTAATGTTAGTTGATGAAATTTGTGCTCAACATGACTACGTCATTCACCCAGTAAAGTACCTTCATATGGGTTGCTATTATGGATCAGTTTGTTACTTAATAGTTTCATTATCATTTATGTATTCGTTCACATTTGTATATAAACATGGTATTATCGTTATATCACTCAATCATGAATGATAAAAACTTTACTTCCATCTTTTATCCTAATTCTGGGTAAAAAATATTGGAACACAGCTTATCAAAATAATTAAAATATATAAGCAAAAGACAATGAAACAATAATATGACAAACAAAGCAAGAATATTACTTCAGCCCCAGAGCCCAAATTTTTAACAAATAATAATAGCAAATGTATGGGATAAATTTGGTATTCTTAACCTATTCTTTCAAATTGTATTTAAGCATAACTTCCTGTCTAGTTCATTTTACGATTATTGACTGTACAATTTTTATATTTCCTAATTTAAGCATAAAATTTAAAAATAATCAATAACTACAATATTTGAAATATATAAACAAATTCGACATGGAATATAAATAAGATAAATCGAGTAATAATTACTTATACTCTAGATTCTTTATCAAATTATGCATAACAAATAAGTGGAAACAGTTAAACAAAATGAAAATCTACGTCTACGCATATGGGAAAACATACCTGAAATGAAGCACCGATTAAAGCTACAATCAGCCGAGGTTCAGTCCGAAAGCATGCACAATAGTATGTCAGTATAAATATGTTGCGATAAAAGAGAGCAAAATCAATAATAATGAGCAAATAGTAGGTAGTAAAAAAATGTCTTTCCTGCAAACGAAACTTAGATTAAAGGTGGAAAAGCTATACAGAAAACGATCCTCTTATTTATACAGGTTGAATTAGAATATAAATCGTATTCGGCTTACAAAAATGACCATTGAAGGAAAATGAACTAGCTGAACTAACAACAATTATAATAGGCCAGCGCTTTAAGAAGGAGACAGGGAAAGTAATGTAAGGTAAACAAATGTACTATTTTCACCAAATATTGTGGGTGTTTTACAAATGATTTGATGTACATATAAATTAATTAAATAAAAATTGCCCTAAACTATCTAAAAAATTGCAGCACAACTTAAAGAAATCTGATGTCAAAATTTAACAGGTTTTAGGATGAAAAACAAACGTAACAGAGGCAATATATTGAACAAAGAAGGAAATCAAATACTCAGAAAAACCTCAATGCTTGAAAAATGCAAGGGGGTGAAGGCATCAACAACAAAAAAGTGAAGAAGCCAAAACCGATGGGAATGAATTGCGAAGAAACACGCGAATCTACAAAGAAATACTGTGAAATCTTAGATCTGGTAAATGTTAATTCAAATTGAAGGAATTCACATCAAATAATGGAAGCAAAGCACGGAACAAAATTGCAAATTGTCGATCCAGTATTTAGTAACCAATGGTG
Source organism: Allium sativum (assembly GCA_030737875.1). NCBI lineage: Eukaryota > Viridiplantae > Streptophyta > Magnoliopsida > Asparagales > Amaryllidaceae > Allium > Allium sativum. The sequence continues at coordinate 415,887,923 of CM060923.1, read as the reverse complement.
GACGATAAATATGAAACAGGAAAGTGGGAAAGGGGAATTTTGTTCGTAAAAAAAGGGAAGAAAGAATGGGCTAAGGAATCATAGAGCACAGAATTAGATGAATCAAATCTATTTTCTATGCCTGTAAAGCTTAGGAAACGACTTAAAATTAAAGTGTGGCTGCTCAAATTAAGAAAGCACGTGTTAAAATGAAAATTGGAGAAATCGGATGAGGCTTCAAAGCTAAGGAAAAGGAGGTAATGAGCATACCTAGGTTTGCAGAGGATGAGGTGCTTACGGTAAAAGAGGTAAACCTGCTTGTGCGCAGCAAGGGATTGGTTTGGCACAGACGGAGGCATGAGGCAGCAGGTGAGAATGAAATCAGAGGAAACGGAAGGATGTAAAGACACAGATGAGCGACGGGAAGGAACATTGAAACGCGATTTGGAAGAAGTAAAAGCAAGGACGGTTGAGCTGACATTACATGTGTCACGCTAAGATGTGTTCCTTACAAAGATTGAAGGGGTCTCTGAACCCTCCAAAAATAACTCAGCTTTAATAGTATAGTATAGATGATTGATTTTCACATCTATACATTTTAAACCCATATTCTTAACAACAAATTAACGCACAATCCATTTTTATAACTAAACAAATAATCAACGAATTTAAAACATGTTTAATACTTGAATATCGATTCTCACTGAATACTTACCCATTTTATATTATAATGCCGACCATTAAATTTTCGAACATCGCTTCCGTTACTAAAATCCATCGTTTATTATCATTTACCAAGCTATTTCATTCGTAGGTTACATAATATTACACAATCATTTAATAAACCATTTTAAATATTTCAAACATAGTTTTAATTATAAACTCAACTTTTCATTTCCCATTTCAACAATTTACTACATTATATTGTAGCCACAAAACTACCCAAACCTGTTATCTTATTATAAATAACTTGATAATTCATATTAACAATATTCTACACCCAAATGTTGATTTCAAACCAACATTATATATATTTAATACATCACTTTGACATCCAAAAAGGATCGCTAACAATAATTTACAAAACTATTGCACTGGATAATTTAAACGTTTAAATGCAATTTACATGATTTCCTCTCCTAATAACCTTAGCATAAAAAGTTATCCAACAGTCGTATGTGTTGGGGATTTTGTGGTTTGAGACGGTAATGGAGGAGAATAAATGTCGTACTTCTGACTTCAAGGATTTGCGGAGCAAATTCTTTCAGACAATAGTTCAACCCACCAGGTACAAACGGGTTAACGAACTATTGACTTCAGGATTCAATGAAGCCTTGAAACAGCGTAATCATATTCAAAATTTGTACGATTTTGATCCGACCAAGAACACTCTGATATTAGATCTCTGATGATGCAATGTAGATTATAGAATAGAAGAGGAAGTAGAAGACGGTAATTCTGCAACTGTTTCAGAATTGAAACACAATACAAGTGTTTCAGACGGAACTGTTTTGCAACGGTTTAATGGCGTTGCAGAACTAATGAAGAAGAAATAAAAATTCGGTGATTTTGAAACAGATTTCTGGCGTTGTATATATAGGTGATGAGAGGAGATATCCATTAGCAAAGCGTTGCAATTGTTGAATCGCAACAGCCATTTCTGTTCGATTCCGAAAATACGCATCCTTTCAGTTTTGCAACGCTTCTTAAGCGTCGCATCCCCTTTAGGACGAAACCGGTCGACCGCCCAAAAAACCATCAGTCGACCGTTTTCAAACAGAGAATAAAACGGTCGACTGGTGAGTTTTGGCCAGTCGACCGATCTGTTTCATCGGTCTAATGAATCACGAGACCCCAAGAGCCCCAAGGCCCAAGGCCCATCTTTTGATATTTTAAAGATTATTATCTATGCCAAGTTCATGCTCAAGGCCCATTGCCTTATTCCTCATTCTCTTCTTTCTTTTGATATCATGTATCAATCTTTTACCTATATAGTGACAAACTCTTTTATATTCTACAATGTGGGACTAATCCCTACACCTTATCTTCTTCCATTCTTGCTTCCCTCTTCAAAAACAAACCCATATCCCAAACAATATTTGAAAATTTACAACAATCTCCCCCAATTTTCAAAATAAATTAAAAGTGGATGGCTGAGTCACTAGGGTGACTTCCTACATACCCAAGTGGGATCAAGCCTATGTAGTTCTAAGATCAAGTTTTGCATCATCGTGGAAACAATACATAAATAAAAGTACCTTTTGGATTTGAACTTTTACTTAGTGTAAACCATTCAAAGTTCTATCGAGATTCAATGGTGAACGAATCTTGAACCATGTATCCCTTAATGATAAAACCGGAACAATCACATATGTTGTATTCCTTAGTTAGAGTGTTCTGTATTGCTCAGCACGTTAATGGCCATGTGCTTAAATCCTGGTTCATGAGTCTACTTCGAAAGCGGTCTTACTTTACTAAGAAACGGCCTGATTTCCATACTCATATAGGTAAGTCACTTAAGGTGTTTCTGCGAGACACCTTTTAGGGTTTCTAGACTTATTAAGGATATTTATCCATCCTTTGTTCATGCAGAATCCAACACTAAACATTATGGGATTATTGATTTAGTGTTCCATAATCATTTCCTTAACTTGTTGGTACCCATTGAACTTTGTCTATCCTTTTCAAGACACAAGTTGGGTTTCTATTAAGGATGATCAATCTTCATTCACAGACCTTAGTCCCATTTCCTTTGACTTTATAGAAACCATAGCCTTTGGAAGACTCTTCGTAAGTGGGTCAGCCAAGTTTTTCTTTGTTTCTATATAATCAACAGTTATAACTCCACTTTTGAGTAACTGTCTCACCATGTGATGTCTAAGACTTACATGTCTAGATTTTCCATTATATGTTTTATTAGAAACATTATATATCGTTGCTTGATTATCACAGTTAATCAAGACTGCTAGAGATGGCTTCTTCCATAATGGGATTTCTACTAACAAATTTCTAAGCCATACCGCTTCTTTACATGCGTCTGCTAATGCAATCAATTCTGACAACATAGTTGAATCAGATATACAGGTCTGCTTCTTGGAAGCCCAAGACACAGCAGCGCCTCCTAATGTAAATATCCATCCAGTCGTAGACTTGGATTTCGATTCTACATTGTTCCAGGTTGCATCACTATATCCTTCTATTACAACAGGATATCCTTTATAAGATAAACCATAGTTGATGGTTCCCTTCAAATAAGCTAAGACTCTGGAAATGGCTTTTCAGTGTTCGAAACCTGGATTACTCGTAAATCGACACAATACACTTATATCATGTGCGATATCTGGTCTAGTGCAATGCATAGCATACATAAGACTCCCAATAATACTGGAATATTCCAATTGAGAAATGGTACGTCCAGTGTTCTTTTCTAATTTTATACTTGGATCTAAAGGAGTTGGTGCTGGTTTGTCATCATAATGATTATACTTCTTTAGGAACTTCTCTATGTAATGAGATTGAGTTAATAATAACTCCCCCGTTTTCCTAATGATTTAAATTCCTAGAATTACATCAGCCTCTCCCAGATCTTTCATATCAAATTTAGAAGATAGAAACTTCTTAGTTTCATTTACACAGGATATGTTGGAACCAAATATTAGCATGTCATCAACGTATAAACATATTATAACATAACCGTTGTTATCCGATTTGCTATAGATACATTTATCTGCATCATTAACAATGAATCCAAATGACAGTGCAACTTTATCAAACTTCTCATGCCATTGTATGGGAGCTTGCTTCAGGCCATAAAGAGATTTAACTAATTTACAAACTTTCTTTTCTTGGCCTGGGGTTATGAAACCTTCAGGTTGTTCCATGTATATCTCTTCTTCTAAATCTCCATTTAGAAAAGCTGTCTTTACATCCATTTGATGTATGACCAAGTTATGAATTGATGCAAGTGCTATTAAACAGCGTATCGAGGATATGCGAGCCACCGGAGCATATGTATCAAAATAATCTACTCCTTGTCTTTGTTTATATCCCTTAGCAACTAATCTGGCTTTGAACTTATCAATCGATCCATTTGTGTTCAACTTTTTCTTGAATATCCATTTACATCCTATAGGTTTAGCACCAGGAGGTAAATCGCTTAATACCCAAGTTTGGTTTAACATTATGGAATTCATTTCATCATTGATAGCTTCTTTCCAGAAATTAGAATCTCTAGAACTCATAGCCTTAGAATAAGTTTTGGGATCATCATCGACGTTCATTACATATCTTGTCACATTAAGGACTTCGTCCTTATTGCCTTCTACGAGATATGTTATGAAGTCAGGACCATAGTCCTTCTCTATTCTCGCTCTTTTACTTCTTCTGTGTTCAGTACTATCATCTGGTACTGACACTTCCCTGCTGTTTTGAGCAGGAGCATATTCATCATCATTTGTATCATTAGTCTCAGTTGGTTCTGGACTAGATGATCTCAATGGATTCTCAATAGTTGGATTTTCAAAAAATTCTACATCTACAGATTCTATGACTTCTAAGGTATCAAGAATCATAAATCTATAAGTTATACTATTAAGAGAATATCCAATGAAAACACATTTAAAAGCCCTATTACCTAACTTTGGTCGTTTAGGGTCTGGTTTTCTAACATATGCTAAGCAACCCCAAACTTTAAGTCTAGTAAGATTAGGTTTTCTATTGAAGCATAATTCATAAGGAGAAATATTATTTTTCTTAAGTGGTACTCTATTTAAAATGTAACATGCAAATAACATAACATCACCCCATAGGTTATAAGGCAAATTAGAACTTATGAGCATGGCATTAACCATTTCTACTAAAGTTCTATTTTTTCTCTCAGCAACACCATTTTGTTGTGGTGTATAAGGGGCGGTACATTAGTGAATGATACCATTTTGTTTGCAAAACAGAGTAAACTCTTGAAAAATATTCACCACCACGATCTGAATGTAACACTTTAATTTTAATTCCCAATTGTGTTTCGACTTCTGCTTTGTAAATTTTGAATTTATCAAAGGCTTCATCTTTTGATTTCATTAGATATACATAAGCATATCTAGATTAATCATCAATAAACGTTATATAGTATTGGTTACCACCATAGGTGATATGACTTTTCAAGTCACCCACATCACTATATACCAAATCAAGCAAACTAGTTTTGCTTTCAATAGATTTAAAGGATTTTCGATGTATTTTTGCTTGAACACATATCTCACATTTAGAAATGGATTCGAAATCACAATCAGAAATTAATCCTAATTTATGCATATTTCTAAGTGACTTATAATTAACATGTCCTAATCTACTATGCCATAAATTAACAGAGTCAACAATATAAGCATAAGATTTCTTTATTAGATTCAACTTAATCATGCCGTTATAAGAATATCCCTGTCCAATAAATTTGCTGTTCTTGGACAACACTAACTTATCAGACTCATACACCATTTTGAATCCTCCTTTGTTAAGAAGGTATCCAGAAATCAAATTCTTACACATATCAGGTACATAAAATACATTGACTAAAGTAAGAACTTTCCCAGAGGTGAATGTCAATTCAAAAGTGCCTTTTCCCAGAACTTTGCTTGCAACTTTGTTTGCGTTAGTTACTTCGCTGGATTCTCCGTTATTCTCATCGTAAGTCTTGAACAGATTACGGTCTTTGCTAATATGAATAGTTGCTCCAGTATCGAGCCAACAATCATTATCAATTCCACTAACGGAGTTCACCTCTTGTACGACAGCCACAAGCTTTTCTTCGACCACATTCGCTTTTTGTTGTTTCTTCCGAAGACGACAGTCTCGGGCATAGTGGCCGGGTTTGTGACAATAGTAACAGTCACCCTTCTTCTTATTCTTGGAATTAGTACCTTTCCTTTTGAACTGTGTCTCATTCTTAGGCTTCAACTTATCATTAATTTCAACATTATTAGCCTTAGATTGAGACTCAGTTTGCGGATTATCATCTAGTTCGCGTTTACGAGAATCCTCTTCAATACGAAGATGACGCTGTAAACCGTCTAAATCATAATCCGTTTCCGCATGCTTTAATTTCTTCTTATAATCATTCCAAGAATTCGGGAGTCTCGAAATAATAACTCCAACAACAAATGATTTAGGGAGATCAATACCGACATCCTTAAGTTGATTTACTAACAATAGTATTTCACTAACTTGTCCAATTATGGACTTGTTAGTGACCATTTTGAAATCCATAAAATTGCATATAAGAAATTTCTTATTACTTGCCTCAGAGATGCGATATTTGCTTTCCAGCGCAGTCCAGAGAGCCTTCGTGGTGTCCAAGGTCCTGTGAGCATTGTATATCGGAGTAGATAGTGCATTCAGAATGTGACCTCTGCATAGAAAATCTTCCTCTTTGCGCTTTTCCCTTTTTGCTTTTAGTTCCGCATTATCCTTATCTGTTTCCTCCGGTATTTTCTCCAATCCATCTTCGAGAATATGAAATAACTTGACTGTGATCAGGAAGAATTTCATGGTCTCTTGCCAACGAGTGAAATTCTCTCCATCAAATCGCTCTAACTTCGTCAAATGCTGATTCATTACTTGTAACGTGCTCAAACCTTCCATGATTGAAAGTATTGTCTGAAAATTTGTTGGGGATTTTGTGGTTTGAGACGGTAATGGAGGAGAATAAATGCCGTACTTCTAACTTCAAGGATTTGCGGAGCAAATTCTTTCAGATAATAGTTCAACCCACCAGGTACAAACGGGTTAAGGAACTATTGACTTCAGGACTCAATGAAGCCTTAAAACAACGTAATCGGATTCAAAATTTGTACGATTTTGATCCGACCAAGAACACTCTGATATTAGATCTCTGATGATGCAATGTAGATTATAAAATAGAAGAGGAAGTAGAAGACGGTAATTCTGCAACTGTTTCAGAATTGAAACACTATACAAGTGTTTCAGACGGAACTGTTTTGCAACAGTTTAATGGCGTTGCAGAACTGATGAAGACGAAATAAAAATTCGGTGATTTTGAAACAGATTTCTGGCGTTGTATATATAGGTGATGGGAGGAGATATCCATTAGCAAAGCGTTGCAATTGTTGAATCGCAACAACCATTTCTGTTCGATTCCGAAAATAGGCATCCTTTCAGTTTTGCAACGCTTCTGAAGCGTCGCATCCCCTTTAGGACGAAACCGGTCGACCGCCCAAAAAACCACCGGTCGACCGTTTTCAAACAGAGAATAAAACGGTCGACTGGTTAGTTTTGGCCAGTCGACCGATCTGTTTCATCGGTCTAATGGATCACGAGACCCCAAGAGCCCCAAGGCCCATATTTTTGACATTTTGAAAGTTATTATCTATGCCAAGTTCATGCTCAAGGCCCATTGCCTTATTCCTCCTTCTCTTCTTTCTTTTGATATCATGTATCAAGCTTTTACCTATATAGTGACAAACTCTTTTATATTCTACAATGTGGGACTAATCCCTACACCTTATCTTCTTCCATTCTTGCTTCCCTCTTTAAAAACAAACCCATATCCCAAACAATATTTGAAAATTTACAATAGTATGTCAATCTGTTTGGCTTCTTTGAACCCGTATTTTGTTTTTCTCAAGTTTTAAATTTCAAATAATATGACATTCTGTTTGCCCGAGTATCGAAAACCTAGGTTATTACATTTAGCATAAAACTGATTTAGGGTGGAGGGAAGTTCCTCATTCAACCAATCCTCAAACTCAAAATCTTTATCATTGTCTCTGATATATGCAATTAAAATCGTCTTATAATCCAATACAGCGACTTTTTTTGCTGCTCTATAAAAACTTTCCAAATAATCCTTCAAAGGCATGACATAAGCATGTTGAATACCCGATATGCTTAGGTTTTTAGACATGCATGATGAATTGATACAAGAATTTCTTTACTAAATTCTGCAATGAAGAATTAGAAATAAATGACAGTTCGTGAGCAACATCATCATACAAATTCTAAGTTAATCGAAATGCTTTACATTTGACAAAATCTGCATCTTAGAAAGAAACCACAAATACTAGTAAGGTGTTTCTCTAGATCTGTTTTGCCTACGTAGCATGGCATCGCTGGCAAGTTTAACCTTTGAGGATGCTTATACTGGAAAATATCATTAATTAATTCAATATGACTTCGTTCAATCCTCTAATCATCATGCTAAAGCCTTGGCTATACATCTTAATATGATGAATCCTAGATGTTAAACATGGGGTTCGAATTGTAATAGGTATCTTTTAGGCTCTTGTTCGAGTTCATATCTCATTGGCTCTTATCTTACATGTTCATCTTGCCTACCAGCATCTCTTGTGCATGCTTCCGGTCTTTGACATCTCAATAATTCATAGTACGGATGATCATATAAACCCATAGATGGATAAATTCAATGGAAAAGTATTTTCGAACAAAAGGAAAAAACAACTAGAATTTGGCTAATTGTTGGGATTGGTAAGCCTGCATTGAGGGATTGGTAAGACTCCGAGATGGACTGGACAAAAAATATAGCTAAGCTTGGGACTAGTACATATCCAACACTCAGAACTTCGGAATCCAACAACTTAACGATATTTTTTCAACAACTTGAGCATACAACGCTGGAATAAGGAACCACTAGTCGGAGGCGAAAGCTAATAGAAAATCGGATCAACTACAGGGATCATAGCCACTAGGTGTAAACCCTAAGGATCGTTACCAATCCCTATATATTGATGTGACCCATCCCCATGGTCGTACCCCATGGTAGGGCCCCTTGTGCAATCTCCTGATCTTAACTCGCTCCACACATATAAATACACCTCTAGGGACTCATAAATGGGATCTTCCATATTCTCTCCTCCATAGGCAAACTTTGTTGAACCTTGGAGAAAGCTTCAACCTATTTTCTCTTCAATCATACAAAGGCAATTATATTTGCAATCTTCTGCATAATAAATCAATTACCTCAAATGGATGTAGGCCAAACTTTGTCAAACAACTTTAAAACCTCTTGTGTTGGTTTAGTTTCTTGCTTTATGTAATCTGGATTATTACTATATCCTGACTGCTTTGTGATTTTGTTCTATGACAATTTTCATAATTTCATATGAATCGAGTGTTGACACTTGACTGATCAAAATCTAGTGCTACACTTACCCTTTGATCTCACTAACTCAATGTATTCATCTAATAACTAAAAAAAATTCATATTTAACATAAGTGGTTCAAAATACTTTGAACAACTTTTGTATTTTTTGCAAGCAATAACACTAGTTTGTAGCAATAGCAGAATATCCTATATTATACCAAACTTTAATACCTTAAATTTTTAGAACTGCTGTAATATAGGTTGGCGAAGATAAAAAATTAAACATATATAACTTGGATCATGTAGTCATCCACTAACTAAGTTGGTTAGTAACTAGTAAATTCATGTCCTTAGACAATGATAATTTTTTTATGTATTATTTGTTTTTCCCCTATAACTTATACGGTAAAGATTCATATTTTTTCCCTTTTTTAAAATTAGTATTTTATTCAATTATTATTCAAAATTTAATATTGTGTTTTGTGCCAACTTTGAAAATTATTGGACATATGTATGTATGTTAATGATCTCAATTCTTTAAACTTTTAGAACAAAGGGATGGATTTAAAATAAATTAGTCATGGTTAAAACTTAGATACCGATTTGTTTTCCTCGGTTATTAATTTGGTTTTAAATTTCTAAAGTTGTACATGTTTCATGACCAGATTAGTTTTCCTTTCTTTAAACTTTATACTTTCATCTACGGTGTTTCCTGAGTCAGCATTATGAATAGTAAAAACTTTTCTCTTTATAGTTTTAGCTCTATAGCCTACACCACATAGAGTAAAAGGTCTTGGGTAATTGTCAATATACAAAAATGTTAAAAATTTAATTTTTGATGTCCAAATACATTATATTGTCACTTCGGGTTTTACGAAAATGCCTAATGCTTGGGTTGGAAAAACAATAAATAAATTGGGCATCAAATTGTCAAGTTAGTAGGACCCTTTGTGGGAAATACCGTGAAGAATAAAAAAGGGAGGTAACTTGCATCCATCAAAATCAATAATAAAATAAAAAATGAATCTAATCTCCTAATTCTACATTCTTATTATGTGGTTAACAATTAACAAATAAAAGCAACGTTACTTCAGTTAGATATTTGAAAAAAATAGGACTTGTATGGAAAGATTTGCTTAGAAAGAATGCTAAAGTTCAAAGGGGAAGAGAGCGTGGATGTTTTCATGTTTACAATTCTATCATCCGGTGTTTTGTTTTATTAGTGTCCTACTTTGTTTTTTCTGTTGCTAGTCTGTTTACTCTTTGTTCATAAGTTGGTTTATTATCCAACTTTTTTTGTGATTGAAAAAAAATAACTATATTTCAACATGTGAAAGATGCTTGTATGACCCTGTTTTTTCGCAAAGAATTCACTTGACTTTGTAAAACAAAAATAAAATCCAAAATAAACCAGCACAACAAAGAAGACCATGATCCATTTTGAATTCGTGAACTTATATAAATATTAAGTATACAGATGTTGCAATTATATAATGTTAACCTAGTTTGCAAAAAAAAAAGCAAGGAAAACAAAGAGAAAACATAATAAGAACTCCATGTACAATAAAACAACAAAGAAGTAGACACAAATAATAGACATGAATTACTTATAACATAAAGAAATTATTTATCACTAAGCCTTATGGAAAGGTCGAACAGAGTCTTGCTCTTGTTAGTGGGATAATTTCACAAAAAAAGAGGATATTAAACCATGTATTCAAAAATATCAATTCAACGAAGTTCGTGTCAGTTTTAATGTACATGTGCATGACGTGCGACTTTCTAAATGATCCTTAAATAGGGTGTTCAACTAATTAATGCAGATTAGGCATTAAATACAAAAAATTAATGAGACAAAAGTGACTTGTAAAACACTTAATTTTAATAATAAAAATACTTTTTAATTCAAGAAAAATAGATTACCATTATATATTTGAAATGAAAAGTACACTACAGAAAAATTATTTGAAATAACATAATCAGACTGTTGAGCAGTTGTACTAGTATAGCCGATGTTATATTTTTTTTAAAAAAATTGATGTAGTTTTTTCATCATGAACTCTAATGTGGCAAACAGGTCAGCCTGTGTATTTAACGAAATACATTGGTGAAAATTTTATGCGTTTATGGCTATTAAGTGTGGTATTGAGCATGTTGTTGAGTGGAATGTTTTATTAATGATTTTAGATTTAACTATTTTACTATTAATTATGTACTTCATTTTTATTATAAAATTTGTGTTCAATAATTGCAAATAAAAAGAAACAAATTGAAAGATTTCTAACTACTCTTCTTATGTCCAATCTGACTTCATGTTATAAGTTTTTCTTAAAATTATCTTAAATGATGCCCGCTACGAGAAGAGGTCGAGGAAGTGATAACCTATTGGATGGGGTCCGAGTACAAAGCCCCATCTAAAGACAATTGACATTTGCATTTTGACAAATCATCGTCAATAAATTTTTACAACACTCCATAGTGTAAAGCACTTTGATACGATAGTGTTACTACCAAAATTCAAACTCAGGAAAAGGCCATCGGTGAAGGGGTACAGGACCGTCACTTGCATAAGGAAACAATATGAAATAATAAACAATAGACACCATCTACAAAGGAGGAAGATTAAATCCAAGGGAAAGAAAATATACCGGAAGGATAGTTCCGCCATAGGAGATTACTAGCATATGCTCTTTTCTAGAGACAAGTCACCTAAAACCAAAAGCTATTGAAGAGGAATGAAGACCTACAACCTAATAACAAAGAAAGGCGAAAGGGCTATCGACATTAACTTGCTTAGTGCTGATACTATAGAAGACGTAAGCATCAAAGGAAACTTACTAGAAGCCAGCTACCAGGACTCAAGCTTAATCATCACAGAGAGGCAACATCAGTAATCAACAGACAAGACAGCGAAGCACCCATCTCGAAGACTAAAAAAAACTTCAAGAATATGCCAAAAGACGAGTTGAAGCTTTTAGAAATACAAGTTATTCGCACAAATCCGCTTAGTGCTGATACCGAGAGGTGTGGAGGTTCCCGAAACAACACACTTAAAGCACTAAGGCAAGCCTCATAAACAATTAATAGCAAAGTCAAAAGCTCATAACCGGAAGCTTGTAACCGGAAACAAAAGCTATCCATACCAACAAGCTTGGTATGCTACAAAGAAGGAAGAAACAACGTTAAAGAGAAGTTTCAAAGACCGAGACCATCCTTTCGAAGAGCTGAGACCACCCATCCAATAGCCGAGACCGACACCATAAAAGCAATACTACATATGTCAACAAGGTCAAAAGAGCTACCTAGATCAAAGCAACCAGACCCAAAAGGGAAAAGAGGCCGACACATAACTATTTTATCTGGAAGAGTTCTCTGCGGATCAATGTCAAAAGGGCCCTGATTTATCTATAATAAGTACCTAAGGGTCCCATTTTGAGGGCGGAATTCTCATTTCTCAATCTTATATTTTTTCTCCTAGAGTAAACGCTAATTTCTAAATCAATTTGGGGATTTCCTTTGCAGACTCCTATGTAATTCAAATCAATGAGCAATAAAGAGTGGATCAACAATTAGCATATTTCCTATACAAAGTGCTTTATACTAACTACAAGGCAACTGTTTCTCGTACTAGTTTAAATCTTTCCGTAAGATTATTGCAAAACCCCTTCCTACGAACAATTTATCTTTCTATTGAGTGTCGTGCTTAAGGAGGGAATATCCCAATATAATTGTTGTCCTTCAGTCTCGTAAGCATGATACTCACACCATGAAGGAAGAGTAAATAATATTCAAACTCTAGTCGAAGTTCCATAAGTGTTATACTCACCCCTTGGGGGAAGAGTAAATAATCTTTGGGCTTTAGACATTAATATCTAGGAAACAGTGAACTGACTTAAGCTTGTAGGAACTAAGTAATCCAATTTCTCCCTTAGGTCCACTTCCATAGAACTATCTTCGGTGTTGACGAAAAATATCATTAACATTTTATTGCTAGGAGGGTTTGAACCTTAGACCTTGGTTAACTGCCACATATCTAACTGCGTTATTCCATTGAAGATTGGACTAAGATTTGAAGAAGCAAGATTATAAGCAAAAGGTTCCAACTAGAGTCTTACGGATCTCAAATGGCTATGTCAGGTACTACTGGCCCAAGAGTAACAAAAGAACAGAGGTTAATAATGGAAGCCTTCTGAATAGTCAAATGGAAAATGGAGGTAGAACAATACAATCCTGATTATTGGAACGACAACCTTTCCAACATAGGACGAACTCCCGTCTTTCCTCTAGGTGGTTCTATGCCAAAGGAGCATAACCCCTTCTCTCATATAAGGAAAGTTATCCATGAGAAAATCAAAGGCATGGCCTTCGAACGAGATATAATGAAGGATTGTAACCGCTTTGTTTCCAAACGGGCTAAATTGATAGCACCCCAACCTTAACATAACTTGGAAAGGAGAAGCAATGGTATGGATGAAGTGACAAGGTTTAGTAAACAAAAATTTAAGTTCCAATGACAAGGAAAGGACTTTACGCTAAGAATGCCTGATGGATGCTACCATACAACATCGCTGTAAAACTTTTACTTCTTAACCAAACTAGAACTCGATTATTAGCAATTTACAGAGAAGAAGCCCAAGTACAAAAGAAAATTGGAAAGGCCATACTGTCACTATCATATGATAAATGGATATGAAACTAATCATGGCAGAATTCTCAAAGGGATGACCAACTTATTCCTCAATCAAGGACGACTGCGAGACTTTGTAAAAGGATCGAACTAAGTCCAATAAAAACCCTTGGGAAAAAGATTATTTACGGAACTAAGGGTATGGAAACCCTCTTAAAATTTGAGGCAACACAAACTGGGTCAAATTAAAAATGGATAAAAACCTTTTCATCTCCAAGTTAGCCAGGGAAAGACTACCTCTGGAGAGGGGTAATGTGTAACCCTTTCTCCATGCCCGAATCATAAAGGCCAGGTTGAAGCATCAAAAGCGTAAGCCTCCGCTCCACACCAGAAATGGTCGGGACACAGAGTCTAATTAGCACGCCCTGCCTCTTCTTGCAGAAGAGTGTGCCCTTCTTCTACTATGAACAAAGCACATCCTACCTCTTATCGCAGAAGATCACATCCTACCTCTGCTTATGTTCCGTGTTACCTGCAGAACAGAACGCAAACCCTTATCATCGCCTACGATGGCCGGGATAAGGCACCCTTTAGAGGGGATGGATAGTAAGCCTCTATTACTCCTACGGTGGCCGGGGTAGAACATCAAAAGAGTAAGCCTTAAATCCGTGTCTATGACGGCCTGGTTTATGCATCTAAGACATTATCATCACCTAATATGGTCAGGATAAGGCGCCTCCTGGAGAGAGGTCGAGTAAGTCTTTGGGCCCTTCTTGTGGATAAGCTAGCCAAGCGCACCGGCCGCACATGCCCAGAGAGTGGACAACAAAGCACATACATCCTTTCATTTGACAATCAAAAGCCCAGAGAGTGGCTCATGAAGCATGTACACCATCTGCTTCATAAATCAAACCCAAAAAGGGTAACGAAATGAATTAATAGAAATAGGTGTTTGGTCTTCTATTCTATATACCCAAATCTAAGTTAGTTCAAGACTTTCACTAATTACCAGAAATAGGATTCTAGTCTTCTGTTAAATAACCCAAATCTGGGTTGATTCGGGTGTCTACTATAGTTAGAAGTGATTTTCTGGTTTCTACAAGAATACTGAAATCTGGGTTGGTTCGGATCTCAATTATTGTCGGAAGTGGAATTCTGGTCTTATCCTAAATATCTGAATCTAGGTCGGTTCGGGATTTCAATCGTTGCTAAAATGGGATATTTGGTCTTCTTAATGACCTGAATCTAGGTTGGTTCAAGACTTCTGTTAATGATATTTTTCGTCAACACCGGAAGTGGATCAACGGGGACAAATCTTAAGGGAACACCAAGTGGATTGATTCTCTACCTCGGTCGACTTTAGTAATGGATTGGGATGCTTGGGCTCTAAGACACAGACTCACTGAGGATTACCAAAACTGGATTCATTGATTGAAATTCGGTCGCCGTTCGAGAGTGTAGATGCCAACTTAGGCTCCTTGTGGGGTGGATAACGAACTACGACTATTAAAATTAGAGAGAAATAAAAATACACACTTATAGAGAAATTTTCTTAAGAAGTTCTCCTTTCATTAAGCTCTTTAATGGAAATACATAGATGTTGTAGGGAAGGAATTATCCAATGATGATCTTTTCTAAGTTGTTTCTCATGATACTAAAAGTAAGAGAAAAGCCCCCCATGTGACCTCTAGGTCTTATTTATAGTGGCTCAGGGCCCCTTCCGTCGTAGGGTTATCGGACCAGCATTGGTTTTCGCCAGTCATCTTTCTTTTGGACCTAGGTGCTTGACCTTCAGCTGCCTTTGGTGTATTTGGTTATGATACTTGAATCCTTAAGGGCATCTTCTAAATGTAGACTTGCGGACGAGAACTCTCGGATGTAGGCCCTCGTCTTTAGCGTGAATACGTGGGCGTTTCGACCTCGTGGTGTTTGTCGATAGCTGTCGGGCTAAAACCGCAACAGGTTTCGGTACAAGGTAGACTAGTACGGGTTTCCTGTATCCTTGTCTGGGTTCCGGCTAGCCCTCCGATAGAGCTTTTGCGGTAGTCTGTATTCTTGGAGGGTGGCTTCTGGTGGCACTCTTATTTGTTTGTGGATGTGGCCGTTTTGGCACTTATGTAGTAGATGCTCCGAAAGCTGGTTCTGAGTGTCCTTCTTGTTCCTCCGGGTTAGTGGCTTTGATGCTTTCGTTTTTAGATTCATCGGTGTTTGGGTAGGTCATTATTGAAGATTTCCCTTTGGTCTGCGTCTGTCGGGTTCGCCGCCTTTGATTTCTTTGGTTCTAGATCAGAGTGGTTCTTTACACGGAGCCTTTCATCGAGCCGATACTGCCGAAAGAGTCCTGTCGGACTGACTATGGTGGAGGGGTCTTTTCGGTTAAAATCTCTAGTCCTTCATGACCTTTTCCTTTAGGGGGAATGAAAAGGGGTTGCGGTTGATGCGGTCTTTCGGATTATGTCTTCCTGCTTTCTTTCTTCACATTGTTAGGCCCCACTTTCTACTGAGCCTTCTGTGAGCTTTCGATTATCTGATACCCCTTCACTGCCGGCTTTCTTCAATGTCAAATTTGGTAGTAACATTTGGCCCCCATTAGTAAAGGGGTGTTTTCGACTTTACAAGTCAAACTTTTGTCTTTTCTTCGAGGTGTCATGTCAGAGTCTCCTGGTCTTCTCCAATCAGACGCGTTGATCGTCTTTTATTTGTGCGGCCTTGATTGATCTTGGAATTTAAACCTAAACTTTACTTCTTCATCGTTCCCGTCTTTCGTTTGAAAATCAAACTTTTAAACAAGATTACTGTTCTTATAAAAGAAAACACTCGAATCCTCCTTTTTCTTGAAGACTCGACGTTGATTACCAGTGAGAATTTTTACATCTCCTATAAAATGTGGTCCTAATTACGTGTCAGAATTGACAAAATGGTTAGCTAAGGTTATGCTTAGGTCTTTAAGACATTCGCACTAGGCACAATCATACGATAGTTAAGGTATAAAAAGACGCGACTTTCCCCGTGTTCCATCATCTGGGTCTGATTGAGGTTTCTGCCTACTTTATCTCTGTTAATCGAGGTGTGATGACATTTAATAATATTGAAAATGCCCGTGGTATGTGTATCTGTGTAAGAGATACGCGTACAGATCGTATTGTTATGGAACGATGTCACCTAGCAAAATCATGTCACATAAAAGCTCTGCTATGGAGGAGGCCAAGGGTCCCAGGTTTTCCTGTCCTAAGAAGGCGTTTGCATCCAGGCCGTCCTTGCTTATATCCAACAGCCTGCCGATGCCATATTGGATGATTTTATCATAGTGGGTGTGGTTGCTATGGTCGCTGCTTCTCCAACTTTCCTTAGGTATCCTTCAAAAGGACTCTCCGCATATTCGGCCACTCATATCTGGCATGAGAGATTTCACCCTTATTTACTTGCTCCTTTCTTTAAATTCGTTTTCCATCTTTTGGAGAAAACATATTAATGGTAGCCGCTTCATTTTCATTTTCCCTTTCATATTATCAATTTGTGGAACACGAGTTTGCAAATCCTGGTTTTCCTTTGAATTGGTAGCACATGGTTTAGTAGGGATAAGTTCCTCTTTAAGCTCCCTTGAATCGTTTTCCATGCGGTCGTCGGACATGATTCGTGTTGTTGTTGATCCCCTCTGTTTCTTAACTTTGTGCATATGATATACATGTTGAAATGCATTAAACAACATTTTAGTCCATATCTTACATGACTTCCAATCTTGTGATTATGTGCACACGGTTTGGCCCCAGCTGTTGTGTCCGAAGGAGTGCAAACTTATTTGCACATACAATGCTTGGTGAAATGCTTAAGTCGCGTAGCCTTGTTTGGGCTTGATATTGCTGCTATCATTTACACTTTTGGTTCAACTCTTATGGTTGCTTAAGCTTACTTGGTGTAGGGTTGCTTCTATTCAACCCTGAGTCATTTTTGAACGGTCTTGTATCAGTGGCCATTTTGCGTCAAGCATGAAAGAACAATATGAGCTTGTCATGCATGGCCAGGGCTGGAGGGGTCGATTGTTCGCGGCTTTTCCTTCGATCGCACCGCTTGTTTTCATCTTGACCGACCTTTAAATCCTCGAATTGCATGATTATTCATTAGTTCATTTGTACAGGATGGATACATCTCAGAAGTGCTGTGAGTGGGAGAAGCTTTTTGGTTTAGACGCCTAGACAACCGAAGTCCAAACAGTGGCCAGCCATCTGTAAATTCCCCCTTCGTTAGTCTTACTCATGCGGAGATTTAAACAATTATTGGTAAGCCCCATTATGCCCCAAGGCCATGCAATTCTAAGCTTGCCAAGCGATTCCAGGGTTGGGATCTGCAGGGAGTATCTTCTGACATCGATATATCTCTATCTGACCAACAAACAATTTCCAGCGAGATGGTAGTTGTGAAGTCCCAGATGCTTGCTCGATTTGAGACCGCCATGTACCAGTTTGGGGAGCACATGGATATGCTCAATGATCATACCGCGAAACAAATTAGCGGTTGGCACACACTAGCTTGTGACCTCCTAAGGCTACACAGGGATAATCTTGAGCGCATCTCCATCTTAGAGAAAGACAAGGCGAAGTTAATCAAAGCTCTTTGATCCCGGGATAGTTTTGTTGTCTCTTTCGCTCAAGGAGACATTGACTTGGCAGGTCAAGAGCGTAGAAAGCCCTTGGCTGGTGAACCTCTGTCTTGCTCTACTTAGGCTAAAAGGAAGGTTGGTAGGCCCAGGAAGAACAAAGATCTGTAGTCTTCTTATCTCGAGTATGATCGCCTCTTTTTTCTTTGCGAACTATGCTTTAGATCAGTTGTATAGCGAGTGCCGGTCCTCGCATTTAACTTTGTGTTGGTCTGTGTTGTGACTTTGTGATGTCGCTGTGTTTTGCTTTGTTAGTATGGGACGGTGCCTCTGTTTGTCGTATCGCGGCCTTTCACCCTGCTTTATCTCACTTTTATTTGTACTTTGCATGTTGCATTTGCATCGCCATTCGCTTTGCTAACCATATGGTTGTAGCGAGCATGAGGTATTACCAGTTTGCTTTTGATACTATAGTAGCTTGCTATGGCTTTATTAGACTGGAAGTGACTACAATTTCTAGCGGACCTATGCTATTTGTTTATAAAGGGACTCCTTCTCGAAACAACTATCCTTGAAATATATTCTATTGAAAAATTGCTAAGAACAAATAAAAGGGGTAGTTACTCATAGGATGTTTTTGAAATTGTTTGCGATCTTCTCACCGATGGCTCCCTGAACCGGTACTACGATATTATGTCATTTTCCAGAGTTGCGTAAGGATTTGACACAATAAAAAAAGGAAAAAACTAATGGATATACAAAGTAAAGGCACTTACCTAAAGGGTTCGTAAGCCCACTGTTGATGGTAAACCTTGAACCCTCGCTGGAATTTCCGAGAGGGGCAAGCGATTCCTTTTTATTTTGAATCAGGAATTATATTCATATGTTTGGTGTAGCCTTGGTAACTCCACATCTAGTGGAGATTTTCCTTTTTTCGGGATTACTCCGGGTTGTGACACATGAGACCGCCAGCTTGCTTTGGGACTTTGCTGAGAAATCAATTCAACCGAGATTCAGGCACTAAGTGACCGGAACCCCTTCTGGCTTTTGTCAAGAGCTGAATGGATCTAGATTTAGGTATTAGCATAGAAGACTGGAACCCCTTCCGGCATCGGTAAAGCGTCAGATCGAACTAGATCCGGGTATTAGTATTAAAGACTTGAACCACTTCTTGTATAAATGGAGCGCCAAATCGACCCAAATTCGGGAATTTAGCATAGGAGACCGGAACCACTTCCAGTATTAATGAACCGCTGAATCGACCCAGTTTCAGGAATTTAGCATAGGAGACCGGAACCACTTTCGGTATTAATAATGTGCCAAATCAACCCAGTTTCGGGAATTTAGCATAGGAGACCGGAACCACATCCAGTATTAATAAAGTGCCGAATCGACCCAGATTCGAGTATTAGTATAGAAGACCGGGACCCCCCCAGTATAGATAAAGTGCCAAATCGACCCAGATTCAGGTATTAGTATAGAAGACCGGGACTCCCTTCGGTATTGATAAAGTGCCGAATCGATCCAGATTCGTGTATTAGTATAGAAGACCGGGACCTCCTTCGGTATTGATAAAGTGCCGAATCGACCCAGATTTGGGTATTACTTAGAAAAACGGGACCCCCTCCGATATTGATAAACTAAGTATCCCCTTCGGATTTGATTTGGAAAGAAGAGGTTTTACGTGCTTTTTGAGCCTCCCCTTAGGATTTTGATGTCAAAGCAGACGATGTACGTTCTTTGTTGGCCACTCGCTAGACCTGTGCGTCCGGAGCGCTTGGCTAGCTTATCCACAAGCAGGGCCCAAGGACTTACCCGACCTCCCTTCAGGAGGTGCCTTATCCTGACCATCATAAGCGATGATAAGGGCTTAGAAACTTAGACGAGGCCATTGTAGGCACAAAACTAAGGTTTCCTTTCTTGACGCTCTATACGGGCCATCATAGGCACTGATAGAGGCTTATACTCTACCCCCTCCAAAGGGTGACCTATCCTGACCATCTTCGGCGAAGATAGGGGTTGCGTTCCTATCTTCGGGTAACGGGAACATAAGCAGAGGTAGGACGTGCTCTTCTGCGAGGAAAGGTAGGACGTGCTTAGTTCTAGCAGAGGCAACTCGTACTCTTCTACGAGCAGAGGCAGGGCGTGCTAATTTTAGATGCACCACCATGACCATTTATGTTGTGAAATGACAGCTTACGCTTTTGATGCTTTAACTCTGGCCCTTTGGTTTGGGCATGGAGAAAGACTAACACACCATCCCCCTCCGGTGGATGCCTTGCCCCGGCCAATCTGACGATGACAAGGGATTTAATCCGTTGGCAATTGGACCCCTTCTTGGCTTTCCGTACATCGTCACACATGTATTAATCCTTTTCCTAAGGACTTCCTCGGACTCATCTAGATTCTTTGACAAACTCTTGTAATCGGCCTTGACTGATGAATCTGACGATGGCCTCTTCGAGAGTTCTATAGTGATTGGTCTCGTGTCCATTCATCAAGTGGTAATGACTGTAGGGCCCTCCTGTTTTTCTTTCGTATTTAGGCCTTTTCTTTGTAGAGACCCAGTAGTCGAGTTCGTGTTTGGTTAGGAAGTAAACATTCTCCTTAGAAGTAGTGAGGTAGCATTCCTGGGGCATCTTTGGCATACACTTCCCTTTTCGTTGATAGGGTCTAATCCTCCTGCGAATCGTCTCAGTTGTGGTTCCAATACTTTCTTCCTTTCTTTTCGGAACATATCGGAATCGAGTTGTTATCTATTCAGCCCACTTATCGGCTAAACAGTTGAAATCGTCCATTATTTCGCGTTCGAGCGTCTTCCCCTTAACTTGCTTGTAGAGAGCATCCTTTAAGTGTGGGGAAACGCTAATGTCCTCTCATGTACGTCCACTGGGTGGGGACGCTATGGTTTGTTATATGTGGGAGGAGTTGCTATTCCCCATCTCGTAAGCGTGTAGTTTTATTTCCCTTTACCATTTTATTACTCGCAGGGCCTCTACTCTTAACTCTTGCTTCTCCATTACCCTACGGTTGGTGGTTCTTGACTTATCCGCTTGAGATTCTGAAGGCCTTTGTTTGGGTTTTCTGCTCATAACTTCGGTACTTCAAAGCTAGTCCGATCCGAGACGGAACAACACAGGTAGATATGTGGCTGTTAACCACAAGGTCGGAGGTTCAGGCCCTCCTTCTAGCGCCAAAATGTTAATGATATTTTTCTTCAACACCGGAAGTGGATCAACGGGGACAAATCTTAAGGGAACACCAAGTGGATTGATTCTCTTCCTTGGTCGACTTTAGTAAGGGATTGGGATGCTTAGGCTCTAATACACAGACTCACTGAGAATTACCAAATCGGATCTGGAATCAGTGATTGAAATTCGTTCGCCATTCGAGGGTGTAGATGCCAACTTAGGCTCCTTTGTGAGGTGGATAACGTATTGCGACTATTAAAATTAGAGAGAAATAAAAATACACACTTACAGAGCAATTTTCTTAAGAAGTTCTACTTTCATTAAGCTCTTTCAAGGAAATACATAGATGTTGTAGAGAAGGAATTCTGCATTGATGATCTTTTCTAAGTTGTTTCTCAGGATACAAAAAGTAAGAGAAAAGCCGACCTCTAGGGTCTTATTTATAGTGGCTTAGTGCCCCTTCCGTCGTAGGGCTATCAGACCCGCCTGGGTTTTTCGCTAGTCGTCTTGCTTTTGGACCTGGGTGCTTGACCTTCGGCTACCTTTGGCGTATTTGGTTATGATACTTGAATCCTTGTGGGTATCCTCTGAATGTGGACTTGCAGACGGGAACTCTCGGACGTAGGCCAACATCTTTATCATGAATACGTCGGGGGCTTGACCCCATGGTGTATGTCGATAGCTGCCGGGTTGAAACCACAACGGGTTTCGATACTAGATAGACTAGTACGGGTTGCCTGTATCCTAGTCTGGGTTTTGGCTAGCCCTCCGATTGTGCATCAGCGGTAGTCTGTATTCTTGGAGGGTGGCTTCTGGTGCCACTCTTATTTATTTGCAGATGTGACCTTTTCGGCACTTATGTAGTGGATGTTCGGGAAGCTGGTTCTGAGTTACCTTCGCGTTCCTCCGGGTTAGTGCCTTTGATTCTTTCGTCTTTAGATGCATCGATGTTGGGGTAGGTCATTATTGAAAATTTCCCTTTGGGCTTCGTTTGTCGGTTTGCTGCCTTTGATTTCTTTGGTTCTAGATCAGAGTGGTCCTTTACATGGAGCCTTTCATCAAGCCGATACTGCCGAAAGAGTCCTGTCTGACTGACTATTGCAGAGGGGTCTTGTCGGTTAAACTCTCTAGTCCTTCACTACCTTTTCCTTTAGGGGGAATGAAAAAGGGGTTGCAGTTGATGCGGTCTTTTGGATTATGTCTTCCTTCTTTCTTTCTTCACATTGTTAGACCCCACTTTTTATTGAGAATTCTATGAGCTTTCGGTTATCCAATACCCCTTCACTACCAGCTTCTTCAGTGTCGATTTTGGTAGTAACAACTTCTATTATTGCCAGAAGAAAATTTTTGGTCTCATACTCTAGTTGAGAGTATGGATCAAGGCCCTATTGCTACCAGAAAGAGATTTCTGGAATTCCATCTTTAATACCGTAATCTGGGGCCTTAGATTTTAATCCTCAAGGAAGGAATATACCATCAACACATTGGCATGAGCCTATTACACAAGAGGACCTTAAGCAAAGATGGTGATCTTCCATATTTCTTAGGGAGATTTCCTTAACTCATACATACATCAAGTTATTATTTAATGTGTCAAATGCATACATGATACAAATAATCGCACTACACTAGAACATAAATTCAGGGGAGAGCTCAAGTAAGTATCTCAAGTTCTCCCTAATAGGACCTTGGGATAAAGGTTTCACTTTTCTTAAAGGTCACGTAGAAGGAAGTATCCTGAGATCACCTATCACACTAAAAGACTTTTACTAGTGCAGAAAGTTAAAATAGGCTTCTTATCATATCATGCGTTCAATACCATGATACTATTATCATCAACAAAGAGCAGGCAACGTGTTATATGTGCCTTAGAACTTACACCTAATAAGAGTGTGTTAAATTTTTGCAGAATAATACAATAAGACTTGGAAAAAGGGAAGAATATCACATACTAGGAGATATCCACACAATATATAAAATTGTATATAAAACTATTTCAAAAGTTGCTACATACACATAACTACCTTCTTAAGAGTTCTACATCGAAGACATGCGAGTGTTGTATCACATTTGATGCACAAAAAAATTTCTGCCAGCTTAACCTGTTATATCGGGTCTGGATTGTTTAAAGTAAATTCTTGAGAGACTTAACCTGCCTTTATTTTCGCTAATTCAGTTTCTAGTTCTTCGGTTCGATGAAGCAAGTTGCCAATCCGCATCAGAACAGGTAGAAGTACCAACCTTTAGCTGGCATTGTAGCTCGTGGATGGTGTTTTCTTTTTCTTTTAGTTGGTTCTCAATAAAGGATACCTATTCCTTAAGGTTCCTATTGGTTATCTTTTGGAGATAGTACATCCTTTTCGATCTCGAAAGGGTAGCATCCTTAGAAATATCTTTGCAACCTACAACTATCAAAGGTTCTTCACTGAATTGAGAGGAAGGGGTTTGGAATTGGTCATCCAACTCACAGATTAGAGGAAGTTTAATGATGTATAAAATCTAATTGTCAAACAATGACACTAGTAACATCATATTTATCTAAGGAAAACAACTACTTGAACTTCTACCATAAAAGCTACGAATTGTTTCAGCAAATATATACATCCACAAGATCATGATAGTAAAAGTTTGCTAGTCAGTGCAGATACCATCCATATTATACATTAATACAATACAAATGATTATATGTTTTATCAAAAACTAAATCAAAAGTAATGAAGGTGTTAAAAATGTCTTATGCAAACACATCTAAGCTTTTCTATTAGATGTCTTTCCCCAGTTTTACAAAACAAGCTCTATGGAAAGCCTTTGTAGGTAAAGGCGATGTATATAAAGAATTACTGAGACTTACATCTTTGAGGAAGCAAGGGTCTGTCGCAATAAAAGGAAGCTAATCATTTATATAAATTCATAATGGAAGAAAACATTTCGAGACTGAAAACCATACCTATGTGGCAGGGATATAGATTTGAGCAAAAGTTCTGCTATCCTTTAGCTTAGAAGAATCCTCCTCCTTGGAAAAGGCTTCAATCAGGTCTTGAGCAGATGATGTGCTCAGGGAGTCAATGTTGGTACCCTTAGAATCAAGTACCTCTACAGTAGCAAAGGAAGGGTCTCCACTATCTCTTCTAGACTCATCCCGGTGACACCCATCACCTCATGTCTCTTCGTTAATAATTGTGTCTTCTTCTTCATTGTCAGAATCTTCAGGAAGCTCCTCAACAAACAAAAAGGACTTGAGCTTTGTCTTTTCCTTCTATGGAGCTTTACCTTCCTGCTTAGCCAACTTAATCCTTTCCAAAACTCTGCTCCTAGCGGAAGGATGCACTGAAGTAAACTCAATCTCTGGAACTTTTTATGGTTATCAAAAAACAAAGCAAAGGGTGTCTTCGTCGTATTCCATAACGATGTCATGAAGATGAACTTTCATAAAGTCGGATATTTTGTTACTGGCTTAGTAAATTATTCATTTTTCGAAGGAAAGCCGATTGTCCATCTCCAACACAATGGCATGGTCGGCTTCCATCTCTGTCTGCTCATTTTTGAGGTTCTCAACCTGGTTTGACAAGTTATCCTTAACCCTGTTCTCCTCCTCTAGCGAGGCCTTCAATATTATGCATTCACCGTCGCTCTCTGGCTTCTCCCGTGATAATATGTCAACCTTATCTTTTAAAGCCTTATTCTCCTCCCTAAGAGGGATGTTCTCAGCAGAAGATGAAGAGGCCAGTCGCCTAGACTAGAACCAGCCTTTCGTCACCTGGAAATTAAGAAAAAGGACAAGTTAACCTCTGTGTGAAAATAATATAGCGAAAAAGAAACCTAGGAGAATAAACCTATACCTCAAGCTGATCCTTGACCAGTTGCCAGTGGTAGTCCTCTGAAACTAGAGGCAAGTAAGTGGTGGAATTTTAGCAACATTGGTAGACGGAAGGGAAAGATTCACAAGCTTATCAACGTCCAAAACTGACGGTGTAGGAACAAGAGAAATAACATGTTGAGAAGAGGAAGTCATAGATGAGCATAGCATATTGGTCACTCCTCTAGAGTGACCGACACGACTCCGTCGCTGGAACACTTATTATTGCAAGATCC
The DNA here is from genome assembly GCA_030737875.1 of Allium sativum. Lineage (NCBI taxonomy): Eukaryota > Viridiplantae > Streptophyta > Magnoliopsida > Asparagales > Amaryllidaceae > Allium > Allium sativum. The sequence goes on along the minus strand of CM060923.1, from coordinate 415,862,328 downwards.
ATCCATGAGAAATTTCCACTAAATGACTGGAGTTTCGATATCTTCCGGGGGAGGTTCAACCGGGGTGGTGAATTCCACTATTAAATCGTTGAGGTCCTGCCTAAGGGGCTCGGTAACGGATTAATGCGATCTCGAACTGACTCAGCTCTATATTTCACTTCAGTAATCGCCCAGATGCCTTAGGATGCGGTAGGACCTGTCGTAGTGCCTCGTAAGTGTAGTCTAATGTGGTGAGACTGAAAGAATTGTCACAGCTTCTAGGAGGTCATCAACAAGTAGTCGGCTAGCTTTTTGAGCTTTGGGTAGTTCTTTTTTGCCTCCATTAATAATTTGCTGATGTAGTAAACATGCTATTGGACACGATCTTCAATTCATACGAGCATTAAGCTGATTACCTACATGGAAACATACAAATAAACATATAAGTCCTCGTGGTCCACATGTTTGGATAAGGTAGGTGGTCCCTCTAAGTGATTCAAAATTTACTTGAATGCGACGAGGCATTCTGAGGTCTATGTGAAGTTGCGTTTCCCCTATCGTAGTAAGTGAAAAAAGGAATGTATTTGTCAGTGGCTTTAGAGATGGATTGACTTAAAGTGGCGACTTTCCCATTTAAACATTGAATATACTTGATGCTCCGAGCGGCCTGAATGTCCCGGATAGCTTTGATCCTATATAGATTGTCTTCGATGTGTTCAGAATTGACAATGAAACCAAAGAATTTTCTCAACGGAATGCCAAAAGAGCATTTCAAGGGTTTGAGTTTCATGTCATATTGGCAGAGAACATCGAACATTTCAGAGTGGTCAATGGCGTGGTCATTCAATAATTTTGATTTTACAAGCGTACCGTCCACATATACCTCCATAGATCTTCCGATCTGATCTTTGAAAATGAAGTTTACCAACCATTGATTAGTTGCTCCCGCATTCTTAAGACTGGAGGGCATGAAGCGATAGTAGTAGAGCGTGAGGTCGGTTATGAAAGAGGTGTGATCCTATTCGGGGACGTACATAGGAATCTGATTGTAGCCTTAATAGGCATCCGTGAAGGATAAGAGCTGGTATCCGACGGTTGAATCAACATGTTGGTCGACCTTCAGAAGTGGGAAGCTATCTTTGGGACATGCCTTGTTCAAGTCGTAGAAGTCGATACACGTTCACCACTTGTCTTTTGCTTTCTTGACCAAGACTGGATTGGAGATCCATTCGGAGTAGTTGGCATCACGAATAAAGTCGTTATTTAGTTGCATATCTACCTCTTCCTTGAGAGCGTTTGATCTTTTAGTTCTAAAGAATCGGCGTTTCTGTTTGACCGGAGGTTGCAATGGGTTGAGATCTTGCCTATGACAAGCGATCACCAGGTCAGTTCCATGCATATTAGAGTGGATCCAAGCAAATAGTCCAGGTTAGACCTTAAGAATTCGACAAGATCTTCCATTATCGTTGGGTGGAGTTGCGATCTAACTTTCAAGACCTTTGTAGGGTCGTCGAGGGAGACAAGAACATCCACCGTAGGTTCGACTGGGATAGCCCTTTCGGAGTCGGGCTCTTCGTCCTCCCTTGGATCTAGATCATCGGAAAAACGACAGTGGTGCCTGAGCCAATGCTCGGACTCCTTCGATTGCTATGCAGAGATGGTCATGGCATAAGAGGGTGGAGGCATGGTCTTGCTTGTTGATAACAAGATTTTGATTGATGCCAACGAGTGAAGTTGCAATGGGAATATATCATAAAGATAAGGTTTCGTGTATATATATATATATATATATATACACACACACACACACACATTGGGTCGTGTTAGAATTATGTTAAAATCTATACTCAAGTATACACGAATGTGCAAAAAATAGTAATATATATATATAAGCCTTAAAAATGCCACGAATATACAAAAACTGGCCTACCAGTCGATTGGCAGAAAAAAGACCAGTCGACTGATCAGCCTGTTTTTGTATATAACGGCTAGTTTTAAGAATTTTATTTATACGATTTAATTCTACCAGTGAACTGATGATTTTTAACCCGTCGACTGATTCGACCCAGAAAATATTTTATGAATAGTCACCATCTTTCATGAAGAGATCCCTCTTCATAAATCAATGGAAATGGACACTACTCTTTGTAGAAACCCTTCATGAAAGAATGCTACTATATACTACTATATAAACAAATTCAATCATGTTTTACAGTCACCGAATTTACTGATTATTATTACATACTCTCCATTCTCTGAGTTTACATTCTTTGCAAATAAAATCTCTCCAATTCAAAAACTTGTTGAATCCTTGAATTGATTTAATATCATTTGATTCAACAAGCAATTTTCTTCCTCAAATCTTCGCATTCAAATAATATACTTGAGGATCAGATTATAGGAAGGTTGTACGTAAACTATTAGCTATTCGTGTTGATTCAAGAACACAAACCAGATGTCAAATACTTGTAATTATTGAAGACCTGTGTAGTTGCTCAGGCGAGAGGCATCCTTGTTGGGGCTCGGGTGTACTGACCTATTCCTCTGGGTTAAGAGAGGGTGTTGTTAGTGAATTCCGAAGAGGAGATTCGGGACTAGACGTAGGGCGGGGAGTCCGAACCAGTATAGAAATTCCTGTTGTCATTTTTCTTTATTTACCGCATTTACTTTGATTGTGATATGTCTCTATAACTTAGATTTTACCTGCGTAACTATTAATTAGTTAGTATATCACATACATTTTCGCTATAGCCATATAGATCCTGTTTAAGTCGTACGAATCGACTTTTCATTTGGTACCAGAGCAAGGCCATCATATAACCGTAAAACCGTTATATGATATTTAGATAATATGGATAATAACACTAGTACTACCATTAACACCAGATATTCTGAAGGCCAATCAACTGCTAGACCACCCTTCTTTAATGGCATGAACTATAGTTACTGGGCTACACGAATGAGGATATACATGCGGGCAAATAGTTTTGATGCATGGAATATTACACAAAAAGAATACACACAACCTACTACAGTATTCATGGAATGGTCTACATCAGAAAAAGCGGAGGCTAGTGTCAATGCTAAGGCTATGAACATGTTGCATTGTGCTTTAGATAGGAATGAGTTCAATCGGATTTGTATGTGCAACACTGCGTATGAAATCTAGAGAACACTTAAAATTACTCATGAAGGTACTAACAAAGTTAAACAAAGTAAAATATATATTCTCAAGAATCAGTTTCAAAATTTTAAGATGAATGAAAATGAATCCATAAATGATATGTATTCACGTTTTCAAAACATTTATCATTCATTACTAGGACTAGGAGAAAAGTATTATGACTTTGACATAGTATAAAAAAATTTGAATTCTTTAACAGATGGATGGGAGAGAAAAGTGTTAGCAATTGAAGAAACTAATGATCTCTTTGCCATGAAACCGAAAGAATTGATCGGTAATTTAATGTCATATGAAGTGAACTTACAGGCAAAGAAATCACTGGTACAAGATAAGAAGAATTTAGCTTTCCATGCTGAATAAGAAGATTCCGACTCAGACGAAGAAGATATTGCATTTGTTGCTAAGAATTTTAGAAAATTTCTGAAATAAAGAAAAAGTCAAAGCAAAAATATAAAGAAGAATTCATCAGAAGAACCTGATCCTGCTCTAGTAGAATGCTTCGACTGTCACAAGACCGGACACTATCAAAAGAATTGTCCAGAGCTAAAGAGAAATCGCAAAAATGAAAAATCAAAGAAACGAGCTTTTTCAGTTACTTGGGACAACTCAAATTCATCCTCTGAAAGTTATAGCGACAGTGATAGTGAGCAAGCCAACGTGTGCTTCATGGCTAAGGAAAATGGTGTAAGTAGTATAACTTTTGATGAATTAGTAGAAATTAATACTTAAATTTTAGGATCTAGAAAGATATTTAAGCGAATAAACAAGCTAGCGACGATAAAAATAAAGCCGAATTTGAAAGAGACCTTTTGAAAGATGAGAAAGAAATCTTAGAAGAAGAAATTAGAAAATTACAAGACTCTCTTTCAATTGCAAATTCTCAAATTTCTTTGTTGAGTCAAGAAATCGAGACTCAAAAGAATAAAAATGATTTATTTTTATCTGAAAATCATGATTTAAACACTAAAATGAAAATTATAGAATTAGAAACTTTTGTTTAAAAACAAAGTTAGAAAGCATTTCTAAAAATGTAAATAATTTTAACAAAGGTAGAGAGAATTTATCTAAAATATTAGAAAATTCTCAATCTGATTTTAGTAAAAAAGGACTAGGTTATAATAAAGAAATTAACTCAAAAATAAAATTTGGCTCAAAAATTTCTAATATTAAACCGAAAATTTCTCGTCGTAAATTAAATATTTCTACTAAGAAAAAATATTCGAAATGTATTAGTATATGGATTCCGAAAACAAATAATGTTCTTATTAAGAATAAATATATTAAAAACTTTCTAGATTCTGTTTATTTTAACAGTAATTATTTTTTCAAAAAGGAACCTAAGCCCTCTTGGGTTTGGCTTCCTAAGACTTAACCCTTAGGACACTTATGGAGGAAGTGTGTACCAATAGAATTTTTGACTTATTTTTGCAGGTCCCATTCAGTAAAAACAGAGGAAAATAGATACTAGATAGTGATTGCTCAAAACACATGACAGGTGACAAAGAAATGTTAATAAATATCATTTACTAAAAAGGAGGAACTATCACATTTGGAGATAATTCAAAAGGATATATCATCGACAAAGGCGGTGTGAGCAGTTACGGTATATCTAATTCACCTCTTATTTCAGATGTTTTATTAGTTAATAACTTAAAACACAATTTATTAAGTATAGGTCAATTATGTGATAAAGGTTTTCAAATATCATTTTCTGAGAATAAATGTAGTATATTTGATTCAAATCAAAATCTCATTTTTGAGGGAAATCGAGACAAATTTTTTTATATTTTAAATGTGACAGGTAATAATAATCCAAGTGTGTGTTTATTATCCAAAGACAATGATCCTTGGTTATGGCACAAACGATTTTGTCATATTAACTTTAAATCAATAAACAAATTATCTAAAAATGATCTTATAAGAGGATTACCCAAAATAAAATTCAAAACTGAAAATTTATGCGATGCTTGTCAATTTGGAAAATTAACGAAATCCTCTTTTAATTCTAAGAAGGTTATATCAACATTACAACCACTTGAGTTACTACATATGGATTTATTCAGACTAACTCAAGTTCGGTCTATAAATCATAGTAGATATGTGTTTGTAATTATTGATGATTTTTCAAGATATACTTGGACTATGTTTTTAAAGAATAAAAGTGATACTTTTGATATCTTTAAAAATTTCGTCAAATAAATCCTAAATTTAACTGATTTAAAAATAAAGAACATATGAAGTGATCATGGAGGAGAATTTGAAAACGAGAAATTTGCTTTATTTTGTCAAAAGAAAGGAATCTTTCGTAATTTTTCATTTTTTATAAATCCACAACAAAATGGAGTTGTAGAATGTAAGAATAGAACTTTACAAGAATTTGCGAGAACATTATTATATGGAAGTACACTACCATAACATTTTTGGTCTAAAGCTGTCAAAACAGCTTGTTATGTTTTGAATCGTGTTTCCATTCAATCTCTTACTAAAAATACTCCATACGAACTTTTTAATGGAAGAAAACCAAATATATCTTATTTTAATTTTTTTGGTTCAAAATGCTTCATTTTAAATGCAACAAATCGGCTTGGAAAATTTGATCCAAAATCCGACAAAGGAATATTCTTAGGATATTCTAGGCATAGCAAGGCTTTTCGTATTTTCAATAAAAGAACCAGTAAAATTGAAGAATCACTTCATGTGTCACTAGATGAAAATATTATTCAAAATTCTGTTAATTCAGATATTCTGAAAAATAATACTTCACATGACGATGATTTTGATATATATAGAGAAGATGAAAACATTGTTCATAATAATATAGAGAATAATGCTACTGAGATTCAAAATAATCAAAATATTCCTATTAATGAAGTTTGATCTCCACCAAGGATATTACAAGACCATCCAACCCAAAATATTATTCGAGAAATAACTTCAAACGTAAGGACAAGAAGACAACTAAATTTGGTAAGCAATGTAGCTTTTCTCATCAAATATCGAACCCAAAATTCCTAAAGAAGCATCTACAGATGAAAATTGGAACATTACCATGCAAGAAGAATTAAATCAGTTTGAACGTTACGAATTATGGGAACTAGTTCCAAAACCAAATGATCAAACTATTATTAGAACAAAATGGGTATACAAAAATAAAGCAGATGAATTGTGAAATATCACTAGAAATAAAGCTAGACATGTTGCACAAGGTTACAATCAATAAAAAGGTATATATTATGAAGAAACTTTTGCACCAATCGCACGACTAGAAGAAATTCGAATTCTATTAGCATACGCGTGTCATCATAAATTTATATTATATCAGATGGATATTAAAAGCGCTCTCTTGAATGATTACATTAAAGAACGAGTATATGTTGAACAATCTCCACAATTCGCTCATGAAAAATATCCTGATCATGTTTATAAACTGAAAAAGGCATTATATGGTTTGAAACAAGCACTTTATGCGTGGTATGAACGTCTCAAAACTTACTTGTTAGATTCAGGATTTCAAATTGGAAAGGTTGATCAAACATTATTTATCAAGAAAGACAATAAAGATATTCTAATAGTTCAAATATATGAAGATGACATTATCTTTGGATCAACAAATGATCAATTATGTCAAGAATTTTCAAAAAAAATGACCAATGAATTTGAAATGTCACACATGGGTGAACTATTTTACTTTCTGGGTTTGCAAATTAAGCAATTATCTGATGGAATTTTCATAAATCAAGAAAAATATTGTACTAATTTAATAAAACATTTTGGAATGGAAAACACGACAAGTAAACCTACACCAATGAGTACGACGACACATTTAGATAAATATGAAAATGTTAAAAGTGTCGATCAAATTTTACATCGAAGTATGATAGGTTCACTTGTGTATTTAACCGCAAGTAGACTGGATATTATGATGAGTGTTTGCTTATTTGCTCGTTTTCAAGCTAATCCAAAAGAATCACATTTGAGAGCGGTTAAACAAATATTATGATATCTTAGTAGTACCAAAGATTTTGGACTCTTCTATCTGAAAGACTATTCCTTTGTGTTAGTTTCATACAGTGATGCTAATTTTGGAAGATCACCGATGGATCGTAAGAGTACAAGTAGAACATGTCACTTTGTCGGTAGATCGCTTATATCTTGGTTTAGCAAGAAGCAAAATTGTGTTTTATTATCAACATGCGAAGCTAAATACATATCTACTGCACTTGCTTGTGCTCAGGTATTATATATGCAGCAAACACTAAAAGATTTCAACATACGTTTGTCAAATTCCATAATTTATTGGGATAATACAAGCGCAATAAATTTATCTAAGAATCCGGTAAACCATTCCAGAACTAAACACATTGATATCAGACATCACTTCTAGAGAGATAATATTGAAAGACAAAAAATTAATTTAGAATCTGTTAACTCAAAAAATCAAATTGCATATATCTTTACTAAACCCCTTTTAGAGAATTCTTTCATTAGAGTCTGACGAGAACTAGGAATTGTATCTTTCAAAGATCTCTAAATTGTTCTTCGGTTACTATGTGCTTATAATGTCTTTATTTCTTTTTAATCGATGACAGAGGGGGAGAAATATCTTTTATACCATATATGCTATATAGTATGTTTCCATGCTAATATATTCTTATGTTTTCCATACTATTGGAAAATTTTTGTTAACACTTGTTAATGCAGGAATCAAATGGTAAGGTTATAAAAATTATGAACTAACAAATTATTGCAGAAATTCAGGGGGAGCTTAACTTCAGGGGGAGAAAATCAAAAGTGTTGTCATCAATCAAAAAGGGGGAGAGAATGTTGATAACAAGATTTTGATCGATGCCAATGAATGAAGTTGCAATGGGAATCATATCATAAAGATAAGGTTTTGTGTGTGTGTGTATATATATGTATACATATTCATCGAATCGTATTAGAATTATGTTAAAATTTATCCTCAAGTATACACGAATGTGCAAAAACAAAGTTATATATATATAAGCCTTAAAAATGCCAGGAATATACAAAAACTTGCCTACCAGTCGACTGGTAGAGAAAGGACCAGTTGACTGGTCAGCCTGTTTTTGTATATAATGGCTAGTTTTAAGAATTTTATTTATACGATTTAATTCTACTAGTCAACTGATTCGACCCGGAAAATATTTTATGATAAGTCACCATCTTTCATGAAGAGAGTCCTCTTCATAAATAAATGGAAATGGACACAATTCTTTATAGAAACTCTTCATGAAAGATTGCTACTATTATACTACTATATAAACAACTTCAATCATGTTTTACAATCGCCGACTGATTAATTTTCTATACTCACATTCTTTGCAAATAAAAGCTCTCCAATTCAAATACTTGTTGAATCCTTGAATTGATTTAATATCATTTGATTTAACATGCAATTTTCATCCTTAAATCTTCACATTCAAATCATATACTCGAGGATCAGATTATAGGAAGGTTGTACTTAAACTATTGGCAATCGTGTTGATTCAAGAACACAAATCTGAAGTCAAATACTTGTAATTGTTGAAGACCTGTGTAGTTTCTCAGGCAAGAGGCATCCTTGTTGGGGCTCAGGTGTACTGACCCATTCCTCCGGGTTAGGAGAGGGCATTGTTAGTGAATTCCGAAGAGGAGCTTCAGGACTGGACGTAGGACGAGAAGTCCGAACCAGTATAGAAATTCCTGATGTGATTTTACTTTATTTATCGCATTTACTTTTGGTTTTACCTGCGTAACTATTAATTAGTTAGCATATCACATACATTTCCGCTATATCCATATAGATCCTGTTTAAGTCGTACACATCGAGTTTTCATTGCCTTGGTCTTTATTATGCGCATTCTTCAATTCTGTGGCTTAGCAATCTCAAGCTATTGCTTGTTCTCTCGTGACTATACCGATCCCATTTTCTGTCGGTAACTTCATTAGGAGGGACCATAGTGACATGCAAACTCAGAACTCTACAAGAAAGGGATGTACAAAGAAGGCGTTGTATGGAGAGATGACGTCGATAACCATAAAGGTGATGATTTGGACCTGGCTCTGATCCTTGTCTTCGATCCCCATCTCCAAGTTCTACTGGTAGGTCAACCATGCTTATTGGGTGGTTCGAAGATCCGTTGAAGCCATGGATCATTGCATGGTAGGGTTTCAAGTGTTTGGTCTACAACTTCATACGATTGTAGGCTGCTTTGAAAATGATGTTGACTGTGCTTCCGGAGTCGATCATGATCCTTCGGACGTAGATAGGGCTGATCTGTGCTATGATCACGAGAGGGTTTATGGTTGGGATCTCAATTTCCTTGGACTCTCGTTCACGGAAGATGATATCGTCCCACATTGTTTTATGAAGCTAGGCGAGGATAAACTCGTCCAAAGTAGAGTAGACTTCGTAAGTTGTGTGTTTTATGGAGTTTACCTACTCTTCCATTTTTCGGAAGCTTTCATGCGTTGGGTGAGGTCCACTATAGATAATTTTGATCACAATGCCCTGCCTTTGATTGGATGGATCCAGTGCTGCATTGGCAGGTGCTGGGAGTGCGAGCATTGGAGGACGCGCGACTGCTTTGGGAGAAGTAGGTTCTTGAATGTACTACTCCAGGCATTTCTCACGGATGAGCTTTTCAATCACGTCCCTAAGGTGGAAACAATCATTAGTTTTGTGCCCATACATGTCGTGGTACAGGTAGTATCCGCTAGAGTTCTTCTCACGGCCAGTGGATTCCCTAGTGTTTGGTGTCTTATATTGGCATGAATTATAAGTTTCTAATAGATTGTCCCCTTGTCTTGATTCAGTGGAGTGTAGGTTCCATAATTTTGGTAGCGATCGTGCTTCTTGGGATTTACTGGAACCAAGTTTTTGTTGCGACCACCTTGCTTGCTCCTGTTCGACTTTGGAATTTAGGGGACTGCTCCTCTACCCTTATCGAGGTACTCTCCAACTTGTTTTCCTTTAATGTTATTGTTGATGGTGCCCGGGCGTGGATTGTTGGAGTGGTTCCTGCAAGAAACTCGATTACGTCTCGATTCTTCCTAACACAAGAACTGTCCGTCCTTTTCGTAAAATGCATCAAGGTTCTTTGGTTGTTTCCTGTCGATCCATGTTTCAAATTCAAAGTAGGGAGGACACATTTTACAAGATGGATGTGTACGGTACGGGGCTCCGGGTCATCGACATTAGCGAGGGCGGTATTGAATCACGCAAGATAGCTTTTGAGAGACTCCGCAGGCATTTGATAAAGATTGGATAGGGTGAGGTGGTTCTTCGGAGTTAGAACCTGCATTCTTAATTACTTAGTTGATTCTTTGGCCAGTTGTCCGAAGGTTGTTATAGAGCGTAGTGGGAAGCGAGAGAACCAAAGTAGGGTTGTGCCTTATAAGACGATTGGAAAGCGTTTTACTTGACTACGTCGGCGGCCCGTCTAGAGTCCACCTGCCATTCAAAGTGGTTTAGGAAGGAAAAAGGATCGGTCGTGCCACCATAGAACGCCATCTGTGGCATGTTGAAGCATCAGCGCCACTCGGCTTTATGTATGATATTTATGAAGGTATTACGCCTCTAGTGAGTTTCCTACGAGTCATTGGCGTTCCCTCGCGTATCTCTCATGATCCTTCGCACCATGTCGAGGAGATATGTTGGGTGCGGATCTTCTGGTGGAACCCACTGGTTTCGACGAACTTCGGGAGTTTTGTTCTGTGGACATCTTCTGTGATGCACATACGGGTCATCCTCGTCCATATTGTCGACATCGATGGTCTAGTTTTGGTATGGATGGCGAGGATGAGAACGTTGGTGTGCATACTGATCTGGGGGACCTAGCACTAGTACAAAACAGACCAATTACTTTGGTTGTTTACCCCCCTATTGCATCAGTTCAACAACTGATGCAATTGCAGACGATGCAAAAATCTTTTTCCTGTTGCATCGGCTATAAAATCGATACAAAATCATTTATTTGCATCGAATGTTTAAAAGAAGTCGATGCAATATATGACTTTTTTGCATCGTTTTTCAGAAACATTCGATGCAAAAGTGGCTTTTTTGCTTAGTAAAGTCTTAAATTTTCCACTAGTTGTTTAAAAATCCAATGCAAAAAAGTTACAGTTTTGCATCGAACTTTATTTATAGCCGATGCTAAAAAACGTATCATTTTTTATATTGTATTTTTGCATCTCCTAATTTGACAACCGATTCAAAATGTTATCTTCTGTAGAAACCACCTTCCCTACCTGAATAACCGAAATTCTTAAATAACACATCTATATACAGACACACACATATACCTGCACACACACACAATAGTAGACAAGCTAGTAATTGCATAATCATTTAAAATACAACTAAATGACATGCAAATTGAACATATAACGGTAAAACATACATACATACATACATACATATATATATATATATATATATATATATATATATATATAATTCAAGTATAATGTTTTTGTAATCCACACAAAATAGCAATATGATTCAGAACAAAAACCTGAAATATAATGTTTTCAAGTACAATCACTAGGATGAAATATAGTTCACACTGTTACCTACACCAATATAATTACGTAGTAACCAATGTAATCCATAGATGTCGTCATCCTTCTAAGCGACAACTTCAATCCAAAACAAGAACCTGAAATGAAGTAACAGAGATAATCAGTTATGTCCATTTTCAGCATGATAAAATTGAATTATTGCACAAATATTTGGCATAAAAAGATGAAAATATTTGATACATCCTTTTGCTAATCACTGGATTGCAGGCCCCTTTTATTGAATTAAACTGAGTAGTCTAAAAAAACATCATGTGTTTACTTATTACTTGCAAACACAACAAAAGACAACTAAGGAGATGCACAACTATCATGTTGCAAAAAAGATATGACCTCAGTTCAATAACAGACCATACAAGAATGCAAAAAAGAAATTTTTGTCATAAAATTTGTATGATGCAGAAGTCCAACAAGTAATTAAGTACATCGTAAAATTTCACAAATGGTCACAGCTAGCCCTGAGAACAGAGCTTTGAGAAAAAAAATTGAAATTAAGACCTTCAGGAATGTTCTCTATTTTTTCTTTGTTGTTGTCTAGTAAGTTATCAGGACTGTAAACATACCTTAAGGAATGTAAACATACTACCACTCCCAGCAATATGTTTTTCACCAAAGAAAACATAAATTCCATAAAATTTGGTGATTTACCAAAAAATGGATGACACAATGCAAAAATGTAATAAAGCATTATCAAGTTTAGAACTGTAATTCTCAGTCATATGCTTTTCACCAAAGAAAAGATCCATGCATATATAAAGAGTTTCTATATTAACTCCCCAAAGCCTTATAACCAATTAACAACATACAATGGATCCATGCATAAGAAAAGATCCAGTATGAACCATAGTGCATACATCAGAAAAGATGCTAAAAGATCAAAATAACAAACAAATTACCCAATTTTGAAATATTTATTCTGATGCTAAAAAGATCAAAATAACAAAGAAATCATCCAATTTTGAAATATCTATAAAACTCTTATAGAATCAATTAAAATTTGGAAATAATTTAGTTAGTTGCAAAATTTTCAATCATCTGAATATTGCAACGAAACAATATTTGCATGTTTAAAAAATGACTTACAAATGCGAATAAGAATTAAAAACAGTTCAAAATTAGACTTTAGATTTTTTTCCTATGGCTATTCCAAATGGATCACAAAAGTGATTCCACTAAATATGCATAAATATTTCCCACTTAGGTACTAGGTAAAAAATAAAAATTACAAACAATCACGTTAACAGCATGAACAAACAAAAAAAATACAAATCATGTGTAAATAGTGTCAAATTGTAAACAATGCAACTTAAATAACATAAATCTCTGTAAACACAGTTTTATAGCATGAACAAACAAAAATAAAGAGAAAGTAACAAATGAATTGTACAGCTCATGGCCATTCCAAACTGAATAGTGCAGCAATTCTACTATAGAAGACGATGGAATATGTGACCACTTCAAAACAACATGAATTTCAAAGAAATTTTTATCACAAAAGGCTTTATATTCAACGTTTACTCTAGAATATGCACATATGGTTTTGATATGCTCCACTGAGCATTATTCAATAATATTCAAAATAAATGCAATGACAATGATAGGGTAAGCATTTGAAAATATATATTCTCGGACGCTTTTATTATGTGAAAATGTAGATATACATAACCTTCAATCAATACCCTAACAACTCGTATATTTATTACATGTGCAAATGCAAAGCAAACAGCATAATGTACTTCAAAATGTATGCCTATAAGTATGAAAACGACCAAAAAAATAATGGTAGGGAATGCACTTGTGATTTCACACTTAAATACCAAAAAAATTATAATTTAGACTGCAGTGTATTTAAGACTCAAACTTAATATTACGCTATAATATATCAAAGAGAAGACGAAATTATAAAACTTCGTTCCCAGTCCCTATTGCCTTACTTGTCTTGGTTCAGGACAGCAACCGGCTACATAATCACGACTAAATTTAACATAGCTTACAGTTTAGTCATGCTGAAAATAGACATCTTGAAAATATTTGTGTCAATATTCAGCATGATAATCACGACTAAATTTAACATAGCTAACAGTTTAGTCATAGCTTACAGTTTAGCAACTATTCAGCATGACACCACAAAGAAACAACATCAAATACCAATAGAAACATGTGAAACAGCTATTGAGAGCAGGCTGCATAGCCACAGTTTCATACCCATCAATACCACTTACATCCAATAAACTCAAACAAACAAAATTTAAATTAATTCTTCATACTAACCATTTTAACTCATGTAATGCTGAAAGCAAGAAAGAGACATGAATAAACTCACCATATTATAGCATATAGGAAGACTACATCCAATTGTGCATGATATATCTATCTAAATTATCCCGAAACTCGTCCACGTCTTGTTGGCTATAAGAACCATTTTGTCTAAAATACTGCAATTAATTTCAAAACATTAATCATACAAACTCTTAACATAAAGTATAAAGGAAAAAAATTAAAATGGTACCTCATATAGCAGGCCAAACCTTAGCTCTGCCCCTGCCAAGGGGTAATCTGAAAGCTGTGTTTGAGAAGGAGAGGCTATGAATTACATTTGAAAATAAGGGTGTCTCATAATTTCCGCTTTTGATAAATACTGGCATGAGCAAAAATACCAAATTTCAGTGAAAATGATTTACCCCCTACCCCATACAAGCAGGAATCACAACAACAAGTACTAACCAGATTGACATGTTGCTTTAAAATTAAGATAGATATATAAGTATATAACAAATCTCATTTTGTCCCTTCCTTCCTTTTTTAGTCTGACCATCACAACTATAGAGTTCTTTAACTGCGTCCAGGGCAGCGTTGCTAGTATTTCCTAATGCACAACTCCCAGATATATCATCTGATACTAAGGCGAGAGGAGAAATATCAATCGCCCTAAGAAATGGTATTGGAATGGTATTTCCAGCAGCATAGATGGACTAAAGCTATAAAAAAAGACAAATAATTTGATGGTAGCGTAATATTGGAGTCTGCATTGTGAACTTGCTATTATAATAAAAAAATACATGCGTGTGCATTGCTTGTTAGAGAGACCATAAGTTTATTTCCATTTCTTACATATGAAAGGTGGCTTTGCTTGGAAAGGTGATTAGTGTGTATTCAAAGTGAAAACAGATCTTCATTATGACTCTACTAACCAAAATAACGCATTAAAAAATATGCTAGGATAAGCATCACATGATTGTTTGTTGTTTTTCTCTTAGTTGTTAATAAGAAAAATGGTAATTTGAAATGGAAACGATCAAAGAAATGGATGAATGCAAAAATCATATGTTCAGGTGAAAGTGAACGCACACGCACATGTGTGTATGTGTACATACACATACATGGAAACTACCTTATCCTGCATAGAGAATGCTTTACGAACGATTGTGCAACTCTTCAGTGGAATGGTAGATTTATCAATTTGTCCACCTAGCTTAGAACTGCTATTTATAACAGGAGTCGAACTTTGGCCTGTAGTTTGCAGATCGAATTGTCTAGTGACAACGGTACTAGTTATATTATGACAGAGCACCATACAAACATTGTTACGTTTTGCATAACATATCCTATTCTGCAAAGCTAATTGAAAGTCTGAAACAGACCATAGAGAAAAAATTGGACTCATTGCCCCCTACTAATAAATGTGTTTTAGTTTTTCAAACTTCTAAATTAGAATGGTAACAAAGTTGTTAAAAGTAGTGGCAGTGGTGTCTATTTATGTAAATAGTTCTTCTCCATTGCTTCCTTAAATTCCAAATCGTAGACAAGCAACATTGATGAGCTACCAACATGGCTACAACACAATTTGAAATTTTTTTCTAAATATCACGAAAGCCAAGAAACTGGACTTCAATGAACCTATTACAGAACAATCGAAACAAAAATTTAAATTTAACTCAATTGTTTAAAGGTGAAATTATCTGACTAGTCATGTACTCATGACAACATGAAACCCACATCATATATATAGGTGAGAATGTCAGTAAAAGAGGATAAAGGGCCAACAAATTCAGAGCAATCATTAAATTGTGTGTTTGAAAATCAAACAAACACAGAAAAAAGGGTAATTCTATCAGTTAAACTTGAATTCCATCCACGTAAAGTAATAGCAGATTGTGATTTTGAGATTTTTGGCAATGAACACAGATACAAAGTAATCTAGCAGCATACCCTTTTACATCCTTCGAATGATGGATAAAAACAATATACATCTCATGAAATCTGTGGGTACTGATTTCTTTAAAACATGGTCAACAAAGTGACCAGTTCCAATAAGTGACCATCTCATGGTAAGACACATATTCATGAATAGCTGGAGATACTTCTATGGAATGTAAGAAAAATCCATAAAATTTATATGAACAAAATTCATGGGTTTCTCCTAAAATTTGTAGCTAGCGGAATATATAAAACAGATACATACAAAGTTTATATGTAGTAGAGAACCAGGCTTGAAGTCCCTTAAACTTGGGTTTCTTAACGCAAGCTTGAAGCATTTGGAAATAACTGCATGTATCTTTATTCTAGGAATGATAATAACTGCAAATATTTTAGCGGGACATGTCCATATAATTTGCAGTAATTATCAAGTACCGTTTGAGATAGCGACATATATGTTATTTGTAGTTTATGTAATTAAACTTACTATATTCCATATGGGTATATTTACTATCAGTATATAATGATAATATAGAATTTACAAGATCTATATTTGATACCAATATATTCATGCCCATCTTTAAGGAAATGAGATTAAGGCACGTGGATCATTACATAAGAAACAAGTTAGCCAATCCACTATATGGACTTCTAAAAGTGGAACCATGATAGCTCAATACCTCATAGCAAAAGATTGGTGATTTTTGTAGCCTTACCAACGTCAACACCAAATCCAAATCCTACAAACAGAAGTTCAATACCAACTATATAAACTAGGCAACAAAAGCTAACTAACCAGGGCTCAACTACATATATATTTACGTAATATAACTAGCATGCATATATAGAATTAAAGAAATATGATTCAACTAACTTATAGACATGCGCAGCCCACTCCATCCGAACAATATTAATATCGTTTTAGAAAAAGGCATTGTTTAGATTTTACTACCAATGCAACAAATAAGAAATGCGGCTCTGCCAAAAAAAAGAAAAAAGAAATGTAGCTCTGCCAAAAACAAATAAGAATTTCAAAGGGTAATTGTATATTGAATGCATTTCCATTGTATATAAAACCATGATATATATAGTATTGTTTTAACCAACAATTCAAACAGAAAAAGTTGAACTCTAAAATAATAATTCAAATGTCTGAAAATTAAATATACGTCTAGTGGTTAATTTTTTTCTTCAGATTAGAACTCTTCACTGAATTTCACGCCTGCATCGTTTGTGCATAGTTTTATATCCTTATATCTCGAACTATGAAAGCCATCACTCTTTAAGAAATCAAGAACTTTAAAAATCATGGATCTTCATCTTCATGAAAAGTTTAACTATTCTAAAAATATGAGTAATTATATTGGATATCACTTTTAATAAGTGTGCATGAAACAACTAACAAACAAGAAATATGTGATAGCCTGATAGGCAATAATGCTACTTGGATGAGTGACAACATAAAATATTGACATATCGCTGCAATTTACGAGTATCTGTAACCCAAAAAAAGGCCCACACAGACTACTGAACTTTGTTGCAATTTATGAAATTGCATAAAATCAAAAAAAGGTTACATTAAACAGACCATTTTCATGTAAAATGTCTGCTGTCTTTAGCTCAAATTCAAAGGCTTTCATGAAATCTTTAATAGACTGAAATCTTGATTCAGAATAAGAGAACAATACGCATTTTGAGTATCCAATAATAACATGCATTTGTCTATACATTAACTAGCATATCACAAAATTTTATTAGAATAAGTGTGAATTAAATACAAATCAAAGACTAATATATCCAATTTGAGCATAATCCCACAGGTGGTATGAGATTTGCACATCCAGCAGGTTGTATGAGCTTTGCATGTAAAGTAGGCGGATCGGTCATTTGATCATTTGCAAAGTGTTTACGCTGATCATCGTACTCCATGATAATAATACATTCATTTTTCCGTTTTATTACGTTTGTTTTGCTTGTTATAAGAATATATTTCCTGTTTCATTACGTTCATTTGATCATTTGCAAAGTGTTTGCGCTGATCATCGTACTCCATGAGCATTGGAGCGGATGACAACGTTGTTAATGAGGCTGTGCCTCCTCTTTTGATGTGGTCCCCTTAACTTGAAATAATAGGTTTTCGAGACAG
Source organism: Allium sativum (assembly GCA_030737875.1). Lineage (NCBI taxonomy): Eukaryota > Viridiplantae > Streptophyta > Magnoliopsida > Asparagales > Amaryllidaceae > Allium > Allium sativum. The sequence goes on along the minus strand of CM060923.1, from coordinate 415,844,239 downwards.
TACGTCTCGGCCAGGCATTGTTCTGAATGAACTGAAGCCAAGCGATGATGCGTTGATTTTCTTGAAGTTGGTGCAGAAGGTCGATATTTTTCTTTAACGCCTTGTTGAGTTCAAGAGCTGTACTTTCAAACTTCTTATTAAGCACGTGGATCTGCGCTTGGATTACGGGAGCTTCGGGGTCCATAGGAAGAAGGGTAACGGTTTCGGTCGGGATATCCACCTATTGAGGTTGTTGAGATATTCCAGCTTCGGCTACAACAGAGGAGTCGATCATTTGATTCTTTGCTCGATTTACCATTGTAAGCGGACCCAAGAACAGTTTATGAACCGAACCTAATGCGTATCGAAGTCGAGATGGAGATGTGCAACAAAGATGTGAATTCAAGTTTTCTCAATGAAAGTACCAGAATGTTGACGGAAAAATATGCCTGACCCTTTTTCTTTCGCTTCTTTCTTCCTTTCCCCCCGAGTACGTAGAGTGGAAGCACTCAAAAGTGACTAGGACTTTCTCTTATAGCTTGGAGTTAGATTATCTAAGATGTATCTTTTTCGACTTGCTCTCTATTTTGTTATGGCTTATGACGATGGATATGATTTTATGTACTCCGATGCCTTGTTTTATTAGATGTTTTATAAGATGGATTTGATGTAACTGGTTTTGTTATAACTTGTTTGAGACTAAGTTTTATTTTCAATAATGAAGCTGAAAATTTCCGCTGCTTATTTTATATCCTTCCTGTGAATTTTTGTACTGTTACCAAATACGCGCGAAACATAATGCAATCTCTTATGAGTGACATTAATGGATGTGGGGTGTCACTCCACAACGATTGAAAATGTCGTGTATATGATGATGTTTGCCTATTTGATGCAAACTCCAATCCCTTGAAATTTATGTATATGTATATAAGAATTAAATAGTTAAAATTCTTATATATATAAATCTTGTGATTCCAAATCTTATATTTTAATTCAAGTCCTACAATAAAAAGGAATTAGAAAAAGAAGAATAGATTTTGATATAAGAAGAAATCTTATTATGAATTTCTATGGAATTAATGGCAGAGTGGAGACAAGGAAATATGGGGAGGCTAGGTTTAGGCCTGAAATCTGGGGTGTTAGGGGTGTGTGTGTGTGTGTAAATAAGAACTATAAGATTATTAAGTTTTAATCCTGGTTGTTTATTCTTGTAACTTAATACGAAAACGTCACCCGAACCATGACTTACGGGGCGTAGGTTACGCTAGGCGGTCGATCGCTCCCTTAGAAGGGCCGCCGACACCCATCTAGGTGGTCGGTCGACCCTTTAGTCACAGTTTTGCCCAGTGAATGTATTCGAGGATGAAAAGATTTGTTATATAACGTTAATCAATTTTGTTTATTTCTTTTCTTATGTTAATGATATTTTTTGTCAACAACGGAGATAGGTTTATGGAAATGGACCTAAGGGAAAAGGGGTTATTTAGTTTCCACGAGCTTGAGTTAGTTCATCGTTTCCTAGATATCAAGGTGTAAAACCCAAAACATTAGTTACTCTTCCCTCGAAGGGGTGAGCATCAAACTTAAGCAACATAAGAACCAATGGTTATCTTGGGACAAGGGTTCCCTAAGCACAACCCTTTGTAGAAGGCTAAATGGCTTGTAGGAAGGGTATCTTGGTAATCTAGGATGAAGGATTCGACTTGTGCATGATGCATTTGTTGAGGAGAGAGCACAAGGAAGTTAAATACCCACTAAAAGGGTTGGATTTAAAAGCATTAAGCAGTATAGCACAATAATACATCGTATAATACGTGAAATAGTAAGGAATATGAAAATTTATAGTGGTTTGGTTCCGATTGAACTAACGCCCACCATAATGGCTTTGATCATTTTATTCATAGACGAGATTACATGAGAAATCCCTAGATCAATTTAAAAATTAGGCGTTGCTCTCTAGAGAATGAGAGGAAGAATGCGGAATGAGGAAAAGTCCACCAAAATGAGACCCATAGGGTTTTATGGAAAATCATGGCCCTTCTATTTTGAGCCCAACAGAAGCCTATCTCGGAATGCTGGAGTAAGGTTCTGATCGCTCTTGTAACTTTTGGTTCCAACAGAGAGGTCTCGACCCCTTTTATTATCATTAAATGCCTTCATTGATGTATTTTTGCCTTCAGAATATTAATCTCGAGCTTTTGGGTGTGGTTATGTTGACGACTTTGGTTGCTCTCGGATTCCGGGCCACTGATCTCGGTCCTTATCTGTATCTTTCGGCTTTAGCTTTAGGTCTTTGTGATGTTCTGCCTTTGTGCTTTGGTCAGTTATGTTTTGGGAACCGTCACCCATTCCAGTATTGGCACTGAACAAGTCATTATGGAGGGCTTTTCTTCCAAAAAGCCCCGATTTGTTTAAGGTTGGTTTCTTAATTAAGTTCCGGTCTTCCGGAGGGTACTTTCAGTGCATTACTTGTCGACTGCTAAAGTAGACTCTCGGTGATCCTCAAGCTTAGGTCTCGGTAGCTGACTTTCAGAAGGTTTCCTAACATTTCATTTTCTTGTTCCTTTAATGCTTTTATTTCCTTTCGTATTGAAATTACATAAATTAATTATGATATCACCTTTCATCTCCTTTCCATCCCATCTGCTTCGGGCTTTAAGGTGATTGCCTTTCATACTTGCACTTTGCTTTTCATGTCGGTATTACCCTATCGGTATCCTTTTTACATATTGATTCCAAGATTTATTTTCCTACGATGGTGTCGGTTGCTGGTGGCCTTAATTGCCTTTTTTATGTCGGTGACGGCTCGGCACCCTTTCACCGTCAGCTTGTCTCGATGTTGAATTGGGTGATAACAGTTGCAAGCCGAAAACCTTTGTTGTTGGAATTATCTCTCGGTCCTTGCTTTTTTTAATGCCTTAGCCTTATTCAAAGCCCTTTTTTCTTTGTGGTACGGGTTACACTTCCCGAAACCCCTTATCCCTCCTATTATGAACCTTTTGCTTCTTTATGTTTAGTTAGTGCGGATTTTAGTGTTAATAGTTAGCCCCTAGTATAAAGAAGCTTTTGTTCTTTGGAAAAAAAATCCTCTGCTTCCCGTATGGCCTTTCTGCAACTCAATAATCATTAGAATAGTTTTTGGAATTGATCTTGTATAACTCAAAATAGGGATGCTAGGGGGCATAAGCTTTCTTACTTAAACATTCAGTTGATTTAACCTTGTACGTGTGAGATAATAAGTTTGTATCTTTATACTCAAGTGTTTTTAATAGAAAACCACATGGTCACTTTTGATAACCATATTGCGCTAACATATTTTGCAAACAACGTGTCAAGTATTGCTTTAAACTGTTCCGGTAATTACGAGTTTAGGAGTAAGCATTATGTAAGTTTAGAAGAACCTCCCTGTATGAGGTAAGGAATCATAGTTTTCATCTGATGGCTTTTGAAATAGTAGATTCTAACTATCATTATAGGTATTGACAACCGATTCTTTTTTCCGGTAATAATGATTAAATTTTTCTTGAAGCAAATTCGGGTATTAAGTTGGAAATCACAAACCTCTTTTGTAAAGGCGCGAAGGGAAATGTCAAAAACCGTATTCGAGGAACCTTCAAGAGAGGATTAGAAGTCTATTTCTAGCGGTAACTGTTAGCATCCTTGAAACCCAAAATTGGGTACTGTTAATAAATGCCCATAAATTCATCTTTGGTATCAACATGGAGTTTCTAACCATAAACCCGATTCAAGTAATCAACAAAAGGCTAGGTATCCAGATCTATAGATAATAGAAGTCCAAAACTTAAGCCAGACTAAGGTGTTTGCTGAAAGACCAGAAATCCACTTCTGGAAATTTTGAACAAAGGTCTCGAACCAAACCCAGATGCGAGTATTTGAATGAAGACCAGAAATCTACTTCTGGAATCGAATAGAATTCCCAAACCAAACCCAGATTCAGTTATTTGAATGAAGACCAGAAATCCACTTCTGGAATGTAATAGAATTCCCGAACCAAATCTAGATTCAGGTATTTGAATTGATGACCAGAGACCCACACATGGTTTTGAATAGAAGATTCGACTTGGCTTTGTGAGTTGTTGTTTATTCTTTTCTCTAATTCACAAGCTACCTTCTTAAGCCCTGATTTGATTTGGCGGGCCGCAACTTTGGGCTTTGATGTGGCTTTTTCTGCTTTGTTCTTTAAGCAGAGGTTGTACATGCTTTCGAGCATTCCTTTAAAGCTTTTTACTCCCTTTTGTAGAATGAGATTTGAGCAGAGGATGTATGTGCTCCAAGCGCTCCCTTCGAGCTTTTTTCTCCCTTATACGGGATAAGATTTGAGCAGAGGATATACATGCTCCAAGTGCTCCTTTCGAGCTTTTTACTCCTTCTACGTGATGGCATTTGAGCAGAGGATGTATGTGCTCTAAGAGCTCCCTTCAAGCTTTTTGCTCCCATTTGTGGGGTATGACATAAGCAGAGGTAGGGCGTACTCACATAGAGCAGAGTCAGGACATGCTTGGTCGAAGTAGAGGCAGGGCGTGCTCACACATAGAAGATGTAAGGCGTGCTTTTTGTTAATGGTCTGAGAACATAACTCAGTTGAGCACACAGCTCGAGCAGCGATGAGCACACAACTCGTGTCGTTATGAGAACACAACTCGCGTAGTGATGTGTAGTGTTAACCCTTAACTACGCAAAGCGGAATAGCAGTTCCGTAGATGGTCAAACTGTTAATGACCATAAAAAATGATATGGAAAGTGTATCTACTCTAAGCTAGTAGATAAGATAAATTAACCAAATGTCGCATATCCGCTTTGCTTGAGAATTCATGAATGAAAATCAAAACTTATCATTAGGCACAAAGCCAAAGTTACGTGCCAGACTTACAATACCGAAGTTTTTTTTAGAAAAGCATTTCGATGTCATTGTGTCCATGGTTTTAAGCAGGGCTCATAAAATATGTAAAAGCAAAGCAACTCAAACTTCTACATCATAATCCATGACACTTGGTGGAAAATCTCCCATTCATCTTAGACTTATAGAGCTAGCTATTCTAGCTACTATACTTAACTCCTTACCGCTAGAAGAGCAAGGATTGGGATCAAAAGGTCATCTACGTTGAAACCTTATACTAATCTTAATACTGCAGAAGCCCCAAGTGGGCACATAACTTCAAGCATGGATATTTGGATACGAACCACACAAAGCACACACAATCCAGCACAAGATGCATACAAAGCTTAGCAATTGTGGAAGAGCAACTATTCGATTCAAAGATGGTATTGCCAGGAGCTTAACCAACTCCTAGTTACCTTTCCGAAATGCGGGGCATGAAAGTGTTACATGTACCAGAGCCTAGAAAATGTGATAAGCACGGGACTTAGTACATTTACTAGAGTAATGGTTCCTTGATCCGCAATTGTAACAACTCCCAACAGTAGAGTTGGATATTCTAGATCCGGAAGTATCTTGCCTACTTCCGGGTCTAGTACCATCTTCATGAAAGCTAGCAAACCTGGAATTAAGGGTAATAGGCATGGAAGTGGTTCCTACTGCCAAGGTAGCTATCTTGAGATCAAGTGTTTGTTGAGTAGTTCCTAGTTTATCTTCGATGAACTCTTCTAGATGTCCTTCCTAGACAAGCCCTTGCATTATACCTTCCAGCACTTTACATTCGTTAGTTTTGTGCCTGTTTGTCTTATGATATTCATAGTACTCCCTTCCTTCGATAAGCTCGGGATAATTCTTGGCTATGAATGGAACGGGGAAGTTGACTCTTTATTTCATTGCACCGTATATGTGCGAAATGGGTTTGCCTAGGGTTATGGGGTTTGCACTAGGTCATTCTTTCTCTAACATTTTCGGTTCTTTATTACGTTCAATTTTCCTATCTTGAAGATCTTGACCAAAACGGGGTTCTCCATCTTCTTTATTGTGACACATCTGCTTTAGTTATTGATTGAATTGCTCCATGTGAATGAACTTGTTTGCTTGGTGATAAAATTCTGGTAGGTCTTTGCATCCATGTAGCTCTTCCCAGAAAGTTGTACTATCGATCAGCCATGAATGGACGTTGAAAAGCTTTTCATGGTTGCTCATACCTGCTGCTCTCGAGGCTTCAGCATTAAATCATTTAAAGTAACCGGCTAGATATTCCTCTTGCCCATGTTTTATGCTTATAACGGTTAGGTAGTCCACTGCTGTATTCTTACGGCCATAAAATTGTGCATAGAAATCATAAGAGATTTTTTACAAGAATGGATGTATTTCCCTTGATATCGGAGATACCATTTTGCAACTGCTTCTCGTAGGGTTTGAGGAAACATTCAGCATCGCATTGTTATAGAAGCATTATGGAAATCCATATAACTTCCAAATGCAGCAAGGTGTTCTACAGGGTGTGTAGTTCTTTGTATATGGCATATGGCTTCTTTATAATAAGCGTGGCTTCAATCACACATTCCTTCCTATCATCTGGTGGCAACTAGCTTCTGTTCTCCTCTGAACTAGTATCTTCTCCTTAAATTCTATTGTCCTTTCTAAAGCTGGACTACTTTGTAGATTTGATAAGGGTTTAAACTGGCTATTGAACACTTGAGGTACCATCACTCTTGATTCGTCTTCATAAGGTGTTATCACTAAGGACATTTGGGCTAAATCTGCTTCAATAAATCTTTTAATAGCATCAATTTGTGTTGCTAAGTGTAATATTTCTTCGTCGTCGCTTGATTTTCTTATTAGGATTGAATATTCCTTCACTTCTGGTTTTGCTGGATTGGTAATTCCATGGCACCTTATAGGAACATTCATGCATCATGGTACTACTATTTCCATAGCTTCATTAGTAAAGGGTGCCATTTTTTCATCATTACTAACGAACTTATCCAAGGTTCCCTTGCTTTCGAATAGATTTGTGATAGTCTTCTCTGTTGTGCATCTAACGTAGGCCTTTAGATTTCCACAGTTTGAGCTTTCGAAATTAGATTTCCCAGCGTTTGAGCTCCTATATTGTCCTTTATCTTTGTTGCTTCAGCTTTCCTCGTAATTAACATCTGACGGGGTAGGTCTTTCTGAAGTCTCTTGTGATTGGGCATTCTCCCACACAGTTTTCATTTCAAGGAATTGTTGTTCCAGGACCTTGATCCTTTTGGTGCATTCATCTTCAGAACCTAAGATTTGAGGTTGTGTTAGAATTGGAGGGCTGCCTGCTACCACAACATTTGGTTCAAACAGTAGGGGTGTATTTCTTTCTACACCAGTTACCTCTCTTGATGTTTTATTGCCATTTTGTGGAACAAAACTGGTTTGCTGGTTGGACAAGGATCTAGATTTGCAGCCAAATTCATGAGATTCCTTTGCCTTTAATTCCTTCTGATAGGATTCCATTATAAAAGACCTCAGGACTGCATTTTATTCAGTACACCTCCTAGTAGCATCTACCTGTAAAGTTAGTTATAAAGCTTCCAACACCTCATCCTTTCCTTTAGCTTAAATCGGAAGCTCCTCATCACTTAGATTCGTAGAATTTGCACATGATAGTATGCTGGTTCCTATAATGGAGGATGCGTTGAAACCCTGCTCCCCACTCTCTTGCAACTCGTCCATTTTAATGGATTCATTCAATGTCTCTTTATGATGGAATATATAGTGAGGTTGATATCAGAAATAGGGAGGACGGCGTTAGAAGAAAGGCTAGGGGTTTAGGGTTAAACAACTCTTCGATCAGCGACCCTCTGAGCAACGAACTGATGTTTGGAAAATCACTTGACGAGACCCTTTCTATAATCTTGCTTCTCCAAAGCTTAGTCCAATTCAGGACGGAACAGACCAGTTAGATATGTGGTATGGTTAACCACAAGGTCGGAGGTTCAGGCCCCTCATTCAAGCACCAAAATGTTACCGATATTTTTCATTAACACCGAAGATAGGTCAATGAAATAGACCTAAGGAAAAAATAGGGTTATTTAGTTTCCACGAGCTTGAGTTAGTTCATCGTTTCCTAGATATCAAGGTCTAAAGCCCAAAAGATTAGTTACTCTTCCCTCCAAGGGGTAAGCATCACGCTTAAGAAACTTAAGCACCAATAGTTATCTTGGGACAAGTGTTCCCTAAGCAAAACCCTAAGTAGAAGGCTAAATGGCTTGTAGGAAGGGTATCTTGGAAATCTAGGTTGTAGGATTCGGCTTGCACATGAAGGCTTTGTTGAGGAGAGAGCACAAGGAAGTTAAATACCCGCTAAAAGGGTTGGATTGAGAAGCATTAAGCAACATAGCACAACAACACATCATATAATATGTGAAATATTAAGGAACGCGACAATTTATAGTGGTTTGGTTCGGATTGAACCTACGTCCACTTTAATGGCTTTGATCATTTTATTCGTAGAGGAGATTACATGAGAAATCCCCATATCAATTTACAAACTAGGGTTGCTATCAAGAGAATGAGATCAAGATTGTGGAATGAGGAAAAGGTCCACCAAAATGAGTCCCTTAGGGTCTTATTTATAAGAAAATTGGGCCACCTTCTGGTGTGAGCCCAACAGAAGCCTCTCTCAAATTATTGGAGTGAGGTTTCGATCACTTTTGTAACTTTTGGGTCCGGTAGATAGGTCTCGACCGCTTTTATTCCAACTTCATGTCTTCATCGATGTCTTCGTGCATTCAAAATATCAATCCTGAGCATTTGCGAGTGGTTTTGTTGACATACCTTTCGGTTACTCTGTCTCGGAATTCGAGTGCTTGACTTGGGTGGCTCTTGGTTCCAAGGCTACTGGTCTCGGTCCGTATCCATATCTTGCGGCTTCACCTTTAAGTCTTTGTGAGGTTCTGCCTTTGTGCTTTGGTAACTTATGTTTCAGGAACCATAACCCCTTCCAGTATCGGTACTGAGTAAGTCATTGTGGAAGGCTTTTCTTCCGAGAAGCTCTGATTTGTTTCTGAAGTAGGTTCTGGTCTTTCAGAGTGTAACGACCGGTACTCTATGTATCGAAGGATGGTAGAATATTTATTTTATTTTCATACGAAGTCATATGGTCGTGTAACTTTGGGAAAACGACTATTGGGGTCATTTCCCATGTTCATGATTTTTACCGAATTTTAAATGACCATTTTATCCCTTGCGAATTTTGTTTCGCCAATAACTTTTGATTGGTAAGGAGTTATGACCTGAAATCACTTCCATAGGATTCGAATGATGGTTTTCCTTTCCGTAAAGTGGTCACATTAATCAAACGGACTTACCCTTTGGGAGATATGGTAGAAATAAGGTTTGGAAGATGAAAAACTACATAATTGGGCTTAACGAGGTGATTAGCTGCTAAGCCCATAACCCATTACAGGATTAGGGTTATGGGAGGGCTGAGAGGGTTTGGAAAAACATTGCCTTACATTTTCTCAGCCGCCACAAACATTCCTTGAACCTTAGCAATCGCCTCCAACTTCCAAATCTCATTCTAATCGCTTCCTAATCGCTTTTTAACCACTAATTAATAAAAACTACACCAAATCAAGTCAAATTATCACCAAATCAAAGTTGGAACAATGACAATACATAAAGATCCGTGCCATAATTGTAAAGTTTCAGATCTAAGATTCCATTTGTGGCTAAGGTGAGTGATTTGCACTTTTATTCACCAATTAAGGCTAATTAGGGGTGATTAGTGATAATTTGCGAAATTATGCATCATAAAAATTTAGAAAAATATGTAGAAATTCAAAAATATTATTTTATGTCATTGGTGAATATTTGGGTTAATTTCGATTAAGTTTGCTAATCCTATAGTTAAAACATGGTTAAGGGGAATAAGGGGAAAATCATGCTTTTTGGGTATGTATGATCCAAAATATTTCATATGATTGATGTTTTAATGTTTTTGATTGATTCTATATGTTGTTACTACTGTTTGGTATGTTTTGTGATGTCAAAGGTAGGTTAAACTGGTTGAAAACATCGTCGTTTGGTGAAATTAGCTCGTAGTAAAAACTGCAGAAATTCGGTTCCTGAAGGGGGTAGGGATCAAGAACCACCACAAGGCTCACGAAACGCCACTAGGAGAGGGTAACGAACAACTACCAAGAGAGGGTCATGAACCGCCACCAAGAGAGGGTTACAAACTGCTACAAGGAAAGTCCACGAATCAACCAGAAGGAGCACCGCGAAGCAGAGGGGGTGACCAGGGGATCATGACCCGAGGGGGGACCCGGAAGGGACCCGAGGTGGCAAGCCGGGGAGAGGGGGGAGCCGGCGGTTGGGCGACCGGGAAGGTGGCCTGTCCTCAATGATGACCATGACTCGAACCGAGATGATGACTCCGAACCGAACCGGATTCGAACTTCGACCAAGCGACGAAGATTGTGGATTCTTCTGAAGAACAACTCCAATTCGACCAAAACTCGTGATGCAAAGAAGTCCAATTAGGAAGTTATTACTCAGGATCTAGATGGGAACCAACAAGTTAACTTATAAAGTTGGACTTTGCTGCGGGAAGTGTGCAAAGGGGTTATAGATATCTATAACTTTTGTTCACCGTGTTAAGAGAGAGGGCATGTAGATGAACCAGATCCCGGGAAATGTAGACTGGTTAGCCCTTAGCCTAGAGCTAGGGATATGTGGACTGAGTAGGGTTATTGACTATAGACCAGGGAAGCATGGTCATAGCAATAGTTGTACGGAGTTGCCGTCATGGCCCCAATGGATTTGGTGATCAAAGCGGTGGATATCGTATGCCTTACGCACTGAGTGAGAGATGTGAGGATGATTGCTATGTTTCATATTTTCTATCACCATGACACGCACACTCACATTTTTACACTCTATATTATGTTACCTTAGAGTATTATACATCTTGTTGTGCTAACTCTTTGGTTGCAGGTTTAGGTTCAGGTATGATTATCTATACCTATTATTGCATTATTTTGCTGCTATCGCTAATACCAGACTTTATCTGACCCAGAGTTTTATGTCTCTTCTTATTACTCTAGGTGCTCCTAAATGAGCATACTAGAGACAGGTTATGTGGTTATGCACAAGTAGCTGTCCGGAGACGAGCAGGAGGCTTCCACGTACTATATACATATATTCTCTCTGTGTTGTTGCTGGCCACTGCTTTGGGCATTCATAGTGTACCTTTTCTATTTTGCTTTAGAGACAGTATTTTGAAGTTGTAATAATGATTGTTGGGATCATAAGCTTTATTTTGGATTCTGCTGCTATGATGGTTTAGTTTTCCGCTTATGCGCTGTCTCGCTGTAACAACCCGTATTTTCAATAACCTGTTATAACATAAATGGAGGCAGAATTAAAATGTAAAATCTGAATCAAGGGAAACGGGCTATGCCATTGCGTTCGTCTCGGAAAAATACGCGAAATAGAGTCTGAGTTTTCGAAAATCGGAGTCCGTATGACCAAGATATGGCCTCGCGAAGTTTCACGAAAAATTCCCAAATTAAAGTATACTTAATTAAGTGAAATGGGTTGCGCAGAGAAATATATATATATATATTGATATATATATATATAATTGAAAATTTAATAAATAAATATGCAAAAATGTTCAAAACAGCGAATTGGGAGAGGGGAATAACCGAACCGGCCGATTTTTGAGGTCGACCCGAGCCCGCTGGGTCGACTAGGGGTTAATCCAGGGTGTTTGGCTGTCAACCCGTGGGCCGATTCGCTCAAATGCAGATTTTGCATTTGGATGGTTCTCATGGTTCATCTTTAATCTAAAGGCCCTAGATGGTTCCTACACTTGACTTCTTCCCCAAGACATGCTTTGATGGCTTGGATTGAATCTAGGTTTAATCCTATGGCCTAAAACACTTGCCTAATCTATAAATAAGACCCTAACCTATCCTAAACCCTCATTATTCATTCATGCAACTAAACTATGGCAAAATTGCTACTCTCATGGCCTCCACTCAACTATCCTAGCCTCCACTTCATTTCTATGAGAGGTTTCATGATCATGAGAGTATTAGAGAGTCCTTATGTTAGTATGAGAGCTTCTCAAGTTGATCTCAAGGCTAAAGCTTTGATCTTTGTTCATAAAGATGGGGTTTTTTATTGATTTGGAGTGTTCATCTTTGGGTTTTTGGGTGATGGCATGCATAGGCTTCATCACAATCTTTGTTTTGCATTTCGATTTGTGCCTTCATAATAATATAAGCCCTTTCCCTACTCTTAGATATTAACTATGAAGTTAAATGTTCATGTTGCAAGTTTGGGTTTGATCATTGAGTATGGTACATGCTATCATGTCATGCAAGTTTATGAAGTCATTATCTTGATCTTGTGAGCTAAAAGCTACAACCTTTATGTTAAAATGTTTCATTAGGCAACATGAGAACCCTCATAACCTTTATGTCAACTTGCATATGAAGTCATAACCCTTATATGATGATATATGCGAGTTACTAGTCATCATTCCATATCTTTTGTCACCATGATTCGCTTATGTGCCAAGTTCGGGTTTATGCATGTTTTGAGGCTTAAGAATGTAACATGCAAGTTAATGAACACACTTGTGCCTCATTTCCACCATGATTAACTTGTGGCTTAATATCCATTTTTGTCATGCCTTTGCCAAGTCTCTTCTTTTAATCCATTACGTTGTTGCGAACGTATATGCGAGTTTAAAAGCGTTGGGTTATGTTATGGGTAATTTCTAATGACATGAAAATACAACTTGAAAACATGGCTTGAAATATAACATGGAAGTTGACATGTAAGTATGCATAAAAACATAAGCTTGGGAATTTACCTATTAAGTTAGGTCTACCCTTTGGGAATTTACCTATTAAGTTAGGTCTACCCAAATGCTTGAAAAACTTGTAACATGTTTTGGAAACATGATGAACATGACACTTAGATAATAAAAGTGTGGCCAACTCGAGGTTGGGTTGAGTTTGCAACGTAAAACTACCCGGAACCGACCGGCCTAACTAGTAGTTGCAAACAATAGGACCCAATGTGAGAAGTTGGTCATGTTGTGCTTGAACCCGAGGTTAGACCAAGTTGTGGTGTAAAGCTACCCGGAACCGACCGGCTTAACTAGTTACCACAACAAAGTCTAATGTGAGAGGTTGGGGTGCATTAAGTAATTAATGTCACATGATAGGGTTAAGTTAATTTGATTAATAACTCTTAACCAAATATGACATGGATAAAGGGGTTAAGTAAATTGGTTAGGCTAATGATACTTAACAAAACATGACAAGGTTGGGTAGGTTAAGTGATTTGATTTGCCTAATGATGCTTAACCATTTTTATACGACTAGTGGACGGGGATTGAGTTAACCAACACTTAATCAACCCAACATGATAATTTGGCAAGGTTAAGTAAGTTTTCTTAATGATACTTAACCATACAAGATGATTAGGGGATGGGGTTAAGTAATTTGCACCTAACTAATCCGACACAGTAATTAGATGGGGTTAAGTAATCCACACTTAACTAATCTAAACACGGTAATTCGATGGGGTTAAGTTAAACACTTAACCAATTTAAACTCGGTAATTCAATGAGGTTAAGTAACCAATACTTAACCAACTTAACGTGATAATTTAATGGGGTTAAGCAACTTATACTTAACCAATTATACATGATGATTTGATGGGGTTAAGTAACTTACACTTAACCAATCTAATACGCGGACCTGATAAGGTTAAGTCACAAGACCTTTTTAGAATATACTTAACCATTGTAGTACGATTAGAGGATGGGGTTAAGCCAACCTATACTTAACCAATCCGACTCGATAATTTGATGAAGATAATCTATGCTTAATCGATCTAGCAAGATAATCCGATAGGATTAAGGTAAGCTAGTACTTGACCAATTTGACTTGATAGGGTTAAGTCATGAGCCTCTGGGTACACTTAACCAACTTGTGGGACTAAGTCTTGAACTTAAATACTTAGCCAATCTTTGACGTGATTCGTGGGCGGGTTAAGTCATGGACTTGAATGATAACACTTAACCAAATAGACAAACCCTAGCTAGAAGAACTAGGTAGAAAACCGTAGTTAATCAAGGATAACGGGAAAGGAAGCTAAGTGGTAAACCTTAGTAAAGGGTAACTAAGTAATAATTCTTAGCTAAGGACATAGGACTAATTCTCAAAATGATGAGTAACCTGATACGGTAGGTCATCGCTTAGTATACGAGGGGGAGCAAGTTATCTGACTTGGATAAAAGCTCCAACGCACTGGGTGCCGAAGTGGAAGCTTCGGGGGACGTGAGGATATTCTTGGGATCCCTCTGTGGGCTACCAGGTAATTATACTAGGCCCATGAGAGGTTAAAGTCTGCGTTAGAAGGACCAAAAGTATGCCTTGGTTGCTATGCGAGCAACCTAAAGACTGGGATGGATTAGCGTGGAGTCGACGATTCTTGTTTTTGCCCTGGATAGCGCATCGCCGACTACCTACCATCTTTAGTCAATCGTGTACGTGCGGAAAGGCAGGGAACCCCCTACAGACCATGTGCTTGCTATCGAGTCATGGTTGAGGTTGGCCCGTAGGAAAGTGGGCTATAGTGGGGCCGTGGAGTGGTTCTTATACATGATTTTTCTTGGATTGCCTTTCAGTAGTTGAGGGAGGGGTCACGTGGGACCATAGCCACGGGTACAAAAACAGACCTTGATATCTGCATCGGCAGACGATTTAAAGCTCCCGACCGAGTTCCGTATTTCTTGATTTGCCCTGGCACGGAACTCGGATGGCACATTGGGGAACATGTGCATCTAGACATGGAAAACGATTCACGATACATACGTGGGATCAAGGGCGCGGTTGACGGGTGGCGTAATCCCTAGTGGTCCTAGGTGGCCAAAACCCAAACCGAGACACGGAAACGTTCATTAGGTAGCATAATCCCTAGCGGTCCAAGGTGGCATAAATCCTAAGTGGACGCGCGATAGTTCATGGTAAGGAAACATAACTAGATCAAGGGTTGCAGTCCAAAACAACTTCAAGGATAAACCGTTTACATGGGAAAGCCCGTACAGCCTACAGCAAAGGACTGAACTTATACATGGAAAGAAACATATGGGTTGAGTAACCTATATATGCGGCATATTAGGTTGACATGGACCATTACACGACTTTTGAGTAAGGGTCATTCACGGATAACACGTAATACAGTTGGGGTACTAGTACGGTAGGTGCAGAGCAGATATACAGGATAGATGCCATGGGACGTTATACGCGATAGATATCTTGGGATATTATACTTGATAGAAACCTGACAATGTGATACCTTGTTTTATCTTGACACCGTAGTTTATCACGACACCCTAGTTTATCTGAGTTCAGTAGTTCATCCTGTTATTTTGATTTAGCTTATCTATCTTGTTATCATGCTTATGTTCATCTCAGTTTCTCATGTCAGTTAACTTTACTAGTTTTTATACTAATAGTAGATAGGGCTTACTCAGTTTTTTTGACTGACCCGTTTTGTTTCGCCTCTTTTCTTCCGTTTCCCCCCCAGGTTACAGGGAGGAAACACTGCTGTTTAGTTCGGACTTCTTCTGCTTGAAGGTCATCATGGATGGCTTGGACTTTTCCTGGCTATGGCTACTTTACTGTTTTTATTTGGGGAATAATTTATGAAAAAGTCTTTATGCTTCTTTACTATTGCAAGACAGGTTTTGATGTACTCTGATGTAAAAGGCTTTAGACCTTATGTATTCATGTTTATGAAAGTTCGATTTTACTTCCGCTATTTTATATGTTCTGTCTTGTGATATTTCTGTGCATGTTTACCAATAATGCCCCTCTAAAGCTAGTGCATTCCTTTGCGAGTGACCCTAGCGGAGGTGGGGTGTTACACTCGCCTTTTTTATGTCAAGTTATGTTACTATTATATTTTATTCCATGCAATATGAGATGTACTACAGGTTCTTGGTGATTCCTAGTTTCAAATCCCTTTCCTTTGACGACCGTCCCGTGCTAGTCGGGCATTAGTACAATGCATTTCGGGGAAATGTCGGCTGGTTCAGGGCGGCCCGTCACACTTGGTATCAGAGCCTAGATTGCATAGTTTAACCAAGAGGAAGACATCAGGAAGATATAGTATACGTATATGAGAGCGCGTATTTGTAGTATTTTGGTTTTCAAAAGCTATATATATATACACTATTAGTATATCTAAGGATGAAATCGCACTGCACGGGCACTACTAAGAAGTTGGTTAATCGTTTTCTCTCTATGGATTGAACGATGAGCCGAAATACGAGGAGCACGGGTTCAGGAGCCAAAAGTGGGAATGTCCCTGATATAAGGACAATATTTACAGCCTTCATGAGAGAGATGCTTAGGGATACTCAAGGAGCAGTTCCTAATGCTGCTAAAGGTGGTGGTGTAGTAGGACAGGCACCTAGAGCCGATTTTGCCGAGCTCAGCAAGGATTATACTAATCTTGGTGGGAAGCCGTTCCATGGAACGAAATCGGTTACGGAGGTTCAAGATT
This sequence comes from Allium sativum, assembly GCA_030737875.1. Lineage (NCBI taxonomy): Eukaryota > Viridiplantae > Streptophyta > Magnoliopsida > Asparagales > Amaryllidaceae > Allium > Allium sativum. The sequence goes on along the minus strand of CM060923.1, from coordinate 415,827,783 downwards.
TGCTTTATAGTTGTGAGCGCATCTTCTACGATTTGGGGATCGATGTTGCAATGAAGAGAAAGCTAGCACCGCGTCAACTTCATGGACGGGCTATGAATTGGTGAAATGCTATTAAAGCGGCTATTCCCGAGGATCAAGTTATTTGGAATCAGTTTAAGACTCGCTTCAATGACAAGTTATCCCAACTGCTCAGAAATCAGAATTGTTTAGGAAATTTTTGGAACTTAGGCAGAATGGTAGGGCAGTCTCGGAGTATATTGTTGAATTCGATACCTTATCAAAATATGGATTGTCCCTTATCGATACTGTCGAGAAGTAGAAGGAGAAGTTCATAACTTCCCTAGATGAGTACTTGGGGAAAGACTTATAAACCATGTCGATGAGACATTCGAATCTATTGTGGGGAAGGCATTAAGATCGGAAATCCTTTACCTTAAGACAAAGACCGAGGTTGCTATTACATCTGCAGAGGAGCCAAAGACGCAGGCAAGCGGTGAAGGAAAAAAGAATTCCCAGAATAAGCGGAAACAGAATCAGACCAAGGATGGTCAGAAAAAGAAGAATAAGAAGAATATCGAGTGCTTTAGCTGTGGCAAGAATTTCCACTATGCCAGCAATTGTCGAGTAAAACCGAGGGAAAAGAAGTGCTTCAACTGTAGCTAAGTGGGACATTTTAAGAGTGAATGTCCACAACCCCCTAAGGAGAAGCAAATGGTGAAAGCATATGCTATCAACGTTGTTCCTTTTTCGTCGAATGCCCCAACTGTGGCGCAGAAGTGAAATGGTGTCGTTATTGAAGGTATGCTTTCTATTTATGATGTTCCTGTACGAGTGTTGTTTGATATCGGGGCTTCCCATTCCTTCGTATCTAAGGACCTGGTAGATAGGTTGGAATTGGAACCCGAGGTTGTCGATGGAACTTTAGATGACGAACCCGATCGGTGGTTCGACTAGCCTTATTATGATTTGTCGTTAATTGGTCTTATCGAGTCATAGATGTATGTTTGCTTGTGATTGCTTTATTTTGGGATTTTTTGGGTCTGGCATTATTTTGGGAGTTGATTGGCTACAAAGATATGGGGTGGTGGGAGACTATGAGGGGTCTTCAGTGACTATTAGAGCAGACGATGGGCGAAGGGTGGTATTGGGTTTCCTAACTAGTGATGAGGTGATGGCTAGTTTTCCACATTTCCTCGACTTCACGCAGGATGAGTTATCAGATGTGCCTATTGCTGGCGAGTATCCGGATATCTTCGAGGAAGTGGCCGGACTTCCACCACACCGAGAGATTGAGTTTCAGATTGATTTATTGAAAAATGCCAGACCTATAGTGATGCCACTTCGTCGTATGGCGCCAAGGGAGCTGCGAGAGCTCGAGGTGCAAGTGGGTGATCTTTTGAAGAAGGGATTTATTCGAAGGAGTATTTCCAAGTGGGAAGCAGCAGTTGTATTTGCCACTAAGGCCGATGGTTCCCTTTATGTGTAGACTACTGCAAATTAAACAAGGTGACGAGGAAGAATAAGTATCCTCTTCCATGGATAGATGATTTGTTTGATTAGTTGAATGGGGAAAGAGTGTTCTCCCAGTTAGATTTCATGACAGAATTTCATCAGCTCCGAGTAGCAGCTGAGAGTATATCCAAAACGGCATTTGGACGCCGTCTTGGTTTTGTGAGTGGTTGGTCATGCCATTCGGGTTGACCAATGCACCCACATATTTTGTGGATCTCATGAATAGGGTCTTCAGGGATCAATTAAATAAGTTTGTTCTTTTGTTCGTGGACAATACCTTGGTTTACTCGAGGATAGAGGAAGAGCACAAGGAGCATTTGAGGACAGGGATGAAGGTGTTGAGGAGAAACCAGTTGAAAGCGAAATCTTCTAAGTGTCACTTCTGGAGGAGGGAAGTGAGATTTTTGGGCCATGTTTTGTTAGAGAATGGTATTGCCGTAGATCCTGCGAAGGTGGCTGTGGTGCAAGATTGGTCTACGCCCGGACGTGAGGAGTTTCTTGGGATTAGCTGAATATTATCGTAAGTTTATTCAAGAATTCTCGAAGATAGTGGCACCGTTAACTCGGTTGACCAAGAAGAATAAAGCTTTCATCTGGGACAAAAAGTGTGAGTATGAATTTAAGAGTCTAAAGGAAAAGTTAACGTTTGCACCAGTATTAGTTATTCCTAATGGGAATGAAGAGATGACGGTACACACGGATGCCTGTGGTATCGGACTAGGTGTTGTACTGGTGGAAGGAGGTAAGGTAGTAGCTTATGCTAGCAGACAACTGAAACCGCATGAGAAAAGATATCCTACCCATGATTTGGAATTGACAGCGATCGTGTTCACGCTAAAGATGTGGAGGCATTACCTCTAGGGAGAAAGATTCAAGTTGTTTACCAATCATAAGTCGTTAAAGTATCTTTTATGTCAAAAGGACGTAAATCTTCGTCAACAGAGACGGTTAATGTTAACACTATTAAAACACAATTCAAAGTTTCGGGTCGGTCCATTCAGGATGGATCGGGTCGGTCAGTACCAATACGGACCGGTTTGATCAGTATCGAAGTGCCGAATCGGTCACTACAACGGATTGGGTCGGTCAGTTACACTACATTGGGTTGGTCACAAATGCTTGCTAATCAGGTCGGTTGCAAGTTGCAATACATATGAGTTATTCATCTAGTTATGGACCAGAAACTGGTGTTAGCAAAGACCATTTTCACGAATAAGCACAATATCCAGAAAAGGTCACATTAAATATTGAAGAATAGTTTATACAGGAATCTACTAACATGCAAAGTATGAGAATGTAATACATAAGTGCGAACGTGCACTGTTTGGGAATGACATGAATCTGACGTGACAAATACAAGAAAGAACGGGATCATATCTATGTATCTATGTATTAGTGCAAGTCCAAATATCGGTTGTTAACAGAGCACGTTGGATTGAAAGCAAGATTACAAGGAATGGCAAAAGTATGTTTACACGTGAAACTCTTTATGAATGCATGCTACAAAATACAACAAAGTGGACCGGGATTGAAACAACAATAGTCTGGGTTAGTATTCATGCATGCAAACAGATCAGTCATTAGAGAATGGACACGTGGATCGGTCTAAAGAGCACATAGTGGAAGCTTCAGCAATATCAAGTTGAGACGGTCCATTCCAGAAAGGCCACATGGCGGCAAGATGCAACGGGTCGCTCCATTTACTTGAGGTTGGATCGGTCTGATGTAAAGGCGGAGACATTATACCTTACTGGGTTGGTACATTGTATTGAAATAAAGTGGAATGGCTTCACAGAAATTCCATGTGGACTTTGGATCGCCCATGAAATGTTTCTTAACTGGATCGGTCCCATTTTCCTGCAAATGGATCGGTATATTGTAAATAAATGGATCAGTGTACTATCATAATCTGGATCGGTGCATTGAAGATCAAAATGGATCGATCCTATTATATTTAGCAATGCATCCCTATTGACAGACAAAAACTGGATTGGTGCATTCCTCTACTTTTTGATCGGTGCATTCATTATATGCGGACCAGGTCAGTTCATTCGATTTTGGATCGGGCATGTTCAAGAGGAAGTGGCATTTCTGTAAATAATTTACGCCCGATCCAAATTCACGCCCGATCCAGACTTACGCCTTATCCAAACATACGCCCAATCCAAGTTTAATCCGATCCAAGTTAACGCCTGATCCAAACTCTATACCCCGTAATTACGAAATTGCCACTACCTTCAAACTTCTTCTATAAATAGCCCCTTGCTCCACAATTCAAAGGACGGATTCCACTGCTCCGAAGGGATGCCTAAATCATTTCTCCACCACTTTTAAACAATTCAAAACTCCATTAATGGCTTCGCTAACTTCATCAAACTTCACGATACAACAAAGTGATCAAATCTCTTTCGATTTCCATTAACAATCTCTTGAATTCAACTCAAGTGATCCAATATCTCCGCTAATCCTCTCCAAAGCTTAAATCAAGTGCTAAATCATGATGTAGTCCGTAAAAATCGTTCAATTGGTAAAGTGAGCAAGGATCTACGCATCCACCATCACAAACCAAAAGATCTCGTCCGCTCATCCATGATTTCAAGCAAATTAAAGCGCAAGTAAGAGAGATCATTGTGAAAAGAAAGAAAAGAGAGGAAAATCACTATGTAATGAGAGAATGAGAAAAAAATGAATGTATGAGATATTTCATGAATGTTGTAAGGCAAAACACCATAATGAAAATTGATTGAAAAGTGGATGTAGATTCATTTCGAATCGAAATCACTATAAAAATTCCTTTGTGTTCTTACTTGTTTTTATCCGTTTATTTTGTGATTGCGGCTCCTTTAATTTTCAACCATAATTGGTGAAGTGCGATTTCACACCCTTGGTGTTGATTCCAATTTCGAGGTCAACATTTGGCGACCACCGTGGGGCCGTGTTCGCTTCTGCTACCTCTTCTCACACTCTCATAAGGATAAACGCTTTGCCATTAAAGTTCTAAGTCGCATCCTTCTACAAAATTATGGCCAAGTCTAAGAAGACTGCTAGCAAAACCGTGGTAGAAGCCGATGATGTTGCTAATAAAGAAACACTGCTCGCAAACCGCTTTGAAGTTGGTGAAAATTCAAAAAGCGGAGCCCGTGTGACCAGAAATGAATTAAAAATCGCAATTGTCAACGTCAACTACCGAATGGATGCCTGTACTAAAATGATGATGTAGAAACTTGATGCCATTCTTAACGCTCGATCAAATCCAGTTCCTCCGAAAGTGCATCTAGTTTTCGAAGGGAATGATAAGTCGCCCGCTTCCGATCATAACCGCAATAACAATATGGAAGACGATTATGATGGGAAAGTAACGTAGATAAAGTTAATATTGAAGAATTGAGATCAATAGCTAACAATCATTCCGAAGTAAATGCTCGAAAGATCGCTAACCCTATCACGGGGGCACCCCTTCGTCGACAAGGCAATGCACCTAAGCATTCTAATCGAGGACATATGCCTAGATGGACATTTGGTAAAGAGCTCAGCTTCACAGAGCGCCATAACACCGAATAATACATTTCAGATATGATAGAATGAGTTATGAAAAAGAATCAAGCTAGCAAAGATGATGAAAGAGAATGGGATTTCTCTCTAGACAGGACTCCATTCACCGAAAGAATCCTTGAAGCGGAGTGTCCGAAGAAATTCAATCCTTCTACTTTGCCTCCGTACAACGGCCTTGTTGATCCAAACTACTTTCTGTTCAAATACGTGTGGCAAATGAGTGCGGCTAAAGTGACTGACGAGATCAGATGCACGTATTTTCCTCTCTACTTAGAAGGTGCTGCATCATTATGGTTCACCAAGCTGCAAACCAATTCTATCGATCGATTCTCTGACTTAACCAAAAAGTTCAAAGAGCGGTTCCGCTTGTATGCTACCAAAGCAAAGGACGCTATAACACTCTCGGCGATGAAACAGAAGCCAGCGGAGACTGTCAAAGCCTTCCTCAATCGATTCAATGTTGCCTTGTCTGAAGTGAGGAATCCAGAGCCACGCATAATTCTCATGGCTTTACTCGACGCTATAGACAAAACAAGCGAATTTGGGAAGTGGATAAAGATGAAGGAACCGACTACGCTTGACAAGTTCTACAAGAAAGCAGAATAGTTCATGAGGGTGGACGATAATCCTATACCTATTCAGATCATTATGGTAGCCAAGTCCTTGAAGCTTCTAAAATTGCAGCTATTCAACCTAATCAGAAGAGTACGCAGGGGTAGAGGCGAGCCAACAAGGGAAACAACAACAAAGCTAACAAAAAGTTTCGTCCTCGTGACTCGTTTTGTCTAACACCTTTGAATGATACTCCTGAGAACATTTACCTTACCACAAAGGATGCAGAAGATTATCCAGAGCTTCGGCCAATGAGAATGAATGACCATCTGACCAAACCTGTGAAGTTTTGTTGGTTTCATAATCAGCCAGGCCACAACACCAACGAGTGCAGACAACTGAGATCATTGATCGAAGAGCTGATTAAGAAGAACTGTTTGCAACAGTATGTGAAAAATTCTCAAGAGGCAAATCCTTCTATGACTACCCAGGGGCAAGGGGCATCAAATTACCAATCCAGTCCAAGCAACGTAGCTTCTGCTCACACTATACTAAGGCTGATAATCGACTGATGACCGTTGATGATGATCTAATATCTACATCTCAAAATAAGCGATCTCTATTGCATTTACTTTACTTCTCGCATTATTTTACTTTTCTCTATGTTCTACTTTCCTGTAAATTGTCTGTAATGATTTACATGCATTGTATCAAACAATAGCTCTATGAATGAAGTATTACCTACGTGTATAAATCTCTGACTTGCCAAATTTATACGAAAATTTTCTAACAGACGATTTCTCATTACAGGCTATCCAACAAGCGCTTGCTTCCTCACAACCCGACCAAGTGAGACAACCCCGATAACACCGATTTAATGGTAGATCGAGAAAGTCTCGATAAGTCAAACGCTCAAGAAATTATCAAGTAGCCATGGATCCAAAACCTTAAAGGTTTGCGAGAGTCTAGGGCACCTCAGTCGGGCAGTGATCACTTACCGAGTTAAGTGACTCCGACCGATGACCGAGATTGGCTTTGTGAATCGATGTAACCTTAACCTTTACCTCATGGTTCATGGAGGTCTAGGATGCTTCGGTCGGGCAACAATAACTTACAAAGTTAAGTGACTCCGACCGATGACTGATGCCCGCTCCGTGGATCAACCCAACCTAACCTTAATCTTTACCTCATGGTTCATGGAGGTCAAGGATGCTTCAGTTAGGCCGCGATCACTTACCGAGTTAAGTGACTCCGACCGATGACTGATGCGCGCTCCGTGGATCAACCCAACCTAACCTTAATCTTTGCCTCATGGTTCATGGAGTTCCATGATGCTTCAGTCAGGCAGCGATCGCTTACCGAGTTAAGTTACTCCGACCGATGACTGATACCCGCTCCGTGGATCAACCCACCTAACCTTAATCTTTACCTTATGGTTCATGGAGTTCCAGGATGCTTCTGTCGGGCAGCGATCACTTACCAAGTTAAGTGACTCCGACCAGTGACTGATGCCTGCTCCGTGAATTAACCCAACCTTTATTTTATGGTTTATGGAGGTCCACGATGCTCCAATCGGGTAGCAATCACTTACCGAGTTAAGTGACTCCGACCAATGACTGATGCCCGCTCCTTGAATCGACTAAACCTTAACCTTATCCCAAATGTTCGCGGGAGTCCAAGGCACTTCAGTCGGGAAGCGGTCTATTACCGAGTTAAGTGACTTTGACTGATGATTGATGTTCGCTCTGCGGATCAATGCAACCTCACCCCTTACCCAAACTTCACGAAAGTTTGCATTGTGAAACGATACAACAGTCAAGAATCCTTTCGATAGAGAAAGCGACTTTTCCATAAGAGAAATCGACGACACTCAATAAATTCCATCATGTTGACTCAGTTGGCAAGAGAAGACAAAACGTTGGATTAAAATGACCTCTCTAAAACACGGGGCATCCAATGGAATCTCCAACATAAAAATTGATCAACAAAGCAAACAAAAATTGAGCTATTGAAAAAAATATATTCTCATAATGAGGACTAGTGATGACCTACAAAGCCGGGGCACCAATAATCAAAGACTTCTCCAAAGAGAAACAGAAAATAATCACAAATACGTATTTCTCAGATGATAAATATCTTATACCATCGTATAAGTCATAAACCGATAATGTTTGAAATCCACAGTCGTCTCTGGTCGATTAGTTGATTTTAAGCATTTAATGCGAATTTGAATATCGTCTTTGTATAGATAATATTCAGTGAGTTATAAACCGCTGAGTAGAAGAATTCTGTGTAGATACTTTATTTGATTCAAAATAAAATTTGCTATTATTCATTTTTTGATGATTAACTAATCCACCATCGATATGTTCAGTTAATGGTGAAAATAAGTCCAAAATTGCACAGGTGCTTGTTTTAATTATACAACAGGTGACACAAAGCATACCAATTCAAAGCATGATTAACCATAGCAAGATGAAAAATTATAACTGGATCTCAATGCAGAATATATCAACAACAGCGGTGTTCATTTTGAAGCCCACATTTCTCGCAAGAAAAAAATACCAGCTTCGAGGGGTAAATGTTAACGCTGTTAAAACACGGTTAAAAGTGCCGGGTCAGTCCATTCAGGACGGATCTGGTCGGTCAGTACCAATGAGGACCGGTTTGGGCAGTATCGAAGAGCCGGACCGGTCACTACAACGGACCAGGTCGGTTAGTTGCACTACATCGGGTGGGTCACAAATGCTTGCTAATTCGGTCGGTTGTAAGTTGCAATATGGATGAGTTATTCAGCTACTTATGGACCAAAAACTGGTGTTAGCAAAGGCCATTTTCATGAATGGGCACAATAGCCAGAAAAGGTCACATTAAATATTGAAGAATAGTTTATACAAGAATCTACTAACATGCAAAGTATGAGAATATAATACATAAGTGCGAACGTGCACTGTTTGGGAATGACATGAACCTGACGTGACAAATACAAGAAGAAATGGGATTATATCTATGTATTAGTGCATGTCCAAATATCAGTTGTTAACAGAGCACGTTGGATTGAAAGCAAGATTACAAGGAATGGCAAAAGTATGTTTACACGTGAAAGTCTATGTGATTGCATGCTACAGATTACAATAAAGTGGACCGGGATTGAAACAACAATAGTCTGGGATAGTATTCATGCATGCAAAGAGAACGGTCATTTGAGAATGGACACGTGGATCGATCTAAAGAGTACAGAGCGGAAGCTTCAGCAATATCAAATTGAGACGATCCATTCTAGAAAGGCCACGTGGCGGCAAGATTCAACGGGTCACTCCATTTACTTGAGGTTGGATCAGTCTGATGTAAAGGCGGAGACATTACGCCTTACTGGGTTGGTACGTTGCATTGTATAAAAATAAAGTGGAATGACTTCACAGAAATGCCACGCGGACTTTGGATCGGCCATGCAATGTTTCTTAACTGGATCGGTCCCATTTGCCTGCAAATGGATCGGTATATAGTAAATAAATGGATCAGTGTACTTTCATAATTTGGATCGGTGCATTGAAGATCAAAATGGATCGGTCCTTTTATATTTAACAATGGATCGATAATGACAAACAAAGGCTGGATCGGTGCATTCCTCTACTTTTGGATCGGTGCGTTCATTATATGCGGACCGGGTCAGTGCCTTCAAATTTGGATCGGTCATGTTCAAGAGGCAGTGGCATTTCTATAAATAATTTACGCCCAATCCAAATTCACGCCCGATCCAAACTTACGCACGATCCAAACATACGCCTGATCCAAGTTTGACCCGGTCCAAGTTAACGCCCGATCCAAACTCTGTACCCTGTAATTACGAAACTTCCACTACCTTCAAACTTCTTCTATAAATAGCTCCTTGCTTAACAATTCAAAGGACGGATTCCACTACCCCAAAGGGCTGCCTAAATCATTTCTCCACCACTTCTAAACACTACAAAACTCCATTAATGGATTCTCCAACTTCATCTAACTTCATGTTACAACAAAATGATCAAATCTCTTTCGATTTCCATTAACAATCTCTTGAATTCAACTCAAGTGATCCAATATCTCTGGTAATCCTCTCCAAAGCTTAAATCAAGTGATAAACCACGATGAAGTCCGCAAAAATCGTTCAATTGGTAAAGTGAGCAAGGATCTATGCATCCACCATCACAAACCAAAAGATCTTGTCCGCTCATCCATGATTTCAAGCAAATTAAAGCGCAGGTAAGAGAGATCATTGTGAAAAGAGAGAAAAGAGAGGAAAATCACTACATAAAGAGAGAATGAGCAAAAATGAATGTATGAGATATTTCATGAATGTTGTAAGGCAAAACGCCATAATGAAAATTGATTGAAAAATGGTTGTAGATTCATTTTGAATCGAACCACTATAAAAATTCCTTTGTGTTCTTACTTGTTTTTATCCGTTTATTTTGTGATTGTGGCACCTTTAGTTTCCAAACATAATTGGTGAAGTGTGATTTCACACCCTTGGTGTTGATTCAAATTTCGAGATCAACAGTTAGAATTCTTGGCTTCGTATGATTTCAGTATCGCATACACACCCGAGAAGGGCATTGTAGTAACCGATGCATTCAGTAGGAGACATGCCAGTTTAGGGGCTATGTTTCTGGAATGGAAGCAACTAGAATGTATCGCAGGATATGATTTCAGATCCAAGTGTGAACTAAATACACAGATGTTAGCGAGTTTGACAATCAGGCCGACCTTGATTGAGCGGATTGTTTCCAGTCAGAGGGATGATCCTAACCTATTGGAAATCATATCCAAGGTAGAGATGAGTATCGATGGTGAGTAAATGAACAAGTATGGACTTGATAAAGAAAGATGGTTTTGAAGAAATGGGAGCTAGTTGTACCCAATGTTAATTGATTTAGGGATGAAGTTCTTAGAGAGTGTCATCACTCGAAACTGACTATACATCCCAGTGGTAACAAAATGTATTGAGACATGAAGCAGACCTACTACTGGGAAGGGATGAAGAGAGACGTTGGGAAGTTTATATCCAAGTGCATGAATTGCCAGTTAGTTAAAGCCGAGCAAAAGAAGCCTAGTGGTTTGTTGCAACCGTTAGAAATTCCCGAATGGAAATGGGAACAAGTCTCAATGGATTTAATTGATGGTTTACCAAGGACTAGATAAAGTCATGATAGTATTTGATTGATTGTGGATCGATTAACCAAAAGTGCAAAGTTTTTACTGGTCAAATTGAGTAGAACGACAGCTAAGTTAGCAAAATTGTATATGAAGTGGGTAGTGAGACTCCACGGAGTACCTAAAGGTATTGTGAGTCACTGAGATCCGTTATTTACTACTGGGTTTTGGAAGAGCTTACAAGAGGCTTTAGGGTTAGAATTACATCACAGTACATCATACCATCCTCAAACCGGACGACCAAACAAAGAGGGCGAATCATGTATTAGAGGATCTCTTGAGAGCTTGTATATTAGATTTTGGAGGGTCATGGGATGACCATTTGCGTCTAGTTGAGTTCGCATATGTTGGCTCGCTTTTTGACCAAGCCACCCAGGATCATTCGTAAGAGGAAAGCAGGAAACCACAATATCTAAGGACATGAAGGAATGGATCGCGCACCATCGTCTCGCCCAATATCGATTCACGTACCATCGTCTCGACCACCGTCGGATCGCGCACCATCGTCTCGCCCAATATCAGATCGCCCCATCTCATCAGCGAACGACGCAGCCGGGCGATCCGATCCAAACTTACATTGTTACCCCGAGCGAACCGATCCGATCCCCTGGTGCATGGCGAACCCTCTGACCTGTTCAAGCACGAGCTAGTCTTCAGCGATCCGAATCGCACGGATCTGGCGACGCGTGTCCCTAACCGTCACTTGGACCGATTCTCCCCATCTGCACGATCCGATTTTCAAGCAGATCACGACACCTGTCCACAACGGCTAATTTGACTGTTTCTCCAATGGTGGCGATGCGATCCGATGCTCTCGGGATTCGTGCCACGTGTCCACGATCCGCCTGACAAAATCAGCTATAAATAGCCCAGAGCTTGGCATTTTTGGGATCTTTTTGGCAATATTGGGTAATGAATCCGCCATTGTTGTTAAACTACTAAAATATTGAGAGAAATCATTATTGTACTAGCTTTTAAAGCATAATCAATAATATATAAAGTGGACGTAGGCTCGTTAACGCCGAACCACTATAAATTCTGAGTGTTATTTTCTTTTTCCTTGTTCTTCATTTGAAATTCTCTACCGTTCAGAACAATTTGGGTGTTAGGTCCAAATTTCGATCTAACATTTTTGGTGCTTTCACTGAGAAACTCAGTCCTAAAGTTTCACTATTCGCTTCTTTGAGGATTCCAGCGATTCGGATATCATGGCTGGAAAAAGATCTAAAGCTTCGCAGACCAACGAAACGATTTAGGAGAGTGTGCACGAACTGGGCAATGAAGAAACTCTGGATCGCGGAGCGCAGGGGGCGAACCGATCCGACGAAGACACCACGTTCCGAGTCGATGAGAACGAGACGATCCGTGCCACTGAAGGGGTTGTTACTCGATCCCGAGGTAACACCTCGCAGCCTCCGTGTACCACAACCACGAGTCGATCTCAAGGGGGCGCAGCGAATCGCCCTCCACGAACCGCAGCTATCCGAACTGATGGTCAGACTACAACTCGACCTGGAAAAGAACCTATGACCCACTCCTATCGTCCCGGAACCTCTGCTCGACCCAGTTCGAGCTCTTTGCGCATAAGAGAGAGTGATGATGACCACTATGATCTTGCTGCTCCTGTCACTGAGGGGGATCTCTCTCGCTTCGCCGAAATGTGGGATATGTTGTTTGATGAGTTGGCTGCCCAAAGGCAGGAAAGTTCCATCCTGCGGCAAAATTTGACGGCCATGGATAGAAGACTTGATGAGCTAGCAAGGCAAAGAGCATCACCGGTTCGTCCACTCACCCCAGTATATTCTTCTTCGTCTGAAGAATCGCCGAGACCTCCGCGGCGACCGTATGAGAGAGCCGAAAACATAGAACAACTTCAGTTCGGAACCCTGCCCTCACAGGAAGAAGAAGAACTAGGGGCGGGGCCCCCAAACCGTAATGTGAATGGTCAAGCAACGGCTCTCAGGACTCGAGATGTGAACAGTCCTGTGCATAACAGACCACCTCAGCCCCGTCGCCGCACGCATACTCATGATAACAGGGGGGCAGCGAAGCCCTGTCCGAGCCCCAGATTTTGTGGCTGCTTCCCGAAGAGAGATCAGAGAACCTCGTTGGGCCAGAGGCACTGACCCTGAACCTCCTTTGACCAGTGCAAATGTTGCAGCCATGGTCCACCAGATTCTGGCCAACAGCCGCGGACAGCGGAACGAAGATTGGGGGATCGACCGCAGTCATACTCCTTTTACTGACGATATTTTGGATGCGACTTTTCCAAGGCGTTTCAACATGCCACAAATGAACCGATATGCGGGAAGATCTGATCCTGTCCAACACCTAATGAGATACTCTTGGTCGATGACCGCTGCCGCCGCTTCTGAAGCGGTTAAGTGTAAAGCGTTTCCCATATTCCAGGAGGACGTGGCTTTGTTATGGTTTACTAGCCTGCCGGCGAGATCGATTTCTAGCTTCAGGGAGCTGAGCGAGAAGTTCGTAGAACAATTCCGTATCTACGCACAGAAGACAAAAAGCGTGATCGATTTATTCCTTGTCAAACAGCGACCAGGCGAGAGTCTAAAGATGTACCTGGATCGTTTCAATTTGGCCGCCACTGAGGTTAAAGATCCTCATGAACCGACCATTGTCGCAGCACTGATTGACGGAGTAGATAAGGACACTGAATTCGGGAGGTACTTGGAAGGCAAACCGCCCCACACTAGAGAGTTATTCTACGAGAAAGCCAACGTACATCTACGCCGGGAAGAGGTATACGCAAACCGAAAGGTTAAAACAACTGATAAGGAGGAAATTCAGAGCAATGTCGCCATCAAACAGACTGGAGACAGCTCGGGAAAAGTTGAAGTTAACGTCGGAAATCGGAATCAGGGTGGTCGCCAGCCAGGTAACAACAATAACAATGGTAACGACAACAACCGGAAGAGGGGCCGAGGGAACGACTCCCAGAGAAGGACTCGTCCCAGGGCCTTTGAAAGTTATACACCCATAAGTGATACTATGGAAAATATCTTCATGGATGCGTACGAAGTCCTCCAGAATAAGAGGCCACCTCCTAGAGAGTCGACAGAGAAAGAGCGTGAGACAGGCAAGTTTTGTCTCTTTCATCAAATCCACGGCCATTCGACGAATGAATGTCGTCACCTGAGGGATGTAGTCGAAAGGCTGCTTCGAGAAGGAAAGCTAGATGAATACAGAGTAACGCCCAGGGACAGGGGGCAAGCAGTGCAGGCCCCGAATCAGAATCAAAATCAACTTGCTGCTAGGCCGACTGCTCAGCAAAAAGGAAAGAATATTGTTATCAATACCGTGATCGGAGGACTTTATCTTGCTGGGCACAGTTCCAAAGCATTGGATCAATACGTCAACGCGGCCAAACAACACCTCGAGGTGGGGGAATGTAGCAACCCCGAGGACAGTATCCCGGTGAAGCAGCAGAAGATGATGACCGATGATGTTGTTTTCCGAGAACGAGAAAGCATCGGAGTCCATGCTCCAACTGAAGATCCACTTGTAATTACGATACCCATTGGGCCAGCCACTGTTCATAATGTTCTGGTGGACAACGAGAGTTTCGTTAATATCCTTTTCAAAAAGGCCTTTGACCAGATGAATCTTGAAATAAAAGACTTGAAGCCCTGCCAAGGATGGATCCGTGGATTCAACGGAGCATCCACCGCTCCGATGGGTTATGTAGAGTTGCCAGTTACACTTGGGGAAGGAGAACGCCAGAGAGTGAGAATCCTTCCCTTTGTGGTTTTGGATGTTGAATCGCCCTACAATGCCTTCTTGGGCCGACCGGCCCTCGCAAAGTTCAGAGCCTGTATAGCCCCCTGGTGCTTATTATTGAAATTCCCCACAGAAGCTGGCATTGGTATCGTCAGAGGGGATCAAGTTGCTGCGCGAGCGTGTTATGTTGCCGAACTAAAGTTACTTCGCAATGGAGGGGATATCGAAACTAAAGGCACTTCTCCCTCTTCTGGGGCGGAGACCTTATAGCAACCAAAGAGGATAATCGTTGGAGAGTTGCCCAGAGAGATGCCCGAGGATATAGATCCCAGAGAGGATCAAGAACCCGGGGGCAGAATGGTGACTCCCAACGAGGCAACTGTGGATGTACCAATTGGTGACAGTGACCCGGAGAAGGTCCTTAAGATTGGATCCCAGTTAAGTCCGAATCTTGCTGAAGAATTGACGGATTTCTTAAAGAATAATTTGGATGTATTTGCTTGGACCCACGCGGACATGTGCGGGATATCCCCATCAATCATGAGCCATTCTTTGAGCATTGACCCCAAACATCCTCCAGTAAAGCAGAAAAGGCGAATGCTGGGCCCAGAGAGGTCCGCTGCCTTGAAAGAAGAGGTTGGAAAGCTAAAGAGTAATGGATTTATCAGAGATTCGACCTACCCAGACTGGATTTCGAACCCAGTCTTAGTAAAGAAGGCCAACGGGAAGTGGCGAACGTGTATCGACTTCTCGGATTTGAACAAAGCCTGTCCAAAAGATAGTTTCCCATTACCTCGGATTGACCAGTTGGTAGACTCAACGGCAGGTCACGAGCTTCTCTCATTTATGGATGCTTATTCAGGATACAACCAAATTCCGATGCATGTTCCAGATCAAGAGCACACTAGTTTTATCACCGATCTGGGATTATATTGTTATGTGGTAATGCCCTTTGGTTTGAAGAACGCAGGCGCTACATATCAACGTTTGGTCAACAGAATGTTTTATAACCAAATCGGGAAAACAATGGAAGTATACGTCGACGATATGTTGGTTAAGTCCAAACAATCTTCTCAACATACTACTGACTTGGCGGAGATGTTCGGCATTCTTCGAAAGTATGGAATGAAACTCAATCCAACCAAATGTTCATTCGGGGTTGCTTCTGGAAATTTCTTGGGATTCATTGTCAGTTCCCGCGGTATCGAGATTAATCCAGACCATATCGCGACAATCAGAAACATTCAGGAACCTAGGCAAATTAGGGATGTGCAAAGCCTTGCCGGAAAAGTGGCCGCACTAAGCAGATTTATCTCCAGGGCTACGGATAAGTGCATCCCATTCTTCGAATTAATAAAGCGAGGAAAACGCCACTTTAAATGGACATCTGACTGCGTAGAAGCATTTCAGAATTTGCTCAGGCACTTGGAGAAACCTCAGATTCTATCTAAACCAATAGATCACGAGGATTTATTCGTGTATTTGGCAGTGTCATCCCATGCGATCAGCTCAGCGTTGGTAAGGGAAGAGAATAAGGTCCAAAGACCTGTGTATTATGTGAGCAAAAAATTGACAGTAGCAGAGCGTAATTATTCACGGATAGAGAAGCTGGCGTATAGTTTACTGATTGCCTCCAGAAAACTTCGGCACTACTTTCAGGCACATCCTATCACCATATACACTGATCATCCACTCAAGCAAGTTTTACAGAGACCGGAGGCATCTGGAAGGTTACTCAAATGGAATATTGAGTTGAGTCAATTTGACTTGAACTTTCAGCCCAGACGGTCAATTCGGGGGCAAGTGATAGCCGACTTCATAGCAGAGTTCACTGTTCCTGAAGAAGATATAGCAAACGAAGAAGTGGAACCTTCAAAGTTACTTTTCGATCCTAATGCCTGGAGATTGTATACTGATGGCGCTAGGAACGACGAAAGATCCGGTGATGGAATAGTGCTTGAAACCCCCGAGAAACGATTGATAACCTATGCAATCCGAATGGAGTTTCAGGCCACTAACAACGATTCCGAATATGAAGCTCTGATAGCCGGATTGAAGATTGCAAAGGAACTAGAAGTCACAAAGCTGAACATCTTCTGCGACTCCAAGTTAGTTGTGAATCAAGTCACTGGAAGATTCCAAGCTAAAAGTGCAAGATTGATTATATACTTAAAGAAAGTGAAAGAACTGCTGAATGATTTTGATCACTACAGCATATCTCATATTCCGCGGTCAGAAAATCAGCAGGCATACAAGTTGGCAAAGATGGCTAGTTCTAATGATCCTGAAGTGATTGGGCTAGCCCCCGTTGAAGTACTTCGGTCCCCCAGCATAAATCAGATGGAAATCGACCTAGTACTTGAGACGGAACCAGAAAAGGAGTCCTGGATGACCCCTATAAAGAATTTCCTAATGGATGGAACGCTTCCGACCAAGAAAAGCGAGAGGCGTAAAGTGATTCGTAAAGCCACCCGATACGTTTTGCAAGGCCGAGTTCTTTACAGACAAGGGTTTTCAATGCCCCTCCTTCAGTGTGTAGCCCACGATGACATTAAACGTGTGCTGCAAGAAGTCCACGAAGGCGAATGTGGCGACCACACTGGAGGGCAAACTTTGGCAAAAAAGGTATTACGGCATGGTTATTTCTGGCCTACCATAAACAAGGATGCAGTAAGATATGCGCGACGATGTGATGCGTGCCAGAGGTTTTCAAAGATACCTAGAGCGCCTCCAAGTCAGTTAAAAACAATGACGAGTCCATGGCCTTTCGCTATGTGGGGAATTGATATCATAGGAAGTCTCCCCATAGCAAGGGGCGGAGCGAAGTTCGCTATTGTGGCCGTAGATTATTTCACTAAGTGGGTCGAGGCAGAACCACTAACTACAATCACAACTAAACGAGTGATCAACTTCATCGTGAGAAACATCATCTGTCGATTTGGGATTCCAAAGATTGTGATAACAGACAACGGAACTCAGTTCGATAGTGCTGAATTCAGAAATTTCCGCCAAAGATACCACATCGAGAATCGGTACACCTCCGTGGCACACCCACAATCGAACGGGCAAGTCGAAGTGGAAAATAAAGTAATTAAGTCCATTCTGAAAAGAAGAATGAAGCGGGCTAGAGCCATGTGGGCTGATGAATTGCCCTTGGCACTATGGGCCTACAGGACAACATATAAATCAGCAACAGGACATACCCCGTTCTCCCTTGCTTTTGGAACGGAAGCAGTCATCCCGGTTGAGATAAAGGTACCTTCTCATCGGGTGACCTATTATGATCCAATGACTAATAATGAATTGCTCCTTGAGTCCCTGGATATGATCGAAGAAAAGAGGGATGAAGCAGACCTGCGTGCCCTGAGATGCAAACAACAGGTCGCCCGATATTACAACAAAAAGGTCCGAGTCCGAACCTGGGAACCCGGAGACTTGGTTCTGAAACGTGTCTTTCCACCCCCAACTCATATGGGAGCGAAGTGGGAAGGACCGTTCTCTATTCTGAGCAAGCTTGATAATGGAACCTTCAAGCTGGCAACCGTAGATGGAAAGGAAATCCCCAGAGTGTGGAATGCCCAACATTTACGGCCATATTTAACATGAGAAGTTTCAAATTTATTCTTTTGCTTTGTAAAAAAAAAAACTATGTACAGGGCATGACTTGCCTAGAATAATCTGATTCCTTAAAGCAAGAGATTATAAAGTGGACGTAGGTCATGATTCGACCGAACCACTATAAAAATACTGTGTGTCATTTGCCTTTATTGCATCTTTATTTATTTGCCTGTTTATTTTTATGAAAATCAATGTGAATAATGCAGGTACTCGAAGTCCGGTGCCAACCGTTCCCCCCGTAGACTAATCGGAGGAACCTAAAGCCTTGGCAAAGGCTCCAACTGCTTGTCCGACTAGTTTTAATCCACGGAGCATGGGTTAAAGTGTACACCTAGGATGAGTTTGATGAGCATGCATGATTGCAGACTGCTTGAAACATAAACTCTAACTCTCCAGAGAGAGAGAGAGTATAAAGGCGTCTCCGATTGAGCGCTGAGAAAGAGCTCCTTTCCCGCTGAAGGATCGGGGAGCGAGTGAATCGCTGAGCTCGAACTCTAACTCTCCAGAGAGAGAGAGAGTATAAAGGCGTCTCCGATTGAGCGCTGAGAAATAGCTCCTTCCCCGCTGAAGGATCGGGGAGCGAATGAATCGCCAAGCGCAAAACTCTAACTCTCCAGAGAGAGACAATATAAAAGCGTCTCCGATTGAGCGCTGAGAAAGAACTTATTCCTTGCTAAAGGAACAAGGGCTGACTGAACTACTGTTATCCCATGAAATCTCCTATACCCCCGTATTCAGAAATAGGGGGCAACTTGCCGACAATACTAATCAATCCCTAGTAAACCCCAGTCAGATGCTACAGTAACAACTGATTGGGGGGCACCAGACACTCATATGCAAACACTAAACTTTGATACAACAGTGTACACAATGATGCAAGGAGAGATAAACCCTTGTTTATATACTGCGAATCAACAAAGTGAAAAACAACCTAGAAACAAAAGTGAGGACCAGTCTCACAATTACACTTCCTGGCCAGTGGAAAACCTAAAGACAAAATATCAACAAACAACAAACATCCTATTTACGCTTTGACCTCTTCTCTTGCTTCTGCCTCTCCAGCCTCTCCTTGTCGGCTTCAGATGGATCCCCTTTCTTCCTCTTCCGCTTGTCTACGAGGGGAACATCCGACTCCTCTGAAGTCTCCTCTTCCACCTCTTTTCTCTTGCTTCTACTGGAAAGGGAAGCCGGGAAGTCATCGGGGTTTGCGAAGTGAAGCTGCCGGCTGATGGACTTGGGCTAGATTTTCACAATCATCCCAGTTTTGGGATCGAATTCTGCAAGAGGGACTACGTCCAAAGCCTCATCTCCCACCTTCTTTGAAGCCAACTCTTTCTCTTGTCTGGCTTTTCGGCTGGCCAGGGTTCCTCGTCATCATCATCATCGGCCTTTTTGGTGCCGGTAATGTCCTCTTCGTCATCCACATGACGACCATCCATGTCTTTTAAAGCTTCGATAGTCTCAGCATCTTTGGGTACATCGGTGCTAGGTGCCGGGATGCTTCCTTCTACTGTTGTGACCTCGACCCGCTCTGAAACATCAATACCAGCACCCGGCAGGGCAGCCTCCTTCTCCACTTCTCTCTCTTTTTCAGCACCCTTGTCGACGGGCTCGCCACCTGCATTACGAGAGACACACATTACTAATTCAATTGGTTGTTCTGCCAGACGATGACAATTCGCAATTGCTTTAGCAGATTGCGGGGAAAAGAGAGAGATACCTTCAGCAGATGCTCCCTCTTGAGTAGTTCCAGATGCTCCAACAACCACGGGAGTTAGGCCCAAAGGGATTAGCGGATCATCAGGATGGTACTCCTCAACTCCGGAGGCTTTAGGCTTCGCGGCGGAACTGGAACCTTCGTCAATTTTGCTTTTACCTTTAGCCAAGGTTCTCTCCTTTTCCATTTCCGCCAGGATTAGGCGACGACCCTCTGCCAGGTCCTCAGGCTCGTTGTCTCTTAGGATGCTCTTCATCAATTCATCCTCATTGATCTCTTCGACCCCTAGTCTATGTTTTTCGCCCTCCACAATGGCATCCCATAAGTTGGCCAAAGTAACATGGTAATCCGGGATCCATGAGATGTTGCGAGTTTTGAGAACCTGGCCAAGGAAATCGAAAATCATCTCTTCAAACCCCTCAAACTCTTTCTCTCTTGCAAGGAGTTTGTTGTTAGAAGCAGTGGCCATTTCAATGGCGCTTTCAACATTCTTTTCGGCGAGAGCTGCCCGTCTCTCCGCGTCCGCAACCTGGTCATTCAAGATCACCATTTCTGCTTCTGCCAGAGCCAAACTTTCTTTTAGACTCGCTTTTTCCGCCTCCCAAGCAGCCCTCTCAGTTTCAAAATGGCCTTGTGCTGTTTTCAACTCGACGTTGGCCATTTTTAGATCTTCAACCTCCTTTTTTAACGCCATTTTCTCTTGACTATTGGAGTCCAGCTCTGAATGAAAGCACTGCTTGGCATTCTCTAATTCAGTCTTATAATTTTCAGCGTCCCTCCGTGCTAAAGCAAGCTGGGCCTGAGCATCTTCCAGATCCTTCTCCAATTTTGTCCTAGCCCTCTCGTTGTTTTCAAGTTTTGCTTTAGATCTGTGAGCTTCTATTTCAAGTGTTCAGATGACTTCCGAAAGGTTAACTGCGTGTTTTTTCATCATCTCGTATTGTCTGGCAACATGGCGGATGTGTCCGACAACTTCGCTATCCCAGTTCTTGGGGACCGGTTCCAAGGCTGGAACAAATGTCATCCGGTCAAAGAATATGTCTGGGAATTGTTCCCGAAGCTTTTCCAACCTGCCTTGAATCTCGGAACCATGCATGTAATCCCGTGACCCTGGGGGAGCCAACTCTGGCTGACTAGAAAGAACAACATCACTTCTCTCCTTTTCAGACTCTTTGGACAAATCTTTGCCCCTATCTTTAGATTCGCGATGCCTCTTGGATGACCGGCTGTGAGAAGGAGCACTCTTTAGAGGAGTTAACTCTTTAGGAAGCTTCTTCCCCCTGTAGGAACTGTGGGGAGACTGAAAGGTTTGGTGGAGGTCGATTTTGGGGGAGATCGAGGTTGCAAGGAACTCGGCCTATGAGAAGGACCACGAGAGCGCTCAGTATCCGGGCGAAGGCTAGGTGTGCCCTCACGAAGAGAACGATACGAATAAGATTTCCTGCGGGACATCGCTCCTGTAAAAAAGAAAGAAGAGCATATTAAAACTTTGAATACCCACGATATAATAGTGCAGGGTCAGACAGCGTGTGTGATGTGTGCATCCCATATAATTCCCCCTAACAGACCCGGGCCTGGAGACAGGCTCATCTGACTAGTTTCTCGTCCCCTAGTTGAAGCGATCGCCTCTTCGGAAGCAGAGAAGAAAGGCTCCTCTTCGAAGTCTTTTTCTGTATATACAATATCGGGTAGAGGGATTTTATTCAGCTCGTCAAATAACTGCTCTTCTGTCAAGTCATCGGGAGCAACTGTTTCAATTGGAGCAGAAATAGGAATTTCCTTGGACACGTCATCGCGGACCTCATCCCCTCTGTAAATGTTCAGGTCCTCATCGTCTTGGATGACTATCGGAGAAGGGCTCTTGCGAAACTTAGTTGTCTCTGTCGCTTGCGAAGTTCCCTCTCCTTCCGTTAGGGGCACATACTTATAAGGTTTGCCGCCAGTGCCAAGTCCAAATCTTCTGTCTAGAAGACGATGCTTGTGAAGATTGTCATCAGTAATACATTTTTTGATCCTTAGAAAGTCGGATCTGCTCTGTGAAAGAATGGATAATCAATGGTTATATAACGGACCCTCCGTTTTCGGGAAGATATGATCTGTTTAAGACAAAGAAAAAGGCGAAAAAATGTTAATACTTAGACTCCTTGAGCAAGATGTTCGATTAGGAGATCGAAGTTTACTTGATTTGTGCCATCTTCGTGAGCATCCGACATGTTTCCTTATATAAAACCAATCAGATTTAGGATCCCCTATATTGCTATACCCATCGTACAGAATCTTTCTGTTCGCCACTGATTCGAAGAAAGAAAAGTTTGGAGTTGCCGAAGAACGGTGCTTGAAAAGAAAGAAGAATAACAGATCTCTGAATTTAAGTTCGGCATGCAGGATTTCCGCATATGCAACATATAGTGAGTATAGAGATGCGTAGGCGTTTGTATGAAGCTGCATCGGAGCAATGCCTAGTCGTCTTAAAGTTTCGATGGCAATCGGGGGAAACGGAGGGATAGCTCCTACTAGACACATTGTTCGACTAATCGCCATATACCCTTCCGGTGCTAGGTGGGGTCTATCTTCGCTTCCAGGCGTCAAGACATCGTCCCAAGGAATGCCGTGTCTTAAGCAGATTCTTTTAAGTTTTATCTCATCAAGCTTGGACGCTAAAGAATCAGAAAATTTATCTATCCCGCGTGCGCCTGGGATCTCGTCAGGAGCTCGCTCATCAGTCTCAGAGTTGTTGCTGGATGAAGTACTTTCTGTCGGATCTGATTCTGTGGCTTCGTACTCAGATCCAGAATCTTCACCTTCCGGATTGACATAAGGAATTTCAGGGTTGTACTGTTCAGGAATCTCGGATTCCACTTCTGTCACGGATCTTGAAGAAGAATGATCATTCGACATTGCTGCTAGGACAAGAAAATATGAACAATAAGATTAACACTACTCGTCCCCCGTGTGTGCAAGTGCCGGTGTGTGTGCTTGTGTGTGCGCATTAACAAAAAATAAAGCATGAAAGCAATCAAGGTTGTCAGAAGCATTAGTCGTCATATGCAGTCAAATTATGAGGTCATTTAGTCCAGAAAGTCCAACGTCACGGCTCTAGCCTAACTGCTCAGAGTTTTATGGTGACAAGGCGTTGATTAAAGTCTGAAATTTCTTCGTATCGTCAGCTATGAGTCGGATCACAAAGCAGAGGGATCGCCCCTTTCGGATCGCATGGCAGAGGGATCGCCCCTTTCGGATCGCATGGCAGAGGGATCGCCCCTTTCGGATCGCATGGCAGAGGGATCGCCCCTTTCGGATCGCCGGGCGGAGGGATCGCTCCTTCACGAACCGTTGCGAACCCCACGATACGTTCCTTGCTGCCACTACGATCTTTCGTCTTGCCACTCGCTTTCGTTTTCTCTTCTTGACCATGAACCGAACTGGCCTTCTTTCTTCTTCTTCTTCCCCCTTCGTTTTCCTCCTCTCCTTTCCATCCTCGAACTCCGAGCTCCACACCAGTTAGCCATGGCGTTTTGATGATTTCGTTAGAAAAGCACAAATTTCCATCGTTTCTAGTCGAGAAAGTTCATGAAAAAGCTGCGTTCACGAATAAGAATACTTTTTGTGGAGTTACCTTTCTAAAGATTGAGAGAATGCTCGGATTTTTGAAGGTTTGGAAAATTTGGGTTCGTTCTTCGATAACGCGAGACGATTCGGCAGAAAGAAAGAAGAAGGGGAATGAAGAGGAGAGGGTCGACTTATATAGGCAAAGAGGGCGACCGTTTGTCTCCCTTTCTTTGTCCTATTCGGTCCACGAAACATCATGCAGGCCACGATCCAAAGCTTGTATCGCATAGAAGCCCACGGACCGCCTCAAACGATGGCCCACCAAACTCAAAGCCCGACACGACTCGAAGGAAAGTCCGCCTCGTTTCGCACAAAGGCCTAGATACTCAGCTCGAGACGAGCACGTGACCACTCGGACCGTGGCGCTCTATGGCGATCCGATTCATGCATGCGTTGATTTGAACCAATGCGACTGTTGATTTACGTCCCTTCAAGAAAAGGTAGATTAGAATCTTCGAAGCATGTTCCATCATCGATAAAACATACTTCGAGGGGGCAAAATGTTGGCTCGCTTTTTGACCAAGCCACCCAGGATCATTCGTAAGAGGAAAGCAGGAATCCACGATATCTAAGGACATGAAGGAATGGATCGCGCACCATCGTCTCGCCCAATATCGATTCGCATACCATCGTCTCGACCACCGTCGGATCGCGCACCATCATCTCGCCCAATATCAGATTGCCCCATCTCATCAGCGAACGACGCAGCCGGGCGATCCGATCCAAACTTACATTGTTACCCCGAGCGAACCGATCCGATCCCCTGGTGCATGGAGAACCCTCTGACCTGTTCAAGCACGAGCTAGTCTTCAGCGATCCGAATCGCACGGATCTGGCGACGCGTGTCCCTAACCGTCACTTGGACCGATTCTCCCCATCTGCACGATCCGATTTTCAAGCAGATCACGACACCTGTCCACAACGGCTAATTTGACTGTTTCTCCAACGGTGGCGATGCGATCCGATGCTCTCAGGATTCGTGCCACGTGTCCACGATCCGCCTGACAAAATCAGCTATAAATAGCCCAGAGCTTGGCATTTTTCGGGATCTTTTTGGCAATATTGGGTACTGAATCCGCCATTGTTGTCAAACTACTGAAATATTGAGAGAAATCATTGTTGTACTAGCTTTTAAAGCATAATCAATAATATATAAAGTGGACGTAGGCTCGTTAACGCCGAACCACTATAAATTCTGAGTGTTATTTTCTTTTTCCTTGTTCTTCATTTGAAATTCTCTACTGTTCATAACAATTTGGGTGTTAGGTCCAAATTTCGATTGATAATAATAATTATCAATCCAGTATTGGTATGGCTCCATTTGAAGCTTTGTGCGGAAGACTGTGCAATTCACCATCACGTTGATTGGAAACCGTTGAGAAATTTGTGCTTGTGCCAGATGTAGTAAGAGAAACTTCTGACAAGATCAAGGTAGCGGATGAAGGCTTCCCAAGATAGGCAGAAGAATTGTGATGATAAAAGACGAAGAGATTTGAAATTCTCCGTTGGCGACTTGGTATTCGTCAAGATTTATCCATTATAGAATGTAATTCGATTTGGTAGGAAAGGTAAATTGGCACCAAGGTTTGTTGGTCCTTTCCTAGTTCTTGAGCAAGTTGGAAATTTAGTGTATAAAGTTGGATTACTAGACAAGAAGGCGGGAGTGCATGACGTATTTCATGTTTCCCAATCAAGGAAGTTCGTGCACGATTTTGATATGACTATTTCACCAGATCAGTTGGATGATATTGAGGTGGAATCCGAGGCAGTTGGAAGCTGCAGGACGATTCGTATTGTGGGACACAATACGAAGCAACTTCGAAAGAAGATGGTGAAACTGATCAAGGTCCGGTGGGGCGATAATGAATATGACTATACTTGGGAAACCGAGGAAAGCATAAGAAAGTCGTATCCATTACTCTTTACTTGGTAAGATTTTAATTGCGATATAGTTATTCCCTTGTTAGTAATCTACATGCTAAGATAGGCTTGTTGTGTGATTATGTATGTTTGATTGTTTGTAAGCGGTTGATAGGCATGCGGGCCGCCAATGTATGTTTCTTGGTTAAGGAATTTTGAGGTGAAATTTCTTGGGGGGGGGGGGGGGGAGTGGTCACATTAATCAAACAGACTTACTGTTTGGGAGATATGACTGAAATAAGGTTTGGAAGATGAAAAACTGCATAATTGTGCTTAACGAGGTGATTAGCAGCTAAGCCCATAACCCATTTCGGGATTAGGGTTATGGGAGGGCTGAGAGGGTTTGGAAAAACATTTCCTTTCACTTTCTCAGCCGCCACAAACATTCCTTGAACCCTAGCAATGGCCTTCATCTTCCAAATCTCATTCTAATCGCATCCTAGTCGCTTTTTAACCACTACTTAATCAAAACTACACCAAATCAAGTCAAATTAGCACCAAATCAAAGTTGGAGCTGCTGCAATACATAGAGATCCATTCCATAACAATAAAGTTTCAGATTTAAGATTTCATTGTGGCTAAGGTGAGTGATTTGCACTTTTATTCACTAATTATGACTAATTAGGGGTGACTAGTGATAATTAGCGAAATTATACTCCATAAAAATTTGGAAAAATATGTAGAAATTCTAAATTATTATTTTATGTCACTGGTGAAAATTTGGGTTAATTTGGATTAAGTTTGATAATCCTATAGTTAAAACCTTATTAAAGGGATTTAGGGGAAAATCTTGCTTTTTGGGTATGCGTGATACAAAATATTTCATGTGATTGATGTTTTAATGTTTTTTATTGATTCTGTATGTCGTTACTGCTGTCTGGTATGTTTTGTGACGTCATAGGAAGGTTAGAATGGATGAAAACGCCGTCGTTTGGCAAAATTAGCTCGTAGTAAAAACTGCAGAAATTCGGTTCCTGAAGGGGGTAGGAATCACGAACCGCCACGAGGCTCATGAAACGCCACCAGGAGAGGGTCATGAATAACCACCAAGAGAGGGTCATGAACCGCCACCAAGATTGGGTCACAAACCGCCACCAATAATGGTAGCAAATCGACCAGAAGGAGCACCGCGAAGTAGAGGGGGTGACCAGGGGATCACGACCCGGAGGGGACCCGAGGTGGCGAGCCGAGGGGGCGAGCTGGTGGTGGGGCGACCGAGAAGGCGGCCTGTCCTCGACGGTGACCACAACTTGAACCATGATGATGACTCCAAACCGAACCAGATTCAAACTTTAACCAAGCTACGATGATTGTGGATTCTTCTGAAGATCAACCCCAATTCGACCAGAACCCGTGATGTAAAGAAGTCCAAGTAGGAAGTTATTACTCAAGATCCATATAGGAACCAACAAGTTAACTTCTAAAGTTGGACTTTGTTGAGGGTCGTGTGCAAAGGGGTTACAGATATCTATAACTTTTGTTCATCGTCTTAAGAGAGAGGGCATGTAGACGAACCAGATCTAGGGAAGTGTGGACTGGTTGGCCCCTAACCTAGAGCTAGTGATGTGTGGACTGGGTAGGGTTATTGACTATAGACAAGGGAAGTATGGTCATAGCAATAGTTGTACGGAGTTGCCGTCATAGCCCCAATGGATTTGGTGATCAAAGCGGTGGATATCGTATGCTTTACGCACTGAGTGAGAGATGTGAGGATGATTGTTATGCTTGATATTTGCTATCACCATGACACGCACACTCACATTTTTGCACTCAATATTAGTGTTACCTTAGAGTACTATACATCTTGTTGTGCTAACTCTTTGGTTGCAGGTCCAGGTTCAGGTATGACTATTTATACCTGTTATTACTTTATTTTGCTGCTATCGCTAATACCAGACTTTTGTCTGACCTAGAGTTTTATGTCTCTTCTTATTACTCTAGGTGTTCCTAAACGAGCATACCAGAGACAGGTTAGGTGGTTATGCACGAGTACCTGTTCGGAGACGAGCAGGAGGCTTCCACGTACTATATACACATATTCTTCCTGTGTTGTTGCTGGTCACTGCTTTAGGCATTCGTAGTGTACCTATTCTATTTTGCTTTAGAGACAGTATTTTGAAGTTGTAATAGTGATTGTTTGGGTCATAAGTTGTATTTTGGATTTTGCTGCTACAATGGTTTAGTTTTCAGATTATGCACTATCTCTCCTGTTTTATGTCAAGTTATGTTACTATTATATTTTATTCCATGCACTATGAGATATACTACAGGTTCTTGGTGATTCCTAGTTTCAAATTCCTTTTCTTTGATGACTGTCCTGTGCTAGTCGGGCATTGTACAATGCATTTCAGGGAAATGTCGGCTGGTTCAGGGCGGGCCGTCACACTTGGTATCAGAGCCTAGGTTGCGCAGTTTAACCTAGTAGAAGACATCAGGGAGATATAGTGTACGTATATGAGAGCGCGTATTTGTAGTATTTTGGTAATCAAAAGCTATATATATACTATTAGTATATCTAAGGATGAAATCGCACTGCATATGCACCACTAAGAAGACAGTTAATCATTTTCTCTTTACAGATTGAACGATGAGCCGAAATACGAGGAGTACGGGTTCAGAAGCCAACAGTGGGAATGTCCCTGATATAAGTACAATGTTTACTGCCTTCATGAGAGAGATGCTTAGGGATACTCAAGGAGCATTTCCTAATGCTACTAACGGTGGTGGTGCAGTAGGAGATGCGCCTAGAGCCGATTTCGCCGAGCTCAGCAAGGATTATACTAATCTTGGTGGGAAGCCATGGAACGAAATCGGATGTGGAGGTTCAAGATTGGCTTGATAGTTGTTAGTGCATCTTCTAGGATTTGGGGATCGATGATGCAATAAAGATAAAGCTAGCATCGCGTCAACTTCAAGAACGGGCTATGAATTGGTGAAATGCTATTAAAGCGGCAACTCCCGAGGATCAAGTTACTTGGAATCAGTTTAAGACTCGCTTCAATAACAAGTTATCACAACTGCTCAGAAATCAGAAATGTTTAGGTAATTTTTGGAGCTTAGGCAGAATGGTAGGGCAGTCTCGGAGTATATTACTGAATTCGATACCTTATCAAAATATGGATTGTTCCTTATCGATAGTGTAGAGAAGAAGAACCAGAAATTCATAAATGGTCTAGATGAGTACTTGGGGGAAAGACTTATAAAGCATATCGATGAGACATTCAAATCTATTATGGGGAAGGCATTAAGATCGGAAATCCTTTACCCTAAGACAAAGGCTGAGGTTCCTATTACATCTGCAGAGGAGCCAAAGACGCAAGCAAGCGGTGAAGGCAAAAAGAATTCCCAAAATAAGTGGAAACAGAATCAGAACAAGGATGGTCAGAAAAAGAAGAATAAGAAGGATATCGAGTGCTTTAGCTGTGGCAAGAATTTCCACTATGCCAACAATTGTCAAGCAAAACCGGAGGAAAAGAAGTGCTTCAATTGTAGCTAAGTGGTACATTTTAAGAGTGAATGTCCACAACCCCCTAAGGAGAAGCAAGTGGTGAAAGCATATGCTATCAACGTTGTTCCTTCTTTGTCGAATGCCCCTACTACGACGCAGAAGTGAAATGGTGTCATTATTCAAGGTATGGTTTCTATTTATGACGTTCCTGTACGAGTGTTGTTTGATATCGGGGCTTCCCATTCCTTCGTATCTAGGGACCTGGTAGATAGGTTGGAATTGGAACCCGAGGTTGTCGATGGAACTTTAGATGACTAACCAGATCGGTGGTTCGACTAGCCTTATTATGATTTTTCATAAATTGGTCTTGTCGAGTCATAGATGTATGTTTGCTTGTAATTGCTTTATTTTGGGATTTTCTGGGTTTGGCATTATTTTGGGAGTTGATTGGCTCGAAAGATATGGGGTGGTGGGAGACTGTGAGGGGTCTTCAGTGACTATTAGAGCAGACGATGGGCGGAGGGTGGTATTGGGTTTCCTAACTAGTGATGAGGTAATGGATAGTTTTCTACATTTCCTTGACATCACGCAGGATGAGTTATCAGATGTGCCTATTGCTGGCTAGTATCCGGACATCTTCGAGGAAGCGACCAGACTTCCAGCACATCGAGAGATTGAGTTTCAGACTGATGTAGTGAAAAATGCCAGACCTATAGTGATGCCACTTCGTCGTATGGCGCCAAGGGAGCTGCGAGAGCTCGAGGTGCAAGTGGGTGATCTTTTGAAGAAAGGATTTATCCGAAGGAGTGTTTCCAAGTGGGAAGCAGCAGTTGTATTTGCCACTAAGGCCGATGGTGCCCTTTATGTGTAGACTACTGCGAATTGAACAAGGTGACGAGGAAGAATAAGTATCCTCTTCCATGGATAGATGATTTGTTTGATCAGTTGAATGGGGTAAGAGTGTTCTCCCAGTTAGATTTCACGACAGGATTTCATCAGCTTCGAGTAGTAGCTGAGAGTATATCCAAAACGGCATTTTGGATGCCGTCTGGGTTTTATGAGTGGTTGGTCATGCCATTTGGGTTGACCAATGTACGCGCAAATTTTGTGGATCTCATGAATAGGGTCTTCAGGGATCAATTAAATAAGTTTGTTCTTGTGTTCGTAGACAATACCTTGGTTTACTCGAGGACAAAGGTAGAGCACAAGGAGCATTTGAGGACAGTGATGGAGGTGTTGAGGAAACACCAATTGGAAGCAAAATTTTATAAGGGTCACTTCTGGAGGAGGGAAGTGAGATTCTTGAGCCATGTTTTTTCATAGAATGGTATTGCCGTGGTTCCTGCGAAGGTGGCTACGGTGCAAGATTGGACTACGCCCGAGAATGCAACGGACGTGAGGAGTTTCTTGGGATTAGCTGAATATTATCGTAAGTTTATTCAAGACTTCTACAAGATAGCGGCACTGTTAACTCGGTTGACCAAGAATAATCAAGCTTTCGTTTGGGACAAAAGGTGTGAGTATGAATTTAAGAGTCTAAAGGAAAAGTTATCATGTGCACCAGTATTAGTTATTCCTAAAGGGAATAAAGAGATGACGGTATAGACAGATGCCTGTGATACCGGACTAGGTGCTGTACTGATGCAAGGAGATAGGATAGTAGCTTATGCTAGCAGGCAACTGAAACCGCATGAGAAAAAAATATCCTACCCATGATTTGGAATTGGCAGCGATCGTGTTC
This sequence comes from Allium sativum, assembly GCA_030737875.1. Lineage (NCBI taxonomy): Eukaryota > Viridiplantae > Streptophyta > Magnoliopsida > Asparagales > Amaryllidaceae > Allium > Allium sativum. The sequence goes on along the minus strand of CM060923.1, from coordinate 415,797,183 downwards.
ACGCTAAAGATGTGGAGACTTTACCATTTTTGGTGAAAGATTCAAGTTGTTTACCAATCATTAGTCGTTAAAGTATCTTTCCTCTCAAAAGGACTTAAATCTTCGTCAGCAGAGATGGTTAGAATTATTGGCTTCATATGATTTCAATATCGCATCCACACCCGGGAAGGGCAATGCAGTAGCTGATGCAATGAGTGGGAGACATGCCAGTTTAGGGGCTATGTTTCTGGAATGGAAGCAACTAGAACGTATCGTGGGATATGATTTCAGATCCAAGTGCGAACTAGATACAAAGATGTTTGCAAGTTTGACAACCAGGCCGACCTTGATTGAGAGGATTCGTTCCAGTCAGAGGGATGATCCTTACTTATTGGAAATCATCTCCAAGGTAGAGATGAGTATCAATGGTGAGGAAATGAACATGTATGGACTTGATAAAGAAAGATGGCTTCGAAAGAATGGGAGACTAGTTGTACCCAATGTTAATGGATTGAGGGATGAATGCTTAGAGAGTGTCATCACTCGAAACTGACTATACATCCCGGTGGTAACAAAATGTATCGAGACATGAAGCAGACCTACTACTTGGAAGGGATGAAGAGAGACGTTGGGAAGTTCATATATAACTGCATGAATTTCCAATTAGTTGAAGCTGAGCAAAAGAAGTGTTGTGGTTTGTTGCAACAATTAGAAATTCCCGAAAGCAAATGGGAACAAGTCTCAATGGATTTCGTCGATGGTTTACCAAGGACTAGATCAGGTCATGATAGTATTTGGTTGATTGTGGATCGATTAACCAAAAGTGCAAAGTTTTTATCGGTTAAGTCGAATAGAACGACAACTAAGTTAGCAGAACCGTATATGAAGTGGGTAGTGAGATTCCACGGGATACGTAAAGGTATTGTGAGTGACCGAGATCCATTATTTACTACTGCGTTTTGGAAGAGCTTACAAGAGGCTTTAGGGTTAGAATTACATCTCAGTACCGCATACCATCCTCAAACCGACGGCCAAACAGAGAGGGTGAATCGTGTATTAGAGGATCTCTTGAGAGCTTGTATATTGGATTTTGAAGGGTCATGGGATGACCATTTGCATCTAGTTGAGTTCGCATATAATAATAGTTATCAATCCAGTATTGGTATGGCTCCATTTGAAGCTTTGTACGGAAGACCGTGCAATTCACCATCATGTTGGTTGGAAACCGGAGAGAAATTTGTGTTTGGGCCAGATGTAGTAAGAGAAACTTCAGACAAGATCAAGGTTATTCAACAGCGGATGAAGGCTGTCCTAGAAAGGCAGAAGAGTTGTGATGTTAAAAGGCGAAGAGATTTGAAATTCTCCGTTGGCGACTTGGTATTCGTCAAGATTTCTCCATTATAGAATGTAATTCGATTTGGTAGGAAAGGTAAGTTGGCACCAAGGTTTGTTGGTCCTTTCCTAGTTCTCGAGCAAGTTGGGAATTTAGCGTATAAAGTTGGATTACCAGACAAGATGGCGGAAGTGCACGACGTATTTCATGTTTCCCAATTAAGGAAGTTCGTGCACGATTTTGATATGACTATTTCACCAGATCAGTTGGATGATATCGAGGTGGAAGCTGCGGGACGATTCTTATTGTGGGACACAATACGAAGCAACTTCGAAAGAAGATGTTGAAACTGGTCAAGGTCCAGTGGGTCGATAACGAGAATAACTATACTTGGGAAACCGAGGAAAGCATAAGAATGTCATATCCATAACTCTTTACTTGGTAAGATTTTAATTGCGATATAATTATTCCCTTGTTAGTAATCCGCATGCTAAGATAGGCTTGTTGTGTGATTATGTATGTTTGATTGTTGTAAGTGGTTGATAGGCATGCGGACCGCCATTGTATGTTTCTTGGTCAAGGAATTTTGAGGTGAAATTTCTTGGGGGGGGGGGGGAGTGTAATGACCCGCGTTCTACATACGAAAGGATCGTAGAATATTTATTTAATTTTCATACCAATTCGTATGGTCGTGTAACTTTGGGAAAACGACTATTGGGGTCATTTTCCATGTTCACGATTTTTAATGAAATTTAAATGACCGTTTTACCCCTGGTGAATCTTGTTTCGCCTATAACTTTTGATTGGTAAGGAGTTTTGAGCTGAAACCACTTCCATTAGGTTTAGATGATGGTTTACCTTTCCATAGATAATCAAACGGACTTACTATTTGGGAGATACGGCCGAAATAAGGTTTGGAAGATGAAAAACTGCATAATTGTGCTTAACGAGGTGATTAGCAACTAAGCCCATAACCCATTTCGGGATTAGGGTTATGGGAAGGCTGAAAGGGTTTGGAAAAACATTCCCTTTCACTTTCTTAGCCGCCACAAATATTCCTTGAACCCTAGCAATGGCCTTCATCTTCCAAATCTCATTCTAATCGCATCCTAGTCGCTTTTTAACCACTAATTAATCAAGACTACACCAAATCAAGTCAAATTAGCACCAAATCTGAGTTGGAGCTGCTGCAATACATAGAGATCCGTTCCATAACAGTAAAGTTTCAGATCTAAGATTTCATTTGTGGCTAAGGTGAGTGATTTGCACTTTTATTCACTAATTATGACTAATTAGGGGTGACTAGTGATAATTAGCGAAATTATGCACCATAAAAATTTGGAAAAATATGTAGAAATCCTATAGTTAAAACCTTGTTAAGGGGATTAAGGGGAAAATCATGCTTTTTGGGTATGCGTGACACAAAATATTCCATATGATTGATGTTTTAATGTTTTTAATTGATTCTGTATGTTGTTACTGCTATTTGGTATGTTTTGTGACGTCATAGGAAGGTTAGAATGGTTGAAAACGCCATCGTTTGGCGAAATTAGCTTGTAGGAAAAACTACAGAAATTTGGTTCCTAAAGGGGGTAGGGGTCACGAACCGCCACCAGGCTCACGAATCCCCAACAAGAGAGGGTCACAAACTGCCACCAAGAGAGGTCACGAACCACCACCAAGAGAGGGTCAAGAGCAGCCACCACAAAAGGTCACGAATCAACTAGAATGAGCGCCGCGAAGCAGAGGGGGTGACCACGGGATCACGACCCGAGGGGCAACCCTGGGGGAGAACCGGGGGGGGGGACCCAGGGGGCGACCTAGGGGGCGACCAAGAAGGAGGCCTATCCTCGACGATGAACACGACTCGAACTGAAATGATGACTCTGAACCGAACTGGATTCGAACTTCAACTAAGCGACGACGATTGTGGATTCTTCTGAAGATCAACTCCAATCCGACCAGAACACGAGATGCAAAGGAATTCCAAGTATGAAGTTATTACTCAGGATCTAGATGGGAACAAACGAGTTAACTTCTAGAGTTGGACTTTGCTGTAGGACGTGTGCAAAGGGGTTATCGATATCTGTAACTTTGGTTCACCGTCTTAAGAGAGGCGGCATGTAGACGAACTAGAGCCAGGGTTATTGACTATAGACCAGGGAAGTATGGTCATATCAATAGTTGTACGGAGTTGCCGTCATGACCCCAATGGATTTGGTGATCAAAGTGGTGGATATCGTATGCTTTACGCACTGAGACATGTGAGGATGATTGCTATGTTTGATGTTTGCTATCACCATGACACACACACCCCCATTTGTACACTCTATGTTAGTGTTACCTTAGAGTGTTGTACATCTTGTTGTGTTATCTTTTTGGTTCCAGGTCTAGGTTCAGGTATGATTATTTATGCTTGTTATTGCTTTATTTTGTTGTCATCGCTCATACCAGACTTTTGTCTAACCTTGAGTTATATGTCTTTTCTTATTACCCTGGGTGCTCCTAAACGAGAAGACTAGAGATAGGTTCGGTGGTTATGCACGAGTAGCTGTCCAGAGACGAGCAGGAAGCTTCCATGTACTATAGACATATATTATCCCTGTGTAGTTGTTGTTCACTGCTTTGGGCATTAGTTGTGTACCTTTTCTATTTTGATTTAGAGACAATATTTTGAAGTTGTAATAATGATGGTCTGGATCATAAGATGTATTTTGGATTCCGCTGCTACGATGGTTTAGTTTTTAGCTTGTGCGCTGTCTCGCCTGTTTTATGTCAAATTATGTTACTATTATATTTTATTACATGCGTTGTGAGATATACTACAGGTTCTTGGTGATTCCTAGTTTAAAATACCTTTCCTTTGACAACAGTCCCATGCTAGTCAGGCATTAGTACAACGCATTTTGGGGAAATGTCTGCTGGTTCGGGGCAGACCATCACAAGGAGGGTACTTTTGGTGCATTACTTATCGACTGCTAAAGTAGCATCTCGGTGATCCTAAAGCTTGAGTCTCGGTAGCTAGCTTTCGAAAGGTTTCCTTAAGTTTTGGTTTCTTGTGCCTTTAATTCTTTTATCTCCTTTTGTATCAGAGGAATTACGCAAATGAATTCTGATAGCCCCTTTCGTCTCCTTTCATTCCCATATGTTTCCGGCTTTAAGGTGATTGGCTTTCGGACTTGCTCTTGGCTTTTCATGACGGCACTACCCTATAGGTATCATTTCTTCATATTTATTCCAAGCTTTATTTTCCTATGATGGTGTCGGTTTCTGGTAGCTTTAATTGCCTCTTTTATGCTGGTGACGGTTCGACCCCCTTTCACAGCCAGCTTGTCTCGGTGTTGAATTGGGTGATAACAGTTGCAAGCCAAATCGCTTTGTTATCGATATTTACTCTTAGTCCTTACATTCGATAATGCCTTAGCCTTACTCAAAACCCTTTTTTCTCTATGGTTCGGGTTTCACTGCCTGAAACCCCTTATCCTTCCACTATAAGAAAAACTACCTTTAGCTGTTGTTATTGGCGGCGTTTATAGGGTAAAAGCAAGAAATCTAACGTTTCCCCCCTCTTTTTTTCCTTTCCGTACATTAAATTTTAGGGTTGTCGCCAAGTGTTAAATAATGTCACGTTTTTTTCATTAGTTTCCCTCCGCTTCCCCATTTCCCCCCAATGTTACGTTTTTTCCCCAATTTGACAAAATTTCACTCTAGTCATTCGCTTCAGCTTGCAACTTCGTTGAACCACTCCCTTCCACTTCGTTGAATTGGCCATGTCTTCGTCTTCCCTCCACTTCGTTGAATTGGCTTCGACTTTGGTTTCACTCCACTTCGTCAACATGCTCCCCCGCTTTGTTCACGAGCCCTGAATCAACAAAACAAGGTAATCACTGTTTTGGTTCTTGTTTTCTTCATCAATAAATAGACGGTAAAAACTACACAATTAATTAATTGATTGACAAAACAATTTTGGATAAACAAAAAGATCTCATATGCAATTAGGGATTTATAAAAGTTGCGATTTTGTTTTGGTTCTTGATTTGTTCATCAATACTCAAAAGACAACTCATTCAAAAAATTAACCTGAACATAATCAGTGGAATGTAATTATGGGTTGATTTGAAGAAAGGTACTCATTCAAAAAAAAATGATATTTTTGTTGGGTTTATTGCTTAACTACTTAAGTTACTTAATCGAGATTAGTTCATTTTCATGTTAAAACTAAAACTGTTTGTTGTTCTGGGTTTTTAATTATTAACTTATTCTGTGTGTGACGATTTGTGATGCATTTACATGTGGTACCATATACGTGAAACTGTAGAGGATTCTACAAGCTTGCCGTTGGTTCGACATAAGGATTTACCATCAACATAGCTATTTGGCATGAACATTTTGATAAATCTGAGTATGATTTTTCTATTATGAATTAATTGTGAATGGCTGATGATTGGATTAAAAAAAATTTGAATCAATATTGCCTCTATTAAAAAAATTTGTTTGCGAACAAATTAAACAATTGTAAACAACAGTAAAATCCGTTTGGCTTTCCTAAACAACAAGGATTGTTGTAGAGGGTGTCGAACTCTGGGACCAAATATATTTTAATTAATAAATCCAATAAAGTTATTCCAAGATTTTGATTGATTGAAAACACAGAAAATAACAACAATTAAATAAAGAAGAGAGATTTATCTATTAAGAGAAAGCAATTAGGGGATAATGACATAGATTAGATTCACACTCATCAATAGCCAACAAATAAATATGGATCTAATTCATATTTCTGTCATAAACACGAATCAACGATAAATAGATTCTTAGAAACAAATAAGTAAATAATGACAAGCATAGCCTATGCAGGAGCTGAGCTCTTAAACAACCATATCAGGACAGATTCACAAATTAATTTCTATAAACCTAAAATTTGATCTAAATCTGATAATTGTTAGATCTAACACGAATATACCCTGTGAAGGAGCATAACTCTTAAACGACACAGAATATGAAGGTTCAGATCTAACCCTTGATTCAGATCTAGATCTACATATATAAAGTCCTCATCTATTGGCTATGTGATTCATGTTGAATCATATCTGTTAGCGTCATCACCCCCTAATCAAAGGGGATTAGCTAGACATAGCTAAAGAAGAAGAAAAACAGAAATTAAATAACACGAACATAAATAAAACTAAAACTAAATAGAACATAGGAAGAAGAGTTTTATTCCGAGAGAAAGATTACAGAATAAAACTAAATGTGTTTTACAATGAATGAGATAAAGTGTATTTATAGCCGATATGACAAAGGCTACTTGGCAAATTCCATAATGTGGGACTAAAGAATTAGCCCAACTAACACATAAGCTAGTGTGAACGCAGTTGTAGAGTGAGAGGCCTTGCAAAGGAGCTAATGTAAACGCAACATGAGTGAGATGTCCTGCAAATGAGCCAATGTGAACGCAATGTGAGTCTCTAGTGAGCCAAATCTGCCCAACTGAACTCTATTTGCAACCGTTCTTCAAGCTTTAAACTCTTCAAGCTTTAGTAATTTTAACTTCACTCTTTTTAAGCAAATTCTTCATGCTTTATCCATCAAATGCTCTAAACCAAACTTTTTATCAACAATCTGAAAACACAACTATAAATACACAATATTAATTATTTTAAACAGAAAACTAGATGAATAAGCGGATAAAATATACACATTTACGTGTATATCAAATACCCCCGCACTTATCTTTTTATTCATCCTCGAATAAACTAAACTAAGATATGTCACACTTTCGTAGGAAACACGATTGCATTTAGCGTATGCAACAAGCCGTTAAACCCCTAGGTGTCCCTAGTAGGACGAGTGTTGTCTCGTGAGGGTTTTCAGCGGATACTACCCACAAAATCCAAAGCATCTTGTGTACACGAATTAATCAAACAATATATTTAAGGTCTTTCATATTCCAAGGATTTCACCTAAGTTCAATAATAACGGTTTAGTCCCAAATTGTCCATCCCATAATTGGTGCAAAAATGAATAAAAAAATTCAAGCTGTATCGTAATTCCTTGATAACACTGTAATTGTCTTGAAGGTTAAGAGCATGGTGTCAACCAATGTTCTACACATCGACAATTTGCATCCAATCATTTATTCATTCTTTTTTTTTTTGGAATAATTTTGCACCAATGTAGCTGTAATGTACTGGATGTGAGTTATGCATAGATGAAGGAGAATTTTTTGTATGTTCTAAAAGTATTCTAGATAAGAGGGCAAGTGTATTAGTTAAACTTCAGGCTACAAAAGATAAAGTAATACTAAGGCACATATGAACATTTTTATTTTCTTTCATCTCCTCTACTACAATCCTTGCTTCCAAGTATAGTATGATGGATATGGATGGAATGGAAATGAATGCTTTATAGTCAAGAATGATGAATGACTATTTTATTCTGAGAGACTCTCTCTTTATTTCATTTTTTTTCTTTTCCTTCTTTTTCTTTTTCTTTTTCATGATGAATGATGAATGGAGATGGAATGGAATGATACCATACATTATTTCATTTGATTCCTCCTCTACTAAGCGAATCATAACCAACACTTCATGAAAGGAAAGTTTTGTGCCCTAGTTACTCTACTTCTATAACCTTAATTCAACACACAAGTCTGGATTGATGTTATATAAAAAGCTGAAACGAATGATAAGCAAAGTTTCGTAAGATAGATAACCCATATAAAATAAGATGTGGTATACGGTTATCCTACCTTAAAACAAGTACGGAGTGGGTAGTGTAATATTGGTATAAAAAGTGACGTTTCTGAACCTTTAAAAATAAATCGGTACAAGGTTCTTAAGTGTACCAATATAAGAAAAACTTGTCGAAACATGGATGTAATTCGACTAAAACTTGGGTTTGAATAATGTGGGGTATCGAAGAAGAACGCTACAATGAGTTATTTCTCCTCAATTGGGCCAAGTAGATTTTAGAACTTACGATTTTGAAAATTTGAGTGGAAAAGACAATATTATGCATGAAAACGAACTCAGAAAATCCAATCAAATGTAAGTGCAAAATCATTATTATTTGTTTTTTTTTTATCATTTTTACTTGCACATTCTAACATGTATAACAAGGGTTGACATGCTTACTCCAGAACACGACTAACGTCTGCATAGTCTCAAGCTAGCATCTTAAAAAGACACATTACGATTCAATGAATAAATAATGTTCATTACCATCACCCAACAATTCAACTTATCAAACAAGAACAAAGGTGTTATTTATGAATTTATGTTAATCCTTGCTCAATAAATGACCTACTTCATAAAATTTGATTGCTGATGTAATGTAAATTCCCCCCACACTTGAGTTTGACTGTGTCCTCACAGTCGTGAATCAGACATATCTTAGTGAAAGGAAAAAAAGAGAATATTTACAAATGTACAAAAGAGGGTTAGTGCATCTTACCGAATGTAGTGTGGCTCATGGAGGACCATGAGCTTTTCCTCTTGGTTGGGTATTAGTTCCAAGTAAGGTTTAAGGCGTTGACCATTGACCTTATAGGATGATCCATCAGTTGAATTCTCAATTTCTACCACACCATACGGAAAAACAGTCCGCATTGTGTAAGGTCCTATCCATCTAGATTTTAACTTACCCGGAAATAAATGCAATCTTGAGTTATAAAACAGAACTATTTGACCTGGCATGAAAGTTTTACGCAAAATTTATTTATCATGAAAAACTTTCGTTTTGTCCTTATAGATTCCTATATTTTCATAAGCATCATTTCGAATTTCATCAAGTTCATTAAGTTGAAGCTTCCTATGTTCACCTGCTTTCTCTAAATCAAGATTCAAAGTTATTATTGCCCATAACGCCCTATGTTCTAGTTCAACTGGCAAGTGACATGGCTTACCAAAAATCAACCGATAAGGGGACATACCTAAGTTTGTTTTGAAAGCGGTGCGGTAAGCCCAAAGAGCATCCGTTAACTTTTGGGACCAGTCTTTGCGATTTCGATTCACAGTTTTCTCAAGGATTTGCTTAATCTGCCTATTCGATACTTCAACCTGCCCACAAGTTTGAGGATGGTAAGGAGTAGATAACTTGTGGGTTATCGAATACTTTCTCATGAGGGCTTCAAAAGAACGATTACAAAAGTGTGTCCTGTTATCACTGATTATTGTGCGTGGTGTGCCAAACCTAGAGAAGATATTTTCTTTCAAGAAGCGCATAAGAACCCTATTATCGTTTGTTTTGCATGGAACAACTTCGACCCATTTAGAAACATAATCGACGGCTAAGAGGATGTAAATGTACCCAAAAGAATTAGGGAAGGGTCCCATGAAGTCTACACCCCAAACATCAAAAACTTCGACTTCTTGAATTGGATTTAGGGGCATCATATTCCGTTTAGAAATTTTCCCTAAGAATTGACATCGATCATAAATTTTGCAGAATTCGTAAGCGTCCTTGAAAAGGTTGGGCCAGTAGAAACCCGATTGGAGAACCTTTTCGGCTGTCTTTTTGGGACCGAAGTGACCACCACAGGCTTGGTCATGACAGAAAGAGAGGACACTGCGAGTTTCAGTGTCGAAAACACATCTTCGAATGATTTAGTCTGGACAGTATTTGAAAAGATAGGGGTCGTCCCAATAAAAATGTTTCACTTGGGAAAAGAATTTGTGTTTATCATGCTTAGACCAAAAAGACGGGGTCTGCTTGGTGACTAAGTAGTTGAAAATGTCAGCGAACCAAGGATCAGTGGATAGAGAAAATAGCAGTTCATCAGGGAAATTCTCGTTGATCGGAAGAGAAGAAGACGAGGCATTTGGAAGACGAGACAAGTGGTCCGCAATAACGTTGTCAGATCCTTTTTATCCTTAATGGTAAGGTCAAATTCTTGAAGTAAAAGGATCCAACGAATGAGACGAGCCTTAGCATCCTTTTTAGAGAAAAGGTTCCTAAGTGCGGAATGATCAGTATGAACAGTGTTGTGTGAGCCAACTAGATAAGGTCTGAATTTTTCTAAAGCGAAAACGACTGCCAAGAGCTCCTTTTCAGTGGTTGTATAATTGATTTGAGCGTCGTTCAGAGTCTTACTCGCATAGTAAATGACATGAAGAATTTTATTGATATGTTGTCCTAAGATAGCGCCAACAGCGAAGTTCGAGGCGTCACACATGATTTCAAAAGGCAGCTTCCAATTAGGAGAGCAGATGATAGGAGCAGAGACAAGTTCGTTTTTAAGGTGCTCAAAAGATGAAATGCAATCAGAATTAAAGTCGAAAGGAACATCCTTACCAAGAAGACTGGTCAAAGGTCGAGTGATTTTGCTAAAATCTTTTATAAAGCGATGGTAAAAACCAGCATGACCTAAAAATGATCGGATGTCTTTAACGGATTTGGGAATGGGAAGATTTGAAATAACCTCAATTTTGGCTTTGTCTACTTCAATTCCTTTATTAGAGATGACATGTCCTAGAACAATGCCATGTTTGACCATGAAGTGACACTTTTCCCAATTAAGCGTTAAGTGTTTATCTTTGCAACGATTAAGGACCAGATCAAGATGATGTAAACACTTAGTGTACGAGTCCCCAAAGATGGAAAAGTCATCCATGAAAACTTCCAAAAATCGCTCGATCATATTAGAAAAAATGCTAATCATGCACCTCTGGAAGGTTGCAGGTGCATTACAGAGACCAAAAGGCATACGACGATACGCAAATGTACCGAAGGGACAAGTGAAAGTGGTTTTCTCTTGGTCCTCAAGAGCGATAGGGATTTGATTATAGCCCGAGTACCCGGTCAAGGAAACAATAGTACTCGTGACCGGCTAGTCGTTCTAACATTTGATCGATAAATGGCAGAGGGAAATGATCCTTACATGTTGCAGCGTTAAGTTTCCTATAGTCAATGCAAACACGCCAACCGGTCTAGGTGCGGGTTGGAATAAGCTCGTTAGCTTCATTTTGGATCACAGTAATCCGTGATTTCTTAGGTACGACATGAATCGGACTAACCCATTAACTATCGGAAATTGGGTAGATGATTCCATTGTCAAGACATTTAAGGATTTCAGCACGAACTGCTTCTTTCATGATGGGGTTCAGTCGACGCTGGGGATCACGAGTGGGCTTGGCATCATCTATAAGGTGGATTCGATGTTGGACGATCGAAGGACTAATCCCCTTAATATCAGCCATGGTCCAACCAATTGCTTCCTTATTTTTCTTAAGGATGGGAAGGAGCAATTGTTCCTGCTCTAAAGTAAGGTCAGAAACGATGATAACAGGAAAAGTTTCATTGTCTCCTAAGTAAGCGTACTTAAGATGACTGGGCAGCACTTTGAGTTCAGATTTTGGGGACGACTCAACTGAAGAAACTGGTTGAGAGACAGACTCAATTGTGAGCGGCTCGACAGGAATCGAATCAGAGACATTTTCGGAAATATCTTGAAACAAGGTTTCATAATTCGATTCAATTTCATTGTTCAGATGGTCGAGTTCAAGTTCATCGTCGTGGACAGCATGGATTTCAGAAAACTGATCCACATAAGAGTTAGGAGTGTTTTCGGTTCTAAAGATGTTTAGCTCGATGGTCATGTTACCGAAAGAAAGTTTCATAGACCCATTTCTGCAGTTGATAAGCGCATTAGAGGTTGCTAAGAAGTGTCGTCCTAGAATCAATGGGATCTGGTTTGCAGGATTGCTTACCTGTTTAGTTTCTAGGACAATGAAATCAACTGGAAATATAAATTCACCTATTTTGATCAATACATCCTCAATTTCGCCCACAGGTTTCTTAATTGAACGGTCAGCAAGCTGAAGGGTAACCTTGGTGGGTTTTAGTTCTCCTAGCCCTAATTGGCGATAGACGGAATATGGAAGCAAGTTAACAATAACACCTAAGTCTAGCAGGCATCTATCGATTTTCTTGTCCCCAATAGTACATGGTATTGTAGGGCAGCCAGGATCTTTGTATTTCACTGGCATTGATTGGGACAAGACTTCACTTAGAGTTGCCGCCAGAAACACTTTCTTAGGTACATGTGTATGACGTTTTTGAGCGCACAAATCTTTTATAAATTTCGCGTACTGTGGAACTTGTTGTATAATATCTAAAAGAGGAATATTCACTTTAACTTGCTTAAATATTTCAAGGATCTTTTCTAGCAGATCCGACTTTTTCCTAGGTCGGAGTCTATGAGGAAATGGAGCAGACAACTTAGTAGGTTGGGCTACTTGAGTTTGAGGATTGTCCTTGTCAGAAATTGGCTCAATGTTTTGATCAGAGTTGGTCGAATTATCGGTAAGGTTTGGAAGATTGTCCGGTAAATCATTTGGGTTGACCACATGGTTGTCAATCTTTTTGCCGGATCTAAGAGCCGTGACCGCATTCAAGTGACTAACATTTGAATCTTGAATGATGTGAATTTGGTTGGGGTTTGAATTTTGTCCTGGGGTTTTGGATGGGTTGACTTGGAAACGTACCCTTTTCCCTTTCACTTAATCTAGCGTTAAGTTGGGGCATTTGTTTTTGGAGTTCACCTATTTGTTGATTCGTGTTCTGCATATATGAGTGTAACGTGTTGTCTAACTTGTTTTGATTCTCAACACTTTTCTTAGTCATTTGCGCCAATAGATTACTCACCTCAGATAAATTCCCCTCAACCGTAGAAAGGCGTTTTTCATGTTGAGGTGCAACCGTTTGATTGTGGAAAGGCGCCTGGTTCGAATTGTACTGATTTTGCCTAACGGGAGGGTTCGAAGCATTGTTCGGAAATGCACGATTCGAGGGTCTATTCATCAAGGGGTTATTTGGACCATAAGAAAGATTTGGGTGGTTGTTGGGTATGTTGAAAGCGTTTACTTGCTCAAGGGACTGAGGACAGTCATCAGCTATGTGATTGGAGTCAAGACAGATGTGACACGTGGCTTAGGAAGCGTTATTAGACTGAGTGTGTGTTCTAACAACGTTCAGTATGGCATCAACAAGAGTATTAGAAGAAGAAGAGGATTCGATAGAATTACTACTGGAACGCGAGTAGAGAGATTTTTCATTGGTTCGTTCCCATTGTTTCGATTTTTCTGCTAACTCGTCCAGAAATTCCCAAGCTTCTACATCAGTCTATTTTAGAAAATTGCCTTGACACATAGACTCTAACATTTGCCTAGAACTATTATCAGGTCCATCGTATAGAGTTTGACATAACAACCATGTTTCGTAACCATGATGGGGACAGCTTAACAACAGTTCTTTAAATCTTTCGAAATATTGCCAAAAAGATTCCCCCCCTTTTTGATGGAAATTGGTGATTTCGTTTCTGACTCTAGCCGCCTTTTCTAGGGGGTAGAATTTTTTATGGAACACTGCTATAAATTCATTCCATTTTTTTATCGAATTTGGAGGCAAGCTGCGAAACCATTTTTCTGCAGAGTCAGTTAGTGCAAATGGAATCAAATGAAGTTTAATACCATCCTCACATAACTGTTGTAATTTAAAGGTTGCACAAGCATATTCAAATTTCGTTAAGAAACTATATGGTTCATCATGAGAAAAATTTCCGAATTTGGGAAGGAGGTTTATCTGACTCGATCGAATTTCAAAGTGGTTTCTCATAGTATTGGGTAACTGAATGCAAGAAGGGACAGAAACTCTATCGGGAAGAATTCTGTCCATCAGGGTACGAGGTGCAGGCACGTTAGCCATTTCTAATGGTTGTTCGAGTGAACTAGGTTTTGGAGAAAGAGAAGGTGGTCTGATTCGAATTAAACGATGAGATTCTTGGTCATGGGTCCAAGTTTGCATGCACTAGAAAGAAAAAGAAGAGAGTTCATCAAGGAAATTTAGACAATGGAGGAGTACAGAAAGAGGTGAGAAGGAAAAAAGTTTTGAAAATGGGAGTATTTTTTTGGAAAAGTACGACCTACAGACTAGCGAGGTTTAAAGGAAAAAAATATTAATTTTTTTTATTTCTTTTCGTTTTTCAAATTTTTATTTGTTTTTGAGGAATTTTGAATTTTTTTTCAAATCAAATACACAGAGATTGGCTATAATGAAATTTTCTGTCCTTAATAGCTCCTAACCCAAAATTATATAGTGATACGTTTGATTACTTAGATCAAATGATTTCTCAGCCAGTTAACGGACAGGAGTTATCGGTGCACCAGGAATCACCCTAGCAATGCAGTCGAAGGTTTAAGTAACTTCAGAGTAACAACCGATATAATATTTACGAATCAGCGTAATATTTATAAACGGTTATTTATCTGTCGTAGTCTAGACACCAAGAAATAATTCGTTCCAAATAAATCAACTATCAAAATACAATTAAGCCCTATATGAGCCCGCGGCTCCCTTAAGTCCAATGTCTAACCGTTATTATTAGTTAGATTCTATGATGAAATGCAATTTGTGGGCTAAGGAAAGGGTGATGAAATCCCTCACCTTATGTGAATTGGCTATTGCCCTTAACAGAATGAATAAGGATGCAGAAATAGCAATTGCAGAAAGTAAAAGATTTTACAAGCAAGCCGCTACCCCTATAGAAGATTTTTACAAGCAATGTCTATATTTTTTTTATTTGCAGCAGAGCACCTGTAGAGTTTAGAAAATTTTACAGTGATCGGCAGTCCGTCCAGTGCAATTGGGTAGCGCTAGCGCGTTCACACCCCACTTGGTGTGCAACCACTCCAACCCGTCTGAATCGTTCGCAGATTTATTGTTGTTTTGCCTTCTATTAATTGCTTGACTGCGCTGCGGCACGGGTTCGGGCTAGGAGCCCGAATTTTTTTTAAGGCCTTTTGCTAATATCCACTGTACCTATTTTTGAAAATTTTCTCCTTTTTTTTAAAATCAAAATTCACTAAACTTTAACACTAAGGAGAGCTTTCTGACAACGAACTCAACTAAAATTACAAATCAAGGAAAATGCAAAAGACCTTAACCCAAAATCAAAATCGGATACAAAAAGAACTCACAAACCAAGCCTTTATTCAAGCTATTCCTGCACCCAAGCAAGCCCAGCCCAAAACAGATGAGGCCACGTCACACTAATAAAATATCTATGTTCCCTCAAGTCACCTTTAACCAAAGTCAAAATCGGACACAAAAAGAATTCACCAACAGACTTTAAAATCCCAAATCAAAATACATCGTAAGATCGAAACTCAAATAAAAAAGGGCTTTTGTCAAAAGAAGAAAGGGTGCGGAGGTTCTGGAACTGAGAGATGCGACTGTTAATGTTCGAATCGGGATTTGGGGTGAATTATGGCAATTACGATTTGGGTTACTTGGACTTCGGATTGTGGTTTGGGTTAGCGTTGATAGCTTGGTGGTTGCATGAGGCTTCAGGGGGTCAAGAGTTTCCGGAATTCTGCGATGACCAAGCGGTTTTGTGTTGACTGCAACGTGTGGGTGAGGGTGATGTATATGAAACTGGAGAGGACTTTGAAAGGGAAGTGTATGGTGCTTGTAGTGGAAGTGTGGTTTGTAATGAGGTAGGACGTGGTGATATGGGATGGAATCGGATGGCTTAAGAGTGATTCAAGCTTGGATTTGCTTACTGCAGGTGAAGGTGAAGTTTTGAGGAGGCGATGTTGATGGTTAGGAGTTTTGGTTTGAGGGAGGGTTGGATTGAAAGTGGTGTTTGTGGATGTATGGACTTGTTAACAGAGAAGGGTGGAGGGGGTTTATAATTTGTGGACGTGATTTCTGAGGGATACTGAAGGATTTTGTGGCGGTTTGATTAAGGAGTTTGATTTCCGTTCGAATCAGGAGTTATGGCTAATTGGTTACAGTTTTGAGTGGTAACGGAAGGTGATTTGTGGTAAAGGAGTGGTGGAACTGGCGATGAAGTGGGAGGTGCTATGTTCGTGATTTCAGTGATGGAGGTCGAGAAGTGGTCTTGTTTGACGGTGCAAGCTGATGATGTTGACAGAGTCTAAGTGTCAGTGGTAGTGGACATGGGATTTGCGTTGGGTGTTAGTGAAGTTTGGATAGGTTTTACTGAAGGATGGGATGTGGTAGAAAGTGCGGCTGTCTTTGTTTGTGAAGGAAGTGGTTTGTGTTGTAGGCAGGTGGTTCAACTTGCAAGGTTGGCGTGTAAGTAGACTGATATGTGGTGTTCAAGAATTTGGGTATGAGAAAGGTGAAAGTTTGTTTCTGGATTAATGTTTCGTTTTGACTGAAGTGGAGATGTAGTGGAGGGTGATGAGGGGTGTTTAAAACAGGTTGCGGTGGTCGTGATTTTTGCTGTTGTGAAGGAGAGATGATGGATTCGGTTGAGTTAGAAGTGAAGAAGGCAAGGACGTGATCGGGTATGAAAGTGTGGAATTTGTGATGATCAGAAGGGTTTGACAGAGAAAAATGGGTTGTGCAAAAGGATTTTTTTATATATATATATTGTAACAAACCAAATTTTAATAACATATTAAAATCATAAATCAAGGCAGAATTAAATTATAAGTGAAGAATCAATGGGAACGGGTTACGCCATTGCGTTCGTCTCGAAATTCTGCTTGAAAACGAGTCCGAAATTTCGTAAATCGGAGTCCGTATGACCAAGTTATAGCCCTTAGAAGTTTATAGAAAATTCTAGATTTCAAAAAAGTTCAAATTCGAATTCAAATTTCGAATTCAGCCCCAAACAGAAAGGGCGGGAAAATTTCCCGCCCAACCCCAGGTCGACTAGGGAGTCGACCTGCCCCAGACTAGGTCGACTGGGCAGTCGACCTGGGGGTCGACCTCCCTGGTCGGGCCTGATCGGCCTGGTGCACCTGTTTGGTTCTCTTGTCTTGTTTGTGAAGCCTGTGAAGATTTTTGACGGTTCAGATCTAAATTAGGGTTAATCCTATGGCCTAAACTTGTCTCTACTCCTATAAAAACACCTTAAGACCTAGCCTAAACCACCACAAATCATCCTAACAACTAAGTGCTGCCAAAATGCTCCCTAATCATGGCCTCCATCTTCATTTTTGAGAGCTTGAGAGTTCTAAACTAGATTCAAGTCAAAGGAGCAAGCTTTCTACATCAAATCAAGGAAGTAGAGCATCATCTAAACACCGTTCTATGACGATTCTTGCTCCTAATCCTCTAGCCATGATTTTAAGTTCTAGATGCTTTTAGATTGAAACGATAACTTGAATATGACATGTGATAAAGTTGGAATTGGATTTATGCATGATATTCAATCCATGCTCATTCTTGTTCATTTTGGATCTTGACCTTTGGAGATGTTGCTATGACATTAATTTGAACCTATGTATGTTGCAAATCACTTTTTCTTGTTCTTATCAAGCTTGTAATGATGATTTTCTCTCGGATCTTGTTTTATGCAAAGTTTCTACCTTCCCCTATTTATTTTCTTTTGATGAACCTTGGTCGATTTCGGACGGAGGCCTGAACTACGATTTATGTGCGATTTGTATACGGGGGAATATTGGGATTTCACCTATTTGGATATAGGTGTGGGTAGTCGAATTTATACATAACATGAACAAGGAAAACTTGGGGTATTGCCAATATTATTTGCAAGTTTGGGCATACATGAGTTGGCATATGAATTAAATCACGAGTTTTGAGACTATGCAAGTTAAATCAAGGGATTGGGCATATTTTAACTAGGCATAAGTGGAATTGGGAACATGAACCATGATTTAGGTTTATTTGGGCATGAACTTGACAACGTGTAACTTTGGCTAGAACTTGATAGGGTTGGGATGTAGTAAACTTGACATACATGCAAATAGGCGAGAATTGGGCGTATGTAAAGTGGCTAGAATTGGGTACATATTTTCATGGGCATGTAATGTTGAACTTGGGCATATGTTTAGTAATATGTAAAGTGGGGATTTTGACTTAGATGACACATACGTAATTAACAATCTAAAGGATGCCTTCGACACGAGGTTGGACTTGAGTTGTGGTGTAATTTTGCCCGGAACCGCCCGACATATCCAGTGACCACAACAATAATAGTCCAATGTGAGAGGTCGTAGGCAAAGATTAGATTGTGGTAATGCTTGAACCCGAGGTTGGAATGGGTTTGTGGTGTAATTCTGCCCGGAACCGCCCGTAGTATCCAGTAACCGCAAACAAGTTTAATGTGAGAGGTTGATGCATTAGTAAATAATAAATGCTAATGACATGGATGGGTGGGTTAAGTAACTTGATTAGGCTAATGACACTTAACCGATATGACATGGACGGGTGGGTTAAGTAACTTGATTGGGCTAATGACACTTAACCAATATGACATGGACGGGAGGGTTAAGTAACTTGATTAGGCTAATGACACTTAACCAACATGACGAGGATGGGTGGGTTAAGTAAAACCGGACTTGATTACTTGATGACACTTAACCATATAACATGATTTGAGGATCGGTTAGTTTAACCTGAATGGGTCCATAACACCCGACTAGTGTAATGCGATGCATGGTAGGGTTAAGTAAAGTTACAAGGGTAACACTTAACCATTATAATATGACTAGTAGATGGGGGTTAGGTTAACATATACTTAACAATTTTACACGGTAATTTGATGGGGTTAAGCTTGAATATACTTAACCAATCTAACAAGGTAACTTGGAGGGGGTTAAGTCATGAATCACTTGAATATACTTAACCAATCTAACACGGTAATTTGATGGGGTTAAGCTTGAATATACTTAACCAATATAACAAGGTAACTTGATGGGGTTAAGTCATGAATCACTTGAGTATACTTAACCAATCTAACACGATAATTTGATGGGGGTTAAGCTTGAATATACTCAACCAATCTAACATGGTAATTTGATGGGGTTAAGCTTGAATATACTTAACCAATCTAACACGGTAATTTGATGGGGTTAAGTCATGAATCACTTGAGTATACTTAACCAATCTAACACGGTAATTTGATGGGGGTTAAGCTTGAATATACTCAACCAATCTAACATGGTAATTTGATGGGGTTAAGCTTGAATATACTCAACCAATCTAACACGGTAATTTGATGGGGTTAAGATTAAACATACTTAACCAATTTGACACGATGATTTAGATACGGTTAAGTCATGAATCGATGGAATACGCTTAACCAACTTGACACGTGATTCGTAGTGCTAAGTCATGAACTTGAATGACAACACTTAGCCAATTTGACATGGCATGTAGACGGGTTAAGTCACGAACTTGAATGACCACACATAACCTACTTGACATGCTAGACTGATAGGGGTTAAGTCTCAACACTTAACCTGCTGGACGGAAATCCTAGTTACGCGGTCCTTTTCAGCAGTAACCCTCTTAGATGTATCACGATACCCTAGGGACTAGGCTAGGGTGGGGCACGATTACTAGGTTGATTGTAAGCGACCAAAACGACGGCTGAGTTTGGTGCGCCATTGTAGGTTCTGGCGGACTATGGTCGTGCACGTAGTCCGGAGTTGAAAAAGCGGGCATGGGCACCAGTAGTTGTACACTGTGAGTGCTTGGAATGGTGTCAGTGGTTGACACCCTAAGGCTTGATACACCCTAGGGTGGACCTAGAACAGAGTAGCTACATTCGTGATTGGGCCGTATGACACCGACACACGACGAGCTAGGACTTGTAGGGAGTAGATCGATTAGATCGTTACGTGGAAAAAGGGCGTAGTCGATAGGTAGCATAATCCCTAGTGGTCCTAGGTGGCATAAACCCTGATCGAATCTTGAAAACGTCCAATAGGTAGCATAATCCCTTGTTGTCCTAGGTGGCGTAATCCTAGTTGAACACACAATAATTCGAGATAAGGAAAAATGGCCAAATCAAGGGTGGCAGTCCGAGCGATTTCAAGGATGGTGACACCACGTTGTGTTAGTATAGAATAACGCGATGGAACCCGTACGACATACGGCAAGGGACTATACATATACATGGAAAAGATTATACGAGTTAGGTTGCTAGTACGGTTGGTGCAGAGGACGTTAGACATGCGATGCTATTCCGAGTTTATCCTGTTACCTTGAGTTTATCCTGTCACCTTGGTTATCTTGTTACTTGAGTTTATCTTGTTATCTTAGTTTAATTTGTTTATCTTGTCATCATGCTTATGTTTACTTTCGGTTTATACATGCCATGTTACTCTTCCCTGTATTTAGGCTGAAAGTAGCAAGGACTTACCAGTCTTTATGACTGACCCCGTTTTGTTTCGCCTCTTTTTCTTCCGTTTTCCCCCACCCAAGGTTTACAGGGAGGAAATATTGCTACTTAGTTTGGATTTTCTGCTGCAAGACCATCATCTATGGCTTGGACTTTTCTTGGCTATGGTTATTTTACTGTTTTGCTTGGGCAATAATTTATGACTATGGTTTTATGCTTCTTTATTATTGCAAGACAGGTTTCGATGTAAGTAATTTAATGGCACTTTGATGTAATAGGCTTCAGACCTTACTACTTTTGTAAAGTAATGAAATCATGTTTTCTTCCGCTGTTTTATATGTTCTGTCTTGTAATATTTCTGTGCATGTTTACTTAGATAATACTCCACCAAAACTAGTGCATTCCCTTTTCGAGTGACCCTAGCGGGGGTGGGCTGTTACATTTGGTATCAGAGCAGAAGGTTACCAGACTGGGCAAAAGTTTTTAAAACCTTCTGAAACTATTTTCAAAGCCATTTTACAAAGAAGCATTTTTCAAGAAAAGTTTTAAAGAAAAAGGCTATTCCCCAAAAAGCCATTAGCACTATCCTTTGATCGATTCTCTTTTCCTTTCTTTCCTCCACCTGTAGTCACAGTAGTTTTAACTGTGACTAATCCTTTTCTAGCTACGTTAATGTTTTCCGTGCGATGGAGGAAGTTCTCAAGAGACCTGTTACCGCGTTATACAAGAAAGGATAGGAGTGGTTAAGGCGAATGAGGCTCGGAACAAGAAGGTAGTTGTGTACTATAGGACAAGGACATGGGCAAAGAACAAGATCGTCGAGAGGGCAATTGTATGCTCTCACTACTAGCGTGCCTAAGAGGGGTGGTAACGTTTATGGTAAAAGTTTAGCTTTTCCTTTCTATCATCCCGTTAGGACTTTGTTTTGTACATCGCATCCTTTTTAAATCCTGCTTCGATAGTTGGGTCCCTGCACCTTAGTACTAGCACAATAGAGGGTCCCGTTTTTGTCTCAAATCCTGTTGGGGGATCGTCCCATTTATTCATGACTTGTTTGGATTTGAGGACATCTATGACTTTTGGAATAATGCTTATGTTTTTGAGCTATGGGTTGATTCTAGGAACGGAGTAGTTATTCAGTAAGGGTGCCATTCTCGGTTCTGAAAGGAGGGTAGTTAGACTCTTGACTTGCCTCGGTAATACCCTCGAAGTCTCGTGTAACCTTTAGGGTTCTGTCATGATTGGTTACCTAGAATCTCTTGAAGCATTTATTGGTAATCCATTCGAATAGAGTTCGCAACTAAGGCGGATGGTTCATTTCGCTTGTGCATGAGATATGGAAATCACTCTAGTAAGTACGCTTGGTAACATGGTTGGCATCTGTTTGTTTTCAAGAGATAAGTTCTTCTGCGTGGAATGCCGTAGAGCAAGTAAACGAGATCCATGATTCAATAGTGAATTTTGGAAAGCTTACATGAAACCATGAGTACACGGATATGGTTGAGCCAAGTATACTAGAGGGAGAATAAGTAAAAGTGGAACGAGAAGCGACAATGAAATGAGTTCCAGCTCATATTTGGAAATAGGAATTAAGAAGCTACGGAATCATGAAGTTAGGGACAGCCAAAGCACAATGGAGTTAAGCTCAAGGAAATGCGACTTAGAAGACTGAAGATTAGATACGCGCATCATATCTCTTTTTAAGAGTATATCCTTGATCCCTGTTTTTCTGTAGAGCTTACCCGCATGTTATCTTTTATGCATATCCTCTCGGTCCTATTTTCGATCTTATTTCTGTTGCAAACTCCATAGGGGATATGACTCATTGGTTAGTAATACATGTCAGGGTTTGAAGGTGTCCGTTAGGTTGACTAAACCTTTTGGGCTTTATAGGATATAGGTTGGCCTTTGAAAGGGATTTCTTGTAATCCAAAAAGGAGTTTATCTTGCTTATCTTCTCGATCCTATCTTGAGAATATTAGGTAGAACCCTATGGATGCAAACATGTATTTGAAACATGTTATGATTGATGTTTGCGAAATGGTTGCAAGTGGTCGCAAGTGGTTGCTCGTGGATGCATGAATACACATTAGGCACTAGATCGGCTCAGACACATTTTCATGTTGCATATGCATGAGTGTTTATACTTGTTTATGGATGAAATTGAATGTGTTATCATGTGAATATTGCATATGGATGAATGGTTGTGCACACATATAGTGTTTATGTGACTAGGACTATTTGCATACATGTGGATTCATGGCACTAAACATATTCTGCATTTAGAAGATCAATCAGGCCTGATCATTTGCATTAGATAAGGAACATATACACTCACTTCTTGCATATGTCCATACAGCATTAGAAATCTCTTAAGGACAATGAATGCCTGTGATTGATGATTTAGTAGATGGATGATTGGATGGTAAGACACATTCTTCTTAACTTGGAGATTTCGGGGACGAAATCCTTTAAGGAGGGGAGAATGTAACAACCCGAATTTTAATAACATGTTAAAATAATAAATCAAGGCAGAATTAAATTAAAAGTTAAGAATCAATGGGAACGGGTTACGCCATTGCGTTCGTGTCGAAATTTTACTTGAAAACAAGTCAGAAATTTCGTAAATCGGAGTCCGTATGACCAAGTTATGGCCCTTAGAAGTTTTCAGAAAATTCCAAATTTCAAAACAGTTCAAATTCGAATTCGAATTTCGAATTCAGCTCCAAACAGAAAGGGCAGGAAAATTTCCTGCCTAACCCCAGGTCGACCTGCCCCAGACCAGGTCGATTGGGCAGTCGACCTGGGTGTCGACCTGGGGGTCGACCTCCCTGGTTGGGCCTGATCGGCCTGGTGTACCTGTTTGGTTCTTTAGTCTTGTTTGTGAAGCCTGTGACGATTTTTGACGGTTCAGATCTAAACTAGGGTTAATCCTATGGCCTAAACTTGTCTCTACTCCTATAAAAACACCCTAAGACCAAGCCTAAACCTCCACAAATCATCCTAACAACTAAGTGCTGCCAAAATGCTCCCTAATCATGGCCTCCATCTTCATTCTTGAGAGCTTGAGAGTTCTAAACTAGATTCAAGTCAAAGGAGCAAGCTTTCAACATCAAATCAAGGAAGTAGAGCATCATCTCAACGCCGTTCTATGACGATTCTTGCTCCTAATCCTCCAGCCACGATTTGTAAGTTCTGGATGCTTTTAGATTGAAACGATAACTTGAATATGACATGTGATAAAGTTGGAATTGGATTTATGCATGATATTCAATCCATGCTCATTCTTGTTCATTTTGGATCTTGACCTTTGGAGATGTTGCTATGACATTAATTTGAACCTATGCATGTTGCAAATCACATTTTCTTGTTCTTATCATGCATGTAATGATGATTTCCTCTCAGATCTTATTTTATGCAAAGTTTCTACCTTCCCCTATTTATTTTCTTTTGATGAACCTTGGTCGATATCGAACCGAGGCCTAAACTATGATTTATGCGCGATTTGTATACGGGGGAATATTGGGATTTCACCTATTCGGATATAGGTGTGGGTAGTCGAATTTATGTAACATGAATAAGGAAAACTTGGGGTATTGTCAATATTATTTGCAAGTTTGGGCATACATGAGTTAGCATATGAATTAAATCATGAGTTTTGAGACTATGCAAGTTAAATCAAGGGATTGGGCTTATGTTAACTAGGCATAAGTGGAATTGGGAACATGAACCATGATTTAGGTTTATTTTGGCATGAACTTGACAACATGTAACTTTGGCTAGAACTGGATAGGGTTGGGATGTCATGAACTTGACATACATGCAAATAGGCGAGAATTGGACATATGTAAAGTGGCTAGAATTGGGTACATATTTTCATGGGCATGTAATGTGGAACTTGGGCATATGTTTAGTAATAAGTAAAGCGGGGATTTTGACTTAGATGACACATACGTAATTAACAATCTAACGGACTCCTTCGACACAAGGTTGGACTTTAGTTGTGGTGTAATTCTGCCCGGAACCGCCCGGCATATCCAGTGACCACAAAAATAATAGTCCAATGTGAGAGGTCATAGGCAAAGATTAGATTGTGGTAATGCTTGAACCCGAGGTTGGAATGGGTTTGTGGTGTAATCCTGCCCGGAACCGCCCGGCGTATCCAGTGACCGCAAACAAGTCTAATGTGAGAGGTTGATGCATTAGTAAATAATAAATACTAATGACATGGATGGGTGGGTTAAGTAACTTGATTAGGCTAATGACACTTAACCAATATGACATGGACGGGTGGGTTAAGTAACTTGATTAGGCTAATGACACTTAACCAATATGTCATGGACGGGTGGGTTAAGTAACTTGATTAGGCTAATGACACTTAACCGACATGATGTGGATGGGTGGGTTAAGTAAAACCGGACTTGATTACTTGATGACACTTAACCATATAACATGATTTGAGGATTGGTTAGTTTAACCTGAATTGGTCGATAACACCCGACTAGTGTAACGCGATGCATGGTAGGATTAAGTAAACTTACGAGGGTAACACTTAACCATTATAATATGTCTAGTGGATGGGGGTTAGGTTAACATATACTTAACCAATCTAACACGGCAATTTGATGGGGTTAAGTTTGAATATAGTTAACCAATCTAACAAGGTAACTTGAAGGGGGTTAAGTCATGAATCGCTTGAATATACTTAACCAATCTAACACGGTAATTTGACGGGGTTAAGCTTGAATATACTTAACCAATCTAACAAGGTAACTAGATGGGGGTTAAGTCATGAATCACTTGAGTATACTTAACCAATCTAACACGATAATTTGATGGGGGGTTAAGCTTGAATATACTCAACCAATCTAACATGGTAATTTGATGGGGTTAAGCTTGAATATACTTAACCAATCTAACACGGTAATTTGATGGGGTTAAGTCATGAATCACTTGAGTATACTTAACCAATCTAACACAGTAATTTGATGGGGGTTAAGCTTGAATATACTCAACCAATCTAACATGGTAATTTGATGGGGTTGAGCTTGAATATACTTAACCAATCTAACACGGTAATTTGATGGGGTTAAGATTAAACATACTTAACCAATTTGACACGATGATTTAGATACGGTTAAATCATGAATCGATGGAATACGCTTAACCATCTTGACACGTGATTCATAGGGCTAAGTCATGAACTTGAATGACAACACTTAGCCAATTTGACATGACATGTAGACGGGTTAAGTCACGAACTTGAATGACCACACTTAACCAACTTGACATGCTAGACTGATAGGGGTTAAGTCTCTACACTTAACCTGTTGGACGGAAACCCTAATTACGCGGTCCTTTTCAGCTGCAACCCTCTTAGATGTATCACGATACCCTGGGGACTAGGCTAGGGTGGGGCACGATTACTAGGCTGATTGTATGCGACCAAAACGACGGCTGATTTTGGTGCGCCATTGTAGGTTCAGGCGGACTATGGTCGTGCACGTAGTCCGGAGTTGAAAAAGTGGGCGTGGGCACCAGTATTTGTACACTGTGCGTGCTTGGAATGGTGTCAGTGGTTGACAACCTAGGGCTTGATACACCCTAGGGTGGACCTAGCACCGAGTAGCTACATTCGTGATTGGGCCATATGACACCGACACATGACGAGCTAGGACTTGTAGGGAGCCGATCGATTAGATCGTTACGTGGAAAAAGGGCGTAGTCGATAGGTAGCATAATCCCTAGTGGTCCTAGGTGGCATAAACCCTGATCGAATCTTGAAAACCTCCAATAGGTAGCATAATCCCTAGTAGTCCTAGGTGGCGTAAATCCTAGTTGAACACGCAATAATTCGTGATAAGGAAAACTGGCCAAATTAAGGGTGGCAGTTCGAGCGATTTCAAGGATGGTGACACTACGTTGTGGTAGTATAGAATAACGCGATGGAACCCGTACGACATACGGCAAGGGACTACACATATACATGGAAAAGATGATACGAGTTAGGATGCTAGTATGGTTGGTGTAGAGGACGTTAGACATGCGATGCTATTCTGAGTTTATCCTGTTACCTTGAGTTTATCATGTCACCTTGGTTATCTTGTTACTTGAGTTTATCTTGTTATCTTAGTTTAATCTGTTTATCTTGTCATCATGCTTATGTTTACTTTTGGTTTATACATGTCATGTTACTCTTACCTATTTTTAGGCTGAAAGTAGCTAGGACTTAACAGTCTTTATGACTGACCCCGTTTTGTTTTGCCTCTTTTTCTTCCGTTCCCCCCCCCCAGGTTTACAGGGAGGAAATGTTGCTACTTAGTTCGGATTTTCTGCTGCAAGACCATCATCTATGGCTTGGAATTTTCTTGGCTATGGTTATTTTACTATTTTACTTATGGAATAATTTATGACTATGGTTTTATGCTTCTTTATTATTGCAAGACAAGTTTCGATGTAAGTAATTTAATGGCACTTTGATGTAAAAGGCTTCAGACCTTACTACTTTTGTAAAGTAATGAAATCATGTTTTCTTCCGCTGCTTTATATGTTTTGTCTTGTAATATTTCTGTGCATGTTTACCTAGATAATACTCCACCAAAGCTTGTGCATTCCCTTTTCGAGTGACCCTAGCGGAGGTGGGGTGTTACACACACACACACACACACACACATATATATATATATATATATAGAAACTGTAAATAGAAGGAAAGAAAGATTGTGTAGAAGAAAAATGGAAAGAAATCTGACAAGAATTTGCAAGTTTTTTTTTTCTTAGTCAGCAGTACAAATCAAAAACTAATCAAGAGATATTTTTTCTCTATATGAAAAGGAAACAAAAGATATAAAATAAAAATATTTTTTTTGCGCTTTTTTTATAAGAAAATATAAATAAATCTATAACCCGAAGGATTTAAAAAGAAAAATTATTTTGGTCCCCGGCAACAGCGCCAAAATTTGTTTACGAACAAATTAAACAATTGTAAACAACTGTAAAATCCGTTCGGCTTTCCTAAACAACAAGGATTGTTGTAGAGGGTGTCAAACTCTGGGACCAAAAATATTTTAGTTAATAAATCCAATCAAGTTATTCCAAGATTTTGATTGATTGAAAACACAGAAAATAACAACAATTAAATAAAGAAGAGAGATTTATCTAATAAGAGAAAGCAATTAGGGGATAATGACATAGATTAGATTCACACTCATCAATAGCCAACAAATAAATATAGATCTAATTCATGTTTCTGTCACAAACACGAATCAACGATAAATAGATTCTTAGAAACAAATAAGTAAATAACGACAAGCATAGCCAATGCA
The DNA here is from genome assembly GCA_030737875.1 of Allium sativum. Taxonomy (NCBI): domain Eukaryota; kingdom Viridiplantae; phylum Streptophyta; class Magnoliopsida; order Asparagales; family Amaryllidaceae; genus Allium; species Allium sativum. Next base: position 415,769,423 of record CM060923.1, on the reverse strand, counting down.
GAAGCTGAGCTCTTAAACAACCATAGACTATCAGGACAGATTCACAAATTAATTTCTAAAAACCTAAAATTGGATCTAAATCTGATAATTGTTAGATCGAACACGAATATACCCTGTGAAGGAGCATAGCTCTTAAACGACACAGAATATGAAGGTTCAGATCTTACCCTTGATTCAGATCTAGATCTATATATATAACGTCCTCATCTATTGGCTATGTGATTCATGTTGCATCATATCTATTAACGTCATCACCCCCTAATCAAAGGGGATTAGCTAGACATAGCTAAAGAAGAAGAAAAACAGAAATTAAATAGCACGAACATAAATAAAACTAAAACTAAATAGAACAGAGGAAGAAGAGTTTTATTCCAAGAGAAAGATTACAGAATAAAACTAAGTGTGTTTTACAATGAATGAGATAAAGTGTATTTATAACTTATATGACAAAGGCTACTTGGCAAATTCCATAATGTGGGACTAAAGAATTAGCCCAACTAACACATAAGCTAGTGTGAACGCAGCTGTAGAGTGAGAGGCTTTGCAAAGGAGCTAATGTGAACGCAACATGAGTGAGATGTCCTGCAAATGAGCCAATGTGAACGCAATATGAGTCTTTAGTGAGCCAAATCTGCCCAACTGAACTCTATTTGCAACCGTTCTTCAAGCTTTAAACTCTTCAAGCTTTAGTAATTTTAACTTCACTATTTTTAAGCAAATTCTTCATGCTTTATCCATCAAATGCTCTAAACCAAGCTTTTTATCAACAATCTGAAAACACAGCTATAAATACACCATATTAATTATTTTATATAGAAAACTAGATAAATAAGCTGATAAAATATACACATTTACGTGTATATCAGGTTGATTTGAAGAAAGGTACTCATTCAAAAAAAAATTTGATATTTTTGTTGGGTTTATTGGTTAACTACTTAAGTTACTTAATCGAGATTAGTTCCTTTTCATGTTAAAACTAAAACTGTTTGTTGTTCTGGGTTTTTAATTATTAACTTATTCTGTGTGTGACGATTTGTGATGCATTTACATGTGGTACCATATACGTGAAACTGTAGAGGATTCTACAAGCTTGCCGTTGGTTCGACATAAGGATTTATCATCAACATAGCTGTTTGGCATGAACATTTTGATAAATCTGAATATGTTTTTTCTATTATGAATTAATTGTGAATGGATGATGATTGGATTAAAAAAATTTGAATCAATGTTGTCTCTATAGATGCTATTTCTTATTGGATCGACTTTATAATAAGTAGCATGTACATTTCATAATAATCAATTTGTTAATTGCTATTCCATTAAGAGTAAAATAAATGGTTATTCTATTATTCCAGTTTGCAGTCTTGTGGTATTGTGATCCCAGTATTCCTTTGTTTTCCAATTATACTAATTAACAAATTTGAAGAAAAAATAGAAAAGATCGAAGATACATGATTTTGGAAACAGTCATTTTAACCAATTATTTTACATTCCATTATATTCAAATAGTAAAAATAAGGTTGTTTCATCTTATGAGTTATGATTGACTTTGAACTAATATTATTGCCATATTTGTCATATTATATGTTTTAAGATATTAAGTACATGCTATTCTCACTTTGAATGGGTTTGTTTCATATTTTACTTGGATTGGGCTGCAAAATTTTGAATTCGCATTAAGATGGCATGTCATGAAAAACAAATGAACGCATTTCTTACATTTCCAGGTATTCTAGAATTTCTCATACATCACACCATTAAAAAATGAATCTTCCAGTTTTGCTGATATAAGAAGCAAGATTTTAGAAAGCCAAAACTCTTAAGATTATCTACATCTATTTTGTTAGTAAGGCACATATGGTTTCGAAATTTTAGTATAATATGTTAATAACATATTATAGTATCTGAAATAGTACAAGTCAAAGCATGAAATTTATATTTTTGCTTATCGAAATTTAGTAGTCTGGTCTATTCTATAGACATTGTTGGAACACAACTACATATGACTAAAAGAGATAGAAGATTTAAAATGATACCTGGGTTCAAGTTATAAAGATTCATATATTTCTTATAAAACAGACATAATTGGAACACTAGCATGAAATTTCAACAAATTTCATCTTTTATTGCATAATGCGTTTACCTAAATATTTTTAATTTATCATCAAGATCTCATTTCTCCTATTGTTTACCTATGGACATCAAAATGAGGGGTTTACTTGAATGAAGAAACACTTTTTCTAAAAAAAATTCAGATAATTCAAATAGAATTTCCACAATTTTGTGTTATTTAGTGACCTGCAACATAGTTTATAAAGTTATGTTTATGGCACTTATTTTATTTTTGGTAAATAAGTTAATTGTATGTACTACATTGAATAGTTTCTTTAAATTAAACTATTATAATGACACATTCAAAATTTTTGAGCAAAAATTTATTCATTTATATGTGATGGCTAAATCTATTCATACACCTATAATTTCTTAACATACACCGTAAAATGAAATAAAATAGCATACACCAAAAATTTCTTTTCATACACCATATCTTTCACAAAATTACCCTTTTATATTTTCATCACCTTTCCTCCCTTTTACCATAAAACTAAATTACATAAAAATGGGAATTCATTGCAATATATTTACCTAAAACTAAAAAAACTTTTGTTTTAACACTAGTATCTAAAATTATTTGATTGTTTTATTTTTAAATCACTTTTAATTTTAGATGATGGAAATTTGAACTTATTTTTTTAAATATTAGAAAGTTAGACTAGTAAAATTTTGGGGTTAAATTTAAATATGATTAGATTTGAATGAAAGATTGAAGAATTTAGTACTCTGTATAACATTAATTTTAGAAGTTAGTTTTAAATTTTAATTTTTATATTTAATTAAAGTAAAAACTGTTAAAATTGACTGTATATAAATGTTGCTAGTAAAGATATGAGTATGTTTTAATCCTCAAAAGAAATATAAAATTAATTTAACTAGTGATACAAATTAATTTATAATATACTAACTTTACAAGAGAAATTATATTGAGTATACATAATGCAAACAAGGGAGAATTGTATATATTTTCATTCTTTAATATAGATTCATTTTTAATAAGGTCATTTTGGTCTAAAATTTTATTTAAAATCCCATGGTGTAGGTAAAGCAATTTGCGGTGTTTGAATTGAATTTGCCATATGTGATATGTTACAGACTACACAAACTAGATTTATTGTATAATGTAAATTTAATTAACAACTAATAGCTTGTCATACATGCATTGATATTGTGAAAAATATTTCTGATAATGTTAGCCATATTCTTTTGTATAACACGTATGCTTATATAACTATAAATCGTTATAATGGAAATAGCAGTAATAATTGTAGTTATCCATGGTTTGCTTAATGGCATGTTTGATTGATTCTTGTATCACCCTTCAGTTTCAGAATTTTTATTTCAGTGAATATATATTGGATGATAGTCAATATGAGATGAGTTTCATGTGACTATTGCATGTTATTTCCAGTTTTACAATTTTTAACTGATTTATATGATTCAGTTTCAGAGTGGTATGTCTGTATGCTTACGGTCTAGTATGGGTGTGTATGTCCACCAGTATTAAATACATATTTTATATAAAAAATTGGACCTTATTGGGGCAACAGCTTTGGCTGCTGTTCGCAGCAGCGATGTGCTGCTACAAGTAGAAACACATGGTACAAATTTTTTAAGTTGTATTCTGTCTTATGCTTTTCGTATAATCAGTCTAAAATGAGAATTATTTTTGATGGCATATGCACGTAGTCCTGCGATTAGTCGGGGGCTCAGAATTGTTTTGTTGCAGGTTTGCAGGCCTATTACTGTGATGGAATTGGCAAAGCCGATGACAGTGAGATCGCGATATTAAGAGTTGTAGTGGGCTCTAAGTGGGGGTGATGATTGATGGGGTTAGGCAGTAATTACGGGTCTGCTGCTTGGGCTGAAGGGTGGATGCATTTTGGTGTTCAAGGCGAGGTTGGTTGTGAAGTGGGGATTATACCAGGTACGCTTTTGTAAAAGAATTCTTTTTTGATTGTACATAGAACAAACAACCTTGCTTTCCAATGCCGATGACCACAACAGGGGCCATTGCTGATATTGTGAGATTTTGGCATCTTAAAATCAGTTTTAGTTTTGATACTCCTATAGTGTAGATTTTAGTTTTAGTTTTGTTTCTCTGTATTACAAACAACATATTAAATGAAATGAAATTGCAAAAGCATATTAAATGTTGAAATGCTATTAGTATAATTGAGACTAATACATCTCCCCGTAAATGGTAAATATGTCGTGTCTACGTTCTTCTGAGAAGGATGTTTAATTGTCAAAATATAATTTCATTGTTTCAGATTTAAAATGTAATTGTTAGAAAAAATTCAAAGTAAATGGCTTACGAATATAATATCCCTCGACACTTTTTCCAACATCAGCATGTTCCATATATTTTTCCATTCATATATGTGATATGAAAATGACTTCTGATTCTATAATTGCAAAACAAACTATGATTTCAGAATTCTATGGTCATGTTGTCAGAATGTCTTGGTTGTTGCCTTCCATTAACCAATCGTTCACTCTTATTACACTCCAGATTTGATCCATCAAAAGAAAATTTAGAAGAAAAAGTGGAAAAGAGAAAAAGAAAAACACAAGCATATCTCCCCTTGGTCAATTTCAACTGCTTTAATTTCTACATTTCTTCCACATAAAGCAAGTGTTTTTATTTGTGAAAATTATATGCATGGAACTTTACATTTTCACAAATATCCGCCTTTACTCGTTTATTGTTGTAGCCTAACTAATTATAAAGTTTTTTCAAAGTGAAATAAAAGGACGATGTAGAGTTATTTGAATAATAGCTTTGGAGAAGTGAAGGAAAAGAATTTCATCTGAATAAGCTTTTAGAAGACGGAGGCTTCTTTGTTATCTTGTCAAGAATGCAAAGCGGAGGTTCAGGTTCACTACATATCTTACCAGTTGTTAAGATGAAGCTAAGATGAAGGTTTTCCTTGTCATTTCCTCTTTTGCTATAAACAATGCTTGATACGAACTGGACGTTCTTTTGATAACTTCACAAATGCTTTTGGTGTGATGATCATGTTGGCCTAAATTTCTTTGGAAAACTATCGTTATGTATAGGCTACTGAGGAAGCTCTAGAGTCATTGAAATCTATGCTGGGTAAGTTCACACACAAGCGTCCAAACTCGGCAAGGTACAATATATTCGAAGATCTTGCGAATCTCTTTTCAGATACTTTTCATGTTATTTTCATAAAAGTTTCTGTTTCCCGTTCATAAAAATCAGGTCCCAAATAGCGACTTCGCACAAGCGATTGAAACAAGATCTATCACGTGCAACACAAATAATACCATCCTCTGGTAGATGACCAAAAGTAAAGGTTGGTGCATGGTATGCATGTTGCTACATATTTTGAACTTCTCTTTTATTATGAATTCTCTTAGTGGCCGCATTACATATCATCACCCAACCTTCTACATTTCTAGTTCAGTCCAAGTAGTTTCCAGATGCCCAATAAAATTTGAGTTAAAATTTTCGGTTATCACAACCATGCCTAATGCTATTCAATTTGGCGATTGAGAGCTTGAAGGAGCAGAAGAGCCTCGCAAAATATGAGTATCCCAGATAAGGCATGTGATGTATATTATCTCATCTGAATACGATATATATGTGGCATTGTTGTTTGTATCAGTATGTACTATGCTCCTGTATGTAAATTTTAGTAGCAATTTTTGGATATCTAGCATTTTTTCCTTTTGGAAATATGTCCTGCATAAACATATGTGCACTCTATGTTACTAATAAATTTATTTATATTGAGCAGAAGGAATATTCAAGTAACTGCTGCCTCATGAAGATTATTTCTCCCATGCATTATACACATTTGATATTGGTCAAAATGAGTTCGCTTCAAGTTTTATAGATCCCAACATTTTCAGTTGTGAAGTTAAAGCTAGTATTTCGGATGTCACAAAGAAGTATAAAGAAGTGATACAGGTGTACACTATGTGCCCTTTAAAATCTATGCCATAATCTAGAATAGATTTGTTCAGTCAGGTTCCCTCTCCCTTTTATACTCAACCAATGAAAATAATCCTGAACCTTTTGCTTGTTTATATTTGGTCAGTGGGAATTTTAGTGTTAACACCATACAAACATTATTCTTATCCCCTTGTCTTTATTTGTTCAATTGAAATTCAAATCCACCTAAGGGATTATGTCATTTATTCCTTAGATATATATTACTAATTCAAATACGTATATATACACATTTTCCGTATGTTTCCAATAAATTGTAATTTCTTTATATGGATACCATTTTCAACGTATTATATATAAAACATATCATAATTTTTTCACGAACACAAATGAAATATTTCCATAGCCAAATTCTTAATGTAGTAAAATTCCATTTTTCAGCCCATTTATATTTTATTAGTTTATTGTAAATTTTTATTATTTATCATTAATTAGTTTTAATTATATTTTTAAGGACTGTTATATAAATTAAACAAAAACACAAGGGTCATATCATTAAAATCAATTCAGAAGCTGTATAAAAAGTAATTAGAATTTTTCTTGAAAATATGGACTAAATACAATAGAATGCACCCCAGATCCCAAAAGTAGGCTCGACTTTGGAATTATACTATGGAGCCCTATGTTGACCAACGATTCCCAAGGAGTTACCATTGGGAAGACCCTTAGTGAGGAAGGGACGAACTATTTGATGAATTTCGACCCAAGTGCAAAAACCTTTCTAAACATAAGTTTAAACATTGGTTTCGGCATGTTGTAAGTTTTAGAATGACTTCAAACTTGGCACACACAAGTTTTACACTCATTATTTATATTTAAAAAAGAATCCCCAAACTAGGACAAGGAATGAGAAAGTTATGATGACTAAAAGTTGTACCAAGGAAATGATTTCACTATAAACAGCTGGAGCAAAAGATGCTTCGATTCATATTCAACAACAAGTTTCTATAAGCTACAAATGTCTGAATGACCCAAAATTTGCATTCCTTTAGTTCAACTACAATACAATCAAATAGAAAAGTTTGAATGAAATCTAAAAAAAATGGAGAAGATATATCATCATAAAATTAGACACCTAGCTAGATTTCTTTAAAGAAATCTGAAGCAAAACATGCTTCAATCCAAAGTTCGATGGCATGTCTTTATAACCAACATTAGTCGGAATTACCTATAATTTGACAAGCCTACAACTCTAAAACAATAGTATCAACAAAATTCTTTTAACTTCAATCAACAAACAATAGAGAGATAATGCTTACAAATTAAGACTCAAAACTAGATTTCACATAAAAACATAAAGTAAAATGTGCTTCGTTTCGAAGTTTGATAGCAAGTTTCTATAAGCTACGGAGGTCGCAATAACCTAGAATTTTATGGGAATATAGGCCAACATCTCTATTTTCTTTTAAAAATTGCAGATAAAATAAAGTAAGAAATTTGCGAGATAAAATGGAATAACGTTAGACTCGTAATAGATTTCGGCAATCGTAAACACTTCCAAGCCATAAAACATTGCTTGCACCCGACTTCTATCATCGTTTTCCCATTCTAGGAAAGTTCAACTTAATTTGAAAATTTGCAGGAGTGAACAACAATACATTGTCTACTAACTGGAAACAAAGAATCACGCAATGAAAACAAAGATCCGGAGAGTTATGAAGTATAGAATATTAGAGAAAGTAAGGTTTCTGCACTTCAATATACTCAAACATTTTAAGGTTGCAAAAACTAAATTTTTAGCCAAAAACAGAAGAAGATTCAAACAAAATGATTTGCAAACTTGAAATTGAGTGGTATAACTCACTTTTATTGGTTTAAAAGAGATTTCTAGCAACTTTGGTTTTCTAAAATGTTGATTAAACCTTCGACTACCTCAAGAGCCAAGAAGAAGTGTAACATCCCATATTTTCTGTATATTTTAAATGTTGATTTAAAATGAATAAATGGAATAATTTGGGATAGAAATCAAATTTAGTTTATTTTTATAATAATAATGGCATGAATTGAAATTAAACAGATTTTTTTAAATTTGAGTTATATTAGAAATGTATAATTTAAAATAAAATATTTTATTAAGAAAATAAGTTGAGTTGTTCAATTTACAATTGGGATTCAAATTCAATTTGGTAGATGTGGAAATTCTGAGGTTAATATCAGAAGTTGAAGTTAAATCGAGTTCATTTATCAGTAATCACATTTAAAAATTTAAAATTTGAAATATAGTCAAATTTAGGAACTTAAAGTTATGAAATTATTTTATAAAATTTATTTAAATTGAAATTTGATTTAAATGGGATTTTATTAATATTTAAATTGAATTAAAAATAGTTAAATGAAAAATTGAATATTTTATTAATTAATTTAACTGTGAAATTAACGGTTTTGACAACTTTCTTGGAATCCGACGAAACCAGTTTCATCGGATCTGGAATGGTGAATAATGGTAGGATTTCAAGTTGCGTTATAATCGGGCTTGCCGTTTGGTCATATTGGAGAAAATGCAAATGGAATCGATGAAATAGGATAATTGTTGTTTCTCTTTATTGGGCCTCCTATATCTATACAAATAAAAATCATTTCACCACTTCATCAGCCATTTTTCAGTTGTACGTATACCATCTGTCTATTTTTTTTCTCTCATGGCTGAAAACAAAAGTTCAAACCCTAGAGAAAAATTCAAACAACTCCAAAACCAAATCTCTTCAAAAACATAGCAAATTAGATATCATATCGAAGGCCTCGACGATACGAAGCTACAGGTACCCTCGGTTTCGACGTGCAGCAACCAAATTCCCCAGTATTCGTGGTAAAAGGTCAAAATTGCGGAACCCTAAATTCAAGATTAGGGGTTTTCGATTCGGGATTTAATCAAGGATTTGGGCTGCTGGGTATCGAAGAGATTTGTGTCTGGAGCTGTTTGCAAGTGACCGCTGGTTTTATTGGTGACTGAGGTGATCAAATTTTGCGTTTTAGGGCAAGGAGGAGGTTTCGCTCTTTGTGACAGCAGCGGAGCTATAGTTCGTCGAAGGTCCTGTTACTGGCACATGAAGGTGCGCCGGGGGGTGACTGTTCGATTTGAGGTGGTGTCATGTCATACATTGGCCGGAGTTGATCGTAAAGACTGGTCAAAGTTGTGCTCAAATTTGGGTTCTGCGGTGAAATTCTGTAGCGACGGGAGCGAATTGTTGAGCGGGGGAACGTTAGGGAGAGCTGACATGGCGGAGTAAATGGGTGGGATTTTTATTTTATTAATTTTTAAATATTTAAAATCAAAATGGTAAAACACTCATAACTTTCTCGTTTTAAATTGGATTTGGACGTGGTTGGGTGCGTTGGGATGGTGGCGTTATAGTGGTCGATCTAAGACTAGTTTGGCTGCGTTTGGAGACAAGAAAAATTTGGGCTTCTTTTGGACGTCTGATCCATTCAAGACCCAAAGGTGAGTGATTTTATCGCTCACAATGAACTGAATTATCCTCATATTTATTGAATTAAATTATGAAATAGTTGGTTGCATGGTTGTGATTGGCTGATTGAATTGGTTGCTTAAATTTGATATACAAGTGTGTTAACATGCAAAGTAGATCGATAATTAGTTATTTAATTTAATTAGATTTCTAATTGGAAATTTTGATCCTTGATAATCCGTGGAACAGTCTAATACTTATTAATTGGATGGAATGGTTGTGATGGATGTTTGGTTGAAATTTATTACTGAATTGATATTGACACTGCTAATGCTCCATATTTCAGTATATTGTATTGCATGTTGATTGTGACCATAAATCCCATTTACCCTTGATGTTACGGGCATCTAATAAACCCGGGATTTATCGGTAAAATAAATTAAGAACACAGAGTGAAATGATAAATCTTTGTGACCCTGATTTGGATTGAAATGATAGTTCCATCCCTGAAATATCGAGGAATTAAATTTAACCTCACTTGGCCATAGGATAGAAAATTATATATGGACATCGGTCGGTTAAATGATTTTTAAATATTCAGAATTGGAGATTTTATTACGAAGAAGTTTACCGATATACGATAAAGCCTTTTTGCTTTAAAAAAAAATCTGAACATGGAATGTTGATTAAAAAGAGGATAAGGAAATTATCTCAAACAATTGGAAATTCTCAATTTGGTTTTGAATATGTTTATAATTATTCAAATAAATGGTGTAGATTGAAGGTAATAAATTCTCATGGAATTTCATTGAAATAAAGTTAACCGAGGAAAACTCCGAGTTGCTTTAAAATTTAATATGAATATGGGTCTGAATTCTTTGAATTGAGAGATTTGTTGGAATGGTGTTTGAAACAAGATATTGAACTATGTAACTCCATTAAGACTGGGGTATGGGTTCAAGCACTTGAAGTTCGGAAGAAAGGAAGGATTATGGTTAAAGAATTTTATTATACATATATATACGCTATTGATTTCAAATAAATTATTCTTTCCTTAAAACTTATTATTTAACCTTTACCTATAAACTATTTTGTTATAAATAAACTTTCTTTACATTTTATTATTCAAAAATATCTAGTAAACTTTTAACTTATTTACACTTAATATTATAAATTACCTTATTCATTTTTAAACCAATATATTATATATATATTATAAAGATTTTCTTATAAGCATCTATTTTTCGTAAGTATGAAATGATCGTAAATTTCCTTCTGAATGAAAGGTGTTTGGATTTAAACCATTGTTTCAAATGGGGTTGAGATTTAAGTTATATCCTCTTTGAGCAATGAATCGATTTAAAAAAAACCGATTTTTACATTGAAATGTGAATTATATCCTATCCAAATATGAATTTCTCCCCTAAGGGATTTAAAATGGGTTATGAAGTATATATTCTATTTGAATATGAAGGGATTTTGAACATAACTCCATTTGAAGTAAGTATAATCTTGGATATAAATTATATTATATTTTTGAACATAAGTTGATCTTGAAATGTTATATGATTATAATATAAGGATATGGAAATATATTATAGCTTTGTATATAATCGGTTGGAATGATCGAGATACGTTGATATGAAATTATATTCTACATTTTGAATATAAATTTGGTTCGAGACAAAATATAATATTGTGGGATATGAAAGCGAACCTTTGTGAAATGTAAAAGAACCGACCGATGTGGAAAAATGTAAGCGTTGGTTGTTAAAGAGGCCGGAGTCGACAAGTGGCATACACTCTGTTTGTGTCGATACCACTTTAACAACTATGAACGTTATTGACGTATCCAGAATGAAATGTGGTGACTTGGAGGCTATTATGGGATTGAAGAAGATGAACGACGACGAAATAGCCCTGACCTTCGGGTTAGAATTGAAATGACTAAAACAGGAGCTATACCGTGACTAATTGAGGTAGCACCTTTGATCGAACACACTTCTTTGATACTATTCTATGACTATGATGATGATGAGTTGGGCCCTTTATGATTTAGGGAGTGTGTTCCGAGGTGTGCGGTAGTGGCTGCTATGCATTACCACCGGTCCGGGAGTGCAATTGGTAGAATCCTACCCTGGGCATTGCCTCGAGTGCGTTGTCATATTTATCCATATCCAGCCCCATACGATTTTGTTTAAGCATTTCCTTCTATGGAGTGCCCTCTGATAACACCTATACGGTGAATTTACGGTACTGTATAGACTGTTGATGCATGTAAACTGTGTAAGGGTAATATGGTAATCCTGCTTACGCTATTTTTATGATATTTACTTTAGTGGATAGACACTATCATAATAGAATATTTACTATGTATGTATTAGTTTAACGGATCCTCGAGAGATGGAAAAAATACTGTAACATCTCTTGAGTTACTCCGAGTGTATGCCAGTAAACTGCCCATGACACTGATGTTATTTCATATTTTAATTTGACTAATATAAGAATGATTTAGTGCTGATCCGAGTGTTTGTTATGTTTTCTTTTTTATGAAATACGCTCGGGCCAGCAGACATCTGCAGTTGTCGAAGATGACCGTGCCTTGGAGATCGAAGACGAAGATTCGTATATATCTATCATATACATATGTATTTCCGCTGCATTTTATTTCCGCTGCCATGTGAGGAAATCATTATATGTATAACTCTGATAGTCATTGTATATATATTTCAATTGTTTTAACTGTTACTTAATTATTATATGTTATCCTTCCATTGTGAGATCTCTATGTTTGTTTTTCTCTTCTTTCTTTTTCTTCTTTTCCCAATAACTACCTATATTTGAGATTTGTTGGGTCGACATGTGTGGTTTATTGTTGATTTTAAACGGTCAAAAATATGGGTCGATACAGTTGGTATCAGAGCCAGGTTAGCGATAACCTTGGCTCTGTTTGGGAATTAACTCATTAGAGATGGGGTTAGAAACGCTCTAGAATGGGTTTGAGTGATATAAGAGAGCGTACTTGTACTTTAGATATAAATTGGTTTTACATTGTGTTGACTTGTTCTGTTGAATATTTATGGATTCTGGTCGATATATGGGACGCCATAGAGTCTATAGGAATTTCTAAATAATCGAACAGAATGATCGACATAATATGGTTTTCCATTATATTTTAAAATATATCAAATATATATTATTGGTTCAAGTATGTATGTATTCGTTTTAGTAGGTGGTAATGTTAAGTTATTACCTATTATGGTTGGTTAGATAATAAATCTAATAAGGAGAATTTAATGAATTTAGAATATATTTGAAATGAAATACCTGTAGGTATAATTGGGCGTAAAAGATTGTGATTGAAATAGAAATGAACTTAAAACTTGATCCTGCGGTATCTTTGGAAATAGTTTTGCCAAAGTTTTAAATAATATCATATTATAGGTATGATCGAAAAAAATGGTTTTAAAGATTTTACAAAGTGGGTATAATCCCTTCTTGGACCTTAGAAACGACATCAGTAATGAGTGCGCACATTATCGATGTTTATTCTGAAGGTTTAAGTGGGGGAGAGACACCTCAATAATTATTATAATTGGTTTTGACAAAGGATTTTGGATTTAAATTTCATATGGTATAAAAAATTTATATGAACTATTAGTATATGCTATTTAGAAAAAATAGAATTTAAATTTAACCAGGTTTGAATATCTCTATGTTTTGTTAATTATGAATTGGATTTAAATTTTTATGACATGGTTTTCTATAAAATAGTATAAGTATATATATGTTATTTTAAACTTGGTTTATAACTCGGATTCAAGCATTGGGTTCATCTTAATTAACGATATCGATTTGAGTACTAGATGAAGTCTATTCATTAGAATTTTGATTTGAACCAGGAAACAGACTCAAATATTATGAGGAAGAAAATCGTCATTTAAACGCTTAAACGGGGACGATAATTAAGTTTAAACAAATTCTGAATTGGTCGATATAAGAGTTAAAGAAATTGAATTGACCGCGAAATCAAAATTCAACTAGAGTAACCAGAATAAATTGAAGATTTGATTGTGGAATAAAAGTAATAACTCAAGGCTTGGCTAATTAGTAAGTATAGTAGTTTAGTCGAGAAAGAGTTAAAAGGAAGTTATTTTGTTGATAAAATGTGAATTATCAATAATCAAATAGTGAAGTAGTATACCTATGAACTGAACGGGGCGCAAACCATTTTATCAAATGAATATAACTTAAGTTGAGTTGAGTTAAACAAAGGTTAACTTAGGAAATTAAATAATAAAGGCTAAGATCTAAATATGAAATTTGAGTATAAACAATGAAATGTATGGAATGCAAATTCTTTAGTCGAATGGCATATAATTTAATTTGAATAGAAAAATCGAATAATAGTTGGAGTACTAAGTATAAACCTTGAGTTATGAACAAAATAAAAATAAAATCCTTATTTCAATTTGGGACTAGAGAGTTTAATTAATGAATTGAGTTAAGTGAATAAACTTTAATATTGAATGAAAGGAGAAAAAATGAATAGGATAATGGTTGAATGAATGTAAGGGGTTGAATTAATAATGATTTAACATTAATAAAAACGAACAAGCAACTGAATATAAACAAGGAAAATGGAGAGTAATTTGATTTGAGTGAAAGAAATGAGGAAATTGAAACCAATTTCGATGTAAAATCTATTATATGATCAATGAAGTAATAACCATTAGAATTTGAATAAATAGAAATTTAAATAAGTTAAGTGGGATGAAAATTGGAATTTGGATAAAAGGCGACTTAATTCAAGTTAATAAACTAAGCTAAATGGAAAGAAACTTAAGGGAAATTGGTTAGAGTCGATTCAAAATAAAAATATATATAGGGATGAAACGTAGTATAAATGGACTTGATTTACATTTTCTTTAACAACGTAATAGTTCGACATATGAACCAATTGGTTGGAAGAAACGCATGAAAGTGAATTTTAAAGTCTATTTTGGAATTGAAATCATCGACAATGGAAATAAATGTAAATGGAATTGGCAAATGAACTAGGAAATGAAACTGAATTTAGTTGAGTCGAATGAATTGAACCAATAAAAGTTAAGTTAAAAGACCGTATGAAGATCGATTGAGAATTTAGTACTTAGAGAAAGAAAAGGGTCATGAAATTTGGCAAGTTAAACCATGTGAATGAATTAATGGGTTATCATACTCAAGATAGTTGGACGAAGTTAGAATGAATTCAAGTTTATTCGAAATTAAATACATGAATGAAACGAGAAATGAAGAGAAAATATCGAAATAGTGTAAGCAATTCAAGGTGAATCCATTTCTCAAATAATGAAGTGATAACGAATTCTAAGTGTTAAAGATCTACTAAATTTTTTGGAATTTGAAAGTTTGGAACTTCTAATAAAATAAATCGTTGTTTATGTGAAAACCTGAAATATTAGACGAGCTGAAGCAAATTGACCATAACTTTGGAATGAATGATCGGAATTTGATGATTCCGGACTTTTTGGAAACCTTAGAAAATGAGAAAAATCTTTCATTAACAGAGTCTTGTCAAATTTTTCAAGTTAATTAGGTTGAAATCCAAGATTTAGTTGTAGTTGTATGTGCAGAAAATTTAAAACTGAAGTGTATGTCGATATCGTGTTGGCCATAACTTACTAACGGATCGTCGGATTTTAATGTGCGAGTACAATTCGGAAAAGCCAGAATCTAAACTAAAACTTTTCTGTAACATGCTAGGTAAAATTTTAATGTTTAAAGGGGTAAAAACTGGGTTGAACAACTCAGACCTTCATTTTCAGTGCACGGGCTGAGGTGTTTGCCTTCACTAAAATAGTCATAACTTTTGAAAAAATTATCCGAATTCGACGAATCCGGGCAATTCGGAAAGCCTGAAAGAAATGCAAAAATTTATGCCTTGCTTTAGTCAAATTCCAACATTAAAAGGGTGATAGATCTCATTTTGTTCGCTGACCTGTCGTTGACATTATGGTTTTAATGTTGAAATGTTTAATGTATGTTGTATAAGTTGTATACATTTGCTATGTATTGTATATATGTTTAATCCTCATGCATATGTGAGTATGTAGCAGGTGTAGGGAAGTCGCGCTATGCTTCAGAGCTCGCTTGCACTATATGTTAAATGCTTAGCTAAATAAATTTGCAAATAAACGCTAAAGAAGGTACGGATTTGTGTTATTTTTATTTGTGGGTATATATATGTGTTTTCCACATTGTTGGGATGCCTCATTGTGTGATGGGATGAATACTTGAGTTTTTTATGTATTGTGATTTTTCCGGACCTCTCCATACAAAGGAGATGCTGCCGAAATTTTCTGTGATTTCAGGAGTTAGAAAATTTATGAGATTTTTACAATTATATAACTTGTTCATAAATACTATTTATAAGTATGGATTTGAAAGTATGATTTGTTCAATACCTTATTTCGTTCTCTTTTCGACGACGAAAAGATTTTTAAATGGGGGAGAATGTAAAATCCCATATTTTCTATATATTTTAAATTTCGATTTAAAATGAAAAAATGGAATAATTTTGGATAGAAATCAAATTTAGTTGATTTTTATAATGATAATGGCTTGAATTGAAAGTAAACAGATTTTTTTAAATTTGAGTTATATTGGAAATGTATAATTTAAAATAAAACATTTTATTAAGAAAATAAGTTGAGTTGTTCAATTTATAATTGAGATTCAAATTCAATTTGGTAGATGTGGAAATTCTGAGGTTAATATCAGAAGTTGAAGTTAAATCGAGTTCATTTATCTGTAATCGCATTTCAAAATTTAAAATTTGAAATATAATCAAATTTAGGAACTTAAAGTTACAAAATTATTTTATAAAATTTATTTAAGTTGAAATTTGATTTAAATGGGATTTTATTATATTTGAATTGAATTAAAAACAGATAAATGAAAAATTGAATATTTTATTAATTAATTTAACTACGAAATTAATGTTTTCGGCAACTATCTCGGAATCCGACGAAACCAGTTTCATCGGATCCGGAATGGTGAATAATGGTAGGATTTGAAGTTGCGTTATAATCGGGCTTGCCGTTTGGTCGTATTGGAGAAAATGCGAATGGAATCAATGAAATAGGATAATTGTTGTTTATCTTTATTGGGCCTCCTATATCTATTCAAGTAAAAATCCTTTCACCACTTCATCAGCCATTTTTCATTTGTACGTATACCATCTGTCTATTTTTTTTCTCTCATGGCTGAAAACAAAAGTTCAAACCCTAGAGCAAAAATAAAACAACTACAAAACCAAATCTCTTCAAAAACATAGCAAATTATGTACCAAATCGAAGGCCTCGATGATACGAAGCTACGAGCACCCTCGATTTCGACATGCAGCAACCAGATTCACTAGTATTCGCGGTCAAAGGTCAAAATTGTGGAACCCTAAATTCAAGATTAGGGGTTTTCGATTCGGGATTTAATCAAGGATTTGGGCTGCTGGGTATCGAAAAGATTTGTGTCTGGAGCTGTTTGCAAGTGACCACAGGTTTTATTAGCGACCGAGGTGATCGAATTTTGCGTTTTAGGGCAAGGAGGCGGTTTCTCTCTTTGTGACGGAGACATAGCTGTAGTTCGTCGGAGGTCCTGTAACTGGCACAGGAAGGTGCGCCGGGAGGTGACCGTTCGATTTGAGGTGGTTTCATGTCGTACGTTGGTCGGAGTTGATCGTAAAGGCCGGTCAAAGTTGTGCTCGAATTTGGGTTCTGCGGTGAAGTTCTGTAGCGACAGGAGTGAATTGTCGAGCGGGAGAATGTTAGGGAGAGCTGACGTGGCAGAGTAATTGGGTGAGATTTTTAATTTATTAATTTTTAAATATTTAAAATCAAAATGGTAAAACACTCATAACTTTCTTGTTTTAAATTGGATTTGGACGTGGTTGGGTGCATTGGGATCGTGGAGGAATTGTGGTCGATCTGAGATTGGTTTGGCTATGTTTGGAGACAGAAAAATTATGGGCTTCTTTTGGACGTCCAATCCAATCAAGACCCAAAGGTGAGTGATTTTATCGCTCACAATGATCCGAATTATCCTCATATTTATTGAATTAAATTATGAAATAGTTGGTTGCATGGTTGTGATTGGCTGTTTGAATTGGTTGCTTAAATTTGATATACAAGTGTGTTAACATGCAAAGTAGATCAATAATTAGTTATTTAATTTAATTAGATTTCTAATTAGAAATTTTCATCCTTGATAATCCATGGAACAGTCTAATACTAATTAATTGGATGGAATGGTTGTGATGGATGTTTGTTTTAAATTTATTGCTGAATTGATATTGACACTGCTAATGCTCCATATTTCAATATATTGTATTGTATTTTGATTGTGACGATAAATCCCATTTACCCTTGATGTTACGGGCATCTAATAAACCCGGGATTTATCGGTAAAATAAATTAAGAACACAGAGTGAAATGATAAATCTTTGTGACCCTGATTTGGATTGAAATGATAGATCCATCCCTGAAATATCGAGGAATTAAATTTAACCTCACTTGGCCATAGGATAGAAAATTATATATGGACATCGGTCGGTTAAATGATTTTTAAATATTCGAAATTGGAGATTTTATTACGAAGAAGTGTACCGATATTCAATAAAGCCTTTTTGCTTTAAAAAAAATCTGAACTTGGAATGTTGATTAAAAAGAGGATAAGAAAATTATCTCAAACTATTGGAAATTCTCAGTTTGGTTTTGTATATGTTTGGAATTATTCAAATAAATGGTGTAGATTGAAGGTAATAAATTCTCATGGAATTTAATTGAAATAAAGTTAATTGAGGAAAACTCCGAGTTGCTTTAAAATTTAATATGAATATGGTTTTGAATTCTTTGAATATAGAGATTTGTTGGAATTGTGTTTGAAACAAGATATTGAACTATGTAACTCCAATGAGACTGGGGTATGGGTTATGTTGGCTAGCTTTCCGAATCAAGCCATCAAGATCAACACACGTGCTCCATTGAGTCTCAAACACAGAAGATATCAAATACAGATCACACTCACCATACGGATCACGATCCCCCCCCATCTCTGCGATCCGTACCAGTGACCACGATCCGGTCCCTGAATGCCAAGCTACAAGCCACGACTAAGTCTTCCCACGATCCGCAAACATAGGATCCAGCGACACCTGTCCACAATGGCTAATTTGACTATTTCTCCATGAAGCTACGAACCAGTCCGAGATCCTCGGGATGTGGGCCACGTATGACCGCGATCTGCCTCCAGAAATCAGCTATAAATAGCCCAAAGCTTGGCATTTTTCAGGATCTTTTGGCAATTCAGAGCTCTGATTTCACCATTAACATAGCTTCATTGTTTTTTATCTCAAAATTACTGAGAGAATTAACATTATACAAGGGAGATTGAGAGGAACGTTATCGATTGTACTCTGATTTCAAGTATAACTATAGATATAAAGTGGACGTAGGCTCGTTAACGCCGAACCACTATAAATCTTGTGTCTTTTCTACTTTTCTGCTATTTTATTGATACTAATCTCTAACTATAATCATAATTTGGGTGTTAGAGCTTGGTGCTTTCACTGAGAAGGAATTCTCCACATATTGGATTGTTGTTCCGTTGTTTGGATACTCAAATCCGAAGAAAACAGTCCAAAACCCCACTGTTTCAACTTTTGAAAAGTTCTGAAAACTCGAATCATCATGGCTGGTAAGAAGTCTAAGGATGTACGAGTGTCGCGGGCCGAAGAGACTGCAAACGAAGCAATTGAAGAAATTGTGCACGGGCAGGTCGAGGAAGGGCCCACGGATCGCAACACGGAGGGGGCGATAGCGATCGACGAAGGAACCACGAACCGAGTTACTGAAGGAGCTATCACCCGATCGCATGACCACGCCACGAACCCTCCTGCAACTATCACCATGACCCGACCCCAAGGGGGCGCCATGAGCCATCATCCCAAGGGGACTGCGATTTGATCCGACAATCAGACCACTACTCGACCTGGCAAGGAACCTATGCCTCGTTCTTTCCGCACTGGTACCTCTACTCGACCCGGTTCAAGCTCTCTGCGTATAAGAGAAGAGGTTGATGATCAGTTTGACCCTTCTGCCCCTGCTACTGATGGAGACATGTCTCGTCTTATCGGGATGTAAGAGAAACTCTTTGATGAATTAGCCGCTCAGAGGCAAGAAAGTTCAGTAATGCGGGAGAGTATGACTACTATTGACAGGCGACTTAATAACCTTGTAAGGCGGAGGAACTCTCCCCCTCCTCGTTCTCCTTCCCCAGAGTACACATCCTCATCCGAAGAGCCACGAAGAAATCGGCGGTGGCCTCCGTTAGAAAGAGCTGAAAATATAGAGCAACTCCGATTTGGGACAATGCCTTCTAGACAAGAAGAGGCGCTCAATCGAGGAGTTAACAACAGAAATGTAAATGAGCCTGCTCTACCACCTAGGAACGGAGGAGTTGTCGATCCAGCCCAAAATCAACCTATCCTTCCCCCTCACCGTGTGAATGACCATGGTAATAGGGGGCAAGGGAGTTCTGCCCAGGTCGTGGATGCCGCAGCGTCGCGACAAAGAAATGCTGGAGGAGCCCGCAGGGCGAGAAGCGTCGATCCCGAATCTACCCTCACCCGTGCGGATGTTGAGGCCATGGTCAGACGAATGATGGTAGAAAACAGTGGACAGCGAACTGAAGACTGGGGAATAGGCCGCAGCCACACACCTTTCACCGATGACATTTTGGAAGTTCAATTTCCGAGGAGATTTAATATGCCGCCTATGAACCGTTATGCAGGAAAGGCTGATCCGATCCAGCATCTGATGAGATATTCGTGGTACATGAACGCGGCTGCTGCTTCTGACGCTATGAAATGTAACGCAATCCCAATATTTCTGGAGGACGCAGCGCTAATGTGGTTCACTAGTTTGCCAGCGCGATCAATCTCCAGTTTCAGGGAATTAAGTGAACAGTTCATGAATCAATTCAGACTACATGCTCAGAGGTCCAAGAACGTTATTGAACTATCCCTTATCAAGCAGCGTACGGATGAATCTTTGAGATCTTATCTTGACCGGTTTAACCTAGCGGTCACGGAGGTGAAAGATCCCCACGAACAATCAGTTTTGATGGCTTTGATTGACGGAGTGGATAAGGATACAGAATTCGGGAGATACCTAGCCGGTAAACCACCGCTAACCCACGAGATATTTTATGAAAAAGCTAATATCCGCTTGCGCCAGGAAGAAATTTACGCCAATCGGAAAAGGAAAGCCACTGACAAGGAAGACATACAAAGTAATGTGGCTATCAAGCAAACTGGGTATAGCTCCGGTAAGGTGGAAGTGAATGTGGGAAATAAGAATCAAGGAAATGGCCAACGATCTGGGGATGGTAATAAGAGGACGAATCAAGGAAACAACTCACAAAGAAGGCCGCACTTCAAACCATTCGAGAACTTCACGCCTGTAAATGATACCTTGGAAAACATCTTTATGGATACCCATAATGTCCTCCAATATAAGAGACCTCCTCCAAGAGATTCAACCGAAAAAGAGCGCAAATCCGGGAAATTCTGTATTTTCCACCAGATATACGGTCATTCTACGAACGAATGTCGCCATCTGAGAGATGTGGTTGAAAAACTGCTCCGGGAAGGAAAACTTGATGAGTATAGAGTAACCCCCAAGGACAGGGGGCAGGCCGTACAAGCCCCAAACCGGAACCAAAACCAAAATCAAGATCAGAACCAGAACCAACCCGCTGCTAGGCTTACGGCTCAGCAAAAGGGAAAGAACCTTGTCATCAATTCCATAGTAGGAGGACTTCATCTAGCTGGACTTAGCTTTAGGGCAAGGGACCAATATGTGAATGCAGTTAAACAACACCTTGAAGTTGGAGAGTGTAGTAACCCCGCGGATAGTTCCCCGGCCAAGCAGCAGAAGACGATGGCTGATGATATCATATTTCGCGATCGAGAGAATATTGGAATCCATTCCCCGACTGAGGACCCATTCGTTATCACCGCCGTCATCGGTCTAGCTACCGTCCATAAGGTTCTAGTAGATAACGGGAGTTTAGTTAATATCTTATTTAAGAAGACGTTTACCAAATGAAGCTTGAGCCGAAGGATTTGAAACCATGCGACGGATGGGTACGTGGATTCAATGGATCCACAACCGCTCCAATGGGATATGTGGATCTATCTGTAACCCTTGGAGAGGGAGATCGCCAGAGAGTGAGAATCCTTTCCTTTGTGGTTCTGGATGTATCGACATCATATAATGCAATTTTGGGACGACCAGCCCTAGCTAAATTTAGGGCCTACCTTGCACCCTGGTGTTTGCTGTTGAAGTTCCCAACCGATGCCGGTACAGCTATAATCAGAGGAGACCAAGTCGCTGCGCGAGCATGTTATGTCGCAGAATTGAAGTTTCTCCGCAAAGGAAGAGATATAGAGACGAAGAGCGCTTCTTCCCCTCCGGGGGAGGAAACGTCATAGCAATTAAAGAAAATAACTCTAGGAGAGTCGCCCAGAGAACTGGCCGAGGACATAGATCCCAGAGAGGATGAAGAGCCTGGGGGGAAAATGGCGACTCCCAATGAAACAACTGTGGATGTTCCGATCGATGAAAGCGACCCAGAGAAGGTCCTAAAGATTGGATCACAATTGGATCCAATTCGAGCTCGGCAATTAATAGATTTCTTGAAAGCTAACTTGGATGTATTTGCCTGGACTCATGCGGATATGTGTGGAATATCTCCCTCGATAATGAGTCATTCATTAAGCATCAACCCAAAGCATCCGCCCGTCAAACAGAAAAGACGAATGCTTGGCCCAGAGAGGTCAGCCGCATTGAAGGAAGAAGTTGAAAAGCTAAGGAATAATGGATTTATCAGAGACTCAACTTACCCCGACCGGATTTCATACCCGGTTTTGGTAAAAAAGTCTAATGGAAAGTGGCGCACGTGTATTGATTTTTCGGATCTAAACAAAGCCTTCCCGAAAGATAGCTTTCCTTTACCAAGAATTGATCAGCTGGTAGATTCGACGGCTAGACATGAGCTTCTTTCCTTAATGGATGCTTATTCAGGATATAACCAAATTCCTATGCATGTTCCAAACGAAGAACACACCAGTTTCATCACAGATCTAAGGCTATACTGCTACGTTGTAATGCCTTTCGGTCTAAAGAATGCTAGTGCAACATATCAGCGATTGGTCAACAGAATGTTCTACAATCAAATTGGAAAGACGATGGAGGTATATGTTGACGACATGCTGGTAAAGTCCAGACAATCATCCGATCACACTGCTTATCTGGCCGAGATGTTTGAGATTCTCCAGAGATATGGAATGAAGCTTAATCCATTGAAATGTTCATTCGGGGTCACTTCGGGAAAATTCCTCGGATTCATAGTCAGTTCACGTGGAATTGAGATCAATCCGGATCAAATTGCTGCGATTCGGAATATCCAGGAGCCAAGGCAGATTAAGGATGTACAAAGTCTCACCGGAAAAGTAGCAGCATTAAGTAGATTCATTTCCAAGGCTACAGATAAATGTATTCCATTCTTCGATTTAATTAAGCGAGGAAAACGTCATTTCAAGTGGACTCCTGATTGTATAGAAGCATTCCAAAACGTGCTAAATCATCTGGAAAGTCCCCCTATACTGTCTAAGCCTGTGGATCATGAGGATTTGTATGTGTACCTAGCAGTGTCATCCCATGCGATCAGTTCAGCTCTAGTCAAAGAAGAAGATAAGGTGCAGAGACCAGTGTACTACGTGAGCAAAAAGTTGGCAGCATCGGAAAGAAATTATCCAAAAATGGAAAAGCTTGCGTATAGTCTTTTGATCGCCTCTCGAAATCTCTGCCACTATTTCCAGGCTCATCCAATCACTGTGTACACCTACATCCACTCAAACAAGTTTTACAACGGCCCGAAGCGTCAGGAAGGTTGCTTAAGTGGAATATCGAATTGAGTCAGTTCGACTTGAACTTTCTGCCCCAAAGATCGATAAGGGGATAAGCGCTAGCAGATTTTATAGCAGAATTCACTACTCCAGAAGAAGATGTTGTAAATGAGGAAGTCGATCCATCAAAGTTACTCCTTGATCCCAGTGCCTGGAAGTTATACACTGATGGTGCTAAGAACGACCGACGATCTAGAGCCGGAGTAGTGCTTGAAACTGCGGAAAAACGACTAGTCTATTATGCCCTCAGATTGGAGTTTCATGCCACCAACAACGATTCCAAATATGAAGCTTTGATCGGTGGGCTAAAACTCGCTAAGGAATTGGAAATCATGAAGCTGGATATCTTTTGCGATTCTAAAATAGTCGTAAACCAGGTCACTGGAGAGTTCCAGGCCAAAAGTTCAAGATTTATATCATATCTGAAGAAAGTAAAGGAGTTGTTGAATGGTTTCGATCACTACAACATATCCTATATCCCCAGAACGGAGAATCAAAAGGCAGACAAGTTGGCGAAGATGGATAGTTCCGATAATCCTGAAGATACGGAACTGGTCCCAGTTGAAGTATTATGGTTCCCTAGTATAGATTAGATGGAAGTTGATCCGATACTAGAGGTTGAACCCGAAAGGGAGTCATGGATGACCCCTTTGAAATTTTTTTGATGTATGAAACGCTTCCGACAAAGAAAAGCGAGAGGCGTGCGGTTATCCAGAAGGCTTCCCGGTATGTTATGCAAGGCGAAGTCCTCTACAGACAGGGATTCTCGATGCCCCTCCTTCGGTGCATTTCCCATGACGACATCAAGCGTGTACTGGAAGAAGTCCACGAAGGTGAATGTGGCGACCACACCGGGGGACAAACACTGGCAAAGAAAATACTGCGCTATGGCTACTTCTAGCCCACCATAAACAAGGATGCAGCCAAGTATTCACAAGGCTGTGATGCATGCCAAAAGTTTTCCAGGATTCCCAGGGCACCCCCTAGCCAACTGAAGACGATGACAAGCCCGTGGCCTTTTGCCATGTGGGGAATTGATATAATTGGAAGTCTCCCACTAGCTAAGGGCGGTGCGAAGTTCGACATTGTAGCCATTGATTACTTCACAAAGTGGGTTGAAGCAGAAGCCCTGACAATGATTTCCACCAGAAAAGTGATCAGCTTCGTCGTAAGAAACATTATCTGTTGATATGGAATCCCAAAAGTTGTCATAACTGATAATGGGACCGAATTTAACAGTACAGAATTTCGAGAATTCTGTGGGAAATACCATATCGAGAAGAGATACACATCAGTGGCACATCCACAAGCAAATGGATAGGTAGAAGCAGCTAATAAAGTAATCAAGTCCATCCTAAAAAACGCTTAAAACAAGCCAAAGCCATGTGGGTCGACGAGCTACCCTTGGCATTATGGGCCTATAGGACGACATACAAATCAGCTACCGGGCATACTCCTTTTTCCCTTGCTTTCAGGTCGGAGGCCGTCATCCTGGTAGAGCTGAAGGTACCATCCCATCGGGTCACTTATTACGACCCAATGACTAATAATGAGTTACTCCTCGAATCCCTCGATATGGTAGAAGAGAAGAGAGATGAAGCAGATTTATGTGCCTTAAGGCACAAGCTGCAAATTGCTCGGTACTATAACAAAAGGGTCTGAGCCCGCACCTTTGAACCTGGAGACTTGGTTCTGAAGCGAATCTTCCTGCCCCCAACTCACTTGGGGCCGAAGTGGGAAGGACCTTATGCCATCCAGCGGAGGCTTGATAACGGAGCTTTCAAGCTAACGACCGTGGACGGAATTGAAATCCCCAGAGTGTGGAATGCCCAACATTTGCGGCATTATCTGACATGAAGACCGTCATTTCTATTCTTTTCTTTGTAGGATTATGTAATAAGGCTCGACTAGCCTAGAATAGTCCAATATATGAACAAAAGATTATAAAGTGGACGTAGGTCATGATTCGACCGAACCACTATTAAAACATCGTGTGTCATTTACCTTTATTGCACTTTTATTTTCTTGTCATTTACATATGCAGGTAGTAATGGTTCGCCGGCATCGATGATGTTTTCACAGGTCCCAGAGGGAGTGTAACACCCTTGGAATTCTGTCAAGGCAACATTCGACTGCTTAATGAAGACTTATGGTTTCTTGACTCCTGACTTTTGGAATGAGACTCGCTTCCGCGGGTCATCCTTCCGAGAGTTCACAGACCCGCACATCACCCTTTACTGATGAGTGGGTTACCAAAAAGGTGATCGAATGAATGACACGTCGATTAAAACTCCGCTCCTCAAGATTCGAGAAGTGTCAAGGGCAGGGAACTTAACTGTCCATGAGACGTGAAGGTGCACCATAATTTTAAAGACCGTCTCGATCTACACTCTACCCTTGGAATTCGACGGGCGAGTATAAAGGTGCTAGAGACTCAGAACCCCCAAAGAACTCCTACCCCGCTGAAGGATCGGGGAGCAGACTGAAAGCTGAGTTCGAACTTCGGAGTGAGTATAGAGGCATTCGAATTAAATGCCATATAAGGGTTCCTATCCCACTGCAGAATCGGGAATGAGAATAAAAGCTGAGCCCAACCCCCTCATTTCCGGGAATGGGGGGCAATATAACTGTGACTCTAATCAATCCTCAATAAGCCCTGTCCAGGCACCATAATGATGATTGATTGGGGGCATACACATGCGACACTTACACTCCGACACTAGCAAATGTTGTTCATGCATGAATTTTCTCGTAACTTTTATGTTTAGCCGTGATTGTTTATGTTAGTCATGATTATTTTATGTGATTCAAAATAATGAATTTCACAGGTGTGGTGAATTTGCAGGTACTTGAAGATGCAAAATAAACATATTTACATTTCACTAAACTATAGAAATACAAAATGAAGCTAACCAAAAGGCGAGGGCCACAATCGCAACCACATCACATGGCCAGTGGAAATCCTAAAAATGAAAAATGCAAACTAGCAACTACGGCCTACTTATGCTTGGGGGACGATTTTGATTTCTTTGGGGAGGGCTTCACTTTCCTTTCCTTCTTCTTCTTCCCCGTTTTGTCCTCCTTATCATCATCGCCCTCGTCATCTTTCTTCCTCTTCTTTTTATCAGATGGAGGATCAGCTGGAGGAAGAGAAGACTCAGAGGCAAGTTGCGAAGTTATTGATCTGGAAGAAAACTTTGTCACTAGCCCAGTCTTGGGGTCGGCCTCCCTAATAGGAGCAACAAACATAGGCTCCAACTCTTCCTTTTTGAGAGCCAGCTGCTCCTCCTTCCTAGCCTGCATCCCAGCCAGGGTCTCACCCTCACCACCTTGGGCTTCGTCCACAATGACAACATCCTCTTCCTCGTCCTCGTGGCCACCATCAGTGTCTCTCAAGGCATCAATAATGTCGGCATCAGTAAGAGCATCAGTACTGGGTGCCACGGGTGCTGTAATGACTGCCTCATGTGCCTTGTCCTTCGTTTGCTTCGGAGTCTCAGAAACTCCGGCTTCAGAACTCGCAGGAGCATCAGCTTTTCCTGCCTCCGTCTTCTCTTCCGCATCTTTCTCAACTGGCTTGACACCTATATTATGAGTAACAAATGTTAGTGCATCGGGAGAAGATGTCACTCTGGAAAATTGCGGGGAGAATATGGAGATACCTTCGGCCGACTCCTCCCCCCGGTTTGTAATTGAAGCTCCGACAGTCAGAGGAGCTAGAGTCAAGGGAATCAATTGGTCATCGGGACTGTATTCCTTGACTCCAGTAGTTGTGGGCTCAATTGCCGAGCTGAAGCCCTCGTCAATCTTGTTCTTGCCCTTTATCTCAGCCTTCTCCCTCTCGGCCTCCTCACGAAGTAAACGTCTGCCCTCCTCCAGAGCTTGGGGTTCCTCACCCCTGAGGAAGGTCTCCATCAACTTACCCTCATTGATCTCCTCAGCCCCCAATCGTTGCTTCTCGCCTTCAACAATAGCATCCCATATATTGGCCAAGGTGACGTGATAATCTGGATCCAGGAAATGTCTCGAGTCTTGATAATGTGACCCAAGAAGTCGAATAGCAGCTCCTCAAACTTTCCAATCTCTTTCTCCTTTTTGGCAAGTTGATCGGCGGTGTTGGAGGCCGATTCAAAAACATTGTTAGCATTGCTTTCAGCAAGAACCACACGTTCTTCAGCTTCGACGAGTTGACCATTCAAGGTTTCATTCTCTTTCTCAACAAGGGTGAGTTTGCACTTAAGTTCCTCTTTCTCTTTCTCCCAGGCAGCCTTTTAGCGGCAAAGTGCTCTTGCGTTGTTCTCAATTCGATGTTAGCTGCCCTAATATCCTCTGCCTCTTTATTCATAGCCAACTTCTCTTGGCTATTTGAGTCAAGCCCATTGCGGAAATGCTCTCTAGCACCTTCTAGTTCATACTTATAGTTTACCGCGTCTCGCTTAGCCATGCAAGTTGAGCTTGAGTATCCTCCAACTCCTTCTCCATCTTTTTCCTAGCCTTCTCATCGTTAGCAATCTTCACTCTAGCCCTGGCCGCATCCATTTCCAAACTACGGATAACCTCTGAGAGTTTCGTGGCATGCTTTTTCATCACGCTATACTGCTTAGCCGCATGGCTCACTTTCCTCATAACCTCAACATCCCACTCCTCGGATACTGGCTCAAAGTCTGGGACGAACATCATCCTCTCGAAGTAAATATCGGGAAACTGCTTCCGCAGATATCCATCTTGGCTTGGGTTCCGGAAGAAGGAATAATTCCCTGTGTGGCGGTAGCATCCAGGTTCTGCTGGCTAGAAGTAGCAGGAGCTGTTTTCTCCTTCTTTACAATCCTGCTCTCATCCTTATCCTTGCCCTTTGGCCCCTCCTGCTTTTTTAGAAGACTTAGCGTGAGAAGGCGTACTTTTTGGAGGCGTCAACTCTTTTGTAAGTTGTTTTCCCCCACTCGGTGCTGGTGGCAGAGGACGACTATGATACTTTCCAGAACCCTGCCTCGTCGGAGACCAAAATCGCGCAGAGTAAGACTTGTGAGAATCGCGAGGCCGATCGCTATCTCTTCCCCGGCTGTCGCCATGACCCTGATCAGGATCCGGATAAAGACTTGGTGTGCCTGAGCGAAGAGAACGATAAGAATAAGACCGTTTGTGGGTCATCTTTCCTGTAAAAGAAAACAATTATGTGTTAGAACAACGAATATCTGCGACACTAGAATGTTGCAGTAGGATGTGTGTGATTTGTGTATCCCATATAATCCCCCTAACGGACCAGAGTCCAAAACTTGACTCATCTGAATGTTTTCTTCGTCCCCAATCGAGGGAATAACTTCCTCAGGATCGGGAAACAGCGATTCGTCTCCAAAGTATTCCTGCCTGTAGATATCAATTGATAGAGGAAGTTTGTCCAATTCCCTGAACATATGCTCTTCTGATAACTCCTTGTGAGAAGCAAGACCGGTCAATGATAAAGCTTTTGGTGAAGACTGCCCCTCAGAGTCCGGGACCCTCTCAGGATCATTCTCCCGGCTTTCACCTCCTTTAGGGATATTTAGGTCCTCCTCATCTTGGTCAATATGCGATGGAGGAATCTTGGGAAGTTCAATCACCTTAGTGGCTCCTGAGGTTCCCTCATCTCCAGTTGGGGGCACGTACTTATAAGCCTTACCACCTGCTCCAAGTCCGAACCTTATATCCTATAGACAGTGTTTGTGAAGGTTCTCATCAGTGATACATTTCTTAATCCTCAAGAAGTCCGATTTACTTTTAAGAAGGCGAGATAGTCGGTCCTTGTATGTCTTGCCTTCTGTCTTTGGGAATTTATGATCTGCGGAAAAAGAAAAGGAAACACGTTAGTGTTTCGATTATGTAATGAAGCCGAGTGCTTGAAGACTCAGAACCTACTTGATTTAAGCCACCTCCTCGCATACCCAGCCTATAGTTTCATATAGAACCAGTCGGCTTTGGGATCCCCTATGTTGTTGTGACTGTCCGATAAAACCTTCCTATTGGCCACTGATTCGAAGAAGGAGAATTTTGGAGTCACCGTGGAACGTTGTTTGAAAAGGTAATAGAACTTTAAGTCCTTAAAAGTGAGCTCTGTGTGCAAGATTTCCGCATACGCAACATAGAGAGTGTACAGGGCCGCGTAGGTATTCGGGTGAAGCTGCATTGGGGCGATGCGCAACCATTTCAAAGTTTCTAAGACGATTGGTGGGAACAGAGGAATAGCACCGACGCTACACATCAATTTGCTAATGGCCATATATCCAGATGGGGCAAGGTGGGGAAGATCATCCTTGCCTGGAGTTTTGACGTCATCCCAGGGTATCCCGTGTCTTAAGTATATTCTCAGGAGTTTTGCGTCATCTAGTTTGGATGCCTTAGAGTCAGTAAATTTATCGATTTCCTTAGCGTCAGTAATCTCATCAGGAGCTCGTTCGTCTACATCAGACTCCTCAGTTGAAGTGCTGTCTGACGAATCGGATTCCGTTTCTGCTTCATATTCGGATCCAAATTTCTGACCCTCTGGATTAGTTGAAGGGAGCTCAGGATTAGACTGTTCCGATATCTCTGGGTCCATCTCTGTTTCAGACTCTTTAGAAGATCGTCTGCCCGACATTGCTGTTTTAGCGAGTAAACATGCAAGATTAGAACGCAATAACCCATGAACCCCATGCATGTGGAAGTGTGTATGATACGGAAGAATAAAGTCACAAAGCAGATAGAATATGCTGTTAAGTCCTATCATTGTTCAGTCCAAGAAGTTCATCTCGTAGGCCCTAAACCTAACTGTTCATTGGTGTATTAAGTTCAAGTTGCATTGTTTATTTAACAAGTAAATCGGGTCGCATGTCTCATCGGATCGTATGTCTCATTGGATCGCACATCTCCTCGGATCGTGAGTTGAGGATTGGATCGCGGAGCGCCATCGAATCGTGAAGAAAGACTTGTAGAAGAAGTGCCCACTCGTAAAGGAGCGTCGGATCGAGGAAATCAGAATGGATCGCGTTAACCCCTCACGATCCGTCCCGCATGCCACGATCTGATCCGATGACCCAAACGTGGGAACATCCATTTTATCCTCCCCAACCTGATCCACTGCCGCTGCCACGACCCAATCCGCCTGCTCCCACTTTCCTATCTTCACCCTCCTTGCGACCCGAACCAAAGTCCCCCGTCCACGAAACGATCCAGCACCTTCCTTTCTTCTCCTCCTCTTTACTCGCGAACTCGGGTGCTTAAACCCATCGCCACTATCCTTCCAAAAGCCATAATTTTCACCAGATCCCTCCAATTCTTATCTCAAATCGATGGAAACTCAAGTAAAACGAAGATAGAGACGCTAGAATGTGTTTTTGACGTGATTACCTGTCTTAAAAAGTGAAGAAATACGAGTTTTTCTCTTTTGGGATCGAAGAAAGTATGGGTTCGGTCTAAACTTCGAGCGGCTGAACAAAAGAAGGAGAGAAGGAGGAAGGGAGGTCGGGCCTATATAGGCAAATTCGTGACCGTTGGCCTTCCGTTTTTTGTCTTACACGAGTCGTGGGGGCCTGATGGGCCACGAAGCCAAGCCCATCGGGAAGACAGGGCGGTCCCTCGACTGGCTCGTGAGAAGGATGGGCCCGCTAAGCCCAAGGCCCACCTAAAAATCGCATCATAACGAACACCCTTCCTTGTGGACCGTGAAAGCACGGACGATCCGATCCGACAAACACTCATCAAAATGATATTTCAGAAATATTCATGGAAATTAAAAAGTTTACCTGACAATCACCCGACAATTTCGCAATGAAATCCCTAAAAGAAAAATTCTGGACAACCAAAGAAATGATCGAAGATTTAACTGGGTATGTATACTAATCAAGAAACACAACTTTTTGGAAACGGTGCGACACTACGGACAGACACAACCTTTGATTTGCATCGCTTCAGGAAAAGGCAGCTCCGTAATTTCGAAGCATGTTCCATCCTTGATAAAACATATTTCGAGGGGGCAAAATGTTGGCTAGCTTTCTGAATCAAGCCATCAAGATCAACACACGTGCTCCATTGAGTCTCAAACACAGAAGTTATCAAATACAGATCACACTCACCATACGGATCGCGATCGCCCCCCTATCTCTGCGATCCGTACCAGTGACCACGATCCGGTCCCCGAATGCCAAGCTACAAGCCACGACCAAGTCTTCCCACGATCCACAAACATAGGATCCAGCGACACCTGTCCACAACGGCTAATTTGACCATTTCTCCATCAAGCTACGAACCAGTCCGAGATCCTCAGGATGTGGGCCACGTATGACCGCGATCCGCCTCCAGAAATCAGCTATAAATAGCCCAAAGCTTCGCATTTTTCAGGATCTTTTGGCAATTCAGAGTTTTGATCTCACCATTAACATAGCTCCATTGTTTTTTATCTCAAAATTACTGAGTGAATTAACATTATACAAGGGAGACTGAGAGGAATGTTATCGATTGTACTCTGATTTCAAGTATAACCATAGATATAAAGTGGACGTAGGCTCGTTAACGCCGAACCACTATAAATCTTGTGTCTTTTCTACTTTTCTGCTATTTTATTGATACTAATCTCTAGCTATAATCATAATTTGGGAGTTAGAGCCAATTTTGGATCTAACAGGTTCAAGCACTTGAAGTTCGGAAGAAAGGAAGGATTATGGTTAAAGAATTTTATTATACATATATTTACGCTATTGATTTCAAATAAAATATTCTTTGCTTAAAACTTATTATTTAACCTTTACCTGTAAACTATTTTGTTATAAATAAACATTCTTTATATTTTATTATTCAAAACTATCTAGTAAACTTTTAACTTATGTACAATTAATATTTTAAATAACCTTATTCATTTTTAAACCAATATATTATATATATATATATATATTTATTTTATAAAGATTTTCTTATAAGCATCTATTTTTCATAAGTATGAAATGATCGTAAATTTCCTTCCGAATGAATGGTGCTTGGATTTAAACCATTGTTTCAAATGGAGTTGAGATTTAAGTTATATCCTCTTTGAGCAATGAATCGATTTTAAAAAAACCGATTTTTACATTGAAATGTGAATTATATCCTATCCAAATATGAATTTCTCCCCTAAGGGATTTAAAATGGGTTATGAAGTATATATTCTATTTGAATATGAAGGGATTTTGAACATAACTCCATTTGAAGTAAGTATAATCTTGGATATAAATTATATTATATTTTTGAACATAAGTTGATCTTGAAATGTTATATGATTATAATATAAGGATATGGAAATATATTATAGCTTTGTATATAATCGGTTGGAATGATCGAGATACGTTGATATGAAATTATATTCTACATTTTGAATATAAATTTGGTTCGAGACAAAATATAATATTGTGGGATATGAAAGCGAACCTTTGTGAAATGTAAAAGAACCGACCGATGTGGAAAAATGTAAGCGTTGGTTGTTAAAGAGGCCGGAGTCGACAAGTGGCATACACTCTGTCAGTGTCGATACCACTTTAACAACTATGAACGTTATTGACGTATCCAGAGTGAAATGTGGTGACTTGGAAGCTATTATGGGATTGAAGAAGATGAACGATGACGAAATAGCCCTGACCTTCGGGTCAGAATTGAAATGACTAAAGCAAGAGCTATACCATGACTAATTGAGGTAGCACCTTTGATCGGACACACTTCTTCGATACTATTCTATGACTATGATGATGATGATGAGTTGTGCCCTTTATGATTTTAGGAGTGTGTTCTGAGGTGGGCGGTAGTGGTTGCTATGCATTACCATCGGTCTGGGAGTGCAATTGTTAGAATCCTACCCCGGGCATTGCCTCGAGTGCCTTGTCATATTTATCCATATCAAGCCCCATACGATTTTGATTTAGCATTGCCTTCTATGGAGTGCCCTTTGATAACACCAGTACGGTGAATTTACGGTACTGTATAGACTGTTGATGCCTGTAAACGGCATAAGGGTAATATGGTAATCCCGCTTACGCTATTTTTATGATATTTACTTTTCTGGATAGACACTATCATAATAGCGTATTTACTATGTATGTATTAGTTTAACGAATCCTAGAGAGATGGAAAAAATCTGATAACATCTCTTGAGTTACTGCACCCATGACACCGATGTTATTTCATATTTTAATTTGACTAATATTTGAATGATTTAGTGCTAATCCGAGTGTTTGTTGTATTTTCTTTTTTATGCAATACGCTCGGGTCAGCAGACATCTGCAGTTCCCGAAGATGACTGTGCCTTGGAGATCGAAGACGAAGATTGGTATATATCTATCATATACATATGTATTTCCACTGCATTTTATTTCCGCTGCCATGTGATGAAATCTTTATATGTATAACTCTGACAATCATTGTATATATATTTCAATTGTTTTAACTGTTACTTAATTATTATATGTTATCCTTCCGATGTGAGATCTCTATGTTTGTTTTTCTCTTCTTTCTTTTTCTTCTTTTCCCAATAACTATCTATATTTGAGATTTGTTAGGTCGACATGTGTGGTTTATTGTCGATTTTAAACGGTCAAAAATATGGGTCATTACAAGAAGTGGCATGCAAACCAAGAAGCTTGTTGTACACTTCTTTTCTTGCGCTAATGATTTGATGCTGAATTATCTAGCTTGATCTTTAATTGAATGTAGAGAGAGGAGCTTAAAACTATGTTTTTATTTTGAACTTAAGGAATATTTTGCATTTTTGACTATAGAGAGAGAAGCCATTTTATAAGAAGGAGGAAGAAGTTGCTGAGATGAAGTAAAATAAGATCTGAAAATAGGCACTCAACTTCTTTTTTTACTTTATTTGCTGATAACTCCATAATGCAATTTGGGATTTTCTTCTAGATCCAATAACCTTATATTTCCCTTAACTCTTTTAACTAAGCTTTTAAACCAACATTGGCACCTTCTCATGCAATAATAACACAACTTAATTGCATTTTTACAGTGTTCAACTTTGAAAATTTTCACGAACATGTAACACATAATCTAAACCATTTGATCAACATTTTTTTTCTCAATATACTCGAATTTTTATTTTCATTCAAAACACTCTATTCTACCATTTATTTATTTTTACACAATATTCACGGCAAGCCCAACATAATTTACATTTTTAATAAAATGGTTGCTTTTCACATCTATACATTTTAAGCCCATATTCTTAACAACAAATAAACACACAATCCATTTTTATAACTAAACAAATATTCAAATGACTTTAAAACATGTTTAATACTCAAATATTGATTCTCAGTGAATACTTACCCATTTTATATTATAACTAGTGCCAACCCGTGCTACACACACGGAGGTCACAACATAATTTGTTTATGTTTCTTAGTTTTTTAAGTTTCAATGATGAATGAGTATGTTTACATATTTTATACTTTTGCAATAGATTACATTTTTTAAACATTATTAGTAAATATTTGCTGAAAAATGTATTTAAGTAATCTCAAAGAATGTAACGTATAACACATTTTTAAAGAACAATAACTTCATATAAGTAAAGACAATATTAGCCATTAATTATTCTTAACTTGTTAAGAAATGCATCACTATGTTATGTTTCCCAGTGTAAGAAACGTATATCAAATATAGGTTTATTCTATAACACACACTCATATATGTAGACACATAGTTTGGTTGATGGAAGTTATCCATACTTAACCAAAAATAACACTTAAGTCAAATTATTGTTAAAATTTTGGTTTAAAAAAATACCATCGATTAGAACATGTCAACCTTTCGACATCATTTGATACTAAATGCATTATAAAAATAGTAAAGTAGCTTTTAGCACATCATATTTTTTAACATACATAGGATAATATGACATAAAAAATATATGTAGAATATGAATAAAGCCAAAATTCTAGAAAAACTTGATAGTAATCATCTTCCATAATTTAATTATTCATATATGGGAAATTTTAAAATCAACATAATAGTTAACATAATTTAATGTAAAATTATCATAATTTAATGCAAAATTGTATGTCAACATAAAATGGAATACATGTAATATGCATAAAGCTAATTTTTGATGACATTTTGTTACAAAAAACAGAATAAGATGGAACGGTGTAAAGAAAAATTAACACATTGAGTTGTTAGAAATAATGTCAAGTACTGCTAGTTTTAATGGTTAGAAGTTTGGCGTTTTAGATGATGTTTCTACAGTTTAAGGTTTGGAACCCTTGAAATAACATAATGAGGGAACAACATAATTAAAGTATCAACCTTATTATAAAAATGTATATTAAACTTAGACTATTATCAAAATGATTTTTTTATTATGGATAGTTGTACTGCAAACAACACAAATATGAGATTATATTTGCATAGAAAAAAGATAAAATAGAAGTTGGAATGTTATGTACCAAAATGTCAAAAGTTGTCCAACTAATTTTGTTTTATCACAGAACAAATTTTGTAGTAAGTATAACTTATTTGGACCTGTTCTAAAATTTTAATTTATTTAGAGATAAATTATGCGTGTCTTTGACGAAAAGATAAGATAAAACTTGAGCATCAATTTTAACTCCCTTCCTTGTGCAAAATAAAAACGTCTTATATGCAAATCAAATTTTAAAATATAATTCATTTTAATTTTAATTTTTTGGCAATCATTTTCGAATTTCATTTTGAATTCTTATGCAATCATCCTTAATATTTTTTTACTATATGAATAAAGTCATAGCTCTAAACGCTGGTCATTGCTTTTATTTGAGGTTCGAATTTGACGTTATCTTTGAACTTTTACTAAGGCATTAATCCATTTTCGATAAGAATGTTTGTAATATTTAGTGTATACATCCAGAATACTTATAACTATACTTAATCATTATAAATTAAGATAAAATTTTATCTTTTATTATATATAGGATATGCATATACTGAATTTCTCGTATTTTAAGTAAATTTAAGGGAATACATTGAAAACTGATACTTTATTATGAAAAATATAATAGAAAATAGAATTTGATAAATGAAAATAACAATGAAAGCAACAAACAATCTTAATAAATTTTGCAAGATAAGTCTCGTTGTAAAAGAAATCTACCATATGGAAGTTAAGAAAACAAAAGAAGGGGATATTAAATTCAATATATTTGATGATAGAAACTTAAAAAAAGGGCATTAAGTTATTAATGGTATTAGGTACCTATTGCACATAAGAACAACGTTAAGAAAACCAACAAATATTTGAAAGGTGCAAATAAAAATTATAAGTTGGAATTTTGAAGAATTAAGTTTTAAGGTGAAAACGAAAGAGGTGAGATATAAATAAATACTGGAACCATATTCAATTTTATTTACAATAGAAATATTCCAAGTGAAAACCAATCGTAATACTTGGATCAATAATTAGAGAAAACATTGTATATCTAAATCGTACTTCAAGTCTATCAAAACTATATAAAAACTATACATCAAATACAATTAAAAAAGATTCTACTACTAGATTTGGATTCATGCAACATTGCCTCTTTGAAGAAAAATCTCACAATTCAAAGGCATAACGTTGTGCATTTAACCATGCTAACAATAAATTTGCATTCAAATCTGCGCACTACCGGCATATTTTCCGAATTTCATGATTTTTGCTACAAAATAGGATCCACTTCTTTATCATGCTTCAGTTTTCCTTTCAAACTATGAAATCTTTCACAGTGTGTTATGGATCAATTGATTAGGCTTGTCCACCCTTGGTACAAGAAATCTTCTTTGAATAATTATGAAGCATAGAGAAAAATGGAAAGACACAAATTACGAAGGACAAAAAGTTCGAAAAAAGGAGAGATACAACTTTACATTTATTAGAAGGAAAACTCATGTACTGTACACATGTGGAATAATCCCAAAAACATATGTACTTGTTGGAACTTTTCTGAGAATATAAATGAGTAACCAGTACTCATCCAACATTATACAGCAAATAACTTTCAAATCTATAATATGTCCAAGAACAAACGTCATTTGAAATATAAAGCCAATTTACTCATTGCTTGCTACCTAAACACCACTTAATCATACAATCAACCAAATTAGTAGCATCAAACAATCATAATTTATAAAAAAAATCATAACATTGAATTCAAAATTCTAATAGCACATCTATTTCAATATGTAATAGAGTTACAATGAATCAAGCAATTTCTAACATCCCATTTGTTAAATGAAAAAAATCATTATAAATAAAAACTGGAAATTTTAAATATCTTAATAACGAACAAATCATTATGTAGAACTAAGAAGTTATGATGCTATTTGACAAATACTTGTATCACTAAAAATTCAAAAGTAATAGATCTTAAAATCATGATGTACCTAATCTCAAGGAGGAATGTCCATGATAAATACAACAAATATTTTTCCAGTTTATTACAGTGTCGAGACATCGTGTACTTATAAAAAAAAATTAGAGTGTTGGTTTTTTTGCATATACAATTTATTAATTAGCTTACAAACAAAAAATAGAAAAATAACATTTTATGTGCATTAAGATGCATACGCATATGATTTTAAAGCTCATATCCATATTCATTCAGTTTGACGTAGAACAAAATGATGATTTGTAAAATTAGAAAGTAATAAATATTTGGAAACAAAGTTATAACCCATACTGGGAATAAAGATGGATGACATTCGTTTATTAAGGTATAAAATGAATTAGCATAAATTGAAATATGTCTGGTGAAGATACAAAAAGGATAAAGTAATAGAACATAATCGAAGGAAATATATACCTAAAAATGAGCAAGAAATCGACATATATTCAACCTATATTTATTTTCTAATATAATAAAGTAGATTTGAAGAAAAGTATTGAAAATTTATCCTATAATATTGAAAACTGTAATTAAGAATGAATTTTATAAACGAAAATGAAATAAACAAATAATTTTAATAGATTGCAATATAAGTTTAGCTTGAGATGAAATCTAAAGCATTAATTATAAGAGAACATAAAAGGGAAAATTTAAGTTGAGCATTTTTGAAGATAGAAAATTTAAGAATGGAAACATTTATTATTAATAATATTGAGAAATTTTTGTATGTAAGGACAGTGCTAAGGTTACTACTGATTACATATTTGAAAGAGGTAAATGAAAATTATTAGTTAAAAATTAGGATAATTCAGTTTTTGAGGTGAAATCGAAAAAAAAAATGCCTAAAAATAGTTTGTAAAGCAAATCTTAAGGCATAAATCATTGGAACAACATATAGATAATCAAAAATCAGGTAAGTCGTTAGTTAGACATAAAACAAAATGAAATTTTATAAACTTAAAAACCAATCAAAATTGGAAAATATAGTTAAAATTAGGAATGAAGAAGGGCAACATATATTTATTTTAAGGTAGAAAGTGAATTAGGTTAAGATAAATATATATATATATATATATATATATATTGGTAAAAAACAAAAAGCACAATGTAATATTTCAATCCATACCTAAAATGAGCTGGATATTACATACCTAAAAGTATTTAAGGAAATGTTAAGGTAACCATTAAATAAATGTTTGAAAATAGTAAATGAAAACTACAAGGTAAAAACATGTTGGAAAATAGTAAATGAAAACTATAAGGTAAAAACTAAGAGAATTTAGTTTTAATGTGAAATCTAATGAGATGAGAGAAGATTACAGAGACCATATTCGATTTTATATATAATACATTCTGAAAATTTTAATTGAAAATAAATCGCAACATAAAACCAAATATTATTTTTGTATAATTTCACTACTAAATAAATTCTTGTCAAAATCAATCGTTATTTTTGTGTACTCGAATAATTGGACCACAAAAAACACAAATGAATCATTATAATTTCAAACAGAAATCCAAAAGAACGATGAAACATGTGCTTTAAAATAGTTTATAAAATAGATGTTATTAAGCCTACCATTAGGGAATCTATAGATAAAGAAACATCATAAAATATTCAAAGTCGTTGAAATCATTAATTATATTTAGAGCAACCAACATAGTGAAGATATATAAATTTAAAAAGCAGTGAATACCTGGAAACAAAGTCGATATCCAAAAGTACGAACGAAGAAGAATGACGTCTACCTATTAAGAGTAGAAAGTCAATTAGACCACGATCAAGACTTGAATTTTGATGATGAACCAAAAAGCATAATATAATGGAACATAACCAATGGGAAGAGCATGCCTGAAGTCCGGCAGAGAATGAATTAGATTAGTACGAAAAATATAAATTTCACAAAAGAAACAAAATGTTTAAAGCAATAGGACATAATCAAAGGTAGTACATACCTAAACTTGAGCTGGAAATCGATAACCAGTCAACCAAAATTTTATTTCTTGTATAGTAAACAATATTTGAGAGGATGAATTAAAAACTGATACTGCAATATAGAAAATAATAATTGAAAATTGAATTTAGTAAATGAGAATAAAAGAAACCAATAATGCCAACACGTAAGAAATGAAGATAGAAAAGTGAAAATAAAAAGACCACATTTAAGGACAAAATATAATGAAAAGAAATGGTCATCATTAATGATTTTGGACGAATTTTGCAAATCAGGACAATGCGGAAACCATTGAGTAAATGTTTAAAGCAAATAAGTGAAAAGTTTGAGCAAGAAATCAAGAGAATTCTTGTGTTAAAGAAGAAAAGTTAGAAATAAATATTAGAACTATAGTCATCATTTTTATATTATAATAGGTATTTTGCCATGAAAAAGTCAAAACTGGAAGAAAATAAAATATATAACCCAAATTATTGGAAGAGACAAAAGTATGTAAAGTGAAAAAAATAAAATAAGATGAATTTAATTGCATTTTCAAGATCTTTATCATAATACATTGAAAAATTACACATTACTTTAAAGAAAATCATGAAATTGAATATTATAAAAATATTAAAGTAGAAAAATAAATAAAACCTAGTGATAATTGAAAAAAATACATATTACTTTAAATAAAACCTATGATAATTGGAATGATTACAAAAAAATAAACTTAGAAAGGGGAGTGTTTTAACTGAGAAATGAGAGTTGGAAATAAATTTAATTAGGTCTTTTGAATTATATATACAAACAAAATTAGAAATACAAAGAGAAAACATTAAGAAAAATGGAAGACATAAAAATAATGATGGAAACATAGTATTGGAATGAGAAATTTGTAATGAAATGAAGAGGAAATGAGATTATTAGAGTAGCTAAAAAAATGGTCACTCCATTAGAATTCTTTTAAGAAATACATGCGATAGGTAAAAGTAATGAAAACTTAAGACAATTAAACTTTGTTTATGTAATAGATATAATAAATATAATAAGTATATAATAATTAACAAAACATTCATGAGTCCGTTAGAATTCTTTTAGGAAATACCTGCAATAGGCAAAATTAATGAAAAATTTAAGACAATTAAACTTCGATCACACATGGTATAGTTTAGAGAAAATAGGAATTTAAAAGCCTCTGGATGGATATTGTGCTTTCATCTGTCTATTATATCTTTACTAATAATCTTTACTAATCTTTAATAATAATCGGAATAGGTTTGGTGTCACAATTTTTTGGTGTACACCTGAACTGACGAAAATGCCCTTTACTTAATTTGTACCATACATTTTAACTCACATGTAGATAAGTATTCAAACGTTATTAATTATAATCCGCGTACATCAATTATAATTGTAATGTATATTAATTATCATTAATTCTTTGACTATTGCTCTTTTTCTATGTGTACATTTTTAATATTATTCGTTTCTATAGTTAAATTCTGATACATATATCAATTCTGCAAATCTGTTTCAAATTTGAAATCCAAATGTTTATATGTTTACTTATTTTCTGCTTTATATAGCTTTTTTTTTAATTTTATTTCCTACTTTACTTTATATAATACGTATACACTTTTTTTTGATCACTTTATTTAGAAGTAGTCAATCCCTTGAAATTCGCATACGTTAATTATCATTAATTCTTTGACCATTTCTCTTCTTATACGTATATATTTTTAATATCACTTATTTCTATAATTAATTTCTGATACATATATCAATTCCACAAATTTATTTCTAATATCATTTATA
Source organism: Allium sativum (assembly GCA_030737875.1). Lineage (NCBI taxonomy): Eukaryota > Viridiplantae > Streptophyta > Magnoliopsida > Asparagales > Amaryllidaceae > Allium > Allium sativum. The sequence continues at coordinate 415,727,763 of CM060923.1, read as the reverse complement.
TGTTTACATATTTTCTGCTTTATGCAGCATTTTTAAAACTATATTTCCTACTTGAGTTTATAAAATACGTATACGCCATTTTTTTAATTGCTTTATTTAGATGCAGTCAATCTCTTGAAATTCGCATACTTTAATTATCATTAATTCTTTGACCATTTCTCTTCAATTATGTATATATTTTTAATATCATTCATTTCTATAATTAATTTTTGATACGTATATCAATTCTGCAAATTTGTTTCTACTTAAACATATTTTCATAATTGAAATCCAAATGTTCATATGTTTACTTATTTTCTACTTTATGTGGCTTTTTTTTAAACTTTATTTCCTACATTACTTTATATAATATGTACATGCTATTTTTAATCACTTTATTTAGAACAATCAATCCCTTGAAATTTGCGTACGTTAATTATAATTGTAATGTACATTAATTGTCATTAATTCTATAATCATTTCTCTTTTTATGTGTATATATTTTAATCACTTTAACTAAAAGCAGTCAACCCCTTGAAATCCACGTACATCAATTATTATTGTGGCATATATTAGTTATCATTAATTCTTTGACCAGTTCTCTTCCTATACATATAAATATATATATATATATATATATATATATATATATATATCATTCATTTCTATAATTAATTTCTCATACGTATACCATGCCCTAAATACCCTCAGACATCTTCCTCCTACCTATAAATAGGATGCCATGTTTTATCCCTTTCACGTAAATCAAGTTCCTCTCCACTTCGACCTTTCCAGGTATATTTTCCAGTTTATACAATTTCATATATAAATCACCTCTACCACATCTATAAATTAAAAGTTTATTATTTACTCTCTGCAAAGTTGTTTTTTTAGCATATCTTTACTCTCTACAAAGTTGTATTTTAGCATACTAGAAAGAAAACATCGTGCCATGGTCACGTGCGAAGCGCGTGCCTATACGCTCGTTATATGAAAGCACAATCTAAATTTGTAGATGTTAAAAATATTGGCACGAAAATATTTGAATACTCATGGTTGAATTTCTATTATAATGAAGTAGTTCTGGAAGGAGAAAAAATATAAACATGTATATTTCAATATTAATTCTAGTTAAAAATATAGAACTGGAAACTTTTTAATATTAATTGCTTAATTTATATTTGAATGGAGCAAGGAGGCAAACTATGAAAAGTAATACTTACATTTGAAAGAAATAATAAAATTATTAATAAGAATGATAAAGAAGCATTCAATTGACAATAATTTTAGCAAGTATGTGAAAAGAAATTAGGACTGTATGTTTTTAACATTAATAGGGTAGGTTTCAAATTGTGAATGTCTAAGAGTGAAAGGAAAGAACGTTACTGTAGAAAACCAAGAGACACATATGTTTAAACTCATTTTCCACCATTGATTAATTTCATTGGACACATGTCAGCATATTGATTTTTTTGGTAGAAATGGAACCAAAAGGTCTTTGGAGGAAGATTGTGCTTTCATATAATATAATAGATGCCGGCCAATAAATTTTCGAACATCGTTTCCGTTACTAAAATCCATCGTTTATTATCATTTACAAAACTATTTCATTCGTAGCTTACACAATCATTTAATAAATCATTTTAACTATTTCAAACATAGTTTTAATTATATACTCAACTTTTCATTTCCCATTTCAACAATTTACTACATTATATTATAGCTACAAAACTACCCAAACCAATTAACTTATTATAAATAACTTGATAATTCAAATTAATAATATTCTACACCCAAATGTTGATTTCAAACCAACATTATATATTTTTAATACATCACTTTGACATCCAAAAAGGATCGCTAATAATAATTTACAAAACTATTGCACTGGATAAGTTAAATGTTTAGACGTAATTTACATGATTTCCTCTCCTAATAACCTTAGCATTAAAAGTTATTCAACAGTCGTATGTCAATCTGCTTGCCTTCTTTGAACTAGTATTTGAACACATATTTTATTTTTCTCAAGTTTTATATTTCAAATATTATGACAATCTGTTTACCCGATTATCAAAAACGTAGGTTTTTACATTTAGCATAAAACTGATTTTGGGTGGAGGGAGGTTCCTCATTCAACCAATCCCCAAACTCAAAATCTTGATCACTGTCTCTGATATATGCAATTAAAATTGTCTTATAATCCAATACAGTGACTTTTATTGCTGCTTTAAAAAAAGTTTCAAAATAATCCTTCAAAGGCATGACATAGGCATGTTGAATACCCGATATACTCTGGTACTGAGGCATATATGACGAATTGATGCAAGAATTTCTTTACTAGAATCTGCAATGAAGAATTAGAAATAAATGACAGTTCATGAGCAACATCATCATACAAATTCTAAGTTAATCAAAATGCTTTACATTTGACAAAATCTGCATCTTAGGAAGAAACCATAAACACTAGTAAGGTGCTTCTCTAGATCTGTTTTTCCTCCGTACCATGGCATCCCTGGAAAGTTTAACCTTTGAGGATGCTTAGAATGCAAAATATCATTAACGAATTCAATACGACTTCGTTCAATCCTCCAATCATCATGCTAAAGCCTTGGTTGTACATCTTAATATGATGAATCCTAGATTTTAAATATTGGGTTCGAATCGTAATAGGTATCTTTTAGATTCTTCTTCTAGTTCATATTTCATTGGCTCTTATCTTACATGTTTATCACGCCTACCAGCATCTCTTGTGCCATGCTTAAGACCTTTGACATCTCAACAGTTCATAGTACGGATGATCATATTGACCCACGGACGAATGAATTCAATGGAATAGTGTTCTGGAACAAAAGGAAAAAACAGCTAGAATTTGGCTAAATATTGGGATTGGTAAGCCTGCACTAAGGGATTGGTAAGACTCCGAGACGGACTGGACAAAATAAATTGCTAAGCATGGGACCAGTACATATCGAAAACTCAGAACTTTGAAGTTCAACAACTTAACGATATTTTTTCAATAACTTGAGTATAAAATGTTGGAATAAGGAACCGCTAGTCAGAGGTGGAAGATAATAGAAAATCGAATCCACTACAGGGATCATAGCCACTAGGTGTAAGCCCTAAGGATCGTTACCAATCCCTAAATATTGATGTGACCCATCCCCAACTTTATATGCTAGGTTGTATCCTATGGTAGGGCCCCTTGTGCAATCTCCTTCCGATCTTAACTCGCTCCACACATATAAATACACCTCTAGGGACTCATAAATGGGATCTCCAATATTCTCCCCTCCATATGCAAACTTTGTTGAACCTTGGAGAAAGCTTCAACCTCTTTTCTCTTCAATCATACAAAGTCAATTATATTTGTACTCATCTGTATAATAAATCAATTACCTCGAATGGATGTAGGCCAAACTTTGTCAAAAAACATTATAACCTCATGTGTTGGTTTAGTTTCTTGCTTTACGTAATTTGGATTATTACTATATCGTGATTGCTTTATGATTTTGTTCTATTGCAATTTTCATAATTTCATATGAATCGAGTGTTGACACTTGATTGATCAAAATCAAGTGCTACACTTACCCTTTGATCTCACTAACCCATTGTATTCATCTAATAAGTGAAAAATTCATATTTAACATAAGTGGTTCAAAATACTTTAAACAACTTTTTTATTTTTTGTAAGCAATAACACTAGTTTGTAGCAATAGTAGAATATCCTATATTATACCAAACTTTAGGGCCTTAAATTTTTATAACTACTATAATATAGGTTGGCGAAGATCAAAAATTGAACATATAGAACTTGGTTCATATAGACATCCACTAACTGAGTTGGTTAGTAACTGGTAAATTCATGTCCTTAGATAATGGTAATTTTTTTATGTATTATTCGTTTTTCCCCTATAACTTATAGGGTAAAGATTCATATTTTTTCCCTTCTTTAAAATTAGTATTTCATTCAATTATTATTTAAATTTTAGTATTGTGTTCTGTGCCGATTTTGCAAATTATGGGATATATGTATGTATGATAATGTTCTCAATTCTTTAAAATTTTAAAACAAAGGGATAGATTTAAAATAATTTTATCATGGTTAAAACTTAGATACCGATTTGTTTTCCTTGGTTATTAATTTGGTTTTATCATTCCAAAATTGTACATGTTTCATGTCCAGATTAGTTTTCCTTTATTTAAACTTTATACATTCATTTACGGTGTTTCTTGAGTCAGCATTATGAATAGTAAAAACTTTTTTCTTTACAGTTTTAGCTCTATAGCCTACACCACATAGAATAAAAGGCCTTGAGTAATTGTCAAAATACAAAAATGTTATCAATTTAATTTTTGATGTCCAAATACATTATATTGTCACTTTGCGTTTTACGAAAATGCCTAATGCTTGGGTCGAAAAAACAATAAGTAAATTGGGCATCAAATTGTCAAGTTAGTAGGACCCTTTGTGAGAAATACAGCGAAGAATAAAAAAGGGAGGTAACTTTCGTCCATCAAAATCAATAATAAATTGAGAATATATAAAAAATGAGTCTAATATCCTAATTCTACATTCTTATTCTGTGGTTAACAATTGACGAATAAAAGCAACGTTGCTTCAGCTAGATATTTGGAAAAAACAAGGTTTGTGTGGAAAGAATTGCTTAGAAAGTATGCAAAAGTTCAAAGGGGAAGAGAGTGTGGATGTTTTCATGTTTACACTTATATCATCCGGTACTTTGGTTTATTAGTGTCCTACTTATTTTTTATCATTGCTAGTTTGTTTACTCTTTGTTCACAAGTTGGTTTATTATTCAAATTTTTTTGTGATTGAAAAAAATCACTATATTTCAAAATGTGACAGATGTTTGTATGAACCTATTTTTCACAAAGAATTCACTTGACTTTGTAAAAAAAATATGAAATCCAAAATAAACTAGCACTACAAAGAAAACCATGACCCATTTTGAATCCATGAACTTAGATAAATATTAAGTATACATATGTTGCAACTATATAATGTTAACATTTAGGTTAGTTTGCAAAAAAAGCAAGGAAAACAAAGAGAAAACATAATAAGAACTCCTTATACAATAAAACAACTAAGAAGTAGACACAAATAATATACATGTATTACTTATAACTTAAAGCAATTATTTATCACTAAGCCTTATGGAAAGGTTGAATGGAGTCTTGCTCTTGTTAGTTGGATAATTTCACAAAAAAATGGAATATTAAGCCATGTATTCAAAAATCTCAATTCAACGAAGTTCTTGTCAGTTTCAATTTACATGTGCGTGATGTGCTACTTTCTAAATGATCCTAAAATAGGATGTTCAACTAATTAATGCAGACTGGGTATTAAATACAAAATACTAATGAGACAAAATGACTTGTAAAACACTTAATTTTAATAATAAAAATATTTTTAAATTCAAGAAAAATAAATTATCATTATATATTTGAAATTTACAATACACTACAATAAGATTATTTGAAATAGCATAATCAGATAGTTGACCAGTTGTACTAGTATAGCCGATGTTATATTTTTTTAAAAAAAAATTGATGTAGTTTTTTCATCATGTACTCTAATGTGGAAAATAGGGTGTGCGCAAAAGAGTATCAAACCTGGGTATTTAACGAAATACATTGGTGAACATTTTATGCATTTATGGCTAGTAAGTGTGGTATTGAGCATGTTGTTGAGTGGAATATTTTATTAATGATTTAACATTTAACTATTTTATGATTAATTAAGTACACCTTTTTTATTATACAATTTGTGTTCAATAATTGCAAATAACAAGAAATAAATTGAAAGATTTCTAACTACTCTTCTTATGTCCAATTCGACTTCATGTTATAAGTTTTTCTTATAATTATCTTAAATGATGCCCGCTACGAGAAGAGGCCAAGAAAGTGATAACCTACTGGGTGGGGTTAGAGGACAAAGCCCCATCTAAAAACAATCGACATTTGCATTTTGACAAATCATCATCAACAAATTTTTACAACACTCCATAATGTAAAAAACTTTGATACGATAGTGCTATTACCAAAATTCAAACTCAGGAAAAAGCCATCGGCGAAGAGGTACAGGACCGTCACTTGCATAAGGAAACAATATGAAATAATAAACAACAAACACCATCTGCAAAGGAGGAAGATTAAATCCAAGAGAAAGAAAATATACTGGAAGGATAGTTCCACCATAGAAGATTACTAGCATATGCTCTTTTCCGGAGACAAGTCACCAAAAACCAAAAGCAATTGAAGAGGAATCAAGACCTACAACCTGATACCAAAAAAGGCGAAAGGGCTATCGACATTAACTTGCTTAATGCTGATACAGGAGGAGACGTAAGCATCAAAGGAAACTTACCATAAGCCAGCTACCAGCACCCAAGCTTAATAATCACCGAGAGGAAACTTCAGTAATCAACAAACAAGACACCATAGCACCCCTCCGGAAGACTAAAACCCACTTTAAGAATATGCCGAAAGACGAGTTGAAACCATTAGAGAGACAAATTATCTATACAAATACACTTAGTGCTGATACTGATAGGTGTGGAGGTTCCCGAAACAACACACTTAATGCACTAAGGCAAGCCTCATAAAGAATTAATAACAAAGTCAAAAGCTCATAGTCGGAAGCTCGTAACCGGAAACAAAATCTATCCATACCAACAAGCTTGGTTTGCATACAAAGAAGGGAGAAAAATCGTTAAAGAGAGGTTTCAAAGACCGATACCATCGTTTTGAAGAGCCGAGACCATCCATCCAAGAGCCGAGACCGGCACCATAAAAGCAATACTACATATGTCAACAAGGTCAAAAGAGCGACCGAGATCAAAGCAAATGGAACCAAAAGGGAAAAGCGGCCGACACGTAGTTGTTACATCCGTAAGAGTTCTATGCGGGTCCAATGTCAAAAGGGGCCCCTATTTGTCTATAAATAAGACACTAAGGGTCTCATTTTGAGGGTGGAATTCTCATTTCTCAATTTTATATTCTTTTCTCCTAGAGTAAACACTAATTTCTAAATCAATTTGGAGATTTCCTTTGCAGACTCCTATGTAATTCAAATCAATGAGAAATAAAGAGTGGATCAACAATTAGCATATTTCCTATACAAAGTGCTTTATACTACCTACAAGGAAACTATTTCTCGTACTAGTTTAAACCTTTTCATAAGATTATCGCAAAACCCCTTCCTGCAAACCATTTATCTTTCTATTGAGTGTTATGCTTGGGGACCCCATATCCCAAGATATTTGTTGTCCTTGATCTCATAAGCGTGATACTCACCCCTTGAAGGAAGAGTAACTAATATTCAGACTCTACTCGAAGTTCCATAAGAATTATACTCACACCTTGGGGGAAGAGTAACTAATCTTTGGGCTTTAGACCTTGATATCTAGGAAACAGTGAACTAACTCAAGCTTGTAGGAACTAAGTAATCCCGTTTCTCCCTTAGGTCCACTTCTATAGAACTATCTTCGGCATTGACGAAAAATATCATTAACATTTTGGTTCTAGAAGGAGGGTTTGAACCTCCGACCTTGGTTAACAGCCACATATCTAACTGGGTTGTTCCGTCCAGGATTGGACTAAGATTTGAAGAAGCAGGATTATGGGCAAAAGGTTCCAACAAGAGTCTTACGGATCTCAAATGGCTATGTCAGGTACTACTGGCCCAAGATTAATGGAAGAATAGAGATTAGTAATTGAAGCCTTGTGAATAATAAAATGGAAAAAGGAGGTAGAACAATACAATCTTGATTTTGGAACGACAACCCTTCATACATAGGAAGAACTCCCGTCTTTCCTCCAAGTGGTTCTATGCCAAAGGAGAATAACCCCTTCTCTCATATAAGGAAAGTTATCCATGAGAAAATCAAAGGCATGGACTTCGAACGAGATATAATGAAGGATTTTAACCGCTTTGCTTCCAAACGGGCTAAATTAATAGCACCCTAAACTTAACATACCTTGAAAAGGAGAAGAAAGGGTATGGATGAAGTGACAAGGTTTAGTAACCAAAAGTTTAAGTTCCAACGACAAGGAAAGGACTTTACACCAAGAATGCATGATGGATGCTACCTTACAACATCGATGGGAAACATTTACTTCTTAACCAAACTAGAACTCAATTATTAACAATTTACAGAGAAGAAGCCCATGTACAAAAGAAAATTTGAAAGGCCTTACTGTCACAATCATATGATAAATGGACGTGAATCTAATCACAGCAGAATTCTCAAAGGGATGATCATCTTGTTCCTCAATCAAGGACGACTACGATACTTCATAAAAGGATCGAACTAAGTCCAATGAAAACCCGTGGGAAAAAGATTATCTACACAACTAAGGGTATGGAAACCCTCTTCAAATTTGAGGCAACTCGAACAAGGTCAAATCACAAATTGATAAAGACCTTTTCACCATCGACTTGGCCAGGGAAAGGCTACCCCCAGAGAGGGATGATGTATAACCCTTTCTCCAAGCCCAAATCATAAAGGCTATATTAATGCGTCAAAAGCATAAGCCTCTGATCCGCATCAGAAATGGTCGGGACACAACGTCTAATTAGCAAGCCCTGCCTCTTCTTGCAGAAGAGTGTGCCCTTCCTCCCTATGAACAAAGCACATCCTACCTCTGCTCGCAGAAGAGCACGTCCTACCTCTGCTTATGTTCCGCGTTAAATGCAGAACAGAATGAAAACCCTTATCATTGCCTACGATGGTCGGGATAAGGCACCCCTTGGAGGGGTGGATAGTAAGCCTCTGTTACGCTTGCGATAGGCAGGGTAGAGCATCAAAAGAGTAAGCCTTAATTCCACATCTATGATGGCCCGGTTTATGCATCTAAGACAATACATCGCCTACAATGGTCAGGATAAGGTGCCTCATGGATAGAGGTCAAGTAAGTCATTTTGACCTTCTAATGGATAAGCTAGCCAAGCGCACCGACCGCATAGGCCCAGAGAGTGACCAACAAAGCACATACATCCTCTCCTTTGACAATCAAAAGCCCCGAGAGTGGCTCATGAAACATGTACACCCTCTGTGTCATAAATCAAACCCAAAAGGGGTAACGAAACGATTTTCTAAGAATAGGTGTCTGGTCTTCTATTCTAAAAACCTGAATCTATGTTAGTTCAAGACTTTCATTAATTACCGGAAATAGGTTTCTAGTCTCCTGTTAAATAACTCGAATCTGGGTTGATTTTAGTGTCTACTATAGTTAGAAGTGATTTTCTGGTTTCTACAAGAATACCAGAATCTTGGTTGGTTCGGATCTCAATTATTCTTGGAACTGGATTTTCGGCTTATCCTAAATACCCGAATATGGGTCGGTTCGGGATTTCAGTTATTCCTAAAATGGGATATTTGGTCTTCTTAATAACTAGAATTTAGGTTGGTTCAAGACTTCTATTATTTCTAGAATCGAATTTTCGGTCTCATACTCCAGTTGAGAGTATGAATCAAGGCCCTATAGCTACCAGAAGGGGATTTCTTGAATTCTATCTTTAATACCCTAATCTGGGGCCTTAGAATTTAATCCTCAAGGAAGGAATATACCATAACACATTGGCTGGAGCCTATTACATAAGAGGATCTTAAGCAAAGGCAGTGATCTTCCATATTTCTCAGGGAGATACGCTTAACTAATGCATACATCAAGTTATTGTTTAATGTGTCAAATGCATATATGATACACATAACCACACAACACAGGAACATAAATTCAGGGGAGAGCTCAAGTAAGTATCTTAAGTTCTCCCTAATATAACATTGGGACAAAGGTTACACTTTTCTTAAAGGTCCCATAGAGGGAAGTCTCCTTACATCACCTATTACACTAAAAGACTTTTACTGGTGCAGAAAATATAAATAGGCTTGTTATCCTATCATGTTGTTAAACCGAAATTTGGGCCTAACACCCAAACGCTATGTGAAAACCTCACAATCACAGATCAATGCAGAAAAAGCAGTAAAATTAGAGGAGACACACGAGATTTTTATAGTGGTTCAGCTCAAAACAAGCCTACGTCCACTTTATAGTTTCTTAAATCCTAAGAAGCTATTACAATACTGTTTGCTTGTGATTTATAGACGAAATCCTCGTGTTTACAATGAAGAAGAGGAGATTAGAGAATGAATTTATACACGAATTCCTCATGTTAAAGGGATGAGCAATGTCCTTGCTTGGTTGTAAAGGACAACAAGTGTTGGAGTCACCCAAAAGTCCCTTGAAATGGCCATATGAGGGTGTATTTATAGGCGTAGAGGAGCCTTGCAAGGTTCTGAAGCGGTCCGGTTCGGAGGTGCCACGTGGCGGGCACTGAGGTAATCTCGGAAGTAGTGGAGCAGCTGTTGCCAAGTCGTGTGGAGACAGGTGTCAACCGATCCGCATCCGTAGGAAGCAGTTATGGCAAGAGAATAGGTCAGAACTTCATGTGTGGAAGCAGGTCCAAGGGGTCGGTTCGGGTCTCCATCTGATCCGAGCCGGAGTGTCCAAAGCCAAGCGTGCTCTTGTGAGGATTTGGTGTGAAGCGGGTCGGGTCTGCCTTATCCCGATCCGAACCGGAGTCTCCGATCCGAGCCGACATCTAAGTGTTGAAGGGAGGATGCTGAGTTGGTGAAGGCAGGATGCCTCATCCGATCCGAACCGAGTTATCCGATCCGATCCGAGGATCTATTCAATGCTAAATTCCAGGTCTCCGGTTTTGCACCCGTTCACGGAAACGAGCATAACTTTCAAACCGTAAGTCCGTTTTAGCCAAACGAAAGCTCAAACTGAACCTAATTCAGAGACCTACTAGAATTACAAAGCTCGGCTCCATAATCGTTGTTTTCGGGCCCAAAAAAGGTCATATGGTAGGAGTTTCGGGCCTTTCTTTGTTTGTGATGCGATTTCGACCAAATCGCTGCCTGTCTTCTGAAGATGTTTCCAATACTCTAGTGTGTTGTTTATCAGAGATTCCATATGTGACTGCTTTGACTAAAAAGTGGGTCAACACATGTACTCAATACCATGATATTATTACCTTCAACAAAGGGCAGGCAACTTGTCATATGTGAGTTAGAGCTTACACCTAATAAGTGTTTGTTGAATTTGTGCAGAATACTACTATATGACTATGAAAAGAGGATGTCCCTAGCCAAGGAAGAATATCATATACCAGGAGATATCCACATAATATATAAACTTGTTTATAAAACTATTTCAAAAGTTGCTATATAAACATAACTACTATCTTAAGAGTTCTACATTGTAGACACGCGAGTGTTGTATCACATTTGATGCACAAAAAAAATTTCTGCTAGCCAAGCCTGTTATATCGGGTCAGGATTGTTTAAAGTAAATTCTTGAGAGGCTTAACCTGCCTTTATTTTCGCCAACTCATTTTCTAGTTCGTCGATTCGATGAAGCAAGTTGCCAATCTCCGCATCTGAACTGGTAGAAGTATTAACCTTTAGCTGGCGTTACAGCTCATGGATTATCTTTTCTTTATCTTTTAGTTGGTTCTCCGAAAAGAATACCTATTCCTTAAGGTTCCTATGGGTTATCTTTTGGAGATAGTACTTCCTTTTCCATCTTGAAAGGAGCATCCTCATAAGTATCTTTGCAACCTATAGCTATCAAGGGTTCTTCCGTGAATCGAGAGGAAGGGATTTGGAACTGGTCCTCCAACTCATAGAAGAAAGGAAGTATAATGATGTATGAAACCTAATTTTCAAACAATGACGCTAGTAACATCATATTTATTTAAGGAGAACAACTACGTGAACTTCTACCATAAAAGTCCTAAATTGTTTCAGCAAATATATACATCCACATTATCGTGATAGTAAAAGTTAGCTAGTCAGTGCACATAATTATACATTAATACAATACAACTGATTATATGTTTTATCAAAAACTAAATCATAAGTCATAAAGGAGTTCAAAATGTCTTATGCAAACACATCTAAGCTTTTCTGCTAGATGACTTTCCCTAGTATTACAAAATAAGCTCTTTGGAAACCCTTTGTAGCTAAAGCCAAGGTATATAAAGAATTGCTGAGACTTACATCTTCTGGGAAGAAAGGGTCTGCCGCAATAAAAGGAAGCTAATCATTTATATAAATTCATAATGGAAGAAAACATTTCGAGAGTGAATACCATACCTATGTGGAAAGGATATAGAGTTGAGCAGAAATTTCTCTATCCTTTAGCTTGGAAGAATCAACCACTTTGGAAAATGCTTCAATCAGGTCTCGAGCAGATGAGGTGCTCAAGGAGTCAACGTTGGTTCCTTCAAAATCAAGTACCTCTGCCGCAGCAAAAGAAGGGTCTCCACTATCTTTTCTAGACTCATCCCACTGACGCCCATCACCTCATGTCTCTTCGTTAATAATTGTGTCTACTTCTTCTTCTTCATGGTCAGAATCTTCAGGAAGCTCCTTAACAAACAGAAAGGACTTGAGCTTTATCTTGTCCTTCTGTGGATCTTTTCCTTCCCACTAAGCCAACCTAATCCTTTCCAAAACTCTGCTCCTAAAGGAGGTATGCACTGAAGTAAACTCAATCCTTGGAACTATTTATAGTTATAAAAAAAGCAAGGAAAAGGGTGTCTTCATAGTATTCCATAACGATATCATGAAAGTGAAGTTTCATAAAGTCGGATATTTTTTTATTGGCCTAGTAAATTATTCGATTTGCGATGGAAAGTTGGTTATCCATCTTCTCCAACTCAATGGCATGATCGGTTGCCATCTCGGTCTGCTCATTTTTGAGGTTCTCAACCTGATTTGACAAGTTGTCCTTAACCCTCTTCTCCTCCTCTAGCGAGGCCTTCAATATTCTGCATTTACCATCGCTCTTTGGCTTCTCTCGTGATAAGATGTCAACCTTATCTTTCAAAGCCTTATTCTCCTCCCTATGAGGGGTGATCTCAGTAGAAGATGAAAAGGCCATTCCCATGACAAGAACCAGCCTTTCGTCACCTGGAAAATAAGGAAACGGACAAGTTAACCTCTATGTGAAAATAACATAGCGAAAAAGAAACCTATACCACAAGCTGATCCTTGACCAGCTTTCGGTAGTAGTCCTCTGAATCTAGTGGCAAGTAGGGGGTGAAATTTTAGCAACATCGACAAATGAAAGGGCATGATTCACAAGCTTATCAACACCCAAAACCACTGGAGTAGGAACAAGAGAAATAACATGTTGAGAAAGGAGGTCATAGATGAGCTATGCTCTCTAACATCAAGTTCCCCACGAGTGTTCCTACCACAATATCTACCGAGACAAGTAGACAGTGAAGCAGTTTAAGACCACTGCAAATAAAAAAGAATAATCCATGAGCCGAAACTAAACATAGGATAAAACCGAGAGCCTAAAAAATATCCGGAAGGACCAACAACCGGCACCCTCCACAAAGAGGGAATGTTAAATCCAACATAAAAAGAGATTACTGACAGGGTAATTCCGGTAGGGTAATTCCGGCTGGAAGGGTAACCAACAAGGAGTCATTCAAAAGCGGAAGCAAATAAAGAGAAAAAACAGGGACACTGCAACCCAAGACCCAGAAAGGCAAATGGGCTATCATCATTAACTTGCTTAACCCCGATACACTAAGAAATAAAAAGCAACAAAAGCATGAGGTTCGAAGCACAAGGGAATCCTCCGGGAGCAAGCTGCCGAGACACTAGTCGAGCGATCACCAAAAAGGACACTTCAACAAATAATCGTTAAAGCACCAGAAACATCCTTTCCGGGAAACCTAAACTCGGTTCTGGGGGTTGCCAAAAGGGGTGACGGATCCGAGACCCTATATGTAAAGCATGAAGACAATAAGATCAATAGCAAGACCAGAAAATCGCGTCTGGAAGCATATATACGCAAGACCATATGTGAAAGCCATAAGCCTTCACAGCGATAGGTTTGGTATCAATGCTAAGAGGGTAAGACAACATCAAAGAGAAACTGCAAAGACCGAGACCATCTCTCCGAAAGCGAGAACCGGTAGCCTGCAGCCCCCGAAACCAAAGGGAAAAGCGGCCGAGAGTCAAAGCTTCCAAAACCAAAGCAAAAAGCGGTCGACAGGGGCCTTTGCTGGCCCAGTAACAGAAGTGGACCCAATTTGTCTATAAATAAGACCCTAGGGGTCTCTTTTTTGGGGCTGACCTTTCATTTCTCAATCTTGTTCTCTTTCTCTCAAGAGCAAACCCTAATTTCCAAATCGAGTTAGGAATTTCATCAGCTCTTGTAATATGTCCTCAATTTATAAAAGGTATAAGTTCTGGATTTAATCATTTCTCGATTTGATAATCATATTGTGTTTATAATGATAAGATGGAGAGCTAATACTAGCTCTTTCATAGTAAGCCTAATGCAACACAACAAGGGAAGGAAGCTTGTTGTGAACTTATGAATTGATATCTGATGCAACCAAGGCCCTTAGGCCGCTTCGATGCAGAAGTATCACATAAGTCAATAAGCATTATAGTATGTAAACAACACTTACATTGTGAGGAACAACCCTTACATTGTGAGGCGTTAGCCTGTTTCCTCTTAGAACGACATATATAATTTTGTCCAAGATCTAAAGGTGGTTATGACATGAAGTTTCATCCTTACTCAACTTGTAAACCTTTCTCCTAAGGTAGTCATTGACTTGGTGGTTTCATTTGCGTGATGCTCACCCTTTGAGGGAAGAGTGACTATTCTTTTGATTCAAGGTTCTAATGCTTAGAAATGGTAGAAGGTAATAGTAACGCTGACTCATAATCATATTCTTGTAAACTTTGGACCACCCATGCATCAAACTATTAAACATATGCATTGTTCCTCCTTGTTCGGGCGTTGACAAAAAATATCATTAACATTTTGGTGCTAGAAGGAAGGCTTGAACGTCAATCTTTATAATTATTTTATAAAAAATTAATTTGGTAAACTTATTACATTATGGCAGGGAAAAATTAAATCGAAGAGATTGGAGGAGCGAAGTAAGGAACCAGGTCCTAATGCAACCCTTAAGGGAAACATGAATCCCACGCTCAATCCAAATAATGATGAAGAAGGAATAACTTCAAACCTAGTGCAACCACCAAACCCAAATGCCATGGAGGAAAATCTACTAAACTCATGGCTCAAGGGAAACAGATCAAGGAGATGCATGCACAAATAGACGCTAATAAAGCACAGAAGTTTTCAAAGCTCACTATGTCCAGTTAGAGAGAAGTGGATGAATCTCTAAAGAGAACGACTCCCGTCCAACATTCTAAAGCAAAAGAGAATCTCAAGGCGTCTTCCGCTAAGAAGAAAAAATCGATTTTAACAGGGATAGATCATCAAGGAAATCAATGTTACTAGGAGCAGCCTAGGAGCCCTACTTTTAAAGGATATGATCCAAAGAGGATGAATTATGACAACATAGAGGCTTATCTCAAGGACATCGCCATAAAAACCATTAAGTACCTATTGGGAAACAAAGGAAAAAGAACCCAAGATGATAGGGTTAACGATAATGAAAGAGTAGCCCTTTTATAACCACGAGATCACGAGAACTATAATACCATCTAGGGTGAAGGTTCCAACTATAAAGTATCTCAGGGCAACTGACCCTGATGATCACCTAATGACTTTCGATAGTCAAATGGATTTTTATAGTGCTTCGGGTGTCGTAAAATGCCATTTATTTCCAGTAACCCTCCAGGGAGCAGCATCCAAATGGTAGTCTCAATATAGAGAGAATACCATCTATTCATTGAAACAGTTCGCCTATGAATTCTTTGCATAGTTTTCCATCTACAAGGATCTGACGGTTGATTGCACAGTTATTGCTAATATCAAGCAAAGGCAAGGTGAGTCCCTAGGAGATTACTTGAAAAGGTTCAACCTACAAGCATTAAAGGCCTAAGATATGTATGATCATGACAAGTTAATTGTTGTGAATTCGGGGTTGATTGAAAATACCCCCCTTTGGAAAGAGTTATACGTTCATGCCTTTAAAGACTTACAAGACTTCAACTTTCAAGCTAATAAATTTATCTACATGGATGAATTGTGCATCACCAAGAAGTAGTTTGGGCCTCGAGGGGAAGGCAGAATGTCGGGCTTCAAACGAAACGCCCAAGGTAGAAACTTCAATTAGGACGGAAATCAGAAAAGGACAAGATGGGAGGATTATATTATTAATTCGATCGCTTTAAGCAAGCCTATTTCCATTGTGTATGATGTGGTAAAAGAAAGCGTCAATAACTTCCCCGTCTCATTCAAAGCCAAGAATTGCCCAAAACCTCATGCCGCTGGAAAGTATTGTGAGTATCACAAAAAAAACAGACATAAGACAAACGAGTGTAAGGTTTTGGACGATATTATTCAGAATCTTATCCATGAGGGGCATATGAGAGAATTCATTCTGAACAAGTCATTATTTGCCCAACAGGCGAACGGACAACAAAATGTTTCGGCCAACGCAATAGAAGCCAATATATAGGAAGCTCAGCTAGACTTGGGACAACCAATAAAATGAATCAATGTGATCCATGGTGGACCACACCCGGTTGGAAATTTCCTGGTAGTCAGGAATCGATATCTGGGGGGGCCCGTGAAGGTATATTTTCCATTCGAGAGTAACCATCATTGAAGAGTGACCATTAAACTAAAAAAATGCACAACCTGGTGATTTCCTCGAACAAGATGAAAACCGGGGTCCGCCATCCACATAATGACCCTATCATGATTACAACTTAGATTGGGCTCTCTGTTGTTGCCAAGATCCTTGTTGATATTTGAAGTGCAGTTAACATCATCTATACGCATGCTTTTGATCAGATGGGAATCTAGGAGGAAAAGTTAGAACCTAGCTGTAACACCCCATAATTTTAAAGAACACTATAATGATAGAACTAAGAATACTTAATTAAATATCGGGAGTTAGGTAAAACGGACTACGCCATTGCGTTCATCTCGGAATTTTGCTTAAGATAGACTTTGAGTTGTGTGAAAGGAACATCACATGAACAAGTTATTAAGCCTAGAAGTTTGTATATGCGCAAGAGAATTATATATATATATATATATATAATTCAAAACAGCGAAGCGGGAAGGCCAAGAGCGGAACCGATCCATTTTGGGGGTCAAGCCGAGACTCGGCTAGGTCGACCTAGGGGTCCACCCAAGGTGTTTGGGGTCGACCCCTTAGTCAACATAATAAAAGGGGGTCGACCCCTATATAGATCTGGGCAGAGTTCGTTTTCTAAACATGGACTTGTTTTGTGGCTAGGTTCGTTGGTTTTAGGCTATAAATAGGACCCTACACAAAAAAAACAATGGACACAATGGGACGATGCCTCAGCTTAGATTGAGTTAGCATATTTCCTTCAAAAACAACCTATACGCACACAAGGATTTCTTCTACAGCTTCAGCCTATTGTTCTCTGTTCTTTAGATCCAGTCCCTGTGATTTCATGTTATTTTTAGATATTAACATCTAATAAGTAATCTTGACATGTTTATATGTTTGGATCTAAGCCTATGCCTGTTAATAAGTAACATCCCGAGATTTTACGATAATTTATATTATTTAATTTAATGTTGATTTCAGATAACAATGGATAAATGCAAGGTTAATAAAAATTATTAAGTGAATTTAATTGATATAAACTTGAATAAGCTTATTAAACAGTGAATTCAATAGGTTATTAATATAATAACTTGTATATGATTGTAGATATAAGATTTGGTTATTAAATGAAATAAAAGAAATTAAACCAAATGTTGTAAATAAATAGCATGATTTCACGTGATCATATTGAAATGTATTAAGTAAGGATAATTAACAAGTGCGTGAATGCATTTGTTTACAACAATAATCCTATAATATTTCAATTAGAATTTGTAACTAGTTACAAATTGCAAAACCCAATATTAATGCATTGAAATAAAATGGAAACAAATGGCAATAAAGATAATTGTATGGTGTAATTAATGGAAATTAAGAATGGTAATTAAAGGAATAAACTGAATGTTTAACTAATTGTTAAAAATAACGATTACAATAGATTAATATATTAAAATGTGAAACCATTTGCCTTTGTTATAAACAACAGATATACAAACCCATTTGAATTAATAATTTATAACAATTCTTAAATTTCAAATTTATTATTTAGTAGATTGATGATAAATTGGAAGTATGGCAACTAATGCATGCAATTAATGCAGTTAAGGTGAATAAAAATTTGTAATAGTGGAAGACTGATACAATAGATTTTAAAACAAGCGCTAGGTAAGACCAAAATGTAATGATTTATGGAATAATATAGTAAATATCGAATGTATGAGACTTAATCAAATTTAAGTTATAACAAATAAATTGATTCCAATTAATTGTAATTAAGTATTTTGTTGCTGTACATTAAACTATAAATGGAAGTTACTAGCATAATAGGATATAAACAAAAATATCAACCATACTCATAAATTAAAGATTTGTTGAATAAATAGGATTGAAATTAAATCAAACCATCTTATTGGGATTAAATATATACCGAATTTCTAAGACTTAAATTAAGTTGATTATTTTATAATTTAATGTTCCAATGGAAATTGGAAATAAATGAATTTGAGATTTTTAATGTACGTAATTCATTCCTATAACTAATGTAAATCCTATTTTGGATTAGGATGTAGTTAGCACCATTGGAATTGAATTAAAGCAGAATAAGAATAGATCCAATGCTGTATATATGCAATTGACCATTGAAATTCCTATCCTGTAAATAATCTTCAAGTAGTAATCTAGTTTTCTCATTTCCTTATATTCCTACTACTCAAACATGCCGTCACCTCTTGTATCATTCCTCTACTCACGCTCACAGTTAGGGAGAAAAGAATTGAAGAAAAAAAAAACATATCTCAAAATTTTAACCATGAAAAATTATGAAACAAGCCTTTTCGAGTCAGCAACTATTAGATCTTCTATCCAATATGAGTTGTGAAGTGTGCGGCGTCATCTGGCAATGTTGGCGATGAAAAGTGTCGCAATGTTCCCTGTAACACGCATGCAAGGATCGGAGGTCGAATTTTTTTGAGTCGTGCGAGTTCATCGAGATGATGAAGGAGTCATAGAGTTTTCGAAGAGAGGATCGATGGAACTGATGGTGCTGGATTTCGCTTAAGATCGATGGATGTTTTGAGGAGAGAAGCCACGTACTGGATGGGTTTCTTTCTTTGTATCGTGTTCGTACAGAAATTCAAAAGGAGAGGAGGAAGAAGCAAGTGACGTGGCATGTTAGTATAAGCTATTTTTGTTTTATTATTATTTTAATTCATTTCAAATTCTTATGTTTAAACGTTTATATTTTCTGCTACAAGGTCGGTTTTGGATGAAATAAATTGCTTTGGAATCGTATCGACGAGCTCTTCGCGATGCAGCTGATTTGGACCGATTCAAAGACAGATGAATTTTAGGCTAAATTTTGGATTCTAATCTCGTTCGAAATCAAGGTGACTGAATTTCTCGCTCACATTTAACTGAATTGTTCCCATATTTATTAAATTAAACTATGAAATAAATTTGATTTTTTGGTTGTGATTGATTATTGATGGTTGTTTAAATTGACATACAAGTTAATTATAATGTTAATTTAGAACCGACATTAAATTATTTATTCGAAATTAAATTGCTAGTCTGAAACCCCGTCATTTGTTAACTAGTGAAACAACATAATATTGGTTGTTTTGATGAAATGGTTGTGATGTGTGCCTTGTACTAATTATTGCATGGATATTATCAATGAAATTGTCCCCGTTATTCAGTTTATGATGTGTATGTTTATTTGTGCTAATTAATTCAAATTTGAACAAGAACACTTATGGTTTAAAAAATAGTTAACTATATGTACACCTATATTTTTGAAATAAATTATGTTTTATTATTTATTATTAAAAAGAATTTTTTCTGTAAAACATTTAATATATGTATATATAGTGATTTAAATTATTTTATTATACTTTAATTACTTTAATATATATTTTCACAAAAAAGTTTTATTTATAATCATTTTTATTTCAGGTTATTTAAATGTTTTAATGTTTATTGAATTGGAATTTTTTCGATTTAAACTATCGATTCAGATTGAGATTTGAAATAAAAATATATTTCCCTTCTAGGAAAAATCGATGTTTAAATAATCATGATATTGATATTAAATTCAGTCTAATTTGAATATGAATTTGGAGGAAGATTAAAATGGGAAATCCGTAAAGATCCATAACTATTGTTTAAAAATGCGCTTATTTTTTGGGAAGACCGGGATCGAATATATGTTCGAAACCCATTCCAAGTAATAATACGACGTGATAAAGAATCTAAAGACGTGGAAATGGCAAATGAAGACCTGGAATCTTTGAATTTATTTGGATTGACTGCTGATGTTTCGATTCGGTTGATCAACCGATACGAGGTTATAAATGGCATGAGTTC
This sequence comes from Allium sativum, assembly GCA_030737875.1. NCBI lineage: Eukaryota > Viridiplantae > Streptophyta > Magnoliopsida > Asparagales > Amaryllidaceae > Allium > Allium sativum. The sequence goes on along the minus strand of CM060923.1, from coordinate 415,707,293 downwards.
TGATTATATTTGAGGATTTTCGGATTTTGTTCCATTTAAACCCAGGATGGAGTATGGATTGTGTGTTTGACATTGTAATTGACTGCGTAGAACTGATTTCAGTTAATATATATTGGGTTGTGGCAATTAATTATTCCCGCCTCTAAGTTTTACGTGCTTAGAGGTTATGTATTGATAGAAATCGGTGACATGTTGAAAATTGACGATGTGGCAGACTCAAGTTATGAAATGAGCTAGTGATGATCAAAGCTTGGTTTATTGAAGCTTAGCATTGTGTATATCGTGACCTTGACGAACCTCACAACCCAAATTGAAGGTAAACTGGCGGTTAGGTTGTATGCATATCTCTGTTTTAACTCGAAATCTTCGGCGGTAGATGAACTTTGAAACCTAGGGAAAATAAGCGTATGTTCGGTGTCCATTTCTGGATGTTAACCGGTGGTTTACCTTGTGTTTGGTGTCCGTGTCTAGATGAAAGCCATGAGAAGCACCTTGGTCGTGTTCCCGATTGATCTTGTATGTCAGGAACCATTATATTGGAACCCAACAACCAATACGAGCCTTTCGTTTTGTTTGTAAACTATGTATGTGGGCATCGCCACTGTGCTTGCTAAGAATAATATATTTATTTGTGAAACGTTTTCAACACTATGCACTAATAATAGTATTAAAAGAGGACTTTCATGTATGAAGGCATTTTTGGTTATCATAAGAAAAAACTTGCTCATTTGGTGTGCGCTTGCATTGTGTGATGTTGGACGAGCTTATGACAGCTTCATTTTTCCAGAATCATTTGCAGATTGTCCATAATACTTCTTTAGATTTATGCACCTATAACACTCATGTTATTTTGTATTTTAAATTGACTAATATGTGAATGATTTAGTTCCGATACGAGTGTTTATTTTGTTTTATTTTTATGCAATACGTTCGGGTCAGATGAAGTTGCAGTTAGCGAAGATTGCCTTGCCTTGGAGAACGAAGACGAAGATTTCATATTCATCTATTGTATCTATGATTTTTTTTTCTGCTGCACTTTGTTTCCACTGCCTTATTGTATATATCTGTGTATGTGTAACTCTGATAATTATTGTATATTATAGTCAAAAATATATTTTTCAACTGCTTTTGAACTGTTATTTACTTGTTATATTTTGTCATTCCTCTGCGAGATTCTATATTTATTTTCTTCTTTCTTCTTTTTCTTATATAAATCCCAATAACTATCTGTATTTTTGATTTGTTTAAGTCGACATTGAGGATCACTGTCGATTTGAACAATCAAAAGTCGACTGACGTTACATTTGGTATCAGAGCTTTGGTTTAGCAAAAACCTTGGTTCTATTTGGGATTAACTCATTAAATATAGGGTAGTAAACCCTAGAATAAGTTTTAGTGTATATGAGAGAGCGTAGGTGTAATTTTGATATAAAATGATTTTATATTGTGTCATCTTGTTCCGTTGAGTATATATGAATTCTGGTCGGTACTTGGGATGCCAAGTCATCGATAGGGATTTCTAAACACTTGAATAGGACTCATTGACATAATATTGTTTTGAATTATATTTATCGAGAAATGAATTATACTAAACAATTGAATAGGACTCATTGACATAATATCGATAGGGATTTCTAAACACTTGAATAGGACTCATTGCCATCGATAGGGATTTCTAAACACTTGAATAGGACTCATCTGGCAATGTTGGCGATGAAAAGTGTCGCAATGTTCCTTGTAACACACACGCAAGGATCAGAGGAAGAATTTTTTTTGAGTTGTGCGAGTTCATCGAGATGATGAAGGAGTTGTAGAGTTTTCGAAGAGAGGATCTATGGAACTGATGGTGCTGGATTTCACTGAGGATCGACGGATTTTTTGAGGAGAGAAGTAACGTATTGGATGGGTTTCTTACTTCGTATCATGTTTATATAGAAATTCAAAAGGTGAGGAGGAGGAAGCAAGTGAGGTGGCATGTTAGTATGAGTTATTTTTGTTTTATTATTATTTTTATTCATTTAGAATTCTTAAGTTTAAACGTTTATAACTTTTTGAAATGAAGTCATTTTGGATGAAATAAATTGCGTTGGAATCGTATCGACGAGCTCTTCGCGATGCCTCTGATTTGGACAGATTCTGAGACTGTTGATTTTTGGGTTAAATTTTGGATTCTAATCTCATTTGAAATCAAGGTGAGTGAATTTCTCGCTCATAATTAACTGAACTGTTCCCATATTTTTTAAATTAAATTATGAAATAAATTTGATTTTCTGGTTGTGATTGATTGTTGATGGTTTTTTAAATTGACATACAAGTTAACTACATTGTTAATTTAGAACCAACATTAAATTATTTATTCGAAATTAAATTGCTAGTCTGAAACCCCAACCTTTGTTAACTAGTGAAACGACATAATATTGACTGTTTTGATGAAATGGTTGTGATGTGTGCCTTATACTGATTACTGCATGGATATCGTTAATGTAAATTGTTCCCATTATTCAGTTTATAATGTGTATGTTTATTTGTGCTAATTAATTCAAATTTGAAGAAGAACGCTTATGGTTAAAAGTCTATTACTTATACTGGAAAGCAGAAGCCAAAATGTTTCTGTGCTGACACCTGTCTTCTTTCATGCCGATACGCCCATTAATTTAGTAAAATTTTTATAGTCGATAGTTTCTTTAGTATGTTGTCATACCCTAACCGCACCGTTCCCTGGATCAGCCGACTACAACTCCTAATCATCCCACTATCGCCTGCATATTCTCGACATTTCTAATGACATTGCAGCGTCTATTTTGTTTGTCCACTCCTCTCGTGCCATCTTCCTCCATTCCTACCATCGCATCAACTGTAACTGGTAATTTATTAACCCTAATTTTTGTTTGCACTAAGTTGGATGTAGTTATTTTATGCTTTAATTAATATATTTCTTGATTTGAATGGAGCTATAGATATGAATGTGGCTATTGATGTTTTGCTGAATTGAATTTGCTAAATTGGGGCTGAAATGAAATTTTTGCTGCGGTGATATCGTTTTTCATATATTTGCTTAAACAATACTGAATTTGTTGAAATGGCAATAAATCTGCTGAATGAATTAGCAATGGATCTACATAAATTATCAATAATTGATCATTTTTGTAGTCGAATATTATTTTATCAAACAATATTTATGCCTACCAATAGATTGATGCTTCCTGTTTGTGCCGTTAAAATTGCTTATAGTTACACTCATTTGTTTCAATCGGCACGAAATTACTACCACTATTCCTAGCTGTCGATAACTTCCTGTGGATTGTAATGAAGAAACTTTGAACTGCATCATTACAGTCGCCAGTAAGATACCACTCACAAAAAATAGTGGTTGGCAATTTGATACCGATAGAAAAAGAATAATATTTGTGTATTTTTCAGTAAATTTTTTGGTGCAAACAGCAACACTTAATTGATATGTTATACTTCTTTTCATAACTATTCAAATAATTGCCATAATAATAATTTAGGTGCTAGCACCCCTGAACCCCATGTTTTTTCGTACTGCCACTGATTGTCATCCACTAACGAGCCAGTGATATTTTTCAACCAGGCAATATTGATTTCATAAATGTATAACTTAGTCATCAACCATAATAATTAATTCCTCTAAGATTTCAACTTTATTATAAACCGGAATCAATACAATGTTCCATGATTTTTTGAATCTAATTAATGGAAAAGTATAGTTTACTATGTTAGTTACATCACCAAATACTGCATATAAACTATGTATAAGTAGGTCCCAGTACACATTGATACTCTATTTAAATACTTAGAGTTTCAATCAACAACCTTTTCCCTCAATTTTCAAATTTTGGTTCTACATTGTAAATACTTTTGTCTAATAAGTTCGTCAAATCCTCATTTTTTTACACCAATTCCAATTCAGCATAATTTGCAAATTCAGTTCATACATACTAATTCAGATGTACTTTGCTTTACACATGTAAGCCGACAAAAATATATTGCATGTCAATTCTTTCATTATCCATTCAAAACCATCATAAACATTAGCATGCATTTGAGGCTACTGTAAATTATATTTAACTAACATATTTTTAATCTTTGCATTAAATGTATTACCCGTACTCATGGGTTAGTGAAACATTTTAAAGTCATGAAGTAACATTTCAAGTGACCTAAACTCTTCCTTTCTCCTTTACTGTATCGTTCTAATTCCTAAAGCCAATATCTTCTCTAAACTACGGTAAAAATCATTAATCCTAATAAGAATATATTTTTAGATTATTAAGATTCAATGTTGTTGTGTTAAGATCAATAATCCTGACCAAGGTTCAGTTTCATTTGTCTTCAATGCTGTAATTTTCATTATTGTTCATTTTTACTAATTACCCTAATGGCTCTTACCATTACAAATAGTTTTAGTAATCTTGCTACTACTGCTCATATATAAGCTACCTTTATAATATAGCATGTGTGATAATCTTACAACTGATGTATGTAATTACAAATATAAATTTGCGACTTTGATTGCATTAACTGCAAATTTGAAGGCTTTAGATATTTGAAAGCGTATACTCAAGTATTTTAATTTACACCTACTTGTTATCGTTAATTTATTTGGACTAAATGATGAGCAATGATGTTTGTTGTTTGGACATAAATCAAGTTAGCATCACTTAACTAAAAAATAATTTATTTGTTTTCCCTACTTTTTTGCTATATAAAGTTTTATATACATGAATCTACCATCTTAAAAGTTATTTAAATTCATTATGATGATGATGATGCATTGACTAATATCTATAACTCTTTTAGAAGTTTAGATGTAGGTCACGGTATTAATTTTTAGTATGTTGACTAAAAGTTCGTTGATGTCATGTGTATTTCATTTGTTGTACTAGCAGAGATTGCCAGTTCCTTGATTATTCTTCATGTTATCATGTATCTATGATCTGTATTATTCATTCAGGTTAACACAAGTGGTTATTTCATGGATATTAAACACATATGACATCAGAGATATTTGAAGGCAACCAACTCTTTTTTAAATGATTCTGGTGTGAGTTGTTCCTCAATCGTAACAAAGCTTTGTGCAATTGAACGTGAATCATTCAAATCTTGATAACTACTATTTTTCGTCTAATCATATTTTTAATGCTTCAATGTTTAAAGTCATCAACCAAGCTATTTACAAATATCTTTACATCATAGGCCTGGTATTTTTATTATGTGGCATTCAAATACAACCTGTTATAATTTGTTGCCACCACATGGCCTAATATATTCCCATATAAACAAATGCATTACTTTATGCCATTAAATGAATTATCTACAATTCTTTGGAATAATAATGGATAAAAAGATGTTACATTAGATTACAACTATGCTTAGTTAGACAAGCCGTAGTTGCTACTTAATATAAAGCCTTATAATTGACGTAATGTAGAGTTAGTGAAGCAGACTTTGATGTTTCAACAAGAATGATTACAATTTCAGTAGGTCATCGGTTATTAGGGGATAAGTGGTCATCATAAAAATAGTTAATTGGACATTATATCCTTTTCAGTCAGAAATTGGATGAAAGTTACAAGGGCTATCTCTTGCATTACTGTTAAAAACCATTTTTCACATGCATTTAGCATATACATCTCTTAGCCAAAGTAATTTATATATAGCTTCTGAATTGCTTCACCATTTAAGAAATAAACCAAGGCTGATGCTTATTTCCAACTTTAAAACACAGTTTTCATATGCACATGTCCACCATTGGTATAAAGATACTGCTGTAATGGTTTCATGGATGGACACTACCAAGCAACCTTGCACTATGCATCAACGAAAAATTTGTTTACCAAGGTTTCAAAATTTCCATAATTCTATATAAACCGTTCAAGGCTAACTCTACCCCTCTTTCCCCATTCGTTGTTCTACACCGCATCATTTCCAATTTCTAAAAATCTTCACCAACGATCTATCTTCGTTAAATCATACCACTGAATAACCAATACGCATGTTTGTTTTTGTATCATTGCAGGTATAACTTTCATCATCAAATTAGAATTCTTTCAATTTTGGTGGATTGGAAGGCTCAGATGGGGTATTCGTTACCATTGTTTGATCTATTCTTCTCTAAATCTTCCTGAATCTAGGGTTTGCCAGTTCGGGAAGTTCCTTAAATTATACAATTCACATGTGGTGAGCTTTTAATTTTCTCCGGATTACACCTTTTTCTTGAAGATCTTGAACTTTCAAGAGATGCGCTAACTTACCCGATGTTATTTCGATGATCAGGAGGAATGTTTTTATGTGTTGCTAATGATTTAATAACAATCTTTGTAGCTCTAGAATGTTTCAGTTAATTTTCTTCTTCTCTTCAAACAAGTAATATTTGATAAGTGTGATATCATGTTCACCCTTATGTATTGACACTATGAGTAAATATAATTCTTTTCTGCTATTATTAATGAAAGAATGAAACTTTTCCTTTCTTTCCTATTTTTTACTATCACTACAATTTCCAGTCTTAACTATTCTATTTATGCAACTGCTTATTTCATCTTGGTATATTGATGGTTGAACATGTGTTAACTAATGTTAATGGAAGGAGAAGATGTGAGGTAACACAAAGATAGGACTATTATATGAAATTTGAGTCTCGCTTTTACTTTTCTCATAATCACTAATATGTTTATTATTGAACACAAAGTTCACAAGTAAAATATGGAGAAAATAATGAATTCATGTATTAAGTTTTTTTGTTACTGTACAATAGTCAATGTACGTAATTCATATTTGAAGGTTGACAAACATGTTTACGATAATGTTGAAGTGAGAGCTTTACTTATATCACCAAAACGAAATATGTGAGAAAAAATTCACTTCCCATAGTTCTATAATACCACGTATTATAGGATTTTGTAGGAATCGTTGAAAAAACCACAAATTTTGACGACAGGTTACAGTTGCTAATGCTAGACAATGTATTCAGCATGCTTGCTTTGCCACTATTGTTTGATTTGTAGAAGCATGCTTATTTTGTTATTAGTAGATATAAAAAAATTAATAACTCAAAATTTAAACTTTGTCTACATTCTAGGAGTAAAAAGCAACAAATATTTTCCTCTCTCATCAAACTCACCTTATCTTTATACCGATTTAAACGTATCAAAAATAAATTCTTCACCTCTATATTATTCTTCAAAAAAGACTCCAGGTTTCAGTTTTAGTTCAAATATTTCCTTTATATCTATTAGCTGATCATGCCATTAAGTAATTGTTAGTATTATAACACAAAATTCGCTACGAAGGGTTTACGATTAATTATTGGACTGAATTGGCCATGTTATAGTTCAAAGAAGTAACGAAATAGGTAATCATGTTTTATTCCACAATTGTTTCTACGTTATTATTGTCGAAATTAATTCTTAAAATTAGCATGATGAATAAATCGTAAAATCTGTCATATAACATTACATAAATACATTTTCAGTCTGTGTTTGTATTTTGATTTTTCTAATGACTTTTTTCTATTTGTTCATTTTTATTTTTCTACTACGTACTTTTGTTGTTTCACTTGTGATCAATAACAAACTACGGCAGTCTGAAACTCAGTCAACTATATTTAGTAAATTGAAGCTAGAGAATGCTAGGTTCCTTTATGATACTTCGCTGACCTGGCACCCTTTTGAGAAAATCATGACAATTTAGAGTATATGAGATAAGTCCTGCAATGGATGGCTTCTTATATGGTTGTCTACTCAAAGCCAAATCAAATCAAAATAAATAAAATTATAGGTCTTTGCGATAAATCGCGATTAGAATTGGATTGTGATTTCTAGAGTAAATTACAGTTCCATTCCTCTTACTTTTGTTGCTGGACTCTAAAATGATAATAACGAAGACTGTGGTAATTTTTATGTAATAGATTATAGTTGATACGCACTATATTTTAGTTCATTTTATAGAGATGAAACTTTATTCGTGTTGTTCAATGTTTTTTTGTTTTTTTTTGCTAGCACAGTTTATAGGAACTACTGTGATTGATTTTGTTGGCTAAATTTTATATAAAAAGTTAGATTTTTTGTAAATGGGTTTTTGCTAAATATCCAAATGACAGTGTTTTACTTGAGAACTTGGCATGACACTTTTATATACTTGGTCACTAATCTGCTTTGTATGTATGACTTCAGCATTGAATTTCTGTTTTGAGGAACAAGTTTGTTACATTTAAATTTGGTCTATATGACATATGTCATTTCAAAAGTAATTTAATTTATCTTCCAAACTGTTGTTAGCGAACATACAATGTGCATACAACATAAGGACAATTAAGTTAATATGTGTCCTGCATGTTTTACCAAAATGATATTTTCATAGATAAATGCGCTTAAAATTTTGTTTAACAGGGCATAAATTCACAAAGTTAAACGATCTGATAATGTTTTCAATTGCATTTTATTTATGAACAAACACTTAATAGAAATATGTTGGATCTTCGCCAAAGTTTTCAATTAAAGACTGTGTTTCGTATTAATGTATTATGTAACACCCCGTAATTATGTGACATTAAGTTTCGCAAATTAAATTATAATTAAATTTTAAGTTAAGAATCAAGGGAAATAGGTTGCGCCATTACGTTCATCTCGAAATTCTGCTTGGAAACGAGTCCGAGTTTTCGAGAAACGGAGTCCGTATGAGGGAGATATGACCCTCCGAAGTTTCAAAAAATTTCAGAATCAAAAACAGCTCGAAATTCGAATTCAAAACCTAGAACAGGCTAGGTGGGAAATTTCCCGCCCAGGACCAGGTCTACCTACGGGTCGACCATAGTGTCGACCTCCCAGGGACCAGGTCAACCATAGTGTCGACCTGGGGGTCGACCTGGTGCTGAAACCCAGTTTTGACCCTGGGTTCATTCTGTTGTTTCTGGCCTCGTTTTCAGTCTAGATTCGTCTGCCTAATCCTATATAAACAGCCCCCTAGCCCCATTCTTGTTACACCATTTCATTCTCTCCTTATGCTGCTTCTGGAACAATTGAAATAAATAAATTAAAATAAAACACGAAGATTATTTCTTGATGACTATGGCTAGGGATTGCAAATTGGAGATTCAAATCAAGATTAAAGCTTTAAGAAAAGAATCAAAGGCTAATTCAACAGTTGCGAGCAACGTCATGCAAATCATAGCAAATCACCAACGCTATCTGATTATCCTTTTCTAAAAACCAATCAATGTAAGTCAGATACTTTTAAGATTTGAACGTCTAGATCTATTTATCGCATGAAATTAAATGGATATAAGAATATGCCTGATCCTTTCATTTGAATCTGTGCTTGTATATGCCTTTGGATCTAATTAAGAATTATTGTGATTAATTACCGATGAGAATGTGCCTATGCCTATGACGTTGAAACTATTGTTAATGAACATAAGACGATTTCCTATGACTTATAACAATGAGACCATGACTATGACTATTTTGTGGTTAATTGCCTAGGATTATTGTGGTTAATTACCTATGACTATTATGGTTAGTTGCTTGTGCCCATAACACTTTAGTTACAAACCATGTTGTACACCAAACTGGCATTTTGTTGGATCTCATACCTAGGGTGTGACATGCTTAGTTTATTCCTATTCACTATTATGTACACCAAAACCATTGGATCCATTATCCTTGTATTTGGCTCGCTTTTGTATGCCTATTCTTTTACATCAATTCTCATGTTTATCCTCTATTCCCTTTTTAGTTTCATTTCATAAGTATTTAGAAAAACTTGTGAAATCATGGTATACATACGTTATGAATGCCAGGTTATTTGGGTATAACATGAAATCTATGTTATTTGGCATAATTTAGAGCATGTATTATAACATGACAATTAGATGCAAATTGGGGTAATTGACGTGAATTATAAAAGATGTAATTTGATATATTGAATCTAGTATTGGCGAGTAAATTAAGCTTTAGGCATAAATTGTAAACTAGAGTATCAAATCTAGTTTTGACATGAACTGTAAGTGGGAATACTAGATCTAAATTGGCTTAAAACTGCAAGTTGGGTTAAATGATAGGTAAATCAAGATTTGGGCCTAGAATATAGGTATGTTAGTGGGCATGACAAATGAATATGATATAGACCAAATAGGTTTAAAAGAGTTTTTAGCAATTTACATATAGACAAAAAGGATAAATATGTAAATCTAGGAAAGACGAATATGCCTAACCCGAGGTTAGATTGAGTTACGGTATAAGACTACCCGGAACCGCTCGGCAAATCCAACAACCGTAACAATACATATCTAATGTGGGTGGTTAGAGCATTGAGCCCAAAAGGACCCGAGGTTAGACTAAGTTGCGGTGAAAATCTGCCCGGAACCGACCGACACATCCAGTGAGCGCAACAATATCTGTCTAATGTGAGTGGTCGGTGCTTTAAATGAATAATTTAAAGCTAAGAAACAGCTAAGCTAGAATGGGAGGGTTAAGTCCATAGGAACACTTAACCAACTTAACATGTTAACAAGACAAGACTTGTAGGGGTTAAATAACCATTATAACATGTTGACTAGAAAAGTGGGTGAGGTTAAGAAAAGGTTAACCATTATAACATGTTAACTAGACTTGAAGGTGGGGTTAAGTAAAATACACTTAGCCTATTTAACATGTTAACTAGACTAGAAGGTGGGGTTAAGTAAAATACGCTTAGCCAATTTAACATGTTAACCAGACTCGAAGGTGGAGTTAAGTAAACTTAGGACACTTAGCCATCATTGTGTGACGAACGAACAAGGTTAAGTTAAAACATGAAGGGACAATACTTAACCATTAGAACATGTGAATTAAACAGATGTTAGGGTTAAGTTAGCTAAGAGAACACTTAACCGTTATAACATGTTAGTTAAACAGATGGGCAGGATTAAGTTAAAAGGAACTCTTAACCAATACAAGATGAATAGGTAGGGTTAAGTAACAAGAAATACTTAACCAATATAAATTGATTTGTGGTAGGGTTAAGTCAACATGAACTACTGATAACACTTAACCAGTTTAACATGACAAATGAATGGGTTAATTAACTTGAATTGACTAATGACACTTAACTAATCCAACTTGACGAGAAGGGGAATTAAGTAGTAAACCTTAGTTAAGAGGACTAAGTTGTAAACCTTAGTTAAGAAAACGACGATTCAGGAAACTAAGTAGTAAACCTTAGTTAAGAGAACTAAGCAGTAAACCTTAGTAGAATACGAGAAAGAGCGAACGTCCATCTGATCTTAAAGGAGGCTCCAACGAACTGGGGTGCGAAGCACGCGGCTTCGAGGGGACGTGAGGGTACTCTTGGTATCCCTCTATGAGGCTGCAGATGATCCTCCTGGGCTCACAGAGGTTAAGGTATGCGTTAGAAGAACCAAGGGTATACCTTGGTTGCAATATAGGGCACCTAAAGACTAGGATGGACCAGCGTGATTCGGCGAGACCAGTAGCCCTGTGATAGTAACTCGTCGTCTACCTACCATCTTGAGTCAATCGAGATACGTGAAGCGGAAAGGTAGAGAACTCCAAAAGACCATATACTTGCTATCTAGTTATGGTTGCGGATGGCCATAGGTTAGTAGGGCATAGAGGGAGCTGCGTATAGTTCTCATTTTTCAAGGCGTGCCTTTCATTAGTTGAGTGAGGGGTCGAGTGGTACCATAGCCACTAGAAAAACAGACCTTAGCATCTGCATCGGCAGATAACTTAAAGCTCCCGACCTAGTCTCGTGTTTCTTGATTTGCCCTGCCACGAGACTCGGGTCGCACATATAGAGGACATGTACATCTAGACAGCGATAACGATCCACGACACATACGTGGGGAAATTCTAGGAACATATACCACTATGGGTGGTTAGTCCTAGATTAGGGGCACCATTCGATAGGTAGTATAATCCCTAGTTAGACCTAGGTCGCGTAAACCCTAAAATCCGAGAAACATTCAATAGGTAGCATAATCCCTAGTTGGACCTAGGTGGCGTAAACCCTAGTTGAATCTAGAATGCGCTCGATAGAAAACCCTAGATTAGATCGATAGAAAACCCTAGATTAGATCTAGGTAATAAATAATAGGTGTACCCTGAAACAACCACAATTTCGGGGACTGGGATCACGTTATTGTTTTGTCAGTTTATAAAGATTATTAGTTAGGTGGTGCAGAGATATAGAAATTAGAATAACAAGGTAGTAGCGAAGCAAAGAAAGTATAGAAGTGCATCCAGTTTATTTTACCTTATCATATCTTGTGCTAAGCTTATGATTCCCGTCATCATGGTGTTGTCTTGTATTCAATTAAATTCATGTCATGTTGCTTTTGCCTATTCACGTGCTGAAAGTTACTGAACTTACCAGACTTTATGTCTGACTCTGTTTTCTTTCGCTTTCTTGTCTTCCGTCCCCCCCCCCCACCCCCAGGTTCGTAGGGAGGGAATATTACTACTTAGTCCAGTTTTCTTTCCAAGCTGAAGATTAGTCGAAGTTTTGCTTGGATTCTCTTTTCCATTGCTATGGCTGCCTCACACTACATTGGGGAATATAAATGTTATTTTATGCTTCTTTAATTTGTAAGATAGATATTCTGGTATTGGAAAACAATTGTTGTACAAACTATTTTATCAATAAAGTAAAGTTCTATTTTCCGCTGTTTTAATTTTATCTGTCTTGTAATTTATCTGTATCTTTTACCTATAACTCTCAACTGAAGTTAAGGCATTCCCTTTGCGAGTGACCTTAACGGATGTGGGGTGTTAAACGTGGTATCAGAGCTGATGGTTACCGGATCAGATAAAAGATTTGAAAAAAAATATTTTCAACGATTTTAAAAGAAGCATTTTCAAAAGAAAAGTTTTGTTTTAAAGGCATATTCCCCAAAGCCATATGCACTATCTTTTGACCCTCTGTTTAAATCCTTGTTTCCTGTGTCTCCGGGGCTCCTGGCTTTCTGGGAGGTAACCTCATCGCGGCATGGTTTCGTAGGCTAGATGAGACTACGACACCTATCAAAGGTCGAAGAAGTGCCTAACTTCCATCTATAGCCGCAGTAGTTTCACCTACGGCTAATTTCCTTTCAAGCATTGTAGGGTTTTCCGTGCGATGGAGGCAGCTTTCGAGAGACTTGTTAACATGATTACACAGGGATGGTAAAGATGAGAATGAGGGAGTTTGGCTAAGGAGCTCAACGCAAGGGTGAGAAATTCATGGATATAAACTCGACTCACGAAGAAAAAAGGAATTATAAAACCTAAGACGAGAGGAAGTTCCTTTTCCATGGTATAATGGGGCATATAATTAAGGACAAGGGACAGGATTTTCAGAAGGGCGAGTGCATGCTTTCACCACCAGAATACCTGAGAAAGAGATAGTAAAAGTCTCTGTTGGAAAAGTTTAGCTCTTCGTTTTGATCGTCCAGTTAGTACTCTTTTGATCTTAGCGCTTTGCATTTGTTCATATCTACTTCCATAGTTGAGTCTCTGCACCTTAGTACTTGTATAGTAAAAGATCCCATTAGTGTCTCAAATCCAATTGGTGGTTCGGCGCGTTTACCTTTGGTTTGTAAGGATTTGAGAATAACTATATTAAGTTTTGAGTTTAAGCGTAATGCTTATGTTTTTGGTTCCATGGGCTATGAGTTGATTCTAAGTATGGGTTGGCTGGCTAGTAATTCTGAAAGGAGGGTAGTTAGATTTTTGACTTGCCTTGGAAATACCCTCGAGATTCCGTGTAAAGAATCGGTTAGGCTTAGCTAGCTAGAATTGCTTAATGCGTTTTTCGACGATTTGCAATCCGTTAGGGTAGTCCATGAGTACGCAGATGTTTTTGATTAGGTTAGGGGTTTACCCCTAAAACGCGGGGTAGACTTCCGCATGTATCCAGTTGACAATGAAAAGTTAGCTATCCGATCAACGACAGTTTTGGAAATGGAGGTCAAGAAGCTTCGCAGTCGTGAAGATTAATTAGATAAGGTACAGAATAGTGAAGCTCAAGAAGATGCGACTTAGAAGACATCATAGGCGCTAGAACGACTCAGTCACTTTCATATTGCATACGGGTTTAACTTGATATGTTATCATATGGATGTTGCATATGGATGAATAGCTATGCACACATGTAGTATTTACATAACTAGGGTTGCTTGCATACATGATTGGACGCATGGCACTGACATAATTCGCATTAAGGAGGTCAACTGAATCAGTAAACCGCCTGATTTTGCATTAGATAAAGACATATACACACACTATGCATATGAACATGAAAGCATTAGAAATATTTTTACGGACAATGAATGCCTGTGATTGAATGGTTGAGTAGATGATTGATTGGATGGTAGGATACATTCTTCCTAACTTAAAGATTTCGGGGACAAAATCCTTTTAAGAGGGGGATAATGTAACACCCCGTGATTCTATGACATTAAGTTTCGCAAATTAAAGTATAATTAAATTTTAAAATAAGAAACAAGGGAAACGGGTTGCGCCGTTGCGTTCATCTCGAAATTCTTCTTGGAAACGAGTCCGAGTTTTCGAGAAACAGAGTCCGTATGAGGGAGATATGACCCTCCGAAGTTTCAGAAATTTTCAGAATAAAAAACAACTCGAAAGTCGAATTCAAATTCAAATTCAAAACCCAGAACACGCTGTGCGGGAAATTTCCTGCCCAGGACCAGGTCGACCATAGTGTCAACCTCCCAGGGAGCTTGTCGACAATAGTGTCGACCTAGGGGCGACATGGTGCTGAAACCCAGTTTCAAGCCTGGGTTCATTCTGATGTTTCTGGCCTCGTTTTCAGTCTAGATTCGTCCGCCTAATCCTATGTAAATAGCCCCCTAGCCCCATTCTCTTTACACCATTTCATTCTCTCCTTATGCTGCCTCTGGAACAATTGAAATAAATAAATTAAAATAAAACACGAAGACTATTTCTTGAAGACTGCGGCTAGGGATTGCAAATTGGAGATTCAAATCAAGATTAAAGCTTAAAGAAAAGAATCAAAGGCTAATTCAATGGTTGCGAGCAACGTCGTGCAAATCATAGCAAATCACCAATGCTATCTGATTATCCTTTTCTAAAAACCAATCAATGTAATTCAGTTACTTTTTAGATTTGAACGTCTAGATCTATTTGTGGCATGAAATTAAATGGATATAAAAATATGCCTGATCCTTTCATTTGAATTTGTGCTTGTATATGCCTTTGGATCCAATTAAGAATTATTGTGATTAATTACCGATGAGACTGTGCCTATGCCTATGACATTGAAACTATTGTTAATGAACAAAAGACAATTGCCTATGACTCATAACTATGAGACCATGACTATGACTATTTTGTGGGTAATTGCCTAGGACTATTGTGGCTAATTACCTGTGACTATTATGGTTTGTTGCTTGTGCCCATAACACTGTAGTTACAAACCATGTTGTACAACAAACTGGCATTTTGTTGGATCTCATACCTAGGGTGTGACATGCTTAGTTTATTCCTATTCACTATTATGTACACCAAAACCATTGGATCCATTATCCTTGTATTTGGCTCGCTTTTGTATGCCTATACTTTTACGTCATTTCTCATGTTTATCCTCTATTCTCTTTTTATTTTCATTTCATAAGTATTTAGAAAAACTTGTGAAATCATGGTATACATACGTTATGAATGCGGGGTTATTTGGGTATAACATGAAATCTATGTTATTTGGCATAATTTAGAGCATGTATTATAACATGACTATTAGATGCAAATTGGGGTAATTGACGTGAATTATAAAATATGTAATTTGATATATTGAATCTAGTATTGGCGAGTAAATTAAGCTTTAGGCATAAATTGTAAACTAGAGTATCAAATCTAGTTTTGACATGAACTGTAATTGGGAATACTAGATCTAAATTGGCTTAAAACTGCAAGTTGGGTTAAATGAGAGGTAAATCAGGATTTGGGCCTAGAATATAGGTATGTTAGTTGGCATGACAAATGAATATGATATAGGCCAAATTTGTTTAAAAGAGTTGTTAGCAATTTACATATAGACAAAAAGGATAAATATGTAAATCTAGGAAAGACGAATATGCTTAACCCGAGGTTAGATTGAGTTATGGTATAAGACTACCAGGAACCGCCCGGCAAATTCAGCAACCGTAACAATACCTATCTAATGTGGGTGGTTAGAGCAATGAGCCCAAAAGGACCTGAGGTTAGACTGAGTTGCGGTGTAAATCTGCCCGGAACCGACCGACACATCCAGTGACCGCAACAATATCTGTCTAATGTGAGTGGTCGATGCTTTAAATGAATAATTTAAAGCTAATAAATAGCTAAGCTAGAATGGGAGGGTTAAGTCCATAGGAACACTTAAACAACTTAACATGTTAACAAGACAAGACTTGTAGGGGTTAAATAACCGTTATAACATGTTGACTAGACAAGTGGGTGAGGTTAAGAAAAGGTTTAACCATTATAACATGTTAACTAGACTAGAAGGTGGGGTTAAGTAAAATACACTTAGCCTATTTAACATGTTACCTAGACTAGAAGGTGGGGTTAAGTAAAATACACTTAGCCAATTTAACATGTTAACTAGACTAGAAGGTGGAGTTAAGTAAATTTAGGACACTTAGCCATCATAGTGTGACAAACGAACAAGGTTAAGTTAAAACATGAAGGGACAATACTTAACCATTAGAACACGTGAATTAAACAGGTGTTAGGGTTAAGTTAGCTAAGAGAACACTTAACCGTTATAACATGTTAGCTAAACAGATGGGCATGGTGAAGTTAAAAGGAACACTTAACCAATACAAGACGAAGGGGTGGAGTTAAGTAATAAGAAATACTTAACCAATATAAATTGATTTGTGGTAGGGTTAAGTCAATATGAACAACTGATAACACTTAACCAATTTAACATGACAAATGAGTGGGCTAAGTTAACTTGAATTGACTAATGACACTTAACCAACCCAACTTGACGAGAAGGGGAACTAAGTAGTAAGCCTTAGTTAAGATGACTAAGTTGTAAACCTTACTTAAGAAAACGACGATTCAGGAAACTAAGTAGTAAACCTTAGTTAAGAGAACTAAGTAGTAAACCTTAGTAGAATACGAGAAGGAGGGAACGTCCATCTGATCTTAAAGGAGGCTCCAACGAACTGGGATACGAAGCACGCGGCTTCGAGGGGACGTGAGGGTACTCTTGGTATCCCTCTGTGAGGCTGCAGATGATCCTCCTAAGGTCTGCGTTAGAAGAACCAAGGGTATACCTTGGTTGCAATATAGGGCAACCAAAAGACTAGGATGGACCAGCGTGATTCGGCGAGACCAGTAGCCCTATGATAGTAACTCATCGTCTACCTACCATCTTGAGTCAATCGAGATACGTGAAGCGGAAAGGCGGAGAACTCCAAAAGAACATATACTTGCAATCTAGTTGTGGTTGCGGATGACCATAGGTTAGTGGGGCATAGAGGGGCCTGCGTATAGTTCTCATTTTTCAAGGTGTGCCTTTCATTAGTTGAGGGAGGGGTCGAGTGGGACCATAGCCACTGGAAAAACATACCTTAGCATCTGCATCGGAAGATAACTTAAAGCTCCCGACCTAGTCTCTTGTTTCTTGATTTTCCCTGCCACGAGACTCAGGTCGCACATATAAAGGACATGTGCATCTAGACAGCGATAACGATCCACGACACATACGTGGGGAAAGTCTAGAAATATATACCACTGTGGGTAGTGTGTCCTAGATTAGGGGCACCATTCGATAGGTAGTATAATCCCTAGTTGGAACTAGGTCGCGTAAACCCTAAAATCCGAGAAACGTTAAATAGGTAGCATAATCCCTAGTTGGACCTAGGTGGCGTAAAACCTAGTTGAATCTAGAATGCACTCGATAGAAAACCCTAGATTAGTTCTAGGTAATAAATAATAGGTGTACACCTGAAACAACCACAATTTCGGGGATTGGGATCACGTTATTATTTTGTCAGTTTATACATATTACTAGTTAGGTGGTGCAGAGATATAGAAATTAGAATAACAAGGTAGTAGCGAAGCAGAGAAAGTATAGAAGTGCATCCAGTTTATCTTATCTTATCATATCTTATGCTAACCTTATGATTCCTGTCATCATGGTGTTGACTTGTATTCAGTTAAACTCATGTCATGTTACTTTTGCATGTTCACATGCTGAAAGTTACTGAACTTACCAGACTTTATGTCTGACTCTGTTTTCTTTCGCTTTCTTGTCTTCCGTCCCCCCCCCCCCCCCCAGGTTCGCAGGGAGAGAATATTACTACTTAGTCCAGTTTTCTTTCCAAGCTGAAGATTAGTCGAAGTTTTGCTTGGATTCTCTTTTCCATTGCTATGGCTGGCTCACGCTACATTGGGGAATATAAATGTTATTTTATGCTTCTTTAATTTGTAAGACAGATATTCTGATATTGGAAAACAATTGTTGTACAACCTATTTTATCAATAAAGTAAAGTTCTATTTTCCGCTGTTTTAATTTTGTCTATCTTGTAATTTATCTGTATCTTTTACCTATAACTCTCCACCGAAGTTAGGGCATTGCCTTTGTGAGTGAATTTAACGAATGTGGGGTGTTATATATTATATCTATAGCCTAGCTAATCTTTTGGCCAACTTAGTGTATGCTCAGTTTAGTTGCATTACAATACTCAGAGTTATATTTAATAGAAAATCTCAAACAAGCTGGGTGTTATTATGCTGGAATTTATTTAGATCTTCTTCATAGTCATGGTGTTCTTATTGAAAATGAAGCATACATTTTTAGTTTGATATGCACAGTTAATTATTTCATATTGCAGAATTTGCATATTAATGGAATCACTAATTTGTTACTTTAGCTCTTTTAATGGTAGGAGATATTTAATTGATATGTTTATAATAAACTTCATATATTTAGGACTGGAGATAATATCTACTAATTCACCGTCATGGATGGATGTTCACATACAATGGAAAAACATGAAATAATGTTGATTAATAAAATAACGATTTTTCTAAAATTCAACATATTGGAAACTAGATGGTTTTTACATAGATAATGTGTCTGCATTTAACAATGAAGCCTACGGTTCTTTTGCATTCTTGAAAAGTTTCTTTGTTTTCCATTATTATTCGAGAGGACCGATAATGCAGCACATTCTATTTTCTACATGAAATGAGTAGCCTAGCTTTTATCAATATAGGTGCATTTCAATTGTTCGGCATATAATTATATCCAATCAATGCAATAGTTATCTACACCAGGATGAATTTAACTGATAAAAGCGAGGTTTAAATATTAGCACACATATGTATGAAATACTATAATTGGCAAATAAAGAGCGCCCATCAAATTTAGTTGACCCAAGATCTTTTCAACAGTTTTCTTATAATCGAAGCTTCTTTTGAATTTTTTTAAGGTATATAATCTTTTCTTATAGGAGCTTAGAAATAGGGAGTGTTAATACAGATACTATTTTCCTTTATTTATAATCTTTTGTCAAATCAACTGGCTTTCTAAAATGCAAAATAAAATTTAAGAAGATGAACATCTTGCACACGTTATAAATTATCTATGTGTACAGGTTGCCTTTATTTTTATTCTCTATAGTCTTAACGTAAGTTTGAGTTGCATTCATATCTGAGCAGACTAGACCATTTTTGGTATATTCAAATATTTGTTTCTTTATACAATTTGCCTATGAATTTTTTTATGTATACTATACTCATGGTCCTTAATCAGTAGGCTTTAACTGAACATGATATGCTTTCAGAGCAGGAAAATTAGTAAGCACCAGAATGATAATATTCAAATCAACCACTCTATTCTAATGATTACATGATATATGGGAACTACCTAATGACATCTTTATCAAGCCATTGAATTTTTTATGCAATTGGACATAAGCATGACCATGTTGACAAGTCTAGAAATGCATCATACTAACATAGCAGTATGCTTTGATTAAGAACATCAACTATTTGGTACCATGTAATTGTAGTTTTCCCGTTACCATTAGGACATGTTATGGTCATATATGACCTACAATAAAATTTCAGCCGAATCTGCCACACATGGGCAATCGATGTACTGGCTATGTCAAGCATCAAACATGTTACAATATGTATTTTTTGTAAAATATGTAGGTGATGATTGTTCAATCCAGATTTTTATCAATGCTTTTCTACTAAGTTCATTCCTCCTGAGAAACATATTGCACCAACAACCTTAAATGTTGCATAAGCTTATTCTCACCATGTGAAACTCCTATAGTTTCTTATTTTGTTTTGTCAGTCTCCATAATAAGAAGTATTTGAATTTCCTACATTTGAAATTTTAGAAGTCAATGGACTTAACAGTGGCACACAATCATTTCCCCACTTCATTGTTTATGTTTTGGTGCATCTGCATGGTACATGTTATTCGAAAACAAAAAAAACAATTTTAAAAACTACAAACCAGACCTTATTCGTCCACATATAACTTCATTACCAATGTTATAATTTCCACCATATTCGAATTATATGTATTCTCTTCTTCTAAATTTTAACTCCACTTAAATCGGATTGATTTACAGGTTATGGCGCTTATGTTTCACGGTGGTTGTTTCTCTTATACTAGAAATTGTTGGAGATATATATTCTGCTGTAGGTTTTCATCAGGTTCAAATTGTAAGCATAATGACATTTATACAATATGTGTGTGTGCGTGCACGTGCACGTGCATGCATGTGCGTTTGTGCGTGAGTGTGTGTGTGGAAATCCATTAAATGAGTGTGATATAGGGAGGGAAGTATTGGATTAATGATGCATGATTAGCGCTTTGCCAATATAATATTTTTATCGACCAGGTTAACAATTACTGGAACCCGATTTTGTTGTACTGTAGACGTTAAATGAAGCAATAATTTTAAAGAGAATTTCGAAGTTATAAATTCTCATCCTTTACGCATACAAAAGATTCAACAGCATGTTGTTATTTCTATGTATTGATTTGGTCTTTACATGTTGAAGTGGTAAGCGAAGAAACCACCGCCTCACACCGAGAGGTTTACTATGAGATCCAAGGATTCATCACCTAATTTCATTTCCCACTAAAGCCAATCTTGCTGTGAAGTTTATGTGCAGGTGACAATGTTGATACAGGAACCTCAGGAAAGTGATGGTAATACATTGTAAGTTTCCTGGTTTCCTTTGAAGAACATTTGTTTCAAGCCCTTATTTCAAAAATTCAATTCTACAACAATGACTGACTTGATCTGAGAGTTGAAGGATGGTAATTAGGGAGACTCGGCTAGCTAACAATGAACTAAATGATGATCTGCGGTTTTAGGAACAGAGTAATATCATTACAAGAATGTTGGTCATGCCACACGCAAGGCCTCAACAGTCAGTAAAGAGTGATAACTAAACAGAATATTATGTAACAACAGAGAATGAGATGTACGAATTGGGCATATGATTTACATTGTGAAATTGCAGTGGATGATATATTTGAGTATTATTATGATTAATTTATGTAATTATAATATAAGGCTGCTCTTTGTGGAAACAGTCTCCATGGTTGGTTATGTAAGCAACGCAATTCAAAGTGAACAAGTAATATGTATTGTGATATTATGAGTCAATAGTTCAAACTAACGTTGTGCTATGATAATTTGTAGAATGTGCGCTATGGTATGCAGTTCAAGGATTGACCTCTGAACTTTAGTGATTCCATAATGTATTTCATCTACCTATAGCTAAGATGTATAAGTGAACCACGGAGGTGTACAATAATATAAGATGATATGTGTTTGTATTTTATTTTATGAAATATTAGTAAAATTCTACATTTTAATTTTCAACTTAAATTTTGCACATATTAAAAAGCTTAAAAAAAGATCCACCTGTCTTCTCTTCCGTAGACCCATATCATCCACTTGCAGCGTATAGGAGATTCATTTGGAGTGGATTTAAAAAGCTGTATTGGCAAACATAAATCGTATTAAGTTTTCTTTTCCCCGCACATTCCATTTGTACGGTTTATCACTTGCTTCTCTTCTTGCCATCTAACGCTTGAAAGAATAATGTTTACAACTTCTAACATTTATCCTAATTTATACCTGATTAGTTTGGATATTTTGTAACTTCAAAGTATTTTCCAATTTACAAACTTAGCCATACATGATAGCTTGCCTAAAATAATTAAATCTACATTAATTAATCAATGTCTTATCTATGACATAAAAGCATCATCCAAATATTTTTATAGTAACATATTAATACTTCGATCACATAATTAATACGAGGAAGAACAAACAAGAAAACTTTAAACTGCTCAACGCATCGGACTCTGACTATACAATACATAGAAATATTAACACTAGCGACATGTCAATATGTCTGTGAATAAATTCGCTCTATCAACTACCTAATTATCTACAATGTCATAAGATGGTATTCATCTATTATTACATAAATCAAAAAGTAGAAGCATGAACATATTCCAAAGACTATAGCAACTCAACTTCCCGTATGCGTAGCACGGGCCACACACTTGTTTGTCAACTATATGTATACCTATATTTTTGAAATAAATTATGTTTTATTATTTATTATTAAAAAGAAATTTTTTATGTAAAACATTTAATCTATGTATGTATTGTGATTTAAATTATTTTATTATACTCTAATTATTTTAATATATATTTTTATAAAAAGGTTTTATTAATAATCATTTTAATTTCAAGTTATCTAAATGTTTGTAATGTTTATTAAATTGGAATTTTTTCGATTTAAACTATCGATTCAGATTGAGATATGAAATAAAAATATATTTCTGTTTTAAAAAAAAAATTGATGTTTAAATAATCATGATATTGATATGTAATTTCAGTCTAATTTGAGTTTGAATTTGGAGGAAGATTAAAATGGGTAATCCGTAATGATCCATAACTACTGTTTAAAAATGCGCTTATTATATGGGAAGACCGAGATCAAATATATGTTCGAAAACCATTTCAAGTAATAATACGACGTAATAAAGAAACTAAAGACGTGGAAATGACAAATGAAAACAGAGAATCTTTGGATTTATTTGGATTGACCGCTGATGTCTCAATTGGGCTAATCGCCTAATACGAGGTTATAAGTTGCATGAGGTCTGAATATATTTGAGAATTTTTGGATTTTTTTCCGTTCAGACCCAGGATGGACTTATATGGATTGTGTGTCTAACATTGTAATTAACTGCGTAGCACTGATTTCTATTAATATATATCGGATTGTGGCAAATAATTATTCCCGTCTCTAAATTTTACGTGCTTAGAGTTTATGTATTGATAGAAATCAGTGACATGTTGTAAATTGACAATGTGGCATACTCAAGTTATCAAATGATCTAGTGATGATCAAAGCATGGTTTACTGAAGCAGAGCATTGTGTATATTGTGACCTCGACGAACCTCACATCTCGAATTGATGGTAAACTGGCAGTTAAGTCGTATACATATCTCTATTGAAACTTGAAAGCTTCGGCTATAGATCTACCTTGAAACCTGAGGAAAATAAGGGTATGTTCGGTGTCCGTGTCTGGATGTTAACCAGTGATTTATCTGGTGTTCGGTGTCCATATCTGGATAAAACCATGAGATGTACCCTGATCGTGTTCCTATTTGATCTTTTGTGTCAGGAACCATCATATTGGAACCTAACAACCAACACAAGCCTTTCATTTTGTTTGTAAACTATTTATGTGGGCATGACCACTATGCTTGCTAAGATTAATATATTTATTTGTGAAACGATTTAAACACTATGCACTAATAATAATATTGAAAGAGGATTTCCACGTATGAAGGCATTTTTCGTTACAATAAGACAAAACTCGCTCATTTGGTGTGCACTTACATTGTGTGATGTTGGACGAGCTTATGATAGCTTCATTTTTCCAAAATCATTTGCGAATTGTCCATAATACTTTTTTAGATTTCTGCACCCATGACACTCATGTTATTTTTTATTTTAATTTGACTAATATGTGAATGATTTAGTTCCGATCCGAGTGTTTGTTGTGTTTTCTTTTTATGCAATATGCTCGAGTTAGATGAAGTTGCAGTTAGCGAAGATTACCTTGCCTTGGAGAACAAAGACGAAGATTTGGTATTCATTTATTATATATATGATTTTTTCCACTGCACTTTGTTTCCGCTCCCTTGTTGTATATATCTGTGTATGCGTAATTCTGATAATCATTGTATATTATAGTCAAAAATATATTTTTCAACTGCTTTTGAACTGTTATTTATTTATTTATTATATTTTGTCATTCCGCTGCGAGATTGTGTATTTGTTTTTTACTTTCTTCTTTTTCTTACTTAAATCCCAATAACTATCTGTATTTTTGATTCTTTTAAGTCGACATTGAGGATCATTGTCGATTTGAACGGTCAAAAATCGATAGATGTTACAAATTACCTGAATCATGATAGATCGACCATTACTTGTACACTTGATCTATTGTTCTCATATTCCCAATTCTGCCATCATATGCATGTTCTGTTATTATGACCAATTTTATCATCATATGCCTGATTTGTTATTATGCCTACTCTTTTCTCTTCTCTCCCTCTTTCCCTTTTTATTTTTATAGTCCGGCTACCTTCGAGCCTAGGCCTATCGCTGAAATATGTGAAGGCATGAGATTGGGGATCGTTGGGAATGATAAATTGGGGCGTAACTTGTATTGCAAATCATGAATGGGATTTGGGGGTAAAATCTATACCTTGATCTAAAATTTTAATTTGGGCATAACTTATATTAGGAATCATGAATGGGGTTTTTGGGGGCATAACCCATACTGTACAATTTGGCTAGAACTTGGGGCAATTGTTATTATGTGAATTATGATCGTAATTAGGGGTATACAAATCTATAGAATTAATTTAAGATTTAGGAGAACATGATAATAAAACTATAAGTAACCTGTTGTAACTTGTGGAGATGTTTAATTTGTTAAAATGACAAATCTGCTGAAATCTATTGAAACTGAATACTATAATTGAAAAACCTACGATGAACATGAATAATTGTTTAAGAATGAATATGCCTTAGATTTACAGTATTTAGAAACTATGACCACACTTAGAAACGAGGTTAGATTACACTTGGGGTAGAAGACTACGTGGAACCACCCGGTAATATCCAGTGTCCACAAGTTGTTAATCTAATGTGAGGGGTCAAGTGTGTAAATGGACACGTAACGGTTATAAGAGACGAGGTTAAGACCGACTTGTGGTAGAAGTCTGCCCGGAACCGCCTAGGATATCCAGCATCCACAAGTGGGCAACTTAATGCGAGTGGTCTAGTGCATTAACATACATGAACAGGGGATGATAATAACCTATTATTATAAGTTCCATTAATGAGAATGTTATTTAATAGGTAGGATTGTCCTAGGGACAAGTGGAAATTATAACATAAGTTATAACAAAAGGAAAGGAAACTTATTAGTAAACCTTAGTTAAGAGAACTAAGTCAATAAGTAAACAAGGACAAGTTGTACTGACATGTTAAACAAAAAACAGGTGAATTGAGATGAAGTATACTTAATTACATATTAAGTAAAACATGTTATTGTAACTATGAAATCAGATAATGAATAATATAAACGGATTGTAGATTACTTTCGTTATTTTCAATCCGAGGATAATAGATTGTAGATTATAGATCTTGGATTACAATCTGCAGAATAACATGTTATGGGCTTATTAATAAACTTAATTTGATAAAGTGTTATATATATATATATATATGAAATTAATAAGCAAGAGGAACTTGGTAACTTGAAAAATAAGTCAATGTGAATGGGAATGACCTGTTAACCTGAAATACTTAACCTGTTTAAATCTGTATTGGGGTTACATGAACCTGTAAAATTGATTAGGGGTTAAGTAAACTTGCTTGAATCAGTAGGAGTTAAGTTAATCTTGTTAGATCTGTGTGGGTACGTTATATATATATATATATATATATATATATATATACACACACACCCGACAAACTTAACATGTTTGACATATGGGGGTTATGCAACCTTGTTAAGCTGTTAGGCACAACCTGTTAAAATCCTAGTAGTGAGGATGCAAGCCTAGGAGGGAACCTTGTATCATTAGTTGTGTGGGACCCGTTTCAGTCAGTAACCCATCCTGGTATCAAACGAGTGCTCCGAACTAGGTCAGGGTCGGGGCACGCTTACTGAACTAATTATAACAGGTCACTTGAGTGAGGGTGTTGACGGCGCGTTCCATCGGATTCATGTGCGTGCATGGGTCCACTTTCTAGGGAAGATAAGACATTTTGAAATCAGTAGATATAACTATGCAACATGAAAATAAAGGGGTTGCCACTTTAGGAAGTGATACATCCTACTGAGTGGCCGGCACGGGTATCTACGAGGTAGAGAGCCGATCGATTGGGGGTAGTAACTAGGGTACATCTAGTCTTGCTTGTTGGGAGCCTGTTATTATTGTTAGGGGTAACACATGTGATTCCTGTTGGGCTACCTGTTATTCTTGTTAGGGTAAAACCTATCACTAGAAGTGCACCTAAGTCTACCATGTTGTTCTAGTTGGGATTAACTTGTTCTTGTTATGCTAGTAATGGTGTAGAGAAAAGTATCAAAGAAGCAAAACCTATTCTATTATGTTTATTCTGCTTATCCTGCTTAGTCTGTTATACCTGTCTTATGATACTGTTATCTCTCTCACCCAGTTTATATACATGTCATGATGCTTTTACTTACTTATATGCTAAAAGTAAATGAACTCACCAGACTTTATGTCAGATCCATTTTGTTTCCTCTTCTCTCTCTTCCGTTTCCCCCCAAGTTCTCAGCGTGGGAATACTCAGACTTTATTTGGATTCTCTCTTTCATTCTCCTTGGAGCTGCTTAGATGTACCGTTCTGATTTTCTGTCTTCTTTGATATGGCTATATTTTGGGGACTATGCTTTTTATATATTATTGTATTCTAATGATTTTAGTACAAGACAAAAATTTTAAGTTTATGTGATGGGTTTTATGTATTTCAGACTTATGATGTAACTGAGTTTTGGACAACGATGATTTCCTTTTAATAAAGTTTTAAATTCCGCTGTTATTTTATATTTTTCTTGTGATGTTTCTGTTTCTATTTACCTATAACGCTTCATGAAACTTAATGCATTTTGATAAAGAGTGACATTAATGGACGTGGGGTATCACATTTGGTATCAGAGCTGAAGGTTATCATAATAGATAAAAGCTTTTGAAAATTATTTCGAAAGTTTTTAAAAGAAAGAATTTTTAAAAGAAAATTCCATTTTGAAAAACTTACTCCCCAAAGCAATATAAAATATCTCTCGATTCTCTACTTGAGTCCCTTTTCCTTTTCTTTTCAGCAAGTTTGGAGAACCGATTCTTCCCGAAGGATGTCCCCATTGTGGTATGGTTCTGTAGGCATGTTAAAACTATGGGACATGTCGAAGGGAAAGGAAGTGCCTAACCTCCATCTGTAGCCGCAGTAGTTTCACCTGCGACTAATTTTCTCTCAAGCTTTGCAAGGATTTCCACGCGATGGAGGCAACTTTCGAGAGACTTGTTAACATGTTCCACAAGGATGGTAAAAAGGCGAATAAGTGAGTTAGGGCTAAGGAGCACAGCCCATGGATAAGAAAAATGGTAGCCCAGGAAGGGAACATAGATGAAAGAAAGAAAAGCCTAATAAAGTTCAAATAAAGGCAAGAAGAAATGTCATGAGTGCTTCGGTCATTTGGTCAAGCAATGTAGAGGAAGGAATAATGCTTGTTTCAACTGTGGAAAAGTCGGACATTATACTAGGGAGTGCCCGAAGAAGCAAGGACAGGTCCAAAAGGAAGGATCTTCTATATGGAAGATGCATGCTCTCATGGCCAGTGTACCAGATAGAGGTAGGAAAGTTTCTGTTGAAGGTTCGATTTCTCTTTCAAATCATCTTGTTAGAATTCTTTTTTATTTTTGTGCTTCACATTCTTTTGTATCTAATTCTGTGGTTGAGTCTTTGCATCTTAGTACTAGTATCGTTTTGGATCCCGTTGTTGTCTCAAACCCCGTTGGAGGTACAGCTCATTTGTCTATGATTTGTCGGGGTTTAGAGAATATCTATATTGGGCGTCGAGTTTGAGTGCGACACATATGTGCTTAGTTTCATGGGCTATGGTTTGATTCTAGGATTGGCTTAGCTAGCCATGTATGGTTCAATTTGGATTGTGAGAGGAGGGTCGTTAGACTTTTGACTTTCCATGGGAGGACCCTCGAGATTTCTTGGGACCCTAAGGGGTCTGTCATGCTTAGTTTCCTAGAATCACGTGATGCATCTATCGATTATTTACGATCTGTACCAATAGTCTGAGTATCCTGATGTTTTTGAGGAGGTTCAGGGCTTACCTCTAAGGCATGAGATTGATTTCCGTGTATACTTGGTGGACAACGCCAAGCCAGTTGCATTGCCTGTGCGCCATATGGCTCTGAGAGAAAGAAGGGAGCTCGGCGAGCAAGTAGGGGAGCTACTTGAATAAATGTTTATTAGGCGAAGCGTATCTGAATGGGATGCTCAGTAGTATTTGCCACTAAGGCGGATGGTTCGCTTCACTTATGTGTGGATTACAGGGAGTCGAAAACATCGTTAAGAAAAATAGGCACCCACTTCCGACGATAGATGATATGTTTGACCAGCTTGTTGGTGCATCTGTTTTCTCCCAGTTAGACCTTGCCACAGGGTTTCATCAATTGAGGGAGGACATGGAAAGTATAGAAAAGACCGCTTTTAGAAGTCCAGATGTTTGTTTGAGTGGCTCGTCATGCCTTTTGGGTTGACGAATGCACCCGCCTATTTTGTCGATCTAATTAGTAGGGTGTTTCGGGAGTTTCTAAATAAGTTCTTTGTGGTCTTTGTTGATGACATCTTGATTTTCTCAAAGAGCGAGGAAAAGCATGCCCGACATTTAATGGAGGTTTCGAAAATTCTCTGTGCGCACCAGCATAAGGCGAAATTCTCCAAATATCATTTTTGGAGAAGGAAAGTGAGATTTCTAGGGCATATGGTCTCTAAGGATGGGATAGTAGTAGATCCCACAAAAGCAGCTGCAGTTCAAGATTAGCAGATTCCAAAGAATGGAACGAAGGTGAGGAGTTTTCTTGGTTTAGCGAGCTATTATAGGAAGTTCATGTAGTTTCCCGCAAATCTGTTATATCAGAGTTGACTACATACACCATACATCCAACCCAAATATCACGAAATTTCGAATCATATTTTTTTTAGAAGAAAAATGTAGAAGAAGAATAGAAATAACAACACAGAATCTCACATCGTAGTGGAATAAAATATAGGGTGTGTTTTTTAGAGGTCCCTATTAAGTTTCAAAATATAAAAAAAACCCGATCATAAACTTATTGTAAATTAGGTCCCTATTTTTTTAAAAGTCATAAAAAAATATAAAAAAAATATAAAAAAATATAAAAAAATCACGTAAATTCGTATTTAAATAAAACATGTAAACACTAAAAAATTCAGAACAAAAAACCATCAACGAAGGCGTCAAAAATCAAAAAACAAAAAAAAAACGAAATTTCCAGTTAAATGCATAATAGTATGCACATATATCACTTTCCTGCATACATCCGTGCATATTTTTCACTACATACATCTTCGTTGATTTTTATTCATGCAAATAAATGCATACATGTGCGCAAAAATTTCAAATACTTGCATACATTTGTGCAGGTTTATTTTCAGATTTTAATCTGAAAACAGCTTACAGAAAAGTTGCATACATATATGCAATTATCAGTAATAATTGCATAAATGTATGCAACTATTTTTTTTCGATTTTCGTAGATTCCTGACAGTATTTCCATATTTTAGAAAAAAAAAATTATGAACGTACGCACATTTTTAAAATAAAAAAAATACAAAAAGGCGGAAAAAATAAAATAGGGGGCGGGTTTAAAATTTTTCAGAACTTTGTTTTTTTTTTTATAAATTAGGTCCCTACTTTTTATCCTATAAAAATGTTGCACACATGTGTGCATTTTTTTGAGAAATTTGCACATTTGGATGCAAATAAAAATGAACTGAAAAATTATGTTAAATCTATCCGTTGGAAGAACTGCAATAATTGCATATATGCATGCAATAAAATCAAAAAGGTGCATAATATTATGCATTAAGCTGCAGTTTTTTCTGTTTTTTTTTTTTTTTTGCTGTTTTCTTCTTTCTGACATTATTTTTGTTGTTTTTTGAACTGAATTTATTTTATAATGCGTAATATATTTTATTACTAATTTACGAATTTTTTTAATTGTTTTTAATTATTATTTTATAAGTTTTGAAAATAGGGACCTAATTTACAATAAGTTTATGACCGGATGTGAGCCTAATTAAGTTTCAAAATAGGGACGTGAGCCTAATATTCACTAAAATATAATATATCATAACTTTTGAAATACAAAATTTTAACTGTATAACATATCATTATCAGAGTATCACTATCAGAGTACAACTAACAACACAGCGGAAATAACAATAACTAGATAACGATGAAGCCTCCTGCTCCAAGCTCCTTTAGATAATCTGTAAAATCCTGAACTACTTGACTGCCCATATAAAATTGGGCACCCAAGAGTTTAGGTAAAACAAAACAAAATAAACTCTGGTTAAGTCATGGGACTGGTATGAGTAAACAATTTAAAACAGTTTCAGAAACTAAATGATATCTCATAAGACCACGCCGTATAACACGGAACGGGTTTTTCCCTTATGAGAATCTAAACACTTGATTTAGCTTTCAAAATCCTTTTGAAAGACCAGGATAATCTTTATATCAAAACTCTTTTGATATTATAATATTGTCTAAATCAATTAAATAACAATCTAGTGGAACGTTTGCATCTCACGTTCCACATATACAATGTACAATCAAACCCGCAAGCACTTATTGGGTAATGAATTTCCAACTATGACAAGGTATGGAACCACCTGCCGCTGGTGTATCTCTAGAGTAGAATACACCGAGTTTAACAAGAACATCTTGCAACTCAGCCACACATGACCGGCCACTCATTTCGCTTGAGTGTATCGAATGTATATCACCAACGGTTGTGATCAACAACCTTTTCCAGAATGGGACAACATCGAATAGAATAAGGAATTAAATGAATCTCTAGATAGGTGATGATACACCCTAATGGAAGCTACCACAGAGCCATGTTGCCTGCCCGATTTTTGTCATTTCTCGGTTGTTGAGGCCTGAGGCTACGATTACTTCTCTCATTGATAACACAATTACTTCGAATGCTACATTATCAAATCCGTTAATCATTAATTGGGTTTGCACAAATATTATGGATATTATGCTAAGGGAATAAATCCGTTGCCACCATATATATATATTTGTACAGTCCAACATATGCGGTCATTGGAAATATTCCGTCAGACATTCGTCCATATATGTTCGTTCCGGGACTGAACGAAACCGAAGGAACAATTTCCATTAATAGAAAAAGCCCTTGCACTCTACTCCATCTTCGATTATCTTCATATAATCTGATTCGCAATGCTACTGCCAATACGGAGTGGTTCTCGGATAATAATCAAACCGGCCTCTCCGTATTGACAACGATATTGGCAAACACTTCGATAGTCGGTTATTTAACTATCGAAGAAAAACAAATATCCATTCAAAGAATCAAACAATCACTGGGCCCTTAATTAATATTTCATTCATTAATTAAATCACTACTCCATTTCTTGTCAATATTTGTTAATCAAATATTTTCAATTATCATCTCGGTCTCTTACGTTCTTTGGAAAACATTTCCATATATTGCCTTCTTTTATTTTCCATATTTAGAAAATATCTTCTATTAATAATTGGAAAATATTCCAATTACTAATCTCTTTCACTACCATTCATTTCTATACTTAGGAAATATTTATTATTATATTTTCAAACTTTCACTTCTTCGGGTTAAAACGAATGTTATGTAAAACATCGTCACAACAACCCAAAATACCGCATTGGACTAAATCTCTTTAAACATTTCTCCTCGAGACTGAATCTCGCTATTTATCAGCTAATAATGAAATCAATCTAGTTGGGGTATAATCACTTCTCAGACCTTGACTGAAAACATCATTAACTTCAAAACAGACAAGACCGCTAACTCGAATAATCAACACCATATTAAACCAATTTTCCATTTCTAAAACACGTATACGCTTCTCTTTCTATTTTTAACCAATCTAATTTATAAATTTCCTTTTTGCTTATAATATTCTATTTTTAAGTTTGTTTCCTCATCGAATTCTATATATATCGATACGTTGATTTCTAACTATCAAATTATCTTAAAAATATTCTAACTCCTTAAATTTCCAGAAAAATTCGCCATAGCCTCCTTTGTATGGGGTTACCGGAAAAAGTCAAACCTTGCCACATAGGCCCTCTCCAATCCAAAAAGAAAAAGAAAAGCCAAGCGGCTAGCCGATACGGCGCATAAAAACCCATATGTGAATTTGAATACATACCTTTTTGTCGGGCATTCTTTATATATATATATATATATATATATATATATATATATATATATATATATATATCTTCATTAACTTCATCCCATACCTGTCTCATCATTTCAACTTAATACACTCATTTTAACTCAACTCGTTAATAAATTCATTAATTAACTCCTTGCCTATTTCACTTGTATATTTGAATATAACATGTTCAAATATATTTCAACTTAATTATAAACTAATTTAACTCCATTTTCCAACTTAGGTTTCATATTCGATTCGAATATGAAGTCACAAGTTAAATTTACTTATTCAAAGTCAACTTGATTCAATCGTTTTAACTTAATTCATTAATCAGTTTGCTAATTAACTCTTTTGCCAATTTCACTTTGAACATGACATGTTCAAATATATTTTAACTTGTTTATACTGTAATTGAATTCTATTTCTCAATTCAAGTTCCATATTCGATTTCAAATATACATTTACAATTCCAATTCACTTTTCAAGGTCTTATTTCGATTTAAACTTTGATTAACTAATTTCTCTTCTACTTAGTTAATTCTATTCAATACTCCAAAATATGATTATTGTTTCAAAAATCATTTCATTTACTTCACTTGAGTTCATATATATATTTTATAACTCAAGTCTAGATTTTTCTAATGGACATTCGGATTTTATTTCCTTAAAATCCTTTTATTTACTTAAATGAACCGTTATAATTTATATAACGATTATGGCGCCGTTTTTCTGAAAAATTGATTTTGACATAACTCAAAATCTATACAATGAAATCCAGATTTTTCTCTTTCATTAAAAAACTATTATTCGACCGGTCCTGACGATTCTTTTTTCAAGGGATCCCGATTTCAATCGAGTTCTATAAACTCAATTGAAGTTCGAAACGCCAATTTACGAACTACCACGCCGCGGTGAGTCCATTTTAATTATATCTAATATATAAACGTTTTAAAGTTCGTTTATATATAAATTCCAACTCCATTAATATATTTTAATATATTTCAAACCAATTTTCCCAATTCAACTCAATAAATCCTAATTATCTATAATCGCTGATTTTTCCTTACTCGGTTATACATTTATTTATACTCGATTTGTTATTTTAAATCCCAATTCCTTTTATAAATAAATCATAAAATTCGATATAATCGAATTACAATCATAACTCCTTTGGATTTTCTCAACTCAGTTTATAATCTAAATCCCGGAATATAATCAATTATTCTATTTTCAACACGTTTTCCAATTTCACTTTTTAAATTCTTCCTTGAATTTAAACTTCTAAATTATCCAATGATAATTTATTTCAGTAGATTTATAACATCGTTTGTAAATCCATCTTTCTTGTTTTATATATTAAAATAAGTTTTCCATTTCAAATCCCTTTTGAAATCCAACTCCTTTTAGATTCTGAATTCCAGAATAAAAACCCCTGTTTCCTTTTTAAAATGATTTCAACTTTCTATTTTCAAATTCTATTTTCAATTCCCATTGAAATTTCTATATTCAAATTCAATTTTCAATTCTCTTTGAAATTTCTATATTCAAATTCTATTTGAATTTTCTATTTGAATTTTCTATCTTCAAATTCCACTTGAATTTCTATTTGAAATTTATATATTCAAATTCCATTTGAATTTCTATATTCAAATTCCATTCAAATTCTATTCAAATTTCTATATATTCAAATTCTATTCAAATTCTATATATTCAAATTCTATTTGAATAAATTCGAATTAATCGAATTCAAAATCATAAATCCTTACGGATTTATTTTATATTCTGAACATCCCAATAAATTCCCTCATTTATTTCTTAAAACGATTCCCCCATTTCTATTTTTATAAATTCTCATTTGAATTTAAATATTCAAATTATCCAATGATAATTTTTCCACTTTATTTATAAACACTGTTTATATTTTCATTTCAATTATCTTATTATCCAATGAAAATCAATCTATTTTATTTATAAACACCATTTATAAATTCGCTTCAATTTCTTGTATTATTTAATTTGTAAACATCGTTTATAAATTCAATACTTGTTTTATTTATTTAAAACAAGTTAATATCTTTATTATATTCAAATTTCAAATTCTATTTTAGAAAAATAGAATACCCTTATTAAAACTAGAAATTTCCTTTTCACGATATTTTTAAATATCAACATTTAGGCCCAGTGGTAATTAAACACAAAAACATTCAATTGTTAATTTCAGGTTTTCTAACACATCATATATGACAGTATATATGCGAACAAACAAACAAACAAACAGATAATATATTTTTGAGGATGCTTCGAGGCAGGATATCGAGGTATGAAGGTCATCCACTAATATATATATATATTTGTGGGGCGCATAGGGAAATCATCCGCTAATGATACCGCGGGCATCCGCTAATGATACTGCGGGAATCCAACCACCAATATATATATAATACCCACAAACACCAATCCTAATATAACTAATATATATTAAATAATAGCCATAGTAATATTCTAATGCTAGCAAACAATCATCAAACAATTATTTTAACGGATAAAAATAATTCTAAATAAAACTATGAGTGAGATTTACTCACTATGATTTTTTTTCTTTTGCTGATATCCATTTAAATTCAGAATCGTGTTGTTACGAATCATCCTGAGTAGGCTTATACCTCGTTGCTCTTATTTGATCTAGTTCCAAAGCACATCTCATGTCGAGTTTCCTCAATCCCGTTCAAACTATAACAACTTCCCTTCCTTACAGCCTAACCGCTCCAACATCGCACCACTGTATATCAACAACTTGATAAATTCTCTACTACACAATCATCTTACCGCAATCTCCAGTCCATTGTTTTTTCCTTATTAACAGAATTTGCTGGTAGCATCCCCTTTACCAATTCTTCACGTCCATCACTTATACAACCTGCTCCTCATAGTCCCAGACCCAATTACTCAATATCGCCGACTCCAGTTCTTTGCAAAATGAACCTCACTCAGATCAACATACTCACCCCCCACATCACTCGATGAACCCGTCTCCTTCCTCGTTATCCCCAAAAGCCAGCGCGTTTAGCCCTAAATCGGTCGTCCTACTACCTTCTGACATCGCAGGCCTTCAGTTATCGATGAACTTTAGTGAAGGCGTGGCCTTTAACTCGCGATGCTTCCATTCAAATTGTGATGCCCAAATTCGATTTGCCCTTCGTTCCACTGTTGCGCACCCTACTTGTTGTTCACCACTTTGTTACTCACGGTCTCCTGCCTCGGATTTGAATTCGAGATTTTAAATGGGCTTGATTCCCTTTTTCTTTTACATGGAGGAATTGGGTTTTGGTTTGAAGGATCAATTTCGGTTTCAATTTAAAGAGGAGCAGATATTTTCAGTTTGTGGAAATGAAGGGAGGCACGGTGTTATTTTTGTTTGGTGCATTGTATAGATGTAGAATTTCCACACTTAGGTTTGCGTTGGAATTTAGGTTGCCCTTCCTTTGTTATCTTAGCAAAGAAGGAATTAAATAAATATATATATATATATATATTAGTTTGTTTTTAAATCGATATCTAATTAAATTATCACGTTGATTCTGAACTCCTATTTGAGCCCAACAACAGGCCTTCCTAGGGGTAAACAACCATTCTGAACCCACTAGGAGAAGTATCGAACCCTTATTTGATCGTTTGGAGGAGATATTATTTTAAATTGATATAACTTAAATTCAAAACAAACAAATTCTTTGATAATAAATTATTATTATCGCTTTTATATTCAGATAGAACTGACACTGATCATCTGAACTGTTCTCAATTCAGTTTTAACGTCGAATTGAATTAACTTCGTATTACGAAAATTTAATATATATGATAGTAAATCATATGTCGATTATTAAATCGATAACTCAATATAAAATTCATTTATATTCTTAATTCAATATTTAAAACTATATTAAATATTTAAAATTAACCGATGAAATATCCGGGTCATTAATTCTTCCCCCCTTAAAAGAATTTCATCCCCGAAATTAATAAGGTAGGAAAAGTGCTACAAACTTATTTACTTTCCAAAAATCTCATCTTATGTTGAAATCCAAAATTTCATACTTCACCAAATTTAGTTCAACCAAAACTTTTGGTTTTCATTCATTTAATTCGAATGATCTACAATCAATGCATTTACATCCAATCCGTGTTCCATTAATATATTCAAATTGATTCTAGTCAATTTATTTACTTCAATCCATTTAACATTCATTAAGTTAAATTTTAATTCAAAAATCCAAATCCCAGGGTTTTCATTTCAAACCCTTTTGAAATTACATAAATATATACATATATATTTGTTTCCATTCCAAATTCAAAACATTTGAATTTTCTAAATCAACTTGTTTTCTTTCAAACAAATTTCCATCAAAAACTTTTCTAAGGTAGCAATTCATCATTTAGAACTCGAAAATGAACACTGATGATGTCGCGATCATCATCAGAATTATTTTCGAGCCACTGAAGTGAGTTCAGTGCTTTATCACTTTCAAAATCCACTCAAATATGATTTGAGTCAAAACCCTTGCAAAACAAAGCTATATTATTTTAATATACTTTGGAAAATATTCTCGAACTTCCCAGGATTTAAATTCCAAATTCTAGTTTGAATTAAATTTTAATTCATCTCATTTGTATATACTTCATTCATATACAATTTTTATTTGGTTATATATAACCATTCCAATTTTTATAATCTAATTTGATAATAATATTAACATCCAACTCATCCATATATGATAATAATTCCAGAAAATTGTTCCTTTTCTATCAAAAATAGAATTTTGAGTAATATTATTTCATTTACGTAAAACAATATCGTGTTCAATCTTCTGTTCAAGTATTTACAAACTCTTATCGACGTCGTGGCGTCCCACGATTCGACCAGAAATCCTAAACCACTCAACAGACTAGCCAACACAATATAAAATAATTTTTTATATCAATTAACAAAAACGCGCTCTCGTATATACACTCAACTCATTCTAGAGTACTGCTGACCCTATCTCTAATGAGCACAACTCCACCAAAGCCTAGGTATTCGCTCAACCTAAGCTCTGATACCAACTGTAGTGTCCCGCAAATCCGTAATATCAGAGTTGACTACATACACCATACATCCAACCCAAATATCACGAAAATACTAATCATTTAATTTTAGAAGAAAAAGGTAGAAGAAGAATAGAAATAACAACACAGAATCTCACATCGCAGCGGAATAAAATGTAATATATCATAACTTTTGAAATACAAAATTTTAACTGTATAACATATCATTATCAGAGTATCACTATCATAGTACAACTTACAACATAGCGGAAATAACAGTAACTAGATAAAGCTGAAGCCTCCTGCTCCAAGATCCTTTGGATAATTTGTAAAATCCTGAACTACTTGACTACCCATATAAAATTAGACACCCAAGAGTTTAGGTAAAATAAAACAAAATAAACTCTGGGTCAGTCATGGGACTGGTATGAATAAACAATTTAAAACAGTTTCAAAAACTAAATGATATCTCATAAGACCACGCCGTATAACACGGAACGGGTTTTTACCTTATGAGAATCCAAATACCTTATTTAGCTTTCAAAATCCTTTGGAAGAAAAGGATAATCTTTATATCAAAACTCTTTTGATATTATAATAGTGTCTAAATCAATTAAATAACAATCTAGTGGAACGATTGCATCTCACGTTCCACATATATAATATACAATCAAAACAGCAAGCACTTATTGGGTAATGAATTTCCAACTATGACAAGGTATGGAACCACCTGCCGCTGGTGTATCTCTAGAGGAGAATACACCGAGTTCAACAAGAACATCTTGCAACTCAGCCACACATGACCGACCACTCATTTCGCTTGAGTGTATCGAATGTATATCACCAGCAGTTGGGATCAGCAACCGTTTCCCAAATGGGACTGCATCGAATAGAATAAGGAATTAAATGAATCTCTAGATAGGTGATGATACACGCTAATGGAAGCTACCCACATAGCCATGCTACCTGCCCGATTTTTGTCATTTCCTGGTTGTTAAGGCCTGCGTCTACGATTACTTCTCTCATTGATAACACAATTACTTTGAATGCCACGTTATCAGATCCGTTAATCATTAATTGAGTTTGCACAAATATTCTAGATATTATGCATAGGGAATAAATCCGTTGACACCATATATATTTGTACAGTCCAACATATGCGATCATTGGAAATATTCTGTCAGACATTCGTACATATACGTTCGTTCTCTGACTGAACGAAACTGAAGGCACAATTTCCATTAATAGAAAAAGCCCTTGCACTCTACTCCGTCTTCGATTATCTTCATATAATCTGATTCGCAACGCTACTGCCAATATGGAGTGGTTGTCGGATAATAATCCAACCGGTCTCTCCATACTGAACACTTCGATAGTCGGTTATATAACTATCGAAGAAAAACAAACATCCATTCAAAGCATCAAACAATCACTGGGCCCTCAATTAATATTTCATTCATTAATTAAATCACTACTCCATTTCTTGTCAATATTTGTTAATCAAATATTTTCAATTATCATCTCGGTCTCTTACGTTCTTTGGAAAACATTTCCATATATTTCCTTCTTTTATTCTCTATATTTAGAAAATATCTTCTATTAATAATTGGAAAATATTCCAATTACTAGTCTCTTTCACGACCATTCATTTCTATACTTAGGAAATATTTATTATTATATTTCCAAACTTTCACTTCTTCGGGTTAAAACGAATGTTATGTAAAACATCGTCACAACAACCCAAAATACTGCATTGGACTAAATCTCTTTAAACATTTCTCTTCGAGACCGAATCTTGTTATTTATCAACTAATAATGAAATCAATC
Organism: Allium sativum; assembly: GCA_030737875.1. Lineage (NCBI taxonomy): Eukaryota > Viridiplantae > Streptophyta > Magnoliopsida > Asparagales > Amaryllidaceae > Allium > Allium sativum. The sequence continues at coordinate 415,667,744 of CM060923.1, read as the reverse complement.
AAGTTGGGGTATAATTACCTCTCAGACCTTGACTGAAAACATCATTAACTTCAAAACAGACAAGACCGCTAACTCAAATAATCAACACCATATTAAACCAATTTTCCATTTCTAAAACACGTATACGCTTCTCTTTCTATTTTTAACCAATCTAATTTACAGATTTCCTTTTTGTTTATAATATTCTATTTTTAAGTTTGTTTCCTCATCGAATTCTATATATATCGATATGTTGATTTCTAACTATCAAATTATCTTAAAAATATTCTAACTCCTTAAATTTCCGTAAAAATTCTCCATAACCTCCTTTGTACGGGGTTACCGGAAAAAGTCAAACCTTGCCACACAGGTCCTCTCCAATCCAAAAAGAAAAAGAAAAGCCAAGCGGCTAGCCGTTACGGCGCATAAAAACCGATATGTCAATTAAATACATACCTTTTTGTCGGGCATTCTATATACATATCTTCATTAACTTCATCCCATACCTGTCTCATGTATATCCATACATTTCTAATTCATTTCAACTTAATACACTCATTTTAACTCAACTCGTTAATAAATTCGTTAATTAACTCTTTGCCTATTTCATTTGTATATTTGAATATAACATGTTAAAATATATTTCAACTTAATTATAAACTAATTTAACTCCATTTTCCAACTCAGGTTTCATATTCGATTCGAATATGAAGTCACAAGTTAAATTTACTTACTCAAAGTCAACTTGATTCAATCGTTTTAACTTAATTCATTAATCAGTTTGCTAATTAACTCTTTTGCCAATTTCAATTTAAACATGACATGTTCAAATATATTTTAACTTGTTTATACTCTAATTGAATTCTATTTTTCAATTCAAGTTCCATATTCGATTTCGAATATACATTTACAATTCCAATTCACTTTTCAAGTTCTTATTTCAATTCAAATTTTGATTAACTAATTTCTCTTCTACTTAGTTAATTCTATTCAATAATCAAAAATATGATTATTGTTTCAAAAATCATTTCATTTACTTCACTTGAGTTCATATATATTTTATAACTCAGGTCTAGATTTTTCAAATGGACATTCGGATTTTATTTCCTTAAAATCCTTTTATTTACTTAAATGAACCGTTACAATTTGTATAACGATTATGGCGCTGTTTTTCTGAAAAATTGATTTTGACATAACTCAAAATCTATACGACGAAATCCAGATTTTTCTCTTTCATTAGAAAACTATTATTCAACCGGTCCCGATGATTCTTGTTTCAACGGATTCCGATTTCATCGACTTCTATAAACTCAATTGAAGTTCGAAACGCCAATTTATGAACTACCGCGCCGCGGCGAGTTCGTTTTAATTATATTTAATATATAAATGTTTTAAACTTCGTTTATATATAAATTCCAACTCCATTAATATATTTTAATATATTTCAAACCAATTTTCCCAATTCAACTCAATAAATTCTGATTATCTATAATCGCTTATTTTTCCTTACTCGGTTATACATTTATGTATACCCGATTTATTATTTTAAATCCCAATTCCTTTTATAAATAAATTATAACATCCGATATAATCGAATTCCAATAATAAATCCTTTGGATTTTCTCAATTCAGTTTATATTCTAAATCCCGGAATATAATCAATTATTCTATTTTCAACACGTTTTCCAATTTCACTTTTTAAATTCTTCCTCAAATTGAAACTTCTAAATTATCCAATGATAATTTATTTTAGTAGATTTATAACATCATTTGTAAATCCATCTTTCTTGTTTTATATATTAAAGCAAGTTTTCCATTTCAAATCCCTTTTGAAAACAAACTCCTTTTAGGTTCTGAATTCCAGAATAAAAACCCCTGTTTCCTTTTTAAAATGATTTCAACTTTCTATTTTCAAATTCTATTTTCAATTCTCTTTTAAATTCTATATTCAAATTCTATTTTCAATTTCTTTGAAATTTTTATATTCAAAATCTATTTGAATTTTCTATTTGAATTTTCTTTCTTCAAATTCCACTTGAACTTCTATTTGAATTTTCTATATTCAAATTCCATTTGAATTTCTATATTCAAATTCCATTAAAATTCTATTTAAATTTCTATATATTCAAATTCTATTCAAATTCTATACATTCAAATTCTATTTGAATAAATTCGAATTAATCGAATTCAAAATCATAAATCCTTACAGATTTACTTTATATTCTGAACATCAGAATAAATTCCCTCGTTTATTTCTTAAAACGATTCCCCCATTTCTATTTTTATAAATTCAAATTTGAATTTAAATATTCAAATTATCCAATGATAATTTTTCCACTTTATTTATTAACACTGTTTATAATTTCATTTCAACTATCTGATTATCCAATGAAAATCAATCTATTTTATTTATAAACACCATTTGCAAATTCACTTCAATTTCTTATATTATTTAATTTATAAACATCATTTATAAATTCAATACTTGTTTTATTTATTTAAAGCAAGTTAACATCTTTGTTCTATTCCAATTTCAAATTCTATTTTAGAAAAATAGAATTCCCTTTTTAAAACTGGAAATTTCCTTTTCACGATATTTTTAAATATCAACATTTAGGCCCAGTGGTAATTAAACACACAAACATCCAATTGTTAATTTTAGGTTTTCTAACACATCATATATGACAATATATATGCAAACAAACAAACAAACAGATAATATATTTTTGAGGAATCCAGTTGGATCCCTCCAACCTATTTTCCTGCGTCCACAGATGTTAGCCAACATAAATAATACCCATCCTGCTTCGAGGTAGGATATCGCGGTATGAAGGACATCCACTAATATATATTTGTGGGACGCATAGGGAAATAATCCTCTAATGATACCGCGGGCATCCGCTAATGATACTGCGGGAATCCAACCACCAATATATAATAATAGCCACAAACACCAATCCTAATATAACTAATATATATTAAATAATAGCCACAGTAATATTCTAATGCAAGCAAACAATCATCAAACAATTATTTTAACAGATAAAAATAATTCTAAATAAAACTATGAGTGAGATTTACTCACTGTGATTTTTTTTCTTTTGCTGATATCCATTTAAATTCAGAATCGTGTTGTTACAAATCATCCTGAGTGGGCTTATACCTCGTTGCTCTTGTTTGATATAGTTCTAAAGCACAGCTCATGTCGAGTTTCCTCAATCCTGTTCAAACTATAACAACTTCCCTTCCTTACCGCCTAACCGCTCCAACATCGCACCACAGTATATCAACAACATGATAAATTCTCTACTACACAATCATCTTACCACCATCTCCCTTCCATTGTTTTTTCCTTATGAACATAATTTGCTGGTACCATCCCCTTTACCAATTCTTCACGTCCATCACTTATACAACCTACTCCTCACAGTCCCAAACCCAATTACTCAATATCGCTGACTCCAGTTCTTTGCAAAATGAACCTCAGTCAGATCAATAGACTCACCCCCCACATCACTCGATGAACCCGTCTCCTTCCTCGTTACCCCTAAAAGCCAGCGCATTTAGCCCTAAATAGGTCGTCCTACTACCTTCTGACATCGCAGGCCTTCAGTTATAGATGAACTTTAGTAAAGGCGTGGCCTTTAACTCGCGATGCTTCCATTCAAATTCCAATGCCCAAATTCTATTTTCCCCTTATTCCACTGTTGCGCACCCTACTTGTCGTTCACCACTTTGTTACTCACGGTCCCTTGCCTCCGATTTGAATTCGAGTTTTTAAATGGGTTTGATTCCCTTTTTCTTTTACACGGAGGAATTGGGTTTTGGTTTGAAGGATCGATTTAGGTTTCAATTTGAAAAGGAGCAGATATTTTCAGTTTGTGGAAATGAAGGGTGGCACGGTGTTGTTTTTGTTTGGTACATCGTATGGATGTAGAATTTCTACACTTAGGTCTGCGTTGGAATTTAGGTTGCCCTTCCTTTGTTATCTTAGCATAGAAGAAATTAAATATATATATATATATATTAGTTTGTTTTTAAATCGATATCTAATTTAAATTATCATGTTTATTCTGAACTCCTATTTGAGCCCAACAACAGGCCTTCCTAAAGGTAAACGACCATTCTGAACCCACTGGGACAAGTATCGAACCCTTATTTGATCGTCTGGAGAAGATATTATTTTAAATTGATATAACTTAAATTCAAAACAAACAATTCCTTGATAATAAATTATTTTTATCGCCTTTATATTCAAACAGAACTGATACTGATCATCTGAACTGTTCTCCATTCAGTTTTAACTTCGAATTGAATTAACTTCGTATTACGAAAATTTAATATATATGATAGTAAATCGTATATCGATTATTACATCGATAACTCAATATAAAACTCATTTATATTCTTAATTCAATATTTAAAACCATATTAAATATTTAAAATTAACCGATGAAATATCTGGGTCATTACAGTTCATTAAGGACTTCGCAAAAATATCAGCCCCACTCATGAGACTGACGAAGAAGAATCTGACATTTTCATGGGGTATTGACAGTGAAGACGCTTTCTAGCGATTAAAGAGGGCTCTGACAACAACCCAAGTTTTGAATTTACCTGATGGAAACAAAGTGTTCACAGTATACACTGATGCATGTGGTACAGGGCTTGGTGTAGTTCTAATGGAAGAGGGGAGGGTAGTATATTGTGAAGGTAGACATTTAATTGTTCATGAGAAGAACTACTCTACCCATGACTTGGGATTAGCTGCTATAGTATTCGCGTTTAAGACTTGGCGGCAGTATCTGCTTGGAGAGAGGTTTGAGTTATACCCGGACCATAGGTTGCACAAGTATCTATTCGCGCAGAAGGATCTCAAATTTGGGCAATAGAGATAGGCTTCTACTTGGACCTGAGATGATTAGAGAAACTTCAAAAAAGATTGATCTTATCCTTAGGCGCATGAAGACAGCTTAGGACAGGTAGAAGTCCAATGCAGATAAGAGAAGGATCGATATTGAGTTTGAAGTAGGAGACAAGGTTTTCATCAAGGTATCACCTCTGAGGAATATGGTTCATTTTGGATCTGTAGGGAAATTAGCACTAAGATTTGTAGGGCCATTTTCCATAACAGAAAGGATTGGCCAAATGGCCTATAGAGTAAAGCTACTAGAGAGACAGGACTGTGTTCACGATGTTTTCTATGTTTCTCGTTTATGGATGTGCTTGCATGATACCGCAGAAGTAGATGAACCTAGTATGCTTAAGGAAGTAGAGGTGGAATGGGAGGCAGCTAGACGAGTTCCTACTCGTATTCTAAGATTAGAGGTTATGAACCTACGCGACCGAGAGGTCAAGTTGATGAAAGTTCAATAGGGAGAAGACCCCGAGAACGCAACTTGGGAGAACGAAGACAAGATTCGCGCTTCGTACCCTTTTCCTTTCAAGGGTATGTTCTTAACTTCTTTTTTCAAAGCTTTTATTTGTACTTGCTTCTATCATTTAGGTATATCCTATCGATCGAATCTTCGACCTTTAGGTAGGGAATAATTGATGTAAGCATGTGTTTGAAGCATGTTATGTTTGATGGATGCAAGTGTTTTCTAGTGGTTGCTTGTGGATGCATATACGCACGCATTAGGCACTATACCGGCTCAATCACTCTCATAATGCATATGGATGCGTGTGCATATTTTTCTTTTTTTAATGGTTGAAAGTGGGTGTATCATCATATGGATTTTGCATTTGGATGAATGATTGTGCACACATATAGAACATACATGTTATATTTGGATTATTTGCATATATGTTGGATTCATGGCACTAACATACATTGCATTAAGGAGGTCAACTGAATTAGTAGACCGCCTGATCTTTCGCATTTGAATAGGGACATATACACACACCTTTGCATATGTTCATATAAGCATTAGAAATCATACAGGACAATGGATGCTTGTGATTGGTGGATGAGTAGATGGATGATGGATGTTAGGATATACATTCTTCTTAGCTAAGAGACTTCAGGGATGAAATCCTTTTAGTAAGGGAGAATGTAAAACCCCATAATTTTAAAGAACACTATAATGATAGCCAAACTAATGTCTATTCTTGTTCCCTTCTCCCCCTCATTCCCTTTTTATTTTTATACCCAGGCAACCATCAAGCCTAGGCCTATCGCTGAAATATGCAAACGCACGAGATGGGGATCGTTTGAAATGATAAATTGGGGCATAACTTGTATTGTTTAACATGACTGGGATTTGGGGGCAAAATCTATACCTTGATCTAAAACTTTAATTTGGGCATAACTTGTATTAGGAATCATGATTGGGGTTTTTGGGGGCGTAACCTATACTGTAAAATTTGGCTAAAACATGGGGAAATTGTTTATATTGTACATTTTTACCATAATTTGGGGTACACAGATCTGTAGACTTTATTTAAATTTAGCATAATATGATAATAAAACTGTAAGTAACCTGCTGTAACTTGTGGAGATGTCTAATCTGATAAAATGCAAATCTGCTGAAATCTGGTGAAACTGAATACAGTAATTGAAAAACCTACGATGAACATGAGTAATGTTTATGAATGAGTTTTCCTAGATTTAAAGTAGTTAGAAACTGTAACCGCACTTAGACACGAGGTTAGATTACACTTGTGGTAGAAGACTGCCCGGAACCACCCGGAAAATCCAACGTCCACAAGTGGTTAATCTAATGTGAGGGGTCGAGCATGTAAATGGACCTATAATGCTGCTAAGACATGAGGTTAAGTCCGACTTGTGGTAGAAATCTTCATGGAACCGCCCGTCATATCCAACATCCACAAGTGGTCAACTTAATGTGAGAGGTCTGGTTCATTAACATACATGAACGGGGAATAATAATAACTTATTATGATTAATAACATTAATGGGAATGTTATTTAATAGGTAGGCTTGTCTTAGGGACAACTGGAAATTATAACATAAGTTATAATAAAAGGAAAGGAAACTTATTAGGAAACCTTAGTTAAGAGAACTAAGTTAATAAGTAAACAACGACAACTTGTAGTGACATGTTAAACAGAAAACAGGTGAATTAAGATGAAGTCTACTTAATTACTTATTTAGAAAAACATGTTATTATAACTATGGAGCCAGACAATGAGTAATATAAAGGGATTGTAGATTACTTTCGTTAATTACAATCCGAGGATAATAGATTGTAGATTACAGATGTTGGATTACAATCTGGAGAATAACATGTTATGGGCTTATTAATAAACTTAAATGGATTAAGTTATACATATGAAATAAATAAGCAAGAAGAACTTGGTAACCTGAAAAATAAGTCAATGTGAATTGGAATGACCTGTTAACCTAAAATACTTAACCTGTTTAAATCCGTGGGGGAGTTACATGAACCTGTTAAATTGATTCGGGGTTGAGTAAACTTGCTTGAATCAGTGGGAGTTAAGTTAATCTTGTTAAATCTATGGGGGTAGATTATATATATTTATATATATATATATATATATATATATATATACCTGAAAACCTAACCTGCTTCACATGTGGGGGTTACGCAAACTTGTTAAACTGTTAGGCATAACCTATTAAAATCCTAGTGGTGGGGATGCAAGACTAGGAGTGAAGCTTGTATCATCTGTTTTTTGGTACCCGTTTCATTCAGTAACCCATCTTGGTATCTAACGAGTACTCCGAACTAAATCGGGGTCGGGGCACGCTTACTGAGCTAATTATAGGAGGTCACTTGAGTGAGGGTGTTGACTACACGTTCCATCAAAGAAGTGTAACCTATTCTTTTCTGTTTATTCTGCTTATCCTGATGATTCTGTTATACCTATCTTATGATACTGTTATTTCTCTCACCCTGTTTATATGCCTGTCAGGATGCTTTTACTTATTTATATGCTAAAAGTAACTGGACTCGCAAGACTTTATATCTGACCCATTTTGTTTTCTGTTTTCTCTCTTCCGTTCGCTTCTCCCCAGGTTCTCAGGGTGGGAATACTCGGGCTTGGTTTGGATTCTTTCTTTCATTCCGCTTGGAGCTACTTAGATGTACCGTTTTGATTTCCTATCTTCTATGATATGGCTATATTTTAGGGACTATGCTTTTTATATATTTTTGAACTTTGATGATTTTAGTACAAAGCAGACGTTTTAAGTTGATGTAATGGGTTTTCTGTTTTTTAGGCATATGATGTAACTGAGTTTTGTACCACAATGATTTCTATTTAATAAAGTTTTAAATTCCGCTGTTATTTTATATCCGTTTTGTGATGTTTCTGTTTCTGTTTACCAATGAACGCTTCATGAAACTTAATGCATTCTTATAAGGAGTGACATTAAGGAACGTGGGGTGTCACATAAGTACCGAGCCAGTCTTCGTCTTCAACAACAAAGGATCAACTCCAGTAGAACAGTTCGACCTTCTAGTCCTAGTCGGATTGTCTCCTTTCCACCGAACCTTTGAAACTCTTTTCGCCGTGATCGACCCACCATCTTATTACAATGCTTTCTTTGGTCGACCTGCTCTAGAAGAAATGAATGCTTTTGTCTCTTCCAAATACCTAATGGTGAAATTCTTGACAAAACAAGGATAGAGCACCATCAGAGGGGAACAATTTAGTTCTCGCGAATTGTACTTTGCAATGGTTGACAAATCCAAAGGTGAGTATTCTACGATTTTTGATTCCTCTACTATTTTTTAACCAGCTTCGAATAATAGATTCTTACATCCAACATTTGAACCTAAAATAAAAATCAACAAAACTGACAAACTTACAAATGATAGGTACACTTCCTCGAAACGAAAAAGGAGGATGGATGACATTAATTTGGAAGAGGAGGAAGAAATTGTAACAGATTTAGATTCTCAAGGAGATGCATAGAGGATAAATGAATAGAGGATTTGGAGGATGTAAGCATTGACCCAAAGGATGGAACCAAAGTTATCAAAATAGGAAAAATGTTGACAGAACCCCTTAGAAGCAACCTAGTTCGGTTCTTACAGCTTAACAAAGATGTTTTCGCTTGAACCCTCTCAAATATGGTTGGAATCAACCCTACTATGATGAGTCGTGCCCGAATCAGCAATCCTTCTGTAATCCTAGTTCGACAAAAGAAGGGGCAATTCAATAGAGACGGGCCAGAGGCATTGAAAAAGGAGGTAAAAAGGTTAGAAACAAATGGGTTCACCTGAGAAGTTTTTTATCCTAAGTGGGTAGCCAACCCCGTGTTGGTAAAGAAGTCAAACAAAAATTGGAGAACTTGCGTTGATTCTACAGACATAAACAACGCCTGCCCAAAGGATTGTTATCACCTGCCACAAATAGACCAGTTGGTTCATGCGATGAGTGATTATAGGATATTATCCCTCATGGATGCTTACTCGGGGTGTAATCAAATTCCAATGCACAAACCTGACGAAGAGCATACAAGCTTCATCATCGACTAGGGGACATTTTGTTATAAGGTAATCCCCTTTGGGTTAAAGAACACTGGAGCAACGTACCAAAGGTTGGTTATAAGAATGTTCAAAGAGAAGATTGGGCGTAACATGGAAGTATATATAGATGATATGCTAGTGAAGTCTGTTAAAGAAGAAATAAAACTGAAGGATTTAGAAGAGATGTTCAACATCTTAAGAAACTACCAAATGAAACAAAAACCACAAAAATTTTCTTTTGTGGTCCAAGACAGAAAGTTCTTGGGATATGAGGTAAGTGAACATGCCATTGAGGCCAGCCCTAATCAAATCCATGCCATAAAGGACATGGAAGAACCCAAAACAAGAAAAGAAGTCAGGAGCTTAAACGGAAAAGTAGCAGCCCTTAGCAGGTTCATTTCCAAAGCCACCGACAAATGTGTCCAATTATTTGATGTAATAAAGAAAAAGAAGAATTTAGAATGGAATGAAGAATGTTGAAAGGCCTTTCAAGAATTGAAAAATTACATGGGAAAACCCCTGATTCTATCTAGCCCTGAGAAAGGGGAAGAATCATACCTATATATTATCGTTTAGTAATATGCGGTAAGTTCAGTACTTATAAAAGAAAGGGATGGAACTCAACACCCAATTTACTATGTTATAGAAGGTTAAAGGATGCAGAAACCCAGTACCCCGTAGTGGAAAAATAAGCATATTGCCTAACACTCACAGCACAGAAACTCAAGGGTTATTTCCAAGCACACCCCATTAAGATCCTAACTAGTTTTCCACTTGTAACAACCCGAATTCCGACAGGCCGAATTTTTTTCAAAATTCTAATCTATCAAAACTCGTGTTGGTTTGTTTGGTATCCTACAGAAAAGTTATAGATATAAAATGTATAAGAGCTCAGAAAATATCCCACAATGGAATGGATAAAATATAATATAATCAAAGTATAGTCTTACCCAGATAATAATACTGCTTAATCAGTATCCAAAGCTATCATATCTCTTCCACAAATCTAACATGCGAGTATGTTATGAGGAGGGGGTCCGAACATAAGTTCTAGTGACTGGACTTAAACTACACATTTTGGATAACCCTACATATATCATTCAATTACATTTTCTTATTTATTAGATTACTTAGGTTAACAGTGCTCAAGGCATACATACATGTTGTAGCCATCTACTTCCAATTGGATTAACCTAATACAGTATATATGTAGCTACCCCCAAATTAAGGTACACCCCATGGTACCCCATTTGCACGGTCTCCGCCGTAACGCAACAAAAATATACGTAGTCCCTCATCCTACAATGGAGTGACATGCGGATCTCTATATAACAATGCTACATTCCGCATAAATCTTCCATTGCCATGCTATGTAAGCTTACGGACTGCCACCTTCGATTGAATCAGATTCCATCACAGAGTAATGCCCTAGAGTCTACGATACAGCACCCAAAGCAGACGTGCATGTATCTAGACTTTCCCACATATGTATCATCAATCATACTCGATGCCTTAACCACACATATCCTCTGCTATGTACTGAGTCCCGCAGTAGGGCTGTACAAGAAACAAGGAACTCGGTCGAGAGCTTTTCAGATATTTGTATACACGGATGTTAAGGTCTGCATTTTCATTGGTTATGGTCCCACATGGCCCCTCCCTCAACCAGTGAAAGACGAACAAGATTAAGAACTAGCTAGCCCAAGAGCAAACAACACCCAACAAATCCTAATTGGCATGTCCCTCACCCATAGCCTTGATAGAAAAAGGTCTATGGTCTTTTGGTTTAGTTCCCCGTCTTTCCGCATCACAGATCACATATCAAGATGACTGTCGATGGTAGGTACTCGACGACTTGCTATCAACAAATGGTTAGACTTGTCAGTACTCGACAAAATGGTCATAACACAGCCTAGTCACAAGCTACCGAGATCATTGAATCACCTATGCCACCCTATAGTCTTTTGATTGCCCACTACCGTGGAAATCAAGGCATACTCGCCGGGTAGAAACGCACAGACCTAACCTCTGTGAGCACAATATAACGATGTCACAGCACATACTACCAAGAGTACCCTCCACGCCCCAGAAGTCGCATGCCTCCCCTTCCAGTCCTTCGGAGCCAACAGAATATCAGCAGAACAACAAGAAGAACAAGTAAAATAATTAGATGGACATGTGCTTCCTTCGTTTCCCATGACACCATGATGATCTAACCCGTTGGGTTATTCACCTTCAGACATATGGACAGGTCCAATCACCTCAGGTTAACGTGATATTAGACCATATGTTTAAACATTCAATTATATGCTTGCTCTACCTCGTCAGGTTTCCAGTTAACATGGTTGTTTCCAATTTTATGAACGCATTATTCAAGTTACTGTGTTCTTTCCAAGCCCCTTATATCTCTAAGGAATGAACCCCTCTTGCTTATTAATTTTGGTTACAAAACTTAATCCTTTTACGTTCATTAATAAGCCCATAACATGTCATTCTCTAGATTGTAATCCAAGGTATGTAATCTACGATCCCTTTATATTATTCATTATCGGATTCCATAGTTACAGTAACATGTTCTATAATACGTAATTAAGTATATCTCAATTCACATGTTTTCTGTTTAATATGTCACATATTATTTATGATTAAATATAACTTATTTCATTCCATAAGTTTACCATATCCTTTCTCATTTAATCATAATTCCATCTTATACTGCCACTGCAACTTGTTGTTTAATTATTAACTTCGTTCTCTTAACTAAGGTTTACTAACAAGTTTCCTTTCCATTTATTATAACTTATGTTATTCTTATCAGTAGATTTCAGATTCTCAATTTTACGGATAACTTAATTTACAATTAAGTACTAATTATCTCATTACATAGGTTATCCCATTTTCTTTACCGTTTATTAAAACCTATGTTATAATTTCCACTTGTCCCTATGACATGCATAGCTATTATCTTTCCCTTTTCCCCTTCAAATTTATCCATAATAGGTTATTATAATTCCCCATTCATTCTACTTCTTTTACTATTGCAACTATCATTCATTTCCCTTAATAAAAATTTGTGCCTTTTCTCTTGTTATATACATATATTTATATATATCTTTATGCACTAGACCTCTCACATTAAGCCGACCACTTGTGGATGCCGAATTTGTCGGGCGGTTCTGGACAGACTTCTACCACAACTTGGGCTTAACCTTGTGTCTTAGCACCGTTACATGTGTATTTACACACTAAACCCCTCAAATTAAATTAACAACTTGTGGACGTTGGACTTGTCGGGCGGTTACAGGCAAACTTCTACCACAAGTTGAATTTAACCTCGTATCTAAGTGCGGTTACAGTTTTCTATTAACTATAAATTTAAGCTTATTCATTCTTCTAAATTTTTGATGTAATCTATAATTACATGTCATACTTAATATCATATTTAGTCCTTTATTTGATTATCATGTCGCATGTTCTTTCTAACATGTAATTAACTTCATTCTAAAATAACATGTAATCATCGAATCATGTAGTTATTTCATTCTAACAAATTAACATGTAATTATCCCAATTCTTACATTTAAGGGTTCAAGTACATAATATGCCACAGATTTACATGTAATTAGAAAATGTATGTATAAAACAGTAATCATTTCCACATATTTTAATAGGTTTATGCATTTTAGCAGGTTTACATTTCCACATATTATCGTTTAAACATATCAAATTAACATTTCAATAAATTAATATTTCAATATTTTAATCATTCTAGCAAATTTACGTTGCATATTAATGGGGAATGTCAAACGATAAATATACCAATATAAAAAAGGTATATTTTAAATCCACCCACCGAATTGCTTTCCAAATCATGATTCTGGTCCAGATATAGTATTTCTTGTTTTTCCTAACTGAATTTAGAACCTAAACAACCATAGATCAACAATTCTCAACTAAAAGAAAAAGGGAAGAAAGAGGAGAAAAGTAAATTACCTAGATCCAAGAATTTACCTTACTTCGAATAGAATTCTGAACACCTTCTTTGTTAATATACATCATTTTCCTCTAGATCTTGAATCAGAATATTCCTAAACTAATTATTCTATTTTTCTGAAAAGATTTGAGGAGGAAGAAGAATGACAAAGCTTAGGAGGCTTCTCAGAAAATGTGAGATTTAGGCTAGGCTCTGCTAGCTTATTATAGGTGTTCAGGATCTTATCGTACACGCAGCGCTGATTCAGCAACGAACATTGTTAAGAAAAAACTACAGATTCATTGATGAATCTAGCCAGATCTGGGGTGGGTCGACCCGGAGGTCGACTCCCTTGTATGTGCCGACCCTAGGATCGACCCCCATATGTTGGTGTAGACCCTAGGATTGACAACCCGGGTCCCACTAGTGTTTTTTTCTCTGTGCGTGGTCTACAGTTTGAACTGATTTGAATTATAATCATATATAAGGTCCTTATATGTATAAAAAGCTTCTAATGCCCATTTTATACGTATATATATACACACCTTTTATTTCGATTTCAAAATTCAAATGGTGTTATGCCGTTAATTAATTCTTACCATATTTCTTTGATTACAGCCTTATTTTGAACTTTTTTCTTGTATATATATATTTCTACACATATATACGCATATATTTACATATACATATATACATATATTTTACTATACTTCCTTATATGCTTAGTATTCCATATATGTGCGTTTATACATATTTTCTCTTTAGAGCATGCATTATTTTAGTCGTTCCCTTAAAACAAAAATATGGCGCTGGTGGGGATCGAACTCTATACCTCTCGCATGAATGCCACATGCTCTAACCAAATGGACTACTTAGGCTTTTCATTAACAAGGCTTAGCACAATGATGCTCATTATTACTTTCTTATTCCTCCTTTTCATGTTTGTTGTGTAATCTTTTATTTAAACCGTTGCATGTAACTATATCCAACTGCATGTATCTTTTTCTTTCATTTTCCTTATATTATTATTACATAATATTTGTAAATCAGTGCATGCAACATAATTACACTGCATGCAACCAATTTCTTCATTCTTTTTAACGCATGCATTGCATTGTTATTTACATTAATCTTTTCTTCTTTTATTAAGTTATGTCCATGCATATATATATATATATACATATGCATTATTTAAATATCTAGTTGTCATATAATGCAAGGTGTTACATTCTCCACCCTTAGGAAATTTCGTCCCTGAAATTTGATAAGGGTAAAGTCAGATGACCCCTTGCATAATATACATCCATATTGTATGCATCCAATTTTTGCAAACAATATGCACTTGTGCAAAGTGCAATACAACATAATAATACATGTATGCCTAAGAGGTACCTCCTCTATGTATGCAAACTTTCTAAAAATTCTTTCAAAACTTAATGCATACCTCCTAAATATACTGGCAATTCTACATGAATGCAACATTTTGAAAATCGAAATACATTTTCATCCAATTTTTCCCACACACTTGCAGAGGAAGAGCCAGTTCATCCAATTATTACATCCAAAATCCTACCAACTAATTTTACTTCTCAAATTTCAGAAAAACTAATTTTCTAAATTCAATTTCCTATGTTACAAAAAGGTGGAAAATGCTAAACTTTACATCTTCTATTTTTCTTTTTCAACCTTTTTCTAACTGTACTTGGATTTTATGTAACTATTTTTAATGATTCCCTATTTTCCTATCCATGCACAACCTATATAAGAAAATTTTCTCTATTACAGATTTTCTTTTTCATCTTATATTGGAATTTTTTTATTCTTATCCATCTTTTCTCATAATTTTCCATTTTTATTTAACTGTCATGTTTGTTGCTTTACTAAATTTGTCGCTTCCTTTTTAGTTGTACCATTTCTCCTTTCTTAGCTTATTTAATCATCTTATCTAAGTTTAGTTTCAAATAAGCCTTCTAGTCCTTCAACTAAAACTGGAAAACAAACGCTCTACACAGCTACTACTAAGGGCTAAGAATCTCAGGACTATGTCCCCTCATAAAAATTCAAACAACAGTATGTAAATACTTATTTGCCCTCTACTGTCTAGTAGTCACCACTAGTACTTGCTGCGTACTAATAGAAATTTTTAAGCAACACCTAGGATTTTCGGTGCTTACGCATTCTACGGGAACTTACCATTATTACAAGATAATTCTTGCTATCTACTTCATAGCCTCTAAACTTTTCGCGTCTTCCCTAGGCACTAATCGTTGCCTACTCCATACTTTTAAAAAAAAAATCACGATTTGGCCTTTTCGTTTCACTTTTCTTCTAAAAGTTAAAAGTATCAAATATTCATTTTTCCTCACCAAAAAGTACTTTTGCCAAACCGCAAAAACATATCATTTAAAAAAAATGTAAACCAATTTTTATTTTCAAATCACAAAAACTGGAGTAGATAAGGATAGCTATTTCTCAATCAGGTTTACAACTTGTTCTTACCTATAAGGTAGGTTCAGTTACTTACAACAAGGTGCAAACACCTACTCTACTCTTAATTTCTACAACTTATTTTGTCCACCCAACAAAATTTTCTTGTTAAAACAATTTATCCAAAATAATTGTCCAAAGAATAGAGATTTCAAAACTTGAAAACTTAGCGAGATATACATGCTCTATAATATGCACCTTTTACTGAGAGAATTTATTTTAGAAAAAAAATTTCGCAAGAAATCGCTATTTACAAAATATACCCTATTTTACTACAAAACTCAATATGTACTTTTTCAAATATGCTCTTTACATATTTTCAAAACTGCTACTTTTAAGATCAAAACTTGAAAACACCATAAACCATTTTTTAAAAGCTTTTACAATTTCAAATTCTCTAAAGTAAAAAAATGGGGTTAGAAGCGAAGTGGGTTTCCCATTTTTCTAGGCTTTCCTAGACACCCCCACAAAGTCAACTCTCCCAACTATATATATTCCTAATCCATTCTTCTCTTTTAACCCTTTTCCAATTAATAAGGATTTACTGCTAAACCCACTAATATGAATTATTAACATATGGGATCCGACATTCTCTATTTCGAAACGTATTGTACACTTCCCATTCAAATTTCTAAGGGTCTCAGATTTCCATATTCATTCATTTAGTGTATAAAACAGACATCCCAATTCTTACCATATTATACACTTTCTATTTAGTGGGTTCCTCTATGGATCTAAGTATATATATAATATTTATATTTAAAAAAAATACAAATACGCTCACTCATTATCTATACAGGAATCCTAAACCTAGGCTCCGATACCAGATGTAACAACCCGAATTCTGACAGACCTAATTTTTTCAAATTCTAATCGATCGGAACTCGTATTCATTTGTCTGGTATATAGCAGAACAGACAGAGATATAAAATTTATCAGAGATCATAAAATATCTCATAGCGGAATGGATAAAATATAATATAATCAAAGTACAGTCTTACCTAGATAATAATACTACCTAACCAGTATCTAAAGCTATCATATCTCTGCCACAAATCAAACCAGCAAGTATGTTATGAGGAGGTCGTCAGAACACAAGTTATAGTGATGGATTTAAAATACACATTTTGGGTTACCCTACATACACCATTCAATTACATTTTCTTATTTATTAGGTTACTCGGGTTAAAAGCGCTCAAGGCTTACATACACGTCGTACCCATCTACTACCCAATGGATTAACCTAATACAATGTATATGTAGCTACCCCCAAATTAAGGTACGCCCTATGGTACCCCACTCGCACGGTCTATGCCGTAACACCACAGAAATATACGCAGTCCCTCATCCTATGCAGAGTGACGTACGGATCTCTATATAACAGTGTTATGTTCTTCATAGATTTTCCATTGCCATGTTGCATAAGCGTACGGACTGCCACCTTCGGTCGAATGATATTCCATCACAGAGTAATTTCCTAGAGTCTATGATACACCTTCCAGGGCAGACATGCATGTATCTAGACTTTCCCACGTACGTATCGTCAATCATACTCGATGCCTTAACCGCGCATATCATCTATTGTGTACCGAGTCCCGTGGCAGGGCTATACAAGAAACACAGAACTCGGTCATGAGCTTTTCAGATATCTGTATACACAGATGCTAAGGTCTGCATTGTCAATGTCTATAGTCCCACCTGACCCCTCCCTCAACTAGTAAAAGTTGAGCAACATTGAGAACTAGTGACCTTGCCCAAGAGCAAACAACACACAACAAATCCTAATTGGCTTGTCCCTCACCCATAGCCTTGATAGCAAAAGGTCTATGGTCTTTTGGTTTAGCTCTCTGTCTTCTCGCATCTCGCTTCATGTATCAAGCTAACTGTCGATGGTAGGTACCCGACGATTTGTTATCAACAAATGGTTAAACTGGTCAGTACTCGATAAAATGGTCATAACCCAGCCTAGTCACAAGGCAACGAGATCGTCGAATCACCTATGCCACCCAATAGTCTTCTTATTTCCCACTATCATGGAAATCGAGGCATACTCACCGGGTATAAACGCGCAGACCTAACCTCTGTGAGCACAGTAGAAGGTTGTCGCAACACAGAGGACTACCCAGAGTACCCTCCACGTTTTAGAAAGTCGTGTGCTTCCCCTTCCAATCCTTCAAAGCCAACCGAATATCAGCAGAACAACAAGTAGAACACGCAGAATAATCAGATGGACGTGCGCTCCCCTCGTGTCCTATGACACCATGATGATCTACCCATTGGGTTATTCACCTTCAAACGTATAGACTGGTCCAAGCGCCTCAGGTTAACGTGATATTAGACCCTATGTCTAGACATTCAATTATGCGTTTGCTCTACCTTGTCAGGTTTCCAGTTAACTTGGTTATTTTCAATTATATTAAATTATTATTCAAGTTACCATGTTCTTTCCAAGCCCCTTATATCTCTAAGGAGTGGACCCCTCTTTCTTACTAATTTTGGTTACAGTACTTAACCCTTTTACATGTATTAATAACCCCATAACATGTTATGCTCTAGATTGTAGTCCAAGGTCTATAATTTACAATCTCTTTATATTATTCATTGTCTGATTCCATAATTACAGTAACATGTTCCATTTAATATGTAATAAAGTATATCTCAATTCATATGTTTAATGTTTTACATGTCTTTTATTATTTATGATTAAATATGACTTATTTCATTCCATAAGTTTACCTTGTCCTTTGTCATTTAATCATAATTCCATCTTATACTGTCACTACAACTTGTTGATGTTTACTTATTAACTTAGTTCTCTTAACTAAGGTTTACTAATAAATTTCCTTTCCATTTATTATAACTTATGTTATTCTTATCAGTAGATTTCAGATTCTCAATTATACAGATAACTTAATTTACAATTAACTACGACTTATCTCATTACATAAGTTATCCCATTTCCTTTATCGTTTATTATAACCTAAGTTATAATTTCCGCTTGTCCGTAGGACAAGCCTATCTATTATCTTTCCTTTTTCCATTCATGTTTATTCATAATGGGTTATCATCATTCCCCATTCATTATACTTCTTTTACTGTCGTAACTATCATTCATTTCCATTCATTTACTTTAATCACAATTTGTACCTTTTATCTTCTTATATACATACATACATACATATATATATATATATGTTTATGCACTTGACCTCTCACATTAAGCTGAACACTTGTGGTTGTTGGATTTGTCGGGCTGTTCCGAGAAGGCTTCTACCATAAGTTGGGCTATACCTCGTGTCTTAGCACCGTTACATGTATATTTACGCACTAGACCCCTCACATTGAATTAACAACTTGTGGATGCTGGATTTTCCAGGCGATTCCGGCCATACTTCTACCACAAGTTGAATTTAACCTCGTGTCTAAGTGCAGTTACAGTTTTCTATTTACTGTAAATTTAAGCAGATTCATTCTTCCAAATTTTTACTATAATCTATAATTACATGTCATACTTAATATCGTATTAAGTCAATTATTTGATTATCATGTCGCATGTTCTTCCAAACATGTAATTAACTTCATTCTATAATAACAAGTAATCATCGAATCATCTATTTATTTCATTCTAACAAATTAACATGTAATTATCCCAATTCTTGCAGTTAAGGGTTCAAGTACATAATATGCCAGAGATTAACATGTAATAAGAACATGTATGTATACAGCAGTAATCGTTTCCATGTATTTTAACAGGTTTACACATTTCTGTAGGTTTACATTTCAATATATTAATGTTTAAACATATCAAATTAACATTTCAACATATTAATACTTCAACATATTAATCATTCTAGTAGATTTACATTGCATATTAACGGGGAATGTCAAACGATAAATATACCATTATCAGAAAGGTATATTTTAAATCCACTCACCTAATTGCTTTCCAAATTATGAATCTAGTCCAAATCTAGCATTCCAAAGTTCTCCTAACTGAATTTAGAACCTAAACAACCATGGATCCACAATTCTCAACTAAAAGAAAGAGGAGAAAATTAAATTGACCAGATCCAAGAATTTACCTTAACTTCGAATAGAATTCTGAACACCTTCTTTATTAACATACATCCTTTTCCTTTAGATCTTGAATCAGAATTTTTCTAAACTGATTATTCTATTTTTCTAAAGAGATTTGAGGAGGAAGAAGAATGGTAGAGCTTAGGCGGCTTCTCAGAAAATGTGAGATTTAGGCTAGGCTCTTCTAACCTATTTATAGGTGTTTAGGATCTTATCATACACGCAGCGTTAAATCAGCAACGAACATGGTTAAGAAAACAGTCTAGATCCATTGATGAATCTAGTCAGATCTAGGATTGGTCGACCCCGGGGTCGACCCCCCTGTGTGTGTCGACCCTACGGTCGACCCCCCTATGTTTTTGTTGACCCTAGGGTCAACCATTTGGGTCCCACTAGTGTTTTTTTCTGTGTGCGTGGTCTTCATTTTGAATTGATTTGAATTATATTCATATATAAGGTCCTTATATGTATACAAAACTTCCAATGCCCAATTATATGTATATATTTACGCACAACTTTTATTTCGATTTCAAAATTCAAACGATGTTATGCCGTTATTTAATTCTTACCATATCTCCTTGATTGCAGCCATATTTTGAACATTTCTCTTGTATATATATATATATATATATATATATATATATATATATATATATATATATTTCTGCACATATATACACATATATTTTTGTATACATATATATATATTTTTCTGTACTTCCTTGTATGTATACTTTTCTGTATATGTGCGTTATACATATTTTCTCTTTAGAGCATGCATTATTTTAGCCATTCCCTTAAAACAAAAATATGGCGCTAGGTGGGATCGAACTCTATACCTCTCACATGAAAGCCACATGCTTTAACCAACTGGACTACTTAGCCTTTTTGTTAACAAGGCTTAGAACAATGGTGGTAATTATTCTTTTCTTATTCCTCCTTTTCTTGTTTGTTGTAATATTTTATTTAAACCATGACATGTAACTTTATCATTTTGAATGCATCATTTTCTTTCAAATTTCTTATATTATTAATGGATAATATTTGTAAATCAGTGCATGCAACATAATTACACTATATGTAACCAATTTCTTCTTTCTTTTTAACATATGCATTGCATTTTTAATTACATTAATCTTTTCTTCTTTTATTTATTTATGTCCATGCATATATATACATATATGCATTATTTAAATATTTAATTGTCATAAAATGCGTGGTGTTACACCACTTAAGTAAGTCTTCAGCAAGCGGGAAACCTCGGGAAGGTTAGTCAAATAGGGAATTGAGCTTAGCCCATACAAGAATGAGTTTCAACCTCGAGAAGCTATCAAGGTACAAGATCTAACAGATTTCATGAATGAGTGCACAAGCTTTATTACAGAACAATCAACTAACGAAAGTGACCTAAAGGCTAAGTAGCAATTGTTTGTAGATGGATCTTCAAACGAACAAGGAGAAGGGGCGGGATACATCATAATTACCCCTGATGGGCACCGCTTGCATTAAACGATGAAGTTAGGATTTCCAGCTACTAACATTTGGCCGAATACGATTCAATGATGGTTGGACTGAACCTAGCAATACTATTTAAAATACCTCAAATAGAAATCTTTAGTGATTCACAATTAATGGTGAATCAGATAAAGAAAACGTATCAAGTCAAAGATGCATGGTTTTCCCATATTTGAAAATGATACTAAAGATGCTTAGCCAAGCTAGCTAACTCCTGAGGAGCACTCGAAAATCGGATAATTCCCATAGTGTATCAGGAAAGGCCTAGCAGTGAGCATGAAGGACTCAATCGAAACAGGAAAGGAGTTGTTGGTCTTAACTAGATCCTAAGATGCAAGTAAAGAAACTGAAGTGAATAAGGAGGTTGCTTCTAATACAGAACCTTCTTCAGCAAATATAAATTGTCATTACAGAGATACTTGGATGACTCCTATCGTGAATTACCTACTGAACGGGATTCTCCCTTTAGTTGGAAGGCGTAAGAAAAATAAGACACCAGGCCCCTACATTTGTAATTACAAATGGGATTCTCTATAAGAAAGGGCACTCACTTCCCTGCTTAAGATGTGTGAGCCTTGAGAATGGGCTTAACCTATTATGAGAAACACATAATGGTTTGTGTGGAGATCATTCCAATGGAATCAAGTTGGCCAAGAGGGTCATCCGAAAAGGATTCTATTGGCCATAAATGGTAAGCCGATAAATTGAATATGTCAAGAAATGTGAGAAATATAAAAGGTATTCTACAATACCTCGGCTACCTCCAAGTGAATTAACCAACATCTCAAGCCTGTGGCCTTTCGATGTATGGGGGATAAATATGATCGAGCCTCTGCCAGTTTCCAAGGGTGGAACTAAGTATGTCGTAGTGGCTATTGATTACTGTACCAAATGGGTGGAATCATAATCCCTTCCGACAATTACTTCTAAACAGGTGTTGAGATTTGTGATAGAGAATATTATTACTCGCTTTTGGATTCATTACAAAATCATATCAGACAATGGAACACAATTCGAATGCGAAGAATTCACTCGATTTTGTAATAAGAATCGGATCATCAAAAGCTTCCCCTCGGTAGCACATCCAAGGGCAAATGGAGTCGTTGAAGCTGCAAACAAAACCATAAAAACGATTCTCAAGAAATGACTGAACCAAGCTAAAGGAAATTGGGCAGAAGAATTACGCTTAGTGCTTCAGTCTTATAGAACTTCCGCCAAAAAGGAAATGGGACATACCCCATTTTCTCTGACATATGGATGTGAAGCCATTCTTCCAATTGTGGTTGAAATCCCTTCACATTGAATGATATCTTACGCATTTGATCCAAATCAAGAGTTAAAAAAGGAGTCCTTGGACCTAATACATGGATTAAGAGACGGGTATTGGCCAACACAACATCGGATGGTCCTCTTAGCCTAAATTGAGAAGGACTCGTATTCATCCACTAAGATGTCATACCTAGGACGTATCGAAGATGCAAATAGAATGGTGGTCTTGTTCAAAGAACATGGAAAATTAAACATTTGAAGCTATACTTCTCAATGTTAAATGAGTAAAGGAAGGTCTTCTCAAAGAATATTCACACAACTAAGGGTATGGAAACCCTCTCAAAGCTCAAAATAACCCAAGATGGGTCAAACTACAAATGGATGATAACCCTTGTCACCGCCGAGTTGGCCTGTGCAAGGCACCCCCCGGAGGGTGGGTGATGCGTAAGTCTTTCTCCGCACCCTAAACAGAAAGGGCCAGGTTAAAGCATCAAAACCGTAAGCCTCCGGCCTACACCATAAATAGTCGTGATGAAGCGTCTAATTAGCATGCCCTGCCTCTGCTCGTAGAAGAGTAAGCCCTGCCTCTACTATAAACTAAGAAAGTCCTATCTCTTCTTATGTTCCACGTTACCCGCAGAAGAGAACACAAACCCCTATCATTGGCCACGATGGTCAGGATAGGGCACTCCTTGAAGGAGGGTGGAGTGTAAGCCTCTATCACTGCCTACGATGGACAGGGTGGACCATCAAAAGAATAAGGCTTAATTTCGCGTCTATGATGGCCCGGTTTAAGCATTTAAGAACTTATCATCACCTACAATGGTCAGGATAACCCACCTCTTGGAGGGAGGTCGGGTAAGTCCTTGGGCCCTACTTGTGGATGAGCTAGCCAAGTGCACTGGACGCACAGGCGTAGTGAGTGTCCACCAAAGCACGCACATCCTCTGTTTTGATGATAAAGCCCAGAGAGTGGCTCAAGAAGCACGTAATTCCTCGGCTTCATAAATCAAACCCGAAAAGGGCAATGAAACTAATAACCGAAAGTGGATTTCTGGTCTTCTATTCTTAGTACCTGAATAAGGGTTGGTTCATAACTTCTAATATTACCACAAGTGGATTTCTGGTCTTCATTTCTTAATACCCGAACAAGGGTTGGTTGGGGACTTCTATTGTGGATTTCTAGTCTTCATTTCTTAGTACACGAAAAAAGGTTGGTTTCAGACTTCTATTATTACCAAAAGTTGATTTCTAGTCTTCATTTTTAAATGCCCGAACATGGGTTGGTTTGGGACTTCTATTATTACTAGAAGTGGATTTCTGGTCTTCATTTCTTAATACCCGTACAAGGGTTGGTTCTGAACTTCTATTATTACCAAAAATGGATTTCTGATCTTCATTTCTTAATACTCGAACATTGGTTGGTTCGGGACTTCTATTAATGCCAAAAGTGAATTTCTAGTCCTCAATTTTTGATAACTGGATAAGGAGTGGTTCGGGACTTTAGTTAATGCCAGAAGCAGGAATCTAATCTTCAATCTTTAACGCAAAAATAGTAGTTGGACCTGTTGTTTCCTTCTTTTCCCAAAGGAAAAGTTATAAACTTATAATGTGGCCACCAAAATAAGAATTCTTTTGATTTCTATTTTATGTCCCGTGGCTACTACAGAGACGTTGCTATGGGCATTCCATTATGGAACCCGATGTTAATAATAATATCCACTCATGGTCGGCAAACAGAAAGTTCCCTAACCTCTCCCTTTTATTTTCCAACAAATTGTAAAGCATGAATAAATATTAGACAAAAGACACAAGTCTAATATAATATTAACAACTAATCCCAAGAAACACCTTATCTATTGTGCATACAAATTATTATGAAAAGTAACGTGTAATATTATTTATTGAAGTTCATGTAGGAGGAACGTGAAGAAATCCAGAAAGGAAGTATGACTTGAAAAGGCAAAAACACACCTTCCCTGGGGGCAATTGTTACAACCAAAATCTCTACCAAGGCAGGTTGACCGTGAACGGGTATAGGACCACCGCACATAAAGAAGAATTATCTGTAAGCAGAAACTAAACATAGGTTAAAACCTTGAGCATAAAAAAGTATCTGGAAGGACCAACAACCGGCACCCTCCATAAAGAGGGAATCTTAAATCCAATATGAAAAGAGACTACCGGTAGGGTAATTCAGCCGCAAAGGGTAACCGACAAGGAGTCATTCAAAATCAGAAGCTAGTAAGGAGAAAAACCAGGGACACTACAACTAGAGACCCATAAAGGCAAAAGGCCTATCGTCTTTAACTTGCTTAACGCCGATACACTAAGAGAAAAAAAGCACCAAAATCATAAGGTTCGAAGCACAAGGGAATCCTTCGGGAGGAAGCTAGCGAGAACCCAGTCGGGCGATCGCTAAAAGGACACTTTAACAAATAATCACTAAAGCACCGGAAACATCCTTCCGGGAAACTTGAGCTTGCTTAAGGGTGTTAGCGAAAGGGGTGACGGATCCAAGTCCCTATATGTAAAGCATGAAGACAAGTTTTACAAAAGATCGATAGCAAGACAGGAAACTCGTATCCGGAAGCATATAGCCGAAAGAACATATCCAGAAGCCTAAAGCCCTCCGAAAGCTATCCATACTAACAGGCATGGTATCGATACTAAGAAAGTTGAGAAACATAAAATAGAAACTCCAATGACTGAGACCATATCTCCGAGAGCCAGAACCAGCACCTTACAACCCCCGGGAACAAAGTGAAAAAAGGCTGAGAGTCAAAGCTTCCGAAACCAAGGGAAAAAGTGGCCGACGGGGGCATTGCTGGCCCAATAATAGAAAAGGCCACGATTTGTCTGTAAATAAGTCCCCAGGGGTCTCATTTTCGGCGATGAACTTTCATTTCTCAATCTTTCTCTCTTTTTCTCAAAAGAACGCAAATTTCCAAATCGAATTGGGGATTTCTTCAAATCTTGTAATATATCCTCAATTAATAAAAGGGAGAAGTCCGAGACTTAAGCATTTATCGATTTGATAAGCATATTGTATTTGAAATGAAAAGACAGGGATTTAATAATAAACTTTCTCATGATAGACCTAACCACTGCTCATTCGACCCTGGGTCAATCCAAGGCTTCCCTCCTTTCAGACAGTCATACACGACTTAACTCTTTCACGGTAAGCCTAATTAACCTAGCCAGGGAAGGAATATTGCTGTGAACTTTTGACTTAATATCTGAAGCTACCACGACCCCCAGGTAGGTTCGATTCAGAAGTATCATATAAGTCAATATTCATTATAGCATGTAAACAACCCTTACGTTGCAAGGCATTAGCATGTTTCCTCTTAGCATAGTGTATATCATTTTATCCAAGATCTAAAGGTGGTAGTGACATGAAGTTTCGACCATACTCAACTTGTAAAACCTTTCTCCTAAAGTAGTCATCGACTTTGCGGTTCCATAAGCGTGATGCTCACC
This sequence comes from Allium sativum, assembly GCA_030737875.1. Lineage (NCBI taxonomy): Eukaryota > Viridiplantae > Streptophyta > Magnoliopsida > Asparagales > Amaryllidaceae > Allium > Allium sativum. The sequence continues at coordinate 415,641,500 of CM060923.1, read as the reverse complement.
CTTTGAGGGAAGACTAACTAATCTTTGGATTCAAGGTTCTGACGCTTAGGAAATGTTAGAGCTTGTTAGGAACGCCGATTCATAATCATATTCCAGTAACGTTTGGACTACTCATGCATCAAACTATTAGACATATGCATTGCTCCTCCAAGTTCGGGTGTTTATGAAAAATATCTTTAACACTAGGTGATACAGAGCTACTTATAGTTTTGTTCCTTGGATAAGTGTCAGGAGAAGGTTCAGTATCAATAACCTTATCAACATCGGAAATGGCGGGGTCAAAAGTTGTACGTACTCCAGTCATTATAGTATCGTCTTTGTAGAAGTGAACTGATTTATCATGCTTCGGTCTATTGGGCGATGTCTCAATATAAGAATCTGCAAGCCTCTTAAAAGATTCAGCATCTGATCGAACTAAGGCATCAAGAGCGGAGAGAACCTTAGAAGCCTATGTACCTGAACGGGAGTAGCCATAACCAAAAGACAAGGGTGAGAAGACCAATACACAAAAATAATAAATTATGTCAAGAAAGAAACAAAGTATTGGTCAATGTACCTGGGAATGGAAGAGATGCTGCATTAAACGTACTAGAGCTGAGGGATAAGCTCTTGCAGCCAGAAAATTGAAGGGGTGGTTGTCCTAAACTCTTTTGTCCTAGCGGAAGAAGGCCACATTCACGAAGTCTGTCTATAGTAAGCATGGCTGACTTACGACTTAGTTCCTCGGGTGCTTTGAGGATAACCTCGACTACCTGAGTCTCCTTTTTCAATAAAGTCATGTTTGTGGAAGAAGGATCTGTGTATAAACAAAAATCAAACAAGAATACGAAGATAATGTAATTACTTTTGGAAAAAGAGAAACTCACCAAGATCAATGAACTTCCCTAATATACCGAGAGGGCATTTGACATAAAAGAATTGATCATCCCAGGATTTAGTTCCGCTGATGCTATCAATTATCAATCTTTTTATAAGGTTCATATGAAAAATAGGCAATTCCGTACTTTTGGGAAATCGTACCGTATGATGAATGAGTTTAGGAGTAAGAGAAGCTTGACCTGATACGAGTGCCAAAACTTCCAAGCATAGAAGTAAAGTGTAAGTGAATTGGGTGAAAGTTGGATAGGAGCAATTCCCAAATAACACAAGAGCATGAGTAGGAAAGGTGGGAGAGGAAGGAAACCCTCATGCCAAATGCGGATCGCTGAGTACGCAAAATACTCCTCTAGAGGATCTTTGTGTAATGGTCCAGATTCCGTACCCTTTGAGTTGACTAATCACACCACATGTCCAAACCAAATTGCACAGAAATACGAATCATTTCTAGAAAGAAGTTAGAGGATGAGAAATGGAAAGAAAGAAAAATTAGAAGAGAAGAAGACGAAGAACTCAAATCTCACATTAGAACGAATAAAATATATTAAATAACATAACCTTTGAAATACAAATCAGTAACTTTATATACATACAATTATCAGAGCATAACGACTATTTCTGGAACAGTTATAAACACTTGCTTCCAGATACAACATAATACGAAGCAAAAAATATGATAGTTTCTAGCTAACTGATGAAGCCTCCTGCTTCAAGCTCCTCCAAGTGAATCTGTAAAATCTTGAGTACTTGACTTCCATACGAATTTTGGCACCTAAGAGTTTAGGGTAAAAAAACAAAATAAACTCTGGATTAGTCATGGGACTAGTGTGAGTAAACTTCAACCACTTATTTAACTTTCAAAAATCCTTTCGAAAGAAATGATAATTGTAAGACCGATCCATACATAAACACGGATGGTTTTTATCTTACAATAACCAAAAATATTTTTGATTTCAAATCCGGTGATATTATAATAGTGTCCACATCAAATAAATAGAAATCTACCGAAACGCTTGCATCTCATGCTACATATATAATATAAAATCAGAAACTACAGGGTGCTTATTAGAGATTGACTATGACAAGGCATGGAACCATGTTCTGGTCAATGTACCCTAGAGGGGATACAATGGTGTTCTATAAGAACATCTTGCAACCTAGCCACACATGGTTGGCCGCTCAATTAACTTGAGTGTACCAAGCGTATTATCACCAACGGTTGCGATCAGCGAATGTTACCGAAAGCATACAGCGACAAATAGAATAAGAAGCAATTGGAATTTCTCTAGATTAGGTGATAATACCCTAATGGGAATGACCCACTTGGCCATGTTGCCTGCCCGATTTCTGTCATTTCCCAGCAAATGAGGCTTGAGGTAATGATTGCTTTTTAAGACATCTTGCCACCATTTACTTTGAATGACATATCGTTAGATCCATTAAATCACTAATTGATTTCCACAAATATACTCTGGGTGTTAAGCTTAAGAGAATAATTTCCTCGCCACCATACTTGGTATATTCGTAAAAATCAATGTTTGTGACCATCTAGAGATACACTGTCAAATATTCATCCATATACGTTGTCCAAGGAATGGACAAAGCGAAGGCAGTGTTCTATTAATCCATCTCGGGCAATTTCTACCTAGGATTAACAGAACAGCCCTTGCACTTTACTCCGTCTTCAATCATTTTCGACATATTTAGACTCGTAATGCTTATGCCTATACAGAGTGGTTTTTAGATAATAAATCCAAATACGGTCTCTTCGTATTGACAATGGAGATATAAAATAAACCAAAACATTGATAGTCGGTGATTTAACTATCAAAGGAACGTCCATACAACCAGCGTTCATGTTTCCAAATGGAAATTCTATCAACCATCAAACAATCCTGAGCCCCTAATTTATTTCTTATTAAATTATCATTTCCCAATTTCACAAACTCCTTATTTATATTCCAAAAAATATGCGTCGTTAATGTTGGAAAACATATTCTTCTCTTCACATTCTTATTTCATATATTTAGAAAATATACGTTATTAACATCGAAAAACAATTTCCGGTTTCCATCTTTTAACTTCTCATTAACCAAAGCATTTCATTTTCTATTTTTAGAAAACATCTCTAATTATAATTGGAAAACATTTCCAAAATCCTTTTAAATTAAACCGATGTTATATAAAACATCCTTATTATGACTCGACTCATTAATCATTCATTAAGTAACCATATCACTAACCTTAAAAGCCCAAGGCTTAGAAAAAGAAATGGTGGCCCAAGAAGGGCATGGCTAAGAAGGGAGAAAAACCTTAAAAGGCCCCGATTAAGGCTGATGTTTAGTGCCATGGCTATGGAAATTTTGGGTATTTTGTGATAGACTATAAGAAGATAAAGAACGCTTGTTTAAGTTGTGGTCAATTTGGACATTTTACAAGGCAAGGATCTAATAAGAAAGGACAGAAGGCTGGATCATCCGGAGGACAAGTGCATGTGCTTGAGGCTGGTGGACCGAATCGTGGCAGGAAAGTCACCATGGAAGGTGTGATTTCTCGTTTTGACTATCCTATTAGGACACTCTTTTATTTGGTGCTTCACATTCATTCACATCCAATTCTATGGTAGATAATCTGCACCTAGACACTTGCAATGTTTCAGATCCTATTGTAGTCTCAAACCCCATAGGAGGTAAGGCTCATTTATCAGTGACATATAGGGGTTTGATAATTTCTGTTATTGGCGTCGAATTCGAATGTGACGCATATGTTCTTTTCTTTATGGATTACGTATTAATCCGAAGAATGGATTGGCTAGCCTTGTATGGTGCCACCATTGATTGTGAGAGGAGAGTTGTTAGACTTATAACGTGCTATGTTAGAACTATCGAAATTTCTTGTGACCCACGGAGGTCAGTTATGCTCAGTTCCCTAGATTCTCTTGATGCTTCCATTGATGATCTTCGATCAATACCTATTGTTAATAGTTTTTTGGACATTTTGGATGAGGTTAGAGGATTATCTCTAAGTTATGAGATAGATTTTCGGCTATACTTGGTGGAGAATGCAAAACAAATCACTTTACCAGCGTGCCTCATGTCTCCTAGATAGAGGAAGGAGCTCAGCAAACAAGTAGGTGAGTTACTCAAGAGGGGATTCATTAGACATAGCATTTCTGAGGGGGAAGTTCCGTCTTTGCAACTAAGGCAGACGACTCTTTTCATTTACGTGTGGACTATAGAGAGTTGAATAAGCTCACAAAGAAGAATAGGCACCCACTTTCGAAGAGTGATGAATTTTTTAACCAATTAGTAGGCGCTTCGGTTTTCTCATGGTTGGATCCAGCAATGGGATTTCATCAGCTTAGGGTACCGGATGATAGTATTGACAAGACATATTTCAGAACTCTGGACGGTTTCTTTGAGTGGTTGGTCATGCCTTTTGGGTTGACCAGTGCGCCTGCATGCTTCATGGAGTTGATGGGTCGGGTGTTTTCGGAATATCAATACCAGTTTGTTGTGGTTTTAGTGGACGAAATTATGTTTTTCTCGAGAAGCGCGGAACAACATGCCAGACACATACAGGAGCTTCTCGGTACTCTATGATCGCATCAGCTTAATGCTAAATTTTTTATGAGTCATTTATGGAGAAAGGAAGTCATGTTCCTAGGGCATGTAGTCTACAGGACGGAATAGCGGTGCACCCAACTAAAGTTGTTGCAGTTCAAAATTGGAAAGCTCTTAAGAACGTGACAGGAGATAGGAGTTTCCTTGGATTGGCGAGTTACTATAGAAAGTTCATTAAGGACTTTGCATAGTTATTATCTCCAGTCACCAATTTGACGAAGAAGAACTTTGCTTTCGAATGTGAGGATGCATTTCAGAGATTGAAGAGGCTCTGATACCTGCTCCTTTTCTGACTCTTCACGATGGTGGCAAGGTGTTTATGGTCTACACAGATGTTTGTAGCATGGGAAAAGGTGTTGTGTTGATGCAAGAGGGTACGGTGGTCTGCTATGGAAGTAGGCAACTAAGATTTCATGAGATGAACTACCCCACCCATGACTTGGAGTTTACTACTATAGTGTTTGCGCTTATGTCTTGGCCACACTATCTACTTAGAGAAAGATAAGAGCTCTGCACGGATCACAAGTTGCTCAAATATTTTTTCACGTAGAACGATCTCAACTTAAGGCAGCAAAGATGGATGGAGTTCCTTGCGTACTACTATTTTGAGATATCTTATAACCCCCGCAAGAGTAATGTGGTTGCAGATGCATTGATTAAGAAAAGGATGACCTTGAGTTCTCTGTTCGTGGAGGGGCAGAGCTTGGAGTTAATCTCAACCTGTTATTTTAGGCTATCTACGGATTTTACGCTTGGTTTATTGGCATTATTGGACGTGTGACATGCTCTTATGGAGGGCATTGGATGCACGCACCAAGAGGACCGGCAATTAGTGGACATCTTGGATAGACTCGGTAAAGGTGTGACTTCTAGTCACATATCTAGATACTCTAAGGACGAGAAAGAGTGGCTACAACAAGATGGGAGATTGTGTGTTCAAAAAATTGGAGATTTGCTAAGATTTGTTCTTGAGGAGGCTCATCACTCTTGGATGACTATACATCCATGCGGTGAGAAGATATACCAAGGTACGAAGCAAATTTTTCATTGGACTGACATGAAGAAAGATGTGGTTGAGTTTGTGGCCCGGTGTTTGACTTTTTATAAGTAAAGGCTGAACAAAATAAACTGAATGGATTGATTCAGCCTTTGGATATCCCACAATGGAAATGGGTGAGCGTCACTATGGAATTTATTGATGGACTTCCTTGATCGAGCAAGGGCAACATGAGTATATGGGTGATAGTGAACAGACTTACTAAGAGCGCTCGTTCTATTCCGGTCAAGTGCAAGAGGACAACAACTTGGCTAGCATCCATATACCTTAGAGAGATAGTCTGACTTAATGGGGAATCTTCTAGTATAGTAAGTAATTGTGAACACATATTTACGATTGAGTTTTGGAGGAGCTTGTAAGAGGTCGTAGGTACACAGCTAAGACATAACACAACTTATTACTATCAGACCGATGGACATACTAAGAGGATTAATAGAGTTCTTGAGGATTTAGTTAGACTACTTATCCTATATTTCGGAGGGACTTGGGAGGAACATCTCTCACTGGTTGAGTTCATCTACAACATTAGTTATCGATCGAGCATTGGTATGGCAACCTTCGATGCACTTCATGGACGATCCTACAGATTGCCGACATGTTGGTGAGAGTTTACCGAAAGCCTTCTACGCGGGCCAGAGATGGTTAGAGAGTCTTCTAAGAAGATCGACCTTATTTGAAGAAGGATGACAGCATCTTAAGATAGGAAGAAGTTGTTTGCCGATAAAAGAAGGACTTGCTTGGAATTCGAGGTAGAAGATATGATCTTCATCAAGGTATCTCCTTTGAGGAACGTTGTTCGGTTTGGTTCGGTACGGAAATTGGGACCAAGGTTCGCAGGGCCAGGCCTGATGGACTACATAGTTAGACTACCAGAGCGGTAGGCTGGTGTAATGTCCCACTTTTTTCGACTTTGTTTAATGATAAACATTGATTTAAAACTGAGTTAATTATAATAAAATGGAATTGAAATGATATAATAACAAACTTATAACTTTTTATCTAAAATCTATATGTAAATAAATATGTATGTAAAAGTGTACATATGTGAGGATATGTATATCTTGGGATTTTATTTTTGAATTTGATCCTTTATTGCTTAAGAAAATTAAAACAGCCTTTTTAAATTAAAATCTTGTACATGTTGTTGAATAAAAACATGTATATGACATGTACATAGGTATAGTATTAAAACTAAGTATCATTTTAATATAGAAACAAACACAAACATTTATAGCATAATATATGGCATGTATCACGTAGGAAATAAATAAACAAACACAAACATTTATAGCATAATATATAAAATAATGTACGTAATATGGCATGTAAATAATCCCTAAACTAGTGTAGACAAATAAAGTGGAAAACTTATGCAAGAAAACATGCCAGCGACACAAGTGTTTAGAAATACAATAGATTAAGATGAACATCACATGTTTGATAAAATGCCAAAATGGGTACAAAGAGTATGTCAGCAATTAAAGCAACAAGCAAGAGTCAAAAGACTCAAAACGTATTAGTGAGATTTAACCCACGAAATAATGGCTACGAATACAAGCCATTTCCCTACAACAAATCAGTACAAAGTTTCATGTATAAAAATCTTTTTAGCCAAGCTCATACATTTAAAATTTTGTTTTATATTATCCAAATCCAAGAAGAGATTATGGCCATTTTGTGCATTTATGAGGCATGGTGTAGGACTTCTAGAAACAAGAAAGAAGACAGGAACAAGGTAAATATCTAGTGTAAAATATCCATTTTCATGCATGGAATTCGGGGAAAAACCAAAACGAATAGGGTTGAGGGTGAAGTCTAAAAGCTAAACCATACTGTAATTGAAAATGATTAAAACAAGACCTATAACTCATTTAAGAAAATGATTTGTTTAAAACTATATTGTGCCTATAAATACAACTAGGAATCAATACACTTCTCACGCAAAATCCTGTAAACTGAAGAGAGAAAACAGCAGCAGATTTAAGCACAGAGGAGAAGATAAATAGTGAGTAAACTTCACCTCTAATTTTATTTAAAACCTATCTTATGATTTGTGTATATGATGATGTCGAAGTATATTCATAGATGTTCTGAATATACGGTATTGGTTTGCTTCAATCTCCTTGTTAATCTTAAAATGGGAATGAAATCTAAAAACATAAAATAATGAGCTAAAACCAATGAGTTAACCTTTCCCTTGTTTTCAAATTGTTGTCATATGATAAGTATATATAGATATATATATACATTCATGTATTCCTAATTTCTTGTCAAGAACCTGAAATGGCAACAACCCAGGAGCTAAAACCTGTAACCTGTATGCACCAAAAACAGTCCATATATATGAGTAAAATTTCCCTTTTAAATACTGATATTTTTGGAGGCAACGTGAATGTGTTGAATTTAGTTGATATGATCTTCATTTCAAACTGAAAGAAATGGTTAGCGAATAAAAAGAAGTTTCAAGGTCGGTGTTCATTGAGGAAGTCAGTCATAACAGTGAGATCACTGTTCTGGCGAATGAAGACTGTTTTCAGCTTAGAAATGTGAACCACGAGCATTTTGTGGTGTGTGGGAGTAATCAAAGTGATACGGTGACATGTGTGGTGTGCACGTGTATGTGTACACTGTGTGCGTGCACTGACATGTTCCGGTGAACACATGAAGAAGAAGGAGGTAGTAGTAGAAATAAGGAGAGAGCGGACCTTGGTTTTGCACCATGTTTATGTGGTTTATGTTGAGCTCGACGAGAAGTGACTAAAACAGAGGAAAGGAAGAAGCGGGAACAGCAAACAGAGAAGCACACTGGAAAAGAAAGAAGACGTGGGAGAAGAAAGTAAGGAAAAGAGGAAATGGATAACAGTAGTATAAAGAAGAAATAAAAAGATGAAAAGGGGACACGCCAGGTTAAAGCAAAGTGGAGGAAAGAGGTAGAGGCACAGCAGCTAAGTAAAAAATAATGTCAAGCAATAGTCAGTCCTCTTTCAAGGGAACATGCTCTTAAATACAAACCTGTTCCTTCTAATCTAAACGCAAACGTTGAAACAACAATAGCAATAACCATGGATTTTTCCTTGAGTACTTCAAGATGGAACACATGAACATAACTTACCCGTATTTGTAGCTTTTAATGGGATGAACTGAGCTCATATTCAGAGTCTACTTCACGTGTGACTAGTTTGAATAGCTCGAGAGAGGAGAGCCAGACCCCAGTTTTGTGTTAGTGTGAGTCCACTTGCGGCTTGGATGTCCACAGATCAGATAAGGTCTGTTATCTCTATAACCATATACCCTTTTTCACTACATGGGATGATGTTTAGAGTGTCACTGTATGGAGGGGTTTATATAAGATTAACCGTATCTATTGTGGAACTTGTTTTCTAATGAATTCAGTCACTTATAGTTGTAGTTGAAGTTGTAACACTAGTTAGAGCATCCCCAATACGGGGGTTGCTCGTGGTCAATTCGTGGGGTTGACCCGAGCAACCCCCCAACGCGGTCAAGGGTTAAAACCCTTGACCGGTGTTGGGAAAACCGGTTAAGAATAACCGGTTTCCCCAACACCAATTAAGGGTTTTAACCCTTGACCGCTTGCTTCAGGTCCTCTTCCACTTCGTTTTCGATCCGCTACTCTTCATCTTCAAACCCTCTTGCAGCCGCCACCCCTTTCCTCCTTTCCTCTGCCGCCGCAAGCTCCAATCCCCTAGAAAAAAGGAAAAAAAATTATGAGAAGATTAGGTAAAGCTATTTCTGGTTTTGGGAGTAGTAATGCCTCAAACAACAATGCAGAAGAGGAGAATGAAGCGATTGAAGACACTTGTCCAACCGACGCTCGTCGTTCAAGGCCCATTCAGAGAAGACGTGTTGCTAAAGCTGGTGTTTACGGTACGCTGGATCCACACATCAATGTTAATTTGAGTATAAACAAAGCATTGGCTGATTTTCGCAAAATGCCCAAAGACAAAAGACACCTTACCGATTCTTTGAAGTCGCCGTTAGAGGTATAACTTCTTAAACTAGTTAGTGTAATAGTCGGTAGTCGAAAAAGAAGTATGTCGTATAAAATTTAGTTATTCTTTTGTATGTTGTAGGCTCGTACTGATCGTACACGAGGATTGTGGGTTAGTATTGTCCGTTTGTATAGGACGATTCGTGCGTACGACACAGACGACATTATTGCGGGATACCTTAAAAGTATTGGATTTGGAGATTTCTTGAGTACGTAATTTTGATGAACTCATTTACATAATACGTGTGTTAGAAAACGTAATTTATTTACTTGAATTTAATATTTTTAATTTGCATCTTAGGTATTGAAAACATGTACAATAATGATGTTCAGTTATGTGGTGCATTAGCCGTGTGTTTGTGGAAAACTACACATACATTTCACTTTAGTTTGGAGAGATGGGTTTTACGCCACTAGATTTTACCATGCTTACTGGCATACCAATTGGTAAGGGTGCACCTTTACCTTATGATGAGCTATATCAGCAGTATGACTTATTGGCTAGCATATTTCCACATTTGGACTTACGAGGGGGAGGCTTAACAAACAATCATCATATCAGATCCTCGTTCATGAAGCGATCCATAATGAAATTAGTGGAACCTCGGCCTGCAATTCACCACTTAGAGATTCTTAGATTGTTTATATTATATATGATGGGTAATTTATTCTTTACGAATTCATCAAACACATTGCCATGTGGATATGTAGCTGTTGTTGCGGGCATGTCGTTCGACAGTACTCCTATTACATATGACTGGGGTACGCCGATTATAGCTCATTTGTATAGGGGTTTGGACTTGCAGTGCACTATTAGGGCCCATGGGTCGTCGATTACTGGTTTTTGGGAGGTTCTGCAGTACTGCTATTTTGAGTACTTTCATAATATGGCCTTTCCGACATTGGATCCTACACTATTACATTTCTACGCTCATGTGAAAGCTTGGGCGCCTGAAAACCGGCAGGTTGTACCAGGAGGTGATTGCCGTCATGTATTTGCAGCGGCTCGTACTCAAGTAGAGATGAGGACAACACGAGCGTCAGTTATTTGGCGTCCGTTTGCCTATTCCCCTTTCTTCTTAGGCCCAGCCCGGCAGCACGCTCAATTTCTGTCAAGTAGACGATTTCCTTTGGTATCGTCACCACCCGCTTTAGGATGTTATTGGTACTTGGAGGAGCGTTGTTGGCGACAGTTATTCGATGTTGACGTTGTTCCCGATGATCCCCACCCTGATACTGCTCATTTACATGTTTATTCCAGTGTTGATTTACAACAGCATGCCGGTGAGTGGTGGCCAGCTGAAAGATTTATCATTACCGGTAGAGATTACATTTCTTTTTGGGGATCATTTTATACGCCTTCTAATACAGCAACGTTCGTTCATGCCGCTGCAGTTGATATAGTTTGTCCATCCGCCTACACTTCGTTTGGTGCTCCAGTTTTACTACACGACTTGTCTTAGAGTACACTTACTTTGCATAAGCCTCCTTAGCCTCCTCGGCCTCCTCAGCATCAGCCTCCTCGGCAGCCTTGTCAGTCTGTTCATTCGCACCAGCCTTGTAAGTCTCCTCATTCGGACCAGCCTCATCCGGCTCCTCAGTCGCAGCAGCATGCCCAGCCACCTCATTCGACTATGCCGACGAGTTACGGTTGGATTGTGGGCATTCCTGGCACATCCGATCCGGATACGTACGTTGATATTTCACGGCCTACTGTTACACAGATTCCAGATCCTGTTGTTCTTCCTTATGAGGAACTATATCTTATGCATATTGGCCTTTGCGATACAATGTATCGAGAGCATAAGCGCGCAGTTGATCAGTTGACGGCTCGTATTGACGAGCTAATTGCTGAGGATGACGAGCGATATCATCCGACACCACGAGTAGATGACGATGATGATGACCATGTCGATAGTGGACAAGCAGCACCTCTTGGGGATGATTCATGGTTCTTTGATAATGTAACTTAGACTCATTTTATGTGGTATGTTAGTGTAGCTGTTTGTATTCATACATTATCATATTAGTCTGTTGTACTAGTAATTTTATGTAGTATGTACGATCTTATTGTTATCTTATTTGTTAGACTATAATCTGATATGTAAGATGTATGTGTGTAAGAAGCATGTATTTTGGGTATCATCTTGTAATGGTTGTATTGTATTGTTATCTTTCTGTCTCTTTCTTTTGTACCTTGTAACTTATCTTGTTATTGTTAATATTCGTATTGTTGATTTTTAACAATAGCACCAATAGATCTAACAATAAACTTAAGGATACAACTATAGTACCCATAGATCCAACACTAAGCATGAAGATACAAAAGCTTATAAAGATATAACAACTTACGACAGTAGATTCAGTACGCAAGAACATTAATTGTGATAATTCCTCAAGAGGTGCTGCTTGTAGATTCAGTACACAAGCACATAAATTCCTCCCACCATGGTCGGCTTCATAGAAACCGGCCGTGGCCAAGCCGACTTCATCGAAGCCGGCTTGGGTTCGATTGTTGGAGCAACCATTTGGTTGCTCCAACAACCTCCAGGGTTGCCGAAGCAACCCTGGCCCCACCATCAACCCACGCGTTGGGGGTCGGTTGCTTTTCAACCGACCACCTATTGGGGATGGCCTTACTAGCAAATGGTTAAGTGACGTAATGTAGGGGTTTGGATTTACTTTCTTGCCAAAAAGAGAAAATGCATAGACGGCATCCAGTTGAAAAAGAAAGGAAAGTGTAACCAGAAATGCAACTGAGAACATAAGCGTGGAATAGAAGGTATTGAATAAGCAGTAGACATAGATGTGTATAGGCCTTAAGTGAAAAAACAAAAACTATAAAATAAAGTAGAAGTATTGTTAATATGGAAGGAAGGCACGCCAGCAAACAAGATTGGGTCGCGGGCTAAATTAAAGGACAAAAATAAAATCGGAAATTTAAAGAAAGATAAGGACAAAATAGGAAGAAATAACTAGAAAACAAAAGAAAGAAAATATATAAAAGAAGGAAGAAATGTAGGATAAACGAGAAACACTAGTACAAAACAGGTCATTTGCGACTGTTGTTTTAGCTTATTTGCGACCAATGTAAAACCGTCGCATATACGACCGTTGCTATATGTTAAAATTTATTGCGACAGTTGTAAAACTGTCGCAATATATAGGTTCCTGCGACGGTTATTATACAATGCCAGTCGCTGTAGGCTAATTTATTAGCGACGGTTATTTTACACCAGTAGCAAGAAACTAATGTTTTAACTTTAACACTTTGATCTTGTGCGACAGGTTTTAAGATAACTGACGCGATAAAGTTATCATTTGCGACTGTGTTTTATTAACAATAGTAGCAAATAACTTCTGAATTCAAAAGGCTAGTCCAATCACATTTCATCTCAGCCGTTATGATTGTCAGCAATTAACAAAATATATGAATACAAGAAATACATACAACTCAACATATCTTATATCATTTGACAAGAAAACACTAACATTGATACCATACAACAAAAATAGTTTGCATGAGTCATAACATGTCATATGCTAAGCTCCAACCAAAAATAGTTTACATAATACTTGTTTCATCAGAAATTAACATTCTTGACATGACTACAAAAGAACAAAATGGTTCATCCAGCTTAAAACTTAAATTAGCGCAAATCGTCTTCGTGATTGTTGATTTGAATCAGCATCTGTAAAAAAAAAACCAACATAAATTGTTTGCAATTGAAAATATATTAAACAAAGAACCGTAAATAGTGACATGAAAAGTACCTTAAATAGTTTGCAGTTTTTCTCCTCCAGGTTGAGCAAAGCAGAGAGCTGACAAAGTAGAGAGCACAAATGTGTTAATAAGAAAGTAAGATGATGTAATTCGTTTGTAAATTTAAAATTAAATTCAGGAAATCAAGAATATTAAAAGAATGAATGGGTGTATTATGGTAACATGATCTGGAAACAAGAATAATATAAATGGTGCCAACACACAAAATTTTCCATTATGCCTTTGCTGCTCTTAATATAGGTGTATTATGGTAACATGATCTGGAAACAAGAATAATATAAACTATATTTCTGCATGGAATATTTCAATCATATAGAAGAACTCAATTCATATTACTGATGAAAAAACTTACGGAATACCGAGCTGAGAACCCAGTCTAACATATATCAGGAACTATAAAAAGAAGTCTGTATAGCGTCCATATTATAGGCCCTACTTTATGTGCTGGCTGGCATACTAAAATTGTAGCAAACCATTTTCTCATGTCCAAACGGGCATCAACCATCCCACGTTCATTACAGGAACCCAATTAATCACCTTGAGAACAACAAAAATTGCTTCCTAAACCCATAACAGTAGTATGCATGAATTTAAGAAACAGGTTTAGAAGTCATGAACTTAACCTTGTTTCTACTCCACATTTAAACAGAACAAAGGTCCAACTAGTGGACAAACTTGAATTACAATCTGAATTGTACACCATAGTAGCTCACCAAACTTATTGACATATTCTCAAGACATCAAATTACATTGAACTATAAATAATACAACATTCGGGTGATTTCCAGTATATAAGTGAATACAGGGAATTTTTTGTATTACGCGAACTTGAAATATCTAAATTTATGTAATTTCACATGAATTATATTATGTACAGAAATATATTGAGATATCCATAAAAAATCTAAGATATATGTTGCTTCTCTCTTATTGCAATGTTGTTTAACTAAATTAGAATTACTGCTTTAAAACAACTACATCATTTGCACCATGAATTTAGGTTCAATATCATGACTGGAACCAACCACTTGATATAGAGGCCTATATTTTTTGACAGTTCAATGATTTATAAAATTTTCATGGAAATATAGGTGAACAATGAACTCCCAAGCACATACAAAGCATGCAAGTTTCAACATAATAATAGTATTTGGTAACTGTTACAGAAAATTACAGAATAATAATAATATATTGAGCTTTTACTATCGCAGACTATTACAGAAAACATGAAAATCAAGCTGTTATTAGTTAGTACATAATAATAATAATATATTGGTAACTGTTAGCTGTGCACTAATAATATGACATGCGAGTCTTGATAAAACAAACTACCATCATTAATAATTATTACTGCTATCTTTTAGTTGGAAGAAAACATGAAAATTGCGGCTTAGAGTCAAGGATTCGGTTGGAGTTCTGCTTTGGTGACTGCTGGGTTCTTCGGGTCTTTGAAATTTATTCGGATCAGACTTGTTTGGTTATTTATGTTATTTTTGTTCACTTGTTCGAATTTGTTTTAAATAATCTACGGATATTTTTTAATATACATAGAAATAAGTACAAATACAACTATCTAGCCATTGTTATTTTTTCTTGTAAAAATACGATAGACCTCGCTAGTTTATAATTCAACGGCCTGAACCTATACGACATGACTCAACCAACACTTTTTCAGTTCAATGTTGATAAAATTAGTTAGAATTCATAAACTAAGATCTATAAAACTCGATTAGAATTTATAAAAAAAATTATATTTTGTAAGATAACTTTATTGTTTTAACTGATTATGTAATTTGCACAAAACTTTGCAAACTTGGTTGTTTTTTAAAAAGGTTGGTTAATTTTTGTAAATTTAGTTAATTTTTATTTCAATTAGTTAATTTTTTGTAAAGTAAGGTTTCGTTTCACTCAACCATTTACCATAAAAATGCACGGAAGCTTACAATGAATATGTAACCATACTACATAACAATTAGCATATACTTCATTTGTTATTTTTTATATGTAAGATTTCAACTTGCTTTATACTGTATATAAGCCGACTGGAGGAGAGGGAGGATTTCAACTTGCTTTACACTGTCAAAGAAAATGCTTTATTGTTCTAACTTGCTGGATTTGGTTGGATACACTTGATTTCAGCACTCATTGTTGATTCAAACTTCATTAGGGTCAAGCCAGGCCTGGACCTGTTAGGTAGCTTTGACAATGGTTTGTGTATTTTGGTATGGATTGTCATCGTATATGGTAATATAGAAATTCCGAGCTACGTACGTGAATGAAAAAAAATTGATCCGTCTTAAAAGTTGATGTTGTTCTTATTTCCGCTGACTAAACCATTTATGTTTCTTGATAGTAGATGACTGTTAACTGGTTATTACTTTTCTTAATTTTACTCAATGAAACATTTTTATGACATTAAAATAGTTTTAAACCAACGTGGACATCTATTTTTAAGTAACCATATAGTAGGCCTTATGTGGTTATGTTATCTTTAGGAAATTGAAAACTAGCACGTATATTTTCATATTCAACTGCAGTAAACGATGAATGATTTAGTTCACTTATTGAATATTTTTGTTTCCTCCTCATGTTTTATTGAAAACTAGCACGTATATTGAATGTTTGTGTTTCCTCCTTATTGAATATTTGTTTGTCTAGTATGCAGATTTTCTTCCTAAATACTTAATGAATTACAGGTAAATATTCTACCTTGTGTTATGACCACATCTATATGTAGTAACAAAGTGTTATGACCACCTTTAAACTTCACATTTCTTACACTAAAAAAATGTAGTGCGAAAGGCAACGGGCTACAGGGCTGGGTTTTGGTGGTCGGGGCTGGGTTTTGGTGGCCAGGGCTGGGTCTTATTGAATCATTTTATCCATATGAACTAAAAAGAAATCACGGTGCTCTTTCTGTAATTGGCAGGGGATCTCTCCTTCCAACAGGGTGATCATGGTTAAATACTGGAAAACATAGGATAAACAATGGTATTTTATTAATTTTATAAAACCATGTTAACTTAGTTAATATTTATAAACTTTAGTTAATTTAACAAACTTAGTTAAATGTTGACAAAACTTGGTTAGAATTCATAAAATAAAATCAACAAAACTCGGTTAGAATTTATAAAAAATTATATTTTGTAAGATAACTTTATCGTTTTAACTGATTTTAATTTGTATAAAAATTTGCAAACATGGTTGATTTTTAAAAAAAATCGTTAATTTTTGTAGATTTAGTTAATTTTTATTTCAGTTAGTTACTTTTTTATAAAATTTGTTTAATTTGTACAATTTGTTTAGCTCTTATAAAACTCAGCTATCATGGTTAATTTTTGAAAATACTGGTTTATTTTCAAAAGCTTGTTTAATTTTCATAAAACTTGGCTAACTTAGCTATTTTTCAGAAAACATAATAAATTAGTAGTTGATTTGTATAACTTGGTCAATTTAGTTTACTTTTTATAAAACTTAATTAACAGTTTTAAACTTTTCAACCATACCACATCAAAAATGCTACACTTGCCTCGCCTATATCAACACATCAATCATCCGTTCACTGCCTCGCCAAACTGTACAGTATTATCAACCTATTAATTTATAGATTAACTTGAAATTTTCAACTATTTTTCTTTTCTCTTTCTACGCAAACAAATTATTATTCTATTAAACCATGTATAATATCATCCCATGTATCTTTAGCGCCCCAGTTCCATTTTGGGCTGCTTCTAATCTATCGTTTGGGGTATATTATTTGTGACCTAAAACAGTAACAATGTTACTTATTTTGAATTTGAGTTCTGTCTGACAAGTATATATAGGCGAACTATCCGGTATTGCACCATCTAGATCTAATCTCGAAGTAAGAGAGTAAGAGATTCAAAGCAAAGAACAACAGTACAGGAAAAGAAATAAACTCACCACACTGTAGCATACAGGAAGACTACACCCAGTTTTGCATGATATAATCAGCTAAATTATCCCGAATCTCATTTATTTCTTTTTGGCTATAGGAGTCGACTTGTTCAAAGTACTGCAAATAAAAGATTGTTTCGGAACATTAATCATATATTTGCTGCACATGAAATATGAAGGGAAAAATATTAAAGTGATACCTTGGTTAGATCGATGTTTTTACGGTGGTTATTTACTATTTTATGCGTATACCTCATCACATAATATACACAGTCCGTTGATCCGGACTGTTGTGGACACTGTTACAACATTATATGATAATTTAATAGTCAGTTTAAAATGTTTTTATATCCCCAAAAAAATACAAGCTCTTTTTATGAAAACAAATTACCTTAACATTCAACCACTTCAAGAAAGTTCCCCGAGACTTACCACCGACTATCTTATAAGCTTTGAAGGCCCTGCGCATATGCAATAAAATGTTAAATAATAGTTGTAACTAGTTTAAAAATGAAAGTGATAAAAAGAACAAATATAGCTATAACAGATAATTTCACCCCTCGTATGTTGTCATATCCCATGATCCAGTGTATAACATAATCAAAGGAAAACAAATACGACTTACAGGCTCACTTGAGGGTTAATTTCCAGTCTACGCTTGTGTTCGGCCTGAGGATCAAGAACATAAACCATATTGTTTTCTATATGGAAAACAAGTAGAAGACAAGGTTTCCTACATTAACAAGATATATATGATGTTAAAATCAGCAACAAATTTGCAAACTGGTTACTAAAAGCTTAACATTCATACCCTTCGTAGTACGGGGCTAAAACTGGTTTTTAGATTGCAATGCACGCCATGTCTCCGTGATATATATATATATATATATATATATATATATATATATATATTTGTCGCATCAGGACATTTCTGCACTTGGGAAAGCTTATAAGGACACATAAACCCAATGGTCTCCACTTCGAGATCGTTGCACATATGATCTAACTACCTACACATTATTTAAACATATAAACAACGTTAATGAGCATGTCAAGAAGTTTGTTATTAACAAAAAAAAAATAGCATGTGTGTCCCAAGCTATGTTAGTTTGAATTTAATCAATGAACTTATTCATCTACGCAGTAAAATTTCAAATAACAGTAGGATGCTTTAAAGAACATTTATGCACACATTATTGGAGCATTCTTGAATAACCCAAAAAGCGCAAATGCAAGAGGTATTTGAAAGTGACATAAAAGAAGAATGGTTTGCGAAAAGTTAATGCGTTCTTGCATTACAAAAGGAACATTTTTAACTGCTTAAGAACATCAATTATTATTGTTATATTTGAACAAATTTGAGTTTTAGCAGTAACCCATTATCTGTTTTAAAAGAATTTCAATTTTAAGTCTGCTCATTTTGATGTTTCCATTGTAGGAAAACCATCAAGTTGGCAAACCTCATTTTGAATCTTTCATACAAATGGATTGACGGTAATTACAACAACATTGAACTGTTATTTTGGCTGGTAGGAACTTAACAAAAGAGATCCTCAACATTATTTGTTATAGTTTCTCAAGCGGAAAGGAAAAGATGTGTCTTATTTTGTTATCTCATAGTTATCTGTAATTTTATTTCGTGTATTCCTCCTCAATATTTTTATAAGTTATAAATACTATATTCATAAATGATTTTTGTTACGCTATATATTTGTTTATTTTTGGTATGGTAAAGCACGCTATACTTTATAGGTTAAAGAAATTTGGGTAGTTATCAACTAGCGAGCAATATAGGTTTTGACTAAAAATATGTTTAACTATATGATAGCAGATAATTTGTATTTTGAGTGAGTACATGTCTAATTATGAGTAACAACAAAAAGAGAAATTTGCTACTTGAAAGAACAAAATCCTTACTGTATAAGGCTATGATGTCTTTTTTGATAGTTGGGTTAATGAACATCAATGATTGGTGCAGAGGTATTGAAGAAAAAATGCAGAACCCTACCATTCCACAGTTTGTTTAATATGAGGTGCACGTGAGTGATAAAAACACCTAAATTTTCAAAGCACATGGTATAAAACTAAAAATATGTATGGAAAAAAAATACTCACATGATGTAAATTTGCAACCACGATTCATTCAACCATGTCATGCTAAGGAATTGGATAATGTCAGGCATCGTGATATGGATTTCAAAGTCCTCATTGTATGTAAATAGATCCTTTTTCACTTGAATTGCATTGACGACATTAACTTCGGATTGCGCTTGGACTATCAAGTCGTGGAAATATTTGCACTTGCCCGTTAAATTTTTTAAGATCTCTTCATCCACGATTGTTTTGTGGTTTGAAGACTCATTTCTTATCTTATCCATGACTTTTTCACTTTAATTCATGGTCTTAACAACACACTCTTCCACTTTGTCTTTGCTCATAATAGGTGCAACCTGCACACAACAAACTTGAAAATTAATGAATTATCTTATGACAGTCATTATACACAACAAACTAGAAATTAATGTGCTTAACAAAGAAAAAACCGAAACTACTTTACCGTATTATTATCTCCTTAAAGAACAAGATTTTTAGGCCACTGAAAAAAACTACCAAGTGCTTCTCCTATCATGGAATGATGTTTGTTTGGGACCGAAAGTGAGATTCCTGCATGAATTGACTCAACTGCATCGACTCCGACCTTCACATGATCGGGAACAATCTGTCTATTATGGCAATGATCTCCAGCCTTTGAATCGGGATGTACTATACCATGAGCCACTACAACAATCTTGGATTTCAAATTCACCGCTAAACGGAATTTAGTTGGTTTCTAGAATGACAAAAACAAAACCAAATCAGTTCATCTACTTTATTTTGATTATAGGTACTTTCACTACACCATAACTGCAAATAAAGTCGTGCTTTTGACCGTATCAAATGCAATTTGGCAGTGCTCTGAGCCATATCAAAAAATGGCGTCTTTGTTACTTTGATACGGTCTTAAGCCGTATCAATTTACAAATTTGATACGGTTTTAAACCGTATCAAATTCACAGTTTAATACGGTTTAAGCCGCATCAATATAGAAATTTGATACGGCTTAAAACAGTATCAAATTCCTATATTTTGATACGGCTTAAAACCGTTTCAAATTCCTATACTGATACGGCTAGTGACCGTATCTAATTGATCATTAGATACGGCTAGTGGCCGTATCTAATTGATCATTAGATACGGCCTTGAGCCGTATCTAATTAAAAAAAATTAAAAATATAATTAGCTACTATTTGAAATTACACAGAAAGAAAAATCAACACAAACATTTATGGATTTCAAAACTCATCATCAACACAAACATAAACCAGTCCAAGAAATAAATCTATAAACCATTTTATTAATATAACATGACATCAATCACCAAATCTGCAAATTATAGTTACACAACTACATGTATACGCAAACCAATATATCAAACTGAAATGTACAGCAAACCAAATTGAACTAGCTTTTCGTTGAATTCCCATAGGTTTTTTGGCCAAGGTCTCCTCTCCTGCCTTGCTAAAATGCTTAGTTTAAACTCATTGCAGTCAAGAAAATACTTCCTACTTCCCAATTACTCCCTTTAGGCTTGGATGAACATACACAGTAATGTTTTTTTGCCAAGGTCTCCTAGCATGTTGAACATACCCAATAATATCAACCGCGGAAACTACTATGAAGAATATTGACATTTTCTATACTTAAAAATAAAATGGAACATGTTCATCAAACATCAGCTAATATTTAACTGATTAACAAAACTTAAAATGGTAATAATGCGAATGAAAAATAGTTTAGCATTTACAAAGAAAATATGGAATGCTCAAACTAAAGTTTAAGAGAGGTGGCTGAAGGCCGAAAAATCAATGTGTGACAGCCTCAATTTTGAATCGAAAGAAGGATATGAGGGGAGGTATATTGTTAAATGGTGAGGATGTTTCCCATCACCAATTTCTGTCTTGCATTTCGGGCTTTCAAGAATTACTGAATGTTTAAATTAAAATGTTAGCCATCGGGTAAGTATAACAACAGACAGTTTTTACTGCAAATTAAAATACTATAGCCTATGAAAAGTATATTAAATAAAAATAAATTTTTCATTTCAATCCAAAAACATTTATCTATGCATTTATCGATTCCAAAATGCATGTACCAACAGTACGTGTATGTGTAAAATAGTACTTCGAATTGAAACCCATAGATAGTAAAACATGAAAAAATATTACCAGCTTAGCATGTACAAAAACACTGAGCGAGGAGCGAGCCGACCAGTTTGAATGCATCTTCAATTCTTCAGTAGCGTGCTGTGAATAAAAAGAAAAAAAATCAGTTCAATTTCCATTGAAACAGTGTTATCAGTTATAGTGTATAAGATATGTTTCTCCCCAACCGTAGTTTTTATTGGACAGAATATAAATTGAGTCATAAAGGAGAGACCCAATTTGAATTCTGATTTAAACCATAAGATATAAGGATTTAGACAAGGATGTGCGTAGCTATGTACCTCTTGGTTCATAGAAAAAGTAAACAATAGCTCCAGGATCAAATTTCGCAGTGTAAAAATCCATAAACATGTCTTTGACTATTTCCTTGGGAGGTGCTGTATCTGCATACCAGAAATGAAGCACAACTAGTTTTAACAACTCACACATACAAATGGTGCAAAAGATGCACTTGGTACAATAAAAGAAATTAAATACGATACAAAGTATGAAAGACGGATAATGAATGCATCCGAAATATATTGTGAAGTTGGTTCATCAATAAAGCGTGAAAATATGATCTCAGTTCTCATGGTTAAGTTCTCATCTGCAATGCATGTATTTTACTTATCAATAATAGAATAAAGAAAATATTATGGAACTTACAAATATAGAATGGTATATCTGGACGTGCATCATTTGACTGTTTATCTCAGTTGTTCCATCATTTGAATTCCAGATTCTTTTAGAATTCAACAAATATAATTTACTATATCAAAGCAACTAGCTGCCAAAACTCCGAATCTTGAGGAAAAGAAGTCAGATCATACATTCCCATGGTTGCTGCAACTAGTGGAACATTATCTATTACAACTGATACTACAATTGCACTAGCAATTACCTCAACATTAGGAATGTGAGCATTTAGGTAATTTGCCAGTTCATGCAAAATGCCAGCAGCTTCTGGGCTGCTCACTGATAACAGTATGCCTAGAAAGAAAAGAATTCCTTGAGTATCAATGCGGGACAAAGCTTGTGGTACTTTTAATTTTTGCCTTTCAGAATCTCCACAGTGGATCGCATCCGTTAAGATCCATAAAAAGCCTAAACCAAGCAACATGCCCATAAATGGAGGTAAGCCTGTTGCTGCTTTGAATACAGGAACAAGTACTAGAGCTCCAATGCCAACAGCAAACACTAGCCGTCCTCTAGGCGCCATTTGTTCTGATGCCAGAACACTAGAGGATTTCTGATCATCTCCACTAACTTCACTGCAGTTTTTTTTAAATATAACAATAATAATAAAGTTGCATAAGATTATATTAGATGCAATCTATCCCAGCAATAATCTCTCTAATTCTGTTTTTCACTCATACAGAATAAGTGTGTTCGAAATGACACAGCTAGTAACTGAGATAATCAATCAAACAAGAAGAGGAAACAACATGAAATATATTACTTAAAAGAAGAGTTCAAAAATGGGAGTAACATATAAAATATGAGGTAGCCACACTATGGAGATTGGTATCTAAGAAATACAAAATTATAAGGCATTTGATTGTATGTGGTGGCATACCTGCTTAGTGACATAAGAGCCAGAGGGACAGCAAGAGAAATAGCAGAAGGGATGGCCAAACTCTGCAAAGAAAAATAAAAGAATAAAAACTAAGATCAGGCATCAAAATCATGCATTGTTGATTAGAGGTGGTAGTCATGCTATTCAAACGTGAAAGGAAATCACTAAGCAAAGTTAGACACTTAAACAATTTATTTCCATCCTATCTCCCTAAACTATTCAATTCATGCTTGCATATTGAGAACTGACAGCAGAAGCTAACACCAACAGACTTCACCTCAAATTAAGGCATGTTGACAACAAGACATGTATTCTCTGAAATATAGCTATCAGAGAGAGATGAAGAGAAATTGATTGTGCTGGAAATATTATTATTTAAATTTTAAAAGGCATCGTCTTTAGAAGCATTTGCCAAGTGTCTTTGGAAAAGGACTACTACTAAATCTACAAGTTCTAATTTACCCAATACCAATGGATGAACTACTAACCTAGGTTCAAAATTCCAATTTCCGTTTTCATTGCGTTCACTCATGGTTTATGAAATTTCGGTACAATTCAAGAAATTCAAAAAAAGAAAAAGGATATAATTTCGTTACAGAAATGATATTTTCCCCCTATAGAAATACATTAATGGATAGTACATACATGTATTTACAAAATAGAATAATGGAAATTAGGATCCACCTGTTATTTCCAAATTTCATGCGAGAAAAACCAATATCAAAAGCATCTATTGAATTTCACCACAATTTTTATTTTCTGAAGAAAAGAATTGTTTTTCTCGAAAATGAAATTGGAACTTAATCTCAAGTTTCTATGACCAAAACTATTTTTTTAATGTTATTTTCAAAAAGTGCAAATATTAGCCTTTTTTACTACAAGCATTTATCATTCAAGAAACTGCAACCATTTGCCTTTTTTAATAAAGCGAAACTAAGAATAGGAGAAGTTTTTAAATTTGTTTTCGACAAGGGACAACAGTGTATTTTGAAACTACGCGTAAAGATAATGTTTTATAATTGTACTATACATAGAAAGCTAAATCAATAATTAAGTTTTAATATTTTTTCTGCTGAATTGGAATGGAATTGACAAAAATATCATGATTTTTCTAAAATTGTTTGGTCAATTGTACATTCTCTTATTTAATTCGTTGTCTTTTTTATTTTATTTCAGCAAGTTTATTGCACTTTCATTTATTTTCATTTTCTACCAGGCCACCCCCCCCCCCCCCAACCCAAAAAAAAAAAAAAAAAACTTTTCCAACATTTAACAGTGCAAATCCGGGAATTGTTGTAGAACCAAAATTTATACCAGATTCATTACCCGTTATCACTTGAACCGGAACGAAATGACCGTACAGAATTTTGAATCATGGTACTAACTGCACTCTGTTAAAATAAGTAAATAATATAATAATCTAGTACTATGAAACAAGGCCTTAACATAAGAAAACATGTACCTGCATTGTTTGCAAAGTAGAAATTTGACCATGAATCCATAACATTGTTGTTGTAACATCACCAATGGGTGTCCACGCACCACCAGCATTTGCTACAATTACAACAACACCTGAAAACCTATCAGATTAAATTTCAATCAGACCATTTTAACACATTCAACTTATTGATTCAAAGCACAGACAGAACATTAACAGGCCTAGTCAAACAGCAGCCACAACAAGTTGATTGTATATGCCAGTTTATAGGTATAATACAAAGAGATCATAAGCAAATAAACATCCATGTATGCAGATAATTATCTAAATCGGAAAAGATCAGGTGCATAATTGAATGAATTTGGATAGCAACATTAGTACTTAGAATGTGTGACCAAATACAGAAACATAGTACTCCTGATTTATTCAAACAAAGCATGAGATAAACTGATCAATGGCTATTAAATTATATAATTATATTAATAATTTAATATGGTACTTTCTAGGAAGCAGGGGTGCGGCTGGGTTGGAGGCGTACTGCGTATGGGTGCGGCTGGGTGCGGGGGTGCGACGGTGCTGCATAGAGTGCGTACGGGGTACGGCTTCTGGCGTGTCCCCATGTTTTGAAGGCAGGTTAGGGTTTTGAAGGCGCGCGACATAGGGGACTGCCGGAACTTGCTAATCCGATTTGGGCTTCGGGTAGACGAGCTTGAGGTGGGCGCGACTCCGATTTAGGGTTGGAGGCCTTGCACGATTTGGATTGGAGGAAGATGAGCTGGTGGCAAAGAAGGAGAGAGAGGAAGGAAGACGAGCTCAAGGAAGAGAGTAATTTTATTTCTTTGACCAAATACAGTACAGCAAAAGTATTTATTTATAGCATCGAAACAAAACAACAAAACAGGGTACAGCAAAAACAAAGAATACAATGTACAGCATAAATGAATATATTAAAGCCAACTGTTGTAGATATTTAGGGTGCGTTCTTAACGAACGTGAGCGTGACATTTGAGCGTGGTACTATAGCGAATGGGAAATGTGTTTTTAGCTACGAACGGGGTATTTGAGCGTGGTATTTGAACGTGGTATTTTAATTGTTAATTTGTTTGTTCTGAGTTAATTAAATACTAATTTCGGTTGAACAAAATGACTACATTTCATTACACAAAAGAAAATACAAACATAAATACGACAGAAATACAATAACACGATGACATGAACTTCCTACTTGTTGCTATTTATCATATAAGTTTGGTATTCTTGGTCGTGGCGTTTGTCTGCAAGCCCTCTAATCAACCAGTTTTTCGCTATCTCATCCGGAAGAGCAGTGAACATATCATTTATTTTGGGGTCCAACACAAATAATAGTGCGTCTGCAACATCAAACTCACCCGTTGCTCCAAGACGTTGCATACGAGCTACCGTATTTGCATAAGTTGTAGAACTTCCCGTTGATTCCACGCTAGTACCCGTATTAGGACTATCAGAGGGCGTCCGAGATTTTTCCATCTGTCTCTCGTGCATTAGGTCAATGAGCATAGCCATCTTATCGTCACTTCCACCACGTTTTCTTCTTGAATTTTGACGTGCAGTTGGTTGAATGGGCGGATTCATTGGAATTTGGGTTGACGGAGGGATTCTTGGAGCTTCACAATTTAGTGTATTCATTGAAGTTTGTTGCAGTGGAGGATTTGATGGCGAATTCAAGTTTGGAATATGATTATTTTGCGTGTCTTCCAATGGTTCCAAAAACCCGTCGAAATTCCATGTCCTGTCAAACGTGCTTTGTGTTGATGGCGGCGTGCCAGTCTGCGACAGTTGTACACTAGCAGCAGGAGTGTACGACGATTGACCAGTTGCATTCGTCCCACGAAATAATTGTTGCATCAGCTCTAAGTTTTCTATTGGTCGTTTCTTATATTTCAAGACACTCGTTCTAAATTCCTAAATGTAAGAAATAAATTGTAAGAAACTGTCTACAAAGGAATGGTAACAAAATAAATTTACAGACCTTAACACGATCTTCCCACCATTTATCGCTTCCAGAGACCGTTCCTTTGTATGCATCCCAACCCGCGCCAGTCTTGTTCATCAGTGCATCCCATTTCATCCAATCCCGTCGAAGACTGTCATATTAGTTTCGGATCTTGGTTTCGTCAATCGGTACGATGTCTGGAATGGTTTCTATTGCATCGTTGAACTTTTCTGCAATTGCTTTATGTACACCTTTTTTGTTGATTCCACAAGTACCATATGCATCAACCGAACATTGCAGCATAATCCGAGTTGCAGTAAACGACCAGTGATGTGCAACCTTTCGGTTGGTCATACTAAAAAATGGAAAATTTAATAATGTGGAAGAAAATTTTAGAAGAGAAATAGAGGAGTGTAGTGTGGATGAAGAGGAAGGTGTAGGTGAGAGGGTTTTATAGGTGTGTGGGAGAAACGTTGAAAATCAAGCCGTTGGCGTCCGACGCGTCGGACGCCAACGGCTTAATTTTCAACATTCAGCAATCGTTTCATTTGAACGTGGAAAATGATATTCGCGTCCGACGCGTCGGACGCAAACAAAAACTCCAGCGTGCCATTTATTTGCTGCAAACGCACCCTTAAAGCCAAACCCGTGTAGTAGTAGTTTATGTTACAAAAATAAACTGTTACATTATGTAACATTAAATTTATACATTATTTAAATAAACTGTATTACAGTTGGTTGTTATTTAAATATCTACAACAGTTGGTTGCTAATTTCTTAAAGCCAACAGTTGGTTGTTAGTTCTGTAACATTATGTAATTATGTTACAAAATATATTTTTTGTATTTTAACAATTGCCGTATACCTCCGCACCCGAATCCTCATATTTTTGAATTTGTCGAATTATCGTATCCCCGTACCGCGCACCAGCACCCATGCTTCCTAGGGTACTTTAGTATCCCAAACACTCAATGAAAAAATATTGGACCACTTACTTTCTGTACTCGGAGGGTGGCACTAATTTTCACAGTAAGGAAACCATGACAATTGTCAATGTTAAATTGTCGAGCACAGAACTTAGGAAGAACGTAACAAAACCAACCTGAAATTTTAGCCTTAGTAATTGTTAGAGTAAGATGTTCAACAAAATTTAGTAAGTTAGTGAAGAAATGGAAAACTCCTTAAAACATCAACATTTTACCACACCTTCCAGAGAAGGTCGAGTTATAGGCCTGTCAGCTTTTGGAATCCCATATAAGGTTTCAGATCTTGAAATATTTTCCAATATGAAACAAAGAACGGGGCAAGCAGTAGAGCATTCAATATATGGAAAAAGTATACGTTATGACGATAAAAATCATATACTCAACAAATGTTAAAGACCTTTACTAGTGATATTCAAGCTAAAAGCTACTTAACAGAAGGTCATACTTCATAACTTCTACAGGCTCATAATTCTTTCTCTAAGTGTCATAATCCCATGATATGGGGTAATAGTAATACAAAAAGGAAAGAGATTTAGCAACTAGCTCCAGGCGCCCTGTTAGGAGGTGATATAAAGCAAAGTGGAGAAAATAATACATCGAGTATTAGAACAACAGTGGAGTTCAAGCATCAATTTTTACACATCAAATATCCCTGCATAAATGAGGTTCTGAGGATATGTTACATACCACCCATAACAAAACTTTAGGTTTCCGTGTTGTGATGTTATCGGTACCCAGCTTAAACCCTTGATGTGCATCAACAATTTCGACAATAGTCATAGCACCAAGTAAGAAAAATACAATTTCACTAACTTCAGATGATGCTCTGCTTAATTCTGTCACAGCTATATCAGTTGAAGGGGCCTACATCAGTCATAACACATATTGTCAAATGCAAACGGGTCTAAACTATAAAAACTTATTTTGATTTCTCAGTTACCTAATTTTAAAATAACGACAATATGTCATTTAACTTTAGTTTAGGACTAAATATTTAGGAAACATATTATACCCCTATGCTCCTGATAACCCATAAACAAACAGCCATAAGTAAGCCAACTCCACTTTTGTTGAATGCTAAGGATTCTTCAAATATTATGCCAGCATACCCAATAGCAAATACTGAAGCCATAGCGACATCCTTCAACATCAAATTATAGATATAAATGTAAGGAACATGATACGCCGTATTCAGTAAAATTGCAAGTGTGCATACGTAACATGACAAAACCTGATTAGCAGCAACCCAAGAATGATTGATCGCGACTGCCCCAGCCAGACCTGCTAAACCAATTGTAAGAGCTTTAAGTAGATCGGCCTTTGGTTGATAATTTTCTTGAAAATCTTCTCAACTGAAATCATCAACTGAACACAAGGGGTCGCATTTTCCGGAATTTCCCATCTCCTTGTAATCTCTATCAGCGTCATTTTCAGTTCGAATAAAACCATCGGTAGAAAGTTCTTCATCTTTCTGTTCGCTTTGCTTATAATACCTCTACTATTGTCGCTCCATCTCCATTTTCGAAACAAGGGATCCGAAAAACAGTGAACTGGTTCAAGAGTCCGCGCATAACGACGCTGGTGTATTCTATTCAATGAATCTATTGATGGCGATCGAGATAGAACTGTCGAATAAGAAGAAAATGCAAAAGAGATCGCCATTTTTCGGAGAGGGAGACTAAAACTGAAATCAGGGTTCTCAATTGGAAAGCTGTAGTGCGAACAAAGCAAATTAATCGACAAATTGGGGAAGAAGTCCATCGCTTAAGATAGATGAGACGATGGGATGGAAGCCTACAGGAGGTTAAGAGAGATAAACTGAGCGCTGTCTTCGTAAATTTAGGGATTCGCCATTTTCTTTTTCGTTTGGGAATTCTTTTTGGTTCGGCCGAAATTGAAAAGAGAAGAGGGAGAAAACAAAAAAACAATGACACAGAAAGGGGAAATTCCCACTCGAATTTGATAGGGGTCTAAGCACAATCAAAAGGAACTGATCCGAACCGTTCAAGATCATGGTGAGATTTCAAGTGTTGGAAATTGCAAAAGAAAGTTTGATATGGCTTATCAATTTTGATACGGCTATAACCCTACCAAATTTGATACGACTTAAAACCAATATCAAATAACTGCATCCTGGTGCGCCAAATTGGCTGTTTTGGTGCAGTGTTTATCTAGAAAGCATTGGGGACTAATATGTAGAGCATCACCTGTGTACAATTTTATCGACATATTTCATTAAGTTATAGGTTTGAAAGTTCTCGCATTTGGGTAAAGTTCTCGCAGTTAGAAACTTACCACTAAAGTTGTAATCTAAAAATGGTAACAAAAAAAAAGGATCTTTTGCGAAATAAATGATATGTTGGCTTATTGCAGATATTGACAAAAGAAGTTACTGACAGTAATGCACTAAAAATCTACAACAGACGTCACGTTTCATGGCATGGTATAATATAGTTAGGATCGAAACAAAAACTAAAAATCTACAACGCTTATTTTAATATCTTAGGATTTGAACTTTATGACATCTTACAAAGATTTATTTCAGTTTTTGTTTTAGCTACAATTAGTCCAATAACATTTGGTGCTTCAATTGAAGACGAGCGGCTTTTACAATCCTGCTGTAAATTCATGAACCATCCAGCAGCTCTAAATGAGTAAAGCAATTAGCATAGCTGCTGTACGATTTGGTACTTCGCTCATATAATCTTAACTAATTCTACTTCGCATAATTGAACCAAATTCATATGCGATTTAACTTAAAGCGTAATATTAATATATTATGTTATTATTATTTTTCCCATTGCAAGGAAAACAAAAACAAACCATGTACACATATTATTACATGAGGATAAATATCAGAGAAATTGGAGACCATGTACACACAATCTTTGAATTAATTTCAGGTGACGTACATGGTGCTTTATTCATACTGAACATTTAATTCAAGAACTAAAAAAATTCAAATGAACTCATCATTTAATCTTTTCAAATCTGAGTGATGCTTTATTCAAATAGAACGCTTATTTTAATATCTTAGGATTTGAACTCTATTTTATTAGTTGCAATTTTAGTTAAGAAATAGAAAGTTAAGTTATCACAGCTAAAAATAAAAGAACTTAGGAAGGGCCAGGTGTGCCGAAATATAAAAAAAAAAATTATTAATGAAGTCCAGTTTATATCAAACTCCATGCACATGCATCCAGAAATAAAATTATATATGTAGGAAATTATGATATACTCAGAAATAAAATAAATACTGATGGGCTAAAAACATAAGTGGAAATAATAGTAAAAAGTTATACATGTATACTTTACTTCAGTCATTCAGACTTCTATATTATATTTATTTTTTTAACTAATCTATGAGAAGATTTACCCTATTTTTGACAAATGAAATGGTTAGGAGCAATGGCATCACTTGAATGAGACATTAATAACATAAACTAAAAGTTCAGAAATCCACCCAAGCTGCAGCCCAAGTGGCATTGCCCTTGGATCCGTCATACAATAGTCATTTGTTGCTTAAAATATTATGAAAACTACCGACAGTTTCTTTCTCTTGTCAGCAGCCATTTGACATATATGTACGGTTTCTAAAAAAAATACAACACAAAGACTACATCGTTGAAGATAATTAATCAGGTAATGAGGTAAATATTTGGAGTATACCTGTAAGTTTGCAAATGGATCTGTCTCTTGAGAATTGTCTACATTGTGTAACTTGTCTAGTTGTACAGATTGACAGCTACTGCGCCGACCACTTGATGGTGGGTTGTCAACCATCATATCATGTGGCATGTGCATACCCATCCCCTTTAGTATATATGCCATCTTCTGTTCAACTTTTGCATCCACCATAGATTCGAAATCTTCGCTCATCTTAGCCTGCATTTCTTGGGTGATACGATACAAGTCATCTGCTGATATCACACCAGTTGGACCTTTATTTCTCTCTCCCTTCCCAAATACGCTTTTGATACCTACTGTCCCACCAACTCCTCTCACTCGACCTGGATGCTCTTTTTTTTCAAGAGCACGATTTAAAATATCATCATGTCAGTTTGGAATCCATGTCCCTTCGATGGCTTTTTCTCTCCATTCATTCTATCAACAAAAAATAGGTTTCTCGTTAACTTAATGTTATATTTTGCAAAAAAATAATCAAAGAGATAAAATCATACAATTTTATCTGCAATTATCTTCGTTTTCTCATTAGGAATAGTATAATTTCCATCATCTCCTTTCTTTGATCTTGCCAAAACCCAATCAACACTTCGATCCCAAACAGGTCCACTCGGTAACGTGGTTGTGGAATTATTGCCTTCGGCTATCCATTTTGCCTTTTTCCCAACATATCCTGCTTGCCCCCAAATAGTGAGGACACTGGTTACATACCCGATTCTTTCTACCCTTCTCTCTTATTTGCTGTTTTATGACATAATAAATACAAAATTACAAGGTTGCATAATTCAGATCACTCAATCTAAAACTTGAACAATTCAGTTAGCACAAAAATGAATTCAGGCATATATGAAATATCTGTGAAATATGGCATTTTTCATATGCATGTCACGCATATATGAACAGCACAGTTTAAGGCGTTAAGGGATGCTTAGCATGGGTCACACGTATATGAACAGCACTAAGGGATGTACAGCATGGTCAAGTATATTATGCATTAAGGGATATACAGCATGATCAATTATATTATGCATTAAGGGATCAAACATGAGTGTATTCAGGCTTAACATGAATTTGAGTACGGCATCAATTTCTTTGAGTGAAACAGCAAATGGTTTAACATGAATTATAAACCCAACAAATTTTTAGTTTCAGATTTTTAACAGGTAAGAAATTAAGGGAAGTTTATTCACAGTGTGTGTGTGTGTGTGTGTGTGTGTGTGTGTGTATATACATGCGTGTGTGTGTGAACACTCACCCACACATGCAGCTATACATTTGCACAGTCATACACGAACACACACACACACACACATGCAACCACACATACATGGCACGTACATGAAAGCATACAGCAACCACACATAATTGCCAAATGAACATTAACATAGAGAATAATCACTTGATTGTACTCGGTAATAAAAAAGAAATAGTTGACAGGTGTTATATGCCTTTATAATATGATTTTCTTGTTATTGTTTAAAGTAACATATTTTACTTAACTAGTGTTTGCCTTTCATAAGGGACATGACTGTGCGAATATACTTCTAATCAATGGTTATTCAAGTAATCACATGTTTAGGTCAGAAAGAACTCAAACAACACTAAGGGTAGACTCTAATCTGTATTTATTTCATATAAACAACTCTAATCTGTAATTAAACTCAAGCTAACCTAGAGCATTAACAATATGCATTAAAAATGTACCTTAAAATCCTCGGTTTCACAGTTTTTCTTAAATGTTTCCCACTGGGCTTGCGTGACACCATTATAATATTCATACGACTCTTTACGGTCTTCTGGAAGATTTATCGTCTTCGTAATCCAACCGCTAACGAATCTTGATTTGAAATCCTTCCATCGTTTACGCACATGTCTCAACACAGCGTCTCTCATTTTGTCATCAATGTGGTACTCAGTCTGAGATAATTAAAATAAATCCTTAATAACATAAACAACATACTTGTTATGAAGTGACACACATGATTCTAGCCAACAAAAATATATATGAATTAAACCCTTACCATTGACAAGTCTACATGCATATAATATCTGTCCACTTAGATTTCAAGTCAAAGTGAGCCAATGAATGATTTATTAATCTACAAGACGACAATTCTCATATATAATATCTATCCACATAGATTTATCTACTCCACACTCTCACTAATTCAAAGTAAAAAACAATGATACTAACCAACCCAAATTAAGAGATATGATGAAATTTAACCATATGTATGGCTGCAATATCATCATCGAACATAATTCGTACTATCAAATGATATCATTAAGTACGGTTCATATCTTTGTTGCTATGGCCTAGTTGGTGACTAACTATAGGTCAACCAAAAATTCTTCATTGTAGTACAAATTATGATAATTGTAGATGCACTAATAACCAATCATTAATCCGTACACACTGATATTAATCGCCTTGCAGATTAAAATCATATGTGAATTATGTCCATCCCTATATGCTTAACCACAATAATGTTTAATTGTTTAGGAAAATAAGGAGGAAGAAAAAAAAGGCATAGCCGCAGTGCAGGTCTAACAAAAAAAAAATATTGAGCTGCACATTTGCCCCCACTGGAATTATTTTCGGTACCTGCCACTGAGTACACGTAGAAGTAAGAAAACAGTAAAGAAAAAATGCAGACAACTTATAAATATTTGTTAAGTTATAACATTATGATACCTTAACATCTTCCCATATAGTGTCCTTAAGCCCTTGACTAACGCCATACCACTTCTTAATATTGATATCAATTTTAGATCTGCATAAGTTGCCAACATATGCCTTATAAGAATTCGCCCAGTGGATCATTATCATGACTCACTCGATTAAACATTTAAGAATATTATGATGGTTATGACGGCTCTTGTGTTTGATATGTTTGCGACGGGGAAAAGAGGTCCAACGACGGGGAAAACATATGCCTTATAAAAAACTTGTTTTGCCTGAGATGCCAAGATGAGTGGATCATTATCATGACTCACTCGATCAAAGTCAACCAATGTAAATCCATGCTCATCCACTCACGTAGCGCGAGGGTTGTCAGCCCATTTACATTGAAATATAAGGATCGTGAAATCCTTATACTCAAGCTCCCAAATATTTTCAATTATCCCGTAATATGACATTGTCACATCTATTGGTCTTTTATCCTTAGCACTAGCAAATTCTCTTGAAGATGCAATGACACTAACCCCACTATTTTGCATTTTGCTCTTCTCATCCTGATGCTTCGTATAAAATGCATACCCATTGATATCATATCCTTCATATGAGTTAACTAGAATTTGAGGCCCATGTGCCAACCATCTTATTGTGTCAGAAACATCATGATTTTCTTCACGCACTCGAGAAAATACCGTTTCTTTAAACCAATCAATGAAGGAGTTGTTATGTTCATTTGTCAATCATATTTCATTCTTAGAAGGATTCTTAGATTTTAGAAGTGTCATGTGCTCCTCCAAGTAAGTATGAACCACGCTAAGATGTTGTAAAACAAGTAGGTGGGCTTTCTGAATCATTTCATTAGCAATTGAAATCAGTTTTAACCCAATTGTGCCATGGCCATCAAGTCTTTCATCATGTCGAGACTTACAAAGTCCAATAGGTTCAACACCAGTTAAATATTGAGTGACAAACTCAATAACCTCCTCATCTACAGTATCTTCTACGATACTAGCTTCAGGTCTATATTTATTCTTTGTTTTCCTTTTTAAAGTACCCATGTGCATTTCAAAAGGATACATATATCTTATAAACACAGGACCACCAATCTTAATTTCCCGTACAAGATGAACTACCAAATGCACCACAATGTCAAAAAATGAAGGAGCGAAATACATCTCAAATTGGCACAATGTAACAATAATATCAGCTTGTTGATCATCCAATATATTTGGATCAATTACCTTGCTACAAATTACATTAAAAAAGAAACAGAGCTTTGTAATAACATGTCTGACATGTTTGGGCAGTATACCTCGAATTGCAACAGGTATCAAATGTTGCATCAACACATGGCAATCATGAGACTTCATGCCGATCAACTTTAAATCCTTCATCGATACACGACTGCTAATATTCGAAGAATAACCAGCAGGAACCTTAACACCACGAAGACACTCACATAAAGAAGTTTTTTCTTTTTTGGACAAAGTGTAACATGCAGGAGGCAAATAAGTACGTTTACCTTTCTCTACTTGTGCTAATTCTTTTCGAATACCCATTTTCAACATATCTTGTCTAGCTTTCTCGCCATCCTTTGTCTTACCAGGTATATTCAAAAGTGTTCCAAGAATACTATCACAAATGTTTTTTTCAATATGCATTACATCTAGACAATGCCTAACCTGTAAGTGTCTCCAATATGGAAGTTCCCAAAATATTGATTTTTTCTTCCAAAGGCCTTCTAGAAGAGGAAAGGATTTTCCAAACACATTTTCAGTATCTATTACCCGTTCGTAAACATCATTTCCAGTTAACAGAAAACGAGCAATGCCACTCTCTATCTGTCCATTGAAAGGCTTCTTCTTTTTACAATAATGATGATCGCGAGGGAGAAATCTACGATGATGCATATACACGTTTTTCTTGTAATAATGCAAACGCTCAACAATCATATCGTCTTGACAAACTGGGCATGCTTTGGCACCCTTTGTACAATAGCCAGACAAGTTACCATACGCGGAAAAATCATTTATGGTACAAAAAACCATTGCACGTAATGTGAAATAACTTTTACTATATGCATCAAACATGGGCACGCCTTCATCCCATAGAAGTTTTAGATCATCAATAAGAGGAGCTAGGTAAACATTGATGTCGTTTCCTAGTTGTCGTGGTCCCAAGATTAAAAGAGGCGACATAATATACTTGCGCTTCATACACAGATGCGGTGGAAGCGCTTCATACATAGATGAGGTGGAAGATTGTAAATCACCAAAAGAACCGGCCAAGTACTATGTTGACTACTAAGGTTGCCAAATGGGTTTATACCATCTGTGCAAAGACCAAGCCTGAGATTTCTACTTTCTTTGCCGAAACTAGGATATATTGTATCTATATTTCTCCATTGTGGAGAATCGGCTGGATGCCTCAGTAACCCATCATTCTTCCTCTTATCGGCATGCCATCTCAAGTTTTCGGCATTTTCTTTATTTGCAAATAAACGTTTAAACCTTGGTATAATGGGCAAATAACATAACACCTTTGCCGGAGGTCGTTTCTTATCGGTGTGGTTATGAACGTTTGCTCGCGTCTTGTAACGTTATAATCCACACTTAGGACACTCATGCAAGCTCGCATATTCATTTCGATATAATATACAATCATTTGGACATGCATGTATCTTTTTGTACCCAACACCAATTGAACATATAATTTTCTTTGCCTCGTAGTTAGAAGTGGGAAGCTCGTTACCTTCCGGAAGCATGTCTTTCAAAAGTTCCAGCAATGATGTAAAACTTTTATCACTCCATCCATACTTTGATTTTAAATTGAAAAGCTTGAGCACAGCCGACAATACTGTGAAGTTAGCACAATCTGGAAACAAAGGCTTCTCAGCGTGAATTAGCA
Organism: Allium sativum; assembly: GCA_030737875.1. NCBI lineage: Eukaryota > Viridiplantae > Streptophyta > Magnoliopsida > Asparagales > Amaryllidaceae > Allium > Allium sativum. The sequence goes on along the minus strand of CM060923.1, from coordinate 415,604,749 downwards.
TTTTTTCATAAAACTTTGGCTCTTCTCTCAAATGTTCTTCAACATCACAAAACATCTCATGAATACGATCATCCTCATTAATCCCATCATTCGGCTCATTGTTCGCATTATCTTCAATGTCGTTTTCGTTGTTTCCAAGATTACTAGAGCTAGTTCTATTAAGTATACTTTCACCATGCCATATCCACCATGTATAATTTTGCTTAAATCCATTACGAATTATGTGGTCCTTAATCTGCTCTATGTTACGGAATCTCCTTGTATTTTTGTAGAGTCGACAAGCACAAACATAGTTTCTTCCATTTTTCTTGATTGATCATTCAACGCGCAAATGATGAACTATTCAATTTTGTTTAAGAATTCAGCATCGTTACGTTTCACGTTGTACATCCAACTGCGATCCATGTGCAAATACCAGCCACACAACAAAAAATAATCATAAATAATAATAAATAGAAAATGCAAATTTACCAATGTTTGATAGCATAATTACTCACATTTGCAAAAAAAACACATGTATTGCATTGTATCTAATCTATCCATCTTCGTCCAATGCATATATTTTTTCTGCTTAAAAAGTTGTTTGCAATGACTTTTGCTGTTTTACAACAAAAAAAAACTGCACTAAACAAATGGCATAAAACTCCATTTTTGGCTTTTAAAAATTGTATATAAATGCAATATTAAAATTAAACAAACTGCATTAGTCCAAAATTCCAAAAAAAAGCATTTGTTCCAAAAGAAATTCTGCATTTGTTTAAAAAAAAAACATCTTATGTTTTATAAAAAAACTGCACTGCACTTGTTTTATAAAAAAAAACTGCATTTGTTCCAAAAAAAAAACTGCATTTGTTCAAAACTTCAAAAAAAATGTTGCATTTTAAAAAAAAAAACGCATTTCTTCAACAACAAAATAACACGGCACTTATCCTTATTTAAAGAAAACAGCTGCTGTTCAAAGAAACGAAAAAAAAATCTTACAGAAGAACGTAACCGAAGCGCGCTTTTTTAGCTCGATGCATTTTTAGGGCTTTGGCATCTTGAGCGCTTTTCTGGCGCTTCGATAGCCAGAAAAGCCCTAAGCTGGCGCCTAGGCGAGCTCCTTGACTACACTGTCGGTGATATCATTTATACTCTAAAGACTTGAGATAATTACATTTCGTCAACCATGTGCAATTTAAATTTAATTTACTGAAGTACAACAGAATATACATTCACAAATAAAAAATGTACATCATTTAGTGTACTATATGACGCACCTACAAGTCTGATATAGCTTGGAGTACTTGATACGAATGGATCTAGGAGGATGATAAACCCAGTATATATTTGGAGATACAAGAATATGTCAAGTGTAATCAAATTTACAATGCTCTAATTCATATATCATTATTTCATAAAGTACATAACAACAGATAAATTTCAGAGGAGTTTTCTTACTTTTAAACTTCTACTGCTATGCTTTCCCACACTAAAATTTATCTGTTGTCAAGAAAAAACACACGCTTGACCGAAGAGAGTACATAAAGATGAAGATTACTGCTACACAATTTACCTCTAGGTCATCATAATTTCTGAAGTTGTCATATTTTTCCGGGATCTTATCTATATAACAGAATAATGGGTTAATTTTAAAATATTTCCCTGCATCTTCCATTTTCTTTCCCTAAGTAAATGGTTTACATGTTCATTAAGTTCATGTGCACCCCCCAGTGCTAGATCAGGCTGCATGAACATTGAATGAATGAATGATATTTGAAATAGCAAGACAATCTACTTCAAAAAGCATTTTTATGGATAGGTGACTTTGTAACATTACTGATTTCTTGATATAAGAAGTAAGTTGTGGTGAAAATTTAGTTGCTACACAGTGCATGCACCATTCCTCTGGTAAATAGAACAATTTGTGATGGCATGTGAATCCAACATTGTTACGTATTAAAACCGTAAATTTTGAGAAATATGGAGCTGGATGCATACAAAGACGGAGGCACGTTAGAGATGGTGAGGTCACGTGACCTCACCAGGATTTTTTTTTAATAATAATAGGGACAAAAGATGGAAGAAAGCAGCAAAAATGTGAAACGAAGAGGAAAAAATGGAAGAAAGCAGCAAAGGGATTGTCAAACGGAGAGCAAAAATGGAATAAAGTAGCATCTTTCTCAATTCTTTATAAATCTAGAGCACACGCAAGCTATGAAATCTCCATATTTCTTTCCAATTTTGCCTCTTAACCGATGATGCTTATCGTTGCTCCTCGATGCTGGCGGTGCGGTGCGGTGCAGTGGTGGCTTTTTTCATGGTTTTGTGGAGCCTCTGATTACTATTTGGTTTCCGTTGGTAAGCCCTAATTTTGACTATGATTTCGATCCTTGTTTAGTTTAGAATCTGAGGTTGAAACGGGGATGAAATTGAATGGAACTGAGTTGCAAATCGCTCGCCGAAAAATACCTAAAAGAGAATAAGCCAGTTGTAGTAACAAATTTAATGGATGATTGGAGAACTTGTCAAGATTGAGTAGATGAAAATGGTGAACCAAGTCTCCATTTCTTTTCTATCCACTTCGGGAAGTCGCAAGTCCAGATGAATTTTCATTTTATTATTTCGAGGCTATTATTTAGTGAATTGAATGCTCCAATCCTTTGCATATAAATTGAGAAGAAAGGGTCATCTTACTTGTAAACTATCTAGATGAAGTTGGTTGTTCTACTAAAAAAATAGCAATGATTGTGTAATGACCCGCATTGGCAGAGGTATTATAATTAATTTATTTAATTATAAAAATAGTGATATAGTGAATTAAATGGTCGTGGAATTAAATAATTGTGAATATTTAATTAAAATAATGAAGTAAATAATATATTTAATTCTGAAATAACCAGAATTGGCTGAAATGACGATATGGTGTGAACTGGATCGTCTGTGATATTTAATTCAGTTTAGAATTGAATTAGAATAACGAATATATTATTTGAACGACAGTTTGAACGTATAATTATATTATAATTAAAATAGAGCGCATAACGACGTGGTAGTTCGCTATTTGGCGATTTGAACTTCGATTAGATATACAGGGTTCGTTTTAAATCGGATTTCTGTGAAAACAAGAAACGTGTGGAGCTGGTGGAGTATATTTTTCTAGTGGAAGAGAAAAATCAGGATTTCGCCGTGTAGATTTTGATTTATGTCCAAATCAAATTTTAGAAAAGTCGCTGTGGAATTCCTGTATAATTAGTAACGCTTTATTTACGTTATAAAAGGGTTTTCAATATATTTGAATATCGGGTTTGAATTTAGACAAGGTTCTTTTGAGACGTAGTGATAATTTAATTTTTAGAATTTTATGGTAATTTTTAATTAATTAAATAAGCAACTTTTTATTTGGAGCATTTTGCACCCTGTAATCAACATTTTGGGGTTTCACAAAATGAGTTTATCTACCGGTATTATTATATTTTTGGAATCCTGACACATTGTCCATCATAACGGTATGTTTACTTCTGTCGACAACGGTTTGTTAAGGAATGAAATTCTTTATCACATGGTGGTATGCGGAAACGTAAATTATAACTACACATAAATAAAAGGGCCACGCTACTTCCTTTCTTCCACAGAAACCAAAAACGTGGAAGTTCTCCATCCTCTAAAATCAAAGAAATTTTCTATAAATACACTACCTTATCTACACTAACCCTAAATCTTTCTCTTGTCTCGTCAATACCTTTTGATGCCGCCACCAAAATAGAAACCGTGAAGTTCCACCTCAAAAATAAAATCCTAAAATAATGCTCTACATTATTATATACATTGCGAAGGGTTCGAACACCGTTTGATAACTGAAACTACATACTGGCCGAGAACGGAAATGGGTGCACGCATGGAAAGGAGGATGTTTGTATGATGTGAAAGGAAGGGTACTGGAGCATGAAATTTGAATATGGGAAGAAGGGGTGTTATTCATGTGCGGACTGTGGAGTGGATGAACGTCCACGTTACTGGATACGTGAGTCTTATTCGGAGAAGAAAAGAAAAAAAGAAGTGGGTTTTAGTGGTTTGTAGGTGCTTGAATGACACGGCATTGATATGTAAGCTTCTTGGGGTTCGTGAGTATATTGTCTGGGGGAAAGTTTTTAATATAAGAAGAAGTTGGTAAGTTTTACTGTCAGTGAGTGCTTTTATATATAATTCATTCAAAGAGGAAGCATACCGTACAGTGGAGAAGCAGGGTTCTTTCTATGAGAGGAGTTCGCATGAAAGGTTATGGAGTGGTGAGAAAGAAGCGAGGGAGGAAAGTTTGGAAGGGGCGGATGTGCTTTCTGGAAAGGGATATTTGGTGGCATAGGGATATGTTGTGCGTTACATGTAGGGGGGATGTCCCAGGGAAATGACGTGGGAGGATGCACCTACTGTACACAAGTTTTTATATTTTGGAGATGAAGTACTGTTCTTAAGAAGGGGCTACATTGGGAAGTCAAAATATACGTGTTAGTGGTGGTACTTTGTATGCAAATAGAGATGAATGGGAAGGACATGTGTATGGGTAAACCGGTGTATTAGCTTAATAGTAATAGGAACGAGGACATTGGGTACTGTTTCATGTGGATAAGGATATTTGCGGGTCAACACTTAAAACGAGAAGGGGTCTGGGCTGTTCGAACTAAGGTGAAGACCAAAGTAAAGAATTTAAGTTGTCTAATTTTGAATGGTAGAAAGAAGGAGGCGTTGCAATCAAAGTCGGCTTTAGAACGTGCTGTAAGGATTGGGTTTTCTCCAGATCGATGGGAAGAGGAAGAAGGAATTGGATGCGGGTGGGAGATTGTGGTAATGGGCCGACGCAATTAAAAGGTTAAGGCCCGAATAATAGTAGAAATTTTAAGTTTTAAATTACTTTAAATATTTGTATGGAACTAGTCGAGGTGATAACTTGAGCGTACATTAACGAAATTCAGAAAATCAAGATCCGCTGGGATCGTATGTACGACGACAACACAACGGAACTGACTGGGAGAGAATTCGACCGCATTACAATTTATTGCAAAATAAATTGTCCGTCTGAATCAAGCGATTGTTATCGTTATTAACGATGATCGTCCAATGTGAGTAAATCTCACTAACTCTGAACAGTTTATAATTTCAAGTTGTATTTTTAGAACTGTTAAATATTGTCTGATTGATTGTGTGTTGACTATTTGATTGAACTGCTAGTCAGTTAGTTGAATTTCTATATTGATTCTGTTTAACAGAATATATCATATGGGACTAAAAGTGATGTTATCTATATTGTTTAACATCTGTGATGCAGGGAAACAGGTTGGAGGAATCCAACTGGATTCCTCAACATTTATTTTACTGTGATTCATATATTGTGATATATGATGTGATATATAATCTGTTGTTGATTATGTGTGTTTGGACGATATTTATCATTGTTATATGGTATGATAAATACCATAAGAAATACTGGATGTAGGAAAGGGGATTTTCAAAGTATATTTTGAAAATGAATTATTTATATAAAATCGATGGATTTTATATAGAAAAGGAAAAAGGGTTTTATAAAGGAAATAGAATAAAGGAGATATTTATTTAGAAATAAATAAATAGGATTATAAAGGTTATTGATTTAGGAAATAAATAGAATCGGAAAGGAAATATATTTGAAAACCAAATGTAAAGGGAAATATATTTGTACAACAAATATAAAAGAAAATATTTGTAAAACATTTACAAATAGGATTATAAAGGAAATATTTGTAGAACAATTACAAATAGATTAAAAGGGATTATTTATTTATTTAGGGAATAAATGGAATTAGAATAAAGGAATATTTATTTGAGAAAATAGATAGAATAAAGGAAATATTTATTTAGAAAATAAATTCGATATTTTAAAAGGAGTTAGAATTAATCAGTTAGAGTAAAAGGAGTTAGAATTAATCAGTTAGAGTAAAAGGAGTTAGAATTAATCAGTTAGAGTAAAAGGAGTTAGAATTAATCAGTTAGAGTTAAAGGAGTTAATCGAATATAATTTATTCGAATAGAGTTAAAAGAGTAAATCGAATATAGTTTATTGTGAAAGGAGTTAATCAGTTAGAGGTAATGAAATAGAGTTAATCGATTAGAGTTAAAAGATAGAGTTAAACAAGATTAGAAACTGACTAGAGATTAGTTAAGTTGAATAGTTTTCTGAGTATCGATCTGATGTTGGTTTCGGCCTTTGGGGTTTATACTTGGGAAGTTGTTCTCTTATTAGTTTACAGTTAGAGTCTGATAGTTGTGGGATGATAGTGATTGATGATTGATCGATAGAATTTCCTTCTGGAAATGATATCGTTGTTTGCACACGTATTTTCCTTCGATAGTTAAATCACAGACTATCGAAGTTTTGACCATTTTAGCGTTGTTAATATGGAGAGACAGGTTGGATTATTATCCAAAGAACCACTCTATATTGGCATAAGTGTAACAACCCGTATTTTCAATAACCTGTAATAACATAAATCGAGGCAGAATTTAATTCTAAAATGGGAATCAAGGGAAACGGGCTATGCCATTGTGTTCGTCTCGGAAAAATACGCGAAATAGAGTCCGAGTTTTCGAAAATCGGAGTCCGTATGACCAAGATATGGCCTCGCGAAGTTTCACGAAAATTCCCAAATTAAAGTATACTTAATTAAGTGAAATGGGTTGTGTAGATATATATATATATATATATATATATATATATATATTGATATATATATATATATATATATATATATAATTGAAAATTTAATAAATAAATATGCAAAAATGCTCAAAACAGCGAATTGGGAGAGGGGAATAACCGAACCGGCCGATTTTTGAAGTCGACCCGAGCCCGCTGGGTCGACTAGGGGTTAATCCAGGGTGTTTGGCTGTCAACCCGTGGGCCGATTCGCTCAAGTGCAGATTTTGCATTTGAATGGTTCTCATGGTCCATCTTTAATCTAAAGGCCCTAGATGGTTCCTACACTTGACTTCTTCCCCAAGACATGCTTTGATGGCTTGGATTGAATCTAGGGTTAATCCTATGGCCTAAAACACTTGCCTAATCTATAAATAAGACCCTAACCTACCCTAATTCATTCATAATTAAACCTAGTGACTAAACTATGGCAAAATGCTAGCTCTCATGGCCTCCACTAATTTTATGAAGAGGGTTGCATACTAATCACTCTCTAATCAACTTCTAATCCCTTCTTAGCATCTTAATCTTCTTCATTTGGTGTTCAAAGTTGCTAGTTGTGAGTTTCTATCACTTTGATGATCTTTTGGTAAACTAATTAGATGAGATGTGATGAGATTTATGGTTTTGTATGTGGGTTAATGAGCTTTGAATCATATGATATGATGTTAGCATTAATCTTATGTTTATGCATGTTGAGTATGTAAGCTTATGCAAGTTTAATATGATGTATGTTATGTTTGCATGATGCTAAATATGCAAGTTGTGGGCTATGTAATCATATGCATGTTATGCAAGTTCATGGTAATATGCTATGCAAGTTACATGTTTGTTAATATGCAAGTTACATGTTTGTTAATATGCAAGTTACATGTATGTAAATATGCAAGTTACATGTTTGTTAATATGCAAGTTACATGTTTGTTAATATGCAAGTTACATGTATGTAAATATGCAAGTTACATGTTTCTTTATATGCAAGTTACATGTTTGTTAATATGCGAGTTACATGTATGTAAATATGCAAGTTACATGTTTATTAATATGCAAGTTCATGATGACACATTATGCAAGTCTATAAGCTAATATGCAAGTTTGTTATGCAAAATGAATATGTAAGTTATGTGACATATTATATGCAAGTTATGTGACATGTTATGCAAGTTCATATGCAAGTTATGTGTTTGTTAATATGCAAGATGGCACCTTTGAAACATGTTCATTCATATGCAAGTTGACACCTTTTATATGTGTTATATCATGAACGAAATTACGTGGGAACGATGGGGTAATTAAATGCATAAGTTAATAAGATTGTGTGAAATTAATATAATTATGCATAACACAAAATAAATAAACATAGTATGGGAATTTGCCTATTTGGTTAGGTGTACCCATACTATGTGTTGGGAATTTACCTATTGAGTTAGGTCTACCCCATGGGAATTTACCTATTAAGTTAGGTCTACCCATGTTATGAAAAGCTTGACATTAATTAGGGATAATTAATATGGGGGTGATTAATTAGGTGTAATTAATCGACTAAGACACGAGGTTGGACTCATTTGTAGTGTAAAACTGCCCGGACCCGACCGGCTTAACCAGTTGCTACAAATGTCAGCCCAATGTGAGAGGTCTTGGCCATAAATTAAATACGTGATTAAGGTAAAGACACGAGGTTAGACTCTGTTATGACGTAAGACTGCCCGGATTCTACCGGCTTAACCAGGCGGTCATAACAGTCAGTCTAATGTGGGAGGTCTTTACGGGAGATCACGGTCTTAATTAATTAAGAAACACTTAACCATTATAGCATGTAGTGGGACATGAGGGGTTAAGTGGGTGCCTTGGGTGGCATGTGGAATCTTAAGTGGGTTGCCTTGGGTGGCAATAGAAAATACGATTAGAATACTTAACCAAGAGAAACATGTAATTAAACATGATTAAAGGGTTAAGTGGGATACACTAGATATTTGACAAGCTTAAGTGGGTAGCTTGTGGGGGCCCATTTCAACCAATATCCCAAACGTATCTTTGTGGGCTCGACCCATGTCGAGTGACGGGACACGCATATTGGGCTTGATTATAAGAGGCCAAAACGGGTTAGCGGTGGCAACGCAAGTCCAACGGGCTTCATATGCGTGAGTGGGCCCGGGCTGGTAGGTAAGCCGTTGTTGCATCGAGTAGATATAAGCCGTGCACCTTTAGTTTCATCAGGTTGCCACATTGGGGAATGATACATCCCACGGTGGGGCCAGCACGGGTATCTACGTTAGGGAGCCGATCGAATGGGAAGTAGTGTGTACACCTAGTGGATTGTAGGGCCCCGTGGCGCCTACTTGGTCACCTAGGGGTACGCAGGTACTAATTAGTAAATTTTATAAGTCCTTGGGTGGGATCAACCTTTAAGTTAGGAACGACTGGTGTGGTGCAGTTTAGTAATTTACCTTAGGGAGGGTAGATGCGTCTTTATCCTTTATCTTCGTTTAGTTGACTGCTTAGGGTAGCCATTCATCCCTATATGTTACCGTATATCAGTTTATGTCTTCTCTGGTTACTTTAACGATTGTATTGTTAAAGTTATAGGACTCGCTCAGACTTATGTCTGACCCTGTTGTTTTTATCTTTTTCCCAACCCTCAGGTCCTACGGTGGATCCTAGCAGTAGTGGAGCTTGATCGGATTGCTGTTCCAGTCTTTAGGAGCTTGGATAGATGTAAAGCTCCAGTTATCCAGTTATCTTTTCTTTTGTTTGGCTATTGTATGAGAGTGGGATTATGTACTTCTTTATTTTGATGGATATTGTACTTGACCTTTATTGTGGTTTTATGATGTAACCAGACATGTTTTACTTCCGCTGTTATGAGATGATGTTTTAAAATTTCAAGTACTATTTATATCTGTCTTGTTGTAATTTTTCTGTTCTATATTCACTAAAATACTCCACCGATGCTATGGCATTCCCTTAGTGAGTGATCATAGCGGGAGTGGGGTGTTACACGTGGTATCAGAGCTTAAGGTTACCAGAACAGATAAATTTTTTGAGAAAAACTACTTTCTAAGAGTATTTTCGAAGAAAGTATTTTTAAAAGCATGTCTTCTAAGAGAAAAAGTTTTTGAAAAAGAAAAGCATAATCCCCAATAGCCATATCTTTATCTTTCGGAATCTCCTTTTTGAATCTTTCCTCTTTCGTTTCAGCATGGCTGAAGATCTTAACATCCCGGAGGGTTTAGTTATACCACTATGGTATAGGAGGTTGCAAGAGGCTAGGGCCGCGGCTGCGGGTCCGGCCAATGCTACTACACCAGAGACAACCGCTCCTCCTCCTCAGCCTAGAGTGGATAATTTTGCTAAGGTTTGCAAGGAGTTCAAGGCTATAGGAGGAAAACCTTTTCTTGGTTCAGAGACTTTCGTAGAGGCTAGAGATTGGCTTAAGGAAGTGGAAGAGTTGCTAGATATCTTTGAAGTGGAAGAGGGAAAGAAAGTCAAGTTGGCGGCTTGGTTAATGAAGGGAGAGGCCTCATTCTGGTGGGAGGTCACTAATGGAGAACGCCCTGTTGACTCTTGGGCAGATTTTAAGCAAAGGTTTGGGGCTAAGTTTCTCTCAAGGGCGGAAGAGAATCTGTTTATGGAGAAGTTCTTGAATTTGAAGCAAGGGAATCTCACGGTGAAAGAATATGTCAACAAATTCAATCAATTAGCAAGGTTTGGCATAGAGTTGGTGAATACACCGGAGAAGAAGGCTTTGAGGTTCGTTAGAGGCTTGAACGAACCATTGCAAGGAATAGCTATGACTCACATTCCTATGGGGGCCACTTTTGAGAAGCTTGTCTACATGGCACTTATGCATGAGGATGATAAGAATTCTAAGGCACCAGAGAAAAAGGGGGATCAGAAGAAACCGCAACAGCAACAACAAGGCAAGGGCGGAAAAGGCAATGGTGACAAAAAGAAGACGAAGAAGAAGTGCTTCAATTGTGGAACACCAGGACACCTCAGTAAGGATTGTCGCAAAAAGAAGAAGACCGGTTGCTTTCATTGTGGTGAAGCAGGGCATCTTGTGAAAAACTGCCCAAAGAAGGGGCAGAAGACGGGGTCTACCTCAGGAGGCCAGGTGCAAGCTCTTATAGCACCACCTCAGTCAGGGGGGCAAGTTCAGGTTCTCTCAGTTCCACCGATTCAGCAGAGAGGTAGAACTATTTCCGTTGAAAGTCTGGTTTTTCTGTTTGATCATCCAGTTCGTACTTTGTTTGACTCTGGCGCATCGCATTCTTTTATCTCATCATCGTTAGTTGAGTCACTGCACTTAGACACCAGTCTAGTTGAGGATCCCTTGGTTGTCTCAAACCCAATTGGGGGCTCCATATATCTGTCTATGATATGTTTGGGTTTGAAGATTTCTATACTTAGCGTTGAGTTTAGATGTGATGCTTTTGTATTGGGCTTCACGGGCTATGGGTTGATCTTGGGCATGGACTGGTTATCCAGTAATGGTGCCGTTCTTGATTGCGAAAGGAGAGTTGTCAGGCTCATGACCCGCTTGGGTAACACTCTCGAGATCTCTTGCAATCCCATGGAATCTGTTTTGCTAAGTTATCTTGAATCGCTCGATGCTTCGGTCGAAAGTTTGTGTTCTGTCAGAGTAGTCCGGGAATATCCGGATGTGTTTGAAGAAGTAAAGGGTTTGCCTCCGAAGCGGGAGATAGATTTCCGAATTTATTTGGTGGATAATGCCAAACCAGTGTCTTTGCCAGTACGCCACATGGCTCCTCGTGAGAGAAGAGAACTTCATAAGCAAGTAGGGGAGTTGCTTGAGAAGGGGTTCATAAGGCGAAGTATATCGGAGTGGGGAGCTCCAGTAGTGTTTGCCACGAAGGCGGATGGGTCCCTCAGACTTTGTGTGGATTATAGGGAACTTAATAAGCTCACGAAGAAGAATAGACACCCATTACCGAGGATAGATGATCTCTTTGATCAGTTGGTTGGCGCGTCAGTATTTTCGCAGATGGACTTAGCTACAGGGTTTCATCAGTTAAGAGTGGCGGAGGACAGTATAGAGAAGACTGCTTTCCGGACTCCGGATGGTTTTTATGAGTGGCTAGTGATGCCATTTGGGTTGACAAACGCCCCCGCATACTTTGTTGATCTCATGAGTAGAGTGTTCAGAGAGTATCTGAATAAGTTTGTAGTAGTTTTTGTGGATGACATCTTGGTCTTTTCCAAGAATGAAGAAGAGCATGCCTTACATCTCAAGGAAGTGTTGGAGACTCTTCGAGCGCATAGTCTTAAAGCTAAATTCTCTAAATGCCATTTTTGGAGAAGAGAAGTGCGATTCTTAGGGCATGTGGTCTCTAAGGAAGGGATAGCTGTGGATCCCGCAAAGATAGTATCTATCCAGGATTGGAAAGTTCCTAGAAATGCTACCGAGGTAAGAAGTTTCTTGGGGTTGGCAGGATATTATAGGAAGTTCATCAAAGACTTCGCGAAGATATCAGCCCCATTAACCCGCTTGACGAAGAAGAATCTGGTTTTCTCATGGGATGTAGATTGTGATGATGCTTTCCGACGGTTAAAGAGAGCTTTGACCACCGCTCCAGTTTTAGTGCTTCCAGATGGGAGTAAGCCGTTTGTTGTTTATACCGATGCTTGTGGAACAGGATTAGGCGCAGTCTTGATGCAGGAGGGAAGGGTAATAGCCTATGGAGGGAGACAATTGAGAGTGCATGAGAAGAATTACCCTACCCATGATCTAGAGTTGGCCGCGATTGTTTTCGCACTTAAGTCTTGGCGCCATTATCTTCTTGGTGAGAGATTCGAGTTGTTCACCGACCATAAATCATTGAAGTACTTATTCTCTCAGAAGGATTTAAACTTAAGACAGCAAAGGTGGATGGAGTTCTTAGCATCCTATGATTTCGAGATAGCGTATACCCCTGGTAAGGGTAACGTGGTGGCAGACGCCTTAAGTAGAAAAAGGCTATCTTTGAGTCCATTGTTCGTGGAACGACGAAGCTTGGAGTTTCTTTCTTTGTTTGACTTCAGACCTTCTGTTGATTTTGTACCTGGTTTGTTGGCATCCTTGGAGGTTAGACCTACTCTTTTGAGACGGATTGGCGAGGCTCAGCGAGACGACCCACAGTTGGTTGTGTTGGTAGAGAAGCTTATAAGAGGGGAGTCGTCCAGCCATTTGGGTAGATACACCATAGATGATAAGGGATGGTTGCATAGAGACGGTAGACTTTGTGTACCGCAAGATGAGGGTTTGAAGAAGGCTATTTTGGATGATGCACATCGTTCAAGAATGACTATTCATCCCGGTGGAGACAAAATGTACCAAGACATGAAGAGAGTTTTCTTTTGGGCCGGTATGAAGAAAGATGTGGCCGAGTATGTGGCTAGATGCTTAGTGTGCCAACAAGTTAAAGTGGAGCAAAGGAAACCCGGTGGGTTGCTACACCCATTGGAAGTTCCACAGTGGAAGTGGGATAGTGTCTCGATGGATTTCATCGACGGGTTACCGAGATCGAGGAAGGGCAATACGGGAATTTGGGTTGTGGTAGACAGACTTACAAAGAGTGCCCATTTTATACCCGTAAAGAGTAAGAGGACCGCTCCATGGCTTGCTTCAGTCTATGTTAGAGAGATTGTTAGATTGCATGGCGTACCATCCAACATTGTGAGTGATCGAGATCCTATTTTCACTAGTGAGTTTTGGAGAAGTTTGCAAGAGGCGGTAGGGACTCAGTTGTGTTTGAGCACCGCATATCATCCTCAGACGGACGGTCAGACCGAGAGGGTGAACCGTATCTTAGAAGATCTTTTGAGGCTTTGTATCTTGGATTTTGGAGGTACATGGGAAGAACATCTTCCTTTGGTGGAGTTCGCATATAATAACAGCTTTCAGTCCAGTATTGGTATGGCTCCTTTCGAAGCTCTTTATGGAAGGCCTTGTCGATCTCCTACATGTTGGTGGGAATCTACGGATAAGATCTTGCTTGGGCCGGATATGGTTAGAGAGACTTCAGAGAAGATTGATTTAATTCGAAAAAGGATGAAAGCAGCGCAAGATAGACAGAAATCTTATGCGGATCGGAGAAGGACGGATCTTGAGTTTGAGGTTGGGGACATGGTTTTTGTCAAAGTATCTCCATTGAGAAATATTGTTCGCTTTGGGTCCGTAGGGAAGTTAGCACCGAGATTTGTTGGGCCGTTTCCTATTAAGGAAAGGATTGGACGGATGGCATATAGGGTGGAGTTGCCCGACAGACTTAGTGGTGTTCATGATGTATTCCATGTATCACATTTGAGGAAGTGCTTACATGAGACCGCGGAGGTGGTAGAGCCGAGCTTGCTTAGAGATGTAGAGGTAGAGCGTGATGCGACGATTCGACGAGCTCCTACTCGCATCCTTGGGTCAGAAACTAGGAAGTTGAGGAACAGAGAAGTTCAGCTAGTTAAAGTGCAATGGGGAGATGACGAAAGCAATGCTACTTGGGAGACGGAAGCAAAGATGCGTTCTTTGTATCCATTTCTTTTTGAGAGTATGTCTTTTAACTTCTCCTTTATTGCTTGTCTAGTACTTATCTTATCTTTAGTATATCCTCTCGCTAATACCTATGACCTTTAGATAGGGTAAAACCTATGGTTGAGACATGTGTTTGAAACATGTTATGGTTGATGGATGCATATGGATGCAATTGTTTGCTAGTGGTTGCTCGTGGATGCATATACACACACATTAGGCACTAGATCGGCTCAGTCACTTCATGTTGCATATTGCATAAATGGATGTGGTAGTTAGATTGATGGATGTATCATGGCTGTGTTATCATATGGATGATGCATTTTTGTGTATGGTTGTGCACGCATGTAGAAATTTGTATGTGTCAATAGGGTTTCGCATACATATTGGATGCATGGCACTATCATGGTTTGCATTAAGGAGGTTTACTGTATCAGTAACCGCCTGATTTTCGCATTAGGTAAGTACATATACACACACTTTTGCATATATCCATCCAGCATTTAGAATCTTGTAAGGACAATGATTGCTCGTGGATGATGCTTTGAGTAGATGGATGATTGGATGGTAGGATACGTTCTTCCTAACTTGAAGATTTCGGGGACGAAATCCTTTAAGGAGGGGAGAATGTAACAACCCGTATTTTCAATAACCTGTAATAACATAAATCGAGGCAGAATTTAATTCTAAAATGGGAATCAAGGGAAACGGGCTATGCCATTGTGTTCGTCTCGGAAAAATACGCGAAATAGAGTCCGAGTTTTCGAAAATCGGAGTCCGTATGACCAAGATATGGCCTCGCGAAGTTTCACGAAAATTCCCAAATTAAAGTATACTTAATTAAGTGAAATGGGTTGTGTAGATATATATATATATATATATATATATATTGATATATATATATATATATATATATAATTGAAAATTTAATAAATAAATATGCAAAAATGCTCAAAACAGCGAATTGGGAGAGGGGAATAACCGAACCGGCCGATTTTTGAAGTCGACCCGAGCCCGCTGGGTCGACTAGGGGTTAATCCAGGGTGTTTGGCTGTCAACCCGTGGGCCGATTCGCTCAAGTGCAGATTTTGCATTTGAATGGTTCTCATGGTCCATCTTTAATCTAAAGGCCCTAGATGGTTCCTACACTTGACTTCTTCCCCAAGACATGCTTTGATGGCTTGGATTGAATCTAGGGTTAATCCTATGGCCTAAAACACTTGCCTAATCTATAAATAAGACCCTAACCTACCCTAATTCATTCATAATTAAACCTAGTGACTAAACTATGGCAAAATGCTAGCTCTCATGGCCTCCACTAATTTTATAAAGAGGGTTGCATACTAATCACTCTCTAATCAACTTCTAATCCCTTCTTAGCATCTTAATCTTCTTCATTTGGTGTTCAAAGTTGCTAGTTGTGAGTTTCTATCACTTTGATGATCTTTTGGTAAACTAATTAGATGAGATGTGATGAGATTTATGGTTTTGTATGTGGGTTAATGAGCTTTGAATCATATGATATGATGTTAGCATTAATCTTATGTTTATGCATGTTGAGTATGTAAGCTTATGCAAGTTTAATATGATGTATGTTATGTTTGCATGATGCTAAATATGCAAGTTGTGGGCTATGTAATCATATGCATGTTATGCAAGTTCATGGTAATATGCTATGCAAGTTACATGTTTGTTAATATGCAAGTTACATGTTTGTTAATATGCAAGTTACATGTATGTAAATATGCAAGTTACATGTTTGTTAATATGCAAGTTACATGTTTGTTAATATGCAAGTTACATGTATGTAAATATGCAAGTTACATGTTTCTTTATATGCAAGTTACATGTTTGTTAATATGCGAGTTACATGTATGTAAATATGCAAGTTACATGTTTATTAATATGCAAGTTCATGATGACACATTATGCAAGTCTATAAGCTAATATGCAAGTTTGTTATGCAAAATGAATATGTAAGTTATGTGACATATTATATGCAAGTTATGTGACATGTTATGCAAGTTCATATGCAAGTTATGTGTTTGTTAATATGCAAGATGGCACCTTTGAAACATGTTCATTCATATGCAAGTTGACACCTTTTATATGTGTTATATCATGAACGAAATTACGTGGGAACGATGGGGTAATTAAATGCATAAGTTAATAAGATTGTGTGAAATTAATATAATTATGCATAACACAAAATAAATAAACATAGTATGGGAATTTGCCTATTTGGTTAGGTGTACCCATACTATGTGTTGGGAATTTACCTATTGAGTTAGGTCTACCCCATGGGAATTTACCTATTAAGTTAGGTCTACCCATGTTATGAAAAGCTTGACATTAATTAGGGATAATTAATATGGGGGTGATTAATTAGGTGTAATTAATCGACTAAGACACGAGGTTGGACTCATTTGTAGTGTAAAACTGCCCGGACCCGACCGGCTTAACCAGTTGCTACAAATGTCAGCCCAATGTGAGAGGTCTTGGCCATAAATTAAATACGTGATTAAGGTAAAGACACGAGGTTAGACTCTGTTATGACGTAAGACTGCCCGGATTCTACCGGCTTAACCAGGCGGTCATAACAGTCAGTCTAATGTGGGAGGTCTTTACGGGAGATCACGGTCTTAATTAATTAAGAAACACTTAACCATTATAGCATGTAGTGGGACATGAGGGGTTAAGTGGGTGCCTTGGGTGGCATGTGGAATCTTAAGTGGGTTGCCTTGGGTGGCAATAGAAAATACGATTAGAATACTTAACCAAGAGAAACATGTAATTAAACATGATTAAAGGGTTAAGTGGGATACACTAGATATTTGACAAGCTTAAGTGGGTAGCTTATGGGGGCCCATTTCAACCAATATCCCAAACGTATCTTTGTGGGCTCGACCCATGTCGAGTGACGGGACACGCATATTGGGCTTGATTATAAGAGGCCAAAACGGGTTAGCGGTGGCAACGCAAGTCCAACGGGCTTCATATGCGTGAGTGGGCCCGGGCTGGTAGGTAAGCCGTTGTTGCATCGAGTAGATATAAGCCGTGCACCTTTAGTTTCATCAGGTTGCCACATTGGGGAATGATACATCCCACGGTGGGGCCAGCACGGGTATCTACGTTAGGGAGCCGATCGAATGGGAAGTAGTGTGTACACCTAGTGGATTGTAGGGCCCCGTGGCGCCTACTTGGTCACCTAGGGGTACGCAGGTACTAATTAGTAAATTTTATAAGTCCTTGGGTGGGATCAACCTTTAAGTTAGGAACGACTGGTGTGGTGCAGTTTAGTAATTTACCTTAGGGAGGGTAGATGCGTCTTTATCCTTTATCTTCGTTTAGTTGACTGCTTAGGGTAGCCATTCATCCCTATATGTTACCGTATATCAGTTTATGTCTTCTCTGGTTACTTTAACGATTGTATTGTTAAAGTTATAGGACTCGCTCAGACTTATGTCTGACCCTGTTGTTTTTATCTTTTTCCCAACCCTCAGGTCCTACGGTGGATCCTAGCAGTAGTGGAGCTTGATCGGATTGCTGTTCCAGTCTTTAGGAGCTTGGATAGATGTAAAGCTCCAGTTATCCAGTTATCTTTTCTTTTGTTTGGCTATTGTATGAGAGTGGGATTATGTACTTCTTTATTTTGATGGATATTGTACTTGACCTTTATTGTGGTTTTATGATGTAACCAGACATGTTTTACTTCCGCTGTTATGAGATGATGTTTTAAAATTTCAAGTACTATTTATATCTGTCTTGTTGTAATTTTTCTGTTCTATATTCACTAAAATACTCCACCGATGCTATGGCATTCCCTTAGTGAGTGATCATAGCGGGAGTGGGGTGTTACAATAAGCGTTGCGAATCATATATGCCAAAGATAATTGAAGAAGAAGTAAAGTACAAGGGATGTTGTATAAATCTTAGATAAAAGTGCCCAAGATGGATATTGTAACAACCTGAAATTTAACAATGTGTTAAAAACAGGAAACAAGGCAGAATTAAAATATAAAATCTGAATCAGGAGAAACGGGTTGCGCCATTGCGTTCGTCTCGGAAAAATACACGAAATAGAGTCCAGATTTTCGAGAATCGGAGTCCGTATGACCCAGTTATGGCCCGTCAAAGTTTTCAGAAAATTTCAAGTTCAAAAACAGTTCAAATTTGAATTCAGAATTCGAATTCAGCCAAGCAGGACAGACGGGAAAATTCCCGCCACCCCCAAGTCGATTGGGGAGTTGACTTGGGAGTCGACACACCCCAGGTGGTGTCGACTGCCCAGTCGACACCCCTGTCGACTTGGGTGGTTGGCCAGTTGGCCTGGGTGTACCTGACTTGTTCCTCAAGACATGCTCTTGGGTCTGGTCTATTGGCCTGTGACGGGTTTTGAGGGTTCAGATCTATCCTAGGGTTAATCTTACGACCTAAACTAGTCCTAATCTCTATAAAAAGACCCCTAAGCCTACCCTAAACCCTCACAAATCACTCATTCCACGAAGTGCTGCCCAAATGCCAAGTGATCATGGCCTCCATCTCCAATTCCTAGAAGCTATGCATTCAAATCGGGTTCAAATCAAAAGGTGCAAGCTTCCTATGTCAAATCGAGGGTGGATCAACGTTGCTACGCAAATTTTATGACGATTCTTCAACAAAGGAGCCACCTTTCTTCGTCAAGACGATGCATGATCCTTCCCTAAGCCTTGCTATGTAAGTTCTAGCTACTTGTAGATTCTAACGGTGGTTCTAATGTGACATGGGATAAAATGCCATGAAACATAAATTTGCTAGTCTATGTGAACGTAATTATGCCCCTTTTCTATGATCTATGATCTTGGGCTAAGTTTTAGCGACTTAATCATGCCACTCATGTTATGTTTAACCTAGTTTATCTTGCAAGTTTGAATCTTTATCTATGGAATTTTAGCATGAACCTTTGGGAACCATTTGACTTGTGAAATATTGGCAAAGACTTGACTTTGGGGCTTATGCATGTAAATGAACCCAAACCCCTTATGTTATCATGCATGTTTGTGGCCAAGTTCCCTTATGATACTATGCATGTTTGTGGCCAAATTCCCTTATGATACTATGCATGTTTGTGGCCAAATTCCCTTATGATACTATGCATGTTTGTGGCTAATCCCGTTGTGGCATTATGCATGTTTGAGGCCAAAAATCCCTTATGATGCTATGCATACTTTGAGGCCAAACCCCGTATGATACCATGCATGTTTGTGGCCAATCCCTTTTTGGCATCTTGCATGTTTTGAGGCCAATATGTAGCATAGTATCCTTACTATGTTGACTCGCTTTTACTTGGGTTGGAAACACGATTTGGGGTTGGTTAGACGAGCGTGATTATGACACGATAATTTGACATGGGATTTCATGAAAATATGACACTCATGACACACCTAAATATGGACATGACATGTGGGGGTAAACATGGGACTTGAAACTAGACACGTATGAGTTGTAAGTGTAATATGACACTAGACCAAACATGAAAGTGGCCAACTCGAGGTTGAGTTGAGTTTGTAGCATAAATCTACCCGGACCCGCCCGGCTTAACTAGTGGCTACAAACAATAGGACCCAATGTGGGTAGTTGGTCATATAGCACTTAAAATTCGAGGTTAGACTAGGTTGTGGTATAAATCTACCCGGATCCGCCCGGCTTAACTAGTAACCACAACAAAGTCTAATGTGAGAGGTTGGGGTGCATTAATCTAATTAATGCCACATGAAAAGGTTAAGTAATTTTGACTAATGACACTTAAACGATATGAAACGAATGGGTAGGTTAAGTTAAACCGGACTTGATTTCTTAACCATATAAGGCAATTAGAGGATGGGGTTAAGTAATTTACTCTTAACTAATCCGACTTGGTAATTAGATAGGGTTAAGTAACTTAGACTTAACTAATCTAAACACAGTAATTAGATGGGGTTAAGTAACTTAGACTTAACTAATCTAAACACGGTAATTAGATGGGGTTAAGTAACCTACACTTAACTAATCTAAACACGGTAATTCGATGGGTTTAAGTTAAACACTTAACCAATCTAAACTTGGTAATTCAATGAGGTTAAGTAACCAATACTTAACCAACTTAACATGATAATTTAATGGGGTTAAGTAACTTATACTTAACCAATTATACATGATGATTTGATGAGTTTAAGTAACCTATACTTAACCAATCTAATATGCGGACCTGATAGGGTTAAGTCACAAGACCTTTTAAATATACTTAACCATTGTAATACGATTAGTGGATGGGGTTAAGCTAACCCATACTTAACCAATCCGACTCGATAATCTGATGGGATTAAGATAATTTATGCTTAATCAATCTAACACGATAATCTGATAGGGTTAAGACAAACAAGTACTTAACCAATTTGATTTGATAGGGTTAAGTCATGAGCTCCTTGGTATACTTAACCAACTCGTAGGGCTAAGCCCTGAACTTAAATACTTAGCCAATCTTGACATGATTCGTAGGCGGGTAAATCATGAACTTGAATGACAACACTTAACCCATTAGACAAAACCCTAGCTCAGGGGACTAGGTTGAAAATCGTAGTTAACATGGATAGCGGGAAGAGAAGCTAAGTGGTAAACCTTAGTTAAGGATAACTAAGTAATAATTCTTAGTCAAGGAAACTGGACCAGTTCACAGATAGATGAGTAATCCGATACGGTAGGTCATCGCTTGAACACACGTGGAGGAGCGAATTATCTGACTTCGATAAAGGCTCCAACGAACTGGGTGACGAAGCGGTAACTTCGGGGGATGTGAGGGTACTCTTGGTATCCCTCTGTGAGGTGGCAGATGGTCCATGAAACCTGGCCTCACAGAGGTTAAGGTCTGCGGTAGAAGAGCCAAGGGTATGCCTTGGTTGCTATGCGAGCGACCTAAAGACTGGGATGGATTAGCGTGGAGTCGACGATACTTGTTTTTGCCCTGGATAGCACGTCACCGACTACCTACCATCTTTAGTCAATCGTGTACGAACGGAAAGGCAGAGAACTTCCAACAGACCATGTTCTTGCTATCGAGTCATGGGTGAGGTTGGCCAATAGGAAAGTGGGGCTATAGTGAGGCCGGGATGTAGTTCTCATACATGATTTTTCTTGGATTGCCTTTCAGTAGTTGAGGGAGGGGTCACGTGGGACCATAGCCACGGAATACAAAAACAGACCTTGATATCTGCATCGGCAGATGACTTAAAGCTCCCGACCGAGTTCCGTATTTCTTGATTTGCCCTGGCATGGAACTCGGATGGCACATTGAGATACGTGTGCGTCTAGACATGGAAACGATTCACGATACATACGTGGGATAAAGGGCGTGGTTGACGGGTGGCATAATCCCTAGTGGCCCTAGGTGGCTTGAACCCAAACCGAGACACAGAAACGTTCATTAGGTAGCATAATCCCTAGTGGTCCTAGGTGGCATAAATCCTAAGTGAACACGCGATAGTTCATGGTAAGAAAACATAACCAGATCAAGGGTAGCAGTCCAAAATATCCTCAAGGATAAAACAGTACTACGTTGAGGTGGTATAGATTTACATGGGAAAGCCCGTACGGCCTACGGCAAAGGACTAAACTTATACATGGAAAGAAACATACGAGTTGGGAAAACCTACATATGCTATATATTAGGTTGACATGGACCATTACATGACATTGGGCAAGGGACATTCATAGTTAAAACATGACGCGGGTTGGGATACTAGTATGAGAGGTGCAGAGCAAATATACATGATAAATACCTTGGGATGGTATACATGATAGATACCGTGGGATGTTATACATGATAGATACCTTGGGACAGTATACTTGATAGAAACCTGACGATGTGATACCTTGATTTATCTTGACACCGTAGTTTATCATGATATCTTAGTTTGTCTTACTACAGTAGTTCGTTCGGTTATCTTGGTTTAGCTTATCTATCTTGTCGTCATCCTTATGTTTACTTTCAGTTTATGCATGTCATGTTACCTTTACCTGATTTTATACTGGAAGTAGATAGGACTTAACAGTCTTTATGACTGACCCCGTTTTGTTTCGCCTCTTTGTCTTCCGTTCCCCCCCCCCCCCAGGTTTTCAGGTAGGAAACACTGTTATTTAGTTCGGACTTCCTTTGCTTGAAGATCATCATGCATGGTTTGGACTTTTCTTGGCTATGGCTGCCTTACTGTTTTACTTGGGGAATAATTTATGAAATGGTTTATGCTTCTTTACTATTGCAAGACAGGTTTTGATGTATTCTGATGTAAAAAGGCTTTTGACCTTACTATTTTATAAGGTAATGAAATTTGCTTTACTTCCGCTATTTTATATGTTCTGTCTTGTAATATTTCTGTGCATGTTTACCTCGATAATACTTCACCAAACCTAGTGCATTCCCTTTGTGAGTGACCCTAGCGGAGGTGGGGTGTTACAGATATACTGAATAGTACCTTCGGTTCATCCTGTTCCTGGGTGACTTGTATGGACGGATGTCTGACAGAGCATTTCTAGACGATCACGTATATTGATTTCTCCAACCGTACCAAGAGTGGAAGAGGAGAAGGAAACTTCTTTTAGCTAACACATAATGTATTGTTGAGGACGTCAATCGGTGATTTGATGGATTTGACGATGTGACATTCGAAGTGAATCTGGTGTGATGATAAAGCGTAACTTCTAGCCTCACATCCGGTAAATGACAGAAATTGGGAAGGCAGCATGGCTAAGTTGGTCGCTCCGAAGTAGGGTGTATAATCACCTGATCTAGAGTTTCATTTATTTCTAAAAATCTATTGTCGATACTGTCCCATTCGGGAAACGGTTGCTGATCCCAACCGTTGGTGATATACATTCGATACACTCAAGCGAAATGAGTGGTCGGTCATGTGTGGCCGGGTTGCAGGATGTTCTTGTTGAACCCATTTATTCCTCTCTAGAGGTGCACTAGTGAAAGTTGGTTCCATACCTTGTCATAGTTGGAAATCCATTACCCAATACGTGCTTGCAGTTTTTATTGTATACTATATATGTAGAACGTGAGATGAAAGCGTTTCTGCTAGATGATTATTATATTGTGGTGGATAGACATTATTATAATATCAAAAGGTTTTTGATATAAAGATATTTTGGATTCTCATAAGGGAAAACCTGTTCCGTTATACGGCGTGGTCTTATGGGATATCGTTTACTTGTTCAACTGTTTTAAACTGTTTTACTCATACCAGTCCCATGACTGACCCGGAGTTTATTTGTTTGTTTCCCTAAACTCTTGGGTGCCCAATTTTGTACGGGCAGTCAAGTAGTCAGGATTTACAGATATACTGGAAGAGCTTGGAGCAGGAGGCTTCAGGATTATATAGCTATAGTTATTTCCGCTATGTTGTAATTGTTGTACTTGATAATGATGTATATTCAAGTACAGATGTATATTTCAAAGTTATGTTACATATATTATATGTTATTCGTTCCGCTGTGAGATTCGTGTTACTCTGATGTTGTGTTCTTCTTCTTCTTCTTCTACTCTACGTTTCTATCTTATCTTTCTTCACCCTCTGTTTTCTTTCTATTAAATTCCTAATTTTCAGTTTAATTTGGGGTTGGACTTGTGTTTTTGGTCAGCTCAAATTGGACCGGATTTCCGGGTCATTACTGATTGTGCAACACCCCTAAGTTGGCTGTTCTACTAAAAAAAATTCCGGGGGCTATCTCCCCCGAACCCCCCTTCGCTCTTTCCTTTTGTGACCTCACCAACCTTAATTCCTGGCTCCCCCACTGGATGCATTTAAAGCTTTGTATATACACCTTGAAATCGGATATACTTAAGGCTTTCCAAAACCACCCGTATGAGTATATTTAGAGATTATACATTGGAAAATATAGTTTTTACATGCATTTGAATTTTGCCTCTTCCGAAATCTCGCTACATGCATTCAAAGCTTAGCACACTTATATTAAACTACATATTTATGGACACTAATATGCGAACTGCAAAGATTCACCAGTGATCTACACTTGGGATGATATATGTTTGAAACTAAAATATAAGCTGGAAATTTCAGAATCACATATATATGGAGCTCTATATGTTTTGATATTATATATGCGTCTGAAACTTCATTTTCAAAATCTCATTTGACTAGATAATATTGTGTTTAAAGCCATATACATCCTTAGGAATCTTGTGGAAAATCATTATACATATTCAGGATCAAAATAGACCCAAAAGCTTACATCATGCAATTTTTTATACCCACGCACAAAACTGTATTGAAAAGGGAACTGTGACGGCCCGCCCCGCACCAAACGACATTTACTCCAAAAGTGTGTTGTACACATGTCCAGTTAGCACAGAACGGGTCGTTAGAAGGAAAAGGAAGAAGGAAATGAACATACAAAGAACCTTTAGAATGTCTCACAGCGCATAGAACAAAATATAATACTAACATACTTGACATAAAACAGGAGAGACAGTGCATAAGCTGAAAATCAGAAATAAACATCAGAACAGCGGAAATTTAGAATACAGCTTATTACAACTTTCAAACTGTCTCAAACCAAAAGTAAGATAAATGAGGTACACTACTAATGCCCAAGTAGCGACCACCAACGACACAGGGAGAATGTGTGTATATGTATATATATATATATATATATATATATATATATATATATATATATATATATATATCATACGTGGAAGCCTCCTGCCCGCCTCCGAATCAGCTACTTGCGCATCACCAGCTAACCTGTCTCTAGTCTGCTCGTGTGAGCACCCAGAGTAATAAGAGGAGACATAAAACTCTAGGTCAGACATAAAGCCTGGTATGAGCGATAGGCATCTAAAGTGAACAATAACAGGTAGACTAAAAACATACCTGAACCTGGACCTGCAACCAAAGAGTTAGCACTACGTACTGTACAACACTCTAAGGTACCATATCAAACGGTGTAAAGATACGGAGGTGGGGGAGGTGTGCATGTCATAATGATGGCAAACAATCAAGCATATCATCCATCCTCACATCTCTCACTCAATGCATAAAGCATACGATATTCACCACTTCGATCACCCAACATACCTTGCTACGATCACTCTGCCCCATGAAGTCATAAATGTCTTCACTGCACTGATAACATAGCCACTAATCCTTTGCTATGTCCACTTTGCCCCATGGAGTCACAAGAACCCCACTGCACTGGCTCATAGTCTTACCAACCCTTACTATGTCCACTTTGCCCCATGGGGTCACAAGAACTCCACTGCACTGGCTCATAGTCTTACTACGCATCACCTTGCCCCTCGGGTCATAATGACCCTACTGCACTGATAACGTAGTCTTGCTACCATCACTTTGCCCCTTAGGTCATAATGACCCCACTGCACTGATAAGTAGCCATCACTCATTCTTGGTGGTGAATCGAAGTTATGAACGTCGGCAACTCCTTAGCACACGTCCCGCAGCAAAGTCCAACCATGAAGTGAACTCCTTGGTTCCCAACTGGATCCTGAGCTCTAACTTCCCATATTGGACTACCTTTGCATCTCGGGTTATTGGTCAATACTGGGTCGGGTCGGGTTCCTCCTCCAGTTATCGGTTCGGGTCGGTGTCGTTCATCCGTTCGGGTCGGGTCTCCTTCTGGTGCGGTTCGGGTCGGGTATTCCACTGGGTTCGAGTCAGATGCTTCTCTTTGGGTCGGGTCGGGTGCTTCCCTTCGGGTGGGGTCGGGTGTCCCTTCTTGGTTCGCGTTTTCGGTCCGTCTTCATGCTCCCTTCATATGCTCCTATCCGATCCGCTTCCGTGCTCCTGCTCTGATTCGTCTTCGTGCTTCCGATCCGATCCGTCCTCCTCGATCCGATCCGTCCTCCTCGATCCGATCCGATCCCAGTTCAGCTAGCGTGGCCTTCCTTTTTGTCACTCTTCCCAAGTGTTGGGTTCCGATCCGATCGGATTCTTTGCTCAGTTCAACATATCTGATCCGAGCCCCCTTGTCCGATCCGATCCGAACCCTGCACTGTTTTCTGAAACTATTCCAGCAAGTGTTTACGCCATTCGACGACGTTTTCGACCATTCTAACTATTGGAATCAATCACAAATCATTTCATACAGTCATAGCAACATACATAATCAACCACAAACATCATTCACATCAATATCATAGGTTAAAATGGATCAAACATACCCAAAATCCCATATTTCCCCTTAAGCATGTTTAGGTGAAACTAATGATAGGATTAGCAAAACTTAACCAAATGAACCCAAATTCATATCAGAGGTCTAAAACATCATTTAGGAATTTATGAACATTTTTCCCGAATTTTATCATGCTTAAATTCGCTAATTAGCACTAATCACCCCTAATTAGCCATAATTAGTGTAAAACTATGCAAATCACTCACCTTAGCCACAAAATAAACTAAGATCTGAAATAATTCTCTGATTTGATGTGAATCTCAATGCCAAACAGCAGCTCCTATGTTGATTTGGTGTCGATCTTCCTTGATTAGGGGTTGCTAAGCCAAATCCTTGACCAAAAGATGATTTGGAGGTGATTTAGAGGTTGGAGGCCATTTTTAGGGATCCTTGGTTATAAGTGGAGGCTAGAAAACTGAAATGGAATGATTCTCCATCTCATTTCAGCCCTCCCATAACCCTAATCCCGAAATGGGTTATGGGCATCACCCGATTTGGCCCGGTTAAGCAATTTTTCAACCTCCAAACCTTGTTTCAGACATATCTCCCAAACGGTAAGTCCGTTTGGCTAATGTAACCACTCTACGGAAAGGTAAACCATCAAACGAATCAAATGGAAGTGGTTTCAGGTCAAAATTCCTTTCAAATCAAAAGTTATGGCCGAAACAGTACCAACTAGGGGCAAAATGGTCATTTAAAAATCGACAAAAATCATGAACATGGGAAATGACTCTAATAGATGTTTCCCAAAGTTACATGACCATACGACTTCATACGGGAAAGAAATAAATATTCTACGATCCCCCGATACGTAGGATACGGGTCATTACACTCTCGCCCCCTTAAGAAATTTCGCCCCCGAAATTCCCTAATCAAAACACACACAAAGGTCCCGCATGCCTATCAATCATAAAACAACAACCAAACATGCAAAACAAGCAAAACTAATCTACCCTAGCATGCGGAAAAACTAAATTACGAAGTAAGTCTTACCAGGCAAAGAGTTCTGGATGCATCTTCCTAATGCTCTCCTCTGTCTCCCAAGTACAATCATTCTCGTCCTCGCCCCACTGAACCTTGACTAGCTTCACCGACTTCCTTCGAAGTTGTTTCGTATCGTGCCCCACAATACGAATCGGCTTGCGGTTCCCAACCGCCTCGGGTTCTACTTCGAAGTCCTCTAACTGATCAGGTGAAATAGTTATATCTGAGTCATGAACGAACTTCCTTAGTTAGGAAACATGAAACACATTGTGAACTCCTGCCATTTTCTCTGGTAAGCCAACTCTATATGCCAAATTCCGGACTAGTTCAAGAACAGGGAATGGGCCAACAAATCTTGGTGCTAATTTGCCTCTCCTGCCAAATCGTATCACGCTCTTCAATGGAGAGATCTTGACAAACACCAAGTCTCCAACGGAGAATTTCAAGTCTCTTCTCCTCTTATCAGCATAACTTTTCTGCCTATCTTGGGCAGTTTTCATTCGTTGTTGAATGACCTTAATCTTATCTGAAGTTTCCCTCACCACATCTGGTCCAAGCACAAACTTCTCGCCAGTCTCTATCCAACATGATGGTGAGTTGCACGGTCTTCTGTACAAAGCTTCATATGGAGCCATACCGATAATGGATTGGTAGCTATTATTATATGCAAACTCTACTAGATGCAAATGGTCACCCCATGATCCACCAAAATCCAATATACAAGCTCTCAAGAGATCTTCCAATATACGATTCACCCTCTCCGTCCGATCGTCGGTCTGAGGATGATATGCGGTACTGAGATGTAATCTTGACCCTAGAGCCTCTTGTAAGCTCTTCCAAAACCCACTAGTGAACAACGGGTCTCGGTCACTCACGATGCTTTTGGGTACTCCATGAAATCTCACTACGCACTTCATATACAATTCTGCCAACTTGGCTGCTGTCCTGGTCGATTTGACTGGTATAAATCTTGCGCTCTTAGTCAATCGATCTACAATTACCCAAATGCTATCATATCCCGATCTAGTCCTTGGTAAACCATCGATGAAATCCATCGAGACTTGCTCCCATTTCCATTCGGGAATTTCTAATGGTTGCAACAACCCACTAGGCTTCTTTTGCTCGGCTTTAACTAGCTGGCAATTCATGCATTTGGATATAAACTTCCCAACGTCTCTTTTCATCCCTTCCCAGTAGTAAGTCTGTCTCATGTCTCGATACATCTTATTACCACCGGGATGTAAAGTAAGTTTTGAGTGATGACATTCTCTAAGCACTTCATCTCTCAAACCATTCACGTTGGGCACAACTAATCTTCCATTCTTTCGAAGCCATCCATCTCGATCAAGCCCATACACATTCACCTCCTCACCAATACCCATCTCTAACTTGGAGATGATTTCTAATAGATTAGGATCGTCCCTCTGGCTAGAACCAATCCGCTCTATCAAAGTGGGTCTGATCGTCAAACTAGCTAGCATAACTGGATCCAACTCGCACTTTGGTCTGAAATTAAACCTCGCGATATACTCCAGTGGCTTCCATTCAAGAAACATTGCCCCTAAGCTGGCATGTCTCCTACTCAAGGCATCGGCTACCGCATTACCCTTCCCAGGTGTATACGCGATATCGAAATCATACGAAGCCAAGAACACTAACCATCTCTGCTGACGGAGATTCAGATCTTTCTGAGAGAAGAGATACTTTAACGATTTATGATCAGTAAACAACTCGAATCTTTCTCCCAAGAGGTAATGTCTCCACATTTTTAGCACAAATACAATCGCTGCCAATTCCAAATCATGGGTAGGATACTTCTTCTCATGCGGCTTTAGCTGTTGACTAGCATAAGCTACAACCCTACCTCCTTGCATCAATACTGCACCCAGTCCGGTACCACAAGCATCTGTGTATACCATCATCTCTTCATTCCCTTTAGGAATGACTAACACAGGCGCACGCGTCAACTTCTCCTTTAGACTCTTGAAGGCATCCTCACACACTCCGTCCCAGAAGAAGGACTGATTCTTCTTAGTCAACTGAGTCAACGGTGCTGCTATCTTGGAGAAGTCCTGGATAAACTTACGATAATATCCAGCTAATCCCAAGAAACTTCTTACATCTGTTGCATTCTTGGGTGTAGGCCAATCCTGTACCGTAGACATCTTCGCAGGGTCCACGGCAATACCATTCTCAGAAACAACATGACCCAAGAATCTCACTTCCCTTCTCCAAAAATGACACTTAGAGAATTTCGCTTTCAATTGGTGTTTCCTCAACACCTCCATCACTATCCTCAAGTGCCCCTTGTGTTCCTCCTCTGTCCGTGAGTAAACAAGGATATCATCCACGAACACAAGAACAAACTTATTCAACTGATCTCTGAATACTCGATTCATAAGATCCACAAAATAGGCTGGTGCATTGGTCAACACAAATGGCATGACCAACTACTCATAAAATCCAGACGGCGTCCTGAATGCCGTCTTAGGAACACTCTCATCTGCTACTCGAAGCTGATGAAATCCTGTCACGAGGTCCAACTGGGAGAACACTCTTGCTCCTTCCAGTTGATCAAACAAATCATCTATCCGCGGTAGAGGATACTTATTCTTCCTCGTCACCTTATTCAACTCGCGATAGTCCACACACAAACGAAGGGAACCATCTGCCTTGGTGGCAAACACAACTGGTGCTCCCCACTCGGAGACACTCCTTCTAATAAATCCCTTCTTCAAAAGATTGCTGACTTGCACCCTGATCTCTCGCTGCTCCCTTGGTGCCATACGACGAAGTGGCATCACTATAGGTCTGGCATCTTTCACTAAATCAATACGGAACTCAATCTCTCGGTGTGGTGGAAGCTCGGTCACCTCCTCGAAGACGTCCGGATACTGGCCAACCACGGGCACATCTGACAACTCATCCTGCGGGATGTCGAGAGAATTTACAAAATTAGCCATAACCCCATCACTAGGTAGGCTACCAAACACTACCTTCCGCCCATCATCCGCCCTCACTGTCACCAAAAAGCCCTCACAGTCTACCACCACCCCGTATCTTTGGAGCCAATCGACTCCCAATATAATTCCATACCCAGTAAAGCCCAAAACAAAGCAATCACATACAAACATACATCCATGACTCGATAAGACCAAATTCCTGCAAATCATACTAAGGCTAGTCAAACCACCCATCGGGTTCGTCACAATCAACGGTCTATCGACTATCTCGGGTTCCAGTCCCAACCTATCTACCAGGTCACTAGATATGAAGGAACGGGAAGCCCCAGTATCAAATAAAACTCGAACTGGTATATCATAAATAGAAAGCATACCTTGAATAACAACATTCTTTCCTTTCTCCGCCGCAGTTGGGGCATTCGACGAAGAAGGAACAACATCAATAGCATATGCTTTCACAATCTGCTTCTCTTTAAGAGGTTGCGAACACTTATCCTTCTGATGTCCCATTTGACCATAGTTGTAGCACTTCCTTTCCGCTGGCTTGGCCCGACATTCCTTAGCATAATGGCCCTTCTTTCCACAGCTGAAGCACTCAACATCCTTCTTGCTCTTTTTCTGGCCACCTTTTGATTGGTCCTGCTTCCTCTTATTCTGAGAGTTATTCTTGCCTCCACCGCCTGCTTGCGGCTTTGGCCCTTCTACAGATGCAGCCTTAGTCTTTGACTTAGGGTAAAGACTCTCTGACCTCAAAGCTTTCCCCACGATCGATTCAAAAGTCTCAATGATGTGGTTGATAAGCCTTTCCCCTAAGTATCCATCTAAACCAGTAATGAACTTCTCATTCTTCTTTTCAGGAGTATCAGTAAGAGACAGTCCATACTTCGACAAAGTGTCGAACTCAGTAATGTAATCAGAAACTGCCCTTCCATTCTGCTTGAGTTCCAAGAACCTCTTAAACAACACTGACTTCTGGGCAGCGTGAATGAACTTCTCGCTAAAGCGAGCCTTGAAATTGTAGGATCGATAATAACCCTAGAGGGGGGTGAATAGGGTTTTTAACAATAAATTTAAACTAAACACAGTAATAAAGAAATGCAGTAAAAATAAAATCACACGCAGATATACCCAGCTTCGGCAAACTGTGCCTACTGCTGCCTTTCTAAGATTTTTACTAGGAGATACAAACAGATCCCGCTTACAATCCTATGTAAACTCGCAACTCCTGCTCCTGTTTATCCCTAAGCTCAAAATCCTAGACTAGTCTGTATACCCTAGACTAGATTTATTCAGATTACACTTCAATACTCTGTGCTCCCTAGTTTTACAATAAAACTAGAAAAGAAGTTTTAAAAAAAATAAAAAAAAACTTAAAGGAAACAAGGGAGGAGTTAAAAGTGGGGGGTCATCCCCTTTTCTTTGCACAAGCCCAAAGTGGTCGGGCCACTTTTATTTTGCGGTGCTCCCTTGTGTTTTCTTTAGCCCGATCCTTCCTTTTTCTCTGAAACAAAAAATGGCGGCGGCGATTAGGGTTTCAGAGATTTTTCCCTAAATCAATCTCGGTGAAGTGTGTAATGGATTTCTAGAAGCTTGATTTTGCTTCTCCAGTGTATCTCCTTCGTTCTTGCGATCAATCTGAGTGAGTTTTATCAACTCTTGCAATTTAGGGTTTCGGATTTTCTTTTTGTGTGAATTGATTGATAATGTCGATGATGAATTGTGTGCTTTTATAAGGGTCTCTACACCCTGGTGCTCTGATTTCGTTGATGACTTGCTCGATTTGAATTTTGGAATTCCTTGAATTTGATTTGCTGTCTGAACGGCCTTGATTGAATCGGCCCTTGAGAGTTTTGTGGAAATCCCTTTTGAATTTTTGCTTTGAGCATTAAAAATTGTCTTGTTTGTCTTGATTGATTGAAGAACTTCGGCTTTGATTAAAATGATCCTGGCCTTGAATGAATGAGACAGATTCCTCTTTCCTTGTTTGGATTTCCTGATTGATTTATTTGCCAATAAAAAACAGGAAAGAATTAATTTGCATTTCTGGTCTTTGACAATTGTATTTCTGGAAATTGAGTGATGTCTGGTTTTGCTCCTTTGAATGAATTTGTGGACCACGGCTTTGAAAAACTCTGCATAGATTTAGCTGAGTATTTGCCAAAATTTGTTTGCATCATTTCTGGAAAGCAATGTATTGATTTTCTGTTAATATTTCCCTGATTCCTGTTTTACTGTGATGATCTTTCCTGAAATGTTTGTGGCCCCTTGAACAATTCTCGCATGAAATCTGGTATTAATAACTTTGTCCCATAGCTAATGAACTCGAGCAAAAACATTTGTGGCCAAACTTGAATTCAGATGGTTTTGAAAAATTTCTTGCGTGTGCAATATCTTGAAACAATGCAGTGCCCATACTTAATTGATTAAATTGTATTTGTGGCTCCCAAAACATGATGACTGATTATCACTTGCCACTTTTAACTTTTGCCAAAATTGCATCAATGCACTGATTTGTTTCTTGTATACTTGGAAACAAATGATACTGCCTTTGTCCAAAAAAACACTGGAAACAGTTTAAAAAAAAACTTTGCCAAAAAATGTTTCAGGAAAAAAAAACTTTCTTGCATAAACATGAGTTGTATATTTCTTGACATAATTATAGTCTTCATCCCTGTGATTTGCTGATTTTATGCATTGTCAAAACTGATTTGTTGTTCACTTGAGTTTTACTCCTCATTGCTTTGTGTACACCTGATATTTCTTCATATTGCCATATATTTGAGATGTACTCGAGCAGTTCTTCTACTTGTTCCATCTTAACATGAGTCTGGCCTGTTTTCGTGCACCATTACACTTGCACTATCACTTGTATTGGCATGGGCCTGTAGTCTTTACTGCACTTGCTGTTGTCATATTGTTGCTGTGTTGCTTTTTACTTGTCCACTTGTGGCTTGGCATTGACTTACACTCCATCACCATTTTGCTGCTGTGTCCATATGTATATATGAATTTGCATCATGACCATTTCTGTGTGTGTCATTACATTCATGCTTGTGCATGCTTATGTTTTCTTCCATACTAGTAAATGTGACACCATGTAGGCTGTTCATTCACCATGCTGCTCGGCACATTGAGCTTGTTGCAACTGTTGAGTTATGCATTTTTGAATTTTGTCCCCCTGAGCTTGAACTTATGGACATGAATTTGTTGCTGGTCCAAACTGCTTTAGTTAACAATATGCATGCAGTTGTGCCAAGCTGCCAATTCTTGTTTGTACTTGATGCACTCAAAACCTGTATTCTTCACCACTTTAAAGCAGTCTTTTGAATTTGGCTTGCTCATTTTCTTTTGACTTTGATTTTGTCTTGTGACCCTGAAACATTAACAAAAAAAATAGCAGTCAAACTGTACTGTGTTGAGGCTGGTCAGAATCAGTTGGTTCTGATCAGCAAACCAGTATGGTTTTGATGTGGCTGTTCAAGTCTGAAATATGATGAGAAAAACACACAGAAAGCTGAGACAAAAAAAATTGAATCAATCACACAGAGAATCATTTTTGTCAAAAGTATTTGTTTTAGTTCCAGTATACTGTGTATTTTTCTTTCTTTTGTGACAGGTTTCAGGATGATGCTTTGGACAGCTAAGGTGTTCTTAACAAGAATAATCCAGCAAGAAATGAGAAGAAAAAAAATGAAGTGCTTGTAAAAAAAATTGTATGTACTGAAATTATTTGTAAAGTGATTTGTAAAGACTTGTGTGTAAATGAATTGTAAAATAAATAATATTATTGGAAATAAAATTTATTTGATTTTTCTATATTCTGTGTAAATTCTGTGTTATTTTATTTTCCAATAATACTAGATATTCCACAATCAAACACTCCAGTAACAAAAATCTATTTGTTATCATCAAACAAAAATAAGTATCAACAAACTCCCCCTTTTGATGATGACAAACAGACTTAAGATTTTTGTGAATAACGAGATGTGTTTGAACAAGGGCTCCCCTTACATTTGAGCTCCCTGTATCAGTTGTAAACAGACATGAGTAAAGAATAACAAAAAATTAAACACTTAGCATTAATGGCAAAATAAAATCTATAGACGTCTGTAAACAACACAAAATCTTAACTTCTTAACTTCTTCTCCCCCTTTGTTATCATCAAAAGAATAACAATTCTGGACATTTTAAAGAGTATGGACTGTAATTAGTAATCAAGTCATTTGACAGTATCAGATTCAAACACTTCGAATAATCAAACAAAAAGATTAGAATAATCTGTAAAAGAAGAACACATTTCACCAGACAGAAAGTGGAACGATGGAATATTTAATATATATCAGGGATTTTTTTTTTTATTTGTGTATACTTAAATCCCCGTGATATATATAAAATAATAATGATTGATAGAAGGGTGATAGAGACAGAAGATGAAAGTGAACAAAAGTTCCTTAATTACTCATATTATAAAGCATATTTGATCGTATCAGAGCTACAAATTTTCAAACATCTCATATTCTGAAAAACTTACACAGTCACAAATTTATCATAAATGTCCAAAAACAAACTGGTCTTTTCTTGATGATTTGAAGCATGGATTATTTGTCAGAAAGATAATTGCCAACAGAACATCTTAAGAGAAAATTTATCCAAAAATGCTAAAAGATTAATTTATTTCTATAATTCCCAAATCCAAACGTAATCTGCAAAATCTGTCTTCAGGAAGGGGTTTTGTAAAAATATCAGCAAGTTGAGATTCGGTTGGAATAAATTCTATACAAATATCTTCACAAGCAATATGATCTCTAAGAAAGTGGTGTCTTACATCAATGTGTTTCGTGCGTGAGTGATGTACTGGATTATTTGATAAGTCAATTGCACTCTTACTGTCACATTTTAAGGAACTCGTTTATAACAAAGTCCAAAATCAGATAAAGTCTGCATCATCCATAAAATCTGTGCACAACAACTTCCTAAAGCAATATATTCAGCCTCAGTGGTGGATAAAGCAACACAGTTTTGTTTTCTACTTGACCACGACACAAGTGAATGACCTAGCATGAAACACGTTCCACTAGTACTTTTTCTATCAGTGAGTGAACCAGCATAATCAGCATCAGTAAACCCAACTAAATTAAAGTTATCACAAGAAGGATACCATAAGCCCAAATTTGGTGTGTGTAACAAATATCTTAGAATCCGTTTTGTGGCTTTTAGATGAGATTCTTTAGGATTTGATTGAAAACGAGCACACAAACAAACAGAAAACATAATATCGGGTCTAGAAGCAGAAAGATAAAGAAGTGAACCGATAATACCGCGATATTTCTTTTGATCCACAGCAACACCTTTTTCATCTTTGTCAAGTTTGGTTGTTGGACTCATCGGTGTTTTCATTGGCTTTGCATCTTGAACTCCAAATCTCTTTAACAACTCCATCACGTACTTCGTTTGGGAGATAAAGATCCCTTTGCTACTTTGTTTGATTTGGAAGCCAAGGAAGAATTTCAGCTCTCCAACCAAACTCATCTCAAATTTTCCCTGCATAACTTTTTCAAATTTTTCACACAAGACATCATTAGTAGCACCGTATATGATATCATCAACATAAATTTGGACGATTAAAAAATCATCACCATCATGAGATAAAAACAAGGTTGTGTCAGCACTTCCCTTTTTAAAACCGTTTTCCAAGAGATATGTACACAGACAGTCATACCAAGCTCGAGGAGCTTGCTTAAGGCCATACAATGCTTTTTCCAGTTTGTATACATGATTTGGATAATCGTGACTCTCAAAACCAGGGGGTTGTTCAACATACACTTCTTCTTTTAGTTCTCCATTCAGAAAAGCACTCTTCACATCCATTTGCTTTAATTTGAACCCCTTAAAGCATGCAAAAATTAACAAATTCTGATTGCTTCAAGCCTAGCAACTGGGGCAAAAGTTTCATCAAAGTCAACACCTTCGATTTGATTGTATCCCTTAGCGACCAACCTAGCTTTGTTTCTTGTTACGTTTCCAGATTCGTCAAGCTTATTTTTGAATACCCATTTTGTTCCAACAACTGGGTAGTCTTTTGGTCTGGGTACCAAGTTCCAGACTCTGTTTCTCTCAAACTGGTTAAGTTCCTCCTGCATAGCTAACAACCAAAATTCATCATTAAGAGCAACATCATAAGAACTTGGTTCTATTTCAGATACAAAGGCATTATGAATACAAAGAGTACAAACTTCCCTATTGAGAGAGGATCGTGTACGAACACCAGCAGTTGGACTTCCAATTACCAAATCTGGAGGATGACTTGGCTTGAATTTTAGTCTTTCGATATCTGTTGCTGCTTCAGTGGCTTTTTCATTGTTTGTCTCAACATCATTGTTTTCTTGTTCAATTTCTTGTGCACCAGCATCATCTTTATCATCTTCAGGTATCGTATCCATATCTGATTCATTGAACTTGACGTTGACGGTTTCCACGATTGTTCTTGACTGTTTATTGAAGATTCTGTAAGCCTTACTTCTTGAGGAATAACCCATGAAGATTCCATCAACCGTTTTTGACTCGAATTTCCCAAGCTGTTCACCTGTGTTCAAAATGTAACAAGGACATCCAAACACTCTAAAATATGAGATGTTAGGCTTTTTGTTAGACCACAGTTCATATGACGTTTTATTAAGTATTGGTCTAATCATAACTCTGTTCATTACATAGCATGAAGTATTGACTGCCTCAGCCCAGAAAGTTTGAGGCAATTGATATTCACATAACATAGATCTAGCCATTTCTTGTAATGTACGATTTTTCCTTTCAACCACCCCATTCTGTTGAGGTGTTCGAGGAGCGGAAAATTCATGTTTGAAACCATTTTCTTCACAAAGATTTTCAAAGTCTAAGTTTTCAAATTCACCTCCATGATCACTTCTTAAAGTTTTAATTGAAACCTCTTTTTCATTTTGGACAAGTTTTGAAAACTTTAAAAAATAATCAAAAGCTTCAGACTTTTTGGCTAGAAAGTAAACCCATGTAAACCTAGAGTAATCATCATCCAATACATAACAATAACGTTTACCATTTAAACTAACAGTATCAGTAGGTCCAAACAAGTCCATATGAATCAATTCAAGCACTCGTGAAGTGCTAACAACATTTTTTGGATGGAAAGATGAGCGACTAAGTTTTCCCATGGTACAAGCTTTGCATACTTTGTTATTTTTGAAATTCTGATGTGGTAAACCCCTGACAAGTTCATTTGCTTTCAGTCTTTCAAGAAGACTCATACTTGCATGTGCCAACCTTCTGTGCCATAAGATTGCCTCCTCTTTTGTTGCTACCAAGCACCTAGATACTGTTACATCATCGAAAGAGAGAGTATAGACATTTCCTTTTCTTTTCCCTGTAAACACAACCTTTCCAGAGGAGATCTCAATGATTTTGCAACTATTACTATCAAACACAACATTCATTCCTTTATCACAAAGCTGACTGATGGAGATAAGATTGTGAAAGAGATTATCAACATATAAAACATCAGTTAAGGCAAAGATACTGTTACCTACTTTTCCTTTACCAATAATTTTACATTTGCTGTTGTCACCTAACGTCACATTCCCACCTTTATGTTTTTCCAGGCTAAGGAACAGTCTTTTATCACCTGTCATATGTCTGGAGCAACCTGAATCCAAGTACCATTTTTGTTGCTCCTTAGCCCGCCAACATACCTACACAAACAGAGAAGGAGATGACCTAGAGAAACTTCTAGGCCTAATCATATCAGTAGTAGAAGAATGATAGTCATAAGATTCTTTTGGAATCCAAATTAGATTTTTCTTCTTATTTGTGTTCCAATCTTTGTGATAATTGTGTGCCAAGTGTTTAGGGACCCATACCTTTTTGAACTTCTGAATTTTACTCCTAAACTTGCAATTTTCATGACTGTGACCAATCACCCCACATTTTACACATTTGGGAAAAATACTTTTAGCTTTAGCATTGTCACTTCCAGTTATTTCTTGTATCTTCCCAAAACCCAGTCCTTTTCTATTATTCCCAACCAATTGGTTTCCAAGTAACATTTTAAAAGATGTTTGACCGATTGAGAATTTGTTCAATGTGACTTCTAGATCTTGGACTCTTGTTTTTAAGATTGTGTTCTCATTCACAAGTGAAGTGCATCGTTTAATGTAGTTCTTTCTTTTAGTGTCATCTTCAACTTTTAGAGTCAAGTTTTCTTTTTCAAGATTCTTAATGGTGCTCTTGAGTGTTAGAATTTCTAGATTCACATCTTTACACATTTCACAATCTAGATTATTGGTTTTTGAAGCATTTTTAATCTCAGATTCCAACTTCTTATTATTGTGAACAAGGTTGAAGTTTTCCGCTTTCAGTTTCTCTGCGTCTGATTCTAACGTGTCAATAATTTCAGAAAGATGTTTACACATTAAAACTAGATCGTCATAACTGTATACCTCAATGGTTTCCTCGTCAGTATCTTCTAGGTCTGATTTTGCCATGAAGCACAAATTGCTTTCCTCCTCACTGCTGTCTGAATCTTCTTCTCCTTCCTCGTCATCCCAAGTTACGGCAAAAGCTTTCTTTTTCTTCTTGTTTCTTTGGAGAAGTGGACAATTTGGTTTTATGTGTCCAGGCTTTTGACAGTTGTAGCAGAGTGGTTCGTCTTCTGAATTGTTGGTCTTTGGTTTATTTCTTCGAGGTTTGAATTTTCTCCACTTCGTGAGTTGTCTGACTGCCATGGCAAGCTGTTCAATAGGATCTTCACCATCGCTAGTGACAGTGTTGGACAAAGCTATTGACTTCTTTTTCAGATCTGAGTTGTTGCGATCTTCTCTTGCTTTCA
Source organism: Allium sativum (assembly GCA_030737875.1). Lineage (NCBI taxonomy): Eukaryota > Viridiplantae > Streptophyta > Magnoliopsida > Asparagales > Amaryllidaceae > Allium > Allium sativum. The sequence goes on along the minus strand of CM060923.1, from coordinate 415,565,492 downwards.
GCTCCATTTCATATGTCATCAGATTCCCGATAAGCTCTTCCATGCTCAGCTTGCTCAGATCTTTGGATTCTTGAATGGCTGTGACTTTTGCTTCAAAGTTCATGGGCAGAACACGCAGAATCTTCCTCACAAGCTCCACTTCTGTATAGACCTTTCCAAGGGCTCTGGCATTGTAAACTAGTACGGAGAAGCGACCATACATGTCCTTGATGCTCTCGTCCTTCTGCATGTTGAAGTTTTCATATTCATTACTGAACATGGCAAGACGGGATTCTTTAACCTGAGAAGTTCCTTCGTGTGTGACTTCCAGAGTATGCCAAATTTCCTGGGCTGTATTACAATGAGAAATTCTGTTATATTCTGTTTTATCAAGAGCACAAATCAGAGCATTCATAGCTTTAGAATCTATAGAGTATAATTTCTTATCATTTGCATCCCACCTACTTTTTGGTTTAGGTGTTACAATACCATTAACAGTTTCAGTCGGAGGTGTATATCCAGTTTCAATGATATCCCAGACATCATAATCAACAGACACTAGATAAATTTTCATCCTAGCTTTCCAATACGCGTAATCACTACCATTGAACATGGGTGGTCTAGCAATAGATTGACCTTCAGAAAAAGCATTGTTCATTGATGTCATGATTCTAGGGTTCAAACACCTGCTCTGATACCAATTGTAGGATCGATAATAACCCTAGAGGGGAGGTGAATAGGGTTTCTAACAATAAATTTAAACTAAACACAGTAATAAAGAAATGCAGTAAAAATAAAATCACACGCAGATATACCCAGCTTCGGCAAACTGTGCCTACTGCTGCCTTTCTAAGATTTTTACTAGGAGATACAAACAGATCCCGCTTACAATCCTATGTAAACTCGCAACTCCTGCTCCTGTTTATCCCTAAGCTCAAAATCCTAGACTAGTCTGTATACCCTAGACTAGATTTATTCAGATTACACTTCAATACTCTGTGCTCCCTAGTTTTACAATAAAACTAGAAAAGAAGTTTTAAAAAAAATAAATAAAAAAACTTAAAGGAAATAAGGGAGGAGTTAAAAGTGGGGGGTCATCCCCTTTTCTTTGCACAAGCCCAAAGTGGTCGGGCCACTTTTATTTTGCGGTGCTCCCTTGTGTTTTCTTTAGCCCGATCCTTCCTTTTTCTCTGAAACAAAAAAATGGCGGCAGCGATTAGGGTTTCAGAGATTTTTCCCTAAATCAATCTCGGTGAAGTGTGTAATGGATTTCTAGAAGCTTGATTTTGCTTCTCTAGTGTATATCCTTCGTTCTTGCGATCAATCTGAGTGAGTTTTATCAACTCTTGCAATTTAGGGTTTCGGATTTTCTTTTTGTGTGAATTGATTGATAATGTCGATGATGAATTGTGTGCTTTTATAAGGGTCTCTACACCCTGGTGCTCTGATTTCTTTGATGACTTGCTCGATTTGAATTTTGGAATTCCTTGAATTTGATTTGCTGTCTGAACGGCCTTGATTGAATCGGCCCTTGAGAGTTTTGTGGAAATCCCTTTTGAATTTTTGCTTTGAGCATTAAAAATTGTCTTGTTTGTCTTGATTGATTGAAGAACTTCGGCTTTGATTAAAATGATCCTGGCCTTGAATGAATGAGACAGATTCCTCTTTCCTTGTTTGGATTTCCTGATTGATTTATTTGCCAACAAAAAACAGGAAAGAATTAATTTGCATTTCTGGTCTTTGACAATTGTATTTCTGGAAATTGAGTGATGTCTGGTTTTGCTCCTTTGAATGAATTTGTGGACCACGGTTTTGAAAAACCCTGCATAGATTTAGCTGAGTATTTGCCAAAATTTGTTTGCATCATTTCTGGAAAGCAATGTATTGATTTTCTGTTGATATTTCCCTGATTCCTGTTTTACTGTGATGATCTTTCCTGAAATGTTTGTGGCCCCTTGAACAATTCTCGCATGAAATCTGGTATTAATAACTTTGTCCCATAGCTAACGAACTCGAGCAAAAACATTTGTGGCCAAACTTGAATTCAGATGGTTTTGAAAAATTTCTTGCGTGTGCAATATCTTGAAACAATGCAGTGCCCATACTTAATTGATTAAATTGTATTTGTGGCTCCCAAAACATGATGACTGATTATCACTTGCCACTTTTAACTTTTGCCAAAATTGCATCAATGCACTGATTTGTTTCTTGTATACTTGGAAACAAATGATACTGCCTTTGTCCAAAAAAAACACTGGAAACAGTTTAAAAAAAAACTTTGCCAAAAAATGTTTCAGGAAAAAAAAACTTTCTTGCATAAACATGAGTTGTATATTTCTTGACACAATTACAGTCTTCATCCCTGTGATTTGCTGATTTTATGCATTGTCAAAACTGATTTGTTGTTCACTTGAGTTTTACTCCTCATTGCTTTGTGTACACCTGATATTTCTTCATATTGCCATATATTTGAGATGTACTCGAGCAGTTCTTCTACTTGTTCCATCTTAACATGAGTCTGGCCTGTTTTCGTGCACCATTACACTTGCACTATCACTTGTATTGGCATGGGCTTGTAGTCTTTACTGCACTTGCTGCTGTCATATTGTTGCTGTGTTGCTTTTTACTTGTCCACTTGTGGCTTGGCATTGACTTACACTCCATCACCATTTTGCTGCTGTGTCCATATGTATATATGAATTTGCATCATGACCATTTCTGTGTGTGTCATTACATTCATGCTTGTGCATGCTTATGTGTTCTTCCATACTAGTAAATGTGACACCATGTAGGCTGTTCATTCACCATGCTGCTCGGCCCATTGAGCTTGTTGCAACTGTTGAGTTATGCATTTTTGAATTTTGTCCCCCTGAACTTGAACTTATGGACATGAATTTGTTGCTGGTCCAAACTGCTTTAGTTAACAATATGCATGCAGTTGTGCCAAGCTGCCAATTCTTGTTTGTACTTGATGCACTCAAAACCTGTATTCTTCACCACTTTAAAGCAGTCTTTTGAATTTGGCTTGCTCATTTTCTTTTGACTTTGATTTTGTCTTGTGACCCTGAAACATTAACAAAAAAAATAGCAGTCAAACTGTACTGTGTTGAGGCTGGTCAGAATCAGTTGGTTCTGATCAGCAAACCAGTATGGTTTTGATGTGGCTGTTCAAGTCTGAAATATGATGAGAAAAACACACAGAAAGCTGAGACAAAAAAAATTGAATCAATCACACAGAGAATCATTTTTGTCAAAAGTATTTGTTTTAGTTCCAGTATACTGTGTATTTTTCTTTCTTTTGTGACAGGTTTCAGGATGATACTTTGGATAGCTAAGGTGTTCTTAACAAGAATAATCCAGCAAGAAATGAGAAGAAAAAAAATGAAGTGCTTGTAAAAAAAAATTGTATGTACTGAAATTATTTGTAAAGTGATTTGTAAAGACTTGTGTGTAAATGAATTGTAAAATAAATAATATTATTGGAAATAAAATTTATTTGATTTTTCTATATTCTGTGTAAATTCTGTGTTATTTTATTTTCCAATAATACTAGATATTCCACAATCAAACACTCCAGTAACAAAAATCTATTTGTTATCATCAAACAAAAATATTAGTATCAACAGAAATGATCCCAAGTAACTTGGTCCTCTGGTGTAGCTGTTCTAATGGCATTCCACCAATTCATCGCTCGCCCTTGCAGCTGACGAGACGCTAGCCTTCTCTTCATCGCATCCTCGAGACCTAAGTCATCAAAGATACGGTCACAACTATCCATCCATTCATGAACATCCGTGGCCGACTCCGTTCCGTGGAACGGCTTCCCACCAAGATTAGTGTAATCCTTGCACAACTTGGCGAAATCGACCCTAGGCGCCTGCACTACTGGGCCAACACCAACTCCGGGATTGGGAATTGCCCCTTGCACTTCTCTAAGCATGCCTCTTATGAGGTTAGTAAACATTGCCCTCATGTCAGCGACATTCCTTGGTTGGTCCCTCTACCAGCACCCCTCGTGTCTTGGCTCATCGTCAATCTGAAAAAGGGAAACGATTAACGACCCCATAGTGGTGCTAGTGCAGTGCGACTTCATTCTTATACTACTAATAGTATATACATACATAGCTTTTGAAAACCAAAGTAATCACAAATATGCGCTCTCGTATACGTACTATCTCTCCGTAGTGTCTTTCCCTAGGTTAACTACGCAACCTAGAGCTCTGATACCAAGTGTGACGGCCCGCCCCGCACCAACCGACATTTACTCCAAAAGTGCGCTGTACACATGTCCAGTTAGCATGGAACGGGTCGTCAGAAGGAAAAGGAAGAAGGAAATGAACATACAAAGAACCTGTAGAATGTCTCACAGCGCATAGAACAAAATATACTAATAACATACTTGACATAAAACAGGAGAGACAATGCATAAGCTGAAAATCAGAACTAAACATCATAGCAGCGGAAATTCAGAATACAGCTTATTACAACTTTCAAACTATCTCAAAGCAAAAGTAAGATAAATGAGGTACACTACTAATGCCCAAGTAGCCACCACCAATGACACAGGGAGAATGTGTATATATATATATCATACGTGGAAGCCTCCTGCCCGCCTCCGAATTAGCTACTCGCGCATCACCAGCTAACCTGTCTCTAGTCTGCTCGTGTGAGCACCCAGAGTAATAAGAGGAGACATAAAACTCTGGGTCAGACATAAAGCCTGGTATGAGCGATAAGCATCTAAAGTGAACAATAACAGGTAGACTAAAAACATACCTGAAACTGGACCTGCAACCAAAGAGTTAGCACTACATACTGTACAACAGTCTAAGGTACCATATCAAACGGTGTAAAGATACGGAGCTGGGGGAGGTGTGCATGTCATAATGATGGAAAACAATCAAGCATATCATCCATCCTCACATCTCTCACTCAGTGCATAAAGCATACGATATTCACCACTTCGATCACCCCATATACCTTGCTACGATCACTCTGCCCCCATGAAGTCATAAATGGCTTCACTGCACTGATAACGTAGCCACTAATCCTTTGCTATGTCCACTTTGCCCCATGGAGTCACAAGAACCCCACTGCACTGGCTCATAGTCTTACCAACCCTTACTATGTCCACTTTGCCCCATGGGGTCACAAGAACTCCACTGCACTGGCTCATAGTCTTACTACGCATCACCTTGCCCCTCGGGTCATAATGACCCTACTGCACTGATAACGTAGTCTTGCTACCATCACTTTGCCCCTTAGGTCATAATGACCCCACTGCACTGATAAGTAGCCATCACTCATTCTTGGTGGTGAATCGAAGTTATGAACGTCGGCAACTCCTTAGCACATGTCCCGCAGCAAAGTCCAACCATGAAGTGAACTCCTTGGTTCCCAACTGGATCCTGAGCTCTAACTTCCCATATTGGACTACCTTTGCATCTCGGGTTATTGGTCAATACTGGGTCGGGTCGGGTTCCTCCTCCAGTTATCGGTTCGGGTCGGTGTCGTTCATCCGTTCGGGTCGGGTCTCCTTCTGGTGCGGTTCGGGTCGGGTATTCCACTGGGGTTCGAGTCAGATGCTTCTCTTTGGGTCGGGTCGGGTGCTTCCCTTCGGGTCGGGTCGGGTGTCCCTTCTTGGTTCGCGTTTTCGGTCCGTCTTCATGCTCCCTTCATATGCTCCTATCCGATCCACTTCCGTGCTCCTGCTCTGATTCGTCTTCGTGCTTCCGATCCGATCCGTCCTCCTCGATCCGATCCGTCTTCCTCGATCCGATCCGATCCCAGTTCAGCTAGCGTGGCCTTCCTTTTTGCCACTGTTCCCAAGTGTAGGGTTCCGATCCGATCGGATTCTTTGCTCAGTTCAACATATCCGATCCGAGCCCCCTTGTCTGATCCGATCCGAACCCTGCACTGTTTTCTGAAACTATTCCAGCAAGTGTTTACGCCATTCGACGACGTTTTCGACCATTCTAACTATTGGAATCAATCACAAAGCATTTCATACAGTCATAGCAACATACATAATCAACCACAAACATCATTCACATCAATATCATAGGCTAAAATGGATCAAACATACCCAAAATCCCATATTTCCCCTTAAGCATGTTTAGGTGAATCTAATGATAGGATTAGCAAAACTTAACCAAATTAACCCAAATTCATATCAGAGGTCTAAAACATCATTTAGGAATTTATGAACATTTTTCCCGAATTTTATCATGCTTAAATTCGCTAATTAGCACTAATCACCCCTAATTAGCCATAATTAGTGTAAAACTATGCAAATCGCTCACCTTAGCCACAAAATAAACTAAGATCTGAAATAATTCTCTGATTTGATGTGAATCTCAATGCCAAACAGCAGCTCCTATGTTGATTTGGTGTCGATCTTCCTTGATTAGGGGTTGCTAAGCCAAATCCTTGACCAAAAGATGATTTGGAGGTGATTTAGAGGTTGGAGGCCATTTTTAGGGATCCTTGGTGATAAGTGGAGGCTAAAAAACTGAAATGGAATGATTCTCCATCTCATTTCAGCCCTCCCATAACCCTAATCCCGAAATGGGTTATGGGCATCACCCGATTTGGCCCGGTTAAGCAGTTTTTCAACCTCCAAACCTTGTTTCAGCCATATCTCCCAAACGGTAAGTCCGTTTGGCTAATGTAACCACTCTACGGAAAGGTAAACCATCAAACGAATCAAATGGAAGTGGTTTTAAGTCAAAATTCCTTTCCAATCAAAAGTTATGGCCAAAATAGTACCAACTAGGGGCAAAATGGTCATTTAAAAATCGACAAAAATCATGAACATGGGAAATGACTCTAATAGATGTTTCCCAAAGTTACATGACCATACGACTTCATACGGGAAAGAAATAAATATTCTATGATCCCTCGATACGTAGGATACGGGTCATTACAGAAACCAAATACATGAAACCTGATATGTTCAGGTATTTCAAGTTTATCTTTTTCTTAAAGATAAAATCCAAAATTAATCAACACGGGCATTTGATCAAGCAGTTAGTAGGTATTTCAAAATACACCATGTCTATGTGAAATTCATGTGATACCAAAACTGCTTGCATCTCAATAACATAATATCATATCACAGCACTACATATTTCCATAACATACTACATATCAAAGTATGGACATTTTGAAATATGATAAAGCATATATACATATATTGATAAGTTTGACACCATATATATAAATATATCATATACTCTGCTCGAATATTCATCTGAACTGAAACTGAATACATAAAATCTAAGCATGTGTATAGTAAAACCAGATTTAGAGTGACTTATAAAACCTAGATATTAATATACTCAATCAATGTTATGAAATCTGCTACTAACTAATAATCAGTGTTGCAGGGAACTAATATTTGATGAGTATATTAACATAGATATGTACGTGATACAGAAACCTTTTCATTTACTAACAGATATTGTAACGAGATTTAAAGCAAACACTAGTTACTTTATTTTAAACTGGCTGAACAAAATAAAACTGGGATGTATTAGTTTTAGGCATAATTTGTCCAATAATAGTTTAACCCAGTTTTATATCATTATTGATTCATCCTGTCAAAATTTAACTGAAACAAAGCCATATTAATCCCAGATTCATATCAATAATTAGCATGCGATGATATCAGTATATCATGTTCTGTAACATAGATATTGATCTGTGTTGCTACTTTGCATACAGATACACCAAATAATTGGCCAATTTATTCTGACATATACATATACATGTACCTGAAACAAACAATACAAATCTCTTATAAACAAATTGATTTTTGGGTAGTCATCTGTAATGATTTATATCAAATAAGCCAAACGCTAATAACTGAGTGATTTTATACAGAATATCTAACAATTTTAATGGAACGATATCATATAGATCCATATTTAATCATTAACTTGGATCATCTTAACTGACTAAAATAATTTGTTCCACATAATTGGTTTAACAAAGTGATAATGAATTTAAGAGTCGACCACTAAAATTAATTCAAACACATATTAACATGTAAACAGTTTACAATCTAAATCAGTTTCATATGATCTAACAGAGCACAGTAATATATATGTAGCAGAATTAATTTGAAATTAATCTGAATATATATATATCATAGCTTCTGTAACAATTACATAATTTATTTACATAGAAACAACACTTGTTTCCATATAAATTTACAAGCTATACATCCAATAAAATTTAAAACCATGTTCTCAACACTGTTAAATTCATATATGAATACAAAATCGAATACATGTCTTTAAATCCCAATAATTGACTTCGGAAACATGTAACCTGGCTCCGATACCATTGAAGGTTATTTAGGATTTTTACACAGTGGATTTCAATGAATTTATTAACCCTAGAATTAAATTCAAATCCAAATTGAATCTAAAACATGTACCTTTTCTTCAAATTTGCAAAATCAATGAATCTGGTTTTAAATAAATCAAATCGAAGGCCTCAAGAGTAAGAGTCTCTATTAGAGATCCACGAGCGTCATTATCAGAATCCGTCAGACGAGACCGAAAGAATGTGAGTAGGTACTACCCGATTTTGGGATCTAAGTTTATCATCTTTGAAACCTTCTACATTTATATATTTAAAGGTTTATACCTTTGAAACTTGGTTTAATATAACTAAACATATATTATACATATGAGGAGTCCCATATACGTAGTTCTGTACCTAGAACTCTATACTCAAACTAGTTTTATTCTTGCAAATATTCTACATATTTGTTTCTAGAACACAAAATTACCTTTGCAAAACACTTATACAACCCAAAATTTTATGTGTTTGAAAACATAACTTTTATACCCAAATCAAAACTCATATAAAATTCAACAGTTTCAAAACACAAAAATATGCAAAGCTCTTCCCACACTGTTTATTATTCACAAACATATAAAATTCAACAGTCTCAAAACACAAAATTACCCAAATCAAAATTTTATGTGTTTGCAAATATCATTATTCACATGTACTTGAATACACTGAAATTTGAAACAACGGATAAATTTCCGAGGTGTTTTCTTACTTTTAAACTGCTACTACTATGCTTTCCCACCCTGTTCTAACCTATTTCTTTCTAGAATCTAACCATTTAACAACATAGTGTTTGGATTAAGGTGATGAATGTAGATACACACACATCTAGTTTGAATTCTATTAAAATTAATTACAAACAATAAAGAGATTTTTTTGTTTGTTTATTTACCTAGTTTAATCACTACTGTCTTTGGAATTGTTCCACAGGTTTAAAAAAAACAATCCTCAAGTCAGATTCTAATTTTTTCTTATATTAATCCTTCAACAGTCATTGCTATTCTAATGAATTATAATGTATGTATATCAACAAAACCGCTACTTTCCCAAAAAAAATTAAAAATAAATAGTAATTAAAAAAAACAAGTGAGCGAGATCTAGATGACAACAACCGGATCTAGATGACAATCGGATCTAGATGACAACTGACAACCGATGCGAGCGAGATCATGTATGTATATGATTTTAATCTGAAATTTTGCAAACAAAATTACCTCGCTCCACAGCCGAAAACCGGATCAAGATGACAATAACCTCCACCTATACTTGCGGTACAACTAGTGAGCGAGATCGATGGCCTTTTCCTTGAAAATTTCCTGAGCCAAGATCGGTCTCCACAGTAGAAAAACAACAAATCGGCAGAATTTTTTGTTTTTTTCTATAGCTGTTAAAACAAACAATTTGATAAACGGTAGGAAAATAGTCAACGAAATAGGGGCGGGCAAAATTGAGAGAGGGCACGCATATGGAGCCCGTTAACCAAATTAAGCGATGGCCCATTAAAGCCTGTCGCATATAAGTTCCTTAATTTTTAGCTCATAGATTATTTGCGACTATGTAGATATAGAACAGTCGCAAATAAATTCACACATAACTTTTTGTTTGAACTTATGCTACGGTTTTAAAACAAAACAATCGCAAATTATTTGAGATGGTACTGGAAATTCATTATCATGGACAATTTGCGACCATTGGATTAAAAAACAGTCGATATTACCTAAACTGACGCAAATAAGTCGACACAACAAATGTATTGTGTACTAGTAAAGGAAGAAAGAGATTTGAAAGATCTAAAAATAATATAAAATAAATAGGTATATGTATATATATATATAATATAAATGTATGTATAATAGTCGATGATTCGACTATGGACCCATACAGAAAGAACAACTGCTATACAATTTAACAACAAAATAATCGTCAAAATTAACAACGTAATATTATTTTTCGTTGCTGTGTGCGAAGCATGTGCCTTCTAGTTAGATAATTAGATGATGTGCATATAAATGTTTAGTTATTTACAAATATAAAGAAGTCATAGTCAAATACTTGGATTATATACAATACAGAAAGATTCATTTATGTTTGATCAAAGTTTATTTCAAATTTTAAGAATATATGATTTGAAATAAGACCATAAATTAATAGTGTTGAGTTATAGTTGACATATTTGACAAGTGATCTGTTAATTCATGTGTATTGAGCCAATGATTTAAAATATTGAATTATATTTAATTCAACCGATTTGTGTCGATAACTATTTCCTTTAAAAAACTAGAAATGATTTTGAAATAGAATAAAAAATCTATCAGATTCCATAAGTATGATTTGACTTAAAAGACATTACTTCGATCGTTTTGAAGAGTCCGGAATTAATATTCCACTTTTATTCGATATATACGTTGCGTATCAAGTAATTATTGAAGATAATTGAAGATGGAGATATGCAAGGGCTATTTTGTTTATAAAATAGTACCTTCGGTTTGTCCAGTCCCAGGACAACTTGTATGGACGAATGTCTGATAGAGTATTTCCAATGGTCACACTGTTGATTTTTACGAATATACTAAGTTGGTGAGGAGAAGGTAACTTCTATTTATTCTACACCCACTGTGTATTTGTATAATCAATATGTGATTACGGATTTGACGATGTGGCATTCAAGGTGAATGGTGGACAGGTGTTCTAGTAGATAACGTAGCCTCAAAGCCTCACAACCCGGAAAAGACAAAAATCGGGCAAGCAGCATGGCTTGGTGGGTCATTCCTAAGCAGGGTGTATTATCACCATCTAGAGAAATTCCTTTTTGACTTATTAATATATATTTCGCTGATGCAGCTTTCGGAAACGGTGGGTCGCACCCAACCGTGGGGGTGATAATATATTCGCTACATTCAAGCTAAATGAGTGAGCGGTCATGTGTGGCCGGGTTGCAAGACGTTCCTGTTTAATCCAAGTGTATCCTCTATAGAGTACATTGATTGGCAGGTGGTCCCATACCTTGTCTGTTGGAACCCAATCTCCAATAAGAACCCGCTGTTTTTGATTTTATACTATATATGTGGAGCGTGAGATGCAAGCGTTCCACTAGATGGTTATTTACTTGATAAAAACTATTACAATAGCAGATGATTTTGATATCAAAACTGTTTTGGGTTATAGTAAGGTTAAAACCGTCCATGTTTATGTGTGGGCTGGTCTTACTATTATCTTTTCTTTCGAAAGGATTTCTAATGTTAAATCAATCTGTTCTCATAAGAGAAAACCCCCATTCCATATTTACAAACTGTTTTAAATTGTTTACTCACACCAGTCCCTTGATTGAGCCAGAGTTTATTTTTCTATGTTTTTCCTAAACTCTTGGGTACTCATAACAATTGTTATGAGTAGACAAGTGATCCAGGTAGTCAATGGAGATCTTTGCAGCAATTTGGACTTGGAATTCAGGAACCAGCTTAGTCGTTCTATCTATATCTAAGTATCCAGTTTATGTATTGGGCCAGTATCACGTATGATGTTGTATTCTAGTGATGTACTATGATGTATAAAACTCTGATATGTAATATATTATATTTTTTTAAATTCCGCTGTGAGATTCTGATGTTTTTTTTTAGTTCTATTCTCTACCTATTTCTATTTCATTAATAATGACATGACTTCTGAGGTCATCGAAAGTCGAGCCATTACACGAGATTTCACGACGTGTTCCATGTTTCCCATTTGATGTCTACATGATTCAGCATAGGTAGTTGAGCTAAGTACGCTTGAGGATGTTGAAGTCGAGAAGGAGGCATTGGTTTGAAAAGTTCCTACCCTTGTTCTTGAATAAGAAATGAAGAAGCTACGCAACAATGAGATCAAGTTAATGAAAGCGCAATGGGGAGAAGATCGAGATGACGCGACATTGGAACCTGAAGACAAGATTCGAGCTTCTTACCCTTTTCTCTTTGAGAATAGGTTATTAATTTCTTTCTAAGATTTTGAGTTTGAATTTGTTTATCCCTATCATTTGAATCATCGATCCTTAGGTAGAAACCTATGTTTGAGACATGTTATGCTTGATGATTGCGGGTGCATGCAAGTATTTGCTAGTGGATGCCAGTTGATGCATATATACATACATTAGGCACTAGATCGGCTCAAGCACTTTCATATTACATATGGATGTACGCGCATTTTAATTTTCAATTGATGAAAATGGTAGAATCATCACATTGATGTTGCAGTTTGGTGGATGCTCGTGCACACATATAGAACTTATATGTATTATTAGTATTCTATTGCATACATTTTGCATACATGACACAGATGTATATTGCATTAAGGAGGTCAACTGAATCAGTGTACCACCACATTTTCACGCTAGTGTTGGCACATGTACACACAACTCCTTCGCATATGTTCATACAACATTAGAAATTTTAAGGGAAATGGATGCATGTGCTTGATGTATGAGTACTAGATGGGTGTAGGTTGTAATCAATAACATTCTTCTTAACTTAGAGATTCAGGGGTGAAATCCATTAAAGATGGCAGAATGTAACACACCATATTTTAATACACCGTAATTATATTAAAACTATAATAAAATGAATATTAAATATTGAAATTATTCAAAATTAGGTAAAGCAGGCTTTACAGTTTTTCTATTACAAAATTTTGATTCGGGTAGATCCTTGGTTTGCGTTAATTGGGTTAAATATGAAGAAGTTATGCATATAAGAAGATTGCACTAAAATATTTACAAAACATACATAAAATTAAATTAAATTAACAACGCAGGGAAAGCAACAGTCACTGGGCGACCGAGCCCGACCGGGTTGACCCCTAGATCGACCCATATCTAAGGGAGGTCGACCCACCAGCATGCAGGCAGTGCATCTGTATTTGGGAAACTTTATTCACTGTATTCATTCGTTGACTCAGCTTGAGGTGCACGGTTTGATTTATAATCCTAAGAACCAATGGTTTTAGATAATCCAAACTAATCTATAAATAGGCTAGAAGCGTCGTTGTTTTCCTACACACAAACATTCTTCATTCTTCTTCCCTCAAGCCATTTCTGAATAAAAATAAGAAAATGTTGTGGTGTTACTAAAACATATATTAATGCATTCTCATATGGGTGACATTAAGGGACGTGGGGTGTTAGACTAATATTAATTGAACATATTTGTGTTGGATGATAATCTTTTCTACAATGTCAACGTGTGATACGCGACTTTTAATATGATAAACAAGGGTTTTACATATGATTAATATACTCATACAATTTAAAGAAAAATAAGAACACATCTTTTATTTTATTTCCATTTTAAACATGCATTAATTATGTCATCTTGGTTTTTGGCAGGGATTTCCCTGTAAGAAAAGAAGATATCATTGCCAGCGCTCTTTCTGGTTGATCAGTTGGTGCCATATGTCCAGCTCCTCTTATCGTTACAAGTGTTATTCCATTGTACTCCACTGTATAACCTCCAACCTTATTCAATTTAATAAAACTTAGAATTATATTATATATATATATATATATATATATATATATATATATATATATGTTTGTACTTCATGTGTAAATATATCTACAGTAATTACTCACTTCTTTTCCACAATACCATGGATGCCACCTATTGATTATTGGCAAATTGAGCATTTTTATTGTATGCCTTGTATATGATATTGGAACCATATAGTCAACATCACCACTGCATAAAAAGATAAAATGGAACTTTAATATTTCATCATGTTAAACTAATAGCTCTAGAACTAGAGTGTTCGCATTAAAAGAATTTCATATTAAGCTTCTATCATGTAAATCTCCACCGATCAGTTTTTGTCATCATTGATTTTCCAAAAATATGGTGCACCTCGGTTAGTAATCAATTTAACATGGCTGACTTTTAAAATCGATTGGATATAGGAATGTGCAGTAAGGAGATAAATGAATTTGTTTTCTCTTAGTAACCAATTTTACCACCATACTTGGTTTTAATTTACATAGTATTAAAAGTGTTCAGCCGTTACAAAAATTTACTAAACATGCTCTTTTCCATTGTAGACCTATTTACAACAAACAAACTTCAAATTATAAATGGTATTATGTATTTACCTATAGAGCCAAATATTTAATCCATCGGCGATAAGATCTTTGATGATTGGTAGCACGGTTGATGAATATTTGGCAAACTTTACGATTGAATGATTACTGAACATAGAGATAATTGATCATTTGTAGAAAAATATGGATTCATATATACTCGGGGACGATGAGAACTATAGATAAGTTATACCTGCAAAAACTCCAAGCATATGATACCTTTGTAATGTTTGCATGGAGTGCCATTTGTACTTTTGGTGTATTAAGATATGTAGTTACATAGTCTGAGGAGCAATACCTCTGATGTACCAAGTAATATGAAACACATTATGCATAGAAAATGTATGTTATATGAAAAAAAATTGATGGTACAAAAATTCAAAATCAAAAAAGGATACCTACATATGTACTATTTGGTTCATTGCAATTTGGATTCAAAGGGTCATAAATATTGTACCAATATATAAGTCCCGTTTGAGCATCACTTTGTCCTTTTTGGCATTTCGTATTATTGATATCACCACCTGTAAATTTGCAATTCTCTTTTATCAGGTGATATGCATCATTCGAAATAAGACCACGACTCCAACCGAAATCATACTTTCCTTCTTCTACTGATTTGTCGTCAATATATGCATTTCCAATCTATGAAAAAGAAGAGTTTAAATAAGTTGGAAATTATCCTAAGGACACATAAATGACGAAGTCCTTTTTCATCAATTATAACAAAAATAGTAAAACTTACAACTATTCCAATAAGGTTGATGGTAGTTCGACGTTTATGTTTATTACTGTTTAGAATAATTTGTGCAAGTTGAGGTATAGCATGACCTGCATAACTTTCTCCAGCAATAAAAAATCGGCTAGTTTTGTAGTGCGGAAATCTTTCAAACCAATTTATTAGGAATGTAAATGAATCAATTGCAGTCCTCTCGTCTGTCACATTATGATAATCCGAAGTAGTATTCGAATATGAAAAGCCTGTCCCTACTGGAGATTCCAAATATAATACATTTGCCACTGCAATTACAGACAATGCAATAGTTAACTATTTGGAACTTTCATGATATAATTTTAATTTATATTAGTTAATATGTAAGTAAATAAATGAAATCATTGAATTGTTCATGACAGTAAACACAAATTTTTAATTATGCTTGGTGGGAAAATTTTGGTTTATATTTTCACCTAGTCAAAAATAGGTGACCTACTTACCAGTACTCCATGAATGGTTACTTCTAAATAAAGTTCCACCATTATTATCTACTCTAAATGGTCCATTTTCAAGCATGGCCCCAGAGCCTAAAGATGAGCATCCAGGCCCTATATTTGAATAAGTAAAAAATTATGTAAATTTTAACATGTAAAGATAAATATTGTTGTAGAGTTTATCGTATAACATGTAAACTTATATACTCTGACATGCTTGTGAAGGCCAAAGTTTCCATAGAACGCCCAATAAGAGATTATTATACAATAATAATAATGAAATTAAAACACGTATTACCTCCATTGAGCCATAATAGAAGAGGTTTCGTTGAAGAATTTTGCTGAGACTCCACAAAATAATAATACAATGCCCTTCCATTTTTCTGATCAACAGTTACATAACCTCCGTATTGATTAAAATCAACCTTTGGCTGGCCTGGTAATTCGGTAATTTTATCTACTTCCATTAGTCCATCTTGGGAACTTACATGAATATTGGAATAAAACTTAGCAGAAATGAATGATGAATCAAAATAATATGTGTTGAATTTCTCCTCTATTGGACTATTGAGATGTTTCATTATTTGATCAACTTGTTTTGCAACATTTCTATCAGTTAAGAAAATGACAGAAGAAAATGATACGTATAACCATAGTATGAATAATTTCATTATGAATCTTCTCTTCAAAAACTATTTTTTTGAGGGTGTTTTTGAATATCAATTATAGGGATCACAATTATTTATTTATAAATGAAATTCAACAATTAGCCAGATAGGAATGAAGTATTTCTCAAGCATTAACTGGTTAATTAAAATGTAAATCTATAAAGATCACGACATCTATCTATCAACCTATTAAATAATAGTAAAGTGGAAAATTTTGAAAATTGCTCATTAATTGTATGCCTTTCTCTCTTCTCATTAATGCTCTTAAGATATTTTATTTTTAAATTAATTTATTACTGCACTTATTTACTTATTTTCTCAACGCTTTACACCTTTGTCATTTTACATTTTTGAACGAACATTATAAAGCATGTACAATTATACATGGATAATTTAACAATTAAATCCTAATATTTTTTATTTAAGTTCATAGATCTTAATTTATACATATCTTAAAATTTATGTTGTCTAATAAATTTAACAGGAAAATTTTTAGGAGGACAAGATTAAAGGCTTTTTTCTCCATAAGGACAGCCCAATTAAATTTTCCTCATAAGGACAACACCCTCCTTTCATTGTCTCACATGCGCTGAGTTTCTGTTATCCGTCGGAATTTTATTCCGCATATCATGCGCGCAATTTCCTGATTAATAAAATGTTTCTCGTCGTTGAATCGTTTTCAGAATCTCGCCGCCATTGATCTCGTTTCTTTCTTCCATATTTTCGAATCTAGATCGCCGTCATTGATCGCAACGACATCTGAAACCCTAGATCAGTGCACAATTCTTCAACTAAGATTTGATCTTTTGCCAATCATACAGAAAAAACTCAATTGCTTATTTCAACCATTTCTTGTGCTTTTTAATACAGATCAGTAATGGATTCTCGTTGTGATACTACCAGGTATTGGTTTTTCTTTTTTTCAAATCTCTGTTTTTATTATTTTTAATCTCGATTTTCCTTTTTTTAAATTCTGTAAACGGTTTGTAAATGCAATGCTGAATTAATATTGTTTTGTATGAAAACAATTTTTGATTCAGAAAGTATACATGTTAGTTTTGACTTACAATTTTCTTTACTTCTGATTTCATGATTAATACACCACAGCAGGTTTTAGTTATCATTTTAGTATTTTTATAGTTATCATTTTCTTCCCTTTCATTTGAATGTGTAGCATTCTGTAGGTATCATTTTAAATATTTTGTAGGTATCATTTCTAATGTGTTATGCACGTTTTATTGATTTGTTTTATATGCTTACATATTTTTACATGACTAACTGAATTGTTCACCAGAATTATTTGTTCCAGTGGTGAAGATACTCTCCTTATCGTACTTGTCTTCAACGATACCTCTTTTAGTATTCGGTTGTCTGATAATTGTTCACTGTACGCTTTGCAAAACGAAATTTGTATATACTGGTCTCAACTTACTCCTAAGTCTTTTGAACTAAGCTATGTGCTTGAGGGCAGAACTAAAATCGTTGAGACTGACTCTGATCTTCAAAGTATCGTTTTATTTCAATTACATAAGAGGACTGCTTTTTTCTGCTTTAATGTGAAGTTGAAAGACTTTCTGTTAGAAAATGTGATTGATGGTTCCTCGGCACTTTCTACCAATGTTTCAATTCCTTCTTCTTCTGTTCAGTGTTTGGATGCGAACATTGTTGTACATAGGAAGAGTTACTTAAAAGATTTTATGAAAAACGGATCAACATTGAAAATTTCTGATTTTACCGGTTTTTGTTTTGAAGGCGCTACTGAGTTCAGACAATTCTTAATGGCCTACCAAATTAAATCAGGTCATGATTTACAATTTCTTAAGAACAGTGCTACCAGGATCACAGCTATTTGTTCATCGTCGTCTTCTGGTTGTTTGTTTAAAGTGCATGCCTCTTCTGATGTTGGGCAACTTAGTAGGTTTTTCATTAGAAATTTGATTGCAGACCATTCTTGCGGAGGTGGTCTAACAAATTCGAATAAACCTGCTCTATCTAGCGAGTTTGTTAAGTCATTGATAATTGATGAAATTAGAGATCGTCCAAATAAGAAACCGAAAGACATAATGGCTGATTTTCGAAGAGAGTTTAACCTGACTTTGTCTTACCGTTATGCGTATAAAGGAAAGCAACTAGCTTTAACGGAATTGTATGGCAATGATGCAATGTCGTACAATGATTTGTCTTGGTATTTAGGTGCACTACAGACTCACAACCCGGGTTCTTATGTCGCAATGGATGTTGACTCTTCTACTAATCAGTTTGAGAGAGTGTTTGTTGGTTTTGGTGCTTGTATTCTTGGCTTCAAATATTGTCGGCCTATGATATTTTTAGACGGTACCCATTTGAAGGGGAGGCCAGGAGTCTTGATGGGTGTTATAGCTAAGAATGGCAACCAAGGTATTATTTTATACTAATTTTATATGATTTACATATACATAAAGTACCATTTGGTCTCTATGGGATCAGTTTTCTTTAGTACATTTTCTGATTTATCAGTTCAAACAGATTTAAGTTATCATTTTTATTGAGATTACAGTATCATTTTCTTCTCTGTTAGCAGTGTACTGCATGTAGATATCATTTTACTACGTATTTAGGTATCAGTTTTTATCAACCAGTCTTTAAGCAGATTTAAGTTATCATTTTTTTTTGTTTGCGGTATCATTTTCTTCTCTGTTTCCAGTGTGCTGTATGAAGGTATCATTTTACTACGTATCTAGGGATCATTTTTAATCAAACATTCTTTAAGCAGATTTAAGTTATCATTTTTATTGTCACTAAGGTATAATTTTCTTCTCTGTTTCCAGTTTACTGTATGTAGGTATCATTTTAATACATATATAGGGATCATTTTTTATCAAACATTCAAAATTTTCTGCAGGTTTCTTCCCTCTAGCTATGGCCATAGTTTCAGTTGAAAATGTGGAAAATTGGAATTGGTTTTTATATCATTTGAAGAAAATGATTAACGAAGATCGCAATTTGGTTTTTATTTCCGATCGACATCAAGGTTTGATTTCGGGAGTTCACGATGTTTTTCCATCTGCATACCATAGTTATTGCTATGTACACATGGAACAAAATTTGCGGTCTGCTGTTAAGTCCAAAAATGCGCACATTTCGATTGTAGAATTGTTCCACAGATGTTCTAGAGCATCTAATGTTCATGAGTTTCAAGTTACCCATTCTAAATTTTTACAAGTTGGTGGTGCTGCAGCGGTTACTTTTTTGAAAGACAAACCCTTTGACAAATGAGCTGATTTTTTTTTCCGTGGTAAAAGGTATGGGGAGTACAGTTCAAATGTGGCTGAAAGTTTCAACAGCTGGATTTTAGAAGAACGGGCCTTACCAATTACATCTTGTTTGGACGGGATAAGAATAAAAATTATGGAACAAATGGCTAAACGTCGTGAAGAATCCCGTTTATGGACTACCTTTTTGTGTCCATCCATGGAAAACCGATTAAAAGTACTAGTTGAGGAAGGTTTTGGTTGGGATGTATTACGCGCTTCTCAACACCTTTTTGAAGTTAGATCACCAATTTCTCATCGTGTTGATCTAAAAGATTGGACGTGTAGTTGTAACCAGTGGAAAGTTATGGGATTTCCATGTGCTCATGCGATAAAATGCATTACTAAAATGAAGTTAAATGTGTATGATTTCATTGAGCACTATTTCACTGCCGAAGCTTACCGATCTTCCTATTGCCATACAATTAATCCGATACCAACATATGACAAACCGGATGTTGAATCAAGTAATGAAGCAATAATTAAGCCACCAAAGGATAAACGTGGTGCCAGTAGACCTTCATCAAAAAGGAAAGGTGGATTTGCATATTTCCATAACAAGCAAAATAGATGTAGAGTGTGTAATGCATATGGCCATAATAAGTGCAATTGTCAAGGTGACAAAAAATAAAAAACTGATTTTTATTTTATTTTTCTCTTAGGATCAAATGTATTTCCATGCATACTTCTTCAGTATATTTGTATACGTTCGCAACTTAGTGTTTGATACTCTTCACATGTACCGAATATTCTACATTTGTAATAAAACCACTTCTTCAATTATTTTGTTTTTGTTTAATTTTTATACTGCTGTGTTGTTGATATGACGTGATTTGCTGTTGTCCTGTTCAATTAAATTCAATGTGCTAAAATTAGTTTTATCCTTTAGCATGTTACTATTACCTTTTTGCTACAAATTCAAAATTATGGTCCGATATTTTTTGTCATTTCATTGTTTAATCAAAAAAATTGTTTATTAAACTAATGCATTTATTAATTCAATGAATTAGTCAGTACGATTTAGTGTGTTATGCAGTTATCATCTTTAAATTCCATGATTATCATTTTTTTTAGAATGCAGTTAGCATTTTTGTATTACAAATAAATACCCAGTTTCTGATTATCATTTTTTTTAGAACACAGTTATCATTTTTGTTTTACAAATAAATACTCAGTTTCTGATTATCATTTTTTTAAGCATGTAGTTATCATTTTTGTAATACAAATACATACCCAGTTTCTGGTTATCATTTTTTTTAGAACCCAGTTATCATTTTTGTATTACAAATAAATACTCAGTTTTTGATTATCATTTTTTAAACCATGCAGTTATCACTTTTGTATTACAAATAAATACCCAGTTTCTGATTATCATTATTTTTAGAACCCAGTTATCATTTTTGTATTATAAATAAATACTCAGTTTCTGATTATCATTTTTTTAAGCATGCAGTTATCATTTTTGTATTACAAATATATACTCAGTTTCTGATTATCATTTTTTTAAGACTGCAATTATCATTTTGGATTTTCAAACAAATACAAAGTTTCGGGTTATCTTTTTAAATTTAGTGTAGCTATCATTTTTGTTCAACAAATAATTACTCAGTTTCTGGTTATCATTTTTATTTCAATGCAGGTATCATTTTTGGGTTTTTTTCAACATACAGTTTCTAGTTATCATTTTCTTACTCTTGTAGTTATCATTTTTAAACTTTTTCTAGTTACATCACTATTGCACACATACACAATACTGAGAATACAAAAAACAATAACATACATTCAATCCTTTCCAATCAAATTTTGCAATATTTCAACTTTTCAGATTAATCATAATGTATTCATGCAAGATTAGTAGTTCATTCATACACCCACTCTTTACTGAAATTAAAAACATTAACATTTGCATACTTTTCAAACTAAAAGGAAATACAGTGTTTTCTAACCAACTACATCATACTGCACTGTTTCACTCATTTTTTCTTTCATTTTTTTTTTCTTGGTCAGTCCAGTGACGAAACGAACCAAATTCCAGCAGCATGCATGATTCGATATAACTTCATGTACGATCATTGCTCTTATTTTATCCATTTTCTCTTTTGATACCTTTAAAGGAATTTCAGCCCTGTTGTCTGAAATTATATTTACGATGACGAATATCCCGCAGTCCAGTCTGCATAAATCAAAATCAATTTTTTTTAGAAAATATAAAGAACATTTTTCAGTTATTTTTTGTTTGCGTTTGATACTCAATTATGTCGATTACAATCAATTATCATTATAAATTATTTCATCTTTTGTATTTACCAAATTATCCAAAAAAACTTTAAAGCATATTAAAATATTTACCTGTCAGAGTGTTGCTGTGCACATGGTTCCTGAAAAATCTCTCCTTCACTAATCTTCTTATCTTCAATTTTATTTTCAACCCATATTTTTTGCAGAATTTCTTCAACTTTCTTTCTCTGTATTTAACAATTATTAGTACTAATTTACCAACAATAAGGACATTTGAATTTTCTTACCACTTCATATGCTTCATTTAAATGAAGATTATTCAACTTGTTTGATCTTCTTGGTCTCATCGAATGAAAGTGCACCCAGTGCATGTTTGCATATGCTAATGTCAGCAGCGTCCAATGGTTGTCAAAATGTAATGGGAAGTAAATCTTTTCCGTATAATTCTTCAAAGCTGCTTCTTTTAAGAAAGGAGTAACCAAACAATTAATAATTGAACTTCTGCCTTCCATAATTCCTTTCTGTACAATGTAAAATTTATTTTAATTACTAATGAAAACATGAATTCTATAACAATTTTATTAAAAAAAACTGTGAATCAACTTACTGTCATGAGTGTAGACATTGCGTAATTGTAATCGACTAAATCACATTTAAGAGTGCACCAGTCGATTATCTGAAAATACATTGACAGCAATATATTACATAAAGTAACTAAACATGATACACCATCATATATCCTAATCATGTTTGCACAGTCTACGGTAGCTCTCCTAATATAAAAAATGATAACTATTACAGCAAGAAAATGATATCTAAAAAGTGTAACGTAGATAACATATCCTAAAATGATACCTGCAATATATATAAAATGATAATCAAAAGCTAAATAACCATTACAAGAAATTAAAAGATTATTGATTTGTTAAAAAAAAGATATCTAATTATCATTTTAATTTTTATTTATGAATCATTACCTTAGTGATTATGCTGTCCATACTAAAAATAAAAAATATAGTTATCATTTTTTTAAAAACAATGAAAATCAGTAACAATTTTTTGTACATATGTTTACCTGCCCATCTGTTAATGAACCTCTCATCACTTCTGTCAGCATATCCTTCGTAATAATACATCCTCCCCTTGCCAGATCATCATCTTCCCAAGCTATTGGACTGTCAATTATTTACATGTCAACCAGTTAATAAATTTTTTTCAATATTGTCTTAGTACAGATGAAAATATTATACTCACTTATCTTCAGCTATTGACATGGAATAAAACTTTCTTACAACTCTGGCTACCTCATCATTGAAATGTTTTATCACTTTTTTGCATTTTTCTAACTTCAAGTCTTTCCATGAAGGTTCTTCAACATTTATTGGCTCTACAAGATTAAGATTTTGTTCCTGCTCTACGTTATCTTCAATAACTTTTTTTCCCCTGCATTTTTCATTATCAAATGGAACCAATGCAAGTTGAAACTCATCATTTTTCCGTTCGCATGAACCTTTAGTCTCCTTCTTTTCTGTTACCCGTGTTTTCTTCGTTGCTTTTACATAATATTTGTACTCCTCTTTTCTATTTTATTTTCTTCTTCTTGCTCTCATTCTGAGTATGTATGAAGGTGGTTTTGCGCTATTTGATCTGGAAGATGATTTTTTAAACATTTTTTTAACTGTTTTTTGCTGATTCCCTTTTTTGACTCTGATCTTCGCAATCTCTGCAGTCAAATTAAAACTAAAGTTTGGAGGATCAATGTCGTCAATTAATTGTACACTCTTTTTCCCTGTCCCACTGTTATCAATAGAATCTTGAACTGCGATTGGCGTTGTTTCATTCTCTACTCCATCAGCCATGTTTTCTTCTCCACAAATTCTTTCATCATCAATCGGCATGCTATCGTTCATTTTATTCTGGTCCTGACTCTCATTATTCACCTCATTTTTATTTATTTCATTACTTGTCTTGTTTTCATCTGTATGCGCATCATCAAGTGTCGTTTCTAAATTAACTTTATCAACCGTTTTCTCATTTTGCATTTCATCTTTCTGATTTTTCAACAGATCTTTAAGTCTGCATAACTCCTTTTCGACTTTTCTTCTCAAATTTCTTTCTTCCATCCACTTCCTTTTAATTTCCTTGTTTTCTTTCTCCAATTCTATGATGCGATAATTCAGAACTCTATTTTCCATGTCCATATCAACTTTTTCTATTTCTTGGACTTGCTGCCCACGCTTTCTTTTTTTGGATTGCGCAGCTTTCCCTTTTATTGCAGCTCTATTTGCCAAACTTTCCTTACACTCTAACAGCAACGCCTCATGCAATTCAATTCTTCCAAACCCCATTACCTATACATGAATAAACATTATACGAATCCATCAGCATAGTTGCCACATTCCTGAATTGTAATGGAAATGACTGAATTTATAACATTTTTTTTTTTTTAAATTCGCAGTATTTTGTACGTGTGCACAATTGATGATATCTTTCTTCATGTTAAAAATGATAATTAAAACAACCAGAAAATAATATACAAAAACTGTATAGTGGTTACGAAAGGAAAAAATGATACCAACAATAGATAAAAAATGATAATCAAAAGCTGATCAAACATTGCTATAACTTAAATAATAACTGAAAAGTTAAACAATTGATAACTTAGGACTATTATATGTTAAATACTCAACATATTAAATTGAAAAAAATAACCCATTGTGTCATTACATCAACTAGTGTCTTCATTAAATTGAATGATAAAAAACTAAACTGACAACATTATTTTTGGCTACTATTTTTTTTTTGCGCAGAAATTATGTGTAATCAACAAAAGTGAGAATAATGATAACTACATATTAAAAAAAAAGATATCCAGAATCTGTTTAGTGATAAGAATTAAAAAAATGATAACTAAAATATATAAAAAACTATAACCAAAGTCTGCATTTAGAATTTAAAAAAAAAAAACGATAACTGCAGTGAAGAAAAAAAGATACCCATGTCCTTTTTTTCTAACAAAAAGGAAAAAAAGATCCTAAAAAATTATTAAATTTATGGCAGAAAAATAATATCCATGTGTGCAACATTTACACTGCAGTAATGATATTTTTACCTGTCCGGCTTTAAAATTGTCCAAAAATTCCTTGTTCAATATTTTATTCAATTTCCTCAAATCCCACCTAGCAAATCGAGGGATTTTGTTCTCAAACTTCTTCCTTTGCGCAATTAGATTTACCTTCTCTCACAATACATACTGCATAACATATAAACTAATGTTAAACCTGACTTCATTCTTACTAGATAGCATATACAGAAAAAATACTATATGAAAATATTTACCAAAGGTAGCATTGAACAGCCAGCCATAACCCGTGGATTTTTAACAGAGCTTTTTACAAACTTTTTAAAACTCGAATGAATTGTTTTCGGCCATGACACTGAACTAAACTTCTTCACATCTACAACGTATGGAACAAAACCCCACCTAAACTTTTGTTGGTTGTTGGGAAAGAAAAATGTGAGCAATATTAACATAATCAAAAGACGTGGCAAGTCCTCCTCAAACCCCTTTTTTTTCTTCCCAACTATATCTTTAATTCCTTTTTCAATTAATCCCCTTACAATGCTTTTCGCTTTTCCAAAGTTTCTTTCCACAAATTCCTTGCAATCTGTCGGTATTGTTTTACAAGTCATTTTTGGAGTGTCATCTATATCAATACCTTCTAAAGGCATGTAAAAGAGCAAACTTATATCTTCTGCGCAAATTTCCATTTCACTTTCACCAAAAACAAAACATTCTTTCTCCACTGAGTAGCATGAATAAACTACATCCAAATTTTCTACTTTTTTCTTGCACTCTGTTAGTGAAATTTGTTTCTCATAAAAAAAAGAAAAGAAATCATAAAACGGAGTTCTTTTCAAATACTCAATTTGCTTGCTAGTCAAAGCTTTTTTATCTCTCAACATACATATCGTTTTGTACGACGATTGCAACCCACTTCTGTAAGCTGAAGCACAACTTGTTTTTTCAACTACAACTAAATCTTCTTTACTTCGCACTGAAATACCAGACTTAGTTTCTCGAGGCCTTGGATTCTGAAAATCATCATCCTAGTTTTAATAAAAAATTTTTACAGAAAATGTTAATATAAATCAGTGACACAATAGACAATAATGCATTTAAAAAATAATTAATCTAATTATCAGTTACATTAACAATTTACTTAGTTCATAACAATTTAACAATAATGCCTTGGATTCTAAATTATCATTTTTTATTGAACTTAGTTAATATCAAGTTAAAAATTACTTTCTTTCTCAAGAGATCTTTTTTTGCATATATACAGTATCATTTTAAATATAAATCTGTACTCAATTTATCATTTTAACAAAATTGTAATTATCATTTATATATCAATTAACCTAGCATTTTTTGCTTACAGAATTTTCTTCATTGGTGTCAGCATCCTTCTCTACAATTATTTTTGGTTTTGCTCCTTCTTTGACCTACACAAAATAAACATTAATTGTTACAAAATTTAATACATGTACCATAGAATCTTCATACATTGATGCCCAGAATCTGTGCAATGATACTCATTTAAAAAAAATGATATCTACAAACATTGAAAAATGATAACTATAAACTGCATTTAAAATTGCTAAACAATAATGATAACTGCATTGAACAAAAAGATATAACTATGGACACTGAAATTGAGATTAAAGAAAATATGACCCTCAAAAAATTAAAAAAATGATAACTACAAAAATTCAACACATGGTCACAACACATAATGCACCCTACAAAGCCTTATAAAATATAACTACTTATTCAAACACAAAGATTAAAACAAATATTATTCTAAAATTCTTAATATGAATACCTTTTATGAATATTTCTAACTTTTATTACTAAATTTTAATAAACAGTACTGAAATTTCTAGCTACTAATAATATTTACCTTCTCTTTATTGACTCTAATTTTCTTCTTCTTCTTTGCTGCAACAAATTTTGGGTCATTTTTCCGTTTCGAACGAGTCTCCCTTCTCAAAACTGTACTGCTTTCTGTAATTTGTTTTTTTCCATCATTTCTTCCATCTAATAAATCACTTCCTATTCCAACTTTCAATTGATCCACCATTCCAGTGTCAAGATTATCAGTTTTTCCACTATTTCCTCTTTCATCATCAAATTGGGAACCAACGTTATCATTTTCACTATCCCCTGCGATTTTATCCGTTTGATTTTGAGGATCGGTAACTAGGGATTCAACTCCGGCTTGAGACAATACTGCAGCTTCAACTAGGGTTTCTAAATTTCTTTCGACAATCATATCCATTTCATCGATTTGACTAGTGATGTTAGGGTTTACGTCTAAATTAGAGCACTGGGTAGGCGGCGATTGAGTTGGGCGCATTTCTTTCTCCATTTCTAAATTACGGCGGATTGTAAAAGTAAAACGACGACAACGAAAAAAAATGAAATACTGGGTTTGTTTTGGGTTGGGCTAGAAGTTGTCCTTTAGGATAAAATATTAAAGTGGTGTCCTTATGAATAAAATATTACACTAATTTGTCCTTAAAAAATTTTTGCCCCCTAAATTTAATTACTGAATATGTCTTATAAATGCTAAAGAATGACAAAATAATGGTTTTACTCAAGAAACCAACAATTGAATTTTTTATGATCACTTGTAAAATGCCTCTCATTCTTTCCAATATTTTGCATTCAATACCATATGGTATTATCAGCTTCATAATTTGAAAATTATGTAAATAATTTTGTCAAACTATTGTTCATTGATTCGTCTTATAAATAATACCTGTACTAACCATATTCATATTAATAGAAATGAGAGAAAAATTCATTCAGACACATATATATCTATCACATAACATAAATTATATACATAATTAATAATCAAAAGTTTAATGTTTAATTCATTTACATCGATATATATACCCCATATTGCATCTATTCTTTGCGTAGCAACGTTAATCACGAACATTTCAAATTTTATGTAGTTATTTAGAAAACACTTCATGGTATCTCTTAAATTTATACATTTGAATCAATAAAATTTATTAGCTACGTGATCTTGGATTTAATATATAATTTAAGTAAATAAAAAGTTGTTAATTCAAATATTTAATGATATATCTATTAAAAAATGGTAAACTAGAAAATATTGAATCTCGCACACTGATCTTAGGACATTTCCCTTTTCTCGTTAATTTTATTTATATATTTTATGTTCAAATTAATTTATTATTTTACATTTATTTCCAAATCCTCTGTAATATTTCACATCTGTCTTGATTTTAATTTTTGGTATGGATATTAAACAGTTTATATAATTATTTGTAAGTAATTTATCACTTATCTTATAATATTTTATATTTAAGTCCATTGATACGAATTTATTACATAACCCCAAATTTAAATAGTTTAAATAAATTTAATAAACTAATATGACTTACAAATAGTAAAGAATGGCTAGATTATGTTTTTTACTCTAAACACCTACAATTTAAATATTTTTTTATCATTTACAAAGTGCAATTATTTTTATCCATTTTACATTTAATACCATATGTTATTATTAAGTACATAATATGAAAATTGGAAGAATAGTTTTAGTAAACTGTATTTCATTGATTCATTTAATAATTATATCAATATAATTATATTTATATTAATAGAAATAGGGAAACAAATCATTTGGATATATCAATATGTCAATAAAAAGTAATAAAATATATACATAAATAATAATCACAATTTAAAATTTTATTCATTTATATCAACATATTTTCCCCATATTTAATCAATGCATTGTAATATTAACCCCAAACACCAACACTTCAATTTTATTTAGTTATTTACTAAACAGTCCATAGTATAACTTAAAAATTTACATTTAGGATAGTATATTTAAATTAGTAATGTGATCTAGGATTCGGTAAATAAAACAATTCAATCGACAAATATTTGTTAAATTATGTAATTAATACTAAACGCCACATCTGAAAATGCATACCATATATTCATATATCAATGAATTTAATATAAATTTAATGGATGCTAAGTCAATCAATAAATTTAGTATTTCATTTACGTATAAATCTATATAACTCACTCAACATAAATAATATATATAAACAATAATCAAAATTTATTCATTTATTTGAATAAAATTGTCATACACTAAAAGAAAACGAATAGCTTCAAATGCTTATATTTCAACATTTCTACGGTTATTTACTTAACCCACTCAATTCTTTCTAAATAGTTTATTTTTAAATTAATATCTTTCAACTACTCCTTAAATCTTAAATTAAATTTATTTAAACAACCATAGTGAACACAAGGTCCATTTTTCTAACATGACTTGAAAATATACATAAATTTTAATATATACAGACACATAAACTATTATTAAGAAGAAGAAATATTCCATTAAACTATAACAATGTATAAATCACAAAACATAAATTATCTATATACACAATAAAAACAAAGATAATTTGTAAACAAACTATCACTCATTTATTTGAAGAATTTATCAAACATTATATCATAAATCTATTTTTTAACATCCATAACTCGACAATAAATTTATTAATATTTTACAATTTTTTCCCTAATATTCCCACTGTAAGTCCCTATATTTAAAGTAATCTCATAATTTTCAATTTTACTTAATTAAACAAATTTCATTAAACAATATTTGTTAATTCATATAATAAATCAATAAAATACTTTTGTTTCCGCATACAAAGTATATTCATATAAGCAGGAGCAACAAATAATTTCATTCTCGAAAACTAAAAAATAACAAATTTAATTTATACTTTATATTTCATCAAAATTTACTATATGTCGCATAATAAATTTATCTTTTAAACATTAAAATTGTGACACCCCACATCCTTTAATGTCACTCATTAAGAGAATGCATTAAGTTTTGTGAAGCGTTATAGGTAAATAGAAACAGAAACATTACAAGACAGATATAAAAATAGCAGCGTAATTAAAAACTTTATTAATCATAAAGCATCGTGGTTCAAAACATCACATGTCTGGAATACACAAAAACCAGTACATCATTGAAATTTCTATCTTGTACTTAAAACATCAAAGTACAATAATAAAAGAAGCATAATTCCCCAAAAGAAACATAGCAGTACTAGCAAGGATGAGAACTTGAGCAATACCTCTAAGCAGCTCCATGCAAGACGAAAGAAGAATCCTGATTAAGCTTGAGTATTCCGAACCTGAGAACCTAGGGGGAACGGAAGAGAAAGAAGAGGAAACAAAATGAGTTAGACATAAAGTCCAGCTAATCTAGTTACTTTTAGCATATAAATAAGTAAAAGTATCATGACAGGCATTTAAAGTGGATAAGAAAGATAACATCATAAAAGGCAGGTATGGCATGGTAAAAAGGAAAAACATGAGAGAGTGTATTGCGCTTCTCTAAAGATTCCTCTGCGCTAGTACTAGTATAACCAGAAATGAGATGATCCCCAGCATGTATAAGATGGTAGACTTATGTGTACTTCTGGTGAGAGGTTTTAACTCTATACAATCAACAGGCAACCCAACATACCGGAGTTACCCCTAAGGATAATAATGGGCTCCTAAACTTTACCAGAGTCTAGATGTACCCTATCCACTACCCTAATAGACCGGCTCCCTTGTAACAAAAAGGAATTTCGCTCGATCCGAATCAGTCTCTAAACCGACCAAGACCGTTCGAAACGCCTGATTGTTTTGAGAACACGACAAATTAGAACGCAGACAGAAGAACATTTCATTGTTAATTACAACAATTCATCAGAATACAAGAATATACAGAGTATAAATGAATAAATATCACACAGAAAATATCAAAGATTACAATACATTACATGGCAGCGGAAAATAATACAATACACAACTAGAAGTAATACGCGGATACAAAGCTTTCCGAGTATCGTTCTAGCTGTAAATCAGGATCCTGTGAATATAAATCTGCAAAACCAAAACTACTAGCTGCCCGTGTCAAAATAAGGGCACCCAGAGTTTAGGTTAAAACAATAAACTCCTGGTCAGTCATGGAACTGGTGTGAGAACTAAAACAGTTATTAATCTTTATTTTAAAGTTCGGTAAATCAAGGGATCACACCGTATAACACGGAACGGGTTTCCTCCCAAGAATACCAGTGCATAAAACAACAGTGCAATGCTAAACAAAGAAAAATGACGCTATTATAAGACCCAGGTCCCATCACACAATGCAACACAAGCCGGAGGATAGGGTTTTACCTTATAATAGCCAAAGAATGCTTGATACGCTAAATTTCATGTTTTATTATTACTATAAGTGTATAGTGTTAAAACCATTTCAATCATAAATATCAATCATAGACGGCATGGGTACCATAAATCATGTCGCCATACTAGGCTCTACAATCAAAACCGCAAATGTCACGTATTTGGAAGTTGGATTTCCTTCTGTGAACCGAGGCAAAAGATAGTCCTCTACCGATTCGAGACGCTCTAGCCCGTGTCTCAGGACCCAGACTCAGGTGGGCCCTTGGATCGTCAGGGCCGGTCCACCGATGTGGATTAAAATGCCTGAACACTACGTTTCCCCACCCTATGGGATGTCAATGAGTCCAATGAGTCCATCGGTCCCGGATCGACCGATATATCCGAGGTGCCTCGCAACAGCAACAACCACATAAGTCAAACTCGTCAGGGCGTGTAAAACCACTGACGCCACTTCTAGCTCGAAGGAAACGCATGCCCTCCCTGAAGTCCATCTCCCGTTTTTGGTTCACACCGAGGTATGAGGCTCGCGAACCAACGCTACACAAAGCTATGCCACACAGGCGGTGCTTTGGTCATCACCACAAGACATTGCTTTTCAACAGAAGCCTTGATCAACTGCCACTTAGGCATGCCACACAGGCAATTCAACCCATGCGTTTGATATCCATCAATATATAACCCCTGAGCTCGTACGTCTCAGAGAAGGGCGTTAAGCAAGAGAATAAATTCTCCGCCGCCAAACAGATATATATATTTAATAGAAATCAATCACACAGAATGAAATCCAATGTCAGACACACAGTCCATTTACAAGTTCGTTCTGGGTCTGAACGAAACCGGAGGCACCTAGTACCCCGCATATCCATCGATCTCCAAGTACGTCTTGACGATCACTAACTGATTCCCTCCTCTTGGGTGTACGGCCCAATCAAGATCATCGGTAATTATCCAAACGACGTGAAGACCTTTGGTATTCTACCACCGTCTTCATCATCGACACCACGTCGAATTAGTTATTCAAAATGGGATAAACCCGTTCTTTCTGAATAACTCGCGTATATAATAAACAAGTGTTACACAAACACAACATACGCCTCATTCCAATTCAGAATATTCTTTTATTAAAATATTCTTATACTTTGGGAAAGGTTCCCAAAAATTTTATCAAAGATAAATTCTTTAAATTTATTCTTTAATCTTCTTTTGAATATCAATTCAAACTAGTCGGAATTAGCGAACCACGCCGAAGTAATCATTTATTTTAATTTCCCAATCCCAACCTATTCATCCCATGAAGTAAAACTGGTAATCTTCATATCTAACACCACGGTGTTATCGGTAAATTCAATTACCATTTCACGTTCAAATCTGGTTAAAGATTTAACTATCCCTGAAGTAAAACTGGTGATACTCCATTCTCGATCTTTTCAATCTAATTAAAGATTCATTAAAACTCCACTTAGTTTTAATCTTTAACTGGGTTAAAGAATCAGTGTCATTTAAAACACGGTTTACGATAAACCCAAAATCACATTCCATTAATTATCGGGTTAAAGAACAAGTGTTATTTAAAACACTGTTCACGATAAACCCAAAAATCAATACCAATTCAATTCCAATTAAATATTATTTAATTGGTACACTTCATTAAATCTAAATAAAAAAATTTAATCTTTTTCTCAACTGGGCTTAAGAACAGTGTTAATGAAGACACGATCCACGACAAACCCAAATCCCATTTGATATTAAATACAAGGCTCTGAATAGAAAATATACCGGCTTATATTCAATATCAAATTCTACGACCAACAAATATCGTATTGGAAATAACGATATATATATATAAATCTTTCAAATTTCCATAACAATATCTGTATAATCACGAAATCCAACATCGAAATATTCCGAAGACAATTTCGATTCAAATCCATTACAATGCAATTATTAGAAATTCTGGTTATTTTCAAAACCATTTCAAATCCAATTTATTTATTTAAAAAATAAATAAATTATTATTCTAGTTCAAAACTAGTTCATTTCGATAAAAATCTATTTTTATCTTTTCAAATATGGAGTTTTTCATCCCAATTCTTCACAAATCATTTCTTATGATTTTACACAAATTATTGATATTTTTAATGATTTTATCAAGGCCCGTACAGTCGATTTCCATCAACGGCCATCGAACTGCACATACAGCGACCTTTTCCAAATTTGATTTGGACATAATTCCAAATCCAACCGTTAGATTTCAAATCTCTAATATGCATTGGAAAGCTCTTTTCGATACGAACCCAACGGTTCCAGTTTTAGGAGAATCCGGCGGTCGGATCTCCCGCAACGTTAATTTTAAGTCAATGGTCGAAATTTACAAACGGCCGCTGCGCGGCGCGTTCTATTCCGGCCATTCTATGTATATAATATATATATTATATATATTTCGTCGATTTCCTTTCAAAACTTATTTTATAACCCGTTTTAAATTCGTTTTCAAAACGATTTCAACTTCCATCTCAAATTCAAATCAAAATTGAATTTTCCAATATAAATTCGTTTTAAATTCATTTCAATTAAAATCGATTTTATTTTTAGTTCAATTTAATTCGAATTCAATTCTATTCAATTTCAAATCTAATTTCAATTCACTTCAATATTTATTCGAATTTCAATTCACTTCAATATTCATTCGAATTTCAATTCACTTCAATAATCATTTCAATTTGAATAAAATCGATGTAAATATCGTTCACGTCAAGATGGCGCAAATCTAATCCACACGGCTTTATATATTTCTATTTTCAAATATTCTATTTCAAATATTTCTATTTCAAAACTGGAATAAGGCCCAATCAATTACCATATAATGTTAATTATATGGATTTTCTACAACACATGTACAAAATAACAACGATAAATAATCAAAAATCATCCAGAGTACGTTCTACACTGTATAAGTATCAAATATAAATATGTAACGCTTATAACAGCCTGTCAATCAATCGATCGACATACAACTAATTATTGGGATTAGTGTATGTCATCTATCATCCCAATACCCGTGTGGGGTTTCAAACAATCAAACACATATTTTATTTGTGCACTTGGGCGATGTGTAAAATTTATCGTCCCAATCAATATCAATCAAATCAGTGTATATAAACAAATCTCCGATTTGTTTATAAATATTTGTTTTAAATACATGTTAAAAATTCTATTTTTAACTATAAAATATTTTCCACTATAAAATATTTTATTTCATTTCATACCACATCACATAATCAACTACACATCGAAATCAAACAAACAAGCATACAAGCCGTCCATGGTCTGTGGACGACGGGTGTCGGGTGCTACTAAACACCGTCTGCATCCTAATATATATATTATTAACTAGAAAACAAAATTAAAGGTGAGAAGTTCTCACCTTTGGGATCCACTCCACCAGCTCTATTTCTGTATATCAGAACTGTCGGATTTTGCCAGACTTTCCAACGCAGTCTTCTCAACGCTGTTCTTATTAAAAATCACATTTTTAATATGATGTTTATATATTTAAAAATCGCTATCTTCATACCGCTACTTCGTATGTATATAAATCAAAATTTTTATTGTGCCATCATATATATAAAGATCGAATTTTTATCTTGCTATTCAAATAAAAATCATATTTTTATTATCTCTACTATATAAAAATCATATTTTTGCTTCGCCACTTCATATATAAAAATCAAGTTTTTACCTTGCTATTCAAATAAAAATTATATTTTTACTCTCTACATATAATAAAAATTATATTTTTATTATCTACATATAGTAAAAATTATATTTTTAATTCGCTACATATATAAAAATCACATTTTTATATTCTCTACTATATAAAAATCATATTTTTCTACTTCATAAAAATCGTATTTTTTATTATGCCATTCACCTAACAAAAATCGTATCCTTATCATAATACTATCCATACAAAAATCACATCTTTACGACGCTAATAAGTATATAAAGAGTACATTTTTATTACGGTATTTCATATATAAAAAGATTATATTTTTTTATTCTTCTTCTTTTAAACTATAGAAATCAAATCTTTTAAAGTATAAAAATCAGATCTTTTATCTTAAAAATCCGATTTTAAAACTATGTTTTAATATATAACTAAAAGAAAAAGGAATAAAACAAGTAAAGGAATAAATAAGCGATAAAAACTTACTGTTGTTTGACTGAGGGGGGGTTTGCGTGTTTACCGGAGGTGGTGTGAGCTGAGGAGGCACGCAAGCCGGTGGTGGGATGCTGCGCCGATCATGGATGGCCGGATTGGGGAGGTATGGGTGGCGTCGGCATCCGCGGTGGTGGCGTTGGGGCTTCGCGTCCTTTTTCCTCGTTCGAGCTTTGGAGCTCGCGACTGCATCGGAGGGGAGAGGGGAAGCAGGGTCGGAGGGGAAGGGGACGACGACTTGGAGGCGGCGGCGCAATGAAGAGGCAGCGAGGGGGCCTCGATCGCCTGGCGGCGCTAGGGTTGAGGAGCGACAGAAAATTGGGGGGGGGGGGAGACATGTTTATTTCTGATCGAAGAAATCAAAAAGAGGGGGGGGGGTTATATGTGAAAGGATTTATAAATATATATATATATATATATATATATATTTCCAATTTAATTCTCCACTAAAATAACCTTTTAATTCGAACTCGAAATCGGACCCACCGACTGTCGTCCCTAGCGTAATACCCCCATTCCGAACACAATGGGATACGTTTCGTAATCAAATTCTAATGTTTCGATCAGTTTTTATCAAAATCAAAATATAAATCAGTATATTCAATTTTAAACATATATTTCAATTTACTGGGGCCACATACGAACCCTAAAAATTCCAGAAAAGTTATTTCTAGCTTCGTATTGACGATACGGTCCTAACAAAACTAATTTCGTCAAATTCTGAGACCGTTTGAAAAATGGCCATTTTCTGGTCGATGGAATTTAACTGGAATTGTCAAAACACGTTTAACTTCGCCGTGCTTACATATTAATTCAAAAAATTATGAAATTTGAAACCTAGCAATAATTTGACATCTTGGATCAAACAAAAGTGGTTTCGTCGAAATCTGAGATCGTTTGCAAAATTCCCATTTTTAAGGGCCTAAATTCCATAGCGATTATTCTGAAATTTCAACTGAACATATCTTTTGATTCCCGCCATGAATTTTCAATTTTTTTGATTCATTGGAAAGATATTATCAATTAGATTCTAATATTTTTGGTTTCACTAAAATCCGGTTTATTTTGCATCCGGTACATTCATTTGAAATTTGAAATCGAATTATCGAACTACTGCGCCATTTTCAAGTCCTTTTATAATTATAAATAAATATTTATATTCTAACGGCGATCTATATAAAAATATTCGTTCGAATTCTATTCAAAATAAATTTCTCGTCGTTATTATTTAAAATAATTCATTTTAAATATTCAAAATTCGCTAAAATTGCCAAAATAAAATTTTTAAATTGGCTCGGATTTCCGGGTTGTTACATCCCTACTCCGTAGATACCCTGTGCTGGCCACACAGTAGTGTGTATCATTCCCTAAAGTGGAAACCCTTCATTTTTAAGATGTTCACAACCATATCTACTGATGTCACAGCGTCTTATTTTCCCGTACAAGTGGAGTCATGCACGCACATGACCCCGATGGAACACGCGGTTAG
This sequence comes from Allium sativum, assembly GCA_030737875.1. NCBI lineage: Eukaryota > Viridiplantae > Streptophyta > Magnoliopsida > Asparagales > Amaryllidaceae > Allium > Allium sativum. The sequence continues at coordinate 415,528,611 of CM060923.1, read as the reverse complement.
ACATCCGTCCCCACTTTTGGTTCTCTTATATTCAGCCCAGTAAACGTGTCCTGACTGCAACCTAGTTCGGAGTACTCGTTTGATACCTATATATGGGTTACTGACTGAAACGGGTCCCACACACAAGATGATGCAAGCTCTCCTCTTTGTCTTGCATCCCCACTAGGTTTTCCACAGGTTATGCCTAACTACTGGTGTTTTAAAATTGCATAACCCCAACAGGTTAAGGTTGTGGGCCTATAAGAATAATATTTCCTACCAACACAAGATGTACTTAACCCTCCCACAGTTCCACTTAACCCCTAACACTACAACAAAAAATATCTTTCTACAACTGCCAAAAACAGTTGTAGTAGACCTATTACAACTGTCATCCAACAGTCCTTATATCCCAAATTGTAATAAATCAGATTTTTTACAACTGTCAATGGCAGTTGCAAATAAATCTTCTACAGCTGCTTTTAGCAGTTGTACAAAACTTTTTACAACTATCATTATCACTTGTGAAAACGAATTATATTACAACTTGGGATTTAACTACTGGTAATCGACAGTTGTATTAAACCTACTACAATTGTTTTTGCCCGTTGTTAAACGACTACAAATTTAAAAAAAAATCTAAAAAACGTGCCAAATATCCTACTTATTAGAAATCCATTTAAAAAACCAAAACATCAAACTGCATACAACAAGAATTGAATTGACAGATTCAAAAAAATAACATTACTACAGAATTTAGTACATCTCAATGTAATTCAAAAAAAAAACATAAGAAAAATTCTGCTATATTGTGTAGTCAGGCTGAAACTCGATCCAAAATAAATCATCTTTTGAAAAAGGGCAACATGACACAGCTACAAGGCAAACTAAAACTTGTAATCAAAATCAAATTAATTCTTCTGTTTTGTTTCAGCTTTCACATCCCCTCAACCTCCAACCAATTCTCCTGGCCACTACAATGAAAAAAATTGAAGTCAATACAAATAATGATGTAAACACAACCGATGGTCAAATTCAAAAACCAATCGAATTCTTAGGAACCTGTTTAAAAGCAGCATTTTTTTGTGTTACATTAAATATACATAATTGATGTTTGCACTACATTTCCATCTAAATATAAAGCTGACAATTCATGTATTACACTGCAATAGGTTATAGAAATTTCAAATGGAAATAAGAAAGTTGAAAATATAACATTTAACATAAAAACCTCAAAATATACCTTTTTTTTAGTTCAGACGTATCATTACCACGGGCGAGTTCATGTTTGAAAAATGATTTGCAACTGAACATGGAGATATACATCAACTGTTCATTATTCTAGCATCAAAAACTCAAGTTGCGGTCAATAGAAACAAATATAAAGAAATTAATGAGTCTCTAGCCCCAAAGTTTCTTAAAAGAGGAATTTAGGCATATGGACAAAGTTATTTAAAATTTAAATCTCTGGTCCGAAATTTTTGTTAATTGGGCTGAAGGACCCGCGGACGGAAATAAAACAAAAACTCTCATGTTACCATTTTATTCGTTCAGTTAGCCGTTCAGTTAGGGTTTTCCGTCAAATTCAAATCGAGAAAACAGGAGATAGATGTAAATCAAAAGCAAGTGTATTCCTATAATGCAAACTCGTCGCTTAAGGTCATCGTCGTCAGATCAATCGCCAATGAAAATTCGTCACTTAAGGTCATCGTCGTCGTCAGAACCATCGCCAAATTCACCACCAAAAACAACAAATAGGGTTGTTTCTTCAAGATTATCACTATCAGCTATAAAGGCGAAAAAGACGATGGAGAAGGAGAAGGATAAACGAGATCAGGTATAACAGACAAAATTAACACAAATGGTTAATTGACTGTATATGTTGTTTTAAATTCTGTGCTGTTTATTTGGGCAAAATTAACACAAATATATTATAAAACGATACATTAATTATGCATTGATTTGTAGTGCAAAATATGCTAGGTTAATCAAGTGCAGAATATTCTAGATAAGTTTAAAACACAAAATGCCAGGTTATCCTAGCACTACAACGAGTGGCCGAGCACTAGAAAATTTTACGAAAATGCTAGGTTAACCTCCCATTACATGGCATAACCGAGCCGTTAACCGACACATGTAAATGACAGGTTAACCTAGCACTACAACAAGCGGCCGAGCCCTTGAAAATTTTACGAAAATGCTAGATTAACCTGTCATTACATGGCATGACCGAGCCCTTAACCGACATATGTAAATGACAGGTTATCCTAGCACTACAGTGAGTGGCCGAGCCCTTGAAAATTTTATGAAAATGCTATGTTAACCTGCCATTACATGGCATGACCGAGCCCTTAAATGACATATGAAAATGTCAGGTTAATCTAGCACTACAGTGAGTGGTCGAGCCCTTGAAAATTTTACGAAAATGCTAGGTTAACCTGCCATTACATGGCATGACCGAGCCCTTAACCGGCATACGTAAATGATAGGTTAACCTAGCAATACAGCGAGTGGCCGAGCCCTAGAAAATTTTATGAAAATGCTAGGTTAACCTGCCATTACATGGCATGACCGAGCTGTTAACCGGCATATGTAACTTATAGGTTAACCTAGCACTACAGCAAGTGGCCGAGTCCTTGAAAATTTTACGAAAATGCTAGGTTAACCTGCCATTACATGGCATGACTGAGCCCATTACCGACATATGAAAATGTCAAGTTATCCTAGCACTACAGCGAGTGGCCAAGCCCTTGAAAATTTTACGAAAATGTTAGGTTAACCTGCCATTACATGGCATGACCAACCTGTTAACCGACATATGAAAATGTCAGGTTAACCTAGCACTACAGCGAGTGGCCGAGCCCTTGAAAATTTTACGAAAATGCTAGGTTAACCTGCCATTACATGGCATGACCGAGCCCTTAACTGGCATATGTAAATGATAGGTTAACCTAGCATTATAATGTAAGAAAATGCTAGATTAATCTAACATTATATTCCACAAAATGATTTCTTTAATATTGTATTATAATGCAGTTCTATATTTTAATACAATTTTTATAAGATTGGTCCGTCATCATGTCAATCGTTCCTTCAATCCTTTCCGTCGTCTCTTCATCACCTCAATCGTCCATCATTTTAGAATTTTTACATATTTTATAATTCATGTTAGAAAACAAAAATGAAAAAAACAAAATTAATCAACCGACCTTTTAGTTTCTAGATGAGTGATCAGTTCTACCCTAGCACCATAAATGTTTAATATACTCATTTCATCTCCATCCATATAATTATCTGCTACTTGTTCACAATATAACATCACATCATGAATATAATAACCCAAGCTACAGCAATGAACAATATTAAAGCAATGAATTATATGAATATTAAAGCTGCCAAAAGGACCATGTTGTACATAAAATATAAAATATATCTTAATTAAGACCTGCAACATTGAATTTAAGATTCATGATGCTTTTGAAAGTCAATTCGAATCCAAACGAATAATCTTCGTCCTTCAATGTATGTGCTTGCGCTGTGCAGATCCTCTTACAGATCTGGAAAAATACAACATGCAACACTTGTACAACATGCTGCTAAAAAATTCGAAGGTTTTTGGTTGAATTGAACGAAATTGCAGTCAACAGTGAAATTCAAGGGATTAAACTTCATGCTTAGTATTTTTCTAATAAAATTCTTGCCCCTAATTTCCAGGTCCGAAATTGCAATGAATGCTGCTATAAATATACGTAGAGTGGAGCTTTCTCATGTAACATTATGGTTTGATGCGTAAATGCTTATAAGCCAATCAATGATGCATGTCACTTAATATCCCCACCTCGCTCTTAGATAAATGTTTGCGCATATCCCTATCTGTGTCATCGTTCATATATTTATTAATGCCTTAACTTTATATCTCATCTTTGAAGTGACAATGGAACGGGTTGCAGTAGGCTTTTTGAATCCCGGATCCATCTCCAATATTTTAAACCCCATCTAGATCCCATATAGATTTGGATTTTTGTCCCAACTTTACGGATTCAGATATGTAAATGACAGGTTAACGTAGCACTACAGTTAGTGGCCGAGTCCCTGAAAATTTTACGAAAATGCTAGGTTAACCTGCCATTACATGGCATGACCGAGCCGTTAACCGGCATATGTAAATGACAGGGTAACCTAGCACTACAACGAGTGGCTGAGCCCTTAATTTTTTTACGAAAATGCTAGGTTAACCTGCCATTACATGATATGACCGAGCCCTTAACTGACATATATAAATGACAGGTTAACCTAGCACAACAGTGAGTGGCCGAGCCCTTACAAATTTTACGAAAATGCTAGGTTAACCTGCCATTACATGGCATGACCGAGCTGTTAACCGGCATATGTAAATGACAGGTTAACCTAACATTATAATGTATGAAAATGCTAGATTAATCTAACATTATATTGCACAAAATGAATTATTTAATATTGTATTATAATACAATTCTATATTTTAATACAATTTTATATTGTTTAGTCATCTCTATCTTGTAGGAAATATCGGATTCTTCTCCTGAGAATAAAAAAAGCAAAAAGTGAAAAATAGCTGCGAGCCAAAAAAAGAAAAAGCAGACTGTCCAATACCGATGTAGTCTAGTATCATTGGTAAAAATTCTTGAAAAAAATTATAAAAAAATTGGTTTTTCAATTAATCAATTTTTTTTTTTAAAATAAACTCCTTTTTATGAATTTATAAATGCATTTTTTTCAAGTAACATTGGACTAAAGCATATTAGAAAATCTTCTAAAATTTTAGATGATTTAATCAGTTGTTATTCAATTGAGGAGGAATGTTTTTCTATTGGGGGGGGGGAATTAAAATTATCAATGAAAGATGTTTCATTATTTTTGGTTTGCCTGTGAATGGGAGAAATATTTTTCCATTACCTAAAGTGTCTTTATCATGCACCCCTGAAAATTGTCAAGGGTTTGTTTCAAGAAATTTTATTAACATAGATCATATAACCAAAGATATTGTTATTAAAAGAATAGAAACAAAAATTGGAAAAGAAATTCTAGAAGCGGAAAATGATTTGCCAAGATTTATTCTTATTCTTCTCTTTATAACATTTCTTTTCCCTGACAATCAAAGAATGATATTTTGGGGTTATCTTCAATACACCGTTGATCCAAAAAAATGAATCAAAGTTCTTGGCCACTAAGTATTCATTATCATTTAACTAAATCATTAAATTTTTAAGGATAAACCAAAAAATATGTCTGCCTATTCCATTCTTCCGTTGGTAAGAAAAAATAAATGATAATTTATTCATCATAATATTAAATTTTACTATAGTATAATAAAATGTATGATAGTTTATTCTAACTAATATATTTTTCTTTTTTTTAGTATTTTCTATGTGAACATGTTGATGTACTTAAGCCAAGAAAAGAGTGGATAAGCGGGTCGTCCAAGATTTGCAAAATAATCGCTAAACTTGATGAAAAACATTGTTTCAAAGTAAATCCTAGCCAATATGATGATAAAAAGGTATGATAATATTTTATGTTGTTAAAATTTTAATACTACAATTGCTTTTATAATTTTATGTTTAAAACTGGAAACACAGTAGTTAACACTGATTAATGTAAATTATTTTATCTGTACAGCACTTTGTAAGTGAAATGCTAATTCTCCTAGCATTATGATTTTTATTTTTATTTTGTGATTACAAAACGTTGTTCAAATAATACTTAGCTTCTAAAAGCATTTTGATTTTTAGTCAAGTAGTCGACATGCTATTAAAAAATGCTAACCTCTCCTATCATTTTGATTTTTTTTATTTAAGCAATTTGCTGTTAATAAAATGCTAAACTATCCTACCATTATAATAACTTTTTAAGTAAACGGAACGCTGTAAGTGAAATGCTAATTCTACTAGCATTATGAATTTTTTTTTTGTGATTACAAAAAGTTGTTAAAAAAATACTTGACTAAAAATTAAAAAATTTAGTCGAGTAGTCGACATGCTATTACAAAAATGCTAACCTCACCTATCATTTTGATTTTTTTATTTAAGCAACTTGTTGTTAATAAAATGCTAAACTATCCTACCATTATAATAACCTTGTAAGTAAATAGAACACCGTAAGTGAAATGCTAATTCTACTAGCATTATGATTTTTTTTTTGTGATTACAAAAAGTTGTTCAAAAAATACGACTAAAAATCAAAAAATTTAGTCGAGTAGTTGACATGCTATTACAAAAATGCTAACCTCTCCTATCATTTTGATTTTTTTTATTTAAGTAATTTGCTTTTAATAAAATGCTAAACTATCCTACCATTATAATAACTTTTTAAATAAACAGAACACTGTAAGTGAAATGCTAATTGTACTAGCATTATGAATTTTTATTTTTTTATTTTTTTGTGAGTACAAAAAGTTGTTCAACAAATACTTCGCTTCTAAAAGAATTTTGATTTTTAGTCCAGTAGTTGACATGCTATTACAGAAATGCTAACCTCTCCTATCATTTTGATTTTTTTATTTAAGCAATTTGCTGTTAATAAAATACTAAACTATCCTGCCATTATAATAAATTTTAAGTAAGCTGAACATTGTAAGTGAAACGCTAATTCTCCTAGCATTATGAATTTCTTGTGTGATTAATATGGTGAATGGAAAACACTAAATTCTGCTAGCATTTCAACAATGCACTTGTTTTTGTAACAATCCCTTTATCACTTAAAACTTAGAAGTCGTAATTCAGTAAATAATTTTATATTCATTTATGTGCGCATATTAATATGCTAGAACATCCTAGCACTTCAAAATATTAGAAATAATATATGAATTTATGACTGAAAAACTTCTTATGTTCGCCGATTACAGATTTCACTTGGAATTAGGAAAATAACATCTAAAGAGAAGATGTTACTTGATGAATCGAAGAACAAAGCACTTTTGCAAATAAAAGAGATTACAAGTGAAGGTGAAGATGAAGGGTTATGAATTGATGAAAAAGACAGACAAATCGAAATGCAAAATTTTCAAATTAGACAATAAGTTGAAGGATTTGAAAACAAAATTGGAGGAAGAAAAGGAGCTAAGGAAAAAAAGAGAAGAAGAATTAGTTCAGAAAGAAAAAGAAATTCGCATAATAAAATCAGTGCTCCAAGAATCTAATGAGGAACAGAAAAATCTGATTATTCAGAAGTTTATATAACAACTTACCCCTCCTTCTTTCGACCTTCTAAGCACACCAGATAATGAGACTCAGGAAGAGTTCAAAAAAGTGGAAAACAAAGAAGAGAAGGATGTGAGAAGAAGAAGCCAATGGCTTGAAAATGTAACACCAAGTTCAATGGTCGAAAGAATAAAAGGGAAAAAGAGGAAGCCAAAATGTTTACACCAAAAATGGTCCAAACACCTCAGCTACAAAGGTGTACTTCACCAATTTGGTAGGGAATAAAATGGAGCCGTATTCAATTAGTAACTCAAAGTAGAAAATGCGAAAAAAAGGTAATAATAGAGACAAGGTTTAGAGTGGTTCAGCCGTTAATGAGGCCTACGTCCACTATGAAGGTGATTACTAATCTCATGATATGATTTACAAAGTACATCAATTCTCTCTGTCCATATCTTTCCATTTTCGATCAATATAACCTTGCTTATATACTTTAATCTAGCAAATTATACAAGAAGATGGTTTAATTTGAGGAGACGGAGGATGAATGGATGATTGAGAATGAGAATGTATTCGTTCTCGCTGGATTATGAAATTGAGCTTGACGCCATAGCCAGATCTGCGGTTTAAGGCAGAGTTTGGCAGCACTCTGTGGTTCTGAAGATTCGATCCCTTTTTTAGTGGTAGCCATCGCCTATTTATAGGTGAGTCCTTGGTTTAAAATCCGTTTCCCGCCTTGCGTATCTCTCATTCTGCTAATTATAATTGGACCATCGGCCGGCTGTCGCCAGTTTGTCATGAGCTGTCTCAGGTTGTCATGCGCAGATAGCTTTTAAGAGAGGGCGCCTTGAGCAGTTGAGCGGATTCATGAGAGCGGGTGCTTTTGTGCGGGAAACCCTTTGAAAGGCCTTGCAGGAGCAGGACGCAAGTCTGGAATCAGTTCCCCATTGCTTCTTGCGCGACCGATTGCTTTAGTTTTAAGGGTGTTCGTCCTCTTATTACTTCCGCAGGATATGGTCTGTCTATGTGGTTGTTCAGTGTGGTCATTTTGGCCCATGCTAGATGAGCGACCTGTTTCATGATGATGCTTGGTACGGCCTTATACTCGAGTAAGCGACTGGTTTTAGCTTCCGTGTCCGATCTGTGATTTGGACCCAAGTTTTAGGGTCGCACACTGCGTCATATCGTCCGGTTGTGCCTGGTCGACCTGATCTGCTCTGGGTTTGTTACTCGTTGCTTCCCCTTGTGGTCGTTCTTTTCCATTATGAATGCTTTAAGTGCCTTGGTGGTTTTTCATGTGAGCGACCCTGATAGTGTAAACAACGTATCCCTTGTTCAATGTGCACGTGGATTTTTTAGGGATTAACACTTGCCCCTCGAAGCTTGTGATTTCTTTTCAATGAGGAATTACTGGCTTCGATATATTTGTTCGCACATTGCTGAGTCGGCTTGTTGGGGGATCGGTCGCATGAGAAGTTGGGAGCGTACTGTCCAGGGGGGCCGACTATATTTTCCTGCTGCATGTGCGGAACTTGACGAGTCTTCTCGGCTTTCGTGCAAATAGCTGTATAGTGAGCGGGCGGCAATGCCTTTTTGGTTTACCCATCTCATTATTTTTCAAGTGTCATTTTGCTAAGGAATTGTGAATGGAAGTTTTAATGGCGGCGTCGATTTGAGTGGTTTTTCTTTACCGCTGATACTCTTCTATACCTTCTGGAGATCCCGGTTCTTTTGGCGAATCGGTTTTGTAATCAACTCGTCTGGATCGTTTGCTCAGATTTTTTGACTGCTCGTTTGTTTGTAAGCAATCTTCCTTTTTCCCTGTGGGCTTGCCTTTTAGGCAATTTCTAAAGTGTAAATTTGATCATGCGACTTCTTAGGGTTTCTGAGCAAGGTTTATCTCTTTTTCTTTTTTTTAGAGAGAAAATTCAGGGAATCGTCAATGTCAGACCAGGATCCAGAAAGGAGTTCTGACCAAGCTACGCCTGTCCCTCATGTCGTTCCTTCGATGGATGCTGCCCAAGAATTTCCGCAATCTCGTGTGCTTTCGGAAGTTCCCAGCAAGAGGCCTTCGACGGAGCTCTCGCCTACCTCATTCCGTCAATTGTGCAAACAATTTGGGTTTTTGGAAAAGGAAGAGGCCAGGTTGCCTGTAGGAAAGGAATTCGCTGACAACCCTCCTAAGGGATTTGTTGCTGTTACTCGAGGTATTTTGAAAAGTGGGGCGGTTCCTCCCTTTAACCCCTTCATAGAGATGGTTCTTCGGAATTTGGCCATTGCTCCTTACCAGCTACACCCCAATTGTCATGCAATCTTGACGAGTCTTTATGTCCTTTTCGTGAGAGAAAAACATCGGGCTCCTTTGTTTAGGGACATATGCTCATTGTATGCTTTCAGGACAATAAGCCAGCATCCCTTGTTTGTTTTTATGGAAAGCCATGGTTCGAGAATAATCACCGGCTTAGAGGACAGTGTGCGAGGATTTCCAAATCAATATTTCTTTGTGAGATGTCCCGAGAACTTCTGTGGCCTTTGGAAGGTAATTGGTAAGATTCTTACCCTTCAGATTCTAGTCTTTTCTTTCTTTTGTTTTCATTTTTTATGAAACCTTTCGACATATTACAGTGCTTCCTGATCAAAGTGTGCCCTTTGACCAAGACCTATGCAACTCATTACTAGCCGTTGACGAAGAACAGAGGAATAGGAAGTTTTTGATTAGCGAAAATTTCTTAAAGCAATATAACTTGCTTTCATCTTCGCGTACTTTCCCGGCGAATGCTTTTGGCAAAAAGAATGCTATCAACTTGTCCCCTATCAAGAAGTCTTTGGACAAGGGGGTTTATGGTGTCTCGGATGGCAGCGAGGCATCCTCCAGTGGTGGGGCGATTTCTGCCAAAAAGGCAGCAGTCAAACACCCCAAGCGCAAAGGTTCTAAGATTTCAACGGCTTCGCACGAAGGAGGTGGATTCTTGGTAGAGGGAGCCTTTCGGGGAGATGTGAGCATGATCCCTTCGAAGACTGCCCCGGAGCAGTTTCGGGAGGTGGAACGACTTGATGACATTATAGAGACTTCTACCGAAAGATTAGGAGGCGGAAGGGACTCTCCCAAGGGAGGTCAAGAGGAAGATGTTTCAGAGGCCTTAAAAGGACTTAGTCTTTCTGCTGTGACTGGAGGACTCGTTCAAGGTTAGGTTGTCACTTGAATATTCATACTTTAGGAAGAATCTTTAGTCGCAGGATTTTACGAAAGAACCCGTTGTCTCTGGGTCGAAATGGTATTTCACAGAGTCTGGAACCACTTCAACCTTGTATATCATATGTATCTCTTTCCTTGGTTTTATTCTCTAGTTCCTTGCAATCGAAGTGGTTAAAAAAATTTCTTTCTTTTTAGATCCAGGAATGGGGTCTCCATTACCAGGCAGTCTCTCCCAACAGCTTGCTCTTACCGATCCGCGGGATATTTTGCAGTCTAGCCTTTCCTGCGGGAGCAAACGCTCCTTTCCCTTTTCAGATCTCTTATCCCAAGATGCTCTTGAGGCGCCACTGGCAAGCCTGTTGAAGAAGAAGAAGTATGACCACCCTCGAGTGTCAAAAGGGGGAAACTAAGATGCTGAGCGAAGAACAAGTGATATGAGGCAGGACAGGGATTGAGTTGGTGAGTCTTCTGAGCGAGCCGGACTTTTATGCCCCAGTTCCTCGGTTCCTGTGGAGCCGTTGCTTGGTTCTTCTGTACCTAATACGTCTGTTTCCTGTCAGATTCAAGCGATCCTTAATAGACCTCCTTATGCAGTTAACCCTGGAAATATTGCGCTGCGGGATAAATTTGTTGGTTGGGATTTGAGTGGAATAGAACTTGACTTAGAATTATCGCCATGTGATGATCAGAGTAGCGTTGGAGAGCTGAGTGCTATAAAAAATTATGCGACCTCCCAGCTTACCACAATTATGGGTAACCTCGAAGCTCAGTTAAATGAGGTCGAAAACACTTCCAGGGAGCGGTTGGAGTCTTGGAATAGGTTTTGCTTTGAGTTCCAGAAGTTAAACACTCAGCATCTCAAACATATCGGGCTTCTTGAAAATGACAAGACTGAACTGATCCATGAGGTTGAAAACCAGGCAGCTGAAATTGCTCTTCTCAAGAACGGGCACTACAGGGTGAAAATTTTGGAGGTCGACAACAGGAGGCTTCAGGAAGAGATTGAAGCTGCCAAGAAGCAAATCGGTGAAGTCCTGACTGACCGCGAGTTCTTGGAATCCCAGCTAACTTCTGTACATCAGTCTGTGGTTTCTTGCCGCCAGGAAAGGCAATTCTCGAAGGTAAACTTATTTTCATGGCAAAGATATTGAAACCTTAGAGGGCAGTAAGTATCCAACGATCTTGCGAAGGTCAAAGAGAAAACTGACGAGACCTTGTTTCGGTTTTACACTCTCAGTGTTATGACTCGCGGAAGCTTGAGCTATCTGGGCAATGACTTTCCTCGTACATTAGCCCTTGTATGTGAAGAGGTGCTTGGTTATTCCAAAGATAAGGAGGATAAGGCTCAACAAGAAGCCCTCCTTGAGCCAAAAGACCGTGATGCTCTGGAGACGGGTAGGAGCATATTAGCTGGCGAACGAGCCAAATCCCTTGGAAAAAGGGTTCAGAATGTGGGTCCCGTCCGTGCCCCTAGTTCTGTAGGAGATGATGCCCCGGGATCCCAAGTTGTTCTGACAGAACCCCCTATTGCTGGTGAAGGTACCTCCAAGGCTCATTTGGTTGAGGGTCATGTTGCACCTAAAAATGTTGCCAAATGATGTGGAATTGTTCTGTACTTTTAAGCGCCAGTCTTATGACTGTGTGCCTTTATGATGAACCTGTTGATGTTGGTATGTTGTGACCTTTATTTATCCGTATCATATTGCGCTTTTTACGAATCGTGCGCTGATTACGCTTTTACGTCGTTTAACGTCAGTATCGCGGGTTGGTCTTGATTTTATACATCTTATCTCCTATTTGGGGAGTTTTAGTCTTAATTGCATATTTATTAGTATTTTTCAATGATTTAGTAACCCAAACCCTTAAAGTTGATCTTGGATGTGTATTCTTATGAAATGCAGACACCTTACTGCACATTTAACCTTGTTCCTCATTGACTTGGTGTCCCAGGCCCTTTTGGAACCTAATTAAATGTACTTCCGTATGCAGGGTTTATTCCTTTTAATGTATCCAAATGCCATATCTCACTAACTCAGTGACCCGAGTCCTTCGGAAACTGGTTTTGGGTACGTGCCCCCATGGGAGGACTTGGGTTAAGCATTTTCGACCCAACTTCGGTCTTATCTGATCCGGCTATTATGATCAAATAGAGGCCCAAATTGGATTTATTATACCCCCTTTCGGCTGGGATTTCTACTATAATCCAATCTTGGCTTTGTTTGACTTGGTTAACAACAAAGAACAAGATCAGACACCTCCTTTCGGTAGGGTTTTCATGAACCACGTCGGTTTTTGCCGACTTTACATTTTTGTCGATTTTTGTCGACTTTGCATTTTGTTGATTTTTACCGACTTTGCATTTTGCCATATGAAATAGACATTGGTCGTTTGATTGAGAAAATTAAGAAATCTCCCCAAGCCAAATGACCTGTGTCCTGCACCCAAGAGGATGTTCCTTTGGCGGGCTCAGCTATTTTATCTGAGGGACTTTTGTTTTGAGTTGCTTTTGCTCCAATATATTTGTGGGACCCTCCAATTCTAAGGCTGGTTTTAACCAGCCTAGGTTCTTTAAGAAAGGAAAACAAAGAGCGCAGCCTCCGGATTTCGGTGGGCTCTCCATGAATTACTTTTCGAAAAGTTTTGACCCCTTTTGGTTTCTGCAAGATGATGAGCTTGATTATCCTGCTTGGTTTGATCGATGCCTTTGGTGTGTCGTGCACCGGTTTGCCCTATACACGAAACCAGTTTCAGCATTAGTTCGTAAATAATTTTTATTTTCCATGAAACTATAATCCATGGGTGAACATCTTCTACCATGCAGAGTTTCTACTTAACATAATAAAGATGAATTCTTAGATCATTTCATGAAAAAGGACAAGTAAGAGATAAACTATAGAAATAGCAAAATAGAGTGGAGAAAATTGTTGGTTATATTTTGACTCCAAACATTGGATTGCATCCAAGAGTCATCAATCGATGATTGGTCCCATGTCTTCTGGCGCTTGGGTTATTTCATGTGACCCGGCCTGATCAGCAACCTTGCCTTGCTTCTGATTCTCTGGTGCATTCTGAGGATTTTTAACATATTGATGTAATTGATTCTTTCGGATAAGCTCCTCAATTAGATTCCTCATGTTTTGGCACTCGTTCGTGTTGTGCCGTGGTTGATTATGGAATTGGCAGAACTTACCAGAATTTGCTTGTTGTTATGTGGTTCCTTGTGTTTTCACCTGAGGAAAGATGCTTGAATCCTTCGTAGCAGAGTAGATTTTATCTGGAGTTTTGGTCAGGGGAGTCAATTCCGATCGCCTGAAGTACTTGGACTTCTTATGCATTCCATTGTCCCTTCCATCGAACCCCCTCTTATGCCCAGAGTCGTTCCTCTGAGCCGTGTGAGAAGATTCGTTATTCTTCCCTTCTTTAGCCGTGTTATTCCCCGTAGCCTTCGTAGCGTTTATGGTGTCGTTTCCACGCTCATGTATTCTTCAGCTTTCTTGTAGATCTTCTTCAGAGTCTTTGGCTTCTTCATCTTGAGCCATTTCCCGAATTCTGACTTTTTATCGATGGCCCCTTTTAAGGCTGCCAATAGGTACCAAGGCTCCGGTTCTATAACCTCCGCTGCGGCAGCGTGGAAACGCGTAAGGAAGGGTTTAATGGTTTCTTCGGGCATTTGTCCCATCTCACTAAGTGACATCACGTCCCTTGCCTTGGTGGTCTGCAACCGGAATTGATCCTGAAATCTCCTTGCCAAATCGGCAAACTGGCTGATACATCTAGGCGGATGCCTGGTGAACCACAATGAAGCCACACCTTCCAAACACACGGGAAAGTATAAGCACTTGATCTCATCAGTGGCTCTAGCTCCATTCATGTGTTGGTCGTACTTGAACAGGAAAATAGTTGGATCTCCAACTCCACCGTAAGGAGCTATTGTTGGAGGCGTGAACTTCTTTGGGAATTTTGCTTGACGGATTTCTTCAGTGAACGGGTTCTTGCTGGGGGAGAACTCCCACTCCTTCTCCTCATCTTCTCGGGTCGCCTTCTCTTCCATTATTCGCTGGATCATATCCGTCATGCGCTTCTCGTCATCTGCTTGGTCGTTGGCGCCTATACCGGTGTTCTCATCAGCGCGGTCGCAGTTTGAGCTTCGGCGCCTTGTGTTCCCTTTGAGGAGTACAACATGGGTGGGACCTGCAGCTGCTCGAGTTGGTCGTTCCTCTTTGCGCTATTTAGATCCGGCTGTAGGATCCTCAACGCTGGCCTCTTCCCCGTTTCTCACTGTGTAGTGAGGTCGTTTAGGGTTTGAGGCTGATGAGTCCCCTTTCTCGCCAATGTCATCCACAGTGTTCGGAGGCGGCGGATTGGTTTGGACGCCAGTAAGGGTATCGAACCTTTCCATTATCATCTTCGCAGTGTAATCCATCTTTTCATTCAGGCCTGTTACAACCACATTTAATTCATCTTGCGTTATATGGGGCCTGGGAGCCTTGCCTGCCCCTCGTTTCGGGGTCTGAGGCGTAGCTTCGTCAGCATTGTTGTTCTCGTTGGTGATGGCGACTTTAACAGATTTGTCACCCTTCTTCGATCCAACCACGACTTCAAAGGAGAAAGTGATTTTTGGGATAGTTTTTACCAAAGGAAATTATGAAACGGCCCAACGGTGGGCGCCAAAAATGTTTACACCAAAAATGGTCCAAACACCTCAGGTACAAAGCTGTACTTCACCAATTTGGTAGGGAATAAAATGGAGCCGTATTCAATTAGTAACTCAAAGTAGAAAATGCAAAAAAGGTAAAAATAGAGACAAGGTTTAGAGTGGTTCAGCCGTTAATGAGGCCTACGTCCACTATGAAGGTGATTACTAATCTCATGATATGATTTACAAAGTACATCAATTCACTCTATCCATATATTTCCATTTTTGCTCAATATAACCTTGCGGATCTCTCATTCTGCTAATTACAATCAGACCATCGGCCAGCTGTCGCCAGTTTGTCATGAGCTGTCTCAGGTTGTCATGCGCAGATAGCTTTTAAGAGCGGGCGCCTTGAGCAGTTGAACAGATTCATGAGAGCGGGTGCTTCTGTGCGGGCGACCATTTGAAAGGCCTTGCAGGAGCGGGACGCAAGTCTGGAATCGGTTCCCCATTGCTCCTTGCGCGACCGATTGCTTTAGTTTTAAGGATGTTCGTCCTCTTATTACTTCCGTAGGATGTGGTCTGTCTATGTGGTTGTTCAGTGTGGTCGTTCTGGCCCATGCTAGATGAGCGACCTGTTTCATGCTGATGCATGGTACGACCTTTTACTCGAGTGAGCGACTGGTTTTAGCTTCCGTGTCCGATCTGTGATTTGGACCCAAGTTTTAGGGTCGCACACTGCGTCATGTCGTCCGGTTGTGCCTGGTCGACCTGATTTGCTCTGGGTTTGTTACTCGTCGCTTCCCCTTGTGGCCGTTATTTTCCATTATGAATGCTTTAAGTGCCTTGGTGGTTTTTCATGCGAGCGACCCTAATAGTGTTAACAATGTATCCCTTGTTCAATGTGCATGTGGATTTTAGGGATTAACACAAAAGTTGATTCTCAATTTCAGTATAAAGTAGTACACTGCAAAAAAAAAACGATGAAAAAGACAGTTGAATGGTGGAGGAAAAAAATGATGAAATAGAAAATGAGAATGAAGAAGAAAGTGAAGAGAATAGAAGAGAAGATAAAACACATGATGAAGAGAATGAAGAGGAAGATGAAGAAGAGGAGAATAAAAAAGAAGATGGAATCGATGGTGAAGTAGATATTGAAAAAACAAGCAATGAAGATGCGGATGAATATGAAGATGTAGATGAGGATGAAGATGGAAGTGACGAAAGTGATACAAAAGTCGAAAAAAACTGAAAAAGAGAAAGAACTGCTCGAAGAAGAGAAAGAAGAAGCCAGTACAGATGATGAAGTTCAAGATGTACAACCTATGAATGTTTACAAATATTCTCTAAGAAATGTAGTATATCACCAAAGAAATATTGCAAAGACTCCGATATTACAACTCCTAGATTCTGACAAACAAAACATAATCAGGGCATTCTTTGTATGTGGAGACAAAACAAAGTAAGTTTTTTGTACTCGTTAAAATCTGAATTTATTTAAATAAATCTATTATATTTTAATATTTTTAAATTAAAATATAAATATAGCACGATAACATGGCGAAATGATGATATTGAAAGAGGAGGGATGACAAATGTACAGTCCATGCTTGAAGATATGCTATTTGAAGAATTTACAGATGGTCAGATAAATGTAAATTGTAATAGGTGTATTTTTTAAATTATTAACCAATATTATGTTCTTAAGATGCTAACTTGTAGCATTGTGATTGTTATTTTTTAAAATTCTATCATTCACTAGCATTTTGAAAAAAAAAATTATAAACCAGAATGTTGGGAATTTTTCCGCTACCATTATGATCACTTTTTAAATAAACAGCACACTGTCCGTGAAATGCTAATTCTCTTAGCATTATGATTTTTTTTTAATAACATGGTGATTGAAAGATACTAAATTCTGCTAGCATTATAATAAAATTTATGATAATACAAAATATTGTACAAAAAATGCTAGCTTCTACAAACATTTTGATTTTTAATTGGGTAGTCGACATGCTATTACAAAAATGATAAACACTCCTCTCATTTTGATTTTTATATTTAAGCAATTTGCTGTTAATAAAATTCTAACGTATCATAGCATTATGATGTTTTTTAAATCAAACAACATAATGGTAATAAAATGCTATCTCCACTAGCATTATTTATATACAATGCAACATCCTGGTAACAACTTTATATAGAAGCAAATTCCATGTTAAAATAATATACTAAGTTAACATTATTTTTATAACGCAGGTTATTGACTGGTTTACTTCAGATGCAAATACATACGAACACAACTACATATTCAGTACAATCATGATGGTAAACAAAACTTTTACTTTAAAATTGTAAATATCGGAAACAAATTAATATTTTTCATGTTTATTTGCAACATGCAATACAAAGAGAGTTTGAAAATGTTGTTCAAACATTGGTTAACCCAATGGTCCAAAAAATTGTCAAAGACGAAGTTGCAGAAATCATATTCTTTCCCTTGCATTACATCAAACATTGGACTTTACTAACTTTGGACTATATGAAAATGCAATGGAACCACTATGATTCATTGAGGCCAAGAAGATCAAACTTTGTATCAAATAAACACTATAGGGAAGATCTGAAGATGGTAATTTTGTTATTATCATATATAAATATATATTCGGATGTATATTGGAAAAAAGCTATGTATTTTTTTTTCTGATACAGAGAAAAAAGATTGAAATGATCATCTATAAGAAATTGGCTGAAAACAACATTATAAACAAAAATATTGGAACAAAGCCAATGAAACAGCCACAACGCCCACAACAAGATTTCGACTCGTTAGTAAACATTACCAGTTTTTTTTAATAGATACTAAATGCTCAGACCATAATATGTTTGTACCAATACTGCCTTTTACCATAATACAGTGAAAACACCTTCATATTGTCCTTTACATATGCAACTTAAACTGTTAATATAAATGCTAAACTGTAATATCATTTTTGTTTTATTCTTAAGCTAGGAACCTTATTATTATTTAAATATCCATACAACACCTTGCATTTTTCGTATCTTTGTGCCACTACTGCCTTACTTTTACAATAATACAGTGAAAACACCTTCATATTGTCCTTTACATGCGTTTCTAGGTTTGGTCTTTTAGGAGAATAGAGTTTTTGAGGTTACTATGATACAACTCTATTAGCTCATATTCTGCGACTGATAAACTAAATAAAATCATCAGTTCATTCTATTTACAATAGTTTACCTGAGGGGAAAGTTGATGTACCATGCAATAATGTATCATTCCATAAAATACTAGGAAAATAAAATATAAACTGGAGAAGTTGATGGATATTCGACGATTATGTGTTCCTTCCTGGAAATTGGATAATATTTGAATACAGTACATGGTTTTTGCTAAATAATCCGTTGGTAAAAGGCTAAATGATCATAGCATCGCATTTCTTATACCAATCCTTATTTATTTATTATTTTGCAGTCCCGACTGTGCATTATTTGTGATGAAATTAATCAAAAAATTGGACAGAGACAAAAATCTACCAGAGGAATATAAAAAGGAAGATATCAATCTTCTCCGTGCTAACATAGTGTTCAACATACTGAATGACCCACCAAGAAGTTGGGATATTATGAGTCACTTTGCAAACTCGACCCCAGAAGAAATTGAAAACGCTGTGAAGATGTAACACCCCGTATATTCTATAACAGTAAAATTCACAAAGTAAAGTATAATTAATTTCAAATCAAATAATTAAGGGAAACGGGATACGCCATTGCGTTCGTCTCGGAATTCTGCTTGAGATAGAGTCCGAGTTTGCGTAAAACGGACTCCGTATGAGGGAGATATGACCTCCGGAAGTTTTAGAATTCAGTTTAAAATTCAAACAGACAGAAACAGTTCAGAAACGAGTTCAAAATTCAAAAATCGGACCCAGATTGGGCTGGGCGGGAATTTTCCTGCCCAAGGCACCCAGGACGACTGGGTAGTCGACCTGGGGCACCCAGGTCGACTGTGTAGTCGACCTGGGGGTCGACTGTGTAGTCGACCTGGGGGTCGACTGGGTAGTCGACCTGGCCCCTGAGCCAGGTCGAACCCACCCCCTCCTGGCTGGCTTGGTCTGTGCTTGGCCGAATTTCTGTGCTTTGTCTTGTCAATAGGGCTAGGTGTCAGCTCCTGATTGTTTTCTCTTTAGAACGAACGGCTAATATTAATCTAAGCTCCATCGACGGCTCTAATCAATTCACAAACTCTATATAAAGGACCTAAGACTCCACCTAATTCACACAAATAAAAATGAGAATGAGACCGTTATGCTGCTGAAGAAAGACTAGGAATAGCCGTCAAATCAAAGAGACAATTAGGAGTTGATTTGAAAGCTTAAAGCAACGATAATTAAATCAAAACAACGCCTACAACAAAGGATAGCATCCCCAAATTCAGAATTCAGAATTCAGAACCCTGAATTGAAGATTCGTCATACGTTGTAAGTAGAGTGCTATTCTGATGTGAATGAATAATTGAGTTTTGATTTTTGTAAAATGAGAAATGGAATTGTACTTAATTTGTGGTGATGATAATTCATAATTGTACGTTGCTATGATTCTAATTATGAATAGTTTTTGGGATGTTGTGGTATAATGATGTTAGACCTATTGGATATTTGCAAGTATATGATTCATGCTGAAAGTTAACAACTATATGTTTGTGGTAGTTTATTTCAACCAAGTTGAGACTCATGCAAGTATATGATTCACTATTATGCCAACATGATTTTAGATCCATCTATGTATATTTTTATGAACATTTTTAGTGTAGTTGGATCTAATTAAGTATTATGATTCATATGAATTTATGTTGAAATTGGCATCATGATTCAAGTGTAAAACTATACTTTTGTATTAGTGACAAAAGCAAGCACCTTTGTGAACTTGTGTTATTTTTATGAACATGACTAGATTACGTTTGGTGTTATGCCTAATTGAAAACATGTTTTAGTCCTATGTTGTTATCAAACTCATATGATAATATATGTGACACATAATTAAGTTAGATTCACATTTTTAAATGCAAGTTTACATGACTAGATTTAAAACCATGATTCATGTTAGGTATGTTTCATGTCAAGATTATATGCTATTACAATGCAAGTTTACAAGTGCCTAATTTACGTTAATTAGATCGTTATGTTGCAAGTTCATGCGTTCACACACCCCTTTTGATGTTACTTAGAATATATAAACACCATGTTCTAAGCCTCCCCTTTTTCATGTGGCTAAGTTGGGCTTAAATGTTAAGCCCAACATATGTTATATTATAGCGAAAGTAGAAAACGGGGGTAATGACGTTGGGTTAAAAATATAAAACATATGTGTTGGCATGTCTGTCGTATGCCAACGACCTTGAGAGCATTTAAGTGGTATAAATTAATTTTACCCAATAAAGATGAATTTGAATAATGGGCTGCAAATATATACATATAAAAAGAAAAGAGACAAAACATGTAAACTTAGAAAATACGATGTGTTTAACCCGAGGTTGGATTGAGTTGTGACATAAACCTTCCCGGAACCACCCGGCTGTCCAGTAGTCACAATAATACCTATCCAACGTGGGTGGTTAAACATTGAGCCCAATAAAGACCCGAGGTTAGACTGAGTTGTGACGTAAGACTGCCCGGACCCAACCGGCAACAGGCAGTCACAACAGTACCTGTCTAATGTGAGTGGTTGAGGCTTTAATAAGACTATTAAGGCTGAGTCAGGATTGATAGGATTAAGTAAATTGAATTAATACTTAATCAAATTTAACATGCTAAACTATACAGATTGATTGGGGGGTTAGGTTTATACAGAACACTTAACCAACTTAGCATGTTGGCTAGAAATAGAAAACCTAGTAGCGTGGTACCCTTTTTAGCAGTAACCCTACAAGGTGTATCAGGATACCCTGAACTAGGCAGGGTGGGGCACGATTACTGGGCTGAATGTAAGAGGTCAAATCGATGGCGGTGGTGCAGCAGTGTAGGTTCTAACGGAGTGCGGGAGTGCACACACTCCGGCGCAGAAAAATTAGGCACTGGGCACCAGTAGTATACCTGTGCATTCTAGAATTGTGTTGGGTCGCCACCATGGGACTTGATACACCCTATGGTGGGACCAGCATAGGTAGCTACAACATCGGGGGCCGTAAGACACATGTAACTATGCGAGTAGGAGCCGATCATTAGAAATGGATCACTTCACCCTGATTATGGGTGCCAGTTGGGAACTAGTTTATAGGGGTGCAGAGATTAATATGGGGTACGATAGTACATTCGACTCTAGACAACTTAACTTAGTTTTTGGTGTTTCCCCATTTCCAGTTTGTACTTATCATGCTCATTCCTTTATTCATAGATTGAATAGTCCTAGACTTACTCAGGCTTTATGTCTGACTCTACTTTTCTTTCGTCTTCTTTTCTTTCGTTTCCCCCCCGATCCAAAGGGAGGGAATACCACAGCTTGAGCAGTTTTCACATCCAGCTTGAAGAGAAAGAATGTATTGCTTGGATCTCTTTCGTTTTGGACTATGGCTTTGGATAGCAACTACGGGGACTTATGAAGTTTACTTATGTTTTTATGCTTCTTTAAGTTATGAAATCAAGACAGTTATGAAAATGTAATGTTTTGGAAGTATTGTAAGACAATTATGGCATGTTTTGTGTAACACGTATTTTGATGAAATAAAAGTTGTTGTTGTTTTCCGCTGTTCAAAAATATGTTTATTTATATCTGTCTTGTGTATCTGTGACTTATACTTACAAACCTCCACCAAAATTAGGGCATCCCCTTTGAGAGTGACCCTAACGGAGGTGGGGTGTTTCACTTGGTATCAGAGCATAGGTTTACCAGATAAGACACAAAGTTTTGAAAATTTATTTTCAGAAGAAAATTTAAAGAAGCATTTTTAAAGATAAAATGTTAATTTATTTTAAAAAGGCATAGTCCCCCAAAGCCATAGGTACTATCTTTTATCCTTCGTTTTGAATCTACCCTTTTTGTTTCAGCATGTCCGAAGAACTTAACTTGCCAGAGGGTGTACCAATACCTGGTTGGTTCAGACGATTCTTAGAATCAAGGGCCAATCAGCCAGGTCCCACTATTCCTCCTCCCCCAGCTGCATAAAATCATCCTCCTCCCCCAGCTGCAGCAGCACCTCCTCATCTACCTCCTCCGCGTGGTAATACTTTTGCCAAGACATGTAAAGATTTCAAAGCTATGGGAGGGAAGGACTTTCATGGAACCGAGTCCTTTGTGGCAGCCAGGAACTGGCTGAAGGAAACCGAGGACTTATTCGTCATCTTTGAGGTAGAATATAGGCAGAAGGTACAACTGGCAGTATGGCTACTTAAAGGCGAGGCTTCCTACTGGTGGGAAGTTACCAATGCAGAAAGACCAGTGGAAACATGGGAGGACTTTAGGGCGAGGTTTGAGGCTAAATTTCTCTCAGAAGCTGAAAGGAGCCTTCAATTGGAAAAATTCTTATTTCTTAAGCAAGGGAATATGACAGTCAAAGAGTACGTTAATCAGCTCGATCAGCTGGCTAGGTTTGGACTAGACCTAGTCAACACTCCACACAAGAAGGCTCTCCGCTTTGTCAAAGGATTGAATGAGCCATTACACAGCTTGGCCATGACCCATATACCTATGGGAGCTACGTATGAAAGGTTGGTGCAGATGGCATTGCTGAAAGAAGAGGATAAGGGAAAGAAGGAGACAATGGCAGAAAGCTCTCAAGGGAAGAAAGAAGGTTTATAGTCTAAGAAGACAGACTTTAAGAAGGGTGGGAAATACAACAAGTCCCAAGAGAAGAGGAAGTGTAATTTCTATGGCAAAGTGGGGCACTTAGTGAAAGACTGTCGGAAAAAGAAGGCCAAGTTGAATGGTGGGTGCTTTTCTTGTGGTGAGACAGGCCACATGGCTAAGGATTGCCCAAAGAAGCGAGGGCAGGTGTAACAACCCGTAAAATCTGGGCCAGTTTGAAATTTTTATTTTGGCCATTTTAGCGAATTTTGATTATTTAAAATGAAATATTTTAAATAATATCGACGAGAAATTTATTTTGAATTGAAATTCGACGTATATATTATATACGTCGTCGTTAGAATATATAATAATTATATAATTAAAAAAAGGAATTGAAAATGGCGCGGTAGTTCGAAAATTCGATTTCTAATTTCAAATGAATATACAGAATTCGTTATAAGTCAGAATTGAACGAAACCAGAAATATTTGAATCTGTATAACTATATCTTTGTAACGAAGTTGACAAACTGAGATTTCATCTTAGAAATGATAAGATATGTCCAGTTTAAAATTAGAAATAGTCGCTGTGGAATTTATATATATTTTTATATATATAAGGCCCTTAAAAATGGACATTTTGCAAACGACCTCGGATTTCGACGAAACCAGTTTTGTTGGGTCCGTGATGTAAAGTTATTGCTAGGTTTCAAATTTCATAATTTTTCGAATCAATATGTGAGCGTGGCAAAGGAAAACGCGTTTGACCAGTTTCAGTTGATTTTAATCGACTGGAAATTGGCCATTTTTCTAACGGTCTCAGAATTCGACGAAACTAGTTTTGTTAGAACCGTATCGTCAATACGAAGCTAGAAAATATTTTTCGAGAATTTTTAGAGTTCGTATGTGACCCCGGTAATTTGAAATGTGCGTTTAAAATTCAATATAGTGATTTAAATGAAAATTCAAAAAGAAACTGATTCAAACTATCAATTCAGCTTGCGGTACATATCCCATTGTGTTCGGAATGGGGGTGAAACGCTAGGGACGACAGGTGGTGGGCCTCGTTTAGAGGTCGTATGCGAAAGTCAACTTTTTAATAATTAAATATTAAAAAAATAAAAAATAAAAAAATAAAAAGAAAATCTCCCCCCCTTTTAACCCGCTCAGGCCCCCCCCCCTTTTCAACAGATCGATTCAATAAAAAAAAAAAAAAAAAAAAAAAAAAAAAAAAAACCTCTCGAAGTCGACGGAAGCCGCCACGTCCTCCCACCGCGACCCACCGGAGATCGACCGCCGCCAGGAGGTGCGCGCCCCCCCCTGCTTCCCCTTTCCTCCGCCGCCTCCTCCATCCATCGAGAACGGCATCGACGACGAAGCCCCCCCCCCTTATCGCGAGGCCCCTCCGACCACTCCAGCCCAAGCCACACCCCCCCTCCTCCGTTCGACGACCGCCGACGTCGCCAGCACCCCAAGACCCACCAGAACCCCCCCTGTAAGTATTTATTGTATTTTTTTTATTTTATTTTATTTTTATCTTATTTAAAACATATAAAAACTGTATTTTTAAAACATATAAAAACTGTATTTTTAAAACATATAAAAACTGTATTTTTAAAACATATAAAAACTGTATTTTTTAAAACATATAAAAACTGTATTTTTAAAACATATAAAAACTGTATTTTTAAAACATATAAAAACTGTATTTTTAAAGATATAAAAACTGTATTTTTAAAGATTTAAAAACTGGATTTTTAAAGAATATAAAAATTGGTTTGATAATGATGCAAAAACTGATTTTTAAGTTAAGTTAAAACTGATTTTTAAGTTAAGTTAAAAACAGATTTTTATGTTAGTAAAATGATCAGAATTTTTTTTATATAGTTTAAAACCAGAATTTTATTTTGTTTAAAACCAGAATTTTATTTTGTTTAAAACCAGAATTTTATTTTGTTTAAAACCAGAATTTTATTTTGTTTAAAACCAGAATTTTATTTAATGTTAAAACCAGAAGAGATTTTTAAAATATTAAAGAACAGACTTTTAAAAATGTTAAAGACGAGATTTTTAAAAATGATTAAAAATTGATTTTTACATTGTTGAAAAGAAAAGAAACTGAAATTGTCATTGATTCAAAAATACAAGCAATCTTGATTTGAAAATAAAAGACATCGCTTTTGAAAATATAATGGAGAATATAAAAACTCGATTTTTATATATTGAACTTTGAAATAAAAACTCGATTTTTATATATTGAACTTTGAAATAAAAATTCGATTTTTATCTATTGAACTTTGAAATAAAAATTCGATTTTTATCTATTGAACTTTGAAATAAAAATTCGATTTTTATCTATTGAACTTTGAAATAAAAATTCGATTTTTATCTATTGAACTTTGAAATAAAAATTCGATTTTTATCTATTGAACTTTGAAATAAAAATTCGATTTTTATATATTGAACTTTGAACAAAAAAATTCGATTTTTATTTATGGAATAGCGAAGTAAAATTCGATTTTTACATATGTAGTGAAAGCGGACAACGAAAGCGACAAAAGGCGAGTTGGCGAAGGTTTCCTGCAAAGGAAGAGCCGTGGAGCTAGGATAGCTATATGTGAGAATTTCTCACCTTTCAATTTAATTTTTCTAGTTATATATATGTATATATACTAGGATGCAGACGGTGCTTATTAGAAGCACCCGACACCTGTCCACAGACCATGGACTTGTTTGATTGGTTGTGTAGTTGATTAGATTATTTGTTTGAATTGAATTGTTTGGTGAGATGAAATTGATTTGATTGATGTGTGAATGGCGTGGGCCTTCACTAGACCGGGGATAAGGCTAGGCCTCGTCCCGTTTCTAGTATCGTGCCGTTATGCCGCCGAAATTTTCTAAAATGTGTTAGAAAAATAAAAATATCATTTTATTTAAAGAATGAACTGAATAGAAATTCATATGTTGGAATAAAATGTTTTATCGTTAAAAATATAATTTTTAACGTGAAGTGAATAAAATAGAATATTCATTTACAAACCAGACGGTTTGTTTATGTACACCTATTTGAATGACATTGATTGGGACGATAAATTTTACACATCGCCCAACTGCACGAATAAAATATTTGTTTGATTGTTTGAAACCCCACACGGGTGTTGGGATGAAATTTGCAGTTCACTCATCCTGATTGATTAAATATGTCGATCGATTGATTGACAGACTGTTATAAGCGTTGAATATCTATATTTGATGCTTTTACAGTGTAGTGCACTTTGGTTGATGGTTGATTATTTTCAATGTTATTATTTACATGTGTTGTATGAAAATCCATATAATTAACTTTATATGCTGATTGATTGGACCTCATTCCAATTTGAAAAATAAAGAATATTATAAAATAAAAGTTCATGTGTTGACAGTACTCATTCATTGAGATTGGTCATGTGTTGAACGAAATATTTTGATAATAACAACTATTTTGAAAATAGAAATTTATGAAGCCGTGTTGATTAGATTGACGCCATTTTGACGTGAACGATATTTATATCGATTTTATTCATTTCGAAATGAATTGAATTGAAAACGATTTCGAAATGAATTGAATTGAAAACGATTTCGAAATGAATTGAATTGAAAACGATTTCGAAATGAATTGAATTGAAAACGATTTCGAAATGAATTGAATTGAAAACGATTTCGAAATGAATTGAATTGAAAACGAATTCGAAATGAATTGAATTGAAAACGATTTCGAAATGAATTGAATTGAAAACGATTTCGAAATGAATTGAATTGAAAACGATTTCGAAATGAATTGAATTGAAAACGATTTCGAAATGAATTGAATTGAAAACGATTTCGAAATGAATTGAATTGAAAACGATTTCGAAATGAATTGAATTGAAAACGATTTCGAAATGAATTGAATTGAAAACGATTTCGAAATGAATTGAATTGAAAACGATTTCGAAATGAATTGAATTGAAAACGATTTCGAAATGAATTGAATTGAAAACGAATTCGAAATGAATTGAATTGAAAACGATTTCGAAATGAATTGAATTGAAAACGATTTCGAAATGAATTGAATTGAAAACGATTTCGAAATGAATTGAATTGAAAACGATTTCGAAATGAATTGAATTGAAAACGATTTCGAAATGAATTGAAAACGATTTCGAAATGAATTGAATTGAAAACGAATTCAAAATGAATTGAAAACGATTTCGAAATGAATTGAATTGAAAACGATTTCGAAATGAATTGAATTGAAAACGATTTCGAAATGAATTGAATTGAAAACGATTTCGAAATGAATTGAATTGAAAACGATTTCGAAATGAATTGAATTGAAAACGATTTCGAAATAAATTGAATTGAAAACGATTTCGAAATGAATTGAATTGAAAACGATTTCGAAATGAATTGAATTGAAAACGATTTCGAAATGAATTGAATTGAAAACGAATTCAAAATGAATTGAAAACGATTTCGAAATGAATTGAATTGAAAACGAATTCGAATTGAATTGAAATTTGAATTGAATAGAAATGAATTTTGAAACGAATCTATAAAGAAGAATTCAATTTTGCTTTGAATTGAAATGGAAGTTGAAATAGATTTTGAAACGAATTCAAAACTATTTATATAATTCGTTTTAAATAGAAATCGACGAAATATATATTATATATATTATATATATAATATAATGGCCTGAATAGAACGCGCCGCGCCGCGGCAGTTCGCGAATTTCGACCATTGATTTCAAACGGACATTGCGGGAGATCCGACCGTCGGATTCTCCTAAAACCGGAACCGTTGGGTTCGTATCGAAAAGAGCTTTCTAATGAATGTTAGAAATTTGAAATCTAATGGTTGGATTTGGAGATACGTCCAAATCAAATTCGAAAAAGGTCGCTATAAGTGCAGTTCGATGGCCGTTAATGGAAATCGACTGTACGGGCCTTGATAAAATTATTAAAAATAGTAATAATTTGTGTAAAATCATAAGAAATGATTTGGGAAGAATTGGGATGAAAAACTCCATATTTGAAAAGATAAAAATGGATTTTTATCGAAATGAACTAGTTTTGAACTAGAATTATAATTCTATTTATTTTTAAATAAATAAATTGAATTCGAAAAGGGTTTTAAAAATAACCAAAATTTCCAATGATTGCATTGGAGTGGATTTGAATCGAAATTGTCTTCGGAATATTTCGATGTTGGAATTTGTGATTATACAGGTGTTGTTATGGAAATTTGAAAGATATATATGGATATCGTTATTTCCAATACGACATTTGTTAGTCGTAGAATTCGATATTGAATATAAGCCGATATATTTTCTATTCAGAGCCTTGTATTGAATATCGAATGTGATTTGGGTTTGTCGTGAATGGTGTCTTCACTAACACCATTCTTGAACCCAGTTGAGAAAAGATTAAATCTTTTTATTTAGATTTAATGAAGTGTACCAATTAAATAATATTTAATTGGAATTGAATCGATATTGATTTTTGGGTTTATCGTGAACAGTGTTTTAAATAACACTCGTTCTTTAACCCGATAATTAATGAATGTGATTTTGGGTTTATCGTGAACCGTGTTTTAAATGACACTGATTCTTTAACCCAGATAAAGATTAAAACTAAGTGGAGTTTTAATGAATCTTTAATTAGATTGAAAAGATCGAGAATGGAGTATCACCAGTTTTGCTCCAGGCGATAGTTAAATCTTTAATTAGATTTGAACGTGAAATTTAGAAACTAACTGTCGGTTAGCCAAGCAGAAGGGTTTTCTGGATATTGATCTGATGTTGGTTTCGTCCTTCGGGGTTAATATTTGGGGAATTATTCTCTTGATTAATTTACGGTTAGTGACTAATGAATTGGAATGAGGCGTATGTTGTGTTTGTGTAACACTTATTTAAAATATACGCGAGTTATTCGGAAAGACCGGGTTTATCCCATTCTGGATAACTGATACGACGATAAGTCGAAGATGAAGGCGATGGTCGAAGACCGGATGTCTTCACGTCGTTTGGGTAATTACTGATGATCTTGATTGGGCTGTACACCCAAGAAGATGGAAACAGTTAGTGATCGTCCAGACGTACTTGGAGATCGATGGATATGCGGGGTACTAGGTGCCTCCGGTTTCGTTCAGACCCAGAACGGACTTGTAAATGGACTGTGTGTCTGACATCGGATTTCATTCTGTGTAACTGATATCGGTTGCATAGGATGGTTTGCCTGTGTGGCATGCTAAGATGCAAATGATCAAGGCTTCTGTTGAAAAGCAAAGTCTTGTGGTGATGATCAAAGCACGGCCTTTGTGGCGTAGCTTTGTGTAACGTTTACTTCGCGAGTTTCACACCCGGTATGAACCAAAAACGGGAGGGGACATCAGGGAGGACTTGCGTTTCTTTCTAGTTAGAAGTGGCGTCAGTGGTTTTACACGCACTGACGAGTTTGACTTATGTGGTTGTTGCGGTTGCGAGGCGCCTCGGTTATATCGGTTTCGGCCGAATGCATTCTGGTCGGCTGACGGACCAGACTTACACCCCATAGGGTGGGGAGACGTATTGTTCAGGCATAATAATCCACTCCGTGTGGACCGGCCCTGACGATCTAAAGGGTTGATGCGTTCTGATCCTGTGGCTCGGGCTAGAGAGTCACGAATCGGTTGAGGACTATCTTTTGCCTCGGTTCATAGACGGAAATCCAATTTCCAAATACGTGACTTTGCGGTTTTATTTGTAAACCTATATATGGTGACATAGTGGGATGGGGCGCTCATGCCGCCTATGATTGATACTTATGATTTGAAGTTGTTTTATGCACTATGCACTTATTATAGTATCAAATGATTTGTTTAAACGTATCAAGCATTCTTTGGCTGTTATAAGGGAAAACCCTATCCCCCGGCTTGCGTTGCATTGTGTGATAGGACCTGGGTCTTATAACAGCTTCATTTTTCTTTATTTAACATCGCGCTGTTTGTTTTATGCACTGGTATTCTTGGGAGGAAACCCGTTCCGTGTTATACGGCGTGGTCCCTTGATTTACCTAGCTTTGAAAATAAAGATTTATAACTGTTTTAGTTCTCACACCAGTCACATGACTGACCTGGAGTTTATTGTTTTAACCTAAACTCTGGGTGCCCTTATTTTGACACGGGCAGCTAGTAGTTTTGGTTTTGCAGATTTATATTCACAGGATCCTGGTTTACAGCTGGAACGATATCCGGAAAGCTTTGTATCCGTATATCTCTTCTAGTTGTGTATTGTATTATTTTCCGCTGCTATGTATTTAAATGTAATTTAAATCTCTGATATTTCTGTGTAATATTCATTTATACTCTGTATATTCTTGTAATCTGATGCACTGTGGTAATATATAGTGAAATGTTCTTCTGTATGCGTTCTGTTGTGGCTTGTTCTCGAACTATCCGACACTTTCCTTTACGGGGAAGTTATGGGTTTTTACATTTGGTATCAGAGCTTTGGTTTACAAAGCAGAGAACAAGGCACATTAGAACCATATGAAAGAATTCATCAGATATTGGGTTAGTAATATCCAATTAGAATGACTCGTTAGAGATAGGATCAGTAGTATCCTAGAACGAGTGTGAAGAGTATATTTTTCAAATGAAAACAAATTTTGTTTTGAAAATTTAAATCAATTATTCGTATTTGATTATTTATATTGAATGTGGACAATCCAGTATATATAGATTTTGCGTATACGTCTGATCCGCGTGTATTTGAAATTTTAATATACTGGAAAGATATGGAATCACACTCTAGTCGCCCGGAGATAATTTTGGTAATGCGGCCGCATTATCAGTATTTATATTCGTGTTTCGAAGGTGTGATATCTATATATTTCCATTAGACTGG
Organism: Allium sativum; assembly: GCA_030737875.1. NCBI lineage: Eukaryota > Viridiplantae > Streptophyta > Magnoliopsida > Asparagales > Amaryllidaceae > Allium > Allium sativum. The sequence goes on along the minus strand of CM060923.1, from coordinate 415,497,918 downwards.
TGTGAGAACCAAATCTTATATATAGCTAGGACACATTGTTGTGATTTGGCATCAAAAATCTGATTTTTGTATATGTATCAAAATTATGAATTTGAAACTCTAATTCACTAATTGATTGATGTTTGTGTTGTTTGTTTAGTTGTTTGATAATTTTGAACCATTATGCCTAATTAAACCAAATATTGAACTGTATTGAAATTTGGTCGCATTTGCTTGCATATGCATATATATCATTGAACAGGTCATAGCAAGGAGGCTAGAGCCAGAGAATAAAATTTGTTTGCCCGACAAATAGGTACATGTTTACTACATAATTTCCTGTTTTGTTTGGGTGATGATGATTTTGTGAGCCTATTGGCTAGCCGCTTGGCTTTTTCTTTTTCTTTTTGAGATCTGAAGGACCGGGGAAGCTATTTGAAATTCCCCGATGCTCCCGGTGCAGGGGAGGTTATGGCGAAATTTTTCAAAAATTTAGGGTGTTAGCCAAATTTTTGAAATTTTGAAAATTCTCAGAAACTTAAAGGTTAGAGAATGGAAGCCGGATCGAACGTAGAGCTGATTAATCAGTCCACTTTCGACTTTGTTCCTTTTCGGGGACGAAAAGTTTTAAGTGGGGGAGATTGTAACAACCCGTAAAATCTGGGCCAGTTTGAAATTTTTATTTTGGCCATTTTAGCGAATTTTGATTATTTAAAATGAAATATTTTAAATAATATCGACGAGAAATTTATTTTGAATTGAAATTCGACGTATATATTATATACGTCGTCGTTAGAATATATAATAATTATATAATTAAAAAAAGGAATTGAAAATGGCGCGGTAGTTCGAAAATTCGATTTCTAATTTCAAATGAATATACAGAATTCGTTATAAGTCAGAATTGAACGAAACCAGAAATATTTGAATCTGTATAACTATATCTTTGTAACGAAGTTGACAAACTGAGATTTCATCTTAGAAATGATAAGATATGTCCAGTTTAAAATTAGAAATAGTCGCTGTGGAATTTATATATATTTTTATATATATAAGGCCCTTAAAAATGGACATTTTGCAAACGACCTCGGATTTCGACGAAACCAGTTTTGTTGGGTCCGTGATGTAAAGTTATTGCTAGGTTTCAAATTTCATAATTTTTCGAATCAATATGTGAGCGTGGCAAAGGAAAACGCGTTTGACCAGTTTCAGTTGATTTTAATCGACTGGAAATTGGCCATTTTTCTAACGGTCTCAGAATTCGACGAAACTAGTTTTGTTAGAACCGTATCGTCAATACGAAGCTAGAAAATATTTTTCGAGAATTTTTAGAGTTCGTATGTGACCCCGGTAATTTGAAATGTGCGTTTAAAATTCAATATAGTGATTTAAATGAAAATTCAAAAAGAAACTGATTCAAACTATCAATTCAGCTTGCGGTACATATCCCATTGTGTTCGGAATGGGGGTGAAACGCTAGGGACGACAGGTGGTGGGCCTCGTTTAGAGGTCGTATGCGAAAGTCAACTTTTTAATAATTAAATATTAAAAAAATAAAAAATAAAAAAATAAAAAGAAAATCTCCCCCCCCTTTTAACCCGCTCAGGCCCCCCCCTTTTCAACAGATCGATTCAATAAAAAAAAAAAAAAAAAAAAAAAAAACCTCTCGAAGTCGACGGAAGCCGCCACGTCCTCCCACCGCGACCCACCGGAGATCGACCGCCGCCAGGAGGTGCGCGCCCCCCCTGCTTCCCCTTTCCTCCGCCGCCTCCTCCATCCATCGAGAACGGCATCGACGACGAAGCCCCCCCCCCCTTATCGCGAGGCCCCTCCGACCACTCCAGCCCAAGCCGCACCCCCCCTCCTCCGTTCGACGACCGCCGACGTCGCCAGCACCCCAAGACCCACCAGAACCCCCCCTGTAAGTATTTATTGTATTTTTTTTATTTTATTTTATTTTTATCTTATTTAAAACATATAAAAACTGTATTTTTAAAACATATAAAAACTGTATTTTTAAAACATATAAAAACTGTATTTTTAAAACATATAAAAACTGTATTTTTTAAAACATATAAAAACTGTATTTTTAAAACATATAAAAACTGTATTTTTAAAACATATAAAAACTGTATTTTTAAAGATATAAAAACTGTATTTTTAAAGATTTAAAAACTGGATTTTTAAAGAATATAAAAATTGGTTTGATAATGATGCAAAAACTGATTTTTAAGTTAAGTTAAAACTGATTTTTAAGTTAAGTTAAAAACAGATTTTTATGTTAGTAAAATGATCAGAATTTTTTTTATATAGTTTAAAACCAGAATTTTATTTTGTTTAAAACCAGAATTTTATTTTGTTTAAAACCAGAATTTTATTTTGTTTAAAACCAGAATTTTATTTTGTTTAAAACCAGAATTTTATTTAATGTTAAAACCAGAAGAGATTTTTAAAATATTAAAGAACAGACTTTTAAAAATGTTAAAGACGAGATTTTTAAAAATGATTAAAAATTGATTTTTACATTGTTGAAAAGAAAAGAAACTGAAATTGTCATTGATTCAAAAATACAAGCAATCTTGATTTGAAAATAAAAGACATCGCTTTTGAAAATATAATGGAGAATATAAAAACTCGATTTTTATATATTGAACTTTGAAATAAAAACTCGATTTTTATATATTGAACTTTGAAATAAAAATTCGATTTTTATCTATTGAACTTTGAAATAAAAATTCGATTTTTATCTATTGAACTTTGAAATAAAAATTCGATTTTTATCTATTGAACTTTGAAATAAAAATTCGATTTTTATCTATTGAACTTTGAAATAAAAATTCGATTTTTATCTATTGAACTTTGAAATAAAAATTCGATTTTTATCTATTGAACTTTGAAATAAAAATTCGATTTTTATCTATTGAACTTTGAAATAAAAATTCGATTTTTATATATTGAACTTTGAACAAAAAAATTCGATTTTTATTTATGGAATAGCGAAGTAAAATTCGATTTTTACATATGTAGTGAAAGCGGACAACGAAAGCGACAAAAGGCGAGTTGGCGAAGGTTTCCTGCAAAGGAAGAGCCGTGGAGCTAGGATAGCTATATGTGAGAATTTCTCACCTTTCAATTTAATTTTTCTAGTTATATATATGTATATATACTAGGATGCAGACGGTGCTTATTAGAAGCACCCGACACCTGTCCACAGACCATGGACTTGTTTGATTGGTTGTGTAGTTGATTAGATTATTTGTTTGAATTGAATTGTTTGGTGAGATGAAATTGATTTGATTGATGTGTGAATGGCGTGGGCCTTCACTAGACCGGGGATAAGGCTAGGCCTCGTCCCGTTTCTAGTATCGTGCCGTTATGCCGCCGAAATTTTCTAAAATGTGTTAGAAAAATAAAAATATCATTTTATTTAAAGAATGAACTGAATAGAAATTCATATGTTGGAATAAAATGTTTTATCGTTAAAAATATAATTTTTAACGTGAAGTGAATAAAATAGAATATTCATTTACAAACCAGACGGTTTGTTTATGTACACCTATTTGAATGACATTGATTGGGACGATAAATTTTACACATCGCCCAACTGCACGAATAAAATATTTGTTTGATTGTTTGAAACCCCACACGGGTGTTGGGATGAAATTTGCAGTTCACTCATCCTGATTGATTAAATATGTCGATCGATTGATTGACAGACTGTTATAAGCGTTGAATATCTATATTTGATGCTTTTACAGTGTAGTGCACTTTGGTTGATGGTTGATTATTTTCAATGTTATTATTTACATGTGTTGTATGAAAATCCATATAATTAACTTTATATGCTGATTGATTGGACCTCATTCCAATTTGAAAAATAAAGAATATTATAAAATAAAAGTTCATGTGTTGACAGTACTCATTCATTGAGATTGGTCATGTGTTGAACGAAATATTTTGATAATAACAACTATTTTGAAAATAGAAATTTATGAAGCCGTGTTGATTAGATTGACGCCATTTTGACGTGAACGATATTTATATCGATTTTATTCATTTCGAAATGAATTGAATTGAAAACGATTTCGAAATGAATTGAATTGAAAACGATTTCGAAATGAATTGAATTGAAAACGATTTCGAAATGAATTGAATTGAAAACGATTTCGAAATGAATTGAATTGAAAACGAATTCGAAATGAATTGAATTGAAAACGATTTCGAAATGAATTGAATTGAAAACGATTTCGAAATGAATTGAATTGAAAACGATTTCGAAATGAATTGAATTGAAAACGATTTCGAAATGAATTGAATTGAAAACGATTTCGAAATGAATTGAATTGAAAACGATTTCGAAATGAATTGAATTGAAAACGATTTCGAAATGAATTGAATTGAAAACGATTTCGAAATGAATTGAATTGAAAACGATTTCGAAATGAATTGAATTGAAAACGAATTCGAAATGAATTGAATTGAAAACGATTTCGAAATGAATTGAATTGAAAACGATTTCGAAATGAATTGAATTGAAAACGATTTCGAAATGAATTGAATTGAAAACGATTTCGAAATGAATTGAATTGAAAACGATTTCGAAATGAATTGAAAACGATTTCGAAATGAATTGAATTGAAAACGAATTCAAAATGAATTGAAAACGATTTCGAAATGAATTGAATTGAAAACGATTTCGAAATGAATTGAATTGAAAACGATTTCGAAATGAATTGAATTGAAAACGATTTCGAAATGAATTGAATTGAAAACGATTTCGAAATGAATTGAATTGAAAACGATTTCGAAATAAATTGAATTGAAAACGATTTCGAAATGAATTGAATTGAAAACGATTTCGAAATGAATTGAATTGAAAACGATTTCGAAATGAATTGAATTGAAAACGAATTCAAAATGAATTGAAAACGATTTCGAAATGAATTGAATTGAAAACGAATTCGAATTGAATTGAAATTTGAATTGAATAGAAATGAATTTTGAAACGAATCTATAAAGAAGAATTCAATTTTGCTTTGAATTGAAATGGAAGTTGAAATAGATTTTGAAACGAATTCAAAACTATTTATATAATTCGTTTTAAATAGAAATCGACGAAATATATATTATATATATTATATATATAATATAATGGCCTGAATAGAACGCGCCGCGCCGCGGCAGTTCGCGAATTTCGACCATTGATTTCAAACGGACATTGCGGGAGATCCGACCGTCGGATTCTCCTAAAACCGGAACCGTTGGGTTCGTATCGAAAAGAGCTTTCTAATGAATGTTAGAAATTTGAAATCTAACGGTTGGATTTGGAGATACGTCCAAATCAAATTCGAAAAAGGTCGCTATAAGTGCAGTTCGATGGCCGTTAATGGAAATCGACTGTACGGGCCTTGATAAAATTATTAAAAATAGTAATAATTTGTGTAAAATCATAAGAAATGATTTGGGAAGAATTGGGATGAAAAACTCCATATTTGAAAAGATAAAAATGGATTTTTATCGAAATGAACTAGTTTTGAACTAGAATTATAATTCTATTTATTTTTAAATAAATAAATTGAATTCGAAAAGGGTTTTAAAAATAACCAAAATTTCCAATGATTGCATTGGAGTGGATTTGAATCGAAATTGTCTTCGGAATATTTCGATGTTGGAATTCGTGATTATACAGGTGTTGTTATGGAAATTTGAAAGATATATATGGATATCGTTATTTCCAATACGACATTTGTTAGTCGTAGAATTCGATATTGAATATAAGCCGATATATTTTCTATTCAGAGCCTTGTATTGAATATCGAATGTGATTTGGGTTTGTCGTGAATGGTGTCTTCACTAACACCATTCTTGAACCCAGTTGAGAAAAGATTAAATCTTTTTATTTAGATTTAATGAAGTGTACCAATTAAATAATATTTAATTGGAATTGAATCGATATTGATTTTTGGGTTTATCGTGAACAGTGTTTTAAATAACACTCGTTCTTTAACCCGATAATTAATGAATGTGATTTTGGGTTTATCGTGAACCGTGTTTTAAATGACACTGATTCTTTAACCCAGATAAAGATTAAAACTAAGTGGAGTTTTAATGAATCTTTAATTAGATTGAAAAGATCGAGAATGGAGTATCACCAGTTTTGCTCCAGGCGATAGTTAAATCTTTAATTAGATTTGAACGTGAAATTTAGAAACTAACTGTCGGTTAGCCAAGCAGAAGGGTTTTCTGGATATTGATCTGATGTTGGTTTCGGCCTTCGGGGTTAATATTTGGGGAATTATTCTCTTGATTAATTTACGGTTAGTGACTAATGAATTGGAATGAGGCGTATGTTGTGTTTGTGTAACACTTATTTAAAATATACGCGAGTTATTCGGAAAGACCGGGTTTATCCCATTCTGGATAACTGATACGACGATAAGTCGAAGATGAAGGCGATGGTCGAAGACCGGATGTCTTCACGTCGTTTGGGTAATTACTGATGATCTTGATTGGGCTGTACACCCAAGAAGATGGAAACAGTTAGTGATCGTCCAGACGTACTTGGAGATCGATGGATATGCGGGGTACTAGGTGCCTCCGGTTTCGTTCAGACCCAGAACGGACTTGTAAATGGACTGTGTGTCTGACATCGGATTTCATTCTGTGTAACTGATATCGGTTGCATAGGATGGTTTGCCTGTGTGGCATGCTAAGATGCAAATGATCAAGGCTTCTGTTGAAAAGCAAAGTCTTGTGGTGATGATCAAAGCACGGCCTTTGTGGCGTAGCTTTGTGTAACGTTTACTTCGCGAGTTTCACACCCGGTATGAACCAAAAACGGGAGGGGACATCAGGGAGGACTTGCGTTTCTTTCTAGTTAGAAGTGGCGTCAGTGGTTTTACACGCCCTGACGAGTTTGACTTATGTGGTTGTTGCGGTTGCGAGGCGCCTCGGTTATATCGGTTTCGGCCGAATGCATTCTGGTCGGCTGACGGACCAGACTTACACCCCATAGGGTGGGGAGACGTATTGTTCAGGCATAATAATCCACTCCGTGTGGACCGGCCCTGACGATCTAAAGGGTTGATGCGTTCTGATCCTGTGGCTCGAGCTAGAGAGTCACGAATCGGTTGAGGACTATCTTTTGCCTCGGTTCATAGACGGAAATCCAATTTCCAAATACGTGACTTTGCGGTTTTATTTGTAAACCTATATATGGTGACATAGTGGGATGGGGCGCTCATGCCGCCTATGATTGATACTTATGATTTGAAGTTGTTTTATGCACTATGCACTTATTATAGTATCAAATGATTTGTTTAAACGTATCAAGCATTCTTTGGCTGTTATAAGGGAAAACCCTATCCCCCGGCTTGCGTTGCATTGTGTGATAGGACCTGGGTCTTATAACAGCTTCATTTTTCTTTATTTAACATCGCGCTGTTTGTTTTATGCACTGGTATTCTTGGGAGGAAACCCGTTCCGTGTTATACGGCGTGGTCCCTTGATTTACCTAGCTTTGAAAATAAAGATTTATAACTGTTTTAGTTCTCACACCAGTCACATGACTGACCTGGAGTTTATTGTTTTAACCTAAACTCTGGGTGCCCTTATTTTGACACGGGCAGCTAGTAGTTTTGGTTTTGCAGATTTATATTCACAGGATCCTGGTTTACAGCTGGAACGATATCCGGAAAGCTTTGTATCCGTATATCTCTTCTAGTTGTGTATTGTATTATTTTCCGCTGCTATGTATTTAAATGTAATTTAAATCTCTGATATTTCTGTGTAATATTCATTTATACTCTGTATATTCTTGTAATCTGATGCACTGTGGTAATATATAGTGAAATGTTCTTCTGTATGCGTTCTGTTGTGGCTTGTTCTCGAACTATCCGACACTTTCCTTTACGGGGAAGTTATGGGTTTTTACATTTGGTATCAGAGCTTTGGTTTACAAAGCAGAGAACAAGGCACATTAGAACCATATGAAAGAATTCATCAGATATTGGGTTAGTAATATCCAATTAGAATGACTCGTTAGAGATAGGATCAGTAGTATCCTAGAACGAGTGTGAAGAGTATATTTTTCAAATGAAAACAAATTTTGTTTTGAAAATTTAAATCAATTATTCGTATTTGATTATTTATATTGAATGTGGACAATCCAGTATATATAGATTTTGCGTATACGTCTGATCCGCGTGTATTTGAAATTTTAATATACTGGAAAGATATGGAATCACACTCTAGTCGCCCGGAGATAATTTTGGTAATGCGGCCGCATTATCAGTATTTATATTCGTGTTTCGAAGGTGTGATATCTATATATTTCCATTAGACTGGTGTGAGAACCAAATCTTATATATAGCTAGGACACATTGTTGTGATTTGGCATCAAAAATCTGATTTTTGTATATGTATCAAAATTATGAATTTGAAACTCTAATTCACTAATTGATTGATGTTTGTGTTGTTTGTTTAGTTGTTTGATAATTTTGAACCATTATGCCTAATTAAACCAAATATTGAACTATATTGAAATTTGGTCGCATTTGCTTGCATATGCATATATATCATTGAACAGGTCATAGCAAGGAGGCTAGAGCCAGAGAATAAAATTTGTTTGCCCGACAAATAGGTACATGTTTACTACATAATTTCCTGTTTTGTTTGGGTGATGATGATTTTGTGAGCCTATTGGCTAGCCGCTTGGCTTTTTCTTTTTCTTTTTGAGATCTGAAGGACCGGGGAAGCTATTTGAAATTCCCCGATGCTCCCGGTGCAGGGGAGGTTATGGCGAAATTTTTCAAAAATTTAGGGTGTTAGCCAAATTTTTGAAATTTTGAAAATTCTCAGAAACTTAAAGGTTAGAGAATGGAAGCCGGATCGAACGTAGAGCTGATTAATCAGTCCACTTTCGACTTTGTTCCTTTTCGGGGACGAAAAGTTTTAAGTGGGGGAGATTGTAACAACCCGTAAAATCTGGGCCAGTTTGAAATTTTTATTTTGGCCATTTTAGCGAATTTTGATTATTTAAAATGAAATATTTTAAATAATATCGACGAGAAATTTATTTTGAATTGAAATTCGACGTATATATTATATACGTCGTCGTTAGAATATATAATAATTATATAATTAAAAAAAGGAATTGAAAATGGCGCGGTAGTTCGAAAATTCGATTTCTAATTTCAAATGAATATACAGAATTCGTTATAAGTCAGAATTGAACGAAACCAGAAATATTTGAATCTGTATAACTATATCTTTGTAACGAAGTTGACAAACTGAGATTTCATCTTAGAAATGATAAGATATGTCCAGTTTAAAATTAGAAATAGTCGCTGTGGAATTTATATATATTTTTATATATATAAGGCCCTTAAAAATGGACATTTTGCAAACGACCTCGGATTTCGACGAAACCAGTTTTGTTGGGTCCGTGATGTAAAGTTATTGCTAGGTTTCAAATTTCATAATTTTTCGAATCAATATGTGAGCGTGGCAAAGGAAAACGCGTTTGACCAGTTTCAGTTGATTTTAATCGACTGGAAATTGGCCATTTTTCTAACGGTCTCAGAATTCGACGAAACTAGTTTTGTTAGAACCGTATCGTCAATACGAAGCTAGAAAATATTTTTCGAGAATTTTTAGAGTTCGTATGTGACCCCGGTAATTTGAAATGTGCGTTTAAAATTCAATATAGTGATTTAAATGAAAATTCAAAAAGAAACTGATTCAAACTATCAATTCAGCTTGCGGTACATATCCCATTGTGTTCGGAATGGGGGTGAAACGCTAGGGACGACAGGTGGTGGGCCTCGTTTAGAGGTCGTATGCGAAAGTCAACTTTTTAATAATTAAATATTAAAAAAATAAAAAATAAAAAAATAAAAAGAAAATCTCCCCCCCCCCTTTTAACCCGCTCAGGCCCCCCCCCCCTTTTCAACAGATCGATTCAATAAAAAAAAAAAAAAAAAAAAAAAAAAAAAAAAAAAACCTCTCGAAGTCGACGGAAGCCGCCACGTCCTCCCACCGCGACCCACCGGAGATCGACCGCCGCCAGGAGGTGCGCGCCCCCCCCTGCTTCCCCTTTCCTCCGCCGCCTCCTCCATCCATCGAGAACGGCATCGACGACGAAGCCCCCCCCCCTTATCGCGAGGCCCCTCCGACCACTCCAGCCCAAGCCGCACCCCCCCTCCTCCGTTCGACGACCGCCGACGTCGCCAGCACCCCAAGACCCACCAGAACCCCCCCTGTAAGTATTTATTGTATTTTTTTTATTTTATTTTATTTTTATCTTATTTAAAACATATAAAAACTGTATTTTTAAAACATATAAAAACTGTATTTTTAAAACATATAAAAACTGTATTTTTAAAACATATAAAAACTGTATTTTTTAAAACATATAAAAACTGTATTTTTAAAACATATAAAAACTGTATTTTTAAAACATATAAAAACTGTATTTTTAAAGATATAAAAACTGTATTTTTAAAGATTTAAAAACTGGATTTTTAAAGAATATAAAAATTGGTTTGATAATGATGCAAAAACTGATTTTTAAGTTAAGTTAAAACTGATTTTTAAGTTAAGTTAAAAACAGATTTTTATGTTAGTAAAATGATCAGAATTTTTTTTATATAGTTTAAAACCAGAATTTTATTTTGTTTAAAACCAGAATTTTATTTTGTTTAAAACCAGAATTTTATTTTGTTTAAAACCAGAATTTTATTTTGTTTAAAACCAGAATTTTATTTAATGTTAAAACCAGAAGAGATTTTTAAAATATTAAAGAACAGACTTTTAAAAATGTTAAAGACGAGATTTTTAAAAATGATTAAAAATTGATTTTTACATTGTTGAAAAGAAAAGAAACTGAAATTGTCATTGATTCAAAAATACAAGCAATCTTGATTTGAAAATAAAAGACATCGCTTTTGAAAATATAATGGAGAATATAAAAACTCGATTTTTATATATTGAACTTTGAAATAAAAACTCGATTTTTATATATTGAACTTTGAAATAAAAATTCGATTTTTATCTATTGAACTTTGAAATAAAAATTCGATTTTTATCTATTGAACTTTGAAATAAAAATTCGATTTTTATCTATTGAACTTTGAAATAAAAATTCGATTTTTATCTATTGAACTTTGAAATAAAAATTCGATTTTTATCTATTGAACTTTGAAATAAAAATTCGATTTTTATCTATTGAACTTTGAAATAAAAATTCGATTTTTATCTATTGAACTTTGAAATAAAAATTCGATTTTTATATATTGAACTTTGAACAAAAAAATTCGATTTTTATTTATGGAATAGCGAAGTAAAATTCGATTTTTACATATGTAGTGAAAGCGGACAACGAAAGCGACAAAAGGCGAGTTGGCGAAGGTTTCCTGCAAAGGAAGAGCCGTGGAGCTAGGATAGCTATATGTGAGAATTTCTCACCTTTCAATTTAATTTTTCTAGTTATATATATGTATATATACTAGGATGCAGACGGTGCTTATTAGAAGCACCCGACACCTGTCCACAGACCATGGACTTGTTTGATTGGTTGTGTAGTTGATTAGATTATTTGTTTGAATTGAATTGTTTGGTGAGATGAAATTGATTTGATTGATGTGTGAATGGCGTGGGCCTTCACTAGACCGGGGATAAGGCTAGGCCTCGTCCCGTTTCTAGTATCGTGCCGTTATGCCGCCGAAATTTTCTAAAATGTGTTAGAAAAATAAAAATATCATTTTATTTAAAGAATGAACTGAATAGAAATTCATATGTTGGAATAAAATGTTTTATCGTTAAAAATATAATTTTTAACGTGAAGTGAATAAAATAGAATATTCATTTACAAACCAGACGGTTTGTTTATGTACACCTATTTGAATGACATTGATTGGGACGATAAATTTTACACATCGCCCAACTGCACGAATAAAATATTTGTTTGATTGTTTGAAACCCCACACGGGTGTTGGGATGAAATTTGCAGTTCACTCATCCTGATTGATTAAATATGTCGATCGATTGATTGACAGACTGTTATAAGCGTTGAATATCTATATTTGATGCTTTTACAGTGTAGTGCACTTTGGTTGATGGTTGATTATTTTCAATGTTATTATTTACATGTGTTGTATGAAAATCCATATAATTAACTTTATATGCTGATTGATTGGACCTCATTCCAATTTGAAAAATAAAGAATATTATAAAATAAAAGTTCATGTGTTGACAGTACTCATTCATTGAGATTGGTCATGTGTTGAACGAAATATTTTGATAATAACAACTATTTTGAAAATAGAAATTTATGAAGCCGTGTTGATTAGATTGACGCCATTTTGACGTGAACGATATTTATATCGATTTTATTCATTTCGAAATGAATTGAATTGAAAACGATTTCGAAATGAATTGAATTGAAAACGATTTCGAAATGAATTGAATTGAAAACGATTTCGAAATGAATTGAATTGAAAACGATTTCGAAATGAATTGAATTGAAAACGATTTCGAAATGAATTGAATTGAAAACGAATTCGAAATGAATTGAATTGAAAACGATTTCGAAATGAATTGAATTGAAAACGATTTCGAAATGAATTGAATTGAAAACGATTTCGAAATGAATTGAATTGAAAACGATTTCGAAATGAATTGAATTGAAAACGATTTCGAAATGAATTGAATTGAAAACGATTTCGAAATGAATTGAATTGAAAACGATTTCGAAATGAATTGAATTGAAAACGATTTCGAAATGAATTGAATTGAAAACGATTTCGAAATGAATTGAATTGAAAACGATTTCGAAATGAATTGAATTGAAAACGATTTCGAAATGAATTGAATTGAAAACGAATTCGAAATGAATTGAATTGAAAACGATTTCGAAATGAATTGAATTGAAAACGATTTCGAAATGAATTGAATTGAAAACGATTTCGAAATGAATTGAATTGAAAACGATTTCGAAATGAATTGAATTGAAAACGATTTCGAAATGAATTGAAAACGATTTCGAAATGAATTGAATTGAAAACGAATTCAAAATGAATTGAAAACGATTTCGAAATGAATTGAATTGAAAACGATTTCGAAATGAATTGAATTGAAAACGATTTCGAAATGAATTGAATTGAAAACGATTTCGAAATGAATTGAATTGAAAACGATTTCGAAATGAATTGAATTGAAAACGATTTCGAAATAAATTGAATTGAAAACGATTTCGAAATGAATTGAATTGAAAACGATTTCGAAATGAATTGAATTGAAAACGATTTCGAAATGAATTGAATTGAAAACGAATTCAAAATGAATTGAAAACGATTTCGAAATGAATTGAATTGAAAACGAATTCGAATTGAATTGAAATTTGAATTGAATAGAAATGAATTTTGAAACGAATCTATAAAGAAGAATTCAATTTTGCTTTGAATTGAAATGGAAGTTGAAATAGATTTTGAAACGAATTCAAAACTATTTATATAATTCGTTTTAAATAGAAATCGACGAAATATATATTATATATATTATATATATAATATAATGGCCTGAATAGAACGCGCCGCGCCGCGGCAGTTCGCGAATTTCGACCATTGATTTCAAACGGACATTGCGGGAGATCCGACCGTCGGATTCTCCTAAAACCGGAACCGTTGGGTTCGTATCGAAAAGAGCTTTCTAATGAATGTTAGAAATTTGAAATCTAACGGTTGGATTTGGAGATACGTCCAAATCAAATTCGAAAAAGGTCGCTATAAGTGCAGTTCGATGGCCGTTAATGGAAATCGACTGTACGGGCCTTGATAAAATTATTAAAAATAGTAATAATTTGTGTAAAATCATAAGAAATGATTTGGGAAGAATTGGGATGAAAAACTCCATATTTGAAAAGATAAAAATGGATTTTTATCGAAATGAACTAGTTTTGAACTAGAATTATAATTCTATTTATTTTTAAATAAATAAATTGAATTCGAAAAGGGTTTTAAAAATAACCAAAATTTCCAATGATTGCATTGGAGTGGATTTGAATCGAAATTGTCTTCGGAATATTTCGATGTTGGAATTCGTGATTATACAGGTGTTGTTATGGAAATTTGAAAGATATATATGGATATCGTTATTTCCAATACGACATTTGTTAGTCGTAGAATTCGATATTGAATATAAGCCGATATATTTTCTATTCAGAGCCTTGTATTGAATATCGAATGTGATTTGGGTTTGTCGTGAATGGTGTCTTCACTAACACCATTCTTGAACCCAGTTGAGAAAAGATTAAATCTTTTTATTTAGATTTAATGAAGTGTACCAATTAAATAATATTTAATTGGAATTGAATCGATATTGATTTTTGGGTTTATCGTGAACAGTGTTTTAAATAACACTCGTTCTTTAACCCGATAATTAATGAATGTGATTTTGGGTTTATCGTGAACCGTGTTTTAAATGACACTGATTCTTTAACCCAGATAAAGATTAAAACTAAGTGGAGTTTTAATGAATCTTTAATTAGATTGAAAAGATCGAGAATGGAGTATCACCAGTTTTGCTCCAGGCGATAGTTAAATCTTTAATTAGATTTGAACGTGAAATTTAGAAACTAACTGTCGGTTAGCCAAGCAGAAGGGTTTTCTGGATATTGATCTGATGTTGGTTTCGGCCTTCGGGGTTAATATTTGGGGAATTATTCTCTTGATTAATTTACGGTTAGTGACTAATGAATTGGAATGAGGCGTATGTTGTGTTTGTGTAACACTTATTTAAAATATACGCGAGTTATTCGGAAAGACCGGGTTTATCCCATTCTGGATAACTGATACGACGATAAGTCGAAGATGAAGGCGATGGTCGAAGACCGGATGTCTTCACGTCGTTTGGGTAATTACTGATGATCTTGATTGGGCTGTACACCCAAGAAGATGGAAACAGTTAGTGATCGTCCAGACGTACTTGGAGATCGATGGATATGCGGGGTACTAGGTGCCTCCGGTTTCGTTCAGACCCAGAACGGACTTGTAAATGGACTGTGTGTCTGACATCGGATTTCATTCTGTGTAACTGATATCGGTTGCATAGGATGGTTTGCCTGTGTGGCATGCTAAGATGCAAATGATCAAGGCTTCTGTTGAAAAGCAAAGTCTTGTGGTGATGATCAAAGCACGGCCTTTGTGGCGTAGCTTTGTGTAACGTTTACTTCGCGAGTTTCACACCCGGTATGAACCAAAAACGGGAGGGGACATCAGGGAGGACTTGCGTTTCTTTCTAGTTAGAAGTGGCGTCAGTGGTTTTACACGCACTGACGAGTTTGACTTATGTGGTTGTTGCGGTTGCGAGGCGCCTCGGTTATATCGGTTTCGGCCGAATGCATTCTGGTCGGCTGACGGACCAGACTTACACCTCATAGGGTGGGGAGACGTATTGTTCAGGCATAATAATCCACTCCGTGTGGACCGGCCCTGACGATCTAAAGGGTTGATGCGTTCTGATCCTGTGGCTCGGGCTAGAGAGTCACGAATCGGTTGAGGACTATCTTTTGCCTCGGTTCATAGACGGAAATCCAATTTCCAAATACGTGACTTTGCGGTTTTATTTGTAAACCTATATATGGTGACATAGTGGGATGGGGCGCTCATGCCGCCTATGATTGATACTTATGATTTGAAGTTGTTTTATGCACTATGCACTTATTATAGTATCAAATGATTTGTTTAAACGTATCAAGCATTCTTTGGCTGTTATAAGGGAAAACCCTATCCCCCGGCTTGCGTTGCATTGTGTGATAGGACCTGGGTCTTATAACAGCTTCATTTTTCTTTATTTAACATCGCGCTGTTTGTTTTATGCACTGGTATTCTTGGGAGGAAACCCGTTCCGTGTTATACGGCGTGGTCCCTTGATTTACCTAGCTTTGAAAATAAAGATTTATAACTGTTTTAGTTCTCACACCAGTCACATGACTGACCTGGAGTTTATTGTTTTAACCTAAACTCTGGGTGCCCTTATTTTGACACGGGCAGCTAGTAGTTTTGGTTTTGCAGATTTATATTCACAGGATCCTGGTTTACAGCTGGAACGATATCCGGAAAGCTTTGTATCCGTATATCTCTTCTAGTTGTGTATTGTATTATTTTCCGCTGCTATGTATTTAAATGTAATTTAAATCTCTGATATTTCTGTGTAATATTCATTTATACTCTGTATATTCTTGTAATCTGATGCACTGTGGTAATATATAGTGAAATGTTCTTCTGTATGCGTTCTGTTGTGGCTTGTTCTCGAACTATCCGACACTTTCCTTTACGGGGAAGTTATGGGTTTTTACATTTGGTATCAGAGCTTTGGTTTACAAAGCAGAGAACAAGGCACATTAGAACCATATGAAAGAATTCATCAGATATTGGGTTAGTAATATCCAATTAGAATGACTCGTTAGAGATAGGATCAGTAGTATCCTAGAACGAGTGTGAAGAGTATATTTTTCAAATGAAAACAAATTTTGTTTTGAAAATTTAAATCAATTATTCGTATTTGATTATTTATATTGAATGTGGACAATCCAGTATATATAGATTTTGCGTATACGTCTGATCCGCGTGTATTTGAAATTTTAATATACTGGAAAGATATGGAATCACACTCTAGTCGCCCGGAGATAATTTTGGTAATGCGGCCGCATTATCAGTATTTATATTCGTGTTTCGAAGGTGTGATATCTATATATTTCCATTAGACTGGTGTGAGAACCAAATCTTATATATAGCTAGGACACATTGTTGTGATTTGGCATCAAAAATCTGATTTTTGTATATGTATCAAAATTATGAATTTGAAACTCTAATTCACTAATTGATTGATGTTTGTGTTGTTTGTTTAGTTGTTTGATAATTTTGAACCATTATGCCTAATTAAACCAAATATTGAACTGTATTGAAATTTGGTCGCATTTGCTTGCATATGCATATATATCATTGAACAGGTCATAGCAAGGAGGCTAGAGCCAGAGAATAAAATTTGTTTGCCCGACAAATAGGTACATGTTTACTACATAATTTCCTGTTTTGTTTGGGTGATGATGATTTTGTGAGCCTATTGGCTAGCCGCTTGGCTTTTTCTTTTTCTTTTTGAGATCTGAAGGACCGGGGAAGCTATTTGAAATTCCCCGATGCTCCCGGTGCAGGGGAGGTTATGGCGAAATTTTTCAAAAATTTAGGGTGTTAGCCAAATTTTTGAAATTTTGAAAATTCTCAGAAACTTAAAGGTTAGAGAATGGAAGCCGGATCGAACGTAGAGCTGATTAATCAGTCCACTTTCGACTTTGTTCCTTTTCGGGGACGAAAAGTTTTAAGTGGGGGAGATTGTAACAACCCGTAAAATCTGGGCCAGTTTGAAATTTTTATTTTGGCCATTTTAGCGAATTTTGATTATTTAAAATGAAATATTTTAAATAATATCGACGAGAAATTTATTTTGAATTGAAATTCGACGTATATATTATATACGTCGTCGTTAGAATATATAATAATTATATAATTAAAAAAAGGAATTGAAAATGGCGCGGTAGTTCGAAAATTCGATTTCTAATTTCAAATGAATATACAGAATTCGTTATAAGTCAGAATTGAACGAAACCAGAAATATTTGAATCTGTATAACTATATC
Organism: Allium sativum; assembly: GCA_030737875.1. Lineage (NCBI taxonomy): Eukaryota > Viridiplantae > Streptophyta > Magnoliopsida > Asparagales > Amaryllidaceae > Allium > Allium sativum. The sequence continues at coordinate 415,480,248 of CM060923.1, read as the reverse complement.
TTTGTAACGAAGTTGACAAACTGAGATTTCATCTTAGAAATGATAAGATATGTCCAGTTTAAAATTAGAAATAGTCGCTGTGGAATTTATATATATTTTTATATATATAAGGCCCTTAAAAATGGACATTTTGCAAACGACCTCGGATTTCGACGAAACCAGTTTTGTTGGGTCCGTGATGTAAAGTTATTGCTAGGTTTCAAATTTCATAATTTTTCGAATCAATATGTGAGCGTGGCAAAGGAAAACGCGTTTGACCAGTTTCAGTTGATTTTAATCGACTGGAAATTGGCCATTTTTCTAACGGTCTCAGAATTCGACGAAACTAGTTTTGTTAGAACCGTATCGTCAATACGAAGCTAGAAAATATTTTTCGAGAATTTTTAGAGTTCGTATGTGACCCCGGTAATTTGAAATGTGCGTTTAAAATTCAATATAGTGATTTAAATGAAAATTCAAAAAGAAACTGATTCAAACTATCAATTCAGCTTGCGGTACATATCCCATTGTGTTCGGAATGGGGGTGAAACGCTAGGGACGACAGGTGGTGGGCCTCGTTTAGAGGTCGTATGCGAAAGTCAACTTTTTAATAATTAAATATTAAAAAAATAAAAAAATAAAAAGAAAATCTCCCCCCCCCCCCTTTTAACCCGCTCAGGCCCCCCCCCCCTTTTCAACAGATCGATTCAATAAAAAAAAAAAAAAAAAAAAAAAAAAAACCTCTCGAAGTCGACGGAAGCCGCCACGTCCTCCCACCGCGACCCACCGGAGATCGACCGCCGCCAGGAGGTGCGCGCCCCCCCCTGCTTCCCCTTTCCTCCGCCGCCTCCTCCATCCATCGAGAACGGCATCGACGACGAAGCCCCCCCCCCCCTTATCGCGAGGCCCCTCCGACCACTCCAGCCCAAGCCGCACCCCCCCTCCTCCGTTCGACGACCGCCGACGTCGCCAGCACCCCAAGACCCACCAGAACCCCCCCTGTAAGTATTTATTGTATTTTTTTTATTTTATTTTATTTTTATCTTATTTAAAACATATAAAAACTGTATTTTTAAAACATATAAAAACTGTATTTTTAAAACATATAAAAACTGTATTTTTAAAACATATAAAAACTGTATTTTTTAAAACATATAAAAACTGTATTTTTAAAACATATAAAAACTGTATTTTTAAAACATATAAAAACTGTATTTTTAAAGATATAAAAACTGTATTTTTAAAGATTTAAAAACTGGATTTTTAAAGAATATAAAAATTGGTTTGATAATGATGCAAAAACTGATTTTTAAGTTAAGTTAAAACTGATTTTTAAGTTAAGTTAAAAACAGATTTTTATGTTAGTAAAATGATCAGAATTTTTTTTATATAGTTTAAAACCAGAATTTTATTTTGTTTAAAACCAGAATTTTATTTTGTTTAAAACCAGAATTTTATTTTGTTTAAAACCAGAATTTTATTTAATGTTAAAACCAGAAGAGATTTTTAAAATATTAAAGAACAGACTTTTAAAAATGTTAAAGACGAGATTTTTAAAAATGATTAAAAATTGATTTTTACATTGTTGAAAAGAAAAGAAACTGAAATTGTCATTGATTCAAAAATACAAGCAATCTTGATTTGAAAATAAAAGACATCGCTTTTGAAAATATAATGGAGAATATAAAAACTCGATTTTTATATATTGAACTTTGAAATAAAAACTCGATTTTTATATATTGAACTTTGAAATAAAAATTCGATTTTTATCTATTGAACTTTGAAATAAAAATTCGATTTTTATCTATTGAACTTTGAAATAAAAATTCGATTTTTATCTATTGAACTTTGAAATAAAAATTCGATTTTTATCTATTGAACTTTGAAATAAAAATTCGATTTTTATCTATTGAACTTTGAAATAAAAATTCGATTTTTATCTATTGAACTTTGAAATAAAAATTCGATTTTTATCTATTGAACTTTGAAATAAAAATTCGATTTTTATATATTGAACTTTGAACAAAAAAATTCGATTTTTATTTATGGAATAGCGAAGTAAAATTCGATTTTTACATATGTAGTGAAAGCGGACAACGAAAGCGACAAAAGGCGAGTTGGCGAAGGTTTCCTGCAAAGGAAGAGCCGTGGAGCTAGGATAGCTATATGTGAGAATTTCTCACCTTTCAATTTAATTTTTCTAGTTATATATATGTATATATACTAGGATGCAGACGGTGCTTATTAGAAGCACCCGACACCTGTCCACAGACCATGGACTTGTTTGATTGGTTGTGTAGTTGATTAGATTATTTGTTTGAATTGAATTGTTTGGTGAGATGAAATTGATTTGATTGATGTGTGAATGGCGTGGGCCTTCACTAGACCGGGGATAAGGCTAGGCCTCGTCCCGTTTCTAGTATCGTGCCGTTATGCCGCCGAAATTTTCTAAAATGTGTTAGAAAAATAAAAATATCATTTTATTTAAAGAATGAACTGAATAGAAATTCATATGTTGGAATAAAATGTTTTATCGTTAAAAATATAATTTTTAACGTGAAGTGAATAAAATAGAATATTCATTTACAAACCAGACGGTTTGTTTATGTACACCTATTTGAATGACATTGATTGGGACGATAAATTTTACACATCGCCCAACTGCACGAATAAAATATTTGTTTGATTGTTTGAAACCCCACACGGGTGTTGGGATGAAATTTGCAGTTCACTCATCCTGATTGATTAAATATGTCGATCGATTGATTGACAGACTGTTATAAGCGTTGAATATCTATATTTGATGCTTTTACAGTGTAGTGCACTTTGGTTGATGGTTGATTATTTTCAATGTTATTATTTACATGTGTTGTATGAAAATCCATATAATTAACTTTATATGGTGATTGATTGGGCCTCATTCCAATTTGAAAAATAAAGAATATTATAAAATAAAAGTTCATGTGTTGACAGTACTCATTCATTGAGATTGGTCATGTGTTGAACGAAATATTTTGATAATAACAACTATTTTGAAAATAGAAATTTATGAAGCCGTGTTGATTAGATTGACGCCATTTTGACGTGAACGATATTTATATCGATTTTATTCATTTCGAAATGAATTGAATTGAAAACGATTTCGAAATGAATTGAATTGAAAACGATTTCGAAATAAATTGAATTGAAAACGATTTCGAAATGAATTGAATTGAAAACGATTTCGAAATGAATTGAATTGAAAACGATTTCGAAATGAATTGAATTGAAAACGATTTCGAAATGAATTGAATTGAAAACGATTTCGAAATGAATTGAATTGAAAACGAATTCGAAATGAATTGAATTGAAAACGATTTCGAAATGAATTGAATTGAAAACGATTTCGAAATGAATTGAATTGAAAACGATTTCGAAATGAATTGAATTGAAAACGATTTCGAAATGAATTGAATTGAAAACGATTTCGAAATGAATTGAATTGAAAACGATTTCGAAATGAATTGAATTGAAAACGATTTCGAAATGAATTGAATTGAAAACGATTTCGAAATGAATTGAATTGAAAACGATTTCGAAATGAATTGAATTGAAAACGATTTCGAAATGAATTGAATTGAAAACGAATTCGAAATGAATTGAATTGAAAACGATTTCGAAATGAATTGAATTGAAAACGATTTCGAAATGAATTGAATTGAAAACGATTTCGAAATGAATTGAATTGAAAACGATTTCGAAATGAATTGAATTGAAAACGATTTCGAAATGAATTGAAAACGATTTCGAAATGAATTGAATTGAAAACGAATTCAAAATGAATTGAAAACGATTTCGAAATGAATTGAATTGAAAACGATTTCGAAATGAATTGAATTGAAAACGATTTCGAAATGAATTGAATTGAAAACGATTTCGAAATGAATTGAATTGAAAACGATTTCGAAATAAATTGAATTGAAAACGATTTCGAAATGAATTGAATTGAAAACGATTTCGAAATGAATTGAATTGAAAACGATTTCGAAATGAATTGAATTGAAAACGAATTCAAAATGAATTGAAAACGATTTCGAAATGAATTGAATTGAAAACGAATTCGAATTGAATTGAAATTTGAATTGAATAGAAATGAATTTTGAAACGAATCTATAAAGAAGAATTCAATTTTGCTTTGAATTGAAATGGAAGTTGAAATAGATTTTGAAACGAATTCAAAACTATTTATATAATTCGTTTTAAATAGAAATCGACGAAATATATATTATATATATTATATATATAATATAATGGCCTGAATAGAACGCGCCGCGCCGCGGCAGTTCGCGAATTTCGACCATTGATTTCAAACGGACATTGCGGGAGATCCGACCGTCGGATTCTCCTAAAACCGGAACCGTTGGGTTCGTATCGAAAAGAGCTTTCTAATGAATGTTAGAAATTTGAAATCTAACGGTTGGATTTGGAGATACGTCCAAATCAAATTCGAAAAAGGTCGCTATAAGTGCAGTTCGATGGCCGTTAATGGAAATCGACTGTACGGGCCTTGATAAAATTATTAAAAATAGTAATAATTTGTGTAAAATCATAAGAAATGATTTGGGAAGAATTGGGATGAAAAACTCCATATTTGAAAAGATAAAAATGGATTTTTATCGAAATGAACTAGTTTTGAACTAGAATTATAATTCTATTTATTTTTAAATAAATAAATTGAATTCGAAAAGGGTTTTAAAAATAACCAAAATTTCCAATGATTGCATTGGAGTGGATTTGAATCGAAATTGTCTTCGGAATATTTCGATGTTGGAATTCGTGATTATACAGGTGTTGTTATGGAAATTTGAAAGATATATATGGATATCGTTATTTCCAATACGACATTTGTTAGTCGTAGAATTCGATATTGAATATAAGCCGATATATTTTCTATTCAGAGCCTTGTATTGAATATCGAATGTGATTTGGGTTTGTCGTGAATGGTGTCTTCACTAACACCATTCTTGAACCCAGTTGAGAAAAGATTAAATCTTTTTATTTAGATTTAATGAAGTGTACCAATTAAATAATATTTAATTGGAATTGAATCGATATTGATTTTTGGGTTTATCGTGAACAGTGTTTTAAATAACACTCGTTCTTTAACCCGATAATTAATGAATGTGATTTTGGGTTTATCGTGAACCGTGTTTTAAATGACACTGATTCTTTAACCCAGATAAAGATTAAAACTAAGTGGAGTTTTAATGAATCTTTAATTAGATTGAAAAGATCGAGAATGGAGTATCACCAGTTTTGCTCCAGGCGATAGTTAAATCTTTAATTAGATTTGAACGTGAAATTTAGAAACTAACTGTCGGTTAGCCAAGCAGAAGGGTTTTCTGGATATTGATCTGATGTTGGTTTCGGCCTTCGGGGTTAATATTTGGGGAATTATTCTCTTGATTAATTTACGGTTAGTGACTAATGAATTGGAATGAGGCGTATGTTGTGTTTGTGTAACACTTATTTAAAATATACGCGAGTTATTCGGAAAGACCGGGTTTATCCCATTCTGGATAACTGATACGACGATAAGTCGAAGATGAAGGCGATGGTCGAAGACCGGATGTCTTCACGTCGTTTGGGTAATTACTGATGATCTTGATTGGGCTGTACACCCAAGAAGATGGAAACAGTTAGTGATCGTCCAGACGTACTTGGAGATCGATGGATATGCGGGGTACTAGGTGCCTCCGGTTTCGTTCAGACCCAGAACGGACTTGTAAATGGACTGTGTGTCTGACATCGGATTTCATTCTGTGTAACTGATATCGGTTGCATAGGATGGTTTGCCCGTGTGGCATGCTAAGATGCAAATGATCAAGGCTTCTGTTGAAAAGCAAAGTCTTGTGGTGATGATCAAAGCACGGCCTTTGTGGCGTAGCTTTGTGTAACGTTTACTTCGCGAGTTTCACACCCGGTATGAACCAAAAACGGGAGGGGACATCAGGGAGGACTTGCGTTTCTTTCTAGTTAGAAGTGGCGTCAGTGGTTTTACACGCCCTGACGAGTTTGACTTATGTGGTTGTTGCGGTTGCGAGGCGCCTCGGTTATATCGGTTTCGGCCGAATGCATTCTGGTCGGCTGACGGACCAGACTTACACCCCATAGGGTGGGGAGACGTATTGTTCAGGCATAATAATCCACTCCGTGTGGACCGGCCCTGACGATCTAAAGGGTTGATGCGTTCTGATCCTGTGGCTCGGGCTAGAGAGTCACGAATCGGTTGAGGACTATCTTTTGCCTCGGTTCATAGACGGAAATCCAATTTCCAAATACGTGACTTTGCGGTTTTATTTGTAAACCTATATATGGTGACATAGTGGGATGGGGCGCTCATGCCGCCTATGATTGATACTTATGATTTGAAGTTGTTTTATGCACTATGCACTTATTATAATATCAAATGATTTGTTTAAACGTATCAAGCATTCTTTGGCTGTTATAAGGGAAAACCCTATCCCCCGGCTTGCGTTGCATTGTGTGATAGGACCTGGGTCTTATAACAGCTTCATTTTTCTTTATTTAACATCGCGCTGTTTGTTTTATGCACTGGTATTCTTGGGAGGAAACCCGTTCCGTGTTATACGGCGTGGTCCCTTGATTTACCTAGCTTTGAAAATAAAGATTTATAACTGTTTTAGTTCTCACACCAGTCACATGACTGACCTGGAGTTTATTGTTTTAACCTAAACTCTGGGTGCCCTTATTTTGACACGGGCAGCTAGTAGTTTTGGTTTTGCAGATTTATATTCACAGGATCCTGGTTTACAGCTGGAACGATATCCGGAAAGCTTTGTATCCGTATATCTCTTCTAGTTGTGTATTGTATTATTTTCCGCTGCTATGTATTTAAATGTAATTTAAATCTCTGATATTTCTATGTAATATTCATTTATACTCTGTATATTCTTGTAATCTGATGCACTGTGGTAATATATAGTGAAATGTTCTTCTGTATGCGTTCTGTTGTGGCTTGTTCTCGAACTATCCGACACTTTCCTTTACGGGGAAGTTATGGGTTTTTACAGCAGGGGCAGAAGGCTGGATCCACCTCAAGGGCACAGGTTCATGCGCTAGAAGCACCACCTCTGCAACAGTGAGGTATAAATACTTCTGTAGAAAGTGTAGTTTATCTTTATGATCACCCAGTTCGCACTTTATTTGATTCTGGCGCATCACATTCCTTTATTTCATCTGCCTTAGTAGAATCTTTGTACCTAGAAACTAGTATGGTAGAGCACCCCCTAATTGTTTCAAATCCAATCGGGGGCCCAGCTCATTTGTCTATGATCTGTGTGGGATTGAAAATTTCTATTCTAAGCGTAGAATTTAGATGTAGTGCCTTTTTTTGGGCTTCTCGGGATATGGTTTGATTTTGGGCATGGATTAGCTATCCAGTAATGGTGCCATCCTTGATTGTGAGAAAAGGGTGGTTAGGCTTCTGACCCAACTCGACAACACTCGGGAAATTACTTGTAATCCCTCGTATGCGGTTATACTTAGTTATCTTGAATTGCTAGATGCTTCTATTGAGAGTTTGCAATTGGTTAAAGTGGTCCGTGAATATCCGGATGTCTTCGAAGAGGTGAAGGGCTTACCTCCGAAGCGGGAGATAGACTTCCGCATATATCTTGCAGATAATGCAAAACCCGTTCCGTTGCCCGTTAGACACATGGCTCCACGGGAAAGAAAAGAGCTCAGTAAACAGGTTAAAGAGCTTGTAGAGAAGGGGTTCATTAGAAGGAGCATTTCAAAATGGGGCGCTCCAGTGTTGTTCGCTACAAAGGCGGATGGTTCACTCCGTCTATGTGTTGACTATAGGGAGCTCAACAAGCTAACGAAAAAGAATAGTCACCCTCTCCCCAGAATTGACGATCTATTTGATCAGCTTGTAGGAGCGTCAGTTTTCTCCCAACTCGATTTAGCGACCGGATTTCATCAGCTAAGGGTGGCTGAAGATAGCATCGATAAGACAGCATTCAGAACCCTAGGCGACTTCTTTGAATGGCTTGTTATGCCTTTTGGCTTGACAAACGCACCCGCTTACTTCGTGGACCTGATGAGTAGGGTGTTCAGAGAATTTCTCAACAAGTTCGTGGTAGTCTTCGTAGACGACATCTTGATCTTCTCAAAGAGTGAAGAAGAACATGCTCAGCACCTAAGGGAAATCATGGAAACTCTACGAGTCCATCAGCTCAAAGCCAAATTCTCTAAGTACCACTTTTGGAGAGAGGAAGTAAGGTTTCTTAGGCACGTAGTATCCAAAAATGGGTTAGCTGTGGACCCTGCTAAGGTAGTAGCGGTACAGGATTGGAAGAAACCAAGGAATGCAACTGAGGTCCGGAGTTTTCTAGTACTAGCAGGTTTCTACCGAAAATTCATAAGGGATTTTGCGAAAATATCAGCTCCACTCACAAGGCTGACAAAGAAGAATCTAGCGTTCAATTGGGACTTGGATTGCGAGTTTGCTTTCCAACGACTAAAAAGGGCTCTTACAACAGCCCCAGTTCTGACGTTGCCAGATGGAAGAAAGATGTTCACAGTTTATACAGATGCATGTGGGACAGGGCTAGGCACTGTCTTGATGCAAGAAGGGAGGGTAGTAGCTTATGGTGGAAGGCAATTGAAAGTTCATGAAAAGAAATACCCGACGCACGATCTGGAGTTAGCCGCCATCGTCTTTGCACTCAAGTCTTGGCGACATTATCTCCTAGGTGAGAAGTTCGAACTTTACACTGACCATAAATCGTTGAAATATCTTTTCTCGTAGAAGGACCTTAACTTGAGGCAACAAAGGTGGATGGAGTTCCTTGCCTCGTACGATTTCAAGATCTCTTACACTCCGGGCAAAGGCAACGTAGTCGCAGATGCTTTGAGCAGAAAGAAGCTAACATTAAGCCCGTTGTTCGTTGAAAGGCAAAGCCTAGAGTATATAGCCAGTTTTAACTTTAGGCCCTCCTCTGATTTCGTACCAGGTTTATTAGCATCTCTTGAGGTGCGCCCTACTCTTTTGGACTCAATAGGGACAGCACAACGCGAAGACCCTCAGCTTTTGGAGACGGTTGATAGGCTAATTAGGGGTGAGACTTCAAGTCACCTCAACAGATACTCCATCGACGGTAAGGGTTGGCTAAGGCGAGACGGAAGACTATGCGTCCCACGAACAAGGGATTTAGTAAAGACGGTTCTTGAGGAAGCACATCACTCCATGATGACGATACATCCAGGCGGAGATAAAATGTACAAGGACATAAAGAGAACTTTCTTTTGGAGCGGCATGAAGAAGGACGTGGAAGATTTCATTTCTAAGTGTATGATTTTCCAACAGGTTAAGGCGAAGCAGAAGAAGCCTCGCGGTCTGCTCCATCCTCTAGAGGTCCCACAGTGAAAGTTGTAACACCCCGTATGTTGAATAACTTACTATAATATAAAACAGGGCAGAATTAAATTTTAAAATCTGAATCATGGGAAACGGGCTATGCCATTGCGTTTGTCTCGGAAAAATACGCGAAATAGAGTCCGATTTTTCGAAAATCGGAGTCAGTATGACCTAGTTAAGGCCCGAAGAAGTTTTCAGAAATTCAAAACAGATTTAAAAACAGAAATTTCACATTTCAGAAGAGGCGGGAAAAATTCCCGCCAGACAGAGGGAGTCGACCCTAGGGTCGATATGGGTGTCGACCCCCTCCCTAGGGGTCGACCCAAGGGTCGAGCCAGGGGTCGACACAGGGGTCAACCCCCCCTGTCGGTCTGTGTGACCTGGGTGCAACCTGATGGCTTTTGGGCTGTGCTTGGTGGCTAGGACGAGATCTGACGGCTCTAATCTGATTTAGGGTTAATCTAATGGCCTAAAACACCTAACTAATCTATAAATACACCCTAAGACAACCCTAATTCATACTAAAAATAGATACAACACCGTTATGCCATCAAAATGCAACTTGAAGGAGCCTCCATCAAATTAAAGAGGAAGATAGCTTCTCAAATCAACTCTACCAACTTAATCTTCTTCTTAGGAGTGCTAATCAACAAGTTGTGAGTTTCTATAGCCTTAATGATCAATTGTCGAAATGATTATGACAGGATATAATGAGGTTAGGGTAATGAATGTGGATCAATGCAAGATTATGTTATCAAATGCTATGTGTTTTTGATGTTATGCAAGTTATGCTAGTTATGTGTTATGTGTTCATGATGTTATGCAAGTCATATGCTATATGATCATGACGTTATGCAAGTTATGCAAGTTATATGCTACATGTTCATGATGTTATGCAAGTTATGCAAATCATATGCTACATGTTCATGATGTTATGCAAGTTATGCAAGTTATATGCTATATGATCATGATGTTATGCAAGTTATGCAAGTGTTAGGCAATGTGTTCATGATGCTAGTTATGCAAATTGCTATGGTAAACATTGATCCATTATGACACCATGATTATGCAAGTTTGGTGTATGATCATATGCAAGTTCATATATGATTTGTATGCAAGTTTGGTGTATGATTATATGCAAGTTCACATATGACATGTTATGCAAGTATGGTGTTTGATTATATGCAAGTAACATGTGCAAGTTTACACCTTTGTTTGATATGCATACATATGCAAGTTAACCCCTTTGTATGTCATACATACATATGCAAGTTTACCCCTTTGAATGACCTAAGTAGCTTTTGCAAGTTACCCTCTTTATCACATATGTGATTCATGCAAGTTTGGGTTGATTATTTATGCTAGTTGGGTTGATGCTATATGCATGTTGACACCTTTAAAACCCATGTTGATGCTAATGTTATGCAAGTTGAACCCATTGTATTTGTGATGAATCTTCCCTTTTATGTCATGTTAGCGAATTACGTGGGGAACGATGGGGTTAATATACATGTTAATGAAATGGTGTGAAGTTGGTATGATTATGCATACCATAAAGTAGATGGACATAATTGAGTCAATTATGTACATCGTTAAAATTGGAATTAATTAGGGAAAATTAGTTCGAAATATGGGGGTGATTAATTAGGTGTAATTAATCGACTAAGACACGAGGTTGGACCTTTTTGTAGCATAAGACTGCCCGGAACCAACCGGCAAATCCAGCGGCTACAAATGATTGGCCCAATGTGAGAGGTCTTAGGCACAAACTAAATACGTGATAAGTGTATAGACACGAGGTCAGACTCGGTTATGGCGTAAGGCTGCCCGAACCCAACCGGCAAATCCAGCTGCCATAAAAGATAGTCTAATGTGAGAGGTCTTTACAACGGTTACGTTCTTAATCAATTAAGAAACACTTAACCAGATAAGCATGTAGTGGTCATGAGGGGTTAAGTGGGTGCCTTGGGTGGCATGTGGAAATCAAGTAAGTGCCTTGGGTGGCATGTGGAAATCAAGTGGGTTGCCTTGGGTGGCAATAGAAAATACGATTAGAATACTTAACCAAGTGGAAACATGTAATTAAACACGATTAAAGGGTTAAGTGGGATGCACTAGATAAAGAGACAAGCTTAGGTGGGTAGCTTGTGGGGGCCCATTTCAACCAGTAACCCATATGTATCTTATTGGGCTCGACCCTTGTCGAGGACGGGACACGCGTCCTGGGCTTGACTATAAGAGGCCAAAACGGGTTAGCGGTGGCAACGCAAGTCCAACGGGTTTCATATGCGTGTGTGGACCCGGGCTGGTAGGTAAGACATTGTTGCATCGTGTAGGTATAAGCCGTGCACCATTGGTTGTATCGGGTTGCCACTTTGGGGAGTGATACACTCCACTGTGGGGCCAGCACGGGTATCTACGGTAGGGAGCCGATCGCTTGGGGAGTAGTGGGTACACCTAGTGGAGGTAGGGGCAGACGGCACCTATGTAGTCAGCTAGGGGTACACGAAACTACTGGGTAAATTTTCTAAGTCCTTGGGTGGGATCAACCTTTAAGTAGGAATGACTGGTGTAGTGCAGTTAGTAATTACCGTTGGGTGGGTAGATGCGTCTTTACCGTTATCTTAGTTCATCATATGTCTAGTTGGCTACTTAGTGTAGTCATTTATCCCCAGTCATCCCGTACCAAGTTTATATCATACCCTAATTACTTTAATGATTATGTTGTTAAAGTTATAGGGCTCACTCAGACTTATGTCTGACCCCGTTGTTTTTATCTTTTTCCCCCTCAGGTCCTCAGGTTGGGCCTAGCACTAGTGGGCTTTGATCAGATTTCTTTATCTATCTTTTGGAGCTTGGACCGTGATATAAAGCCCAGCTTATCTTTTCTTTTATGGCTATTGTTTATGTAGTGGGATTATGTACTTATGTTTTTATCAGGATGGATATTTAGTACTTGACTCTTTATGGTGTTGTAACTAAACATGTTTACCTTCTGCTGCAATGAAATGATGTTTTAGATTTTCAAGTATTTATATCTGTCTTGTTGTAATTTTTCTGTTCTATATTCACTTAAAATGCTCCACCGAAGTTAAGGCATTCCCTTAGTGAGTGACCTTAGCGGGTGTGGGGTGTTACACATGGTATCAGAGCGAAGGTTACCAGAACAGATAAAATTTTTAGAAAACTATTTTTCTAAAAACATTTTTGGAAGAAGTATTTTCAAAAACATGTCTTTTAAGAGAAAAGCTTTTGAAAGAAAAGCATAATCCCTAATAGCCATATCTTTATCGTTCGAATTCTCCGTTATTGAATCTTTCCTTTTTCGTTTCAGCATGGCTGAAGATCTTAACTTTCCGGAGGGTGTAGCGATACCAGTATGGTATAGGAGATTGATGGAGGCTAGGGCCGCCACTGCGGGTCCAGCAAATGTCCCTCCACCAACAGTAGCACCCGATCTTCCTCCTCCCCCTCCTCCTCCTCGCACAGATACTTTTGCTAAGACTTGCAAGGAATTTAAGGCTATGGGAGGGAAACCTTTTCAAGGATCAGAAACTTTTGTGGAAGCTAGAGATTGGCTTAAGGAGGTGGAAGAGTTGATAGATATCTTTGAGATGGAAGAAGGAAAGAAAGTCAAGTTAGCTGCTTGGTTAATGAAGGGAGAGGCCTCATTCTGGTGGGAGGTCACTAATGGAGAACGTCCTGTTGACTCGTGGGCGGATTTCAGGCAAAAATTTGTGGCAAAGTTTCTCTCAAGGGCGGAGGAAAACTTGTATATGGAAAGGTTCTTGACTCTAAAGCAAGGGAACCTCTCGGTGAAGGAATATGTCAACAAGTTTAATCAATTGGCAAGGTTTGGCATAGACATGGTGAATACACCGGAGAAGAAGGCTTTGAGGTTCGTTAAGGGCTTGAATGAACCGATGCATGGATTGGCTATGGCTCACATCCCTATGGGGGCCACCTTTGAGAAACTAGTTGACATGGCACTCATGCATGAGGAAGAGATGGGTCCCAATGCTAATAAGGCACCCGAGAAGAAAGGAGATCAGAAGAGACCTCAACAGCAACAGCAAAACAAGGGTGGGAAAGGCAACGGTAGCAAGGGAAAGAAGAAGTGCTTCAATTGCTGGATACCAGGCCACCTAAGCAAAGATTGTCGGAAGAAGAAGAAGACTGGCTGCTACCACTGTGGTGAAGCAGGGCATCTATTGAAGGACTGCCCTAAGAAGCGGCAAAGGACGGGGTCTACCTCAGGAGGACAGGTGCAAGCTCTTATGGCACCGGGTCAGGCAAGGGGGCAAGTTCAGGCTCTCGCAGTTCCACTAATTCAGGAAAGAGGTAGAACTATTTCCGTTGAAAGTCTGGTTTTTCTATTTGATCATCCTGTCCGTACTTTGTTTGACTCTGGCGTATCGCATTTGTTTATCTCATCATCATTAGTTGAGTCACTGCACTTAGACACCAGCCTAGTAGATGATCCCTTGGTTGTTTCAAACCCAATTGGGGGCTCCACTTATTTGTCCATGATATGTTTGGGTTTGAAGATTTCTATACTTAGCGTTGAGTTTAGATGTGATGCTTTTGTTTTGGGATTTACAGGCTATGGGTTGATTTTGGACATGGACTGGTTATCCAGTAATGGTGTCGTTGTTGATTGCGAAAGGAGAGTTGTTAGGCTCATGACCCGCTTGGGGCACACTCTCGAGATCTCTTGTAATCCCATGGATTCTGTTATGCTAAGTTATCTTGAATCGCTTGACGCTTCAGTCGAGAGTTTGCGATCTGTTAGAGTGGTCCGGGAATACTCGGATGTGTTTGAGGAGGTGAAGGGCTTACCTCCGAAGCGGGAGATAGACTTCCGAATATATCTGGTGGATAATGTTAAACCAGTATCTTTACCAGTGCGCCACATGGCTCCTCGTGAGAGGAGGGAACTCCATAAGCAAGTAGGGGAGTTGCTTGAGAAGGGGTTCATAAGACGAAGTATATCGGAGTGGGGTGCTCAGTAGTTTTTGCCACGAAGGCGGATGGCTCCCTCAGACTTTGTGTAGACTATAGAGAACTCAACAAGCTCACAAAGAAGAATAGACACCCATTGCCGAGGATTGATGATCTTTTTGATCAGTTGGTTGGCGCTTCAGTATTTTCTCAGTTGGACTTAGCCACGGGGTTTCATCAGTTGAGGGTGGCTGAGGATAGCATAGACAAGACTGCCTTTAGAACTCCGGATGGTTTCTATGAGTGGCTGGTGATGCCATTTGATTTGACGAACGCCCCTGAATACTTTGTTGATTTGATGAGTAGGGTGTTCAGGGAGTTCCTTAATAAGTTCGTGGTGGTCTTTGTGGATGACATCTTAGTCTTTTCTAAGAGTGAAGAAGAGCATGCCCTACATCTTAGGGAAGTGTTAGAGACTCTTCGAGCGCATAGCCTTAAGGCTAAATTCTCTAAATGTCACTTCTGGAGGAAGGAAGTGCGGTTCTTGGGGCACGTGGTCTCCAAGGAAGGGATAGCTGTGGATCCCGCGAAGGTAGTGTCCATCCAAGATTGGAAGGTTCCGAAGAATGCTACCGAGGTGAGGAGTTTCTTGGGGTTGGCTGGCTACTATAGGAAGTTTATCAAGGACTTCGCGAAGATATCAGCCCCATTAACTTGCTTGACGAAGAAGAATCTAGTCTTCGTATGGGACGTAGATTGTGATGATGCGTTCCGACGGTTAAAGAGAGCTTTAACCACAGCCCCAGTCTTAGTGTTGCCAGATGGGAGTAAGCCATTTGTTGTTTATACCGATGCTTGTGGAACAGGACTGGGCGCAGTCTTAATGCAAGAGGGAAGGGTAATAGCCTACGGTGGAAGGCAGTTAAGAGCGCATGAGAAAAATTACCCTACCCATGATTTAGAGTTGGCCGCTATTGTTTTTGCACTTAAGATTTGGCGCCATTATCTTCTGGGAGAGAGGTTCGAATTGTTCACTGACCACAAATCATTGAAGTACTTGTTTTCTCAGAAGGATTTGAACTTGAGACAGCAAAGGTGGATGGAGTTCTTAGCATCCTATGATTTCGAGATAGCGTATACCTCTGGCAAGGGTAACGTGGTGGTGGACGCCTTGAGTAGAAAAAGGTTGTCCTTGAGTCCATTGTTCGTGGAACGACGAAGCTTGGAATTTATCTCGATGTTTGATTTCAGACCTTCCGTTGACTATATACCCGGTTTGCAAGCATCCTTGGAGGCCAGACCTACTCTTTTGGGACGGATTGGCGAGGCACAGAGGGACGACCCACAGTTGGTTGAGTTAGTAGAGAGGCTCATAAGGGGGGAGTCGTCCAGCCATTTGAGTAGGTATACCCTAGACGATAGGGGGTGCTTGCGTAGAGACGGTAGACTTTGTGTACCGCAAGACGAGGGTTTGAGGAAGGCTATTCTTGATGATGCACACCGTTCTAGGATGACCATTCATCCCGGTGGGGACAAGATGTACCAAGACATGAAGCGAGTTTTCTTTTGGGCCGGTATGAAGAAAGATGTGGCCGAGTATGTCGCTAGATGCTTGGTGTGCCAACAAGTGAACGCGGAGCAAAAGAAACCAGGTGGGTTGCTTCACCCGTTGGAAGTTCCGCAATGGAAGTGGGATAGCGTCTCGATGGATTTTATTGATGGGTTACCTAGATCAAGAAAGGGTAATACGGGAATTTGGGTTGTGGTAGACAGACTTACTAAGAGCGCCCATTTCATACTCGTAAAGAGCAAGAGGACTGCTCCATAGCTAGCTTCAGTTTATCTTCGAGAGATAGTTCGATTTCATGGGGTACCTTCTAGCATAGTGAGCGATCGAGATCCTATCTTCACTAGCGAGTTTTGGAAAAGTTTGCAAGAAGCAGTGGGGACTCAGTTGTGTCTGAGCACCGTATATCATCCTCAGACGGACGGCCAGACCGAGAGGGTGAATCGTGTTCTGGAAGACCTTTTGAGGCTTTGTATCTTAGACTTTGGAGGTACATGGGAAGAGCATCTTCCATTGGTGGAGTTCGCGTATAATAACAGCTTTCAGTCCAGTATTGGTATGGCTCCTTTCGAAGCTCTTTATGGAAGGCCTTGTCGATCACCTACATGTTGGTGGGAATCTACGGATAAGATCTTGCTTGGGCCCGATATGGTTAGAGAGACTTCGGGAAAGATTGATATGATTCGAAGAAGGATGAAAGCAGCGCAAGACAGACAGAAATCTTACGCGGATAAGAGGAGGACGGATCTGGAGTTTGATGTTGGGGACATGGTCTTTGTCAAAGTATCTCCATTACGGAATGTTGTCCGCTTTGGGTCCGTTGGCAAGTTAGCTCCAAGATTTGTTGGACCATTTCCTCTTAAGGAAAGGATTGGACGGATGGCATATAGGGTGGATTTACCCGAGAGACTTAGTGGGGTACATGACGTATTCCATGTGTCATATTTGAGGAAGTGCCTACATGAGACCGCAGAGGTGGTAGAGCCGAGCCTGCTTAGAGAAGTGGAGGTAGAGCGTGATGCGACTATTCGACGAGCTTCCTACCCGCATCCTTGGGTCAGAGATTTGGAAGTTGAGAAACAGAGAGGTGCGACTAGTCAAAGTGCAATGGGGAGAGGATGAGAGCAATGCTACTTGGGAGACAGAAGCGAAGATGCGTTCACTATACCCATTCATTTTTGAGGGTATGTCTTTTTACTTCTCCTTTACCGTTTGTCTAGTACTTATCTTATCTTTAGTATGTCCTCTCATTAGTACCTTTGACCTTTAGATAAGGTAAATCTATGGTTGAAACATGTGTTTGAGACATGTTATGTTTGATGGATGCGTGTGGATGCAAGTGGTTGCTAGTGGTTGCTCGTGGATGCATATACACACACTTTAGACACTAGATCGGCTCAATCACTTCATATTGCATATTGCATAAAATTGTGTGTAGGTAGCTATATTAATGGATGTATAATGGTTGTGCTATCATATGGATGATGCAATTTGGTGAATGGTTGTGCACTCATGTAGAAATAGTATGTGTCGATAGGGTTCTTTCGCATACATATTAGATGCATGGCACTATCATGGTTTGCATTAAGGAGGTCAACTGAATCAGTAGACCGCCTGATTTTGCATTAGACAGGGAACATATACACACACTCTTTGCATATGTTCATACAGCATTAGAAACTCTAAGGACAATGGATACCAGTGGTTGATGGTTTGAGTAGATGGTTGTTTGGTTGGTAGGATACGTTCTTCTTGACTTAGAAATTTCGGGGACGAAATCCTTTAAGTAGGGGAGAATGTAACACCTCGTATGTTGAATAACTTACTATAATATAAAACAGGGCAGAATTAAATTTTAAAATCTGAATCAGGGGAAACGGGCTATGCCATTGCAATCGCCTCGGAAAAATACGCGAAATAGATTCCGAGTTTTCGAAAATCGGAGTCCGAATGACCCAGTTAAGGCCCGAAGAAGTTTTCAGAAATTCAAAACAGATTTAAAAACAGAAATTTCACATTTCAGAAGAGGCGAGAAAAATTCCCGCCAGACAGAGGGAGTCGACACTAGGTTCGACATGGGTGTCGACCCCCTCCCTAGGGGTCGACCCAGGGGTCGACACAGGGGTCGACCCCCCCTGTCAGTCTGTGTGACCTGGGTGCAACCTGATGGCTTTTGGGCTGTGCTTGGTGGCTAGGACGAGATCTGACGGCTCTAATCTGATTTAGGGTTAATCTAATGGCCTAAAACACCTAACTAATCTATAAATACACCCTAAAACTACCCTAATTCATACTAAAAATAGATACAACACCGTTATGCCGTCAAAATGCAACTTGAAGGAGCCTCCATCAAATTAAAGAGGAAGATAGCTTCACAAATCAACTCTAGCAACTTAATCTTCTTCTTAGGAGTGCTAATCAACAAGTTGTGAGTTTCTATAGCCTTAATGATCAATTGTTGAAATGATTATGACAGGATATAATGAGGTTATGGCTATGAATGTGGATCAATGCAAGATTATGTTATCATATGCCATGTGTTTGTGATGTTATGCAAGTTATGCTAGTTATGTGTTATGTGTTCATGATGTTATGCAAGTCATATGCTATATGATCATGATGTTATGCAAGTTATGCAAGTTATATGCTACATGTTCATGATGTTATGCAAGTTATGCAAGTCATATGCTACATGTTCATGATGTTATGCAAGTTATGCAAGTTATATGCTATATGATCATGATGTTATGCAAGTTATGCAAGTGTTAGGCTATGTGTTCATGATGCTAGTTATGCAAATTGCTATGATAAACATTGATCCATTATGACACCATGATTATGCAAGTTTGGTGTATGATCATATGCAAGTTCATATATGATTTGTATGCAAGTTTGGTGTATGATTATATGCAAGTTCACATATGACATGTTATGCAAGTATGGTGTTTGATTATATGCAAGTAACATGTGCAAGTTTACACCTTTGTATGATATGCATACATATGCAAGTTAACCCCTTTGTATGTCATACATACATATGCAAGTTTACCCCTTTGAATGACCTAAGTAGCTTATGCAAGTTACCCTCTTTATGACATATGTGATTCATGCAAGTTTGGGTTGATTATTTATGCTAGTTGGTTTGATGCTATATACATGTTGACACCTTTAAAACCCATGTTGATGCTAATGTTATGCAAGTTGAACCCGTTGTATTTGTGATGAATCTTCCCTTTTATGTCATGTTAGCGAATTACGTGGGGAACGATGGGGTTAATATACATGTTAATGAAATGGTGTGAAGTTGGTATGATTATGCATACCATAAAGTAGATGGACATAATTGAGTCAATTATGTATCGTTAAAATTGGAATTAATTAGGGAAAATTAATTCGAAATATGGGGGTGATTAATTAGGTGTAATTAATCGACTAAGACATGAGGTTGGACCCTTTTGTAGCATAAGACTGCCCGGAACCGACCGGCAAATCCAGTGGCTACAAATGATTAGCCCAATGTGAGAGGTCTTAGGCACAAACTAAATACGTGACAAGTGTATAGACACGAGGTTAGACTCGGTTATGGCGTAAGGCTGCCCGGACCCAACCGGCAAATCCAGCTTCCATAAAAGATAGTCTAATGTGAGAGGTCTTTACAACAGTTACATTCTTAATCAATTAAGAAACACTTAACCAGATAAGCATGTAGTGGGCATGAGGGGTTAAGTGGGTTCCTTGGGTGGCACGTGGAAATCAAGTAAGTGCCTTGGGTGGCATGTGGAAATCTAGTGGGTTGCCTTGGGTGGCAATAGAAAATACGATTATAATACTTAACCAAGTGGAAACATGTAATTAAACATGATTAAAGGGTTAAGTGGGATGCACTAGATAAAGAGACAAGCTTAGGTGGGTAGCTTATCGGGGCCCATTTCAACCAGTAACCCATATGTATCTTATTGGGCTCGACCCATGTTGAGGACGGGACACGCTTACTGGGCTTGACTATAAGAGGCCAAAACGGGTTAGCGGTGGCAACGCAAGTCCAACGGGTTTCATATGCGTGTGTGGACCCGGGCTGGTAGGTAAGACGTTGTTGCATCGTGTAGGTATAAGCCGTGCACCCTTGATTGTATCGGGTTGCCACTTTGGGGAGTAATACACCACACTGTGGGGCCAGCACGGGTTTCTACGGTAGGGAGCCGATCGCTTGGGGAGTAGTGGGTACACCTAGTGGAGATAGGGGCAGACGGCACCTATGTAGTCAGCTAGGGGTACACGAAACTACTAGGTAAATTTTCTAAGTCCTTGGGTGGGATCAACCTTTAAGTAGGAATGACTGGTGTAGTGCAGTTAGTAATTACCGTTGGGTGGGTAGATGCATCTTTACCGTTATCTTAGTTCATCCTATGTCTAGTTGGCTACTTAGTGTAGTCATTTATCCCCAGTCATACCGTACCAAGTTTATATCATACCCTAATTACTTTAATGATTGTGTTGTTAGAGTTATAGGGCTCACTCAGACTTTTGTCTGACCCCGTTGTTTTTATCTTTTTCCCCCTCAGGTCCTCAGGTTGGGCCTAGCACTAGTGGGCTTTGATCAGATTTCTTTATCTATCTTTTGGAGCTTGGACCGTGATGTAAAGCCCAGGTTATCTTTTCTTTTGTGGCTATTGTTTATGTAGTGGGATTATGTACTTATGTTTTTATCAGGATGGATATTTAGTACTTGACTCTTTATGGTGTTGTAACTAAACATGTTTACCTTCTGCTGCATTGAAATGATGTTTTAGATTTTCAAGTATTTATATCTGTCTTGTTGTAATTTTTCTGTTCTATATTCACTTAAAATGCTCCACCGAAGTTAAGGCATTCCCTTAGTGAGTGACCTTAGCGGGTGTGGGGTGTTACAAAAGTGGGATAGCATTTCAATGGACTTCATTGATGGGCTGCCCAGGTCTAGAAGAGGCAACACTAGCATTTGGGTAATAGTGGATAGGCTTACTAAAAGCGCCCACTTTTTACCTGTCAAGAGTAGAAGGACCGCCTCATCTTTAGCGTCTCTTTACATCATGGAGATAGTTCGGCTCCATGGGATACCCTCCAGCATTGTTAGTGACCGAGACCCTATCTTCACAAGCGAGTTTTGGCGAAGTTTGCAAGAAGCTGCAGGCGCACAGTTATGTTTGAGCACGGCCTATCACCCCCAGACCGATGGACAGACGGAAAGGGTGAATAGAGTTTTAGAGGATCTTTTGAGAGTTTGCGTTCTAGAATTTGGAGGGACATGGGAGGATCACCTTCCCTTGGTGGAGTTTGCTTACAACAATAGCTTCCAGCCTACCATAGGCATGGCACCCTTCGAAGCATTGTATGGAAGACCGTGCAAGTCACCAACTTGTTGGTGAGAGTCTACAGATAAGGTTATTCTTGGTCCAGACATGATCAGAGAAACTTCAAAAAAAGTGGACTTGATACGAATAAGGATGAAGACGGCCCAAGATAGACAGAAATCCTACGCCGACAAGAGAAGGACCAACCTTGAGTTTGAGGTTGGGGACAGAGTTTTTCTTAAGGTATCTCCTCTAAGGAACGTTGTTCGTTTTGGATCCACTGGAAAACTAGCACCGAGATTTGTAGGACCATTTCCTATCATCGAGAAGGTTGGGAAGATGGCCTATAGATTAGAGCTACCCGAAAAACTGGCCGGAGTTCACAACGTCTTTCATGTTTCTCACCTCCGGAAGTGTTTACACGAGTCTGCTGAAATAGTAGAATCTAGCATTTTAGAAGAAGACGAAGTGGAACATGAAGCAACTGTAAGGAAAGTTCCAACACGCATCTTAGGAACTGAAGTGAAAAAGCTACCAACCGCGAGGTCAAGCTCGTCAAAGTTCAGTGGAGCGACGCCAAGGAAGACACAACTTGGGAAACTGAGGCTAGAATACGCGCAGCCTACCCTTTTCTTTTTTAGGGTACATCTTTGATCTTTCTTTTTCCTTAAGTTGTGCTTTTATCTATCTTTAGGATATATCTCCTCAACCTTATCTTTTAGGTAGAAACCCTTTGGATGAAAACATGTAATTGAAACATGTTATGGATGATGGTTGCAAGTGATTGCTGGTGGTTGCTCGTGGTTGCATATACACACACAATCTAGGTTTTAGATCGGCTCAGTCACTTCATATTGCATATGCATATATGTATTTATATTCGTATATGGTTGAAGTTTAATGGGTTGTCATATGGATGTTGCATTTATATGAATGATTGTGCACTCATGTAGAATCATGAATAGGAAAATTTGCATACATACATAATTTGCATTAAGGAGGTCAACTGAATCAGTAGACCGCCTTATTTTACATTAGATAAGTACATGTACACACACGTCGCATATGATCATGAAGCATTAGAAGTCTTTTAAGGACAATGGACGCTCGTGTTTGATGGATGAGTAGATGGACGCTTGGATGTTAAGATATACATTCTTCCTAAACTTGTAGATTTCAGGGACGAAATCCTTTTAAGTGGGGGAGAATGTAACACCCCGTATATTCTATAACAGTAAAATTCACAAAGTAAAGTATAATTAATTTCAAATCAAAGAATTAAGGGAAACGGGATACGCCATTGCGTTCGTCTCGGAATTCTTCTTGAGATAGAGTCCGAGTTTGCGTAAAACGGACTCCATATGAGGGAGATATGACCTCCGGAAGTTTCCGAATTCAGTTTAAAATTCAAACAGACAGAAACAGTTCAGAAACGATTTCAAAATTCAAAATCGGACCCAGATTGGGCTGGGCGGAAATTTTCCCGCCCAAGGCACCCAGATCGACTGAGTAGTCGACCTGGGGCACCCAGGTCGACTGGGTAGTCGACCTGGGGGTCGACAGGGTAGTCGACTTGGCCCCTGAGCCAGGTCGAACCCAGCCCCTCCTGGCTGGCCTGGTCTGTGCTTGGCCGAATTTCTGTGCTTTGTCTTGTCACTAAGGCTAGGTGTCAGCTCCTGATTGGTTTCTCTTTAAAACGAATAGCTAATATTAATCTAAGCTCCATCGACGGCTCTAATCAATCCACAAACTCTATAAAAAGGACCTAAGACTCCACCTAATTCACACAAATAAAAATGGGAATGAGACCGTCATGCTGCTGAAGAAAGACTAGGAATAGCCGTCAAATCAAAGAGACAATTAGGAGTTGATTCGAAAGCTTAAAGCAATGACAATTAAATCAAAACAACGCCTACAACAAAGGATAGCATCTCCAAATTCAGAATTCAGAACCCTGAATTGAAGATTCGTCATACGTTGTAAGTAGAGTGCTATTCCGATGTGAATGAATAATTGAGTTTTGATTTGTGTAAAATGAGAAATGGAATTGTACTTAATTTGTGGTGATGATAATTCATAATTGTATGTTGCTATGATTCTAATTATGAATAGATTTTGGGATGTTGTGGTATAATGATGTTAGACCTATTGGATATTTGCAAGTATATGATTCATGTTGAAAGTTAACAACTATATGTTTGTGGTAGTTTATTTCAACCAAGTTGAGACTCACGCAAGTATATGATTCACTATTAGGGCAACATGATTTTAGATCCATCTATGTATATTTTTATGATCATTTTTAGTGTAGTTGGATCTAATTAAGTATTATGATTCATATGAATTTATGTTGAAATTGGCAACATGATTCAAGTGTAAAACTATACTTTTGTATTAGAGACAAAAGCAAGCACCTTTGTGAACTTGTGTTGATTTTATGAACATGACTAGATTACGTTTGGTGTTATGCCTAATTGAAAACAAGTTTTAGGCCTATGTTGTTATCAAACTCATATGATAATATATGTGACACATAATTAAGTTAGATTCACATTTTTAAATGCAAGTTTACATGACTAGATTTAAAACCATGATTCATGTTAGGTATGTTTCATGTCAAGATTATATGCTATTACAATGCAAGTTTACAAGTGCCTAATTTATGTTAATTAGATCGTTATGTTGCAAGTTCATGCGTTCACACACCCCTTTAGATGTTACTTAGAATATATAAACACCATGTTCTAAGCCTCCCCCTTTTCATGTGGCTAAGTTGGGCTTAAATGTTAAACCCAACATATGTTATATTATAGCAAATGTAGAAAACGGGGGTAATGACGTTGGGTTAATAATATAAAACATATGTGTTGGCATGTATGTCGCATGCCAACGACCTTGAGAGCATTTAAGTGGTATAAATTAATTTTACCCAATAAAGATGAATTTGAATAATGGGATGCAAATATTTACATATAAAAAGAAAAGAGACAAAACATGTAAACATAGAAAATACGATGTGTTTAACCCGAGGTTGGATTGAGTTGTGACATAAACCTGCCTGGAACCACCCGGCTGTCCAGTAGTCACAACAATACCTATCCAATGTGGGTGGTTAAACATTGAGCCTAATAAAGACCCGTGGTTAGACTGAGTTGTGACGTAAGACTGCCCGGACCCAACCGGCAACAGGCAGTCACAACAATACCTGTCTAATGTGAGTGGTTGAGGCTTTAATAAGACAATTAAGGCTGAGTCAGGATTGATAGGATTAATTAAATTGAATTAATACTTAATCAAATTTAACATGCTAAACTATACAGATTGATTGGGGGGTTAGGTTTATACAGAACACTTAACCAACTTAGCATGTTGGATAGAAATAGAAAACCAAGTAGCGGGGGATCCTTTTCAGCAGTAACCCTACAAGGTGTATCAGGATACCCTGAACTAGGCAGGGTGGGGCACGATTACTGGGCTGACTGTAAGAGGTCAAATCGACGGCGGTGGTGCAGCAGTGTAGGTTCTAACGGGGTGCGGGTGTGCACACACTCCGGCGCAGAAAAATTAGGCACTGGGCACCAGTAGTATACCTGTGCATTCTAGAATTGTGTCGGGCCGCCACCATGGGACTTGATACACCCCATGGTGGGACCAGCATAGGTAGCTACAACATCGGGGGCCGTAAGACACATGTAACTATGCGAGTAGGAGTCGATCATTAGAAATGGATCACTTCACCCTGATTATGGGTGCCAGTTGGGAACTAGTTTATAGGGGTGCAGAGATTAATATGGGGTACGATAGTACATTCGAATCTAGACAACTTAACTTAGTTTATGGTGTTTCCCTATTTCCAGATTGTACTTATCATGCTCATTCCTTTATTCATAGACTGAATAGTCCTAGACATACTCAGGCTTTATGTCTGACTCTACTTTTCTTTCGTCTTCTTTTCTTTCGTTTCCCCCCCAGGTCCACAGGGAGGGAATACCGCAGCTTAACCAGTTTTCACATCCAGCATGAAGAGAAAGAATGTATTGCTTGGATCTCTTTCGTTTTGGACTATGGCTTCGGATAGCAACTATGGGGACTTATGCAGTTTACTTATGTTTTTATGCTTCTTTAAGTTATGAAATCAAGACAGTTATGAAAATGTAATGTTTTGGAAGTATTGTAAGACAATTATGGCATGGTTTGTGTAACACGTATTTTGATGAAATAAAAGTTGTTGTTTTCCGCTGTTCAAAAATATGTGTATTTATATCTGTCTTGTGTATCTGTGACTTATACTTACAAACCTCCACCAAAATTAGGGCATCCCCTTTGAGAGTGACCCTAACGGAATTGGGATGTTTCAGAAGAAGAACATGAATGAAGGAAACACTGAATTGTTGATGTAGCACCTGTTTTAATTCAATTTGAATTTGCTATTTAGACATTTAGTTGGTAATTGTAATTGAGTTTTAGTAATTTGAATTGATGTTAAAGTAGTGGATGAACCTGGATTAAAAAATTATGGTATGGACAGAATTGTACCTGTACATATTTCATACCTACATGTGGTTAATTGCTCTGTTTTAATTTCATACATAGTAGTTGAAGCTGAATTGATTGTGACTTGCTGTTAATTTAATGAAAATTCAAGTTGTAGCCTCTTGTTCGGATTGGCTTATGTCTGATGTTTTTATGCAATAAGAATTTTGGGAGAATTGTTGTTTTATGGCTTTTTGAGATCTTTGTGATGGTTTGGTGGTTACTGTTATGTGTATGCATTGGGTTATGCTTATGTCTTTGAGATTGTGATCGTTTGGCAGAATTGTTATGTGTATCAGTTAGGTTATGTCTGATGTTATGTGATGAAATGTATAAATTAAAGTGCTATAAACAAATATAATTATTATAAATAATTGTTTAGGCATACCAATCTAAAATAAAAATGAATTATTTAATCAACATAACCATAATGAATCTATTGTATCCTAAATTAAAAACGCTATAACAAATAACATTTTTATAACTAATTGTTTATGCATATCAATCTAATATAAAAATAAATTATTTAAACAAAATAACCATAAATGAATCTATAACCAAAATATTTCATTCAACCGACCAAACCCAGAAACGCAAACGACATTCAGACTCAAAGTTCAATCGGGTATTTAGGGATATAAAAGAAAACAATATTCAAAACCTAATCAAATACCCATGCAAATAAATATACACCAAACAATATAAACGATTGTAAAGGACAACCAAATTAAAACCTAACAGAGTACATACGAGATTCAAATGACAGCATGACTCAACCCTAAGAGAGCACCTTTAAAAACCAATTTATACCGAGAACATATTGGTTAACCAAACAGTATAAATGATTGTAAAGGACGACCAGATTCAAACCTAGGCAAGTACATACGAAACTCAAAGGACGGCCGGACTTAGCCCTAAGCAAAAACCTCTGAAAACCAATTTATACCGAAAAATTATGGTTAATCGAACAATATACACGATTGTAAAGGACATTCAGATTAAACCTAAGCAGGTACTTACAAGACTCAAAGGACGGTCAAACTCAAGCTTGGTCATGTACTTTTCAAAACTAAACTATACCAAAAAAATATTAGTTAACTGAACAAATTAAACGACTGTAAAGAACATCTGGACTCAAACCTAAGCCAGTATTTATGACATTCAAAGGACGGCCGAATTCAAGCTTGGTTGGGTACCTTTGATAACCAATCTATACCGAAAATATATTGGTTGATCAAACAATCTAATTAATTTTAAAGTACGACTAGATTCAAACCTAACCGAGTACTTATGAGATTCAAAAGACTGTTGGACTCAAGCCTAATCTGATACTTTTGACATATCTAGACGCAAGGCCCAATCGGGTCATTCAGCAACGATTATGCACCCAGTAAGAATTGTTTAACCGAGCAGGTACCAATGACAAGTAAAAAACATCCGCACACAAGGACTAATCAGGTACCTGTGACACGTAAAAGACTTCTGGATTCAAGGCTTAATCGGGTACTCCAGCAATGATTCTGCATCCGGTAGGGATTATTTAACCGAGCGGGTACCCATGATACGTAAAATACATTCAGACACAGGGCCTAATTGGGCACCTATGACATGTAAAAAGCTTCCGGACGCAAGGCCTAATCGGGTCGTTCAACAACGATTCTGCACCCAGTATGGATTGTTTAACCGAGCGGGTACAATGACACGTAAAACATATCCGCACACAAGGCCTAATCGGGTACCTGTGACACATAAAAAACTTCTGTATGCAAGGCCTAATCGGGTCGTTCAGCAAAGATTCTGCACTCAATATGGATTATTTAACCGAGCGGGTACCCATGATACGTAAAAGACATTCAAACACAAGGCCTAATCAGGTACCTATGACATGTAAAAAACTTCCAGGCGCAAGGGCTAATTGGGTCGTTCAGCAACGATTCGGCACCCAATATGGATTGTTTAACCGAGCGGGTACAATGACATGTAAAACACATCCGCACACAAGGCATAATTGGGTACCTATGGCACGTCAAAGACTTCTGGATGCAAGGCTTAATCGGGTACACCAGCAATGATTCTGCACCCAGTAGGGATTTTTTAATCGAGCGGGCACCAATGACATGTAAAATACATTTAGACACAAGGCCTAATCGGGTACCTATGACCCATAAAAAGCTTCCAGATGCAAGGCCTAATCGGGTCGTTCAGCAACGATTCTACACCTGGTAAAGATTGTTTAACTGAGCGGGTACAATGACATGTAAAACACATCAAGACAAAAAGCCTAATCGCATACCTATGACACGTAAAACACTTCTGGATGTGAAACTTAATCGGGTACTCCAGCAATGGTTCTACACCCAGTAGTGATTGTTTAACCGAGCGGGTACCCATGATACGTAAAAGATACTCAGACACAAGGCCTAATCGGGTACTTGTGACATGTAAAAAGCTTTCAGACGCAAGGCCCAATCGGATCGTTCAGTTACGATTTTGCAGCCAGTATGGATTGTTTAACCGAGCTGGTACAATGACATGTAAAACATATCTGCACATAAGGCCTAATCGAATACCTATGACACGTAAAATACTTCTGGATGCAAGGCTTAATCGGGTACTCCAGCAATGATTCTGCACCCAGTATGGATTGTTTAATCGAGCGGGTACCCATGACACATAAAAAACATTCAAACACAAGGCCTAATCGGGTACCTATGACACATAAAAAGCTTCCGGGCATAAGGCCTAATCGAGTCGTTCAACAATGATTCTGCACTAATCAAAGATTGTTTAACCGAGCGGGTACCAATGACACCTAAAACACATCCGGACACAAGGCCTAACCGGGTACCTATGACACGCAAAAGTCTTCTTGATGCAAGACTTAATTGGGTACTCCAGCAATGATTCAGCACCCAATAGGAATTGTTTAACCGAGCGGTTACCCATGATACATAAAAGACATTCAGACACAAGGCCTAATCGGGTACCAATGACACGTAAAGGACTTCTGGATACAAGACTTAATCGGGTATTCCAGCAATGATTCTACACCCAGCAGGGATTGTTTAAACGAGCGAGTACAATGACACGTAAAACACATCCGGACACAAGGCCTAATCAAGTACCTATGCCACGTAAAATACTTCTGGATGCAAGACTTGATCAGGTACTCCAGCAATGATCTGCTCCCAGTTGGGATTGTTTAACCGAGCGAGTACCCATGATATGTAAAAGATATTCAGACACAAGGCCCAATCGGGTACTTGTGACACGTAAAAAGCTTCCAGACGCAAGACCCAATCGGGTCGTTCAACAACGATTCTGCACCCAGTATGGATTGTTTAATTGAGTGGGTACAATGACACATAAAACACATCCGCACACACGCCCTAATTGGATACCTATGACACGTAAAAGATTCTGGATGCAAGACTTAATCGGGTACTCCCTCAATGATTCTGCACCCAGTAGGGATTGTTTAACCGAGCGGGTACCCATGACACGTAAAAGACATTCAAACACAAGGCCTAATCGGGTACCTATGACATGTAAAAAGCTTTCGGACGCAAGGCCTAATCGAGTCGTTCAGCAATGATTCTGCACCCAGCAAAGATTATTTAACCGAGTGGGTATAATGACACGTAAAACACATCCGGACACAAGGCCTAATCGGGTACCTACGACATGTAAAAGACTTCTGGATGCAAGTCTTAATTGGGATCTCCAGCAATGATTCTGCACCCAGTGGGGATTGCTTAACGGAGCGGGTACCCATGATACGTAAAAGACATTCGTACACAAGGCCTATTCTGGTACCTATGACATGTAAAAAGCTTCCGGCCGCAAGGCCTAATCGGATCGTTCAGTAACGATTTTGCACCCAGTATGGATTGTTTAACTAAGCGGGTACAATGACACGTAAAACACATCCGCACACGAGGCCAAATCAGGTACCTATGACACGTAAAAGAGTTCTGGATACAAGATATAATCGGGTACTCCAGCAATGATTCTGCACCCAGCAGGGATCGTTTAAACGAGCGAGTACAATGACACGTAAAACACATCTGGACACAAGGCCTAATCGGATACCTATGACACGTAAAAGAGCTCTGGACGCAAGGCTTAATCGGGTACTTCAGTAATGATTCTGCACCCAATATGGATTGTTTAATCGAGCAGGTACCCATGACATGTAAAAGACATTCAGACACAAGATCTAATTGGGTACCTATCGCACGTAAAAAAACTTCCGGACACAAGGCCTAGTCGAGTACCTATGACACGTAAAAAGCTTCTAGACGCAAGGCATGATCGGGTCGTTCAACAATGATTATGCACCCGGTAAGGATTATTTAACCGAGCGGGTACAATGACACGTAAAACACATCCGGACACAAGGCCTAATCGGGTACCTATGACACGTAAAAGACTTCTGGACTCAAGGCCTAATAGGGTACCTATGACACGTAAAAGACATCTAGACGCAAGGCGTAATTGTTTACCTATAACGTGAAAATGATAAAATACAAAATATCAATGATAATTGATCTATATTCAAGATATATTTTTTAGTCGAGTATAATATATAAAATATATAGAAATGACAAATGTAATTAGGCACTTATGCATGTATACAAAACAACAAAGTGTAATCTTATAAAAGATTGATCAACAAATTTTATAATGTACATAATTGTATGCATTAGCTTCTTATAATTGTTTTACAAAAGAACTATATTCCAAAAATTAATTAGCTGAAAATGCTATAGTGAAACAGCATACGGCATTACCCAAATACCACATAAAGTAGCATCACATAGTTTATTATTACATAACTACTAATCGAATTAGTCAATCAGTTTAACATCATACAAAATGAAACACTAAATCAATATAGCATTAATCATTAGAATTAATGTAGAAAATAGCTGGTAAAAACATGCCACAAATAATAAACATAAATATGAATGCTTTAAAAATAAAATACACAAAACAATATAAATGAAAGCAAACACATAAATGTGGCACTAGTCTTTATAAATGACATAGAAAATAGCAGATAATAAAATACCAGCAGTTAGAAACACAACAGTGCATATTTTAAACAAAATATGCACACAAAAAAACGAAAAAAAATGAAAGCAACCACATAAGTTTCACAAATACAAGTAAAATTTATATTAATAAAGTTACCTAACCACTTTTACTTTATACAGCTAATAATCTAATCAACCAATCACTTTTACAATATACACAACAAAATGCTAAATTAATATAGCATTATCCTGTTAATTGATGTAAATAATAATAGGTGATAAAATGCCAGCAACCACAGACACAACACTTCATAATTTAACCCAAAAAAAACACAAAAAATAATAAATGAAAGCAGAAATATAAAATTTAGAAATACAAGTCAAATTTATATTAAAAATAACAACTTAACAAGTAACATGTCCCAATAACCAATAAAAAATAACAACATACTAAGTATATAGTAACATATCCAATGGAAAAAAACTGAAAAATAAAATTCAAATTTAAATCTTCTTTGAAGCTTGGCAATTCCTCTTGTTATGTCCAACTTGATCACACTTGCTGCATTTATTCTGCTTATTCTGAGAATAAGAAAAGCCACCATGTCATTTAGTAGAAGGTCTTCCAGCACCTCGAATTTCTTTAGGCGGTCTAATTACAATTTCATCTTCGGTAACAATTGGCTCACCGACAGTTTGAATTGGATTAATAGCATGTGCATAACTAGCCCTAAAAGCATTAGCTGCAAAATAATATTCCACAAATTCATATACTGATAGCCTTGATTTATTCGTACACTTAACATCATGTGCACATGGAAAACCGGTAACTTTCCACTGATTACAACTACACAATCTTTTTTCAAGATAAACATGATGTGAAATAGGAGATCTAGCTTCAAAAATATTTTCAGTAGACCTATATGCATTCCATCGAAACCCATTTTCAACCAACTTTGATAATCGCTGCTCCATGACTGGACATAAAACAGTAGTCCACTTATGGCATTCTTCCCTCCACTTTGCCTTTTGTTCCATTACTTTCACTCGAATTCCATCTAGACAAGATGTAATCGGCATAAACCTATCATCCATAATCCAAGAGTTAAATCTCTCAGCCACGTTAGAAGAATATTCTCCATACCTTCTACCTTGAAAAAACAAATTTGCCCAATGTTCTAAAGGTTTATCTTTAAGGAAGTTGATTACAGCAGCACCTCCAATTTCTTTAAATTTTAACATATAACGTTCAAAATAAGATAGATTGGAAGATCGAGTTATATGTAACAACCCGAAAAAAGTCGATCTTGGTTATCCGATATACAATCGAATATCCAAGGATCAAAAATACCGGTAGTTAATGAAAGAAATTAGAGGGTGAGAATAGATAAGATAGAAACTTAGGATATAAGAAGAAGAAGAACACAACGTCAGAGTAACACGAATCTCACATCGGAACGAACAACATATAATAGATAACATATCCTTGAAATAAAATCAGTATATGTATACAATAACAATATCAAAGTACAACACTTACAACACAGAGGAAATAACTATAGCTATATAATCCTGAAGCCTCCCGCTCCAAGCTCTTCCAGTATATCTGTAAATCCCGACTACTTGACTGCCCGTACAAAATTGGGCACCCAAGAGTTTAGCGAAAACAAAACAAGATAAACTCCGGGTCAGTCATGGGACTGGTATGAGTAAAACAGTATAAAACAGTTTGAACAAGTAAACAATATCTCATAAGACCACGCCGTATAACGGAACGGGTTTTTCCCTTATGAGAATCCAAATTATCTTTATATCAACAGCCTTTTGATATTATAATAATGTCTATCAACCACAATATAATAATCATCTAGCAGAAACGCTTTCATCTCACGTTCTACATATATAGTATACAATGAAAACCACAAGCACATATTCGGTAATGGATTGCCAACTATGACAGGGTATGGAACCACCTTTCGCTAGTGTACCTCTAGAGAGGAATACACCGGGTTCAACAAGAACATCTTGCAACCCAGCCACACATGACCGACCACTCATTTCGCTTGAGTGTATCGAATGTATATCACCAACGGTTGGCATCAGCAATCGTTTCCCAAATAGGACAGCATCGACAATAGATTTTTAGAAGTAAATGAAACTCTAGATCAGGTGATTATACACCCTAATAGGTGCGACCTACATAGCCATGCTGCCTTCCCGATTTTTGTCATTTCCCGGTTGTGAGGCTAGAGGCCATGCTTATCTCTGACAGATCACACATTTACTCACTTTGAATGTCACTTCGAATAATCTCTATTCGATAACTCCTCCCTTCGAATAACTATATTCGATAATCTCTCTTACGAATAACTAGATTCGAAAACCTTTCTACGAATAAACTATATTCGATTAACTCTATTCAATCAATTAACTCTATTGGATTAACTCTTTTTGATTTAACCCCAATCGATTAACTCTATTTGATTAACTCTTTTTGATTAACCCTTTTCACTTAACTCCTTTCGAATAAGCAATATTCGATAAATCCTTTAATTCTATTCAAATAAACTATATTCGATTAAATCCTTTAATTCTATTCGAATAAAATATATGTAACGACCCAAAAATTTGAGATCTTGGTTATCAGATATACAACACATATCGAAAATCCAAGGATCGAAATACCGGTAGTTAATGAAAGAAATTAGAGGGTGAGAATAGATATGATAGAAACTTAGAATAGAAGAAGAAGAAGAACACAACATTAGGGTAACACGAACCTCACTGCGGAACGAATAACATATAATATACATAACATAACTTGAAATATACAGCTGTACTTGAATATACATCATTATCAAAGTACCACACTTACAACGCAGTGGAAATAATCTATAGCTATATGATCCTGAAGCCTCCTGCTCCAGCTCTTCAAGTACTTGTAAATCCCGACTACTTGACTGTCCGTACAAAATTGGGCACCCAAGAGTTTAGGGAAAACAAAACAAAGTAAACTCAGGGTCAGTCATGGGACTGGTGTGAGTAAAACAATTTAACACAGTTTGAGCCATTAAACGATATCTCATAAGACCACGCTTATAACGGAACGGGTTTTTCCTTATGAGAATCCAAATTATCTTTATATCAAAAACCTTTGATATTATAATAATGTCTATCAACCACAATATAATAATCATCTAGCAGAAACGCTTTCATCTCACGTTCTACATATATAGTATACAATCACAACCGCAAGCACGTATTGGTTAATGGATTTCCAACTATGACAAGGTATGGAACCACCTTTCGCTAGTGTACCTCTAGAGAGGAATACACTGGGTTCAACAAGAACATCTTGCAACCCGGCCACACATGACCGACCACTCATTTCGCTTGAGTGTATCGAATGTATATCACCAACGGTTGGGATCAGCAACAGTTTCCCGAATGGGACAGCATCGACAATAGATTTTTAGAAGTAAATGAAACTCTAGATCAGGTGATTATACACCCTAATAGGTGCGACCTACATAGCCATGATGCCTACCCGATTTTTTTCAATTCCCGGTTGTGAGGCTAGAAGCTACGCTTATCTTTTTACATATCATATCTTCATTCACTTAGAATGCCACATCGTCATACCCGCCAAATCACAAATTGATTTATCCAAAAATAACACGGGTATACAGCTAAGAGAAACGAATTCCTCCACCACCAGACGTGAATACGTTAGAAGAGTCAAATTATGCGATCTATTAGATATACTCTGTCTGACCTTCTTCCATACCAGTTGTCCTGGGACTGGACAAACCGAAGGCACTATTCAGTACAACTAACTTAGGCAGTCTTTACCTAAGATTTATACGACAGCCCTTGCACTTTACTCCGTCTTCAATATATTCAGCATACTTGATTCGCAACGCTTATGCCAATACGGAGTGGTTCTTCGGATAATAATCCAACCGGTCTCTCCATATTAACAACGTTAAAATGGTCAAAACTTTGATAGTCGGTGATTTAACTATCAAATGAAAAATGTCCGTGTACACACAATGATCTTATTTCCACATGGAATTATCGATCCAATCATCAACCATATATATATATATATATATATATTCATATTTCCTTATTTTCTACGTTTAGAAAATATACGTTATTAACATTGGAAACATTTCCATAGCTTATTCACGCATCACTACCATTCCACAATTATTAGTCCCTAACCGTAAACTAGTAGGAGAACAATTCTCTAAGTATAAACCCCGAAGGCCGAAACCAACATCAGATCGATATTCAGAAAACTATTCAACTTAACTAATCTCTAGTCAGTTTCTAATCTTGTTTAACCCTATTTCTTTACCTCTATTCGATTAACTCTATTTGATTAACTCTAATTCAAATAACTAATATTTGATTAATTCTATTTGATTAACTCTAATTCGAATAACTATGTCTATTTTAACTCTATCTTGAATAACCATATTCGATTTAACTCCATTCGCTTAACTCTGGATCACAGCGATCACAATGGTTCTACCTGATTCCCTCAGGAAACATCCGACCGCCGTAGGCTATCTACAGCCCTGCGAATTACGCTAGCAGTCGTGCTAAATGGAGTCTCATCCCGAATAACTATGTATGTTTTACTTTAATCGGTTTACTCTATTTGACTTACTCTAATCGATTAACTCTATTCATTTCCAAAATAAATATTCCTTTATCCTATTTATTTTCTAAATAAATATTCTCCTTTATAATCTCCTATTTATTTTCTAAATAAATATTCTCCTTTATAATCCCCTATTTATTTTCTAAATAAATATTCTCCTTTTTATCGTTTTATAAAATCGGTTGATTTTATAAAATTCCATTATTTCAATATACGTTGGAATATTCCCTTTTACATCCCAGGGTTTCTCATGATATTTAAAATGGCAAACCACAATGATCGATATCATTTAAACACACATAATCAAATAGATTATATATCACATCATTTATCCATATATATGAAAAACAGGAAAATAAATGTTGAGGAATCCAGTCGGATTCCTCTAACCTGTTTCCCTGCATCCACAGATGTTACACAATATAATCAACTTCACTTTCAGTTCAATATGAAATATTCTGTTAATAGAGTCAATATATATGGATTTTACGGTTTATATATATATATATATATACACACACATATATATATATATAATTACCACTAACTGACTAGCAGTTCAATCAAACATTCAACACACAATCAATCAGCCAATTTTTAACAGTTCTAAAAATACAACATGAAAATATTAACTGTACAGAGTTAGTGAGATTTACTCACATTTGCAGTTCATCGTTAAAGAATGATAAACTGTTGTTTGATTTGAATCAAACAATTTAATTCTCCATAAATTCAAATGAGCTCCCATCCACTACCAGTCAGTCTCACTAGTAGTGTCCGTTGATACGATCTCAACGTGACTGACGGTTCGTGATTTTGATTTCATATGAATGAGATACCACATTTCTAAGTTAATACAAGCTTTATAACTTAATTAACTTTAACTTAGTAAATTAATTAAAAACACCTCACACTCTTCCTCACGTGATCCGCACTCATCTCCCTTCTCCCATTTCAAACCCAGTAACTTGCTACCCCAAATCCTCTGCTAGTCACGAATTTTCTCAACACCGATCACCAACTACGATAACTCCACAGCCAACATCACCATGGCTCGCCACTTCGCGACCTGCTCCTTGCCATCGCCACACCCTACCACTCGCCTCACCCACCGTCCATCGCGATGGATTACAGGGATCGCTCCTACACCACATCGACATAAAATACTGCGAAATCCATCAAACAAATTCAGGTAGATGCGATTTCATCTACTGAATCCAAATATGGTTGTCATACTGTGAATCGAAGCATAGATTTCCCAAAAATCATAACCTAGGTCACGCCTGGATTTCAACAGTACACCAAATGCCATCGCACGAGACAAGATATATATAGAAAGAAAGAGAAAAGCTTCGTGAATCTAAACAAGTTTGTTTGCCTATTTTCAATTTCCCTTTGATTTTATTTTGATTGGTAAAGGATCAGTTTTTGTTTGAGAAAAGCAATATATTGGCGGCTCGCATTTTGCCTAGAAGGAAAAAATGAATTAGGTTTAGAAATTTTAAGGGGTACTTATAGGAAGGTTTAGATATTTTTCTTTTAATTATTATATTAATTTATAATCAACCGTTATATGTATATGTCCTTTAAAAATCCCTGTGACCACATACGATACCCAAAAATCACGAAAATTGGTATGTAGCTACAGTTCGACATTACGGTCCCAACGAAACTGGTTTCGTTGACTTCCGACACTGTATGCTCACACAGCGTATTTTTAACCGTCAAAATACTGACTGTTTTTCACTCTAAAAATCCGTACGACCACACAGTGACTCCAAAAATCACCAAACTTGGAATCTAACAATAATTTAATATTATGGATCCAACAAAGTTAGTTTCGTCGAATTCCGACTTCGTTTGCAAAAGTGGCTATTTTTAACGCTCTAAATAACCTATTTGAATATATAAACATATTTAAATTTAATTAAATTTAATATTTAAAAATAAATATTATCGTCTATATTCACAGTGGCATACCCTACAGCTCCATAGTATTCCTATATGGATTTACAACTCGATATTACATCGTCAGAGTTATATCGATGTTCGATTTCTATTTAAATCCTTATATAAAATATAATTAAATCGTTATGGTCAGGGCGCTGCATTTCTGAGAATTTGATTTGGACATAAATCAAAATCTACATGACGAAATCCCGATTTTTCTATTCCACTAGAAAGATATACTCCACCAGCTCCACACGTTTCTTGTTTTACAGAAATCCGATTTAAAACGAACTCTGTATATTCAGTTGAAGTTCAAATCGCCAAATAGCGAACTGCCGCGCCATTTCGAGCTCTATTTTAATTATATTAAAATTCTACGTTTCAAACTGACGTCGATTGAATATATTCGTCAATATAATTCAACTCTAAGCTGAATTAAATCTTAGGGATGACCCAGTTCACAGAATATTGTGGTTTCCAATATTTTTTATTATTGCTGAATTAAATATATTATTCTATTATTTAAATTAATTAAATAAATCACTTATTTAATTAAATCACCATTTAATTCACTATATCACTATTTATGTAATTAAATAAATTAATTATAATACCTCTGACAATGTGGGTCATTACATTCTTCCCCACTTAAAATAATTTCGCCCTCGAAATTTCTAAGGTACAGGACGACCCTATCTATTGGGTAAAAGTTTATCTGTTTACCTCTTATCTCTGGTTTCTCTGAATCAATTAATATCGACTAAAATATTAACTCCTTCCGACTAACTAAAATTTTCAAAAATTCTAAAAAATTTCTAACACTTTAAATTTTCGGAAAAATTTCACCATAACCTCCTTTGTACAGCCCTATCGGTAAAACCACAACTCGCCTCTCTGGGCCATCTCCAACACAAAAGAAAATCAAACAGCCAAGCGGCTTGCCAATTCGGCTCATAAATCTCATGCTTATATCAAATATAAACTTGTACCTTTTTGTCGGGCATATCAACTCTATCACTTGTATCTGTTACCAATTCAACATATGCCAATATCAATTTAATCAAACTCTGATCACTTTATCCTCAACACAACCATTCGCTTATCCATGCCAAATATCATTTCAAATTCGAGTTTTATTCTCGATTCCAAACCCTTAACTTGATTATCAAATAACACTTCAAATTCGAATCTCATAGATCCAATTTGTCTCGATATCATTCTAGTCCAATTCTATTTCAAGTTCAATTTGCTTTTCCCAATTTCTACTTAATTTTGTTTTCAATTTAACCAAACAAATTCTGGGAGTTATAAACGGTTTTGTTTTTCTCAAAAATCAAACTTTCCTTTGCAGGATTCAAACAACTTGTTTATCTAAACAATTTCAAAAACAATTTCTTTGGTACCAATCCGTCACTTAGCAACTTGAAAATGAGCACTGATGATGTCGTGATTCATCATCAGGGTTATTTCCCAGTTATCAAAGTGAGTTCAATACTATATCACTTTCAAAACCATTTCTAAACATTTCTATTTTGAAATACATTTCCAAAATACCATTCATAGTGCTTGTAAAACAATTTAAAATCTCCCAGGATTTTAAAATTCTCTTATACTTAATCCAGATTCATTTACAAACAGTTATTCAATTTCGGGGATTTTAAATTCAATTCTGGTTTTAATTTCAGATTTAATTCATCTGCTTTCATATATTTCACTTATATGAATTCTGATTGGTTATCTATAACCATTTCACATTTTGTAATCTTACTCGATTATAATTACAACCAATATATCTAATATATATATTTTCTCTATTTCAGGATATTATATGGGTAAATTTATTCTATTTACCCTCTTTTCAAAACATATCTTGTTGACCCATCGTATTCGAGTGCTTATAAACTCATATCGATAAAGTAGATCAAACTGATCGACTAGAACCCATAAACAACTCAACCAATAAATCTAAACAATATAAAACAAATTTTATATAAAAATACAAATACGTTCACTCGTATATATACACTCAAACTCAATCTACGATATTACTAACCCTATCTCTACCGAGTCACGCCACAGAGCCAAGGTAATTCTTAACTTAAGCTCTGATACCAACTGTAACGACCCAAAAATTTGAGATCTTGGTTATCCGATATACAACAGATATCGAACATCCAAGGATCGAAATACTGGTAGTTAATGAAAGAAATTAGAGGGTGATAATAGATATGATAGAAACTTAGAATAGAAGAAGAAGAAGAACACAACATCAGGGTAACACGAACCTCACAGTGGAACGAATAACATACAATATATATAACATAACTTGAAATATACATCTGTACTTGAATATACATCATTATCAAAGTACAACACTTACAACACAGCAGAAATAATCTATAGCTATATTATCTTGAAGCCTCCTGCTCCAGCTCTTCAAGTATCTGTAAATCCCGACTACTTGACTGCCCGTACAAAATTGGGCACCCAAGAGTTTAGGGAAAACAAAACAAAGTAAACTCCGGGTCAGTCATGGGACTGGTGTGAGTAAAACAATTTAAAACAGTTTAAGCCATTAAACGCTATCTCATAAGACCACGCCGTATAACGAAACTGGTTTTTCCTTATGAGAATCCAAATTATCTTTATATCAAAAACCTTTGATATTATAATAATGTCTATCAACCACAATATAATAACCATATAGCAGAAACGCTTTCATCTCACGTTCTACATATATAGTATACAATCACAACCGCAAGCACGTATTGGGTAATGGATTTCCAACTATGACAAGGTATGTAACCACCTTTCGCTAGTGTACATCTAGAGAGGAATACACTGGGTTCAACAAGAACATCTTGCAGCCCAGCCATACATGACCGACCACTCATTTCGCTTGAGTGTATCGAATGTATATCACCAACGGTTGGGATCAGCAACCGTTTCCCGAATGGGACAACATCGACAATAGATTTTTAGAAGTAAATGAAACTCTAGATCACGTGATTATACACCCTAATAGGTGCGACCTACATAGCCATGCTGCCTGCCCGATTTTTGTCAATTCCCGGTTGTGAGGCTAGAAGCTACGCTTATCTTTTTACATATCATATCTTCGTTCACTTAGAAAGCCACATCGTCATACCCGCCAAATCACAAATTGATTTATCCAAAAATAACACGGGTATACAGCTAAGAGAAACGAATTCCTCCGCCACCAAACGTGAATACGTTTGAAGAAATCAACTTATGCGATCTATTAGATATACTCTGCCAGACCTTCTTCCATACCAGTTGTCTTTGGACTGGACAAACCGAAGGCACTATTCAGTACAACCATCTTAGGCAATCTTTACCAAAGATTTATACAACAACCCTTGAACTTTACTCCGTCTTCAATATATTCAGCATACTTGATTCGCAACACTTATGCCAATACGGAGTGGTTCTTCGGATAATAATCCAACCGGTCTCTCCATATTAACAACGTTAAAATGGTCAAAACTTTGATAGTCGATGATTTAACTATCGAATGAAAAATGTTTGTGTACACACAATGATCTTATTTCCACATGGAATTATCGATCCAATCATCAACCATATATATATATTCATATTTCCTTATTTTCTACATTTAGAAAATATACGTTATTAACATTGGAAACATTTCCATAGCTTATTCACGCATCACTACCATTCCACAACTATTAGTCCCTAACCGTAAACTAGTAGGAGAACAATTCTTTAAGTATAAACCCCGAAGGCCGAAACAAACATCAGATCGATACTCAGAAAAATATTCAACTTAACTAATCTCTAGTCAGTTTCTAATCTTGTTTAACCTTATTTCTTTACCTCTATTCAATTAACTCTATTTGATTAAATCAAATTAGAATAACTAATATTCGATTAATTTTATTTGATTAACTCTAATTCGAATAACTATGTCTGTTTTAACTCTATCTTGAATAACTATATTCGATTTAACTCCATTCGCTTAACTCTAGATCGCAGCGATCACAATGGTTCCGCCTGATTCCCTCAGGAAACATCCGACCGCTGTAGGCTATTTGCAGCCCTGCGAATTACGCTAGCAGTCGTGCTTAATGGAATCTCATCCCGAATAACTATGTATGTTTTACTTTAATCGGTTTACTCTATTTGACTTACTCTAATCGATTAACTCTATTCATTTCCAAAATAAATATTCCTTTATCCTATTTATTTTCTAAATAAATATTCTCCTTT
Organism: Allium sativum; assembly: GCA_030737875.1. Taxonomy (NCBI): domain Eukaryota; kingdom Viridiplantae; phylum Streptophyta; class Magnoliopsida; order Asparagales; family Amaryllidaceae; genus Allium; species Allium sativum. Next base: position 415,438,562 of record CM060923.1, on the reverse strand, counting down.
ATGATCTCCTATTTATTTTCTAAATAAATATTCTCCTTTATAATCTCCTATTTATTTTCTAAATAAATATTCTCCTTTTTATCCTTTTATAAAATCGGTTGATTTTATAAAATTCTTTTATTTCAATATACGTTGGAACATTCCCTTTTACATCCCAGGGTTTCTTATGATATTTAAAATGGCAAACCACAATGATCGATATCATTTAAACTCACATAATCAAACAGATTATATATCACATCATATATCAATATATATGAAAAACAGTAAAATAAATGTAGAGGAATCCAGCTGGATTCCTCCAACCTGTTTCCCTGCATCCACAGATGTTACATAATATAATCAACTTCACTTTCAGTTCAATATGAAATATTCTATTAACAGAGTCAATATATATGGATTTAACGGTTATATATATATATATATATATATATAATTACCACTAACTGACTAGCAGTTCAATCAAACAGTCAACACACAGTCAATCAGACAATTTTTAAGAGTTCTAAAAATACAACATGAAAATATTAACTATTCAGAGTTAGTGAGATTTACTCGCATTTGCAGTTCATCGTTAAAGAACGATAAACTGTTATTTGATTTGAATCAAACAATTTAATTCGCCGTAAATTCAAACGAGCTCCCATCCACTCCCAGTCGGTCCCACTGTGTAGTGTCCGTCCATACGATCTCAACGTGACAGACGGTTCGTGATTCTGATTTCATATGAATGAGATACCACATTTCTAAGTTAATACAAGCTTTATAACTTAATTAACTTTAACTTAGTAAATTAATTAAAACACCTCACCCTCTTCCTCACGTGATCTGCACTCATCTCCCTTCTCCCATTTCAAACCCAGTAACTTGCTACCCCAAATCCTCTGCTAGTCATGAATTTTCTCAACACCGATCACCAACTTCGATAACTCCACAGCCAACATCACCATGGCTCGCCACTTTGCGACCTGCTCCTTTCCATCGCCACACCCTACCACTCGCCTCACCCACCGTCCATCGCGACGGATTACAGGGATCGCTCCCACACTACATCGACATAAAATATTGCGAAATCCATCAAACAAAATCAGGTAGATGCGATTTCATCTAATGAATCCAAATATGGTTGTCATACTGTGAATCGAAGCATAGATTTCCCAAAAATTATAACCCTAGGTCACGCCCGGATTTCAACAGTACACCAAATGCCATCGCACGAGACAAGATATATATAGAAAGAAAGAGAAATGCTTCATGAATCTAAACAAGTTTGTATGCCTATTTTTCAATTTCCCTTTGATTTTATTTTGATTGGTAAAGGATCAGTTTTTGTTTGAGGAGAGCAATATATTGGCGGCTCGCATTTTGCCCAGAAGGAAAAAATGAATTAGGTTTAGAAATTTTAAGGGGTACTTATAGGAAGGTTTAGATATTTTTCTTTTGATTATTATATTAATTTATAATCAACCGTTGTATGTATATGTCCTTTAAAAATCCCTGTGACCACATACGATACCCAAAAATCACAAAAATTGTTATGTAGCTACAGTTCGACATTACGGTCCCAACGAAACTGGTTTCGTCGAATTCCGACTCTGTATGCTCACACAAAGTATTTTTAACAGTCAAAATACTGACTGTTTTTCACTCTAAAAATCCGTACGGCCACACAGTGACTCTAAAAATCACCAAACTTGGAATCTAACAATAATTTAATATTGTGGATCCAACAAAGTTAGTTTCGTCGAATTCCGACTTCATTTGCAAAAGTGGCTATTTTTAACGCTCTAAATAACCTATTTAAATATATAAATATATTTAAATATAGTTAAATTTAATATTTATAAATAAATATTATCGTCTATATTCACAGTGGCATACCCTACAGCTCCAGAATATTCCTATATGGATTTACAACTCGATATTACATCGTCAGAGTTATATCGATGTTCGATTTCTATTTAAATCCTTATATAAAATATAATTAAATCGTTATGGTCAGGGCGCTGCATTTCTGAGAATTTGATTTGGACATAACTCAAAATCTACATGACGAAATCCCGAGTTTTCTCTTCCGCTAGAAAGATATACTCCACCAGCTCCACACGTTTCTTGTTGCACAGAAATCCGATTTAAAACGAACTCTGTATATTCAGTTGAAGTTCAAATCGCCAAATAGCGAACTGCCGCACCATTTCGAGCTCTATTTTAATTATATTAAAATTCTACGTTTCAAACTGACGTCGATTGAATATATTCGTCATTATAATTCAACTCTAAGCTGAATTAAATCTTAGTGATGACCCAGTTCACAGAATATTGTGATTTCCAATATTTTTTATTATTGCTGAATTAAATATATTATTCTATTATTTAAATTAATTAAATAAATCACTTATTTAATTAAATCACCATTTAATTCACTATATCACTAATTATATAATTAAATAAATTAATTATAATACCTCTGACAATGCGGGTCATTACACTATATTCGATTAACTCCTTTCGAATAACCAGATTCGATAACTCCTTTCGAATAACTAGATTCGATAACTCCTTTCGAATAACTAGATTTCATAACTCCTTTCGAATAACTAGATTCGATAACTCCTTTCGAATAACCAATATTCGATTAACTCACCTCGAATAACCAATATTCGATAACTCCTCTTCGAATAAATTAAATTCGATAACACTTCTTTCGAATAAATTATATTCGATAACTCTTCTCGAATAAACTATATTCGATTACTCTTCTCGAATAAACTATATTCGATAACTCTACTTCAAATAAGCGATATTCGATAACTCTACTTCGAATAAGCGATATTCAATAACTCTACTCGATTTACTCCATTTGAATAACTCTAACTGGTTAACTCTAACTCAAACTGGTTAACTCTAACTCTAACTGGTTAACTCTAACTGATTAATTCTAACTGATTAATTCTAATTGATTAACTCTGACTGGTTAACTCTAACTAATTAATTCTAGCTGATTAATTCTAACAGATTAACTCTGACTGGTTAACTCTAACTGATTAATTCTAACTGATTAATTCTAACTAATTTACTCTATTCGATTAACTCTAACCGAATACTAATATTCGATTAACTCATTTCGATTACCTCTTTTGAGTTAACTCCGTTGATTTATTCCTTTGTATTATTCTTTGAATTATCTCCTTTGAATTATTCCTTTTCTATTTGTTTACTTAACAAATAACTATTCCCTTTTCAAATTCTATTTATTTAACAAATAAATATTTCTTTTATCTTTCCTATTTATTTAACAAATAAATATTTCCTTTATCTTTTCTATTTATTTAACAAATAAATATTTCCTTTATCTAATCCTTTTCACATATATTTTCCTTTTATATTTGTTTTACAAATCTTTCCTATTTATTTTTCAAATAAATATCCTTATAATATCATATTTATTTTCCAAATAAATATTCCTTTTATAAAATCCTATGATTTTATAAATAGTTCCTTTTCTATTCTATTTGTAAATGGTTTACAAATATTTCCTCTTTATCTTCTATTTATTTTCTAAATAAATATCCTTTATAATATCTTATTTATTTTCTAAATAAATAATCCCTTTATACTTCTATTTATTTCGAAATAAATAATTCATGTTATACTTCTATTTATTATCTTAATAAATATTCTTCTTTATAAAATCCTCTGATTTTATAAATAATTCCCTTTTGAAACCCTTTTGATTTTATAACTATTTCTTCTAAAAAATCCTTTTTATAAAATCCTTTGATTTTATAAATTTTCTATTTCAATACACAGTTTTGAAATTTCCCTTTTTCATTCCAATATTTCTTTTGGTATTCAACAGTACCAAATAACAAGACCAGTGTCATTATAATCAATCATAGATTATTCATCACATCATATAACACAATATATGAAAGTAGTAAAATAATTGTTTAGGAATCCAGTTGGATTCCTCCGACCTGTTTCCCTAAATCACAGATGTTAAACAACATAATTAACATCGATTTCATTTCAATATGAAATATTATGTTAAACAGAATCAATATTTGATTAACGATTTATATATATATCGTTATCTATAATTTCAACCAATACACAAGCAATTCAACCAAACAGTTAACACACAGTAATCAACAGATGATTATCAGTTCTAAGAATACGTTATAAATTATAACTGTTCAGAGTTGGTGAGTTTTACTCACATTGGACGATCATCGTTAATAATGATAACCATCGCTTGATTCAGACGGACAATTTATTTTGCGATAAATTGTGATGAGGTCTGATGGAGTTCCAGTCAGTTCCATCGTGTAGTGTCCGTCCATACGATCTCAACGGATCTGGCCGTTCGTGATTCTGATACAGTATGAGATAGTTATCACATTATGAAGTTAATACACTTTTATTTTAAATAAACTTTAAACTTAATAAATTTTATTGGGCTTAACCATTTTTCAATCGGCCCATCCCCTTATTGCATTGAACCCAGGCCCGCACCTTTATAAAAACATCCAGGCCTGCTCATCCCATTTAACTCGCTACGCCCTTATTCCTTCTTCCCCGACTCAAAATCTCGTGCTCCATAAAATACCACGTACAAAAACCATGGCCATTCACGCAACCTACTCCACCAAAAACCAAACAGTTAATTGACCAAATTCATCTCCATCCCATCCTCTTCCACTTCATCACCGTCCAACTCAACTCGAGCTCAACTCTTCCTCACGACGCACGCGAAACCCTATAGTAGACATCGACATTATTTGATTCGAACTTCACCCAAAAACACACCGCAGGTTCAAATTCTCCTGCTAAGCTCAGAAACGTCCTCGGATTCAAGTATCAAGGCCCCAAATCCATGGTTCCACAAACCCTAGGCGCGCTGAGAAGAACGAGCGAACCAGAAATGGGCATTGCACCCTAGGAGATGGATACCAAATTGAAGAAAATTCACTAAGGATTTCAGAAATGTTTGTGTTGCGATTTATTGGAATTTATTTCTAATTCTTCTGGATTTTTAAATGTCATGGTTTGGTTTGAGAAATTATTGTTGTGGCGGCATGATAAATTTTGACCAGAGAAATGGAAATTAAGGGTTTAGGAAAATTTGTAAGGTATTTATAGGAAGGATTTAATATTTTTAAATTCGATTATTTAATTCATTTTTAAGCAAACGCTATATTCATTTGTTGATAAAAATTCCTCTGTTCACCCATGATACCCAAAAATCACGAAAATTGACATGCAGCTACAGTTCGACCTTACGGTCCCAACGAAACTGGTTTCGTCAAATTCCGACTCCGTTTGCTCACACAGCGTATTTTTATCTGTCAAAATATCGACTGTTTTTCACGTTAAAAATCGGTACGGCCACATACTGACTTGAAAAATCACGAAAACTGAAATCTAACAATAATTTAACATTGCGGATCCAACAAAATTAGTTTCGTCGAATTCCGACATTGTTTGCAAAAGTGGCTATTTTTAAAGCTCTGAATAACCCATTTAAATATATAAATAAATATTATAGTATATATTCACATACGATATCATACAGCTTCAGAATATTCCTATATGAAGTTCTAACTCGATATTTCAAATCCCGATTAAATCAATATTCGATTTATAATGAAATTCCTTTTTAAAATATAAAATATTCCTTTATAAAGTATAAAGGAATTCCATAGCAACTTTTATAAAATTTGATTTGGACATAAATCAAAATCTACACGACGAAATCCCAATTTTTCTCTTCCACTAGAAAAATATACTCCACCAGCTCCACACGTTTCTTGTTTCACATAAATCCGTCTTAAAACGGATTCTGTATTCCCAATTGAAGTTCAAATCGCCAAATTGCGAACTGCCGTGCCATTTCGAGATCGATTTTAATTATAATATAATTTCTACCTTCAACTGACGATTGTAAATATATTCGTCAATATAATTCAATATAAACTGAATTATATATTTTAAATTGTCCAATTCACACCATATAATGGATTCTGTTATTTCCGATTATTTCGGAAATATATATATTATTCTATTATTTATATTAATTAAATATAAATATTATTTAATTCTGGTTATCGATATCGCCACTCGATATTTAATAATTAAATTAATTAATTATCCGACAGCTAAAAAATGCGGGTCATTACATTATAAATTTAAACAAATCAATAATTGATGTATCACCCTTGCAAGCTTTAACCATTGAACCAATATTTTGCTCCATATGAAATGTGCAATAACTATGAAAAGAAGATGGAAATACTTTAGGAACACCTAAGAGCAAACCCCATTGACGATCAGACATAAAAACTAATTCACGATCTTCATGAAGCATCTCTTTTAAATTCTCTAAAAACTAAGTCCAATTTGATTCATTTTCACGTGAGACGACTCCCATAGCTAGTGGAGAGAAACCTGAAAAAATGTATTACAAATTTAAAATGCTAACATAAAATAATAATAGTAGCATAACTATATCAAAATATAAATCAATTCAATATCTTGCATATACCATGCTATATGTAATTAAAAAATGCTAAAGTAAACTATCATAATATATGTCATGACTAAATCACTGAAACAAATAAAAAAGAAAAGCAGCAATATGATGCAAAACAAAAAAGGGTAAAGCAAAAAGCATAATGTATCTTAGGATGAGAACTGAGAAACAAGTATGATAAAATTGCAGTCATATGATACACAGGAGTCTTACAGTACACAAGAATTTAAAAATGCTAATGTAACCTAGCATAATGAATTTAATGACCAAATTAATGAAGCAAATATAAAAAGGCAAATTCTATTCAGACCCGAAAAAATACTGAGTAGCCACCCTTTTTTATTTTAAAATTTCGCTGGACAAAAATACCCTTCGTTGAATATATTTTTTTTACACATTTTCATCAACCACGTAGCGCGGGTGTGGGGATTGTGATTCATCCTAGTAGGGGCCCTACGAGGTTGACATCAATACCTCGTAGGTGTCCTACGAGGTTAGCACCATTACCTCGTAGAGTTCCTACGAGGTAAGCAACATAACCTAGTAGTGACTCTACGAGGTAAAGGGTATTTTGGTCATGCGACAGTTTTTAAAAAATTGGGGGGGCTACTCAGCAAATAGATGGGTCTGAATAGAATTTGCCATATAAAAAAATGAAACAATATGATAAACACAAAAAATTGCTAAAGGAAAAAGAGTATCGTGTACTTTAGGATTAAAACTGTTAAATAAATAGGAAAAAAAGCAATCTTATAATATTTCTACGTCATCCCCTAAAAAAAATAAAATAAAAAAGAACACAGACGCACAGAATAACAGAGAAAGCAAAAGGGAAACAAAATAAGCAATATAATACACAGAGGAAAAATGCTAAAAAAAAGTCTTAATGTGCTTCAGATTCACAGCAGTGATTTTTTTTTTTTTCAATACACTCTTATAAGAAACAAAGAATAAAATGCTAATGCAAACTGTCATAATATATTTCATGAATGCATAGAAAAAAAAGTAATAATATACAATAAAATGAAAAAAAATACTAGCATTATGTATTCCATATTATTAAACAAACAAAAAATGCAGCAGTAAAATAAGAAAATAGAACATGCAGTATTTCAATATCTGTTTGTCAAATGGAATTTGTAAAAACTATGAACAAAAAATGCTAACTAGATTAGCATTATCAAATATAATGCAAATGAAATGCAATATTCAGTGTTATAAATATATGCAATATGTTATCCATATAATGACTCCTGGGCCGTCACATTAGCTAGTAGCCCTAGCCCAGAAATGTACAGCATGTACGGCAACCCTACACCAAAGAAAGGCAGCCTCTAATCTGGATTGTAGCATGCATGCCAACTTGCATTAATTAGTTACAAACCCAAACCTATTACAGTGAAAGAAACCTAATGTTATATTGTTATATAGCATGGTAAGCCTATTGTCAATTCCGGAGCAGCCAAGGGAAACTAGAGATATATCATCAACTGAAGGCAACAAGTAGAAATTTTTTGCAAACAAATACTTTTCAGTAACAATATTTTTCGATGATGTAATGGTCAAATGGTAATCAACTTGAAAATTTGAACTGTAAAACAAGATTCAATTCTGACAAAAATTTAAACATTAGGTCAGGGCTGATCAAATCTAATTCAACACATCATCAAAACTGAATCCACTAGCATGAGATTCACCATCATTCCCATAAAATAAATGAACTTCACCAAAAATGGCATACTAAAGAATTCAAAAATAAAAAAATAAACAACTTAAAAAAATAAAAGACAAAGACTAAAACTCAAACCTTGGTTTCCATTTTTTGCAGTGGCTGCTAATAAAACTCTTGGTCTACCCTTTAAAAATGCTGCATCCAGAAATATAAGAGGACGACAATGTCGAAAACCAACTAAGCAAGCATTAAATCCAATGCAAACTCTTTCAAATTGCTGACTCGACGGATCAACATCCAAAACAACATAACTTCTTGGATTAGTTTTCTTCAAAGTCTCCAAATACCAATTTAATTCATTATATGACATAACATCATCTCCATAAATTTCCTTCGAAGCCAATTGTTTTCCGGAGTATAAAAAATATTAAGAAAGATCAAAATTAAACTCTCTTCTAAATTCAGCGATAATATCTTTCGGCTTCTTCATAGGGACATCTCTAATTTGAACAATAATCTAAGATTTAATAAATTAACTAGAAATATAGACTTTCTTAACATCCCTTAATCCAGCACCACACGAATGTTCAAAGTTATAAGTTCTAATAAAGAAACGAAGAGGCTGTCTAGGATCCGAAGAAGCATTTAAATTGAATTTACAACCTTCCTTATTCCAAGAGCATATGACAGATATTCTTTGAGGACAGTTTTTAAAATAAATAAATTCATATCCTTCTTTTATTTGATAAGCCATTAGAAACTCCCTAAAATCTTCAACACCACTAAAACAATAACCAATAAAATCCATAAGGTTCATTTGACACACTTTCCTTATAATATCTTCAAATAAGAACTTGATTCACCACATGCCTTGATGCTATAAGAAACAGAACAAACTGAAATGCTCTGCTGATTAGAATTGACTGAAAAACTACTGTCAACATTGAGCTCCAGGGCATGATAGCACAACTTAACAGTGAAAACAAAAAAATGATTCTTCTTGTAAATTTGAAAGCACAATATTGTATGAAAATCCGAACCAGTATTAACTGTGATAATCTTACTTTCCAAATTATATGATATTTCAATAGAACTAGGAGTAAGACATGTCCAATATTCACATATGTGATTCTTAACAGTAATTAAAGAACAACTCATGTCCAGTCGAATAGAGTAGCTACACTCAACAAATAAAAATAAAACCAAAATGCTATTCCCAAGACTGCTCCTGCCAAAAATTATACAGATTCAGATATAAATAACAAATGGTATTATAAGATGCCAAAAAACCATGTACAGTCAAAATAAATATTAAACAGCAAGAAAATGCTAAATGCACGTAGCATTAAAATCTAAAAAAAAATCATAATAACGTATCCAAAAACATACCCTTGTTCTTCTCTACTGATTGAAACCAAATCAGACATGACGCAAATAACCTGTAAATTCATAAGAAAATAAGATCAATAAAACATAACAAAGAAACAGTAAATAATAGATCAAATAGATCGAAAATAAAAACCTAAATTAAGATAAAATTACCTACTGAGATCGATTTAATAAAATAATCGAAATAATCCAATTAACGATGTAAAATGCACGTAATCAATGAATGATTCGAGTTTCCATTTGAATTGAAAGAATATCGAAAGAGGGAAGGAGAAAATAAAAAACGGAGCATTATTTACTTAGGCCTAAAAATAAACTGAAGTTTGGCCTTTACGTGAAATTATCTGAGCTGCGTTTTTTGGGACAAATAAATTTAAAACTTTGTCCTCTAGCCCATTTTCCGCATCTTATAATCAATGGAGACTAATTCTGCGTTTCTTATAATCCAATATCTAAAACTACACCAGCAGCAGCATTTGGATTATCACGAATTAATTTAGTCATACCTGAAGGTTTATTTATAATAAACTCAACCAATGTTCATCCACAATCAGATGCCAAATTAATATAATTCAACGCATATCGAGTCAAAGGATGTACTGTACCTCGTAGGACCTGCAATGTAAAAGGTTTCATTAAGAACTGCATTCTCAAACTCAGATAAAGTTTCACACTGAAGGACATTCTTTTTTTTTATAGATCCCCGTAAAAAGTAGAGGACAAATATGAATTTACACTGTTATGATTTCTCACCTATTTGAATTCTACAATAACACTTCTGACGCAAATGAAAATACTTTTAATTAGGCAATAGTAGCAAATTCTATACTTTATCATCCGAGAAAAAAATGTTAATGGTCAAACTAATATCTCACTTTAGCTGTAAGTTACCTTCACGTTGTCACTTGTTGGAATGGGACTCTGTGACATCACAACTTTCCAATTATATACGTTCCCAGATACTTTCCAACTGTTGTTCCATACATCCTAGTACATAGTACATAACCTGTAATTCAAGACCATATCGTTGAAAAATAGTTTGGAATAGGCATGCATAAGAACCTATCATACTATATATAGCCGTGGATAAAAATTCTATTAAAAGCATTAAATGCTTTACTATTTACCAATATCTTATACACATTCAAAGAAGGTTTCAGTGTGAATATTGATGGTGACATAGGGTGCATTCGCAAACAAAAATTGGCATGCTTAACTTTTTGGTGGCGTCCGATGCCAATTACTTTTGCTCTTTCCAGATGAGACGATTCGTGAACGTTGGAAAAGTAACAATTGGCGTCCGTGGACGCGTCAGACGCCAACGGTTAATTATCCAACGTTTCCTTTCAGGTGCTATAAAACCCCCTTCACCCCCCCCCCCCCCATTCTCCTCCATCTAACCCGAAACCACCCCTCTTTACCTCAAAAAACCGATTTTTTTTCGAGCAATTTCAAGCTACAAAAAAAGGTTTTTTATGCCGTTGTTTTTATTTTTCAACTTTCTATAACATATGTATTTTTCGAATTTTTCTGAAATTTTTTTTGGGTATGTAGCTGTCTACCTCTTCCACCTCTACTACTTCGCAGCCATTTGCAAATTGGACGAACGACCGAGAGTCTGCGTTTATAGATATTTGCATTGAGTTTATAGCCGAGCGCAATACGAGCGTCTGCCACTTCTACTCAACAGTCGCGACAGTAATGAACGACCGTTTTAATCTGGAGTTCACAGAAACCCAGATTAAAAATAAATGGGATAACATGAAGCGCTCTTTTCGCGATTGGGACAGATTGCTACGAACACCTGGCGGTGTATGGAATGCAGAGATCGATAATCTGGACGGTTTTGATGATTTTTGGGATACCGGCGGTGGCAGACCATACAGACGATTCAGGAAGAACTCGTCGTTGAAGTTCCGAGAGCAGGACATTATGTTCGAGGGTTGTTTGTGCAAAGATACCTGTGCATACCCGATTCCTGATGTTGAGCCTCCTACTGCACCTGCACCTCCACCAACGCCAGTTCCGGCTGCTTCTTTCTCCCATGCCGAAGCGGGTTTCTATACTGGTTGGATGGCTTCAGGCGATTCCCCTTCTGGTCAGCCTTCTAGGCGCAGACAGGTGGAGCGTGTCATCCCGTTTATGACCGACCATGTGAGACAGCTTGCTGCTCGTTGCTTGAAGCTTGTTCACGGATCGACGCGTGTGGAACTTTGGAAGATTCTGACGATTTTCTGCAATGATGCGCAGAATGCGGATATTGTTCAGAAGCTTACCGATGAGGGCATATGTGAGTTTATTTTAGCGAAGTTGATCTTATTACCACATCGTCGTTTATTTTAGATTTTTGTGTATTTGTTTTAATTTCAGCCTTGTTGTGTTCTTTATGTTTGTATTTTCTGATCATGTAATGAAAAATGTAGTCGTTTTGTTTTGTATAATTAGTATTTAATTAATTGAAAACAGTTAATTTAACTATTAAATACCACGCTCAAATACCCCGCCCAAATACCCCGTTCGTAGCTAAAAACACATTCCCCGCTCGCTACAGTACCATGCTCACATTCCCCGCTCAAATGTCACGCTCAAATACCCCGTTCCCGTTTGTTAAGAACGCACCCATAGTATCACGAGACATAAATTATGCTGCAAAACAGTGTTGAGGTTTAGCCGGGAATATAAATTTTATTGTCCAGTTTTCATAAGCCATATTTTTTTATCAGTATGTACCAATATAGGAGGATTTTGTAAATTTTTACTCAATCAACATACCATACATTTATATTTTGAAAAATATTTCTTAAATAATAATCAAATGAACTCGAATATAGACTTGTTCGGTTCATAAGAAAAAAAATTGGATGTAACCAAAAAAATCATTAACTGCTTATCAAGCAGTAAGCTGATTACAACTTCAACAATACTATAATCCATTAAATTAACCAAGCAAAGAAGCTACTAACCTTAAAATCTCTCTCATCAAATTTACCAAGAGAGACCTGCAAAGCAAGGTAGGCGCCATCAGTAAAAGCCCAAGTTCTATAGACAGTCAACCCCATTTTGGTAGCAACCTGAAACATAGCTTGAACTCTGTCTCTCCCAAACTCTTCAGTTGACTGACCCATCAACCAAAGCCTGAGTACATATATTTTACTATTAGAAACTAGCTTCAGAAACCCTTCAATCCGGACCAGCGATACCGCAACCCTCTGTCCACAACCCGCTGTCGAATCAACCGAACCAAATGTGTAGAAACTTAGTAAATCCACGACCCTCTGTCCTATTGATCCTCATCAACCAGAAAACAATGACAACCATCCACAAACCGGTCATCCCCAAATCAAATTCGCGCCAAATCAAAAGACCCGAACTCCGCAAACCATTATAGTCACAAGCCTAGCATCGAACCCCTCTACACATCCATCATCGAACAATCCTATCATCACCTACCAGTTCACTGGCACAAACCACAACTCATAACCATCCTAAAACCACATCCCAATTCGACCTGAAACCTATTCAAACAGCCAAACAAAATCGGGTTACCACACACCCACATCGGTCAATTCACGCGTCCATGCAAGTCATTTTTCCAATTGATCACCACCAGACCCACCTACAGATCGGATTTTGATCGCTTTCTATCCCTCTACCAGATCTATGTCTAGATCTATCTCGCAACCCACGCCAGTAATACCAGAACCACCTGTTATCTCTAAATCTACCTTCGATTGTAGTACCGAATAACTAATTTATTTTGTGAAAGGAAAAAAGAACGAGGTGATGGGGAGAGAAGACAATAGGCGGCGCAGATAGGGTTTTAGTTTAAGAATACGAGACATAGGCTCCTGTGTAAAGAAATAAAGGCGGTGGTAGAAAACTGAGCCTAAAATTTAAACTTTGGAGCCAAAATTTTGGTATGGAGCCAAAATGAAATTTCTGGATGAACTAGAAATAAAGGCGGTTGGCAGCTCTTTTCGGTCTTTCACGTTTGCGTCCTATGCAACCTACTAGTGGTGGGGGTCCACCGTTTTGCTGATGATCACTTGGTTTTATTGCTTGTAATTAACAACACTTACTAGAAAAAAGTTATAAAATAATAGACATAAATAAATGCTTGCACCGGTGAAAATTAATTAGTTGTTAGATTCTTATTAAAATAGCCTAATACAAACAATCGGCAAAACTATTTTTATTACAACTGGAAGAAAAACATAAAAACTAAAAATACATTCATTTATTAAGTATATAATAGTAATTATCTGATGTTAAAAATTAAATAGATTTATTTGTTATCATGTGTAAACTAAATATTAACTCTGGTTTAAAAATTATAAATGGCTGACTAACTTCTTCTTAATTGTCGCGTACTATCTATTAATTAAAAATTAAACATTCTTCTTAACTATCATTTACTATTTATTAATTAAAAACTATTAATTAATAATCTTTTACCAGTCATTATTAATTAATAATTATTGATAAATAAATACCAAATATCATAGCATAATTATTAAATTTTCTTGTTAACTTTTAATTATTAATTACTAGTCTTGATGACATAACTAGTAATAATTAATTGTAAGTTGGTAATTATAAATTACTAATAATTGTAAATTAATTTTTATGGATTCTACTCTTAATTATTGAATATAATTCATCAGTTAATACTTGTTAAGTATTAATCCTAATTATTGACATTAATCTTGATTATTAAATATGTATAAATAATTAAAAATTGTTAATCACTATTTATGAATTATCAAGCATAAAAATTATTAAGTAACATATTAAGTGCACATTATTATTATAAATTATTAATTAATTACACTACGCTAAAAATTAGAAAAAAGAATTGTAACATACATCTGTTATAGTTAGAAAAATAGAGATGTAATTGACATCTGTTACAATTAGAAAAAAGGAGGGTTCTAAAAACACACAACTTTTACAACTAACAAAAAGAGTTGTAATATGTATCTATTACAACTGGAAAAATAGAAGAGTTGTCAAAAACAAATATCTTTTTCAACTAACAATAAGAGTTGTAACAGACATCTATTACAACTAACAAAAAGAAGAGTTGTCAAAAATAAGTATCTATTACAACTAGCCCAAAAAAATAGTTGTAATAGACTTATATTACAACGGGCAAAACAAAAGAGTTGTTGAAAACTAATCTATTACAACTTTTTTTGACCAAGACGGGTGTGTAGCGTGAAACTACAAAGCCGGTTATGCGTAATCATAGTAGATAATAATATAAACTGGTTGACAAGCCCAACCAGTGGCATAATAAGTCTAGACCCAGCTGGTCAATAAAGATAATACAAGTACTAAGCAGAATATGTACATCATAGAGGACTAAGCGTATCATAAAGGTACACATCCAAAATAAACCATAGATAATAGTAAGTAGCTACTTCAGGATCCAAGAGGGAAGAAAGACCTGCTTTCTTGCGAGCCAAGAGATTGAGGCATTGGAAGAGAAAGTCTTAAGCGAGTGTGCCTAGCTGATCCTGTCCATGATTCGAAGAGATGCAGGATATGATAACAGGTACCCATCATAAGTTTCGAGAGTCTGCCAAAGGTGATTGCATTACGTTCTAACCAAATACACCATGAAAAAAAGCCACTAGGGAATCCATTAAGGAATCAAGGGGGTTATGCTGCCAGTAATCAAAGAATGAGCTGATAGTGGGGATGAAGCCAAGGATGAAGGAACTGATTGCAGCCCACACTGCATATGAGAATTCACATTCGAAGAAAAGATGTGAAAGAGATTCATTACTTTGGTTGCAGAGTACACATATAGGATCAATATTGATATTGTAGCGATGAATTCTGTCTTTGGTGTTTATGCGGTTGTGGATAAGAAGTCATTGAAAGAAGATTATGCCCCGGGGGGAGGGGGGTAAGTTGAGTTTCCAAATTCTCGAGAAAGAGAAGCTTTGGCCAGGATGGATCAGGTATTTGTAACAGGATGCGACCGAGTAGATGTTGGGTGGGCCTAATGCCCAAACAAATGAATCTGGTTCTAATGATAAGTTAGTAGAATTGAGGATATGATCAATTGAATTGATTTCATTTAAGGATTCAATTCCCAGAAATGTTGAAGGAAAAAGCCCATTGGGCCAAGTTCATGGGCCAAGGCTACCGTTAGCAGGTTATGTTGGTTTGCTGATGTAAGGATGGAAAAAACAGTGTATAATGGGGTCTGTTCATTCCAAATATCCAACCAAAAGAGGCAGAATTCACTGTTTCCAATTTTTACATGAAAAAGGGATTTAACTCTCAATATGGTGGATAAAATTCCTCTCTAGAATAGTGAGGGTCTAGCATCAGGTCTGAAATGGAGGATGAGGAAGGGATTTGAATTGTACAAACGATTCAAGATCCAGTCTTTCCAAATGAATTGACCAGGCAAGAGGGTTCGCCATAGCCATTTAGCAAGCAAAGCAGTATTAAAGGATGAGAGGTTCAGAATACCAAGTCCACCATGATTAGTTGGGAGACAAACAGTTTGCCAGTTGATGGGTTTTTTAAGGTTACCACCATTCCAAAGAAATGTACTATGAATTGAATCAATTTTGTTAATAACCCAGATAGGGAGTTTGTGGAATGACATCAAATATGTTGGAATTGATGAGAGGACATGCTTAACAAGTATAAGACGGCCAACAGAGGATAATGGGTTCGCCTTCCAGCTTGAAAGTTTGTTTTCAATCTTAGAAATGAGTGGTTACCAATCATGTTTATGGAGTTTAGTGGGACGGAAAGGAATGCCCAGATAATGGGAATGATTCAAGCTTACAGCTGAGGCAGTTAGCTATGACAGGTCCCAGGTGAGTACAATTACCAAGCATAATAATGGAGCTTTTATTAAAGTTAATAGAGAGGCTTGAAATCATTTCAAATGAATAGAGTAGAATTTTGAGGCAATGAATGTGTTTGGGAGAGGGAATGGTGAAGAGAATTGTACCATCTGCAAATTGCAAATTGGATGTGCAAATATCTGAATTTGGGATTGGGGTACCTGAAAAAATGTTATGAGAGAGGGCTTGTTTGACCATTTGGTTAAAGACATCAGCTATTAAAACAAAAATGAGAGGAGAGAGAGGATCCCCTTGTCTTAAGCCTCTTTTGGATTTTATTTTGCCTCCATATTCACCATTGATAAAGACTGTAGAAAGGCTAGTGTGTAATATTTCTTTGATCCAGTTACACCACCTTAATGGGAAACCCCTATGTGTCATGAGAGATAAAATGAATTCCCAATTGACTGAGTCAAAGGCCTTTGAAAAACCAAGTTTAAGGAGGACACCAGGGGTGTTAGAGAAATGACAATAAGAAATTACTTCTTGAGTAGCTGCCACACAGTCAAGGATATTTCTTCCAGTGATAAATGCAGATTGTTCATTGCCAACTAGAGAGTCTATGTCTTGCTGGACCCTGTTAGATAGAATTTTAGTGATGATCTTGAAGGTTGTGTTGAGAAGACTGATAGGTCTAAAGGAGGAGACAGTGTTAGCACCAGGAAATTTTGGAATGAGGATAATATTGGCGTAATTCGATTTGGCTATTGATGAAGGGTTCGAATAGAATTCTGAACACATGTCAATGATGTCATTTTTTAAAATGGGCCAAAAGTGTTTAAAGAATGATGGGCCAAAACCATCAGGCCTAGGGGCTTTATCATCAGCCATAACCTTAACAGCATTCCAGATTTCTTCCTCTGAGAAGGGTTGATCGATGTTGATGGGGGTAGGGTTCGGATACAAACAATGCCAATCAATATCCGGAGAGGGGGTGGAGATGAACCGAGGAGGTCTCTGTAGAAGATAGTAAATTGTTGGCAAATCTATTACAACTTTTTGAATAAAACAATTGTAAAAAACCTCTATTACAACTGACATTTTATGACAATTGTAAAATTGCAGTTCTATTATGGTGTTTTCGTTGTAGTGTAATCAAGATATCATGTTCCCACAATCCCTAAGGATTCAACTAGGTTAAGTATTTCAGTTCATTACCATATTCATTTATGGTTACAATGTGCTAGACTTCCCACATTATGCCCACAAGTTCTGGATGCTGGATATGTCGGGCGGATCTGAGCAGACTTCTTCCACAAGTCGGACTTAACCTTGTATCTTAGCACGTCTCGTATTTATGCACTTAGACAACTCACATTAGATTCACCACTTGTGGTCGCTGTATATGCCAGGCGATTCCGGGCAGACTTCCACCACAAGTGTAAGCTAACCTCATGTCATAAGCACAGTTACAGTTTCTAATTACTGTAATCCTAGGCATCTTCACTATTAATCAATTATACCTATGTCATTACATGTTTTCATGCCCCTTTCCCAAGTTGTGTTCATATTAAACCATATGCCAAAATTAGTGTCTTTAATCCCAATTTGATTGTTGCCCCAAATTCATATTCACATATTTCATTCAAATTATGCCTAAACTTCTAATTACAAGTTATGCCCCAATTTTTACCGTTTTCCCCTTGTTCCCCGTTAAACGCATTCGCATATTTCAGCGGCATGCTTAGGCTCAAAAGTAGCCAGGCTATATAAAAATTAAATGGAAAGATGAAGGGAAGATGACAGAAATGATCATACTAATCAAGGTTGACATATAATGATAGAATTAGGCATACACATATAGTGGCTTAATGACAATATAGGTATATAGGAACGGATCTGATGAATATGTGACAATAGGATTGATTCTAACATAATAGGGACATTATAAACACGCATGAAAGGATCTAAACTATGAATGAAATATCCAACTGATAACAGATCTGGTTTAGCCATAACATAATAAAAATAGGCATAAGGTGATCTTAACAGTGAATTAGATCTATAAACAGTAGCAGATATGACATAATAAATAAGTATAGGTTTAGATCTGAATCATATACATGTCAAATTAACATAGATACAGGCAGATCTGGTATGATTCAATTAGTCATAGGCATAGATCCAAGTTACTGTCATGTCACATTACTTTTAATTATTTTGATCTAAAATTAACATAGACTCATAATGATTTTGGACCTAGAAAATAGAAGGAGAATAGCCGATGTTGAATCATAGATCTACACTTGAATAACTCTAAATTTGATTAACCTGATTGTAGAAGAAGAATTTTTTTTGATTCAATCTAGGCAGCGACAACATCTAGTCCTCCATTATTTCAGTGTGGAAAAACAAGAGAAATGAGGCCATATTTATAGCTGCCAGCCCCAAACCCTAATCTGCCACGTCTGCCTTGGGGGGGGGGGGGTCGACCCCCCTTTATGTGATCGACCCATGGGTCGGCCCCCCTTGAGGGTTCGACCCAGGGGTCGACAACCCCTATAAGGGGTCGACATCCCTAGGCGGGATTTTTCCCGCTCACCTCAATTCTGCGCGATTTTGAATTCTGGACCTAACTTGGAACCGGTTTTGAATTTCTGGACCATATGTGTGTGTGTGTGTGTGTGTGTATATATATGTATATATATATTCTTCTTACGTGTATACAAACTTCAAACCTTAATAACTTCTTCATACGGTGCCCGTTTTACGCAAACCAAGTGCCTATTTTGGCCAGAATTCCGAAACGAACACATTGGCGCAGTCTATTTCACTTAATTATGAATATTAAATTAATTATTCTTTAATTTATCCTATTAAGTTCTGTTAAAATATAGGGTGTTACATTCTCTCTTACTCAAAGGATTTCGTCCCCGAAATCTCCAAGTTAAGAAGAATGTATATCCTACCATCCATCATCCATCTACTCATCCATCAATCAAAGGCATCCATTATCCTTAAAAGATTTCTAATGCTTATATAAACATATGCAAAGGTGTGTGTATGTCCTTATATTAATGCAAAAGATCAGGCGGTCTACTAATTCAGTCAACCTCCTTAATGCAATGTATGTGTAACGAACCAGAAAATTCGATGCTCGAATTTTCGACACAATTACATCCAGTGTCCAAACTCGTGTACCGAACATCCAGAAAGTTAAAAGGAAGAATGCAGAGGGTGAGATTAGAAAAAAGAAATATTAGAATAGAAGAAGAAGAAGAATTAACACAATAGAATGAGTCTCACATCGCAGTGGAACAAAATGTAATATGAAATAACTTTATTGAGAGCTTTAAATAAAACTTACAATCATCATTACATTATCACATCTGGATGGTTATAATTACCTATCTTCATATATAGTCACTTAGCAAAAAAATATTATATAATAGCATACGTCTGAACTCATCCAGCTCGTCTCTCGACTTCGCATCATCTGATAAGCTGGACCTGTACAACCCGGTCTAACCGAGCATTTCAAACACCGGGTCAGTCTGGTGAACCAGAGTGGGAACAACTCGCAAAGTTTAAGGGGATCATCCAACTTGATTTTAAAGTTCGAAAATCTTTTCGAAATACAAGGATATTCGTAAGACCAAATCCACACATAAACACAGACAGTTTTTACCTTATGATAACCCAAAACATTTTTAAATCACATATATATTCGGATATTATAATAGTGTCTAAATACAAAAAATAGCAATCTAGCGGAACGCTTGCATTTCAAGCTCCACATATATAACATACAATCAAAAACCACGAGTGCTTATTGGAGATTGGATTGTGACTATGACAAGGTATGGCACCACCTTCCGATAGTGTATCTCTAGAGGCGAATACACTGGGTTTAACAAGAACTCTTGCAACTCGGCCCACACATGACCGATCACTCATTTCGCTTGAGTGTATCGAATGTATATCACCAACGGTTAGGATCAACAACCGTTTCCCAAAAGGGACAGCATCGATAGATTAAAGAAGGAAAAGGAATTTCTCTAGATAAGTGATTATACACCCTAATGGGAGCGACCCAAATAGCCATGCTGCCTACCCGATTTTTATCATTTGCCAGTTATGAGGCTTGAGGTCATAACGTATCTTTTTAAGATAGCACACCGCCATTCAATTGGAATGCCACATCGTCAGATCCACCATAAATCACTAATTGATTCCCATAAAAAAACTCGGGTTGTTAAATTAAGAGAAGGTGTCTTCTTCGCCGCCACAGAAATACGTTTGAGGAAATCAACGTACGTAATCCATTTTGAAAATACTCTGTCAGACATCCGTCCATACAAGTTGTCCTGGGACTGGACAAACCGAAGGGACTCTCCTACCGCATCCAAAGGATCAGCAGCGCGTAGTCCTTGCATATCCGCAAAATTTCAACTACGACCGAATCACATTAGAATATCTCTGGTTGTACGGCCAGAGAATGTTCGGCAGCATTCCTTCCGCTTATGAAGATCCACAGTCTTCAATTGCTCCATCTCGCTCAGCATCTGATATCTTAAATGTTCACATATTCATTAGTCGGAATGGTTTTTGAATATAAATTTGATCCCGGTCTTTCCATACCAGCAATCGTATTGGCCAGATTTGATAGTGGGTTATTTAACTATCAAATAAACAACCATTCAATCATGAAAATAAAATGAATTCATTAATTCAGTATTCAACAACATTTGGCCCTTTTAATAATTAACAAATGGTTGATTCAACTTCTAAATCTTTTAATAATTTAAAATACAGTATTTACTTCTTATTTTCGTATACTAGCATTCTCAATAACATTCCATTTCAATACTTAAAAGAAAACATCTTATAATTAAATCCAATTATTATCTCAAAACATTAGTTACAATATTATTCATGCATATCTATACTCCAACAATCATTAGTCCCTAACCGTAAATTGGTAAGCGAATAACTCCCTAAGTATCAACCTTGAAGACCGAAATCAGATCAATACTCAAAAAGTCACTCATCTCAACAATCCCCGGTTAGGTTCTAATTCTTATCTCAACTTATTATCAATCCATAATATTCCATTTCTAATTCGTTCAATCAACTTCCACTTTGAAAATCTCATTTCAATTCCATTATTAAGTAATGTTAATTTTACTTAACGTTTTAGCTTCACGCTTCCCCTTTTCTAAGCATCATTTATAAAACTCTGCTTAATGTGCACCCCTTTTAAGTTGCTTCCCTTTAATTCAAATACTTATTTAAAGCTATCATCTCGGCTTAAAATCTCTGTTATAACTTAGTTATAAATACACAATTTTTTTATAAATCCGTTCATCCGCTCTTTTCCAAAATCCAATTATATTTCAATATCCAATTGGATTTCTTACCCTAATGAATCTCATTACTAA
The DNA here is from genome assembly GCA_030737875.1 of Allium sativum. Classification (NCBI taxonomy): domain Eukaryota; kingdom Viridiplantae; phylum Streptophyta; class Magnoliopsida; order Asparagales; family Amaryllidaceae; genus Allium; species Allium sativum. The sequence goes on along the minus strand of CM060923.1, from coordinate 415,416,713 downwards.
TTGATCACTTAAATTATTTAAATAATAATTTACATTATCTTTAACTATTGTAGAAATAGTCACATCTTATTTAACTAAAACAAACAGTAAACTTTTTATTTAAAATCTTATTAAAGTAAAACCAAATATTCGTTAATCTATTTCATTAGATTAATTAACAACAACTAATTTAATCAATTCAAAAACATGGTTATCACGTTAACCAATTCCATTTAATCATTCTTTTAAATTAACGGTATAATTAATTTAAATAATTCCATTTAATTGTCTCTGAGAAACAATTAATTTAACTATTACATTAGTTTCTGGTCGTCTCCTTATAAATCTCATTAACGTAAGACTTTGAGTTGTAAATTATTTAAAAATTCTAAAAACTTATAAATAAATAATAAATATTAATTTCCTTTATTGAACTTTTATTTAAATATATAGATTTAAAAATCTATCTTTAGTTATAAAATAAATTTCATAACTTTATTACCGTCGACTCTACCGACGGTAAATCAACATTTGTAACACCACTTATTTCTAGGCCAGCTACTGCTAATTACCCAACCAATATTGTCCATTGGTTAAAACAAAATAAACATTGAATTTAGGTTCAACAACCGATTATCAAATCAATCATCCAATCATATTAGTTAAACAGTTCATATAATTATAATATGAAAACAAACAATAAATTTGAGGAATTCAGTTGATTTCTCCAACCAGTTTCCCCCTGCATCCAAATACGTTATTTCAACCATACCAATTTATTTAAACAGATATAATATTCAACAATAAACACAATCCAAACATTCATCAACCAAATCATAGCACACAAATTTTTAAAATCCAACTTATATAAAATATAAGTGGGATAAAACTGAGTGAGTTGAACTCAGCTTAAATTGTCCGTCGTTGAAACAGATCGTTTTAATAACTCGCAGCTATGCTCAGCTCTATCCAAAATAGTTCCAAATACTATGTCCGTCCACTTGATTCTGACGCCTCTTGTTTCATCCTATTCTGTTACCGTATAACACTATTATAAACTTAATACGAGGTCCGTTATGTTAATATAATATTATTACAACTTTAATTATACCCTATATCGTTTTCCTATGTTTAATACGTAACCTCTCATTTCGTTCTACCTAACCATGATTAGGTATGATACAATAGGCAAATTTAATGTTCGAAATATATCCTAGAACGTTATATGTACAATAATCAACCCACGTAAATGATGGTTTTAGGCACTTTAATATCGACTGGATACATTATACATATTATATAAACTATCGTTTATATTAGTATTATCTGGGTTGGACGTAAATAACTTCCCAGGTCAGACATGAAAGTATAATTTGAAATTTATTAGGCATGAAATTTTCATGAACATATTGTTAACGTGTTTCTTTTAGCAAGATAAAATTCTTCTTATACCTATCAAAATTATGAAACATATATAACAGTTGTTTTAAATGACAGTTATTCGTTTAGTTACCAAACAGTACATGTAATAGGTATGTCAATATCATTCAAATAATCGGCTATAAGTATTAAGCCAACGATTCTTTTTTTGCAGTGTATAGAAAGAAGAATTTCATTCTTTACGTTAATAACTCCGTTTAGCAAAAATGGGATCAGTCTTTATAATTCACGCGGGCCATGTGTAAGGTGAATAAATATTTAACTAAAAACTTCTTGCGTTAATTTAACAGGATGATTAAGCTTTGAAAATAGATTGGTCATGTAAATCACTTAATTAAGCACACTATAAATATGCTTAGGCATATAAACATACCCACGAAAACTACATTGTTCACCATTCTTGCTAACTCCAGTTGCTTTGTTTCGTACAATATATTAGACATCATAATAGTGCTCAGTATTTCTGCAAAATGCAATATGACTTTTCTTTGATCTAACCATTTTACATTAAACCTAACAACTTTATATTATTTTAAAGTGATATTTTTAATATTAACCAATCACTGATTATTTCTATGTACAACTCGGTTAGGCAATTATTAACTCAACCGAGCATGCTTATCATTCATCTAGGCGAACACTTGTAGTTGTATGGATATAAAAGTTTGGTACGTTGAAACTTTAAGTTATATTATTAATAAAACATTCTTAGCATACGTTTAATTAAAATCTCCAATTAAAGCATGATTAGGCGCACCTAACACATACGAAAACATACCCAGGTCACTATTCCTCTTCCTTCTGTCTTTTCGCCATCTTCCCTCCTGGCTTCAGAGAAAATGCACCTATTTCCACTGCTCATGCATCACGCTCATACTTGTTTCTTTTTATTTTATTCCTCTGACCTTCGTTTTACAGAACCCCCATTTTATAACCATCGAAACATGCTGCCTTCCGAAGAACGGTGGGCAAACACATTCAGTTTACTTTTATTTTGTTCTACTACTGTTTAGTTTCGAACCCTCTGCACTTCAACGTTCCTCCATCGTTTCCACCCTCCAGTTCACCGTCACCGACTGACTGATCACCAACTCGCCAGCACCCAGCAACCCACCTCTTTCGACTGCAGGTAACTTAATTGAATGGCAACGCAAGTAAAAAGGAGACACAGTTTTTACGTAAACTTTGAAGTGGAGTTTCAGTTTAATATATGAATGGAATTCCACGGTTCTCTTGCTTAAATCATAGGGTTTGGGTGATAAGAACTTAACCGTAGAACGGAGTGGTGTTTGCATTGAATTGTTAGTCGTGTTTTTACTTTGCTGGAACATGTGAACACGAGGCATGAAATGGAAAATGGATCAACCTATATTTATAGGTGAAGAGAAACAAAAGATAATAACCATGTTCAATAATAGGCGCGACTGTAGCTTGGTGATAGTTCAGGGTAGCTGGCGGTGTATTTCCTTTTCATATGTAGAGTGGTCGCTTGTGTTGCCGCAATTCATAGGGTGTGCAGTTGTGTGATTTCAATTCATACATAGGTAGCAGCTATTACACTTAAAATTTTAGGTGCGTAGTTATTCATTGCTTTGGCATGAAGTATATAGAATATAGGGTAGTGGACAGGTTGTGTTTTCATTTCCAATATAACGAACTGATTGGTGTAGCCTTGAGGACTTCAGGCGTTAGGCATATGCATGAGTACTTGTGTGTGTGTGTGTGTGGGTGGGGGGGGGGGGGGGGGAGGGAGTGTAGGATTTTTTTTCGATTTGGCCACATTTTGAAAACTTATTACTGAAATAGCATAGGTTTAAAACTTATTACGGTCGTAGCCTGTTTTTGTCGCATCAGCTAAAACTGTTATTTATATTTGTTCCATTTCAAATGGAGCACACTGCGGCATTTCAAATGGAGCACGACTTTTGTATTTTGTGCGGCATTTGAAATGGAGCAAATAAAAATAACCGTTTTGGCTGATGTGACCAAAACCAGGCTACGGCCGTAATAAGTTTTAAAACTAGGCTATTTCAGTAATAAGTTTCTAAAAGGTGGCCGAATCGGAAAAAAATCCGGAAGTGTATGTTTAAGGACTAAGATAGACATGCCAAATTTACATAGTGTAGCTAGTGCATCTTGAATAGCGTTAAACAGACAGGTCTTAGTTAGGGTAGGGGAGCACGTCATTCAAGCTGAGAAAGAAGACAAAGGATAGGCTGTAATTTACCTCAAAGATGTACGGTCACTCATTCGGTGGATTACTTTGAGCTTAAGGTCTACTCCCACTGGTTCATAATATAAGAAGTTATAAGAAATTTGTTTTGTTTCAAAATATAAGATGTTTAAGCTTGTTAAACTTTATGAGTATTTTTATGCAAGAAAAGACGAGAAATGGTTGATGGGAATAGAAAAAGTAGTTGACGACACATGAGAAGAGAAATTAATATGCAAGACAACTAATTTAAGTAAGGGTTAAAATGTCATATAATTTTTTTTTTTAATTCTTGTGCAAACCTCTAAAACTTCTTATATTATGAACGGAAGACGGTATTATTTTTAGTTATGTACGCCGTCAGATATACCCGTTCTATAGGCTCAGTTTATTTGCGTTGCAAAATATTTGCACATGTTATCTGAGTGGTCATGCATATGGCACGAAGGAACACGTCAGAATTAAATATCATATCATACCAACCTTTTCCACTTCCCATTTGCACTAACACGGATCTAGGATGGCGTTCACGACTTTTCACTAATGCAGCGTGCAGTTCTGCGTGATCTAGCGGTTTCACGTAAGCTGAAACATGCGTGCACCTTATGTTTTATATCTTCAGTTCCACCCTTTTATGCACAAAGTTTGTTGAATGTAAAGTGATCAACCTTGCTGGAAAGTAACAGTTTGAATATATATTTTCTCTCTCTCTCTCTCTCTCTCTCTCTATATATATATATATATATATATATATATATATATGTATGTATGTATGTATAATTTTGATTTGGTTTGTTGCGGTTGCTTTTATTCGATTATTTAAATTTTCCGCTATTTAATGTTAACCGTTTATATATACGCATCGCCATATACGAACATCAAAAGTAATTAAAACAAATACACATTTTCGTCTCAACGTTCCGTTCTTAATGAAACTAATTTCATTGAAAACCGACTTCGTTTGTGCAATGACGTTATTTTAATTTATCGGTTCACCTTTGTAACAACCCGTATTTTTGAATAACATGTTATAACATAAATGGAGGCAGAATTAAACTGTAAATTCTGAATCAAGGGAAACGGGCTGTGCCATTGCGTTCGTCTCGGAAAAATACGCGAAATAGAGTCCGAGTTTTCGAAAATCGGAGTCCGTATGACCAAGATATGGCCTCGCGAAGTTTCACGAAAAATTCACAAATTAAAGTATACTTAATTAAGTGAAATGGGTTGCGCAGAGAAATATATACATATTGATATATATATATAATTGAAAATTAAATAAATAAATATGCAAAAATGTTCAAAACAGCGAATTGGGAGAGGGGAATAACCGAACCGGCCGATTTTTGAGGTCGACCCGAGCTCGCTGGGTCGACTAGGGGTTAATCCAGGGTGTTTGGCTGTCAACCCGTGAGCCGATTCGCTCAAATGCAGATTTTGCATTTGAATGGTTCTCATGGTTCAGCTTTAATCTAAAGGCCCTAGATGGTTCCTACACTTGACTTCTTCCGCAAGACATGCTTTGATGGCTTGGATTGAATCTAGGGTTAATCCTATGGCTAATACTATCCTAAAACTCTATAAAAAGACCCCTAAACCTAGCCTAAATCACCATTATTCAATCCTACAACTAAACTATGCCAAATTTGTTCCTCTCATGGCCTCCACTCTCATGCTAAAATTTCTAAGTTAATTTCTATGAGAGATTTTGAGTTCATACAAGTGTTTTCAAACTTGTATGAGTGTTCTTAGCTTGCATTCATGTCAAGTTGCAACATTTCTATTTCAAAGCAAGGGTTTTTATTGAATTGGCTCAAGGGTTTTCATTTGGAGCTTGCATATTTGGGTTTTTGGTGCTTGCATAAGGGCTTCGTCTCAATCTTTATAATAAATATTTATTTGTGTCTTCATAGCATTGTAAGCCCTTTTCTACTTTCTTTCTTTGAACTCTAAAGTTAAATGAATGATGCAAGTTTGGTTGATCATTATATGCAAGTTTGGTTGATCATTATATGCAAGTTTGGTTGATCATTATATGCAAGTTTGGTTGATCATTATGCAAGTTGGTTTAATCATTATGTATGACACATGTTGCTATGTTATGCAAGTTTGGGTTGATCATGTTATCATGTTATGCAAGTTAAACTTGAGGTTTTGAGCATAAAGCTCCAAGCTTTATATTAAAGCTTGCATTTTGGCAACATGAAAGTTATCATACCCCTTATGATAACTTGCATGTGAGGCAAAATGCGAACTTCTAGCAACTTCTACATATCATTTATCACCATGTATCACTCATATGCTAAGTTTGGTTTTATGCATGCTTTTGAAGCCTAATAATGCAATATGCAAGTATATGAACATATGTACATTTCATATGCCACCATGTTAAACTTGTGGCTTCAACACCTTTATGTCATGGTTATGCCAAGTTCCCTATTTTATCCTTTATGCATTGTTGCGATTATGTAAACGATGGGATTACGTTGGGGTTGGGTAATATGATGACATAAACATGGTTTTTATAACATAACGTGATATGTTAACTTGTAACATGTTTTGGAAACATAATGGACATGACACTTAGAAAATATGAGTGTGGCCAACTCGAGGTTGGGTTGAGTTAGTAGCATAAATCTAGCCGGACCCGCCCGGCTTAACTAGTGGCTACAAACAATAGGACCCAATGTGAGAAGTTGGTCATGTTGTGCTCGAAACCGAGGTTAGACCTAGTTGTGGTGTAAAGCTACCCGGACCCGCCCGGCTTAACTAGTAACCACAACAAAGTCTAATGTGAGAGGTTAAAGCGCATTAAGTTAATTAATGCCTCCTGATTAGGGTTAAGTCATGGTCCACTTAATACTTAACCAATTTGGGCTTCATGGATTAATCGAGGTTAAGTCGGGAGCCTTGGGTACCCTTAACCGATTTAATCCACGTGCGGATCGGGTTAACCACATTTATCCCGTTAAGAAACCCTAGTTGCGTGGTCCTTTTCAGCAGTAACCTTCTTGGTAGTATCATAAGACCCTAGGACTAGGCTAGGGTGGGGCACGATTACTGGGCTGATTGTAAGAGACCAAAAGAGACGCTTAATGATGCCCCGGTTGTTCAGGCGGACCATGGTCGTGCATATCAAGTTCGGAGTTGAACACGGGCTACGGTAGGTTTGGACTATGCATCATGGAATGGTGTCAGAGGGTTACACCATAGGGCCTGATACACCCTAGGGTGGACCCTGCACAGTCAACTACATTACACGATTAAGCCGCATGACACCGACACTTGACGAGTTAGGCTTATAAGGAGCCGATCGACTAGACCGAGTAGTTGGACCCTGATTTAGGCCATCTCATGATGTTGGGCCAAGCTTGAGCCAAGGGATCAATTTTTGTTTTTACTTGACATGTTAGAATGCTAGTACACCCGTGGTGCAAAACTTAACCTTGATTATGCGATGACATCTTTATCTATCTTGTTAGTTAATCATCATGCCAGTATGTTGTTATCCTCATGTTCATCTCAGCTTCTCATGCCAGTTAAATTTACTAGTTCATAGACAGATAGTAGTAGGGCTTACAAGTCTTTTTGACTGACCTGTTTTCTTTTGCCTCTTTTCTTCCGTTCCCCCCCCCTCAGGTCCTCAGGGTGGGAACATTGGAGCTTAGCTTGGATCTTTACAGCTTGCTTACTGGATTTGCTCATGTACGGTCTCGGACATTGAGCTAGTTATGGTTTATCACTTCATTTTGGGGATAGTACTTTATGTATTTCAGTTTTTAAGTTTATGCTAGACTTTGTTTGTTGGAAAATAATGATCAAGTACTTTGTTGTAACTTGACTATGGTTTTGAAATGCTAGTTTTATCTGCTGCTTTACTACTCTGTTTTACTTATATATTCTGTCTTGTGATATCTGCATGCATGTTTACCTTGTTTAAACGCCCCTCCGAAGCTAGTGTCCTTGCAAGAGTGGCACTGGCGGAGGTGGGGTGTTACATTTGGTATCAGAGCATAAGGTTTACAAGATTTGAGCAAAAGTGTTTTTAAAACTTACCTTTTGAAAAACTATTTTCAAAACCAATTAAGTATTTTCCAAGAAAAGTCTAGTTATTTTAAAAAGGCTATTCCGCAAAAGCCATAGCACTATCCTTCGTTTCTTCGTTCTGAATCTATCTTTTTCTTCGTTTCAGTATGGCCGATAATTTTTCCATTCTGGAGGGCGTACCAGTACCTATTTGGTTTAGAAGGTACATGGAGGCAAGGGCGAACGAAGCCGGCCCCGCGAACATTCCTCCCCCTCTCCCCATCACTAACATTTCTCCCCCTCCCGTAGCTGAGGTTCCTCCTCCCCCTCAGCATCCGCAAGAGGATTTCGCAAAGCTTTGCAAAGACTTTAAGGCGATGGGTTGCAAGAATTTTGTCGGATCGGAGACTCCCGTGGAGGCAAGAAACTGGTTAAAGGAAACTGAAGACCTCTTTTCTATCTTTGATGTGGAAGATCGTAGGAAAGTTCTGTTGGCAGTATGGCTATTGAAAGGGGAAGCTGCTTATTGGTGGGTTGTAACACCCCGCCTCCGCTAGGGTCACTCGCAAAGGAATGCACTAGCTTTATAGGGGCATTATTGGTAAACATGGACAGAAATGTCACAAGACAGAACATATAAAATAGCGGAAGTAAAATCAAACTTTCATAACATGAATAAATAAGGTCTAAAGCCTTTTACATCTGAGTACATCAAAACCTGTCTTGCAATAGTAAAGAAGCATAAAGACATTTTCGAAAATTATTCCCCAAGTAAATCAGTAAAGTAGCCATAGCCAAGAGAAGTCCAAGCCATCCATGATGACCTTCAAGCAGAAGAAGTCCGAATTAAACAACGGTATTTCCTCCCTGTAACCTGGGGGGGTAGGAACGGAAGACAATAAGCGAAACAAAACGGGTCAGTCAAAAAGACTGAGTAAGCCCTGTCTACTATCAGCATGAAAACTAGTAAAGTTAACTGACATGAGAAACTGGGATGAACATAAGCATGATGACAAGATAGATAAGCTAAATCAAAATAACAGGATGAACTACTGAACTCAGATAAACTAAGGTGTCATGATACATTACGATGTCAAGATAAAACAAGGTATCCCATCGTCAGGTTCCTATCAAGTATAATATCCCCAAGATATCTATCACGTATAACATCCCATGGTATCTATCCTATCTTTTAACTCTGCACCTACCGTACTAGTATCCCCACCGTATCATGTGTTAACCATGAATGACCCTTACTCAAGAGTCGTGTAATGGTTCCTGTCAACCTAATATACCGCATATATAGGTTACTCAACTCGTATGTTTCTTTCCATGTAAATGTTCAGTCCCTTGCCGTAGACCGTACGGGCTTTCCCATGAGGTTCTATACTACTCCAATGTAATTCCATGATGCTTAAGATCGTTTTGGACTGTTACCCTAGGTCTAGCTAGGTTCTTTCCTATGAATCACTGTTTGTACAACTAGGACTTATGCTACCTAGGACTACTAGGGATTATGCTTACCTATTGCACGTTTTCGTATCTCGGTTTGGGTTCAACTACCTAGGGCCACTAGGGATTACGCTAACCGTCAACCGCGCCCTTTTCCCCACTCATTCATCGTGAATCGTTTTTCCATGACTGTATGCACATGTATCACATCGTGCTATCCGAGTCCTGTCACAAGGCCGATCAAGAAATACAGGACTCGGTCGGGAGCTTTCGATTTATCTGCCGATGCAGATGCTAAGGTCTGTTTTTTTCTATACGTGGCTATGGTCCCACGAGACCACTCCCTCAACTAGTGAAAGACAAGACAGGATAAATCCTGTATGAGAACACACTACTGGCCAACCCAAAATCCTAGCCTTACCGCAACCATAATTAGATAGCAATTATGGTCTTTTGGGTGTTCTCTGCCTTTCCGTACGTACACGCTTGACCAAAGATGGTAGGTAGCCTGACGAAATGCTATCTAGGGTACGACCATGTATCGTCGAATATCCCCTATCCATCCTCGTCTTTAGGTTGCTCGTATAGCAACCAAGGCATACTCTTGGTTCTTCTAACGCAGACCTTAACCTCTCATGAGCCTAGTATGATCACCTGGCAGCTCACAGAGGGATACCAAGAATATCCTTACGTTCCCCGAAGCCGCTGCTTCGTTACCCAGTTCGCTGGAGCCTTTATCTAAATCAGATAACTTGCTCCTACTCGTGTGCTTAAACGATGACCTGCCGTATCGGGTTACTCATCCAATCTATGAAATGGTCCAAAATTCCTTGACTAAGAATTATTACTTAGCTATTCTCCAACTAAGGTTTACCACTTAGCTTATTCCCGTTATTCTTGTTAATTACGGTTATCCACCTAATTCTCAGAACTAGGGTTTACATAATGGGTTAAGTGTCACTTAAGTTCATGACTTAACCCGTCTACAAATCATGTCAAAATTGGCTAAGTATCCAAGTTCAAGACTTAACCCTACAAACCATGCTGAAGTTGGTTAAGTATATATTAACTTGACCCTATCAAATTACTGAGTCAAATCGGTCAAGCGTATTTAAGCGATTCGTGACTTAGCCTTATCATGTTTTCACGTTAGATTGGTTAAGTATATGTTAACTTAACCTCAATAAATTAACGAGTTAGATTGGTTAAGTATAGGTCACTTAACCACATCAAATCATCATGTTAGATTAGTTAAGTGTTTAACTTAACCCCATTAAACTACCAAGTGGGATTAATTAAGTCTAGGGTAACTTAACCCCATCCGATTTCCATGTTTAGACTAGTTGAGTCTAATCTTAACCCTATCCATTAACTGTATTTTTCGGTTAAGTGTCATTAAGAAAACTTACTTAACCTTACCAAATTTTCGTGTTGGATTGATTAAGTGTTGGTTAACTTACCCCCGTCCACTAGTCGTATAAAAAATGGTTAAGTGTCATTAGGCAAATCAAGTTACTTAACCTACCCAACCTTGTCATGTTTTGTTAAGTATCATTAGCCTAATCAAATTACTTAACCCATTTGTCCATGTCATATTTGGTTAAGAGTCATTAATCAAATTAACTTAACCCAATTTTGTGGCATTAATTACTTAATGCACCCCAACCTCTCACATTAGACTTTGTTGTGGTTACTAGTTAAGCCGGTTGGTTCCGGGTAGCTTTACACCACAACTTGGTCTAACCTCGGGTTCAAGGTACAACATGACCAACTTCTCACATTGGGTCCTATTGTTTACAACTACTAGTTAGGCCGGTCGGTTCCGGGTAGTTTTATGTTGCAAACTCAACCCAACCTCGAGTTGGTCACTTTCATGTTTAGTCTAGTGTCATGTTCATATCCAAGTTTTCTTAAGAATATGGGTAGACCTAACTCAATAGGTAAATTCCCAATTCCATAGTATGGGTAGACCTAACTTAATAGGTAAATTCCCAATTTCATGTTTTCAAGCATACTTACATGTCAACTTCCATGTTATATTTCAAGTCATGCTTTTAAGTTATATTTTCATGTCATTAGAAATTACCCATAACATAACCCAACGCTTTTAAACTCGCATATACGTTCGCAACAACGTAATGGATTAAAAGAAGAGACTTGGCAAAGTCATGACAAAAATGGATATTAAGCCACAAGTTAATCATGGTGGCAAATGAGGCACAAATGTGTTCCTTAACTTGCATGTTACATTCTTAAGCCTTCAAAAACATGCATAAACCCAAACTTGGCACATAAGCAAATCATGGTGACAAAAGACATGGAATGATGACTAGTAACTCGCATATTCATCATATAAGGGTTATGACTTCATATGCAAGTTGACATAAAGGTTATGAGGGTTCTCATGTTGCATAATGCAACATTTCAACATAAAGGTTGTAGCTTTTAGCCCACAAGATCAAGATAATGACTTCATAAACTTGCATGACATGATAGCATGTATCATTCTCAATGATCAAACCCAAACTTGCAACATGAACATTTAACTTCATAGTTAATATCTAAGAGTAGGGAAAGGGCTTACATTGCTATGAAGGCCCAAATCGATTAAATTAAAGATTAAGACAAAGCCTATGCATGCCATCATTCAAAAACCCAAAGATGAAAGCTCCAAATCAATAAAAACCCCGTCTTGCTGAACAAAGATCAAAGCTTTAGCCTTGAAATCAACTTGAGAAGCTCTCATACTAACATAGAGACTCTCTAACACTCACATGATCATGAAACCTCTCATAGAAATGAAGATAGAAACTTTGGGCAAGAGGATGGAGGCCATGAGAGTAAAATTTTTGCCATAGTTTAGTTGCATGAATGAATAATGAGGATTTAGGGGTAGGTTAGGGGCTTATTTATAGAGATTAGGAGTGATTAGGACCTTAGGATTAACCCTAGGATCAACCTGAACCATCAGATTTCGAACCAGGCCCAAAAACCTAGCCAAAACAGAAAACAGGTGCACCAGGCAAAACTGCCCGGCCACCATAAGTCGACACCCAAGTCGACAGGGCTGTCGACTTGGGTCATGCCATGTCGACTCCCAAGTCGACAGCCCTGTCGACTTGGGGTGGCTGGCGGGAATTTTCCCCGCCTAGCCTTCTAGGCCAAATTTTCGAAATTAGAACTCGTTTTTGAACTTGAATTTTCTGAAAACTTCGTCGGACCATAACTTGGTCATACGGACTCCGATTCTCGAAAACTCAGACTCTATTTCGCGTATTTTTCCGAGACGAACGCAATGGCATAGCCCGTTTTACTTGATTCAGAATTTAAAATTAAATTCTGCCTTGATTCTCGTCTTAATCATGTTATCGAAATACGGGTTGTTACATTCTCCCCACCTTTTAGGATTTCGTCCCCGAAATCTCCAAGTTAGGAAGAACATATCCTACCATCCATCATTCATCTACTCAAAACATCATCCACAAGCAACCATTGTCCTTAGATGATTTCTAATGCTGTATGAATATATGCAAAACGTGTGTGTACATGTTCCTTAGCTAATGCTAATGATCAGGCCTGAACGATCTTTCTAATGCAAAATATGTATAGTGCCATGAATCCAACATGTATGCAAATAGTCCTAGCCATATAGATACTATATGCGTGCACAATCATTCATTCATATGCAACAACCGCATGATAATACATTCGATTTCATCCATAAACAAGTATAAATACTCGTGCATATGCAATATGAAATGTGACCAAGTCAAGCTAGTATCTAATGTGTATTCGCGCATCCACGAGCAACCACTTGCAACCACTTGCAACCATATCAATCATAACATGTTTCAAATACATGTTTACATTCATAGGGCTCTACCTACGATTCCCTGAAACAGGGTCGAGAAGATAAACAAGTCAAACTCCTTACGGGGTTTGTAACAGAAAATAGGACCGAGAGGATGTCCACAAAAGATAGCCTACAAGTAAGCTCTACAGAAAACAGGGATCAAGGATATACTCCCAAAAAGAGATATCATGCGCATATCTAGTCTTTGACCATCAAAGTCGTATTTCCTTGAGCTTAATTCCATTGTGCCTTGACCGTCTTTTAACTTCGCGATTTCGTAGCTTCTTATTCCCGTTTCCATAACATGAGCTGGAACTCATTTCTTCGTCGCCTCTCGTTCCTCTTGCACTTATCCTTTTTCTAGAATACTTGGCACAAACATGACTGCGTACTCATGATCTTATGCAAGCTTTCCAAAATTCACTAGTGAATCTTGGATCTTGTTTATATACTATAAGGTATTCCATGTAGAAGAACTTTCTCTTGAAAGTAAGTAGATGTCAACCAAGTTATCAAGCGCACTTACTTGGGTGATCTCTATAACCCATGCATAAATGAAGTAAACCGTCCGTCTTATCGGCGAACACCACTCGATCGGGCTTCAAATTTCCAATAAAGGCATCAAGGGATTCTAAGTAACTAGTCATCACAGAACCTCAAAAAGGTTACACGATACTTCGAGGGTATTACCAAAGCTAGTCGAAAGGTCTAACTACCCTCCTATCAAAACCGAGAGTGGCACCCCCCACTGGATAACCACTTCATCCCTAGAATCCATCCATAGCTTATAAATATAAGAATTATTTCCAAACTCAACACTTGGCATAGACATTCTCAAATCCAAATAAGTCATGTATAAATGGACTGATTCTCCGATAGGACTTTGAGACAAAAATGGGATTCTCTATTACGCTAGTACTTAAGGTGCAGAGACTCAACTATCGAAGCAGACTTAAATGGTACGATGATCAAAACAAAGTCCTAACGGGATGATAGAGAAGAAGAGCTAAACCTTTAACAAGATCGTTACCCTCCTTCCGAGGTACCCTAGAAATGAGAGCATACTATTGCCCTCCCGATGATCTTGTTTTTGTCCCATAATACTTAACTATCCGCCCCGTTTTACCATGCCAAAGGCACTCTCTCGTTATGGGTTTCATTGTTCATCTTTCTCCCTCCTTTGAGGACTAAGCCATACCAACAAGTTGCTCATCCTTAAGCTCATATCCTTTATCCTCTTTCTCACTATCCTTTCTTATAACGCGGCCACTGGTCTCTCGAGAACCACCTCCATCGTATGGAAAGCACTTTCGTAGATAGAAAAGACTAGTCGCAGTCAAAACCACTGTGACTACAGATGGAGGAAGGAAAGGAAAAGAGATTCAATTAAGGAAACAAGGATAATGCTAATGGCCTTTGGGGAATAGCCTTTTTCTTTTAAAAGAAAATTTTATTGAAAAATGCTTCTTTGTAAACGATTTTCAAATAGTTTTCAGAAGGTCTTTAAAAACTTTTGCCCAGTCTGGTAACCTTCTGCTCTGATACCACGTGTAACACCCCGCCTCCACTAGGGTCACTCGCAAAGGAATGCACTAGCTTTAGAGGGGCATTATTGGTAAACATGCACAGAAATATCACAAGACAGAACATATAAAATAGCGGAAGTAAAATCAAACTTTCATAACATGAATAAATAAGGTCTAAAGCCTTTTACATCAGAGTACATCAAAACCTGTCTTGCAATAGTAAAGAAGCATAAAGACATTTTCGAAAATTATTCCCCAAGTAAAACAGTAAAGTAGCCATAGCCAAGAGAAGTCCAAGCCATCCATGATGACCTTCAAGCAGAAGAAGTCCGAATTAAACAACAGTATTTCCTCCCTGTAACCTAGGGGGGAAACGGAAGACAAGAAGCGAAACAAAACGGGTCAGTCAAAAAGACTGAGTAAGCCCTGTCTACTATCAGCATAAAAACTAGTAAAGTTAACTGACATGAGAAACTGGGATGAACATAAGCATGATGACAAGATAGATAAGCTAAATCAAAATAACAGGATGAACTACTGAACTCAGATAAACTAAGGTGTCATGATACATTACGATGTCATGATAAAACAAGGTATCCCATCGTCAGGTTCCTATCAAGTATAATATCCCCAAGATATCTATCACGTATAACATCCCATGGTATCTATCCTGTCTTTTAACTCTGCACCTACCGTACTAGTATCCCCACCGTATCATGTGTTAACCATGAATGACCCTTACTCAAGAGTCGTGTAATGGTTCCTGTCAACCTAATATACCGCATATATAGGTTACTCAACTCGTATGTTTCTTTCCATGTAAATGTTCAGTCCCTTGCCGCAGACCGTACGGGCTTTCCCATGAGGTTCTATACTACTCCAACGTAATTCCATGATCCTTAAGATCGTTTTGGACTGTTACCCTAGGTCTAACTAGGTTCTTTCCTATGAATCACTGTTTGTACAACTAGGACTTATGCTACCTAGGACTACTAGGGATTATGCTTATCTATTGCACGTTTTCGTATCTCGGTTTGGGTTCAACTACCTAGGGCCACTTGGGATTACGCTAACCGTCAACCGCGCCCTTTTCCCCACGCATTCATCGTGAATCGTTTTTCCATGACTGTATGCACATGTATCACATCGTGCTATCCGAGTCCTGTCACAGGGCCGATCAAGAAATACAGGACTCGGTCGGGAGCTTTCGATTTATCTGCCGATGTAGATGCTAAGGTCTGTTTTTTTCATTACGTGGCTATGGTCCCACGAGACCACTCCCTCAACTAGTGAAAGACAAGACATGATAAATCCTGTATGAGAACACACTACTGGCCAACCCAAAATCCTAGCCTTACCGCAACCATAATTAGATAGCAATTATGGTCTTTTGGGTGTTCTCTGCCTTTCCGTACGTACACGCTTGACCAAAGATGGTAGGTAGCCTTACGAAATGCTATCTAGGGTACGACCATGTATCGTCGACTATCCCCTATCCATCCCCGTCTTTAGGTTGCTCGTATAGTAACCAAGGCATACTCTTGGTTCTTGTAACACAGACCTTAACCTCTCATGAGCCTAGTATGATCACCTGGCAGCTCACAGAGGGATACCAAGAATATCCTCACGTTCCCCGAAGCCGCTGCTTCGTTACCCAGTTCGCTGGAGCCTTTATCTAAATCAGATAACTTGCTCCTACTCGTGTGCTTAAACGATGACCTACCGTATCGGGTTACTCATCCAATCTATGAACTGGTCCAAAATTCCTTGACTAAGAATTATTACTTAGCTATTCTCCAACTAAGGTTTACCACTTAGCTTATTCCCGTTATTCTTGTTAATTACGGTTATCCACCTAATTCTCAGAACTAGGGTTTACATAATGGGTTAAGTGTCACTTAAGTTCATGACTTAACCCGTCTACAAATCATGTCAAAATTGGCTAAGTATCCAAGTTCAAGACTTAACCCTACAAACCATGCTCAAGTTGGTTAAGTATATATTAACTTGACCCTATCAAATTACTGAGTCAAATCGGTCAAGCGTATTTAAGCGATTCGTGACTTAGCCTTATCATGTTTTCACGTTAGATTGGTTAAGTATAGGTTAACTTAACCTCAATAAATTAACGAGTTAGATTGGTTAAGTATAGGTCACTTAACCACATCAAATCATCATGTTAGATTAGTTAAGTGTTTAACTTAACCCCATTAAACTACCAAGTGGGATTAATTAAGTCTAGGGTAACTTAACCCCATCCGATTTCCATGTTTAGACTAGTTGAGTCTAATCTTAACCCCATCCATTAACTGTATTTTTCGGTTAAGTGTCATTAAGAAAACTTACTTAACCTTACCAAATTTTCGTGTTGGATTGATTAAGTGTTGGTTAACTTACCCCCGTCCACTAGTCGTATAAAAAATGGTTAAGTGTCATTAGGCAAATCAAGTTACTTAACCTACCCAACCTTATCATGTTTTGTTAAGTATCATTAGCCTAATCAAATTACTTAACCCATTTGTCCATGTCATATTTGGTTAAGAGTCATTAATCAAATTAACTTAACCCAATTTTGTGGCATTAATTACTTAATGCACCCCAACCTCTCACATTAGACTTTGTTGTGGTTACTAGTTAAGCCGGTTGGTTCCGGGTAGCTTTACACCACAACTTGGTCTAACCTCGGGTTCAAGGTACAACATGACCAACTTCTCACATTGGGTCCTATTGTTTGCAACTACTAGTTAGGCCGGTCGGTTCCGGGTAGTTTTATGTTGCAAACTCAACCCAACCTCGAGTTGGTCACTTTCATGTTTAGTCTAGTGTCATGTTCATATCCAAGTTTTCTTAAGAATATGGGTAGACCTAACTCAATAGGTAAATTCCCAATTCCATAGTATGGGTAGACCTAACTTAATAGGTAAATTCCCAATTTCATGTTTTCAAGCATACTTACATGTCAACTTCCATGTTATATTTCAAGTCATGCTTTTAAGTTATATTTTCATGTCATTAGAAATTACCCATAACATAACCCAACGCTTTTAAACTCGCATATACGTTCGCAACAACGTAATGGATTAAAAGAAGAGACTTGGCAAAGTCATGACAAAAATGGATATTAAGCCACAAGTTAATCATGGTGGCAAATGAGGCACAAATGTGTTCCTTAACTTGCATGTTACATTCTTAAGCCTTCAAAAACATGCATAAACCCAAACTTGGCACATAAGCAAATCATGGTGACAAAAGACATGGAATGATGACTAGTAACTCGCATATATCATCATATAAGGGTTATGACTTCATATGCAAGTTGACATAAAGGTTATGAGGGTTCTCATGTTGCATAATGCAACATTTCAACATAAAGGTTGTAGCTTTTAGCCCACAAGATCAAGATAATGACTTCATAAACTTGCATGACATGATAGCATGTATCATTCTCAATGATCAAACCCAAACTTGCAACATGAACATTTAACTTCATAGTTAATATCTAAGAGTAGGGAAAGGGCTTACATTGCTATGAAGGCCCAAATCGATTAAATTAAAGATTGAGACAAAGCCTATGCATGCCATCATTCAAAAACCCAAAGATGAAAGCTCCAAATCAATAAAAAAACCCATCTTGATGAACAAAGATCAAAGCTTTAGCCTTGAAATCAACTTGAGAAGCTCTCATACTAACATAGAGACTCTCTAACACTCACATGATCATGAAACCTCTCATAGAAATGAAGATAGAAACTTTGGGCAAGAGGATGGAGGCCATAAGAGTAAATTTTTTGCCATAGTTTAGTTGTATGAATGAATAATGAGGATTTAGAGTAGGTTAGGGGCTTATTTATAGAGATTAGGAGTGATTAGGACCTTAGGATTAACCCTAGGATCAACCTGAACCATCAGATTTCGAACAAGGCCCAAAAACCTAGCCAAAACAGAAAACAGGTGCACCAGGCAAAACTGCCCGGCCACCATAAGTCGACACCCAAGTCGACAGGGCTGTCGACTTGGGTCATGCCATGTCGACTCCCAAGTCGACAGCCCTGTCGACTTGGGGTGGCTGGCGGGAATTTTCCCCGCCTAGCCTTCTAGGCCAAATTTTCGAAATTAGAACTCGTTTTTGAACTTGAATTTTCTGAAAACTTCGTCGGACCATAACTTGGTCATACGGACTCCGATTCTCGAAAACTCAGACTCTATTTCGCATATTTTTCCGAGACGAACGCAATGGCATAGCCCGTTTTACTTGATTCAGAATTTAAAATTAAATTCTGCCTTGATTCTCGTCTTAATCATGTTATCGAAATACGGGTTGTTACTTGGGTAGTCACCACCACTACTAGACCCATCAAGACTTGGGATGACTTTAGGAGAAGGTTTGGACTAAAGTTTCTATCATCGACAGAAGAGAACCTTCAGCTAGAGAGGTTCCTATCACTAAGGCAAGGGGACATGACAGTTAGGGAATACGTGGATAAGTTTAATCAACTTGCTCGGTTCGGTCTAGAATTGGTAAACACAGCTCGGAAGAAGGCCCTACACTTTGCTCTAGGATTGAACGAGCCATTGCGCGGTTCGGCCGTGTCTCATATACCCATGGGGGCGACTTTCGAGAGTTTGGTGAATATGGCCCTACTTCAAGAGGAAGATAAGAGTGGCAAGAAGGAGGTCAAGGCAAATGAGTCCCAAGGCAAGAAGGAAGATTCCGGAAAAGGAGGCAAGAACAACAACAAGACAAGAAAGTGCCACTTCTGTAGGATCACTGGGCATGTAGCCAAAGATTGCAGGAAGAAGAAGAGGAAGTTAGGCAAGTGTTTTCAGTGCGGAGGATCTGGACATTTTAGCAAGGATTGCCCCAAGAAGCAAAGACAAGGGCAAGGACAAATTCAGCAAGTAAGACCCTCTGGAGGGTAATTGCAGGATCTCCTCGCTCTTCCAGCTTTTGATCGAGGTAGAGTTTTTATAGAAATTCATGTTTACATTTCTGATTTTCCTGTTCGCACCTTATTTGATTCTGGCGCATCGCATAGTTTTATCTCTTCTGATATTGTTGAAAGTTTGCACCTAAGTACTAGCTTAGTTAAGGATCCCGTTTGTGTTTCAAATCCAATTGGGGGTTCCGCCCATCTATCTATGATTTGTGTGGATTTGAAAATTTCTATCTTGGCCGTAGAATTCACGTGTAGTGCTTATGTTCTCGGGGTCACGGGATATGGGTTGGTCTTGGGCATGGATTGGTTGTCCAGTTATGGAGCCATCCTCGATTGTGAGCATAGGGTGGAGAGGCTCATGACTCGCCTCGGTAACACCCTAGAAATTTCTTGTAACCCTAGAGGTCCCGTCATGTTATGTTATCTTGAATCTCTCGACTCGTCCATCGATGATCTCCAATATGTAAGGGTGGTCCGAGACTATCCTGATGTCTTTGAAGAAGTTAGGGGGTTACCCCCTAAACGAGAGATAGATTTCCGCATTTATCTAGTTGATAATGCCAAGCCAGTATCATTGCCCGTTAGGCACATGACCCCTCGTGAAAGAAGGGAGCTCAGTAAGCAAATCAAGGAGTTGCTTGAGAAGAATTTTATTAGGCGAAGCACTTCTGAATGGGGTGCTCCGGTGGTATTCGCTACTAAGGCGGATGGTTCGCTTCGTCTATGTGTTGATTATCGAGAGTTGAACAAGCTGATAAAGAAGAATAGACACCCGTTACCGAGAATTGATGATCTCTTTGACCAGCTTGTTGGTGCTTCTGTTTTCTCTCAGCTCGATCTAGCCACCGGATTCCATCAGCTTAGAGTGGCTGAGGATAGTATCGATAAAACTGCGTTTAGGACTCCAGACGGATTCTTTGAATGGCTTGTCATGCCATTCGGTTTGACTAATGCACCCGCCTACTTCGTAGATTTGATGAGTAGGGTGTTCAGGGAGTTCCTTAACAAGTTCGTGGTTGTCTTCGTGGATGATATTCTGATCTTCTCAAAGGATGAGGAAGAACATGCTAGGCATCTCAAGGAAGTGATGGATACGCTTAGAGCGCATCAGTTGAAAACCAAGTTCTCCAAATGTCATTTTTTGGACATATAGTTTCTAAGCAAGGCATAGCGGTGGATCCTGCGAAAGTGGTTGTGGTTCAAGACTGGAAGACTCCTAGGAACGCAACCGAAGTGAGAAGTTTTCTCGGTTTGGCGGGCTACTATAGGAAGTTCATCAGGGACTTCACTAAGATTTCGGCCCCTCTTACTAAGTTAACAAAGAAGGACTTAGTCTTTGCATGGGACTTGGACTGTGAGCTTGCTTTTCAAAGGCTCAAGAGAGCCCTTACCTCAGCTCCAGTTTTGGCAACATGGATTGGCACTTGTTTTCAAGAGATAGTTTTCTGCGTGGGATACCATATAATATGTAAACGAGATCCAAGATTCACTAACGAATTTTGGAAAGCTTGCACGAAACCATGAGCACGCAGTTATGTTTAAGCCAAGTATTTTAGGCAAAGAATAAGTGGAAGTGGAATGAGAGGCAACAGTGAAATGAGTTCTAACTCATATTTTGGAAATAAGAATTAAGAGCTACGGAATTGCGAAGTCAAAAGACGGTCAAGGCACGATGGGATTAAGCACAAGAAAATGCGGCTTAGAAGACTGAAGACTAGATACGCGCATTTAATCTCTTTCTAAGAGTATATCCTTGATCCCTATTGTTCCGTAGAGCTTACTCGCATGCTATCTTTTAAGTATATCCTCTCGGTTCTATCCTCAATCTTGGATCTGTTGCAAACCCCCTAAGGAGTATGATTAGCCTAATTGTGATATATGGTTAGGGTGAAGAAGTTCATCACCAAACTATTTGGGCTTTATGGGATATGGGTAATAATAGATAGACTTACAAAGAAAGCCCATTTTATTCCGGTGAAAAGCAAGAGGACCGTATCATGGATAACATCTATTTATCTCCGAGAAATAGTGCAGCTGCATGGAGTTCCTTCTAGCATAGTTAGCGATCGTGACCCAATTTTCACTAGCCAGTTCGGGAACAGTTTGCAAGAAGCAATGGGTACGCGATTGAATCTGAGTACAGCCTATCACCCCCGGACGGATGGCCAAACCGAAAGGGTGAATAGAGTGCTAGAAGATCTTTTGAGGTTTTGTGTTCTCGACTTCGGTGGTACTTGGGAAGACCACCTTCCTCTTGTAGAGTTTGCTTATAATAATAACTATCAAGCCAGCATAGGGATGGCACCATTTGAAGCTTCGTATGGGAGGCCGTGCAAGCCACCAACATGTTGGTGGGAAAACGACGGATAAGCTTATAATTGAGCTCGACATGATAAGGGACACATCCGAGAGGGTTGAATTGATTCGAAGACGGATAAGAACGGCCCAAGACAGACAGAAATCCTATGCAGACAAGCGAAGGACAGACTTCGAATTTAAAATTGGAGATATGGTCTTTGTGAAGATTTCTCCTTTGCGAAATATGGTTCGCTGACACCAAGGATCGTAGGACCCTTCCCTACTATAGAAAGTGTCGGGAAGATGACTTATAAGGTGGAATTGCCGACAAGCTGGCCGGAGTGCATAATGTCTTTCATGTCTCGCATCTCCGGAAGTGTTTGCACAGACCCGCCAAAGTGGTTGAACCAAGTATTCTTGAAGACATGGAGGTAGAGGATGAAGCAACCCTGAGACGAGCTCCGATTCGTATCATGGAAATGAAGACAAAGAAGCTAAGAAGCAAAGAAGTTAAGCTTGTTAAGGCGCAATGGAGTGAAACAGAGGGAGACGCAACTTGGGAAACCAAGGAGAAGAGGCGTGTGCTTTATCCATTTCTCTTGGAGGATACATTTTCAATCTCTTTTCCTAGATTGGTATATCTTCCCTTTGCTATCCATGCTTATCTAGTTTATCTTGTTTCGTAAATCTTGTCATGAGAACCTTAGGTAGAAACCCTTGGTTAAAACATGTATTTGAAACATGTTATGTTTGATGTTTGCAAGTGGTTGCAAGTGTTTGCAAGTGTTTGCAAGTGGATACTCGTGGATGCATAATACACGTTAGGCACTAAGATCGGCTCACACACTTTCATACCGCATATGCATGAGTGTTTATGCTTATTCATGGATGAAAACTTGTTATGCTATCACGTGGATGTTGCATATGGATGAATGTTATGTGCACTCATGTAGAGATTATAAATTATGTTAGGAATTTGCATACATATGGACTCATTTCACTAACATATTTTGCATTAAGGGGGTTTACTGAATCAGTAACCTCCTGATTTTCGCATTAGATAAGTACATATACACACACCTTTGCATATGATCATACAGCATTTAGAACCTTTTAAGGACAATGATTGCTCATAGATGATGTTTTGAGTAGATGGATGATGGATGGTAGGATACGTTCTTCCTAACTTGGAGATTTCGGGGATGAAATCCTTTAAGGAGGGGAGAATGTAACAACCCGTATTTTTGAATAACATGTTATAACATAAATGGAGGCAGAATTAAACTGTAAATTCTGAATCAAGGGAAACGGGCTGTGCCATTGCGGCCGTCTCGGAAAAATACGCGAAATAGAGTCCGAGTTTTCGAAAATCGGAGTCCGTATGACCAAGATATGGCCTCGCGAAGTTTCACGAAAAATTCACAAATTAAAGTATACTTAATTAAGTGAAATGGGTTGCGCAGAGAAATATATATATATTGATATATATATATATATATAATTGAAAATTAAATAAATAAATATGCAAAAATGTTCAAAACAGCGAATTGGGAGAGGGGAATAACCGAACCGGCCGATTTTTGAGGTCGACCCGAGCTCGCTGGGTCGACTAGGGGTTAATCCAGGGTGTTTGGCTGTCAACCCGTGGGCCGATTCGCTCAAATGCAGATTTTGCATTTGAATGGTTCTCATGGTTCAGCTTTAATCTAAAGGCCCTAAATGGTTCCTACACTTGACTTCTTCCCCGAGACATGCTTTGATGGCTTGGATTGAATCTAGGGTTAATCCTATGGCTAATACTATCCTAAAACTCTATAAAAAGACCCCTAAACCTAGCCTAAATCACCATTATTCAATCCTACAACTAAACTATGCCAAATTTGTTCCTCTCATGGCCTCCACTCTCATGCTAAAATTTCTAAGTTAATTTCTATGAGAGATTTTGAGTTCATACAAGTGTTTTCAAACTTGTATGAGTGTTCTTAGCTTGCATTCAAGTCAAGTTGCAACATTTCTATTTCAAAGCAAGGGTTTTTATTGAATTGGCTCAAGGGTTTTCATTTGGAGCTTGCATATTTGGGTTTTTGGTGCTTGCATAAGGGCTTCGTCTCAATCTTTATAATAAATATTTATTTGTGTCTTCATAGCATTGTAAGCCCTTTTCTACTTTCTTTCTTTGAACTCTAAAGTTAAACGAATGATGCAAGTTTGGTTGATCATTATATGCAAGTTTGGTTGATCATTATATGCAAGTTTGGTTGATCATTATATGCAAGTTTGGACGATCATTATGCAAGTTGGTTTAATCATTATGTATGACACATGTTGCTATGTTATGCAAGTTTGGGTTGATCATGTTATCATGTTATGCAAGTTAAACTTGAGGTTTTGAGCATAAAGCCCCAAGCTTTATATTAAAGGTTGCATTTTGGCAACATGAAAGTTATCATACCCCTTATGATAACTTGCACGTGAGGCAAAATGCGAACTTCTAGCAACTTCTACATGTCATTTATCACCATGTATCACTCATATGCTAAGTTTGGTTTTATGCATGCTTTTGAAGCCTAATAATGCAATATGCAAGTATATGAACATATGTACATTTCATATGCCACCATGTTAAACTTGTGGCTTCAACACCTTTATGTCATGGTTATGCCAAGTTCCCTATTTTATCCTTTATGCGTTGTTGCAATTATGTAAACGATGGGATTACGTAGGGGTTGGGTAACATGATGACATAAACATGGTTTTTATAACATAACGTGATATGTTAACTTGTAATTATGTTTTGGAAACATAATGGACATGACACTTAGAAAATATGAGTGTGGCCAACTCGAGGTTGGGTTGAGTTTGTAGCATAAATCTACCCGGACCCGCCCCGTTTAACAAGTGGCTACAAACAATAGGACCCAATGTGAGAAGTTGGTCATGTTGTGCTCAAACCCGAGGTTAGACCTAGTTGTGGTGTAAAGCTACCCGGACCCGCCCGGCTTAACTAGTAACCACAACAAAGTCTAATGTGAGAGGTTAAAGCGCATTAAGTTAATTAATGCCTCCTGATTAGGGTTAAGTCATGGTCCACTTAATACTTAACCAATTTGGGCTTGATGGATTAATCGAGGTTAAGTCGGGAGCCTTGGGTACCCTTAACCGATTTAATCCACGTGTGGATCGGGTTAACCACATTTAACCCGTTAAGAAACCCTAGTTGCGTGGTCCTTTTCAGCAGTAACCTTCTTGGTAGTATCATAAGACCCTAGGACTAGGCTAGGATGGGGCACGATTACTGGGCTGATTGTAAGAGACCAAAAGAGACGGCTGAATGATGCCCCGGTTGTTCAGGCAGACCATGGTCGTGCACATCAAGTCCGGAGTTGAACATGGGCTACGGTAGGTTTGGACTGTGCATCATGGAATGGTGTCAGTGGGTTACACCATAGGGCCTGATACACCCTAGGATGGACCCTGCACAGTCAACTACATTACATGATTAAGCCGCATGACACCGACACTTGACGAGTTAGGCTTATAGGGAGCCGATCGACTAGACCGAGTAGTTGGACCCTGATTTAGGCCATCTCATGATGTTGGGCCAAGCTTGGGCCAAGGGATCAATTTTTGTTTTTACTTGACATGTTAGAATGCTAGTACACCCGTGGTGCAAAACTTAACCTTGATTATGCGATGACACCTTTATCTATCTTGTTAGTTAATCATCATGCCAGTATGTTGTTATCCTCATGTTCATCTCAGCTTCTCATGCCAGTTAACTTTACTAGTTCATAGACAGATAGTAGTAGGGCTTACCAGTCTTTTTGACTGACCTGTTTACTTTCGCCTCTTTTCTTCCGTTTCCCCCCCCCCCCCTCAGGTCCTCAGGGTGGGAACATTGGAGCTTAGCTTGGATCTTTACAGCTTGCTTACTGGATTTGCTCATGTACGGTCTCGGACATTGAGCTAGTTATGGTTTATCACTTCATTTTGGGGATAGTACTTTATGTATTTCAGTTTTTAAGTTTATGCTAGACTTTGTTTGTTGGAAAATAATGATCAAGTACTTTGTTGTAACTTGACTATGGTTTTGAAATGCTAGTTTTATCTGCTGCTTTACTACTCTGTTTTACTTATATATTCTGTCTTGTGATATCTGCATGCATGTTTACCTTGTTTAAACGCCCCTCCGAAGCTAGTGTCCTTGCAAGAGTGGCACTGGCGGAGGTGGGGTGTTACATTTGGTATCAGAGCATAAGGTTTACAAGATTTGAGCAAAAGTGTTTTTGAAACTTACCTTTTGAAAAACTATTTTCAAAACCAATTAAGTATTTTCCAAGAAAAGTCTAGTTATTTTAAAAAGGCTATTCCCCAAAAGCCATAGCACTATCCTTCGTTTCTTCGTTCTGAATCTATCTTTTTCTTCGTTTCAGTATGGCCGATAATTTTTCCATTCTGGAGGGCGTACCAGTACCTATTTGGTTTAGAAGGTACATGGAGGCAAGGGCGAAAACTCCAATTGGCTCCAAATTAAAAATATAGCAATAATTAGTCATACGTGTTTCAATAAAATTTGTTTCGTCGAAAACCGAGATCATCTGAAAAAAAAAACATTTTTAAGGCATATATAATATATCGAACAATTTACAGTGTGCGAAGCACGTGCCTGATCATAACGTAAGCAACACATTGATTTGAACGGTCTATTTCGTACGATTATTTAATTTTATCATCAATTGTCGTTGAATGTTTTATATTCGTACTGATATACAAAAATTTCAAAACGTAAATTACGAAATACCGCGACGTTTACGAGTTCGAATTATAATTATATTTAAATTATACGTTCAAACGTCGTTTAATAAACAAATTATATATTATAAATCCATTTATAATACCAAATCGATATTTGAAATAATAAAATAGTTTAAATATTTAACTAGAAAAAATACAGGATGTTATATTTCTTCCCCCTTTAAAAGAATTTCGTCCCCGAAAATATTAAGGTAGAAAGAATATTACAATCCCATTAACTTTTCAAAAATTCAATTTATTATAAATCAAAAACCAATCTATTATTGGAAATAAAAATTTTAAAAATATCAAAAAATTTCTAACACATTATATTCCCTGAAAAATTCGGTAGAGTCTCCCCTGTAGGGAGGGACTTCTGCGATATCGCAGGATTAACAAATGTATACATCGACCCTATGGTTTAAAAACAAAATATCAAAACCAAAACTTATATTTTCGCGTAAGCGTACCTTATGTGAGCGATATTTGGCATACCGACTCAACCTATTGCGATATAATAAAAAAAATCAACCTCAAAGCCTTTGGGCACCTGTGCTCAACTCGGTTCCTCATGTAAGTAAACAATACATGAAATTCAAAATAACATTTTAATTATTAACCAGTAAAACTATACAAATTTCACATATCCAAACATATAACATTCATTCATTTTCATATTCAGGGTTAAATGATCCAATTTCAATTCAAATGAGATTTATTTCAACTTATTATACTGGACTTTAGCTTACAATTCATTCAACTCTTTTTAAACTGTTGGAGAATACATATACAACCAATCTAATATAAAATCAACCCAATCAAATTATTCAGTTGAATTTATATTCGACATCAATATTTATTTG
Organism: Allium sativum; assembly: GCA_030737875.1. Lineage (NCBI taxonomy): Eukaryota > Viridiplantae > Streptophyta > Magnoliopsida > Asparagales > Amaryllidaceae > Allium > Allium sativum. The sequence goes on along the minus strand of CM060923.1, from coordinate 415,389,333 downwards.
ATTGTATTCACTTGGGTTTCATGATTAATGACCGATTGATTTCTTTTTAATTATTATTAATTCAATTCCAAATTCCCAATTTATAATCCCATTAAATTCCTTATTCAGTAATTTTTTTAGTAGTTCAGTTCCATTTCAAATTCCAATTCCTGATTCAAAAATCATCCAATTTCTCTTTCTAATTCCATATTTGGAATATTCTGGTTACATAAACCATTCTAATTCATAATCCGATTTGAATTTCATTCAAATCAATCAAACAAACCAATATCACAATAATTCGATAAAAATTATTTTGTTTTCTATAGGAAAACAAATTTTAGGCAAAATTATTTCTTTTATCCTTTTAACAAAACAATATCGTGTTAATGGCCAGTTCAATATTGAACCAATAAAATAACACAACATAAAACATTTTTATATAAAATCTACAAATACGCTCTCTCGAATATATATACTCAAACTCAATCTAGGGTATTACTAACCCCATCTCTATCAAGTTATGCTACAGAGCCAAAGTTATTACTAAACCTCGCTCTGATACCCCTATAACGAACCAGAAATTCGACGCTCGAATTTCTGACACAATTACATCTAGTGTCCAAACTCGAGTACCGAATATCCAGAAAGTTAAAAGAAAGAATGCAGAGGGTGAGATAAGAAAGAAAGAAATATTAGAATAGAAGAAGAATTAACACAACATAATCAGAGTCTCACATCGCAGCGGAACAAAATATAATATAAAAATAAATTTATTGAGAGCTTTAAATAAAACATACAATCATCAGTACATTATCACATCCCTGTCCTCATATATAGTCACTCAGTAGAAAAATATTATATAATAGCATACGTTTGAACTCATCTAGCTCATCTCTGGACTTCACATCATCTGATAACCTGGACCTGTACAACCCGGTCTAACCCGAGCATTTCAAACACTGGGTCAGTCTGGTGTACCAAAGTGAGAACAAATTGCAAAGTTTAAGGGGATCATCCAACTTGATTTTGAAGTTCAAAAATCTTTCCAAAAAAAAGGATAATCGTAAGACCAAATCCACACATAAACACGGACAGTTTTTACCTTACGATAACCCAAAATATTTTGAAATCACACATATATTCGGATATTATAATAGTGTCTAAATACAAATAAATAGCAATCTAGCGGAACGCTTGCATCTCATGCTCCACATATAAAATATACAATCAAAAACCGCGGGTGCTTATTGGATATTGGATTCTGACTATGACAAGGTATGGAACCACCTGCCGATAGTGTATCTCTAGAGGCGAATACACTGGGTTCAACAAGAACGTCTTGCAACCTGACCCACACATGACCGACCACTCATTTCGGTTGAGTGTATCGAATGTATATCACCAACGGTTGGGATCAGCAACCATTTCCCAAAAGGGAAAGTATCGATATATTAAAGAAGGAAAAGTCATTTCTCTAGATAGGTGATTATACACCCTAATGGGAGCGACCCACATAGCCATGCTGTCTACCCGATTTTTGTCATTTCCCGGTTGTGAGGCTTGAGTTCATAACGTATCTTTTTAAGATAGCACACCGCTACTCACTTTGAATGCCACATCGTCAAATCCGCCAGAAATCACTAATTGATTCCCACAAAAATACTCGGGTTGTTAAATTAAGAGAAGGTGTCTTCTGCACTACCACAGAAATATGTTTGAGGAAATCAACGTTCATAATCCCTTTTTGGAAATACTCTATCACACATCCGTCCATACAAGTTGTCTTGGGACTGGACAAACCGAAGGCACACTCCTACCGCATCCAAAGGATCAGTAACGAGTAGTCCTTGCAAATCCGCAAAATCTGAACCACGACCCGAATCACATCAGAATATCTCTGGTTGTACGGCTATAGAATATTCGATAGCAATCCTTCCGCTTATGAAGATCCAAGGTCTTCAATTGCTCAACCTCACTCAGCATCTGATATCTTCAACGTTTACATATTCATTGGTCGAAATGGTTTTCAAACCAAAATTCGATCCCGGTCTTTCCGTACCAACAATTGTATTGGCTAGATTTTATAGTCGGTTATTTAACTATCAAATAAACAACCATTCAATCATGAAAATAAAATGAATTCGTTGATTCAGTATTCAGCAACATTTGGCCCTTTTATTAATTAACCATGATTGATTCAACTTCTAAATCTTTTAATAATTTAAAATACAGTATTTACTTCTTATTTTCTTATACTAGTATTCTCAATAACATTTCATTTCAATACTTAAAAGAAAACAACTTATAATTAAATCCAATTATTATCTCAAAACATTAGTTACAATAGTATTCATGCATATCTATACTCCAATAATCATTAGTCCCTAATTATAAATTGGTAAGCGAATAACTCCCTAAGTATCAACCCCGAAGACCGAAATCAGATCAATACTCAGAAAATCACTCAACTCAACAGTCCCCAATTAGGTTCTAATTATTATCTCGGCTTATTATCAATCCATATTATCCCATTTCTAATTCGTTCAACCAATTTCCACTTTGAAAATCTCGTTTGAATTCCATTATTAAGAAACGTTAATTTTTCTTAACATTTTAGCTTCACGCTTCCCTTTTTTAAACATTATTTATAAAACTCTGGCTTAATATGCACCCCTTTTAATTCGCTTCCCTTTAATTCAAACACTAATTTTAAGCTATCATCTCGGCTTAAAATCTCTTTTATAACTTAGTTGTAAAAACTCAGTTTTTGTATAAACCCGTTCATCCGCTCTTTTCCAAAATCCAATTATATTTCAATATCCACTTGGATTTCTTACCCTAATGAATCTCATTACTAATTGATCACTTAAATTATTAAAATAATAATTTACATTATCTTTAACTATTGTAGAAATAATCACTTCTTATTTAAATAGAACAAACAGTAAACTTTTTATTTAAAATCTTATTAAAGTAAAAAAAAAAATCCGTTAATATATTTCATTAGATTAATTAACAACTAATTTATTCAATTCAAAAACATGGTTATCCCATTAACCAATTCTACTTAATCATTCTTTTAAATTAATAATATAATTATTTTAAATAATTCCATTTAATTGTCTTTGAGAAACAATTAATTTAACTATTACATTAGTTTCTGCTCGTCTCCTTATAAATCTCGTTAACGTAAAACTTTGATTTGTAAACTATTTAAAAATACTTAAAACTTATAAATAAATAATAAACCTTAATTTCATTTATTGAACTTTTATTTAAATATATGTATATAAAAATCTATCTTTGGTTATAAAATAAATTTCATAAATTTATTACCGTCGACTCCACCGACGGTAAATCAACATTTGTAACACCACTTATTTTTAGGCCAACTGCTGCTAATTACCCAACCAATATTGTCCATTAGTTAAAACAAAATAAACATTGAATTTAGGTTCAACAACCAATTATCAAATCAATCATCCAATAATATCAGTTAAACAGTTCATATAATTATAATATGAGAAATCTAGTTGGATTCCTCCAACCTGTTTCCCATGCATCCAAATAAGTTATTTCAACCATACCATTATATTTAAACAGATATAATATTCAACAATCAAACAATAACAGCAATCCAAGCATTCATCAACCAAGTCATATCACACAAATGTTTAAAACCCAACTTATATAAAATATAAGTGGAATAAAACTGAGTGAGTTGAACTCACCGTGATTTGTCCATCGCTAAAATAGTTCATTTTAATAACTCGCAGCTGTGTTCAGCTCCGTCCAAAATAGTTCCATAATACTATGTCCGTCCACACGATTCTGACGCCTCTTGTTTCATCCTATTCTGTTACTGTATAACACTGTTATAAATTCAATACGAGGTCCGGTATGTTAAAATAATATTATCATAACTTTAATTATACCCTATATCATTTTCCTTCATTTAACACCTAACCTCTCATTTCGCATAACCATGATTAGGTATGATACAATAGGCAATTTAATGTTCGAAATATATCCTAGCATGTTATATGTATAATAATCAGTCCACATAAATGATGGTTTTAGCCACCTTACATTGACTGGATATATTATACATATTATATGCATTATCATTTATATTAGTATTATAAATCTGGGTTTGGACGTAAATAACTTCCTAGGTCAGACATGAAAGTATAATTTAAAACTTATTAGGCATGAAATTTTCATGAACATATTGTTAACGTGTTTTTTGTGGCAAGATAAAATACTTCTTATACCTATCAAAATTATGAAACATATATAGCAGTTGATTTAAATGACAGTTATTTGTTTAGTTACCAAACAACACATTTAATAGGTACGTCAATATCATTCAAATAATCGGCGGCTATAAGTATTAAGCCAATGATTCTTTTTTTTGCAGCATATAGAAAGAAGAATTTCATTCTTTACGTTAATAACTCCGTTTAGCAAAAATGGGATCAGTCTATATAATTCACGCGGGCCATGTTTAAGGTGAATAAATATTTAACTAAAAACTTCTTGCGTTAATTTAACAGGATGATTAAGCTTTGAAAATAGATTGGTCACGTAAATCACTTAATTAAGCACACTGTAAATATGCTTAGGCATATAAACATACAAGGCCACGAAAACTACACCGTTCACCATTCTTGCTTACTCTAGTTGCTTTGTTTCGTACAATATATTAGACATCATAACGCGTGAATTCTTCTGTACCTGTTTTATGTGTGGTCCGTGTCCCCAGCCAATCACAACCCTATGATTTCCGCCTTTTGCAGCTAAATCCCTCAATGGTCCGGAAATTCAAATGCAAAAAATCGAAAATAGGATGACTTGATTGGTGGACACACGCAGGGATAAGGGTGTTGGGCACAGAAGAATTGGCCCCACATCGTAATATTGCTCAGTATTTCTGCAAAATGCAATATAACTTTTCTTTGATCTAACCATATTACATTAAAGCTAACAACTTTATATTATTTTAAAGTGACATTTTTAATATTGACTAATCACTGATTATTTCTATGTACAACTCGGTTAGGCAATTATTAACTCAACTGAGCATGCTTATCATTCATCTAGGCCGGACACTTATAGTTGTATGGATATAAAAATTTGGTACATTGAAACATTAAGTTATATTATTAATAAAACATTCTTAGCATACGTTTAGTAAAAATCTCCAATTAAAGCATGATTAGGCACTATTCCTTCTCCTTCTGTCTTTTCGCCATATTCCCTCCAGGCTTTAGAGAAAATGCACCTTTCTCCACTGCTCATGCATCACGCTCATAATTGTTTCTTTTTTTTATTCCTCTGACCTTCGTTTTACAGAACCCCCATTTTATAACCATCGAAACATGCTGCCTTCCGAAGAACGGTGGGCAAACACATTCAGTTTACTTTTATTTTGTTCTACTACTGTTTAGTTTCGAACCCTCTGCACTTCACCATTCCTCCATCGTGTCCGCCCTCCAGTTCCCTGTCACCGACTGAATGATCACCAACTCGCCAGCAACAGTGGCGGAGCCAGCACGTCACTTCAGATTGGGCCAAAAATAAATAAATTTAAACCTAATTTTAATACCTACGATCAATCAGCCTACGTGAATTAGCACTTAGGTTTGGGGGACTTTTGTAGGTATATCAGCAAACAGGAATAAAAAGAATAACCCAACTAAAGTGAATGGCTACACGGGAGAAACAATGCATGAGGAAAGAAAGCAAGCAGGTAGGGCCATATTATTCATTTTAGGCAGGGCATAAATTGGTTTCTTTGTCTTTTGTAAAGGAAAAATATTTTTTTCAGGTTGTTGGAAAGAAAGGAGGAGGATACTTAAATTTTCCTTAATTTCTTTCTTACTTTCTTACAATACTTCTTAACTTATAACCAAAATGATAGTAGGCTTTATATAGGAGCATTTACATGACTTTTCATTCAATAGACACACACTTAACTAAGGGACACTTCCTATTAAATAGAACACAAACTTCTAAATGACTCTTAACCATAAAGACACATTACTTGACTCAAATGACACAACAAACTATGAGACACAATAAATTGGGTTTATTTTCCAACTTCCCCCCTTAAACCCAATTCTTTAACCATTTTGAACATTTCTTCAAACTTCAAAAACTTCAAAGAACATCTTGGCTTCGATTGATTTATATCACACGCGTTTGGGTTTACGCTCAACGATTTCTGCATTCCTTAAATCTTCGTTTTTTTGATCTTTCAGTAAGTGTTGTTGAGCTAAAGCTTCTACATGTTGCTTGTATGCCTTGGCATCTTTTAGCATATCAAATACCTTATGTCCTCCAAAACAGCTTCATGTGTCAACATTTCATCCAGTTCAATTTTCTTATCAATGCATTTGGACACAATCGATTGAAGATGAAAATATGGCTTAATTTCTCCAAACATAACACCTTTAATTGTCCTTCCATGCAGAAGCGATATGCGATTAACCTCAACATATTTTTCTTTTGTTGCTCCAACTACAACAGTGATACCTCTTCCCATGACAATAGATTCAAAGGCTTGATTAGTAACATCTCCTATTCCGGAGCATTCAAAACCATAATCGACTCCAAGGCCATCGGTCATTTCTTGGATCAACTCAATCACTGTTTTGTTTTCATGTTCCTCCGGGTCTATAAATTCCGTTATTCCAAACGACACTGCTTTCTTTCTCTTTTTGTTGTTTACATCCACTCCGATAATCTTTGTTGCACCTAGCAACTTAGCCCCGACTATGGCCCCAATGCCAACTCCACCAAGGCCAAAAACAGCAACGGTAGAATCTTTCTCATTTTCAGTGACGTTTCTTCCTCCTCCTGCATATGGTTTGCCTTCAAGCTCCTTTTATGCCATTGATACTCCTGCTGCTGCATGCATGCTATCATCTTGTTCTTTTCCTTTTTCTACGTTTACTTTATCACTCAGCTGAATGTCTCGGCCTTCTTCGACCCCATCTTGTTCTACATCATTTTCTGTTTCTTCTTGCATTGCTCCTTCGTCGACAGCCTCTTCTTTTTTATTCTCCATTAGTGTCTCATCAACATGATCTGCAATGATCATTTGTACTGACTCCTCATCAGCAGGCTCATCTTCTAATTTTTCAACTTCAACATCTCTCTCCTCCTCATTATTTTTCTTCTCGTCCTCCTTACCATAAATCTCCTTCAATAAAACCCACGATTCTTTTGCGGATTTTTCTCCAATGATATGGTCGAAAGCTTCTTCATCGACATTCTCACTCATAGCAGCACGTGCACAACGATCTTTCCATCTCAACTTTGTGAATGCCTCACTCTCTTTCTCCGTCATATTTTTGACATCTTTTGGCCATTCGTAGCCATTCTCAACGATCTCCCAAAGCCCTTTGGAGATCAATTCTTCTTTCTTTTTATTACTCCATTCGTCGAAATTTTCTTTTGTGAGAACGAAAGACGAAAAAAATAGCATTGCCATAGTTTCAACCTGGCGCTCTGATACCAATTTGTTGGAAAGAAGAGGAGGAGGATACTTAAATTTTCCTTAATTTCTTTCTTACTTTATGACAATACTTCTTAACTTATAACCAAAATGATAGTAGGCTTTATATAGGAGCCTTTACATGACTTTTCATTCAATAGACACACACTTAACTAAGAGACACTTCCAATTAGTTAGAACACAAACTTCTAAATGAACCCTAACCATAAAGACACATTACTTGACTCAAATGACACAACAAACTACGAGACACAATAAATTGGGTTTATTTTCCAACAGTGGGGCCTTCGCCCTACCTCAGCTATACCTCCCTCCGCCCCTGGCCAGCAACCCACCTCTTCCGACTGCAGGTAACTTCAGTGGCAACGCAAGTAAAAAGGAGACACAGTTGTTATGTAAACATTGAAGTGGAGTTTCAGTTTAATATATGAATGGAATTCCTCGGTTCTCTTGCTTAAATCATAGGGTTTGGGTGATAAGAACTTAACTGTAGAACGGAGTGGTGTTTGCATTGAATCGTTAGTCGTGTTTTTACTTTGCTGGAACATGTGAACACGAGGCATGAAATGGAAAATGGATCAACCTATATATATAGGTGAAGTGAAACAAAAGATAATAACCATGTTCAATCATAGGCGCGATTGTAGCTTGGTGATAGTTCAGGGTAGCTGGCGGTGTATTTTCGTTTCATATGTAGAGGGGTCGCTTGTGTTGTCGCATTTCGTAGGGTGTGCAGTTGTGTGATTTCAATTCAAACATAGGTAGCAGCTAGTACACTTAGAATTTTAGGTGCGTAGTTATTCATTGCTTTGCCATGAAGTATATAGAATATAGGGTAGTGTACAGGTTGAGTTTTCATTTCCAATATAACGAACTGATTGGTGTAGCCTTGAGGACTTCCGGAGTTAGGCATATGCATGAGTACTTGTCGGGAGAGTGTATGCTTAAGGACTAAGGTAGACATTGAAGTGTATTAGGGATCGATTCGCAGCGAAAACAACAAAATCAAAAGCCCTAATTAATAAAATTGAACAGAATTAATTCAAAAGAAGTACCTTTCTTTGTTGAACAACAAGATTGAACGAAGACCTAACTTTAATCTTTGAATCAAATTCCAGATCTGATGGAATCAAGCGCTTGAATTTCGAGCACCTCTATCGGAGATCCACAAGTATTGTTCTCCAAAACAACAATCGAAATCGGAGAATGGAGAGATGGTACTAGCCGATTGAATTGAATAGGATCTAAGGTTTTGGAAGGATTTGATTTTAGGTTTTCTTTCTAAAAGGGAATTAATGATATGAGGCGGCCTGTGTATTCCCTTTTATAAATCAAACCCTAAAAGGATATTTTCCTTAATCCCCTTATTACCCGTTCAATAATTTAAACCAAAATAAATTGTCAAACTAACTTTGATTTCCCTTTTTATTTAAACACCCTCTCTATTTGCAACACCTATATGTGTGACCCTATAGGTTGTTGCAGCGTTGGCAACAATTTAAACACTTAAACTGTAAACTGTGAGCGGCACCCAGTAGTACATCACTGCTACCCAAGCTACAACAATATCAATGATTCGATATGACCTTTGTGAATAGTGTATCAATATAATTTAATCCTTTTAACTGTTATATCCAAGATTAAACTGGAGGCATGGATCGTATCATCCTCTTTATAATTCAATCTGTTTTGTTGATCAAAGAGTAGACTGTTTAGAACAAATCAATATTTGAGCACGGCCATGCATTTCACAGTCTCACTCAATCAAGAGGCCCATGGATATAACTACGAATGTATCGTAGGGTTAAATTCCGTCTAGATCATTCATAATTTATATTCGACTCTAAATATATCCAATAATCATCGTTATCATTACTCTGTTACAAAATTACTTTAGATGATATCAAAACACAAATATCCTCGAATAAAATTATAATGATTTCAGGTCTGAGGACCATTATATCACTATCACTATGTGAACAACTTATGATACTGTTGATTATATTCCGTGTAGTTATCTCACGGTGGGTCAGCACAATACGCTATCCTCTAATATGTATTTATATCTTGACTTTAATATCACGTATATTAATGATCAATGAGATGTGATCATCAGTCAATCAATATACTAGTCTCAATGCTTTATTGTTGTCCTGTATAAACAATAAAGCTCGACTAGGGACATTTAAGAATTATAATACTTGACATATCATATAATCTCAAGTTCAGTGTTACTCGAACTATATAATCCCGTTTTATTATTCTAAGGACTTCTATTATATTAATATTTATATTACGCAGTAAATATAAAATAACAGAACATTTTATTCCAAATAAAACATAACAATAACAATGTCATTATTATTCACATCTAATAGATTGCCTCTAGGGCACAAACTCTAACAATCTCCCACTTGCACTAGAGCCAATCACTCATGCATCGAATACCCATGAAAGTAGTGTGACTATCATTCTTTTGCTGCGACAGAGCTTTAGTCAATGGGTCTGCTGTAACACCACACCTCCGTTAAGGCCACTCACAAAGGGAATGCCTTAACTTTGATGGAGCGTTTTAGTAGACAGAACAGAAATTTACAAGATAGATAAAACAGTACTTGAAAAATTTATAACTTTATTACAACAGAAACCGAAGCAAGTTTGGTTACATCTTTTCAAATCACAGTATCAGAATTCAAGTACAAAAATATCAGTCTTGTTTAGGAAATCATCAGAGTACAAAACTTTAAAATCATAATCCCCACAGAACAGAAGCTATACAGAGCCAAGCCATACTTTAAGCACTTCAAGCAGAAGGAATCCGGATCAAGCTAAAGTATTCCCTCCTTGGATAACCTGGGGGGGGGGGGAACGGAAGAAAAAAGGGGCGAAAACAAGCAAGGTCAGACATAAAGTCTGCCAAGTCCAGTGATTTCCAGTTATGAACAGATAATAATAACATGACATGAAAATAAAACTGGATGAGGGATAACAGTAACAAGAGCAGCAGATATACTTAGGTTAAACAGAAGAAACAGAATAATATTACTTTTCACCTCTCTGCACTAATACTAGTATAACAGGATTAGGTGTCACTCTAATCTCTAAACTGAAACAGAATCGGGAATAGAATAATTTCCACAGAAGAGAATGCTAGTAATAGGCCTTTACCACCCCAAAAGAAACAGATTAATCCCTACGGAAACAGAATGTAGAATTAGGTGTACACTAGTAAATGGGCCTTTACCACCCAAACAGACGGTACCACGCAGAAACAGACAGGTGTTACCACCCAACAGAAACAGATGGTACCAACAGAAACAGACAGAACTAAGTGTACCCTAAAACCCTACCCCAAACGATCGGCTCCCTAATACATAAATACCCTGTGCCAGCCCCACAAAAGGGTGTATCACTCCCCAAAGTGACAACCTTTAAATGACACAGACCTATTTACAGATGTCACAGCGTCTTACATCCTCAGAAGCAGACCGGGATCCATGCACGCACATGACCCGGTTGGAACGCACCATTAACACCCCTCGCCATTATCAGAATGAACCGCTTATAATTAGTTCAGTAAGCGTGCCCGGACCCTACCCACTGTTGGGTCAAAGTTTTGATACCAGAAAGGGTTACTGACTAATATGGGTCCCAAACAACAGATGACACAAGCAATTCCCCTCCTAACCTTGTGTCCCCAGACTAACAGATTTCAGATTAACTTGTTTACAAGTTCAGACATACAGAATTCAAATCAACTAGTTCACAGATTAGAAAATCAAGTTAATAAGTTTTCAGACTAATGGATCAGATATACAGATTTAACAGACTTATAGATTAACCGGTTACAGATTAACAGACTTACAGATTGTCTAACTTTGTATTGGGCCTACAGATTCATTAAACGGGTTTATTAATGTCATTAGTCCAGTTGGTTTAACCTTATCCACCCAACACGTTTTAGACATCATATTTATCTCCGATTTTCATTAATTAAATATTGACGCCCAGACCTCTCACATTAGACTGACAGTCTGCGGCTACTGGTTAGGCCGGTTGGTTCTGGGTAGGATTAAGCCGCAAACTCATTCTAACCTCGAGTTAGCCATGTTTATCTTTGCGGCTAATTAATTAATAATTTACCATTTATGCCCACGCCTAATATACGTGTCAATTATTCATAACTATAGCCAATTCAAATTATGTCAAAAACAGACTAAATATATCAACTCAACAGATATAGCAGATAACAGATTTCGCAGATTAGGCGACTTAACGGATTTAGCAGATTAAGCAATTTAGCAGTTTTAGCATATAACAGATTAGGCATTTTCAGCAGACTTAGCAGATGACAGATTTGACGGATGAACAGACCTAGCAGATTAGGCAATATAGAAGAACTAGCAAATTAGGCAATATAACAGAACTAGCAGGTTAGGCAATATAACAGAACTAGCAGATTAGGCAATATAATAGAACTAGCAGATTAAGCAATATAACAAATTTAATCATTCCTTAAAGTTTTATAGACATATCTTGCCTAATTGTAAATTTGGCCTAAGTTTGCCTGCCTAAATAGTTGTCATGATTCCCAATATGATCATATACCCCGCGTTTGCATTGAATTTACATGGCACAGATTATGGTCATAATTTACCATATAACACATGTCCCAAATTTAGTTAAATTTGCCTAGTACAAAAGATTCACATATAAATTATACCAAATATAGCCATTGATTTCAATGCATGTCATATATTCAAAAATCTCCCACTTAGGTGTTATTCACATTTAATAGTTATCAAATCTTAATATAGACTTTCACACCTAAGTCATATTCTCTTTTTATCTCAAGTCATGAATTCTTATATAAACAATATGCCCAACAATCTAGAACTTTAAATTATAACAGATCTTAATTCAAAATATGCGTTATGTCCAATGTCTCAAGTCATATGTTAACATACAATGGTTCCTCTTCTTCCAATTCACATAATATGCATAGATCTAAATCTAGTTTACAACCTATGTCTTTTTTCTTAAATCAGTCACTGATTAGCCATGTCCCATTTATGCCATCATTCATTATTTGACCCAAATTTTAACGTTCGTGCGTTAATCTCTTATGAGATTTGGCGCAGGCTCGTGGTAGCCTGGCTATAGAACAGAAAGAAGAAAGAGATACAGAATAAAATAGATCAGAACAGAAAATACACAATCTCAAATTCAGATTTACAATCATGTCACAATTATAATTAAAGTTTATATCGGAAAATAACCGTACTTGCCTTTCGTGGTTTAAGAAAGGAAATAAACTGGTGTTGATGCAGAAAGGATGAATTACTCTTCTTTAATTGTTGTTGTAGCTCTAAACTTTGATTTGAGATTTGATTTAGCTTTTAATTTTATTCAGTTTGGAAGAAGATGCTTTAGTCCTTAGTTCCAGTTCAGATTTCAGCAGAGTAGCGACGCCATTTTTATTTTAATTAGAACAGAGGCAGAGTATAGGCAGAATGAAATGGTGTAGAGAGAATGAGGCTAGGGGGCTATTTATATAGGTTTAGAGTCATGAATCTGGTCAGAAAATCGGGCTAAACACATCAGAATGCATCAGGTTCAGGAAGTGGGTTCGGGAGGCAGGTCGACCCCTAGGTCGACTACCCAGTCGACCTGGTCAGGGGGGGTCGACTACCTAGTCGACCTGGGTCCTGGGCGGGAAATTTCCCGCCCAGCCCGCTTCTGGGTTTGAATTCGAATTTTTAATTCGAATTTCGAGCTGTTTTCGATTCTGAAAATTCCTGAAACTTCGGAGGGTCATATCTCCCTCATACGGACTCCAATTCTCGCAAACTCAGACTCGTTTCCAAGCAGAATTCCGAGACGAACGCAACTGCGCAACCCGTTTCCCTTGATTCTTATTTTAAAAATTAATTATTCTCTGATTTGTTACTTATACATTCACAGAAAATACGGGGTGTTACATCTGCAACGTTATTATCCGTTGGGACTTTGCAGATATGTATGTCTCCTCTGTCAACAATTTCACGGATGAGATGATATCGCCGAAGTATGTGTTTGGATCGTTGATGTGATCTAGGTTCCTTAGCCTGAGCAATGGCCCCATTGTTGTCACAACAAAGATCTATTGGATCAACAATGGATGGAACAACAGAAAGTTCAGAGATGAACTTCTTAATCCAAACAGCTTCCTTAGCTGCTTCTGAAGCAGCAATGTATTCAGCTTCCATGGTTGAATCAACAACCATTTCTTGCTTTGAACTTTTCCAGCTCACAGCAGCACCATTCAGGAAAAACACATAACCTCACTGTGACTTAAAGTCATCTTTATCAGTCTGGAAACTAGCGTCTGTGTAACCTTTAACCATTAATTCCTCTTCACCTCCATATATCAAGAATGAATCTTTAGTCCTTTTCAGGTACTTAAGAATGTTCTTGACGGCTGTCCAGTGACTTTCACCTGGATATGATTGGAATCTACTTGTCATACTTAAAGCATATGAGACGTCTGGGCGAGTACATAACATTGCATACATGATTGATCCAATTGCCGAAGCATAAGGGATCTTCTTCATACGTTCCTTATCATCTAATGATTTAGGACATTGGGACCTAGAAAGTGATATACCATGCGATATGGGTACATATCTTTTCTTTGCCTCTATCATGCCAAACCTATTCAGTAGTTTATCAATGTATGTATTCTGACTTAGGCCTATTAATTTTCTCGATCTATCTCTATAGATTTTAATACCTAAAATATAGGATGCCTCGCCTAAGTCTTTCATTGAGAAACTTTTCCCTAACCATGTCTTTATTGCTTGTAACGAATCAACATTATTCCCAATAAGTAATATGTCATCCACATATAATAATAGGTATATTATATTACTCCCACTAATTTTCTTGTATACACAAGGTTCATCTTCGTTCTTGGTGAACCCAAACTTTTTGACTATTTCATCAAAACGAAGATTCCAACTCCGAGATGCTTGCTTCAATCCATATATGGATCGATGCAGTTTACATACTTTTCTAGCTTCCTTTGGGTTGAAAAAACCTTCAGGTTGTGTCATGTACACATCCTCGATAAGATTCCCGTTAAGGAATGCAGTTTTGACATCCATCTGCCAGATTTCGTAATCGTAAAAGGCTGCAATTGCAAGCATAATCCTAATGGATTTAACCATAGCTACTGGGGAGAAAGTTTCATCATACTCAACTCCTTGAATCTGTTTGAAACCTTTTGCCACCAATCGGCCTTTATAGGTTTGTACTTTACCATCCATGTCGGTTTTCTTCTTGAAAACCCACTTACACCCAGTTGGTTTTACCTCGTCAGGTGGATCAACCAAAGTCCATACTTGGTTAGTGTACATGGAATCCATCTCAGATTTCATGGCTTCAAGCCATCTCTCAGCATCAGGTCCGTTCATAACATCTTGATAAGAAGTGGGCTCATCTTGATCTATGAGCACTACGTCTTCTCTTTGAGTTACTAGATATCCAAAATATCTATCAGGCTCATGACGTATTATAGCACATCTACGAACGCTTTGTGTAATTTGAGCAGGTTCGGTTTCCACAACAGTTTGTGGTTCTTGCTCAATTTCATATTCAGGTTCAGTGATATTTTGTGGTTCCCGGATTTCTTCGAGTTCTACTTTATTTCCATTGATATTATTAGAGACTATATCTCTTTACACGAAAAACCCAGTTCGAGCAATAAACACTTTGTGCTCAGACGGTTTGTAGCAATAATATCCTTTTGTTTCCTTTGGATATCCCACAAAATAGCATTTTTTTCGATTTGGGTCGGAGCTTGTCATAGTTAAGAAGCTTAACATAAGCCTCACATCCCCAAATCCTCATAAAAGAGACATTAGGACATCTTCCCGTCCATATCTGATATGGTGTGGTCTGAACCGCTTTAGTGAGAACTCTATTAAGTATGAATGCATTTGTTGTTAGGGCAAAACCCCAAAAACTTATTGGAAGATCTGTATGACTCATCATTGATCGTACCATATATAATAAGGTGCGATTTCTCCTTTCAGAAACACCATTCCATTGTGTTGTTACCGGTGGAGTGAGTTGTGAAACAATTCCACACTCTTTCAGATAGTCATTAAACTCTTGGCTCAAATATTCTCCTCCTCGATCTGTTCGAAGAGTTTTTATATTCTTACCAAGTTGGTTCTAAACTTCATTCTTGAATTCTTTGAACTTTTCAAAGGATTCTGATTTGTGTCTCATAAGATACACATACCCATACCTACTGAAATCATCAGTAAACGTAATGAAGTAATAAAACCCACCTCTAGCCGGCGTACTCATTGGTCCACATACGTCACTATGTACAAGGGCCAACAGATCCTTAGCCCGTTCACTGTGTCCAGTGAAAGGAGCTTTGGTCATCTTGCCTAATAAACAAGATTTGCATTCTTCATATGATTCAAAATCAAATGAATCCAAAATTCCATCTCTATTGAGTTTTGATATGCGTTTCTTGTTTATATGGCCTAAACGACAATGCCAAAGGTATGTTGGATTTAAATCGTTTGATTTAATCATTTTGGTATTAATGTTATAAACTGGCATATCAAAATTAAGAACATAGAGACCATTAACTAACTGTGCACTTCCATAAAATATCTCATTTAAATAAAATAAACAGCATCTGTCTTTTATTATAAATGGAAATCCTAGCTTGTCCAAACAAGATACAGAAATAATATTTGTTTTAATGGAAGGAACAAAATAACAAGCTTCTAATTTCAAAACTAATCCAGTTGGTAAGGACAAGTGGCAACTTCCTATGGCTAATGCGGCAACTTTTGCTCCATTTCCCACACGCAAGTCCACTTCTCCTTCTGCCAAGTCTCTACTCCTTTGCATTTCCTGCAAATTGACACATATATGTGATCCACATCCAGTATCTAATACCCATGATGATGAAGTAGATAAGTTGATATATATAACATTTATACCTGAGTTGGGCGAAGTCAAACTTCCCTTCTTCTTCTTTAGCTCTTCCAAGTAAGCATAACAGTTGCGTTTCCAGTGACCTGGCTTTCCGCAGTGGTGACAATAACCCTCTTTGGGAGCCCCTCCTTTAGGCTTTGATGCCTTTTTGAAATTGGTCTTATTAGCAGTCTTCTTAAACTGCTTTTTCTTGTTCTTCCCCTTGCCTTTAGCAGCCATCATCATGGTAGCCGGTTCTACCTATTTTATGTTATTCTCAGCAGTTCTGAACATGCTCAATAACTCAGTCAAGGGCTGCTCAATCTCATTCATGAGATAGGTCATAATAAACGAAGAATACTTACTGTTTAATGATTTGAGCACAAGATCGGTTTAAGCTTCCGGTGTCAAAGGAAACCCTAACCTCTCGAGATACTCTATATAACCAATCATCTTCCGTACATGTGGACCAACGGGTTCCTTATCACCCATCTTGCAGTGATATATTTCTTTGCTCGTGTCATACCTTTCATGACGAGCATGCCCTTCGAACAACTTCTTAAGGTGCTCGATCATATCATAAGCATCCATGAACTCGTGTTGCTTCTGAAGCACAGGATTCATGGTTGCCAGCATGAGGCAGCTAACATCAAGAGCATCGTCTTGATGTTTCTTATGAGCATTAATCTCTGCACGGGGTGCAGTACTCGGTGTTGAAACGGAAGCTCCGATACCAGTTTGTAGAATTGAGAAGAGGAATTATTTTGATGAGGAGGATACAGAACTCAATTTTCACTTTTTTCAAATCAACTTTCATTACAATACTCTTTTTCTTCACTCCCTCTCTTACTCACTTTTCACTTTTTTTCTCTTACAACACACAAAATGACCACCCATATTTATATAGTGGTCTACATGACCTTACAAACTCAATAGACACCTTTTTATCAATAGACATGACCCTTCATAAATAGACACGACTTTTCACGAATAGACACGACTCTTGACGAACGGACATGACACTTAACAAACAGACATGACTCTTGACTCTAAAGACACATCACTTTATGAACTGCCACTTACCCCTTTATTTTTTTCAATTCCCAATAGCAATTAAAGTTTACCCAACAAAACTCCCCCGTAAACTTTAAATGCTTTAGTCTTTCAGGGTGGCTTGTATACGTCACCAACTAGCTCTTCACGTTTCTCTCTGAATTCGGGAGGTTGCTTAATGTATATTTCATCCTTGATCTTATATTTCATATAATAAACATAGCTCTCCAACACATTCTTAGCTTCTACCTTTTTCTCATGCATCTCTATCTCTTCCCTGACAGAAGCTCCTCCCTGTTGATATATCTTTCCAATAATCGGATTGCACAATTCCTCCAAGAAGTGTTTAACGATCATTGTATTGTTCTTCTGCCCGATTCTCTTATGTTCAGCAGCCATGCACAGCATTCCATCCAAATCAATGTTAAAGCATACATCGATCTGGGGCACTGGTGCTGGGTGAATTCCAGACAGCTCATATTTGCCTAATAAATTGTTATCTTTCACCCTTGCTCTCTCTTCCTCCTTTTTAAATATGTTTTCTCTCTCCACCTTCTCCTTTTCTTTTACTTCTTCATTTGCCTTGTTAGCAGTCTCTCTCTCTGTCTTACCAACTTCTACATTAGCCTTGTCAGCCTCAATGCTTGTCTTGCCAAGTGCTTCCTCAACCACACCAGCTTCTACATCTACTTTGTTTGTATTCTTTGAGTCGTCATCATTCTGCAATTCCTCTTTTCTACTTTCTCCGCTTGCTATGCAAGCATCATGCTCATCCTTAGATTTGTTCTCACTTTCATTAATGTCTTCCTCAAACTCCTTCTCTTTTTCGTTGCCAACTTTCTTTCTCACCAGCTCCTTTTTAGCTTTTTCGACCTCCTCTTCATCTTCTTTTTCTGTAGCAACTTTCTTTCCCATCAGCACCGCTTTGAATCTTTCGATCTCCTCTTCATCATCTTCATCAACTTCCTCTTCATCTTCTCCTTTGTAATCTTTTGCATAAATCTCTTTCAGCAAATTCCACGAATCTTTTGCCGTTTTTTCTCCATTAATATGACACCATGCTTCTTTATCAACGTTCTCACTCAGCACCATAATAGCTTGAAGATCTTTCCTTCTCAAGCTTGTAAACGCCTCACTCTCTTTCTCCGTCATGTTTTTAACGTCTTTTGGCCACTCATAGCCACTCTCAACAATCTCCCATAGTCCTTTGGAGATTAACTCTTCTTTCTTTCTACTACTCCACTTTTCGAAGTTTTCTTTTGTGAGAACGAACGATGAGAAGAATAAAAATGCCATAGCTTTAACCAGGCTCTGATACCAATTTGTTGAAATGGAAGCTCCGATACCAGTTACTAGAATTGAGAAGAGGAATTATTTAGATGAGGAGGATACAGAACTCAATTTTCACTTTTTTCAATTCAACTTTCATTACAATACTCTTTTTCTTCACTCCCTCTCTTACTCACTTTTCACTTTTTTTTCTCTTACAACACACAAAATGACCACCCATATTTATATTGTGGTCTACATGACCTTACAAACTCAATAGACACCTTTTTATCAATGGACACGAACCTTCATAAATAGACACGACTTTTCACGAATAGACACGACTCTTGACGAACGGACATGACACTTAACAAACAGACATGACTCTTGACTCTAAAGACACATCACTTTACGAACTGCCACTTACCCCTTTATTTTTTTCAATTCCCAATAGCAATTAAAGTTTACCCAACACTCGGTGGCGCCTCTGGAGTAGGCCCATCAAGTACATACAGCTTCCTTTCCTGTTTGAGGACAATCCTCAAGTTACGGTGCCAGTCTAGGAAATTTATTCCATTCAGTTTTTCTTTTTTAAGAACAGACCTAAGTGATAGATTATTGTTGGTGTTGCTAGCCATTTAGAATCTACAATAGACAATAAATAGAAATAAATAATTTTGATAATCAAAATGACAATAATCATAGCCAAATAAACAAATGTATAATTAAATATGCTTCCACTCAAATCAATATCCCTATTTTAATATATAAATGTATATATATTTTGGTGTTCCAAAATCCACATCTAATCATGTCTTGACCTAGCTTTGGCTAAACTCAAAACATAACATTTTAGGTAGACATCTTATGTCAATTATTTCATTTATATAATTTTTGGATCGCATGTTGAACATATTGTTCAGTATTATTCATTTGCTCAAAATATAGAATAAATCAGGCAATTTGTCTCTAAGGCCATAATCGTATTATGCAGCCTAGTTAAATCAGACCCAATAATAGGTTGGAGCACCACATTTTACTCCATCGCATATAACCAAAACTAAAGGGTGCACAATGCTTTGGCGTTAGTTACAACCAATAATACTAGACA
The DNA here is from genome assembly GCA_030737875.1 of Allium sativum. Taxonomy (NCBI): domain Eukaryota; kingdom Viridiplantae; phylum Streptophyta; class Magnoliopsida; order Asparagales; family Amaryllidaceae; genus Allium; species Allium sativum. Next base: position 415,369,414 of record CM060923.1, on the reverse strand, counting down.
GTGATGAGTATATTATTGGAAGACGTCACCGTGATTTAATATAAACAATAGTTTTGATAGGGATTTAATATTGAATAAGTAAGATAATATATATAAGTTCTTTCACAACTTTAAAATACATTATTTTAAATATAAGAATTTTAATTCCAAAATCAAGAATACTAAAGATTTCTAAAACCAATAGTATTAATTTAGAATTAAACAAATATATACTTATATAGCCATAGTATCATATATACATTGTAATTCGGCTGAAACTATTTTCATGAAAAATTATACATGTAAGAATATTTTCCAAACTTAATTAAACATAAACTTATCCAGATTTGTTTACATTTCAGCTTTAGAAGTATAAAAAACGGCCCATTAACTAATATAATGGTCCATATATGCAGGTTTGTAACCCAGATATGATTTGAAAAATTTGCAGCAAAACATGAATACAACTAAACAGCTTTTAAATTCAAGACCAACATGAATCTGAGTAAACTTGCAACCTTTTCTATATAGTCATTGTTCAAACATTTTGGACAAAATGAGACATCAATATAAAACCACACTACAAATCAATACAGAAAACAATTGCAGATTTTTTTAACATTATACATGTATCCATATCAGAACTTAAATTATTACAAACCAGATCGAATCATATGACATCTCATATCGATTACACACACACACACATATATATATATATATATATATATATATATATATGAATGCAATTATAACATCACAGGGATATCTCAGAACATATCAGGGAATAACACAGTAATCAAATGTTTGTACATACTCTAAGGACAATTTCATTGATTAGATGCATTTTGTCCGCATCAGATTCAGTTCTTGGTTCAGCTGGAAAATGAATCATGATAATCTGATCAGCATCTGATAATTCTCATTGCTTATCATCATATATACACACATCTGGAATAAAACAAGACTGATCGGATCATATCTGATATAATAATTTTAGTTTTATTCATATATTTATACATAACATAGGAAGGAATAAACCAGATCATATCTGGTATGTGTACCACAACATTACATATTTTTTATGTAACTGAAATATAAACCAATAATCAGATCAAATCCAATGTGTTTATATATCAGTTCATTTCAATACATCTTACTGTGATATTTAGACAGAATAAATCAAATCATATTGGATGTGTTTATAACTGTTTTGATTGTCATGGATAATCATATCAAATCTGATTAAATCATGACATGTATTTCTATGTCTGTTCATCACATGTTTTTCTTATATGTCTAACATATAATAATTTCCTTTCATGGTAGCCAAGTATATACATATATATATTGTATACATATATTCCAGATATCAATACTCATGAAAAATTTCTAAATTGTCATTTAACACTATCTGAATAGATATTATTCTATATTACTTACAAGAGTATATATATGATAGTCTTGCTCTTAGTTAACTAGAGTCATAGAAATAGTTTTCTATCAATGATCTAAAGGTTGTGAACATATAGAATTGAATTCTGAACCACAGTTTTGAATCCAAGGTAAGTATGAAGTTCATTTCAGATTTCAATAGATTGTCCTATGTTAATATGTATGATATACCATGTCATATCTACAAGGATCAAGACTATCTACTATTCAGATCTGTAATACAATAACTGGAATTGTTATAAAGTGAAAATAGGGCATGATTAATTACACATAATAGTCATGATTCAAAATGTATCTGCCATACATATTAAAGTTATTTGGATCCAAACACATACTGATTCATAAGCTATGTGACATTTTAATCTCATTCATGGAATCATTACAGAGCACAAATTTAAATATATATAATAGATATGATTCATAAACTATCTGTTATACATATTAATTCTTCTGTAACAATTACAAAACAAAAAAAATCATTTTTAAAACAGATCCAAAATATAAGTTAAACCCAATTATACTAACATAAGAATTGGAATTTCTTGCATTCGTAATTGAATTAATATCACATATCAATTCAAATTCATTTATATAGACAAGACTAAATCTTGTATGTCACAAAACGATTTCATTTCTTAATCGAATGTTTACAAAACTCCAGATCTCATCATTTTGATGTTCATAACATCAATTAGTATAATTCTGTAACAATTTTAGGGCCTAACGAATATTTGTATCAATTAAACCTGCTCTGATACCGTTGAAGTGTATTAGGGATCGATTCACAGCGGAAACAACAAAATCAAAAGCCCTAATTAATAAAATTGAACAGGATTAATTCAAAAGAAGTACCTTTCTTCGTTGAACAACAAGATTGAACGAAGCCCTAACTTTAATCTTTGAATCAAATTCCAGATCTGATCGAATCAAGCGCTTGAATTTGGAGCACCTCTACCGGAGATCCACAGGTATTATTCTCCAAAACGACAATCGAAATCGAAGAATGGAGAGGTGGTACTAGCCGATTGAATTGAATAGGATGTAGGGTTTTGGAAGGATTCGATTTTAGGTTTTCTTTCTAAAAGGGAATTAATGATATGAGGTGGCCTGTGTATTCCATTTTATAAATCAAACCCTAAAAGGATATTTTCCTTAATCCCCTATTACCCGTTCAATAATTTAAACCAAAAGAAATTGTCAAACTAACTTTGATTTCAATTTTTATTTAAACACTCTCTCCGTTTGCAACACCTATATGTGTGACCCTATAGGTTGTTGCAGCATTGGAAACAATTTAAACACTTAAACTGTAAACTGTGAGCGGCACCTAGTAGTACATCACTGCTACCCAAGCTACAACAATATCAATGATTCGATATGACCTTTGTGAATAATGTATCAATATAATTTAATCCTTTTAACTTTTATATCCAAGATTAAACGGGAGGCATGGATCGTATCATCCTCTTTATAATTCAATCAGTTTTCTTGATCAATGAGTAGACTGTTTAGAACAAATCAATATTTGAGCACGGCCATGCATTTCACAATCTCACTCAATCAAGAGGCCCATGGATATCACTACAAATGTATCGTAGGGTTAAATTCCATCTAGATCATTCATAATTTATATTCGACTCTAAATATATCCAATAATCATCGTTATCATTACTCTGTTACGAAATAACTTTAGATGATATCAAAACACAAATATCCTCGAATAAAATTATAATGATTTCAGGTCTGAGGACCATTATATCACTATCACTATGTGAACAACTTATGATACTGTTGATTATATTCCATGTAGTTATCTCACGGTGGGTCAGCCCAATACGCTATTCTCTAATACGTATTTATATCTTGACTTTAATATCATGTATATTAATGATCAATGAGATGTGATCATCAGTCAATCAATATACTAGTCTCAATGCTTTATTGTTGTTCTGTATAAACAATAAAGCTCGACTAGGGACATTTAAGAATTATAATACTTGACATATCATATAATCTCAAGTTCAGTCTTACTCGAACTATATAATCCCGTATTATTATTCTAAGGACTTCTATTATATTAATATTTATATCACGCAGTAAATATAAAATAACAGAATATTTTATTCCAAATAAAACATAACAATAACAATGTCATTATTTCACATCTAATAGATTGCCTCTAGGGCACAAACTCTAACTGACATGTCAAATTTACATAATGTAGCTCCTGCATCTTGAATAGCGTTAAACATATAAGTCTTAGTTAGGGTAGGGGAGCACGTCATTCGCGTTGAGAAAATAGATATAGAATAGGCAGTAATTTACCTCAAAGATGTACGGTCACTCATTCGGTGGATTACTTTGAGGTTAAGGTCTATTATTTTTAGTTATGTAGGCCGTCAGATATACCTGTTCTATAGGCTCAGTTTATTTGTGTTGTTAAATAATTGTACATATTATCTGAGTGGTGATGCATATGACACGAAGGAACACGTCATAATGAAATATCATACCAACCTTTTCCCCTTCCCAGTTGCACTAACACGGATCTAGGATGATCTTGAATACTTTAGGTCATTCATGACTTTTCACTAATGCAGCGTGCAGTTCTACGTGATCTAGCAGTTTCACGTAAGCTGAAACATGCGTGCACCTTATGTTTTATATCTTCAGTTCCACTCTTCTATGCACAAAGTTTGTGTAACACCCCGTGATTTTAAATATTAAAATTTAAAAATTAAAGAATACTTAATTTCAAATTTGAGAATTAAGGGAAATAGGTTACGCCATTGCGTTCGTCTCGGAATTCTGTTTGAGATAGAGTCCGAGTTTGCGTAAATTGGACTTCGTATGAAGAAGTTATGGCCTTCCGAAGTTTCAGCAGTTTTATATAAAATTTAAAACAGTTCAGAAGATAAATTCGAAATTCAAATTCAAACAGGGGAACAGGCTGGGCGGGAATTTTCCCGCATAAAGGCCAGATCAACCTCGGGGTCGACTTGGGGTCAGCCTACCAATACAGGTCGACCAGGAGGTTGACCTGGGGGTCGACCTACCCCCCCTCGGGAAGATCTAAAAGATGACGCTGTTTTGACCTGTTGCTGATTCATTAGGGCTAAGGTGTTATTCTATCTTGACTGGATGGTCTTGATTGATTCTAGGTTAATCTGACGGCTATTAATTAACTAAAAGTCTATATAAGCAACCTAATTCTTAACCTAAAATCACATTAATTCGTACCAAGAGCCGCCATGCCGTCAATGTAGAACCTAGAGTAGCTGTCGTCTCTTTCAACCCTAAAGCTAGAATCAAATCTAATCAAAACAACAATAAGTCTACATCAAAGGCGAGCAATTCAATTTCAGAATTCTAATCCCAGAATGACAAGACTATTCTTTTGTTTGTGAGTATAATAGCTTTCACAAAATAATTAATTAATTTAATTATGATAAGTTATAAATGGGACTATGAGAATACGATTTTGAATCATGTGATGTTGAATTATATGCAAGTTTGTGATGTTGGATTACATATTCTTATGTGAATTATATGCAAGTTTGTAATGTTGGACTATATGTTCTTATGTGAATTATACGCAAGTTTGTGATGTTGGACTATATTTTCTTATATGAATCTTATGCAAAGTTTGGGATATTAAGACATATATGAATCTGATGCAAGTTTGGGATGTTAAAACATATGTGGATCATGTATATACATATGCTAGTTTATGTGACATTAACCATTATGTTTAGATCCATATGCAAGTTCACACCTTTATGTTTAGGTCCTTATGCAAGTTTACACCTTTTTGTTTAAATCCATATGCAAGTTCACACCTATATGTTTGGATCTATATTTAGATCCATGGTAGTATATGGTTATGCAAATTTATGTTTGCCTATGTTGGATTTGAATGTGAATCATATGTTAGTTTGAACATAACTCATATGCAAGTTATATGAAAACCATATACATATATGCGAGTTCACTATTACATGTTTAGATCTATATTTAGATCCATGATAGTTTATGTAAATTTATGTATACTCATTGCCTATGCAAGTTATTGGCTATGCAAACTTATGTCATGATTCTTAGATTTATTCTATGTGTTATGCGAGTTGTGATGTTGCTTTTCTTTTATAAGTTAGACTATATTGCGAGTCTAACATATGTTATAACGTACGAATAGCGAGGGGACAATGGGAAAACATTAAATATACATAATCGTGAATTGGCATAAAATGGCCTTAAAAGGCATATAATTAATTTGAGGCATTAATTGGCATAATTGGAATTTATGGACATAATTTAAGTGACAATTATGGACATAAATAAATTTGGAATCTATTGACAAATTTGAATAGGGATATTAATCCAATTTGGGGTTAAATAAAGATGTGTAATAATTAACCGCCTAAGACACGAGGTTAGAATCGTTTGTGGTGTAAAACTGCCCAGACCCGCCCGGCAAATCCAGCAACCACAAACGGTAGTCTAATGTGATAGGTCAAAGGCACAAATTAAATGCGTAACGATTGTAAAGACACAAGGTTAGGCTCTTTTATAGTATAAGACTGCCCGGACTCGCCCGACAAATCCAGCAACCGCAAATGATAGTCTAATATGGGAGGTCTTTACAAGGTTACGGTTCTAATGAATTAAGTAAAACTTAACCAGATAAACATGTAGGGGGCATGGGGGTTAAGTGGGTGGCCTTGGGTGGCTTGTGAAATACGATTAGAAACACTCAACCAAGTTGAAAACATGTAAGAAGACATGAATAAGAAGGGGTTAAGTGGGAAATTCTAGTGGGGACCAAGCATAGGTGGAAAGCTTGTGTCAGGCATGGGGGCCCTTTTCACACCAGTAACCCATTAAGTATCTTTGTGAGCTCGACCCAAGTCAAGGACGTAACACGCTTACTGGGTTTGATTGTATGAGATCAAAACGTGTTAGCGATGGCAACGAAAGTCCAACAGGGTCATGTGTGTGCGTGGGCCCGGGCTGGTAGGTAAGACGTTGTTGCATCGTGTAGATATAAGCCGTGCATCTTTGGTGGTATCGGGTTGCCACTTTGGGGAGTGATACACCCCACTGTGGGACCAGCATAGATATCTACGAGTTAGGGAGCTGATCGCATGGGGGTAGTGGGTACAACTAGTGGAGATATGGGCAGATGACACCTGTGAAGGCAACTAGGGGTACACGAAACTACCATTATAATTATTATGTTCAGTAGGCTTGATCAACTTTTAGGGTGACTAGTAATGGAGCGGTGTATTTAGCATTGGTGTAGTATAGTAATTATCCTATAGTGATTTGGAACGAGATTAACGCCAGAATATTCCTCTTGTTTGCTTTTTCATGCCCACTTGTTTCACAGTCATACCTTGTTTTACCAGTTTATGCCTTATCCTAATTACTTTAATAATTATATTGTTAAAGTTATTATACTTGCCAGACTTATTGTCTGACCCCCTTTGTTTCCACCTCTTTTCTTCCTTTTCCCCCCCAGGTTCTCAGGGTGGGACTAGTACTAGTGGAGCTTGATCTTGGATCTCTTTCTCTGTTGGAAGTGCTTGGATTGTTGAAAGTAAAGTTTGGCTCATCTCTTTTATGGCTACTTGTGTTAGGGTTATGCTTTTTACTTTATGTACTCTGAAAACAATTTGTCAAGATGGAAATTAAGTGTACTTGGTTTTTCTATGGTTTATGAAGTTGTTGTAATCGAACTATTTCTCCGCTGCAATAAAAGTTGTTTTTTGTTGAATTTTTCAAGTACCAAGTTATGTATCTGTATTGTTATATTCTGTTCATTACACTAATAAAGCTCCACGAAACTTAGTGCATTCTCTTAGTGAGTGACATTAACGGACGTGGGGTGTTACACGTGGTATCAGAGCTGAAGGTTAACAGAACAGATAAGAGATTTTGAAAAACTATTTTTCAAAAGCATTTTATAAAGAAATACTTTCAAAAGTATGTTTTAAGGAGAGTATTTTAAAGGGAAAAGTTTGTTTTAAAAACATAACCCCCAAGAGCCATATATCTTTCTTTCGAATTCTCCATTTTGAGTCTCTTCATTTTCTTTTCAGCATGTCTGGAATTCCCGAGATACCCGAGGGGATACCGATACCAGGATGGTTTAGAAGGTATCTGGAAGCTAGGGCCAATGTTGCAGGCCCAGCAAATGCTCCTCCTCCTCCTTCCCGTGTTCATACTTTTTCAAAGATATGCAAGGATTTTTAGGCAATAGGCGGGAAACCTTTTCACGGATAAGAAACGTTTGTTGAAGCTCGAAATTGGCTTAAGGAGGTGGAAGATCTATTTGGTATTTTCGAGGTAGAAGATGGAAGGAAGGTCCAGTTGGCTGCTTTGTTGATGAAGGACGAAGCCTCGTTTTGGTGGGAGGTCACGAATGGGGAGCGTCCAGTGGAGACATGGATGGATTTCAGGCGTACGTTCGAGATGAAATTTCTCTCACGAGCAGAAGAGAATTTATATATGGAAAGGTTCTTAGCGTTGAAGAAAGGAAATTTGTCAGTAAAGGAGTACGTCAACAAGTTCAATCAGTTGGCGCGATTTGGCTTAGACTTGGTGAACACACCTGAGAAGAAGGCTCTGAGGTTCGTTAAAGGCTTGAATGAGCAACTAGATGGGTTGGCTATGACCCACATTATAATGGGGGCTACCTTTGAGAGATTGATTGACATGGCGCTTATGCATGAAGAGGAGAAATGTGCTAATGCTAATAAGGCACCAGAGAAGAAAGGGGATCAAAAGAAACCACAACAGCAAAACAAGAAAGGCAAAAATAACAACAATAACAAAGGAAAGAAAAAGTGCTTTAATTGTGGAACACCGGGTCATCTAAGCAAAGACTGTAGGAAAAAGAAGAAGACTAGCTATTTCCACTGTGGAGAGGCAGGACATCTAGTAAAAGACTGCCCAAGGAAACAGGGGCAAGGACAAAGAACAGGATCCACTTCTGGAGGGCAGATTCAGGCTCTCATGGCACCCGGACAGGCAAGAGGACAGATTCAGGCTCTTATGGCACCCGGACAGGAGAGAGGTAGAAATATTTCCGTTGAAAGTTTAGTTTTTCTGTTTGATCATCATGTTCGTACTTTTTTTTTATTCTGGTGCTTCACACTCGTTTGTATCTGCTTCGTTAGTTGAAACACTGCACCTAAATACTAGTCTAGTTACGAATCCCATAGTAGTGTCAAATCCTATTGCTGGTTTGGCTCATCTTTCAATGATTTGTCAGGATTTGAGAGTGTCTATTTTGAGCGTTGAGTTTGAATGCAATGCCTTTGTTCTTGGCTTCACGGATTATGGATTGATTCTAGTCATGGATTAGTTATTCAGTAATGGTGCCATCCTCGATTGTGAAAAGAGAGTGATCAGACTTATGACTCGCCTTGGCAACACTCTCGAAATCTCTTGTAATCTCATACATTCTGTTATGCTTAGCTACCTAGAATCTCTTGATGCGTCTGTTGAAAACTTGCAGTCTGTTAGGGTAGTCCGTGAATACTCAGATGTATTTGAAGAGGTAAAGGGCTTACCTCCGAAGCGGGAGGTAGACTTCCGCATATACCTTGTTGATAATGCAAAACTTGTAGCTCTACCCGTTAGACACATGGCTCCTAGGGAAAGAAAAGAGCTCAGTAAGCAAGTCAAAGAGCTGCTCGAAAAGGGGTTTATATGGCGGAGTATTTTTGAATGGGGAGCTCCAGTAGTATTCGCAACCAAAGCGGATGGTTCACTTTGCCTATGTGTTCATTATAGGGAGCTAAACAAGCTGACCAAGAAGAATAGACACCCACTCCCAAGAATAGATGACTTGTTTGATCATCTTGTAGGTGCATCTGTTTTCTCCCAACTAGTTCTGGCCACCGGGTTCCATCAGCTAAGAGTGGCTGAAGACAACATTGATAAGACCGCGTTCAGAACCCCGGATGGTTTCTTCGAATGGCTTGTCATGCCTTTCGGCTTGACAAACACACCCGCTTACTTCATTGATTTGATGAGAAGGGTGTTCAGAGAATTCCTTAATAAGTTTGTTGTTGTCTTCGTAGATGATATTTTGATTTTCTCGAAGAGTGAAGAAGAGCATGCTCAGCATTTAAGGGAAGTCATGGATACTCTTCGTGCACATCAGTTGAAAGCCAAATTCTCTAAATGCCATTTCTGGAGAGAAGAAGAGAGGTTTCTTGGACATGTGGTGTCCAAAGAAGGGTTAGCTGTGGACCCCGCAAAAATAGTTGTGGTGCAAGATTGCAAGGTTCCACGGAATGCAACCAAAGTCCGAAGCTTTCTCGGGCTAGCTGGCTTTTACCGAAAATTCATTAAAGACTTTGCAAAAATCTCAGCCCCACTTACAAGGTTAACGAAGAAGAACCTAACTTTCGCTTGGGATTTGGATTGCGATATTGCTTTCCAACATTTGAAGAGGGCTTTAACAACAGCCCCAGTCTTGACATTGCCAGATGGGAGCAAGATGTTTACCGTATACACGGATGCATGTGGTACGGGACTTGGTGCTGTCTTGATGTAGGAAGGGAAGGTAGTAGCTTATGGAGTCAGACAGTTGAAAGTACACGAGAAAAACTACCCAACCCACAATCTAGAATTGGCTGCCATCGTCTTTGCACTTAAGTCTTGGCGCCATTATCTCCTAGGTGAGAAATTTGAATTGTATACTGACCATGAATCGTTGAAGTATCTTTTCTCGTAGAAAGATATTAACTTACGACAGCAGAGGTGGATGGAATTTCTGGCCTCATATGATTTTGAGATTTCCTATACACCAGGCAAGGGCAATGTGGTAGCAGATTCCTTGAGTAGGAAGAAGCTGACCTTGAGTCCTCTCTTTGTAGAAAGGCAAAACCTGGAGTACATAGCGAACTTTAACTTTAGACCCTCCTTTGAAATTGTGCCTGGTCTATTAGCATCGTTAGAGGTGCGGCCTACATTTTTGGACTCAATAGGACCCGTGCAACGAGAAGACCCGCAGCTAGTTGATGTGATGGATAAGGTAGTTAGGGGTGAGACTTCTAGTCACCTCAACAGATACTCCATCGATGATAGGGGTTGGTTGAGGCGGGATGGAAGGCTATGCGTCCCACAAGTAAGGAATTTAGCGAAGATGGTTCTCGAAGAAGCACACCATTCTAAACTAACCATACACCCAGGCGGAGACGAGATGTATAAAGATTTAAAAGGATTTTCTTTTGGAATGGCATGAAGAGTGATGTAGCTGAGTTCGTCGCTAAGTGTTTGATATGCCAGCAAGTCAAAGCGGAGCAGAAGTAGCCTGGTGGTCTGCTCCATCCCCTAGAGGTGCCACAGTGGAAGTGGGATAACATTTCGGTGGACTTTGTTGATGGGTTGCCTAGGTTAAGAAGGGGAAATACACTAAAAGCGCCCACTTTATACCTGTTAAAAGTAGAAGGACTGCCTCGTCCCTAGCATCCATTTATCTAAAAGAGATACTTCGACTCCATGGGATACCCTCCAGCATAGTGAGTGATCGAGATCCTATCTTTACGAGTGAGTTTTGGAAAAGTTTGCAAGAGGCTATAGGCACACAATTATGCTTAAGCACGACTTATCACCCCCAACTGATGGTCAGACGGAAAGGGTGAAAAGAGTATTGGAAGACCTCTTGAGACTGTGCATTCTTGACTTTGGAGGGACATCAGAGGATCATCTTCCTTTGGTAGAATTCGCCTACAACAATATCTACCAAGCCACCATAGGTATGGCGCCCTTCGAAGATTTATATGGAAGACCATGTCGATTGCCAACGTGTTGTTGGGAGTCTACAAATAAACTCGTACTTGGGCCAGCCATGATTAGAGAAACCTCAGAAAAGGTGGACTTGATAAGAAGATTAATGAAGGCTGCACAAGATAGGCAGAAGTCCTACGCAAACAAAAGAAGGACCGACCTTAAGTTTGAGGTTGGAGATAGGGTGTTCCATAAAGTATCTCCTTTGATGAATGTCATTCGCTATGGGTCCATAGGAAAGCTAGCACCAAGATTTGTAGGACCATTTCCTATCATTGAAAGGATTGGAACGATGGCTTACAGAATAGAGCTACCCAAGAGACTGGCTGGAGTTCATAATGTTTTTCATGTTTCTCAACTACAAAAGTGCTTACATGAATCGGCGGAAGTGGTGGAGCCAAGCATACTAGAGGAAGTAGAAGTAGAACGGGAAGCGACTGTGAGAAGAGTTCCAACTCATATCTTGGGTACGGAAGTCAAAAAGCTACGCAACCGTGAGGTCAAGCTTGTTAAAGTTCAATGGAGTGACGCCAAGGAAGACGCGACTTGGGAAAATGAGAGGAAAATACGCGCAACCTACCCTTTCCTTTTTGATGGTACCTCCTTTATCTCTTTTCCATAAGTTTATTCATGTTTATACCTATCTTTTAAGTATATCTCCTCAGTCCTACTCTTTATCCTTAGGTAAAAACCAATGGATGTAAACGTGTATTTGAAACATGTTATGATTGATGGTTGCGAGTGGTTGCTAGTGGTTGCTTGTGGATGCATGTACACACACATTAGGCACTAGACCGGCTCAATCACTTTCATATTGCATATAAATGTGTGTGCATATTTAAAATTAATGGACGTATAATGGTTATGTTATCATAGGATGCTGCATTTTGATGAATGGTTGTGTACGCATGTAGAAATAATATGTATTGTTAGGATTCTTTCGCATACATAATGGATGCATGACACTATCATGATTTGCATTAAGGAGGTCAACTGAATCAGTAGACCTCCTGATTTTGCATTAGATAAGGAACATATGCACCCATCTTTTTGCATATGTTCATACGAAATTTAAAATCTTGTTAGGACAACGGATGCCTGTGTTTGATGGTTGAGTAGATGGATGATTGGACGTTAGGATATACATTCTCCTTAACTTGGAGATTTCGAGGGTGAAATCCCTTAAGGAGGGAAGAATTTAACACCCCATGATTTTAAATATTAAAATTTACAAATTAAAGAATACTTAATTTCAAATGTGAGAATTAAGGGAAACGGGTTACGCCATTGCGTTCGTCTTGGAATTCTGCTTGAGATAAATCCGAGTTTGCGTAAATTGGGCTTCGTATGAAGAAGCTATGGCCTTCCGAAGTTTCAGCAATTTTATATAAAATTTAAAACAGTTCAGAAGATAAATTCGAAATTCAAATTCAAACAAGGGAGCAGGCTGGGCGGGAATTTTCCCGCCCAAAGGCCAGGTCGACCTCGGGGTCGACCTACCCATACAGGTTAACCGTGGGTCAACTTGGTGGTCGACCTACCCCCCCTCCGGGGCAGATCTGAAAGATGACGCTGTTTTGACGTTTTGCTGAGTCATTAGGGCTGAGGTGTTATTCTATCTTGACTGAATGGTCTTGATTGATTCTAGGTTAATCTGATGGCTCTTAATTAACTAAAAGTCTATATAAGCAACCTAATTCTTAACCTAAAATCACATTAATTCGTACCAAGAGACGCCATGCCGTCAATGTAGAACCTAGAGTAGCTGTTGTCTCTTTCAACCCTAAAGCTAGAATCAAATCTAATCAAAACAACAATAAGTCTACATCAAAGGCGAGCAATTCAATTTCAGAATTCTAATCCCAGAATGACAAGACTATTCTTTTGTTTGTGAGTATAATAGGTTTCACAAAATAATTAATTAATATAATTATGGTAAGTTATAAATGGGACTATGAGAATACGATTTTGAATCATGTGATGTTGAATTATATGCAAGTTTGTGATGTTGGATTACATGTTCTTATGTGAATTGTATGCAAGTTTGTGATGTTGGACTATATGTTCTTATGTGAATCATATGCAAGTTTGTGATGTTGGACTATATGTTCTTATATGAATCTTATGCAAGTTTGGGATATTAAGACATATGTGAATCTTATGCAAGTTTGGGATGTTAAAACATATGTGGATCATGTATATACATATGCTAGTTTATGTGACATTAACCATTATGTTTAGATCCATATGCAAGTTCACACCTTTATGTTTAGATCCTTATGCAAGTTTACACCTTTATGTTTAGATCCATATGAAAGTTCACACTTTATGTTTGGATCTATATTTAGATCCATGGCAGTATATGGTTATGCAAATTTATGTTTGCCTATGTTGGTTTTGAATGTGATCATATGTTAGTTTGAATGTAACTCATATGCAAGTTATAGGAAAACCATATACATATATGCAAGTTCACTATTACATGTTTAGATCTATATTTTGATCCATGATAGTTTATGTAAATTTATGTATACTCATTGCCTATGCAAGTTATTGGCTATGCAAACTTATGTCATGATTCTTAGATTTATTCTATGTGTTATGGGAGTTGTGATGTTGCTTTTCTTTTATAAGTTAGACCATATTGTGAGTCTAACATATGTTATAACGTACGAATAGCGCGGGGACAATGGGAAAACATTAAATATACATAATTGTGAATTGGCATAAAATGGCCTTAAAAGGAATATAATTAATTTGAGGCATTAATTGGCATAATTGGTATTTATGGACATAATTTAAGTGACAATTATGGGTATAAATAAATTTGGAATATATTGACAAATTTGAATAGGGATATTAATCAAATTTGGGGTTAAATAAAGTTGTGTAATAATTAACCGCCTAAGACACGAGGTTAGACTCGTTTGTTGTGTAAGACTGCCTGGACCCGCCCGGCGAATCTAGCAACCACAAACGGTAGTCAAATGTGAGAGGTCAAAGGAACGAATTAAAGGCGTAACGATTGTAAAGACACGAGGTTAGGCTCTTTTGCGGTATAAGGATGCCCGGACCCGCCTGGCAAATCCAGCAACCGCAAATGACAGTCTAATGTGGGAGGTTTTTACAAGGTTATGGTTCTAATGAATTAAGTAACACTTAACCAGATAAACATGTGGTGGGGCATGGGGGTTAAGTGGGTGGCCTTGGTTGGCTTGTGAAATACGATTAGAAACACTTAACCAAGTTGATAACATGTAAGAACACATGAATAAGAAGGGGTTAAATGGGTAATTCTAGTGGGGAGCAAGCATAGGTGGAAAGCTTGTGTCAGGCATGGGGGCCCTTTTCAAACTAGTAACCCATTAAGTATCTTCGTGAGCTTGACCCAAGTCGAGGACGGGACACGCTTACTGGGTTTGATTGTAATAGGTCAAAACGGGTTAGCCGTGGCAACACAAGTCCAACGGGGTCATGTGCGTGCGTGGGCCCAGGCTGATAGGTAAGACATTGTTGTATCGTGTAGATATAAGCCGTGCATCTTTGGTGGTATCGGGTTGCCATTTTGGGGAGTGATACAACCCACTGTGGGACCAGCACGGGTATCTATGAGTTAGGGAGCCGATCGCATGGGGATAGTGGGTACAACTAGTGGAGATAGGGGCAGACGACACCTATGAAGGCAACTAGGGGTACATGAAATACCATTATCATTATTATGTTCAATAGGCGGGATCAACTTTTAGGGTGACTAGTAACGGAGCGGTGTATTTAGCATTGGTGCAGTATAGTAATTATCCTATAGTGATTAGGAACGAGATTAGCGCCAGAATATTCCTCTTGTTTGCTTTGTCATGCCCACTTGTTTCATAGTCATACCTTGTTTTACTAGTTTATGCCTTATCCTAATTACTTTAATAATTATATTATTAAAGTTATTATACTCGCCCGACTTATTGTCTGACCCCCTTTGTTTCCGCCTCTTTTCTTCCATTCCCCCCAGATTATCAGGGTGGGACTAGTACTAGTGGAGCTTGATCTTGGATCTCTTTCTCTGTTGGAAGTGCTTGGATTGCTGAAAGTAAAGTTCGGCTCATCTCTTTTATGACTACTTGTGTTGGGGTTATGCTTTTTACTTTATGTACTCTGAAAACAATTTGTCAAGATGGATACTAAGTGTACTTGGTTTTTCTGTGGTTTATGAAGTTGTTGTAATCAAACTATTTCTCCGCTGCAATAAAAGTTGTTTTATTTGAAATTTTCAAATACCAATTTATGTATCTGCATTGTTATATTCTGTTCAATACACTAATAATGCTCCACGAAACTTAATGCATTCTCTTAGTGAGTGACATTAACTGACGTGGGGTGTTACAGTTTGCTATAGGTAAAGTTATCAACCTTGCTGGAAAGTAGCAGTTTGAATATGTATTTTCTATACATATATATATAATGTTGATTTGGTTTGTTGCAGTTGCTTTTATTCATTCGATTATTTAAAATTTTCACTATTTAATGTCAACCATTTATATAATCGCATCGCCATATACGAACATGAAATGTAATTAAAAAAGATACACCACTTAGTCTTAACGTTCCGATTTTAATGAAACAAATTTCGTTTAAAACCGACTTCGTTTGTGCAATGACGTTATTTTAATTTATCGGTTCACCTTAAATTGCGCCTACCAATATAACAACTCCAAATTGGCTCCAAATTTAAAATATAGCAATAATTAGTCATACGTATTTCAATGAAATTTGTTTCGTCGAAAAGTAAGATCTTTTGGAAGAAAAACATTTTTAAGGTCTACATAATATATCGAACAATTTACCGTGTGCGATGCAGGGCCTCATCATAATGTAAACAACACATTGATTTGAATGGTCTATTTCGTATGATTATTTAATTTCATCGTCAATTGTCGCTGAACGTTTTATACTCGTACTGATATACATGAATTTCAAATCGTAAATTACGAAATACCGCGACGTTTACAAGTTCGAATTATAATTATATTTAAATTATACGTTCAAACATCGTTTAATAAACGAATTATATATTAAAAATCCATTTATAATACCAAATCGATATTTAAAATAATAAAATAGTTTAAATATCTAACTAGCAAAAATACAGGACACTACAGTATGTTAGTGCCATGAATCCAACATGTATGCAGATAATCCTATTATAACATGTAAGTTCTATACGTATGCAAAATCATTCGTCCAAATGCAACATCCATATGATGATACATCCATTTTCATCCAATAAAGGAAGAAAAATGCACACACATCCATATGCAGTATGAGAGTGATTGAGTCGATCTAGTGCCTAATGTGTGTGTATATGCATCCACGAGCAACAACAAGTAAACTCTAGCATCCACTTGCATCCATCAAACATAACATGTCTCAAACACATGTTTGAATTCATGGGATTCCTACCTAAAGGTCGAAGATTCGATCGATATGATATTACTTAAATGATAGAGACAAGCATAAGTAAAAGCTTAAGAAAAGGAGTTAAGAGCATAACCTAAAAAAGAAAACGGTACGAAGCAAGAATCTTATCTTCGGTCACCCTAGTAGCATCCTTTGGGTTATCTCCGCACTGAATTTCAGCAGTCTAACTTCTCTATTGCGTAGCTTCTTAAATTCTGATCCATGAATACAGGCAGGAACTCGTTTAACTATCGCCTCCCATTCCACTTCTACTTCCTTCAATATACTAGGCACAACTATTTTGGCGGTATCATGCAAGCACCTCCTCAAATGAGAAACATGGAAAACATCATGAACGCCAAATAGTCTCTTGGGTAGCTTTACTCTATAGGCCATTTGATCAATCCTTTTTGTCATGGGAAATGGTCCTACAAGTCTTGGAGCCAATTTCCATACAGATGCAAATCGAACCACATTTCTTAATGGTGATACTTTAATGAAAACAATGTCTCCCACCTCAAACTCAATGTCAGTCCTTCTCCTATCTGCATAGGATTTCTTCCTGTCCTGAGCGGTCTTCATTCGCCGTCTAATAAGATCAATTTTCTCAGACGTTTCTCTAATCATATCGGGTCCAAGTAGTAGTCTTTCTGTAGATTCCCACCAACAAGTTGGTGATCTACAGGGTCATCTGTATAATGCTTCAAAGGGTGCCATACCAATGCTAGCTTGGTATCTGTTATTATAGGCAAACTCTACTAAAAGAAGATGCTCTTCCCAAGTCCCTCCGAAGTCTAGGATAGACAGCCTTAAAAGATCTTCAAGAACTCTGTTCACCCTTTTTGTTTGTCCATCAGTCTGAGGGTGATAAGCGGTGCTCAAACACAACTATGTACCTAATGCTTCTTGCAAGCTTCTTCAAATTTCACGGGTGAAGATGGGGTCACTATCACTTACGATGCTGGAAGGTACTCCATGAAGACGGACAATCTCACAAACATAAACTGCTGCTAACCATCCTGCCGTACTCTTGCTCTTAACCGGAATGAAGTGCACATTCTTAGTAATTCTATCCACCACAACCCAAATACTAATGTTGCCTTTCTTCGATCTAGGCAAACCATCTATGAAATCCATAGAGACACTCTCCCACTTCCACTGTGGAACCTCCAAAGGATGAAGTAAACAACCGGGCTTCCTTTGCTCAGCTTTAACTCGTTGACAAATCAAACATTGAGAAACAAACTCCGCCGCATCTTTCTTCATCCCAGCCCGAAAGAAAATCCTCTTCATGTCCCAACACATCATATCGCCATCTGGATGAATAGTCATCTTAGGATGATGAGCTTTCTCTAAGACTGCCTTTAACTAACTCCCAGTTCGGGGAACACAAAGTCTTCCATCTCGTCGTGACCACCCTCTATCGTCTGTGGAATATCTACTAAGGTGTTACTACCAAAATGATTTTGGCACAAGACGACAGGTGAAGGGATGCCAAACGAATATAAGGAAGGAATAAGGAACACAAGAGCATCTCAGGCCGATACCCCTTCTGGAGGAAAGGGACCCTAAATGTATCAGGTATCGACAAAGGTTCATCCGACGGGATCTACCCACCAAGAATCAACCAATGGACACCAACACATAAAAAGAGAAAGAGTACCGGGTGGGATCATAGAGATGGTTTGAAATCAACCCTCGAAGAACGACTCCATGGACATAGAAAGGGGTTACTATAACACCCCACATCCGTTAAGGTCACTCACAAAGGGAATGCCTTAACTTCGGTGGAGAGTTATAGGTAAAAGATATAGATAAATTACAAGACGGACAAAATTAAAACAGCGGAGAACAGAACTTTACTTTATTGATAAAATAGTTTGTACAACAATTGTTTTCCAATACCAGAATATCTATCTTACAAATTAAAGAAGCATCAAATAACATTTATATTCCCCAATGTAGCGTGAGCCAGCCATAGCAATGGAAAAGGGAATCCAAGCAAAACTTCGACTAATCTTCAGCTTGGAAAGAAAACTGGACTAAGTAGTAATATTTCCTCCCTGCGAACCGGGGGGGGGGGGGGGGGGGGGACGGAAGACAAGAAAGCGAAAGAAAACAGAGTCAGACATAAAATCTGGTAAGTTCAGTAACTTTCAGCATGTGAACAGGTAAAAGCAACATGACATGAATTTAACTGAATACAAGACAACACCATGATGACGGGAATCATAAGGTTAGCACAAGATATGATAAGGTAAGATGAACTGGATGCACTTCTATACTTTCTCTGCCTCGCTACTACCTTGTTATTCTAATTTCTATATCTTTGCACCACCTAACTAGTAATCTATATAAACTGATAAGAACAGATACATGATCCCAATCCCCGCAATTTTGGTTGTTTCAGGGGTACATCTATTATCTATTACCTAGATCTAATCTAGGGTTTTCTATCGAGCGCATTCTAGATCTTACCAGGGTTTATGCTACCCAAAGCTACTGGGGTTTATGCTACCTATTGAACGTTTCTCAGATTTTAGGGTTTACGCGACCTAGGTCCAACTAGGGATTATGCTACCTATCGAACGACGCCCCTACTCTAGGACACACTACCCAGAGCGGTATATGTTCCTAGACTTTCCCCACGTATGTGTCGTGAATCGCTATCGCTGTCTAGATGCACATGTCCTCTATATGTTCGACCCGAGTCTCGTGGCAGGCAAATCAAGAAACACGAAACTCGGTCGGGAGCTTTCGGATATCTGCCGATGCAGATGCTAAGGTCTGTTTTTCCAGTGGCTATGGTCCCACTTGACCCTTCCCTCAACTAATGAAAGGAACACCTTGAAAAATGAGAACTATACGCAGCCCCCCTATGCACCACTAACCTATGGCCATTCACAACCATAACTAGATAGCAAGTATATGGTCTTTTGGAGTTCTCCGCCTTTCCGCTTCACGTATCTCGATTGACTCAAGATGGTAGGTAGACGACGAGTTGCTATCACAGGGCTACTGGTCTCGCCGAATCACACTAGTCTATCCTAGTCTTTAGGTTGCCTTATATTGCAACCAAGGCATACCCTTGGTTCTTCTAACACAGACCTTAACCTCTGTGAGCCCAGGAGGATCATTTGCAGCCTCACAGAGGGATACCAAGAGTACCCTCACGTCCCCTTGAAGCCGCGTGCTTCGTCACCCAGTTCGTTGGAGCCTTCTTTAAGATCAGATGGACGTTCGCTCCTTTTTGTGTTCCATTAAGGATTACTACTTAGTTCTCCTAACTAAGGTTTACCACTTAGTTTCCTGAATCGTCGTTTTCTTAACTAAGGTTTTCTACTTAGCCCCTTTAACTATGATTTACTACTTAGTTCTCCTTCTCGTCAAGTTGGATTGGTTACGTGTCATTAGTCAATTCAAGTTAACTTAACCCATTCATTTGTCATGTTAAACTGGTTAAGTGTTATCAGTAGTTCATGTTGACTTAACCCTACCACAAATCAAGTTATATTGGTTAAGTATTTCTTATTACTTAACCCCACCCCTTCATCCTGTATTGGTTAATTGTTCCCTTAATTAACTTAATCCTAACATCTGTTTAATTCACATGTTCTAATGGTTAAGTATTGTCCCTTCATGTTTTAACTAAACCTTTTTCATTGTCACACTATGATGGCAAAGTGTTCTAAGTTTACTGAACTCCACCTTCTAGTCTAGTTAACATGTTAAATTGGTTAAGTGTACTTTACTTAACCCCCACCTTCTAGTCTAGTTAACATGTTATAACGGTTAAACCTTTTCTTAACCTCGCCCGCTTGTCTAGTCAACATGTTATGATGGTTATTTAACCCCTACAAGTCTTGTCTTGTTAATATGTTAGGTTAGTTAAGCGTTTCTATGGACTTAACCCTCCCATTCTAGCTTAATTGTTTCTTAGCTTTAAATTATTCATTTAAAGCACCAACCACTCACATTAGACAGATATTGTTGCGGTCACTGGATGTGCCGGACGTTCCGGGCAGATTTACACTGCAACTCAGTCTAACCTCGGATCCTTTTGGGCTCAATGCTCTAACCACCCACATTAGATAGGTATTGTTACGGTTGCTTGATTTGCCGGGCGGTTCCTGGCAGTCTTATACCGTAACTCAATCTAACCTCGGGTTAGGCATATTCGTCTTTCCTAGATTTACATATTTATCATTTTTGTCTATATGTAAATTGCTAACAACTCTTTTAAACAAATTTGGACTATATCATATTCATTTGTCATGCCCCCTAACATACCTATATTCTAGGCCCTAATCTTGATTTACCTATCAATTAACCCAACATGCAGTTTTATGCCAATTTAGATCTAGTATTCCCATTTACAGTTCATGTCAAAACTAGATTTGATACTCTAGTTTACAATTTATGCCTAAAGCTTAGTTTACTCGTCAATACTAGATTCAATATATCAAATTACATCTTCTATAATTCACGTCAAATTATCCCAATTTGCATCTAATAGTCATGTTATAATACGTGCTCTAAATTATGCCAAGTAATATAGATTTCATGTTATACCCAAATAACCCCGCTTTCATAACGTACGTATACCATGATTTCACAAGTTTTCTAAATACTCATGAAATGAAACTAAAAAGGGAATAGAGGATAAACATGAGAATTGACATAAAAGAATAGGCATGCAAAAGCGAGCCAAGTACAAGGATAATGGATCCAATGGTTTTGGTGTACATAATAGTGAATAGGAATAAACTAAGCAAGTCACACCCTAGGTATGAGATCCAACAAAATGCTAGTTCGGTGTACAACATGGTTTGTAACTATAGTGTTATGGGCATAAACAATTAACCATAATAGTCTTAGGCAATTAACCACAATAGTCATAGTCATGGTCATAGGTAGAAATCTCATAGTTATGAATCATAGGCGATTAACCACAATAGTCATGGATAATTAACCAAAATAGTCCTAGGCAATTATCCTAAATAGTCATAGGCAATTAACTGTAATAATTTCAAAGTCATGGTCATAGACAATAGTCTTATGTTTATAATCATAGGCAATAATCTCATAGTCATGAATCATGGTCGTAGGCAATGGTCTTATGTTCATAGTCATAGGCATAGGCATCGTCTCATCGGTAATTGACCACAATAGTTCTGAATAAGATTCAAGGGCATATAAAAGCACAAATTCAAACGAAAGGATCAGGCATATTCTTATATCCATTTAATTACATGTCACAAATAGACCTAGATGTTCAAATCTAAAAAGTAACTGACTTACATTGATCGATTTTAGAAAAGGATAATTAGATAACGTTGAGGTGATTTGCTATGATTTGCGTGACGTTGCTCGAAGCCGTTGAATTAGCCTTTGCTTCCATTCTTGAAGCTTTAACTTTATTTCAATCTCCAATATGCAATTCCTAGCTGTAGTCTTCAAGAAATAGTCTTCGTGTTTTATTTTAATTTATTTATTTCAATTTTTCCAAAAGCAGCATAAGGAGAGAATAAAATGGTGTAAAGAGAATGGGGCTAGGAGACTGTTTATATAGGATTAGGCGGACGAATCTAGACTGAAAACGAGACCAGAAACATCAGAATGAACCCAGGCTCAAAACTGGGTTTTAGCACCAGGTAAACCCCCAGGTCGACCATAGGGTCGACCTGGTCCCTGGGAGGTCGACCACAGTGTCGACCTTGTCCTGGGCAGGAAAATTCCTGCCCAGTCTGCGCTGGGGTTTGAATTCAAATTTCGAATTCGAGCTGTTTTTCTGTTCTGAAAATCCTTGAAACTTCGGAGGGTCATATCTCCCTCATACGGACTCCGTTTCTTGAAAACTCAGACTCGTTTCCAAGCAGAATTTCGAGGCGAACGCAATGGCGCAACCCGTTTCCCTTGATTGTTAATTTAATTTTTTATTATACTTTAATTTGTGAAACTTAATGTTACAGAATTACGAGGTGTTACATTGTCCCCCTCTTAAAAGGATTTCTTCCCCGAAATCTTCAAGTTAGGAAGAATGTGTCTTACCATCCAATCACACATCTACTCAACCATTCAATCACAGGCATTCATTGTCCTTAAAAAGATTTCTAATGCTTTCACATTCATATGCATAGTGTGTGTATATGTCCTTATCTAATGCAAAAATCAGGCGGTCTACTGATTCAGTTGACCCCCTTAATGTGAATAATGTCCATGCCATGCATCCAATCATGTATCCAAGCATCCCTGGTTATGTAGATACTACATGTGCGCATAGCCATTCATCCATATGCAACATCCATATGACAACATATCCAGTTAAATCCGTTAAGCAAATACATATATGCGAATGCAATATGAAAGTGACTGAGTCGTTCTAGCGCCTATGGTGTGTATATGTATCCACGAGCAACCATTTGCAACCATCAATCATAACATGTTTCAAATACATGTTTACATCCATTGGCTTCTACCTAAGGATCGATGATACGCCCTAGAGGATATACCTTAAAAGCTAGAAAGTATGCATAAAATTCCTAGAAAAAGAGATCAAGGATGTACCCTTAAGAAAAAGGTTATGATGCGTGTATCTAGTCTTCAGCCTTCTAAGTCGCATCTTCTTGAGCTTCACTATTGTGTACCTTATCTAATTAATCTTCATGATTGCGAAGCTTCTTAACCTCCATTTCCAAAACTGTCGTTGATCAGATAGCTGGCTTTTCATTGTCAACTGGATACATGCGGAAGTCTATCCCTCGTTTTAGGGGTAAACTCCTAACCTAATCAAAAACATCTGCGTACTCATGGACTACCCTAACGGATTGCAAATCTCGATAAATGCATTAAGCGATTCTAGCTATCTAAGCCTAACTGATTCTTTACACGGAATCTCGAGGGTATTTCCAAGACAAGTCAAAAGTCTAACTACCCTCCTTTCAGAATTACTAGCCAACCAACTCATGCCTAGAATCAACTCATAGCCCATGGAACAAAAACATAAGCATTACGCTTAAACCCAACACTTACTATAGTTATTCTCAAATCCTTACAAACCAAAGGTAAACGGGCCGAACCACCAATTGGATTTGAGACACTAATGGGATCTTCTACTATACAAGTACTAAGATGCAGAGACTCAACTATGGAAGTAGATATGAATAAATGCGAAGCGCTAAGATCAAAAGAGTACTAACTGGTTGATCAAAACGAAAAGCAAAATTTTTCCAACCGAGACTTTTACTATCTCTCTCTCTTAGGTATTCGAGTGGTGGAAGCATGCACTCTCCCTTTTGAAAATCCTGTCCCTCGTCCTTGCCCTTGTCCTTAATTATATGCCCCATTATACCATGGAAAAGATACTTCCTCTCGTCTTATGTTTTATAATTCCTTCTTTCTTCATGAGTCGAGTTTTTATCCATGAATTTCTCATACTTGCGTTGAGCTCCCTAGCCAAACTCCCTCATCCTCATCTTTACCACCCCTGTGTAATCATATTGACAAGTTTCTCAAAAGCAGCCTCCATCGCACGGAAAACCCTCTAAAGCTCGAAAGAAATCTAGCTGCAGGTGAAACTACTATGGCTATAGATGGGAGTCTGGCACTACTTTGCCCTTCGATAGGTATTGTAGTCTTATCAAGCCTACAGAATCGTGCCGCGATGAGGTTACCTCCCAGAAAGAAAGGAGCCCCGAAGACTCAAGAAAGAAGGGGACAAGAATTCAAACAGAGAATTAGAAGGTAGTGCGTATTGCTTTTAGGGAATATGCCTTTAAAACAAAACTTTTCCTTTGAAAATAATTTTTCAAATCTTTTTATCTGATCCGGTAACCTATATCTCTGATACCACGTGTAACACCCCACATCCGTTAAGGTCACTCACAAAGGGAATGCCTTAACTTCGGTGGAGAGTTATAGGTAAAAGATATAGATAGATTACGAGACAGACAAAATTAAAACAGCGGAAAATAGAACTTTACTTTGTTGATAAAATAGTTTGTACAACAATTGTTTTCCAATACCAGAATATCTGTCTTACAAATTAAAGAAGCATCAAATAACATTTGTATTCCCCAATGTAGCGTGAGCCAGCCATAGCAATGGAAAAGAGAATCCAAGCAAAACTTTGACTAATCTTTAGCTTGGAAAGAAAACTGGACTAAGTAGTAATATTCCCACCCTGCGAACCTGGGGGGGGGGGGGGGAGGGGAAACGGAAGACAAGAAAGCAAAAGAAAACCGAGTCATACATAAAGTCTGGTAAGTTCAGTAACTTTCAACATGTGAACAGGTAAAAGCAACATGACATGAATTCAGCTGAATACAAGACAACACCATGATGACTGGAATCATATGGTTAGCACAAGATATGATAAGATAAGATGAACTGGATGCACTTCTATACTTTCTCTGCTTCGCTACTACCTTGTTATTCTAATTTCTATATCTCTGCACCACCTAACTAGTAATCTGTATAAACTGATAAGAACAGATACGTGATCCCAATCCCCGCAATTTTGGTTGTTTCAGGTGTACATCTATTATCTATTACCTAGATCTAATCTAGGATTTTCTATCGAGCGCATTCTAGATCCAACCAGGGTTTATGCTACACTGGGCTACTAGGGTTTATGCTACCTATTGAACGTTTCTCGGATTTTAGGGTTTACGCGACCTAGGTCCAACTAGGGATTATGCTACCTATCGAACGATGCCCCTACTCTATGACACACTACCCTGAGCGGTATACGTTCCTAGACTTTCCCCACGAATGTGTCGTGAATCGCTATCGCTATCCAGATGCACATGTCCTCTTTATGTGCGACCCGAGTCTCGTGGCAGGGCAAATCAAGAAACACGGAACTCGGTCGGGAGCTTTTGGATATCTGCTGATGCAGATGTTAAGGTCTGTTTTTCCATTGGCTATGGTCCCACTTGATCGCTCCCTCAACTAATGAAAGGCACACTTTGAAAAATGAGAACTATACACAGGCCCCCCTATGCCCCACTAAACTATGGCCATCCGCAACCATAACTAGATAGCAAGTATATGGTCTTTTGGAGTTCTCCGCCTTTCCGCTTCACGTATCTCGATTGACTCAAGATGGTAGGTAGACGACGAGTTGCTATCACAGGGCTATTGGTCTCGCCGAATCACACTGGTCCATCCTAGTCTTTAGGTTGCCTTATATTGCAACCAAGGCATACCCTTGGTTCTTCTAACGCAGACCTTAACCTCTGTGAGCCTAGGAGGATCATCTGCAGCCTCATAGAGGGATACCAAGAGTACCCTCACATCCCCTTGAAGCCGCGTGCTTCGTCACCCAGTTCGTTGGAGCCTTCTTTAAGATCAGATGGACGTTCGCTCCTTTTTGTGTTCCACTAAGGATTACTACTTAGTTCTCCTAACTAAGGTTTACCACTTAGTTTCCTGAATCGTCGTTTTCTTAACTAAGGTTTTCTACTTAGCCCCTTTAACTAAGATTTACTACTTAGTTCTCCTTCTCGTCAAGTTGGATTAGTTAAGTTTCATTAGTCAATTCAAGTTAACTTAACCCATTCATTTGTCATGTTAAAATGGTTAAGTGTTATCAGTAGTTCATGTTGACTTAACCCTACCACAAATCAAATTATATTGGTTAAGTATTTCTTATTACTTAACCCCACCCCTTCATCTTGTATTGGTTAAGTGCTCCCTTAGTTAACTTAACCCTAACTTCTGTTTAATTCACATGTTCTAATGGTTAAGTATTGTCCCTTCATGTTTTAACTTAACCTTGTTCATTGTCGCACTATGATGGATAAGTGTTCTAAGTTTACTAAACTCCACCTTCTAGTCTAGTTAACATGTAAAATTGGCTAAGTGTGTAATGACCCGGATTCTTATGGGTTAATTTTAAATATTTAATACGGATTTAAATATTGGGTGGATAATATAAATGGAATTTTATATTATGTTATCAATTTAATAATCGATTTTGATTTAATGTCGAATAAATTAAATTATCTTAATGCAATAATAATTTAATTTAAAAATATACAGCTAAATCGAATCAGTTCAGATGATCAGTATAAAATTCAGTTGAGTTAGAATAATAATATTAAATTATTATCGAAGAATTTAAATGGTTTGAACTTTAATTTATATCATTTTAAATAAATATCTTCTCTAGATGATTGAATTGAGCTTCAGAACTTGTCCCGATGTGTTCAAAATAGTGGTTAAATCCTAGAAACATCAGTTGTTGGGTTCAGAAAGGAGTTCGCTGTCAAGGAATATTTTTAATTTAAGGACACCAGTTTTTAATTAGAATAATAATAATTATAAAATAAACTTAGTGCACATTAGCAAAACAACAAGGCAAAACAAATAGACCATGCTGTTCATTTTTAAACCACATCCTCCTTTATAAATAAAATGGCCGACCCACTTTAATCACCTAAAACCTAAATCAATTCAGTCAAAAATTTAAGGGGAAATGAAATCACTCGTATCAGTTCATTCAGACTGTATCCTCAGTAGTGCTAGCGATCGAGTTGGGAACGCTTGATTTTGGGTACAAATCGATCAGCGATCCTGAAGCAAGGAGAGGGTTCTCGGTCAAGGGTGAAGTCGCGATCAGTTGGGGCACTCGCGGTTTAGGAGGAGATAATACAATCAGTTATGGTTTGTTCAAAGGTTACTGGGGCGGATGTCGACTTGGTTTGGCGAGGTGCGATGGCAGTTAGGGGCATATCGACGTCGACAAACAGGCTCAGATTTTCCAGAGAGGCAGAAAGGGTTAGGCGAATTAGAACTGGGGTTCGAGTCCTTCCTTGAATCAGCGTCGTTGTTGAGGATTGGGGGCGCTGAGGAAATCGCGATGAGCAGTTGATTTAGGGTTCGAGTGCAGTGGGATTAAGAGCAAGATCTGAGGGGGGGGCCTTTGACAATTTCAGTGGCAAGGCAGGGTTGGAGTTCGGCTCCAATGGAAGGCAAAGTTTGGGATGCGATGGAGTTATCAGGAGTATACCGAGTTCATATCAATGATACTGGACATCGTTAGTAAGACCAACAGTTAGGAGCTGCTATAGGAATTCAAAATCTGAAGAGAAGTTTAGCAGGGAGAATTAAGGTATATATATATTTCTAAATCTAGAATTTATATAGAAAATGATTTATACAATTTGGAAAGGGCTAAGTTAGTTAGTGAAATCCTATATAGCTAGCTTGTATTAAACACAAATTATAAACTTGATAAGTGAAAACTAAAATTTGAAATCACTTGCTTTTCAAAACCATGAGGTTTAGAGAATTAAATTTTAGTATATTTTTGCATGAAACCTTATTAAGGAAATTAATTTGGCTTAATTAATTTGTTTAAAACTATATGGTTTAGTGTTTAGAAATACGTAGGTTAGTTTAAATTTTATTTGTTAAGTTAAATTTCATTTAATAATCATTAAAAGAAGAGGAAAATATTGGATAGTTATTTATTCGTTTAGATTGTTAATTTAAAATAAATAAATGTTTATTCCGTAAATTTAAATAAAATCATCGTAGGTGCGAATTCATTCGAGAAGATTCATAGCCGATGATTTGGGAAAAATAAAAAGGATATTCGACAACTGCAATCACGGTGAGTAAAGCTCACCCACCATTTAATTAGAATTATTTTTAGTTGTTAAAAATGATTATTATTGCTTGTCTGAATGTTTTCTGATTGGTTGAAATATATTATTTATTTAGGATTGACTATTATATATATTGGGTTGATGATTGGATTGTCCCCGCAGTTTCATAGCGGATGATTTCCCTATGCGCCCCACAAATATATATTAGTGGATGACCTTCATACCGCGATATCCTGCCTCGAAGCAGGATGGGCATTACTATGTTGACTAACGTCTGTGGATGCAGGAAAACAGGTTGGAGGAATCCGACGGGATTCCTCAAAAATATATCATCTGTTTGTTTTATTTGTTTGCATATATACTGTCATATATGATGTGTTAGAAAACCTAAAATAAATAATTGGTTGTTTGGTGTTTAAATATCACTGGGCCTAAGTGATAATTTATAAAAATATCCTGAAAGGTATATTTGAGATTTAAAAGGGAAATTCTATTTTTCTAAAATAGAATTTGAATTTTTAAATAGGTTTGAAATATTAACTTGTTTTAAAAGAAATAAAACAAGTAGTTCGTTTATAAACGAAGTTTATAAATAGTTCTATTATAAACGAAGTTTATAAATGAAGTGAAAAGAATTATCATTGGATAATTCAAAAATAAAAATACAAGTGTGAAATTGAAATGGGAAATCTGTTTTCCCAAAGTAGAAAATATCTATTTCAAAGGAAATTGAAATCGAGACTTGTTTAAGAAGATATGAACGAGTAAAATAAATAGGGTTTGTAATAAAAAGGAAGAAAATTATCATTTGGATAATTTGAATATTTAAATTCAATTGTGAATTTAAAGATAGAAATGGAGGAAATTATTTAAAGAAATAAACGATGGAATTTATTTTGATGTCAGAATATAAATTGAACTAAAATAAATCCGTAAGGATTTATGATTTTGAATTTGATTAATTCGAATTTATTAAAATAAAAGTTAAATTGAATATAGACAACTCAAATATAGAATTTGAATAGAAGAAATTGAATTGGAATTGGAATAAAGGAAATTCAATTATAGAATTTGAATATAGAAATATAAATGGAGTTTGAGTATAGAAATTCAAACAACATTTGAATATAGAATTTAAGGATAGAATTTGAATATCGAATGTGAAATGGAATTTGAATAAAGAAATTTTTAATATGGAATTTGTATATAGAATTCAAATAGATTGAAATGAAAATTTGAATATAGAATTCAAATAGAATTTGAAATAGACTTTGAATATAGAATTTAAAGAGTTAAAATGGAATTTGAATATATGTTTCAAATAGAGTTAAAATAGAAATTATTATAGAAATTCAAATGGACTTTGAATATAGAAATTCAAACGGCGTTTGAATGTAGAAATTTAAATGGAATTCGAGTATAGAATTTGAACATAGAAATTTAAATAGAATTTAAATAAAGGAAATTCGAATATAGAAATCAAATAGAATTTGAATAAGAGAAATCAAATAGAATTTGAATAAGAGAATTCAAATAGAATTTGAATAATAGAGAATTTAAATAGAAATTGAATAAGAGAAATCGAATAGAATTTGAATAATAGAGAATTCAAATAGAATTTGAATAAGAGAATTCAAATAGAATTTGAATAATAGAGAATTCAAATAGAATTTGAATAAGATAAATCGAATAGAATTTGAATAATAGAGAATTCGAATAGAATTTGAATAAGAGAAATCGAATAGAATTTGAATAATAGATAATTCAAATAGAATTTGAATAAGAGAAGTAAAATGGGATTTGAATATAGAATTTAAAATAGAAGTAAAAGGAAATTTGAATCAAAATTGGGTTTTTGGATAAGTGAAAGAGATTGAGAATTTATATTCGAAATCGAATATATAACTCGAGTTGAAAATAGAATTACATCTGATTCGTGAGTAGATTAAAATATATTTGAATGTGATTTGTTCAAATAAATTAGTGAAATAGGCAAAGGAGTTAATTAACAAATTTATTAACGAATTAAGTTAAAACGATCGGGTATAGTTGGACAGGTATAGACATACAGGAGACAGGTATGGGATAAAGATAATGCAGGTATATAAATAGAATGCTCGACAAAAAAAAGGTACACGTTTAATTCATATATGAGATTTTATGCGCCGTATCGGCAAGCGGCTTGGCTTTTTCTTTTTGATTTGTGAGGGCCATGGGAGGCTATTTGAAATATCCCGATGCTCCCGGTACAAAGGAGGTTATGGCGAATTTTTCCGGGAATTTAAGGAGTTAGAATATTTTTAAGGAAATCTGATAACTAGAAATCTATATATCAATATATATAGAAGTCGATAAGAAAACGAACTTAAAAATAGAATAGTATAACAAAAAAAGAAGTCTAAGAATAAAATCCAGTAAGAATAGAAAGAGAAAGTGTGTACGTGTTTAAAAGTGAATAATTAGTTGTATGGTATTGATTATTCGAATAAGTAGTCTTATCTGTTTTGACGTTGTAAATGTTATTCAGTCATGGTTTGAGGGGTAGTTATACCCCAACTTGATTGATTTCATTTTTAACAAATAAATAATAAGATTTCAGGCTCGAAGATCAAATGTTGGATAAGAGTTAGTTGAATATAGTATTTGGGTTGTCGTAACGATGTTTTACACAACATACGTTTTAACCCAAATAAGTGTAAACTTGGAAATAGAATAATAATTATTTCCTAAGTATAGAAATAAACGAGATTGGAAAAGAGATAAGTAATTGGAATATTTTCCAATTATAAATAGCATATATTTTCTAAGTTTTGAAAATAAAGGAAGGTGATATATGGAAATGTTTTCCCAATAGGGAAAAAGGCCAATATGGTTATTGAAAATATTTTGTTAACAAATATTGATAAGGAAATGGAGAAGAGATTTAATTAATGAAATATTAATTAAAGAGCCCAGTGATTTGTTTGATATGTTGAATGAACACTTGTTTTCTTCGATAGTTAAATCATCGACTATCGAAACACTTGTTTTTATTCGATAGTTAAATCACAGACTATCGAAGTTTTTGACCTTCGTTGTCAATATGGAGAGACCGGTTGGATTATTATCCAAAGAACCACTCTGTATTGGCATAAGCGTTGCGAATCATATATGCCAAAGATAATTGAAGACAAAGTAAAGTGCAAGGGCTGTTGTATAAATCTTAGATAACAGTGCCTAAGATGGATATACTGAATAGTACCTTCGGTTCGTCCTGTTCTGGATGACTTGTATGGATGAATGTCTGACAGAGTATTTCCAGAAAGGTCACGTACATTGATTTCTTCAATCATACGAAGAGTGGAAGCGGAGAAGGAAACTTCTTTTAGTTGACACGTAATGTATGATTGTAGACGTCAAATTTGTGATTTTTGATGGATCTGACAATGTGGCATTCGAAGTGAATATGATGTGATGATAAAGCGTAACCTCAAGCCTCACATCCGGTAAATGACAGAAATGGGGCAGGCAGCATGGCTATGTATGTCGCACCTATTAGGGTGTATAATCACCTGATCTAGAGTTTCATTTACTTCTAAAAATCTATCGTTGATGCTGTCCCATTCGGGAAACAGTTGCTGATCCCAACCGTTGGTGGTATACATTCGATACACTCAAGCGAAATGAGTGGTCGGTCATGTGTGGCCGGGTTGCAAGATGTTCTTGTTGAACCCAATGTATTCCTTTCTAGAGGAACACTAGCGAAAGGTGGTTCCATATCTTGTCATAGTTGGAAATCCATTACCCAATACGTGCTTGCGGTTTTGATTGTATAATATATATGTAGTGCGTGAGATGAAGGCGTTTCTGCTAGATGATTATTATATTGTGGTTGATAGACATTATTATAATATCAAAAGGTTTTTGATATAAAGATATTTTGGATTCTCATAAGGGAAAAACCCATTCCGTGTCATACGGCGTGGTCTTATGAGATATCATTTAGTTTCTGAAAGTGTTTTAAATTGATTACTCATACCAGTCCCATGACTGGCCCAGAGTTTATTTTGTTTTGTTCTACCTAAAATCTTCGGTGCCTAAATTTGTACAGGCAGTCAAGTAGTTCAGGATTTTATAGATCTATCTAAAGAAGTTTGGAGCAAGAGGCTTCAGCGTTAGTTATATAGAGTTTTGTTCCGCTGTGTTGTAAGTGTTGTACTCTGATAAGTGTATGTTATATAGTTGAAATTTTGTATTTCAAAAGTTATGATATATTATATTTCATTCCGCTACGATGTGAGATTCTATGTTGTTATTTCTGTTCTTCTTCTACCTTTTTCTTCTAAAAAAATGATTCGTAATTTCATGATATTTGGGTTGGACGTATGATGTATATAGTCAATTCTGATGTTGTGGATTTACGGGCCATTACAGTTGGTATCAGAGCTTAGGTTGAGCGAACACCTAGGCTTTGTGGAGTTGTGCTCATTAGAGATAGGGTTAGTAGCACCCTAGAATGAGTTGAGTGTATACATATACGAGAGAGCGTATTTGTTAATTGATATAAAAAATTTGTTTTATATTGTGTTGGCTGGTCTGTTGAGTGGATTATAAATTTTGGTCGAATCGTGGGACGCCACGAAGTCGATAGGAATTTATAAACACTTGAACAGAGAATTCGACACGATATAGTTTAAAGTGGGTAAATGAAATAATTTTATCCAAAATTCTATTTTGATAGAAAAAGAATATTTTTCTGAAATTATTGTTATATATGGATGTGTTGAATGTTAATATTATAATCAAATAAGATTATAAAATGGGAATGGTTATATATAACCAAATAGAACTTGTATATGCATGAAGAATATACAAGTGAGATGAAATAAAATTGAATTCCAACCAGAATCCAGAATTTTAATTCCTGGGAAGTTGGAAAATATTTTCAAAGTATATTAGAACAATATAGCTTTGTTTTAAAAGGATTTTGAAATTGTTTAAGCACTGAACTCACTTCAGTGGCTGGAAAATAATTCTGATGATGACTGCAACATCATCAGTGTTCATTTTCGAGTTTCTAAGTGATGGATTGCCGCCTTAGAAAAGTTTTTGATGGAAATTTGTTTTAAAGGAAAACAAGTTACTTTGAAATTTCAAATGTTTTGAATTTGAGATGGATATAAATATATGTATATATTTATATTATTTCAAAGGAGATTTGAAATAAGAATCCAGGAATTTGAATGATTGAAATTAAATTTAACTTAAGTAAGTTAAATGGATCGGAGTGAATAAAATTGATCAGAATCAATTTGAATAAAATTGGATTGCATATAAATGGAATACGAAATGTTGAGTTCAACATAAGTAAGTTTTTGAAAGATAAATGGGTTTGTAGCACTTTTTCTACCTTAGCAATTTCGAGGACGAAATTATTTTAAGTGAGGAAGATTGTAATGACCCGGATTCTTATGGGTTAATTTTAAATATTAAATACGGATTTAAATATTGGGTGGATAATATAAATGGAAGTTTATATTAAGCTATCAATTTAATAATCGATTTCGATTTAATGTCGAATAAATTAAATTACCGTAATGCAGTAATAATTTAATTTAAAAATATACAGCTAAATCGAATCAGTTCAGATGATCAGTATAAAATTCAGTTGAGTTAGAATAATAATATTAAATTATTATCGAAGAATTTAAATGGTTTGAACTTTAATTTATATCAATTGAAATAAATATCTTCTCTAGATGATCGAATCGAGCTTCGGAACTTGTCCAGATGTGTTCAAAATAGTGGTTAAATCCTAGAAACATCAGTTGTTGGGTTCAGAAAGGAGTTCGCAGTCAAGGAGTATTTTTAATTTAAGGAAACCAGTTTTTAATTAGAATAATAATAATTATAAAATAAACTTAGTGGACATTAGCAAAACAAATAGACCATGCTGTTCATTTTTAAACCACATCCTCCTTTATAAATAAAATGGCCGACCCACTTTAATCACCTCCAACCTAAATCGATTCAGTCAAAAATTTAAGGGGAAATGAAATCACCCGTATCAGTTCATTCAGACTGTATCCTCATTAGTGCTTACGATCGAATTGGGAACACTTGATTTTGGGTACAAATCGATCAGCGATCCTGAAGCAAGGAGAGGGTTCTCGGTCAAGGGTGAAGTCGCGATCAGTTGGGGCACTCGCTGTTTGGGAGGAGATAATACAATCAGTCACTGTTTGTTCGAAGGTTACTGGGGCGGATGTCGACTTGGTTTAGCGAGGTGCGATGGAAGTTTGGGACATATCGACGTCAACAAACAGGCTCAGATTTTCCAGAGAGGCAGAAAGGGTTAGCGAATTAGAACTGGGGTTCGAGTACTTCCTTGAATCAGCCTCGTTGTTGAGGATTGGGGGCGATGAGGAAATCGCGATGAGCAGCTGATTTAGGGTTCGAGCGCAGTGGGATTAAGAGCGAGATCTGAGGGGGGAGCGACGTTTGACAATTTCAGTGGCAAGGTAGGGTTGGAGTTCGGCTCCAATGGAAGGCAAAGTGTGGGATGCGATGGAGTTATCAGGAGTATGCCGAGTTCATATCAATGATACTGGACATCGTTAGTAGGACCAACAGTAAGGAGCTGCTACAAGAATTCAAAATCTAAAGAGAAGTTTAGTAGGTTGAATTAAGGTATATATATAATATATATATTTAAATTTAGAATTTATATAGGAAATGATTTATACAATTTGGAAAGGGCTAAGGTAGTTGGTGAAATCCTATATAGTTAGCTTGTATTAAACACAAATTATGAGCTTGATAAGTGAAAAGTAAAATTTGAAATCACTTGCTTTTCAAAACCATGAGGTTTAGAGAATTAAATTTTAGTATATTTTTGCATGAAACCTTATTAAGGAAATTAATTTGTCTTAATTAATTTGTTTAAAACTATATGGTTTAGTGTTTAGAAATACGTAGGTTAGTTTAAATTTTATTTGTTAAGTTAAATTTCATTTAATAATCAATAAAAGAAGGGGAAAATATAGGATAGTTATTTATTCATTTAGATTGTTAATTTAAAATAAATCAATGTTTAATCCGTAAATTTAAATAAAATCATCGTAGGTGCGAATTCATTCGAGAAGATTCATAGCCGATGATTTGGGAAAAATAAACAGGATATTCAACAACTGCAATCACGGTGAGTAAAGCTCACTCACCATTTAATTAGAATTATTTTTAGTTGTTAAAAATAATTGTTTTTGCTTGTCTGAATGCTTTCTGATTGGTTGAAATATATTAGTTATTTGGGATTGACTATTATATATATATATTGGGTTGATGATTGGATTGTTCCCGCAGTCTCATTAGCGTATGCCCGCAGTTTCATAGCGGATGATTTCCCTATGCGCCCCACAAATATATATTAATGGTTGACCTTCATACCGCGATATCCTGCCTCGAAGCAGGATGGGTATTACTATGTTGACTAATGTCTGTGGATGCAGGAAAACAGGTTGGAGGAATCCGACTGGATTCCTCAAAAATATATTATCCATTTGTTTTATTTGTTTGCATATATACTGTCATATATGATGTGTTAGAAAACCTAAAATAAATAATTGGTTGTTTGGTGTTTAAATATCACTGGGCCTAAGTGATAATTTATAAAAATATCCTGAAAGGGACATTTGAGATTTAAAAGGGAAATTATATTTTTCTAAAATAGAATTTGAATTTTAAAATATATTTGAAATATTAACTTGTTTTAAAAGAAATTAAACAAGTAGTTCCTTTATGAACAAAGTTTATAAATAGTTCTTTTATAAACGAAGTTTATAAATGAAGTGAAAAGAATTATCATTGGATAATTCAAAAATAAAAATACAAGTGTGAAATTGAAAAGGGAAATCTGTTTTCCCAAAGTAGATAATATCTATTTTAAAGGAAATTGAAATTGAGACTTGTTTAAGAAGATATAAACGAGTAAAATAAATAGGGTTTGTAAATAAAAAGGAAGAAAATTATCATTTGGAAAATTTGAATATTTAAATTCAAATGTGAATTTAAAGATAAAAATGGGGGAAATCGTTTAAAGAAATAAACGATGGAATTTATTCTGATGTCAGAATATAAATTGAACTAAAATAAATCCGTAAGGATTTATGATTTTGAATTCGATTAATTCGAATTTATTTAAATAGAAGTAAAATTGAATATAGACAATTCAAATATAGAATTTGAATAGAAGAAATTGAATTGGAATAAAGGAAATTCAATTATAGAATTTGAATATAGAAATATAAATGGAGTTTGAATATAGAAATTCAAACGAGATTTGAATATAGAATTTAAGTACAGAATTTGAATATCGAAAGTGAAATGGAATTTGAATAAAGAATTTTTTAATATGGAATTTGAATATAGAATTCAAATAGATTGAAATGAGATTTTGAATATAGAATTCAAATAGAATTTGAAATAGACTTTGAATATAGAAATTAAAGAGTTAAAATGGAATTTGAATATATGATTCAAATAGAGTTAAAATAGAAATTTAATATAGAAATTTAATATAGAAATTCAAATGGAGTTTGAATATAGAAATTCAAACGGCGTTTGAATGTAGAAATTTAAATGGAATTCGAGTATAGAATTTGAACAAAGAAATTTAAATAAAGGAAATTCGAATATAGAAATAAAATAGAATTTGAATAAGAGAAATCGAATAGAATTTGAATAAGAGAATTCAAATAGAATTTGAATAATAGAGAATTTAAATAGAAATTGAATAAGAGAAATCGAATAGAATTTGAATAATAGAGAATTCAAATAGAATTTGAATAAGAGAATTCAAATAGAATTTGAATAATAGAGAATTCAAATAGAATTTGAATAAGAGAAATCGAACAGTATTTGAATAATAGAGAATTCGAATAGAATTTGAATTAGAGAAATCGAATAGAATTTGAATAATAGAGAATTCAAATAGAATTTGAACAAGAGAAGTAAAATGGGATTTGAATATAGAATTTCAAATAGAAGTAAAAGGAATTTTGAATCGAAATTGGGTTTTTGGATAAGTGAAAGAGATTGAGAATTTATATTCGAAATCGAATATATAACTCGAGTTGAAAATAGAATTAGATTTGATTCGTGAGTAGAATAGAATATATTTGAATGTGATGTGTTCAAATAAATTAGTGAAATAGGCAAAGGAGTTAATTAACGAATTTATTAATGAATTAAGTTAAAACGATCGGGTATAGTTGGACAGGTATAGACATACATGAGACAGGTATGGGATAAAGATAATGCAGGTATATAAATAGAATGCTCGACAAAAAAAGATACACGTTTAATTCATATATGAGATTTTATGCGCCGTATCGGCAAGCCGCTTGGCTTTTTCTTTTTCTTTTTGATTGGTGAGGGCCATGGGAGGCTAATTTAAATATCCCAATGCTACCGGTACAAAGGAGGTTATGGCGAATTTTTCCGGGAATTTAAGGAGTTAGAATATTTTTAAGGAAATCTGATAACTAGAAATCTATATATCAATATATATAGAAGTCGATAAGAAAACGAACTTAAAAATAGAATAGTATAATCAAAAAATAAGTCTAAGAATAAAATTCAGTAAGAATAGAAAGAGAAAGTGTGTACGTGTTTAAAAGTGAATAATTAGTTGTATGGTATTGATTATTCGAGAAAGTAGTCTTATCTGTTTTGACGTTGTAAATGTTATTCAGTCAAGGTCTGAGAGGTAGTTATTCCCCAACTTGAATTATTTCATTTTTAACAAATAAATAGTAAGATTTCAGGCACGAAGATCAATTGTTGGATAAGAGTTAGTTGAATATAGTATTTGGGTTGTCGTAACGATGTTTTACACAACATCCGTTTTAACCCAAATTAGTGTAAACTTGGAAATAGAATAATAAATATTTCCTAAGTATAGAAATAAACGAGATTGGAAAAGAGATAA
The DNA here is from genome assembly GCA_030737875.1 of Allium sativum. Lineage (NCBI taxonomy): Eukaryota > Viridiplantae > Streptophyta > Magnoliopsida > Asparagales > Amaryllidaceae > Allium > Allium sativum. The sequence goes on along the minus strand of CM060923.1, from coordinate 415,331,146 downwards.
GTAATTGGAATATTTTCCAATTATAAATAGCATATATTTTCTAAGTTTGGAAAATAAAGGAAGGCGATATATGGAAACGTTTTCCCAATAGGGAAAAAGGCCAATATGGTTATTGAAAATATTTGGTTAACAAATATTGATAAGGAAATGGAGAAGAGATTTAATAAATGAAATATTAATTAAAGAGCCCAGTGATTTGTTTGAAATGTTGAATGAACACTTGTTTTCTTCGATAGTTAAATCATCGACTATCGAAACACTTGTTTTTATTCAATAGTTAAATCACAGACTATCAAAGTTTTTGACCTTCGTTGTCAATATGGAGAGACCGGTTGGATTATTATCCAAAGAACCACTCTGTATTGGCATAAGCGTTGCAAATCATATATGCTAAAGGTAATTGAAGACAGAGTAAAGTGCAAGGGCTGTTGTATAAATCTTAGATAACAGTGCCTAAGATGGATATACTGAATAGTACCTTCGGTTCATCTTGTTCCTAGATGACTTGTATGGATGAATGTCTGACAGAGTATTTCCAGAAAGGTCACGTACATTTATTTCTTCAACCGTACGAAGAGTGGAAGCGGAGAAGGAAACTTCTTTTAGCTGACATGTAATGTATGGTTGTAGGCGTCAAATTTGTGATTTTTGATGGATCTGACAATGTGGCATTCGAAGTGAATCTGATGTGATGATAAAGCGTAACCTCAAGCCTCACATCCGGTAAATGACAGAAATCGGGCAGGCAGCATGGCTATGTAGGTCGCACCTATTAGGGTGTATAATCACCTGATCTAGAGTTTCATTTACTTCTAAAAATCTATTGTTGATGCTGTCCCATTCGGGAAACAGTTGCCGATCCCAACCGTTGGTGATATACATTCGATACACTCAAGCAAAATGAGTGGTCGGTCATGTGTGGCCGGGTTGCAAGATGTTCTTGTTGAACCCAGTGTATTCCTTTCTAGAGGTACACTAGCGAAAGGTGGTTCCATACCTTGTCATAATTGGAAATCCATTACCCATTACATGTTTGCGGTTTTGATTGTATACTATATATGTAGAGCGTGAGATGAAAGCGTTTCTGCGAGATGATTATTATATTGTGGTTGATAGACATTATTATAATATCAAAAGGTTTTTGATATAAAGACATTTTGGATTCTCATAAGGGAAAAACCATTCGGTGTTATACGGCGTGGTCTTATGAGATATCATTTAGTTTCTGAAAGTGTTTTAAATTGATTACTCATACCAGTCCCATGACTGACCCGGAGTTTATTTTGTTTTGTTCTACCTAAACTCTTGGGTGCCTAAATTTGTACGGGCAGTCAAGTAGTTCAGGATTTTACAGATCTTTCTAAAGAAGCTTGGAGCAGTAGGCTTTAGCGTTAGTTATATAGAGTTTTGTTCCGCTTTCTTATTAGTGTTGTACTCTGATAAGTGTATGTTATACAGTTGAAATTTTGTATTTCAAAAGTTATGATATACTATATTTTATTCCGCTGCGATGTGAGATTCTGTGTTGTTATTTCTGTTCTTCTTCTATCTTTTTCTTCTAAAAAAAATGATTCGTATTTTCATGATATTTGGGTTGGACGTATGTTGTATATAGTCAACTCTGATGTTGCGGATTTGCGGGCCATTACAAAGTGTATTTTACTTAACCCCCACCTTCTATTCTAGTTAACATGTTATAACGGTTAAACCTTTTCTTAACCTCACCCACTTGTCTAGTCAACATGTTATAACGGTTATTTAACCCCTACAAGTCTTGTCTTGTTAACATGTTAAGTTGGTTAAGCGTTTCAATGGACATAACCCTCCCATTCTTGCTTAACTGTTTCTTAGCTTTAAATAATTCATTTAAAGCACCAACCACTCACATTAGACAGATATTGCTGCGGTCACTGGATGTACCGGTCGGCTCCGGGCAGCTTTACACCGCAACTCAGTCTAACCTCGGGTCCTTTTGGGCTCAATGCTCTTTCCACCCACATTAGATAGGTATTGTTACGGTTGCTGGATTTGCAGGGCGGTTCCGGGCAGTCTTATACCGTAACTCAATCTAACCTCGGGTTAGGCATATTCGTCTTTCCTAGATTTACATATTTATCCTTTTTGTCTATATGTAAATTGCTAACAACTCTTTTAAAAAAAATTGGCCTATATCACATTCATTTGTCATGCCCCCTAACATACCTATATTTTAGACCCAAATCTTGATTTACCTATCATTTAACCCAACCTGCAGTTTTATGCCAATTAAGATCTAGTATTCCCATTTACAGTTCATGTCAAAACTAGATTTGATACTCTAGTTTACCATTTATGCCTAAAGCTTAGTTTACTAGCCAATACTAGATTCAATATATCAAATTACATCTTCTATAATTCACGTCAAATTACCCCAATTTGCATCTAATAGTCATGTTATAATACATGCTCTGAATTATGCCAAGTAATATAGATTTCATGTTATACCCAAATAACGCCGCATTCATAACGTACGTATACCATGATTTCACAAGTTTTCTAAATACTCATGAAATGAAACTAAAAAGGGAATAGAGGATAAACATAAGAATTGGCATAAAAGAATAGGCATGCAAAAGCGATCCAAGTACAAGGATAATGGATCCAATGGTTTTGGTGTACATAATAGCGAATAGGAATAAACTAAGCAATATGAGATCCAACAAAATGACAGTTCGGTGTACAACATGGTTTGTAACTATAGTGTTATGGGGATAAACAATTAACCATAACAGTCTTAGGCAATTAACCACAATAGTCATAGTCATGGTCATAGGTAGAAATCTCATAGTTATGAATCATAGGCGATTAACCACAATAGTCATGGATAATTAACCAAAAATAGTCCTAGGCAATTATCTTAAATAGTCATAGGCAATTAACTATAATAATTTCAAAGTCATGGTCATAGACAATAGTCTTATGTTCATAATCATAGGCAATAATCTCATAGTCATGAATCATGGTCGTAGGCAATGGTCTTATGTTCATAGCCATAGGCATAGGCATCGTCTCATCGGTAATTGACCACAATTGTTCTGAATAAGATCCAAGGGCGTATAAAAGCATAGATTCAAATGAAAGAATCAGGCATATTCTTTCCATTTAACTACAGGTCACAAATAGATCTAGACGTTAAAATCTAAAAAGTAACTGACTTACATTGATCGGGTTTAGAAAAGGATAATAAGATAACATTGAGGTGATTTGCTATAATTTGCGTGACGTTGCTCGAAGCCGTTGAATTAGCCTTTGCTTCCATTCTTGAAGCTTTAACTTTATTTGAATCTCCAATATGCAATTCCTAGCCGTAGTCTTCAAGAAATAGTCTTCAAGAAATAGTCTTCGTGTTTTATTTTAATTTATTTATTTCAATTTTTCCAGAGGCAGCATAAGGAGAGAATAAAATGGTGTAAAGAGAATGGGGCTAGGAGGCTGTTTATATAGGATTAGGTGGACGAATCTAGACTGAAAACGAGACCAGAAACATCAGAATGAACCCAGGATCAAAACAGGGTTTTAGCACCAGGTCGACCCCCAGGTCGACCATAGGGTCGACCTGGTCCCTGGGAGGTCGACCATAGTGTCGACCTGGTCTTTGGCGGGAAAATTCCCGCCCAGTCTGCGCTGGGGTTTGAATTCGAATTTCGAATTCGAATTCGAGCTGTTTTTCTATTATGAAAATCCTTGAAACTTCGGAGGGTCATATCTCCCTCATATGGACTCCGTTTCTCGAAAACTCGGACTCGTTTCCAAGCAGAATTTCGAGACAAACGCAATGGTGCAACCCGTTTCCCTTGATTCTTATGTTAAAATTTAATTATACTTTAATTTGTGAAACTTAATGTTACAGAATTTCGGGGTGTTACAGTTACTTTCGTAAGTAATGTTAATATCACTAAAAGCTACCCTTCAGGGAGCCAAACCGGAAGGCTAAACCGAGACTCAAGCAAGGACACAGGCTATTCGTACTAATCTTCTTAGTACCTGAACCATCAATGGTTCTAAATCGGCAAACCTTTAAGTATGAGATGAGGGCGGGCCCCTCTGAGTACCCACAATAAAGTTGAAAGCCTACATCTGAAAGCCTGAGTAATGGACCGACGCTGAGAGCATCCACCAAGACATCCAAAATGCCCCCGCAATCCATTGCAGCAACAAGCCCCTTCCACTTAGGAGGAAGCCCAATTCACCTGGAGCTATCCCTTCGAAATGCTGTAACTGGCACCTCGAGGAGGACGGATAGGCCAATGCCTGAAACCCAGGAAGAGGCGGCCGACAAGGATTGCCCCAGCCCAACAACCTACTGATGGAAATACACTGGATTCTCTATAAATAGGACCCTAGATACTCCGTATAAAAGGATGATCTTTTTATTTCTCAATCTAGCTCCTTCTTTCTCAAGGAGAGCAAATCATCTTTTCTTTTAATATTTCTACAATTTATAAATGGAGAATTTGGAGTCCCATGTGTCTTGCAATGTGATAAACTTGTAGTATCATGATTATGAAACAGGGTGATAACACTAATATTTCTGATGAGGGGATCAATCAAGGTGTTCCAGTAGCGGAGGAAGGGGTTTTTGATAGAAATACGAAACCCCCTTCTCCTTCACCTATAGAGCCACCATGATTGATCCATGTCCTGGTACTGAGCCTAACGCTCCCTAAGCATCGATGTAACAATATTGCGTGTGAATTCCTAGCTCGACCTCTGTTCTACTTCAGATTCCTTCCTCAGGAAGGTCTAGTATAAAGAAGTCATCGAAGTTAGCGACTATTGCGATGCTTTCATCCATGAACTCATGGGAGGCGTTAGCCTATTTTCTTCTTACTGAAATACACAATGCAGTTTTCGTGGCCCAGAAATCTTCCCTCCCTAGATCCAGGGGCATTTCTTGAGAATTATGAGTTATACCAGCGACATACTTTGTGAATACACACATTATGCTCTATAATCTGGATGCTGACGAAAAATATCGTTAACATTTTGGTGCTAGAAGGAGGGTCTGAACCTCCGATCTTATGGTTAATTTGTTTAAACTAACTAGTTGAATTCATCGTTCCATGATAGGAAATAATGAAGACGAAGAAATTGAAGGAACCAAGAAAAAATCTGGATCCCAATGTCACTCTTGAAGGAAACGAGAACCCAACACTTAACCCAAATAACAACGAGAAGGAGGTCGTGCCCAACCAAAAACTACTACCAGATTCAAACGCTATTGAGGACAATGTCATGAGAATCTTGGCCTTGGAAAAGCAATTCAAAGAAATGCGGGCTCAGGTCGACGTTATATAGGAACAGAAGTCCTTGGGGCTCACCAGATCTAGCCAGAAAGAGGCAAATGATTCTACCAAAAGGAAGCCCCCCGTTCAACAGTCAGAAGCGAAAGGGAGACCCAAAGCAACATCTTTCAAGAAACAAAAGTCCCATCTGGCGGGAGTAGATAATCAAGGAAATCAATGCGAGCGGGAACAATCCGGCAACTCCACATCTAAGGGCTATGACCCCAAGAGAGAAGATTATGACAACACGGAGGCTTACATCAGAGATGTCACTCAAAATACCATCAAGGACTTGCTGGGAAGAAAGGGGAAGAGGACCCTGGATAACAAGGTTAAGACAACAAGAGGGTAGCCCCGTTTATTGATGAGATTATGAATACCGTGATACCGTTAAGAGTCAAAGTCCAACCATAATATATATGGGAGGGACTTACCCCGACGACCATTATATGGCTTTCAACAGCCAAATGGATCTTTACAACGCTTCCGGAGCTGTCATATGCCGTCTCTTCCCCGTGACCTTCCAAGGTGCAGCGGCGAAATGGTATCCCCAGTACGGGGAAAACACCATTTACTCATGGAAACAATTCTCCTATGAATTCTCCGCACAGTTCTGCATCTGCAAAGATCTAACCATAGATTATACAGTCATCGCTAACATCAAACAGAGACAAAGGGAGTCTCTCTGGGACTCTCTCAAAAGGTTCAACGTCGAGGCCTTAAAAGCCAAAGATATGAATGACCACGACAAGCTTATCGCCGTGCATTCGGGGTTGATAGAAAACACCCCCTTCCTGAAGGAGTTATATATCCACGGCTGCAAGGACTTACAAGATTTCCATTTCCAAACTAACAAGTTTATCCGCATGGATGAACTATACTTCACGAAAAGGAAGTTCGGGCCTAGAAGAGAAGGAGGAAGGCCGAGCTTCGGACAAAGGCTCCCGGAAAGGAATCAGAGGAGATCGAGGTGGGAAGATTCTAACACAAACTGATTGCCTTGAACAAGCCTATCTCGTATGTGTATGCTGTCGCAAAAGAAAGGGTCAATAACTTCCCGGTCTCGTTAAAAGCCAAAAATTGCCATGAGCCTCATGCTGGGGGGAAAATACTGCGAGTTCCATAAAACCAACGGGCACAAGAACGACGAACGAAAGTCTTATACGGGATTATCCAGAAACTAATCCGAGAGGGGCACCTGAAGGAGTTCATTTCAAATAAAGCAGCACCAGCTCAACATGCAGGAGGATAGTGGAAGGTTTCGGTAAACACGACAGGAGTCACTGCAGAAGAGAACAACCTGGATTTGGAGCCTCCCGTGAACCGAATCAATATGATTCAGGGGGACCACATCCTGGTGGAAGCTGTCCGAAAGCCAGGAACCAATATCTGAAAGAAGCCTTAGAAGGAATCTTCTCCATCCAAGAAGAACCATCGTTGAAGAATGCGTGTTATGCCCTCAAAATGCATAACCTCGTGGTTTCTCCAAAAGAAACGGAGAAAGGTGTCCGTCAACCACATAACGACCCCCTCATGATAACAGCATAAATAGGTCTTCCGGTCGTTTCTAAAATATTGGTGGATACTAGAAGCGTTGTCAACGTCATCTCAAAGCACACCTTCGATCAGATGGGAATTTCCGAAAAGAAGCGAGAGCCTAGCAATGAGCCAATTTTCGGATTCATTAATAAAGGGTCAATCCCAGTGGGTCAAATCAGCCTCTTGGCTCAAGTAGGGTTGTCCCCTCTTCACAGGACTTTCGAAACACTCTTCATCGTGATTGATCAGCCGTCCTATTACAATGCCTTCTTCGGGCGGCCAGCTTAGATGAGATGGATGCCTTTGTTTCTTCCAAATATCTCATGTTAAATTTTTGACCAAATAGGGATGGGGTACCATCCTGGGAGAACAGTTTAGCTCCCGAGAGTTGTACTTTGCAACAGTCGAAAAATACAAAAGGGAGTATTCTTCGTATTTCGATTCTTCTACTATTTTTATGCCTTCAAATAAGGGATTCTTACATCCCTCACCTGAAACCAAAGTAAAAATAAATAAGACTGACAAACGCACTAATGGTAAGTATGCTTCTCTGAAAAGGAAGAGGAATAGGTCAAATGAAGTGAACTCAACTGACGAAGGAGAAATTATCACAGATCTAGACTCTTGAGGAGACATCGGAAGAATCAAGCCAATAGAAGAAGTAGAAGAAGTAAACGTTGACCCGAAGGACATATCGAAGGTGGTCAACATAGGGAAGAGACTAACGATACTTCTCCGAAGAAACTTAATCCACTTCCTGCAGCTCAACAAAGATGTTTTCGCTTGGACCCATTCAGACATGGTTGGTATCTATCCTTCGATTATGAGCCATGCATTAAACATCGACCCTTCGATAATCCCGATTCGACAGAAGAAGAGGCAATATAATAGGGACCGAATTGAGGCCTTGAAGGAAGAAGTCAAGAGGTTAGAAAATAACGGGTTTGTCCGAGAGGTCCATTACCCGTAATTGTTAGCCAATCCCGTGCTAGTGAATAAGTCCAGTGGGAAGTGGAGGACGTGTGTCGATTACATAGATTTAAACAAAGCTTCCCCGAAGGACTGTTACCCTCTTCCGTGGATCGATTAGTTGGTTGATGCCACGAGTGGATACAAGATACTATCCCTTATGGACGATTATTCGGGGTACAACGAAATCCCAATGTATAAACCCGACGAGGAACATACAAGCTTTATTATCGACTGGGGAACATTTTGTTATAAGGTAATGCCTTTCAGTTTGAGGAATGCAGGGGCAACTTATCAAAGGCTGGTAAACAGGATGTTCCAGAAGCAGATAGTGTGCAATATGGAAGTATATGACGACGACATGCTAGTCAAGTCCACCGAAACAGAGAATCATCCAAAGGACTGGGAACAAATGTTTGGAATCTTAAGAAGCCACCCGATGAAGCTGAACGCTCAAAAGTGTTCCTTCGGGGTTCAATCTGGGAAGTTTCTGGGATATGTGGCAAGCGAGCAAGGGATCGAAGCTAGTCTCGACCAGATACTGGCCATTGAGGACATGGAAGAACCTAAAACTAGCAAGGAAGTCATGAGCCTAAATGGGAAGGTAGCGACACTCAGCAGGTTCATTTCTAAAGCCACCGATAAATGCATTCACTTCTTCAATGTCATAAAGAAAAAGAAGAATTTTGAATGGAACGAAGAATGTTAGAAGGTATTCCAAGAATTGAAAGTTTACATGGGAACACCTCCGGCTTTGTCAGTCTCGAGAAGGGAGAAACTCTATACCTATACATGGCAGTCCCCGAACATGTAGTGAGCTCAGTACTGATAAGGGAAATAAGGGGACTTAACACCCCATCTATTATGTTAGCCGTAGTCTAAAAGATGCAGAAACCCAATACCTTGTCATAGAGAAACTGGCGTATTTCTTAATCCTTACTACACGAAAGCTTAGAGGTTATTTCCAGTCACGTCCTATTAAAGTCTTAACTAGCTTCCCGCTCAAATAGGTGTTCAGCAAACCGAAAACCTCAGGGAGGCTAATTAAATGAGGTATTGATCTTAGACAATATGAAATTGAGTTCCATCCTCGAGTAGCAATCAAAGGGCAAGCTCTCGCAGATTTTGTGAATGAGTGCACGAACTTCGTTTCAGAATAGTCATTCACAGAAAATGACTCAAAGGCTAAATGGCAACTCTTTGTAGACGGAGCCTCCAACAAACAGGAAGCGGGGGCAGGTTATGTTATAATCACCCTTGACAAACACCACTTACACTACGCCATGAAGTTAGGGTTCCCAGCAACCAACAATGTGGCTGAATATGAATCCATGATAGTTGGTCTGAATCTGGCATTACAATTGAAGATACCGAGGATAGAAATTTTCAGCGACTCGCAACTAATGGTAGACCAAATAAAACAGATATACCAAACAAAAGATAAACGACTCATCTTATATTTGAAGAAGGTAATAAGGATGCTTTCCCTGTTTGAGGACTTCTCAGTTCATCATTTACCCCGCGGAGAATACCTAGGTTGATTTGTTGGCCAAATTAGCTAGGTCCCAATGAGCCCCGGAAACCCGGATTGTGCCAGTGGGATATCAGGAGATGCCCAACATCGAACAGGAAGAATCGAAAACTAGAAAAGAGTTGTTAGTATTGACCCGATCCTTAGCACTGAGAAGGGGAGACAGAGAAAACCAAGAAGGAAACTCCGAAAGGGAATTCCCCATAACGAAAACACGCCCCAACAGGAAATTATGTGGATGACTCCCATAGAAGACTACCTCTTAAAAGGGACGCTACCCCTTGATAAGCAAGATGCGAGAAGGATAAAACACTTAGCTCTCACATTCACTACCATGGACGTCGTATTTTATAAAAAGGCGCATTCGCTTCCTTACCTAAGGTGTGTAAGCTTCAAAGATGGACTCAGCCTATAAAAGAAACTCATGAAGGATGATGCGAGGACCATTCCAATGGAATTATACTGGCCAAAAGGGTCATACGATAGGGTTATTATTGGCCATGGATGGTTAGTTAAGCGGTCGAATAAGTCAAGAGATGTGACAAATGTCAGAAGTACTCTAAGGTACCACGACTTGCTCCAATAGCCTAACCACTATATCGAGCCCCTGGCCTTTCGACATATGGGGGATAGATTTGATCGGACCCTTGCCGTTAGCCAAGGGAGGACCCAAATATGCTGTAGCATCTATCGAATACTTCACCAAGTGGGTGGAGGCGGGACCCCTTCCGGTTGTCACATCTAAGAAAGTGTTAAAATTTGTAATAAAGAATATCGAAACCCGCTTCGGGAGTCCCCATATGATCATCTCAGATAACGGAACACAATTCGAGAGTGAAGAATTCACCCAATTCTGTGAGAGAAATGGAATCATCAAAAGTTTCTCTTCAGTGGCCCATACGAAAGCTAACGGAGCTGTGGAAGCCGCAAATAAGACCATTAAGATAATCCTTTAGAAACACCTAAATTAGGCTAAAGGAAATTGGACAGAGGAGTTGCCTCTAGTTCTATGGGCATATAGAACTTTCACCAAAACAACTACGGGACACACCCTCTTTTCCCTGACATATGGTTGCGAGGCCATGCTTCCGGTTGAGGTCGAAGTTCCATCACATCGAAGGATAGCATACGAATTTGACCTCAACCAAGAATTAGTAAAGGAGTCATTAGACTTGATACAGGAATTAAGGGATGAGGTTGCAATCAGAACCGTCGAGTACCAAAGAAGGATAAAAAAATATTACCATTCGAAGGTCAAAACCAAAACCTTCTCTAAGGGCGAATTAGAGCTACGAAGAGTAATGGCTAATATCAAAGATACGGCTGATGGTCCTCTCGGCCCAAATTAGGAAGGTCCCCTCATTGTCCACCAAGAAGACATACCTGGCACATGTCGGCTATCCAGGCCCAACGACGATCTTGTTCCAAGGACATGGAACTCGGAACATTTGAGGCCATATTTTTCAACCATAAAAGAATAGAGGACAAGATCTTTTTCCCAAGAAATAGTCATACAACTAGGGGTATGGAAACCCTCCTAGTAGCTCGTAAGAAACCCAAAAGTGGTCGAGTTGGAAGAATGATTAAATCCCTAGTCATCTCCTAATTGGCCGGGGCGAGGCATCCCCCTGAACGGGGGATGATTGTATTAGTCTTTCTCCTTGCCCAAAGCGGAGGGGGTAGGGTTAAAGCATCGAAATCATAAGTCGTCGTTTCACAACAAAAATGGTCGTGGCGGTGCATCTAAAAATTAGCACACCCTGCCTCTGCTCGAACTAAGCACGTCATAACTGTGCTAGCAGAAGAGCACGTCCTACCTCTGCTTATGTTCCGAGTTACCGTAGAAGGGAACGCAAACCCCTATCATCGCCTACGATGGTTAGGATAGGGCACCCCTTGGAGTGGGGTGGCGTATAAGCCTCTATGAGTGCCTACGATGGCCCTTATACAGCGTCAAAAGAGTAAACCTTAGTTCTGTGCCTACGATGACCCCGTCTAAGTTTCTAAGCCCTTATCATCGCCTACGATGGTCACGATAAGGCGCCTCCTGGAGGGAAGTCTGGTTAGTCCTTGGGCCTTTCTTGTGGATGAGTTAGCCAAGCGCGTTGGACGCACAGGCCCAGAGAATGGCCAGCAAAGCACGTACATCCTCTGCTTTGTCAACAAAAGCCTAAGGGGAGGCTCAAGAAGCATGTACAGCCTCTGCTTCCCGAATCAAATCCAAAGGGGATACTCGCTCTAATTAATACCGGAGGAGGTTCCGGTTTTCTATACAAATACCCGAATCTGGGTCGATTCGGCGCTCTATTAATATCGGAGAAGGTTCAGGTTTTCTATACAAATACCCGAATCTGGGTCCATTTGGCGCTCTATTAATATCGGAGGAGGTTCCGGTTTTCTATACAAATACCCGAATATGGGTCGATTCGACGCTCTATTCATACCGGAGGAGGTTCTGGTTTTCTATACAAATACCCGAATCTAGGTCGATTCAGCACTCTATTATTACTAGAGGAGGTTCCGGTTCTCCATAAAAACACTTGAATCTGGGTGGATTCGGCTATTCATTAATGCCGGAAGGGCTTCCGGTCCTTAATAAAAAAACATCCGAATTTGGATGGATTCGGCTATTCATTAGTACTAGAAGGGTTTCCGGTCCTTAATCTAAAAACACGCGAATTTGGATGGATTCGGCTATTCATTAGTACCGGAAGGGTTTCCGGTCCTTAATCTAAAACACTCAAATCCTAGTGGGTTCGGCTATTTATTAATACTTAGAAGATTCCCGGCCATCAACCTTCAAGTTCCTGGATCTGGGCAAATTCAGCTCTTCAATCTTGGTCCCCCCGAACCTGGATAGTGTTCAGTTCAACATCATTATCGGAAAAGGTTTCCAATCCCTCATCAAAGCCTGAATATAGGTCACTTCATTCCTCCGCAAAGCTTCGGGAATAGATCTCTTTAGCAAGACCTGTGGCATAACTCAGCATTGGAAAATAATTGAAAAGAAAATAGGCGAAGGCCAGGTGAAGAAGCTTGACTTGGAAAGTCGAAGATAGCCTTCACTAAAAAGGGGGCAAATGTTACTATCAAAATGATTTTGGTACAAGATGGCAGGTGAAGGGGTGTCAAATGAATATAAGGAAGGAATAAGGAACACCAGAGCAACTCAGGCCGATACCTCTGAAGAAAAGGGATGTGAAACCTACTAGGTATCGGAAAAGGTTCATCTGACGGGATCTACCCACCAAGAATCAACCAATGGACACCAACACATAAAAAGAGGAAGAGTACCGGTCGGAGCATAGAGATGGCTTGAAATCAACCCTCGATAAATGATTCCATGGACATAGAAAGGGGTTACTTTCGTAAGTAACATGAATATCACCGAAAGCTACCCTTCAAGGAGCCAAACCGGAAGGCTAAACCGAGACTCAAGCAAGGATACAGGCTATTCGAACTAATCAACTTAGTACCTGAACCATCAACGGTTCTAAATCAATAAATATTTACGTACGACATTAGGGCGGGCCCCTTCGAGTACCCACAATTAAGTCGAAAGCCTACATCCGAAAGCCCGCAGTAATGGACCGACGCTGAGAGCATCCATCGAGACATCCGAAATGCCCCCGCAATCCGTCGCGGCAACTAGCCTCTTCCGCCTAGGAGGGAGCCTAATTCACCCGAAGCTATCCCTGTGAAAAGCTGTAACTGGCACCACGAGGAGGACTGATAGGCCAATGCCCGAATCCTAGGAAAAAGCGGCCGATAGGGATCGCCCCAGCCCAACAACCTACCGATGGAAAGACACTGGATTCTCTATAAATAGAACCCCAGATACTCCATATAAAAGAACGATCTTTTTATTTCTCAATCTAGCTCCTACTTTTTCAAGGAGAGAAAATCATCAATTCTTGTAATATACCTACAATTTATAAATGGAGAATAAGGAGTCCCATGCATCTTATGATTTGATAAACTTGTAGTATCATGATGATGAAACAGGGAGTTAACACTAATATTTATGATGAGGGGATCAGTCAAGGAGTTCCAGTTGCGGAGGAGGGGATTTTATAGTAATATGAAACCCCCTTCTCCTTCCCCTATAGAGCCGCCATGATTGATCTTTGTCCTCATACTGAGCCTAACGCTCCCCAAGCATCGATATAACAATGTAGCATGTGAATTCCTAGCTTGATCTCTGTTGTTATTCAGACTCCTTCCTCAGGAAGGTCTGGTACAAACGAGTCATCGAAGTTTGCGAATATTGCAATACTTTCATCCATGAACTCATGGGAGGCGTTAGCCTCTTTTCTTCTTACTAAAATACACAATGCAGTTGTCATGGCCCAGAAATCTTCCCTCCCTAGATCCAGGGCCATTTCCTGAGAATTCAGAGTCATGGCATCAGCAGACTTTGTGGATACACACATTATGCTCTGTAATCTAGAAGTTGACGAAAAATATCATTAACATGGGGTGACTAGAAGTCTCCCCTTTACCGAGCCTATCCAAGATGTCTAAAATCTGTGGAACCTCTCGCTGCGAAGCTCCTATCTGATCCAAAAGAGTAGGTCGCAACTCTAGTGATGCAAATAAGCCAGGTAAAAGCTCGGTGGAGGGTCTAAAGTCAAAATCCAATATAAACTCCAAGCTTTTCCTTTCCACAAACAAAGGACTTAAGACCATCCTTTGTCTACTCAATGCGTCTGCCACCACATTAACCTTGCTAGGGTTATAAGAAATCTCAAAGTCATAAGATGCTAGGAACTCCATCCACCTTTGCTGCCTCAAATTAAGATCTTTTTGCAGGAACAAGTACTTGAGAGATTTATGATCAGTGTACAATTCGAACTTCTCTCCAAGCGAATAATGATGCCACATCTTTAGTGCAAATACTATGGCAGCTAGCTCTAAGTCATGGGTAGGGTAGTTCTTCTCATGAAATCTTAGTTTTCTTCGTCCATAGCATACTACCCTTCCCTCTTGCATCAAAACCACACCAAGCCCTGTACCATAGGTGTTAGTGTGTACTGTAAACACTTTGTTCCCATCAGGCAAGGTCAAGACTGGGGCTGTTGTCAAAGCTCGCTTCAATCGCTGGAAAGCAACATCACAATCTATATCCCACGAGAACGTCAAATTCTTCTTCGTCAGCCTGGTGAGTGGGCCTGATATCTTTGCGAAGTCCTTAATGAACTTTATATAATAGCCTACTAACCCCAGAAAATTTCTCACTTCCGTTGCATTCCTTGGGATTTGCCAATCGTGAACTGCAACCCACTTTGCGGGATCTACTACTATCCCATCTTTAAAGACCACATGCCCTAAAAATGTCACCTCTTTTCTCCAAAAATGACACTTGGAGAATTTCGCCTTAAGTTGATGCGCACACAAAGCTTTCAAACCTCTTTTAAATGCTGGGCATGCTCTTCCTCATTCTTTGAGAAGGTCAAGATATCATCAACAAAGACCACGATGAATTCATTTAAAAACTCCCAAAACACCCAACTCATCAGATCAACAAAATAGGCGGGTGCATTCGTCAACCCAAAAGGCATAACATGCCATTCAAAGAAACCATCTGGACTTCTAAATGCGGTCTTGTCTATACTGTCCTCAGCCACCCTCAATGGATGAAAACCCATGGCCAAGTCTAACTGGGAAAATACTAACACACCAACAAGATGATCAAATAGATCATCTATTCTCGGGAGTGGGTGAATGTTCTTCTTGGTTAGTTTATTCAAATCTCTATAATCTACACATAAGCGAAGTGAACCCTCCACCTTAGTTGACAATACCACCGGAGCACCCCATTTAGATATGCTTCGTCTAATGAATCCTTTTTCAAGTAGCTCCCCTATTTGCTTGATAAACTCCCTCCTTTATCTTGGAGCCATATGGCGCATAGGTAATGCAACTGGATTTGCATTGTCCACCAAGTATATATGGAAATCGATCTCGCGCCTTGGGGGTAAACCCCAAACATCATCAAAGACATCATAACACTAACGGACTACTGGTACCGATCGCACATCATCGATAGATGCATCCGGAGACTCTAGGAAACTAAGCATGACAGACCCTTATGGGTCACAAGAAATCTCGAGGGTCCTTCTGTGGCAAGTCAGAAGCCTACCGACACTCCTCTCACAATCCAGAATGGCACCATACATGGCTAGCCAATCCATCACTAGAATCAAACCATAGCCCATAAACCCGAGCGCATATGCGTCGCATTCAAACTTGACGCCTAACATAGATATTCTAAAACCTCGACAAATCATGGACAAATGAGCCGTATCACCAATGGGGTTTGAGACAACAACGGGATCCACTACCACACTAGTATTTAGGTGCAAAGATAGAACCACAGAACTAGATATAAATGAATGCGAAGCGCCAGAATCAAAAAGAGTTCTAATAGGGTGATTGGAAAGAGAAACCAAACCTTCCACGGAAACTTTCCTACCTCTATCTGGAGCACTGGTCACTAGAACATATACCTGCCCCCTATAAGCTCCTGCCCTTTGACCTGGTCCTTGCTTCTTCGGACACTCCTTAGAAAAGTGTCCGACCTCTACACAACTGATGCAAGCATTCTTTCTTCTCTTACACTCCTTGACCAAATGACCCTCACGCCCGCAATTATGACATTTCCTATTATCCATAGCCTTGTCATTCTTTCCGCCCATCTTTTTTTGCTGTTGTTGCTGTCCTTTCTTGGGCCATACCTTCTTGTTTTGTGTTTCCTCAACCTTAACTTCCTTCTTATCGCCTTTGTCTTCCTCATGCATCAAGGCCATATCATCGAGCCTTTTAAAAAGTTGCTCCCATTAGAATATGGGGCAAAACAAACCCTTGTAGGGGTTCATTAAGTCCTTTAATAAACCGTAAAGCTTTCTTATATGGAGTATCCACTAGCTCCAATCCAAATCTTGCTAGTTGGTTGAATTTGTTAACATATTCTTACACAGTCATGTTCCCTTGTTTGAAAGCCAAGAATCTTTCCATTTGCATGCTTTTCTCAGCTTGATAAAGAAACTTAATTTCAAACCTCATTCTAAAGTCATCTCAAGTTTCCACTGGACGCTCTGCTTGCACCACTTCCCAACAGAACGAAGCTTCATCTTTTAGTAGCAAAGCGGCTAACTGAATCTTCCTACGATCTTCAACTTCGAAAATTTCAAATAAGTCCTCTATCTCCTTGAGCCAATTCCTGCCTCTACGAATGCTTCGATTCCACAGAATGACTTTCCTCCCATGGTACGGAAATCTTTGCAGATCTTAGAGAAATTATCTGCCCTTGTAGGAGGAGGAGGAGGAAAAGGAATGACCGGTGCAGCTGGGGGAGGAACGTCAGCTTGACCACTTGATGGAGCCGTCGCCTCTAGATACCTATGAAACCAGCCTGGTATCGTAACACCCTCTGGAATATTAGGTTCCCCAGACATGCTGAAAAGAAAAGGAAAGAGATTCAAACAAAGGATCGAAAGATATTACATATGTCTTTGGGGAATATGTTTTTCAAAACAGACTTTTCTTTTTGAAAATGCTTTCTTTTAAAACCTTTTTGAAAATAATTTTCAAAAACTTGTATCCGATCTAGTAACCTTCAGCTCTGATACCAAGTGTGACTTCCCACGTCCGTTAATATCACTCATTAAGAGAATGCATTAAGTTTCATGAAGCTTTATCGGTAAATAGAAAAGGAAACATTACAAGACGGATATAAAAATAGCAGCAGAAATAAAAACTTTATTAATCATAAAGCATCGTCGTTCTAAACATCACATGTCTCAAATACATAAAAACCAGTACATCATTGAAATTTTTGTCTTGTACTTAAAACATCAGAGTACAATAATAAAAGAAGCATAATTATCCAAAAGAAACACAGCCATAGTAGCAAGGATAAGAACTTGAACAATAAATCTAAGCAGCTCCAAGCAAGACGAAAGCAGAATCCTGATTAAGCTTGAGTATTCCCACCCTGAGAACCTAGGGGGAAACAGAAGAGAAAGAATAGGAAACAAAATGGGCCAGACATAAATTCTGGTGAGTCCAGTTACTTTTTGCATATAAATAAGTAAAATTATCATGACAGGCATATAATGTGGACAAGAAAGATAACATCATAAAAGGAAGGTATGACATGGTAAACAGGATAAACATGAGAGAGTATATTGCGCTTCTCTAAAGATTCCTCTACACTAATACTAGTATAACCAGAAATTAGATGATCCCCATCATGTATAAGATGGTAGATTTAGGCGTACTTCTGGTGAGAAGTTTTAACCCCATACAATCAACAGGCAGCCCAACATACGGGAGTCACCCCTAAGGATAATAACGGGCTCCTAAACTTTACTAGAGTCTAGATGTACCTAACCACTACCCTAATCGGTCGGCTCCCTACTCCTTAGATACCCTGTGCTGGCCCCACAATAAGGTGTATCACTCCTTAAAGTGGCAACCCTTCATTTTTAAGATGTGCACAACCATTTCTAATAATGTCACAACGTCTTATTTTCCTGGGCAAGCGTAGTCATGCATGCACATAAACCCGATAGAACGTGCCATCAAATATCCGTCCCCACTTTTGGTTTTCTTGTATTCAACCCAATAAGCGTGCCCCGACTCCGACCTAGTTCGGGGTACTCGTTTGATACCTATATATGGGGTACTGACTAAAATGATTCCCATGCACAAGATGATGCAAGCTTTCTCCTTTGTCTTGCATCCCCACTAGGTTATCCATAGGCTATGCCTACCTACTAGTGTCTTAAAATTGCATAACACCAACAGGTTAAGTTTGTGGGCCTATATGTATAATATTACTGACCGACCCAAGATGTACATAACCCTCCCTGTAACGACCCGTATCTTTAGCGGATAATAAATTATTTATTTAATTATTTAAATGATGGATTGGTAATTTAAAGTGACCAGAATTAAATAATATTGAATATTTAATTAATACAATAATTAAATAATATATTTGAATTCCAGAAAAGTTAGAAATAGTAGAATTCACAATATTGCGTGAATTGGATTATTTAGAATATATAATTCAGTTTAGAGTAGAATTATATTAATGAATATATTATATAAACGGCAGTTGAATGTATAATTATATTATAATTATAATCGAGCTCAAAATGGGGAGGTAGTTCGTAATTTGGCGATTCGAACTTTAAACGAATGTACAAAATCCGTTTTAAGCCGAATTTCTATGAAACAAGAAACGTTCGAAGCTCGTGAAGTATATTTTTCTAATGGTAGAGAAAAAACGAGATTTCGTCCTGTAGATTTTGAGTTATCCAAATCAAATTTTAAAATAGTTGCTATGGAATTCCTTTATAATTATAATGATTTATTTATATTATAAAAGGAATTTCAGTATAAATCGTATATCGATTTAATCGGGATTTGAAATATCAAGTTATAAATTCAGATAGGAATATTTTGGAGCTGTATTATATTCTATGTGAATATATACATATATGATAATATTTATTTATAAATATTTAATTTAATTATTTTTAAATATAATAATATTTAAATTGGTTTATTTGGAGCTTTAAAAATAGCCATTTTTGCAAATGGCCTCCGTTTGTGATGAAACTAATTTTGTTGGATCCGAAATATTATATTATTGTTAATTTCCAATTTTCATGATTTTTGAAGTCAATATGTGGACGTACAGGATTTTAATGTGAAAAACAGTCGATAATTTGACTTTTTAAAAACGCTGTGTGAGCAAACAGACTCGGAATTCGACGAAACCAGTTTTGTTGGGTCTGTAATGTCGAACTGTAGTTGCATGTCCATTTTCGTGATTTTTGGATATCATGTGTGATCATAGGAATTTTTAAAGTGATAAATGGAGCTAATTATCGAATATGTATTAATATAAAAATTGAATGAAGCTTCTAATGGAAGCCATAATTTATCCTATAAATATACCCACACCTTATAGTAAACCATAACAATTCACTTCTCTGGTAAACCCGCCGCCACCATTCTTTCTCTCACAGTAAAAGTTTCAAGAATTCTAAAATCAAAATCAATGTGGATGAAATTCCTAAAATCAAAAGAAATATATGTATGGAGTCCTGAAAGCTTGCTCTTCCAATCGATACCCGTTTTGTATTGTTCGAACCAACTTTCCATCGCTGAAAATTTCACAGTGAATCCTAAGGCTAAGTTGTTCTTGGAAATGAATCATCGATGCGAGTTTCCAATGGTATATTTGAAATCGTAGCGTCTTTTAGCATCAACGTGCAAATCTTGGGAGAATTCCGCACAAATATGTGTCGGAGCTTCACTGTAGCGAGCTCCTATCGTGATTTACAAATGGTGATCATGGGTGTTGTTTTAATTATGGCTGGATAGTGTGTATGATGGAGATTGAAATGGTGATTCCAGTTTGGTTTTGTATGAATTGAAGGAGGGGATTTGAGGAAGTTTGCATCGGCCTGGGTGTTTTCGTTTTACTGGAAGTGGGGTTTAATGTCGGATTTCAGCTGGGCTTGCGAGGGAGTAAGGGCGTGGTCAAAGGTTGAAATGTTCGGTAGTGGTCTGGGAAGTGAGGAGCACGGGTTCTTGAAATCCTTAAGTGGAAGAAGACCAGTTGTAATGTGGTGGGTGCGTTTTGGCCGGGTGTTTAAGCTTTGGGCCCAAATTCAATTATAAATATATAACTTAGTTTTAATAACATATATAGAAATCGTTAATTTAATATCTCCTTTATACGTGATCGAAATTCAGCGAAACAAGATCCGTTGGGATCGTATGGACGAGGGCTATACAATGGAACTGACTGGGAGTGAATTGGAGCTCGTTACAATTTATAGCGAAATAAATAGTCAGTGTGAATCAACCGACAGTTATCGTTATTTAACGACGATCGTCCAATGTGAGTATGTCTCACTAACTCTGCACAGTTATATTTTTATAACGTATTTTTAGAACTGATAAATGACGGTTGATTGCTGTGTGTTGATTGTCTTGATGAACTGTTAATTGATTGGTTGAAATTATAGATCTAGTGATATATATATGTATACATATATATATATATATATATATCGTTAATCAAATATGGATTCTGTTGATTAGGATGTTTCATGTTGAAATGAAAGTGATGTTAATTATATTGTTTAACATCTGTGGATGCACGAAAACAGGTTGGAGGGATCGAACTGGATTCCTCAAATATTATTACTGTTTATTTTCATATATTGTGATATATGATGTGATATATTTTATGTGATTGATTTTGTACGTGTGGATGACAATGGCACCGTGATTTGTTATTTCTAAAATACCATAAGTAATACTGGGGTGTAAAATGGGAATATTCAAAGAGTATATTGAAAATAATATATTTATAAAATCAAAGCATTTTAAAATATTTATAAAATCAAAGAATTTTAAAATATTAATAAAATCAATGGATTTTATAAAAGAAATTATTTATAAAACCAAAGAATTTTATAAAAGGAATATTTATATAAAGTTATAAAAGGAATATTTATTTAGAAAATAAATAGAATTTTAAAAGGAAATATGTGGAAAATAAATTTTAAATGGAAATCAGTTTTAACAGATAAATGGAAAATATTAATTTAAAGTAGATTTTATATAGAATCCGTTTTAATAGATAAAGTGAGAAGATTAATTTATAAATAACGTTTTATAAATTAAATGAAATATTTATCATGTGATAAATGGAATATATAAGTCTAAACTTATATAGAGAAGTAGAAATCAGTTTTAACACCGATATTTTAAATAGAATGTGAACAAAGCAACTATAAAGGGGATTTTAAATGAGATTTAAGCATTAGGATTAAAAAGGGGATTTCGTAAAAAAGTTCTATAAATAAAAGTATAAACAGGATTTGGAAATGGAATATTATTTTTAAATACGAAATCAAACTAAATTGATATATAAAAGAAATATTATTCACATTCGATGTGAATAATGGATTAAAATAGTTAATTTATAAATTAAAACATTTATAAAGTAAAATTGGGGTTTGAAATAAAAATTCAAATGGGAATTTGAATGAGATAGGCAATAGAGTTAATCGAATATTAGTTATTTGAATAGAGTTAATCGAATATTAGTTATTCGAATCGAGTTAATCGAATATTAGTTATTCGAAGAGAATTAACCGAATATAAGTTATTCGAAGAGAATTAATCGAATATAAGTTACTCGAAGAGAGTTAATCGAATATAAGTTATTCGAAGGGAGTTAAATGATTATAAGTTATTCGAAGAGATATAATCGAATATAAGTTATTCAAAGAGAGTTGATCAAATATAGGTTATTCGCAAGAGAGTTATCGAATAAATTGTTCGAAAGAGAGTTATACGTTGAGATTCGATTATGTCGAATTCGGGAAAGTACTATTCACTTTCTGTTTCTAATCAAGATTTATTTATTTATTTATAAATTAGTTGGTTGTTTATTTATCCAAATTAATAAATAAAAGTTATATTTAAGTTATTATTTCGGAAGCATGAGATTATAACACTATTGCTATAATCAAATGATTTCTGTAAAAGAAGTGGATTCATAAATAGAATCCGAGAGTTACATAAGGAAGTTTGTTAAAGATTTAAAAGGTGAACTTTTTCGGTTTCAAGGTTAGAAATGTTGTTCAGTTAAGGTCTGAGGGGTAGTTATACCCCAACTTGATTGACTTCATTTTTAACGAAGGAAAGGTTAAGGTTCGATAGTGAAGGCTGGTTAAGTGATTTTAGTTGATGAGTGTAATGGTTTGAGTTGGCGTCGCGATGTTCTACTTAAACATCTGTTTAGATCCAATGAAGGAGTTTTGGAAATGTTTTCGAAATAAGAATCAAAAATGTTTTCTATTATAGAAAATAGGAAATGAGCGTAAATATGGAAATGAATTCCAATGATTAATAACGTATATTTTCTAAATTTAGAAAATAAAAATTTACGAATATATGGAAACAATAATAGGGAAACTAATAATTGAAGGACAAATTAAATTAATGGGGATTAGTGTTGATTGATGATTTGCTCGGTAAGATTTCCATTTGGAAATACGACGGTTATTTGTACACATGTTTCCCTTTGATAGTTAAATAACCGACTATCAAAGTTCTTGACCATTTTCGTTGTCAATACGGAGAGACCGGGATCAGATTTATTATCTGAAAATCACTTCGTATAGGCATTAGCATTGCGAATCTAATGTGATGAAGATAATTGAAATCGAAGTTTATGCAAAGGTTGTTCTAGCAAATGCTAGGTAGAAATTTCCAAAGATGGGTTTACAGAATAGTGCCTTTAGTTTATTCAATCCCAGGATAACCTGTATGGAAGAATGTCTGACAGAGTATATTTAATAGATCGCGTAATTTGTTACCTTCAAACGTATTTACGTTTGGTGGCGGTGGAATTTGTTTCTCTTAGCTTTATACCCGTGGTATTTTTGGATAAATCAATTTATGATTTGGCGGGTATAACGATGTGACATTCAAAGTAAATAGAGGTGTGATCTGTGTGTTTTCACCTCAAGCCTCACAACCAAGAAATGGTATAAAATCGGGTAGGTCGCATGGCTAAGTGCTTGGATGCCAATTAGGTTGTATTGTCACCTGATCTAGAGTTTCATTTACTTCTATAATCTATTTCGATGCTGTCCCTTTCGGGAAACGGTTGCTGATCCCAACCATTGGTGATAATACATTTGGTATACTCAAGCGAAATGAGTGACCGATCATGTTTAGCCTGGGTTACAAGATGTTCTTGTTGAACCCGGTGTATTCCTTTCTAGAGATACACTGTCGAAAGGTGGTTCCATACCTTGCCAGTTGGAATCCATTACCTAGTAAGCGCCCCGGTTTTTGACTATATATTATGTATGTGGAACGTGAGATGAAAGCGTTCTGCTAGATGATTATTATATTGTGGTTGATAGACACTATTAAAATATCCAAATTATATTTTCATATAAAGATTATCGTTTCTTTCAAAAGAATTTTGAATGATAAATCAAGTGTTTTGGATTCTCATTAGGGAAAACCTGTTTCGTGTTATACGGTGTGGTCTTATGAGATATCGTTTATTTTCTCAAACTATTTTAAATTGTTTACTCATACCAGTCCCGTGATTGACCCGGTGTTTATTTTGTTTTGTTTTCCCTAAACTCTTGGAGGCCCAGTTTTGTACGGGCAGTCAAGTAGTCAGGATGTACAGATACATAAGAAGGATCTTGGAGCAGGAGGTTTCATTAGCATTTTATAGCTATTGTTTATTTCTGCTGTGATGTAAGTGTTGTACTCTAATATACAAATGCAGATTTGTGTTTCAAAGTTGTGTTGTATATTATATTTTATTCGTTCCGCTGTGAGATTCGTGTCACTCTGATTCTGTAGTTGTTCCTCTCTTACGTCTATTCTAAATTTATGTCATATCTATTCTCACCCTCTAACTTATTTCTATTGATGTTTCGGTATTTCCGATTTGAATATACGACATGGTGTTGTGTGTCGATTTTCTAAGTCGAAAATTTTGTGGGCCGTTACAGTGGTATCAGAGCTGAAGGTTAAGTAATTACCTTGGCCCTGTGGCATAACTCGGTAGAGATGTGGTTAGTAATGCCCTAGATTGAGTTAAGTGTATATATACAAGAGAGCGTATGTGTAGATTTTATAAATATAATTTTATATTGTGGTGATTTATTGATTGAGTTGTTTATGAGTTCCGGTCGATCAGTTTGATCCTCTGTATCGGTAGGGGTTTATAAACACTTGAATACGATGGACCGACACAGTATGTTTTGAAAAGTGGGTAAATGAAATAAATTTACCCAAATTATCTTTTTGATATAAAAGAATGATTAACATTTTAAGTATTATAGTATATTAGATGTGTTGGTTGTTATATTAATTGAATAAGATTAAAATTGAGTTGGTTATATATATAACCAAATAAAATTCATATAAATGTTGTGAAATGAATTAAATCTGAATTTAAATCAGAATTGAAATTAAACTCCGGAAAATTGAATAAGTGTTTATAAATGGACTTGGATTAAATATATGAGAATTTTAAAATCTTGGGAGATTTTAAATTGTTTGTTAAGCATCAAGAAGGATATTTTGAAATGTATTTCAAAATGAAAGTGTTTAAAGAATGAGTTTTTGAAAATTGATATAGTATTGAACTCACTTCGGCCACTGGAAAATAATTCCGATGATGATCCAGACTTCATCGGTGTTCATTTTCGAGTTTCTAAGTGACGGATTACTACCAAAGATTTTGTTTTCGAAATGATTTGGGAAAACAAGTTGTTTGAAATTCGAAAAGGGTTGTTTGATTTTAGAAAAATCCAAGGTGTTTAAAACTTCCAGGAAGAGATTGTTTTAAAATAAAAACCAAATTGGACTGAAATTTGGGAAAGCAAATTGGAATTAAAATAAAGTCAGTTGAGTGGTAACTGAAATTGAATTGGATTAGAATGATATCGAGACAAATTGGATTTGTGAGATAAGAAGTTGAAATAGAATTGGTTTGGTAAATTAAGATTTGGAACTGAGAATGGAATTCGAATTGGATACAAGCGAGTGATTGGGTTGGAGGTTAAATTGATCGGAGTTTGATTGGGATGATATTAGTATATGCTGAATTTGTAGCAGATGGAAATGATAAAACGAAATACCCAACAAAAAGGTACAAGTTTATTTTTATACGAGTTTGGCGATTTATGTGCCTATTTGGCAAGCCGCTTGGCCGTTTGATTTTCTTTTGGATAGGAGAAGGCCTAGAGAGGTGAGTTGTAAATGTATCGATTGACCCGTACAAAGGAGACGCTGGAGAAATTTTTCGAAAATTTAAGGTGTTAGGAAATTTTCAGGATTTTTGAAAATTTCCATTAATAAAAATGAATTAATATTTTAATTGAAATTAATTGGTACATTGAAACTGAAGTTAAGAAGTAAACAAATAATTTTTAACCCAGTTAATAGGATTTGTTTTCTACCTTAGCAGTTTTGAGGACGAAATTATTTTAAGGGGGGAAGAATGTAACGACCCATATTTTTTATGGGTAATAAATAATTTATTTAATTATTTAAATGATTGTTTGGTAATTTAAACTGACTAGAATTAAATAATATTGAATACTTAATTAATATAATAATTAAATAATATATTTAAATTCGAGAATAGTCGGAAATAGTAGAATTCACAATATTGTGTGAATTGGATTATTTGGAATATATAATTCAGTTTACAGTTGAATTATATTAAAGAATATATTATATAAACGAAAGTTGAAAGTATAATTATGTTATAATAATAATTGAGCTCGAAATGGCATGGTAGTTCGTAATTTGGCGATTCGAACTTTAAACGAATGTACAGAATCCGTTTTAAGTCGGATTTCTGTGAAATAAGAAACATTCGGAGCTGGTGAAGTATATTTTTCTAATGGAAAAGAAAAATCGAGATTTCGTCGTGTAGATTTTGAGTTACATCCAAATAAAATTTTAAAATAGTTGCTATGGAATTCCTTTATAATTTATAATGATTTATTTATGTTATAAAATGAATTTTAGTATCAATCGAATATCGATTTAATCGGGATTTGAAATATCGAGTTATAAATTCAGATAGGAATATTTTGGAGCTGTATTATATTCTATGTGAATATATATACGATAATATTTATTTATAAATATTTAATTTAATTATTTTAAAATATAATAATATCTAAATGGGTTTATTTAGAGCTTTAAAAATAGCCATTTTTGCAAACGACCTCCGTTTTCAACGAAACTAATTTTGTTGATCCAGAATATTACATTATTGTTAGATTCAAATTTTCGTGATATTTGAAGTCAATATGTGGTCGTACGAGATTTCAATGTGAAAAACAATCGATAATTTGACTTTAAAAATATGCTGTATGAGCAAACGGTCTAAAAATCGATGAAACCAGTTTCGTTGGGACCGTAATGTCGAACTGTAGCTGCATGTCCATTTTCGTGATTTTTGGATATCATGTGTGATCATAGGAATTTTTAAAGTGATAAATGGAGCTAATTATCGAATATATATTAATATAAAAATTGAATGAAGCTTCTAATGGAAGCCAGAATTTATCCTATAAATATACCCACACCTTATACTAAACCCTAACAATTCACTTCTCTCGTAAACCCGCCGCCACCATTCTTTCTCTCATAGTAAAAAAGATCAAGAATTCTAAAATCAAAATCAATGTGGATAAAATTCCTAAATCAAAAGAAATATATATATGGAGTCCTGAAAGCTTGCTCTTCCAATCGATACCCGTTTTGTATTGTTCGAACCAACTTTCCATCGCTGAAAATTTCACAGCGAATCCTAAGGCTAAGTTGTTCTTGGAAATGAAGAATCGATACGAGTTACCATTAGTATATTTGAAATCGCCGCGTTTTTTATCATCAGCGTGCAAATCTTGGGAGAATTCCTCACAAATATATTCCGGAGCTTCACTGTAGCGAGCTATTGTCGCGATGTACAAACGGTGATCATGGGTGTTGTTTTAAGTATGGCTGGATGGAGTGTGTTAGATCCAAAAATGGCTCTAACACCCAACTAGTAATAATTCTAATAAAATTAAATCCAAAAGAAAAGGGAAACACATGATTTATAGTGCTTCGGCATTAAAAAGCCTACGTCCACTTTCTACTTTTTGAATTGATGATTTGGATATAAGTACACTAATGATTCTCACTTAAATTCACACATACAACACATAGATCCGCTTAATTCTCTCAAAAATATAGTTTGAAAGATGATTATGATCTGAATATGGTGATGAAATTCGGTTAACAAGAGGGTTTGTGTTCTGAATTTGTCAAAAGATCCCTTCAAATGACCATTGGAGGTGCATTTATAGGTTAAAAGTGTCCCAGGAGTGGCTCTGGTTCGGGGACACGTGGCAGGCATCCCATGATAGTCGGGTTCAGATAGAGCGAGATGATGACAGCATGACTACATCGTGGGTGAACGTTGGGAAATGGTTATCTAACCGCTCGGAGTTTTCAGGAGTTGTGGGGTGTAACTGTTGTTTATTTGTCTCGCCTCGGTTCGGATGCACAGCGAAAAAGATGGGCGGATCGGACTCCCTCGACCCAGCCATGTCCCTGCTTTTCTGATTTCCGCTTTGCCTCCATCTGCTTCGCTTTGGCTTGGTAATTCCGATCCGATCCGAATCCCCAGTGCACACTCTTCTGATTAATACTCTTCATCAATTCCCCTTTTAACTTTGCGTAGCCTAGTTCACAAAGTAGGCTAACATTTTGGCCCCTCGATGTGTACTTCTTGTAACGACCCGGATTTCGAGCGACTTTGGTTATCGACATAAACTCGAAGTCGATAACCAAAACATCGAAAAATCCTGGTAATTAGTGAAAGAAATTAGAGGGTGAGGAAAGATAAGATAGAAAATTAGAATAGAAGAAGAAGAAGAACACAACATCATAGTAACACGAATCTCACAGCGGAACGAATAACATATAATAGATAACATATCTTTGAAATAAATCATTATATGTATACAATACATTATCAAAGTACAATACTTACATCACAGCGGAAATAAACTATAGCTATATGATCCTGAAGCCTCCTGCTCCAGCTCTTCCAGTATATCTGTAAAATCCCAACTACTTGACTGCCCGTACAAATTTAGGCACCCAAGAGTTTAGGGAAAACAACAAAATAAACTCCGAGTCAGTCATGGGACTGGTATGAGTAAATTAGTTTAAAAACAGTTCGAATAAGTAAACGATATCTCATAAGACCACGCCGCATAACGGAACGGGTTTTTCCCTTATGAGATACAAATTATCTTTATATCAAAAACCTTTTTATATTATTATAATGTCTATCAACCACAATAATAATAATCATCTAGCAGAAACGCTTTCATCTCACATTCTACATATATAGTATACAATCAAAACCGCAAGCACATATTGGGCAATGGATTTCCAACTATGACAAGGTATGGAACCACCTTTCGCTAGTGTACCTCTAGAGAGGAATACACTGGGTTCAACAAGAACATCTTGCGACCCGACCACATATGACCGACCACTCATTTTGCTTGAGTGTATCGAACGTATATCACCAACGGTTGGGATCAGCAACCGTTTCCCGAATGGGACAGCATCAACAATAGATTTTTAGAAGTAAATGAAACTCGAGATCAGGTGATTATACACCCTACTTCGGTGCGACCGACTTAGCCATGCTGCCTGCCCGATTTCTGTCATTTACCGGTTGATGAGGCTAGAAGCTACGCTTTATCATCACAATAGATTCACTTTGAATGCCACATCGTCAAATCCATCAAATCACCGATTAACGTCCTCAACCATACATTATGTGTTAGCTAAAAGAAGTTTCCTTCTCCGCTTCCACTCTTGGTACGGTTGGAGAAATCAATATACGTGATCGTCTGGAAATACTCTGTCGGACATCCGTCCATACAAGTCACCCAGGAACAGGATGAACCGAAGGCACTATTATGTTCACAGGATAACCCTTGCATAACTGCGTCTTCAATTTCCTTTGGCATATATGATTCGCAACGCTTATGACAATACAGAGTGGTTCTTTGGATAATAATCCAACCGGTCTCTCCATATTAACAACGTTAAAATGGTCAAAACTTCGATAGTCTGTGATTTAACTATTGAAGAAAACTAGATGTGCAAACACCGATATTATTTCCAAATGGAAATTTATATCGATCAAACATCATTCAACATTTATCCCTTTATTTCATTAATTTACTTATTTCCCGTTTCCCTATATTCAATTATTTCTAATTTTCAAAATTTGGAAAATATACGTTATTAACAATGGAAAACATTTCCATTTCTTGTTTTCTTTATTAGAAAACATTTCTGGTTTCTTATTTGGAAAACATTTCCAAAGCTTCTTCGTTGGACTTAGACAGATGTTTAAACAAACATCGCTATGCCAAATCAAACCATTTCCTTTACTGCCGAACCTTAACTACTCCTTAGTTAAAAACGAAGCCAATCAAGTTGGGGTAGAACTACCTCTCAGACCTTAACTGAATTACATTTCTAACTTTGAAATTGGCAAAGTTCACTTTATATTTCTTTAACTAACTTCCTTACTTAACTCTCGTTCGAATAAATCTCTATTTGATTTACTCTATTCACTTAACCCCTTTCGAATAAACTATATTCGATTTACTAACTTTATTCGAATAAACAATATTCTATTAACTCCTTTTACTTTAACTCTAATCGATTAAACTAACATCAATTAACTCCTTTTACTTTAACACTAATCGATTAACTAACATCGATTAACTCCTTTTACTTTAACACTAATCGATTAACTAACATCGATTAACTCCTTTTAACTTTAACTCTAATTAATTAACTAACATCGATTAACTCCTTTTAACTTTAACTCTAATCGATTAAACTAACATCGATTAACTCCTTTTACTTTAACTCTAATCGATTAAACTAACATCGATTAACTCCTTTTACTTTAACTCTAATCGATTAACTAACATCGATTAACTCCTTTTACTTTAACTCTAATCGATTAACTAACATCGATTAACTCCTTTTACTTTAACTCTAATCGATTAACTAACATCAATTAACTCCTTTTTAACTTTAACTCTAATCGATTAACTAACATCGATTAACTCCTTTTTAACTTTAACTCTAATCGATTAACTAACATCGATTAACTCCTTTTACTTTAACTCTAATCGATTAAACTAACATCGATTAACTCCTTTTACTTTAACACTAATCGATTAACTAACATCGATTAACTCCTTTTAACTTTAACTCTAATCGATTAACTAACATCGATTAACTCCTTTTACTTTAACTCTAATCGATTAACTAACATCGATTAACTCCTTTTAACATTAACTCTAATCGATTAACTAACATCGATTAACTCCTTTTTGAATAAACTATTCATTTATAAAGATTTACATTTAGTAACGGTTCTTCACTTTACAAATGATTTCCTTTTATTCTAACTTATCCTTTGATTTTATAAATATTTCTTTTGTAAAAATCCTTTTCCTTTTCTATATAAAATCCATCAATTTTATATAAATAATTCATTTTCAAAATACACTTTGAAAATATTCCTTTATCAACATTCGGTATGTTATGGTATTCAACATATCAAATAACGATTGATTAGTATCGTCCAAACGCATATAATCGACAACAGATTATATATCACATCATATATCACAATATATGAAAAACAGTAAAATAAATGTTGAGGAATCCAGTCGGATTCCTCCAATCTTTTTCCCCGCATCACAGATGTTAAACAATATGGATAACATCACTTTTCAGTTCCATATGATATATTATGTTAAACAGAATCAATATAGAAATTTAACTAACTGACTAGCAGTTCAATCAAACAGTCAACACTCAGTCAATCAGCCAATATCTAACAGTTCTAAAAATACAACTAAAATTATAAACTATTCAGAGTTAGTGAGATTTACTCACATTGGCGCGTTAGCCGTTAAATAACGGTTTGCGTTATTTGATTCAGTCGGACAATTTATTTCTCCATAAATTGTAACGAGCTCGGATTCACTCCTGGTCAGTCTCATTGTGTTGCTCCCGTCCGTACGATCCCAACGCAAATTGTTTCGTCTGATTCCGATACCGTATGGATTAGATATTATATTTACAAGTCATACGAATAATTTAAATTAAAATAAACCTTAACTATTTATTTTACCGGGCCTTACTAAGTACCTTTGGCCCATTACTCCTTGACCCACCCGTCCGCTTTCTTCTCCTACCAACTCACTGAAATCCCGTTGCTCCTCAAAATTGAATCCCAGTATTCCTCAACGCAAATTCGATCCCTTCTCATTGTATTCTCCACCGAAACAACCAAGACAACCATCATCAATCATCTCCTTCGAAGACTCCTTAGACCTAGTACCCTGAATCTCCATTCGCAACCTCCACTCGAAATCCGACGTTCACCATCTCGCGTTTACACAGTGACCAGGGCATCAATTCCGATAATCGGAATCCACCAGAGTTTTCAAGGAGGCGCGCAGCGAACCCACAAAGTGTTGCGAGCTGCACGAAATGCATACCAGGCTGTAGCAAATGCTTCTGTGAATCCATCGACATATGTTTTGAGATTTATGGGATTTTAATGGAATTGTTTTGATTTTCTAACTTTTCCTGATTATGATTTTATATGTTTTATATAGACTAGTGTTGGTAGGTGCCGTTCGTGGCTGAGGGTAGTGAAGGTGTGGTCTCTGTTTTAACCAAGAAAAGTTAGGATATTTTTTCTCTATTTATTTTTATTTTATTTTCTTGATTTTATACTCTTCTCTGGTCCTTAAAAATCCCTGCGACCACGTACCATGTCTAAAAATCATGAAAATTGACATGCTGCTAGAATTCGACATTATGGTCCCAACGAAACTGGTTTCGTCGAATTCCGACTCTGTATGTTCACACAGTGTATTTTTAACTGTCAAAATACTGAATGTTTTACACTCTGAAAATCCATACGGCCACATACTGACTTCAAAAATCACGAAACTGTAAATCTAACAACTACTCGACATTGCGGATCCAACAAAACTGGTTTCGTCGAATTCCGACTTTGTTTGCAAAAGTGCTATTTTTAATGCTCTAAATTGCCTATTTAAATATATAAATATATTTAAATATAATTAAATTAAATATTTAGAATTAAATATTATCGTCTATATTCACAGTGGCATACCACACAACTCTAGAATATTCCTGTATGTATTTACAACTCGATATTCACTTCTGGGTCAACCCGATATTTGATTTATATTGAAATCCCTTTTAAAAATATAAATAATTCCTTTATAAATTATAAAGGAATTCCACAGCGACTTTTCTAAAATTTGATTTGCACATACATCAAAATCTACACGATGAAATCCCGATTTTTCTCTTCCACTAGAAAGATATACTCCACCAGCTCCAAACGTTTCTTGTTTCACAGAAATCCGGCTTAAAACGAATCCTGTACATTCAGTTGAAGTTCAAATCGCCAAATAGCGAACTGCCGCGGCATTTCGAGCTCGATTATAATTATAATATAATTATACGTTCAAACTATCGTTATTTAAATATATTCGAATTCAATTCCAAGCTGAATTAAATATCACAGATGATCCGGTTCACACCGTATCGTTATTCCAGCCAATTCTGATTATTTCAGAATTAAATATATTATTTAATTTATTATTTTAATTAAATATTCGCCATTATTAAATTCCATGACCATTAAATTCTCTAAACCACCATTTCAACAATTAAATAAATTAATTATTATACCTCTGCCAATGCGGGTCATTACAATCTTCCCCACTTAAAATAATTTCGTCCTCGAAATTGCTAAAGCTAGATGACGACCCTATCGACTGGTTGAACATATTTGTTCACTTCTTAACTTCAGTTTCAACTGAACCAATTTAATTTCAATTAAATTATTAATTAATTCTTATCAGCGAAAATTTTCAAAAATCCTGAAAATTTTCTAACGTCTTAACTTTTCGAAAAATTTCGCCAGTACCTCCTTTGTACTGATTAATAGGTCCAACTCCAACTCGCCTCTCTGGGCCATCTCCATCGCAAAAGAAAATCAAACAGCCAAGCGGCTTGCCAATTCGGCTCAAAAAATCTTATATCCAATAGAAATATAAACTTGTACCTTTTGTCGGCATATCATTATATCCTTTCCACCTGTTATTAATTCAGCGGATACAAGGGTCATCCCAATCAAATTCTAAACTGCTTTTATCCACAACACAACCATTCATTTATATCCGAACCAAATATCATTTTAACTCGAGTTTCTTCTCGATTCCAAACTCTTAACTTGATTATCCCATTACACTTCAAATTTGAATCTCACAATCCAATTTGTCTTGATATCATTCTGATTCAATCTCAGTTACCACTTTACTGGCTTTACTTTAATTCAGTTTTGCTTTCACAAATTTCTGTTAAATTTGTTTTTAATTTAAACAGTCTTTCCCTGGGAGTTTTTAAACAGTTTACTCTTTCCAAAAATCAAAATTTCCCTTTTGAAATTCAACTGAGCCCTTGATCAACATTCTATTAGATAAATCACTTCTCCGTTTCTTTATCAATATTTGTTAACTAAATATATTCAATAACCATATTGGCCTTTTATGTTATTTGGAAAACATTTCCGAACATCACCTTCCTTTATTTTCTAAACTTTAGAAAATATATGCTATTTATAATTGGAAAATATTCCAATTACTTATCTCTTTTTCGATCTCGTTTATTTCTATACTTTGGAAATATTCTATATTATATCTCCAAGCTTACACTTATTTGGGTTAAAATGGATGTTGTGTAAAACATCGTTACGACAATCCAAATACTATATTTAACTAACTCTTATTCAGCATTGATCTTCGAGCCTGAAATCTTACCATTTATTTGTTAATAATGAAATCAATCAAGTTGGGGTATAACTACCTCTCAGACCTTGACTGAATAACATTTATAACGTCAAAACAGATATGACTACTTACTCGAAAAATCAATACCATACAACTACTTATTCACTTTTAAACACGTATACGCTTTCTCTTTTTATTCTTACTGGATTTTATTCCTAGTCTTCCCTTTTGATTATACTATTCTATTTCTAAGTTCGTTTCTTTATCGACTTCTATATATATATCGATACGTTGATTTCTAATTATCAAATTATCTTAAACATATTCTAACTCCTTAAATTCCCGAAAAAATTGCCATAACCTCCCTTGTACTAGGAGCATCGGGATATTTTAAATAGCCTCCCATGGCCCTCACCAATCCAAAAGAAAAAGAAAAAGCCAACCGGCTAGCCGATACGGCGCATAAAATCTCATTTATGAATTAAATACATACATTTTGTCGAGCAATCTATTTATAACTCTTGCATTATCCTTATCCATACCTATCTCATGTATATTTATACCTGCCCAATCTATTTTAACTATACCAATCGTTTTAACTAAATTTGTAAATTAAATTTTGTTGATTTACTCCTTTAGTCTATTTCACTTTTATATTTGAACATGATATGTTCAAATATATTTTAACTTGCTTACATCTAATTTGAACTCCATTTTCAACTTACGCTTCATATTCAATTTCGAATATAAATCCTCAAATCCCCTTTGAATGCTATATTCAAATTCCATTTGAATTCTATTTGAATCCAATATTCAAATTCCTTTTTAACTCTAATTGAATTTTCCTAATTCAAATTCTATTTGAATTTCATTTATTTAAACTCCTTTAAATTTCTATATTCAATTTGAATTACAAATATTCAAATTCCTTTTCAAATCCTTTATTCAATTTCTATGTCACTTCTCTTATTCAAATTCTATTCGATTTCTCTTATGTCAAATTCTATTCGATTTCTATATTCGAATTTCCTCTATTCAAATTCTATTAGTTTTCTATATTCGAATTTCCTCTATTCAAATTCTATATCACTTCCATTGAATTTCATATATACAACCCCCCTTTGAATTTTCTATATTCAAATCCCCTTTGAATTTTCTTATTTACATTCTATGTTTTAATTTTCTTTATTCAAATTCCTTTTCAACTTTCTTTATTTATTCTTTAAATAAGCCTCAATTTCAATTCCTTTTGAAATCGATATTTCTACCTTTGGAAAATAGATTTCCCTTTCAATTTCACACTTGTATTTTTATTTTTGAATTATCCAATGATAATTCTTTTCACTTCATTTATAAACTTCGTTTATAAAGGAACTTCTCGCTTTATTTCTTTTAAACAAGTTAATATTTCAAATCTATTTAAAAATTCAAATTCTATATTTTAAATCCCATTTGAAATTCAACACAACTTGTCTTTCCCAAAACAAATTCAAAACAGTATCTCTGGTAGTAATTCGTCACTTACAACTCGAAAATGAATACTGATGATGTAGCTGTCATCATCAGAATCTATTTTCCAGCGATCGAATTGAGTTCAATACTATAAAACCATTTCTAAACATTTCCACTTTGTAATTCATTACAAAATATAATTCATACTGCTTGTAAAACAATTTAAAATCTCCCAGGATCTTAAATTTTCCATGTTTTTAATCCAAATCCATTTACAAACACTTATCCAATTCTCCGGAGTTTTAATTCAATTTCTGGTTTAAATTTCAGATTCAACTCATCTGATTTCATGTATTTCACTTATATGAATTCTGATTGGTTATTTACATAACCATTTAATTTATAATCTTACTCGATTATAATAACAACCAATATATCCACTATATTATAATCATTTGAATAAAAATCCTTTATATCAAAATATAATTTGGGTAAAATTATGTCGTTACCCTCTTTTTTAAAACATACCATGACGGTTCATCATATTCAAGTGTTTACAAAATCCCTACCGATACAGTGGATCAAACTGATCGACCAGAACTCATAAACAACTCAACCAATGAATCTCCACAATATAAACAATTTTTTTGTATATCAAATACAAATACGTTCACTTGTATATATACACTCAACTCAATCTAGTGTATTACTAACCCTATCTCTACTGAGTCACGCCACAGAGCCAAGTTAATCAATTAACCTTCTGCTCTGATACCAACTGTAACGACCCGGATTTCGAGCGACTTTGGTTATCGACATAAACTCGATGTCGATAACCAAAACATCGAAAAATCCTGGTAATTAGTGAAAGAAATTAGAGGGTGAGGAAAGATAAGATAGAAAATTAGAATAGAAGAAGAAGAAGAACACAACATCATAGTAACACGAATCTCACAGCGGAACGAATAACATATAATAGATAACATATCTTTGAAATGAATCATTATATGTATACAATACATTATCAGAGTACAATACTTACAACACAGCGGAAATAAACTATAGCGATATGATCCTGAAGCCTCCTGCTCCAGCTCTTCCAGTATATCTGTAAAATCCCGACTACTTGACTGCCCGTACAAATTTAGGCACCCAAGAGTTTAGGGAATACAACAAAATAAACTCCGGGTCAGTCATGGGACTGGTATGAGTAAAACAGTTTAAAAACAGTTCGAACAAGTAAACGATATCTCATAAGACCACACCGCATAACGGAACCGGTTTTTCCCTTATGAGATCCAAATTATCTTTATATCAAAAACCTTTTTATATTATTATAATGTCTATCAACCACAATAATAATAATCATCTAGCAGAAACGCTTTCATCTCACATTCTACATATATAGTATACAATCAAAACCGCAAGCACGTATTGGGTAATGGATTTCCAACTATGACAAGGTATGGAACCACCTTTCGCTAGTGTACCTCTAGAGAGGAATACACTGGGTTCAACAAGAACATCTTGCGACCCGGCCACATATGACCGACCACTCATTTCGCTTGAGTGTATCGAATGTATATCACCAACGGTTGGGATCAGCAACCGTTTCCCGAATGGGACAGCATCAACAATAGATTTTTAGAAGTAAATGAAACTCTAGATCAGGTGATTATACACCCTACTTCGGTGCGACCGACTTAGCCATACTGCTTGCCCGATTTATGTCATTTACCGGTTGATGAGGCTAGAAGCTACGCTTTATCATCACACTAGATTCATTTTGAATGCCACATCGTCAAATCCATCAAATCACCGATTGACGTCCTCAAGCATACATTATGTGTTAGCTAAAAGAAGTTTCCTTCTCCGCTTCCACTCTTGGTACGGTTGGAGAAATCAATATACGTGATCGTCTGGAAATACTCTGTCGGACATCGGTCCATACAAGTCACCCAGGAACAGGATGAACCGAAGGCACTATTCTGTACACAGGATAGCCCTTGCATAAATCCGTCTTCAATTTCCTTTGGCATATATGATTCGCAACGCTTATGCCAATAGAGAGTGGTTCTTTGGATAATAATCCAACCGGTCTCTCCATATTAACAACGTTAAAATGGTCAAAACTTCGATAGTCTGTGATTTAACTATTGAAGAAAAACAGATGTGCAAACAACGATATTATTTCCAAATGGAAATTTATATCGATCAAACATCATTCAACATTTATCCCTTTATTTCATTAATTTACTTATCTCCCGTTTCCCTATATTCAATTATTTCTAATTTTCAAAATTTGGAAAATATACGTTATTAACAATGTAAAACATTTCCATTTCTTGTTTTCTTTATTAGAAAACATTTCTGGTTTCTTATTTGGAAAACATTTCCAAAGCTTCTTCATTGGACTTAGATAGATGTTTAAACAAACATCGCTATGCCAACTCAAACCATTTCCTTTACTGCCGAACCTTAACTGTTCCTTAGTTAAAAACGAAGCCAATCAAGTTAGGGTAGAACTACCTCTCAGACCTTAACATAACAACATTTCTAACTTTGAAATTGGCAAAGTTTACTTTATATTTCTTTAACTAACTTCCTTACTCAACACTCGTTCGAATAAATCTCTATTTGATTTACTCTATTCACTTAACCCCTTTCGAATAAACTATATTCGATTTACTAACTTTATTCGAATAAACTATATTATATTAACTCCTTTTACTTTAACTCTAATCGATTAAACTAACATCGATTAACTCCTTTTACTTTAACACTAATCGATTAACTAACATCGATTAACTCCTTTTACTTTAACACTAATTGATTAACAAACATCGACTAACTCCTTTTAACTTCAACTCTAATCGATTAACTAACATCGATTAACTCCTTTTAACTTTGACTCTTATCGATTAAACTAACATCGATTAACTCCTTTTACATTAACTCTAATCGATTAAACTAACATCGATTAACTCCTTTTACTTTAACTCTAATCGATTAACTAACATCGATTAACTCCTATTACTTTAACTCTAATCGATTAACTAACATCGATTAACTAACATCGATTAACTCCTTTTACTTTAACTCTAATCGATTAACTAACATCGATTAACTCCTTTTTAACTTTAACTCTAATCGATTAACTAACATCGATTAACTCCTTTTTAACTTTAACTCTAATCGATTAACTAACATCGATTAACTCCTTTTACTTTATTTCTAATCGATTAAACTAACATCGATTAACTCCTCTTACTTTAACACTAATCGATTAACTAACATCGATTAATTCCTTTTAACTTTAACTCTAATCGATTAACTAACATCGATTAACTCCTTTTTCTTTAACTCTAATCGATTAACTAACATCGATTAACTCCTTTTAACTTTAACTCTAATCGATTAACTAACATCGATTAACTCCTTTTTGAATAAACTATTCATTTATAAAGATTTACTTTTATTAATGGTTCTTCACTTTACAAATGATTTCCTTTTATTCTAACTTATTCTTTGATTTTATAAATATTTCTTTTGTAAAAATCCTTTTCCTTTTCTATATAAAATCCATCAATTTTATATAAATAATTCATTTTCAAAATACACTTTGAAAATATTCCTTTATCAACATTCGGTATGTTATGGTATTCAACATATCAAATCACGATTGATCAGTATCGTCCAAACGCATATAATCGACAACAGATTATATATCACATCATATATCACAAAATATGAAAAACAGTAAAATAAATGTTGAGGAATCCAGCTGGATTCCTCCAATCTGTTTCCCTGCATCACAGATATTAAACAATATGGATAACATCACTTTTCAGTTCCATATGATATATTCTGTTAAACAGAATCAATATAGAAATTTAACTAACTGACTAGCAGTTCAATCAAACAGTCAACACACAGTCAATCAACCAATATCTAACAGTTCTAAAAATACAACTGAAATTATAAACTGTTCTGAGTTAGTGAGATTTACTCACATTGGCGCGTTAGCCGTTAAATAACGGTTTGCGTTATTTGATTCAGTCGGACAATTTATTTCTCCATAAATTGTAACGAGCTCGGATTCACTCCCGGTCAGTCTCATTGTGTTGCTCCCGTCCATACGATCCCAACGCAACTTGTTTCGTCTGATTCCGATACCGTATGGATTAGATATTATATTTACAAGTAATACGAATAATTTAAATTAAAATAAACCTTAACTATTTATTTTACCGGGCCTTACAAAGTACCTTTGGCCCATTGCTCCTTGACCCACCCGTCCGCTTTCTTCTCCTTCCAACTCACTGAAATCCCGTCGCTCCTCAACATTGAATCCCAGTATTCCTCAATGCAAATTCGATCCCTTCTCATCGTATTCTCCACCGAAACAACCAAGACAACCACCATCATTCATCTCCTTCGAAGACTCCTTAGACCTAGCACCCTGAATCTCCATTCGCAACCTCCACTCGAAATCCGACGTTCACCATCTCGCGTTTACACAGTGACCAGGGCGTCACTTCCGATAATCGGAATCCACCAGAGTTTCCAAGGAGGCGCAGTTTTCGCTCCCCAATCCAAATCCGAACTCAACCCTTACATCGATGCACAAAAACCTTTCGATACCCTAACCCTAGCTGTCGCGATACCTTCCAACGAACCCACAAAATGTTGCGAGCTGTACGAAATGCATACCAGGCTGTAGCAAATGCTTCTGTGAATCCATCGACATATGTTTTGAGATTTATGGGATTTTAATGGAATTGTTTTGATTTTCTAACTTTTCCTAATTATGATTTTATATGGTTTATATAGACTGGTGTTGGTAGGTGCCGTTCATGGCTGAGGGTAGTGAAGGTGTGGTCTCTGTTTTAAGCAAGAAAAGTTAGGATATTTTTTCTCTATTTATTTTTATTTTGTTTTCTTGATTTTATACTCTTCTCTGGTCCTTAAAAATCCCTGCGACCACATACCATGTCTAAAAATCATGAAAATTGACATGCTGCAAGAATTCGACATTACGGTCCCAACGAAACCGGTTTCGTCTTATGTTCACACAGTGTATTTTTAACTGTCAAAATACTGAATGTTTTTCACTCTAAAAATCCGTACGGCCACATACTGACTTCAAAAATCACGAAACTAGAAATCTAACAACTACTCGACATTGCGGATCCAACAAAACTGGTTTCGTCGAATTCTGACTTCTTTTGCAAAAGTGGCTATTTTTAACACTTTAAATTGCCTATTTAAATATATAAATATATTTAAATACAATTAAATTAAATATTTAAAATTAAATATTATCGTCTATATTCACAGTGGCATACCACACAGCTCTAGAATATTCCTGTATGTATTTACAACTCGATATTCACTTCTGGGTCAACTCGATATTTGATTTATATTGAAATCCCTTTTAAAAATATAAATAGTTCCTTTATAAATTATAAATGAATTCCACAGTGACTTTTCTAAAATTTGATTTGGACATACATCAAAATCTACACGATGAAATCCCGATTTTTCTCTTCCACTAGAAAGATATACTCCACCAGCTCCAC
Source organism: Allium sativum (assembly GCA_030737875.1). Classification (NCBI taxonomy): domain Eukaryota; kingdom Viridiplantae; phylum Streptophyta; class Magnoliopsida; order Asparagales; family Amaryllidaceae; genus Allium; species Allium sativum. Next base: position 415,290,219 of record CM060923.1, on the reverse strand, counting down.
ACGTTTCTTGTTTCACAGAAATCCGGCTTAAAACGAATCCTGTACATTCAGTTGAAGTTCAAATCGCCAAATAGCAAACTGCCACGACATTTCGAGCTCGATTATAATTATAATATAATTATACGTTCAAACTGTCATTATCTAAATATATTTGTTATTCAAATTCAATTCCAAGCTGAATTAAATATCACAGATGATCCGGTTCACACCATATCGTTATTCCAGCCAATTCTGATTATTTCAGAATTAAATATATTATTTAATTAATTATTTTAATTAAATATTCGCCATTATTAAATTCCATGACCATTAAATTCTCTAAACCACCATTTCAACAATTAAATTAATTAATTATTATACCTCTGCCAATGCGGATCATTACACTTCTATTGAAGATAAAGTGTGCTTCGAAATTGTCTGTATATTGGTTTCTTAACCTGAATCATCGAATAGTTGCCTCCATTCGTTTGTAGGGTTGCGTCGTTTCGTAAAGTCACAACTCTTTATGTCTATATATACACCATAGAATGCACAAATTACTTCTGTTGTTTCAAATAACTTCGAGAACTTTTCTTGATGTCCTGGAGCACTTCCAGGTAAACTTTTGCATGTTCCTTTTTGGGTTCAATTTATATGTTGAATTAATTCTTGTGGTTCTGTTTGGGTTCGGATCTGATATGTGTGGCCTTTCCTACAGCTCTACACAGTTAAGCTAATGGGCCAAATGACCATGGGCCAGCCTTCTGGTCCGAGCTGAGTTGGATGTCACATTATTAGGAATATAAAGGGCTGCCCCATACCCCTATAAATTTACTACTTCCCCATTTCCTTCCTCTTCTTTTCACTTCTATCGCCTTCCAGGTTTCACTCAAAAAGAAAAAGAAAAAAACCTAGTTCCTAAAATTCGAAAATTCCCCTTCGATCCTCGAATCGATTACATAGGTGGGTCAAATAACTTCGATTAACACCATTTTAATTGATTCCAATTCGGATTCATGATTAGTTTGAGCGATTCTAGTATGATGTTTTGTTGACCTTGACGCCGCGCTTCCCACCTCCTCGCCATCGTCATTGATGGCCTCGTCGCCATCTCGAGACGGTCGCGGAGGAGACTCAAAGTTAGCGCTGACCAAGCCAACTCATAAGTACTCAGCTTTGATTTGGCTTTTAGCAAGAGGATAGGTAGTGCCAAAGGAGCGGAGAGGAAGAAGAAGGGAGAAGCGGGATCGGTTCGGGTCGAGTGCTTCAGAGGGATAGGAAGGAGTAGCTAAAGATGGTGGGAAATTGGTTTGTGTCGGAGAAGGAAATTGAGACTGTTGAAGGAGGCGGAGTTGTACGGATAAGTCTTGGGATGCTGATTCGAGTCGGGTCAATATCAAACGATCCGAATAGAATTGTTTTCTGTTGACCCCGTCCAACTCGGTCCCTTCTCTTCTCCCATTCCGACCCGATCCTTTTAAGTGAATTATCTAAACCAATTTGCTCGTTATTTAGACACCGGACCAATCCGACTTTAACCACAGAAGAAAAAGGACTTAAACCAAACCGACCGTAACATGCATATTCGAACCGATCCGACAATGTTCACTTAATGTGCAATTTATGGTTCAACTAATTCAATCAACGTTGACTGATGCTTATGACTTTATGGACAGTTAGGATAGGGCCCTATAATTATGATCAAGCTTCCATGACTATTATAAGCACTCAACTACATTGACACTTTTCTGCATTGTGTCTTTATATACTCTTTGTACCTCTTTAATTCTTATCACTGCACACACATTGGCACACACTTGTATGGGGGACACGGGCAACTTTACTTTAATCCTTGCTATTGTATCTTCAATAGTACATCAGATATGACCGAGAGACGCTCATCTAGATTAGCAGAGAGAAGAGAAGTTACGGGGACATCTGAGGATCCCGTCATTGAGGATGTATCTTCTACCTCCGACCCAGACTGGGATAGTGAAGACCCAGATTATGAAATGGGGATTCAGGATAGTGAAGCATCATCCTGGGGTAATGTTTCCCTAGGCGAGGAAGAAGAAGGAGGGGTAGGAGATAACCGTGCCCCTGACGAATTTAGGGATGCAATTATCTTAGAATCGCCTAAAGACTCGGTCGAATCGACGATTGATAATGACAGACTTGCCAGGATATGCTTAAAACACGGGATTCTCTGAAGAGATACCGAGGTTCCAGCAAAAACAGGTTGTCCTCATAATCCACCGAAAGGGTATTTGGCCATCACCAGACTATTATGTCTTGTCGGAGCAGTACCTCCATTCCTACCATTCATCGTCGATTTTCTAAGACAGTTAAAGATTGCCCCCATGCAGCTTCTTCCCAACTCTTATGCCTATTTTTATACTCTGTACGTTGCCTATAGAGAAATTCTTGGTGAAGAGTTGACTTTCGAAGATGTTCATTTTTTTTACAACTTCAAGCATCGAAATAATGACACCCCGTCCTTCGTATATTTCGAATCGGTGCCGAAAAGGAAAATTATCACCGTTCCCTTTAGTAGTAATGCTGGTGATCCAAAACCCGAATGGTTTTATATAAAGCAGCAGCCCGGGTGTGCCAGAAGATGGATCAAATCAAGTAACGACTTAGATTTATTCGAGTTTCAATTCCATCCTTTATCTTACGTTCATTATGCGTTGCTTTTTTTCTTTTTACAGTAGCGAATCCTCCACAAGAGAAGTTTCCAATACAATTCGATCTTTGAATAAATTAATTAATGGTGACCAATAGTTCTGGACCATCAAGGATTGTTTGGTGGATGAATATCTACATCGTCACCGCCTACTTGCCATAACAAGTAGCGTAGGACTTGGAGAAGGCCCTTATGTGTACATGCCCCCAGTTGATATTATTTCTAAGACGGGAGATAGCTCGAAAATTCCAACAGTACCCCTTGGGGACCCTCCTTCTCCATCTTCAACTCAGGATAACGAATTAGCGAACATAGCTGAGATGAACAGAGATAAATATATCACTCCTGAAGACGTGGCTACCCCTGAGAGGCCAGTTTCCCCTAAAGAGTTACCATCAGTCATTCCTTTAGGAGATAAGACTACAGTTGATGACCCTATATATTGGGATTTAGGAGATCTTCCCTTGCCTGAGACCTTTTATACTACAGATGATCTTGCGATCAATCCTCTTGCTCTCACTTATGAGGAAAAAGTTACTCCCGTAAAGTCCAGCGAGACAACTCATACTGGCCTTAGTCCGGGCTCTGGTCTATTTGGGGGGGATCACCACTTAGGAAACAAACTGCACTCTAGTACCGCACGTCACAGCACTTGAGTTTTATGTTAATGTTAACTCTAATATTCTTTCATTTCTTTTTATAGGACAAATGGTGAGGCAGCATTACTATATCCGGGATGTTCGTTCGAGCATGCCCACAATGCATCCTGATGAGAGGCATGATCGACATGAAAGCAGAGGCAGAGATAATAGGAGGGATCGACCTCCTGTTGAGTCAACGGTTTCAATGCTTATTATGATTAATGACAAGAAGAAGCTTCATGATCGACAAAAAAAAGATTCAATGGTTTCATAGGTTAGAAGTTGGTTATTTAGAGTATTTTATGTTAAAATCTATCCTCAAATAATCATACTTCTCATTGCTTTCAAAATTATGCATGAAAACTCTTTTGTACTATATATTGACAAAAACAGGTCAACCTGTTAAAAATAACAGGTCAACCTATTTTTAAATATAACAGGTCAACCTGTTAAAACTAACAGGTCAACAGTTTTTTGAAATAACGGTAAAAAACCTGTCAACCTATTAATTTTTCCTGTCGACCTATTTTTGAATTTCATGAAGAGTCATCTACTTTTCTGAAAAGTTGAATCCATTTCTCTTCATTTAAAACCATTTCTTTTGATTGCAACTTTTCACCAATAATTGCAACTTCTCAATTACTATAAATACATCAGTTTTCAATCAATCAAATGACCGAATTTTCTCTTCATTCTCTGATCTATATTGTATTATTCTTTGCATTCTAAAAAGCTCCCAAATTCAAGTTACTTATTGAATCCTTGATAATATTTCTCATATTTTGATTCAACAAGCAACTAACTTCCTTCAAATCTTCGCATTCAATTCATATACTTGAGGATAAGATTATAGGAAGGTTGTACTCAATCATTGACTAATCAGTGTTGAAGAAAGAACACATTCAAGGTCAAACTCTTGTAATCGTCTTGTGGGTAAGCTTGTAGCCCGCGAAATCAAGTGGGTAAGCTTGTAGCCCGTGAAATCAAATGGGTAAGCTTATAGCCCGTGAAATCAAGTGGGTAAGCTTGTAGCCCGTGAAATCAAGTGGGTAACCTTGTAGCCCGTAAATCAAGTAGTTGTGAACCTGTTCCTCCGGGTGAAGCGAGGGTGTTGTTTAGTGAAAAGCCGAAGAGGAGCTTCGGGACTGGACGTAGGACTAGAGGTCCGAACCAGTATAAAAATCCTGGTGTCGTTACTCTACTTTACTTTACTTTACTACATTTATAGTTATTTGTGATATATATCTTGTTTGCGAATTTTTACCTGCATAACAATTGAATAGCTTAAGTTATCACATACATTCCGCATAGCCATATTATAGATCCTGCACAAGTCGTACACACTCCGACCTTTTCAATTGGTATCAGAGCCTGGTGTTCTAGAGATCGTAACAACATCCTAGAACAAATGGCAATAAAGAAATCTAGTCAAGGATTTAAAAAATGGAAGAGCAACAAAGTAGAATCAGGAGAGCAAGGAAACAAATGTCTCATGTCAAAAGCCAGATCACAATCGGTATGTACAAATTCTTTATATAAAGATCTTTTGTTAAACCATGAGAAATTATTGAAAGATTTCAAAACTTTGAGTAAACTCGATACTGTCATTATAGCTAAGTCAAAAATTTGCGAGCAATAAAATTCCAAATTAAAAGAATATAACAATGTTCTTTTAAAGGAAATCGATCTTTTGCAAAATTTCAATAAATCTTTAGAAGATTCTTTAAATAATTCTAGTTCTTTAATTTCGTCTCTTGAAAAAGAGAATGGAGCTTTAACTGAAAAGAATTTAGAACTATCTAAAGAATGTGAGTTTTTAAAGGTGAATAATAATATTTTGCAAAATGAAATTTCCGACTCAAAAGAAAATTTTGAAAAGTTACAATCTTCTTTAGATAATTCAGAATCTCAAATTTTAGGTCTCAAAACTGAGAATGGTACTTTAAAAGGGAAAAATTCTGAATTAAATAAGGAAATTGATGATTTAAAGAATAACAAAATTTCTTTTGAAAATGTCAATAGCGACTTTGGAAATAAATTTGATAAATGTGCAAAAAAGTTCGCAAAATTTAATAAAGGTCAAAATGATTTAAATATGATTTTATCTAGATCTCGACCTTTACATGACAAAAGTGGTTTAGGATATAATAAAACTAATCTTAGAAATAGTACTAGAAATGCTTTCATGTACAATAAAAATATTACTGCTAGTACTAATGCTCATCCTAGATCCAATTATTATAGAAATTCGAATACTTCTATGACTAGAGATCTGTATAATAGATCTAGAAGTATGAAAAGGAATATCAATAGAGATTGCATAAGTATTTGGGTTCCTATAAGTTGGAAAAACAGAGAAAAATATATTGATGATTATTTTGATTCAGTAATTAATAATGAAAATTTTATCTTTAAACGTTCCATTAAACCCTCTTGGGTATGGTTACCTTCCATCTAACTCATGGACCCAAACAAAGCAAATGGGTACCAAAACTATATATGTTATATATTTTTTGCAGGTACACCACAACAAAGAGAAGGCTATTCGGTATCTCTAAATATCCTTGAAAATTTAGCTTATCAAAAAGCACATGTTTCAATATTTCATCGTCATCGAGGACACAAAATTCATGGGATAGGAATTACAATAAAAATGGAGGCGGAAGCGGAAAATATTCTCCATGGGAACCAAGAAAATAATGATTATTGATCTAAGGAGATTTCTTTATATTCCGTTTAATAATGTTTTTAGTTCCTTTTTTATGAGTTTACATTCTTTTATTTTAATAAAATGATGTTTGAGTATTGATTTCATTCAAAATATAGCTGTAAAAAAACAGTTTTATACATATCCTGGCAGCCTAAAATAAAATCCTGTCGACCTAAATAGGTGAATTCCAAGTCAGAGAGTTTTTAGGTCGACCTGTCCAATAATTTATGTCGACTGGTTCTGTTTTTCATAATTCAGACAAGTTTTCGGTCGACCGGTCACAAAATTTATGTCGACCGGTTCTTGTCCAGAAAAGAATTAGGTCGACCGGTAACGAAAATTATGTCGACCGGTTTTGTTATTCACAATCCAGAGAAGAATTCGGTCGACCGGATATAATTTTATGTCGACCGGTTTCAAATCTTTTTCACACAGAGTTATTTTCGGTCGACCGGTATACTTTCTTAGGTTGACCGGTTCTATTTCAGCAAGAAAAGGGTTGACCGGTAAAACATTTCGGTCGACCGGTTTAAACAATTTCTACCTCCTTCTCTAACCCGAAACTTTTTAGGTCGACCGCCTTGATTTCATAGGTTGACCGGTCTCTCTGAAAACCTTTTTTTATAAAATTATACTAATCTCGATTATTGAGGTTATCATGATATTTATTCTTTTTAATCGATGACAAAGGGGGAGAAATGTTTTACATAAACTATTTAAAATATATGTGCTTAATATGGTAAAAGTATATGTGTGCTAACATTTGTTAATGCAGGAATCAAAAGGTAAGATTATTTACTAACAAATGTTGCAGAAATTCAGGGGAAGCTTTATATTCAAAGGGAGAAAATCCAAGGTGTTGTCATCAATCAAAAAGGGGGAGAATGTTGTGACACGAGAATTTCGATTGATAACAACAAAATAAAGATCAATGGAAATCATGACATGGAGCTAAGATTATGGATATATAGATGTTTAAAGGGAGACAGAGCTTATATACAGGGGGAGATAGCAATAAAGATTAAAATATCAAGCAATATTGTCATCAATCAAAAAGGGGGAGAGTGTTGAGTCAACGGTTTCAATGCTTATTTTGATTAATGACAAGAAGAAGCTTCATGATCGACAAAAAGAAGCTTCAATGGTTTCATAGGTTAGAAGTTGGTTATTTAGAGTATTTTATGTTAAAATCTATCCTCAAATAATCATACTTCTCATTGCTTTCAAAATTATGCATGAAAACTCGTTTTTACTGTATATTGACAAAAACAGGTCAACCTGTTAAAAATAACAGGTCAACCTATTTTTAAATATAACGGGTCAACCTGTTAAAATTAACAGGTCAACAGTTTTTTGAAATAACGGTCAAAAACCTGTCAACCTATTAATTTTTCCTGTCGACCTATTTTTGAATTTCATGAAGAGTCATCTTCTTTCCTGAAAAGTTGCATCCATTTCTCTTCATTTAAAATCATTTCTTTTGATTGCAACTTTTCACCAATAATTGCAACTTCTCAATTACTTTAAATACGTCAGTTTTCAATCAATCAAATGACCGAATTTTCTCTTCATTCTCTGATCTATATTGTATTATTCTTTGCATTCTAAAAAGCTCCCAAATTCAAGTTACTTATTGAATCCTTGATAATATTTCTCATATTTTGATTCAACAAGCAACTAACTTCCTTCAAATCTTCGCATTCAATTCATATACTTAAGGATAAGATTATAGGAAGGTTGAACTCAATCATTGACTAATCAGTGTTGAAGAAAGAACACATTCAAGGTCAAACTCTTGTAATCGTCTTGTGGGTAAGCTTGTAGCCCGTGAAATCAAGTGGGTAAGCTTGTAGCCCGTGAAATCAAGTGCGTAAGATTGTATCCCGTGAAATCAAGTGGGTAAGCTTGTAGCCCGTGAAATCAAGTGGGTAAACTTGTAGCCCGTAAATCAAGTAGTTGTGAACCTGTTCCTCCGGGTGAAGCGAGGGTGTTGTTTAGTGAAAAGCCGAAGAGGAGCTTCGGGACTAGACGTAGGACTGGAGGTCCGAACCAGTATAAAAATCCTGGTGTCGTTACTGTACTTTACTTTACTGCATTTATAGTTATTTGTGATATATATTTTGTTTGCGAATTTTTACCTGCATAACTATTGAATAGCTTAAGTTATCACATACATTCCGCATAGCCATAATATAGATCCTGCACAAGTCGTACACACTCCGACCTTTTCACCTCCAAGGCCCTATCAGTCTTCCCGTTCTTGATCCCCACACCGCAAAGACTCATACAAATGTAAAACTCCGCCTTCACGTCACGAGGAGGAGTAGCATGGCGTCAAGCCTTCTGCCTCATCTAAAAATAAAGCTCCTCATGATGGCTCTTCGAAGAAAGTACCTGGTCCAATATAAAAAGAAAAAGAATCAGGGAAAGAAACAGGAAAGGATAGGCCCATCGTGAAACTCCAGCATCGCACAATCGGTATCACCACTACGAGGCCAGTTATTCTTAATGATGAAAACCAGGCCAGACTGGGAGTTTTGAAGCAACAATTTCCCGATCACCATTTCGGGCATATGCACTTCATCCCAAAACTCACACCGGTAAATCTTGATTGGGCTAGTGATGTTAAGACTTCTATAGACTTTGTAGACGAGCAATATAGGGAGATGAAGAAGTATGCAAAGACTCTCTCCAAAATTATTAGCGATCTGGTGGCAAATGTAAAAACTATGGCTGATGCCGCCGAGTATGACGCAATGGCTATTGAAAATTCTGAGAGAGATCTGGAGGATGCCCAAGCTAAACTTGCTCTCGCACAACGTGACACAGATAATTATAAGGGGCAACTCGAAGAATTACAAAAGAGCTATCATTCCGAGCTCGAGTCCCATAGTCAAGAGTGAATTGATTTAAAGAAGCAGGCTGAGAATGCTAAATCTTAGAGCACTCGTCTTGTCTAAGAGAAAGAAGACTTAGTCAAAAAGAATGCAAAAATTGAAGCTAAATTACAGGAGGCTGAAACAAGGGCAGCTATTGTCGAAGGAAATGCAAATACGGCTTTGCAGCAAGTTGAGAAGTCAACGAACAACTTAAAGATGCTCGAAGGGAGCTGGACGAGAGTGGTGGAACTATGGTTGGATTTTTTGCTCAGGTGATTCATCAACGAAATTTTGCTTGGCTTAAGGACTATCCTCTTCCACTCGTTTATGCATGGGACCAATTGGTCGAGTGGGAAAAAGAAGAACTTGGAGTTTACTCAATTCATGAGGACAAGTTGATGGAGAAGTACTTGAGAGGTGAAGAAACAACCCGCTTAGCTGAAGGGAAAAAACTCATTGTCGCAGCTATGGAGGAGGAAAGGCGTCAAGCCAAGGGAAAGGATACCTTTGAAATTGGTTCTTATTCTGCCACAGTTGAAACTGCTGTAGGAGAGGTGTATGATCCAAAAAGGCCAGAGATCCCCGAGGCTTCTTCCTTACCTTCTACTGCTGGATTGACTCCCGGAGTTCTTACTGCTCAAGTTGAGAAATGTGCTGAGGGTATTTCTACTTTTTCACCTTAGTTTTCCAAAGCTATTTCACCTTTCATCGCATCATTGGACAAAAAATTGAAAGTCCCGTGTTTTCTCCTGAGTTAATAACTATTACTTCTCATCCTATAGGTACCAAATCAACTGATAAAATTGACTACTCACAAAAGACAACTCCAGGTGAAGGGTCTACTGAAGAAACTCGGGAGAAACGAGATGAAGATAATGACCCCAAATCTAGAAGAGTAGCCGAGGACAAAAAAGAGAAGGCTACTGACAAAGCTCCGTGGCACCCATCACCGGGACTTCTCACCATGGGGAGATGATAGATGCTCTGATAGAAAATGATGGTGATGAAGGAAATCAAGAGGAGGATGATGTTGTTGTGACTGGAGCTTCGGAGAACGTCGATGACATGACTTTGGCTAAGATAAAGGCCAAACAGGACAAGCACATGCAGGTGAAAGTCAAGGAAACAGACCCCGAAAGTCTTAAGCTTCTTGCGATGGTGCCTTTTGAATCAAGGTTAGTTGTCAAACTTTTAACTCGGTCAATTATAGAGGAGCGTGCTAATAAATCTCCTATTAATCCCAGTACTCCGATTCCCAGGAAGAAATCCGTTGACTCCAGTATCCCAATTCCGGAAAAGAAGAAGCAAAAGCGTATTTTTAGTGAAGCTGATAAAGAGGAGAAATAAAAGCTTAAGGCTGCCAAGAAGGCGAAGTCTACTCCGAAGTCCAAGTGAAGGGTGGCTTTGTCCTTTGTTTTGTCTATCTCGTGGTCCGCTGTTGTTGTAGTGAGTGCGGCCCTCGCATCTTTTGTTTTAATTTTCCTATGTAAATCCACGTGCTTGTAAATAAAATAGTTTATTTCCTGGAACGTCAAATGTTTGCGAATTCATTACTTAAGCAAGAATGTAGATAAACAACATGTCATATTTAAAATCACTGCTATTTAGATGATAGACAATATATGCGGGGGATGTGCATGTGTATGCCCCCTATCAATCTTGAGTAAGTAGCATGTCTAAAGCTTTGTTTAAGATTGATTTGCTTTATTACATAGTTGCCCCCAACTTTCTGGTGGTGTCAGGTTCCATTTATCGGATATGCTTATGCTTTTGAGCATCTTTATACTCTCCTCTCTTGTGATCAGGTTAGAGTATTATCGAGGCAGTTCTTTTTGGGTACACCATCACGCCTCGGAGGACATCGTCTTCATCACCTTTATACTCTCTCTCATTTCATGAGAGTTAGAGTTAGGAATGTCGTCTTCCCATTCCTTTAATCCTGTTATGCAAACGGTCGTTTCGTTTGCTCCTACACGTGAATTGTTTCCAATTTTTTAGGCTTAGTTTAATGTTTAGCATTTCAAAATCAGGACAGAATAATCATACAATACAAGAATAGTGCAGGAGAAATAAATGATACATGATGTTTTTATAGTGGTTCAGCTAACTCGTAGCCTACATCCACTTTATAATCCTTTGTTCATATAAATAGACTTTTCAAGGCAAGTCATGCCTTTTTACATTGTTTGTAAAAAACAAAAGAAAGCAATACATATCTAACTCAAATATCACCGCAAATGTTGAGCATTCCAAGCTCTACGAATCTCTTCACCATCCACGGTCGTTAGCTTGAATGCTCCTGTATCAAGCTTCCATTGGATTGCATATGACCCTTCCCACTTTGGACCCAATTGGGTTGGAGGCGAGAAGACTCGTTTCAACACTAAGTCCCCTGGTTCGAAGGTCCTAGTGCAGACCTTTCTGTCATTATAACATGCTACTTGGCGTCGATGCCTTGAAGCACGCAAGTCTGATTCGTCTCATTTTTCTACAACCATGTCAAGGGACTCTAGGAGTAGTGCTCAATTCATCATTGGGTCATAGTATGTCACCCTATGAGAGGGGACTTCGAGCTCCACCGGGATCACTGCCTTCGATCCGAAGGAGAGTGAAAAGGGAGTATGACCAGTTGTCGTCTTAAAGGTTGTTCTGTAGGCCCACAAAGCTAGCGACAACTCATCCACCCACTTGGCTTTGGCCTTCTCCAACCGCTTCTTAAGAATAGATTTAATGACTTTGTTTATCGCTTCAACCTAACCATTCGACTGTGGGTGAGCTACAGTTGTAACAACCCGTATTTTCAATAACCTGTTATAACATAAATGGATGCAGAATTAAATTGTAAAATCTGAATCAAGGGAAACGGGCTATGCCATTGTGTTCGTCTCGGAAAAATACGCGAAATAGAGTCCGAGTTTTCGAAAATCGGAGTCCGTATGACCAAGATATGGCCTCGCGAAGTTTCACGAAAAATTCCCAAATTAAAGTATGCTTAATTAAGTGAAATGGGTTGCGCAGAGAAATGTATATATATTGATATATATATATATATATAATTGAAAATTAAATAAATAAATATGCAAAAATGTTCAAAACAGCGAATTGGGAGAGGGAAATAACCGAACCGGCCGATTTTTGAGGTCGACCCGAGCCCGCTGGGTCGACTAGGGGTTAATCCAGGGTGTTTGGCTGTCAACCCGTGGGCCGATTCGCTCAAATGCAGATTTTGCATTTGGATGGTTCTCATGGTTCATCTTTAATCTAAAGGCCCTAGATGGTTCCTATACTTGACTTCTTCCCCAAGACATGCTTTGATGGCTTGGATTGAATCTAGGTTTAATCCTATGGCCTAAAACACTTGCCTAATCTATAAATAAGACCCTAACCTATCCTAAATCCTCATTATTCATTCATGTAACTAAACTATGGCAAAATTGCTCCTCTCATGGCCTCCACTCAAAATCCTAGCCTCCACTTCATTTCTATGAGAGGTTTCATGATCATGAGAGTGTTAGAGAGTTTCTATGTTAGTATGAGAGCCTCTCAAGTTGATTTCAAGGCTAAAGCTTTGATCTTTGTTCATGAAGATGGGGTTTTGATTGATTTGAAGCTTTCATTTTTGGGTTTTAGGATGATGACATGCATAGGCTTTGTCTCAATCTTTCATCTAATCGATTTGTGCCTTCATAGCAATGTAAGCCCTTCCCTACTCTTAGATATTAACTATGAAGTTAAATGTTCATGTTGAAAGTTTGGGTTTGATTAATTAGAATGATGCATGCTATCATGTTATGCAAGTTTATGAAGTCATTATCTTGATCTTATGAGCTAAAAGCCACAACCTTTATGTTGAAATGTTGCATTATGCAACATGAGAATCTTCATAATCATTATGTCAACTTGCATATGAAGTCATAATCCTTATATGATAATATATGTGAGTTTCTAGCCATCATTCCATGTCTTTTGTCACCATGATTCGCTTATGTACCAAGTTTGGGTTTATGCATGTTTTGAGGCTTAAGAATGTAACATGCAAGTTAATGAACACATTATGTCTCATTTGCCACCATGTTCAACTAGTGGCTTTATACCCCCTTTTGTCATGCCTTTGACAAGTTCCTTCTTTGAATCCATTATGCGAGTTTAAAAGCGTTGGGGTCACATTATGGGAAAACATAATGACATGAACATGATTTGGGTAAATGGGTATAAACATGACAACATGTAACGTTAAATATGACATGTGTTTATACTTGAAAACATGACTTGAAATATAACATGGAAGTTGACATGTAAGTATGCATAAAAACATAAGCTTGGGAATTTACCTATTAAGTTAGGTCTACCCATTGGGAATTTACCTATTAAGTTAGGTCTACACAATTGCTTGAAAACTTGACTATGAACATGACACTAGACTAAACATGAAAGTGGCCAACTCGAGGTTGGGTTGAGTTTGCAACGTAAAACTACCCGGAACCGACCGGCCTAACTAATTGTTGCAAACAATAGGACCCAATGTGAGAAGTTGGTCATGTTGTGCTTGAACCCGAGGTTAGACCAAGTTGTGGTGTAAAGCTACCCGGAACCGACCGGCTTAACTAGTAACCACAACAAAGTCTAATGTGAGAGGTTAGGGTGCATTAAGTAATTAATGCCACATGATAGGGTTAAGTTAATTTGATTAATGACTCTTAACCAAATATGACATGGGTAAATGGGTTAAGTAAATTGGTTAGGCTAATGATACTTAACAAAACATGACAAGGTTGGGTAGGTTAAGTGATTTGATTTGCCTAATGACGCTTAACCATTTTTATACCACTAGTGGACGGGGATTAAGTTAACCAACACTTAATCAATCCAACATGATAATTTGGCAAGGTTAAGTAAGTTTTCTTAATGACACTTAACCATACAAGATGATTAGGGGATGGGGTTAAGTAATTTGCACCTAACTAATCCGACACGGTAATTAGATGGGGTTAAGTAATCCACACTTAACTAATCTAAACACGGTAATTCGATGGGGTTAAGTTAGACACTTAACCAATTTAAACTCGGTAATTCAATGAGGTTAAGTAACCAATACTTAACCAACTTAACGTGATAATTTAATGGGGTTAAGCAACTTATACTTAACCAATTATACATGATGATTTGATGGGGTTAAGTAACTTACACTTAACCAATCGAATACGCGGACCTGATAAGGTTAAGTCACAAGACCTTTTTAGAATATACTTAACCATTGTAGTACGATTAGAGGATTGGGTTAAGCCAACATATACTTAACCAATCCGACTCGATAATTTGATGGGATTAAGATAATCTATGCTTAATCGATCTAGCAAGATAATCCGATAGGATTAAGGTAAGCTAGTACTTGACCAATTTGACTTGATAGGGTTAAGTCATGAGCCTCTGGGTACACTTAACCAACTTGTGGGACTAAGTCTTGAACTTAAATACTTAGCCAATCTTTGACGTGATTCGTGGGCGGGTTAAGTCATGGACTTGAATGATAACACTTAACCCAATAGACAAACCCTAGCTAGAAGAACTAGGTAGAAAACCGTGGTTAATCAAGGATAACGGGAGAGGAAGCTAAGTGGTAAACCTTAGTTAAGGGTAACTAAGTAATAATTCTTAGCTAAGGACATAGGACTAATTCTCAAAACGATGAGTAACCTGATACGGTAGGTCATCGCTTAGTATACGAGGGGGAGCAAGTTATCTGACTTGGATAAAAGCTCCAGCGCACTGGGTGCCGAAGTGGAAGCTTCGGGGGACGTGAGGATATTCTTGGGATCCCTCTGTGGGCTGCCAGGTAATTATACTAGGCCCATGAGAGGTTAAGGTCTGCGTTAGAAGGACCAAGAGTATGCCTTGGTTGCTATGCGAGCAACCTAAAGACTGGGATGGATTAGCGTGGAGTCGACGATTCTTGTTTTTGCCCTGGATAGCGCATCGCCGACTACCTACCATCTTTAGTCAATCGTGTACGTGCGGAAAGGCAGGGAACCCCCAACAGACCATGTGCTTGCTATCGAGTCATGGGTGAGGTTGGCCCGTAGGAAAGTGGGCTATAGTGGGGCCGTGGAGTGGTTCTTATACATGATTTTTCTTGGATTGCCTTTCAGTAGTTGAGGGAGGGGTCACGTGGGACCATAGCCACGAGTACAAAAACAGACCTTGATATCTGCATCGGCAGACGATTTAAAGCTCCCGACCGAGTTTCGTATTTCTTGATTTGCCCTGGCACGGAACTCGGATGGCACATTGGGGAACATGTGCATCTAGACATGGAAAACGATTCACGATACATACGTGGGATCAAGGGCGCGGTTGACGGGTGGCGTAATCCCTAGTGGTCCTAGGTGGCCAAAACCCAAACCAAGATATGGAAACGTTCATTAGGTAGCATAATCCCTAGCGGTCCTAGGTGGCATAAATCCTAAGTGGACGCGCGATAGTTCATGGTAAGGAAACACAACTAGATCAAGGGTTGCAGTCCAAAACAACTTCAAGGATAAACCGTTTACATGGGAAAGCCCGTACAGCCTACGGCAAAGAACCGAACTTATACATGGAAAGAAACATATAAGTAACCTATATATGCGGCATATTAGGTTGACAGGGACCATTACACGACTTCTGAGTAAGGGTCATTCACGGATAACACGTAATACAGTTGGGATACTAGTACGGTAGGTGCAGAGCAGATATACAGGATAGATACCATGGGACGTTATACGTGATAGATATCTTGGAATATTATACTTGATAGGAACCTGACGATGTGATACCTTGTTTTCTCTTGACATCGTAATTTATCATGACATCTTAGTTTATCTGAGTTCAGTAGTTCATCCTGTTATTTTGATTTAGCTTACCTATCTTGTTATCATGCTTATGTTCATCTCAGTTTCTCATGTCAGTTAACTTTACTAGTTTTTATACTAATAGTAGATAGAGCTTACTCAGTCTTTTTGACTGACCCGTTTTGTTTCGCCTCTTTTCTTCCGTTTCCCCCCCAGGTTACAGGGAGGAAACACTGCTGTTTAGTTCGGACTTCTTCTGCTTGAAGGTCATCATGGATGGCTTGGACTTTTCCTGGCTATGGCTACTTTACTGTTTTTATTTGGGGAATAATTTATGAAAAAGTCTTTATGCTTCTTTACTATTGCAAGACAGGTTTTGATGTACTCTGATGTAAAAGGCTTTAGACCTTATGTATTCATGTTTATGAAAGTTCGATTTTACTTCTGCTATTTTATATGTTCTGTCTTGTGATATTTCTGTGCATGTTGACCAATAATGCCCCTCTAAAGCTAGTGCATTCCTTTGCGAGTGACCCTAGCGGAGGCGGGGTGTTACATTTGGTATCAGAGCAGAAGGTTACCAGACTGGGCAAAAGTTTTTAAAGACCTTCTGAAAACTATTTGAAAATCGTTTATAAAGAAGCATTTTTCAAGAAAATTTTCTTTTAAAAGAAAAAGGCTATTCCCCAAAGGCCATTAGCACTATCCTTGTTTCCTTAATTGAATCTCTTTCCCTTTCTTTCCTCCATCTGTAGTCACAGTGGTTTTAACTGCGAGTAGTCTTTTCTATCTACGAAAGTGCTTTCCATGCGATGGAGGTGGTTCTCGAGAGACCAGTGGCCGCGTTATAAGAAAGGATAGTGAGAAAGAGGATAAAGGATACGAGCTTAAGGATGAGCAACTGGTTGGTATGGCTTAGTCCTCAAAGGAGGGAGAAAGATGAACAATGAAACCCATGACGAGTGAGTACCTTTGGCATGGTAAAACGGGGTGGATAGTTAAGTATTATGGGACAAGGACAAGATCATCGGGAGGGTAATAGTATGCTCTTATTTCTAGGGTACCTCGGAAGGAGGGTAACGATCTTGTTAAAGGTTTAGCTTTTCTTCTCTATCATCCCGTTAGGACTTTGTTTTGATCATCGTATCATTTAAGTCTGCTTCGATAGTTGAGTCTCTGCACCTTAAGTACTAACGTAATAGAGAATCCCATTTTTGTCTCAAAGTCCTATTGGAGAATCAGTCCATTTATTCATGGCTTGTTTGGATTTGAGAATGTCTATGTCAAGTGTTGAGCTTGGAAATAATGCTTATGTTTATAAGCTATGGATGGATTCTAAGGATGAAGTGGTTATCCAGTAAGGGGTGCCACTCTCGGTTTTGATAGGAGGGTAGTTAGACTCTTGACTAGCCTTGGTAATACCCTCGGAGTCTCGTGTAACCTTTTGGGTTCGGTCACGATTAGTTACTTAGAATCCCGTGATGCCTTTATTGGAAATTTGAAGCCCGATCGAGTGTTGTTCGCCGATAAGATGGATGGTTTATTTCCCTTATGCATGGGTTATGGAAATCACCCTAGTAAGTGCGCTTGGTAACCTGGTTGACATCTATTTACTTTCAAGAAGAAGTTCTTCTACATGGAATACCTTATAGTATATAAACAAGATCCAAGATTCATTAGTGAATTTTGGAAAGCTTGCATAAGATCCTGCGTACGCAGTCATGTTTGCGCCAAGTATTCTAGAAAAATGATAAGTGCTAGTGGAACGAGAGGCGACGAAGAAATGAGTTCCAGCTCATGTTATGGAAACATGAATAAGAAGCTACAAAATCGCGAAGTTAAAAGACGACTTTGATGGTCAAAGACTAGATACGCGCATGATATCTCTTTTTGGGAGTATATCCTTGATCCCTGTTTTCTGTAGAGCTTACTTGTAGGCTATCTTTTGTGGACATCCTCTCAGTCCTATTTTCTGTTACAAACCCCGTAAGGAGTTTGTCCTGTTTATCTTCTCGACCCTGTTTCAGGGAATCCTAGGTAGAACCCTATGGATGTAAACATGTATTTGAAACATGTTATGATTGATATGGTTGCAAGTGGTTGCTCGTGGATGCGCGAATACACATTAGATACTAGCTCGACTCGGTCACATTTCATATTGCATATGCACGAGTATTTATACTTGTTTATGGATGAAATCGAATGTATTATCATGCGGTTGTCGCATATGAATGAATGATTGTGCACGCATATAGTATCTATATGGCTAGGACTATTTGCATACATGTTGGATTCATGGCACTATACATATTTTGCATTAGAAAGATTATTCAGGCCTGATCATTAGCATTAGCTAAGGAACATGTACACACACGTTTTTCATATATTCATACAGCATTAGAAATCATCTATGGACAATGGTTGCTTGTGGATGATGATTTGAGTAGATGGATGATGGATGGTAGGATATGTTCTTCCTAACTTGGAGATTTCGGGGACGAAATCCTAAAAGGTGGGGAGAATGTAACAACCCGTATTTTCAATAACCTATTATAACATAAATGGAGGCAGAATTAAATTGTAAAATCTGAATCAAGGGAAACAGGCTATGCCATTGCGTTCGTCTCGGAAAAATACGCGAAATAGAGTCCGAGTTTTCGAAAATCGGAGTCCGTATGACCAAGATATGGCCTCGCGAAGTTTCACGAAAAATTCCCAAATTAAAGTATGCTTAATTAAGTGAAATGGGTTGCGCAGAGAAATATATATATAATTGAAAATTAAATAAATAAATATGCAAAAATGTTCAAAACAGCGAATTGGGAGAGGGAAATAACCGAACCGGCCGATTTTTGAGGTCACCCGAGCCCGCTGGGTCGACTAGGGGTTAATCCAGGGTGTTTGGCTGTCAACCCGTGGGCCGATTCGTTCAAATGCAGATTTTGCATTTGGATGGTTCTCATGGTTCATCTTTAATCTAAAGGCCCTAGATGGTTCCTATACTTGACTTCTTCCCCAAGACATGCTTTGATGGCTTGGATTGAATCTAGGTTTAATCCTATGGCCTAAAACACTTGCCTAATCTATAAATAAGACCCTAACCTATCCTAAATCCTCATTATTCATTCATGCAACTAAACTATGGCAAAATTGCTCCTCTCATGGCCTCCACTCAAAATCCTAGCCTCCACTTCATTTCTATGAGAGGTTTCATGATCATGAGAGTGTTAGAGAGTTTCTATGTTAGTATGAGAGCCTCTCAAGTTGATTTCAAGGCTAAAGCTTTGATCTTTGTTCATAAAGATGGGGTTTTGATTGATTTGAAGCTTTCATTTTTGGGTTTTAGGATGATGACATGCATAGGCTTTGTCTCAATCTTTCATCTAATCGATTTGTGCCTTCATAGCAATGTAAGCCCTTCCCTACTCTTAGATATTAACTATGAAGTTAAATGTTCATGTTGAAAGTTTGGGTTTGATTAATTAGAATGATGCATGCTATCATGTTATGCAAGTTTATGAAGTCATTATCTTGATCTTATGAGCTAAAAGCCACAACCTTTATGTTGAAATGTTGCATTATGCAACATGGGAATCTTCATAATCATTATGTCAACTTGCATATGAAGTCATAATCCTTATATGATGATATATGCGAGTTTCTAGCCATCATTCCATGTCTTTTGTCACCATGATTCGCTTATGTACCAAGTTTGGGTTTATGCATGTTTTGAGGCTTAAGAATGTAACATGCAAGTTAATGAACACATTATGTCTCATTTGCCACCATGTTCAACTAGTGGCTTTATACCCCCTTTTGTCATGCCTTTGACAAGTTCCTTCTTTGAATCCATTATGCGAGTTTAAAAGCGTTGGGGTCACATTATGGGAAAACATAATGACATGAACATGATTTGGGTAAATGGGTATAAACATGACAACATGTAACGTTAAATATGACATGTGTTTATACTTGAAAACATGACTTGAAATATAACATGGAAGTTGACATGTAAGTATGCATAAAAACATAAGCTTGGGAATTTACCTATTAAGTTAGGTCTACCCATTGGGAATTTACCTATTAAGTTAGGTCTACACAATTGCTTGAAAACTTGACTATGAACATGACACTAGACTAAACATGAAAGTGGCCAACTCGAGGTTGGGTTGAGTTTGCAACGTAAAACTACCCGGAACGGACCGGTCTAACTAGTAGTTGCAAACAATAGGACCCAATGTGAGAAGTTGGTCATGTTGTGCTTGAACCCGAGGTTAGACCAAGTTGTGGTGTAAAGCTACCCGGAACCGACCGGCTTAACTAGTAACCACAACAAAGTCTAATGTGAGAGGTTGGGGTGCATTAAGTAATTAATGCCACATGATAGGGTTAAGTTAATTTGATTAATGACTCTTAACCAAATATGACATGGGTAAATGGGTTATGTAAATTGGTTAGGCTAATGATACTTAACAAAACATGACAAGGTTGGGTAGGTTAAGTGATTTGATTTGCCTAATGACGCTTAACCATTTTTATACGACTAGTGGACGGGGATTAAGTTAACCAACACTTAATCAATCCAACATGATAATTTGGCAAGGTTAAGTAAGTTTTCTTAATGACACTTAACCATACAAGATGATTAGGGGATGGGGTTAAGTAATTTGCACCTAACTAATCCGACAC
This sequence comes from Allium sativum, assembly GCA_030737875.1. Classification (NCBI taxonomy): domain Eukaryota; kingdom Viridiplantae; phylum Streptophyta; class Magnoliopsida; order Asparagales; family Amaryllidaceae; genus Allium; species Allium sativum. The sequence continues at coordinate 415,269,808 of CM060923.1, read as the reverse complement.
GGTAATTAGATGGGGTTAAGTAATCCACACTTAACTAATCTAAACACGGTAATTCGATGGGGTTAAGTTAAACACTTAACCAATTTAAACTTGGTAATTCAATGAGGTTAAGTAACCAATACTTAACCAACTTAACGTGATAATTCAATGGGGTTAAGCAACTTATACTTAACCAATTATACATGATGATTTGATGGGGTTAAGTAACTTACACTTAACCAATCGAATACGCGGACCTGATAAGGTTAAGTCACATGACCTTTTTAGAATATACTTAACCATTGTAGTACGATTAGAGGATGGGGTTAAACCAATCTATACTTAACCAATCCGACTCGATAATTTGATGGGATTAAGATAATCTATGCTTAATCGATCTAGCAAGATAATCCGATAGGATTAAGGTAAGCTAGTACTTGACCAATTTGACTTGATAGGGTTAAGTCATGAGCCTCTGGGTACACTTAACCAACTTGTGGGACTAAGTCTTGAACTTAAATACTTAGCCAATCTTTGACGTGATTCGTGGGCGGGTTAAGTCATGGACTTGAATGATAACACTTAACCCAATAGACAAACCCTAGCTAGAAGAACTAGGTAGAAAACCGTGGTTAATCAAGGATAACGGGAGAGGAAGCTAAGTGGTAAACCTTAGTTAAGGGTAACTAAGTAATAATTCTTAGCTAAGGACATAGGACTAATTCTCAAAACGATGAGTAACCTAATACGGTAGGCCATCGCTTAGTATACGAGGGGGAGCAAGTTATCTGACTTGGATAAAAGCTCCAGCGCACTGGGTGCCGAAGTGGAAGCTTCGGGGGACGTGAGGATATTCTTGGGATCCCTCTGTGGGCTGCCAGGTAATTATACTAGGCCCATGAGAGGTTAAGGTCTGCGTTAGAAGGACCAAGAGTATGCCTTGGTTGCTATGCGAGCAACCTAAAGACTGGGATGGATTAGCGTGGAGTCGACGATTCTTGTTTTTGCCCTGGATAGCGCATCGCCGACTACCTACCATCTTTAGTCAATCGTGTACGTGCGGAAAGGCAGGGAACCCCCAACAGACCATGTGCTTGCTATCGAGTCATGGGTGAGGTTGGCCCGTAGGAAAGTGGGCTATAGTGGGGCCGTGGAGTGGTTCTTATACATGATTTTTCTTGGATTGCCTTTCAGTAGTTGAGGGAGGGGTCACGTGGGACCATAGCCACGGGTACAAAAACAGACCTTGATATCTGCATCGGCAGACGATTTAAAGCTCCCGACCGAGTTCCGTATTTCTTGATTTGCCCTGGCACGGAACTCGGATGGCACATTGGGGAACATGTGCATCTAGACATGGAAAATGATTCACGATACATACGTGGGATCAAGGGCGCGGTTGACGGGTGGCGTAATCCCTAGTGGTCCTAGGTGGCCAAAACCCAAACCGAGACACGGAAACGTTCATTAGGTAGCATAATCCCTAGCGGTCCTAGGTGGCATAAATCCTAAGTGGACGCGCGATAGTTCATGGTAAGGAAACACAACTAGATCAAGGGTTGCAGTCCAAAACAACTTCAAGGACAAACCGTTTACATGGGAAAGCCCGTACAGCCTACGGCAAAGAACTGAACTTATACATGGAAAGAAACATATGAGTAACCTATATATGCGGCATATTAGGTTGACAGGGACCATTACACGACTTCTGAGTAAGGGTCATTCACGGATAACACGTAATACAGTTGGGATACTAGTACGGTAGGTGCAGAGCAGATATACAGGATAGATACCATGGGACGTTATACGTGATAGATATCTTGGAATATTATACTTGATAGGAACCTGATGATGTGATACCTTGTTTTGTCTTGACATCGTAATTTATCATGACATCCTAGTTTATCTGAGTTCAGTAGTTCATCCTATTATTTTGATTTAGCTTACCTATCTTGTTATCATGCTTATGTTCATCTCAGTTTCTCATGTCAGTTAACTTTACTAGTTTTTATACTAATAGTAGATAGGGCTTACTCAGTCTTTTTGACTGACCCGTTTTGTTTCGCCTCTTTTCTTCCGTTTCCCCCCCAGGTTACAGGGAGGAAACACTGCTGTTTAGTTCGGACTTCTTCTGCTTGAAGGCCATCATGGATGGCTTGGACTTTTCCTGGCTATGGCTACTTTACTGTTTTTATTTGGGGAATAATTTATGAAAAAGTCTTTATGCTTCTTTACTATTGCAAGACAGGTTTTGATGTACTCTGATGTAAAAGGCTTTAGACCTTATGTATTCATGTTTATGAAAGTTCGATTTTACTTCCGCTATTTTACATGTTCTGTCTTGTGATATTTCTGTGCATGTTAACCAATAATGCCCCTCTAAAGCTAGTGCATTCCTTTGTGAGTGACCCTAGCGGAGGCGGGGTGTTACAACAGTGGTATACCTTTTATCAATATTGTATTTCTCACAGATGTTTTTAAGTTAGGCATTGTCGATTTGGGTTCGATTATCAGTTATAATGGTTTTCCGTATCCCAAATCGGCAAATAATATTTCTGACCACAAAGCTTATCACCTTCCTTGCCATGATCGTGGTTAAGGGTTCGGCTTCCACCCACTTCGTAAAATAATCCACGGCGACGATCACGTAATTTGATCCTCCTTTAGCGATGGATAAAACTCCAATAATATCAATTCCCCACATGGAAAACATCCATGGGCTTACCATTTACTTAAGCTGAGTCGGAGGTGCTCTGGGAATTTTAGCGAACCTTTGACATTTGTTGCAGCGTCGTGAGTAATCAGCTGCATCTTTATTCATGGTAGGCCAAAAATATCTGTACCGCAATACTTTCTTTGCTAAGGTTTGACCCCCGGCATGGTCCGCACACTCACCTTCATGTACTTCTTGCAGTACACGATGTCGTCGTGTGCTATACACCGTAGCAGGGGCATGGAAAACCCTTGGCGATAAAGGATGTCATCCTGTAAAACGTATCTTACAGCTTTACGTGTTACAGCTCGTATCTCACACTTCTTTGATGGGAGGATTCCACTCTTGATGAAATTCTTAATTTTTGTCATCCATGACTCCCTTTCTGGCTCAACTTCAAGTGCTAATTCGACTTCCATTAGGTCGAAGCTTGGCGACTCCAATATATCTATTGGGACCATTTCGGTTTCTTCAGAATTATCAGAGCTCGCTAGCTTAGCCAGTCGATCTGCCTTCTGATTATCTGCTTGTGGAATGTGTATTATATGGTAACGTTCCAAATTGCCCAGTAACTCCTCTACTTCTCGAAGATAAGTAACAAGTCGAGGTCCCTTGGTCACAAACTCATCTGAACTTGATAGACAACTATCTTGGAGTCACAGAATATATCCAATGTCCTTACTCCTAATTCCTTGGCGAGTTTCAGCCCGACAATCAGGGCGTCACACTCGGAATCATTATTGCTGGCTAGAAATTCCAATCGCAGGCATAGTAAATGGATCGTCCTACAGAAGTGATTAAAACAACTCCGACGCAGATCATTTTTGGCCCCGTTCGTATATAGCTTCCACGGACTAAGCTCCAACTCGTTTTCTGAAGCAACAACCCTGTCATCCACTGTTGCTTCTTCGTGGATCGTGAATTCTGCTATGAAGTCGGTTAAGGCCTGCCCCCTTATTGATCTCTGTGGTTGAAAATTCAAATCGAATTGGCTTAACTCGATATTCCACTTAAGTAATTGCCCTGATGCTTTGGATCTTTGCAACACTTGTCTTAGAGGTTGATCAGTTTATACAACTATCAGATGAGCTTGAAAGTAATGAAAGAGCTTTCGGGAGGCAATCAGGAGGTTATAAGCAAGCTTTTCTATTCTTGGATAATTACGTTCGGTAGCGGCTAGCTTCTTGCTTACGTAGTGTACAGGCCTCTGGACTTTGTCTTCTTCACACACCAATGATGTGCTGACAACATGTGACGACACCGCCAGATAGACGAACAAATCCTCATGGTCCATAGCTTTTGACAATATCGTGGGCTTCTCTAATAAGTCCAATAGATTTTGGAAAGCCTACACACAAATGGGAGTCCATCGAAGTTACATTTCCACCATTTTATCAAATCGAAAAAAGGGACACACTTATCCGTGGATTTGGAGATAAACCTGCTTAATGCCAAAACCTTCGCTGCCAGGCTTTGAACGTCCTTAAACTTCTATGGTTCCTCAATGTTCCTTATTGCTGCTATCTGGCTAGGATTAATCTCAGTCCCTCGAGAACTTACAATGAACCCAAGGAATTTCCCTGATGCGACCCCAAATGAGCATTTTAGAGGGTTCAACTTCATCCCATACCTTCGAAGAATGCCAAATATCTGCCAAGTCCTTTGTATGATCGGGAGAGTGTCTAGACTACACGAGCATGTCGTCCACATAGTCTTCCATGGTTTTTCCGATTTGATTATAAGACACGCGGTTGACCAAGCGTTGATATGTGGCTCCTGCATTCTTTAATCCAAATGGCATTACCACATAGCAATATAACCCCAAGTCTGTGATGAAACTTGTATGCTTCTGATCTGGTATATACATGGGAATTTGATTGTATCCCGAATAGGCATCCATAAAGGATAGAAGCTCGTGTTTAGCCATTGACTCCTCCAGTTGAACAATCCTAGGAAGCGGAAAGCTATCTTTCAGACAAGCCTTGTTCAAGTCAGAGAAGTCAATGCACGTTCGCCACTTCCCGTTTGATTTCTGACCAGGACAAGATTCGATATCCAGTCGGAATATTTCGAGTCCTTGATGAATCCATTATCCTTCAGTTTCTCCACTTCTTCCTTCAAGGCTGCTGATTGCTCCGGGCCTAACATCCGCCTCTTTTGCTTGAACGACGGGTGTTTTGGGTTGATACTCAAAGAGTGGCTCATAATAGCAGGAGATATCCCACACATGTCAGCGTGAGTTTAGGCAAAAACATCTAGATTTTCCTTCAAAAAGTCAACCAACTCTTTCGCTCAAATTAGATCTAGCTGCGATCCAATCTTCAATTCTTTTATCGAATCTGCATCGTCAATGGAGATGTCCACTGTCGTTTCATTGGGAGTCTCCTTTCGATCCTCAGGTTCCTTATCCTCTCAGGTGTCTATATCCTCGAGCGCAACTCTAGGCTACTCTCTTGAGGCTGGACCCCTTAATTGCTATGTTGAATTTTCCTTCGAAGGGCGAGAAGCGTCCTTGGGTTTTATATTCAACCCCTTCATTCGCATCTTCAACTCTGTCATGTAACAAGCTCTTCCCGTAGCTTGATCACCTCCCATCACTCCTACTCCTGCGTCAGTTGGGAATTTAAGCAGTAGGCACTAAGGTACAATACATGCCCAAAACTCTACGAGGGACGGTCGACCCAAGAAGGCATTGTAGGGTGACTCAACATCCAAACCTACAAATGGTAGGATTCTCACTCTCTGGCGATCTCCTTGTCCTAACATTACTGGTAATTCAACATATCCCATCGGAGCTGTCGATGCCCCATTGAAGCCTCGTATCCATCCTTCGCAGGGCTTCAAGTCTTTCGCTTCGAGTTTCACTTGTTCAAAGGCTTTCTTAAAGAGGATATTAACCGAGCTTCCGTTATTCACCAACATCTTATGGACTAAAGCGAGGCCGATGGCTATAGTAATTACCAATGGGTCTTTAGTGTGTGATTGAATTCCAGTATCATCTCTACCACGAAATATGACATCGTCTTCTGTTGCTTCACTAGAGTGATGTCTTCGAGGTTACTGCACTCTCCTACTTCAAAGTGCTTGGCGGAATTAACGTACTGATCCATTGCTTTGTAACTACGGCTAGCTTGATCGGGCCTGCCTATAATGGTATTGACAACGATCCCTTTACCTTTCTGTTGGGATGTGGGTTTGGAAGTAGGCTGGTTTTGGATCGGGGCTTGCCCTCCTTGCCCCCTATCCCGTGGGGCAACCTTGTACTCGTCTAGCTTCCCTCCTCGCAGCAATTTCTCAACTACATCTCTCAAATGGCGGCATTCGTTTGTAGAATGACCATGAGTTCCATGGAACAAACAAAATTTTCCCGTAGCGATCTCTTTTTTGGTTGAGTCTCTGGGTGGTGGCTTTTTACATTGCAATACGTTGTAAGTATCCAGGTAGATGTTTTCCAATGTGTCACTCAGCGGCGAATAGTTCTCAAAATTTTGGAATCGAGGTCTTTTGCTGGAGTTGTTCCCTCGATTCCTATTCCTCCTATTGCCATTGCCATTCCATTTGTTATTTCCTTCGTTCTTGTTGCCGATGTTTACCGCAACCCTTCCTGAGCTGTCGCCGGACTACTTTACTGCGACATTGCTTCGAATATCTTCCTTAGAAGCCCCTTCCAATTTTCTCTTTCTATTTGCATGGGCTTCCTCTCGTCTCAAGAGAATATTGGCTTTTTTCGTAGAACAATTCCCTAGTAGGGGGCGGTTTTCCAGAAAAGTAATCCCTAAATTCTATGTCAGGGTCGACTCCTTCTATTAGGGCCATCAAAATAGTAGGTTCGTGAGGGTCGCCGACCTAGGTAACATCAAGGTTGAAACGGTCTAAGTATGACTTCAAAGATTCACCTGGAGCCTGTTTAATCCTTGGCAACTCAATGACGCTTTTAGATTTTCGAGCATGAAGTCGAAACTGGTTCATAAAGCTTTCACATAGTTCTTTAAAAGTTGATATCGACCGTGGAAGGAGTCGGGTGAACAACATCAACGCCGCATCTTCTAGTCAAATCGGGAGGGCCTTACATTTTACAACGTCTGGAGCTGTTGTGGCATTCATGAACCATGCATATCTCATCAGATGTTGTCACAGGTCGGTTCTCCCTGAATACCGATCCATTTGTGGAAAATTAAATCGCCGAGGGAATTGGAAGTCCATATATCATCTGTAAAGGGGGTGTGAATTCGTTCAACGCCCCAGTCCTCATTAGCGTAGCGTCGGCTTTCGGACATGATTGGGCGCACCATTTCCCATGCATCAGCGTTCGTTATTGTTGGCTCAGGCTCTCTGGCCCTAATGTTCGGATTACCCTTATGCTCCTGATTAGGGGATGTCCTCATGTTTCTAGCGGCAGCTGCTCTACTCTATTCCTTACTTCCCTGTCATTCACGGGAGGAAGGGGTTGGAGGAGTTGTCCTTATGTGGGATTAATAATATTAGGATCCCTGGGCAGAACGTGAGATCCACGCATGGGCAGCAGCATAGGTTCTCTCAGGCTCGGGTCGTCAGGTCCTAGCTCATGAGCAGCATCTTCACGGGATCCCAAAGATCCAAAGGTCAACTAATCAATATTTTCAGGTCGCTCAAGTGGCCTTATTTCATAGGGCGCTCTTCATCCGAAGAGGATGACTGGTCTACTGCGAGGCGGCGAGTTGGAGAGGGCGTCTTCTGCCTACGAAGCTCGCTGATTTCCCTACTCATAGTGATCATGTTCTCCTGCATACGAAGACTGTCACGTTTGTGAGCTTCTAAAGCATTCCTTGTGCACTCAAGCATATCAAGAAGGCGCGAGAAGTCTCCATGCATGACTGGTGTAGACGGAGCGGGTTGATCACTAGCCGTCGCAGCCGGTCTCAGAGCATTGGTGGGTGCTCGAGTAGATGTACCAGCTTCAGCCACGTTCGGATTGGAGTAGGGAAGTGAAACCGATTCGGTTCGGAGGGGGTACGAGCATCATAAGCATTTCCCTTTCGGTTCGGGGTCGAGCCATCCATTCTGTTCGGAGCAACTAGTTCAGATCGGCCTGCATTAGTGCTCTATCCCCACGACCTCGTCATGATCATGGCTTATGAATCTTCGTTAGCTTCATTCTCTCGATAACCTTGCACTTCTTTTCCTTTTCCTTTAGCCATAATGTCCAATTCTTCAGTGATTAATCAGCAAATACTTGAAAATGTCTAAAACAGAGGATTAACTTCTTTGAACTTGAAAGTTCAAATAGTAGAACGATAATCCTAAAAAGCGGAGAATTCAAAGACTTCTCAGTGAAAGGACCAAAATTTTAGATCCAAAAATGGCTCTAACACCGAAACAACAATAATTCTAATAAAATTAAATTAAAAAGCAAAGGGAAACACACAATTTATAGTGGTTTGGCGTTACAGACCCTACGTCAACTTTCTACTTTTTGAATTGATGATTTGGATATAAGTACACTAATGATTCTCACTCAAATTCACTCATACAACACATAGATCCGCTCAATTCTCTCAAAAATATAGTCTGAAAGATGATTATGATCTGAATATGGTGATGAAATTCGGTTGACAAGAGGTTTTGAGTTCTGAATTTGTCAAAAGATCCCTTCAAATGGCCATTGGAGGTGTATTTATAGGTGAAAATTCTCCCAGGAGTGGCTCCAGTTCGAGGACACGTGGCAGGCATCCCATGATAGTTGGGTTCAGATAGAGCGAGATGATGACAGCGTGACTACATCATGGGCGAACGTGGGGAAATGGTTATCTTACTGCTCCGAGTTTATAGGAGTTATGGGGTGTAACTGTTGTTTATTTGCCTCGCCTCAGTTCGGATGCACAGCAAAAAAGATAGGCGGATCGGGCTCCCTCGACCCTACCCAGCCATGTCCCTGCTTCTCTGATTTTCGCTTCACCTCCATTTGATTTGGTTTGGCTTGTAACTCCGATCCGATCCGAATCACCAGTGCACGTTCTTATGATTAATACTCTTCATCAATTCCCCTTTTAGCTTCATGTAGCCTAGTTCACAAAGTAGGCTAACAGAGTGTGTGAGGGAGAATGAAATGGTGATTCCAGTTTGGTTTTGTATGAATTGAAGGAGGGGATTTGAAAAAGTTTGCATCGGCCTGGGTGTTTTTGTTTTACTGGAAGTGGGGTTTAACGTCGGATTTCAACTGGGCTTGCGAGGGAGTAGGGGTGGTGCCAAGGTAGGAGAGGGTTTGAAGAGGGAGACAACGATGTATTTTGTTTTTGAAATCATGGGATAGTAAGGGCGTGGTCGAAGGTTGAAATGTGCGGTAATGGTCTAGGAAGTGAGGAGCACGAGTTCGTGAAATCCTTAAGTGGAAGAAGACCGGTTGTAACGTGGTGGGTGCATTTGGGTCGGGTGTTTAAGTTTTGGGCCCAAATTCAATTATAAATATATAACTTAGTTTTAATAAAATATATAGTAATCGTTAATTTAATATCTCCTTCATACCTGATCGAAATTCAGCGAAACATGATCCGTTGGGATCGTATGGACAAGGGCTATGCAATGGAACTGACTGGGAGTGAATTGGAGCTCGTTACAATTTATAGAGAAATAAATTGTCTGTCTGAATCAACCGACATTTATCGTTATTTAATGATGATCGTCTAATGTGAATAAATCTCACTAACTATGCACAGTTATGTTTTTATAACATATTTTTAGGACTGATAAATGATGGTTGATTGCCATGTGTCGATTGGTTGGATGAACTGTTATTTGATAGGTTGAAATTATAGATCTAGTGATATATATATATATATATATATCGTTAATAGAATATGGATTCTGTTGATTAGGATGTTTCATGTTGAATTGAAAGTGATGTTAATTATATTGTTTAACATCTATGGATGCAAGGAAACAGGTTGGAGGGATCCAACTGGATTCGTCAAATATTATTACTGTTTATTTTCATATATTGTGATATATGATGTGATATATTTTATGTGATTGATTTTGTATGTGTGGATGACACTGGCACTGTGATTTGTTATTTCTAAAATATCATAAGTAATACTGGGATGTTAAATGGGAATATTCAAAGAGTATATTGAAAATAATATATTTATAAAATTAAAGCATTTTATAAAAGAAAATATTTACAAAATCAAAGGATATTATAAAAGAAATTATTTGATTTAATAAAAAAATTAGAAAAGGAATATTTATATAAAGTTATAAAAGGAATATTTATTTAGAAAATAAATAGAATTTTAAAAGGAAATATGTGGAAAATAAATATTAAATGGAAATCAATTTTAACAGATAAATTGGAAAATATTAATTTAAAGTAGATTTTAAATAGAATCTGTTTTAATAGATAAAGTGAGAAGATTAATTTATAAATAATGTTTTATATATTAAATAAAATATTTTCATGTGATAAATGGAATATATAAGTCTGAACTTATATAGAGAAGTAGAAATCAGTTTTAAAACCGATATTTTAAATAGAATGTGAACATAGCAATTATAAAGTGGATTTTAAATGAGATTTAAGTATTAGAAGTAAAAAGGGGATTTCGTATGGAAAATTCTATAAATAAAGGTATAAAAAGGACTTGGAAATGGAATATTATTTTTAAATACGAAATCAAACTAAATTGATATATAAAAGAAATATTATTCACATTCGATGTGAATAATGGATTAAAATATTTATTTTATAAATTAAAACATGTATAAAGAAAAATTGGGATTTGAAATACAAATTCAAATGGGAATTTGAATGAGATAGGCAATAGAGTTAATTGAATATTAGTTATTCGAATAGAGTTAATCAAATATTAGTTATTCGAATAGAGTGAATCGAATATTAGTTATTCGAAAAGAATTAATCGAATATGAGTTATTTGAAGAGAATTAATCAAATATAAGTTATTCGAAGAGAGTTAATCGAATATAAGTCATTCGAAGAGAGTTAATCGAATATAAGTTATTCGAACAGATATAATAGAATATAAGTTATTCGAGGAGAGTTAATCGAATATAGGTTATTCGAAAGAGGGTTATCGAATAGATTGTTCGAAAGAGAGTTATATGTTGAAATTCGATTATATCGAATTTGGGAAAGTACTATTCACTTTCCGTTTTTAATCAAGATCTATTTATTTATTTATAAATTAGTCGGTTGTTTATTTATCCAAATTAATAAATAAAAGTTATATTTAAGTTATTATATTTCGGAAGCATGAGATTATAACACTATTATTATAATCAAATGATTTTTGTAAAAGAAGTGGATTCATAAATAGAATCCGAGAGTTACGTAAGGAAGTTTGCTAAAGATTTAAAGGTGAACTTTGTCTTTTTCGAGGTTAGAAATGTTGTTTAGTTAAGGTCTGAGAGGTAGTTACACCCCTACTTGATTGACTTCATTTTTAACTAAGGAATGGTTAAGGTTCGACAGTGAAGGCCGGTTAACCGAATTTAGTTAATGAGTGTAATGGTTTGATTTGGCGTCACGATTTTTTACTTAAATATCTGTTGAAATCCAATGAAGGAGTTTTGTAAATGTTTTCGAAATAAGAATCAAAAATGTTTTCTAATATATAAAACATGAAATGAGCGTAAATATGGAAATGATTTCCAATGATTAATAATGTGTTTACACCAAAATTGGTCTAAACACCCAAGGTACTAAAACTGTACTTTACCAATACGTTAAGAAATAAATGGAGCCATGTTTAATCAGCAATTGAAAATGAAAAATGTGAGAAAGGTAAAGTAGAGACGAGATTTAGAGTGATTCATCCGTTAATTAGGCCTACATCCACTGTGATGGTGATTTCCAATCTTATAACGAGGATTACAAAATACATCAATTCTCTCTTTTCATACATCTCTATATTCACTCAATATACCCTCGTTTATGTATTTCAATCTTGGAATTATACAAGAGAATGGTAGAATTTGAGGAGAAGAAGGATGGATGAATGATTGAGAAGGAGGGTGCCTTCGTTTTCCTTGATCACAAGATTGTACTTGACGCCATGGCCGTGTCATTGTTTGAGGATAGAATTTAGCAGCACTTCATGGTTTCAAAGATTATATCCCCTTTATTTTGGCAGCCATGGTGTATCTATAGGTGAGCTTCCTTCAGAAAATGACCTGAAATCCGTTTATGTAGGCTACGAATCGCTCATTTTATTAATTACAATCATGCCATCGAATAGCTGTAGCCAGCTGTACTCAGTTATCATGTGCTATTGGGTCAATAGTAGCGGGCGTCCCAGTAAGAGTGAATGCTTTGGGAAACTTGGAAACTTTTACAAAAGTAGAACGTGGGACTGGACTCGATTCTCCCATATTCCTTGCACGACCGACCTTCTTAGTTCAAGAGCGCTCGTCCTTTTGCTGCCTTTGCATGGCGTTGTTTGTCCTTACGGCTACGCTATAAGGTCGCTTCCGCCTATGTTGAATGGACAACTTGATTTGCTTCGGTGTTTGAGCAGCTCTGCCCTAATATGAACGACCGACCTTTGCTTCTGTGCCTGAATCACGATTCGTGTCTATCTTTGGTTGGAGACATGGTCACATAAGATGTTGCGAGCGCTTGTTTAGCAGTTCCGTCCCAGGCTTGGCCTTTTGATGGATAAACAATTTCCCCTCGAAGTTTGTAGTTTTTTAAAACATCAAAAATTACGAGCTTCGAAGTAATGAGATGCAATCCTGCTGGATGGTAAGTTCAACGTTCTGCAAAATAGGCGCCCTCACAGATAGCTTATGTTTTCAAAATTTGAATATTTCGATAATTGTTAGTCTAAGGACACTTGGAGGGATATTTTCCGAGTATGCAAAACCGGATCACTAGATTTTAATTGAGTTGTCATGTCATTAAAAAGGGGCCTTCTAGTCTTCTTTAAATATTGTCTCTTCATTTTCCCGCTTTTATTTTTCTCCAATAAACCTATTTCAATGGTGATTTCACTGCAGAAGACGTCGTTGTTGCTTCTTGATTGATCGTTTTGCCTGACCCTTTTTTTGTCGAAGGTTTACTTCAACTGTGTTTCCGACTATAACGCTCCTTTCTTCGAATTGAATTTTGCTCGTAAGTAAATTTTGTTCCCTTTACCTCTAACTCTAGGTTAATTCTCTCGATTTCGTGAAAGAGGGTTCCCAGCTTGGTAACATCGAGTTGCTTGAACACACATGGTTGTGATGTTTGAGAAGTGTTGATTTGGCTTGGTATGTACTTGGATTTCACGTAGAACCTTCTAGCGGTCCCAATTTGTATGATAAACTTTTAGCCCTTTTTATGCTCGCAAGTTGCTTGCTGAAATGCCTATGAAACGACATTTCCTAATTCATCATACCTTTAGCAGATGTTTTATTGGATACTTATATCATAGTGATACTTCTGCTTCCCCCCTCTCACTATTCTCTTGGCATGAACGATTAATAGTTGCAACTGAACAAATCAGAGCCTTTGTTTCTTATACCTTTGAATTTTCAATCCTTCTTTTATGTGATTATACTGCTAGTAAGCCCTTATTGTCGGGTATGACTGACGATTCACTTGGAAGGTGTATCTATGCAGAGTTGCCACCTTTTAATTACTAGCAACTCAAATTTTTTTAAGCATGCTTATCTGTGCTGACATGTAACTAACCGCTAATTCATCTTAATCCCAGTTAACTCATCATGTCTGGGGAACGAGAGGGCCTGGATCGGGCAATTGAGGTTGCTCCGGCTACTGGTTCCGATTTTATTGTTAGTCAGAACCATCCTCGACCCTGCTTTTTTGATAGGGTGGCGGCCGGTTGCCGTAAATCGACACTTTCTTTTGATCAATATTTGCAAATGTGCAACCGCTTCGGGTTTTCTAAAGCCGAAGCCAGATTTCCCAGAAAGGAAGAATTGGCCGATCATCCGCCCTCTAGATATGTGACAGTTAATTATCATACGCTGTCCAGTGGGGCGATTCCTCCTTTTAATCCTTACCTAGAGTCCATTTTGCGGCACTTGGCCATTGCCCCATATCAGTTGCATCCTAGTGGGTATCAAATTTTGCTTGGGCTGTACATACTCTTCATGAAAGTCAGGCAATAGGAACCCACGTTTATGGATATTTGTTCTTTGTATACTTTTAAGAGAAGGGAGGCAGATAGTCCTTCTTTCCTTTTTATGGAAGATATGCATGGTAGAATTATTACTGGTCTAACGGATGGCGCTAAAGGATTCCCAGATCAATATTTCTTCGTCCGATGTCCTGGTAGATTCTATGGTCGATGGGAAGAAGGAGGTAATTGCACCTTTTCTCTTATAATTCTTACTCCTTTTCTCTTTCTCATTTGGATTTCTTTCTGATTCTTGTAGTGATTCCTTCAATTGTGGGTCTTACTTTAGATCAAGCCCTCCTCAATTCTTTAATTTCTGTTGACAAAAAAGAAAGGATCAGAGAGGTGTTGCTTTCAGAGGAGAACCTTCGCAAGTACCAGTTGATTCATTCTACACATTCCTTGAAAAAGACTTTGGTTCACTCTCAATGCTCCGCTGGTAAGCCTTTTACCAAAAAGAAACGTCAAATCCCTGATGTAAGTGGTCGACCTTCGTCTTTGATTACCGAAGGGAGTGACAAAAGAGTTGATGATAACACGGTCGGTTTAAGGGTCGATGAAATTTCTGGAATGACCTCCGAAAGTTCTGCTTGCCCTATTACTCAGGCGGAAGGTTCCTCAGGGACTTTTGGAGACATAGGGGATTTGGACTCTGCCAAATGCTTGAACAGGACGACGTTGTGATGTCTGACCCCGTTGTATCTGATATGGGAAGAATCCGAGGGCCTGCTCAGCGTCCTGGGAAAGCTTCTGCCATCAAAACTTTCCCTGGAACCAGTTTTGATATCATCTTACTTATGGCATAATTTCCCATAAATCTGATAATATCTTAACGCTTGCGGAATTCAAGCTTTATTTTTCAGGTGTAAATGCGAACTATTCGTTGTCGGATAGCTTTTCTCAACAAGCCGATCTTACTGATCCACGAAGCCTCTTACAGTCTTGCCTTTCCTGTTATTTGAAGCATCCCCAACTGTCTTCAAGTTCTCAGGTCCAACATACCTCTGAACTTCCAATGGTCGATTCATCAAGGCGTGGAGGACTTGATCAGGCTAAGGTGCTTGCACCGATTGAATCTTCTGCAAGATCTATTGTTCCGACCCCTGCTCAGGTTCAAATAATACGTGATCGTCCACCTTATAGGATTCCTCCTGGAAACTCAACGTTTAAGGATCTCTTTAGCGGTTGGGACTTAAGGGGAATGCATTTTGACCTGGATTTACATCCCAATGATAGGCGAGATGCTGTGAAAAGTTTGGATGCCCTAAAAAGTAGCATGACCAATCAACTTAGTATTGTTAAGAATCAATTTGACACACAATTGAATCTGTCCATGAAGGATGTTGATAGGCGACTAGAACATTGGGCCAAATTTGGTTACGAATTCCAGAAATTGAACGCTCGGCACCTTGACCATATTGAAATCTTAGAAAACGACAAAGTTGGCCCGATCCACTTGATTAGATCCCAAGAATCTGAGATTTATTCTTTAAAGAACAGAAGCATTAAAGTGAGTAGCTTAGAGGCCAGAAATGTTGAGCTTAGGAAGGAGCTAGAGGGTGTGCGAGCGCGCTTTTAGAAGCACAGTCTACTCAAGAACTTGCTGAGCGCCATTTGGCCTTAGAAAAACAGGTTTCAATTTCTCTAAAATAGGAAAACATGGCTCTCAAAGGCAAAATTGCTTTCCAGAACGAAACCCTTAGAGCCTTTGAAGAGGATAAAATCAGGTTGCATAGAGATCTTGATGAAGCCAGAATCGGGACTAACAATACTTTGTTTTAATTCTATGTTTGCAGCGTCATGAGTCATGGAAGTTTAAGCTATTTGAACAAGGATTTTCCGCGAACTCTGGCTCTTGTTTGGGAACAGGTACTTTCATATTCCAATGATGTTGATGATGAGTTCGTTCAAGAACAACTTTTAGAAGAAGAAGACTGCAAGGCTCTGGTTGAAGGTAGGAAGATATTGGCGAACGAGCGAGCTCAATCGTTTAGGAGGGAACGTTCAGACTCTACCATTTCTTGTTCCCCACCTGATTCCATCAGAATTGATATTTCGAGCTCTCCTATTCACCCTGCCTATTCACCCCGCAGATCGCTCTGCCTTAGATGTTGCAAGAACTCAACCCATTATCGAGTATCCAGCTTAAGAAAATGTTGTTAAACAGTGCGTGAGTCATGGCAATACTACTTTTAACGCGAACGATCACAGGGCTAATTTTTTATACCTAGAAACTTCAAATAAAATTGATATTTACCAGTCTATCCCGGATTTGGATAACCTTATTTCTTCACCTGGGATTGCTGTGTTTTGCGCTTGTTATTCGTTTGCATCAGGTGTTCTTTCACCACCTCCGTCATTTGTTTATGGCACTACTGCTCAACCTGCCACCGTTGACTCTGTCCTAATATCTACCAGCACTAACCCTCTCATCACACCTTCATCAGACAACCCATTTTTACCAGATGTGTCCGATCCGGAAGATGAAGACGAGTTTTGGAATACCAAGGCTGTGTCCACCCTGAAATGCAAAAGGAAGCTAACTGATTAATATTCCAAGATCATAAGCTTTTTTCCTTCGATGGTTCTTTTGTACAGATAGATCAGAAAATGCCTGAACAATTGGTTCATCCTCCTCTGTATAAGAAATAGCATTGGTGACCTTTATGGTCTGATTCCAGCCTATTTTCTTTTACCTGTTACGTACTTAGACTGATTGTTTGTGCAAGTGCCGGTCCTCGCTTAATATTCTGTGTTTGTGCACTTACGTTTGTATTGTTTAGGTGCTATCATAGTTTTATTACTTTGTTCTCATGAGTGGTTGCACTTTTAGTTTGTTGTTCGTGCAAATCTTGTCGTTCGAATAGTTCTCGCAATGAAGTTATAACTAGTCTGTGGTATGTTTTGAGTGGGCATTGGTGATTTTTTACACAATGGTGTTGTCCCCATACCAAAGCTCTTTTTAATTTCATAAATTCCGTTAATTTGAATGATGATTTCATTTGATCAATTCATGATTTTTTTTTTAAAAACGCGTGGTTATTATGTGTGTTTTCTTTTGGGTGCCCCCATGGGAGATCTTGGGTTTAAATTTCGACCCAAGTTCGGCCTTGTTAGTCCTCATATTTCTAGGACTGACAGACCTTGTTGGATACCCCCTTTTGGCTAGGATTTCTGATTTGCGCTGGTCCTTCCAGCATGTTTTGTCGGTCCTTCAGACACTAGGACTAATGTTTCCAGCCCAGGTATTTATCCGTAGGACATTTTTATTATTTCCCTTGTACCTTTTTTTTTGAAGCCTGATGTCAGTTTCTCCAGCAAATGCTTGCTAAGGGAAGTACCACCTTTCGGCTTGTTGTTTGCCTTAGAACAGCATGTCTTGTTGAGGCAATGTGCTTATGCGTCCACTTTGGTCAGCATGCTTTTTATAGTGCTTTCTAGCTGTTTTGCTCAAAATGTGCTTTGAGAACCCTCCCTTCGCGATTAGGATGGGTATGATTAATTACTTTTATCATTCCTATATTTTGAAAAATCAGTTTTTAGAATGAATCGATAAGTATGGTACTCAGATAAGCACATGATAATTTCATTTATACAAGGCACTTATAAGTAATTCATTGTCAAATATTAACATGAATATAGCAAGTGGCACCACAAGGTAAAACGACTACTATCTATTAAGCAAATAGGGTAAGAAACAGAGTAATAGAGCATAGTGACGGGAATTTTAGTTCAAAACTTCCACGATCGAGACACCAGCTACTGATCCTTAGCCAAGCATTAGCTCTGGGCTAGCCTAGGTCCTTTCCTCAGAGAGTTTGCTGCTCCTTGTTTACAGAGAAATATGAGAATGGCCTTGCACATATTGTTGTAAATGGTTCTCCCTGACCAGCCCCTCGATTAACGATTTTAAGTGCCTACACTCGTTAGTGTCATATCCTGGTTGGTTATGGAATTGTCAGAAACTTCTTAATTTTATGGTAGCATCTCTGGCTTGCATCCGTTCTGGGACTGGATACTTTTCTGTGTTCTTAGTTTCCATGAAGATATTCCATATGGTGTCATTAAGGGAGGTGAATTCAGAATCCTTGAAAAAGCGTGGTTTCCTTTTAGGCTGTTTGGTTCTTCCCTTGTCGCTTCTTTACGAAACTCCACCTCTTGCACCTAAGATATATTTGCGCTTTTCATTCTGGTTTTTGGAACGAGTTCTTTTCTCCCTGCCGGGTCTTCGCCAGGACCCATAGTCACAACACGCAATTTTATTAGTAGAATTTCCTTGTTCAGTAAAAACTCTATTTCGCTTGCATGAATTGTTCGAGCGAACGGAAGGTCAATGCCACGTGGTGTGGCTTTTACGATAGAGGCTTGAACAACGAGCATTGGCTCGATCTTCTTTATCATTGCGTCGTTTGCAATAATTATTTGACTCGTTAACCCTGTCATTGCTTCTTCCAACTCCCTCTTGGTTACGTCCGCCTCAACTCTTTACGGTTCCTTTTCTCCGGGACAGATGGTAGGCAAAGTGGCAATGTCAATGACGCCATCGATTTTGTCAGTGATTTCCTTCGGCGTTCTCATGATTTCAAGCATAGTGCCTCTCAGAAAATCTTATCGGATCTGAAATGGGGAAAGAGGCAAACACGGCCCCATGGTGGGAGCCAAAATTTTTACACCAAAATTGGTCTACACACCCAAGGTACTAAAACTGTACTTCACCAATACGGTAAGAAATAAATGTAACCGTGTTTGATCAGCAATTCAAAATAAATAATGTGAGAAAGGTAAAGTCGAGACGAGATTTACAGTGGTTCAACCGCTAATTAGGCCTACGTCCATTGTGAAGGTGATTTCCAATCTTATAATGAGGATTACAAAATACATCAATTCTCTCTTTTCATACATCTCTATATTCACTCAATATACCCTCGTTTATATAATTCAATCTTGGAATTATACAAGAGAATAGTAGAATTTGAGGAGAAGAAGGATGGATGAATGACTGAGAAGGCGGATACCTTCGTTTCCCTTGATCACAAGATTGTACTTGACGCCATGGCCGAATCATTAGTTGAGGATAGAGTTTAGCAGCACTCTGTGGTTTCAAAGATTGGATCCCCTTTATGTTGGAAGCCACGGTGTATATATAGGTGAGCTCCCTTCGGAATATTACCTGAAATCCGTTTATGCAGGCTGTAGATCGCTCATTCTATTAATTACAATCATGCCATCGACTAGCTGTAGCCAGCTGTCTGCAAATGTACTCAGTTATCATGTCCGAGCGGGTCCATAGGAGCGGGCGTCCCCGTAAGAGTGAATGCTTTGGGAAACTTGGAAACTTTAACAAGAGAAGAACGTGGGACTGGACTGGATTCTCCCCTGTTCCTTACACGACCGACCTTCTTAGTTCAAGGGCGCTCATCCTTTGCTGCCTTTGTATGGCGTTTGTCCTTACGGCTATGTTACGAGGTCGCTTACGGGTATGTTGAATGGACGACTTGATTTGCTTCGGTGTATGAGCGGCCCTGCCCCAATATGAATGACCGACCTTTACTTCTGCGCCTGAATCACGATTCGCGTCTAACTTTGGTTGGAGAAATGGTCACATGAGATGTTGCGAGTGCTTGCTTTTCAGTTCCATCCCAGGCTCAGTCTTTTAACGGATAAACATAACATATATTTTCTAAATTTAAAAAATAAGAATTTACGAACATATGGAAACAGGAATAGGGAAATGAATAATTGAATGAAAAATTAAATTAAAGGGGATTAGTGTTGATTGATGATTTTCTCGGTAAGATTTCAATTTGGAAATACGACCGTTGTTTATACATATGTTTTCCATTGATAGCTAAATAACCGACTATCGAAATTCCTGACCATTTTCGTTGTCAATACGAAGAGACCGGGATCAGATTTATTATCTGAAAACCACTCCGTATGGGCATTTCCATTACGAATCAAATATGATGAAGATAATTGAAGACGAATTTTATGCAAAGGCTGTTCTGACAAATCCTAGGTAGAAATTGCCTAAGATGGGTTTACAGAATAGTGCCTTCGGTTTGTCCAGTCCCAGGACCACCTATATGGAAGAATGTCTGACAGAGTGTGTTTAATAGATCGCATAATTTGATCTCTTCAAACGTATTTGCGTTTGGTGGCAGAGGAACTCGTTTCTTATTGCTTTATACACGTGATATTTTTGTAGAAATCATTTTATGATTTGGTGGGTATGACGATGTGACATTCAAAGTAAATAAAGGTGTGATCTGGGCGTTTTGACCTCAAGCGTCACAATTAGGAAATGGTATAAAATTGGGTAGGTCGCATGGCTAAGTGGTTGGCTACCAATTAAGGTGTATTGTCACCTTATCTAGTGTTTCATTTACTTCTATAATTTATTACGATGTTGTCCCTTTCGGGAAACGGTTGTTGATCCCAATCGTCGGTGACAATACATTCGGTATACTCAAGTGAAATGAGTGACCGGTCATGTTTAGCCTGGGTTACAAGATGTTCTTGTTGAACCCGGTGTATTCCTCTCTAGATATACACTGTCGGAATGTGGTCCCGTACCTTGCAAGTTGGAATCCATTACCCAATAAGCGCCCATGGTTTTTGATTATATATTATGTATGTGGAACGTGAGATGAAAGTGTTCTGCTAGACGATTATTATATTGTAGTTGATAGACACTATTAAAATATCAAAATTATATTTTGATATAAATATTATCTTTTCTTTCAAAATGATTTTTGAATGATAAATCAAGTGTTTTGGATTCTCATAAAGGAAAACCAGTTCTGTGTAATATGGCGTGGTCTTATAAGATATCGTTTATTTTCTTAAACTATTTAAAATTGTTTACTCATACCAGTCCCATGACTGACCAGTAATGTATTTTGTTTTGTTTTCCCTAAATTTGTATGGGCAATCAAGTAGTCAGGACGTACAGATACACTAGAAGGAGCTTGGAGCAGGAGGCTTCAGCAGCATTTTATAGCTATTCTTTATTTCCGCTGTGATGTAAGTGTTGTACTCAAATATACAAATGCAGATTTGTGTTTCAAAGTTATGTTCTACACTATATTTTATTCGTTCCACTGTGAGAATCGTGTCACTCTGATTCTGTTGTTGTTCCTCTCTTTCTTCTAATCTAAACTTCTATATTATCTATTCTCACCCTCTAACTTCTTTCTATTGACGTTCCGGTATTTCCGAACTGAATAGTCGACATGGTGTTGTGTGTCGATTTTCTAAGTCGAAAATTTTCCGGGCTGTTACACTCCCATAGTTCCACTTAACCCCTAATCAAGTTATCATGTTCACACAATCCCTAAGGATTCAACTAGGTTAAGTATTTCAATTCATTACCATATTCATTTATGTATACAATGTGTTAGACCTCCCACATTAAGCCTACAACTTGTGGATGATTTATACGTCGGGCAAGTCCGGGCAGACTTGTTCCACAAGTCGGGCTTAACCTCGTGTCTTAGCACGTCTCCTATTTATGGACTTGGACCCCTCACATTATATTCACCACTTGTGGTTGCTGGATATGTCAGGTGATTACGGGCAGACTTCGGCCACAAATGTAATCTAACCTCGTGTCACAAGCGCAGTTACAGTTTCTAATTACTGTAATCCTAGGCACCTTTACTATTAATCAATTATACCTATGTCATTATAGGTTTTCATGCCCCTTTTCCAAAGTTGTGTTCATATTAAACCATATGCCCCAAATTAGTGTCATTAATCCCAATTTGATTATTGCCCAAAATTCAGATTCACATATTTCATTCAAATTATTCCTAATCTTCCAATTACAAGTTATGCCCCAATTTTTACTGTTTTCCCCTCGTTCTCCATTAAACACATTCGCATATTTCAGCGGCATGCCTAGTATCGGAAGTAGCTAGGCTATATAAAAATAAAAGGGAAAGATGAAGGGAAGATGACAGAAATGATCATACTAATAAGGTTGACATATAATGACAGAATTTGGCATAAACATATAGTGGCACATTAAAAATATAGGAATATAGGAACGGATCTGATGAATATGTTACAATAGGATTGATTCTAATATAATTGGGACATCATAAATAGGCATGATAGGATCTAAACTATGAATCAGATATTCCACTGATAAAAAATCTAGTTTAGCCACAACTAATAGAAACATGCATAAGGTGATCTAAATAGTGAATTAGATCCATAAAGAGTAGCAGATCTGACATAATAAATAAGCATAGGTTTAGACCTAATTCCTATTCATGTCAAATTAACTTAGATACACACAGATATGATATGATTTAATTAGCCACAGGCATAGATTTAAGTTACTATCATGTCATATTACTTTAAATTATTTTGATCTAAAATTAACATAGAATCATAGTGATTTTGGATTTAGAAAATAGAAGGAGAATAGCCGATGTTGAATCACAGATCTACACTTGAATAACTATAAATTTGATTAACTTGATTGTAGAAGAAAAAGGTTTGATTCAATCTGGGCAGCGACAACATCTAGTCCTCCATTATTTTCATTGTGGAAAAACAAGAGAAATGAGGCCATATTTATAGCTGCCATCCCCAAACCCTAATCTGCCACATCTGCCTTAAGGGGTCGACCCCTCCTTTATGGGGTCGGCCCATGGGTCGACACCCCCCTTAAGGGGTCGACATCCTTGGGCAGGATTTTTCCCGCTTACCTCAATTCTGTGCGATTTTGAATTCTGGACCCAACTTTGAACCGGTTTTGAATTTCTGGACCATATATATATGTATATATATATATTCTTCTTGTGCATATACAAACTTCAAACCTTAATAACTTCTTCATACATTGTCTGTTGTACGCAAACCAAGTGTCTATTTTAGCCAGAATTCTGATACGAATACAATGACGTAGTCTATTTCACTTAATTCTGAATATTAAATTAAATATTCTTTTATTTATCCTCTTTAATGTCGTTAAAATTCGGGGTGTTACAAAAATGATAAATATTATTTTTAAAAATATTGTCGTGTGCAACGGGATATGCTCTAGTTAGAAATAAGTTTAAAATTTTAGACTGGTAGAAATGAATTTCTCAAGCATTTGTTGATTATTAAAACATAAAGGCTGTATGTGATTATATGTTGTTAAAAAATTAAATAGAATTTATTTATACTGTACAATAATTATTGTGTGTTGTTTCAACAGTGCAATATTGATCAAAGGTTTTTCCCCAATTCTAAACTCAAATGTCCCGTATCCATATTCTACTTTCCTTTTGTTATGCATATCCTATTTCCTTCTATTCTTTCTCTCTACCAAATTGTACTACAATACTCTGCCACTAGTACTAAATATGTCGATTACTTTACCTTATTTGCTTCGATTTTTCTCACAACTGGAACAAATATTATAATTTGCATCAATTTCAACTTAACAACCGATGGAATTTGTAACAACTCGGAGGATTTTCTCCTAGAAAATGGATTTTTGATAAGTGATTACTCAATTTAATATTAGAATTTAAAACTTAGATAAAAATTTTAAGTTAATAACTAATGCTGGAGATATCATTTTTAAATTTAGTTTGCATAGAGATGTAGTTTTTATAGAAACATAAAATGTGACCAGATAATATTTCCGAATAAATTCAATGTTTTGTTTTCATAAAGTCATCAAAGATTTGTGAATAGTTAAATGAACCTGTAATTACTTAAACAACATTTGTAAATGTGTTATTATAGTTAATAATTAAGTATTCATTAAATTAATAAAGTAGGATTGCAACATAAAGCTTTTCATTTTTAAAATAAGGAGAAAAGTAAGAAAAAGTGCTATAAGCACCGTTATTACTTACACAAATGGTACTTGATGGACATTAGGAATTAGTTGAAAATTGAGGTAGCATGGAAGTGTAAGAGATTGTATGAGTGAGTTGTCAAAATTCTAAAGGCATTATGTAATTTAAAGGGTACTTGTAACACCCCGTATTTTTAAATTAAAAAATAAAATAAAATTTGAAACGCGTTCAAAATTTTGTCCTGGAGTTAGCATCATTGCATCCGTGGCAATGTCCTGGTCAAGATCTATGGTCTACAGGAAACGGTTTAAGATGAAAAAGATATCTTTAAAATAAAATATTACTACAAACATGAAAAGAAGGTATAAAAAAAACAATAACCGCCATTTTTCTTAGTTTTGTTAACAAAATCCTATGTATCTCATTTTGTAATGACATGTCTTTGCCAACTGAGCGGCCCAGGTTCGTGTCCTGCTGCCGCCATATTTTTATTTTAGTGGAACGACTAAAATAATACATAGTCCAAGAGGAAAATATGTGTAAATGCACATATAATGAAAATTATACATAAAGGTGAGTGTAAAAACCAAATTACCAAAAGATTGATATTTTTTTTCAAAATTCTAATTTATCGAAACTCGTGTTGGTTTGTCTATTGTCCTACAGAAAGGAAAAAGACATAAAGTATATCAGAGCTCAGAAAACCTCTCACATCGGAATGGATAAAATATAATATAATCAAAATATAGCCTTATCTAGATAATAATACTGCCTAACCGGTATCCAAATATATCATATATCTGCCACAAATCTAACTTTTGAGTATGTTATGAGGACGGGATCAGAACACATGTTCTGGTGACTGGATTTAAACTACACATTTCGGATAACCCTACATATATCATTCGGTTACATTTTCTTATTTATTAGGTTACTTGGGTTAACAACACTCAAGGCTTGCACACACCTTGTACCCATCTACTTCCCAGTGGATTAACCTAATATAGTATATATGTAGCTACCCCCAACAATTAGGTACCCCCTATGGTTCCGTATTCTCACGGTCCCTACCGTAACGCAAACAGAAATATACGCAGTCCCTCATCCTGCGTCGAAACGATGTATGCATCTCTATATAACAATGCTACATTTCACATAGAACCGTCATTGACATGCTAAGTAAGATGGACTGCCACCTTCGATCGAATCAGATTCCATCACAAAGTAATGTCATAAAGTCTATAATACACCACACGGAGCAGACATGTATGTATCCTAAGTTTCTCACGTACGTATCGTTAATCGTACTCGATGCCATAACATTTATGATACACAATCCAGAAATGTTATGCATGTATCCACACATATTATCTACTATGCACAGAGTTCCAAAACAGTGTGGTATCAGAAACACGGAACTCGGTCGGGAGCTTTTTCAGATATCTGTATACACAGATGCTATGGTCTGCATTTTCATAGTGACTATGGTCCCACCTGATCCCTTCCTATACTAGTGAAAGAAAAACATAAGTGAGAGCTAGTGACGTGGCTTCGGGGAAAACAAGCAATAAATCCTAATTGGCTTGTCCCTCACCGAAAGCCTTGATAGTAAAAGGTCTATGTTCTTTTGGTTTAGATCTTCGTCATTCCGCATCACGCATCACGTATCATGCTGACTGTCGATGGTTGGTAACCGACTACTTCTATCAAACAGATGATTAGACCCGCCAATGGCAAACAAAAATGGTCGTAACCCACCTAGTCACAAGGCAATAGGATCATCGAATCACCTAAGCCACCCTACAACCTTCTGATTGCCGACTATCGTGGTCATCAAGGTATACTCACAGGGTAGTAACGCGCATAACCAACCCCTACGACCACATCCTAAGCGTTATCACAACACAGAGGACTACCAGAAGTACCCTCCACGTCCCAAGAAGCCACGTGCTTCCCCTTCTAGTCCTTCGGAGCTAGCAGAATATCAACATAAAATAGGCAGAATAATCAGATGGACGTGCGCTCCCCTCGTGTCCTATGACACCACGATGATCTACCCTATTGGATTATTCACCTTCAGACATACGGACTAGTCCAATCGCATTTGTTTAATGTGTTATTAGACCCTATGTCCAACTGCTTATTTTTGAGCTTGCTCTACCTCAACAGATTCCCAATCGAGTTGATTATTTCAATCATTTTAACTTCTTATTCAAGTTACCAAGTGTTAACGATATTTTTCATCAATATCCAAATTAAGGAGCATAATGTGTGTATTCACGAAGTCTGCTGCTGCCATAACTCAGAATTCTCAGGAAATGGTCCTAGATCTGTGGAGGGAAGATTTCTAGGCCATGACAACTGTATTGTGTATTTCATTAAGAAGAAAACAGGCTAACGCCTCCCATGAGTTCATGGATGAAAGGACCGCAATAGTCGCTAACTTTGATGAATCCTTTGTAATAGACCTTCCTGAGGAAGGAGTCTGAATTACAATAGAGGTCGAGCTAGGAATTCACACGCGATATTGTTACATCGATTCTTGGGTAGCGTTAGGCTCAGTGTGAGGACATGGATCAATCATGGCGGCTCTTTAGGGGAAGGAGAAGGGGGTTTCATATTTCTATCAAAATCCTCTTTCTCCGCTACTGGAACACCTTGATTGATCCCCTCATTAAAAATATCAGTGTTAACTCCCTGTTTCATCGTTATGATACTACAAGTTTATCAATCGCAAGATGCATGGGACTCTGAATTCTCCATTTATAAATTGTAGATATATTACAAGAATAGATGATTTGCTCTCCTTGAGAAAGAAGGAGCTAGATTGAGAAATAAAAAGATCATCCCTCTATGCGGAGTATCTGAGGTCCTATTGATAGAGAATCCGGTGTCTTTCCATCGGTAGGTTGTTGGGCTGGGGCGATCTCTGTCGGCCGCTTTTTCCTGGGTTTCGGGCATTGGACTATCGGTCCTCCTCGTGGTGCCAGTTACAGCTTTTCGAAGGGATAGCTCCAGCTGAATTGGGCTCCCTCCTAGGCGGAAGGGGCTTGGTGATGCGACGGATTGCGGGGGCATTTCATATGTCTCGGTGGATGCTCTCAGCATCGGTCCATTACTGCGTGCTTTCGGATGTAGGATTTCGACTTTATTGTGGGTACTCGGAGGGGCCCGCCCTCATGTCGTACATAAATGTTTGCCGATTTAGAACCGTTGATGGTTTATGTACTAAGTGGATTAGTACAAATAGCCCGTGTCCTTGTTTGATTCTCGGTTTAGCTTTCCGGTTTGACTCCCTGAAGGGTAGATTTCGGTGATATTCATGTTACTTACGAAAGTAACCCCTTTCTATGTCCATGGAACCGTTCTTTGAGGGTTGATTTCAAACCATCTCTATGCTCCCACCTGGTACTCGTCCTCTTTTTAAGTGTTGGTGTCCATTGGTCGATTCTTGGCGGGTAGATCCCATCGGATAAACCTTTGTTGGTACCTGGTAGTTTTCTGGTCCCTTTTCTCCAAAGGGGGTATCAGCCTGAGTTGCTCTCGTGTTCCGCATTCCTTCCTTATATTCATTTGACATCCCTTCACCTGCCATCTTGTGTCAAAATCATTTTGGTAGTAACATTTCCCTCACCAATTTTAGTGAAGGGGTGTCTTCGACTTTCCAAGTCAAGCTTCTTTCACCTGGCCTTCGCCTATTTGCTTGTCAATTATTTTCCAATGTTGAGTTATGCCACAGGTATTTCCAAAGAGATCTGTTCCCAACGCTTTGCGGAGGAATAAATTGACCTAGATTGAGGCTTTGATGGGGGATTGGAAAAGTTTTCCAACAATGATGTTGAGTCGAACAATATCTAGCTTCGGACGGACTAAGATTGGAGAGCTGAATTTGCCCAGATTTAGGAACTTGTAGGTTGATGGCCGAGAATATTCTCGGTATTAATGAATAGCCAAACTCATCCGGATTTGAGTGTTTTCGATTAAGGGTCAGAAACCCTTCCGGTACTAATGAATAGCCGAATCCATCCAAATTCGGGTGTTTTTAGATTATGGACCGAAAATCCTTCCGGTACTAATGAATAGCCGAATCCACCCAGATTCGGATGTTTTTATGTAGAGCTGGAAGATCCTCCGGTATTAAAAGACTACCGAATCGACCCATACTCGGGTATTTTTATACAAAACTGGAACCTCCACCGGTGTTAATAGAGCGCCGAATCAACCCAGATTCGGGTATCTGATTTGAAAACCGGAACCTCCTCCAATATTAATAGAACGCCGATTCTACCCAGATTCGGGTATTTGTATAGTAAACCGGAACCTCCTCCGATATTAATAGAGCGCAAAATCGACCCAGATTCAGGTATTTGTATAGGAAACCAGAAACTCCTCCGATATTAATAGAGCGCCGAATCGACCCAGATTTGGGTATTTGCATTGAAAAACAGAGCCTCCTCCGGTTCTAATTAGAGCGAGCATCTCCTTCCGATTTGATTTGGGAAGCAGAGGTTGTACGTGCTTCTTCAGCCTCCCCTTGGGCTTTTGTTAGCAAAGTAGAGGATGTACGTGCTTTGCTGGCCACTCTCTGGGCCATTGCATCCGGTGCGCTTGGCTAGCTCATCCACAAGCAGGGCCCAAGGACTTACCTGACCTCCCTCCAGGAAGTGCCTTATTCTAACCATCGTAGGCGATGATAAGGGTTTAGAAACTTAGACGGGGCCATCGTAGGCACAAAACTAAGGTTTACTCTTTTGACGTTCTAAACGGGCCATCGTAGGCAATGATAGAGGCTTATACGCCGCCCCCTCCAAGGGGTGCCCTACTCCGACCATCGTAGGCGATGATAGGGGTTTGCGTTCCCTTCTGCGGGTAACGCTGAACATAAGCAGAGGTAGGACATGCTCTTCGGCGAGTAGAGGTAGGACATGCTTAGTTCGAGCATTGGAAGGGCGTACTCTTCTGCGAGCAAAGGCAAGGCATGCTAATTTTTAGATGCACCGCCATGACCATTTCTGGTGTGAAATGGCGGCTTACGCTTTCGATGCTTTAACCCTACCCCGTCTGGTTTGGGCAAGGAGAAAGACTAATACAATCATGCCGCCCTCGGGGGGATGCCTCGCCCCAGCCAATTAGGCGTTGATGAGGGATTCAATCCTTTTTCCAGCTCGACCCCTTTTGGGTTTCTCACGAGCTACCGGGTGTGTTTCCATACCCCTAGTTGTATGACGATTTCTAAGGAAAAAGTATTTTCCTCCATTCTTTTGTGGTTGGAAAATATGGCCTTAATTGTTTAGAGTTACATGTCCCTGGAACAAGATCGCCGTTGATCCTACATAGCCGATATGTGCCAGGTATGACTTCTTGGTGGACAATGAGGGGTCCTTCCCAATTTGTGCCAAGAGGACCATCAGCTGGATCTTTGGTATTAGCCATTACTCTTCGGAGCACTAATTTGCCCTTAGCGAAGGATCCGATATTGACCTACGAATTGTAATATTTTGTGATCCTTCTTTGGTTTTCTCCATCTCCCCTTCTTAGGGCTTGGGGTCGGGTGAAGACTAACAACTCTTTTCCTATTTCTGATTCTTCCTGTTCAATGCTGGGCATCTCCTGATTTCCCTAGCACAATCCGGATGTCGAGGGCTCCTCGGGAGCTGGCTAATTTGGCCAACGAATCCGCCTGGGTATTAACTCCACGGGGTATTTGATGAACTGAGAAGTCCATAAACAGGGATAGCATCCTTATTACCTTCTTCATATATGAGATGAGCCTCTTATCTTTGGTTTGGTATATCTGTTTTATTTGGTTACATTAGTTGCGAGTCGTTGAAAATTTCTATCCTCGGTATCTTCAACGGTAATGCCAGATTCAGACCAGCTATCATGGATTCATATTCAGACACATTGTTCGCTGCTGGGAAGCCTAACTTCATAGCGTAGTGTAAGTGGTGTCCGTCAGGGGTGATCATAACATAACATGCCCCTTCCCCCTGTTTGTTGGAGGCTCCATCTACAAAGAGTTGCCATTTGGCTTTTGAGACATTTTCTTTGACTAACTATTCTAAAATGAAGTTCGTGCACTAGTTCACGTAATTTATGAGAGCTTTCCCTTTAATTGCTGCTCAAGGATGGAACTCAATTTATTATTAGCAGAGCTCAATACCCCCATTTAATTAGCCTCCCTAAGGTTTTCGGTTTGCTGAAAGCCTATTTGAGCGGGAAGCTAGTTAAGACTTTAATAGGATGTAACTGGAAATAACCTCTAAACTTTCGTGCAGTAAAGATTAAGCAATACGCCAGTTTCTCTGTGATAGGGTATCGGTTTTCCACATCTTTTAGCCTCCGGCTAACATAATAGATGGGGTGTTGAGTCTCCTTATTTTACCTTATCAGTACAGAGCTCATTGCATGTTCGGAGACTGCCATGTATAGGTATAGAGTTTCTCCCTTCTCTGGACTGCACAAAACCGGAGGTGTTCCCATGTAAACATTCAATTCTTGGAATGCCTTCTTACACTCTTCGTTCCATTCAAAGTTCTTCTTTTTCTTTATGACATTGAAGAAATGGACCCATTTATCGGTGAGTTTAGAAATGAACCTGCTGAGTGCCGCTACCTTCCTGTTTAGGCTCATGGCTTCCTTGCTGGTTTTAGGTTCTTCCATGTCCATAATGGCCTGTATCTGGTCGGAACTAGCTTTGATCCCTTGCTCGCTTACCACATATCCTAGAAACTTCCCAGATTGAACCCCGAAGGAAAACTTTTGAGGGTTCAGCTTCATCTGGTAACTTCGTAGGATTCCAAACATTTCTTCCAGGTCCTTTAGATGATTCTCTGTTTCGTTTGCAAAACTGGCTATTTTTAAAGTCCTAAATAACCCTTTTAAATATATAAATATATTTAAAAAGAATTAAATTTAATACTTAAAAATAAATATTATCGTATATATTCACAGCAGAATACCATACAGCTCTAGAATATTTCTATATGAATTTCTAACATGATATTTCAAATCTGGGTCAACCCGATATTCGATTTATGTTAAAATTCCTTTTTAAAATATAAACAATTCCTTTATAAATTATAAAGGAATTCCACAGCGACTTTTCTAAAATTTGATTCGGACATAAATCAAAATCTACACGACGAAATCTCGATTTTTCTCTTCCACTAGAAAAATATACTTCACCAGCTCCTAACGTTTCTTGTTTCAAAGAAATCCGATTTAAAAGAACCCTATACATTCAGTTGAAGTTCAAATCGCCAAATGGCGAACTGCCACGCTAGTTCGAGCTCGATTATAATTATATTATAATTTATACGTTCAATCTTCGTTTATATAATATCTTCGTTATTTAAATTCAAATTCCAAACTGAATTATCTATTTTGAATTTCCCAGTTCACACGATATCGCCATTTCGGCTAAATTCTGTTATTTCAGATTTAAATATATTATTTAATATTATTTTGATTAAATATTTACTCTTATTTAATTTAACGACCATTAAATTCTCTAAACTCTATTTAAATAATTAAATATTATATCGCTGAAAAATGCGGGTCATTACATTCTTCCCCACTTAAAATAATTTCGTCCTCGAAATTGCTAAGCTAGAAAACAAACCCTATTGACTGGTTAGAACTTATTTGTTCAGTTCTTAACTCCAGTCCCAACTGAACTAAATTATTTTCAATTAAATTATTAATTAATTCTTATCAACGAAAATTTTCTAAAATCCTGAAAATTTTCTAACACCATAACTTTTCGAAAAATTTCGCCGGCACCTCCTTCGTACTGGTCAATCGGTCAAACTCCAACTCGCCTCTCTGGGCCATCTCCACGCCAAAAGAAAATTAAACGGCCAAGCGGCTTGCCAATTCGGCTCATAAATCTCATGCTTATATCAAATATAAACTTGTACCTTTTTGTCGGGTATATCATTATATCACTTCATCTGCTGTCCGTTCAACATATACCGAGGTCAACACAATCAAATTCCAATCTGTTTTTATCCCTAAATCCAACTATTCGCTTATACCTAAGTCGAATTCAATTTCAAATCAAAGTTCCATTTTTGATTTTTAAATTCTTAACTCATCAATCCAACTTACTTGATATCATTCTAATCCAACTCAGTTACCCATTAACTGGCTTTATTCTTAATTCCAATTTGCTTTCACAAATTTCCGTTAAATTTGTTTTTAATTCAAACAGTCTTTCCTCGGAGTTTTTAAACAGTTTACTCTTTTCAAAAATCAAATTTTCCTTTTTGAAATTCAACACTACTTGTTTTTACCAAAACAAATCCAAAACAGTATATCTGGTGGTAATTCGTCACTTACAACTCGAAAATGAATACTGATGATGCAGCTGACATCATCAAAATCTATTTTCCAGCGATCGAAGTGAGTTCAATACTATAAAACCATTTCTAAACATTTCCACCTTGAAATTCATTTCAAAATATAATTCACACTGCTTGTAAAACAATTTAAAATCTCCCAGGATCTTAAATTTTCCATATTTTTAATCCAAACCCATTTACAAACACTTATTCAAATTTCCCGGGTTTTCATTTCAATTCTAATTTAATTTCAGATTTAATTCAATTCGATTTCATATATGTCACCTATATGAATTCTGATTAGTTATTTACATAACCATTTCACTTTTTACATTCTTACTTGATTATAATAATAACCAATACATCCAATGTATATTATAACAATTTCAATATAAATCCTTTATATCAAAATACAATCTTGGGTAAAATTATTTCGTTTACCCTCTTTTCAAAACATACCATGTCAGTTCATCGTATTCGAATGTTTAGTAACCCCTACCGATATAGTGGATCAAACTAATCGACCAGAACCCATAAACAACTTAACCAATAAATCTCCACAATATAAAATTATTTTTATATCAAATAACAAATACGTTCACTCGTATATATACACTCAAACTCAATCTAAGGTGTTACTAACTCCATCTCCACTGAGTCACGCCACAGAGCTAAGATAATAACTTAACTTAAGCTCTGATACCAACTGTAATGACCCGGTTTTTGACGTCTTTGGTTATCGACATAAACTCAATGACGACTAACCAAACATAGAAAAATACCGGTAGTTAATGAAAGAAATTAGAGGGTGAGGAAAGATAAGATAGAAACTTAGAATAGAAGAAGAAGAAGAAGTAGAACACAACATCAGAGTAACATGAACCTCACAGCGGAACGAATAACATATAATATATATAACATAACTTGAAATATACATCTATACTTGAATATACATCATTATCAAAGTACAACACTTACAACATAGCGAAAATAAACTATAGCTATATGATCCTGAAGCCTCCATCTCTAGCTCTTCTGGTATATCTGTAAATCTCGACTACTTGACTGCCCGTACAAAATTTGGGCACCCAAGAGTTTAGGGAAAACAAAACAAGATAAACTCCGGGTCAGTCATGGGACTGGTATGAGTAAAATAGTTTAAAACAGTTTGAACGAATAAACGATATCTCATAAGACCACGACGTATAACGGAACAGGTTTTTCCCTTATGAGAACCCAAATTATCTTTATATCAAAAACCTTTTGATGTTATAATATTGTCTATCAACCACAATATAATAATCATCTAGCACAAACGCTTTCATCTCACGTTCTACATATATAGTATACAATCAAAACCGCAAGCACGTATTGGGTAATGGATTTCCAACTATGACAAGGTATGGAACCACCTTTCGCTAGTGTACCTCTACAGAGTAATACACTGGGTTCAACAAGAACATCTTGCAACCCGGCCACACATGACCAACCACTCATTTCGCTTGAGTGTATCGAATGCATATCACCAACGGTTGGGATCAGCTATCGTTTCCCGAATGGGACAGTATCAACAAAAATTTTTAGAAGTAAATGAAACTCTAGATCAGGTGATTATATGCCCTAATAGGTGCGACCTACAAAGCCATGCTGCCTGCCCGATTTCTGTCATTTACCGGATGTGAGGCTAGAAGCTACGCTTATCTTTTACATGCCACATCTTCATTCACTTAGAATGCCACATCGTCATACCCGCCAAATCACAAATTAATTTATCCAAAAATAACAAGGGTATACAGCTAAGAGAAACGAATTCCTCCGCCACCAAACGTGAATACGTTTGAAGAGATCAACTTACGTGATCTATTAGATATACTCTGTCAGACATTCGTCCATACAAGTTGTCCTGGGACTGGACAAACCGAAGGCACTATTCAGTTCATCCATCTTACGCACTGTTATCTAAGACTTATACAATAGCCCTTGCACTTTGCTCCGTCTTCAATTATCTTTGGCATATATGATTCGCAACGCTTATGTCAATACAAAGTGGTTCTTTGGATAATAATCCAACCGGTCTCTTCATATTAACAATGTTAAAATGGTCAAAAACTTCGATAGTCGGTGAGTTAACTCTCAAAGGAAACACTTGTGCAAACAACGATATTATTTCCAAATGGAAATTATATCGATCAATCATCATTTAACATATATATATATATATATTCACATTTCCTTATTTTCTATGTTAGAAAATATATGTTATTAACACTGGAAAACATTTCCATTGTTTATTTATATATCACTATCATTCCACAACTATCAGTCCCTGACTATAAACTGGTATGAGAACAATTACCTAAGTATTAATCCCGAAGGCCGAAACTAATATCAGATAGACACTTAGAAAACCATTCAATTTTTTAGTCTCTAGTCAGTTTCTAATTTTGCATAACTCTATTTCGATTAACTCTAATTGAATAACTCTATTTTCTTAACTCTTATTCGAATAACTAATATCCGATAACTCCATTCGCTTAAGTCTAGATCGCAGTAATCACAATGGTTACGCCTGATTCCCTCCGGAAACATCCGACCGCCGTAGTCTATCTACAGCCCTTCGAATTACGCTAGCAGTCGTGCAAAATGGCAACTTATCATGAATAACTATGTTGGACTAATTCTATTCTACTAACCATATTCGATTAACTAAATTCGATTAACTCTTTTATATCTCGTCAACTTCCTTTTTTATAAATCCTATTTATTTCCTAAATAAATATTTCCTTTATATTTCTATTTATTTCCTAAACAAATTTTCCTTTAATAACCCCATTTATTTATTCTAAATAAATATTCCTTTTTCAAATTATATTTACAAATGGTTTGCAAATATTTCCTTTTTTATAATTATTCCCTTTCTAAATATCTCCTATTTATAAATATTCCATTTTATAATTATTTTCTTTTAACAAATCTCCATTTATAAAATCTTTTGATTTCATAAATATTTTATTTTCAATATTGCTTTGAAAATTCCTTTTTTCAACATTCCGGTATTTCGTATGTTACTTAACACATCAAATCACGATGACCAATATCGTCCACCACATATAATCGCCAACAGATTATATATCACATCATATATTCAATTATATGAAACAACAATATTTTAAATAATGAGGAATCCAGTCGGATCCCTCTAACATGTTTCCCTGCATCCACAAATGTTACACAATATAATCAACATCACTTTCAGTTCAATACGAAATATCTTGTTAACAGAATCAATATATATAGATTTAACGGTTTATATATATATATATATATATATATATATATAATTTCCACTAACTGACTAGCAGTTCAATCAAACAGTCAACACACGGTCAATCAGACAATTTTTAACAGTTCTAAAAATGCACCATGAAAATATAAACTGTTCAGTTCGTGGGATTTACTCACATTGGCAGTTCATCGTTAAAGAATGATAAAATGTTGTTTGATTTGAATCAAACAATTTATTTCTCCATAAATTCCAACGAGATCCAATGGACTTCTAGTCAGTTTCATTGTGGAGTGCTCGTCCATACGATCCTATCGGATTTAGTTTCGCTGAATTTGGGTACCCTATGTAAAAGTTACATATTTTTGAAGTTAATACTCTATTCATACTGAAATTAAAATAAAATATAAAACATTATGGGCTTTACTAAACCCCTTTAGGCCCATATACCCCTTAACCCGCACTGCCTCCTTCTCCAAATAGGTCATACAGAACTCGACTCTCGCTACAACTTTGAATACCATTTCCCAAACTTCAGACCTCAACTGCTCCCTCCCTGTACACTCGTTCCACCCTAAACCACTTCCATCCTCTTCTCCTCCGAACCCTCTTTCAAACTATACCCACAAAGTGTCGCTCGCACCAACCACCACAAGTCCGACGTCGACAAGTTCTGGGTTCATACAATACCCAAATCGACCCAATTTATCATCGTTCTTGCCAAAAATCAGCTGCAAGGTGTTAAACACCACCACCAACTCGAATACGTGCTCCAATTCAATCAACACCGCACCAAAATCCCTCAAACACGAACCCTAGTTTCTCGCTCAAAAATGGACAGCGACGAAACTCAACCGAGTTCAACAAACGTCACACGGTCTTGAAGCTCTCCACTCCGTGAATTCAAGGATACCCCTTTGGGGATTTAAATGAATTTATTGGTTTTTCTATTTGATTTTCTTTTGCTCACCATTATGCTGTAAAGAGGAGTAGACCGGCGGCTTAAATTTTTTTGTTCTCACTTTTATAAACTTTTGGGTGTGGCTAAGAAGATATGAGGGGTGGCAAGTTTAGGTCCACAACTACTTAGATATTTTAGTTTTTATTTACATTTATATTTGTTTTTGCCTTCTAAAAATCCGTGTGATCACACACGATACCCAAAAATCACGAAACTAGACATGTAGCTAGAGTTCGACATTACGAACCCAACAAAACTGGTTTCGTCGAATTTCGACTCCGTTTGCTTACACAACGTATTTTTAAAGGTCAATTTATCGACTGATTTTCACATTAAAAATCCGTACGGCCACATACTGACTTCAAAAATTACGAAAACTGAAATCTAACAATATCTTAACATTGCGGATCTAAGAAAATTAGTTTCTGTGAATTCTGAGGTCGTTTGCAAAACTGGCTATTTTTAAAGTCCTAAATAACCCTTTTAAATATATAAATATATTTAAAAACAATTAAATTTAATATTTAAAAATAAATATGATTGTATATATTCAGAGCAGAATATCATACAGCTCTACAATATTTCTATATGAATTTCTAACTTGATATTTCAAATCTGGGTCAACCTGATATTCGATTTATATTAAAATTCCTTTTTAAAATATAAATAATTCCTTTATAAATTATAAAGGAATTCCACAGCGAATTTTCTAAAATTTGATTTGGACATAAATCAAAATCTACACGAGGAAATCCCGATTTTTCTCTTCCACTAGAAAAATATACTTCACCAGCTCCTAACGTTTCTTGTTTCACAGAAATCCGATTTAAAACGAACCCTGTACATTCAGCTGAAGTTCAAATCGCCAAATAGCGAACTGTCGCGCCATTTCGAGCTCAATTATAATTATATTATAATTTATACGTTCAGTCCTCATTTATATAATGTATTATTTATTTTAATTCAAATTCCAAAATGAATTATATATTTTGAATTTCCCAGTTCACACGATATCGCCATTTCGGCTAAATTCTGATTATTTCAGAATTAAATATATTATTTAATATTATTTTAATTAAATATTTACTCTTATTTAATTCAAACGACCATTAAATCCTCTAAACTCTATTTAAATAATTAAATAAATTAAATATTATATCGCCGAAAAATGCGGGTCATTACATCCTGAGTTGCTCTCGTGTTCCTTATTTCTTCCTTATATTCATTCGACATCCCTTCACCTGTCGTCTTGTGTCAAAATCAATTTGGTAATAACACCAAGTTTCTCTTGCTTTAATCTCAGTTATATAACTTAACCTATTTAAGTTCATTAATAAGACTTTAACATGTTATTCTTATCTGCAGGATTCAGATTCTCCGGTTTACAAGTTACTTAATGTATTATTAAGTACATCTTATTGCATTTCTTAAGTTTCTCCTCTTTTCTCTACTTATTAGAGCATTTCCAACAGTTCGAGGTGCATATTTTCGATTTTCTACACCCCGAATTATTGAAACCGAACAATTCCCAATAGTTTTGGGAGCAGGCGTTTGTTCAACAAACGAGTGAACAAACGCCTGGAAATTAGGCGTTTGTTGAGAAAACGCCTGAGATTAGGAGGGTCAGCATGCCTATCATTTAGTAGGCATGGGTGATCAAGGATACAAGTGGTAGGGCGGCATGTCAGAAAAAGGAAAAAATGGATCAAGAATATTAGTAGGCCATCTTGTACTGAAAGCGTCTGCATGCTCCGCATGCCTTCTTTGTTGGGTAAGAAAAAATTTATGTGGGCCTGAAATAAACCAGGCGTTTGTTGAACAAACGCCTGGAGTTAGGCGCTTGTTCAACAGATGCCTAACTTCAGGGGTTTGTTCGACAAGCTCTTTGGTTGTTTACACATTCCATACCTTTTCCTCCTGAAATCCAAACGAATGGCAAAATGTAAAGGATGTTGGGCAACGTTTTGAGGTTAGATTTCAGCTTTTTGGAAATTGGATACTCATTTCCAGTTGCTCTTACAAATAGCAGGTTTTAGGTTTCCAGATTTACAGATTACTTAATTTATAATTAAGTACAACTTATCTCATTATAAGTTATCGCATTCCCCTTATCGTTTATTATAACCTAGGTTATAATTTCCACTTGTCCCTAGGACATTCCTACCAATTATCTTTCCTTTTTCCCTTCAAGTTTGTTTATAATAGGTAATTATCATTCCCTGTTCATTCCAATTCTTTTAATGTTGAAACTTTCATTCCTTTCCATTAATTATAATTAATGTTGTTTATTTCAATTCTTTTAAATGCATATACTCATATATATGTTTATGCACCATACCTCTCACATTAAGCCGACCACTTGTCGATGCTGGATTTGTCGGGCAGTCGGAACAGACTTCTACCACAGGTTGGACTTAACCTGTGTCTTAGCACCGTTATATGTATGTTTACGCACCAGACCTATCACATTAAATTAATCACTTATGGATGCTGGATTTGCCAGGCAGATCCGAGCAGGCTTGTATCACAAGTAGAATTTAACCTCATGTCTAGGCGCGGTTTCAATTTTCTATTTAATGTAAATTTAGGCATTTCCATTCTTCCCAATTTTACTGTAATCTAATTTTACATGTCATACTTAAAATCATATTAAGTCCATTTTAACTGGTTATCAAGTCGCATGTTCTTCCTAACTTGTAATTAATTCCCATTTAAAAGAATAACGTATAATCATCCAATCATGTAATTATTTCAATCTAACAAATTAACATATAATTATCCCAATTCTACATTTAAGGGTTCAAGTACATAATATGCCACAAAATAACATGTAATTATCCCAATTTCATTGTAACTTAACATACAATATCTAATTAACAAGTTATTATAACATGTATGTATACAACAATAATTGTTTCCACATATTTTAATACGTTTATACATTTCAGTTGATTTTCATTTCAACAGATTAATCATTTCAGCACATTTACTGTACA
The DNA here is from genome assembly GCA_030737875.1 of Allium sativum. NCBI lineage: Eukaryota > Viridiplantae > Streptophyta > Magnoliopsida > Asparagales > Amaryllidaceae > Allium > Allium sativum. Next base: position 415,230,611 of record CM060923.1, on the reverse strand, counting down.
TATTAACGAGGAATGTCAAACGGTAAATATGCCATTATCAAAAAGGTATAACTTAAATCCACTCACTTAATAGGTTTCCAATTCATGAATCCGGTCCACACCTCGATTTCAATGGTTCCCTTAATTGAATCTAAATAACCATGGATCCATAATTCTCAACTTAAAGAAAAAGGGAAGAAAGAGGGGAAATTCAAAATTGAACAGATCCAAGAATTTGCCATACTTCGAACAGAATTTTGAACACCTATTTGCAGATATGCGTTCTTTTCCTCCAGATCTTGATTCATAATTTCCATAAACTGGTTATTCTATTTTTCTGAAGAGATTTGTGGAGGAAGAAGAATGGTAGAGTCTAGACATCCTCTCATAAAATATGAGACTTAGACTAGGCTCTGCTAGCCTATTTATAGGTGTTCAAGATCTTATCGTACACGCAGCGCTGAGTTAGCAATGAATGTGGTTAGAAATACAGTCCAGATTCATCAATGATTCTTCCCAGATTAGGGGCGCGTCGACCCTGGGGTCGATACCGCCCCTATGGGTTGACCTATTGGTCGACCCACCCTTGGTTGGGTCGACCCGAGCCATATGGTATTTTTTCTCTTTTTATTTTTCTTCGTGCCTTGTCTTCTGTTTGGGTTGGCTTTAATTATATTCATATATAGGGTCCTTATATGTATACAAAACTTCTAATGCCCATTTTACTTGTATATATATACGCACCACTTTATTTCATTTTCAAAATTCAAACGGTGTTATGCCGTTATTTAATTCCTACTAGATTTCTTTGATTAAAGCCTTTTTTTGAATTTCTCCTTTGTGTGTGTGTGTGTGTATATATATATATATTTGCACATATATATGCATATATTTACGTATACATATGTACATATATTTTTGTACTTCCTTATATTCATAATTGTCCGTATATGTGCGTTTATACAAATTTATCCCTTAATAACACGTATTGTTTAGTTGTTTCTCTAAAATAAAAATATGGCTCCCGCAGGTATCGAACTTGCGCCTCTCTCTTGAAAGCCACATGTTCTTACCAACTGGACTACATAGTCTTTTGTTACCATGACTAAAACATTGGTGGTCATTGTCCTTTTTCTTTTACCTTCTTTACATGTTTGTTAAAGTATTTCATTTAAAGGTATCTCTCTCATCTTAAATCAGTTTTCTGCAATCCATAGGCCTAAATTGACCAGAAAATCGCAACGGACGGAAAGACACCATTTCTGTGACCAAATTCTAGAAGCTTCTCAAATTTTATTTTATTATTTAATTCAAACTATGTTGGGTGTTACATTCTCCCACCATTAGGAAATTTCGTCCCCGAAATTTGATAACGGTAAAATGAAATAATCCCTTGCATAATATACATCCATCATGTGTGCATCCAATTTTTGCAAACATCTGTGCATTCACGCAAAGTGTAATACAACTTAGTAATACATGTATTCCTAAGCGGTACCTCCTATATGTATGCAAATTTTTCAAAAATCCTTTAAAACCATGATGCAAACATCCCAAATATACTGGCAATTCCACATGAATGCAATGTTTTGAAAATAAAAATACATTTTCATCCAAATTTGCCACACTCTAGTAGAGAAAGGGTGCATTTCATCCAATTGTTGCATCCAAAATCCTACCAACCACCTTGACTTTTTGAATTTTCAGAAAAATCTAGTTTTCTAAATTTGTTTTCTTTACAATTAGGTGTAAAACGGAAAACTTCACATCTTCCGTTTTTCTTTTAGTTACCTTTTTCTATCCATACTTGGATTTTATGTAACTATTATATAAAGATTTCACATTTTCCTATCCAAGCACGGTCCACATAAGAAAACTTTCTCTATTATAAATTTTCATTCTTAACTTATCTTGGAAAATTTTACTCTTATTCCACTTTTTCCCAGAATTTTCCATTTTAACTGTCATGTTTGTTGTTTTACTGAATTTGTTGTTTCCTCTTTAGCTGTACCATTACTCTTTTCTTAGCTTATTTTACTTAATCCTCTGATCTAAGTTTAGTTTCAAATAAGCCTTCTAGTCCTTCAACTAAAACAAGAAAACAAACGCTCTACACAGCTACTACTAATGGCCAAGAATCTGAGGACTATGTCCTGGCTGTGTACCAATAGTCATTTCCAAGTAAAATCCTAGGCTTTTCCATGCTTACGCATTCTATGGGAACTTACCATTATTCTAAGTTAATTCTCGCTATAAACTTTATAACCTCAACACTTTTCCCGTCTCCCTAGGCACTAATCCTTACCTACTCAAAACTTTTTAAAACACGGTTTGGCCTTTTCAATTCACTTTTCCCCCAAACGTTAAAAGTATCGAAACTTTATTTTCCTCACCAGAACTTATTTTTGCCAAACCATAAAACATGTCGTTTTATAAAAATGTGAATAATTTTTTGTCCAAATCACAAAAACTGGAGTACAAAAGGACGACTATTTCTCAATCAGCTTTACAACTTGTTCTTTCCTATAAGGCCGGTTCAGTTACAAGGTGCAATCATCTACTCTATTCTTAATTTCTGCAACTTATTTTGTCCACCCAACAGAATTTTATGTTAAAACAATAATCGACAATGATTGTCAAAAGAATAGAGACTTTAAAACTTTCTTTACTGAAAATTCTAGTTTTCAACAAAAATGCAACATTTTCTAGGTTTTGCTTTTTAATCTTTTCATACCATATAACGTGAAAACTAACGAGCTATACATGTCTAAAATGTGCACCTTTTTACCGCGAGAATCCATTTTAGACAAAAATTTCACAGGAAATTACTATTTTGAAAATATACCCCATTTTACATCAAAACTCAATATGTAGTTTACATATTTTTAAAGCTTTAATTTTCAAGATCAAAACTTTAAAACACAATAAACCACCTTCCAAAAGCTTTACAATTTCAAGTTCTTAAAATTTAACCATGGTTTTAGACTCAAAGTGGTTTTCCAAGTTACCTAAGCTTTTCTAGACACTCCCAAAAAGTTAATTCTCTAAACTATTTAGATTCCTAATCCATTTTTCTCTTCTTAACCCTTTCAAATTTATAAGGTTTTACATCCAAACCCACAAACCCGAAATACTAACACATGGGATTCACCTTTCTTCAAAACAAAGTATATTGTATACTTCCAACAATATTTACCTAATGGCCTCAGATTTCCATATTCGTTCCTTTAGTGTACAAAACAGATATCCCAATTTTTACCATATTATGCTCTTTCTATTTAGTGGGTTCCTCCATGGATCTAGGTGTGTGTGTGTGTGTATATAATATATTTATATTTTAAAAATACAAATACGTTCACTCACTATCTATACAGGAATCATAAACCTAAGCTCTAACACCAAATGTACTAACCCGAATTCTGACAGATCATTTTTTTTCAATATTCCAATCTATCGAAACTCGTATTGGTTTGTCTTGTATCATGCAGAAAAGACTAAGATACAAAATGTATCAAAGCTCATAAAACATCTCATAGCAGAATGGATAAAATATAATATAATCATAATATAGGCTTACCCAGATAATAATACTACCTAATCAGTATCCAAAACTACCATATCTCTACCACAAATCTAACCTCTGAGTATGTTATGATGAGGGGGTTAGAACAAAAGTTCTAGTAACTGGATTTAACTGCACATTTTGGATAATCCTACATATACCGTTTAGTTACATTTTCTTATTTATTATGTTACTTGGGTTAACATCACTCAACACTTACACACACGTCGTACCCATCTACTTCCTAGTGGATTAACCTAATACAATATATATGTTGCTACCCCTAACATTTAGGTACACCTCATAGTACCCCACTCGCACGATCTCCGTTGTAACGTCAACAGAAATATACGCAGTCGCCCATCCTACGCTGGAATGACGTATGGATCACCGTATAACAATGCTATGTTCCGCATAGAACCGCCATCGCCATGGTACATAAGTATATAGACTCCCACCTTCGATTGAATCCGATTCCATCACAGAGTAATGCATTAAAGCCTACGGTACACCGCCCGGAGAAGACATGCATGTATCTAGATTTTCTCACGTACGTATCATTAATCGTACTCGATGCCGTAACTTTTACGATACACTATCCAAAAATTGTATGCATGTATCCGCATATATTATCTACTGTGCACCGAGTTCCGTAACAGGGAGGTATCAAAACATGGAACTCGATCAGAAGCTTTTTCAGATATCTGTATACATAGATGCTATGGTCTGGATTTTCACAATGGCTATATTTCCACCTGACCCCTCCCCCAACTAGTGAAAGACAAACAGAAGTGAGAGCTAGTGACATGGTCCAGAGAAAACAAAAAACAACAAACCCTAATTGGCCTGTCCCCCACACAAAGTCATGATGGTAAAAGGTCTATGGTCTTTTGGTTTAGCTCTCCATCTTTCCGCATCACGCATCATGTACCATGCTGACTGTCGATGGATGGTACCCGACGACTACTACCAAATAGATGGTTAGATCCACCAAAGGCAAACAGAAATTGTAACGATCTAAGATTTTTGAAAATCAAATTTGAATTTAATATGAATTTTTAATAAAGTTTAGAAGGTTTAAATAAATGTTGAATCAAATTCTAAGGCGATAATAGTATTTTAAATGATTAAAAATTTAAAATTTTATTGTGAAATTTAGTTAAAACAATGTTGTTTCGATAGAGCGTTTCGCCGCTAGGTGAATTATTAAAGCGAGTTGTAATTTAGTCATCGAAACGATTAGAATTTTGAAATTAAATTATAATTAAATATTCTTTCAAATTTTTGTTCAGTTTCAGTTCGCGTAGTCTAAAAATATTTTATAGAAATTTATTGAAATTTTTATTTCGGAAAATAAACATATATATATTTCTAACGTATTTTAGGGTAACAGTGGTCCCTTTTGACGCTTTACATAACTAAACAACCGGTCTATTTTATTACTGTTTTGGGATCGTAATACATTGTTGTACACAATTTTATTATTAGTTGTGTTTATTCGCTATTTAAAATCATAGAATAAAAAAAAGAACAATAAAATAGTCGACAATGCATTATACCTTATATATTATATATCGTGTATAAATTGAATCAAGCATACACTTTTGACTAAGCCTTATTCACGAATGAAGCAAACCTCAGGTCCTAATGTAACACATACATAACAAGAGAGAGTTTTGTTTTCACGTGTAGAAAACAAGACCAGAAAAGGACACTTGTCCGCAAAGTGGACACATACTGCTTTCCACTTGTATTGCATGCCTTGAAAGGTTTTCCCCACCGTGTTATGTCTATCACCGAAACTCTCCCCTTTTATAAAATAAAATAAAATAATATGCATACATATATATATGAAAAATACATGTAGGCCAAAGAATTGAAATAGAGGACATTTGTCCATTTGCCTCCCACGTGTTACCTCTTCCCTCTACTTCCCATCTCTCATGCGCAAGTCCTCCTTCACACAAGCTGACACTCCTTCATCGAAAAATTCTCCACCATTTCCACTTGAACCTCTTGTACCTGCTCCATTCCATAGTCCACTCCATAAAAACATGTGTGCTCCCTCCATTTAGCAGCTCACATACTCCCCATAAGCACCACCGTGACCTCACCTCCACCTCTGACACAACCTTGTCCCGCCTCCGCCATTTGACTATCCCATTTCTCCACTTAACAGTTGAACTACCCATTTCCCTTTTGTGCATGCGGCCTCTCACCCCACTGACCGCATCCGCTCCCACATGTCCACCACCCTTCTGCCATCATCAAGTCTCGCACTGCCTTTTCCCTACCCATTTCTCTACCCATGTCAGTCTGTCGTTCACCATTGTCCGCATGCAAGTTTCCCCTTCTGTAGTAAGGTCGCTGTTGTCCCTTTTGATATTTATATATAAAAACGAACATAAAGAGATAATAGTCGGCTTCCCCTTGTTTTTCCTTAAAACCGCATTTTCATGTTAAAAGAAAATTTTATATAACACAAAATAAACAGTCTTGAATGGTTGGCGTACGTGGCATCTAAGCACTGCTGAGGGGTTTTGTGCGCATAAATGTGCTTCTGCACCCGTTATTGGGGATCCTTGAATGGGCGTATGAGCATATGGAAATTGTTTTTGATGGCATTGTGATGATGGCAGAAGAAGGGTGCGGGTGGCGTCGTCCGCAAAGGGTTATGAGTGATTGTTTGTGGGCCTTGTTAGCAGCTAATTCGGAGCATTGACGGTGGAATTTGGAGAGCTTTGTTGATTGGGTGGATGTGAATGGTTGCATGCAATGATTGAATGGATCTAAAGTTGGCCTTGATTTGAATGGTGAAATGGCAGAAGTTGCAGGCGGTAGTGGTTGCTGCTACGACATCAAACAATGAAAGATTTTGTGCGTGACGGGAGCATCGACCGTGAAGATAATACGTAATTATCCGTAAGGTTGATTTCGCTCGATATGGGTCTTGACGGTGGATAATTTGGAGGCATGAAGGTGAGAACATTTAATCTAATTTAATTATTTATTAAATTGGTAATTTTTGAATAATTATAATTAGATGAGGTTAAATTATAGTTAGTTGTTTAGTTGAATATGGATGTTCGTGTGTGAATGGATGTGCATGTAATTAGTTGACACTGAACACAGAAAGCGTTATTGATAGTAACGCTTGTGCACAGATGATTGTTTGTTTATTGATGATGATTATTTTTATGATCATCTGACTTATATGGTTGATTATTGTGTTTGTATGATGCAGACACACAACACCATGTTGTGGAATCGTATGGACGACCAATTTGAATCCTCCTTCCATATGAGTGAAGATTTATTATCAAACATTAAAATATTATTTATTTTAAGGTCCAATTTAAATTGGAAAGAGATTTGGAACTTTAGATAAAATATTTTATAATATTATACCAGACCGTTCTAGGATGACAGAGATGATGGTGTCTAGGCTTGGGTTTGAAAATCCAGTTTCCTGCTCTTCCTGGCTATCCCTAACTGATCCGACGGGCGGGATGGTTAATTTAAAATATGATTTGAAATTTAAATTCGAAGTTGTTTAAACTTAGAAATAAGTTTGAATTTTAAATTTATAATGTCGTATAGTGACATGCATGAACATTAAATTTAAATTTCAAATAAAAAGGTTTTGGGATTCCTATTGTTCACAACCTATCTAAATTTAAATTAAGTTTTGGAAATTTAATCGAGAAGAGATTCAAATATGTGTTGATGCGAATAATTTTAACAATTATTAGTAAATGATGAAACGAGGTTCGAAATTTTTGATAAATCTACTTTATTAAATTAAAGTAATTAGGATTGAATTATTTGAATCTTTGAATGATTTGGAATATACTTGATTTAAATGGTTATTGCAGCGTTCTTCGTGACGTTCCGAACAATATTATCACATTTTCAAAGATAAATGGGTTTTTGGAATGAATAAATCGCGAACCACTATTTTAAACAGTTAAAGGATTTTTAATGGTTTGGAAAGATTTTTAAGTGATTGTATATGGAATTATTTATCAATTTTAAAAGTTAGAATTTAAAGGGGATGAGTTGGATGGAGTTATGTCGGATGTTCGATATGAAATTCCAAGGTTGAACAATCATTATCAGAAGCATTAAGAAAATATTTACGTCAAGGTTCTGATAGTGCTTGTTGAGTTGTGAATGGGTATCGAATGTAAGTCGATGCAACTCTATCAAACTCATTTCGAAATATGAACTATGGGAATTATCGAAATGGAATTGTAATTCATATAAGGATTGGCAAATTGGAAGATGTAAGGATGGAATAAAGAAGCATGTTTAAAGTGTAAGGATTGGATGGTTATGTTTGGAAATAAAAGGATTTGTAAATCGAATATTTTGATTTCAAAGAGAAGTTAAAATGATGAAAGAATTCATGAAGAATCCAACCTTGACATTGTAAACGAATTGAAAAAAAAATGGAAGGAGATTGAATTGATAAGTCTGTGGAATCCATGACTATCGTTATGAATACGCTTATTACTTGGGAAGACCGGGATCGGATTTAAGTCCGAAAACCATTCCAAGTAATAATACGACGTATGAAGAAAATTCAAGAGTTGGAATCGACGATGAAGACCATGGTTCTTCACATCGAACGGACTGATTGCCGATTGGTTTCTTTACTAATAGCTACAGTAGAGAGATGCCCCTATTTCCGGAGTGGTAGGAAGTCCGAACATATGAAGAGAACTTTCGGATTTCGTTCCGTTCAGACCCAGGACGGACTTGTATGGATGGTGTGCCTGACATTGAAATTGACCACATAGCACTGATCTCCGTTAATATATATCGGATTTGTGGCACATATTTTATCCTCATCTCTAAGTCATATGAACTTAGAGGGTATGCATTGATTGAAATCAGTGATATGTCGTGAATTGTTAATGTGATATACCCGAGTTATGAACGAGCTAGTGATGATCAAGACATTGCTTTTCTAGGCATGCTTTGTGTATGACGTGACATCGACAAACCTCACACCCCGGATGATGAGAAACTAGCGGTTAGGTTGTGTATATATATATGAATTGATGATGACCGCTGCAGTAGTGGGTAAAACCACTTATGAACTGGAATAGGGTTTGTTCGGGGGGTCGCGCCTGGTCGAAAACCGTTGATCTGCCTCGTGATTTGTATTGGTGTCCGCGTCTGGATGAAAAACCCGTGATTACATTTCTTTGGAGTTCCGATTGATCTTTCGTGCCAGGAATCATCAAGTTGGAAATCCAAATCTCCAATACGAGCCAGACGATTTTTATTGTATATATATGGCGACATATATTATGGGGTATCATGTCGTCTAGGATTAATACATTTATTTGCGAAATTGTTTTCCACACTATATATATAGTACAAAAAGAGGATTTTACGTATGAGGGCATTTTTGGTTATCATAAGCTAAACCTCGCCCATCTGGTGTGCGCTTGCATTGTGTGATGTGGGACGAGCTTATGATAGCTTCATTTTCCAAAAGTCATTGCGAATTTTTGTGCACGGGCATTCACATGGAGTGAACCCGTTCCGCATTAGCGGCGTGGTCCGGTGAAATTCCCAATTTTAAAATGAATCCTAAAAGCAACTATTTTATGCTCTCACACCAGTCCCATGACTGACCTGGAGTTTATTGTTCCTTCCTAAACTCTGGGTGCCCATTAATTTTCACACGGGCAGCTAGTAGTTTAGTTTTGCAGCTATGATTCGTTGGAGCAAAGTTCGAAGCGCTTTCTGATTGGCGTCCACGCTGGAGTTAAAAGTTTCCGCTGTAACATATGTTCTTCCGCTGAGAGTAAATTTCTTTCTTCCGCTGTAAAGTATATATGTATATGTAACTCAGATATTCATGTAACTCTGATGTAATATTGTTCTTGAGAAATGAAAAGTCTTCTGTTAATTTTGTTCAATGTATGTATGTACCCATAACAATTCGTCTTTCTGAAAGGTTTAAGTTGGTTTAATTACCGGCAAGAACCGGGCAAAAAGGCGGGTCGTTACAGTTGGTATCAGAGCTTTGGTTGTACAAAGCTATGGGGTACGACATATTTTGGACAAAAGACAGAACTCATCAGAGTTATAATAACTCATTAGAGATAGGGTTAGAAATGCCCTAGAATGTGATTTTTGAAATATCTCATGGAGAGAGGGTATTTTGAAATCCATAGAAATTATATTAAAACTAAGTAAAACGCTTTGGAAATGATAATTGTTTTGAAATATAATCGAAATCAAGTGTTTTGAGTATTGTATTCGACGTCACGATTGGACTACCGAGTATGTAAGGATTTTGAATATACGTCTGATCAACGTATATACGAAGTCCAGTATATACTAGACAGATATAGAATCACACTCTAGTCGCTCGGGGATGATTCTGTTGATGACTGCAGCACCATCGGCATTCATTTTCAAGTTTCGAAAGTGTGATGACTATATAATTCCAGTTTAAACGTCGAGGAATACTTAAAATCATCAGGCTAAGTATTTTAATGAACAAACTTTAATAAAAGGGTTTGGTAAATTAATATAGAAATTTAATTTAGGAAAACAAACTAGAGGTCTTGAAGAAAATAAAAACTGAGATTGGCTTAAGAATACTTAAAGACCTTGAAGCCTTAAAACTTTGAATAGGTTAAACAAGCACTTGAGAAGTTAGAAGATATATCTTAAGAGTAAAATCTCATTTAAGAATTGGGTAATGTATTGTTGAAAATGCACGTAAGGAGGAAATTTACCATATCTCAGATTTACAAGAATAATGGATCAAAGTATAACTAACGTTTGAATATGAATTTTAGAAATTTAATAGGTTGTAATCAGTGAAGATATCATATTCCTCGATGAGTGTCAAACAATAGAATTTAACCTATACCTAACAGGAATGGTGAATGATAAATTACAAGTTAAATAATTTGCTTGGAAGTATGTTTTAGCAAAGCGAACTCCTTAAGGAATTTAAAGGTAATTTGACTTAAGCAAGAAATTGTTTAAAGGATGATTTAAAATATAATTAAAATTTTAAGTGGGGGAGAAAACCACTCTTCCCTATTGAGACAGTATGAGTAAGCCAATTTGAATTATCTAACAAGAAATTGCCTAAGACACAAAGGAAATATTAAAATACGATTTACCTTAATTGAATTATCCGTAGTCGTATCGCTAGGTGCACATGATTTCTCTATCTCGAACTACGCTAGTTCCTTTTCGAACCTTTTGTTATTGAAGGCATCATTCATCTTATGAACTTAGTCAAGAAATTTGATTCGAAACCTCACACTGATATTGAACTTTATCTATAACTTGACCTGAACTTATGCAATTTGATTCGTCAAACGAAGCCAAGTTTTAAAATTTCGAATTAGAGATGGTGATCCATCCAAATATTTTGTTAACGAAATCTCAATAAATAAACGCTGAGTGGTTATTGAAAAGTTTGAAATAAAAAGGTTTAACTTATGCAAGGAAAATGGATTTTGAAAGAAGAATTTTAAGGATTGGTTCTAAAATTTTTGAAACTTATTTCTAATGTTTTGAATAATGATGGTTTGAAACATGCACGTACTAAATTAGAGTGCGCAGCGAAATCGTGATGGTATATTTGAATAAGGAATGAATAATGCCCTACAGTATGGTAAAAATGAGTTATGTTTGAAGAGAAAAAAAGGTGCAACTATTTAAATCATAAAGAGATTTCTGAGATTTCGACTTATGGCTCTTGAAATATTCTATATTGTGATATACGAAGATATTTGAAATGAAGGAAGTGTAAATGATTTTCGAAACTTCGAAAACTAGAAAGGCTTGAATTATTTATGAAATTAGATTTGAAAGATTCGAATGGTTTAAACAAGATCATGGATTTTGAATTATAAAACATAAATTGCATCCTTGAAAGTTGAACATTTTATTTTTCAATTGGACGAATTTGAGTTCCAACTAGTTTAGATATGATGAATAGTTTATAAAAGAAATTTCGACGACTTGAATCCTGATATTTTGAAAATATTTAGAAATGCCAAACAATGGTTAAGTATTTGCAAATTTTGGTTTACAACTTCGAGATATGAAATGATTTGGTTTGTTCGAGTAACCGTTACTAAAACTAGGTTGTGATGAAGGATTTGATTTAGTATGATGGGTGGTACTCAGTGGCCCCTGTCATGAGGATGGACTTCTCGAACTACTAATATATAGATTTAAATATGGTATGTTTGAAAAATTTGGAAACAAATTTGGTTTTTGGAAATCCTGAAGTAAAGTATGATTATGAAATAATATTTCAACGGTTTGAAATGAAATGGGATTCAAAGTCGGAGAATTCATTTTGAAGTGATTTGCAAACTATGATTTGTAGTAATAATTAAAACTCAATTTTTTTTAAATGGACCTTCTCAAAATTTGATCTTTTTTAATATAACAATTTAAGTTTGTTTTAGTAAGCTTTCTTATAGAAGTTTTGGCGAATTTAATCATATGAAAATTTCCTATAAGTCGCATTTATAAATTTAGATTTAATATAAGAATTGAAGTTTAACGAATTTTATATGTAAAATTTATTTTGCTTAAGTATAATTTCACGAGCTCTCCTTTTCGAGGACGAAAAGCCTTAAGTGGGGGAGAATGTAACGATCTAAGATTTTTGAAAATCAAATTTGAATTTAATATGAATTTTTAATAAAGTTTAGAAGGTTTAAATAAATGTTGAATCAAATTCTAAGGCGATAATAGTATTTTAAATGATTAAAAATTTAAAATTTTATTGTGAAATTCAGTTAAAACAATGTTGTTTCGATAGAGCGTTTCGTCGCTAGGTGAATTATTAAAGCGAGTTGTAATTTAGTCATCGAAACGATTAGAATTTTGAAATTAAATTATAATTAAATATTCTTTCAAATTTTTGTTCAGTTTCAGTTCGCGTAGTCTTAAAATATTTTATTGAAATTTATTGAAATTTTTATTTCGGAAAATAAACATATATATTTCTAACGTATTTTAGGGTAACAGTGGTCCCTTTTGACGCTTTACATAACTAAACAACCGGTCTATTGTATTACTGTTTTGGGATCGTATTACATTGTTGTACACAATTTTATTATTAGTTGTGTTTATTCGCTATTTAAAATCATAGAATAAAAAAAAAGAACAATAAAATAGTCGACAATGCATTATACCTTATATATTATATATCGTGTATAAATTGAATCAAGCATACACTTTTGACTAAGCCTTATTCACGAATGAAGCAAACCTCAGGTCCTAATGTAACACATACATAACAAGAGAGAGTTTTGTTTTCACGTATAGAAAACAAGACCAGAAAAGGACACTTGTCCGCAAAGTGGACACATACTGCTTTCCACTTGTATTGCATGCCTTGAAAGGTTTTCCCCACCGTGTTATGCCTATCACCGAAACTCTCCCCTTTTATAAAAAAAATAAAATAATATGCATACATATATATATATATATATATGAAAAATACGTGTAGGCCAAAGAATTGAAATAGAGGACATTTGTCCATTTGCCTCCCACGTGTTACCTCTTCCCTCTACTTCCCATCTCTCATGCGCAAGTCCTCCTTCACACAAGCTGACACTCCTTCATCGAAAAATTCTCCACCATTTCCACTTGAACCTCTTGTACCTGCTCCATTCCATAGTCCACTCCATAAAAACATGTGTGCTCCCTCCATTTAGCAGCTCACATACTCCCCATAAGCACCACCGTGACCTCACCTCCACCTCTGACACAACCTTGTCCCGCCTCCGCCATTTGACTGTCCCATTTCTCCACTTAACAGTTGAACTACCCATTTCCCTTTTGTGCATGCGGCCTCTCACCCCACTGACCGCATCCGCTCCCACATGTCCACCACCCTTCTGCCATCATCAAGTCTCGCACTGCCTTTTCCCTACCCATTTCTCTACCCATGTCAGTCTGTCGTTCACCATTGTCCGCATGCAAGTTTCCCCTTCTGTAGTAAGGTCGCTGTTGTCCCTTTTGATATTTATATATAAAAACGAACATAAAGAGATAATAGTCGGCTTCCCCTTGTTTTTCCTTAAAACCACATTTTCATGTTAAAAGAAAATTTTATATAACACAAAATAAACAGTCTTGAATGGTTGGCGTACGTGGCATCAAAGCACTGCTGAGGGGTTTTGTGCGCATAAATGTGCTTCTGCACCCGTTATTGGGGATCCTTGAATGGGCGTATGAGCATATGGAAATTGTTTTTGATGGCATTGTGATGATGGCTGAAGAAGGGTGCGGGTGGCGTCGTCCGCAAAGGGTTATGAGTGATTGTTTGTGGGCCTTGTTAGCAGCTAATTCGGAGCATTGACGGTGGAATTTGGAGAGCTTTGTTGGTTGGGTCGATGTGAATGGTTGCATGCAATGATTGAATGGATCTAAAGTTGGCCTTGATTTGGATGGTGAAATGGCAGAAGTTGCAGGCGGTAGTGGTTGCAGCTACGACATCAAACAATGAAAGATTTTGTGCGTGACGGGAGCATCGACCGTGAAGATAATACGTAATTATCCGTAAGGTTGATTTCGCTCGATATGGGTCTTGACGGTGGATAACTTGGAGGCATGAAGTTGAGAACATTTAATCTAATTTAATTATTTATTAAATTGGTAATTTTTGAATAATTATAATTAGATGAGGTTAAATTATAGTTAGTTGTTTAGTTGAATATGGATGTTCGTGTGTGAATGGATGTGCATGTAATTAGTTGACACTGAACACAGAAAGCGTTATTGACAGTAACGCTTGTGCACAGATGATTGTTTGTTTATTGATGATGATTATTTTTATGATCATCTGACTTATATGGTTGATTATTGTGTTTGTATGATGCACACACAGAACACCATGTTGTGGAATCGTATGGACGACCAATTCGAATCCTCCTTCCATATGAGTGAAGATTTATTCTCAAACATTAAAATATTATTTATTTTAAGGTCCAATTTAAATTGGAAAGAGATTTGGAACTTTAGATAAAATATTTTATAATATTATACCAGACCGTTCTAGGATGACAGAGATGATGGTGTCTAGGCTTGGGTTTGAAAATGCAGTTTCCTGCTCTCCCTGGCTATCCCTAACTAATCCGACGGGCGGGATGGTTAATTTAAAATATGATTTGAAATTTAAATTCGAAGTTGTTTAAACTTAGAAATAAGTTTGAATTTTAAATTTATAATGTCCTATAGTGACATGCATGAACATTAAATTTAAATTTCAAATAAAAAGGTTTTGGGATTCCTATTGTTCACAACCTATCTAAATTTAAATTAAGTTTTGGAAATTTAATCGAGAAGAGATTCAAATATGTGTTGATGCGAATAATTTTAACAATTATTAGTAAATGATGAAACGAGGTTCGAAATTTTTGATAAATCTACTTTATTAAATTAAAGTAATTAGGATTGAATTATTTGAATCTTTGAATGATTTGGAATGTACTTGATTTAAATGGTTATTGCAGCGTTCTTCGTGACGTTCCGAACAATATTATCACATTTTCAAAGATAAATGGGTTTTTGGAATGAATAAATCGCGAACCACTATTTTAAACAGTTAAAGGATTTTTAATGGTTTGGAAAGATTTTTAAGTGATTGTATATGGAATTATTTATCAATTTTAAAAGTTAGAATTTAAAGGGGATGAGTTGGATGGAGTTATGTCGGATGTTCGATATGAAATTCCAACGTGGAACAATCATTATCAGAAGCATTAAGAAAATATTTACGTCAAGGTTCTGATAGTGCTTGTTGAGTTGTGAATGGGTATCGAATGTAAGTCGATGCAACTCTATCAAACTCATTTCGAAATATGAACTATGGGAATTATCGAAATGGAATTGTAATTCATATAAGGATTGGCAAATTGGAAGATGTAAGGATGGAATAAAGAAGCATGTTTAAAGTGTAAGGATTGGATGGTTATGTTTGGAAATAAAAGGATTTGTAAATCGAATATTTTGATTTCAAAGAGAAGTTAAAATGATGAAAGAATTCATGAAGAATCCAACCTTGACATTGTAAACGAATTGAAAAAAAAAATGGAAGGAGATTGAATTGATAAGTCTGTGGAATCCATGACTATCGTTATGAATACGCTTATTACTTGGGAAGACCGGGATCGGATTTAAGTCCGAAAACCATTCCAAGTAATAATACGACGTATGAAGAAAATTCAAGAGTTGGAATCGACGATGAAGACCGTGGTTCTTCACATCGAACGGACTGATTGCCGATTGGTTTCTTTACTAATAGCTACAGTAGAGAGATGCCCCTATTTCCGGAGTGGTAGGAAGTCCGAACGTATGAAGAGAACTTTCGGATTTCATTCCATTCAGACCCAGGACGGACTTGTATGGATGGTGTGCCTGACATTGAAATTGACCACATAGCACTGATCTCCGTTAATATATATCGGATTTGTGGCACATATTTTATCCTCATCTCTAAGTCATATGAACTTAGAGGGTATGCATTGATTGAAATCAGTGATATGTCGTGAATTGTTAATGTGACATACCCGAGTTATGAACGAGCTAGTGATGATCAAGACATTGCTTTTCTAGGCATGCTTTGTGTATGACGTGACATCGACAAACCTCACACCCCGGATGATGAGAAACTGGCGATTAGGTTGTGTATATATATATGAATTGATGATGACCGCTGCAGCAGTGGGTAAAACCACTTATGAACTGGAATAGGGTTTGTTCGAGGGGCCGTGCCTGGTCGAAAACCGTTGATCTGCCTCGTGATTTGTATTGGTGTCCGCGTCTGGATGAAAAACCCGTGATTACATTTCGCTTGAGTTCCGATTGATCTTTCATGCCAGGAATCATCAAGTTGGAAATCCAAATCTCCAATACGAGCCAGACGATTTTTATTGTATATATATGGCGACATATATTATGGGGTATCATGTCGTCTAGGATTAATACATTTATTTGCGAAATTGTTTTCCACACTATATATATAGTACGAAAAGAGGATTTTACGTATGAGGGAATTTTTGGTTATCATAAGATAAACCTCGCCCATCTGGTGTGCGCTTGCATTGTGTGATGTGGGACGAGCTTATGATAGCTTCATTTTCCAAAAGTCATTGCGAATTTTTGTGCACGGGCATTCACATGGAGTGAACCCGTTCCGCATTAGCGGCGTGGTCCGGTGAAATTCCCAATTTTAAAATGAATCCTAAAAGCAACTATTTTATGTTCTCACACCAGTCCCATGACTGACCTGGAGTTTATTGTTCCTTCCTAAAGTCTGGGTGCCCATTAATTTTCACACGGGCAGCTAGTAGTTTAGTTTTGCAGCTATGATTCGTTGGAGCAAAGTTCGAAGCGCTTTCTGAGTTGGCGTCCACATTGGAGTTAAAAGTTTCCGCTGTAACATATGTTCTTCCGCTGAGAGTAAATTTCTTTCTTCCGCTGTAAAGTATATATGTATATGTAACTCAGATATTCATGTAACTCTGATGTAATATTGTTCTTGAGAAATGAAAAGTCTTCTGTTAATTTTGTTCAATGTATGTATGTACCCATAACAATTCGTCTTTCTGAACGGTTTAAGTTGGTTTAATTACCGGCAAGAACCGGGCAAAAAGGCGGGTCTTTACAGAAATGGTCGTAACCTACCTAATCACAAGGCAACAGGATCATCGAATCACCTAAGCCACCGTACCGCCTTTTTATTGCTTACTATCAAGGCAATTAAGGTATACTCACCAGGTTGTAATGCGCAGACCCAACGCCTGCGGGCGCCGCCTAAGCGTTGTCACCGCACATAGGTCTTCAAGGAGTACCCTCCACGTCCCAGGAAGCCGCGTTCTTCCCCTTCCAGCCCTTCGGAGCCAACATAATATTAGCAGAACAACAAGCAGAATAATCAAATGGATGTGCGCTCCCCTCGTGTCCTATGACACCACGATGATCTACCCCGTTGGGTTATTCACCTCCAGACGTACGGACCAGTCCAAGCACATTAGTTTAATGTGTTATTAGACTCTATGTCTAGCTGTTTAATTACGAGCTTGCTCTGCCGCATCGGATTCCCAGTTAGCTTGGTTATTTCAATCATATTAACTTATTATTCACGTTACCAAGTCTTCGGCTTATTAATCTCAGTTATATAACTTAACCCATTTAAGTTCATTAATAAGCCTTTAACATGTTATTCTTATAAGCAGGATTCAGATTCTAAGGTTTGCAGGTCACTTAATGTATAATTAAGTACAACTTATTGCATTTCATAAGTTTTCCCCTCTTTTCTCTACTTATTACAAACAACAGGTTTCAGATTTTCAGATTTAAAGATTACTTTATTTATAATTAAGTACAACTTATCTCATTATAAGTTATCTCATTCCACCTATTGTTTATTATAACTTAAGTTATAATTTCCACTAGTTCCTTAGACAAGCCTACCTATTATCTTTCCTTTTTCCTTCCAAGATTATTTATAATAGGTTATTATCATTCCCCGTTCATTCCAATTCTTTTACTGTTGTAACTTTCATTCCTTTCCATTAATTACAATTAATGCCATTTATTTCTATCCTGTTATGTGCATATACTCATATGTAGGTTTATGCACCAAACAACTCACACTAAGCCGACCACTTGTGGATGTTGGATTTTCCTGGCGGTTCCAGGCAAACTTTAACCACATGTTGGACTTAACCTCGTGTCTTAGCATCGTTACATGTATGTTTATGCACTAGACCTCTCACATTAAATTAACAACTTGTGAATGCGGAATTTGTCGGGCGGTTCAGGGCAGTCTTCTACCACAAGTAGAATTTAACCTCGTGTCTAGGTGCGGTTACAATTTTCTATTTATTGTAAATTTAGGCATATCCATTCTTCCCAATTTTACTGTAATCTATTTTTACATGTCATACTTAATATCATATTAGGTCCATTTTAACTAATTGTCATGTCGCATGTTCTTCCTAACATGTAATAATTCCCTTTTAAAAGAATAACATGTAATCATCTAATCATGTAATTATTTCAATCTAACAAATTAACATTTAATTTTCCCAATTCTGCAGTTAAGGGTTCAAGTACATAATATGCCCCAGATTAACATTTAATTATCCCAATTTCACTGTAACTTGAATTACAGTATCCAATTAACAAGTTATTAGAACATGTATGTATACAACAATAATCATTTCCACATATTTTAACATGTTTATACATTTCAGCAGATTTACAGTTCAGAAGCATTTACAGTTCAGAGGATTAATCATTTCAGTAGATTTACAGTTCAGAGGATTAATCATTTCAGAAGATTTACTATACATATTAACGGGGAATGTCAAATGATATATATACCATTATCAAAAAGGTATAACTTAATTCCACTCACCTAACGGCTTTGCCATTCATGAATCTGGTTCTGACCTAGCATTCCAAGGTTCCCCTAATTGCATCTTAGAACCTAAATAACCATGGATCCACAATTCTCAAGTAGAAGAAAAAGGGAAGAAATAGGGGGAATTTAAATTGACCAGATACAATAATTTACCTTACTTTGAACAGAATTTTGAACAACTATGCATTCTTTTCCTCCAAATCTTGATTCAGAATTTCCTTAAACTAATTATTTTATTTTTTAGAAGAGATTTGGGGAGGAAGAAGAATGACAGAGTCTAGACATCCTCTTAGAAAATATGAGATATAGCTTAGGCTCTGCTAGCCTATTTATAGGTGTTCAGGATCTTATCGTACACAAATCGCTAAGTCAGCAACGAATGTGGCTAGAAAAACAGTCCAGATTCTTCAATACAACGGCCCGGATCAAGGGTGTGTCGACCCAGCCCCCCTTATGTCGACCTATGGGTCGACCCACCCTTACTTGGGTCGACCCCTTAGTCGACCTGTCCCTATTTTTTTCTCCTTTTTTTCCGCATAGTCTTCAGTTTGAATTGGTTTGAATTATATTCATATATAAGATCCTTGTATGTATATAAAACTTCTGTTCCCTATTTTATGCGCATATATACGAACAACTTTTATTTTGCTTTCAAAATTCAAACAGCATAATGCCGTATATAATTCTTACTAGATTTCTTTGATTGCAGCCTAATTTTGAATTTCTCCTTTGTGTATATATATATATATATATTTTGCATATATATATATATATGCATATATTTACAGATACATATATGCATACATTTTTGTACTTTCTTATATGCATAATTTTCCTTATATGTGCATTTATATATATTTATCCCTTAAGAACATGTATTATTTTAGTCGTTTCTCTAAAATAAAAATATGGTGCCCACGGGGATCGAACTTACACCTCTCCCTTGAAAGCCACATGTTCTTAGAAATACGACAACATAGTCTTTTGTTAACAAGACTAAAACAATGGTGGTCATTTTCCTTTTTCTTTTACCATCTTTTCATGTTTGTTACAATATTTCATTTAAATGTATCTCTATCATCTTAAATCAGTTTTCTACAATCCATAGGTCTAAATTGACCAGAAAATCTCCACGGATGCAATGACACCACTTCCATGACCAAATTCTGGAAGCTTCTCAAATTTATTTTATTATTTAATTATAAAAATGTAGGCTGTTACAATAAGTATAAAAATATATGTATACATGCATATGTAAATATATGTGCATGTTGTGCAAAAATATGTACATATGAATGAGAATTCCAAAATAAACTTGCAACTAATGAAAATAGGTAAGAAATAAATGATGGTATAACGTCGTTTGAATTTTGAAATAGAAATCAAAGTTGCGCATATATATATATATATATATATATATATATATATATATATTTGAATCGTAAACTTTCATGTACCTGTAACGGATGGGGAAGCTTGTTAATGGTGACAGGCGCTTTTACGCCTGCTTTCATTCGCGCTTGAGTTTTCCCCTTTCCCGAACTTCTCAAATTTCTATCCGATTTCTATCTGAACTATATTTATTTTCTACCTGTTTTCTGTCTGATTCCTTCTAATATAACTTGGAACGAAATCTCTTTCCTCTATGAGAAGCCATAGTTTCATTTTTTTCCCTCAAACAAACCCTAGATATTAGATCTAGTTAGATCTGCTTCGGATCTTAGTGCCGAATCTTTTTCTGATGCTCAATCATAACATTCAATGAATTTACCCTTGTGAATATGCCATATCTCAACATTTTCCGCCTCGAGATCTACTATTTGCAACCAAATTGCAACCTAAACTCAATTTCTAAAGTCCTTCTATCCACCTTCAGATCCATTTGTTGTTTCACTTCCACTTTCCCAACATCCTTGGATCAGTTTAGTATTAGTATGGATTATCACTCCAACCGATTTTCCATTTATTGGGGATAAATTGATTCAGTTTATATTAGGTAAGATGAATTTGGTTTTTGGTGTTGGCTAATCGGATTAAGGACTCTTTTGGAGAGGTTAAGCAGTTTACCATGCTCATCCGGACTCCTGTTAAGGCTCATATTGGTTATAATGGATTATTATGTATGGTGTTTCATACAGCACACCCATGATTTGGTTTTAGCTCTTATTTGTTATCAAGGAATTGGTGCTAGGATTCTATGTGACCCTTTTGTTGATTCCAGTACAAATATTAATTCACTATGTTGTGAATCATCAACCAGACTTAGTCTTTGGAATTGAATTTTTTGGAATTTAGGTGCTAAAACATTTTTTGAAGAGTTGTTTTCGTCAGTGATTTTGATCCGTCTTGCCTTCCAGTTTTAAATTTTTGGAGGTAGAATCTTTTCGGCCATTATATTGATGGTGGCATACATGTGTGAATTCTGCTAAATTTGCTTTGGAGATGAACAGCTCTGTTTCTTTAGCTTTTTGAACTTGGTTTTTGGATTCGATGGTAATTATTAGCTGCTCCAAATTTGGAAGATGCGGGTCTGAATTTTGATACTGTGGAATTGATTTTTCCTGCAAAAAGAATATGGTTTGGAAGCACAAGTGTAGGCCTTGGAATTAGGTTTGCTGTTGAATAATGGGTACAATCTACTCTGGGTAGTGAAACAGGAATTCACCAATTTTATCTCAGTTTAATTTGTGAACTAGGAGCTTTGGTGACATTGATTCTCATGGTGATGCTTCTGGTAATTCTCGGCTGTTTTGTTATTGATCAGTGTGGAGTGAAGTGCACTATTGTGCAGTTAGCGGGACAAAGTTGACCTCATCATGGGTCTTAGACATATTTTCTATGTTTTAGTTGTAATTTTCTTTTTTCTACATGTTTTTGTACTGTTTTTTCGTATGTTAATAAAAGTGTACCAATTTTCAATATATAGATAAACACGTATATATATATAAACACGTATATATATATGCATAAATTCAAAAGTTGAGACAAAATGTGCAAGTTAAGAGCAGAATATAATTAATGCATGATAAATGGAAAATAAATGAAGAAATTAACTGGATTTAAAATTATAGTGCATTTTAAAGCAATAAAACAATTAGTTGATGGAAGAATTAATTGCATTAATTACTAGGGAAGGAATTGAAAGATTACATGCATATATACACGCATTGATTTGAAATTCAAACATGGTGATGATGTATAAGAGTTATAAAACAAATCAAAGGAAGTAAAATGGGCAAAATAATCAACGTTTAATTAAAAACATTAAGTACAGCAAAAACAACTTCAAACAAGCACGCCTGGATCCAGATGGTCCGACCCCGTTGTGCATGGGTTGACTTATGGGTCGACCGACCATCATAAGGTTCAACCCACGGGTCGACCAAAGCGTAGTACGAGTTTGTTTTGTGACACGTAATCTATGATGTGTGCAGTTTGGATTTTTATGAATTAAATCTGACAATTCATACTTTCTCGTACACTATAAACAGACTAGCAGGACCTAGCCAAAATCCCATATTTTCTGAAATGCTACATTGGCTCTACGATTCTCTTTTCTCACAAAATCTTTTCAGAAAATTAGAATATTAGTTTTAGGTAATTCTTATTCAAAATTTGAAGATAAAAGAGTATAAATCTACAAAAAGGTGTTCAGAATTCTGAGCAGCGCTAGGTAAGTCCTCGAGCCTGGCTTACATAGGTTTTCTTTCGGTTTTCCTCATCTTTTAGCATAAGATTCATGAATCTGTGGTTTTTTTAATAATATATTAAGTTAGGGATGGCACGGAACAACAAATCTGGATCAGATTCATGGATTGGAAAGCTGTTAAGTGAGTGGATTTGAATTATACCTTTTTAAATAATGGTGTATATACCGTTTACATTCCCGTCATTCTTAACATGTTAAATAAATGTGAATTGTGATAATTGTGGCATAATTCATTTTTCAATTATGTTAAGAATATTACTGTTGGATAGATCTGCTATATGAACCAGTTAAAAATTGCAGTGATAATAAATTTCTGAGATTTGCGAATAAAAGGGAATATGTTGCAGGAAATAGTATTAATGACAAATTGGGTATTGTGAATCCAATTACAGTGAAATTGGGAATATTTGTGAGATTAATTTTGCGAATAACATGTTGACAACATTTCTATTGTTTAAAGCCTGTTTCCATTAATCACCTGTCTGAATTGGGAATTACTATAAACATTGTACACATGGAATTTACACTAAACATGAACATTTTTAAAAAAATATTATTATGTCATGATAGTGTAAATAAAATTATAGAAAAAATTAGTAATAATGAAGAGGCCTAATTTGCATGTAAAATTCATAGTAATTAAAATGGTAGATAACTTCACTGAGATCCGAGGTTAAGTTCAACTTGTGGTAGAAGCCTACTCGGAACCGCCTGGCAAATCCAACATCCATAAGTGGTCAACTTAATGTGAGAGGTCTAATGCAAAAACATATATAAAAATATATGTATGCAACGTGAAACAAATAAATATGTAATAAAATTAACCATAATTAACAAAAATAAAAGGGCATGTCAAAAATTCACAAGACAGTAATAGGTAAAAGTTACAACAATAAAAGTTTGGTTAACGCAAACAACCAAAGAAAAATGTGATAAATAGGAATATAACCTACTGTAATTAATTACGTTAATGAAAATGTTATATAATAGTTAGCCTTGTCCTTAGGACAAGTGGAATTATAACACGGGTTATAAGTAATAAAAGAGGGAAACTTATTAATATACCTTAATTAAGATAACTAAGTTAATAAGTAAACAATAATTAGCTGGAATGACAGTGTAAGATGAAATTATGATTAAATATGGAATAATGAAGTAAACTTATGGAATTAAATTATATTTAATACATAATAAGTAACAAGTTAACAAAAAACATGTGGACTAAGATAAAATATACTTAATTGTATATTAGGCAGAATATTTTAATGTAACTATGAAATTGGACAGTGAATTATATGGTAATAATATAAGGAGATTGTAGATTACTATGTTAACTATAGTCAAGAGAGTAACATGTTGTAGACTTATTAATGAACTTAAACGGGCAAAGTTATATCATTGAGTTAATAAGCGAGAGGGTCCATTCCTTGAGAGATGTAAGGGGCTCGGAGAAAACCTGATAACTTGAATATAAGATTGAATGTGAACAATCAAGTTAATTAAAAGTCTGATAAGATAAGATAAGCGACAATTAAAAAATTAGACATAGGATCAAATAACATGACGGTGTGATGCGCTTGGACCAATCCGCATGTCTGAAGGTGAAGAACCTTACGATGTAGATCATCATGGTGTCGAGAGGCACGAGGGAGCACTTCCATCCGAATTTTCTGCTGATATTCTACTTGTTGGCTTTGTGGAACTTGGAGGAAGCACGCAACTTCCGATGGACGTGGTAGGGTAATACGTGGTGGTCCTCTGTACGGTGGAAATGCTCAGGCTGTACTCGCAGAGGTTGGGTCTCGGCGAAACCACTTAGTTGGTATACCTTGACTCCAAAGGTAGTTTGGCAGTCAAAAGGCTGTTGGGTGGCATTGGATGATTTGACGATTTTTCCTACCAACTGGCTAGGTCACGACCAACAAAGGACAGTAATTGCCGGATACCTGTTATCGACAGTCTATGTGACGTCGAAAGACTAGAGTTATACCTGTAAACCATCGATCCTTCACCGTCGAGACTTTGGTTACGGGACATGTCAATTTGGGTGTAGATTGTTTGTTAGGGGCACATCACTTATCTCTTGATGTAGTCTTTAACTAGGTTAGGGAGGGGTCGAGGTGGGACCATAGCCATCGTAGAAATCTAGACCATAGTTCATATCTGTACTTTAGACCTCTTTAGTAGACCCATAGAGATATGGAAAAGCTCCCGACCGAGTTCCGTGCATTCATATGCAACACTATTAGGGAGCTCGGTGTACAATAGACGGTACATACGTGTGATTATCTGGATACATACACGCCACACTGGGTGGTGTATCCTTGACGTTAAGGCATTTCTTCGAGTTAGGACTAGATTCGACTAAGGAGAATGCATATGGCAGTCCGTATGCCAACGTAGCATGCGATGGCGGTTTTGTGCGTAACATGGCATAGTTTTATGAAGATCCATACTTCACTCTAGCTTAGGATGAGAGTTCCATACGCTTACGTGTTGTGACAGTGGAGATCGTGCGAGGAGGGTATCATGGGAATTACCTTAATATTGGCGGTAGCTACATATTCTATATTAGGTTAATCTTCTGCGAGGTAGATGTGTACGACTTGTGTACAAGCCTTAAGTGCTATTAACCCAAAATAACCTAATACATAAGAAGATGTAACTGAATGATATATATAGGGTTATTTCAGAATTTGTAATTTAATTCCAGTCACAGAACCTGTGTTCTGACACCCTCCTCATAACATAGCCGCAGGTTAGGCTTTGGAAGAGATATGATAGCTCTGGATACTGGCTAGGCGGTATTATTACTTTTTGTAAGGCTATATTTGATTATATTATATTTTATTCCATTACGTTGTGAGATATTTTCTAAGATCTGACATATTTTATATCTCTGACTTTTCTGAAGGATACCATACAAGCCAACTTGAGTTTCTATAGATTGGGAATTTTGAAAAAATAATCGGTCTGTCGGAATTTGGTTTTTTATGTCTAGCATCAGAGCCTAGGTTTAGGATTCCTATATAGATAATGAGTGGATATATTTTTATTTTTATGAAGTGTGAATATTATATATATACACAGACACACACACACACAACCTAGATCCATAAAGAAACCAATTAAATAGGAAGAGATGCTTATGGATAGAATTAGGATATCAGTTATGTACCCTAAAGGAATGATTATGGAAGTTTGGGACCCTTAGGAGGTTTGGGTGAAATTGTACAATGAATCTGGTAATGAAGAAAGTTGTATCAAATTCGTTAGTGCTTTGGATTAGTGGGTTCGACAGTTGAACCTTAGAAATTGGGAATACGGACTAGGAATATATATATTTTAGAAAAGTGACTTTGTGGTAATATTTAGAGAGTTCTAAATAAGTTAGAAACCCACTCCGAGTCTAGCAATATTATTAATATTTTAGAACTGGAAAAAAAAAATAGGTTTTGGTTTATGGTGTTTTTACAGTTTTGACGTTAAAAGTTACAATTTTAAAATATCTACTAGCTAAATGGTTTGGAAACAATTTTTGAAACAAAAAGGGAGTATTTTTGAAGTTCGAAAAAAAAAAATTATGTAAGGAAAATATATGAAAAGTACATATTGAGTTTTGAAGAAAAATAAAATAAAATGCGGTATATTTTGGAAATGATGATATCTTATGGAATTTTTGTCTGAAATAATTTTTTCAGAAAATGTGCATATTATAGAGCATGTATAGCTCACTAGTTTTTAAGCTATAATGTAGAAAGAGTTTAAAAACAAAAACAAAGAAAATATTGCATTTTTATTAACAACTAAAATTTTCAATAAGGAATTTTTTTGAAGTTCTCTATTCTTTTGACAACAATTTATTTTATAATTGCTTTGACATAAAATTTTGTTGGGTAGACAAAAATAGTTGTAAGAATTAAGAATAGAGTAGATGTTTGCACCAAGATGTAAGTTATTGAACTAACATTGTAACCGTGAAAGGTTGTGAACGGGAAGAGAAGTAGTTGTCCTTGTTAACTCCATTTTTTGATGATTTGAAAAGAAAATTTGTTTGCATTTTTTTGGTATGACATAATTTTATGGTTTGACAAAATTATGTTTTAATACAAAAAAGAAGAGTTTTAAAAATTTTGAAGGAATAAATGATAAGTCAAAACCATGTTTTTAAATCATGGAGTGGGTAATGATTAGTACATAAGGAGAAATATGAAATATATTGAGGCTATGAAGTGAATAGCAAGGATTTTTTTTTGAATAATGGTGTTAACGATATTTTTCGCCAACACCGAAGATGGGTTAACAGTGGTGGATCCAAAGATGGAAATGATAGATTGGCTACTTTTTGGGTTAAATCGGGTTACCACCCTAGATGTTGAGATGGAGAGGTATGGGATTGCCAAAGGCAATCAAAATGGATTTGAACTTAGGGAATGAAACACATTCTACTATTCGAAGACATGTTGGGATGGAAATCCATGCTTTATCTGAGAAAGGAAATGTAAACCGCAACAGTGATGATCAAAAAATGACAATATACTCTTACAGAGCAATTTTCTTGTAACAGATTCTTTTTTATTCAATTTTCACTGGGATTACATGAATGTCATAGGGAGGATCCCTCCATTGATCTCATTGATAAGCTATTTTTAAGAGTACAAGTGTTAAGGAAAAAAGGTCGATCCCCTAAAGGTGACTTCTATGGCCTTATTTATAGTGGTTCAGGTCTCTTCCCATTGATGGGTTATTGGGCCCGTGGGGGTCTTTGTCGGTCGCTTTATTCTCTGTTTCGGGTGCTTGATTTCTGGCCGCCTTTGGAGTGTCGGTTATGGTCTTTAGTTGATACTTGAATTCTTGAAAGCAGCTCCTGAATATAGGCTTGCGGACATAAGCTTTTGGATGTAATCTTTCGGCTTTATCATGAATACATAAAGGGGCTTGACCTCACGGTGTATATTGATAACTGTCGGTTCGAAATCGCTGCTGGTTACGGTACTAGGTAGCCTGGTACGAGTAGCCTGTATCCTTGCTTGGGTCCCGGTTAGCCCTTCGGTGGGGCCGTTGTGGTAGCATGTATTCTTAGAGGATGGTTCCTGGTGTCACTTTTGTTTATTCACGGATGTGGCCTTTCGATATTTGTGCGGCGTGATGCACTAGAAGCTAGTTTAGGGTGATCCTTACGTTCTCTTGGTTTAGTACCTTCGATGCTCCCGCCTTCCGGTGTTCCAGTATTTAAGTGGATCATTTCCTAAGACTCTTACAAGCTTCGCCCGGCGAGTTTATTGTTTTTGACTTTCTGGGTTTTGGATTAGGGTGGCTCCTTACCAGGAGTCTTTTTTCGCGCTGATACTGTAGAAAGGATCTTGTCGAATTGACCCTAGCGGATAGATCCTGTCGGTTACACCCCCTAGTTCTTTACGATCTTTTCCCCTAGGGGGAGGGAAGAGGTTACAGTTGATGCATCTTTTCGGATTATTTCATCATGCTCTTGCCCTTCTTAGTATTTGGCCCTACTTTCTATTAAGCCTCCTGCAAGCTTTCGGTCATCTGATACCCCTTTACCGCCAGCTCACTTCGTTATTGATTTTCGGTAGTAACAAATGGTAAATTCCAATAGAATGTGTAAGTGTTATAGAGGCTATGTTGTTTCTTGGAAAAGACTTTTAGTAGACAACAAGTACTAGTGGTGCTACTAGATGGTAAATGGTACGTAAGTGTATAGGTTCTTGGGTTTTGACTTTTATTTGTCAAAGGGGACATGGTCCTAGGATACTTAGCCCTTGGTAGTAGCTGTGTAGAGTGCTTGTTTTTCTATTTTGTTTTAAGGATTAGAAGTCTTATTTGAAAACTAATTGTAGACTAGAGGATTAAGTTAAATAAGCTAAGAAAGGAGTAGTGACATAACTAAAAATAAAACAACAAACGCAGTAAAGCAACACACACAACAATGATTACTATTTTTTTGTATTCTTCCAAAGTAAGTTGGAAAAGAAATTCAATAACAATGAAAATTTTCTTATGTGCACTGTGCTTAGATTGGAAGATAGGGAATCTTTGTGTAATAGTTGCTTAAAAATCTAGGTACAGTTATAAAAGATATATAAAAGAAAAACGGAAGATGTGAAGTTTTCCATTATCCACCTTTTTATAACATGATTTTCGATAATTATTAAATTTTAAGTTGTTTGGTATGGTTTGGATGCAAAAATTGGATGAACTACATTCTTGTTCTGTAAGAGTGTAGGAATTTTTTTTGGATGAAAAGGTATTTTGATCTTCAAAATATTGCATTCATATAGAAATTGCAAGTACATTTAAGATGTGTGCATCGTGTTTGCAAAAACATTTTTCAAGAAAAATTTGCATTCATATAGGAGGTACCGCTTATAAATTCATTTCATTCATGTATTATTATGTTAAATTACACTTTGCACAAGTGCACAAATTGTTGGAAAATTGGATGTACACATGATGTTGTGAATTATGTGAGGAATTACCTAATTTTGCCATTACCAAATTTAGGGGATGAAATTTTCTAAGGTTAAGAGAATGCAACAACCAACATTTTAAAATTAAATAATAAAATAAAATTTGAAAGGCATTCAGAATTTGGTCACTGAATTAATGACATTGCATCTATGGAGATTTTACGATCAATTTAGTCCTTTAGTTTACAGGAAACAGATTTAAGATGAAAAAGATATCTTTAAAATAAAATATTACTACAAACATGGAAAGAAGGTTTAAAAAAGAACAATGACCACCATTGTTTTTAGTTTTGTTAACAAAAGCCTATGTAGCTCAGTAATTAAAGACATGTCTCTCCCAAGTGAGTGGTGTAACAATCTGGAATTTTGGCAATAAATAGTTATTTAATTAAAAGCTCAAAAATAGGAATTTCTGCAAATGATGGAATTTTACCATGAAACTTTAACCGTTGCGTTCGTCACGGAATTCTAGTAAACTTTCATGTTTGGAGTTTCGCGAACGGAGTGTGTAACAAAAAGTTATGGAAAAAATACGAAAAAGGATAGGAAATAAATAAAATGGAATATTATATATATGGAAAATAATAATTCCCCAAGCCTCCTCACTTCAAGGTCGACCAAACGGTCAACTGGGGCGATCGGCCGGTGTTCAACCGCTGGTTGCGACCTCTTGGTCGAGCCAGACAGCGGCAGCTACAATTAAGGGGGACAGTTTTATAAAAATATTGTAAAACAGATGGGTAGATGTTATTTAAAATGAGTCCAATGGTGCAAGGCCATTTCCACCCCTATAAATAAAGGGGTAGAGCCTCATTCTTTTTCCATAAAAATTTACAGAGGCAGCGGAGCTCTGCAATTTTTCTTTATCCAAACCTAAATTCTAAAATAAAAATATATTCATACGTATCAAATCCAATTCATATGAAATTGGGAGGGCAAGTAGATCTAGTACATATGAATGTAAGTTGATGCTCAACGGTAGATTCATCGCTCTCTTCCATTTTTCTTACATTTCTACAGATCTGGAATTTTCCCCTTTCAAGACAA
Source organism: Allium sativum (assembly GCA_030737875.1). Taxonomy (NCBI): domain Eukaryota; kingdom Viridiplantae; phylum Streptophyta; class Magnoliopsida; order Asparagales; family Amaryllidaceae; genus Allium; species Allium sativum. Next base: position 415,200,384 of record CM060923.1, on the reverse strand, counting down.
ATTGTAGATTTATTAGAATTTTTGGATTTTAAGACTAAAAAAGTTCAAAATTCAGAAACTGGAAGCTATAAGTTGAGTGGGAAATTTACTAATACAAATATAATGATTTATCTATTTTGTTTGAATCCAATCTATGTTTTATGCCTATTAGATCTGCGTATTTAAATAATTGTAAATTGTGGCAACCATCAGATCTGATTATGAACATGTTTGAAATTAGCAAATAATATGTTGTGATTATGTATAAGCATGAATAGTAGGATTTCTATACATTTTCCCACATATTCCTACAAGTTATGTCACGAAATATGTTGTGTAAGTTACATAGAACTGTGGATCAGGAAATCAGTCCCATTAAACATAAAATTGTGTAGTTATATTCCAGATCATTAGTTCGGTGTTGAAATATGAAATATGTGAATTTGGGTAAAAAGACGAATTTGTGTATTATGTGAATTTTAGAATAAAAAAAAATATTCCTTGTTTACATTCAATATTTTTTTTTGTTTTTGGCTTAAGCATTGTAAATTGTGTAGTTTCATCATTTTTAAATAAAGAGGCATTATTATAGAATCACAAGAAGTATGACAAAAAAAATTAAAAAGGGAAAAGTGGTTCAAAGGTACATATAAAAATAAATATGTGTTTTGTATGTAATTTGCATCGACTATTCCAGAATAAAAATATATTACATATATTTCTTGTGATTTGGAAATATGTCAATTCTACAAAATATGCATGATTTACAACGATTTTGGCAAACGGTCCTTGTGAGACATGAAACCTTTTTGGCAAGATTGAATATAAAAAGTGAATGATTGGATCAAATCATTAATTTAAAAATAAGTATTACAAAGTAATAAATAATAAATAAATATTAGTAACTATGTTGACTACATGAAAACACTAAAATAAATATGTACATATTATCCATCCAAATCAGCGTAAAATGTTAAAATATGCATTGCATTAAATGTTTGATTGTGTGAAATGTTGATTGGTATTCATTTATGGAATCATACATGAAAATCTATATTCCATACTTAACGAATGTATTTATGGTGACCATAATAGCATTAGTAAAATAGATTGTTATAAATGAGGCCAAAAATAAATAATTAACAATTGTGACAATTGTTAAATGTTTGGATAAGGTTCAATGATCGAATTATATGTAAATATAATTCATATTGAATTAATATATTTGTGTTGACCATTTGTAGCAATAAATGTAATTAACTGTTGTGAATAATACCCGCAAATTAATTGTAACCAATATTAATTGGGGAAAATAAATGTGAATAGGAAAATGGTTATAATTCGTTAAATCAATTAGGATAATTGTTGTGAACCCCAATTAGGAAAATTAAAAATAAATCCGCATTTAGACACAAGGTTAAACTCAACTTGTGGTGTAAGCCTACTTGCAACCAACTGGCAAATCGAACAACCAAAGGTAGTCAGTGTAATGTGAGTGGTCTAATGCATAAAAATAAATATAGTATGGCACAAGGTTAAGTTCACTTTTGGTATAAGCCTGCCCGCAATCGACCGACAAATCCAGCATCCACAGGTAGTCAACTTACTATGGGAGGCCTAGTGCACAAGTATATATATATATAATATGTATGTATGTATATATATATATATAAAACAACAAATAAACATAAATAAAAGAATAAGAATAGTAATTGCCGGTGGTACAACAAATAGATAACTTGGGACTGGTAAATATTTGCCTTAGGAAATTATGACCGTTAGAGTCATAAAGGGCAATAAAAAATGAAATATGTGTCAAAAAGGGGATTAATGGATATTGATTGTTGTTTAAATGCTAAGTCCAAATTAAGGAAGAAATTTAATAAATATCCTAGAGAAAAGGGAATAAATCCTTCCTTATTTATGTCAATAAAACTTATAATTAAAAATATAGTTAGACTTAATATGTTAATATTGTGAGATATTATTAACCATATAATCCCGCGACGCAAACAAATGGTGTACGTATAGTATTTCCAGATAAAGGGATTAAATGGGAATGACTTAATAATGTGGACTACTTTTTCCTAAAAAGGGAAATATGTTAGAGGAAAATCGGGGACAAACTAATAACTTTCGCTTATAGTCCTCTTCTTGGGTCCTAAAAGGCTGAGTGACTAGGGTTCAAGAGTCCACCTGGGAATAGTTTTTTAGTCTTGGGGTCTTAAATGGCAAATGTGTGTTGGCCTACCCAAACCTGGAAATTAGAAGGGCCAGATATGGCCATCTATTCTATGGGAGGTAGTAAGCGACTAAGGAGTTATTGAATAAGGTCAGCTAGAAGGTATAACAAATGATAAAATACCTCCTTTCACCTTATGTGAGGCATGGGTATATGCATGAATGACCTAAGCCTTAACTACTAGGGCCCGTAGCTAATGCTCTCTAGTTTTATGTTAACATTTATTATATTATCGAGGGTTAATAAGTGACCAATAGGTCTGCCTAGGTTCTTATGTGATCAAAGAGAATCCACCCTATCTATCATTGACAGTGAGGCATTAAACAATAAAGAATAGAGAATGAGGATATAGATAGAAACCCCGAAATTAGGGGCCCACTATCGATGTTATTAACTAGTTAAACTATTTGGGGACACTATTTGGGGGCACTATTTGGGTAATATAACATGTCCTATCTCGGTAATATAACATGGGAACACTATTTGGGGAAGAGTAGTAGAGTCATGCGTAAGGTTTAACAAGGTTGGTTTAGAATCACTAACCTTGTCGGGCATACAGCTTGGGTTGAATCAAACAGAATATATATTTGCGTTATAGACTGTGTTGTACATTTCTTAATCACCAAAACTTGTTGTTCTGACCCCCATCCTCACTCAACCTCCTGGGTTTCTTAGAGATGGTCATGTTCTCACATATGATTAAGTTTGGCTTTCAGTTCTCATTTTCTTTCATGCTCGGTATTGGCAAAGTGACTTACTTTGAAAAAGATAGTTACTTGAGTTAATACTTGTTATCCTATTTGATTTCCGAAGTGAGTTATATCTATCATACTCTGATTATGCTCATGCTCCTTTATTGCAGGTACCAGATATATGCTCTATGCTTGGATGTGTTCAAGTTTTGATTTTTTTATCGAAATTTAGGTGTAGAAAAGTGTCCGGTGTTACATTTGGTATTAGAGCTTAGGTTAAACGATCAAAAGAATTAGTTAAATTAGGAATCATGAAAGAACGTAATTCGATTTTCTTTTCTATTTTTATTCGTCATTCTTACTCAACTTTAATTTATTTCGACAATGAAATTAGTCGTGGGCCTAATTATATAAAATGGGCTTTAAGCGACTAAGAGTTGAAATATGTTGAGTTCGGGTTTGTAGCCAATTCTGTCTTAGCCCATAGTACGTTGGCGATTTCATCATGAAGAGCATAAGTACGGCATATGGTGGATTGCATTTGTTCGAGTTTGGAGACTGGACGAAAGTTTTGTTATAACTGGGATCGTCGCAATTTTTGTTATTTGATTTCGTTTCGGTGAAGACCATTACTCGATCCAAAATGGAAAAAAATCCCACTTTAGTACGTCGTATCCATTTCGAAAATATAATTACGAGGGGTATCCATTTGTTATTCATTGAATTTCCCAATCTACCTTTATCGAAACATTCAATATAGTTCTTAGCGTAATATTTGGGGAATTTTTTTTTAAAACTATCTGAAAAATAAAAATGGATTTCAACGGTTTTGAGATACGGTTTCGGAAAATAGTTTGTGAAGATATGGTTTTATATTTTTAATCTATTTGTGTTTCAAACTTATAGAGCCATTGTGTAATTTCAATAAATATAGTCTGATGGTAGGAAAGATGGAGTTAAAAATGACGGAATTTGCCACTAAAATAAAAAAAAAAAAATTTGTTCCTTGTAATATTTAGTGTCCCTCTTGCCATATGTATATTGGATAATTTATTGGAATTTTCACAATTAATCTTAATATTATAAAGCTCCAACATTTTGAACATGAAAAGGTTTTCCAATGTGAAATATAAAATTGGAATATAAATAGTAATAACAAAGAGGCATTTATAAATAAGAAACCGTTGGTTTACAATAAAATTTCATTTTTGGAAAAGTTTTAAATTTTCTTCGGAAAGTATAAGGAAAATCCTTCGCTTGGATTTTGGAGTGTTTGATTTTCATGAATTTTCTGTTTGTTGTCATCTAGATAAGGGGGAATCCATTTGAATTTATATTACAGATTGTTTACACCAAAAAATGGCTCAAACACCAAAGGTACTAAAACTGTACTTCAATAAAATGGTGGGGAAATAAATGGAGCCGTACTTAATAACAATTGAAAATGAAAATTCGAGGAAGATAAAATAGAGACAAAATTTAGAGTGGTTCAGCCTTATATTAGGCCTACATCCACTATTAAGATGGCTTGCATTCTTATAACGGGGATTACAAAATACTAAACTCTCTCTTTTCATATATCTCTATATCCGCTCAATATACTCTCATTCATACATTTCAATCCTGAGAATTTATGAGAGAATGGTAGAGTTTGAGGAGGAGAAGGATGAATGAATGATTGAGAAGGAGTATGTCTTTGTTTCCCCTAATTATAAGGTTGTGCTTGACGCATGGCCAACTAAGTGATAGAGCTTCAAATGGTAAAGATGATCATTACTTCCCAAGGCTTAACGAATAATTGAGGATAGAATTTAGCAGCACTTTTTGGTTAGAAAGATTGGATCCCATTTACGCTAGCAGCCATGGCGTATTTATAGTTGGGCTCCCTTGAGGAAATGATCTGAAACCTGTATATGCAGGTTACGGGTCGCTCAGTCCATTAATTACAATTATGTCGTTGCCTAGTTATAGCCACCTATACGTAGCTGTATCCAGTTGTCAAGTGTGAGTGACTCTATAGGAGCGAGTGTTTCCAATAGTCGAGTGGGCGACTTTATAGGAGCAAGTGCTTCGAGTGACTTTATAACAGCATAATGCGGGATTGGAATCAATTCTCCTTTGTACCCTGCACGAATGATCTCATTGGCTCTAGAGAGTTTGTCCTTCGCTGCCTTTGTACTATACCGTTCAACTTTATGGTCGTATTATATGGTCGCTCCTACCTATGTTAAATGGACAACTTGCTTTGTTTTGACTCTCGAGCGGCTTCGTTTCACTATGAAAGACCGACCTTTGCTTCCGTGCCTGAATCATGACTCGCATCCAGTTTTGGTTGAAGATATGGACACATAAGATGTTGTGGGTCCTTGTTTTTCAGTTCTATCCAAGGCTCGGTCTTTGGAAGAATAAACATTTGCCCCTTGAAGTTTGTATTTTTTTTAAAACAAAAACTATAAGCTTTGAAGTAACGAGATACAATTCCGCTGGGTGGATTTAACCCAATGTTCCGCAAAACAGGCGCCCTTACCCATAGCTTACGTTTTCAGAATTTAAACATTCCAACGGTTGCTTGCCTACGGACACCTGATGGGACATTTTTCGAGCACGCTAAACCGGATCACTGGGTTTTATTTGAGCTATCATATCATTTTAAAAGGGGCCTTCTGGTCCTCTTTAAATATTGTCTCTACATTTTCCCGCTTTTTTATTCCTCTGATAAACCTATTTCAGTGGAGATTTCATTGTAGAAGACTCCGTTGCCGCTTCTCGAAACTTTTATTTTCTCTACTTAGTTGATCATTTTGCCTGGCCTTTTTTGGTTGAAGGTTTATTTCAACTTCATTTCCAGCTACAACAACCATTTTCTGAATTGAATTTTGCCTATCCGATTGTAAGTGAACTTTCCCACTTTAAACTCTGACTTTGAATTAATTCACTTGGTTTTGCAAAAAGAGTGTTCCTAGTTGGTAAAAATCAAATCGCTTGAACACGCACGGTTGTGATGTTTGTCGATTTGACTTAGTATGTACTTGGGTTTCATGCAAAAAAAATTGGCAGTTCTAATTTATACAATAAACCCTTTGGTCTTTTATGCTGGCAATTTGCTTACTAAAATGCCCATGAAATGGCATTTCCTAATTCACCACGCCTTTACTGGATGTTTGATGGAATACTTATACCATAGCGATATTTCTGCTCCTCCCCTCTTACTGCTAGCAGTATTCTTTTGGCATGTGCGATTAGTAAATCTTGCAACCGATCAGATCAAAACCTGTGCTTCTCGTACTTTTGAATTTGTAATTCTTCCTTCATGTGATTATATTACCAGTAAATCCTTATTTCCGGGTACAACTGATGATTTTACTTGGAAGGCACATCTATCCAGAGTTGCTTCCTTTTAATTACTAGCAACTCAAGTCACAATTTCGTTTTAAGCGTTGTGTTGAAATGTAAACTGACCATTAACTCATTTAAAACCCAAGTTAAACCCTTATGTCTGGATAACGAAAGGGTTCGGATTAAGCAATTGAGGTTGCCTCGGCTACTGGTTCTGACTTGATTGCTAGCCAGACTTATCCTCAACCTTGCTTTCTTGAAAGGGTGCCTTCTGGTTGCCCTAAATCAACGTTTTCTTTTGATCAGTACTTACAAATGTGTGCTCTCTTTGGGTTTTCAAAAGACAAAGCCAGATTTCCAAGGAAGGAAGGATCGGCCGATCATCCGCCCTCTGGGTATGTGACAGTCAATTATCATATGTTGTCTAGTGGGGCAATTCCTCCTTTTAATTCTTACTTAGAGTCCATTTTGCGGCACTTGGCCATTGCCCCGTATCTATTGCACCCTAGCGGGTACCATATTTTACTTGGGCTATACATACTTTTCATGAAAGTTTGGCAGCAAGAACCTACGTTTTCGGACATTTTCTCTTTATATGCTTTTAAAAGAAGGGAGGTGGACGGTCCTTCTTTCCTTTTTGTTGAAGCCATGCAGGGTAAAATTATTACTGGTTTAATGGACGGTGCCAAAGGGGTTCCCGGATCAATACTTCTACCCTCCGGTGCCCTTGTAGATTCTACGGGCGATGGGCAGAAGGAAGCAATTACACCTCTGCTCTAGAATTCTTACTCCTTTCTCTTTCTCATTTGGCTTTCTTTCTGATTCTTTTAGTGATTCCTTTCGTTGCGGGTTTTACTCTAGACCAAGCTCTTCTTAATTCTTTGATTGCTGATGAGAAAAACGAAAGGAGTGGACAGGTATTACTTTCATAGGAAAACCTCCGCAAGTACCACCTGATTCATTCTTCACGCTCTTTTAAAAAGGCTTTGGCCCATCCTCAACGTTCCATTGGCAAGCCTCCTACAAAAAGAAACGTCTAGCCCTTAATGAGAGTAGTCGATCTTCGCCTTTGACTTCTGAAGGGAGCGATAGGGGGTAGACAAGAACACGAATGGCTTGAGGGCCGATATAATTTCTGGAACGACCGTTGAAAGTTCTGCTCACCATATTACTCAGGTGGAAGGTTTCTCAGGGACTTTTGGAGACCTGGGGGATTTAGACTCCGTCATATACCTAAGTTAGGGTGACATTGTGATGTCTGACCTTTTAATAGCTGATATAGGAAGAACACAAGGATCCATCCAGCGTCTTGGGAAAGCTTCTGACTTCATAACTTCCCTTGAAATTTGTTTGATATTATCTTATACATAGCATAATTTCCAATAAATCCGATAATTTTGAACACTTACTGAATCCATGCTTTCCTTTTCAAGTGTAAATACGAAACATTCATTATTGGATAGTTTCTCTCAGCAAGCTGACCTCGCTGATCCACAAAGTCTCTTACAATCTCGCATTTCCTATCATTTGAAATGTTCCTAGTTATCTTCAAGTTCTCAGGTTCAACATACCTCTGAACTTCAAATGACTGATTCTTTAAGGCGTGGAGGACTTGATTGTGCTAAGGCACCGGCAAAAAATAAAGGTGAACACCCCATAGAAGGAGGAGAGAGGAAAAGCAGCAAGATCGACTGAAAGATCCATCGTTCCGACCTCTACTAAAACTCAGATGATACGTAATCGTCCACCTTATAAGGTTCTGCTTGGAAATTTGATGCTTAAGGATCGCTTCAGTGGTTGGGACCTGAGAGGGATGTATTTTGACTTGGATTTACATCCAAATGATAGGTGTGATGCCATTAAGAGTTTAGATGCCATAAAAAGTTGCATGATTAATCTGTTCAACACCGTTAAGAACCAACTTGAAACAAAGCTGAATCTGGCCATGAATAATGTTGATAGGCAACTAGAACATTGGGCCAAATTTGGTTATGAATTACAGAGATTGAATGCTCGACACCTTGACCATATTGAAATCTTAGAAAACGATAAAGCTGGGCTGATTCACTTGATTAGATCCTAAGAATTTGAAATTGCTTCTCTAAAGGATGGGAACATCAAAGTTAATAACTTAGAAGCCAGAAATGTCGAGCTTATGAAAGAGCTGGAGTTTGTGCGAGCGCGACTTCAAGAAGCTCAATCTGCTCAAGAACTTGCTAAGCGCCACTTGACCTTAGAATGACGAGCTTTGATTTCTTCTAAACAAGAAAAAATGTCTCTCGAGGGCAAAATTACTTCCCAAAATGAAACCCTTAGAGTCCTTGAAGAAGATAAAATCAGGTTGCTTAAAGTTCTTGATGAATCCAAAATCAGGATTTACATCACTTTGTTTCAATTCTATATTTGCTGTGTCATGAGTCATGGAAGTTTAAGTTACTTAAACAAGGACTTTCCACGTACTCTGGCCCTAGTTTGGGAATAGGTACTTTTATATTCTAATAAAGCTGATGATGAATACCTTCAAGAGTAGCTTTTAGAAAGAGAAGACCTCAAGGCTGTGGCTGAAGGCAAGAGGATATTGGCGAATGAGCGAGCTCAATCTGTTAAGTGGAAACATTCAGATGCCACCACTACTTGTGACCAACTCAATTATGTTAGGATTGACATTTTGATTTCTCTTACTTCCCCTCTAGACCGCTCTGCCCAAGATGCTGCTGGAATTCGACCTATTATCGGGCACCCAATTCAGGAAAATGTTGTTAAATAAGTGCGCGAGTCAGGGCAACACTTCTTTAAATGCGAACGATTACGGGGTTGACTTTGTGTATCCAGTAACTCCAGGTAAAATTGATATTTATCCATCTGCCCCGGATTTGGATTTCCTTATTTCTTAACCTGGGATTGCTGAGTTTCGTGCTTGCTATTCACATGCATCATGCATGCGTTCGCCACCTCCTCTGCCTGCTTGTGGCGCTACTGCTCAACCTATCACCGTTGACTCCATCTTAATATCCACCATCACTAATCCTCTCATCACACCTTTATCAGGCGACCCTTCTTTACCTGATGTGTCCAATCCAGAGGATGAGGACGGAATTTGGAATACTAAGGCCGTGTCCACTTTGGTATGCAAAAGGAAAACAGTTCGCAAGTAATCCAGGATCATTAGCCTGACTCTTCATGATGGTTCTTTTGCGTAAATAGAGTAGTAAGGGATGGATGTTGAGTAGTAGGTTCATCTTTTGCTTTATTTGCTTAAGAAGCATCATTTGTGACCTTTGTGCTATAATTTCAATCTATTTCCTTTATCTGTTATGTATTTAGACCAGTTGTATATGCGAGTGTCGGCCCTCGCTTAATACTTTTATGTTCGCGTACTTACGTTTATATCGTTTAGTATTATAGTAGTTTTACCACTCCGCTTTTATGAGTGACAGTAACCCATGGGGAATTAATTTTTGTTAGTCGCACGAATTTTATCGTTCGTTTACTTTCGTAGTAAAGTTATAATTAGTCTGTGGTATGTTTTGAGTAGGCATTGTTGATTTTTACACAATGGTGATGTCCCAATACCAAATCTCTTTATAATTTCAAAAATTTTGTTAATTTTAATCACAATTTCAATTTGATCAACTCGTGATTTTTTGGGTTGATGTTCAACCTCATCTCCTGATAACTTGGTTGTATAAGTTTTTTGGAGATTAGGTTTTTTTTAGAGACCCGTGGTTATTATGTGTCTTTTCTTTGGGGTGCCACCATGGGAGGTCTTGGGTTTCAATTTTCGATCCAAAATTGGTCTTGTTAGTCTTGATTTTTCTAGGATTGAAAATCCTCGTTGGATACCCCCTTTCGGTTAGGATTTCTATACCCGCTTTCGGCTAGGATTTCTGTTACCCCCTTTCGGCTAGGATTTCTAATTTGTGCTGGTCCTTCCAGCAAGTATTGCTGGTTTTTCCGGCACTAGAACTGGTGTTTCCAGCCTAGGTATTTATCCGTGGGACATTTTTATGAACACCCTTGTAACTTTTTTGAAGCCTGGTATCAATTTCTTCATGAACGCTTATTAAGAGAAGTTGCACCCTTCAACTTGTTATTTGTCTTAGAACAGCTTGTCCCGTTGAGGCGATGTGCTTATTTAACCAATTTGGTTTGTATAATATTTATAGCTCTCAAGCCGCTTTACTTAAAATGTTCTTTGAGAATATTCCTGTCGTAATTAGGCTGTATACGGTTAATTGCTTCTATCATGCCTACCTTCAAAAAATCAACTTGTAGCATGAAGTGATAAGTATGCTACTTAGATAAGCACATAATATTTTCTTTTGTACAAGGATTTGTAAGGAGAACATTACCAAATATTAGCATGAATGTAGTGAGTGACAAAGCAGGGTAAAACGACTATTATTTCATAAGTAAGTAAGGTAAAAATAGAGTAATAAAGCAAAGTAACGGGGACTCTAGTTAAAAGCGCCATAATCAGGACATCGGTTACTGATCTTTAAACAAGCATTGGATCTGGATTTGTTTAGGCCTTTTCCTCAAAGTTCATTGCCCCTTGTTTGAAGAGAAGTGGGGCAATGTTCGTGGTCTTGCACATATTGTTGCAGATGGTTCTCCTTGACCAGCCCCTCAATTAATGAATTTAAGTGTCTACTCTCGTCAGTATCATATCCTGGTTAGTTATGGAATTTACAGAACCTTCCTGATTTTACGGTAGCGTCTCTGACTTGCATCCGTTCTGCAACTGGATACTTTTCAGTGCACTTAGTTGCCATGAAGATATTCCCTATGGTGTCATTGAGGGAGGTAAATTCAGAATTCTTGAAAAAGCGTGGCTTCTTTTTAGGCTGGTGAGTTCTTCCTTTGTTGCTTCTCTCTGAAACTTCACCTGCTGTGCTTAAGATATACTTTTGCTTTTCATTCCGGTCCACGGAACGAGCGCCTTTTTCCGTGCTAGATCTCCGCCCGGGCACATAATCACATTTTGGAAATGAGGTATTTAGGTCTTCTTTCGAGGGAGATGCCCCCTTGATGGGATCGTTCACCCATTGCAGGCTTGTGTTACCAGAATAATTATGCACATAATTATCATAGGCAGTTTTCTGAGTAGATTTTTCTCGTTCAGCAAAAAATTCTATCTCGCTTGCGTGACTCGTTTGAGCGAATGGAAGGTTAGTGACACTTAGTGTGGCTTTTACAGTAATGAGCATCGACTCAATTTTCTTTATCACTGCATTTTTTGCAATAGTTGACTCGCTAGCCCTGTCATTGCTTCTTCCAATTCTCTCTTGGTTACGACCGCCTCAACTTATAACGGCTCCTATACTTCAGAATGAACGGCAGGCAATGTGATAATGTTGAAGACGCCGTCGATTTTGTCAATCACATTCTTTGGCGTGTTCATGACTTTTAGCCCAGTTTTTCTCATAAAATCTTCGTTGGACTTCAATCTAGGGAAGAAGAAAATATGGCACCATGGTGGGCGCAAAATGTTTTCACCAAAAAATGGCTCAAACACTAAAGGTACTAAAATTGTACTTCACCAAAATGGTGAGAAAATAAATGGAGCCGTACTTAATACAAATTGAAAATTAGAATGCGAGGAATATAAAATAGAGACAAGATTTAGAGTGGTTCAGCTTTATATTAGGCCTACATCCACTGTGAAGATGGCTTGCATTCTTACAACGGGAATACAAAATACATAAACTCTCTTTTTTCATACATCTCTATATCCGCTCAGTATACTCTCATTCATACATTTCAATCCTGAGATTTTACGAGATAATGGTAGAGTTTGAGGAGGAGAAGAATGAATGAATGATTGAGAAGGAGGATGTCTTTGTTTCCCCTAATTACAAGGTTGTGCTTGATGCCATGGCCAACTAAGTGATAGAGCTTCGAATGGTGAAGATGATCATTACTTCCCAATGCTTAAGGAATCATTGAGGATAGAATTTAGCAGCATTTTGTGGTTAGAAAGATTGGATCCCCTTTACACTGGCAGCCATGGCGTATTTATAGATAGGCTCCCTTAAGGAAATGATCTGAAATCTGTATATGCAGGTTACGGGTCGCTCATTCCATTAATTACAATCATGCCATTGCCTAGCTGTAGCCAGTTGTCCGTAGCTGTATCCAGTTGTCATATGTGCGCGACTCTATAGGAGCGAGTGTTTTGAGTAGATGAGAGGGCGGCTTTATAGGAGCGAGCGCTTCGAGTGACTTTATAAAGGAAGAATGCGGGACTTGAATTAATTCTGCTTTGTACCCTGCACGACTGATCTCCATTGCTCGAGAGCGTTCGTCCTTTGGTGCCTTTGTACTGCGCCATTCATCTTTATAGTCGTGATATATGGTCGCTCCTGCCTATGTTAAATGGACGACTTGCTTTGTTTTGACTCTCGAGCGGCTTCGTTTCACTATAAAAGACCGACCTTTGCTTCCGTGCCCGAATCATGACTCGCGCCCAGTTTTGGTTGAAGATATGGACAAATAAGATGTTGCGGGTGCTTGTTTTGCAGTTCAATCTTAGGCTCGGTCTTTTGGTGGATAAATACGAATTTCTAGCTGAATTTTTGGAGTATGTTGGATCGTTGTGTAGTCACAGCATCGTTTTGAGACTACAAAATCCTTGGAGTTGGTTTGGAGTTTAACTGCTGTCTTCAACTGTCCCGGTGATGAGGATAATTATTTTTCAGATCACGTCAAATCATAAAAGATAACGCGGGACGATTAATATTTTGATCCGGACCAATAAGGCCAGTGTCCAACCTCTTTCCAAAGCCCATTTGATAGTTGACCGTTTAATTCCATACTAGGACTGTCGAATAGTTGATGAGTTTTCGTAAAACATAGACTGAGGATTCAACCTTAAAAGTTGTGTCAAAATTACCCTTTAACTTCCTTGTTTCGTCCCTTCTTCCTCATCTAGCTGAACCGTATCTCTATTCTTCTTCTTCTCTTTCCTTGTCATTGCCTCGTCTCCTTTTTTCGCGCTTTTTTGCGCATTAGATCTTGCCTCACTAATACTCCAAAATCTAATTTCTTCTCTCCAACCATTTCTTGGCCTATAAGACCTAATTGAGCTATCCAATCTTACTCATACCATTTAAGTCTCACCATTAGGGAGAGATCATTTAGTTGGATGGGATGAGCAAAAAGATCTTACCACTTTAGGGCTAAGAAATTTTGGTAAGGCAGTTGGGCTTGCACCGACCCATTGCTTCGAGATCTTAGAATATGATTTATGTTTGAGCTACATCCGCCTTTTGTTATACCTTGTTCTAATAGGTTCTTTCAAAGGAGATCATCATTTCAAAGATGATGGTTTAAGCTATCATTTGATTGTTTTTCTTAAGAGAATCTCGATGATATTTTAGAGGAATTCGTGTTGAACGCGGACTAAAAAGGTGTCTTGTTTGACTAGCCTTGGAGATTTGTGTAGCAAATCTTTTTTTGTTAATGTCGGTAATCTATGTTTAAACTGCCCATGTAGACATGTGCCTATTTAGCATATCGTTCTATAAATAGGAAGTTATGACTGGATTTGTCTCATGATATGGAAATAAATCTTTTTCTTGATAGGTGGTGTAACCATCATTTAGTACCGCATCGTACTCTGCTCAACTTGTTGCTTTTGTTACTATCTCAATGAGTTAGTTTCTGTATCTGTTTTGTCTTCGGGCAATATTTGATGGATTTCCATGAAAACCATTTTTGTGGTTGGTTTCTTTTCTCATCATAAATTCTCTCTTAGAAGATATGGTGATGTGGAAACCTCCAACAACACCAACAGTGATTATAACACGAGATTGAGCATTTTTGTTACCATGGTATGGTTAATCAAAAATCATAGAAATTTGTATGAGATCCAGCTGTGGAGCGAGACGTCTCGTTGTTCATAGCCGTTGTTTTGGGAGTATTGATGTTGTTTTGTTGTTATCCCATTCCAGTATCGGGTTCTTGGTTATAGTGATTCGCACTTGTAACTGCTAGTGTTGTTTAAATCACATAACTTAGGTTAATGAGATTTCTATGTTGGAGATGCTTATGTCATTCACGCGTGCCTATTTGAATAAAATCTCAATTTCATATCTAAACTAACAGTTTTCCTAGTGCTGGAAAGAATGGAATTCTTTTTTGGATAAATTTTTGCAAAGGACCGGTTTTGCGTTGTTTTCGTCACAGTTATAAATAAATAAACCCCCATTTCTTGTTAATGCTAAAATTTATTTTGGTCTTTTTGTGTGTGATTTTAGTTTTCCCATTTTTGGCATGACCGCCTTCCTTTTTCTCCAACATGTGACATGAATCCTTTAAATTTCCACAAAAAACACTTTTTAATGCTTTTGGAAAATGTTGTTAAAAAATCACATTATTAACATTTTCTTATTTTATAGGACAGTGAAACGGTTTTGAAAAGGAATTTCCAAAATAAACATAATAAGTTTTCAAGTGAAAATTTATTTTTGTGAAAAATTTCGATTTTTGGTCATATGAACAGCATAAGGAAGATGTTTCGATGCTTTGTGTGCGCGTTTTAGTAGTGCAGTAGGACCAACGATTTGATAAAAACGTTAACGACAACAAGGAAAAGGTTGTTTTAGCCTTCGAAACATTGCTTCCATACCTTGTCAATGATGCATGACGGTTATTAATTAACTCATTTTACGTTTAGAGCATGTTTTAAGCCTCATTTACAGTCTACAGTTGGAAATTTTTGGCGTATTTTGAGTAAGATGAGGTGAAATGTAGGGCGGGAATTGGAAAAATTATGAGCAGGAAAAGTGAAAAAAAAAATCTTAGCTCTAATTTCCTTTTTCAGTTTAGGAGATAATAAATAGGAAACTATTTGATTGTGTACATTTTGGATGGTAGGGTTTAGAAGCAAAATTGGTTGCTTCACACTTTTATTCGTAATTGTGTGAAGGTTATGGATGAAAAAGAATTTTCACAATTTAGGATGATTTGAATCATGTTTTTGAAAGTGTTTTAAAAATTTCAATGAACACATATAGAGTGCCCGATTTAGAATCATATTGCATGCATCTTTTGTGATTGAAATGCATTATGTACATCATGCATATAAACACATGGTTGCAAAGTGGATGTATAGAAATTGGTTGTGTTGGGAAGGATAACTAGGTTTCAGAATTTCGAGATGAAATTCCTTTTAAAGGCGGAAGAATGGAACAAACCGGAATTTTGACAACAAATAGTTATTTAATTAAAATCTAAAAATAGGAATTTCTGCAAATCATGGAATTTGACCTCGAAAATTTAACTGTTGTGTTCGTCTCGGAATTCTGGTCAACTTTCATGTTTGGAATTTCATGAAAGGAGTCTGTAAGAAAAAGTTACGGACGAAATACGGAAACAAACGGAAAATAAATAAAATGGAATAATATTATATATATATGGAAAATAATAATTACACCATCCACCTCACTTCCAGGTCGACCAAGCGGTTGATCGAGTCGGTCGACCAGCGGTCGACCGTTGGCTGTGACCGCTTGGTTCAGCTAGGCAGCGGCGGCTAGGGTTAAGGGGGATGGTTTTATATAAATATTATAAAATGGATAGATGGATGTTATTAAAAATGAATACAATAGTCAAGGCCATTTCTACCCTTAAAAATAAAGCGGTAGAGCCTCATTCTTCTTCCACTTAAATCTGCAGAGGTAGCTTAGCTCTGCCATTTTTCTTACTCTCCAAACCTAAATTTTGAAATAAAAATATATTCATACATATCAAATCAAATCCAATTCATATGAAATTGAGAGGGCAAGCTTGTCTAATGGAAAGGAATGTAATTTGACTCTCAACGACAGATTCATCGCACTCTTCCCTTTCCCTTACATTTCTAAAGACTTGAATTTTCCCCTTTTTAGATAAATTGTAGATTTATAAGAATATGGGGATTGTAAGCCTAAAAATGTTCAAAATTCAGGATTGGAAGCTATAAGGCAAGTGGGAAATTTACTAATACAGATATCATGATTTATCTATTTCGTTTGAATCCAATCTAATTTTTAGGCCTATCAGATCTGTGTATTTAAATAGTTGTAAATTGTGGAAACCATCACATCTGATTATGAACATATTTGAAATTGGAAGATGATAAGTTGTGATTATGTATAAACATGAATTGTAGGATTTTTATATATTTTCCCACATATTCCTACAAGTTATGTCATGAAATATGTTGTATAAGTTACATAGCACTGTGGATCTAGAAATCAGTCCCATTAAACATAAAATTGTTGTAGTTATGTTCCGGATCTTTAGTTCAGTGCTAAAATATGATATATGTGAATTTGGATAAAAAGATGAATTTGTGTATTATGTCATATTAATAATAAAAAAGGAAATATTCCTTGTTTACATTCAGTATTATTGGGTTTTTGGCTTATGCATTGTAAATTATGTTGTTTTCCTCATTTTTAAATAAAGAGGCATTATTTTAGAATCACAAGAAGTATGACAAAATGAATTAAAAAGTGAAAAGTTGTGCAAAGGTACATATAAAAATAAATAAATGTTTTTCATGTAATTTGCATCGACTATTCCAAAATAAAAATATATTACATATATTTCTTGTGATTTGGAAATATGTCATTCTACGAAATAGGCATGATTTACAATGATTTTGGCTAACGGTCCTTGTGAGACCTGAAAACTTTTTGGCAAGATTGTATATATAAAGGGAATGATTGGTTAATTGATTAGACCAAATCATTAGTTTAAAAATAAGTATTTCAAAGTAATAAATAATAAATAAATATTAATAACTACGTTGACCGCACGAAAACATTAAACTAAATATATACATATTATTCATCCAAATCAGCGTAAAATGGTAAAATATGCATTGCATTAAATGTTTGAAGGTTTGAAATGTTGAATGGTATTCATTTATGGAATCATACATGTAAATTTATATTCCATACTTAATGAACATATTTATGGTGACCGTTGTAGCAATTAGTGCAATTGATAGTTATAAATGATGCCATAAATAAATAATTAACATTTGTCTCAAATGTTGAATGTTTGGATAAGGTTTAATGGTGGAATTATATGTAAATTTTATTTATATTTAATTAATATATTTGTGGTGACCATTTGTAGCAATTAATGTAATTAACTGCTACTGTTGGCTAGCTTTTTGAAAAAGCCACCAAGAATCATGCACAAGTCCAATACGAAGTCTCGCTCTTAGAGCCCTCCAAATCCGTTCGTTGCCACCGTGTTGTCCTCGTCTCGTGGTGCTACTACCACGACCCCTCTCGTGGTGCCTTATCGCAACCCGATCCGTCCACGCTAGTTCTCCAAGATCCGATCCCAGAAGCCAAAACACGAAGGGTAGGACTATGTCTACGACGATCCGCAAATTTAGGATCTAACGACACCTGTCCATAACGACCATATTGAATATTTCTCAATCTAGCCACGAACCAGTTCGAGATCCTTGGGATTTGTGCCACGTGTGACCATGAACTGATTGCAGATACCAGCTATAAATAGCCCCGTACATGGCATTTTTAAGGAGCTTTTTGGCAGCTCTTAGTGTTGTTTTCACCATTATTGTTCTGTCATTATTCCTAATCAGAATTAATTCAAAATTACTGAGAGAATCATAATTGTAAGAGTGAGATTGAGAAAAATATTTGATTGTACTAGCATTCGACGTAATAATCAAAGACATATAAAGTGGACGTAGGCTTTTAACGTCGAACCACTATAAACTTTGCATGTTTTCTGATTTTTCTTCATTTTCTAGATATAATTCTCTACAAATCTGAACAATTTGGGTGTTAGAGCAAAATTTTGGTCTAACATTTTGGTGCTCTCACTGAGAAGAAGTCTCAGCATATTGGATTGTTGCTCTTTTGTTTGGATATGTAAATCCGAAGAAAACAGTCCAAAACCCCACCGTTTAGATTTTTGAAGATTTCAGCAAAGCCCAGATAACATGGGTGGAAAGAAGTCTAAGGAAGTACGAGTTTCGCAAGCGAATGAAGCTACAAATGAAGCCATTGAAGAAAGTGTGCATGAGTAGGCCGAGGAAGAGCTTTCGGTTCGTGATGGTGTGGGGGCGACCCGACCCGAGGGAGGTGTCACGACCCGTCTCCAAAATGCATCCACGAGCCGCAATGCAGGAGCTTCCACGAGCCAGGTCCAGAGGAATGTCATGGATCAGGAGCCTGATGAGAGGGTCACGAACTGGGTTCCAGAAGGGACCACGAACCGCTCTGACCACAGGACCACATCTTGACCTGGAAAGGAAATTATGGCTCGTTCTGCTCGTGCTGGTGCATCTGCTCGACCTAGCTTGGGTTCTTTACATATAAGAGAGAATGTTGATGATCAGCTCAACTCTACTGCCCAGCTACTAAAGGAGATCTCTCTTGCATCATTGAAATGTTGGATAGGACAAATGAAGAATTAGCCGCTCAAAGGCAAGAGAGCTCCGTACTGCGATAGAATATGACTGTTATGGATAAGCGTATTGATGATCTTCTGAGGCAGAGAATACCTCCGCCAGCTCGACCTCTTACCCCAGAATACTCCTCTTCGTTAGGGGAATCTCCAAGACCTCCTCGCCGACCATTGGAAAGAGCTGAAAATATATAGCAGCTTCGGTTCGGATCATTTCCTTCTCGGGAGGAAGCCGCACTTAATCCAGGCCCTCTCGACTGTAGTTTAAATAATCCTGCAGCACATCCTAGAGCACAAGTTGTCGATGATCCTACTGAGAATAAACCATCGCAACCTCATCGCTGCGTGATTGACCAGGGTAACAGGGGGCAAGGAAGTTCCGTTCAGGCTCCAAACTTCAGGGCAGCCCATCGAAGGAACGATGGAGGGCCCCGCAGGGCAAGGAGTGGTGATCCTGAATCTACAGTAACTATTGCCTGAGGTTGAAGCAATGATTAGGTAGATCATGGTGGATAGCGATGGGAAGAGAAATGAAGATTGGGTTATAGGGCGTATTCATACACCCTTTACCGATGACATATTTGAGGTTACATTTCCGAGGCATTTCAATATGCTAACTATGAACCGTTATACCGGCAGGACAGATCCAGTCCAACACCTGATGAGATATTCATGGTCCATGAATGTCACTGCATCCTCCTACGCTGTTAAATATAAAGCGTTTCTGATATTCCTAGAAGATGTGGCATTATTGTGGTTCACCTACGTGCCCGCTTAATCGATATCTAGTTCCAGGGAACTAAGTGAAAAATTAGTGAATCAATTCTGACTTCATGCTCAGAGGTCTAAAAATGTTATGGAGTTATCCCTCATTAAACAACGTCCCGACGAGACTTTAAGATCGTATCTAGACCGCTTCAACCTAGCCGTCACAGAAGTCAAGGACCCTCACGTGCAGATTGTTCTAATCGCCCTAATAGACGGGGTGGATAAAGATACTGAATTTGGAAGGTACTTAGCTGGCAAGCCGTCCTTGACTAGAGAGATATTCTATGAAAAAGCTAATGTTTGCCTGCGTTAGGAGGAGATATATGCCAATCAAAAAAGAAAGGCAACCGATAAGGAGGATATTCAAAGTAATGTGGCCATCAAGCAGATGGGAGACAGCTCAGGGAAGGTGGAGGTCAATGTTGGGAACAAGAACCAGGGAAAGGGTCGTCAGTCATGGAATGGTAACAAAAGGAGAAACCGAGGAAACAACTCACAAAGGAGACCTCGATCCAGGCCATTTGAGAACTTCACACCGTTAAATGACACACTAGAGAACATTTTTATGGAAACTTATAATGTTCTCCAGTACAAGAGGCCTCCTTCAAGGGATTCAACGAAGAAAGAGCGCGATACCGGAAAATTTTGCCTCTTCCACCATGTTCATGGTCACTCCACCAATGAATGTCACCATTTGAGATGTGATTGAAAAGCTACTCAGAGAAGGAAAACTAGACGAGTATAAAGTGGCTCCAAGGGATAGGGGGCAAGCTAGACAGGCCCCGAACCAAAACCAACCTATTGCTAGACCTACCCCTCAACAGAAAGGAAAAAATATCGTAATCAATACCATAGTCGAAGGGCTTCATTTGGCAGGACATAGCTTTAGGGCAATGGAGCAGTATGTCAACGCGGCCAAACATCATCTTGAAGTTGGAGAATGCAGTAACCCTGACGATTCTGCTCTAGTCAAACAACAGAAAACAATGTCCGACGACGTTATATTCCGGAGCAGGGAGAGTATTGGAGTCCATTCTCCAACTGAATACCCATTAGTGATCACAATCACTATTGGTTTGGCTATGGTCCACAAAGTCTTAGTAGACAACGGAAGTTTAGTTAACATTCTGTTCAAGAAGACATTTGATCAGATGAAACTTGAACCAAAGGAATTGAAGCCTTGCGAAGGATGGGTATGCGGCTTCAACGGAGCCTCAACTTCTCCAATGGGATATGTAGAGCTATCAGTCACCCTTGGGGAAGGAGAACGCCAAAGGTTGAGAATTATCCCTTTTTTGGTTTTGGATATTGAATCACCATGCAATGCCTTTTTGGGCCGACCGGCCCTAGCAGAGTTCAGGGCTTGCATCGCGCCCTGTTGTTTGTAATTGAAATTCCAAACGGATGCTAGTGTAGGAAAAATCAGAGGAGATCAAGTTGTTGCACGAGCATCCTGCATAGCGGAAATAAAGTTGTTGCGTAAAGGCAGAGATGTAGAAAAAAAGGGCACCTCCTCCCCCCAAGGGAGGAAATGTCATAGCAACTAAAGAAAACAACTATTGGAGAGTCGCCCAGAGAATTGCCCGAGGACATAGATCCTAGAGAGGATGATGAGCCTGGGGGCAGAATGGCAACTCCTAATGAAACAACTGTGGATGTATCAATCGATGATAGTGACCCAGAGAAGGTCCTGAAGATTGGATCCTAGTTGGACCCTCTTCGAGCCAGTAAATTAACGGATTTCCTGAAAGCCAACTTGGATGTATTCGCCTGGACCCATGTTGACATGTGTGGAATATGTACCACCCCATATTTTTCTATAAATATTAATAGACGAATTAAAAGAATACTTAATTTTAAAATTGAGAATTAAGTTACCAATGCATTCGTCTCAAAATTCTGGTCAAGATGGACCCAAAGTTTACATTAAACGGATAATGTATGAGAAAGTTATGGACCTTGGAAGTTTGTATACATATAAAGGAAATATATGTATATATACAAATTAATAAAATAAAAATCAACCTAAAATTCAAGAAAAAAATTCAAAACAGCGGAAAAGGGAAGGCAAAAGGCCAAACCGACCTATTTTATGGGTCGACACGAGACTCGCTGGTTCGACCCAAGGGTCAACTCAGGGTGTTTGGAGTCGACCCCGTCGGCCTAGAATGGTCTGTGACGAAATTTTGTGTTTTAGGGCTTATGTGTCGCACCGTGGTTGGCTGGGTGACATGTCTCTTTGGTTTAGATGGTTCTGATGAGTCCTATGCTAATCTACAGGACATGGTTTGCCTAACACACCTATAAATACATATCCCAACCTAAACCCTAATTATATAATTCACTCTCATGGCGCCTCCATGCCACCAAACCTCATCTAAACCTAGTTGCCACTAAAACCTAAATCAAATCAAAAAGTTCTTCATCAACCTAGAGGATTAATCAATATCTAGTTAGAGTTCTTCAAGAACAACAAGCGATTCAATTATCTTTTCTAATCCAAACGCTGTAAGTTTAGTTATTTTTAGATTTGAACACCTAAATCTAGTCTTGACATGTAATAAGATGAATTTGAGACTATGCCTGATTGTAAGTAGTTCTTTTGCTTCCATTCTTATTCTCATGATGCTATTATCATTAGTTTATCTTGTTGTACATCAGTTTTTCGTTTTCATGATGATGTTCCTATCAAGTCTTAGCCTTCATTCCTATGATGATATTTTCATGCCTATTTTCTCTCTGTTCTTATTTTATGCAACTTCTATATCCCCCTATTTATTTTCTTTTATTGAACCTGGGTTAACTTCGAACCTAGGCTGAAATCGCGAAATGCAAACGTTTGGAATACGGGGAATATTGGGTATTGCCTATTTGGGTTAATTTATGGGCATAAAATGTTTGGTGGAATTATTGAGCATAATTTGTGATGGATATGGGGTATTATTATTATTATTGCAAGTTTGGGTAAATTGGCATGTAAATCAATATTTGTGCATATGTAAATTGGCATGTAAATCAATAATTGGGCATATGTAAATTGGCATGTAAATCAATAATAGGGCATATGATAATTGGCATGTAAAAATTAGAATTTGGACATAATTGGCAAGTATATAATTTAATTAAATCTAATGGCCGCCTAATACATGAGGTTAGATTTGAGTTATGGTGTAAGGCTGGCCTGAACCGCTCGGCACATCCAGCAACCGCAACGACAACAATCTAATGTGAGAGGTCAAAGGTGAAGATTAGATGGGTAATAATGCCTAACACGGGGTTAGAATGAGTTTGTGGTGTAAGACTACCCGGAATCGCCCGACACATCCAGCAACCGCAAACAACAGGTCTAATTTGAGAGGTTAGCGCATTGAATGCTTGAACCCTAGGTTGGAATGGGTTTGTGGTGTAAGACTGCCCGGAACCGCCCAGCACAATCCGGCTACCGCAAATAAGTCCAATGTGAGAGGCTGATGCATTAATAAATAATTAATACTAAACGAACATGTTAAGTATGGTAGGGTTAAGTCAACATGCAACACTTAACCAATATGACACGACAAGTGGGTGGGTAAAGTAACTCGACTGGATTAATGACACTTAACCAATATAACATGATGAATGAGTTGGTTAAGTAAACTTGAATTGATTGATTGATGACACTTAACCAATATGGGGGTATACGAATAGACCTCTAGGAAAACCCTAGTAGCAGGACCCTTTTCAGCAGTAACCCACATTAGGTATCAACGCGACCCTGAGCTAGGCAGGGTAGGGCACGATTACTGGGCTGATTATAAGCGGTCAAAATAGCGACAGGTGGTACGGCAGTGCATGTTCCGATAGATTAGGGGCATGCACATAATTCCGGCATGGTAAAATTTAGACACTTAGTACCAAGTAGGTATAAAGCTGTGCACTCTCGAATTGTATCGGGTTGCCACCCTAGGAAATGATACACCTTATAGTGGGACCAGCACAGGTATCTACAAGTAGGGGCCGAGTTGATACAAACAAATGCGGAACGTTATGAGTAGGAGCCGATCAATTAAGATAGGTACGGTGGGGACAGGTAAATTGTCAATATGAGGTGGGACACTCATCATGAGATATGTACCTATAAAACTCTCATGTGGGAAATGGGGATCAGTTATCTTGTTTTGTAACAAATGGCATTAGTTGAACACTAGTTAGGTGGTGTTGAGAAATTCGGAATCAGTACGATACCTTATCTTGTTCTAGTCTTATCTTATGCTTATCTCGTTATGTTGCGATGCTTATTATCATGGTTATGTCTTGTATCCAGTTTATTCATGTCATGATACCTTTACCTGTTTACATGCTGAAAGTCATTGGACTTACCAGGCATTATGTCTGACTCTATTTTTGTTTTGCCTTCTTTCTTTCGTCCCCCCCCCCCCAGGTCCACAGGGAGGGAATACCACCGCTTAGTTCAGATTCTTTTCAAGCTCGAAGATTGTGATGTATTGCTTTACTGCTATGGCTTGGTACTGCTTAATTGGGGAATTATGTTATGTTATTTTGTTTTATGCTCTTTTGAGAAAAAAGACAGATATTTGATATAAAGGTTTTTGATGTTTTGGTGTTGATGGTTGAAACAACCCTTATGAAAGTTTATCCTATTATGCTACTATGGAATAAAAGTTCTAATTGTTTTTCGCTGCTTAAATTTGTTTGCTTTGTAATTTTATCTGTTCTATACTCTTATGACCCCTACTAAAGTTAATGCATTCCCTTTGTGAGAGACATTAATGGACGTGGGGTGTTACACGTGGTATCAGAGATGAAGGTTACCAGAACGGATAAAAGATTTTGAAAACTATTTTCAAATGCATATTTTAAAGAAAATATTTTCAAAACCATGATTTAAAGAAGCATTTTCAAGGAAAAGTATTGTTATTTTAAAAAGGCATATTCCCCAAAGCCATGTCAACTATCCTTCTTTTCTTTGTTTTGAATCCTTTCCTTTTTCTTTTCAGCATGTCTAGGGAACCCGAGATACCTGAGGGTGTTCCGATACCCGCTTGGTTCTGACGATACCTAGAGGCTATGGCCACTTCTACGGGCCCAGCCAACGTTCCTCCTCCTCCTCCTCCCCCAGCTGTTGTCGCTCCTCGCGTAGATGCTTTTGCTAAGATTGGTATGGACTTCCGTGCTATGGGCGGAAAGATCTTCAAAGGGACTGAGACATTTTTTGAACAATGGAACTAGCTCAAGGAAACAGAAGAGTTGTTTGCTATCTTTGAAGTGGATGATAGGAGGAAGATACAATTGGCCGCTTGGCTAATAAAGAAAGAAGCCTCTTACTGGTGGGAAGAAAGAAGTGAAGAAGGATGAACCTCAAAACAAGAAGGTGGACAATAAGAAGGGTGGAAAGAACAACAAGCCACGCGACAAGAGGAAGTGTAACTATTGTGGTATCATTGTCCACATCGCCAAAGACTGTAGAAAGAAGAAGAAGAAGAAGACGAGTGGTTGTTTCCATTGTGGCGAGACAAGACATGTGGTTAAGGATTGCCCAAAGAAGCAAGGGCAAAGGGAAGGACCTTCTGGAGGGAAAGTTCATGCTCGCATGGCACCCACTCAAGAGAGAGGTAGAAATATTTCCGTTGAAAGTTTAGATTTTCTTGCTGATCATCCTATACGCACTCTTTTTGATTCTGGCGCATCGCGTTCTTTTACAACCGCTTCTATAGTAGAGTCTCTGCACCTTAGTACATGTATGGTAGAGGATCCCATTGTTGTCTCAAATCCGATTGGGGGTTCGGCCCATTTATCTATGACTTGTTTGGATTTGGGAATATCTTTCCTTAGTGTTGAGTTTTGATGTAATGCATATGTTCTTGGTTTCATGGGCTATGGGTTGATTCTAGGGATGGATTGATTATCCATAAATTGTACCGTTCTCGATTGTGAAAGGACGGTAGTTAGACTTTTGACTCGTCTCGATAACACCCTCGAAATCTCGTGTAACCCCAAGGGTTCTATCATGCATAGTTACTTAGAATCTCTTGATGCATATATTGATAATTTGCAATCTGTTCTAGTATTCCGTGAATATCCCGATGTCTTTGAAGAGGTGAAGGGTTTAACCCCAAAACGTGAAATAGATTTCCACATATACTTGGTTGATAATGCCAAACCAGTTGCTTTACCCGTACGACACATAGCTCCTAGGGAAAGGAGGGAGCTTAGTAAACAAGTTAAAGAGTTGCTTGAGAAGGAGTTTATTAGGCGAAGTATTTCTGAATGGGGTGCTCCAGTAGTATTCGCTACTAAGGCGGATGGTTCACTTCGCTTATGTGTGGATTATAGAGAGTTAAACAAGCTGACTAAGAAAAATAGGCACCCACTTCCACGAATAAATGATTTGTTTGACCAGCTTGTAGGTGCGTCTGTTTTCTCCCAACTAGATTTGCCTACGGGTTTTCATCAGTTAAGAGTGGCTGAGGATAGTATAGAGAAGACAGCTTTTAGGACCCCTGACGGTTTCTTTGAATAGCTCGTCATGCCTTTCAGTTTGACGAATGCACCCGCCTATTTTGTTGAATTGATGAGTAGGGTGTTTAGGGAGTTCCTTAATAAGTTTTTGGTAGTCTACGTGGACGACATCTTGATTTTCTCAAAGAACGAGGAAGAACATACTTTGCATTTGAGGGCAGTCATGGATACCCTACGAGCACATCCGCTTAAAGGGTAGTTCTTCAAATATCACTTTTGGAGAGAAGAAGTAAGGTTTCTAGGACGTGCGGTGTCCAAAGACGGGATAGTTGTAGACCCGCAAAAGTAGTTGCGGTACAAGATTGGAAGATCCTAAAGAATGCAACAGAGGTGCGAAGCTTTCTTGGATTAGCGGGCTATTATAGGATGTTTATTAAGGACTTTGCGAAGATATCAACCCCACTTGCTAGACTGACGAAGAAGAATCTAGCCTTTGCTTGGGACATTGATTGTGATATTGCTTCCCAACTATTTAAAAGGGCTCTTACAACAGCCCCAGTGTTGACATTTCCAGACAGGAGTAAAATGTTTACAGTATACATGGATGCATGTGGTATGGGACTAGGCGCTGCCTTGATGCAAGAGGGGAAGGTAGTAGCTTATGGTGGAAGACAGTTGAAAGTACATGAGAAAAACTACCCAACCCACGATCTAGAGTTAGCTGCCATTGTTTTTACGCTTTAGTCTTCGCACCATTATCTCCTAGGTGAGAAGTCTGAATTGTACACTGACCATAAATCGTTGAAGTAACTTTCCTCGCAGAAAGATCTTAACTTGAGGCAACAAAGGTGGATGGAGTTCTTAGCATCCTACGATTTTGAGATCGCATATACCCCTGGAAAGGGTAATGTTGTAGCTAACGCATTGAGTAGGAAGAAATTGACTTTGAGTCCGATGTTTGTGGAGAGGCAGAGCTTAGAGTACATAGCGGCCTTTGACTTTAGACCATGTGACCGGTTTGTTAGCATCCTTAGAGGTGAGACCTACGCTTTTCGGACGGATTGGAGAGGCCCAGCAAGATGACCCACAGTTTCTTGAGCTAGTGGAAAAGCTCATAGGAGGGGAGTCTTCAAGCCATCTTGGAAGGTATACCCTAGACGACAATGGTTGGTTGCATAGGGACGGGAGACTTTGTGTACCACAAGACGAGAACTTGAGGAAGACAGTTCTTGAAGAATCCCATCATTCTAAGATGACCATACATCCCGGTGGTGACAAGATGTACAAAGACCTGAAGCGAGTTTTCTTTTGGGCCAGAATGAAGAAGGACGTGGCTGAGTTCATTTCTAAATGCTTGGTATGTCAGCAAGTCAGGGCTAAGCAGAAAAAGCCCGGTGGACTGCTCCATCCTCTAGAGGTTCCGCAATGGAAATGGGAGAGTATCTCAATGGACTTTATAGATGGGTTGCCTAGGTCTAGAAGAGGCAATACTAGTATTTGGGTGATAGTGGACAGACTAACAAAGAGTGCTCACTTCATTCTTGTCAAGAGAAAGAGGACTGCATCATCATTAGCAACTATTTATGTTTGGGAGATAGTTCATTTGCATAGGATACCTTCTAGCATAGTAACCGATCGTGATCCTATCTTTACTAGTGACTTTTGGAAAAGCTTGCAAGAAGCCATACGTCTCAGTTATGCTTGAGCACGGCATATCATCCTCAGACGGACGGCCAAACCGAGAGGATGAATCGAATTCAAGAAGACCTTTTGAGGCTTTGTATCTTGGACTTTGGCGGGACATGTGAGCACCACCTTCCACTAGTCGAGTTTGCGTATAATAACAGCTATCAGTCTAGCATTGGCATGGCACCTTTTAAAGCTTTGTATGGACGGCCATGTAGATCACCAACTTGTTGGTGGGAATCCACAGATAAGCTAGTACTTGGGACACATATGATTAGAGAGACTTCGGATAAAGTGGGTCTGATTCGAAGACATATGAAGACCTCGCAAGATAGGCAAAAGTCGTATGCTGACAGGAGAAGGACCGACCTTGAGTTCAGTGTTGGAGACATGGTCCTTGTCAAAATATCAACGTTAAGGAATGTTGTTCGCTTTGGGTCGGTAGGGAAGCTAGCACCGAGATTCATAGGACCGTTTCCTATTACAGAGAGAGTTAGACAGATGGCCTACAGATTAGATTTGCCTGAGAAGCTTAGTGGAGTACATAATGTGTTTCACATATCGCATTTGAGGAGGTGCTTACATGACATCGCGGAAGTGGTGGAGCCGAGCATACTTGAGGAAGTTGAAGTGGAGCGAGATGCCACGATTAGACGATCCCCTACGTGCATCCTTGGATCGGAGGTCAAGAGGTTACGCTACAAAGAAGTCAGGTTAGTCAAAGTATAATGGGGAAGTGATGAAGGAGACGCTACTTGGGAGACGGAAGCTAAGATGCGTACATTGTATCCTTTTCTCTCTGAGGGTATGTTCTTAATTTCCCTTTTTTCTACCGCTTTGTTTATACTTGTTCTATCGTTTAGGACGTCCTCTTGATTATATCATCAACCTTTAGCTTGGAATATCCTATGATTGTAAACATGTGTTTGAGACATGTTATGTTTGTTGGATGCAAGAGGTTGCTAGTGGTTTCTTGTGGATGCATTTACACACACACCTTAGGCACTAGATCGGCTCAAGTCAATTTCATATTGCATATGCATATATATTTTTGGTTATGGATGAGATTGAAATTGGACGTGTTATCATATGAATGTTGCATATGGATGAATGATTGCGCACTCATGTAGAGGTTATGAAGTACATTAGGAATAACTGCATACATAATTGGACTCATGGCACTAACATAATTCGCATTAAGGAGGTCAACTGAATCAGTAGACCGCCTGATTTTGCATTAGATAAGGAACATATACACGCAAACTTTTGCATATGTTCATATAGCAGTAGAAATCTTTTTTTTAAGGACAATGGATGCTTGTGAATGATGGTTAAGTAGATGGATGTTGGATGATAGGATGCAGTCTTCTTAACTTAGAGATTTCGGAGATGAAATCCTTTAAGGAAAGGAGAATGTAACACACCATACTTTTCTATGAATATTAATAGACGAATTAAAAGAATACTTAATTTTAAAAGTGAGAATTAAGTAAAATAGACTATACCAATGCGTTCGTCTCAAAATTCTGGTCAAGATGGACCCAAAGTTTGCATTAAACGGATAATGTATGAGATAGTTATGGACCATGGAAGTTTGTATACATATAAGGGAAATATATGTATATATACAAATTAATAAAATAAAAATCAACCTAAAATTCAAGAAAAATAAAATAAAACAACGGAAGCGGGAAGGCCAAACGCCAAACCGACCTATTTTATGGGTCAACCCGAGTCCTGCTGGGTCGACCCCAGGGTCAACTCAAGGTGTTTGGAATCGACCCCGTCCGCCTAGAATGCTCTATGACGAAATTTTGTGTTTTAGGGCTTATGTGTCGCACTGTGGTTGGCTGTGTGACAGTTCTCTTTGGTTGAGATTGCTCTGATGACTCCTATGCTAATCTAAAGGCAATATTTTGCCTAACACACCTATAAATACATATCCAAACCTAAACCCTAATTATATTATTCACTCTCTTGGTGCCTCCATGCTGCCTAACTCTCATCTAAACCTAGCCGCCACTAAAACCTAAATCAAATCAAAAAGTTCTTCATCAACCTAGAGGATTAATCAATATCAAGTTAGAGTTCTTCAACAACAACAAGCGATTCAATTATCCTTTCTAATCCAAATGCTGTAAGTTCAGTTATTTTTAGATTTGAACACCTAAATCTAGTCTTGGCATGTAATAAGATGAATTTGAGACTATGCCTGATTCTAAGTTGTTCTTTTGCTTCTATTCTTATTCTCATGATGGTATTATCATTAGTTTATCTTGTTATACATCAGTTTTTCATGTTCATGATGATGTTCCTATCAAGTCTTAGCCTTCATGCCTGTGATGATATTTTTATGCCTATTTTTTCTCTGTTCTTATTTTATGTAATTTCTATCTCCCCCTATTTATTTTCTTTTATTGAACCTCGGTTAACTTCGAACCTAGGCTGAAATTGCGAAATACGAACATTTGGAATACGGGGAACATTAGGTATTGCCTATTTGGGTAAATTTATGGGCATAACATGTTTAGTGGAATTATTGGGCATAATTTGTAATGGATATGGGGTATTATTATGATTATAATTGTAAGTTTGGGTAAATTAGCATGTAAATCAATATTTAGGCATATGTAAATTGGAATGTAAATCAATATCTGTGCATATGCAAATTGGCATGTAAATCAATATTTGGGCATATGTAAATTGGGATGTAAATCAATAATTGGGCATATGTAAATTGGCATGTAAATCAATAATTGAGAATATGATAATTGGCATGTAAAAATTGGAATTTGGACATAATTGGCAAGTGTATAGTTTAATTAAATCTAATGGCCGCCTAAGACACGAGGTTAGATTTGTGTTGTGGCGTATGGTTGCCTGGAACCGCCCGACACATCCAGCAATCGCAACGACAATAATCTAATGTGAGAGGTCGAAGGCGAAGATTAGATGGGTAATAATGCCTAACACGAGGTTAGAATGAGTTTGTGGTGTAAGACTGCCCGGAACCGCCCGGCGCATCCAACAACCGCAAACAACAAGTCTAATGTGTGAGGTTAGCGCATTGAGTGCTTGAACCTGAGGTTGGAATGGGTTTGCGGTGTAAGAATGCTCGGAACCGCCCGACACAATCCAGCTACCGCAAATAAGTCCAATGTGAGAGGTTGATGGATTAATAAATAATTGATGCTAAACAAACATGTTAAGTATGGTAGGGTTAAGTCAACATGCAACACTTAACCAATATGACATGACAAGTGGATGGGTATGTAACTCGACTGGATTAATGACACTTAACCAGTATAACATGATCAATGGGTGGATTAATTGATTGATGACATTTAACCAATATGGGGTGTATACGAATAGACCTTAGGAAAACCCTAGTAGCGGGACCCTTTTCAGCAGTAACGCACATTAGGTATCAATGGGACCCTGAGCTTTGCAGGGTAGGGCACGATTACTGGGCTGATTATAAGCGGTCAAAATAGTGACAGGTGATACGGCAGTGCAGGTTCCGACGGATTACGGGCGTGCACGTAATTCCGGCATGGGAAAATTTAGACACTGAGTACCAAGTTGGTATAAAGCTGTGCACTCTAGAATTGCATCGGCTTGCCACCCTAGGAAATGATACACCTTATAGTGTGACTAGCACAGGTATCTACAAGTAGGGGCCGGGTTGATACAAACAAATGCGGAACGTTATAAGTAGGAGCCGATCAATTAAGATAGGTACGGTGGGGACAGGTAAACTATCAATATGAGGTGGGACCCTCATCATGAGATGTGTACCTATAAAACTATCATGTTGGAAATGGGGATCACTTATATTGTTTTGTAACAAATGGCATTAGTTAAACACTAGTTAGGTGGTGCAGATAAATTTGGAATCAGTACGATACCTTATCATGTTCTAGTCTTATCTTATGCTTATCTCGTTATGTTGCGATGCTTATTATCATGGTTATGTCTTGTATCCAGTTTATTCATGTCATGATACCTTTACCTGTTTACATGCTGAAAGTCATTGGACTTACCAGGCTTTATGTATGACTTTGTTTTTGTTTCGCCTTCTTTCTTTCGTTCCCCCATAGGTCCACAGGGAGGGAATAGCACCGCTTAGTTCAGATTCTTTTCAAGCTCGAAGATTATGATGTATTGCTTTACTGCTATGGCTGGGTACTACTTAATTGGGGAATTATGTTATGTTATTTTTTATTATGCTTCTTTTGAGAAACAAGACCGATATTTGATGTAATGGGTTTTGATGTTTTGGTGTTGATGTTTGAAACAACCCTTATGAAAGTTTATCCTATTATGCTACTATGGAATAAAAGTTCTAATTGTTTTCCGCTGCTTAAATTTGTCTGTTTTGTAATTTTATCTGTTCTATACTCTTATGACCCCTACTAAAGTTAATGCATTCCCTTTGTGAGTGACCTTAATGGAGGTGGGGTGTTACTCGATCATGAGTCATTCATTAAGCATCAATCTGAAGTATCCTCCTGTCAAATAGAAAAGGCGAATGCTTGGCTCAGAGAGGTCTACTGCCTTGAAGGAAGAAGTCGAAAGGCTGAGAAGTAACATGTTCATCAAAGACTCAACATACCCGGACTGGATTTCAAATTCGGTTTTGGTGAAGAAGGCCAATGGAAAGTGGTGCACATGCATTGACTTCTCAGACCTAAACAAAGCCTGCCCAAAGGATAGTTTTCTGTTACCTAGAATTGATCAACTGGTAGATTCAACGATGGGTCGTGAGCTTCTTTCTTTCATGGATGCCTACGCGGGATACAACCAAATCCCTATGCCCGTCCCGGACCAAGAGCATGCCAACTTCGTTACGGATTTGGGATTATACTGCTATGTAGTGATGCCCTTCGGTTTGAAGAATGCCGGTGCTACATATCAAAGATTAGTGAATAGAATGTTCTACAACCAAATCGGGAAGAAGATGGAAGTATATGTTGGCGACATGCTAGTAGAGTCCATATAATCATCCGACCACACTGCCGACTTAGCAGAGATGTTTGATATCCTCCTAAAATATGGAATGAAACTCAACCCTATTAAGTGTTCATTTGGGGTAGCATCTGGGAAATTCCTGGGATTCATCGTCAGCTCGCGTGGAATTGAGATCAATCCAGATCAGATTTCGGCAATCAGAGATATTCAGAAAGCAAGAGAAATCAAATATGTGCAAAGCCTCGCAGGAAAAGTAGCCGCTTTGAGTAGATTCTTCTCCAAAGCCACGGAAAAATGTATACCATTCTTCGAATCGATAAAGCGAGGAAAGCGCAATTTCGAATGGACCCCTGATTGTATTGAAGCATTCCAGAACCTATTGAATCATCTGGAAAAACCTCCAATATAGTCTAATCCAGTGGATCATGAGGATTTATTTGTATATCTAGCAGTATCATTCCACGCGATCAGCTCAGCCTTGGCGAGAGAGGAAGATAAGGTTCAATGTCCAATGTACTATGTGAGTAAGAAGTTGGCAGCAGCCGAGCGAAACTACCCAAGAATAGAAAAGCTTGCGTACAGCTTACTAATCGCCTCTCGGAAGCTTCGCCAATATTTTCAAGCTCATCCTATCACCGTGTACCCTGACCATCCACTAGGCAAGTTTTACAGAGACAAGAGGCCTCAGGAAGATTACTCAAATGGAACATTGAGTTGAGTCAGTTTGATTTGAATTTTCAGCCCCTACGATCAGTAAGGGGGCAAGTGCTAGCAGATTTTATAGCAGAGTTCACTATCCCAAAGGATGATGTAATAAGTGAAGAAGTTGACTTCCCAAAGCAACTTCTTGACCCCAATGCCTGGAAATTATATACTGATGGTGCCAAGAATGACATACGATCTAGTGCTGGGGTTGTGCTTGTGACTCCCGAAGACCTATCAATATACTACGCTCTTAGATTGGAGTTTCATGCCACAAATAATGACTCCGAGTATAAAGCCTTGATAGCCGGGCTGAAGCTTGCGTAACAGTTGGAGGTAACGAAACTAGATGTCTTTTGTGACTCCAAGCTAGTTGTGAACCAAGTTAACAAGAAATTTCAGGCTAAGACTCCAAGACTGATATCATATTTGAAAGAAGCGAGGAAACAGTTGGAAAACCTTGATCATTACAGCATATCCCATATTCCTCGAGAGGAAAATCAAAAAGCAAACAAGTTGGCAAAGATGGCTAGTTCCGACTATCCTGAAGACACTGAGTTAGTCCCAATTGAAATATTGTACTCTCCAAGCGTTGATCGGATGGAAGTTGATCTCGTGTAGGAAATTGAACCAGAAAGCGAGTCATGGATGATGCCCTTAAAGAACTTTATAATGGATGGAACGCTTCCAACAAAGAAAAGTGTGAGGTGTGCAGTTATCCGGAAGGCTTCCCGATACGTATTGCAAGGTAAAGTGCTGTACAGACAAGGGTTCTCGATGCCTCTCCTCCGGTGCATCGCCCATGACGACATCAAGCACATACTGAAAGAAGTACACGAAGGTGAATGTGGTGATCACACTGGAGGACAAACGCTGGCAAAGAGGATACTGCGATATGGCTATTTCTGGCCTACCATAAACAAGGATGCAGCCAAGTATGCATGACGTTGTGACGCATGTCAGAGATTTTCCAAGATCCCGAGGGCACCCCCTAGCCGGTTGAAGACGATGATAAGCCCATGTCCTTTCGTTGTGTGGGGAATTGACATTATTGGACGTCTCCCCATAGCGAAAGGTGGAGCAAAGATTGCAATTGTGGCCATGGATTACTTCACGAAGTGGGTCGAAGTGGAGCCACTGACCACGATCACGACCAAGCAAGTAATTAACTTTGTCGTTAGAAATATCATATGCTGATTCGAGATTCCAAAGGTCGTTATAACAGATAACGAAACCCAATTTCATAGCACAGAATTCAGAGACTTTTGCCAGAAGTATCACATCGAGAAGAGGTACACCTCTGTGGCACATCCGCAATCGAACGGACAGGTCGAAGTGGCAAATAAGGGGATTAGATCAATTCTGAAGAAAAGATTGAAGCGGGCCAAAGCCATGTGGGTCGACGAAATACCCATGGCGTTATGGGCCTATAGGACAACTTACAAGTCGGCAACGGGCCACACACCTTTCTCCCTCGCTTTTGGAGCAGAAGCAGTCATCCCGGTTGAATTAAAATACCCTCTCATAGAACTACTTATTTTGACCCAATGACCAATAATAAGCTGCTCCTTGAATCCCTGGATATGGTTGAAGAAAATATGGATGAAGCCGACCTGCGTTCCTTAAGGAACAAGCAACAGGTCCCTCGGTATTAGAACAAAAAAGTCTGAGACCGAACATTTGAACCCGGGGACTTGGTTCTAAAACATATCTTTCCACCCCCAGTCCATATGGGCCCTAAATGGGAAGGAACATATTCCATTTTACGAAGGCTTGATAACAGAACTTTCAAGCTAGTGAACGTGGATGGAGATGAAATCCCCAGAGTGTGGAATGCCCGACATTTGCGACATTATCTGACATGAAAATTGTCACTTTTATTCTTTTGTTTTTAGGACCATGTAAAAATGCACGACTTGCCTAGAACGGTCTAGTTACTTGAGCAAAAGATTATAAAGTGACGTAGGCCATGATTCGGCTTAACCACTATAAAACATCGCATGTCATTTACCTTTATTGCACCGTTACTTATCTGCTCTTTTATTTTTAATATGAATTATTACCATTTTGAGCCTTGCTGTAAACTATACAAAGTGTCTTCCACATTCTAACTTTCAAGATCCGAGAGAGAGTATAAAGGATGCAAAGGTGACGACCGCAAGGCATGAAGGTGCACCATGACATAAACCGCCTTGACAACACTCCTGCCCCGCTGAAGGATCGGTGAGTAGATAAAGAACCGAGTTCGAACTCTAACCACATTGAAGGATCGGGAGAGTATAAAGGTACTAGATACTTAGCGCCGCAAAAACTTTTACCCCACTGAAGGATCGGGAGAGTATAAAGGCACAGTGATATATGTCGCTAAAAATGGCTCCTATTCCGTCACACGACTTGAAACAGGAACGAAAAGTGGAGCCCCAAGCCCCCATTTCCGAGAATGGGGGCAGCACATACATGACTCTTATCAATCCGCAATAAGCCCGGGCCAGGCATCACATTAATGATTGATTGGGGGCATATATACTCGTACAGAAATTTTAAAAATTTTTACTGCTAAAATGACTTATGGTTTGACTTTAACATAGTTATGATCTAAACGTTTGTGACTAAGTGCGGAAAGTTAAACTTGTAAGTATGCATTGATGCAAAAGAAACAAATTTTCATTTACCAAATGCAGGTTTACAGGACAATGCTAAACAAAAGTGAGGGCCATTCTCACGACTACATTTCTTGGCCAGTGGAAATCCTAAAAGCAAAATATGGACTAAAAAATACATCCTACTTATAGTTGGGGGATGATTTTGACTTCTTCTCTGTAACACCCCATAAACTATAATATTAATGTTAACAAAATTAAAGAATAATTAATTTTTGATGTGAGAATTAAGGGAAACGGGTTGCGCCATTGTGTTTGTCTTGGAATTTTGGTTGAGATAGAGTCCGAGTTTGCATGAATTGGACTTCGTATGAACAAGATATGGCCATCGGAAGATTCATTAAAATTCAAACAGATTTCAAAATTCAAATTCAAACTCAGATTGGGCTAGGCGAGAAAATTCCCGCCAGGGGCCAGATTGACCAGGGGGTCGACCTAGGGGTCAACCCCCCCCCGGGGCAGATTTGTGTGATGACGATTTTCTGACTGCTAGCCGAGTCATTAGGGCTGACTTGTCACCCTATCTTGACTGAATGGTTGTGGTTAAATCTAGGGTGATCGGATGGCCTAAATTAATCCTAAATTCAATATAAACACTTGTAGACTCAAACCCTAAAATCAAATAAAAACTAGAACCGTGGCCGTCATGCTGTCACCTTCCAACCTAGAGTAGCCATCACCAACTAGAGGAAAAGTGAAGCTAATCAACTCAATTCAACTCGATTCTATTCTAAACAACAACGAATTGATCTTCTTAAAAGGAGAGCTTAATCGATTTCAGAACTCAAGACCTTCTTTGAGTTGTGAGTTCGATTTCTTTAATAAGATAATTAACAATTTAATTAGGTTGAGTTATGATTTGGGTTATATGGTTATGTTGTGAATCATTGAACGTTATGTTATTATCCATGTTGTAAATCTATAATGTTATTATCTATGTTGTAAATCTGTGTTAATTATGGGCTTATGTACAATCAATTCATAATGATGCTTCATATTCCAGTTTGGTTATGTTTGTGGAACTAATTCATATGTTAAGTCATATGTAAGGCTAACTTGATTCATAGTTCTACATGTAAGTTTGGGTGTTAATTTATATATGAATTATATGCCAGTTGATGAGAATCATATGCAATCCTTACATGCTTCATGACATCTATTTTATGTGTAAATTGGATCTAAAGTTAGGCTATGACATGTGTGAGTTAGATGCAAGTTTACATTATAGTTTATGCAAGTTTGTGACTATTGCCTATGCAAGTTTACACCTTATGATTAGACCTATGACGTACATAGTTTATGCAAGTTTGTGACTATTGCCTATGCAAGTTTACACCTTATGATTAGACCTATGACATACATAGTTTATGCAAGTTTGTGACTATTGCTTATGCAAGTTTACACCTTTTAGGTTTATTTTTAGATTCATGACAATACAAAGTTTATGCAAGTTATGATGTGATTCCTATTTGCAAGTTAGATCTGTTCTGTGTCTCATACGAATTTGTGATGTTTCTTCCTTTTTATGTGTGTTAGACTATTTGTTAGTCTAATATACATATATGTAATGTTAAGCGAACGTAGAACGTGGGGCAATAGGATAATATTAAAATATTTAATATTGAGAATTGGCATAAATTCCTTAAATGACATACAATTAATTTGTGATGGTAATTGGTATAATTTTATATACCATAAATAGACGGACATAATTAGGATGTCAATTATGGAAATAGTTAAATTAGGAATTGATTGACAATTTGAATAGGGAAATTAATTCAAATTGGGGATAATTAGTTATGTATAATTAATCGTCTAAGACACGAAGTTAGACTCGTTTATGGTAGAAGACTGCCCGGACCCGCCCGACAAATCCAGCAACCACAAATGTCAGTCTAATGTGGGAGGTCTTAGGCGTAAATTAGATGCGTAACAGTTGTAAAGACACGAGGTTAGACTCTTTTGTGGTGTAAGACTGCCCGGACCCGCCCAGCAAATCCAGCTGCCACAAATGCCAGTCTAATGTGGGAGGTCTTTACAAGGTTACAGTGTTAATGAATTAAGAAACACTTAGCCAGATAAACATGTGGTGGGACATGAGGGGGATAAGTGGGTGCCTTGTGTGGCTAGTGTAATAAGATTAGAAATACTTAACCAAGTTGAACATGTAAGAAGACATGAACAAGAATGGGGTTAAGTGGGAAACATTAGTGGGGACCAAGCTTAGGTGGATAGCTTGTGTCAAGTAATGGGGGCCCGTTTCAACCAGTTACCCATAAGTACCTTTGTGGGATCGACCCAAGTCGAGGACAAGACATGCATACTGGGCTTGACTGTAAGAGGCCAAAATGGGTTAGCGGTGGCAACGCAAGTCCAACGGGGTCATGTTCGTGTGTGGGCCCGGGCTGGTAGGTAAGACCTTGTTGCATCATGTAGGTATAAGCCGTGCATCGTTGGTGGTACCGAGTTGCCACTTTGGGGAGTGATACACCCCATTGTGGGGCCAGCATGGGTATCTACGAGTTAGGGAGCCGATCGAAAGGGGGTAGTGGGTACACCTAGTAGAGATAGGGGTAGGCGGCACCTATGACGGCAGTTGGGGTACACGAAACTACCATTCACATTTTAAGTTCTGTAGGCGGGATCAACCTTTAGGGTGACTAGTGGTCGTGCAGTACAGTAATTATCTTATAGTGATTTAGGTGCGCCTTTAACGTTATCTTTGTTCACCTTATTTCCTTAGTTTGCTATGCCATACCCATTTGTTCACAGTCATTTCCTTATGTTCTAGCTTATGCCTTAGCCTAGTTATTTTGATAATTATATTGTTAAAGTTATCGCACTCGCCAGACTTTATGTCTGATCCCCTTGCTTCCACCTCTTTTCTTCCTTCCCCCCCCTAAGGTGCTCAAGGTGGAACTAGCACTAGTGGAGCTTGATTTGGACAGCTTTATTTCTCTCTTTGGAAGTTGCTTGGATCGCTGAAGTAAAAATTCAGCCTATCTTATTTATGGCTATTTTATGTTGGGGATATGTCTTTCATTTTTATGTACTCTAATTTAATCAAGATGGATATTATGTACTTGACTTTAGTCTTTGGGTTTAGACAATGTAATCAAACTTATCTGTTACCGCTGCAATGAATAATGTTTTAAATTTTTAAGTATTGTCTTATATCTGTCTTGTTGTTAAGTTTCTGTTCTATACACACTTAAAACGCTCCATAGAAGTTAATGCATTCCCTTTGTGACTGACATTAATGGACATGGGGTGTCACATTCTCCTTCTTCTATTTTTCCAAATCCTCCTTGTCAAAGTCAGACCGGTCTCCCTTTATCCTCTTCCTCTTATCAGTAGGAGGATCCTGCAGAATATTGGAAGGCTATGATGCAAGCTATGAAGTTATTGATCTGGAGGAGAACTTTATAACCAACCCAATTTTGGGATCAACCTCTGAGATGGGGGCACATATAGAGGCACTTGTTCCTCCCTTTTTGAAACCAACTGTTTCTCCTTCTTAACCTGCATGTCAGCCAGGGTCTCCTGGTCATCATTCTTGGTCTCGCTTGTGATGGTGACCTCTTCTTCATCATCTCCATGATCATCATCCATATCCTTCAAGGCATCAATGGTCTCAACATCCTTGGGAATATCAGTGCTTGGTGCCAAAATGACCTTCTCTGCTTCAGAATCTCAGGAACTCCAACACGTGCACCTGATGGGACACTAACTATTTTCGGCTCTGTTTTCTCTTCCGCATCCTTCTCGGCCGGTTTTCCACCTATATCATGAGAAGCAAATGTAATTAGTGCAGGAGAGAGTTTAGTCTTCTCAATTAACTGTCCTACAAGACGACGAGAAGTTACAATTGCTTTGACGAATTGTGGAGAGAATATGGAGATACCTTCAGCAGACTCATCACCCAGATTTGCAACGGTAGCTCCGATAGCAGGCAGGGTTGGAGCCAAGGGGATCAGTGGATCATCGGGATTGTATTCCTCAACTCCGTAAGTCTTAGGCTCCGTCGCTGAGCTTGAGCCTTCGACAATTCTATCCTTTCCCTTGAGCCTAAATTTCTCCTTCTCGATCTCTTCTTGGATCATACGTCTGCCCTTCTCCAAAGCCTCGGGCTCTTCACCTTTGACAATGGTCTGCATCAGCTTGGTTTCATCAATCTCCTCGATTTTCAATCGCTGCTTCTCGCCCTCAACGATCATATCCCATACATTGGCCAAAGTAACGTGATAGTTCTCAATACAAGAGATGTCTAGAGTCTTAATAATCTGACCAAAGAAGTCGAATAGCAGTTCATCGAAACTTTCTATCTCTCTTTCAGTTGCAGCAAGTTTTTCAGTAGTGGCAGGGGCCGATTTAAGAGCATTGTTGGCGTTACTTTCAGCAAGAGCTGCACGCTCCTCAGCATGGACAAGTTGATCATTCAGAACTGCTTTCTCTTTTTCAACAGGAGCAAGGCTATCTTTAAGGCTCGCTTTCTCTTTCTCCCAAGCAGCCTTCTCAGTAGAAAAATGATCCTGTTTCGTCTTTAAATCAGTATTGATCATTCTATGGTCCTCTATTTCCTTTTTCAGAGCTACACGCCCTTAGCTGTTTGAGTCGACCTCAGTGTCGAAACGCTTCCTGGCTCTTTCCAGCTCCGATTTGTAATTTCTTGCATCCCGCTGAGCTAAAGCGAGTTGATCTTGTGCATCCTCTAGTTCTTTTTCGATTTTGCTCCTAGCCCTAGCATCATCGTCAATCTTCACTCTGGTTCTGGTTGCTTCCATTTCTAGGTGACGGATGGCAGCAAAAAGATTGGTGGCGTGCTTCCTCATCGCCCTATATTGTTTGGCTACATGACTCACTTGCCCTATGAGCTCTATATCCCACTCCTCGGGAACTGGTTTAAGATCTGGAACAAACATCATCCTTTCGAATAAAATGTCAGGAAACAGCTTCTGCAAATGCTCCATCTTGACCTGATTATCAGAGGTGTAGACGACATCCTGTGCAACAGTAGTATCCAAATCGCACTAACTTGAGGGGACAATAACTATTTTCTCCTTTTCTAAATCCTTGCTCGGGTCTTTGTTTTTATCTTTCAATTCATGGTGTTTCTTATAAGACTTGATATGAGAAAGTTTACTTTTTGGAGGAGTCAAGTCTTTGGGAAGTTGCTTAGCCCTCGCCGGTGGCACTAGACGGCCGTGGGGCTTCCCAGGGTCTTGTTTTGATGGAGAACGAGACCGTGTAGAATGAGTTTGATAAGAATCACGGGGTCGATGGCTATCTCTCCCCCGGCTATCACTGCGAACATGCTCAAGATCAGAAAGTAGCCTTGGTGTGCTTTATCTGAGAGAACGATAAGAATAGGATTGTTTACGAGGCATTTTCCCTGCAAAGGAAACAAATATGTATTAGAATCATGAATACTAATGGTGTAGAAGTGTTGTGACGAGTGGTGCAGGTGATTTGTGCATCCCGTGTAATCTCCCCAAACAGACCAAGGCCCAGAGTCTTTCTCGTCTATGTGGTTTCTTTTTCCCCGACCGGAACACTAACTCCCTTAGAGATAGGAAGTAATGGTTCCCCTTCGAAGTCTTCTTGTGTGTAGATGTCGTCTGGTAGGGGAATCTTGCTCAATTCTCTGAATATCTGCTCCTTTGTTAGTTCATCATGAGCAAGAGGTTTAGGTGGTGGTGGAGTCCTTGAGGGAGACTGTCCCTTAGAGACTGGGACTTCCTTTAGCTCATCGGCTCGGACCTCACCTCCTTTATATACATTTAAATCCTCATCATCCTGATCGATCATTGGTGAGGGACTCTTACGGAGTTCAGTTGTCTTCGTGGCCCCTGAGGTCCCCTCTCCCTCAGTATGGGGCACATACTTGTAAGGCTTGCCACTTGCGCCAAGCCCAAATTTTATATCCAAAAGATGGTGTTTGTGAAGATTCTCGCCAGTGATTCACTTCTTGATTCTTAGGAAGTCTGATTTACTTTTGAGGAGGCGGGACAGTTGGTCTTCGTACACTGAACCTTCTGTTTTCGCAAAATTTTGATCTGCACAAAATAAAGGGACACATTAGCACTCCAATTATGCAGTCGGAACATAAGTTGAAAATTTTAAAACATATTTGCTTGAAGCCACTTACTTGCACATCCAGCTTGATGCTTTATGACAAACCAATCAGATTTGGCATCCCCTATGTTGTTATGGCCATTCGATAAAACCTTTTTGCCGGCAATTGATTTGAAGAAAGAAAAATTCGGAGTCCCTGTGGAATGGTGTTTGAAATGGTCATAGAATTTCAAATCCTTGAGAGTGAGCTCGGTCTATAGAATCTCTGCATATGCAATGTACAGGGTATACAAAGCTGCATAAGCGTTAGGATGGAGTTGCATGGGGGCAATGTGTAGTCGTCTTAAAAGATCAACTTCAATTGGAGGAAATGGAGGAATAATGCCTATCCAATACATGTGCCGGCTGATAGTCATGTACCCTTCTGGGGCAAAATGAGGCTTATCTCCATCTTTCGGAGTTTTCATATCATCCTAAGGGATCCCATGTCTTAAGCATATTTTCTTAAGTTTTACATCATCCAATTGGGAGGCTAGACTATCACTAAGTTTCTCCCTCTCCACTTCGTCAATGCCTGGGATTTTGTCAGGAGCTCGTTCATCCTCATCTTCAAGAGATGTTATTTCATAAGTCGTTGATTCTATATCGGTATCTGTCTCGTAATCGAGGTCGGAATTCTCCCAATCTGAATCTGTGGGAAGCGTGTTGGGATCATAATGCTTTGATGACTCTGATTCTGTATCTTTCTCTGACATTTCAGTTGATCGCTTATCAGACATAGCTGTGTTGGTGA
Organism: Allium sativum; assembly: GCA_030737875.1. Taxonomy (NCBI): domain Eukaryota; kingdom Viridiplantae; phylum Streptophyta; class Magnoliopsida; order Asparagales; family Amaryllidaceae; genus Allium; species Allium sativum. The sequence goes on along the minus strand of CM060923.1, from coordinate 415,157,577 downwards.
GTAAACATGAGAAGTTAGAACATAGTTACCCATTCCCCATGTGTGTAGGTGTAAGTGTGCGTATGTGCATACATTAAGAAATGCATGAAATTAATTAGAAGAGTGGGATATTGGTTATGATCTGTTGTTGAGTTATGTTGTTCTCCAGTTCAAAAGTTTCATGTTGAAGGCTCTAACCCTAGCTTTCCATTGGTATATCAGAATTACATTGTATTTTCTAGTCAACATGTATATTGGATCGTTAGTCAAGCTGACTCGTGAGACAGGTTTTGGCTCGTGATACATCATTGGTTCATGAAGCAAGTCCTGATTCGTGGGAAAGCATCAGCCCTTGGTAAGGCATCGGATCGTGGGACACTCAAGCTCTTGACCCACTCTTATTTACTTGAACGGATCGTGACAGAACCCCCCACGATCCACTTTACTTCTTATTTCCACGAACCGAAGCTCCCCCATTCTCACGACCCGATCCGCTATGCAATTTAACACTCCATTTTCATTTCCCTTCCTCTATTCTCTGCAAACCCACACCACACGATTCGCATCGTGACCTCGCTCCTTTTCATCACAAGCCCGATTCCCTTTTTTATCCACAATTCAGTCTGATAGTCAATTCCCTTCCGCGACCTCCCTCAACCAATTACCAACAGTACCTCCGAACCCCTATGCCATCGCCTATCGTCTCTAGACCACCAGCCAAGATGAAATCTGCGGAAACCAAGAGAGGGCGAAGGAAAAACTTAACTATTTGCTATAATTAGCTTTTTGAATTTGGTGGATAGTCTTTGGATCTCGCGGGTTTGGGAGGAAAATCGCAGGCTAGGGTTTTATGGGATTGGGTGAAAGAAGTAAGAATGATGAGAGAAAAGAAAGAGTGAAAAATTAAAAGGAGAAAGAAGGGAGCGGATGGGGGATCCTGGCTTATAAAGATATGGAGATGGCTCTTGCTCTCCCCCTTCTTGTCGCGACTATGTCCACGAAGATCCCTGGGCCACGAGTGTTCGTGACGGCCTGTCGAAGCTTAGATGGAGGTCCTCTCACCTGATTGGTCCGTGACACGTGCTACGGTCACGAACCGTGTGGAATTCCAAAGGCCCGGACTCGAGAGTGATCGCGAAATATGAAAAATGGAAATACTTGTAAAGATCTAAAAACTTACTCGACTGAATGATCACAATATTTTCTGGAGGTTTAAGAGATAGGAATCGGCCGACGAATAAAGAAGTGATTGAAGGATTAATCTAATATTTATACTCCTCAAGAGGCGTAACCATTTGAAACAGTGCTACGCTATAAATGGATGTGACTATTGATTCATATTGTTTCATGAAAAGGTCCATTCAGAATCTTCGAAGAGTGTTCCATCTTTGATAAAACATACTTCGAGGGGGCAAAATGTTGGCTAGCTTTTTAACCAAGCCACCAAGACTCATGCACAAGTCCAATACGAAGTCTTGCTCCTAGAGCCCTCCAAATCCGTTCTTTGCCCCCCTGTTGTCCTCGCCTGGTAGTGCTACTACCACGACCCCACTCGTGGTGCCTTATCGCGACTCGATCCGTCCACGCCAGTTCTCCACGATCTGATCCCAGAAACCAAAGCATGAAGGGTAGGACTATGTCTACCACGATCCGCAAATGCAGGTTCTAACGACACATTTCCATAACGGCCATATTGACTATTTCTCCGTCAAGCCACGAACTAATCCGAGATCCTCGGGATTTGTGCCATGTGTGACAACGAACCGATTGCAGATATTAGCTATAAAGAGCCCCGTACTTGGCATTTTTTAGGAACTTTTTGGCAGTTCTTAGTGTTGTTTTCACCATTATTGTCCTATCATTATTCCTAATCAAAATTACTTTGAAATTACTGAGAGAATCATAATTGTAAGAGTGAGATTGAGCGAAATATTTGATTGTACTAGCATTCAACGTATAATCAAAGACATATAAAGTGGACGTATGCTCGTTAACGTCGAACCACTATAAACTTTGCGTGTTTTCGGCCTTTTCTTCATTTTGTAGATATAATTCTCTACAAATCTGAACAATTTGGGTGTTAGAGGCAAATTTTTATCTAACAGCTATAAATAAGATCCGCATATTAATTGTAACCAACATTGATTAGGGAAAATAATTTTGAATTGGAAAATAGTTACAATTCCTAAAATCAATTATGATAATTGTTGTTAACCCCAATTAGGAAAATTAAAAATAAAACAACATTTAGATTGGGGCTGATAAATAGTTGCTTTAGGAAATAATGACCGTTATAGCCATAAAGGGCAATAAAAAAGGAAATAAAAAGAAATGGTTGCCAAAAAGGGGATTAACGGATATTGATTGACGTTCAAATACTATGTCCAAATTAGGGAAGAAATTTAATAAATATCCTTGAGAAAAGGGAATAAAATCTTCCTTATATATGTCAATAAAAATTCTAATTAAAAATATAGTTGGACATTGTGGGTTAATAAAGTGAGATTTTATTAACCATATAAACCCGTAACACAAATAAATGGTGTACGTATAGTATTTCCATATAAAGGGGTTAAACGGGAATCACTTAATAACGTGGCCTACTTTATACCAAAAGGGAAAGGTGTTAAAGGCAAATGTGGGACGAGCTAGTAACCTTTGCGTATAGTCCGCTTCCTGGGTCCTAAAAGGCTAAGTGAAAAGGGTTCAAGAGTCCACCTGGAAATAGGTTTTTCAGTTTAGGGGTCTTAAATGGAAAGTGCGTGTCGGCATACCCAAACCTGGAAATTAAAAGGGCCCGATATGGACAACTATCCTACGCGAAGTAGTAAGCGACTAAGGAGGCTATTGAATAAGATCAGCAAGAAGGTATAACAAACGATAAAATATCTCCTTACACCTTAAGCGAGGCATGGGTAAATGCATGAGTGATGGAAGCCTTAACTAGTAGGGCACATAGCTAGTGCCCTGTAGTTTAAAGTTGACATTTAATATATTATCAAGGGTAAATAGGTGACCAATTGGTTCACCTAAGGTCTTAATTAATCAAGTAAAATTCAAATTATCTATCATTGATAGTGAGGTGTTAAATAATAAAGAATAGAGAATGAGGATATAGATAGAAACCCCAAAATTATGGGATTCATTCTCGACGTAATTAACCAGTTAAATTCTATGATAAAGGCTTCACAAAAATGCGTGTAAATGTCCTATCTCAGTAATATAATCCAAGAACACTCTTTTGGGAAGAGTATTAGAGACGTGCGTAAGCTTTAACAAGGTTGGTTTAGAATCACTAACCTTGTCAGGCATATAGCTTGGGTTGAATCAAACATAATATATATCTGTGTTATAGACCATGTTTTACATACTTTTTGTTCTGGCCCCCCTCCTCACCACAACCTCTTTGGTTTCTTAGAGAAGGTCGGGTTCTCGTAGATGATTAAGTTTGGCTTTCGGTTCTCGTTCTCTCTCATGCTCGGTATTGGCAAAGTGACTTACTTTGAAAAAGGTAGTTACTTGAGTTAATACTTGTTATCCTATATTATTTTTGATGTGAGTTATATCTATCATACTCTGAGTATGCTCATGCTCATTAATTGCAGGTACCAGATATACGCTCTATGCTTGGATGTGTTCAATTTTTTATTTTTTGTCAAAATTTGGGTATAAAAAAGTGTGGGGAGTTACAAGTGGCACAGATTCGAGTCCTATTGGCACCATATTTTTATTTTAGAGGAACGACACAAATAATACATATTCTAAGAGGAAAATATGTATAAATGCACATATAAGGGAAATTATACATAAAGGTGAGTATAAAAATATTTGTATACGTGCATATATAAATATATGTGTATGTGTGTGCAAAATGTATACGTATGAAAGAGAAATCAAAAATAAACCTGCAATCAACGAAAATAGGTAAGAAATAAATGATTGTATAACACCGCTTGAATTTTGAAATGGAAATAAAAGTTGTACATGTGTGTGTGTGTATATATATATATATATATGTATTTAAATGTTGAGACAAAATGTGCAAGTTGAGAGAAGAATATAATTAATGCATAATAAATGGAAAATGAACGAAGAAATCAACTGCCTTAGAAATTAAAGTGCATTAAAAAGAATAAAACAACTAATTGGTGACAATATAAATTGCATTAATTATCAGTCAAGGAAATGAAAGATTTCATGCATATATACACGCATTGTTAATCCCTCAAAAAATCCATATGCACTTTGAATCAGAGCAGGAGCTGCAGAACGAACACCTACAGGATCGAACGCGCATAGTTTTGTCTAAAGCATTTAAGCGACTCTTAAAGGATGGAGAACGACTGCACAGAGCAAGACCAAAGCCCAAAGAAAGTCATGATTCGGGTGCAGAAGCAAAGGTCTTTCATTCATATCGGAATGAAACCGCTCAAGAGTCAAAACAAAGCAAGTCGTCCATGTAACATAGGCAGGAGCGACCATATAACACGACCATAAAGATGGATGGCGCAATACACATGCAGCAAAGGACGAATGCTTTCGAACCAAGAGGATCAGTCGTGCAGGGTACAAAGGAGAATTGATTCCAGTCCCACATTCTACCCTTATAAAGTCACTTGAAGCACCCGCTCCTATAAAGTCGCTCATAACAATGGAAGATGCTTGACCTAATATTAAGGATCGGTCGTACATATCAGAGCAGGAGTCAGGGTCGCACATATATTTGACAACCGCTCATGGTTTGCAACTCCTATCGCTCGTACGTCCTTGCTAGTTGAACACCGACACTTTGGTCAAATACCACCTAGCAGTTGGTCGTACACCAGTTCTTTGAAAGAGCACACTGACATTTCTAATCGTAAGTCTTAGTCAGTCATCCCTAGACTAAAAAAGTCGCAACCTGCTCACTCAGGATCAAACATAGCCATATCAAGAACTATGATCGTCCGCCCTCCTATCCAAGACGCTCATTCCTTTTGCTCGCGTATGACAGCTGGATGCAGATGTCAACTATTGGCTACAACCAGGCAGTGGCATGATTGTAATTAATGGAATGTGCGACCTATAGCTAGCATATACAGATTTCAGATCATTTCCTAAGAGGATTTCACCTATAAATACGCCATAGCTGCCGGCATAATAGGTGGAATCTCGAAAAAACCACGAAGTGCTGCTAAATTTTGTCATCAATCAAGCATTAAGGAGGAATGATCATGTAACAACCCTGAATTTTGGGGGTAAATTTAAAATTTTATATTAAGTAATTTCAATGAGTTTTTGATATTTAAAATAATTTATTTAAATAATAATGATTAAAAATTGATTTAAATTGAAGTTAGATTGAATAATTTAATTTTAATTATAAAAGGAGTTAGAAATAGCGCGGTAGTTTGAAAAGTCAAACTTGAACTTTGACTGACCGTACAGGATGCAAAATTTAACGGATTTTAGTGAAACCAAAAATATTATAATCTATTTAAAAATATCTTTCTAACGAATCTGAAAAATTGAAATTTCATAGCAGGAATCAAAAGTAATGCCCAAATTAAAATTTATAATGGTCGCTATTAAATTTACAAAGGTCAGAAATTCTACTTTTTGCATACGAAGGAATTTGGACTCGAAACCACTTCTATTGAGTTCAGAATGTTGTTTCTGCATTTAAAAAGTATAAACACTTACATATTTCGCGGTTCGAAAATTATTTGTTTAAAAATGTATTTTTAATATTTAATATATACGCCTTTAAAACAGCAATTTTCAAACGACTTATGTTTTCGACGAAACCACTTTTGTTGGATTCGGAATGTCAAATTATGGCAAAGTTTAATTTTTCATAATTTTTCGAATTAATTTGTGACTATGGCAAAAAGATTTCAGTTTGGTTAATTTCGGTAAATTTTAATCGATTTGAAAAATAGTCATTTTACAAACGGGCTCAGAATTGAACGAAATTAATTTTCCTAGGTCTGCAGCGTCAAATCATAGCTGAATATATTTTTCGGGATTTTTCGAAGTTAATTTGTGGCCCCGGGGAATTTTTCCGTACGATTGAAATAAAATAAAAGAAAATATTTTAAATTAAAGAAAACTGGGTCAAGATAGCCGTTTGGGCCTGCGGTACATAGCTAGAGGAGTCCGGAATGGGGGTAAATAGGTAAGAACGACAGTCATTAGGCTGAAATCAGAGAAAGTTGCTAACTGGGCGTTAATGGGTAATTAGTGAATATAATAATTTAAATAATAAGCAAATTAGGACCCTCAAACCGTAATTTCGAAACACACAGCCACCGCCCCCCTTTTTCAATGGCCACCGTTCTCCCAATTTCATTCTCTAATTTCTTCCAATCCTCTCAACCAAAATCAGCAAACCATATACCAAATCGAAGCTCTCTTCCTCCTCTTCGATTCTATACGGATATGATTGGATTTAATGAAATATTTTGCCCGGAATCCCCTCCTCAACCCGCGGCCAAACAGCCCCGCCGCGCCTTGTAGGCCCCACTGTCCCCTCCATCACCTAGGGCGCCGACACCCCTCTCTTCCCTCTCCGATTTGCCACCTTCCGATCGACTTCTAGCTTCACCAATCCCGAGAAAAAAGGAGACCTAGTTTTGAACAAAATGGGTTCAAAAACAAAAATGGAACGGCTTGGAACGTGATGGAGGAGGAAGGAGGAAAGGTTGACTTTTTCAACCTTTGATTATTTAATTAATTTAATTCAAAATTTTGCCAATATTAATTTAACCATATCTCACTCATACGAACTCGGATTCGAACGATTTCAAGTGCGCCACGATCGTGAGACCGAGATCTACGCGATGACACTAACTGGACCTGATTCTGAGCAAGTTGAAATTTGGCCAATTTTTGGATCTGAACGGCTTAGAAATTCAAAACGATGTGAGATTTCTGTTTTAAAAATTAAAATTAGTTATTTATTTTATTGAGTAATATATATATTAATTCAGTATGAGATTCATGTTATATGTATGTATTTATTTCAATGTTGATTGTGCTGCGATTGTGATGAACGATTAATTGTGATTATGTATATATGATTGTTAGAATTTTGGGTATACGATAAAATTATATATTATTGTATATATAGAATATTTTATATTCATGCGTGTTAAACTTTGAAGTATAAAATAAAACCAATATTTTTTATTTTCATGTTTGATTTAAATAAATAAAAAGATTAGAATAAATTGTCATTCTGTTTTAACATATCATATTAGAACAGAAACATACATTAAAATAGAAATCATTTTTTTTGAATGAAATGTTTCATTAAAATAGAGTTTGTAAACAAATAAAATTATCCTTTTTATTTGTTAAGATTAGAGATGTAGAACTTGTTTTACAAATAAAATCACTTTTTTTTTAATTATCATTAAAGTTTATTCTTTTATTTGCATTTACGAATGCAAATATGCATTGAAAATAGAATTTGTTCTTTTACTTGCATTTCTTGTTTCAAATAAAACTTAGAAATAAGAGCTCACCTTTTTATTTGTATTCCACAATGCAAATATGACATAGAAATAAAAGTGCATCTTTTTATTTGTGTCCTCTAATGTAAATACGAATTAAGAAAAGTTTACATTTTCTTAATGTAAATAAGAATTAAGAAAAGTCTACATTTTTCTTACTGAAAATAAGAATAAGAGAAAAGTTACATTTTTACACTGTTTTATTATTAATATTGAATTTTAATATTAATTGAATTAAAATATGTTAACATTGATTTTTTTATTTATTAATGAAAGGAAATCATTTTTGATTTATAATGAAAAGAATCACTTTTGTTTGTGAAAGAAAAGAATGACATTAACATTGATTTTAGTTGAAATAATAAAAAAGTACATTTTTCACTGATTTTAGTTGAAATAATTACAAGACATCATTTTGGGTTAGTGAATAAAAAGAGACTTCATTTAGTTGAGTAAGAAGTGACATTATTTACACCGTTATGTGTTAAATTTGTACTGAACATTATTTGCACCGTCATGTGTTAAATAAGAAAAATAGACATTATTTACATTGCCATTTTGGTTAGAAATGAAAAAAATTCTTGAATGAATGTTTATAAATCAAGTTGTTATGTTTAAGATGGAAATTTGCTGTTGTGAATTTTGGTTATTGTGATGTTTATATTTGTAGATCTAAGTCTACAATTAAAATTTCTGAAACATGGATGCATTGATTTGTTTAGACTTTGTTGTAGGATAAAATTTAGATTATATTGTTGTTTCATGTAATATGAAATTGATATGTTAGTTAACACCAAACATTGGATTAGAATGTCCAAATCAATAAAAATAATCACTTTGCTGTGTTATTTATTTGGATTAGAAATTAGGTAAAACAAAAATCCCTATTTTTGTTCATTAATTATGTGACATCAAATTGGACATTTTTGTGATATTAGACAACGGTTAAACAAAAACCATTATATTTGTTCATTGAGAATGTGACATCAAACTTGACATTTGTGTAAAATGGAAACTGGTTTAGTAAAATAAAAAGAGTAGTATTTTGTTTGCATTCCTTGATGCGAACAAAATGTTGAAAGTATAACATTAAAATGAAAGAGTTACATTTAAATAAAAATTACATTTTTTTTAGTGTAATAAAGATAAGATTCTACCGTTGTAATAAGAATTACATTTTTAAGTGTAATTAAAGATATGATCTTGTACGGTAATAAAAAATTACATTTCTATTAATGTAATTAAAGTAGAGTAATAACTTGCATTTTTCAATGTAAAAGAAAGGAGGAAAAATCACATATTTATGTTAAAAAAGGAATTCATTAAAAGTTTCAAGTTAGAATGGAATTGTGTTAACATAAAAATGAATCATTAAAGTATATAAGGAAGAATGAAATTTTGTTAACAAAAGAATTTGCATTTTTAATGTAAATGAAATATGAGTCATAAATAAAAAAAAGGGGATGCTTGTTTGACAAATATGGCAACATTAAAAGTACATTTTTATATGTAAAATAAGAATGAAAATTTGCATTGAAAAGAAAAATTACATTTCTATATGTAATCAAAAGACATGAAAGTTATACCGCATAGAAAATTTCATTTTTATATATAATTAAAGAAATATAATTTACATATAACATAAAACTACATTTTTATATGTAAATTAAAGAGTGAGAATTTTCATTGAAAATTTAATTACATTTTTAATGTAAATAAAGTAGGAATATACATTGCAAATTAAAGAGCAAGATTTGACATGTAATTTAAGTTACATTTTATTATGTAATTTAGAATAGAATATATATATTGTAAATAAAAAGTACATTTTCCTTATGTAATTAAAAAGAGAAATTTGACATTATAATGTTAATTAAATTTTTAATATAATTAAAAAGGAGATTTTACACTGTAGTTGAAAGATAGAAATTTTCATGTAATGATAATTACATTTTTTATGTAATCAAAAAGAAGGATTTGACGTTGTAATGTAAATTACATTTTTATTGTAATATTAAAAAGATAGAATTTTCACCGGATTGTTAATTACATTTTAATGTAATTACAAAGAGGATTTTACAGTGTAATAAAAAGAATGAATTCTACACTGAAATAGAATTTACATTTTTATGTAAAAAAATGAAATGTAACGTTGAATTACAATTTACATTTTTATGTAAAGGAAAGAAGGAAAAGGAAGGATTCATCGTTAAATTATAATTTAATATAAATAAAGGGATAAAAGGAATAGAAGTTATACTTTTAAAGAATTTACATTTTTCAATGTAAACAAAGGAAATAAAGGAATGGTTAGGAATTTACATTTCCCAATGTAAATAAAATATAGAATAAAAGTTACATTTTCGATATGATAATATATTGAAATATAAGTTTACATTTCTCAATGTAAATAGAATAGGAATAGAAATTTACATTTTTCAATGTAAATAATAAGATTAGAAATTTACATTTCTAAGGAATAGATTTTCATTAGGAAAAGAAAATATGAAACCAAATATACATTTTGTGTAAATTGAAGGATGGAAGAAGAAAACATACATTGTTATGTTTCGGATGTGTTTGTAAAGTAAAATAAAAATAACGATAGGTCGTTATAAATTATTAACAACGATATGAAATGGTTTTCAAATTTATATATGCGAGAGTTATTTGGAAAGTCCGAGTTTGCTCTCATTCCAAATAATGATACGATGTTCGAAGAATTGAAGACGGTGATTGAAGACCGACGATCTTCACATCGAATGGGTAACTAGTGTTGAGGCCCTTGATTGATTTGCTCCCAAGACTGGGCTAAGATGGTAGTTGTCCGGGCGTACTGTTGATTTGTACGGATTTGGCTTTCGCTCAGACCCAGAACATAAGTTTATAAATGGAATGTGTGTCCGACATTGTACTCCTATATATTGTATTTATTGATTTTCTGTCGAATGTATGAATGTTTGGTGGCGGAGAATTTATTCTCTTGCTTAACACCCTTTCATATATTTCAGCAAAGGATTGGTAGTGGGATATGGAGTGACAGTGTGGCATACTAAGATGAGCAGAACCTTGTGGTGACGATCAAAGCACAGCTTGAATAAGCATAGCTTTGTGTATTACGTAGCTTCGCAAGCCTCACAACCCGGTTGGAGTCTAAAACGGGAGTTGGAACGCAGGGAGACCAGCACGTTTCTTTCTAGCTAGAAGTAGTGACGGTGCTTAAACTGGCTGACATTTTACTTATGTGGATGATGGAATGAGGCGCCTCGGATGATAGGTCCTATAGGACCAGGAAACGTGTGTTCAGGAATAACTAATCCACGAAGCTGTATGTGTGGACTGGCCCTGCAGCTTTCCAAGGGTTCACTGCAGGGGATCCTGAGACATTATCTAGAGTGTCTCGAATCAATAAGGAGCTCCTCCCTAGCCTTGACTCATGATGGAAACCCAATTTCCAATACGACCCTATGGACTTGATTGTATTACTAGTATGGAGGCATAGTATATGGTAGCTATGCTTCCTATGATTGATACATTTACTTTGAAATGTTTTTGAAACATATATACACTAATAATTATATCAAATTCGTTTTTAACGTATCGTATTTTTGACCATTATAAGGTAAAACCCTATCCTCCGGTTAGTGTTGCATTGTGTGATGGGACTTGGGTCTTATAATGGTTTCATTTTTCCTAAAAAGCATTGCGTTGTTTAACGATTTACCTTTAATAATGCACCTGCAATCCATTGGAGTAAACCCGTTCTGCGTTAGCGTCGTGGTCCTTGGATTTTCCTTATTGATATTAGTTATATTTGTTAAGAATTCTCACACCAGTCCCATGACTGACTCGTAGTTTGTTTCACTTTGCAAACTCGGTGCCCTCTTTTGCACACGGGCAGTCGAGTAGCTTTTTGCAGATATTTATCTTTTGAGCAGGATTCTGGATCGAAGCGTAAAGCTGTGTCCAGAGCATAGAAGTCTTCTGTTGTTTACTGCTGTTTATTGTATTTAATTTATTGAAATTTATCTTCTGCTGTAATTTTATTCAATGTACTCTGATATGTTCTATACTCTGATGTAACATTATTGTAATGTTTATAAAATTCTGCTATTATTGTTCTGATGTTGTTGTATTCCCAAAGTTAACGTGTTCGGGTTTTGAACGGTCTTGGTCGATTTTGCGATCGATCGGGTCGGGCGAAATCCGGGGCCGTTACAGATCATCTTCACCATTCGAAGCTTCATCACTCATTTGGCCATGGCATTAAGTACAACCTTGGAATTAGGGAAAATAAAGATATCCTCCTTCTCTACCATTCACCCATCCTTCTCCTCCTCAAACTCAACCATTCTCTCATAAAATCCCTGGATTGAAATGTATGAATGAGAGTATATTGAGTGGATATAGAGATGTATGAAAAAGGGAGTTTATGTATTTTGTAATCCCCGTTATAAGAATGCAAGCCATCTACATAGTGGACGTAGGCCTAATATAAGTCTGAGCCACTCTAAATCTCGTCTCTATTTTACCTTCCTCGCATTTTCATTTTCAATTTATTGTTAAGTATGGCTCCATTTATTTCCCTACCATTTTGGTGAAGTACAGTTTTAGTACCTTTGGTGTTTGAACCATTTTTGGTGAAAACATTTTGGCGCCCACCATGGCGCCGTGTTCATAATTCCTTGCTTTGTACTTCCCTTCAGAATTCAGCAACCTAAAAAGTCCAAAAATTGCTTTCTCCCTTGAAGCTATGGCCGGGCCAAATAAAGGCGGCAAATTTTTTAAAGTTTCCACGATCAATGAGGATAATAATGTTGATGATACTATACCACAAGCTCTGAACCAAGGGACCGGGGGAACCCCTAGGCCATCTATAACACGAGTTGATTTGAATGTGGTTGTAACCAACTTGCATGAAAAGACGGATGCTATGACGAAGATGATGTTAGAAAAGTTTGGTGTCCTGACTAATGCTCAAACCAGTTTACTACCACCAAACATTGTGAATGATGCTGGTGAAAAGGAGCACTCATAAGCCTTAGACCCTGGTCGATCTCACTACTTAGTGGGAGACATGGGAGAGGCCCGCATTGAGGACTCTAAGGCCAGATTTCCCAACATAGAGAAAAATGTGCGACTCTGATTGTTGTGAGCCCCGCCAACGTAACATCCTCCATAAAAGGTGCAAGGCGTCGAAGCTCAAATCGTGGTCGCACTGTTGAGAACATCGATGTCGACCCTGATGAACAAGCAAGTGACGAAAGGCGCATCACATACATAATCCAGCGAATAATGAAGGAGAAAGCGAGCCTAGAAGTTGAAGAGAAAGAATGGGAATTCTCACCCAGCAAAAACCAAATCACAGAGAAAATCCATCAAGCAAAATTCCCCAAGAAATTCATGCCCCCAACGATAACACCTTATGGAGGAGTTGGAGATCCGAACATTTTCCTGTTTAAGTACGACCAACACATAAATAGGGCTGGGGCTACCGATGAAATAAAGTGCTTATACTTTCCCGTGTGTCTAGAAGGTGTGGCCTCGCTATGGTTCACCAGACTTTCACCTAAGTGTATTGATCAGTTCGCGGAATTGGCAAGGAGGTTTCACGATCAATTTCGACTACAAATCACCAAGGCAAGGGATGTGATGTCACTATGTGAAATGGAACAAAAGCCTGGGGAAACCATCAGAGCTTTCCATACACACTTCCATGCTGCAGCAGCAGAAGTCATAGAACCAGAGCCTTGGTGCTTATTGGTAGCCCTGAAAGGGACTATCGATAAGAAGTTAGAATTTGGGAAGTGGCTCAGAATGAAGAAACCAAAAACTTTGAAGAAGTTTTATAAGAAAGCCGAGGAATACATGAGTGTAGAAGATGAAGCTCCAGGCATCCAGAAGGTTATAGAAAATAACGCCGCCATAGAAGGAAAAAACAATGAATCCAGTGTTGAGCAGAAGAATGACGCAGGACATAAGAGGGGAAGTGATGAGAAGGATAGTAAAGCCTATAAAAAGACACGGTTGTATATACTATCCGAATTAACCCTCCTAAACAAGACTCCAGAAAGAATTTACTCCACCGCAAAGGATTCAGGTATCCTTCCTCAGATGAAGCCATAGAAGAAAATTGAGCAACAAGCAAATTCTGGCAAATTCTGTCGGTTTCATAACCAAGCAGGACACAACACCAACGAATGTCGACAACTGAAGAGTTTAATTAAAGAACTCATCAGGAAGAATCAGCTTCAACAATATGTGAAAAATCCCCAAAGTACTCCAGCTGCACAAGGGCATAACATTACGGTTACTAGACCCGACTCGAGTGTTGAAGCTCAAATACTAGTCGATTCAAGGCCAGTAATCAATATGATATTTGGGGAGCCCCACCCGGCTGGGAACAGTTGGGAATATATGGAAAAGTACGCTAACGAGTTGAAGGACGCCTCAAAAGAGGAAAGATGCATGATCTTGAGCAACGAGCTCCCGATGGAAGTGCCCAAAACTTCGACCGTTGATGTGATATTCAAAGATAAAGATGCAGAAGGATTAGTTACACCAACTATTGACGCCACGATGATCACAATTGGTCTCGGTCCAGCAGTTGTAAAAGGTTCCTAGTTGACACAGGGGCGTTTATTAATTTGATTTTCATAAACTCCTTCCAAAAAATGAATCTCCCCTTGGCGGAAATGCGTGCATATCCAAACAAGATCCATGGTTTTACGGGTCAACCTACGTAACCCATCGGAATGATAGACTTATCCAGGGAATTGGTTGATGGAGAACGTAGGGTTTCTATGGTACAAACCTTTTTCCTGATAGACGAGTTTTCATCTTACAATGCATTACTTGGGAGGCCAACTCTTTCAGGCTTTAAAGTTACGCTAGCTCCATGGTGCTTGACTATGATGTTTCCAACTGAAAAAGGATTAGAAGTGATTAATGGCGACCAAATCGCTGCAAGAGACTGCTATGTGACAGAGCTGAGGGAGGCAAAGAAAAGAGACTTGGGAAAGGATGCAGAGACTCTTCCCCACGTCCAAAAAGTCCCTTTATAGCAATTAGAGAAGGGTCCATGCATTGGTGAACATAGTGGAGCACAAAAAGAAATCAACCCTAGAAAAGTTAGTGTAGAGGACGAAAGGGCGACACCGGCCGAAATCACAATTCCTATATCTGTAATTCCAAAAGACCCAAACCGTGTGTTGAAAATAGGATATCGGTTAAGCCCTGAAGTAAGAAATAAATTGATTGTCTTTCTAAGAGCTAATTTGGATGTGTTCGCGTGGAACCACTCCGACATGTGCGGAATATCTCCAGACATTACGGTCCATAAGCTAAACATAGACCCATGCGTTCCAGCTGTCAAACAGAAAAGAACCCAGGGGACGGAGAGGTCACTCGCCTTAAAGGAAATAGTCGACAGGTTAATGGAAAATGGTTTTATCAGGGAATCTACCTATCCAAAATGGGTCTCCAACCTTGTGCTTGTAAATAAATCTTATGGTAAATGGCGAGTCTGTGTAGATTATTCAGACCTTAATAAAGCCTGTCCAAAAGATAATTTCCCTCTTCCCAGAATCGACCAACTAGTAGATTGTACGACCGGTCATGAGTTGCTATCTTTCATGGATGTGTATTCTGGCTACAATCAAATAATGATGCATGGCCCAGACCAGGAAGACACAAGTTTCATTACTGATCTCGGCCTATACTGCTATGAAGGATGCCGTTCAGTCTAAAGAACGCAGGAGCGACTGGTAAATGCCATGTTCAAAAAGCAAACGTTAGGACGATGGAAGTCTATGTCGATGATATGTTGGTAAATTAAAAAAGAGAAAAAGGCCTTCTGGAGGATCTAGCCCAAATGTTAGATATCTTATGCCAATATGGAATGAAATTGAATCCCAGGAAGTGTTCTTATGGAGTTGGTTCAGGCAAGTTCCTTGGATTCATGGTCAACGCTAGGGGTATAGAAGCTAATCCAGCCAAAATATCAGCTTTGAGAGAAATGCATGTCCCACAAACCAAGAAGGAACTTCAGTGTTTGAATGGGCAGATTACGCCTTTGAATTGTTTCATATCCAGGGCAACGGACAAATGTCTTCCATTCTTCGATGCCCTTAGGAAAGGAAAGAGAGAGAGAGATACAATGGACCTCTGAATGTCAGAAAGCCTTCGAGGAACTGATCCAACATTTGGAAACACCTCCTATGCTATCGAAGCCTAGTGATGGAGAAGATTTGTTTCTATACCTGGCAGTCTCTGCCCATGCTTTAAGTGCAGCATTGGTTAGGGAAGATTTGAAGGTACGAAAACCAGTCTATTACATCAGTAAGAGATTATCTGGGGCAGAGCTGAATTATCCAAAGCTTGAAAAACTCTCTTATTGTTTGCTTATTGCAACAAAGAAACTTCGACCCTACTTTCAGGCTCATCCTATCAAAGTTCTGATGGACCAGCCTTTAAGGAAAGTTTTGTCACGGCCAGAGACCTCCGGAAGGTTTTTAAAATGGAATAAAGAGCTTAGTCAATACGACATTACGTATCACCCTCGAAAGGTGATCAACGGACAAGCGCTCGCTGACTTTATCGCAGAATTTACCAACTGAGGGGAGATAAAAGAGGAAGATGATGTTGAAACCGACGTCCAGTGGAAGTTATTTGTTAATGGAGCCTCGAATGATCACGATTCTAGAGCAGGGGTAGTCCTGGAAACCCCTGAAGGAAGATCTTTATGCTATGCACTAAGGCTAGAATTTCCATCGACAAATAATGAAGCTGAGTATGAAGCCCTCATCGCAGGAAAAAGCTTGCAAGGGAATTACAAATAAAAACTATAAAAATCTTCAGGGACTCCCAGCTCGTAGTATGCCAGATTCTAGGAGAATTCCAAGCCAAAATGGGTAACTTGTCAGATTATCTCTCCAAAACCTTGGAACTGTTGGAAGCTTTCGAGCATTACACCATATCTGACATTCCTAGGGTATAAAATACCAAATTAGATTCATTGGAAAGATATGCAAGCACAGGAGATGCACAACTCATGGGTTAGTTGTAGTGGAAGTCCTTTCCAGCCCAAGCATAAAGCAAATTGAGGTGGATTGGATCGTGGAAATGACTGATGAGCCAAACTCATGGATGTCGCCAATTAAAGAGTACCTCATCACCGGGGCACTTCCGGCGAAAGCCAAGCAGCGAAGGAATTTTTTGCAAAAAGCTCCTTTCTACCTCGTTCAGGACGGGCGACTGCACAAACGTGGATTTTCTACACCCTTACTTCGTTGTGTAACAGAAAAGGAGTCAACGGCGATCATGGCGGAATTACACGAAGGGGAATGTGGAGGTCATACCGGTGGACAAACTTTGGCTAAGAAAATCTTGCGATACAGTTACTTCTGGCCAGATATCAATAAAGATTCCATGACCTACACTAAACAATGTGACAGATTCCAAAGATTTGCCAAGATTCCAAGGATGCCATCCACAGCTATAACCCACATGGTCAGCTCATGGCCATTCTCTATTAGGGGCATCGACCTCATAGGAGCCCTTCCCACTGCAAAATCCGGTTTTAAATATGTAATTGTTGTCGTTCATTACTTCACAAAATGGGCTGAAGCAGAACCATTGGTCACCATAACTTCAAAGAAAGTTATTAACTTTGTCCTGAAAAATATCATATGTAGGTTTGGGGTACCACAAAAGATTATCACAAACAATGTGACCCAATTTGAGAGTGAAGAGTTCCAAAACTTTTGCGCCAAGTACAAGATCTATAAAAGCTTTTCAGCAGTCGCTCATCCACAAGTGAACGGGCAAGTGGAAGCAGTAAACAAAATCATCAAAACGACCATTAAGAATCGGCTAGAAAAATCTAAAGGTGGTTGGGTAGATGAACTCCCGCTTGCATTAGGGGCATATCGCACCACGAATAAAACTGCGATAAGGCATACTCCCTTTTCTTTATCTTGCCGCTCTGAAGCCATGATACTAGTGGAACTAGAAGTCCCTACCCATAGATGGAAATACATTGATCACAAAGAAAATGAGAAGCTACAACTTGAAGCCCTTAACCAGCTTGAGGAAAAAAGAAAGGAAGCAGAACTCAGAGTAGCCGCACACCAAAGAAGTGTGGCAAGGCATTTCAATTCAAAAGTCAGACATATGACTTTCGAAATTGGAGACCTTGTTCTGAAGAAGATAATGACCGGTACCGGGGTTTTTGGACCCAATTGGGAAGGACCTTATGTCATAAGTCAAAAACTCCAAGATGGTACCTTCAAATTGGCCACCACAGATGAAAACCAGATTCCGCGAGCATGGAACAACGAACATATTCGTCGTTATTTTTTATAACACATTGTCCGAATATGTGGCAAATGCTGTAAATATTTACAAAAATTTTTGCATTTGAATGATGTGCATAAAATAAATGAATATGGGGTTCCATTTACATGTACAAATCGCTCGTTCACAAGTTCCTACTAAAAGTTAACTTCTTTGTGTAGGCAAACAAGAGACCAGGGGGCACCAACTCAAGGAGTTCTGACTTTCATCAAGGAATACCGAATCTTTTGGCACACGACTAACAAAAGGCTTGGTACCAAATTAAGGAATCAATGCAGAGGTGAAAGCAACTCAAAATGTCCCACGGTTAAAATCGTTGAGCCCATAAAAGTGACACCTTCTTAGGTGCACGACACAAGTTCTCCGACTTAAAGAAAAAAAACTCGATGAGGTGAACTTGTGTCCGACCTACGGGATGAAGCATAAAAATAGGGAAGGATCAAACATGCTGGAAAGACCAGTACAAAGCAGAAATCCCAGCCGAAAGGGGGTATCCATTCTTGTTCATTGTTGTTAACCAGGTCAAACAAAGCCAAGATTGGATTACAACATTTAAACCAAAGTCCTCCCATGGGGGCGCGCATTTAAATGCATCCTAAATCTACCCTAACATATATACAAACATACATTTAACTAAAACACTCGTATGGCTTAATTCCTAAATTAAAGAACAACGAGAAACTCACTAACAAATACTAAAAAGCTGGGCGATCCTAGCTAAATAAACACATAATAAAGCCAATTATAACGACGTAGTAGTAACGCTAATTGTAACGAGCCGTAAATACGATACTAACATACGATCGATCCGTAATACGATACTAACACACAATCGACAGGGAAGCTATAATGTAAATTATTTAAAAATACATATGTATTGCTAAGTAGGGTAAAGAGGCATGGTGTGGTAGACAAAGGCACAAAGAGCATCACAAAACCAGCAAAACAACTAGACCACAAAAACATCAGAAGTCAGCACGAGTCACAAACCAACATAACGTCACCAGCAAGGGCCGACACCTGCTTACACAACCGGTCTTAAAGTTCGAAAAGGAAAACAACCAAAGACAGGAAAAGAAGACTATAGATCCCTGACCTGCCTTGGCCAACCTACCTTCCTCTTAGTCTGTCCAAAACAGGATGGAAGTTCATCGGCACGTCTTGAAAACACCGACTCATCATCCCCTCGGGAAAAGGAAGCAACCACGTTGTCTATGGATCTAAGGGCATGGGTCAACTTTGCCTTATCATCTTCTTAAACAGAGATATGCTCGAGATTGTCCTTGTGAAGATTTTGGAGATCACAAGCCAATGTATGCCAACTATTCATCCATTTTGCAGAATAATTTTTTAGCAAATCCATTTGTTTCCCAAATTGATGCGCAACAGTCTCGAGACGGTAAAACATCTGACCTTTCACGACAATCATATCACAAGAAAAGGTCTGAGAGTCAGACGGAGATATATCTACGTTAGAAGACACTCCCTGTAAGTTCCATCCCTGGAACCGCTTAGCAAGCCTAGGACTTCACGGCCCAGGCGCATATCGCGGCTTATTGATGATAGTTTGTAGTTCTGTATTAGATGGACCGAAGGGAGAATTCACAGACGGCTGACCAGTTGACTGAATTTCATCTACTGGGACATCCAAATCAAAGAATCTTGCCAATCCACGTTGTTGTGAAGAGGAAACCATCCTACAGAAAGATCAGAGAATAATCGTGATATCCAAGAAAAGAACAAGCATAAGTAAAACTCGATAAACCTGTGCTATATAAAATGGCGATAGAAAGAGACATGGAGTTTTTTTTTTTGGCTGAGAAATTTGTTGAATTAAATAAGAACAAAATGGAATGAGAAATAAGAAATAGTGAGGAAGATTAAAGGACATGCATCAAAATCATTTCTCACCACGTCAGCCCAATACTGTATTGCAGAAAGAAGCATCCCATCAGAATCCAGCTGGCGTGATCGCTTCCCCATGATTCAGACATTTGCAATGATGACAAGATAGTTCAAACTTCTCGCCCAAAGGAAAAGACATCGATCAGCCACAAAAAAGCGGTGTTGAGTTTTGCACGAACGACCCTTCAATGAGTCTACTAAGTAATGTTGCGATCAACCATGTCAAAGCCAGTAGTTCCTTGCTAAAAAGAAATTACGGACTTCGAGGGGCAAGTGTTAATCCCTTAAAAAAAATCATACGCACATTGATTTAGAGCAGGAGCTGCAGAACGAACACCTTCAGGGTCGATTGCGCATAGTTTTGTCCAAGGCATTTAAGCGACTCGTAAAGGACGGAGAACGACTAAACAGAGCAAGACCAAAGTCCAAAGAAAGTTATGATTCAGGCGCATAAGCAAAGGTCGGTCGTTCTTATCGGAACGAAGCCGCTCAAGAGTCAAAACAAAGTAATTCGTCCATGTAACATAGGCATGAGAGACCATATGACATTACCATAAAGATAGATGGCGCAATACACAAGCAGCAAAGGACGAATGCTCTCAAACCAAGAGGATCAGTCTTTCAGGGTACAAAGGGGAATTGAGTCCAGTCCCACATTCTGCCCTTATAAAGTCACTTGAAGCACTCGCTCCTATAAAGTCACTCATAACAATGGAAGTCACTTGACCTAATATCAAGGATCAGTCGTACATATAAGAGCAGGAGTCAGGGTCGCACATATATTTGACAACCGCTCATGGATTGCAGCTCCTACGGCTGGTACGTCCTTGCCAGTCGAACACCGACACTTTGGTCAGATACCACCTACCAGTTGGTCGTACACCAGTTCTTAGAAAGAGCACATTTACATTTCTAATCGCAAGTCTTAGTCAGTCATCCCCAGACTAAAAAAGTCGCCACCTCTCACTCAGGATCAAACATAGCCGCATCAAGAACTATGATCGTCAACTCGCCTATCCAAGACGCTCATTCTTTTGCTCGCGTATGACAGCTCGATGCAACTATCAACAGTTGGCTACAACTAGGCAGTGGCATGATTCTAATTAATGGAATGTGCGACCCATAACTAGCATGTACAGATTTCAGATCATTTCCTAATAGGAGTTCACAAATAAATACGCCATGGCTGCCGGCATAATGGAGGGAATCTCGAAAAAACCACGAAGTGCTTCTAAATTCTATCATCAATCAAGCATTTGGGAGGAATGATCATCTTCACCGTTCGAATCTTCATCACTCTTTTGGTCATGGCATTTAGTACAACCTTGTAATTAGGGAAAACAAAGATATCCTCCTTCTCAATCATTCATCGATCCTTCTCTTCCTCAAAATCTACCATTCTCCCATAAAATCCCTGGATTGAAATGTATAAATGAGAGTATATTGAGTGGATATAGAGATGTATGAATAAAGAGAGTTTATTTGTAATCCTCGTTATAAGAATGCAAGACGTCTTCATAGTAGATGTAGGCCTAATATTAGGCTGAACCACTCTAAATCTCTTCTCTATTTTACCTTCCTCGCATTTTCATTTTCAATTGTTGTTAAGTACGGCTCCATTTATTTCCCTACCATTTTGGTGAAGTACATTTTTATTACCTTTGGTGTTTGAGCCATTTTTGGTGAAAACACGCATAGATTTGAAATTCAAACTTAGTGATGTTGTATATGAGGTATAAAATAAATCAAAGGTAGTAAATTGGGGAAATAATCAATGTTTAATTAAAAAAGGTAAGTACAACAAAAACATCGTCAAACAAGCATGCTTGGACCAAGATGGGTTGACACATTGTGCATAGGTAGACCCAAGCGCGGCATAGGTGATTTTTGTGATGCATAATTTATGACATGTGTGGTTCGGATTTTTATGAATTGAATCCGAAGGTTCAGACTTTCTCGTACACCTATAAATAGACTAGCAGGTCCTAGACTAAATCCCATATTTTCTGTAATGCTGCCTAGGTTTTGCCATTCTCTTTTCTCCTTGAACCTTTTTAGAAAATTAGAATATTAGTTTTAGGTAATTATGATTCAGGATTTGAATATAAAAGACTATAAATCTATAAATAGGTGCTCAGATTGCTGATCAGCATGAGGTAAGTCCTTAGTTCTGGTTTACATAGGTTTTCTTTCTCTTTTCCTCTTATTTTAGCTTCACATTTGTGAATTCGTGGTTGTTTTAATAATAGATTCAATTAAGGATGCCACATAACAATAAATCTGGATCAGATTCATGGACTGGCTAAGCTATTAGGTGATTGGATCTAAATTACACCTTTTTAAATAATGGTATATTTACCTTTTACGTTCCCCGTCGTTCTTAATATGTTAAATAAAGGTGAATTGTGGTAATTGTGATATAATTCATTTCTCAGTTACGTTAAGAATATTATTGCTGTATAGATCTGTTCATTGAACCTGTTAAAACTTGCTGTAAAACTGAATTTTTGCGATTTACAAATAAAGGGGAATATGTTGCAGAAAATAGTATTAATGAAAAATAGGGTATTGTGAATCGAATTACACTGAAATTGGCAATAATTGTGTGATTAATTCTACGTAGAACATGTTGTGAACATTTCTGTTGTATAAAGCCGGTTTCCATTAATAACCTGTCTGAATTGGGAATTACTGTAAACACTGTAATTATGGAACTTACACTAAACATGAATATTTTCATAAGAGTATTATTATGTTTAGAGAGTGTAAATAGAATTACAGAAAAAATTAGGAAAAATAAAGAGGCCTAAATTGCATGCAAAATTTAAAGTAATTTAAATGATAGATAACTACACTGAGACTCGAGGTTAAGATCAACTCGTGGTAGAAGCTTGCCTAGAACTGCCTGACAAATCCATCATCCACAAGTAATTAACTTAATGTGAGAGGTCTAATGCATAAACATACATAAAAATATATGTATGCAATGTGAAATAGATAAATATGTAAATGACATTAATTGTACTTAATGGAAATAAGATGGCATATATGAAAATTTGCAAGACAGTATGAGATAAAAGTTACAATAGTAAAAGTTTGGTTAATGTAAAGAACAGAAGAAATATGTGATAAACGGGGAATATAACCTATTATAATTAATTACGTTACTGAGAATGTTATACAATAGGTAGGCTTGTCGTAGGTACAAGTGGAATTATAACCTAGGGTTTACTTAGTAAAAAAAGGGAAACTTATTAATAAACCATAGTTAAGAAAACTAGGTTAATAAGTAAACAACAATTAGCTAGAATGACAATGTAAGATAAAATTATGATTAAACATGGATGAATGAAGTAAATTTATGGAATGCAATACGTTATATTTAATCAAATATAATAAGTAACATTTTAACAAAAAACATGTGGATTGAGATAAAATATAGTTGATTTTATATGAAATAGAATATGTTATTGTAACTATGAAATCGAACAATGAATTATATGGCAATAATATAAAGTGATTGTAGATTATTGTGTTAATTACAATTAAGGGAATAACATGTTGTATGCTTATTAATGAACTTAAATGGGTTAAGTTATGTCATTGAACTAATAAGCAAGAGGGGTGCATTCCTTAAGAGATGTAAGGGGCTCGGAGAAAACCTGATAACTTGAACATAAGATTGAATGTGAACAATCAAGTTAATTAAAAATCTGATAAGATAAGGAAAACACACAATTAAAAGATTAGACATAGGATCTAATAGCACGACGGTGTGATGCGCTTAGACCAGTCTGCACATCTGAAGGTGAAGGACCCAATGGTGTTGATCATCGCGGTGTCTAGAGGCACGAGAGGAGCACGTCCATATGATTTTTCTGATGATATTCTACTTTTTGGCTTTGTAGGATGGGAGGAAGCACGCTGCTTACGAGGGACGTGGTAGGGTACCCTGTGGTGGTCCTTTGTGTGGTGGCAGCGCTTAGGTTGTACTCGCAGAGGTTGGATCTGAGAGAAACCACCCAGTGGGTATACCTAGATGCAAATGGTAGTTTGGTAGTCAAAAGCCTGGTTGGTGGCATTGGGTTATTCGATGATTTATCCTACAGGCAGGCTTCATCACAACCAACACTGGATAGTAATCGTCAGATATCTGTCGTCGGTAGTTAGTGTAACGTGAAAAGACTAGAGCTAAACCTAAAGACCATCAATATTTCATAATCTAGACTTCGGTTGCGGGACATGCCAATTTGGATGTAGATTGTTTGCTAGCGGCACGTCACTTAGCTCTTGATGTAGTCATTCAGTAGTTGAGGGAGGGGTCGAGGTGTGACCATAGCCACCATTGATATGTAGACCAAAAGATATCTGTACTTAAGGCCTCTTTGGAAGCCTATACGAATATGGAAAAGCTCCCGATCGAGTTTCGTGCATTCAGATACAGCCCTATTACGGAACTCGGGGCACAGTAGACAATACATACATGCGAGTATCCGGATACATGCACGCCTCACCTAGTGTGTATCGTCGGCGTTAGGGCATTACTCTGCTTTGGGAGTAGATTCGACTAAAGAGATTAGATATGGCAGTCCTACGCCGATGTAGCATGGCAATGGCGGTTCTGTGCGTAACTTGGCGTAGTTTTATGAAGATTTGTACGCCACTCGGGTGTAGGATGTGAGTAGCATACTCTTCCGTGTCGGGAGGGTGGAGACCTTGCGAGGAGGGTACCATGGGAAATACCTTGATATAAAGGGCAGCTACATATAATGTATTACGTTAATCTACTGGAAGATAGGTGGGTACGCCGTGTGTGTAAAAGCCTTGAGTGCTATTAACCCAAAATAACTTAATAAAGAATAAAATGTAATTGAATTGTATATGTATGGTTATTTCAGAATGTGTAATTTAAGTCCAGGCACCAGAACCTGTGTTCAGACCCCCGCCTCATAACAAACCCGCAAGTTAGTCTTTGGCAGAGATATGATAGCTTTGGATACAGTCTAGGTAGTTTATTACTTTCTTAAGAATATATTTGATTATATTATATTTTATTCCATTATGTTGTGGGAAGTTTACTGAGCTTTGATATATTTTATATCTTTGTCTTTTCTGTGGTATACCAGACAAAACAAATCGAGTTTTGATAGATTGGGACTTTTGAAAAAAATCAATCTATCGAAATTCGGTTTATTATAATACTTTAGTAATTTTAACTTCTAATTTATATAAAAGTAACTTCATTCTCCTCCGTGCTTTCCATTCATTTCTATCTTCCTTCTTCTTTTCTAAGCTTCTACAAAAAAAATTAATGGCTTCTCTTTTGACAAAAAAAAACAGTTTCAAAGTTAAAATTTTGATTCTTGCTTTCCAAAATCACTTGAAATTCACTTCTAAGCCTTTACCTTCCTTTATACCACCTCGTCTTCTACTTTTAAGACACCAAACCCTCCTTACTCCCTAGACCATAACCATGCAACAAAAAGCAGCCAGGTCTAACCAAAATTGCAAATAATCCCCTCAAAATTTCATATTTGCGAAGCTAAGACTAAGGCGCATGTTATTTCCATGTTTTGGGGTAAAACAGCTTGGATTTTCTAACTGTTTTAGTGAGTAGAACCCTTCCTTTTTAAGGAAAAAGTAATAACTTTAAATTGATTAATTATTATCTATTTGACATGTTGAATGTTGGTCATATTCCAATACTCTTTTGTTGTGATGTTGCATGAAATTTGCAATTGGAATGTAGTTTTGAATTTTTAGTCTTACTTTGTGCTTTACTTTAATGTTGCGATCTTGTTGTGTTACAGTTAGTTATTTGTAATCTGACTCATGCACGATGATGTAAATTGGTTGTGTGTTTTGTTGGTAATATAAAGTTAGTAATTTGAACTTGATAATGGCTTGATATCCTTTGATTTTACAAAACAAATGTTTTGCTATATCGGAAAATGGAAAAGTTATTTAAGTATACAATTTTGTTTGTAATAAAAATTTATTTTCTACATAATTTCAAAAATGAATGAAGATATTAAGTAATGGTTTTAAATTTCCACTTATAAAGAAAGAGCAAAGTTATAACGTCCATTGTGATCGTCGTTTAATGATAAAACCATGTTTTTTTTACTAAAATCATGTTTTTACACTAAAATGGTTTTAAAAATATTTTATAAACATGTAAATAATGTTTTAACTTACAAATAAGATTTTATAAGTTAATTAAGTTTTATTATAATTAATTGTTAATTGATTATAAATAGTGAATAATAATGAATAAACTTAATAATTAAGGTATATTAAGTGATTTTAAGTAAATGTAATTTACTAACTTGTTATCTTTTCACATAAGATTAATTGTTTATTTATTTTTTGTTACAAGTAATAAATAAATTATTTAAATATAATTTAATTGATAAATAAGAGGTAGTTAGCACTTATCACGTTATTTTAATTACGATTTATTTACTTTATAAAAGTAAATTATGATTAAATTTAATTAATTAATTTTTTATTTAAATTTTACTTAATAATGGTTTATTATTAATTTAATTAATAATAGATTGAAGTTTATCATTAATTTATTAGTAATCTGACAAGGTTAGGTTTATTATTTTAAATTAAGGCTGAACAAAAACTAATTAAGATTTTATTTTGATTGAACGATGAGTTAATAATCAACTATTTTTCAATTAAGTTTGTTAATATTAACTTAAGATTGTACCTAGTACACATTCATTTAAACCTATTTCGGTTATGTTTTCAGGCTAGCTTTCTTTCTTAAAGAAATTTCTTTTCAACCAAAGATCTATTGTCTACGCCATTAAGTAGTTAAACAAATAAGAGTTGTAATTCTAAATTGGGGACACAATATAATTGCAAGTACGTCATCTTGTATTTAAAACAATGATAAATGTTGGGAAAGTGATAAATACAAGTGGGTTAATTCCAATAAGCAGGTCATGATAACAGAAGCATAAGGAAGGTACTTCTAAATTTAATTTATGACACCCTAAATAATGAAGTTGTCGATTATCGAGTAACTTGACAATTTTTAATTATCAAATGTTTATTTAAGGAAACCTAATCTGATATCCAATCATCAAAAACTGGTTTGAACCAACATAGCCTTTAAATTATGGAAAGTCCAAGGTATCGATTAAAAAGACATTGAAGTTATTATTTCAATTTTTCAAACACAGAACGACTTGCATGGATGAATGTTAAGCATTCTAAGTCAGTAGTCCTTATACGAAGGTATAACTTAGCATTAGGCCTCATTAACCGATAATGACCAAAAAAGGGGATATGCTACAGTCTATGTGGGTCGTACCCATTAAGTTATTTTTATCACTAAATCTAGACTAGTTGACCCTATTATAAATTCTTTGGTATAGTTATTGATATCAACCGTAGTGATAACATATATAGTAATATCAAGTTAACGGTAAGTCGGTCATGTGATAGTAAGAGATATACGTGTGATCCTTAGTACACTTATCTAGAGAGGTACTATGATAGGCAGTATCCCAATGCCCAACCATTGTATGGAATCCATTCTCCAATTAGAACCCTTACACTATTTGTTGTATACCTAATATGCTGGAATTTAATTAATGCAACAATTTCGACTATATTTTATATTTACTTTAAACTCTTTACAATATGGTAGTATCAATGAATTTCAACAAAACATTTTGGTTACGGTAAGTGTTAACAATATTTTTTGTAAACATCGGAATCAAGTTACGGAGGTGGACCAAATGTAATTAAAAGGTTTACTCAGTTTCTAGGATCTTTAGTTAGTTCACCGTTTCCTAGATATCAAAGTCTTAATCCCGAAGATTAGTTACTCTTCCTTCAAATATGTGAGTATCATGCTTCCGAGACTCAAGGACCAACATTACCTTGGGATAAGGGTTCCCTAAGCACAATCCAAGTTAGAAAGCTAAACAGTTTGTAGAAGGGTATTTTGGATAATTAACTTATGCATGGTGCCATGTCATGAGGAAGCATTTAGAAATTAGCATCATAACCGATAATAGAATTCATGATATGCATTTTAAGTATGAATCCTCTCTTTGTTGATCGCTTTGCTTGAGTACATAGAATTTTCCTAAGCAAAATCCCCAAGTCGATATAGAAATTAGGGTTTACCCTCTAAGAAATGATTACAACAATTGAGAATGATTGAAAAGTCCCCCAAAATGAGAACCCTATGGTCTTATTTACAGACAAGTTGGGGCCCCATTTGGTTCCGATTTAGCAGAAGTCCGTTTGTAGTACTTTGGGCTTCGACAATGAAAAAAGAGCATAGTGTATGCCGCTTCGTAGGCTTTTAGCACTGGTTATTGAGTTTCGGCCTCTCATATTCTGAACATCGCTATCGACATTTGGTCCTGGTGATAAGATCCAGTTTCGATAGCCAAATCTGGACTTTTCTTTCGTGACTTTTGATTTCGGTATTGACACTAAATAGTTTAGTGTGGATGACCCTTCTTTTCACCAGCTTTGACATGATTTACCATCCTCTAAAAAAATACTTCTAGCCTTCAACATTTGGTGTTGGCTTTCTTTCCTCCTCTAAGCTTTGTTATCGGGTCTCCGTTGCTTTTAGAACAAGGGCTTTGATTCTTAGTTATTCATGACTGAAGTTTTTCTTTCAACTGTATATCGATACGAAGTAGATTTGTGTGGACGACCTCGATAGCAAACCTTTCTAATGCTTCCTGGTGTTGGTTTCGATACTAAGCAAGTTAGTGTCGATAGCGCTTTTCGCTTTATCTTGCCTTGGTCTTGTGCTTTACTTTCCTAGTTCATAATTCTGGTGTCGGATCATTTGCTTTCACTCATTTCCCATTGTTTGCTTCCATTATCATTTACTTTGGTAGTTTGATCTCGAATAGTGTGCTCTTGGAGTTGAAGCTAGACTAACGGCTTTTGAAATCAATACCAGGTTGATGCATTTCGGTTGTGGTGTTATAGTCAATCTTAATTGCTTACTTTTCCCATGTTTCTTCCAGAATCACCCTGCTGTCATCTTCCTTCTGTCGGCACAGAGTTTGTATGGCTTGTGTTGGCGCCGATAGCATGTGAATCTGGTCTTCCTCCTCTTGCTTTCAGCATAGGGTTTTTCGCTGATTTGGTGATGTTTTCGTGCTTTCGAGACCGACTCTTATTGCTTTTCATTCTCTGACACCACTTTGTTTTTACTTAATTTTGTTGTCGATATTCGGTAGTAACATTTTCCCCCCATGTAAGTGGTATTTTTAGCTTTTTCATGTCAAACTTCTAGCTTTTGCTCCTTGCTTTAACAACCTTCCTTTTGGTATTCCTGATTGATTTTAGTCACCAACTACCACTCGTTTATGTGGCTCGTATTTAATTGCGCTTTTGATATAAAGTTCTTCTTCTCCATCATCAATTCTTTACCTATAAGTGAACGCTTTCAAAATAATTTATTGTTCTTCGAAAATTTTCAAGCTGCCAAAATTTACAGCTCCAACCCATCCTCTGTAAGTACTTTAGTTGATCAAAAGTTATGGTTCGAAAATTATCACTATAGCACGATTACGAAATCAATCATGATTCTTGTCCTTAAGAACAAAATTAAACGATGATAATGGTTTTAACTACTATTCATGGGAGATAGTATAGGTTATTTATTCCCTTAACATATTTCTAAGGCCTGAGACGCAAAATTTACGTATAGTAGGTTAACTTTTATTATAGAGTTGATGTTGTACCGATGAAATCAATACCAATCCATTGTCAGTTTTTCATTGTCTCTGTTTTACCGACACCAAAATTTATGTCTTACTTTGCTTTCAATTCAATTGGTATCGAGACAATACGAAAGTGTTGTTGAAAGACATGATTTCCCTTTGTTATGGAATCATTAAAACTTTAAGGTTCCGACAATGTGGTATTTTGATTTTAACTTCATCGATATCGGGTCTCAAGATTTGGTCGTCACAAGTTAAGCTTTCGGTACCGATTCACAAGCATTTGGTCTCGGTTAGACCGATATCAAACATTTTAGATAACATAGCTTTGACTCCCTCAACATCGAACCCTTCCGTCGCTTTCGTTTCAGTTTCCAGAAAGCTAGCAAGATCGACACCAAATACTTAATTGCTTTCAGGCATATGCAATGTGTATCATGATGCGTGAATTTTTCCACGGTCTCAACACTAATGATTTGTGCTTTGCTTCAACACTTATGTGTTCATCAAAAACTAGTTCTAGCAATTCTCTATAATGAATAATGTTTTATAGATAATTCATATGAATTCAAATCATAGTACTGATACTCATTGTGGAATAATATCTCCTGGCAGCATTTTGTCTGATAAGAAATGTACTGGTAAATCAAGATCTGGTGGCCTTACCACCCCTCGGGCCAGGGTGGTATTCACTCTACAGCCATCTCTGATAAATAGTCAAGATGAAGTAAATGCCATTCTTGATAGCTTTGGTATGTCTGGGATAAATTCCATCTATGCCACTGTCCAAGATACCATCCAGAAACCATCGGAAAGATACTTTGGGTATACTGCCATCCACATTTTGCATGGGGGTTTCTTCCCTTTTCAGTCTTTTATCTCCATGATTTTGCGCGATTTAGGAATTTCTCCTATCCATATTACAACAAATATCTATACTTTCCTCTTGTGTCTTGAAAATTTAGCATTTGTATGTGGCCAGGCGTCTCTCAACCCCAACCTTATTCAACCTTTGTTGCGTTTCTCTAAAGGAGAAGATTCGCCTATCTGCAATGAATCAAAAATCGCCGCGCTTCGAACTGACCATACACCGCACAGTCTAGTTTGAAAGATAGAAATTTGTGGATTTTCATGATAATAAGATCCAATAGAGCATAGAACAAGATAGCTTTTCATTGCTATTACAACAATTTACATCAGAGTACAAGAATATGAGAGTACAGATAATAGTACACAACGGAAAATATCATAGAATAATAAATTACAAAAACACCGAAATTTTAATTACATAAATATAATTAGAGGAAGACAACAAAATAATCTAGAGCATAGCTCCAGCCATAATCCAGGATCCTACTAAATGAAATATCTACAAAACCAAAACTACTAGCTGCCATGTACAAATTATGGGCACCCAAAGTTTAGGTGGGAAACAAAGAAAGCCGAGTCAGACATGAGACTAGTGTGAGAACTAAAACAGTTATTAACTTTGTTTTAAAGTGGGGTAATAAGGGGACCACGCCGTATAACATTGAATGGAATTACTCCTCATGAATTCCAGTGCATAACATAAACAACCGAATGCTAAAAAGAAAATTGAAGCTATTATAAGGCTCAGGTCCCATCACAAATTCAAGCGCAAGATGGAGGATTGAGTTTTACCTTATAACAATCAAACACGCTTGATAGGATAAATTTCAATTATATTATTATTAGTGTATAAAGCAGATTTTTTTTTTAAAATAAACGCATCAATCTTAGAAGGCATAGCATGTCGCCATATAGGTTAACAACTATAACCGCAAAGTCGCATATTGGAATTTGGATTTTTGTCATAAGCCAAGGGAAGGGATCTCTCCTTACTGAATAGGGGACACTCTAGCACATATCCCAGGAACAAACAGCATTGTCCCTTGGAGCGGCAAAGCAGGCCCACCTAACCGTAGTGGATTGGGGTTACTCCTTAACAATATGTTCCCCGATCCCTTCATACCTACTATTTGGTCTGTATGTCGACCATCTTGGCCTCATGTGGCCTTGTCCATGGTACCTCGCTTTCCAACATCCACATAAGTAAATTGCCTGAGCTCCATTTCTTAGCTCACTCCTAGATAGAAGGAAACGTATATCCTTTCTCCGTAGTCCTCCATCCCGTTTCTGGCACATACCTTGGTGTGAAGCCTGCAAATTAATGCCATACAAAAAGCTAAGCTATATAAGCTATGCTTTGTTCATCATACAGAAAGCCCTTCTTTTCAACAACATCTTTGATCCATGCATCTCATCATGCCACATTGTCAGTCCATACCATACCATTGATTTCCACCAATATATAACCTCTAAGCTCGTACGTCTCAGAGAAAGGTGTTAAGCTAAAAGAATAAATACTCTGTCACTAAACAGATATATATTTAGCAGAGATCAATGAATACAACACACAATAAAATGTCAGCAATACAATCCATTTGCAAGTCCGTTCTCGGTCTGAATGAAACCGAAGGCACCTTATTCCTCATCCTATATGTCCAACACAGGAGAGAGGCCCTCGCATATTCGGTCGATCTCCGAGTATGTCTGGACGACCACTTCTTACTTCCTCATCTTGGGTGTGCAGCCCAATCAAGACATCAGCAATCATACCACATGTAAAGATCCTTAGTCTTTAACCACCGTCTACATATCTTCGAATTTTAATTGTCGCATCTATTATTCAAAATTGGTTAAAACCGTTCCTTCCAAATAACTCTTGCAACTTTATAATCAAATGATATAAACATATCATACGCCTCGTTCCAATCAAGGATATTCTTTTATTCAAATAATCTTTACTCTGGGAAAGGTTCCCATTGATCTTATTAAAGATTATTTCATCTAAACTTATTGCTTAATCCATTCCATGAAAACCATTTCAAAATATCTTATAATATCTTTTCACAAGTTAAACTGGATTAAGGTTTAGAAAACTAGACAGGATTATCGAGCCTTGCCATTGTAATCATTCATTTTATTATCCCAATCCCAACTTATTCATCCAATGGAGCAAAATTAGTGGTACACCCTATCTAACACCCACCCTACTATCGGTAAATTTAATTACCCCGTTTACATTTCTATTTTACAAAAGACTTATTAAAAATCAAACTTAGTTTTAATCTCCACAAATCATTGTTCAATGATAATTCAACTATAGGAAATCAATTCTGCTTTAACTTCATTTTCAACTGGTTTAAAAATAGTGTTATTAAAGACACCATTCACTACAAACCTAAAATCTAATTTGGTATTAAATACAAGGCTCTAAATAAAAAAACACATTGACCTATATTCAAAATCAAGTTCTAAAACCAACAGATATCGTATTGGGAATAACGATATCTATATCTTCCAAATTCCTCAATGATATCCATATAATCACGGAATCCAATATTGAAATATCCTAAGATTATTTCCATTTGACTACCATCCAATTTATATATGTTGGAAAATTCCTGTTATATTAAAACCATTCACAGTCCAACACATTATTTAATGCCATTCGATTCTTATACTCGTTGTTGACTAGCCTATTCAGATAATAATATCATTTATCTTTTCAAAAATAGAATATTTCATCCAAAAGCCTTTTTTAATCATTTATTATAATTCATCCATTTATTCATAATTTTAATAATTTTATTATGGCACTTACAGTAGGTTTCCAATAACGGCCACCAACTGCATCCATAATGACCTTTTCCAAAATAGATTTGGACATATTTTAAAATCTAACCATTGGATTTTAAATCTCTTATATTCATATGACTGATCTTTTCGATATGAACCCAAAGGTTCTGGTTTTAGGATAATGTGACGGTTGGATCTCCCGTTACGTCAATTCGAAGTTACGGGTTGAAGTTAGTCCGGATCGATTTATAATTAATATATAGAGCAAATATATTTCCAAAATTATTTATAAATTGTTGATGGAAAAATATGTCATAAACACCCAATATTCTTATTTACTTAAGAATTGTAGTTTCACATGGAAATGTAAGTGCGGAAAGAAGTAAATAACATAAGAGATTTATTGTGGTTCGGGCACGCGAGAGGCCTATTTCCACTTTGGAAGATTCACTGGCATATTGTTAATTGCAAATAGTTACAAGGTTGAGACTATCTCATGACATCCTTTTACATACATTTCTAAGTTATATAAAGTCATAATTATCATATGCTAATATTAGGGAAATGGTACTTTTTCCCTTCTTATTCCTCAAAGCATGAATGCCATTAAAAGGGCTACTTGGAGATCTCAAAAGATGTCCAATCAACTAAATTCCAACACCTTTGAAGTGTGAGCTTAAGGGGTATTTATAATGGAGTGGTTAGTTGGGAGTAGGTAGGAGTAGGGGACGCATAAAAAATCTCGGATCCCATAGTACAGGCCACGCAGAGCTCGGATCCCCTTAGTGCTGATGCCAGAAACTCGGACCCCTCATGTTCATTCCCTGGAAACTCTTACCCCTTTGTAGGGTACGAATTTCGTACCCTAAGGGGTATGAATTTCGTACCCTGAGGGGTACGAGCGACGTTGGAAGGAGCCTTGCGAAGTGGAGGTGATCGAGCCTTAAGGCTTCCTGGGGTTTGAGGCATTGGTTTGATGATGTTTTGAGGAGTGGTGAGGTTCCCATCTACGCGACCCCTTCTCTGCTTATTTCCTTAATTCCTTGGCAACACTTTCGGATTTAACATCATGCGATACAATGAGTTGAGCGTGTGTTGCGTACTTTTGGGAACCGGACCAAAAGGCGGTTAACATTTCCCCCCCAAAGTACGTCTTGTCTTGACATGATGTTCTTTGAGTTGGAAGAAGTTTTTGTTCAGTTATCGATTTCCCTATCAACTCATGAAATTAGACGTTAGTTGTTAAGCTCGTGTGTGTTGTAATCGTAAATGAGCCGTCGTTGGTATGACGTTGTGTTCAAGTCGTTAAGTACACACATTACATTGAATTTGCGTGCTCATAATGGTTTGTATACACGTATGCATTATATATATATAGATATTTAATATTCGTAGCCGCTCTTAGGTTACGAGAATTTCGTACCCCAAACGGGGATACAAGATCTCGTGCTCCGGTGGGGTATGAAATTTCGTACCCTACCGAAGTACGAGAATTCCTGTTCCATTCGGGAACATGAAGGGTCAGCGGTCCATTATTATAAATAGGGGGCTCCCATCCTCATTTTTTCTTTCTTCTCCTTAATTTTTCTTTTTGACTTTCGCTGCCATGGAGCTTGAGATCCCGAACCTGATTACTTGAACATACGATAATTGGTAGGATTCGAAGTCCATTAGAGGCGAGAGCCTTCCCCTTTCGAGCTCGGCCATAGCGGTTGAGGGAGACGTCGAGACTAACTTCGATCGGATCAGGGTTGATCGTTCTCTTGTGCTTCGGATTGAAACTCCATTAGTGGTCGAGGCCGATCTTCAAGTCACCCATAGGCATTGGTTTGAAGTTGGACAGAGGAAGACATGCGAGAGTGAATTCGATGAGGAGAGGAGAAGGGGAGTCGAGTGCTCGAATGGTGGTGCAATAGTGAAGGGGGAGGGTACTAAGTCTTGCACCTCGTATATTGGATGTATGAAACCTCATAGCCCTTGTCGGGGTAAGAAATTCATTCCCATGGGGTATGAGGTTCGAACCTTTATGGGGTACGAGCTTCATACCCCAAGTAAGGGGTACAAATCCCCCTCCCTTTCCCAGGAACTTCGACCTTTTTCGACGTGTTGTGCACCTTTTCCTGAGACTTCGAGCTTCCAACTGTCTGCCTCTGGATTCGTACCGCCTTTGTGTTGCTTGCACGACCGAACTAATGCATATGTTGACGGTCACACCATCAATAACTTGAGCTTACACATAGGATTAGAGCATATACTTGAACTGTGACCAAACTGTCTTACGATTTGACCTCTTTTGTAGATTTTAAGCGCAACGTAGTTGCGAGTTGGTGTGAATCTAGTAAAGTTAGTCGATTGCGACGACGGTGACAGTCTCTGAGACTTGTGGTTGTCGTCGCGCCCTATGTTATTTGGTTGTAAACTGTATTATCTTGACATTGCGCAACACTGCATGCACATGTTAGATTACACCAACATGAGGGGTACAGGTTACTCAACTATGATGTCTAACGCTAGTGTGTTAATACTACAACTAACGATGAAGACCAGGTCTATGAAAGAGCATACTTCGGAAGCTGAGATATCTCTACCGTCATCGGACACTTTTGACTCAACTTGCGATGCTAGCTCGACTGGCAAAGTGCTTGAGACTTCCAAGAGATCCACCCTGTTAACCCAGTTAAAACACAGTTCAAAGCACCGGGTCGGTCGCAAATATCGATCGGCCTCAACAGTGTTTCGGCCTATTCTACAGAGCATCAGGGCGGGCCATTTCATTCAGCATGGGTCGGGTCGGCCAGTATTAATGGACTGGGTCGTTCATCACCAAGGATCCTGGTCGGTCAGTGTTAGTGGACCGGGTCGGTCAGTGCTAAAGCACTGGGTCGGCACAAACTTGGTCGACCTCAGTGTGTTTCCAATATTTTGGTCGGTCCATAACAATGGATCGGTCGATACAGAGTGGGTTGGCTCCAATGTTTAAGCTACAAGGACCAATATTATTGTAGTGCACAGACCAGTTTCCAACAAGTTGGGATGAATTACATGTTGTAAGGCATGCATACACTTGGGTCGGCTTCTAGTGATTAAGGGACCTGATAACATGCATTACATGCAAGAAATAAGGATTGGAAAAATGGAATCCCAGGCATCATGCGAGTGGGTTGGCTCCAAGTGCAAAATTGCATGCACGGCTTCAGCAAGTTCCACGTGGATAAGCTAAATATGTCAATGGGTCGGTCCTATTATACGAAAATGGATCGGCCTCAAGTGAAGTAGGAAAAGGCGTAAGCATTTAACTGGGTTGGCTCCAATAGTTTGCATGCGATGTATTATGCAAAATGAATCAGTCTAAAGTATACAGGGTGGTGGTACTTTGGAAATTAAGACAAAACTGGGCCGGTACAAAGCATTGTAAAACTGGGTTGGCCCTATTGTTGAGAAATGGATCAGTACAAACAAATGGCAGCAGCTCCAATATGGAACATGTCGACTGGTATTGAGAAATTAAGCAATTTGGATTGGGACGTTGCAACAAACTGGAGTGGTACATAAAAAAAAGATTGGATCGGTACATTATAGTGAACTGGACCAGGACATTTAAATGAAAGTGTGTCGGTACTTTAGGATAAAGTGGACCGGGCATGAAGCATATAATTTGGACCGGTCATGATTAAATGCGGTGGCAAAACTGTAATATATGGGATATGCCAACTATATACAACTGTATAGTGCACCAGTGGCATTTCTGTAAATAGTTTTTAGCCCAATACAAGTTTATGGCCGATCCAAACTCTACACTCCGTAATTACGAAACTGCCACTACCACCAAATTTCTTTTATAAATAACCCCTTGCTCCACAATTCAATGGATGGATTTTTGGACCTCGAAGGGCTTTCAAATTTATTCCTTCACCACTTTCAAACACTTCAAATCCTATTAATGGCTTTTCCAATTGGATCAAGCTTGATCCAATAACAAAGTGATCAAACCACCGTCATTCTTCGTCCAAAAGCTCTCTGATTCAACTCTAGTGGTCTCTAATTTCCATAATCCTCCTCTCAAACCAAGATCAAACGTTAACTCACCATGAAAACCGCAAAGATTGTCCAATTGGTAAAGTGAGCAAGGATCTACGCATCCACTATCGCAAACCAAAAGATCTCATCCGTTCTTCCGTGATTTCAAGCGAATTAAAGTGCAAATAGAAGTGATCATTGTGAAAAGAGAGTAATAGATAAATTCATGTCTTTTGTAATCGCCAGAGTGCTAACGAGAAAAGTGTTCAAAGTGGACGTAGATTCATCTTGAATCGAACCACAATAAAAACCACTTTGTCTTCATTTTATACTTTTTATTTTGTGATTACGCGGTTCCATACTTCTAACCAAATTGGTGAAGTGTGATTTCACACCATTGGTGTTTGATTCATTTTTGATTCAAACATTTGGCGCTCACCGTGGGGCCGCGTTCGCATCTCCTTCCTTCATATTGAAGTTCTAAGCTTACTTCTACCATAGATTCGGTAAATTTAAGATATAGGCCAATCGACGAATTCTCATCAGAATTCAAGGCCTTACCAGAGATCATGGCAAAGTCTATAAAGACCACTAGCAATGTCGTTGAAGAAAATGACAATTTTTCTAACAACGAGACTACTCCACTTGCCAATCGCTTTGAACCTGGAGAAAATTCAATGGCTGGAGTGGGAGTGACTAAAGCTGAATTAGACGCCGTCGTCGCTAACTTGAGTCAACACACGGAAGCCTCCAACAAGCTTTAATCGATGCTAAAAAACTCTTGTGGATACTAATCAAGCTTTGATGGATAAATTAGTGCTCTCCTAAATGCTCAAGCGAATCCCGCTCCTATTCTGAAAATCCATGTCAACCTTGAAGAGAATGCAAATTCATCAGCCTCTGATCCTCATAATGACAACTTAGAAGGATTTATTGGCAAAGACGACGCTAATGTCGAAGACTCAAAGTTAAATGATATAAACCACTCCTATCAAAATAACCGACGAGGTTGCAAGTCCCGTCAAGGGGGCAACTTCCCATAGCGGAAGTAAAAGACCAACATCCTCTAAACGTGATCGCTCGCCACGACGAGCATCCAGAAAAGAGATCGAAGTCCCCTTCCCGGAACGACACAACTCGAAGGATTATATCGCGGATGTGGTAAAGCAAATTATGAAAGACAACATGCCTAACAAAGATAGTGAAAGGGAATGGGACTTCTCTCTCAGCAAAAATCCATTCACAAAGAGGATCATCAAGGCTGAATTTCCCAAGAAGTTCACTCATCCTACTCTACCGCCATACAACGGGATTTCTGGTCCAAATCACTTCCTATACAGATACGAGTGGTATATAAATGGAGCTAAAGAAATAGACGAGATCAAATGCCTATGCTTCCCTCTCTATCTAGAAGCTGTTGCATCGTTATGGTTCACAAGGCTCTCGCCCAAATCCATCAATCAATTTGATCATTTGATTATGAGACTCAAAGAGCAGTTCAGGCCGCAAGCTACAAAGGTGATGGACGTTATTTCTCTTACGTCAATGAAACAGAAACCAGGAGAGTCTGTCAAAGCATTCCTTAAAAGATTGAACGCTGCTATATCCGAAGTAGGAAATCCCGAGCCCCGCATGATTTTAATGTCTGTAATCGGCGCCATAGATGAGAATAGCAAATTTGGCAAATGGATCAAAATGAAGGAGCCAAGTACGCTTGACAAATTCTATAAAAAGGCCGAGGAGTACATGAGATTGGTGAATAAGCCCGTGCCTCCTTAGATTACTAATTCAAACAAACCTCTTGAAGCTCTCAAAAATGCTACTACTTAGTACAATTAGAAAAATGTCGGAGGTCAGAAAAGGGAAGCGACGGGAAAGACAATCGAGACAGCAAGAAGCCTCGCTTCTTCAACCCATCAGAGCTAACACCTTTAAATGATACTCCATAAAACATCTTCGCTGCAACAAAAGACTTCGAAGATTATCCAATTCCAGAACCTCGGCAATTAAGCAGCAAGCAAGCAAACTCTGGAAAGTTCTGTCGATTACATAATCAGTCAGGCCAAAACACCAACGAGTGTAGGCATTTAAAGTCACTGATCGAAGAGCTGATTAGGAAGAATCGTCTGCAACAATATGTGAAAGATCCACAATCCTCAAACGTTATTCCGGTTCCCCAGGGCCAGGGGACAACAAGCAACGAAGATCTTGTTCAAAACATGCAAAGGCTGATCATCAACTAGAAACCGTTGGTTGTGCTCTAGTTTCAATGGCTCAGAATAAGCGATCAACATCGCCGCCACTTTATTTCATGCTCTATTTCCTACGTTAGTTCATGCTTCACTTCATGTTATACCTTCTTTTATATTCAAAACTTCTTGTAAACAGTCTGTAATATTCTACAAGTGATGCATTGAACGTTAGCTCAACGACTAAGAGCATATCTATTTGAATGGATTTCTAGCTTGCAAAATTATGTGTTAAATCAAAACTTCTCTAAAAGATGATTTCACATTGTAGGCCTTCTGTCGAGCACTTATTCCCATAAAGCCGCAACACCAACAACGCTAGTTCAAGTGCCAAATGCTGTAAATATTAACATGCACAAATGCCAAAATAGGAAAGCACCGCCTTGAAAAGTGAATGGGAAAAGCCGCAAAAATTCAAACAATGAACATGCGCCACGTCAAATAAATAAAAAGTGTTGTAATTCTCATCGAAGGGGAAAGCCCCTAAGAGTTTCAAATCTTCAGTTCCTAACATGAGATGGCCTGCCAAATCGAGCATCCGACGAAGGAATTAATGCTAACCCTGAGCTGGAAAGGCCAGCATCATGTCGGAAGGACAAACAAACCTGGTGATCAGAAGTGCCGACATCAGGCCGGAAGGACCGACAAACAAGTTGGAAGGACCAGCACCAACCAAGGTCCTCTCCGGGGCACCCAATTGAACTTTAGAATCAGGAAGCACCTGATGCGATAACGACAAACATTGGGGTCTTAATCAAAGTCTTCTCCGGAGGCATCCAATTGATCATTAGAACTAGGAAGCACCTGATGCAATAATGACAAACATTGGGGTCTTAACCAAAGACCTCTCCGGGGGCACCCAATTTATCATCAGAATCAAGAAGCACCTGATGCGAGAACGACAAACATTGGGGTCTTAACAAAAGTCCTCTCCGAGGGCACCCAATTGATCGTCAGAATCATGAAGCACCTGATGCGATAACGAGGAACATTGGGGTCTTAACCAAAGTCCTCTTTGTGGGCACCCAGTTGATTGTCGGAATAGGAAAGCACCTAATGCGATAACGACAAACATTGCGATTTTAACCAGCGTCTGTGCTAGGGGAACTCCTCCTTAACCTACCATCGCTCGGATTAATCAGTATAATTGAGTGACGAAAGTCTCCAATGCCTGAATTAACTAAGCTGGATTGTAGACGAAGTTCATATTTAACTAACTTGTGTAGTGTCTAAAAATCTCAGACACGACGAGTGTTAGATTTTAGCCCAAACACGGGTATGAAATCCAAAATAATTCCCGAGGGGAAGACTGATAACGACTTCCTAAAACATGGACACAAATATCCAAGTCTTCTCCGAAAGATAGCCAAAAATATCTCAGATACATATTTCTCAAATGAGAAATATCGTACACCAGCACATAAGTCATTAAAACGGCAACGTTTGTAATCCACTGTCTACTTTAGTCGATTAGTTGATCTTTAGCGTTAACGCGAATTCGAATTAGAATATCGTATTTGTGCAGATAAAATTTGACGAATTATAAACCGTTGAATAAAACAATTCTGTACAGACATTTTATTCAATTCAAAATTAAATTCGCTATAAGTCATCTTTAATGACTAACGAATCCACCATCGGTATGGAAAGTCGCTGGTGAGTATAAGTCCGAAATTGTGCAAGTGCTTGTTTTGATTACAGAACAGGTGGCATGAAGTATACAAATTCAAAGTATGATCTGCCATAGCAAACAAAAAGCTATAACTGATCTCAATGCAGAATATATCAACAGCAATGTTTATTTCAAAGCCCACATTTCCCATAAGCAAAAAATACAAGTTTCGAGGGGCAAATTTTAACCTTGTTAAAACACTGTTCAAAGCACCGGGTCGGTCGCAAATATGGATCGGCCTCAACAGTGGGTCGGCCTATTCTACAAAGCATCGGGTCAGACCATTTCATTCAGAACGGGTCGGGTTGGTCAGTATTAACGGACCGGGTCAGTCATCACCCAGGATCTGAGTCGGTCAGTGTCAATGGACCAGGTCGGTCAGTGCTAAAGCACTGAGTCGGCACAAACTAGGTCGGCCTCAACGTGTTTGCAATATTCTGGTCGGTCCATAACAATGAACCGGTCGCTACGGAGTGGGTCGGGTCCAACGTTTAAGCTACAAGGACCTATATTATTGTAGTATACATACCATTTTCCAACAAGTTAGGATAAATTACCTATTGTAAGGCATGCATAAACTTGGGTCGGCTTTTAATGATTAAGGGACCTGATAACATGCAAAAAATAAGGATTGCATAAATGGAATCCCAAGCGTCACGCGAGTGGGTTGGCTCCAAGTGCAACATTGCATGCACGGCTTCAACAAGTGCCACGTGGATCAACTAAATATGTCAATGGGTCTATCCTATAATACGAAAATGGATCGGCCTCAAGTGAAGTAGGAAAAGGCGTAAGCATCTAGCTGGGTTGGCTCCAATAGATTGCATGCGACGTATTGTGCAAAATGGATTGGTCTAAAGTATACAGAGCGGTGGTACTTTGGAAATTAAGAAAAAACTATGTCGGTACAAAGTATTGTAAAACTGGGTCGGTCCTATTGTTGAGAAATGGATCGGTACAAACAAATGGAGGCAGCTCCAATATGGAACACGTGGACTAGTATTGAGAAATAAAGCAATTTGGATCGAAACATAGCAACAAATTGGAGCGGTACATAAGATAGGATCAGTAAATTGCATTGAACTGGATAGGGAAATTTAAATGAAAGTGGGTCGGTACTTTAGGATAAAGTGGACCAGGCATGAAGCATATAATTTGGATTGGTCATGATTAAATGCGGTGGCAGAACTATAATATATGGGACATGCCAACTGTATACAATTGTAAAGTGGATCGGTGGCATTTCTGTAAATAGTTTTTAGCCCGATCCAAGTTTATGGTCGATCCAAACTCTACACCCCGTAATTACGAGACTTCGACTACCTCCAAACTTATTCTATAAATAGCCACTTGCTCCACAATTCAAAAGACGAATTTTTGGACCCCAAAGGGCTGTCAAAGTTATTCCTCCACCACTTTCAAACACTTCAAATCATATTAATGGCTTCTCCAGTTGGATCAAGCTTGATCCAATAACAAAGTGATCAAATCACCGTCGTTCTTCGTCCAAAAGCTCTCCGATTCAACTCCAGTGATCTCCAAATACCATCTTCCTCCTCTCAAACCAAGATCAAAAAGAAGATTAAAGAATAAATTTAAAAGGATTTATCTTTGATAAAATTAATGGGAACCTTTCCCTAATAATGTGAATATTTTATTAAAAGAATATTCTGAATTGGAATGAGGCGTATGATGTGTTTTTATAGCACATGATTTTTAATTATAAGATACGCGAGTTATTCAGAAAGACCGGGTTTAACCCATTCTGAATAATTACTACGACGATTAAAAGTCGAAGATGAAGACGGTGATTGAAGACCGACAACCTTCACATCGAATGGACAGCAACTAATGCCTTTAATTGGAGTTGCTGCCTTGAGAGGGTTCCAGTGGTAGTTGTCTGGACGTATTGTTGATTGTTCTGATATTCGAGGTATAAGGTGCCTCCGGTTTCGTTTAGACCCAGAACGGACTTGAAAATGGATTGTGTGTTTGACGTTGTATTCATTTATACAATATTCGTTGATCTCTGCTAAATATATATATATATCTGTTTGGTGTTTAACGCCCTTCTCTAAGACGTACGAGCTTAGAGGTTATATATTGGCAGAAATCAATCGTATGGTATGGATTGTCAATGTGGCATGCCAAGATGCAAATGATCAAGGCTTTTGTTGAAAAGAAGAGCCTTGTGGTTGATGATCAAAGCACAGCTTTAATTAGCATAGCTTTGTGTATAGCAATACTTCGCGAGCCTCACACCCCGGTATGAACCAGAAACGGGAGTAAGGACTGCAGGGAGGACACACGTTTCATTCTAGCTAGGAGTGATGTCATGGTTTT
Organism: Allium sativum; assembly: GCA_030737875.1. Classification (NCBI taxonomy): domain Eukaryota; kingdom Viridiplantae; phylum Streptophyta; class Magnoliopsida; order Asparagales; family Amaryllidaceae; genus Allium; species Allium sativum. The sequence goes on along the minus strand of CM060923.1, from coordinate 415,114,175 downwards.
TACAAGGCCTGACATTTTTACTTATGTAGATGATGGAATGAGGCGCCTCGGTTTTTTGAGTCCCTAGTGGCTCTATTTACGCCCCGTAGGGCGGGGAAACGTATTGTTCAGGCATTATTAATCCACTAACATATTTGTGGACCAGCCCTGAAGATCCAAGGTGCAGTTGCGGCTGAGCCTGAGACATGGTAGGCTAGATTGTCTTGAATTTGGTAAGGACTATCTTTTTCCTTGGTTCATGATGGAAATCCTACTTCCAATACGACCCATGCGGTTTTGATTGTATTACTAGTATGGCGACATAGTATATGGTAGTTATGCCGTCTATGATTGATATTATGATTGAAACGTTTTTAAAATATATACAAACTAATAATAATATCAAATCCGTTTTATCGTATCAAGCATTTTTGACCATTATAAGATAAAACTCTATCCTTCGGTTTGCGTTGCATTGTGTGATGGGACTAGAGTCTTATAATGGTTTCATTTTTCTAAAAAGCATTGCGTTGTTTAACGATTTAATTTATTTAATGCAATGGAAATCCAATGGAGTAAACCCGTTTCGCATTTGCGGTGTGGTCCTGTGATTAGCCTTATTATTTAAATGGGTTAAGTAAGATTTCCCATACTAGTCCCATGACTGACTCGTAATTCGTTTCACTTTGCGAATTCGGGTGCCCTCTTTTCCACATGGGCAGTCGAGTGATTTGCTTTGCTGCTATTTATCTTTTGAGCAGGATTCTGGATTGAAGCTTAAAGCTGTGTACAGAGCATGGATAGTCTTCCGCTGCAATATTTTATTCATTTCCGCTGCACAGTATTAAATTATTGTAAATTTATCTTCCGCTGTATTATTTATCTATGTACTATGATATATTCTGTACTCTGATGTAACATTATTGTAATGTTTATAAAGGTCTTCTGTTATTTCTCCTAATGTGTTGTATGCCCAAAGTTAAAGTATTCGAGGATTTCCAACTTTTGGATCAGACCTGTATGGTTTATGGTCGATTCTAAGGGTGGGGATTTTTGGGTCCTTACAGTTGGTATCAGAGCTCTGGTTAGCTCAAATCTTTGGGGTACAACTCGTTAGAACTGAACAAAAGACTCATCAGAGATTGGTTTAGTAATATCCAGTAAAGAATACTCATTAGAGATGGGATCAGCAGTATCCTAGAATGAGAAAACTCATTAGAGATGGGCTTAGAAATGCCCTAGAATGAGTTGAGTGTAACAAGTTTATAATTAACGTATTTGTGATTGTATATATAATCCAATTTTAGAAAATATGATTTTTGAATATATAAAAGTTATATTTGAAAAGCTAATCAACTAATTGATTGATGATTGTGTTGTGTGATAATTAATTCAACTAATAAAATTATTGAAACAAATGAAAGAATGAAAATTTAGTGGTTAATTAAATAACTTTTAGCTCCGTTCCTTTTCGAGGATGAAAAGATTTTAAGTGGGGGAGATTGTAATAACCCGGAAATTCTAAACCAATTTAAAATTTTTATTTTAGAAATTTTGATGGATTTTGAATATTTAAAATGGTTTATTTTAAATAATAACGACTAAAGATTTATTTAAATCGAAGTTAGAACGAATAAATTTTATTTTAATTATAAAAGGAGTTAAAATTAGTGCGGTAGTTTGAAAATTTGAATTTGAACTTTGACTGACTATAAAGGATGCAAAATAAATTGGATTTTGATGAAACCAAAAATATTTGAATCTATTAAAAAATATCTATCCAACGAACCTGAAAAATTGAAATTTCATAGCGGGAATCAAAAGTTATGTCCAGTTTAAAATTTAGAACAGTCGCTGTAGAATTTATATATATTTCTTAATATTAAAAATAGCCATTTTTCAACCGACCTCCATTTTCGATGAAACCACTTTTGTTGGAACCAGAATGTCAAATTATTGCTAGGTTTCAATTTTCATAATTTTTAGAATTAATATGTGAGCATGGCGAAAGAAAATGTGTTTTGTCAATTTCAATCAAATCAAATTGACCAGAAAATGGCCATTTTTAAACGGTCTTCAAATTTGACGAAATTAGTTTTGTTTGGACCGTATCGTCAAAACAAAGCTAAAAATAATTTTTCTCTAATTTTTAGAGTCAGTATATGGCCCCGGTAAATTTAAATGTACGATCATATTAAATTAATAAATAGTTTATATTTTAAATTTAAGAAAACGGGCTGAAGATGATCAAAGGGGCTAACGGGATTAAGTCCATTGCGTCCGGAACGTGGGTATTTGCCTAGGGACAAATTTCGTTGGGCTAGATTTGGAGTTTAGGAGAATTAACAGTCTTTACTTTAAATTAATTAATTAAATAATATATTCTATACTATATATATACGGTTTAAAATACGCTACACATCCGAAACCCTAATTTTAAACCCAAGGCTGCCATTCACAGTTTCGATGGCTGAAACGCTCCAAGATTCATGACCAAAATTCTCCTAATTCACTAAACCATTTCGAATGATTCCAACGCAAGATCAAAGATCTAGGAGTGATCGAAATATCCAACGGCTAAGATCGAGTATGGGTTTGTGTGTGCTTCGATTTATGGTTTCAAACACCATCGTTTTGCACGGGTTTCCAGGTGCATATGGGGGTTCGAACTCGATGCTAGTCACAGCGTGGGTAGCTCAGGTGAAGGCGGTCGAGGTGCCACGTTCAGATCCGATTCCGGCGAACTAGGGGAGGTGCGGCTATGGCTTTCTCCTTTTGAACGATGGGTTCGGTTATTGGTAGAAGAGAACAGGTGAACGATGAATACAGACAAGAATTAAACAATGGTTAAGTAAAATTAATTGTTTAATTAATTAATTATCAAAATGTTTAACATATAAATGACCGTATCTCACTCAAATGAAATCAGAATTTGATGAAACGAAATTCGTTGGAATCCCTGTGATGAGATGTAGACGATGGGACTAACCAGATCTGAAATGGAGAACTTTGAAAATTCAGACAATAATCAATGTGAGAATTCTGACTTAATAATTAAATTAAATTTTAATTATTTTTCTTGCTTTGAAAATCATTGTATGTATGTTAATAATACATATCTGCGATGATTGTGATTTAGAATTTATTGATTGTTGTTTGTGGTGTACTCTGATGTTCATAATTTGCTAGATCAACAAATATTTTTTTCCTTTTTGTTGATTTTGAATCAACAAATAAAATTTTCCTTTTTGTTGAATTATAATCAACAAATAAAATTGTCCCTTTTTGTTGAAATAGAATCAGCAAATAAAAGTTGTCCTTTTTGTTGTATTACAATCAACAAAGTAAAAATGTCAAATTGGTGGTATTAGAAATGTAAAATATAAAATTATCATTTTATTTATATTGTTGAATTGCAATAGAATTATCAATTCAAAGAAAAAGATTACATTTTTATTTGCATATTTAAATGAAAATAAACATCGAAGAAAAAGAATACATTTTTATTTCCATATTTAGATGCAAATAAACACCGTAGAAAAATATTACATTTTTTGTTTGCATTTTAGATGCAAAAATAAAACTTGAAATAAAAATTACATTTTTATTTGCATTCCTTGATGCAAATAAAACATGAAATTAAAAGTTGAATTTTTATTTGCATTCCTTGATACAAATAAAACATGAATTAAAAATGTTAGCTTTTTGTTTGCATTTTAGATGCAGATAAAAGCCTAGTTTAAGAAGTTACTTTTTTTTTCATTTGCATTTTTGGTGCAAATAAAAAAATAAAATAAAGGTTATATTTTTCACTTACATTTCTGATGCAAATGAAAGAATAGAATAAAATGTGCATTAAAAATAAAATAGCATTTTTGTTATAAAATGCGACATTGGAGAAAATAACATTTTTTGTATAAAATGTGTCATTAGATTAAAATAGCATTTTGTTGAGGAAGAATAAAATAACATTTTTGTTAAGAAAAGTTACATTAGATTTTGTATACAAAATGAAAATAAACATTTTATTTTCATATTATGTTAGATTTGTATACAAAATGTAAATAAACATCTTGTTGTAAATTGTTACATAAGGAAAAATAACATTCTTATTATTAAAATGCTACATTAGATTAAACATGTCATTTAGAGTATAAAATGTTACATTGGATAAAAATAACATTTTAGTATGGAATGTTGTATGAAAATAAAATACATTTTTTGTTATAAAATGTTGCATGAGTATAAAATAACATTTTTGTTATAAAATGTTGCATGAGAATAAAAATTGTCATTTTCATTAGAGATGTTTATTTAGATTAAAAATAACATTGTAGGTAGAAATGTTTCTTTAGATATAAATTTGTCACTTTTGTCAAATCTAGAATTGGCATATAAAATTGTCACTTTTGTTAATGGAAATTGTCGACAAACAAAAGGTTCATTTTCATTTATATTGAAATTAGAATTGTCGACAAACAAAAGTATCATTTTCATTTATATTGAATTAGAATTGTCGACAAACAAAAGTAACATTTTCATTTATGTTGAAATAGGAATTGTCGACAAAACAAAATTGTCTTTATTTCGTCGCTAAAAATATGAAACATGTCATACAAATAAAAGTATTTCTTTTTATTTGCCGTGTTTAAAATAGAAATCAATGTGAATAAAATATTCTTTTTGTTCGCCATTAGAATCATAGAAAATGTAATGCGAATAAAATATTCTTTTTGTTCGACATCAGAATTGGTTAAATTCATTAATCAATAATCTATTTAGATGAACTGTTGTTGTTTGAAAACCCCACACGGGTGTTGATGACATACGATAGTCCCAATATTTAACTGTATGTCAATCGATGGATTGAAAGTCTGTGTTGAGCACTATTTATTTATTTATTTATTTTAATGCTCACATAGTTATAAATTTCACTCTGGACGTAAATGGACTGTTTAATGATTATTCATCATTATTGTTATATACATAAGCAATGTATGAAATCCATATGACCGAATTTATATGGTGATTGATTGAGTCGTGTTCCGATTCAAATTTTTTTTAATAAAACAATATTTTAAAATAAAGAACATCTTTATACAAAGAATATTTTAAAGTAAAGAATCTTGTAAATAAAGAATATTTTAAACAATAAATATTTAAATATAATATTCAGTGAAGAATAAAATTATGAAGTCGCATTAAGTAGAAACGCCATTTTTAACCCGGATGGTTTATCGACAGAATTTATTCATTTTAAATTCAATATTAAAAAGAGAAGTGATTTCAAAATATAGTATTTTGAAAATATTATTGTTTTAATATAATAAAATATAGAATATTCAATTTTGCTTTAAAATTGAAAATGAAGTTAAAATTGTTTTAAAATGAATTTATAAATATTTTATAAATACGTTTTAAATAGAAATCGACGATATATTATATATATATACATATATGTGTGTGTGTGTATATATATATATAATGGCCTGAATAGAATGCGCCGCGCAGCTATCGTTCGCAAATTTCGACGATTAACTTCAAATTGGCGTAACGGGAGATCCGACCGTCGGATTTTCCTAAAACTGGAGCCGTTGGGTTCGTATCGAAAAGAGCTTTCCAATGAATATAAGAGTTTTGAAATCCAACGGTTGGATTTGGAATTATGTCCAAACCAATTTCAGAAAAGGTCGATGTAAATGCAGTTCAATGACCGTTTACGGAAATCGACTGTAATGGCCTTAATAAAAATATTAAAAATAATGTAAAATCATAATAAATGTTTAGAAAATTTTAGATGAAAAATTCCATATTTGAAAAGATAAAAATATATTTTTATCGAAATGAACTAGTTATTAACTAGAATAAGTCTTTAAATTAAGATTTAATGAAGTTTTCCAATTAACTAATATTTAATTGGAATTTGATTAAATAAATTGGATTTTTGGGTTGTCGTGAATGGTGTCTTAAATTACACTGTTCTTATACCCCGTATGAAAAGAATAAATCTTTTAATTAAGACTTAGTTAAGTTTTCTATTTAATTAATATTTAATTAAAATTAAATAAAGGGATAAATCTTTTAATTAAGACTTTAGAGTTTTTCAATTATATTTAATAATTGGAATAAAATGAAATGTAAATCGGGTTTATTATGAATTGTGTTTTTAAATGACATTTGCTCTTTAACCCAATTTGCAGTGAAAATATAATTTGGAATTTATAAATCTTTTATTAAGATTTAATTGGAAATTTTCCAAAATAAAGTTTTCCAATTTAATGTATTAAATTGGAATTGAATGAAATTCGATTTAATAATAATCGTGATGAGCTTCTATGAATGAAGACCGTTACTGTATATGGAATTTAAGAGGCTTTGTCGTTATTCCATTTATATTATTAGTCTGATAAAGAAATTTATATTGGTTATATATTGATTTGATTTCTGTGAAAATTCCATATTTAATGAAAGACGATTTTGGGTTTATCGTGAACGGTGTTTCAAATGACATTAGTTCTTTTACCCAGTTAAAGACAAGATTAATTTCATAAAGTTGAATAATCATAAAGTAATGATTTTTGATATTAAAACCAAATTGGGGTTTTAATAAATCTTTAAAAAGAAGATTAAGGAATAAATTTAAAAGGATTTATCTTTGATAAAATTAATGGGAACCTTTCCCTAATAATATGAATCTTTTATTAAAAGAATATTCTGAATTGGAATGAGGCGTATGATGTGTTATTATAGCACTTGATTTTTAATTATAAGATACGCGAGTTGTTCGGAAAGACCGGGTTTAACCCATTCTGAATAATTACAACGACGATTAAAAGTCGTAGATGAAGACGGTGATTGAAAACCGACAATCTTCACATCGAATGGACGACAACTAATGCCTTTGATTGGAGTTGCCGCCTTGAGAGGGTTCCAGTGGTATTTGTCCGGACGTATTGTTGATTGTTTGGATATGCAAGGTATAAGGTGCCTCTGGTTTCGTTCAGACCCAGAAAGGACTTGTAAATGGATTGTATGTCTGACGTTGTATTCCGTTATACTGTATTTCTCCGCTAAATATATATCTGTTTGGTGTTTAACACCCTTCTCTAAGACGTATGAGCTTAGAGGTTATATATTGGCAGAAATCAATGGTATGGTATGGATTGTCAATGTGGCATGCCAAGATGCAAATGATCAAGGCTTTTGTTGAAAAGCAGAGCATTGTGGTTGGTGATCAAAGCATAGCTTTAAATAGCATAGCTTTGTGTATAGCGATACTTCGCGAGCCTCACACCCCGGTATGATCCTGAAACGGGAGTAAGGACTGAAGGGAGGACATACGTTTCATTTTAGCTTGGAGTGGTGTCATGTTTTTACAAGGCCTGACATTTTTACTTATGTGGATGATGGAATGAGGCGCCTCGGTTATTTGAGTCCCTAGTGGCTATATTTATGCCACGTAGGGCGGGGAAACGTATTGTTCAGGCATTATTAATCCACTAACATATTTGTGGGCCGGCCCTAAAGATCCAAGGTGTAGTTGCGGCTGAGCTTGAGACATGGTAGGCTAGATTGACTTGAATTCGGTAAGGACTATCTTTTGCCTTGGTTTGATTGAAATCCTACTTCCAATACGACCCATGCGGTTTGATTGTATTACTAGTATGGCGACATAGTATATGGTAGCTATGCTGTCTATGTTTGATATTATGATTGAAATGTTTTTAAAATATATATAAACTAATAATATTATCAAATCCGTTTTATCGTATCAAGCATTTTTGACCATTATAAGATAAAACTCTATCCTTCGGTTTGCGTTGCATTGTGTGATGGGACTTGAGTCTTATAATGGTTTCATTTTTCTAAAAAGCATTGCGTTGTTTAACAATTTAATTTATTTAATGCACCAGCAAACCAGTGGAGTAAACCCGTTTCGCGTTAGCAGTGTGGTCCTGTGATTAGCTGATCGACGCTAATCTATGAATTAGAAAAGCGCGATATTTAAATTAAATTACTGCAAGCGTACAGGTGTGTAGCATACAGGTCGAACACAGGGAGGTGAATTAAATCAAATTATTTATCTAATCTCTTGGGTGAGTTAGACAAAAATTTGGTGGTTGATTTTGGAAATAAAACAAAATAAAATTAAAACTATAATTTGTTTCATAACAGATCTAACTGAACCGACGATCAAATCTCAATTTCAATGGAAAAGCAATGAAACTATGAATCAGATTCAAATCTAATCAAATCCAATTTAACCTATGAACGCGATTAAAATACAGAAAATAAAAGTGCAGAATATAAATAAAAACAGGAAATAAAATTTGGATTACCGCTGAATCTAATCAGACGGTCAATCACTAATGAAAAGAAATGCAAAATACAAATAGTGTTCTACCGAATCTAATCGTGTAGACAACACTAATTGCTAAGAAATAGAAAATTGCATAAAATAAAAAGGAAAATGAGTTTTATTAATGAAGAAGAGAATAGAATGAGATATAGGATATGATGGTGGCTACAATGATACTACAGGGGTATATATAGGGTAGATAGCCAAACCCTAACCCTAACCCTAATACACTGATAAATGGGCCTCAGGGAAATCACAAGAGAGTTTACAATAAGAAACATAAATGGGCCTTAGATAAATAAAGCAAATTTGGGCTTTTTCTCTTTTCCTCTTGCTTCCTTGACACTTCTTCATTGATTTGTGATGTGCAAAGCCTTTTTATCAATCCTTTTCTTATCCAACAGCAACTAGATGCAAGATCTTCATCTACAATTCTTCAAAATGTAAATATATATCAATTTCATCTCTATTTCTCTACTTTTTTGGTTGTATGCGGGCTGGGTTGGAATATCTGTAAAAGTAACAAAACAATACCCAAGTAATATTTATTTATATACAAAAGATAAGATATAAGAGCATAAAATAAACACATTTCTATGTCAATCAAATACCCCCACACTTATCTTTTACTCGTCCTCGAGTAAAACAAAAATTAAAAACTAACTAGATAGGTCGCACTTTCGTAGGAAACACGATTGCATTGAGCGTATGCAACAAGCCGTTAAACCTCTAGGTGTCCCTAGTAGGACGAGTGGTGTCTCGTGAGGGTTTTCAGCGGATACTACCCACAAAATCCAAATGCAGTATGCTATGATTCTAATGAAACTACATGAATGCAATGGACATATGCAAAATAAAAGCAAAAAATGAAAACAAGACTTGTTTCTGAAGTGGTACAAAAAATTAAATTAACAATTTCTAGTCAGTTGATTTTATTTTAGATACCTCAACTTGTCACAAATTTTCAATATAAATCAAGTTTACAATGTTAAACTCTAGTTTGGCCAGTTGGTTTGGTCGATAACATAGTGCAGCCATGAAATAGATTCTTAGTTTTCTTGGCACAGTTTGTAAAGTGGTATTCTAATTTTCTCATGTATTGCTAGTCAAATCAATAAGGTCAAGAAGTGTTTGGGCATCATCGCTTATTCTTTATTCTACGAAATTTTAAAAATTTATGATTAAGTACATACACCTAACTCAGAAGACCAAGGTTTACCACCCATGCACTGCCTCGTGAACTAACGGAGAGTGGGTAAAGAGCTTGGCGGATTGTGTAGGCCGACTTTGAGTTTGTCAACAACGTGTCGGTAATCCTTAGGTGTCCAATCTCATAAAATGAGACCAAGATATTCCAACGCTGACTTTGTCAACAACGTGTCGGATAGAGTTTGGCGGGTTTGCACACCAATGCTCGATATACAAGCAATGTTGGATACCCTTGGATTACTATTATTATTATTGAATTTATAAGCACAAAAAGGGAGTTACGCGAATTCAACTTAACACAACTTAGTTTTAAAGATTGGAAAAGCCAATATAAGTATTTTAAGTCCTCCACTTATTTAATCAAAGTCTACAATATAGAATAGATTTCATGGCCATTACCTAAGAATCTCCCTGTGTACCGGTTGCACTACTATCCCTCAAAATTAAACTTTTCATTATATTTCTTATTCGATCTAAGTTGAGAGAAAAAAATACTATCAACTGACTAATAATTATTAAATTATTTTGTTGTATCAAATCTAAAATGAGTCGTATTTCAACAAAAAAAAAAATTTGACATGTTCCTACAGTCTAAAATGCATGATGGTCCTATTTAAATGGATGAAATTGAAAAAAAAAAGAAAAAAAAAATGAAAATGAGTGAAATGCAGACTCCCCCCCCCCCACCACACACTAGAACTATACAGTGTCCACGTTGTAGACACGTTTCCTAAATGTGAAAGATAGAACCCAAAGGTGAATGAGATGCAAAATTTTTTGAAGAATGAAATTGAGTTTAGCCACTATATGCAAATGAAAATTATATGTACAATGATATATGTGTCTGCGATGCATGCGACGCGAAGAATTCCACCAACTTTTTCCCCCACACTTGGTTCTTGCCCTATGAGTCCCGTTCCCACTATGTCTAGGCATGTTTTCTAATAAGCAAAGGTTTTTGAAAACCATCTCATCTTTAAACCTAGATTTATAGTCCAGGAGATAAATATCCAGGGTCGTCCTAACAAGAAGTTTTTCAATCAAGCCAACATTCCAAAAGTAATTCATGTGTTCAACAAATTTATCAGTGTAATTTTTCAAAAATTTGTGATCGTATATAAATTCAGTGAAATCTGAAATCTGAGTGTTGTTCAAGACTATGTGAACACATTTCTCAATTGACAACGTTTTTTCGACACTGACAATTTCAAGTTCGTTTGAAATTTCCTCAAAGTTAAAATTTTTGAACTCGTGACTTGAATCTACGTCTTCCTCAGTTGGAAACTCATCCTCGTACAATCCGAATAATTCATGTTCATTAAAATCCATTTCCAAATTTGAATTCAAAAAATTCAACATTTTCATTTTGTTCAATTTCAAAAGTTTCAATTTCCTCACAGCCCGAAAGAGGAAGATCAAAATTTGAGCTTAAATCTTTTTCTTGAAAAGAATCAAACTCCAAATCATTTATTGAATTTTGAACAACTTCATTTAGATCGTTATTTTCAATTTCGAAAGTTGTTATTTGAAAATTTTCAATGTCAGTAGAAATTAGATTATTTTCTGATTCATCGCTAGTTTGAATTTGATTTTGTTGCTCAAGTTGTTCTTTATAAAACGCCATTAAACAAAGAAGTTCATCCATCTTTTTATTTAGCCTTTCCGCCCTCTCATCAAAATTACATTCTTCAGAGTCGTTGATTTGAGAGCTCTCGTTTTGGATTTCATGATTTTCAAAATTATAGTCCACATCAGTTTCACAATCAATATCATTTCCAATGTGGTAGTTGTTTGAATTTTCAGAAAAATGATATTGGAAATCATTTTGATTTTGAAAATTAGGTTCATAACCAAAATTGTTAAAATTGGTGGGAAAATTCCAATTTTGGTCATTCTTAATATGTGGATATGGGTTGTAGTTTTGAAAATTTTGATCGATTTGAAAATCATTTTCAAAATTATTTTCGAATTGGTTTCCAACCCCATATTGATGTTGATCAAAGGTACGTTGCGATTCAAAACCGCTTTGATGTGGATGTGGCCCATAATCAAAGTTATTGAAATTTAAATTGAAATCGCCATTTCGATTATATCCATGGTTTTGTAAATGTTGGTCAATTAGAAAATTTTGAAAATTGTTGACATTTGGCTCGCAAAATTTTGAAAAATCTTGCTTCATGAGTTGCAATTCAAAATCATACTCTTCAAGAGGACGTCTACTCCGATTATTATCCGACATATCTCTCAATGATTTTTTTGAATCAGACATTTTAAAGAAGTCACGGTAAGACAGAAATTATTCTCGCTTCAAAATAATATAAAATACTAAGTTGTGCTCTATTAATTAATTGACTCAATTAGATGGGGGAAGAGGGTCTTATGGCCGTTCACGTATAGTATAAATACTAAGGGATACGACCAATGTTTTACGGGTAGTATGCAACCTCTTTTGCTAAAAGTTCAATAAATTGAACTAATATATATCCGCGATCCAATTATACGAGACAGTCAACTTCACAAACCACCACTTTTCAATTATATTATTTTAAAAATCAATTTTTATTGAAAAACGATGAGAGTGATGGTTGTAATTTAGAAATTCGTTCCTCACCACACAGATTCAGAAATTTCAGCAACACAACAATCAAACAAGAATAATTGCAGAAATTAAAAATTGTACATAGCAAGCCACTGCCCCCGCAGAAAATTTTTACAAGCAATTTCTATATTTTCAAAACAGCTTCAGCACCTGTCGAGTTTAGAAAATTTTACAGTGGGGTATGGCGGTTCGTCCAGGGAATTTGAATAGCGCTCACGCATCAAAATCTCAATATCCGCTAATCGCTTGATCGTCGAATCCCATGTTTGCTTGCTTGAATGTATTCTTGCACTTCAAACTTGGATTTGATTAAACAAAACAAACAAGAAAAGTAGAACAAAAGCTACCAATTAATTAAAAAAAAACGGACCCGAAAAAATAATAGAATAGGGAATGCCACAAGATCAAAACAAAGTAACTTAGACTAACTCAATTAGTCAATGCAATATGGTTCAGGCTATAGCAATGCAGGAGTTATTTAGCCGAACACTAATCTAAACAAAGTGCGTTCAACACATTACAAACCCTTAAAATACAAACGCCAAGTTACCCCAATCAAACACGCCGCAAGCAAGAAAAAGAATAAAAGAAAAGAAAGTTCTTTCCCCGATAGAAATTTAAAATCGCGAACCCCTTGTACTAGAAATCTTGCCCCATGTAATCAGACGAGACCCAATGGCATCAGCCAATAAATCTTGTCCTTATATCTTCCCAAAACAAATCGTTTTCAAAAGAAAAAGTTGGAAACAAATCTATTTTAACAAAGGCTAATCCCAGGCTTTCAAATAACACGCCTTTTACACCACAATAAAAAAAACCTCCTATTTTTCCTCAAGAACTCAAGATGAATTCAACAGAAAATAAAAACACTTCAAATCCCCCAATTCACGCGTTCACCAATACAGAGAAAATCCAAACGAAATAAGGGAAAAATAATATACGCATGACACCCCGTAAAGCTCTTCCTTTTTTTTTAAGATTCAAATGAGTTCTAACTTCCGAATCGGGTATTTTTGATTTGGGCTTCGACTATTTTGGTTTCGATTTGGTGGCTTGAATCAGGAACTGGGGCTTGTGGATCTTGTGCGTTAGTTCGATGCTGGAAAATGGTCTCGTTCTTGGGTTCGGATGGGGTTCTTGTTGATGACTTTGTGATCTGCGAATTGGGGTATGATTGGTGATTGGGCAGAGGGGTATGGGGTGAATTCGGTTCAGGGATTTTGTGGACTAGTTTGAGGATCTGGAGTATGACGTTGGTTTTGCACTGAGTGGTGCGGTGTTCGGATGTGATTGGCGGACGTGGTAGGGTGAAGGCAAGTTGGTATGAAGGTTTTTGCTGAGGTGATCTGGTTATTGCGAGAAGAAGGGGGATGGATGGTGATGCTGTGGCTTTGTTTGTGAAAAGGGGGAGGGGTTGTTGAAAACTGGTGTGGGATTGTTGATGAAGTGGGGACGTGGAGAGATGTACAGTAGTGGCAAAGGGAATGCGTGAACGTGGATTATGTGATGGAAGAAGGATTTGTGGAGCTGTGCAACTGTTGAAGTTGCGTGGAGTTTTTTTTTTTTGATGAAGGTGATGAAGTTGAGTTTATATGGTAGACGGTGGTTTCTGGAAAGTTGGGGAATATTGGATTTCGGTTTTGGTGTTGAATTTGCGTAGTGGAGTTGAGGGGCAGAAAATCAAAGAAGGCAGCGGCTTCGTTGATGGGATTTTGTGGTAGATGATGAACTGTAGTTTGAAGGTTTGGTTGTTGATGATGGCGACCAGATTTGTGGAGTGCTCAGGTTTTCTGGGTAGATGATTAGGGAGATGGTGGAGTATTGGGTGAGATGAAAGTGATTGATGTTCTGTGGCAAGAAGATGGTGTGGTGTTTATGGTGTTAGTGACTGTGAAAGTGATGTGGAAGGTGGAAGAAACTGTCTGATGTTAATGGAGTGTGATTTGGCAGAGGGTTATTTGTAGAGGAGGTTGATGGCGTATGGAAATTCAGCAGCAGATAAAGAAAGAAATATGTGACAGAGGAGTCAAGAAGAAAATCGGAAAAACAACAAAACTTGTAAACTTTTTTTTTCTTGAGAACTTAGAACAAAAGAAATGCAAGGATTGGAAAGGGAATCAGAAAGAAATCTGAAATAAAAGAAGCAAGTTTTTTTTCTTTTATTTGGTAGATTACGGTATCATTAATTAATACCAAATCAACCAATCAAGAGAATTTTTTTTGTCTATATATACAAGAAAATAAAATGAACAAAATAAAAATAAAACTAACACAAATCAGATATTAAACAAACAATAAAATTTAATCGTTACCTCCCCGGCAACGGCGCCAAAAACTTGATTGACGCTAATCTATGAATTAGAAAAGCGCGATATTTAAATTGAATTACTGCAAGCGTGCAGGTGTGTAGCATACAGGTCGAACACAGGGAGGTGAATTAGATCAAATTATTTATCTAATCTCTTGGGCAAGTTAGAAAAAACTTTGGAGGTTGATTTTGAAAATAAAATTAAAACTGTAATTTGATTCAGAACAGATCTAACTGAACCGACGATCAAATCACAATTTAAATGGAAAAGCAATGAAACTATGAATCAGATTCAAATCTAATCAAATCCAATTTAACCTATGAACGCGATTAAAATACAGAAAATAAAAGTGCAGAATATAAATAACAACAGGAAATAGAATTAGGATTACCGCTGAATCTAATCAGACGGTCAATCACTAATGAAAAGAAATGCAAAATACAAATAGTGTTCTACCGAATCTAATCGTGTAGACAACACTAATTGCTAAGAAATAGAAAATTGCATAAAAAGAAAAATGAGTTTTATTAATGAAGAAGAGAATAGAATGAGATATAAGATGGTGGCTACAATGACATTACAAGGGTATTTTTAGGATAGAAAGCCAAACCCTAACCCTGATATAATGATAAATGGGCCTTAGATAAATAAAGTAAATTTGGGACTTTTCTCTTTTCCTCTTGCTTCCTTGACACTTCTTCATTGATTTGTGATGTGCAAAGCCTTTTTATCAATCCTTCTCTTGTCCAACAGCAACTAGATGCGAGATCTTCATCTACAATTCTTCAAAATGTAAATATATATCAATTTCATCAATATTTCTCTACTTTTCTGGTTGCATGCGGGCTGGGTTGGAATATCTATAAAAGTAACAAAACAATACCCAAGTAATATTTATTTATATACAAAAGATAAGATATAAGAGCATAAAATAAACACATTTCTATGTCAATCATTAGCCTTATTATTTAAATAGGTTAAGTAAGATTTCTCATACCAGTCCCATGACTGACTCATAATTTATTTCACTTTCCAAACTCGGGTGCCCTCTTATCCACACGGGCAGTCGAGTGATTTGCTTTGCAGCTATTTATTTATGAGCAAGATTCTGGATTGAAGCTTAAAGATGTGTACAGAGCATGGATAGCCTTCCGCTGTAATATTTTATTCATTTCCTCTGCACAATATTAAATTATTGTAAATTTATCTTCCGTTGTATTATTTATCTACGTACTCTGATATATTCTGTACTCTGATGTAACATTATTGTAATGTTTATAAAGGTCTTCTGTTATTTCTCCTAATGTGTTGTATGCCCAAAGTTAAAGTATTC
This sequence comes from Allium sativum, assembly GCA_030737875.1. Lineage (NCBI taxonomy): Eukaryota > Viridiplantae > Streptophyta > Magnoliopsida > Asparagales > Amaryllidaceae > Allium > Allium sativum. Next base: position 415,098,387 of record CM060923.1, on the reverse strand, counting down.
GAGGATTTCCAACTTTTGGATCAGACCTGTATAGTTTATGGTCGATTCTAAGGGTGGGGATTTTCGGGTCTTTATAGTTGGTATTAGAGCTCTGGTTAACTCAAATCTTTGGGGTACAACTCGTTAGAACTGAACAAAAGACTCATCAGAGATTGGATTAGTAATATCCAATAAAGAATACTCATTAGAGATAGGATCAGCATTATCCTAGAATGAGAAAACTCATTAGAGATGGGGTTAGAAATGCCCTAGAATGAGTGGAGAGTAACAACTTCATAATTAACGTATTTGTGCTTGTATATATAATCCGATTTTAGAAAATATGATTTTTGAATATATAAAAGTTATATATGAAAAGCTAATCAACTAATTGATTGATGATTGTGTTGTGTGATAATTAATTCAACTAATAAAATCATTGAAACAAATGAAAGAATTAAAATTTAGTGGTTAATTAAACAACTTTTAGCTCCATTCCTTTCCGAGGACGAAAAGATTTTAAGTGGGGGAGATTGTAACAACCCGGAAATTCTGAACCAATATATAATTTTTATTTTAGAAATTTTGGTGGATTTTGAATATTTAAAATGGTTTATTCTAAATAATAACGACTAAAGATTTATTTAAATCGAAGTTAGAATGAATAAATTTTATTTTAATTATAAATGGAGTTAGAAATAGCACTGTAGTTTGAAAATTAGAATTTTAACTTTGACTGACTATAAAGGATGCAAAATAAATCGGATTTTGATGAAACCAAAAATATTTGAATCTATTTAAAATTATCTTTCCAACGTACCTGAAAAATTGAAATTTCATAGCGGGAATCAAAAGTTATGCCCTGTTTAAAATTCAGAATAGTCCTTGTAGAATTTATATATATATATTTTAATATTAAAAATAGACATTTTTCAAACGACCTCCGTTTTCGATGAAACCACTTTTGTTGGAACCAGAATGTGAAATTATTGCTAAGTTTCAATTTTCATAATTTTTAGAACTAATATGTGAGCGTGGCGAAAGAAAATGTGTTTTGTCAATTTCAGTCAAATCAGATCGAGCAGAAAATGCCATTTTTCAAACGTTCTCCAAATTCGATGAAATTAGTTTTGTTAGGACCGTATCGTCAAAACAAATCTGTAAATAATTTTTCTGTAATTCTTAGAGTTAGTATGTGGCCCCGGTAAATTTAAATGTACGATCAAATTAAATAAATAAATATTTTATATTTTAAATTTAAGAAAACAGGCTGAAGATGATCAAATGGGCTGACGGGAATAAGTCCATTGCGTCCGGAAGTGGGTATTTGCCTAGTGACAACTTTCGTTGGGCTAGATTTGGAGTTTAGGAGAATTAACAGGCTTTACTTTAAATTAATTAATTAATTAATATATACTATACTATATATATACGGTTTAAAATACGCTACACATACGAAACCCTAATTTTAAACCCAAGGCTACCATTCACAGTTTCGATGGCTGAAACGCTCCAAGATTCATGACCAAAATTCTCCTAATTCACTAAACCATTTCGAATGATTCCAACGCAAAATCAAAGATCTAGGAGTTGTGATCGAAACATCCAACGGCTAAGATCGAGTATGGGTTTGTGTGTGCTCCGATTTCTGGGTTCAAACACCATAGTTTTGCATGGGTTTCTAGGCGCATATGGGGGTTCGAACTCGATGCTGGTCACAGCGTGGGTAGCTCAGGTGAAGGCGGTCGGGGTGCCATGTTCAGATCCTGTTCCGGCGAACTGAGGGAGGTGCGACGGCGGCTTTCTCCTCTTGAACGATGGGTTCAGTTATTGGCAGAAGAGAACGGGTAAACGATGATGACAGACAAGAATTAAACAATAGTTAAGTAAAATTAATTGTTTAATTAATTATCAAAATGTTTAACATATAAATGACGGTATCTCACTCAAATGAAATCAGAATTTTATGAAACGAAATCCGTTGGAATCCCTGTGATGAGATGTAGACGATGGGACTAACCAGATCTGAAATGGAGAACTTTGAAAATTCAGACAATAATCAATGTGAGAATTCGGAATTAATAATTAAATTAAATTTTAATTATTTTTCTTGCTTTGAAAATCATTGTATGTATGTTAATAATTCAGATCTGCGATGTTTGTGATTTAGAATTTATTGATTGTTGTTTGTGGTGTACTCTGATGTTCATAATTTGCTAGATCATCAATTTTTTTGCCTTTTTGTTGATTTAGAATCAACAAATAAAATTTTCCTTTCTGATGAATTAGAATCAACAAATAAAATTGTCCCTTTTTGTTGAATTAGAATCAGGAAATAAAAATTGTCCTTTTTGTTGCAATAAAATCAACAAAGTAAAAATGTCAAATTGGTGGTATTAGAAATGTAAAATATTAAAGTATCATTTTGTTTATATTGTTGAATTGCAATAGAATTGTCAATTCAAAGAAAAAGATTACATTTTTATTTGCATATTTAGATGCAAATAAACATCGAAGAAAAAGATTACATTTTTATTTGCATATTTAGACGCAAATAAACACCGTAGAAAAATATTACATTTTTTGTTTGCATTTTAGATGCAAAAATAAAACATGAAATAAAAATTATATTTTTATTTGCATTCCTAGATGCAAATAAAACACAAAATTAAAATTTGAATTTTTATTTGCATTCATTGATGCAAATAAAACATGAATTAAAAAGGTTACCTTTTTAATTTCATTTTCGATGCAGATAAAAGCCTAGTTTAAGAAGTTACTTTTTTTTCATTTGCATTTTTGATGAAAATAAAAGAATAGAATAAAGGCAATATTTTTCACTTACATTTCCGATGCAAATGAAAGAATAGAATAAAATTTGCATTAAAAATAAAATAGCATTTTTGTTAGAAAATGTGACATTGGAGAAAATAACAATTTTTTTTTATAAAATGTGTCATTAGATTAAAATAGCATTTTGTTGAGGAAGATTAAAATAATATTTTTGTTAAGAAAAGTTACATTAGATTTCGTATACAAAATGAAAATAGACATTTTATTTTCATATTATGTTAGATTTGTATACAAAATGTAAATAAACATTTTTTGTAAATTGTAACATTAGGAAAAATAACATTCTTATTATTAAAATGTTACATTAGACTAAGCATGTCATTTAGAGTATAAAATGTTACATTGGATAAAAATAACAATTTAGTATGAAATGTTGTATGAAAATAAAATACATTTTTTGTAATGAAATGTTGCATGAGTATAAAATAACATTTTTGTTATAAAATGTTGCATGAGAATAAAAATTGTCATTTTCAATAGAGATGTTTATTTAGATTAAAAATAACATTGTAGCTAGAAATGTTTATTTAGATATAAATTTGTCACTTTTGTAAAATCTAGAATTGGCATCTAAAATTGTCACTTTTGTTAAATGGAAATTATCGACAAACAAAAGTATCATTTTCATTTATATTGAAATTAGAATTGTCGACAAACAAAAGTATAATTTTCATATATATTGAAATTAGAATTGTCGACAAACAAAAGTAACATTTTTATTTATGTTGAAATAGGAATTGTCGACAAAACAAAATTATCTTTTATTTCGTCGCTAAAAATATGAAACATGTCATATAAATAAAAGTAATTCTTTTTATTTACCGTGTTCAAAATTGAAATCAATGTGAATAAAATATTCTTTTTGTTCGCCATTAGAATCATAGAAAATGTAATGTGAATAAAATATTCTTTTTGCTCGACATCAGAATTGTTTAAATTCATTAACCAATAATCTATTTAGATGAACTGTTGTTGCTTGAAAACCCCACACGGGTGTTGATGACATACGCTAGTCCCAATATTTAACTGTATGTCAATCGCTGGATTGACAGTCTGTGTTGAGCGCTATTTATTTATTTTAATGCGCACACAATTATAAATTTCATTCTGGACGTGAATAGACTGTTTAATGATTATTCATCATTACTGTTATATACATAAGCAATGTATGAAATCCATATGACCAAATTTATATGGTGATTGATTGAGTCGTGTTCCGATTCAGAATATTTTTAATAAAACAATATTTTAAAATAAAGAACATCTTTATATAAAGAATATTTTAAAGTAAAGAATCTTCTAAATAAAGAATATTTTAAATAATAAATATTTAAATATAATATTCAGTGAAGAATAAAATTATGAAGCCGCGTTAAGTAGAAACGCCATTTTTAACCCGGATGGGTTTATCGACAGATTTTATTCATTTTAAATTCAATATTAAAAAGAGAAGTGATTTCAAAATATAGTATTTTGAAAATATAATTGTTTTAATATAATAAAATATAGAATATTCAATTTTGCTTTAAAATTGAAAATGAACTTAAAATTGTTTTAAAATGAATTTATAAATATGTTTTAAATAGAAATCGACGATATATTATATATATACATATATGCATATGTGTGTGTGTGTGTGTGTGTGTGTGTGTATATATATATATATATATATATATATATAATGGCCTGAATAGAATGCGCCGCGCAGCGATCGTTCGCAAATTTCGACGATTAAATTCAAATTGGCGTAACGGGAGATCCGACCTTCGGATTTTCCTAAAACTGGAACCGTTGGGTTCGTATCAAAAAGAGCTTTCCAATGAATATAAGAGTTTTGAAATCCAACGGTTGGATTTGGAATTATGTACAAATCAATTTCAGAAAAGGTCGTTGTAAGTGCAGTTCGATGACCGTTTACGGAAATCGACTGTAATGGCCTTAATAAAATTATTAAAAATATGGAAAAATTATGTAAAATCATAATAAATGTTTTGAAAAATTTAAATGAAAAATTCCATATTTGAAAAAATAAAAATATATTTTTATCGAAATGAACTAGTTATTAACTAGAATAAGTCTTTAAATTAAGATTTAATGAAGTTTTCCAATTAACTAATATTTAATTGGAATTTGATTAAATAAATTGGATTTTTGGGTTGTCGTGAATGGTGTTTAAATAACACTGTTCTTATACCCCGTATGAAAAGAATAAATCTTTTAATTAAGATTTAGTTAAGTTTTCTAATTAATTAATATTTAATTAGAATTAAATAAAGGGATAAATCTTTTAATTAAGACTTTAGAGTTTTTCAATTATATTTAATAATTGGAATAAAATGAAATATAAATTTGGTTTATTGTGAATTGTGTTTTTAAATGACATTTGCTCTTTAACCCAATTAGCAGTGAAAATATAATTTGGAATTTATAAATCTTTTATTAAGATTTAATTGGAAATTATCCAAAATAAAGTTTTCCAATTTAATATATTAAATTAGAATTGAATGAAATTCGATTTAATAATAATCGTGAGAGCTTCTATGAATGAAGACCGTTACTATATATGGAATTTAAGAGGCTTTGCCATTATTCCATTTATATTATTAGTCTGATAAAGAAATTTATATTGATTATATATTGATTTGATTTCTATGAAAATTCCATATTTAATTAAAGACGATTTTGGGTTTATCGTGAACGGTGTTTTAAATGACATTAGTTCTTTTACCTAGTTAAAGACAAGATTAATTTCATAAAGTTGAGTAATCATAAAGTAATGATTTTTGATATTAAAACAAAATTGGTGTTTTAATGAATCTTTAAAACGAAGGTTAAGGAATAAATTTAAAAGGATTTATCTTTGATAAAATTAATGGGAACCTTTCCCTAATAATGTGAATATTTTATTAAAAGAATATTCTGAATTGGAATGAGGCGTATGATGTGTTTTTATAGCACTTGATTTTTAATTATAAGATTTGTGAGTTATTCGGAAAGACCGGGTTTAACCCATTCTGAATAATTACTACGACGATTAAAAGTCGAAGATGAATACGGTGATTGAAGACCGACAATCTTCACGTCGAATGGACGACAACTAATGCCTTTGATTGGAGTTGCTGCCTTGAGAGGGTTCCAGTGGTAGTTGTCCGGACGTATTGTTAATTTTTTGGATATGCGAGGTATAAGGTGCCTCCGGTTTCGTTCAGACCCAGAAAGGAATTGTAAATGGATTGTATGTCTGACGTTGTATTCCGTTATACTGTATTTCTCTGCTAAATATATATCTGTTTGGTGTTTAACACCCTTCTCTAAGACGTACGAGCTTAGAGGTTATATATTGGTAGAAATCAATGGTATGGTATGGATTGTCAATGTGGCATGCCAAGATGTAAATGATTAAGGCTTTTATTGAAAAGAAGAGCCTTGTGGTTGGTGATCAAAGCACAGCTTTAGATAACATAGCTTTGTGTATAGCGATACTTCGCGAGCCTCACACTTCGGTATGATCCTAAAACGGGAGTAAGGACTGAAGGGAGGACATACGTTTCATTTTAGCTAGGAGTGGTGTCATGTTTTTACAAGGCCTGACATTTTTACTTATGTGGATGATGAAATGAGGCGCCTCGGTTATTTGAGTCCCTAGTGGCTCTATTTATATCCACATAGGGTGGGAAAACGTATTGTTCAGGCATTATTAATCCACTAACATATTTGTGGACCGGCCATAAAGATCCAAGGTGTTGTTGCGGCTGAGCCTGAGACATGGTAGGCTAGATTGTCTTGAATTCGGTAAGGACTATCTTTTGCCTTGGTTTGATTGAAATGCTACTTCCAATACAACCCATGCGGTTTGATTGTATTACTAATATGGCGACATAGTATATGGTAGCTATGTCGTCTATGTTTGATATTATGATTGAAATGTTTTTAAAATATATATAAACTAATAATAATATCAAATCCGTTTTATTGTATCAAGCATTTTTGACCATTATAAGATAAAACTCTATCCTCCGGTTTGCGTTGCATTGTGTGATGGGACTTGAGTCTTATAATGGTTTCATTTTTCTAAAAAGCATTGCGTTGTTTAACGATTTAATTTATTTAATGCACCGGCAATCCAATGGAGTAAACCCGTTTCGCGTTAGCGGTGTGGTCCTGTGATTAGCTTTATTATTTAAATAGGTTAAGTAAGATTTATCATACCAGTCCCATGACTGACTCGTAATTTGTTTCACTTTGCAAATTCGGGTGCCCTCTTTTCCTCACGGGCAGTCGAGTGATTTGCTTTGCAGCTATTTATCTTTTGAGCAGGATTCTGGATTGAAGCTTAAAGCTGTGTACAGAGCATGGATAGCCTTCCTCTGTAATATTTTATTCATTTCCGCTGCACAGTATTAAATTATTGTAAATTTATCTTCCGCTGTATTATTTATCTATGTACTCTGATATATTCTGTACTCTGATGTAACATTATTGTAATTTTTATAAAGGTCTTCTGTTATTTGTCCTAATGTGTTGTATGCCCAAAGTTAAAGTATTCGAGGATTTCCAACTTTTGGATCAGACCTGTATGGTTTATGGTCGATTCTAAGGGTGGGGATTTTCGGGTCTTTACAGTTGGTATCAGAGCTCTGGTTAGCTCAAATCTTTGGGGTACAACTCGTTAGAACTGAACAAAAGACTCATCAGAGATTGGATTAGTAATATCCATTAAAGAATACTCATTAGAGATAGGATCACCAATATCCTAGAATGAGAAAACTCATTAGAGATGGGGTTAGAATTGCCCTAGAATGAGTTGAGAGTAACAAGTTTATAATTAACGTATTTGTGATTGTATATATAATCCGATTTTAGAAAATATGATTTTTGAATATATAAAAGTTATATTTGAAAAGCTAATCAACTAATTGATTGATGATTGTGTTGTGTGATAATTAATTCAACTAATAAAATCATTGAAACAAATGAAAGAATGAAAATTTAGTGGTTAATTAAACAACTTTTATCTCCATTCCTTTTCGAGGGCGAAAATATTTTAAGTGGGGGAGATTGTAACAACTCGGAAATTCTGAACCAGTTTAAGAATTTTATTTTAAAAATTTTGGTGGATTTTGAATATTTAAAATGGTTTATTCTAAATAATAACGACTAAAGATTTATTTAAATCGAAGTTAGAACGAATAAATTTTATTTTAATTATAAATAGAGTTAGAAATAGCGTGGTAGTTTGAAAATTTGAATTTGAACTTTGACTGACTATAAAGGATGCAAAATAAATCGGATTTTGATGAAACCAAAAATATTTGAATCTATTTAAAAATATCTTTCCAACGAACCTGAAAAATACAAATTTCATTGCGGGAATCAAAAGTTATGCCCAGTTTAAAAATCAGAATAGTCGTTGTAGAATTTATATATATATTTTAATATTAAAAATAGCCATTTTTCAAACGACCTCCGTTTTCGATGAAACCACTTTTTTTGGAACCAGAATGTGAAATTGTTGCCATGTTTCAATTTTCATAATTTTTAGAATTAATATGTGAGCGTGGCAAATGAAAATGTGTTTTGTCATTTCAGTCAAATCAGATCGACCAGAAAACGCCATTTTTCAAATGTTCTCAAAATTCGACGAAATTAGTTTTGTTAGGACCGTATCGTCAAAATAAAGCTAGAAATAATTTTTCTGTAATTTTTAGAGTCAGTATGTGGCCCCGGTAAATTTAAATGTACGAGCAAATTAAATAAATAAATATTTTATATTTTAAATTTAAGAAAACAGGCTGAAGATGATCAAACGGGCTGACGGGAATAAGTCCATTACGTCCGGAAGTGGGTATTTGCCTAGTGACAACTTTCGTTGGGCTAGATTTGGAGTTTAGGAAAATTAACAGGCTTTACTTTAAATTAATTAATTAAATAATATATACTATACTATATATATACGGTTTAAAATACGCTACACATACAAAACCCTAATTTTAAACCCAAGGCTGCCATTCACAGTTTCGATGGCTGAAATGCTCCAAGATTCATGACCAAAATTCTCCTAATTCACTAAAGCATTTCGAATGATTCCAACGCAAAATCAAAGATCTAGGAGTAGTGATCGAAACATCCAACGGCTAAGATCGAGTATGGGTTTGTGTGTGCTCCGATTTCTGGGTTCAAACACCATCGTTTTGCACGGGTGTCTAGGCGCGTATGGGGGTTCGAACTCGATGCTGGTCACAGCGTGGGTAGCTCAGGTGAAGGCGGTCGGGTTGCCACGTTCAGATCCTATTCCGGCGAACTAGGGGAGGTGCGACGGCGGCTTTCTCCTCTTGAACGATGGGTTCAGCTATTGGCAGAAGAGAACGGGTGAACGATGAAGACAGACAAGAATTAAACAATAGTTAAGTAAAATTAATTGTTTAATTAATTAATTATCAAAATGTTTAACATATAAATGACCGCATCTCACTCAAATGAAATCAGAATTTTATGAAATGAAATCCCTTGGAATCCCTGTGATGAGATGTAGACGATGGGACTAACCAGATCTGAAATGGAGAACTTTGAAAATTCAGACAATAATCAATGTGAGAATTCTGACTTAATAATTAAATTAAATTTTAATTATTTTTCTTGCTTTGAAAATCATTGTATGTATGTTAAAAATTCAGATCTGCGATGTTTGTGATTTAGAATTTATTGATTGTTGTTTGTGGTGTACTCTGATGTTCATAATTTGCTAGATCATCAATTTTTTTTCCTTTTTGTTGATTTAGAATCAACAAATAAAATTTTCCTTTTTGTTGAATTAGAATCAACAAATAAAATTGTCCCTTTTTGTTGAATTAGAATCAACAAATAAAAATTGTCCTTTTTGTTGCATTAAAATCAACAAAGTAAAATTGTCAAATTGGTGGTATTAGAAATGTAAAATATAAAAGTATCATTTTGTTTATATTGTTGAATTGCAATAGAATTGTCAATTCAAAGAAAAAGATTACATTTTTATTTGCATATTTAGATGCAAATAAACATCGAAGAAAAAGATTACATTTTTATTTGCATATTTAGATGCAAATAAACACCGTAGAAAAATATTACATTTTTTGTTTGCATTTTAGATGCAAAAATAAAACATGAAATAAAAATTATATTTTTATTTGTATTCCTTGATGCAAATAAAACACGAAATTAAAAGTTGAATTTTTATTTGCATTCATTGATGCAAATAAAACATGAATTAAAAAGGTTACCTTTTTGTTTGCATTTTAGATGCAGATAAAAGCCTAGTTTAAGAAGTTACTTTTTTTCATTTGCATTTTTGATGAAAATAAAAGAATAGAATAAAGGCTATATTTTTCACTTACATTTCTGATGCAAATGAAAGAATAGAATAAAATGTGCATTAAAAATAAAATAGCATTTTTGTTAGAAAATGTGACATTGGAGAAAATAACATTTTTTTATAAAATGTGTCATTAGATTAAAATAGCATTTTGTTGAGGAAGATTAAAATAACATTTTTGTTAAGAAAAGTTACATTAGATTTTGTATACAAAATGAAAATAGACATTTTATTTTCATATTATGTTAGATTTGTATACAAAATGTAAATAAATATTTTGTTGTAAATTGTAACATAAGGAAAAATAACATTCTTATTATTAAAATGTTACATTAGATTAAGCATGTCATTTAGAGTATAAAATGTTACATTGGATAAAAATAACAATTTATTATGAAATGTTGTATGAAAATAAAATACATTTTTTGTTATGAAATGTTGCATGAGTATAAAATAACATTTTTGTTATAAAATGTTGCATGAGAATAAAAATTGTCATTTTCATTAGAGCTGTTTATTTAGATTAAAAATAACATTGTAGCTAGAAATGTTTATTTAGATATAAATTTGTCACTTTTGTAAAATCTAGAATTGGCATCTAAAATTGTCACTTTTGTTAAATGGAAATTGTCGACAAACAAAAGTATCATTTTCATTTATATTGAAATTAGAATTGTCGACAAGCAAAAGTATCATTTTCATTTATATTGAAATTAGAATTGTGGACAAACAAAAGTAACATTTTCATTTATGTTGAAATAGGAATTGTCGACAAAACAAAATTATCTTTTATTTCGTCGCTACAAATATGAAACATGTCATATAAATAAAAGTATTTCTTTTTATTTACCGTGTTCAAAATTGAAATCAATGCGAATAAAATATTCTTTTTGTTCGCCATTAGAATCATAGAAAATGTAATGTGAATAAAATATTCTTTTTGTTCGACATCAGAATTGGTTAAATTCATTAACCAATAATCTATTTAGATGAACTGTTGTTGCTTGAAAACCCCACAAGGGTGTTGATGACATACGCTAGTCCCAATATTTAACTGTATGTCAATCGATGGATTGGCAGTCTGTGTTGAGCGCTATTTATTTATTTTAATGCTCACACAGTTATAAATTTCACTCTGGACGTGAATGGACTGTTTAATGATTATTCATCATTACTGTTATATACATATGCAATGTATGAAATCCATATGACCAAATTTATATGGTGATTGATTGAGTCGTGTTCCGATTCAGAATATTTTTAATTAAACAATAATTTAAAATAAAGAACATCTTTATATAAAGAATATTTTAATGTAAAGAATCTTGTAAATAAAGAATATTTTAAATAATAAATATTTAAATATAATATTCAGTGAAGAATAAAATTATGAAGCCGCGTTAAGTAGAAACGCCATTTTTAACCCGGATGGGTTTATCAACCGATTTTATTCATTTTAATTTGAATATCAAAAAGAGAAGTGATTTCAAAATATAGTATTATGAAAATATTATTATTTTATTATAATAAAATATAGAATATTCAATTTTTCTTTAAAATTGAAAATGAAGTTAAAATCGTTTTAAAATGAATTTATAAACAATTTATATATACGTCTTAAATAGAAATCGATGATATATATTATATATATATATAAACGTTTTAAATAGAAATCGATGATTATATATATATATATATATATATATAATGGCCTGAATAGAACGCGCCGCGCAGCGACCGTTCGCAAATTTCGACCATTAACTTCAAATTGGCATAACGGGTGATCCGACCATCGGATTTTCCTAAAACCAGAACCGTTGGGTTCGTGTCGAAAAGAGATTTTCAATGAATATAAGTGTTTTGTAATCTAGCAGTTGGATTTGGAATTATGTCGAAATCAATTTCAGAAAAGGTCGATGTAAGTGCTGTTTGATGACCGTTTAAGGAAATCGACTGTAAAGGCCTTAATAAAATTATTAAAAATATGGAAAAATTATGTAAAATCATAAAAAATGTTTAGAAAGATTTTGGATGAAAAATTCCATATTTGAAAAGATAAAAATATATTTTTATCGAAATGAACTATTTATTAACTAGAATAAATCTTTAAATTAAGATTTAATGAAGTTTCCCAATTAATTAATATTTAATTGGAATTAGATTACCTAAATTGGATTTTTGGGTTATCATGAATGGTGTCTTAAATAACACTGTTCTTATACCCCATATGAAAAGAATAAATCTTTTAATTAAGATTTAGTTAAGTTTTCTAATTAATTAATATTTAATTAGAATTGAATAAAGGGATAAATCTTTTAATTAAGATTTTAGAGTTTTTCAATTATATTTAATAATTGGAATAAAATGAAATGTAATTGGGTTTATTATGAACTGTGTTTTTAAACGACATTTGTTCTTTAACCCAATTAACAGTGAAAATATAATTTGGAAATTATAAATCTTTTATTAAGATTTAATTGGAAATTTTCCAAAATAAAATTTTCCAATTTAATATATTAAATTGGAATTGAATGGAATTCGAATTAATAATAATCGAGATGAGCTTCTACGAATGAAGACCGTTACTATATATGGAATTTAAGAGGCATTGCCGTTATTCCATTTATATTATTAGTCTGATAAAGAAATTTATATTTATTTGATTTCTATGAAAATTCCATATTTAATGAAAGACGATTTTGGGTTTATCGTGAACGGTGTTTTAAATGACATTAGTTCTTTAACCCAGTTAAAGACAAGATTAATTTCCTAAAGTTGAATAATCAAAAAGTAATGATTTTTTATATTAAAACGAAATTGGGGTTTTAATGATTCGTTAAAAAGAAGATTAAAGAATAAATTTGAATGGATTCATCTTTGATAAAATTAATGGGAACCTTTCCCTAATAATGTGAAAATTTTATTAAAAGGATATTCTGAATTGGAATGAGGCGTATGATGTGTTTTTATAGCACTTGATTTTTAATTATAAGATACATTATTTATTCAGAAAGGCTGGGTTTAACCCATTCTGAATAATTACTGCGACGATTAAAATTCGAAGATGAAGACGGTGATTGAAGACCGACAATTTTCACATCGAATGGAAGGCTACTGATGCCTTTGATTGGAGTTGCTGCCTGGAGAGGGTTCCAGTTGTAGTTGTCCGGACGTATTATTGATTGTTCGGATATGCGAGGTATAAGGTGCCTCCGGTTTCGTTCAGACCCAGAAAGGACTTGTAAATGGATTGTATGTCTGACGTTGTATTCCTTTATACTGTATTCGTTGATCTTTGCTAAATATATATCTGTTTGGTGCTTAACACCCTTCTCTAAGACGTACGAGATTAGAGGTTATATATTGGCAGAAATCAATGGTATGGTATGGATTGTCAATGTGGCATGCCAAGATGCAAATGATTAAGGCTTTTGTTGAAAAGCAGAGCCTTGTGGTTGATGATCAAAGCACAGCTTTAAATATCATAGCTTTGTGTATAGCGATACCTCGCGAGCCTCACACCCCGGTATGAACCAGAAACGGGAGTAAGGACTGAAGGGAGGACATACATTTCTTTCTAGCTAGGAGTGGTGTCATGGTTTTTACAAGGCCTGACATTTTTACTTATATGGATGATGGAATGAGGCGCCTCAGTTACTTGAGTCCCTAGTGGCTCTATTTACGCCCCGTAGGCCGGGGAAACGTATTGGTCAGGCATTATTAATCCACTAACATTTTTGTGGATCGGCCCTGAAGATCCAAGGTGCAGTTGTGGTTGAGCCTAAGACATGGTAGGGTAGATTGTCTCGAATTCGGTAAGGACTATCTTTTGCCTTGGTTCATGATGGAAATCCAACTTCCAATACGACCCATGCGGTTTTGATTGTATTACTAGTATGGCGACATAGTATATGGTAGTTATGCCGTCTATGATTGATATTATGATTGAAATGTTTTTAAAATATATATACACTAACAATAATATCAAATCCGTTTTATCGCATCAAGCATTTTTGACCATTATAAGATAAAACTCTATCTTCCAGTATGCGTTGCATTGTGCGATGGGACTTGAGTCTTATAATGGTTTCATTTTTCTAAAAAGCATTGAGTTGTTTAACGATTTAATTTATTTAATGCACTGGCAATCCAATGGAGTAAACCCGTTCTGCGTTAGCGGCGTGGTCCTGTGATTAGCCTTATTATTTAAATAAGTTAAGTAAGATTTCTCATACCAATCCCATGACTGACTCGTAGTTTGTTTCACTTTGCAAACTCGGGTACCCTCTTTTCCTCACGGGCAGTCGAGTGATTTGCTTTGCAGATATTTATCTTTTGAGCAGGATTCTGGATTGAAGCTTAAAGCTGTGTACAGAGCATGGATAGCCTTCCGATGTACTATTTTATTCATTTCTGCTGCACAATATTAAATTATTTTAAATTTATCTTCCGCTGTATTATTTATCTATGTACTCTGATATATTATGTACTCTGATGTAACATTATTGTAATGTTTATAAAGGTCTTCTGTTATTTGTCCTAATGTGTTGTATGACCAAAGTTAAAGTATTCGAGGAAATCCAACTTTTGGATCAGACCTGTATGTTTTATGGTCGATTCTACGAGTGGGGATTTTCGGGTCTTTACAGAACCCGTCGGCACCATTTTTTTTTTCTAAATTGCAACAGCAAGTGTCAACCAGACTCAAGAAGGTGATGGCGAGTGTTAGCTCATGATTCACTTTAGAATTTCAGATTTTTTTTAGTATAACTGTCATAGTTTTAGAAAGTGGTATAAGAGCTTTGGTTTGACAAAGCTTAACTTTTCGGGTTTAAAGCTCATTAGATATAAGGGAGAAATACTCTAGAATGAGTGTAATTAACACTAGAATCACTCCAGAGAGAGCGTATTTTGGAAGATAAATTATTTTGAAAATATAAAATATTTTGAAATTTAAAATTCCTTTTCAAATATGTGTTTCCGATAGCTTTTTTTATAAAATCTTCTTAGATCCCAATTCCATTCGAAATCCATTATCGAGTTACTTAAAGTTTTTCAAAGAAAATATAAATGAATTAACGAGTGGTTATTTAACCAAGTAATTCAGAAATTTTCCATGCGATTTTGAAGATGAAGGATATTCGACTTCATGAACCGTAAAAGGTTTCTAAGTTATTGATTTAGGCTTTTGAAAGATTTTATCTGATGTGAATATAGAAATTATTTGGAAATCTTGAAATATTCAAAATGAAATTTGACCTAAAGAAATTTGATGCCACTTCTAAGGATATTAAAAGATTTTCTAAAGCTTTTGATTTGGAATTTGAAAAGCTTAAATTTGTATGATACTTGTTTTGAAAGACAGATACCATCACACGAAGTTTGCTGATCTGTATTTTCAAAGTGATCTTCCCAGTCTGATCCTCTATTTTGAGGTGGATCGTTCGAGGTGATCACATTTTTTTGGTGGAGTGCTAATTTGATCCCAAACTCAGGATACAAAAATCCAAATGATCAGATCCGAGCTTTTTGGTGATCACCCTGAAGCGATCTGATGTTTTGGGAAATCACTTCGATGTCACATGTTTTGAGAAGTTGGGATATGAACTCCAGCCTGATGTGACCCTTAGAAATTTGGTGATCACCCTGAAGCTATCCAATGTTTTTGGTTGATCAGTTTGACATGATCACATGTTTTGAGAATTTGGGATACGAAGTCCAGCCTGATGTGATCCTTAGCTTTTTGATGATCACCCTAAAGCGATCCGATGTTTTTTGGTGATCACTTCAACGTGATCACATGTTTTGAGAAGTTGGGATATGGAGTATAGCCTGATGTTATTATTAACTTTTTGGTGATCACCCTGAAGCGATCCGATGTTTTTTGGTGACCGTCAAAATTGGTTTGCTATATTAACATTCCACTGTACTAAAATTCGATAAACAAACTTATTTTACTAATTCAAAATGCATATTTATAAATAATACCAAATTATACCATAATATAATGTAAAAATATGATTCAATTTTTTTTTGTTGGATTCAAAACACCTCTTTACATTAAGAAATTAGATTATATCACTTAAAAATACGATTTGAAAAAAGAAAATTTGCATAACCAAATAGTTTATTTGATCTAATGAAGTTTTTTTGTCCGAATTTTGTTGGTTCGTTGCCGTGTGTTTAAACAAAAAAATAAAATGGTGCGGATGTAAAGTATTAGAGGCAATTAGTGAATAATGTAAATTAATAAATTCATTGAAAATAAAATATTTAGAGAGAATTTAGAAGAAGAGAGAAAAGTCCTAGAATTAATGAGAGAGCTCCAAATTCTTCCGCTTTACTATTATATATTGGATTTTAAAAGATTGATTTGTACAAGTTTGATATTTTGGATTTAACACAAATTAATTTTATAATAAAATTTAGATTTCAAATAACTTGACCTTTCATGCTTAATTTATTTTACGACATATTTTCTATTTAAGAATCTTGCTTTGCGTGTTAAAGAACCAAAAAGTATTATGTGTTAAAAAAATATAGAAAAGTAGTGTTTTTCAATGAAGTTAAAATGTGACATTCAAAATTTGTTAATTTTAGTTCTTCCGCACGAACATCTTTCTTGCTGGTTGCAGAAAGCAAAGAAGCTACTTATTTTTACATATGCACATGTTTTATAAATCTTTAAATGTATTTTGGCAATTAATAAAAGAACAGAAGTAGCATAAGAGTTATCTATCTGCATTTCGCTTGATCTGACTGTCTTGGTCACTCATTCCTGACTGTCTTGGTCACTCATTTCTGACTCTCCGAATTTTAATTCTGAACTTTCATATTAATGCTAATCACTGGATGGATACGATCTGATCGACATATTTTTACTGACAGGCACTAACCGATCCCTGGATCAGATCAAAAACCAATCCATGACAAATGATCTGAATGGCTATTTGATGTGTGAAATTGTCTACAACCAAAAGACATGAAATAACCTACTATCTTAATGCATGTTGTTCATTTATATCCATCTCCAGATATCTTAGCTTTATCAATTCTAACCAACTTATCTTAATTATTTTGACGAACCCTGAATAATTTCAAAATTCAAATGACTAAAATTATATATAGAATGGTATAAACTAAATAATTTAAAAATTCTTGATTTCACAAATAGTAGTTCGTTCATGAAAATTTGTTAATAGAATATTTTATATAGGTTTACAGATACATTGAGAGTATTTTAATATTTCCCATATTATCGTATAATAGTTTAATGAAAGTTTGATAAGTTGTCCGTTTTAGCAATTTTAAAAAAATATCTTTGATATTCATAACAAACAAAACAAAAGTTCATAAATGATGTATTTTCATAATTATGGTATCAGTTGCAAAATAATATAAGTTTTCAGTAAATATCAAAATTTAAAGCTATCATTGAACATATTTTTAGTTGTTTTTTTTTTCTTTTCTCGTTGAGTGGACTGTGATGAATAAGAAAATTAGTTTTGTACCAAATATTGCGCAAGTTTTGTATATGTTTGACAAATATTACACAAGTTACATATAGGTATGAGTAAAAAAAGGACTTTGTTGGATGTACCGAAAAGGTGCGGTTAAATATTAAGGATCTATGAAACGTACGGCAGGAAATCGAGGTGCAAATGATCTACGGCTCATTTCGTTTTCGTAGTAAATGACTTACTGCAATCTTGTTGTTTCTACAATTCAATCAAAAAAATAGCTGCATTCTGTATTATTCTATCTCCTAGTCTTCCTCGTTTTATGCGGTGATAATGGAGAAACCCTTCTCCTTTACCTTTCTCCCCCATGTCTCTGTCAATTACTCTCTACGCGACGGAAAAGTTTCTTTCTCAAAAAATTATCATCCACGCTTCTCCCTCTTCTTTTCAGTATTGGCACCAGTACATTCTATAAAAGCATACCCAATCTGCTAATTTGGATCAACGGTTCTGGTTCATGGCTTTGATTAACAGATCGAGGTAATTTTTTTATTCTTGGAGTTTTAGTGTATGATTGTAATTTAGCATTGCGATTTCCGTTGTCAATGTAGGAAAGTTTTCATAAAATCAATACCTGCTACGATAGTTGTAAGTCTTTGGTTTACTACGCAGACTTAGATCTTTTTCTCGATTATTTACTTTTAGTAGTTTTATATATTCTAAAATATTTGTGATGCAGATGTCTGTTATGTGGTTACTGCATTTTAGCCATCTATCTCTACTTGTTTGTAAAAGAAACACACATCAATCATCCAATAAAATTTAATTACATACATAGAGCAACAACATGTGAATATCTTGGACTATTCACTTTTTTCTCTCCGTCTGTATGTTTGAACTTTGTTTGATTGTAATCAATTAGCTTGAACATAAATTTCCAGAAGGGCTCATGACCTTACTGACCTTGTTTCAAATCAGAAATGATGAATATTTATTATGTGTTCAAAATATTTTCGCTTATTTAATGATAATTCTACAAATAGTTATTTATGGTTTGTTCTGTTTGGTTTCATAGTTTGTAGTTATTATTCAACGGAGGTATACGTAGTAATTATGTGGATGTAAATTTAATTTCATTGGTTTATTTAGTGTAATGAAATACACACATTTTATTATGTATTTCAGAAAAAAGGGCTGGAAACAAGCAAGTGAAAAAATTGCACTCTTCCTCTACTACTAATTCTGGGGCAAAAAAGGATGATACCCGGAAGTTTGCCTTGGTTTCCTCTATTTTATCGCCTAGGGTCAGTTTTTTATGTTAAGTTGAGTAAGTATTAATTTGCACACAATTTTATAATTTGTTAAATTACAGATATATAAGAGTATTGGATAGCACACTAGAAGATCACAGCTACTTTCTCCACTTGTACATTCTGCCCCATCTCCACCTCAACCCTCATCACCAACTGTACCTTCACCTCCAACTATTTCAGCTCAACTTCAAAACCTTCCTCTCTGCAATCTCTTTCCCATACCAACGCTCTAGTTGAGGAAGATAGTACCGTTAATAACAATCAGATTCAACCAAGACCTAAAAGAAAGAAACGAGGTATGACACGGTTGAAAGGGATTGCAATGCAACAGATTTTGGACATCATGGATAAGCTCAGAAAAGGGGAGACTTCTAGTCACCTCAGTAGATATTCAATTGGTGAAAAGGGGTGGTTGCAACGAGATGGAAGGCTTTGTGTTCCTCAAACTGGAAGTTTGATAATGGCAGTCCTAAAGGAAGCCCACCATTCTAAGAGGACTATTCATCCAGGCGGTGATAAGATGTATAAAGACATGAAGTGGGTTTTCTTTTGGACTTGGATGAAGAGGGATGTCGCAGAGTTTGTTTCTCAGTGTTTGGTTGTTAGCAAGTTAAGGTTGTACAAAAGAAGCCCGGTTGCCTACTTTATCCCTTAGAGGTTCCACAGTGGAAGTGGGAGAGCCTCTCTATGGATTTCATAGATGGGATTCCTAGATCGAGGAAGGGCAAAACCAGTATTTGGGTTGTGGTGGATAGAATCACTAAGAGCGCTCATTTCATTCCGGTTAAGAGTAAGAGGACGACATCATGGTTGGCTGCAATTTATGTCCGAGAGATAGTTCGTCTTCATAGAGTACCTTCCAGCATCATGAGCGATCGTGATCCCATCTTCACCAGTGAATTTTGGAGGAGTTTGCAAGAAACATTAGGTACACAGTTGTGTTTGATCAATTCTTACCATCCTCAGACCGATGGGCAGACGGAGATGGTGAACAGAATTCTTGAAGATCTTTTAAGGTTGTGTATCCTAGACTTCGAAGGGACTTGGGGAGAGCATTTTCCTTTAGTAGAGTTTGCCTACAACAATAGTTATCAAGCTAGCATTGGTATGGCTGTGTATCCTAGACTTCGAAGGGACTTGGGAAGAGCATCTTCCTTTAGTAGAGTTTGCCTACAACAACAGTTATCAAGCTAGCATTGGTATGGTATCTTTCGAAGCATTGTGCGGACGACCCTATAGATCACCAACTTGCTAGTGGGAATCTACTAAAGGATTATTACTTGGACCAGATATGGTTAGAGAAACATCCGAGAAGGTTGACCTTATTCAACGACGGATGAAGACGACTCAAGATAGGCAGAAGTCCTATGGAGACAAGAGAAGGACTGATATAAAATTTGAAGTGGGAGACTTAGTTTTTATTAAAGTATCTCCTATGAGGAATGTGGTTCGCTTCAGATCGGTGGGGAAGTTGGCACCCAGATTTGTAGGACTGTTTCCCATAACCGAAAGGATTAGCCAAATGGCCTATGAAGTAAAGCTCCCCGAAAATCTGTCCGGTATTCATGATGTTTTCCATGTTCTCATATGAGGAAGTGTTTGTATGACACCGTGGAAGTAAATGAGCCAAGTATCTTGGAAGAAGTGGAAGTGGAACGGGAGGCGATAGTCAGACGAGTCCCTGCCCGTATTCTTGGATCAGAAGTTCAGAAGCTACGCAATAAGGAGATCAAGCTAATAAAAGTTCAATGGGAATGCGACTTAGGAGATCGAAGGCAAGATCTATGCTTCGTACCCTTTCCTTTTCGAGGGTATGTTCTTAACTCCTTTTCCAAAGTTTATCTATGCTTGTTTCTATCATTTGAATATGTCCTATCAATAGTATTCTCGACCTTTGGATAGGAATCCTATGGATATACACATGTGTTTAAGACATGTTACGTTTGATGGATGCAAATGGATGCGAGTGTCTGCTAGTGGCTACCCGTGGACGCATATACACACACATTTGGCACTAGATCGGCTCAATCACTCTCATACTGCATATTGATGTGTGTGCATTTTCTTTTATTTTATGGATGGAAATGGATGTATTAGCATATGGATGTTGCATTTGGACGACCGAGTGTCCACACATATAGAACTCACACGGAATAATAGGATTATTTGCATACATATTGGATACATGGCACTAACATACATTGCATTAAGGAGGTCAACCGAATCAGTAGACCGTCTGATCTTCGCATTAGTATTGGGACATATACACACACCTTTTCATATATTCATATAAGCATTAGAAGTCTTTAAGGACAATGGATGCCATTGATTGATCGATGAGTACATGGATGATGGATGGTCGGATATGCATTCTTCTCAACTTGGAGATTTCGGGGACGAAATCCTTTGAATAGGGGAGAATGTAACACCCTGTAATTTTAACAACATTAAAAGAGGATAAATTAAATGATATTTTATTTAATATTCAGAATTAAGGGAAGTAGACTACGCCATTATGTCCGTCTCGAAATTATGGTTAAGATAGACATTTGGTTTACGTAAAACGGACACCGTATGAAGAAGTTATGAAGATTTTAAGTTTGTATACGTGTAGAAGAATTTTATATAAACATATGAGTCAGATATGAGTCAGAACTTATCCAGAAAAAGGTTCAAAAATCAAAATTTTGTAAGGCAGCAAATTTCCCGCTCTAGGAGGTCAACCCCCCTAGGGGGTGTCGACACCAGGGTTGACCCCCCTACAGAGGTGTTGTGTGACGACCCCAAACCCCCGTTCCCCGGTGGCAAGGGTAATCTTTGAAATATGACACATAAACAAACAGCAGTAGAACAAAAATATATAAATACACCAGATAATGTACAATAGGATACATTAGATAAACATAATCATCAGAGTTACACAGTATACAGGATAATACTTAGTACAAAATACGGTTCAGCTTTACATAAAATGTCTACAGCGAAATCAAAACATAATATGTACAACAGGAGCTGAATAACATAAAAAGAAAGAAGTGATAAAATCCATTTTCAGCTCCATAGCTATCCAGAGAGAGCCTGCTAAAACCTGAATACAAGGCTGCTCGTGTAGAAAATAGGGCACCCTAATTTGCAAGTGAAACAAACTACGAGTCAGTCATGGGACTGGTATGAGAAATCTACTTAACTTATAATAATATAAGGCCAATCACAAGACCATGCCGCTAACACGGAACTGGTTTACTCCATTGGATTGCCGGTGCTTTAAACCAGTAAACCATTTAAACATCGCAATGCTTTTTATAAAAATGAAGCCATTATAAGACTCAGTTCCCAATACACAATGCAACGTAAACTGGAGGATTGAGTTTTACCTTAAAATGGCCAAAATATGCTTGATACGAATAAAACAAAAGCATTTGACATTATTAATAGTGTTTATATGTTTCAAAAACAATTTCAATCATAGACGGCATGAATGCCCCATACCACTATGTCGCCATATATAGGTATACAATCAAAACCGCACAATGTCGTATTTGGAAATTGGATTTCCGTCATGAACCAAGGCAAGGGATCGTCCTTACCGCTTCGAGACGCTCTACCCCGTGTCTCAGGACCCAGACTTAGGTGGACCCTTGGATCGTCAGGGTCGGTCCACACGGAGTGGATTAAAATGCCTGAACACTGCGTTTCCCCGCCCTATGGGGCGTCAAGCTGGCCGGTATATCTACCAAACCATCCATCGGCTCCGTAGAGACCGATATATCTGAGGCGCCTCGCAATCTATCATCCACATAAGTAAAATGCCCGAGCGTGTAAAACCCAAAATACCACTCCTAGTTAGAAGTAAACACATGTCCTCCCTGATGTCCTCTCTCGTTTCTAGTTCATACCGGGGTGCGAGGCTCGCGAATCAACACTAAACACAAAGCTAGCTATTTAAAGCCCTGCTTTGATCATCAACCACAAAGCTCTGCTTTTCAACAAAAGATTTGATCACAGCATCTCTACATGCCACGTTTTTAAGTTACAATGTCAGACACATATCCATTTACAAGTCCGTTCTGGGTTTGAACGAAACCGGAGGCACCTTATTCCTCGCATATCTGAACGATCAACAAGTACGTCCAGACGACCACCACTGTAACCCCGTCAGGGCAGCAACTCCCACCAAAGGCATCAGTAGCCATCCATTCGATGTGAAGATCATCGGTCTTGCACCGTCTTCATATCTTCGACTTCTAACCGTCGATCAATTATTTGAAATGAGAATTAACTCAGCCTTTTCAAATAATTCACGTATATTTAGAATTCAAATCAATTCATTTCCTGGATAAATTATTCGACATCCATAATTCAGTTCATTAATGTAATTTTCATGTCAAACACATTCAACCATCAAATATCCAATAAACCGAGTGAATTCAGTTTAATTCCATTCCATATCGTTTATAATATTTTATTACGATTTATCACTATTTTTATTTATTTCAAAATAGCCAATTTATTCAAACGATGGTCAGATCTCCGGCAATAATTGTTTAAAATTATGATTTTAAAATAAGAACTACAACTACGTTATTCAAATTATTTCAATTATATATATATATAAATATAATCCGTTCTTTGATTACCAAACCATATTCTTTTCATATATTTGATAAAAATATTATTTTTATCCAACCAATATTTATTTCAACACATGACTATTTTTAAGACTTCATGTATATAATAAAAATGTAATTTTTATTGTCAAAACAATTTATTTCAAAAATGAAGATTTTTAGCGATTCATATGTATTATAAAAATGTGATTTTTATTGTTAAAACAATTTATTTTAAACATGAATATTTTATATACTTCATATACATGATAAAAATGAGATTTTTATCATTCAAACCATTTTATTTCAAAAATGAATATTTATCCAACACATGCATACATTCCAATACGTGAATATAAATCAAACACAGGAATATTTCAGAAAATTTTGGCAGCATAACGGTAGGGTAGTTAAAACCGGCACCATCCCGAGTACGGCTCCTTGCTCTACCTTAAAGTCTCGCAGCTTTTGACAATTGGGATTTCAATAATCTAGTTCGTACGCAGATGAATTTTTCCACAAACTAATCCTATTTGTTTTCAACCACAAACAACCATTATCAAATCAACCATTCATAGTATTCACCAAATTTCACATCAACCAAAATTCAACAATCACAACCAATATATATCGTACATGGTCTGTAGACGAGGGGAGTATTTTTATATATATATATATATATATATATATATATGTATATATATTTTGATTTCATTTCAATATCATTTCAATTCCATTCAACGCATATATGGTTTTTACAACGTATATATAACTTATACATCACACATACAACTTATACAACACTTATACATGAGGTGTAAAACGCTTATATAACTCATACATCGATCCTATAATTTATACATCGCCATTCCATATCGTTTATAATTTAGAAATCTCACATTGGGTTCCACTCCTTCAAAAATTGCAGGAAGCTCCAAAAATTCACCGGTCTCTTCTAGAATGTAGAAGACGTCCACACGAGTCCAATGTCTCTTGTTTCACTGGATTTCGACCACATAGCAAAAAGATATGATTTTTATAAGTTTGCAACGGTTTTAAAGTGTTAAAACTGTTTTAAAATTTAAACCCATACCTTCAGCAAAACCTTCCAAACTAGGTTTTGATTTTCAATACAAACCGCTGCACGATACGAAGATCGGGCTACGCCACCTAGAAGATGATCGAGATGCGAACTGGCGCCACCCCTGGCTGGCGAACTCGAATGGGGTGGGGAGAGGATACGGCAGCTCGAAGTCGTCGACTTCAGGAGGTCGATCCGACCTCAATACGCAATGAAAAAATCCAGTCTTTATATAGATTTGAAGTTGGTGATGTCCTCTACAAAATTCTCAACTGGAGGGAGGTCTGATTTTGTGTGTGGAAGGAGAAATCAAGCTGGGAAGTTCTGAACTACTTCCGCCGTCACTCTGAGGGGTTACGGGGCTTTGGAAAAGTAATGATGAATTTGATTGGCCTATGGGTTTTTTTTTATTTTTAATTTAATTAAATCCAAAAATACCCTTTTCTCATACGAACTCCAATTCAAACCCAACGACTGTCGTACCTAGCTAAATACCCCCATTTCATACACAATGGAATATGTTTCGTAGGCCCATTCGACGATTTCAGTCAGTTATTCTTCAAATTAAAATATAAAACTTTCAAATATGGATTTGAACGTACATTTCAATTTGCCGGGGCCACATACTGGTCCCAAAAATTCCAGAAAAATAAATCTGGCTATGTTTGGACGATACGGTCCCAATAAAACTGATTTCGTCAAATTTGGAGACCGTTTGAAAAATGACCATTTTCTGGTCAATCGAAATTGATTGAAATCAACCAAACACATATTCCCTGGCCACGCTCACATATTAATTCCAAAAATTATGGAATTTGAAACCTAGAAATAATTTGACATTCCGGATCGAACAAAAGTGGTTTCGTCGAAAACGGAGGTCGTTAGCAAAATTTCATTTTCAAGGGCTATATTTATTCTACAGCGACCATTGTGAATGTTCAACTAACCAAAACTTTTGATTCCCGCTGTGAAATTTCGATAGTTCAGAGTCGTTAGAAAGATATTCTTAAACAGATTTAAATATTTTTTGTTTCGCTAAAATCCGTTTTATTTTGCATCCTGTACGTTCAGTCAAAGTTCAAATTCTAATTTTCAAACTACCGCGCCATTTTCGGACTTGTTTTATAATTAAAATATGTAACACCCCACTCCCGCTATGGTCACTCGCTAAGGGAATGCCATAACATCGGTGGAGTATTTTAAGTGAATATAGAACAGAGAAATTACAGCAAGACAGATATAAGTAATACTTGAAAATTTAAAACATCATTTCATTGCAGCGGAAAGTAAAACATGTTTGGTTACATCACAAAACCATAATAAGAGTCAAGTACAAAATATCCATCCTGATAAATAAAAATACATAATCCCAATACATGAACTGATAGCCATAAAAGAAAAGGGTAAGCTGAGCTCTACATCTAGGGTCCAAGCTCCAAGAGAGTAATAAAAGCAGCCTGATCAAAGCCCACTCGTGCTGGGCCCACTCTGAGAACCTGAGGGTTGGGAAAAAAAGATAAAAACAACGGGGTCAGACATAAGTCTGAGCGAGTCCTATAACTTTAACAATGCAATCATTAAAGTAATTAGGGTATGATATAACTTGGTACGGTGTGACTGGGGATAAATGACTAAACTCAATAGCCAATCAGACTTAGAATGAACTAAGATAACGATAAAGACGCATTTACCCACCCAAGGATAATTACTACACTGCACCACACCAGTCATTCCTACTTAAAAGTTGATCCCTCCCAAGGACTTAGAAAGTTTACCCAGTAGTTTCGTGTACCCCTAGCTGACTTAGTGGCAACCCGATACTACATGTGGTGCACGACTTATATCTACACGATGCAACAACGTCTTACCTACCAGCCCGGGTCCACACATGCATATGAAACCCGTTGGACTCGCGTTACCATCGCTACCCTGTTTTGGCCTCTTATAGTCAAGCCCAATATGCGTGTCCCGTCCTCGACTTGGGTCGAGCCCACAAAGATACGTTTGGGATATTGGTTGAAATGGGCCCCCACAAGCTACCCACCTAAGCTTGTCATTTCTAGTGTGTACCACTTAACCCCTTTATCATGTTTTAATTACATGTTCCACTTTGGTTAAGTATTCTAATCGTATTTTCTATTGCCACCCAAGGCAACCACTAGATTTCCACATGCCACCCAAGGCACCCACTTAACCCCTCATGTCCCTCTACATGCGAATATGGTTAAGTGTTTCTTAATTAATTAATTAAGATCATGACCTCATAAAGACCTCTCACATTAGACCACCTTTTATGACTGCTGGATATGCCAGTTGGGTGCGGGCAGACTTCCGCCATAAAAAGGGTCTAACCTCGTGTCTTTACCTTAATCACGTATTTAATTTATAACTAAGACCTCTCACATTGGGCCAATCATTTGTAGCTGCTGGATTTGCCGGTTGGGTCCGGGCAGACTTCCGCTACAAAAGGGTCCAACCTCGTGTCTTAGTTGATTAATTACACCTAATTAATCACCCCCATAATTTGTATTAATTATCCCTAATTAATTACACATTTTTAAGAATATGGGTAGACCTAACTTAATAGGTAAATTCCCAATTCCATAGTATGGGTAGACCTAACTTAATAGGTAAATTCCCAACTCCATAATATGGGTAGACCTAACTTAATAGGTAAATTCCCAATTATGTCCATTCATTTTATGTTATACACATTTCTATTAACATGCATATTAACCCCATCGTTTCCCACGTAATTCGTTCTCATGACATGTCATATAAATGGGAAGACTCACTATAAATGTAATGGGTTCAATCTTAGCACAACATTGGCATTTACATGGGTTTAGAAGGTGTCAACTTGCATCATAACATTAAACCCAACTAGCATAAATCATTAACCCAAACTTGCATATGAACTTGCATATAAACTTGCATATGAACTTGCATATAAACTTGCATATGAACTTACATAACATGTCATTTATATAGAGGCAACCTTGCATATGTTATGCATATCATAAAAAGAGATAAACTTGCATATGAATCTTGCATATAAACTTACATATAAACTTGCATATGAGCTTGCATAACATGTCATACATAGAGGCAACCTTGCATATGTTATGCATATCACAAAAAGAGACAAACTTGCATATGAATCTTGCATATAAACTTGCATATGAGCTTACATAACATGTCATACATAAAAAGAGACAAACTTGCATATGAACTTATAACATATGACAACCACAACATGCATAAATCCTCATTTACATCCATAGCCTCCTAATATCCTATCCTAATTAGTTTAGCAATTGTTTGCTAAAGGCATAGGAACTCACCAAAACCAAGATTAGAAAACTTATGAAGTAGAAGTAGTTGCTATATTTGAAGAAGATGATGATTAGAGGTTGATTAGCTTGCAACTTTCTTCATAAACTAGTGGAGGCTCCTCCTAAGTTTGATTTTGGCGGCATGATGGTATCAATTCTATTTTTAGTATGGATTCGGCTTGCATTAGGGTGTATTTATAGGATTAGGGTGTGTTTTAGACCATAGGATTAGCCCTAGGTTAGATTAGGTCCGTCAGATTTAGGAAGTTTCCAGAACTCAGCCCAAACCAGCCAGAAAAACCAGACCTGGTGCACCCAGGCCAATTGGCTCGACACCCTGTGTCGACAGGCAAGTCGACAGGGCAGTCGACTTGGCCTGGCCTAAGTCAACAGGCCTGTCGACAGCCCTGTCGACATGGCTAGGGCGGGACATTTCCCGCCTGACCCACGCTGGTTCCAATTTCGAAATTTGAATTTTAAATCTGTTTTGAACTTTTGATTTTCTGCAAACTTCATTGGGCCATAACTGGGCCATACGGACTCCGATTTACAAAATTTCGGACTCTATTTTGCGTATTTTTCTGAGACGAACGCAACGACGCAGCCCGTTTCCCCCAATTCTCATACCTGAGATTATTTATTCTGCAATTAGTGAATTTTAGCATTAACTGAAATTCGGGGTGTTACATTCTCCCCTCCTTAAAGGATTTCGTCCCCGAAATCTCTAAGATAAGGAGAATGCATATCCTACCATCCAAACATCCATCTACTCAATCCATCAAACACGGGCATCCATTGTCCTTAAAACAATTTCTAATGATGTATGAGCATATGCAAAAAGTGCGTGTATATGTTCCCTATCTAATGTATGAACATATGCAAACCATGATAGTGCCATGCATCCGTTATGTATGCGAGAGAACCCTATCGACACATGCAATATCTACATGAGTGCACAATCATTCACCAAAATGCATCATCCATATGATAACACAACCATTGTACATCCATAAATATAGCTACCTACACACAATTATATGCAATATGCAATATGAAGTGACTGAGCCGATCTAGTGTCTAGAGTGTGTGTATATGCATCCACGAGCAACCACTAGCAAACACTTGCATCCATATGCATCCATCAACCATAACATGTATCAAACACATGTTTCAACCATAGGGTTACCCTATCTAAAGGTCAAAAGTACTAACGAGAGGACATACTAAAGATAAGATAAGTACTAGACAAACGATAAAGGAGAAGTTAAAAGACATACCCTCAAAAAGGAATGGGTACAATGAACGCATCTTTGCTTCCGTTTCCCAAGTAGCGTTGCCCTCATCTTCTCCCCATTGTACTTTGACTAGTTGAACCTCTCGATTCCTCAATTTCCTAGTCTCTGACCCAAGGATGCGAGTAGGAGCTCGTCGAATAGTGGCATCACGCTCTACTTCCACTTCTTTAAGCAAGCTCGGCTCTACCACCTCTGCGGTCTCATGTAGGCACTTCCTCAAATGTGACACATGGAATACATCATGTACACCACTAAGTCTGTCGGGCAACTCCACTCTATATGCCATCCGTCCAATCCTTTCCTTAATAGGAAACGGCCCTACGAACCTTGGTGCTAACTTCCCAACAGATCCAAAGCGAACCACATTTCGTAACGGAGACACTTTGACAAAAACCATGTCCCCAACTTCAAACTCAAGGTCCGTCCTCCTCTTGTCCGCATAAGATTTTTGCCTATCCTGCGCTGCTTTCATCCTTCTTCGAATCAAGTCAATCTTTTCAGAAGTCTCCCTAACCATATCAGGCCCAAGCAAGATCTTGTCCATAGATTCCCACCAACATGTAGGTGATCGACAAGGCCTTCCATAAAGAGCTTCGAAAGGAGCCATACCAATACTGGACTGAAAGCTGTTATTATATGCGAACTCCACCAACGGAAGATGCTCTTCCCATGTACCTCCAAAATCTAAGATACAAAGCCTCAAAAGGTCTTCTAGGACACGATTCACCCTCTCAGTCTGGCCGTCCGTCTGAGGATGATATGCGGTGCTCAGACATATTTGAGTCCCCACTGCTTCTTGCAAACTTTTCCAGAACTCGCTAGTGAAGATAGGATCTCGATCACTCACTATGCTAGAGGGTACCCCATGCAATCGAACTATCTCTCGAAGATATACTGAAGCTAGCCATGGAGCAGTCCTCTTGCTTTTCACGGGTATGAAATGGGCGCTTTTAGTAAGTCTGTCTACCATAACCCAGATTCCCGTATTACCCTTTCTCGATCTGGGTAACCCGTCAACAAAATCCATCGAGACGCTATCCCACTTCCATTGCAGAACTTCCAATGGGTGAAGCAACCCACCTGGTTTCTTTTGCTCCGCTTTCACCTGTTGGCACACCAAGCATCGAGCGACATACTCGGCCACATCTTTCTTCATACCGGCCCAGAAGAAAACCCGCTTCATGTCTTGGTACATCTTGTCCCCACCGGGATGAATGGTCATCCTAGAACGGTGTGCATCATCAAGAATAGCCTTCCTCAAACCCTCGTCTTGCGGTACACAAAGTCTACCGTCTCTACGCAAGCACCCCCTATCGTCTAGGGTGTACCTACTCAAATGGCTGGATGACTCCCCCCTTATGAGCTTCCCAACCAACTCAACCAACTGTGGGTCGTCCTTCTGTGCTTCTCCAATCCGCCCCAAAAGAGTAGGTCTGACCTCCAAGGATGCTAGCAAACCGGGTATAGAGTCAATGGAAGGTCTGAAATCAAACATCAAGATAAATTCCAAGCTTCGTTGTTCCACGAACAATGGACTCAAGGACAACCTTTTTCTGCTCAAGGCGTCCGCCACCACGTTACCCTTGCCAGGGGTATACGCTATCTCGAAATCATAGGATGCTAAGAACTCCATCCACCTTTGCTGTCTCAAATTCAAATCCTTCTGAGAAAACAAGTACTTCAATGATTTGTGGTCAGTGAACAATTCGAATCTCTCACCAAGAAGATAATGGCGCCAAATCTTAAGTGCAAAAACAATAGCGGCCAACTCTAAATCATGGGTAGGGTAATTTTTCTCATGCGCCCTCAACTGCCTTCCACCATAGGCTATTACCCTTCCCTCTTGCATTAAGACTGCGCCCAGTCCTGTCCGACAAGCATCAGTATAGACAACAAATGGCTTATTCCCATCTGGCAACACTAAAACTGGAGCAGTGGTTAAAGCTCTCTTTAACCGTCGGAACGCATCATCACAATCTACGTCCCATGTGAAAACAAGATTCTTCTTCGTTAAGCGGGTTAATGGGGCTGATATCTTCGCGAAGTCTTTGATAAACTTCCTATAGTAACCCGCCAACCCTAAGAAACTTCTTACTTCGGTAGCATTCTTCGGAACCTTCCAATCTTGAATTGATACTACCTTCGCGGGATCCACAGCTATCCCTTCCTTGGAGACCACGTGCCCCAAGAACCGCACTTCCTTCCTCCAGAAGTGACATTTAGAGAATTTAGCCTTAAGGCTATGTGCTCGAAGAGTCTCCAACACCTCCCCAAGATGTAGGGCATGCTCTTCTTCACTCTTAGAAAATACTAAGATATCATCCACAAAGACCACCACGAACTTATTAAGGAACTCCCTGAACACCCTACTCATCAAATCAACAAAGTATGCAGGGGCGTTCGTCAACCCAAATGGCATCACCAGCCACTCATAGAAACCATCCGGAGTCCTAAAGGCAGTCTTGTCTATGCTATCCTCAGCCACCCTCAACTGATGAAACCCCGTTGCTAAGTCCAACTGAGAAAATACTGAAGCGCCAACCAATTGATCGAAAAGATCATCAATCCTCGGCAATGGGTGTCTATTCTTCTTTGTGAGCTTGTTGAGTTCTCTATAGTCTACACAAAGTCTGAGGGACCCATCCGCCTTCGTAGCAAAAACTACTGGAGCACCCCACTCCGATATACTTCGTCTTATGAACCCCTTCTCAAGCAACTCCCCTACTTGCTTATGGAGTTCCCTCCTCTCACGAGGAGCCATGTGGCGCACTGGTAAAGATACAGGTTTAGCATTATCCACCAGATATATTCGGAAGTCAATCTCCCGCTTCGGAGGTAAGCCCTTCACCTCCTCAAACAAATCTGAGTATTCCCGGACCACTCTAACAGATTGCAAACTCTCGACCGAAGCGTCAAGCGATTCAAGATAACTTAGCATAACAGAATCCATGGGATTACAAGAGAACTCTAGAGTGTTCCCCAAGCGGGTCATGAGCCTAACAACTCTCCTTTCGCAATCTAGAACATCACCATTACTGGATAACCAGTCCATGCCCAAAATCAACCCATAGCCCGTGAAGCCCAAAACAAAAGCATCACATCTAAACTCAATGCTAAGTATAGAAATCTTCAAACCCAAACATATCATGGACAAATAAGTGGAGCCCCCAATTGGGTTTGAAACAACCAAGGGATCATCTACCAGACTGGTGTCTAAGTGAAGTGACTCAACTAATGATGATGAGATAAACGAATGCGATGCGCCAGAATCAAACAGTGTACGGACAGGATGATCAAATAGAAAAACCAGACTTTCAACGGAAATAGTTCTACCTCTTTCCTGAATCGGTGGAACCGCGAGAGCCTGTACTTGCCCCCTAGCCTGACCCGGTGCCATAAGAGCTTGCACCTGTCCTCCTGAGGTAGATCCCGTCCTTTGCCCCTTCTTAGGGCAATCCTTCACTAGATGCCCTGCTTCGCCACAGTTATAGCAGCCAGTCTTCTTCTTCTTTCGACAATCTTTACTTATGTGGCCTGGTATCCCGCAATTGAAGCACTTCTTCTTTCCCTTGCCACCGTTGCCTTTCCCACCTTTGTTTTGCTGTTGTTGCTGAGGTCTCTTTTGATCTCCCTTCTTCTCGGGTGCCTTATTAGCATTGGGACCCTTCTCTTCTTCATGCATGAGTGCCATGTCAACTAGCTTCTCAAAGGTGGCCCCCATAGGGATATGAGTCATAGCCAACCCATGCATTGGTTCATTCAAACCTTTCACGAACCTCAAAGCCTTCTTCTCTGGTGTATTCACCATATCTAGGCCAAACCTTGCCAATTGATTAAACTTGTTGACATACTCCTTCACTGAGAGATTTCCTTGCTTTAGAGTCAAGAATCTTTCCATATACAAGTTTTCTTCCGCCCTTGAGAGAAACTTTGCCACAAATCTTTGCCTAAAATCCGCCCAAGAGTCAACGGGGCGTTCTCCATTAGTGACCTCCCACCAGAATGAGGCCTCTCCCTTCATTAACCAAGCAGCTAACTTGACTTTCTTTCCTTCTTCCATCTCAAAGATATCTATCAACTCTTCCACTTCCTTAAGCCTATCTCTAGCCTCCACAAAAGTTTCAGATCCTTGAAAAGGTTTCCCTCCCATAGCTTTAAATTCCTTGCAAGTCTTAGCAAAAGTATCCGTGCGAGGAGGAGGGGGAGGAGGAAGATCGGGTGCTACCGTTGGTGGAGGAACATTTGCTGGACCCGCAGTGGTGGCCCTAGCCTCCATCAATCTTCTATACCATACTGGTATCGTCACACCCTCCGGAAAGTTAAGATCCTCAGCCATGCTGAAACGAAAAAGGAAAGATTCAAAACGGAGAATTCGAAGGATAAAGATATGGCTATTGGGGATTATGCTTTTCTTTCAAAAACTTTTCTCTTTAAAGACATGTTTTTGAAAATATCTCTTCCAAAAGTGTTTTTAGAAAAATAGTTTTCTAAAAATTTTATCTGTTCCGGTAACCTTTGCTCTGATACCACGTGTAACACCCCACTCCCGCTATGGTCACTCGCTAAGGGAATGCCATAACGTCGGTGGAGTATTTTAAGTGAATATAGAACAGAGAAATTACAGCAAGACAGATATAAGTAATACTTGAAAATTTAAAACATCATTTCATTGCAGCGGAAAGTAAAACATGTTTGGTTACATCACAAAACCATAATAAGAGTCAAGTACAAAATATCCATCCTGATAAATAAAAATACATAATCCCAATACATGAACTGATAGCCATAAAAGAAAAGGGTAAGCTGAGCTCTACATCTAGGGTCCAAGCGCCAAGAGAGTAATAAAAGCAGCCTGATCAAAGCCCACTCGTGCTGGGCCCACTCTGAGAACCTTAGGGTTGGGAAAAAAAGATAAAAACAATGGGGTCAGACATAAGTCTGAGCGAGTCCTATAACTTTAACAATGCAATCATTAAAGTAATTAGGGTATGATATAACTTGGTACGGTGTGACTGGGGATAAATGACTAAACTCAATAGCCAGTCAGACTTAGAATGAACTAAGATAACGATAAAGACGCATTTACCCACCCAAGGATAATTACTACACTGCACCACACCAGTCATTCCTACTTAAAAGTTGATCCCTCCCAAGGACTTAGAAAGTTTACCCAGTAGTTTCGTGTACCCCTAGCTGACTACATAGATGCCGTCTGCCCCTATCTCCACTAGGTGTACCCACTACTCCCAAGCGATCGGCTCCCTACCGTAGATACCCGTGCTGGCCCCACAATGGGGTGTATCACTCCCCATAGTGGCAACCCGATACTACATGTGATGCACGGCTTATATCTACACGATACAACAACGTCTTACCTACCAGCCCGGGTCCACACACGCATATGAAACCCGTTGGACTCGCGTTGCCACCGCTACCCCGTTTTGGCCTCTTATAATCAAGCCCAATATGCGTGTCCCGTCCTCGACTTGGGTCAAGCCCACAAAGATACGTTTGGGATGTTGGTTGAAATGGGCCCCCACAAGCTACCCATCTAAGCTTGTCATTTCTAGTGTATACCACTTAACCCCTTTATCATGTTTTAATTACATGTTCCACTTTGGTTAAGTATTCTAATCGTATTTTCTATTGCCACCCAAGGCAACCACTAGATTTCCACATGCCACCCAAGGCACCCACTTAACCCCTCATGTCCCTCTACATGCTAATATGGTTAAGTGTTTCTTAATTAATTAATTAAGATCATGACCTCATAAAGACCTCTCACATTAGACCACCTTTTATGACTGCTGGATATGCCGGTTGGGTCCGGGCAGACTTCCACCATAAAAAGGGTCTAACCTCGTGTCTTTACCTTAATCACGTATTTAATTTATGACTAAGACCTCTCACATTGGGCCAATCATTTGTAGCTGCTGGATTTGCCAGTTGGGTCCGGGTAGACTTCCGCTACAAAAGGGTCCAACCTCGTGTCTTAGTTGATTAATTACACCTAATTAATCACCCCCATAATTTGTATTAATTATCCCTAATTAATTACACATTTTTAAGAATATGGGTAGACCTAACTTAATAGGTAAATTCCCAATTCCATAGTATGGGTAGACCTAACTTAATAGGTAAATTCCCAACTCCATAATATGGGTAGACCTAACTTAATAGGTAAATTCCCAATTATGTCCATTCATTTTATGTTATACACATTTCTATTAACATGCATATTAACCCCATCGTTTCCCACGTAATTCGTTCTCATGACATGTCATATAAATGGGAAGACTCACTATAAATGTAATGGGTTCAATCTTAGCACAACGTTGGCATTTACATGGGATTAGAAGGTGTCAACTTGCATCATAACATTAAACCCAACTAGCATAAATCATTAACCCAAACTTGCATATGAACTTGCATATAAACTTGCATATGAACTTGCATATAAACTTGCAAATGAACTTACATAACATGTCATTAATATAGAGGCAACCTTGCATATGTTATGCATATCATAAAAAGAGATAAACTTGCATATGAATCTTGCATATAAACTTACATATAAACTTGCATATGAGCTTGCATAACATGTCATACATAGAGGCAACCTTGCATATGTTATGCATATCACAAAAAGAGACAAACTTGCATATGAATCTTGCATATAAACTTGCATATGAGCTTACATAACATGTCATACATAAAAAGAGACAAACTTGCATATGAACTTATAACATATGACAACCACAACATGCATAAATCCTCATTTACATCCATAGCCTCCTAATATCCTATCCTAATTAGTTTAGCAATTGTTTGCTAAAGGCATAGGAACTCACCAAAACCAAGATTAGCAAACTTATGAAGTAGAACTAGTTGCTATATTTGAAGAAGATGATGATTAGAGGTTGATTAGCTTGCAACTTTCTTCATAAACTAGTGGAGGCTCCTCCTAAGTTTGATTTTGGCGGCATGATGGTATCAATTCTATTTTTAGTATGGATTAGGCTTGCATTAGGGTGTATTTATAGGATTAGGGTGTGTTTTAGACCATAGGATTAGCCCTAGGTTAGATTAGGTCCGTCAGATTTAGGAAGTTTCCAGAACTCAGCCCAAACCAGCCAGAAAAACCAGACCTGGTGCACCCAGGCCAATTGGCTCGACACCCTGTGTCGAAAGGCAAGTCGACAGGGCAGTCGACTTGGCCTGGCCCAAGTCGACAGGCCTATCGACAGCCCTGTCGACATGGCTAGGGCGGGACATTTCCCGCCTGAACCCCGCTGGTTCCAATTTCGAAATCTGAATTTGAATTTTAAATCTGTTTTGAACTTTGGATTTTCTGCAAACTTCATTGGGCCATAACTGGGCCATACGGACTCCGATTTACAAAATTTCGGACTCTATTTTGCGTATTTTTCTGAGACGAACGCAACGACGCAGCCCGTTTCCCCCAATTCTCAAACTTGAGATTATTTATTCTGCAATTAGTGAATTTTAGCATTAACTGAAATTCGGGTGTTACAAAATAAATATATTCACCATAACTTCGATCCAAAAGATTTTTTAATCGTTATTATTTAAAATAATTTATTTTAAATATTCAAAATCTACTAAAATAGCCAAATTAAAAAAAATTAATTGGTTCTGATTTTCCGGGTTGTAACATGTTGACACCGCTAGGGTTGACATGGCAGTCGGTTTCTGGAGGCTGGCAGCTACATATACGGGTCCATTTCTCTTGTTTTCTTCCCTGAAATTCAATGGAGGCCACATGCTGCTGGTGTCTGAACTGAACTGGATCCGTTATCTTCCACAACTATCAACTTTGCACACCAAACTTAGAGATTCAAGTGTAGATCCAACCTCTGCTATTTTCTACCTTTTTTATTAAGCCAAACATTATTAGTTAGTTACTTTTAGATTTAAACGATTAAAAGTAACTTGTGACATGACTGTGATTTGGATATATGCATGCCTGTGACTGAATCATATTGGATCTATCATAATTTGTGAACTTATAATATTCTTGGATCCCAGACATTATCATGCTGATCTATTTTATAGATCTAATTCTTTTTGGTTATTTCATCATGTCACATATATGGATCTTACCCCTTTTTCGAAGTTTGTTATTAATTTGTAATTATCATTATCAGGACAGTTAAACCTTTGTTTAGATCTAGATCATCAAGTTGTGATTAATTGAGATATGTCATTATTGGACATATTAATTCTTATTTGGATCTGTTCATCCTAAGTATGTTAGATCTAGTTTTATCATTACCCTTTTTCACTAGATCTGTTTTTATGTCCACCTTATTATTTTGCCAAGTACATGTCTATGCCAGTATATATGTTTATGTCAACATTGCTAGAATAATCACTATTGTAATTTTTCCCATCACATTGCCCTTTTTATTGTTATACCTAGGCTACTTTCTAGACTAGGCATGCCGCCAAAATTATGTGAATACGTTAGTTAGGGAACGAGGGAAAATATTAGAATTGGCATAACTTGAATAACTTGGATAGCCTGAATATGGATTTGGGCATATAATCCATTGTGAATAATTGGGTAAATGCGCATTAACACCCATAGAGGCATAGGTTTAATTAATTGATAATGAATGGCTAGGATTACAATTAGAAATTGTAATTGCACTTATGACACGTTGTTAGGTTGCATTAGTGGTGGAAGTCTGCCCGGACCCGACCGGCATATCCAACAACCTCTAATGTTGAACCTAATGTGAGAGATCTAAGTGCACAAATATGAATCGGGCTAAGACATGAGGTTAGGCCCAACTTGTGGAAGAAGTCTGCCCAGACCCGATCGGCATATCCAGCATCCACAAGTTGTAGGCCTAATGTGGGAGGTCTAGTCCATTATAACAACAAATGAAAATATGGTAATAATTGAAATACTTAACCTAGTAAAATCCATTGGGATTGTGTGAACATGAACATGAATAAAGGGTTAAGTAAACTTGGAGGGTTAAGTTAAGTATATCTGAGAGGGGTGGGTAATATCTAAATATAGGGCCACGAAACTTAATTAATTGGGGGTTATGTATTAAAGACACCTTTTAGTGTAAGCATAACCGATAGAAAGATTAAGGTTATATAAGTAAAGACATCTCTTAGGGTAAATATAACCTGTGGAAAACTTAGTAGGTGTAACACCTCGTGTATTCTATAACCGTGAAATTCACAAATTAAAGTATAACTAATTTCAAATCAGAGAATTAAGGGAAACGGGATACGCCATTGCGTTCGTCTCGGAATTTTGCTTGAGATAGAGTCTGAGTTTGCATAAAACGGATATCGTATGAAGAAGATATGGACGAACGAAGTTGGGCGAAAAACCAGAAAACGGGTCAGAATGCACTGGCACACTTGGGAAGTGCGCCAGAACAAAAATGAACTGGCGCACTTGGGTAGTGCGCCAGTACATTTTTGACCTGGCGCACCTGCCAAGTGCGCCCAGGTCAAAAATGACCTGCTGGTCAGGTCTGGTCAAGTCCTGGCTGGCCAGGTCTGTGTTTGGTCGATTTTCTGAGCCTTGCCTTGTCACTAGGGCTAGGTGTCAGCTCCTGGTTGGTCTCTCCTTCAAACGAACGGCTATTATTGAACCAAGCTTCATCGACGGTCTAAATTAACTCACAAACTCTATAAAAAGGACCTAAGTATAACCCTAATTCACATAAACTAAAATGGAGATGAGACCGTCATGCTGCTAAGGAGAGACTGAAGATAGCCATCAAAAATAGAGAGACAACTAGGAGATAATTCAAAGCTTAAAGCAACGTTAATCAAATCATAGCAACGCCTACAACAAAGGATAGCATCTCCAAATTCAGAATTCAGAATTCAGATTTCTGAATTGAAGATTCGCCATACGCTGTAAGTAGAGTGTTATTCCGATATGAATTAAATAATTGTGTTGATTTGTGTAATGTAAGAAATGGAATTGTGGCGATAATAATCTATATTTGTATGTTGCTTTGATGAAAAACGATTTCGGAATATTATGGTATACGATTGGATATTTGCAAGTACGCTATTTGCGTTGGAAACGAAATGGAATTGTGGCGATAATGACCTATATTTGTATGTTATTTTGATTCTAAACGATTTGGCAATGCTATGGTTTGATTCATACAAGTATGTGGCTTATGTTGACAACCACATGTTGTGGAATTTTGATTGGGACTTATGCAAGCATATGATTTATATCGAAAACTACATGTTTGTGGTAGTTATTTGCAACACCCATTTGGTAAATGCAAGTATAAGATTCATGTTGAAACAACAACTATATGTTGTAATAGTTTATTTTGAAATTCATGCAAGCCTATGATCTATTGTTATGACAACATGATGTAAAATTTTATGGTCATCTTTAGTGTAATTTGATTCACCTAAGTATTATGATTTATATGAAGGTTATGTTGAAATTGGCATCATAGTTCAAGTATAAAAATCATGATTTTGTGATAGTGACAAAAGCAAGCGTCGTTGTAAGCTTGTATTAATTTTATGAACATGTCTAAGCTATGTTTGTTATTATGCCTAGTTAAAAAACATGTTTTCTAAGCTTATGTTGTTATCTTAATCATATGATAATATATTTTTGGCGCATAAGTTACATTAGAAATTTACACTAGAATTGCATCCCCTTACAAGTTACATAGATTGGACAAAAACCCATGATTATATGAATAATAGGATTCATAATCAATTATGTTTATGCCATGACCATATAAGGACTCATGTTCAATAATGATTATGCCATAATTATATGATTAGAGTGGTTCATGTTTAAGTACTATTTATGCCAAGACTACATGCTTCGTTTACACCATGATTTTGTAAATAGGATGATTCATGGTTAAGTATTGCTTATATTATATGTTGTTACAATTGCAAGTTCACATATGCCTATCTTATGATAATTAGATCGTATGTTGCAAGTTCATGCGTTCACACTCCCCTTTTTATGTCACCTTATAAACACCATGTTATAGCCTCCCCTTTTCATATGGCTAAATTGGGTTTAAGTATTAAACCCAACACACCTTACATTGGAACGAACGAATAAAACGGGGGAAATGACGTTTGGGTTAAAAATATAGAACATATGTGTTGGCTTGTTTGACGCACGCCAATAACTTTGAAAAACAATTAAGTGGCATAAATAAATCTTAACCAATAAAGATGAATTTGAATAATGGGCCGCAAATATTTACATATAAAAAGAAGAAAGACAAAATATGTAAATGTAGAAAATACGATGTGTTTAACCCGAGGTTGGATTGAGTTGTGATGTAAACCTGCCCGGAACCGCCCAGCTGTCCAGTAGTCACAACAATACCTATCCAATGTGGGTGGTTAAACATGGAGCCCAATAAGGACCCGAGGTTAGACTGAGTTGTGGCGTAAGACTGCCCGGACCCAACTGGCAACAGGCAGCCACAACAATACCTGTCTAATGTGAGTGGTCAAGGCTTTAATAAGGCAATTAAGGCTGAGTCAGGATTGATAGGATTAAGTAAATTATATTAATACTTAATCAAAATGGAACATGCTAAACTAAACAGACTGATTGGGGGTTAGGTTTATAGAACAATTAACCAACTTAGCATGTTGGCTAGAAATAGAAAACCTAGTAGCGGGGGACCCTTTTCAGCTGTAACCCTATAAGGTATCATGATACCCTGAAACTAGGCAGGGTGGGGCACGATTACTGGGCTGACTGTAAGAGGTCAAATCGACGGCGGTGGTGCAGCAGTGTAGGTTCTAACGGGGTGCGGGCGGGCACACACTCCGGCGCAGAAAAATAAGGCACTGGGCACCAGTAGCATACCTGTGCATTCTAGGATTGTGTCGGGCTGCCACCATGGGACTTGATACACCCAATGGTGGGACCAGCATAGGTAACTACAACATCGGGGGCCGTAAGACACATGTAACTATGCGAGTAGGAGCCGATCATCATAAAATGGATCACTTCACCCTGATTATGGGGTGCCTGTTGGGAACTAGTTTATATGGGTACAGAGATTAATATGGGGTACGATAGTATATTCGACCCTAGACAACTTAACTAAGTTTATGGTGCTTTCCCATTTCTAGTTTATACTTATCATACCCAGTTCTTTATTCATAGACTGAATAGTCCTAGACTTACTCAGGCTTTATGTCTGACTCTACTTTTCTTTCGTCTTCTTTTCTTCCGTCCCCCCCCCCCCCAGGTCCACAGGGAGGGAATACCGCAGCTTGACCAGCCTTCATATCCAGCTTGAAGAGAAAGAATGTATTGCTTGGATCTTTTCGTTTTGGGCTATAGCTTTGGACAACAACTATGGGACCTTTGCAGTTTATTTATGTTTTCTTTATGCTTCTTTAAATAATGTAATCAAGACAGTTATGAAGATGTTATGTTTTTTTTGAAGTATTGTAAGACAATTATGGTATGGTTGGCGTAACACGTATTTTATTGAAATAAAAGTTGTTGTTTTCCGCTGTTCAAAAATATGTGTTCTTATATCTGTCTTGTATATCTGTGACTTATACTTATAAACCTCCACCAAAATTAGGGCATTCCCTTTGAGAGTGACCCTAACGGAGGTGGGGTGTTTCACTTGGTATCAGAGCATATGTTTACCAGACAAGATAAAAAGTTTTGAAAATTTATTTTCAAAAAGGAAATTTAAAGAAGCATTTTTAAAAGAAAAATATTATTTTATTTTAAAAGGCAAAGTCCCCCCAAAGCCATAGGTACTATCCCTTATCCTTCGTTTTGAATCTATCCTTTTTGTTTCAGCATGTCCGAAGAACTTAACTTGCCAGAGGTTGTACCAATACCTGGTTGGTTTAGACGGTTCTTAGAAACAAGGGCCACTCAGCGACGTCCTACCGTTCCTCCTTCCCCAGCTGCAGGAAATCATCTAGCTACAGCAGCACCTCTTCCTCCATTTCCTCCATGGGGAAACACGTTTGCTAAGATATGTAAAGATTTTAAAGCTATGGGAGGAAAGGATTTTCATGGAACTGAGTCCTTCGTGGCAGCTAGAAATTGGCTGAAGGAAACCGAGGACTTATTCATCATCTTTGAGGTAGAAGATAGACAGAAAGTACAACTGGCAGTATGGCTACTAAATGGCGAGGCTTCCTACTAGTGGGAAGTCACTAATGCAGAAAGACCAGTGGAGACATGGGAGGACTTTAGGGCAAGGTTTGAGGCTAAATTTCTCTCAGATGCGGAAAGGAGTTTGCAGTTGGAAAAATTCTTATTTCTTAAGCAAGGGAACAAGACAGTCAAAGAGTATGTTAATAAGTTCGATGAGCTGGCTAGGTTTGGGCTGGACCTAGTCAACACCCCGCACAAGAAGGCTCTTCGTTTTGTCAAAGGGTTGAATGAGCCATTACACAGTTTGGCCATGACCCATATACCCATGGGAGCTACGTATGAAAGGTTGGTATAAATGGCATTGCTGAACGAAAAGGATAAGGACAAAAAGGAGACAAAGGCAGAAAGCTCTCAAGGGAAGAAAGAGGGTTTGCAGCCTAAGAAGACAGACTTTAAGAAGGGCGGGAAAGACAACAAAGAGAAGAAGAAGTGTAATTTCTGTGGCAAAGTGGGGCACTTAGTGAAAGATTGCCGGAAAAAGAAGGCCAAGATGAATGGTGGGTGCTTTTCTTGCGGTGAGACAGGCCACATGGCTAAGGACTGCCCAAAGAAACGAGGACAGGGGCAGAGGGCTGGATCCACCTCGGGGGCGCAGGTTCATGTGCTAGAAGCGCCACCTCTGCAACAGTGAGGTATAAATACTACTATAGAAAGTGTAGTTTATCTTTATGATCACCCCGTTCGCACTTTATTTGATTCCGGCGCGTCACACTCCTTTATCTCGTCTGCTTTAGTTAAAATCTCTACACCTAAAAACTAGTATGGTAGAGGACCCCTTAATTGTTTCAAACCCAATTGGGGGCCCAGCTCATTTGTCTATGATCTGTTTGGGATTGAAAATTTCTATTCTAAGCATAGAATTTCAATGTAGTGCCTTTGTTTTGGGCTTTTCGGGATATGGTTTGATTTTGGGCATGGATTGGCTATCCAGTAATGGGGCCATCCTTGATTGTGAGAAAAGGGTTGTTAGGCTCCTGACCCAGCTCGGTAGCACTTTGGAAATTTCTTGTAATCATGCAGTTATACTTAGTTATCTTGAATCTCTAGATGCCTCCGTTGAAAATTTGCAATCGATTAGAGTGGTCCGGGAATATCCGGATGTCTTCGAAGAGGTGAAGGGCTTGCCTCCGAAGCGGGAGATAGACTTCCGTATACATCTTGTAGATAATGCAAAGCCCGTTGCGTCGCCCGTTAGACACATGGCTCCACGGGAAAGGAAAGAGCTCAGTAAACAGATTAAAGAGCTTCTAGAGAAGGGGTTCATTAGAAGGAGCATTTCAGAATGGGGCGCTCCAGTAGTGTTCGCCACTAAGGCAGAAGGTTCATTTCGCTTATGCATGAGTTGTGGAGAATCACCTTAGAATCATATGATAATATATGTGACACATAAGTACATTTGGCAACATGGCTGGCATTTATTTCCAAGAGATAGTTCTGCTACGTGGAATACCTGTTAGTAAGTGGACGAGATCTAAAATTCACT
Organism: Allium sativum; assembly: GCA_030737875.1. Classification (NCBI taxonomy): domain Eukaryota; kingdom Viridiplantae; phylum Streptophyta; class Magnoliopsida; order Asparagales; family Amaryllidaceae; genus Allium; species Allium sativum. The sequence continues at coordinate 415,054,429 of CM060923.1, read as the reverse complement.
AGTGAATTTTGGAGAGCCTGCATAAAACCATGATTATATGAATAGAAGGACTCATGTTCAATTATGATTATGCCATAATTATATGAAGGTTGGGTTGAGTAATTCTTTGGGTGTCAGTCTGATGTTGATTTCGGTCTTCGGGGCTGATGCTTAGAGAATTCTTCTCCTAGTCAATATATATGTGGCATAGGTTTCCAGTTTTGACATTGCCTAATGGGCACAAAGATTTTACTTGCTTCTATCATTCGACTATACCTTTAGGTAGGACCATTTCCTATCAATGAGAAAATAGGGAAAATGGCATATAGATTGGAGCTACCCGAAAAATTGGCTGGGGTTCACAACGTCATTCACGTTTCACATCTCTGAAAATGACTACATGAGTCTGCTGAAGTGGTAAAGCCAAATATCCTAGGAAAAGATGAAGTGGAACGCGAAGCAACCGTAAGGAAAGTTCTAACCCGCATATTAGAAACGGAAGTGAAGAAGCTACGCAACCGCGAAGTCAAGCTCGTCAAAGTTCAGTCGAGCGACGCCGAAGAAGATGCAACTTGGAAAACTGAAGCTAGAATACGCGCAGCTTACCTTTTTCTTTTCGAGGGTACATCTTTGATCTTTCCTTTTTCCTTAAGTTGCGCTTTTATCTATCTTTTTAGGAATATCTCCTCGACCTCATCTTTTAGGTAGAAACCCTTTGGATGAAAACATGTAATTGAAACATGTTATGGATGATGGTTGCAAGTGGTTGCAAGTGATTGCTAGTGGTTGCTCGTGGTTGCATATACACACACAATCTAGGTTTTAGATCGGCTCAGTCACTTCATATTGTATATGCATATATGTTTGCATTTGTATATGGTTGAATTTTAATGTGTTGTCATATGGATGTTGCATTTGTATGAATGATTGTGCACTCATATAGAATCATGAATAGGAAAATTTGCATACATAATGGATTCATGGCACTTACATAATTTGCATTAAGGAGGTCAACTGAATCAGTAGACCGCCTGATTTTGCATTAGATAAGTACATGTACACACACACTTCGCATATGATCATGAAGCATTAGAAGTCTTTTAAGGACAATGGATGCTCGTGTTTGATGGATGAGTAGATGGATGTTTGGATGTTAGGATGTACATTCTTCCTGAACTTGAAGATTTCGGGGACGAAATCCTTTTTAAGTGGGGGAGAATGTAACACCCCGTGTATTCTGTAACCGTGAAATTCACAAATTAAAGTATAACTAATTTCAAATCAGAGAATTAAGGGAAACGGGATACGCCATTGCGTTCGTCTTGGAATTCTGCTTGAGATAAAGTCTGAGTTTGCGTAAAATGGATATCGTATGAAGAAGATATGGACGAACGAAGTTGGGCGAAAAACCAGAAAACGGGTCAGAATGCACTGGCGCACTTGGGAAGTGCGCCAGAACAAAAATGAACTGGCGCACTTGGGAAGTGCGCCATCACATTTTTGACCTGGCGCACCTGCCAAGTGCGCCCAGGTCAAAAATGACCTGCTGGTCAGGTCTGGTCAAGTCCTGGCTAGCCAGGTCTGTGTTTGGTCGATTTTCTGAGCCTTGCCTTGTCACTAGGGCTAGGTGTCAGCTCATGGTTGGTCTGTCCTTCAAACGAACGGCTATTATTGAACCAAACTTCATCGACGTTCTAAATTAACTCACAAACTCTATAAAAAGGACCTAAGTCTAACCCTAATTCACATAAACTAAAAAGGAGATGAGACCGTCATGCTGCTGAGGAGAGACTGAAGATAGCCATCAGAAATTGAGAGACAACTAGGAGATAATTCAGAGCTTAAAGCAACGTTAATCAAATCAAAGCAACGCCTAAAACAAAGGATAGAATCTCCAAATTCAGAATTCAGATTTCTGAATTGAAGATTCGCTATACGCTGTAAGTAGAGTGCTATTCCGATATGAATTAAATAATTGTGTTGATTTGTGTAATGTAAGAAATGGAATTGTGGCGATAATAATCTATATTTGTATGTTGCTTTGATGCAAAATGATTTGGGAATATTATGGTATACGATTGGATATTTGCAAGTACGCGATTTGCATTGGAAACGAAATGGAATTGTGGCGATAATGACCTATATTTGTATGTTATTTTGATTCTAAACGATTTGGCAATGCTATGGTTTGATTCATACAAGTATGTGGCTTATGTTGACAACCACATGTTGTGGAATTTTGATTGGGACTTATGCAAGCATATGATTTATATTGAAAACTACATGTTTGTGGTAGTTATTTACAACACCCATTTGGTAAATGCAAGTATAAGATTCATGTTGAAACAACAACTATATGTTGTAATAGTTTATTTTGAAATTCATGCAAGCCTATGATCTATTGTTATGACAACATGATGTAAAATTTTATGGTCATCTTTAGTGTAATTTGATTCACCTAAGTATTATGATTCATATGAAGGTTATGTTGAAATTGGCATCATAGTTCAAGTATAAAAATCATGATTTTGTGATAGTGACAAAAGCAAGCGTCGTTGTAAGCTTGTACTAATTTTACGAACATGTCTAAGCTATGTTTGTTATTATGCCTAGTTAAAAAACATGTTTTCTAAGCTTATGTTGTTATCTTAATCATATGATAATACATTTTTGGTGCATAAGTTACATTAGAAATTTACACTAGAATTGCATCTCCTTACAAGTTACATAGATTGGACAAAAACCCATGTTTATATGAATAATAGGATTCATAATCAATTATGTTTATGCCATGACCATATAAGGACTCATGTTCAATAATGATTATGCCATAATTATATGATTAGAGTGGTTCATGTTTAAGTACTATTTATGCCAAGACTACATGCTTAGTTTACACCATGATTTTGTGAATAGGATGATTCATGGTTAAGTATTGCTTATATTATATGTTGTTACAATTGCAAGTTCACATATGCCTATCTTATGATAATTAGATCGTATGTTGCAAGTTTATGCGTTCACACTCCCCTTTTTATGTCACCTTATAAACACCATGTTATAGCCTCCCCTTTTCATATGGCTAAATTGGGTTTAAGTATTAAACCCAACACACCTTACATTGGAACGAACGAATAAAACGGGGGAAATGACGTTTGGGTTAAAAATATAGAACATATGTGTTGGCTTGTTTGACGCACGCCAATAACTTTGAAAAACAATTAAGTGGCATAAATAAATCTTAACCAATAAAGATGAATTTGAATAATGGGCCGCAAATATTTACATATAAAAAGAAGAAAGACAAAATATGTAAATGTAGAAAATACGATGTGTTTAACCCGAGGTTGGATTGAGTTGTGATGTAAACCTGCCCGGAACCGCCCGGCTGTCCAGTAGTCACAACAATACCTATCCAATTTGGGTGGTTAAACATGGAGCCCAATAAGGACTCGAGGTTAGACTGAGTTGTGGCGTAAGACTGCCCGGACCCAACTGGCAACAGGCAGCCACAACAATACCTGTCTAATGTGAGAGGTCAAGGCTTTAATAAGGCAATTAAGGCTGAGTCAGGATTGATAGGATTAAGTAAATTATATTAATACTTAATCAAAATGGAACATGCTAAACTAAACAGACTGATTGGGGGTTAGGTTTATAAAACACTTAACCAACTTAGCATGTTGGCTAGAAATAGAAAACCTAGTAGCGGGGGACCCTTTTCAGCAGTAACCCTATAAGGTATCATGATACCTTGAAACTAGGCAGGGTGGGGCACGATTACTGGGCTGACTGTAAGAGGTCAAATCGACGGCGGTGGTGCAGCAGTGTAGGTTCTAACGGGGTTCGGGCGTGCACGCACTCCTGCGCAGAAAAATAAGGCACTGGGCACCAGTAGCATACCTGTGCATTCTAGGATTGTGTCGGGCTGCCACCATGGGACTTGATACACCCTATGGTGGGACCAGCATAGGTAACTACAACATCGGGGGCCGTAAGACACATGTAACTATGCGAGTAGGAGCCGATCATCATAAAATGGATCACTTCACCCTGATTATGGGGTGCCTATTGGGAACTAGTTTATATGGGTACAGAGATTAATATGGGGTACGATAGTATATTCGACCCTAGACAACTTAACTAAGTTTATGGTGCTTTCCCATTTCTAGTTTATACTTATCATACCCAGTTCTTTATTCATAGACTGAATAGTCCTAGACTTACTCAGGCTTTATGTCTGACTCTACTTTTCTTTCGTCTTCTTTTCTTCCGTTTTTCCCCCAGGTCCACAAGGAGAGAATACCGCAGCTTGACCAGCCTTCATATCCAGCTTGAAGAGAAAGAATGTATTGCTTGGATCTTTTCGTTTTGGGCTATGGCTTTGGACAACAACTATGGGACTTTTGCAGTTTATTTATGTTTTCTTTATGCTTCTTTAAATAATGTAATCAAGACAGTTATGAAGATGTTATGTTTTTTTTTGAAGTATTGTAAGACAATTATGGTATGGTTGGCGTAACACGTATTTTATTGAAATAAAGGTTGTTGTTTTCCGCTGTTCAAAAATATGTGTTCTTATATCTGTCTTGTATATCTGTGACTTATACTTATAAACCTCCACCAAAATTAGGGCATTCCCTTTGAGAGTGACCCTAACGGAGGTGGGGTGTTTCACTTGGTATCAGAGCATAGGTTTACCAGATAAGATAAAAAGTTTGGAAAATTTAATTTCAAAAAGGAAATTTAAAGAAGCATTTTTAAAAGAAAAATATTATTTCATTTTAAAAGGCAAAGTCCCCCCAAAGCCATAGGTACAATCTCTTATCCTTCGTTTTGAATCTATCATTTTTGTTTCAGCATGTCCGAAGAACTTAACTTGCCAGAGGGTGTACCAATACCTGGTTGGTTTAGACGGTTCTTAGAAGCAGGGGCCACTCAGCCAGGTCCTACCGTTCCTCCTCCCCCAGCTGCAGGAAATCATCCAGCAGCACCTCTTCCTCCACCTCCTCCACGGGGAAACACGTTTGCTAAGATATGTAAAGATTTTAAAGCTATGGGAGGAAAGGATTTTCATGGAACTGAGTCCTTCGTGGCAGCTCGAAATTGGCTGAAGGAAACCGAGGACTTATTCATCATCTTTGAGGTAGAAGATAAACAGAAAGTACAACTGGCAGTATGGCTACTAAATGGCGAGGCTTCCTACTGGTGGGAAGTCACTAATGCAGAAAGACCAGTGGAGACATGGGAGGACTTTAGGGCAAGGTTTGAGGCTAAATTTCTCTCTGATGCGGAAAGGAGTTTGCAGTTGGAAAATTTCTTATTTCTTAAGCAAGGGAACAAGACAGTCAAAGAGTATGTTAATCAGTTCGATGAGCTGGCTAGGTTTGGGCTGGACCTAGTCAACACCCCGCACAAGAAGGCTCTTCGTTTTGTCAAAGGGTTGAATGAGCCATTACACAGTTTGGCCATGACCCATATACCCATGGGAGCTACGTATGAAAGGTTGGTACAAATGGCATTGCTGAACGAAAAGGATAAGGACAAAAAGGAGACAAAGGCAGAAAGCTCTCAAGGGAAGAAAGAGGGTTTGCAGCCTAAGAAGACAGACTTTAAGAAGGGCGGGAAAGACAACAAAGAGAAGAAGAAGTGTAATTTCTGTGGCAAAGTGGGGCACTTAGTGAAAGATTGCCGGAAAAAGAAGGCCAAGATGAATGGTGGGTGCTTTTCTTGCGGTGAGACAGGCCACATGGCTAAGGACTGCCCAAAGAAACGAGGACAGGGGCAGAGGGCTGGATCCACCTCGGGGGCGCAGGTTCATGTGCTAGAAGCGCCACCTCTGCAACAGCGAGGTATAAATACTACTATAGAAAGTGTAGTTTATCTTTATGATCACCCCGTTCGCACTTTATTTGATTCCGGCGCGTCACACTCCTTTATCTCGTCTGCTTTAGTTAAAATCTCTACACCTAAAAACTAGTATGGTAGAGGACCCCTTAATTGTTTCAAACCCAATTGGGGGCCCAGCTCATTTGTCTATGATCGGTTTGGGATTGAAAATTTCTATTCTAAGCATAGAATTTCAATGTAGTGCCTTTGTTTTGGGCTTTTCGGGATATGGTTTGATTTTGGGCATGGATTGGCTATCCAGTAATGGGGCCATCCTTGATTGTGAGAAAAGGGTTGTTAGGCTCTTGACCCAACTCGGTAACACTTTGGAAATTTCTTGTAATCATGCAGTTATACTTAGTTATCTTGAATCGCTAGATGCCTCCGTTGAAAATTTGCAATCGATTAGAGTGGTCCGGGAATATCCGGATGTCTTCGAAGAGGTGAAGGGCTTGCCTCCGAAGCGGGAGATAGACTTCCGTATACATCTTTTAGATAATGCAAAGCCCGTTGCGTCGCCCGTTAGACACATGGCTCCACGGGAAAGGAAAGAGCTCAGTAAACAGATTAAAGAGCTTCTAGAGAAGGGGTTCATTAGAAGGAGCATTTCAGAATGGGGCGCTCCAGTAGTGTTCGCCACTAAGGCAGAAGGTTCATTTCGCTTATGCATGAGTTGTGGAGAATCACCTTAGAATCATATGATAATATATGTGACACATAAGTACATTTGGCAACATGGCTGACATTTATTTCCAAGAGATAGTTCTGCTACGTGGAATACCAGATAGTAAGTGGACAAGATCTAAAATTCACTAGTGAATTTTGGAGAGCCTGCATAAAACCATGATTATATGAATAGAAGGACTCATGTTCAATTATGATTATGCCATAATTATATGAAGGTTGGGTTGAGTAATTCTTTGGGTGTCAGTCTGATGTTGATTTCGGTCTTCGGGGCTGATGCTTAGAGAATTCTTCTCCTAGTCAATATATATGTGGCATAGGTTTCCAGTTTTAACATTGCCTAATGGGCACAAAGATTTTACTTGCTTCTATCATTCGACTATACCTTTAGGTAGGACCATTTCCTATCATTGAGAAAATTGGGAAAATGGCATATAGATTGGAGCTACCCGAAAAATTGGCCGGGGTTCACAACGTCTTTCACGTTTCACATCTCTGAAAATGACTACATGAGTCTGCTGAAGTGGTAGAGCCAAATATCCTAGGAAAAGATGAAGTGGAACGCGAAGCAACCATAAGGAAAGTTCTAACCCGCATATTAGAAACGGATGTGAAGAAGCTACGCAACCGCGAAGTCAAGCTCGTCAAAGTTCAGTGGAGCGACGGCGAAGAAGATGCAACTTGGAAAGCTGAAGCTAGAATACGTGCAGCCTAACCTTTTCTTTTCGAGGGTACATCTTTGATCTTTCCTTTTTCCTTAAGTTGCGCTTTTATCTATCTTTTTTGGAATATCTCCTCGACCTCATCTTTTACGTAGAAACCCTTTGGATGAAAACATGTAATTGAAACATGTTATGGATGATGGTTGCAAGTGGTTGCAAGTGATTGCTAGTGGTTTCTCGTGGTTGCATATACACACACAATTTAGGTTTTAGATCGGCTCAGTCACTTCATATTGTATATGCATATATGTTTGCATTTGTATATGGTTGAATTTTAATGTGTTGTCATATGGATGTTGCATTTGTATGAATGATTGCGCACTCATATAGAATCATGAATAAGAAAATTTGCATACATAATGGATTCATGGCACTTACATAATTTGCATTAAGGAGGTCAACTGAATCAGTAGACCGCCTGATTTTGCATTAGATAAGTACATGTACACACACACTTCGCATATGATCACGAAGCATTAGAAGTCTTTTAAGGACAATGGATGCTCCTGTTTGATGGATGAGTAGATGGATGTTTGGATGTTAGGATGTACATTCTTCCTGAACTTGAAGATTTCGGGGACGAAATCATTTTTAAGTGGGGGAGAATGTAACACCCCGTGTATTCTATAACCGTGAAATTCACAAATTAATGTATAACTAATTACAAATCAGAGAATTAAGGGAAACGGGATACGCCATTGCGTTCGTCTCGGAATTCTGCTTGAGATAGAGTCTGAGTTTGCGTAAAACGGATATCGTATGAAGAAGATATGGACGAACGAAGTTGGGCGAAAAACCAGAAAACGGGTCAGAATGCACTGGCGCACTTGGGAAGTGCGCCAGTACATTTTTGACCTGGCGCACCTGCCAAGTGCGCCCAGGTCAAAAATGACCTGCTGGTCAGGTCTGGTCAAGTCCTGGCTGGCCAGGTCTGTGTTTGGTCGATTTTCTGAGCCTTGCCTTGTCACTAGGGCTAGGTGTCAGCTCCTGGTTGGTCTCTCCTTCAAACGAACGGCTATTATTGAACCAAGCTTCATCGACGTTCTAAATTAACTCACAAACTCTATAAAAAGGACCTAATTCTAACCCTAATTCACATAAACTAAAATGGAGATGAGACCGTCATGCTGCTGAGGAGAGACTGAAGATAGCCGACAGAAATAGAGAGACAACTAGGAGATAATTCAAAGCTTAAAGCAACGTTAATCAAATCAAAGCAACGCCTACAACAAAGGATAGAATCTCCAAATTCAGAATTCAGAATTCAGATTTCTGAATTGAAGATTTGCCACACGCTGTAAGTAGAGTGCTATTCCGATATGAATTAAATAATTGTGTTGATTTGTGTAATGTAAGAAATGGAATTGTGGTGATAATAATCTATATTTGTATGTTGCTTTGATGCAAAACGATTTGGGAATATTATGGTATACGATTGGATATTTGCAAGTACGCGATTTGCGTTGGAAACGAAATGGAATTGTGGCGATAATGACCTATATTTGTATGTTATTTTGATTCTAAACGATTTGGCAATGCTATGGTTTGATTCATACAAGTATGTGGCTTATGTGGACAACCACATGTTGTGGAATTTTGATTGGGACTTATGCAAGCATATGATTTATATCGAAAACTACATGTTTGTGGTAGTTATTTACAACACCTATTTGGTAAATGCAAGTATTAGATTCCTGTTGAAACAACAACTATATGTTGTAATAGTTTATTTTGAAATTCATGCAAGCCTATGATCTATTGTTATGACAACATGATGTAAAATTTTATGGTCATCTTTAGTGTAATTTGATTCACCTAAGTATTATGATTCATATGAAGGTTATGTTGAAATTGGCATCATAGTTCAAGTATAAAAATCATGATTTTGTGATAGTGACAAAAGCAAGCGTCGTTGTAAGCTTGTATTAATTTTATGAACATGTCTAAGCTATGTTTGTTATTATGCCAAGTTAAAAAACATGTTTTCTAAGATTATGTTGTTATCTTAATCATATGATAATATATTTTTGGCGCATAAGTTACATTAGAAATTTACACTAGAATTGCATCCCCTTACAAGTTACATAGATTGGAAAAAAACCCATGATTATATGAATAATAGGATTCATAATCAATTATGTTTATGCCATGACCATATAAGGACTCATGTTCAATAATGATTATGCCATAATTATATGATTAGAGTGGTTCATGTTTAAGTACTATTTATGCCAAGACTACATGCTTCGTTTACACCATGATTTTGTGAATAGGATGATTCATGGTTAAGTATTGCTTATATTATATGTTGTTACAATTGCAAGTTCACATATGCCTATCTTATGATAATTAGATCGTATGTTGCAAGTTCATGCGTTCACACTCCCCTTTTTATGTCACATTATAAACACCATGTTATAGCCTCCACTTTTCATATGGCTAAATTGGGTTTATGTATTAAACCCAACACACCTTACATTGGAACGAACGAATAAAACGGGGGAAATGACGTTTGGGTTAAAAATATAGAACATATGTGTTGGCTTGTTTGACGCACGCCAATAACTTTGAAAAACAATTAAGTGGCATAAATAAATCTTAACCAATAAAGATGAATTTGAATAATGGGCCGCAAATATTTACATGTAAAAAGAAGAAAGACAAAATATGTAAATGTAGAAAATACGATGTGTTTAACCCGAGGTTGGATTGAGTTGTGATGTAAACCTGCCCGGAACCGCCCGGCTGTCCAGTAGTCACAACAATACCTGTCCAATGTGGGTGGTTAAACATGGAGCCCAATAAGGACCCGAGGTTAGACTGAGTTGTGGCGTAAGACTGCCCGGACCCAACCGGCAACAGGCAGCCACAACAATACCTGTCTAATGTGAGAGGTCAAGGCTTTAATAAGGCAATTAAGGCTGAGTCAGGATTGATAGGATTAAGTAAATTATATTAATACTTAATCAAAATGGAACATGCTAAACTAAACAGACTGATTGGGGGTTAGGTTTATAAAACACTTAACCAACTTAGCATGTTGGCTAGAAATAGAAAACCTAGTAGCGGGGGACCCTTTTCAGCAGTAACCCTATAAGGTATCATAATACCCTGAAACTAGGCAGGGTGGGGCACGTTTACTGGGCTGACTGTAAGAGGTCAAATCGACGGCGGTGGTGCAGCAGTGTAGGTTCTAACGGGGTGCGGGCGTGCAAACACTCCGGCGCAAAAAAATAAGGCACTGGGCACCAGTAGCATACCTGTGCATTCTAGGATTGTGTCGGGCTGCCACCATGGGACTTGATACACCCCATGGTGGGACCAGCATAGGTAACTACAACATCGGGGGCCGTAAGACACATGTAACTATGCGAGTAGGAGCCGATCATCATAAAATGGATCACTTCACCCTGATTATGGGGTGCCTGTTGGCAACTAGTTTATATGGGTACAGAGATTAATATGCGGTACGATAGTATATTCGACCCTAGACAACTTAACTAAGTTTATGGTGCTTTCCCATTTCTTGTTTATACTTATCATACCCAGTTCTTTATTCATAGACTGAATAGTCCTAGACTTACTCAGGCTTTATGTCTGACTCTACTTTTCTTTCGTCTTCTTTTCTTCCGTCCCCCCCCCCCCCAGGTCCACAGGGAGGGAATACCACAGCTTGACCAGCCTTCATATCCAGCTTGAAGAGAAAGAATGTATTGCTTGGATCTTTTCATTTTGGGCTATGGCTTTGGACAGCAACTATGGGACTTTTGCAATTTATTTATGTTTTCTTTATGCTTCTTTAAATAATGTAATCAAGTCAGTTATGAAGATGTTATGTTTTTTTTGAAGTATTGTAAGACAATTATGGTATGGTTGGTGTAACACGTATTTTATTGAAATAAAAGTTGTTGTTTTCCACTGTTCAAAAATATGTGTTCTTATATCTGTCTTGTATATCTGTGACTTATACTTATAAACCTCCACCAAAATTAGGGCATTCCCTTTGAGAGTGACCCTAACGGAGGTGGGGTGTTTCAGTAGGGGATACAAGTCATGGGGGAGAGCTTGTATCATATTGTGTGGGACCCATTTCAGTCACCCGGAGTTGGTATCGAATGGAGTACTCCGAACTAGGTCGGAGAAGGGACACGCTTACTGAATTGACTGTAAGAGATCCAAACGTGTAGGATGGTGTGGGCGGCGTAAACCGACCGGGCCGTGTGCGTGCATGAGCCGGGAAGAAGGGGATAGGACGACCGTGACACCTATAGATATGGGGCTATGCATATTAGCGGTGGGTTGCCACTTTGGGACTTGATACATCCTACGGTGTGGCCGACACAGAGTATCTACGGGGATATAGGAGCCGATCGATTAGGGTAGTAGTTAGGATACAATTGGACATATGCCAAAGTCTACAACATTATAGTGGAAGGGATCATCTCATTCTGGTTATACTAGTAATAGTGCAGAGTAATCATTAGGGAAGCGTATACACTTTATCCTGTATACCTTGTGACACCTGCCTTTTACGTAATAATCTCTCTTATCCACTTTATATGCCTATCGTGCTACTTTTAATTATTTACTTGCTAAAATTAACTAGACTTGCCAGACTTTATGTCGAACCCTTTTTGTTTCCTCTTCTTTCTTTCGTTCCCCCTCCCACCCAGGTTCTTAGGGCGGGAACACGCAGGCTTAGTCAGGACTCATTTATCATCTTGCTACGAGCTTCTTTGGAAGTATGGCTCAAGTTCTTATCTCTACTATGGCTTTTTTTGGGAATTATGTTTTCTTTTAAGTATTTATGTACTTTAATGGTACAAGACATAAGTTATGTTATTGTAATTGGCTTTATGTAGTTTTCAGACTTATGGTATTTTGGACCATGATGTTATGATTTATGTTTGAAATAGAAATTTAAATTCCGCCATTGCTTTTACGTGTGTCTTCTAATATTTATGTTTTGTTTACTTATAACGCTTCACGAAACTTAATGCATTCCCTTTGCGAGTGACATTAACGGACATGGGGTGTCATATGTATGTATAATGAATAGGTCATAGCATGGAAGCTAATAAGAGGAATAAAATTGTGTGCCCGACAAATAGGTACATATTAGCTGTATTTATTAGGTTTGATGATTTTATGAGCCGATTTGCTAAACTATAGGCCTTTTCTTTTTCTATTTGATTGATGAGATCCCTGTTAGGCATGTTGTGGTTTTACCGATCAGCTCGTACAACGGAGGTTATGGCGAAATTTTTCAAAAATTTGAGGCGTCAGCCAAATTTTTAGAAATTTGAAAGTTCTTAGAAACTAAAATGTTGAAGAACTTGAGTCAGGCAAAGTTTGAGTTGATTAAGTAAACAACCTTCGATTCTATCTTCCTTTTCGGGGACGAAAAGAATTTAAGTGGGGGAGATTGTAACAACCTAGATTTTGGAACCAATTTAAAATTTTATTCTTGGTTGATTTAATGGATTTTAAGAATTTAAAATGATTTATTTTGAGAATTAAGGATTCAAAATTTATTTAAATCAAAGTTAGAACGTATAAATTTAAAATTTAATTAAAACGAACTTGAAATGGCGCGGTAGTTTGAAAAATTGGTTTTAAACTTCAGTTGAATATATATAATTCGTTATAAGTCAGAATTTGTTGAAACAAGAAATGTTAGAACCTATTTAATTATATATTTCTAACGAATGTAAGAAACTAAGATTTCACTTTATAAATTGTAACTTATGTCCAGTTTAAAATTTAAAATAGTCGCTATAGAATTAATATATATTTTTATAATATATAGCCCTTAAAAATAGACATTTTGCAAACGACCTCCATTTTCGATGAAATAACTTTTGTTGGATCCGAAATGTAAAATTATTGTTAGGTTTAAAATTTCAAGTCATTTGGACTTAGTATGTGAGCGTAGTAAATTTAAACGTGTTTTCAATTTCATTTTGAATTTAATAAGCTAATAAAAATGTCATTTTTCAAACGGTCTCCAAATTCGATGAATTTAATTTTTTTAGGACTATATCGTCAAAATATAGTTAGATTTCAATTTTCATAATTTTTGGAGTCAGTATGTGGTCCCGGTAAATTGAAGTGTACGTTTAAATTCAATATTGACCGTTATATTAATTTATATTATAATTTTGATAAAAATGGACTGAAATAGTTGAATTGGCCTACGAAACATATTCCATTGTGTTCAGAATGGGGGTATTTAGCTAGGAGTGACACTCATTGAGATTCGTTTTGTACCACCCCACTCCGTTAATGTCACTCGTTAAGAGAATGCATTAAGTTTCGTAAAGCATTATAGGTAAAAAGAAACATAAACATTACAAGACAGGTATAAAATAGCAGCGAAATTTAAAACTTTATTAATCATAAAGCATCGTACTTCAAAACACGGTTATATCATATGCCTGAAAAAAATGAAACCCAGTACATCATTAAAATTTATGTCTTTTACTTAAAACATCAGAGTATAATAATAAAAGAAGCATAATTCCCCAAACAAAAACATATCCATAGTAGAAAAGATGACAGCTCGAGAAATACATTTAAGCAGCTCCAAGTAGAATAAAAGCAGAATCCTAGTCAAGCTTGAGTATTCCCACCCTGAGAACCTTGTGGGGGGGGGAGGGGAGGAAGAGGAAACAAAAAGGGTCAGACATAAAGTCCGGCGAGTCCAGTTACTTTTAGCATGTAAATAAGTAAAAGTATCATGACAAACATATAAAGTGGATAAGAGAGATAACATCATAAAAGGCAGGTACGACAAGGTAAACATGATAAACATGATAGAGTATATTACGCTTCTCTAATGATTTCTATTTCTCTCTCTCTCTCTCTCTCTCTGCACCAATACTAGTGTCTTATTAACAAGATGATCCGCAACAAGTATAAGATGGTAGACTTAGGTGTACTTCCAGTGAGAGGTTTTTACCTTATATAATCAACATACATCCCAACATACCGGAGTTACCCCTAGGGATATTAACGGGCTTCCCAACATACCGGAGTCTAGATGTACCCTATTTACTACCCTAATCGATCCACTCCCTACTCCATAGATACCATATACTTGCCCCACAGTAGGGTGTATCACTCCCTAAAGTGGAAACCGTTCGTTTTCAGGATGTGCACAACCATATCTACATGCATCACGATGTCTAAACCTCCTCTGCCTGACCCATGCATGCACATGACCCCATCGGAGTGCGCTGCCCACACCGTCCACCTCGCTAGGATCTCTTACAATCAGCCCATTAAGCGTGCCTTGACTCTAGACTAGTTTGGAGTACTCGTTTGATACCTATATATGGGTTACTGACTGAAACAGGTCCCACACACAAGATGGTACAAGCTTCACCCAACGCTTGCATCCCCACTAGGTTTTTTATAGGTTATGCCATACTAGAGTAAAAGATAGCATAACCCCATAGGTTAAGTTTGTGGGCCTATATATAAATATTATCCACCCACCCAAGATTTACATAACCCACCCACTATTTCAAACAAGTGTACTTAACCCCGACTCAAGTCATATGTTCATACAATCCGTATGGATTCAACTAGGTTAAGTATTCCAATTCATCACCATATTCATTTATGGTTATAATGTGCTAGACCTCCCATATTAAGCCTATCACTTGTGGATGTTAGATACACCAGTCGGTTCCGGGCAAACTTCTTCCACATGTTAGACTTAACCACGTGTCTTAGAACGTCTCTTGTTTGTACACTTAGACCCCTCAAATTAGATTCACCACTTGTGGTCGCTGGATATGCCAGGCGGTTCCGGGCAGACTTCCAGCACAAGTGTAATCTAACCTTGTGTCTAAGTGCAGTTATAGTTTCTAATTTCTATAATTATAGGCATTTAATTTATTAACCAATTATTCCTATGTCGTTATAGGTTTTCATGCCCTTTCCCAAGTTATGTTCATAATGAACAATATACCTCAAATTAAGGTCTTTAATCACAAGTTGATTCATGCCCCAAGTTCATGTTCATATATTTCGTTCAAGTTACGCCCAAATTTCCAATTACAAGTTATGCCCCAAATTTTACCGTTTTCCCCTCATTCCCAATTTAACGTGTTTTCATATTTTAGTGGCACGCCTAGGCTCGAAGGTAGCCTGGCTATAAAAATAAAAGGGAAAAGATGAAGGAAAGAGGACAAAAATGATCATACTAACAAGATCGACATATAATGGCAGAAATAGGCATAAACATATAGTGGCATAATGACAAGATATACATATAGGAATAGATCTGATGAACATGTGACAACAGAACTGCTTCAGACATAATTAGGACATCATAACAGTCATGTTAAGATCTAAACAATGAATTAGATATTCAACTAATAACAGATCTGATTTAGCCTCAAACATAATAGGAATAGGCATGATGTGATCTAAATGGTGGATCAGATCTAACAATAATGGCATATCCGACGTGGTAAATAGGTATAGATACAGATTTGGTTCATATTCATGTCAGAATAACTTAGATAACAGGTTACAGCAGATCTGATATGATTCAAATAGTCACAGTCATAGATCCAAGTTATAGTCATGTCAATATTTACTTTTTAAATATTCAGATCTAAAATTAACAGTACATAAACAAACCGTCCGGTTTGTAAATGAATATTTATTTATTCGCATTCACGTTAAAAATTATATTTTTAACGATAAAACATTTTATTTCAACATATGAATTTCTATTCAGTTCATTCTTTAAATAAAATGATATTTTTATTTTTCTAACTTATTTTAGAAAATTTCGGCGGCATAACGGCACGATACTAGAAACGGGACGAGGCCTAGCCTTATCCCCGGTCAAGTGAAGGCCCACGCCATTCACACATCAATCAAATCCATTCCATCTCACCAAACAATCAAGTTTCAATCAAATGATCTAACTAATTTTTGCAATCAAACAAACAAGTCCATGGTCTGTGGACGATTGTGTCGGGTGCTACTAAGCACCGTCTGCATCCTAGTATATATATATAACTAGAAAAGAAATTGAAGAGTGAGAAATTCTCACCAACAGCTATCCTAACTCCACGGCTCTTCTTTTGCCGAAACCTTCGTCGTTCTCGCCTTTTTGTCATCTTCGTTGCCCGTATTTTCTACAAACGTAAAAATCGAATTTTACTTCGCTATTCAATATATAAAAATCGAATTTTTACTTCGCTATTCAATATATAAAAATCGAATTTTTACTTCGCTATTCAATATATAAAAATTGAATTTTTACTTCGCTATTCAATATATAAAAATCGAATTTTTACTTCGCTATTCAATATATAAAAATGGAATTTTTACTTCGCTATTCAATATATAAAAATCGAATTTTTACTTCGCTATTCAATATATAAAAATCGAATTTTTACTTCGCTATTCAATATATAAAAATCAAAATTTTATTTTCACTTTGTTATAAAAATTATATTTTTATATTGATCTTCTCCTAATAAAGATTATATTTTTATTACTCTACATGAATAAAAATCATATTTTTACTATCATAGCTATACAAAAATTATATTTTTAACATGCCACTAGTATAAAAATTATATTTTTAACCTTTCTATATTATAAAAATTATACTTTTAACTTCTTTATTATATAAAAATTCAACTTTCCTTTAAAACTTCGTATCTTCAATGCAAAATCATTCATATAAAAACTCATGTTCTCTTCGCTGTTTTATATTTTAAAAATCCAAAATTTTCAACTATGTTTTCTCTAAACAAAAGAAAACTGATTTTATAGAGAATAAAGAAATTAAATTAGGAAAAAGAGGAAGAACTTACTGCAAATCGTCGAAAGGGGGTTGCGTTACTATGGAGGCCGAAAGGGCGAGTCGCCGTGGTTCAGGTGGAGGAGCATTGGGTGTCGGTCGCTGAAAAGGGTCTCGCGTCGTCCAGTAGAAGAAGAGGAGGATGGAGGGTCGGCTTTGGTGGTTCACGTCTTAGGGAGAAGAAGGGGGCGCGGGGGGGGGGGGGGAGGGGGTTTGGAGGTGGCGCCCCACCTCTGAGGTGGCGGCGCGGTGGTCATCGGGGAGGGGCGGCGGCTCCTCCCCCTTCTTCGTCGTCTTCTTCTCCTTTTTTCTTTTCTTTTTTCTGAATCGATTAGATTTTGAAGAAGGGGGGGCAACGGTTTTGAAGGGGAGAGGGTTATTTTTTATTTATTTAATTATGAAAAAGTTGACTTTTACATACGACCTCTATACGAGGCCCACCGCCTGTCGTCCATAGCTAATTACCCCCATTCCGAACACAATGGGATATGTATCGTAAGCTGATTCGATCGTTTCGATCAGTTTCCGTTAAAATCAAAATATAACTCTATATATTGAATTTGAATGCGCATTTCAATTTACTGGGGTCACATATTAACTAGAAAAAATTCCAGAAATATATTTTCTAGCTTCGTATTGATGATACAGTCCTAACAAAACTAGTTTCGTCGAATTCCGAGACCGTTGGAAAAATGGCCATTTTCCAATAGATTAAAATCAACTGAAACTGGTCAAACACTTTTTCCTTTGCCACGTTCAACCATTGATTCGAAAAATTATGAAATTTGGAATCTAGCAATAATTTGACATCACGGATCCAACAAAAGTGGTTTCGTCGAAATCCGAGGTCGTTTGCAGAATGTCTATTTTTAAGGGCCTGAATTCCATAGCGACTATTCAGAATTTTCAACTGGACATATCTTTTGATTCCCGCTACGAAATTTTGATTTGTCGGATTCGTTGGAAAGATATTATCAATTAGATCCTAATGCTTTTGGTTTCACTAAAATCCGGATTGTATTGCACCCGGTACGTTCAATTGAAGTTTGAAATCGAATTATCGAACTACCGCGCCATTTTCAATTCCTTTTATAATTATAAATAATTATTTATATTCTAACGACGACGTATATAATATATACATTCTAATTATATTCAAGATAAATTTTCCGTCGATATTATTTAAAATAATCTATTTTAAATGTTCAAAATTCATTAAAATTGCCAAAATAAAAATTTTAAACTGGCCCAGATTTTCGGGTTGTTACAATCTCCCCCACTTAAAACTTTTCGTCCCCGAAAAGGAACAAAGTCGAAAGTGGTTTGATTAATCAACTCTACGCTCGATCTGGCTTCCATTCTCCAACTTTTCAGTTTCTGAGAATTTTCAAATTTTCAAAAATTTGGCTAACACCCTAAATTTTCGAAAAATTTCGCCATAACCTCCCCTGAACCGGGAGCCACGGGTAAATCCCGAAATTGCCATATAGGCCTTCTAATCTCAAAACGAAAAAGAAAAATCCAATAGGCTCATAAAATCATCATCACCCAAACAAAACAGTAAATTATGTAGTAAACATGTACCTATTTGTCGGGCAAACAAATTTTATTCTCTACTCTAGCCTTCTTGATATGACCTGTTCAATGTAAGTACATATATATGCAAGCAAATGCAACCAATTTTCAATACAATTCAATATTTGATTCAATTAGGCTAAATGGTTCAAAAAATTATCAAACAAATAACACAAACATCAATTGATTAGTGAATTTAACGTTTCAAATTCATAATTTTGATATATATACAGAAAATCAGGTTTTTGATGCCAATTCACAACAATGTATTCTAGCTATATAAGTTTTCGTTCTCACACCAGTCTGATGGAAATATATAGATATCACACCTTCGAAACACGAAAATAAATACTAATGATGTCATGACAATTATCAGTACCATCTCCGGGCGACTAGAATGTGATTCTATATCTATCCAGTATATTAAAACTTCGAATATATGTTCATGACGCGTATATGCAAAATCTTTATATATTGGATTGTCCAAAATCAGAATAGATAAATAATCAAATACGTAAGAAATGGTTTAAAATTTCAAAACAAAATTGTTTTCATTTGAAAAATATACTCTTCACACTCATTCTAGGATACTACTCATCCTATCTCTAACGAGTCATTCTAATTGGATATTACTAATCCAATATCTGATGAATTCTTTCGTATAGTTCTAATGTGTCTTATTCTCGAGCTCTGTAAACCAAAGCTCTGATACCAAATGTGACGACAAGGAATTTCACTCGATCTGAATCAGTCATTAAACCGATTTAGACCGTTCGAAACCCCTGATCGTTTTGAGGACAGGACAAATCAGAACGCAGACGGAAGAGCATTTCATTGCTATTACAACAATTCCATCATATACAAGAATATACAGAGTACAAATGAATAAATTACATTTGATAAATATCAGAGATTACTATAAATTATATAGCAACGGAAAAATAATACAAAGCACAACTGATGGTGATATACGGATACAGAGCTTCCCGGATATCATTCCAGCTGTAAACCAGGATCCTGTGAATTTAAATCTGCAAAACCAAAAATACTAGCTGCCCGTGTGGAAATAGGGGCACCCAGAGTTTAGGTTAAAACAATAAACTCCAGGTCAGTCATGTGACTGGTGTGAGAACTAAAACAGTTATTTAAAACTTTACTTTAAAAGAGAGTAATTCAAGGGACCACGCCGTATAACACGGAACGAGTTTCCTCCCAAGAATACTAGGGCATAGAATAAACAACGCAATGCTTTTTCAAAAATGAAGATATTATAAGACCCAGGTCCCATCACACAATGCAACACAAGCCGGAGGATAGGGTTTTCCCTTATAATAGCCAAACATGCTTGGTACGTTTAAAACAAATCATTTGATACTACAATAAGTGAATAGTGTCAAAACAATTTCAATCATAAATATAAATCATGGGCGGCATAGGTACCATCTATCATGTCGCCATACTAGTTCTACAATTAAAACCGCAATACACGTATTGGAAATTGGATTTCCGTCATGAGTCGAGGCAAGGGGCAAGCTCCTCTCCGCTTTTGAGACACTCTAGCAAATGTCTCAGGACTACGCACTCTGGGCAATCCTGGATCTTCAGGGCCGGTCCTCACTTACGTTAGAGGATTAGTATTCCTGAACACACGTTTCTCGGTCCTTACAGACCTAAAATCGAGGCGCCTCATCCAACAACCATATAGGTGAAAAGTATATAAATGTCAGGGCTGGTAAGTCACTGACACCACCAAAGCTAGAAAGAAACGTCGTTCTCTCACTGCAGTCCGTATCCCGTTTTTAACTCATACCGAGGTGTGAGGCTCGCGAATTCACGTTATACACAAAGCTACGCCACAAAGGCCGTGCTTTGATCATCAACCACAAGACTTTGCTTTTCAACAGAAGCCTTGATCCATGCAACTCAGCGTGCCACACAGGCAATTCATGCCATGCGATTGATATCTATCGATATATAACCTCTACGCTCGTACATCTCAGAGAAGGGCGTTAAGCAAGAGAATAAATTCTCCGCCGCCAAACAGATATATATTTAACAGAAATCAATCAACACAGAATAAAATCCAATGTCAGACAAACAATCCATTTACAATTTTGTTCTGGGTCTGAACGAAACCGGAGGCACTTTCCTCGCATATCCATCGATCTCCAAGTACGTCTGGACGACCACCAACTATTTCCATCCTCTTGGGTGTACAGCCCAATCAGGATCATCAGTAATTATCCAAACGATGTGAAGACTTCCGGTCTTCAACCACCGTCTTCATCTTCGACATATCGTCGAATCGGTTATTCAGAATGGGTAAAAACCCGGACTTTCCGGACAACCCGCGTATATTAAAACAAATGTTACATCAACACAACATACGCCTCATTCCAATTCAGAATATTCTTTTATTCACAAAATCACATTTTTAGGTAAAGGTTCCCATTAATTTTATCTAAGATAATTTCTTTAAAATTTATCCTTAAGTCTTCCTTTGGATGTCATTTCAAACCAAGTTATGGTTTTCCAACTAGTCGAGATTGGCGAACCACACCGAAGTAATTATTTATTTTATTTCCCAATCCCAACCTATTCATCCCATGAAGCAAAACTGGTAATACTCCATATCTAACACCAAAGTGTTGTCAGTAAAATTAATTACCATTTCACGTTCAAATCTAATTAAAGATTAACTATCGCTTTGGAGAAGAACTGGTGATACTCTATTCTCGCTTATTTTCCAAATTTGATAATTTAAATTATCAATTCACATTTCAATCTAATTGCAGATTCATTAAAACTCTTTTTACTGGGTTACAGAACTAATGTCATTTAAAACACTGTTCACGATAGACCCAAATCACATTCTATTTATTATCGGGTTAAAGAACTAGTGTTATTTAAAACACCGTTCACAATAACCCCACAAATCAATTCTAATTCAATTCAAATCAAATATGTTAGGAATTCCGATTATTTAAAACCCCTTTTTAAATCTAATTTTTTTATTTAAAAATAATTGGGTTTTAAATTTAATTCAAACTAGTTCATTTCGATAAAAAATCTATTTTTATCTTTTCAAATATGAAGTTTTTCATCCCAATTCTTCCCAAATCATTTCTTATGATTTTACACCAATTATTACTATTTTTAATAATTTTATCAAGGCCCGTACAGTCGATTTCCATCAACGGCCATCGAACTGCACTTACAACGACCTTTTCTAAGTTTTATTTGGACGTATCTCCAAATCCAACCGTTAGATTTTAAATTTCTAATATTCGTTAGAAAGCTCTTTTCGATACGAACCCAACAGTACCGGTTTTAGGAGAATCCGACGGTCGGATCTCCCGTAATGTCCGTTTGAAATAAATGGTCGAAATTCACGAACTGCCGCGGCGCGGCGCGTTCTATTCAGGCCATTATATAATATATATAATATATATAATAAATATTTCGTCGATTTCTATTTAAAACGAATTTTATAAATAGTTTTGAGTTCGTTTCAAAAACAATTTCAACCTTTATTTCTAATTCAAATCAAAATTGAATTTTTCTATTATAAATCCTTTTTACTTCCATTTCTATTTGATTTCAATTCAAATTCGTTTTCTATTCAAATCAAATTCGTTTTCTATTCAATTCAATTCAAATTTGTTTTCTATTCGATTCAATTCAAATTGGGTTTCTATTCGATTCAATTCAAATTGTTTTTCTATTCGATTCAATTCAAATTGGTTTTCTAATCGATTCAATTCAAATTGGTTTTCTATTCGATTTAATTCGAAATCGTTTCTTATTCAAATCAATTCAAATTGGTTTTCTATTCGATTCAATTCGAATTCGTTTCTTATTCAATTCATTTCGAAGTTCATTTTCTAATTAAATCAAATTTCATTTCAAAATATTCGATTTCGAAATCACTTTTCAATATTCATTTTAAAATGAATAAAATCGATATAAATATCGTTCACGTCAAGATGGCGTCAATCTAATCAACACGGCTTCATATATTTCTATTTTCAAATATTCTATTCAACAAATGAATATTTATTTTTGTCAACACACGATTAATCTCAACGAATGAGTACTGTCCACGTGTGACTATTTTTGTTATTTAATATATTTTATAAAAATTAGGGTATCTATCGTTTGATATCAAATCAGACTCCAACTGTAAATTAGTAAGAGAACGATTCCCTGAATATTAACCCCGAAGGCCGAAACCAACATCAGATCAACATCCAGGAGACCACTCATCTCATCTATTTTCCAGTTAGTTTCTAATTTCAAATATGATAAAGATGTAAATTTTATTGTTAAAATATTTCGTTCAGCACATGACTTATCTCAACGGATGAGTACAGTCAACACATGAACCTTTATTTTATAAAGATAAAGATGTAAATTTTATTGTTAAAATATTTCGTTCAACACAAGACTAATCTCAACGGATGAGTACAGTCAACACATGAACCTTTATTTTATATAGATAAAGATGTAAATTTTATTGTTAAAATATTTCGTTCAACACATGACTAATCTCAACGGATGAGTACAGTTAACACATGAACCTTTATTTTATATAGATAAAGATGTAAATTTTATTGTTAAAATATTTCGTTCAACACATGACTAATCTCAATGGATGAGTACAGTCAACACATGAACCTTTATTTTATATTATTATTTATTCTCTAAATTGGAATGAGGCCCAATCAATCACCGTATAATGTTAATTATATGGATTTTCATACATCACACGTATATAATAGCATTGAAAAATAATCAACCATCAACCAAAGTGCACTACACTGTATAAGCATAAAATATAGACATCTAACGCTTATAACAACCTGTCAATCAATCGATCAACATATTTAATCAATCAGGATGAGTGAACTTCAAATTTCATCCCAACACCCGTGTGGGGTTTCAAACAATCAAACACAGATTTTATTTGTGCACTTGGGCGATGTGTAAAATTTATCGTCCCAATGAATGTCCTTCAAATAGGTGTACATAAACAAACCGTCCGGTTTGTAAATGAATATTTATTTATTCGCATTCACGTTAAAAATTATATTTTTAACGATAAAACATTTTATTTCAACATATGAATTTCTATTCAGTTCATTCTTTAAATAAAATGATATTTTTATTTTTCTAACTTATTTTAGAAAATTTCGGCGGCATAACGACACGATACTAGAAACGGGACGAGGCCTAGCCTTATCCCCGGTCTAGTGAAGGACCACGCCATTCATACATCAATCAAATACATTCCATCTCACCAAACAATCAAGTTTCAATCAAATAATCTAACTAATTTTTGCAATCAAACAAACACGTCCATGGTCTGTGGACGATTGTGTCGGGTGCTACTAAGCACCGTCTGCATCCTAGTATATATATATAACTAGAAAAGAAATTGAAGGGTGAGAAATTCTCACCAACAGCAATCCTAACTCCACGGCTCTTCTTTTGCCGAAACCTTCGTCGTTCTCGCCTTTTTGTCATCTTCGTTGCCCGTATTCTCTAAAAATGTAAAAATCAAATTTTACTTCGCTATTCAATATATAAAAATCGAATTTTTACTTCGCTATTCAATATATAAAAATCGAATTTTTATTTCGCTATTCAATATATAAAAATCGAATTTTTACTTTGCTATTCAATATATAAAAATCGAATTTTTACTTCGCTATTCAATATATAAAAATCGAATTTTTACTTCGCTATGCAATATATAAAAATCGAATTTTTACTTCGCTATTCAATATATAAAAATCGAATTTTTACTTCGAAATTCAATATATAAAAATCAAAATTTTATTTTCACTTTGTTATAAAAATTATATTTTTATATTGATCTTCTCCTAATAAAGATTATATTTTTATTACTCTACATGAATAAAAATCATATTTTTACTATCATAGCTATACAAAAATTATATTTTTAACATGCCACTAGTATAAAAATTATATTTTTAACCTTTCTATATTATAAAAATTATACTTTTAACTTCTTTATTATATAAAAATTCAACTTTCCTTTAAAACTTCGTATCTTCAATGCAAAATCATTCATATAAAAACTCATGTCCTCTTCGCTGTTTTATATTTTAAAAAACCAAAATTTTCTACTATGTTTTCTCTAAACAAAAGAAAACTGATTTTATAGAGAATAAACAAATTAAATTAGGAAAAAGAGGAAGAACTTACTGCAAATCGTCGAAAGGGGGTTGCGTTACTGTGGAGGCCGGAAGGGCGAGTCGCCGTGGTTCAGGTGGAGGAGCATTAGGTGTCGGTCGCTGAAAAGGGGCTCGCGTCGTCCAGCAGAAGAATAGGAGGAGGGAGGGTCGGCTTTGGGGGTTCGCGTCTTAGGGAGAAGAAGGGGACGTGCGGGGGGGGGGGGGGGGGGGGGTTCGCAGGTGGCGCCTCACCTCTGAGGCGGCGGCGCGGTGGTCATCGGGGACGGGCGGCGGCTCCTCCCCCTTCTTCGTCGTCTTCTTCTCCTTTTTTCTTTTTTTCTGAATCGGTTAGATTTTGAAGAGGGGGGGCCAACGGTTTTGAAGGGGAGAGGGTTATTTTATTTATTTAATTATGAAAAAGTTGACTTTTACATATGAGGCCCACCGCCTGTCGTTTATAGCTAATTACCACCATTCCGAACATAATGGGATATGTATCGTAAGCTGATTCGATCACTTCGATCAGTTTCCGTTAAAATCAACATATAACTCTTTATATTGAATTTGAACGTGCATTTCAATTTACTAGGGTCACATATTAACTAGAAAAAATTCCAGAAAAATATTTTCTAGCTTCGTATAGATGATACGGTCCTAACAAAACTAGTTTCATCGAATTCCGAGACCGTTGGAAAAATGGCCATTTTCCAGTAGATTAAAATCAACTGAAACTGGTCAAACACTTTTTCCTTTTCCACGCTCACACATTGATTCGAAAAATTATGAAATTTGGAATCTAGCAATAATTTGACATCACGGATCCAACAAAAGTGGTTTCGTCGAAATCCGAGGTCGTTTGCAGAATGTCTATTTTTAAGGGCCTGAATTCCATAGCGACTATTCAGAATTTTCAACTGGACATATTTTTTGATTCCCGCTATGAAATTTCGATTTGTCGGATTCGTTGGAAAGATATTATCAATTAGATCCTAATGCTTTTGGTTTCACTAAAATCCGGATTGTTTTGCACCCGGTACGTTCAATTGAAGTTTGAAATCGAATTATTGAACTACCGCGCCATTTTCAATTCCTTTTATAATTATAAATAATTATTGATATTCTAACGACGACGTATATAATATATACGTTCTAATTATATTCAAAATAAATTTTCCGTCGACATTATTTAAAATAATCTATTTTAAATGTTCAAAATTCATTAAAATTGCCAAAATAAAAATTTTAAACTGGCCCTGAGACGACCCGAAATCCCGTTCAGACGGAGACGAGGGTTATCTTTGGAATATAACACAGAAACAGATAATAGCAGAACAAAATTAAATAAATACACCAGATAATGAACAACAAAATATACTGGACAAAAGTAATCATCAGAGTTACACAGTATACAGGATCTTACTTAGAACAAATACAGTTCAGCTATACACAAATGTCTACAGCGGAAAACAAACAAAATATGTACAATAGGAGCTGAACAGCATAAAAAGAGATAAATGATAGAATCCATCTTCAGCTCCAGCTATCCAGAAAGAACCAGCTAAACTTGAATACAAGGCTGCCCGTGTAGAAAGAGGGGCACCCGAGTTTGAGAGTGAAACAAACTACGAGTCAGTCATGGGACTGGTATGAGAAATCTACTCAACACATATATAATATGGCTAATCACAGGACCACTCCACTTTCGTGGAACGGGTTTACTCCATTGGATCGCCAGTGCTTTAAAACAAATCTTTCTTTTAAACATCGCTATGCTTTTATAAAAATGAAGCCATTATAAGACTCAGTTCCCATCGCACAATGCAACGCAAACCGGAGGATAGAGTTTTTACCTTATAACGGCCAAAATATGCTTGATACGAATAAAACAAAGGCATTTGATACTATTGCTAGTGTTTATATGTTTTGAAAACAATTTCAAATCATAACTATCAATCATAGACGGCATTAATGCCCCATACCACTATGTCACCATATATATAGGTATACAATCAAAACCGCACAGTCACGTATTTGGAAATTAGATTTCCGTCATGAACCAAGACAAAAGATAGTCCTTACCGAATTTGAGATGCTCTAGCCCGCCCCTCAGGACCCAGACTCAGGTGGGCCCTTGGATCGTCAGGGTCGGTCCACCGATGTGGATTAAAATGCCTGAACAATACGTTTCCCCGCCCTTTGGGGTGTAAACGAGCCAACGAATGACTCCATCGGACCCGGATCGTCCGATCAAACCGAGGCGCCTCGCAACAGCAACAACCACATGGGTGAAAAGTATATAAATGTCAGGGCTGGTAGGTCACTGACACCACCCTAGCTAGAAAGAAACGCATGCCCTCCCTGAGGTCCTTCTCCCGTTTTAGGTTAATACCGGGGTGTGAGGCTCGTGAATTCACGTTATACACAAAGCTACGCCACACAGGCGGTGCTTTGATCATCACCACAAGACTTTGCTTTTCAACAGAAGCCCTGATCACTGCATCTTAGCATGCCACACAGGCAATTCATGCCATGCGACTGATGTCCATCGATATACAACCTCTGAGCTCGTGCGTCTCAGAGAAGGGCGTTAAGCAAAAGAATAAATTCTCCACTGCCAAACAGATGTATATTTAATAGAAATCAATCAACACAGAATAAACTCCAATGTCAGACACACAGTCCATTTACAAGTCCGTTCTGGATCTGAACGAAACCGGAGGCACTAAATACCTCACAAACCCATCGATCACCACGTACGTCTGGACGATCACCACTCATTATCCATATTTCGGGATGCCTCCCAATCAGGACCTCGGTTACCATCCAAACGAGGTGAAGATCTCCGGTCTTCGACCACCGTCTTCATCTTCGACTTTCAATCGTCGGTCAATTATTTGAAATGAGAATTAACTCGGCACTTTCAAATAATTCACGTATATTTAGAATTTCAAATCAATTTATTTCAATGGTTAAATCATTCATCAACACCAATTTTGTTCTTTAATGTAATTTTCACACCAAACCCGTTCAACCATCAAATACCACATAAATCAAGCAAATTCAGTTTATTCCCATTCCATAACGTTTACAATATTTTATAACGATGTATCACTATTTTTATTTATTTTAAAATAGCCTATTTGTTCAAAACAACACTTCGGGCCGTAGCACGGCCGTGGCGCTGTTTTTCTTTAGAATTGATTTACACATATCTGAAAATCTAACCGTTGGATCTTCACAAAATTTACATCATTAGAAAGGTCTTTTCAAAACGAATCCAACGGTTCCAGATTCAGGAAAATCCGACGGTCGGATCTCCCGGTACAATCGTTTGAATTTTCGATTTCAAAATACGAACTACAGCGTCGTTATTCGATTAAATATATAATTATATTTATATATATATAAATATAATCGCTTCTGGCGCTGTTTTTCTTCATATTTGAATTAAACATTCCAGACAATCCAACCGTTGGATTTTTACAAGGTTGGTGTCATTAGGAAGATATTTCCAAGGCGAACCCGACGGTTGAGGTTTCGGCAAAATCCAATGGTCGGATTTCCCGTACTAGTTGTTTGAAAACACGGTTTCAAAACACGAACTGTACGGCCATGTTTCGTTTTAATTTTATTTATATTTATATATTTATATAAATATAGTTCGTTCAACAATTTCAATATCGTTTTCACTTAAAATATTTCACTAACACCTTAAAATTTTGGAAAATTTCGCCATAACCTCCCCTGCACCGGGAGCATCGGGAAATCTCAAATAGCTTCCCCGGTCCTTCTAATCTCAAAAAGAAAAAGAAAAAGCCAAGCGGCTAGCCAACAGGCTCATAAAATCATCACCCAAACAAAACAGTAAATGTGTACCTATTTGTCGGGCACAAAATTTTATTCCTCTTCTCTAGCCCCTTTGCTATAACCTGTTCAAGGAATATGCATGTACATATATATAGTTCTTATCAGTTTTCATTTTCTATTCAAGTTCATATTTGATTCCATTTGGTTTAACAACACCATTCATTCTAATGTCGCATGCATAGGTAAAAATCATATCATTAGCTAATTAATGAATATTTCAACTCATATATGTTTATTTGAACGAGTGGCTATTTTTAACACTTCACATTTCAACGATTCATGCATATAATAAAAATGTGATTTTTATTGTTAAACAACTCATTTCATAACACTATTATTTTATATATTTCAAATTGGTGATAAAAATAGGATTTTTCTTATAAAACAATTTCTTTCAAAACGAGATTATTTTACACAGTTCATATAGTCGATAAAAGATGATTTTTATTATCAAACAATTTATTTCAAAATATGAATACCATTCAACACATGAATTTCAATTTAACGAATGAATATCGATTCAACACATGAAGGTTTTCTATAGTTTCTATATATAGATAGAAATGTGATTTTTATATTTAAAACGCGAATACCATTCAACACATGAATTTCTAATCAACGAATGAATATCAATTCAACACATGAAGGTTTTCTATTTAATGAATAAATATAGTTTAAGCAAATGAAAATAATTCAAACACACGAATATTATTCAAAATTTTGGCAACATAACGGCAGGGTAGTTAAAACCGGGACCGTCCCTAGTACGGCTCCTCGCTCTACCTTAAAACCTCGCGGTTTTTGACAATGGGAATCATGCATCTAGTTCGCACGCAGGCGGCATGTATATATTTATTTCATTTCCACAAACTAATCCTATTTTGTTTCAACCAAATATTTTTCAACCACAAACGGGTATTTTTCAACCACAATCAATCAATATCAACCACAAACAATCCCAAACAACCATTCGCTATCAATCAATTTTCACAACAATTTCAACCAATAAATATCGTCCATGGTTTGTGGACGAGGGGCGTATATATATATATATATATATATATATATATATATATTACAACGCATATATAACTTATACATCGAACGTACAACTTATACAATGCTTATACAAGAGATGTACAACGCTTATATAACTCATACATCGACTATATAATTTATACATCGTCGTTTTCCATATTGTTTATAAATTAGAAAACTCACCCAATAGCTAAACCAAACGCCTCGACTCTTCATATGTAGGAAATCTTCGTCGTTTCTTCTTCTGTCACTTTCGTCATTCGTATTCACTACATATATAAAAATCACATTTTTACTTCGCTATTCAATATATAAAAATCGAATTTTTACTTTGCTATTCAATATATAAAAATCGAATTTTTACTTCGATGTTCAATATATAAAAATCATATTTTTACTTCGATGTTCAATATATAAAAATCATATTTTTACTTCGATGTTTTCATATTCTAAAAATCCTAACTTCTCTATTTTAAAAATATAATATTTTCTCCCTTCTAAATATAATCTTTATATATTATAAACCCTATTTTTTATACATAGAAAAAAAAACCCAACCTTTGTCATGTTAAATATCAAACCCCCTTTTATTTTTTTTATTTTTATTCACTTAACATAAAATAAAACTGATTAGGAAAAATAAATTAACATACAACTTAAAAAAAACTCACAGTGGCGCGAAGGGGAGGGGGGTTTTTCCTCGATCTAGAGTGGGGTGCTGGCCGGTGAGGTGAAGCGCCGGAGGGAGGGGGATCGCCTGTGGAGGCGCGGCTCCGGTGGCAGTGGCCTGGTGGGGACTCGTGGATCCCACCTCGCGTTCGAACTTCGAATTGGGGAGGGCTGGAAGAAGGAGGAGGCGGAGCGGAAGTGGGGGCGACGACGGTCGTGGAAGACCTGGGGCGGCGCGATGGCGTCTGGGGTGGAGGAGGAACGATCAACGGTGGAGCAGGGCGACGGCAGTCGCCATTTTCATTTCCCGATCGATTTGAGCCTCAGGGTGGTTTTGAGGAAAATGAATTGTGGGGGGGGGGGGGTTTAATGAGAATATAAATTTTATTTTATTATTATTACTCTCCACTTAAGTTGACTTTTTCATTTGACCTCTAAACGAGGCCCACCGCCTATCGTCCCTAGCTAATTACCCCCATTCCGAACACAATGGAATATGTTTCACAAGCCAATTCGATTGTTACGATCAATTTTCGTTCAAATTAAAATTTAAATCCTTATATTGAATTTTAAACGTACATTTCAAATTACCGGGGTCACATACTAACTAGAAAAATTCCAGAAAAATATTTTCTAGCTTCATATTGACGATACGGTCCAAACAAAACTAGTTTCGTCGAATTTTGAGACCGTTTGAAAAATGGCCATTTTCCAGTCGATTAAATTCAACTGAAATGGTCAAAACACGTTTTCTTTTGCCACGCTCACATATTGATTCGAAAAATTATGAAATTTGAAACCTAATAATAATTTGACATCACGGACCCAACAAAAGTGGTTTCGTCGAAATCTGAGGTCGTTTGCAAAATTTCCATTTTTAAGGGCCTGAATTCCATAGCGACTATTCAGAATTTTCAACTGGACATATCTTTTGATTCCCGCTATCAAATTTCGATTTGTCAGATTCGTTGGAAAGGTATTCACTAACAGATTTAAATATTTTTGGTTTCACTAAAATTCGTTTGTTTTGCACCCGGTATAGTCCGACAAAGTTTGAATTCGATTTTTGAAACTACAGCGCCCTTTCAGGCCTTGTTTATAATTATAATTAATTATATTCGTTTTCAATTGTTGATTCAAACTCAGTTTTCATCGCCATTATTTAAAATATTTATTTTAAATATTTAAAATCCATTATTTTAGCCAATTTAAAAATTTTAATTTGGTTCAGATTTTCTGGGTCGTTACCCAGATTTTCGGGTTGTTACAGAGTCCATGCTACCTCTCTTCGTAATCACACACGCAAATGTTAAAACGCGAGCAGAAACCCAAAATGAAACTTCAATAATCAAAAGAAAATACAAAGCAAATTCTATAAATTTCAAGAGTAAATTCTTTACACCAGTTTCCCATTTCTCTTCAATCTCGTACACCTTGTGATGAGTTCGATCGTGTTTTTCAATTGTGAAAGTATACAGCGTGTAGGGTTCGTATATCTTGTAATTTGAGGCAACTATATTAGATTTGGAGTTGATATTTGGAGTTGTGGTTTAAAGGTGCATCGGTTGTGAAACTTTAGTGGAGTTCGGTGGAGATTTTGTTTGGTACCTGTACTGCTAACGTGTGAGTTGTCTGAAGCAGGAGACGGTAGAATGGAGGTCGAGTGTAATGACCCAGATTTTTGACTGTTCAAATCGACAATAAACCACACTTGTCGACCCGAACAAATCATAAATACCGGCAGTTATTGGGAAAAGAAGAAAAAGAAGAAAGAAAAGAAAGATAAAACAGAGTTCTCACAGCAGAAGGACAACATATAATAATTAATAACAGTTTAAAGCAGTTAAAAGATACATATGACTATAGCATACAACATTGATCAGAGTTATACATATACAGGTATACATACATTACAGCGGAAACAAAGTGCAACGGAAATACATATGTATAATTGAAGGGTACCAAATCTTTGTCTTCGATCTCCAAGGCAAACTAATCTTTGCTAACTGCAAAATTCTACTGACCTGAGCGTATTACATAAAAGAAACACAACAAACACTTGGATCAGCACTAAATCATTCTCAAATTAATCAAATCAAATTACGAAATAACCTTAATGTCATGGGTGCAATAACTCAAGAGATGTTACGGGATTTTCCATCTCTCAAGGATCCGTTAAACTAAAACATAGATAGTATAATACGCTATAATGATAGTGTCTACTCAGTAAAGTATAAACACTAAAAATAGCATAAACGGGATTACATTTTACCCTTACACCCTTTATAATACAGTAGTCTATACAGTACCGTAAACCCACCGTAAACGATGGCATCAGAGGGCACTCCATAGGTACGATACAAATCAAAATCGTACGGGCTCGATAAGGATAATAAGACAAGGCACTCGAGGCAATGCCCAGGGTAGGATTCTACCAATTGCACTCCCGGACCGGTGGTAACGCATAGCAGCCACTACCGCCCACCTCGGATCACACTTCCAAAATCAAAATGGGCCCAAGTCATCATTATCATAGTCATAGAAATAGTATCGAAGAAGTGTGTTCGATCAAAGGTGCTACCTCAATTAGTCACGGTATAGCTCCTGTTTTAGTCATTTCAATTCTAACCCGAAGGTCAGGGCTATTTCATCCTCGTTCATCTTCTTCGATTCAATAATCGCCTCCAAGTCATCATATCTCATTCTGGATACGTCAAAACGTTCACAGTTGTCAAAGTGGTATCGACACTGACAGAGAGTATGCCCTATGTCGACTCCAGTCTCTTTAACAAACAACGCTTATAATTTTCACATTGGTCGGTTCTTTTACCTTTCACAAAGGTTCGCTTTTACATCAAAATATCATATTTTGTTTCGAACCCAAATTTATATTCAAAATAGAATAAAATTTCATATCAACACATTTCAATCATTCCGAAAATCGATTATATTATGATCGTACAATAATTCAACAATCGATTTATATTCAAATAGAATATATTTCATGTCAACGATTATACTTAACTCAAAATCGATTCATGTACGAAGTTCATTCATATTCCAATAGAATATATATTTTCATTACAAGTCATTTCAATCATTTTTGGCAAGCCCATCTATATTCGAGTAGAATAAAATTTTCATTGAACTATTATAATCGTTCTACACTCGATTAATATTCAGTAGAATGTAACTTCATATCAAAACTTCATCTAAATCATAGTTTGAATCGAACAGTTTAATTTAGGAAGAAAACTACAATCATTAAATTTAACTAGGAAAACAAATGAATATAAAATGAAATCTTACATAAAATTTGTATGCAATAAAATAATTAGAGTATAATAAGCTAATTTAAACATTTCACATACACATATACATATATATATAACTTTATTAAAACAAATTAAAAATAACATATAGTAGAATTTATTTATAAACAAAATAGTATATAGTTTAAATTCTTCAAAAATAACCTTTACATAATAGAATATAACTTGTTTGTAAAACAACGATATATGTATAGTTTTTTTTAATAAAATAAATTTTAACCATGATTGTTTCTTTTTCCCAAGGTTCCAATAACGCGAAATCTATATTCCAATCTAGATGGAATTCATTTAATTCCCATA
The DNA here is from genome assembly GCA_030737875.1 of Allium sativum. Classification (NCBI taxonomy): domain Eukaryota; kingdom Viridiplantae; phylum Streptophyta; class Magnoliopsida; order Asparagales; family Amaryllidaceae; genus Allium; species Allium sativum. The sequence goes on along the minus strand of CM060923.1, from coordinate 415,020,339 downwards.
TTTAGTTTCAACGCTGTTCAAACCAACCCTTCGATTAAGAAGATTCAAATCCATATTCTTGTAGAGTTAAAACAACTTCGAGTATCATCAGTTACCCTTATTCCCAACATTAAATTCAATGAGAATTTATTATATTCAAATCTATGTCATTTGTTTGAATAACCCCCAAAATCATATTCAAATCGAATAATTCCAACCATATTCAAATCCCAATTCAAATTTTCAATTTGTTTTGGAAAGATTTCTTTAACCATTCAAATAACATTCAAGTTTTGAATCTTTAAAGATAACATATTTATCGAGTATCGGCACATCTCTTTTCAATGAAATTTTCAACCAAATAACATTAAATATTTGAAATCATTTAACCAACCTATGTCTGTATATAATTATCTATCCAATGGCCAAGTGATATTATATTTAATTTTTCGATATTTCAGGGATGGTTCTATCATTTCTATCCAATTCAGGGTCACAGAGATTTATCATTTCACTCTGTGTTCTTAATTTGTTTAAAACGATAAATCCCGGGTTCAATTGATGCCCGTAACATCAAGGTTAAATGGGATTTATCGCCAAAAATCAATCATGCAATACAATATACTGAAATATGGAGCACTAGCAGTTTCAATATAAATTTAGTAATAGATTTCAACCAACATCCATCACAACCATTCCATTCAACTGATCAGCATTAAACTGTCTCAGGATTTAGCAAGGTTTCAAATTTCCACTAGAAATTTAAATTAAATTAAATAACTAATCAATGACCTAAATTTGCATTTTAACCCTCTTGCATGTCAAAATTTTAACAACACATCAACAAATCCAACGCAACCATGCAACCAAACTCATTTCATACTTTAATTTAATAAATATGGGAGCAATTCAGTTCATCGTGAGTGGAAAAATCACTCACCTATGCGTCCTCAGTTGATCGAACGTCCAACTAAGGGCCAAAATTTGACAGTCTCCAAGCGCAGCCAGGTTAGTGCCAAAACATCCGCAATTCCTCCACGATCCTAACGCAACAAACTACGCGTCAATCCGAGGTCGTATGTAGAAGTTAAGCATGTTTTTCTATTTAAATTTGAAATATATAAAAATTATTAAATAAATTTCCCACCCACAAGAAACTTTACACGTCATCCACCTTGAACCCTTCTTCCCACTCCGCATACGCACGCTGCAGGCTCCCATCACACGCAAGACCCAAAAACCGCACAACTTTGACCATCTCAAGCTCTTCACTCCGGCCATCGTTCAACCCAAGACCACTTCCATCGGAAAGCCCTTCTAAATCCGCACTCAACCATCCCCGCGCCATCGTCTCCGGTGGACCACAACTCCGCCCGTCTCCAGCCCTAATCCGCCACTCTCCGCCTTTAACCATCAAATACGGCCACCACACTTGATGATAGAACCTACGATCAACTTCCTCCAACTCGTATCGACGTCATTAACAATACCCAGAAGCCCGAATCCCCGATTGAAGCCAAAATCAAAAATCCCCAATTCATGCTTAGGGTTCCGAAAATTAGAACTTTGACCATTGAATTCCAGCCAACCGAAGCACTGCATGTGACAACAAAACATACCAGCGGCTTCGTATCGTCGAGAGCTTCAGTTTGATATATAATAAGCTATGGTTTGAGAGGATTTGATTTTCAAGCTTGCATTTTTTTTCTCTAGGGTTTTGAACTCTAATTTCAGCCATTAAAGATTAAGGAAAATGAACGTAGAATTATAGAATGGGCTGATGGGTTGGAAAAGAGGTTCATTTATATGTATATATAAGGTCTACCATAAGAAACAATCAATTATCCACTTATACCAACTTCTTTCACACTTTCTCCTATACGATCAAACGGTAAGCCGGATTGTAACGCAAGTTGAAATCCTATCGTAATTCACCGTTCTGGTTCTGGTGGTGCCAGTTTCGTCGAATTCCGAGACAGTCGTCAAAACAGTTAAATCCCACAGTTAATTAAATAATTAAAATATTCAATTATTTGCTTAACTGTTTTTTTTATTCAAATTTAAATATTTATAAATTCCCAATTAAATCTAATTAAACTTAAATAAATTTAAAATATCAATTTCATAAATTTTTAAGTTCCCAAAATCATTTAGTTGAAATTTTGAATTTGAATTTCAACTTTTTAACCTAAACAACTTAAAATTCCACCATTTCCAAATTAAATTTGAATTTCACTTTTAAATTAAGCGACTCAAACTTATTTAATTATTTAAATCTTAAATTTCTAATTACAACATTTCTAAGTAAAATTTACTTTCAATATTTGCTTATTTTAATTCGACAAATTATCATTATCATAATCAATCAAATTTGATTTTTAAGTCATATTATTCCACTCGCTTATTTAAATTTAAATTTAAATACCCTAAAATTTATGGGTTGTTACATTCTCCCTAACTTATAATCTTTTCGTCCTCGGAAAGAGAACGAAATTCGATATAGAACACTTATATATTTCAAAACCATACTTAAAAAATAGCATTTATAAAATAAGTTATATAGTTGTAAAACTTTATAAATTTTCTAACTCCCGAAATCACGGAAAATATCGGCAGCATCTCCTTTGTACGGAGAGGTCTGGGAAAAATCACATATATATAAAGTTCAAATATACATCTCATCATTTGATGAGGCATCCCAAAAATGGGAAAAACACCATATATATGTAACTACACAACTGTATATCTCAAACACGTACCTTCCTCAGCATTTATTTTCATTTTTATTTTCCTTAGCAATTTAGTATTTAGCGCAAGCAAACTCCAAAGCGTTGCGCACACTCATTACACCTGTTAAATACTCACATAGGCATACTGATTTAAGTATATATACAACAAATAGCAAGCATATACCATTTACACAACATATACTAAGCATTTCAACTTCAAAAACCAAGGTATTCATAACAGGTCAGCAAACAAACCATCTATTATCACCCTATTAATGATGGAATTTGAGCAACAGACACAAGGAAAAAGTTGTAGCATTTCTTCTAAGCTTTCCGAATTGCCCGGATTCGTCGAATTCCGAAAATTCGTTCAAAAGTTCGGACTATTTTAGTGAAGGCGAACACCTCAGCCCATACACTGAAAAATGTAGATCTGAGTTGTTCAACCCAGTTTTTAACCTTTTAAACAGCAAAATTTTAACCAGCAATTTAAAGAAAATTTTAGTTCAGATCCTGGGCTTTCCGAATTGTACTCGCACATCGAAATCCGACGCTCCGTTAGGAAGTTACGGTCAAAACAAGATCGACATACGCTTCAGTTTTTTTTATTTTCTACGTATAGTATTACGACTAAAACTTGAATTTCAGCATAGTAAACATGAGAATTTCGACATGGTGCTATCAAAGAAAGTTTTAGCTCAGTTTCCAAGATTTCCGAAAAGTCCAGAATCGTCAAATTCCGATCATTAAATCAAAAGTTATGGCTGTTTTACTTCAGCTTATTGAACATTTCAGATTTACGCATAAATATCGACTTATTTAAATTTAGAGTATCAAATTTTGGGTTCTAAAATTTCATAAGTCCTTATTATTTCAACATTAATTATCACTTCTTTATTCACAAACTGGATTCTTACTCAATTGCTTATTCCATCCCAATATATTTCTATTCGTTTCTCGTTTCATTTTAAGTACCCAATTTCCAATAAACTTGAATTCACTTTAAAACTTCCAACGAACTTGATTACACTAAACCTTAACTCCTTAACATGAATCCATTTACCAAACTCATTTATGTCAATTTCCATTACCCATGGTTCTATTCCCAAAAGAGATTTAAATTTCACCTTCATGTCTATTTAGTTCAACCAAATTTTCCCTTAAATGTTGATTCATTTGAGTTGGGTTTCAAACCTTCGAATTCCAAACCTTAACAAACCTCGACCACTCGATTTGGTTATCACTTACATATGCCATGGTTTACCCGTTAGTTGTTTGTATAAATCAATTTATGCTTACCCAACCAATCATCTAAATAAACTCTAATTTGAATTATTTAAATTTCTTAAGTTGATTTCAATTTAATTCGGCCCAGTTTTCCAAATCAAGTGGTTTTATTTTATGTCACATTTCAATATAAAATCCCCAAATTATAATTCATTTAACTATTATCTTATCCCAAATAAACCAAATCTTATATTTGCACCTTATTCTCTTGTTTTGGCACTTAAATTCATTCATTTAACCATTTCCTACTCGCTTATTTCCATTTCATTTAATTTAAATACTATTCCATTACTCGACTCATTTATTCTACTCGCAAATCATGGTTTGAATTAAGGACTGTTCATAACTCGAATTTCATATTTAGTTCTTAACCCATTTTTATTCGATTTCCCAAGTTAAACATTATTTGACTTGATTTGTCAACAAAATAAGTTATATTTAATTCAAATGAAGTATTTACCTTTCCATTCATTCTATTATCTCTCGACAAATTCACATTTTATCAACGATATAAATTCCCTTCAACTCCTATCGACCAAACTTAGAATTTTGTTTAAACTCATTATCACCCCTACTTAATCATTTCTACGACCACATCCCTTTTCTTAATGCTTAAGTAAATTTCCTTGTTTCATAATCAAATTTCTAACATCTCGATTAACTTTAGTACGCGAGTTATTATTATTAGTTAAGGTGGACTCAAATGCTCGATTCCGGATTTAAAAGCCAAGTCATGGGTTATCGCTTTATTACCCAACCTAATCTTCCAATTACACTTTAGTTGACTTCTATTCCACGGTCAGTTTCCACTTTTCTCGAAACCTTGTATCAATCGGATTTGGAATTTATTTATATTTAATTTTCGTTCACGTGAAGTGTTCAACGATAATTTCTCTTTTCTTAAACTCAAGTCCATTTCCTGGTTTCAAAGTCAAGAATTCAAATGAATCGAGTTATCTAAGCTCTCAAATCAGTATTATTAGTTAAGATGAACCTGAATGCCTTGATTCCGGGTTATAACTAAGTTTAAATAATAACATACATATATACTTATACTATTTATAAACCATACTGTTTGAATTTTAAATCCAAAACTTTAATTTAAGAATGAATATACCAATTCTTGTTTAATTTTAAACACTGTTTTAAATATCATATACATATACTGTTATACAAACTTATACTATAGGAATTTAAATCCAAAATCCTTTCAAACTAGTTATGAAAGCATGGGTGGTCTCCCCAACTTTAACGCTTCAAAATAAACATCGATAACGCGTGCACTCATTACTGAAGTCATTTTTGACGTCCGAGAAGGGATTACACACTTATTTCTTTTAAAAAAAAATTAAACCATTCCTTTCGAAAATACTTATAATACGATGTTATTTCAAAATTTGACGAAGCTATTTCAAAAGAACACCCCAGGATCAAGTTTCAAGTCCCTTTCTATTTCAATCTCAAACCTTTCTCACCCAATCATACTTAAGATATCATTTCAATTTCAAATATTTCTTAGACCATTTAAATTTTCCTTATTAAATTTATTATCGAATCAACCGTAATAGGTATTAACTTAATATTATTACCTACCAACGACCAATGCTTATATACTTAAAACCACTAATAATATATATAATATATAAAAAAATATAATAGAAAACCATATTATGTCAAATCATTCTATTCGATTATTTAGAAATTCCTATCGATTCTATGGCGTCCCATATATCGACTAGAATCCATAAATATTCAACAGAACAAATCAACACAATGAAAAACCAATTTATCAAAATACAAGTATGCTCTCTTATATCACTCAAGCCCATTCTAGGGCGTTTCTAACCCCATCTCTAATGAGTTAATTCCCAACAAAGCCAAGGTTATCGCTAACCTGAGCTCTGATACCAAATGTAACGACCTAGATTTTTGACCGTTCAAATCGACAATAAACCACACTTGTCGACCCGAACAAATCATAAATACAGGCAGTTATTGGGAAAAGAAGAAAAAGAAGTAAGAAGAGAAAGATAAAACAGAGTTCACACAGCGGAAGGACAACATATAATAATTAAATAACAGTTTAAAGCAGTTAAAAGATACATATGACTATAGCATACAACAATGATCAGAGTTATATATATACAGGTATACATACATTACAGCGGAAACAAAGTGCAGCAGAAATACATATGTATAATAGAAGGGTACCAAATCTTCGTCTTCGATCTCCAAGGCAAAGTAATCTTTGCTAAATGCAAACTTCTGCTCACCCGAGCGTATTACATAAAAGAAACACAACAAACACTCGGATCAACGCGAAATCTTTCTCATATTAGTCAAATCAAATTACAAAATTACCTCAGTGTAAATGGTGCAGTAACTCAAGAGATGTTACGGGATTTTCCATCTCTCAAGGATCCGTTAAACTAATACATAGATAGTATAATACGCTATTATGATAGTGTCTACTCAGTAAAGTATAAATACTGAAAATAGCGTAAGCGGGATTATACTTTTTACCCTTACACCGTTTATAATACCGTAGTCTATACAGTATCGTAAACACACCGTAAACGATGGCATTAGAGGGCACTCCATAGGTACGATACAAGTCAAAATCCTATGGACACGATAAGGATAATATGACAAGGAACTCGAGGCAATGCCCAGGGTAGGATTCTACCAATTGCACTCCCGGACCGGTGGTAACGCATAGCAGCCACTACCGCCCACCTCGCATCACACTTCCAAAATCAAAATGGGCCCAAGTCATCATTATCATAGTCATAGAAATAGTATCGAAGAAGTGTGTCCGATCAAAGGTGCTACCTCAATTAGTCACGGTATAGCTCCTGTTTTAGTCATTTCAATTCTGGCCCGAAGGTCAGGGCTATTTCGTCCTCCTTCATCGTCTTCGATTCAATAATCGCCTCCAAGTCATCATATCTCATTCTGGATATGTCAAAACGTTCACAGTTGTCAAAGTGGTATCGACACTGACAAAGAGTATGCCCTATGTCGACTCGGGTCTCTTTAACAACCAATGCTTATAATTTTCACATCGGTCGGTTCTTTTACCTTTCACAAAGGTTCGCTTTTACATCAAAATATCATATTTTGTTTCGAACCCAAATTTATATTCAAAATAGAATAAAATTTCATATCAACACATTTCAATCATTCCCAAAATCGATTATATTGTGATCGTACAATAATTCAACAATCAATTTATATTCAAGTAGAATATATTTCATGTCAACGATTATACTTAACTCAAAATCGATTCATATACGAAGTTCATTCATATTCCAATAGAATATATATTTTCATTACAAGTCATTTCAATCATTTTTGGCGAGACCATCTATATTCGAGTAGAATAAAATTTTCATTGAACTATTATAATCTACACTCGATTAATATTCAGTAGAATGTAACTTCATATCAAAACTCCATCTAAATCATAGTTTAAATCGAACAGTTCTATTTAGGAAGAAAACTACAGTCATTAAATTTAACTAGGAAAATAGATGATTATAAAATGAAATCTTATATAAAATTTGTATGCAATAAAATAATTAGAGTATAATAAGCTAATTTAAACATTTCGCATATACATATACATATATATAACTTTGTTAAAACAAATTAAAAATAACATATATTAGAATTTATTTATAAACAAAATAGTATATAGTCTAAATTTTTCAAAAATAACCTTTACATAATAGAATATAACGTGTTTGTAAAACAACGATATATGTATAGTTTTTTTAATAAAATAAATTTTAATCATAATTGCTTCTTTTTCCCAAGGTTCCAATAACGCAAAATCTATATTCCAATCTAGATGGAATTCGTTTAATTCCCATATTTAGTTTCAACGCTGTTCAAACCAACACTTCGATTAAGAAGATTCAAATCCATATTCATATAGAGTTAAAACAACTTCGAGTATCATCAGTGTAACACCCCGAATTTTAGTTAATACTAAAATTCACTAATTACAGGATAAATAATCTCAGATGTGGGTAACGGGCTGCGTCATTGCGTTCGTCTCGGAAAAATACGCGAAATAGAGTCCGAGTTTTCGAGAATCGGAGTCCGTATGGCCCGGTTATGGCCCAAAGAAGTTTGCAGGAAAATTAAAGCTAAAAACAGATTTAAAAAATTCAAATTCAGATTTCAAAATAGAACCAGCGGGGCCAGGCGGGAAAATTCCCGCCTAACCATGTCGACAGGGCTATCGACAGGCCTGTCGACAGGGGGGTCGACTTGCCTGTCGACTTGCCTGTCGACATGGGCGCGGCGTCCAGAGAACCTGGGTGCACCAGGTTGGGTTTTAGGCTGGCTTGGAGGGCTGGGTTCTAGAGATTTCCTAAATCTAACGGACCTAATCTAACCTAGGGTTAATCTAAGGGCCTAAAACACTCACCTAATCTATAAATACACCCTAAACCTACCCTAATCCATACTAAAAATAGAAATGATGGCCTCATGCCGCCAAATTAAATCTTAGAAGGAGCCTCCACTAATTTATGAAGGAAGTTGCAAGCTAATCAACCTCTAATCATCATCTTCTTCATATTTAGCAACTAATTCCACTTCATAAGTTTGCTAATCTTGGGTTTGGTGAGTTTCTATCACTTTAACATCATTTGCTAAAGTAAGTAGATTGGGTGTAATGAGACTTATGGTCTTGAATGCGGATTAGTGAGTTTGAATCATTTGTAATGATATGCATGTTCAATAAGTTGGTTTATGCATGTTTAACAAGTGGGTTTATGCATGTTTAATAAGTGGGTAAATGCAAGTTTAACATGATATGCAAGTTATGCATGTTTATGCAAGCATATGAATGCTTATGCAAGTTATGTATATGCTTAAATGCAAGTTTAACATGATATGCAAGTTATGCATGCTTATGCAAGTATATGAATGCTTATGCAAGTTATGTATATGCTTAAATGCAAGTTTAACATGATATGCAAGTTATGCATGTTTATGCATGTATATGAATGCTTATGCAAGTTATGTATATGCTTAAATGCAAGTTTAACATGATATGCAAATTATGCATGCTTATGCAAGTATGTGAATGCTTATGAAAGAATGTGAATGCTTATGCAAGTTATGTGTATGCTTAAATGCATGTTTAACATGTTATGCAAGTTATGAGAATGCTTATATGCAAGTTCAACATGTTATGCAAGATATGTGTATGATAATATGCAAGTTTGGGTTAAATGTAGTTGGGTTAATATATGCTCATATATGCAAGTTGACATCCTCTTAACCCATGACAAAGTTACATGCTAAGATTTGGTTAAACCCATGATACTTGTGATGGATCCTCCCTTTATTATGTCATGAAATGAGAACGAGTTACGTGGGGAACGATGGGGTTAATAAATATGTTAATAAAAGTATGATTGGGTATGATTAAGCATACCATAAAAATAAATTAACATAAGTGGGAATTTACCTATTGAGTTAGGTCTACCCCATGGGAATTTACCTATTGAGTTAGGTCTACCCATGTTATGAAAAACTTGATATTAATTAGGGATAATTAATATGGGGGTGATTAATTAGGTGTAATTAATCAACTAAGACACGAGGTTGGACCCATTTGTAGCGGAAGTCTGCCCGGAACCGACCGGCCATCCAGCGGCTACAAATGATTGGCCCAATGTGAGAGGTCTTAGTCATAAATTAAATACATGATTAAAGTAAAGACACGAGGTTAGACCCTTTTGATGACAGAAGTCTGCCCGGAACCGACCGGCATATCCAACAGTCATAAAAGACGGTCTAATGTGAGAGGTCTTTATGAGGTCATGATCTTAATTAATTAATTAAGAAACACTTAACCATATTAGCATGTAGAGGGACATAAGGGGTTAAGTGGGTGCCTTGGGTGGCATGTGGAAATCTAGTGGTTGCCTTGGGTGGCAATAGAAAATACGATTAGAATACTTAACCAAGTGGAAACATGTAATTAAACATGATTAAAGGGTTAAGTGGGATACACTAGATAAGTGACAAGCTTAGGTGGGTAGCTTGTGGGGGCCCATTTCAACCAATATCCCAAACGTATCTTTGTGGGCTCGACTCTAGTCGAGTGACGGGACACGCATATTGGGCTTGACTATAAGAGGCCAAAACGGGTTAGCGGTGGCAACGCAAGTCCAACGGGTCTCATATGCGTGTGTGGGCCCGGGCTGGTAGATAAGTCGTTGTTGCATCGTGTAGGTATAAGCCGTGCACCGTTGATAGTATTGGGTTGCCACTTTAGGGGAGTGATACACCCCACTGTTGGACCAGCACGGGTATCTACGGTAGGGAGCCGATCGCTTGGGAAGTAGTGGGGTACACCTAGTGGAGATAGGGGCAGACGGCACCTATGTGGTCAGCTAGGGATACATGAAACTACTAGTTATATCTTTCTTTTAAGTCCTTGGGTGGGATCAATCTTTGAGTAGGAATGACTGGTGTGGTGCAGTTAGTAATTATCCTTGGGTGGGTAGATACGTCTTTACAGTTATCTTAGTTTATCCTAAGTCTACCAAGCTGCTTAGTGTAGCCATTCATCCCCAGACATTACCGTGGGTCAAATTTATGTCTTCTCTGGTTACTTTAATGAGTGTATTGTTAAAGTTATTGGACTCGCTCAGAATTATGTCTGACCCCGTTGTTTTTATCTTTTTCCCAACCCTCAGGTCCTACGGTGGATCCTAGCAGTAGTGGAGCTTGATCGGATTGTTGTTCCAGTCTTTAGGAGCTTGGATAGATGTAAAGCTCCAGTTACCCAGTTATCTTTTCTTTTGTCTTGGCTATTGTATGAGAGAGTGGGATTATGTACTTCTTTATTTTGATGGATATTGTACTTGACTTTTATTGTGGTTTTATGATGTAACCAGACATGTTTACTTCCGCTGTTATGAGATGATGTTTTAAATTTCAAGTACTATTTATATCTGTCTTGTTGTAATTTTTCTGTTCTATATTCACTAAAATACTCCACCGATGCTATGGCATTCCCTTAGTGAGTGACCATAGCGGGAGTGGGGTGTTACACGTGGTATCAGAGCAAAGGTTACCGGAACAGATAAAATTTTTAGAAAACTATTTTTCTAAAAACATTTTTGGAAGAGATATTTTCAAAAACATGTCTTTAAAGAGAAAAGTTTTTGAAAGAAAAGCATAATCCCCAATAGCCATATCTATATCCTTCGAATTCTCCGTTTTGAATCTTTCCTTTTTCGTTTCAGCATGGCTGAGGATCTTAACTTTCCGGAGGGTGTGACGGTACCAGTATGGTATAGGAGATTGATGGAGGCTAGGGCCACCACTGCGGGTCCAGCAAATATTCCTCCACCAACCGTAGCACCTGATCTTCCTCCTCCCCCTCCTCCTCGCACGGATACTTTTGCTAATACTTGCAAGGAATTTAAAGCTATGGGAGGGAAACCTTTTCAAGGATCTGAAACTTTTGTGGAGGCTAGGGATTGGCTTAAAGAGGTGGAAGAATTGATAGATATCTTTGAGATGGAAGAAGGAAAGAAAGTCAAGTTAGCTGCTTGGTTAATGAAGGGAGAGGCCTCATTCTGGTGGGAGGTCACTAATGGAGAACGCCCCGTTGACTCTTGGGCGGATTTTAGGCAAAGATTTGTGGCAAAGTTTTCTCAAGGGCGGAGGAAAACTTGTATATGGAAAGATTCTTGACTCTAAAGCAAGGAAATCTCTCAGTGAAGGAATATGTCAATAAGTTTAATCAATTGGCAAGGTTTGGCCTAGACATGGTGAATACACCGGAGAAGAAGGCTTTGAGGTTCGTGAAAGGCTTGAATGAACCGATGCATGGGTTGGCTATGACTCATATCCCTATGGGGGCCACCTTTGAGAAGCTAGTTGACATGGCACTCATGCATGAAGAAGAGAAGGGTCCCAATGCTAATAAGGCACCCGAGAAGAAGGGAGATCAAAAGAGACCTCAGCAACAACAACAAAACAAAGGTGGGAAAGGCAACGGTGGCAAGGGCAAGAAGAAGAAGTGTTTCAATTGTGGGACACCTGGCCACCTAAGCAAGGATTGTCGCAAGAAGAAGAAGACTGGCTGCTTCCACTGTGGCGAAGCAGGGCATCTAGTGAAAGACTGTCCTAAGAAAGGGCCAAGGGCGGGGTCTACCTCAGGAGGACAGGTGCAAGCTCTTATGGCACCGGGTCAGGCTAGGGGGCAAGTACAGGCTCTCGCGGTTCCACCGATTCAGGAAAGAGGTAGAACTATTTCCGTTGAAAGTCTGTTTTTCTATTTGATCATCCTGTCCGTACATTATTTGATTCAGGCGCATCGCATTCGTTTATCTCATCATCATTAGTTGAGTCACTGCACTTAGACACCAGTCTGGTAGATGATCCCTTGGTTGTTTCAAACCCAATTGGGGGCTCCACTTATTTGTCCATGATATGTTTGGGTTTGAAGATTTCTATACTTAGCATTGAGTTTAGATGTGATGCTTTTGTGTTGGGCTTCACGGGCTATGGGTTGATTTTGGGCATGGACTGGTTATCCAGTAATGGTGCCGTTCTTGATTGCGAAAGGAGAGTTGTTAGGCTCATGACCCGCTTGGGTAACACTCTCAAGATTTCTTGTAATCCCATGGATTCTGTTATGCTAAGTTATCTTGAATCGCTTGACGCTTCGGTCGAGAGTTTGCAATCTGTTAGACTGGTCTGGGAATATCCGGATGTGTTTGAGGAGGTGAAGGGCTTACCTCCGAAGCGGGAGTTTGACTTCCGAATATATCTGGTGGATAACGCTAAACCTGTATCTTTACCAGTGCGCCACATGGCTCCTCGTGAGAGGAGGGAACTCCATAAGCAAGTAGGGGAGTTGCTTGAGAAGGGGTTCATAAGACGAAGTTTATCGGAGTGGGGTGCTCCAGTAGTATTTGCTACAAAGGCGGATGGCTCCCTCAGACTTTGTGTAGACTATAGAGAACTCAACAAGCTCACAAAGAAGAATAGACACCCATTGCCGAGGATTGATGATCTTTTCGATCAGTTGGTTGGCGCTTCAGTATTTTCTTAGTTGGACTTAGCCACGGGGTTTCATCAGTTGAGAGTGGCTGAGGATAGCATAGACAAGACTGCCTTTAGAACTCCGGATGGTTTCTATGAGTGGCTGGTGATGCCATTTGGGTTGACGAACGCCCCTGCATACTTTGTTGATTTGATGAGTAGGGTGTTCAGGGAGTTCCTTAATAAATTCGTGGTGGTCTTTGTGGATGATATCTTAGTATTTTCTAAGAGTGAAGAAGAGCATGCCCTACATCTTGGGGAGGTATTGAAGACTCTTCGAGCACATAGCCTTAAGGCTAAATTCTCTAAATGTCACTTCTGGAGGAAGGAGGTGCGGTTCTTGGGGCACGTGGTCTCCAAGGAAGGGATAGCTGTGGATCCCGCGAAGGTAGTATCAATTCAGGATTGGAAGGTTCCGAAGAATGCTACCGAAGTAAGAAGTTTCTTGGGGTTGGCGGGTTACTATAGGAAGTTTATCAAAGAGTTCGCGAAGATATCAGCCCCATTAACCCGCTTAACGAAGAAGAATCTTGTTTTCGCATGGGACGTAGATTGTGATGATGCGTTCCGGCAGTTAAAGAGAGCTTTAACCACTGCTCCAGTTTTAGTGTTGCCAGATGGGAGCAAGCCATTTGTTGTTTATACCGATGCTTGTGGGACAGGACTTGGCGTAGTCTTAATGCAAGAGGGAAGGGTGATAGCCTATGGTGGAAGGCAGTTGAGGGCACATGAGAAAAATTACCCTACCCATGATTTAGAGTTGGCCGCTATTGTTTTTGCGCTTAAGATTTGGCGCCATTATCTTCTTGGTGAGAGGTTCGAATTGTTCACTGACCACAAATCATTGAAATACTTGTTTTCTCAGAAGGATTTGAATTTGAGACAGCAAAGGTGGATGGAGTTCTTAGCATCCTATGATTTCGAGATAGCGTATACCCCTGGCAAGGGTAACGTGGTGGCGGACGCCTTGAGCAGAAAGAGGTTGTCCTTGAGTCCATTGTTCGTAGAACAACGAAGCTTGGAATTTATCTCGATGTTTGATTTCAGACCTTCCATTGATTATGTACCCGGTTTGCTAGCTTCCTTGGAGGTTAGACCTACTCTTTTGGGGCGGATTGGAGAAGCACAGAGGGACGACCCACAGTTGGTTGAGTTGGTGGAGAAGCTCATAAGGGGGGAGTCGTCTAGCCATTTGAGTAGGTACACCCTAGACGATAGGGGGTGCTTGCGTAGAGACGGTAGACTTTGTGTACCGCAAGACGAGGGTTTGAGGAAGGTTATTCTTGATGATGCACACCGTTCTAGGATGACCATTCATCCCGGTGGGGACAAGATGTACCAAGACATGAAGTGGATTTTCTTCTGGGCCGGTATGAAGAAAGATGTGGCCGAGTATGTCGCTCGATGCTTGGTGTGCCAACAAGTGAAGGCGGAGCAAAAGAAACCTGGTGGGTTGCTTCACCCATTGGAAGTTCCGCAATGGAAGTGGGATAGTGTCTCGATGGATTTTATTGACGGGTTACCCAGATCAAGAAAGGGTAATACGGGAATTTGGGTGGTGGTAGACAGACTTACTTAGAGCGCCCATTTCATACCTGTGAAGAGAAACAGGACCGCTCCATGGCTAGCTTCTGTATATCTTCGAGAGATAGTTCGATTGCATGGGGTACCCTCTAGCATAGTGAGTGATCGAGATCCTATCTTCACTAGCGAGTTCTGGAGAAGTTTGCAAGAAGCAGTGGGGACTCAATTGTGTCTGAGCACCGCATATCATCCTCAGACGGACGGCCAGACTGAGAGGGTGAATCGTGTTCTAGAAGACCTTTTGAGGCTTTGTATCTTAGATTTTGGAGGTACATGGGAAGAGCATCTTCCATTGGTGGAGTTCGCATATAATAACAGCTTTCAGTCCAGTATTGGTATGGCTCCTTTCGAAGCTCTCTATGGAAGGCCTTGTCGATCACCTACATGTTGGTGGGAATCTACGGATAAGATCTTGCTTGGGCCTGATATGATTAGGGAGACTTCTGAGAGGATTGACTTGATTCGAAGAAGGATGAAAGCAGCGCAGGATAGGCAAAAATCTTATGCGGACAAGAGAAGGACGGATCTTGAGTTTGAAGTTGGGGACATGGTCTTTGTCAAAGTGTCTCCGTTACGAAATGTGGTTCTCTTTGGATCTGTTGGGAAGTTAGCACCAAGGTTTGTAGGGCCGTTTCCTATCAAGGATAGGATTGGACGGATGGCATATAGAGTGGAGTTGCCCGACAGACTTAGTGGTGTACATGATGTATTCCATGTGTCCTATTTGAGGAAGTGCTTACATGAGACCGCAGAGGTGGTAGAGCCGAGCTTGCTTAAAGAAGTGGAAGTAGAGCGTGATGCGACTATTCGACGAGCTCCTACCCGCATCCTTGGGTCAGAGACTAGGAAGTTGAGAAACAGAGTGGTTCAACTAGTCAAAGTGCAATGGGAAGAAGAGGAGAGCAACGCAACTTGGGAGACGGAAGCGAAGATGCGTTCATTGTACCCATTTCTTTTTGAGGGTATGTCTTTACTTTCTCCTCTATCGTTGTCTAGTACTTATCTTATCTTTAGTATATCCTCTCGTTAGTACTGACTGACCTTTAGATAGGGTAAACCTATGGTTGAAACATGTGTTTGAGACATGTTATGGTCGATGGATGCAAGTGGATGCAAGTGTTTGCTAGTGGTTGCTCGTGGATGCATATACACACACTCTAGGCACTAGATCGGCTCAATCACTTCATATTGCATATTGCATAAAACTGTGTGTAGGAAGCTATATTTATGGATGTATAATGATTGTGTTATCATATGGATGATGCATTTTGGTGAATGATTGTGCACTCATGTAGATATTGTATGTGTCGATAGGGTTCTCTCGCATACATAATGGATGCATGGCACTCTCATGGTTTGCATATGTTCATACATTAGATAGGGAACATATACACACACTCTTTGCATATGCTCATACGTCATTAGAAATTGTTTTAAGGACAATGGATGCCCGTGGTTGATGGTTTGAGTAGATGGTTGTTTGGATGGTAGGATATGCATTCTCCTTAGCTTAGAGATTTCGGGGACGAAATCCTTTAAGGAGGGGAGAATGTAACACCCCGAATTTTAGTTAATACTAAAATTCACTAATTACAGGATAAATAATCTCAGATGTGGGTAACGGGCTGCGTCATTGCGTTCGTCTCGGAAAAATACGCGAAATAGAGTCCGAGTTTTCGAGAATCGGAGTCCGTATGGCCCGGTTATGGCCTAAAGAAGTTTGCAGGAAAATTAAAGCTAAAAACAGATTTAAAAAATTCAAATTCAGATTTCAAAATAGAACCAGCGGGGCCAGGCGGGAAAATTCCCGCCTAACCATGTCGACAGGGCTGTCGACAGGCCTGTCGACAGGGGGGTCGACTTGCCTGTCGACATGGGCGCGGCGTCCAGAGAACCTGGGTGCACCAGGTTGGGTTTTAGGCTGGCTTGGAGGGCTGGGTTCTAGAGATTTCCTAAATCTAACGGACCTAATCTAACCTAGGGTTAATCTAAGGGCCTAAAACACTCACCTAATCTATAAATACACCCTAAACCTACCCTAATCCATACTAAAAATAGAAATGATGGCCTCATGCCGCCAAATTAAATCTTAGAAGGAGCCTCCACTAATTTATGAAGGAAGTTGCAAGCTAATCAACCTCTAATCATCATCTTCTTCATATTTAGCAACTAATTCCACTTCATAAGTTTGCTAATCTTGGGTTTGGTGAGTTTCTATCACTTTAACATCATTTGCTAAAGTAAGTAGATTGGGCGTAATGAGACTTATGGTCTTGAATGCGGATTAGTGACTTTGAATCATTTGTAATGATATGCATGTTCAATAAGTTGGTTTATGCATGTTTAACAAGTGGGTTTATGCATGTTTAATAAGTGGGTAAATGCAAGTTTAACATGATATGCAAGTTATGCATGTTTATGCAACTTATGCAAGTTATGTATATGCTTAAATGCAAGTTTAACATGATATGCAAGTTATGCATGCTTATGCAAGTATATGTATGCTTATGCAAGTTATGTATATGCTTAAATGCAAGTTTAACATGATATGCAAGTTATGCATGTTTATGCAAGTATATGAATGCTTATGCAAGTTATGTATATGCTTAAATGCAAGTTTAACATGATATGCAAATTATGCATGCTTATGCAAGTATGTGAATGCTTATGAAAGAATGTGAATGCTTATGCAAGTTATGTGTATGCTTAAATGCATGTTTAACATGTTATGCAAGTTATGAGAATGCTTATATGCAAGTTCAACATGTTATGCAAGATATGTGTATGATAATATGCAAGTTTGGGTTAAATGTAGTTGGGTTAATATATGCTCATATATGCAAGTTGACATCCTCTTAACCCATGACAAAGTTACATGCTAAGATTTGGTTAAACCCATGATACTTGTGATGGATCCTCCCTTTATTATGTCATGAAATGAGAACGAGTTACGTGGGGAACGATGGGGTAAATAAATATGTTAATAAAAGTATGATTGGGTATGATTAAGCATACCATAAAAATAAATTAACATAAGTGGGAATTTACCTATTGAGTTAGGTCTACCCCATGGGAATTTACCTATTGAGTTAGGTCTACCCATGTTATGAAAAACTTGATATTAATTAGGGATAATTAATATGGGGGTGATTAATTAGGTGTAATTAATCAACTAAGACACGAGGTTGGACCCTTTTGTAGCGGAAGTCTGCCCGGAACCAACCGGCCATCCAGCGGCTACAAATGATTGGCCCAATGTGAGAGGTCTTAGTCATAAATTAAATACATGATTAAAGTAAAGACACGAGGTTAGACCCTTTTGATGACAGAAGTCTGCCCGGAACCGACCGGCATATCCAGCAGTCATAAAAGACGGTCTAATGTGAGAGGTCTTTATGAGGTCATGATCTTAATTAATTAATTAAGAAACACTTAACCATATTAGCATGTTGAGGTACATGAGGGGTTAAGTGGGTGCCTTGGGTGGCATGTGGAAATCTAGTGGTTGCCTTGGGTGGCAATAGAAAATACGATTAGAATACTTAACCAAGTGGAAACATGTAATTAAACATGATTAAAGGGTTAAGTGGGATACACTAGATAAGTGACAAGCTTAGGTGGGTAGCTTGTGGGGGCCCATTTCAACCAATATCCCAAACCTATCTTTGTGGGCTCGACTCTAGTCGAGTGACGGGACACGCATATTGGGCTTGACTATAAGAGGCCAAAACGGGTTAGCGGTGGCAACGCAAGTCCAACGGGTCTCATATGCGTGTGTGGGCCCGGGCTGGTAGATAAGTCGTTGTTGCATCGTGTAGGTATAAGCCGTGCACCGTTGATAGTATTGGGTTGCCACTTTAGGGGAGTGATACACCCCACTGTGGGACCAGCACGGGTATCTACGGTAGGGAGCCGATCGCTTGGGAAGTAGTGGGGTACACCTAGTGGAGATAGGGGCAGACGGCACCTATGTGGTCAGCTAGGGGTACATGAAACTACTAGTTATATCTTTCTTTTAAGTCCTTGGGTGGGATCAATCTTTGAGTAGGAATGACTGGTGTGGTGCAGTTAGTAATTATCCTTGGGTGGGTAGATACGTCTTTACAGTTATCTTAGTTTATCCTAAGTCTACCAAGCTGCTTAGTGTAGCCATTCATCCCCAGACATTACCGTGGGTCAAATTTATGTCTTCTCTGGTTACTTTAATGAGTGTATTGTTAAAGTTATAGGACTCGCTCAGACTTATGTCTGACCCCGTTGTTTTTATCTTTTTCCCAACCCTCAGGTCCTACGGTGGATCCTAGCAGTAGTGGAGCTTGATCGGATTGCTGTTCCAGTCGTTAGGAGCTTGGATAGATGTAAAGCTCCAGTTACCCAGTTATCTTTTCTTTTGTCTTGGCTATTGTATGAGAGAGTGGGATTATGTACTTCTTTATTTTGATGGATATTGTACTTGACTTTTATTGTGGTTTTATGATGTAACCAGACATGTTTACTTCCGTTGTTATGAGATGATGTTTTAAATTTCAAGTACTATTTATATCTGTCTTGTTGTAATTTTTCTGTTCTATATTCACTAAAATACTCCACCGATGCTATGGCATTCCCTTAGTGAGTGACCATAGCAGGAGTGGGGTGTTACAATCAGTTACCCTTATTCCTAACATTAAAATCAATTAGAATTTATTATATTCAAATCTATGTCATTTATTTGAATAACCCCCAAAATCATATTCAAATCGAATAATTCCAACCATATACAAATCCCAATTCAATTTTTCAATTTTTTTTGGAAAGATTTCTTTAACCATTCAAATAACATTCAAGGTTTGAATCTTTAAAGAAAACATATTTATCGAGTATCGGCACATCTCTTTTTAATGAAATTTCTAACCAAATAACATTAAATATTTGAAATCATTTAACCAACCAATGTTTGTATATAATTATCTATCCAATGGCCAAGTGATATTATATTTAATTTCTCGATATTTCAGGGATGGATCTATCTTTTCAATCCAATTCAGGGTCACAGAGATTTAACATTTCACTCTGTGTTCTTAATTTATTTAAAATGATAAACCCCGGGTTCATTTGATGCCCACAACATCAAGTTTAAATGGGATTTATCGCCAAAAATCAATCATGCAATACAATATACTAAAATATGGAGTACTAGCAGTGTCAATATAAATTCAGTAATAGATTTCAACCAACATCCATCACAACCATTCCATTCAACTGATCAGCATTAAACTGTTTCAGGATTTAGCAAGGATTCAAATTTCCACTATAGATTTAAATTAAATTAAATAACTAATCATTGACCAAAATTTGCATGTTAACCCTCTTGCATGTCAAAATTTTAACAACACATCAACAAATCCAACACAACCATGCAACCAAACTCATTTCATACTTTAATTTAATAAATATGGGAGCAATTCAGTTCATAGTGAGTGGAAAAATCACTCACCTTTGCGTCTTCAATTGATCGAATGTCCAACTAAGGGCCAAAATTTAACAGTCTCCAAACGCAACCAGGTTAGTGCCAAAACGTCCGCAATTTCTCCACGATCCTAGCGCAACAAACTACGCGTCAACCCGAGGTCGTATGTAGAAGTTATGCATGTTTTTCTATTTAAATTTGAAATATATAAAAATTATTAAATAAATTTCCCACCCACAAGCAACTTGACACGTCATCCACCTTGAACCATTCTTCCAGCTTCGCATATGCACGCTGCAAGCTCCCATCACACGCAAGACCCAAAAACCACACAACTTTGACCATCTCAAGCTCTTCACTCCGGCCACCGTTCAACCTAAGACAACTTCCATCGAAAAGCCCTTCTAAATCCGTCCTCAACCGTCCCCGCGCCATCGTCTCTGGTGGACCACAACTCATCCCGTCTCCAGCCCTAACCCTCCACTCTCCGCCTTTAACCATCAAATACGGCCACCGCAATTGTTGATAGAACCTACGATCTGAAAAAAAATCCGAGTGTGTACGACTTGTGCAGGATCTTTAATATGGCTATGCGGAATATGATATGATAACTTAAGCTATTCAATAGTTACGTAGGTAAAAATTCGTAAACAAGAAATATATCACTAACAAATATAAATGCTGTAGATAAAGTAAAGTAGAGTAACGACACCAGGATTTTTATACTGGTTCGGACCTCCCGTCGTATGTCCAGTCCCGAAGCTCCTCTTCGGATTTTCACTAAACAACACCCTCGCTTCACCCGGAGGAACAGGTTCACAACACTACTTGATTTGCGGGCTACAAGTTTACCCACTTGATTTCACGGGCCACAAGCTTACCCAGTTGATTTCACCGGCTACAAGCTTACCCACAAGACGATTACAAGAGTTTGACCTTGAATGTGGTCTTTCTTCAACACTGTTTAGTCAATGATTGAATACAACCTTCCTATAGTCTTATCCTCAAATATATATTGATGTTTGCACAGATTTGGAAGTGGATTATTGAGTTGAATCACAAGTGTGTTAAATATGCTTGGAGATTCAAACGATAAATGAATGCTTTTGAGTGCTTTTAGAATGCTAAGAATAATACAATATAGATCAGAGAATGGAGAGAAAATTCGGTAGTTTGATTGATTGAAAACCGATGTATTTATAGTAATTGAGAAGTTGCAATTGTTGGTGAAAAGTTACAATCAAAAGAAATGATTTAAATGAAGAGAAATGGATGCAACTTTGCAAGAAAGAAGATGACTCTTCATGAAATTCAAAAATAGGTCGACAGGACAGGTTTTTGACCGTTATTTCAAAAAGTTGTTTACCTGTTAATTTTAACAGGTTGACCTGTTAACTTTAAAAAACTGTTGACCTGTTAATTTTAACAGGTTGACCTATTAAGTTTAAAAAGCTGTTGACCTGTTAAATTTAACAGGTTGACAGGTTTTTGTCAACATACATAAAAAATGAGTGTTCATGTATATTTTTGAAGAGAATAAGAAGTATGATTATTTGAGGATAGATTTTAACATAAATAACTCTAAATAACCATCTTCTAACCTATAAAACATTGAGTCTTATTTTTGTCGATCATGAAACCCCTTCTTGTCATTAATCAAAATAAGCATTGAAACCGTTGACTCAACATTCTCCACCTTTTTGATCTAGCTTGATATTTTAATCTTTATTGCTATCTCCCCCTGTATATAAGTTCTGTCTCCCCCTGTATATATGATCTCCCTGAAAAATATAACTAAGTTTCTGCAAGAAGAGAAGTTAGTAACTTTCTCCCCCTTTGTCATCGACATAAAGGGTATAATAAACAAGATGAACCTTTAACATAGGACATCACATCCAGAGTATATTATACATTACAAACTATACCAAAAACATACAAGATGAACCAAGTTTTCGTAGCATACATAACACAAAACACATATAAAAGCTAATAGAGATGTTTTAAAGACGTAATATCATAACTATAGATAGAAATAACTACTAAGGAGATGTATCAGAGTCGGTTGCGTCTCCTTCTTCTTCTGATGATCCTTCCTCCTCATCTTTTTCTCCTTCTGAGGAATCCTCTTCCTCATCTCCCTCTACTTCCTTCTTCTTATCTGTTCCTTCTTTTTCTCCTTCTTCTTCCATATCATCATCAACTTGTTCTTCTTCTCCCTCATGTCTACCTGGTTCAACATATGAAATTCCATGACCACGACTATGCTGAGTACTTTCTCCAGAACTAGTGGTCTCTTCTGAAGTAGACTATGTGAAAGTAGGAGGCATTGGTCGTTTTCTTGGATTTTGAACATGTGTGGTTGAGGAAGAAGCACCACATGAAATTGCTCCCCAAAGAATGCAGAAAAAGGACTTAAGTTTGTTGAATCGTTTGTCCATCTTGGTATCTAAGCGATCAAGCTTTTTATCGGTTCGCTTAAGTCTGGCTTACAGAAGAAATTGATTCCTTGCTATTTGTTCAACAGATTCCTTTGTTGTAGAAGTGGGTGAAGGAATCTTAACATCTTCTGGTCTTGATGTAGGAACATGTGATGTAGAAGGTTCAAGAGGACCTTGATGTATGTATTGTTCAAAAGGAATAATGTTCAAGTATGGCTCTGGAAGTTTCATTCTCTTCTTCGAAGCTTTATTTATACATTTTGGCTTTGAAATTTCGGATTCCGGAGATTGAATTCCGCAATTTATTAAAAGTCGCATAATGTATTCGTTGTAAAAGATATGTGGACGAGAGAGTCTGTTTACCGTTAAAATCTCATCAAATATCAACTCAATCCAATTAATATTGATATCTCCATAGATGACGTATAATGCCCTAAAATTTTCTCTGTAAATGGCATCAAAGTTTCCGGTTCTTGGTAAAATTGAATGAGTGATACTATGATGAAGAATTCTCGGCGTAGGTCTTAGATTAATTCCTTTTGCACTTGACTTATGATCTTCAATGAACAAGTGACTAATTTTATCTCTTATATGAACAGGTCAGAAATCAGTTGAAAAAGATATACCATTATTTGGAGATTGAAGAACTTCTGCCATTCTATCTTTAGAGATAAACACATGTTGGCCACAAACTACTGACCAAAAGCAATCAGATGAGTTCTCTGGCTTGAATTTTTCCAAGTTGAGATTAGCGTAGAATAATTTAATCAAAATATGATTAATCTCAACATTGTTGTCTTCTAAACTAAGAAGAGACTGAATTCTTGCTCCGGTTGCTATTTCTCTAACATTATAGAGGAAAAAATCGTCGAACTTAATGAACACACCTTGGTGAAGGGTATAATCTTTCATTTTGTTCCATCTTCTTACCGCTATTGGATCCATAAGCCAATTTTTGATTTGAGTATCGATGGTTTGAATTGAAGTTTAGGAGGTTGAAGCTTTTGATTTCTTTGCTCTTGGAGCCATTGGAGATTGGAAGAGATGAAATTTTTAGAAGTTAGGGTTTGATAGAGAAAATGTTTTTCGAATTTGAAGTAGTAATAAACGAAATGGTGCGGTGGTTTTGGAGTTTTGAAACGACATGTCTTTATATAAAAAAAGCAGTTATCAAAGAGACCGGTTGACCTATGAAATCAAGGCGGTCGACCTAATAAGTTTCGGGTAGGAGAAAATTAAAGAAATAGTACAAACTGGTCGACCTAAATGTTCAACCGGTCAATCGATTTTCTTCCTGAAACAAAACCGGTCGACCTATATTCATGGACCGGTCGACCTAAAAACTCTCTGGATTGTAAAAAAAATAATAAAAAAAAAAACCGGTCGACCTATATATTTGGACCGGTCGACCTAAAAACTCTCTGGATTGTGAAAAAAAAACAGGTCGACCTATATTTTTGGACCGGTCGACCTAAAAACTCTCTGGTTTGAAAATCATGTATTTAGGTCGACAGCTTTTTATTTTACGTCGACAGGATATGTACAAAACTGTTTTTTCGGCTATATTTTGAATGAAATCAATACTCAAATAATTTTTTATTATAATAAAAGAAAGTAAACACATGAAAAAGGAACTAAAAATATTATTAAACGGAATATAAAGAAATCTCCTTAGACCCAATATAATCATTATTTCCTTTTTCTTAAGTGGGACCTGCAAAAATTAAAATTAAGCTCATGGTACCCACTTTTTATGGGGTCCTAAGAGTTAGGTCTTAGAAGTCCAAACCCATATAGGTCCGGTATCCCCTTTATATAGATAATTTGAATTATTATGCACAGAATCCATAAATTTTTTGATGTATTTGTTCCTAATCAAATTGTTGTTTGTTTTAGGAACCCATATTTTGATAGTTTTTGAATTTTGTTTCTGAAATTTTACAACAGATTTTGGTTTGGAATATAATAAACTAAGATTTTTCTTAGCTTCAGTTTCTTGTACTACTTTATTTTTTCTTTTCTTTCTATAATCAAGATGCTTCTTGATTTCTTGTTTCCTATATCCCAGGCCTTGTTTGTTAAAAGCATGATGTGAATTTTCAATAATCTTAGTCAAATTCTCACGACCTTTGTTGAAATTAGATACATTTTTAGTAATATCGTCTAACATTGTTTGTAAACTAGCTTTTTCAAGATCTAGAGATTTAACTTTTTCTTTAAGCTCATGATTCTTAGTAGTGAGAGTATAATTCTTCTCTTTTTGAACTTCAATTTATTGAGTCAAAAGAGATAGTTGTGAGTCAATATTAGATGATGATTCTTGAGCCTTTTCAAGTTCCTCTTCTAATATTTTCTTTTCATCTTTTAACATATCTCGTTCAAATTCTACTCTACTTAAATCAGCTTGAGCTTGTTTGCATTGTCGTTTCATATATTTAAATTTATATATCAACTCAGCATTTATATCAAGAACTTCTTCAAAAGAAGGAATTTGTACCTCATCTTCTTTAGCCATAAAGCATATATTTGCTTGTTCATTGTCTGAGTCGCTTTCACTTTCGGATGAAGACGAGTCTGAATCATCCCATGTTACTGAGAATGCTCTTTTCTATGATTTGTCCTTCTTGAATTTTTCGGATTTCCACTTTTGCTCCAGACAATCTTTTTGCATATGTCCCTTTTTGTGACAATTAAAGCATTCCAGATTCGATGATGATGGTTTATTTGATTCAAACTTCTTTCTGTTATAACGACTAGCTTTTCGTTGCTTTAAGAATTTCTTGAATCCTTTTGCAATGAATGCTAAATCTTCATCTTCGGAATATGAGATGTCTTCATCTCTTTCAGCATGAAAAGCTACATTTTTCTTTTCTTCTCTTTGTTCTCTTCTAGCCTGCATGTTAGCTTCATAGGACATTAGATTTCCTATCAATTCATCTGGCTTCATGGTGGAAAGATCATTAGCTTCTTCTATTGCTAATACTTTTCCTTCCCATTCATTAGTCAAAGAATGTAGGATTGTTGAAACAACATCAAAATCGGAATATTTTTGTCCTAGACCAATAAGAGCATGATGAATAGTTTGAAATCGTGAATACATTTCATTTATTGTTTCATTCGGCTTCATTTTGAAATTTTGAAATTGACTTTTCAACATAGCTATTTTGGCTTGCTTAACCTTGTTAGTACCTTCATGAGTAGTTTTCAGCATTTTCCAAATTTGATATGCAGTGGTTCAGATACTAACACGGTTATATTCATTTTGGTCTAATGCACAAAACAACATATTTATTGCTTTTGCATTAACTGCTGCTGCCGTTTTTTCAGCCGGTGTCCATTCTGAATACTCAGTTGTTGGATTCACTATTTCTTTTTGAGTAGCATTCCAAGCATCATAGCTAGTTGATTGCATGTAAAAAGCCATATGTGTTGCCCAATAGCTATAGTTTAGACCTTTAAAGAAAGGAGGTCTTTGTGTCGATTGACCTTCAGTGTAAGTGGTGTTACTCATACTTGCGTTATTTTTAATATTACTAGAATATATCAAATTAACTGTGTTACGGTTATATGATGTCCTTGCTCTGATACCAATTGAAAAAAAATTCGAGTGTGTACGACTTGTGCAGGATCTTTAATATGGCTATGCGGAATATGATATGATAACTTAAGCTATTCAATAGTTACGCAGGTAAAAAATTTCAAACAAGAAATATATCACTAACAAATATAAATGTTGTAGATAAAGTAAAGTAGAGTAACGACACCAGGATTTTTATACTGGTTCGGACCTCCCGTCCTACGTCCAGTCCCGAAGCTCCTCTTCGGCTTTTCACAAAACAACACCCTCGCTTCACCCGGAGGAACAGGTTCACAACACTACTTGATTTGCGGGCTACAAGTTTACCCACTTGATTTCACGGGCTACAAGCTTACCCACTTGATTTCATGGGCTACAAGCTTACCCACAAGACGATTACAAGAGTTTGACCTTGAACGTGTTCTTTCTTCAACACTGATTAGTCAATGATTGAATACAACCTTCCTATAATCTTATCCTCAAATATATATTGATGTTTGCAAAGATTTGGAAGTGGATTATTGAGTTGAATCAAAAGTGTGTTAAATATGCTTGGAGATTCAAACGATAAATGAATGCGTTTGAGTGCTTTTAGAATGCTAAGAATAATACAATATAGATCAGAGAAAGGAGAGAAAATTCGGTAGTTTGATTGATTGAAAACTGATGTATTTATAGTAATTGAGAAGTTGCAATTGTTGGTGAAAAGTTAAAATCAAAAGAAATGATTTAAATGAAGAGAAATGGATGCAACTTTTCAAGAAAGAAGATGACTCTTCATGAAATTCAAAAATAGGTCGACAGGAAAAATTAATAGGTTGACAGGTTTTTGACCATTATTTCAAAAAGCTGTTGACCTATTAATTTTAACAGGTTGACCTGTTAAGTTTAAAAAACTGTTGACCTGTTAATTTTAACAGGTTGACCTATTAAGTTTAAAAAGCTGTTGACCCGTTAAATTTAACAGGTTGACAGGTTTTTGTCAACATACATAAAAAATGAGTTTTCATGTATATTTTTGAAGAGAATAAGAAGTATGATTATTTGAGGATAGATTTTAACATAAATAACTCCAAATAACCATCTTCTAACCTATAAAACATTGAGTCTTCTTTTTGTCGATCATGAAACTCCTTCTTGTCATTAATCAAAATAAGCACTGAAACCGTTGACTCAACACAATCAACTTCCTCCAACTCGTATCGACGTCATCAACAATACCCAGAAGCCCGAATCCCTGATTGAAGCCAAAATCAAAAAGCCCTAATTCATGCTTAGGGTTTCGAAAATCAGAACTTTGGCCATCGAATTCCAACCAACCGAAGCACTGCATGTGACAACAGAACATACCAGCAGCTTCCTATCGTCGAGAGCTTCAGTTTGATATATAGTAAGCAATGGTTTGAGAGGATTTGTTTTTCAAGCTTGCATTTTTTTTCTCTAGGGTTTTGAACTCTAATTTCTACCATTAGAGAAAAGTATATTAAGGAAAATGAACGTAGAATTATAGAATGGGCTGACGGGTTGGAAAAGAGGCATTTATATGTATATATAAGGTCTACCATAAGAAAACAATCAATTATCCACTTATACCGACTACTTTCACATTTTCTCTTGTACGATGAAATGGTAAGCCGGATTGTAACGCAAATTGAAATCCAATCATAATTCACCGTCCTGGTTTCGATGGCGCCAGTTTCTTCGAATTCCGAGACAGTCGTCAAAATAGTTAAATTCCACAGTTAATTAAATAATTAAAACATTCAATTATTTGCTTAACTGTTTTTTTATTTAAATTTAAATATTTATAAATTCCCAATTAAATCTAATTAAACTTAAATAAATTTAAAAAATCAATTTCATAAATTTTTAAGTTTCCAAAAACATTTATTTGAAATTTTGAATTTGAATTTCAACTTTTTAACCTAAACAACTTAAAATTCTGCCATTTCCAAATTAAATTTAAATTTCACTTTTAAATTAAGCCACTCAAACTTATTTAATTATTTAAATCTTAAATTTCAAATTACAACATTTCTAAGTAAAATTAACTTTCAATATGTGCTTATTTTAATTCGGCAAATTATCATTATCATAATCAATCAAATTTGATTTTTAAGTCATATTACTCCATTCGCTTATTTAAATTTAAATACCCTAAAATTTACGGGTTGTTACATCGAGTTCTACCTTGAGGGGATGGGTTGATGCGTGTTTTGATGAGAAGAGTGATGGAAGTTTTGGTTTGGGTTTTAATGTAGCAGAGAGGAAGGAAGGTGGAGCAAAAGGTTCAGTAATGGCCGATGATTGGGAGCAGGGGTCGATGTTGAAGAAGATGAAATGGGATCCGGTGGTTTAACATGAATGGGCCTGGGAATTTGGCATGGGCCGGTGCGATTTAAAAAGGGGTAAAGCCCACTTAAGGTTTTACTTAGTTAATTTAAATTTAAATTAGTATAATAAATTATAAATAACTCGTTCATACAGTGTCAGAAATTTGAACGGTCAGTCACGTTGGGATCGTACGGACGAACACTACATGATGGAGCTGACTGGAAGTCCATCGGAGCTCGTTACAATTTATGGCAAAATAAATTGTCCATTTGAATCAAGCGATGGTTATCGTTATTAACGATGATCGTCCAATGTGAGTAAAACTCACCAACTATGAACAGTTATATTTTTATAATGTATTTTTAGAACTGATAATCATCTGCTAATTTCTATGTGTTAACTGTTTGGTTGAAATGCTGATTGATTGTTTGAAATTATTGATAATGATATATATATATATATATATATATATATATATATATAAATCGTTAATCAAATATTGATTTTGTTTATCAAAATATTTCATATTGAAATTAAATTGATGTGAATTATATTGTGTGACATCTATGGATGCAGGGAAATAGGTCGGAGGAATCCAACTGGATTCCTCAACATTTATTTTACTGTTTTCATATATGGTGATATATGATGTGATATATAATCTGTTGTTGATTATGTGTGTTTGAATGATATCGATCATTATGAATTGGTATTTTAAATACCGTAAGAAATATGGGATGTAGAAAAGGGGATTTTCAAAGTGTATTTTGAAAGTAAATTATTTATATAAAATCAATGGATTTTATATGTAAAAGAAAAGGATTTTATAAGAGAAAATAGTTATAAAATCAAAAGGGTAGAAAAGGAAATATTTATGGGACATAAATATGTTAAAATCGAAAAGATAAAGGAAATATTTATTTGTTAAATAAATAGAAAAGATAAAAGGAAACATTTATTTCTGAAATAAATTGAATTATAAAAGGAATATCTATTTAGAAAATAAATAGAATAATTATAAAAGGAAATTTTCAATGTTATATTGAAAAGGAAATATTTATAAAATCAAAGGATTTTATAAAAAGAAATATTTATTTGTTAAATAAATAGAATTGGAAAAGAAATATTTATTTATTCAATAAATAAAAAGATGAAAAGGGAATATTTGTAGATATTTACAAATAAAATAGAAAGGGAAATATTTGTAAAACATTTACAAATAGAATTGAAAAAGAATTTATTTATCTGGAAATTAAATAAAAGGAATTTATTTGGGAAAATAAATAGAAGGAAATATTTATTTATGAAATAAATAGAGTTATAAAAAGGAAAATTGGCAGGATATAAAGGAAAAGGAAAAGATATATTTAAAAGTGAGATTAAATAGAAATCTGTTTTAACATATGAACTGGGAAGATTAATTTATAAAAAATATTTTGTAAATTAAGTAAAATATTTATCATTTGATAAATGGAATATGTAAGTCAGGACTTATATAGAGAAGTAAGAATCGATTTCAACATCAATATTTGGAAACTGAATATGGACTTAGAGTTAATCAGTTAGAGTTAATCAGTTAGAGTTAATCAGTTAAGTTAATTAGTTAGAGTTAACCAGTTAGGGTTAATCAATCAGAGTTAATCAAATTAAGTTAATCGATTAAGAGTTAAGATAATCGAGTTATCAAGTTAAGATAATCGAGTGAATTAATCGAGTTAAGTTATCAAGTTAAGATTATCGAGTTAAGATAATCGAGATATAGTTTATTCGAATAGAATTAAAGTAGTTAGTCGAATATAGATTATTCGAATAGAATTAAAGAAGTTAATCGAATATAGTTTATTCGAATAGAATTAAAGAAGTTAATCGAATACAGTTTATTCGAATAGAATTAAAGGAGTAAATCGAATATAGTTTGTTCGAATAGAATTAAAGGAGTTATCGAACATAGTTTATTCGAATAGAGTTAAAGGAGTTATTGAATATAGTTTATTCGAAAGGAGTTAGGTGAAAAGGGTTAATCCAATAGAGTTAATCCAATAGAGTTAATTGATAAGAGTTAATTGATAGGAGTTAATGGAATAGAGTTAATCGAATATAATTTATTCGAAGAATGGTTTTCGAATCTAGTTATTCGTAAGAGATATTATCGAATATAGTTATTCGAAGGGAGGAGTTATCGAATAGAGATTATCCGAAAGAGAGTTACGTAAGGAAGTTTGTTAAAGGTTTAAAAGATAAACTTTGTCTATTCCGAAGTTAAAACGTTTTTTGGTTAAGGTCTCAGAGGTAATTTACCCCAACTTGATTGACTTCCTTCTTAACTAAGGAATGGTAAGGTTTGATAGTGAAGGATGGTTAAGTGAATTTAGTTAATGAGTGAAATGGTTTGTGTTGGCATAGCGATGTTTATTTAAACATCTGTCTAAAACAAAATAAAGGAGATTTGGAAATGTTTTCCAAATAAGAAATCAGAAATGTTTTCTAATATAGAAAACAAGAAAGGGAAATGTTTTCCAATGTTAATAACGTATATTTTCTAAGTATAGAAAATAAGAAATGTTGAATATATGGAAGTAGGAAATGGGAAATGAATAAATTAATGAACTAAGAGATAAATGTTCAATGATGATTGATCGATAAAATTTCCATTTGGAAATAATATCATTGTTTGCACACGTGTTTTTCTTTGATAGTTAACTCACCGACTATCGAAGTTTTTGATCATTTTAATGTTGTTAATATGGAGAGACCGGTTGGATTATTATCCGAAGAACCACTTCATATTGGCATAAGCGTTGCGAATCGTATATGCCAAAGACAATTGAAGACGGAGTAAAGTGCAAGGGTTGTTGTATAAATCTTAGGTAAAGATTGCCTAAGATGGATGTACTAAATAGTGCCTTCGGTTTGTCCAGTTCCAGGACAACTTGAATGGACGAATGTCTGACAGAGTATATTTAATAGATCGCGTAAGTTGATCTCTTCAAACATATTTACATTTGGTGGCGGAGGAATTCGTTTCTCTTAGCTGTATACCCGTGGTATTTTTGGGGTAATCAACTTGTGATTTGGCAGGTATGACGATGACATTCTAAGTGAATGAAGATGTGGCATGTGAAAGAAAAGCATAGCTTCTAGCCTCACATCCGGTAAATGAAAAAAATCGGGCAGGCAGCATGGCTATGTAGGTCACACCTATTAGGGTGTATAATCACCTAATCTAGAGTTTCATTTACTTCTAAAAATCTATTGTCGATGTTGTCCCATTCGGGAAACGGTTGCTGATCCCAACCGTTGGTGATATACATTCGATACACTCAAGCGAAATGAGCGGTCGGTCATGTGTGGCCGGGTTGCAAGATGTTCTTGTTGAACCTAGTGTATTCCTCTCTAGAGGTACACAAGCGAAATGTGGTTCCTTACCTTGTCATATTTGGAAATCCATTACCCAATACGTGCTTGTTGTTTTGATTTTATACTATGTATGTAGAACGTGAGATGAAAGCGTTTCTGCTAGATGTTTATTATATTGTGGTTGATAGACATGATTATAATATCAAAAGGTATTTGATATAAATATGTTTTGGATTCTCATAAGGGAAAAACCTGTTCCGTTATACGGCGTGGTCTTATCAGATATTGTGTACTTGTTCAAACTATTTTTAACTATTTTACTCATACCAGTCCCATGACTGACCTGGAGTTTATTTTGTTTTGTTTTCCCTAAACTCTTGGGTGCCCAATTTTGTACGGGCAGTCAAGTAGTCGGGATTTACAGATACTTAAAGAGCTAGAACAGGAGGCTTCAGAATTATATAGCTATGGTTATTTTCCGTTGTGTTGCAAGTGCTGTACTTTGGAAATGATATGTATATTCAAGTACAGATTTAAACTTCAAAGTTATGTAATATATTATATGTTATTCGTTTCCGTTGTGAGGTTCGTGTTACTCTGATGTTGTATTGTTTTTCTTCTTCTATTCTAAGTTTCTATCTTATCTATTCTCATCCTCTAATTTCTTTCATTAACTACCGGTATTTTTCGATGTTTGGTTAGTCGTCATTGAGTTTATGTCGATAACCAAAGTCGCTAAAAACCAGGTCGTTACTGTTGGTATTAAAGCTTAAGGTTAAGAAATTAACTTGGGTCTGTGGCATGACCCTGTAGTGATGGGGTTAGTAATACCCTTGATTGAGTTGAGTGAATATATACGAGTGAACATATTTGTTATTTGATATAAAATTGTTTTATATTGTGGAGATTTATTGGTTGAGTTGTTTATGGGTTCTGGTCGATCAGTTTGATCCACTATATGGGTAGGAATTTCTAAACACTCGAATATGATGTACTAACACAGTATGTTTTGAAAAGTGGGTAAACGAAATAATTTTACCAAAATTATATTTTGATACAAAGGATTTATATCGGAGTTATTATAATATTATATTATATATATATAGGTTGTTATTATAATCAAGTAAGATTATAATGGGGATGGTTATATATATATAACCAAATAAAATTCGTATAATTATTACGAAGTGAATTAAATTTGAATATAAAATCAGAATTGGTATTAAAGCCCTGGAAAGTTGGAAAAGTGTTTACAAATGGAATTGGATTAAATATTTGAGAATTTTAAAATCCTGGGAGATTTTAAATTGTTTTACAAGCATTGAAAATGGTATTTTGAATTGATTTCAAAATAGGAATATTTAGAAATGGTTTTGAAAAGTGATATAGTATTCACTTCGATCGCTGGAAAATAAATTCTGATGATGACAGCTGCATCATCAGTAGGGCTGTCACTGGATACTTTCGGATATGGATAGTGCTATATCCATATCCGTATCCGAAATTATTTTCGGATATCGGATATCCGTATCCACGGATAGGAACGGATATCGGATAATTATCCTATCCGCCAACGATCGATAAATCAAGAAATATAAATGAAAATTTATAGTTTAACGAAAATATTTTTCAATTCCATTGATCACTGAAGTGTTAAAAATAAACATATATGATGAAATTAAATAGATTTGAGTAGTTAATATGCATTTAGTACATATAATGTAAAGTTTCGACTTAGTAAAACAATAAACAAATATGATTCATTGTACTAAATACATATAATTTTGAGCAAAATGTTTAAAAAAGTCGAACGGATAATTTTCGGATGCGGATATCATTATATCCATATCCGAATCTGTTTTTTCGGATATCGGATATTTATCCGTTTTTCGGACACGGATGCGGACGTATATCGGATTTTTCGGGTATCCATTGCCAGCCCTAATCATCAGTGTTCATTTCCGAGTTGTAAGTGACGGATTACTACCAAAATTTTTGTTTTTTGAATTGATTTGAGAAAAGCAAGTTGTTTTGAATCCTGAAAAGGAAAATTTGATTTTCAATATGGTAAACTGTTTAAAATTCCCAGGGAAAGATTGTTTAAATTAAAACCAAATTGAATTGAAATGTGGAAAAGCAAATTGGGATTAAAGTAAAGCCAGTTAAGTGGTAACTGAAGTTGAATTGAAAGCGAATAAGATTGGATTTGTGAAATTTGAATCCGAAATGGTATTAAATTGATGAGTTAAGAAATTGAAAATCGAGAATGGAACTTTGGCTTGAAATGAAATCCGACTTAGGTATAAGCGAATGGTTGTATGTGCGGATAAGAACTGATTGGAGTTCGATTGTGATGGCATTGGTATCTACTGAATTGGCAGCAGATGAAAAGGATATAATGATATGCCGACAAAAAGGTACAAGTTTATATTTATATGAATTTGAGATTTTGAAGAGCCGAATTGGCAAGCCGCTTGGCTGTTTGTTTTCTTTTGGGTTGAAGAAGGCCCACAGAGGCGAGTTGGAGTTTGACCGCTTGACCAGTACAAAGGAGGTGCTGGCGAAAATTTTCGAAAAGTTAAGGTGTTAGAAAATTTTTGTTGATGGGGATTAATTAATAATTTAATTGATATTAAATTGGTTTAGTTAAAATTGAAGTTAAGGAATAAACAAATGATCTTTAACCCATCAATAGGGTTTGTTTTCTACCTTAGCAATTTCGAGGACGAAATTATTTTAAGTGTGGAAGAATGTAACGACCCGCATTTTTCAGCGATGTAATTAATTTATTTAACCATTTAAATAGTGAATTAGAGAATTTAAATGGTCAGTTAATTGAATAAATTTGAATATTTAATTAAAATAATAAT
This sequence comes from Allium sativum, assembly GCA_030737875.1. NCBI lineage: Eukaryota > Viridiplantae > Streptophyta > Magnoliopsida > Asparagales > Amaryllidaceae > Allium > Allium sativum. The sequence goes on along the minus strand of CM060923.1, from coordinate 414,985,648 downwards.
AGAATATTATATATAATTCAGAAATAATCAAAAATAGTGGAATTCACAATACAGTGTGAATTAGATCATATATAAGGTATAATTCAGTTTAGAGTTGAATTATATTCACGAATATATTATTTAAAAGAAGTTTGAACGTAGAATTATAATAATTATAATCGAGCTCGAAATGGCGTGGCAGTTCATAATTTGGCAATTCGAACTTCAACCGAATATACCGAAGCCGTTTTAAATCGGATTTTTGTGAAATAAGAAACGTTAGGAGCTGGCGAAATATATTTTTCTAGGGGAAGAGAAATATCAGGATTTCATCGTGTAGATTTTGATTTTTGTCCATATCAAATTTTAGAAAAGTCGCTGTGGAATTCCTTTATAATTTATATCGATTTATTTATATTATAAAAGGAATTCAAATATAAATCGAATATCAATATAACTGGGAAATTTGAAATATCGAGTTGCAAATCCATATATAATTATTCTGGAACTGTATGGAATTATGGTGTGAATATATACGATAATATAAATTTATTTATATTTAATTTAATTATATTTAAATATATTTATATATTTAAATGGGTTATTTAGAGCGTAAAAATAGCCAGTTTTGCAAACGACCTCAGAATTCGACGAAACTAATTTTTCTGGATCCACAATGTTAAATTATTGTTAGATTTCAGTTTTCGTGATTTTTGAAGTCAGTATGTGGTCGTACGGGATTTTAATGTGAAAAACAATCGATATTTTGACGGATAAAAATACACTGTGCGAGCAAACGGAGTCGGAATTCGACGAAACCAGTTTCGTTGGGACCAAAATGTCGAACTGTAGTTGCGTGTCCAGTTTCGTGATTTTTAGGTATCATATGTGATCGTACCGATTTTTAGAAGGCAAATACCTTAAAGTAACGAGAAAAAATCAATAAAATAATTAACATAAAAATATCCTAATTAGTTCTTTGATCAAAAGGGAGTCCACGCTACCTCCCTTCCTAACCACACACTCAAATGTTAAAACGCGAGCAGAAACCCAAAACGCAACTTCAATAATCAAAAGCAAATACTATAAATTTGAAGAGCAAATTCTTTACACCAGTTTTCCATTTCTCTTCAATTTCGTACCCCTTGTGATGAGTTCGATCGTGTTTTTCAGTTGCAAAAGTATACAGTGTGAGTTCTAGGGTTCATATATCCTGGAATTTGAGGCAACGATATTGGATTTGGAGTTGATATTTGGAGTTTTGGTTTAAAGGAGCATCGGTTGTGAAATTTTAGTGGAGTTCGGTGGAGATTTTATATGGTACTTGTACTACTAGCGTGTGAGTTGCTTGAAGCACGAGATGGTAGAATGGAGGTCGAGTTCTACCTTGGGGGGATGGGTTGATGCGGTTTTTGATGAGAAGAGTGATGGAAGTTTTGGTTTGGGTTTTAATGTAGCAGAGAGGAAGGAAGGTGGAGCAAAAGGTTCGGTAATGGCCGATGATTGGGTGCTGGGGTCGATGTTGAAGAAGATGAAATGGGATCCGGTGGTTTAACATGAATGGGCCTGGGAATTTGGCATGGGCCGGTGTGATTTATATAGGGGTAAAGCCCACTTAAGGTTTTACTTAGTTAATTTAAATTTAAATTAGTATATTAAGTTATAAGCGCAATTACTCGTTCATACAGTGTCAGAAATTCGAACGGACAGTCACGTTGGGATCGTATAGATGGACACTACATGATGGAGCTGACTGGAAGTCCATCGGAGCTCGATACAATTTATGGCAAAATAAATTGTCTGTCTGAATCAAGCGATGGTTATCGTTATTAACGATGATCGTCAAATGTGAGTAAAACTCACCAACTCTGAACAGTTATATTTTTATAACGTATTTTAAGAACTGATAATCATCTGCTGATTTCTGTGTGTTAACTACTTGGTTGAAATGCTGATTAATTGGTTGAAATTATTGATAATGATATATATATATAAATCGTTAATCAAATATTGATTTTGTTTATCAGAATATTTCATATCGAAATGAAATTGATGTGAATTATATTGTGTAACATCTATGGATGCAGGGAAACTAGTCAGAGGAATCCAACTGGATTCCTCAACATTTATTTTACTGTTTTCATATATGGTGATATATGATGTGATATACAATCTGTTGTTGATTATGTTTGTTTGAATGATATCGATCATTGTGAATTGGTATTTTAAATACCGTAAGAAATACTGGGATGTAGAAAAGGGGATTTTCAAAGTGTATTTTGAAAGTAAATTATTTATATAAAATCAATGGATTTTATATATAAAAGAAAAAGGATTTTATAAGAGAAAATAGTTATAAAATCAAAAGGGTAGAAAAGATAATATTTATGGGAAATAAATATGTTAAAATAGAAAAGATAAAGGAAATATTTATTTGTTAAATAAATAGGAAAGATGAAAGGAAATATTTATTTATGAAATAAATAGAATTATAAAAGGAATATCTATTTAGAAAATAAACAGAATAATTATAAAAGTAAATTTTCAATGTTATATTGAAAAGTAAATATTCATAAAATCAAAGGATTTTATAGAAAGAAATATTTATTTGTTAAATAAATAGAATTGGAAAAGAAATATTTATTTGTTAAATAAATAGAAAGATGAAAATGGAATATTTGTTGATATTTACAAATAAAATAGAAAGTGAAATATTTGTAAAACATTTACAAATAGAATTGAAAAAGAATTTATTTATCCGGAAAATAAATAAAAGGAATTTATTTGGGAAAATAAATAAAAGGAAATATTTATTTATGAAATAAATAGAGTTATAAAAAGGAAAATTGGCAGGATATAAAGGAAAGGGAAAAGATTTATTTAAAAGTGAGATTAAATAGAAATCTGTTTTAATAGATGAACTGGGAAGATTAATTTATAAACAATATTTTATAAATTAAGTAAAATATTTATCATTTGATAAATGGAATATATAAGTCAGGACTTATATAGAGAAGTAAGAATTGATTTCAACATCGATATTTGAAAACTGAATATGGACTTAGAGTTAACCAGTTAAAGTTAATCAGTTAGAGTTAATCACTTAGAGTTAATCAGTTAGAGTTAATCAGTTACGTTAATCAGTTAGAGTTAACCAGTTAGGGTTAATCAATCAGAGTTAATCAAATTAAGTTAATCGATTAAGAGTTATGATAATCGAGTTATCAAGTTAAGATAATCGAGTTAAGTTATTAAGTTACGATTATCGAGTTAAGATAATCGAGATATAGTTTATTCTAATAGAATTAAAGAAGTTAATCGAATATAATTTATTCGAATAGAATTAAAGAAGTCAATCGAATATAGTTTATTCGAATAGAATTAAAGGAGTTATCGAATACAGTTTATTCGAATAGAATTAAAGGAGTAAATCGAATATAGTTTATTCGAATAGAATTAAAGGAGTTATCGAATATAGTTTATTCGAATAGAGTTAAAGGAGTTACTGAATATAGTTTATTCGAAAGGAGTTAAGTGAAAAGAGTTAATCCAATAAAGTTAATTGATAAGAGTTAATTGATAGGAATTAATTGAATAGAGTTAATCGAATATAATTTATTCGAAGAAAGGTTTTCGAATCTAGTTGTTCGTAAGAGAGATTATCGAATATAGTTATTCGAAGGGAGGAGTTATCGAATAGAGATTATTCGAAAGAGAGTTACGTAAGGAAGTTTGTTAAAGGTTTAAAAGATAAACTTTGTCTATTCCGAAGTAAAAATGCTGTTCAATTAAGGTCTAAGAGGTAATTTACCCCAACTTGATTGACTTCCTTCTTAACTAAGGAATGGTAAGGTTTGATAGTGAAGGATGGTTAAATGAATTTATTTAATGAGCAAAATGGTTTGTGTTGGTATAGCGATGTTTATTTAAACATCTTTCTAAAACCAAATGAAGGAGATTTGGAAGTGTTATCCAAATAAGAAATCAGAAATGTTTTCTAATATAGAAAACAAGAAAGAGAAATGTTTTCCAACGTTAGTAACTTATATTTTCTAAGTATAGAAAATAAGAAATATTGAATATATGGAAGTAGGAAATGGGAAATGAATAAATTAATGAACTAAGAGACAAATGTTCAATGATGATTGATCGATAAAATTTCCATTCAGAAATAATATAGTTGTTTGCACACGTGTTTTTCTTTGATAGTTAACTCACCGACTATTGAAGTTTTTGACCATTTTAACGTTGTTAATATGTAGAGACCGGTTGGATTATTATCTGAAGAAACACTCCGTATTGGCATAAGCGTTGTGAATCATATATGCCAAAGACAATTGAAGACGGAGTAAAGTGCAAGGGCTGCTGTATAAATCTTAGGTAAAGATTGCCTAAGATGGACGTACTGAATAGTGCCTTCGGTTTGTCTACTCCCAGGACAACTTGAATGGACGAATGTCTGACAGAGTATATTTAATAGATCGCGTAAGTTAATCTCTTCAAACGTATTTACGTTTTGTGGTGGAGGAATTCGTTTCTCTTATCTGTATACCCGTTGTATTTTTAGGGTAATCAATTTGTGATTTGGTGGGTATGACGATGTCACATTCTAAGTGAATGAAGATTTGGCATGTAAAAGATAAGCGTAGCTTCTAGCCTCACATCCGGTAAATGACAAAAATTGGGCAGGCAACATGGCTATGTAGGTCGCACCTATTAGGGTGTATAATCACCTGATCTAGAGTTTCATTTAGTTCTAAAAATCTATTGTCGATGTTGTCCCATTCGGGAAACGGTTGTTGATCCCAACCGTTGGTGATATACATTCGATACACTCAAGCGAAATTAGTGGTCGGTCATGTGCGGTCGGGTTGCAAGATGTTCTTGTTGAACCCAGTGTATTCCTCTCTAGAGGTACACTAGTGAAAGGTGGTTCCATACCTTGTCATATTTGGAAATCAATTACCCAATACGTGCTTGTGGTTTTGATTGTATACTATATATGTAGAACATGAGATGAAAGCGTTTCTACTAGATGTTTATTATATTGTGGTTAATAGACATGATTATAATATCAAATGGTTTTTGATATAAAGATGTTTTGGATTCTCATAAGGTAAAAACCTGTTTCGTTATACGGCGTGGTCTTATGAGATATTGTGTACTTGTTCAAACTGTTTTTAACTGTTTTACTCATACCAGTCCCATGACTGACCCGGAGTTTATTTTGTTTCGTTTTCCCTAAAATCTTGGGTGCCCAATTTTGTACGGGTAGTCAAGTAGTCGGGATTTATAGATACTTGAAGAGCTGGAGCAGGAGGCTTCAGAATTATATAGCTATGGTTATTTTCCGCTGTGTTGTAATTGTTGTACTTTGGAAATGATATGTATATTCAAGTACAGATTTATATTTCAAAGTTATGTTATCTATTATATGCTATTCGTTCCGCTGTGAGGTTCGTGTTACTATGATGTTGTGTTGTTCTTCTTCTTCTATTCTAAGTTTCTATCTTATCTATTCTCACCCTCTAATTTCTTTCATTAACTACTGGTATTTTTCGTTGTTTGGTTAGTCGTCATTGAGTTTATGTCGATAACCAAAGTCGCTAAAAACCGGGTCGTTACAGTTATAAGCCAATGTAAGCCGTTAGATCAACCTAAGAGTAAATCAAGACCATCCAGACAAGATAGAGCTATCCAGAATAGCCACGTAAGCCCTAATGACTTAGCAAAGAGTCAGAATTGTCACAATTTCAGATCTGCCCGAGGGGGGTAGGTCGACACCCAGGTCGACTTGTATAGGGGAGGTCGACCCCCTGGTCGACCTGGCCTAGGGCGGGAAAATTCCTGCCCAGCCCGCTTCTGAGTTTGAATTCGAAATTTTGAATTTCTGAACCTCAGCTGTTTTAATTTATTCAAATTCCTGAAACTTCTGAGGCCCGTAACTTCTTCATACGCAGTCCAGTCTCAGACTCTATCTCAAGCAGAATTCCGATACGAATGCAACAGCGTAACCCGTTTCCCTTAATTCTCACATTTGAAATTATGTATTCTTAATTCGTTACTTTAATGATTATAGAAAATACGGGGTGTTACATTCTCCCATTCTTAAAGGATTTCGTCCCGAAATCTTCAAGTCGAGAAGAACGTGTATCCTACCATCCAATCGTCCATCTACTCAACCATCAAACACAGGCGCCCATTGTCCTTAAAAAGACTTCTAATGCTTCCATGACTGTATGCACAGTGTGTGTACATGTCCTTATCTAATGCAAAATCAGGCGGTCTACTGATTCAGCTGACCTCCTTAATACAAATTATGTCAGTGTCATGAGTCCATTATGTATGCAATTTTCCTACTCATAATTCTACATGAGTGCACAGTAATTCATACAAATGCAACATCCATATGATAACACATCAAGTTTCAATCCATATACAAATACATATATGCATATGCAATATGAAAGTGATTGAGCCGGTCTAACACCTAATGAACACCTAATGTGTGTGTATATGCACCCACGAGCAACCACTAGCAACTACTTGCAACCCCTTGCAGCCATCAATCATAACAAGTTTCAAATACATGTTTACATTCATTGGTTTCTAACTAAGGATAAAGGATAGGACCGAGGAGATATACTAGAAAGGTAGATACGTGCATAAACGTATGGAAAAAGAGATCAAGGGTTTACCCTAAAAAAGAAAAGGGTAGGCTGCGCGTATCTTGGCCTCAGTCTCCCAAGTCGCGTCTTCCTCGGCGTCGCTCCATTGAACTTTAACAAGCTTGACTTCACGGTTGCGCAGCTTTTTGACTTCTGTTACCAAGATACGAGTTGGAACTCTCCTCACAGTTGCTTCTCGTTCTACTTTTACTTCCTCTAGTATGCTTGGTTCCACCACTTTCGCAGACTCATGTAAGCATTTTCGTAGGTGAGAAATATGAAAGACATTATGAACTCCAGCCAGTCTTTCGGGCAGCTCTACTATATAAGACATCTTCCCAATCTTCTCAATGATAGGAAACGGCACTACAAATCTTGGTGCCAACTTTCCTATGGATCCAAAGCGAACGACGTTCCTTAAAGGCGACACTTAAGGAAAACCCTGTCTCCAACCTCAAACTCAAGGCCGGTCCATCTTTTATCTGTGTAGGACTTCTGTCTATCTTGTGCGGTCTTCATTCGCCTTCTTATCAAGTCCACTTTTTCTGATGTTTCTATGATCATGTCTGGTCCCAGTATGAGCTTGTCTGTAGACTCCCACCAACATGTTGGTGATCGGCATGGTCTTCCCTATAAAGCTTCGAAGGGCGCCATGCCTATGGTGGCTTGGTAGCTATTTTTGTAAGCAAATTCCACCAAAGGAAGATGATCCTCCCATGTCCCTCCAAAATCAAGAACACACACTCTCAAGAGGTCTTCTAATACTCTTTTCACCCTTTCCGTCTGACCATCGGTTTAGGGGTGATAGGCCATGCTTAAGCATAGCTGTGTGCCCAAAGCCTCTTGCAAGCTCCTCCAAAACTTGCTTGTAAAGATAGGATCTCAATAGGTCACTATATTGGAGGGTATCCCATGGAGTCGGACTATCTCTCCAAGATAAATGGAAGCTAACGATGAGGCAGTCCTCCTACTCTAGATGGGTATAAAGTGAGCGCTTTTTGTGAGCCTGTCCACTATTAGCTAAACACTGGTATTTCCCCTTCTTGACCTAGGCAACCCCTCAATAAAGAAATGCTATCCCATTTCCACTGTGGGACCTCTAGAGGATGAAGCAATCTACCAGGCTTCTTTTACTCCGCCTTGACTTGCTGGCATATCAAGCGCTTAGAGACGAACTAAGCCACATCCCTCTTCATGCCATTCCAAAAGAAAACCCTTTTTATGTCTTTATACATTTTTTCTCCACCTGTGTGTATGGTCATCTTAGAATGATGTGCCTCTTCGAGAACCTTCTTCACCAAATCCCTTGCTTGTGGGACGTATAGTCTTCCATCCCGCCTCAACCAACCCTTATCATCGATGGAGTATCTATTGAGGTGACTAGAAGTCTCACCCCTAATTAGCTTATACATCACATCTACTAGCTGAGGGTCTTCACGTTATACGATTCCTATTGAGTCCAAAAGAGTAGGTCGTACCTCTAGTGATGCTAACAAACTAGTCACATAATCGACAGAGGGTCTAAAGTCAAAGTTGGCCATGTACTCCAAGCTCTGCCTTTCTACCAAGAGAGGGCTTAAGGTCAGCTTCTTTGTACTCAAGGCATCTTCTACTACATTGCCATTGCCAGGGGTATAGGAAATCTCAAAATCGTAGGATGCTAAGAACTCCATCCACCTTTGTTGCCTCAAGTTAAGATCTTTCGGCGAGAAAAGGTACTTCAACGATTTATGGTCAGTATACAATTCAAACTTCTTACCTAGAAGATAATGGCGCCAAAACTTAAGAGCAAAAAATGATGGCAGCCAACTCTAGATCATGGGTTGGGTAGTTTTTATCATATACTTTCAACTGTCTTCCACAATAAGCTACTACCTTCCCTTCTTGCATCAAGACAGGGCCTAGTCCCGTACCGTATGCATTTGTGTATACTGTAAACAACTTGCTTCCATCCGGTAATGTCAGAACTGGGGCTTTTATTAGAGCGCTCTTCAAAGGTTGGAAAGCAACATCGCAATCCAAATCCCAAGTGAAAGTTAGGTTCTTCCTCGTCAACCTTGTAAGTGGAGTTGAGATTTTCGCAAAGTCTTTAATGAACTTTCAGTAAAAACCCGCTAGCCCGAGAAAGCTTTGGACTTCCATTGCATTCCTTGGGACCTTCCAATCTTGCACCGCAACTACTTTTGCGGGGTCCACAGCTATCCCTTCTTTGGACACCACATGTCCAAGAAACCTTACTTATTCTCTCCAGAAGTGTCATTTGAAGAATTTGGCTTTTAGCTGATGTGCACGAAGAGTATCCATGACTTCCTTTAAATGCAGAGCATTCTCTTCCTCACTCTTCAAGAAGACCAAAATGTCGTCTAAGAAGACCACCACAAACTTATTAAAGAATTCCCTGAACACCCTGCTCATTAATTCAACGAAATAAGCGGGTGCGTTTGTCAAGCCGAAAGGCATGATAAGCCACTCGAAGAAACCATCCGGGGTTTCGAACGCGGTTTTGTCAATGCTGTCTTCGGCCACTCCTAGCTGATGAAACCCGGTAGCCAGATCTAGTTGGAGAAAACCGATGCACCTTCAAAATGATCGAACAAGTCGTCTATTCTTTGAAGTGGGTGACTATTCTTCTTGGTCAGCTTGTTTAGCTCCCTATAATCCACGCATAGGCGAAGTGAACCATCCGCTTTGGTTGCGAACACTACTGTAGCACCCCATTCAGAAATACTCCGCTTATAAACCCCTTCTCAAGCAACTATTTAACTTTCTTGATGAGCTCTTTCCTCTCCCTTGGAGCCATGTGCCTAATGGGTAAAGCAATGGGTTTTGCATTATGAACAAGATATATGCGGAAGTTTATCTCCCACTTCGGAGGTAAGCCCTTCACCTCTGCAAACACATCCGAGTATTCATGGACTACTCTAAAAGACTGCAAATTCTCAACAGATGCATCAAGAGATTCTAGATAGCTAAGCTTAACAGAGCTCATGGGATTAAAAGAGATTTCGAGAGTGTTACCGAGACGAGTCATGAGTCCAACCACTCTCTTTTCATAATTGAGGATGGCACCATTTCTGGATAGCCAATCCATGCCTAGAATCAACCCATAGCCCATGAAGCCCAAAACATAGGCATTACATCTAAACCCAATACGTAGTATCGAAATTTCCAAATCCAAACAAATCATTGATAAATAAGACAAACCCCCAATTGGATTTGAAACAACCATGGGATCCTCTACTATACTGGTGTCTAGGTGTAGAGATTCAACTAAAGCAGTAGATATAAAAGAGTGTGATGCGCCAGAATCAAAGAGTGTACGAATAGGATGATCAAAAAGATAAAATAAACTCTCAACAGAAATATTTCTACCTCGTTCTTGCGGAGGTGCTATGAGAGCGTGAACCTGCCCTCCAGAAGTAGGCCCAGTCCTCTGCCCTTGCCCTTGCTTTCTTGGGCAGCCCTCAGCCATGTGTCATGTCTCGCCGCAATGGAAACAACCACCCATCTTCCTCTTCTTCTTTCTGCGGTCCTTAATCAGATGTCCACGAATGCCACAAAAATTACACTTCCTCTTGTCACGGGTTTTTTTGTTCTTCCCACCCTTCTTTGAATATGTCTTCTAATTCTGTGATCCCTCCACTTTCTTGTGTTGAGGTTCTTCCACTTTTACCACTTTCTTACCATCCTTGTCTTCCTCGTTTAACAGTGCCATGTCAACCAGTCTTTCATATGTTGCACCCATGGGTATATGGGTCATAGCTAGGTTGAGCAGTGGCTCGTTCATCCCTTTAACAAAACGGAGAGCCTTTTTATGTGGAGTGTATACTAACTCCAATCCGAATCTGGCCAGCTGATTGAATTGGTTGACGTATTCCTTGACCGTCATACTTCCCTTTTTGAGGGCTAAGAACTTCTCCACCTGTAGGCTTCATTCAGCTTGTGAGAGGAATTTCATTTCAAACCTCATTCTGAAATCCTCCCAAGTTTCAACTGGTCTCTCAGCATTGGTAACTTCCCACCAATAAAAAGCTTCATCTTTAAGCAACCACACCGCCAACTGTATCGTTTGCCTATCGTCCACTTCAAAGATAACGAACAAATTCTAAGTTTCTTTGAGCCAGTTCCTTGCTTCCACGAATGACTCGGTTCCAATAAAGTTCTTTCCACCCATGGCTCGAAAGTCTATACATATATTTGAGAAAACATTTGCATGCAGAGGAGGAGGAGGAGGAACCGCTGCAGCTGGGGGAGGAGGAACGTCTGCTGGGCTTGCGTCATTAGCCCTAGCCTCTAGGTACCTTTTGAACCAGCCAGGTACCAGCACGGCCTCTGGAAGGTTAAGGTCCCCAGACATGCTAAAACAAAAAAGGAAAGATTCAAAACAAAGGATATAAAGATAGTGCATAAGGCTTTGGGGATTATGCCTTTTTAAAATTAAAAACAACACTTTTTCTTGAAAAATGCTTCTTTAAACTTCTTTTTGAAAAACAGTTTTCAAAAACTTTTATCTGATCTGGTAAACCTTAGCTCTGATACCAAGTAAAACACCCCCACCTCCATTAAGGTCACTCACAAAGGGAATGCTTTAACTTGAATGGAGAATTATAGGTAAAAGATACAAATAATTTAGAAGACAGACATATAAACAGCAGAAAAACGAAATTTATTTCATACGTGGTTCATAAAAAAAACATTACATCAAACTGTGTCAAAACAACTTCCAAATCATTACATCAAAATCTCTGTCTTGATTAAAATATAAAGAAGCATAGAACAATAATAAAATAGCATAAATCCCCCATTGAGAGCGTATCTAAAGCCATAGCCTAAGAGAAGATAATCCAAGCAATACATCTACTCTCTTCAAGCTTGCAAAAGTTCTGAACTAAGATGGAGTGTTCCCTCCCTGTGGACCTGGAGGGGGGAAACGGAAGAAAAGAAGACGAAAGAAAATTGGGTCAGACATGAATCTGGTAAGTCCAGTGATTTTTCAGTATATGAACAAGAAAAGGATCATGACAGGAATAAACTGAAAATAGGACAATACCAGAATAACAAGATAACTAAAACCAAGATAATGCACGTTAAACTGAATATACTATCGCACCCATTTCTATTTCTATGCACCTATTTATACCTATTCCAACTAGCCCCATGTGCTCAAGTCAAAGTGATACCCTTTTTATCGATCGGCTCCTACTCGTGTACGTTTTATACTTGTGTCATTCGGCCCTCGCTTGATAGTAGGTACCTGTGCTGGCTCCACCATGGGGTGTATCAAATCCTATGGTGGCAACCCGACACGATTCAAGATGCACAGTGTATAACTAATGATGCCTAGTGCCTGCTTTTTCCACTCTGGAGTACGTGCACGCCCGTACTCCGTCGGAACCTACACTGACGCACCACCGCTGTTGTTTTGACCGCTTATAATCAGCCCAGCAATCGTGCCCCACCCTACCTAGTTCAGGGTACCATGATACATCTATGTAGGTTACTGCTGAAATGGGTCCTCGTTAATAGGGTTTCCTAATCAACATGTTAAATTGGTTAAGTGTCCAAATTAACCTAACCTCACCCATCAGTTTAGTTAACATGTTGCACTGGTTAAGTGTTACCTTAATTAACTTAACCCTACCATTCCTGTCTTAGCTTTAATTTATTCATTAAAGCACCAACCACTCACATTAGACAGGTATTGTTGCGGTCACTGGATGTACCGCTCAGATCCGGGCAGTTTTACACCGCAACTCAGTCTAGCCTCGGGTTCTTTTTGGCTCAATGCGCTTACCTCTTACATTAGATCTATATTGTTACGGCTGCTGGATTTGTCGGGCGGTTCCGGGCAGTCTTATATCGTAACTCTATCTAACCTCGGGTTAGGCATATTCGTCTTTTGCTAAATTTACATATTTACCCTTTATGTTTATATGTAAATTATTTTCATTCAAGTCATGCCCAATTTTTCTCTAAATCATGTTCATAATTTTAGGTATATAAATTATACTGTTTTAATGTTACTAATCATTTAAAATATGCCAATAACATGTAACTTCATGTTTTTCCCAATGTTACCCCCGTTAAACGTTCGCATAAATTTCATAGAATGTTAGGCTTCACAATTTAGCCTAACCCAAAATCAAGAGGGAAAAAGAAGAAACATGTAGCATTCAAAACAAGCATAATATGGATCCAACATATGTCACATAAATTTGGCAAAGATTATACATTTAATTGTGAACTTGCAATTTTGAACCTGATCAACATGTACCATAAGCATATAAATGGGAGTTTACATGGAACTACACAATTCTAATTAGTTATTTAAAGATGAACTCGCATTAAATTTGATCTAATTAACATGGATCTAAACATATAAGGTTGTAGATCTAAACATATAGGCTTACATGGTCATGACTTAGCCTATAAACTTGCATGTAACAATACATGATAGAATCACCAAACTTACATATAACATGATAGTTTTCATTCCCAAATTCCTATACAATATAATGATTCATTCACCCAAATTTTACACAACATGATAGGTTCAATAAACCGCAATAGTATCACAGGCATTTATGATAGAATTACCACACGAATAGACATGAATCAGCATCACTATTATCATACAACTTGGTACAATTCTAGTTTTAATTTTATTACAAATCATGTCTTTAATTGGTTAACATCTAAAAGATAACTAGACTTACAAACAAAAGGAAAATCTTGTTTTCTGGGATCTTTTTTCTGAAACTGAATAGCTCTGCTTTGATGTAGACTAATTGTTCTTCTAATTTAGATTTAATTTGATTTTATTCGTAGCTTATATCTTGCTTTCTAGTTGAAGGAGAATGGAGGCTATTCTAGGTTGATTATAGACAGCATGGAGGCTCTAGGAATGAATTTTTGTGTGATTTAGGGTTGGGGTTTGGGGTTGCTTTTATAAGGTTTTAAACCAATGTAAGCCGTTAGATCAACCTAGGAGCAAATCAAGACCATCCAGACACGATATAGTTATCCAAAACAGCCACAGAAGCCCTAATGACTTAGCAAAGAGTTAGAATTCTCACAATTTTAGATCTTCCCGAGGGTGGTAGGTCGACCCCCAAATCGACCTGTATAGGAGAGGTCGACCCCCTGGTCGACCTGGCCTAGGGCGGGAAAATTCCCGCCCAGCCCGCTTCTGAGTTTGAATTCGAAATTTTCAATTTCTGAACCTAAGTTGTTTTAATTTATTTAAATTCTTGAAACTTCTGAAGGTCATAACTTCTTTGTACGAAGTCCAATTCACGCAAACTCGGACTCTGTCTCAAGAAGAATGCCGAGACGAACGCAATGGCATAACCCGTTTCCCTTAATTCTCACATTTGAAATTAAGTATTCTTAATTCATTAGTTTAATGATTATATAAAATACGGGGTGTTACAATGCTCTTGGTAGTCCTCTGTGTGGTGGCAGATGTTTAGGCTGTGCTCGCAGAGGTTGGGTCTGCGACTGAGAACTAGGTGTGGGCCTTGACTGCAAAAGTAGCTTTGCAGTCAAAATGTTGTGACGTATTGACACTAGAGCGATTCGGCGGTCACCTCAACGGGGAGGCGAAGGGTCACGACCAATAAGGATAGTAGATCATCGGATACCCATCATCGGCAGCTAGTGTGATGTAGAAAGACTAGAGCTAAAACCAATAGACCATTCATCTTTTACTATAGGGGTATGGTAGTTGAGGGAAGACGCCAAATGGTTATTTAGATTGGTTGTTAAGGGCAATTTGTTTAGCTCTTGTAGTCTTTACAAGTTGAGGGAGGGGTCGAGGTGGGGCCATAGCCACCATGAAAATAGACCCTAGGAATATCTGTATTTTTGAGCCTCTTAAAGGAGGGCCTCTACAAATATGAAAAAGCTCCTAATCGAGTTCTTTGTTTCTTGTATCGCCCTACCATGGAACTCAGTGCACAATAGAGGATGTACGGTTCTGGCATTAAGCTACAATTGACGATACGTATGTGGGACAGTCTAGATACATGCATGTCGGCTCTAGGTGGTGTATCGTAGACTTGAGGGCATTACTCCGGTATGAAATCTGATTCGATCAACGGTGGCAGTCCGTACGTTTGCATTGCATAGTAATGACAGATATAGGTTGAACGTAATATTAACATATAGAGGTCCATACATCACTCCGGCGTAGGATGAGGGACTACGTGCATTTGGTAGTATTATGGCGGAGACTGTGCGAGTGGAGTACCACAGGGTGTACCTTAATATTGGGGGTAGCTACATATATTCTGTATTAGGTTAATCCACTGTGAAGTAAATGGGTGCGACGTGTGTGTAATTCTTAAGTGTTGTTAACCCAACTAACCTAATAAATAAGAAAATATGGTTGAACGTATATGTAGTGTTATCCAAAGTGTATAATTTAAATTCAGTCACCAGAACTTGTGTTCTGTTCCCCTCCTTATAACATACTCGCAGGTTATATTTGTGGCAGAGACATGATAGCTTTGGATACTGGTTAGGTAGTATTATTAATACGGTAAGGCTATATTTTGATTACATTATATTTTATCCATTACGCTCTGGGATATTTTCTGAGCTCTGACATATTTTATGTCTCTGTCTTTCCTACAGGGTACAAGAGCAAACAAAAATGAGTTTCGATAGATTGGAATTTTGAAGAAAAAAAATCGGTCTATCGGAATTCGGGTTGTTACAATATCCATAGGTACAATGTCGGAAGGGTGGCTACCCATAACTTGCCATGGACATCCATTCTCCAATAAGCGCCCACGGTTTTGATTGTATACTATATATGTAGAGCGTAGCTGCAAGCGTTCTGCTAGATTTCTATTTACTTGGCTTACATCACTATTACAATATCAGAAGATATTGATTTCAAAAAAATGTTTTAGGTTATCGTAAGGTAAAACCCATCCGTACTTATGTGTAGATTTGGTCTTACGATTATCCTTTTCTTTCGAAAAGATTTTAACTTTAAAATAAAGTTGGATGATATGCATAAACTTGGTGTGTTTTTTGACTCTGGTTCACCAGACTGATCCGACGTTTGTAATGCTCGGGTTAGACCGGGTTGTACAGGTTCGGTTATCGTATGTTGAGAAGAGACAAGTTGGAAGAGTCCAAATGTATGATATGTAGTATGTATTCCGTTGTGTGTTGTATATGAGGACAGATATTATAACAGTCCGGATGTGTTGATGTACTCTGGTGATTGTAAGTATTTTTTAGGCTCTTATTAAAGATTTTTTTCCGTGTAATATTTTGTTCCGCTGCGATGTAAGACCCTAATTTTGTGTTTTTTTCTTCTTCTTCTTCTTCTTATTCTTCTATTCTAATATTTCTTCCTTTCTTAGCTCACCCTCTATATTCTTTCTTTTAGTTTTTTGTGTTTGCAGTGCAATTTGGGTTGGACAAGTGTATTTGGTCAGCTGAAAAGGTACCGGAAATCCGGGACACTACATTTGGTTTTAGAGCAGTGGTTTAGTAATAACCTTGGTTCTATGGCGTAACTCTATAGAGATAGGGTTAGCAATACCCTAGATTGAGTTGAGTGTGTATATATGAAAGCATATTTGTAAATTTTATACAAATGTTTTGTATTGTGTTAATTGATCGGTTCAAGTGTTGAGAAGTTTTTGAATTGAAATTTGACACAATATTATTTTGTAAAGAGGGTAAATGAAATGATTTTACCCGAAATATATTTTTCTTAAATAGAAAAAGAAATAATTTTATCAAATTATTGAGATATTGTGTGTTGATTGATTGAATAAAATTGGTAATTGGATTTGAGATGGGAAATTAACTTGGTCGAGTTGAATTAAATTTAAGAAATGGTTTTGAAATTAAATAAAATTAACTTTAGGAAGTTAATGAATATTAACTAAATAGAAATCAATCGAATATTGACCGATTGATGTTCAAATATGTTAAACTAAAATAAACATTAATATTGAATGTAAAGTCAATTGATTTGATTGATTTGGTTGTGTATTGGTCGTTGATGGTGAATTGTTTGTTATTGGGTGGTAGGTTGTTTGAATAGAAATAATCAACAATTTAATGGAGCAGAATGAATTATAAACTAAAAAATAAATTCCAGTATTAAAAACTGGAATGAAAATGTATATGAATTGGAATTTATGATTTAACCCTGTATTTGAAAATGAATTGATGATACCTGTTTGATTTTTGAATTCGTGTTGTTATACTTGTTGATAATGAATATTATTTTAAGAATTTCATATTGCTATTACTTATATGTTGAACTAAGTTAAGTACATGTGCCAAATGGCTTGAGGATTGTTTTTAATTGCAAAAATTGCACGAAGAATGAGAAGTATGCTTTGTAGCGCTCGCATAAGGTACGCCTACGCGAAAATATAAAATTTTGATTTTGATTTTGTTTTCCGACCGTGTGGGTCGATGTCAATATATTATTTGTTCCTACGATATCGTAGATTTAACTCCGTACAAGGGAGACTCGGCCGACTTTTTCCGAGAATTTAAGGTGTTAGAATTTTTTTCGATAATTTTGAAAATTTACATTGATTATAATGAATTGGTTTTCGATTTAAATTAAACTGGATTTTTATGTTTATAGGTTTGTTACATTTTTTCTATCTTAGTAATTTCGAGGACGAAATTCTTTTAAAGGGGGAAGAATGTAACGTCCCTTATATTTGGTTGTCGAATATTTAATTTAATTTATTATTTTAAATATTTTATTTGGAATATTAATGGTTTTTAATATTTAATTCATTTATTTAAAACGAAGTTTTAACGTTAATTTATATATAATTTAAATCGAGCTCCAAATGGTGCGGTCGTTCGTAATATTGAGTTTAATTTGAACTTTAATTGAAAATATACATTATCCGATATAAGTCGGATATCTGTGAAACAAGAAACGTTGGAATCTAGTTGATTATAATTTTCATATGAAAGAGAAAAATCCAGATTTCACATTATAGATTGTTAGTTATGTCCAAATCAAATTTTAAAATAGTAGCCATGGAAATTGTTATTGAATTATAACGTTTATTTAATATATTTAAAAGGGTTTTAATACAATTTGGACATCGTTTAACTTGAAATTTATGATATTGAGTTGTATAATTTACATTTGAAGCTGTAAGATATTTCCAGTTGGGTATTTATGATTATAAATTATTATTCAATTAAATTATTTTGGAATTTAATTAATATTTTATAGATATTTTTATTGCTTTAAAATATTCATTTTGCAAATGGGCTCAGTTTTCGATGAAATTAGTTTCATTGGAACCATAATGTTAAATTATTATACGGTATTAAATATCGTGGCAAAGCGATGTCGTATGTGACAACGACAGCCGTAAGTGCCCGTCATTTTTTATAGCGTGTAATTAAATTAAATTAAACTAAATTAATAGAGGGGTTTTGCATATTACTTGAGCAGACGATCGAATTAAGCAACGAAATTCATTCCATTGAGTCAATACCGACGTTTAGAGTAAGAATAGGCAGGTAGTTTGTTATTTTTAAACATCGGGTATTTTGGTGTCCAAAACAGTGGTGTTTGGCGTATAAAAATAGCGTACTAGGAAACAGTCTTGAAATGCAATGAAATTGGTGTCGTTGGATTCATATTAATCAATAATTTTAAGATTTCAATTTTCATGTCAACCGGACTTACCGTACAATCGTGACAACGGTAAACCCGTTAATCATTTATATTATTTTGGCCAATTTAGATAGAGGTAACTTTAAAGGAATAAACGAGTGGCCAAATGAAATCCGATTTTAATGAAACAAATTTCGTTGGATTCGTAAGGAAGAGGACAAGTAGAATTTCAAAGTTTAAGTTGGTTGGATTTAATTTGTGACCATGGGAAATTTAAACACGTGATTTTTAGCTTATGGTTTATAAAGGACTTTTTACAAAAGACCTCAGAATTCGATAAAACCTGTCCTATCGAGTCCGGAATATTTTTCTATTCTAAGATTAGGAGTTTCATCTCGATTGGAAGTCGTTTATAGGTGCTTATGTGTGTTACTTCGCATTGAAGTTTCAATTTATATTATTTTAATATATGGGTTGTCTATATAAAGTGCACAAACCCTAAATTTGATTAATTTCCTTTTTTCGTGGTCAATGACTGTTTGGCCGCCATCTCCTAAAACCAACACATATCTTCCAACCTTTCCACTGATGTTACACCAAATTAATTCACGTAAAATAAAAACATTCTTCACCAATATTGTTCAGCTCAATGTACTCTACGAGTAGAACGGTTGTGATGTGTTGATAGGCGTCGGGGTGGCCGGAATCAAGGCTCAAGCAGCGGCGGCGGTTTCTATGGATTTTGAGCGCAATAGGAAAGGCCGGAGCAGGGGACACTCAAGGTGGTGGCTATGGTTAGTGAGGCACGTGCTCTGCTGGAGGTTGATGGCCATTCGATCGACGTTGGATTTACGGTGGAGCTGAGTTTTTTTCCGTGCATGTTCTGGAAGTGAGGGACGAAGACAAATGAGCTGAAGGGATAAATGGATGGGCGGGCTTTTCTGTTTGGACGTGGGTACTCGAACCAAAGAATTGGGGAAACAAGGTTTCTAAACCAAATATAATAATGACGCCCAAATTTAAGTTCCCGCAACTAGTATAAAGTAACAAAGGATCAGTGGAGTAAACTAAATGGTGTTCGGCTATTATTCCTAAACAAAGTTGGACCTGTATTTGAAAACAGAGGATCCGCTATTTAAAAATAGTAGAACGTAATTTAGTTTTAAATAGATGATTAAGGATAATATAAGTTTAATTAAATTTATATTACTAGAATATTTATGACCTGTGATTAAATATGCCTAACTTCTTGATAACGAAGCAAATCTATTATTTTAACATGATGTATATTAAGTTTTAGGTGTCGTTATATATGTAGGGTGACCATCTTAGTAAAATCATACTTAAGAATGTAAGTGGACATAATATGTTTAAGGTAAAGGCCCATTTAAAATATAAATTAAAGTCTAATTAAATAAATGTTTTAACAATATAGTAATGATAATATCTTGCACGTTTGTTATCAGAATTGAGCGCGGCTGGTTCCGTTGGAACTGTATTGTCAAGCACAATGAAATGGAGTTGGTTTGATCAGAACTGGAAGTAGCTGAGATTTTTAATTAAATTAAACGCTTGTTTAATTTAATTAAAACTTTCTGTATTAACGTCAAATGGAAATCAAGGTGAGTTAAACTCACTCAGTTCATCGCACTTATATTTTATATAAGTCGGGTTTTTATAATTGTGTGCGACGGCTGCAAATGGTTGATTGTTTGTTATTTATATATTCGTATATTGATTGAACCAATGAAATTAAACGCTTTTTTAATTTCAGTGAAATACCAAATCGTTATTTTAACGATTGGACCCAATAGGGGTAATTTACCTTGTTGGTCATGTTTATAAAATAAACATGTTTAATTAATTGAATTGTTTGTTAATTGGTTGATAATAAATAATCGTTATTTACTGTTATAAAAATTATCAGTTAAATTGAACTGAATGAATTTATGTGAGATAATCTATTTTGATACAGGGAGGAATAGGTTGGAGGGATCCAACTGGAATCCTTAAATTTGTTATATGTTGTTTATTTTCATATTATCATCATACGATCTGTTTTGATTAAAATGATTGATGTGTTTGTTGACCATTGATCTGAAATCCAATATTTGTTTTGTTTAAACCAATGAGTGATATTGGTTGAGTAATTGGTAGTAAATGGCCTAAAATGAATCGTTTAATTTATATTGATTTACCTTCAGGTGAATCGATAGAAATGAAGTTATAAAATTTATTATTTTGAATAAAAGTTTAATAAAATGAAATAAATATTTATTGTTTAAGTTTGTAATTAATTATTAATTAATTTTATAAAGTAAATTCTGATGTTAGTCAGATTTATTGGTACGAGAATAGTAAATTAACCTAACGGTTAAGTTTGGATAATTGTTTTGTTAAGGATTAATTAATGGGTGCGTTTTTTAGAGGTCCCTATTAAGTTTCAAAATATAAAAAAAAACCCGATCATAAACTTATTGTAAATTAGGTCCCTATTTTTTGAAAAATCATAAAAAAATATAAAAAAAATATAAAAAAATCACGTAAATTCGTATTTAAATAAAACATGTAAACACTAAAAAATTCAGAATAAAAAACCATCAAAGTAGGCGTCAAAAATCAAAAAAACAGAAGAAAAAAAAACGAAATTTCCAGTTAAATGCATAATAGTATGCACATATATCATTTTCCTGCATACATCCGAGCATATTTTTCACTACATACATCTTCGTTGATTTTTATTCATACAAAGACATGCTTACATGTGTGCAAATATACCCAATATTTGCACACATTTGTGCAGGTTTAATTTCAAATTTTCAAACCGAACACAGCTTACGGAAAAGTTGCATACATATATGCAATTATCAGTAATAATTGCATAAATGTATGCAACTATTTTTTTTTATTTCCGTAGAATCCTGAAATTATTTACATATTTTAGAATTTTTTTTTTTTATGAAGGAACGTACTTTTTTTACAAAAAATAAAAAAAGGCGGAAGTAATAAAATAAGGGGCGGGTTTAAATTTTTCAAATCTTTTTTTTATATATATAAATTAGGTCCTTACTTTTATCCAATAAAAATGTTGCACACATGTGTGCATTTTTTTGAGAAATTTGCACATTTGGATGCAAATAAAAATGAACTGGAATATTAAGTTAAATCTATCCGCTGGAAGAACTGCAGTTAATTGCATATATGCATGCAATAAAATCAAAAAGGTGCATAATATTATGCATTTAACTGCAGTTTTTTCTGTTTTTTGCTATTTTCTTCTTTCTGACATTATTTTTGTTGTTTTTTGAACTGAATTTTTTGTATAATGCATAACTTATTTTATTACTAATTTACGAATTTTTTCTATTTTTTTTAATTATTATTTTATAAGTTTTGAAAACAGGGACCTAATTTATATTAAGTTTATGACCGGATGTGAGCCTAATTAAGTTTCAAAATAGGGACGTGAGCCTAATATTCACTTAATTAAATGGAATTATTTAAATTAATTATATTATTAATTAATCTAAAGTGAGAACTAATTGGAATCAGTTAATGGGATAACCGTGTTTTGAGTTGACTAAGTCGACCATTTCTAATTGGGATTGCTTATTAAATTAGTTTGTTTTGAATTAATCTAATAAAATAGTTTAACGAATACTGTTTAATTTTAATAACTTTTTTAAAAAAAGGATTTACTATTTATTTTAGTTAATAAAGGATAAATGATTATTGTGATTAATAATAATTTAAGAAATTACTTTTTAATTGAAATTCATTTAAAAGTAATCGAGGTTGAAATGAAATCTAATTGAATTGTGGAAGGAGTTTATGAATGGGTTTATATTTAAGCCCAAATTTTTATAGCAAAGTATAAAAGTAGTTTTTAAGCAAATACGATGGCTTAAAATAAATGATTGCTTAATAACTGAATTAAGTAAGGGAAACATAAAAAATAGTTTTATATTAATCTGGAGTAATAAACAAGGTTTATAAAAGAAATGAGAAGTTAAAGTGTTGATTTGGAATTGTAATACTTAATAATGAAATTAAGTAAAAGGGATGGAATTGAAACGATATTTTCAAATGGAAAATGGTTGAATGAATTAGAAGTGAAACATAATGGGTTGATAGCGAGTTAAGATAAGAATTGGAACCTTACTGGGTATTGGTTGAGTTGAGTGATTTTTCTGAGTATTAATCTGATGTTGATTTCGGTCTTCGTGGTTAATATTTAGGGAATTGTTCTTTTACCAATTCACAGTCAAGGACTAATAAGTGTAGAAGTAACGGAGATAAAAGATTTGAAAATATAAACTATGATTTCCGAAGAAAAAGGGAATAAAAGGACATGAGCGTATATGTAAATAAGATTTCCAAAGTAAAGGAAAATAAAAGGAGATTGCATGCATATACAATGATATTTTCGAGTAAAAAGGAAATGAAATGTTAAGTTTTGTAATAAGTTTATTCTACAATAATAAGCATTGGTTATTGTTTTCAAACAATAAAATAAAGAGATTTCTTAACTTGTTTTATGAGAAACTAGTTTGGAACCTGTGCTTCGCACACGGGTAGGTACGGAAGAGTTAGTGTGAAGGAGAAGCAGCTTGGATTTGGTATGTGGTGCTTGTTGGTGTGTACGTGTAGACATTAAATGAACCGACACGTGTGTTAGTTATTTAAGTATATGTGAGAGTTTGCGGTCTAAGGAAGGAAACGTTATTTGGTATTGACATTATTAGTTCGTGGCAACAAAGGTTAAATAGTATTTGATCATTGGTTATGTAATTGGAAATTGCTGGAAATTTGTGGTTATATGTCGTAGGTTAGAGGGGCGATCGATATTGTGGTGGACCGTAAAAGTAGTGTGTGGTGCAGTGCACTTAATGTCAATGGTGTAGTTAAATAGAAGTTTTTAGTGGATTATGTAAAAATAGACAAAAACTCAGCTGGAAATGCATATAGGGTTTCATTCGGGTCAGTTAAGGGGGACATTTAAAAAGTATCTCAAGCCATGATATGAAATTAAGTGAAGTAAATGATATAAAAAAAACTGTTTGTTGTAATATAGAGAAAATAACAGCGGGTTTTAATTATTGTTAATATTATTTAAACATCAATTAGCATATAGATATACAATATAAGCACATGAATATCTATATGGAGAAGCATCCATCAAAACAGCTGCAAGAAACCACATGAAGGAACGCATATAAGCATAATATCATTCTCTATGGTTCAGAATTATTTCAACAAAACAAGCCAGTTTAACACCAAGGAAAAGCAGATACGTTAAAAGGGAATCCTTATTATCTTCAGCTTTTCATACATGTAGAATTCACAACATACAACAATTGGTTGTTTTTTCAGATTTTACCACCATTGGGTAATTAGGCAACGTAGGTGAGTTCGCTAGTGTGGCAGATATCTCCCTTGCAGCCTTAATCCTCAGTAAGTTCAAGAATACCAGCACCAATCACGGCTATGACTTCTGATATTAGGTTTTTTGTCTTGCTTTCCCCTTCTGCCCTTATCACTGCTGCTCTCCTCTCTTGCTCTGGTATCATCACCAAAAAATTTGACCTCTTTACCTCTTGTTATGCATCTTGTTTCTTCTCGACTGAAATGCTAAATTCAACACCATAGCTCAACTGGGTAATAGCCACATCATCAAAGATAATATTTAAATCTGAACCCCTCTTGACCAGGCTCTCCCTCACCAATGCACACACTTGTAGTCTATCAGTCAGCAATCGATCTGCATTAAACTATGCAACTACAGCCTTCAGCTCCTCATTAATAATCAATGACAAATTTTTTCCATTATATTCCATTCCCAAAGACTTAAAAATAGTTTGTGAATTAATGGTCGAGATATATTTTGAGATTTCGTAAATTAGGAAGAATCTATAAGCCATAATTGCGCAAAGCATGATATATTAATGGACCAATATCTATGGCAAAGTAGGTTGACCAAAGTAAGGAAATTCTTGAATACAGTGTGGAACAAAATACATATTAGGAAAAAATATCAGGTGGTGGACAGAAAATGTTTATGCTCCTTTTTGCACCTTTTACAATGTTAGATACTTCTGGGCTTAGTTGAATATGATGGCTATAGTATCTATAGGCTATAGCACAAATATATTCATAAACATAGAGAAAAATCAAATTGAACCTTTTTAGTCAAGAATGTCACTATTAGATTTAGGAAAGTACAACATAATATATCATAGTGAAAGAGAGTTTAAAGTGTTAAGTTGAAAAAAAAAAGAACGCAGAAATCAAAATTTGAAATGCAATTGGGGCTAATGCTTCAGCGCCAAGTGGTGAACTCTTGTGTGTCCTTCTTGCATCAGTTACATGCAGCCTAAAAACAAAATAATAATAATATATATGAGATAAGGTGGATGAACTATTTCTGATGGTGGTATAAATTGTTGGTATACAAATTACTACTTGTTATTTTCAATAGTGTGTGATAAGAGGAAGATGGATAAAGTAAACTACTAATTAATTGTATTTAATAGGCTCTGTGTAAATAATTAAAGGAAACTGTGGTCAACTTCGTAAACTTTGAATTGTCTCCATCTAAGTTCCCTATTTCTAGCAAAAGAATCAACAAAGAATAAAAGCTATGATCATGCTATGGCAACGTATCCTCCGGTATAACCTAGTTTAACTTACAACAATTAGCATATTAACTACATTCCATCTTTAGTTGCAAGCTGTAATGATTTTAGTCTTAGAAATCCCTCTCAGCCCTTCGAAATTGCCTGCTTCATGCTTGACTGGCTACCACATGAACATTTAAACCAAAAATCAACAGCCTATGGTGGTTTTGAGCTACCTATTCTTTTGTTTGATCGTGACAGCATGACTCAAATTATGAAAAAAAATGTCAAATTACATCACATTAAACATTTTATTATCGTATAATATGTTTTTCATTCCCAATTAAAATATTTCACATTAAACCATTATCGAAAAAAGTAATCTGTAAAGTTACATCACAACGTGAATATTGAAAAACAAAATTTATCTACAAAGACATGATAATCAAATATAACAGTAACACACTTAGTAGCTAATTATATAGACATAAGTTAACAGAATATAAGCACCAATCCATTAAAATAAAATGACAACAGTTTCAATATTTAATATAGTAGATGGGTATAAAAAAAAATTTAGTGTAGTGTTTTTCTTTTCTTTCTAAAAGTTAATCACAACAAACGGTTCAATACTTTGTTCAAGTAGTAAGCAAATGCATAAGAGATGGTTAATTTTTTTTACTAATGCTTAGTAATTAATTAATTTGTGTGACTATAAAGAAATTTTCAATTTAATACATAGACCTTAGTGTTTTACTCTCCAGATAATCGATGAATGTAGGAAAAATCAACAAAGTATGCATTATTGATTGTATTTGGAGACCAATTATTATAAATAAAATCATGATTACACCACAGACAATATTTCATGATAACACAATTTTATATATGATTAAAAGGAAAAATAAGTTAACATCCATGAATTAAAGGCGGTAATAACAAAGATAAGCCGAATTACATGGCAGTAACAAATAGATTATGAAGAAATAATCAATTAATTACGTGGAAACAACTAACTACAATTAAAAGCCTATCGTAGAGAAAACACTACTTAAGTTGATGGCTATAAGTTCTTGGTCAAAATTTCCACATTAACATAATTAGGTTAGCAATCAACTTGGAACAACATAAAATAAAAAATGGGACATGTCTATTTGTCAAATAAATCAAAATTACAATCAGGTCAAAATAACAAACCGGCTTAATGATGTAATCCAGTGTTTCCATTTATGCGTCCACTACATAGATAAATTTGTATTTAATGTTATTTACATAGTTAATTATTTTATATAACTCTTCTTATTAAATAAAAGTTGGATAACGTGGCCATTTGTTTAAATCTATAGATCTTGGAATGGATCATTACAATTTACTCCTTAATGTTTGAAATTAATGCATCGTATTCTTTATTTAGATGAATTTTGTAGTCATTTGTCCGTTAAAAATAGTCTTCCGTTCTTGGCACGAAAGCAATTTGCTTAGCTTTACATCCGTCCCAAGGTATCATTTTTAATATGACCATAACATATATTGTGTAGAACAAAATAACATAGGGTCAAAATGGCCCTAAACATGAAGGTTTTATGTTACTATTTTTCTTTGGTATGTATAGCTGCCTTCGGTATTGTGCTATGTATGTTAAATGTTATTGAAACCTTCCATACTTTTCATCAATTTTTTTGCAAAGTTTGTCCTTTAAAAGAAAATAATCTAAATAAAAGGAGTTAATTGTTAACATATATACTGTAATTGATCAGAGTTAAAGAAATTTAGTGTGTAATTAATTCTTCCTTAAATTGAATTAGAATACAATTCTTAGATCATCTTGGATGCAAATTGGTCGAACTATAAAGCAATTTTTTTTTTTATTTATTACATGGAAATAACATTTGAGATGATTCTTAGTGGTTAAAAATAGTTCACTTACGGCTACGATGGATAACTTTATCTCTAAGCTATGGTACTCTTATTCCTAAAACAATTCACGTTACATATTACCTCATTTAGTTCTCATCCAACATTTTGATGATAAAATAAAAAATATTAACCGTTTACATGTTGATTAAATAGTTTGCTAATATTAAAGGGAAGCAATATGAAATCAATTCTCTTATTAATATAAATTATATTTAGCTTTCAAAGTACTACCTTAAAGTCAAATTGATCCAAATTAAAACCAGTTAGCTGATATACTTTTCCATGATAATGACGTTTGATATGATTCTTCCTACATAAAAATAATTTACTTATAGCATTTATGAACACTTATACCTCCAATTTTTCATTATTTATAAATATTTTCAAATCACAAAATATTAAGCATAAAATAATCTTCATAAGAATTCAAATAATTAATAGTAAATATTAATCGATGAATTAATATTCGAATGACGAAAAATTAAGCCGGGAAAAATGAAGGATCGGATATTGAAGAAGTAAAAAATGACTTGAGTTAAGGAAATAACAAATAATGGATATGAATATGAAGAAGAGGGTAAAAATCATTTCAATATGATAAGTCTAAAAGTAAATCAACTACTCATAGCATAGCTTTAGCTCTTTCATAACAGTATGCTTACTTTTTTTGATATAGATAATAAAATAAGAAGTCGATTATACAATAAAAATAAAATTGAATACAAATCCAACAGACTGAATGCACCACGACCTTGATGATGACTGCTATAAATGCTTATGAGCTTGCTAATATTTCCTATTTCTATGTATAGATAATAAAATCCAAGTGTTTTTTAACCATAAAATTTCACCGTTACATATTCCTTATTTAGAAGATAATAAATTCAATCAATGCTTAATAATGAAATTCCATAATTTCATTCAAACATGTTAAAAATTGCATTGTATGATAACCAAAATAAGGAACAAATAGCCCCATAATTATATTGACAGAACTAAAGTCCATGAAACAAATAACACATCAATATTAAAGAAAGTAACGTTTCATTTACCGTTATTGATAACTGACGTTGCTTAATATAGATGCGATTTTGGTAGATCGGTCATTAATTGCAGATGACGTAGCAGTACGCTCAGATTTGTATTTGCACACCCCTTGCATATTTGACGAAATGTTTTGATTTTATTATATTACCTTTTTATAGTCACTTCGTTTACTTCGTACAGCTATACATAATGAACTTAAAATAACAATAAATATCATTATCTGAAAATGAATGTCTAAGTTAGTAGTATATGTTAACAAAGTATTGTAGAGAAATAATATACAAAGAAAAAAATACAGATAACACAGCCAAGTCCATGGTACAAATAAAAAACAATTTTATGCAATTCTGTGTCTTAACATAAAAATTGGGACAACAGAAATACGTGCAGTACCTTCATTCAGATAATATTTATGTTAGAGACGCGGCGTATTTAAATGCTTGTTTCTTAATAGAGATTCTTGCTCCTGTTATGCCAAATGGCCCAAATCTTACCTAGGCATATAGCAATACATAGATTACAAAAGATAAAATAATATAAGATTTATATTATGCATGATATCAGGTCTAGTTATAGAAGTTGATGTGGCCATTTAGGATAAGGTTTACAGTGTTGAAAACAAACAATTGACTGTCGCCATCGCTATTCCATATGAAACGGCTAATACCGAGTCTTTAATGTTAAAGCATCTGGCAGAGTAAAACTTAAAAGACCAAAAAAAAGAAAAAGCAAAAGCAAAAGAAGAGAGAGAGACCTTAATACCCCAATTTCTGTCAAAATGTTTATTGATGGATGTAAAACTATGAAAGTTTTCTATAAGGATATGCCCTAGAAATGTACAGAAAAACCTAGAATAGTGGTTAACTCCGTAAATGACAGAGTATTACTTTTCAAGCGTTGCCAATAGAGATAAAAATAAACAAAATAATCATATTCAACTAATATTTTGTTTTCCAACCTAGCTTCAAGGATCCTCATTGGTGAAATAAATTCGCCCAGTAACTGGCAGATTGATGTTAGCTTTTTCATCGAGTCTTGCAGCTAGTTCGTTAGCTTAAAATCGATAAACAACCATCTAAATTCTCACGTTTTCAATGATATTGGCCTATGTCTGAAGTTGTTATGACACTAACTCTGAAAATATTAATATTGTTTTCAAATTGTTGATGTACATGGGGCAATTAAACCCTATAGCACTCAATATTAGCAGATTTGAAGGTGGAAGTATATACTTTTGAAAAAGTTCCGTAGAGAATCAATAGAAGATAGTAGCAGTACCAACTTTGGTTTTCATTTCTTTGTAGACCCCTTAGTGCATGTCGTGTTCCTTTTAGACCCATTGCAATTAGTAAAGTGTAAGTTTAGTAAAGAAATGAAGAGCGTCCATGTATCATATGAGAAGCATTAACCTGTAAATGCAAAGGATTCAAGTCAACAGTCAGTGATTAATAACAAAGAAAAGATGGAAACTAACTATAATCATAATAGTTACATTTTCTACTTAGGGAACATTAATCTTTTTGGTACACGAACCACATCAAGTATCAAGTTATTAATATTAGCAGTATGAAAATCAATGATAATGGTTTTACTAATTACTGAACGCATAGCTGGCTCAAAAGGTCCCAAAAACCATCTAATTTGATACACGATGACAAATTGATCGTAAACAAAAATTTAAAGGATCTGACTTCAATGATATATGACTGTTTTTTATAGCTGATTTATTTGTACTTTAAAATTATTGGTCATAAATATAGACAGATATTAAAGAAGTTTTGTTTGTTCATTATTTTTTATAGCCGAAGGGTAGAAATGTAGAACGAAACACCTCACTGTAATGAAATTAGATTGTGTGCGGTTGTTATATGTTAAGCCTCTACTGACATTAATACCCTGTAGTAAAACAATAGATATGGGCTGTCTATTTTGAGAGCACAGGAACCATTAGTTGCCTTATATAAAGATTGTTGGCTTGAAATACAAAATAAAATACCAAATTGAAGCCGTTCAAAATTTTTGGATACTGGAAAATTTATCCAAATCGATTTATGTAAGTAGTAAGAATACCAGGAACCCATCTAGTTGCCTGATAAGTTTCAATTAATCCCGGGTGAGCTTGCATACTACTAAATTTCAAATTATTTAGATTGGCTAATATTAGTAAAGGCCAAAATTGATTTAATTTACTGCTTTAACCTCTCTAGTTGCATCAAAGCACCATCTTTCTAGCTCAGCTAACCAACGTTTATGAATTCTGCAATTGTAAATGAATAACAATCATTAAATGGTGTTATAGGTAATAATTTGCTTATAAATTATCTCTACTTCACATAGAGTTTGAAAATTAATCACACATGCAAATTAAAAAAATTAAGGTTGTACTCAAACGCAAGCATAGTCACAAAAACCATCAATTTGTATGTTTAATAATTCATCTAGTCTGAAGATACACATGATTTAACTGCAAGCCTGTAGGTCACTTGTTTTGGAAAAATGACATGTAAATCAACATTTGGGCTTGCTGTCATCTATGTATGTGTTAACGAATTTCCAAGTAATTGAAATTTGCAGATGAAAACTGTTCACATATTAAACAATGTCAACTTTAATAGGATGATGAACGGTGTTAAAGGATGCATAAATTTTCACATCATAATGTCCTTATAGTGGGTATAAAAGTTTAATCGGAATTACGAAATGGTAGTTTTTACATCATAATGTCCTTCAGGAATTAAGAATGATAGAAAAAAAGAACACAACGCTGAGTTGGACTAACATGCAAAACACTACTTTGAAATAACTCAACCTTATTAAAAACAGTGTATAAATTGTTCTTAACTTATCGTGCATGTCCTCGATTTTCTACATGGTAATTAAAAACAGTGTACAAATGAATTTGGTGATTCTTTTGTATGTGATATAAGCATATCTCTTATGTAACACCCCGTAATTCTGTTAATATTAATATTCATAAATTTAAACAATAACTAATCTCAGACGTGAAAATTGTGGGAAATGGGTTGCGCCATTGTGTTCGTCTCGGAATTCTGGTTGAAATAGAGTTCGAGTTTGCGTGATTTGGACTTCGTATGAAGGAGATATGGCCATCGGAAGTTTCAGAAAATTCAAAATTCAAAAACAGCTCAGATCATGTTTAAAATTTGAAATTCGAGTTCAAACTGGGCTGGGCGGGAAAACTCCCGCCCAGTGACCAGGTCGATAGTAGTGTCGGCTGGGGAGTCGACCTGCCCCCCCCTCCCAGGTCGACTACGCATTCGACTTGGGTGTCGACCTGCAGGTCGACTTGCCTGGTCGGCCTGACCTGATGGGTCTGACCCTGGTTCGACTTCTGATGTGTCTTTAGGGCTGAGTAGGCTAATTTGACGGTTCAGGTTCATTGTGAGTTGATCGGACGATCTAAATAAATCCTAAACTCTATAAATACCTAGGTATTCTCTCACTCTAAAATCACATGAAAAATAGAATAACCGCCGTCATGCCGTCACCATGGAACTCAGTATAGCCGCCGCCAACTAAAGAGGAAGGAAGCTAATCAAAAATCTAATTCACTTCTAATCAATTCTAAACAACGAATCTACTACAAGGGAAAGCTAAATCAGTTTCAGAATTCAGAACTCAAGACCGCTTTTGAGTAGTGAGTTCGATCACCTTAACAAAATAATTGCTAAATTAATTATGATGTGATATACGTTGGATTATAAGTTGTGGTTGTGAATCAAATTCATATGTTTAATCATGTATGTTAGTTTGATTCATATTATATGACGTTATGCAAATTTTATATATGATGTTATGCAAGTTTCGCCTATGTTGTTATGCATGTTTTATATATGATGTTATGCGAGTTTTGTTATGCAAGTTTCATGTATGATATTATGCAAGTTAATATAATCATGTAAATTTTATATATGATGTTATGCAAATTTTATATATGATGTTATGCAAGTTTCACCCATGTTGTTATGCATGTTTTATATATGATGTTATGCAAGTTTTGTCATGCAAGTTTCATATATGATATTATGCAAGTTAATATGATTATGCAAGTTGTACATAGGATGTTATGCAAGTTAACAAGATCACGTATGTGGTATGCGAATTATATGATGTCATGTAAGTTTGGATCTAAAATATATGCTAGTAATTCATGATGTTAATTTGTGTCAATGAATCCTTTTTTTTAATAATCCAATCACTTAGGTTTAGAACATGTTTTTATGCGAATATGGATGTGGAACATATGCTAGTTCGTATAGGTATTATGTTCATATGCAAGTTTAAGTGATAATTGGATTCATACAAGTTCACACCATTAAAGTTTAGATCCATATTCAAGTTGATGTTTTTATGTTGAATTTATGACATGCCTAGTTATGCAAGTTTACACCTTTATGTGGATCCATAGTTTACTCAAGTTAACACCTTTATTGGATCCACAGTTATGCAAGATGACACCTTTTTTGTTTAGGTTGACGACATACATAGTTTATGTAAGTTTGTGATAATTACCTAGGCTAGTTGGGTGTAAAACTATGTTCATACATGCAAGCTCACAACTTTTAGATCTATGATGTTTGGATCCTTGATAACACAAAGACTATGCAAGTATGTTGTAATTCTTAATTGCAAGTTAGATGCAAATTAGATCTATTATTGTCTGTATGTGACTTTGTGACGTTTATTCCTTTTTTTTTAAGTATTAGACTATTTGCTAGTCTAATAAGATACATCATGTTAAGCGAACGAATGATGGGGGTACGATCGGGATAATAGTGGATACACACATATTGTTAATTTGGCATGTAATGGCCTAAAAAGGCATGTAATTAATTTTAAATAATGAAATTAATTAGTAATGAAATTGGTATAATTTATATACCATAAATAGATGAGCATAAATGCCTTAAAAAGGCATAAAATATAATTGTGGTGAAAATGGGTATGATTTTACATACCATAAATGGATGGACATAATTGAGTCAATTATGGACATCGTTAAATTTGGAATTGATTGATAATTTGAATAGGGAAAGTAATTCAAATTGGTGAATGATTAATTAGGAGTAATTAATCGTCTAAGACATGAGGTTAGACTCTTTTGTGGTGTAAGACTGCCCGGACCCTCCCGGCAAATCCAGCTGCCACAAATGTCAGTCTAATGTGAGAGGTCTTAGGCATGAACTAAATACGTAACAATTGTAAAGACACGAGGTTAGGCTCTTTTGTGGTGTAAGACTGCCCGGACCCGCCCGGCAAATCCAGCTACCACAAATGCCAGTCTAATGTGAGAGGTCTTTATGAGGTTACGGTCTTAATGAATTAAGAAACACTTAACCAGATAAACATGTAGCGGGACATGAGGGGGTTAAGTGGGTGCCTTGGGTGCCATGTGGAATCTAGTGGGTGCCTTGGGTGGCATGAGGAAATACGATTAGTAACACTTAACCAAGGTAAAACATGTAAGTGGGACATAGGGGTTAAGTGGGTGCCTTGGGTGGCATATGGAATTACTAATGGAAACCCTTAACCAAATTTAAATTATGTAAGTGGACATGAAGTGGGTTAAGTGCGATATACTAGAGGGGACCAAACTTAGGTGGATAGCTTGTGTCAAGTAATGGGGGCCCGTTTCAACCAGTAACCCATTCGTATCTTTGTGGGCTCGACCCAAGTCGAGGACGGGACACGCATACTGGGCTTGACTGTAAGAGGCCAAACCAGGTTAACGGTTGCAACGCAAGTCCAACGGGTTCATTTGCGTGTGTGGACCCGGGCTGGTAGGCAAGACGTTGTTGCATCGTGTAGGTATAAGCCGTGCATTCTTTGTTGTATCGGGTTGCCACTTTGGGTAGTGATACATCCCACTGTGGGGCCCGCACGGGTATCTACGAATTAGGGAGCCGATCTAATGGGGCAGGGTAGTGGGTACACCTAGTGGAGATAGGAGCAGACGGCACCTATGTAGTCAGCTAGGGGTACACGAAGCTACCACTATTATTAATAATCACTAAGGGGGTACACCTAGTGGAGATAGGAGCATGCGACACCTATAAAGTCAGCTAGGAGTACATAGAATTACCATTATTACTTATTGAAGGGGGTACATCTAGTAGGGATAGGTACACGCTGGGTACTTATGATAGCAACTAGAGGTATACAGTCAAACATGGAGGACAGTGGGTACATCTAGTAGTACACGAAGCTATCATCGTTCTATTTAACCAAAAGGGATCAAATTTCGAGAGTGAATAGTAGGGGTGCAGTTAGTGTTAGTATAGTACAGTACGGTAGAGTATAGTAATTATTCTATATTGACCAGGAAGCGCCATTAACGTTATCTCTGTTTCTCTTGATTGCCTTGCCATACCCATGTGGTTCACACAGTCATTACCTTATTCTCCAGCTTATATCTTATCATATTGCTTTAATAATTATGTTGTTAGAGTTATCGCACTCGCCAGACTTTATGTCCGACCCCCTTTGTTTCCACCACTTTTCTTCCTTCCCCCGTAGGTTCTAAGGGTGGGACTAAACTAGTGGAGCTTGATTTGGATCTATTTGGGAGCACTTGGATTTGGATTGCTGAAGTAAAGCTCAGCCTATCATTTTCTTTATGGCTATGTGTAGTAATGGGATTATGTACTTTGTTTTATCAAGATGGGTATTATGTACATGACTTCGGTTTATGGTTTTTGATGATGTAACCTAACATATTTACCTTCTGCTGCAATAAATAAAGTTTTTAATTTTCAAGTACTGCTTTATATCTGTCTTGTTGTGATTTTCTGTTCTACATTCACTTAAAATGCTCGATGGAAGTTAATGCATTCCCTTTGCGGGTGACATTAATGGACATGGGGTGTTACATCTTATCTACCAATTATGTTAATTCGAACATAACTAATTTGGATTTATTTCTTAATTTGTTATAGCATATAAATTTGACCAAGTACAGATATACATTTTTGTGCACGCAACGTTAAGTGAAAGGGCTGAGACAATGCAGTCAAATAAAATTATTACTGCATTTGCAAAATAATGAGCAAATACAGTTGAAATAAACTGTGTTTCATCCTCACAATTCACTCAAGATTTCCAGCAAGAAGCATATATCACACAAATAAAACCCTTGTTTCCAAGCTGATCGCGATCATGGATGAACGTGACTCCTTTATAAATGTGGAAAAACTACACATTATCCCCTTAATGAATGATATGACAAATAAGTAGCATCAACGACCTATAATCAGGATCGACACCACGAATTAGCAAATGAAACGAAGAGTCAATGAATATATTCAGCTCGCACCTTAAATGAACCCTCAGAACCTTAACATCTTTGCAAAATATATGGTTATCGTAATAGTCTTGAGCATTACTTTGTTTATTTTAATGTCCTTTAATTTGATATGTGCATTACTGGCCTATCTGAATTCCCTTTGAGTACCAAAATACACACATGTTAATTGGATAAAACACTTTTGGAAGAAAAAAATGGTGCTTCACCAAATCATCCCGTACTTGGAACACATCATTCTCCACGTTGCACATGTTCTCCAGGTTTAAAGTTATTATTTATATTTGTTGTCAACAGCTAATGAGAGGAGATATAGATTAATCAACAAAATACTTTTGTTGGAAATAGGCTACTTTATTATACAGTTATAAATCAAAGTACACACAAAATTATAACACTTATACACATATTACAATTCTCCTTGCACACACGCGCGCTTATAAACCTACAATAAACGATCATTTCTATCCCATATAACTTGTAAAGAAACTAACTAAGTAGCTGCACTGGATTGGAAATGAAGCATGTATGGTTGCCAGATTCACCAAGCCCAATATTTAGTTTCCTAATTTATACCACAAGTCATAATCCATGTTAATATTAGAAGTTTCAGATGTAACTTGATAATCCTGCTAGTCAGAAACCAATTTTCTAGCATCAGCACTAATCATTTGACCATCATTTATCACCTCAGTGGTCTTTTAGTGTAGTTATTCCCTATGTCATTATACACCAAAATTTCATTTGCAAACATCTTCCCAAGAACTTTAGTAGCTCATTAATTTGCACATGTAATTTATCCCGTCTTCGTTTAAAGGAAGAGCACAACATTTCTAAATTGTATCGAGTTTAAAAAAAATCATATGTATCATAGTGCTCACTGTATTATCCATTTCCATTGTCGCTCTATAGGAATACTATGAAGTAAGCACACCATATCATTGAACAATGTACAACCGATATAGACATTGTGCAGTGGAAACACATGAAATTTATAACTCCCAACATTTCACAAACCATCCTGACAAATCAAGATCTCTCAAACTCAATCGAAAGCCCAACTTCTTGTACATGTTTCAATACTTACCATAGTTGTCGCAGTCGCAAGTGGTTTCACTGCCAACTGCTAGCACACAATTTCCAAAACTGCACCGAGGATAAAGACGATCAATGTCAAATTATATGTTCCATTGCAACCCACACGTTCACCTTTTATTCTCCGCTAACGCTATCATCCGATGTCGTAGATGAAGTGTCTTGGTCAGATTCTATGTTTGGCTTACATAATAGATCTGAGATGGCCAATCATTCGTGCTTTGAAAACCATGCTACAACTGAAATCAATTCAGATATTGAGAACCATGCATTCTCGATATTTTGGACATGGGAAACACACTATAATGCGGATAGAGATATGGATTACCCATTCCAATCGTTATTTGGACCTAACAGGATGAAGCAAGTTTCCAAGTCCATCACAACCAACATCAACAAACCCATAATATATTCATTGATCTTCGGTGGGTTTTCAAGAATGCTACACTTTTGTATAAATGATAATCAAACCGTAGTTACAGATGCAAATAAAAAAATGATTTTTTTTTATCACTGTCACATATATCGATATCCACGATTCCAATTTCCGGATGCCAAACAAATCACCAAAACAAATTATTGAAGGCATTGAAGATGATATGCCTACAGAATTGTTGCATGCCCTTATAATATTGCGTTTAATCCCTGAGGCTGATGGGAAAAAATGTCCACCAAATCCAAGATGAAAGACGACCAAAGTAACATACCCAAATCATCCAAATTATAAAAACTTGCATATGACATATAACCCACTACTAAAACTATGTCTTGGAAATCACTGCATTTTATGTTATTTAACATGCAATTGGTAACAAAGTACAAAAACATAAACTTCTCCTCTTGCGACAAATATCAGTAGTTAGACCAAGAGGAAAATATATAGTTGTGGTAATTGACAAATAAACCAAGATAAAACCACCAACTGCTGTGTTGTAGCAAGTACATCGTACCAGAATTAATATAGAGATGGTAGAGCATAGAATTTACCTTAGTTGGAAAAACAATAATAGGAAAGTAGTTGGTGAACATAATCAATAGCAACAACGAAGGGGTTAGAAGAGAACTCAGATGCGATCGAATACCAGAGGTGCTGAATAGCCCAACTTAATTGGATGGTAATCGAGGTAGAAGTCTGAAATCAAAGAGTAAGGGGAAGAGTTAGTAGAGTTCGAAAGAGGTGAACATACATAAAAACCAGAATTAATCAGTTTAACAGTAAAAAATATTACACCTAAATCAACATGCATATTAGTACAGAGTGAATATTTTATATAGTGAAGTAACAGATCAAATCGTAAACAGAACAACTCGAATACAATTAATCTTCTTAGGCTTTGTTTGTTTAAAATGTAAGATCTGAATTCTAATTGCTGAATTCTTAAGTCTGATTGCTGAATTTTGAATGATCACATAATTGTTTGTTTAATTAAGCATTCAGAACAATATTAATATATCCAGCATTCAGAACTAGAAATAAGAAGGAAAAAAGATTTGAATGAAAACGTCTGAATGCTTAATCAATTCAGAATATTAACAAAAAAACAAACAACATGTCAAGTTCTGATTAATTAATCAGAAGTCAAATTGAGAACAAAATGAGAAAAACAAACGGAGCCTTAATCAATAGCTTTATAAAAGATTATGATAGTAAATTTACAATATAATTTAACAACCGTTTATTAAATTTTGCACGAATCCAAAAGAACAGAGTTTAATTTCAAATCTAAGAATAAATGAAAAAGGGGAAAAAATTAAATCATGAATAAACCGAACAGTATAACCACAAATCAAATATAGAAGTAACATACCTAAGGAGGAATTCTTGAAAACCAGTCAAAGTGAATACCTAAATTGCTCATCGATTCTCTGATCCATTTGAATCGATTAACAAAAAATTGATTGAAACTATTGTGACGACAGCTAATAGCAACAGCGCATGATTTGGAGAAATGGGGAATATGAAAAGAAATTTGGGTTCGATCTATCAGATTCGAGGAGTTTAAAGGATATGAGGCTTTTTATATTCAGTTGGTGGTTAAGAGGAAAAAAAATTACTTTAAGGAAGATGGAGATGAACGCCGGGAGTTATTAGAGGAATTAAAATGGAGGAGATAATAGAGCGATACAATTTAATGGCATGGTAAAAAGAAACAGGGACAGAGACTAAAAATGTTTTATTTTCAAAATGAACGAAGACGGAGGCGAGAAGGGCAGTTTTTTTCTCACGTTGGAGGAATCGAGAGATGCCATGAAATATTGCCACGTTGGATATGCACAAAAACAAAGTGTTCCACATCAGCATTTCGTTTATTCTGCTTTCTATTACAGACTAGTACATAGCCCGTGCGTTGCACGGATCTTTAAGACTGGTATTTGTTTTGGTTGGGTATTTGGTAACGAATATTGCATCATTTCTTCCCAAATGGATTGTGTAATGACCCGAAAATCTGGACCAATTTGAGCTGACCAAATAACACAAGTCCAACCCCAAATCGTACTGGAAATTCAAGAAATTAATAGAAAGAAGATAGAAGGTGAGGATAGATAAGATAGAACTAAAAGAATAGAAGAAGAAGAACATCATCATCAGAGTAACACGAATCTCACAGCGGAACGAATAAAATATAACATAACTTTTGAAATACAAACAGTATGTATACAATAACACTTATCAGAGTACAACACTTACAACACAGCGGAAATAAACTATAGCTATATGATCTTGAAGCCTCCTGCTCCAAGCTCCCCAAGTGTATCTGTAAAATCCCGACTACTTAACTGCCCGTACAAATTTAGGAACCCAAGAGTTTAGGGAAACAAAACAAAATAAACTCCAGGTCAGTCATGGGACTGGTGTGAGTAAAATAGTTTAAACAGGTATATGATATCTCATAAGACCACGCCGTGAATACGGAACGGGTTTTTCCCTTATGAAAATCCAACATCTTTGACAAACAATATCATTCTGATATTATAATAATGTCTAAACACAAATAGATATCAATCTAGCAGAAACGCTTTCATCTCACGTTCTACATAAATAATATACAATCAAAATCGCAAGCACGCATTGGGTAATGGATTTCCAACTATGACAAGGTATGGAAACACCTTCCGATTAGTGTACTCTAGGAACGATACACTGCAGTTCAACAAGAACATCTTGCAACTCAGCCACACATGACCGACCACTCATTTCGCTTGAGTGTATCGAATGTACATCACCAACGGTTGGGATCAGCAACCGTTCCCGTATATATATATATATATATATATATATATATATATATATATATATATATATATATATGGGACAACATTGATAGATTAAAGAAGCAAATGAATATTCTCTAGATAGGTGATTATACACCCTACTTCGATGCGACCGACTTAGCCATGCTGCCTGGCCGATTTCTGTCATTACCGGATGTGAGGCTAGAAGCAACGCTTATCTTTCAACAGATTACTCCTTCATTCACTTTGAATGCCACATCGTCATACCCGTCAAATCACAAATTGACTTCCCCAAACATACCACGGGTATAAGCTAAGAGAAACGAATTCCTCCGCCACCAACGTAAATACGTTTGAAACGATCAACTTACGTGATCCACTAGATATACTCTGTCAGACGTTCGTCCATACAAGTTGTCCTGAGATTGGACAAACCGAAGGCACTATTCAGTATATCCATCTTAGTCGCTGTTATCTAAGACTTATACAACAGCCCTTGCACTTTACTCCGTCTTCAATTATCTTTGGCATGTATGATTCGCAACGCTTATACCAATACAGGGTGGTTCTCTGGATAATAATCCAACCGGTCTCTCCATATTAACAACGTTAAAATGGTCAAAACTTCGATAGTCTGTGATTTAACTATCGAAGGAAAATATGTGTACAAACAACGATATTATTTACAGAAGGAAATTCTATCAATCAATCATCAATCTCTACCATTCCATAACTATCAGACTCTAACTGTAAACTAATAATAGAACAACTTCCCAAGTATAAACCCCGAAGGCCGAAACCAACATCAGATCGATACTCAGGAAACCATTCAACTTAACTAATCTCTAGTTAGTTTCTAATCTTGTTTAACTCTAAATCTTTAACTCTATTTGATTAACTCTATTTCGTTTATAACTCTAATCGATTAACTCTATTTGATTACCTCTAACTGGTTAACTCTAACTGATTAACTTCTTTCAAATAAACTATATTCGATTTACTCCTTTAACTCTAATCGAATAAATTATATTGGATTAACTCCTTTGTAATATCGTATTTATTTTCTAAATAAATATTTCCTTTATTCTATTTATTTTCTCAAATAAATATTCATTTATTCTAATTCTATTTATTCCCTAAATAAATAAATAATCCCTTTTAATCTATTTGTAAATGTTCTACAAATATTTCCTTTATAATTCCATTTTATTTGTAAATGGTTTACAAATATTTCTCTTCTTATTTGTTTGACAAATATTTCCTTTTATATTTGTTTTACAAATATTTCCCTCTATATCCGTTTAACAAATTCTTTCACTTATATTTGATTTACAAAAATAATTCCCTTATATTTGATTTACAAATATAATTCCTTTTATTCAAAATCCTTTTTCTTTTATAATATAAAATCCATTGATTTTATATAAATAAATTATTTTCAAAATATACTTTGAAAATCCCTTTTCCACATCCTGGTATTTCTTATGGTATTTAACACACCACATAACAACGATAAATATCGTTCAAACACACATAATCAATGTCAGATTATATATCACAATATATAAATCACAGTAAAATAAATGTTGAGGAATCCAGTTGGATTCCTCCAACCTGTTTCCCTGCATCCACAGATGTTAACCAATATAATAACATCAATTTCACTTCAATATGAAATATTCTGATAAACAGAATCGACATATAAATATCTAAATGTTTATATATATATATACATATATACATACATACATACATATATATATATATATATAATTTCCACTAACTGACTAGCAGTTCAATCAAACAGTCAACACACAGTCAAACAGACAATATTTAACAGTTCTAAAAATACGTTGTAAATATAGAACTGTTTAGAGTTGGTGAGTTTTACTCACATTGGACGATCATCGTCAATGGCGATAACCATCGCTTGAATTAACTGGACAATTTATTTTGCTATAAATTGTAATTGATTCCAATTGACTCGCGGTCAGTTCCATTGTGTAGTGTCTGTCCATACGATCCCAACGCAACTTGTTTCATGGAATTCTGATAACATACGAATAATTTATCGCATTTACAAATTCGAACACAAATTAATTTAAATTAAACTTAACTAATTTACTTATTGGGCTTTACCACAAACTTCGGGCCCGTTGGAGAAATCAGACCCACCCTCTATTTTCTTTCTTCTTCATTGTTTCATCCTCCCACCCGTTCCAGTAAATACCCAAACGTCCTCCTCCTTTGACTGTCATTCCTCCCATCTTCTCACCATGAAAAATCAAGGTGTATACACTATTAAACTTCTCATCAATCCCTTTATCACCTCAAACCCGAAGTACCCTACGCGATCCAACATTCTCCGTTGCGTCATCTGCACTTCACCCCTCCCATCAGTGTCGACATCGACACTCACCACCACCGATCAACCCAAAAATTCGCCAACGCCTTCGGTTTTACCTCCTGAAACCACCCATAAATTCGTAAATGATCAAAAACCTCTTACATCTACCCCGAGGTCGAACCCTAACTCGCGAAGCACTCCTGACTTCAGGAAATCCTGCGTCGAACCCAACGATGGTTGTGCCAAAATGAAGAGCATCCCAAATAGGTTCCAGCTATATGTGTAAATCAATTTATGGAGTTTGATTCTCAATTTCTTTGATTTATTGAAGCTGGTATTTCTCATTTTGAATTCGGAGAGGCAGTGGCGGATTTTCTGAGTAGTGGAAAAATGTGGATTAGGTTGAGGAGAAGTTTGAGATGTATTTATAGGATTTTAGTTTGATGATTACATTGATTCCTAGCCACACATTTTCTCCATTAATCATCTAAAAATTCCTATGATCACATGTGATACCCAAAAATCACGAAACTGGACATGTAGCTAGAGTTCGACATTACGGTCCCAACGAAACTGGTTTCGCCGAATTCCGACTCCGTATGCTCACACAGCGTATTTTTAACCGTCTAAATACAAACTATTTTTTCACTCTAAAAATCCGTACGGCCACACAGTGACTCTAAAAATCAAGAAACTGGGAATCTAA
The DNA here is from genome assembly GCA_030737875.1 of Allium sativum. Classification (NCBI taxonomy): domain Eukaryota; kingdom Viridiplantae; phylum Streptophyta; class Magnoliopsida; order Asparagales; family Amaryllidaceae; genus Allium; species Allium sativum. Next base: position 414,943,085 of record CM060923.1, on the reverse strand, counting down.
CAATAATTTGATGTGGCGGATCCAACAAAACTAGTTTCGTCGAATTCCGACTTCGTTTGCAAAACTGGCTATTTTTAAAGCCCTAAATAACCTATTAATATATATAAATATATTTAAATATAATTAAATTTAATATTTAAAATAAATATTAACTTCTATATTCACATGGAATACCGTACAGCTTCAGAATATTCCTATATGGATTTACAACTCGATATTACATCGTCAGAGTTATATCGATGTTCGATTTCTATTTAAATCCTTATATAAAATATAATTAAATCGTTATGGTCAGGGCGCTGCATTTCTGAGAATTTGATTTGGACGTAACTCAAAATCTACACGACGAAATCCAGATTTTTCACTTCCACTAGAAAGATATACTCCACCAGCTCCACACGTTTCTTGTTTCACAGAAATCCGATTTAAAACGAACCCTGTATACACAGTTGAAGTTCAGATCGCCAAATAGCAAACTGCCACGCCATTTCAAGCCCTATTTTAATTATATTATAATTTCACGTTCAAACTGTCGTCGTTTAAATATATTCGCTAATATAGTTCAACTCCTAACTGATATATATATTTTAAATAACCCAAATTACACCATACTGTGAATTTCACTATTTTTGATTATTTCTGAATTAAATATATTTTTTAATTATTATTTTAATTAAATATTCACCATTATTTAGTTCCACGACCATGAAATCCTTTAATTCACTATTTAAATAATTAAATTAATTAATTATTATACCTCTGCCATTGCGGGTCATTACAACCTTCCCCACTTAAAATAATTTCGTTCTCGAAATTGCTAAGTTAGAGGACGACCCTATCTATTGGAATTCCTAAGATTTGTTTACCCTTTGTCTCTTGTTTCTCCGAACCAATTAATATCGACTAAAATATTAATTCCTTCCGACTAACTAGAATTTCCAAAATTTCTCTAACACTTTTAATTTTCGGAAAATTTCGCCATAACCTCCTTTGTACAGCCCTATCGGTAAAACCAAAACTCGCCTCTTTAGGCCTTCTCCAACCCAAAAGAAAATCAAACAGCCAAGCGACTTGCCAATTCGGATCCTAAATCTCTTGCTTATATCAAATATAAACTTGTACCTTTTTGTAGGGTATATCAAATCTATCACTTGTATCTGTTACCAATTCTACATATGCCAATATCAATTTAATCAAACTCTGATCACTTTTTCCTCAACATAACCATTCGCTTATCCACGCCAAATATCATTTCAAATTCGAGTTTTATCCCCGATTCCAAACCCTTAACTCATCCACCAAATATCGTTTCAAATTCCTATCTTATAAATCCAATTTGTTCGAAATTTTTATTTCAACCCAGTTTCCACTTAACTGGTTTCTAATTCCATCTCAATTCTATTGGATTTTACAAATTTTAATTTAATTTGTTTTAATTCAAACAACCTTTTCTTCCTGGAAACCTTTAAATAGTTTACCTGTTTCAAAAATCAAATTTTCCTTTTTGAAATTCAACACAACTTGTTTTCCCAAAACAAATTCAAAACAAAATCCTTGGTAGTAATCCGTCACTTACATACTCGAAAATGAACACCGATGATTTCATGATCAACATCGGAATCTATTTTCCAACTACCGATGTGAGTTCAATTCTATAGCACTTTCAAAACTCATTTTTTAACATTTCCACCTTGAAATCAATTCCAAATATCCTTTTACAATGTTGTAAACAAATTTAAAATCTCCCAAGATCTTAAAATTCACATATATTAAATCCAGATTCATTTACAAACACCTTTCCAGTTTCTGGGATTTTAAATTTCAATTCTGATCTAAATTCAGATTTAATTCATTTCAATTTCATATATAATTCACTTGTATAAATTCTGATTGGTTATATATAACCATTTCACATTTTACAATCTTATCTGATTATAATTACTACCAACACATCCTATATATGATAATATATCACATATCCATATTGTGTCGGTCCATCGTATTCAAGTGTTTATTTACTCCTACCGATACAGTGGATCAAACTGATCGACCAGAACTCATAAACAACTCAACCGATAAGTCCCCACAATATAAAACCATTTTTATATCAAATACAAATACGCACTCGTATATATACACTCAACTCAATCAAGGGTATTACTAACCCCATCTCTACTGAGACACGCCACGGAGCCAAGGTAATTCTTAACTTAGGCTCTGATACCAACTGTATTGACCCGAAAATCCGGACCAATTTGAGCTGACCAAATAACACAAGTCCAACCCCAAATTGTATTGGAAATTCAAGAAATTAATAGAAAGAAGATAGAAGGTGAGGATAGATAAGATAGAACTAATAGAATAGAAGAAGAACATCATCATCAGAGTAACACGAATCTCATAGCGGAACGAATAAAATATAACATAACTTTTGAAATACAAACAGTATGTACACAATAACACTTATCAGAGTACAACACTTACAACAAAGTGGGAATAAACTATAGCTATATAATCTTGAAGCCTCCTGCTCCAAGCTCCCCAAGTGTGTCTGTAAAATCCCGACTACTTGACTACCCGTACAAATTTAGGCACCCAAGAGTTTAGGGAAACAAAACAAAATAAACTCCGGGTCAGTCATGGGACTGGTATGAGTAAAATAGTTTAAACAGGTATACGATATCTCATAAGACCACGCCGTGAATACGGAACGGGTTTTTCCCTTATGAAAATCCAACATCTTTGACAAACAATATCATTCTGATATTATAATAATGTCTAAACACAAATAGATATCAATCTAGCAGAAGCGCTTTCATCTCACGTTCTACATAAATAATATACAATCAAAATCACAAGCACGTATTGGGTAATGGATTTCCAACTATGACAAGGTATGGAACCACCTTCCGATCAGTGTACTTGTAACACCCCGCCTCCGCTAGGGTCACTCGCAAAGGAATGCACTAGCTTTAGAGGGGCATTATTGGTAAACATGCACAGAAATATCACAAGACAGAACATATATAAATAAATAGCGGAAGTAAAATCAAACTTTCATAAACATGAATACATAAGGTCTAAAGCCTTTTACATCAGAGTACATCAAAACCTGCCTTGCAATAGTAAAGAAGCATAAAGACTTTTTAATAAATTATTCCCCAAGTAAAACCGCAAAGTAGCCATAGCCAAGAGAAGCCCAAGCCATCCATGATGACCTTCAAGCAGAAGAAGTCCGAGCTAAACAGCATTGTTTCCTCCCTGAAACCTAGGGGGGGAAACGGAAGAAAAGAGGCGAAACAAAACGGGTCAGTCAAAAAGACTGAGTAAGTCCTATCTACTTCCAGTATAAAAACAGGTAAAGGTAACATGACATGCATAAACTGAAAGTAAACATAAGGATAACTACAAGATAGATAAACCAGGGTAGCCGGCTGAACTACTGCGGCAAGGTAAACTAAGGTATCATGATAAACTACGGTGTTATGGTAAGTCAAGGTATCACATCGTCAGATTTTTATCGAGTACCTTATCCCAAGGTCTACCCCGTCTAACATCCCACGGTATCTATTATGTATATTCTTCCTAGTTCTAACATGTAGATTTGCTCTGCACCTCTCATACTAGTATCCCTACCCGCGTCATGTGTTAACCATGAATGTCCCTTGCTCAAAGTCGTGTAATGGTCCATGTCGACCTAATATATCGCATATATAGGTTACTCAAATCATATGTTTCTTCCCATGTATATATAAGTTCAGTCCTTTGCCGTACCTCGTACGGGCTTCCGCATGTCGTATTATCCTTGAAATCGTTTGGACTGTCACCCTTGTTCTAGCTAGGCTCTTCCATATGAATCATCGTTTGAACTACTAGGACTTACGCCACCTAGCACCACTAGGGATTACGCTTACCTATTGCACGCTTTCGTATTTCGGTTTGGGTTAAACCACCTAGGCCACTAGGGATTACGCTAACCCTCAACCGCACCCTTTTTCCCACGCATTCATCGTGAATCGTTTTTCTATTACTGCATGCACATGTATCACATCGTGCCACCCGAGTCCTGTCACAGGGCAAACCAAGAAATACAGGACTCGGTCGGGAGCTTTAGATTTATCTGCCGATGCAGATACTAAGGTCTGCTTTTCTACACGTGGCTATGGTCCCACGAGACCCCTCCCTCAACTAGTGAAAGGCAACACAAGAGAAAATCTTGCATGAGAACTACACTCCGGCCAGCCCACATCCTACGGCCTACCTCACCCATAATTAGATAGCAATTATGGTCTGTTGGGTGTTCCCTGCCTTTCCGTACGTACACGCTTGACTCAAGATGGTAGATGATCGACGAACTTGCTATCTCGGGCACCTTATGTATTCGTCGACTCACTGCTATCCACCCCAGTCTTTAGGTCGCTCGCTTAGCAACCAAGGCATACTCTTGGTTCTTCTACCGCAGACCTCAACCTCTCGTGAGCCTAGTATAATGACCTGGCAGCTCACAGAGGGATCCCAAGAATATCCTCACGTTCCCCGAAGCCGCTGCTTCGTTACCCAATTCGTTGGAGCCTTTATCTAAATCAGATAGCCTGCTCCTTCACGCATACTTAAACGTTGACCTAACGTATCGGGTTACTAATCTTATCTAAGAAATGGTCCGAATTTCCTTGACTAAGAATTATTACTTAGTTTCCCTTAACTAAGGTTTACCACTTAGCCTTATTTCCATAATCCTTGTTAACTATGGTTATTTACCTAATCCTCCGAATTAGGGCTTATCTAATGGGTTATAAGTGTCACTTAAGTTCATAACTTAGCCCGTCTACAAACCATGTCAAAATTGGCTAAGTATACAAGTCCAAGACTTAACCCTACAAACCTTGTAAGTATATCAAGGAATCCATGACTTAACCTCGTCTAATTATCATTTTAGATTGGTTAATTATATAAATTAACTTGACCTTGTCATCAAATCGGTCAAGCGTATTCAAGTGATTCGTGACTTAGCCTTATCATGTTTTCACGTTAGATTGGTTAAGTATAGATTAACTTAACCTCATCAAATTAACGAGTTAGATTGGTTAAGTATAGGTCACTTAACCTCATCAAATCATCGTGTTAAATTAGTTAAGTGTTTAACTTAACCCCATTAAATTACCAAGTTGGATTAATTAAGTCTAGGCTAACTTAACCCTATCCGATTTCCATGTTTAGATTAGTTAAGCCTAATCTTAACCCCATCCATCAACTGTATTATACGGTTAAGTGTCATTAAGAAAATTTACTTAACCTTATCACGTTATCGTGTTGGATTGATTAAGTGTTGGTTAACTTAATCCCGTCCACTAGTCGTATAAAAATGGTCAAGTGTCATTAGGCAAATCAAGTTACTTAACCTACCCAAGCTTATCATGTTATGTTAAGTATCATTAGCCTAATCAAATTACTTAACCCATTTGTCCATATCATATTTGGTTAAGCCTCATTAATCAAATTAACTTAACCCTATTATGTGGCATTAATTTAATTAATGCACCCTCAACCTCTCACATTAGACCTTGTTGTGGTTACTAGTTAAGCCGGGCGGGTCCGGGTAGATTTACACCACAACTTAGTCTAACCTCGGGTCTTAAGCGCGACATGACCAACTTCTCACATTGGGTCCTATTGTTTGCAACTACTAGTTAGGCCGGTCGGTTCCGGGTAGTTTTACGTTGCAAACTCAACCCAACCTCGAGTTGGCCATACTCATATTATCTAAGTTCATCATGTTTCCAAAACATGTTACAAGTTTTCGAGCATTTGGGTAGACCTAACTTAATAGGTAAATTCCCAAAGGGTAGACCTAACTTAATAGGTAAATTCCCAAGCTCATGTTTTTATGCATCCTTACATGTCATATTCAAGTTAAGATTTTGCGACATGTTCATGTTTATCTAACTACCCAAAATCGTGTTTTCCCAACGCAAGCAAAGCGAGTCAACATAGTAAGGATACTATGTCACATATTGGTCTCAAAACATGCATGATGCCAAAAAGGGCTTGGCTTCCACATGCATAACATCATAAAGGGATTGGCCATAGACATGCATAGTGTCATAAGGTAATTTGGCCACAAACATGCATATTATCAAAAAGGGATTTGGCCATAAACATGCACAACTTAAAAAGAGGGGATTGGCCGCGAGCATGCATAATCTCATAAAGGATTTGGCCACAAACTTGCATGTTAACATGAGGGGTTTGGGTTCATAAACATGCATAAGCCCCCAAAATCTTGCCTTAGCCAATGTTTCATAAGTAAAGTGGTTCCTAAAGGTTCATGCTAGCATTTCATGCATAAAGATCCAAACTTGCAAGTTAAACTAGGTTATGCATAGCATGAGAGGCATGATTAAGTCACTCACATGGCCTAAGATCATAAATATGAACACAAGAGGCATGGTAAGGTTCATATAGATTCGCATAATCATGTTTAGCCTCATTTTATCCCATGTCAACATTAAAAATACCGTTTTGATCCAAAAGTAGCTAGAACTTACATAGTTAGGCCTAGGGAAAGGAGCATGAATCATCTTGGCTAAGAAAGGTGCCTCCTTTGTAGAAGAATTGTCATGGAACTCGCACAGCAATGTTGATTTGGCCTTGATTTGGTGTAGCAAGCTTGCACCTTTTGATTTGAACTTGATTTGAGTGCATAGGCTCTAGGGATTTGAGATGGAGGCCATGAGAGTAGAAATTTGGCCATAGTTTAGTTACATGAGTGAATAATGAGGGTTTAGGGGTAGGTTTAGGGTCTTTTTATAGAGATTAGGATAGTTTTAGGCCCTTAGATTAACCCTAGGACCAACCTGAACCGTCAGATTTCAAACCAGGCCCAAAAACCTAGCCAAGATAGAAAATAGGTGCACCAGACCAGAATCAGCCGACAGGGCAAGTCGACAGCCCTGTCGACATGCCTGTCGACATGCCTGTCGACATGCATGTCGACATGCCTGTCGACATGCCTGTCGACATGTCTGGGCGGGAATTTTCCCGCCTGGCCCCATTTCTGCATGTTTCGAAATTCAAATTTCCCGAAAACTTCTTTGGGCCTTAACCGGGTCATACGGACTCCGATTTTCGAAAACTCAGACTCTATTTCGCGTATTTTTCCGAGACGAACGCAATGGCATAGCCCGTTTTACTTGATTCAGAATTTAAAATTAAATTCTGCCTTGATTCTCGTCTTTAATCATGTTATCGAAATACGGGTTGTTACATTCTCCCCACCTTTTAGGATTTCGTCCCCGAAATCTCCAAGTTAGGAAGAACATATCCTACCATCCATCATCCATCTACTCAAAACATCATCCACGAGCAACCATTGTCCTTAGATGATTTCTAATGCTGTATGAATATATGCAAGACGTGTGTGTACATGTTCCTTAGCTAATGCTAATGATCAGGCCTGAATAATCTTTCTAATGCAAAATATGTATAGTGCCATGAATCCAACATGTATGCAAATAGTCCTAGTCATATAGATACTATATGCGTGCACAATCATTCATTCATATGCAACAACCGCATGATAATACATTCGATTTCATCCATAAACAAGTATAAATACTCGTGCATATGCAATATGAAATGTGACCGAGTCGAGCTAGTATCTAATGTGTATTCGCGCATCCACGAGCAACCACTTGCAACCATATCAATCATAACATGTTTCAAATACATGTTTACATCCATAGGGTTCTACCTAGGATTCCCTGAAACAGGGTCGAGAAGATAAACAAGACAAACTCCTTACGGGGTTTGTAACAGAAAATAGGACCAAGAAGATGTCCACAAAAGATAGCCTATAAGTAAGCTCTACAGAAAACAGGGATCAAGGATATACTCCCAAAGAGAGATATCATGTGCGCATCTAGTCTTCATCCTTCTGAGTCGCATTTTCTTGAGCTTAGTTCCATCGTGCCTTGACCGTCCTTTAACTTCACGATTTCGCAGCTTCTTATTTCCTGTTTCCATATCATGAGTTGGAACTCATTTCCTCGTGGCCTCTCGTTCCACTTTCACTTATTCTTTCCCTAGTATACTTGGCTCAACCCTATCTACGTACTCAAGCCAGCTCTCCAAAATTCACTAGTGAATTCTGGATCTCGTTTTCCGATGCCAATCCAAATTGCCAAGAGTCCTTACTAGGGTGATTCCCATAACTCATACATAATCGAAACGAACCATCCGCCTTAGCGGCGAATTCTATTCAAACGGATTACCAACAACTGCATCCAGGGATTCTAGGTAACTAGCCATAACAGAACCCAAAAGGTTACACGAGACTTCGAGGGTATTACCACAACAAGCCAAGAGTCTAACTACCCTCCTTTTAAAACCGAGAGTGGCACCCCTTACTGGATAACCACTTCATCCCTAGAATCCATCCACAACTTATAAACATAAGCATTATTTCCAAGCTCAACACTTGATATAGACATTCTCAAATCCAAACAAGCTATGAATAAATGGACCGATCTTCCAATAGGACTTGAGACAAAAGCGGGATTCTCTACTACGCTAGTACTAAGGTGCAGAGACTCAACTATCAAAGCGGACTTAAAAGATGCGGTGATCAAAACAAAGTCCCGACGGGATGATAGAGAAGAAAAACTAAACCTTTAACAAGATCGTTACCCTCCTTCCGAGGTACCCTAGCAATGAGAGCATACTATTGCCCTCCGAATGATCTTGTCCCTGTTCCATGATACTTAACTATCCATCCCGTTTCACCCTGCCAAAGGTACTCTCTCGTCATGGGTTTCATTGTTCATCTTTCTCCCTCCTTTGAGGACTAAGCCATACCAACAAGTTGCTCATCCTTAAGCTCGTATCCTTTATCCTCTTCCTCACTATCCTTTCTTATAACGCGGCCACTGGTCTCTCGAGAACCACCTCCATCGCATGGAAAGCACTTTCGTAGATAGAAAAGACTAGTCGCAGTTAAAACCACTGTGACTACAGATGGAGGAAAGAAAGGAAAAGAGATTCAATTAAGGAAACAAGGGTAGTGCTAATGGCCTTTGGGGAATAGCCTTTTTCTTTTAAAAGAAAACTTTCTTGAAAAATGCTTCTTTATAAACGATTTTCAAATAGTTTTCAGAAGGTCTTTAAAAACTTTTGCCCAGTCTGGTAACCTTCTGCTCTGATACCAAATGTAACACCCCGCCTCCGCTAGGGTCACTCGCAAAGGAATGCACTAGCTTTAGAGGGGCATTATTGGTAAACATGCACAGAAATATCACAAGACAGAACATATATAAATAAACATCGGAAGTAAAATCAAACTTTCATAAACATGAATACATAAGGTCTAAAGCCTTTTACATCAGAGTACATCAAAACCTGTCTTGCAATAGTAAAGAAGCATAAAGACTTTTTAATAAATTATTCCCCAAGTAAAACCGCAAAGTAGCCATAGCCAAGAGAAGCCCAAGCCATCCATGATGACCTTCAAGCAGAAGAAGTCCGAGCTAAACAACATTGTTTCCTCCCTGAAACCTGGGGGGGGGGGGGAAACGGAAGAAAAGAGGCGAAACAAAACGGGTCAGTCAAAAAGACTGAGTAAGTCTTATCTACTTCCAGTATAAAAACAGGTAAAGGTAACATGACATGCATAAACTGAAAGTAAACATAAGGATAACTACAAGATAGATAAACCAGGGTAGCCGGCTGAACTACTGCGGCAAGGTAAACTAAGGTATCATGATAAACTACGGTGTTATGGTAAGTCAAGGTATCACATCGTCAGATTTTTATCGAGTACCTTATCCCAAGGTATCTACCCCGTCTAACATCCCACGGTATCTATTATGTATATTCTTCCTAGTTCTAACATGTAGATTTGCTCTGCACCTCTCATACTAGTATCCCTACCCGCGTCATGTGTTAACCATGAATGTCCCTTGCTCAAAGTCGTGTAATGGTCCATGTCGACCTAATATATCGCATATATAGGTTACTCAAATCATATGTTTCTTCCCATGTATATATAAGTTCAGTCCTTTGCCGTACCTCGTACGGGCTTCCGCATGTCGTATTATCCTTGAAATCGTTTGGACTGTCACCCTTGTTCTAGCTAGGCTCTTCCATATGAATCATCGTTTGAACTACTAGGACTTACGCCACCTAGCACCACTAGGGATTACGCTTACCTATTGCACGCTTTCGTATTTCGGTTTGGGTTAAACCACCTAGGCCATTAGGGATTACGCTAACCCTCAACCGCACCCTTTTTCCCACGCATTCATCGTGAATCGTTTTTCTATTACTGCATGCACATGTATCACATCGTGCCACCCGAGTCCTGTCACAGGGCAAACCAAGAAATACAGGACTCGGTCGGGAGCTTTAGATTTATCTGCCGATGCAGATACTAAGGTCTGCTTTTCTACACGTGGCTATGGTCCCACGAGACCCCTCCCTCAACTAGTGAAAGGCAACACAAGAGAAAATCTTGCATGAGAACTACACTCCGGCCAGCCCACATCCTACGGCCTACCTCACCCATAATTAGATAGCAATTATGGTCTGTTGGGTGTTCCCTGCCTTTCCGTACGTACACGCTTGACTCAAGATGGTAGATGATCGACGAACTTGCTATCTCGGGCACCTTATGTATTCGTCGACTCACTGCTATCCACCCCAGTCTTTAGGTCGCTCGCATAGCAACCAAGGCATACTCTTGGTTCTTCTACCGCAGACCTCAACCTCTCGTGAGCCTAGTATAATGACCTGGCAGCTCACAGAGGGATCCCAAGAATATCCTTACGTTCCCCGAAGCCGCTGCTTCGTTACCCAATTCGTTGGAGCCTTTATCTAAATCAGATAGCCTGCTCCTTCACGCATACTTAAACGTTGACCTAACGTATCGGGTTACTAATCTTATCTAAGAAATGGTCCGAATTTCCTTGACTAAGAATTATTACTTAGTTTCCCTTAACTAAGGTTTACCACTTAGCCTTATTTCCATAATCCTTGTTAACTATGGTTATTTACCTAATCCTCCGAATTAGGGCTTATCTAATGGGTTATAAGTGTCACTTAAGTTCATAACTTAGCCCGTCTACAAACCATGTCAAAATTGGCTAAGTATACAAGTCCAAGACTTAACCCTACAAACCATGTAAGTATATCAAGGAATCCATGACTTAACCTCGTCTAATTATCATTTTAGATTGGTTAATTATATAAATTAACTTGACCTTGTCATCAAATCGGTCAAGCGTATTCAAGTGATTCGTGACTTAGCCTTATCATGTTTTCACGTTAGATTGGTTAAGTATAGATTAACTTAACCTCATCAAATTAACGAGTTAGATTGGTTAAGTATAGGTCACTTAACCTCATCAAATTATCATGTTAAATTAGTTAAGTGTTTAACTTAACCCCATTAAATTACCAAGTTGGATTAATTAAGTCTAGGCTAACTTAACCCTATCCGATTTCCATGTTTAGATTAGTTAAGCCTAATCTTAACCCCATCCATCAACTGTATTATACGGTTAAGTGTCATTAAGAAAATTTACTTAACCTTATCACGTTATCGTGTTGGATTGATTAAGTGTTGGTTAACTTAATCCCGTCCACTAGTCGTATAAAAATGGTCAAGTGTCATTAGGCAAATCAAGTTACTTAACCTACCCAAGCTTATCATGTTTTGTTAAGTATCATTAGCCTAATCAAATTACTTAACCCATTTGTCCATATCATATTTGGTTAAGCCTCATTAATCAAATTAACTTAACCCTATTATGTGGCATTAATTTAATTAATGCACCCTCAACCTCTCACATTAGACCTTGTTGTGGTTACTAGTTAAGCCGGGCGGGTCCGGGTAGATTTACACCACAACTTAGTCTAACCTCGGGTCTTAAGCGCGACATGACCAACTTCTCACATTGGGTCCTATTGTTTGCAACTACTAGTTAGGCCGGTCGGTTCCGGGTAGTTTTACGTTGCAAACTCAACCCAACCTCGAGTTGGCCATACTCATATTATCTAAGTTCATCATGTTTCCAAAACATGTTACAAGTTTTCGAGCATTTGGGTAGACCTAACTTAATAGGTAAATTCCCAAAGGGTAGACCTAACTTAATAGGTAAATTCCCAAGCTCATGTTTTTATGCATCCTTACATGTCATATTCAAGTTAAGATTTTGCGACATGTTCATGTTTATCTAACTACCCAAAATCGTGTTTTCCCAACGCAAGCAAAGCGAGTCAACATAGTAAGGATACTATGTCACATATTGGTCTCAAAACATGCATGATGCCAAAAAGGGCTTGGCTTCCACATGCATAACATCATAAAGGGATTGGCCATAGACATGCATAGTGTCATAAGGTAATTTGGCCACAAACATGCATATTATCAAAAAGGGATTTGGCCATAAACATGCACAACTTAAAAAGAGGGGATTGGCCGCGAGCATGCATAATCTCATAAAGGATTTGGCCACAAACTTGCATGTTAGCATGAGGGGTTTGGGTTCATAAACATGCATAAGCCCCAAAATCTTGCCTTAGCCAATGTTTCATAAGTAAAGTGGTTCCTAAAGGTTCATGCTAGCATTTCATGCATAAAGATCCAAACTTGCAAGTTAAACTAGGTTATGCATAGCATGAGAGGCATGATTAAGTCACTCACATGGCCTAAGATCATAAATATGAACACAAGAGGCATGGTAAGGTTCATATAGATTCGCATAATCATGTTTAGCCTCATTTTATCCCATGTCAACATTAAAAATACCGTTTTGATCCAAAAGTAGCTAGAACTTACATAGTTAGGCCTAGGGAAAGGAGCATGAATCATCTTGGCTAAGAAAGGTGCCTCCTTTGTAGAAGAATCGTCATGGAACTCGCATAGCAATGTTGATTTGGCCTTGATTTGGTGTAGCAAGCTTGCACCTTTTGATTTGAACTTGATTTGAGTGCATAGGCTCTAGGGATTTGAGATGGAGGCCATGAGAGTAGAAATTTGGCCATAGTTTAGTTACATGAGTGAATAATGAGGGTTTAGGGGTAGGTTTAGGGTCTTTTTATAGAGATTAGGATAGTTTTAGGCCCTTAGATTAACCCTAGGACCAACCTGAACCGTCAGATTTCAAACCAGGCCCAAAAACCTAGCCAAGATAGAAAATAGGTGCACCAGACCAGAATCAGCCGACAGGGCAAGTCGATAGCCCTGTCGACATGCCTGTCGACATGCCTGTCGACATGTCTGGGCGGGAATTTTCCCGCCTGGCCCCATTTCTGCATGTTTCGAAATTCAAATTTCCCGAAAACTTCTTTGGGCCTTAACCGGGTCATACGGACTCGATTTTCGAAAACTCGGACTCTATTTCGTGTATTTTTCCGAGACGAACGCAATGGCATAGCCCGTTTTACTTGATTCAGAATTTAAAATTAAATTCTGCCTTGATTCTCGTCTTTAATCATGTTATCGAAATACGGGTTGTTACAGTACTCTAGGAACGATACACTGGAGTTCAACAAGAACATCTTGCAACTCAGCCACACATGACCGACCACTCATTTCGCTTGAGTGAATCGAATGTACATCACCAACGGTTGGGATCAGCAACTGTTCCCGTATATATATATGGGACAACATTGATAGATTAAAGAAGCAAATGAATATTCTCTAGATAGATGATTATACACCCTACTTCGATGCGACCGACTTAGCCATGCTGCCTGCCTGATTTCTACCATTACCGGATGCGAGGCTAGAAGCAACGCTTATCTTTCAACAGATTACTCCTTCATTCACTTTGAATGCCACATCGTCATACCCGTCAAATCACAAATTAATTTCCCTAAACATACCACGGGTATAAGCTAAGAGAAACGAATTCCTCCGCCACCAACGTAAATACGTTTGAAACGATCAACTTACGTGATCCACCAGATATACTCTATCAGACGTTCGTCCATACAAGTTGTCCTAGAACTGGACAAACCGAAGGCACTATTCTGTATATCCATCTTAGTCGCTGTTATCTAAGACTTATAAAACAGCCCTTGCACTTTACTCCGTCTTCAATTATCTTTGGCATGTATGATTCGCAACGCTTATGCCAATACAGAGTGGTTCTCTGGATAATAATCCAACCGGACTCTCCATATTAACAACTTTAAAATGGTCAAAATTTCGATAGTCTGTGATTTAACTATCGAAGGAAAATATGTGTACAAACAACGATATTATTTCTAGAAGGAAATTCTATCAATCAATCATCAATCTCTACCATTCCATAACTACTAGACTCTAACTGTAAACTAATAAGAGAACAACTTCCCAAGTATAAACCCCGAAGGCCGAAACCAACATCAGATCGATACTCAGGAAACCATCCAACTTAACTAATCTCTAGTCAGTTTCTAATCTTGTTTAACTATATATCTTTAACTCTATTTGATTAACTCTATTTCGTTTATAACTCTAACCGATTAACTCTATTTGATTACCTCTAACTGGTTAACTCTAACTGATTAACTTCTTTCAAATAAACTATATTCGATTTACTCCTTTAACTCTATTCGAATAAATTATATTCGATTAACTCCTTTTATAATATCGTATTTATTTTCTAAATAAATATTTCCTTTATTCTTTTTATTTTCTCAAATAAATATTCATTTATTCTAATTCTATTTATTCCTAAATAAATAAATAATCCCTTTTAATCTATTTGTAAATGTTCTACAAATATTTCCTTTATAATTCTATTTTATTTGTAAATGGTTTACAAATATTTCTCTTCTTATTTGATTGACAAATATTTCCTTTTATATTTGTTTTACAAATATTTCCCTCTATATCTATTTAACAAATTCTTTCCCTTATATTTGATTTACAAATATAATTCCCTTATATTAGATTTACAAATATAATTCCTTTTATTCAAAATCCTTTTTCTTTTATAATATAAAATCCATTGATTTTATATAAATAGATTATTTTCAAAATATACTTTGAAAATCCCTTTTCCACATCCTGGTATTTCTTGTGGTATTTAACACACCATATAACAACGATAAATATCATTCAAACACACATAATCAATGTTAGATTATATATCACATTATATATCACAATATATAAATCACAGTAAAATAAATGTTGAAGAATCCAGTTGGATTCCTCCAACCTGTTTCCCTGCATCCACTGATGTTAACCAATATAATAATATCATTTTCACTTCGATATGAAATATTCTGATAAACAGAATCGACATATAAATATCTAACTGTTTATATATATATATATATACATATACATATATATATATATATATAATTTCACTAACTGACTAGCAGTTCAATCAAAGAGTCAACACACAGTCAAACAGACAATATTTAAGAGTTCTAAAAATACGTTGTAAATATAGAACTGTTTAGAGTTGGTGAGTTTTACTCACATTGGACGATCATCGTCAATGGCGATAACCATCGCTTGATTTAACGAGACAATTTATTTTGCTATAAATTGTAGTGGATTCCAATTGACTCGCGGTTAGTTCCATTGTGTAGTGTCTTTCCATACGATCCCAACGCAACTTGTTTCATGGAATTCTGATAACATACGAATAAGTTATCGCATTTACAAATTCGAACACTAATTAATTCAAATTAAACTTAACTAATTTACTTATTGGGCTTTACCACAAACTTCGGGCCCATTGGAGAAATCAGACCCGCCCTCTGTTTTCTTTCTTCTTCATTGATTCATCCTCCCACCCGTTCCAGTAAATACCCAAACGTCCTCCTCCTTTGACCGTCATTCCTCCCATCTTCTCACCATGAAAAATCAAGGTGCATACACTATTAAACTTCTCATCAATCCCTTTATCACCTCAAACCCAAAGAACCCTACTCGATCCAACCTTCTCCGTTGCGTCATCTGCAGTTCACCCCTCCCACCAGTGTCGACATCGACACTCACCACCACCGAGCAACCCAAAAATTCGCCAACACCTTCGTTTTTATCTCCTGAAACCACCCATAAACTCGCAAATGATCAAAAACCTCTTATATCTACCTCGAGGTCGAACCCTAACTTGCGAAGCACTCCTGACTTCAGGAAATCCTACGTTGAACCCAACGATGGTTGTGCCAAAATGAAGAGCATCCCAAATAGGTTCCAGCTATATGTGTAAATCAATTTATGGAGTTTGATTCTCAATTTCTTTGATTTATTGAAGCTGGTGCTTCTCGTTTTGAATTCGGAGAGGCAGCGACGGATTTTCTGAGCAGTGGAAAAATGTGGATTAGGTTAGGGAGAGGTTTGAGATGTATTTACAGGATTTTAGTTTGATGATTACATTGATTCCTAGCCACACATTTTCTCCATTAATCATCTAAAAATTCCTATGATCACACGTGATACCCAAAAATAACGAAACTAGATATGTAGCTAGAGTTCGACATTACGGTCCCAACGAAACTGGTTTCGTCGAATTCCGACTCCGTATGCTCACACAGCGTATTTTTAACCATCTAAATACTGACTATTTTTCACTCTAAAAATCCGTACGGCCACACAGTGACTCTAAAAATCACGAAACTGGGAATCTAACAATAATTTGATGTTGCGGATCCAAAAAACTAGTTTCATCGAATTCCGACTTCGTTTGCAAAACTGGCTATTTTTAAAGCCCTATATGACCTATTTAAATATATAAATATATTTAAATATAATAAAATTTAATATTTGAAATAAATATTAACGTCTTTATTCACATGGAATACCGTACAGCTTCAGAATATTCCTATATGGATTTACAACTCGATATTACATCGTCAGAGTTATATCGATGTTCGATTTCTATTCGAATCCTTATATAAAATATAATTAAATCATTATGGTCAGGGCGCTGCATTTCTGAGAATTTGATTTGGATGTAACTCAAAATCTACACGATGAAATCCAGATTTTTCTCTTCCCCTAGAAAGATATACTCCACCAGCTCCACACATTTCTTGTTTCATAGAAATCCGATTTAAAACGAACCTTGTATATTCAGTTGAAGTTCAGATCGCCAAATAGCGAACTACCACGCCATTTCAAGCTCTATTTTAATTATAATATGATTCAATGTTCAAACTGTCGTCATTTAAATATATTCTCTAATATAATTCAACTCCTAACTGATATATATTTTAAATAACCCAAATTACACTGTACTGTGAATTTCACTATTTTTGATTATTTCTGAATTAAATATATTATTTAATTATTATTTTAATTAAATATTCCACATTATTTAGTTCCACGACCATGAAAACCTTTAATTCACTATTTAAATAATTAAATTAATTAATTATTATACCTCTGCCAATGCGGGTCATTACAGATTGTGTATTCTAATTTTTATTACATATCATGAATTATAAATTTTGACATAGTCGGTTGTGAAACAAAGAGTAGTGGATTAAAACAAAATGAATCAACGCTTGCACAATTGATATCAACAATTGCAGTTTCAAAAGAGAAAATAATTAGCAATGCAGATGAACAAATTCAGTACTAACAAACCATAAAGTGCATCCTTGCTTGGTTATAAAATAAAGTTGATTTTCTAAAATTGCAGAATGTACGGGGACATAAATGATTACTGAAACCCATATCCACGAAATCTATGAATAGTACAGAAAATGTACTCTATTCATTGAATGATCACAAATGAGCAACCAACATTTCAAATACATAATCATATATATGGAATTACTATGCATTAAAACAGTAAAATTAACATAGTTTGGCGTACTTGATAGTCTTGAAAGTGAATAATCCAAAAGTCAATGAAGAGTAATATAAAATGATGACATGCAAAAGGGACACTTGTTAGCTTACGCATTCATGGTTTGCTATATATATTATACTATACTACATAAGTATATATTTATATGCCAAAGCTTCTAATGTTAGAGCAACAAAAACATAAACTTATCATGCGAAGAGCTATGCACTAATTGCAAACATGTTAAATCATGGCATGATGATGCACAATCTATATTTCAACCGACGACGATGGAGAAATTTTTTAGCGCCTATGGACCTACATTTTAATGCATGACGACGGACTTAACTTTTAACGTGGGGCATTAAACTAAAATTTAAATGCACGGCTACTTATATTTTGATATGAGATGACCAAGCAAACTTTTAAATATAACAAAACAAAATTGAAAGTACAATTAATTAGTGTGTAGTCATCAACCTCCTTATTAGTATTTCAATAAAGACTTATTCTCCATACGTTAATTAAAATTGATCACACTTTCTATTTAACTTCACAACCGTTGCTTATTCTTTTTGGTTTTTCACTGCTACAAAATTAGTTGTTTTCTTTTTTCCTAAATTTCTTCCCTTAACTTTTCAACTCATTAAGTTCCACCTTCAAATTTACACCCATTTTCAACTGGTAGTCACACAATTTAAAGTTGAGTGAATATGGAACATGCAGATGATTCACGTCAATTAGCTACAAAATATTTATTACCCTTATTATTCTTGCAAAATTTGAATAGGGGAAGATGAGACTGTTTCCATACTCGCAGACATTCTACATAAGTATATGACAATTTTGTAAGTTTGAATTGGCACTACATAAAACATTATCATTTGTGTGTAAAATGAAGTTCTACCACTTTTTTCTTTCTATCTTTATTTTCAACAGGATTAGTTTTTACAAAATTTCAATTTTTCGATGACCTAAGTTTCAGTCTGCATGTATTAAATCTTTCAGCCTAACCAAGATAAATAAAATAAGTTATTGGTTAGGGGAAAAAGGACCTAAAGTAAGTAAATTGATGAATCCGAACACATAAAAGCATCATTCAAAATTTCAAACACACAGAAGATGCTCAGGTTTCTATAGTTACCCTAATATATGTAAGGTAACTCATCTTGTGTTAACAATCCACTCCATGTTTTGAGCATATCCAAATATGTCAAGTCACATACTTTTCTATTCCAATATGTAAACATATATTCATATTCAAAATATAGTGTGTACACATGTAGAAATTTTAGTTAAGTTAAATAATGCTATATAATTAACATCTGCATTCAGTTACAGGCAATCTAAGATAGTGTTTATTCGGACACAAATATAAATTAGACCTAAAAATTCTTATAATCCAACCAACAAACTTCAGATCCCTGGTTGCTTATAATTTTTTCTTTCCTGTAATGGTCTTTGCATCATCAGTCCAATTTAGATCTAATTCAATGTTTATCAAGCTATATAATAAATTTCATTGGTTAGTTACCATGAGATAAAGACACTACAAGGATTGAACAGTATAGCAATGGTGGGTTCCAATGGCCTCCAACGGCCATTGACCAACGGCTTCCAACGGAAGCCATAAATGTGTATTTTATTACGAAAGAAAAATATTGGCCGTTGGAAACCGTTGGCGGCCATCGGTTATAAAACCGATGGAGGTCGTTGGTAGCCGTTACACGGGCTTGCAGCTAAAAAGCCCGAAGCTTCTCCTTCTTCCCCATTTTGCTTTCACCACGAATTTCAACCCAAAAACCCTAAATCCCACCCCTTTAATTCTGAAATCACCCTATTCCGCGCCGCCATCCACCAAGGACGTCTCCAAGTCGGTCAAGGCACTCTCTTCTCCTCTCTAACCTTGGATTCTCTCCAATTTGAAGGTATGTTTGTATGTATTAACCCTAATTTTGTTAATAAGTGTATGTTTGTTTATGTTTGTATGTATGATGCTATTAATTAGTCGCTAATGTAGGATTTAATCATTTAAGTTGCTAATTTAGGATTTTTATTTATAAATTACTTAGTTGTTAATTAATTTAGGGTTTTAGTTAGTGTAATTGGTTGTTGTTAGTATGTTTGTATTTATAGATTTATTTGATTATGTTGCTAATCTAGGGTTTAATTAGTTCAAGTTGAATATGTATATATGCATACATGTATAGTGATGTATGCATTGAAAAATATATTTAATTTGTTGAAAACATGTGGTGGAAACGCGCACAATTCAATGTTGAAAATATACATGTATAGTGATGTATAGTTCGATTCTATGTTGAAAATATACGTATATATGATAAAATTCATATACGTAAAATTCAAAGTAGTTAATTTAGGCGCTAAGGCGTAGAAACGCGCACGGCTTGAGCTTTGGCCTTTTTTTGGGCTCTGCAACTGATCGTAAACCTGCAACTATGATTTTGAAATTTTTTTAGGTTGAAATTTCAAAATCAAAGTTGAAAAAATACACTTCAATCACGAAAAAAAACCAAATCGTAATATGTTACATTCATAAAGCCTTAGAGAGTTTTTTTGGCCCCGTCTGATAAGTATTGTATATAATCGTTATGTGAATGTTCGTTTTATTAACAAAACAAACATTTATATTCATCATATACAATATTTGTTGGATATGTCCTTTGTATTGGACAATTTACGAATACAATAACGAAATTAAATCTCGTAAAATATTTCATTTTAAACAGTTCTCAAAATTTCGAAAGTACTTCCTTTATGTTCCCTGTGTACACGCAATTGTGTACTTTTCAGGGAACTAAAGGGAAGTGCTGCCGATATTTTGTTGAATCATTTAAATTGAAAATATTTACGTGATTTAATTACGTTATTGTATTTGTAATGGGAGGTAGGATGACACACCAGTAAATGATCAATTAACATAACATGCATTCGGTAATAAAATTGTGAATATATTTCAACATAACATGCATATATCAATAATAAGGGAATTTTGAGAATTTAGTGACGAACACAAAAATTGTTATAAAAGTAAAAAAATTGTAAATTTTAACATTTTTTATAAATTTATATGTACTTAGGAAAAATGGATTGCGATTATTTTAATGATCGAAGCTGGATGTACCAACGAAGAGAAACTGATGGAACATTAAAGAAACAATTTATTAACGGTGTCAGCGTGTTTATTGATTTCGCGTTAAGTAATAACGGAAACGACGTCGAAATCCGTTGTCCATGTAGTAGATGCAAGTTATTGAAGCACTTGATACCACAAATGGTTAGAGTTCATTTGCGTTAGTATGGTTTTGTGCCGAACTATTCAGTTTGGGATCGTCATGGAGAACCATTAGCATCTACTTCTACATAAGTTGAGGAGGTAGTGAATAATGAAATTGCTACGACGAATCTCGTAGAACAAATGGTTGAAGATGCTGCACGTTCAATGTTTCCGGTTCAACAATTTAATGATAACGATGGCGATGGTAATGTTGAAGAAGAACCAAATATTCAAACCAAAAAATATATGATTTATTAGATGCAGCGAAAAAACCCATTTGGGAAGGTTGTGAAAGCGGAACTCAATTATCAGTAACTGTTAAATACATTGCGATGAAATCGAAATACAACCTCACAGAAGCGGCATTTACAGTTGTTGTACAAGCTGCGAAGCGGCATATGCCTCCTAATAATTTGATGTGTGAAAATCATTATGAAGTTAAAAAAATGATGTTGGCCTTTGGTTTACCGTGTAAAAAAATAGATACATGTGTAAAGGGTTGCATGCTATTTTGGAAGGAAGATATCAACCTTAAGAATTGTAGAATATGTATTCAGGAAAGAAACAAACCTAGAAAGAAAAAGGGAAAGGAAGTCCCGTATAAACGTATGCATTATTTACCTAGTATTCCTAGACTTCAAAGGTTATATGCATCTTCTGTAACCGCGCAACATATGAGATGGCACAGTGTGAGAACATGTGAAGAAGGGACGTTAACACACCCATCCGATGAAGAAGCATGGAAGCATTTTGATCAAAAATATCCCAAATTTGCATCTGAGAGTCGTAATGTTAGACTTGGTTTATGTACGGATGCGTTTTCACCTTTTTCTCAATTTGGTTCTAAATATTCATCCTGGCCTATAATTGTAACACCTTATAATTTACCTCCGTGGATGTGTATGAAAACGCCTTATATGTTTCTCACAATTGTCGTCCCTGGTCCTGATGATCCGACGCAAGGAATCAATGTGTATTTACAACCGTTGATTGAAGAATTAAAAAAATTGTGGTATGAAGGGGCAGAAACATTTGATATTTCGCAAAAAAAAAAAAAAAAAAAACATTTGTATGCGTGCTTCTCTGTTGTGGACAATTAGCGATTATCCTGCTTATGCAATGCTTTCAGGTTGGAGTATGGCTGGTCGTCTAGCTTGTCCGTACTGCATGCAAGAAACAAGAGCATTTTTTTTACCTATCAGAAAGATAATTTCAAGGTTTGACTGTCACAGGTGTTTCCTTAAAATTAATCATCCTTTTAGAAGAGATAAGAAAATTTTTACAGTCAATAGGCATGAAACTTTGCGACCACCTAAAGTATGGACAAGTGAACAAATTTTTGAACTTGTAAAAGATCTTCCCAAGATTCATGAAACCGGGGTACAGGAAGAAATTCAAGGTAAATCAATGACTCATAATTGGTGGAAACAAAGCATATTTTGGGAGTTGCCTTATTGGAAAGATCTTCTGATTCATCATAATTTTGACGTGATGCATAATGAGAAAAACGTTTTTGATAATGTAATCAATACAATTTTGAATGTTAAAGGGAAGAAGAAAGATGATTTGAAATCAAGACGCGATATTGAAGTAATATGTAATAGTACGGAGCTTCATATGAAGCCAAATGACACCAAAAAACCGATAGCGTGCTATGAATTGGACAATAATCAAATTAAAATATTTTTAAAATGGATGGAAGGATTAAGATTCCAAAATGGTATATCTTCCAATCTTCGTAGATGCGTCGACTATAAAAACAACAAACTTAGCGGGATGAAAAGTCACGACTGTCATGTTATGATGGAAAATTTATTGCTTGTCGCTTTCAAAGAACTATTGCCCGTAAAAGTTTGGACTGTTGTAACAGAGCTTAGTTTGTTCATAAAGAGCTTTGTTCTACTACATTAAAACTTGATCGTCTACGTAAACTAGAGGAAGAAATCCCAATATTACTCCGCAAATTGGAAAAAATATTTCCTCTTGGATTTTTCAATGTTATGGAGCATTTACCTATTCATCTTCCATTAGAAGCACGCCTTCGAGGGCCTGTGCAATATGGATGGATGTATCCATTTGAAAGATATATTAATTTTTAGTTAATTTAAATTTTGGTTAATGAAACATGTAATAAAAATAATTTGCATTAATTATAAATAGGTATTTAAATCATCTAAAGAAAAAAGTGAGGCAGAAAGCTCGAGTTGAAGGTTATATTTGCAAATCATACATCGAAGAGGAAGCTTCAATTTTTTTCTCCCATTATTTTAGTGATCATGTGAACATATCATTTGCAAGTACTACGCGTAATGACGAAGGCATTAATCAAGATGATTGTCCAGCGACTTTATCAATCTTTAAAAAACATGGACAGCCTTCTGGTCAATGTGTGGAAGAATGGCTGAATGATACAGATTATAATGCAGCACACACATATATTCTTCTCAGTTGCACTGAAGTTGCACCGTTCATTAGGTAATGAACTTATACATCTATTTATACATGTACTAAATGTTTATTCATAAATGTAACATTTGTCCTATAATTGCAGCATTTATGAATCACAATATCCAAATGGCGATATCAGCAAAGAATTCGCTAGTTGGTTTACTAATTATGTTTTTGATCCAACAAATTGTGTTGTGGACGAAGGTTTGAAACATTTGGCAATAGGACCAAAAAGAAATGTTAGGACGTATCCAATTTTCTCTGTTAATGGATATAAATTTAACACTAAATAATATGGTGTTGAAAAATTAACTGACAATAGCGGTGTATTTGTGAAAGGTAGTGATGATCCAAACGACCATATACATGATTTTTATGGCATGCTAAACAAGATTCTGCAATTGACATATTTCACACGACCCGCGGAAGAAGTATTTTTGTTCAAGTGCAACTGGTTCAGCAATGTTTCGGGTTCTGGAATAAATGTGCACCCAAAATATAATCTTATTGAAGTGAGACATACTTCCCGTTATTATAAGTACGATCCTTTTGTACTTGCCAAACAAGCTCTTCAAGTTTATTATGCTCCTTATCCATCTATGAGAAGAGACAAAATAGATTGGTGGGCTGTTTTCAAAACAAATGCAAGGTTTACTTTTGACGGATGTAATATTATCGACGACAAAGTTTATAAAGCAGATGTCGACGAAAATCCAGAAGTAGTAATAACCGATGATCAAACAGATTTTGGACCTCTAAACGATGAATCAAACACATTAATTGACGTATTTGAGACTAGAAATGAAACAAATATGGAGGAGGAAATGGAGTTAGAATCTGAAAGTGATGAGGACGACTAACCAATAATCCTCATTTTAAAAAGGTAATTTTATGTTTTTTTTACCTAGTACTAATCAAATTCATATTTTGTAGGTATTTGTTATGTTATCTATGTACAAGTAACTCATATGTTAAGTAGACATGTCTATTAACAAGTAACATATAGAATCATAACATTTCCTATTCATGTTATCTCATACCTTGTTTTTACATAGCTATTTCATGTTTATGCTATATACGTTATGTTGTTATCTGTAACAGGTGATGTCGTAAGGTGGTGATGAGGGTAGTCCTTCGGACTTATCTCGTCCTGTGGTCTGGATTAAGCCAAAAGCCAGCAGAGGTTAAATACTAAGTTTTTAGTATAAATTTAATTCATGTACAATAAATTATATTAATTTTTGTTCGAACAGACATAATTTTTTTTTCGTTTATCACAGGGGGTTTGAGTTGGAGCCGTCCAACACAGTCTTGAAGATATCTAGACATGCATATCAGACTCGCACGACTGCATGTTGGCCCACATGGACGTCGGTACCCGACATTGTGAAGGAGACTATATGGCAGGATTTTCTGGTATGTGTGATATAACATTTATTATGTTAAGTACTCATGCTTTTATTTGATAACATCATCTATGTATGCTATTTTTTTGGTTAAAATGCAGGGTTCAGTGGATCTGCAAGAGACAGATTTGGATCTTGTGAAGCGCCACTGGAATTCTAAAGTGGAAAAAAATTACAAAGAGACAATGAATAGTTTGAAATC
The DNA here is from genome assembly GCA_030737875.1 of Allium sativum. Classification (NCBI taxonomy): domain Eukaryota; kingdom Viridiplantae; phylum Streptophyta; class Magnoliopsida; order Asparagales; family Amaryllidaceae; genus Allium; species Allium sativum. The sequence continues at coordinate 414,917,933 of CM060923.1, read as the reverse complement.
AGGTGGAAAAAAACCGAATTGGATTGGTGAATCAGTGTGGGATGAGCTGCTTGCTTATCGGACTAATAATGAGGATTTTCTGGTAAATTTACTGCATATTTAATTTAAGTTATTCTATTCATTTAATATGTGATTTGGAATAATACATTTTTAAAAACAAATTAAATGTATAGGCAGCGTCTGAGAGAAATGCAGCTAACAGGAGCAAGAATCCTGTTACGCATCGAGGTGGGTTGAAGTCGTTTCAGCACCATCGAGAGGGTCAGGTATATTTAATAATTGCATCGTTTAAATTTAATAGTTGATTTAACTTTAAGTTTTAATTTACAAACACACACATATGTGTATATGCATGCTTATTTCAGGAGAGAGCGCGTATGGCTTCGGTGTCGTACTGGGATGTTTTCGAGCATACTCATGCACTGAGTCAGACTGACGTCACAGGCTCAGTTTCTTACAGTTGGGACCATGATGATAAGGCGCGTGAGCGATATGTAAGTATAGAATAATTAATTTATATGTATAATTAAATTAAGATAATGTTATCTAATTTCATTTGTTTTATGTTTAACAGGAGAAATTTCAAGCATATAAGGTGCAGTTACTGGAATCTACTGGTAAGACTGAGTTGACTAAGGATGAGGAGGATATGATATTTGATGCTGTCATGGATAAGCCCACCCGGAACAGACGATACGGTTATGGAAATCTAGAGGTAATACTCAAATTATTTTACATCACACATGCAGAACAATTATCTATCAACTCATTTTACACCACTAATACAAAAAATATTGGTGAGGTTAAGAATATACCTTGAGGATAATCATGTAATTTAATTGTATATTTTATTTATTTTTGAAATGTTCATAATTTTGCTTCTTTCAATTTCGATGTACTCATTAAATAAGATCATTTAGTATACGTAAAACAAAGAGAACAATGTTGTTAATAAAAAATTATGATATGACTAATTATACATGTACTCGTAAATGATACAGGTTAGATCATCTCAGGAGGCGTATCAGAGGGCTCAGGACAAGGAAGTAATCGAACAGCTAAAAGCAGAAATTGTGGAGCTTCGTGAGCATGAGGATCGGCGTGACCAGCAGATGGAGTTGCTTAATCAGAAGCTAGCGGAGTTCATCGCCCAGTACGGTACGCCACATTCATCTTCCGGTGGAGAGAGTTGATCAGGTTAGCTTTTGGACATGGTTGTGTGTGTTTTGAGAGTTAGTGAGGCTTGCTACATGGTTATTGTATATATTGATGGTTTGGACATGTTATGGTGCTTTGGTGATGGTGTGGTGTCTTGGTTATGATGTTTGGACATGCTTGTGTTGTTTTGACTACGTTTGGACATGGGTTATGATGTTTTGACGACGTATGTTATGGAAATATTGGTTAGTTAATGTGTTTTGTGTTTGATTTTTATTTTTTACTTTGATTGGGTGTATATATGGTTCAGATTTTTAGTTATATGCTCGGATTGGAGCAGTTTCAATGGTTGATTGTGTTGTGTGTGGATTGTAGTGGCAAATCTGAAATCTATAAAAAAAAAAGACCCAGATTTCCAACAACGAGCAACGGCGAGTAACGGCTTATTGGTCATCCACAACCAACGGTTTCCAACGGTGAGAAACGATGTATTTGCAACGGTTTCCATCCTTTTCCAACGTCCCTTTGATCAGAAATATGGGACACGTGGTCATATCTTCCAGTTGGAAGCCGTTGAAAAATGGGCGTTGTTTGAATTGGAAGTCGTTGGAAACCGTTGATCCATATACCAACGGATTGACCAACGGGTTGACCAACGGCCTCCAACGGCGTTTCCAACAGCCTCCAACGGCCCCTGGCCGTTGGAAACTACTGTTTCTCTTGTAGTGAGAGCAGTTCGGATTTAATCTAAGCATAGATGTCATCCGGTTACATATTGGACACGTCAACGCAATTCTTATCGCCGTTTACCCACGATCCGTCATTAATTCAATCCACGCATCTTTGATCAATCGTTTGTCATTTCTCATGATATTACCTTCTAAATTGAAAATTAAATTAGGGAGGTGCCCTTTGTCGATTGGAAGGTTTCGATCTACTTTATTAACTTGGTTTTGTGTTAGCTACCTTCTAACACTGTCAACGCAATTTCACTTTTATCCAACTTTTTTTTTGTTTTTAGGCTTGTTCAATGGAGGTTACTATACTTATTATACTCGTTTTCCAGTATAATATTTATTTACATAATTTAGTCCAACTTTAATTTTGAGAAAGGAGTCCCATAGATCCGATCTTGAAATGACTTCGAAGATAGCTTTTGTGCTTTGATAAACACTATATCTATATCCATTTTTTAACTTTTGGTGCTTCAGTGACACAACACTTCAATATTTGTATAAACTGCTCTCTTCGTCTTGACTAGCTTTAAATCATTCGTAATTGAAATTCAGAGATTTTGTTGACTATCTTCTCTTTTTAACAATAATTTTGCATATATTGTGATCAATTTTTCCATTGCAGTTTGGCATAGAAATGGGGAATTAACGTTTATGGTTCAAAGACATGTCATCCCAAATCTTAGAAAAATATCAGCTAGGATATGTGCTTATATATGTACTGTTTTTTGGTGATGATATTATGATAATGCTATATGGATAAAATAATTAACCATAGTATACACTCCGTTTGTTTTCAAATATACCCTAGTTGCAATTAAAATTTCTGGGTAAAATCTTATACTACGCTTTAATGTCTAACCAGACAACTCCATGCCAAAAATTTCTTTTTAATCAAAAACGTAGCCTTAAGATATCCACCCAGACATATCTGTGTTATTAACAGACAATTGAAGATGAACTTTCACCTTCTTTTCAACCAAATTGTCAATACATGCCTTTAAAGAATAGCTATAATGCAAAACAAAATGCATAGGAAATTCTTCGTATGAAAATTGGGTTTATAGTGTAAATGAACATCCAAACATTCAAGATATACATCAACGTGTAAAAAATCAATTTGTTTGGAAATTGTAATGATTTACCAACAAACTTTAGATGTGATTTCCTTGTTTGACTTTTTTTCCACGTAATAGCCTTCACACCATCAATCCACGAGCTTTTCAACCAAATTGTTGCTGCTTACCCTTTAAGAATTGCGTGAATCAAATCATGGGCTGATAAATGGATCATATTATTTACGAAGACATAAGATTAATGGAATTGATTAAGTAACTTAAAATGATAAAGCGATAAAAGAGCATACCTTAACATGGCACATAAACCAAGTATAAAACCAAGTCGGATCAGTGGTGAGGAAGAATGGAATCCACATTAGAAAATTAGAGAAGAAAATGAGTGGAGCACATTGCACGATCTACAAACATATTACATACCGCATTTGCCTTACATAGTTGGCCAAATCCAGACCTCTATTTATCATTCTTTATGGCATAATTCCTCTGTGTTGTTTTTAACAGTAGTAAAATATATTCGTGAAATAAGTCAAAAGGATTTATGAGAAAAGCATAATTGATTCTCTCCTCTTTCTTCACACCACTATAGTTGCCATATTTTCTTCATTATGTAGTGTAATGCAAGCCAAGAGAATTGCAACATAACATATTCAGCTTGTAACAAAATGAATTCCTGTTCTGTCGTATAGATAGAATATAAGGAGATACATGGAAAAAATTTTATCTAGCCTTAGTTCAAAATGTTTGTACATGCCTGATTGAGAACTCCAAACTCTCAAGTTATTTTTAAAGTCTATCATTTTATAAGAAAAAATCAGGCATGCTAGAAAATGTCATGATTCATAATTTGTGTATGCAAAGACCAACTTTTTTTATTGTATCTGTACATTCAGTTTCAGGTAAATAGAATATATGCAACAGTCAAGTTATGTTATTTGGCATGATGTGTATTGGCTAATTTTATAGTCGGTAAATAGATTGAATATGAGCATCCTAATCCCAACAGAAACGTTTATATAATACTTGATACTCAATGTATGTATCGATGTTTGAGCTCAACCATAACTGATAAATTAAATGGCTTATTGTGCAAATAAATTAGGTTGAGTAATCATCTATACAGTGTGATAAATTTGTATAGGGAAAAAGGGTAAATGTTTGTGGAGTAATATGTATAACAAAGAAGAGCAAGAAATAGAAACCAATTAGTTTAAGTTCCATATAATTAGTTAACAGTAGAAATTTGGGAATACACTACATACAATATAGAATATTGATGGTACAAATTAGTACATGAAAAAGAACTGTTGTTGGGTCATTCTTTCGAACAACTTATGTGTGTGTGAATATCATTGAAAAGTTGAAATCAAACAAACCAATCGACATCAACGTGTGCAAATCCATTAGCAATGGAACTCCTAAACTGCTAAACAAATGAGTGAGATAAATAAAATGACCTACATCAACACGTACAAACTCATTAGTACTAAACTTATATTGAACCATTAGCAAAACATTGAGTAAATGGCGTAGTACATATCTCATGTTTTTTTTAAATGAGAAGGAAATAATATAACAAATTCTTGTATTTATAATAGCATATTTACAATCATATAAGAAACTTTTGTACTTATAATAACTTAGACTTTTCGTAGGTAGATCAAGTTAAAAAAGCCTACAGTAATAAAGCAGATAATCAAATAGTGTAAAGTTGTAATGTTAGAAAAAACACAAAAATAGCAAAGAATATTCCATTCTCAGTTCATTTGACAGCAGTGAGATAACGATTTCAATAGGATCTTCTGAGTGATATTAGTACAGCGTTTTGAGTGAAATGAAATACACATCCGAATTTGAAGATGTTGGGTAATATTAAATGAACTGTTAGTGGGAAATGAAATATTGAGTCAAATTCCATGTTAATTAGTGATGTGTCTTTTAGTTTCAAGAGTCATGTCCATTAATGATGTGTCGGTTCGTTAAGTGTTATGAGAATTAATAAACGGGTGTCTATTGGAGTTGTAAGGTCATGTAGACCACTATATAAATAGAAGTGGTCATTTTGTATGTGAAGTGAGAAAAAAAGAAGAAAAAAAGAGGAAAAAGTGAGGCAAGAAAAAAATGTTGTGAGGAAAAAAAAAAAAAAAAAGAATTCTTCCTCTAAGTAATTGAAAGTATCCTCCTCTTAAAATAAGTCTTCCTCCTCCATAATAATTCTCATATTAGTTTCTTTAAATTGGTATCAGAGCTTCTCTATTCTACAAATTGGTATCAGAGCTAGGTTGAAATAATGGGATTTCTATTTCGTATGTCGTACGTTCTCACAAAAATAAATTTTGAACAGTGGAGTAATGAAAAGAAAGAAGAGTTGATCTCTAAAGAACTATGGGAGATTGTTGAGAGTGGCTATGAGTGGCCAAAAGACGTTAAAAACATGACGAAGAAAGAGAGTGAGGCGTTTACAAGCTTGAGAAGGAAAAATCTTCAAGCTTTTATGGTGCTAAGTGAGAACGTTGATAAAGAAGCTTGGTATTATATTAATGGAGAAAAAACAGCAAAAGATTCGTGGGAATTGTTGAAAGAGGTGTATGCAAACGAGGATGTTGAGATGCAGAGGTCCAAGAATTAATTGAAGAAGATGATGAAGAGGAGGTCGAAAAAGCCAAAGAGTAGCTAACAAGAAAGAAAGCTGTGAAAGAAAAGGTGGAAGAAAATATTGAAGAGTTTAAAAAGAGGGAAAGAAAATCGAGCCAGCTTCTAGTGACACTAATTTCCAGGTGAAGAAGACCAAGGAGGAAGCGATTGGGAAGAAAAACGAAGTCATTGACCTTGATGATGATGAGGAAGAGGTGGACGATGAAGTGAAGAATGATGCTGAGGATGATGGCGGTGATGATTGCGATGGAGATGGCAACGATGGTAGCGACGACAAAGTGGAGGATCCCGACGATGGCAAAAAAGCTTTTAGTGAAAAGGGAAAAGAGCACTAAAGGAATGCCAGCAAAATTAAGGGTCAATCAAGCGCTAAGTCGAAGAAAAAAAGAGACAGATCTTGGGAGTATCAAAAGAAGGAGCTGGTTTCAAAATTTTGCAATGAGGGTTATCGAGTACAAATTCAGTGGCCTGAAAGCAAACACAAGGCCTGGTACCTCATCGAGCTTCATACCAATCTTGCAGTTGTCATAGTACTATTTTTGCCAAAACATGTGAGATACAAAGGAAGCGTGGAACTGGTGCATGTGACAAGTCAGGATCAAGCTGCGGATATCTTTACAAATCCACTGTCGAAAGTATTTCTCAACAAATGCAAGAAAATGATTGGCATGATGGTTGGTAGAAGCATTTAAAGTTTACGGGGGAGTTTTGTTGGGTAAACATTAAATGAATTGTTAGTGGGAAATGAAATATAGAGTCAAATGCCATGTTAATTAGTGATGTGTCTTTTAGTTTAACGAGTCATGTCCATTAATGATGTGTCGGTTCGTTAAGTGTTATGACAATTAATAAATGGGTGTCTATTGGAGTTGTAAGGTCATGTAGACCACTATATAAATAGAAGTGGTCATTTTGTATGTGAAGTGAGAAAAAGAGAAGAAAAAGAGAGGAAAAAGTGAGGCAAGAAAAAAATGTTGTAAGGAAATCAAAAGAAAGAATTCTTCCTCTAAGTAATTGAAAGTATCCTCCTCTTAAAATAAGTCTTCCTCCTCCATAATAATTCCTCTTCATATTAGTTTCTTCAAATTGGTACCAAAGCTTCTCTATTCTACAGAGGAAGGATTTCAATAGAAGGTTTTGAACGAAACTCTAGAAAAAGATTTTTGAGTTAGTGAAATATACCTATGAGTATCAAAGGGGAGAAACGAACAGTACCAAAATGAGAAGCAGATAGAACTATGGGCATCATCCAACAAAAACCAATTAGCATTGAAAGCAAATGTTCTCAAACAGCAGGGCTAAACATAAACGTAGTAGGAAACAATCAATTAACCATATTATTGGGAGGAAGTTGGAAAATTGGAGAACAATGAAATAATAACCTCAAAATTTGAAGAATTATTCGAACAATTGTGGAGGATTAAAGAAACCAAAATAGAGGGAAACTGGGTAAAACCGGTGTAATAAATTTGCGAAGATTAGTGATGAGTGGAGCATCGTGGAGGAAGTAGTCCATGATTGCAATAGATGAATTCAGTTTCAAACAGGGGTTAACAGAGTTAGTGGATGTTATTATTATTTTTAAATCTGGATAAAGCGTAGCCATCTAATTTCTCTATGTAAATTAATCTTGGCCATTCTTTGTCATTTTGTTTATCTACCAAGGAATTTTATTATATAGATAATAGATAGGTTGAATTGTTTCCCAATTATAGATAATGAAGAATGAGGTTGCGAATATTTTGAAAATAGAATTAAATGGAAATTCAATATTGTTCTAAGTGTTATAATGAAATGGTTTTGAAAACATTAGTATATAGTAATAAGAAGTAAATACTATATTGAAATTTTGAAAACAAAGAAGTTAAATTAACTGTTCGTAAATGTTTGAATTTAAAAGGCCAAGTGACGTCAAGTATTGAACCAATGAACTCATTTATTTTCATGATTGTTTATTTTATACTTAAATAACCGACTATCAAATCTGGTCAATACGATTGTTGGTACGGAAAGATCAGGATTGAATTTATATTCAAAAACCATTCTGAACCAACAAATAAGTTGATGATCAAGATGGAGCATTGAAGACCGTGGATCTTCATAAGTGGAAGGATAACTAAAAACTCTGACCTGCAATCAGAGATATACTGTCATTCTATCGTGGTTGGAATCTACGGATTGCAAGGTCTATTCGCTATTGATCCTTGGGGTGATACCTAAATAGGATGTGGTAGGAGGGTGCCTTCGGTTCATCTTGTTCCTGGACGACTTGTATGGACGAGTGTTTGACAAAGTATTTTCAAAGGGATCACATATGTTGATTTCTTCTAACGTATATCTGTAGGTGGCGGAGAAGACACCTTCTCTTAGCTAAACCCCAGGATATTTTTGTGGACGTCGATTAGTTGTTTTCTGGTGGATTTGACGATATGGCATTCAGAGTGAATGGTGGCTAAATGTTATAAAGGTATTTATGACCTCAAGCCTCATCAACTGGAAAATGGTTAAAATCGGGTAGGTCGCATGGCTATGTGGGTCACACCCATCAAAATGGTATATTCATTATCTAATCTGGAGAAATCAAATGCCTTAGGTTATCACTTTATTTATGTCTACTACCATTTTGGTTGGCTGGCCTCCAACTGTGGTAATGATATATTCAGAACTCTCAAGCAAAGTGAGAGGCCGGTTATGTTTAGCATGGGTTGCAAGATGTTCTTGCTGAACCCCAATGTATTCATCTCCAAAGGTACATTATTCGAAAGGTGGTTGTCCATACCTTGCCATGGAAATCCATTCTCCAATAAGCGCCCGCGGTTTTGATTGTATACTATGTATGTAGAGCGTGAGATGCAAGCATTGCAAGCATTCTTCTCGATTGCTGTTTACTTGATTTACATTTCTATTATAATATCAGAAGATATTGATTTCAAAAAAATATTTTGGATTATCGTAAGGTAAAACCCGTCCGTATTTATATGTTGATTTGTTCTTAAGATTATCCTTTTCTTTCGAAAAGATTTTAACTTTAAAATCAAGTTGGTTGATACCCATAAAATTAGTGTGTTTTTCTCACTCTGGTTCACCAGACTGATCTAGCGTTTGTGATGCTTGGGTTAGGCCGGTTGTACAAGTTCTGATTATCGTATGTTGAGAATAGACGAGCTGGAAGAGCATGTATGATATCTAGTATGTATTCCGCTGTGTGCTGTATATGAGGACAGATATTACAACTGTCCGGATGTGTTGATGTACTCTGATGATTGTAAGTATTTTTCAGGCTCTCATTAAAGATTTGTTTCCATATTATATTTTGTTCTGCGTGATGTGAGACTCCGATTCTGTGTTTTTTTCTTCTTCTTCCTCCTCGTTTTCTTCTATTCTAATATTTCTTCCTTTCTTAGCTCACTCTCTACATTCTTTCCTTTAATTTTCTGGGTTTGCAGTGTAATTTGGGTTGGACTAGTGTATTTGGTCATCTCAAAAGGTACCGAAAATCCGGGACACTACAAAATCACTCATGGTAGTATAATATAACAATAAAATTGCGCAACAAACTCATTAAGGTGCACCTTTTTGTCGGGCACTGTTATGATCCAAGATTTTCAACATTTTAATATATTAAATTAATTTGGATTTTATGAATATAAATTTGGTTTAAATATAAATTTTGATTTAAATAATTCTTAAATAAATTTCTTGTTTGTTTTATAAATATAGATTTTGTAAAATATGATTTATTTCTAAAGATTTTATCAAGCATCAAATATTTTTGAGTAATATTTTTATTTTGATAACTTATGGTCACAAATATATAAATTTAACTATTTAAGAAAATTTTGTGTATATATTAATATTAACAAGAAATCGAATTAATAAGAATATTGATTTAATAATCTTTGTATTTTTGGGTTGATAAATACTTTGTTTTATAACTGTGATTTTTAATAAATCTTATTTTAAGATTTTGTTTATTGTATATATGATTTAATAAGTAATTATTTTATAAGATTAATTCAAATGTTATTTAATGTAGTACATAAGAGTATTCAAATCCATTGTGAATAATAAGAATTAAATGCTATATATATGTATGAATTTTATAAAGATTTAAAAAAAATGTTTGTTTAAATAAAATTTTGAGACGATGGTATTTGAATAAAAAAATTAATTTTATTAATACAATGTTCATTTTGGAAAAGCAGTAGACGGTTTGAAATATGTTTGTTGAAACGATCGTCATTCGAATATAAATTGTAATTAAATAACCGGTTTAAATAATCGTTCTGTTTCTGTACACGCAGTCTTAAAATATTTTATATAATTTTACTTTAATTTTTAATTTGGAAAATAAGCACATCTTTTTCTAACGTATTCTCGGCAACTGTAGACCTTTGGACACTTTGCATAATCAACCAACCGGTCTGTTTTATTATTGTTTTGTATACATTGATGTACATGATTATAATTTTATTTTGTTTCGTTCATAGTTAATTATAATAATAAAAATTACAAATATAGAGGAATATATGATAGCAAATGGTTTAGATAGACGCAAAATGAAATTGCTGGTATGTTATATATCTTGTTGGTATTGCTCGGACGTATTAACATGGTTTTATTTTGTATATATATGTTCATCATCTAGAAAGAATGACACAAATTAAGATTTAAATTAATTAGTTTTGTTATTTTATTTGGTTAAAATGGACACATTAACATCTCTTAAAAACTTGTAATATTTTGTCTGCACCCTTCTCCATGTGTCCCTTTCCTTTTTTTTATTTCCCCACTTCACATTCTTTCACCTGCAAGCTTACCTTACCGCATTATTCTCTGTTCAATCCTTTTTCCACCCATGCTCTCCTCCTCCATAATTTTACATTGTCAAACTCCCGCCCTACTCTGTGGCATCTTCCTTCCCTTATCATTTCACCTTTGCTTCTTCCTTACATCCAACTTTTCAAACAGAGAATAAATTTGAAACAAAGTAAAACAGATTTACCAAAATATAGAAACTTGCATGCTAGAAAATTCCAGATGCCTCTTCCTGCAGCGAAACCATGGGTGAGTCTCAGCTCCACCGCCATTTTTGGTCCACCATCCGCTATTGTGTCAAGATCCACCACTAGCAGGCAAGCACCCGGATCCACTATCTATCCCCTGCACTTCGCTACCCATGCTGGTCCGCCAGTCGCCGCCAGTCCGCACCCAAAACAGCCGCTCCTTCTTTCCCCACCTTGTCGTTGCAAGTCCGTACCCTATTTATGCCTAATGCCATAATCTCTCCTTGTAACGTCCCGCATTTTTATCGGTTAGTATTCGAATATTTAATCAGTTTAAATACTGAAATCATAATATAAGTGGGTTCATATATTAATTAAAACGAAGTTGAATGTATAAAAATATATATTAAATATAATCGAGCTAATAACGACGCTGCAGTTCGTAATTTAACGTTCTGAACTTCGACTGAGTGTACATGACCCGTTAGTAGTCAGATTTCTTCGAAACGAAAAGCGTTGGAATCTGTTGAGCAGTATCTTTCTAACAGAAGTAAAAAATCAAGATTTCGCGTTATAGATTGTGAATTATATCCAAATCAAATATTCAGAAAGTCGCTATGAAAACGTATATCGATCGTAATGGTTTATTTGATATAACTAGATATCAGTTTCGAATATAGACAAGGTTCTTTTGAGACGTAGTGATAATTTAATTTTTAGAATTTTACAGTAATTTTTAATTAACTAAATACGCAACTTTTTATTTGGAGTATTTTGCACCCTATATCAATATTTTAGGGTTTCACAATATGAGTTAACCTACCGATATTAATATATTTTTGGGATCGTGGCACCACGCTGGACACGACGACATTTTTATTTCTGTCTACAACAGTCCATAAATGAACGACTTGACGATAATGAAATATATACATGAATGCACTGCCAAAAACTAAAATAGTGCAACTAAAGACCTCTGTTTTCTAATCAACACCGACCAAAGAATCAATGCTAGTCTTTGTCAAATTTCTTAGCTTCCTCAAATGTATTTTTCTTTTTTCTTTCTTTTTCCAATTGTCTTGTCGGGACCTCAACATGGAAGAAAAATTTGTATAGATTACTTCAAAACCAGCGCCCTACTCTATATCATAACACGTACCCATGCATTTATCCTATACCCTATGTATTCACCAGTGGACACAAAGTCTATCAGAATAATGACAGCATACCCTACATACTCTAGTACTTGGCGCTGAAGTAACCAAATCCTTCATGATTAAGCTTGCCTAGTACACTATACACGTACAATGTAGAATAGAAAATGAAAACTCATAGCAGCTACCCCTAATATCATCCCAACATGACAATTGATTGAAGGGAAAACTCAAAACCCATACTTAGGCCATACCGTCCTTACAAGCGCAGACGATACGCAGATCTATATTATATGTTGTCCATCCTAGTAGTTGTTTCTTTTCATGCAGACAATACGTGCTAGGACCTCAACATATTGATTCATCATGCTGACTAAAATGAATTGTCCCTTTCCTACACATACCCCTGTATCACTTTCCCAGCTTAAATGAATTGTCACCGTCCTTTGAACATGACAAGGAGGTGAAAGCTCAACATAGACTTACCCGTTGAAGCAGCTGTTCTACGGCCTAATACTTGGGTACTAAGTAACTTAAAACTATTAATAAATAAGCTGCCTCACTAGTTTTTCCTTTTTCCGTACAACAATAAAACACAACGCTCGCTCACTTCTAAAAACAAATATAAAATGGATTTAAGGCTTACGGAAAAGGTTTGGTGAAGAAAATAGGAGTTATGTTGGGGTAGTTTAATGGGAGAGGAAAGTATACGGGTTGCGGCAATAGGTTTTCAAGTGGAAGTTGTTTGTTGATTTCAATAGGAGGAAAGGAGAAGGCGCAAATGGTCTTTTTACATGAGATCTGGAGTTTATGCATGGCGGAATGCATACATGAGAGAAGTTGGCCATTGTTTGATGGTCTTGGAATTGAAGAACGTGGCGAACTGGGCTTGGATGCTGTAAAAAATTAAAGCCTGGAGCTGAAATGAATAACGAGCTCATGATTTGTAGTTGTTAACACACGTGACTGAATCACGAAAAGGAGAACCAACCGCTGTTGCTGATGTTGTTGTCGAGAGTCGTGTGTGAGGGCTGAAGAGCAGAGGTTATGGTGAAAATGATGGGAGAGAATGAGGTGATTTGTTTCATTTGTGAATATGGGGTATGGCAAGGAGCAGACAACGTGAAGTGTAGTTTGTGGAAGAAGCACTGTTATGTTATAGGCGGGTAGAAGTTTACATTGGAGTGCGCCAACGTGTGGACATGAAATAACGTGAAGAAGACGTCTAGAAGTGGTGAGTTGCATACAGAATGAACGAGAGCGATGGACGTGGTAGAAAGCTCGGAATGCACTGTCACTATTAGGAAAAAGCGAGGGGATTGTTTAACAGAGGAAGTGGGATTTTAAAATAAGAGTGTTGAATGGTGCTTCAAAGTTGTCCCACATCGGGAAATACTGAACTAAGATCCTGGATATAAACTAAGATGTTCCCCATTACATTGCCAATTGGTTTTGTGATAATAAGGGGATTAATAAAAATCTAACATGGTATCGGAGCTCAGGATTTCAGTAAGAGTTGAAGAGAAAGTGCTTCAACAATTGAAGGTGATGAGAAAGTGCATCACAAAATCGAAGAGAAAGTGCTTCGATCTCAACAACTTTGAAGCAAGGGGGTGTGTTGAATGGTGCTTCAAAGTTGTCCCACATCGGGAAATACTGAACTAAGATCCTGGATATAAACTAAGATGTTCCCCATTACATTGCCAATTGGTTTTGTGATAATAAGGGGATTAATAAAAATCTAACACGGTATCGGAGCTAGGTTAACGCGGAAGGATAGAGAGATCTCTATGAAGCCCAAAAAAAAAAAAAAAAAAAAAATCAGAAGGAACATTAAGAGGAAGAAGAAGAGTGAGAAGAAGATCAAAAAAAAAAAAAAAAAAATCAGAAGGAACATTAAGAGGAAGAAAAAGAGTGAGAAGAAGATCAAAAAAAAAAAAAAAAAAAAAAAAGGAAGATTAAGAGGAAGAAGATCAAAGATGAAGAAGAAGACTGAGAAGAAGATCGAAGATGATATTGTAGAAGATGTTGATGCTGGAGCACCAATGAAGAGAAAGAGAACATGGCACAAGTGACCGTGGAAGAAATTTTATTTTAGAGTTGTGGGTGAGAAAGTGCACCATGGAGAGAAAGTGCTCCAATATTAAAAAAATTTGAAGGTGATGAGAGAGTGCATCACAAATCGAAGAGAAAGTGCTTCAATAATTTTTGAAGGTGATGAGAGAGTGCATCACAAATCGAAGAGAAAGTGCTTCGAATCAAGGAATCTGTTTGAAGTAGTAAAACCAAGTTTAAGGGAGGATGTTGGAAATAAACTTGGTTTTAAGGAAACAAATAAATTTAGTTTTAATAAGAAACACTATGGAATAAAATTAACTATTGTATTAGGGGAAGGTTAAAATATATGGCAAGAAATTTTAGATTTATCAAATGGAGAATTTTAGAATTGATTTGTTGAGGAAAGTAGAAATTAGAGAATAAAAGAAAACTCTAGAATAAGAAGACTCTAGATACTTGGCTATGTTATAAAAGGGTTGTACTCCCTCATTTGTAATCAAGTTGTATAAAGAAAAGTGAAATAATAAAAAAATGTAGTCTTTCATTTATTCTACGTTTTATCTCTATCCTCCTCTCTATGTCTAAAAATTCCAACATTGGTATCAGAGCTCAGGATTTCAGTAAGAGTTGAAGAGAAAGTGCTTCAACAATTGAAGGTGATGAGAAAGTGTATCACAAAATCGAAGAGAAAGTGCTTCGATCTCAACAACTTTGAAGCAAGGGGGTGTGTTGAATGGTGCTTCAAAGTTGTCCCACATCGGGAAATACTGAACTAAGATCCTGGATATAAACTAAGATGTTCCCCATTACATTGCCAATTGGTTTTGTGATAATAAGGGGATTAATAAAAATCTAACAAAGAGAAGAACGCGTTATGGTCATGAATGGGTTTAGCAAGGGTGTAGCGTTTGTTTTGGATAAGGGGCTACAAATTCCTGTAGCTCGCATTTAAGGTTCTCGCGTTTCTCAAGTTAATGGCGTACATGCAAAGGAAGCGAAGGTGGTTAGCGAACAACGGTGTAATAAAGGAGGAAGTGGGTTTAACCGTTTAAGGGTACTGGCGTTGGTTTTGAAAAGTTTTGAAGGGGTTAAGAACGCACGTGGATGCCAGGACGTGGGAATGTTCAATGATAATTATATGCAAGGGGCCGTTGTTTTCGACGAGGAGATGAAACTGCTTTGCGATGGAGTTTTGGTGTTCGAGTTCGAGACAATGGTGTTAGTGTTATCGTCAAACCGCGATGGAGTGTTTACTGTCTGAACTCGACGATGGAGGGGTGGGTTCAAATGGATTTTGATGGTCATAGAAAAGAAAGGTTTTCAAAAATAAGACCTTTGGATATTTTTACATGGATTTTCGTAATGAAATAAAAGGGAACGATGGTTGCGAAGCTTCGAAAATGGCACTGGAGTTTAGCACGGGTGCAGACAAGTGTATGTGCCGAGAAGTATAAGGATCCTTTAGGATCGTGCAGTCATAGGCTACGTTTTTCAGAGCCATTTGGAGTTCATCTGAATTTAGGCAAAATAAACCACTCAACCAAATCAGCGGACGCAAATCGTTATTTAACGGTTAGCGCGCAAAGGTGAGTAAATTCACTGACTCTGATCTATTTTAAAATATTTTAATATTGGTTGAATGTTGTGTGATGGTCGCTTCGGTAGTTTACAATTAAACTGATTGAAAATTTTATATCGTTGCATATGTACACATCAATTGGTTGGATACTGATCCCATCGATTTAATATTTCCTACTATGGAATCAGTGATAATTGTTTGACTAACATCGGTCGATGCAGGAAACCGGTTGGAGGAATCCAACCGGATTCGTCAATATTTCTGTGTATTGTTTGTTTGTTTTATATATGCACTCTTTGAACCGTGTTGAATGAAAATTTAACATTTGTTTTGATTTAACAAATAAATGATATCGATCTAGAAAGTGGCAACAGTCGACCATAAACACATCTTTTTGTAAGAAGTGATTGGCCGTCAAGCAAATCAACGAAGTCGATTATAAAAATTAGATTTTTATAATTAAAGCGAAGCTTTAAACTGTAATAGAAATTCTATTATAAATTGGTACTTTATAGTTCATTTTATAAAGTAAAATATTAGTTAATTATTTTTAATTAAATAATTGTTTCTTAAGTGGACCTCATTTAAAATTTTACTGAATTAGAGATGTCAAGATTTTTGTAACGGAAAGATATGTCAAAATTTTCGTAACGGAAAGAGGTGTTGAGATTAATTATAAAGTGGAATATAGTAGCATTTTGCAAGTCTGTGAACTATAACGATAAAATAACGCGGTTGACAAGGCTTAAGCGTGACTGTTATGTCGAGATTAGTTATAAAGGGGATATTACAGCGTATGACATGTTTTAAAACTATAACGATAAATTAACGTTGTTAATCAAGCTTAAGCGTGATTATTATACATAACACTATTCATTAGAAAGGTTTGAGATTTACTTATCCCAAGTGATAAGAGAATAATTATGTTTTTCCACGAAGAAGTGTAAATGAATTATAAAAAAATGGAAGTAGGAGTAAATAATATATATATATGGTTATTTCCGAACTAAAGGAAGGGTAAACGAGTTTTTATCAAATAGAAGGTCGACATTAAGTTATAATGGTAATTATTGTCTAAATAAATAATTATTTGATAAAACGAAATCATATTGCTATAATAAATAAATATTCACATTTCAAAGTGAATAAAGTTTTTAAGAGGCTAATGTTTGCAGATTAAGTAGTTAAAATGGGAATTGGAAATGTTTTCCAAGAAATGGAAAGGGCTAAACGAGTTTGAGAAATCTCTGGTAAAATATGGGAAAGCGAATAAGAAAATGAATGCTAAACAAAAAGTGCCCATGGTCGTCGGATGTTAGTTGAACATTTGAATGAATGTTTGTTTTTACTTCGATAGTTAAATAACCGACTATCGAAGTGTTTTGACCATCGTTGTCAATATGGAGAGACCGGTTGGATTTAATATCCGAAAACCACTCCGTATAGGCATAAACGTGCGAATTAAATTATACTGAAGATAATCAAAGATGGAGTGAAATTCAAGAGCTGTTATGTTTGTCCAGTCCCAGGACAGCTTGTATGGATGATTGTCTGACAGAGTATTCCTAACGGTCACATAAGGCGATCTTTTCAAGATATTACGTCTAGTGGCGGAGAAATTCGTTTCACTTAGATTTTATACCCGTAATATTTTTGGGAAGATCAACTAGTGATTTGACGGGTTTGACGATGTGGCATTCAATGTGTATCGTGGCCAGATGTTCTAAAAGATAGACGTAGCCTCAAGCTTCACAACAGGGAAATGACAAAAATCGGGCAGGCAGCAAGGCTATGTGGGTCGCTCCCATTAGGGTGTATAATCACCTATCTAAGGAAATTCCTTTTTCTTCTTAAATCTATCGATGTTGTCCCTTCTCGGGAAACGGTGGTTTGAGTCCAACCGTTGGTGATATACATTCGATACACTCAAGCGAAATGAGTAGTCGGTCATGTGTGGGCCGGGTTGCAAGACGTTCTTGTTGAACCCGCTGTATTTGCCTCTAGAGATACACTATCGGCAGGTGGTCCCATACCTTGTCATAGTTGGAATTCAATCTCCAATAAGCTCCCTGCGGTTTTTGATTTTATGCTATGTATGTAGAGCGTGAGATGCAAGCGTTCTACTATTTGGTTATTTATTTGATTAGACATTAGTATAATATGACTCGATTTTGATATCAAAATATTTTGGGTTATAGTAAGGTAAAAACCGTCCATGTTTATGTGTGGGCTGGTCTTACTATTATCTTTGTTTTTCAAAGGATTTTCAAAGTTAAACCGTATGGTTGGAATTTACTCACACCAGTCCCATGACTGACCCGGTGTTTATTTTGTTTGTTTTCCCTAAACTCTTTGGTGCCCAAATTTGTACGGGCAGTCAAGTGTTTCAGGCTTTACAGATACACTTGGAGGAGCTTGAAACAGGAGTCTTCACTTTTGGTTATTTAGAGTTATTTCCACTGTATCAAATGTTATGTTGTACTCTGATATGGTATGTATGTACAAAACAGATTTGTATTTCAAAGTTATGTTATATAATATATTTTATTCGTTCCGCTGTGAGATTCGTGTTAACTCTGATTGTGTTCCGCTGTGGTCTTCTTCTTCTTCTATTCTATTAGTTCTATCTTTTTTATCTCATCCTCTTATTTCTTTCTATTAATGATCTGAATTTTCGTGCACTTTGAGTTGATTGTGTAGGGTATTTATCTGCTCAATTTGGTATGGATTTTCGGGTCGTTACACTCCTCTAACCAGTCGCACCGCCCACACCCCGTCAGTCAACCATATCTCCACCGGATCTAGCTCGCATGATTCCATTTTTAAACAAACCGTAATTCCCTTAAACCCTTTAGCTCCTCCCCTTGTTCCCAAAATCAAGTCGGCTTCCATTTGTAATAGCTCCTCCACCTCAAGCGTCCCACTCTCTATCATACTTCTGTCCCACCACACTCCAGTCATGCATCGCCACAGTCCGACCCTGCGCCACCGATTGTTATCCTAGTCCTCCACTCCTCGACCCTAGGCCCGCTGCTCTCTCTTCTAGTGAAAAAAAAGTTGGCTTGAAAAGTGAAGAAAACAAATCAAAACAGCCCGTTCCCTTTGTTAAAAACCACACGCAAAGATCATCTGTCATGTCAGTTTAGTGTATATGCCTTTCCAGTTCAACCGTGATCTACATGGTCTTCATTTGAGTTGAAAAACAAAATTATGATGGAGATTTATATATATATATATATATATATATATATATGCGTGAGTTTCTCGAAAGAAGTTGTGCGAGTTGTTGGAAAGAAAGAAGTCGTACGAGTTGCCGGAAAGAAGTTACGCGTGAACTCCGTACGTGAGATTTGCATTTAATACGAGACTTCGTTAGTGAAGAAATTTTGGAGGCGAAGGTAAGGATTCTATCTTAATTTATTTGAAATTAGTTAGAATGGTTAATTTTAGTTAGCCGTTAATTATAATTAGTTAATAATTATTTGATGAGTATAGACTACTTACGAACGGTTGCTATTGTATGTGATGTTAATGGTCGTTAGTGCAGCTAAAACACATTGAACCCTAAATGTTACGGACCGTAATGCTTTATGCACGGTTTATTGGTTGTCTCATTTGTTGTGTTTGAAATGGTTGGATTAGTGTTCATATGGCTGACTTTGTCAATTTATATATGGTTGAAAGACACACCGTAGTTGTGGAGGTATACGGTTAATCAGTTTAAATCTCCTTTCCATGAATTTTTTTAATTTAAGGATTGAAATAAAAATCGGAGAGTTAGTTTTGAATTTAGATTTCAAATGATTTCGAGACCTAAGTTACGGATCATAGAAGACTTTCGTGAAAGACTGAAAAGATTTCGGAAATGTTTTTTCAATTATTTTTGGATCCTATAAAGTTAAATAAGTTTTGAAATTTAATCAAGCCAGAAATTTGGAGTTGCATCGGTTTTACGTAAACATTTATTTTTGTAACGGTTATCAGTAAGCCTCGAAGTAATTAAACAAGTTAGGAAATATATCGCTTTATTGCAAAATAAAAGTTCTAAAGGTTAAAAGTGATGATTTGAAATAAAATTATTGGGACTAAATAGGAATATAAAATTTTATTTCTGGAAAGATTCGGAATATGGTTTTAAAATTAAATTATGAGATTTAAGTTATTTTGAAAAGAATTTAGACGATTTATATTAAATTGTTATATATCTCGAATTGAACACATCGGGTAGCGATAGTTCGTTAATATCGATTAAAATTTCCAACGACTATAACTGAACGTTTTAAATCGGATTGACGTGAAACGAGAAACGTTAGAATTCTATTAAAAATAGCTTTTGACTAGAAAGGAAATTTTCAAATTCTAACGTATGGTTTTCAAGATATGTTTAAAATAAAATTGGAAAAGTTCGCTATATAAGAAGTTAGGCGACCATAAATGAAATCGAATAAAACAAACTTAAATAAATTATTAAAATTTTGGAAAAATTTTGATTAATCATATTTGATTATTTAAAGGTGATTTGAGCATAAATATTTGAATTTCGAATGATTTAGAACCAATTCGATTTAAACAGCTATTTACAACATTTTAGGTAACGTTGTTAAATGTTAATTATAACGTTATTTAAAAACAATTGGGTTTTGAAGTTATGAACCTTAAACTATTGTTTAAACAGAAAAATATGATTTTGTTAAATATTTGGTATATTTTAAAGAACTTTATTTCGTATGAAATTTATTAATGATTTAAAGTAAAAAATGGTAATTCAAAAATCCAAATTTAGGTTTGGTAGTTTGAAATGATAAACAAATGCATTATGTTTTGAATATAAGGTTGGAAAATGAAATTTCATTTCAAAGACGAATTAAGATAGTAGTGGGTTAATGAATTTGGAATAAATCTGACCCAGCTTATAAATGAACAGATAACGATTTGGAAGGCGATTTGAAACGAAAACATGTGTAATCCATAGTTGTTGTTTTAAAAAACGCCTATTACTTGGAAAGACCGGGATTGAATATTTCAAATAACCATTCCAAATAATAATACGACGCTATAAAGAAACTGAGAACTTGGAAATCGATAAATGAAGACTGAAAATCATCAAATTATTCAGATTGACTGTCGATGTCTTGGTAGGGCCGATCACTCAATACAGGGTTATAAGTGGCATGATATCTGAATATATTTAGAGATTTTCGGAATGTTGTTCCATTCAGACCCATAATGGACTTGTATGGATTGTGTGTTTGACATTGAAAATTGACTTTGTGGCACTGATTTATGTTAATATATATCGAATTTGTGGCAACATATTATTCTCGACTCTAAGACATACGGACTTAGAGGTTATGTGTTGGTAGAAATTAGAGACACGTCGTGAATTGTTAATGTGACATTCTCAAGTTATGAAATGAGCTAGTGATGATCAAAGCATGGCTCATTGAAGTGTAGCTTTGTGTATAACGTGATATCGTCGAACCTCACACCCCGGATTCATGGTAAACTGGCGGTTAGATTGTATACATAATCTCTAGTGAAATCGAAAGCTGCAGCTGTAGATCTACCTCGAACCTGAGGGAATAAAGTATATACGGTGTCTGATGTCTGGATGTTAACCAGGATATATACTTTCGTGCTCTGTATTCGATGCCCATTGTCTAGATGTTAACCGAGAGATACTTAGCTTCGTGTCCTCGATTGATCTTTCATGTCAGGAACCATCATTTTGGAAACCTATTAACCAATACGAACCTTACACTTTGTTTGTAAACTATGTACGTGCGCATAGTTACTATGCTTGCTAAGATTTATATATTTATTTGCAAATTTGTTTCAACAATATGCACTAATGATTATAGTATTAAAAGAGGATTTTCACTTATGAAAGCATTTTTGGTTATCATAAGACAAAACTCGCCCATCTGGTGTGCCTTTGCATTGTGTGATGTGGGACGAGCTTATGATAGCTTCATTTTCCAAAGTCACGGAGGATTTCTGTGCATGGAAATTCACATGGAGTAAACTCGTTCTACATTAGCGGCATGGTCTGGTGAATTTTCCAAACTTTAAAATAAACCCTAAATAATAACTGTTTTGAATTCTCACACCAGTCCCACAACTGACCTGGAGTTTATTGTTTCCATATCTAAACTCTAGGTGCCCATTATTTTGCATGGGCAGCTAGTAGTTTAGTTTGCGGGTTTAGCCTTTAGAGCTGGATTTAGGTTTGGAGCTAGAGATACACTTTGAGATTTTACTTCTTACGCTGAGGGAAAGTTGTTTCCGCTGAGCTTATGGTATACTCTGATTCACTGTAACTCTAAAGTAAAAAGTTTATAACGAAATGAAAAGTTCTGTTCTTTGTATTCAAATAAGTTTGTACCAATAATTATCCATCTTTGTGAACGATTTAAGTTTGTTTAATTACCGGCGAGAATCGGGAAAAAAGGAGGGTCGTTACATGTGGTATCAGAGCTTTGGTTCAAACAAAGCTATGGGGTACGACATATTTGAACAAAAGATAGAACTCATTAGAGTTATAATATCTCATTAGAGATAGGGTGAGAAATGCCCTTGAATGAGATTCTGGAGTATTATGTTGGAGAGAGCATATTTTGAGATATATAAATTATTTTGAATTTAATAAATCGTTTTGGAAAGCGTAATTATTTTGAAATATAATAAGAGTCTTAAGTGTTTATTGGACGTTGAGATTTGGACTATCGAGTATATAAGGATTTTGAATATACGCCTAGGTAACATATATATGAATTCTAGTATATACTAGATAGATATAGAATCACACTCTAGTCGCTGGAGGATAACTCTTTTGATGATCAGGACATCCTCAGTGATTATTTTCTGGTTTTGAAAGTGTGATGACTATATGATTCCAATTTAAACGTCAAGAAATACTTAAAATGGTTTCAATAAATGTTTGAAAAACAAAATAATATATGATGTAGGAAGCTATAAATCATTTCAAATTAATACATCCTATGTTTAAACCACTTTATAAACCATTTCAATTTTCAAGTCGTCTCGAGTTCCCATAAATTTCAAATTGAACTCAATTGATAAATCCTATGATTTGGAAATTTGTAAGTTTAAATTTGTACAATACTAGATTTAAGCTAAATTGTATTATAAAGTGGAAATTCTGATTTCTTATTGAACAAAGTAGATTTTCCAAGTTATTTGGATATAAAGTTCGATGACTTGAAATCCCGAGATTTTGAAATATGATTAGAAAATATTCGTAAAGTACTGTTGCGAAATAAATTATAACTTCGAGATATGAAATAAAATGATTTAGTACAAAAATTCGAGTAACCCATGACTAAAGAAAGGTATGACATGAGTGCAAACCCTTGATTGATGATCTTCTTCGGGGTCTGAAGAGACATCATTTATCTATATCGATACATGTAGGTCGTGCCTAGTGGCCTTGTCATTGGGAGAAACCTCTCGACTTGGAACATAAATGTTGTTATGTAGTTTATCGTGAAATATTTGAAATTTTAGAAATGATGCATGTTTTGAAAAAAATCTAGAAACAAGTATGACTTCGTATGAAAAGGAAATATGGTATTTCGAATATTTTGGAAATAAAACTTGGATTCTAAGTCGGAGAAATTATTTCAAACTTGGATCTTTTTATTTGAAAATTAAATTTAGTATTAATAAGTACTTTATTGTATTTATAAGTAAATTGTAATAATCTTCCCTTTTCGAGGACGAAAAGTTATAAGGGGGGAGATTGTAATGATCCAAAATTTTCAACATTTTAATATGTGAAATTAATTTTGATTTTATGAATATAAATTTGGTTCAACTAAGGTTTAAATATAATTTTTGATTTAAATAATTCTTAAATAAATTTCTTGTTTGTTTTATAAATATAGATTTTGTAAAATATGATTTATTTCTAAAGATTTTATCAAACATGAAATATTTAAGAGTAATATTCTTAATTTGATAAAGTATGATCGTAAAGATATAAATTTAATTATTTAAGAATTTTTTTTGTATATTTTAATATTAATAAGAAACTGAACTAATAAGAATATTGATTTAAAATCTTTGTATTTTTGGCTTGATTAATATTTTGTTTTATAACTGTGATTTTGTAATAAAACTTATTTTAAGAATATGTTTAATATATATATATAAGATTTAATAAGTAATTATTTTATAAAATTCATTCAAATGTTATTTAATGTAGTACATAAATTTTTTCAAATCTATTATGAATAATGAGATTTAAAATGGTATATATATGTATGAATTTTATAAAGATTTAAAAAAAATGTTTGTTTAAATAAAATTTTGAGACGATAGTATTTGAATTAAAAAATATATTTTAATTAAACAATGTTCATTTCGGAAAAGTAGTAGACAATTTGAAATATGGTTGTTGTAACGGTCGTCGTTCGAATATAAATTATACTTAAATAACCGGTTTAAATTATCATTCAGTTTCTGTACGCGTAGTCTTAAAATACTTTATAGAATTTATAAGAACCCGTAACTTCCCCGTGAAGGGAAGAGCGGATACTTTGAGAACAACACACAGAAGAACGCAGACGGAAGAACATTTCATTGTTTATTACAACAATTCCATCAGAATACAGGAATATACAGAGTATGAATAAATAAATTACACATTTGACAAATATCAGATTATAATAAATTACATAGCAGCGGAAAATAATACAAAACACAACTGAAAGTAATACACGGATACAAAGCTTTCCGAGCATCGTCCCAGTTGTAAATCAGGATCCTGTGAATATAAATCTGCAAAACCAAAACTACTAGCTGCCTATGTGGAAAATAGGGGTACCCAGAGTTTAGGTTAAAACAATAAACTCGAGGTCAGTCAGTGACTGGTGTGAGAACTAAAACAGTTATTAATCTTTATTTTAAAGTTAGGTAAATCATGGGACCACGCCGTATAACACGGAACGGGTTTCCTCCCAAGAATACCAGTGTATAGAACAAACAGCGCAATGCTTTTTGGAAAAATGAAGCTATTATAAGACCTAGGTCCCATCACACAATGCAACGCAAGCCGGAGGATAAGCTTTTCCCTTATAATAGCCAAACATTCTTGGTACGTTTAAAACAAATCATTTGATACTATAATAAGTGTATAGTGTCAAAACAATTTCAAATCATAAATATCAATCATAGGCGGCATGGGTACCATCTATCATGTCGCCATACTAGGCTCTACAAATAAAACCGCAAGTCATGTATTGGAAATTGGATTTCCATCATGAGTCGAGGCAAGGGGCAAGCTCCTCTCCGATTCGAGACACTCTAGCAAATGTCTCAGGACCGCACACAACAATCCTTGGATCTTCAGGGCCGGTCCTCTCTTACTTTTGAGGATTGGCAATTCCTGAGCACACGTTTCCCGGTCCTAACAGACCTAATATCGAGGCGCCTCATCCAACAACCACACAGGTGAAAAGTATATAAATGTCAGCCAATTTAAGCACCGACACCACCCATATCTAGAAAGAAACGTCGTGCTCTCCCTGCAATCACTATCCCATTTTTGACTCATACCGAGGTGTGAGGCTCGCGAATTCACGCTATACACAAAGCTGCGCCATACAGGCCGTTCTTTGATCATCCACCACAAGACTTTGCTTTTCAACAGAAGCCTTGATCCATTGCCACTTACGCGTGCTACACTGGAAATTCACTCCATGCGACTGATGTCCATCGATATACAACCTCTGAGCTCGTACGTCTCAGAGAAGGGCGTTAAGCAAGAGAATAAATTCTCCGCCGCCAAACAGATGTATATTTAACAGAGATCAATCAACACAGAATAAAATCCAATGTCAGACACACAGTCCATTTACAAGTTCGTTCTGGGTCTGAACGAAACCGGAGGCACTTTCCTCGCATATCCATCGATCTCCAAGAACGTATGGACGATCACCAACTGTTTCTCTCCTCTTGGGTGTACAGCCCAATCGAGATCATCAGCAATCACCCAAACGATGTGAAGACTTCCGGTCTTCAACCACCGTCTTCATCTTCGACATATCGTCGAATCGGTTATTCAGAATGGGTATAAACCCGGCCTTTCTGAATAACCCACGTATATAATAAAAAAATGTTACACAAACACAACAAACATCCCATTCCAATTCAGAATAGTCTTTTATTCAAATTTTTACACTCTTAGGGAAAGATTCCCATTAATTTTATCAAAGATAAATTCTTATAAATTTATTCTTTAATATTCCTTTGGATATCATTTCAAACTAGTCAGGATTAGCGAACCACACCGAAGTAATTATTTATTTTATTTCCCAATCCCAACCTATATACCCCATGGAGCAAAACTGGTAATACCACATATCTAACACCACGGTGTTATCGGTAAAATTTATTATCAATTCACGTTCAAATCTAATTAAATATTTAACTATCGCTTTGGAGCAAAACTGGTGGTACTCCATTCTCGATCACCTTTCAGATTTGATAATTTAAATTATCAATTCATATTTCAATCTAATTAAAGATTCATTAAAACTCCGCTTTTAATCTTTTCAAAAATCGATATCCTGTCTTTAACTGGGTTAAAGAATCAATGTCACCTAAAACACGATTCACGATAAACCCAAAATCACTTTTAAATTCAATTCCAATTAATATTATTTAATTGGTACACTTCATTAAATCTAAATAGAAAGATTTAATCTTTTTCTCAACTAGGTTTTAAGAACAGTGTTAATGAAGACACCATTCATGACAAACCCAAATCACGTTTGATATTAAATACAAGGCTCTGAAGAGAAAATATATCGGCTTATATTCAATATCAAATTCTGAATCCAACAAATATCGTATTGGAAACAACGATATAAATATATCTTTCAAATTCCCATAACAATATTTGTATAATCACGGAATCCAACATCGAAATATTCCAAAGACAATTTCGATTCAAATCCACTTCCACTTTATATATATTGGAAATTCAGGTTATTTTCAAAAACAATTCAAATTCAATTTATTTATTTCAAAAATAAATTGATTTTAATTCCAGTTCAAAACTAGTTCATTTCGATAAAAATCTATTTTTATCTTTTTAAATGTGGAGTTTTTCATCCTAGTTTTTCCTAAATCATTTCTTATGATTTTACACAAATTATTGATATTTTTAATAATTTTATCAAGGCCCGTACAGTCGATTTCCATCAACGGCCATCGAACTGCACTTACAGAGACCTTTTCCAAATTTGATTTGGACATAATTCCAAATCCAACCGTTAGATTTCAAATCTCAAATATTCTTAGAAAGCTCTTTTCGATACGAACCCAACAGTTTTGGTTTCTGGAGAATCCAACGGTCGGATCTCCCGCAACGTCAATTCGAAGTCAATGGTCAAAATTCATGAACTGCCGCGGCGCGGGGCGTTCTATTCAGGCCATTATATATAATATATATATATATATATTATATATTTCGTCGATTTCCTTTTTAAAACGTATTTTATAAATCGTTTCAAATTCCTTTTCGAAACGAGTTCAACTTCATATTCAATTTCGAATCGAAATTGAATATTCCACATCATCGATATACAAATGATAATATTTTCAAAACGTTATATTTTGAAATGACTTCCTTTTCTATATTCATTATAAAAACGAATATAATCGATATAAATATCTTTCACGTCAAAATGGCGCAAATCTAATCAACACGGCTTTATATATTTCACTGAATTCGTTATTCTATTCAACAAATGAATATTTTCTTCAACACATGAATATATATACTTCTTTCGACACATGAATATATATTTCCTTTCAACACATGTATATATATTTCTTTTCAACACATGAATATATATTTCTTTATTTTCTAAATTGGAATGAGGCCCAATCAATTACCATATAACGTTAATTATATGGATTCCGTACAACACATGTATATAATAGCAACAATAAATAATCAACCATCATCCAAAGTGCACAACACAATTGTCTGTCAACCTATCGATCGACACACAACTAATTATTGGGACTAGTGTACGTCAAATATCATCCCAATACCCGTGTGGGGTTTCAAATCAACAAACACCGATTTTATTTATTCACACACACGTTAAAAATTATATTTTTAACGATAAAATATTTTGATCAACCTATGAATATTCGATTCAGTTCATTTATTCAATAAAATGATCTTCTTATTTTTCTAACTTGTTTTAGAAAATTTCGGCGGCATAACGGCACAATAAAAGGTCCGGGATAAGGTCTAGCCTTATCCCCAATCTACTAATGGCCACGCCATTCTCATACCAATTCTATTCAATTCCATTTCACACACCAAACCAAATTCACCAATAATCCTATCAACTACACAACCAAACAAACAAGTCCATGGTCTGTGGACGATGGTGTCGGGTGTTACTAAACACCATCTACATCCTAGTATATATTTCTAACTAGGAAATAAAATTTAAAGTGAGAAATTCTCACTGAGGGATCCACTCCTCCATTGTTTATTTCTGCAATTCAGAACAGTCTGGATTTGCCCGCAATGCCAACGCAGTCTTCTCTACGCTGTTCACATATAAAAATCTCATTTTATTCGACCGCTATAAAAATCACATTTTTTTTCCACTATATACGTAATAAAAATCAGATCTTTATTTCATTATATATATAAAAATTATTTTTTTAAACCTCTTTCTTTAATAAAAATCGGATCTTTATCTTCTTTATTTCACAGTAAAAATAAAGTTCATACCTTTATTTCACTTCATATATTGTAGAGATAATAATTTTAATATCTTACCTATATAAAAATCATATTTTTAATGTGCCATTAGTATAAAAATTATATTTTTATCTTCTTTATTATATAAAAATTATATTTTTATCTTCTTGATTATATAAAAATTATATTTTTATATTTCTACTCCTTATATAAAGATTGAATTTTATCATCATAATATATAAAAATCGTATTTTTAATATACCACAAGTATAAAAATTATATTTTTAAACTTTCTATATTATAAAAATTCAATCTTTTTATTATCTACATTATATAAAAATCTAATTTTTAATATCTACTTTATATAAAAATCTAATTTTTATTATTCATTCGCATATAGAAAAAAAATCAAATCCCTTTCAAATTTAAAAATCAAACTTTCATGCATTTAAAAATCCATTTTTTTCATTTTAAAGATCTAATCTTTTTACGAACAATGATAATTCTCTTTAATAAACAATGTGAAACAAACAACGTTAATTTCCTTTAACAAAAACGTTAATTTCAGAATTTTAACCTAATTAAAAGGCTGTCTTTTTATAATACATAAATAAAAACAAATAAAAAGGATTATAAAACTTACTTAGATCTTGGTTTTCCGCGAAGGGGGGGAGGGGTTGGGGGTCTCGCTGCGTCGGAGGGGTGTGCTCGCGGGTCCGTTCAGGTGGCTCTCCGGTGAGGTGCTCGGTTGCGTCGGCGACTGGGGAGGAGAGGGGCTTCGTGGTGGGCGCGGGTTTCCAGAACAAAGGGGGGTTTCGAGGGGCAACGAGTTTGCATTCGTGAGATGGAGCGAGGAGGAGATAGAGGGGAAGAGGAGGGGAGCGGTGGAGGGAGGGAGGCTGGATGTCGATCGTGGGCGGCGCCATCGCGCGGCGTGGCGGGGTGGTGGTAATCGCGATGAGCAATTTAGGTATTTAGGGTTTTTTTCTTTTCATTTTTTTTATTTTTACTTCTGACGTGGAAGGGGAAGTGTGGAGATAGAGATGTGAGGATAAGGTTTTATATATATTATTTATTATTTATTTTAAATTTTGAACTCCATAAAGTACCCTTTCCATTCGAACTCGAAATCAAACCCCCCGACTGTCGTCCCTAGCATATTACCCCCGTTCCGAACACAATTGGATATGTATTGTAGGCCAATTCGACTGTTTGAATCAGTTTTCGTCAAATTTACATTTAAATCATTATATTGAATTTTAAACGTACATTTTAAATTACTGAGGCCACACACAGTCTCGAAAAATTTCAGAAAAATATTTTCTAGCTTCGTATTGACGATACAGTCCTAACAAAACTAGTTTCATCAAATTCTGAGACCGTTTGAAAAATGGTCATTTTCCAGTCGATTAAAATCAGCTTGATATGTTATCATATGGGCGTTGCATATGGATGAATGGCTGTGCACACATGTAGCATTTAC
Source organism: Allium sativum (assembly GCA_030737875.1). Taxonomy (NCBI): domain Eukaryota; kingdom Viridiplantae; phylum Streptophyta; class Magnoliopsida; order Asparagales; family Amaryllidaceae; genus Allium; species Allium sativum. The sequence goes on along the minus strand of CM060923.1, from coordinate 414,888,273 downwards.
ATAACTAGGGATGCTTGCATACATGATTGGACGCATGGCACTGACATGATTCGCATTAAGGAGGTCAACTGAATCAGTAGACCGCCTGATTTTGCATTAGATAAAGACATATACACACACTATGCATATGAACATGAAGGCATCAGAAATCATTTAAGGACAGTGAATGCCTATGGTTGAACGGTTGAGTAGATGGGTGATTGGATGGTAGGACACATTCTTCCTAACTTGAAGATTTCGGGGACGAAATCCTTTTAAGTGGGGGAGAATGTAACACCCCGTAATTCTACAACACTAAGATTCACAAATCAAGGCAAAATTATAATTTAAAATCAAAATCAAGGGAAACGGGCTGCGCCATTGCATTTGTCTCGGAATTCTGCATGAAAACGAGTCCGAGTTTGCGTAAATCGGAGTCCGTATGAGAGAGATATGGCCTCTGGAAGTTTCAGAATTAAAATTCAAACAGACAGAAAACAAATTCAAATTTCAAAATCGGGCCGGATTGGCCAGGGTGGGAATTTTCCCACCCAAGACACCCAGGTCGACTGGGTAGTCGACCTGGGCTACCCAGGTCGACTGGGTAGTCGACCTGGGGCACCCAGGTCGACTACATAGTCGACCTGGGGTTCGACCCCCCCAGTTTTTCCTGTTTTCTGCACCTGGTTCATTCTTCTGTATTTGGTCGCGTTTTCTGACCAGGTTCGATCACCTAACACTATATAAACAGCCCTAGTCTTCTTCTCTATTCACAATTCTTTTCTATCCTTATGCTGCCTCTGAGAAATAAATAAATAAATGAGTAAAATAATATATATATAAAATAAATCAAGACGAGGAAATGCTGCTAAAAGATTTTCAAGAAGAGGTTCAAATCAAGCTAGGATTCAAGAGGAGGTTTAAACGACTTCAACGACTGTTTCTTTACAAATCTTAGCAACGCCATCTTTCTGCTCTGATCTAATCTCTGCAAGTCAGTTATTTCTAGATTTGAACATTTTTCTTTGTTCGTGACATGAAATTAAAGGAATAAAAGAATATGCCAAACCTCTCTCTCTCTCTCTATTCGAATCAGTGCCTATACTCTTGAACCTAATTAAGAACTGTTATGATTCGAGGACAAATAAGACCGTGACTATGAAACTATGGACCTTAGAACCATATGCCTATGACTATGAACATTGCCTATGACTATGAATATTGCCTATGACTGTGACTATGAGAATTATTTTCTTGACTGTGAACACCAGCCTATGCCTTTGATTAGGAAAAGCATAAACTATTACCTATGACATAACAAGGACAACTATGACTAGACACCTATGATCCCTGACTAGGAAAGTATTGCTTAAGTTTTGTAACTATGAAATTGGGTCTAAACCTGATTTTTCTATTCTGTCTATTCTTGATTTTCTATGGTCTTAGACCTTGGGAATTTACCTTTTAAGTTAGGTCTACCCATGTTCTGAACCTACTCTGTCTATTCTTGGTTTTAGACCTTGGGAATTTACCTATTAAGTTAGGTCTACCCATGTCTTGAACCAACGTCGTTATGCAACCCTTTTTATGCCAGTTATTATGTCTATCTTTTGCATAGCATCCTTAGTTCATTCCCTATTTTCTGCGAATCTAGATTTATCTATAATCTAGATTGAATTACGATAATACGAATGGTGGGAATACGATTTGGGCAAAATATGAAATTTACTAAAAACATAGTTATAAACTAGGAAATTGGCATAAATTGGGAACATGTATTATGGCATGTTCATAGGAATGCAAATTGGGTAAATGTGATATGAATTATACATTGTGTAACCTGAATCTAGTATCGACGTGTAAATCTAATATTTACATGAATAGTGAACTAGAGTAATAAGTCTAGTTTGACGTGAATTTGAATGTTGAGTCGGAATTGGATTAGCTAATTTGGCACGGTAAGTATATTGACATAAATGTGAAATTGGCCATAATTGGGAATAACCGTCAGGTTTAGAAAAATCATGGTTAGTGACACTTAATTTGGTATAGTTTACATACCAAAAAGCATAAATATGATTTAGGAAGGGAAATAGGCCACAGAAATAAATGTAGACAATTTACATTAAAAGAGTAATTGGGAAATAAGTAAATTAGGAATAATTTACCTATAGAATCTGGCCTAAATGAGGATATGTGAATTTAGTCAAATTAAAGGTTTATTAACGGCATCTCTTTTAATAATAAGCCAGAAAGTTCTAGGGTGACAGAGAGGACAGTGTCTAGGCTTGGGTTTGGAAAATACAAGTTTCCTGCTCTCCCTGGCTATCCCTAACTGATCCGACGGACGGGATGGTTGCTTTCAAAACCTGATTTGAAAATTAATCAAAATCCTTTGAACTTAGAAAACACGAATAGGCCTAACCCGAGGTTAGACTGAGTTGCGATGTAAATCTGCCCGGAACCAACCGGGACATCCAGTAATCGCAACAATATCTGTCTAATGTGAGTGGTCGTGGCTTTAATCTATTTAATTAAAGCTAGAACAAGAATGGTAGGGTTAAGTTCACTAAGTCACTTAACCAATTCAACATGATAACCAGACTGGTGGGTGGGTTTAGGGCCATACAGTTAAGCTAGAATGGGAGGGTTAAGTCCATAGGAACACTTAACCAACTTAACACAGTCGAGCTAGAATGGGAGGGCTAAGTCCATAGGGACACTTAACCAAACTTAGGGTAACAAGACAAGATTTTTATAGGTTAAGTAACTAAGAAAACACTTAGCTAAATTAACATGTTAAATAGACTAGAGGTTGGGGTTAAGTAAGATTTAATACACTTAGCCAATTTGATATGTTAGCTGGGCTAGACCGTAGGGTTAAGTAATCTTGAACACTTAGCCATCAGATTGTGATAAAGGAATAGGGCTAAGTCTAAAACAGGAAGGAATAATACTTAACCATTAATAACATGTTAGTTAAAATAGACGGGCGAGGTTAAGTTAAAAAGGAACACTTAACCAATACAAGGTGAATGGGTAGGGTTAAGTAATAAGAAATACTTAACCAATATAACTAGGTTTGTGGAAGGGTTAAGTCAACATGAATTACTGATAACACTTAACCAGTTTAACAGGATGAATGAAGAGGGTTAAGTTGGCTTGAATTGACTAATGACACTTAACCAATCCAAATTGACGGGAAAGGGAACAAAGTAGTAAACCTTAGTTAAGAAAACAACGATTCTGGAAACTAAGTGGTAAATCTTAGTTAGTAGAACTAAGTAGTAATTCTTAGTATAACACGGGAAGGAGCGAATGTCCATCTAAGTAGGAAGAAGGCTCCAACGAATTGGGTTACAAAGGCCGAGGCTTCGAGGGGACGTGAGGGTACTCTTGGTATCCCTCTGTGAGGCTACAGCTGATCCGCCTGGGCCCACAGAGGTTAAGGTCTGCGTAGAAGAACCATGGGTATGCCTTGGTTGCAATACATGGCAACCTAAAGATTAGGATGGACCGGCGTGATTCGGCGAGCAAACGGTAGCCCTGTGATAGCGACTCGTCGTCTACCATCCATCTTCAGTCAGTCGAGGTACGTGAAGCGGAAAGGCGGAGAACTCCAAAAGACCATAAACTTGCTATCTAGTTATGGTTGCGGATGGCCATAGGACAGTGGGGCATAGGGGGGCCGGCGTATAGTTCTCATTTTTCAAGGTGTGCCTTTCATTAGTTGAGGGAGGGTTCAAGTGGGACCATAGCCACTGGAACAAAAACAGACCTTAGCCTCTGCATCGGCAGATATCTGAAAGCTCCCGACCGAGTTCTGTATTCCTTGACCTGCCCTGACACAGGACTCGGACTGCACATTATAGGACATGTGCATCTAGACAAGCGATAACGGGCCGCGATACATGCGGGGGGAAGTATAGGAACATATACCACTCTAGGTAGTGTGTCCTAGACTTGCGGGCATCGATTGGACTAGGGGGCATAAACCCTGAATCCGAGAAGCATTCAGCAGATAGCGTAAACTCTAGTTAAATCTAGAAGGCACTTGGTAGAAAACCCTAGATTAAATGTAGGTAATAAATAATAAAGGTATGCCTGAATGCGATGAAAACTATAGGGATTGGGATCACGTTATCGTTACTAGTTGGGACACTAGTTAGGCGGTGCAGAGATATAGAAACTAGTATAACAAGGGAATGGCGAAGCGGTGAAAGTATTAGAGCGTATCCAGCTTATCTTTTCTTAGCATATCTTGTGACTACCTTGTCTAATCTTGTTTACCCTACCATCATGGTGTAATCTTGTATTCCGTTAATTCATGTCGTTTTGTTTTTCCATGTTCACATGCTAGAAGTTACTGAACTTACTCAGGCTTTATGTCTAACTCTGTTTTTCTTTCGTCTTCTTTTCTTCCGTTTCCCCCCCAAGGTAGTAAAGGAGGGAACAGTCTAGCTCAGGTTAAGTTGAACTGCCACTCTTTCCCAGCTTGAAGATTTGTCGAAGTTTGCTTGGATTTTCTTTTCAGATGCTATGGCTGGCTCTTGCTAGAATTGGGGAATATAAATGTTGTTTTATGCTTCTTTAATTTGTAAGACAGATGATACTCTGATATTGTAAAGAAATCTTTGTACAAACTATTTTATCAATAAAGCAAAGTTTTATTTTCCGCTGTTTAATTTCTGTTTGTCTTGTAATTTATCTGCATCTTTTACCCTAAATGCTCCACAGAACTTAGTGCATTCCCTTTGTGAGTGACACTAATGGACGTGGGTTGTTACAGTATTCAAATATGTTTGTACCCATAACTATCCGTCTTTGTGAATGATTTATGTTGGTTTAATTACCGGCGAGAATCGAGCAAAAAGGTGGGTCGTTACAGGCACACAAATTATTTCTCTTACTCAACGCGAAGCCATTAACCTGCTCAATATATATATATATATATATATATATATAATTCTAACTAAGCCTGCCATTCAGTTTAACTTAAGTCAATTAAAATAAGTAACAAGTGCTTTCGTATATTCAATGTCAAAAATCGCCGAAGGTTTCGTCTAATTTATTTAAATCAGATGTCATAAGTAATCAAATAGGAAATCAAACAATCACACAAATAAATAAATAATTAATTAACTTCCTAAACATATAACTTTTGTATATTCAAAAATATATTTTCAAAATCTGATTATATATATAATCACAAATAAGTTACTTATAAATGTGTCACTCTCTACTCATTCTATCTCATTACTAACCCCATCTCTAACGAATTTCTCATTCTAGGATACTACTGATCCTATCTCTAACGAGTATTATTAAATAGAATATTACTAATTCTATCTCTGATGAATTCTTTCGTTCGATTCTAATATGTCTTGTTCTCTAGCTATGTAAACCAAAGCTTTGATACCACCTTTAACTATCCGAAATCTTTCGATCTTCGATGAGACGAAAAAGCTCGAATTGTCTGAGAAGACGATGCATCGGAACGTAGAACGAGATAACTTTCATTTCTTTTACAACAATTTACATCAGAGTACAACAATATATCAGAGTATGAATAAATATTACACAGTGGAAAATTAATAATAAAATCAGAGATTAATAATTTACATAGCCACGGAAATAAATTGTATAAATACAATGCACAGCGGAAATACATCGACTAAAGCAACTGAAAGAAATATACGGATACAAATCTTTCCGAATATAGCTCCAGTTGTAAACTAGGATCCTATTGAATAAACATCTGAAAAACCAAAACTACTAGCTGACCGTATGGAAAATATGGGCATCTAGAGTTTAGGTGCAAACAATAAACTCCGAGTCAGTCATTGGACTGGTGTGAGAACTTAAAAACACATATTAAACTTTACTTTAAAATAGGGTAATTCGCGGGACCACGCCGTATGACATGGAATGGGTTTACTCCCATGAATTCTCTAAAATAAAACAATTTATAAACACCAATGGTACGAGAATCGTACTTCACCAATATGGTTAGAAATTAAACGAAGCCGCAATTAATAACGATTGACAGTAAAAATGCGAGTAAGGTAAAACAGAAACAATATTTTATAGTGGTTCAGCCTTATGCCAGGCCTACATCCACTATGAGGGTAGTTTGTATTATCATGACAATGATTACAAAGCATATAAAGTCTCCTTTTTCATATATCTCTTTGTTCTCTCAATATCCCCCCTTTTACATACAAATCATACTTAGATTCTCGGGATTTAATGAAGGAATGGTGGAATCCATGAAGGAGAAGGATGGATGAATGACCGCGAAGGAGGATCTCGTTGCTCTTTTTAGGTTATAGGATTTTAATAGATGCCACAACTGGATGGATGAAAGAACTTTGAATGGAAATGATGATCATGGCTGAAAATGATTAAGGAATGATTGAGGACAGAATTTTAGCAGCACTTCGTGGTATACATAAGTTGATCCCCTTTGTGGTGGCAGCCATGGCCTATTTATAAGTGAGCTCCCATGGAGGAATGAGCCGAAATTCATATGTGCGGGCTACGGGTCGCTCATTCCATTAATTACGAATATGCCATCGCCTAGCTGTAGCCAGTTGTCGATAGCTGTATCCAGTTGCTATGTGCGAGCGACTTTATAGCAGCGAGTGATTTGAACAGGCGGTCCGATGACAAGTGCACAGGTGACTTAACCAGAACTCTTGGGTGCAACTGTGTCTGAGTATGGGTGAACGAGCGACCAGCACCAAAGTCTGCAGGCAGCTAACCAGGGCTTGTAGGTCAGAACGTAAGCGCAACCTTTCTAGGGGCTGGTATCCGACCGACCGATAGGTAACTTCTGATAAAAGTATTAGTGATCGATTGAGAAATGCGCGGGCGACTGGAGTTGCAATCCATGGTTGGACATGGGATATATGGGTGACCTTTGGCTTCTTTTCCTTGGTTCGTACAACTGATCATTTTGATATTGGGATGAGCGACTTCTATTAACATGGGCGACTTTTACAGGGTATGCGAGCCGTTCTTACTTTGGGTCGCACCATTTTCGAGCTAGCTTTGCATATGTGACCTTTTTTATATCGACCGTGTTATGTTGTGTTATCGACCCTGATAGTGCTGGGCGAACAATCCACTTTGAATTTGGCATTGGAACCATGTTTTGTATGATCGCCCTTTATCCTTTGTAAACTGTCTGGGTGTATTGGATAGGACTATGCAAAACCGATCCTAATGACGCTCGTTCCGCGTCTCTGTATGGATTTAATAGCTCAATTTGCGTATTGTTTTTAAGGGATCAACATTTGCCCCTCGAAGTTCATAATATTTAACTTTGCAAAAAATTGCTGGCTTCAAAATAACTCGTCGCAACATGGTTTGGTAGATTAAATCTGGTTTGCCAAGGGTCGATCGTGCAAAACTTAGGATTGTTCTGGTACGGTTGACTGATGTCGTTCCTTCTTATGAGTGAGAAGTCTAAGTCATTCTTACTGTTTCTTTTCTGGATCGAGACATCATTGCGACTGGTCGAATCATGGGGATGCGGGCATGCAAACTGGAACTGATGGGCCACTTATATGCACAATTGAGTAGTGTGTTGATGTGGCGAGAATGCTATGGATGCACGCCTTTTAATCTTCCCCCTTGTTTTCTTACTTCTCTTATTAATTTGCTTTGATCTCCCATACTGATAGTAGCTACTCCATTATCTAAAACTCTTATTTCTGCTTCGACTTCTTTTCAATTAGGTTTCCCAACCAAAAAACTCTGTATTCCTTCCTATCGTCAATTTGTGAAGCACATGTTTGTCGATTCTTGCTTATGCTTGTTCTTCTTCTATACTAGTAATATAAGAGTAAATCTTTTAGTTGCCTTTTTTTTCTGAACTGCTTTCCGGAACATTTATGATCATTAGATACAATTCGTGTTGTTCTTGGGACCTCGGAGTGGATCCACTTTGCTTTGTTCATGCATTTATCTGAGAACACTTTACTCCGATACATCTCCTCCTTTTATTTTAAACTCCGCACACATGATATGCTTGCTGAAATGCTTAAGACAGGTTCATATTTTGTGTGATTTTTAGTCTTAAGACCATGTACCAATGAGTTGCTCCCAATTGATGAAATGCTTAAGATATGTTACTATGATTCTACTTCTGGTTTGACTCCTGCCGTCGCTCAAGTGCATTTGATAGGGGGTTGCTCTTTTATCTTTTCTTAGTTGCATTACATGCTTAACCTTGACCAACCCTTTAAATCCCTGAATTGGATAATTATTCACTGATCCACTTGCAGGATGGATTCCTCTCCAAAACGACATCGGCTGGAAAGGTTTTTTGATTTGGATGTCTAGATAACTGACGTTCAATCAACTGGTCAGCCGTCCGTGAACTCCCCTCTCAGCCCATCTCATACAGAGCTTCAAACTATATTAGTGGACCGCGCTATGCGCCTAGGCCATGCAATCCCAGGCTTGCTAAGTGGTTCTAAGGTTGGAATTTGCGGGGAGTACCCTCTAGTGTAGATATATCTCCGTCTGACTCTCAAACCTTTTCTTGTGATATGATTGCCGCAAAAACTCAGATATTAGGTCGTCTGCAAAACAAATGAATGGTTTCCATACAGTGGCTTGCGATCTTTAAAAGCTTCATAAGGAAAATCTTGAGCGTACTTCTATTTTAGAGGATGATAAGGCAAAGTTGATTAAGGCCCTCAGATCCAAAGATTCCGTGGATGCTTCTTTTGCTCTAGGAGATGTCGAGTCGGTGATTTCTAAGAGTGCTGATGAACCTCCATCCTGCTCCACTCAGGTTAAGAGGAAGGTAGGTAAGCCCAGGAAGGTGAGGGATCTGTAGTCTTCCTGTTTTGCCTTTAGGTGTTTCTTTTTAAAATTATGCTTTTAGGCCGGTTGTATAAGTGGGTGCCGGTCCTCCCCCATAACATTACTCTAGTCTGTTACTTGTGTCGATCTCTGGTGTTTTGTTGGCTTCATGAACGGTTGGTGCCTTTATGATGCTTTAGTGCTCTGTTTGTTACACTGTGATCCTTTACCCTATTTAATAGCACTTTTTATTTGTGTCTTGTATTATAATTTTCTTGAGGATCGTGCGTTAGTATCACGTTTACGATGTGTTATTTTTAGCGCTATTAACTCGTCGTTATAGTGGCTCGTTAAAATTTTATTAGGCTGGAAGCGACCAGCTTCTTAGTATTCAACTTAGTTGATATATTTCATGCCACTCTTCTCTCATTTTTCACGCTAACTCGGTGATTAAGTCATTCGGAGATTTAGTTTAAATATATGTTTGTGTACATTTTGTTGTAGATTAGGATGCATTCAACCCCATATCTCACTAACTCGGTGAACCAAGTTCTTCGGAGACTGGTTTTGAATACGTGCCCCCATTGGAATGGTTTCAAGTTTTAATGCAATCTTGGTCCTGTTTGACTTGGTTATCAAAAAAGACCAAAATTGGATACCCGCTTTCGGCAAGGATTTCTGTTTGTGCTGGTCCTTCCAGCATGTTTGATCCTTCCGCTTTTATGCTTCATCCCGGGAGGTGGACACTAGTTCATCTCATCGAGTTTTAACTCGATTAAAAGAATTCATGTCCTGCACCTAACAAGGTGCCTCTTTTTTGGATTGGCAAAACTTTTTTCTCTTTTTTTTTGGACATGTCGGTCTTTCCTACTTTATGCTTCACCCTAGGAGGCAGTCACTAGTTCATCTTATCGAGTTGTTTCTCGAGTTGAAGAATTCGTGTTCGACACCAAAGAAGGTGCTCCTTTAATGGAGTTTAGCAATTTTTAACCACGGGACATTTCGAGTCGCTTTCGCCTCTGCATTGTTTTCCCAGTTTGGTACCAACCCTTTTGCTGGATGCATGCCAAAAGGTCTGGTGTTTTGTGATGAAAGGCAGAACTTCCTGACTCGGCGCCCACTGGTCACTTGCTTGCCTACATAAAGAAGTCAACTTTTAGTATGAGTCTGTCAATATATGATTCATGTACGTAAATGGTGTTTCTCACTCATTCATTTTTATGTACATAGTTCAAATGCAAAATCTTTGCAAATATTTACAGCTTTTTCAGTAGATTTGAACAATGTATTATAGAAAATAACGACGGATGTGCTCGCTATTCCATGCTCGTGGAATTTGGATTCCATCTGTGGTGGCCAATTTGATAGTACCATCCCGAAGTTTTTGGTTTATAACATAGGGCCCTTCCCAATTGGGTCCAAAAACTCAGGTTCCGGTCATTACTTTCTTCTGCACAAGGTCTCCAATCTCGAAAATCCTGTGTTTGACTTTAAAATTGAAATGCCTAGCCACCCTTCTCTGATGTGCAGCTACCCTGAGTTCTGCTTCCTTTCTTCTTTCCTCGAGTCGGTCGATAAATTCTGTGATAAAATCAGCGAGTGCTTGTCTGTTGATTGCTCTCCGGGGGTGGTACAAAATGTCATATTAACTAAGCATAATATTCCATTTTAACAGTCTCCCGGAAGTCTCTGGTCGGAACAAAACTTGCCTCAGAGGCTGATCATGAGAACTTTAATAGGGTGAGCCTAAAAGTAGGGCCAAAGTTTCCTTGAGGCAATAAGTAAAAAATAAGTGAGTTTTTCGAGTTTTGGATAGTTCAATTCTGCCCCGGATAAACTTTTACTTATGTAATAGACTGGCCTTTGTACTTTCGAATCCTCCGTAATCAATGCCGCACTTAGAGCATGGGCAGACACTACCAGATATACAAAAAGATCTTCTCCTTCACTAGGTTTTGACAACATTGTAGGTGTTTCCATGTGTTGGATTAATTCTTCGAAAGTTTTCTGGCATTCAGAAGTCCATTGTATCTATTTCTTTCCTTTACTAAGGGCATCGAAGAAGGGAAGACATCTATTCGTTGCCCTGGATATGAAGCGATTTAAGGCTGTAATCTTTCCATTTAACCGCTGAAGCTTTTTCTTGGTTCGTGGGGCACGCATTTCTCTCAAGGCTGATAATTTGGTTGGATTGGCTTCTATGCCCCTAGCGTTGACCATAAATCCTAGGAACTTGCCCGAATTGACCCCGAAAGAGCATTTTAAAAGATTCAACTTCATGTCGTATTGGCGTAGAATGTCGAACATCTGGGCTAGATCTTCCAAATGATCAACTGCTCTTTCTGACTTCACCAACATATCATCGACATAAACTTCCATTGTCCTGCCAATTTGTTTTTTGAACATAGCATTTACCAATCACTGGTAAGTTGCCCCTGCGTTCTTTAGGCCAAATGACATCACCTTGTAGTAATATAAGCCAAGATCAGTAATGAAACTTGTGTCTTCTTGGTCCTGTCCATACATTGTAATTTGATTATAACCAGAATACGCGTCTATTAAAGTTAACAACTCATGCCCGGCCGTAGAATCTACTAGTTGATCTATTCTGGGAAGAGGAAAACTGTCTTTCGGACAAGCATTATTAAGATCTAAATAGTCTACATAGACTCGCCATTTGCCATTTTCTTTCTTTACACGCACAGGGTTAGAGAACCATTTTGGATAGGTAGATTCCCTGACAAAGCCGTTTTCCATTAACCAGTCGACTTCCTCTTTTAAGGGGCGCGATCTCTCCAACCCCTTGGTCCTCCTTTCTTGCTTGATAGATGGAACACGTGAATCAATGTTTAGTTTATGGACTGCGATATCTGGAGATATTCCGCACATGTTGGAATGGTTCCACACGAACACATCTAAATTAGCTTTCGAAAAGACAACCAACTGACTTTTTAGTTCAGGGATCAATTGAGATCCTATATTCAACACGCGGTTTAGATCTTTCGGATTAACAGCTATAGGAATTGTAATCCTAGCCGGATCAGCTCTTTCGTCATCTGCACTAGCTTTCCTAGGGTCAATTTCCTTTTGCGCTCCGCTTTGTTCCCCGGTGCATGGACCCTTCTTTAATTGCTATAAAGAAAGTTTGTGAATGCAGGGCGGACCCTCCACTTCCTTTCCCAAGTCTTTTCTCTTAGCCTCCCACAGCTTTGTCACATAACATTCCCTTCAGTGATCTGGTCGCCTTTAATTACGCCAATTCCCTTCTTAGTTGGAAACTTCATGGTCAAGCACCATGGAGCTAGTGCAATCCTAAAGACCGAAAGAGTTGGTCTTCCAAAGAATGCATTATAGGATGAGAACTCGTCAATCAAGACAAAAGTTTGCACCATAGAGACCTTGTGTTCTCCATCTGCCAGTTCCACGAGTAGGTCTATTGTACCGATGGGTTGTGTAGGTTGACCAGTAAACCCGTGGATTTTGTTTGGATAAGAGCGCACTTCTGCCATAGGGAGATTCATTTTCTGGAACGTGTTTATGCAAAACACATTAACGGATGACCTTGTATCAACTAGGACTCTTTTCACAACTACAGGGCCAAGACCAACCGTGATCACCATGGCATCAATAATTGGTGTAACTAATCCATCAGCATCTCTTTCTTTGAATACCACATCATCGGTCGAAGTTCTAGGCATTTTCATCGAAAGATCATTGCTTAGGATCATGCATCTATCTTCTTTTGAGGCTCCTTTCAACTCAGTAGCATACTTCTTCATGTCCGCCCAACTGCTTCCAGTCGGGTGAGGCCCACTGAATATAATGTTGATTACTAGTCTCAGATCAACAGATATCTGAGCTTCCTCACTCGAGTCGGGTTGACTAATGGTATTATTGTGTCCTTGTGCAACTAGAGCATTTTGAGGATTCTTCACATACTATTGGAGTTGATTCTTGCTGATGAGCTCTTCAATCAAACTCTTCAGGTGTCGACATTCGTTTGTGTTGTGCCCTAGTCGGTTATGGAACCGGTAGAATTTGCCGGTGTTTGCTTGTTGCTCAGTAATCTTCTAAGGCTTCATCTGAGGAAAGATGCCTGAATCCTTGGTGGCGGAGTAAATCCTCTCTGGGGTTTCATTTAAGAGGTTCAATTCTGAAAGTTTGTAAAGCCGCGTCTTCTTGTTGGCTTTGTTGTCCTTCTCATCGCTCCCCCTCTTTTGCCCGAAGTCATTCTTCTTCTCAGTTCGGAACTCGTTGCTTTTTCCTTCTCTGGCAGTGTTGTTTTCTAGGACCTTCTGAACATTTTGGGGGATCATCTTCTACAATCATATAATCCTCAGCTTTATTATAGAACTTCTTTAGAGTTTTAGGTTTCTTCATTTTGAGCCATTTCCCAAATCCCGATTTCTTATCAATAGCACCTTTTAGGGCTGCTAACAAATACTAGGGTTCTGTCTCTACGACTTCAGCTGCCATTGCATGGAATAGTGTAAGGAAAGCTTTGATGGTTTCTATGGACTTTTGCTCCATCTCGCTGAGCGACATTACATCCCTCGCTTTGGTGGTTTGTAATCAGAACTGGTCTTGAAATCTTCTCGCAAATCGGCGAATTGATCAATACACTTAGGTGGAAGTCTAGTGAACCATAACGAGACCACACCTTCTACGCACACGGGAAAGTACATGCATTTTATCTTGTAGGTTTCCCTAGCTCCGTTCATGTGTTGATCGTATTTGAATAGGAAAATGTTCGGATCCCCAGTTCCACCATAAGGTGCTATTGTTGAGGGTATGAATTTCTTACGGAACTTTGCTTGATGGATCTTTTATGTAAATGGGTTTTTACTGGATGAAAATTCCCATTCTCTCTCTTTATCCTCCCGGGTCATTTTTTCTTTCATTATTCGCTGGATCATAATTGTGATGCATTTCTCATCACTCGCTTGTTCCACAGGATTGGCAACGACTCTTTTATTGGTGCGATCGCGGTTTAAGTTCCAATGCCTTGCACCTCTTTTGGGAGGTGTCCTTTTGGTGGGACTCGCGACACCCTGAGTCGCACGTTTCTCTTCGTGCTGTGGGGATTTGACCTTGGAGTCCTCAACGCCGACCCCTCCCCTGTCTTCCACCAAGAAGTGGGAGCGACTAGGGTCTAAGTGTAACAACCCGTATTTTCAATAACCTGTTATAACAGAAATCGAGGCAGAATTTAATTCTAAAATCTGAATCAAGGGAAACGGGCTATGCCATTGCGTTCGTCTCGGAAAAATACGCGAAATAGAGTCCGAGTTTTCGAAAATCGGAGTCCGTATGACCAAGTTAAGGCCCATTGAAGTTTTTAGAAAATTCCTAAGTAAAAACAGATTTGAATTTCAAGTTCAAAGTTGGGAATTAGGGCAAACTGGCGTCAGGCGGGAAAACTCCCGCCAAGACCCCCATGTCGACAGGCATGTCGACAGGGGTCTGAGGGTGTCGACAGCCCTGTCGACAGCCCTGTCGACACGGGGTGGCCGGGCAGTTTTGCCTGGCGCACCATTTTGGGTTTTGGTCTGGTCTTGTGGCTTGGTTCTAGAGAATTCCGAAATCTGACGGACCAAAACTAACCTAGGGTTAATCCTAGGGCTAAAAACACTTTAATCTTCTATAAATAAGACCCTAATCCTACCCTAAAACCAAATTTATTCATTCTAGTAGCTAAACTATGGCAAATTGATTTCTCAAATGGCCTCCACCTAAAAACCCTAGCCTCCACCCTCTTCAAAAATCATTCCTATGAAGATTTTGATGTTCATACAAGCATTTCTAAGTTGTATGAATGATCATTAGCTTGCATACATCATCAAGTTGCAAGCTTTAATTGCTAAGCTAGAGTTTTTGGGATTTTTGTTGATTGGAGCATTGTTTTGGGTTTTTATATGCTTGCATAAAGGGCTTCTCAATCTTTATTAGTAGATTTGTGTCTTCATAATATTTGTAAGCCCTCTTACCTTCATTTTAGAAACTCTAAAGTTAATATGTGATGAAAGTTGGGATTTATGCATGTTTAATAAGTTATGCGTGCTTATGCGAGTTCACTATGCCATGATTTGCAAGTTTGTTGAGTTATGCATGTTTATGCAAGTTCACTAAGCCATGATTTGCAAGTTTAACAAGTTATGCATGTTTATGCAAGTTCACTATGCCATGATTTGCAAGTTTGTTGAGTTATGCATGTTTATGCAAGTTCACTAAGCCATGATTTGCAAGTTTAACAAGTTATGCATGTTTATGCAAGTTCACTATGCCATGATTTGCAAGTTTGTTGAGTTATGCATGTTTATGGAAGTTCACTAAGTCATGATTTGCAAGTTTAACAAGTTATGCATGTTTATGCAAGTTCACTATGCCATGATTTGCAAGTTTAACAAGATATGCATGTTTATGCAAGTTCACTAAGCCATGATTTGCAAGTTTATTGGGTTATGCATGTTTATGCAAGTTCACTATGCCATGTTATGCATGTTTAATAAGTTATGCATGCTTATGCAAGTTCACTATGCCATGTTATGCATGTTTAATAAGTTATGCATGCTTATGCAAGTTTGCAATGACATGTTATGCATGTTTGACAAGTTATGCATGTTTATGCAAGTTCCATATGCCATGTTAGGCAAGTTTAACAGGTTATGCATGTTTGTTGTGGTATGCAAGTTCATCATGTATGTTATGCCAAGTTCCCTCTTCCTGTCCTTTATGCGTTATTACGAATATGTAAGCGATAGAATGACGTTGGGGGGTTTGGGTAAACTTAAAATACATGAAAATATAAGATTGGGAATTTACCTATTAAGTTAGGTCTACCCCTTGGGAATTTACCTATTAAGTTAGGTCTACCCAAGTATTTGTTGACTTGTAATTATGTTTTGAAATAAAGTGGACATGACACTTAGAAAACATAAGTGTGGCCAACTCGAGGTTGGGTTGAGTTTGTAGCGTAATTCTACCCGGGACCTACCGGCTTAACTAGTGGCTACAAACAATAGGACCCAATGTGAGAAGTTGGTCATGTGGTGCCAAGACCCGAGGTTAGACCAAGTTGTGGTGTAAATCTACCCGGAACCCACCGGCTTAACTAGGTAACCACAACAAAGTCTAATGTGAGAGGTTAAGGTGCATTAAATTAATTAATGCCTCATGATTAGGGTTAAGTCAGGGTCCACTAATACTTAACCAATTTGGGGATTCGAGGGATTGAAATGGGGTTAAGTTGTGAACTGTCGGTTACACTTAACCAATTTAATCCATTTGGGGGTTTGAGGGATTGAAATGGGGTTAAGTTGTGAACTGTCGGTTACACTTAACCAATTTAATCCATGATTAGTGAAGGGTTGAATCGCACTTAACCCTCTTAGGAAACCCTAGCAACGTGGTCTGTTCCAGCAGTAATCCCAGTTTGGTATCATCACAACCCTAGAGGCTAGGCTAGGGCGGGGCACGATTACTGGACGGATGTAAGCGACCAAAGCGACGGCTGAGTGGTACAGCGGTGCGGGTCCAGGCGGGCTACGGACGTGCACGTAATCCGGTATTGGACAAACTCGAGGCACGGGTACCAGTAGGTTTAGACTGTGCATTATTGCTTCAGTGTCTGGGGTTGACACCCGAGGGCTTGATACACCCGAAGGTGGACCCAGCACAGTCTGACTACATCCATATGTGGGCCGTATGGACACCAACACTTGACGTGTTAGGCTTATAGGGAGCCGATCGACTAGACCGTTTGGTTGGACCTTATATTAAGGTCACTTCATGTTATTAGGTTAAAGCTTGGGCCAAGGGATCAATACCTGTTATGTTGGTTTGCTAGTACACCGTGGTGCAAAACTTAACCTTGTTTATGCGATGACACCTCTATCTATCTCGTAGTTAATTTATCATGCCAGTATGTTGTTATCTATGATCATCTCAGTTTCCATCATGCTGTTAACTTTATTAGTTTATAGACTGATCGTAGCAGGGCTTACTCAGTCTTTTTGACTGACCTGTTTTCTTTCGCCTCTTTTCTTCCGTTTCCCCCCCCCCCCCAGGATCTCAGGGAGGGAATACAGGAGCCTAGCTTGGATCTCAGCTGCTTTCTTGGATAGCTCATGTATGCTTTGGACTTGAGCTCGCTATGGTTTTTCCACTTTGGGGATAGCTACTTTTATGTTTTCCTTTTCAGATGATGTTATTTTATGTACTAGACTTGTTTATTTGGGAAATTAACATTTTTGATGTACCAGACTTGTGTTTTGAAATGGTTTAAAAATCTTCCGCTGTTTTATCTACTTACTCTGTTTATTTACATATATATATGTCATGTCCTGCCTTGTTATATCATTATGCATATTTACCTTGTTTTAAAACGCCCCACCAAAGTCAGAGTTGCTTGCAAGGGACACCCTGGCGGAGGTGGGGTGTTACACTAAGGCTGATGAGTCCTCTTTTTCATCAACATTATTCATAGCATTTGGTGGCGGAAGATTGGCTTGAGCATTAATCAGGGCATCAAACCTTTCCATCGTCATTTTCGTCTTAGCTTCAGTTTTTTCATTCAAGCCGGTTATAGCCACATTCAATTCATCTCGCGTAACAGATGTCCTAGAGGTCTCCTCAACCCCTTCATTTAAAGTTTGCGGTGTAGCTTCATCACCATGAGTATCCTCAACGATCGTGGTAGTTCCAGCAGACTTGCTGATTTTCTTCGATACGGCCATGGTTTCGAGGAAGAAAGCGGTTTGGTTTTTTAATGGTAGGTTGGTGGAATTGGAAGAAAGAGTGAAGAAAGGAAACACGTACATGGCTCCATGGTGGGCGCTAAATGTTTTCACCAAAAAATGGCTCAAACACTAATGGTACGAGAATCGTACATCACTAATATGGTTAGAAAGTAAACGAAGCCGCAATTAATAACGATTGACAGTAAAAATGCAAGTAAGGTAAAATAGAGACAAGATTTTAGAGTGGTTCAGCCTTACGCCAGGCCTACATCCACTATGATGGTAGTTTGTATTATCATGACAATGATTGCAGATCATATAAAGTTTCCTTTTTCATATATCTCTTTGTTCTCTCAATATGTTCCCCCTCTTACATAAAAATCATACTTAGATTCTCGGAATTTAATGAAGGAATGGTGGAATCCGTGAAGGAGATGGATGGAAGAATGACTGAGGAGTAGGATCTCGTTGCTCTTTTTTGATTATAGGATTATAATAGATGACACAGCTAGATGAATGAAAGAACTTCGAATGGAAATGATGATCATGTTTGAAAATGCTTAAGGAATGATTAAGGATAGAATTTTAGCAGTACTTCGTGGTAGCCAGAAGTTGATCCCCTTTATGGTGGCAGCCATGGTCTATTTATAAGTGAGCTCCCGTAGAGGAATGAATTGAAATTTCATATGTGCAGGCTACGGGTCGCTCGTTCCATTAATTACGAATATGCCATCGCCCAACTTTAGCTAGCTGTATCTAGTTGCTATGTGCCGGTGACTTTATAGGAGTGAGCGATTTGAACAGGTGGTCAGACGACAAGTACATAGGTGACTTAACCAGAACTCTTGGGTGCAGCTGTGTCTGAGTACCGGTGAACGGGAGACCAACACCAAAGTCTACACGCGGCTAATTAGGGCTTGTAGGTCAGAACGTAAGCACAGCCTTTCTAGGGGCTGGTATCCGACCAGCTGATAGGTAACTTCTGATCAAAGTATTAGTGACAGATCGAGAAATGCGCGGGCGGCTGGAGTTGCAATCCATGGTCGGACATGGGATATATGTGCGATCTCTAGCTTCTTTTCCTTGGTTCGTACGACTGGTATTTTTGATACTGGGATGAGTGACTTCTATTAACATGGGCAACTTTTATAGGGTAAGCGAGCTTTACTTCCTTTGGGTCGCACCATTTTTGAGATAGCTTTGCATGTGTGAACTTTTTTATATGGACCGTGTTATGTTGTGTTATCGACCCTGACTGTGCTGGACGGACAATCCACTTTGAATTTTGCATATGAACCTTTTTCTGTGTTGATCGCCCCTCATCCTTTGTAAACTATCTGGGTGTATTGGATAGGACTATGCACGACCGACCCTAAGATGCTCGTTCCGCAGCCTCTGCACGGATTTAATAGCTCATTATGCGTATGGTTTTTAAGGGATTATGTAACACCTCGTATTTTCTATGAATATTAAAATTAACATATTTAAGAACACTTAATTTTTAGAAGAAGAATTAGGTTAAATAGGTTACGCCATTGCATTCATCTCGGAATTCTGCTTGAAATAGAGTCCAGATTTGCGTGAGTCGGACTCCGTATGTAGAAGTTATGGAGGTTAGAAGATTTAAGTTTAAATCAGAATTATATAAATAATTAATAAATCAAAATTTGGAATTCAAACTAGCCTGAAGAGGTGGGCAGGAAAATTCCTGCCAGAAGGTGTCGACCCCCTTAAGGGGTGTCGACACTAGTTTCGACCCCCTATAGGGGTATCGACATGGGTGTCGACCCCCCTATTGGGGTCGACCCCTGCTGATTGTTCTGGACAGTGACGATTTTCTGAGTCATAGGGCTATGTGGCGACTTCTAATTGGCTCGATGACACATTTTCTTGGACTGGAAGGTCTGGATGGATCCTATGTTGATCTAAAGGCTCAAACTAATCCTATACTCATATATAATCACATCAAACCTTAACCCTAAACCTCATAACCCTATTCTATGAAGTCGTCATGTTGTCCATCTCTAAGCTAGCCTAGCCTCCATCTTCTCCAAACTAGAAATCAAATAAGAGAGAGAGAGAGAGCTTCAAATCAAAGTAGATGTTTTCTTCTTCAATCAACAAAGAAAGATTAGAATCACTACAACGTCATCTAATTCAGTTTTCTAATCCTTTCGTTGTAAGTTCAGTTATTATTCAGAATTGAACACCTAATAGGAATCATGACTGTAATAAACGGATCTAGAACTATGCCTAATTGTGACATAACCAACTCTGATTCATGCATATCCTTTTATCAAATCTTAATTACCTATGCTTACGAGACTGTTGTGATTGAAACAATGGAACCTATCATGTTGTACAACACTATGCCTAATTGTGAGTTAATCAATTCTGATTCATGCTTATCCTTTTGTCAAATCTGAATTACCTATGCTTACGAGACTGTTGTGATTGAAACAATGGAACCTATCATGTTGTACATCACTATGCCTAATTGTGAGATAATCAATTCGGATTCATGCTTGTCCTTTTGTCAAATCTGAATTACCTATGCTTATGAGACTGTTGTGACTGAAATAATGAAACCAATCATGTTGTACACCAAATTGGTGATTCTTTTATGTTCAATTCTATCGAATCTTTATGCCTACGATGTAACTTGCTTAGTTTGGCCATACTTATTGCTAATGTACAAGATGCCTGTTGGAAACATGATTCTTGGATAGGGTACACCTTTACATGCCTATTTTGTTTCTTATGTCAATTCTTGTGTTCCTTCCCTATTCCCCTTTTGGTTTTATTTTATGAATACTAGGTTTATTCGGAACCTAGATTGAATCTTGTTGTACATACGATTGAAACGCAGGGAATTGGGTATAACTTAATTGAGTAATTTTGGGCATAACAGGATGTGGCATAACTTGAATTAACTACAATTGTGGGTAATTGGCATACAAAAATCTAGATTTGGGCAGGTATGGTAAGAATGTAATTTGGCTAAAAGATGAACATGCCTAACACGAGGTTAGATTGAGTTGCGGTGTAAGGCTGCCTGGAACCGCCCGGCACATCCAGCGACCGCAAAAACAGATCTAATGTGAGAGGTTAGCGCATTAAGCCCAAAACCCGAGGTTAGAATGAGTTTACGGTAGAAGTTTGCCCGGAACCGCCCGACAAATCCAGCAACCGCAAACAACAGCTCTAATGTGAGAGGTTGAGGCATTAATGAATGAATTAATGCTAATGAACGGACATGCTAAGAATGGTAGGGTTAAGTTAACTGAGGAAACACTTAACCAATACAACATGTTAAATAAACAGATGGGTGGGGTTAGGTTAAATGGAGAACACTTAACCATTATAACATGTTGATTAGGAAACCCTGGTAACGGGGACCCATTTCAGCTGTAACCCACATAGATGTATCATGGTACCCTGAACTAGGAAGGGTGGGGCACGATTACTGGGCTGATTATAAGTGGTCAAAAGAGCGGCGGGTGGTGCGTCAGTGTAGGTTCCGACAGAGTACGGACGTGCACGTACTCCGAAGTGGAAAAATCAGGCATTGGGCATTAGTAGTTATATACTGTGCATCTTGAATTGTGTTGGGTTGCCACCATAGGGATTGGTACACCCCATGGTGGGACCTACATAGGTATCTACAATCAAGCGGGGCCAAATGATACAAGTAATAAATGCATGCGTGTAGGAGCCGATTGATAAAGGGATCATTTTATAATGAACACATGATGTTAGTTGAAACGTTTGTTAGTAGGTGCAGAGAAATGGAAATGAGTGCGATTACATATTCATTTTATCTTGCCTTATGTTATCTTGTCACTATGGTATTGTCCTATATTCAGTTTATTCATGTCATGGCCCTTTTTCTTGTTTACATGCTGAAAAATCACTAGATTTACCAGACTTTTGTCTGATCCGTTTTTTTTCGTCTTCTTTTCTTCCATTCCCCCCCCCAGGTCCACAGGAAGGGAATACTTCGGCTTAGTTCAGACCTTTTCTAGCTTGAAGAGAGTAGATGTATTGCTTGTATTCTCTTTTCTTGGGCTATGGCTGTTGTTACACTTTTATTGGGGATTTGTGCCACTTTACTACTGCTTTATGCTTCTTTATGTATTTTGAGTTTTTAATCAAGATAGAAGTTTTATTGTAATAACTTGGAAGTTGGGTTTTGAGACAATAGTTGTAATGTTTTGACTAGACCACGGTGCTTTTGAAATAATTCCAGTTTTTCCACTGTTTATATGTCTGTCTTGTAAATTATCTATGTCTTTTACCTATAATGCTTCACCGAAGTTAATGCATTTCCTTTTCGAGTGTCCTTAACGGAGGTGGAGTGTTTCACTTGGTATCATAGCTGATGGTTACCAGATCAGATTAAAATTCTTGAAAACTATTTTTCAAAAAGAAGTTTTAAAGAAGCGTTTTCAAGAAAAGTGTTGTTTTATTTTAAAGGCATATTCCCCAAAGCCATACGCACTATCTTTCTATCCTTTGTTTTGAACCTTTTCTTTTCATTTCAGCATGTCTGGGGATCTTAATCTTCCCGAGGGCGTATAAATACCCGGTTCGTTCAGAAGGTATCTGAAGGCTAGGGCTGATGTCGCAGGCCCAACAGACGTTCCTCCTTCCCAACTCCTACGTTCCTCCTCCTTCTCCGCATGTGAATGCTTTCTCGAATGTATATAGAGACTTTCAAGCTATAGGCAGAAAGAACTTTATTGGGACCGAATCATTCGTGGAAGCAAGAAACTGGCTCAAGGAAACAAAAGATTGGTTTGTTATCTTCGAAGTGGACGATAGGCAGAAGATACAGATGGCTGTATGGTTACTTAAGGAAGAAGCCTCTTTCTAGTGGGAAGTTACAAATGCTGAGAGACCAGTTGAGACTTTGGAGGATTTCAGAATGAGGTTTGAAATGAATTTCCTCTCGCAAGCTGAACGAAGCCTATAGATGGAGAAGTTCTTTGCACTCAAACAGGGAAGCCTATCGGTTAAGAAATACGTCAACCAATTAGACCAGCTGGCTAGATTTAGACTGGAGTTGGTAAACACTCCACATAAAAAGGCTCTCTGTTTTTTTAAAGGGTTGAATGAGCCACTGCACAGCCTAGATATGTCCCATATACCTATGGGTGCGACTTATGAGAGACTGGTGGATTTGGCACTATTACAGGAGGAAGACAAGGATGGGAAGAAAGAGATAAAGGTGGAAGGACCTATAGACAAGAAAGTGGGGGGATCGCAAAATAAGAAGACGGATTTCAAGAAGGGCGGGAAGAATAACAAACCCCGTGACAAGAGAAAGTGTAATTTTTGTGGCATACTTGGACATCTGATTAAGGACTGCAGAAAGAAGAAGAGGAAGATATGTGGTTGTTTTCAATACATTGAGAAAGGTCATTTTGCTAAGGATTGCCCAAAGAGGCAAGGGTAAGGGTAGAGGACTGGATCTTCTTCTAGAGGGAAGATTCACGCTCTCATAGCACCTCTGCAAGAAAGAGGTAGAAATATTTCTGTTGAGAGTTTAGTTTATCTTTCTGATCATCCAGTTCGTACTCTTTTTGATTCTGGCGCATCGCACTCTTTTATATCTACTGCTTTAGTTGAATCTCTGCACCTAGATACCAGTATAGTAGAGGATCCCATGGTTGTTTCAAATTCAATTGGGGGTTCAGCTTATTTTTCAATGATTTGTTTGGATTCGGAAATTTCTGTACTAAGAGTTGGGTTTAGATGTAATGCTTATGTTTTGGGTTTCAGCGCTATAGGTTGATTCTATGCATGGATTGGTTATCCAGTAATGGTTTCATCCTCGATTGTGAAAAGAGAGTGGTTAGACTTATGACTCGCCTCAGTAATACTCTTGAAATCTCTTGTAATCCCATGAATTCTATTATGCTTAGCTACCTAGAATCTCTTGATGCGTCTGTTGAAAACTAGCAATCTGTTAGAATAGTCCATGAATACTCGGATGTCTTTGAAGAGGTGAAGGCTTTACCTCCAAAGCGAGAGACAGACTTCCGCATATACCTGGTTGATAATACAAAACCGGTTGCTTTACCCGTTCGACACATGGCTCTAAGGGAAAGTAAGGAGCTCAACAAGCAAGTTAAAGAGCTGCTCGAAAATGGGTTCGTAATGCGGAGTATTTCTGAATGGGGTGCTCCAGTAGTGTTCGCAACCAAAGAGGATGGTTCACTTCGCCTATGCGTGGATTATAGGGAGCTAAACAAGCTGGCCAAGAAGAATAGTCACCCACTTCCAAGAATAGACGACTTGTTCGACCAACTTGTAGGTGCATCAGTTTTCTCCCAACTAGATCTGGCCACCGGATTCCATCAGCTAAGAGTGGCTGAAGACAACATAGATAAGACCGCGTTCAAGACCCTGGATGGTTTCTTCGAATGGCTTGTCATGCCTTTCGGCTTGAAAAATGCACCCGCCTATTTCGTAGACTTGATGAGTAGGGTGTTCAGGGAGTTCCTTAATAAATTTGTAGTGGTCTTCGTGGACGACATTTTGATTTTCTCAAAAAGTGAGGAAGAACATGCTTTGCATTTAAGGGAAGTAATGGGTACTCTTCGAGCTCATCGGCTGAAAGAAAAATTCTCCTAATGCCATTTTTGGAGAGAAGAAGTAAGATTTCTTGGACATGTTGTGTCCAAAGAGGGAATAGTCGTGTATCCTACAAAAGTAGTTGCGGTGCAAGATTGGAAGGCTCCAACGAATGCAACTGAAGTACGAAGTTTTCTCGGACTAGCGGGCTATTACAGAAAGTTCATTAAAGACTTTGCAAAGATCTCCGCCCCACTTACAAGATTGACGAAGAAGAACCTAACTTTTTCTTGGGATTTGGATTGTGATGTTGCTTTCGAACAGTTAAAAATGGCTCTGACAACAGCCCCAGTTCTGACATTGCCTGATGGGAGTAAGATGTTTACAGTATACACAGACACATGCGGTACAAGATTAGGCGTTGTCTTGATGCAAGAATGCAAGGTAGTTTGTTATAGGGGAAGGCAGTTGAAGGTACATGAGAAGAACTACCCAACTCTTGATTTAGAGCTAGCTACCATTGTTTTCACTCTTAAGTCATGGTGTCATTACCTACTAGGAGAAAGGTTTGAATTGTTTACTGACCATAAATGATTAAAGTAACTTTTCTCACAAAAAGATCTTAAATTAAGACAACAAAGGTGGATGGAGTTTCTTGCCTCATACGATTTTGAGATTTCTTATACCCCTGGCAAGGGCAATGTGGTAGCAGACGCCTTAAGTGGGAAAAAGCTGAACTTAAGTCCTCTCCTTGTGGAAAGGCAAAGCTTGGAGTACACAACAACCTTTGACTTTAGACCCTCTTTTGAGTTTGTACCTGGTTTGTTAGCAATGCTAGAGGTGTTGCCTAAGCTTTTGGACTCAATAGGAACCGCACAACGTGAAGACCCTCAGATAGTTGATATGATGGATAAGTTAATTAGAGGTGAGACTTCTAGTCACCTCAATAGATACTCCATCGATGACAAGGGTTGGTTGAGACGGGATGGAAGACTATGCGTCCCACAAGAAAGGGATTTGGTGAAGACAGTTCTCGAAGAAGCACACCATTCTAAGTTGACCATACACCCAGGTAGAGACAAGATGTATAAAGACATAAAAAGGGTTTTCTTTTGGAATGGCATGAAGAAGAATGTAGTTGAATTTGTCTCCAAATGCTTGATATGCCAGCAAGTCAAGACGGAGCAGAAAAATCCTGGTGGATTGCTTCATCCTTTAGAGGTCCCACAGTGGAAACGGGATAGCATTTCGATGGACTTTATAGATGGGTTGCCTAGGTCAAGAAGGGTCAATACCATTGTTTGGGTAATAGTTTACAGGCTCACTAAAAGCGCTCACTTTATAACTGTTAAGAGTAGGAGGACTGCCTCATCGTTAGCATCCATTTATCTTAAAGAGGTAGTTCGACTGCATGGGATACCCTCCAACATAGTAAGTGATCGAGATCCTATCTTTACGAGTGAGTTTTGGAAGAGTATGCAAGAGGCTGTACACACATAACTATGCTTAAGCACTTCCTATCACCCTCAAACCGATGGTCAGACGGAAAGTGTGAATAGAGTGTTAGAAGATCTCTTGAGATTGTGCATTCTTGATTTTGGAGGAACATGGGAGGATCATCCTCCTTTGGTAGAGTTTGCCTACAACAGTAGCTACCAAGCAACCATAGGCATAGCACCCTTTGAGGCTTTATATGGAAGACCATGCCGATCACCAACTTGTTGGTGGGAGTCTACAGACAAGCTTATACTTGGGCCCGACATGATTAGAGAAACTTCAGAGAATGTGGACTTGATACGAAAATGAATGAAGACCGCACAAGATAGACAGAAATCCTACGAGGATAAAAGAAGGACCGACCTTGAGTTTGAGGTTGGAGACAGGGTTTTCCTTAAAGTATCTCCTTTAAGGAATGCCATTCGCTTTGGATCCGTTGGGAAATTGGGACCAAGATTTGTAGGGCCATTTCCTATCATTGAGAGGATTGGGACGATGGCTTATAGAGTAGAGTTTCCCGAAAGATTGGTTGGAGTTCATAATGTTTTTCATGTTTCTTAGCTACGAAAGTGCTTAAATGAGTCTACAGAAGTTGTGGAGCCGAGCATACTAGAGCAAGTGGAATGAGAAGCGATGGTGAGAAGAGTTCCAACTCGTATCTTGTGACCAGAAGTCAAAAAGCTACATAATCATGAGGTCAAGCTAGTAAAAGTACAATGGAGTGACGCTGAGGAAGACGCGACTTGGGAGACTGAAGACAAGATATGCGCTGCCTACCCTTATCTTTTTGAGAGTACATCCTGGATCTCTTTTTCTATAAGTTTATGCATTCTTGTATCTATATTTAAGTATATCTCCTCGGTCCTATTCCTAATCCTTAGGTAGAAACCAATGGATGTAAACATGTATTTGAAACATTTTATGATTGATGGTTGCAAGTGGTTGCTAGTGGTTGCTCGTAGATGCATATACACACACATTAGGCACTAGATCGGCTCAGTCACTTTCATATTGCATATGCATATATGTATTTGTATATGGATTGAAACTTGATGTGTTATCATATGTATGTTACATTTGTATGAATGATTGTGCACTCATGTAGAAGTTATAAGGTACGATTAGGAATAATTGCATACATAATGGACTCATGGCACTGACATAATTCACATTAAGTAGGTCAACTAAATCAGTAGACTGCCTGATTTAGCATTAGATAAGGACATATACACACACTATGCATATGATCATGAAAGCATTAGAAATCTTTTAAGGACAGTGGATGCCTGTGATTGATGGTTGAGTAGATGGATGTTGGATGTTAGTGTACATTCTTCTTAACTCAGAGATTTCGGGGATGAAATCCTTTAAGGAGGGGAGAATGTAACACCCCATATTTTCTATGATTATTAAAATTAACATATTTAAGTACACTTAATTTTTAGAAGAAGAATTAGGTGAAACGGCTTACGCCATTGCGTTCGTCTCGGAATTCTGCTTGAAATAGAGTCCGAGTTTGCATGAGTCGGACTCCGTATGAAGAAGTTATGGAGGTAAGAAGATGTAAGTTTAAACCAAAATTATATAAATAATTAATAAATCAAAATTCGGAATTCAAACCAGCAAGAAGAGGTGAGCGGGAAAATTCCCGCCAGAGGGTGTCGACCCCCCCCCCCCCTGCATAGGGGTTGACCCCTGCTGATTGTTCTGGATAGTGACAATTTTCTAAGTCGTAGGGCTACGTGGTGACTTCTGCTTGGCCTAGTGACGCATTTTCTTGGACTGGATGGATCCTATGTTGATCCAAAGGCTCAAACTAATCCTATACTCCTATATAATCACATCAAACCTTAACCCTACCTCATAATCCTATTCTATGAAGCCGTCATGCTGTCCATCTCTAAGTTAGCCTATCCTCCATCTTCTTCAAACTAGAAATCAAATTAAAGAGAGCTTCAAATCAAAGTAGAGGTTTTCTTCTTCGATAAACTAAGAAAGATTGGAACTACTACAACGTCATCTAATTCACTTTTCTAATCCTTTCACTATAAGTTCAGTTATTATTCAGATTTGAACACCTAATAGAAATCATGACTGTAATAATCGGATCTTGGACTATGCCTAATTGTGAGATAATCAATTCTGATTCATGCTTATCCGTTTGTCAAATCTGAATTACCTGTGCTTACGAGACTATTGTGATTGAAACAATGGAACCTATCATGTTGTGCATCACTATGCCTAATTGTGAGATAATCAATTATGGTTCATGCTTATCTTTTTGTCAAGTCTGAATTACTTATGCTTATGTGACTGTTGTGATTGAAACAATGGAACCTATCATGTTGTACATCACTATGCCTAATTGTGAGATAATCAATTCTGATTCATGTTTGTCCTTTTGTCAAATCTGAATAACCTATGTTTATGAGACTATTGTGACTGAAAAAATGGAAACTATCATGTTGTACACCAAATTGGTGATTCTCTTATGTTCAATTCTATCGAATCTTTATGCCTACGATGTAACTTGCTCAGTTTGGCCATACTTATTGTTAATGTACAACCTGCCTATTGGAGACATGATTGTTGTATTGGGTACACCTTTACATGCCTATTTTGTTTCTTATGTCAATTCTTGTGTTCCTTCCTTATTCCCCTTTTTGTTTTATTTTATGAATACTATGTTCATTCGGAACCTAGATTGAATCTTGTTGTACATACGATTGAAACGTGGGGAATTAGGTATAACTTAATTGAGTAATTTTGGGCATAACAAGTAAATGAGGCATAACTTGAATTGACTACAACTGTGGGTAATTGGCATACAAAATTCTAGATTTGGGCAGGTATGGTAAAAATGTAATTTGGCTAAAAGATGAACATGCCTAACACGAGGTTAGATTGAGTTGTGGTGTAAGGGTGTCGGGAACCGCCCGGCACATCCAACGATTGCAACAACAAATATAATGTGAGAGGTTAGAGCATTAAGCCCAAAACCCGAGGTTAGAATGAGTTTGCCGTAGAAGTCTGCCCGGAACCGCCCGACAAATCCAGCAACCGCAAACAACAGTTCTAATGTGGGAGGTTGAGGCATTAATGAATGAATTAATGCTAATGAACAAACATGCTAAGAATGGTAGGGTTAAGTTAACTTAGGCAACACTTAACCAATACAACATGTTAATTAAATAGATGGGTGGGTTTAGGTTAAATGGAGAACACTTAACCATTATAACATGTTGATTAGGAAACCCTAGCAATGGGGACCCATTTCAGCAGTAACCCACATAGAAGTATCACGGTACCCTGAACTAGGCAGGGTGGGGCACGATTACTGGGCTGATTATAAGCAGTCAAAATAGTGGCGGGTGGTGCGTCTGTGTAGGTTCCAACGCAGTACAAGTGTGCACGTACTTCGGAGTGGAAAAATCAGGCACTAGGCATCGGGGTAGTTATACACTGTGCATCTTGAATTGTGTCGGGTTGCCACCATAGGGATTAATACACACCATTGTGAGACAAGCACAGGTATCTACAATCAAGCGGAGCCGAATGACACAAGTAATAAATGCATGCTAGCAGGAGGCGATTGATAAAGGGATCATTTTATTATGAACACGTGATGCTAGTTGAAACATTTGTTAGTAGGCGCAGAGAAATGGAAATGAGTGCGATAGCATATTCAGTTTATCTTGCCTTATCTTGCCTTATGTCATCTTGTCACTGTGGTATTGTCATATATTCAGTTTATTCATGTCATGATCCTTTTTCTTTTTTACATGTTGAAAAATCACTAGACTTACCAAACTTATGTCTGACCCGTTTTCTTTCGTCTTCTTTTCTTCCGTTCCCCCCCCCAAGTCCGCAGAGAGGGAATACTTCCGCTTAGTTCAGACCTTTTCCAGCTTGAAGAGAATAGATGTATTGCTTGGATTCTCTTTTCTTGGGCTATGACTGTGGTTACACTTTTATTGGGGATTTATGCCGCTTTACTACTCTTTATGCTTCTTTATGTATTTTGAGTTTTTAAATAAGACATAAGTTTTATTGTAATAACTTGGAAGTTGGGTTTTGAGACAATGGTTGTAATGTTTTGACTAGATAACGCTTCTTATGAAATAATTCCATTTTTTCCGCTGTTTATATGTCTGTCTTGTAAATTATATACGTCTTTTACCTATAATGCTTAACCGAAGTTAATGCATTCCCTTTGTGAGTGACCTTAACGGAGGTGGGTTCTTTCAGATTAACACATAGCTTTTTAGAAAACGAAGCTATTATAAGGCTCAGGTCCCAACACTCAATGCAGCGCAAGCCGGAGGATAGAGTTTTAACTTATAATAGCCAAACATGCTTCATACGCTTAAAAATATCATTTTGATATTACTTTAAGTGCATAGTGTCAAAACAACTTCAAATACAAATGTATCAATCATAGAAGGCGTAGGTACCATATATTATGTTGCCATACAAGTTTACACCAAAAATCAAAAATTGCGTATTGGAAAATGGATTCCATCTATGAGTCGAGGCAAGAAATTTTCCTCACCGATTTCGAGACACTCTTGCAAATGCCTCGGGATCACACCTATGGGCAACCCTTAGTTAGCGTCAGGGCCGGTCCACACCTAACGTTTGTGGATTATTTATTCCTGAACAATACGTTTCCCGTTCCTATAGGACCTCTCATTCGAGCCTTTTAGTCCGCTCTATATCTGAGGCGGCTTGCAATCCATCATCCATATAAGTAAAAATGTCTTGGCTCCATACCATGACATCAACCATAGCTAGAAAGAAACGCATGTACTCCCTGAGGTCCTCATCTCGTTTTTGACTCACACTTGGGTGTGAAATTCACGAATTAATGATACTACACTAAGCTATGCTATTTAAAGCCATGCTTCGATCATCATCCACAACAACTTGTGTTTCCGCAAAAGCCTTGATCATTTTCATCTTAGCATGTCACAATGTCAATCTGTACCATATCATTAATTTCCACCAATGTATAACCTCTAAGCTCGTACGTCTCAAAGAAGGTTGTTAAGCAAGAGAATAAATTCTCTGCCACCAAACAGATACATATTTAGTAGAGATCAACAAATACAACACTACAATGTCGGACATACAATCCATTTTCAAGTTCTTTTTGGGTCTGAACGAAACCAGAGGCACCTTATTCCTTATATTATATGTCCAATACAGGAGAGAGATCCTCGAATATACGGTTGATCTCCAAGTATGTTTGGATGATCACCACTTATTACCTTGTCTAGAGGACCAGCCCAATCATGACATCAGTAATCATCGATTCGATGTGAAGATCTCCGGTCTTCAACCACCGTCTTCATATCTTTGACTTTTAGTCATCATAACAGTTACTCAGAATAGGTTAAACTCGGTTTTTCCAAATAACTCGCACGTCTTATAACCATATGATATATAAAAATAACACAGATATCATTCCAATCCAAAATATTCTTTTATGCAAATATTCATTATCTTCGGGAAAGGTTCCCATTAATTTTACAAAAGATAAATTCTTTTAAACTTATAGTTTAATCTTCCTTTGTATGTCATTTTCAAAATATTCCATTTCATTTTTCACAACATAAACCAAATTAAAATTCATCAAACAAGTCGGGATTATCGAGCCTTACTAAGGTAATCATTTATTTTATTATTCCCAATCTTAACCTATTCATCCCATAGAGTAAAACTGGTAGTCCTCCATATTTAACACCCATAAGGTAATTGGTAAATTTAATTACCATTTAACGTTTCAAATCTATTTAAAGATTTAACTATCGCATGGAATAAAACTGGTGATAGTCCATCTCGATCATTTCTCTTATTTGGTAAATTTAATTATCACTTTTTATGTTTAAATTTATTTGAAGATTCATAAAAATTCCAGTTCAGTTTTAATTCCAAAAATCATTATTTAATGATTATTCAACTTCTAGAAATTTGTCTTTCCTTTACATGGGTTGAAGAACAAATGTCATATAAAACACTAGTCGCAAAAAACCCAAAATCGTCTTCCATTAATATGGAATCTTCACGGGAACCTGAACAATTTATAATCAATATAAATTTCCATATTCGACTAATATTATAATTGGAATAACGACAAGGCCATTTAAATTCCACAAATAGTAAACGCCTTCCTTTACAGAAACTCATCTTGATTATTATTAATCGAATTCCATTCAATGCCAATTTAATTAAATAAACTAGAAATCGTTCTCTAAACCAAAATTAAAAGAATTTATTCCATTAATAAATTGGTTTAAGAATAATATTATTTAAGATACCTTTCACAACAAAACAAAATCCAATTTATTATTTTTGAAAATCATTAGATTATTATTCTAGTTATTAATTAGTTCATTCAGATAAAAATATCTTTTACCTTTTCATGTGTGGAATATTTCATCCAAAATCTTTCTAAATCATTTATTATGATATTACATAATTTATTTATATTTTTAATAATTTTAATAAGGCACCTATAATCGGTTTCCAATATCGGCCAACGAACTTCGTCCATAGCCACCTTTTCCAATACTGATTTAGACATATTTTAAAATTCTAACTATTCAAATTTAAATGTCCTATATTCGTTGGAAATATTTTTTCAATGCGAACCTAATGGTTCCAGTTTTATGAGAATCCGACGGTCGGATCTCCTGTTACGTCCATTTCAAGTTAATGGTTGAAATTCGCGAACGGTCGCCACGCGGCATGTTCTATTCTAACCATTTAAATATATATATATATATATATATATATATATATAATATCGTTGTTTCCATTTAAATAGTATTTTATAAAATGTTTCTAAATTCGTTTAGAAACAATTCCAACTTCCATTTCAATTTTAAATTGAAATTGAACATTCCATTTTATTATGATCTCAAAATGTTAATATTTTCACAATGTCATATTTTGAAATTCAGTCTTCTCGATATTCATTATAAAAATGAATAAAATTAATATAAAATCCGTTCGAGTCAAAATAGCATTTATATACTTAATTCGTCTTCGCATTTTCCAATATTATAGTGTCCATCCAAAATCGGACATCCAAGCCAATTTTCAAATTTCATTGAATGTTATATTATCCAACCATTCGTATATATTTCGGGTTGGAATAATATTCAACAAATATCGATATAGATAAATTTATATGGATTACATTCATCATATACACCCAACGATAGTTGCAAACAACTATTAGCATCCAAAATGACATCCAATGTGCATTTTATTTTCATATGGGCTTCAATCAAATAATTGACGCTCACATAAATCCGTCAATCAAATATCATCCCATGACCCGTGTGGGATTTTCAACCAACAACAATTATTTAACGAATCATCACTCGCATACAATGCACACACTGTAGTCACAAATAAATAGATACTCAACTATCAAATGGCATTTACGGCGCCTCAAGTGTCCATCCACGGAGTATGAAATGCGAGTGTCACATATTCATACAACGCTTCAAATGCAAATGATTTGTGAATAGTTCATGTGTTGAACTCTAAAAAGGGTAATAAAACTACATGATACTATTCTAACATGCAACTTAAAATGCATAACTAACTAACTACTCTAACATACTAATTTAATATAAAAGTTCTCACTTTTCATGCAACTATATAATAATTTAGTTGGAGCTCTCTGTAACAACCTGAATTCCGACAGACCGATTTTTTTTAAAATTCTAATCCATCGAAACTCGTGTTGGTTTCCCTGGTTTCCTGCAGAAAAGACAGAGATATAAAATATATTAGAACACTGAAAATATCTCACAGTGGAATGGATGAAATATAATATAATCAAAATATAGTCAGACCCAAATTATAATACTGCCTAACCAGTATCCAAAGCTATCATATCTCTGCCACAAGTCTGACCTGCGGGTATGTGACGAGGAGGGTATTAGAACACAGTTTCTGGTGACTGGGTTTAAAGTAACAATACATATACCGTTCAATCACATTTTCTTACTTATTAGGTTACTTGGGTTAACAGCGCTCAAGGCTTACACACACGTCATATCCATTTACTCCCAGTTGATTAGCTTAATAAAGTATATACGTAGCTACCCCCAAATTAAGGTACACCCCATCACTCACACGGTCTCCGCTGTAACGCCGTAGAAATATACACAGTCCCTCATACTACGCCAGAGTGACATACAGACCTATATATAACCATGCTTCCTTCCGCATAGAACCATTTCCTCCATGCTACATAAGCGTACAGACAGCCACCTTTGATCGAATCAGATCGTAGAGTAGTGCCCTAGAGCCTACGATACACCACGCAGAGCAGACATGCATGTATCTAGACTTTCCCACGTACGTATAATTAATCGTACTCGACGCCTTAACCGCACATAACGTCTAATGCACACTGAGTTCCGTGGAAGGGTTGTACAAGAAACACGTAACTCGGTTGGGAGCTTTTCTATATCTGTATAGGCCCGTCTTTAAGAGCCTCAAAATACAGATATCCTTCAGGTCTGTTTTTCATGGTGGATGTGGCCCCACCTCGGCCCCACCCTCAACTAGTAAAGACTACAAGAGCTAAGCGCCTTACCCTTAATAAACAATCTAAACATCTAGTTAACGTCTCCCGTAAACCATCGTGCCTCGATAGTGAAAGGTGGATGGCGTCTTGGGTTTAGCTCTAGTCTTTTCGCATCCCACTGGTTGCCGATGACGGGTACTCGACGATATACTATCCTCGCTGGTCGTGACCCCTGCCTCCCAGTTGAGGCGACCACCGAATCACCCTAGTGTCATCTTGTCACAACATTCTAACTGCAAAGCTACTTTTGCAGTCAAGGCTTCTCACCTGGTAGTCATGCACAGACCCAACCTCAGTGAGCACAACCCGAACACTGCACCACCACAGAGGACTACATGGGGCACCTTCCATGTCCTAGGAAGCCGCATGCTTCCCCTTCTAGTCCTTCGAAGCCTACAGAATAATCAGATGAACATGTGCTCCCCTCGTGCCTCATGACACCACGATGATGTACCCCGTTGAGTTATTCACCCTCAAACATACGAACTACACCAAGCGCCTCAGTTTAATGTGTTATTAGACCCTATGTCTAAACATTCAATCATGCACTTGCTCCACCTCATCGGGTTACCATCTAACTTGGTTATTCCCATTCACATTGACTTCTTATTCAAGTTACCAAGTTCCTCTTGCTTATTAATTTCAATCATACAACTTAACCCATTTAAGTTTATTAATAAGCCCACAACATGTTATTCTCTAGATTGTGAACCAAGGTCCGTAATCCACAATCCCTTTATATTATTGTTTGATTTCATAGTTACAATAACATGTTATACTTAATATGTAATTAAGTTTATCTCAATTCATATGTTTTCTACTTAGCATGTCACTCATTATTTATGATTAAATATAACTTATTACATTTCATAAGTTTGCCTCATTCTTTCTTATTTAATCATAATTCCATCTTATACTGTCACTAACACTTATTGTTGTTTACTTATTAACTTAGTTTTCTTAACTAAGGTTTACTAATAATTTTTCTTCCATAAATATAACTTATGTTGTTCTCATCCGTATATTTCAGATTCTCGTTCTTATAAATAACTTAATTTACAATTAAGTACAGCTTATCTCATCACATAAGTTATTCCATTTTCTTTATCGTTTATAACCTAATGTTATAATTTCCACTTGTCCCTAAAAGAAGCCTACCTAGTATATAATATTTTCATTAATGTAATTTATTTATAATAGGCTATTATCATTCCCCATTCATTCCACTTCTTTTATTGTTGTAACTTTCGATTATATCCTTATTCATTTCAATTAATAACAATTAGTGTTGTTTATTTTTATCCTTATATATATATATATGTGTGTGTGTGTATATATATATATATATATATATATATATATATATATAAGCTAGACCTCTCACATTAAGCCGACCATTTGTGGATGTTGGATTTGCCGGGCGGATCCGGGTAGACTTCTACCACATGTTTGACTTAACTTCGTGCCTTAGCATCGTTACATGTATATTTGCGCACTAAACCTCTCACATTAAATTAACAACTTGTAGACGCTGGATTTGTCGGGCGGTTCCGGGTAGAGTTCTACCATAGGTTGTGTTAACTACCAAAAACCCGCTCACGCATTATGTCGAACAGAATATGTGCATTGTATATACCTACAAGATCGTTCACTAGCGGCCACCACCTGGTCGGTCAGGAGACAAGCTCCACCTGGTCGGTCACGAGGCCAGCTCCATCTGGTCGGTCTGCTCTCCAAAAACTGCTAACCAACATCCTGATCGATTAATGGAGGCTTCAACGGTTCGCTATAGTGGTCGGCTTCAAGCAGGTTGGCATCGCCACTAGGTCGGTCGAGAGGAGCACCATCTGGTCGCTCTCATTTTCTGGTCGGTCTTGGGAGGAGCACCGCCGGATCGGTCAAGCTCAAAGCATAGGTCGTATAGGAGCCTTCTTTCCAGTTGCATGGTTTGGCAGAGAAGTAGATAAGAGCGGTGGCATAGTTGTAATATCAGAGGGTCGGTTTTTAACATTAAAGAAAGCTGGTCGGTTTGCAACTTTAAATCTTAGTCGGTCACGTGTATTAAAGCTGATCGGTCTCCCAATATAAAATGCTGGTCGCTCCGAATTCTGGTCGCGCTAACTCCTGCTTAATGCCAACCGAGTGCCAACTCGTCGCCAAACTAGCGCCAACTATACACATCAAATTACGAGTGTGCCACTACCCCTAGACTTCAACTATAAATACACCCTTTCTCCACACTTCAAGGGGGAGATTCGAACACCCGGAAGGGCTGCTAAAATCATTTCTCCAAGGCATTCTCAAGTTTCATCCATGGAAATCCATTCAAGCTCCACTTAAGCAACACAAGTCTCCATTGAATTCTCTCTAGAAACTTTGATCTACTATTAAAATGCTATGGAATCGAAGAGATCTACCTCTAAAGTGAAGCATTGAAGGCTTTTCATCCATTTCAATCAATACTTGGGGAGATCTAACCGATCCACTAGCTAATTCAAGTGCGATTCACATCAAAGAGGGAGAAATGAGAGATTCGTTATAAATTGAGGGAGATTTGTATGGCGTTGTACTTGGAATCATGAAAGTGATAATGGAAAATGTTTGCATTGTGGACGTAGGTCACGTTTGACCGAACCACTCTAAAAATTGTGTGTTCCTCTCTCTTATTGCTTTGTTTTTGCGAATTGCGGTCTCACATTTCTTCATACATGCTTTTTATTGTATTTCTCCCTTAATTTGGAAACGTGCTTTCTTAGCACCTTGCCACTGAACGGGCGACGCACTCTTTAGAGCATCGTATTTGGTGTTTGATCATTTTTTTATTAAAATATTAGGCGCCCACCGTGGGGCCGCATTCGCACTTCTCCCAAACTCGACAAGGTTAAGAACTTTGCACGTAAGATCTAGGCTTGCTTCAACCATAGATCTCGCAAATCTCAGATCTGGGCCAATCGACGAGCTATCTTCCAAAGTCAAATCCATGTCCGAGATAATGGCTAAGTCCAAGAAAACCGCAAGTAAAACCGTTGGAGAAAACGACAACAACGACGACGTCAACAATGTTGCTAACAACGAAGCTACACCTCTTACTAACCGCTTCGAGGTTGGTCAAAATTTCATAACCGGAGCTGGAGTAACAAGGGTCGAGCTAGATGTCGTTGTCGCTAATCTACACCAACGGATGGAAGCTTCCAGTAAAGCCTTGTTGGATGCTAACAAAACTCTTGTGGATGCTAATCAAACTTTGATGTATAAAGTGAGCGCTCTCCTAAACGCTCAAGCCAATCCCGCTCCTCCTCAAAAGGCTCATGTCAACCTTGAGGGAAACACAAGTTCATCAACTTTCGATCATTATTGCAATGATAACATTAAAGGGTTCAACGGAGCCGACATTCATGCTTCCAAGCTGAAAGCCAAAAGCGTTTCCAATCGAGATGCCCAGCGAGCCGCAAGTCCTGAAAGGGGAGCACCTTCCCTTGCTGAAGGAAAAGGACCCATACACTCTAATCGCGATCAAGCATCCGGAAAGGAAATCGAGGTCCGCTCTCCCAAGCGACACTACTCAAAAGGGGACATCGAGGACGTGGTGAAGCGGATGATGAAAGACGGCCTAACCGGCAAAGATAGCGAAAGGGAATGGGATTTTTCTCCGAGCAGAAACCCATTCACCAGGAGAATTCGCAAAGCTGAGCTTCCGAAGAAGTTCGCACATCCCACCTTGCCTCCATACGATGGGACTGCTGATCCAAATCACTTTCTATATAGATATGAGTGGCACATGAATGTGGCTAAAGCGACGGATGAGATTAAGTGCTTGTGCTTCCCGCTCTATCTAGAAAGCGTCGCATCGCTATGGTTTACAAGGCTCCCACCCAAATCCATCGATCGCTTTGATGATTTGACTCATAAGTTCAAAGTGCATTTCAGGTTGCAGGCCACAAAAGCTAAGGATGTCATCTCCCTCACATCAATGAAGCAGAATCCTGGAGAGTCAGTTAAAGCTTTCCTCAACAGGTTCAATACCGCTTTAACTGAAGTAGGGAATCCTGACCCCGCATGATCTTAGCATCTCTAATCGGCGCTATAGACAAGAATAGAGAATTCGGTCGATGGATCAAAATGAAGGAGACGAACACGCTGGAAAAGTTCCAGAAGAAAGCCGAGGAGTATATGAGAGTGGGAGATCATCATGTGCTTCATCAGACTGTTGATCCTCCCAAAGGCGCTGACATCCAGCTTAATCAGCACGATATCCAGGGGCTGAATGATACCATAGAAAACATTTTCCTTGCCACCAAGGATACCGAGCACTATCCGGAGCCACCAAAGTTCAAGGTTACTAAGAAAACTCTGGACACTGGAAAGTACTGTCGACTCCACAAGCTGCCGGGTCATGATACAAATGAATGCAGAATTCTCCAAAGCATAATTGAGGAAATGATTCAGAATGGCAAACTACAACAGTACATCAAGAATCTACAATCCTCAAATGCCGCTCAGACTCCTCAGGGGCAAGGCTCTCTCTTGGTTCAACCCAATAACAGGCCAATCATCAACTGAGGGCTGATGGGAATCTCATTTCAACAACTCGAAATAAGCGATCATCATCGCCTTTCCTTACTTACTGCTTTGTTACTTGCTTTACTTTACATCTTGCTTTCTGTTACATTCAAAACTTCTTGTAAAAAACTTGTAATATTGCATAAGGATTGTACTGAACAATATCTCTATGGATAAAGTCCTGCATACTTGTGTGAATCTCTTACTTACAAGATCTTCGTTAATTCAAGACTTGCTAAAAGACGATTCTCTATTACAGGTTATAGGACAAATGCTCGCTTCCTCGAAACCCGATGCACTATGGCGAACTCTACAACACTTATACAAGCATGGGATGCACAAAGTGTCGACACATCTAAGTGCGATCATAAAAACACCATCTTGAAGGGTGGTTAGAAGGGATGGCCAAATATGAGACGACGGAGAGGTCAACAAGCATATCTAAAATCAACGCCGCAGGTTGTAAGTTCCAAGGGGCAACTTGTGCTCAATCATGAACACTTGCCATGATCAAGTGCTTCAAGTACAAGGCCAATGTTCGCTCCACAGAAAGACGCAAACCCCGCAAATCCCAAAAGAGCACGACTTCTCAATCCGGTTGCAATTGCTTATCACAACTAAGCACATCCAATGCGACTGTTAAAGTCTACCTCATGGGTTCCAAGCTTCACAAAAAAAGGCAGATCCCTGATAGCTTGATTAAGTCCCTATCTCCTGATGTGGTGCAATTCACAAGCATGGATCACCCGATACATCAAGAGGGCTCACCAGGTCGATGACCATGGCGGAACATCCGACTTCATAAGTCGCAGCTTCCTTAGCGAGGTCCCGCAAGCGTTGACCACACGATACATCAAGGTGACTCACTAAGTTGAACAACCCATGAACGAACAAGCGACTACTTATGGCCCAGATTCCTAAATCGAGATCGTTTGCCATGCCAAAGCATCCAGTAAAGGAACTGGCGTCTGTCCCACGGATTCAAATATAAGACCTCCCATGCGGGGGCACAAAAAAGTCTAGCCTCTCTTCGTGAGAGCAACGGCGAAAGACCTCCCCATGCGGGGGCATAAAAAAGTCTAGCCCCTCTTCGTGAGAGCAACGGCGAAAGACCTCCCCATGCGGGGGCATAAAAAAGTCTAGCCCCTCTTTGTGAGAGCAACGGCGAAAGACCTCCCTATGCGGGGGCATAAAAAAGTCTAGCCCCTCTTTGTGAGAGAAACGGCGAAAGACCTCCCCATGCGGGGGCATAAAAAAGTCTAGCCCCTCTTCGTGAGAGCAACGGCGAAAGACATCCCCATGCAGGGGCATAAAAATGCCTAGCCCCTCTTCGTGAGAGCAACGGCGAAAGACCTCCCCATGCGGGGGCATAAAAAAGTCTAGCCCCTCTTCGTGAGAGCAACGGCGAAAGACCTCGCCATGCGGGGGCATAAAAAAGTCTAGCCCCTCTTCATGGGAGCAACGATGAAAGTCCTCCCCATGCGGGGGCATTAAATCCCAAGTCCTTCCTTTAGCGGGGGCATCCAACATAAAGTCCTCCCCTAGCGGGGGCATCAAATCCCAAGTCCTCCCTTAGCGGGGGCATCAAACCCAAAGACCTCCCCTAGCGGGGGCACCCCACATAAGACCTTTTCAAGCAAAGGCAGAAAGATGCAATGACTTCTCCAAGTAGAAGTCCCCAAATTAATTGATCAAATTCACAATTCTGATCCATCCAACGGCTACTATCGCCTTGGCATCAGCAGCCCAAAGCAAAGTATTGATCCGATCAGGTACACGTTTCATAAACCGTCATATGAAATCACGTAATTCATTGCAAAAGCATAACTTGAAATCTGCAATCCAGAACCCAAGCGCCATTGTGAATTTAAACTCGAATACCATGTCTATGCAAACAGCGTTTGACAAATCATAACTGTTAAATAAAGCAGTTCTGCATAGATATGACATTCAATTTATTATACATCATTCATTAATGATTAACTAACCTGTTATTGATGTGGATGATCAATAACAACGTATAAGTCCAAACTCGTGCAAGTTCTTGTCTTCATTACAGAACAGGTGTTACGAAGCACAAAGTCTAGTCAAAAAGTTCAAACTTGGATCGTCTGGAATCAGCGAGTCAAAGCAAGATTTGCTATAGCAAACAAAATGCTACTACCGAATTCCAACGCAGACCATGATAGCAACGCTCTTTTCGAAGCCCGCATTTCTCGCAAGCAAAAAATACAAGCTTCGAGGGGCAAATGTTAACTACCAAAAACCCGCTCACGCATTATGTCGAACAGAATATGTGCATTGTATATACCTACAAGATCGTTCACCAGCGGCCACCACCTGGTCGGTCAGGAGACAAGCTCCACCTGGTCGGTCACGAGGCTAGCTCCATCTGGTCGGTATGCTCTCCAAAGACTGCTAACCAACATCCTGATCGATGCATGGAGGCTTCAACGGTCCGCTATAGTGGTCGGCTTCAAGCAGGTTGGCATCGCCACCTGGTCGGTCGAGAGGAGCACCATCTGGTCGCTCTCATTTTCTGGTTGGTCTTGGGAGGAGCACCGCCGGATCAGTCAAGCTCAAAGCATAGGTCGTACAGGAGCCTTCTTTCTAGTTGCATGGTTTGGCAGAGAAGTAGATAAGAGTGGTGGCATAGTTGTAATATCAGAGGGTCGGTTTTTAACATTAAAGAAAGCTGGTCGGTTTGCAACTTTAAATCTTAGTCGGTCACGTGTATTAAAGCTGATCGGTCTCCCAATATAAAATGCTGGTCGCTCCGAAGTCTGGTCGCGCTAACTCCTGCTTAATGCCAACCGAGTGCCAACTTGTCGCCAACCTTGCGCCAACTATACACATCAAATTACGAGTGTGCCACTACCCCTAGACTTCAACTATAAATACACCCTTTCTCCACACTTCAAGTGGGAGATTCGAACACCCGGAAGGGCTGCTAAAATCATTTCTCCAAGGCATTCTCAAGCTTCATCCATGAAAATCCATTCAAGCTCCACTTATGCAACACAAGTCTCTATTGAATTCTCTCTAGAAACTTGGATCTACTATCAAAATGCTATGGAATCGAAGAGATCTACCTCTAAAGTGAAGCATTGAAGGCTTTTCATCCATTTCAATCAATACTTGGGGAGATCTAACCGATCCACTAGCTAA
Source organism: Allium sativum (assembly GCA_030737875.1). NCBI lineage: Eukaryota > Viridiplantae > Streptophyta > Magnoliopsida > Asparagales > Amaryllidaceae > Allium > Allium sativum. Next base: position 414,846,324 of record CM060923.1, on the reverse strand, counting down.
TTCAAGTGCGATTCACATCAAAGAGGGAGAAATGAGAGATTCATTGTAAATTGATGGAGATTTGTATGGCATTGTACTTGGAATCATGAAAGTGATAATGGAAAATGTTTGCATAGTGGACGTAGGTCACGTTTGACCGAACCACTCTAAAAATTGTGTGTTCCTCTCTCTTATTGCTTTGTTTTTGCGAATTGCGGTCTCATATTTCTTCATACATGCTTTTTATAGTGTCTCTCCCCTAATTTGAAAACGTGCTTTCTTAGCACCTTGCCACTGAACGGGCGACGCACTCTTTAGAGAATCGTATTTGGTGTTTGATCATTTTTTGATTAAAACAGGTTGAATTTAACCTCGTGTCTAAGTGCAGTTACAGTTTTCTATTTACTGTAAATTTTTTATATAATTTAGGCGTGTCCATTCTTTCAAACTTTTTACTATAATCTATATTTTACAAGTCATCATATTAAGCCCATTTTATGTCGCATGTTCTTTCTAACATGTAATTAATTCTATTCTAACATGTAATCATTTAATCATGTAATTGTTCAAATCTGACAAATTGACATGTAATTTTCTCAATTCTACAGTTAATAATTCAAGCACATAATATGCCACAACTTAATCTTGTAATTAGAGCATGTATGTATACAATAGTAATCGTTACAGATATTTCAACATATGAACATTTCAGCATATTAATCGTTTCAACATATGAATTTTGCAACAAATTAATATTTTAACATATTAATATTTCAACATGTCATATTAGTATTTCATCACTTTAATCATTCTGGCAAATTTACATTTCATATAAACAGGGAATGTCGAACGATAATGTATCATTATCAAAAATTATATAACTTAAATCCACTCATCTAAACTGCTTTCCAATTCTGAAACCTGGTCCAGATCTAGCATTCCTTGGTTTCCCCTAATTGGATTTAGAACCTAGTAACCATGGATCCACAATTCTTACTAATAGAAAAGGGAAGAAAGAGGAGAAAATTGAAATAGACCAGATCTAAGAAATTTCCTTACTTCGAATATGATTCTGAACACCTTCTTATTAATATTCATTCTTTTCCTCCAGATCATGATTCAGATTTTTCCTAAACTAATTATCTTATTTTTCAGAAGAGATTTGAGGAGGAAGAAGAATGGCATATTATAGACATTGTCTTAGAAATATGAGATTTAGGCCAGGCTCTACTTGCCTATTTATGGGTGTTCAGATCTTATCGTACACGCAACGCTGAGTTTGCAACGAACGTCGTTAAGAAAACACTCCAGATTTAGGCTAGATCTAAGGTGGGTCGACCCTTGGGTCGAGCCCCCCATTTATGGGTCGACCCTTAGGTCGGCCCCCTATTGGTCCCGCAAGTTGTTTTGGTGGAGAAGTTGAATTTCAAATATTTGAATTTGTGAAATTTATTTAACTGTTATACTCACATATAGTCTTCTTATACGTATACAAATCTTCTAATGACCATTTTACGTGTATATATATATATATTAATATGCACAACTTTACTTCCTTTTCAAAATTCAAACGGTGTTGTACCGTTATTTAATTCTTGCCACATTTCTTTGATTACATCCTTATCTTGAACTATATCTCTTGTGTGTGTGTATATATATATTTCTATACATATACGTGTATATTTACATGTACATGTACACATATATTTTTCTACACTTCCTTATATATATACTTTTTCTTATATGTGCATTTATACATATTTTCTCTTTAGAACATGTGTTATTTTAGCCGCTCCCTTAAAACAAAAATATGATGCCGGTGGGGATCGAACTCTGTACCTCTTGTATGCAAGCCACATGCTCTAACCACTGGACTACTAAGGCTATTGGTAACAAGGCTTAGAACAATGGTAGTTATTGTTCTCTTCTTATTCCTCTTTTTTCTGTTTGTTACAATATTTCAATTAAACCATTGCAAGAATATTTTTCTTTTATAATTAATGCATAATATTTGTAAATCAGTGCATGCAACATATTTACATTTCATGCAACCAGTCCTTTCTTTATTTCAATGCATGTATTACATTTTTATTTGCATTGATCTTCTCTTCTTTTTCAGTGCATGTATTTATTACATGCAATAACATATTATCATTAATTTATTCTTCTTGTGTATATTTTATGTCTATGTATATATATATACACAAACGTTATTTAGTTATTAAATTGCCATAGAATTTGGGGTGTTACATTCTCCCATCCTTAGGAAATTACGTCCTCAAAATTTGATAAGGGTAAAGTAGACAATCCCTCGCATAACATCTATCCATCTTATGTGCATCCAATTTTTGCAAACATTGTGCACTTGTGCAAAGTGTAATACAACATAATAATACATGTATGCCTAGCGGTACCTCCTTTATGTATGCAAATTTTTCAAAAACTCTTTAAAAACATAATGCTGACATCCTAAATATACTGGAAGTTCTACATGAATGCAATATTTTGAAAATATAAATACATTTTCAACCAAATTTTCCCATATTATTGCAGAGCAAGAGCGTAGTTCATCCAACTGTTGCATCCAAAATCCTACCAACCAACTTTTTTTTCGAATTTAAAAAAAATGATTTTCTAAATTCGATTTATTGAGATGATAGATGGTGATAGAATATCTTGGATCAGTGGATAATGCAATTCGGCAGCCCTTCGAGGTGGTAAAAATTGATCCCTAAAATCGTGGAAGCCATAGCCTATTTATAGGAGAAGTTGGAGTGAAGTGGTGAGCTGAAATGTGTATATGTAGGCTATGGGTCCAACATACGACAAAATACAGAAATGCCACTGCCAGTTGTAACTAGTTGTCTAACTGAATTCGTGTTCGACCGTCCCGCGGGAAGTATGTTCGAGCCACCGTGCTCGACCGACCCTGTTGGTTCAAGCCATTCTGTTCGAGCCTTCATGATTGTTTGAGCTTATGTTGTTCGACCCTTATTACGTTCGAGCCTGGAGATGGTTCAATCCAAGAGATGTTCGACCCTGGAGATGTTCGAAAGACCCCATGGTTTCACATGTTATGTTGTATTTGTCCCTCACTTGTTCGACCCTTCTATGATGTTCAACCCTGTTTGACTGACCCTCAATGCTCCAGCCACGTACAATGTCCGACTCTCTTGTAATGTTCGAGTGGCTTTATAGCTCGAAGCATGCTCGAGCTCGACCCATATTTTGGACATATGTTCGACCCTTTAATTGGTGCATGTTTTTAATGGATAAACATTTCCCCCTCGAAGTTTGTAATTCTTAGTTTGTAAAAATTACGAGCTTTGAAATATTACGCCATTTAATAGATCGAATCTTGGTTTTCCACAAGTCAAGAAGTCTGGTTTTAATGTGGGTCGAGCATCAAATATTTAAACTGGTCAACATTGTACTAATCTGGTCGAACAAACTCTTTAGATCGAACAGACAATCTGGGTCGGACGGTCATCATGGGTCGAACACACATTTTGGGCCGACCATTCATTATGGGTCGGACGTTCATTCTTGGTCGAACGTGTATGTTTGTCTCCCACTCTTTATGTATATTCTTTGGCTCCTCATTTTCATAATTTGCTCATTTTTTCTAAAGAACCCAGTTTAATGGTGGCCGTGTTTCTTTCTTGAAGGTCCCTCCATCGCAATCCTAGCTACTGTTAGCTTCTAACGAACCAGCCGAATGATTGCCATCGAGTTCCAATTCATCAGTCGAGTTCGGGCTTCGCTCGATTAGCTTCAAATTGAACAGTGTGTTTTTCTTTGAAGTGCTTCATTATAAAAGAGGTGATTTTATTTTTGGTTTTCATTCACATTAGTCTTTCGTCGAACTAGTTTTGGATGAATAGGGTTTTGTATATCTTGGATACTGTCTGGATTGAACCACCTTTTGGGACTGTAATACTCGTAATTCATAATGGATTGAATTAGATTAGGAATGAGAATGTGTAATTGGATTTGTTTGAGGAATTCAAATCACCCAAAATCCTTTAAACTCTGATTTGTACTCGATGCACACTAGGTGCTTTATTAAATGCCCGTGACGTGCAATTTCTATTCATTTTTCTGATTTGCTCACACTCTTGTGCTTTATAGACTTGCTACTGATTCTTGTGCTTATTTTAAGTTTAAACTGTGAACGATTTCTAAATTGTTGACCTTTGGTATGCGAAACTTGGCATTGATTACCTGTGGAAATAATTTGATTGGGCTGACCCAATCCCAACATAATTCCATGTCCATTTTAGTGGGTCTGCTTGTCCTGGTGCCATCATGCTTGGCCTTGCTTCAAACTCGAACGTGTTCAACCAAATGGTGGCCAAGCATGTTCGATCAGATGGGGGCCAAGCACGTTCCACTGAATTAAGGATCGAGCATGCTCGTCTTGTCTGGGTTCGGACATGCTTGATCCCTACGGGGTCAGACATGTTTGACATAAATGTGGGTCAAGCATGTTCGACCCAGTTAAGGCTCAAATATGCTCGACCCTGTTTGGGTTCGGACATGCTCGATCCTTACGGGGTCGCACATGTTCGACCCTGATGAGGGTCAAGCTTGTTCGACCCAGTTGAGGCTCGTGCATGCTCGACCCTGGCTGGATTCGGCATGCTCAACACTACGGGGTCGGGCATAATCGACCCGCATGAGGATCGAGCACGCTCGACCCAGTGTGGCTCGTGCATGCTTGAGTTGCTTGGGGTCGAACATGTTTGCTTCCCAAAGATGAACACAATCTTATCGTTTATGGAACAACCCACATATTTATGAAAATATATTTAAATGTTTAATTTAAATATTGTATTATTGATCAAATATTAGTTTAAATACACATTTTGCATACGGATGAATTTTGACTTGAAACCACTTCCATTGAGTCGAAAATGTCGTTTATGACTTTTATAACTATAACCATCGATATGTTTGGAGTAAGTGAATTTTTGAGTCTTTGAGTTGGGCTTGGTTTAGCCAAGTCTAGCCCACTAAACTTGAGTAGGAAGCTCCCTTATTAATCACTTCACCTACTCCCCCTTTCGTTAACTTCTCATTTATTTCCTATTACCTCCAAATCTAAAGGAGGAGGAAATTAATATTCCTAAGTTCCAATCTTAGGAAATCTAGTGTTAGCTTAGCTAATTCAAGGAGAAATCTAGGTAAGACCATCTCCATTTTCCTCTACTTGGTTCCTCTTCCAATTTTGGGAATTTTTTCTAAAACTAACCATTGGAATTGGTATATTTATATACTTAGGTTGAGGATTTGTAAGCTGCATGCGAAGAGAAGTTGATTTGACTTGGATTTAATTCATCTCCTTGCATTAAACAATCAAAGGTGAGTTCTTTGAGAACTAACAGGTATGCCTCAAGCTATATGCTTGTACAGTGTGCTCTTGGCACGTATATGTTGTGTGTGCAATGCATGAATTGGTTTGTTTGGATGATAACTCTATAATTTACGAGTTTGGATTTCATTTATGTGAATATCCTTGAATGTGATGTAAACCCATGAATGTATGTTCATACATGTGCTTTAGTGTGTTAGTGAGTGTTTTTAATCTACCTAAGAGTCTAGACCAAATATGTATCGATCCGGAACTTTTAAGTGATGTTTTTTTTCCCTTGGAAAACATTCACAAAGTAGGTCAGACGTCTGAAAATAATTTCCGACGTCTGAACCGGTCTCTGCAAATTTACAAAGACCCATTTCAGATGTTTGAAACCTATTTTTAGACGTCTGAAGCAGCTCAGACGTCTGTAAATAGGTCCAGACGTCTGATTTACCCTACAGTTTTATTTATTTATACTGTCGACCGGCGGTCGACAATTCAGATACGTTCAGGTTTATCCCCGGCTGAGTTTCGGCCCGATTGCTCTTTTCTAGTATTTTCTTAGTTACCCTAATTCATGAATTTGAGCTGCTCAGATTTATTGATATTTTTGAGATTTGATTTATGTCAAAACAAGAATTTTGAGTATGATCGTTATTACGATCGATATAATAATAAATTTGCCACTTCAACTATAAAGGCACTTTATATTATTAGTAGATACCAAATTCTTTTATTTAAACGGTTTCCAATCTTACTTCATTATACGAAGCTATTTTACGAAATCATTTTATAATTCTTTTTCAATCTACTAGTATATATTTTATAAACCTTTTTCTCGTTCGTATTAGAAATCTAATTAAATGCCTTAGTAAAACCAACGACTATGACCCCTTGCGTTTACTTCGATGGTTAATTCTTGGACTGATTGAAAATTGTGGCAATGATCGTCTTTTGTATTTAGTGGACAATACGACTTGTTTGTAAATATTCGAGTAGAGCTAGTGGTCATGCGACATATAGCTAAACTCTTATAGTTACTAGCTTGGATTAATTTGCACTACCTTGGATCGATTGTGATCTTTTCATGATTTTATTTATTTTGATGATCTTCGGATCATCCTGAGGAACTTTGGTTCATCGAGGGACTTCGGTTCACTCTAGTAGGGTCATGATCCGCAGGACTTTGAGCCATCTCGGAGCTTCGGCTCAACATATAGGCTAGCTACCTAGAGATCGCGTCTCATCTCGATACACGTGTTGGTTGAGTCTTCGGACTCCCAGGTTGAGTCTCTGGACTCCCATCTCGTGGCCTACACTCTTGTTTTCAATGTGACTTATAGATTTCTGGTTTTTGATTTCTGGAATTGGGATTTTATTGATATTAATTTATCAATCTGGTTTTCATTGACATATGTGCTATCAGTTTTTGTATTAATTTGATATGATTTATGATTTCCGCGAGTAGCTATATAACTTTGGATGAGATATTCTTTTATAGCTCTGTTATAGATTTATGAGATATATTGTAGACATTATTGAGTACTACATTTATGTGTGTTCACTTTTATTATAGTACTTATGTGTCAAACATTTGTTTATATCTCTTATTATACGCCACTTTATGAGATAAGTTCAACTAGACTGATCCATTTATTGTTTATTTTCCTATAAATAATACTCGGCCAGACCCGAGTATTGCAGGTGCTTCCAAATGATTTCTAGCAGGATCCAAACTTTATTCCTTTGGCTAGCTACACTATAGTTGTAGATTCTATTGATATGTATATGAGAATGCGACTCTTACATATTCGTATTATTTTGGATTGTACTGAATTTGTCCTTGTAACACCCCGCATTTTTAAGTATAATTAAAAATAAAATATATGAAAATATGCTTATGATAGGTAAATAATGGTGATGCATAAGAAGAATTAATTAATACATGAAAGAGAAGAAAAAATTAGTTCGATAACGGTGTGTGTAACGGAAAAGATAGTAAAATGGGGATAATTAATTTAAGAATCAGGAATTAGGTAAAATGGACATCACCATTGCATTCCTCTTGAAATTTTACATGAAATAGAGTCCGAATTTTCGAAAATCGGAGTCTGAATTAAGAAGTTATGGCCTGTAGAAGATTGAGAAGGTTTCGGTCAGCACAGAGCTAGCCAGGTCGACCTGGGGGTCGACCTGGGGGCCAGGTCGACCAGGGGGTCGACCTGGGAGTCGACCTCTGTAACACCCCACCTCCTCCAATGCCACTCTTGCAAGGACATTAGCTTTGGAGGGGCGTTAAACAAGGTAAACATGCATGCAGATATCACAAGACAGAACATATAAGTAAAACAGAGTAGTAAAGCAGCGGATAAAACTTAGCATTTCAAAACCATAGTCATGTTACAACAAAGTACTTGGTCATTATTTTCCAACAACAAAGTCTAGATAAAAGCATAAACTGAAAAACTGAAATACATAAAGTACTATCCCCAAAATGAAGTGATAAACCATAGCTAGCTCAATGTCCAAACCGTACATGAGCAAATCCAGTAAGCAAGCTGTAAAGATCCAAGCTAAGCTCCAATGTTCCCACCCTGAGAACCTGAGGGGGGGGGGGGGGGAAATGGAAGAAAAGAGGCGAAAGAAAACAGGTCAGTCAAAAAGACTGGTAAGCCCTACTATTATCTGTCTATGAACTAGTAAAGTTAACTGGCATGAGAAGCTGAGATGAACATAAGGATAACAACGTACTGGCATGATGATTATCTAACAAGATAGATAAAGGTGTCATCGCATAATTAAGGTTAAGTTTTGCACCACGGGTGTACTAGCATTCTAACATGTCAAGTAAAAACAGGAATTGATCCCTTGGCCCAAGCTTGGCCCACCATCATGAGGTGACCTAAATTAAGGTCCAACTACACGGTCTAGTCGATCGGCTCCCTATAAGCCTAACTCGTCAAGTGTCGGTGTCATACGGCCTAATCATGTAATGTAGTTGACTACGCAGGGTCCACCCTAGGGTGTATCTGGCCCTACGGTGTAACCCTCAGACACCATACCATGATGCACAGTCCAAACCTACCGGTGCCCGTGTTCAACTCTGGACTTGATGTGCATGACCATGGTCCGCCTGAACAACCGGGGCATCATTCAGCCGTCTCTTTTGGTCTCTTACAATCAGCCCAGTAATCTTGCCCCACCCTAGCCTAGTCCTAGGGTCTTATGATACATCTAGAAGGTTACTGCTGAAAAGGACCACGCAACTAGGGTTTCTTAATGGGTTAAATGTGGTTAACCCGATCCAAATGTGGATTAAATCGGTTAAGAGTACCCAAGGCTCCTGACTTAACCTCGATTAATCCATCAAGCCCAAATTGGTTAAGTATTAAGTGGACCATGACTTAACCCTAATCAGGAGGCATTAATTAACTTAATGCGCTTTAACCTCTCACATTAAACTTTGTTGTGGTTACTAGTTAAGCCGGGCGGGTCCGGGTAGCTTTACACCACAACTAGGTCTAACCTCGGGTTCGAGCACAACATGACCAACTTCTCACATTGGGTCTTATTGTTTGTAGCCACTAGTTAAGCCGGGCGGGTCCGGGTAGATTTATGCTACAAACTCAACCCAACCTCGAGTTGGCCACACTCATATTTTCTAAGTGTCATGTCCATTATGTTTCCAAAACATAATTACAAGTTAACATATCACGTCATGTTATAAAAATCATGTTCATGTCATAATTTTACCCAACCCCAACGTAATCCCATCGTTTACATACTCGCAACAATGCATAAAGGATAAAATAGGGAACTTGGCATAATCATGACAAAAAGGTGTTGAAGCCACAAGTTTATCATGGTGGCATATGAAATGTACATATATTCATATACTTGCATATTGCATCATTAGGCTTCAAAAGCATGCACAAAACCAAACTTAGCATATGAGTGATACATGGTGATAAATGACATGTTGAAGTTGCTAGAAGTTCGCATTTAGCCTCACATGCAAGTTATCATAAGGGATATGATAACTTCCATGTTGCCAAAATGCAACCTTCAACATAAAGCTTGGAGCTTTATGCTCACAACATCAAGTTTAAATTGCATAACATGATCAACCCAAACTTGCATAACATAGCAACATGTGTCATACATAATGACTAACCCAACTTGCATAATGATCATCCAAACTTGCATATAATGATCAACCAAACTTGCATATAATGATCAACCAAACTTGCATATCATAATGATCAACCAAACTTGCATATCATAATGATCAACCAAACTTGCATATCCTAATGATCAACCCCAAACTTGCATCATTCATTTAACTTTAGAGTTCAAGAAAGAAAGTAGAAAAGGGCTTACAATGCTATGAAGACACAAATAATTATTTATTATAAAGATTGAGACGAAGCCCTTATGCAAGCACCAAAAACCCAAATATGCAAGCTCCAAATGAAAACCCTTGAGCCAAATCAATAAAAACTCTTGCTTTGAAATAGAAATGTTGCAACTTGACTTGAATGCAAACTAAGAACACTCATACAAGCTTGAAAATACTTGTATGCACTCAAAATCTCTCATAGAAATAAACTTAGGAATTTTAGCATGAGAGTGGAGGCCATGAGAGGAACAATTTTGGCATAGTTTAGTTGTAGGAATGAATAATGATGATTTAGGCTAGGCTTAGGGGTCTTTTTATAGAGTTTTAGGATAGTATTAGCCATAGGATTAACCCTAGATTCAATCCAAGCCATCAAAGCATGTCTTGGGGAAGAAGTCAAGTGTAGGAACCATCTAGGGCCTTTAGATTAAAGGTGAACCATGAGGACCATTCAAATGCAAAATTTGCATTTGAGCGAATCGGCCCACGGGTTGACAGCTAAACACCCTGGATTAACCCCTAGTCGACCCAGCGGGCTTGGGTCGACCTCAAAAATCGGCCGGTTCAGTTATTCCCCTCTCCCAATTCGCTGTTTTGAACATTTTTGCATATTTATTTATTTAATTTTCAATTATATATATATCAATATATATATATTTCTCTGCGCAACCCATTTCACTTAATTAAGTATACTTTAATTTGTGAATTTTTCGTGAAACTTCGCGAGGCCATATCTTGGTCATATGGACTCCGATTTTCAAAAACTCGGACTCTATTTCGCGTATTTTTCCGAGACGAACGCAATGGCACAGCCCGTTTCCCTTGATTCAGATTTTACAGTTTAATTCTGCCTCCATTTATGTTATAACATGTTATTCAAAAATACGGGTTGTTACATTCTCCCCTCCTTAAAGGATTTCGTCCCCGAAATCTCCAAGTTAGGAAGAACGTATCCTACCATCCATCACCCATCTACTCAAAACATCACCCACGTGCAGTCATTGTCCTTAAAGGATTCTAAATGCTATATGATCATATGCAAAGGTGTGTGTATATGTACTTATCTAATGCAAAAATCAGGCGGTTACTGATTCAGTAAACCTCCTTAATGCAAAGCATGTTAGTGAAATGAGTCCATATGTATGCAAATTCCTAACATAACTCATAGTCTCTACATGAGTGCACATAACATTCATCCATATGCAACATCCACGTGATAGCATAACAAGTTTCATCCATGAATAAGCATAAACACTCATGCATATGCGGTATGAAAGTGTGTGAGCCGATCTTAGTGCCTAATGTGTAACATGCATCCACGAGTATCCACGTGCAAATACTTGCAACCACTTGCAACCATCAAGCATAACATGTTTCAAATACATGTTTCATCCAAAGGGTTTCTACCTAAGGTCCTCATAACATGATTAACGAGATAATTAGACAAACAGGATAAACACGGATAGCAAAAAGAAAGATATGCTAATTAGGAAAAGAGATCGAGAATGTACCCTCAAAAGGAAATGGATAAAGCCCACGCATCTTCTCCTTGGTTTCCCAACGGCTTCACCCCACTGAACTTTCACCAATTTGACTTCTCGATTCCTTAGTTTCTTGATCTCCATTCCCAAGATACGAATCAGAGCTTTTCTTACGGTTGCTTCTTTCTCTACCTCAATATCTTCATGAATGCTTGGTTCAACCACTTTGGCGGACTCATGAAGGCACTTTCGGAGATGCGAGACATGAAAGACATTATGCACTCCAGCTAGCTTCTCGGGTAATTCCACCTTATAGGCCATCTTCCCAAATCTCTCTATGATAGGGAAGGGTTCTACGAACCTTGGTGCCAGCTTTCCCACTGCTCCAAAACGAACCACATTACGTAAAGGAGAAACCTTCACGAAAACCATGTCTCCCACTTCGATTTCCAAATCTGCCCTTCGTCTGTCAGCATAGGATTTCTGTCTGTCTTGGGCCACTTTCATCTTTCTTCTCACTAATTCAACTTTCTCGGATGTGTCCCGTATCATATCGGGCCCAAGTATAAGTCTATCTGTTGTCTCCCACCAACAAGTTGGTGACCTACACGGCCTCCCATACAAAGCTTCAAATGGTGCCATCCCTATGCTGGCTTGATAGCTATTATTATAAGCGAACTCTACAAGGGGAAGGTGGTATTCCCAAGTACTACCAAAGTCAAGAACACAGAGCCTCAAAAGATCTTCTAGCACTCTATTCACCCTTTCGGTCTGGCCATCTGTCTGGGGGTGATAGGCTGTACTCAAATTCAATCGCGTACCCATCGCTTCTTGCATACTATTCCAGAACTGGCTAGTGAAAATTGGGTCACGATCGCTAACTATGCTAGAAGAAACTCCATGCAACCATACTATCTCTCAAAGATAAACAGATGCTAGCCATGATACGGTCCTCTTGCTCTTCACCGGAAAAATGGGTTCTCTTCGTAAGTCTATCAATTATTACCCATATCCCATAAAGCCCAAATAGTTTGGTGACGAACTTCTTCACCCCAACCATATATCACAAATAGGCTAGTCATACCCCTTAGGGGGTTTGCAACAGATCTAAGATTGAGGATAGGACCGAGAGGATATACTTAAAAGATAGCATGCGAGTAAGCTCTACAGAACAATAGGGATCAAGGATATACTCTTAGAAAGAGATTAAATGCGCGTATCTAGTCTTCGATCTTCTAAGCCGCATTTTCTTGTGCTTAATCCCATCGTGCCCTGACCATCTTTTAACTTCGCAATTCCGTAGTTCTTAATTCTTGTTCCCAAAATATGAGTTAGAACTCATTTCACCGTTGCCTCTCGTTCCACTTCCACTTATTCTTTGCCTAAAATACTTGGCTTAAACATAACTGCGTGCTCATGGTTTCGTGCAAGCTTTCCAAGATTCGTTAGTGAATCTTGGATCTCATTTACATATTATACGGTATCCCACGCAGAAAGCTATCTCTTGAAAACAGTGCCAATCCACGTTGCCAAACTAGAGCTGAGGTAAGGGCTCTCTTGAGCCTTTGAAAAGAAAGTTCACACTCCCAGTCCCATGCAAAGACTAAGTTCTTCTTCGTCAACTTAGTAAGAGGGGCCGAAATCTTAGCGAAGTCCCTGATGAACTTCCTATAGTAGCCCGCCAAACCGAGAAAGCTCCTTACTTCGGTTGCATTCCTAGGAGTCTTCCAATCTTGAACCACAACCACTTTCGCGGGATCCACCACTATGCCTTGCTTAGAAACTATATGTCCAAGAAACCGAACTTCCCTTCTCCAAAAATGACATTTGGAGAACTTGGCTTTCATCTGATGCGCTCTAAGCGTATCCATCACTTCCTTGAGATGCCTTGCATGTTCTTCCTCATCCTTTGAGAAGATCAGAATATCATCCACGAAGACAACAACAAACTTGTTAAGGAACTCCCTGAACACCCTACTCATCAAGTCCACGAAGTGTGCGGGTGCATTAGTCAAACCGAATGGCATGACAGGCCATTCAAAGAATCCATCTGGGGTCCTAAGCACAGTTTTATCAATGCTATCCTCAGCTACTCTAAGCTGATGGAATCCGGTGGCTAGATCGAGTTGAGAGAAAACAGAAGCAACAAAAGAGATCATCCATCCTCGGTAACGGGTGCCTATTCTTCTTTGTCAGCTTGTTCAACTCTCGATAATCAACACATAGACGAAGCGAACCATCTGCCTCAGTGGCAAATACCACCGGAGCACCCCATTCAGAAATGCTTCGCCTAATAAAATTTTTCTCAATCAACTCCTTGATTTGCTTACTGAGCTCCCTTCTCTCACGTGGAGCCATGTGCCTAACTGGCAATGATACTAGCTTGGCATTATCAACTAGATAAATGCAGAAATCTATCTCTCGTTTAGGGGGTAACCCCCTAACTTCTTCAAAGACATCAGGATAGTCTCGGGCCACCCTTACAGATTACAGATCATCGATGGACGAGTCGAGAGATTCAAGATAACATAACATGACGGGACCTCTAGGGTTACAAGAAATTTCTAGGGTATTACCGAGGCGAGTCATGAGCCTCACTACCCTATGCTCACAGTCAAGAATGGATCCATAACTGGACAACCAATCCACCTCCAAAATCAACCCGTATCCCATAAACCCGAGAACCTAAACATTACACATGAATTCTATGCTCAAGATAGAGATTTTCAAATCCATACAAACCACAGGTAGATGGGCGGAACCCCCAATTGGATTTGAAACACAAACGGGATCCTCAACTAAGCTAGTACTTAGGTGCAAACTTTCAACAATATCAGAAGAGATAAAACTATGCGATGCGCCAGAATCAAACAAGGTGCAAACAGGAAAATCAGAAATGTAAACATGAATTTCTATAAAAACTCTACCTCGATCAAAAGCTGGAAGAGCGAGGAGAGCCTGCAATTGCCCTCCAGAGGGTCTTACTTGCCGAGTTTGTCCTTGCCCTTGTCCTTGCTTCTTGGGGCAATACTTGCTAAGATGTCCAGGCTCTCCACAGTGAAAGCATTCGCCCAACTTCCTCTTCTTCTTCCTACAGTCTTTGGCTATGTGCCCAGTAATCCCACAGAAGTTGCACTTCCTCCTTTCTCTTGACTTGTTGTTCTTGCTATTGTTGTTCTTGCCTCATTTTCCGGAATCTACCTTCTCGCCTTGAGACTCATTTGCCTTGACCTCCTTCTTGCCACTCTTATCTCCCTCTTGAAGCAGGGCCATATTCACTAAACTCTCGAAAGTCGCCCCCATGGGTATATGAGACATGGCCAAACCGCGCAATGGCTCATTCAATCCTAGAGCAAAGTGTAGGGCCTTCTTCTGAGCTGTGTTTACCAATTCTAGGCCGAACTGAGCAAGTTGATTAAACATATCCACGTATTCCCTAACTGTCATGTCCCCTTGCTTTAGAGATAGGAAGCTCTCGATCTGAAGATTCTCTTCAGTCGATGATAGAAACTTTAGTCCAAACCTTCTCTTAAAGTCATCCCAAGTCTCAATGGGTCTAGTAGTGGTGGTGACTACCCACCAATAAGCAACTTCCCCTTTTAATAGCCATACCGCCAGCAGAACTTTCCTGCGATCTTCCACCTCAAATATAGCAAAGAGGTTTTCAGTTTCCTTTAACCAGTTTCTTGCCTCCACAGAAGTCTCCGTTCCGACAAAATTCTTGCAACCCATCGCCTTAAAGTCTTTGCAAAGCTTAGCGAAATCTACTTGCGGATTCTGAGGAGGAGGAGGAAAGATGTTAGCGACGGGGGAAGGAGGAGGAATGTTCGCGGGGCCGGCTTCATTCGCCCTTGCCTCCATAAATCTTCGGAACCAGACGGGTACTTGTACGCCTTCCGGGGTGTTAAAGCGATCAGCCATACTAAAACGAAGAAAAAGATAGATTCAGAACGAAGAAACGAAGGATAATGCTATGGCTTTTGGGGAATAGCGTTTTAAAATAAACTAGGCTTTTCTTGGAAAATACTTAATTGGTTTTGAAAATAGTTCTTCAAAAGGTAAGTTTTAAAAACACTTTTGCTCAAATCTTGTAAACCTTATGCTCTGATACCAAATGTAACACCCCACCTCCGCCAATGCCACTCTTGCAAGGACATTAGCTTTCGAGGGGCGTTAAACAAGGTAAACATGCATGCAGATATCACAAGACAGAACATATAAGTAAAACAGAGTAGTAAAGCAACGGATAAAACTTAGCATTTCAAAACCATAGTCATGGTACAACAAAGTACTTGGTCATTATTTTCCAACAACAAAGTCTAGATAAAAGCATAAACTGAAAAACTAAAATACATAAAGTACTATCCCCAAAATGAAGTGATAAACCATAGCTAGCTCAATGTCCAAAACCGTACATGAGCAAATCCAGTAAGCAAGCTGTAAAGATCCAAGCTAAGCTCCAATGTTCCCACCATGAGAACCTGAGGGGGGGGGGGGAACGGAAGAAAAGAGGCGAAAGAAAACAGGTCAGTCAAAAAGACTGGTAAGCCCTACTACTATCTGTGTATGAACTAGTAAAGTTAACTTGCATGAGAAGCTGAGATGAACATAAGGATAACAACATACTGGCATGATGATTAACTAACAAGATAGATGAAGATGTCATCGCATAATTAAGGTTAAGTTTTGCACTACGGGTGTACTAGCATTCTAACATGTCAAGTAAAAACAAGAATTGATCCCTTGGCCCAAGCTTGGCCCACCATCATGAGGTGACCTAAATTAAGGTCCAACTACACGGTCTAGTCGACCGGCTCCCTATAAGCCTAACTCGTCAAGTGTCGGTGTCATACGGCCTAATCATGTAATGTAGTTGACTGTGCAGGGTCCACCCTAGGTTGTATCTGGCCCTACGGTGTAACCCTCAGACACCATACCATGATGCACAGTCCAAACCTACCGATGCCCGTGTTCAACTCCGGACTTGATGTGCACGACCATGGTCCGCCTGAACAACCGGGGCATCATTCAGCCATCTCTTTTGGTCTCTTACAATCAGCCCAGTAATCGTGCCCCACCCTAGCCTAGTCCTAGGGTCTTATGATACATCTAGAAGGTTACTGCTGAAAAGGACCACGCAACTAGGGTTTCTTAACGGGTTAAATGTGGTTAACCCGATCCAAATGTGGATTAAATCGGTTAAGAGTACCCAAGGCTCCTGACTTAACCTCGATTAATCCATCAAGCCCAAATTGGTTAAGTATTAAGTGGACCATGACTTAACCCTAATCAGGAGGCATTAATTAACTTAATGCGCTTTAACCTCTCATATTAGACTTTGTTATGGTTACTAGTTAAGCCGGTCGGGTCCGGGTAGCTTTACACCACAACTAGGTCTAACCTCGGGTTCGAGCACAACATGACCAACTTCTCACATTGGGTCTTATTGTTTGTAGCCACTAGTTAAGCCGGGCGGGTCCGGGTAGATTTATGCTACAAACTCAACCCAACCTCGAGTTGGCCACACTCATATTTTCTAAGTGTCATGTCCATTATGTTTCCAAAACATAATTACAAGTTAACATATCACGTCATGTTATAAAAATCATGTTCATGTCATAATTTTACCCAACCCCAACGTAATCCCATCGTTTACATACTCGCAACAACGCATAAAAGATAAAATAGGGAACTTGGCATAATCATGACAAAAAGGTGTTGAAGCCACAAGTTTATCATGGTGGCATATGAAATGTACATATATTCATATACTTGCATATTGCATCATTAGGCTTCAAAAGCATGCACAAAACCAAACTTAGCATATGAGTGATACATGGTGATAAATGACATGTAGAAGTTGCTAGAAGTTCGCATTTAGCCTCACATGCAAGTTATCATAAGGGATATGATAACTTCCATGTGGCCAAAATGCAACCTTCAACATAAAGCTTGGAGCTTTATGCTCACAACATCAAGTTTAAATTGCATAACATGATAACATGATCGACCCAAACTTGCATAACATAGCAACATGTGTCATACATAATGATTAACCCAACTTGCATAATGATCATCCAAACTTGCATATAATGATCAACCAAACTTGCATATAATGGTCAACCAAACTTGCATATAATGATCAACCAAACTTGCATATCATAATGATCAACCAAACTTGCATATCATAATGATCAACCAAACTTGCATATCCTAATGATCAATCCCAAACTTGCATTATTCATTTAACTTTAGAGTTCAAGAAAGAATGTAGAAAAGGGCTTACAATGCTATGAAGACACAAATAATTATTTATTTTAAAGATTGAGACGAAGCCCTTATGTAAGCACCAAAAACCCAAATATGCAAGCTCAAAATGAAAACCCTTGAGCCAAATCAATAAAAACTCTTGCTTTGAAATAGAAATGTTGCAACTTGACTTGAATGCAAACTAAGAACACTCATACAAGCTTGAAAATACTTGTATGCAATCAAAATCTCTCATAGAAATAAACTTAGGAATTTTAGCATGAGAGTGGAGGCCATGAGAGGAACAATTTTGGCATAGTTTAGTTGTAGGAATGAATAATGATGATTTAGGCTAGGCTTAGGGGTCTTTTTATAGAGTTTTAGGATAGTATTAGCCATAGGATTAACCCTAGATTCAATCCAAGCCATCAAAGCATGTCTTGGTGAAGAAGTCAAGTGTAGGAACCATCTAGGGCCATTAGATTAAAGCTGAACCATGAGAAACATTCAAATTCAAAATCTGCATTTGAGCGAATCGACCCACGGGTTGACAGCCAAACACCCAGGATTAACCCCTAGTCGACCCTGTGGGCTCGGGACGACCTCAAAAATCGGCCGGTTCAGTTATTCCCCTCTCCCAATTCGCTGTTTTGAACATTTTTGCATATTTATTTATTTAATTTTCAATTATATATATATATATATATCAATATATATATATATATTTCTCTGCGCAACCCATTTCACTTAATTAAGTATACTTTAATTTGTGAATTTTTCGTGAAACTTCGCGAGGCCATATCTTGGTCATACGGACTCTGATTTTCGAAAACTCGGACTCTATTTCGCGTATTTTTCCGAGACGAACGCAATGGCACAGCCCGTTTCCCTTGATTCAGATTTTACAGTTTAATTCTGCCTCCATTTATGTTATAACATGTTATTCAAAAATACGGGTTGTTACAACCTCCCCCATGGGGGTCGACTATAGTGTCGACCTCCCCCCCTACAGGTCGACCTAGTCGGCCTGTTTCGGTCCAGAACACGTTTTTGAGGCCCAAGGACAATTTTTGATGGTCCGGATTGGTTTTAGGATTAATCTGATGGCTGAAATGAATTGCTACACCTATAAAAACAACCTAAGACCTAGCCTTCCCTACACACAATTATATTCTGCTTCTTCTCTGCCTTTGTTCTAAATAAAAATAAAAATGGCGTCGCTACTCTGCTGGAATCAAAACTAGAAGCTAATCAACGTCAAGCTAAGCAACTCAATTCAAATTAGAGATTAAAGCTTCTGCAACGATTCTACAACAATTAAAGTTCTTTCTTTAATCCAACCAAGGCGAGTACAGTTATTTTCCGCTATAAACGTTAATTCTAATTGTGACATGAATTGTAAATCTAAATCTGAGATTATATCTGTTCTGTTCTGTTTATATCTATCTTATTTTGTATCTCTTTCCTCTTTCTGTTCTATAGCCAGGCTACCACGAGCCTGAGCCAATCTCATAAGAGATTAACATACGCTAAAAGGTTTGGGACAGTAAAATGAATGACGCATAAATTGGGCATGACCAATAGGTGACTGATTTGAGGAAAGAACATGGACTGTAACTAGAACATAAATCTGAGACATATGATTGGACATGTTATATTTATAACATAAAAATGTATTGAACATATGATTTGTGGACACGACATAAAAAGGTATATAATTGAACATAAATATAGACTGTATTGAACATACAATTTGGGATAAAGAGAATATGGCTTAGGTATAAAGATTTACATGAAAGTAGGATATCTATTAATGTAAATAAACATCTAAGTAAGGGACCTTTGGGATATATGACATGCATAGTAATCTATGGCTATATTTGGTATAAATTATACATATATGGATCTTCTGTACTATGCAAGTTTAATAAAAATTGAAGCATATGATATATGGTAAATTATGACCAAAATCTGTGCTATGTAAATTTAGTGCAAACATGGGGTATATGATCATATTGTGAATCGCGACTATTATTTATGCATGTGAACTTAGGCAAGATTTATATTTAGGCAAGATATGTTTGTGAAACTTTAAGGAATGATTAAATCTGTTATATTTGCCTAATCTGCAAGTTCTTCTATATTTGCCTAATCTGCTAGTTCTGTTATATTGCCTAATCTACTGCCTAGTCTGCTAGATCTGTTCATCTGCCAAATCTGTCATCTGCTAAGTCTGTTGAAAATGCCAAACTATATCTGTTGAGATGCCTAATCAGTTATCTGCTAAATCTGCTAGTTGCTTAATCTGCTGAATCCGTTAAGTCGCCTAAATCTGTTATCTGCTATGTCTGTTAAGTTGATATATTCAGTCTGTTATTGACATAATCTGAATTAGCGATGAATAATTGACATGTATATTAGGCGTGGGCATAAATGGTAAATCATTAATTAATTGGCTGCAAAGATAAACATGGCTAACTCGAGGTTATAATGAGTTTGCGGCGTAATTCTGCCCGGAACTGCCCGACATATTCTAGTGGCCGCAAACAATAGGTTCTAACGTGAGAAGTTAGTCATAACGTGCTTGAAACCCGAGGTTAGACTCAGTTTGCGACAGAAACCTGCCCGGAACCAACCAGCCTAACCAGTTGCCGCAAACTGTCAGTCTAATATGAGAGGTTAGGGCATTAATATTTAGTTAATGAAAATCTGAGATAAATATGATGTCTAAAACGTGTTGGGTGGGTAAGGTTAAACCAATTGGACCAATGAATCTGAAAAACCCGTTTTGTGAATCTGTAGGCCCAATACAAAGTTAGACAATATGTAACCGGTTAATCTGTAACCAGTAAATCTGTAAGTCTGTTAATCTGTGAACTAGTAAATCTAAACTCTGTATGTCTGAAACTTGTAAACAAGTTAATCTGAAATCTGTTAGTCTGGGGACACAAGGTTAGGCGGGGAATTACTTGTGTCATCTGTTGTTTGGGAGCCATATTAGTCAGTAACCCTTTCTGGTATCAAAACTTTGACCCAATAGTAGGTAGGGTCCGGGCACGCTTACTGTACTAATTATAAGCGGTTCATTCTAATAATGGCGAGGGGTGTTGATGGTGCGTTCCAACCGGGTCATGTGCGTGCATGGATCTCGGTCTACCTCTGAGGATGTAAGACACCGTGAAATCTGTAAATAGGTCTATGCCAATTGGTTGTCACTTTAGGGAGTGATACACCCTACTGTAGGGCCGACACAGGGTATTTATGTATTAGGGAGCCGATCGCTTGGGGTAGGGTTTTAGGGTACACTTAGTTCTGTCTATTTCTGTTGCTACCGTCTGTTTCTATTGGGTGGCAACACCTGTCTGTTTCTACGAGGTACTATCTGCTCGGGTGGTAAAGGCCCAATTACTAGTGTACACCTTATGCTACATTCTGCTTCGTCTGTTTCTGATCGAGTGGTAAAGGCCCATTACCGGCGTGGAAATTATTCTGTACCCGTTTCTGTTACAGCTTAGACATTAGGGTGACACCTAATTCTGTTATACTAGTATTAGTGCAGAGAAGTGTAAAGAAATAGCTTATGTCATTCTGTTCTTCTGTTATATCTGCTACATCTGTTACAGTTATCTCTAATCCAGTTTTATTTTCATGTCATGTTATTATTATCTATTCATAACTGAAAATCACTGGACTTGCCAGACTTTTTGTCTGACCCTTGTTGTTTCGCCTCCTTTCTTCCGTTTCCCCCCAGGTTTTGTAGAAGGGAATACTCTAGCTTGATCCAGATTTCTTCCGCTTGAAGTGCTTAAAGTATGGCTTGGCTCTGTATAGCTTCCGTTCTATGGGGATTATGATTTTAAACTATGCATTCTGAAGGCTTTTGTACAAGACTGATATTTTGTACTTGAATTCTGATATTGTGATTTGAAAGGATGTAACCAAGTTTATTTCGGTTCTGTTGAAACAAAGTTATAAATTTTTCAAGTACTGTTTTATCTGTCTTGTAAGTTTTGTTCTGTTTACTAAAATACTCCACCAAAGTTAAGGCTTTCCCTTTGTGAGTGACCTTAACGGAGGTGGGGTGTTATAGTCCTTATGTCGTATTGTGGAATTTGTTTGTCCATTATCTTTATGTGTACACTATGGTGTTATTATTCATATCTATTCCGCCTTCGTGATATGAAATTCTGTGTTTGACTCTTATTATTCTGTTATGTATTTTGTATTATTTTCGAATCATATACAGCCACTGTGTAGTAGATTTGAACTTGAATTAGATCTGTTGGATTTCCTCTTGCAAATCTGAAAAAGGAAGGCTATATTATCTGACATGTTTAACACCCATTCAAAGCTAATATACATATGGTCGCTCCTCAACAGCCTTATTCTTCGGGTTAGTTGACACCGTTGCATGCAAAAGCCCTGGCTAACGCGAATATAGAGGTGGGGCGTTACACTTGGTATCAGAGCCAAGTTCGGAACAATATAAGATATTATGGCGAGGATCATTGTCCTAAGTCTCTCATAGGAAATCGTGTTTAGGATTTAGATCGAGTCTTAGGACCCGTCGTATCCTATTTTATATTATGATTCTTTGTTCATTGATTTGAAATCCTTCTAAGAATAACAATTTTCTCCTTTCTTTTCTTAAAGAAAAATGTCAATGCGTGCCCGCGCGAACGCTGCTCAACCTGCTGCCACTCCTGTCGCGGGAGTATATATGACAACACAACAACTTCTTAATCTCGTGACAAATGCCTAAGCGGTAGGAACTACTGCTACTACTACGCATCCCAAATTTGGGTTTGCTAGCTTAAGCAGCGATTACACCAAGCTTGGTGGAATAGTTTTTAAGGGCATTGAAAGTGTTATGGATGTCCACGCATGGGTCAAATTTTGCAAATGAATATTTTCTCGCATGAATCTTGAGGACTTGCATCATGTTCAGGTAGCTTCTAGTATGCTTGAAGGCAGAGCAATTGTTTGGTATGCGTTCTTAATCTCTGAAATTCAAGAGAAGGACCTAACTTGGGAGAAATTCCAGGAAAAGTTTGAGGCAAAGTTTATACCTTAAAGTGAGAAAGTGGGATTAGCCCGGCGTTTTATGGACCTCGTGCATGGTAGCTCTTCTATGGCTGAGTACTCCGCATCTTTTGACTCTCTCACCAAGTATGGGCTTGAGTATATTAACAACGTGAAGAAGAAGAATCGAAAATTTGTTTGTAGGCTCAATAAGATTCTGAGAAATCTTTAATACTTAAATTGGCCGAGCCTTTCGATGAGCCAGTGGATATCGCGCTTAGTCTTGAGGATGCCGATAAAGAGAGTGATTTTGAAGTTGTGAGATCTAAGAAGAACTCCAACAATAAGAGGAATCACAACAACAAACCCAAGTCTTATCCAAATAAGAAAGGTACACAAATAGCTCTTGAAGCTAAGTTTTTAAGTATGGAAAAGGAGAATGCTACAATTGTGGAGCAAAAGATCATTATGCCAACAAGTGCCCCAAGCCTCGCGTTTGTAGTTATTGTAAATCTCAGGGCTATTAATATCTTCGTGCCCGTAACGTCCTAATAAGAAGGAAGGAAAGCTAAATGTCGTGCAAGCCCCTAGCAAAACTTCTTACGGACAGGGTAATTTTCATTCTATCCATGATGGAATTATTGATTTTTATGGACATACTACACGATTTATTTTTGAAACGGGTGCGTCTCATTCTTTTATATCACAAAATCTTGTTGATGCTAATTCTTTGGATGCCTTATGTTTGATGACCTCACTAAGAATTGCGAATCCGGTTGGTGGATTCCCAATGCTTTGTTTATTATGTGAAAATGTCAAGATTATTTTGAGTGGTTATTCTTTCTAAGCCGATTGGTTTGTGATTCTCTTTATAGGCTTTGGAATTATATTGGGAATGGATTGGCTTCACCATTATGAGGCTCATATCATTGTCCTAAGAGGACTGTCCATCTTCGACATCCTCAATCTATCAATCGAATTTCCATAGCACTTAAGGATTCTTGTTTGGAAGATGTGGCCTCTTTATTTACTTTAAATCATAGAGATGACGATAACAACGATGAAGACGAGATTATTTCTCGAATATGTGTTGTCCGAGAATTTCCTGACATATTTGAGTCTGTTTTAGGAATACCGCTTAAGCGAGCAATTGAGTTCCAAATTAATATAACCCCCAGAGCTCTGCCTATTACTTGTCCTCCTTATCGATAATTTAATAAGGAAAATGAAGAGATGCGAAAGCAATTATCCGAATTAGAGAAGAAGTTTATTCGCTCTAGTTCCTCTACTTGGGGAGCTTCAGCGATTTTTGTAAAGAAATTTGATGGTACACTTAGGCTTTTGTCATCTATCGCAAGCTTAATGATCTCACCATCAAGAATAAATATCTTTTACCACAGATCGATGATTTATTCGATCAACTTAGTGGTGCTAAAGTCTTTTCTCAAATGGACTTAGCTACCGGCTTCCATCTACTACGCATTGCGGAGGATAGCTTTCCATTGACGTCATTTCGTACCCGGTATGGATCTTATGAATGGCTAGTAATTACGTTTGGTTTGACAAACGCTCCAGGTTACTTTGTCGACCTTGTGAATTGTGTTTTCAAGGACTTCCTCGATCGATTTGTTCTCATCTTCGTTGATGATATTCTTGTGTATTCTAAAATCGAAGAAGAACATGAAAACCATCTCTGAATTGTGTTAAAGACTCTTGGACTGGTATAAACCTTGCACTGTTGGTCATTCGATCCACAATCACCCAAATGCTATCAATACCCAATCTAGTCCTTGGTAAACCATCGATGAAATCCATTGAGACTTGTTCCCATTTCCATTTGGGAATTTCCAGCGGTTGTAGGAAACCACTTGGTTTCTTTTGCTCGGCTTTAACTAATTGGAAGTTCATGCACTTAGATATAAACTTTCCAACATCTCTCTTCATCCCATCCCAGTAGTAGGTCTGCTTCATGTCACGAAACATTTTGTTACCACCAGGATGTATAGTAGTTTTGAGTGATGACATTCCCTAAGCACTTAATCTCTCAATCCATTAACATTTGGTAAAACTAGTCTACCATTCTTTCGAATCCATCCTTCTCGATCAAGTCCATACTTGTTCATCTCCTCACCGTCGATACCCATCTCCATGTTGGAGATGATTTACAATAGGTTAGGATCATCCCTCTAACTGGAACATTTCCGCTCAATCAAAGTTGGTCTTATCATCAAACTTGCTAACATCTCTGGATCCAATTCGCACTTAGGACCGAAATTATATCCTGCAATATACTCCAGTTGCTTCCATTTAAGAATCATAGCCCCTCAAACTGGCATGTCGCCTACTCAATGCATCAGCAACCGCATTCCCCTTCTCGGGTGTGTATGAGATATTGAAAACATATGAAGCTAAGAACTCTAACCATCTCTACTAACGAAGATTTAAATCCTTTTAAGAGAAAAGATACTTTAATGACTTATGATCGGCAAACAACTCGAATCTTTCTCCAAAGAGATAATGTCTCCACATCTTTAACGCAAACACTATCACTGCCAATTTCAAATCATGGGTAGGATACCTTTTCTCATGCAGTTTGAGTTGCCGACTAGCATAAGCTACAACCCTACCTCCTTGCTTTATTACAACACCTAGTCTGGTACCACATGCATCCGTGTATACCGTCATCTCTTCTTTCTCTTTAGGAATAACTAACGCTGGTGCGCACATCAACTTTTCCTTTGGACTCATAAATGCATTCTCACATCTTTCATCCTAGACGAAATTTGATTCTTCTTGGTCAATTGAGTTAACGGTGCCGCTATCTTGGAGAAGTCTTGGATAAACTTATGATAATATCCAACTAACCCCAAGAAACTTGTTACGTCTGTTGCATTCTTGGGCGTACACCAATCTTGCACTGTAGCCACCTTTGTAGGATCCACAGCAATACCGTTCCCTGAAACAACATGGCCCAAGAATCTCACTTCCCTCCTCTAGAAGTGGCACTTAGAAACTTTTGCTTTCAATTAGTGTTCCCTCAGCACCTCCATCACTGTCCTCAAATGTCCCTTGTGTTCTTCCTCTATCCTCGAGTAAACTAAGATATCGTCCACAAACACAAGAACAAACTTATTTAACTGATCTCTGAAAACCCTATTCATAAGATCCACAAATATGCGGGTGCATTGGTCAACCCGGATGGCATGACAAACCACTTATAGAATCCAGACAACGTCCAAAATGCCGTTTTAGGAATACTCTCAGCTGCTACTTGGATCTGATGAAATCCAACTGGGAGAACACTCTTGCTCCATTCAATTGACCAAACAAATCATCTATCCGCGGAAGAGGATACTTATTCTTCTTAGTCACCTTGTTTAACTCGCGGTAGTCTATGCATAAGCGAAGGGAACCACCGGCCTTAGTGGCAAATACAACTGGTGCTCCCCCTCGGAAATACTCCTTTGGATAAATCCCTTCTTCAAAAGCTCGCCCACTTGCACCTCGAACTCTCGCTGCTCCCTTGGTGGCATACGACGAAGGGGCATCACAATAGCTCTGGCATCTTTCACTAAATCAATCTGAAACTCAATCTCTCGATGTAGTGGTAGTCCGGTAACTTCTTAGAAGATGTCCGGATATTCGCTAGCAATAGGGACATCTGATAACTCATCCTGCAGGATATCGAGGGAATGTAAAAAACTAGCCATCACCTCATCACTAGGTAGGCAACCCAATACCACCCTCTGCCCATTGTCCGCTCTAATGGTCACCGAAGACCCCTCACAGTCTACCACTACCCCATATCTTTAGAGCCAATCGACTTCCAAAATAATGCCAAACCAAGTAAAGCCCAAAACAAAGCAATCACAAGCAAACATACATCCATGACTCGATAAGGCAAAATTACGACAAATCATGATAAGGATAGTCGAACCACCAATCAGGTTCGTCACAACTAAAGGTTTAACGACAATCTTGGGTTCAAATTCCAAACTGTCTACCAGGTCACTAGATACGAAGGAATGAGAAGCCCCAGTATCAAACAATACTCGAATAGGAACATCATAAATAGAAAGCATACCTTGAATAATGACACCATTTCCCATTTGCACTACAGTTGGGGCATTCGACGAAGAAGAAATAGCGTTGACAGAATATGCTTTCACCATTTGCTTCTCCTTAGGGGCTTGGGGACATTCATTCTTAAAATGCCCACTTGGCCACAATTGAAGCACTTCTTTTCCCCTGGCTTTGCTCGGCACTCATTGGCATATTGACCCTTCTTGCCACAATTATAGCACTCGATATCTTTTTTTTTCTTATTTTTCTGACAATCCTTGGTCTGATTCTGTTTCCTCTTGTTCTAAGAATTATTCTTGCCTCCACCGGTTGCCTGCGGCTTCGGCTCCTCTACAGATGTAACAGCAACCTCGGTTTTTTGCTTAGGGTAAAGGCTCTCAGACCTCAATTGTGACGGCCTGCCCCGCACTAGCCGACATTTCCAGTGAAGTGCGTTGTGCCGATGTCCAACCATCACGGGACAGTCGTCAAAAGAAAAGAAAGAAGATGAATGAATCAACGAAGAACCTGTAGTATATCTCACAGCGCATGGGACAAAATATAATAATAACATAAATTGACATAAAACAGGCGAGACAGTGCATAAGCTGAAAACTAAACCATCATAGCAGCGGAAAATTCGAATACAACTTATGATCCAAATCATCATTATTACAACTTTTAAAAATGTCTCTAAAGCAAAATTGGAAGGTACACTACTAATGCCCAAAGTAGTGACCAGCAACAACATAGGGAGAAATATATGGGAATAATATGTATAAGCCTCCTGCTCATATCCGGACAGCTACTCGTGCATAACTAGTTAACATGTCTCTAGTCTGCTCGTTTAGGAGCACCTAGAGTAATAAGAAGAGGCATTAAACTCTGGGTCAGAAAAAAGTCCAGTATGAGCGATAAGCAACAAAAACAGAACAATAACAGGTATACATAACCATACCTTAACCTGGACCTGCAACCAAAGAGTTAGCACAACAGGATGTACAATACTCTAAGGTGACACTTACACATGGTGTGAAAATAATGGGGAGGGGGTGTGCATGTCATGGTGATAGCAAACATCAAACATAGCAATCATCCTCACATCTCTCATTCAGTGCGTAAAGTATACGATATCTACCATTTTGATCACCCAATTCTTTGCTATGATCACTATGCCCTATGGAGTCATGACGACTCCACTGCACTGATCCATAGCCACTAATCGTTTGCTATGTCCACTCTGCCCCCATGAAGTGATAACAACTCCACTGCACTGGCTCATAGCCTTACTACTATCACTTTTCCCCATGGAGTCATGACAACTCCACTACACTGATCCATAGCCAATATCCGTCTCTTAGTGGTGAGTTAAAGCTATAGACATCGATAACCCCTTTACACACGTCCAACAGCAAAGTCCAATCCTGAAGTTAACTCGTTGGTTCCCATCTGGATCCTGAGTTCTAACTTCCTATTTGGGCAACCTTTGCATCTTGGGTTTTGGTCATCTCCGGATCGGTCTCCATTTGGTTCGTGGTTCACATCTCATGTCCAATCTCCTTGGTTCGGTTCGTGGTCGTGACTAGCTTCCCCTGGCGGTTCGATTCGGTCCTCCTGAGGTGGTTCCATATCGGATCGGTTCGTGATACTTCATCCGGGTCGAGTCGGGACCTTCTCTCCGTGTCAGTTCGTGCTTGGCAACTCCTTCGGTTCGTGGCCATAAGGCGTTCGGGTCACCTCCTTCACTCGAGCGGGTCGGTTCGTGACGACCGCATTAGCTCGGGTCGGGCTTTCCCACCTAGATCGGTCTGTGCTCTCCTTCTCCTGGCGAGCGGGTCGGGGTCATGGGATGCTCCACGAGCGGGTGGGTTCGGGGAACTCAATCCAATCCCATTTCCAGCACTGTTTCCTGCAACTTTTCCAATATGTGTTTACACCATATGACGATGTTTTCGACCAATCTAACTTCACTAAGCAATCATAAAGCATTCCAAATAGTAATAGCAACATGTATAATCAACCATAAACACTAAAACAACCATATGACATGTTTATATGGATCAAACATACCCAAAACCCATGTTTTCCCCTTAATCAAGTTTATCCGTAACTAATGATAGGATTAGAAAAACATATCCAAATTAACCCAAATTTTTATCAGAGCCCTAAAATAATATTTACATATTTTCCCAGAATTTTAACATGCATAATTTCACTAATTAACACTAATCATACCTAATTAGCTGTAATTAGTGAAAAACAATGCGAATCAGTCACCTTAGCCACAATTGAATTATATATCAGAACTTTTCTACTATTTTGGGTCGAATTCCTATGCAACACAGCAGCTCCAACTTTAATTTGGTATTGATTTGCCTTTATTTGATGCAGCTTAGCATAATCCTCGATAAGAAAGCGATTTGGGATGATTTAGAAGGAGGAGGCAATGGCAAGGATTAGAGAAATGTTTTAGGCGGTTAAGAAAGTGAAATAAAATCGTTTCCTAACTGATTTCAGCCTCCCCTTAACTCTAATCCCGAAATGGGTTATGGGTCTAGCAGCTAATCAACCTAATTAGGCCCGATTAAGATGTTTTTCACCTTCCAAATCTTATTTCAGCCATATCTCCCAAACGTTAAGTCCGTTTAACAAATGTGACCACTCAACGGAAAGTTAAACCATCATCTGGATCCAATGGAAGTCGTTTCAAATCAAAACTCCTTACCAATCAAAAGTTATAGGCGAAACAAGATTCGCTAGGGGCAAAATGGTCATTTAAAAATCGGCAAAAATCGCGAACAAGGGAAATGATCCCAATAGTCATTTCCCAAAGTTACACGACTATACGACCTCATATGAAAATGAAATAAATATTCTACGATCCTCCGATGCGTAGAATGCGGGTCGTTACACTCTCGTCCCCTTAAGAAATTTCGCTCCAAAATTCCTTAACCAAAACATACAAAGGAGTCCTGCATGCCTATCAACCATTTACAAACAATCAAACACACATAATAACACAACAAGCTTATCCTAGCATGCAGAATAACTATATCGCAATTAAAATCTTACCAGGCAAAGAGTTCAGGATACGACTTCCCTATGCTCTCCTATGTTTCCTAAGTACATTCATGTTCACTCTTGCCCCACTGAACCTTAACCAGTTTCACCGCCTTCCTTCGAAGATGCTTCGTATCGTTCCTGACAATACGGATCGGGTTGCGGTTTCCAACCGCCTCGGGTTCTACTTCGATGTCATCCAACTGATCCGGTGAAATGGTAATATCGGGGTTGTGCACCAACTTTCTTAACTGGGAAACATGAAATAAGTTATGAACTCCTGCCATCTTGTCAGGTGATCTTAACTTATATGCCAAATTCCCAACTTGCTCGAGAACTAGGAATGGACCAACAAATCTTGGTGCTAGCTTGCCTCTCCTACCAAATCGAATCACGCACTTTGATGGAGAAATCTTGACAAACACCAAGTTGCCAATAGAGAACTTTAAATCTCTTCTCCTTTTATTGACATAACTCTTCTGCCTATCTTGGGTAGCGTTTATTTGCTGTTGGATAACCTTGATCTTATCTGAAGTTTCTCTTATCACATCTGGCCCAAGCACAAACTCCTCACCGGTTTCTAACAAACATTTGATGGTGAGTTGCACGGTCTTCCGTACAAAGCTTCAAATGGAGCCTTACCAATGCTGGACTGATAACTATTATTATATGCAAACTCAACAAGATGCAAATGGTTATCCCATGACCCTCCAAAATCCAATATACAAGCTCTCAAGAGATCCTCCAATATATGATTCACCCGCTCTGTCTAACCATCGGTTTGAGGATTGTACGCGGTACTGAGATGTAATTCTGACCCCAAAGCCTCTTGTAAGCTCTTCCAAGATCCACTAGTAAACAACAGATCTCGGTTACTCACAATTCCTTTGGGTACACCATGAAATCTCACTACCCTCTTCATATACAATTCTGCTAACTTAGCTGCTGTTTGGTCGACTTAACCGGTATAATCCTTGCGCTTTTGGTCAATCGGTCCACAACTACCCAAATATTATCATGGCCCGATCTAGTCCTTGGAAACCCATCAATGAAATCCATTGAGACTTGTTCCCATTTCCATTAGGGAATTTCCATAGGTTGCAACAAACCACTAAGCTTCTTTTGTTCAGCTTTAATTAGCTGGCAATTCATGCATTTAGATATAAACTTCCCAACCTCTTTTCATTCCTTCCCAGTAGTAAGCCTGCTTCATGTCTTGATACATTTTGTTACCACCGGGATGTATAGTTAGTTTTGAGTGATGACATTCTCTAAGTACTTCATCTCACAATCCGTTGGCGTTGGGTACAACAAGTCTCCCATTCTTTCTAAGCTATCTATCTTGATCAAGTCCATACTTGTTCATCTCCTCACTGTCGATACCTATCTCTAACTTGGAGATGATTTCAAATAGATTAGGATCATCCCTCTGACTGGAACCAATCCGCTCAATCAAATTGGATCTGATCGTCAAACTTGCAAACATTACTGAATCCCATTTGCACTTTGGTCTGAAACCGTACCTTACGATATACCCCAGTTGCTTCCATTCAAGAAACATAGCCCCTAAACTGGCATGTCTCCTACTCAATGAATTAGCTACCGCATTGGACATTCATGGTATATATGCGATATCGAAATCATAGGAAGCCAAGAATTTTGACCATCTCCGCTGTCGGAGATTTAAATCCTTCTGAGAAAAAAGATACTTTAATGATTTGTGATCAGTAAACAACTCGAATCTTTCTCCCAAGAGATAAAGTCTCCACATCTTCAACGCAAACATGATCGCTGCCAATTCCAAATCATGGGTAGGATATCTTTTCTCATGCAGTTTTAGTTGCCGACTAGCGTAAGCTACTACCCTACCTCCTTTCATCAATACAGCACCTAGTCCGGTACCACATGCATCCGTGTATACCGTCATCTCTTCATTCCCTTTAGGAATAACTAACACTGGTGCACTCGTCAACTTCCCCTTTAGAACCTTAAATGCATCCTGGCACCTTTTGTCCCAGACGAAAGCTTGATTCTTATTGGTCAACTGAGTTCATGGTGCCGCTATCTTGGAGAAGTCTTGAATAAACTTACGATAATATATAGCCAATCCCAAGAAACTTCTCACATCTGTTGCATTCTTGGGCGTAGACCAATCTTGCACCGTGACCACCTTCGCAGGGTCCACGGAAATACCATTCTCTGAAATAACATGACCCAAGAATTTCACTTCCCTCCTCCAGAAGTGACACTTAAAAAAATTTCGCTTTCAATTGGTATTTTCTCAACACCTCCATCACTATCCCTAAATGTTCCTTGTGTTCTTCCTCTGACCTCGAGTAAACAAGGATATCATCCACGAACACAAGAACATACTTATTCAATTAATCCCTGAATACCCTATTCATAAGATCCACAAAATATGATGGTGCATTGGTCTACCCGAATGGCATGACCAACCACTCATAGAATCCAGATGGTAATGGCGTTTTTTGAACGCTCTCAGCTGCTACTCGGAGCTGATGAAATCCTGTCGCGAGGTCCAACTGGGAGAACACTCTTGCTCCTTCCAGTTGATCAAACAAATTTTCTATCCGTGGAGGAGGATATTTATTCTTCCTAGTCACCTTATTCAACTCGCGATAGTCCACATAGAAACGAAGGGAACCATCTACCTTAGTGGCAAATACAACTGGTGCTCCCCACTCGGAAACACTTCTTCGGATAAATCTCTTCTTCAAAAGATCGCTTACTTGCACCTCAAGCTCTCGCTTCTACCTTGGTGCCATACGACGAAGTGGCATCACTATAGGTCTGGCATCTTTCACTAAATCAATACGGAACTCAATCTCTTGGTGTGGTGGAAGTTCGGTCGCTTCCTCGAAGATATCTGGATATGGGCCAACAATGGGAACCCCTGATAACTCATCATGCGGAATGTCGAGGGATTTAAAAAACTAGCCATCACCACATCACTAGGTAGGCCACTAAACACTATCCTCCGCCCATCATCCGCCCTAATAGTCACCGAAAATCCCTCACAGTCTACCACCACCCCATATCTTTGGAGCCAATCGACTCTCATAATAATGCCAAACCCAGTAAAGCCCAAAACAAAGCAATCACAAGCAAACATACATCCATGACTCGATAAAACCAAATTTCGACAAATCATGCTAAGGTTAGTCGAATCACCAGTCGGGTTTGTCACCACTAAAGGTCAATCGATAATCTCGGGTTCCAATCCCAACCTATCTACCAGGTCACTAGATATGAAGGAACGGGAAACCCCAATATCAAACAATACTCGAACATGAACATCATAAATAGAAAGCATAACTTGAATACGACATTCTTTCCTTTCTTCGCCACAGTTGGGGCATTCGACGAAGAAGGAACAACATTAGTAACATATGCTTTCACAATCTGCCTCTCTTTGGGAGGTTTTGGACACTTATCCTTGTGATGTCCCACTTGGCCGCATTTGAAGCACTTCCTGTCCGCCGGCTTTGCTCGACATTCTTTAGCATAGTGGCCCTTATTACCACAGCTAAAGCACTCAACAACTTTCTTATCTTTATTTGACCATCCTTCGTCTGACTCTGCTTCCTTTTATTCTGAGAATTATTCTTGCCTCCACCGCTTGCCTACGGTTTTGGCCCCTCTGCAGATGCAACAGCGACTTCAGTCTTGGGCTTAGGATAAAGGCTCTCTGATTTCAATGCTTTCCCAACAATCGATTCAAAAGTCTCATCAATATGGTTTATAAGCCTCTCTCCCAAGTACTGATCTAAACCAGTTATGAACTTATCGTTCTTCTTCTCGGTAGTATCAATAAGAGATAATCCATACTTCGATAAAGTATTGAACTCCGCAATATACTCCGAGACTGCCCTACGATTCTGTTTAAGCTCCAAGAACTTCCTAAATAACTCTGACTTCTGGGCAGCTGGGATAAACTTATCACAAAATGGGTCTTAAACTGATTCCAAGTAACTTAATCCTCAGGGGTAGCTGCTTTAATAGCATTCCACCAATTCATAGCCCGTCCTTGCCGCTGATGGGATGCTAGCTTTCTCTTAATGGCATCATCGATCCCTAAGTCCTCGAAGATGCGCTCACAACTATCAAGCCAATCCTGAACCTCTGTAGCCGACTCTGTTCCGTGGAACAGTTTCCCACCAAGACTAGTGTAGTCCTTATAGAACTTGGCGAAATCGGCCCTAGGCGCCTGCACTGCTGCACCACAACCATTTGCAACATTAGGAACTGCTCCCTAAGCATCTCTCCGGGTCGGGTCTTGCTTGGCAACTCCTCCGGTTCGTGGCCATTAGGCGTTCGAGTCAGCTCATTCACTTGAGCGGGTCAGTTCGTGATGACCCCATCAGTTCGGGTCGGGCTTTCCCACCTAGATC
Organism: Allium sativum; assembly: GCA_030737875.1. Lineage (NCBI taxonomy): Eukaryota > Viridiplantae > Streptophyta > Magnoliopsida > Asparagales > Amaryllidaceae > Allium > Allium sativum. The sequence continues at coordinate 414,812,301 of CM060923.1, read as the reverse complement.
GGTCCGTGCTCTCCTTCTCCTGGTGAGCGGGTCGGGGTCATGGGGTGCTCCACGAGTGGGTGGATTCGAGGAACTCGATCCGATCCCATTTCTATTTCCTACGAGTTTTCCAGCAAGTGTTTACGCCATACGACGGCGTTTTCGACCAATCTAACTTCACTAAGCAATCATAAATCATTCCAAATAATAATAACAACATGCATAATCAACCATAAACACTAAAACAACCATATGACATATTTATATGTATCAAACATACCCAAAACCCATGTTTTCCCCTTAATCATGTTTATCCATAACTAATGATAGGCTTAGCAAAACATATCCAAATTAACCCAAATTTTTATCAAAGCCCTAAAATAATAATTAAGAATTTTTACATATTTTTCCAGAATTTTAACATTCATAATTTCGCTAATTAACACTAATCATCCCTAATTAGCCGTAATTAGTGAAAAATAATGCAAATCACTCACCTTAGCCACAAATGAATTATAGATCTGAACTTTCCTACTATTTTGCGTCGAATTCCTACGCAACACAGCAACTCCAACTCTTGTTTGGTGTTGATTTGCCTTGTTTTGATGTAGCTTAGCTTGATCCTCGATTAGAAAGCGATTTGGGATGATTTAGATGGAGGAGGCCATGACCAGGGTTACAGAAATGTTTTAGGAGGCTGAGAAAGTAAAATAAAATCGTATCCTAACTGATTTCATCCTCCCCATAACCCTAATCCCTAAATGGGTTATGGGCCAAGCTTCTAATCACCCTAATTAGGCCTGGTTAAGCTGTTTTTCACCATCCAAACCTTATTTAAGCCATATCTCCCAAACGGTAAGTCCGTTTAACAAATGTGACCACTCTGCGGAAAGGTAAACCATCATACAGAACCAATGGAAGTGGTTTCAGTTCAAAATTCCTTACCAATCAAAAGTCATAGACGAAACAAGATTTTCTAGTGGCAATACGGTCATTTAAAAATCGGCAAAAATCGTGAACATGGGAAATGACCCCAATAGTCGTTTCCCAAAGTTACACAACTATACGACCACATTTGAAATTGAAATAAATATTCTACGATCCTCTGATGCGTAGAATGCGGGTCGCTACATCAATGCCTTTCCCACAACAGATTCAAATATCTCATCGATATGGTTTATGTGTCTTTCCCCCAAATACTCATCTAGACCAATTATGAACTTCTCGTTCTTCTTCTCAACAATATCGATAAGAGACTATCTATATTTCGATAAGGTATCGAATTCAGCAATATACTTCGAGACTGTCCTACCATTCTGCTTAAGCTCTAAAAATTTCCTGAACAGTTCCGACTTCTGAGCAGCTGGAATAAACTTATCACTAGAGCGAGTCTTAAACTGATTCCAAGTGACTTGATCCTCGGGAGTAGCTAATTTAATAGCATTCGACCAATTCATTGCTCGTACTCGAAGCTGACGCGATGCTATCTTTCTCTACATTGCTTCCTCAATCCCCAAATCCTCAAAGATGCTCTCACAACTATCAAGCCAATTTTGAACCTTCGTAGCCGATTCCGTTCCATGGAACGTCTTTCCACCAAGATTAGAATAATCCTTGCTGAGCTTGGTGAAATCATCCTTAGGGGCCTGCGCTGCTGCACCACCACCATTAGCAGCATTAGGAACTGCTCCCTAAGCATCCCTAAGCATCTCTCGCATGAAGGTAGTAAACATTGTCCTTATATCAGGAACATTCCCATTGTTGGGCCTTGAACCCGTACTCCTCGTATTTCGGCTCATCGTCAAAACTGTAAAGAGAAAACGATTAACCATCCCATTATTGGTGCCGGTGCGGTGCGACTTCATCCTTAGATATTCTAATAGTGTATATATATAGCTTTTGAAAATCAAAATATCATAAATACATGCTCTCATATACGCATATTTTCTCTCCCTGACGTCTTCCCCGCGGTTAACTACGCAACCTGGGCTCTGATACCAAGTGTGATGCCCCGTACCAGCCGACATTTCCCCAAAATGCACTATACCAATGCCCGACTAGCACGGGACGATCGTCAAGGAAATAGGGTTTGAAACTATGAATCACCAAAGATCCTGTAGTATATCTCACAGCGCATGGAATAAAATATAATAATAACATAACTTGACATAAAACAGGCCAAGACTTTGCATAAGCTGAAAACTAAACCATTTCCATCAGAGTAGCGGAATCCAAAATACAGCTTATGATACAAATCATTATTACAACTTCAAAATACTGTCTCTAAAAAGGAAGTAAAGAAGGTGCACTACTAATGCCCAAAGCAGTGACCATCAACAACACAGTATATGTAAATAGTGCATAGAAGCCTCCTGCTTGTCTCTGGACAACTACTCGTGCATAACCACCTAACCTGTCTCTGGTCTGCTCGTTTAGGAGCACCCAGAGTAATAAGAAGAGACATAAAACTCTAGGTCATACAAAATTCGAGTATGAGCGATAGCAATCCTATATAAATGAATAAAGCAACAACAGGTATAAATGATCATACCTGAACCTGGACCTCCAACCAAAGAGTTAGCACAACAAGATGTATAGTATTCTAAGGTAACACTAACATAAAGTGTAAAATGGGAGTGTGCATGTCATGGTGATAGAAAACATCAAACATAGCAATCATCCTCACATCACTCACTCAATGCGTAAAGCATACGATATCCACTTCTTTGATCAACAAATCCATTGGGGCCATGACGACAACTCCGTATAACTATTGCTATGACCATACTACCCTGGTCTATAGTCAATAACCCTACCCAGTCCACACATCCTTGGTTCTAGGTTAAGGAACTAGTCCATAATTCCTTGGCTCTTGTTCGTCTGCATGCCCCATCTCTTCAACGATGAACCAAAGTTATAAATATTGATAACCCTTTTGCACACGTCATGCAGCGAAGCCCAACTCTAGAAGTTAACTTGTTGGTTCCCATATGGATCCTAAGTAATAAGTTCCCATTTGGACTTCCTTTGCATCTCGGGTTTTTGGTCTCTTCCTGTTCGGTTCGGTCCTCCTTAAGAGGTTCGGTTCAGAGTCGTCATTGGGGTCGGTCGTGGTTCCCCCTCCTTCGGTTCGGGTCGTGATCCCCCTCTTCGGTTCGGTTCGTAACACCAGGTGGCTCTTGGTATCATCTGGCTCAGGGTAGAGCTTCTTGGCTCGAACGGTTCGGTTCGAGGTCCTCATATGGGTTCGGTTCGTAACCTTCTACTCATGGCATCGGCTCGTGGTGCATCGGTTGATGGGGAATAGGTGGCTCACGGTTCTGTTCGGGTGTTCGTGCTTGCAGGCGGCTCGGGGAAGCTTCACGGCTCACGGTTTGGGGTAGTGAGCACGAGCCGATTCGGAGACCCGATCCAATCCATTTCCTGCACTTTTCCAACGAGCTTGTTTCGTCCATTTTCGTCTTATGATGGCGTTTTCAACCATTCTAACTTCACTAAACAATCATAAAACATCACAAACAAATGTAACAACTTATGGGTTCAATCATAAAGATCAAAACATCAAGCATATAGATCATTTTAGATCAAACATACCCAAAAAGCATGATTTCCCCCTTAATCCCCTTAACCATGTTTAACTATATGATTAGCAAACTTAATCCAAATTAACCTAAATTTATATCAGAGGCATAAAATAATATTTTGGAATTTCTATATATTTTTTCAGATTTTTATGATGCATAATTTCGCTAATTATCACTAATCATCCCTAATTAGCCGTAATTAGTGTAAAAACATGCAAATCACTCACCTTAGCCACAAATAAATTGTAGATCTGAAAAATACACCGATTTGGGTCGAATTCCTATGTGTAGCAACATCTCTAACCTTGATTTGGTGCTAACTTGACTTGATTTGATGTAGATTATCTTAATATGTGATTAAAAAGTGATTAGGGATGGATTTAGAAGATGAAGGCCATTGTTAGGGTTCAAGGAATGTAACTGCCTGCTAGAAAACAGAAAAAGAATCATTCTCTAACTCTTTTCAGCCCTCCCAATACCCTAATCTCGAAATGCGTTATAGGCCTAACCACTAATCACCTAATTTAGCCCGGATAAGCTGTTTTCCTTCTTCCAAACTTTATTTCAGCCATATCTTCCAAACGGTAAGTCCGTTTGACTAGTGTGATCACTCTACGAGAAGGTACACCATCATCCGAATCCAATGGAAGTGGTTTCAGGTCAAAATTCCTTACTAATCAAAAGTTATAGGCGAAACAAGGTTCACTAGGGGCAATACGGTCATTTAAAATCCGACAAAAAATCATGAATGTGCGAAATGACCGCAATAGTCGCTTCCCATAGTTACAAACCATATGACTTCGTATGAAAATAAAATAAATATTCTACGATTCTCCGATAAGTAGAATGCGGGTCGTTACACGCTGGTAAATATTGAAGTAAATTACTTTGATTAATATTGTAGTTAATTATTATTTTGATTATAATTAAATGATTTCTTTTCATTAAAATCATTTAAAAAGATAATCAGGTGGGAGATAAAACCCTCATTTAAATGGGTAAAGGTATGGATTTTATAAATGGGTTTTCCAATAAATCCAACTGATAAACAAATCTTTAAAAGGTAATGAAAATAAAGCTTGAATTTTTATAAGCATATAAAACTAGTAAATTAAATAGGATAATTATAAGTTTATATTCTTAATGAAGGTAATAGTCCATTTTGAATTCAGTGAGATTTAGGATTTCAAGATTTATATGAGTTTTATATTACGAACTTTTATTTACCTTAAGATAAGGACATTGTCGATCAAGGTCTGAGAGGTAATTAGAATACCCCAACTTGAACTTCTTCGCTATTATCAAGAGATAATATCAGTTTGTAATGGTCGAAGATGTCGAAAAATGTTTATTATTCCTATAAGTGGAATACTGTGACTTATTGTAAGACTAGTAAATATAATTGAAAATGTAAGCTTGGGTATATATAAAATGTACAAATTGACAGGGTTTACAAAGGTTAAGTTGAACCGATTGGATAATAATCATTATTTTATAAAAAAAGGAACATTTTCCAGTTCAGAAAAGAATAATGAAATTAGCAAACAAGGTTTTTTGCAAAAGGGTATCTAATTGGAAATTGATATGATTCTAAGACATTTCCTAAGTATAGGAAATGAAATGATTTTGAGATGTCTCTTATATTTTGATAAAAGGGAAAAATGTGTTTATTCCGATTCCTAAAAGATTTTAAGATTAATAAAAAGGGCCACATGATGCTATATACCAATCCAGTAAATTTATTTTCATTTCACGGTTGCATGGACGTTCATTTTGATAGTAAAATTACCGACTATCAAAATCTGGTCTTTTATCGATTGTTGGTATAGAAAGACTGGGATCGAATTTATACTCATAAACCATTCCGACTAGAAAATACGTAATGCTGAAGATATCAAAAGATGGTCGAGATGGGGCATTGAAGACCATGGATCTTCATGAGCGGAAGAACTACTGTTAAATTTCTCTGGCTAGCTACCAGAGTTATTATGACTTGTGATTCTGTCGTGATTGAAACCTTCGGATAGCAAGGACTTCTCGCTAATATTCCTTAGGGTGATTCCTATATAAAGATGCGGTAGGAGGGTGCCTTCGGTTCATCATGTTCCTGGATGACTTGTATGGACGAATGTATGACAGAGTATTTCCTAAGAGTCTAGTACATTGATTTTTACAAATATACCAAGTTTGGTGGCGGAGAAATTCTCTTGCTTAACAACCATAGTATATTAGTGGAGGTCAATTAGTGATTTGACAGATCTGACGATGTTTCATTCAAAGATAATGAGATGTTATCTAAAAAGTAAAATGTGACCTCAAGCCTCATCGACTAGGAAATGACAAAAATTAGGCAGGCAGCATGGCTAGGTAGGTCATTCTGAAGCAGGGTCTATTACCTCCATCTAGAGAAATTCCCTATTTGTTCTTCTTTCATTTCTGTATCTCCGTGGAAGTGTAGTAAGCCCTTAAAACGACATAGGTGATAATACATTCACTACACTCTAGCCAAATGAGTGGGCGGTCATGTATGGCCGGGTTACAAGATGTTCTTGTCGAACCACAGTGTATCCCCTCTAGAGTACACTGATCGGCAGGTGGTCCCATTACTTATTATAGTTGGAATCAAATCTCCAATAAGCGCCCATGGTTTTTGATTATATAATGAATATGTATAGCGTGAAATGCAGGCTTTCTGCTACTCGATTTTTTATTTATGATTTGATAGAACCTATTATAATATCACAAGATTTTGATATATCAAAAATATTTTTGGTTATAGTAAGGTAAAAACCTTTCGTTTTTATATGTAGGTTGGTCTTCCTATTATCCTATTCTTTTAAAAAGAATTTTCTAAAATTAAGCAACTTGGATGAATCCCTAAAACTTAATGAGTTTACTCATGCTGGTTCACCATACTGATCTGTGGCGTTTGTAACGTCTCGGGTCAGCTCGAGTTACAGGTTCAGGTTATTGGATGTTGTGAAGTTCAGAGGTGAGCTGGTGGAGTCTGGATGTATGATATTATCTAGTGTTTATTCTGTTGTGTGTTGTATATGAGGACAAGATATTATAACTATCCAGATTTGTCTGCTATACTCTGATGTATGTAAGTATATTTATTCAAGTTCTTCATAAAAATTTATTTCTTTATTACATTTTATTCTGTTGCAATTTGAGATTATGATTCTGTGTTGCCTTCTTATTCTTCTATTCTAATATTTGTTTCTTATCTTTTCTCACCTTCTAACTTCTTTCTTTCAGTAATCCATTTTCCGTGCACTTTGGGTCAGACTGGAGTGTAATTTGTCAATTCAAAGAGTACTGGAATTTTGGGTAATTACATATTGTTTGTATAGGACAACAAAAAAACATTGAGACTGGTATATTGATTAACTGATGATCATATCTCATTGATCATTGATATTCATGATATTATTGTTAGGACATAAATACATATTGGAGAGTAGCGTATTTGGCTGACCCACCATGAGAAAACCACATGGAGTATAATTAACTGTATCATAAGTTATTCTCATAGCGACAGTGATGTAATGGTCCTCAGACCTGAAAATCATTAAAAATTTATTCGAGGATATTTGTGTTTTGATATCATCAAAAGTTACTTTTAACCGAGTAGACGATAAAGGTGATTATTGGATACATCTCGAATCGGTTAAATATTATTAATAATCTAGATGGGATTTACTCTATGATATAAGTAGTGATATCCATGGGCCTCTTGATTATGTGAACTATGAAACGCACGGCCATGCTCAAATATTGATTATTTTTAAATAGTCTACTCATCAATCAAGATAAAAGGATTATGTTATAAAGAGAATTATACGTTCCATTCCTCGAGTTTAATCCTAGATATATTGGTTAAAAGGATCATATTACATTGATACATTAGTCATATAAATAGTTTGTCGAATCATTGAACTTATTATAACTTGGGTAGTAACAATGTGTTGCTAGATGCCTCTCTTTGTTTATAAATGTAAATATGATTTAAAATTATTGCCAACGTTATAGTAACCATGGGGTCACACACTTAAAACGTTATAAAGAAAAATATATACTGGATAAATAAAAAATAAAATTTGTTGTTATTTTATGTTGTGTTGAAATTGTATGACAGCGGTTTCCTGAATTAATGGTACTCACTTGATTGGGCTTCATCGTTTCCCTTTTAATTCATAGACGTGAACCATTATTTTTGTTATCAGATAAAAAAATCAAAACCAAACGATATACCTTTTCCCAAGCAAACCCTAAATATGGTGGCTAGCACCAAAATTATTTTTCTCTTCGATTTGATCGAAGGGATAAACATTCGTGTGGATACCAGGCCGTACAAGCAAGAACTAATCAACGGGTCCAATCGGGGAAGATCAAGAGAAGGGAATCAAAACAACGAAAGGACATCGAAGTTTGACATGGAAAGTCGGAATTACACCTTCACTAGGGCCAAACGTTACTACCAAAATTAGCATAGAAACAGACTAACGGTGAAGGGGTAGCTGACCGCCACAGGCATAAAAGAATCCCACAAAATCAATAGCCAAGCGCAAGGTAGAACTGAAAGCATAAGGGAACAGTCCGAGGGGTATGCAACTGACACCATCACTAAAGAATAGAGCTCAGAAGCTACAAAAAGAAAAGATACCTGTAGGGTGGTCCCGGTACGATCGCAAAACAACGAAGAATCACCCACAACCGATGTCAATAAAGAGAGAGACCATGAATTTTACAACCTGGGTCCTAGAAGGAAGAAAGGGATATCGATATTAACTTGCTTAATACTGATACATCAAGGTACGAAAGCACCAAGGGTACAGAGTTTGAAGCATTAGATAATTATCCAGGAATTAGCCACCAAGACCCTATTACATGATCGCCGACAGGCCCCTCTAGTAAATAACTAACAAAGAACTGGAAGTAACCCTCCAAAAAGTCAAGATACACTTCAGGAATCTGCAAAAAGGAAATCCGGAACCTCGAAGAGAGACAATCTATCCACATTAATCTTCTTAGTGTTGTTACCAACAGAGGTGGCGGATCCAACAATCATCCACTTGAATCATGAAGGCAAGATCCACTAAGTGTCAATAGCAAGACCGAGGGTTTATATCCGTAAGCCTATATCCGAAAGCGCACATACAGGAGCCCATAACCGGAAGACGAAACCTTCCGAAAGTCATTCACACCGTCGAGCTTAGTAGCAATACAAAGAAGATAGACATGACATCATCAAAAATCTCCAAAGATCGGGATCATCCTCCCGCGTGCCAGAACCGGTGCTTTAAAAAGCCATAAGCAAAGCCTTCGGAACAAAAAGGAAATGCGGCCGAGAGCAAAAACTTCCGAAACCAAGGGGAAAAATGGACGATAGAGGCTTCTGCTGGACCAATAGCAAAAGGGGCCCAGATTTGTCTATAAATACGACCCACGAGGTCTCATTTTGGGGATCGATTTTCTCATTTCTCATTTTGTACTCTATTTCTCTGGAGTAAACCCTAATTCCTTAATGAATTTGGGGATTTCTATTGTAATCACTTATGTACCCCAAATAAAAGATCAATAAAGGGCAGATAGACAATTAGAATATTTTCTTATGAGTTTCTTATGTTATTTCGTAGCTATTTCCCACACGACCTATTGTAGACTTCCTACACAGTCACGGTTTCCTACCTTAGTTTAGACCCTTCCAAAGAGTTCTTGCAGAACCCCTTCCTACAAGCTGATTAGCCTTTTTACCAAGAGTCGTGTTTGGGGAACCCTTATCCCAAGATAACTGGATGTTCTCGAGTCGCTTAAGCGTGATGCTCACACCATTAAGGGAGGAGTAACTAATATTTTGGGCTCTAAACCTTGATATCTAGGATGCAGTGAACTAAATCAGACTCGTGAATGATATATAACCCCTTTTCTCCTTAGGTCCACTTCCGTGGACCTATCTCCAGTGTTGATTAAAAATATCGTTAACATTTTGGCACTAGAAGGAGAACTGAACCTCCGCCCTTGTGGTTAACAGCCACATATCCTACTATGTTGTTCCTTCCAAGGTTACACTAGGCTTTAAAGAAGAGGAAATCCTGAATAGAATGTCTCTAAGAGTAACTAGTGAGTTTCCAGTGGTTACATCAAGCATTAATGGGCCATGGACTTTCGAAAAGGTTAAGTTAGAAACCTTACACATTCAAGATAAAGAAGGAGATGTAGAGCCTTATGTTCATGATCATTGGAGCATTAACCCTTTCCATTCTGGACTAACCCCAATCTTTGCCTTAATCAATTCTACAACAAAAGACTATAATCCTTTTCTTCATATCAAGGATGCCATCCAAACACAAGCAAAGGAACAATATTCGGGCAAAGGAATGAAAAAGGTTCCGCCTATACTATTGCAAAAGAATCTAAAAGAAGTAGGCCCTTGTGTAAATGCACGACTAAAAGAAAGTTCAAGGACAAAGAGGAATGTTAACGATATTTTTCGTCAACGCTGGAAATAGGTCATTAGGATGAATCTCAAGGGAAGAGGTAGGTTGTCTAGCTTTTGCGTGCTCAAGTTGGTTCTCCATCACTAGATGACGAGATTTGGGAAAGGAAGACAACTAATATGTTGCGGCTAACAATGGGCTTTAATGGAAGATAGCGATGGACTTCCACTAAGCTCGCTAGGAGATCTAAGTTTGTGGGGGCGGGCAGAAACTAACAGATGGAGTTTAAATCTACAAGAAAGGGGCGTTCCCTTCTACCTACAAGAAGGTTCGGACAAGAACCCGAGCACTTGCCAGAAATAAACGGTAAACCGCGACAATTAATAATTAAGTAAAACAACATGACAGCAATACGATGCTTTGATTATGGATGAACACTTTATTAATCTTTGATTCAGAATACATGAATAGAGTAGAAGAACTACTTTTATTGATTCTCGTATGAACATTTTAGAAGGGGAAACAAAAAGATTAGCAGAATGAAAAATATGAGAGAGTTCCCCCTTAAAGGTGACCCCTGGACTCCAATTTATAGAAAACTTGGAGCCCCTTCCGATATTGGGCCATTGGACCTTCAGGAGTCTTTATCGGCTGCCTTCTCCCTTGATCTCAGATGTTTTTACTTATGGCTGCTTTGGGTGCTAATTATGGCTTGCTTGAGGAAGGCTTCGGCTAGTCGAGAGCCTATTCGAAGGAATATATGCTTACTATTGAGGTAGCCTCCCGGAAGGTATCTTGAGCCTCCGTGTGTATGCACTCGGTCATATTATTTTGGATATAGGCTTCCGTTTTTCCCATGAGTACTTAGAGGAGCCTGCCCACATTGTGTATGTGGTTAGCTACCGGATAGGGATAACTGTCGGTGTCTATTCTAAGTAGACTAGTGTGAATAGCTTGTATCGCTTCCGAGCTTCTGGTCTGCGTTACGGTGGTATTTCCGGTTGTAGCCTGATCTTTCAGAAGGCTACTCAAGGTGACTCCCTTGTTACTTTATTAGTGCGGCCTCTCAGTATTTGTGCGATAGGCATCACAAAAACGTGTTTCAGACAATCTTCGTTTGCTTCTGTCTTTGATGATCTTGAAGTTTTAGCCTCCCGGCGTATCAGTATTAAGCAGGTTAATACCGCAGGTTCCTTCGGTCTTCATCTGACGGATTTCTTGCTCTTGTACCACTTGGTTTCAGATCAAGATGACTTTTTTCCATAGTATCTCATGTTGGGTTGATGTTATTGGAAGGATCTTGTCGAATTGATCTATCGAATAGGTCCTGCCGGTTATATCCTGTGGCTCAAAAAGCATGTACAACCTCTTCTTCGTAAATCGACCCCAAATGGGGTAATGAAACATTAATACCAAAGGTGGAAGTCTGGTCTCTAATATCTTAAAATTCCCGAATAAGGGTTGGTTCGGGGCTTCTGTTTGTATCAGAATTGGAATTCTAGTCCTTAATCTTATAATACCCGAATAAGGGTTGGTCCGGGACTTCTATTAAATACCCGAAGAGGAATTCTGGTCCTCGGTGTTAAATTGCCCGTAAGGGTTTGTTCGGAACATCTATTAATGCCAAAAATAGGGTTCAGGTCTTCAATCTTTATATACCCAAATCTGGGGTGATTCAGGCCTCAATCAAGGCTGGAAAGTGATTTTTTTTGCCATATCTTAAATGTCTAATTCTAGACTGGTTCGAAAGCTTAGCCGTGATCAGAGGAAGATATTTCACTCTTCTGATAATCTGGATCTGGTAGGGAAATAAATTTCCATTACTACCGGAAGCAGGTTAATAACCCTAATACCCTAATTTGTGTCGTGATGATCTGATCCTTAGGAAGGAGGTATACGATAAACCTAACGGCTGAATCCCGATTACCTAAGAAGGTCTCCAAGCAAGGACAAAGACCTCCTGTATCGCTCAGAGAAGTTCCTCAAACCCCTTACATTTAGCTTAATGTTATTTATGCAAAACATAGAATAAAGTCATATATTAAGTTAAGAAAAGCGGTGGTCCAAACATTTAAGAGTAAATGAAAACCCTTATTAATTGTAAACCATAAAATCCCCTTTTTGCCATTTCAGACAAAATTAGATATCAACATTTTATATACTTATTTTAACATTTGCTTAATAATGGTTCTACCTTTTAAAGCGTTCTAGTTGTGTGATCCTATAGGTTAAAATAACATTGGTAATAATTTTAAATCATATTTAAAATTATAAATAGTGAGCAACATCTAGTAATACATCACTACTACCCAAGTTATAATAATGAAGTCAACGATTTGATGCAACCTTTTTTTGACCTGTGTTTCAATCTAATATAATCCTTTTAACCAATATGTCTAGGATTAAACTCGAAGCATGGAACGTATCACCCTCTTTATAATTTAATCCATTTATCTTGATCGATGAGTAGACTATTTTAAAAAAAATCAATATTTGAGCACGACCATGCATTTCACAGTCTCATTCAATCAAGAGGCCTATGGATATCACTACAAATATATTGTAGGGTTAAATTCCATCTGGATCATTCATAATTTTCATTCGATTCGAGGTGTATCAGATAATCACCGTTATCGTCTACTCTGCTAAATGTAACTTGATATCAACACACAAATATCCTCAAATAAAATTATAATGATTTCATGTTTGAGGACCATTACGTCACTGTCACTTTGAGAATAACTTATGATACTGTTAATCATACTCCATGTAGTTTTCTCACGGTGGGTTTGCCAATTACACTATTCTCCAATACATATTTATGTCTTGACATTAATATCACGTATATCAATGATCGATGAGATGTGATCATCATTCAGTCAACATACTAGTCTCAATGTTTTATTGTTGTCCTATATAAACAATAAAACTTGGCTAGGGACATTTAAGAATTATTGTACTCAATATATTAAATAACCTCAAGTTCAAGTCTTACTCAAACTATATAATTCCGTATTATTATTCTAAGGACTTCTACTGTGTTAATAATTAAATCACGCAGTAAATATAACATAATAGAATATTCTTATTCCAAATAAAATAATAACATCAACAATGTTGTTAATCACATCAATTGGATTGCCTCTCGGGTATAACCTCTAACAATCTCCCATTTGCACTAAAGTCAATCATTAATGTATCATATACTCATGAAACTCGTGTGACCATTAAACTTCTGCCACGACAAATTTTTATTCAGTAGGTCTTCAATTTTATAACTTTTGCAACTTCCCAGATATGTTCATTTCCTATGTAAACAACTTCATATAAGGATTATATTTCTTAAATATATATTTGGATCGATAGTGAGTTTAGGGTTTTAGGCCTGAGCAATAGCCATATTGTTATAGCAATGTAAATCACTGGATCAATATTGAATTAAGTTCAATTATGAAATTCTTAACCAAAAAAATTTTCTTTACTAGAATCAGTACCCATTTCTTGTTTAAAACTAACATTATTCACAATAATTAATGTGTATCAACATATAACAATAGAATAATAGTGTTACTCCCACTCAATTTTTGTCTACACAATATTCAATGGTATTTTGTGGTTTTCGAGACATTTTCCGAATTCTATTTCAGTCCCATTGGTATCTTAGAGACTGGTTATCATATAAAAGAATACCAATTCGAACAATAAAATTTATATTCTCAGAGGATTTATTGAAATAATATCCATTTGTTTCTTTTGGATATTCCACAAAATAGTTACCTGATTTGGGTCCAATCTTATCAGCGGAAGGACGTTTAATAAACACCTTACGTCCCAAATGTTCGCATTAACATGCTAGGACATTTCCTAGTCTATATCTTATACGATGTCTTTAAACTCGTTTTAGTAGGACTAAATGCATTCATTCTAACTTTAACTAATTCGAAGATTCATATGACTTATCGATAATCGTACCATATCTTATAAGGTGTGATTTCTCTCTTTTAGAAACACTATTCCAATATGGCATTCCAGATTTGAGTTGTGAAACAATTTTAAACTCAGCAGATATTCATTACATTATTGGCTTAAGTACTCTTTCGATCTGTTCGAAAAGTATTTATTTTCTATCAAAATTGGTTTTTAACTTCACTTTTAATTCTTTGAATCTTTTCAAAGGATTCTGATATGTGTTTCATAATATATACATATCTACATCTATTGACATCATAAGTAAATATAATAAAGTAATAAAACCTGCCACTTGCTTATATATTCATTGCTCCATAATACTTATCACCGATTCATTGTGCCAAGTGAAAGGTGATTATATTATTTTGCCTAATAAATAAGATTTGTACTCTTCATATGATTCGAAATCAAATGATTTCAAAATTCCATCATAATGAAGTTTTGATATGCTTTTCTTGTTTATATAGGCAAACTAGTAATGCCAAAAGTATATTGGATTTAAATCACTAAGTCTAATCCAGTAAGTATAGGTGTCAAACACATCATAGTTCATTAACTACTTGTGAAATTCCACAAGATATTTCATTTAAACAAAATGAACAATTGTCCTTTTACTACAAAAGAAATTTAAACTTGTCAAAACAAGATTTATAATAACATTTATTATAAATGGAATTTCATAATAGCAATTATTTTATTTATTAGGCTAGTATATAGAACAAGAATCAACTTCCTTCGGATAATCCAGCAACATTTTCTTTATTTCCAATTGTAAGTCCACTTGTCCTTTTATCATATATCTACTTATTTTGCAATTTCTGTAAAATTACATACATTTATATGTTTAATAACTAGTATCTAATACTAGAAATGTTTAAGTAGATTGTTATATCATATTCGGTCGAAGTCACACATCAATTTTCAATTTAGATCTTCTACATTTGTAAAACCATTAGGTTTAATTTGTTTGAGGACTATCCTTAAGTTTCAATGTTAGCCAAGAAATTTTATTTAATTCAATTTATCCTTCTCAAGGATTAATTTAAATTATCGGAGTTAATTATTATTTAATATCTACAGTATATAATAAATAATAACCGGTTCTTTAATATTTATTTGATATAAATGCAAAATTTTGAAAATTATATTTTATATTAACATAAATGTGTATATATATGTATATTTAATCTAAAATACGCTCCCACTCAAATTAACATCCCTTTATTTATATTCATATATCAATATATATATATATATATAATGGTGTTCCAAGATCCATATCTAGTCTTGTCTTGCACTAGCTTTGGCTAATCTCAAAACACAAACTTTTAGGTAGACATCTCATGTCAATTATATCGTATGTATATTTCTTGGATCGCGTAATGGATATTTAATTTCAATATTATTCATTTGCTCAAAATATATAATAATTCATGTTTTTTTGTCTAAGGCCATAATCCAATTATACAGCCTTAGTTAAATCAGACACATTAATATAGGCGAACCACCACAATTACTCCTACCACATATAACCCTAATGAAAAGTGCAAACGCTTTGGCGTTAGTTACATTAAATGAGATTGTCATTGATGGGTGTGTTAATGGATGACTTCACCATTACTTAATATAATAAAATTTCCTTTAAAAGGAATTTATAATTCGTAGTGGCGAATTATATTTGGTGTTATTTACAAATATCATAATACATGTATTTTATATTCGTAATATAAATCGGATTTAAATAAAATATATATGTCAAATATATATACATTTTTAAATTCTACAATATATAGGAAACATGCCTACATTTGTTTTGAACATTTCAACAAAAAGGTTGTTTTAACTCTAAAATCAGAGATTATATTCGAATTACGCGCAAGGTGTGGGTATATGGTCGAGTTGTTAGTCTCCAACCCAATTATGTCGGGGTCATTATCCGGTTCGAAAAATGGCACTAACGTTTGCTGGTAACTACTGCCATAGTTATCCAAACTAGGTGTCGTTGTCGCATTTCGATGCGCTTGTAGATGTGCATCGAGGGGCGTGAGTTAGCTTCATGTTGCGTTTAAGTATGAGTTTGTTGGCATGACGCTGAGACTTTGTGAACCCAATGAACCGGCAATGCGAACTCGGGAACTTGTCTAAATCCAACAACTTCTTGGGGAACTGGTGATTGTATCGGTCTCTCTGTCCTTTGGTTCGGGCTTTTACGCCCGGTCCACCTAGTATTGGCGGAAGGTTAGAAGTTTCCAAGACCCGAGCTTTTGGGTCTGGATCATCCTCGTGGCGAGATGTATTTTCCTCTTTAGAATGGGTGCCCCGAAGGTTGAGGCGATGGAAATGCCAGCGCGGGGGCTAGTAGGGATCCTCCCCAGGTCCTGCGATGAGTAGGCTGACGCAGAGATAGGTAGGGGACCGCCCCCGAGCTCGAGTACTTGTCAACTGAAGAGGTTGCGAGTGATGAACCCTTAATAGTCAAATAGATGCTTCTTTTGTTGGACTGCCCCTCTTTGGAGCGGAGGTGACACCGAGCTTTCCCCCCACGCCTCCTTAAGCGTCCGGATCCCGGTTAGAGTTGCAGCGGGAACACTTTGGAGAAGTAGGAGGAACCGTGGAGTTCGGGATACCACATTCATGTCAGCCTCTTTGGAGGAGGAGAAGTTGTGTTTGACCAGGCGTAGCTGATATAAGCGGGCTAGCAATGCAAGCTGAGGTGGAGAATCAGGAAGCCCGGCTGGTGGCAAAGTCCAAGCCGAAGACAGACATGATGAGTCTGCCTTACAAGATGCCCGGGAAAAGTCTAGTTAGGATGCGCAGGAGAAACCTGCTGCCGCGGTGGCGAAGAGGTAGGCCGTTGCTGAGGCGGGGAAGGAGAGGACCTCCGAGTAGGCTAGGAGTAAGGAGAGCCGTCGGTGATGCCCGCTAGAAGAGGGCGAGAGGTCCCTTAGCACACTTGTAGCGGATGACATTATGGGGCTCTGGGTCAGGCACTTAGCTGATCAGAAGACTGTCGAAGATGCTGAGAAGAGAGTGGAGTTAGGCACCAAGAAGCCCTGGGGGAGACACCTATGTTGGATTGGTACTTTCTTCTTACATCATCCCTAAGCCGTTGCCATGTGTTTCTCTCCGGGAGGCTATAATGATTACAAGCGGCGAGGATGATGGAAAAATGCGTGCATTGATGCCTAATGAATCCAATACCCTTTTGTGGAGTAGAGGAGGAGGAAGCGGTTCTAGAAGGAAAGGGCCCGTCATTGGTGGCGACCTGCCGGTATAGAACCTGCATAGATGAAAGAGAAGAAAAGAAAAGGATGAGTAGCATCAGTAATTGTTAAAGGAATCATCCTCGCACCTTGGTAGGTTGCGAAGTATGCTTGGCGAGGGTCGTTGGTCGAGGCATGTTGGTTCTTTTGGGGGCGTCGAAGCTCCTCAACATGAAGTGAAGGAATCCACCATTTTGCGGGTCCAAAGTGAAGGAATATGAGCTTCTGGCATAGAGAAAATCGGATGAATCGGGCGGTGCCCCCAATTTCGACCTAACCGGTTAGGTCGATCGCCGTCGGGATTCTAGGCCGGCACGGCTCGCCTTCGGCTCGGATGCGGATGGATACTGATGGAGGTTGCGTCCGAGGTATGCGACACCCTGTTAGTGGCTAGACTTGAGTCTTCTGATACTGGCCCTTGGATGATATTGGCGACACCTCCGGGCTGTAATATCACGCGATATGTTGAGTCGAGCGTGTCTTGAGTACTTTTGGTGATCGACCAAAAGGACGGTTAACATTTGTCCCCCAAAGTACGTCTTGTCTTGACATGATGTGCTTTGGAATGAAAGTTGAGATGATAGTTGGGTTGCGGATTTATCCTACAAGTTATAGGAAAAAACATGTTAGTTAGCGGGCACGCTCGTTGGGGAATTGTGAGCGAGCCGCTGTTGGTTTGGTGTTGCACTCGCGTTGCTAACTATCCGCATGGTGTCGTCGTTGAGCATTTTAGGCGATTTGACACTTGCGGGGGATATGCGTACGCGGGTGCTTTGATGATTGAGCATTTGGTGAGTATGCAAGTGGTCATTGAGTCATGATTGACTTGGTAGCTAAGGCTTCGAAGATAAGTGGAAGTAGCCATATTTAGGTGTACGATCTCGAATTCCGATCTTAGAACGTTCGTTTAGGGCATACCGATCCCTTAAATATAGTTTCTTCCTTTCTTCTCTTCTCCGGATAGAAAATCATCGTAAGGCATGAAGGATGACAAAATATTTCCTTTGTACTTTGGTTGTTCGAGGTAGTGTTAGGTTTTCGGGTGAAGGGAAGAGAGATGTGGAAAGTAAGGGGGCTTTCGAATTTGGTGTTCAAGAACGTGGAGCAGTGGACCTTGGGAAACCGGATTAGGAATTTGGATAAAGATTGCCAAGCATGTGTGAATACAGGATCGGGCTTTATGTCCCAAATGCTTATTAAATCTTTCGTGCTCTTTAGGAGTTCGAATCTTGGTTGAGGAGATGACAACTAAGCCGAAGCGCGGGAGCATGAGACATAACTTCGCACTCCCACGACTTTTTCGAACCCTGTCTTCGATCTTGAGTTAGTAAAGTTGAACCTTTGCATTGCGCCATATGAGCGGACAGTGATTAGTGATTTTTGGTCTCACGACGTGATCCTCGAGGAATGGACCAACTTAGATTGTCAGCTTGAATGCTTGTGCAAGATATCGACACATAGTTAAGCGATTAGTCTTGGGATCTGATCAATAACCTAACCATGATGCGGTCGCATCTCAACTTAGGCGTTGCACTGGCGGTTGGTGACCGCCGTGGCGTTAGTTGTTGAGGCTAAAGGCTGCCACCATGTTCTGGAGCGTCACCTTTTTGTTGAGTCCGGGTATGATGGAAGCCGAGAAGCCTCCAGGGCCTGAACTTTGGCTCCGGATTTCTTTCACTAAGAGGTGAAGGTGCTCTGAAGATGGTGGCTCCGTAGGTTGCTGTGAAGATGATGCCGGTGCAGATATTTTAGGGAATTTGATCGGGTCTTGAGATTTCCAGGCCGGTACGACAATCCATAGAGGGTTGCCCCTGGCCCGGGTGCCTGCTAAATTCTGGTCGACGTCAGGGATGAGCTAGCGAGCTCGAATCGTTGCTCAATGTTTCATGTCTGGTCGGTGATTGGAGTTGAACATAACACAATTGGTTGGCGAATGATTCTGGAAATGAACTTGTGCGAACCGAACGCTCGGATATACGCGCAAGGTGTGGGTATATGATCGAGTTGTTAGTCTCCAACCCAATTATGTCGGGGTCATTATCCGTTTCGAAAAAATGGAACTGTCGTTTGCCGGTAACTACTGCCATAGTTATCCAAACTAGGTGTCGTTGTCGCGTTTCGAAGAGCTTGTAGATGTGCATCGAGGGGCGTGAGTTAGCTTCATGTTGCGTTTAAATATGAGTTTGCTGGCATGACGCTGAGACTTTGCGAACCCAATGAACCGGCCATGGGAACTCGGGAACTTGTCTAAATCCTACAGCTTCTTAGGGAACTGGTGACTGTATCGGTCCCTCTGTCCTTTGGTTCGCGCTTTTACGCCCGGTCCACCTAGTATTGGCAGAAGGTTAGAAGTTTCCAAGACACGAGCTTTTGGGTCTGGATCATCCTCGTGGCTAGATGTATTTTACTCTTTAGAATGGTTGCCCCGAAGGTTGAGGCGATGGAAATACCAACACGGGGGCTAGTAGGGATCCTCCCCAGGTCCTGTGATGAGTAGGCTGACGCAGAGATAGGTGGGGGACCGCCCCCGAGCTTGAGTACTTGTCAACTGAAGAGGTTGGGAGCGATGAACCCTTAACAGTCAAATAGACGCTTCTTTCGCTGGACTGCCCCTCTTTGGAGCGGAGGTGACACCGAGCTTTGCCCCCACGCCTCCTTAAGCGTTCGGATCCCGGTTAGAGTTGCAGCGGGAACACTCTGGAGAAGTAGGAGGAACCGTGGACTTCGGGATACCACATTCATGTGAGCCTCTTTGGAGGAGGAGATGTTGTGGTTGACCGGGCGTAGTTGATATAAGCGGGTTAGCAATGCAAGCTGAGGTGGAGAATCAGGAATCCGACTGGTGGAAAAGTCGGAGGGGAAGACGGACAGGATGAGGATGCCATACAAGATGCCCGGGCAAAGTCTAGTTAGGATGCCCAGATGAAACCTGCTGCCGCGGTGGAGAAGAGGCAGGCCGATGCTGAGGCAGGGAAGGAGAGGGCCTCCGAGTAGGCTAGGAGTAAGGTGAGCCGCTAGTGATGCCCGCTAGAAGAGGGCGAGAGGCCCCTTAGCACACTTGTAGCAGATGCCATTATGGAGCTCCGGGTCAGGCACTTAGCTGATCAGAAGACTGTCGAAGATGCTGAGAAGAGAGCGGAGTTTGGCACCAAGAAGCGCTGGGGGAGACACCTAACCTAGATTGGTCCTTTCTTCTTACATCATCCCTAAGCCGTTGCCATGTGTTGCTCTCGGGGATCCTATGACGATTACAAGCGGCGAGGATGATGGAAAAAGGCGCGCATCGATGCCTAATGAATCCAATACCCTTGTGTGGAGTAGAGGAGGAGGAAGCGGTTCTAGAAGGAAAGGGCCCGTCATTGGTGGTGACCTGCCGGTATAGAACCTGCATAGACGAAAGAGAAGAAAATAAAAGGATGAGTAGCATCAGTAATTGTTAAAGGAATCAAAGATACTTTGGGTTAGGTGAACCAATGGTATATGTTAGTGTGGTCCTCGCTTTTGGTCCTTAAAGACATGGTGTGGTATTCATGAATACCCTGTCATCAGAGAGAAGAGATGTTAGACATGTAGTCTGTTTAATGTGTGCGTGTTTGTGAAATGGAATGTGAATTAGTAAAGATCGCATTTTGTGTTAACTGTTCGGATGTTCCTTCCATGTTTTCGGGCGTCCCGTACTTGCATGGGCATACTTATCGTTACATTTAACAAAAAAGCGATTGTGAGTGGTGTGCCCCAGACTGGTGATTCCAGGGGGTGTGATTGAGTGCCGCGCTCTGGGTTGTTGTTCCAGAGGGGCGAGATAGTGCACAAGCTTCTAGTAGATCTCCCTCAGCTCAGGAGACCCGTAGTAGTTGTAAAGCCTGGCCAGAACGCCTGCTATTTTTTATTGGGTTGCCCGGGGTTAACCTCAAGAGTAGCAAAAGCGCATGACGTCGCATTATGCGGTCCGTCCGGTGTTAGCTCTCCCATCGTTCATCGGGTTGAGGCGAGCCCGCCGGCGTCGTCGTTCATCGGGAAAGAGAAGCCCGAGTCATCAGCCCGTAGGGTCCGACCGTGGCCATGGGATACCCCTAAGACTTGAGAGCTTCGGGGATATGACGATTTAAGGTCGGCCTTGGTGCTGCGCAAAGTGCTCGACCACACCTATAGTTCAGGAGGAGTTAGTATCGCTCCATCTGGCTGTTGGGTGGTTTGAACGATTTATCCTCGACCTCGGCACTGGGCCGAGGTTCGAGTTTGAGGTTATTTATACTCGGTCGCGCCGCGGGCCGACGACTCAAGTAGCGTTGCCGGCTCCCATGCTAGGGATGCCGGTCGATGCCAATGTTGTTTGGCCTCGATGTTGGATCGAGGTTCGGAAGGCGGCACCATCTCCAGTGCTCGGGGTGCCGATGCGGCGATCGAAATTATGAACGCAAGAAGGTTGTCAGGATTAATCAAACGTGTCACGCACGGAGCAGACATGGAAGGGAGACAGGAAACTAAATATCACTCCTACGGATATCTCTGATAGTAGTAGCCTTTGCAATGCCTCGAATTGAAGGATAGCAAAACATCATTGGAAGGCCCGAATTGATTGTTCACTAGGTTATGTAGAGTAGAGGCGAAGATGTTCGTTGTTCCATGCCCTTTGGAGTTAGGCTCCGTCGACGGTTGAGGGTTTGAAAGTTCCATTGCTGAGCCTCCATTGTATGAGTGTGGGCCTTCCTAACGAGGGGCCAGGCCTTCTGGCAGAGGAAGGGCCCGTTGTAAGACGAGGTTGCCGATGTTGAGGTCCTTATGGCAGACTCTAGAGTTGAAGTATCGGGGTACTCGTTGCTGATTAAAGCTTGATCCAGTGGACCGGTTCCCGGGTCGGAGATGTCGATCTAGTGCAGCGCGCTAGTGTATATGAATTAGCCGTAATGGTTGACTATAGGTTGGACAGAAGCCATTTGGAAGGCTTACAGCACTTGAGGACTGATATTAACTAGATCGGTGCAAAAGGCGACCCACGTGAGGAGAGTTGTGAGGCGTGGATGCTCATTGTTGCCATAGTCTTGATGATCAGGGGGGACGATCTTATGGGATTAATTGCCGGTTGAAGTTTGGTTTAGTGGGAATCTTTGATGAGCGTCGAGTGGCTCGGAGATCCCTTGCAGTGCGGATCTCCGATGAGCGTCGAGTGGCTCGAAGTTCCCACGTAGTGGAAACCCCCGATGAGTGTCGAGTGGCTCGGAGATCCTATGCAATGGGAATATTTGATGAGCGTTGAATGGCTCGGAGATTCCGCGCGGATGAGTTCCTCAATGTTGTTCTCCAAGTGGCGAAACATATTCATGTTGTATCTGCGGATGCTGTCGAACCGACAATATCCTGTAGAGTCCCTTTGTGCGCTCGTCCGACGTTTAGGTCCTGGCCTTTTGCGTGGTTGGGGATTGCAGGCTGCGAGATGGATTTTCCCAGGGGTGTCACTGAAAGCAGTGTAGCTGCGGAATGAAGGAATTCGAAGGCGTGTCCCTTTATTGTTGCGACTCCCTTTGATGCTGCCGGCGTGAGCAAGATTGTCCAGAGTGGTGGAATCAGAGTTGTTGGAGTTTTGGGCGTCATCACGAGGTAGGATGTTGAGGGTAGGAGCTTGATTCCTTTATGCTAGATTTTGGCATAGGAAGTAGTCGACATTCATGCGGAAGATCTTCTGAATCCTTGATTGTCTTTGATTGGTCCATGCCCCAAGTTTGGGAATCAGGTGGCATGCCCTTCGTAAGTTGGACGAGTCCGATACGAGTAGGTTTCTCGACTTCAGCCAAGGCGGTGTCGGGTCTTGGGAGATAGCTTTCAAGAGTTTCAAGGGTCACTTGGTAAATGTTCGAGACTGAGAGGATGTCTCTGGGCATTATGACATGCATTCTGGACTGCGTGACCAATCTCCTGGCGAGTTAGTCGAGGGTTGAGATAGTTCAGGATGGTAGTTGAGAGAAACATAATAGAGCCGTCTTGGGCAAGGGCGGGTAGCACTTGCAACTTATGGCGTTGGCGACGTGCAATGAACCCATGTGTCATTTATGGTGGTTAATGAAGCTTCAAAGATCATGGCTTCATCAAGTATGGAGTAAGTGTTGGCATGTCGGAGTGCTGGTGCCATTTGGTATTAGGGCTAGCCGAAGAGAATGGATTACACCTCGTCCTTCTTTCGCTGACATCGTGGGCGTGCACCCGCGATTTCCTTACGATCCCACGGATCGTGTTTGCGACAATCGGAGGTTGGGCTCCCGCCAAATTATAGAGGTCGTGGTCTAGTTCTGGACTTTGGAGCCTAGCGCACTTTCTTGGCGGAAGGTCTTTGGCACTCCGTGAGTCTCCAACTTCGGTTGCATGATGTTGTGGAAGTCAACTGAAGTGAACTTGGGCCCAGTGGATACTAGAGGTGTAGATGATAAGGGCAGACACATAGCAGCTTGAGTCCGCCTAGAGGAGGCTTGAGCGTCAGGGCCGGGGATGGTCGGGATGACGCATTCCATTTTACATGGTGATTCTGATATTGCCGAGATCAGAGGTCAGCCGTGCCTTCATGGAATGCCACATGTGGCGTGTTGGAGTGTCAGGGACACTCAGCTTCGCGTGCGATCCCAGTGAATGGATAGTTCCTGGAGTGTACCGACAGATGACACCTTCGATCTCTGGCCCATTTTCGATAGCAATCAATTGATTTCGATTGTCTATAGTGGCACCGGTGCCCCTAGTTCTTACGTCCAAGTTGGGAATCGACTGATTGAGAGGAAAGTCTTGTTGGATTCCAACAGGAGGGGTCACATCGAGCGTAATTCTGACTCATGAAACCATGGGAGGAGTACCATCCAAAGCTGCGCACGTTGGTGCTTGAGCAACATTTCCAACTGCAAAGCCTGACCAATCGAAGCACATCGAGAGGGAGCGATGTCGGGATTATGGGTGCACCCGAGTGTAGCGGGACCGACACCATTCGAGGAGTGTCGCAGGGTTGCCCCCAAGCCCCGGGTCGATGGTGGAGGAGCATCGACACTTGCCTCAGTAATGCATCCTTGGCCAGTCGGATCTGAAGTGCTTCTTATCTTGTCTTCAATTCTGACGAGGAAGGTATTGAAAGCTTCTTCCTACCGCTCGAGCCAAGCTTTCAAATTGGTGGAAGGATTCTTGATCATTCTTTCGACGCCCCCTGAGTGACGTAAGTCGATGGGGGTAAGGTTTTGGTATAGCAGTCGAGTTTGGGCGAACTGGTGTGCACTCGGATTCGGAAGTACTTCGGTCTGACGGGCTGCTGGAAGAGCGGGACTCTGGTTGCGAGTGGTGACAGTTGGGCTCTTCTGAGTAGAAGGTTGGTTACACAGAACCGATTTGTTACCGTATTCCTTGGACGTAAGTGATGATGGTTCAATTATCATCTCATTCATGTCACTGTTGCTGTCGCCATGCAAATGTTGGAGTGGATGGCGATGTTTTTAATGAGGCTGAATCTCCTTCCTCGTCGTGGGCCATTAGCTTCGAAAGAGGAAATTTCTGATGCGGTATGCCTCTAAAAGGCGCGGTTCTAAGCAAGCTGAAGTAGAACGACGATGCATTGACTTTTGTTGAAGTTGGCGCCTAAGGTTGATGTTGATCTTCAACGCCTAGCGCGAGAGTTGCATTCTCATATTTCTTATTAAGCCTGTGAATCCGTGCTTGAGCCGCAGGAGCTTTGGTGTAACACCCCACTCCCGCTATGATCACTCACTAAGGGAATGCCATAGCATCGGTGGAGTATTTTAGTGAATATAGAACAGAAAAATTACAACAAGACAGATATAAATAGTACTTGAAATTTTAAAACATCATCTCATAACAGCGGAAGTAAAACATGTCTGGTTACATCATAAAACCACAATAAAGGTCAAGTACAATATCCATCAAAATAAAGAAGTACATAATCCCACTCTCATACAATAGCCAAACAAAAGAAAAGATAACTGGATAACTGGAGCTTTACATCTATCCAAGCTCCTAAAGACTGGAACAGCAATCCGATCAAGCTCCACTACTGCTAGGATCCACCGTAGGACCTGAGGGTTGGGAAAAAGATAAAAACAACAGGGTCAGACATAAGTCTGAGCGAGTCCTATAACTTTAACAATACAATCGTTAAAGTAACCAGAGAAGACATAAACTGATATACGGTAACATATAGGGATGAATGGCTACCCTAAGCAGTCAACTAAACGAAGATAAAGGATAAAGACGCATCTACCCTCCCTAAGGTAAATTACTAAACTGCACCACACCAGTCGTTCCTAACTTAAAGGTTGATCCCACCCAAGGACTTATAAAATTTACTAATTAGTACCTGCGTACCCCTAGGTGACCAAGTAGGCGCCACGGGGCCCTACAATCCACTAGGTGTACACACTACTTCCCATTCGATCGGCTCCCTAACGTAGATACCCGTGCTGGCCCCACCGTGGGATGTATCATTCCCCAATGTGGCAACCTGATGAAACTAAAGGTGCACGGCTTATATCTACTCGATGCAACAACGGCTTACCTACCAGCCCGGGCCCACTCACGCATATGAAGCCCGTTGGACTTGCGTTGCCACCGCTAACCCGTTTGCCTCTTACAGTCAAGCCCAGTATGCGTGTCCCGTCCTCGACATGGGTCGAGCCCACAAAGATACGTATGGGTTACTGGTTGAAATGGGCCTCCACAAGCTACCCACCTAAGCTTGTCCCTTTTTCTAGTATATCCCACTTAACCCTTTAATCATGTTTTAATTACATGTTCTATTTTGGTTAAGTATTCTAATCGTATTTTCTATTGCCACCCAAGGCAACCACTAGATTTTCTCATGCCACCCGAGGCACCCACTTAACCCCTCATGTCCCTCTACATGCTAATGTGGTTAAGTGTTTCTTAATTAATTAATTAAGAACGTAACCTTTGTAAAGACCTCTCACATTAGACTGTCTTTTATGACCGCTGGTTAAGCCGGTTGGGTCCGGGCAGCCTTATGTCATAACAGAGTCTAACCTCGTGTCTTTACATTAATTACGTATTTAGTTTGTGCCTAAGACCTCTCACATTGGGCTAACATTTGTAGCAACTGGTTAAGCCGGTTGGGTCCGGGCAGTTTTACGCTACAACTGAGTCCAACCTCGTGTCTTAGTCAATTAATTACACCTAATTAATCACCCTCATAATTTTATATTAATTATCCCTAATTAATCAAGTTTTCTTAACATGGGTAGACCTAACTTAATAGGTAAATTCCCATGGGGTAGACCTAACTCAATAGGTAAATTCCCAACACATAGTATGGGTACACCTAACCAAATAGGCAAATTCCCATACTATGTTTATTTATTTTGTGTTATGCATAATTATATTAATTTCACACAATCTTATTAACTTATGCATTTAATTACCCCATCGTTCCCACGTAATTTCGTTCATGATATAACACATATAAAAGGTGTCAACTTGCATATGAATGAACATGTTTCAAAGGTGCCATCTTGCATATTAACAAACACATAACTTGCATATGAACTTGCATAACATGTCACATAACTTGCATATAATATGTCACATAACTTACATATTCATTTTGCATAACAAACTTGCATATTAGCTTATAGACTTGCATAATGTGTCATCATGAACTTGCATATTAATAAACATGTAACTTGCATATTTACATACATGTAACTCGCATATTAACAAACATGTAACTTGCATATAAAGAAACATGTAACTTGCATATTTACATACATGTAACTTGCATATTAACAAACATGTAACTTGCATATTAACAAACATGTAACTTGCATATTTACATACATGTAACTTGCATATTAACAAACATGTAACTTGCATATTAACAAACATGTAACTTGCATAGCATATTACCATGAACTTGCATAACATGCATATGATTACATAGCCCACAACTTGCATATTTAGCATCATGCAAACATAACATACATCATATTAAACTTGCATAAGCTTACATACTCAACATGCATAAACATAAGATTAATGCTAACATCATATCATATGATTCAAAGCTCATTAACCCACATACAAAACCATAAATCTCATCACATCTCATCTAATTAGTTTACCAAAAGATCATCAAAGTGATAGAAACTCACAACTAGCAACTTTGAACACCAAATGAAGAAGATTAAGATGCTAAGAAGGGATTAGAAGTTGATTAGAGAGTGATTAGTATGCAACCCTCTTCATAAAATTAGTGGAGGCCATGAGAGCTAGCATTTTGCCATAGTTTAGTCACTAGGTTTAATTATGAATGAATTAGGGTAGGTTAGGGTCTTATTTATAGATTAGGCAAGTGTTTTAGGCCATAGGATTAACCCTAGATTCAATCCAAGCCATCAAAGCATGTCTTGGGGAAGAAGTCAAGTGTAGGAACCATCTAGGGCCTTTAGATTAAAGATGGACCATGAGAACCATTCAAATGCAAAATCTGCACTTGAGCGAATCGGCCCACGGGTTGACAGCCAAACACCCTGGATTAACCCCTAGTCGACCCAGCGGGCTCGGGTCGACTTCAAAAATCGGCCGGTTCGGTTATTCCCCTCTCCCAATTCGCTGTTTTGAGCATTTTTGCATATTTATTTATTAAATTTTCAATTATATATATATATATATCAATATATATATATATATATATCTACACAACCCATTTCACTTAATTAAGTATACTTTAATTTGGGAATTTTCGTGAAACTTCGCGAGGCCATATCTTGGTCATACGGACTTCGATTTTCGAAAACTCGGACTCTATTTCGCGTATTTTTCCGAGACGAACACAATGGCATAGCCTGTTTCCCTTGATTCCCATTTTAGAATTAAATTCTGCCTCGATTTATGTTATTACAGGTTATTGAAAATACGGGTTGTTACATTCTCCCCTCCTTAAAGGATTTCGTCCCCGAAATCTTCAAGTTAGGAAGAACGTATCCTACCATCCAATCATCCATCTACTCAAAGCATCATCCACGAGCAATCATTGTCCTTACAAGATTCTAAATGCTGGATGGATATATGCAAAAGTGTGTGTATATGTACTTACCTAATGCGAAAATCAGGCGGTTACTGATACAGTAAACCTCCTTAATGCAAACCATGATAGTGCCATGCATCCAATATGTATGCGAAACCCTATTGACACATACAAATTTCTACATGCGTGCACAACCATACACAAAAATGCATCATCCATATGATAACACAGCCATGATACATCCATCAATCTAACTACCACATCCATTTATGCAATATGCAACATGAAGTGACTGAGCCGATCTAGTGCCTAATGTGTGTGTATATGCATCCACGAGCAACCACTAGCAAACAATTGCATCCATATGCATCCATCAACCATAACATGTTTCAAACACATGTCTCAACCATAGGTTTTACCCTATCTAAAGGTCATAGGTATTAGCGAGAGGATATACTAAAGATAAGATAAGTACTAGACAAGCAATAAAGGAGAAGTTAAAAGACATACTCTCAAAAAGAAATGGATACAAAGAACGCATCTTTGCTTCCGTCTCCCAAGTAGCATTGCTTTCGTCATCTCCCCATTGCACTTTAACTAGCTGAACTTCTCTGTTCCTCAACTTCCTAGTTTCTGACCCAAGGATGCGAGTAGGAGCTCGTCGAATCGTCGCATCACGCTCTACCTCTACATCTCTAAGCAAGCTCAGCTCTACCACCTCCGCGGTCTCATGTAAGCACTTCCTCAAATGTGATACATGGAATACATCATGAACACCACTAAGTCTGTCGGGCAACTCCACCCTATATGCCATCCGTCCAATCCTTTCCTTAATAGGAAACGGCCCAACAAATCTCGGTGCTAACTTCCCTACGGACCCAAAGCGAACAACATTTCTCAATGGAGATACTTTGACAAAAACCATGTCCCCAACCTCAAACTCAAGATCCGTCCTTCTCCGATCCGCATAAGATTTCTGTCTATCTTGCGCTGCTTTCATCCTTTTTCGAATTAAATCAATCTTCTCTGAAGTCTCTCTAACCATATCCGGCCCAAGCAAGATCTTATCCGTAGATTCCCACCAACATGTAGGAGATCGACAAGGCCTTCCATAAAGAGCTTCGAAAGGAGCCATACCAATACTGGACTGAAAGCTGTTATTATATGCGAACTCCACCAAAGGAAGATGTTCTTCCCATGTACCTCCAAAATCCAAGATACAAAGCCTCAAAAGATCTTCTAAGATACGGTTCACCCTCTCGGTCTGACCGTCCGTCTGAGGATGATATGCGGTGCTCAAACACAACTGAGTCCCTACCGCCTCTTGCAAACTTCTCCAAAACTCACTAGTGAAAATAGGATCTCGATCACTCACAATGCTGGATGGTACGCCATGCAATCTAACAATCTCTCTAACATAGACTGAAGCAAGCCATGGAGCGGTCCTCTTACTCTTTACGGGTATAAAATGGGCACTCTTTGTAAGTCTGTCTACCACAACCCAAATTCCCGTATTGCCCTTCCTCGATCTCGGTAACCCGTCGATGAAATCCATCGAGACACTATCCCACTTCCACTGTGGAACTTCCAATGGGTGTAGCAACCCACCGGGTTTCCTTTGCTCCACTTTAACTTGTTGGCACACTAAGCATCTAGCCACATACTCGGCCACATCTTTCTTCATACCTGCCCAAAAGAAAACTCTCTTCATGTCTTGGTACATTTTGTCTCCACCGGGATGAATAGTCATTCTTGAACGATGTGCATCATCCAAAATAGCCTTCTTCAAACCCTCATCTTGCGGTACACAAAGTCTACCGTCTCTATGCAACCATCCCTTATCATCTATGGTGTATCTACCCAAATGGCTGGACGACTCCCCTCTTATAAGCTTCTCTACCAACACAACCAACTGTGGGTCGTCTCGCTGAGCCTCGCCAATCCGTCTCAAAAGAGTAGGTCTAACCTCCAAGGATGCCAACAAACCAGGTACAAAATCAACAGAAGGTCTGAAGTCAAACAAAGAAAGAAACTCCAAGCTTCGTCGTTCCACGAACAATGGACTCAAAGATAGCCTTTTTCTACTTAAGGCGTCTGCCACCACGTTACCCTTACCAGGGGTATACGCTATCTCGAAATCATAGGATGCTAAGAACTCCATCCACCTTTGCTGTCTTAAGTTTAAATCCTTCTGAGAGAATAAGTACTTCAATGATTTATGGTCGGTGAACAACTCGAATCTCTCACCAAGAAGATAATGGCGCCAAGACTTAAGTGCGAAAACAATCGCGGCCAACTCTAGATCATGGGTAGGGTAATTCTTCTCATGCACTCTCAATTGTCTCCCTCCATAGGCTATTACCCTTCCCTCCTGCATCAAGACTGCGCCTAATCCTGTTCCACAAGCATCGGTATAAACAACAAACGGCTTACTCCCATCTGGAAGCACTAAAACTGGAGCGGTGGTCAAAGCTCTCTTTAACCGTCGGAAAGCATCATCACAATCTACATCCCATGAGAAAACCAGATTCTTCTTCGTCAAGCGGGTTAATGGGGCTGATATCTTCGCGAAGTCTTTGATGAACTTCCTATAATATCCTGCCAACCCCAAGAAACTTCTTACCTCGGTAGCATTTCTAGGAACTTTCCAATCCTGGATAGATACTATCTTTGCGGGATCCACAGCTATCCCTTCCTTAGAGACCACATGCCCTAAGAATCGCACTTCTCTTCTCCAAAAATGGCATTTAGAGAATTTAGCTTTAAGACTATGCGCTCGAAGAGTCTCCAACACTTCCTTGAGATGTAAGGCATGCTCTTCTTCATTCTTGGAAAAGACCAAGATGTCATCCACAAAAACTACTACAAACTTATTCAGATACTCTCTGAACACTCTACTCATGAGATCAACAAAGTATGCGGGGGCGTTTGTCAACCCAAATGGCATCACTAGCCACTCATAAAAACCATCCGGAGTCCGGAAAGCAGTCTTCTCTATACTGTCCTCCGCCACTCTTAACTGATGAAACCCTGTAGCTAAGTCCATCTGCGAAAATACTGACGCGCCAACCAACTGATCAAAGAGATCATCTATCCTCGGTAATGGGTGTCTATTCTTCTTCGTGAGCTTATTAAGTTCCCTATAATCCACACAAAGTCTGAGGGACCCATCCACCTTCGTGGCAAACACTACTGGAGCTCCCCACTCCGATATACTTCGCCTTATGAACCCCTTCTCAAGCAACTCCCCTACTTGCTTATGAAGTTCTCTTCTCTCACGAGGAGCCATGTGGCGTACTGGCAAAGACACTGGTTTGGCATTATCCACCAAATAAATTCGGAAATCTATCTCCCGCTTCGGAGGCAAACCCTTTACTTCTTCAAACACATCCGGATATTCCCGGACTACTCTGACAGAACACAAACTTTCGACCGAAGCATCGAGCGATTCAAGATAACTTAGCAAAACAGATTCCATGGGATTGCAAGAGATCTCGAGAGTGTTACCCAAGCGGGTCATGAGCCTGACAACTCTCCTTTCGCAATCAAGAACGGCACCATTACTGGATAACCAGTCCATGCCCAAGATCAACCCATAGCCCGTGAAGCCCAATACAAAAGCATCACATCTAAACTCAACGCTAAGTATAGAAATCTTCAAACCCAAACATATCATAGACAGATATATGGAGCCCCCAATTGGGTTTGAGACAACCAAGGGATCATCAACTAGACTGGTGTCTAAGTGCAGTGACTCAACTAACGATGATGAGATAAAAGAATGCGATGCGCCAGAGTCAAACAAAGTACGAACTGGATGATCAAACAGAAAAACCAGACTTTCAACGGAAATAGTTCTACCTCTCTGCTGAATCGGTGGAACTGAGAGAACCTGAACTTGCCCCCCTGACTGAGGTGGTGCTATAAGAGCTTGCACCTGGCCTCCTGAGGTAGACCCCGTCTTCTGCCCCTTCTTTGGGCAGTTTTTCACAAGATGCCCTGCTTCACCACAATGAAAGCAACCGGTCTTCTTCTTTTTGCGACAATCCTTACTGAGGTGTCCTGGTGTTCCACAATTGAAGCACTTCTTCTTCGTCTTCTTTTTGTCACCATTGCCTTTTCCGCCCTTGCCTTGTTGTTGCTGTTGCGGTTTCTTCTGATCCCCCTTTTTCTCTGGTGCCTTAGAATTCTTATCATCCTCATGCATAAGTGCCATGTAGACAAGCTTCTCAAAAGTGGCCCCCATAGGAATGTGAGTCATAGCTATTCCTTGCAATGGTTCGTTCAAGCCTCTAACGAACCTCAAAGCCTTCTTCTCCGGTGTATTCACCAACTCTATGCCAAACCTTGCTAATTGATTGAATTTGTTGACATATTCTTTCACCGTGAGATTCCCTTGCTTCAAATTCAAGAACTTCTCCATAAACAGATTCTCTTCCGCCCTTGAGAGAAACTTAGCCCCAAACCTTTGCTTAAAATCTGCCCAAGAGTCAACAGGGCGTTCTCCATTAGTGACCTCCCACCAGAATGAGGCCTCTCCCTTCATTAACCAAGCCGCCAACTTGACTTTCTTTCCCTCTTCCACTTCAAAGATATCTAGCAACTCTTCCACTTCCTTAAGCCAATCTCTAGCCTCTACGAAAGTCTCTGAACCAAGAAAAGGTTTTCCTCCTATAGCCTTGAACTCCTTGCAAACCTTAGCAAAATTATCCACTCTAGGCTGAGGAGGAGGAGCGGTTGTCTCTGGTGTAGTAGCATTGGCCGGACCCGCAGCCGCGGCCCTAGCCTCTTGCAACCTCCTATACCATAGTGGTATAACTAAACCCTCCGGGATGTTAAGATCTTCAGCCATGCTGAAACGAAAGAGGAAAGATTCAAAAAGGAGATTCCGAAAGATAAAGATATGGCTATTGGGGATTATGCTTTTCTTTTTCAAAAACTTTTTCTCTTAGAAGACATGCTTTTAAAAATACTTTCTTCGAAAATACTCTTAGAAAGTAGTTTTTCTAAAAAAAGTTATCTGTTCTGGTAACCTTAAGCTCTGATACCACGTGTAACACCCCACTCCCGCTATGATCACTCACTAAGGGAATGCCATAGCATCGGTGGAGTATTTTAGTGAATATAGAACAGAAAAATTACAACAAGACAGATATAAATAGTACTTGAAATTTTAAAACATCATCTCATAACAGCGGAAGTAAAACATGTCTGGTTACATCATAAAACCACAATAAAGGTCAAGTACAATATCCATCAAAATAAAGAAGTACATAATCCCACTCTCATACAATAGCCAAACAAAAGAAAAGATAACTGGATAACTGGAGCTTTACATCTATCCAAGCTCCTAAAGACTGGAACAGCAATCCGATCAAGCTCCACTACTGCTAGGATCCACCGTAGGACCTGAGGGTTGGGAAAAAGATAAAAACAACAGGGTCAGACATAAGTCTGAGCGAGTCCTATAACTTTAACAATACAATCGTTAAAGTAACCAGAGAAGACATAAACTGATATACGGTAACATATAGGGATGAATGGCTACCCTAAGCAGTCAACTAAACGAAGATAAAGGATAAAGACGCATCTACCCTCCCTAAGGTAAATTACTAAACTGCACCACACCAGTCGTTCCTAACTTAAAGGTTGATCCCACCCAAGGACTTATAAAATTTACTAATTAGTACCTGCGTACCCCTAGGTGACCAAGTAGGCGCCACGGGGCCCTACAATCCACTAGGTGTACACACTACTTCCCATTCGATCGGCTCCCTAACGTAGATACCCGTGCTGGCCCCACCGTGGGATGTATCATTCCCCAATGTGGCAACCTGATGAAACTAAAGGTGCACGGCTTATATCTACTCGATGCAACAACGGCTTACCTACCAGCCCGGGCCCACTCACGCATATGAAGCCCGTTGGACTTGCGTTGCCACCGCTAACCCGTTTGCCTCTTACAGTCAAGCCCAGTATGCGTGTCCCGTCCTCGACATGGGTCGAGCCCACAAAGATACGTATGGGTTACTGGTTGAAATGGGCCTCCACAAGCTACCCACCTAAGCTTGTCCCTTTTTCTAGTATATCCCACTTAACCCTTTAATCATGTTTTAATTACATGTTCTATTTTGGTTAAGTATTCTAATCGTATTTTCTATTGCCACCCAAGGCAACCACTAGATTTTCTCATGCCACCCGAGGCACCCACTTAACCCCTCATGTCCCTCTACATGCTAATGTGGTTAAGTGTTTCTTAATTAATTAATTAAGAACGTAACCTTTGTAAAGACCTCTCACATTAGACTGTCTTTTATGACCGCTGGTTAAGCCGGTTGGGTCCGGGCAGCCTTATGTCATAACAGAGTCTAACCTCGTGTCTTTACATTAATTACGTATTTAGTTTGTGCCTAAGACCTCTCACATTGGGCTAACATTTGTAGCAACTGGTTAAGCCGGTTGGGTCCGGGCAGTTTTACGCTACAACTGAGTCCAACCTCGTGTCTTAGTCAATTAATTACACCTAATTAATCACCCTCATAATTTTATATTAATTATCCCTAATTAATCAAGTTTTCTTAACATGGGTAGACCTAACTTAATAGGTAAATTCCCATGGGGTAGACCTAACTCAATAGGTAAATTCCCAACACATAGTATGGGTACACCTAACCAAATAGGCAAATTCCCATACTATGTTTATTTATTTTGTGTTATGCATAATTATATTAATTTCACACAATCTTATTAACTTATGCATTTAATTACCCCATCGTTCCCACGTAATTTCGTTCATGATATAACACATATAAAAGGTGTCAACTTGCATATGAATGAACATGTTTCAAAGGTGCCATCTTGCATATTAACAAACACATAACTTGCATATGAACTTGCATAACATGTCACATAACTTGCATATAATATGTCACATAACTTACATATTCATTTTGCATAACAAACTTGCATATTAGCTTATAGACTTGCATAATGTGTCATCATGAACTTGCATATTAATAAACATGTAACTTGCATATTTACATACATGTAACTCGCATATTAACAAACATGTAACTTGCATATAAAGAAACATGTAACTTGCATATTTACATACATGTAACTTGCATATTAACAAACATGTAACTTGCATATTAACAAACATGTAACTTGCATATTTACATACATGTAACTTGCATATTAACAAACATGTAACTTGCATATTAACAAACATGTAACTTGCATAGCATATTACCATGAACTTGCATAACATGCATATGATTACATAGCCCACAACTTGCATATTTAGCATCATGCAAACATAACATACATCATATTAAACTTGCATAAGCTTACATACTCAACATGCATAAACATAAGATTAATGCTAACATCATATCATATGATTCAAAGCTCATTAACCCACATACAAAACCATAAATCTCATCACATCTCATCTAATTAGTTTACCAAAAGATCATCAAAGTGATAGAAACTCACAACTAGCAACTTTGAACACCAAATGAAGAAGATTAAGATGCTAAGAAGGGATTAGAAGTTGATTAGAGAGTGATTAGTATGCAACCCTCTTCATAAAATTAGTGGAGGCCATGAGAGCTAGCATTTTGCCATAGTTTAGTCACTAGGTTTAATTATGAATGAATTAGGGTAGGTTAGGGTCTTATTTATAGATTAGGCAAGTGTTTTAGGCCATAGGATTAACCCTAGATTCAATCCAAGCCATCAAAGCATGTCTTGGGGAAGAAGTCAAGTGTAGGAACCATCTAGGGCCTTTAGATTAAAGATGGACCATGAGAACCATTCAAATGCAAAATCTGCACTTGAGCGAATCGGCCCACGGGTTGACAGCCAAACACCCTGGATTAACCCCTAGTCGACCCAGCGGGCTCGGGTCGACTTCAAAAATCGGCCGGTTCGGTTATTCCCCTCTCCCAATTCGCTGTTTTGAGCATTTTTGCATATTTATTTATTAAATTTTCAATTATATATATATATATATCAATATATATATATATATATATATCTACACAACCCATTTCACTTAATTAAGTATACTTTAATTTGGGAATTTTCGTGAAACTTCGCGAGGCCATATCTTGGTCATACGGACTTCGATTTTCGAAAACTCGGACTCTATTTCGCGTATTTTTCCGAGACGAACACAATGGCATAGCCTGTTTCCCTTGATTCCCATTTTAGAATTAAATTCTGCCTCGATTTATGTTATTACAGGTTATTGAAAATACGGGTTGTTACATTTGGGGTCCACAAGTGGAAGAAGATCCGTTTCAAAGAGGGTCCCCCGCCGCTTGAGGCGGGTGAGAGGTACCAGCGTCAATTGCGGCCAATGAGGATGAGCGTTAGGTGTTGCCGGAATTCTGTTGAACGCTGGCGAGAGTCATGATGCTTTTCGGACGTATTGCTCAAGGCGCTTCTCGCAGATAAGCTTTTCGATTACATCTTTGAATTTAAGGTCTTCTTCTCATGACTAGTGGAATCCCTGTTGTATGGTTTCTTATATTGAAGCGTGTTGCATGTTTGCCGGTAGATTGTTTCCAAGTCTTCATTCAGCGGAGTGTAGATCTTGTATGTCCGGGGAGAAGGGAAGAGAGATGTGGAAAGTAAGGGGGCTTTCAGATTTGGTGTTCAAGAACGTGGAGCAGTGGACCTTGGGAAACGGAATTAGGAATTTGGATAAAGGTTGCCAAGCATGTGTGAATACGGGATCGGGCTTTGTTTCCCAAATGCTTATTAAATCTTTCGCGCTTTTTAGGAGTTCGAATCTTGGTTGAGGAGATGACAACTAAGCCGACGCGCGGGAGCATGAGACATAACTTCGCACTCCCACGACTTTGTCGAACCCTGTCTTCGATCTTTAGTTAGTAAAGTTGAACCTTTGCACGGCGCCATACGAGCGCACAGTGATTAGTGATTTTTGGTCTCGCGACGTGATCCTCGAGGAATGGACCAGCTTAGATTATCAGCTTGAATGCTTGTGCAAGATATCGACACATAGTTAAGCGGTTAGTCTTGGGATCCAATCAATAACCTAAACATGATGCGGTCGCATCTCAACTTAGGCGTTGCACTGGCGGTTGGTGACGGCCGTGGCGTTAGTTGTTGAGGCTAAAGGCTGCCAACATGTTCCGGAGCGTCACCTTTTTGAGGAGTCCGGGTAATGATGGAAGCTGAGAAGCCTCCAAGGCCTGAACTTTGGCTCCGGATTTCTTTCACTGCGAGGTGAAGGTGCTCTGAAGATGGTGGCTCCGTAGGATGCTGTGAAGATGATGCCAGTGCAGATATTTTAGGGGATTTGATCGAGTCTTGAGATTGCCAGGCCGGTACGACAATCCGTAGAGGGTTGCCCCAGGCCCGGGTGCCTGCTAAATTCTGCTCGACGTCAGGGATGAGCAAGCGAGCTCGAATCGTTGCTCAATGTTTCATGTCTGGTCGGTGATTGGAGTTGAACATAACACAATTGGTTGGCGAATGATTCTAGAAATGAACTTGTGTGGACTGATCGCTCGAATTATGCGCAAGGTGTGGGTATATGGTCGAGTTGTGAGTCTACAACCCAATTATGTCGGGGTCATTATCCGGTTTGAAAAATGGCACTGACGTTTGCCAGTAACTACTGTTATAGTTATCCAAATTAGGTGTCTTTGCCGCGTTTCGATGCACTTGTAGATGTGCATCGAGCGGCGTGAGTTAGCTTCATGTTGCGTTTAAGTATGAGTTTGCTGGCATGACGCCGAGACTTTGCGAACCTAATGAACCGGCCATGGGAACTCGGGAACTTGTCCAAATCCTACAACTTCTTGATGAACTGGTGACTATATCGGTCCCTCTGTCCTTTGGTTCGGGCTTTTACGCCTGGTCCACCGAGTATTGGCGGAAGGTTAGAAGTTTCCCAGACCCGAGCTTTTGGGTCTGGATCATCCTTGTGGCGAGATGTATTTTCCTCTTTAGAATGGTTGCCCCGAAGGTTGAGGCGATGGAAATGCCAGCGCGGGGGCTAGTAGGAATTGTCCCTAGGTCCTGCGATGAGTAGGCTGACGCAGAGAAAGGTGAGGGACTGCCCCCGAGCTCGAATACTTGTCAACTGAAGAGGTTGCGAGCGATGAACCCTTCACAGTCAAATAGATGCTTCTTTTTCTGGACTGTCCCTGTTTGGAGCGGAGGTGACACCGAGCTTTGCCCCTATGCCTCCTTAAGCGTCCGGATCCCAGTTAGAGTTGCAGCGAGAACACTCTGGAGAAGTAGGAGGAACCGTGGACTTCGGGATACCACATTCCTGTAAGCCTCTTCGGAGGAGGAGAAGTTGTGGTTGACCGAGCGTAGCTGATATAAGCGGGCTAGCAATGCAAGCTGAGGTGGAGAATCAGGAAGCCCGGCTGGTGGCAAAGTCGGAGGGGAAGACGGACAGGATAAGGCTGCCGTACAAGATGCCCGGGCAAAGTCTAGTTAGGATGCCCAGGAGAAACCTGCTGCCGCGGTGGCGAAGAGGTAGGCCGATGTTGAGGCGGGGAAGGAGAGGGCCTCCGAGTAGGCTAGGAGTAAGGAGAGCCTCCGGTGATGCCCGCTAGAAGAGGGTGAGGGGTCCCTTAGCACACTTGTAACGGATTCCATTATGGGGCTCCGGGTCAGGCACTTAGCTGATTAGAAGACTGTCGAAGATGCTGAGAAGAGAGCGGAGTTAGGCACCAAGAAGCCCGGGGGGAGACACCTATGTTCGATTGGTCCTTTCTTCTTACATCATCCCTAAGTCGTTGCCATGTGTTGCTCTCGGGGAGGCTATGATGATTACAAGCGTCGAGGATGATGGAAAAAGGCGCGCATCGATGCCAAATGCATCCAATACCCTTGTGTGGACTAGAGGAGGAGGAAGCGGTTCTAGAAGGAAAGGGCCCGTCATTGTTGGCGACCGGCCGGTATAGAACCTGCATAGATGAAAGAGAAAAAAAGAAAAGGATGAGTAGCATCAGTAGTTGTTAATGGAATCATCCTCGCACCTTGGTAGGTTGCGAAGTATGCTTGGCGAGGGTCGTTGGTCGAGGCATGTTGGTTCTTTTGGGGGCGTCGAAGCTCCTCAACACGAAGTGAAGGAATTCACCATTTTGCTGGTCCGAAGTGAAGGAATCTGAGCTTCCGGCATGGAGAAAATCAGATGAATCGGGCAGTGCCCACAATTTCAACCTAACCAACTAGGTCGATCGCCGCCGGGACTCTGGGCCGACACGGCTCGCCTTCGGCTCGGATGTGGACGGATACTGATGGAGGTTGCGTCCGAGGGATGCGACACCCTGTTAGTGGCCAGACTCGAGTCTTCTGATACTGGCCCTTGGATGATATTGGCGACACATCCGGGCTGTAATATCACGCAATATGTTGAGTCGAGCGTGTCTTGAGTACTTTTGGTGACCGGACCAAAAGGCCGGTTAACAACAAGTATATTCTGTATAACAACAATTGTTGATGTACTTTTAAACTGCACTATATATGCAGACGGTCCAGTTAAATCTTTGTTTGACTTTATATATAATTTTAACATAAATAAAGAACAATCTTTGCAACACAAAAAATTACAACTTGAGTTTAGAAACAGACACACATAATTATACATACATATGTATATATGCTAAATTTTCAGCAGTTGGCTTTTTAGATCTTGAAGTAATTAAGTGGTTGTCGCCTGAAACGATTTCAGGTAACATCATTTCAACCATGTTAAAACAATTTTAATTTTTAGGGTTAACATTATTCAAATACTTCTAATGTATTTTATACACATGCATCAATATACATACATCAAATGTATATATTTCGCATGTAGGAAATCATATATATATATATATGTATCTATATATATATATATATATGTATATATATATATATATATATCAATTGTATATATATAATATATATGCATGCATTAACTCAATATCATTTCAGTATATAAATGCAATCAAATCTGCAAAACACATTTTAGCTTAACTCTATACATAAATTTTGGTTCAACACAACATAGATGCAACTCTATTTGTAAATATATATACATACATACATACATATATATATATATATATATCACAAGCATATTACTATGTGACCAAATTTTCACTTAGCTTGGATCAAAAGTCAAATTGTATATTTTAACCAGTGGTTAGTCTTGCAGTATT
Source organism: Allium sativum (assembly GCA_030737875.1). Classification (NCBI taxonomy): domain Eukaryota; kingdom Viridiplantae; phylum Streptophyta; class Magnoliopsida; order Asparagales; family Amaryllidaceae; genus Allium; species Allium sativum. Next base: position 414,771,846 of record CM060923.1, on the reverse strand, counting down.
CAACATTTCAAGCACTCGCAATTTTCTGTTGCATCTTATAAATGAACTTGTTCCATCATATGGATCATGAAACTACACATTATACTACCCTTTTCAAACTAGTAAATGTGATTCAATATATTAATCGAATAGTTTATATATTCATCAATATGAATATATTTATAAATATATGTATCCCAGTGTTATTGTTAATAAACAAATCAAATGATAAAAAGGGGTCATTACTGCTATGATATGATGACCAATTTTCTAATGATGAAAATTAAGAGTATCACAACAGTAATTACAAAAAAGGGAGGCAATCTTATATATATGCAGTTTAAACATTACTACTACTTGACATTCAAGTAACTTATATATAAGAGTGTTTACTAATCGATAAGTGGAACCCCATCCTACTACAAGAAATATATTAGCTTATATTATCCAATATATAATATGGCAGCAGGTTTTAATTTTGAAATTTGGTTATAAAACAAATATTATTTCCAGTACCAATTAATCAACCCAGAATTAATATTGAAGATCATGTATCTTATTACATACATTATACTTATAAATATATTATCTTATAACTAGGATCCAGACTCTGCTGGTTTTCACAAAACTGAATGTAGTATCTCAATTAATTTTAAGAGATTAATAAGTCAGACTAATCTCTCCAATTTTGATTCAAATCAAAGATTCTTAAACATTATCAAGAGGATTTCGAACTAGTTACATAACTGTTGTATATATATATATATATATATATATCAAACTGAATTCAATATAGTAGTCAATTAAATTAATGCATAACTTGAATGAATTCATGCAAGACCAAAATTATGTGTCCAGAACATGGCATGTTGTGTAAACACAGTACAAAACATTGTTAACATCTTGTATTAACTATGTCTTTAACTCCAGATTTTATAAAATATTAAAACTCACTTATGGTAAAATAATTATATATTCTGTATCAAGTACAGATTTAATAACAGCAAACCAATTTCACTTGAGAAATGACCTTACCTTAAATGATTTTACCTGAATTTCAATATATTTCATCTTGTTACAAAAGATCAAATCTTAAGGATTTTAACACATAATTAATCAGATTTAAAAGGTTTTTACAAAATCTGTTGTCAATGTAACACATATATATATAACATATATATATATATATATACATATATATGTACACATATGCATATGTATATCATATACATACACCCAGCCACATTATTAGAGTCTCATAACACTAAAATTGCCTAGAATATAAGTCATACTAAAAACCCATTATTCAAAGCAGATTTAAAATTATAGGGTGCTGACTTACATGTATTTAGAACATACTATTGACAAGTCCAAGTATAAATCAAATTAGAAAATTTGTCTTGACAAACTTTCATTTATAAATTTTATTTCAGAAAATCAAAATTGATTTGAAAACAACCTTATCGATTTGTCAATCAAAAGTTTGAATACAGGAAGGAAAATCTTATTTGAGTCAAATCATAATATATATATATATATATATGTATGTATGTATGTATGTATGTATGTGTATTCAATCAAACATTTTGATTATTAGACTCGTATTTTTAATTGTTACAAGTTGATATACTACTTCAGATCAAATCTATACATACACATGGGTTTTTCTATCAATTCAGAAAAATTGACTTAACAAATTCCCAAATTAAATGATTATACATTTCCATAGAAACAAATCAATACTGCTTATTTGTCAATAGAACTAATTTGGTTTTATATGTAGGTATTAATAATAATTCAGAAATATTTGTCATAAGAAATTTCTATATGAATGATTTCATTAAATCAAAATTAAATAAAAAGCTATCTTACTGATTCATTAATGAGTAAAATTAATTTTAATCAAGAGAAGAAAATTTATGATGAAATCTTGACATATATACATATTAATCAAACAATTTGATAATGTATTTGGCACTGTTTATTTTGTATAAATAGATCATTACACTGCTTTAGATCGTATACATGTTTCCATTGTTTACTCATATTATATTCATTTAACAAAATTGATATCTATATTAATTCGTAATTAAATTGTAATATCCCGGAATTTTTGGCTAAATTTAATTTGGATTTTTATTTTATAATTCAGTTTTTTTGAATATAAGATTGGATTTTTATAAGGTTTGAATATGAATTTTAATATTGAATAAGTATCATGTTTATTTTACAAATATGATTTTGTATAAGAAAACTTATTTTTAAAAGTTATATTTAATTTATAAGATCTTATGAATATTTTAACATTTATAAGTAATGATATTATCCGATTTTGATATTGTTACAAGAATATGATTTTTAAGATTATATATATATAATAGATTACAAGAATGATATCAATAAGTAAGCTTTTTTGGATAATTTTATAAGGATTGATAAGTATAAATTTTGGTAAATTAAATTGATAAATATTTTTGAAATATTAATAAGTTGTAAAACATTAAATAATATAGTGGATACACTTATAAGTATTGGAAATTTGGCTACATTTATAAGTGTTACAACTGTGTTGCTAATTTAAATAAGTTAACTAAGCCTTAAAGATAAGGATGAAGATGATGTGTCCCCTTAAGTGTTATCATGCATGGAGAAGATTTCATGAAGAGAACCATGTGTCCTTTGATTAAATGACTAAAATACCCTTGGAAATCCTTATATAAGGAGGGACTAAGCTTCCTTTTCATGCACACTTCACTTTTCAATACACAGACTTCTTCACGTATTCTTTCTCTTATTCTTCATATGTTTCTTATGTTCATTCTAGTAAAATTTAAAAATACATTTCTCTTCATATTATAATCCATATCTCTTGATCCATTCAGTTTTAGCTAGAATAATATACGCGGTAGTTGTCCGGATCGTCGTTTCTGAGTTTTAGAAATTGAAGGATCCAAATTTCGTTTGTAAATGAGGGAGTTATGTTCAGTTTACGGTAAATGGAAGATTTGTGATTAAAACTTCAAAAAATAAAATCTCCCAATCCAAGAAGAATCGATCGGTGCCATCGGCGCCGTTGAGATCAGCGAAAAACGTAGTATTTTTGATGCAAAAATGGCGTGATTCCATATCGATAATCGAAATTGTTCGAAAGTAGGGTTGGAGTTGTTCGGAGGTGGAAGTAGTGATAGACGAAACGGAAAATGGCGTTGCGACGAGGTTGGAGAGGGCTTCAATATGGTATAGTTTGACGAACATCGATGATAAAAAGTGTCGATTCCTTGTTGGGTTCACTCACGATACAGATCATTGCCATGATGATCGATTTTTCTAGGACGAGACCGAACTTCATGTGATGTGGCGCAATCTACCGAGGAAGTGAAGAGAAGTTTATTGGTGGGTTTAGACTTAAGTCCGATGGAAGGAGGGATGTGTGCACCTGCACATCGTGCGGTTGAAATGGGTTCCAGGCATTTTGACGCAAGAAGGAGGAAGATAAAGCAAGGTGCGGGTCGGTTTCGAACATTGGACGGGTTGGGCCTTCTTTGATTTTGGTATGATTTAATTTACTTTATTTTAAGTTAAATTAGTTTAATACCTTCAAACACATATATCTTATTCAGTTTAAATCAGATGTACTCGTCGTTGGGTCCGTTAGAATCGTATCTGAAAATAGAACACGTTGATATATAATTTTGGTGATTTTAGTTAAGTATAAAAAATTTATAATAATAAAATAAAATGTCATTGTATATATATAAAAATACATAATTAACATTGATATTAATTTAATTTCACTATATAATTAGCAGAAACAATCACCAGTTGAAATTAGAAAATGGATTGAGAGCAGTACGAGTAGCGATGACAGTGTTCGTTGGCTTGTCCATCCTGGTAATGAGGATTTTGTAGCTATTATGGTGAGAACTCCTAATTTAAATTATTTATTTAAATTGATAGCGGTTGAATAATTATAATTAGCTGTGGTAAATATTATTTGGTTGGATATGGATGTTATTGTTTGAATGGATGTGTAGATAGCACACTGAACGCTGATAAACGTCATTTACCGTAACGCTTGTGCATAGCTAAAATGTTTGTTCGTTGTGATTATAATTTATGTTCATCTGATTTATATGGCTGATTTATGATTGCATGAAAGCGCACACACACTGTAGTTGTGGAATTATACCGGTGATCGATTTAATCTTCCTTCCATACAAATGAAGATTGGTTTTCAAATATTAAAATATTATTTTTATGATCATTTTAATTCAAAATGAGATATTGAAATTGGAATATGGATTATATATATATATATATTAAAGAAGTTTTTTTAAAAAAAAATACATATACCAGAACGTTCTTGGTTGACAGAGAGGATAACGTCTAGGCTTGGTTTCGGAAATATAGTTTCTTGCTCTCCCTAGTTATCGCTAACTGATCCGACGAACAGGGATGGTTAATTCGAAATATAATTTGAATCTATTTTTCCAAATGAATTGAAAATATAAATTCAATTTGAAAAGGATTTGAACGATTTATATTTAAATCGTTATATGGCATGAATAGAATGCACTGCGGTGCGGCAGTTCGTAAATATCAGTTTAATAGCTATAACTTGATGGTTTGAAATCGGTTTGACTTTATATAAGAAACGTTGAATTTAAAATGATAACAGCTTTTAAATAGCAAAGGAATTTTCAGATTCCAATGTATGGTTCTGAAGTTATATTTAAAACAAATTTGGAAAAGGTCGCTATACATGCAGTTCGACAACTGTAATGGAAAATCGAATAAAATGAGCTTATAAAAATTATTTAAAAATCCAGAAAAATATGATAAATCATATTTTATTATTTTAAAATTATTAAGTTAGAATATATGAATTTTGAATGATTTTGGATTGTTTGGTTAAATAACCATTTCACAGCACCTTCAACAACGCTTTTAACGTTATTAAACTATTTCATTGAAATGATTGGAATTTAAAGATTTGTTAACCAGTAACTATTGCTTAAAATTATGAAAAGGATTTGTTAAATAGTTTGAAATATTTTGAAAGATTTGGTATGAGATTTATCTAAATTTTGAGTAAGATGTGGAAAGTTTGAATAAAAAAGGAAATAAGTTATGGATAGAGTTAGTCCTCGGATATTCGATATGGAATCACAGGAGTGGACAAATACTATCAGAAATAGTAAACCATATCCATATCCAAATTATGATGTTGTTTGCCCGAGTTTGTGTATCCATATCACATATAAGTCGACTAAATTCTATTTTAAACTTATATTTGAGATGTCAATCATTTGAATTACCATAAATGGAGATTTAAATCCAAATTAAGATTTGGTGGTTTTGAGGCTTATGGAAAGAGATAATGACAAATAAATGGATTTGGATTTTGAAATATAAGGTTGGAAATTGTGACACCCTACGTCCATTAATTTCACTCACTAAGGGAATGCATTAAGTTTCGTGACGCGCTATAGGTAAACAGACATAGAATAATTACAGGACATATATCAATAAGACAGCAGCGAAAATTTAAATTTTTATTTCAAACATAAATCATAATACCGTGTCCTCAATTCCATAAGTCACAAAAACCATTACAATAAAATAACTACTGTCTTGCACCATCAGAGTACGTAAGTAAACAAAAAGCATAATTCCCTAATTAAAAGAGTTAAGCCATAGTAGAGACAAGAACTTGAGCCATACCTCAGAAGTAGCTCCTAGCAAGATGATATCTGAGTCCTGACTAAGCCTGAGTGTTTCCTCCCAGAGAACCTCGGGGGGGGGGGGGAACGGAAGAAAGAAGGAGAAACAAAAGGGTCAGACATAATGTCTGGCGAGTCTAGTTACTTTTAGCCAGTAAATAAATAAAAGTAACATGATAGGCATATAAAGTGGATAAGAGAGAGATCATTACATAAATGGCAAGTGTGACAAGGTAAGCAAGATAAGGTGTATGTGCCTCACTAACGATTACTCTATGCTATTACTAGTATAACTAAAATGAGACTATCCCTTCCACTATAAGTTGGTAGACTTAGGGCATACGTCCGAGTGTACCTTAACCACTACCCTAATCGACCGGCTCCCTACCCCGTAGATATCCTGTGTTGGCCCCACAGTAGGAGGTATCACTCCCTAAAGTGGCAACCTTTATTTCTCAAGATGTGCACAACCATATCTACTAGTGTCACGGTCATCTTATCCCTCTCGGCTCGGCTCATGCTCGAACATGGCCCGGTCGCTTTGTGCCGCCTACACCGTCCGTCTCGTTTGGATCTCTTATAATCAACCAGTAAGCGTGCCCCTTCTCTGCCTAGTACGGAGTTCTCTATTTGATACCTACTTCGTGTTACTGACTGAAATGGGTCCCATACAATATGATACAAGCTCTCCCCTTTGTCATGTATCCCCACTAGGTTTTTCATTGACTATGTATACCCTTAGGCATCTTCAATTACATAGCCCTATGTCAGTTATGCTTACCCTAAAGGTTGTCTTTAATTACATAACTTTATTGGATTAAGTTCGTGGGCCTATATGTAAATATTATCCACCCCCTCTAATTTACTTACCCACTACCCATCCAATTTTAATTAACCCTAACTTAAGTTCATAATCATACAATACTTATGGATTAAATTAGGTTAAGTAGTCCAATTCTTTACCATGTCCAATTATGATTTATAATGGGCTAGACCTCCCACATTAGGCCTACAACACCTGAATGCTAGACATGCCGGTCGGGCCCGGGCAGCCTTATTCCATAGTTGGGCCTAACCTCGTGTTTTAGCCCGATTCGTATTTGTGCACTTAGACCTCTCACATTAGGTTCAACATTAGTGGCCATTGGATATGCCAGCCGGGTCCGGGCAGACTTCCACCACTAGTGTAACCTAACCTTGTGTCGTAAGTGCAATTACAATTCCTAATTGTAATTACTGGACATTCCATTTTTATCCAAATCTACCTATGTCATTATAGATAATTATTTCTATGTTTCCCCATTTGAATTAGATGTCCAATTCATATAAATATTACATAAATTATGCCAATTATAAATCCCTTTTCCCTGTTTCCTAACTAACATATTCGCACGTATTTTAACGACATCTAGGCTATAAAGTAGTCTAGCCATAACAAGGAAAAGGGAGTGTGACAAAGATGATAGTTTCAGCATATCTTGGCATAAACATAAACTAGATTGATAACAAGTTGAGTAGACATGTAATTACCATGATAACAAGGTGGACATAAAACTGATGAACTTGTGGCAACTACAATGTCAAAGCAAGCATAATGAGATCTAAATTAACACTTTAGGTGTCCAACTATTTAGATCTAGCATAATTAGGGTGACATAGAAACATGTTTAGATCTAAAGATGGCTTCACATGTCAAGTTTACAACATATTTAGATTGATCACAATATGATAGGTAAAAGGTGATCTTCATAAAGAACTAGATCTAGCCAATGTTACAACTGTCAAATTCAATAGATGTATATTCATCACTATATAATTACAAGTCAAGATCCACATAGACAACATAATAGAATAACCACGGTTGTATTAGATCAAGGGAAATAGATCTATCATGACATAGTATAGGATTTAACACTAGCATATATTCATACTTTACAACATATCCAATTCACAGTCTTTCACAATTCACTTTTATTTTTCTAAACCTAAAAACAACTAAAAACTCACAGCGTTATGTTTAGAGAATTGAGAAAGAACGGATCTTGAATTTCTGAATTTGATTTGCAAAGTTTGTTGTTGTGGAAAATGGTTCCATGTTAGTTCGTATCCCGACAGCGTATGGCCTCCATGGTTTCCAATGTAGAAAATAGGAGAATAGGACACACATATATATAACTGCCAGACCCCCTGAAACCGAGTGCGTGTCATCCCAAGGGGTATCGACACCCCTGTGGGTGGGTCGACACCCCTTAAGGGAGGCCAACCCCTAGGTCGATACCCCTCTAGGGGGGTCGACCCCCTAAAGCGGGAATTTTGCCGCTTTGACGATTTTTTGAATTTGAATCATTTTGGATAAAATTCTAACTCATCTCTGACTTATGCGTATATATATTATTTCACTACGCGTATACAAACTTAAAACCCTCATAACTTCTTCATACGGTGTCCGTTTTACGCAAACAAAATGTCTATCTTGACCAGAATTTCGAGACGGACGCAATGGTCCAGTCCATTTCCTCTAATTTTGAATATTAAGTTATTTATTATTTAAATTATTCTCTTTAATGTTGTTAAAAATTTGGGGTGTTACATTCTCCCTTACTCAAAGGATTTCGTCCCGAAATCTCTAAGTTGAGAATAATGCATATCCTACCATCCATCGTCCATCTTCTCATCCACCAACCACTGGCATCCATTGTCCTTAAAGATTTGTAATGCTTATATGAATATATGCGAAGGTGTGCGTATATGCCCCAACACTAATGCGAAGATCAGGCGGTCTACTAATTCAGTTGACCTCCTTAATACAATGTATGTTAGTGTCATGAATCCAATATGTATGCAAATAAACCTATTGTATCATGTAAGTTCTATATGTGTGCACACCCGTTCGTCCAAATGCAACTTCTATATTCTATTTCATCCATTTACATCCATAAAAGAAAATAAAATGCACAAACATCTATATGCAGTATGTAAGTGATTGAGCCTATCTTAGTGCCTAATGTGTGTGTGTATGCGTCCACAGGTAACCACTAGCAAACACTAGCATCAACTTGCATCCGTCAAACATAACATGTTTCAAACACATGTTTACATCTATAGGATTCCTATCTAAAGGTCGAAAATACTATGGATAAGATATACTCTATTAACAGAAACAAGCACTGATAAAACTTAGGAAAAAGAGTAAAGAACATACCCTCGAAAAGAAAAGGGTACGAAACACGAATCTTATCTTCGGTCTCCCAAGTCGCATCTTCTGGGTTATCTCCCCATTGAGCCTTTAGCAACTTAATCTCCTTGTTGCGCAGCTTCTTAACTTCTAACCCAAGAATACGGGTAGGGACTCGTCTGACTGTCGCCTTACGTTCCACTTCGACTTCTTCCAACATACTCGGCTCAACAACTTCTGTGGTGTCATGCAGGCACTTCCGTAGATGAGAGACGTGGAAAACGTCACGAACACCGGATAAATGTTCTGGGAGATTTACTCGGAAGGCTATTTGGCCAATCCTCTATGTTATGGGAAATGGTCCCACAAACCTAGGTGCTAACTTCCCCACTGATCCGAAGCGAACCACATTCCTTAAAGGTGATACTTTGATAAAAACTAAGTCTCCCACTTCAAATTCAAAGTTAGTCCTTCTCTTGTCTACATAGGATTTCTCCCTATCTTAAGCTGTCTTCATCCGTCGTCGAATAAGGTAAATCTTTTCGGACATTTCCCTAACCATATCTGGTCCAAGTAATAATCTTTCTATAGATTCCCACCAACAAGTTGGTGATCTACAAGGCCGCACGTACAGTGCTTCGAAGTGTGCCATGCCAATGCTAACTTGATAATTATTATTATAGGAAAACTCTACTAAAGGAAGATGCTCTTCCCATGTCCCTCCGAAGTCTAGGATACACAACCTCAAAAGATCTTCAAGAATCCTATTTACCTCTCCGTCTGTCCATCAGTCTGAGGATGATCAGTGGTGCTCGAACACAATTGTGTACCTAATGGTTCTTGCAAGCTCCTCCAAATTCACTGGTAAAGATGGGGTCACGATCGCTTACGATGCTGGAAGGTACTCCATGAAGACGAACTATCTCACAAACATAAATTGCTACCAACCATGATGCCGTCCTCTTCCTCTTAAATGGAATAAAGTGAGAGCTCTTAGTGAGTCTATCTACCACAACCCAGATACTGGTGTTGCCTTTCTTCGATCTAGGCAAACCATCTATGAAATCTATTAATCCATAAAAATCCATGCGCACAATAGGTAAAGCGTACATGGCGGGTCTTACCAGCGTCGGTCGTACATAATGCAACCGCATTGAGCAGGACCCAAATATCAAACCCAAGGCAGGTCAAGTTTACACGTGCGACCGGGCCACGAGAAGCGCGATTCGACAAAGATGAAGGTTGCATATCCAGAGAACCGCCAAGCACTAAAATAAGACAGGTCACCCGTTCTGCACGAGCAGGAGCAAACTCGTAGTATAACCATAAAGCCAAGCAGCACCGTGTAAAGGCAGCAAAAGGATGAGCGCCCTCGGTTCAAGAAGAGCTGTCGCGCAAGGAACAAAGGAGGATCGATCTCGTCTCCGCACTCCGCTCTTATGAAATTTCCCAAAGCATCCGCGCCCGCACTTAAGGACCCGCTCAGCTATTCAAGACACTCAACAAGTCATCCGCACATAACACTGAATACGACCACAGACAGCTGGCCACAACTGTCCAATGGCATGGTTGTAATTATCAGAATGAACGACCCACAGCCTGGATAAACAGATTCCAGTCCATTTACCAAGAGGAGTTCACCTATAAATACACCATAGCCACCAACATTTAAGGGGAGCCTTTTGGGGGATTTTCGGAAAAACCACGAAGTGCTGCTGAACTTCATACCCAACCACAGATCTGGTCATGGCGTCAAGTACCATCTTAGAGTGAAGGCATCTCATCTCTCAATAATTCATCCATCTTTCTTCTCCTCAAACTCCATTATCCTCTTGTATAATTCTCTAGATCAAAATACACAAACACGTGTATATTGAGTGGTTATAGAGATGTATGAGGTTAAAGAGTTGATATACCTTGTAATTCTCGTTATAAGATAGGAAATCATCTTCATAGTGGACGTAGGCCTCGTTAACGGCTGAACCACTCTAAATCTCGTCTCTACTTCATTTTTCTCGCATATTTACTTTTTATTTGCTAATTAGACACGGTTCCATTTATTTCTTACCGAATTGGTGAAGAACAGTTAAGTACCTTGGGTGTTTAGACCTTTTTGGTGTAAACATTTTGGCGCCCATCGTGGGGCTGTGTTCATAATTCCTTTTGTAACAGCAATCAAAACGTCCCAAAATTGTTTTCTCCTTTGAAATCATGGTTGGATCGAAGAAAAGCGGTAAATCCGCTAAAGTCGCTGCGATTATCGAGGATGATAATGCTAACGAATCTACACCTCAAATCTTGAACCAAGGAGCTAGGGATACTCCCAGTCCATCTGTCACGCGAGATGATTTGAATGTGGTTGAAACCGGCTTGAATGAGAAAATAGACAATACAGCGAAGATGATGATGGAAAGATTTGATGTCTTGACCAATAGTTAAGCCAATTTGTTACCATCAAACGTTGTGGATAATGCTGATGAAAAAGAGGACTCATCATCCTCAGACCCTGGACGACCTCACAGCCCGGTGAGAGACAGGGAAGAGGCCGGCGTTGGGGATCCTAAGGTCAGATCTCCACAGCGCAAAGAAGAACATGCGACGAATCGCTCCAATGTAGCCACCCTCAAGAAGGATGCGAGGCACGGAAGCTTACGCCGTGGCCATGCTGACATCAGCATCGATTCTGATGAACAAGCAGGTGATGAAAGGCACATCACAGATTTAGTTCAGCGAGTAATGAAGGAGAAGGCGACTCAAGAGGACGAGGAGGAAGAATGGGAGTTTTTCCCAGCAAAAATCCATTCCCGGAGGAGATCCGTCAAGAAAAGTTCCCGAAGAAATTTATACCACCAACAATAGAACCTTACAACAGAGTCGGAGATCCCACTATTTTACTGTTCAAATACGACCAGCACATGAATGGAGCTAGAGCCACAGATGAAATCAAGTGCTTATACTTTCCCGTTTGCCTGGAAGGTGTGGCCTCACTATGGTTCACCAGACTCCCACCTAGGTGTATCGACCTGTTTGCAGATCTGGCGAGGAGGTTTTAGGATCAATTCCTGCAGCAGGCCACCAAAGCAAGGGACGTGATGTCACTCAACGAGATGGAACAATGGCCTGGAGAAATCCATCAGAGCTTTCCTTACACGCTTCCGCGCTGCAGCAGCGGAGGTTGTAGAACCAGAACCTTGGTATTTGCTTGCGGCCCTAAGAATGGCCATCGATAAGAAATCAGAATTTGGAAAGCGGCTCAAGATGAAGAAACCAAAGACTCTAAAGAAGTTCTACAAGAAAGCCGAAGAGTACATGAGCGTGGAAACCGATATCCTGAATGCTGGGAAGGACGCGGGGAATAGTATTATTAAAGAAGGGAAGAACGACGAATCTTCTCAGATAATTCAGAAGGATAATTTTGGGCATAAGAGAGGGTTTGACGGAAGAGACAGTGGAGTACACAAGAAGTCAAAATTCTTCAGGCATTCAGAATTGACTCCCCTGAATGAAACCCCAGAAAAAATCTACTCTGCCACGAAGGACTCAGGCATGTTCCCTCAGGTAAAACCGCAAAGAATCACTGATCAACAGGCGAATTATGGAAATTTCTACCGATTTCATAATCAGCCAGGACACAACACAAATGAATGTTGACACTTGAGGAATTTGATTGAGGAGCTCATCCAGAAAAATCGACTACAACAATACGTTAAGTGTCTACAAAACACATCAGAAAGCCGGCGGCAAGGTAAGGTTGCTGATCAGGCCGGGTCGCGCGAGATAACTCGGGCCCCCGAAGACTTACGATCGATCATTGGCTAAATACCACTGGACACGGTCCAACATCCATAGCAGGAATGTGTTAGGATTGCCTCGCATGTTGTTAAGGAGGAATGATGAATTGGATACAATAGTCCCACATCACGGAATATATTGAAGGAATTGTGTACAAATATGAGCTGGTAGGCACGTAACATAAGGAATTCCTTTTGTTATATGGGAGTTGTGTGTCATCTCATATGCATGTAAGGAAGGGGGACTTTGTTCCAACCGTCGTTACATAACAGTGGTATCAGAGCCGAAGGTTACAGACTGGGCCATGCAGGCAAGGCAGTGTCTCAAAAGATACTCGTAGTATGCGAGTCAAGGGGGAGACTGTTAGGATTGCCTCGCATGTTGTTAAGGAGGAATGATGAATTTGATACAATAGTCCCACATCATGGAATATATTGAAGGAATTGTGTACAAATATGAGCTGGTAGGCACGTAACAGAAGGGATTCCTTTTGTTATATGAGAGTTGTGTGCCAGCTCATATGCGTGCAAGGTAGGGGAACTTTACTCCAAGCGTCGTTACATAACAGAATGCGCGACCGTCCTTCTTTTTCTTACTACTTCTGTATTCTGTCTTTCCCAATTGTATCTCAAGGAATTAATTTGTGATCCTCCCCTTTTTCTTATTATGTTAAGTAGAAATTCTACATGATGAAAGGCCTTCGCTCATGAATTATAATCTCATGAATGGCAAAATTTGTTTACAAGCTAATGTTAAAATTGGTCTCTGATGTAGGGAAAGTCGTGCATCGAGCATCAAGTGCATTGGTCAAAAAAGGCGGGGTAATCAAGCCCGTCATCCTGCAGAAATCAAAAGGAAAGGATCATTCCAAAACAATTCATGAAGAGCACACCGACATTTGGAGGCTACGCTCTTTCCTTTCTTTTCTTAAAGAAAGAAGAAAAATACACCTAGGATGGATAACACTAGTCCTAGGATCGAAAAGTCCCATAAACATGCTGGAAGGACCAGCACAAAACAAAAACCCAACCGAAAGGATGGTGGCCATCCTTGTTCTTTGTTGTTAACCTTGTCAAACGAAGCCAAGGATGGACTACAACAGCAGAAATCCTAGCCGAAAGGGGGTGTCATAAATCCTAGCCATTTGGGGGTATCCAATCTAGGTCTCTATTTGATCATAACGTGCTAGATCAAATAAGAGCAAAATTGGGTCGAAAATTGTAACCCAAGTCCTCCCATGGGGCCACGTATCCAAAACCAATCTCCGAAGGGCTCGGGTCACTGAGTTAGTTAGATATGGGATTGGATACATTAAAAAAAGTGAATATTAGGCTCACGTCCCTATTTTGAAACTTAATTAGGCTCACATCCGGTTATAAACTTATTGTAAATTAGGTCCCTGTTTTCAAAACTTATAAAATAATAATTAAAAAAATAAAAAAAAAATCGTAAATTAGTAATAAAATATATTACGCATTATAAAAAAAATTCAGTTCAAAAAACAACAAAAATAATGTCAGAAAGAAGAAAACAGCAAAAAAACAGAAAAAACTGCAGTTAAATGCATAATATTATGCACCTTTTTGATTTTATTGCATGCATATATGCAATTATTGCAGTTCTTCCAGCGGATAGATTTAACATAATTTTTCAGTTCATTTTTATTTGCATCCAAATGTGCAAATTTCTCAAAAAAATGCACACATGTGTGCAACATTTTTATAGGATAAAAAGTAGGGACCTAATTTATAAAAAAAAACAAAGTTCTGAAAATTTTTAAACCCGCCCCCTATTTTATTTTTTCCGCCTTTTTGTATTTTTTTTTAAAAAATGTGCGTACGTTCATAAAAAAATATTCTAAAATATGGAAATAATGTCAGGAATCTACGGAAATCGAAAATAAATAGTTGCATACATTTATGCAATTATTACTGATAATTGCATATATGTATGCAACTTTTCTGTAAGCTGTTTTCAGAATAAAATCTGAAAATAAACCTGCACAAATGTATGCAAGTATTTGAAATTTTTGCGCACATGTATGTATTTATTTGCATGAATAAAAATCAACGAAGATGTATGTACTGAAAAATATGCACGGATGTATGTAGGAAAGTGATATATGTGCATACTATTATGCATTTAACTGGAAATTTCATTTTTTTTGGTTTTTTTGATTTTTGACGCCTTCGTTGATGGTTTTTTGTTCTGAATTTTTTAGTGTTTACATGTTTTATTTAAATACGAATTTACGTGATTTTTTTATTTTTTTTTTATATTTTTTTATGACTTTTCAAAAAATAGGGACCTAATTTACAATAAGTTTATGACCGGGTTTTTTTTTATATTTTGAAACTTAATAGGGACCTCTAAAAAACGCACCCTTAAAAAAATAACTTAATTAAACATATAGAGTACGTTTAATCATGTTTTCAAAGGATTTGGGATGCCGAGTCAATAGGGAACAAGATTAAATGTACAACGAGATTAAATGTACAACAGGATGTCTACGCCTTATAATGGCACTTATCCAAGAATGAACTTCAAAAGTTTGAACTATCAAACCAAAGAAAAACACGGACATGTTCGTAACAAGAACTAAACCCCTCAAAGAAGGGGCTAAAATGAAAATACGATGCCCTATGTTCAAAGCAAATCAACAATATTGAACGACGAACGACATAAAAACGTAATCATTGTGCGACCTATAAAAGCGCAATACAACGCAAAAGAATAAATTACGATAAGTTATAACACTTCAACAATAACGAATAACAATAACATGGTCATGAAGTTGGAACTTTAAAAATACAAAATAACAACATATTATGTTACAATTTTTTCAAGGACATTATGGCCATCAACCAAATGAACCTTCGAAGTACCTTGATCAGCAACGGAAAGTTCAGTCACGGAAATCGCTTCTCCCAAAGCTTCATCTCCCACAGGACTAGGGGCGTGAACAGCGGGAACATTCTGGACTTCTGTTCCAAAGGATCGAGCTCGTTCATCAGCCAGCATTTTCCTGTCTTCTTCCAAAGCACCGCGATATTTAGCCTCAAGGAGGGCTTCTTGAAGAGCACTATCTTCCTTACCTTTGGAATACTTGAGCACCTCCTCCCAAATAAGGGCTAATGTACGGGGAAAATCTTTGTTCAAATAACTCAAGCTTCCGCGGGTCATAACGCCGAGGGGGTAAAATCGAAATAGGGTCTCTTCAGCTGTATTTTGGGCTCGCTCAAGGTCACCAGTTAGCCTTGCTTTATCTCCTTCTAAAGCTTCCAGTGTCCCATTTTGAAAGACAAGTCTACCTTCAAGCATCGCATTCTCCCGACCGACAAGAAACCGAATCTTTTCATGCAGAAGTTAAATGAGATTCAGCTAGCTCACAGCCGGACTGAGCTGCGTCATGTTGTCTCTTGGCGGCTTCAATCTCTTCCCGAAGTCTTCTGTTGTCAGCCTCTAAGCTAATAATCTTGCTGTTCCCATCCTTAAAGAATGCAATTTCGGCCGCTTGACTTTCAATCACACGGCATAATTCGATTTTATCGTTCTCCAGAAGCTCTATATGTTCAAGATGCTGAGTATTCAACTTCTGAAATTCAAAACAGAATTTATCCCAAGACTCGAGTCACTTTTTGAAAGTATGTTTGGCTTCATCCAGCTGAACTTCAAGCTGACCCATGACAATAGCAAGTTGGGAGGTCACATAGTTTTTTACGGCGCTCAACTCCCCAACAGCGTTTTGGTCATCATATGGAGACAGATCTATGTCGAGGTCCACTCCCCTCAGGTCCCAATCTCCGAACCTGTCCTTCAACTCTGGATTACCAGGGGCAACTCTGTAGGGAGGTCTGTCACGAATCGCCTGGATCTGGTGAAGAGCAGGCGAGTTCGAAGCAGGGGATCTAATCAACGACTTCGCAGGAGTCCAGGAACTGTGGCATGGGAATTAATCCAGTACAGAAAACCTATCAAACCCAACTTGTTTATCGTTATCTCCTCTCTTCTTGGTATCCTGGTTTTCTCCACCAGATACCTGAGAATGATCATGTTTCTACTTCTTTATCAAACTCGCCAATGGTGCTTCAAGAGCATCTTGGGTTAGAAGGTCTGAAGATGGTCGAGAGCGCTTGAGACAATGGGAAAGACTAGATTGCAAGATACTCCGTGGATCAAAAAGAGCAGATTGCTAAGAGAAACTGTCCGACAGGGGTGACTTCATTCCTGGATCAAGGAAAGAAAAGAAAATATTAGCATTGTGGTTGTGTGAAGATGAGAAAAGAAGCCAGAAAGAGGATACATCGAAAAGAAAAACATAAAAACAACGTGCCAAAGCGGTTAAATGCTTTTTGAGACATCACTTTGACCCAAAAGCAAAGGGGATTTTACCCAAAAAGTCCTTACGATCAAAAAGTTTTGAAATATGAACGTCTAGATAGCAATTTTACCTTGAGCGAGCTCTCCAGCCAAGTCAGAAGGATCAAGTCCTTTTGAGGCTTCTGAACCATATTCTCCTTGGTCTTCTTTAGAAGAGTCCTCTTCGCTTCCCAGATTTTCTACAGAAGCTTCCACAATGTCACTGAGCCGCTCTGTTTCCCGAACCTGTCCTCAGGCGGTTCCCTCTGGCAAAGACCCATCTTCCTCGCACGAAGCTACCGAAGTCTAAGAGCCTTTGCACTTTGGGCGCCTAGATACAACCTTTTTGGCAGGAATCGCTCTACTATTAGAAGTTGCCTCGCTGTTCCCCAGGACAGTAGAACGTCCTTCTTCTGAAGATTTTTTGGCAGGGGATTTGCTGATAGCATTCTTTTTGCCAGAAGCGTCCACCGGGAGGGTGCGCAGAGATAAAAGCAAGTTGTATTGCCTCAGGAACCCTTCGTTAATCAAAAATTTCTTGTTCCTCTGCTCCTCATTGATGGCTAATAGTGAGCTGCATAGATCCTGGTCAAAGGGTATGCTCTGATCAGGAAGCACTACAATACACCCAAAGGACTTTTAGAAAAACAAAAGGCCAAGAAAGAAAGAGCAAGCTGGAATTCATGGAATAAAGATACTCTCCGACCGCCTTCAAGAGGCCACAGAAGTTTTCGAGGCATCAAACAAAGAAGTATTTATTGGGAAATTCTCGCACACTGTGCTCTAAACAAGTGATTATTTTCGAACCCCGACTTTCCATCAAGACAAATAAGGGACGCTAACCTCTTGTCCTAAAAGCATACAATGAGCGTATATCCGTATATGAAGGAGCCCGACGTTTCTCTCTCACAAAAAGGACATTAAGACTTGTCAAAATCGCGTAACCATTGGGGTGTAACTAGTACGGGGCAATGGCCAAATTCCGGAGAATCATCTCTATGTAAGGCTTAAAGGGAGGAACTGCTCCACTTTTCAACATACCACGAGTAACAACAACAAATTCTTTAGGAGGGTTGTCAGCGAACCCCTTTCCCATAGGCAGCCTGGCCTCTTCCTTTTCCGAAATCCCAAATTGCTTGCACAACTGACAGAACAAACTAGGCGAAAGTTCCATCGAGGGCCTCTCACTGGGTGGTTCAGAAAGCGCACGAGGTTGTGGAAATTCTTGGGGAGTACACATGGAAGAAACAACATGGGGTGAAGACGTAACCTGGTCAGAACTCTCTTCTCGATCCAACCTTCCGACCAGGTCCGACATAAATGGCTCCCTGAAATTATGAAATTTTAGAAAAAAAGAAAAAACCCAACTTTAAACCCTAAGGTCACACGACCAAATTCATGCTCCAAAAAGCAGGTTAAAATAAAATCAAGGGAGGAATTTGCTTACAGGAAAATAAGCAGTTTCAAACTCAGGCGCGCAACCCAACTGAATCGATCTTAAGACTGCAGAAACCTTGATGACGACGCCACACACAAGTGCAAACCGGAATGATAAAAGGACTTTGATATTCAGAAATGGCAAAGGTAATCCCGGTGAAAAAGAAACCACTCAAAAAGATGCCGCCATTAAAGATTTCTTTTGAGAAATGTGTAACAAAATAACACATAGAAGATGGACAGAAGGGCTGGCACACTAAAGTAGTATTTTCATTCGGTCGCTCAATGGCACGACAGTCAATTAATGAGCCTAGCATCTAGTTGAGTGAGGAATCACCCAAAACAAATACATGGGAAAACCAATCAAAAACGAACGGAAAAGACGAAATAATGAAGATTAAAAGGCATACATCCGAAAATTCTCACACGTCATCTTAGTGCGTGACTACACGAAAGTGTCTCATCAAGTCCCATCTGGCATCCCGAAGCTCGACTATTCGCACAATAATAAAATGACTTATCGAGTCTCTCGCCCGCCAGAAAAGATCATACCAATTCACAACGACGAGGTAATTTTAATATTTGGCACGAACGACTCCCTGCAAGACAAGACAAAATCATCAACCAATGTGCGATCAAATATGTCGAAGCCAGTAATTCAATATCGAAAAGAAATCACGGGCTTCGAGGGGCAAGTGTTAATCCCTAAAAATCCATGCGCACATTTGGTAAAGGGTACAAGGCGGGTCTTACCAGCGTCGCGTTAGAGTTTATGCCCTAGAGGCAATTCATTTGATGAGATCGATAACGCTGTTGATGTTATTATTTTATTTGGAATAAAATAATATTCTATTATATTATATTTACTGCGTAATATAAATATTAATATAATAGAAGTCCTTAGAATTATAATACGGAATTATATAGTACAAGTGAGTGACTTGAATTTGAGATTATATAATATGTTAAGTATTGTAATTATTAAATGTCCATAGTCAAGTTTTATTGTTTATATAGGCCAACAATAAAACGTAGAGACTAGTATGCTGATTGAATGATGATCACATCTCATTGATCATTAATATACGTGATATTAATGTCAAAACATAAATACATATTGGAGAATATCGTATTGGGCTGACCCACCGTGAGATAACTCCATGGAATATAATTAATAGTATCATAAGTTATTCTCATAGTGACAGTGATGTAATGGTCCTCAAACCTGAAATCATTATAATTTTATTCGAGGAAATTTGTGTTTTGATATCATCTAAATTCATTTATAATAGAGTAATGATAACGGTGATTATTGGATACATATCGAATCGAATGAAAATTATGAATGATCTAGATGGAATTTAACCCTACGATATATTCATAGTGATATCCATGGGCCTCTTGATTGAGTGAGACTGTGAAATGCATGGCCGTGCTCAAATATTGATTTTTTTTAAACAGTCTACTCATTGATCAAGAAAAACGGATTAAATTATTAAGAGGATGATACGATCCATGTCTCGAGTTTAATCCGGGATATACTGGTTAAAAGGATTATATTGCATTGATACACTGGTCATAGAAAGGTTGTATCGAATCGTTGATCTTATTATTACTTGGGTAGCAGCGACGTATTGCTAGATGCCAATCACTATTTATGATTTTAAATACTATTTTAAATCATTACCAACGTTGTAATAACCTATAGTGTCACACACTTAGAACGTTATAAAGGAAGAACATTATTTGGTTAAATAAAATATCAAACAGTTGATATTCTATTGAACGTTGGAATAGGTAAATTGGTCGGTTCCTATTATTATGGGTCACATTGATTTTATAAGGGTTTTATTTCCTTTATAATTGAGATACACGTGACTCATTATATATGATTAGATAAGATCTAAATAAAACCCTAATCTTTTTTGGTCCCTTTTCAACAATATCCGATTAATGGCAGCTAGCACCTTAAATCCCTAATCTCTTCGATTCGATTGAAGAAAAACGCTCGTGTGGACTAATCTATAGAGGCGTCGACGTTAGGCGAGGCAAGATTCGATTCAATCTGAGTTTGATTACACATGGATGCGTATGGATTGAAAAACGAGAAAAGGCATACTATTAACTCAAATTTTCAAATTCATGTTTGTTTATTATGGACGTTGATTTGATTATTCTGCTAATAAATGATCCAATATTACTTTCAATGGTATCGGAGCAAGGTTTTTCGAATTCAGATTGTTTGGGTTGGCTGTATAAATCCTTGTCGTGATAAATTTGGATTATAAACACTAATTTATATGAGCACCATTGTAATAACGTATTGATTTAGATCCGAACTGGTTTTGCTAAAACAAACAAAATTGTTTTGTTATAGAATCTGAAAGAAACTGTGATTAATATATGATATTAATCCTATTCTGTTGCCAAATCTTGCGTATTATATATATTTGTTAGTATGTATTATGCTAAATTTGTTTTGATCATTATCTTTGTGGAAATTTATATTAGTAATTGTTCTAATATGAATTTCAATATAACAATGAACCAAAATGTTTGGTCTAAGAAAATAACACTTCTGTAATACCTGTTGTATCAGTTTGTTGTTTGAAAGATTAGGTTGTATTTGATACATTTAAAAGGAAATACTTTCTGCAAACTTTATATAAGTTTTAATCTGATAGTATACTAATTTGCCAAGGCAAGATTATGATTTTAATCAAACTGATAGTCAATATCTTTTTGATATATACTTGCAATGAAAAACTGTTAATTTTGATATGATTCATGTATTATGGATTTGGCAATTTTGGGACTGATCTGTATGGTTTTGACATTGTATTATCTGAAATAAATTTGTTTTCTTTAAACAGAAATTAACATTAGATGTTAATTTTGTTTACACTTTACTTGATTTAGATCAATTTATATGGGTTAAGAATGTTAAATTTATATAATTTAAATTTGTTTGGTCCTTAAATATTAAAGACTTGACCCTGTAATATTTAGTTTCTTTTGATCAGAAAGTAAATTTTGCCAATTGCCAATCAACAATGTGATTTTTCATTATACTTGGTTTAATCAATTTGTATGAAAATTGTTGAACCAGTATTCTCTGTTTCATCTTCGAATATAAAATCAATATGCTTGATTATGCTTTGATTTTAGATCAAAAACTGGTCAAAAGGATCAAATAACATGAATAGAGATTCACGTAAATTTCCTTGGTTTTGATTTCTCATTATAATGATAATGACCAAGGACAAGTTCAAATCATAACAAATAGTTTAAAATTTGGTCATTCTCTAAAATTTATACTTGATGTATTTTAGAATTAAATGTGCGTTAACATATATGTACTTGACATATATGTAAAGTTGCAATCTACCAATACCCTATTTATAATGAAAAATATGCATTTAATGAAGTTTGTTTAAAAGCTGGAGGAAATATGATTTGCTGATTGATTCACACTATATATATATATATATATATATATATATATATAATTTCTTGTATTAAGATACAATATTGTTTTTAAGATCATTTTGTGTTTTGCAGCAGAGGATAAAAGAACAATATTTTTCCTTTCTGGATATAATAATTGATCTACAAAATTCATGTTTTTGTAATATCTAATGTTTAAACATGCACCGCAGTTATATATGTATCAGTATAATGATACTAAATTGATTTTAGAATCAAATAATATATGGACCATAAAGCATTGATGAATGTTATGATGCTGTATTCTGTGTAGATATATGCTATAAAATTATAACATATAGTTCATCTAATTGTTGCTTTGTTATTTAACAAAAACGTAAATTGATCATATACTTTAAATAGAGTATTCAGTTGTTTGCATCACTAATGTATATATCCTAGTCTGATTTGCCGATCACAATTGTATGTTATATATATACATTACAGAATGTTTTATATACCACAAATAAATACTATAGTTTTGAATCTGCACATGTTCACATATACATATATTGGCAATTTAATGTTAATAGTAAATGTTAAGGCATGATTATGATATAATGTTAAATGTGTTTAACTTGATTGATTGTTCTACACACATCAAAAATATCATATCTGAAATGTGCACAGATGTATTTCCATGACATTTCTGGAACATGCATATGTATATGTTTTTAATGGACCAATATCATTGTAATTGTGAATACAATTGGAAGCTATTTGATTACCTCAGAAAATTTAACACCCATGATGTATCTTTCCTTTTACGTCACAACCCTACATATATGCTGATTCTAGTTGAGTATATTCTGCCATATATGATAATACTGTAAGACAATATTTTGGTTTAATCATAAAGTTTATAAAACAAGTAAATGATTTTGAATCATTGTAGAAGTTTTAACAACTTAATGATTTAACATTGGACTTGACTTGGCATTTTATATCTATATTTGATCTGCCATATTTTAGATTAATAAAATGTGATTTGTTAATAAATGAAATTAGTGATTCCCTATATTAATCTAAAAGGGGTTAAGGATAGAATGTGTTTTCTGTTTGACAGGAAATTGTATTGCTAAATAAATTACTCTATTTTTGCTGTGTTGGGGTTTATTTTGTAAATGTATATATATATCAATAAAACTTGTACATATTACTCACAACATATGGGCACTAATTTTGGATATATGACCTTTAAGACAGAGTATAGATATATATATAATTTGAACAATAAGATTCAAGATTTTTGGGTAGTTGTCTGGTTTATCATATGGTACTAAAAGGATATAAACAATATATGTTTAGATTATTCATAAGGAATGATGATTCCTGTATAAATGATATAGACCGAAACTTTTTTTTATAAATATATATATATATTACAGTATTTTATTTGAGTAAATATAATGCATAGAGACAAATGACATGTATGTACTCGACATATCATGTAAAATGCATATTTAAGCACACAATGTGCGCGATTAAGTGTTGATGAACCAAAACACTGAACTTAAGTTGGAAGTAGCCTATTAAATCAAGAATGTCTTGTATAATAGATGATCCTAATATGTTCAGTTTAATGAATTTTGAAGCAAATTTGATTTGCAGATATAAGGGTTCTAAAGAATGTAGAAGTGAAGTCATAAAGAAAAGGGACAAGTCCGACTTGTTCTAACCGAGTGATGAAAAGTATATCAGAATCAATGTGCATAATTTTGATTCATATATGTATGTGCATATATATAGTATATACCTTGTATATATATATTTTGTATAATGTATGCGAATATTAATAAACTGCTGTGTTATGAATAAACTATGTTATATATGTGTATAACAAGTTATACATATACGTAATATATATACAAGTGTGTACAAATATGTATCAATTTGATAGATTGTCTATTGATCTCTGTAACGTTATTATATCTGAAAGGGGTCTGACCTTATGTACTTAATTCTAGTCATGATATTCTGCTAACAATCCTTTCTGTTTTACGAAATTTTAAGTTGAATAATGCCTTTGTCAATAGTAATCTTTCCAGTTATATACATATATATGATGAATCATGATTATATCAGTTAGATGCATAATTGTATATGTATGTTGTATTAGCCTAGTACTATACAGGAGTAGATGTAAATTTAATTGATAATTAATCTGGTAAGTAAGTTAGGCCTCAGTCGGGCCTTGGTATTAAACCATTCAGCAATAATAGTGGGCTGTATTCATTTATTCAGTAGTTACTATATGATGAAAGGGTAATATGTTATCCATTTATATGTGGATTCACCTTATGCAATATAAAGACGGGTTGTTTTATAATGTTCAAAACAATAGGCTATCGATTTGTTTGAAATACCACATGGCCAAAGGTGTTATAACCTCTTAAATGTGTTTAGATGGAATTAGATTATCTGTATAAAATATATATATTTTGATATATATATATATAAATAAAACTAAATATTGTTCGCCATGACGAATTATAAATTCCTTCTAAAGCAAATTTTGTTATATTAAGTCATGGTGAAGTTTTCCAATAATACACTCACCAATGTCCAGAATCACTGGATGTAGGTAATGCCAAAGCATTGTGCATCCTTTTATTTTGGTTATATGCGACGAAGTAAAAGTGATACTTGATTTGTATTATTGGGTCTGACTTCACTAAGCTGCATAATAAGATTATGGCTAAGAGAGAACAGCATGAATTATTCTATGTTATGAGCAAATGAATAATACTGAACAAAATGTTCATCATGCGATCCAAGAGTTATACACACGATATAATTGACATAAGATGTCCACCTAAAAGGTTGTGTTTTGGGGCGTAGCCAAAGCTTGGTCAAAACATGACTAGATATGGATCTTGGAACACTGTTTTGTATATATATATATATACTGATATATGTATATAAACCGAGGGATATTAATTTGAGTGGGAGCATATTTTAGTTTAAAATATATACATTTATGTTAATATAAATTTTGATTGTCAAAATTTTGAATTAAATAAATATTAAGAATCATTTATTATTTATTATCTAATGTAGATATTAAATAATAAATAACTCTAATAATTTAAATTAATCCTTAAGAAGGATGAATTGAAAAATCACATTTCTTGACTAACATTGAAATTTGAGGATTGTCCTCAAACAAATTAAGCGTAATTGTTTTAGGAATAAAGAGAGGATCTAAAACGAGTTAAAGTATGACTTTAACCAATTAAGATATAAATGTTATAAAATCTACTTATATATATTTCTAATATTATATACTAGATATAAATCCCATAAATGTATGTTGATTTATAGAAATTACAAAATAAGTAGAAATCAGATAAAAGGACAAGTGAACTTACGACTGGAAATGAAACAAATGTTGTTGGATTATCCATAGGAAGTAGATTCTTGTTCAAAATACTGGCTTAATTAAATAAAAGAAGAATTGTTATTATGAAATTCCATGCAAAAATAAAAGTTATTATAAATCTTGTCCAGACAAGTTTAAATTTCATTTGTAATAAAATAAATAATTGTTATTCATTTTATTTAAATGAAATATCTATGGAATTTCACAAATAGTTAATGAACTTTATAAATCATTAACTATAATGTAGTTGACATAAATAATTGAATGGATTAAATTTAGTATTTTAAATCCAACATATCTTTAGCATTGCAAGTTAGCCCATATAAACAAGAATGTATATCAAAACTCCATTTTGATGGAATTTTGAAATCAATTTGATTTCGAATCATATGAAAAAAATGCAAATCTTGTTTATTCGGCAAAATAACTGAGTCACCTTTCATTGATACAGTGAACGGATAAGTAAGTATTGGATTTCGTACATAATGATGTATATGAAGAAATGATTACATAAGCAAGAGATAGGTTTTATTAATTCATTATATTTACTGATGAGTCAGTAGATACAGATATTTGTATCTTATGAAACACATATCAGAATCCTTTGAAAAGTTCAAAGAATTCAAAGTGGAGATAGAATCCAATTTTAATATAAAATAAATACTTTTCGAACAGATCGAAAAGAATATTTAAGACAACTAATTAATGACTATCCAGATGAGTCTGAAATTGTTCCACAACTCGCTCGATCAAGAACACCATATTAGAATGGTGTGCTTGAAAGGAGAAATCGCACCTTATTAGATATAGTACGATTAATGATAAGTCATATACATCATCCAACGAATTAAATTTAAAACAATTTCATTTAGTCCTACTAAAATGGTCTTGAAGACGCCATATAAAATATGAACTAGGAAATGTCCTAGTGTATATGATACAATGATTTGAGATGTGAAGACACTTATTAAACGTCCTTCCTATGATAAGTTCGGACTTAAATCAAATAACTATTTTGTCGATATCAATTCTCTAAGAATAAAATGTTTATTGCTCAATTGGTATCTTTTTAAAGGAGAACCAGTCTCTTAGATACCAAAGGGATTGAAATAGAATTCGAAATATCTCGGAAAACACAAAATACTATTGAATCTTGTACAGACAAGAAATTGAGTGGGAGTATCATAATAATTCTAATGTTATATTGATAACACATTAATTATTGAGGATAACGTTAGTTATTAAAACAAGAAATAGATACTGATTCTGAAAATGTTTGGATTAGGAAGTTCATAATTGAACTTAATTCATTGTTGATCCAATGATTTACATTACAATAACAATATGGCTGCTGCTCAGGCCTAAAACCTTAAACTTGCTATTGATCCAAACATGTATTTAAGAAATATAATTTATTTGTGAAATTGTTCACAGAAGAAATGGACATATCTGTATAGTTACAAAAGTTGTAATGTTGCAGACCTACTGAATTAAACTATGTCACAACAGAAGTTTAATAGTCACACTAGTTTCATGAGTATACGATACGTGAATGATTGACTCTAGTGCAAGTGGGAGATTGTTAGAGTTTATGCGCTAGAGGCAATTCATTTGATGAGATCGATAACACTATTGATGTTATTATTTTATTTGGAATAAAATAATATTCTATTATATTATATTTACTGCGTAATATAAATATTAATATAATAGAAGTCCGTAGAATTATAATATGGAATTATATAGTTCAAGTGAGTGACTTAAATTTGGGAATATATGTAACACCCCGAATTTCAATTAACACTAATGGTTAGTAATTAAAGTATAATTAATCTCAGATATGAGAATCAGGGGAAACGGGCTGCGTCATTGCGTTCGTCTTGGAAAAATAGGCGAAATAGAGTCCGAGTTTGCGTAAAACGTGTACCGTATGAAAGAGATATGGACGAAAGAAGTTAGGCAGAAAAACCCGAAACAGGCCAGAAATGCACTGGCGCACTTGTGAAGTGCGCCAGCACAAAAATACACTGGCGCACTTGGGAAGTGCGCCCATGTCGGGACAGGAAACCTGCACAGTTTCTAGAGAGTTCTGTGGTTGGGTGCACCAGTTTGGGGTTTGGCTTGGTCTTAGGGCTGGTTTCTGGAAGGTTCCGAAATCTAAGGGTCCTAATCTAATTTAGGGTTAATCTAAGGGCCTAAAACACTCACCTAATCTATAAATACACCCTAAACCTACCCTAATCCATACTAAAAATAGAATTGAGGGCTACATGCCGCCAAATTAAATCTTAGAAGGAGCCTCCACTAATTTATGAAGAGGGTTGCAAGCTAATCACTCTCTAATCAACCTCTAATCCATTCTAAGCATCTTAATCTTCTTCATTTGGAGGGCAAATTGGCTAGTAGTGAGTTTCTATCACTCTAATGATCAATTGCTAAACTAAGTAGATGAGATATGATGAGATCATATGGTTTTGTTTGTGGATTAATAGGTTTTAAGTCATATGACATGATGTTAGTTTGCTAATGTATGTGGGTTATGCAAGTTTTGTGCTTTGTGATCATATGTTAATATGCAAGTTACATGTATGATAATATGCAAGTTACATGTATGATAATTATGCAAGTTGTATGTTTCTTCATATGCAAGTTTATGAGTTCATATGCAAGTATGTAACATGTTATGCAAGTTCATATGCAAGTTTATGAGTTCATATGCAAGTTATGTAACATGTTATGCAAGTTCATATGCAAGTTATGTGACATATTATGCAAGTTCATATGCAAGTCATGTATTTGTTAATGTGTAAGTTTATGTAACATGTTATGCAAGTTAATATGCAAGTTATGTGACATGTTATACAAGTTAATATGCAAGTTATGTGACATGTTATACAAGATTATATGCAAGTTATGTGACATGTTATGCAAGTTCATATGCAAGTTATGTGTTTGTTAATATGCAAGATGGCACCTTTGAAACATGTTCATACATATGCAAGTTGACACCTTTTATATGTGTTATGTCATGAGAACGAAATTACGTGGGAACGATGGGGTTAATTAAATGCATATGTTAATAAGATTGTGTGAAATTAATATAATTATGCATAACATAAAATAAATGAACATAGTATGGGAATTTGCCTATTAAGTTAGGTGTACCCATACTATGTGTTGGGAATTTGCCTATTAAGTTAGGTGTACCCACACTTTGGAGTTGGGAATTTTCCTATTAAGTTAGGTGCACCCGTATTCCTAAAATAAACATGATAATTAACACAAATTATGGGAGTAATTAATCGATTAAGACACGAGGTTGGACCCGTTTGTAGTGTAAGACTGCCCGGAGTTTACCGGCTTAACCAGGCATCTACAAATGACGGTCCAATGTGAGGGGTCTTAATCATAAATTAAATACGTAACAAGGGTAAATGACACGAGGTTGGACCCGTTTGTAGTGTAAGACTGCCCGGAGTTTACCGGCTTAACCAGGCATCTACAAATGACGGTCCAATGTGAGGGGTCCTTTACACGGTTACGGTGTTAATCAATTAAGAAACACTTAACCAGATAAGCATGTAGTGGGGCATGGGGGTTAAGTGGGTACCTTGGGTGGTATGTGGAAATTGCTAGTGGTTTCCAATAGAAAATATGATAAAATACTTAACCAAGATGAAACATGTAATTAAACATGATTAAAGGGTTAAGTGGGAAACACTAGTGTGTGGGCCAAGCTTAGGGGGATGGCTTGTGCTGGGGGCCCATTTCAACCAGTAACCCATACGTATCTTAGTGGGCTCGACCCATGTCGAGGACGGGACACGCATACTGGGCTTGACTATAAGAGGCCAAAATGGGTTAGCGGTGGCAACGCATGACCAACGGGTTTCATATGCGTGTGTGGGCCCGGGCTGGTAAATAAGACGTTGTTGCATCGTGTAGATATAAGCCGTGCACCGTTAATTTTATCAGGTTGCCACGTTGGGGAATGGTACACCCCACGGTGGGGCCAGCACGGGTATCTACGTTAGGGAGCCGATCGAATGGGGAGTAGTGTGTACACCTAGTGGATTGTAGGGCCCGTGGCGTCTACTCAGTCACCTAGGGGTACGCGAGAACTATTAGGTTAATTTTATAAGTCCATGGGTGGGATCAACCTTTAAGTTAGGAATGACTGGTGTGGTGCAGTTTAGTAATTTACCTTTGGAAGGGTAGATGCGTCTTTATCTTTTATCTTAGTTTAGTTGACTGCTTAGTGTAGCCATTCATCCCCATTAGTTACCGTATATCAGTTTATGTCTTCTCTGGTTACTTTAACGATTGTATTGTTAAAGTTATAGGACTCGCTCAGACTTATGTCTGACCCCGTTGTTTTTATCTTTTTTCCCAACCCTCAGGTCCTACGGTGGATCCTAGCAGTAGTGGAGCTTGATCGGATTGCTGTTCCAGTCTTTAGGAGCTTGGGTAGATGTAAAGCTCAAGTTACCCAGTTATCTTTTCTTTTGTCATGGCTATTGTATGAGAGTGGGATTATGTACTTCTTTATTTTGACGGATATTGTACTTGACTTTTATTGTGATTTTATGATGTAACCAGACATGTTTTACTTCCGCTGTTATGAGATGATGTTTTAAATTTCAAGTACTATTTATATCTGTCTTGTTGTAATTTTTCTGTTCTATATTCACTAAAATACTCCACCGATGCTATGGCATTCCCTTAGTGAGTGACCATAGCGGGAGTGGGGTGTTACACGTGGTATCAGAGCTGAAGGTTACCGAAACAGAAAATTTTTTGAGAAAAAATACTTTTTTTTTAGAAAATAGTAAAGGTATTATTTTTGGAAAAAGTATTTTCAAAAACATGTCTTTTAAGAGAAAAGTTTTTGAAAAAGAAAAGCATAATCCCCAATAGCCATATCTTTATCTTTCGGAATCTCCTTTTTGAAACTTTCCTCTTTCGTTTCAGCATGGCTGAAGATCTTAACATCCCGGAGGGCTTAGTTATACCACTATGGTATAGGAGGTTACAAGAGGCTAGGGCCGCGGCTACGGGTCCAGCCAATGCTACTACACCAGAGGCAACCGCTCCTCCTCCTCAGCCTTGAGTGGATAATTTTGCTAAGATTTGCAAGGAGTTCAAGGCTATAGGAGGAAAACCTTTTCTAGGTTCAGAGACTTTTGTAGAGGCTAGAGATTGGCTTAAGGAAGTGGAAGAGTTGCTAGATATCTTTGAAGTGGAAGAGGGAAAGAAAGTCAAGTTGGAGGCTTGGTTAATGAAGGGAGAGGCCTCATTCTGGTGGGAGGTCACTAATGGAGAACGGCCTGTTGACTCTTGGGCAGATTTCAAGCAAAGGTTTGGGGCTAAGTTTCTCTCAAGGGCGGAAGAGAATCTGTTTATGGAGAAGTTCTTGAATTTGAAGCAAGGGAATCTCACGGTGAAAGAATATGTCAACAAATTCAATCAATTAGCAAGGTTTGGCATAGAGTTGGTGAATACACCGGAGAAGAAGGCTTTGAGGTTCGTTAGAGGCTTGAACGAACCATTGCAAGGAATAGCTATGACTCACATTCCTATGGGGGCCACCTTTGAGAAGCTTGTCTACATGGCACTTATGCATGAGGATGATAAGAG
This sequence comes from Allium sativum, assembly GCA_030737875.1. Taxonomy (NCBI): domain Eukaryota; kingdom Viridiplantae; phylum Streptophyta; class Magnoliopsida; order Asparagales; family Amaryllidaceae; genus Allium; species Allium sativum. The sequence continues at coordinate 414,740,876 of CM060923.1, read as the reverse complement.
TTCTAAGGCACCAGAGAAGAAGGGGGATCAGAAGAAACCGGAACAACAACAACAACAAGGCAAGGGTGGAAAAGGCAATGGTGACAAGGGGAAGAAGAAGAAGAAGTGCTTCAATTGTGGGACCCCAGGCCACCTCAGCAAGGATTGTCGCAAAAAGAAGAAGACCGGTTGCTTTCATTGTGGTGAAGCATGACATCTTGTGAAGGACTGCCCAAAGAAGGGGCAGAAGACGGGGTCTACCTCAGGAGGTCAGGTGCAAGCCCTTATGGCACCAGCTCAGGCAGGGGGGCAAGTTCAGGCTCTCTCAGTTCCACCGATTCAGCAAAGAGGTAGAACTATTTCCGTTGAAAGTCTGGTTTTTCTGTTTGATCATCCAGTTCGTACTTTGTTTGACTCTGGCGCATCGCATTCTTTTATCTCATCATCGTTAGTTGAGTCACTGCACTTAGACACTAGTCTAGTTGATGATCCCTTGGTTGTTTCAAACCCAATTGGGGGCTCCATATATCTGTCTATGATATGTTTGGGTTTGAAGATTTCTATACTTAGCGTTGAGTTTGGATGTGATGCTTTTTTATTGGGCTTCACGGGCTATGGGTTGATTTTGGGCATAGACTGGTTATCCAGTAATGGTGTCGTTCTTGATTGTGAAAGGAGAGTTGTCAGGTTTATGACCCGCTTGGGTAATACTCTCGAGATCTCTTGTAATCCCATGGAATCTGTTTTGCTAAGTTATCTTGAATCGCTCGATGCTTCGGTCGAGAGTTTGCGTTCTGTCAGAGTGGTCCGGGAATATCCGGATGTGTTTGAAGAGGTGAAGGGTTTGCCTCCGAAGCGGGAGATAGATTTCCGAATTTATTTGGTGGATAATGCCAAACCAGTGTCTTTGCCAGTGCGCCACATGGCTCCTCGTGAGAGAATAGAACTTCATAAGCAAGTAGGGGAGTTGCTTGAGAAGGGGTTCATAAGGCGAAGTATATCGGAGTGGGGAGCTCCAGTAGTGTTTGCCACGAAGCGGATGGGTCCCTCAGACTTTGTGTGGATTATAGAGAACTTAATAAGCTCACGAAGAAGAATAGACACCCATTACCGAGGATAGCTGATCTCTTTGATCAGTTGGTTGGCGCCTCAGTGTTTTCACAGATGGACTTAGCTACAGGGTTTCATCGGTTGAGAGTGGCGGAGGACAGTATAGAGAAGACTGCTTTCCGGACTCCGAATGGTTTTTATGAGTGGCTTGTGATGCCATTTGGGTTGACAAACGCCCCTGCATACTTTGTTGATCTGATGAGTAGAGTGTTCAGAGAGTATCTGAATAAGTTTGTAGTGGTCTTTGTGGATGACATCTTGGTCTTTTCCAAGAGTGAAGAAGAGCATGCCTTACATCTCAGAGAAGTGTTGGAGACTCTTCGAGCACATAGTCTTAAAGCTAAATTCTCTAAATGTCATTTTTGGAGAAGAGAAGTGCGATTCTTAGGGCATGTGGTCTCTAAGGAAGGGATAGCTGTGGATCCCGCAAAGATAGTATCTATCCAGGATTTGAAAGTTCCTAGAAATGCTACCGAAGTAAGAAGTTTCTTGGGGTTGGCAGGATATTATAGGAAGTTCATCAAAGACTTCGCGAAGATATCAGCCCCATTAACCCGCTTGACGAAGAAGAATCTGGTTTTCTCATGGGACGTAGATTGTGATGATGCTTTCCGACGGTTAAAGAGAGCTTTGACCACCGCTCCGGTTTTAGTGCTTCCAGATGGGAGTAAGCCGTTTGTTGTTTATACCGATGCTTGTGGGACAGGATTAGGCGCAGTCTTGATGAAGGAGGGAAGGGTAATAGCCTTTGGAGGGAGGCAATTGAAAGTGCATGAGAAGAATTACCCTACCCATGATCTAGAGTTGGCCGCGATTGTTTTCGCACTTAAGTCTTGGCGCCATTATCTTCTTGGTGAGAGATTCGAGTTGTTCACTGACCATAAATCATTGAAGTACTTATTCTCTCAGAAGGATTTAAACTTAAGACAGGAAAGGTGGATGGAGTTCTTAGCATCCTATGACTTCGAGATAGCGTATACCCCTGGCAAGGGTAACGTGGTGGCAGACGCCTTGAGTAGAAAAAGGCTATCTTTGAGTCCATTGTTCGTGGAACGGCGAAGCTTAGAGTTTCTTTCTTTGTTCGACTTCAGACCTTCTGTTGACTTTGTACCTGGTTTGTTAGCATCCTTGGAGGTTAGACCTACTCTTTTGGGACGGATTGGCGAGGCTCAGCGAGACGACCCACAGTTGGTTGAGTTGGTAGAGAAGCTTATAAGGGGGGAGTCGTCCAGCCATTTGGGTAGATACATCATAGATGATAGGGGATGGTTGCATAGAGACGGTAGACTTTGTGTACCGCAAGATGAGGGTTTGAAGAAGGCTATTTTGGATGATGCACATCGTTCAAGAATGACTATTCATCCCGGTGGAGACAAAATGTACCAAGATATGAAGAGAGTTTTCTTCTAGGCCGGTATGAAGAAAGATGTGGCCGAGTATGTGGCTAGATGCTTAGTGTGCCAACAAGTTAAAGCGGAGCAAAGGAAACCCGGTGGGTTGCTACACCCATTGGAAGTTCCGCAATGGAAGTGGGATAGTGTCTCGATTGATTTCATCGATGGGTTACCGAGATCGAGGAAGGGCAATACGGGAATTTGGGTTGTGGTAGACAGACTTACCAAGAGTGCCCATTTTATACCCGTGAAGAGTAAGAGGACCGCTCCATGGCTTGCTTCAGTCTATGTTAGAGAGATTGTTAGATTGCATGGCGTACCATCCAACATTGTGAGTGATCGAGATCCTATCTTCACTAGTGAGTTTTGGAGAAGTTTGCAAGAGGCGGTAGGGACTCAGTTGTGTTTGAGCACCGCATACCATCCTTAGACGGACGGTAAGACCGAGAGGGTGAACCGTATCTTAGAAGATCTCTTGAGTCTTTGTATCTTGGATTTTGGAGGTACATGGGAAGAACATCTTCCTTTGGTGGAGTTCGCATACAATAACAGCTTTCAGTCTAGTATTGGCATGGCACCTTTCGAAGCTCTTTATGGAAGGCCTTGTCGATCTCCTACATGTTGGTGGGAATCTACGGATAAGATCTTACTTGGGCCAGATATGGTTAGAGAGACTTCAGAGAAGATTGATTTGATTTGAAGAAGGATGAAGGCAGCGCAAGATAGACAGAAATCTTATGCGGATCAGAGAAGGACGGATCTTGAGTTTGAGGTTGGGGACATGGTTTTTGTCAAAGTATCTCCGTTGAGAAATGTTGTTCGCTTTGGGTCCGTTGGGAAGTTAGCACCGAGGTTTGTTGGGCCGTTTCCTATTAAGGAAAGGATTGGACGGATGGCATATAGGGTGGAGTTGCCCGACAGACTTAGTGGTGTTCATGATGTATTCCATGTATCACATTTGAGGAAGTGCTTACATGAGACCGCAGAGGTGGTAGAGCCGAGCTTGCTTAGAGATGTAGAGGTAGAGCGTGATGCGACGATTCGACGAGCTCCTACTCGCATCCTTGGGTCAGAATCTAGGAAGTTGAGGAACAGAGAAGTTCAGCTAGTTAAAGTGCAATGGGGAGATGACGAAAGCAATGCTACTTGGGAGACGGAAGCGAAGACGCGTTCTTTGTACCCATTTCTTTTTGAGAGTATGTCTTTTAACTTCCCCTTTATCGCTTGTCTAGTACTTATCTTATCCTTAGTATATCCTCTCGCTAGTACCTATGACCTTTAGATAGGGTAAAACCTATGGTTGAAACATGTGTTTGAAACATGTTATGGTTGATGGATGCATGTGGATGCAATTGTTTGCTAGTGGTTGCTCGTGGATGCATATACACACACATTAGGCACTAGATCGGCTCAGTCACTTCATGTTGCATATCGCATAAATGGATGTGGTAGTTAGATTGATGGATGTATCATGGCTGTGTTATCATGTGGATGATGCATTTTTGTGTATGGTTGTGCACGCATATAGAAATTGTATGTGTCAATAGGGTTTCGCATACATATTGGATGCATGGCACTATCATGGTTTGCATTAAGGAGGTCGACTGAATCAGTAGACCGCCTGATTTTGCATTAGTATACGGACATATACACACACTTTCTGCATATGTTCATACATCATTAGAAGTTTCTAAGGATAATGGTTGCTTGTGGTTGATGGTTTAGTAGATGGTTGTTTGGTTGGTAGGATACGTTCTTCTTGACTTAGAGATTTCGAGGACGAAATCCTTTAAGTAGGGGAGAATGTAACACCCCGAATTTCAATTAACACTAATGGTTAGTAATTAAAGCATAATTAATCTCAGATGTGAGAATCAGGGGAAACGAGCTGCGTCATTGCGTTCGTCTTGGAAAAATACGCGAAATAGAGTCCGAGTTTGCGTAAAACGGGTACCGTATGAAAGAGATATGGACGAACGAAGTTAGGCAGAAAAACCCGAAATAGGCCAGAAATGCACTGGCGCCCTTGTGAAGTGCGCCAGCACAAAAATACACTGGCTTACTTGGGAAGTGCGCCCATGTCGGGACAGGAAACCTGCACAGTTTCTAGAGAGTTCTGTGGTTGGGTGCACCAGTTTGGGGTTTGGGCTTGGTCTTAGGGCTGGTTTCTGGAAGGTTCCGAAATCTAAGGGTCCTAATCTAATTTAGGGTTAATCTAAGGGCCTAAAACACTCACCTAATCTATAAATACACCCTAAACCTACCCTAATCCATACTAAAAATAGAATTGAGGGCTACATGCCACCAAATTAAATCTTAGAAGGAGCCTCCACTAATTTATGAAGAGGGTTGCAAGCTAATCACTCTCTAATCAACCTCTAATCCATTCTAAGCATCTTAATCTTCTTCATTTGGAGGGCAAATTGGCTAGTAGTGAGTTTCTATCACTCTAATGATCAATTGCTAAACTAAGTAGATGAGATATGATGAGATCATATGGTTTTGTTTGTGGATTAATGGGTTTTAAGTCATATGACATGATGTTAGTTTGCTAATGTATGTGGGTTATACAAGTTTTGTGCTTTGTGATCATATGTTAATATGCAAGTTACATGTATGATAATATGCAAGTTACATGTATGATAATTATGCAAGTTGTATGTTTCTTCATATGCAAGTTTATGAGTTCATATGCAAGTATGTAACATGTTATGCAAGTTCATATGCAAGTTTATGAGTTCATATGCAAGTTATGTAACATGTTATGCAAGTTCATATGCAAGTTATGTGACATATTATGCAAGTTCATATGCAAGTCATGTATTTGTTAATATGTAAGTTTATGTAACATGTTATGCAAGTTAATATGCAAGTTATGTGACATGTTATACAAGTTAATATGCAAGTTATGTGACATGTTATACAAGATTATATGCAAGTTATGTGACATGTTATGCAAGTTCATATGCAAGTTATGTGTTTGTTAATATGCAAGATGGCACCTTTGAAACATGTTCATACATATGCAAGTTGACACCTTTTATATGTGTTATGTCATGAGAACGAAATTACGTGGGAACGATGGGGTTAATTAAATGCATATGTTAATAAGATTGTGTGAAATTAATATAATTATGCATAACATAAAATAAATGAACATAGTATGGGAATTTGCCTATTAAGTTAGGTGTACCCATACTATGTGTTGGGAATTTGCCTATTAAGTTAGGTGTACCCACACTTTGGAGTTGGGAATTTGCCTATTAAGTTAGGTGCACCCATATTCCTAAAATAAACATGATAATTAACACAAATTATGGGAGTAATTAGTCGATTAAGACACGAGGTTGGACCCGTTTGTAGTGTAAGACTGCCCGGAGTTTACCGGCTTAACCAGGCATCTACAAATGACGGTCCAATGTGAGGGGTCTTAATCATAAATTAAATACGTAACAAGGGTAAATGACACGAGATTGGACCCGTTTGTAGTGTAAGACTGCCCAGAGTTTACCGGCTTAACCAGGCATCTACAAATGACGGTCCAATGTGAGGGGTCCTTTACACGGTTACGGTGTTAATCAATTAAGAAACACTTAACCAGATAAGCATGTAGTGGGGCATGGGGGTTAAGTGGGTACCTTGGGTGGTATATGGAAATTGCTAGTGGTTGCCAATAGAAAATATGATAAAATACTTAACCAAGATGAAACATGTAATTAAACATGATTAAAGGGTTAAGTGGGAAACACTAGTGTGTGGGCCAAGCTTAGGGGGATGGCTTGTGCTGGGGGCCCATTTCAACCAGTAACCCATACGTATCTTAGTGGGCTCGACCCATGTCGAGGACGGGACACGCATACTGGGCTTGACTATAAGAGGCCAAAATGGGTTAGCGGTGGCAACGCATGACCAACGGGTTTCATATGCGTGTGTGGGCCCGGGCTGGTAAATAAGACGTTGTTGCATCGTGTAGATATAAGCCGTGCACCGTTAATTTTATCAGGTTGCCACGTTGGGGAATGGTACACCCCACGGTGGGGCCAGCACGGGTATCTACGTTAGGGAGCCGATCGAATGGGGAGTAGTGTGTACACCTAGTGGATTGTAGGGCCCGTGTCGTCTACTCAGTCACCTACGGGTACGCGAGAACTATTAAGTTAATTTTATAAGTCCATGGGTGGGATCAACCTTTAAGTTAGGAATGACTGGTGTGGTGCAGTTTAGTAATTTACCTTTGGAAGGGTAGATGCGTCTTTATCTTTTATCTTAGTTTAGTTGACTGCTTAGTGTAGCCATTCATCCCCATTAGTTACCGTATATCAGTTTATGTCTTCTCTGGTTACTTTAACGATTGTATTGTTAAAGTTATAGGACTCGCTCAGACTTATGTCTGACCCCGTTGTTTTTATCTTTTTTCCCAACCCTCAGGTCCTACGGTGGATCCTAGCAGTAGTGGAGCTTGATCGGATTGCTGTTCCAGTCTTTAGGAGCTTGGATAGATGTAAAGCTCCAGTTACCCAGTTATCTTTTCTTTTGTCATGGCTATTGTATGAGAGTGGGATTATGTACTTCTTTATTTTGACGGATATTGTACTTGACTTTTATTGTGGTTTTATGATGTAACCAGACATGTTTTACTTCCGCTGTTATGAGATGATGTTTTAAATTTCAAGTACTATTTATATCTATCTTGTTGTAATTTTTCTGTTCTATATTCACTAAAATACTCCACCGATGCTATGGCATTCCCTTAGTGAGTGACCATAGCGGGAGTGGGGTGTTACAATATATAATATGTTAAGTATTGTAATTCTTAAATGTCCATAATCAATTTTATTGTTTATATAGGACAACAATAAAACGTAGAGACTAGTATGTTGATTGACTGATGATCACCTCTCATTTATCATTAATATACATGATATTAATGTCAAAACATAAATACGTATTGGAGAATATCATATTGGGCCGACCCACCGTGAGATAACTCCATGGAATATAATTAACAGTATCATAAGTTATTCTCATAGTGACAGTGAAGTAATGGTCCTCAGACCTGAAATCATTATAATTTTATTCGAGGAAATTTGTGTTTTGATATCATCTAAAGTCATTCGTAATAAAGTAACGATAATGGTGATTATTGGATACATATCGAATCGAATGAAAATTATGAATGATCTAGATGGAATTTAACCCTACGATATATTCGTAGTGATATCCATGGGCCTCTTGATTGAGTGAGACTGTGAAATGCATGGCCGTGCTCAAATATTGATTTGTTTTAAATAGTCTACTCATTGGTCAAGAAAAACGGATTAAATTATTAAGAAGATGATACGATACATGTCTCGAGTTTAATCCGGGATATACTGGTTAAAAGGATTATATTGCATTGATACACTAGTCACAGAAAGGTTGTATCGAATCGTTGATCATATTATAACTTGGGTAGCAGCGACGTATTGCTAGATGCCAATCACTGTTTATGATTTTAAATACGATTTAAAATCATTGCCAATGTTGTAATAACCTATATGGTCACACACTTAGAATGTTATAAAGGAAGAACATTATTTGGACAAATAAAATATCAAACAGTTGATATTCTATTGAACGTTGGAATAGGTAAATTGGTCGGTTCCTATTATTATGGGTCACATTGATTTTATAAGGGTTTTATTTCCTTTATAATTGAGATACATGTGACTCATTATATAGGATTAGATAAGATCTAAATAAAACCATAACCTTTTTTGGCCCCTTTTCAACAATATCCGATTAATGGCGGATAGTACCTTAAATCCCTAATCTCTTCGATTCGATTGAAGAAAAACGTTCGTGTGGACTAATCTATAGAGGCGTCGACGTTTGGCGAGGCTCGATTCGATTCAATCTGACTCTAATTTCACATGGATGCGTATGGATTGAAAACGAGAAAAGGTATACTGTTAACTCAAATTTTCGAATTCATGTATGTTTATTATGGACATTGATTTGATTATTCTGCTGCTAAATGATCTAATATTACTTTCACGTCGGTCGTACATATCAAACCCAAGGCAGGTCAAACCCAAGGCAGGTCAAGTCTACCAGTGTGACCAGGCCATGAGAAGCGCAACTCGACAAAGATGAATGCTGCACATCTAGAGAACCGCCAAGCACTAAAATAAGACAGGTCACCCGTTCTGCACGAGCAAGAGCAACCTCGCAGTATAACCATAAAGCCAAGCAGCACCGTGCAAAGGCAGCAAAAGGACGAGCGCCTTTGGTTCAAGAAGAGCGGTCACGCAAGGAACAAAGGAGGATCGATCTCGGCTCCGCACTTCGCTCTTCTGAAATTACCCAAAGCATCCGTGCCTACACTTAAGGACCGGCTCAGCTATTCAGGACACTCAACAAGTCATCCGCACATAACACTAAATACGACCATGGACAGTTGGCCACAGCTGTCCAGTGGCATGGTTGTAATTAGCAGAATGAACGACCCACAGCTTGGATAAACAGATTCCAGACCATTTACCAAGAGGAGTTCACCTATAAATACACCAAAGCTACCAACATTTAAGGGGAGCCTTTTGGGGGCTTTTCGGAAAAACCACGAAGTGCTGTTGAACTTCATACCTAACCACAAATCTAGTCATGGCGTCAAGTACCATCTTAGAGTGAAGGCATCTCCTCTCTCAATCATTCATCCATCTTTCTTCTCCTCAAACTCCATTATCCTCTTGTATAATTCTCTAGATCAAAATACATAAACGAGTGTATATTGAGTGGTTATTGAGATGTATGAGGTTAAAGAGTTGATGTACCTTGTAATTCTCGTTATAAGTCAGGAAATCATCTTCATAGTGGACGTAGGCCTCGTTAACGGCTGAACCACTCTAAATCTCATCTCTACTTTATTTTTCTTGCATTTTTACTTTTTATTTGCTAATTAGACATGGTTCCATTTATTTCTTACCGAATTGGTGAAGTACAGTTTAGTACCTTGGGTGTTTAGACCATTTTTGGTGTAACAAAATCCATAGAGACGCTCTCCCATTTCCATTGCGGAACCTCCAACGGATGAAGTAATCCACCCGGCATCTTTTGCTTAGCTTTGATTTGCTGGCAAACTAAACATTGAGAAACAAATTCAGCCACATCTTTCTTCATCCCAGCCCAAAAGAAACCCTCTTTATGTCCCTGTACATCTTATCAACACCTGGATGAGTGGTCATCTTAGAATGGTGGGCCTCTTCTAGGACTGTCTTTTTCAAGCTTCCAGTTTGAGGAACACAAAGCCTTCAATCTCGTCGTAACCACCCCCTTTCATCTATGGCATACCTACTGAGGTGACAAGAAGTCTCCCCTCTTCTGAGCTTATCCATGATGTCTAGAATCTGTGGGTCACCTAGTTGCGAAGCACCTATCTGATCCATAAGAGGTTGTCGTATCTCCAAGGATTCAAATAAATCAGGAAAAACCTCGATGGGGGGTCTAAAATCAAAAGCTGGTATGAACTCCAAGTTCTTTCTTTCCACAAACAGAGGACTCAGGGCCACTCTTCGCCTACTTAGTGCGTCTGCCACCACATTAACCTTGCCAGGGGTATAAGCAGTCTCAAAATCGTATGAAGCTAAGAACTCCATCCACCGTTGCCTTAAGTTGAGATCCTTCTGTGAGAATAGATACTTGAGAGATTTATGATAGGTGTATAACTCGATCTTTTCTCCAAGTAAATAATGACGCCACGTCTTTAATGCGAATACTACGGCAGCTAGCTCTAGATCATGGGTGGGGTAGTTCTTCTCATGAACTCTCAACTTTCTACACCCATAACATATTACTTTCCCTTCTTCCATTAGAACCGTGCCAAGCCCTATACCACACGCATTAGTGTAAACAATAAACATTTTACTTCCATCAGGCAAGGTCAAGACTAAGGTTGTTGTCAGAGCCCTTTTCAGTAGTTGGAAAGAAACGTCATAGTCTATGTCCCATGAGAATGCCAAATTCTTTTTTGTTAGCCTTGTGAGAGGGGCTAATATGTTTGCGAAGTCCCTAATGAACTTCCAATAATAACCCGCCAACCCAAGAAAGCTTCTCACCTTGGTTGCATTTTTAGGAATCTGTCAATCTTGCATTGCAACCACCTTCGTGGGATCTACATGCCCCAAGAATCTCACCACCTTTCTCCAAAAATGGCATTGGGAGAACTTTTCTTTTAGCTGATGGTCACGGAGAATTTCCAAAACTTCTCCCAAATGTTGGGCGTACTCTTCTTCACTCTTGAAGAAGATCAAAATATCATCAATAAAGACTACGACAATTTTTTCTTAGGAACTCTCGAAACACCCTATTAATCAAATCAACAAAATAGGCGGGTGCATTTGTCAACACAAAAGGCATAACTAGCCATTCAAAGAAACCATCCAGAGTTGTGAAAGCAGTCTTATCTATGCTGTCCTCAGCCACCCTCAACTGATGGAACACGTAGCCAAGTCCAACTGAGAAAATATTGAGGCACCAACCAGCTGATCAAATAAATCATTCAATCCTCGGAAGTGGGTGCCTATTCTTCTTGGTGAGCCTATTCAATTCTCTATAGTCAACACACAAACGATGTCAACCATCCTCTTTAGTTGGAATACTATTGGAGCACCCCATTCCGATATGCTTCGTCTGATAAACCCTTTCCCAAGTAGCTCCCCTACATGCTTACTTAGCTCCCTCCTTTCCCTTGGAGCCATGTGGCGCACTGGTAATGCAAATGGCTTTGCATTTTCCACCAGATATATGCGGAAGTCGATCTCGCGCCTTGGAGGTAAACCCCGTACCTCATCAAAAACATCGAAATAATCTCAAACCATTGGAAAAGATTGCAAATCATCTATGGATGCATCTAGAGACTCTTGGAACCTAAGCATAAAAGACCTTGGGGTCATAAGAAACTTCGCGGGTCTTCCCATGACAAGTTAGGAGTCTAACAACCCTCCTCTCACAATCCAGAATGGCCCCATACGTGGTAAGCCAATACATTCCTAGAATCAACCCATAGCCCGTAAAACCAAGCACATATGCGTCGCACTCAAACTCGACACCTAACATAGATATTTTCAAACCCCGACAAATCATTGATAAATGAGCCGAACCACCAATTGTGTTTGAAACAACTATGGGATCAACTACCATACTAGTAATTAAGTGTAGAGATTCAACCACAGAACTAGATATAAACGAGTGTGAAGCACCAGAATCAAAAAGTGTTCTAACTAGATGGTTTGAAAGAGAAACTAAACTTTGTACAAAAAAATTTCTACCTCTTTCCGGAGCATTGATCGCGATAGCATGCACCTGCCCTCTAGAAGTCCTTGCTCTTTGGCTTTGTCCCTGCGATCCCTATTTATTCGGGCACTCTTTAGAGAAATGTCCGACCTCTCCACAATTAAAGCAATTGGCATTCCTTCTCTTACAATCTTTGACTAAGTGACCCTCCTTTCCACAATTGTAACATTTTCTCTTATTCATGCCTTTGTCATCTTTCCCTCCTTTCTTTTGTTGCTGTTGTTGTTGTTGTTGTTGTTGTGGTTGCTGTTGCCCCTTCTTGGGCCATACCTTCCTATTCTGCGATGTTCCCTCAGCCTTTACTTCCTTCTTCTCTCCTTTGTCCTCCTCTTGCATCAGGGCCATATCAAAAAGCTTTTCAAAAGTGGCCCCCATTGGAATATGGGACAAGGCTAAACCATGCAAAGGCTCATTCGGCCCTTTAGCAAACCGCGAAGCCCTTTTGTGCGGTGCATCCACCAACTCTAACCCGAACCTTGCCAGCTGGTTGAACTTGTTCACATACTCTTTCACCATCGAATTTTCTTGTTTGAGTGCTAAGAACCTCTCCATCTGTATGCTTGTCTTGGCTTGGGAAAGAAATTTCATTTTGAACCACTATCTAAAATCTTCCCAAGTTTCCTCGGACGTTCAGCTTGGGTGACTTCCCACCAAAATGAGGCTATGTCCTTTAACAGCCAAGCAGATAACTGAATCTTTATTCAGTCCTCCACTTCAAAGATTACAAATAAGTCCTCGGTCTCCTTAAGCAAATTTCGAGCCTCTACGAATGTCTCGTTCCCATGGAATGGCCACCATCCCATAGCATGGAAGTCCTTGCAGATCTTGGCAAAGTGATTAACTCTTGGAGTGGGAGGGGAGGAGGAATGACTGGTGCAGCTGGGGGAGGAACATTTACTTGGCCTTCGGCAGGCGTCGTGGCCTCAAATACCTACGGAACTATCCGGGTATTGTGACGCGGTCTGGGATATTAGGGATGTTTTGTTCCTCTGACATGCTGAAAAACGGAAAAGGAAGAAATTTAGATAAAGGACCGAAGGATACTACATATGGCTTTTTGGGGAATGTTTTTCAAAACAGACTTTTCTTTTGAAAATGCATTCATTTAAAACCTTTTTGAAAATAATTTCCAAAAACTTTTATCTAATCTGTTAACCTTCAACTCTGATACCAAGTGTGACACCCCACGTCCGTTAATGTCACTCACTAAGGGAATGCATTAAATTTCGTGAAGAGATATAGGTAAAAAGACAAAGAATAATTGCAAGACAAATATAAATAAGACTACAACGGAAATTTTAATATTTATTTCAAACATAAATCATAATACCGTGGTCCTCAATTCCATAAATCACAAAAACTATTACAATAAAATAACTTCTCTCTTGCACCATCAGAGTACATAAGTAAATAAAAAGCATAATTCCCCGATTAAAAGAGTTAAGCCATAGTAGAGACAAGAACTTGAGCCATACTTCAGAAGTAGCTCCTAGCAAGATGATATCTGAGTCCTGACTAAGCTTGAGTGTTTCCTCCCTGATAACCCTAGTGGGGGGGGGAATGGAAGAAAGAAGGAGAAACAAAAGGGTCAGACATAAAGTCTGCAAATAAATAAAAGTAACTTGATATGCATATAAAGTGGATAAGAGAGAGATCACTACATAAATGGCAAGTGTGACTAGGTAAGCAAGATAAGGTGTATGTGCCTCACTAATGATTACTCTGCACTATTACTAGTATAACTAAAATGAGATGATCCCTTCCACTATAAGTTGGTAGACTTAGGGCACACGTCCGAGTGTACCCTAACCATTATCTTAATTGATCGGCTCCCTACCCCGTAGTTATCCTGTGCTGGCCCCATAGTAGGAGGTATCACTCCCTAAAGTGACAACCCTTTATTTCCCAAGATGTGCACAGCCATATCTAATGGTGTCACGGTCGTCTTATCCCCTCTGCACGGCTCATGCACGTACATGGCCCGGTCAGTTTGCACCGCCCACACTGTCCGTCTCGTTTGGATATCTTATAATTAATCAGTAAGCATGCCCCCTTCTCCGCCTAGTATGGAGTTCTTTATTTGATACCTACTCCGGGTTACTGACTGAAATGGGTCCTATACAATATGATACAAGCTCTCCCCTTTGTCTTGTATCCCCACTAGGTTTTTCACTGACTATGTATACACTTAGGTGTCTTTAATTACATAGCCCTATGTCAGTTATGCTTACCCTAAAGGGTGTTTTTAATTACATAACTTTATTGGGTTAAGTTCGTGGGCCTATATGTAAATATTACCCACCCCCTCTAATTTACTTACCCACTACCCATCCAATTTTACTTAACCCTAACTTAAGTTCATAATTATACAATTCTTATGGATTAAATTAGGTTAAGTAGTCCAATTCTTTAACATGTCCAATTATGGCTTATAATGGGCTAGACCTCCCACATTAAGCATACAACATGTGGATGTTGGATATGTCGGTCGGGTTCTGGCAGTCTTATTCCACAGTTGGGCCTAACCTCGTATCTTAGCCCGATTCGTATTTGCGCACTTAGACCTATCACATTAGGTTCAACATTAGTGGCCGTTGGATATGCCGGTCGGGTCCGGGCAGACTTCCACCACTAATGTTACCTAACCTCGTGTCATAAGTGAAATTACAATTCCTAATTGTAATTACTGGACATTCCATTTTTATCCAAATCTACCTATGTCATTATAGGTAATTATTTCTATGTTTCCCCATTTGAATTATATGTCCAATTCATATAAATATTACATAAATTATGCCAATTATACATCCCTTTTCCTCGTTTCTTAACTAACGTATTCGCACGTATTTTGGCGGCATCTAGGCTATAAAGTATCATAGCCATAACAATGAAAAGGGAATGTGACAAAGATGATAGTTTCTACATATCTTGGCATAACCATAAACTAGCATGATAACAAGGTGAGTGGACATGTAATTACCATCATAACAAGGTGGACATAAAACGGATGAACTTGTGGCAACTACGATGTCAAAGCAAGCATAATGAGATCTAAATTAACCCTTTAGGTGTCCAACTATTTAGATGTAGCATAATTACGGTGACATAGCAACATGTTTAGGTCTAAAGATGGCTTCACATGTCAAGTTTACAACATATTTAGATTGATCACAATATGACATGTGAAAGGTGATTTACATAAAGAACTAGATCTAGCCAATGTTACAACTGTCTAATTTAATAGATGTATATTCACCACTATATAATTACAAGTCAAGATCCACATAGGCAAATAAAAAGAATAACCACAATTGTATTAGATCTAGGGAAATAGATCTATCATGACATAGTATAGGATTTAACACTAGCACAGAATCATACTTTACAACATATCAAATTCACAGTATTTCACAATTCACTTTTACTTATCTAAACCTAAAAACAACTGAAAACTCAGAGCGTTATGTTTAGAGAATTGAGAAAGAATGGATCTTGAATTTATGAATTTGATTTGCAAATATGTTGTTGTGGAAAAAGGTTCCGTCTTAGTTCGTATCCCGATAGCACATGGCCTCCATGATTTCCAATGAAGAAAATAGGAGAATAGGACGCATATATATAGCTACTAAACCTCCTGAAATCGAGTGCCACATCAGCCCTAGGGATGTCGACAACCCTGTGGGTGGGTCGACCCATAAGTCGACACCCCTCTAGGGGGTCGACCCCTAGAGCGGGAATTTTGCCGATTTGACGAATTTTTCGAATTCGAATCGTTCTGGATAAAATTCTGACTCATCTCGGACTGATGCGTATGAATATAAATTTTCGGCGCGTATACAAACTTAAAACCCTCATAACTTCTTCATATGGTGTCTGTTTTACGCAAACCAAATGTATATCTTGACCCAAATTTCGAGACGGACGCAATGGTGTAGCCCGTTTCCTCTAATTCTGAATATTAAATTAATTATTATTTAATTTATTCTCTTTAATGTCGTTCAAAATTCGGGGTGTTACAGAAATGAATATTGAATTTCAAGATGATAACGGGGTTTACGGGAATTGAATGAATCCAACCTTAAATTGAAATGAATTGATAACAAATTGGGAAGGAGATTTGAATTGAGAAACTTGTATAGTTCTTAGCTACTGATTTTAAAAGTAAGCTTATTACTTGCAAAGACCGGAATCGAATATATGTTCGAAAACCATCCCAAGTAATTGTACGACATTATGAAGCAATTCAAGACTTGGAAAATGACGAATGAATACCGGGATTTTTTGAATTGTTTGGATTGATTGCTGATGTCTCGGTTGGGCTGATCCCCCGATACGAGGTTAAAAGTGGCAGGAGGTTTGATTACGATACATAAATAACTCTTTATTTAGAGCTTTTAAAAATATTTACAATATCAAAGTACATCAATACTTCTGGACAGTTATAATAATTTGTCCTCATATAAAACACAACGGAAAAATGTTAATACGTCTGAACTTTTACAACACATCTTCTGAATTTCGTAGTATCCAATAACCTTGTGACGACCGGGAATTTCGCTCGATCCGAATCGATCGTTAAATCGACTAAGATCGTTCGAAACCCCTGATCGTTTTGAGAACAGGAAAAATCAGAACGCAGACGAAAGAACATTTCATTGCTATTACAACAATTCCATCAGATACAAGAATATATAGAGTATAAATGAATAAATTACATTTGATAAATATCAGAGATTATAATAAATTACATAGCAGCGGAAAATAATACAAAACACAACTGAAGGTGATATACGGATACAGAGCTTTCCGGATATCATTCCAGCTGTAAACCAGGACCCTGTGAATATAAATCTGCAAAACCAAAACTACTAGCTGCCCGTGCGGAAAATGAGGACATCCAGAGTTTAGGTTAAAACAATAAACTCTAGGTCAGTCATGTGACTGGTGTGAGAACTAAAACAATTATTTAAAACTTTACTTTAAAAGAGAGTAATTCAAGGGACCACGCCGTATAACACGGAACGGGTTTCCTCCCAAGAATACCAGTGCATAGAATAAACAACGCAATGCTTTTTCGAAAAATGAAGCTATTATAAGACCCAGGTCCCATCACACAATGCAACGCAAGCCGGAGGATAGGGTTTTCCCTTATAATAGCCAAACATGCTTGATACATTTAAAACAAATCATTTGATACTATAATAAGTGTATAGTGTCAAAACATTTCAATCATAAATATCAATCATAGGCGGCATAGCTACCATCTACTATGTCGCCATACTAGTTCTACAATTAAAACCGCAATATCACGTATTGGAAATGGGATTTCCGTCATGAGTCGAGGCAAGGGGCAAGCTCCTCTCCGCTTCGAGACACTCTAGCAAATGTCCCAGGGCTACGCACTCTGGGCAACCCCTGGATGCTTCAGGGCTGGTCCTCACTTACGTTAGAGGATTATTTATTCCTGAACACACGTTTCCCGGTCCTTACAGACCTATAATCGAGGCGCCTCATCCAACAACCACATAGGTGAAAAGTATATAAATGTCAGGGCTGGTAAGTCAATGACACCACCAAAGCTAGAAAGAAACGTCGTGCTCTCCCTATAGTCCGTATCCTGTTTTTGACTCATATCGAGGTGTGAGGCTCGCGAATTCACGTTATACACAAAGCTATGCCACGTAGGTCGTGCTTTGTAACAACCCGAAAATCTGGGCCAGTTTAAAATTTTTATTTTGGCAATTTTAGCGAATTTTGAATATTTAAAATGAATTATTTTAAATAAAATCGACGAGAAATTTAATTTGAATATAATTCGAACGTATATATTATATACGCCGTCGTTAGAATATAAATATTTATATATAATTATAAATAGAATTGAAAATGGCGCGGTAGTTCGATAATTCGATTTCAAACTTCAATTGAATGTACCGGGTGCAAAATAAACCGGATTTTGGTGAAACCAAAATCATTAGGATCTATTTGACAAGATCTTTCCAACGAATCCGACAAATCAAAATTTCATAGCGGGAATCAAAAGATATGTCCAGTTGAAAATTCTGAATAGTCGCTATAGAATTCAGGCCCTTAAAAATGGAAATTTTGCAAACGACCTCGGATTTCGACGAAACCAGTTTTGTTGGATCCGCAGTGTTAAATTATTTCTAGGTTTCAAATTTCATAATTTTTCGAATCAATATGTGAGCGTGGCAAAGGAAAACGCGTTTGACCAGTTTTAGTTGATTTTAATTGACTGGAAATTGAACATTTTTCAAACGGTCTCAGAATTCGACGAAACTAGTTTTGTTAGGACCGTATCGTCAATACGAAGCTAGAAAATATTTTTCGAGAATTTTTAGAGTTAGTATGTGACCCCGGTAATTTGAAATGTACGTTTAAAATTCAATATAGTGATTTAAATGTAAATTCAACGGAAACTGATTGTAACTATCGAATCAGCTTGCGATACATATCCCATTGTGTTCGGAATGGGGGTAAAACGTTAGGGACGACAGGCGGTGAGCCTCGTTTTGAAGTCGAAAATAAAAGTTGCTTTTTGTGGAAAATTAAATAATAAAATATATAAAAAAAAACTTTTCTCCCCCGTTAACCCGCTCTGGCCCCCTCTCTCCTTTTAATCGAAACAGAAATAAAAAAAACAAACAATCGAAGCCCTAATCGATCGACGTGCGCCTATCACCCCACCGCCGACCTCCGTCCAGCGCTTCCCACCCCCCCCCCCCCCCCAACGTCGGCGCCTCCCTCCCCTTACCTCGCCCCTCTCGATTCCACCTTCCCTCTCCGCTGAAGACAGCACGTTCGCGGCGGTCCTCCGGCCACCAGGGACGCTCGAGTTCGTCGTCCTCCCAGGTGATGGCAGCAGGCGTTCCAGCGGTTCAGGCGGCGACCCCTGATAGCTCTCCGATCAACTGAGACGGCGGCAAATCCATGCCCTAGGGGGCGAGCGCAGTTCAGCGGCTTCCAGAGAGATGGATGCAGTGTAAATTTCTCTTTTAACTAGTGTATTAGTTCATTAATAAAGTTTAAATCTGAAATTTTCTTTTTGTATAAATAAACATAGTATAGATCTGAATTTTTATATATTATAACAAATAAAAATATGATTTTTATATTTTTAAAAGTATTAAAAATATAATCTTTACTATATAGAAGATGTAAAAATATGATTTTGTTTATGTAGAGAATTAAAAATATAATTTTTACATGATAGAAATATTAAAAATACCATTTTTATATGTGTAGAAGAATAAAAATGTGATCTTTATAATGATATATTCGAAAAGGAGAAATCTTTATAGTTGAAAAGGCGAGATCTTTATATATATAATAACGATGTAAAAATAGAATTTTTATCTATATAGTAGCGGTGTAAAAATAGCATTTTATCCATATAGCGTGAAAGTAAAAATATGATTTTTATATATTGAACAACGAAGTAAAAATTCGATTTTTATATATTGAATAGCATAATAAAAATTTGATTTTTATTTATTGAATAGCGAAGTGAAAATTCGATTTTTTTTAAATGTATGAAGCGATTATAAAAATATGTTTTTTAAATTGAAAGTGAACAAATAAAAATATGATTTTTATTTTAAAGACATCAAAATATAAAAATGTGTGATTTTTATATATGTAGTGGCTACGGGCAAAGAAGATGACGAAGATGCGATAGCGATGAAGATTTCTATCAATGAAGTGCCGTGGAGTTAGGATAGCTATCTGTGAGAATTTCTCACCTTTCAATTTCTTTTTCTAGTTATATATATATATATACTAGGATGCAGACGGTGTTTAGTAGCACCCGACACAATCGTCCACAGACCATGGACTTGTTTGTTTGATTGCAAAAATAAGTTAGATTATTTGATTGAAATTGAATTGTTTGGTGAGATGAATGGATTTGATTAATGTGTGAATGGCGTGGGCCTTCACTAGACCGAGGATAAGGCTAGGCCTCGTCCCGTTTCTAGTATCGTGCCGTTATGCCGCCGAAATTTTCTAAAATATGTTAGAAAAATAAAAATATCATTTTATTGAATAAATGAACCGAATAGAATATTTATAGGTTGAATAAAATGTTTTATCGTTAAAAATATAATTTTTAACGTGAATGTGAATAAATAAATATTCATTTACAAACCGGACGGTTTGTTTATGTACACCTATTTGAAGGACATTGATTGGGACAATAAATTTTACACATCGCCCAACTGCACAAATAAAATATGTGTTTGATTGTTTGAAACCCCACACGGGTGTTAGGATGAAATTTGAAGTTCACTCATCCTGATTGATTTAATATGTCGATCGATCGATTGACAGGCTGTTATAAGCGTTAGATTTCTATATTTGATGCTTATACAGTGTAGTGCACTTTGGTTGATGGTTGATTATTTTTCAATGCTATTATATGTGTGTAATGTATGAAAATCCATATAATTAACTTTATATGGTAATTGATTGTGCCTCATTCCAATTTGAAAAATAAAGAATAATATAAAATAAAGGTTCATGTGTTGACAGTACTCATCCATTGAGATTGGTCATCTGTTGAACGAAATATTTTAGTAATAAAATTTACATCTTTATCAATATAAAATAAAGGTTCATGTGTTGACAGTACTCATCCATTGAGATTGGTCATGTGTTGAACGAAATATTTTGATAATAACAACTATTTTGAAAAGGAAATATTTGAAATAGAATATTTGAAAATAGAAATATATGAAGCCGTGTTGGTTAGATTGACGCCATTTTGACGTGAACGATATATAAAACGATTTCGAAATGAATTGAGTTGAAAACGATTTCTAAATGAATTGAATTGTAAACGATTTCGAAATGAATTGAATTGAAAACGATGTCGAAATGAATTGAATTGAAAACGATTTCGAAATGAATTGAATTGAATTGAAAACGATTTCGAAATGAATTGAATTGAAAACGATTTCGAAATGAATTGAATTGAAAACGATTTCGAAATGAATTGAATTGAAAACGATTTCGAAATGAATTGAGTTGAAAACGATTTCGAAATGAATTGAATTGAAAACGATTTCGAAATGAATTGAATTGAAAACGATTTCGAAATGAACTGAATTGAAAACGATTTCGAAATGAATTGAAAACGAATTCTAATTGAATTGAAAGCGAATTGAAATGAATTCAAATTAAATTGAAATTTGAATTGAATAGAAATGAATTTTAAAACGAATTTATAAGGAAGAATTCAACTTTGATTTGAATTGAAATGGAAGTTGAAATTGCTTTTGAAACGAATTTTAAAACTATTTACATAACTCGTTTTAAATAGAAATCGACGAAATATATATTATATATATTATATATATATAATATAATGGCCTGAATAGAACGCGCCGCGCCGCGGCAGTTCGTGAATTTCGACCATTTATTTCAAACGGACATTACGGGAGATCCGACCGTCGGATTCTCCTAAAACCGGAACCGTTGGGTTCGTATCGAAAATAGCTTTCTAACGAATATTAGAAATTTGAAATCTAACGGTTGGATTTGGAGTTACGTCCAAATCAAATTTGAAAAAGGTCGCTGTAAGTGCAGTTCGATGGCCATTGATGGAAATCGACTGTACGGGCCTTGATAAAATTATTAAAAATAGTAATAATTTGTGTAAAATCATAAGAAATGGTTTAGAAAGGATTGGGATAAAAAACTCCATATTTGAAAAGATAAAAATAGATTTTTATCGAAATGAACTAGTTTTGAACTAGAATTATAATTCGATTTATTTTTAAATAAATAAATTGAATTTGAAAAGGGTTTTAAAAATAACCAGAATTTCCAATGATTCATTGGAATGGATTTGAATCGAAATTGTCTTCGGAATATTTTGATGTTGGAATTCGTGATTATACAGATGTTGTTATGGAAATTTGAAAGATATATATTTATATCGTTATTTCCAATACGACATTTGTTAATCATAGAATTTGATATTGAATATAAGCCGGTATATTTTCTATTCAGAGCCTTGTATTTAATATCAAATGTGATTTGGGTTTGTCGTGAATGGTGTCTTCATTAACACTGTTCTTGAATCCAGTTGAGAAAAGATTAAATCTTTTTATTTAGATTTAATGAAGTATACCAATTAAATAATATTTAATTGGAATTGAATTAATATTGATTTTTGGGTTTATCGTGGACAGTGTTTTAAATGACACTCGTTCTTAAACCCGATAATTAATGGAATGTGACTTTGAGTTTATCGTGAACCGTGTTTTAAATGACACTGATTCTTTAACCCAGTTAACGATTAAAACTAAGTGGAGTTTTAATGAATCTTTAATTAGATTGAAATGATCGAGAATGGAGTATCACCAGTTTTTCTCCAGGCGATAGTTAAATCTTTAATTAGGTTCGAACGTGAAATGGTAATTGAATTTACCGATAACACCGTGGTGTTAGATATGAAGTACTACCAGTTTTACTTCATGGGATGAATAGGATGGGATTGGGAAATTAAAACCAACGATTACTTCGGTAAGGTTCATTAATCCCGACTAGTTTGAATTGATATTCAAAAATAGATTAAAGAATAAATTCAAGGAATTTATCTTGGATAAAATTAATGGGAACCTTTCCCTATGAATGTGAAATTTAGAAACTAACCGTCGGTTAGCCAGGCAGAATGGTTTCTGGATATTGATCTGATGTTGGTTTCGGCCTTCGGGGTTAATATTTGGGGAATTATTCTCTTGATTAATTTACGGTTAGTGACTGATGAGTTGGAATGAGGCGTATGTTGTGTTTGTGTAACACTTATTTAAAATATACGCGAGTTATTCGGGAAGACCGGGTTTATCCCATTCTGAATAACTGATACGACGATAAGTCGAAGATGAAGACGGTGGTCGAAGACCGGAAGTCTTCACGTTGTTTGGGTGGCTACTGATGATCTTGATTGGGCTGTACACCCAAGAAGATGGAAACAGTTGGTGATCATCCAGACGTACTTGGAGATGGATGGATATGCGAGGAAAGTGCCTCCGGTTTCGTTCAGACCCAGAACGGACTTGTAAATGGACGGTGTGTCTGACATTGGATTTTAGTCCGTGTGATTGATCTCTATTAAATATATATCTGTTTGGCGGCGGAGAATTTATTCTCTTGCTTAACGCCCTTCTCTGAGACGTACGAGCTCAGAGGTTATGTATTGATGGATATCAATCGCGTGGAGTGAATTGCCTGTGTGGCATGCCTAAGTGGCAAATGATCAAGGCTTCTGTTGAAAAGCAAAGTCTTGTGGTTGATGATCAAAGCATGGCCTTGTGTGGCGTAGCTTTGTGTAACGTTGATTCGCGAGTATCACACCCGGTATGAACCAAAAACGGGAGATGGACATCAGGGAGGACTTGCGTTTCTTTCTAGTTAGAAGTGGCGTCAGTGGTTTTACACGCCCTGACGAGTTTGACTTATGTGGTTGTTGCTGTTGCGAGGCGCCTCAGATTGATCGGTCGTTCTCGAACCGATGGAGTCATTTAGTTGGCTCATTTACACCCCATAGGGTGGGGAAACGTAGTGTTCAGGCATAATAATCCACATCGGTGGACCGGCCCTGACGATCTAAAGGCCTGCCTGCGCGCTTGCCTGTGGCTCGGGCTAGAGAGTCACGAATCGGTAGAGGACGATCCCTAGCCTCGGTTCATACCATAAATGATAACCCAACTTCCAACACGACGTCTTGCGGTTTTGATTGTAAACTTATATATGGTGACATAGTGGTATGGGGCATTCATGCCGCCTATGATTGATACTTATGATTTGAAGTTGTTTTATACACCATACACTTATAATAGTATCAAAATGATTTCTTTTAAACGTATCAAGCATTCTTGGCTATTATAAGGTAAAAACCCTATCCCCCGGCTTGCGTTGCATTATGTGATAGGACCCGGGTCTTATAATAGCTTCATTTTTCTTTATTTAGCATTGCGCTGTTGCTTTATGCACTGGTATCCTTGGGAGGAAACCCATTCCGTGTTATACGGCGTGGTCCCTTGAATTACCGAACTTTAAAGATAAAGATTAATAACTGTTTTAGTTCTCACACCAGTCACATGACTGACCTGGAGTTTATTGTTTTAACCTAAACTCTGGGTGCCCCTATTTTGACACGGGCAGCTAGTAGTTTTTGTTTTGCAGATTTATATTCACAGGATCCTGGTTTACAGCTGGAACGATATCCGGAAAGCTTTGTATCCGTATATCTACTTCTAGTTGTGTATTGTATTATTTTCCGCTGCTATGTATTTAAATGTAATTTAAATCTCTGATATTTCTGTGTAATTTTCATTTATACTCTATATATTCTTGTAATCTGATGCATTGTTGTAATACACAATGAAATGTTCTTTCGTATGCGTTTTGTTGTGGTTTGTTCTCGAACTATCCGACACTTTCCTTTACGGGGAAGTTACGGGTTTTCACAGTTGGTATCAGAGCTTTGGTTTACAAAGCAGAGAACAAGGCACATTAGAACTGTACGAAAGAATTCTTCAGATATTGGATTAGTAATATCCAACGGGAATGACTCGTTAGAGATGGGGTCAGTAGTATCCTAGAACGAGTGTGAAGAGTATATTTTTCAAATGAAAACAATTTTGTTTTGAAAATTTAAATCGTTTTAAACGTATTTGATTATTTATTTATATTGAATATGGGCAATCCAATATATAAAGAATTTGCATATACGCCTTGCAAACGTATATTCAAAGTTTTAATATATTGGATAGATATAGCATCACACTCTAGTCGCCCGAAGATGATATTGATGATAGCGATCGCATCATCAACATTTATGTTCGAGTTTCGAAGGTGTGATTTTCTATATATTTCCATTAGACTGGTGTGAGAACCAAAACTAGATAGGGTTTATTGTTGTGATTTGGCATCAAAAATGTGATTTTTGTATATGTATCAAAATTATGAATTTGAAAACTCTAATTCACTAATTGATTGATGTTTGTGTTGTTTGTTTATTTGTTTGGTAATTTTTGAATCATTATGCCTAATGGAACCAAATATTGAACTATATTGAAAATTGGTCGCATTTGCTTGCATATACATGTATATCATTGAACAGGTCATAGCAAGGAGGCTAGAGCCGAAGAATAAAATTTGTTTGCCCGACAAATAGGTACATGTTTACTACATAATTTACTGTTTTATTTGGGTGATGATGATTTTATGAGCCTATGGGCTAGCCGCTTGGCTTTTTCTTTTTCTTTTTGAGATCTGAAGGACTGGGGAAGCTATTTGAAATTCCCCGATGCTCCCGGTGCAGGGGAGGTTATGGCGAAATTTTTTGAAAATTTAGGGTGTTAGCCAAATTTTTGAAGAATTGTAAAATTCTCAGAAACTGAAAAGTTGGAGAACGGAAGCCTGATCGGTCGTAGAGTTGAAGGATCAAACCACTTTCGACTTTGTTCCTTTTCGGGAACGAAAAGTTTTAAGTGGGGGAGATTGTAACAACCCGAAAATCTGGGCCAGTTTAAAATTTTATTTTGGCAATTTTAGCGAATTTTGAATATTTAAAATGAATTATTTTAAATAAAATCGACGAGAAATTTAATTTGAATATAATTCGAACGTATATATTATATATGCCGTCGTTAGAATATAAATATTTATATATAATTATAAATAGAACTGAAAATGGCGCGGTAGTTCGATAATTCGATTTCAAACTTCAATTGAATGTACCGGGTGCAAAATAAACCGGATTTTGGTGAAACCAAAAACATTAGGATCTATTTGATAAGATCTTTCCAACGAATCCGACAAATCAAAATTTCGTAGCGGGAATCAAAAGATATGTCCAGTTGAAAATTCTGAATAGTCGCTATAGAATTCAGGCCCTTAAAAATGGAAATTTTGCAAACGACCTCGGATTTCGACGAAACCAGTTTTGTTGGATCCGCAGTGTTAAATTATTGCTAGGTTTCAAATTTCATAATTTTTCGAATCAATATGTGAGCGTGGCAAAGGAAAACGCGTTTGACCAGTTTCAGTTGATTTTAATCGACTGGAAATTGGCCATTTTTCAAATGGTCTCAGAATTCGATGAAACTAGTTTTGTTAGGACCGTATCGTCAATACGAAGCTAGAAAATATTTTTCGAGAATTTTTAGAGTTAGTATGTGACCCCGGTAATTTGAAATGTACGTTTAAAATTCAATATAGTGATTTAAATGTAAATTCAACGGAAACTGATTGTAACTATCGAATCAGCTTGCGATACATATCCCATTTTGTTCGGAATGGGGGTAAAACGTTAGGGACGACAGGCGGTGAGCCTCGTTTTGAAGTCGAAAATAAAAGTTGCTTTTTGTGGAAAATTAAATAATAAAATATATAAAAAAAACCTTTTCTCCCCCGTTAACCCGCTCTGGCCCCCTCTCTCCTTTTAATCGAAACAGAAATCAAAAAAAAAAAAAACAATCGAAGCCCTAATCGATCGACGTGCGCCTATCAGCCCACCGCCGACCTCCGTCCAGCGCTTCCCCCCCCCCCCCCAACGTCGGCGCCTCCCTCCCCTTACCTCGCCCCTCTCAATTCCACCTTCCCTCTCCGCTGAAGACAGCACGTTCGCGGCGGTCCTCCGGCCACCAGGGACGCTCGAGTTCGTCGTCCTCCCAGGTGATGGTAGCAGGCGTTCCAGCGGTTCAGGCGGCGACCCCTGATAGCTCTCCGATCAACTGAGGCGGCGGCAAATCCATGCCCTAGGGGGCGAGCGCAGTTCAGCGGCTTCCAGAGAGATGGATGCAGTGTAAATTTCTCTTTTAACTAGTGTATTAGTTCATTAGTAAAGTTTAAATCTGAAATTTTCTTTTTGTATAAAAAAACATAGTATAGATCTGAATTTTTATATATTATAACAAATAAAAATATGATTTTTATATTTTTAAAAGTATTAAAAATATAATCTTTACTATATAGAAGATGTAAAAATATGATTTAGTTTATGTAGAGAATTAAAAATATAATTTTTACATGATAGAAATATTAAAAATACCATTTTTATATGTCTAGAAGAATAAAAATGTGATCTTTATAATGATATATTCGAAAAGGAGAAATCTTTATAGTTGAAAAGGCGAGATCCTTATATATATAATAACGATGTAAAAATAGAATTTTTATCTATATAGTAGCGGTGTAAAAATAGCATTTTATCCATATAGCGTGAAAGTAAAAATATGATTTTTATATATTGAACAACGAAGTAAAAATTCGATTTTTATATATTGAATAGCATAATAAAAATTTGATTTTTATTTATTGAATAGCGAAGTGAAAATTCGATTTTTTTTAAATGTATGAAGCGATTATAAAAATATGGTTTTTAAATTGAAAGTGAACAAATAAAAATATGATTTTTATTTTAAAGACATCAAAATATAAAAATGTGTGATTTTTATATATGTAGTGGCTACGGGCAAAGAAGATGACGAAGATGCGATAGCGATGAAGATTTCTATCAATGAAGTGCCGTGGAGTTAGGATAGCTATCTGTGAGAATTTCTCACCTTTCAATTTCTTTTTCTAGTTATATATATATATATATACTAGGATGCAGACGGTGTTTAGTAGCACCCGACACAATCGTCCACAGACCATGGACTTGTTTGTTTGATTGCAAAAATAAGTTAGATTATTTGATTGAAATTGAATTGTTTGGTGAGATGAATGGATTTGATTAATGTGTGAATGGCGTGGGCCTTCACTAGACCGAGGATAAGGCTAGGCCTCGTCCCGTTTCTAGTATCGTGCCGTTATGCCGCCGAAATTTTCTAAAATATGTTAGAAAAATAAAAATATCATTTTATTGAATAAATGAACCGAATAGAATATTCATAGGTTGAATAAAATGTTTTATCGTTAAAAATATAATTTTTAACGTGAATGTGAATAAATAAATATTCATTTACAAACCGGACGGTTTGTTTATGTACACCTATTTGAAGGACATTGATTGGGACGATAAATTTTACACATCGCCCAACTACACAAATAAAATATGTGTTTGACTGTTTGAAACCCCACACGGGTGTTAGGATGAAATTTGAAGTTCACTCATCCTGATTGATTAAATATGTCGATCGATCGATTGACAGGCTGTTATAAGCGTTAGATATCTATATTTGATGCTTATACAGTGTAGTGCACTTTGGTTGATGGTTGATTATTTTTCAATGCTATTATATGTGTGTAATGTATGAAAATCCATATAATTAACTTTATATGGTAATTGATTGGGCCTCATTCCAATTTGAAAAATAAAGAATATTATAAAATAAAGGTTCATGTGTTGACAGTACTCATCCATTGAGATTGGTCATGTGTTGAACGAAATATTTTAGTAATAAAATTTACATCTTTATCGATATAAAATAAAGGTTCATGTGTTGACAGTACTCATCCATTGAGATTGGTCATGTGTTGAACGAAATATTTTGATAATAACAACTATTTTGAAAAGGAAATATTTGAAATAGAATATTTGAAAATAGAAATATATGAAGCCGTGTTGGTTAGATTGACGCCATTTTGACGTGAACGATATATAAAACGATTTCGAAATGAATTGAGTTGAAAACGATTTCGAAATGAATTGAATTGAAAAAGATTTCGAAATGAATTGAATTGAAAACGATTTCGAAATGAATAGAATTGAAAACGATTTCGAAATGAATAGAATTGAAAACGATTTCGAAATGAATTGAATTGAAAACGATTGCGAAATGAATTGAGTTGAAAACGATTTCGAAATGAATTGAGTTGAAAACGATTTCGAAATGAATTGAGTTGAAAACGATTTCGAAATGAATTGAGTTGAAAACGATTTCAAAATGAATTGAATTGAAAACGATTTCGAAATGAATTGAATTGAAAACGATTTCGAAATGAATTGAATTGAAAATGATTTCGAAATGAATTGAAAACGAATTCAAATTGAATTGAAAGCGAATTGAAATGAATTCAAATTGAATTGAAATTTGAATTGAATAGAAATGAATTTTAAAACGAATTTATAAGGAAGAATTCAACTTTGATTTGAATTGAAATGGAAGTTGAAATTGCTTTTGAAACGAATTTTAAAACTATTTATATAATTCGTTTTAAATAGAAATCGACGAAATATATATTATATATATTATATATATAATATAATGGCCTGAATAGAATGCGCCGCGCCGCGGCAGTTCGTGAATTTCGACCATTTATTTCAAACGGACATTACGGGAGATCCGACCGTCGGATTCCCCTAAAACCGGAATCGTTGGGTTCGTATCGAAAAGAGCTTTCTAACGAATATTATAAATTTGAAATCTAACGGTTGGATTTGGAGTTACGTCCAAATCAAATTTGAAAAAGGTCGTTGTATGTGCAGTTCGATGGCCATTGACGGAAATCGACTGTACGGGCCTTGATAAAATTATTAAAAATAGTAATAATTTGTGTAAAATCATAAGAAATGGTTTAGAAAGGATTGGGATGAAAAACTCCATATTTGAAAAGATAAAAATAGATTTTTATCGAAATGAACTAGTTTTGAACTAGAATTATAATTCTATTTATTTTTAAATAAATAAATTGAATTTGAAAAGGGTTTTAAAAATAACCAGAATTTCCAATGATTGCATTGGAATGGATTTGAATCGAAATTGTCTTCGGAATATTTCGATGTTGGAATTCGTGATTATACAGATGTTGTTATGGAAATTTGAAAGATATATATTAATATCGTTATTTCCAATACGACATTTGTTAATCGTAGAATTTGATATTGAATATAAGCCGGTATATTTTCTATTCAGAGCCTTGTATTTAATATCAAATGTGATTTGGGTTTGTCGTGAATGGTGTCTTCATTAACACTGTTCTTGAATCCAGTTGAGAAAAGATTAAATCTTTTTATTTAGATTTAATGAAGTATACCAATTAAATAATATTTAATTGGAATTGAATTGATATTGATTTTTGGGTTTATCGTGGACAGTGTTTTAAATGACACTCGTTCTTTAACCCGATAATTAATGGAATGTGACTTTGAGTTTATCGTGAACAGTGTTTTAAATGACACTGATTCTTTAACCCAGTTAACGATTAAAACTAAGTGGAGTTTTAATGAATTTTTAATTAGATTGAAATGATCGAGAACGGAGTATCACCATTTTTGCTCCAGGCGATAGTTAAATCTTTAATTAGGTTTGAACGTGAAATGGTAATTGAATTTACCGATAACACCATGGTGTTAGATATGAAGTACTACCAGTTTTACTTCATGGGATGAATAGGATGGGATTGGGAAATTAAAACCAACGATTACTTCGGTAAGGTTTATTAATCCCGACTAGTTTGAATTGATATTCAAAAATAGATTAAAGAATAAATTCAAGGAATTTATCTTGGATAAAATTAATGGGAACCTTTCCCTATGAATGTGAAATTTAGAAACTAACCGTCGGTTAGCCAGGCAGAATGGTTTTCTGGATATTGATCTGATGTTGGTTTCGGCCTTCGGGGTTAATATTTGGGGAATTATTCTCTTGATTAATTTACGGTTAGTGACTGATGAGTTGGAATGAGGCGTATGTTGTGTTTGTGTAACACTTATTTAAAATATACGCGAGTTATTCGGGAAGACCGGGTTTATCCCATTCTGAATAACTGATACGACGATAAGTCGAAGATGAAGACGGTGGTCGAAGACCGGAAGTCTTCACGTTGTTTGGGTGGCTACTGATGATCTTGATTGGGCTGTACACCCAAGAAGATGGAAACAGTTGGTGATCATCCAGACGTACTTGGAGATGGATGGATATGCGAGGAAAGTGCCTCCGGTTTCGTTCAGACCCAGAACGGACTTGTAAATGGACGGTGTGTCTGACATTGGATTTTAGTCCGTGTGATTGATCTCTATTAAATATATATCTGTTTGGCGGCGGAGAATTTATTCTCTTGCTTAACGCCCTTCTCTGAGACGTACGAGCTCAGGGGTTATGTATTGATGGATATCAATCGCATGGAGTGAATTGCTTGTGTGGCATGCCTAAGTGGCAAATGATCAAGGCTTCTGTTGAAAAGCAAAGTCTTGTGGTTGATGATCAAAGCACGGCCTTGTGTGTCGTAGCTTTGTGTAACGTTGATTCGCGAGTATCACACCCGGTATGAACCAAAAACAGGAGACGGACCTCATGGAGGACTTGCGTTTCTTTCTAGTTAGAAGTGGCGTCAGTGGTTTTATACGCCCTGACGAGTTTGACTTATGTGGTTGTTGCTGTTGCGAGGCGCCTCGGATTGATCGGTCTTTCTCGAACCGATGGAGTCATTTAGTTGGCTCATTTACACCCCATAGGGTGGGGAAACGTAGTGTTCAGGCACAATAATCCACATCGGTGGACCGGCCCTGACGATCTAAAGGCTTGCCTGCGCGCTTGCCTGTGGCTCGGGCTAGAGAGTCACGAATCGGTAGAGGATGATCCTTAGCCTCGGTTCATACCATAAATGATAGCCCAACTTCCAATACGACGTCTTGCGGTTTTGATTGTAAACTTATATATGGCGACATAGTGGTATGGGGCATTCATGCCGCCTATGATTGATACTTATGATTTGAAGTTGTTTTATACACCATACACTTATAATAGTATCAAAATGATTCCTTTTAAACGTATCAAGCATTCTTGGCTATTATAAGGTAAAAACCCTATCCCTCGGCTTGCGTTGCATTGTGTGATAGGACTTGGGTCTTATAATAGCTTCATTTTTCTTTATTTAGCATTGCGCTGTTGTTTTATGCACTGGTATCCTTGGGAGGAAACCCGTTCCGTGTTATACGGCGTGGTCCCTTGATTTACCGAACTTTAAAGATAAAGATTAATAACTATTTTAGTTCTCACACCAGTCACATGACTGACCTGGAGTTTATTGTTTTATCTTAAACTCTGGGTGCCCCTATTTTGACACGGGCAGCTAGTAGTTTTGGTTTTGCAGATTTATATTCACAGGATCCTGGTTTACAGCTGGAACGATATCCGGAAAGCTTTGTATCCGTATATCTACTTCTAGTTGTGTATTGTATTATTTTCCGCTGATATGTATTTAAATGTAATTTAAATCTCTGATATTTCTGTGTAATTTTCATTTATACTCTGTATATTCTTGTAATCTGATGCATTGTTGTAATACACAATGAAATGTTCTTTCGTATGCGTTTTGTTGTGGTTTGTTCTCGAACTATCCGACACTTTCCTTTACGGGGAAGTTACGGGTTTTCACATGCTTTGATCATCAACCACAAGACTTTGATTTTCAACAGAAGCCTTGATCCATGCAACTTAGCATGCCACACAGGCAATTCATGCTAGGCGATTGATATCTATCGATATATAACCTCTAAGCTCGTACGTCTCAGAGAAGGGCGTTAAGCAAGAGAATAAATTCTCCTCCGCCAAACAGATATATATTTAACAGAAATCAATGAACATAGAACAAACTCCAATGTCGGACACACAATCCATTTACAAGTTCGTTATGGGTCTGAACGAAACCGGAGGCACTTTCCTCGCATATCCATCGATCTCCAAGTACGTCTGGATGACCACCAACTGATTCCCTCATATTGGGTGTACAGCCCAATCAAGATCATCAGTAATCACCCAAACGATGTGAAGACTTCCGATCTTCAACCACCGTCTTCATCTTCGACATATCGTCGAATCGGTTATTCAGAATGGGTATAAACTCGGACTTTCTGAACAACCCGCGTATATTAAAAACAAATGTTACACAAACACAACATACGCCTCATTCCAATTCAGAATATTCTTTTATTCACAAATTCGCATTCTTAGGGAAAGGTTCCCATAAATTTTATCCAAGATAAATTCTTCTAAATTTATCCTTTAATCTTCCTTTGGATGTCATTTCAAACCAAGTTATGGTTTCTCAAACTAGCCGAGATTAGCGAACCACATCAAAGTAATTATTTATTTTATTTCTCAATCCCAAACTGTTCATCCCGTGGAGCAAAACTGGTAATACTCCATATCTAATAGCACGGTCTTATCGGTAAAATTCCCCTATCATGCGTACCCAGCCTACTCAGGGCCAGCAACAAGAACTGGTGATACTCCATTCTCGCTCATTTTCTAAATTTGATAATTTAAATTATCAATCCTATTTAAAAACCCCTTTCAAATCCAATTTATTTATTTGAAAATAAACGGGTTTAATTTTAGTTCAAAACTAGTTTATTTCGATAAAAATCTATTTTTATCTTTTCAAACATGGAGTTTTTCATCCCAACTTTTCCCAAATCATTTCTTATGATTTTACACAAATTACTAATATTTTTAATTATTTTATCTAGGCACGTACAGTCGATTTCATCAGCGGCCATCGAACTACACTTACAGCGACCTTTTTCAAATTTGATTTGGACGTATCTCCAAATCCAACCGTTAGATTTCAAATTTCTAATATTTTTTAGAAATCTCTTTTCGATACGAACCCAACGGTTCCGGTTTTAGGAGAATCCGACGGTCGGATCTCCCGTAATGTCCGTTTGAAATAAATGGTCGAAATTCACGAACTGCCGCGGCGCGGCGCGTTCTATTCAGGCCATTATATTATATATAATATATATATATATATAATATATATTTCATCGATTTCCTTTTAAAACGAATTTTAAAAATAGTTTTAAATTCGTTTCAAAAACAACTTCAACTTCCATTTCAATTCAAATCGGTTTTCTATTCGATTCAATTCAAATTGGTTTTCTATTCGATTCAATTCGAAATCGGTTTTCTATTCGATTCAATTCAAATCAAATTAGTTATTTATTCAATTGAAATCAAATTCGTTATATATTCAATTCAAATTCGTTTTATATTCAATTCAAATTTCATTTCAAAATATTCGATTTCGAAATCACTTTTCAATATTCATTTTAAAATGAATAAAATCGATATAAATATCGTTCACGTCAAAATGGCGTCAATCTAATCAACACTGCTTCATATATTTCTATTTTCAAGTATTCTATTTCAAATATTTCCTTTTCAAATATTTCCTTTTCAGATATTTCTATTTTCAAACATTCTATTTCAAATATTTCCTTTTCAAATATTTCTATTTCAAATATTCTACTCAACAAATGAATATTTATTTTTGTCTACAGACGACTAATCTCAACGAATGAGTACTGTCCACGTGTGACTATTTTTGTTATTTAATATATTTTATAAAAATTAGGGTATCTATCGTTTGATATCAAATCAGACTCTAACCGTAAATTAGTAAGAGAACGATTCCCTATATATTAACCCCAAAGGCCGAAACCAACATCAGATCAATATCCAGGAGTCCACTCATCTCATCTATTTTCCAGTTAATTTATGATTTCATATATGATAAAGATGTAAATTTTATTGTTAAAATATTTCGTTCAACACATGACTAATCTCAACGGATGAGTATAGTCAACACATGAACCTTTATTTTATAATATTCTTTATCTTCTAAATTGGAATGAGGCCCAATCAATCACCATATAAAGTTAATTATATGGATTTTCATACATCACACGTTTATAATGGCATTGAAAAATAATCAACCATCAACCAAAGTGCACTACACTGTATAAGCATCAAATATATATATCTAACGCTTATAACAACCTGTCAATCAATCGATTGACAAATTTAATCAATCAGGATGAGTGAACTTCAAATTTCATCCCAACACCCGTGTGGGGTTTCAAACAATCAAACACAGATTTTAGTTGTGCAGTTGGGCGATGAGTAAAATTTATCGAACCAATCAATGTCTTTCAAATAGGTGTACATAAACAAACCGTCCAGTTTGTAAATGAATATTTATTTATTCACATTCACGTTAAAAATTATGTTTTTAACGATAAAATATTTTATTTCAACACATGAATTTCTATTCAGTTCATTTACACAATAAAAATGATATTTTTATTTTTCTAACATATTTTAGGAAATTTCGGCGGCATAACGGCACAATACTAGAAACGGGACATGGCCTAGCCTTATCCCCGGTCTTGTGAAGGCCCACGCCATTCACACATCAATCAAATACATTCCATTTCACCAAACAATTCAATTCAAACCAAATAAACTAACCAACTACACAACCAAATAATTTAACAAACAAGCCATCCATGGTCTGTGGATGACGGGTGTCGGGTGCTACTAAACACCGTCTGCATCCTAGTATATATATATATATATATATATATATATATAACTAGAAAAAGAAATTGAAGAGTGAGAAGTTCTCACCAATAGCTATCTAATACCACGACTCTTCATTTATAGAAATCTTCGTCGTTCTCGCCTTTTATCACTTACGTCGCCCGTAGCCACTACATATATAAAAATCGAGTTTTTACTTCGCTATCCAATATATAAAAATCGAATTTTTACTTCGTTACTATATAGGCAAAAATTCTATTTTTACCACGCCATTCCCTATATAAAGTTTCTGCCTTTTCAAAAATAAATCTTTCACCTTTTCAAAAATATAGATTTCGCCTTTTCAAAAATATAGATTTCGCCTTTTCAAATATATAGATTTCGCCTTTTCAAATATATAGATTTCGCCTTTTCAAAAGTAAAGATTTCATCACTATAAAAATCACCTCTTTATTTCAACGTATATATAATAAAAATCAGATTTTTATTTCGCTACATATACAAAGATGATATTTTTATATTCTCTATCCTATAAAGATTATATTTTTATAGTTCCAGCTATGTAAAAATCATATTTTTATCCTTCTACAATATAAAAATCACATTTTTATTACTCGCCTTATATAAAAATCATATTTTTATTATATAAAAAAAAAAATCACTTCTTTTTCCTAGCTAATGAACGAATAAAAATCTTACTTTTCAAAAGAAAAAGAAAATCAAATCTTTTTTATTTAATAAAACTATATTTTCAAAATCAAGTCTATTTATACTTTCAAAACATCGCCATTTATATTTTCAAAACATCTCTAATTTCTGTTTCAAAATAATGCTAATCATACCTAATAAAAATAAAATAAAAAGCAAAACAAAAACAAAATCAATAAAAACTTACAGCTTTATCGATTCGGAGGGAGTTTGGGCTTTGGTTGGCGTCGATCGATAGGGCGACTGGGGGGGGGGGGGGGTGTTGCGGTGGCGGTGGTTGGCCAAAGGGGGGTCTAGGCGTTGCAGTTGAGGAAGAGCGGGGTGGGGGGGGGAGGGAGGAGGAAGAAGAAGGGAGGGGGAAGAAGAGGAGGGGGCGCGTGTCTGAGGCGGCAGCGCGATTGCTGAGGGGGGGGGCTTCGACGCGTCGATCGAGGAAGGGGGCTGTCTCGCGCGGCGGTCCGCATCAGCAAGGAGGGGGGGCGACATGTGGTGGTTGCGCCGCCCTGGGGCGCGGCGGCTCATCGGAGGGGCGGCGGCATCAATCGCGCCCCCCTTCTGTTAATTTTTTTATTTGGAATAGAACGATAGGGGGGGCCAGAACGAATATACGGAAGAGGGGAGGTAGTTTTATTTTTTTTCTTTATTTATTTAATTATTTATTTCGAAAAGGTTGACTTTTACATACGACCTCGAAACGAGGCCCACCGCCTGTCATCCTTAGCTAATTACCTCCATTCCGAACACAATGGGATGTGTATTGTAAGCTGATTCGATCGTTACAATCAGTTTCTTTTAAAATCAACATATAACTCTATATATTGAATTTGAACGCGCATTTCATTTTACCGGGGTCACATACTAACTCGAAAAATTCCAGAAAAATATTTTCTAGCTTCGTATTGACGATACGGTCCTAACAAAACTAGTTTCATCGAATTCTGAGACCGTTGGATAAATGGCCATTTTCCAGTCGATTAAAATCAACTAAAACTGGTCAAACACGTTTTCCTTTGCCACGCTCACGTATTGATTCGAAAAATTATTAAATTTGGAATCTAGCAATAATTTGACATCACAGACCCAACAAAAGTGGTTTCGTCGAAATCCGAGGTCGTTTGCAAAATGTTTATTTTTAAGGGCCTGAATTCCATAGCGACTATTCAGAATTTTCAACTGGACATATCTTTTGATTCCCGCTATGAAATCTTGAATTTTCGGATTCGTTGGAAAGATATCATCAATTAGATCCTATTATTTTGGTTTTACTAAAAGCCGGATTGTTTTGCACCCGGTACATTCAATTGAAGTTTGAAATCGAATTATCGAGCTACCGCGCCATTTTCAATTCTATTTATAATTATATATAAATATTTATATTCTAACGATGACGCGTATAAATATATACGTTCGAATTATATTCAAAATAAATTTCTCGTCGATATTATTTAAAATAATTCATTTTAAATATTCAAAATTCGCTAAAATTGCCAAAATAAAATTTTAAACTGGCCCAGATTTTTGGGTTATTACAATCTCCCCCACTTAAAACTTTTCATCCCCGAAAAGGAACAAAGTCGAAAGTGGTTTGATTTATCAACTCTACGTTCGATCTGGCTTTCATTCTCAAACTTTTCAGTTTCTGAGAATTTTCAAATTTTCAAAAATTTGGCTAACACCCTAAATTTTCGAAAAATTTCGCCATAACCTCCCCTGCACCGGGAGCCACGGGAAAATCCCGAAATTGCGATACAGGCCTTCTGATCTCAAAAAGAAAAAGAAAAAGCCAAGCGGCTAGCCAATAGGCTCATAAAATCATCATCACCCAAACAAAACAGTAAATTATAATAAACATGTACCTATTTGTCGGGCAAACAAATTTTATTCGTCGGCTCCAGCCTCCTTGCTATGACCTGTTCAATGTAAGTATATGTATATGCAAGCAAATGCGACCAATTTTCAATAAAATTCAATATTTGATTCAATTAGGCTAAATGGTTCAAAATTATCAAACAAATAAACAAGCAACACAAACATCAATCAATTAGTGAATTAACGTTTCAAATCCATAATTTTGATATATATACAAAAATCTCATTTTTGATACCAAATCACAACAAATAAATCTATCTATATAAGTTTTGGTTCTCACACCAGTCTAATGGAAATATATAGATATCATACCTTCAAAACACGAACATAAATACTGATGATGTCATGACAATTATCAGTATCATCTCTGGGCGACTAGATTGTGATTCTATATCTATGCAGTATATTAAAACATCGAATATACGTTCATGACGCGTATATGCAAAATCTTTATATATCGGATTGTCCAAATTCAATACAAATAAAATATTCAAATACGTATAAAATGATTTAAATTTCAAAACAAAATTGTTTTCATTTAAAAAATACTCTTTACACTCGTTCTAGGATACTACTGATCCTATCTCTAACGAGTCATTCTAATTGGATATTACTAATCCAATATCTGATGAATTCTTTCGTATGGTTCTAATGTGCCTTGTTCTCGAGCTCTGTAAACAAAAGCTCTAATACCAAATGTGACGGCCGGGAATTTCGCTCGATCCGAATCGATCGTTAAATCGACTAAGATCGTTCGAAACCCCTGATCGTTTTGAGAACAGGACAAATCAGAATGCAGACGGAAGAACATTTCATTGCTATTACAACAATTCCATCAGATACAAGAATATACAGAGTATAAATGAATAAATTACATTTGATAAATATCAGAGATTACAATAAATTACATGGCAGCGGAAAATAATACAAAACACAACTGAAGGTGATATACGGATACAGAGCTTTCCGGATATCATTCCAGCTGTAAACAAGGATCCTGTGAATATAAATCTGCAAAACCAAAACAACTAGCTGCCCATGCGGAAAATGAGGGCACCCAGAGTTTAGTTTAAAACAATAAACTCCAGGTCAGTCATGTGACTAGTGTGAGAACTAAAACAATTATTTAAAACTTTACTTTAAAAGAGAGTAATTCAAGGGACCACGCCGTATAACATGGAACGGGTTTCCTCCCAAGAATACCAGTGCATATAATAAACAACGCAATGCTTTTTTGAAAAATGAAGCGATTATAAGACCCAGGTCCCATCACACAATGCAACGCAAGCCGGAGGATAGGGTTTTCCCTTATAATAGCCAAACATGCTTGATACGTTTAAAACAAATCATTTGATACTATAATAAGTGTATAGTGTCAAAACATTTCAATCATAAATATCAATCATAGGCGGCATAGCTACCATCTACTATATCGCCATACTAGTTCTACAATTAAAACCGCAATATCACGTATTGGAAATGGGATTTCCGTCATGAGTCGAGGCCAGGGGCAAGCTCCTCTCCGCTTCGAGACACTCTAGCAAATGTCCCAGGGCTACGCACTCTTGGCAATCCCTGGATGCTTCAGGGCCGGTCCTCACTTACGTTAGAGGATTATTTATTCTTGAACACACGTTTCCCGGTCCTTACAGACCTATAATCGAGGCGCCTCATCCAACAACCACATAGGTGAAAAGTATATAAATGTCAGGGCTGGTAAGTCACTGACACCACCAAAGCTAGAAAGAAACGTCGTGCTCTCCCTGCAGTCCGTATCCCGTTTTTGACTCATACCGAGGTGTGAGGCTCGCGAGTTCACGTTATACACAAAGCTACGCCACGTAGGCCATGCTTTGATCATCAACCATAAGACTTTACTTTTCAACAGAATCCTTGATCCATGCAACTCAGCATGCCACACAGGCAATTCATGCTATGCGATTGGTATCTATCGATATATAACCTCTAAGCTCGTACGTCTCAGAGAAGGGCGTTAAGCAAAAGAATAAATTCTCCGCCGCCAAACAGATATATATTTAACAGAAATCAATCAACACAGAATAAACTCCAATGTCGGACACACAATCCGTTTACAAGTTCGTTCTGGGTCTGAACGAAACCGGAGGCACTTTCCTCGCATATCCATCGATCTCCAAGTACGTCTAGACGACCACCAACTGATTCCCTCATCTTGGGTGTACAGCTCAATCAAGATCATCAGTAGTCACCCAAACGATGTGAAGACTTCTGGTCTTCAATCACCGTCTTCATCTTCGACATGTCGTCGAATCGGTTATTCAGAATGGGTATAAACCCGGACTTTCCGAACAACCCGCGTATATTAAAAACAAATGTTACACAAACACAACATACGACTCATTCCAATTCAGAATATTCTTTTATTCACAAAATCACATTCTTAGGGAAAGGTTCCCATAAATTTTATCCAAGATAAATTCTTCTAAATTTATCCTTTAATCTTCCTTTGGTTGTCATTTCAGACCAAGTTATGGTTTCTTAAACTAGTCGAGATTAGCGAATCACATCAAAGTAATTATTTATTTTATTTCCCAATCCCAACCTATTCATCCCGTGGAGCAAAATTGGTAATACTCCATATCTAATACCACGGTTTTATCGGTAAAATTCCCCTATCATGCGTACCCGGCCTACTCAGGGCCAGCAACAAGAACTGGTGATACTCCATTCTCGCTCATTTTCGAAATTTGGTAATTTAAATTATCAATCCTATTTAAAAACCCCTTTCAAATCCAATTTATTTATTTGAAAATAAACGGGTTTAATTTTAGTTCAAAACTAGTTTATTTCGATAAAAATCTATTTTTATCTTTTCAAATATGGAGTTTTTCATCCCAACTTTTCCCAAATCATTTCTTATGATTTTACACAAATTATTAATATTTTTAATAATTTTATCTAGGCACGTACAGTTGATTTCCATCAGCGGCCATCGAACTGCACTTACAGCGACCTTTTTCAAATTTGATTTGGACGTATCTCCAAATCCAATAGATAGATTTCAAATTTCGAATATTCGTTAGAAAGATCTTTTCGATACGAACCCAACGGTTCCGGTTTTAGGAGAATCCGACAGTCGGATCTCCCGTAATGTCCGTTTGAAATAAATGGTCGAAATTCACGAACTACCGCGGCGCGGCGCGTTCTATTCAGGCCATTATATTATATATATAATATATATATTATATATTTCGTCGATTTCCTTTTAAAACGAATTTTATAAATAGTTTTAAATTCGTTTCAAAAACAACTTCAACTTCCATTTTAATTCAAATCGGTTTTCTATTCGATTCAATTCAAATTGGTTTTCTATTCGATTCAATTCGAAATCGGTTTTCTATTCGATTCAATTCAAATCAAATTAGTTATATATTCAATTGAAATCAAATTCGTTATATATTCATTTCAAATCAAATTCGTTTTATATTCAATTCAAATTTTGTTTCAAAATATTCGATTTCGAAATCACTTTTCAATATTCATTTTAAAATGAATAAAATCGATATAAATATCGTTCACGTCAAAGTGGCGTCAATCTAATCAACACGGCTTCATATATTTCTATTTTCAAATATTCTATTTCAAATATTTCCTTTTCAAATATTTCCTTTTCAGATATTTCTATTTTCAAACATTCTATTTCAAATATTTCCTTTTCAAATATTTCTATTTCAAATATTCTACTCAACAAATGAATATTTATTTTTGTCTACACACGACTAATCTCAACGAATGAGTACTGTTCACGTGTGACTATTTTTGTTATTTAATATATTTTATAAAAATTAGGGTATCTATCGTTTGATATCAAATCAGACTCTAA
The DNA here is from genome assembly GCA_030737875.1 of Allium sativum. NCBI lineage: Eukaryota > Viridiplantae > Streptophyta > Magnoliopsida > Asparagales > Amaryllidaceae > Allium > Allium sativum. The sequence goes on along the minus strand of CM060923.1, from coordinate 414,699,324 downwards.
CCGTAAATTTGTAAGAGAACGATTCCCTAAATTTTATCCCCGAAGGCCGAAACCAACATCAGATCAATATCCAGCAGACCACTCATCTCATCTATTTTCCAGTTAATTTCTGATTTCATATATGATAAAGATGTAAATTTTATTGTTAAAATATTTCGTTCAACACATGACTAATCTCAACGGATGAGTACAGTCAACACATGAACCTTTATTTTATAATATTCTTTATCTTCTAAATTGGAATGAGGCCCAATCAATCACCATATAATGTTAATTATATGGATTTTCATACATCACACGTATATAATAGCATTGAAAAATAATCAACCATCAACCAAAGTGCACTACACTGTATAAGCATCAAATATAGACATCTTACGCTTATAACAGCCTGTCAATCAATCGATTGACATATTTAATCAATCAGGATGAGTTAACTTCAAATTTCATCCCAAAACCCGTGTGGGGTTTCAAACAATCAAACACAGATTTTAGTTGTGCAGTTGGGCGATATGCAAAATTTATCGACCCAATCAATGTCCTTCAAATAGGTGTACATAAAAAAACCGTCCGGTTTGTAAATGAATATTTATTTATTCACATTCACGTTAAAAATTATATTTTTAATGTTAAAATATTTTATTTCAACACATGAATTTCTATTTAGTTCATTTACACAATAAAAATGATACTTTTATTTTTCTAACATATTTTAGGAAATTTCGGCGGCATAACGGCACGATACAAGAAACGGGACGAGGCCTAGCCTTATCCCCGGTCTAGTGAAGGCCCATGCCATTCACACATCAATCAAATCCATTCCATTTCACCAAACAATTCAATTCAAAACAAATAAACTAACCAACTACACAACCAAACAATTTAACAAACAAGCCATCCATGGTCTGTGGATGACGGGTGTCGGTGCTACTAAACACCATCTGCATCCTAGTATATATATATATAACTAGAAAAAGAAATTGAAGAGTGAGAAGTTCTCACCAATAGCTATCCAATACCATGACTCTTCATTTATAGAAATCTTCGTCGTTCTCGCCTTTTATCACTTTCGTCGCCCGTAGCCACTACCTATATAAAAATCGAGTTTTTACTTCGCTATCCAATATATAAAAATCGAATTTTTACTTCGTTACTATATAGGCAAAAATTCTATTTTTACAACGCCATTATCTATATAAAGTTTCTGCCTTTTCAAAAATAAATCTTTAACCTTTTCAAAAATATAGATTTCGCCTTTTCAAAAATATAGATTTCGCCTTTTCAAATATATAGATTTCGCCTTTTCAAATATACAAATTTCGCCTTTTCAAAAGTAAAGATTTCATCACTATAAAAATCTCCTCTTTATTTCAACGTATATATAATAAAAATCAGATTTTTATTTCGCTACATAAACAAAGATGATATTTTTATATTCTCTATCCTATAAAGATTATATTTTTATAGTTCCCACTATGTAAAAATCACATTTTTATCCTTCTACAATATAAAAATCACATTTTTATTACCTGCCTTATATAAAAATCATATTTTTATTATAAAAAAAATCACTTCTTTTTCCTTGCTAATGAACGAATAAAAATCTTCCTTTTCAAAAGCAAAAGAAAATCAAATCTTTTTTATTTAATAAAAATTATATTTTCAAAATCAAGTCTATTTATACTTTCAAAACATAGCCATTTATATTTTCAAAACATCTCTAATTTCAGTTTCAAAATAATGCAAATCATACCTAATAAAAATAAAATAAAAAGCAAAACAAAAACAAATAAATCAATAAAAACTTACAGCATTATCGATTTGGAGGGGGTTTGGGCTTTGGTGGGCGTCAATCGATGGGGCGACTGGGGGGGGGGGGGGTGTTGCGGTGGCGGTGGTTGGCTAAGGGGGGGTCTGGGCGTTGCATTCGAGGAAGAGCGGGGGGGGGGGGGGGGGGGTGGGGGGGAGGAGGAAGAAGAAGGGAGGGGGAAGAAGAGGAGGGGGCGGGTGTCTGAGGTGGCGGCGCGATTGCTGAGGGGGGGGCTTCGACGTGTCGATCGAGGAAGGGGGGCTGTCTCGCGCGGCGGTCGGCGTCAGCAAGGAGGGGGGCGGCATGTGGTGGCTGCGCCGCCCTTGGGCACGGCGGCTCATCGAGGGGGGGGGGCGGCATCGATCGCCCCCCCTTCTGTTACTTTTTTTTTAATTTGGAATAGAACGATAGGGGGGCCAGAACGAATATAGGGAAGAGGGGAGGTAGTTTTATTTTTTTCTTTATTTATTTAATTATTTATTTCGAAAAGGTTGACTTTTACATATGACCTCGAAACGAGGCCCACCGCCTGTCGTCCATAGCTAATTACCCCAATTCCGAACACAAAGGGATGTGTATTGTAAGCTGATTCGATTGTTACAATCAGATTCCGTTAAAATCAACATATAACTCTATATATTGAATTTGAACGCGCATTTCAATTTACCGGGGTCACATACTAACTCGAACAATTTCAAAAAAATATTTTCTAGCTTCGTATTGACGATACGGTCCTAACAAAACTAGTTTCGTCGAATTCTGAGACAGTAGGAAAAATGGCCATTTTCTAGTCGATTAAAATCAACTGAAACTGGTCAAACACGTTTTCCTTTGCCACGCTCACGTATTGATTCGAAAAATTATGAAATTTGGAATCTAGCAATAATTTGACATCACGGACCCAACAAAAGTGGTTTCATCGAAATCCGAGGTCATTTGCAAAATGTCTATTTTTAAGGGCCTGAATTCCATAGCGACTATTCAGAATTTTCAACTGGACATATCTTTTAATTCTCGCTATGAAATCTTGATTTTTCGAATTCGTTGGAAAGATATCATCAATTAGATCCTATTACTTTGGTTTTACTAAAATCCGGATTGTTTTGCACCCGGTACATTCAATTGAAGTTTTAAATCGAATTATCGAACTATCGCACCATTTTCAATTCTATTTATAATTATATATAAATATTTATATTCTAACGACGACGCGTATAAATATATACGTTCGAATTATATTCAAAATAAATTTCTCGTCGATATTATTTAAAGTAATTCATTTTAAATATTCAAAATTTGCTAAAATTGCCAAAATAAAATTTTAAACTGGCCCAGATTTTCGGGTTATTACAAACCTGGACCTGTACAACCCGATCTAACCTGAGCATTACAAACACCGGGTCAGTCTAGTGCACAAGAGTGAGAGAAACACTCTAAGTTTTAAGTGGAACCATCCAACCTGATTTTAAAGTTCAAAATCTTTTCAGAAAGAAAAGGATAATCATAAGACCAAATCCACACATAAATAAGGATGATTTTTACCTTACGATAACACAAAACATTTTTGAAATTGTATCTTATTCTGATATTGTGATAGTATCTAAATACAAATAAATAGAATCTAGCAGAATGCTTGCATCTGACGCTCCACATATATAGTATACAAACTAAATCACGAGCTCTTGTTGGAGGTTGGACTCCGACTATGACAAGGTATGGAACCACCTGTCGATAGTGTATATCTAGAGGCGAATACACTGGGTTCAACAAGAACGTCTTGCAACTCGGCCCACACATGACTGACCACACATTTCGCTTGAGTGTATCGAATGTATATCACCAACGGTTAGGAGCTACCCACCATTTCCCAAAAAGGGACAACATCAATAGATTAAAGAAGAAGAAGGAATTTCTCTAGATAGGTGATTATACACCCTAGTGGGTGTGACCCACATAGCCATGTTGTCTGCCTGATTTTTGTCATTTCCCGGTTGATGAGGCTTGAGGTTATAATCAACTTTTGGAAAATCTGGCCACCGTTCACATCGTCCACACAAGCCATCCAGGATCAGGATGAACTGAAGGCACCCTCCTACCATATCCTAGGAATCACCCTAAAGATCAGTAGCGAGTAGTCCTTGCAATCAATAGATTTCAACTACGACAGAATCACAATATATCTCTTGGGATCAGCCAGAGATTGTAAGTAACTTTACCATTTTATGAAGATCTACAGTCTTTAATTGCTTTATCTCGATCATCATCTTCGACGTATTCGTATTTATTGGTCAGAATGGTTTTCAAATAAATTCGATCCCTGTCTTTCCATGCCAACAGCTCATTGGCATGATTTTGATAGTTGGTTATTTGACTATCAAAATAAACAATCATAAAAATAAAACAAATCCATTGGTTTAGTATACAACATCCTTGGCCTTTAAAATAATATATTAGTTGTAATACCATAATAATTTCTCAGTTTTAATCTATAAATGTTCTTAAATCATTTCATTTATATAACTAGAAAAAATATCTTAAAATCATATCAAATTCTCCCGTCTATTCTTACTTCAAAACATTGCTACAACATTATTTATTATCTATAATTGGAAAACCCTTTAACTTATCATTTTAAATAATCGTTACGATATATCTTTTGTTTTCGTTATTCGAACACTATAATCATCACTTTCCTTCTCAAAATAAAATCATTTCAAATCTCATTTCTTTTACTTTGAAACTATCTTTATATTTTCACAAATCATTTCATATCCTCAAGCCCATATTATTTCCTTTTTAATTTAGGATTCCATAATATATATTCTTAAACCCTCCAAATAATGTTACGCTATTATTTCCCAGATAAATTACTTTTAACTTCTCCACCATTACGACTAATATCATCCTTCGATAATCCTGAAGTCGTTCAAGTTGGGGTATTTTAATTACCTCTCAGACCTTGATCAACAACGTTCTTATCTTAAGATAGATATCAGTTGTAATATCGAAAACCAATATCTCTTTCCCAATATCAAAACAAATCCCATTTTAGTTATATCTTCATGAAGCATCATCTCCTATTTAATACAGCGAATTTATATCGCATCATTTAACTTTCTTCCCCAACCACTTTAATTCAAACTTTGGTTTCCATCCCATCAGTTCCTAACCATAAATCAGTAAGAAATTATTCACTAACTATCAACCCCGACGGCCGAAACCAACATCAGATCAATATTCAGAAAATCAGTTATCTCAACTGATCCCCAGTTGAGTTTTAATCCTTTAATTTCATATCCTGGCTTATATTTCATTTAAAAAAAATCCATTCCTAATAACCCATCCCGATAATATTCAATAAACTCGAGTTTTATAGCTCCGTCCAACCTGGATCCAGTTAAATAGAATTTTAAATAAGCATTCACTTTAAAACTTTAATATAACATAGTTTATATTATTATAAATATAATTTTCTTAAAAACTCCACTTATTATAAATAGATTCTTATGATTTCATATAACTTCATTAAATAAATTTTTAATCCCAAGATCTTCGGTTTTGATTATTATTAAATAAATAATCATCAATTCAATATAATTCCATTTTTAATTGTAACTTAAGAATAATTAATTAATTTCAGTTATAATTCATTATAGTAATCCTTTCTCACTTTCTTATCCATCTTAGTAATATAAGATTTAGCTTTATAAAGCATTCAATAATTAAGATGAGACACGTGCTTCGCACACGACAGATTTTGGTACAAAAATGGTGCTCGGTGGTTTAAATACACAATATATATGTGGTTTGTTTATTTCCTTTTTCATTTATTAACTTCATTTGAAATAATATATATAAAAATCTATATTTAGTTATAAAATAAATTTAATAACTTCATTTCTATCGATTCACCTGACAACAAATCAATCTTTATAAAACAATTTGTATTTTGGTCAGCAGCTATAAATTCCCCAACCAACATCACACATTGGTTAATAACCAACCAAATGTTGAATTTGGGTTTAACTTTCAATAACCAATTCTATAATCCAATCATATGGGTTCAGTAGTTCATATAATGATCATAAACAATAAATTTGACTAATAACGGTCAACTAATAACAACCATTCAATCATCCAGTTTAATTTAATATGTTTATTATATTATAAACGCACCCAACAAGGTAAGTTACCTTATTTGGAAATAATCGTTAAAAATAACGATGTCATTTTATTTAAATTAAACAACCATTTACTTGATATAAAAATATTTGACATGCATCCAAATAATCATCAAACAACCAATAATTAGCAGCCATAGCATACAAATAATAAAGCCCAACTTATAAGAATTATAAGTGGGAGAACTTAGTGAGTTTAACTTACCTTGGGTTTCCATTTATCGAGCTAACGACTGTTTTTGGTCAAATTAAACATGTGTTTAATTTAACCAAAAATACCGGTTGCATCCAACTACGTTCAACTCTATCCCATAATAAACCTATTGTCATGGTGATTCCAACGAGCGATTCAAATGTCCTTTGTTTTGTTCAGAACTGTTAAATTAGTGCACGTTATATCAATTATAAGGTCATGGTTTTATTTAATTAACTAATAACTTAATTTAATAAAAATGAACAATGTTAATTATGTTTTAGAAGTTAATTAGGCCGGGAATTCCTACATGCGTACTAATATATATGTCGAATACGTTGTATATCAATTTGGCCATGCAAACTTACATCTTGTTAGACACTAGGTACTACTGAAGTTTGCCCTTTTAAGAAACTTACTATGCGATTTACAGTCACTATATAAGCATATATTATGTAACACCCCAAATTTTTAACAACGCTAAAAGAGGATAAATTTAATTTAATATTTAGAATTAAGGAAAACGGACAATGCCAATGCAACCATCTCAAAATTCAGGTCAAGATAGACATTTGGTTTGTGTAAAACGAACACCGTATGAAGAAGTTATGAGGGTTTTAAGTTTGTATACGCGTAGGGCGAATATATATATATATATATACGTATATGTATATACATATGAGTCATATAGGAGTCAGATATGAGTCAGCACCATATCCAGAACAGTTCGAATTTGAAAAAGGAAAAGTGGCTGCATATTCCTACTCTAGGGGGCTGACCCCCCTAGAGGGGTGTCGACACCGGGGTCGACCCCTCGTAAGGGGTGTCGACCCACCCACAGGATGTCGAAACCCCTAATGCTGACGTGGCATAGTCGGTTTAGAGGCTGGCAGCTATAAATAAAGGTCCATTTTCACTTGTTTTTTGTCCTAAAATGCAATGGAGGCCAGATGTTGTCAGTACACGAACCAAACCTAATTCTATTCATCTTCTGCAAATCAAATTCTGAGATTCAGGCATAGATTCAACACCAACAACTTATTTTCTACCTTCTTAACAATCCAAACACTATGAGTTGGTTACTTTTAGGTTTAAATGAATAAAAGTAAATTATGAAAGATTGTGATTTGGATATGTTGTAAATTATGAGCCTATGCTATTGTTCAATCTTATACTATGTCGTAATAGATGTACTTTTCTATATCTAATTAAATTGTGGTTAATCTATTATGTCACCTTTGTGGATCTTGATTTGTAACTGTATTGTAGTTAATATAAATCTGTTATTTTGGATAGTTACAACAATGTTTAGATCTAATTCCTTGTGTAAATTACCTCTCATCGTCATATTATGGTCAATTTAGATATGTTATAAATTGGACATATGAATCCATATTTAGATCTAAACATGCTACTATGGCATCCTAATCATGTTAGATCTAGTTTTACCATTACCTTTTCAATAGATCTTTTTTTATGACCACAATATAATATGTTAGATCTAGTTTTGTCATCATATCTATTTTTATGTCCACCTTATTATTATGCCAAACATGCCTATGCCAGTACATATGTTTATGCCACGTTTTGTTAAGAGGATAATTATGGACATTGTTCACATCATTTTTCCCTTTTACTATTTTTGACTAGCTTATTATTTAGCCTAGATATGCCACGAGTTATATGCGAATGCGCTAGCTAGGGAACGGGGGAAAAAGATTAGTATTGGCATAATGCTTATAAACATGAATTGGACATATATTTTAAATGGGTTAACTGGTATAAACACCTATAAAGGCATAGGATTAATTAATTGATTAATTAATAAACAAATGCCTAGGATTACAATTAGTAATTGTAATTACACTTATGACACGAGGTTAAGTTGCATTAGCGGTGGAAGCCTGCCTGGACCCGACCGGCATATCTAGCGGCCACTAATGCTGAACCTAATGTAGGAGGTCTAAGTGTACAAATATGACTCGGGCTAAGACACGAGGTTATGCCCCACTTGTGGTATAATTATTCCCGGACCCGACCGGCACATCCAGCATCCACAAGCTATAGGCCTAATGTGCGAGGTCTGGCCCATTATAACCATAAATGGACATGGTCATAAACTGAAATACTTAACCTAGTTGTATCATAAACATGAATAGGGGTTAAGTAAAATTGGGTTGGATAGTGGTTAGGTTAAGTAAATCTGAGGGGGTGGGTAATTATAAATATAGGCCCACAAACTTAACCCTACAAGGTTATGTAATTAAAGACACCTAGTGGTATACATAACCGGCGGAAAATATAATAGTTATGTAATTAAAGACACTTTTTTGGGTAAGAGTAACTAGTAATAGGGCTATGTAATTAAAGATACCTAGTGGTACATATAGTCAGTAAAAACCTAGTTGGGTATACAAGACAAAGTGGGGAGCTTGTATCGTATTGTGTGGAAGCCATTTTAGTCAGTATCTCGGAGTAGGTATCAAATAAAGTACTCCTTACTAGGCGGATAAGGGGCACGCTTACTGATTGATTATAAGAGATTAAACGTAGAGGACGGTGTGGGCGGCGCAAACCAACCGGGCCAAGTGCGTGCATGAGCCGGGCAGAAGGTGATAAGACGACCGTGACACCTGTAGATATGGGGCTATGCATACTAGTGAGGGGTTGCCACTTTAGGACATGATACATCCTACTGTGGGGCCAACAAAGAGTATCTACGGAGTAGGGAACCGATCGATTAGGGTAGTGCTTAGGGCATATTTAGATGCATGCCTAAGTCTAACACCGTGAAGTGTAAGGGATCATCTCATTCCGGTTATACTAGTAATAGTGCAGAGTAATCATTAGAAGCATACACACCTTATCCTGTCTAACTTGTCACACTTTCCATTTATGTAGCGATCTCTCTTATCCACTTCAAATGCCTTTCATGCTACTTTTATTTAATTACATGCTAAAAGTAACTAGACTCGCCAGACTTTATGTCTGACCTTTTTTGTTTCGTCTTCTCTCTTCCGTCATACCCCCCCCCCCCCCCAAGGTTCTCAGGGCGGGAATACTCAGGCACAGTCAGGATTCAATTATCATCTTGCTATGAGATGCTTTCGAAGTATGGCTCAAGTTATTATCTCTACTATGGCTTAGCTCTTTTATTTGGGTAATTATGTTTTTTGTTATACTTATGTACTCTGGTGGTGCAGGACAAAAGTTATTTTATTGTAATGGTTTTCCTAACTTGTGGTTTTGTGGACCACGACAATATGATTTATGTTTGAAATAAAAATTTGAATTTCTCACTACAACAAAATGACCCTATTACAACTTTAATTTTACAACAGTGGTAAACTCACCGTTGTAATAAATGGGTTTTTACAACGGTGGTAAAAGCACCGTTGTAATAAATGGTTTTTTACAACGGTGGTAAAAACACCGTTGTAATTACAACAAAAACACCATATTACAACTTTAATTTTGCAACGGTGGTTAAAGCACCGTTGTAATAAATGTTTTTTACAACTTTTTTCCAGAAAAGTTGTAATAAATTTATTTTTAACAACTGTGTTATTTTGACAGTTGTAATAAAAGCCTATCATAACTGTTATTTTTTGACTGTTGTAATATATGACTATATTTTAATATTAATTATTTTCATTAAATAATTTTAAATAATTAATATTTACAACTAATTAGTAATTATTAATTAATAACCTATATATTAATATTAAATATCTAATTAAAAATACTTCAATAAATAAATAATTCATGCTAATAATTAGTAATTGACAACCAATTAGTAATTATTAATTAATAATCAATAAATACATATTAAATATTTAATTAAAAATACATCAATAAATAAAAAATTCCTACTAATAATTACTAATTAACAACCAATTAGTAATTATTTAATAATAATCAATATATAAATATTAAAAATTTAATTAAAAATAATTATTTATAACTACTTCATTATTAAGTACTAGTAATTAATTAGTAAGTAATAACTAATGAGCGTTTATAATTAATCATGACTATTAGTAGTAATTAATATTTAGTATATAATATTTTTTAATAAGTAATCGTTGTTGAAAGTTTTTCCAAAATCTTTTGTCAAATATGATCCCTACGGAGGGGGGGGGGGTCCAGGGGGGGTGGCAACCCCCCAAGGTAGGGGTGCGGGGGCAACGCCCACGCTAACCGGGTTCGACCTGCCCGGTCAGGTTGCAGGGGTCCAGGGGGCAGCGCCCCCGGCGGGGTGCGAGGCAGCGCCCCGTTCGAAACGGTACATTTTGTGTACTGTTGAATTTGAATCTTACTCAAAATTTAACAACAATCGTTAATTAAGTAACAATTGTAAGTTAAAAATCAGTAGTAAATAATAATAATAATTTATAATTAACTAAAATAATAATTGAAATTAATGATAAAAACATATATTAAATAAGTAATAGCTCCGTGCTGCAGCTATTTTTAGGGACAGTTTAATAGTTCAATCCAAATTTTAAGCGGAAAACCAAAAAAATTAGCTCCAACTACTTCAAGTTTAAGCGGGAAACCGAAAAATTAGCACCGACCTACTTCGTATTTTTTTTAACAGTTGCGTCCACCCATTCTTTCCCTACTTCAAGTTAAAAATTAGCACCGACCTACTTCAAGTTTAAGCGGAGAAGTGGCGGCAGCTTGAAAATTTTGGCGGCCAACCCTTATATTTCACCGAAGCTTTCCTGAACACTAAATCCCAATTTATCTTCGTCCGTTCCCTTTACTTTTCCTCTGAAATTGTTTCCCCCAAAAAAATCATTTTTCCCAAAATCACAGAAAATCCCTAAATCGCCTCCACCTTAAATCCATCTCGAATCCGCTCTCAACCATCAACCGCAAAGCATCCGACTCACCCCGTTAACCGCTTCGGCAACCATCGTTTGCCTCCCCGACCCCTCATCCGCGCTGCCATGACCGTAGACCAGTCTCTCTTCTCGCACCAGCAAACTCGAGCGTGCTGCTTGTTCCCCGGCTCATTAAGACCTGCGCACCGTTGAACCACCGCAGTCCTCCTCGCTGACTGAAGCCGACCGTAGCGCCTTCCTTAAGCCGAGTTCCTCCTTCGCGGCACCTCCAATCAGATCCGTGTTCACCTGTCAAGCTTGCTCGGACCAACATCAGTCAAGCTTCTTTTCTGCTCGTCTTTCTGCGCTGGTTTAAGTTGAGCATCTGCTCACGATTCATTTTAATTTCAAGCATCTCAACATCAAATGAAACTGCTTATATGATAGTTATTTTGACAGTTTGCTATCACTTGACCAACCCTTAAATCACCGATGCATGTTGTATCTTTCATTGTTGTTTGGCTCATGTGTATGTGACGAGCACTTGACTTACTGTCTTGAACCCTATGCAATGTTGTAGCCATATTGACCCGGTGCCTGAACGTGTGCCGCTGTGCTCCAGCGCCCGCTTTTGCTTCTCTGTTCATTTGCAGCGTTGACTTCGCACCAGCTAGGGAGTTTTCCGCTTTCCATCGGCGCGACAAAAGGTAAGTCTAACTTACGATTATATGTATTTCAAGTCGGCTACTTCGTTTTGTTGAATGTAGTTGGTTAAGGGCTGTTGTTTTGGGTGCGATAACCTTTGTTCGCTGTCTTGAATGGAATCCAGTTTTACATGAAACACCGTCTTGAATGAAACATTGTTTCGACTGTTGCTAAGTCAACGCTATTAATGGTAATACATACATTTTAGTGGCCATACATACATTTTAGTGGCTGCTATTAATGGTAATAGCATAGGGTATCTAACACAGTATGCCGACAATATTTGGCTCGTTCCTTCCTTTTATATATAAAGTCAGTAGTTGTGTAAAATGGGTAGAAAACACTTGTCCACTGATATTCATTTAGTTCATTCACGGTTGTTCATTGTTGCATTCAGCCTTGGGTGCTCATGGGACTGTGTCCTTTCTCTTTTCCAGTCTTAAGTGAACTTGTGGGTGTTCACTTATATTATTAGAAGTCAGTTGCACGAATACAAAAATAAAATAAAAATCATAATGGTTTAAAAGAAATATACCTTAAGATGGCCAGGTTGAAATAAAATAAACAAGCCACCCTTACTTATTTTGCATACATATCCTTTGGTCCTTACTGCATGCAAAATGCGAGTTGTTGAACCCATATACGTAAATAGTTGCATGCTCTCTTTAAATTGAGGCTACACTTCTAATACCTGCTCATTTGTATGTGGCATTGTTGATTCCAAAATTACATGTTTTGGTGTAGAGGTGTTTTACGGCATGCATATGAACTGTGTGTGTACATGCGTGTGTGAATGTATGTGTGGATTCATGTATGTGTGTGAATGCATATATGTGTGCGTGAGTTTAAAGAAGAGAAAAAATAATAAACAGAGGGAGCTCCATTCTTTTCCTTGATTGCATGTTCTAGCAGGAGACATTATTTCTTTATGTGGCTCTTCACTTTTGGTACTTGGTTTTTATTTGTAAATTCTGAACCATTCTAAACATGCTTAGACGGAATTTTATGTGTCCATATTCTTTTTATTTCCCTTGTTATAGAAGTATTAGCAAACTGCTTTATTGTAGGAAATGATTTAACCCTTTTGTCGAACATATTATCAGATTTAAAATTGAAGCCTATATAAACAGTGTGAAGATGTTTAGTTCCAGCCGGTTTTCCCTCTGCTAGCTAGCATGAATTATATATTACTGATAGTTAAGACTGGTTTTGAGGATTGGAGTATAAAATCCATACATGCTATTTCCATGATGCACTCCTAAACGCTTCCCAAAAGAAAATAGTTTGTGATTATACTTTGGTGACTCAAACCATTTGCATGCTATGAGAAAATTTCAAATTATACCAAAAATGTCTGATCCTGCAGGAAGAGGATTCAGAGGAATATGGAAGCCCAATGGTGTTGGCATCTGCAATAGCTGATACAATAAAATCACCAACGGAGGCACACTTAAAGAAGATTAAAGCTGCTGTATGAGCAAAGCCAATTGTGATGAGAGCAGAATATGCACACTACCCTAACCTGACAATCATAGACACTCTTGGTTTTGTTCTTAAGGTGCATAACCTTTCTACTCATTTTTTATTTTACATATATATTCCTTTATGAATTTTTAAATGGTGCATAATTCAGGAACTGGTATTGATTTGTAATCATTATTGGAAGTGTAAAGATGAAGCAAGCTGATAGTTGAAGCAGAGTTTTTGGATGGTACTAATTTGTAATCATTATTTGCAATGAAGAATTGATATATTAACGTGATGATGTATGATTCATTTTTTGCATTTTGAATATAAAGTTGTAGTGTTTTTTGTATGAGTGGATCTGTTGCTTTGAATTTATATCAATTTGTTTTCTGTTTATTCAGCTTTTGTTGCATTTGCAAAATTTATTTTTTTTAAAACCCAAATATCAATCACAACGTTGCATAAATGTTGTAATAAAGTTTATTACAACGGTGGAAAAAAGTTGTAAAATATACATATTACAACGGTTTTGCAACAGTGCAGAAAAGTTGTAAAAGATATTAGGCTATTACAACTTCTTAAGACACGACGGTTTGCCCACCGTTGTAAAAACCTATTACAACGGTGTTCCACCGTTGTAATAGGGTCATTTTGTTGTAGTGTCTGCCGCTATCTTATTAATATCTGTCTTGTAGTTATTCGGTGTCTATTTACCTATAGCGCTTCATGGAACTTAATGCATTCCCTTTGTGAGTGACATTAACGGACGTGGGGTGTCACACTTGGTATCAGAGCTGAAGGTTACCAGATTAGATAAAAAGTTTTTGAAAATTATTTTCAAAAATGTATTAAAAGAAAGTATTTTCAAAATGAAATGTCTCTTTGTAAAATATTCCCCAAAAAGCCGCATGTAATATCCTTCGGTCCTTTATCTAAAATCCCTTCTTTATTCAACATTTCTAGGGAACAAAACGTTCCTAACATCCCAGAGGGCGTTACGATAACCGGATGGTTCCGTAGGTATTTGGAGGCCACGGCGCCTGCCGAAGGCCAAGGAAATGTTCCTTCCCCAGCTGCACCAGTCATTGCTCCTTCTCCCCCTCCAAGAGCAGATAACTTTGCGAAGATCTGCTAGGACTTCCATGCTATGGGAGGGAAGCCATTCCATGGGAACGAGACATTTGTAGAAGCGCGGAATTGGCTCAAGGAGACTGAGGACTTGTTCGTAATCTTTGAGGTAGAGGATAGAAGGAAGGTTTAGTTAGCCTCCAGGCTACTGAAAGACGAAGCCTTATTTTGGTGGAAAGTTACCCAAGCTGGACGTCCGGTGGAAACTTGGGAAGACGTTAGATAGAGGTTTGAAATGAAGTTTCTTTCCCAAGCCGAGAGAAATATGCAGATGAAGAGGTTCTTAGCGATCAAACAAGGAAACTTGAAGGTGAAAGAGTATGTGAACAAATTCAACCAACTAGCAAGGTTTAGGTTAGAGTTGGTGGATACGCCGCACAAAAGGGCTTTGGGGTTTGCTAAAGGGCTAAATGAACCTCTGCATAGGTTAGCCATGTCCCATATCCCAACGGGGCCACTTTCGAAAAACTTGTCGATATGGACTTAATGCATGAGGAAGACAAAGGAGAAAAGAAGGAAGAAAAGGTAGAGGAGACATCGCAAAATAGGAAGGTGTGGCCCAAGAAGGGGCAGCAACAATAGCAGAAGAAAGGTGTAATGACCCGCATTGGCAGAGGTATTATAAGTAATTTATTTAATTATTTAAATGGTGAATTAAAGGATTTAATGGTCATGGAATAAAATAATAGTGAATATTTAATTAAAATAATAAATTAAATAATATATTTAATTCTGAAATAATCAGAATTGGCTGAAATGGTGATATGGTGTGAACTGGATCATCTGTGATATTTAATTCTGCTTGGAATTGTATTTGAATAACGAATATATTATATGAACGACAGTTTGAACGTATAATTATATTATAATTAAAATCGAGCTTGAAATGGCATTGCAGTTCGTAAATTGGCGATTCGAACTTCAACTGAATGTACAGGATTCATTTTAAATCGGATTTCTGTGAAACAAGAAACGTTGGGAGCTGGTGGAGTATATCTTTCTAGTGGAAGAGAAAAATCGGGATTTCATCGTGTAGATTTTGAGATACGTCCAAATCAAATTTTAGAAAAGTCGTTGTGGAATTCCTTTATAATTTATAAAATAATTATTTATATTTTAAAAAGGAATTTCAATATAAATCGAATATCGGGTTGACCTAGAAGTGAATATCGAGTTACAAATTCATATAGGAATATTCTAGAGTTGTATGCTATTCCACTGTGAATGTATATACGATAATATTAATTTATTTATACTTTATTTAATTATATTTAAATATTTAAATGGGTCATCCGTAGCTTTAAAAATTAGCTAGTTTTGCAAACGAAGTCGGAATTCGACGAAACTAATTTTTTTGGATCCGCAATGTTAAATTATTGTTAGAGGTCAAGTTTCGTGATTTTTAGGGTCAATATGTGGCCGCACCGATTTTTTATGTGAGAAACAGGCGATATTTTTTGATGGTTAAAAATACGCTGTGTGGACAAACAAAGTCGGAATTCGACGAAACCAGTTTCGTTGAGACCGTAATGTCGAACTCTAGCTACATGTCCAGTTTCGCGATTTTTGGATATCGTGTGTGATCACAAGGATTTTTAAAGGGCGAAAACAAATATAAAATAAATGAATAAAAATATCCTAATCTATGTAGACATAACAAAGCCACCCACTCATCCTTTCAACCACTCAAAATCCCGTTTCCCCCTTATAAAATCAAATTCTCTTAGCCGCCACTGTGTTGTTTCAGCAAAAGAAAAATCCTGAGTAAAGAAATTCAAAATGAAATTCAATAAAAATCTAAAAATCGTTATGTATATAGATTCGGGATCCTCATCGGTTTTGCTTCGATTCTAGATCAGTTTGGTAACATGCGATTCATATTTCTCGAGATCCAAAATTGTACAGCGTCGGTTTGATAGCTAGGGTTACCATTAATTCGAGATTTGAAGCGGAGTTGTCTGTTTTGGTGATTGGTTTTGGAATCGTAAGGTTGTTTAGCACCTTGTCGAAATTATTGGGTGGTTTTGGCATCAAAAGAGTTCGATACTCTTACAGGTCAACTGGAAAAAACGCGATTTGTAAGGTGCAATCGAACGGTGCATTAGTGGTACTAGAAGGAAGAGGGCGAGAGGAGAAAAGTAGCGGTAGTTTTAGACTTTTATTTCATGAAGAAGCGAGAGAAAACGGGATGGAAGAAGATCGGGAATGGCAAATGTTTGGAAGGAGCGGTGTCATGTTGATCGAGTTGGGGAAGAAGGGTTGTTGGGCTGGTTGGGTAGTACGGGTTTGGGATTAAAAGGGAATGGGCTGGGGAAATAAAGGTTAAGGCCCAAATGTCTTTATATATTAAGTTTTAATATAAATAATTTGTGCACTAACTTATAAATGTGATATCTCGGTCATATGAAATAAGAATCACGAACCGTAAGTTGCGTTGGGATCGTATGGACGGGAGTAACACAATGAGCATGACCAGGAGTGAATCTGAGCTCGTTACAATTTATAGCAAAATAAATTGTCCGTCAGAATCAAGCGATAATTATCGTTATCGACGATGATCGTCCAATGTGAGTAAATCTCACTAATTTTGAACAGTTTATAATTTCATGTTGTATTTTTAGAAATGTTAGATATTGGTTGATTGACTGTGTGTTGACTCTTTGATTGAACAGCTAGTGAGTTAGTGAAATAATATATATATATATATAATATAAACTGTTAGATAGTTATATATATTAATTTGGTTAACATAATAATTCATATTGAACTGAAAGTGATGTTGATTATACTGTGTAACATCTGTGGATGCAGGGAAACAGGTTGGAGGAATCCAACTTGATTCCTCAACATTTATTTTACTATGATTTATATATTGTGATATATAATATGACGTTGATTATATGCGTTTGGACGATATTTATCGTTGATATATGGTGTGTTAAATACCATAAGAAATACCAGAATGTAGAAAAGGGATTTTCAAAGTATATTTTGAAATCAATTTATTATATAAAATCAATGGAATTTATATATGAAAATAAAAATGATTTTTTCGAAAAGAAATATATTTGGATAATCAAATATAAAAGGAATATATTTGGTAAATCAGATGTAGAAGAAATATATTTGTAAATCACATATAGAAGAAATATATTTGTAAATCAAATAGAAAGGAAAATATTGGTAAAACAAATAAAATAGAATAAAAGGAAATATTTGTAGAACATTTACAAATAGATTAAAAAGGATTATTTATTTATTTGGGGAATAAATAGAATAGAATAAAAGGAAATATTTATTTGTTAAAAATATAGAATAGAATAAAAGGAAATATTTATTTGTTAAAATAAATAGGATATTACAAAGGAAAATATTTAGAAAATAAATAGGGTATTATAAAGGAGAATATTTAGAAAATAAATAGGAAATTATAAAGGAGAACATTTAGAAAATAAATAGGATTATAAAAAGGGAATATTGTTAAATAGAATAAAGTGATTCGTCTAGAGTATATCAAGAAGTAGTTAATCAAATATAGTTTATATTCGAAGTAGTTAATCGAATATAGTTTATATTCGAAGGAGTTAAATCGAATATAGTTATTCGAAAATAAAGTTAAAACAGAATAGAGTTATTCAATTAGAGTTATTCAATTAGAGTTATTCAATTAGAGTTAATCAAATAGAATTAGTCAAATAGAGTTAATCGAAATAGAGTTAAACAAGATTAGAAACTGACTAGAGATTAGTAAGTTGAATAGTTTTCTGAGTATCGATCTGATGTTGGTTTCGGCCTTCGGGGTTTATACTTAGGAAGTTGCTCTATTATTAGTTTACAGTTAGAGTCTGATAGTTGTGGAATGGTAGTGATTGATGATTGATTGATAGAATTTCCATTTGGAAATAATATCGTTGTTTGCACACGTGTTTTTCTTTGATAGTTAAATCACAGACTATCAAAGTTTTGAACATTTTAACGTTGTTAATATGGAGAGACTGGTTGGATTATTATCCAAAGAACCACTCTGTATTGGCATAAGCGTTGCGAATCATATATGCCAAAGATAATTGAAGACGGAGTAAAATGCAAGGGCAGTTGTATAAGTCTTAGATAACAGTGCCTAAGATGGATATACTGAATAGTACCTTCGGTTCCTTCTGTTCCTCGATGATTTGTATGGACGGATGTCTGACAGAGTATTTCCAGATGATCACGTATATTGATTTCTCCAACAGTACCAAGAGTGGAAGCTGGGAAGGAAACTTCTTTTAGCTAACACATAATGTATTGTTGTAGACGTCAATCGGTGATTTGATGGATTTGATGATGTGACATTCAAAGTGAATCTGGTGTGATGATAAAGCGTAGCTTCTAGCCTCATCAACCGGTAAATGACAGAAATCGGGTAGGCAGCATGCCTAAGTCGGTCGCTCCGAAGTAGGGTGTATAATCACCTGATCTAGAGTTTCATTTATTTCTAAAAATCTATTGTCAATACTGTCCCATTCGGGAAACGGTTGCTGATTCCCACCTTTGTGATATACACTCGATACACTCAAGCGAAATGAGTGGTCGGTCATGTGTGGCCGGGTTGCAATATGTTCTTGTTGAATCCAGTGTATTCCTCTCTAGAGGTACACTAGCGAAAGGTGGTTCCGTACCTTGTCATTGTTGGAAATCCATTACCCAATACGTGCTTGCGGTTTTGATTGTACTATATATATAGAACGTGAGATGAAAGCGTTTCTGCTAGATGATTAATATATTGTGGTTGATAGACATTATTATAATATCAAAAGGTTTTTGATATAAAGATACTTTGGAATCACATAAGGGAATAACCCATTCCATTATACGGCGTGGTCTTATGAGATATCGTTTACTTGTTTAAATGTTTTAACCTGTTTTACTCATATCGATTCAATGACTGACCCGGAGTTTATTTGTTTGTTTCCCTGAACTCTTAGGTGCCAAAATTTGTACGGGCAGTCAAGTAGTCAGGATCTAACTGGATACATTGAAGAGCTAGAGCAGGAGGCTTCAGGATCATATAGCTATAGTTTATTTCCACTGTGTTGTAAGTGTTGTACTTTGATAATGATGTATATTCAAGTACAGATGTATATTTCGAAGTTATGTTACATATATTATACGTTATTCGTTCCGCTGTGAGATTCGTGTTACTCTGATGTTGTGTTCTTCTTCTTCTTCTATTCTAAGTTTCTATCTTATCTTTCCTCACCCTCTGATTTCTTTCTATTAATTTCCTGATTTTCAGTTTAATTTGGGGTTGTACTTGTGCTTTTGGTCAGCTCAAATTGGACCGGATTTTTGGGTCATTACAGTTGGTATCAGAGCAGAAGGTTAATTGATTAACTTGGCTCTGTGGTGTGACTCGGTTGAGATAGGGTTAGTAATACCCTAGATTGAGTTTGAGTGTATATATATGAGTGAACGTATTTGTTATTCGATATAAAATAATTTTATATTGTGGAGATTCATTGGTTGAGTTGTTTATGAGTTCTGGTCGATCAGTTTGATCCACTGCATCGGTAGGAGTAAATAAACACTCGAATACGATGGGTCGACACGGTATGTTTTGAAAAGAGGGTAAATTGAATAAATTTACCCAAATTATATCCTGATATAGAGGAAATGTACATATTAGATATATTGGTTGTTATTATAATTGAGTAAGATTATAAATTAAATGGTTATGTAAATAACCAGTCAGAACTCATATGAGTGAAATACGTGAAATTAGATGAGTTCAATCTGAAATTTAAACCCGAAATTGAATTAAAACTCTGGAGAATTAGATAAGTGTTTGTAAATGGATTTGGATTAAAAATAAGGAAAATTTAAGATCTTGGGAGATTTTAAATTGTTTTACAAGCAGTGTGAATTATATTTTGAAATGAATTTCAAAGTGAAAATGTTTAGAAATGGTTTTATAGTATTGAACTCACTTCGATCGCTGGAAAATAGATTCTGATGATGACAGCTGCATCATCAGTATTCATTTTCGAGTTGTAAGTGACGAATTACTACCGGAGATATTGTTTTGAAGGTGTTTTGGGAAAGACAAGTTGTGTTGAATTTTAAAAAGGAAAATTTGATTTTTGAAAAGAGTAAACTGTTTAAAAACTCCCAGGGAAAGGCTGTTTGGATTAAAAACAAATTTAACAGAAATTTGTGAAAGCAAATTGGAATTAAAATAAAGTCAGTTAAGTGGTAACTGAAATTAAATTTGAATGATATCAAGACAAATTGGATTTGGGGGATTCGAATTTGAAGTGTAATTTGATAATCAAGTAAAGAGTTTGGAATCGAGAATGAAACTCGAGTTTTAAATGAAATTCGACTTAGGTATAAGCGAATGGTTGAAATTGTGGATAAAAATAAGTTGGAGTTTGATTGGGATGACCCTTGTATCCGCTGAATTGATAACAGGTGGAAAGGATATAATGACATGCCGACGAAAGGTATAAGTTTATATTTCTTTTGGATATAAGATTTATGAGCCGAATTGGCAAGCCACTTGGCTGTTTGATTTTCTTTTGGGATGGAGATGGCCCAGAGAGGCGAGTTGGAGTTTGACCTATTGACCAGTACAAAGGAGGTGCTGGCGAAATTTTTCGAAAAGTTAAGGTGTTAGAAAATTTTCAGGATTTTTGAAAATTTTCGTTGATAAGAATTAATTAATAATTTAATTGAAATCAAATTGGTTCAGTTGAAACTGAGATTAAAAAGTGAACAAATAAGTTATAACTAGTAGATAGGGTCGTCTTCTAGCTTTAGCAATTTCGACGACGAAATTATTTTAAGTGGGAAAGGTTGTAATGACCCGCATTGGCAGAGGTATTATAAGTAATTTATTTAATTATTTAAATGGTGAATTAAAGGATTTAATGGTCGTGGAATAAAATAATAGTGAATATTTAATTAAAATAATAAAATAAATAATATATTTAATTCTGAAATAATCAGAATTGGCTGAAATGGCGATATGGTGTGAACTGGATCATCTGTGATATTTAATTCAGCTTGGAATTGAATTTGAATAACGAATATATTATATGAACGACAGTTTGATCGTATAATTATATTATAATTAAAATCGAGCTCGAAATGGCGCTGCAGTTCGTAAATTGGCGATTCGAACTTCAACTGAATGTACAGGATTCGTTTTAAATCGGATTTCTGTGAAATAAGAAACGTTGGGAGCTGGTGGAGTCTATCTTTCTAGTGGAAGAGAAAATCGGGAATTCATCGTGTAGATTTTGAGATGCGTCCTAATCAAATTTTAGAAAAGTCGATGTGGAATTCCTTTATAATTTATAAAAGAATTATTTATATTTTAAAAAGGAATTTCAATATAAATCGAATATCGGGTTGATCCAGAAGTGAATATCGAGTTAGAAATTCATATAGGAATATTCTAGAGCTGTATGATATTCCACTGTGAATGTATATAAGATAATATTAACTTATTAATATTTTATTTAATTATATTTAATTATATTTAAATATATTTTTATATTTAAATGGGTCATCCAGAGCTTTAAAAATTAGCCAGTTTTGCAAATGAAGTCGGAATTCGTCGAAACTAATTTTGTAGGATCTGCAATGTTAAATTATTGTTAGAGGTCAAGTTTCATGATTTTTAGGGTCAGTATGTGGCCGTACCGATTTTTAGTGTGAGAAACAGGCGATATTTTGACGGTTAAAAATACGCTGTGTGGACAAACGGAGTCGGAATTCGACGAAACCAATTTCGTTGAGACCGTAATGTCGAACTCTAGCTACATGTCCAGTTTCGCGATTTTTGGATATCGTGTGTGATCACACGGATTTTTAAAGGGCGAAAACAAATATAAAATAAATAAATAAAAATATCCTAATCTATGTGGATATAACAAAGCCACCCACTCATCCTTTCAACCACTCAAAATCCCGTTTCCCCCTTATAAAATCAAATTCTCTTAGCCGCCACTGTGTTGTTTCAGCAAAAGCAAAATCCTGAGTAAAGAAATTCAAAATCAAATTCAATAAAAATCTAAAAATCGTTATGTATATAGATTCGAGATCCTCATCAGTTGTGCTTCGATTCTAGGTCAGTTTGGTAACATGCGAATCATGTTTCTCGAGCTCCAAAATTGAACAACGTCGGTTTGATAGCTAGGGTTACCATTAATTCGAGATTTGAAGCGGAGTTGTCTGTTTTGGTGATTGGTTTTGGAATCATAAGGTTGTTTAGCACCTTGTTGAAATTATTGGGAGGTTTTTGCATCAAAAGTGTTCGATACTCTTACTGGTCAACCGGAGAAAACGCGATTTGTAAGGTGCGATCGAACGGTGCATTAGTGGTACAAGAAGGAAGAGGGCAAGAGGAGAAAAGTAGCGGTAGTTTTAGACATTGAATTCATGAAGAAGAGAGAGCAAACGGGATGGAAGAAGATCGGGAATGGCAAATGTTTGGAAGGAGCGATGTCCTTTTGATCGAGTTGGGGAAGAAGGGTTGTTGAGCTGGTTGGGTAGTACTGGTTTGGGCTTAAAAGGTAATGGGTTGGGGAAATAAAGGTTAAGGCACGAATGTCTTTATATATTAAGTTTTAATCTAAATAATTTGTGCACTAACTTATAAATGTGATATCTCGGTCATATGAAATAAGAATCATGAACCGTAAGTTGCGTTGGGATCGTATGGACGGGAGCAACACAATGAGACTGACTAGGAGTGAATCCGAGCTCGTTACAATTTATAGCAAAATAAATTATCCGTCAGAATCAAGCGATGATTATCGTTATCGACGATGATCATCCAATGTGAGTAAATCTCACTTATTCTGAACAGTTTATAATTTCATGTTGTATTTTTAGAACTGTTAGATATTGGCTAATTGATTGTGTATTGACTGTTTGATTGAACTGCTAGTCAGTTAGTGAAATTATATATATATATATAATATATATATAAGTTAGATAGTTATATATATATTGATTTTGTTAATAGAATATTTCATATTGAACTAAAAGTTATGTTGATTATACTGTGTAACATCTGTGGATGCAGGGAAACAGGTTGGAGGAATCCAACCAGATTCCTCAACATTTATTTTATTGTGATTTATATATTGTGATATATAATGTGATATATAATCTGACATTGATTATATGTGTTTGGACGATATTTATCGTTGATATATGGCGTGTTAAATACCATAAGAAATACCAAAATGTAGAAAAGGGATTTTCAAAGTATATTTTGAAATCAATTTATTATATAAAATCAATGGATTTTATATATGAAAATAAAAAGGATTTTTTCGAAAAGAAATATATTTGCATAATCAAATATAAAAGGAATATATATGGTAAATCAAATGTAGAAGAAATATATTTGTAAATCACATATAGAAGAAATATATTTGTAAATCAAATAGAAAGGAAAATATTGGTAAAACAAATAAAATAGAATAAAAGGAAATATTTGTAGAACATTTACAAATAGATTAAAAGGGATTATTTATTTAGGGAATAAATAGAATAGAATAAAAGGAAATATTTATTTGTTGAATAAATAGAATAGAATAAAAGGAAATATTTATTTGTTAAAATAAATAGGATATTATAAAGGAGAATATTTAGAAAATAAATAGGATATTATAGAGGAGAATATTTAGAAAATAAAAAGGATATTATAAAGGAGAATATTTAGAAAAAAAATTAGATTATAAAAAGGGAATAGTGTTAAACAGAATAAAGTGATTCGACTATTGTATATCAAGAAGTAGTTAATCAAATATAGTTTATATTCGAAGTAGTTAATCGAATATAGTTTATATTCGAAGGAGTTAAATCGAATATAGTTATTCGAAAATAAAGTTAAAACGGAATAGAGTTATTCAATTAGAGTTATTCAATTAGAGTTAATCAAATAGAATTAGTCGAATAGAGTTAACCGAAATAGAGTTAAACAAGATTAGAAACTGACTAGAGATTAGTAAGTTGAATAGTTTTCTGAGTATCGATCTGATGTTGGTTTCGGCCTTCGGGGTTTATACTTAGGAAGTTGTTCTCTTATTAGTTTACAGTTAGAGTCTGATAGTGGTGGAATGGTAGTGATTGATGATTGATTGATAGAATTTCCATTTGGAAATAATATCGTTGTTTGCACACTTGTTTTTCTTTGATAGTTAAATCACAGACTATCAAAATTTTGACCATTTTAACATTGTTAATATGGAGAGACCGGTTGGATTATTATCCAAAGAACCACTCTGTATTGGCATAAGCGTTGCGAATCATATATGCCAAATATAATTGAAGACGGAGTAAAATGCAAGGGCTGTTGTATAATTCTTAGATAACAGTGCCTAAGATGGATATACTAAATAGTACCTTCGGTTCATCCTGTTCCTGGATGATTTGTATGGACGGATGTGTAACGACCCGGAAAATCTGAACCAAATTTTTTTTTATTGGCTATGACAGTGGATTTTAAATATTTAAAATAAATATTTTAAATAATAATGATGAAAAGTAAGTTTGAATCGACATTTGAAAATTAAAATAATTAATTTGAATTATAAACAAGGCCTGAAATGGCGCTGCAGTTTCAAAAATTGAATTCAAACTTTGACTGACTGTACCGGGTGCAAAATAAAACGGATTTGAGTGAAAACAAAAATATTTAAATCTGTTAGTGAATATCTTTCTAACGAATCTGAAAAATCAAAGTTTCATAGTAGGAAGCAAAAGTTATGGCCAAATGAATTTTCAGAAAGGTCGCTATGGAATTTATATAGCCCGTGAAATTGGCCTTTTTGCATACGACCTCGGAATTCGACGAAACAACTTTTGTTGGATCCGGGATGTTAAATTATAGCTAGGTTTCATATTTCATAATTTTTGAAGCTAGTATGTGAGCGTGGCAAAGGAAAACGTGTTTTGGTCAATTATAGTTAAATTGGATCGACCAGAAAATGGCCATTTTGCAAACGGTCTTAGAATTCGACGAAACTAGTTTTGTTGGGACCGTATCCTCAAAACATAGCTAGATTTATTTTTCAGGAATTTTTCGAATCAGTTTGTGGCCCCGGCAAATTGAAATGTACGTTCAAATTAAATATTGAATGTTTTATATTTTAATTTGAATCAAAACTGACTGAAATAGTCGAATGCGCCGACGAAACATATCCCATTGTGTTCGGAATGGGGGTATTTAGCTAGGGACGGCAGTCGTTGGGTTTGGATTGGAGTTCGTGAGAGGCAAGGGGTATTTTTGGAAAAAAAATATAAAGAAGAAAAAATCCCATTGGCTCCTCATATTCTCTCTCCCCGTTTTCTTTCTGAACCCCCCCCCCCCCCCCCAACCAACGGCGGCTCGCGCTCCACCCTTCCCTCCCACTTTCCGGCCACACCATGCCCCGAAACCACCCCCTCTAGTGAAGTTTTTCGTAGATCTCCTCCCCCTCTTCCAATCCATACCATCCTCGACCCCCCAAGCCTCGTCTCCACCGAGAATCGCGCCGAGGAAGATCGTCGGCGTCGAGCCAAAAGCCGTCGCAACCATTGCTTCGAACCCAGCGCCACCACCACGCGCGGATAGCCCCTTCCTCCCTCTACGACGCTGCAACCTCCGATCGTCCTACCTCCTCACGGTTTCCACGAAAAATCCAACCCTAGTTTCGAACCAAACAGAGAGGTAACAGTTTATATATATTAAACTATATTATAGCATTTTAAAAGCGCTACCGTTTATAATTTCACTGTAAAAATCATATCTTTTTCGTTTCTTAACGAAATTCAGTGAAACAAGAGACAGTGGACTCGTGTGGACGTCTTCTACATTCTAGAAGAGACCGCGTATTTTTCTGAGCCTTCTGCTTTTTTTGGTGGAGTGGAACCCAATGTGAGATTTTTAATTCATAAACGATATGGAAAACGACGATGTATAAATTATATGGTCGATGTATGACTTGTATAAGCGTTGTACACCTCATGTATAAGCATTGTATAGGTTGTACGTTCGATGTATAAGTTATATACGCGGTGTAAAAATTATATATGTGTTGAAATAGAAGTGAAAGGCTTATATATATATATATATATACACACACACACACACGCCCCTCGTCCACAAACCATGGACGATATTTATTGATTGTGATTGGTGTGAAAAGTGGTTGATAGCGAATGGTTGATTATAATTCTTTGTGGTTGAAATTGATTGATTGTGGTTGAAAAATACCCGTTTGTGGTTGAGAAATATTTGGTAGAAACCACATAGGATTAGTTTGTGGAAATGAAAAAAAAATATACATGCCGCCAGCGTGCGAACTAGATGCATGATTCCCCATTGTCAAAAGCTGTGAGGCTTTAAGGTAGAGCGAGGAGCTGTACTAGGGACGGCCCTGGTTTTAACTACCCTGCCGTTATGCTGCCGAAATTTTGAATAATATTCATGTGTTAGAATTATTTTCATGTGTTGAAACTATATTCGTGCATTGAATAGAAATTCATCTATTGGACGACATTCATGTTTTGAAATAAATTGTTTTGATATAAAAATCACCTTTTTATCTATATATATAAACTATAGAAAACCTTCTTGTGTTGAATCGATATTCATTCGTTGAATAGAATTCATGTGTTGAATGGTATTCGGGGTTTAAATATAAAAATCACCTTTTTATCTATATATACAAACTATAGAAAACCTTCATGTGTTGAATTGAAATTCATTCGTTGAATAGAATTCATGTGTTGAATGGTATTCGTGTTTTAAATATAAAAATCACCTTTTTATCTATATATATAAACTATAGAAAACCTTCATGTGTTAAATTGAAATTCTTTTGTTGAATTGAAATTCATTCGTTGAATTGGAATTCATGTGTTGAGTGGTATTCATATTTTGAAAGAAATTGTTTTATAATAAAAATCCTATTTTTATCATCAATATGAACTATATAAAATACTCTTGTTTTTAAATAAATTGTTTTATAATAAAAATCATATTTTTATTACCTATAAGAACTATATAAAATAATAGCGTTTTGAAATGAATTATTTTACAATAAAAATCACCTTTCTACTGTACACATGAATTGTTAAAAATAGTGAATTGTTGAAATAGAAGGTAGTTAGATAAAAATATCATTTTTATCAAATGTATGAAAATCATATAATTTTGAAATCGAAGAATCGATATATATATATATAAATATAATTATATTAAATCGAATAACGATGCTGCAGTTCGTATTTTGAAACCGTGATTTCAAACGATTAGTGCGGGAGATCCGACCATCGGATTTTCCTGAAATCGCAACCGTTGGGTTCACTTTGGAAATATCTTTCCAACGGCACCAACTTTGTAAAAATCCAAAGGTTGGATTGTCTGGAATGTTTAATTCAAATCTGAAGGAAAACAACGCCAGAATCGATTATATATATATATATAATTATATTAAATCGAATAACGACGCTACAGTTCGTATTTTGAAATCGAAACTTCAAACGATTATACCAGGAGATCCGACCGTCGGATTTTCCCGAAACTGGAACCATTGGATTCGTTTTGAAAAGATCTTTCTAACGGTGTAAATTTTGTGAAGATCCAACGGTTAGATTTTCAGATATGTGTAAATCAAATCTGAAGAAAAACAGCGCCACGGCCGCGTTATGGCCCGAAGCGTCGTTTGAATAAATTGGCTATTTTAAAATAAATAAAAATAGCGATAAATCGTTATAAAATATTATAAACGATATGGATGTGAAATTTAGAAATTAACTAAAGGTTAGCTAAGTCGAATGGTTTCCTGGATTTTGATCTGATGTTGGTTTCGACCTTCAGGGTTAATATTTGGGAAATCGTTCTCTTACTGATTGACGGTTAGTGACTAATCAATTGAAATAAGGCGTATGTATTGTTTGTATAGTACTTGTTTATTATATACGTGAGTTGCTCAGAAAGACCGGGTTATCCCATTCTAAATAACTGAATCGACGATAAGAAATCAAAGATGAAGACGGCGACCGGAGATCTTCACCTCGTTTGGATGGTAACTGATGTCCTGATTGGGAGGCGTCCCGAAATATGGATAATGAGTGGTGATCATCCAGAAGTACGTGAAGATCGATGGGTTTGCGAGGTATATAGTGCCTCCGGTTTCGTTCAGACCCAGGACGGACTTGTAAATAGACTGTGTGTCTGACATTGGAATATATTCTGTGTGATTGATAGCCATCAGTTGCATGGTGCAAATTGCCTGTGTGGCATGCTAAGATGCAGTGATTAGGGCTTCTGTTGAAAAGCAAAGTCTTGTGGTTGATGATCAAAGCACCGCATGTGTGGCGTAGCTTTGTGTATAACGTGAATTCGCGAACCTCACACCCCGGTATGAACCAGAAACGAGAGAGGACATCAGGGAGGGCATGCATTTCCTTCTAGTTAGAAGTGGCGTTAGTGGTTTTACACGCCCTGGCGAGTTTGACTTATGTGGTTATTGCTGTTGCGAGGCGCCTCGGTTATATCGGTCGATCCGGGACCGATGGAGTCATTCGTTGGCTCATTTACGCCCCAAAGGGCGGGGAAACGTATTGTTCAGGCACTATAATCCACTCCGTGTGGACCGGCCCTGACGATCCAAGGGACAGTTGCGGCTGTTCCGGAGACATGGGCTAGATTGTCTCGAAGTCGGTAAGTACTATCTTTTGCCTTGGTTCATGACGAAAATCCAATTTCCAAATACATGATTGTGCGTTTTTGATTGTATATATATATGGCGACATGATATATGGTACCCATGCCGTCTATGATTGATAGTTATGATTGAAATTGTGTTCGAAACCTATAAACACTAGTAATAATATCAAATGCTTTTGTTTTATTCGTATCAAGCATACTTTGGCCATTATATGGTAAAACTCTATCCTCCGGTTTCGTTGCATTATGTGATCGGAATTGAGTCTTATAATGGCTTCATTTTTATAAAAAGCATTGCGATGTTTAAAAGATTTAATTGTTTTAAAGCACTGGCAATCCAATGGAGTAAACCCGTTCCGCGAAAGTGGCGTGGTCCTGTGATTAGCCATATTATAAATGTGTTAAGTAGATTTCTCATACCAGTCCCATGACTGACTCGTAGTTTGTTTCACTTGCAAACTCGGGTGCCCCCTTTTTCTACACGGGCAGCCTTGTATTCAGGTATTAGATGGCTCTTTCTGGATAGCTGGAGCTGAAGATGGATTCTATCATTTATCTCTTTTTATGTTGTTCAGCTCCTATTGTGCATATTATGTTTGTTTTCCGCTGTAGACTATTATGTATAGCTGAACTGTATTTGTACTAAGTATGATCCTGTATACTGTGTAACTCTAATGATTATTGTTTATCCCGTGTATCATTTATTCATTATCTAGTGTATTTATTTATATCTGTTCTGCTATTATCTGTTTCTGTGTTATATTCCAAAGATTACCCTTGTCACCGTCAGTACGGGAAATGGGGTCGTCACAACGTGGTATCAGAGCTTTGGTTAAGCTTAGTTCTGGTATATAACACATTAACAAACTCGTTAGAGATAGAACCAGTAGTGTTCTAAGATGGGTAACTCATTACAGATAGGATCAGTAATATCCTAGTGTGAGTATAGAAGAATCAGAATAACTCGTTAGAGGTGGGGCCAGAAGTGCCCCAGAACGAGTCGAGAGTTATATGTTTATAAATAACGTATTTGTGATTATATACCTAGTTTAGTTTTAGAAATATGATTTTTGAATATATAAAATATATTTTTGAAAAGTTAAAAACAAATTGATTGTTGTTTGTATTGTGTGATAGTAGATTTGATTAATTAAATTATTAGAACGATAGTTCATTTAATCAATAAGAGAGTCAATGGTAGAATTTATTCGATTAAATCACACATTGAACTGATTTAAAAGTAGATAGAAATATATACTTGTGCATTATATATGTTTGAACAGGTGATTGGATTAGCTGTTGAGTAAAGATTTTATTTGCGTGCCCGACAAATAGGTAAACCTTAATGAGATGGATGCGCAATTTTATTAATAATTCAACTCCTGTGAATGCCATTGGATTCGGAGTGCTGGTTATTCTGTGTGTAATAATAAATGTCGCCATAGGATAGTAACAATTAATTTTGAACTACACTACATGGCATACTTCTTGAAGATAGGCATACTTCTTCATATACCACATAAGCATTTGGAGCTTGTGTGACGAGGTGGAAGATTTACCATACGAGCGAGAGGCTTGTATGGCGATGTTCTGATGACTGATATGGACTATTTAAATTGTAACGGTAAATTGCCAGATTAATAAAAACCCCACACGGGTCTGGAGTTGGTAATAATCACATCTCTCTAGTTATTAGATACGGCACATGGACTATTTATTTCCCATACGGGACGAGGTGACGAGGATTTATCCTTTGGAGCATTAAAAATACACACTCCCTCAGGCTTTGACAGGGTGACGAGAATTTATTCTCTAGAGTTATTATCTATACACGCTCCCCTGTAAACACCAGAATATATAAGTATAAAAATGTGTATGCTTTATAGGATTTATTGGGTACCAAATACGGCCCAATAAATTTCCGAACCCCTCCTCGTACAAAGGAGGTTATGGCGAAATTTTTCGAAAATTCCGGGTGTTAGCCAAATTTTTGAAGAATTTGAAAATTCTCTGAAATGTTGGAGAATGGAAGCCAGATTGGAAGTAGAGTTGATAAATCAAACCACTTTCGACTTTGTTCCTTTTCGGGGACGAAAAGTTTTAAGTGGGGGAGATTGTAACGACTCGGAAAATTTGAACCAATTTAATTTTTTTTTATTGGCTATAATAGTGGATTTTAAATATTTAAAATAAATATTTTAAATAATAATGATGAGAAGTAAGTTTGAATCGACATTTGAAAATTAAAATAATTAATTTGAATTATAAACAAGGCCTGAAATGGCGCTGTAGTTTCAAAAATTGAATTCAAACTTTGACTGACTGTACCGGGTGCAAAACAAAACGGATTTTAGTGAAACCAAAAATATTTAAATCTGTTTGTGAATATCTTTCTAATGAATTTGAAAAATCGAAGTTTCATAGCAGGAAGCAAAAGTTATGGCCAAATGAATTTTCAGAAAGGTCGCTATGGAATTTATATAGCCCATGAAA
This sequence comes from Allium sativum, assembly GCA_030737875.1. Lineage (NCBI taxonomy): Eukaryota > Viridiplantae > Streptophyta > Magnoliopsida > Asparagales > Amaryllidaceae > Allium > Allium sativum. The sequence goes on along the minus strand of CM060923.1, from coordinate 414,667,802 downwards.
TTGGCCATTTTGCATACGACCTCGGAATTCGATGAAACCAATTTTTTTGGATCTAGGATGTTAAATTAATGCTAGGTTTCAAATTTCATAATTTTTGAAGCTAGTATGTGAGCGTGGCAAAGGAAAACGTGTTTTGGTCAATTACAGTTAAATTGGATCGACCAGAAAATGGCCATTTTGCAAACGGTCTCAGAATTCGACGAAACTAGTTTTGTCGGGACCATATCGTCACAACATAGCCAGATTTATTTTTCTGGAATTTTTCGAATCAGTTTGTGGCCCTGGCAAATTGAAATATACGTTCAAATTAAATATTGAACGTTTAATATTTTAATTTGAATGAAAACTGACTGAAATAGTCGAATGGGCCTACAAAACATATCCCATTGTGTTCGGAATGGGGGTATTTAGCTAGGGATGGCAGTCGTTGGGTTTGGATTGGAGTTCGTGAGTGACAAGGGGTATTTTTGGAAAAAAATATATAAATGAAAATGACAAAATCCCATTGGCTCCTCATATTCTCTCTCCCCGTTTTCTTTCTGAAACACCCCCGACCAACGGCGGCTCACGCTCCCCCCTTCCCTCCCACTTTCTGGCCATACCACGCCCTGAAACCACCCCCTCCAGTGAATTTTTTCGTAGATCTCCTCCCCTTCTTCCAATCCATACCATCCTCGACCCCACAAGCATCTTCTCCACCGAGAATCGCGCCCAGGAAGATCGTTGGCGTCGAACCAAAATCCGCCGCAACCACTGCTTTGAACCCAGCGCCACCACCATGCGCGGATAGCCCCTTCCTCCCACTACGACGCTACAACCTCCGATTGTCCTACCTCCTCACGGTTTCCATGAAAAATCCAACCCTAGTTTCGAAACAAACAGAGAGGTAACGGTTTATATATATTAAACTATATCATAGCATTTTAAAAGCGCTACCGTTTATAATTTCACTATGAAAATCATATCTTTTTCGTTTCTTGATGAAATTCAGTGAAACAAGAGACAATGGACTCGTATGGACGTTTTCTACATTCTAGAAGAGACCGCGTATTTTTCTGAGCCTTCTGCTATTTTTGGTGGAGTGGAACCCAATGTGAGATTTTGAATTTATAAACGATATGGAAAACGACGATGTATAAATTATATGGTCGATGTATGACTTGTATAAGCATTGTACACCTCATGTATAAGCGTTGTATAGGTTGTACGTTCGATGTATAAGTTATATACGCGTTGTAAAAATTATATATGTGTTGAAATCACTACGCCATAGATGGCCTATCGCAAAGAAAATCCAAGGTGTTGCTAGCTACAATGTTACTATAGGTATGTTGTTTTTTGTCTATTGCAACACAGGCTTCAAAGTGTTACCATAGAAAATCCAAGGTCTTGCAGTAGCCACGTGAATAAATATATCAATCCGGGTGATTACGATCCAACGGTCCACGTTTGCGATCCGCGTGACGTGAAACAATCTTTAACGCGGGAAGCAAAAACAAAAAACAAAGCGGCAAAAAATTTAGCCAAATTTTCAGTTAGGGTTTCAATCGAAAACTTAACAAAATACGCCACCGCTCAATCTGTCAAAGACTCGCACTCGCAATTTTAGTTACGGCTAAAAGTTCAAGTTTACAAGCTTAATTGGGGTTCGATTACGGCAAGTTCGAGTTCAAGTTCAATTAGGGCTTCGGTGTTTCAATTAGGTCTTCAATTATGTTCGTCTCGGTCTCAAATTTCAGTTAGGGCTTCGATTTAATCTTCTGCTTAAGGTATCACTCAATGTATATTTCAAGTATTTCGTAATTTGATTGTTGTGTTGCCTAATTCATAGATTTACTTGTGTATTCAGGCGTGGTCATATTCATGATTTTATTATTATGTTTATTTTTGTAACAAACTTATGTTGAGCACTGGTTATATGATATTATTCTGTTTTTTTGCCTTATAGTCATGGCTAAATAATATTTCTGTATGTTATTTGTGTGTAAATTAGTGATGAATGAGGAAAAAATATGGGCAGAACTTCATAAGTTCAGATGGCTGCATGTTATTTGTGTGTAAATTTAGGCCTCGATTACCAAAGAATACATGCATGTCCAAATGACTGCATGCTATATATTGGGCAAAAAATTAAAAGGAAAATATCTGCAAAACTTGTGGTGTTTCAAGGAAAATAACTGCATGCTATTTAATTAAGAAAATGTTGTTTCTGCCTATATTACATGTTAGTGAAGTGGCTGTTTTATTTTATAATGTGGTTGATTTATTTTATTTTGTAATTATTTCAATCGAATGCTAATTTCTCCATTTTATGTAGGATAGAGGCAAATCTTAGGTTCCATCACAAGGGAAAATTTGGGAAAAAAGGATATGTTGGTGGAGAAGAGGCTATTGTTAAGGATGTTGATCTGGATAGGTTTTCGTACACAGTACTGATGGAGTTTGTCAAGGAAGAGCTAGAGTACACCGAAATTGGAGGAATATATGCATGGAAAGGTCCAACAAGTGGGTGGAAATTGGTGGCTGATGATGTAGAGCTGTTGTTTATGATGCAAATAAAAAATAATGGTGATTACATTGATTTCTATGTCAACACTGTCGTCGAGGATAGTACCGAGCCAATTAAACAAATGCAGCCACATGTCATCGTACGCCCGAGGAAGAATCTGTTTCCAGGTATAAACATGTCTTCTTATATGTACTATTTTGATGAAGTTGGTCATTTTGCTGAATATGTTTTTCATTTAGAACTTGTTTGATTTTTAGTGCACTTAGTAGAATAATAAAGAACTTGTATGTTGCATCTGCGAATTCACAGAAACGGCAGTTTGTCACCTCTCACCATCTACAACAGGTAGCAAAAAAGAAGTAGCAGACCGATCAAGTCTTTACTCTTAGAAAGTCGACACGGCTAAACAATTCCCAAATGATTAGCGAAGCTACTGTGAGTCCACCTATCAACAACAAGCAGACCGATCAAGTCTTTACTCCTAGAAAGTCGGCACGGCTAAATAATCCATTGACGAACAATCCAGAAGTGATCAGCAAAACCGCTACAAGTCCACGTATGAAGAAGAAAAAGGGGGTCAGCAAGAAGTCAACTAGAATCAGTAGTTCGATGAAGTTACCAGAGAAGGAAAATCCAACTGAAGTCAGCGATGCAACTTTGAATACCAACTCAGCAGGTGTCAAGAGTAAATTGGATTTCAATACTCCACATGATGAAGAGGAAAATAAAGTTGAAAATGAGTTTCTGATAAGAAGACTACAACCTGATCTTCTAATATATGATCCACATATTTTGCTAATATTTACAATAATGTCTTGTTTAATTACTTTCAGAATGATGATCTATCACCTCCTCCACCTCCGCCTCTTACAGAGTACGAAATGGAGAGAGACAAAAATGTCTAACAAAAGAATAATTTTTTTGAAAAACTTGGGATGCCTAAATTATTTTATGGAATGAGAAATGAATTTGGAAAAAATAAAGCAAAATCAAAGATGCTTGATGAGGAAAGCGAAGATTATGTTCCAGAATTTGAAGATGATACTTCAAAAAATCAGGCAAAGGTGCGTTATAGCTAAAGAATTAATTTTATGTTGGTAATCATAGACTAGCTTCATTATTTTTTTTTCATTTTATTGTTTTTGTATGCGTATTTTAGAGAACCAAAAAAGATACGGTTACAAAGTCTCAGTCTGGACCAACAACTCGTTCACGAGCCAATGTCGGGTCTGCAACTGATAATAATGCAACTCCGAAGGTAGGGGACGTACCAGTTCATACGCAATCTGATGGTCCACCATCTAGCGTTGAGTTACCACACAATGAAGGGATAGGAACAATGGCGGCTTATTTGGCTATGCGAGAACGCCAGTAGATTAACAGTAGTGGAAGTGGAAGTGTAAGGAATAAGGCTATTGTTGGGAATGTCTCGACAAATATTGAAAACGAAGAAGATGAAGCAGCAGAAGATGAAGATAGTATTTGATTGAGTTCTGATTTTATTAGCCTAAGTTCTCATTTGTGTTTTGCCTAGTCTTCTCATTACTATTGTATGTACTTTGTAACGGTAGTCGGAGCTCCCAGAAGGCTCAGGGGAAAAACAAAGATGGATAAAGTTCATTCAAGGCCATAAGACAAAAGAGTTGTAATCCAAATGAATGATCGGGGCCAACCTATTTCAGATGATGACCAAGTAATGACTGAACTGAGTTATTTTTTAGGAACACTGAAGAGGAGTGTTCCACTTACTTACAAGTCTTGGTTTGATGTTCCTGCAAGTTTGAAAGACACGCTGTGGAGCTATGTGAAGGTAATTTGCAAACTTAATTAGCTGAATTTTACTTAAATATAATAAATTTGTCACAAAAGTAACATGACTGTTCTTTTTAATGTTTGATTTTTATTTAAGCAACGGTATATTATTCCGAATGAATGTGAATATTGGGCATTGAGGTCAATTTGTGACGCTTGGAGGGGATACAAAAGTCGTATTAAAAAGGCACACTATACGGCTTTTGAAAGTAATGAAGAGAGGCTAGAAAATAGGCCTGACGAAATTCCACTTCAAGATTTCAATGTACTCTTGCAGTTTTGGGGAGATAACAAAGTTCAGATATAATTTTAAGTTTTATCACTGATTTTTTTTTTCCTTTTTATTCATTTAAATCAGTCAGATAAACATATTTATTTCATGTTGTTTTTTAGTCCAAGGCCCTTACGAATTCGGCAAATCGTATACGGACACGCACACTGCTGGTCCAAAACTTTTTTCTCAAATTCGGCACAAAATGGTATGTATTTTGCTTGTTTAACTTGTGAATAAACTACATATCCTTGTTTAACTTGTTTAGCAATATTAGTGATATATGTTCTGGAACAATTGGTTTATTATCCTTTTACTATCTAATGTTTTTTAATTTGTATCAGGCCAAGGAATCTGATGGAGAACTTTAAGTTAAAACTCGCAAGAGGAAAGAAGGAAAGGTGTACAAGACTGATGCTTCAATAATGAACTACAGAATTGTAAGAATTTTATTTTCTCTTCAATCAGGTGTCAAAAACAATGCTTCGTTTTGCACTTGATCATCATTATTGTAGAATTAGATCCTGTTTTGTTGAAACCGATAGCAGGATCGATCATAGCAATGGGTGTGATCTTTTACTTTGGGTTTTAGTGTGTATATGCCGCAATTCTTGTTTATAAATTGTTAATTTTATTTAATGTCACATTTTAAAACTGCTTTTTTTTGCAAGAGAAGATTGAAAAAGCAATTGGTGAAGGAAGCAATGATGGAGTTGTTCATGAACTTGTTTCTGATGGAAAGTCGCACGGTCCATCATGGCTTATAGGGCGACACACCAAGTCTCCAATAGTTTCAAAAGCTGCTCCAACAGCAGGCACATACATATAGGAGCTGGCAACGAAGATAACGGAAGATATAGCCGACGAAGTCGAAGCAAAGTGAACAAGATGGTCCAAAGTAAATTTGATGCAAAGGTGGACGAAAAAGTTCTGGAGAACTTGACAAGGATGCTGAAGAAATTGGGTGAAGCAAATCCGCACATGCACATTGATATTGGGGATTTTAGTGCGACAGTTCACAGTGAAGGCACTGAAACTGAAAGCAGTGAACACAGTGGAGGCTCACACTCTTAGTCATGGTATTGGGATCTTTGTGCGCAACTGCAGTGAACATGAATTGATATTTGGTACGCACTAGCTGTGTTTGGAAGTATGCTCTGTGAACATGAGTTTTCTGGCTATGTTTGTAAGTATGTTTGGAAGTACTAATATTTGATGCTCTGTGAACATGATTTTTCTGGCTGCGTTTGTATGTATGTTTTGTAAGTACTAATATTTGTGTCGCTTGTGAATCCGTGATTATCAGTAGTTTAATTGATCAGTGTGATGTTAAAATGTGATTTGATGTTGAAGTACGTGATTTAATGTTGTCGTAGCTCTTATATAATGTTGCCGTATGTAATGTGAACTGTTGCCATTGTTATGATATGGTGTTGCCATTGGATGGTAAAAGTGTTGCAAAGATTAATGCATGTGGGTCCCACAACATGATTCCGTGAACCCGGGCTACAGCCACAACAGGATTCCGTGAACCCGGGTTACAGATTTTAGTGGACCCCACATTTTGTAAATTTAGTACCTGTGGAAACACGGGTGATGATGTTGCCTTAGGGTCGCAAATTTGTTGTTTTTGACTCTAAGGCAACGCGGCAAAAGGCAACCCCAAAAAAGTGTTGCCACAGATCATTTTTTGCCTATACCAACACTTTTTGGAACCTACTGCATCATTTCTTTGGGGTTGGCATGGGTCATCTATGGCGTAGTGAATAGAAGTGAAAGGCTTATAATATATATATATATATATATATATATATATATATATACGCCCCTCGTCCACAAACCATGGACGATATTTATTGATTGTGATTGGTGTGAAAATTGGTTGATAGCGAATGGTTGATTATAATTTTTTGTGGTTGAAATTGATTGATTGTGGTTGAAAAATACCCATTTGTGGTTGAGAAATATTTGGTTGAAACCACATAGGATTAGTTTGTGGAAATGGAAAAAGAATATACATGCCGCCTGCGTGCGAACTAGATGCATGATTCCCCATTGTCAAAAGCTGCGAGTCTTTAAGGTAGAGCGAGGAGCCGTACTAGAGACGGCCCCGGTTTTAAATACCCTACCGTTATGCTATCGAAATTTTGAATAATATTCATGTGTTAGAATTATTTTCATGTGTTGAAACTATATTCATGTGTTGAATAGAAATTCATCTATTGGACGACATTCATGTTTTGACATAAATTGTTTTGATATAAAAATCACCTTTTTATCTATATATAAACTATAGAAAACCTTCATGTGTTGAATCGATATTCATTCATTGAATAGAATTCATGTGTTGAATGGTATTCGGGTTTTAAATATAAAAATCACCTTTTTATCTATATATACAAACTATAGAAAACCTTCATGTGTTGAATTGAAATTCATTCGTTGAATAGAATTCATGTGTTGAATGGTATTCGTGTTTTAAATATAAAAATCACATATATATATATATATATATATATAAACTATAGAAAACCTTCATGTGTTGAATAAAAATTCATTCGTTGAATTGAAATTCATGTGGTGAGTGGTATGCATATTTTGAAAGAAATTGTTTTATAATAAAAATCCTATTTTTATCATCAATATGAACTATATAAAATACACTTGTTTTTAAATAAATTGTTTTATAATTAAAATCATATTTTTATTACCTATAAGAACTATATAAAATAATAGCGTTTTGAAATGAATTGTTTTACAATAAAAATCACCTTTCTACTGGACACATGAATTGTTAAAAGTAGTGAAGTGTTGAAATAGAAGGCAGTTAGATAAAAATATCATTTTTATCAAATGTATGAAAATCATATAGTTTTGAAATCGAAGAATCGATATATATATATATATATATAATTATATTAAATCGAATAACGATGCTGCAGTTCATATTTTGAAACCGTGATTTCAAACGATTAGTGCGGGAGATCCGACCATCGGATTTTCCTGAAATCGCAACCGTTGGGTTCGCTTTGGAAATATCTTTCCAACGGCACCAACTTTGTAAAAATCCCACGGTTGGATTGTCTGGAATGTTTAATTCAAATCTGAAGGAAAACAGCGCCAGAATCGACTATATATATATATATATATATATATATATATATATATATATATATATATATATATATAATTATGTTAAATCGAATAACGACACTGCAGTTCGTATTTTGAAATCGAAACTTCAAACGATTATACTGGGAGATCCGACCATCGGATTTTCCCGAAACTGGAACCATTGGATTCGTTTTGAAAAGATCTTTCTAATGATGAAAATTTTGTGAAGATCCAACGGTTAGATTTTCAGATATGTGTAAATCAAATCTGAAAAAAAATAGCGCCACGACCGCGTTATGGCCCGAAGCGTCGTTTGATTAAATTGGCTATTTTAAAATAAATAAAAATAGCGATAAATCATTATAAAATATTATAAATGATATGGATGTGAAACTTAGAAATTAACTGAAGGTTAGCTAAGTCGAATGGTTTCCTGGATTTTGATCTGATGTTGGTTTCGGCCTTCGGGGTTAATATTTGGGAAATCATTCTCTTACTGATTGACGGTTAGTGACTAATGAATTGAAATAAGGCGTATGTAGTGTTTGTGTGGCACTTGTTTATTATATACGCGAGTTGCTCAGAAAGACCGGGTTATCCCATTCTGAATAACTGAATTGACGATAAGAAATCAAAGATGAAGACGGTGGTCGAAGACCGGAGATCTTCACCTCGTTTGGATGGTAACTGATGTCCTGATTGGGAGGCATCCCGAAATATGGATAATGAGTGGTGATCGTCCAGACGTACGTGAAGATCGATGGGTTTGCGAGGTACATAGTGCCTCCGGTTTCGTTCAGACCCAGGACGGACTTGTAAATAGACTGTGTGTCTGACATTGGAATTTATTCAGTGTGATTGATAGCCATCAGTTGCATGGTGTAAATTGCCTGTGTGGCATGCTAAGATGCAGTGATCAGGGCTTCTGTTGAAAAGAAAAGTCTTGTGGTTGATGATCAAAGCACCACCTGTGTAGCGTAGCTTTGTGTATAACGTGAATTCGCGAACCTCATACCCCGGTATGAACCAGAAACGGGAGAGGACATTAGGGAGGGCTTGCGTTTCCTTCTAGTTAGAAGTGGCGTCAGTGGTTTTACACGCCCTGACGAGTTTGACTTATGTGGTTGTTGCTATAGTGTGGCGCCTCGGTTATATCGGTCGATCCGGGACCGATGGAGTCATTCGTTGGCTCATTTACGCCCCAAAGGGCAGGGAAACGTATTGTTCAGGCACTATAATCCACTCCGTTTGGACCGGCCCTGACGATCCAAGGGACTGTTGCGGCTGTTCCGGAGACATGGGCTAGATTGTCTCGAAGTCAGTAAGGACTATCTTTTTCCTTGGTTCATGACGGAAATCCAATTTCCAAATACGTGATTGTGCGGTTTTGATTGTACATATATATGGCGACATGATATATGGTACCCATGCCGTCTATGATTGATAGTTATGATTGAAATTGTTTTCGAAACCTATAAACACTAGTAATAATATCAAATGCTTTTGTTTTATTCGTATCAACCATATTTTGGGCATTATAAGGTAAAACTCTATCCTCCGGTTTGCGTTTCATTGTGTGATGGGAACTGAGTCTTATAATGGCTTCATTTATATAAAAAGCATTGCGATGTTTAAAAGATTTAATTTTTTTAAAGCACTAGCAATCCAATGGAGTAAACCCATTCTGCGAAAGTGGCGTGGTCCTGTGATTAGCCATATTATAAATGTGTTAAGTTGATTTCTCATACCAGTCCCATGACTGACTCGTAGTTTGTTTCACTTGCAAACTCGGGTGCCCCCTTTTTCTACACGGGCAGCCTTGTATTCAGGTATTAGATGGCTCTTTCTGGATAGCTGGAGCTGAAGATGGATTCTATCATTTATCTCTTTTTACGCTGTTCAGCACCTATTGTGCATATTATGTTTGTTTTCCGCTGTAGACATTTATATATAACCGAACTGTATTTGTACTAAGTATGATCCTATATACTGTGTAACTCTGATGATTATTGTTTATCCAGTGTATCATTTATTCATTATCTGGTGTATTTATTTATTTCTGTTCTGCTATTATTTGTTTCTGTGTTATATTCCAAAGATTACCCTTGTCACCGTCAGTATGGGAAATGGGGTCGTCATAGGATGTCTGACATAGTATTTCCAAACGATCACGTATATTGATTTCTCCAACCGTACCAAGAGTGGAAGCGGAGAAGGAAACTTCTTTTAGCTAACACATAATGTATTGTTGTAGACGTCAATCGGTGATTTGATGGATTTGACGATGTGACATTCAAAGTGAATCTGGTGTGATGATAAAGCGTAGCTTCTAGCCTCATCAACCGGTAAATGACAGAAATCGGGCAGGCAGCATGGCTAAGTCGGTCGCAGCGAAGTAGGTTGTATAATCACCTGATCTAGAGTTTCATTTATTTCTAAAAATTTATTGTCGATACTGTCCTATTCGGGAAACGGTTGCTGATCCCAACCGTTGGTGATATACATTCGATACACTCAAGCGAAATGAGTGGTCGGTCATGTGTGGCTGGGTTGCAAGATGTTCTTGTTGAATCCAGTGTATTCCTCTCTAGAGGTACACTAGCGAAAGGTGGTTCCATACCTTGTCATAGTTGGAAATCCATTACCCAATACGTGCTTGTGGTTTTGATTGTACTATATATGTAGAACATGAGATGAAAGCGTTTCTGCTAGATGATTAATATATTGTGGTTGATAGACATTATTATAATATCAAAAGTTTTTGATATAAAGATATTTTGGAATCTCATAAGGGAAAAACCGGTTCCGTTATATGGCATGGTCTTATGAGATATCGTTTACTTGTTCAACTGTTTTAAACTGTTTTACTCATACCAGTCCCATGACTGACCTGGAGTTTATTTGTTTGTTTCCGTAAACTCTTGGGTGCCTAAATTTGTACGGGCAGTCAAGTAGTCAGGATTTTACAGGATACATTGAAGAGCTGGAGCAGGAGGCTTCAGGATCACATAGCTATAGTTTATTTCCGCTGTGTTGTAAGTGTTGTACTTTGATAATGATGTATATTCAAGTACAGATGTATATTTCAAAGTTATGTTACATATATTATACGTTATTCATTCCGCTGTGAGATTCGTGTTACTCTGATGTTGTGTTCTTCTTCTTCTTCTATTATAAGTTTTTATCTTATCTTTCCTCACCCTCTGTTTTCTTTCTATTAATTTCCTGATTTTCATTTTAATTTGGAGTTGGACTTGTGCTTTTGGTCAGCTCAAATTGGACCGGATTTTCGGGTCATTACAAAAGGTGGTAAGAATGACAAGGGCAAGGATAAGAGAAAATGTCACACTTGTGGAAAGGAAGGTCACTTGATCAAAGAGTGTAAGAGAAGGAAGAACACTTTCTTTAATTGCAGAGAGGTCAGACACTTCGCTAGAGAATGCTCGAAGAAACAGGGATCACAGGGACAGGGACTTCTAGAGTGCAGGTGCATGCTCTCGCGACCAATGCTCCAAATAGAGGTAGAAAAATTTATGTGGAGTGTTTAATTTCTCTTTCATACCACCCTATTTGGACACTTTTTGATTCTGGTGCCTCACATTCATTTATATCAAGTTCTATAGTTGAATCTGTGCAATTAATTACTAGTATGGTAGTGGATCCCGCAGTCGTTTCAAACCCCGTTGGTGGTTCAGCTCATTTATCTATGATTTTTCGAGGTATGAAAATATCTATGTTAAGCGTCGAGTTTGAATGCGATGTGTATGTGCTCGGGTTTATGGGCTATGTGTTGATTATAGGAATGGATTGGCTTACCACATATGGTGTCATTCTGGATTGTGAGAAGAGGGTTGTTAGGCTTCTGACTTGTCATGGGAGGACCCTTGAGATTTCTTGTGACCCACAAGCGTCGGTTATACTTGGTTTCCTTGAGTCTCTTGATGCATCTAACGATGACTTGCAATCTGTGCCAGTAGTACGTGATTATTCTGATGTCTTTGATAAGGTTTGGGGTTTACCTCCGAGGTGCGAGATCAACTTTCGTACATATTTGATGGACAATGCAAAGCCAGTTGCATTGCTAGTGCGCCATATGGCTCCGAGGGAAAGGAGGGAGCTGAGTAAGAAAGTAAGGGAGCTATTGGGAAAGGATTAATCAGACGAAGTATATCTGAGTGGGGTGCTCCTGTAGTATTCGCAACTAAAGATGATGGTTCGCTTTGTTTTTGTGTTGACTATAGAGAGCTGAATAAACTCACCAAGAAAAATAGACACCCGCTTCCAAGGATTGATGATTTATTTGATCAGCTTGTTGGTGCCTCGGTATTTTCTCAGTTAGACTTGGCCACGGGGTTCCATTAGTTGAGGGTGGCTGAGGACAACATAAGTAAGACTGCTTTTAGAACTCCAAATGGTTTCTTTGAATGGCTAGTTATGCCTTTTGGGATGACGAATGCACCCGCTTAATTTGTCGATTTGATGAGTAGGGTGTTTTTGAAGTTTCTAAATAAATTCGTCGTAGTCTTTGTTGATGATATTTTGATCTTCTCCAAAAGCGAAGAAGAGCATGCCCAACATTTGAGAGAAGTCTTGAAAACTCTCCGTGCACATCAGCTTAAAGCAAAGTTCTCCAAATGCCATTTTCGGAGAAAAGAGGTGAGATTCGTAGGGCATGTGGTCTCCAAAAAAGGGATAGCTGTAGATCCCGCGAAGATGGTTGCAGTGCAAGATGGGCAGATTCCTAAAAATGCAACAGAGGTGAGGAGCTTTCTTGGGTTGGCAGGTTATTATAGGAAGCTCACTAAGGACTTCGCAAAGATGTCTGCCGCACTCACAAGGCCGACGAAGAAGAACTTGGCATTTTCATGGGATATTGACTGTGTCGTTGCTTCCCAACAACTGAAGAGGCCTCTGACAACAGCCCTAGTCTTGACCTTGCCTAATGGGAGAAAAGTATTTACCGTTTACACTGATGCATGCGGTACAGGGCTTAGTGCGGTTTTGATGCAAGAAGGGAAAGTAATATGTTATGGGGGTAGACAATTGAGGGTTCATGAGAAGAACTACCCCACCCATGATCTAGAGCTTGTTGCCATAGTATTCGCGTTAAAGACGTGGTGTCATTATTTACTTGGAGAGAAGTTCGAGTTATACACCGATCATAAATCTCTCAAGTACCTGTTCTCATAGTAGGATCTCAATTTGAGGCAACAACGGTGGATGGAGTTCCTAGCTTCATATGATTTTGAGATTGCTTATACCCCTGGCAATGGTAATGTGGTGGCTGACGCACTGAGTAGGTAGAGGATGGCCTTGATTCCTCTGTTTGTGGAGAGAAAGAACTTGGAGTTCATACCAGCTTTTGATTTTAGACCCTCCATCGAGATTTTGCCTGATTTGTTTGCATCCTTGGAGATACGACCAACTCTTATGGACCATATAGGAGATTCACAACAAGGTGACCATAGACATTAGTCATCATGGAAAAGCTCAGAAGAGGGGAGACTTCTAGTCACCTCATTAGATATGCCGTAGATGTAAAGAGGTTGTTGCGATGAGATGGAAGGCTTTGTGTTTCTCAAACTGGAAGCTTGACAATGGCAGTCCTAGAAGAAGCCCACCATTCTAAGATGAGCATTCATCCAGGTGGTGATAAGATGTACAGAGACATGAAGAGGGTTTTGTTTTGGGCCAGGATAAAGAATGATGTGGCCGAATTTGTTTCCCAATGTTTAGTGTGCCAACAAGTTAAAGCTGAGCAAAAGAAGCCCGGTGGATTACTTCATCCTTTGGAAGTTCCGCAGTGGAAACGGCAGAGAGTCTCTATTGATTTCATGGATGGTTCGCCTAGATCGAAGAAAGGCAACACTAGTATCTGGGTTGTGGTAGATAGACTCACTAAGAGCACTCACTTTATTCCAGTTAAGAGTAAGAGGACGGCATCATGGTTGGAAATAATTTATGTTCGTGAAATAGTTCATCTTCAAGGAGTACCTTGCAGCATCGTAAGCGATCGTGACCCCATCTTTACTAACGAGTTTTGGAGGAGTTTGCAAGAAGCATTAGGTACACAGTTGTGTTTGAGCACTGCTTATCATCCTCAGACCGATGGGCAGACGGAGAGGGTGAATAGAATTCTAGAGGATCTTTTGAGGCTATGTATTCTAGACTTTGGAGGGACTTGGGAAGAGCATTTCCCTTTGGTAGAGTTTGCATACAACAACAGCTATCAGTCCAGCATCGGTATGGCACCATTCGAAGCATTGTACGGATGGCCCAGTAGATCACCAACTTGTTGGTGGAAATCTACAGAAAGATTATTACTTCGACCAGATATGGTTAGAGAAACGTCCGAAAAGTTTGACCTTATTCGACGATGGATGAAGATAGCCCAAGATAGGCAGAAATCCTATGCAGAAAAGAGAAGGAATGACATCGAATTTGAAGTGGGGTCTTTGTTTTTATCAGAGTGTCATCTCTGAGGAATGTGGTTCGCTTTAGATCGGTAGGGATGTTGGCAACTAGGTTTGTGGGACCATTTCCCATAGCCGAGAGGATTGGCCAAATAGCCTATAGAGTAAAGCTCCCAGAAAGTCTATCCGGTATTCATGATGTTTTCCACATTTCTCATCTTCATAAATGTTTATATGACATCGCGAAAGTCGTTCAGCTGAGTGTGTTGGAAGAAGTAGAAGTGGAATGGGAAGCGACAATCAGACTAGTTCCTTCCCGTATTCTTGGATCAGAAGTTAGGAAGCTACGCAATAAAGAGATCAAGTTGATAAAGGTTCAATGGGGAGATAACCCAGAGGATGCGACTTGGGAGACCGAAGACAAGATTCGTGCTTCGTACCCTTTCCTTTTCGAGGGTATGTTCTTAACTCCTTTTTCCAAAGTTTTATCAGTACTTGTTTTTATCATTTGAGTATATCTTATCCATAGTATTTTTCAACCTTTAGATAGGAATCCTATGGGTGTAAACATGTGTTTGAAACATGTTATGTTTGATGGATGCAAGCATTTGCTAGTGGCTCCCTGTGGATGCATATGCACACACATTAGGCACTAAGATCGGCTCAATCACTTTCATACTGCATATGGATTTGTGTGCATTTTCTTTTCTTTTATGGATGGAAATGAACGTATTAGCATATGGATGTTGCATTTGTACGAATGAGTGTGCACACATATAGAACTTACATGTTATAATAGGATTATTTGCATACATATTGGATTCATGGCACTATCATACATTGCATTAAGGAGCTCAACTTAATCAGTAGACCACCTGATTTTCACATTAGTATTGGGACATACACACACACCTTTGCACATAGTCATATAAGCATTAGAAATCTTTAAGGACAATGGATGCCAATGATTGGTGGATGAGTAGATGGATGCTGAATGGTAGGATACATTCTTTTCAACTTCGAGATTTCGGGGACGAAATCCTTTGAGTAGGCGAGAATCTAACATCCCAGATTTTTAACGACACTAAAAGAGGATAAATTTAATTTAATATTCAGAATTATGGAAAATGGACTACGCCATCGCGTCCGTCTCGAAATTCTGGTCAAGATAGACATTTGGTTTGCATAAAATGGACACCATATGCAGAAGTTACGAGGGTTTTAAGTTTGTATATGCGCAGAGAGAATATATATATATATATACATATGAGTCATGTGGGAGTCAGATATGAGTCAGCACCTTATCCATAACAATTCAAATTTGAAAAAGAAAACGTGGTGGTAGATTTCCTGCTCTAAGGGGCCGACCCCCTAGAGGGGTGTTGACACCAGGGTCGACCCACCCACAGGGGGTGTCGACACCCCTAGGGTTGACGTGGCATAGTCTGTTTGGAGGGTGGCAGCTATAAATAAAGCTCCATTTTCACTTGTTTTCTATCCTGAAATGCAATTCAGGCCAAATGCTATCAGTAGACGGACTAAACCTAATTCTATTCATCTTCTTCAAACCAAATTCTGAGATTCAAGCATTGATTCAACACCAACTTCTTTTCTACCTTAATAATCCAAACACTGTGATTTGGTTACTTTTAGGTTTAAATGAATAAAAGTAAATTATGAAAGACTGTGATTTCGATATGTTGTAAATTATGAACCTATGCTATTGTTGAATCTTATACTATGTCATGATAGATCTACTTTTCTAGATCTAATTAAATTGTGGTTAATCTATTATGACACCTTTGTGGATCTTGATTTGTAATTGTATTGTGGTTAATATAAATTTGTTACAGTTACAACATTGTTTAGATCTAATTATTTCTGTAAATCACCTCTCACTGTCATATTGTGGTCAATTTAGATATGTTATAAATTGGACATGTGAATCCATATTTAGATCTAAACATGCTACTATGTCATCCTAATCATGTTAGATCGAGTTTTAGCATTACCTAATCACTAGATCTGTTTTTATGACCACATTATAATATGTTAGATCCAGTTTTTTCATGAGATCTATTTTTATGCCCACCTTGTTATTATGCCAAACATGCCTATGCCAGTACATATGTTATTGCCACGTTTTTTAGAGGATCATTATGGACATTGTTCAAATCATTTTTCCCTTTTACTGTTATGACTAGGCTATTATTTAGCCAAGATATGCCATGAGTTATATGCGAATGTGCTAGTTAAGGAATGGGGGAAAAAGATTAGTATTGGCATAATGCTTATAAACATTAATTGGACATATATTTTAAATGGATTAATGGGTATGAAACACCTATATAGGGATATTATTAATTAATTGATTAACTAATAAAGAAATGCCTAGGATTACAATTAGTATTTGTAATTACACTTATAACACGAGGTTAGGTTGCATTACCGGTGGAAGCCTACCCAGACCCAACAAGGCATATCCAGCGGCCAGTAATGTTGAACCTAATGTGGGAGGTCTAAGTGTACAAATACGACTCGGGCTAAGACACGAGGTTAGGCCCCACTTGTGGAATAAGTCTGCCCGGACCCGACCGACACATCCAGCATCCACAAGCTGTAGGCCTAATATGGGAGGTCTGGCCCATTATAACCATAAATGGACTTGGTCATAAACTGAAATACTTAACCTAGTTGTATCATAAACATGAATAAGGGTTAAGTAAAACTGGGTTGGATAGTGGGTGGGTTAAGAAAATCTGAGGGGTTGGCAATATTTACATCTAGGCCCACAAACTTAACCCTACAAGGTTATGTAATTAAAGACACCTAGTGGTATACATAACCGGTGGAAAATATAAAAGTTATGTAATTAAAAACACCTTTTTGGGTAAGCATAACTGGTAATAGGGCTACGTAATTAAAGATACCTAGTGGTATACATATTCGTAAAAAACCTAGTGGGGGATACAATACAAAGGGGGGAGCTTGTATCATATTGTGTGGGACCAATTTCAGTCTGTAACCTGGAGTAGGCATCAAATAAAGTACTTTGTACTAAGAGGAGAAGGGGCACGCTTACTGATTGATTGTAAGAGATCCGAACGTGGAGGACAGTGTGGGTGGCGCAAACCAACCGGGTCATGTGCGTGCATGAGCCGGGCAGAGGGGGATAAGACGACCATGATACCTGTAGATATGGAGCCGTGCATATCAGTTAGGGGTTGCCGTTTTAGGACGTGATACATCCCACTGTGGGCCGACATAGAGTATCTACTGAGTAGGGAGACGATCGATTAGGGTAGTACTTACGGCATATTTGGATGTATGCCCATGTCTACCACCGTGAAGTGTAAGGGATCATCTCATTCTGGTTATACTAGTAATAGTGCAGAGTATTCATTAGAAGCGTACACACCTTATCCTGTCTACCTTGTCATACTTTCCATTTATGTAGTGATCTCTCTTATCCACTTTATATGCCTTTCATGCTACTTTTATTTAATTACTTTCTAAAAGTAACTAGACTCCCCAGACTTTTTGTCTGACCCTTTTTGTTTCGTCTTATCTCTTCACCTGCTAGGAGCTGCTTTCGAAGTATGGCTCAAGTTCTTATCTCTACTTTGACTTAGCTTTTTTATTTGGGGAACTATGTTTTTTTTATACTTATGTACTCTTATGGTGTAAGACAGAATTTATTTTATTGTAATGGTTTTTGTGACTTATGGTATTGTGGACCACGATATTATGATTTATGTTTGAAATAAAAATTTGAATTTCCGCTGGTATCTTATTTATATCTTTCTTCTAATTATTCTGTGTCTGTTTACCTATAATGCTTCATGGAACTTAATGCATTCCCTTTGTGAGTGACATTAACGGACGTGGAGTGTCACATATTATATACTATCCCCCTCAATTAATGCTAATTTTTGATTAGGCAATATTAATCCATATTAGGCATATCATCCAGTTAGGTTAGGCAAGTAGCTATTCTTCACCTGCTACAATACTAATGGGCTACGTTAACTATGGTGTTAGATATATTAATACATGAATAGGCGTTGTTATAATTTTGATCAGAAGTACTTAATTATCTTCTTCATCTGTATCTACTGTGTTTCGCTCTTACCTGCCCATCAAAATTCTAGTCTGGAACCGGAGCAGTGCCGCCACCTTCCCCATACTACGGCTTAACCACTTTATCAACGCCCCACTTCACGTTCAAAAGAACCTGCAAACTCAAACCGCAAAGCCACAGAACCTTTCTCCTTCCCCAAAACTATCACGTCCCTATTGCTTTTTGTATATCCTTACTCCTACTTCGAAAATTTGCAGCCCACTACCACTTTCAACATGTTTGCACTGTAAAACGTCTTCCCCAAACTTTCCTTTTTCTTCCTTCCTTAAGCCATCTCTCAAAACAAACTTCTCTATTTATGACACCACGTCCAGTCCCCTTCTTTTTCTTCTATCCCACCTAATTACTACATGTATTTTGTGCGTTTACTCCCCCTGTCTTCCATCTCTGACCCCACACTCGAACCACAAGAAAACGCAAACAGCTCCTACTGCTTCACATCCCATTTACTATTAGAAACGAGAATACTCCACTAAGAAAATTCACGCGCGTTGCCTTCTCCCGACATATTTTCTTCTCTACAAGTCACAACCTTAACCTTTAATGCATACCAAGTTTTCTCTTTTTCTTTTTGAGTATATACGTTGGAAATTTATTTATTAATTAATATAGAAGTATTCAGTTGTTGTGTCCTTCTGCTGAGATGAAAACGAAGCGAGTGGCCTTTATATAGTTGGAGGAGGAGTTGGATAGGAACGATGTTCTTTCACTCAGTAGGAAGTAGGAGCACAAGTGGTTTCAGCTGGAGGTGTAGGCATGCATGATGTTCCCCATTCGGGCATGGAATTGTTGATATAAAATGAAAGATGGAAAAGGAACCGTAGGCAAGAAAATCAGATAGTTGTGCGAACTTCCTTTTCTTCATAGTTGTGTAGTCAATAGGAATGGGTACTTGTATATAGCTAAGTGGTTGTGGGTGTTGTCCTTAAGGGTAGTTGTTTTAGCTACTTAAAACTTAAGCATGTGGGTTGGTCGTTGGCTAAAAAGAATGGGTCTATACATGATTTAACAAGTCCTAGGCTGGTGGTAGCTATTATATGCAATATATAAGAAGTTAACCGTAGGTAGTTTATAAATAGGGTGGAATATTCGGCCACGTTTTGATTGGAGACAAGGCGATACTGTGTTGTTCTTATTCTGATGGGAGCTTTAATTGCGTTGAGTAGTAGGGCAGGCAGCTACATTTATTATTGCTTGAGGCTTAAGTTTCTCATCTAGTATGTGTGTAGGGTGACAACTTTCAAAACATGGCATGTGATCGAATATATTGTAACAACCCGGAAATTCTGAGCCAATTAAAATTTTTTATTTTGGCAATTTTGACGAATTTTGAATATATAAAATGGATTATTTTAAATAATAATGACGGTAAATTTATTTTGAATAAAATTCGAACGTATATATTTATATAGATCATCGTTAGAATATAAATATTTATTTTAAATTATAAAAGGAATTGAAAATGGAGCGGTAGTTCGATAATTCGATTTCAAACTTCAAATGAATGTACAGGATTCAAAATAAACCGGATTTTAGCGAAACCAAAAATATTAGAATCTAATTGAGAATATCTTTCCAACGAATCCGAAAAATTTAAATTTCATAGCGGGAATCAAAAGATACGTCCAGTTAAAAATTCAGAATAGTCGCTATGGAATTCTGGCCCTTAAAAATGGAAATTTTGCAAACGACCTCGGTTTTCAACGAAACCACTTTTGTTGGATCCGAGATGTCAAGTTATTGCTAGGTTTCAAAATTCGTAATTTTATGAATCAATATGTGAGCGTGGCAAAGGAAAACGCGTTTGACCAGTTTTAGTTGATTTTATTTGACTGGAAAATGGCCATTTTTCAAACGGTCTCGGAATTTGACAAAATTAGTTTTGTTAGGACTATATCGTAAATACGAAGCTAGGTATAATTTTTTTTGGAATATTTCGAGTTAGTACGTGACCCCAGTAAATTGAAATGCGCGTTCAAATTCAATATATAGATTTATATTTTGATTTTGACGAAAACTGATCGAAACGATCGAATCAGCTTACGATACATATCCCATTGTTCGAAATGGGGGTAATTAGCTATGGACGACTGGCGGTGGGTTCGATTTGGAGGTCGAAATTAAAAGTTGCTTTTTGAAATTAAAAATAATAAAATAAATTTATTTATTTATTTAATCCCTCACTCCATTCTCCCTCCCCTCACAATTCAGTTAAAACGAAATAAATAAAAAAAAGAAGAAAAAGGAAAAGGTAAACGCGTCGCCCCCTGGATCTCGTGCGCCGCCAGCCTCCTCTCTCCACCGCCATACCTCACGATCGCAGTCCCCTCCTCTTCTCGATCTCCTCCGTCCCCCACTCCTCTCCTCTGTCGTTCGAAGACCGCACCCCTCTTAAACCTGCCTCCACCGTACTACCCGCCGTCGAGCACCCCCCTTCACCAAAGCACCGCTGTGCCTTCCCCAGGCCCCACCACCGTATCGACAACCCCGCTCCGACCTCGCAGCAACAACCCCCCCTTTCCTCCAATTGTAAAGGTATGTTTTTAAATTTATATTTATTTATTTTTATTTACATGATTTAATCGGTTAGTATATATGAAGTGTAATATATAAAAGAACTATTTTTAATATAAAGGAATGATTTTTAATGTATATAACACTATTGCTTTTAAATATGAAAAGATGAGATCTTTGTTTAGAAAAAAAATTGGTTTTTATCATAGACAAGGATTGATTTTTATAGTAGAAAAGAAGTGATATTTATCTTAGTAAAGATTAGATTTTGTTCATTGAAGAGATTAGCATTTGCAATAACAAAAAGATTTGATTTTTAGTAATGAAAAGGAGAGATTTTTTAGTTAGATAAAGAAATGATATGTATACAGATAAAAATATAATTTTTATCAAGAGGAGAAGAATATAAAAATACGATTTGTATTATGATATTAGCAGAATTAAAAATATGATTTTTATAAATTAGTAGAATTAAAAATATGATTTTTATAAAGTAGAAGTATTAAAAATATGATTTTTATAAATTAGCAGAATTAAAAATATGATTTTTATAAAGTAGAAGTATTAAAATATGATTTTTATAAATTAGCAGAATTAAAAATATGATTTTTATAAAGTAGAAGTATTAAAAATATGATTTTTATAAATTAGCAGAATTAAAAATATGATTTTTATAAAGTAGAAGTATTAAAAATATGATTTTTATAAATTAGCAGTATTAAAAATATGATTTTTATATAATAGAGAATATAAAAATATTATCTTTATATATGTAGCGAAAGAAAGATATGTTTTTTATATAATGTAGATAGTAAAAATTCGATCTTTATATTAGAAGTAGAAATATAAAAATATAATTTTTATATAGAAAGAAGCGTTGTAAAAATATATGAAGTAGAAATAAAAATATGATTTTTATTTATTGAAATGAAGTAATAAAAATATAATTTTTATTATGAACAACGTGAAAAGGACTGCATTAGAATTTTGAACAAATCCAGACAGTTCAGCAGTTCAACAGCAAAGCACGACGGAGTTGAACCCTCTGTGAGAACTTCTCACCATTAATTTAATTTTCTAGTTAAAATATATAATAGGATGCAGACGGTGTTTAGCAGCACCCAACACCCGTCATCCACAAACCATGGACGACTTGTTTGTTTGATTGATTTTGATGTGTAGTTGATTGTGTGATGTGAAATGAAATAAAATATTTATTTAGTTAAAAATATTTTATAGTTAAAAATATAATTTTTAACGTGTATTTAAATTGAAATAAATATATATAAACAAATCGGACGATTTGTTTATATAAACACATTTGACTGATATTTATTGGGCCGATAAATTTTACACATCGCCCAACTGCACAAATAAAATCTGTGTTTGATTGATTGAAACCCCACACAGGTATTGGGATGATATATGACACACACTAATCCCAATAATTAGTTGTATGTCGATCGATTGATTAACAGACTGTTATAAGCGTTGAATATTTATATTTGATGCTTATACAGTGTAGAATGCACTTTGGATGGTGGTTGATTGTTTATCGTCATTGTTGTATATATGAATTGGATGAAATCCATATAACTAAAATTATATGGTAATTGACTGAGTCTGATTCCAGTTCAAAATTATCGAATAATTTAAAATAATATTCAGTGAATATTGAAATGTGAAGCCGTGTTAAGTAGTTTAACACCATTTTAACACGAACGGGAATTTTGTCGATTTTATTTGTTTTATAATGAATATTGAAAAGTGATATCAAAATTGAATTGAAATCAAATTGAAAACGAATAGAAAATGAATTTAATTTGAATTGAATATAAAATGAATTCGATTTGAATTGAATAAAAAATGAATTCGATTTGAATTGAATATAAAATGAATTCGAATTGAATTGAAATCAAATTGAAAACGAATAGAAAATGAATTCGAATTGAATTGAATAGAAAAGGAATTTGAATTCGAATTGAATAGAAATGAAAATGAATTCAAATTGGATTGAAATAGAAATTGAATCGAATTGAATTGAAAATGAATTCAAATCGAATTGTAATCGAATTGAAATGAATTCAAAATGAATTGAAAACGAAATGAAAACGAATGGAAATTGAATTGAAATCAATTTGAAACGAATTTATAAGGAAAAATTCAATTTTGATTTAAAATTGAGTATGAAGTTGAAAATGTTTTGAAAACGGATGTAAAACGAATTATAAAGTATGTTTTGAAAGGAAATCGACAAAATATTATATATATATATATATATAATGGCTTGAATAGAACGCGCCGCGCCACGGCAGTTCGTGAATTTCGACCATTGACTTTGAACGGACATTACGGGAGATCCGACCATCGGATTCTCCTAGAACCGGAACCGTTGGGTTCGTATCGAAAAGAGATTTCTAACGAATATTAGAAATTAAAATTCTAACGGTTGGATTTGGAATTATGTCCAAATCAAATTTGGAAAAGGTCGCTTTTATTGCAGTTCGATGGTCGTGGATGGAAATCGACTGTACGGGCCTTGATAAAATTATTAAAAATATCAATAATTAGTGTAAAATCATAAGAAATGATTTGGAAAGAATTGGGATGAAAAACTCCATATTTGAAAAGATAAAAATAGATTTTTATCGAAATGAACTAGTTTTGAGGTTGAATTATAATTCAATTATTTTTAAATGAAAAAATTGGATTTGAAATGGTTTTGAAAACAACCAGAATTTCCAATATATAGATTGGAAATGGATTTGAATCGAAATTGTCTTTGGAATATTTCGATGTTGGATTTCGTGATTATACAGATATTGTTACGGAAATTTGAAAGATACATTGATATCGTTATTTCCAATACAATATTTGTTTGTTATTGTATTTGATATTGAATATAAGCCGATATATTTTCTATTCAGAGCCTTGTATTTAATATCAAATAGGATTTGGGTTTGTCGTGAATGGTGTCTTCATTAACACTGTTCTTAAACCCAGTGGAGAAAAAGATTAAATCTTTTTATTTAGATTTAATGAAGAATACCAATCAAATGGTATTTAATTGGAATTGAATTTGAATTGATTTTTGGGTTTATCGTGAACGGTGTTTTAAATAACACCTGTTCTTTAACCCGATAATTAATGGAATGTGGATTTTGTTTATCGTGAACTATGTTTTAACAACATTCGTTCTTTAACCCGATTACAGTGAAATGTGATTTGGAATTTATAAATATTTTGTTAAGATTTAAAAGAGATTTTCCAAAGTAAAGTTTTCCAATTTAATAAAATAAATTGGAATGGAATGGAATTCGATTTGGTAATAATCGAACTGAATTTCTGTGGAGGAAGACAACTAATATATCTGGAATTTAAAAGGCTTTGCCGTTATTCCATTTATATTATTAGTCGGATATGGAAGTTTATATGGATTATATATATCGATTTGTTTACCATGAATATTCCATTGTAAATGGAATGTGATTTTGGGTTTATCGTGAACCGTGTTTTAAATGACATTGGTTCTTTAACCCAGTTAAAGACATGATATATGGTTTCCTAAGTTAAAAAATCATTAATATTGATTTTTGGGAAGATTAAAACCAAGTGGAGTTTTAATGAATCTTTAATTAGATTGAAATGATCGAGAATGGAGTATCACCAGTTTTACTCCAGGCGATAGTTAAATCTTTAATTAGATTTGAATGTGAAATGGTAATTGAATTTACCGATGACACAGTGGTGTTAGATATGAAGTATGACCAGTTTTACTTCATTGGATGAATAGGTTGGGATTGGGAAATTTAAAATAAATGATGACTTCGGCAAGGATCGCTAATCCCGACTAGTTTGAATTGATATTCAAAAGAAGATTAAAGAATAAATTTAAAGAATTTATCTTTGATAAAATTAATGGGAACCTTTCCCAAAGTATAAGAATATTTGAATAAAAGAATATTCTGAATTGGAATGAGTCGTATGTTGTGTTTGTATAACACTTGTTTATTATATAGGCGAGTTATTCAGAAAGATCGGGATTATCCCATTCTGAATAACTGATTCGACGTTGTGTCGAGGATGGAGACGGTGGTCGAAGACCGGAGATCTTCACATCGTTTGGGTGATTACTAATGATCTTAATTGGGCTGTACACCCGAGAGGAGGGAATCAGTTGGTGATCGTCCAGACGTGTAACACCCCACCTCCGCCAGGGTGGCTCTTGCAAGCACTCTGACTTTGGAGGGGCGTTTGTACCGGGTAAACATGCATAATGATATATCAAGGCAGAACAAGAACATATGTATATATGTAAACAGAGTAAATAAGATAAGTAAAACAACAGAAGATTTCAAACTATTTCAAAACAAGTCTGGTACAACATAATGTCAACTTTCCAAATACACAAGTCTAGATAAAAACAACATCACTGAAAAACTGAAATACATAAGTACTATCCCCAAAATAAGTGATAACCATGGCTAGCTTCATGTCAAGATCGTACATGAGCTAAAATCCCACAAGCAAGCGATCAGAAATCCAAGCTAAGCTCCAATATTCCTACCCTGTGAACCTGGGGGGGGGGGGGGAACGGAAGAAAAGAGGCGAAAGAAAAACAGGTCAGTCAAAAAGACTGAGTAAGCCCTACTACAATCAATGTAAACTGATAAAGTTAACTGGCATGAGAAGCAGGGATGAACATAAGGATAACTACATACTGGCATGATAGATAAAGGTGTCATCGCATAATCAGGTTTAAGGTTTTGCACCACATGTGTACTAGCAAACTAACATGACTTGAATAAACACGTATTGATCCCTTGGCCCAAGCTTTGACCCAATAACATGAAATGACCCTAATACGAGGTCCAATAACATGAAGTGACCCTAATAGGAGGTCCAATAACATGAAGTGACCCTAATACGAGGTCCAATAACATGAAATGACCCTAATACGAGGTCCAACCAAACGGTCTAGTCGATCGGCTCCCTATAAGCCTAACTCGTCACGTGTTGGTGTCAATATGGCCCAAACATAATTGTGGTCAGACTGTGCCGGGTCTCCCGTCGGGTGTATCAAGCCCTAGGGTGTCAACCCCTGGACACCATAAACGCAAGTGCACAGTCTAGATCTACTGGTACCCATGCTTGACTTCTCCAAATACGGACTACGTGCACGACCATAGTCCGTCCGAAACTACATCGGCGTACCACTCTGCCGTCGTTTTTGGTCACTTACCTCAAGTCCAGTAATCGTGCCCCCACCCTAGCCTAGTCCCTAGGGTCTTAATGATACAAACTTGGGATTACTGCTGGAGTGGACCCTCATTGCTAGGATTTTCTAGTGGGTTAAGTATGGTTTAACCCTCTTGCTAATCATGGATTAACTTGGTTAAGTGTAACGATGAGTTCACGACTTAACCCTGATTAATCTACCAAGCCCAAATTGGTTAAGTATTTAGTGGACCATGACTTAACCCTAATCATGAGGCATTAATTAATTAATGTGCCTTAACCTCTCACATTAGACATTGTTGCGATTACTAGTTAAGCCGGTCGGTTCCGGGTAGCTTTACACCACAACTTGGTCTAACCTCGGGTTCAAGGTACAACATGACCAACTTCTCACATTGGGTCCTTTTGTTTGTAGCAACTAGTTAAGCCGGTCGGTTCCGGGTAGTTTTATGCTACAAACTCAACCCAACCTCGAGTTGGTCACACTTATATTTTCTAAGTGTCATGTCCATCATGTTTCCAAAACATATTACAAGTTTTCAAGCATTTGGGTAGACCTAACTTAATAGGTAAATTCCCAATGGGTAGACCTAACTTAATAGGTAAATTCCCAATCTTATGTTTTTATGTCTTTTAAGTTTACCCAACCCCAAACGCAATCCCATTGCTTACATATCGCAATAGCGCATAAAGGATAGAAAGAGGGAACTTGGCATAATCATGACATAAAGGTGTTGAAGCCACAAGTTTAACATGGTGGCATATGAAATGTACATATGTTCATATACTTGCATATTACATTTTTAGGCCTCAACAACATGCATAAAACCAAACTTAGCATATAGGTGATACATGGTGATAAATGACATGTAGAAGTTGCCATAAGTTCGCATTTAGCCTCACATGCAAGTTATCATAAGGGATATGATAACTTACATGTTGCCAAAATGCAACCTTTAGCATAAAGCTTGAAGCTTTAAGCTCATAACCCCAAGGTAAGCTTGCATAACATGATAACATGAGCAAAATGATCAACCCAAACTTGCATAACATAACTTGCATATCATATGGCAAACTTGCATATCATAACATAGCAAACTTGCATAACATAACATGATAAACTTGCATATCATAACATGGCAAACTTGCACAACATAACATGATAAACTTGCATATCATAACATGGCAAACTTGCATAGCATAACATGGTAAACTTGCATATCATAACATGGCATGCTTGCATAACATAACATGATAAACTTGCATATCATAACATGGCAAACTTGCATATCATAATGATCAACCAAACTTGCATCATTCATTTAACTTTAGAGTTTAAATATGAAAGTAGAAAAGGGCTTACAAGGCTTATGAAGACACAAAAATATATATAGACTGAGACAAAGCCCTTATGCAATCAAATAAACCCAAAATGCAAGCTCCAATAGAAAAACCCTTGAGCAAAAATGATCAAAACCCTTGCTTTATGATGTAAATATGGAAACTTGACTTGAATGCAAGCTAATGACACTCATACAAGCTTGAAAACACTTGTATGCATGGAAAATCTCTCATAGAAATAACTTAGGAATTTTATGAAGAGAGTGGAGGCCATGAGAGGAATCATTTTTCCGTAGTTTAGTTACTTGAATGAATAATGATGATTTAGGGTTAGGTTGGGGGCTTATTTATAGAGATTAGGATTAGTTTTAGCCTTAGGATTAAACCCTAGTTCCAATCTCAGCCCTCAAAACCGAATCTGGCCCCAAAACCTAACCAAGACCCCAAAATGGTGCAGCAGGCAAAGCTGTCCGGCTGAACCAAGTCGACAGCCAAGTCGACAGGGCTGTCGACTTGGGTCCAACCAAGTCCACTCCCAAGTTGACAGGGCTGTCGACTTGGGTGCTCTGGCGGGAATTTTCCCGCCTGGCCCAATCTGACCGTTTTTCGAATTTTGAACCCGAAATTCGAAATCTGTTTTGAACTTGAAATTTTTTGAAAACTTCATTGGGCCTTAATCGGGTCATAGGACTCCGATTTTCAAAAACTCGGACTCTATTTCGCGTATTTTTCCGAGACGAACGCAATGGCATAGCCCATTTCCCTTGATTCAAATTTATAAATTAAATTCTGACTCGATTTACGTTATAACAGGTTATTGAAAATACGAGTTGTTACAAGACGTACTTGGAGATCGATGGATATGCGAGGAATAAGGTTCCTCCGGTTTCGTTCAGACATAGAACGGACTTGTAAATGGATGTGTGTCTGACATCGGATTTCACTCTGTGTGATTGATATTGATTGCATTGCGTGAATTGCCTGTGCGGCATGCTAAGATGCAAATGATCAAGGATTCTATTGAAAAGCAAAGTCTTGTGGCAGATGATCAAAGCACGGCCTTTGTGGCGTAGCTTTATGTAGCGTTAATTCGAGAACCTCACCCCCCGGTTGTGAACCAGAAACAGGAGAGGACTTCAGGGAGGACATGCGTTTCCTTCTAGCTAGGAATGGTGTTAGTGTTTTACACGGCCTGACATTTTAGTTATGTGGATGATGGATTGCGAGGCGCCTCAGTTAGATCGGATGATCCGGGTCCGATGGAGTCATTTGGCTCATTTTCGCCCCATAGGGCGGGGGAACATAGTGTTCAGGCATTTTAATCCACATCGGTGGACCGACACTGACAATCCAAGGCTTGTCTATGCGCTTGCCTGAGACATGGTAGGCTAGACTCTCTCGAAGCGGAGAGGACGATCCCTAGCCTCAGTTCACAGACGGAAATCCAATTTCCAAGTACGTGACATTTGCGGTTTATATTGTAAACCTATATATGGCGACATGATATATGGTACCCATGCCGCCTATGATTGATACTTATGATTGAAATTGTTTTGACACTATACAATTATAGTAATAATAAAAGATGAAATTTAGCGTATCAAGCATTCTTTGGCTATTATAAGGTAAAACTCTATCCACCGGCTTGTGTTGCATTGTGTGATGGGACCTAGGTCTTATAAAAGCTTCATTTTTCGAAAAAACATTGCGTTGTTTATTCTAAGCACTAGTATTTTTGGAAGGAAACCCGTTCCGTGTTATACGGCGTGGTCCCTTGAATTACTCTCTTTTAAAGTAAAGATTTAAATAACTGTTATAGTTCTTACACCAGTCACATGACTGAACTGGAGTTTATTGTTTTAACCTAAACTCAAGGTGCCCTTATTTTCGACACAGGAAGCTAGTAGTTTTGGTTTTGCAGATTTATATTCATAGGATCCTGATTTATAGCTGTAACGATGCTCGGAAAGCTCTGTATCCGTGTATTACTTTCAGTTGTGTTTTGTATTGTTTTCCGCTGCTTTTTTTCGCAGTAACTTAACTCGGGATCTAATCCCATAGAGATGTTAAATTTGATTCCTTTAAATTCAATGGGATAAATTGTATCTTGATGATACTGAATCAGATCAATATTATGAATAAAAATTTGTAATTTATTGTAATCTCTGATATTTATTGAATGTATAATATTCATTTATACTTGGTATAATCTTGTATTCTGATGGAATTGTTGTAATTAACAATGAAAGATTCTTCTGTTTGTGTTCTGATTCGTCTTGTCCTCAATTCTATCTACGATTTCCCGTAAGGGGGATTTCGGGTCGTCTCAGCTTGGTATCATAGCTCTGGTTTACAGAGCTTGAGAACAAGACACATTAGAACCATATGAAAGAATTCATCAGAGATTGGATTAGTAATATCCAATGAGAATGACTCGTTAGAGATAGGATCAGTAGTATCCTAGAACGAGTGTGAAGAGTATATTTTTAAAATGAAAACCAATTTTGGTTTTGAAAATTTAAACCTTATACGTATTTGAATATTTTATTTGTATGGAATTTGGACAATCCGATATATAAAGATTTTGCATATACGCCTTGCAAGCGTGTATTCGAAGTTTTAATATACTGGATAGTTATAGAATCACACTCTAGTTGCCCGGGGATAATTCTGGTAATGGGGCACCATCGCCAGTATTTATTTTCGAGTTTTGAAAGTGAGATTTCTTTATTTCCATTAGACTAGTGTGAGAACCAAAATATAGCTTGGATACATTGTTGTGATTTGGCATCAAAAATGTGATCTTTGACTATATATCAAAATTATGAGTTTGAAAAGCAAATTCACTAATTGATTGATGGTTGTGTTGTATGATTATTCGGTTAAAACATTATGTGAATGAACGGTGAATTTAGGCCAAATTGAACCAAATATTGAACTGTATTGAAAATTGTTTGGAATTACATGCATATACATGTATATACATTGAATAAGTCATAGCAAGGAGGCTAGAGAAGAGGAAAAAAATTGTTTGCCCGACAAATAAGTACATGTTTACTAATTTCTTGGGTTTTTGGATGGTTTTATGAGCCGATTGGCTTTTTCTTTTTCTTTCGGATTGAAGAAGGCCATGGGAGGCTATATGAAATATCCCGAAGTCCCCGGTAAAGGGGAGGTTATATGAAATTTTTTGAAAATTTAGGGTGTTAGCCAAATTTTTGAAAAATTTGAAAGGTTCTTAGAAACCGAAAAGTCGAAGAACTTAAGCTGTAGTGAAAATTATGGAAGTTGAGTTGATTAGTTAAACAACTTTCAGCTTCGTTCCTTTTCGGGGACGAAAAGTTTTAAGTGGGGGAGATTGTAACAACCCGGAAATTCTGAGCTAATTTAAAATTTTTATTTCGGCAATTTTGACGAATTTTGAATATTTAAAATGGAATATTTTATATAATAATGACGATAAATTTATTTTGAATAAAATTCGAACGTATATATTTATATAGATCGTCGTTAGAATATAAATATTTATTTTAAATTGTAAAAGGAATTGAAAATGGTGCGGTAGTTCGATAATTCGATTTCAAACTTCAAATGAATGTACAAGATTCAAAATAAACCGGATTTTAGCGAAACCAAAAATATTAGAATCTAATTGAGAATATCTTTCCAACGAATCTGAAAAATTGAAATTTCATAGCGGGAATCAAAGGTACGGCCTGTTGAAAATTCAGAATAGTTGCTATGGAATTCTGGCCCTTAAATATGGAAATTTTGCAAACGACCTCGGTTTTCGACGAAACCACTTTTGTTGGATCCGGGATGTCAATTTATTGCTAGGTTTCAAAATTCGTAATTTTCTAAATCAATATGTGAGCGTGGCAAAGGAAAACGCGTTTGACCAGTTTTAGTTGATTTTAATTGACTGGAAAATAGCCGTTTTTCAAACGGTCTCGGAATTTGACGAAATTCGTTTTATTAGGACTATATCGTCAATACAAAGCCAGATATAATTTTTCCAGAATTTTTCGAGTTAGTATGTGACCCCAGTAAATTGAAATGCGCGTTCAAATTCAATATATAGTTTTATATTTTGATTTTGACGAAAACTGATCGAAACGATCGAATCAGCTTACGATACATATCCCATTGTGTTCGGAATGGGGGTAATTAGGTATGGACGATAGGCGGTGGGTTCGATTTGGAGGTCGAAATTAAAAGTTGCTTTTTGAAATTAACAATAATAAAATAAATAAATATATTTATATAATCCCTCACTCCTTTCTCTCTCCCCTCACAATTCAGTTAAAATAAAATAAATAAATAAAAAGGAAAAGGGAAACACATCACCCCTTGGATCTCGTGTGCCGCCGGCCTCCTCTCTCCACTGCCGTACCTCATAATCGCAGTCCCCTCCTCTTCTCGATCTCCTCCGTCTACCACTCCTTTCCTCTGTCGTTCGAAGACTGCACCCCTCTTAAACCTGCCTCCACCGTATTACCCGCCGTCGAGCACCCCCCTTCACCACAGCGCCATCGGGCCTTCCCCAGGCCCCACCACCGCATCGACAACCCCGCTTCGACCTCGCAGCAACAAACCCTCCCCCTTCCTCTAATTGTAAAGGTATGTTTTTAAATTTATATTTATTTATTTTTATTTACATGATTTAATTGGTTAGTATATATGAAGTGTAATATATAAAAAAACGATTTTTAATATAAAGGAATGATTTTTAATGTATATAACACTATTGTTTTTAAATATGAAAAGATAAGATCTTTGTTTAGAAAAAAATTTGGTTTTTATCATAGACAAGGATTGATTTTTATCGTAGAAAAGAAGTGATATTTATCTTAGTAAAGATTACATTTTGTTCATTGAAAAGATTAGCTTTTGCAATAACAAAAAGATTTGATTTTTAGTAATGAAAAGGAGAGATTTTTTAGTTAGATAAAGAAATGATTTGCATACAGATAAAAATATAATTTTTATCAAGAGGAGTAGAATATAAAAATACGATTTTTATTATGAATATAAAAATATAAAAATACAATTTTTATCAAGCATTCTTTGGCTATTATAAGGTAAAACCCTATCCTCCGGCTTGTGTTGCATTGTGTGATGGGACCTTGGTCTTATAAAAGCTTCATTTTTCGAAAAAGCATTGCGTTGTTTATTCTAAGCACTAGTATTCTTGGGAGGAAACCCGTTCCGTGTTATACGGCATGGTCCCTTGAATTACTCTCTTTTAAAGTAAAGATTTAAATAACTGTTTTAGTTTTCACACCGGTCACATGACTGACCTGGAGTTTATTGTTTTAACTTAAACTTTGGGTGCCCCTATTTTCGACACGGGCAGCTAGTAGTTTTGGTTTTGCAGATATATATTCACAGGATCCTGATTTACAGCTGGAACGATGCTCAGAAAGCTCTGTATCCATGTATTACTTTCAGTTGTGTTTTATATGGTTTTTCCGCTGCTATGTAATTTATTGTAATCTCTGATATTTATCGAATGTATAATATTCATTTATATTCTGTATATTCTTGTATTCTGATGGAATTGTTTTAATTAACAATGAAATGTTCTTCTGTTTGTGTTCTGATTCGTCTTGTCCTCAATTCTATCCGCGATTTCCCGTAAGGGGGATTTCGAGTCGTCTCATATATAGGCTGTGAGATAGCCAAACATAGAATGGCTAGTATTCCTTCGCTTGAAAGTCGTGGTATTGAACACATACATATATAATTTTTATTTTCATTCATTTTGGGCATGTCTGTTTACATACGGTTATATAATTCCATCGTTATCTGCGGTTAAATATAAAATATTCATACGTTAAATACGAATTCCAAACATAATGAAAATGGATATGCTGCTCTGTCTTGGCGTTACAGTCCCAATGAAACTAATTTCGTTGAAAACCATCTCCGTTCGCACAACATCGTTATTTTAATTTCAACATATGTATCCGTTCATCTTTAAATTGCACGCACCGATAAAACAACTCTGATTGACTCCAAGCTAGAAAACTAGCAATAACCAATTATACGTACTTTAATAAAATTCGTTTTGTCAGAAACGGGGGTTGTTTGAAAAATAATTATTTGTACAACTTATATAATACCATTATAAAATAAATTCCAAAATAATTAAAATTAATAATAATAATAATTTATTATCGTCATAATATAATATACAGTCCCAAATATAAAATCAATATGGGATTATAGCTTAATACTATCATTTCGAGCTTAACAATATTCAAATTCTATTTAAAATCTTAATTAAATAACGCCATGCTAGAAAAATTGCCATGCCTAAATAAACGTTATCGTTTATTAAAGATTTCCACAACAACTATTTCAAATTTTGAATTGGATCTAATTTACAATATATAAATTGAAATCTGCATTTTTCTCTTCCATTATAAAATTATAATTAAATAGATTCAAACGTTTTCTTGTTTCACACAATTCCAATTTATAACGGATTCTGTAAATTCAATTGAAGTTCAAAACTCAATATTACGAACTACCGCGCCTTTACGAGCTTGTTTTAAATTAAATATAAATATAAACGTTTAATCGCCGTTTAATAACGAATTCTATATCAAAATCCATTAATATTTCTAGTAAAATGCTTAAAATATATTTAAATATTTGAAATCAAATGATCGAAAAATCCGGGACATTACATTTTCCCCCCTTAAAAGAATTTCGTCCCCGAAATTGCTAAGTAAGGAGAATGGTTCAAACCCAATTATTTTTAAAATAATTATTGAAAATATTATCAAAATAGTTTCTAACTTTATAAACTTTACGAAAAAATTCGCCAGCACCTCCTCTATATTGTTCGATCCAAACAACTACAAATCGCTATTCCGGATCTCTCGCCGATCAAAAGAAAATAAAACCCAAATGGCTACCCAACTCAGGGGTATAAAATTAATCATCCAATCAATATAATTAAGGTTTACCTATTTGTCGGGCAACCCATACTCTAGTTATGAGGCAAATCAACCAACAACTCTTTCTACTCTTTCAACCTGCAACAACTCAATATATAATGTAGATAACTATTACATGGTTAAATCATCTAGTTCCATTTCATATTTAATGTTGTCTGAATTCGTTATAATGAAATTTATTACTCAATTCTTATCTAGTTGCTGATGAATTTTTATTATACAAACAATCAATCACAATCAATATAACTCAAATCATTCCATTTTCCTTTACAATTTCATTTAGTTTATTTTCGGTAAAATTCTGGTTTATTTAATTCCATATTTAGAATTCTATTTTGGTTATAACAACCATTCAAATTTATAATCCAATTTGATTGTTCAAATCAATCAAAGACACCAATATATCAATAATTTGATAAAATTGTTTCTTTATATAAAAATATTTTTTGGGCAAAATTATTTCATTTACCCTCTTTACAAAACAATATTGTATCAATTTCCAGTCCAAATTGAACAGACCAAACAACACAAATACAAAACATTTTTATATAAAATTTACAAATATGCTCTCTCATATATATACACTCAACTCAATCTAGGGTATTACTAACCCCAACTCTATCGAGTTTTACCACAGAGCCAAGGTTATTCCTAAACCATTGCTCTGGTAGCACTGTAACAAACAGGGATTTTCGACCCCGAAAATCGACACAAAACACCATGTCGAACATTCAAGCGCCGAAAACACCAGAACGTTTATAGAAAGAAATTAGAGGGTGAGATAAGAAAGAAAGAAATATTAGAATAGAAGAAGAAGAACCAATACAACCCAGAGTCTCACATCGCAGCGGAATAAAATACTACACATAAATAACTCTTTATCTAGAGCTTTTAAAATTACTTACAATATCAGAGTACATCATTACTTCTGGACAGTTATAATAATCTGTCCTCATATACAACACAGTGGAAAAATGTTAATACGTCTAAACTTCTCCAGCACGTCTTTTGAACTTCGTAGTGCCCAATAACCTGGACCTGTACAACCCGGTCTAACCCGAGCATTACAAACACTGGTTCAATCTAGTGAACCAGAGTGAGAGAAACACACTACGTTTTAAGGGGAACCATCCAACCTGACTTTAAAGTTCAAAATATTTTTCAAAGAAAAGGATAATCATAAGACCAAATCCACACATAAATAAGTATGGCTTTTACCTTACGATAACCAAAAACATTTTCGAAATCATATTTCATTCTGATATTATGATAGTGTCTAAATACAAATAAATAGAATCTAGCGGAACGCTTGCATCTCACGCTCCACATATGTAGTATACAAACCAAACCTCGGGCTCTTATTGGAGATTGGATTCCGACTAGGACAAGGTATGGATCCACCTGCCGATAGTGTATCTCTAGAGGATAATACATTGGGTTCTACAAGAACGTCTTGCAACCCGGCCCACACATGACCGAGCACTCATTTCGCTTGAGTGTATCGAATGTATATCATCAACGGTTGGGAGCTACCCACCATTTTCCAAAAAGGGATAGCATCGATAGATTAAAGAAGCAAAACGAATTTCTCTAGATTGGTGATTATACACCCAATGGGTGTGACCCACATAGCCATGCTGCCTACCCGATTTTTGTCATTTCCCGGTTGATGAGGCTTGAGGTTATAATCGACTTTTGGAACATCTGGCCACCATTCACATCGTCCACACAAGTCATCCAGGAACAGGATGAACTGAAGGCAACCTCCTACAACATCCTAGGAATCACCCTAAAGATCAGTAGCGAGTAGTCCTTGCAATCCCTAGATTTCAACCACTAAAGAATCACAGTATATCTCTAGGGATCAGTCAGAGATTGTAAGTAACTCTTCCGTTTTATGAAGATCTACGGTCTTCAATTGTTCCATCTCGATCAACATCTTCGACCTATTCGTATTTATTGGTCGGAATGGTTTTCAAATATAAATTCGATCCTGGCCTTTCCGTACCAACAGCGCATTGGCATAATTTTGATAGTCCGTTATATAACTATAAAAAAACAATCATAAAAATAAAACAAATCCATTGGTTTAGTACACAACATCACTTGGCCTTTAAAATAATATAATAGTTGCAATACCATAATAATTTCTCAGTTTTAGTATATAAATGTTCTTAAATCATTTCATTTATATACTTAGAAAAAATATCTTAAAAGCGTATCAAAATTCTCCTATCAATTCTTATTTCAAAACATTGCTACAACATTATTTATTATCTATAACTGGAAAACCCTTTAACTTATCATTTTAAATAATCGTTACGATATCTCCTTTGTTTCGTTATTCGAACACTATAATCGTCACTTTCCTTCTCAAAATAAACTCATTTCAAATATCATTTCCTTTACTTTGAAACTATCTTTATATTTTCACAAATCATTTCATATCCTCAAGCCCATATTATTTCCTTTTTAATTTGGGATTCCATAATATATATTCCCAAACCCTCCAAATAACGTTACGCTATTATTTTCCAGATAAATTACTTTTAACATCTCCACCATTATGACTAATACCATCATTCGATAATCCTAAAGTCATTAAAGTTGGGGTATTTTAATTACCTCTCAAACCTTGATCGACAACGTTCTTATCTTAAGATAGATATCAGTTGTAATACCAAAAACTGATATCTCATTCCCAATTTCAAAACAAATCCCATTTTAGTTATATCATCATGAAGCATCATCTATTATTTAATACAATGAATTTATATCGCATCATTTAACTTTTTTTCCAAACCACTTTAATTCAAACTTTGGTTTCCATTCCATCAATTCCTAACCGCAAATCAGTAAGAAAATAATCCACTAAATGTCAACCCCGGAGGCAGAAAACAAAATCAGATCAATATTCAGAAAATCAGTTATCTCACCTGATCCCAGTTAAATTTTAATCCTTTAATTTCGTATCCTAGGTTATATTTCATTTTAAAAAAATCCATTCCAAATAACCCATCTCAATGATATTCAATAAACTCGAGTTTTATAACTCCGTCCAACCTGGATCCAATTAAATAGAATTTTAAATAAGCATTCAGTTTAAAATTTTAATATAACTTAGTTTATATTATTATAAATATAATTTACTTAAAAACTTCACTTACTATAAATAGATTCTTATGATTTCATATAAGTTCATTAAATATATTTTTAATCCCAAGATCTTCGGTTTTGATTATTATTAAATAAATAATCATCAATTCAATATAATTCCATTTTTAATTGTAACTTAAAAATAATTAATTAATTTCAATTATAAATCGTTACATTAATCCTTGCTCACTTTCTTATCCATCTTAGTAATATAAGAGTTAGCTTTATAAAGCATTCAATAATTAAGATGAGGCATGCGCTTCGCACACGACAGATTTTGGTACAAAAATGGTTGTTGGTGGTTTAAATACACAATATATATGTGGTTTGTTTATTTCCTTTTTTATTTATAAACTTCATTTAAAATAATATATTTAAAAATCTATATTTAGTTATAAAATAAATTTCATAACTTCATTTCTATCGATTCACCTAACATTAAATCAATCTTTATAATACAATTTGTATTTTGGTCATCTGCTACAAATTCCCCAACCAATTTCACACATTTGTTAATAACCAAATAAATGTTGAATTTGGGTTTAATATTCAATAACCAATTCAATAATCAAATCATATGGGTTCAGCAGTCCATATAATGATCATAAACAATAAATTTGATTGGTAACGGTCAACTAATAACAACCATTCGATCATCTAATTTAATTTATTACGTTCATATTATTATAAACGTAACCAATAAGGTAAGTTAACTTATTTGGCAATCATCGTTAAAAATAAATATGTCATTTCATTTAAATTAACCAACCATTTAATTGATATAAAAATATTTAACATGCATCCAAACAACATCAAACAACCCATAATTAGTAGCGATAAATACAAATAATAAAACCCAACTTATAAGAATTATAAGTGGGAGAACTGAGTGAGTTTAACTCACCTTGTGTGACGATCCCCAAACCCCGTATCATGGAATTAAGGATAATCATTGGAATATAACACATTAATCATTATTAGCAGAGTTCAGATAATAACATAAGTATGAAATAGAATAATTTTACGTCAATATGACTGCGGAATCATAAAATGTAATAAACATCAGAGTATCACAGTGTAGGATACAACTTAGTGCGTAATAGGAAATGATCAGTCTACATCAAGATCACTGGGAAATATACATCAAAGAGTACATAATAGAGGTAAATCTGTCCACATCGCGATAAGCAGAATCATATACATAAGATACTAATGGCGGAATGTCAAATAGCCAAAATACCGAGATATCTAGTCTTCGCCATACAAGCAAAAAGGTGCACTCCATGCTGCAGTGCAAAAGCCAAAATTAAACATGTCACCTGTCACAAGGCTACTCGTGCGAAGATAAGGGCTCCCGAGTTTGCAAAGTGAAAAAAAACTACGAGTCAGTCATAGGACTGGTATAAGAAATCTACTTAACTGGTTAAACAACAAAAATAAAACAAATCATAGGACCACGCCACTCTCCTGGAACGGGTTTACTCCATTGGTTGCCAGTGCATTAAATAAAGTAAATTATTTAAACAATGCAATGATTTTTAGAAATAATGAAGCCGTTATAAGACTCGAGTCCCATCACACAATGCAACGCAAACCGGAGGATAGTGTTTTACCTTATAATGACCAAAATATGCTTAATACGTGTAAAGCAAAATCATTTGATATTATTACAAGTGCGTATATGTTTCAAAAACAAATTCAATCATAAATTTCAATCCTAGAAAGCATGGGTACCACATATCATGTCGCCATATATAGGTTTGCAATCAAATCAGTAATTTCGTATAGGAAATTTGGATTCCATTGTGAGTCGAGGCAAGGGATGTACTCCTCGCCGGCTTTGAGACACTCTAGCAAATGCCCATGGATTCCCAGCAGAGAACCCTTGGATCCTCCAAGGCCGGTCCACACTTACGTTTGTGGATTGGTGTAATGACCCGGACTCTTAGGGGTTAATTTTAAAATATTTAATATGGATTTAAATATTGAGTTAAGTAAATAAATCAATTTTTATAGGGAGTTATCGATTTAAAAATCAATTTCAATTTAATATTGAAAATATTAAATTATCAGAATACGAAAATGGAATTAGATGAATTCAAAATTTAATTTGAATTAAATACAGTTCAAATAATTAATAGGAAATTTTATTTAAATTTATAACGATAGTAATATTTGATTATATTGAAGAATTTAAATAGTTTGAAATTTGATTTAATCGATTTAAATTAATATCTGTTCCGGATGATCGAACTGGACTTCGATACTTATCCCAGTGGGTTCAAAATAATGATCTTACCCTAGGAATGTCACTTGTTGGGTTCAGTAAGGAGTTCAGAATCAACGTGATAATTTAAATTTAAGGAAAACGGTTATCACGAACTAACCAAACCCGTGATATATAGTCACTAGTGGAGGTCTCGACGAAGTCGGAGGAGATCTGGGTCCGAGTGTGACTGTGTTAAGGAGGGATTCCGATGGTTGAGATGGGGTTCGATGGTCTGATTTGTACATTGGCAACTGTCTGACGTTGAGCGAGATAGGCAGAGGAGTTCGAATGTGGGTGCAGTTTTGGCAGTAGGTTTTGGAGAAGTGGATGGTGCAAAGTAGGTCAGATTTCTGGTATCAGACCTTGCGATTTTTGAACTAAGGTTTGTGGAGAAGATGATAAAAACATAACCAAGGTTATTATTATTATTATTATTTAATTTAGTAAGTAATTAAATAGAGTTAATTAAGTTATGGTTGCTAATTTAGTTGATCAAATTCCTTATAAGTCTTGTATTTAATTAATACAAGGGTGAAATCAATATTGGAGCAGTGAGTTGGAAATGACGGTGTTACGTTCTTGTCTGGGTGGATTGAAACCGTAGATTATAGGGAAGAAGGGGAGTTATTAGCCTAAAATCAAGGATTAAGTACAAGGTCCTGAAATCTCAACAATAAAACAAGATGGACTGGTCCGTGATAATGAGTTTTTCAAGCTAGTAGTGGATGGAATTAGCAAGTAGTTGAATTTAATCAAACATGGTTCGATTCAATTCAAAAAGAAACTAGAGTGGATCAATCTAAAACCCTGGTGAGTAAATCTCACCTATTTGTTTAGAATTATTTTTATATCGTTAAAAATAACTGTTGTTGCTTGTTTGAATGTTGTTTGGTTGATTTAAAATATATATAGTTATTTAGGATTGGTTGACTATTATATATATATTGGGTTGATGATTGGTTGGATTCCCGCAGTTTCATTAGCGGATGCCCGCGGTACCATAGCGGATGATTACCCTATACGCCCCACGCTATGATTAGTGGATCACCTTCTATACCGCGATATTCTGCCTCGAAGCAGGATGGGTATTACTATGTTGACTAACGTCTGTGGATGCAGGAAAACTGGTTGGAGGAATCCAACTGGATTCCTAAAAAAT
The DNA here is from genome assembly GCA_030737875.1 of Allium sativum. Lineage (NCBI taxonomy): Eukaryota > Viridiplantae > Streptophyta > Magnoliopsida > Asparagales > Amaryllidaceae > Allium > Allium sativum. The sequence goes on along the minus strand of CM060923.1, from coordinate 414,626,897 downwards.
ATATTATCTGTTGTAGTTTGTTTGATTTCATATATATTCATATATGATGTGTTAAAAATCAAATGATGGAAAATTGGTTGATTGATTGTTTAAAATATCACTGGGGCTTAAAGGTGAATAATCAGTTGTATGGTATTGATTATTCGAGTAAGTAGTCTTGTCTGTTTTGACGTTAAATGTTATTCAGTCAAGGTCTGAGAGGTAATTATACCCCAACTTGGTTGATTTCATGATATACCGATAAGTAGCAAGATTCAGGCTCGAAGATCAATGTGAAATGAGAATTAGTTAAATACTGTATTTGGGTTGTCGTAACGATGTTTTACACAACATCTGTTTTAACCCAAATATGTGCAAAGCTTGGAAATAGAATAATGAATATTTCTAAAGCTAGAAAAATAAAAGAAGGCAATATATGGAAATGTTTTCCAAAGAACGTAAAAGGCCAATATGGTTATTGAAAATATTTGGTTAACAAATATTGATAAGAAATAGAGAAGAGATTTAATTAATGGAATATTAATTAAAGGTTCAGTGATTGTTGGATGTTTGGATGAACACTTGTTTTATTCGATAGTTAAATCATCGACTATCGAAACACTTGTTTTTATTCGATAGTTAAATCACAGACTATCGAAGTTTTGACCATCGTTGTCAATATGGAGAGACCGGTTGGATTATTATCCGAAGAACCACTCCATATCGGCAGTAGCGTGCGAATCAGATTATATAAAGATAATCGAAGACGGAGTAGAGTGCAAGGACTTTTTCTATTAATAGAAATAGTGCCTTCAGTTCATCCTGTTTCTGGGTGACTTGTATGGATGAATGTCTGACAGAGTATTTCCAGAAAGGCCACGTACATTGATTTCTTCAACTGTACCAAGAGTGGAAGCGGAGGAGGAAACTTCTTTTAGCTGACACGTAATGTACTGTTGTAGACGTCAATTAGTGATTTTCGATGGATCTGACGATGTGACATTCGAAGTGAATCTGGGGTGATGATAAAGCGTAGCTTCTAGCCTCAACATCCGGTAAATGACAGAAATCGGGCAAGCAGCATGGCTATGTAGGTCGCACCTATTAGGGTGTATAATCACCTGATCTAGAGTTTCATTTACTTCTAAAAATCTATTGTTGATGCTGTCCCATTCAGGAAACGGTTGCCGATCCCAACTGTTGGTGATATACATTCGATACACTCAAGCGAAATGAGTGCTCGGTCATGTGTGGCTGAGTTGCAAGATGTTCTTGTTGAACTCGGTGTATTCTCCTCTAGAGATATACCAACGGAAGGTGATTCCATACCTTGTCATAGTTGGAAATCCATTACCCAATACGTGCTTGCGGTTTTGATTTTATATATATGTGGAACGTGAGATGCAAATGCTCCACTAGATTGTTATTTACTTGATTTAGACATTATTATAATATCAAAAGAGTTTTGATATAAAGATAAGTCAAGTGTTTGGATTTTCATAAGGGAAAAACCCGTTCCGTGTTATACGGCGTGGTCTTATGAGATATCATTTAGTTTTCTGAAACTGTTTTAAACTGTTTACTCATACCAGTCCCATGACTGACCCGGAGTTTACTTTGTTGTTTTCCCTAAACTCTTGGGTGCCTGAATTTGTACGGGCAGTCAAGTAGTCGGGAATTTACAGATATACTGGAAGAGCTTGGAGCAGGAGGCTTCAGGATCATATAGCTATAGTTATTTCTGCTGTGTTGTAAGTGATGTACTTTGATATTGATGTATATTCAAGTAAAGATGTGTATTTCAAGTTATGTTATATATATTATATGTTATTCGTTCCGCTGTGAGATTCGTGTTACTCTGATATTGTGTTCTTCTTCTTCTTCTATTCTAAGTTTCTATCTTATCTATCCTCACCCTCTAACTTCTTTCTATTAATGGTTCGAATTTCCGTGATATTTGGGGTTGGACTTGTGCTTTTGGTCAGCTCAAATTCTACCGGATTTTCGGGCCATTACAGTTGGTATCAGAGCTTAGGTTGAGCGAATACCTAGGTTGTGTGGAAATGTTCTCATTAGAGATAGGATCAGTAGTATCCTAGAATGAGTTGAGTGTATATATATACGAGAGAGCGTATTTGTTATTTGATATAAAAACCATTTTATATTGTGTTGACTAGTATGTTGAGTGGATTATGAATTTTGGTCAAATCGTGGGACGCCACGATGTCGATGGGAGTTTATAAACACTTGAACAGATGATTGGACACGATATTGTTTTTAAATAGTTAAGTTGATTGTTAGGATTATAATCAAATAAGATTATAAAAACTGAAATAGTTATATATATATATAACCAGTGGAATTTGTATATGAAATCAAATATACAAATGAGATAAATTGAAATTGAATTCCAACCAGAATTCAGAATTTAAAATCCTGGGAGTTCGGAAAATATTTTTTCTAAATGAATTTTGAAAGAAATATAGCACTGGAGTCATTCAGTAGCTGGGAAATAATTCTGATGATGGTCGCAACATCACCAGTGTTCATTTTCGAGTTTCTAAGTGACAAATTGCTGCCTTAGAAAAGTTTTGATGGAAATTTGTTTGAAAGAAACAAGTTGTTTGAAAATTCAGATGTTTTGAATTTGAGATAGATATAAATATATGTATATATTTATATGACTTCAACGAAATTTTGAAATGGGAATTGGAATATAGATTTCAAATAGAAGTGAAATGGGAATTGAAATATAGATTTCAAATAGAAGTAAAATAAAGGAATTTGAATATATATATATAATTCAAATAGAAGTGAAATAGAATTTGAATTCAAAGGAATTCAAATGAGTTTGAATAAAGAAAATTCAAATAGAAATTGTATAAGAAAAATTGAAATGGAATTTGAATTCAAAGGAATTCAAATGGATTTGAATAAGAAAAATCAAATAGAGATTTGAATATTAGAATTCAAATGGAATTTGGTAAAATAGAATTTCAAAGAGAATATAAAGTGGAGGTTGAATATTTGAATTCAAAGAAAATATAGAGTTTAAATAAAATTTGAATTCAAAGGAGTTAAAATAGAATTTAAATTAAAAGGATTTCGAATAGAAATTGAAGATAAGAAATTCAAATGGAATCTGAATATTGTAAATATATAGGATTTGAATATTAGAAGTGAAATAGATCGGGAATATTATGAAATGGATTGGATATATATTAAAAATATATCAGAATGGAGTTGAATTTAGTATAAACGAAGTTAAAACGTTTATATTTATAAATATAATTAAAACGAGCTCGCCGTAGCACGGCAGTTCGTAAATTGGCGATTCGAACTTCAATTTAGTATACAGAACTCGATTGAAGTCGGAATTCTTTGAAACAAGAATCGTCGAGACCGGTTGAACAATAGTTTTCTAATGAAAGAGAAAAATCTGGATTTCGTCGTGTAGATTTTGAGTTATGTCAAAATCAAATTTTATGAAAAGCAGCGCCAGAAACCATTAAACCACAATGGTTTATATATATAAGTAAAAGGATTTTTAAAGTAAATAAAATCCGAATGGCCATGAGGAAAATATAGACTTGAGTTATAAAATAAATATGAACTCCAGTGAAGTAAGTGTAATGATTTTTAAGACAAAAATCATATTTTAAATAGTTAAATAGAATTAACTAAATTGGAAAATAATTAGTTAAAGGAAATTTGAATCGAAATTGGGTTTTTGGATAAGTGAAAGAGATTGAGAATTTATATTCGGAATCGAATATATAACTCTAATTAGATTAGTTTATAATTAAGTTGACATATATTTGAACAAGTGATATTCAAATAAAACGGGTGAAATAGGCAAAACGGTTAAGTAGCAGCTAGTTAAATGGGAATTTGAATGATTGAAATTAAATTTAACTTAAGTAAGTTAAATGGATCGAAATGAATAAATTGAGTAAAATCAATGTGAATGAAATATGAATTGGGTGTGAATAAAGGAAAAATATTTGTAACACAAATACCAAGGAAGTTATGTGCAAACAAATAGAAGGAGAAATATTTGTAAAAACATTTACAAATAGAATTTTAAAGGGGAATATTTGTAAACATTTACAAATAGATTCAATGGAAATATTTATTTATAGAAATAAATAGAATGTTATAAATGAGATATTTATTTGCTAAATAAATAGAGTTTAATCAAAGGAATATTCAGAAGATGAATAGAAAATGGAAATCTGTTTTTAACAGATAAATGGAAAGATTTATTTATAAATAACAGTTTATAAATTAAATTAAATATTTATCATTCGATAGATGGAATATATAAGTCTGAACTTATATAGAGAAGAGATATTGGTTTTTAACACCAATAGTTTTAAATAGAAGGGGTACACAACACTTGTATAAGTGAAGTAACGTTATTAAAGAGAACATTTATAAAGGGAAGAACCGTTATAAAAAGTAAATCTTTATAAATGAATAAACGTTATCCAATAGGAGTTATTCGAATAGGAGAAGTCGATTAGTGTTAGAATAAATCGATTAGAGTAAGAGTAAACCAGATAGAGTTAATTGAACATAGTTAATCGAATTAGGAATTAATTGAATTTTAGTTATTCAATTAAAGTTGATCGAATATAGTTATTGAGATAGAGTTAGTCAAACATAGTTACTCATGATAAGTTATCATTTCGTACGACTGCTAGCGTAATTCGCAAGGCTGCAGATAGCCTAGGACGGTCGGATGTTTCCTGAGGGAATCAGGCGTAACCATTGTGATCGCTGCGATCTAGAGTCAAGCGAATGGAGTTAAATCGAATATTAGTTTATTCGAATAGAATTAAAGGAGTTAATCGAATAGGAGTTATTCGAATAAAGTTAAAAGGAGTTAATCGAATATTGGTTATTCAGATAGAATCAAAGGAGTTATCGAATATAGCTTATTCGGAAGGAGTTATCGATTATTAGTAAATCAAAGGAGTTATCGATTATTTGTTAATCGAAATGAGTTATCGATTATAGTTTAATCGAAAGGAGTTATCGATTAGTTAATCGAAGTGAGTTATAGAATATTGGTTATTCGATGGAGTTAATCGATAAGAGTTAAATCCAATGGAGTTAATCGATAAGAGTTAAATCCAATAGAGTTAATTGATAAGAGTAAATTGAATAGAGTAAATCGAATATAGTTTATTCGAAGAAAGGTTTTCGAATCTAGTTATTCGGAATAGAGATTATCGAATATAGTTATTCGAAAAGAGGAGTTATCGGATATGAATTTATTCGAAAGAGAGTTACGTAAGGAAATTTGAAATGTTGAGTATCAACATAAATAAATATTGAAAAAAATAAAATGGGTTTGTAGCACTTTTTTCTACCTTAGCAATTTCGAGGACGAAATTATTTTAAGTGGGGAAGATTGTAATGACCCGGACTCTTAGGGGTTAATTTTAAAATATTTAATATGGATTTAAATATTGAGTTAAGTAAATAAATCAATTTTTATAGGGAGTTATCGATCTAAAAATCAATTTCAATTTAATATTGAAAATATTAAATTATCAGAATACGAAAATGGAATTAGATGAATTCAAAATTTAATTTGAATTAAATACAGTTCAAATAATTAATAGGAAATTTTATTTAAATTTATAACGATAGTAATATTTAATTATATTGAAGAATTTAAATAGTTTGAAATTTGATTTAATCGATTTAAATTAATATCTGTTCCGGATGATCGAACTGGACTTCGATACTTATCCCAGTGGGTTCAGAATAATGGTTTTACCTTAGGAATGTCACTTGTTGGGTTCAGTAAGGAGTTCAGAATCAACGTGATAATTTAAATTTAAGGATAACGGTTACCACAAACTAACCAAACTCGTGGCGCCCTTATTATCACGAACTAACCAAACGCGTGGCACCCTTATTATCACATACTAAACCAAACTCATGGCGACCTTTTTGTCCACAAACTTAAATCAAGTTTCAGCAATATAAAAAGGGCCGCTCCCTTCTAAAAAAAAATCAAAGGCCGATCCTCAGAAAAACAAAATCGAAAACCATCGTGAGTTCAAGGAAGAAGATAAACAAAACGATGTCGCGATTCTCGAAACCGATTGACGCTTGAAAGTCCACCCAAGTCCCGAGGCGCTCATGATTTTAAAGGAGGCGGATCTCGTGTTGTTTGAAATTGAAAGGAGTTCGGCGTGGTGCTTATGGAGGTGTAGTGCGTTGATCGATAGATTCTGGAAGGAGATAATAGAGATGAAGTTAGGTGCGATTGCTGTTGGGGCATTCAAAGTCGCGATAGTCACTGGTGGAGGTCTCGACGAAGTCGGAGGAGATCTGGGTCCGAGTGTGACTGTGTTAAGGAGGGATTCTGATGGTTGAGATGGGGTTCGATGGTCTGATTTGTACATTGGCAACTGTCTGACGTTGAGCGAGATAGGCAGAGGAGTTCGAATGTGGGTGCAGTTTTGGCAGTAGGTTTTGGAGAAGTGGATGGTGCAAAGTTGGTCAGATTTCTGGTATCAGACCTTGCGATTTTTGAACTAAGGTTTGGGGAGAAGATGATAAAAACATAACCAAGGTAATTATTATTATTATTATTTAATTTAGTAAGTAATTAAATAGAGTTAATTAAGTTATGGTTGCTAATTTAGTTGATCAAATTCCTTATAAGTCTTGTATTTAATTAATACAAGGGTGAAATCAATATTGGAACAGTGAGTTGGAAATGACGGTGTTATTCGTTCTTGTCTGGGTGGATTGAAACCGTAGATTATAGGGAAGAAGGGGAGTTATTAGCCTAAAATCAAGGATTAAGTACAAGGTCCTGAAATCTCAACAATAAAACAAGATGGACCGGTCCGTGATAATGAGTTTTTCAAGCTAGTAGTGGATGGAATTAGCAAGTAGTTGAATTTAATCAAACATGGTTCGATTCAATTCAAAAAGAAACTAGAGTGGATCAATCTAAAACCCTGGTGAGTAAATCTCACCTGTTTGTTTAGAATTATTTTTATATCGTTAAAAATAACTGTTGTTGCTTGTTTGAATGTTGTTTGGTTGATTTAAAATATATATAGTTATTTAGGATTGGTTGACTATTATATATATATTGGGTTGATGATTGGTTGGATTCCCGCAGTTTCATTAGCGGATGCCCGCGGTACCATAGCGGATGATTACCCTATACGCCCCACGCTATGATTAGTGGATGACCTTCTATACCGCGATATTCTGCCTCGAAGCAGGATGGGTATTACTATGTTGACTAACGTCTGTGGATGCAGGAAAACAGGTTGGAGGAATCCGACTGGATTCCTCAAAAATATATTATCTGTTGTAGTTTGTTTGATTTCATATATATTCATATATGATGTGTTAAAAATCAAATGATTGAAAATTGGTTGATTGATTATTTAAAATATCACTGGGGCTTGGGATATTGATTTATAAAAATATCAAAAAAGGGTATTTGAAATTTAAAAGGGGAATTCTATTTTTATAAATAGAATTTGAATTTTAAATGAAGTATAGAAACATTAACTTGTTTTGAATATATATATAAACAAGTAATTGAATTTATAAACTTTGTTTATAAATGGAAATGTGGAATTTGAATTGAATTTATAAACTTTGTTTATAAATGAAAGGATGGAATTTGAATCGAATTTATAAAGTTGTTTATAAATGAAAATATGGGGTTTGAATTGAATTTATAAACGTTGTTTATAAATGGAAAGGTGGGATTTGAATTGAAGTTATAAACGTTGTTTATAAATAATGCCGAGAATTCAAATGGACTTTGAATATAAGGAATTGAAATAGAGATTTGAATATAGAAATTCAAATGGACTTTAAACTATAGATTTGAATATAGAAATTCAAATAGACTTTAAACTATAGATTTGAATATAGAAATTCAAAGGGACTTTAAACGATTTGAATATAGAATTCAAATGGACTTTAACAATAGAATTTGAATATAGAATTCAAATGGACTTTAACTATAGAATTTGAAAATAGAATTCAAATGAAGTTTTAAATAAAGAGAATTCAAATAGAATTGAATTGGAATTTGAATAGAGTAGTCGATAAGGAAACGAGAGTATGAGTATAATTAGAATTTGTTAATATGCAGTTAAAATATATTTAAACATGTCATGTTCAAATATGAAGGTGAAATAGACTAAAAGGTTAATTAACAGATTTAATTAACAAATTGAGTTAAAACGATTTGGTATAGTTAAATAGATTGGGCAGGTATAGATACAGGAGACAGGTATGGAATAAAGTATAGGAGTGAAATAAATAGAATGCCCGACAAAAAGGTACGTATTTAATTTCCATATGAGATTTTATGCGCCGTATCGGCAAGCCGCTTGGCTTTTTCTTTTTCTTTTTGAGGTGAGAAGGACCGGGAAAGCTATTTGAAATTTCCCGATGCTCCCGGTACAAAGGAGGTTATGGCGAATTTTTCCGGGAATTTAAGGAGATAGAATATTTTTAAGTGATTTGATAGTTAGAAATCAACATATCAAATTATATAGAAGTCGATAAGGAAACGAACTTAGAAATAGAATAGTATAATTAAAAAGGAAAGTATAAGAAAAAATCTCGTAGGAATAGAAAGAGAAAATGTAACAACCCGTATTTTCAATAACCTATTATAACATAAATGGAGGCAGAATTAAACTGTAAATTCTGAATCAAGGGAAACGGGCTATGCCATTGCGTTCGTCTCGGAAAAATACGCGAAATAGAGTCTGAGTTTTCGAAAATCGGAGTCCGTATGACCAAGATATGGCCTCGCGAAGTTTCACGAAAAATTCCCAAATTAAAGTATACTTAATTAAGTGAAATGGGTTGCGCAGAGAAATATATATATTGATATATATATATATATATAATTGAAAATTTAATAAATAAATATGCAAAAATGTTCAAAATAGCGAATTGGGAAAGGGGAATAACCGAATCGGCCGATTTTTGAGGTCGACCCGAGCCTGCTGGGTCGACTAGGGGTTAATCCAGGGTGTTTGGCTGTCAACCCGTGGGCCGATTCGCTCAAATGCAGATTTTGCATTTGGATGGTTCTCATGGTTCATCTTTAATCTAAAGGCCCTAGATGGTTCCTACACTTGACTTCTTCCCCAAGACATGCTTTGATGGCTTGGATTGAATCTAGGTTTAATCCTATGGCCTAGAACACTTGCCTAATCTATAAATAAGACCCTAACCTATCCTAAACCCTCATTATTCATTCATGCAACTAAACTATGGCAAAATTGCTACTCTCATGGCCTCCACTCAACTATCCTAGCCTCCACTTCATTTCTATGAGAGGTTTCATGATCATGAGAGTATTAGAGAGTCCCTATGTTAGTATGAGAGCTTCTCAAGTTGATCTCAAGGACAAAGCTTTGATATTTGTTCATAAAGATGGGGTTTTTATTGATTTGGAGTGTTCATCTTTGGGTTTTTGGGTGATGGAATGCATAGGCTTCATCACAATCTTTGTTTTGCATTTCGATTTGTGCCTTCGTAACAATGTAAGCCCTTTCCCTACTCTTAGATATTAACTATGAAGTTAAATGTTCATGTTGCAAGTTTGGGTTTGATCATTGAGAATGATACATGCTATCATGTCATGCAAGCTTATGAAGTCATTATCTTGATCTTATGAGCTAAAAGCTACAACCTTTATGTTGAAATGTTGCATTATGCAACATGAGAACCTTCATAATCTTTATGTCAACTTGCATATGAAGTCATAACCCTTATATGATGATACATTCGAGTTTCTAGTCATCGTTCCATGTCTTTTGTCACCATGATTCGTTTATGTGCCAAGTTTGGGTTTATGCATGATTTTAAGGCTTAAGAATGTAACATGCAAGCTAATGAACACATTTGTGCCTCATTTGCCACCATGATTAACTTGTGGCTTAATATCCATTTTTGTCATGCCTTTGCCAAGTCTCTTCTTTTAATCCATTAAGTTGTTGCGAACGTATATGCGAGTTTAAAAGCGTTGGGTTATGTTATGGGTAATTTCTAATGACATGAAAATACAACTTGAAAACATGACTTGAATCATAACATGGAAGTTGACATGTAAGTATGCATAAAAACATAAGCTTGGGAATTTACCTATTAAGTTAGGTCTACCCATTGGGAATTTACCTATTAAGTTAGGTCTACACAATTGCTTGAAAACTTGACTATGAACATGACACTAGACTAAACATGAAAGTGGCCAACTCGAGGTTGGGTTGAGTTTGCAACGTAAAACTACCCGGAACCGACCGGCCTTACTAGTAGTTGCAAACAATAGGACCCAATGTGAGAAGTTGGTCATGTTGTGCTTGAACCCGAGGTTAGACCAAGTTGTGGTGTAAAGCTACCCGGAACCGACCGGCTTAACTAGTAACCACAACAAAGTCTAATGTGAGAGGTTGGGGTGCATTAAGTAATTAATGCCACATGATAGGGTTAAGTTAATTTGATTAATGACTCTTAACCAAATATGATATGGGTAAATGGGTTAAGTAAATTGGTTAGGCTAATGATACTTAACAAAACATGACAAGGTTGGGTAGGTTAAGTGATTTGATTTGCCTAATGACGCTTAACCATTTTTATACGACTAGTGGACGGGGATTAAGTTAACCAACACTTAATCAATCCAACATGATAATTTGGCAAGGTTAAGTAAGTTTTCTTAATGACACTTAACCATACAAGATGATTAGGGGATGGGGTTAAGTAATTTGCACCTAACTAATCCGACACGGTAATTAGATGGGGTTAAGTAATCCACACTTAACTAATCTAAACACGGTAATTCGATGGGGTTAAGTTAAACACTTAACCAATTTAAACTCGGTAATTCAATGAGGTTAAGTAACCAATACTTAACCAACTTAACGTGATAATTTAATGGGGTTAAGCAACTTATACTTAACCAATTATACATGATGATTTGATGGGGTTAAGTAACTTACACTTAACCAATCTAATACGCGGACCTGATAAGGTTAAGTCACAAGACCTTTTTAGAATATACTTAACCATTGTAGTACGATTAGAGGATGGGGTTAAGCCAACCTATACTTAACCAATCCGACTCGATAATTTGATGAAGATAATCTATGCTTAATCGATCTAGCAAGATAATCCGATAGGATTAAGGTAAGCTAGTACTTGACCAATTTGACTTGATAGGGTTAAGTCATGAGCCTCTGGGTACACTTAACCAACTTGTGGGACTAAGTCTTGAACTTAAATACTTAGCCAATCTTTGACGTGATTCGTGGGCGGGTTAAGTCATGGACTTGAATGATAACACTTAACCCAATAGACAAACCCTAGCTAGAAGAACAAGGTAGAAAACCGTGGTTAATCAAGGATAACGGGAAAGGAAGCTAAGTGGTAAACCTTAGTTAAGGGTAACTAAGTAATAATTCTTAGCTAAGGACATAGGACTAATTCTCAAAACGATGAGTAACCTGATACGGTAGGTCATCGCTTAGTATACGAGGGGGAGCAAGTTATCTGACTTGGATAAAAGCTCCAGCGCACTGGGTGCCGAAGTGGAAGCTTCGGGGGACGTGAGGATATTCTTGGGATCCCTCTGTGGGCTGCCAGGTAATTATACTAGGCCCATGAGAGGTTAAGGTATGCGTAAGAAGGACCAAGAGTATGCCTTGGTTGCTATGCGAGCAACCTAAAGACTGGGATGGATTACCGTGGAGTCGACGATTCTTGTTTTTTCCCTGGATAGCACATCGCCGACTACCTACCATCTTTAGTCAATCGTGTACGTGCGGAAAGGCAGGGAACCCCCAACAGACCATGTGCTTGCTATCGAGTCATGTGTGAGGTTGGCCCGTAGGAAAGTGGGCTATAGTGGGGCCGTGGAGTGGTTCTTATACATGATTTTTCTTGGATTGCCTTTCAGTAGTTGAGGGAGGGGTCACGTGGGACCATAGCCACGGGTACAAAAACAGACCTTGATATCTGCATCGGCAGACGATTTAAAGCTCCCGACCGAGTTCCGTATTTCTTGATTTGCCCTGGCACGGAACTCGGATGGCACATTGGGGAACATGTGCATCTAGACATGGAAAACGATTCACGATACATACGTGGGATCAAGGGCGCGGTTGACGGGTGGCGTAATCCCTAGTGGTCCTAGGTGGCCAAAACCCAAACCGAGACACGGAAACGTTCATTAGGTAGCATAATCCCTAGCGGTCCTAGGTGGCATAATCCTAAGTGGACGCGCGATAGTTCATTGTAAGGAAACACAACTAGATCAAGGGTTGCAGTCCAAAACAACTTCAAGGATAAACCGTTTACATGGGAAAGCCCGTACAGCCTACGGCAAAGGACTGAACTTATACATGGAAAGAAACATATGAGTTGAGTAACCTATATATGCGGCATATTAGGTTGACATGGACCATTACACGACTTTTGAGTAAGGGTCATTCATGGATAACACGTAATACAGTTGGGATACTAGTACGGTAGGTGCAGAGCGGATATACAGGATAGATGCCATGGGACGTTATACGCGATAGATATCTTGGGATATTATACTTGATAGGAACCTGACAATGTGATACCTTGTTTTATCTTGACATCGTAGTTTATCACGACACCCTAGTTTATCTGAGTTCAGTAGTTCATCCTGTTATTTTGATTTAATTGACCTATCTTGTATCATGCTTATGTTCATCTCAGTTTCTCATGACAGTTAACTTTACTAGTTTTTATACTAATAGTAGATAGGGCTTACTCAGTCTTTTTGACTGACCCGTTTTGTTTTGCCTCTTTTCTTCCGTTTCCCCCCCCCCCCCCCCAGGTTACAGGGAGTAAACACTGCTGTTTAGTTCGGACTTCTTCTGCTTGTAGGTCATCATGGATGGCTTGGACTTTTCCTGGCTATGGCTACTTTACTATTTTTATTTGGGGAATAATTTATGAAAAAGTCTTTATGCTTCTTTACTATTGCAAGACAAGTTTTGATGTACTCTGATGTAAAAGGCTTTAGACCTTATGTATTCATGTTTATGAAAGTTCGATTTTACTTCCGCTATTTTATATGTTCTGTCTTGTGATATTTCTGTGCATGTTTACCAATAATGCCCCTCTAAAGCTAGTGCATTCCTTTGCGAGTGACCCTAGCAGAGGCGGGGTGTTACATTTGGTATCAGAGCAGAAGTTTACCAGATTGGGCAAAAGTTTTTAAAGACCTTCTGAAAACTATTTGAAAATCGTTTATAAAGAAGCATTTTTCAAGAAAGTTTTCTTTTAAAAAGAAAAGGCTATTCCCCAAAGGCCATTAGCATTATCCTTGTTTCCTTAATTAAATCTCTTTTCCTTTCTTTCCTCCATCTGTAGTCACAGTGGTTTTAACTGCGACTAGTCTTTTCTATCTACGAAAGTGCTTTCCATGCGATGGAGGTGGTTTTCAAGAGACCAGTGGCCGCGTTATAAGAAAGGATAGTGAGAAAGAGGATAAAGGATACGAGCTTAAGGATGAGCAACTTATTGGTATGGCTTAGTCCTCAAAGGAGGGAGAAAGATGAACAATGAAACCCATGACGAGAGAGTACCTTTGGCATGGTAAAACGGGGCGGATAGTTAAGTATTATGGTACAAGGACAAGATCATCGGGAGGGCAGTAGTATGCTCTCATTTCTAGAGTACCTCGGAAGGAGGGTAACGATCTTGTTAAAGGTTTAGCTTTTCTTCTCTATCATCCCGTTAGGACTTCGTTGTTCGTATCATTTAAGTCTGCTTCGATAGTTGAGTCTCTGCACCTTAAGTACTAGCGTAATAGAGAATCCCATTTTTGTCTCAAAGTCCTATTGGAGAATCAGTCCATTTATACATGACTTGTTTGGATTTGGGAATGTCTATGCCGAGTGTTGAGTTTGGAAATAATGCTTATGTTTATAAGCTATGGATGGATTCTAGGGATGAAGTGGTTATCCAGTAGGGGGTGCCACTCTCGGTTTTGATAGGAGGGTAGTTAGACCTTTTGACTAGCCTTGGTAATGCCCTCGAAGTACCGGGTAACCTTTTTGAGGTTCTGTCATGACTAGTTACTTAGAATCCCTTGATGCCTTTATTGGAAATTTGAAGCCCGATCGAGTGGTGTTCGCCGATAAGACGGATGGTTTACTTCACTTATGCGTGGGTTATAGAAATCACCCTAGTAAGTGCGCTTGATAACCTGGTTGGCATCTGTTTACTTTCAAGAGAAAGTTCTTCTACGTGGAATACCTTGTGGTACGAGGTCCGAGATTCACTAGTGAATTTTGGAAAGCTTGCATGAGATCATGAGTACGCAGTCATGTTTGCGCCAAGTGTGCAAGTGGAACGAGAGGCGACGAAGAAATGAGTTCAAGCTCATGTTATGGAAACAGGAAATAGGAAGCTACGAAATCGCGAAGTTAAAAGACGGTCAAGGCACAATGGAATTAAGCTCGAGGAAATACGACTCTGATGGTCAAAGACTATATACGCGTATGATATCTCTTTTGGGAGTATATGCTTGATCCCTGTTTTCTGTAGAGCTTACTTGTAGGCTATCTTTTGTGGACATCCTCTCGGTCCTATTTTCTGTTACAAACCCCGTAAGGAGTTTGTCTTGTTTTTCTTCTCGACCCTGTTCCAGGGAATTCTAGGTAGAACCCTATGGATGTAAACATGAATTTGAAACATGTTATGATTGATATGGTTGCAAGTGGTTGCAAGTGGTTGCTCGTGGATGCGCGAATACACATTAGATACTAGCTCGACTCGGTCACATTTCATATTGCATATGCACGAGTATTTATACTTGTTTATGGATGAAATCGAATGTATTATCATGCGGTTGTTGCATATGAATGAATGATTGTGCACGCATATAGTACCTATATGGCTAGGACTATTTGCATACATGTTGGATTCATGGCACTATACATATTTTGCATTAGAAAGATTATTCAGGCCTGATCATTAGCATTAGCTAAGGAACAGGTACACACACGTTTTGCATATATTCATACAGCATTAGAAATCATCTAAGGACAATGGTTGCTTGTGGATGATGTTTTGAGTAGATGGATGATGGATGGTAGGATATGTTCTTCCTAACTTGGAGATTTCGGGGACGAAATCCTAAAAGGTGGGGAGAATGTAACAACCCGTATTTTCAATAACCTGTTGTAACATAAATGGAGGCAGAATTAAACTGTAAAATCTGAATCAAGGGAAACGGGCTATGCCATTGCGTTCGTCTCGGAAAAATACGCGAAATAGAGTCTGAGTTTTCGAAAATCGGAGTACGTATGACCAAGATATGGCCTCGCGAAGTTTCACGAAAAATTCCCAAATTAAAGTATACTTAATTAAGTGAAATGGGTTGCGCAGAGAAATATATATATATTGATATATATATATATATAATTGAAAATTTAATAAATAAATATGCAAAAATGTTCAAAACAGTGAATTGGGATAGGGGAATAACCGAATCGGCCGATTTTTGAGGTCGACCCGAGCTCGCTGGGTTGACTAGGGGTTAATCCAGGGTGTTTGGCTGTCAACCCGTGGGCCGATTCGCTCAAATGCAGATTTTGCATTTGGATGGTTCTCATGGTTCATCTTTAATCTAAAGGCCCTAGATGGTTCCTACACTTGACTTCTTCCCCAAGACATGCTTTGATGGCTTGGATTGAATCTAGGTTTAATCCTATGGCCTAAAACACTTGCCTAATCTATAAATAAGACCCTAACCTATCCTAAACCATCATTATTCATTCATGCAACTAAACTATGGCAAAATTGCTACTCTCATGGCCTCCACTCAACTATCCTAGCCTCTACTTCATTTCTATGAGAGGTTTCATGATCATGAGAGTATTAGAGAGTCCCTATGTTAGTATGAGAGCTTCTCAAGTTGATCTCAAGGCTAAAGCTTTGATCTTTGTTCATAAAGATGGGTTTTTTTATTGATTTGGAGTGTTCATCTTTGGGTTTTTGGGTGATGGCATGCATAGGCTATCTTTGTTTTGCATTTCGATTTGTGCCTTCATAACAATGTAAGCCCTTTCCCTACTCTTAGATATTAACTATGAAGTTAAATGTTCATGTTGCAAGTTTGGATTTGATCATTGAGAATGATACATGCTATCATGTCATGCAAGCTTATGAAGTCATTATCTTGATCTTATGAGCTAAAAGCTACAACCTTTATGTTGAAATGTTGCATTATGCAACTTGAGAACCTTCATAATCTTTATGTCAACTTGCATATGAAGTCATAACCCTTATATGATGATACATGCGAATTTCTAGTCATCATTCCATGTCTTTTGTCACCATGATTCGTTTATGTGCCAAGTTTGGGTTTATGCATGATTTTGAGGCTTAAGAATGTAACATGCAAGCTAATGAACACATTTGTGCCTCATTTGCCACCATGATTAACTTGTGGCTTAATATCCATTTTTGTCATGCCTTTGCCAAGTCTCTTCTTTTAATCCATTAAGTTGTTGCGAACGTATATGCGAGTTTAAAAGCGTTGGGTTATGTTATGGGTAATTTCTAATGACATGAAAATACAACTTGAAAACATGACTTGAATCATAACATGGAAGTTGACATGTAAGTATGCATAAAAACATAAGCTTGGGAATTTACCTATTAAATTAGGTCTAACCATTGGGAATTTACCTATTAAGTTAGGTCTACCCAATTGCTTGAAAACTTGACTATGAACATGACACTAGACTAAACATGAAAGTGGCCAACTCGAGGTTGGGTTGAGTTTGCAACGTAAAACTACCCAGAACCGACCGGCCTTACTATTAGTTGCAAACAATAGGACCCAATGTGAGAAGTTGGTCATGTTGTGCTTGAACCCGAGGTTAGACCAAGTTGTGGTGTAAAGCTACCCGGAACCGACCGGCTTAACTAGTAACCACAACAAAGTCTAATGTGAGAGGTTGGGGTGCATTAAGTAATTAATACCACATGATAGGGTTAAGTTAATTTGATTAATGACTCTTAACCAAATATGACATGGGTAAATTGGTTAAGTAAATTGGTTAGGCTAATGATACTTAACAAAACATGACAAGGTTGGGTAGGTTAAGTGATTTGATTTGCCTAATGACGCTTAACCATTTTTATACGACTAGTGGACGGGGATTAAGTTAACCAACACTTAATCAATCCAACATGATAATTTGGCAAGGTTAAGTAAGTTTTCTTAATGACACTTAACCATCCAAGATGATTAGGGGATGGGGTTAAGTAATTTGCACCTAACTAATCCGACACGGTAATTAGATGGGGTTAAGTAATCCACACTTAACTAATCTAAGCACGGTAATTCGATGGGGTTAAGTTAAACACTTAACCAATTTAAACTCGGTAATTCAATGAGGTTAAGTAACCAATACTTAACCAACTTAACGTGATAATTTAATGGGGTTAAGCAACTTATACTTAACCAATTATACATGATGATTTGATGGGGTTAAGTAACTTACACTTAACCAATCTAATACGCGGACCTGATAAGGTTAAGTCACAAGACCTTTTTAGAATATACTTAACCATTGTAGTACGATTAGAGGATGGGGTTAAGCCAACCTATACTTAACCAATCCGACTCGATAATTTGATGAAGATAATCTATGCTTAATCGATCTAGCAAGATAATCCGATAGGATTAAGGTAAGCTAGTACTTGACCAATTTGACTTGATAGGGTTAAGTCATGAGCCTCTGGGTACACATAACCAACTTGTGGGACTAAGTCTTGAACTTAAATACTTAGCCAATCTTTGACGTGATTCGTGGGCGGGTTAAGTCATGGACTTGAATGATAACACTTAACCCAATAGACAAACCCTAGCTAGAAGAACTAGGTAGAAAACCATGGTTAATCAAGGATAACGGGAAAGGAAGCTAAGTGGTACACCTTAGTTAAGGGTAACTAAGTAATAATTCTTAGCTAAGGACAAAGGACTAATTCTCAAAACGATAAGTAACCTGATACGGTAGGTCATCGCTTAGTATACTAGGGGGAGCAAGTTATCTGACTTGGATAAAAGCTCCAGCGCACTGGGTGCCGAAGTGGAAGCTTCGGGGGACGTGAGGATATTCTTGGGATCCCTCTGTGGGCTGCCAGGTAATTATACTAGGCCCATGAGAGGTTAAGGTCTGCGTTAGAAGGACCAAGAGTATGCCTTGGTTGCTATGCGAGCAACCTAAAGACTGGGATGGATTACCGTGGAGTCGACGATTCTTGTTTTTGCCCTGGATAGCACATCGCCGACTACCTACCATCTTTAGTCAATCGTGTACGTGCGAAAAGGCAGGGAACCCCCAACAGACCATGTGCTTGCTATCGAGTCATGGGTGAGGTTGGCCCGTAGGAAAGTGGGCTATAGTGGGGCCGTGGAGTGGTTCTTATACATGATTTTTCTTGGATTGCCTTTCAGTAGTTGAGGGAGGGGTCACGTGGGACCATAGCCACGGGTACAAAAACAGACCTTGATATCTGCATCGGCAGACGATTTAAAGCTCCTGACCGAGTTCCGTATTTCTTGATTTGCCCTGGCACGGAACTCGGATGGCACATTGGGGAACATGTGCATCTATACATGGAAAACGATTCACGATACATACGTGGGATCAAGGGCGCGGTTGACGGGTGGCGTAATCCCTAGTGGTCCTAGGTGGCCAAAACCCAAACCGAGACACGGAAACGTTCATTAGGTAGCATAATCCCTAGCGGTCCTAGGTGGCATAAATCCTAGGTGGACGCGCGATAGTTCATGGTAAGGAAACACAACTAGATCAAGGGTTGCAGTCCAAAACAACTTCAAGGATAAACCGTTTACATGGGAAAGCCCGTACAGCCTACGGCAAAGGACTGAACTTATACATGGAAAGAAACATATGAGTTGAGTAACCTATATATGCGGCATATTAGGTTGACATGGACCATTACACGACTTTTGAGTAAGGGTCATTCACGGATAACACGTAATACAGTTGGGATACTAGTACGGTAGGTGCAGAGCGGATATACAGGATAGATGCCATGGGACGTTATATGCGATAGATATCTTGGGATATTATACTTGATAGGAACCTGACAATGTGATACCTTGTTTTATCTTGACATCGTAGTTTATCACGACACCCTAGTTTATCTGAGTTCAGTAGTTCATCCTGTTATTTTGATTTAATTGACCTATCTTGTATCATGCTTATGTTCATCTCAGTTTCTCATGACAGTTAACTTTACTAGTTTTTATACTAATAGTAGATAGGGCTTACTCAGTCTTTTTGACTGACCCGTTTTGTTTCGCCTCTTTTCTTCCGTTTCCCCCCCCCCCCCCCAGTTTACAGGGAGGAAACACTGTTGTTTAGTTCGGACTTCTTCTGCTTGAAGGTCATCATGGATGGCTTGGACTTTTCCTGGCTATGGCTACTTTACTGTTTTTATTTGGGGAATAATTTATGAAAAAGTCTTTATGCTTCTTTACTATTGCAAGACAGGTTTTGATGTACTCTGATGTAAAAGGCTTTAGACCTTATGTATTCATGTTTATGAAAGTTCGATTTTACTTCCGCTATTTTATATGTTCTGTCTTGTGATATTTCTGTTCATGTTTACCAATAATGCCCCTCTAAAGCTAGTGCATTCCTTTGCGAGTGACCCTAGCGGAGGCGGGGTGTTACAGAAAATATATATGTGTTTAAAGGTGAATAATCAGTTGTATGGTATTGATTATTCGAGTAAGTAGTCTTGTCTGTTTTGACGTTAAATGTTATTCAGTCAAGGTCTGAGAGGTAATTATACCCCAACTTGGTTGATTTCATGATATACCGATAAGTAGCAAGATTCAGGCTCGAAGATCAATGTGAAATGAGAATTAGTTAAATACTGTATTTGGGTTGTCGTAACGATGTTTTACACAACATCTGTTTTAACCCAAATATGTGCAAAGCTTGGAAATAGAATAATGAATATTTCTAAAGCTAGAAAAATAAAAGAAGGCGATATATGGAAATGTTTTCCAAAGAACGTAAAAGGCCAATATGGTTATTGAAAATATTTGGTTAACAAATATTGATAAGAAATAGAGAAGAGATTTAATTAATGGAATATTAATTAAAGGTTCAGTGATTGTTGGATGTTTGGATGAACACTTGTTTTATTCGATAGTTAAATCATCGACTATCGAAACACTTGTTTTTATTCGATAGTTAAATCACAAACTATCGAAGTTTTGACCATCGTTGTCAATATGGAGAGACCGGTTGGATTATTATCCAAAGAACCACTCCATATCGGCAGTAGCGTGCGAATCAGATTATATAAAGATAATCGAAGACAGAGTAGAGTGCAAGGACTTTTTCTATTAATAGAAATAGTGCCTTCGGTTCATCCTGTTCCTGGGTGACTTGTATGGATGAATGTCTGACAGAGTATTTCCAGAAAGGCCACGTACATTGATTTCTTCAACTGTACCAAGAGTGGAAGCGGAGGAGGAAACTTCTTTTAGCTGACACGTAATGTACTGTTGTAGACGTCAATTAGTGATTTTCGATGGATCTGACGATGTGACATTCGAAGTGAATCCGGGGTGATGATAAAGCGTAGCTTCTAGCCTCAACATCCGGTAAATGACAAAAATCGGGCAAGCAGCATGGCTATGTAGGTCGCACCTATTAGGGTGTATAATCACCTGATCTAGAGTTTCATTTACTTCTAAAAATCTATTATCGATGCTGTCCCATTCAGGAAACGGTTGCTGATCCCAACCGTTGGTGATATACAATCGATACACTCAAGCGAAAAGAGTGGTCGGTCATGTGTGGCTGAGTTGCAAGATGTTCTTGTTGAACTCGGTGTATTCTCCTCTAGAGATATACCAGCGGAAGGTGATTCCATACCTTGTCATAGTTGGAAATCCATTACCCAATACGTGCTTGCGGTTTTGATTTTATATATATGCGGAACATGAGATGCAAACGTTCCACTAGATTGTTATTTACTTGATTTAGACATTATTATAATATCAAAAGAGTTTTGATATAAAGAGAAGTCAAGTGTTTGGATTTTCATAAGGGAAAAACCCGTTCCGTGTTATACGGCGTGGTCTTATGAGATATCATTTAGTTTTCTGAAACTGTTTTAAACTGTTTACTCATACCAGTCCCATGACTGACCCGGAGTTTACTTTGTTGTTTTCCCTAAACTCTTGGGTGCCTGAATTTGTACGGGCAGTCAAGTAGTCGGGAATTTACATATATACTGGAAGAGCTTGGAGCAGGAGGCTTCAGGATCATATAGCTATAGTTATTTCTGCTGTGTTGTAAGTGATGTACTTTGATATTGATGTATATTCAAGTACAGATGTATATTTCAAGTTATGTTATATATATTATATGTTATTCGTTCCGCTGTGAGATTCGTGTTACTCTGATGTTGTGTTCTTCTTCTTCTTCTATTCTAAGTTTCTATCTTATCTATCCTCACCCTCTAACTTCTTTCTATTAATGGTTCGAATTTCCGTGATATTTGGGGTTGGACTTGTGCTTTTGGTCAGCTCAAATTCTACCGGATTTTCGGGCCATTACAATTGGCAATTCCTGAATACACGTTTCCCGATCCTATCAGACCTATCCATCGGCTCCGTAGAGACCGATATAACCGAGGCACCTTGAATTCCAACATCCACAAAGGTAAAGATAATATACATGTTAGGGCTTGTAAAACACTGACACCAGCCTTAGCTAGAAAGAAACGTCATGTCCTCCTTGGGTTCCCTTATCCCGTTTTTAACTCATACCGAGGTGTGAGGCTTGCGAATCAATGCTATACACAAAGCTATGCTATATTAAAGTCGTGCTTTAATCATCAACCATAAGACTCTGCTTTTCAACAAAATCCTTGATCATTTGCATCTATGCATGCCACGCTGTCAATCCACACCATAACACTGATGTCTACCGATATACAACCTCTGAGCTCATACGTCTCAGAGAAGGGCGTTAAGCAAGAGAATAAATTCTCCGCCGCCAAATAGATGTATATTTAGTAGAGATCGACGAATAAAACATAAAATACACGTCAGACACGCATCGATTTACAAGTTGGTTCTGGGTTTGAACGAAACCGGAGGCACCTTATTCCTCGTTCCATATGTCCATTATGGAAGAGAGGCCCTCGCCCATCCGGACGATCAACAAGTACGTCCAGACCACTACCACTGTAACCTCATCAAGGGAGCTACCCATCTCAAAGGCACCAGTAGTAATCTACACGATGTGAAGATCACCGGCCTTGCACCGTCTTCATATCTTCGACTTTTATTCGTCGATAAATTATTTGAAATGAGAATTAACTCGGCCTTCAAATAATTCACATATATTAGAATTCAAATCAATTCTGTCCATGGTTAAATTATTCGATATCCACATTTCAGTTCTTTAAATAATTTTCATGTCAAACACATTCAACCACCAAATATCAAGCAAACCAAGTAAAATCAGTTTATTACCAATCCATATCGCCTATAATATTTTATAACTAAATATCACTATTTTTATTTATTTAAAAATAGCTCCATTTAATTAAACGACGTTTTAGACCATAACGTGGCCTTGGCGTTATTTTCCTCTTGATTTGATTTACACATTTCTCAAAATATGACCGTCGGATCTTAACGAAGTTAAGTTTTGGAAAGATCTCTCTAAAGTGAACACAACGATTCCGGTTTTGGGAAAATCCGATGGTCGGATCTCTCGATATAATTGTTTAAAGTTACGATTTCAAAACACGAACTGCAGCGTCTTAATTCGTTTTACTTAATTTATATATATATATATTTATATATATATATATAATTCATTCTGGTGCTGTTTTTATTCAGATTTGAATTAAACATTTCACACAATCCAACTGTTGGATCTTAACAAATTTTATATCGTTGGAAAGATTTTTCCAAAGCGAACCCAACGGTTCCGGTTTCCGGAAAATCCAATGTCGTATTTCTCGATATAATCGTTTAAAGTTACAATTTCAAAATACGAACTACAGCATTGTTATTCATTTTATTTTATTTATATTTATATATATAAATATAATTCATACGACGATTTCTATATCGTTTTTCACTTCAAATATTTCACTAACGCCTTTAAATTTCAGAAAATTTCGCTATAACCTCCTTTGTACGGGAAAGGGTTTGGAAATTTATTTGGCCATATTAGGCACCCAATAAATCCTAGAAAGCATATACATATTTATAGTGATATATTCCATTGTCCACTGGGGAGTGTGTATAGATCATAACTTTAGTGGCCCGCAAATCCATAACATCAGAGTTGACTACATACACCATACATCCAACCCAAATATCACGAAAATACAAATCATTTTTTTAGAAGAAAAAGGTAGAAGAAGAACAGAAATAACAACACAAAATCTCACATTGCAGTGGAACAAATATAATATATCATAACTTTTGAAATACAAAATTTCGACTGTATAGCATACACTTATCAGAGTATCACTATCAGAGTACAACTTACAACACAGCGGAAATAACAATAACTAGATAACGCTAAAGCCTCCTGCTCCAAGCTCCTTTAGATAGATCTGTAAAATCCTGAACTACTTGACAGCCCGTACAAATTTAGGCACCCAAGAGTTTAGGTAGAACAAAACAAAATAAACTCCGGGTCAGTCATGGGACTGCTATGAGTAAACAGTTTAAAACAGCTCGAACAAGTAAAAGATATCTCATAAGACCACGCCGTATAACGGAACGGGTTTTTCCCTTATGAGAATCCAAAAAATCTTTATATCAAAAACCTTTTGATATTATAATAATGCCTATCAACCACAATATAATAATCATTTAGCATAAACGCTTTCATCTCGCGTTCTACATATATAGTATACAATCAAAACCGCAAGCACGTATTGGGTAATGGATTTCCAACTATGACAAGGTATGGAACCACCTTCCGCTGGTGTATCTCTAGAGGATAATACACCGAGTTCAACAAGAACATCTTGCAACTCAGCCACACATGACCGACCACTCATTTCGCTTGAGTGTATCGAATGTATATCACCAACGGTTTGGATCAGCAACCGTTTCCCAAATGGGACAGCATCGACAATAGATTTTTAGAAGTAAATAAAACTCTAGATCAGGTGATTATGCACCCTAATTGGTGCGACCTACATAGCCATGCTTCCTGCCCGATTTTTGTCATTTCCCGGTTGTTGAGGCCAGAGGCTACGATTTCTTTCCATTCATTGATAAAACGATCACTTTGAATGCCACATTATCTGATCCGTTAATCACTAATTGGTTTGCACAAATATTCTGGATGTTATGCTAAGGGAATAAATCCTTTGCAACCATACATATTTATACAGACCAACCCATTCGATCATTGGAAATACTCTGTCAGACACTTGTCCATATACGTTCGTTTCGGGACTGAACGAAACCGAAGGCACTATTCAGTACATCCATCCTAGGCAATCTCTGCCTAGGACTTATACAACAGCCCTTGCACTTTACTCCGTCTTCAATATATTCAGCATACTTGGTTCACAACGTTTATGCCAATACGGACAGGTTCTTTGGATAATAATCCAACTGGTCTCTCCATATTCACAACGTTAAAATGGTTAAAGCTTTGATAGTCGGTGATTTTAACTATCAAATGAAAAATGTCCGTGTACACACAACATATCAAACAAATCACTGGGCTCTATAATTAATATTTCATTAATTAAATCTCCTCTCTATTTCCTTATCAATAATTGTTAACCAAATATTTTCGATAATCATCTTGGCCTTTTAAGTTAATTGGAAAACATTTCCATATATCGTCTTCTTTTATTTTCTGTACTTAGAAAATATCTTCTATTTATAATTGAAAAATATTCCAATTACTTATCTCTTTCCCGACCATTCATTTTTAGACTTGGGAAATATTTAATAATCATATTTCCAAAATTTCACTTTCTTGGGTTAAAACGAATGTTGTGTAAAACATCGTTACGACAACCCAAAACACTGCATTCAACTAACTCTTATTCACACATTGCTCTTCGAGACTGGATGTTGCTATTTATCGGTTAAAAACGAAATCAATCAAGTTGGGGAATAACTACCTCTCAGACCTTGACTGAAAACATCCTTAACTTCAAAAAGGACAAGAACACTTACCTCGAATAATTAACATCATATAAAACCAATACTCCATTTCTAAAACACGTATACGCTTCCCTTTCTATTTCCATATTTATCGATTTCCTTTTTATTTATAACATTCTATTTTCAAGTTCATTTCCTTATCGAATTCTATATATATCGATACTTTGATTTCTAACTATCAAATTATCTTAAAAATATTCTAACTCCTTAAATTCCCAGAAATTTTTTCCATAACTTCCTTTGTACCGGGAGCATCGGGAAAATCCCCAAACCGCCACACAGGCCTCTCTATTCAAAAAGAAAATCAAAAAGCCAAGCGGCTTGCCGATACGGCGCATAAAACATCATATTCAATTTAAACACATACCTTCTTGTCGGGCATTCTAATATATATCTCTTCTAACACTTCATTCCATACCGGTCTCATGTATATCCATACATTTATAATTCATTTCAACTTAATACACTCGTTTTAACTCAACTAGTTAATTAATTCGTTAAATAACTCTTTGCCTTTTTCACTCGTATATTTGAATATAACATGTTCCAAATATATTTCAACTTACTCATAAACTAATTAAATTTCCATTTTCTAACTCAGGTTTCATATTTGATTCGAATATGAAGTCACAAGTTAAATTTACTTATTCAAAGTCAACTTGATTCAATCGTTTTAACTTAATTCATTAATCAGTTTGCTAATTAACTCTTTTGCCAATTTCACTTTGAACATGACATGTTCAAATATATTTTAATCTACTCATGGACCAATCTAATTCTATTTTCAACTCGAGTTATATATTCAATTTCGAATATAAATTCTCAATCTCTTTTACTTGTCCAAAACCCCTAATTTCGATTCAAATTTCCTTTAACTAATTATTCTCCAATTTAGTTAATACTATTTGATAATTAAAAATATGATTTTTGTCTCAAAAATAATTTCACTTTCTTCATTGGAGATCATATTTATTTTATCTCTCCAGTCCGGATTTTTCTAATGGCAATTCGGATTTTATTTCTTCAAAATCCTTTTATTCATTTACAAAAACCGTTATGGCTTTTAAACGATGTTGGCGTTGTTTTTGTAAAAAATTGATTTTGACATAACTCAAAATCTATAAGATGAAATCCAAAATTTTCTCTTCCATTTCGAAACTATTATTCAACTGGTCCTGACGGTTCTTGTTTTGAAGAATTCCGACTTAATTTGAGTTCTATATACTCAATTGAAGTTCGAATCGCCAATTTACGAACTGCAGCGCTGCGGCGAGTTCGTTTAATTATATTTAATATATAAATGTTTAAACTTTGTTTATATATAAATTCAACTCCTTTCTGATATATTTTTAATATATATCAATTCCATTTTTCCAATCCCACATAATATTTCCGATCTTCTATATTCAAATTCCATTCCAATTCTATTTGAATTCAATATTCAAATTCCATTTCAATTCTATTTGAATTCAATATTCAAATCCCATTTGAATTTCTATATTCAAATTCTATATTCAAATCCCATTTGAATTTCTATATTCAAATTCTATATTTAAATCCCATTTGAATTTCTATATTCAAATTCATTATTTAAATCCCATTTGAATTTCCTTTATTCAAATTCCATATTTAAATCCCATTTGAATTTCCTTTATTCAAATTCCATATTTAAATCCCATTTGAATTTCCTTTATTCAAATTCCATATTTAAATCCAATTTTAATTTCAATATTCAAATTCTATATTTAAATCCCATTTGAATTTCTATATTCAAATTCTATATTTGAATTCGTATTTGAATTTCCTATATTAAAACTCCATTTCAATTTCTGTAACCAAATTCCATTTAAATTTCTATATTCAAATTCTAAATTTGAATTCCCTTTATTTAAATTCCATTTGAAATTTAAAATATCCACATTATCCAATTTATGGTTTTTCACCTTTCTTTGTAAACATCATCTTTTATTACTTGTTTATATATATTAAAAAAAGTCTCGACTTCAACTTCATTTGAAATAAATATTTTACTTTGGAAAAACAAATTTCCCTTTTCAAATTCACACTTGTATTTATATTCCCCGAATTTATCAAATGATAATTCATTTCACTTCATTTATAAACTTTTTTTATAAATGAACTACTTATTTTAAACATTCAAAACAAGTTAGTATTTTTATTCTATTCATATTTCAAATTTCTATTTTAGAAAAATAGAATTTCCCTTTTAAATCTCAAATATCCCTTTTATGATATTTTTATAAATTAACACTTAGGCCTAGGGATATTTAAACACCAAACAACCAATTATTTATTTCAGGTTTTCTAACACATCATATATGACAGTATATATGTAAACAAATAAACAAACAGATAATATATTTTTGAGGAATCCAATCGGATTCCTCCAACCTGTTTTCCTGCATCCACAGATGTTAGTCAACACAAACAATACCCATCCTGCTTCGAGGCAGGATATCGCGGTATAAAGGTCATCCACTATCATAGCGTGGGGCGCATAGGGTAATCATCCGCTAATGAAACCGCGGGCATCCGCTAATGAGACTACGGGAATCCAACCAATCATCAACCCAATATATATATATAATAATCAACCCTAAATAACTAATATATTTAAATCAACCAAACAACATTCAAACAAGCAACAAAAATTATTTTTAACGAATAAAAATAATTCTAAATAACAGATGAGTGAGATTTACTCACCATATTTTTGTTTGCCGACTATCCAACTAATTTCCATATCGGCTTAGCTATGCGTTGTCTTGAATTGTCTCGAATAAATTGGTTTTGTACCTAAAATGATTTAATTTTTATTTAACTATTAAACATCTTATCAATTTAAATTAACTTTTGCAATAAATAATTTTCTAACTATTTTAAAGAACAAATAAATATACCTTAATACATCTTTAAGCCATTTGAAGAAATCTGAACCTGCATCAATAATCCAGTGCCATCAACTATTTCTCCGACCACGACTGACTTCTATATTGCCTCAAAATCCTTCACCTCATACTGTCCTGCCCCATCTCCAATTAACAACCCAAATCTGGTTTTGAATCCACCATGCCTAAATCCAATTTTCCACAAAAACCCAGACTGATCTTCCAACTTTCATACTGTCACACTAACCTTATACGCGTTGTCTTCTCCTAGTTCGAACCCCAACTCAAAAACAAATCCAACAATGATCTGGCCCACTCCTCCTCATCCCAAAAACATGAACAGTGTGCCTTCTTCCTGAAGTGAAGTTTCTAGTATCGCACGCTGGCAACAGGAGGACATCGATTTTCTTCTCCACGAAGCTTCACCTTACGTCCCCTATGATGATGATCGAAGTCCTTTTGCCTTCCAATTCATACTGCCGACGAAAAAGCAACCCTTCCCCTAGCGGGTTCGAATTGATGATCGCCAACATCACTCGCGACTCTGAGCCCTTCGCTGTCAGTTAGCGACATCTCCTTTACCTTACGAGTTTGATTTCACACTCGACAAACAGTTTCCCCAAACCTAAATCGAGTCACCCGTACGCTGCTCCGCTCGTAGATAACAGCTCGCACCTCCACAGCCCTTCCACTTCATCGCGATTCCAAATCGAGAAGCCCTTGTTTTTGATTTTGAGAGAAACGGGGATTCATTCGATGTTAGACAAAATTTGGGGGGAGCCTTTTATATTGGAGTTATATATTTTGATTTGTGGTTATTATGAGGGCACGATTTCAATTTGATTTGTGGTAGAAAGGAATGACACGGGTTGCTTTTGTTTGTGGTGATAAGTGAAGGCACGGGTGGGTTTAAAATTGTTGGACTTAAGGAAGCACGGGTTTGGTTTAAATTTGTTTAAAATCGTTATCATTTAATTTAAAATACTCCACGACTCCGAACTCCTTTCTGAACCCAACAACTGACATTCATAGGGTAAAACCACTATTCTGAACCCACTGGGATAAGTATCGAAGTCCAGTTCGATCATCCGGAACAGATACTAATTTAAATTGATATAAATTAAATTTCAAACCATTTATTCTTCGATAATAAATTAATATCATCATTTTGACTCAAACAGAATTTTCTATTATTCATTTGAACTGACTTTAATTTAGTTTAAATTTGAATTCAATTTACTTCGTATTACGATAATTTAATCTATCCGATCTTAAATCGAAATTGATTATTAAGAATTGATAACTTAATATAAAATTCCATTTATTTTCTCAACTCAATATTTAAATCCATATTAAATATTTAAAATTAGCTGACCGAAATCCCGGGTCATTACAATCTTTCCCTCTTAAAAGAATTTCATCCCTGAAATTACTAAGGTAGGAAAAGTGCTACAAACCTATTAACCTTTCCAAAATCTTACTTATAGTTGAAACTCAACATTTTATATTTCGACTAATTTAGTTCTAACCAAAACTTTTCGTTTTTTCATTCCTTGTATCTGAATGATTTCCAATTAAGTTACTCGCATTTAATTCATATTCCATTCATATGCAACCCAATTTTATTTAAATTGATTCAGATCAATTTTATTCACTTCGATCCATTTAACTACTTAAGTTAAATTTAATTTCAATCATTCAAATTCCCAGGGTTTTATTTCGAAACTATGAAATAACATAAATATATACATATATTTAATCTTTTCAAATCCAAAACATTTTAATTTTCCCACTAAACTTGTTTTCTTTCAAATAAAAACTTTTCTAAGGTAGCAATCCATCACTTAGAAACTCGAAAATGAATACTGATAATGTTGCAATCATCATCAAATTACCTTCTAGTCACTGGAGTGAGTTCAGTGCTATATCACTTGACATTCATTTAGAAAAATATTTTCCAAACTCCCAGGATTTTAAATTCTGAATTCTGGTTTGGATTCAATTTTAATTCATCTCATTTGTATATATTTTTAGTCATATACAAATTCCATTTGGTTATATATAACCATTTCATTTCTTATAATCTTATTCGATTATAGTCCTAACAATCAACTCAACCATTTAAAACAATATCGTGTCCAATCTTCTGTTCAAGTGTTTATAAACTCCCATCGACGTCGTTGCGTCCCACGATTCTGTCAGAATTCATAAATCACTCAACAGATTAGTCAACACAATATAAAACAGTTTTTATATCAATTTACAAATACGCTCTCTCATATATATATATACACACTCAACTCATTCTAGGGTACTGCTGACCATATCACTAATGAGCACATTTCCACAAAGCCTAGGTATTCGCTCAACCTAAGCTCTGATACCAACAGTAGTGGCCCGCAAATCCATAACATCAGAGTTGACTACATACACCATACATCCAACCCAAATATCACGAAAATACGAATCATTTTTTTTTTAGAAGGAAAAGGTAGAAGAAGAACAGAAATAACAACACAGAATCTCGCATCGCAATGGAACAAATATTACATATCATAACTTTTGAAATAAAAAATTTCGACTGTATAACATACACTTATCAGAGTATCACTATCAGAGTACAACTTACAACACAGCGGAAATAACAATAACTAGATAACGCTGAAGCCTCCTGGTCCAAACTCCTTTAGATAGATCTGTAAAATCCTGAACTACTTGACAGCCCGTAAAAATTTAGGCACCCAAGAGTTTAGGTAGAACAAAACAAAATAAACTCCGGGTCAGTCATGGGACTGGTATGAGAAAACAGTTTAAAACAGCTCAAACAAGTAAACGATATCTCATAAGACCACGTCGTATAATGGAACGGGTTTTTCCCTTATGAGAATCCAAAATATCTTTATATCAAAAACCTTTTGATATTATAATATTGCCTATCAACCACAATATAATAATCATTTAGCAGAAACGCTTTCAGCTCACGTTCTACATATATAGTATACAATCAAAACCGCAAGCACGTATTGGGTAATGGATTTCCAACTATGACAAGGTATGGAACCACCTTCCGCTGGTGTATCTCTAGAGGATAATACACCGAGTTCAACACGAGCATCTTGCAACTCAGCCACACATGACCGACCGCTCATTTCGCATGAGTGTATCGAATGTATATCACCAACAGTTGGGATCAGCAACCGTTTCTCGAATGGGACAGCATCGACAATAGGTTTATAAAAGTAAATGAAACTCTAGATCAGTTGATTATACACCCTAATAGGTGCGACCTACATAGCCATGCTTCCTGCCTGATTTTTGTCATTTCCCGGTTGTTGAGGCCAGAGGCTACGATTTCTTTCCATTCATTGATAACACGATCACTTTGAATGCTACATTATCAGATCCGTTAATCACTAATTGGTTTGCACAAATATTCTGGATGTTATGCTAAGGGAATAAATCCGTTGAAACCATATATATTTATACAGACCAACCCATTCGATCATTGGAAATACTCTGTCAGACACTCGTTCGTATACGTTCGTTCTGGAACTGAACGAAACTGAAGGCACTATTCAGTACATCCATCCTAGGCAATCTCTACCCAGGACTTATACAACTGCCCTTGCACTTTATCTGTCTTCAATATATTCAGCATACTTGGTTCGCAATGCTTATGCCAATACGGAGTGGTTCTTTGGATAATAATCCAACCGGTCTCTCCATATTAACAATGTTAAAATGGTCAAAGCTTTGATAGTCGGTGATTTTAACTATCAAATGAAAAATGTCCGTGTACACACAACATATCAAACAAATCACTGGGCTCTTTAATTAATATTTCATTAATTAAATCTCTTCTCCATTTCCTTATCAATATTTGTTAACCAAATATTTTCGATAATCATCTTGGCCTTTTATGTAAATTGGAAAAAAATTCCATATATCGTCTTCTTTTATTTTCTGTACTTAGAAAATATCTTCTATTTATAATTGGAAAATATTCCAATTACTTATCTCTTTCTCGACCATTCATTTTTAGACTAAGGAAATATTTAATAATCATATTTCCAAAATTTCACTTTTATAGGTTAAAACGAATGTTGTGTAAAACATCGTTACGATAACCCAAAACAATGCATTCAACTGACTCTTATTCACACATTCCTCTTCGAGCCTGGATGTTGCTATTTATCGGTTAAAAACGAAATCAATCAAGCTAGGGTTTAACTACCTCTCAGACCTTGACCGAAAACATCCTTAACATCAAAACGGACAAGACTACTTACCTCGAATATTTAACATCATATAAAACCAATACACCATTTCTAAAACACGTATACGCTTCTCTTTCTATTTCCAGATTTATCGATTTCCTTTTTGTTTATAATATTCTATTTTCAAGTTCATTTCCTCATTGAATTCTATATATATTGATACGTTGATTTCTAACTATCAAATTATCTTAAAAATATTCTAACTCCTTAAATTCCCGGAAAAAATCGCCATAACCTCCTTTGTACCGGGTGCATCGGGAAAATCCCCAAACCGCCACACATGCCTCTCTATTCAAAAAGAAAATCAAAAAGCCAAGCGGCTTGCCGATACGGCGCATAAAACATCATATTCAATTTAAATACATACCTTCTTGTCGGGCATTCTAATATATATCTCTTCTAACACTTCATTCCATACCTGTCTCATGTATATCCATACATTTCTAATTCATTTCAACTTAATACACTCGTTTTAACTCAACTCTCGTTAATTAACTCTTTGCCTTTTACACTTGTATATTTGAATATAACATGTTTCAAATATATTTCAACTTACTCATAAATAATTGAATTTCCATTTTCCAACTCAGGTTTCATATTCGATTCAAAGATGAAGTCACAAGTTAAATTTACTTATTCAAAGTCAACTTGATTCAATCGTTTTAACTTAATTCATTAATCAGTTTGCTAATGAACTCTTTTGCAAATTTCACTTTGAACATGACATGTTCAAATATATTTTAATCTACTCATGAACCAATCTAATTCTATTTTCAACTCGAGTTATATATTCAATTTCGAATATAAATTCTCAATCTCTTTTACTTGTCCAAAACCCCCAATTTCGATTCAAATTTCCTTTAACTAATTATTCTCCAATTTAGTTAATTCTATTTGATAATTAAAAATATGATTTTTTTTTGTCTCAAAAATCATTTCATTTACTTCACTGGAGTTCATATTAATTTTATCTCTCCAGTCCAGATTTTTCTAATGGCAATTCGGATTTTATTTCTTTAAAATCCTTTTATTCATTTACATAAACCGTTATGGCTTTTAAACGATTTTGACGCTGTTTTCTGAAAAATTGATTTTGACATAACTCATAATCTATAAGAAGAAATCCAGATTTTTCTCTTCCATTTCAAAACTATTATTCAACTAGTCCTGACGGTTCTTGTTTTAAAGAATTCCGACTTAATTTGAGTTCTATATACTCAATTGAAGTTCGAATCGCCAATTTATGAACTGCAGCGCTGCGGCGAGTTCGTTTTAATTATATTTAATATATAAACGTTTAAACTTTGTTTATATATAAATTCAACTCCATTCTGATATATTTTTAATATATATCAAATCCATTTTTTCAATCCCACATAATATTTCCAATCTTCTATATTCAAATTCGATTCCAATACTATTTGAATTCAATATTCAAATTCCATTTCAATTCTATTTGAATTCAATATTCAAATCCCATTTGAATTTCTATATTCAAATCCCATTTGAATTTCTATATTCAAATTCTATATATAAATCCCATTTGAATTTTATATTCAAATTCTATATTTAAATCCCATTTGAATTTCCTTTATTCAAATTCCATACTTAAATCCCATTTGAATTTCCTTTATTCAAATTCCATATTTAAATCCCATTTGAATTTCTATATTCAAATTCTATATTTAAATCCCATTTGAGTTTCTATATTCAAATTCTATATTTGAATTCATATTTGAATTTCCTATATTCAAACTCCATTTCAATTTCTGTAACTAAATTCCATTTAAATTTCTATATTCAAATTCTAAATTTGAATTCCCTTTATTTAAATTCCATTTGAAATTTAAAATATCCACATTATCCAATTTATGGTTTTTCACCTTTCTTTATAAACATCGTCTTTTATTACTTGTTTATATATATTAAAACAAGTCTCGACTTCAACTTCATTTGAAATAAATATTTTACTTTGGAAAAATAAATTTCCCTTTTTAAATTCACACTAGTATTTATATTCCCCGAATTTATCAAATGATAATTCATTTCACTTCATTTATAAACTTTGTTTATAAATGAACTACTTGTTTTAAATATTCAAAACAAGTTAGTATTTTTATTCTAATCATATTTCAAATTTCTATTTTAGAAAAATAGAATTTCCCTTTTAAATCTCAAATATCCCTTTCATGATATTTTTATAAATTAACCCTTAGGCCCAGTGATATTTAAATACCAAACAACCAATTATTTATTTCAGGTTTTCTAACACATCATATGTGACAGTATATGTGCAAACCAATAAACAAACAGATAATATATTTTTGAGGAATCCAGTCGGATTCCTCCAACCTGTTTTCCTGCATCCACAGATGTTTGTCAACATAAACAATACCCATCCTGCTTCGAGGCAGGATATCGCGGTATAAAGGTCATCCACTATCATAGCGTGGGGCGCATAGGGTAATCATCCGCTAATGAAACCGCGGGCATCCGCTAATGAGACTGCGAGAATCCAACCAATCATCAACTCAATATATATATAATAGTCAACCCTAAACAACTAATATATTTAAATCAACCAAACTGCATTCAAACAAGCAACAACAATTAAAAAAATAATAATTCTAAATAACAGGTGAGTGAGATTTACTTACCGTATTTTCGTTTGTCGACTATCCAACCAATTCCCATATCGGCTTAGCTATGCGTTGTCTTGAATTGTCTCGAATAAATTAATTTTGTACCTAAGATGATTTAATTTTTACTTATCGATTAAACATCTTATTAATTTAAATTAACTTCTACAATAAATAATTTTCTAACTATTTTAAAGAACAAATCAATATACCTTAATCCATCTTTAAGCCATTTGAGGAAATCTGAACCTGCATCAATAATCTAGTGCCATCAACTATTTCTCCGACCACCACTGACTTCTACATTGCCTCAAAATCCTTCACCTCATACTGTCCCACCCCATTTCCAATTAACAGCCCAAATCTGGTTTTGAATCCACCATGCCTAAATCCAATTTTCAACAAAAACCCCGACTGATCTTCCCACTTTCATACTGTCGCACTAACCTTATACACGTTGTCTTCTCCTAGTTCGAACCCCAACTCAAAAACAAATCCAACAATGATCTGGCCCACTCCTCATCCCAAAAACATGAACGGTGAGCCTTCTTCCTGAAGTGCAGTTTCCAGTATCGCACGCTGGCAACAGGAGGACATCGATTTTCTTCTCCACGAAGCTTCACCTTACGTCCCCTCTGATGATGATCGAAGTCCTTTTGCCTTCCAATTCATACTGCCGACGAAAAAGCAACCCTTCCCCTCGCGAGTTCGAATTGATGATCGCCAACATCACTCGCGACTCTGAGCCCTTCGTTGTCAAGTAGCGGCATCTCCTTTACCCTACGAGTTTGATTTCACACTCGACGAACAGTTTCCCCAAACCTAAATCGATTCACCCGTACATTGCTCCTCTCGCAGATAACAGCTCGCACTTCCACATCCCTCCCACTTCATCGTGATTCCAAATCGAGAAGCTCTTGATTTTGATTTTGAGAGAACGGGGATTCAATCGGTGTTAGACTGAATTAGGGAGGAGCCTTTTATATTG
Organism: Allium sativum; assembly: GCA_030737875.1. NCBI lineage: Eukaryota > Viridiplantae > Streptophyta > Magnoliopsida > Asparagales > Amaryllidaceae > Allium > Allium sativum. Next base: position 414,590,820 of record CM060923.1, on the reverse strand, counting down.
GAGTTATAGATTTTGATTTGTGGTAATTATGAGGGTACGATTTCAATTTGATTTGTGGTAGAAAGGAATGGCACGGGTTGCTTTTGTTAGTGGTGATAAGTGAAGGCACGGGTGGGTTTTAAATTTGTGGACTTAAGGAAGCACGGGTTTAGTTTAAATTTGTTTAAAATCATTATCCTTTAATTTAAAATACTCCATGACTCCGAACTCCTTTCTGAACCCAACAACTGACATTCTTAGGGTAAAACCACTATTCTGAACCCACTGGGATAAGTATCGAAGTTCAATTCGATCATCCGGAATAGATATTAATTTAAATTGATATAAATTAAATTTTAAACCATTTATTCTTCGATAATAAATTAATATCATTATTCTGATTCAAACAGAATTTTCTATTGATCATTTGAAATGACTTTAATTCAGTTTTAAATTTGAATTCAATTTACTTCGTATTACGATAATTTAACCTATTCGATATTAAATCGAAATTGATTATTAACAATTGATAACTTAGTATAAAATTCCATTTATTTTCTCAACTCAATATTTAAATCTATATTAAATATTTAAAATTAGCTGACCGAAATCCCGGGTCATTACAATAACTTCAGAGAATTAATTCTCGTCACCCTATAAATGGTTTTTGTTCCTTAATGACTAAAGAGACGTGTTTTTTGTCATCTCCATACCTGTGTGGGGTTTTTATTAATCTGGCAATTTACCGTTACATTTTATGTAGTCTATACCAGTCTTCAGTTCAACCTGAAATATAGTCATCGCCATACAAGCCTCTCGCTTGTATGGTATATCTTCAACCTCATCACATAAGCTCCAAATGCTTATGTGGTATATGATAGGGTATGTTATCTTTAAGAAGTATGCCATGTAGTGTAGTTCAAAATTAATTGTTACTATCCTATGGCGACGTTTATGATTTCATATAGAACAACCAGCACTCTGCATCCAATGGCATTCACAGGAGTTTATGTAATAATAAATTCGCACAGCCAACTCATTAATGTTTACCTATTTGTCGGGCACGGAAATATATTCTTTACTCAACAGCTAATCCATTCTCCTGTTCAACATATATATATATATATATATATATATATATATATATATATGCAGAACTAAGCTAAAAATAATATTTCTAGCAAACAAATGTTTATTTCAACACACGGTTATTTTTAACACTTCATACATAGGATAAAAATGATATTTTTGGCGAATAAAAATATGTTTTAACACATGTGTATTTTTAGTGAGTCGTATACATGATAAAAATAATACTTTTATCGTTCAAAATATTTATTCAACACATGAATGTTTTTAGCACTTCATATTCATAATAAAAATGAAAATTTTATTGTTCAATCCTTTTATTCAATGCATGAATCCTTTTCAACAAACTAATATTTTATATAGTTCATACATATAATAAAAATGATATTTGTATTGTTAAAACAGTTTATTTTAAACACGAATATTTTATGTACTTCATACATAAGATAAAAATGTTATTTTTCGTGTTAATTTTTTTTATTTAAAACACTAATATTTTATATAGTCCATATATATGATAAAAATGTGATTTTTATCTTTCAAAGAATTTATTCAACAAATGAATGTTATTCAACATATGAAATTTTCAACACACGAATATCTCAACATATGAATATTTCAAATACTTCATACGCATAATAAAAATGTGATTTTTATTATCTAAACAATTTATTCAACACACGAATATAATTCAACACATGAAAATAATTCAAACACATGAGTATTTCTGAAATTTTCGGCAGCATAACGGTAGGAGGTTTAAAACAGGAACCGTCCCGAGTACGGCTCCTCGCACTGCCTTAGGCCTCGCGACATTCCATAAGGGGCTTATCTAAATGATCTAAGATCAATTTCATATCATATGAATTTTCCACAAACAATTCCAAATCGTTTCAACCACAAACAATTTCTTTCAACCACAAACAATTATTTTCAACCATTCGCCATATTAGCTAATTTTCAACCATTCGCCATATCAACTAATTTTCACCCATTCTCAATCAATTCATATCGTCCATGGTTTGTGGACGAGGGGAGTGTATATATATGTATATAAATATATTCCATTTCCATTTCAACATACATATGATTTATACAAAGCATGTATAATTTATACATCGCTCATATAACTTATACAACGCCCATACATGAGGTATACAACGCATATATAATTTATACTTTGCTTATAGAATTTACACATCATATTTCCATATTTGAATTTAGAAGTCTCACATTGCTTTTTAATCCTTCTGAAATTTGTAGCAAGCTCAGAATACATTCTAGCTTCTTCTAGAATGTAGATGACGTCGCTACGAGTCCGATGTCTCCGGTTTCACTAGATTTCGACAACATAGCAAAAAGATATGATTTTTATTTGAAAATCATGATTTGCAACACTTAAAAGTGCTATATTTTATTTTAAAAACCATTGTCGTTACCTCTTTGAATTAGTTTGAAACTAGGTTTCGATCTTATGCCAAATCCGTGTAATGATTGAACAATCGGCCTTCACCACAGTGGAGTGCCTCGAGAGGCGTGCCTGACCAAGGGGACAGGGTCCAGCTCGGTGCAACAATGGAGGGGATAACGGGGTCGAACGACGGCGAATTCCCAGGCCTGGATCTCGAACAACTCGTGACAATAGGGGGTGCAAGTGGTATGGATTTAAAGCCCGTGGAGGGCTCTACAAAAACTTCCAAATGACACTAGGGCTTTGGTGCGTGGATGACAAGGAATTTGATCGGAAACGATAGAGGCTGTAGCGCCATCGAACGGAAGAGAATACAGGGGTTTGAGCGGAAACGATAAAGTAAATTGGCTAATTCTGATTGGCCACTAACTTATATATTTATATTTTTATTCTTTTATTTTAAAAATATGGTTTTCTTAGACGAGCACCAAATCAAACCCAACGACTTTCGCCTTAGCTAAATACCCCCATCCCCGACACAATGGAATATGTTTCGTAAGCCCATTCGACTGTTACAGTCGGTTATTCTTCAAATTAAAATATAAAACACTCAAATTCAGATTTGAACGTACATTTTAATTTGCCAGGGCCACATAATGATTCTAAAAATTCCCAAAAAATAAATCTAGCTTGGTGGGACGATACGATCTAAAAAAAACTTATTTCATCGAATTTTGAGCCCGTTTGAAAAATGGTCATTTTCTGGTCGATCCAATTTGATTGAAATTAACCAAACACGTTTCCCTTTGCCAGGCTCACATATTAATTCCAAAAATTATGGAATTTGAAACCTAGCAATAAATTGACATCCCGGATCCAACAAAGGTGGTTTCGTCGAAAACGGAGGTCGTTTGCAAAATGTCTTTTTTCAAGGGCTATATTTATTCCATAGCGACCGTTCTAAATATTCATCTAGCCATAACTTTTGATTCCCGCTATGAAATTTTTATTTTTCAAATTCGTTAGAAAGATATTCTTAAACAGATTTAAATGGATTTAGTTTCACTAAAATCCGGTTTATTTTGAATCCTGTACATTCAGTCAAAGTTGGAATTCCAATTTTCAAACTATTGCGCTATTTCCAATTTATTTTATAATAAAAATAAATATTTATAATCTAATGTCGATTCAAATAAATATATTAGTTCTAATTCTATTCGAAATAAATTTCTAGTCATTTTTATTTAAAATAATTCATTTTAAATATTCAAAATTCATTAAAATTGCCGAAATAAAAATTTCAAATTGGTTCTGATTTTCCGGGTTGTTACAAACTCCCCCACTTAAAACTTTTCGTCCCGAAAAGGAAATAGCAGTAAAGTAGGAAACAAAACGGAAATGCAAAGTATTGTAAATGTACCTTGCACCGGAGGTAATCAGAGATGTCCACTCTGCAATTGGGATAAACTTGCTTAATACTTTCTTCTATCTCCCAAGTACAATCTCTAGGATCTCCACTCCACTGCACTTTAACTAAATGAACCTTCTTGTTCCTTAGCTCTTTAGTTTCTTTGCCAATAATCTTTATCGGCTCTCATCTAACTGCTAATTCTGGAGTAATTCCCAAGTCCTGTTGCGCTGCTTCTTCTACAGCAAGATCTGGATCATGCACATGTTTTCGGAGTTGAGATACGTGAAATACATCATGTACTGCAGGCAACCAATCAGGTAATTGAACCTTATAAGAAAGAGTTCCAATTCATTCAAGTACAGGAAATGGACCAATAAATATAGGCGCCAACTTCCCAGTTTTACCGAATCAGACTACTCCTCTCATCGTAGAAACTCTCAAATAAACATAATCACCAACAGCAAATGCCAGATCTCTTCTTCTAGAATCTGCATAACTCTTCCGTCGCCTTTGAGCTGTTTGTAACCGTTTCTTAATGAAATCGACTTTGTCCGAAGCATCACGAATCATATCGGGACAAAATACAAGTCGGATTCCAGGTTCTACCCAACATGCGGGAGACCTACATGGTCTACAATACAATGCTTCGAATGGTGACATTTCCAAGCTCGCTTGATAGCTGTTGTTGTATGAGAACTCATCCAAATACAAGTGATCTTTCCATGATCCGCCAAAATCAATAATACAAGCCCATAGTAAATCTTCTAGTACACGGTTCACCCTCTCAGTTTTGCCATCGGTTTAAGGATGATATGCAGTGCTCAGGTTCATTTTTTTTCCCAATTCTGTTTGGAATGCTTCCCAGAATTTACTAGCAAATATTGGGTCTCTATCACTGAGTATGCTGATGGGGACCCCATGTAGTTTAACAATTTCTTTGATAAAAATCTGTGCTAGACTTTGAGCGGTTCTATTGGATCTGACAGGTATGAAATGAGAGGTCTTCGTGAAACGTTCTACAATCACCCAAATACTGTCATTTCCTTTCCTGGTTCGGGGCTAACCATCTATGAAATCCATGGAAATTTGTTCCCACTTCCAATTTGGAATTTCCAACGGTTGCAACAATCTGGCAGGTTTTTGTTGGTCGCTTTTGATTCGTTGGCAAGTTGAGCACCTGCTAACATATAAAGAAATGTCCCTCTTCATGGACCTCCACCAGAAGGTGCGTTTGGTATCATTATACAATTTGCTCACTCCTGGATGGATACTAAGTTTAGAGTTATGACATTCATCCAATACTTCTCCCCAGAGTTCAGAAATGTTTGGGACACACATTCGACCTTTTAACCTCAGAACCCCTTTGTTATCAATCTGAAAACTTAAGGGCTTGCCTTTCTGAATTCTCTCTCTGATCCTCTGAATGAAGTTATTATCCTTCTGAAGAGCAGATATTTTATCAATCAATGAAGGCGTAATTATAAGATTGGCGATGATTGCGGTTTTTCTGCAAAGCACATCAGCTACCACATTGGCTTTCCCTGGCATATACAGAATATCTAGATCATACGCTGCAAGAAATTCTAGCCAACGTTGTTGACTCATATTCAAGTCTTTCTAGGTGAACAAATAATTCAATGATTGATGATCAGTATATAACTCAAATTTCTCACCCAGTAGATAGGCCTCCATATTTTCATAGCAAACACGATGGCTAACAATTCCATATCATGAGTTGCATAATTCTTCTCATGTGGCTTCACCTGACGGCTAGCATAAGCGGCTACTTGGCCTCTTTGCATTAATAGTGCACCAAGACCTCTAATAGAAGCATCTGTCTAGACTGTCAAATCCTGATTGCCATCAATAATCGTTAATAATGGAGCGGTTGTCAATTTTAATTTCAGTTCCTGGAAAGCTTCCTCACATTCTGGAGTCCAATTAAATCTTTTTTGCTTCTTTGTAAGCTTTGTTAATGAACCGGATATCTTCGAAAAATCCTTAACAAATTTCCGATAATAACTAGCTAATCCAATAAAACTTCAGACTTCTGTGGGTGTAGTAGGTTGCTTCCAATCTTAAATTGCTGTAATTTTGCTTGGATCTATAGAAATTCCTTTCTTTGACATGACATGGCCAAGGAACTTCACTTCATCTTGCCAAAAGATACATTTAGAGAATTTAGCTTTGAATACGTTCTTTCTCAGAATTCCCAACACTTATTCTAAATGATTTTCATGCTCGCTTTCTGACTTGGAATAGATTAAAATATCATTGATGAAAACCAGGACAAATTTATTCAAGACTTCTCTGAACACTGTATTCATTAAATCGACCAAGTAAGCTGGAGCGTTACACAAGCTGAATGGCATTACTAACCACTCATAAAATATGTCTGGACCTCTGAAAGCTGTCAAAGGAACACATTCTTCAGTGATACGCAGTTGATGGAAACCTGTAGCTAGGTCCATTCTGGAAAATAATCGCGCTCCATTCAATTGATCCAACAAATCATCGATGCGGGGTAATGGATATTTGTTCTTGAGCGTCTGTTTGTTGAGGTCTCGGTAATCGACACACAATCAGAGAGTACCGTCTGACTTAGAAACAAACACTACAGCTGCACCTTAGTTAGAAAAGATGGGTCTGATTAGACCTTTCCATAAAAGTTGCCGGGTTTGATCTCCTAATTCTTCTTTTTCTTTTAGAGTCATTCTTCGAATTGCATGTACTACGGGTCTGGCATTCGGAATTAAATCAATTCTGAATTCAATTTCTCTTTGCGGAGGTAAGTTATCAACTTCTTCGAACACATCCACATAGTGTTTAACAACAAGAATCTTCTCTAGAGAAGTAGGAGTAACTTCCAGAGCAGACCAAAATTCTTTTCTATCTGTCTCTAAGCCATGGCAGGATATAGAAATAATGTCTCCAAATTGTGTCTAAATTTTTACTATTCTTTCGGCACATTTAACCTCGGCTTCATATCTTGTTAACCAAGCCAGCCCAAGAAGGATATCGAACTCAGAAAAATTCATAACGATCAAATCAAAAGAAAACCAGAAATAAGAATAAGAGACGGGCACTCTACAGTATAGGCTGAGAATAATAGATCCTCCTATCGGATTATGAACTCTAACTGATTCTTTAAGCTTTCTTAGTTTTAACTTTAACTTTTTAACAGTGTTACTTGCAATAAAACTTTGTGATGCACCATTGTCAAATAATACGGAAACAGGAATATTTTTAATAGTTAGGGTACCTCCCAAAACATCGGGTTTACCTCCTACCGGAGTAGAAGCTGGCGGGTTCACCCCGTCATATACATGTGGAACCTGAGCATTCTTTAGCAATAGGCAATTGGTCTTGATATGCCCCTTTTGATGACAGTTGAAACACTCTCGCCTGTCACTAGAATTCTGACTAGAGCTTGCTTGGTTGGTTTTCTGCCGCTTCGGAGCGGTGCATACATTAGAGTAACGTCCAGCTTAACCGAAGTTGTAACGACTTCCCCTGGGTGGCCTATTTGTTTGCGGCTTGGCATTTGCTACTGTGTTGCTTGATTCAGGCTGCCTTTCAGAAGTCTTGCGCTTGTTGCCCGCTTAATTCTTTGGGCGATCTACTTGCATGTTCCTCAAATCCAAGCTCTCATAATTACAAACCATATCAACCATGTCGGCGAATGCAAGAATAACGTGGCTCATTTCCCTATTCTGGTACTTGCGCTAAAGTCCATGTATGAACCTCTTATTCTTTGACTTAACATTCGGAACAAGCACTAGAGCATAGTGAGATAGATGAGTAAACCTGTTGAGGAATTCTTGAACGGTGCGATCTCCTTGTTGGAGATTGGCAAACTCATCATGTAAGCGCTCCATCTCTTGCTCCGGAATGAACTTCTCTTTGAATAACTCTTTGAACTCATCCCAAAACATCTCTACCTCTTGATCATTCAAGGTGATGGCTTCCCACCATAGTTGTGCCTCGTCTTGCAATTACCAAGCACCCATGAAGCTTTTCCTATGATCATCAAGACCTAAGCCACTGATGATCTTCTCGCATGTTTTAAGCCAACCTAAGGCTTCAGTCACAGTGCCCGTACCAAAGAATGTCTTGCCACCAAGATTCTTAAACTTCTTTGCCACTCGGTCTAAATCAAACTGTTGCAGGGGCTGTGGTGGCAGAATCAAAGGCACCTCGCCAACGAGAATATTCCCCCATCCTCTGCCTCGGCCTCCTCGGCCTCCTCTACCTCTAGCAGCTCGGGTAGCCATCTAAGTCAGTTCTGTACAAGCAAGAAAATAGTCAAGCTCATAGAAATGTTAATTTTAAGATATGGTAAAAGCAGAAGAATATATGGAAAGATAACGATGTGCTAATCAAATTATTTTGCTATTCTGCCTAGCTCATTCTGGGACATTACTAATCCTATCTCTAATGAGCTACTCGCCTTAGAACACTACTGATTCTATTTTGATGAGGTGTTTAATGTGTTAAATTCCATATCTAAGGTTAACCAAAGCTCTGATATCACCTGTGACGATCCCAAAACCCTGTATCATGGAATTAAGGATAATCATTGGAATATAACATATTAATCGTCATTAGCAGAGTACAGATAATAGCATAAGCATGAAATAGAGTAGTTTTACATCAATATGACAGTGGAAACATAAAATGTAATAAACATCAGAGTAGCACAGTGCAAGATACAACTTAGTGCATAAAAGGAAATGATCAGTCTACATTAAGATCACTGGGACATATACATCAGAGAGTACATAATAGAAGTAAACCTCTCTACATCCCAATAAGTGGAATCATATAAATAAGATAATAACGGCGGAATGTCAAATAGCCAAAATACTGAGATATCTAGTTTTCGCCATACAAGCCAAAAGGTGCACTCCATGCTGTAGTGTAAAAGCCAAAATACAGCCTATCACCTGTCACTAGGCTGCCCGTGTGAAGATAAGGGCACCTGAGTTTGCAAAGTGAAACAAACTATGAGTCAGTCATGGGACTGGTATGAGAAATCTACTTAACTGGTTAAACAACAATAATAAGGCAAATCATAGGACCACGCCACTCTCGTGGAACGGGTTTACTCCAGTGATTGCCAGTGCATGAAATAAAGTAAATTATTTAAGCAACGCAATGATTTTTAGAAAGAATGAAGCTGTTATAAGACTCAAGTCCCATCATATAATGCAACACAAACCGGAGGATAGAGTTTTACCTTATAATGGCCAAAATATGCTTAATACATGTAAAGCAAAATCATTTGATATTATAACTAGTGCATATATGTTTTAAAAGCAAATTCAATCATAAATATCAATCCTAGATGGCTGGGGTACCATATATCATGTCGCCATATATAGTTTTACAATAAAATCCATAATTTCTTATAGGAAATTTGGATTCCATCATGAGTCGAGGCAAGGGATGTACTCCTCGCCGGCTTCGAGACACTCTAGCAAATGCCTCAGGATTCCCCATAGAGAACCCTTGGATCCTCCAAGGCCGGTCCACACTTACGTTAGTGGATTGGCAATTCCAGAACACACGTTTCTCGGTCCTATCAGACCTATCCATCGTCTTCATAGAGACCAATATAACCGAGGCGCCTCGCATTCCAACATTCACAAAGGTAAAGATAATATACATGTCAGGGCTTGTAAAACACCGACACCACCCATAGCTAGAAAGAAACGTCATGTCCTCCTTGGGTTCCCTTATCTCGTTTTTAACTCATACCGAGGTGTAAGGCTCGCGAATCAATGCTATACACAAAGCTACGCTATATTAAAGCCGTGCTTTGATCATCAACCACAGGACTCTGCTTTTCAACAAAAGCCTTGATCATTTGCATCTTTGCATGCCACGCTGTCAATCCACACCATACCACTGATGTCTACTGATATACGACCTTTGAGCTCGTACGTCTCAGAGAAAGGCGTTAAGCAAGAGAATAATTTCTCCGCTGCCAAACAGATGTATATTTAGTAGAGATCAACGAATACAGCACATAATACACGTCAGACACACATCAATTTACAAGTCCGTTCTGGGTTTGAACGAAACCAGAGGCACCTTATTCCTCGTTCCATATGTCCTATACGGAAGAGAGGCCCTCGCCCGTCCGGACGATCAACAAGTACGTCCAGACCACTACCACTGTAACCTCATCAAGGGAGCTACCCATCTCAAAGGCATCAGTAGTAATCTACACGATGTGAAGATCACCGATCTTGCACCGTCTTCATATCTTCGATTTTTATTCGTCGATCAATTATTTGAAATGAGAATTAACTCGGCCTTTTCAAATAATTCATGTATATTAGAATTCACATCAATTTTGTCCATGGTTAAATTATTCGACATCCACATTTCAGTTTTTTATATAATTTTCATGTCAAACACATTCAACCACCAAATATCAAGCAAACCAAGTAAATCGGTTTATTTCCATTCCATATCGCCTATAATATTTTATAACGATATATCGCTATTTTTATTTATTTAAATATAGCACCATTTAATTAAACGACGTTTCAGGCCATAACGTGGCCCTGGCGATGTTTTCCTCCAAATTTGATTTACACATTTATCAAAATCTAACCGTCGGATCCTAACGAAGTTATGTCCATTGCAAAGATCCCTCCAATGCGAACCCAATGGTTCCGGTTTCGGGAAAATCCGATGGTCGGATCTCTCTATATAATCGTTTAAAGTTATGATTTCAAAACACGAACTGCAGCATCGTTATTCGTTTCATTTAATTTATATATATATATATATATATATATATATATGTGTGTGTGTGTGTGTGTGTGTGTGTGTGTGTGTGTGTGTGTGTGTGATTCATTCTGGCGCTGTTTTTATTCAGATTCGAATTAAACATTTCACACAATCCAACCGTTGGATCTTAACAAATTTTATATCATTGGAAAGATTTTTCCAAAGCGAACCCAATGGCTCCAGTTTTGGGAAAATCCGATGGTCGGGTTTCTCGATATAATCGTTTAAAGTTACGATTTCAAAACACGAAGTGCAGCATCGTTATTCATTATATATATATATATATATATATATATATATATATATATATATATATAATTCATTTGACGATCTCTATATCGTTTTTCACTTCAAATATTTCATTAAAGCCTATAAATTTCAGAAAATTTCGCCATAACCTCCTTTGTACGGGAAGGGGTTTGGAAATTTATTGGGCCGTATTAGGCACCCAATAAATCCCAAAAAGCATACACATATTTATAATGATATATTCCGGTGTCCTTAGGGGAGTGTGTATAGATCATAACTCCAGAGAATAAATTCTCATCACCCTATAAATGGGTTTTTTTGCCTTGGTGACTAGAGAGACGTGTTTATTGTCATCTCCAGACCCATGTAGTGTTTTTATTAATCTAGCAATTTACCGTTACATTTTATATAGTCTATATCAGTCTTCAGTTCAACCTGACGTATAGTCATCGCCAAACAAGCCTCTCGCTTGTATGGTATATTTTCAACCTCGTCACATATGCTCAAAATGCTTATGTGGTATATGATAGGGTATGTTATCTTCAAGAAGTATGCCATGTAGTGTAGTTTAAAATTAATTGTTACTATCTTATAGCGATGTTTATGATTTCATACAGAACAACCAGCATTCCGCATCCAATGGCATTCACATGAGTTTATATAATAACAAAATCGCGCAACCAACTCATTAAGGTTTACCTATTTGTCAGGCATGCAAATATATTCTTTACCCAACAGCTAATCCATTCTCCTGTTCAACATATGTGTGTGTGTGTGTGTGTGTGTATATATATATATATATGCAGAACTAAGCTAAAAATAATATATTTAGCAAACCAATGTTTATTTCAACACACGGTTATTTTTAACACTTCATACATAGGATACAAATGATATTTTTGGCGAACAAAAATATGTTTCGACACATGTGTATTTTAGTGAGTCGTCTACATGATAAAAATGATATTTTTATCGTTCAAAATATTTATTCAACACATGAATATTTTTAGCGCTTCATATTCACAATAAAAATGTAAATTTTATTGTTCAATCGTTTTATTCAACGCATGAACCCTTTTCAACACACGAATAGTTTATATAGTTCATACATATAATAAAAATGATATTTTTATTGTTAAAACAATTTATCTTAAACACGAATATTTTATATACTTCATACACAAGATAAAAATGTTATTTTTGGTGTTAAAACAATTTATTTAAAGCACTAATATTTTATATAGTCCATATATATATGATAAAAATGTTTTTTTTTGTCTTTCAAATAATTTATTCAACACATGAATGTTATTCAGCATATGAAATTTTCAACACACGAATATCTCAACATATGAATATTTCATATACTTCATATGCATAATAAAAATGTGATTTTTATTATCTAAACAATTTATTCAAAACATGAATATAATTCAACACATGAAAATAATTCAAACACATGAATATTTCTGAAAATTTCGGCAACATAACGGTAGGGGGTTTAAAACCGGCACCGTCCCGAGTAAGGCCCCTCGCACTACCTTAGGCCTCACGGCATTCCATAAGGGGCTTATCTAAATGATCTAAGATCAATTTCAGATCATATGAATTTTCCACAAACAATTCCATTTAGTTTCAACCACAAACAATTTCTTTCAACCACAAACAATTATTTTCAACCATTCGCCATATCAACTAATTTTCACCCATTAACAGTCAATTCATATCGTCCATGGTTTGTGAACGAGGGGAGTGTTATGTGTATATATATATATATATATATATATATATATATATATATATATATATATATATATATATATATATATGTATATAAATATATTTCATTTCCATTTCAACACACATATGATTTATACAAAGCATGTATAATTTATACATCGCTCATATAACTTATACAACGCCCATACATGAGGTATACAGCGCATATATCATTTATACTTTGCTTATATAATTTACACATCATATTTCCATATTTGAATTTAGAAGTCTCACATCACTTTTTAATCCTTCTGAAATTTGTAGCAAGCTCAGAATACGTTCTATCTTCTTCTAGAATGTAGGTGACGTTGCTACGAGTCTGATGTCTCCGGTTTCACTAGATTTCGACAACATAGCAAAAAGATATGGTTTTTATTTGAAAATCATGATTTGCAACACTTAAAAGTGTTATATTCTATTTTAAAAACCACTGCTGTTACCTCTGTGAATTAGTTCGAAACTAGTTTTCGATCTTATGCCAAATCCGTGCAACAATTGAACAATTGGCCTTCACCACAGTGGAGTGCCTTGAGAGGCGCGCCTGACCACGGGGACGGGGTGCAGCTCGGTGCCACGGTGGATGGGATAACGAGGGCGAATGGCGGCGACTTCCCAGGCCTCAACTCGCGACGATAGGGGTTGCAAGTGGTATGGATTTAAAGCCTGTGGAGAGCTCTACAAAAACATCCAAAGGATCATAGGATTTTGATGCGTGGATGACAAGGAATCTGGTCGGGAACGATGGAGGCTGTAGCGGCGTTGAATGAAAGAGAATACGGGGGTTTGAGCGTAAACGATAAAGTGAATTGGCTAATTCTTATTGGCCACAAATTTATATATTTATTTTTTTATTCTTTTATTTTCAAAAATATGGTTTTCTTAGACGAGCGCCAAATCAAATCGAACAAGTGTCGCCCCCGACTAAATACCCCCATCCCGAACATAACGGAATACGTTTCGTAAGCCTATTCGACTATTACAGTCAGTTATTCTTCAAATTAAAATATATAACATTCAAATTCTTATTTGAACGTACATTTTAATTTGTCGGGGCCACATATTGATCTAAAAATTCCCAAAAAATAAATCTAGCTATGTTGGGATGATACGGTCCCAACAAAACTGACTTCATCGAATTCTGTGACCGTTTGAAAAATGGTCATTTTCTGGTCGATCCAATTTGATTGAAATTAACCAAACACGTTTTCATTTGCCACGCTCACATATTAATTCCAAAAATTATGGAATTTGAAACCTAGCAATAAATTGACATCCCGGATCCAAAAAAAGTAGTTTCATCGAAAACGGAGGTCGTTTGCAAAATGTCTATTTTCAAGGGCTATATTTATTCCATAGTGACCATTTTGAATATTCAACAGGCCAAAACTTCTGATTCCCGGTATGAAATTTCGATTTTTCAGATTCGTTAGAAAGATATTCTTAAACAGATTTAAATATTTCTAGCTTCTCTAAAATCCGGTTTATTTTGAATCCTGTACATTCGGTCAAAGTTGGAATTCAAATTTTCAAACTACCGCGCTATTTCCAATTTATTTTATAATTAAAATAAATATTTATATTCTAATGTCGATTCAAATAAATATATTCATTCTAATTCTATTCAGAATAAATTTCTAATCATTTTTATTTAAAATAATTCATTTTAAATATTCAAAATTCATTAAAATTGCCTAAATAAAATTTTTAAATTGGTTCGGATTTTTGGGGTTATTACACCTTGGGTTTCAACTTATCGAGTTAACGACTATTTTTGGTGAAATTAAACATGTGTTTAACTCAACTGAAAATACCGGTTGCAACCAACTACATTCACATCTGTCCCAGAATGAAGCTATTGTCACGGTGATTCCGATGGGCGATTCCAACGTCCTGTGTTTTGTTCAAAACTGTTAACCTATTGCATGTTATATCAATTATAAGGTGATGGTTTTATTTAATTAACTAATAACTTAATTTAAAAAATATAAATAACGTTAATTATGTTTTATAAGTTAATTAGGCTTGAATTCCAACCAGCGTACTTATATATATGTCGAATACTTGTATATCAATTTGGCCATGCAAACTTACATCTGGTTAGACATCAGGTACTAACGAAATTTGCCATTTTGAGAATATTACTATGCGATTTACAGTCACTATATAAGTATATATTATATACTATACCCCTTAATCAGTACTAATTTTTGATTAGGCAATATTAATCCATATTAGGCATATCGTCCCGTTAGATTAGGCAAGTACTATTCTTCACCTGCTACAATACTAATGGGCTACATTAAATATGGTATTAGATCTATTAATACATGATTAGGCTTTGTTATAATTTTGATCAGAAATACTCAATTATCTTCTTCACTTGTGTCTGCTGTGTTTCGCTCCTACATGCCCATCAAAATTCTAGTCTAGAATCGGAGTAGCGCCGTCACCTTCCCCATACCGCGGCTTAACCACTTCATTAACGCCCTACTTCATGTTCAAAAGGGCCCGCACCCTCAAACCGCAAAGCCACAGAACCTTTCTCTTCCCCAAAACTTTCACGTCCCCATTGCTTTTTGTATATCCTTACTCCCACTTCGAAAATTTACATCCCACTACCACTTTCAACACGTTTGTACAGTAAAACATCTTCCCAAACGTTTCCTTTTTCTTCCTTCCTGAAGCCATCTCTCGAAAGCAACTTCTCTTTTTATGATACCACGTTCAACCCCCTTCTTTTTCTTCTATCCCAACTAATTACTACATGTATTTCATTCTGTACTCCCCCTGCCTTCCATCTCTGACCCCACACTCAAACCACTAGAAAATGCAAACAACTCCCACTAATTCACGTCCAACTTACCACTAGAAATTAGAACACTCGACTGAGAAAATTCACGCTCGTTGCCTTCTCCCCCACATATTTTCTTCTCTACAAGTCACCACCTTACGCTTTAATGCATACCCCGTTTTCTCTTTCTTTTTGAGTATATACGTTGGAAATTTATTTATTAATTAATATAGAAGTATTCATTTGTTGTGGACTTCTACTGAGATGAAAATGAAGCGAGCAGCCTTTATATAGTTGGAGGAGGAATTGGATAGGAACGACGTTCTTTCACTCAGTACGGAGTAGATGCACTAGTGGTTTCAACTGGAGGAGTAGGCCTGAATGATGTTCCCCATTCGAGCATGCAATTTTCAATATCAAATGAAAGATGGAAAAGGAATCAAAGGCAAGAAAATTAGGTAGCTGCGCGGACTTCCTTTTCTTCGTAGCTGTGTAGTCGATAGGAATGGGTACTTTTATATAGCTTGGTGGTTGTGGGTGTTGTCCTTAATGGTAGCTGTTTTAGCTACTTAAAACTTAAGCATGTGGGTTGGTCGTTGGCTAAAAAAAAGGGTCTATACATGATTTAACAAGTCATAGGCTGGTGGTAGCTGTTTTATGCTATATATAAGAAGTTAACCATAGGTAGTGTACAAATAGGGTGGATTATTTGGCCACGTTTTGATTGGAGACAAGGCAGTACTGTGTTGTTCTTATTCTGATGGGAGCTTTAATTACGTTTAGTCCGAGGGCAGGCTACTACATTTATTGGTGCTTGAGGCTTAAGTTTCTCATCTAGTATGTGTGTAGGGAGACAACTTTCAAAACATGGCGTGTGATCGAATATATAAGCTGTGAGATAGCCAAACATAGAATGGCATCGCAGTATTGAATACATACATATATAATTTTTATTTTCATTCATTTTGGGTATGTGCATTTACATACGGTTATATAATTCCATCACTACAAGGAGCGGCTGAATCTGCAACGGGGGAGGGCGACGGCTTGCGACGGCTAAAAAAAGCGGTCGTCGCAAGCCGTCGCAAACCTTTGCACGAGGCGAGATAATTAACTGCTACCCCTTCTTCCCCAAATCATTTCTGCAACGGAAATTAAAAAAAAAACCTCTTCTCCGTCGTCGCTCGCCCTTGCTCCGATTTCAGCCACTCCAATCCTCTCAAATTGTGCCGGTATGTCTTCTAAACTCTATTTCATGTTTAATTAGGGTTATTTAGAGTTATTTAGGGTTAATTTGTATGTTTAAATTGGGTTGTAAATTCATTGTCTATGGACATGAAATTGGTTGTCTTGTGAGATGCATATGATGTTGCTTTTGTTATACATTGATTTGGGAAAAAGTGGAATTGATTAGGAGGTTGAAATCATTGATTATCACATATGTACTTTGATTTAGGGGCCTGAAAACGACGATTATCATGTATGTAAACGTGATTGGTTTGCTATAGTAACTTTATTATGATTATCACATATTTATAACGTAACACCTTAAATTTGAATTGAAATTACATAATTAACTTGAAAGCTTAGTTTGTATTTCAAAAATTGAAACTAATTTATTAAAATTAACTTCATAATTTATACATTAAACTAAAATTAACTAAAACTAATTTATACTTCATAATTTTCACTGTCATGTTATTTTACAAATTGAAATTAGGAAAAAATATTATATAAACGCTATGTAGTTAACGCGCGAGCGTAGACGGGAAAAGGCGCAAGGCGCAACTAAGGGGCTTTTTGGAAGTTTAAGGCGCACCTATTAACAAAGCGCAAAAAAGCCCAAAGCACATAAAGCGCACTTTTTTCATTTGAATTGTTTTTTTTTTTTTTTTGATTTAAACTTAGGTTAAATGTTTTTTTGACTATTTATGTGAACCCCTTAGATAAATTTGGCCCCATCCGACATTTGTTGTATATGATCGTTATAAGGGTATTCGTTTTTATAAAAAACGTAAATCTATATTCATCTGATACAATATTGTTGGATTTGCCCTAGTATTTTGGACAAGTTACAAATATAATAACGTAAGCATATTTTATAAATCATTCCATGTTAAACGGGTAACAAAATTTCGATGGCACTTCCTTTTTGTTCCCTGTGTACACGCATTTGTGTACGATACAGGGACCAAAGGGAAGTGCTGCCGAAATTTTGTAGAACTGTTTAACCTGAAATGATTTATAAAATATACTTGCGTTATTATATTTGTAATGGGAAGTAGGTAGACTGGCCGTCATAGCAAAAAGGTAATAAACGAAAACATGTAGTAGTTATAAATGAAATTTTACAAGATTTCAATTAATATAGTATTCGATCGAATTTTCTAACATATTTGTTGAAAATCAGGAAAATGTCTGATTATTTTCGTGATCGTAGTTGGATGTATCAACCTCGAACCGGTAAGAAAGGGTCGATAAAGAAACATTTTTGTAATGGGGTCCAAGAATTTATTAGATTCGCTATATCTAACAATCGGGGCAACGTAGACGTTCGTTGTCCGTGTAGTAAGTGCAAACATCTGAAGCATTGGAAGCCAGATGTAGTAGAAGTACATCTGTATAAATTCGGTTTTGTATCGAATTATTACTTTTGGGATCGTCATGGAGAACTTGTTCAACCTACGTCAGACCCTGTAGTGGTAGAGGACGATAGTACAATGATGAACGATAATACAATGATGAATCCGATAGAAAATATGGTGCAAGGTGCAGCACGATCAATGTTTCCTAACATTGGTCCGCAAGGCGACGATGAGAATGAAAATGTTGAAGAACCAACGGCGGAAGCGATTTTTTTTTATGATTTATTGAATTCTGCTAAGAGGCCATTGTGGGAAGGATGTACAAGCGGAACCGAATTGTCTGTAACCGTCGAATTCATCACTATGAAATCAAAATTCAATCTTACAGAAGCTGCATTTACAGCAGTTGTACAAACTGCAAAAAGACATATGCCGCCCAATAATTTGATGTGCGATAGTCATTATAAAGTGAAAAAACTTATGTCTGCTTTTGGACTACCATATCATAAGATAGATACATGTGTTAAAGGTTGCATGTTGTATTGGAAAGAAGACGCTCAACGTAAAGATGCAAATATTGCAACGAAGAAAGATATAAACCAAGGAAAAAGAAAGGAAAAGAAGTTCCGTATAAAAGAATGCCTTACCTACCCATAACTCCTAGACTTCAACGGCTAAATGCATCTTCTGCTACATCGTGTCATATGCGATGGCATAGCATGAGAACAGCAGAAGAAGGAACTATGATACATCCGTCTGATGGTGAAGCATGGAAACACTTTGATTGGACTTATCCTGAATTTGCTGCAGAGAGCCGTAATGTTAGGCTCGGTTTATGCACGGATGGGTTTTCGCCATTTTCTCAGTTTGGTAGTAAATATTCATCATGGCCTATCATTGTTACTCCTTATAACTTACCTCCATGGATGTGTATGAAAAATCCATATATGTTTCTAGCGGTTGTCGTCCCCGGTCTCGATGATCCGACACAAGGAATTGATGTTTATCTACAACCGTTGATTGAAGAGTTGAAAATACTGTGGCATGAAGGAGTCGAAACGTACGACGTTTCGAGAAAAAGAAATTTTCGTATGTTTGCATATATATTATGGACTATTAGCGATTTTCCCGCGTATGGCATGCTTTCGGGTTGGAGCACTGCTGGACGTCTAGCTTGTCCTCATTGTATGGAGGAGACACGAGCATTTTCATTAAAGTATGAAAAAAAATTCTTGGTTTGACTATCATCGATGCTTTCTACGTATTAATCATAAATTTAGAACGGATAAAAAAAACTTTAAAGCTAACAGAGTAGAGACTATGCTAAGTTTGGACAAGTGAATATATGATATTGTTAGTGAGTACCCAAAGATACATGATGTTGGAAAGCAGGTTGAAATTCCAGGTAAATCGGACATTCATAATTGGTGCAAACAAAGTATATTTTGGGAGTTACCTTACTGGAAAAACCTAAAACTTCGACATAATATTGACGTGATGCACAATGAAAAAAACGTTTTTGATAACGTTTTTAATACAGTGTTGAATGTAAAGGGGAAAACCAAGGACGATGCGAATTCGAGACGTGATATATTACACTTTTGTAAACGGCCGGAACTGCACTTGTATGATGAGAATAAAAAACCTAAAGCATGTTATGAGCTAGACAACAGGCAAGTAAACTCGTGCTAAAGTGGGTGGAAGGATTACGATGTCCTGATGGGATTTCTTCTAACCTCCGTAGATGTGTAGACTTTAAAAACAGTAAATTGAGTGTAATGAAAAGCCATGATTGCCATATCATGATGGAATACTTTTTACCTGTGATTTTCAAGGAATTGTTGCCTAAAAAAATCTGAAGTGTAATAACAGAGTTAAGTTTGTTTTATAAACAACTATGTTCAACGACGTTAAAGGTTGATCGTCTACGTAAGCTTGAGTTAGAAATCCCTATACTGATCTGCAAACTCGAAAAAACACTTCCACCTGGTTTTTTTAATGTAATGGAGCATTTACCTATTCATCTTCCGTCCGATGCACTTCTTAGAGGTCCAGTCCAATATGGATGGATGTATCCATTTGAGAGGTAATTTTGTATATAATTTTAATAATCGTGATACATTACACCTTATATTATTGTAACAACATAATAAATTATTTAATCTTATTATAGGTACTTGAATAAGTTGAAGAAAAAAATTAGGCAAAAAGCTCGAGTAGAAGGTTCGATTTGCAAATTGTACCTTGAAGAAGAAGCTTCATTTTTTTTCTCATTATTTTAGTGAAGATGTGAACTTGTCTTTTGTAACTGTTCCCCGTAATGAAGTCGTTGTTGAACAGGAGTCTTCTCAAACAATGTTATCTATTTTTAGACAACATGGAAGGCCTGCAGGAAAATGTGTGGAAATATGGCTAAGCGATAAAGATTACAAAGTGGCACACACATATGTTTTGGTAAATTGTGTGGAAGTTGCACCCTTTGTCAAGTGATACTAAATTCATGTACATTTCAATTATATATTTATTTATCTCTATTAATAAAAAAGGAACATAACACATATTTGCAGTATCTACGAATCACAATATCCATCTGGTGATCTCAGTAAAGACTTTGCTGGACGGTTCTCAGACTATGTTCATGATCCCAAAAACTCTGCTGTTAACGAAGGATTACGACATCTTGCTATTGGACCAAAAACAAATGTCAAAACTTATCCAATATACTTTGTCAATGGTTTTAAATTCAATACAGATGACTATGGAGCTAAAAAATTAACGTATAACAGCGGTGTATTTGTCAAGGGTAGTGATGATACAGAGGAGCATATAAAGGATTTTTACAGCATGTTAACGCAAGTTGTAGAGTTGACATATTATGTTCAGCTCGTAGAGAAAATTTATCTATTCAAATGCAACTGGTTTAGCACTGTTCCTGATTCTGGAATTAATGTGAACAAAGGTTATAAGCTAATCGAAATAAGGCATACGTCGCATTACTATAAATATGATCCTTTTGTGTTAGCTAAGCAAGCATTACAAGTCCATTTTGCTTCGTATCCGTCCTTAAAAAAAAGATAAAGCAGATTGGTGGGCTGTTTTTAAAACAAAGGCAGGATTTACATTTGATGGAAATAATATTCCAGACGAAGTGGCGTGTAAAGAGGATCTAGATCCAAATACCGAAATAATAATAGCTGATGACATTGATGTAGGGCCGTTGAATGATGAAGCGAATGTATTAGTAGATGCATTTGTAAGTACTATAGAAAATGATATAGAGTATGAGACTGAGTCTGAATCCGAACAAGATGAAGACTGATGTTATAAGTACTTATGTTATGTATTATTATGAGCTATGTATTATGTTATGTACTATTCTGAGCTATGTAATTAATAATTATGTTGATTGTTCTTAGCTAGGAATTTACTTACGTTATTTACTATTCTGATTTATGTAATGATAATGTTGACTATGTATGTTATGCAATATTGTTCTTCTCGTTTACGAATTATGTAATTATAATGATGACTGATGTTAATAATTCAAGTTATTTTGTATGCACATTATATGATTGCAACAGATATGTCGGATGATAGACAGCGACGACGATCGAGGAGTACATCTCAGCCTACTCCTTCACCATCTCCGCATACTCCTTCACCATCTCAGCATACTCCTTCGCCAGGAGCAGGTCCGAGCAGCTTTGTTCCAGATCAGCGTACTGCTGTGCAGATTGTTCCCAAAAGTGCCGGGTAAATGTAAATTTAATTTTATTTCAATTTGGATTATTCAAAATATATGATCAAATTTTTATATCAACATCTACGCAGCGGATTACAGTTTCAGCCAACACAGTTCATATTAGATATATCGAGGAATTCTTGCATAAGCAGGACGTCGGGGGCTTGGCCGCATTGGGATTCTATTCCACCCCATATTAAGAATGCCATTCTGGCTGATGTACATGTAAGTAATTTTTTAAACGAGTGTTGAAAATTGATATACTGTAAATAATTGAAAATAAATCTAACATGCAGGCCATTGTCTGTGTTGAGGAGCATGACATGAACACTTTTTTGGATATTTGGAATATGAAGATGCGTAAAAATTATCGGTAGGCAATTTCAAGGGCGAAGACAGGTAGAAAAAAGCCTTCGTGGATGAGTGATGATGTTTGGGCAGCATTTCAACGGTACTGGCTGACGGAAAAAGCTAAAGTAAGATATAATGAAAATATTTACATTTATATTGATTGCAGTATTTTACATAATCATGTATCAAATTTAATAGTAAGTAGCATCCTGAAATAAAGCGAACAGAGAAAAGAATCCGGGTCTACACCGTGGTGGCTCTAAATCATTTCAAGATCATAGGAGAGAATTGGTATAAATTTTAAATATTTGTAGCTTATGTTCATGTTAAAATTTAGCGTATATCATTTATTCCTATTTTCAATAATTTTATTAATGTATGTTTACTCAGCATGCAAAGATCGGAAGAGAGCCTTCGATGGCAGAGGTATTCAGACGTACACATGAGGTGGAGCATACCGACGAGGAAGGAAATGTTACGTATGAATGGGTGGATTCGAAGAGTGCGGGTGTAATGGTAAATATGCTTATCCGTATGAATTAAAATGTTTCATATTCGTTCATATCACAATATATAAGTAAATTTTACAACATTGGTGTTAAAATTATATTGGTATGTAGGAGAGGTACTACACAGAGTCTACTAGAGTGTTGCAGGCTAGTGGACAAGAGGAGCTTACAGTCGCGCAGTCTGATCGTATATGGGACTCTATCATAAAGCCGCCTTCTCGTAACAGGCGATATGGAAACGGTAATTAGGAGGTAAGACTTAAATTACAAACTTAATAATTTACAACGATGTGATGCCATAAATATATAAATTGTGGGTATTAATTAGTGCAATTTATATTAATGTTTTGAATTGGAAACATAACGCGTTTTATTTTACAATCGGGAGCTAATAAATTTAATGTGAACTTAATTATTTCGCAGGCTACTCAGAGTTCTTTTAGGAGGTCGATGGAGGAGGAGACTATTGCTCGGATGCAGGAGCCGATGAACGAAATGATGGACTGGCGAAAAACCCAGATGCAACATGACGTAGATGAGCGAATTGCAGCTTACCTTCAGGAGTATGGGTTTATGCCTGGGCAAGGAGGAGATGCTACAAGTGAAGGAGGCGAAGACGACGACGAAGACGACGACGAGGCGGCGGAAGATTAGTTTGGATGACATATACTTTGGTTTATGCTTAGGTATGTACATATACATTGCTTTCATGACGATATGGTAAGTTTGACGATGTTATGGTGTGTTTTGGTGACGTTATGGTGTGTTTTCATGACGATATGGTATGTTTTGATGTGTATGACGACAATATATGACGATGGATATAGTGTTTTGGATGTTATGTGATGATATTTTATGATGGTGGTTTTAATTTTGGTTTCTTTTTTCATTTGGTTTGAGTTGGTGACGAATTGATGGGATAATAGTGGTCTGATAGTGGCCAATGTGATGGTATTGGATTGGTTTGTGGTTGTGTGGCTTGAAGGAGTGGAACTGCTGTTTGCAGTGCAAAAAAATTTTCCAGTGTTGCGACGGCTTGCGACGCCCATTTGGTTGGTATGTTGCGACGGCTTGCGACGGCCAAATTGTAACGCTTAACAACGGTTTGCGACGGCTTGGCGGTAAAATTAACTACTTGCCACATAAGCAATTTACCGTTGCCAGCCGTCGCTAAAATGGCAACAGAGCCGTCGCTCAAGCCGTTGCAATTTGGCATCGTGACGACTAAAATTGCGATGACACGTTGCGACGGCTTGCAACGGCCGCCAACGCCTATCAGCCGTCGCAATTCCCTGTGCGTTTTGTAGTGCATCCTTTTCTGCGGTTAAACATTAAATATTCATACCATTAAATACGAATTCCAAACATAACGAAAATGGATATGCTGCTCCGTCTTGGCGTTATAGCCCCAATGAAACTAATTTCGTTGAAAACCGTCTCCATTCGCACAACGTCGTTATTTTAATTTCAACATATGTATCGGTTCATCTTTAAATTGCATACACTGATAAAACAACTCTGATTGACTCCAAGCTGGAAAACTAGCAATAACCAATTATACGTACTCCAATAAAATTCGTTTTGTCAGAATCGGGGGTTGTTTGAAAAATAATTAATTGTACAGCTTATATAACCAATTAAGTCATTTTTACTTATGTGGATGATGGAATGAGGCACCTCGGATTTGAGTCCCTAGTGGCTCTTGATTTATGCCCCATAGGGCAAGGAAACGTATTGTTCAGGAATTATTAATTCACAAACGTAAGAGTGGACCGGCCTTGAAGATCCATGGTGCAGTGGCGACTAATCCTGAGGCACGGGATAGAGTGTCTCGAATTCTGTAAGGATGGTCCCTTGTCTTGGTTCATGATGGAAATACAACTTCCAATACGAAACCATGCGGTTTTAATTATAAAACTAGTATGGTGACATAGTATATGGTAGCTATGCCGCCTATGATTGATACATTATGATTGGAAATGTCTTTGAAACACATAGACACTAATAATAATATCAAATTTGATTTATACGTATCAACCATATTTTGGCCATTATAAGGTAAAACTCTATCCTCTGGTTTGCGTTGCATTGTGTGATGGGACTTGAGTCTTATAATGGTTTCATTTTTCTAAAAAGCACTGCGTTGTTTAATGATTTAATTTATTTTATGCACTGGAAATCCAATGGAGTAAACCCGTTCCGCATTAGCGTCGTGGTCATATGATTAGCCTTATTATTAGATAAGTTATGTAAGATTTATCATACCAGTCCCATGATTGACTCGTAGTTTGTTTCACTTGCAAACTCGGGTGCCCTTATTTTCCACATGGGCATTCGAGTGGCTTGTTTTGCAGATATTTATCTTTTGAGCAGGATTCTGGACTGAAGCTTAAAGTTGTGTCTAGAGCATTGATAATCTTCCGTTGTATTATATTCGATGTACTCTGATATTCTATACTCTGATGTAACATTATTATAATGTTTATAAAATTCTTCTTTTATCTGTTCTGATGTGTTGTATGCCCAGAGTTAGCGTACGCGGGATTCGAACGGTCTTGGTCGATTTAGTGATCGAATAGGTCCGGGAAAAATCCGTGTCATTACAAGAGTTTCCTTTTTCGAGCTTACTCGCCTTAAAAGAGGACTAGGCAACCATCGCCCGAGAAATATGCCAATCTCTAAGTATCTGAAAAAGAATCAAAGGAATGTCAACTCTCATGCAAATATGACTGATAAAAAAAGAGAAAAAATAGAAAGAGCAAAGGATAAACCGAAAGCTCCTGCTCAATAAGATGAAGGAAGAAATTTGAGCAATTCGAAGAAGTCTAGTCTGGCATGTTGGAAACATCAACAGAAGGAAGAATCGATGTAATGATATCGTCGAAGTCGAGAGTTCATAAGAAGGACCCAAAGGGTTACCTTAATCATAACAAGTAAGTAAGGGTGGCTCGCATCCCCTCAAATCCGGAACATAATGAGAACCAGGCAGTAGAAAGCCTGCAACGAAGTCACTTCCCATCGTCTCAGTTAGGGAAAAACAAAAGTTGGAGATATTGACAAAAGATTAAACGACGGTTGACTACCAAACACAACGATGGTTTCTTTACCAAGGGAACCAAACTCAAAATTCGAATCTTTGTGCCTCTTAGAAGAACCATCTTCAACAAAAGAAGCTGGCCTTTCTACCGGACAAGGTTGCATCACGGCATGCGTCGGCACCTGAGGCAACTGGGTCCTTATAGCCCAAGAAAAAGGAAGCCTTCTTCAGATGAGATTCAATGGACCTTCCAAGCTTAGAGTAACCAAATTGTCGATCGTCGGACATGATCCACTCTGGTGATAACATACCATAATATATAACTTAGTTTTGTTTCTCTTTAATAAAATGCACACAGGCCATGTATAAATGGGAAGATAACATAGAAATTTTATAATGAGTTTCATTGCCAAAAATTCTAGCTCGTCACATAGGCCGAGACAAGTGAAACCCCAAGTAAACCATTCATGATTGGTGGACAATTAGTCCTTTGAAACGATGCAACTAGTAGAATCATTTCCAAAAGTCTAGCTCGTCACGAAGGCCGAGACAAGAGAACCCCCAAGTAAACATGCTATACTTAAAAAAAAAGAATTAACTTCAAATTTTGTCGGCACTGGGATCAAAAAGAAAAATAAGTTCGCAATAGCACCACAGCCACTAACCGACACCTATTGGGTCGGAAGCTAAAACCCACTGATGTCGGCAAAACCATGAAGCTAATTAAGTAAATAATAGGAATATGGAGTTCACTCATACCGACATCACAGTATGTTGTTTATTTGACAAAATAGACATCTAACATGTAAATTTTGCATCCATAATACTGGCAGTAAAAAGCTTGTATAAGTACAGTTTGTTAGATCCGCCATTAGACGTCATCCTAATAATCATCAAAGAACTGAACCACATTAGATACACTTAGCTACGTTTAAATTCCCCAGGAGATTCGAAATATGATGCAGGCTTGCCTCTGTGTTGAATTCGAAATACTTACGAAGGATTGAGTTTGAAAATCTTGAAAGAATTAAAGGAGTCGCAATGAACAGTAACCTCGCTTGAGAAATGTATTATGAAGAAAACAAAGGGAAGAAAGAAGGATCTCTGACAAAAAATCAGCTTTTAATATCAACCGCACAAGTAAGAACGAGGTAACAGACCTATCTACCATGAAAAATGCATAGAGTGAGATCCTGCACAATCAAAGTCGTACGGCATCGAAATCAAAAAAGGTTCGACTTGAAAAGTCGAAATTACCCCTTCATAAAGAGGACAAATGTTACTACACAAACAAAGCATCCAGAATAGGCTGACGGGGAAGGGGTAGCAGATCGCCATAAGCAAAGAGGAGTCTTCCATCAATAAAATCCTAGCACAAGGAAAAGCCGACAACCTGAAGGAAAAGTCCGAAAGTCGCGCAATCTGCACCATCACTAAAGTAAAGAGTTCAGAATCTATACAAATGGGGATACTGACAGGATAGTGCTGGCACGGTCGGTAGAAGGTCATCCAAGACCGGAAGCAAGCAAAGAGATAAACGTAGAATCCTACTAGCCGGGACCTAGAAGGATGAGAGAGGTTGTCGATATTAACTCGCTTAATACCGATACATCAAGAACCAACCATCAAAAGTAATAGGGAATCATCCGAGAGACTTTTATCAAGACCCCCAGTAGATGATTATCAGAAGGCCACTCTAATAAACAACTAATAAAGCACCCGAAGCAACCTCCCAAAAAAGCAAGGGTACACTCCAGAAGTCTACCGATAGGCAAACCTGAAACCCCAAAGAGAGACAAGCTATCCACAATAATCTGCTTTGTGTCAATATCGACTCGTGTGGTGGACCCAACAACCATTCACCTGAATTACAAGGACAAGCTCCACAAAGTGTCAGCGGCAAGACTGAGAATCCATGATTGGAAGCCTACACCCGGGAGCAGAGACCTTCCGAAAGATACTCTCACCGTAAGGATCATCAGCAATACAAATACGGAAGATATAATATCAGCCAAAAGCAACGAAGAACGGGACCATTCCCCTGGGAGATACAGTCGACACCTCTAAAAAATGTTAGCAAAGCCTTCAGAACTTAAAGAAAAGGTAGCCGAAAACCAGAACTTCTGGAACAAAAGGGAAAAGTGGCCGTCAGGGATACTGCCAGCCTAATAGCAAAAAGGGCCCAAATTTATCTGTAAATAAGACCCCAGGGGTCTCATTTTCGGGACGATTATTCTCGTTCTCATCATTGTACTTTTTTCTCTAGAGTAGGCCCTAATTCCTAAATCAAACTGGGGAATTTGTTTGGAATCTCTTGTATATACTAAATCCAAGATCAATAAAGATCATTTTCTTATGAGTCTCTTATACAATTCATTGCCGGAGCTATATGTTGTGTGCTTTCTACATGCTTACAAGTTATTGCCCAAGCTTGAACTCTTCCGCAAGATCAGTGAGAAAACCCTTCTTACAAGCCATTTTGCCATTACCAAGTGTTATGCTTAGGAAACCCTTATCCCAAGATAACCATCGGTTCTTGATTCGCCTAAGCGTGATGCTCACCCATTGAGGGAAGTGTAACTAATCTTTTGGGCTCAAAACCTTAATATCTAGAAAACGGTGAACTAACTCAAACTCGTGAAAGTTAAATAAACCTATTCTTCCCTAGGTCCATTTCCGTAGACCTATCTTTAGTGTTGGCAAAATATATCGTTAATCGGTGATCATGAGAATTCCTTTCATAGTGGACGTATGCCAATTCTAGGCCGAACCACACTAAATCTTCTTGTTCTTTACTTTTTTCTGTGTTTGTGGCTACCATGTTTAGATATAACTCCATATGAAGTGTAATTTTCCTCTTTGGGTGTGTTTGTGCCATATTTTGCATAAACACTTTTTGGCACCCATCATGGGGTCACATCCACTTTCCAAGGTCATGTGCTTTGTGTGAAGTTGAAGAATGAAGTCTTCTTTTCATGATAGATTCTCAAAATCTAAAATCAGCGCTGAGTGACAAGTTCTCTTTAAAATTCAAAACCTTATCTGAGATAATGGAAAAAATAAAGAAAACTACGAGTAAAACCGTTGGAGGATCCGATAATGTTGTTGACGAAGCTACGCAGCTTACCAACAGTTTTTTAGATTGGCAAAAGCTTGGTAGGCTGACCTGGAGTCATCAAAGATGAGTTAGATTCCATTGTCGCCAATTTAAATCAACGGATGGATACCTCCAATATAGTTTTGACGGATGTTAATCAGGCTTTGCTGGATAAGACAAATGCTCTTTTGAATGCGCAAGCGAATCCCTCACCTCCTCAAAGAGTTCACATCAAGCAAGAGTGGAATGTGAATTCCTGAGATTCAAATCATCATCGGGATGGTGACATGAAAGGGCTTGGTGGATGGGAGAGTGACAAAGGCGACGTTGACTCAAAGATAAAACTAAAACTCATTCTGACTGAAATAACCGAAGAGTTTCTAGTCCCTCCATACCCATAGTGGTGGTAAAAGGCGTAGATCTTCTAGCTGCGATTGCTCGCAAAGATGAGCATCCGATAAAGAGGTTGAAGACTGCCCTACGGAACAACACAACTCAGAGGAGTATATCGCAAATTTGATAAAGCAAATCATGAAAGATAGCATGGTGCATAATGAGGATGAAAGGGAAAGGGATTTCTCTCCCAGTAAAATTCCATTCACCAAAAGGATCTGCAAGGCGGAGTTCTCTAAAAAGTTCACCCATCCTACTTTGCCTCCATACAACGGAACTTCTAATCCAAATATTTTTTTGTACAAGTTTGAATGGCTTATGAATGCGGATAAGGCGATGAATGAGATTAAATGCTTATATTTTCCTATTTATCTAGAATTGGTGGCATCGTTGTTTACAAAGCTATCGCCTAAGTCCGTTGACTAGTTCGCTGATTTGACTAAGAAGTTCAAAGAGCACTTCTGGCTTCATGCTACGAAGGCTAAGAATGTAATTTCCCAAACATCAATGGAACAGAATCAAGGAGAGTCTGTTAAAGCTTTTATCAGCAGATGCAATGTTACTTTATCTGAGGTGGGGAATCCTGAGCCTCACATGAACTTAATGTCCCTGATTGGCGCTATAGATAAGAAGAGCGAGTTCGATAAGTGGATAAAAACGAAAGAACCAAACATGCTCGAGAAATTCTATAAAAAAGGAGAGGACTACATGAGAGTGGATTATGAACCTATGCCTCTTCAAATTTTTGTTGGTAGTAGCATTGTTAAAGCTCCAAAGAGTGTAGATACTCAGAAGAATAATCAGGGGAAAAAGCGGGCCAATGACGGAAAGGGCAATAAGAATAATATGAAGATTCGCCATTTCAATTCGTCAGAGCTGACGCTCTGAATGACACTCCTGAAAACATCTACCTTGCAATACAGAATTCCAAAGAATATGCAGAACCAAAGAAAATGAGGGTAGGCGATCAAGCGATTACATTGGGAAAATTCTGTAAATTTCATAATCAGTCTGGTCATGATACCAATGAGTGCAAGTACTTGAAGACATTGATCAAGGAGCTGATTAGGAAAAACCGACTAAATCAATATGTGAAGAAACCTCAATCTGCAAATCCTTCTACAGCTCCTCAATTACAGCATATCAGCTGGTCAGTCATGTCCAAGCAGTAAGCCCCAGTGCAGAACTATACAGGACCAGTGATCAACACCATATCAGTAGGTCCTCACCCAGCTGGAAGAAGGTTGGGAGATATGCGTGATTTTGAGCAATACAGTTCCAACTAAACAGAAAAAACTTGCTTACGAGGATATCAATTTTGAGGAAGATGATACTGAAGGTGACATAACGCCCACTCTCGATCCCATTGTTGTAACTGTTGGAATTGGCCCGACAACGGTCAAGAGGGTGCTTGTGGACTTTGGCGCCTCTTGCCTTTTTCTATTCAGTAATGTGTTCAACCTGATGAAGCTTTCCATGTCAAACAAAAATCAAAAGATTCACGGGGGAGCCCAAGAAATCAATTTAAACAATTGACCTGCTAGTCAAGTTGGGAGAGGGAGACAGAGTGGCCATCTTGAAACAAACTTTTATGATAGCTGATGAGTTGTCTACTTACCGCGCATTCTTAGGAAGACCATCCTTTGCTGAATTTAGGAATACCTTGGCACCCTGGTGCTTAAACATGAAATTCCCTACTGATAATGGTGTCGAGGTGGTTAGGGGAGACCAAGAAATAGCTCGAGAATGCTATATGACAGGGCTACGAGAGGTTAAATAGAAAGACAACGGAAAGGGTGTCGAGGTTCCCCTCCGCATTCGAGAGCCCACCTTATAGTAATTAGGGCACGACCCCTGCACTGGCGAGCATAGTGGGTCTTATAAAGAAATCGATCCTAAAAAAACCAGTTGTGTGATGAAAGAGTGGCAATAGCTGAGATCACCATTTCAATATCTGTGCATGCTAAAGATCCAAATAGAGTTCTCATGATAGGGTCTCAGTTATGCCAAAAGCTGTAAAATGAATTGGTTATGTTTCTCAAAGATAATCTTAATGAGTTCGGTTGGAGTCATTCTGACATGTGTGGCATATCCCCTGAGGTGGCGGTTCATGTACTCAACATCGGCCCAAGCATCACACCAGTAAAGCAAAGGAGAAGAATTCAGTGCCATAAAAGGTCAACGAATCTCAAAGAAGAAGTGGACAGACTTATAGAGAATAACTTTATACGTGAGTCTACATATCCACCTGGGTGTCGAATCATGTACTTGTTAAAAACCCCAATGGTCAGTAGTGATTATGCATCAACTATTCGGATCTTAATAAAGCGTGTCCCAAAGATAGTTTCCCACTGCATAGAATTGATCAGCTAGTTGATGCAACAGTGGGGCATTAAGTCTTATCTTTCATGGGTGTGTACTCGGGCTATAATCAGATCATGATGTATGAGTCTGATCAAGAAAACACGAGCCGTATTATGGATGTTGGCTTATACTATTATAAAGTAATGTCGTTTGCTTTAGAGAATGTCGGAGCAACTTACAAGCGCCTTGTCAACTCATTGTTCAAATCTAAGATAGGCAAGACAATGTAGGTTTACGTAAATGACATGTTAGTGAAGTACGAAATAGCCGACAATCACATAAAAATTTGGCCAAGTCATTAGTCAAAGAGGATTCGAAAGTTCAAAGGCCGGTGCATTACATCAGTAAGAGGCTTTCTGAGGCAAAGCTAAAATACCCAAAGTTGGAAAAGCTTACATACTGTTTGCTCATTGCCTCAAAGAAGCTAAGGCCGTATTTTCAGTCACACCATATCAAGGTTCTCACAGAATATCCTCTAAAGCAGGTCATGTTTCGTCCAAAGACTTCCACAAGGTTATTTAAGTGGAACATCGAACTCAGCCAATGCGATATCACTTATCATCCGCGAAGGGCTAACAACAGGCATGCTTTACCAAACTTCATCGCTGAATTCGTGGACATAGGAGACGAGAGAGAAGAAGTCGTCGAAGTGATTACTCGATGGAAACTATTCATTAATGGTGCTATGAACAAGTATTTCTTTGGGGCAGGAGTAGTTCTAGAAACTCCTGTTGGGCATTCACTATGTTATACATTGAGATTAGAATTCCCATCAACGAATAATGAAGAAGAATATGAAGCTCTGATTGATGGATTTAAGATCACGTGAGAGATATGGTTGAAATACTTGCACATTTTCAGTGATTCACAACTAGTGGTATGCCAAGTGAAAAGAGAGTTCTAAGACAAGGGAGTAAACCGACCAGCTTACCTATCAAAAACTTGGGAGCTACTTAATTACTTCGATTATTACATCATCTCACATATTCTATGAGAAGAGAATCTAAAGGCCAAATCGCTCGCAAAACTTTCCAGCTCGAGAGATGCTCAGCTGTTGGGGTTAATGCCAGTTGAAGTCCTTTTATATCCTAGCACTCCTGACAATCATGTAGATTGGATCATGGAAACTACCATAGAGACGGATTCATGGATGACTCTAATCAAAGATTATCTCCTCAAAAGTGTGCTCCCATATGATCGTAAGAAGCGAAGAAAGCTCCTCAGAAAGGCTCCTCTATATCTTATTCAAGATCGTCGGTTATATAGGTGAGGCTTCTCTATGCCTTTGCTACTATGTGTTACAAAGGAGGAATACAAAGCAATGTTGGTATAATTGCATGATGGATAGTGTAGAGGCCATACTAGTGGTCAGAAACTAGCTAAGAAAATACTGTGATAGTCTTACTTCTGGCAGGAAGTAAATCTAGACTCCGCAAGTTATACCAGGAAATGTGATAGATGGCAGAGAATCGCAAAGATCCCAAGAGCACCATCTAGCGAGCTAACTCAAATGGTCAGTCGGTGACCATTTACTGTCAGGGGCATTAATCTAATTGGGGCATTACCTACCACAAAATTCGGTTTTAAATATGCCATTGTAGTTGTTGATTCCCCAACCAAGTGGGCCGTAACAGAGCCGCTAGCCACTATCACCTCAAAGAAAGTGATCAACTTTGTTGAAGAGTATCATTTGCAGGTTCAGTTTTCCACATAAGATAATCATGGACAATGAAACACAATTTGAAAGTGAATAATTTAAAGGCTTATGAGCCAAGTACAAGAACAGGAAAAGCTTTACTGCAGTGGCCCATCCGCAGGCAAACGGGAAAGTGGAAGCTGTAAACAAAATCATCAAATCAACCATGAAAAATAGACTCGAGAAAGCTCTAAGTGGTTGGGTCAACGAGTTGCCACTTGTACTAAGGGTATACATTACAATTCATAAATCTGCTATTGGGCATACTCCTTTCTCTTTGGCATTTGGTTCAGAAGCAATAATCCAGGTGGAACTAGAAGTCCCTACACACCGCAAAATCCATTTCAACCAGCTTGAGAATGAAAAGTTACTGCTTGAAGCTCTTGATCAACTTGAGGAGAGGCAAGATGAAGCAGAAGTCAGAGTTGCAGCTCATCAGAGAAGGATTGCTAGGCATTTCAACTCTAAAGTCAGCCAAAGGTCCTTCGAATTTGGAGATCTTGTATGGAAAAGAGTTATGACTAAAACTGGAGTCTTCATGCCAAACTGGGATGGTCTATACATCATCAGTCAAAAGCTACTCGATGACACTTTCAAACTAACGACTATTGATTGCATTTTGATTCCAAGAGCCTGGATTGGAATTCATCTTTGCCGATATCTTACTTGACTCTATGTTCAAATTTCTAGTAAAAAGTTATACATTGTACTGAACAATAGATGCATGAATAAAAGAATACCTTCCTGAGTAGATCTATTATTTTGCAAAATCTTCGTTAATTCAAAATTTACTAAAAGATGATTCTTTAATGCAGGCTATCCGACGAACGCTTGCTTTCTCAAAGTTCGATACAACGTAACAACCCCTTGTACCACCAACTCAAGCGTTGAGTGCTATAAACATCAACGTGCATTAATGCAATGATGAAGGGCACCGCCTTGAATAGTGAATGAGAGGAGTTTCCAAAAGCCAAAAGGCGAACAGTCCAGCAAGCAAATACGGAATCAAAACTAAGAATTGCAGGTTCCCCTCAAGGGTTCACAACCTCTCAGTCTATATGTGATCACTTATTAGAGTTAAGTGCATCCGACACCACGACTGGTGTTCAAAAGAACCTCACATTCTGGCTGCGATCGCCTACTATAAACAAGTGCATGCTACATACAAACACTGTTGTTCACCCTGCGGGACAACCCAAACCCTAGCAAGTCCCAAGCAGCAACCCAAGGCCAGCTACGATTGCTAGACATAGTCAAAAGCATCCAGCAGGAGGCCGATGTTCACTCTGCAGAATGACGCAAAACCCAAAATCCTTCATGTCAGACCTTTGCGTCGACACTGAAAGTCCACCTCTCTACAGTAAGATGCTCGGAAAGTCCTTTGCGTTGTAAAGGCAAAAAATCTTTTGTGTTAGACCTTTGCACTGACTTTGAAGGTCGCCTCGCCATAGTAGAGGTGATCTCAATGGAGTCTCCGATGCTTTATTCGATTGTCGGGAGTAGAATAGTTTAGTCACAAGCACTAAATGAAGTAACCAATGTCAAACACCAATCAGCCAGAGCAGACCAACGTTGAGTTACCCTAAATCCTTCATGATGCCCGTGAAGGTCGCCTCAATGGAATCTCCAACACTTGATTTGGTCAACGGGTTTAGAAGACCATTGAGTTACAAACAATCAATGAAGTCTCCAACGTCAGCACCAATCAACAGGAGCAGACGTTAAGTGTTTCCAAAAGTACTTCCCATAGTGAAGACTAGTAAACTCCCAAGCAAGGGCATAAAAGTCAACGACTTCGTCGAGTAGAAGCTCGAGATCAGTCGACAAAGTTAAACTTCTTAAGGGAAATAGCGAGTTCAGAAGCTTAAAGTGTGCTGGCAGGAACAGAAAAACAACCACAACGAACAACAAACTTCTAGTCTTCCAACCCAAAATACGGAATTTAGCAAAGTTGACTGCATTCAGCTTTAGAGATTTGTGACGAGCCCACAGTATGGGGGAAACACCATTGTATTGAGACGTGGCAATATTCATAAGGCATACCACAAGCTCATCACAACATCTCATAAAGCGAAAGACTTGTAAAGTGTGAAGAAACAAGTGCACAGACAAGAAGAGTACAACACAGCTAAATAAACGGCTAACAATCAACAGCTAAAGAACAAAAAGTGCAATAACAAGCTTCACAACAATAACATCAACACAAGTCTTAGATACAAAAGTTTCACGTACAAAGTGGTGTAAAGTCGTATGCAAGGGCCGGTACTTGCATAATACCCCCAGTCTAAATGAAATGCATAAAAGAAGAAGCCACTGAAAGGAAAGTAAGCTGCCATAAGCCCTAATTCTTCTTCTTACCATTCTTGGAATCATTGGGCCTCAAAAGATGGTTTTATTGTTCTTAACGGAGGAAGGAGGAGGTGTATCAATTGGTTGGCTTCCAACCTTAGCTATTGTACCGCCAACAGGACTATCAGGAGAAGATAAAATGACAAGTCCACTTTTCGTTGAAGCATACCACTTTCTTGAGCACTTTGAAGAGTAAGACTTAATATTTTTCTTGCGCTTTCCCTTAGTATCCTTCTCCGGACTCTGATCGGCATCAACAAGATCCTCTAC
Organism: Allium sativum; assembly: GCA_030737875.1. Taxonomy (NCBI): domain Eukaryota; kingdom Viridiplantae; phylum Streptophyta; class Magnoliopsida; order Asparagales; family Amaryllidaceae; genus Allium; species Allium sativum. The sequence goes on along the minus strand of CM060923.1, from coordinate 414,554,914 downwards.
TTCATCATTAGGAGTATAATCGACATCATCCAAATTAACATCATCCAAGTTGTCGATTGCTTCAATCTGGGCATCATGTGATCCTGGCTATAGGGATGCATCACATGGAGGAGGGGTACCGAGTATGGTAGCGGTGGTTGACAGCAAGGTGGAATCAATAACGATGGCATCGGTCGTTGTGGTGTTGGCTCCAGCAGGAGAATGCAGTGGTGACATCAAGCCTAATACAAATGAATGGTGAACATGGAATGCGATGGACCCGGGTGATGTACAAAGATAATCCAAGTATGAATTGGCTTGGTGAATATCGGTTTTACCTTCGGCGGGAAGTCTTCTGCGTTCAACTTCATAGTTATCCGGGTTGTCATCGTCACCCACGTCATATCCAGTATGTTCCTCAACAGTATGCTCAGTAGCACCTGGGTCATTTTCCTCATGAGTGTCAGAAGGATCAGTGAGAGGCACGGTTGTAGTCTAAGAAGTGGAAACCTCAACATTGGCAGAATCAATGGGGGCATCGTCAAGAGTTTTGAGAATTAAAGCACAACGAAAAATTACAAACCCTAAAACAAGATCCAAAACAAAATCAATTAAATCTAGTTCAAAGTATATATATACATGTTATGAAGTTTCCTTGAAAACGAATCATTATCGAGATCGAAAAGAATTGGAGCATCAAATCCAAGCAAAAAAATGCCTTGCCTCCACAAGTATCCACGAATGTTTGCTTCATCTTCGTCGCATGAAACTTAAGACTAAAGGATCTGTTACTAGCCAGCCGCCATTAAATCGATTTGCCCTAATTTTTGTTTCGTTCTTTCATTTTCTATCTAAAAAATAGATAATAATGAAAGGGTTGGTACCCTTTTTGTATTATGAAATAATGGGTAAATCGAAATAAAGTTTTGGACCATTTCAAAATAAAATATCCAATGTTTAAAATGTTATATATTTAAAACGGCCCTTCCTTTTCAAACATCTTTGTTGTGTGACCTTATAGGTTATTACAACGTTGGCATTTAGTAATATGTCGCTGCTACCCAAGTTATAAAAAGATCACTGATTTGATACAGCCTTTTCTATGACCAATGCATCAATGTAATATAATCCTTTTAACCAATATATCAAGGAAGGCATGAATCTTATTATTCTCTTTATAATTTAATCCTTTTATCTCAGTCGATGAGTAGACTATTTAAAACAAATCAATATTTGAGCACGACCATGCATTTCATAGTCTCACTCAATCAAGAGGCTCATGGATATCACTACAAATATATTATAGGGTTAAATTCCATCTAGATCATTCATAATTTTCAATCGATTCGAGACGTATCCAATAATCACCGTTATCGTTATTCTGTTACGAGTAACCTTAGATGATATCAAAACACAAATATCTTCAAATAAAATTATAATGATTTCAGGTCTGAGGACCATTACATCACCGCCACTATGAGGATAACTTATGAAACTATTAATTATATTCCATGTAGTTTTTCTCACGTTGGGTCGGTCTAATACGATACTCTGCAATACGTATTTATGTTTTGACATTATTATCACGTATATTAATGATCAGTGAGATGTGATCATTAGTCAATCAACATACTAGTCTTAACGTTTTATTGTTGTCCTTTGTATACAACAAAACTTGACTAGGGAGATTTATGAATTACAATACTTAACATATTATATAATCTTTAGTTCAAGTCACTTACTTGAACTATATAAATCCGTATTATAATTCTAAGGACTTCTATTATATTAAAATTTATATTACGCGGTAAATACAACATAATAGAATATTTTATTCCGAATAATATGATAAAATCAATAGTGTTATCAATTTCATCAAATGGATTGCCTCTAGGGCATAAACTCCAACAATCCCATACTTGCACTAGAGTCAATCATTCACGTATTGTATACTCATGAAACTAGTGTGACTATTAAACTTCTATTGCGACAGAGTGTAATTCAGTAGGTCTGCAACATTAATATTCTTGCAACTTTGCAGAAATATTCATTTCCTCTATGAACATCTTCATATAAGAATTATATTTCTTAAATATAATTTTGGATCAATAGTGAGTTCAAGGTTTTAGTCCTGAGCTTTAACTACATTGTTATCGCAATGTAAATCATTGGATCAACAATGAATTTAGTTCAATTATGAACTTCTTAATCCAAACATTTTCTTTCTTAGAATCAATATTTTTTTCCAGTTTTAAAACAAACATTATTTACAATAATTAATGTTTTGTCAAATAATATTTAGAATTATTATGTCACTCCTACTCAATTTCTTGTCTATACAAGATTCAATTGCATTTTTTGGTTTTCGAGACATTTCGAATTTTATTTCATTCCATTGGTTTCTTAGAGACTGGCTCTCCTTTAAAAGGATACCAATTCAAGCAATAAACATTTTGTTCTCAGAGAATTTATAGAAATAATATCCATTTGTTTCTTGTGGATATTACACAAAATAGTTATTTGATTTGGATCCGATTTTATCAAAGGAAGGTCATTTAAAATAAAATGTCTTTACATCCCAAATCTTTGCATTAGACACATTAGGACATTTCCTAGTCCATATCTTATATGGCGTCTTCAAACTCGTTTTAGTAGGATTAAATGCAATTGTTCTAAATTTAATTTATTCGAAGATCTATACGACTTATCATTAATCGTACTATATCTTATAAGCTGCGATTTCGCCTTTCAGACACACTAATCCAAGATGGTGTTCCAGGCGTAGTGAGTTGTGAAACAATTTCAAGCTCTTCTTAATAGTCGATAAAAAGTTTGCTTAAATATTCTCTTTTGATCGGTTGGAAAAGTATTTATTTTTTTATTAAAATTGGTTTATAACTTCACTTTGAATTCATTGAACTTTTCAAAGGATTGTGATATGTGTTTCATAAGATACACATATCTACATCTACTGATATCATCAGTAAATATAATGAAGTAATAAAACCCGCCTCTAAATTATTTACTCGTTGCTTCATATACAACATTACGTGCAAGACCGAACACTTATCACTCATTCACTGTTTCAAGTGAAAGGTGATTCAGTTATTTTTCTTAATAAATAAGATTTGTATTCTTCATATAATTCAAAATCAAATGATGTCAAAATTCCCATCATTATGGAGTTTTGATATAATTTCTTGTTTCACATGGGCTAACTGGTAATGTTAAAGGTATGTTGGATTCAAATCACTAAATTTAATCCACTCATTATTTGTGCCAAATGCATTACAGTTAAGGATTTACAGAGATCATTAACTATTTATGAAATTCCATACAATATTTCATTTAAATAGAATGAATAACAATTGTTCTTTTATTACAAATGAAATTCAAACTTGTCTAAACAAGATCTATTATAACATTTATTTTAAGTGGAATTTCATAATAACAATTATTTTATTCATTTAATTAAGCTTGTACATACAACAAGAATCAACTTCCTATGGTTAATCCAGCAACATTTGCTTCATTTCCAATAGTAAGTTAACTTGTCCTTTTATCAAATTTGTAACAACCCGGAAAATTAGAACCAATTTAAATTTTTTATTTTAGCAATTTTAATGGATTTTGATTATTTAAAATGATTTATTTTAAATAATAATGACTAAAAATTTATATAAATCGAAGTTAGAATGAATAAATTTATTTTAATTATAAAACGAGCCTGAAATGGCGTAGTAGTTTGAAAATTCGATTTCAAATTTCCAATGAATATACAGAATTCAATATAAGTCAGAATTGGACGAAACAAGAAATATTTGAATCTGTTTAACAATATCTTTCTTACGAATGTAAGAAATTGAGATTTCACTTTATAAATTGTAAGTTACGTCCAGTTTAAAATTCAGAAAATTCACTGTGGAATTTATATATATTTTAATATATATATAAAGCCCTTAAAAATAGCCATTTTGCAAACGACCTCTGTTTTCGACGACTCCGCTTTTGTTGAATCCGGAATGTCAAATTATTGCTAGATTCAAAAATTCATAATTTTTGGAATTAATATGTCAGCGTGGCAAAGGAAAACGTGTTTTGTCAGTTTCATTCAATTTGGATCGACCAGAAAATGGCCATTTTTCAAACAGACTCCAAATTCGACGAAATTAGTTTTGTTAGGACCGTATCGTCAAAACATAGCCAGATTTATTTTTTTGAAATTTTTTGGTGTTATTATGTAGCCCCGGTAAATTAAAATATACGTTTAAATTGAATATATACTGATTATATTTCAATTTAAAGGAAAACTGATCGAAACAGTCGAATCGGCTTACGGGACATATCCCATTGTATCCGGAAAAGGGGTAGTTAGCTAGAGGCGACGGTCGTTGGGTTTGAGTTGGAGATCAAATGAAAAAGCAACTTTCTTTTTAGAGAATACATTAATTAAATAAAATAAATATAGTAGGGCCCCTCCCTTTATCTCCTAACCTACTCAGAATCTCGTTCTCCCCTTTCCTCCTGAAATCCATCGCACGCCCCCTTTTCACCGTTGCTCCAACCACCCTATGCCTCTAGCAGTGGCGCAAAACCCCCCTTCCCACGTCTGATCCTGTCTCTACTCCTTCCTCTTCTAAGAACCGCAACCCCCTAAGCTCAAACCCTAAATCGTGCCGCCAGCCCGCCATGGCCGCCACCACCAGCCACTGCTCCGCCCTCCGCGCCACCTGAAGTCCCTCCACCTCTGGCGAACGCGTAGATCCCCCCCTCGGTCGAACAAACGTAGTAAGTTTTTTTATTATTCATTTATTTGTTTTATTCTTTTTTTTTTATATATTAAAACGTTGTTTTTAAAATCTGATTTTAATATAATAGAAAAGCTAGGATTTATACAATAGAAAATCTAGGATTTTTATTATAGAAAGATTAAATTTTTAACATAGAAAGGTTATGATTTTTAAACATGAAAAGATATGATTTTTAAATATAAAAAGGTGTAATTTTTATTTATATACTAGCATAATAAAAAAAACTTGTTTTTTATATATATACTAGAAAAATAAAAATATGATTTTTATCAATATGAAGTAGCGTTAAAAATTGGATTTTTATTGTATGGAGAGCATTATAAAAATATGATCTTTTATATGTATGTAACGATATAAAGATTTAATTTTTATTTATATTTATATATAACATATAAAGATTTGATTTTTATTTATATGGATAACATATAAAGTTGTGATATTTATTTATATAACGTTCGAATAAAGAAGTGATTTTTATATATATAAAAATGATATAAAAATGTGATTTTTATATATGAAGTAGCGGTATAAAAATGAGATTTTTAATATATGTATAGCGATGTAAAAATATGATTTTTAATTATATATAGTGATGTTGAAAGTGGTATTTTTGATATAAATTGCATTGAAACAGATTGCATTAGAATCAGACCAGCGAATCTGAGTGACAATAAGGACTGGTGGAGTGGAAATCCAAGGCAAGAATTTCTCACTCTAATTTATTTTCTAGTTAAATATATACTAGGATGCAGACGGTGCTTGGCAGCACCCGACACCTTTTTTGAAACCATTGGTTGTTTGGTTGATTAGTTTATTTGTTTGAATTTGGTTTGGGAAGTGAAATGATTTGATTAGGATAGGTTTGTATATGGCGCGAGTCATTATTAGGCGAGGGATAAGGCTAGACATTATTCCGTTTCTAGTATCGTGCTGTTATGCTGCCGAAATTTTCTAAAAATGTTAGAATAATGAAATATCACTTTTATTTTATAAATGAATTGTATAAAAATATTTATGTGTTGAAATGAATATTTTATCATTAAAAATATATTTTTTAACGAGTATATAAATGAAAATAAATATTCATTTACAAATCGTATGACTTGTTTATGTACACTCATTTGACTGATATTGATTGCGATGATATATTTTACACATCGCCCAACAGCACAAATAAAATCTGTGTGCGTGTTGATTAAAACCCCACATGGGTATTGGGATGATATTCGAAATACACTAATTCCAATTGTTTTGTTGTATGTCAATCAATTGGTTTACGGACTGTTGTAGGCATTAATTATTTATATTTAATGCTTATGCAGTTGTGTAATGCACTCTGGATGATGAATGTTTATCATTGTTATTATATACATGTGTTGTATGGAATCCATATAAATAGTATTATATGGCAATTGATTGGGTCTCATTCCGAATTGGGAAATAAAGAATATTTTAAAATAATATACAGAAAAGGATTAAAATATTCATGTGTTGAAGAAAATATTCATGTATTGAATAAAATATTTAAACAATAAAAATTATTTATGTGTTGAATAAAATATTCAAGCGTCGAATAAAATAAAATAATGAATATTTTAAAACAATATTCCAGAGAAGATCGAAATATGATTTGATGCCCGATTTTGGATGGACACGAAAATATTGTAATATATGAAGTCGTGTTGATTAGCTATGCGCCTTTTTGACACGAATGATATTTATATCGATTTTATTCATTTTTATAATGAATATCGAAAAGGAAATGACTTCAAAATCTGATATTTTGAAAATATTATCATTTATATATTAATGATAAGAAGTATTCATTTTTGATTAAAAATTGAAAACGAAGTTGGAATCCTTTTTTTTAAACGAATTTAAAACGATTTGTAAAATACGTTTTAAAAGGAAACTGGCGAAATATAATATATATATATATATATAGTATATATATATTAAATGGCCTGAATAGAATGCGCCGCACTGAGACCGTTCGTGAATTTCGACCATTGACTTCGAATTGACATTACGGGAGATCCGACCGTCAGATTCTCCTAAAATGGAGCCATTGGGTCTGTATTGAAACGAGCTTTCCAACGAATATAAGAGATTTGAAATCTAATGGTTGGATTTGGAATTATGTCCAAATTTTTTTTTAAAAAGGTCATTGTAAGTGCAGTTCAATGACCGATAATGGAAATCGACTGAAGGGGCCTTAAAAAAATTATTAAAATATCAGTAATTTGTGTAAAATCATAACAAATGATTCGGAAAGAATTAAAATGAAAAATTCCATGTTTGTAAAGATAAAAATATATTTTTATCAAAATGAACTAGTTATAACTAGATTTGGAATCCAATAATTTTTAAATAAATAAATTGGATTTATAAATGGTTTTAATAAAACCAGAAATTTCCAATATTATAATTGGAATGGATTTGAATCGAAATTATCTTCGGAATATTTCAATATTGGATTCCGTGATTATATGGATATTGTGGAAGAATTTGGAAGATATATATATATATATATATATATCGTTGTTCCCAATACGATATTTGTTGATTTCAGAATTTGATATTGAATATAAGCAGATATAATTTCTATTTAGAGTCTTGTATTTAATATCAAATTGGATTTTGGGTTTGTCGTGAATGGTTTCTTTATCAATACCGTTCTTAAACCTCGATGAGAAAAGAATAAATCTTTTAAATTAGATTTAGATAAGTTTACCAATTAGTTAATATTTAATTGGAATTGAATTGAAATTAGATTTTTGGGTTTATCGCGAACTGTGTTTTAAATAACACTTGTTCTTTAACCCGATTAATAGTGAAATGTGATTTGGGATTTATAAATCTTTTATCAAGATTTAACGATAATCTTCCAAAATTAAGTTTTCCAATTAATTAATATTTAATTGGAATGGAATGGAATTTGATTTGGTAATAATCAAAATAAGCTTCTATGTAGGAAGACTGTTACTATATATGGAATTTAAACGGCTTTGCTATTATTCCATTTATATTATTAGTCGGATACGGAAATTGATATTGATTGGTTATTCTGTTAAGATTCCATAATTAATGGATTGTTATTTTGGGTTTATCGTGAACTGTGTTTTAAATGACATTGGTTCTTTAACCCAGTTAAAGACAAGATTTATTTCCTAGATTTGAATAATCATTAATATTGATTTATGGGAAGATTAAAACTAAGTGGAGTTTTAATGAATCTTTAGTTAAATTGAAATATGAATGTGATAATTTGAATTATCAAATTCAAGAAATGATCGAGAATGGATACCAACAGTTTTACTCCAAGCGATAGTTAAAATCTTTAATTAGATTTGAACGTGAAATGGTAATTAATTTTACCAATAACACCGTGGTGTTAGATATGGAGTATTACCGGTTTTGCTCCATGGAATGAATAGGTTGGGATTGGGAAATAAAATAAATGATTACTTCGGTAAGGTTCGCTAATCCCGACTAGTTTGGATAAACCTTAATTTGGTTTGAATTGACATCCAAAGGAATATTAAAGAATAAATTTTAAAGAAATTATCTTTGATAAAATTAATGGGAACCTTTCCCTAATGATATCAATATTTGAATAAAAGAATATTCTGGATTGGAATGAGTCGTATGTTGTGTTTTTATAACACTTGTTTATTATATACTCGATTATTCAGAAAGGCCGGGTTTATGCCCATTCTGAATAACTGATTTGATGATATGTCGACGATGAAGACGGTGGTTGAAGACCGGAGGCCTTCACATCGTTTGGACGATTACTGATGTCTTGGTTGGGTTGTACACCCAAAACAAGATAATAAGTGTGATCGTCTAGACGTACTTGGAGATCGACAGGATATGCGAGGACCTCTCGACTGTATTGGACTTATGGGATGAGGAATAAGGTGCCTCTGGTTTCGTTCAGACCTAGAACGAACTTTTAAATGGACTGTGTTTCTGACATTGGATTTTATTCTGTGTTGATTTATCTTTATTAAATATATATCTGTTTGGTGGCGGAGAATTTATTCCCTTTCTTAACACCCTTCTCTGAGACGTACAAGCTCAAAGGTTATATATCGATAGACATCAGTTGCATGGCGTGAATTGTCTGTGTGGCATGCTGAGTTGCAAATGATCAAGGCTTCTTTTGAAAAGCAGAGTCTTTTGGTTGATGATCAAAGCACGGCCTTAAATGGCATAGCTTTGTGTATAGCGTTAATTCGCGAGCCTCACAACTCGGTATGAGTCAAAAACGGGTTGAGGGACCGTAGGGGAACACGATGTTTCTTTCCAGCTATGGGTGGGTCAGGGTTTTGCAAGACCTGACATTTTTATAATTTTACCTATGTGGTTGTTGGATTGCGAGGCGCCTCAGATATATCAGTTACTACGGAGCCGATGGATAGGTCCGATAGGACCGGGAAACGTGTGTTCAGGTATAACTAATCCGCTAAGTGTGGACCGGCCCTACCGATTCCTAGGGATCGCTTTGTGTGACCCTGAGGCATTTGCTAGAGTGTCTAGAAGCCGGCGAGGATGATCCCTTGCCTCGACTCATGACAAAAATCCAATTTCCAATACGTGACATTTGGTTTTATTTGTAGAGCCTAGTGTGGCGACATAGTGGGATGGGGCACTATGTCGTCTATGATTGATACATTTATATTTGAAGTTTTTTCATACACTTTACACTTATAACAGTATCAAAATGATTTGTTTAAAACGTACTAAGAATGTTTGGCTATTATAAGGAAAAAACTCTATCCTCCGGCTTGCGTTGCATTGTGTGATGGGACCTGAGTCTCATAATAGCTTCATTTTTTCAAAAAGCATTGTGCTGTTTGTTTTATGCACTGGTCTTCTTAAGAGGAAACCCGTTCCGTGTTATACGACGTGGTCCCTTGATTTACTACATTTAAAAGTAAAGTTTTAAATAACTGTTTTAGTTCTCACACCAGTCACATGACTGACCTGGAGTTTATTGTTTTAACCTAAACTCTGGGTGCACCTATTTTCCGCACGGGCAGCTAGTAGTTTTGGTTTTGCAGACTATTTCTTTTCCAGGATCCTGGATTTACAGTTGGAGTTATATTCGGAACCCACTGTATCCATGTATTTCTTTCAGTTGTGTTATGTATTATTTTCCGCTACTATGTATTTAAATATAATTTAAATCTCTGATATCTTTTGCTGTATATTTTTTATTCATACTCTGTGACATTCTTGTACTCTGATGTAATTGTTGTAATAGCAATGAAATGTTCTGTTGTTTGTGTTCTGATTTGTCGTGTTCTCAACTCAATCTGGGCTTTCTTGTAACTGCGATTTTGGGTCGTGTCAACTTGATATCAGAGCTTTGGTTTACAGACCTCGAGGACAAGGCACATTAGAACCAAACGAAAGAATTCATCCGAGATTGGATTAGTAATATCCAATGAGAACGACTCGTTAGAGATGGGATCAGTAGTATCCTAAAATGAGCTGGAAGAGTGTTATTTTTAAAATAAAAATGTAAACAAATTTTGTTTTGAAAATTTAAACCTTATGATACGTATTTGAATATTATATTTAAATTGATTTTGGACAATCCAGCATATAAAGATTTTGCATATACGCCTTGCAAACGTGTATACAAAGCCTTAAATATACTGGATAGATATATAATCATGCTCTAGTCGCCCGAACATGATTCTAATCATGAGCATGACATCATCAGCATTTATGTTCGAGTATTCGAAAGTGGGATATCTTTGTATTTCCTATTGACTGGTGTGAGAACCAAAACTAGCTAGAATTTATTGTTTGTGATTTGACACACAAAATTGGATTTTTGACTATATATAAAGTTGTGTTTGAAATGTTAATAAACTAATTGTTTGTTGGTTGTGTTGTTTGATTATTGGTTTAATTAACTAAAATTTTGAACCATTAAGCCAAATTGAATCAAATATTGAACTGAATTGAAAATTGTTTGAAATTGCATACATGTACATGCGTATATACATTGAATAGGTCATAGCAAGGAGGCTAGAGAAGAGGAATAAAATTGTATGCCCGACAAATAGGTACATGTTTACTAATTTATTGGGTTTAGATGATTTTATGAGCCGATTGGATAGTCGCTTGGCTTTTTCTTTTGGACTGTTGAGGGCCCTACGTGGCTGTTTGTGGTTTTAAATGTCTCCCCGTACAAAGGAGGTTATGGCGAAAATTTTCGAAAATTTAGGGTGTTAGCCAAATTTTTGAAAAATTAGAAAATTCTTAGAAACTGAAAAGTTGAAGAATGAAAGCCATAATGAAAGTTGAGTTGATTAGTAAAACAACTTTCAGCCCCGTTCCTTTTCGAGGACGAAAAGCTTTTTAAGTGGGGGAGATTGTAACAACCCGGAAAATAGGAACCAATTTAAAATTTTTATTTTGGCAATTTTAATGATTTCGATTATTTAAAATGATTTATTTTAAATAATAACGACTAAAAATTTATTAAAATCAAAGTTAGAATGAATAAATTTATTTTAATTATAAAATGAGCCTGAATTGATGTGGCATTTTGAAAATTTGATTTCAAATTTCCAATGAATATACAGAATTCAACATAAGTCAGAATTGGAAAAAACAAGAAATAATTGAATCTGTTTAACAACATCTTTCTAACAAATGTAAGAAACTAATATTTCACTTTATAAATTGTAAGTTACGTCCAATTTAAAATTCAGAAAAGTCGCAGTGGAATTTATATATATTTTAATATATATATATATAAAGCCCTTAAAAATAGCCATTTTGCAAACGACCATCATTTTCGACGAGACAACTTTCGTCAGATCCAGAATGTCAAATTATTGCTAGATTCCTAAATTCATAATTTTTGGAATTAATATGTGAGTGTGGCAAAAGTTAGCGTGTTTTATCAGTTTTAGTCAATTTGGATCAATCAGAAAATGGCATTTTTTAAATGGTCTCCAAATTCGACGAAATTAGTTTTGTTAGGACCGTATCATCAAAACATAGCCAGATAAATTTTTCTGTAATTTTCGGAGTCAGTATGTGGCCCCGGTAAATTAAAATGTACGTTTAAATTGAATATATACTGATTTATATTTTTATTTAAAGGAAAACTGATCGAAACAGTCGAATCGGCTTATGGGACATATCCCATTGTGTCCGGAAAGGGGGTAATTAGCTGGGGGCGACAAACATTGGGTTTGAATTGAAGATCAAATGAAAAAGAAACTTTCTTTTTGGAGAATAAATTAATTAAATAAAATGTATATAATGGGCCCCTCCCTTTCTCTCCTAACCCGCTGAGAATCTCGTGCTCCACTTTCCTACTGAAATCCGTCGTGTGCCCCCCTTTTTCATCGTTGCTCCAACCACCCTGTGCCTCTAGCTGTGGTGCAAAACCCCCCTCCTCACGTCCGATCCCCTCTCTCCTCCTCCCTCTTCTAAGAACCGCAACCCCCCTAAGCCCAAACCCTAAATCGTGCCGCCAGCCCGCTATGTCCACCACCACCAGCCACTGCTTCGCCCTCCGCGCCACCTAATGCCCCTCCAACTTTGGCGAACGCGCAGATCCCCTCCCTCAGTCCAACGAATGCAGTAATTTTTTTTATTATTCATTTATTTGTTTTATTCTTTTTTTTCTTTTTTATTTATATATTAAAATATTGTTTTTAAAATCTGATTTTAATATAATAGAAAAGCTATGATTTATATAATAGAAAAGCTAGGATTTTTATTATAGAAAGATTAAATTTTTATTATAGAAAGATTATATTTTTAACATAGAAAGGTAATGATTTTTAAACACTAAAAGATATAACTTTTAAGTATAAAAAGTTGTGATTTATATATATATACTAGCATAATAAAAAAACTTGATTTTTATATATATACTAGCGAAATAAAAATATGATTTTTATCAATAGGAAGTAGCGTCAAAAATTGGATTTTTATTGTATGGAGAGCATTATAAAAATATGATCTTTTATATGTATGTAACGATATAAAGATTTGATTTTTATTTAAATATATAACATATAAAGATTTGATTTTTATTTATATGAATAACATATAAAGTTGTGATTTTTATATACATAACGTTCGAATAAAGAAGTGATTTTTATATATATCAATGATGTAAAAATGTGATTTTTATATGAAGTAACGGTATAAAAACGAGATTTTTAATATATGTATAGCGATGTAAAAATCTGATTTTTAATTATATATAGCGATGTTAAAAATGTGATTTTTGATATAAATTGCATTGAAATAGATTGCGTTAGAATCAAAGTAACGAATATGAGTGACAATAAGGACTGGCGGAGTGGAAATCCAAGGTGAGAACTTCTCACTCTAATTTATTTTCTAGTTAAATATATATACTAGGATGCAGACGGTGCTTAGTAGCACCCGACACCTTTGTTTGAAACCATTGGTTGTTTGGTTGATTGGTTTATTTGTTTAAATTTGGTTTGGGAAGTGAAATGAATTGATTAGGATTGGTTTGTATACGGCGCGAGCCATTGTTAGGCGAGGAATAAGGCTAGACCTTATTCCGGTTCTAGTATCGCGCCGTTATGCTACCGAAATTTTCTAAAAATGTTAAAACAATAAAAATATCATTTTTATTGTATAATTGAACTGTACAAAAATATTCATGTGTTGAAATAAATATCTTATCGTTAAAAATATAATTTTTAACAAGTATATAACTGAAAATAAATATTCATTTACAAATCATACGTTTTGTTTATGTACACTCATTTGACTGATATTGTTTGGGACAATATATTTTACACATCGCCCAACTGCACAAATAAAATCTGTGTGTGTGTGTTGATTGAAACCCCACACAGGTATTGTGATGATATTCGACATACACTAATCCCAATTGTTTAGGTGTATGTCAATCGATTGGTCGATAGACTGTTGTAAGCATTATTTATTTATATTTAATGCTTATGCAGTTGTGTAATGCACTCTAGATGATGGATGATTGTTTATCACTGTTATTACATACACGTGTTGTATGAAATCCATATAAATAACATTATATGGTAATTGATTAGTTCTCATTCCGATTTGGAAAATAAAGAATATTTTAAAATAATATTCAGAAAAGAATTAAAATGTTCATGTGTTGAATAAAATATTCATGTGTTGAATAAAATATTTAAACAATAAAAATAATATTTTTATTAAATGTATAAACCATTAAAATTATTCATGTGTTGAATAAAATAACGAATATTTTAAAATAATATTCAAGAGAAGATCAAAATATGATTTTGATGCCCGATTTTGGATGGACACAAAAATATTGTAATATATGAAGACGTGTTGATTAGATATGCGCCAGTTTAACGCGAATGATATTTATATCAATTTTATTCATTTTTATAATGAATATCGAAAAGGAAACGACTTCAAAATCTGATATTTTGAAAATATTATCATTTATATATTAACAATAAGAAGTATTCAATTTTGATTAAAAATTGAAAATGAAGTTGGAATAGTTTCTGAAACGAATTTAAAATGATTTATAAAATACGATTTAAATGGAAATCGACGATATATATATATATATATATATATATTATATATTAAATGGCCTGAATAGAATGCGTCGCGCCCCGCGACCGTTCGCAAATTTCGACCATTGACTTCGAATTGACATTATGGGAGATCCGACCATCAGATTCTCCTAAAACCGGAACCATTGGGTTCGTACTGAAAAGAGCTTTCCAACGAATATAAGAGATTGGAAATGTAACGGTTGAATTTGGAATTATGTCCAAATCAAATTTCGAAAAGGTCGTTGTAAGTGCAGTTCGATGACCGTTAATGGAAATCGACTGAAGGGGTCTTAATAAAATTATTAAAAATATCAATAATTTATGTAAAATCATAACAAATGATTTGGAAAGAATTGAGATGAAAAATTCGATGTTTTTAAAGATAAAAATATATTTTTATCAAAATGAACTAGTTATTAACTAGATTTGGAATCCAATAATTTTTAAATAAATAAGTTGGATTTATAATGGGTTTTAATCAAACCAGAAAATTCCAATATATGAATTGGAATGGATTTGAATCGAAATTATCTTCAGAATATTTCGATATTCGATTCGGTGATTATACGGATATTATGAAGGAATTTGGAAGATATATATATATATCATTGTTCCCAATACGATATTTGTTGATTTCAGAATTTGATATTGAATATAAGAAGATATAATTTCTATTTAGAGTCTTGTATTTAATATTGAACTAGATTTTGGGTTTGTCGTGAATGGTGTCTTTATCAACACTGTTCTTAAACCCCAATGAGAAAAGAATAAATCTTTTAAATAAGATTTAGATAAGTTTACCAATTAGTTAATATTTCATTGGAATTGAATTGAAATTGGATTTTTGGGTTTATCGTGAACTGTGTTTTAAACAACACTTGTTGTTTAATTTGATTAATAGTGAAATGTGATTTCGGATTTATAAATCTTTTATCAAGATTAAAGTGAAATCTTCCAAAGTAAAGTTTTCTAATTAATTTATATTTAATTGGAATGGAATGGAATTCGATTTGGTAATAATCGAAATGAGCTTCTGTGTAGGAAGACTGTTACTATATATGGAATTTAAAAGGCTTTGCCATTATTCCATTTATATTATTAGTCGGATACAGAAATTGATATTGATTGTATATTGATTTTTTTTCCTTGAAGATTCCACAATTAATAGAACGTGATTGTAACAACCCGGAAAATCAGAACCAATTTAAAAAAAGTATTTGGCTATTTTAAGGAATTTTGTATATTTAAAATAAATTATTTAAAATAATAACGACTGAAAATTCTTTTGGATCGAAGTTATAGTGAATATATTTATTTAATTATAAAACAATGCCTGAAATGGCATGGTAGTTTGAAAATTAGAATTCAAACTTTGATGATTGTACAAGATGCAAAATAAATCAGATTTTAGTGAAACCAAAATTATTTAAATCTGTTTGAGAATATCTTTCTAATGAATCTGAAAAATCGAAATTTCATAGCGGGAATCAAAATGTATGGCCAAACGAATTTTCAGAAAGGTCGCTATGGAATTAATATAGCCCTTGAAAATAGACATTTTGCAAACGACCTCCTTTTTCGACAAAACCACTTTCGTTGGATTCAGAATGTCAAATTATTGTTAGACTCCAAATTCCATAATTTTTTGTGTTAATATTTGAGCGAGGTCACACGTGGTATCAGAGATTCGGTTAATCTTAGTTCTGGAATATATCACTATAAATATGTGTATGCTTTTTAGGATTTATTGGGTACCTAATACTGCCCAATAAATTTCCAAACCCCTCCCCGTACGAAGGAGGTTATAGCAAAAAAATTCGAAAATTTACAGTGTTAGCCAAATTTTTGAAGAATTAGGAAATTCTTAGAAACTGAAAAGTTGAAGAATGGAAGCCAGAATGAAATTTGAGTTGGTTAGTTAAACAAATTTCAGCTTCGTTCCTTTTCCGGGACGAAAAGATTTTAAGTGGGGGAGACTATAACGACCTGGAAAATCAGAACGATTTTTTTTTATTTGGCTATTTTAAGGAATTTGAATATTAAAAATAAATTATTTTAAATAATAACGATTGAAAATTCTTTTGGATCGAAGTTATAGTGAATATGTTTATTTTAACTATAAAACAAGGCCTGAAATGGCGCGGTAGTTTGAAAATTAGAATTCGAACTTTAAGTGACTGTACAGGATGCAAAGTAAACCGGATTTTAGTGAAACCAAAAATATTTAAATCTATTTGAGAATATCTTTCTAAGGAATCTAAAAAATCGAAATTTCATAGCGGGAATCAAAAGTTACGGCCAAATGAATTTTCAGAAAGGTCGCTATGGAATTAATATAGCCCTTGAAAATAGACATTTTGCAAACGACCTGTGTTTTTGATGAAACCACTTTTGTTGGATCCGGAATGTCAAATTATTGCTAGATTCCAAATTCCATAATTTTTGGAGTTAATATGTGAGCGTGGTCACGGTGATTTTGGGTTTATCGTGAACTGTGTTTTAAATGACATTGGTTCTCTAACCCAGTTAAAGACAGTATTTATTTCCTAGATTTGAATAATCATTAATATTGATTTTTGGGAAGATTAAAACTAATTGGAGTTTTAATGAATCTTTAATTAGATTGAAATATAAATGTGATAATTTGAATTATCAAATTCAAGAAATGATCGAGAATGGAGTATCAAAAGTTTTACTCCAAGCGATATTTAAAATCTTAATTAGATTTGAACGTGAAATGGTAATTAATTTTACCGATAACACCGTGGTGTTAGATATGGAGTATTACCGGTTTTGCTCCATGGGATGAATAGGTTGGGATTGGGAAATAAAATAAATGATTACTTCGGTAAGGTTCGCTAATCCCGACTAGTTTGGATAAACCTTAATTTGGTTTGAATTGACATCCAAAGGAAGATTTTTTATAAAATTTATCTTTGATAAAATTAATGGGAACCTTTCCCTAATGATATGAATATTTGAATAAAATAATATTCTGGATTGGAATGAGGCATATGTTGTGTTTTTATAACACTTGTTTATTATATTCGTGGGTTATTCGGAAAGGCCGGGTTTATAACCATTCTGAATAACTGATTCGACGATATGTCGACGTTGAAGACGGAGGTTGAAGACCGTAGGCCTTCACATCGTTTGGATGATTACTGATGTCTTGATTGGGTTGTACACCCAAGACGAGGTAATAAGTGGTGATCGTCCAGACGTACTTGGAGATCGACCGGATATGCGAGGACCTCTTGCCTGTTTTGGACTTATGGGACGAGGAATAAGGTGCCTCTGATTACGTTCGAACCTTGAACGAACTTGTAAATGGACTGCGTGTCTGACATTGGATTTTATTTTTTGTTGATTGATCTCTATTAAATATATATTTGTTTGGTAGCGGAGAATTTATTCTCTTGCTTAACACCCTTCTCTGAGACGTACGAGCTCAGAGGTTATATATCAATAGACATCAGTTGCATGGCGTGAATTTCCTATGTGGCATGCTGAGATGCAAATGATCAAGGCTTCTGTTGGAAAGTAGAGTCTTGTGGTTGATGATCAAAGCACGGCCTTAAATGGCATAGTTTTGTGTATAGCGTTAATTCGCGAGCCTCACACCTCGGTATGAGTCAAAAACGGGTTGAGGGACCGTAGGGAGAACACGACGTTTCTTTCTAACTATAGGTGGTGTCAGGGTTTTGCAAGACCTGACATTTTTATATTTTTACCTATGTGGTTGTTGGATTGCGAGGCGCCTCGGATATATCGGTTACTACGGAGCCGATAGATAGGTCCGATAGGACCAGGAAACGTGTGTTCATGTATAACTAATCCGCTAATTGTGGATCGGCCTGACCAATTCCCGGCGATCGCTGGGTGTGACCCTGAGGCCTTTGCTAGAGTGTCTCGAAGCCGTCGAGGATGATCCCTTGCCTCGACTCATGACGAAAATTCAATTTCCAATACGTGACATTCGATTTTATTTGTAGAGCCTAGTACGGCAACGTAGTGGGATGGGGCACTATGCCATCTATGATTGATACATTTATATTTGAAGTTGTTTTCATACACTTTACACTTATAACAGTATCAAAATGATTTGTTTTAAACGTACCAAGCATGTTTGGCTATTATAAGGTAAAACTCTATCCTCCGGCTTGCGTTGCATGGTGTGATGGGACCTGAGTCTTATAATAACTTCATTTTTCCAAAAAGCATTGCGCTGTTATACACTGGTATTCTTGGCAGGAAACCCGTTCCGTGTTATACGGCATGTTGCCTTGATTTACTCCATTTTCAAGTAAAGTTTTAAATAACTGTTTTAGTTCTCACAAAAGTCACACGACTGACTTGTAGTTTATTGTTTTAACCTAAACTTTGGGTGCCCCTATTTTCCACACGGGCAACTAGTAGTTTTGGTTTTGCAGATTATTTCTTTTCCATGATCCTGGATTTACACCTGGAGCTATATTCGGAACGCTCTGTATCCGTGTATTTCTTTCAGTTGTGTTATGTATTATTTTCCGCTGCTATGTATTTAAATGTAATTTAAATCTCTGATATCTTTTGTTGTATATTTTTTTTCCATACTCTGTGATATTCTTGTACACTGATGTAATCGTTGTAATAGAAATGAAATGTTCTGTTGTTTGTGTTCTGATTTGTCGTGTTCTCAACTCAATCTGGGATTTCCCGTAAGGGCGAGTTTGGGTCGTGTCAAAATTTCTACTTATTTTGCAATTTCTGTAAATCAACATACATTTATGTTATTTGTATCTACTATCTAATACTTGAAATGTATAAGTAGATTGTTATAATATATATATATTATTCGGTTGAAGTCGTACTTCAACTTCCCTTTTAGACCCTCCATGTTTGAATAATAATTACGTTTAATTTGTTTGAGGACAATCGTCAAATTTTAATGTTAGTCAAAAATTTGATTCAATTTAGTTTATCCTTCTCAAGGATTAATTTAAATTATCAGAGTTATTTTGTTATTTAATTTCTACAGTAGATAATAAATAATAACTGATTCTGTAATATTTATTTCAAATAAATACAAAATTTTGACAATCAAAATTATATTTATAAATGTATAATTTTAAACTGAAATTCGCTCCCACTCAAATTAACATCCCTCTGTTTATATGCATATATCAGTATATATATAATGGTGTCCCAAGATTCATATCTAATCATGCCTTGACCAAGCTTTGGCTACGCCCCAAAACATAATCTTTTAGGTAGACATCTTGTATCAATTATATCGTATACATAACTCTTGGTTCGCATGATGAATATTTTTTCATTATTATTCATTTGCTCAATATAGAATAATTCATGTTGTTGTCTCTAAGCTATAATCTTATTATGCAGCTTAGTTAAGTCAGACACAATAATACAATTCAAGTATCTTTTACTCCGTCGCATATAACCAAAATAGATGGATGCACAATACTTTGGTATTACCTACATCCAATGAGATTGGACATTGATGAGTGTATTATTGGACTACCTCACCATGACTTAATATTAGACATTTTGCTTTAAAGAGAATATTATAATTCGTAGTGAAAAAAATATTAGACCTATCTACACATAACAAAATATGTGGTTTTATATTAATATATATATATATATATACGTTTTATATATATGTAATATTTATGAATAAATATTTTAAGTTTCGTATCACAAGAAAATTTATTTTTTCTGTTTTTGAACATTTCAATATTTTGGTAATCAAAATTACCACCCATTTGCACAGGCTTAACTCCAGATATCATAGTTTAAACTAAGATAACCGTATGTAATAATAGTGAGCATATACTTAAAGAAACTAATTTTCTTCTTAGTTATCAGAATAACAGAAAATGTGATACAAAATTATACAAATTCAAGCCTTTATTTACCGAATTTCTATAATATGAGGTCCATTAATGTTATAATGTCCAATGTGTTATCTAAATAACCATTTGAATACAAAGAATACTTAGCTTTGATAATTTATTTCGTATGTGTAATAACCCGGAAAATACGAGCCAATTTAAAATTTTTAAATTGATTATTTCAAAGGAATTTGAACAATTGAAATGGAATATTTCAATAAAATAGTAAGTTAAGAATAGTGAGTCAGTTTGAAAATTTGAATTCAAACTTTGACTGACTATGCAGGGTGGAAAATATAACGGATTTTAGCGAAACCAAAAATATTTAAATCTGTTAGTTAATACCTTTCTAACGAATCTGAAAAATCGAAGTTTCATAACGGGAATCAAAAGTTATGGCCGAATGAATTTTCAGAAGAGTCGGTATATAGGATATATAGGCCTGGAAAATTGATATTTTGCATACGACCTCAGAATTCGACGAAACCACTTTTGTTGGGTCCGGGATGTCAAACTATTACTAGGTTTCAAATTTCATAATTTTTGAAGCTAGTATGTGAGCGTGGCAAAAGAAAATGTGTTTGGTCGATTTCTGTTAAATGAGATCGACTAGAAAATTGCCATTTTTCAAACGACCTCAGAATTCGACGAAACTAGTTTTGTTGGGACCGTAGCGTCAAAACATAGCTAGATTTATTTTTCTGGAATTTTTCGAATCAGTTTGTGGCCCTGGCAAATTGAAATGTGCGTTCAGAGTTAAAAATTAAATGTTTTATACTTTAATTTGAAAAATAACTGACTGTAACAGTCGAATTGGCCTACGAAACATATCCCATTGTGTCCGGAATGGGGGTATTTAGCTAGGGGCGACAGTCGTTGGGTTTAAAAAGGAGTTCGTTTGAGAAAACACTATTTAAAAATTTAATATAGTTCTCGGCCAATCATATTTTTCCTTTCATAAATAAAAAAAAAAAAAAGAGAAAACCCCCCGCCCCCCCCCCCCCACCCCGATCAACGGTGATACGCGTTCACCACCTTCTCTCCTCCGCCGCCGCCGCTACCGCCATCTATAGCCTTCGCCGCCGCCACCATCCGACGCGCCCCAGCCTCCTCTTCAAATCCGACCCAACCGTCGCTCCCCTCGTCGCCTCCTCCGCCTGCATCGACGCCAGGAAGTCGAACGCTTCCCGCCGCCGCCCTGAACGCCACCAAACCACCACCGATTTAAAGCCCTCTCTCCCCTCTTCCACGTCCAACTCCCTGATCGTCCCCACGTGCCACGGATTTCTCGAAAATCGTAAACCTAGTTTTGAAGCTCGTGAAAGTGAGTTTTTCTTTGATTTTACACTTTGAAAAATCATATCTTTTTGGTATGTTGACGAAATTCGATGAAACAGGAAACATCGAGACTGCAAGAAAGCTCTCTACCCAATAGAAGAAGCTGCGAATTTTTTCTGACATCGTATCGATTTTTAGCACTCAGAAAACCAAGGTGAGAAATCTAAATTAACGTGAAATTGAATGGAAAATGTCGTGTATAATTTATATAAGCGAAATATAAATTACATACGTGTTGTATACCTCATGTACATGCGTAGTGTAAGCTATATGAGCGAAGTATGAATTTTTGCATGCATAGAATAATTGATATATGTGTTGAAATGCAAGTGAAATATAGCAAATATATATATTATATATATATATATATATATATATATATACTCCCCTCGTCCATAAACCATGGACGATATTTATTGTGGTGAATTGGTGTGAAATATTGGATGAAAAATACGAATGGTTGAATAATTGTTTGTGGTTGATATTGTTTGGTTGTGGTTGAAAAATACCCATTGGTGATTGAAATGAATTGGAAATATTTGTGGAAATAAAAATAAACATGCCGCCTGCGTGCGAATTAGATGCATGAATCCCCATTGTCAAAAACCGCGAGGTTTTAAGGTAGAGCGAGGAGCCGTACTAGGGACGGTGCCGGTTTTAACTACCCTGCCGTTATGCTGCCGAAATTTTGAATAATCTTTGTGTGTTAGAATTATTTTCATATGTTGAAATTATTTTCATGCATAGAAATTAAAGTCATACATTGAAACTATGTCCATGTGTGGAAATTGTTCATGTGTTGAAAAGTGTTGTGTGAAAATAAAATTCATTCGCGGATGCGTGAAGTGTTTAAACAACAAAAATCATATTTTTATATATATATGAAGTATGAAAAATATTCGCCTTATATAAATAATTTCAATCATAAAAATCCCATCTTTCTAATATGAACAACATAAATAAATTGTCCATGTGTGGAAATACTCATTTGTTGAGAAGTGTGTGTAGTGGAAAAGTTCATGTGTTGAATAAAAAGATTGAACAATGAAAATTACATTTTTATTTAAACTATGAAGTGTTGAAACCATACATTGGTTGAATAAATATCATTTTTATCATATGTGTGATATGCCAAAGATATGCGGTCGTTGAAACAAATATTTGTGATAGAAATATTATTTTTAACATGCATAGGGACTAAATAAAATAGTCATGTGTTGAAATCTATTTTAGTTCGCCAAAATTATCATCTTTGAATTGTGAAGTGTTAAAAATAGCCACTTGTTCTAATAAACGTGCATGAGTTGAAATATACATTAACTAGCTAATGATATGATTTTAGCCTATGCATGCAACATTAGAACGAATGGTGTTTTTAAACCAAAGCAAATCGAATATGAAATTGAATGGAAAATGATAAATGTTAGAAATTGTATATATGTACATGCATATCTATTGAACAGGTTAAAGCAAAAGGGGCTAGAGAAGAGAAATAGAATTTTGTGCCCGACAAATAGGTACACATTTACCGCTGTGTTTGGGTGATGATTTTA
This sequence comes from Allium sativum, assembly GCA_030737875.1. Lineage (NCBI taxonomy): Eukaryota > Viridiplantae > Streptophyta > Magnoliopsida > Asparagales > Amaryllidaceae > Allium > Allium sativum. Next base: position 414,531,731 of record CM060923.1, on the reverse strand, counting down.
TGAGCCTGTTGGCTAGCCGCTTGGCTTTTTCTTTTTCTTTTTGATACGAGACGCCCGTGTGGCTATTTGGGAATTTTCCCAGACCCTCCCGTACAAAGGAGGTTATGGCGAAATTTTCCAAAAATTAAAGGCGTTAGTGAAATAATTGAAGTGGAAACGATATAGGAATTTTCGAATGAACTATATTTATATAAATATATAAATATAAATAGAATTAAAACGAAACGTGGCCGTGCAGTTCGTGTTTTGAAACCGTGATTTCAAACGACTAGTGCAGAAGATCCGACCATTGGATTTTCCCGAAACCTCAACCGTTGGGTCCGCCTTGGAAATATCTTTCCAACGGCACCAACTTTGTGAAGATCTGACGGTTGGATTGTCTTGAATGTTTAATTCAAAACTGAAGAAAAACAGCGCCAGAAACGATTATATTTATATATATATAAATATAATTAAATTAAATCGAATAACGACGCTGCAGTTCGTAAATTGAAATCGTAACTTCAAATGGTTAGTGTGGAAGATCCGACCGTCGGATTTTCCCAAAACTGGAACCGTTGGATTCGTTTTGAAATGACCTTCCTAATGATGTAAAATTTATGAAGATCCAACGGTTAGATTTTCCTATATGTGTAAAACAAAATTAGTGAAAAGCAGCGCCAGTGCATCGACACGACCTGAAACGTCGTTTAATTAAATATGGTCGTTTTAAATTAAATAAAAATGGCGACATATCGTTATAAAGTACTATTGACGATATAGAGTGGAAATAAACCAATTTTGTTGTGTTTGCTTGATACGTGATGGTTGAATGTATTTGACATGAAAATTATAACTAAATAACTGAAATGTGATTGTTGAATAGTCCAACCATGTGATTGATAGATTTGAAAATCTAAATATACGTGGGTTATTTGAAAAGGCCGAGTTTATCTCATTTCAAATAATCGATCGACGTTGAGAAGTCGAAGAGTCGAAGACGGTTGAAGACCGACGATCTCCACATTGGATGGATGGGCGCTACTGATACTCGTGACTGGAGTAGCTACCATGAAGGAATTGAAGTAGTAGCCGTCCAAACATATTGTTGATTGTACGGATATGCGAGGAATTGGTGCCTCCGGTTTCGTTCAGACCCAGAGCGGACTTGTAAATGGACTGTGTGTCTGACATTGGATTTTGTTCTGTGTTGATTGATCTCTGTTAAATATATATCTGTTTGGCGGCGGAGAATTTATTCTCTTGCTTAACGCCCTTCCCTGAGACGTACGAGCTCAGAGGTTATACATTGACGGAAATCAGTCGCATGGAGTGGATTGCCTGTGCGGCACGCCTAAGTGGCATATGATCAAGGCTTCTGTTGCAAAGCAAAGTCTTGTGGTTGATGATCAAAGCATGGTCTGTGTGACGTAGCTTTGTGTATAACGTGAATTCGAGAGCCTCACACCTCGGTATGAGTCAAAAACGGGAGAGTGACTGCAGGGAGAGCACGACGTTTCTTTCTAGCTAAGGTGGTGTCAGTTACCTACCACCCCTGACATTATATATACTTTTCACCTGTGTGGTTGTTGGAATGCGAGGCGCCTCGATATAGGTCTGTAAGGACCGGGAAACGTGTGTTCAGGAATTGCCAATCCTCAAAAGTAAGAGAGGACCGGCCCTGAAGATCCAAGGATCATAGTGGGGTCCTGGGACATTTGCTAGAGTGTCTCGAATCGGAGAGGAGCTTGCCCCTTGCCTCGACTCATGAAGGAATCCAATTTCCAATACGAAATATGCGGTTGTGATTGTATTACTAGTATGGCGACATAGTGGTATGGGTCATTTATGCCACCTATGATTGATATTTATGATTGAATTTGCTTTTGAAACATATATGCACTAGTAATAATATCAAACACTTTTGTTTTATTCGTATGAAGCATCTTTGGCCATTATAAGGTAAAAACTCTATCCTCCGGCTTGCGTTGCATTGTGTGATGGGACCTGAGTCTTATAATGGCTTCATTTTATAAAAAGCATTGCGTTGATTTAATCATTTACTTTATTTCATGCACTAGCACTCATTGGAGTAAACCCGTTCTGCGAAAGTGGCGTGGTCCTTTGATTTGCCTTATTATTGTTGTTAATAAGTTGAATAGATTTCTCATACCAGTCCCATGACTGACTCGTAGTTTGTTTCACCTTGCAAACTCGGGTGCCCTCATTTTCACACGGGCAGCCTAGTTACAGGTTTCTGACGCATCTTTTGGCTCATGGCGAGGCTTGACTACACCGTGCTGACTTGGATTTTCTCCGCCATTATTGTATCTATATTATGATTCCGCCACTGGCGATGTAGACTGATATTCCTTTTGTGTACTCTTTATGTATGATTCCGCCTCTGGCGATGGTGACTAATTATGTATCATTATGCACTAAGTTGTATCCTGTACTGTGCTTCTCTGATGTGATGATATCTATATGATTCCGCTATCATATGTGTGTAAATTATTCTATTTTCTGTTTATGCTATTATCTGTGATCTACTAATGATGATTAATGTGTTATATTCCAATGATTATCCTTAACACCGTGTCACGGGGTTTTGGGATCGTCACAGCTGGTATCAGAGCTTTGGTTAACCTTAGTTCTGGAGTCTAACACATTAAACACTTCGTCAAAATAGAATCAGTAGTATTCTAAGGCGAGTCGCTCATTAGAGATAGGACTAGTAAAGTCCTAGAATGAGCTGAGAAGATTAGCAAAAACAATTGATCAGTCCATCGTTATCTTTCCGTAGAAATTTCTGCTTATCTATGCAATAGACTATCATTTCTGTTAGCTGACCTTTTTCATTGCTTATACAGAATTTGACAAATGGCTACCAGAGCAGCCGCCGCTAGAGGAGGCCGTGCCGGCCGAGGTAGGGGAGAAATCCCAACTCAGGAAGGACCTTTGATACAACCTCCGGCAGCTCAATACTTCGAGCTCGACCGTGTAGCTAAGAGATATAAGAACTTAGGAGGCAAGACCTTCTCGGGAACAGGCACCGTAATAGAGGCCCTTGCATGGCTCAAAACATGCGAGAAAATTCTTGAAGGCCTAAGGCTAGGAGACAAAGACAAAGCTGTTATGGGCACCTGGCTTATGCAGGAACAAGCTGAATTATGGTGGGAGTCTCTTACCGCTAGAAATAGAGAAGCTGGAAGAACATGGGATGGATTCAAAGAACTCTTCAAGGAGAAATATGTCCCAGAACAAGCTCTAGAAAGAATGCACGATGACTTCGTCAATCTCCAGCAAGGGGATCTTTCCGTGCAAGATTATCTGAACAAATTTACAATGTTGTCGCCCTATGCTCCAGAGCTCGTTGCCACTGCGAAATCCAAAAATAAGAGGTTTATCTTTGGACTAAGACGAAAATATCATGATAGAGCCATGGCCCATGTCAAGCTGGATTTCAATGAGCTAGTGGAAATGACATGCAACTATGAAGACCTGGATCAAAGACATCTGGATCAGGATCGCGCTAGAAGCCAAGCCGGAAACAAGCGCAAGCCTGCTGTAAATCAGGGCAAGTCAAGCCAAGCAGCATCTTCAAAACCTCAGACCGGCAAGCCGCAAAGAGGAAATTGCTTTAACTGTGGTAAGCCGGGGCACTACTCAAATGTCTGCACAGCTCCGAAGAAACAGAAAACAAACTCTCAAGGCTCGAGCCAAGGCTCGAGCCAAGGCTCTCAGAACCCTCGCTCGTGCTTCAACTGTCGCAAGACCGATCATCTGGTCAAAGACTATCCTTTGCTGAAGAAAGCTACTGTAGCTCATGTTTATGACGGGTCTAGCCCGCCAGCTGCTTCCGACGGAGCAGGTAAACCCGATGTTTTGGGAGGTATCCTTACAATTAAAAATATTCCTGTTTCTGTATTGTTTGACACAGGTGCATCGCGTAGTTTTATTGCTAAAAACATGGTGCACAAATTAAAGTTAAAACAGCGAAAGCCTAAAGAATCGGTAGAAGTTCATAACCCGATAGGGGGTCCTGTTACTCTCGGTTCATATTGTAGGGTGCCGATCTCTTATTCTTCCTACAAATTTCCTTTTGATTTAATCGTTATGGATTTTCCCGAATTCGATATTATTCTCGGGCAGGATTGGTTAACGAAATATGAAGCTGAAGTGAATTGTGCGGAAAGAATCGTTAAAATTCGAACGAAGCTTGGATATATTACGGTTCCCTGTCATGGTTCGAATCCGAATAGAGAAGAATTTTGGTCAGCATTTGAACTTATCCCCACTTCCATGGAAAAGATTCCGATTGTTAGAAACTTTGCGGATGTGTTTGAAGAAGTTGAAAACTTACCTCCGCAAAGAGAAATAGAATTCCGAATCGATCTAATTCCCAATGCCAGACCAGTGGTGCATCCAATTCGTAGAATGACTCCAAAGGAAGAAGAAGAATTAGGCGATCAAACTCGTCAACTGTTGTTGAAAGGTCTAATCAGACCGAGTTTTTCCAATTGGGGTGCAGCTGTTGTGTTTGTCCCGAAGTCAGACGGTACTCTTAGACTATGTGTTGATTACCGAGACCTCAACAAACAGACGCTTAAAAATAAATATCCACTACCCCGCATTGATGATTTTCTAGACCAATAGAATGGGGCGAAAGTATTTTCCCGAATGGACCTAGCTATAGGTTTTCATCAATTGAGAATAGCAGAAGAGTGTGTTCATTTGACCGCTTTCAGAGGCCCAGACATATTTTATGAATGGTTAGTAATGCCGTTTGGCCTATGCAACGCTCCAGCATACTTTGTCGATCTAATGAATAGAGTGTTCAGGGGAGTTTTGAATAAATTTGTCCTCGTATTCATCGATGATATTTTAATCTACTCCAAATCAAAACCCGAGCATGAAAAACACTTAGAACAAGTATTGGAGATTCTAAGGAAGAACGTCTTCAAAGCCAAATTCTCTAAATGTGTCTTCTGGCAAGAAGAAGTTAAATTTCTTGGCCATGTCGTGTCAGAGAAAGGAATTTCTGTTGACCCAAGCAAAATAATAGCGATTCAAGACTGGAAACATCCCACTACTCCCACAGAAGTTAGAAGTTTTATGGGGTTGGCTAGTTATTATCGAAAGTTCGTTAATGATTTTTCGAAGATATCCGGTCCGTTAACGAAGCTCACAAAGAAACATGAGAAGTTTAAGTGGACTTCCGACTGTGAAGAAGCTTTCCGGGAATTGAAATCGAAGCTGACCACCGCTCCAGTGTTAACTATTATTGATGGAAATCAGGATTTAACGGTTTGGACAGATGCTTCTATTAGAGGTCTTGGTGCAGTGTTAATGCAGAGAGGCCAAGTAGTCGCTTATGCAAGCCGCCAATTGAAACCGCATGAGAAGAATTATGTGACTCATGACCTTGAGTTGCTAGCCATCGTATTTGCCTTGAAAATCTGGAGGCATTACTTATTGGGCGAGAAATTTATACTGTACACAGATCATCAATCGTTGAAGTATTTATATACCCAGAAAGATCTGAATCTGAGACAGCAGCGTTGGCTAGAATTTCTTGCGGCGTATGATCTTGATATCTTGTATACGCCGGGGAAGGCTAACGTGGTAGCGGATGCACTTAGTAGGAAAACCGCAATTGTTGCCCATCTTATAATTACACCTGGATTGATTGATAGGGTATCTGTTCTTCAGAAAAGTGACAATTTTGTGAAAGAGATGGTAAAAAGGATTCAAAGGGGCGAAGGCTCCAGTTTCCAAGTGGATACAGAAGGAGTTCTGAGGCTGAATAGAAGAATATGTGTTCCCGACATTCCCGAGCTTAAAAGAGAAGTGCTGGATGAATGCCATAAATCCAAATTTTGCATCCATCCTGGGGTGAGTAAAATGTACAACGATATCAAACGCACTTTCTAGTGGAAGGCAATGAAAAGAGATATTTCTTTGTATGTTAGCAGATGCCCTACTTGTCAATTGGTCAAGAGTGACCAACAGAAGCTAGCTGGATTGTTGCAACCGTTGGAAGTCCCAGGCTGGAAATGGGAACAAATTTCCATGGATTTCATAGATGGTTTGCTGCGAACCAAGAAAGGTAATGACAGCATTTGGGTAATCGTAGATCGCTTCACGAAGACTGCCCATTTTATACCTGTCAGATCCAATAGAACTGCCCAAAGTCTAGCACAGATTTATTTCAAAGAAATTGTTAAGCTGCATGGAATTCCCATCAGCATAGTCAGTGATAGAGATCCCCTTTTTACTAGCAAGTTCTGGGAGGCTTTCCAGACAGAATTGGGAACAAAACTGAATATGAGCACCGCTTATCACCCACAAACAGATGGCCAAACTGAGCGGGTGAATAGAATTCTGGAAGATTTATTGCGGGCTTGTATAATCGATTTTGGTGGGTCATGGGAAGATCATTTGCATTTGGCAGAATTCTCATATAACAATAGCTATCAAGCAAGTTTGAGAATGTCACCATTTGAAGCATTATATGGCAGACCATGCAGATCTCCAGCATGTTGGGTAGAACCTGGCAACAGACTTGTACTAGGACCCGATATGATTAGGGAGGCATCTGATAAAGTGGATTTCATCAAGAAGCGATTGAAAACCGCCCAAAGCCGACAGAAAAGTTATGCAGACTCTAGAAGGAGAGATTTGACATTTGCTGTTGGTGACCATGTTTATTTAAAGGTTTCCCCGATGAGGGGAGTAATCAGATTTGGAAGGACTGGGAAGTTGGCACCGAGATTTATTGGTCCCTTTCCTATACTTGAGCGAATTGGAACTCTTGCTTATAGGGTTCAATTGCCAGATTGGTTGCCTAGAGTGCACAATGTTTTTCACGTATCTCAACTTAGGAGACATGTGCATGATTCGGATCTTGTTGTAGAAGAAGCAGCGCAACGGGATGTGGAGATAACTTCAGAATTAGCACTCAAAAGAGAGCCATTAAAAATTGTTGGCAAAGAAACTAGAGAACTCAGAAGTAAAAAGGTTCATTTAGTTAAAGTGCAGTGGAGCAGTGATCCTAGAGACTGTACTTGGGAAACTGAGGAAAGCATTAAGCAAGCTTACCCCAAATGCAGAGTGGATATCTCTGACTAACTCCGGTGCAAGGTACCTTTACTATACTTTGCATTTACATTTTATTTCCTACTTTACTGTTGTTTCCTTTTCGAGGACGAAAAGTTTTAAGTAGGGGAGATTGTAATAACCCGGAAAATACGAGCCAATTTAAAATTTTTAAATTGATTATTTCAAAGGAATTTGAACAATTGAAATAGAATATTTCAATAAAATAGTAAGTTAAGAATAGTGAGTCAGTTTGAAAATTTGAATTCAAACTTTGACTGACTATGCAGGGTGGAAAATATAACGGATTTTAGCGAAACCAAAAATATTTAAATCTGTTAGTTAATACCTTTCTAACGAATCTGAAAAATCGAAGTTTCATAACGGGAATCAAAAGTTATGGCCGAATGAATTTTCAGAAGAGTCGGTATATAGGATATATAGGCCTGGAAAATTGATATTTTGCATACGACCTCGGAATTCGACGAAACCACTTTTGTTGGGTCCGGGATGTCAAACTATTGCTAGGTTTCAAATTTCATAATTTTTGAAGCTAGTATATGAGCGTGGAAAAAGAAAATGTGTTTGGTCGATTTTTGTTAAATGGGATCGACCAAAAAATGGCCATTTTTCAAACGACCTCAGAATTCGACGAAACTAGTTTTGTTGGGGCCGTAGCGTCAAAACATAGCTAGATTTATTTTTCTGGAATTTTTCGAATCAGTTTGTGGCCCTGGCAAATTGAAATGTGCGTTCAGAGTTAAAAATTAAATGTTTTATACTTTAATTTGAAAAATAACTGACTGTAACAGTCGAATTGGCCTACGAAACATATCCCATTGTGTCCGGAATGGGGGTATTTAGCTAGGGGCGACAGTCGTTGGGTTTAAAAAGGAGTTCGTTTGAGAAAACACTATTTAAAAATTTGATATAGTTCTCGGCCAATCATATTTTTCCTTTCATAAATTTTTTTTTAAAAAAAAAAGAGAAACCCCCCCCCCCCGATCAACGGCGAAACGCGTTCACCACCTTCTCTCCTCCGCCGCCGCCGCTACCGCCACCTATAGCCTTCGCCGCCGCCACCATCCGACGCGCCCCAGCCTCCTCTTCAAATCCGACCCAACCGCCGCTCCCCTCGTCGCCTCCTCCACCTGCATCGACGTCAGGAAGTCGAACGCTTCCCGCCGCCGCCCTGAACGCCACCGACCACCGAACGCCACCAAACCACCACCGATTTAAAGCCCTCTCTCCCCTCTTCCACGTCCAACTCCCTGATCGTCCCCACGTGCCATGGATTTCTCGAAAATCGTAAACCTAGTTTTGAAGCTCGTGAAAGTGAGTTTTTCTTTGATCTTTACACTTTGAAAAATCATATCTTTTTGGTGTGTTGACGAAATTCGATGAAACAGGAAACATCGAGACCGCAAGGAAGCTCTCTACCCAATAGAAGAAGCTGCGGATTTTTCTGACATCGTATCGATTTTTAGCGCTCAGAAAACCAAGGTGAGAAATCTAAATTAACGTGAAATTGAATGGAAAATGTCATGTATAATTTATATAAGCGAAATATAAATTACATACGTGTTGTATACCTTATGTACATGCGTAGTGTAAGCTATATGAGCGAAGTATGAATTTTTACATGCATAGAATAATCGATATATGTGTTGAAATGCAAGTGAAATATAGCAAATATATATATATATTATATATACATATATACTCCCCTCGTCCACAAACCATGGACGATATTTATTGTGGTGAATTGGTGTGAAATATTGGATGAAAAATACGAATGGTTGAATAATTGTTTGTGGTTGATATTGTTTGGTTGTGGTTGAAAAATACCCATTGGTGATTGAAATGAATTGGAAATATTTGTGGAAATAAAAATAAACATGCCGCCTGCGTGTGAATTAGATGCATGAATCCCCATTGTCAAAAACCGCGAGGTTTTAAGGTAGAGCGAGGAGCCGTACTAGGGACGGTGCCGGTTTTAACTACCCTGCCATTATGCTGCCGAAATTTTGAATAATCTTTGTGTGTTAGAATTATTTTCATATGTTGAAATTATTTTCATGCATAGAAATTAAAGTCATACATTGAAACTATGTCCATGTGTGGAAATTGTTCATGTGTTGAAAAGTGTTGTGTGAAAATAAAATTCATTCGCGGATGAGTGAAGTGTTTAAACAACAAAAATCATATTTTTATATATATATGAAGTATGAAAAATATTCGCCTTATATAAATAATTTCAATCATAAAAATCCCATCTTTCTAATATGAACAACATAAATAAATTGTCCATGTGTGGAAATACTCATTTGTTGAGAAGTGTGTGTAGTGGAAAAGTTAATGTGTTGAATAAAAAGATTGAACAATAAAAATTACATTTTTATTTAAACTATGAAGTGTTGAAACCATACATTGGTTGAATAAATATCATTTTTATCATATGTGTGATATGCCAAAGATATGCGGTCGTTGAAACAAATATTTGTGATAGAAATATTATTTTTAACATGCATACGAACTAAATAAAATAGTCATGTGTTGAAATCTATTTTAGTTCGCCAAAATTATCATCTTTGAAATGTGAAGTGTTAAAAATAGCCACTTGTTCTAATAAACGTGCATGAGTTGAAATATACATTAACTAGCTAATGATATGATTTTAGCCTATGCATGCAACATTAGAACGAATGGTGTTTTTAAACCAAAGCAAATCGAATATGAAATTGAATGGAAAATGATAAATGTTAGAAATTGTATATATGTACATGCATATCTATTGAACAGGTTAAAGCAAAAGGGGCTAGAGAAGAGAAAAAGAATTTTGGGCCCGACAAATAGGTACACATTTACCGCTTTGTTTGGGTGATGATTTTATGAGCCTGTTGGCTAGCCGCTTGGCTTTTTCTTTTTCTTTTTGATATGAGACGCCCGTGTGGCTATTTGGGAATTTTCCCAGACCCTCCTGTACAAAGGAGGTTATGGCGAAATTTTCCAAAAATTAAAGGCGTTAGTGAAATAATTGAAGTGGAAACGATATAGGAATTTTCGAATGAACTATATTTATATAAATATATAAATATAAATAGAATTAAAACGAAACGTGGTCGTGCAGTTCGTGTTTTGAAACCGTGATTTCAAACGACTAGTGCGGAAGATCCGACCATTGGATTTTCCCGAAACCTCAACCGTTGGGTCCGCCTTGGAAATATCTTTCCAACGGCACCAACTTTGTGAAGATCCGACGGTTGGATTGTCTTGAATGTTTAATTCAAAACTGAAGAAAAACAGCGCCAGAAACGATTATATATATATATGTATATAATTAAATTAAATCGAATAACGACGCTGCAGTTCGTAAATTGAAATCGTAACTTCAAATGGTTAGTGTGGAAGATCCGACCGTCGGATTTTCCCAAAACTGGAACCGTTGGATTCGTTTTGAAATGACCTTCCTAATGATGTAAAATTTGTGAAGATCCAACAGTTAGATTTTCCTATATGAATAAAACAAAATTAGTGAAAAGCAGCGCCAGTGCATCGACACGACCTGAAACGTCGTTTAATTAAATATGGCCGTTTTAAATTAAATAAAAATGGCGACATATCGTTATAAAATACTATTGACGATATAGAGTGGAAATAAACCAATTTTGTTGTGTTTGCTTGATACGTGATGGTTGAATGTATTTGACATGAAAATTATAACTAAATAACTGAAATGTGATTGTTGAATAGTCCAACCATGTGATTGATAGATTTGAAAATCTAAATATACGTGGGTTATTTGAAAAGGCCGAGTTTATCTCATTTCAAATAATCGATCGACGTTGAGAAGTCGAAGAGTCGAAGACGGTTGAAGACCGACGATCTCCACATTGGATGGATGGGCGCTACTGATACTCGTGACTGGAGTAGCTACCATGAAGGAATTGAAGTAGTAGCCGTCCAAACATATTGTTGATTGTACGGATATGCGAGGAATTGGTGCCTCCGGTTTCGTTCAGACCCAGAGCGGACTTGTAAATGGACTGTGTGTCTGACATTGGATTTTGTTCTGTGTTGATTGATCTCTGTTAAATATATATCTGTTTGGCGGCGGAGAATTTATTCTCTTGCTTAACGCCCTTCCCTGAGACGTACGAGCTTAGAGGTTATACATTGACGGAAATCAGTCGCATGGAGTGGATTGCCTGTGTGGCACGCCTAAGTGGCATATGATCAAGGCTTCTGTTGCAAAGCAAAGTCTTGTGGTTGATGATCAAAGCATGGTCTGTGTGACGTAGCTTTGTGTATAACGTGAATTCGAGAGCCTCACACCTCGGTATGAGTCAAAAACGGGAGAGTGACTGCAGGGAGAGCACGACGTTTCTTTCTAGCTAAGGTGGTGTCAGTGACCTACCAGCCCTGACATTATATATACTTTTCACCTGTGTGGTTGTTGGAATGCGAGGCGCCTCGATATAGGTCTGTAAGGACCGGGAAACGTGTGTTCAGGAATTGCCAATCCTCAAAAGTAAGAGAGGACCGGCCCTGAAGATCCAAGGATCATAGTGGGGTCCTGGGACATTTGCTAGAGTGTCTCGAATCGGAGAGGAGCTTGCCCCTTGCCTCGACTCATGAAGGAATCCAATTTCCAATACGAAATATGCGGTTGTGATTGTATTACTAGTATGACGACATAGTGGTATGGGTCATTTATGCCGCCTATGATTGATATTTATGATTGAATTTGCTTTTGAAACATATATGCACTAGTAATAATATCAAACACTTTTGTTTTATTCGTATGAAGCATCTTTGGCCATTATAAGGTAAAAACTCTATCCTCCGACTTGCGTTGCATTGTGTGATGGGACCTGAGTCTTATAATGGCTTCATTTTATAAAAAGCATTGCGTTGATTTAATCATTTACTTTATTTCATGCACTAGCACTCATTGGTGTAAACCCGTTCCGCGAAAGTGGCGTGGTCCTTTGATTTGCCTTATTATTGTTGTTAATAAGTTGAATAGATTTCTCATACCAGTCCCATGACTGACTCGTAGTTTGTTTCACCTTGCAAACTCGGGTGCCCTCATTTTCACACGGGCAGCCTAGTTACAGGTTTCTGACGCATCTTTTGGCTCATGGCAAGGCTTGACTACACCGTGCTGACTTGGATTTTCTCCGCCATTATTGTATCTATATTATGATTCCGCCACTGGCGATGTAGACTGATATTCCTTTTGTGTACTCTTTATGTATGATTCCGCCTCTGGCGATGGTGACTGATTATGTATCATTATGCACTAAGTTGCATCCTGTACTGTGCTTCTCTGATGTGATGATATCTATATGATTCCGCTGTCATATGTGTGTAAATTATTCTATTTTCTGTTTATGCTATTATCTGTGATCTGCTAATGATGATTAATGTGTTATATTCCAATGATTATCCTTAACACCGTGTCACGGGGTTTTGGGATCGTCACAGTATGAATGAAATATCCATAACTCATATATATTTTCCAAACCACAATGTTGTAACAACCATGATTTTTGACCGTTCAAATCAACAATGATCCTCAACATCGACTTAAACAAATCAAAAATACGGATAGTTATTGGGATTTATAAAAGTAAAAGAAGAGAAGAAGAAAAACAACACAGAATCTCACAACGTAAAGACAAAATATAATAATTAAATAACAGTTCATGAAGCTGTTAAAACATACATTTGATTATATTTTACAACGATTATCAGAGTAAATTAACATACAACATACCAATATATGCAGCGGAATAATAGTTTTAATACATCTGTTGAGCTCCATCTTCATCTTCATAATAGTATCTTCAAAGCAAGGAAATCTTCGCTAACTACAACTCAGTCTAACTCGAGTGTATTGCATAAAAATGAACATAACAAACACTCGGATCAGAACTAAATCATTCTCATATTAGTTAAATCAAATTCATGTAATAATATGAGTGCAATAACTTAAGGGATGTTACGGGAATTTCCATCTCTTAACGATCCGTCAAACTAAAACTATATAATATAATACGCTATTATAATAATGTCTATGGTTAAATATAACATAATAAAACAACGTAACTGGGATTACCAATATTACCGTTACACCGTTTATACCGTTGCCATACAGTTTGCATACAACACATCAGTACGTCGTCGAATAGGGATGCGCCGTGATATAACAACGTTAAATCAAAATCATAGAGGGCTCGATCAGGATAAATATGACAAGGCATCGAGGCAATACCCATCAGTAGTGATTCTACCGGATTGCGGACCCAGGCCGATGGTAACACATAGCTGCAACTACCGCCCACCCCAGACATACCCCCAAAATCAATCAAAGGCGCCAATCAATCACAAAGTATGTATATGGTATCGAAGAAGTATGCCTGCTCAAAGTAGCTAACTCAACTAACCTGGGTATGACTCCTGTTTTAGTCATTTTAATTATGACCCGAAGGTCAAGGCTATCCATCATCGTTCTCTTTCTTCAAATCCAGTAATCGACTCCAAATCCATACAACACCATTTCTGTAACTTCACCGCGTACACAGTTGTTAAAGTGGTTTTCGGTATTGGTAGAGAGTATGACAATATCTGATCCCGGTCTCTTTAACAACCAAACGTTTACATTTTTCACACCGGTCAGTTCTTTTACATTTCAAAGGGGTTAGTACTTCATATCAAAATATCATATTTCCAAAATCAATCAACATTCAAGATAGAATATTATTCATACTAAAATCTCCATTTAAACCAATTAAAATATTGAAACAATTCCAACTTTAATAATTTGAATACTAAAATAGTTAACAGTATATTTAAAATAGTTTAGATATAAAATTGAAATAGTTTGAAAATAAATAGCTTGTACCTAAAATAGAATTTATCGAATTTATTAAAATATATAGTTAAAACATTGAGTAATTTATAAAATAAGTAGTTAATTATAAAATGATTTATTTGAAATAATTTATAAAATAAAATAGTAATAAAGTAAAATAGTTTATAAAGGAAAATGATAATATAATTATTATTAAAATAGTTTGTAAAATGATTTGAAATACTATAGTTGGAATTAGAATCGTTTCTCCAACATTTTCAATTAAACTTGAAGTCATATTTCAACTTCAATTCAACCAACTCAATTTTCAATAATTCCATCGATTAAACTTCCAATTTACATTCATTTCTATTCGATTAAATTAATTCAAATAGTTACATTCCAAATCAGATTCTCATTCTCAATGATTTCAATTTTATAAAAAATATCGAGTTCACGATCCATATATAATTCAAATCAATGTCGATTCATAATAAATTTCAAAGGTGGGTGAAACCATTCAATTTCAATAAATTCAATTTACATTATATTTCTCTTTATTTAGCTTTAGTTACAATACTATTTTATTTCCCCATTTTGTTTATATTTCAAAATTCAAGGTTCAAGTTCAAAGGAAATAAATTATAGAACATCGCTTATATTGTCTTTAAAACAATATTTCAAAATTCATGGTTAAAAAAAATTATTTAACCAACCGGTGTCCGTATATAATTTTCTATCCTATGGCCAAGTAACACTTAAATTTTAATTTTAGTATTTTGGAAAAAGATATATATCATTTCAATCCAAATCAGGGTCATAGGTATCTATCATTTCAACCTACGTTCTTAATTAATTTTAAATGATTAATCCCGTGTTTATTCGATGCCCGTAACATATAGGGTAATGATTTGAATTAATCAACACAAATAATGGTCATATATGAATAAATGTGAATAACAGGTAAGTTCACGCAAATAACATCAATATATCAAACATATCAAATTCAAGCCATTCATCACATCAATACATACAAAACAATCCAATATCGTATAAACTTGCAAATTTTCAGATGTCGGGTTTTAAACAATAATTAAATGTCCAATTTTTACTTAACTGTAAAATTATATTTAATAGTCAAAATTAACTACACTATCGATGCAAATAAATGTAAATATGCAAATTTAAACTGTGAAACATCAATCCATACAATCATATGATGACATAATATTAATTTAACTAATATTAGAAAACTTTAGTTACGTGTGAGTGAGTTTAATCACTCACCTTGCTTCTAAACGCGTTTGAACTCCAAAATAGGCCCAAAATTTGGCAGTCTTAGAATCAGTCCAAACGAGCGGCATCGCAAAGAGCTCGTCGATACGTTTCCAACGGATCCAACCACACGTCATCTTGAGTTCGTATGAAGAAGTTATGCATTTTAAGCGACTAGAATTAAATGATAAATTAAAAACGAAAAATGGAACAAAATGGCCAAGACCTGCCACATCATCACCTCTTCCATCTCTACTGATTGTGTTTTTTTCCTGCACCGTCACCTGCAAACTCAAGGCCATCATTCCCTTGGATTTTCGTACCAAATCCAAGAACCCAAACCGCGATCGAACTCCACCATCTCGTGCGCCTACCTCCGCTCTTCCTACACCTCGAACCCCGTCAGTCACGGTGGCCCATATTGCCTGGAAAACCGTGAAACGCACGCAAACTTTGATGGCAATTTCTGGCGATTTCAGATCCAATTGATATCCATCACCCGTATGGATTTGAAGACCTCTCCCAGTACTACGATTTTGCCTCAGAAATTTTTGAATTTCATTGAACAGATTGGAAGATTTTAAGGGAGAAAAAATTGAAGATCCATGGCCATCGAATTATAATACGGCGGCTGCGTTTTCTAGGTTCAGAATGAACAAAATAATATCATAATTTCTCATTTTACGTGTTTTAAAGTCAGAACCGGGTCGGATTCCAAATCAGACCTGCTTACTGCCTAACAATAGGTTTTGACGCCTTCTGAACGCAATGGGACTAGTGGCGAAGCCCAATTCTAAAGTCTACAGCAGTTTCACCTAAAACTTAATATTTTTAATTAAACAAAGTACAAATTTCAACGTTCATTAATTTTAATTCAAATCGAAATAAAATTCATGTAAGCCTATAAATCAAAATTTTATTATTGCGACTACAATTATTATTAAATTAAGCAATTCAATTATGTTTTCAATGTCAAATTTCAAAATTAAATCATTAAATATTATTTATAACAATATAATATCAAAAACATATTAAATAAAATAATTTAATTTATCGTAAAATCTTGGGATGTTACATTCTCCCCCACTTAAAAACTTTTCATCCTCGAAAAGAAACGTAGAAATGAAGTGACAAAATAAAGTTTAATAATATAAAATTTAACTTGTACAAAACTCAAATTTTCAAAAAAAAAATCTAAGTCATACTTTCATGAAAAATTTCGGTAGAGTCTCCTTTGTACGGTTAGGTCCGGAAAACAATAATATATATGTAATCATAAATATACATCTCATCTCAGTGATGAGGCATCCCAAAACGGGGAAAACAATATAAAACGCCAAAATACGATATATAAATTCAATATACGTACCTTTCATTTGCGTTATTAGCGATTTATTTATTTATTTATTTATTTTCAGCAAGCAAAAAGCAATTTTTATGCGCAAGTAGCTCCAATGCAAGTAAGCTTTCTTCAGTACCTATTAAGCACTCAACAACATATAAAAGAAATAATATAAATATGTTTACAGTAAACATAAATGAATTTAGAAATATCAACTAAAACATAAATAAAATATCCAATCAGTTATATTCATTCAACGAAGCAATCTAACAAAAAAAATTCAATGTCACTTTTTATTAGCATGATTTCATTGTTTATTTCACTTTTAAACAATTCGTAATTTCATTTGTTATATTTCATTCTCAAATTCATTTCCAATCTCAACGCTTGGTTTATTTTATTTATTACCCTATATCATTGTTCAAGTTATGAGTTGTTACCGTTTTAAATAAACAACAAAATTTTCAAATTTATATTTAGTTGACTTACATTGAATTATGTTTCATATTTAGTTAAATATCCTTCAGCACTTCTATCGACCAAATTTAGGGTTCGTTTAAACTTAATTATCGTCTATTTTATTAATAATTTAATTTTAAATCGTGAATTTCCCTGGCGCTATTTTTTTTGGAATTTTGATTTACACATATCTTCAAATTTACAAGTTGAAATTTTAAATTTTCTCTTTTATTAGGAAAATATAATCCAATAGAACTAGATGGTTCTTGTTTCAAAGAATTCCGACTTATTTTGGATTCTATACCTACGTTTAAAGATCAACTCAGAAAATTATGAACTGCCGCTGCGCGACAAGCTCGTCTTTAATTAAATTAAATTTATTCGTTCAACCTTCGTTAAGTTTATGAATTATAGGTCGATTCACTTATGTTTTCACAAAGAAAACACTAATATCAATACGTTTCAGTTTATTACCAAAAATTGGCTTAAATAATTTTTCATTGATTTGGTTAATTCATGTTACTTAGCATAACATAACTAGGCACATATCGTTTTTATTACACAACTTAAATTTTATTTATAACCAATCAATTTTTTTACACTTTGAATTTCCATTATTATACTTGTGCATTAATTAATTGCTTATTCTTATAACATTCAACTTCTTAGTTAATTGGTAAGTTATTCATGTTATAGAATAGAATTGATTATTACACAAGTTTCAGTGGTTACCGTTCGATTCAATTTATTATCCAGTTCTTAAGAATTTATTTATTTATTTATAACTCTCTTAATATTTAGAAGTTTCAATTCATTACTTATTCAAGATTTCAAGAATTAATTTTGGGTTCTTTTTTTCCCAATTTTTTTTTCATATAATATATCGTTTACATAAAACCATACTATAAAAGGGATTTAAATAAAATTCAATTTTGTAAAACAAAATATTAAATGTCTCCCTACTAGACTCTTGAAAATAAACATCGATGATGCGTGCACTCATCACCCAAACCATTTCCAAGGACAAGAGGGTATACACTTTTTTATCCAGTAATTCATTTGAAACAATTTCTATATGAAACACTTTTTTTTATATATATAAATATATTATTTCAAACCATTTGCAAATCAATGTTACAAAATCACCCGAAATCAAATTCTCAAATTCATATTTTACTTCTTATTTCATTGCCAATAAATTTCAATATTTGATTTTTCTTAAACCAATCAACAACCAATGGTTTTAATTATTAATTAATCGACTAATAAATGATGAAAATTTAATATTATCATCAACACAATCAAAACTCATATATTTTCCAATAATTATATATATATAATACAATTCAAAACAATATTATGTCAATAAACTCTGTTCGAGTGTTTGGAAATCCCTATCGATGCCTTGGGGCCCCAAGTACTGACCAAAATTCAAAAATACTCAACGGACCAAATCAACAAAATACAAAATCATTTTTATATCGAAATACAAGTATGCTCCCTCATGTACACTCAAACTCATTCTAGAGCATTACTAC
This sequence comes from Allium sativum, assembly GCA_030737875.1. NCBI lineage: Eukaryota > Viridiplantae > Streptophyta > Magnoliopsida > Asparagales > Amaryllidaceae > Allium > Allium sativum. Next base: position 414,513,181 of record CM060923.1, on the reverse strand, counting down.
TCCATCTCTAATGAGTTAATCCCAAATAGAGCCAAGGTTTTCGATAAACCAAAGCCCTGATACCAAATCTAACATCTGTGATTTTTGACCGTTCAAATTGGCAATGATCCTCAATGTCGACTTAAACAAATCAAAAATACGGATAGTTATTGGGATTTATATAAGAAAAATAAGAGAAGAAGAAAACAACACAGAATCTCATAGCGGAAGGACAAAATAAAATAATTAAATAACAGTTCATGAAGCTGTTAAAACATACATTTGATTATATTTTACAACGATTATCAGAGTAAATTAAAATACAACATACCAATCAAAATATGCAGCGGAATAATAGTTTTAATACGTCTGTTGAGTTCTGTCTTCATCTTCATAACGGTATCTTCAAAGCAAGGAAATCTTCGCTAACTGCAACTCAGTCTGACCCGAGTGTATTGCATAAAAAGAAACACAACAAACACTCAGATCAAAACTAAATCATTCTCATATTCGTTAAATCAAATTCATGTAATAATATGAGTGCAATAACTTAAGAGATGTTACGGGAATTTCCATTTCTTAAGGATCCATCAAACTAATACTATATAATACAATACGCTATTATAATAATGTCTGTGGTTAAATATAACATAATAAAAAACGTAAGCGGGATTACCATTATTACCCTTACACCGTTTACCGTTGCCGTACAGTTTGCATATAACACACCGGTACGTCGACGGATAGGGATGCACCGTGATACGACAACGTTAAATCAAAATCATAGGGGGCTCGATCAGGATAAATATGACTAGGTATCGAGGCAAAACCCATTAGTAGTGATTCTACCAGATTGCGGACCCAGGCCGATGGTAACGCATAGCCGCAACTACCACCCACCCCGGACATACCCCTAAAATTAATCAAAGGTGCCAATCAGTCACAAAGTATATATATGGTATCGAAGAAGTATGCCTGCTCAGAGTAGCTAACTCAATTAACCTGGGTATGGCTCCTTTTTTAGTCGTTTCAATTATGACCCATAGGTCAAGGCTATCCATCATCGTTCTCTTTCTTTAAATCCAGTATTCGCCTCCAAATCCATCCAACACCATTTCTGGAGCTTCACCTCGTACACAGTTGTTAAAGTGGTTTTCGGTATTGGTAGAGAGTATGAAAATATCCGATCCCGGTCTCTTTAACAACCAAACATTTACATTTATCACACCGGTCATTTCCTTTACATTTCAAAGGGGTTCATACTTCATATCAAAATATCAGATTTCCACAATCAATCAACATTCAAGACAGAATATTATTCATACTAAAATCTCCATTTAAACCAATTAAAATCTTGAAACAATTCCAACTTTAATAATTTGAATATTAAAATAGTTAATTGTATATTTAAAATAGTTTAGATATATAATTAATATACTTTGAAAATAAATAGCTTGTAATTAAAACAGAATTTATCAAATTTATTAAAATATATAGTTAAAACATTGAGTAATTTATAAAACAAATAGTTAATTATAAAATGATTTATTTGAAATAATTTATAAAATAAAATAGTAATAACGTAAAATAGTTTATAAAGGAAAAAATAATTTAATTATTATTAAAATAGTTTATAAAATGATTTGAAATACTATAGTTGGAATTAGAATCGTTTCTCTAACATTTTTAATTAAACTTGAAGTCATATTTCAACTTCAATTCAACCAACTGAATTTTCAATAATTCCATCGATTAAACTTCCAATTTACATTCATTTCTATTTGATCAAATTAATTAAAATAGTTACATTCCAAATCAGATTCTCATTTTCAGTGATTTCAATTTTATAACAAATATCGAGTTTACAATTCATATATAATTCAAATCAATGTTGATTCATAATAAATTTCAAAGGTGGGTAAAACCATTCAATTTCAATAAATCCAATTTACATTATATTTCACTTTATTTAGCTTCAATTACAATACTACTTTATTTCCCTTTTTTGTTTATATTTCAAAATTCAAGGTTCAAGTTCAAAGGGAATAAATTATAGAACATTGCCTATATTGTCTTTAAAACAATATTTCAAAATTCCTGGTTAAAACAAATTTTATTTAACCAACCGGTGTTCGTATATAATTTTCTATCTTATGGCTAAGTGGTACTTAAATTTTAATTTTAGTATTTTAGGAAAGGATATATATCACTTCAATCCAAATCAGAGTCATAGGTATCTATCATTTCAACCTACGTTCTTAATTCATTTTAAATGATTATCCCGTATTTATTCGATGCCCGTAACATCTAGGGTAATGATTAGGATTAATCAGCCCAAATAATGGTCATATATGAATAAATGTGAATAATAGGTAAGTTCACACAATTAACATCAATGTATCAAATATATCAAATTCAAGCCATTCATCACGTCAATTCATACAAAACAGTCCAATATCATATAAACTTACAAATTTTCAGACTTTGGGTTTTAAACAGTGATTAAATGTCGAATTTTTACTTAACTGTAAAATTATATTTAACAGTCAAAATTAACTATACTATCGATGCAAATAAATGTAAATATGAAAATTTAAACTGTCAAACATCAATCCATATAATCATATCATGACATAATATTAATTTAACTAATATTAGAATAATTTAGTTGCGCGTGAGTGAGTTTAATCACCCACCTTGGTTCTGAACGCGTTTGAACTCCAAAATAGGCCCAAAATTTGACAGTCTCAGAATTAGTCTAAACCAGCAGCATGGCGAAGAGCTCGTCGACATGATTCCAACGGATCCAACCATGCGTCATTCTGAGTTCGTATGAAGAAGTAATGCATTTTTCAGCGACTAGAATTAAATGATAAATTAAAAACGAAAAATGGAACAAAATGCCCAAGACTGGCTACATCAGCACCTCTTCCATCTCATCTCATCGTGTTTTTTTCCTACACCATCACCTGCAAACACAAAGCCATCGTTCCTTTAGATTTTCGCACCAAATCTAAGAACCTAGACCGCAATCGAACTCCACCATCTCGTGCGCCTACCTCCGCTCTGCCTACGCCTCGAACCACGTCAGTCGTGGTGGTCCATATCGACTGGAAAACTGTGAAACATGCACAGATTTTGATGGCAATTTCTGGCGATTTCAGATCCAATTGATACCCATCACCCATATGGATTTGAAGACCTCTACGAGTACTACGATTTGCCTCAGAAATTTTTGAATTTCGTTGAACGGATTGGAAGATATTGAGGGAGAAAGAACTGAAGATCCATGGCCATCGAATTATAATACGGCGGCTGCGTTTTCTAGGTTTAGAATGAATAAAATAATATTATAATTTTTCGTTTTACTTGTTTTAAAGTCAGAACCAGGCCGGAGTCACAATCAGGCCTGCTTACTGCCTAACAATAGGTTTTGACGCCTTTTGAACGCAATGGGACTAGTGGCGAAGCCCAATTCTAAATTCTACATCAGTTTCACCTAAAACATAATATTTTTAATTAAACAAAGTACAAATTTCAATGTTCATCAATTTCAATTCAAATCGAAATAAAATTCATGTAAACTTATAAATCAAAATTTTATTATTGCGACTACAATTATCATTAGATTAAGCAATTCAATTATGTTTTTGACATGACCCAAACTTCCCCATAAAGGAAAGCCCGGATTGAGTTGAGAACACGACAAATCAGAACACAAATAAAAGAACATTTCATTGCTTATTACAACAATTCCATCAGAATACAAGAATATAACAAAGTATGAATGAATAACATACATTTGATAAATGTCAGAGATTTAAATTACGTTTAAATACGTAGCAGCGGAAAAACAATACTTACACAACTAAAAGTAATACATGGATGCAGAGCTTTCCGAAGATCGCTTTAGTTGTAAAGCAGGATCCTATGAATATAAATATGCAAAACCAAAACTACTAGCTTCCCCTGTGGAAAATAAGGGCACCCAGAGTTTAGGTTAAAACAATAAACTCCAAGTCAGTCATGTGACAGGTGTGGGAACTAAAACAGTTATTTAAAACTTTACTTTAAAATATAGTAAATCAAGGGACCACGCCGTATAACACGGAATGGGTTTCCTCCCAAGAATACTAGTGCATAGAATAAACAATGCAATGTTTTTTGGAAAAATGAAGTTATTATAAGACCCAGGTCCCATCACACAATGCAACGCAAGCCGGGAGATAGGGTTTTCCCTTATAATAGCCAAACATGCTTGGTACTTTTAAAACAAATCATTTAATACTATAATAAGTGTATAGTGTCAAAAACAGATTCAAATATAAATGAATCAATCATAGACGGCATGGGTACCATATATCATGTCGCCAATACCAGGTTCTACAATCAAAACCGAAATGTCACGTATTGGGAATTGGATTTCCATCTATGAGTCGAAGCCAGGGATGGCTCCTCGCTGCTTTGAGACACTCTAGAAAATGCCTCAGGATTCCCCGTAAAGAACCCTGGATCGGTTGGGCCGGTCCACACTTACGTTAGTGGATTGGCAATTCCTGAACACACGTTTCCCGGTCCTATCAAAACTATATCCATCGCCTCTGAAGAGACCGATATATCTGAGGCGCCTTGCAATCCAACAACCACATAGGTAAAATAACAGCAATGTCAGGGATAGTAAAACATAGACACGACCCATAGCTAGAGAGAAACGTCGTGTTCTCCCAACGGTCTGATCCCATTTTTGACTCATACCGAGGTGTGAGGCTCGCGAATTAACGCCATACACAAAGCTACGCTATATTAAAGTCGTGCTTTGATCATCAAGCACAAGACTCTACTTTTCAACAAAAGCCATGATCACTGCGTCTCAGCATGCCACACAGGCAATTCATGCCATGTGACTGATATCTATCAATATATAACCTCTGAGCTCGTACATCTCAAAGAAGGGCGTTAAGCAAGAGAATAATTCTCCGCCGCCAAATAGATATATATTTAATAGAAATCAATCAACACAGAATAAAATCCAATGTCAGACACACAATCCATTTACAAGTTCGTTCTGGGTCTGAACGAAACTGGAGGCACCTTATTCCTCGTCCCATATGTCCAATACAGGAGAGAGGGCCTCGCATATCCGTCGATCTCCAAGTACGTCTGGACGATCACCACTTATTACCTTGTCTTGGGTGTACAGCCCAATCAAGACATCAGTAATCATCCAAATGATGTTAAGACCTCCGGTCTTCAACCATCGTCTTCATCGTCGACTTATCATCGAATCAGTTATTCAGAATGGGTATAAACCCGGCTTTTCCGAATAACTCGCGTATATAATAAACAAGTGCTATAAACACAACATACGCCTTATTCCAATCCAGAATATTCTTTTATTTAAATATTCACATCTTTATGGATTTGTTCCCATTAATTTTATCAAAGATAAATTCTTTAAAATTTATTCTTTATTCTTCGTTCGGATGTCAATTCAAACCATGTCATGGTTTTCCAAACTAGTCGGGATTAACGCACCTTACCGAAGTAACCATTTATTTATTTTACCAATCCCAACCTATATATCCCATGGAGAAAAACTGGTATTACTCCATAACGAACACCATAGCGTTATCGGTAAATTTAATTACCATTTACCGTTCAAATCTAATTGAAGATTCAACTATCGCTATGAGCAAAACTGGAGATACTCCATTCTCGATCATTTCCCAATTTTGATAATTTAAATTATCAATTCACATTTCAATCTAATTAAAGATTCATTATAACTCCTCTTGGTTTTAATCTTCCCAAAAATCAATATTAATGATTATTTAACTTTGGAAACACAAACATGCCGCATCGACAATCTACACCATACTATTAATTTCTGCTGATATATAACCTCTGAGCTCGTACGTCTTAGTGAAGGGTGTTAAGCAAGAGAATAAATTCTCCGCCACCAAACAGATATATATTTAGCAGAGATCAACCATACAGTTCGAAATACAATGACAAACATGTAATCCTGCTTTTAACTGGTTAAAGAACTAATGTCATTTAAAACACAGTTCACGATAAACCCAAATCAAATTCTATTAATTATGAAATCTTCACGGAAAAACAAATCAATATATAATTGATATCAATTTTCGTGTTCGACTAATAATATTAATGGAATAATGGCAAAGCCTTTCAAATTCCATATGTATTAACAGTCTTCCTCCACAGAATTCACCTCGATTATTATCAAATCAAATTCCATTCAATTCCAATTTAATATATTAAATTTGAAAATGTTACTTTGGAAAATTCCCATTAAATCTAAATAAAAAGATTTATAAATTCCAAATCCCATGTTACTGTAAATCGGGTTAAAGAACGAATTTCGTTAAAAACACAGCTCACAACAAACCCAATTCATGTTCCATTTTTAATCGGGTTAAAGAACAAGTGTTATTTAAAACACCGTTCATGATAAACCAAAAAAAAAATTTCAATTCATTTCCAATAAAATATTAATTAATTGGTATACTTCATTAAACCTAAATAAAAAGATTTAATCTTCTCTCAACTGGGTTTAAGAACAGTGTTAATGAAGGCACCATTCACGACAAACCCAAATCCCATTTGATATTAAATACAAGGCTCTGAATAGAAAATATATCGGCTTATATTCAATATCAGATTCTGAAATCAACAAATATCGTATTGGAATAACAATATATATATCTTCCAAATTCCTCCACAATATCCATATAATCACGAAATCCAATATCAAAATATTCTGAAGATAATTTCGATTCAAATCCATTCCAATAATTATATTGGAAACTCTGGTTATTTTTAAAACCATTTCAAACCCAATTTATTTATTTAAAAATATTGGATTATAATTCTAGTTCATAACTAGTTCATTTCGATAAAAATATTTTTTATCTTTTCAAACATGGGATTTTTCTTCCCAATTCGTTCCAAATCATTCATTATGATTTTACACAAATTATCTATATTTTTAATAATTTTATCAAGGCACGTACAGTCGATTTCCATAAATGGACATCGAACTGCAATTACAATGACCTTTTCCAAATTTGATTTGGACATAATTCCAAGTCCAACCGTTAGACTTCAAATCTCTCATATTCATTAGAAAGCTCTTTTCGATACGAACCCAATGGTTCTGGTTTTAGGAGAATCCAACGGTCGGATCTCCCGTAATGTTCGTTCGAAGTCAATGGTCGAAATTCGCGAACTACCGCGGCGCGGCGCGTTCTGTTCAGGCCATTATATATATAACATATATATTATACATATTTCATCGATTTCCTTTTAAAAAGTATTTTATAAATCATTTTAAATTCGTTTTCGAAATGATTTCAACTTCATATTCAATTTCAAATCAAAATCAAATATTCCATATCACCGATATATAAATGATAGAATTTTCAAAACATTGTATTTCGAAATCAATTCTTTTTCGATATTCATTATAAAAATGAATAAAATCAATATAAATATCGTTCATGTCAAAATGGCGTTAATCTAATCAACACAGCTATATATATTTAAATATTTTCATGTCCATCCCAAATCGGACATCAAAATCAAATTTTGATCTTTTATTGAATATTATTTTAAAGTATTCATTATTTTAAAATATTCGTTATTTTAAAATATTCATTCTTTCTGAACTGGAATCAGACACAGTCAATTACCATATAATTTGATTTATATGGATTTCATACACACATGTACACAACAACTACCAAACACAGTCAACCATCATCCAAAGTGCATTCTACACTACATAAGCATTAAATATAAATATTCAACGCTTACAACAGTCTGTCAACCAATCGATTGACATACAACTAATTATTTGGACTAGTGTATGTCATATATCATCCCAATCAATATCAGTCAAATGCGTGTACATAAACAAATCGTCCGATTTGTTTATGAATATTTATTTTATTCAGATACACGTTAAAAATTATATTTTTAACTATAAAATATTTTATTCCATTCCACATCACACAATCAATTTTCACCACACAATCAAGCAAGCAAACAAGTCGTCCATGGTCTGCGGATGACGGGTGTCGGGTGCTACTAAGCACCGTCTGCATCCTAGTATATATTTCTAACTAGAAAATAAATTAAAGCGAGAAGTTCTCACCTTTGGGTTCCATTCCTCCATTCTCTATTTTTGAACGGTTCGGATTTGCCTAAAATTCCAATGCGATCTTTTCCCGCTGTTCATAGTAAAAATTGCATTTTTAATATGATGTTTATTTTAAAAATGACATTTTTATAATGGCACTTCTTATATAAAAACAATATATTTTTACAATGCTTCTTTCTATATAAAAGTTATATTTTTATATCTCTACTTCTTATATAAAGACCGAATTTTTATTTCGCTTCATATATTTAAAAATCGCATTTTTATCCGAGCGTTATGTGTATAAAAATCACATTTTGACAATTCAGTTTTCTATATAAAAATCATATTTTTACATCGCTACTTCATTATAAAAATTATATTTTATAAAACTTCTATGGAAAAAAAAATATTTTTATATCGCTACATGTATATAAAAGATTGTATTTTTCACATTGCTAAAAATTAGATTTTTACATCGCGTCCTGGATAATGAAGATTATATTTTCATTTCAAATCTAATAAATAAAAATCGTATTTTTCTCTCGTTTTCATATATATATATATATATATATATATATATATATATATATATATATATATAACGATCACATTTTTATTTCTCCACTTCATATATAAAAATCGTATTTTATTATCATACATATATAAAAAACATATTTTTATGTATTTGAACATCAAATCTTTTTACTCTTTATATATATATATATATATGTACATGTATATATATATATATATATATATATAAACCCATTCTTTTCACTAGAAAAAAAATCTATTCTTTAATCAAAAACTTATTTTACAAAACCCATATTTTTAGTCTAAGTTATTTTTATACAAATCAGAATTCTAAAACAATGTAAAAAAAGGAAAACTCACTATATATTTCGAATGGAGAAGGGCTGGCATCTCTGGTGGGGTGGAGGCTGTCGGCGCAGGGACGGGTAGGTGGTGGTCGGGCTGCTGACGTCGCCGGGGTCGCTCAGATGGCCTGCGAAGTGGAAAAAGGGGCTAGGGTTTTCGAGAATCTAGAGTTGGGGCCGAGGAGAGAGGGCGTCGGTGTCAATAGGTGCGGCGAGGCTGAGGTGACGGGTGAGGACGGCCTTCGGTGGTGGTGGAAGGTCTGGGGCGGCACGATTTGCTCCTTCGATCTTTTTTTTGCTATTGAATGAAGAGAGAGAGTGAGGGAGAGGGAGGTCAACGCTGAATATATGTATATATATATATTAATTTAATTAATTTATTCTTCAGAAAGTAACTTTTTAAATCGAACTCCAAACGAAGCCCACCGACTGTCGTTCATAACTAATTACCCCCATTCCGAAAACAATGGGATATGTCAGGTAAGTTGATTCGACTATTTCGATCAGTTTCCGTTTAAATTAAAATTTAAATCTATATATTCAATTTTAAACGTACATTTCAATTTACCGGGGCCACGTACTGTAACACCCCACCTCCGTTAAGGTCACTCACAAAGGGAATGTCTTAACTTCAGTGGAGAGTTATAGGTAAAAGATGCAGATAAATTACAAGGCAGATAATTAAAGCAGCGGTAAATAAATAAAACTTTATTTCATTGATAAACAGCTTGTACAAATATTGTTTTTCAATACCAAAGTATCTATCTTGTTTAACAAAATAAAGAAGCATAAATATACAATGATATTCCCTAATAAAGCATTAGCCAGCCATAGCAGTGGAAAAGAGAGTCCAAAGCATTACGTCAAAGAGTCTTCAAGCTTGGAAAGAGTAACAGTCCAAAATGAGCTGAGTTATTCCCTCCCTGACTACTTGGGAGGGAAACGGAAGAAAAGAGGCGAAAACAAACTAGATCAGACATAAGTATGGTAAGTCTAGTTATACTTCAGCATGTAAACAAGAAAAAGACTATGACATGAACAAACTGAACTTAGAACCATACCATAGAAATAAGATAATCCTAAAACAAGGCAAGGTAAGATTAACGGAACTGGCTATCGCAGCCACATCTATTTCTCTGCACCCACTAAGGACTGTTTCATCTAGCATCGTGTGTTCATGATAAAAATGATCCCCTTTTTATTGCATATGTAGTCCCTTATCCATCGAGTGTAGATCCAACTAGGGTTTACTTATCGAATGCTTCCTAGATTCAACCAGGGTTTACGCTACCCAGGGCCACTGGCGTTTATGCTACCTATTGAACGCTTCTCGGATTCAGGGTTTATGTGACCTAGGTTCAACTAGGGATTATGCTACCTATTGCACGATGCCCTCTAGTCTAGGACACACTACGCAGAGCGGTATATGTTCCTAGAATTTCCCCACGTATGTGTCATGAATCGTTTTCGCTGTCTATTTGCACATGTCCTCTATATGTGCGTCCCGAGTTCCGTGGCAGGGATAATCAAGAAACATGGAACTCGGTCGAGAGCTTCAAGTTATCTACCGAGGCAGATGCTAAGGTCTGCTTTTATCTGTGTGTGGCTATGGTCTCACTTGATCCCTCCCTCAACTAATGAAACGCACCCAAGAACATCAAGAATGAGAACTGTACGCAGGCCCCTCTATGCCCTACAAACCTTTGGACCAACCTCACCCATAAATAGATAGCGAGTATATGGTATGTTGGAGTTCTCCGCCTTTCCGCTTCACGTGCTCGATTGACTTAAGATGGTAGGTAGACGACGAGTTGCTATCACAGGGAAAAAACTGGTCTCGCCGAATCACACTGCTCCATCCTAGTATTTAGGTTGCCTTATGTTGCAACCAAGGCATACTCTTGGTTCTTCTAACGCAGACCTTAACCTCTGTGAGCCCAAGAGGATCATCTGCAACCTCACAGAGGGATACCATGAGTACCCTCACTTCCCCTCGATGCTGCGTGCTACGTAACCCAGACCATTGGAGCCTTCTCCCTGATCAGACGGACGTTCGCTCCTTCTCGTGTTCTACGTGGCTATCTTGACTAAGGTTTACTACTTAGTTCTCTTAACTAAGGTTTATTACTTAGTTTCCTGAATCGTTCGTTTTCTTAACTAAGGTTTACAACTTAGTCCTCTTAACTAAGGTTTACTACTTAGTTCTCTTTCTCGTCATGTTGGATTGGTTAAGTGTTATCCAGCAGTTTACGTTGACTTAACCTACCCATATATCCAGTCAAATTGGTTAAGTGTTCCTTAACCTTACTCGTTTATCAGGTTATATTGGTTAATTGTTTCTCATTAACTTTACCCTATTCATGCTATAACATTTAAGTGTTCTAGGTGTACTTAACCCCATTTTCTGGTTTGGTTAACATGTTAGATCGGTTAAGTGTTATAAATTTACTTAACCCCACCTTCTAGTCTAGTTAACATGTTATAACGGTTAAACATTTACTTAACCTTACCCACATGTCTAGTTAACATTTTATAATGGTTAAGTGTTTCCTTAATTACTTAAAACCTATCAATCTTGTCTTGTTAACATGTTAAGTTGGTAAGTGTTACCACAGTTACTTAACCATTCTAGCTTGATTATTCATGAGCTTTAATTCATTAATTAAAGCACCAACCTCTCACATTAGACAGGTATTGTTGTGGTCACTGGATATTCTGGTCGATTCCGGGTAGGTTTACACCACAACTCAGTCTAACCTCGGGTTCTTTTGGGCTTGATGCACTAACCTCTCACATTAGACAGGTATTGTTGTGGTCACTGGATGTGCCGGTCGGTTCCGGGCAGTTTTACACCACAACTTAGTCTAACCTCGGGTTAGGCATATTCGTCTTTTGCTAAATTTTCATGTTTGTCATTTATGTCAAGTATACATGTAAGTTTTCTTCTAATGTTTTCATGCCACATAATTTTAATTATGTTGAAGACTAATGGTATATAAATTATACCATTCATGGCCTTAACCATTTACCTGGTTATGGGCCCACCTACATCATTAACATGTTTTGACTTAATGTCTATCCCAACGTTACCACAGTTTACACGTTCGCATCACTCACATAAATTAATTAGGCCCGCAAATTAGCCTAATTTATAACAAGAGGTAAAAGGAAGGAGCATGCATAATATAAACATATGTCATGTAATGTTGACATAGAACATTATTCATCTAAATTAACATGTCGCATGAACTTGCATATGAATTAGACTAAATAACCATAGGCCTAAACATGTTAATATGTAAATCTAGGCATGTGTGAACATAACTTTATTTATAAACTAGCATATGACATAATCATGATAGGTACGCTACCAAAGCATGTAAAATTTTAACATTAACACATAGGTGTGAACTAGATCTAACAATAATGATCATGTGAACTTGCATGAATCAACTTCATAAACATGCATAAATATATAGATCTAGTTTTGGACCTAACTCAAACATGTAACTTGCATATGAACATATGTATATAGATCTTGATTTGGATCTAACATAAAACATATAACTTGCTTAAGTATTAGTCTACCATCATGATAGAAACATATGTATGAACTCGACTTGGCATGTAAATATGAAAAAATTAGATCTACTAATCCTAATTGTGCGAACTAGTCATAGATCTAAATTACATACCCATGAACATATATAGATCTAAAGTGGATTTAACATAAAAACATGTAACTTACGTTTTGAATTAACATAATTGTAGTCATAAAGTCATGTGAATCTTGGCATATAGGTTTGTATGAATAAGGTTTAGCCTCATAGACTTGCATATGATATAACATAGGAAATTCACTAACATGATGGTTTCATGTAAACATATAAGAACCATAAACATATAACATGATAATATTAATTCCCAATAGTTTCATCACAAGAATATGACATAAACATGATAATTTCATGTAAATAGATAAGCAATATCATACAACATGATAATATTAATTCCCAATAGTTTCATCACAAGAATATGACATAAGGAAATCACATGAATAAACATTAATCCATATAGATTAACAAATAGGCACAGTTCTAATTTCAATTTCTTACATGTCATGACTTCCAATTAATGTTTAAATCGGAAATATAACTGTACTTACAAAATATAGGCAAGTCTTGTTTTCTGAAATCTGCTTTCTGAAGCTGAATAGCTTTCCTTTGATGTAGATTAGTCATTCTTTTAATTTAGATTTGAATTGGTTTGTCTCTTTTAATTTGCTTCAAGTTGAACAGCGGCTACTTGAGGTTGTCCAATGGCAGCATGATGGCTCTTGGTTTGATTTTTAATATGATTTTAGGTTGAGAGTTAGGTTGCTTATATAGAGTTTTAATTTAATTAAGAGCCATCAGTTTATCATAGGAGCAATCTCAGCCGTCTAGACTAGATAGAGTTATCCTAGTGACTGAACAACAGGTCAGGAATGACTCAGCAATGACTCAGCATTTGTATTTATAACCTTCTACTTTAACGTTAATGTACCAAATGTTCACCTTTTCTACAGTTTACATATTTCTTATTTATGACAAATTACATATGTAAATTATTCCAAATTTAATTATGCCATAATTACCCTTTTAATAATGCTCACAATTAATGGTATACTAAATATACCATTTCATGAACCAATCTATGCCATGTAATTTTTCATGTTTATCCTTCATATTTATATGTAGATTATAAATCAATTATTGTCAATTACATATTCTCCCATTTACTGTATACATTAATTACCCATATATAAATATCTATTTATACATGCATAAATCTTTCTTTTCACTGCATGCATCCACATATTTTTATTAAATTTGTCACAAAAGCCAATCAGAGAAGGCCACATAAAAAACAATCATTGACAACCAAAAAAATGCGCCATGTACGTCAAATGATGCGTACATGTCATATATATATATATATATATATATATATATATATATATATACATGCATATATATATTATATATATATATTTATTTTCTTTTTTTATCAATCTTCCCAATTACCCATTTTCACACTAAATCACTTTTTGAACTGCGTTCCCACTGAGCCACTTTTAAGCCGTTCCCCTAAAGCAAAAATATGGCCCTGGCGGGGATCGAACTCTGTACCTCTTATATGCAAGTCACATGTTCCAACCAAATGAGCTACTAAGTCTTTTGCTTACAAACCTTAGAACAATGCTAAACATTATCCTTTTCTCGTTCTTCTTTTTTCATACGGAGAACAATTTACGCAAACTCAGACTCTATCTCAAGCAGAATTCCGAGACGAACACAATGGCGCAACCCATTTCACCTAATTAATTATACCTTGATTTGTTATTTTTATGTTCACAGAAAATACGGGGTGTTACACGTACGGACCCCGAAAATTTCAGAAAAATTATTTCTAGATTCGTTTTGACGATACGGTCGTAAATAAACTAATTTCGTCAAATTTGGAGATCATTTGAAAAATGGCCATTTTCTGGTCGATCCAAATTGACTAAAACTAACAAAAAACAATTTTCCTTCGCCACGCTCACAGATTGATTTCAAAATTTATGAAAATTGGAATCTAGTAATAACTTGACATCTTAGATCCAACAAAAGTGGTTTCATCGAAAACGGAGGTCGTTTGCGAAATTTCCAAATTCCATAGCGACTATTCGGAATTTTCAACTGGGCATAACTAATTATTCCCGTTATGAAATTTTAATTTTTCAAATTCATTGGAAAGATATTTTCAAATAGATTCTAATATTTTTGGTTTCACTAAAATTCGGTTTATTTTGAATCTTGTACACTCATTTGAAATTTGAAATCGAATTTTCAAACTACCGCGCCATTTCCAATTCCTTTTATATAATTAAAATAAAATTATATTCTAACTTCAATTCAAATAAATATATACGTTGTAATTCTATTCCAAATAAATTTCTCGTTGTTATTATTTAAAAAAAATCATTTTAAATATTTGAAATTCATTAAAACTGCCAAAATAAAATAATTAAATTGGTTCTGATTTTTCGGGTTGTAACAGTTTTCAACGTCAAATTTCAAAATTAAATCATTAAATATTATTTATAACCATATAATATCAAAATCACACTGAATAAAATAATTTAACTTATCGTAAGATCTTGGGATGTTACAATTATACTAAACAAAAACGGCTTCTAGCATTCACAAATATACAATTATTTTAAACTTCTTGTGAAATATTGTCAATATATCAAGATATATACATATTCAACATAGAACTAAATCATTAAAAGGAATATTTGAGCCTTTCATACAAGACATTATATATAGGCTAGTAGCAAATGTATTATATATAAGGGCATATAACATAACATTTACATGTATCAGAATCATATTTCATACATGTATAATAACCAAATCATATAATACAACCGCATATACAACTTAACAACAGAAAATAATACTTAGGGGTGATTAGTGCTAATTAACGAAATTATGCATTTTAAAATTCTGGAAAAATGTTTAGAAATTTTTAAATATTATTTTTGCCTCTAATAGAAATTTGGGTTAATTTGGACATATTTTGTTAATCGTAAGGTTAAATATTATTAAGGGGATTAAGGGGAAAATAATAGTTTTGGGTATGTTTGATCCATATTTGCATGTTAAATTGTTGTTTTAGTGTTTATGGTTGATTATATATGTTGCTATTACTGTTTGGAATGATTTCTGATTGCATAGAAAAGTTAGATTGGTCGAAAACACCGTCGTAAGGCATAGATTGCTGGCTGGAAAAAGTTACAGGAAATTGGTCATTTCTGTTCGTGAAGCGCTTGTCCCTCACGACCCGACCCCTAGGACCGTGCAGCACCCTCACACCCCGACTCCTAGGATGGCGAAGTATCCTCACTACCGGACTCCTAGGATGGTGAAGTATCCTCACGAACCGACCCCTAGGAACGTGAAGTACCCTCACGACCCGACCGTGAGGAAGATGGCGAACCCTCACACCCCGACCGTGAGGAATAGGGTGAAACCTAGGAGGGCGACCGTGAGGAAGGGGGAGAACGCTAGGATGGGGAGCCGTAAACCGCACCAGGAAGGAAAGGGGATCACGACTCGGACTAGAGAATCACGAACTGGATCAGGATAGGGACCACGAGCCACCTATTTACCACGAACCCGAACTGAGAATGGAAGAAAGGTGAATCACCAACCGTGCCAGGAGGGGGACCGCGAGCCGTGTGGACCACAAACCGAAGCCAAGGGGGTGATACGAGTCGAAGCTTGACCCGAACCACGAACCGAGGAAGCTGATCACGAACCGAAGCTTTGGAGCATCACGAGTCAATATGGAGGATCACGAACTGAACTGAAGAGTCACATGACCGGATATTGACCAAAACCCGAGATATAAAGGTAGTCCAAATGAGAGATTATTACTCAGGATCCTAAAGGGGATCAACGAGTTAACTTCATGAGTTGGACTTTGCTGCGGGACGTGTGCAAAGGGGTTATCGATATCTATAACTTTAGTTCACCACTGAGAGACGGATTAGTGGCTATGGATCAGTGCAATGGGGTCATTGTGACTCCATGGAGCAAAGTGATCGTAGCAAAGGAATGGGTGATCGAGTGGTGGACATCGTATGGTTTACGCACTGAGTGAGAGATGTGAGGATGATTACTATGTTTGATGTTTTCTATCACCATAACCCCACCCCCATTTACACTTTATGTTAGTGTTACCTTAGGGTATTGTACATCTTGTTGTGCTAACTCTTTGGTTGCAGGTCCAGGTTCAGGTATGATTGGATTATACCTGTTATTGTTCTGTTTTGTTGCTTATCGCTCATACCAGACTTTTGTCTGACCCAGAGTTTTATGTCTCTTCTTATTACACTGGGTGCTCCTAAACGAGCAGGCTAGAGACAAGTTAGGTGGTGATGCGCGAGTAGCTGTCCGGAGACGAGCAGGAGGCTTACACGTACTACTTACTCATATATACTCCCTGTGTTGTTGCTGGTCACTGCTTGGGCATTAGTAGTGTACCTTTTCTTTCTTTTACTTTAGAGACAGTAATTTGGAGTTGTAATAATGATGGTTTGGATCATAAGCTGTATTTTGGATTTCCGCTGCTATAATGGTATAGTTTTCAGCTTATGCACTATCTCGCCGGTTGTAACACCCCACCTCCGCTAGGGTCACTCTTTCGGGGGCACTAGCTTCTGGGGGGCGTTAGAACTGGGTAAGCATGCATAATGATATATCAAGGCAGAACAGGAACATAAACATATATGTAAAACAGAGTAAGTGAGAATAAAGCAGCGGAATATCTCAAACCATCTCAAAACAAGTCTAGTACATCATAAAGTCATCTGCCAAAATAAATATGTCTAGTACAACATAAACAGAAATACTGAAATACATAGTGCTATCCCCAAAAATAAAAGTGATAAACCATAGCGAGCTCAATGTCCAGACATACATGAGCTATCCAGCGAACAAGCAAGCGATCCAAGCTAAGCACCACTGTTCCCTCCCTGAGAACCTGGGGGGGGGAACGGAAGAAAAGAAGCGAAAGAAAACAGGTCAGTCAAAAAGACTGGTAAGCCCTACTACGATCAGTCTATAAACTAATAAAGTTAACATCATGATGGAAACTGAGATGAACATACTGGCAATAGATAAAGGTGTCATCACATAAAGGAGATTAAGCTTTGCACCACAGTGTACTAGCAAACTAACATAACAGGTATTGATCCCTCAGCCCAAACTTTGGCCCAATAGCATGAGGTGACCTTAATGCAAGGTCCAGCCCAACGGTCTAGTCGATCGGCTCCCTATAAACCTAACACGTCAAGTGTTGGTGTCCATACGGCCCACATATGGTTGTAGTCAGACTGTGCTGGGTCCACCTTCGGGTGTATCAAGCCCTCGGGTGTCAACCCCAGACACCTAAGCAATAATGCACAGTCTAAACCTACTGGTACCCGTGCCTCGAGTTTGTCCAACACCGAACTACGTGCACGTCCGTAGCCCGCCTGGACCCGCACCGCTGTACCACTCAGCCGTCGCTTTGGTCGCTTACATCAGTCCAGTAATCGTGCCCCGCCCTAGCCTAGCCTCTAGGGTTGTGAATGATACCAAACTGGGATTACTGCTGGAACAGACCACGTTGCTAGGGTTTTCTAAGAGGGTTAAGTGTGGTTTAACCCCTCACTAATCATGGATTAAATTAGTTAAGTGTAACCAACAGTTCACCACTTAACCCCATTTAATCCCTCGTATCCCCAAAATTGGTTAAGTATTAGTGGGCCATGACTTAACCCTAATTACGAGGCATTAATTTAGTTGTACCTTAACCTCTCACATTAGACTTTGTTGCGGTTACTAGTTAAGCCGGGCGGGTCCGGGTAGCTTTACACCACAACTTGTTCTAACCTCGGGTCCCAGGTACACATGACCAACTTCTCACATTGGGTCCTATTGTTTGTAGCAACTAGTTAAGCCGGTCGGTTCCGGGTAGGTTTACGCTACAAACTCAACCCAACCTCGAGTTGGCCACACATGTTTTCTAAGTGTCATGTCCACTTTATTTCAAACCATAGTTACAAGTTTAACTTGGGTAGACCTAACTTAATAGGTAAATTCCCAAGGGGTAGACCTAACTTAATAGGTAAATTCCCAATCTTATATTTTCATGTATTTTAAGTTTTACCCAAAAAACCCCCCAACGTCATTCTATCGCTTACATATTCGTCATAACGCATAAAGGATAGAAAGAGGGAACTTGGCACAACATACATGATGAATCTTACATATCATAATAAGCATGCATAACATGTTGGACTTGCATAACTTAGCATAGTGAACTTGCATAACTTGTTAAACTTGCAAATCATGGCATAGTGAACTTGCATAAGCATGCATAACTTGTTAAACTTGCAAATCATGGCATAGTGAACTTGCATAAACATGCATAACTTATTAATCATGCATAACATAGCATAGTGAACTCGCATAAGCATGCATAACTCATTAAACATGCATAACATAGCATAGTGAACTCGCATAAGCATGCATAACTTATTAAACATGCATAAATAGCATAGTGAACTCGCATAAGCATGCATAACTTATTAAACATGCATAACATAGCATAGTGAACTCGCATAAGCATGCATAACTTATTAAACATGCATAAATCCCAACTTTCATCACATATTAACTTTAGAGTTTCTAAAATGAAGGTAAGAGGGCTTACAAATATTATGAAGACACAAATCTACTAATAAAGATTGAGAAGCCAAGCATATAAAAACCCAAAACAAAGCTCCAATTAACAAAAATCCCAAAAACTCTAGCTTTAGCAAATAAAGCTTGCAACTTGATGACGTATGCAAGCTAATGATCATTCATACAACTTAGGAAAGCTTGTATGAACATCAAAATCTTAATAGAAATGATTTTAGAAGAGGGTGGAGGCTAGGGTTTTTAGGTAGAGGCCATTTGAGATTTCAATTTGACATAGTTTGGTTGCTAGAATGAATAATGAGGTTTTAGGGTAGGATTAGAGGCTTATTTATAGAAGATTAGAGTGTTTTTAGCCCTAGGATAAACCCTAGGTTAGTTTAGGTCCGTCAGATTTAGGAATTCTCTAGAACCAAGCCACAAGACCAAGCCCCAAATCAAAATGGTGCGCCAGGCAAAACTGCCCGGCCACCCCATGTCGACAGGGCTGTCGACAGGGCAGTCGACACCCTAGGACCCCTGTCGACATGCCTGTCGACATGGGGGTCCTGGCGGGAGTTTTCCCGCCTGACGCCAATTAGCCCTAATCCTTGTTTTTAATTTGAAATTTAAATCTGTTTTTAACATGGAAATTTCTGAAAACTTCAATGGGCCTTAACTGGGTCATACGGACTCCGATTTTCGAAAACTCGGACTCTATTTCGCGTATTTTTCCGAGACGAACGCAATGGCATAGCCCGTTTCCCTTGATTCAGATTTTTAAATTAAATTCTTCCTCGATTTATGTTTTAACAGTTTATAGAAAATACGGGTTGTTACATTCTCCCCTCCTTAAAGGATTTCATCCCCGAAATCTTCAAGTTAGGAAGAACATATCCTACCATCCAACATCCATCTACTCAAAACATCATCCACGAGCAACCATTGTCCTTAAAAGATTCTAAATGTTGTATGAACATATGCAGAAGTGTGTGTATATGTACCTATCTAATGCAAAGATCAATGCAAAATATGTTAGTGAAATGTATCCATATGTATGCAAATTCCTAACATAATGTATAATATCTACATGTGTGCTCAATCATACATCCATATGCAACATCCATGTGATTGCATACAAATTTCATCCAAGAATAAGCATAAACACTCATGCACATGCAATATGAGGAGTGTGTGAGCCGATCTAGTGCCTAATGTGTATCATGCATCCACGAGTAACCACTTGCAAACACTTGCAACCACTTACAACCATCAAACATAACATGTCTCAAACACATGTTTCATCCAAAGGGTTTCTACTTAAGGTTCTCATGACAAGATTAGCACGATAACTAGATAAACATGGATAGCAAAGAGAAAGATATGCTAACAAAGAAAAGAGATTGAGAGTGTACCCTCAAAAAGGAATGGATAAAGCCCACGCATCTTCTCCTCGGTTTCCCAAGTTGCGTCTTCTTTGGCTTCACCCCATTGAACCTTCACCAACCTGACCTCACGATTCCTTAGCTTCTTGGTCTTTGTCCCCAAGATACGAATCGGAGCTCTCCTCAAAGTTGCCTCTTTCTCTACTTCCACGTCTTCAAGAATGCTAGGTTCAACCACCTCAGCGGACTCATGTAGGCACTTTCGGAGATGCGAGACATGAAAGACATTATGCACTCCGGACAGCTTCTCGGGCAATTGCACTTTATAAGCCATCTTCCCAATTCTCTCTATGATAGGGAAGGGTCCAACAAATCTCGGCGCTAACTTCCCAACAGCTCCAAATCGGACCACATTCTGTAAAGGAGAAAGCTTTACGAAAACCATGTCCCCAACATCAAACTCCAAATCGGATCTTCGCTTATCAGCATAGGATTTCTGTCGGTCTTGGGCCGCTTTCATCCGTCTTCTGATCAACTCGACCTTCTCGGATGTATCTCTAATCATGTCAGGTCCAAGTATAAGCTTATCGGTAGTCTCCCATCAACATGTAGGTGACTTGCACGGCCTCCCATATAAAGCTTCAAATGGTGCCATCCCTATGCTTGCTTGATAACTGTTATTATATGCAAACTCAACAAGAGGAAGATGGTCTTCCCAAGCACCCCCAAAATCCAGAATGCAAAGCCTCAACAAGTCCTCAATTACCCTATTCACCCTTTCTGTTTGGCCGTCCGTTTGTGGGTGATAGGCCGTACTCAGGTTCAACCTTATGCCCATAGCTTCCTGCAAACTGTTCCAGAACTGACTAGTAAAGATGGGGTCTCGGTCACTGACTATGCTGGAAGGGACTCCATGTAGTCGTACTATCTCACGAAGATATACTGATGCTAGTCCAGATGCGGTCCTTTTGCTCTTCACCGGAATGAAATGAGCACTCTTCGTAAGCCTATCTACAATGACCCATATGCTCGTATTCCCTCTCCTTGACCTTGGAAGCCCATCAATAAAGTCCATAGAAATACTCTCCCACTTCCATAGCGGGACCTCTAGAGGATGCAATAGCCCACCGGGCTTCCTCGACTCGGCTTTTACTCTCTGACAAACGATACATCTAGAGACAAACTCCGCCACATCCTTCTTCATTCCAGGCCAGAAGAAAATGCGCTTCATATCTTTATACATCTTATCACCGTCTGGATGTATAGTCAACTTGGAGCGATGTGCTTCCTCAAGAACTTTCCTCACCAAGTCTCCCACCATCGGAACACAAAGCCTTCCGTCTCTCCTCAGCCAACCCTTATCATCTATAGAATGTCGAGCAAGGTGACTAGATGTCTCCCCTCGAATCAGCTTATCCATAATCTCAATTATCTGAGGGTCTTCCTTCTGCGAAGCCCCAACTTGATCCAGAAGGGTAGGTCTGAGCTCAAGAGATGCTAAAGAACCGGTCACCGACTCCATCGCCAAAGAGAAATCAAAGGTTGCCAAGAACTCTAAATTCTTCATCTCAACAAATAGAGGACTTAGTGTCAACCTTTTTCTACTCAACGCATCCGCTACAACATTCCCCTTGCCAGGGGTATAGGCTATATCAAAATCATAGGATGCCAAGAATTCCATCCATCTCTGCTGCCTCAAGTTCAGATCCTTTTGCGAAAAGAGATACTTCAAAGACTTATGATCAGTATACAGCTCAAATCTTTCTCCCAGAAGATAATGACGCCAAGCCTTGAGTGCATATACAATCGCTGCCAGCTCTAGATCATGAGTGGGATAATTCTTCTCATGCACCTTAAGTTGCCTCCCACCAAAACATATAACTCTGCCCTCTTGCATCAGAACGGCGCCCAATCCCATGCCACAAGCATCAGTGTATACGGTAAATATCTTACCACCATCGGGTAAAGCTAGAGGTGCAGAGGTAAGGGCTCTCTTGAGTCTTTGAAAAGCAAGCTCACAATCCATATCCCAAGCAAAAACTAGGTTCTTCTTAGTCAACTTAGTAAGAGGAGCGGATATCTTTGCGAAGTCCTTGATCAACTTCCGGTAAAAACCCGCAAGACCTAGAAAGCTTCTCACCTCGGTTGCATTCCTTGGAGTCTTCCAATCCTGAACTGCAACCACCTTAGCGGGATCCACCGCTAAGCCTTGCTTGGATACGATATGCCCAAGGAATCTAACTTCTCTTCTCCAAAAGTGACACTTGGAGAACTTGGCCTTTAGCTGATGCGCTCTAAGCGTATCCATCACCTCTACAAGATGCCTCGCGTGCTCTTCTTCATCCTTGGAGAAGACCAGAATATCATCCACAAAGACCACGACAAACTTGTTCAAGAACTCCCGAAACACCCTACTCATCAAGTCCACGAAATACGCGGGTGCATTCGTCAAACCGAACGGCATAACAAGCCATTCAAAGAATCCATCTGGAGTTCTGAATGCAGTCTTGTCTATACTATCTTCAGCCACTCTGAGCTGATGAAATCCAGTAGCAAGATCAAGCTGAGAGAAAACAGAAGCACCAACAAGCTGGTCGAAGAGATCATCGATCCTCGGTAACGGGTGTCTGTTCTTCTTAGTCAGCTTATTCAATTCTCTATAGTCCACACAGAGTCGAAGAGAACCATCTGCCTTAGTAGCAAACACCACAGGCGCTCCCCATTCGGATATACTTCGTCTGATGAAGTTCTTCTCAAGTAACTCCTTTACTTGCTTGCTGAGCTCCCGTCTCTCACGCGGAGCCATGTGCCGAACGGGCAAAGAAACAGGCTTAGCATTATCCACCAGATAAATGCGAAAATCAATCTCTCGTTTAGGGGGCAACCCCTTAACTTCTTCAAAAACATCTGGATAGTCTCGGACCACCCTTACAGACTGAAGGGCTTCCTCTGACGAGTCGAGAGATTCAAGATAGCACAACATGACGGGATTCTTCGGATTGCATGAAATCTCTAAGGTGTTGCCAAGGCGAGTCACAAGCCTCACAACCCTATGCTCACAATCAAGAATGGCTCCATATCGGGACAGCCAATCCATGCCCAGTATCAATCCGTATCCCCTGAAACCAAGAACATACGCACTACACAAGAACTCTACACTGAGTATAGAGATCCTCAGATCCTCACATATCATAGATAGATGAGCAGAACCCCCAATGGGATTCGAAACACAAACGGGATCATCCACTAAGCTAGTACTAAGGTGCAAGCTATCAACAAGATCAGATGAAATAAAGCTATGTGATGCACCAGAATCAAACAAGGTACGAACTGGAAGATCAGAAACATAAACAAGGTTCTCAACAGAAACACTACCTCGGTCTGGAACTGGAGCGGTATTGAGAGCATGAACTTGCCCTCCTGAAGGTCCAGCCTGTCCTTTCTTCTTCGGGCATTCCTTGCTGAAGTGTCCAGTCTCACCACAGGAAAAACATCCACCACTAAGCTTCCTTTTCTTCTTCCTACAATCCTTAGCAAAGTGTCCAGGCACACCACAGTAATTGCACTTTCCCTTGCCTTTGTTGTTGTTCCCCTTCTTGTTCTTTCTCTGATTCCCCTGACTGCTTTGACCACCTTGATTGCCTTTGCCTTGAGAATCAGTCTTCTTTGCTTGAGTATCACTCGTCTTGACCTCTTTCTTCCCATCTCCCTGAAGCAGAGCCATATTGACCAAACTCTCAAAAGTAGCCCCATGCGGAATGTGTGACATTGCCAAGCCCTGCAGCGGCTCATTCAACCCTCTAGCAAATCGAAGAGCCTTCTTCTCAGGAGTGTTCACCATATCCAAACCAAAACGGGCTAGCTGATTCAACTTGTTCACATACTCCTTGACAGACATATCACCTTGCTTTAATGCAATGAACTTCTCCATCTGTAAATTCGCCTCAGCAGAAGATAGAAACTTGGCCACAAATCTAGCCCTCAAATCGGCCCAAGTCTCAACGGGCCTCGTCCCATTAGTGACCTCCCACCAATAGGCCGCTTCATCCTTCAAAAGCCACACTGTCAATAAGATCTTCCTCTCGTCATCAATCCCAAAGATAGCAAACAAGTCCTCAGTGTCTTTCAGCCAATTCCTAGCTTCAACAAAAGATTCCGTGCCTAGGAAATTCTTGCCTCCCATCGCCTTGAAGTCTTTGCAAACCTTCGTGAACTCAACCTGAGGATGCTGAGGGGGAGGAGGAGGAAGAGGAGCCTCAGCAACGGGAGGGGGAGGAACATTAGCAACGGGAGGAGGAATATTAACTGCTGGAGGAGGGGGAACAGGAACCACTGGAGGAGGGACATTAGGGAGAGGATTCTCAACTACAGGAGGAGGAGTGGGAGTAGGGTTTGCGGGGCCGGCTGCCGCCCTAGCTTCTAGAAGCCTCCTATACCAGAGTGGCACATTCACTCCATCCGGGATGGCAAGATCCTCGGCCATACTGAAACGAAGGATAAGATAAGATTAGGTCAAGGGAACGAAGGATAACGCTAATGGCTTTTTGGGGAATAGCCCTTTTTAAAATACTAGACTTTTCTTTGGAAAATACTTTATACTTGTTTTGAAAATAGTTTTTCAAAAAGTCTTTTAAAAACTTTTTGTTCTTTCTTGTAAACCTTATGCTCTGATACCAAATTTGTAACACCCCACCTCCGCTAGGGTCACTCTTTCGAGGGCACTAGCTTCTGGGGGGCGTTAGAACTGGGTAAGCATGCATAATGATATATCAAGGCAGAACAGGAACATAAACATATATGTAAAACAGAGTAAGTGAGAATAAAGCAGCGGAATATCTCAAACCATCTCAAAACAAGTCTAGTACATCATAAAGTCATCTGCCAAAAGAAATATGTCTAGTACAACATAAACAGAAATACTGAAATACATAGTGCTATCCCCAAAAATAAAAGTGATAAACCATAGCGAGCTCAATGTCCAGACATACATGAGCTATCCAGCGAACAAGCAAGCGATCCAAGCTAAGCACCACTGTTCCCTCCCTGAGAACCTGGGGGGGAAACGGAAGAAAAGAAGCGAAAGAAAACAGGTCAGTCAAAAATACTGGTAAGCCCTACTACGATCAGTCTATAAACTAATAAAGTTAACATCATGATGGAAACTGAGATGAACATACTGGCAATAGATAAAGGTGTCATCACATAAAGGAGATTAAGCTTTGCACCACAGTGTACTAGCAAACTAACATAACAGGTATTGATCCCTCAGCCCAAACTTCGGCCCAATAGCATGAGGTGACCTTAATGCAAGGTCCAGCCCAACGGTCTAGTCGATCGGCTCCCTATAAACCTAACACGTCAAGTGTTGGTGTCCATATGGCCCACATATGGTTGTAGTCAGACTGTGCTGGGTCCACCTTCGGGTGTATCAAGCCCTCGGGTGTCAACCCCAGACACCTAAGCAATAATGCACAGTCTAAACCTACTGGTACCCGTGCCTCGAGTTTGTCCAACACCGAACTACGTGCACGTCCGTAGCCCGCCTGGACCCGCACCGCTGTACCACTCAGCCGTCGCTTTGGTCGCTTACATCAGTCCAGTAATCGTGCCCCGCCCTAGCCTAGCCTCTAGGGTTGTGAATGATACCAAACTGGGATTACTGCTGGAACAGACCACGTTGCTAGGGTTTTCTAAGAGGGTTAAGTGTGGTTTAACCCCTCACTAATCATGGATTAAATTAGTTAAGTGTAACCAACAGTTCACCACTTAACCCCATTTAATCCCTCGTATCCCCAAAATTGGTTAAGTATTAGTGGGCCATGACTTAACCCTAATTACGAGGCATTAATTTAGTTGTACCTTAACCTCTCACATTAGACTTTGTTGCGGTTACTAGTTAAGCCGGGCGGGTCCGGGTAGCTTTACACCACAACTTGGTCTAACCTCGGGTCCTAGGTACACATGACCAACTTCTCACATTGGGTCCTATTGTTTGTAGCAACTAGTTAAGCCGGTCGGTTCCGGGTAGGTTTACGCTACAAACTCAACCCAACCTCGAGTTGGCCACACATGTTTTCTAAGTGTCATGTCCACTTTATTTCAAACCATAGTTACAAGTTTAACTTGGGTAGACCTAACTTAATAGGTAAATTCCCAAGGGGTAGACCTAACTTAATAGGTAAATTCCTAATCTTATATTTTCATGTATTTTAAGTTTTACCCAAAAAAAACCCCAACGTCATTCTATCGCTTACATATTCGTCATAACGCATAAAGGATAGAAAGAGGGAACTTGGCACAACATACATGATGAATCTTACATATCATAATAAGCATGCATAACATGTTGGACTTGCATAACTTAGCATAGTGAACTTGCATAACTTGTTAAACATGCAAATCATGGCATAGTGAACTTGCATAAGCATGCATAACTTGTTAAACTTGCAAATCATGGCATAGTGAACTTGCATAAACATGCATAACTTATTAATCGTGCATAACATAGCATAGTGAACTCGCATAAGCATGCATAACTCATTAAACATGCATAACATAGCATAGTGAACTCGCATAAGCATGCATAACTTATTAAACATGCATAACATAGCATAGTGAACTCGCATAAGCATGCATAACTTATTAAACATGCATAACATAGCATAGTGAACTCGCATAAGCATGCATAACTTATTAAACATGCATAAATCCCAACTTTCATCGCATATTAACTTTAGAGTTTCTAAAATGAAGGTAAGAGGGCTTACAAATATTATGAAGACACAAATCTACTAATAAAGATTGAGAAGCCCTTTTATGCAAGCATATAAAAACCCAAAACAAAGCTCCAATTAACAAAAATCCCAAAAACTCTAGCTTTAGCAAATAAAGCTTGCAACTTGATGATGTATGCAAGCTAATGATCATTCATACAACTTAGGAAAGCTTGTATGAACATCAAAATCTTAATAGAAATGATTTTAGAAGAGGGTGGAGGCTAGGGTTTTTAGGTGGAGGCCATTTGAGATTTCAATTTGACATAGTTTGGTTGCTAGAATGAATAATGAGGTTTTAGGGTAGGATTAGAGGCTTATTTATAGAAGATTAGAGTGTCTTTAGCCCTAGGATTAACCCTAGGTTAGTTTAGGTCCGTCAGATTTAGGAATTCTCTAGAACCAAGCCACAAGACCAAGCCCCAAATCAAAATGGTGCGCCAGGCAAAACTGCCCGGCCACCCCATGTCGACAGGGCTGTCGACAGGGCAGTCGACACCCTAGGACCCCTGTCGACATGCCTGTCGACATGGGGGTCCTGGCGGGAGTTTTCCCGCCTGACGCCAATTAGCCCTAATCCTTGTTTTTAATTTGAAATTTAAATCTGTTTTTAACATGGAAATTTCTGAAAACTTCAATGGGCCTTAACTGGGTCATACGGACTCCGATTTTCGAAAACTCGGACTCTATTTCGCGTATTTTTCCGAGACGAACGCAATGGCATAGCCCGTTTC
The DNA here is from genome assembly GCA_030737875.1 of Allium sativum. Classification (NCBI taxonomy): domain Eukaryota; kingdom Viridiplantae; phylum Streptophyta; class Magnoliopsida; order Asparagales; family Amaryllidaceae; genus Allium; species Allium sativum. The sequence continues at coordinate 414,485,006 of CM060923.1, read as the reverse complement.
CCTTGATTCAGAATTTTAAATTAAATTCTGCCTCGATTTATGTTATAACAGTTTATTGAAAATACGGGTTGTTACACCGGTTTTATGTCAAAGCTATGTTATTATTATATTTTATTCCATGCACTGTGAGAGATACTACAGGTTCCTTGTTAGTTCACTCTTATGTTTCTTTTCTTCTGACGACCGTCCCGTGCTGGTTGGACATCGGCATAGAGTGTTTCTTTGGAAATGTCGGCTAGTGCGGGGCGGGCCATCACAGCGTGAGTGGGTTTAATCACCCACCTTTGGTTTTGCACGCGTTTGAGGTCTAAAATAGGCCCAAAATTTGACAGTCTCCAAATCTAACCCAACCTACATCATGTCGTTTGGAATTTCAATTCGATTCCAACACAACAAACCGCGCGTCAATCTGAGTATGTATGAAAAATTTATACACGTTTAAAGAGCTGAAATTCAAAATGAAAATAAAATAAAACAAATAATACCCATTCTCTCTCTCTCTGCCACGTCTTTCATACTTCTCCTTCCTCCCAAACGCATGCTTTAGCAATTGAAAAAAACGAACCCACCATGGCCGATTGTTCTTTAACCTCATCGCCCTCTACATATCATGGAATCACCTCCCGTCTGCACCATTAATTTTCTCTTCTTAAATGCTTCCTTCCCATCATTAACATGTCAAACTCGACCTTACCCAAATCAACGCGTCTCCTGCATACACGCACAGCCAAGTATAGGGGCACGACACTTTTTGTCGTAGAATTCCACCAGAATTTGCCATCCGAGGCTCCTTTCCCTTGTGATCATGAATACGATCTCCAAATCTCATATTAATCCCTAAATAGATGGTGAATCCCAACCCTAATTGCTAAAACACATTTTTCTCTTTACTGTAATACGTTGCCTTAGGAAAAAATGAGATTTCTCTCTCAACAAAAGTATAACAACCCGCATTTTACGTATCGGGAGATCGTAAAATATTTTTATTTTATTCCCGAAGGGTTGGATCACTCTCTTAATTTAATATGATGCTTATGGGGATGTGAAACATGTCCATAATTTTTATCAATGTGACCATTTTGCCCCTATCAGCCTTGTATAGATCTTAACTTTTGACTCAGGTCGAACCAGAGGCTGAGACCTATGCCATTGGTAAGGGGTTGATGTTTGCCATACTATAGAGTGGTTACATTAAAAAATTTGTTCAGCCGTTTGGGAGGAATCGCTGTTTTTAGGTTTCTCAGTTGACTGTTCAGGTTTGGAGAGCCACAATAGGCTGATTTGGGAAGGTCCATTAGTGGGTTGGTGGAAACTATAAATAATGGGTTAGAGATATGGGAAATGGTTTTAGTCTCTCCATTCTCTCATAAGGTGGCCTATGTTCCTCCTTCCTCAACACCTTTCCACCATTAAAAATCAAAATCCAAGGGGGAAAATCACAGATCTACACCATTGGAGGCTAGATCTACATCAATTGAAGCAAGGATTCATTGGATGAAGGGTTTTGGTGTGAGGTGCTTGCTGTTTGGATTCATATTTTCATCATTTTAGCTTGTTTTGGAGAATTGATGAGTGGTTTACATCTCTCACATGGATTCAATGAAGTGTATGAGTAGTTTTCTTGTTTTTCATTAAATTCAAGTGTTTTTCCATAGATCTATGCATTGGTAAGTCCATTTTCATATCAATCACCATATGATCCGATTTATCAAGTTTAGATAGGTAATTTCCATGATATTTCATGTGAATATGTAAGTTAGATCCATGGTTTTGTTCATATGTACATTTATGGTTATTTTGGTGAATTTTACATAATAATTGACGGAATTGACATATTGGTGTTATTATTGATTTCGTATCATGCTTGTGGACATTTTTGGTGAATCAGATGCGTTGGTTTCGTCGAATGTATTGATTCTGATGTTTTGGTTGAAACTGGTGTTGCGTTGAAGGTTGTAGGTTTTCGGTCAAGCAAGCCCTGGTCGGTCGAACATGGTGGGTCGATCGAACATGGTGGGTCGGTCCAAAAATGTGTCTTGGAGAACAAGTAAGAGACCATGCCCTGGTCAGTCGGTCTCATCTGGGTCAGGTTGGTCTTGGTGTGGGTCGGTTGAGCAGGTCTAAGGGTTCTGGTTTTGGAAGAAGTTTGGGTTGGCCGGTCTACACGTTGAAGGCGGGTCGATCGAGCAGTATCTTGGGTTGAGCAAGGCGGTTCAGTCATGCACATATGAAAGGGGGTCAGTCTCTATTTTGATGTTGATTTGGTCTGTCATGCACCTAGAAGAAGGGTCGGTCGTACACCCAAGCGAGGGGTCGGTCGAACATGGCGAGGGGTCGGTCACAAAGGCGTTTTTCGAAAATTTATATTTTCGGGTACGACCCGGATTTGAAAAAAAAAATTGGGGCAGTTCCCCGAACCCCAGCGACAGCGCAGTGGTGTAATTAGCTCGGTGATGGTGTGACTTTGAAGTAAATTCAAGTAGGAAGGTTCGAAGTGTTGAATGTGTTCCTTGATCGGTGTAGAACAGCGAATGAGGTGAGAACTCAAAGATCATGAGTTGGTGGATAATTGTTGCTCAAGAAGGTTGCTTGGGCTACGGAAACTCGTCGAGTTGGATGACTAGAGATGCGAAGGCCGAGAGATTATCATTGTCATAAGTTCTAGCAGGCTCATAATAGGGGTACGATAGAGGCATCTAAAAGACCGGTTGTAGGTCGAATACCCTGGGTATCGTTAAAAGGCCTAGTTGTTAAGCTTGGACATACATACCAATCGTTGAAAGGCGTATGAAGTTTATGATAGAACTGGTGTTACCCTTAGCCCTAGACATATGGCAAAGTTGGTCGTCATACGACTAAGGATGGTTTCAAAGCCGGATTTGCAGTGATAGCCCGAGTCAATCATGGATAATTGGTTTTTCTATTTGTACTGGCTCATGTAGGTCGTCTAACGTTGAAGGATATGTTCCTTTGGTGCTTGTCTGATATTGGTCTAGGCCTCTAGGGCTTGTGCTTGAGTGATGTTGAATTCGATTAGGATGGTTTACATGAGATATATATAATCTGGATGTTATGAGTGCTTTACCATGATTGAATGGGTGTTCTGGTTTCCATGGATGAATGGTTAAATTGTTTAATGTAAAGGCTACCACAGTTTGATGTGGGGAAGACGGGAGTTGATGTCTTCTCTGGTGTTTGGTAAATTGGTTTGATAATCTACCTATTCTCATATACTTTATTGTTGAAGTTTGTTAGTTGTTTTATCGCTCACTAATACTGTTGTTTGACTCAAGGTTTTATGTTTCCTCTTATTACCTTGGGTTGTTCATCCAGTTGCGGATGGGCAGACTAAGTAGCAGGTTATAGGTTATTAGTGAGGACGATGATGTTGTGCAGAGGCGAGCAGGATGCTAGCATACCATTTTTATTAATATCTAGTAATTCTATTTTCGCTGCTGAGTGCTCTACAAGGGTTGTAGTGAGGCCTTATGTACAACTTTGGTATTAGTTGGATAACCTTTCAGGATGTTGTGAAAGTTTGAAAAGTTTGTTATATGATGCTTCATTACTATTACATGTTGTATATGTTCTATTATATTTTGCCCTTGCACTATGATTTCTACGATAGGTTCCGCTTGTGTTTACCTACTCTGATGATCGTCCATACCTGCCTGGCACATCTTTCATCATAATATTTCTCTTGTTTAGTGCAGGGGCTACGGGCTGTAGCGACCCGTACTTCCCAGTCTCCGAAGAGAAGAGAAAGAACGAATTACTTTGAGTACAAGATGAATCAGAACACAAACATAAGAACATTTCATTGCTTATTACAACAATTCCATCAGAATACAAGAATATACAGAGTATGAATGAATAAAATACCTTCGATAAATATCATAGATTACAATGAATTACATAGCAGCGGAAAAACAATAAAAAACACAAGTGATAGTAATACACGGATACAGAGCTTTCCGAGCATCGTTCCAGCTGCAAATCAGGATCTTGTGAATATAAATCTGCAATACCAAAACTACTAGCTGCTCGTGTCGAAAATAAGGGCACCCAGAGTTTAGGTTAAAACAATAAACTCTAGGTCAGTCATGTGACTGGTGTGAGAACTAAAACAGTTATATAAAACTTTACTTTAAAAGAGAGTATTTCAAGGGACCCCGCCGTATAACACGGAACGGGTTTCCTCCCAATAATATCAGTGCATATAATAAAACAGTGCAATGCTTTTTAGAAAAATGAAGCTATTATAAGACCCAGGTCCCATCACACAATGCAACGCAAGCCAGAGGATAGGGTTTTTACCTTATAACAATCAAACATGCTTGGTACGTTTAAAACAAATCATTTGATACTATTATAAGTGTATAGTGTCAAAACAATTTCAATCATGAATGACCCATACCATTATGCCGCCATACTAGGTCCTACAATTAAAACCGAAATATCTTGTATTGGAAATTGGATTTCCGTCAAGTGTCGAGGCAAGGGGCAAGCTCCTCTCCACTTCGAGACACTCTAGCAAATGCCTCAGGACTACACACTCTGGCAACCCTTGGATCTTCAAGGCCGGTCCTCTCTTACGTTTGAGGATTAGTTATTCCTGAACACATGTTTCCCGGTCCTTACAGACCTATAATCGAGGCGCCTCGCATCCAACAACCACATTGGTGAAAATAATATAAATGTCAGGGCTGGTAAGTCACTGACACCACCATAGCTAGAAAGAAACGTCGTGCTCTCCCTGTAGTCACTATCCCGTTTTTGACTCATACCGAGGTGTGAGGCTCGCGAATCAACGCTATACACAAAGCTACGCTGTATAAAAGTCGTGCTTTAATCATCAACCACAAGACTCTGCTTTTCAACAGAAGTGTTGATCACTGTATCTCAGCGTGTCACACAGGTAATTCATGCCATGCAACTGATATCTATCGATATATAACCTCTGAGCTCGTACGTCTCAGAGAAGGGCGTTAAGCAAGAGAATAAATTCTCCCCCTCCAAACAGATATATATATATAATAGAAATCAATCAACATAGAATAAAATCCAATGTCAGACACATAATCCATTTACACGTCCGTTCTGGGTCTGAACGAAACCGAAGGCACTTTATACCTCGCATATCCATTGATCTCCAAATACGTTTGGATGACCACCAACTATTTCCCACCTTTTGGGTGTACAGCCCAATCAGGATCATCAGTAATTATCCAAACGATGTGAAGACCTCCGGTCTTCGACCACCATCTTCATCTTCGACTTATCGTCGAAGCAGTTATTCAGAATGGGTATAAACCCGGCCTTTCCGAATAACTCGTGTATATAATAAACAAGTGCTAGAAAACACAACATACGCCTCATTCCAATTCTGAATATTCTTTTATTTAAATATTCACATCTTTTGGGAAAGGTTCCGATTAATTTTATCAAAGATAAATTCTTTAAAATTTATTTTTAATCTTCCTTTGGATGTCATTTCAAACCAAATTATGGTTTTCCAAACTAGACGGGATTAGCGAACCACACCGAAGTAATTATTTATTTTATTTCCCAATCCCAACATATTCATCCCATGGAGCAAAACTGTTATTACCCCATAACTAACACCACGGTGTTATCGGTAAATTTAATTACCATTTTCCATTCAAATCTAATTAAAGATTTAACTATCGCTAGGAGCAAAACTGGCGATACTCCATTCTCGATCACTTTCCAAATTTGATAGTTTAAATTATCAATTCACATTTTAATCTGATTAAAGATTCATTAAAACTCCTCTTAGTTTTAATCTTCCTAAAAATCAATATTAATGATTATTTAACTTTGGAAAATCCCATTAAATCTTTATAAAAAGATTTATAAATTCCAAATCATATTTCACTGTAAATCGGGTTAAAGAGCGAATGTCCTTAAAAACACAGTTCACAATAAACCCAATTCACATTTCTAATTCAATTCCAATTAAATATATTAATTAATTGGTATACTTCATTAAATCTAAATAAAAAGATTTAATCCTTTCTCAACTGGTTTCAAGAACAGTGTTAATGAAGACACCATTCACGATAATCCCAAATCTCATTTGATATTAAATACAAGGCTCTGGATAAAAAATATATCGGCTTATACTCAATATCAAATTCTGAAATCAACAAATATCGTATTGGAAATAACGATATAAAATATATCTTCCAAATTTCCTCTGCAATATTCGTATAATCCCGAATCCAATATCGAAATATTCTGAAGATAATTTCGACTCAAATGCATTCCAATTCGTATATTGGAAATTCTGATTATTTTCAAATCCAATTTATTTATTTTAAAAATATTGAATTTATAGTTCTAGTTCAAATCTAGTTTATTTTGATAAAAAAATATATTTTTATCCTTTTTAAATATGGGATTTTTCACCCTACTTCTTTCTAAATCATTTATTATGATTTTACACAAATTATTAATATTTTAAATAATTTTATCAAGGCTCGTACAGTCGATTTCCTATAACGTCCATCGAACTGCGCTTACAATGACCTTTTCCAAATTTTATTTGGACATAATTCCAAATCCAACCGTTAGATTTCTAATTTCTCATATTCATTAGAAAGCTCTTTTCGATACGAACCCAACAGTTCTGGTTTGAGGAGAATCCGACGGTCGGATCTCCCGTAATGTCCGTTCGAAATCAATGGTCGAAATTCACAAACTGCCGTGGCGCGGCGTGTTCTATTCAGGCCATTATATTATATATATATATAATATATATTTCATCGATTTCTATTTAAAACGAATTTTATAAATCGTTTTAAATTCGTTTCAAAAACAATTTCAACTTCCATTTCAAATACAAATCAAAATTGAATTTTCCGTTTTAAATTCATTTCAAATTGATTTCAATTCAAATCGATTTCAATCCAATTTCAGTTTCAAAATATTTGATTTTGAAATCACTTTAAATATTCATTATAAAACAAATAAAATCGACTAAATTCCCGTTCGTGTTAAAATGGCGTTTAACTACTTAACACGGCTTCACATTTCAATATTCATTGAATATTATTTTAAATTATTCGATAATTTTGAACTGGAATCAGACACAGTCAATTACCATATAATTTCAGTTATATGGATTTCATTCAATACATGTATACAACAATGACGATAAACAATCAACCATCATCCAAAGTGCGTTCTACATTGTATAAGCATCAAATATAAATATTTAACACTTATAACAGTCTGTCAATCAATCGATCGACATACAACTAAATATTGGGACTAATGTATGTCATATATCATCCCAATACCAGTGTGGGGTTTCAATCAATCAAACATAGTTTTTATTTGTGCAGTTGGACGATGTGTAAACTTTATCATCCCAATCAATATCGGTCAAATGTGTGTATATAAAAAAATCGTTCGATTTGTTTATAAATATATATTTCATTTTACATACACGTTAAAAATTATATTTTCTAACTATAAAATACTTTTAACGATATAAGTATTTTATTTCATTTCACATCACACAATCAACTACACATCAAAATCAATCAAACAACCAAGCCGTCCATGGTCTGTGGACGACGGGTGCCGGGTGCTGCTAAGCACCGTCTGCATCCTAGTAAATATTATAACTAGAAAATTAAATTAAAGGTGAGAAGTTCTCACAGAGGGTTCCACTCCGTCGTGCTTTACTTTTGAACTGCTGCATCGTCTGGATCTGTTTGAAATTCTAATGCAGTCCTTGCCCCACTGTTCATAATAAAAATTATATTTTTTATTGCTTCATTTCAATAAATAAAAATCATATTTTTACTTCTACTTCATATATATATATATATATATATATATAAAACGAATTTTTATCTATATAAAAATCTCAACTTATATTTTAAACAAAATCACATCTTTATATTGTTAATTCGCTACAACACATATAAAGATCGTATTTTTGTAATACCTACTCTATAAAAATTATATTTTTATTATCTCTACTCTATAAAAATTATATTTTTATTATCTCTACTCTATAAAAATTATATTTTTATTATCTCTACTCTATAAAAATTATATTTTTATTATTTCTACTCTATAAAAATTATATTTTTATTATTTCTATAATATAAAAATCATATTTTTATTCTTTTATTCATATAAAAATCTCATTTTTATTCTTTTATTCATATAAAAATCTCATTTTTATATGGATAAAAATCCCCTTTCCATACGAATAAAACCATAATTTCATCCGAATAAAAATCCCAACTTTGTTCAAATAAAAATCTCGTTTTTTTTCTAATTAAAAATATTATCTTTCATAAGTTAAAATATAAACTTCCTATCGTTTAAAATCAAAGCTTTATAAAATAAAATAAAATCTAGGCTTTAAATCAAAAAAATAAACAAAATAAAAGTATGAAATATAAAAACTTACTGTTTAAAGAGGGAGGGAGGGGTGTTTTGCGACTGGAGGGTGGAGGTTTCTCCTATGCCTTCGCAGGTGGTGGGGCCACTCTGATCGGAGGCGGTGGGCCTAGGGCTGGTCGGAGGGGGTCGTCGATGCGGTAGTGGGGGCCTGGGGAAGGCACGGCGCGCTGTGGTGAAGGGGGGCCAGCGGTTTGGGGGAGGGAACTTGAGAGAGACACACGAGAGAGGGGGAAGAGGAGGAGGAGAAGGGGAGGAGGGGTCGTGGCCGCGCCAGCGGCGCGGTGGCGCGATGGTGGGAGGAGCGCGGCTCCTCCCCCTTTCTTCCTTTTCTTTATTTCGGTTGCTTCTGAGTTGTGAGGGGAGAGAGAAAAGAGTGAGTATATAAATATATATATTTATTTAATCTTTTAATTTCAAAAAGGTACCTTTTTATTTTGACCTCGAAACAAGACCCACCGCCTATCATCCATAGCTAATTACCCCCATTTCGAACACAATGGGATATGTATCGTAGGTTGGTTCGATCGTTTCGATTAGTTTTCATCAAAATCAAAATATAAAGTTATATATTGAATTTGAACGCGCATTTCAATTTACCGGGCCACATACGGACTCTAAAAATTCGCAAAAAATATTTTCTAGCTTCGTATTGATGATATGGTCCTAACAAAACTAATTTAATCGAATTCCGAGATCGTTTGAAAAATGGCCATTTTCCAGTCGATTAAAATCAACTAAAACTGGTCAAAAGCGTTTTCCTTTGCTACGCTCACATATTGATTCAAAAAATTACGAATTTTGAAACCTAGCAATAACTTGACATCACAGATCCAACAAAAGTCGTTTCATCGAAAACCGAGGTCGTTTGCAAAATTTCCATTTTTGAGGGCCAGAATTCCATAGCGACTATTCTGAATTTTCAACTGGGCATATCTTTTGATTCTCGCTATGAAATTTTGATTTTTCGGATTCGTTGGAAAGATATTCTCAAATAGATTCTAATATTTTTGATTTTGCTAAAATCCGGTTTATTTTGAATCCTGTACATTCATTTGAACTTTAAAATCGAATCTTCAAACTACCGCGCCATCTTCAATTCCTTTTATAATTTAAAATAAATATTTATATTCTAACGACGATCTATATAAATATATATGTTCGAATTCTATTCAAAATAAATTTTTCGTCGTTATTATTTAAAATAATTCATTTTAAATACTCAAAATTCATCAAAATTGCCAAAATAAAATTTTTAAATTGGCTCAGAATTTTCGGGTTGTTACAATCTCCCCCACTTAAAACTTTTCGTCCCCGCAAAGGAACAAAGCTGAAAGTTGTTTTACAAACCAACTCAACTTTCATTATTTTCATTACGGCTTAAGTTCTTCAACTTTTCAGTTTCTAAGAACTTTTCAAATTTTTCAAAAATTTGGCTAACACCCTAAATTTTCGAAAATTTCGCTATAACCTCCCCCGCACCGGGAGCTTCGGGATATTTCAAATAGCCTCCCATGTCCCTCATCAATCCAAAAAGAAAAAGCCAATCGGCTCATAAAATCATCCAAAACCCAAGAAATACAATAAACATGTACCTATTTGTCGGGCAAACAATTTTATTTCTGTGCTCTAGCCTCCTTGCAATGACCTGTTCACACATATATATGTACATGCATGCATTTGCAAATAATTTTCAATACAGTTCAATATTTGGTTCAATTTGGCCTAAATTTACCTTTCTTTCACATAATGGTTTAAAGGAATAATCATACAACACAATCATCAATCAATTAGTAAATTAACGTCTAAAATTCATAATTTTGATATATAGTCAACAATCACATTGTTGGTGCCAATTCACAACAATGTATTCTAAATATATTTTAGTTCTCACGCCAGTCAATTGGAAATCATATAGAAATCCCACTTTCGAAACTCGAACATAAATATAGATGATGTGGCCACATCATCAGAATCATCCCCGAGTGCCTAGAATGTGATTCTATATCTATCCAGTATATTAAAACTTCGAATATACGTTCATGACGCGTATATGCAAAATCTTTATATATATTGGATTATCCAAATTCAATACAAATAAAATATTCAAATACGTATAATTGAATTTAATTTTCAAAACAAAATTTGTTTACAATTTTATTTTAAAAATATACTCTTCACACTCGTTCTAGGATACTATTGATCCCATCTCTAACGAGTTATTCTCATTGGATATTACTAATCCAATCTCTGATGAATTCTTTCGTATGGTTCTTTTGTGTCTTGTTCTCGAGCTCTACAAACCAGAGCTCGGATACCAAATGTAGCGACCCGTACTTCCCTGGTCTCCGAAGAGAAGAGAAAGAACGAATTACTTTGGGTACAAGACGAATCAGAACAAAAACAAAAGAACATTTCATTGCTTATTACAACAATTCCATCAGAATACAAGAATATACAGAGTATGAATGAATAAAATACCTCCGATAAATTTCAGAGATTACAACAAAAATACATAGCAACGGAAAAACAATACAAAACACAACTGAAAGTAATACACGGATACAGAGCTTTTCGAGCATCGTTCCAGCTGTAAATCAGGATCCTGTGAATATAAATCTGCAAAACCAAAACTACTAGCTGCCCATGTCGAAAATAAGGGCACCTAGAGTTTAGGTTAAAACAATAAACTCTAGGTCAGTCATGTGACTGGTGTGAGAACTAAAACAGTTATTTAAAACTTTACTTTAAAAGAGAGTAATTCAAGGGACCACGCCGTATAACATGGAACGGGTTTCCTCCCAAGAATATCAGTGCATATAATAAAACATCGCAATGCTTTTTAGAAAAATGAAGCTATTATAAGACCCAGGTCCCATCACACAATGCAAAGCAAGCCGGAGGAGAGGGTTTTTACCTTATAACAGCCAAATGTGCCAGGTACATTTAAAACAAATCATTTGATACTATTATAAGTGTATAGTGTCAAAACAATTTCAATCATAAATATCAATCCTAGGCGGCATGAATGACCCATACCACTATGTCGCCATACTAGGTTCTACAATTAAAACCGAAATATCTCGTATTGGAAATTGGATTTCCATCATGAGTCGAGGCAAGGGGCAAGCTCCTCTCCGCTTTGAGACACTCTAGCAAATGCCTCAGGACTACACTCTGGGCAACCCTTGGATCTTCACGGTCGGTCCTCTCTTACGTTTGAGGATTAGTTATTCCTGAACACACGTTTCCCGTTCCTTACAGACCTATAATCGAGGCACCTCGCATCCAACAACCACATAGGTGAAAATAATATAAATGTCAGGGCTAATAAGTCACTGACACCACCATAGCTAGAAAGAAACGTCGTGCTCTCCCTGCAGTCACTATCCTGTTTTTGACTTATACCGAGGTGTGAGGCTCGCGAATTAACGTTATACACAAAGTTACGCTGTATTAAAGCCTTGCTTTGATCATCAACCACAAGACTCTGCTTTTCAACAGAAGCCTTGATCACTGTATCTCAGCGTGTCACACATGCAATTCACGCCATGCGACTGATATCTATCGATATATAACCTCTGAGCTCGTACGTCTCGGAGAAGGGCGTTAAGCAAGAGAATAAATTCTCCGCTGCCAAACAGATATATATTTAATAGAAATCAATCAACACAGAATAAAATCCAATGTCAGACACACAATCCATTTACACATCCGTTCTGGGTCTGAACGAAACCGGAGGCACTTTATACCTCGCATATCCATTGATCTCCAAATACGTCTGGACGACCACCAACTATTTCCCTCCTCTTGGATGTATAGCCCAATCAGGATCATCAGTAATTATCCAAATGATGTGAAGACCTCTGGTCTTCGACCGCCGTCTTCATCTTTGACTTATCGTCGAAACAGTTATTCAGAATGGGTATAAACCCGGCCTTTCCAAATAACTCGCGTATATAATGAACAATTGCTAGAAAACAAAACATACGCCTCATTCTAATTATGAATATTCTTTTATTTAAATATTCACATCTTTTAGGAAAGGTTCCCATTAATTTTATCAAAGATAAATTCTTTAAAATTTATTCTTTAATCTTCCTTTGGATGTCATTTCAAACCAAATTATGGTTTTCCAAACTAGTCGGGATTAGCGAACCACACCGAAATAATTATTTATTTTATTTCCCAATCCCAACCTATTCATCCCATGGAGAAAAACTGTTATTACCCCATAACTAACACCACGGTGTTATCGGTAAATTTAATTTCCATTTTCGTTCAAATCTAATTAAAGATTTAACTATCGCTAGGAGAAAAACTAGCGATACTCCATTCTCGATCACTTTCCAAATTTGATAGTTTAAATTATCAATTCACATTTTAATCTGATTAAAGATTCATTAAAACTCCTCTTAGTTTAAATCTTCCTAAAAATCAATATTAATGATTATTTAACTTTGGAAAATCCCATTAAATCTTTATAAAAAGATTTATAAATTCCAAATCATATTTCACTGTAAATCGGGTTAAAGAGCGAACGTCCTTAAAAACACAGTTCACAATAAACCCAATTCACATTTCTAATTCAATTCCAATTAAATATATTAATTAATTGGTATACTTCATTAAATCTAAATAAAAAGATTTAATCCTTTCTCTACTGGGTTCAAGAACAGTGTTAATGAAGACACCACTCACGAAAAACCCAAATCTCATTTGATATTAAATACAAGGCTCTGAATAGAAAATATATCGGCTTATATTCAATATCAAATTCTGAAATCAACAAATATCGTATTGGAAATAACGATATAAAATATATCTTCCAAATTTCCTCTGTAATATTCGTATAATCCCGAATCCAATATCGAAATATTCCGAAGATAACTTCGATTCAAATCCGTTCCCATTCATATATTGGAAATTCTGATTATTTTCAAAACCACTTCAAATCCAATTTATTTATTTTAAAAATATTGAACTTATAGTTCCAGTTCAAAACTAGTTTATTTTGATAAAAATATATTTTTATCCTTTTTAAATATGGGATTTTTCACCCACTTCTTTCTAAATCATTTATTATGATTTTACACAAATTATTAATATTTTTAATAATTTTATAAAGGCCCGTACAGCCGATTTCCTATAACGGCCATCGAACTGCCCTTACAGCGACCTTCTCCAAATTTGATTTGGACATAATTCCAAATCCAACCTTTAGATTTCTAATTTCTCATATTCGTTAGAATGCTCTTTTTGAAACGAACCCAACGGTTCTGGTTTTAGGAGAATCCGACGGTCGGATCTCCCGTAATGTCCGTTCGAAATCAATGGTCGAAATTCACGAACTGCCGCGGCGCAGCGCGTTCTATTCAGGCCATTATATTATATATATAATATATATTTTGTCGATTTCTATTTAAAACGAATTTTATAAATCATTTTAAATTCATTTCAAAAACAATTTCAACTTCCATTTCAAATTCAAATCAAAATTGATTTTTTCCTTATAAATTCGTTTTAAATTCATTTCAAATTGATTTCAATTCAAATCGATTTCAATTCAATTTCAATTTCAAAATATTCGATTTTGAAATCACTTTCAGTATTCATTATAAAACAAATAAAATCGACTAAATTCCCGTTCGTGTTAAAATGGCGTTTAACTACTTAACACGGCTACACATTTCAATATTCATTAAATATTATTTTAAATTATTCGATAATTTTGAACTGGAATCAGACATAGTCAATTACCATATAATTTCAGTTATATGGATTTCATTCAATACATGTATACAACAATGACGATAAACAATCAGCCATCATCCAAAGTGCGTTCTACACTGTATAAGCATCAAATATAAATATTTAACGCTTATAACAGTCTGTCAATCAATCGATCGACATACAACTAAATATTGGGACTAATGTATGTCATATATCATCCCAATACCCGTGTGGGGTTTCAATCAATCAAACACAGTTTTTATTTGTGCAGTTGGGCGATGTGTAAAATTTATCATCCCAATCAATATCGGTCAAATGTGTGTATATAAACAAATCGTTTGATTTGTTTATAAATATATATTTCATTTTATATACACGTTAAAAATTATATTTTTTTAACTATAAAATACTTTTAACTATATAAGTATTTTATTTCATTTCACATCACACAATCAACTACACATCAAAATCAATCAAACAACCAAGCCGTCCATGGTCTGTGGACGACGGGTGTCGGGTGCTGCTAAGCACCGTCTACATCCTAGTATATATTATAACTAGAAAATTAAATTAAAGGTGAGAAGTTCTCACAGAGGGTTCCACTCCGCCGTGCTTTACTTTTGAACTACTGCATCGTCTGGATCTGTTTGAAATTCTAATGCAGTCCTTGCCCCGCTGTTCATAATAAAAATTATATATTTTTTTTGCTTCATTTCAATAAATAAAAATCATATTTTTATTTCTACTTCATACATATATATATATAACGAATTTTTATCTATATAAAAATCTCAACTTATATTTTAAACAAAATCACTTCTTTATATTGTTAGTTCGCTACAACACATATAAAGATCGTATTTTTATAATCTCTACTCTATAAAAATTATATTTTTATTATCTCTACTCTATAAAAATTATATTTTTATTATCTCTACTCTATAAAAATAATATTTTTATTATCTCTACTCTATAAAAATTATATTTTTTTATTTCTACTCTATAAAAAATATATTTTTATTATTTCTATAATATAAAAATCATATTTTTATTCTTTTATTCATATAAAAATCTCATTTTTATTGTTTTATTCGTATAAAAATCTCATTTTTATATGGATAAAAATCCCCTTTCCATACGAATAAAACCATAGCTTCATCCGAATAAAAATCCCAACTTTGTTCGAATAAAAATCTCGTTTTTTTTTAATTAAAAATATTATCTTTCATAAGTTAAAAATATAAACTTCCTATCGTTTAAAATCAAAGCTTTATAAAATAAAATAAAATCTAGGCTTTAAATCAATAAATAAACAAAATAAAAGTATGAAATATAAAAACTTACTGTTTAAAGAGGGAGGAAGGGGTGTTTCGCGACTGGAGGGGGGAGGTTTCTCTTGTGCTTTCGCAGGTGGTGGGGCCGCTCTGATCAGAGGCGGTGGGCCTAGGGCTGGCCGAAGGGGGTCATCGATGCGGTGGTGGGGGCCTGGGGAAGGCGCGACACCCTGTGGTGAAGGGGGCAACGGTTTTGGGGAGGGAACTGGAGAGAGACACGCGAGAGAGGGGGGAAGAGGAGGAGGAGAAGGGGAGGAGGGGTTGTGGCCGCGCCTGCGGCGCGGTGGCGCGATGGTGGGAGGAGCGCGGCTCCTCCCCCTTTCTTCCTTTTTTTATTTCGATTGCTTCTGAGTTGTGAGGGGAGAGAGAAAGGAGTGAGTATATAAATATATATATTTATTTAATCATTTAATTTCAAAAAGGTACATTTTTATTTTGACCTCGAAACGAGACCCACTGCCTGTCGTCCAGAGCTAATTACCCCCATTCCGAACATAATGGGATATGTATCGTAGGCTGATTCGATCGTTTCGATCAGTTTTTGTCAAAATCAAAATATAAATGTAACACCCCGTAATTTGAACATAAAAATTCATAAATTAAAGTATACTTAATTAAGTGAAATGGGTTGCGCAGAGAAATATATATATATATATATATATATATATATATTGATATATATATATATAATTGAAAATTAAATAAATAAATATGCAAAAATGTTCAAAACAGCGAATTGGGAGAGGGGAATAACCGAACCAGCCGATTTTTGAGGTCGACCCGAGCTCGCTGGGTCGACTAGGGGTTAATCCAGGGTGTTTGGCTGTCAACCCGTGGGCCGATTCGCTCAAATGCAGATTTTGCATTTGAATGGTTCTCATGGTTCAGCTTTAATCTAAAGGCCCTAGATGGTTCCTACACTTGACTTCTTCCCCAAGACATGCTTTGATGGCTTGGATTGAATCTAGGGTTAATCCTATGGCTAATACTATCCTAATCCTCTATAAAAAGACCCCTAAACCTAGCCTAAATCACCATTATTCAATCCTACAACTAAACTATGTCAAATTTGTTCCTCTCATGGCCTCCACTCTCATGCTAAAATTCCTAAGCCTACTTCTATGAGAGATTGTGAGTTCATACAAGTGCTTTCAAACTTGTATGAGTGTTCTTAGTTTGCATTGAAGTCAAGTTGCAACATTTCTATTTCAAAGCAAGGATTTTTATTGATTTGGCGCAAGGGTTTTTAAATTGGGGCTTTCATATTTTGGTTCTTGCATAAGGGCTTCGTATCAATCTTTATAATAAATATTCATTTGTGTCTTCATAGCGTAGTAAGCCCTTTTCTACTTTGTTTCTTTGAACTCTAAAGTTAAATGAATGATGCAAGTTTGGGGTTGATCATTATGATATGCAAGTTTGGTTGAACATTATATGCAAGTTTGGTTGATCATTATATGCAAGTTTGGATGATCATTATGCAAGTTGGTTTAACCATTATGTATGACACATGTTGCTATGTTATGCAAGTTTGGGTTGATCATGTTATCATGTTATGAAAGTTAAACTTGATGTTGTGAGCATAAAGCTCTAAGCTTTATGTTAAAGGTTGCATTTTGGCAACATGAAAGTTATCATACCCCTTATGATAACTTGCATGTGAGGCCAAATGCGAACTTCTAGCGACTTCTACATGTTATTTATCACCATGTATCACTCATATGCTAAGTTTGGTTTTATGCATGCTTTTGAAGCCTAATAATGCAATATGCAAGTATATGAACATATGTACATCTCATATGCCACCATGTTAAACTTGTGTCTTCAACACCTTTTTGTCATGATTATGCCAAGTTCCCTATTTTATCCTTTATGCATTGTTGCGATTATGTAAACGATGGGATTACGTTGGGGTTGGGTAACATAATGACATGAACATGGTTTTTATAACATAACGTGATATGTTAACTTGTAATTATGTTTTGGAAACATAATGGACATGACACTTAGAAAATATGAGTGTGGCCAACTCGAGGTTGGGTTGAGTTTGTAGCATAAATCTACCCGGACCCGCCCGGCTTAACTAGTGGCTACAAACAATAGGACCCAATGTGAGAAGTTGGTCATGTTGTGCATGAACCCGAGGTTAGACCAGGTTGTGGTGTAAAGCTACCCGGACTCGCCCGGCTTAACTAGTAACCACAACAAGGTCTAATGTGAGAGGTTAAAGCACATTAAGTTAATGAATGCCTCCTGATTAGGGTTAAGTCATGGTCCACTTAATACTTAACTAATTTGGGCTTGATGGATTAATCGAGGTTAAGTCAGGAGCCTTGGGTACTCTTAACCAATTTAATCCACGTGTGGATCGGGTTAACCACATTTAACCCGTTAAGAAACCCTAGTTGCGTGGTCCTTTTCAGCAGTAACCTCCTTGGTAGTATCATAAGACCCTAGGACTAGGCTAGGATGGGGCACGATTACTGGGCTGATTGTAAGAGACCAAAAGAGACGGCTGAATGATGCCCCGGTTGTTCAGGCGGACCATGGTCGTGCACATTAAGTCCGGAGTTGAACACGGGCACCGGTAGGTTTGGACTGTGCATCATGGTATGGTGTCAGAGGGTTACACCATAGGGCCTGATACACCCTAGGGTGGACCCTGCACAGTCAACTACATTACATGATTAAGACGCATGACACCGACACTTGACGAGTTAGGCTTATAGGGAGCCGATCGACTAGACCGAGTAGTTGGACCTTGATTTAGGTCACCTCATGATGTTGGGCCAAGCTTGGGCCAAGGGATCAATTCTTGTTTTTACTTGACATGTTAGAATGCTAGTACACCCGTGGTGCAAAACTTAACCTTAATTATGCGATGACACCTTTATCTATCTTGTTAGTTAATCATCATGCCAGTATGTTGTTATCCTTATGTTCATCTCAGCTTCTCATGCCAGTTAACTTTACTAGTTCATAGACAGATAGTAGTAGGGCTTACCAGTCTTTTTGACTGACCTGTTTTCTTTCGCCTCTTTTCTTCCGTTCCTCCCCTCAGGTTCTCAGGGTGGGAATATTGGAGCTTAGCTTGGATCTTTACAGCTTGCTTACTGGATTTGCTCATGTACGGTTTTGGACATTGAGCTAGCTATGGTTTATCACTTCATTTTGGGGATAGTACTTTATGTATTTCTGTTTATGCTTTTATCTAGACTTTGTTGTTGGAAAATAATGACCAAGTACTTTGTTGTAACATGACTATGGTTTTGAAATGCTAAGTTTTATCCGCTGCTTTACTACTCTGTTTTACTTATATGTTCTGTCTTGTGATATCTGCATGCATGTTTACCTTGTTTAAACGCCCCTCCAAAGCTAATGTCCTTGCAAGAGTGGCATTGGCGGAGGTGGGGTGTTACAATAAATCTATATATTGAATTTGAACGCGCATTTCAATTTACCGGGGCCACATACGGACTCTAAAAATTCCCAAAAAATATTTTCTAACTTCGTATTGATGATACGGTCCTAATAAAACCAATTTCATCGAATTCTGAGACCGTTTGAAAAATGGCCATTTTTCAGTCAATTAAAATCAACTGAAACTGGTCAAACGCGTTTTCCTTTGCCACGCTCACATATTGATTTGAAAAATTATGAATTTTGAAACCTAGCAATAACTTGACATCATGGATCCAAAAAAAGTGGTTTCGTCGAAAACCGAGGTTGTTTGCAAAATTTCCATTTTTAAGGGCCAGAATTCCATAGCGACTATTCTGAATTTTCAACTGGGCATATCTTTTGATTCCCGCTATGAAATTTTGATTTTTCGGATTCGTTGGAAAGATATTCTCAAATAGATTCTAATATTTTTGGTTTTGCTAAAATCTGGTTTATTTTGAATCTTGTACATTCATTTGAACTTTGAAATCGAATCTTCAAACTACCGCGCCATTTTCAATTACTTTTATAATTTAAAATAAATATTTATATTCTAACGACGATCTATATAAATATATACGTTCGAGTTCTATTCAAAATAAATTTTTTTGTCGTTATTATTTAAAATAATTAATTTTAAATATTCAAAATTCATCAAAATTGCCAAAATAAAATTTTTAAATTGGCTCAAAATTTCCGGGTTGTTACACGGGAGGTCGTCATATTTGGTATCAGAGCTCTGGTTAACGATTTTAGCCAAAGTTTGCAGAGCTAATTGCATATGAGAGACATACTTGTAGATTTCAGTTGGATGCTTACTATATATGTTAGCATATATAGTTGTCGCGGTTGTTTTCCTTTAGAAATTTTTCTTGGAAGTGGCTAATTATTCTAAATTACAGATTTAGATTGAGTAGACGACAATCAAGACACCCTGCTAAGGGAGTTAATAACGGAGAAGGAAATGGTGGTTAAGCAGACTACCTTACCATGTTTGAAGCCATGATGGAGGCATTCACGCGAAGGGTCAGCGCTCCAGTGATAACTACGGTAGACGTAGGAGTTCAGTTGCCTAGAGTTGTGGACTTTGAGAATCTATGCAAAGATTATTCATCTCTAGGAGGAAAACCATTCAAAGGATCTGAGCCAGCTAAAGAGTTCCAGAGGTGGATGGATTCTTGTGTTTGTGTCTTTGAAGACTTAAGTTCGGATGGTGCGACCAAGAGAAAGCTTGCATCAAGGCAACTGCAAGGCAGGGCCATGGAATCGTGGAATTCGGTCACTCTTAAGACTCCATAGGAAGAAATTTCACGGAAGCAATTCCAGGATAAGTTCGAAGCGAAGTTTATCTCCACTGCTCAGAAGTCAGCTTTGTTCAAGAAGTTCATGGAGCTAAAACAGAATGGTCGTTCTATTCTTGATTATGTTTCTGATTTCGAGGCCTTGTCAAAATACGCTTGTTCATACATTAATACACCTTATTAGAAGAACGAGAAATTTGTTATCGGTCTGGATACCTATATTGGAAGGCCATTGGTGGATCATCCTGACAATTCATGTGAAAAGATTGTGGAAAAAGTTGTTTTCCATGAGAGCTTGTTTCCTAAGTAAGCTAATGTTGTCACTGCGACCAAGGAAGCTCAGAAACCACAGCAAGTTGGTAATAATAAAAAAAGGAAGCAGCAATAGCAGAAAGGAAATGATGGCCAGAAAAAGCCTAAGAGTGAGATGGTTTACTTTAACTGCCAACAGAAGGGTCATTACTCGAATGAGTGCAAGAATCCTAAAG
This sequence comes from Allium sativum, assembly GCA_030737875.1. NCBI lineage: Eukaryota > Viridiplantae > Streptophyta > Magnoliopsida > Asparagales > Amaryllidaceae > Allium > Allium sativum. Next base: position 414,464,264 of record CM060923.1, on the reverse strand, counting down.
TTGAGAAGAAGTGCTTCTAGTGTGGAAAGCCTGGGCATGAGAAGAAGGATTGTCCAGATTCAGCTAAGGGCAAGCAAGTTGTGAAGGCATATGCTTTGGAAGCTGTGCCAACTTCTTCGAGAGCTCCTACTACAGAGGATAAGGGAAATAGTGTCGTCGTGCAAGGTTCTCTTTTAGTTAATGGTGTTTCAGTTCATGTGTTGTTCGATACTAGTGCATCGCATTCTTTCATTTGCAATGAGCTTGTGTGACTCTTGGGTTTGGAACCCGAAATTTATGATAGACCATTGATCGTGACTAATCCGGTTGGGGGTTCGTCCAGTTTGTACATGTTGTGTCAAGGTCTAGTGTTGTCGAGTCATGGTTACTGTTTTGTGTGTGATTGCTTTATTCTTATCTTTGTTGTGTTTGGGAACATCTTGGGTATGGATTGGCTCAAGAGGTATGCAGCAAGAGTGAATTGCGAGAAGATAGAGGTGAGAGTTGGGTATGTGGAAGGGCGAAAGGTGTTGATTTGATGCAAGTGTGAAGAGTGTGTCTTCGTGAGCTATCTATATTTGCTTGGGATTCCACAGGAAGACTTGTCATCTGTGTTAGTCGCTAATGAGTTTGATGATGTCTTTGATGAGATCAAAGGGCTGTCGCTGCATCATGAGATCGAGTTTAGAATCGATTTGGTCGAGGGTGCCAGACCAATCGTTATGCCTCTTAGGTGGATGGCTAGGAAAGGAATTCATTCCGAGCAGTGTTTCCGAATGGTGTGCACCGGTCGCTTTTGCAACCAAGGAAGATGGCTCGTTAAGATTGTGTGTGGACTATCGTGAGCTGGACAAGGTGACTAAAAAGAACAAGTATCAGTTGCCAATTATTGATGACTTGTTCGATCAGCTTCACTAGGCCAAAGTGCTTTCTCAGATGGATTTGGCAACGGGATTTCACCAGTTGAGGGTGGCAAAAGATAGTGTGCCAAACACTGCTTTTAGGACACTATCCGGTTTCTTCGAATGGTTGGTGATTCCATTCGGATTGACCAACGCGCCAACATATTTTGTGGATCTTATGAATATGGTTTTCAGAGATCAGTTGAACAAGTTCGTGCTTGTGTTCAGGGATGATATTCTGGTTTATTCTCAGAATGAGGAAGAGCACAAGACGCACATGAGATTGGAGTCAGAAATCTTGCGAAAGCATCAGCTAAGAGCCAAGTTTTTAAAGTGTCACTTCTGGAAGAGTGAAGTGAGGTTCTTAGGACATGTAGTTTCTGGAAATGGGATAGCGGTTAACCCAGCTAAATTGGCAGCAATCCAGGACTGGAATAGGACTAAGAATGCAACAGATCTGAGAAGTTTCCTTGGGTAGGCTAGTTGTTACTGACGGTTTATCAAAGATTTCTCCAAGGTAGCTGCAATGTTGACATTATTGACAAAGAAGAACCAAGTGTTCACATGGAATGCAAAGTGTGAGCAAGCTTTAGGAATTTTGAAGGAGAGATTAATGAGTGCTCCTATGTTAACCATACCGAGTGGGAATGAAGAGAAGTTAGTATATACCAATGCATGTGGTACTGGACTTGGAGCGGTACTGATGCAAAAGGATAAGGTTGTGGCCTACGCGAGTCGACAACTAAAGCCACATGAGAAGTGTAACACCCCACGTCCATTAATGTCACTCACAAAGGGAATGCATTAACTTCCATGGAGGTTTTAAGTGAATATAGAACAGTAAAATTACAACAAGACAGATATAAAATAGTACTTGGAAATTCAAAAACTTTATTTCATTGTAGCAGAAGTCAAAACATGTTTGATTACATCATAACACCATATTCAATGTCAAGTACAATATCTATCTTGATAAAACAAGTACATAATCCCATTACATGAATAGCCATTAAAAAGAAAGATAACAAGCTGGACTTTACTTCAGCAGTCCAAGCTTTCCAGAAGATAAGCGATCCAACTAGACTCCACTAGAACTTGGCCCAACCTGCGGACCTGAAGGGAGAAAAAGGATGGAAAAGAGGGGGTCAGACATAAAGTCTGGTGAATATGATAATTCTACAATACTATTACCAAAATAACTGGACTAAGGCATAAGCTGGAAAACAAGAAAATGTCTATGAAGAGCAGATTAAGGACATAGACAATCGCTAAAGGCAACATTATAGGCGCTCCTAAATACTAAAGGATAAACACTATACTGCACCACACCAGTCACCCTAAAGATTTATCCCACTTAGCTTCACTTAGAAACTTTTCCAATGGCTTTACGTACCCCTAGCTAACTACATAGGTGCCGCCTGCCCCTATCTGCACTAGGTGTACCCTACTTCCCATTATTCGATCGGCTCCCTAACTCGTAGATACCCGTGCTGGCCCCACAGTGGGGTGTATCACTCCCCTAAAGTGGCAACCTGATACAACGGACATGCACGGCTTATACCTACACGATGCAACAACGTCTTACCTACCAGCCCGGGTCCACACACGCATATGAAACCCGCTGGACTTGCGTTGCCACCGCTCCCTGTTTTGGCCTCTTATAGTCAAACCTTGTATGCGTGTCCCGTCCTCGACTTGGGTCGAGCCCACAAAGATACGTTTTGGGATACTGGTTGAAATGGGCCCCCACTATTTACCACAAGCATTCCACCTAAGCTTGTCCCCATTAGTCCATCCCACTTAACCCACTTAGTCATGTTCATTTACATGTGTGTTTGGTTAAGTCTAATCGTATTTCAAATGCCTCTAAAGGCAACCACCAGATTCCTCATGCCACCCAAGGCACCTACTTAACCCCCATGTCCCACCTTACATGATTATCTGGTTAAGTATTTCTTAGTTCATTAAGGTCATAACCTCATAAAGACCTCTCACATTAGACTGGCATTTATGGCAGCTGGATTTGCCGGGCGGGTCCGGGCAGTCTTACACCATAAAAGAGTCTAACCTCGTGTCTTTACAACTGTTATGCTTTAGTTTGGGCCTAGGACCTCTCACATTGGGCCGACATTTGTGACTACTGGATTTGCCGGGTGGGTCCGGGCAGGTTTACATCACAAACGGGTCCAACCTCGTGTCCTTAGCATTGATTATTAATAATAATCCACTTTCCCCCAATTTTAATAATCCCCTACTTGAATTATTAATTACTTCCAATTTTTAACAATGTCCATAATTGACTCAATTATGGACATCCATTCATGGTATGCAAAATCTTACAAAATTGCACCCAATTTATTAATTCCTAATATTACCCCTACCCCACGTTTGAACGTTTATTCGCAAAATATATGTTAGACTCGAATAGCCTAACTCATAGCATAAAAGAGATTATCATAATAACAACATGTATATGTGACCAAATGAATCATAATAAGGGGTGAAACTTTCATATGTCCAACTTGCATAGATTATACATGTCATGGACCTAAAGGTGTCAACTTGTTCAAAATTCACCTAATATAATCTCAATCAATTTTCATAAACTTACATATGAACATGTGTGAATCAACATCATCTAATTTTTTAACAACATGGTTTTATATGGGTACACCTAACTCAATAGGCTAATTCCCATAATCAAGTTTTATTTAATTATAGTTTCAAGTTTATGGGTACACCTAACCTAATAGGCAAATTCCCATAAACAATATCCATTTAAATTAAGAAAAAAAAACATAACTTTAAGCATGATCCAACAACATCATGATTTTTCAACATAATATAGCATGATTTATAACATGGCATAGTATGATAGTATAACATAGCTTGACATGATTCTCAACATAGCACGACATAGCATAAGAGAATTTACAACATAGCATGACATAGCATATATAATTTACATCATACGACAACATAATAACATAATAAGAGATCCACAATATATAGAATTTACAATTACAAATCACATCACTTTCTTGTGATCCATTCATAACTGAGTCAAATTAGTTTGTAATAGTCTTGTGAGAATCATCATACTCACCAACAAAAGAAAAGAATTAGAGAAAGAGAGATCTTTTGATTTGATTTGTGTAGATTTAGTTGTAGATGATTAGGCTTCCTCTTCTTAGTTTGTGACGGCTATGCTGAACTCCATGGCAGCAGCATGACGGTAGCTTCTCTAATTTTACAAGTGATTTAGGTCTAGGGTCTACCCACTTATTTACAGATTTTAGAATTCATTTAGGCCATTAGATTGAACCTAGAAATAACCGCAGCCGTTCAGACAAGATGGGGTTTATCTTGTTGACTCAGCAATGAGTCAGAAGTGACTCAGCAAACACTTAGCATATTAATAAACTTCTATTCATGTCATAAATATATATATTTTCTACAATGTACATATTAGATACATCCCCCTTTACTTATTATTGTTTTTTTATACATATTAGATACATCCCCTCTCTCACACACTTATTAATATTTTAAATATTCATATTAGATACAACCCCTCTCTTACACACTTATTAATATTTTTATATTCATATTAGATACATCCCCTCTCTTACACACTTATTAATATTTTAGCAACTTTAGTGTTAATAGAAAATTCGGGGTGTTACATTCTCCCCTCCTTTTAGGATTTCGTCCCCGAAATCTTCAAGTCTGGAAGAATGTATATCCTACCATCCAAACGTCCATCTACTCATCCATCATACACAGGCATCCATTGTCCTTAAAAGACTTCTAATGCTTTATGATCATATGCAAGTGTGTGTACATGTCCTTACCTAATGCGAAATCAGGCGGTCTACTGATTCAGTGGACCTCCTTAATGCAAATTATGTAAGTGTCATGAATCCATTATGTATGCAAAAGATCCTAATTGCTTACATACTACTTCTATATGCGTGCACACCCATTCAACCGAATGCAGCATCCATATGATGGTACAACCATTATACATCCATTATACTAAATACATCAATATATATGCAATATGCAATATGAAGTGACTGAGCCGATCTAGTGCCTAAAGTGTGTGTATATATGCATCCACGAACAACCACTAGCAAACACTTGCATCCATTTTGCATCCATCATACATAACATGTCTCAAACACATGTTTCAACCATAGGATTATCCTAACTAAAGGTCAAAGATACTAATGAGAGGACATACTAAAGATAAGATAAGCTAAGCTAAGAGATAAAGGAGAAATTAAAAGACATACCCTCAAAAAGAAAAGGGTACAACGAACGCATCTTCTCTTCTGTCTCCCAAGTTGCGTTGCTCTCATCATCTCCCCATTGCACTTTAACCAGTCTGACCTCTCGATTCCTCAACTTTTTGATCTCCGACCCAAGAATGCATGTAGGAGCTCGTCTAATTGTTGCATCACGCTCTATTTCCACCTCTTTAAGCAAGCTCGGCTCTACCACCTCCGCGGTCTTGTGCAAACACTTCCTCAAATGTGATACATGGAATACGTCGTGTACTCCACTAAGTTTCTCAGTCAACTCCACCCTATATGCCATCTTCCCAATCCTGTTTTTTTACAGGAAACGGCCCTACAAACCCTGGTGCTAATTTCCCCACGGACCCAAAGCGAACAACATTCTGTAACGGAGATACTTTGATAAAAACCATGTCCCCAATGTCAAACTCAAGATCTATCCTCCTCTTATCAGTATACGATTTTTGCCTATCTTGTGCTGCTTTCATCCTCCTTCGAATCAACTCAATCTTCTCCGAGGTTTCCCTAACCATATCGGGCCCAAGTAGGATTTTATCGGTAGATTCCCACCAACATGTAGGCGAACGGCAAGACCTTCCATAAAGAGCTTCGAAAGGTGCCATGCCAATACTAGACTGAAAGCTATTATTATATGCGAATTCTACTAACGGAAGGTGCTCTTCCCATGTACCCCCAAAGTCTAGGATACAAAGCCTTAAAAGATCCTCTAGAATGCGATTCACCCTCTCGGTCTGGCCGTCTGTCTGAGGATGATATGCGGTGCTCAAACATAGCTGAGTCCCTACCACCTCTTGTAAACTCTTCCAAAATTTGCTAGTAAAGATGGGGTCACGGTCGCTTACTATACTAGAAGGAATACCGTGCAAACGAACTATCTCCTTAATGTATACAGAAGCCAACCACGGAGCAGTCCTCTTACTTTTCACGGGAATAATATGGGCGCTTTTAGTAACTCTATCTACTATAACCCAAATCCCTGTGTTACCCTTCCTTGATCTTGGTAATCCATCCACAAAATCCATTGAGATGCTTTCCCATTTCCATAGTGGAACTTCTAATGGGTGAAGCAACCCACCGGGTTTCTTTTGTTCTGCTTTAACTCGTTGGCACACCAAGCATCTAGCGACGTACTCGGCCACATCCTTTTTCATACCAGCCCAAAAGAAAACCCGCTTCATATCTTTGTACATCTTATCCCCGCCGGGATGAATGGTCATTTTTGAGCGATGAGCATCATCAAGAATGGCCTTCCTTAAGTCTTCGTCTTGTGGTACACAAAGTCTATTATCCCTTCGTAACCAACCCTTATCGTCTAGGGTATACCTACGAAGATGGCTTGATGACTCCCCCCCCCCTTTGAGCTTTTCTACTATCTCAACCAACTGTGGGTCGTCTCGCTGTGCCTCACCAACCCGTCCTAGAAGTGTAGGTCTAACCTCCAAGGATGCTAACAGACCGGGTACTAAGTCAACGGAGGGTCTAAAGTCAAACATAGAGATGAATTCTAAGCTTTGTCGTTCAACAAACAACGGACTCAAGGACAACCTTTTCCTACTTAAGGCGTCTGCCACCACGTTACCCTTGCCCGGGGTATATGCTATTTCAAAATCGTAGGAGGCTAAGAATTCCATCCACCGTTGCTTCCTTAAATTCAAATCCTTCTAAGAGAATAAGTATTTTAATGATTTGTGGTCAGTGAACAGTTCGAATTTCTCACCAAGAAGATAGTGACGCCAAGACTTAAGCGCGAAAACAATTGCGGCTAGCTCTAAGTCATGCGTGGGGTAATTCTTTTCATGAACCCTCAACTGCCTTCCACCATAGGCTATTACTCTTCCCTCTTGCATGAGGACCGCGCCAAGTCCCGTCCCACAAGCATCAGTATAGATGGTAAACGGTTTATTCCCGTCTGGCAGCACTAAGACTGGGGCTGAAGTTAAGGCTCTCTTTAAACGTTGGAACGCATCATCGCAATCTTTGTCCCACGTAAAAACCAGGTTCTTCTTCGTTAACCGTGTTAATGGAGCTGATATTTTTGCGAAGTCTTTGATAAACTTCCTATAATAGCCAGCCAACCCCAAGAAACTTCTTACTTCGGTTGCATTTTTAGGGACCTTCCAATCATGGATGGCCACCACCTTTGCGGGATCCACTGCTATCCCTTCTTTGGAAACCACGTGCCCTAAGAACCGTACTTCCTTCCTCCAGAAGTGACACTTAGAAAATTTTGCCTTAAGGTTATGCGCTCGAAGGGTTTCCAACACTTCCCTAAGATGTAGGGAGTGCTCTTCTTTATTCTTAGAAAAGACTAAGATGTCATCCACAAAGACTACCACGAATTTGTTAAGGTATTCCCTAAACACCCTACTCATCAAATCAACAAAATATGCAGGGGCGTTTGTCAAACCAAAGGGCATCACTAGCCATTCATAGAATCCTTCAGGAGTCCTAAAAGCAGTCTTATCTATACTATCCTCAGCCACTCTCAGTTGATGAAAGCCAGTGGCTAAGTCCAACTGCGAAAACACTGAGGCGCCAACGAACTGATCAAAGAGATCGTCAATCCTCGGCAGTGGGTGTCGGCTCTTTTTAGTAAGCTTGTTTAGTACTCTATAGTCCATACAAAGTCTAAGAGACCCATCCGCCTTTGTGGCAAAAACTACTGGAGCACCCCACTCCGATATACTACGTCTTATGAACCCCTTCTCAAGCAACACCTTTACTTGCTTATTGAGTTCCCTCCTTTCACGAGGAGCCATGTGGCGCACTGGCAAAGATACGGGTTTAGCATTATCCACAAGATAAATTCGAAAGTCTATCTCCCGCTTTGGAGGTAAGCCCTTCACCTCCTCAAACACATCCGGATATTCCCGGACCACTTCTACCGATCGCAGGTTCTCTACAGACGCGTCAAGCGATTCAAGATAACTTAGCATAACGGAATTTATGGGATTACAAAAGATGTCGAGAGCATTACCAAGGCGAGTCACAAGCCTAACTACTCTCCTTTCACAATCAAGAATGGCCCTATTTCTAGACAACCAATCCATTCCTAAAATTAGCCCATAGCCCGTGAAGCCCAATACATAAGCATCACATCTAAATTCAACGCTAAGTATAGAGATTTTCAAATCCAAACATATCATGGTCAAATGAGCCGAACCCCCAATTGGATTTGAAACGACCAAGGGATCCTCTACTAAACTGGTGTTCAAGTGCTGTGATTCAACTAATGATGCAGAGATAAACGAATGAGATGCGCCAGAATCGAATAAGGTACGGACAGGATGATCAAACAGAAAAACTAAGCTTTCAACAGAAATTGTTCTACCTCTTTCTTGCAGCGGTGGGGCCGCAATAGCCTGAACTTGCCCCCTTGCCTGCCCTGGTGCCATAAGAGCCTGCACCTGTCCTCCCGAGGTAGACCCTGCCCTCTGCCCCTTCTTTGGACAGTCCTTCACTAAATGTCCCGCATCTCCACAATGAAAACAACCAGTCTTCTTTTTCTTTCTACAATCTTTGCTGAGATGGCCAGGCGTCCCACAATTGAAGCATTTCTTCTTCCCTTTGCCATTATTGTTTTTACCACCCTTCTTATTTTGCTGTTGGGGTTTCTTCTGATCCCCTTTCTTTTCAACTGCCTTATCCTCATGCATAAGTGCCATTTCTACTAGCTTTTCAAAGGTGGCTCCCATAGGGATGTGGGTCATAGCCAACCCTTGCAACGGTTCATTCAAGCCTCTAACGAACCTCAAAGCTTTCTTCTCTGGCGTGTTCACCAACTCCAAGCCAAACCTTGCTAACTGATTAAATTTATTGACATATTCCTTTACTGATGAGCTCCCTTGCTTTAGTGCCAGGAATTTTTCCATATTTAAGTTCTCCTCTGCCCTTGAAAGAAACTTTTCCTCAAACCTTCGTCTGAAATCCGCCCATGAATCAACTGGACGTTCCCCGTTAGTGACCTCCCACCAAAACGAGGCCTCTCCCTTCATTAACCAAGCAGCTAAACGGACTTTCCTCCCATCTTCCACTTCAAAGATATCCAACAATTCCTTAGTCTCCTTAAGCCAATCTCTGGCCTCCACAAACGTCTCAGTCCCTTGAAAAGTTTTTCCTCCCATAGCCTTGAATTCCTTGCACGTCTTTGCAAAAGTGTCAACACGAGGAGGAGGAGGAGGAGGAATGGGTGCAACTAGGGGTGGAGGAGTATCCGCTGGGCCTGCAGTGGTGGCCCTAGCCTCCAAGTATCTCCTAAACCACCCTGGAATCGTCACACCTTCTGGGAGATTAAGATCTTCAGCCATGCTGAAACGAAAAAGGAAAGATTCAAAATGGAGAATTCGAAAGATAAAGATAAGGATGTGGCTATTTAGGATTATGTTTTTCATAAAAACTCTCTTTAAATAACATGTTTTTTTTTTTGAAAGCACTTCTTCCAAAAATACTTTAGAAAAAAAAATTCTAAATTTTTTTTTTTTATCTGTTCTGGTAACCTTATGCTCTGATACCACGTGTAACACCCCACGTCCATTAATGTCACTCACAAAGGGAATGCATTAACTTCCATGGAGGTTTTAAGTGAATATAGAACAGTAAAATTACAACAAGACAGATATAAAATAGTACTTGGAAATTCAAAAACTTTATTTCATTGTAGCAGAAGTCAAAACATGTTTGATTACATCATAACACCATATTCAATGTCAAGTAAAATATCTATCTTGATAAAACAAGTACATAATCCCATTACATGAATAGCCATTAAAAAGAAAGATAACAAGCTGGACTTTACTTCAGCAGTCCAAGCTTTCCAGAAGATAAGCGATCCAACTAGACTCCACTAGAACTTGGCCCAACCTGCAGACCTGAAGGGAGAAAAAGGATGGAAAAGAGGGGGTCAGACATAAAGTCTGGTGAATATGATAATTCTACAATACTATTACCAAAATAACTGGACTAAGGCATAAGCTGGAAAACAAGAAAATGTCTATGAAGAGCAGATTAAGGACATAGACAATCGCTAAAGGCAACATTATAGGCGCTCCTAAATACTAAAGGATAAACACTATACTGCACCACACCAGTCACCCTAAAGATTCATCCCACTTAGCTTCACTTAGAAACTTTCCCAATGGCTTTACGTACCCCTAGCTTACTACATAGGTGCCGCCTGCCCCTATCTCCACTAGGTGTACCCTACTTCCCATTATTCGATCGGCTCCCTAACTCATAGATACCCGTGCTGGCGCCACAGTGGGGTGTATCACTCCCCTAAAGTGGAAACCTGATACAACGGACATGCACGGCTTATACCTACACGATGCAACAACGTCTTACCTACCAGCCCGGGTCCACACACGCATATGAAACCCGTTGGACTTGCGTTGCCACCGCTCCCTGTTTTGGCCTCTTATAGTCAAACCCAGTACGCGTGTCCCGTCCTCGACTTGGGTCGAGCCCACAAAGATACGTTTTGGGATACTGGTTGAAATGGGCCCCCACTATTTACCACAAGCATTCCACCTAAGCTTGTCCCCATTAGTCCATCCCACTTAACCCACTTAGTCATGTTCATTTACATGTGTGTTTGGTTAAGTCTAATCGTATTTCAAATGCCTCTAAAGGCAACCACCAGATTCCTCATGCCACCCAAGGCACCTACTTAACCCCTATGTCCCACCTTACATGATTATCTGGTTAAGTATTTCTTAGTTCATTAAGGCCATAACCTCATAAAGACCTCTCACATTAGACTGGCATTTATGGCAGCTGGATTTGCCGGGCGGGTCCGGGCAGTCTTACACCATAAAAGAGTCTAACCTCGTGTCTTTACAACTGTTATGCTTTAGTTTGGGCCTAGGACCTCTCACATTGGGCCGACATTTGTGACTACTGGATTTGCCGGGCGGGTCCGGGCAGGTTTACATCACAAACGGGTCCAACCTCGTGTCCTAAGCATTGATTATTAATAATAATCCACTTTCCCCCAATTTTAATAATTCCCTACTTGAATTATTAATTACTTCCAATTTTTAACAATGTCCATAATTGACTCAATTATGGACATCCATTCATGGTATGCAAAATCTTACAAAATTGCACCCAATTTATTAATTCCTAATATTACCCCTACCCCACGTTTGAACGTTTATTCGCAAAATATATGTTAGACTCGAATAGCCTAACTCATAGCATAAAAGAGATTATCATAATAACAACATGTATATGTGACCAAATGAATCATAATAAGGGGTGAAACTTGCATATGTCCAACTTGCATAGATTATACATGTCATGGACCTAAAGGTGTCAACTTGTTCAAAATTCACCTAATATAATCTCAATCAATTTTCATAAACTTACATATGAACATGTGTGAATCAACATCATCTAATTTTTTAACAACATGGTTTTATATGGGTACACCTAACTCAATAGGCAAATTCCCATAATCAAGTTTTATTTAATTATAGTTTCAAGTTTATGGGTACACCTAATCTAATAGGCAAATTCCCATAAACAAGATCCATTTAAATTAAGAAAAAAAAACATAACTTTAAGCATGATCCAACAACATCATGATTTTTCAACATAATATAGCATGATTTATAACATGGCATAATATGATAGTATAACATAGCTTGACATGATTCTCAACATAGCACGACATAGCATAAGAGAATTTACAACATAGCATGACATAGCATATATAATTTACATCATACGACAACATAATAACATAATAAGAGATCCACAATATATAGAATTTACAATTACAAATCACATCACTTTCTTGTGATCCATTCATAACTGAGTCAAATTAGTTTGTAATAGTCTTGTGAGAATCATCATACTCACCAACAAAAGAAAAGAATTAGAGAAAGAGAGATCTTTTGATTTGATTTGTGTAGGTTTAGTTGTAGATGATTAGGCTTCCTCTTCTTAGTTTGTGACGGCTATGCTGAACTCCATGGCAGCAGCATGACGGTAGCTTCTCTAATTTTACAAGTGATTTAGGTCTAGGGTCTACCCACTTATTTATAGATTTTAGAATTCATTTAGGCCATTAGATTTAACCTAGAAATAACCGCAGCCGTTCAGACAAGATGGGGTTTATCTTGTTGACTCAGCAATGAGTCAGAAGTGACTCAGCAAACTCTCAGCATATTAATAAACTTCTATTCATGTCATAAATATATATATATTTTCTACAATGTACATATTAGATACATCCCCCTTTACTTATTATTGTTTTTATATACATATTAGATACATCCCCTCTCTCACACACTTATTAATATTTTAAATATTCATATTAGATACATCCCCTCTCTTACACACTTATTAATATTTTTATATTCATATTAGATACATCCCCTCTCTTACACACTTATTAATATTTTTATATTCATATTAGATACATCCCCTCTCTTACACACTTATTAATATTTTAGCAACTTTAGTGTTAATAGAAAATTCGGGGTGTTACAAGAAGAATTACCCAACTCATGATTTGGAGTTGGCAGCTATTGTGTTTGCTCTGAAGATGTGGAGACATTACCTATTGGGATTTCAATTCGAGTTATTTACTGATCACATGTCGTTCACGTACCTTTTCTCCCAAAAGGATTTGAATCTTCGGTAGCAACGATGGGTAGAGGTTCTGGCGTCATATGATTTTGGTATAGCCTGTACTCCTGGAAAAAGTAACGCAGTTGCAGATGCGTTGAGTCGAAGGAACGCATGTTTGGGAATGATGTTTTCATAATGTAAGAGCTCGAGTACTTGGCAGGGTTCGATTTCAGGCCAAGATGTGAATTAGAACCTGAAATGTTGGAAAGTTTATCGATAAGACCTACTCTCATCAAAAGGGTTGGTGAGAGGCAAAAGCGAGATGCAAAGCTTGTCGAGTTTATTTAGAAACTGGAACCTGAACATAAAGAGTTCGAGGTCGATCGAGAAGGTTGGCTTCGAAAGCAAGGAATACCAGTTGTTCCTAATATCGATGGATTGAGAGATGAGGTTCTAAGAGAATTTCATCACTCGAAGTTGGAAAATTATCTCGGTGGCAATAAGATGTAATAGGACAAGAAGCGAGTCTACTACTGGGAGGGGATGAAGCGAGATATTGGAAAGTTCATTTACAAATGCATGAACTGTCAGTTGGTGAAAGCTGAACAGAAGAAGCCGAGTTGTTTGCTTCAGCCATTAGAAGTTCCTACATGGAAGTGGGAGCAAATATCGATGGATTTTGTCGATGGACTACCTAGAACCAGGGCACGAAATGAAGGGATTTGGGTCTTTGTGGATCACTTGACCAAAAGTGCGAGATTCATTCCTATCAAGTCGACCAGGACGGCGTCAAAATTGGCTGAACTTTATGTAAAATGGATAGTTCGATTCCATGGTGTCCCAAAGAGTATAGTGAGTGACCGAGATCCATTTTTTACGAGGGGATTTTGGAAAAGTTTGCAAGAAGCTTTGGTAACTAAGTTGGGTTTGAGTACGGCTTACATCCCCAAACCGATATTCAGAACGAGAGAGTCAATCGAGTTTTGGAAGATCTCCTGAGGGCTTGTGTGTTAGACTTCCGAGGATCATGGGAAGAACATATACATCTAGTTGAGATGGCATATAATAATAGCAACCAGTCTAGTATTCAGATGGCACCATACGAGGCGTTGTAGTGTAGGCCGTGCAATTCTCCAGCATGTTGGTTAGAAATTGGAGATAAGTTGTTACTTGGGCCTGATATGATTAGAGAGACCTGGATTGTATCGAGACCGTTCGGTAACGAATGAAGGAACCCCAAGGTCGACAGAAGAGTTATGCGGATAAATGTCGAAAGGATTTGGAGTTTGACATCGGAGACATTGTTTTCATAAAGATTTCGCCATTAAAGCACGTGGTTCAATTTGGGAGTAAAGGAAAGTTGGCTCCTTGGTTCGTTGGACCATTTCTGATAGTCGAGCGAATTGGAAAGCTCGCATATAGATTGGAGTTACCTAAGAATATGTCAAATGTGCATAATCTTTTCCATGTATCGTTCCTCAGAAGTTCGTGCATGATTCAAATATGGTGGTATCTCCACTACAATACGAAGACCTAGAAGTCGATAATATGGTTGTGAAACCTCGTAAGCCAATTCGTGTTGTGGGGAATGACATGAAACCACTTTGGAGGAAGACGGTTAAGCTAATCAAGATACAATGGAGTGAAGATGGCGACGATTGTACATGAGAGACGGAAGAGAGCATGAGGGCGACTCATCCAGAGATCTTAGTCGGTAGGACCTTATGATATCGTATCATCGTTATATCGTTGCATCTTATTGTTGTTTGATAGAATTCCACCTGCTAGGATAAGGCTATGGATGCATGGCTTGATGGTTGCTAGTTTGGGTGATAGAATTGGCTTCTTATGGATGATAGGCATGTAGAATTGCTGTTGTTGCTTATGTTTGCTTGGAATTTTAGGGGCAAAATTCTTAAGAGGGGAGAATGTAACAACATGCATTTTATATATCAGAATATCGAAAAATAAAAATATTTTATTCCTAGAGGGTTGGATCATTCTCATATTTTAATATGTTGCTTATGGGGATGTGAGACATGTCAATAATTTTTACCAATTTTGTTTGTGACCATTTTCCCCTTTCATCCTTATTCGAATCAGAGGCTGAGAGCTGTGCCATTAGAAAGGGATCGATGTTTACCTTTCCGTAGAGTAGCTATATTAAAATTTTGGTCCAGCGGTTTGGGAGGAATCGCTGTTTTAAGGTTTTTCAGTTGGTTGTTCAAGTTTAGAGAGCCACATTAGGCTGATTTGGGAAGGATCATTAGTGGGCTGGTGGAAACAATAAATAGGGGGTGAGAGATACGGGGAATGGTTTTAGTCTCTCCATTCTCTCCTAAGGTGGCCTATGTTCCTCCTACTTCTAACACCTTTCCACTATTAAAAATCAAAATCCAAGGGGGGAAATCATAGATCTACAGCATTGGAGGCTAGATCTACATCAATTGAAGCAAGGATTCATTGGATCAAGGACTATGGTGCAAGATGCTTACTGTCCGGATTTATATTTCCATCATTTTAGCTTGTTTTGGAGAATTGGTGAGTGGTTTACATCTCTCACATGGAATCAATGAAGTGTATGAGTAGTTGATCATGTTTTTCATTGAATTCTAGTGTTTTCCCATGGATCTATGCATTGGTAAGTCGATTTTAATATTATTCACCCTATGATCTGATTTAACAAGTTTTTATAGGTAATTTCTATGATATTTCATGTGAATATGCAAGTTAGATCCATGGTTTTGTTCATACGTACATTTATGGTGATTTCGGTGAATTTTGCATAATTATTGATGGAATTGACATATTGGTGTTATTATTGATTTCATATCATGCTTGTGGACATATTGGATGAATTGGATGAGTTGGTTTCGTCAAATGTATCGACTTGGCGAAGTTTTGGTCGAAATTGGAGTTGCATTGAAGAATGCAGGTTTTGGGTCGGGCAAGCCCTTGTTGGTCGAACATGGTGGGTCAGTCCAAAAATGTGTCTTGGAGAACAAGTCAAAAACCATGTCCTGGTCGGTCGGTCTCATCTGGGTCGGGTCGGTCATCTGGGTCGGGTCGGTCATCTGGGTCGGGTCGGTCTTGGTGTGGGTCGGTCGAGCAGGTATGAGGGTTCTGGTTTTTGAAGAAGTTTGGGTCGGTCGGTTTGCACATTGAAGGTGTGTCGGTCGAGAAGTATCTTGGGTCGAGCAAGGCGGGTCGGTTGTGCATACATGAAAGGAGGTCGGTCTCTGTTGTGATGTTGATTAGGTCGGTCGTGCACCTACATGAAGGGTCGGTCGTACACCCAGGTGAGAGGTCGGTCGAACAGGGCCAACGGGCGGTCACAAGGTCGTTTTTTAAAAATTTATATTTTTGGGTCAAACCCAGATTTCCGGGGGCAACCCCACGAACCCTTACCACTGCGTAGTGGTGTAATTGGCTTGGTGGTGGTGTGACTTTGAAGTAAATTTAAGTAGGAAGGTTCGAAGTGTTGAATGTGTTCGTTGATCTGTGTAGAACAGTGAATGAGGTGACAACTCAAAGGTCGTGTGTTGGTGGATAATGGTTGCTCAAGAAGGTTTCTTAGACTACAAGTTTGATGACTAGAGATGAGAAGGCCGAGAGACTGTCTTTGTCGTAAGTTCTAGTAGGCTCAAAGCAGGGGTACGATAGGGGCAACAAAAAGACCGGTTGTAGGTCGAGTACCCTGGGTATCGTTGAAAAGCCTAGTTGTCAAGGTTGGACATACATGCGTATCGTTGAAACGCATATGGAGTTTATGTTAGAACTGAGGTTAACATTAGCCCTTGACATATGGCAAGGTAGGCCATCATACGATTAACGATGGTTTCAAAGAAGGATGGGCGGTTGTTACTACCACAATTAACTTCGAAAGCAGGCAGGCGGTGAAGGAGTATCGAGTAATCCGAGAAACTACCTCAACTGAAACACTCCGATCGAGAAAGCTACAAGAGACAACTAGAGTGATTAATCCACCAGAGTCAACCCGACAAGATCTCTCCGACATCCCCAACCTGAAAGAAATTCTCATGATAAATAAGCTAACTGTAACAACCCGTATTTTTGAATAACATGTTATAACATAAATCAAGGCAGAATTAAACTGTAAAATCTGAATCAAGGGAAACGGGCTTTGCCATTGCGTTCGTCACGGAAAAATACGCGAAATAGAATCCGAGTTTTCGAAAATAGGAGTCTGTATGACCAAGTTATGGCCCGTCAAAGTTTTCAGAAAATTACAAGTTCAAAAACAGTTCAAATTTGAATTTAGAATTCAAATTCAGCCAAAACAGACTGGGCGTGAAAACTCCCGCCCAGACAGGTCGACAGGGGGGTCGACACTAGGGTCGACCTCCCCCCCAACCAGGTCGACACTAGAGTCGACCTGGGGGTCGACCTAGGGGTCGACCTCCCTGGTCGGCCAGGTCGGCCTGGTGCACTTAATTGGGCTGTTTGGACCTGTTTTGTTGGCTAGTGACGGGATCTGATGGCTCGGATTGGATCTAGGGTTAATCCTATGGCTAATACTATCCTAATCTTCTATAAAAAGACCCCTAAGAGTAGCCTAAATCACCATTATTCAACCCTACAACTAAACTATGCCAAATTTGTTCCTCTCATGGCCTCCACTCTCATGCTAAAATTTCTAAGTTTATTTATATAAGAGATTTTGAGTTCGTACAAGTGTTTTCAAACTTGTACGAGTGTTCTTAGTTTGCATTCAAGTCAAGTTGCAACACTTCTATTACAAAGCAATGGTTTTTATTGATTTGGCTCAACGGTTTTTCATTTGGAGCTTTCATATTTGGGTTTTTTGGTGATTGCATAAGGGCTTCGTCTCAATCTTTATAATAAATATTCATTTGTGTCTTCATAGCATTGTAAGCCCTTTTCTACTTTCTTTTTGAACCATAAAGTTAAATGAATGATGCAAGTTTGGGTTGATCATTATGATATGCAAGTTTGGTTGATCATTATGTTATGCAAGTTGGTTCAATCATTATGTATGACACATGTTGCTATGTTATGCAAGTTTGGGTTGATCATTATACACACGTTATAATGTTATGCAAGTTAAACTTGAGATTGTCAGCTTAAAGCTTCAAGCTTTATATTAGAGGTTGCATTTTGGCAACATGGAAGTTATCGTATCCCTTATGATAACTTGCATGTGAGGCTAAATGCGAACTTCTAGCAACTTCTACATGTCATTTATCACCATGTATCATTTATATGCTAAGTTTGGTTTTATGCATACTTTTGAAGCCTAATAATGCAATATGCAAGTATATGAACATATGTACATTTCATATGCCACCATGTTAAACTTGTGGCTTCAACACCTTTTTGTCATGATTATGCCAAGTTCCCTATTTTATCCTTTATGCGTTGTTGCGATTATGTAAACGATGGGATTACGTTGGGGTTGGGTAACATTATGACATGAACATGGTTTTTATAACATGACGTGATATGTTAGCTTGTAATTATGTTTTGGAAACATAATGGACATGACACTTAGAAAATATAAGTGTGGCCAACTCGAGGTTGGGTTGAGTTTGTAGCATAAAACTACCCGGACCCGCCCGGCTTAACTAGTGGCTACAAACAATGGGACCCAATGTGAGAAGTTGGTCATGTTGTGCTCAAACCCGAGGCTAGACCAAGTTGTGGTGTAAAGCTACCCGGACCCGCCCGACTAAACTAGTAACAACAACAAGGTCTAATGTGAGAGGTTAAAGCACATTAAGTTAATTAATGCCTCCTGATTAGGGTTAAGTCATGGTCCACTTAATACTTAACCAATTTGGGCTTGATGGGTTAATCGGGGTTAAGTCATGAACCTTGGGTACACTTAACCAATTTAATCCACGTTTGGATCGGGTTAACCACATTTAACTCGTTAAGAAACCCGAGTGCGTGGTCCTTTTCAGCAGTAACCCTCTTGATAGTATCATGGTACCCTAGGGACTAGGCTAGGGTGGGGCACGATTACTGGGCTGACATGTAAGCGACCAAAACGACGGCTGAGTGGGTACGCCGGTGTGGGTCTAGGCGGACTATGGTCGTGCACATAGTACAGAGTTGGAAAATCAGGCACAGGTACCAGTAGATCTAGACTGTGCATGCTTGATTTGTGTCCGAGGTTGACACCCTAGGACTTGATACACCCTAGGGTGGACCTAGCGTAGTTTAACTACATTTCATGATTGGGCCATATGACACCGACACTTGACGAGTTAGGCTTATAGGGAGCCGATCAACTAGACCGTGTAGTTGGACCTTGATTTAGGTCACCTCATGATATTGGGCCAAGCTTGGGCCAAGGGATCAACTCTTGTTTTTACTTGACATGTTAGAATGCTAGTACACCCGTGGTGCAAAACTTAACCTTGATTATGCGATGACACCTTTATCTATCTTGTTAGTTAATCATCATGCCAGTATGTTGTTATCCTTATGTTCATCTCAGCTTCTCATGCCAGTTAACTTTACTAGTTCATGGACTGGTAGTAGTTAGGGCTTACCAGTCTTTTTGACTGACTTGTTTTCTTTCGCCTCTTTTCTTCCGTTTCCCCCCCCCCCCTCGGGTCCTCAGGGTGGGAACATTGGAGCTTAGCTTGGATCTTTATAGCTTGCTTACTGGATTTGCTCATGTACGGTTTTGGACATTGAGCTAGCTATGGTTTATCACTTCACTTTGGGGACAGTACTTTATGTATTTCAGTTTTTCAGTTTATGCTTTTCTCTAGACTTTGTTTATTGGAAAATAATGACCAAGTGCTTTGTTGTAACTTGACTATGGTTTTGAAATGCTAGTTTTATCCGCTGCTTTACTACTCTGTTTTACTTATATGTTCTGTCTTGTGATATCTACATGCATGTTTACCTCGTTTAACGCCCCTCCAAAGCTAGTGTCCTTGCAAGAGTGGCATTGGCGGAGGTGGAGTGTTACATTTGGTATCAGAGCATAAGGTTTACAAGATTTGAGCAAAAAGTTTTTTTTTAAACTTACCTTTCGAAAAACTATTTTCAAAACCAATTAAGTATTTTCCAAGAAAAATCTAGTATTTTAAAAGGCTATTCCCCAAAAGCCATTAGCACTATCCTTCGTTTCCTCGTTCTAAACCTATCTTTTCCTTTTTCAGTATGGCCGATCTTAACCTTCCCGAGGGAGTGACCATTCCCGGATGGTTCCGGAGGTACTTGGAAGCTAGGGCCAACAATGTGGGCCCAGCAACTACCCCCCACCGTAACTGAGGTTCCTCCTCCTCAGAATCCACAAGCGGATTTCGCAAAAGTTTGCAAGGACTTTAAGGTGATGGGTGGCAAGAATTTCATAGGGACGGAGACTTTTGTGGAGGCACGAAATCGGTTGAAAGAAACCGAAGATCTTTTCGCTATCTTTGATGTGGAAGACCATAGAAAGGTTTTATTGGTAGCATGGCTATTAAAAGAAGAAGCTGCTTATTGGTGGGAGGTCACCAATGCTACTAGACCTATAGAGACTTGGGCCGACTTTAGGACGAGGTTTGGGCTTAAGTTCCTATCATCAGCTGAGGCAAATCTGCAATTGGAGAAGTTTATATCTTTGAAGCAAGGGAACATGACAGTGAGGGAGTACGTGAATGAGTTTAACAAGCTCGCCCGATTCGGTTTGGACATGGTTAATACTCCCCAGAAGAAGGCTTTACGCTTTGCACGAGGGTTGAACGAGCCATTACAAGGTTTAGCCCTATCTCATATACCCATGGGGGGCACTTTTGAAGGCCTAGTGGACATGGCATTGCTTCAAGGAGACGATAAGAATGGCAAGAAAGAAGTCAAGCCTAATGAGACTCAAGCCAAGAAGACAGACTCCAAATGGGGAGGAAATCAGAGCAATCAGAACAACAAGAATAACAAGAACAACAAGGGCAACAAGGCCAAGGCAAAGGACGCAAGAAAATGCAACTATTGTGGGATTGTTGGGCACATAGCTAAAGACTGTAGGAAGAAGAAGAGGAAGTTGGGCGAGTGCTTTCATTGTGGAGAGACCGGACATTTTAGCAAGGATTGCCCCAAGAAGCAAGGGCAGAATCAGCGTGCAGGACCTTCAGGAGGGCAAGTGCATGCTCTCAACACTGCTCCAGCTCAGGACAGAGGTAGTATTTCTATAGAAAGTCTTGTTTATATTTCTGATTATCCTGTTCGCACCTTATTTGATTCTGGCGCATCGCATAGTTTTATTTCTTCGGATCTTGTTGAAAGTTTGCACCTAAGTACTAGTCTAGTTGAGGATCCCGTCAGTGTGTCAAATCCAATTGGGGGTTCCGCCCATCTATCTATGATTTGTGTGGATTTGAAGATTTCTATCTTGACCCTAGAATTCACATGTGATGCTTATGTTCTCGGATTCACGGGATACGGGTTGATCATGGGCATGGATTGGTTGTCCAGTTATGGAGCCATCCTCGATTGTGAGCATAGGGTAGTGAGGCTCATGACTCGCCTCGGTAATACCCTAGAAATTTCTTGTAACCCTAGAGGTCCCGTCATGTTATGTTATCTTGAATCTCTTGACTCGTCCATCGATGATCTGCAATCTGTAAGGGTGGTCCGAGACTATCCTGATGTCTTTGAAGAAGTTAAGGGGTTACCCCCTAAATGAGAGATAAATTTCCGCATTTATCTAGTCGATAATGCCAAGCCAGTATCACTGCCCGTTAGGCACATGGCTCCACGTAAAAGAAGGGAGCTCAGTAAGCAAATCAAGGAGTTGCTTGAGAAGAATTTTATTAGGCGAAGCATTTCTGAATGGGGTGCTCCGGTGGTATTCGCTACTAAGGCGGATGGTTCTCTTTGCCTATGTGTTGATTATCGAGAGTTGAACAAACTGACAAAGAAGAATAGGCACCCGTTACCGAGGATTGACGATCTCTTTGACCAGCTCGTTGGTGCTTCTGTTTTCTCTTAGCTTGATCTAGCCACCGGATTCCATCAGCTTAGAGTAGCTGAGGATAGCATTGATAAAACTGCGTTTAGGACTCCAGATGGATTCTTTGAATGGCTTGTCATGCCATTCGGATTGACTAATGCACCCGCCTACTTCGTAGACTTGATGAGTAGGGTGTTCAGGGAGTTCCTTAACAAGTTTGTTGTTGTCTTCGTGGATGATATTCTGATCTTCTCAAAGGATGAGGAAGAGCATGCTAGGCATCTCAAGGAAGTGATGGATACGCTTAGAGCGCATCAGTTGAAAGCCAAGTTCTCCAAATGTCATTTTAGGAGAAGGGAAGTTAGGTTTCTTGGACATATAGTTTCTAAGCAAGGCATAGCGGTGGATCCCGCGAAAGTGGTTGTTGTTCAAGACTGGAAGACTCCTAGGAATGCAACCGAAGTAAGAAGCTTTCTCGGTCTGGCGGGCTACTATAGGAAGTTCATCGGGGACTTCGCTAAGATTTCGGCCCCTCTTACTAAGTTGACGAAGAAGAACTTAGTCTTTGCATGGGACTTGGAGTGTGAGCTTGCTTTTCAAAAGCTCAAAAGAGCCCTTACCTCAGCTCCAGTTTTGGCATTACCTGATAGTGGTAAGATGTTTACCGTGTACACAGATGCATGTGGCACGGGGTTAGGGGCTGTTCTGATGCAAGAGGGAAGAGTGATATGTTATGGGGGTAAGCAACTTAAAGTTCATGAGAAGAACTATCCCACTCATGATTTGGAGTTAGCAGCGATCGTCTTTGCACTCAAATCATGGCGCCACTATCTTCTAGGCGAAAGGTTTGAGTTGTATACTGATCACAAGTCACTCAAGTTCCTCTTCTCACAAAAAGATCTGAATCTAAGGCAGCAAAGGTGGATGGAATTCTTGGCATCTTATGACTTCGAGATAGCTTATACCCCTGGCAAGGGTAATGTTGTGGCAGATGCACTAAGCAGAAGGAGGTTGACTTTGAGCCCCTTGTTCATTGAGATGAAGAACTTAGAATTCTTGGCAACCTTTGATTTCACGACGGCTGTTGAGTCGATGACGGGTTCATTAGCATCCCTTGACCTTAGACCCACACTTCTTGATCAAGTTGGGGCTTCGCAGAAGGAAGATCCACAGATAGTCGAGGTCATGGACAAGTTGATTCGTGGTGAGACGCCTAGTCACCTTGCTAGATATAATATTGATGACAAGGGTTGGCTAAGGCATGATGGAAGGCTATGTATTCCACAAGTAGGAGACTTGGTGCATAAAGTTCTTGAAGAAGCACATCACTCGAAGATGACTATACATCCGGGAGGAGATAAGATGTATAAAGATATGAAGCGCATTTTCTTTTGGGCCGAAATGAAGAGGGATGTGGCAGAATATGTTTCAAAGTGTATGGTGTGCCAACAAGTGAAAGCCGAGTCAAAGAAACCAGGTGGGCTATTACATCCATTGGAGGTCCCGCAATGGAAGTGGGAGAGTATTTCTATGGATTTTGTGGATGGATTGCCTAAGTCAAGGAGAGGGAAGATGAGCATATGGGTCATAGTTGACAGACTTACGAAGAGTGCTCACTTCATCCCAGTAAAGAGCAAGAGGACCGCATCATGGCTAGCATCTATTTATCTTCGAGAGATAGTGCGGTTGCATGGAGTTCCTTCTAGCATAGTTAGCGATCGTGACCCAATTTTTACTAGCCAGTTCTGGAACAGTTTGCAAGAAGCGATGGGTACGCGATTGAATCTGAGTACAGCCTATCACCCCCAGACGGATGGCCAAACCGAAAGGGTGAATAGAGTGCTAGAAGATCTGTTGAGGCTTTGCGTTCTTGACTTTGGTGGTACTTGGGAAGACCACCTTCCTCTTGTAGAGTTCGCTTATAATAACAGCTATCAGGCAAGCATAGGGATGGCACCATTTGAAGCTTTGTATGGAAGGCCGTGCAAGTCACCAACTTGTTGGTGGGAGACGACAAATGAGCTTATACTTGGGCCCGATATGATTAGGGATACATCCGAGAGGGTAGAGTTGATTCGAAGATGGATGAAGGCGGCCCAAGACAGACAGAAATCCTATGCTGACAAGTGAAGGGCAGATTTGGAATTCGAAGTGGGAGACATGGTTTTCGTGAAGGTTTCTCCTTTGCATAAAGTGGTACGTTTTGGAGCAGTTGGGAAGCTGGCACCAAGGTTCGTAGGACCCTTCCCTATCATAGAGAGAATTGGAAAGATGGCCTATAAGGTGGAATTGCCCGAGATGCTAGCCGGAGTGCATAATGTCTTTCATGTCTCGCATCTCCGAAAGTGCCTGCATGAATCCGCTGAGGTGGTTGAACCAAGCATTCTAGAAGACATTGAGGTAGAGAAAGAGGCAACCTTGAGAAGAGCTCCGATTCGTATTTTGGGAACAGAGATCAAGAAGTTAAGGAATCGAGAAGTCAAATTGGTGAAAGTTCAGTGGAGTGAAGCCGATGAAGATGCAACTTGGGAAACCGAGGAGAAGATGCGTGGGCTTTATCCATTCCTTTTTGAGGGTACATTCTCAATTTCCTCTCCCAAGTAGCATATCTTTCTTTTTGCTATCCGTGTTTATCCTGTTTATCTTATTATCTCGTTAACCTTGTCATGAGAACCTTAGGTAGAAACCCTTTGGATGAAACATGTATTTGAAACATGTTATGCTTGATGGTTGCAAGTGGTTGCAAGTGTTTGCACATGGATACTCGTGGATGCATGATACACATTAGGCACTAAGATCGGCTCACACACTTTCATGTTGCATATGCATGAGTGCTTATACTTATTCATGGATAAAACTTGTTATGCTATCACGTGGATGTTGCATATGGATGAATGTTATGTGCACTCATGAAGAGATTATAAATTATGTTAGGAATTTGCATACATATGGACTCATTTCACTAACATGTTTTGCATTAAGGGGGTTTACTTAATCAGTAACCTCCTGATTTTCGAATTAGATAAGTATATATACACACACTTTTGCATATGATCATACAGCATTTAGAATCCTCTAAGTACAATGACTGCACGTGGATGATGTTTTGAGTAGATGGATGATGGATGGTAGGATACGTTCTTCCTAACTTGGAGATTTCGGGGACGAAATCCTTTAAGGAGGGGAGAATGTAACAACCCGTATTTTTGAATAACATGTTATAACATAAATCAAGGAAGAATTAAACTGTAAAATCTGAATCAAGGGAAACGGGCTGTGCCATTGCGTTCGTCTCGGAAAAATACGCGAAATAGAGTCCGAGTTTTCGAAAATCGGAGTCCGTATGACCAAGTTATGGCCCGTCAAAGTTTTCAGAAAATTACAAGTTCAAAAACAGTTCAAATTTGAATTTAGAATTCAAATTCAGCCAAAACAGACTGGGCGGGAAAACTCCCGCCCAGACAGGTCGACAGGGGGGTCGACACTAGGGTCGACCTCCCCCCCAACCAGGTCGACACTAGAGTCGACCTGGGGGTCGACCTGGGGGTCGACCTCCCTGGTCGGCCAGGTCGGCCTGGTGCACTTAATTGGGCTGTTTGGACCTGTTTGGTTGGCTAGTGATGGGATCTGATGGCTCGGATTGGATCTAGGGTTAATCCTATGGCTAATACTATCCTAATCTTCTATAAAAAGACCCCTAAGCCTAGCCTAAATCACCATTATTCAACCCTAAACTAAACTATGCCAAATTTGTTCCTCTCATGGCCTCCACTCTCATGCTAAAATTTCTAAGTTTATTTATAAGAGAGATTTTGAGTTCATACAAGTGTTTTCAAACTTGTATGAGTGTTCTTAGTTTGCATTCAAGTCCAGTTGCAACACTTCTATTACAAAGCAAGGGTTTTTATTGATTTGGCTCAAGGGTTTTTCATTTGGAGCTTTCATATTTGGGTTTTTTGGTGATTGCATAAGGGCTTCGTCTCAATCTTTATAATAAATATTCATTTGTGACTTCATAGCATTGTAAGCTCTTTTCTACTTTCTTTTTGAACCATAAAGTTAAATGAATGATGCAAGTTTGGGTTGATCATTATGATATGCAAGTTTGGTTGATCATTATGTTATGCAAGTTGGTTCAATCATTATGTATGACACATGTTGCTATGTTATGCAAGTTTGGGTTGATCATTATACACATGTTATCATGTTATGCAAGTTAAACTTGAGATTGTGAGCTTAAAGCTTCAAGCTTTATATTAGTGGTTGCATTTTGGCAACATGGAAGTTATCATATCCCTTTTGATAACTTGCATGTGAGGCTAAATGCGAACTTCTAGCAACTTCTACATGTCATTTATCACCATGTATCATTTATATGCTAAGTTTGGTTTTATGCATACTTTTGAAGCCTATTAATGCAATATACAAGTATATGAACATATGTACATTTCATATGCCACCATGTTAAACTTGTGGCTTCAACACCTTTTTGTCATGATTATGCCAAGTTCCCTATTTTATCCTTTATGCGTTTTTGCGATTATGTAAACGATGGGATTACGTTGGGGTTGGGTAACATTATAACATGAACATGGTTTTTATAACATGACGTGATATGTTAGCCTGTAATTATGTTTTGGAAACATAATGGACATGACACTTAGAAAATATAAGTGTGGCCAACTCGAGGTTGGGTTGAGTTTGTAGCATAAAACTACCCGGACCCGCCCGGCTTAACTTGTGGCTACAAACAATAGGACCCAATGTGAGAAGTTGGTCATGTTGTGCTCAAACCCGAGGTTAGACCAAGTTGTGGTGTAAAGCTACCCGGACCCGCCCGGCTTAACTAGTAACCACAACAAGGCCTATTGTGAGAGGTTAAAGCACATTAAGTTAATTAATGCCTCCTGATTAGGGTTAAGTCATGGTCCACTTAATACTTAACCAATTTGGGCTTGATGGGTTAATCGGGGTTAAGTCATGAACCTTGGTTACACTTAACCAATTTAATCCACGTTTGGATCGGGTTAACCACATTTAACCCGTTAAGAAACCCTAGTGCGTGGTCCTTTTCAGCAGTAACCCTCTTGATAGTATCATGGTACCCTAGGGACTAGGCTAGGTTGGGGCATGATTACTGGGCTGACATGTAAGCGACCAAAACGACGGCTGAGTGGGTACGCCGGTGTGGGTCCAGGCGGACTATGGTCGTGCACATAGTCCGGAGTTGGAAAATCAGGCACGGGTACCAGTAGATCTAGACTGTGCATGCTTGATTTGTATCCGAGGTTGACACCCTAGGACTTGATACACCCTAGGGTGGACCTAGCGCAGTTTAACTACATTTCATTATTGGGTCGTATGACACCGACACTTGACGAGTTAGGCTTATAGGGAGCCGATCAACTAGACCGTGTAGTTGGACCTTTATTTAGGTCACCTCATGATATTGGGCCAAGCTTGGGCCAAGGGATCAACTCTTGTTTTTATTTGACATGTTAGAATGCTAGTACACCCGTGGTGCAAAACTTAAACTTGATTATGCGATGACACCTTTATCTATCTTGTTAGTTAATCATCATGCCAGTATGTTGTTATCGTTATGTTCATCTCAGCTTCTCATGCCAGTTAACTTTACTAGTTCATGGACTGATAGTAGTTAGGGCTTACCAGTCTTTTTGACTGACTTGTTTTCTTTCGCCTCTTTTCTTCCGTTCCCCCCCCCCTCAGGTCCTCAGGGTGGGAACATTGGAGCTTAGCTTGGATCTTTATAGCTTGCTTACTGGATTTGCTCATGTACGGTTTTGGACATTGAGCTAGCTATGGTTTATCACTTCACTTTGGGGATAGTACTTTTTGTATTTCAGTTTATGCTTTTCTCTAGACTTTGTTTGTTGGAAAATAATGACCAAGTACTTTGTTGTAACTTGACTATGGTTTTGAAATGCTAGTTTTATCCGCTGCTTTACTACTCTGTTTTACTTATATGTTCTGTCTTGTGATATCAGCATGCATGTTTACCTCGTTTAACGCCCCTCCAAAGCTAGTGTCCTTGCAAGAGTGGCATTGGCGGAGGTGGGGTGTTACACTAACATAGTCCGAAACCAAGTAAGCCAGAAGCGATAAACCTAACGGATAAAGCCCAAAGGAATCTTCAATAATGACCTACCTGAATGTCGATGCACCCGAAGACGGAAACATCAAAGACTCCAAACCGAAACGACGGGAAGGCCACCTAGAATATACTTTCGGAACATCTACTGCATGAATATCAAAATGCCACCCTCTAAGAATACAGGCTACCATAAGGACCCTACCGAAGGGCTAGCCGAGACCTGAGCAGGATACAAACTATCCGTACTAGGCTATCCAGTACCGAAACCCGCAACGGTTTCGATGCGGCAGTTACCAACATGCACCACGAGGCCAAGCCCTCTAAGCACTCACGGTAAAGCCGATAGCCTACATCCGAAAGCTGGTGTTCGCAAGCCTACATTTAGGAAACACTTTCGAGAATTTAAGCATCGTGTAGGGATTATGATCGAATACGTCAAAAGCGGCATAAGGTCAAGTACCCAAAGCCAAGAATAAAACAAACAACAAAGATCCATGAGTGTCCGACAGCCCTCCGACGGGAGAGGTCCTGAACCACTATAAATAAGACCCCAAAGGTCACATAAAGGAGGGCTCTTTCTCTTACTTTTTTGTATCCACAAAGGCAACTTAGAAAATAACATTAATGTAGAATTCCACTCTATTATAACTGTGTATTTCCATTAAAGGCTTAATGAAAGAAGAACTTCTTAAGGAAATTGCTCTGTAAGTGTGTACTTTTATTTCTCTAATTACAATAGTCGCAGTCTGTTATCTATTCTACATAGGAGTTTGAGTTTGCATCCATCAACACCCTCGAATGGCGATCAAACCTCGGTCATTTAGTCTAGATCCGATCTAGTAATCTTTAGTGAGCCTGCGACTTAGAGCCCTAACATCCAATTCCCCCCTAAGGTCGACTAGGGAAGAGAACCATCCCACCTAATTTTCCCTTAAGATTCATTCCCATTGGTCTACTTCTGGTGTTGACAAAAAATATCGTTAACATTTTGGCGCTAGAAGGTGGGCCTGAACCTCCGAACTTGTGGTTAACAACTACATATCTACCTCTGTTGTTCCGTCCCAGATCGGACTAGCCTTGTAGGAGCAATGTTATAAGCAAGAAACCAAGACGAATGCTTTTTGGATCTTGAGCGGATAAGTCGAGAACCACCAGCCGCGGGGTAATGGAGGAACAAGATTTAAGAGAAGAGGCTTTTCGAGTAATAAAGCAGAAGAAGGAAATGAGACTACAGGCTTACGAGATGGGGAACAACAACTCCTCCCACATAGGACAAACCATGGCGTTCACTCCTAGCGGATCTACATCAGAGGATGTTAGCATTTTCCCTCAATTAAAGGATGCTCTCTACAGGCAAGTCAAGTGAATGATGCTCGAATGCGAAATAATGGACGATTTCAACCACTTCGCCGACAAATGGACCAAAGAGATGATAGCTCGATTCCGAAATGTTCTAGAAAAGGAGGACGAAAGTATAGGAACCACAATTGGGATGATCCACGGGAATATTAAACCCCATCAATGTAAAGGAAAGTGTTCGTCAAAGGTACCCCTGGAATACCACCTCACTACTTCGAGGGAGAATGTTTACGTCCTAGCCAAACATGAACTTGACTATTGGACATCCATGAAGAAGAGGCCTAAATACGAAAGAAAGACAAGAGGACCTTATTGTCATTACCACTTGATGAATGAACATGAGACTAATCATTGCAGAACTCTCAGGGAAGCCATCGTCGAATTCATCAGTCAAGGTTGGATACGAGAGTTCATCAAAAAATCGAGATGTGTTTGTGAAAATCCTTAGGAAAAGGATTAATACACGTATGCCAATATCCGGAAAACCCATCCCTCAGAATTTTAAAAGGAATACCCAAAAGGGGTCCAATCACGAACCGATTAAATCCCTCGTCATCGTCAAATTGGTCAGGGCGAGTCATCCCCCGGAGGGGGATGGTGTGTTAGTCGTTCTCCATGCCCAAATCAGAGGGCGGCAGAGTTAAAGCATCAAAAGCGTAAGCCGTCATTTCACACCAGAAATGGTCGTGGCGATGCATCTGAAATTAGCATGCTCTGCCTCTGCTCGCAGAAGAGTACGCCCTGCCTCTGCTAGAACTAAGCACGTCCTACCTCTGCTTACAAAAAAGAGTGTCCTACCTCTGTTTATGTTCCGCGTTACCCGCAGAAGGGAGCGCAAACCCCTATCATCTCCTACGATGGTTAGGATAGGGCACCCCTTAGAGGGAGATGGCGTATAAGCCTCTATCTGTGCCTACGATGGCCCGTATAGAGTGTCGAAAGAGTAAACCTTAGCTTTGTGTCTACGATGGCCCCATTTAAGTTTCTAATCACTTTTCATCTCCTATGATGGTTAGGATAAGGCACTTCCTAGAGGGAGGTCGGGTAAGTCCTTGGGCCCTACTTGTGGATAAACTAGCCAAGTACTCCGGATGCACTGGCCCATAGAGTGGCCAACAAAGCACGTACATCCTCTGCTTTGACATGAAAGCCCAAGGGGAGGCTCAAGAAGCACATACAACCTCTACTTCCCAAATAAAATCCGAAGGGGATACTCACTTCTTTAATGTCGGAGGAGGTTCCAGCCTATTATGCTAAATTCCCAAATCTGGATCAATTCGGCACTTCATTAATACCGTAGGGATTCCGGTCACCTACATATCAATACCCGATCCTGGGTCCATTCGGTTCTTTACAGAAGCTGTAATGGGTTCCAACCGCCTATATATCAATACCCGGATCTCGGTCAATTCGGCACTTCATTATTACCAGAGGGGATTCCAGTCACCTACATATCAATACCTGAATCTGGGTCCATTTGATCCTTTACAGGAGTCGAAAGGGGTTCCAGCCACCTACATACCAATACCCAAATCTGGATCGATTCGGCACTTGACCAATTCCGGAGGGGGTTCCAGTCTACAGTACTAATACCCAAATCTGGGTCGATTCGGCGCTTCACCGATACCGGAGGGGGTTTCGGTCTTCAATACTAATACGCAAATCTGGGTCGATTCAGTGCTTCACCAATACCGGAGGGGGTTCCGACGTTCAGTACTAATACCCGAATCTCGGTCGATTCGGCGCCTCATCAATACTGAGGGGGGTCCCCGTCTTCAATACTAGGTTCCCGATTCTGGGTCGATTCGGTACTTCATTGACACAAGAAGTAGTTCCGATCTCCTAGGTCAAATTCCCGAATCCGGGTCGATTCGACATTCCACTAATATCGGAGGGGTTCTGGTCGCCTATATACCAACACCCGAATTTGGATCCATTCGGTTCTTGACAGTAGCCGACAGGGATTCCAATCCCTTACATACTAATGTCCAAATCTAGGATTAATTGATTCCTCGATAGAACCGTAAAGCGAACCGACGGTCTTACATACCACAACCTGAAATAGTCCTGCAAAATAACCATCAGATATGGAGCCACTAAGACTACACTTCACTTTTGAAGACCCTCATCCATTGATCAAACAAAAAAAGTCACTCACCCCTCCGTGAAATTCAAGGGCTCAAGGTTTACCATCAAAAGTCGACTCGTAAACCTCTCAAGGAAGTGCTTTCAATTCATATATCCATTAGTTGTTTCACTTTCTAATATATCAAATCCTTACGCAACTCTGAAGAACTACATCGCGTCATAGCATCGGTTCAAAGAGCAGTCAGGAAAATGATCGCAAAAGACTTCAATAAAAATCATGTGAATAACTACCCCTTTTTATTTATTCTAGGCGATTTTTCATTGGAATATACTTCAAGTATAGTAAATTCAAGAATAAGGTCCTTTATAAGACATGAAGTACAGGTCTGCCGGAAATCATGATTCCTTCCAGCATAATAAGGCTATAGCAAGCCACTATAGCATCAAAAGAAAATTGGTAATAACGTACCCCCACTACAATCACGTGGCCAACAAAGTGAATGGTGGCACAAGTGCAGTGTACAAAGTACAAATAAAAGTGTGATTAAAAGGGAAGAAGGGGTGCGGTATGAAAATCAAAGGCACCATCCCATACTAACAAAGCAAAGTGCAAAGACATCACAATATCACAAACCAATCACGAGGCCATCAAAACACCAACATAAGTCTAAGTCGCAACACAGAACTACACAAAGTTAAACGCGAGGACCGACACTCACTTATACAACCATCTAAAGCATAGTTCCCAAAAAAAAAAGCGATCATAGGCAAGCAATAAGGGCTACAAACCCTTATTCTTCCTGGGCCCACCAACCTTCCTTTTAACCTGAGTAGAGCAGGACAGAGGTTCACCAACCAAGGGCTTTTTATGCTTTGAATATGCCAACTCAATGTCTCCTTGAGAAAAAGAGGCAACAACACTATCCCAGGACCTGAGAGCCTGGATTAACTTCACCTTGTCTCTCTCTAGGATGGGCATAAGCTCAAGATTGTCCCTGTGTAGTCTTTGAAGATATCAAGCTAGAGTATGCCAACCATTCATTTGTTTCACAGCATGATTCTTGAGCAAATCCATGTGTTCCCCAAACTGATACATGGTGGTCTCGAACCGAATAAGCATCTGGGACTTCGCAACGTTTATCTCACTAGAAATTGTTTGGTGGTCAAAAGGAGATATATCCATGTCAAAAGACACTCCCTGCAGATCCCTGCCTCTGAATCATTTTGCAAGCTTAGGATTGCATGGCTTTGGTGCATAATGGGGCCTACTAATAATTGTTTGAAGCTCTGCGTGTGTAGGATTGACGAAGAGGGAATTTATGGATGGCTGGCTAGTCGTTTGAACTACAGTCGTCGGGGCGTCTAAATCAAAAAATTTCTCCCGCTCACAATGCTTCGGAGATGTATCCATCCTGTACAAATGAATCAATGAATAGCCATAGAAAACAGAGATTTAAGGATCGTTCAGGAAAAAAAACAAGCGGCGCGACAAAAGGTAAAGCCGCGAACAATCAACTCCTCCAACCATGGATGCGCAAGACAAACTCAATACCGTTCTCACATGCTTGAGTGAAAACGGTCCCTTATACAGGAACGTCCAGGACCGTCTTAAAGTTAAGTAGAAGCAACCCCCATCAAGTAAGCTTAAGCAACCATAAGAATCAAACCAAAAGTATAAGTGATAGAAACAATATCAAGACCAAACAAGGCTATGCGGCTTTGTCATTTCACCAAGCATCGTATGTGCTAATAAGTTTGTACCCCCTCCGGACACGACAACTAGGACCAAACCGTTTGTGCCTAGTCGTAAGATTGGTAGCCATGCAAAGTATGAACTAAGAGGTTGTCTAAATCGTATCAACGAACGTATCGTGTGTACGAGGTACAAAACCAGAGAAAATTTGCATGTTGAGGCTGATCTCTCTCTCTCTCTCTCTCAGACAAGTGCATACACAAAATGAATCGAGTCCACTCCAAGATTCTGACTATTGTCATCATAAAGGGACCTACAACAACACACATCGTGTCCAATGACCACGTGAATTTTAGAAAACAATTCAAGGGAGCTTAAAGGAGAGATTATTCCTACTGAACCATGTGCCACTAATTCAAAGGAAAATGAGGATTTGCAAGCCTGTGCTCCATAAATTGATAATATGAAAGGAAGAATGAAGCTGCTACCATTAAGGCATTTTCTCTTGAAGGTGAAAACGAATTAAAAGTGAGGAGCAGGAAAAAAAGGGAGAAAACCCCCATGTCAGATATGAATGGCCGAGTATGCGAAGAATCCTTCTGGAGGATAACTAAGGAAGATTGGAGAAGCAGCAATCACAGTAGCCTCATCCACTATGCCAAAGACATTCAATATGGCGTTCGCAGACTACAAAAAAAAAAAAAGAAAGAAGAAGCAAGGACGACTTGAGCGCAAAAGCCTCCTAAGGACAGGGAACCCCGGAACCTTCGACCTCCTCCATAGCAAAGTTTTTACAAGACATGATTCTATCAGGTAACATCGTTTCATAATAATACGATCAGTACTCGTATATCTTGCACAAATGCACATATCACTGGCATTTTCAATATTACTGTACACCATCACACCTCGATTAACAGAGGTCAAGTAGGAGGAAACTTATGTCAAACCCAGATAAGGGATATGGAGAAAGTCATGCCTTTTATACCTTAACTAGCATACGATTGTACTTAACACGAATGTCTAAAAGACCTAAGCAAAACTGACATAGTTATTGAAGGAGACAATCCCGATAACATTAAAATCCTTTAAGGAGTGATGTTAAGATTAGCACATGGACCTATCTTTATAAACTAACATAACCTTAGTTAACCATCGCATCAATTTTAACGCGTAATTATGGACGCGATTTATATGAAATGTGAAAATACTCACCAGTAATCAAGCTCGAGACTTCAGGAAAAGTGGAGGATTTAAGTGTCTTCTTTTATGAGAACAACAATCTTGTCCAAGAATTTATTTCGCAGAGAAAAGATGGGAGCGATGAGGAAGAAGGGTTTATATTCAAATTTCGAGATTAATCTGGGCCGCACAAATGAAGACCCATCAACGCTTCTGATTAAGGGAGACCAAAAGACTCTGACATGACATTTCGGAATAGGCCAGAAGTTTGACTTGAAAAGTCGAAAACACCCCTTCACCAAAGGGAGGGGAAAATGTTAGTACAAAAATTAACATCGAAAGTAGGCAGGCGGCGAAGGGGTATCGAGTAATTCGAGAAACTACGTCAACCGAAACCCTCCGATCGCGAAAGCTACAAGAGACAACCAGAGGGATTAATTCGCCAGGGTCAACTCGGCAAGATCTCTCCGACAACCCCAACCTGGAAAAAATTCTCATGATAAAGAAGCTAACGTACTGTGAAACCAAGTAAGCCAGAAATAATAAACCTAACAGATAAAGCCCAAAGGAATCTTCAATAATGACCTGCTCGAATGCCGATACACCCGAGGGCGGAAACATCAAAGACTCCAAACTGAAAGGACGGGAAGGCCACCCAGAATCTACTTTCGGAACATCTACCGCATGAATATCGGAAGGCCACCCTCCAAGATTATAGGCTACTATAAGGACCCTACCGAAGGGCTAGCCGAGACCCGAGCAGGATACATGTTATCCGTACTAGGCTATCCAGTACCGAAACCCGCAGCGGTTACAATTCGGCAGTTACTAGCATGCACCATGAGGCCAAGCCCCTCTAAGCACTCACTGTAAAGTCGAGAGCCTACATCCGAAAGCTCATGTCCGCAAGCCTACATTCAGGAGCCACTTTCGAGAATTTAAACATCATCCAGGGATTATGGTCGAATACGTCAAAAGAGGCCAAAGGTCAAGCACCCATAGCCAAGAATAAAACAAACAACAAAGATCCATGTGGTAGCTTCATGAAATACTATTGTATTTTGTAATTTCCACTGTGAGATATTATATTACTCTGCATATGTATCTGTGATCTGTGATTCTGTGATTTGTTCTATTTACCCCAGAAGCTAATAACAATCTGTTGTTTTGAACGTTCGAGTTGACATGTTTTGTCGATTCGACATGGTCAGAATGGCTGGTCGTTACAATAGCCCTCCGATGGGAGAGGTCCTGAACCACTATAAATAAGACCCCAAAGGTCTCATGAAGGAGGGCACATTCTCTTAATTTTTTGTATCTACAAAGGCAACTTAGAAAATAACATTAATGGAGAATTCCATTCTATGATAACTGTGTATTTCCATTAAAAGCCTAATGAAAGAAGAACTTCTTAAGGAAATTGCTCTGTAAGTCTGTACTTTTATTTCTCTAATTACAGTAGTCGCAGTTCCATATCTATTCTACAGAGGAGTCTGAATTTGCATCCATCAACACCCTCGAATGGCGATCCACCCACGGTCACTGAGTCTAGATCAGATCTGGTAATCCTCAGTGAACCTGCGAATTAGAGCCCTAACATCCCAATTCCCCACTATGGTCGACCTGGGAAGAGAACCATCCCACCTGATTTTCCCATAAGATTCACTCTTATTGATCCGCTTCCGGTGTTGAGGAAAAATATCGTTAACATCGGTGATAGCCAGAGTCAGTCATGGATGATTGGTTGTTTTGTTTGTGCAGTCCTATGTAGGTCGTCCAACATCGAAGGAGATGTTCCTTAGGTGCTTGTCTGATATTGGTTTAGGCCTCTAGAGCTTGTGCTTTAGGGATGTTGAATTCCATTAGGATGGTTTACGTGAGATATATATAATCTGGTTGTTATGAGTGCTTTACCATGATTTAATGGGTGTTCTGGTTTCCATGGATTAATGGTTAAATTGTTTAATGTAAAGGCTATCACTGTCCGATGTGGGGAAGACGGGAGTTGAGTTCTTCTCTAGTGTTTGGTAGATTGGTTTGTTAATCTACCTAATCTCAAATACTTTATTGTTGAAATTTTTTTGATGTTTTATCGCTCACTAAGACTGTTGTCTGACTCAAGGTTTTATGTTTCCTCTTATTGCCTTGGGTTGTTCATCCGGTTGTGGATGGGCAGACTAAGTACCAGGTTATAGGTTATTATTGGGGAAGATGATGTTGTTCGGAGGCGAGAAGGAGGCTGGCTTACCAGTTTTATTACTATCTAGTATTTCTATTTTCGCTGTTGAGTGCTTTATGAGGGTTGTAGTTAGGCTTTATGTACAAACTTGGGTATTCATTGGATAACCTTTCAAGATGTTGTGAAAGTTTGAAAAGTTTGATATATGATGCTTCATTACTATTACCTATTATATAAGTTCTATTATATTTTATCCTTGCGATGTGAGTTCTACGACAGGTTCCGCTTGTGTTTACCTACTCTAATGATTGTCCATAGCTGCCTGGGACATCTTTCAGCGCAATATTTCTCTTGCTTAGTGCAGGGATTATAGGCAGTCATCACAAATAGTATGGTATCGAAGAAAATATTCATTTGAGTTGAATGAGACAAGTTTTATAAATTTTCGATGAGAGATTTACAGGATATTAATTTTTGAATGAGGTAAAAGTCATTGTTGTTTCTTTATTTTCTTGAGAGTGACGGCTTAATCAGAGGATAGAAAATGAAGGTAAGGTTAGGTTAGAATTAGATATTATTTATAGATAGGAAGTTAGATTAAAATAGATTTGTATAAGATGTATTTCTAGTCAAAGAGTTTCAACGGTTCAAATAAACAAAGTATTCAAATTTTCATTTGTACATCTTTAATTAAATTTCAAAGATTAATTATATTTGATTAAAGTTCATTAAATATATATATATATATTAATCAAATAAATTATATTAAATCAATTAACTTTGTTTTAATTCAACCTCCATGAAAAATAAAATTTTCTCGTTTTGATTACTAAAAATTTACCATAGTTGATGTAACACCCCGTATTTTCTATGAACATAAGAGTAACAAATCAGAGAATAGTTAAATTGTAACAAAATAATTAAGTGAAACGGGTTACGCCATTGCGTTCGTCTCGAAATTCTGCTTGGAATAGAGTCCAAGTTTGCGTAAATCGGACTCTGTATGAAGAAGATATGGCCTTCAGAAGTTTCAATAAAAACCAGCCCGAAATTCAAAATTCAGATTTCGAAATTCAAAACAGACACCCGGGTTGGGCTGGAAAATTCCCGCCCGGGACCCAGGTCGACACTAGGGTCAACCTGGGGGTCGAGCTGGGTAAACAGGTTGACACTAGGGTCGACCTTAGTGTCGACCTCCCCCCATATTTCCAGATCCGTGGACATATGCATTTTTCTGTATTTAGACGCCCGTTCTGACCAGATCCGTGACCCCTATGCTATTTAAACACCCCCAAACCTAGCTTTCTCTCCACACAATTTCATTCTGCTTCTATTCTAATTAAAAATAAAAATGGCATCGCTACTCTGTTGGAATCAAAACTAGGATCTTCTTCCAATCTGAATGGAGTTAAAAGAGGACAACTATTTTCTAATCTAATCGATAGTCTACGCCAAAGGAGCGTTATTCAGTTTCAGAGTACGGATACCAGAAATCAAGATTTTACTTTTTGATTGTGAGTACAGTTATTTTCAGATATGAACTTTAATTATGATATTGACATTGTTATAAATCTGAATCTGAGGTTATGCATATTCTTATCTGTCAGATTTGTTTTTCTGTGACTATTCTCTTTCTTCTTTCTGTTCTATAGCCAGGCTACTACGAGCCTACGCCAAATCTCATAAGAGATTAACACACGAACACTAAATTTTAGGATAAATAATGAATAATGCATAATTGGTCATGACTGATCTGTGACTGTTTTGAGAAAAGACATATGTTGTAAATTAGATCTAGATCTGGGCATACTCTGTGATTTGGAAGAAGATGAACCATTGTATGTTAACATATGACTTGAAACTTGGGGACATAACGCATGTTTAAAAATTAAGATCTGATTTTGAGATGTTATAATTTAAAGATCTAGATTTTTGGGCATATTTTTATACAATGATTCATGACTTGAAAAAGAAGGATATGTGATTTAGGCGTACAAGACCTATATTAAATTTGGATAACTATTAGTTGGGAATATGCCTAAATGGGGATTTTGGATATTTGGCATACGCTGAAAATCAAAGGCACTAGTTTGTAACATGTAGTATGGCATGACTGTTAGGATGCAATTTGGGTTAATTTGACATATGGAATATGTAATTTAACATATTGAGCCTAGAATTGGTATGAACGACAAAGTATGAATTTGGCATATAAATCAAGTTTTGGGCATAATTGTTATTGTTGCGAATTTGGGGTTTTTAGAGAATATTCTGTATTGTGTAAGTTTAACAAAGTTTGGGGCATATGTTATGTTATGAATTATGACCATGATTTGCGCATGTAAGTTTAGGCTTAATTTTTGGTTAGGCAAGACATGTAAATAGAATTTTGAGAAACGTTAAATCTGCTATACCTGTTATCTTCAAAATCTATTATCTGCTCTGCCAATCTGCTGAATTGCCTAATTTGCTAAATCTGTTGAATTGCCTAATCTTCTAATCTTTTGAATTACCTAATCTGTTGAATTGCTTAATCTGTTGATAACTGAATAATTGTAATTTGGGTATGTAATCTGTAGGCTCGATCTAAAATTGAGTAAAACATGTTAATAGAACTTTGGATAATCTGCCGTAACTTGTAAAGAAGTCAAATCTGTTAAATGGGTATAATTAGCCTGATATTTTCTGTAATGGGAGAAAGTGGCTATGACACGAGGTTAGACTCCGTTTGCGGTGGAAGCCTGCCCAGAACCACCCGGCTTAACCAGCAACCACAAACTGTTAGTTTAATGTGAGAGGTCATAGGCATAACTAAAATATGCTTAGACACGAGGTTAGGTCTGGCTTGTAGCAGATGTCCGCCTGGAACCGCCCGGCATATCCCGTGGCCACAAGCTACCGACCTAATGTGAGAGGTCTGTGCATGCAAATCTGAGATAAATATGATGTCTAAAACATGTTGGGTGGATATGGTTAAACTAACTGGACTGATGAATTTTACAAACCCGTTTCGTGAATCTGTAGGTCCAATACAAAGTTAGACAATCTGTATGTCTGTTAAAACTATACATCTGATTCGTTAGTCTGAAAACTTGTTAACTTGATTGTTTGATCTGTGAACTAGTAAATCTGAACTCTGTATGTCTGAAACTTGTAGACAAGTTAATCAGAAATCTGTTAGTCTGGGGACACAAGGTTAGGAGGGGAAATACTTGTGTCATCTGTTGTGTGGGACCCATATTAGTCAGTAACCCTTTCTGGTATCAAAACTATGACCCAACAGTATATAGGGGTCCGGGAACGCTTACTGAACTAATTATAAGCGGTTCATTCTGATAATGGCGAGGGGTGTTGATGGTGTGTTCCAACCGGGTCATGTGCGTGCATGGGTCTGGTCTGCTCTGAGGATGTAAGACACCGTGACATCTGTAAATAGGTCTGTGCCAATAGGTTGCCACTTTAGGCAGTAATACACCTTATTGTGGGGCCGACACAGGGTATTTATGTATTAGGGAGCCGATCGCTTGGGGTAGAATTTGGGGTACACTTAGTTCTGTCTGTTTCTGTTGGGGTACCGTCTGTTTTCTGCTGGGGTGGTAACACCTGTCTGTTTCTGTGTGGTACCATCTGTTGGGGTGATAAAGGTCCATTACTAGTGTACACCTAATTCTAACATTCTGTTTCCGTAGGGATTATTCTGTTTCCGTACCTTCTGTCTGTTGTGGTGGTAAAGGCCCATTATTAGTATTCTGCTTCTGTACCTTCTGTCTGTTAGGGTGGTAAAGGCCCATTTCTAGCATTGTGTTTCTGAAGAGATCATTTTGTTTTATGTTTAGTCATTACGACAACACTTAATTCTATTATACTAGTATTAGTGCAGAGAAGTAAGATGTAAGTAAGGAATATAACTTGGTTTACATCATTATGTTTCTTTTGTTAAACTTAGGGTATATCTGCTATTCTGTTGATGTAATCTCTCATCCAGCTTTATTTTCATGTCATGATAATATTATTTGTTTATATGCTGGAAGTCACTGGACTCGCCAGACTTTATGTCTGACCTCGTTTTCTTTCGCCCCTTTTCTTTCCGTTCCCCTCCCCCCCAGCTGTTCAGGGTGGAAACATAGGAGCTTGATTCAGATTCTCTCTACTTGAAGTGTTTGAAGTATTGCTTGGCTTTGACTCTATCTTTCCATGGCAGTTTACGTTGGGGATTATGGCTTTAAAAACTATGCATTCTGAAGGCTTTTGTACAAGACTGATATTTATGTACTTGAATTCCGATATTGTAGTTTTGAAAGAAGTAACCTAAATTATTTCTGTTTCTGCTGTAATAAAGTTATAAAATTTTAAAGTACTACTTTATCTATCCTTTAAACTTTCTGTTCTGTCTACTTATAACGTTCAATCGAAGTTAAGGCATTCCCTTTGCGAGTGACCTTAACGGAGGTGGGGTGTTACACTTGGTATCAGAGCTGAAGGTTACCAGATTTGATAAAAAGTTTTTGAAAACTATTTTCAAAAAGGTTTAAAAAGGAATTATTTTCAAAAGTAGAGTTTATTTTGAAAACATAATCCCCAAAGCCATATGCCTATCTTTCTATCCTTTGTTTTGAATCTTTCCTTTTCTTTCGTTTCAGCATGTCTGGGGATCTTAACCTTCCGGAGGGTGTACAGATACCTGGCTGGTTCAGGAGGTACCTAGAAGCTAGGGCTAATGATGCGGGCCAAACAGATGTCCCTCCTCCCCAGCTGCAGCGTTTCCCCCTCCTCCTCCTCCGCGCGTGAATACTTTCCCGAAGATATGTAGAGACTTTCGAGCCATGGGTGGGAAGAGCTTTAATGGAACTGAATCCTTCGTGGAGGCAAGGAACTGGATCAAAGAAACTGAGGATTTGTTCGTTATCTTCGAGGTGGACGATAGGTAGAAGATACAGTTGGCGGGATGGTTGCATAAGGACGAAGCTTCTTTTTGGTGGGTGGTCACAAATGGAGAGCGTCCGGTAGAGAGATGGATGGATTTCAGGCATAGGTTCGAGATGAAATTTCTCTCATGAGCGGAAGAAAGTCTATACGTAGAAAGGTTCTTGGCGTTGAAGCAGGGGAATTTATCAGTGAGAGAGTACGTCAACAAGTTTAATTAGTTGGTGAGATTTGGCTTAGATTTGGTAAATACACCGCATAAGAAGGCACTAAGGTTTGCTAAAGGTTTGAACGAGCCGCTACATGGATTGGGAATGTCCCACATTCCTATGGGGGCTACCTTAGAGAAATTAGTTGACATGGCATTGATGCATGAAGAGGAAACCAAAAGTGAGAAGAAAAGCTTGAAGGACCACAGAACAAGAAGACAGGGCCCAAAAAGGAAACACAAAAGAAGGATGAAAAGTTTGAAGATAAGAAGGGGAAAAAGTGCTTTACTTGCGGAAGCTTGACTCATCTGAACAAGGATTGCAGGAAGAGGAAGGGCACTTGCTTCAACTGTGGAGAAATGGGGCACTACACTAGGTACTGCCAAAGAAACGAGGACAAGGGCACAGGGCATGACCTACTTCTGGAGGGCAGAATAATACCCTCGAGGCTGGTGGATAGAATAGAAATAGGAGAAAATTTCTGTAGATGGTTTAATTTCCTTATCTGATTGTTGAGTTAAAACACTTTCTGATTTTGGCATTTTAATTCTGTAATTGATACTCTACACTTTAATACTAGTCTTGTTTCTGATCCCACTGTAGATTCAAACCCATGAGGGTTATGACCCATCTGTTTGTGATAAGTTGGGGTTTGAAGGTATCTGTGTTAAGCGTTAAGTTGACTATGACGCATACATTCTGGTTTTCTGCTGGGTATTATCATGTTTAGTTTCCTAGGAATCATTTCATAATCTGATCTGTACCAGTAGTCTGTAAGTATCTGAATATTTCTGAAAAGGATAGGGGTTTTTACTCGAAGCGTGAAGTAGATTTCCAGTTTGACATTGTTTAATGGGAGTAATTCTCTGGGTGTCAATATGATGTTGATTTCGGTCTTCGGGGTTGATACTTAGGGAATCATTTTCTTAACCGATGTCTAATAGGAACAGGGCTCTTGTTTTAATTATACTTGCTTCTATCACTCGGCTGTATCCTATCGATTGAGTCTTCGACCTTTTGGTAGAAACTAATGGGTGTAAACATGTGTTTGAGACATGTTATGTTTGATGGTTGCAAGTGGATGCAAGTGGTTGCTAATGGTTGCTCGTGGATGCATATACACACATTAGGCACTAGATCGGCTCAAAAACACTCTCATACTGCATATAGATGTGTGTGCATTTTTCAAATTTTTGTGGATGCAAAATGATTGAATCATCACATGGATGTTGCATTTGGATGAATGGTCATGCACACATATAGAAATAATATGTATCAAATAGGAAAATTGCATACATGTTGGACTCATGGCACCGGCATAATTCGCATTAAGGAGGTCAACTGAATTAGTGGACCGCTTGATCTTTGCATTAGATAAGGAACATATACACACACTTTTGCATATGTTCATACAACATTAGAAGTTTCTAAGGACAATGAATGCTTGTGGATGATGGCTGAGTAGATGGGTGATTGGTTGGTAGGACACATTCTTTTTAACTTGAAGATCTCGGGGACGAAATCCTTTAAGGAGGGGAGAATGTAACACCCCATATTTTCTATGAACATAAGAGTAACAAATCAGAGAATAATTAAATTGTAACAGAATAATTAAGGGAAACGGGTAACGCCATTGCGTTCGTCTTGAAATTATGCTTGGAATAGAATCCAAGTTTGCGTAAATCGGACTGCGTATCAAGAAGATATGGCCTTCAGAAGTTTCAATAAAAACCAGCCCGAAATTCAAAATTCAGATTTCCAAATTCAAAACAGACACCCGGGCTGGACGGGAAAATTCCCGCCTAGGACCCAGGTCGACACTAGGGTCGACCTGGGGGTGGACCTGGGTAAACAGGTCGACACTAGGGTCGACCTCAGTGTCGACCTCCCCTCATATTTCCAGATCCGTGGATAGATGCATTTTTCTGTATTTAGACGCCCGTTCTGACCAGATTCGTGACCCCTATGCTATTTAAACACCCCCAAACCTAGCTTTCTCTCCACACAATTTCATTATGCCTATACTCTACCTCTATTCTAATTAAAAATAAAAATGGTGTCGCTACTCTGCTGGAATCAAAACTAGGATCTTCTTCCAATTTGAATAGAGTTAAAAGAGAACAACTGTTTTCTAATCTAATCGATAGTCTACGCCAAAGTAGCGCTATTTAGTTTTAGAATACAGATACCAGAAATCAAGATTTTCCTTTTTGATTGTGAGTACAGTTATTTTCAGATATGAACTTTATTATGATCTTGACATGGTTATAAATCTGAGTCTGAGGTTATGCATATTCTATCTGTCAGATATGTTTCTCTGTGACTATTCTCTTTCTTCTTTCTGCTCTATAGCCAGGCTACTACGAGCCTGCGCCAAATCTCATAAGAGATCAACGCACGAACGCTAAATTTTGGGACAAATAAGGAATAATGCATAACTAGACATGACTAATCTGTGACTGTTTTGTGAAAAGGACATATGCTGTAAATTAGATCTAGATCTGGGCATACTCTGTGATTTGGAAGAAGAGGAACCATTGTATGTTAACATATGACTTGAAACTTGGGGACATAACGCATGTTTAAAAATTAAGATCTGATTTTGAGATGTTATAATTTAAAGATCTAGATTTTTGGGCATATTTTTATACAACGATTCATGACTTGAAAAAGAAGGATATGTGATTTAGGCGTAAAAGAGCTATATTAAATTAGGATATCTATTAGTTGGGAATATGCCTAAATGGGGATTTTGGATATTTGGCATACGCTGAAAACAAAGGCACTAGTTTGGAAGTAGTATGGCATGACTGTTAGGATGCAATTTGGGTTAATTTGACATATGGAATATGTAATTTAACATATTGAGCCTAGAATTGTTATGAACGAAAAAGTATGAATTTGGCATATAAATCAAGTTTTGGGCATAATTGTTATTGTTGCGATTTTGGGTTTTTTTAGAGAATATTATGTACTGTGTAAGTTTAACAAAGTTTGGGGCATATGTTATGTTATGAATTATGACCACGATTTGGGCATGTATGTTTAGGCTTA
The DNA here is from genome assembly GCA_030737875.1 of Allium sativum. NCBI lineage: Eukaryota > Viridiplantae > Streptophyta > Magnoliopsida > Asparagales > Amaryllidaceae > Allium > Allium sativum. Next base: position 414,419,755 of record CM060923.1, on the reverse strand, counting down.
ATTTGTGGTTAGGCAAGACATGTAAATAGAATTTTAAGAAATGTTAAATCTGCTAAACCTGTTATCTGTTATCTGTTATCTGCTCTTCCAATCTGCTGAATTGCCTAATCTGCTAATTCTGTTGAATTGCCTAATCTTCTAATCTGCTGAATTACCTAATCTATTGAATTGCTTAATTTGTTGAAAACTGAATAATTGCAATTTGGGTATGTAATCTGTAGGCTCGATCTAAAATTGAGTAAAACATGTTAATAGAACTTTGGATAATCTGCCGTAACTTGTAAGGATAATCTGCCGTAACATGTAAAGAAGTCAAATCTGTTAAATGGGTTTAATTAGTCTGATATTTTCTGTAATGGGAGAAAGTGGCTATGACATGAGATTAGACTCCGTTTGCGGTGGAAGCCTACCCGGAACCAACCGGCTTAACCAGCAACCGCAAACTGTCAGTCTAATGTGATAGGTCGTAGGCATAACTAAAATATGCTTAGACACGAGGTTAGGTCTGGCTTGTTGCAGAAGTCTGCCTGGAACCGCCCGATATATCCAACAGCCACAAGCTACCGACCTAATCTGAGAGGTCTGTGCATTAATATTTAATTTATGCAAATCTGAGATAAATATGATGTCTAAAACGTGTTGTGTGGATAGGGTTAAACCAACTGGACTGATGAATTTAACAAACCCGTTTCGTGAATCTGTAGGCCCAATACAAAGTTAGACAAACTGTAAGTCTGTTAAAACTGTACATCTGATCCGTTAGTCTGAAAATGTAACACCCCACGTCCATTAATGTCACTCACAAAGGGAATGCATTAACTTCCATGGAGGTTTTAAGTGAATATAGAACAGTAAAATTACAACAAGACAGATATAAAATAGTACTTGGAAATTCAAAAACTTTATTTCATTGTAGCAGAAGTCAAAACATGTTTGATTACATCATAACACCATATTCAACGTCAAGTACAATATCTATCTTGATAAAACAAGTACATAATTCCATTACATGAATAGCCATTAAAAAAGAAAGATAACAAGCTGGACTTTACTTCAGCAGTCCAAGCTTTCCAGAAGGTAAGCGATCCAACTAGACTCCACTAGAACTTGGCCCAACCTGCGGACCTGAAGGGAGAAAAAGGATGGAAAAGAGGGGGTCAGACATAAAGTCTGGTGAATATGATAATTCTACAATACTATTACCAAAATAACTGGACTAAGGCATAAGCTGGAAAACAAGAAAATGTCTATGATGAGCAGATTAAGGACATAGACAATCGCTAAAGGCAACGTTATAGGCGCTCCTAAATACTAAAGGATAAACACTATACTGCACCACACCAGTCACCCTAAAGATTCATCCCACTTAGCTTCACTTAGAAACTTTCCCAATGGCTTTACGTACCCCTAGCTGACTACATAGGTGCCGCCTGCCCCTATCTCCACTAGGTGTACCCTACTTCCCATTATTCGATCGGCTCCCTAACTCGTAGATACCCGTGCTGGCCCCACAGTGGGGTGTATCACTCCCCTAAAGTGGCAACCTGATACAACGGACATGCACGGCTTATACCTACACGATGCAACAACGTCTTACCTACCAGCCCGGGTCCACACACGCATATGAAACCCGTTGGACTTGCGTTGCCACCGCTCCCTGTTTTGGCCTCTTATAGTCAAACCCAGTATGCGTGTCCCGTCCTCGACTTGGGTCGAGCCCACAAAGATACGTTTTGGGATACTGGTTGAAATGGGCCCCCACTATTTACCACAAGCATTCCACCTAAGCTTGTCCCCATTAGTCCATCCCACTTAACCCACTTAGTCATGTTCATTTACATGTGTGTTTGGTTAAGTCTAATCGTATTTCAAATGCCTCTAAAGGCGACCACCAGATTCCTCATGCCACCCAAGGCACCTACTTAACCCCCATGTCCCACCTTACATGATTATTTGGTTAAGTATTTCTTAGTTCATTAAGGCCATAACCTCATAAAGACCTCTCACATTAGACTGGCATTTATGGCAGCTGGATTTGCCGGGCGGGTCCGGGCAGTCTTACACCATAAAAGAGTCTAACCTCGTGTCTTTACAACTGTTATGCTTTAGTTTGGGCCTAGGACCTCTCACATTGGGCCGACATTTGTGACTACTGGATTTACCGGGCGGGTCCGGGCAGGTTTACATCACAAACGGGTCCAACCTCGTGTCGTAAGCATTGATTATTAATAATAATCCACTTTCCCCCAATTTTAATAATTCCCTACTTGAATTATTAATTACTTCCAATTTTTAACAATGTCCATAATTGACTCAATTATGGACATCCATTCATGGTATGCAAAATCTTACAAAATTGCACTCAATTTATTAATTCCTAATATTACCCCTACCCCACGTTTGAACGTTTATTCGCAAAATATATGTTAGACTCGAATAGCCTAACTCATAGCATAAAAGAGATTATCATAATAACAACATGTATATGTGACCAAATGAATCATAATAAGGGGTGAAACTTGCATATGTCCAACTTGCATAGATTATACATGTCATGGACCTAAAGGTGTCAACTTGTTCAAAATTCACCTAATATGATCTCAATCAATTTTCATAAACTTACATATGAACATGTGTGAATCAACATCATCTAATTTTTTAACAACATGGTTTTATATGGGTACACCTAACTCAATAGGCAAATTCCCATAATCAAGTTTTATTTAATTATAGTTTCAAGTTTATGGGTATACCTAACCTAATAGGCAAATTCCCATAAACAAGATCCATTTAAATTAAGAAAAAAAAACATAACTTTAAGCATGATCCAACAACATGATTTTTCAACATAATATAACATGAATTATAACATGGCATAGTATGATAGTATAACATAGCTTGACATGATTCTCAACATAGCACGACATAGCATAAGAGAATTTACAACATAGCATGAAATAGCATATATAATTTACATCATACGACAACATAATAACATAATAAGAGATCCACAATATATAGAATTTACAATTACAAATCACGTCACTTTCTTGTGATCCATTCATAACTGAGTCAAATTAGTTTGTAATAGTCTTGTGAGAATCATCATACTCACCAACAAAAGAAGAGAATTAGAGAGAGTTCTTTGGTTTGATTTGTTTTGTTGAGTAGAATTTAGTTGTAGATGATTAGGCTTCCTCTTCTTAGTTTGTGACGGCTATGCTGAACTCCATGGCAGCAGCATGACGGTAGCTTCTCTAATTTTACAAGTGATTTAGGTCTAGGGTCTACCCACTTATTTATAGATTTTTAGAATTCATTTAGGCCATTAGATTTAACCTAGAAATAACCGCAGCCGTTCAGACAAGATGGGGTTTATCTTGTTGACTCAGCAATGAGTCAGAAGTGACTCAGCAAACACTCAGCATATTAATAAACTTCTATTCATGTCATAAATATATATATTTTTTCTACAATGTACATATTAGATACATCCCCCTTTACTTATTATTGTTTTTATATACATATTAGATACATCCCCTCTCTCACACACTTATTAATATTTTTATATTCATATTAGATACATCCCCTCTCTTACACAGTTATTAATATTTTTATATTCATATTAGATACATCCCCTCTCTTACACACTTATTAATATTTTTATATTCATATTAGATACATCCCCTCTTCTACACACTTATTATTATTTTAGCAACTTTAGTGTTAATAGAAAATTCGGGGTGTTACATTCTCCCCTCCTTTTAGGATTTCGTCCCCGAAATCTTCAAGTCTGGAAGAATGTATATCCTACCATCCAAACGTCCATCTACTCATCCATCATACACAGGCATCCATTGTCCTTACAGACTTCTAATGCTTTCATGTTTAAATGCACAGTGTGTGTATATGTCCGTATCTAATGCAAAATCAGGCGGTCCACTGATTCAGTTGACCTCCTTAATGCAACTATGATCGTGCCATGCATCCATTATGTATGCAAAAGATTCTTAATGCTACATAATACTTCTATATGCGTGCACAACCATCATCTGAATGCAGCATCCACATGATAATACAACCATCGTTCATCCATTTTACTAAATACATCCATATATATATGCAATATGCAATATGTAGTGACTGAGCCGATCTAGTGCCTAAAGTGTGTGTATATATGCATCCACGAGCAACCACTAGCAAACACTTGCATCCATTTTGCATCCATCATACATAACATGTCTCAAACACATGTTTCAACCATAGGATTATCCTAACTAAAGGTCAAAGATACTAATGAGAGGACATACTAAAGATAAGATAAGATAAGCTAAGCGATAAAGGAGAAATTAAAAGACATACCCTCAAAAAGAAAAGGGTACAACGAACGCATCTTCTCTTCTGTCTCCCAAGTTGCGTTGCTCTCATCATCTCCCCATTGCACTTTAACCAGTCTGACCTCTCGATTCCTCAAATTTTGATCTCCGACCCAAGAATGCATGTAGGAGCTCGTCTAATTGTTGCATCACGCTCTATTTCCACCTCTTTAAGCAAGCTCGGCTCTACCACCTCCGCGGTCTTGTGCAAACACTTCCTCAAATGTGATACATGGAATACGTCGTGTACTCTACTAAGTTTCTCAGGCAACTCCACCCTATATGCCATCTTCCCAATCCTGTTTTTTTTACAGGAAACGGCCCTACAAACCTTGGTGCTAATTTCCCCACGGACCCAAAGCGAACAACATTCTGTAACGGAGATACTTTGATAAAAACCATGTCCCCAATGTCAAACTCAAGATCTGTCCTCCTCTTATCAGCATACGATTTTTGCCTATCTTGTGCTGCTTTCATCCTCCTTCGAATCAACTCAATCTTCTCCGAGGTTTCCCTAACCATATCGGGCCCAAGTAGGATTTTATCGGTAGATCCCCACCAACATGTAGGCGAACGGCAAGGCCTTCCATAAAGAGCTTCGAAAGGTGCCATGCCAATACTAGACTGAAAGCTATTGTTATATGCGAATTCTACTAACGGAAGGTGCTCTTCCCATGTACCCCCAAAGTCTAGGATACAAAGCCTTAAAAGATTCTCTAGAATGTGATTCACCCTCTCGGTCTGGCCGTCTGTCTGAGGATGATATACGGTGCTCAAACATAGCTGATTCCCTACCGCCTCTTGTAAACTCTTCCAAAATTCGCTAGTAAAGATGGGGTCACGGTCGCTTACTATACTAGAAGGAATACCGTGCAAACGAACTATCTCCTTAATGTATACAGAAGCCAACCACGGAGCAGTCCTCTTACTTTTCACGGGAATAAAATGGGCGCTTTTAGTAAGTCTATCTACTATAAACCAAATCCCCGTGTTACCCTTCCTTGATCTTGGTAATCCATCCACAAAATCCATTGAGATGCTTTCCCATTTCCATAGTGGAACTTCTAATGGGTGAAGCAACCCACCGGGTTTCTTTTGTTCTGCTTTAACTCGTTGGCACACCAAGCATCTAGCGACGTACTCGGCCACATCCTTTTTCATATCGGCCCACAAGAAAACCCGCTTCATATCTTTGTACATCTTATCCCCGCCGGGATGAATGGTCATTTTTGAGCGATGAGCATCATCAAGAATGGCCTTCCTTAAGTCTTCGTCTTGTGGTACACAAAGTCTATTATCCCTTCGTAACCAACCCTTATCGTCTAGGGTATACCTACGAAGATGGCTTGACGACTCCCCCCCTTTGAGCTTTTCTACTATCTCAACCAACTGTGGGTCGTCTCGCTGTGCCTCACCAACCCGTCCTATAAGTGTAGGTCTAACCTCCAAGGATGCTAACAGACCGGGTACTAAGTCAACGGAGGGTCTAAAGTCAAACATAGAGATGAATTCTAAGCTTTGTCGTTCAACAAACAACGGACTCAAGGACAACCTTTTCCTACTTAAGGCGTCTGCCACCACGTTACCCTTGCCCGGGGTATATGCTATTTCAAAATCGTAGGAGGCTAAGAATTCCATCCACCGTTGCTGCCTTAAATTCAAATCCTTCTGAGAGAATAAGTATTTTAATGATTTGTGGTCAGTGAACAGTTCGAATTTCTCACCAAGAAGATAGTGACGCCAAGACTTAAGCGCGAAAACAATTGCGGCTAGCTCTAAGTCATGCGTGGGGTAATTCTTTTCATGAACCCTCAACTGCCTTCCACCATAGGCTATTACTCTTCCCTCTTGCATGAGGACCGCGCCAAGTCCCGTCCCACAAGCATCAGTATAGATGGTAAACGGTTTATTCCCGTCTGGCAGCACTAAGACTGGGGCTGAAGTTAAGGCTCTCTTTAAACGTTGGAACGCATCATCGCAATCTTTGTCCCACGTAAAAACCAGGTTCTTCTTCGTTAACCGTGTTAATGGAGCTGATATTTTTGCGAAGTCTTTGATAAACTTCCTATAATAGCCAGCCAACCCCAAGAAACTTCTTACTTCGGTTGCATTTTTAGGGACCTTCCAATCTTGGATGGCCACCACCTTTGCGGGATCCACTGCTATCCCTTCTTTGGAAACCACGTGCCCTAAGAACTGTACTTCCTCCCTCCAGAAGTGACACTTAGAAAATTTTGCTTTAAGGTTATGCGCTCGAAGGGTTTCCAACACTTCCCTAAGATGTAGGGAGTGCTCTTCTTTATTCTTAGAAAAGACTAAGATGTCATCCACATAGATTACCACGAATTTGTTAAGGTATTCCCTAAACACCCTACTCATCAAATCAACAAAATATGCAGGGGCGTTTGTCAAACCAAAGGGCATCACTAGCCATTCATAGAATCCATCAGGAGTCCTAAAAGCAGTCTTATCTATACTATCCTCAGCCACTCTCAGTTGATGAAAGCCAGTGGCTAAGTCCAACTGCGAAAACACTGAGGCGCCAACTAACTGATCAAAGAGATCGTCAATCCTCGGCAGTGGGTGTCGGTTCTTTTTAGTAAGCTTGTTTAGTTCTCTATAGTCCATACAAAGTCTAAGAGACCCATCCGCCTTTGTGGCAAAAACTACTGGAGCACCCCACTCCGATATACTACGTCTTATGAACCCCTTCTCAAGCAACTCCTTTACTTGCTTATTGAGTTCCCTCCTTTCACGAGGATCCATGTGGCGCACTGGCAAAGATACGGGTTTAGCATTATCCACAAGATAAATTTGAAAGTCTATCTCCCGCTTTGGAGGTAAGCCCTTCACCTCCTCAAACATATCCGGATACTCCCGGACCACTTCTACCGATCGCAGGTTCTCTACAGACGCGTCAAGCGATTCAAGATAACTTAGCATAACGGAATTTATGGGATTACAAAAGATGTCGAGAGCATAACCAAGGCGAGTCACAAGCCTAACTACTCTCCTTTCACAATCAAGAATGGCCCTATTTCTAGACAACCAATCCATTCCTAAAATTAGCCCATAGCCCGTGAAGCCCAATACATAAGCATCACATCTAAATTCAACGCTAAGTATAGAGATTTTCAAATCCAAACATATCATGGTCAAATGAGCCGAACCCCCAATTGGATTTGAAACGACCAAGGGATCCTCTACTAAACTGGTGTTCAAGTGCTGTGATTCAACTAATGATGCAGAGATAAACGAATGAGATGCGCCAGAATCGAATAAGGTACGGACAGGATGATCAAACAGAAAAACTAAGCTTTCAACAGAAATTGTTCTACCTCTTTCTTGCAGCGGTGGGGCCGCAATAGCCTGAACTTGCCCCCTTGCCTGCCCTGGTGCCATAAGAGCCTGCACCTGTCCTCCCGAGGTAGACCCTGCCCTCTGCCCCTTCTTTGGACAGTCCACTAAATGTCCCGCATCTCCACAATGAAAACAACCAGTCTTCTTTTTCTTTCTACAATCTTTGCTGAGATGGCCAGGCGTCCCACAATTGAAGCATTTCTTCTTCCCTTTGCCATTATTGTTTTTACCACCCTTCTTATTTTGCTGTTGGGGTTTCTTCTGATCCCCTTTCTTTTCAACTGCCTTATCCTCATGCATAAGTGCCATTTCTACTAGCTTTTCAAAGGTGGCTCCCATAGGGATGTGGGTCATAGCCAACCCTTGCAACGGTTCATTCAAGCCTCTAACGAACCTCAAAGCTTTCTTCTCTGGCGTGTTCACCAACTCCAAGCCAAACCTTGCTAACTGATTAAATTTATTGACATATTCCTTTACTGATGAGCTCCCTTGCTTTAGTGCCAGGAATTTTTCCATATTTAAGTTCTCCTCTGCCCTTGAAAGAAACTTTGCCTCAAACCTTTGTCTGAAATCCGCCCATGAATCAATTGGACGTTCCCCGTTAGTGACCTCCCACCAAAACGAGGCCTCTCCCTTCATTAGCCAAGCAGCTAAACGGACTTTCCTCCCATCTTCCACTTCAAAGATATCCAACAATTCCTCAGTCTCCTTAAGCCAATCTCTGGCCTCCACAAACGTCTCAGTCCCTTGAAAAGTTTTTCCTCCCATAGCCTTGAATTCCTTGCACGTCTTTGCAAAAGTGTCAACACGAGGAGGAGGAGGAGGAGGAATGGGTGCAACTAGGGGTGGAGGAGTATCCGCTGGGCCTGCAGTGGTGGCCCTAGCCTCCAAGTATCTCCTAAACCACCCTGGAATCGTCACACCTTCTGGGAGATTAAGATCTTCAGCCATGCTGAAACGAAAAGGAAAGATTCAAAATGGAGAATTCGAAAGATAAAGATAAGGATGTGGCTATTTGGGATTATGTTTTTCATAAAAACTCTCTTTAAATAACATGTTTTTTTTTTTTGAAAGCACTTCTTCCAAAAATACTTTAGAAAAAAAAAATATTTTTCTAAATTTTTTTTTTATTTGTTCTGGTAACCTTATGCTCTGATACCACGTGTAACACCCCACGTCCATTAATGTCACTCACAAAGGGAATGCATTAACTTCCATGGAGGTTTTAAGTGAATATAGAACAGTAAAATTACAACAAGACAGATATAAAATAGTACTTGGAAATTCAAAAACTTTATTTCATTGTAGCAGAAGTCAAAACATGTTTGATTACATCATAACACCATATTCAATGTCAAGTACAATATCTATCTTGATAAAACAAGTACATAATCCCATTACATGAATAGCCATTAAAAAAGAAAGATAACAAGCTGGACTTTACTTCAGCAGTCCAAGCTTTCCAGAAGGTAAGCGATCCAACTAGACTCCACTAGAACTTGGCCCAACCTGCGGACCTGAAGGGAGAAAAAGGATGGAAAAGAGGGGGTCAGACATAAAGTCTGGTGAATATGATAATTCTACAATACTATTACCAAAATAACTGGACTAAGGCATAAGCTGGAAAACAAGAAAATGTCTATGATGAGCAGATTAAGGACATAGACAATCGCTAAAGGCAACGTTATAGGCGCTCCTAAATACTAAAGGATAAACACTATACTGCACCACACCAGTCACCCTAAAGATTCATCCCACTTAGCTTCACTTAGAAACTTTCCCAATGGCTTTACGTACCCCTAGCTGACTACATAGGTGCCGCCTGCCCCTATCTCCACTAGGTGTACCCTACTTCCCATTATTCGATCGGCTCCCTAACTCATAGATACCGTGCTGGCCCCACAGTGGGGTGTATCACTCCCCTAAAGTGGCAACCTGATACAACGGACATGCACGGCTTATACCTACACGATGCAACAACGTCTTACCTACCAGCCCGGGTCCACACACGCATATGAAACCCGTTGGACTTGCGTTGCCACCGCTCCCTGTTTTGGCCTCTTATAGTCAAACCCAGTATGCGTGTCCCGTCCTCGACTTGGGTCGAGCCCACAAAGATACGTTTTGGGATACTGGTTGAAATGGGCCCCCACTATTTACCACAAGCATTCCACCTAAGCTTGTCCCCATTAGTCCATCCCACTTAACCCACTTAGTCTGTTCATTTACATGTGTGTTTGGTTAAGTCTAATCGTATTTCAAATGCCTCTAAAGGCGACCACCAGATTCCTCATGCCACCCAAGGCACCTACTTAACCCCCATGTCCCACCTTACATGATTATCTGGTTAAGTATTTCTTAGTTCATTAAGGCCATAACCTCATAAAGACCTCTCACATTAGACTGGCATTTATGGCAGCTGGATTTGCCGGGCGGGTCCGGGCAGTCTTACACCATAAAAGAGTCTAACCTCGTGTCTTTACAACTGTTATGCTTTAGTTTGGGCCTAGGACCTCTCACATTGGGCCGACATTTGTGACTACTGGATTTGCCGGGCGGGTCCGGGCAGGTTTACATCACAAACGGGTCCAACCTCGTGTCCTAAGCATTGGTTATTAATAATAATCCACTTTCCCCCAATTTTAATAATTCCCTACTTGAATTATTAATTACTTCCAATTTTTAACAATGTCCATAATTGACTCAATTATGGACATCCATTCATGGTATGCAAAATCTTACAAAATTGCACCCAATTTATTAATTCCTAATATTACCCCTACCCCACGTTTGAACGTTTATTCGCAAAATATATGTTAGACTCGAATAGCCTAACTCATAGCATAAAAGAGATTATCATAATAACAACATGTATATGTGACCAAATGAATCATAATAAGGGGTGAAACTTGCATATGTCCAACTTGCATAGATTATACATGTCATGGACCTAAAGGTGTCAACTTGTTCAAAATTCACCTAATATGATCTCAATCAATTTTCATAAACTTACATATGAACATGTGTGAATCAACATCATCTAATTTTTTAACAACATGGTTTTATATGGGTACACCTAACTCAATAGGCAAATTCCCATAATCAAGTTTTATTTAATTATAGTTTCAAGTTTATGGGTACACCTAACCTAATAGGCAAATTCCCATAAACAAGATCCATTTAAATTAAGAAAAAAAACATAACTTTAAGCATGATCCAACAACATGATTTTTCAACATAATATAGCATGATTTATAACATGGCATAGTATGATAGTATAACATAGCTTGACATGATTCTCAACATAGCACGACATAGCATAAGAGAATTTACAACATAGCATGAAATAGCATATATAATTTACATCATACGACAACATAATAACATAATAAGAGTCCACAATATATAGAATTTACAATTACAAATCACATCACTTTCTTGTGATCCATTCATAACTGAGTCAAATTAGTTTGTAATAGTCTTGTGAGAATCATCATACTCACCCACAAAAGAAGAGAATTAGAGAGAGTTCTTTGGTTTGATTTGTTTTGTTGAGTAGAATTTAGTTGTAGATGATTAGGCTTCCTCTTCTTAGTTTGTGACGGCTATGCTGAACTCCATGGCAGCAACATGACGGTAACTTCTCTAATTTTACAAGTGATTTAGGTCTAGGGTCTACCCACTTATTTATAGATTTTTAGAATTCATTTAGGCCATTAGATTTAACCTAGAAATAACCGCAGCCGTTCAGACAAGATGGGGTTTATCTTGTTGACTCAGCAATGAGTCAGAAGTGACTCAGCAAACACTCAGCATATTAATAAACTTCTATTCATGTCATAAATATATATATATATATTCTACAATGTACATATTAGATACATCCCCCTTTACTTATTATTGTTTTTATATACATATTAGATACATCCCCTCTCTCACTCACTTATTAATATTTTTATATTCATATTAGATACATCCCCTCTCTTACACAGTTATTAATATTTTTATATTCATATTAGATACATCCCCTCTCTTACACACTTATTAATATTTTTATATTCATATTAGATACATCCCCTCTTCTACACACTTATTATTATTTTAGCAACTTTAGTGTTAATAGAAAATTCGGGGTGTTACAGAAAACTTGTTAACTTGATTGTTTGATCTGTGAACTAGTAAATCTGAACTCTGTATGTGTGAAACTTGTGAACAAGTTAATCTGAAATCGGTTAGTCTGGGGACACAATGTTAGGAGGGGAAATACTTGTGTCATCTGTTGTGTGGGACACATATTAGTCAGTAACCCTTTCTGGTATCAAAACTATGACCCAACAGTATGTACGGATCCGGGCACGCTTACTGAACTAATTATAAGCAGTTCATTCTGATAATGGCGAGGGGTGTTGATGGTGCGTTCCAACCGGGTCATGTGCGTGCATGGGTCCGGTCCGCTCTGAGGATGTAAGACACCGTGACATCTGTAAATAAGTATGTTCCAATAGGTTGCCACTTTAGGGAGTGATACACCCTACTGAGGGGCCGACACAGGGTATTTATGTATTAGGGAGCCGATCACTTAGGGTAGAATTTGGGGTACACTTAGTTCTGTCTGTTTCTGTTGGGGTATCGTATGTTTTCTGCTAGGGTGGTAACACCTGTCTGTTTCTGTGTGGTATCGTCTGTTGGGGTGGTAAAGGCCCATTACTAGTGTACACCTAATTCTAACATTCTGTTTCCGTAGGGATTATTCTTTTTCCGTCCCTGATTCCGTTTTCGTACCTTCTATCTGTTGGGGTGGTAAAGGTCCATTATTAGTATTATGCTTCTGTACCTTCTGTCTGTTAGGGTGGTAAAGGCCCATTTCTAGCATTGTGTTTCTAAAGAGATCATTTTGTTTTATGTTTAGTCATTAGGACAACACCTAATTCTGTTATACTAGTATTAGTGCAGAGAAGTAAGATGTAAGTAAGGAATATAACTTGGTTTACATCATTCTGTTTCTTCTGTTAAACTTAAGGTATATCTGCAATTCCTGTTGATGTAATCTCTCATCCAGCTTTATTTTCATGTCATGATAATATTATCTGTTTATATGCTGGAAGTCACTGGACTCTCCAGACTTTATGTCTGACCTCATTTGTTTTCGCCCCTTTTCTTTCCGTTCCCCTCCCCCCCCCCCAGGTGTTCAAGGTGGAAACATAAGAGCTTGATACAGATTCTCTCTGCTTGAAGTGTTTGAAGTATTGCTTGGCTTTGACTCTATATTTCCATGGCAGTTTACAATGGGGATTATGGCTTTAAAAACTATGCATTCTGATGGCTTTTGTACAAGACTGATATTTATGTACTTGAATTCCGATATTGTGGTTTTGAAAGACGTAACCAAAATTATTTCTGTTTCTGCTGTAATAAAGTTATAAAATTTTCAAGTACTACTTTATTTGTCTTGTAAACTTTCTGTTCTGTCTACTTATAACGTTCCACCGAAGTTAAGGCATTCCCCTTGCGAGTGACCTTAACGGAGGTGAGGTGTTACAGTTTATAACAAATTCGGATTCAGATATCAAATTCAAAGTTAATTATTACACAAATTTGCAATGTTTGGTTTCAACTATAATTAAATCTTATTAAATATATTTATTTCCACTAAATCGATTTGATTTAATTTGTTTTATTTTTAATCAACCAATCTTGAATTTCTAGATATAATTGACATTTTTGTTCATATCCTGTAACGTTAGTAATTTCCATTTATCGTTTAATGCACAGTAACGAAATATTTAATTGCAATCAATTTATTTGTCATAGCTTATATTCGATTAAGTCTCATTTAATTCATTATTTACTTTATTATTCCGTATATCGTTACATTTTGGTCCTACATAACACTTGTTTGAAATCTAATATGTCAATCTTTTAAGTTACAAGTTTATGCACCTTAACTACATCAATTACGCGCATTAGTTATAATGTATTTCCAATTTATCATTAATGAATTAAATATTGAATGTATAATTGAAGAATTATTAGAACTTTCTAGTTTAAACAGAATTCTGCATTTGCTATTGACAACAACAAAATTTAGATTCACATTGATTTTCCTTCTTATTTATAATTTCTATCCCATGTAACCATACCATTTATTACCATTTTATTCACCACTTTACTTGTAGCATTTATTTTATTGTTTCCATTTAATACCTTACTATTCTATAAATTTCAAATGATAACTACGATACTTGATTATATTGATTCCAGTTGGTTATCATGTCAATACCAAATAGTTAGCCTTTGATTTGTTCCTACTTTCAAATTTTTATAGCAACTTTTATATTTAAAATTTTACCAATTAATTGCAATCTAATTAAAAACATTATAATTTGTCTAAATCAACATTACTACTTCCATTCTAGTTGATATCCTTGCTAATAATCACAATTTTGTTTCTCTTTTAATATTGAATTACATGAATTTATTAAATTCAAACATTTTAAATGGTCATAAATACAGGATGTTACACTCTTCCACACTCAAAACTTTTCGTCCTCGAAAAGACACAGTAGGAAAATTTTCATTTAATATTTTTAACCAAATTTTTTTTCTATATATTCTTACATTCAATTTATTTCAAAGGTATTAACTCACTTGCTTATTCACTCAAAATGAATTACAAATAAAGTCAAAGAAAAAAATAAAAGCCTCCAGACAATCATATTTCATTTGTTATATTTCATTACCCATTCATTTCCAATGTCAATGCTTGGTTTATTATATATATTATCTTCTATCATTATTTAATTTATTTACATTCACTCATTGACATTCATTTTTCAATAATTATATAGAGTTACATTCAATTCATTTTACTTTTGAGTTGATTCACTTTACTTGTATTACATACATGCTTATTCACTTCTATTTATTCTAAGTTAATTCAATTGATTCATTGTTTTCTTCTTTATTAAATCTCATTTACCTTTTTATTTATTTGCATGCATTTAAAACACATCAATTATATTCAACACTAATTCTCATTAGCGCGTTCCATTTACTTCATCACTTAAGCGTTAGTTGATTATAGTTCAAATTCATACAAAATTTTAATTAATTACCATCAATCCCATTTTGCATTTCTTAAGTTAATCTATATTTCATCATTTCTCTTATTTATTACACAAGTTCCACCATTTCAATTTGATTCAATTTCACTATTTCACATTTCTTAGAGTTCCCACTTTAATTTATATTTCTCGGGTTCATTTCCTATTTCATAGTTCAGAAGTTTATAAAATTTCAAGTTTGTTCATTTCTTCAATTATTCTAGAATTTAAGAATATAACTTCGGGTTCACTTCCAAATTAACTTTCAAAATATTAAATATATTATATCTTTTATATAAAACCATCTTATAAAAGATTTAAATGAAATCAAATCTGGTATAACAAGGAATAAAAGTTCTAATTGGTTCCCCGCTCAACTCCTAAAAATAGACGTCGACGATGTGTGCACTCATCACGAAATCATTTTCCGAAGACAAGAGGGGTGTATTTACTTAGTTCAGAAATTCATTTGAAAATAATTTCTATATGTAACAAAATTTAACATATAATGACATTATTTCAAAACCATTATTAAATCAATATTGCAAAACCACCCGAAATTAAAATCTCAAATTCATATTTAACTTCTTCTTATTCCATTACCAATTAATTTTCAATATTTCAATTTTTTCTTAGATCATTCAATAACCAATAGTTTTACTTATTGATTAATCGAACTGAAACGACCCGAACTTCCCCGTAAAGGAAAGCACGGATTGAATTGAGGACAAGACGAATCAAAACACAAACAGAAGAACATTTCATTGCTTATTACAACAATTCATCATAATACAAGAATATAACAGAGTACAAATAAATATTATACATCAGAAAGATGTCAGAGATTACAATACATTACATAGCAGCGGAAACTAATACAAAACACAACTGAAGGAGATATACGGATACAAAGCTTTTCGAATATCATTCCAGCTGTAAACCAGGATCCTATGAATGTAACAACCCGTATTTCGATAACATGATTAAGACGAGAATCAAGGCAGAATTTAATTTTAAATTCTGAATCAAGTGAAACGGGCTATGCCGTTGCGTTCGTCTCGGAAAAATACGCGAAATAGAGTCCGAGTTTTCGAAAATCGGAGTCCGTATGACCAAGATATGGCCTCGCGAAATTTCACGAAAAATTCCCAAATTAAAGTATACTTAATTAAGTGAAATGGGTTGCGCAGAGAAATATATATATATTGATATATATATATATATATATATATATAATTGAAAATTAAATAAATAAATATGCAAAAATGTTCAAAACAGCAAATTAGGAGAGGGGAATAACCGAACCGGCCGATTTTTGAGGTCGACCCGAGCTCGCTGGGTCGACTAGGGGTTAATCCAGGGTGTTTGGCTGTCAACCCGTGGGCCGATTCGCTCAAATGCAGATTTTGCATTTGGATGGTTCTCATGGTCCATCTTTAATCTTAAGGCCCTAGATGGTTCCTACACTTGACTTCTTCCCCAAGACATGCTTTGATGGCTTGGATTGAATCTAGGTTTAATCCTATGGCCTAAAACACTTGCCTAATCTATAAAAAGACCCTAAACCTACCCCTAAACCCTCATTATTCACTCATGTAACTAAACTATGGCCAAATTTCTACTCTCATGGCCTCCATCTCAAATCCCTAGAGCCTATGCATCCAAATCAAGTTCAAATCAAAAGATGCAAGCTTGCTACACCAAAGAGAGGCAAAATCAACGTTGCTATGCGAGTTCCATGACGTTTCTTCAACAAAGGAGGCACCTTTCTTAGCCAAGATGATTCATGCTTCTTTCCCTAGGCCTAACTATGTAAGTTCTAGCTACTTTTAGATGGAAACGGTAGTTTTGATAATGACATGGGATAAAATGAGGCTAAACATGATTATGCGAACCTATATGAACCTTACCTTGCCTCTTGTGTTCATGTTTATGATTTTAGGCCATGTGAGTGACTTAATCATGCCTCTCATGCTATGCATAACCTAGTTTAACTTGCAAGTTTGGATCTTTATGCATGAAATGCTAGCATGAACCTTTAGGAACCACTTTACTTGTGAAACATTGGCTAAGACAAGATTTTGGGGCTTATGCATGTTTATGAACCCAAACCCCTTATGCTAACATGCAAGTTTGTGGCCAAACCCTTTTTGATAATATGCATGTTTGTGGCCAAATTACCTTATGACACTATGGATGTTTAGGGCCAATCTCTTTATGATGTTATGCATGTGGAAGCCAAGCCCTTTTGGCATCATGCATGTTTTGAGACCAATATGTGACATAGTATCCTTACTATGTTGACTCGCTTTGCTTGCGTTGGGAAAACACGATTTTGGGTAGCTAGATAAACATGAACATGTCGCAAAATCTTAACTTGAGTATGACATGTGTTTATACTTGAAAATATGACTTGAAAGATAACATGGAAGATGACATGTAAGTATGCATAAAAGCATGAGCTTGGGAATTTACCTATTAAGTTAGGTCTACCCTTTGGGAATTTACCTATTAAGTTAGGTCTACCCAAATGCTTGAAAACTTGTAACATGTTTTGGAAACATGATGAACTTAGATAATATAAGTGTGGCCAACTCGAGGTTGGGTTGAGTTTGCAACGTAAAGCTACCCGGAACCGACCGGCCTAACTAGTAGTTGCAAACAATAGGACCCAATGTGAGAAGTTGGTCATGTCGCGCTTAAGACCCGAGGTTAGACTAGGTTGTGGTGTAAATCTACCCGGACCCGCCCGGCTTAACTAGTAACCACAACAAGGTCTAATGTGAGAGGTTGAGGGTGCATTAATTAAATTAATGCCACATAATAGGGTTAAGTTAATTTTATTAATGAGGCTTAACCAAATATGATAGGGACAAATGGGTTAAGTAATTTGATTAGGCTAATGATACTTAACAAAACATGATAAGCTTGGGTAGGTTAAGTAACTTGGTTTGCCTAATGACACTTGACCATTTTTATACGACTAGTGGACGGGATTAAGTTAACCAACACTTAATCAATCCAACACGATAACGTGATAAGGTTAAGTAAATTTTCTTAACGATACTTAACCGTATAATACAGTTAATGGATGGGGTTAAGATTAGGCTTAACTAATCTAAACATGGTAATCGGATGGGGTTAAGTTAGCCTCGACTTAATTAATCCAACTTGGTAATTTAATGGGGTTAAGTTAAACACTTAACTAATTTAACACGATGTTTTGATGAGGTTAAGTGACCTATACTTAACCAATCTAACTCGTTAATTTGATGAGGTTAAGTTAACCTATACTTAACCAATCTAACGTGAAAACATGATAAGGCTAAGTCACGAATCACTTGAATATGCTTGACCGATTTGACTCGGTAATTTGACAAGGTCAAGTTAATTTATATAATTAACCAATCTAAAATGATAATTAGACGAGGTTAAGTTATGGATTGCTTAATATACTTAGCCAACTTGACACATGGTTTGTAGGGTTAAGTCTTGGACTTGGATACTTAGCCAATTTTGACATGGTTTGTAGACGGGCTAAGTTATGAACTTAAGTGACACTTAACCCATTAGATAAACCCTAATTCGGAGGATTAGGTAAATAACCATAGTTAACAAGGATTATGGAAATAAGGCTAAGTGGTAAACCTTAGTTAAGGGAAACTAAGTAATAATCCTTAGTCAAGGAAATTTGGACCATTTCTTAGATAGATTAGTAACCCGATACGTTTAATTATGCGTGTAGGAGCAGGATATCTGATTTAGATAAAGACTCCAACGAACTGGGTAACGAAGCAGCGGCTTCGGGGAACGTGAGGATATTCTTGGGATCCCTCTGTGAGCTGCCAGGTCATTATACTAGGCTCACGAGAGGTTGAGGTTGAGGTCTGCGGTAGAAGAACCAAGAATATGCCTTGGTTGCTATGCGAGCGACCTAAAGACTGGGGTGGATAGCAGTGAGTCGGCGAATACATAAGGTGCCCGAGATAGCAAGTTCGTCGATCATCTACCATCTTGAGTCAAGCGTGTACGTACGGAAAGGCAGGGAACACCCAACAGACCATGATTTGCTATCTAATTATGGGTGAGGTAGGCCGTAGGATGTGGGCTGGCCGGAGTGTAGTTCTCATGCAAGATCTTCTCTTGTGTTGCCTTTCGCTAGTTGAGGGAGGGGTCTCGTGGGACCATAGCCACGTGTAGAAAAGCAGACCTTAGCATCTGCATCGGCAGATAAATCTAAAGCTCCCGACCGAGTCCTGTATGTCTTGTTTTGCCCTGTGACAGGACTCGGATGGCACGATGTGATACATGTGCATACAGTTTTAGAAAAACGATTCACGATGAATGCGTGGGAAAAAGGGCGTGGTTGAGGGTTAGCATAATCCCTAGTGGCCTAGGTGGTTTAACCCAAACCGAGATACGAAAGCGTGCAATAGGCAAGCGTAATCCCTAGTGGTGCTAGGTGGCGTAAGTCCTAGTAGTTCAAACGATGATTCATATGGAAGAGCCTAGCTAGAACAAGGGTGACAGTCCAAACGATTTCAAGGATAATACGACATGAGGAAGCCCGTACGAGGTACGGCAAAGGATTGAACTTATATACATGGAAAGAAACATATGATTTGAGTAACCTATATATGCGATATTAGGTTGACATGGAGCATTACACGACTTTGAGCACGGGACATTCATGGTTAACACATGACGCGGGTAGGGATACTAGTGCGAGAGGTGCAGAGCAAATATACATGTTAGAACTAGGAAGAATATACACAATAGATACCGTGGGATGTTAGACGGGGTAGATACCTTGGGATAATGCACTCGATAGAAATCTGACGATGTGAAACCTTGACTTATCATAACATCGTAGTTTATCATGATACCTTAGTTTACCTTGCCGCAGTAGTTCAACCGGCTACCCTGGTTTATCTATCTTGTAGTTATCCTTATGTTTACTTTCAGTTTATGCATGTCATGTTACCTTTACCTGTTTTTATACTGAAAGTAGATAGGACTTACTCAGTCTTTTTGACTGACCCGTTTTGTTTCGCCTCTTTTCTTCCGTTCCCCCCCAGGTTTCAGGG
The DNA here is from genome assembly GCA_030737875.1 of Allium sativum. Lineage (NCBI taxonomy): Eukaryota > Viridiplantae > Streptophyta > Magnoliopsida > Asparagales > Amaryllidaceae > Allium > Allium sativum. The sequence continues at coordinate 414,399,829 of CM060923.1, read as the reverse complement.
AGGAAACAATGCTGGTTAGTTCGGACTTCTTCTGCTTGAAGGTCATCATGGATGGCTTGGACTTCTCTTGGCTATGGCTACTTTACTGTTTTACTTGGGGAATAATTTATTAAAAAGTCTTTATGCTTCTTTACTATTGCAAGACAGGTTTTGATGTACTCTGATGTAAAAGGCTTTAGACCTTATTTATTCATGTTATGAAAGTTTGATTGTACTTCCGCTATTTATATATGTTCTGTCTTGTGATGTTTCTGTGCATGTTTACCAATAATGCCCCTCTAAAGCTAGTGCATTCCTTTGCGAGTGACCCTAGCGGAGGCGGGGTGTTACATTTGGTATCAGAGCAGAAGGTTACTAGACTGGGCAAAAGTTTTTAAAGACCTTCTGAAAATTATTTGAAAAACCGTTTACAAAGAAGCATTTTTCAAGAAAATTTTCTTTTGAAAAGAAAAAGGCTATTCCCCAAAGGCCATTAGCATTATCCTTGATTCCTTGATCGAATCTCTTTTCCTTTCTTTCCTCCATCTGTAGTCACAGTGGTTTTGGCTGCGACTAGTCTCTCTAGCTGCGTAAGTGTTTCCCGTACGATGGAGGTGGTTCTCGAGAGACCGTTGCAGAGTTATGCATGAAAGGATAGTAAGAACAAGGATAAAGGATACGAGCTCAGGGATAAGCAACATGTAGGTATGGCTGAGTCCTAAAAGGAGGGAGAAAGATGAACAATGAAACCCATGACGAGAGAGTACCTTTGGCATGGTGAAACGGGACGGATAGTTAAGTATCATGGAACAGGGACAAGATCATTCGGAGGGCAATAGTATGCTCTCATTTCTAGGGTACCTCAGAAGGAGGGTAACGATCTTGTTAAAGGTTTAGCTTTTCTTCTCTATCATCCTGTCGGGACTTTGTTTTGATCACCGCATCTTTTAAGTCCGCTTCGATAGTTGAGTCTCTGCACCTTAGTACTAGCGTAGTAGAGGATCCCGTTTTTGTCTCAAGTCCTATTGGAAGATCGGTCCATTTACTCATGGCTTGTTTGGATTTGAGAATGTCTATATCAAGTGTTGAGCTTGGAAATAATGCTTATGTTTATAAGTTGTGGATGGATTCTAGGGATGAAGTGGTTATCTAGTAAGGGGTGCCACTCTCGGTTTTGATAGGAGGGTAGTTAGACTCTTGACTAGCCTTGGTAATACCCTCGAAGTCTCGTGGAACCTTTTGGGTTTGGTCATGATTAGTTACCTAGAATCCCTGGATACCTCTATTGGAAATTTGAAGCCCGATCGAGTGGTGTTCACCGATAAGACGGATGGTTTATTTCACTTATGCATGGGTTATAGAAATCACCCTAGTAAGTGCGCTTGATAACCTGGTTTGCATCTGTTTACTTCCAAGAGAAAGTTCTTCTACGTGGAATACCTTATGGTACGAGGTCCGAGATTCACTAGTGAATTTTGGAAAGCTTGCATGAGATCATGAGTACGCAGTCATGTTTGCGTCAAGTATTCTAGGAAAAGGATAAGTGCAAGTGGAACGAGGGGCGACGAGGAAATGAGTTCCAACTCATGTTATGGAAACAGGAAGTAAGAAGCTGCGAAATCGTGAAGTAAAAAGGGGCGGTCAAGGCACGATGGAACTAAGCTCAAGGTAATGCGACTCAGGAGACTGAAGACTAAATACGCGCATGATATCTCTTTTTGGGAATATATCCTTGATCCCTGTTTTTCTGTTGAGCTTGCTTTTAGGCTATCTTTTATGGACATCCTCTCGGTCCTGTCTCTGTTACAAACCCCGTACGGAGTTTGTTTTGTTTATCTTCTCGACCCTGTTTCAGGGAATCTTAGGTAGAACCCTATGGATGTAAACATGTATTTGAAACATGTTATGGTTGATATGGTTGCAAATGGTTGCAAGTGGTTGCTCGTGGATGCGCGAATTTACATTAGATATTAGCTCGACTCGGTCACATTTCATATTGCATATGCACGAGTATTTATACTTGTTTATGGATGAAATCGAATGTATTATCATGCGGTTGTCACATATGAATGAATGATTGTGCACGCATATAGTATCTATATGACTAGGACTATTTGCATACATATTGGATTCATGGCACTATACATATTTTTGCATTAGAAAGATTATCCAGGCCTGATCATTAGCATTAGCTAAGGAACATGTACACACACGTTTTGCATATATTCATACAACATTAGAAATCATCTAAGGACAATGGTTGCTTGTGGATGATGTTTTGAGTAGATGGATGATGGACGGTAGGATATGTTCTTCCTAACTTGGAGATTTCGGGGACGAAATCCTAAAAGGTGGGGAGAATGTAACAACCCGTATTTCGATAACATGATTAAGACGAGAATCAAGGCAGAATTTAATTTTAAATTCTGAATCAAGTGAAACGGGCTATGCCGTTGCGTTCGTCTCGGAAAAATACGCGAAATAGAGTCCGAGTTTTCGAAAATCGGAGTCCGTATGACCAAGATATGGCCTCGCGAAATTTCACGAAAAATTCCCAAATTAAAGTATACTTAATTAAGTGAAATGGGTTGCGCAGAGAAATATATATATATTGATATATATATATATATAATTGAAAATTAAATAAATAAATATGCAAAAATGTTCAAAACAGCGAATTAGGAGAGGGGAATAACCGAACCGGCCGATTTTTGAGGTCGACCCGAGCTCGCTGGGTCGACTAGGGGTTAATCCAGGGTGTTTGGCTGTCAACCCGTGGGCCGATTCGCTCAAATGCAGATTTTGCATTTGGATGGTTCTCATGGTCCATCTTTAATCTTAAGGCCCTAGATGGTTCCTACACTTGACTTCTTCCCCAAGACATGCTTTGATGGCTTGGATTGAATCTAGGTTTAATCCTATGGCCTAAAACACTTGCCTAATCTATAAAAAGACCCTAAACCTACCCCTAAACCCTCATTATTCACTCATGTAACTAAACTATGGCCAAATTTCTACTCTCATGGCCTCCATCTCAAATCCCTAGAGCCTATGCATCCAAATCAAGTTCAAATCAAAAGATGCAAGCTTGCTACACCAAAGAGAGGCAAAATCAACGTTGCTATGCGAGTTCCATGACGTTTCTTCAACAAAGGAGGCACCTTTCTTAGCCAAGATGATTCATGCTTCTTTCCCTAGGCCTAACTATGTAAGTTCTAGCTACTTTTAGATGGAAACGGTAGTTTTGATAATGACATGGGATAAAATGAGGCTAAACATGATTATGCGAACCTATATGAACCTTACCTTGCCTCTTGTGTTCATGTTTATGATTTTAGGCCATGTGAGTGACTTAATCATGCCTCTCATGCTATGCATAACCTAGTTTAACTTGCAAGTTTGGATCTTTATGCATGAAATGCTAGCATGAACCTTTAGGAACCACTTTACTTGTGAAACATTGGCTAAGACAAGATTTTGGGGCTTATGCATGTTTATGAACCCAAACCCCTTATGCTAACATGCAAGTTTGTGGCCAAACCCTTTTTGATAATATGCATGTTTGTGGCCAAATTACCTTATGACACTATGGATGTTTAGGGCCAATCTCTTTATGATGTTATGCATGTGGAAGCCAAGCCCTTTTGGCATCATGCATGTTTTGAGACCAATATGTGACATAGTATCCTTACTATGTTGACTCGCTTTGCTTGCGTTGGGAAAACACGATTTTGGGTAGCTAGATAAACATGAACATGTCGCAAAATCTTAACTTGAGTATGACATGTGTTTATACTTGAAAATATGACTTGAAAGATAACATGGAAGATGACATGTAAGTATGCATAAAAGCATGAGCTTGGGAATTTACCTATTAAGTTAGGTCTACCCTTTGGGAATTTACCTATTAAGTTAGGTCTACCCAAATGCTTGAAAACTTGTAACATGTTTTGGAAACATGATGAACTTAGATAATATAAGTGTGGCCAACTCGAGGTTGGGTTGAGTTTGCAACGTAAAGCTACCCGGAACCGACCGGCCTAACTAGTAGTTGCAAACAATAGGACCCAATGTGAGAAGTTGGTCATGTCGCGCTTAAGACCCGAGGTTAGACTAGGTTGTGGTGTAAATCTACCCGGACCCGCCCGGCTTAACTAGTAACCACAACAAGGTCTAATGTGAGAGGTTGAGGGTGCATTAATTAAATTAATGCCACATAATAGGGTTAAGTTAATTTTATTAATGAGGCTTAACCAAATATGATAGGGACAAATGGGTTAAGTAATTTGATTAGGCTAATGATACTTAACAAAACATGATAAGCTTGGGTAGGTTAAGTAACTTGGTTTGCCTAATGACACTTGACCATTTTTATACGACTAGTGGACGGGATTAAGTTAACCAACACTTAATCAATCCAACACGATAACGTGATAAGGTTAAGTAAATTTTCTTAACGATACTTAACCGTATAATACAGTTAATGGATGGGGTTAAGATTAGGCTTAACTAATCTAAACATGGTAATCGGATGGGGTTAAGTTAGCCTCGACTTAATTAATCCAACTTGGTAATTTAATGGGGTTAAGTTAAACACTTAACTAATTTAACACGATGTTTTGATGAGGTTAAGTGACCTATACTTAACCAATCTAACTCGTTAATTTGATGAGGTTAAGTTAACCTATACTTAACCAATCTAACGTGAAAACATGATAAGGCTAAGTCACGAATCACTTGAATATGCTTGACCGATTTGACTCGGTAATTTGACAAGGTCAAGTTAATTTATATAATTAACCAATCTAAAATGATAATTAGACGAGGTTAAGTTATGGATTGCTTAATATACTTAGCCAACTTGACACATGGTTTGTAGGGTTAAGTCTTGGACTTGGATACTTAGCCAATTTTGACATGGTTTGTAGACGGGCTAAGTTATGAACTTAAGTGACACTTAACCCATTAGATAAACCCTAATTCGGAGGATTAGGTAAATAACCATAGTTAACAAGGATTATGGAAATAAGGCTAAGTGGTAAACCTTAGTTAAGGGAAACTAAGTAATAATCCTTAGTCAAGGAAATTTGGACCATTTCTTAGATAGATTAGTAACCCGATACGTTTAATTATGCGTGTAGGAGCAGGCTATCTGATTTAGATAAAGGCTCCAACGAACTGGGTAACGAAGCAGCGGCTTCGGGGAACGTGAGGATATTCTTGGGATCCCTCTGTGAGCTGCCAGGTCATTATACTAGGCTCACGAGAGGTTGAGGTCTGCGGTAGAAGAACCAAGAATATGCCTTGGTTGCTATGCGAGCGACCTAAAGACTGGGGTGGATAGCAGTGAGTCGGCGAATACATAAGGTGCCCGAGATAGCAAGTTCGTCGATCATCTACCATCTTGAGTCAAGCGTGTACGTACGGAAAGGCAGGGAACACCCAACAGACCATGATTTGCTATCTAATTATGGGTGAGGTAGGCCGTAGGATGTGGGCTGGCCGGAGTGTAGTTCTCATGCAAGATCTTCTCTTGTGTTGCCTTTCGCTAGTTGAGGGAGGGGTCTTGTGGGACCATAGCCACGTGTAGAAAAGCATACCTTAGCATCTGCATCGGCAGATAAATCTAAAGCTCCCGACCGAGTCCTGTATGTCTTGTTTTGCCCTGTGACAGGACTCGGATGGCACGATGTGATACATGTGCATACAGTTATAGAAAAACGATTCACGATGAATGCGTGGGAAAAAGGGCGTGGTTGAGGGTTAGCATAATCCCTAGTGGCCTAGGTGGTTTAACCCAAACCGAGATACGAAAGCGTGCAATAGGTAAGCGTAATCCCTAGTGGTGCTAGGTGGCGTAAGTCCTAGTAGTTCAAACGATGATTCATATGGAAGAGCCTAGCTAGAACAAGGGTGACAGTCCAAACGATTTCAAGGATAATACGACATGAGGAAGTCCGTACGAGGTACGGCAAAGGACTGAACTTATATACATGGAAAGAAACATATGATTTGAGTAACCTATATATGCGATATTAGGTTGACATGGAGCATTACACGACTTTGAGCACGGGACATTCATGGTTAACACATGACGCGGGTAGGGATACTAGTGCGAGAGTTGCAGAGCAAATATACATGTTAGAACTAGGAAGAATATACACAATAGATACCGTGGGATGTTAGACGGGGTAGATACCTTGGGATAATGCACTCGATAGAAATCTGACGATGTGAAACCTTGACTTATCATAACATCGTAGTTTATCATGATACCTTAGTTTACCTTGCCGCAGTAGTTCAACGGGCTACCCTGGTTTATCTATCTTGTAGTTATCCTTATGTTTACTTTCAGTTTATGCATGTCATGTTACCTTTACCTGTTTTTATACTGGAAGTAGATAGGACTTACTCAGTCTTTTTGACTGACCCGTTTTGTTTCGTCTCTTTTCTTCCGTTCCCCCCCAGGTTTCAGGGAGGAAACAATGCTGGTTAGTTCGGACTTCTTCTGCTTGAAGGTCATCATGGATGGCTTGGACTTCTCTTGGCTATGGCTACTTTACTGTTTTACTTGGGGAATAATTTATTAAAAAGTCTTTATGCTTCTTTACTATTGCAAGACAGGTTTTGATGTACTCTGATGTAAAAGGCTTTAGACCTTATTTATTCATGTTATGAAAGTTTGATTGTACTTCCGCTATTTATATATGTTCTGTCTTGTGATGTTTCTGTGCATGTTTACCAATAATGCCCCTCTAAAGCTAGTGCATTCCTTTGCGAGTGACCCTAGCGGAGGCGGGGTGTTACAATGAATATAAATCTGCAAAACCAAAACTAGTAGCTGCCCGTGTGGAAATAGGGGCACCCAGAGTTTAGGTTAAAACAATAAACTCCAAGTCAGTCATGTGATTGGTGTGAGAACTTAAACAGTTATTAATCTTTATTTTAAAGTTAGGTAAATCCAGGGACCACGCTGTATAACACGGAACGGGTTTCCTCCCAAGAATACCAGTGCATAAAACAACATCAAATTGCTAAATAAAGAACAATGAAGCTATTATAAGACCCAGGTCCCATCACACAATGCAACACAAGCCGGAGGATAGGGTTTTACCTTATAACAGCCAAAGAATACTTGATATGCTAAATTTCATCTTTTATTATTACTATAAGTGTATAATGTCAAAACAATTCCAATTATAAGTATCAATCATAGACGGCATAAGTGCCCCATACCACTATGTCGCCATATATAGGTTTACAATCAAAACCGCAGAGCCATCGGCTCCACATAGTCACCGATATATCCGAGGTGCCTCGCAATCCAACAACCACACAGGTGTAAATAATATGAATGTCAGGGCTGGTAAGTCACTGACACCACCCTAGCTAGAAAGAAACGCATGCCCTCCTTGAGGTCCTCTCCCGTTTTTGGTTCACAACCGGGGTGTGAAGCTCGCGAATTAACGTTACACAAAGCTATGCCATACAGGCGGTGCTTTGATCATCAACAATAAGACTTTGCTTTTCAACAGAAGCCTTGATCATTTGCATCTCAGCATGCCACACAGGAAATTAACGCTATGCAACCAATATCATTCACACAGAATGAAATCTGATGTCAAACACACATCCATTTACAAGTCTGTTCTGGGTCTGAACGAAACCGGAGGAACCATATTCCTCGCGTATCCATCGATCTCCAAGTATGTCTGGACGATCACCAACTGATTCCCTCCTCTTGGGTGTACATCCCAATCAAGATCATCAGTAATTATCCAAATGATGTGAAGACCTTCGGTCTTCGACCACCGTCTTCATCCTCGACCCCTCAGTTATTCAGAATGGGATAAACCCGGTCTTTCTAAATAACTCGCGTATATAATAAACAAGTGTTACACAAACACAACATACGCCTCATTCCAATTCAGAATATTCTTTTCTTCAAATATTCACACCTATAGGGAAAGGTTCCCATTAATTTTATCAAAGATAAATTCTTTTAAATTTATTCTTTAATCTTCTTTTGCATTCCAATTCAAACCAAATTATGGTTTATCCAAACTAGTCGGGATTAACGAACCTTACCGAAGTAATAATTTGTTTTAAATTTCCCTATCCCAACCTATTCATCCCATGAAGTAAAACTGGTAATACTTCATATCTATCACCACAGTGTTATCGGTAAATTCAATTACCCTTTCACGTTCAAATCTAATTAAAGATTTAACTATCGCCTGGAGCAAAACTGGTGATACTCCATTCTCGATCATTTCAATCTAATTAAAGATTCATTTAAACTCCACTTGGTTTTAATCTTCCCAAAAATCAATATCAATGATTGTTTAACTTGGGAAATCATATCTTGTCTTTAATTGGGTTAAAGAACCAATGTCATTTAAAATACGGTTCACGATAAACCCAAAATCACATTCTATTTCAATTCCAATTAAATATTATGTAATTGGTATAATTCATTAAATCTAAATAAAAAGATTTAATCTTTTTCTCAACTGGGTTAGAGAACAGTGTTAATGAAGACACCATTCACGACAAACCCAAATCCCATTTGATATTAAATACAAGGCTCTGAATAGAAAATATATCGGCTTATATTCAATATCAAATAATACAACTAACAATTATCGTATTGGAAATAACGATATAAATATATCTTTCAAATTTCCATAACAATATATGTATAATCACGAAATCCAACATCGAAATATTCCGAAGACAATTTCGATTCAAATCCATTTCCAATTTATATATTGGAAATTCTGCCTATTTTTAAAACCATTTCAAATCCAATTTATTTATTTAAAAAAAATAATTGAATTATAATTCTAGTTCGAAAATAGTTCATTTTGATAAAAATCTATTTTTATCTTTTAGAATATGGAGCTTTTCATCCCATTTCTTTCCAAATCATTTCTTATGATTTTACACTAATTATTGATATTTTTAATAATTTTATCAAGGCCCGTACAGTTGATTTCCATCAACGACCATCGAACTGCACTTACAACGACCTTTTCCAAATTTGATTTGGACATAATTCCGAATCCAACCGTTAGATTTCTAATTTCTTGTATTCGTTAGAAAGCTCTTTTCGATACGAACCCAACAATTTCGGTTTTAGGAGATCCGACGGTCGGATCTCCCGCAATGTCCATTCGAAGTCAATGGTCGAAATTCGCGAACCGCCGCAGCGCGGCACATTCTATTCAGGCCATTATATATATATATTATATATATTTCATCGATTTCCTTTTAAAACATATTTTATAAATCGTTTTAAATTCGTTTTCAAAACGATTTCAACTTCATATTCAATTTCAAATCAAAATTGAATATTCCATATCATTGATTTATAAATGATAATATTTTCAAAACATGATATTTTGAAACCAATTCCTTTTCGATATTCATTTTAAAAATGAATAAATTAGATATAAATATCGTTCACGTCAAAATAGTGTCAATCTAATCGACCCGGCTTTATATATATTTAAATATATTCGTGTCCATCCCAAATCGGACATCAAAATCATATTTTGATTCTTTTATGAATATTATTTGAAAATATTCGTCATTTTAAAATAATCGTTATTTTAAAATATTTATTCTTTCTGAACTAGAATCAGACACAGTCAATTACCATATAATTTGATTATATGGATTTCATACAACACACGTACACCACAACAACCAAACACAGTCAACCATCATCCAGAGTGCATTCTACACCGTATAAGCATCAAATATAAATATTTAACACTTATAACAGCCTGTCAATCAATCGATCGACATACAGCTAATTATTGGGATTAGTGTATGTCCAATTTCATCCCAATACCCGTGTGGGGTTTTCAAACAACAAACACAGATTTATTTGTGCAGTTGGGCGATGTGTAAAATTTATCGTCCCAATCAATATCATTCAAATGTGTGTACATAAACAAATCGTCCGATTTGTTTATAAATATTTATTTTATATACACGTTAAAAATAATATTTTTAACTATAAAATATTTATTCATTCCCCATCACACAATTAATTTTCACAACAGATCAATCAAACATACAAGTCATCCATGGTCTGTGGACGACGGGTGTCGGGTGCTGCTAAGCAACGTCTGCATCCTAGTATATATTTCAACTAGAAATAAAATAAAAGCGAGAAGTTCTCACGGTGGGATCCACTCCGCCATGCTTTCCTTCTGAACTGTTCGGTTTTCGTTTTGATTTCATTCGATACCATTGCCATCTTTTCCCGCTGTTCACAGTAAAAATCATATTTTTATCGCTTTAACCCAATAAATAAAAATCATATTTTTATTTCTACTTCATATATTTTACAACACTTCTTTCTATATAAAACTTTTATTTTTATGTTTCTACTTCTTATATAAAGATCGAATTTTTATTTCGCTTCATATATAAAAATCCTTCCTTTCTACATATAAAAACATCGCCTATCTATATATAAAAATATCACCTTTCTATATATAAAAATATCACCTTTACTATGATAAAAATATAATCTTTTCATCGCTACTTCGTATATAAAAATCGAATTATTATTGCTATTCTATATATATATATATATATATATATATATATATATATATAAATCGAATTTTTATCGCTACTTCCAAAATGAAAATCAAATTTGTCTACAATGGACAATCCTATTTTTCTTCAATTAAAAAACAAATCTTTGTAGTTAACAAAATCTAATTTTTTTTCTTTTTTCCATTAAAAATCATAACTTCCTTTCGAAATATAAATTATAAAAATCACACCTTTCATCTTGCTAATACACATATAAAACTGATTTTTAAAATGCTAATTACATCATATAAATAAACAATAAAAACTCACCTTATTGGCTTGTAAAAATTCAATTTTCTTAGATGGAGGGCCCCACGCCGGCGATGACGTGGCGAGGGACGGTGTCGAAGGCAGCAAGTGGTCGGGGAGGAGGCGCATTGGCCATGGAAGATCGGGGACTGTTTTACAAAACTGGCAAAGGGTAAAAATCGATTTTTTTTTATTGAAGTGGGGCCTACGGTCGGGGTTGGTGGCTGTGGGGGCGGCACAGGGGTCAGGGACTAGCGCAGGAAGGTGCGGCTTCTAGTGCGGCGGTGGCGTGGGCCATGGGGCTGGCGGCGGTTGCCTTTGGGTGGAAGGGGGTTTCCAATCGATTAAGTGAGGAGGGTAGCGTGTTGTTGAGTCGCAGAGGAGAGGAGGCGGATCCGGCACGGTGGCGGCGGCGGTTGATGGGAGGGGGGCGTGATCGTTTTTTGTTTCTTTTTTTTTATTTCTCTTCTGGCAAAATGCGACTGGGTGGGGGAGACGAAATTTTAATTTAATTATTTAATTCTATATAAAGTTGCTTTTCCATTCGAACTCAAATTTGAACCCAATGAATGTCGCCCTTAGCTACTTACCCCCATTTTGAACACAATGGGATATGTATCGTAAGCTGATTCGATCGTTTCAATCAGTTTTCGTCAAAATCAAAATATAAATCTATATATTGAATTTGAACGCACATTTCAATTTATCAGGGCCACATACTGACTCTGAAAATTCCAGAAAATATTTTCTAGCTTCGTATTGACGAAACGGTACTAACAAAACTAATTTCGTCAAATTCTAAGACCGTTTGAAAAATGGTCTTTTTCTGGTCGATCGAAATTGACAGAAACAATCAAAACACGTATTCTTTCGCCACGCTCACATATTGCTTCAGAAAATTATGAATTTTGAAACCTAGCAATAACTCGACATCCTGGATCTAACAAAAGTGGTTTCGTCGAAAACAGAGGTCGTTCGCAAAATTTCCATTTTTAAGGGCTATATTTTCCATAACGACTATTCTGAATTTTCAACTGGGCATAACTTTTTATCCCCGCTATGAAATTTCAATTTTTTGGATTCGTTGGAAAGATATTCTCAAAGAGATTCTAATATTTTTGGTTTCGCTAAAATCCGGTTTATTGTGAATCCTGTACATTCATTTGAACTTTAACATTGAATTTTCGAACTACCTTGCCATTTTCATTTCGTCTTATATTTAAAATAAAATATTTATATTCTAACGTCGATTCAAATAAATATATACGTTCTAATTTTATTCAACATAAATTTCTTGTCGTTATTATTTAAAATAATTCATTTTAAATATTCAAAATTCATTAAAATTGCCCAAATAAAATTTTTAAATTGGCTCAGATTTCCGGGTTATTACAATCTCCCCCACTTAAAACTTTTCGTCCCCGAAAAGGAACGAATCTGAAAGTTGTTTTACAAGCCAACTCAACTTTCATTATTTTCATTATGGCTTAAGTTCTTCAACTTTTCAGTTTCTAAGAACTTTTCAAATTTTTCAAAAATTTGGCTAACACCCTAAATTTTCGAAAAATTTCTCCATAACCTCCCCTGCACGGGAGCACTAGGAAAATCCCGAAATTGCCATACAGGCCTCTCCAATCCAAAAAGAAAAAGAAACAGCCAAGCGGCTAGCCAATCGGCTCATAAAATCATTAAAAAACCCAAGAAATGTAATAAATATGTACCTATTTTTCGGGCAAACAATTTTATTCCTCTTCTCTAGCCTCCTTGCTATGACTTGTTCAATGTATATACATGTACATATATCCATTTCCAAACAATTTTCAATTCAGTTTAACATTTGTTACAATTTAGCTAAATGGTTCAAATTTTAATTAATCAACCAATAATCAAACAACACAATCAGCAATCAATTTGTTGATTAGCTTTTCAAAATCATAATTTTGATACATAGTCCAACAATCAGATTTTTGATGTCAAATCACAATAAGTAACCCTATCTAGTTTTGGTTCTCAAACCAGTCAATTGGAATTATATAGATATCCCACTTTCGAAACTCGAGCGTAAATATTGGTAATGTGATCACAATTACCAGTATCACCCCCGGGCGACTAGAGTGTGATTCTATATCTATCCAGTATATTAAAACTTCGTATACCCGTGGATCAGACGTATATGCAAAATCTTTATATACTTGATTGTCCAAATCAATATAAAAATAATATTCAAATACGAATAATAAAGTATAAATTTTCAAAACAAAATTCGTTTTCATTTTAAAAATATACTCTTCACGCTCGTTCCAGGATACTCCTGATCCCATCTCTAACGAGTCATTCCCATTGGATATTGCTAATCCAATCTCTAATAAAATAAAAGTGAGAAGTTCTCGCCGATGGATCCACTCCGCCATGCTTTCCTTCTGAACTGTTCGGTTTTCGTTTTGATTTCAGTCGATACCATCGCCATCTTTTCCCGCTGTTCCACAGTAAAAATCATAGTTTTATCGCTTTAACCCAATAAATAATAATCATATTTTTATTTCTACTTCATATATTTTGCAACTCTTCTTTCTATATAAAACTTTTATTATTATGTTTCTACTTCCTATATAAAGATCGAACTTTTATTTCGCTTCATATATAAAAATCCCGCCTTTCTACATATAAAAACATCGTCTTTCTATATATAAGATTATCACCTTTCTATATATAAAAATATCACCTTTACTATGATAAAAATATAATTTTTTCATCGCTACTTCATATATAAAAATCGAATTTTTATTGCTGTTCTATATATATAAAAAACAAAATTTATCGCTACTTCCAAAATGAAAATCTAATTTTTCTACAATGAAAAATCTATTTTTTCTTCTATTAAAAATCAAATCATTTTAGTTGACAAAATCTAATTTTTCTTCTTCTTTTTTTCATTAAAAATCATAACTTTCTTTCAAAATCTAAATTATAAAAATCACACCTTTCATCTTGCTAATACACATGTAAAATTGATTTTTAAAATGCTAATTACATCATATAAATAAACAATAAAAACTCACCTTATTGGCTTGTAAAAATTCAATTTTCTTAGATGGAGGGCCCCACGCCGGCGCTGATGTGGCAATGGATGGTGCCGAAGGCAGCAAGTGGTCGGGGAGGAGGCACATTGGCCATGGAAGATCCGGGACTATTTTACAAAACTGGCAAAGGGTAAAAATCGATTTTTTTATTGAAGTGGGGCCTACGGTCGAGGTTGGTGGCTGTGGGGGCGGCGTAGGGGTCAGGGACTGGCGTAGGGGTCAGGGACTGGCGCAGGGAGGTGCTGCTTCCAGTGCGGGGGTGGCGCGGTCCATGGGGCTGGCAGCGGTTGCCTTTGGGTGGAAGGGGGTTTCCAATCGGTTAAGAGAGGGGGGTAGCGTGTTGGTGAGTCGCGGAGGAGAGGGGGCGGATCCGGCACGGTGGCGGCGGCGGTCTCGCGCTGGCGGCGGTTGATGGGAGGGAGGGCACGATCGTCTTTTTGTTTCTTTTTTTTTCTCTTCTGGCAAAATACGACTGGGTGGGAGAGGATATGGAGTGGGGGAGAGGAAATTTTAATTTAATTATTTAATTATTTATTTCTCTATAAAGTTGCTTTTCCATTCGAACTCAAATTTAAACCCAACGACTGTCGCCCCTAGCTAATTACCCGCATTCTGAACACAATGGGATATATATTGCAAGCTGATTCGATCGTTTCGATCAGTTTCCATCAAAATCAAAATATAAATTTATATATTGAATTTGAACGCACATTTCAATTTACCGAAGCCACATACAAACTCTAAAAATTCCAGAAAATTATTTTCTAGCTTCGTACTGACAATACAGTTCTAACAAAACTAATTTCGTCAAATTCTGAGACCGTTTGAAGAATGGTCTTTTTCCGGTCGATCGAAATTGAAAAAACTGTCAAAACACGTTTTCTTTCGCCACGCTCACATATTGCTTCAGAAAATTATGAATTTTGAAACCTAGCAATAACTCGACATCCCAGATCAAACAAAAGTGGTTTCGTTGAAAACAGAGGTCGTTTGCAAAATTTCCATTTTTAAGGGCTATACTTTCCATAGCGACTATTCTGAATTTTCAACTGGGCATAACTTTTTATCCCCGCTATGAAATTTCATTTTTTCAGATTCGTTGGAAAGACATTCTCAATGAGATTCTAATATTTTTGGTTTTACTAAAATCCAGATTATTTTGAATCCTGTACATTCATTTGAACTTTGACATCGAATTTTCGAACTACCACGCCATTTTCAATTCCTTTTATATTTAAAATAAAATATTTATATTCTAACGTCTAAATATATACATTATAATTTTATTCAAAATAAATTTCTTGTCGTTATTATTTAAAATAATTCATTTTAATATTCAAAATTCATTACAATTGCCAAAATAAAAAATTTAAATTGACTCAGATTTCCGGGTTATTATACGAACGATAAACGATGAAAATCTAATATTATCTTAAACAAAATAAATATTCATTGATTTTCAAATAATTCTTTATATATAAAAAAAATATAATTCAAAACAATATTACGTCAATTAGTCCTATTCAAGTGTTTAAAAATCCTTATCGATGCCTTGGTGTCCCAAGTACCGACCAGAATTCATAAATACTCAATGGAACAAAATGACACAATACAAAATTATTTTGTATCAAAATTACGAGTACACTCTCTCATATACACTCAAACTCATTCTAGGGTATTACTACCCCATATCTAATGAGTTAATCCTAAATAGAGCCAAGGTTTTCGCTAAACCAAAGCTCTGATACCAAATGTAACATCCGGGATTTTTGATCATTCAAATTGACAAGGATGCTCAATGTCAATTTAAACAAATCAAAATACTGGTAGTTATTCGGATTAAAATAAGAAAAATAAGAAAGAAGAAAGAAGAAAACAATCACATAATCTCACAGCGGAAGGACAAAATATAATAAATAAATAAATAACGGTTCATGAAGCTGTTAAAACATACATTTGAATATATTTTAAAACAATTATCAGAGTTAACCACCATTAACATGCCAATATTTTCAGCGGATTAATAATAATAAATACGTCTGTTGAGCTCCATCTTCATCTACATAACATAGTCTTCAATAACTGAAAATTCAGGCTGACCGGAGCGTAAATGAAAAGACAAAAACACTTTGATCAGAACTAAAATATTCTCATATCAGTTAAATCAATTTCATGTGATAATATGAGTGTAATAATTTATGAGATGTTACGGGAAATTCGATCTCTTAAGGATCCGTCAAACTAGATACTATATAGTATAATAAGCTATTATAATAGTGTCTATGTTTAAATATAAAATATTAAAATAGCATAAGCGGGATTACCATTATTACCCTTACACTATTTATAATACCATAGCATATACAGATACCATAAAGTCCACAGTAACGTAGTGGCTATCAAAGGGCACTCCATAGGTACGGTACAAATCAAAATCGTAGGGGCTCGATCAGGATAATATGACATGGCAAACGAGGAATGCTCAGAGTACGAATATACTAGTTGCACGCCTGGACTGGTGGTAACGCATAGTCACGACTACCGCCCACCTCGAATAACACTCCCAAATTACGGATGTGCATCAAATCAAATCAATCAAACCGAGGGACTATAGTAATAAAGGAAGAAGTGTTGCCGATGGAGGTAGGTAACCCACACTTGGTCATTGTATAGCCCTGTTTTAGTCATTTTAATTATGACCTGAAGGTCAAGGACATCCATCATCATTCTCTTTCTTCAAATCCATTAATCGCCTCCAAATAAACCTACTTCATTCTGGAACTCCACCGTGTACATAGTTGTTAATGTGGTTTTGGGTATTGGCAGAGAGTATGACAATATCTGTTCCCAGTCTGTTTAACAACCAAACATTTAAATCTTTGACGCCGGCCAGTTCTTTTACATTTCAAAGATGTTCATACTTCATATCAAAGTATCTTATTTTGCTATAAAACTCGTTTCAATAGTCCAAATAGAATATTTCATATTAAAATCCCATTTAAAACAAATTTAAAATCTTGAAACAATTCCAACTTTAAAATAATTTGGATATTAAAATAATTAAAAGTATATTAAAAATAATTTAGATACGTAATTGAAACAGTTTGAAAATAAATAGTTTGTAATAAATTAGAATTTTCATATTTAGTAAAATCCAAAGTTAAAATATTAAAGTAGTTTATAAAATAAATAAATAACTATTTATTGAAATGGTTTATTTAAAATAATTAATAAAATAGTTATGAGGTAAAATATTTTATAAAGAAAATAATTATTATTAAAATAGTTTATAAGATGGTTTAAAAATACTATAGATGGAATTAGATTCGTTTCTTCAAAAATAATAATAAACAAAATGGAAATCATAATCCAGTTTCAATTCAATTCGGCTAAATTTCGATACCTCAATTCAAAAGGACTCAACTTCCCATTTATATTTCAATTTGATTCAACAGTCCAATTAAAATAATTCGATTTAACAATTGAATTCAAATATTTGCAATTTCAATTATAATTCTCACTTTGAATTATTTCAACTTATAAAATCTCAAGTTTGCAATTTAAGTAAAACTTTAAATCAATTTAATTTAAAGCAAAATTCAAATATGGATAACGGATTCAATTTGGATAAATTTAGTTCATATTCAATTCAGTTTTAGCTTCTGTTATCCACATTAACGAACTCTTTAAAATTGAAATTTTATTTTCAAAGCTCAAGGTTCAAATTCAAAGAAAGCCAATTAATAAATCATTTATATTGTTTTTAAAAAATATTCCAAAATTCAAGGTTAAAACAATTTTTATTTAACCAATAGGTGTCCGTATATAATTTTTATCCTATGGCCAAGTAATGCTTAAAATTTAATTTTAGTATTTTGGGAAAGGATATATATCATTTCAATCCAGATCAGGGTCATAGATATTTATCATATCAACCTACATAATTTATTCATTTTGATGATTAATTCCGAGTTTGTTTGATGCCGGTAACATCTAAGGTAAATGGTTAAGATTAATTAGCATAAACAATGGTCATAACAAAATCAAGATGAATAATGGATAAATTCACACAACGAGCATCAATATGTCAATATATCAAATCCTAACCATTCATCACATCAATACACATAAACAGTCCAATATCGTATAAATTAACTAATTATCGGATGTTAGGTTTTAAACAGTAATTAAATGTCAAATTTTAACTTAATTGTAAAACTTGATCTAACAGTCAAATTAAATTACACTAATGATGCAAATCAGTATAAATATACAATTTAAACTACCAACATCAATCAATACAATCATATCATAACATGATATTAATTTAACACATATTAAAATATTTTAGTTAGGCGTGAGTGGGTTTAATAACTCACCTTTGGTTTTACACGCGTTTGAGATCCAAAATAGGCCCAAAATTTGACAATCTCCAAATCCAACCCACCCAATATCATGTCGTTTGGAATTTCGATACGATTCCAACGCAATAAACCGTGCGTCAATCTGAGTACGTATAAAAAATTTATACAAGTTTAAAAAGTTGAAATTCAAATTGAAAATAGAATAAAATAAGCAATACACATCCTCTCTCTCTCTGCCACGTCACCTATTCTTCTCCTTCCTCCCTAACGCATGCTTCAGCAACTGAAAAAAAAGAACTCACCATGGCCGATTGTTCTTTAACCTAATCTCCCTCCGCATATCACGGAATCACCTCCCATCTGCACAATTAACCTTCTCTCCTTGAATGCTTCCTTCTCATCATTAACATGTCCAACTCGACCTTACCCAAATCAACGCGTCTAATGCATACACGCAGAGTCATTTATAGGGGTGCGACACTTTTTGTCGTAGAATTCCACCAGAATTTGCCATCCGATGCTCCTTTCCCTTGTGATCATGAATACGATCTCCAAATCTCATATTAATCCCTAAATATACTGTGAATCTGAACCCTAATTGCTAAAACCCATTTTTCTCTTCACTGTAAAATGTGGCCTTAGGAAAATAATGAGATTTCTCCCTCAACAATAGTATGTGATCGAAGAATATATTCATCTGAGTTGAATGAGACAAGTTTTAGAAATTTTCGATGAGAGATTTGCAAGATATTAATTTTTGAATGAGGTAGAAGCCATTGTTGTTTCTTTATTTTCTTCAGAGTGGCGGCCTAATCAGAGAATAGAAAATGAAGGTAGGGTTAGGTTAGAATTAGAGATTATTTATACATAGGAAGTTAGATTAAAATAGATTTGTAAAAGATGTATTTCTAGTCAAAGAGTTTCAACGGTTTAAATAAACAAAGTATTCAAATTTTCATTTGTACATCTTTAATTAAATTTCAAAGATTAAATTATATTTGATTAAAGTTCATTAAATGTATTTATATATTAATCAATATTATATTAATTCAATTAACTTTCTTTTAATTCAACCTCTATGAATGACAAATTTTTTTGTTTTGATTACCGAAAATTTACCATAATTTATAACAAATTAAGATTCAGATATCAAATTCAAAGTTAATTATTACGGTAATTTACAATGTTTAGTTTTAACTGTAATTAACTCTAATTACATATATTTAATTCCAGTAAATCGATTTGATTTAAATTGTTTTCTTTTTATTCAACCAATCTTGAATTTATAGATATAAGGACAAATTTTCAAAATAAGCTTGTTTTTCAAACTAATAGCAGATTTATGCTAGTTTTGAAACTATTTGTAGAAATAGGCTAGTTTTTGGCAATAATCGTTCAAAAACAAGCCTATTTCTGCAAATAGTTTCAAAACTAGACTAAATCTGCTGTTAGTTTTAAAAACAAGCCTATTTTGAAAATTTGTCCCTTATATTTTTATAAGGGGCGAACTTCACAAATGCGTCCACATGTATTTTTTTTAAACAACTGGCCACTTCAGCGTTGAGGTGGACAAAACTAGCCTATTTCTGCAAATAGTTTCAAAACAAGCCTAAATCCGCTATTAGTTAAAAAACAAGGCTATTTTGAAAATTTGTCCTAGATATAATTGACATTTTTGTTCATCTCCTATTACGTTAGTAATTTCCATTTATAGTTTAATGCACAGTAACGAAATATTTAGTTGCGATCAATTTATTTGTCATAGCTTATATTCGATTAAGTCTCATTTAATTTGTTATTTACTTTATTATTCCATACATCGTTACGTTTTGGTCCTACTTTAACACTTGTTTGAAATCTAATATGTCAATCTTTTAAGTTACATGTTTATTCACCTTAACTACAGTAATTACGTGCATTAGTTATAATTTATTTCCAATTTATCATCAGTGAATTAAATATTGAATATATAATTAAAGATTTGTTAAATCTTTCCAGTATAAACATAATTTTGCATTTGCTATTGACAAGAACAAAATTTAGATTCACACTGATTTTCCTTCTTATTTGTAATTTCTATCCCATGTAACCATACCATTTATTTCCTATTAATTCACCACTTTACATGTAGCGTTTATTTTATTCTTTCCATTTATAACCTTACTATTTTATAAATTCCAATAATTACTACGATATATATTATATTGATTCCAGTTGGTTATTATGTCAATACCAAATAGTTAGCATTTGATTTGTTCCTACTTTCAAATTTTTATGGCAACTTTTATATTTAAAATTTTACCAATTAATTTCAATCTAATTAAAATCATTATAAGTTGTCTAAATCAACATTACTACTTCCAGTTTAGTTGATATTCTTGTTAAAATCCACAATTTTGTTTCTCTTTCAATATTGAATTACAGGAATTTATTAAATTCAAACATTTTAAATGGTCATAAATATGGGATGTTACAATAATTGTTGTTGCCAATAAACATATTAATTATGTAGAACATGGGGTTTTAATGTGCAAATCATATTTGTAGTGTTCATCAGAATATATACATATGCAACATACAACTATGAATCGTTTGTGAGTGAAACCACACATTTATGCATATAATAGTAATCAAATAAATGTAATCTAAATTACATGGATGTCTACGTGTGCACAAAAAATTGATATAAGATTATCAAACTATATCTACAATGCTTATGAATATACCACCAGATTTGAAGTAAAAAACTTTCAGATGCAATAAAATATTCCATGTTTGGCTTGATAAACTTGTATGCAATTAGGTCAAAGATGATATGCATTACAATACATGTATTTATATTCATATTTATCATTATAAATATTTAGAATCAATATATTGATTCCTAATGCTTCTTACATCGTATTATTGTGAATTATTTATATTATAAACAATGTATAATATATATCCTCTAATAATCTGGAGCACCTAAACATTTTAAATTAGGTGCTTATGTTATCGATTAACTTACATATTTAAACTATTATAGGTATGTTGTTCAAGATACCTTTTATAGTCAAGTCAGAGCTCAAATTCAAACTAGTAGTGTTTATGTGTCAATACACTTATATAATAAGCCATATGTGTACGTACTTGACTTCATGTGTCGTATAATCTATTAAATAAATATATATATATACACACACACACACATATATATATATATATATATATATATATATATATATACACACACATGTGTATATCTACTACGTGTCTTTGGTTGTAAACAACTACAACCCAAAACATATCATTATATGTATTTTTATTAAAATAGCAGATCCAAGAATTTAAAACTTAAAACACTGTATAAAACAAAATTGCATAACTCTAAGATTTTGTGATCACTCAGAGATTCATACTTTATTTAATAAAACCAGATCCAGATTTTAATTCTTAACACATATGTACAACGTCATAACCAGTACGTTTATGTGTCAAAAGAAATCAAACCAGGAAATTAAATCCAAAATTAATTATGAGTAATGAAAGCAACTTCTATCCACTGTTTAACAAAAGATGACAATGATTCAAAATATGTTGAATGATATTTACAGTTAAATTATGATTCATATGCTTAAGATTTAACAATATAAAATCTAGAAGTACCTGAAACGGAATTAACATCAAATATTAATTCATGATTTCTTTTTATACTTCGTATCAATATACAATTTAAAGTTGTATCATATATATATGTGTATATATATATATATATATATATATATATATATATATATATATGTATATGTGAGCGTTCAATGACACTCCTTATTTTGCATCCCCTATTAGCCTTCCTATTTTCCACTTTTCGTTTATATTATTTTAAGTTGAGTGGGAGGTGAGAGAGTTAGTGGAAGGAGAGAGAGAGGAATTGTGTGGTGGAAAAGTGGGAGGCTAAAGAACAGGATTTTGTTCACATCTTTTTTAGGGATGTGAACAAAACACTCCACCCTGATTGGTGGAAATCAGGGGACCCATATGGACCCCCTTGATTTCCACCAATGAGGACCGAGTGTTTTGTTCACATCCCTTAAAAGATGTGAACAAAATCGCACTCGGAGGCTAAAGGGGTGCTCACTATTTGGGGTGCCATTGAACCTAGCTTATATATATATATATATATATATATATATATATATATATATATATATTACTTATACTGACAGCAGAGTCCAAATCATTATCTCGCTTACACGTGTCCTCTAAACTCTTTATTTCGTTCTTTTACAATTTCATTTCGTTTTTTGCTCTTTCGCCGAGGCAACAGTTATCTTCCCCAATTCTATATATATATATATATATATATATATATATATATATATATATATATTACTTATACTGACAGCAGAGTCCAAATCATTATCTCGCTTACACGTGTCCTCTAAACTCTTTATTTCGTTCTTTTACAATTTCATTTCGTTTTTTGCTCTTTCGCCGAGGCAACAGTTATCTTCCCCAATTCTTGACGATACTTCCTCTTTTACTACTCCCAATTCGAATGGGATTTCTGAAAATTGAAGATAACATTCCGATTTATTGTTCATTTCCCCAGTATAATTCCGGCATTATCTCCTTAAACGAAATTTATTTTTTGCGTTTCTATTTTCCAGAGTTTCCAATCAAAACTTCACAACAACAAATCCTTCCGATTTTGGAGAAGACCTACGTTTCACATTTGGATTCGTTGATATCTTTGGGAGCGGATGCTATGGATGAATAACTTCGATTTAAGGTTTCAAAGTAATATTTAAACCTAATTAGTTACTTTTTCTTTAAATTTCATTTTAAACACGATATTAGTTTAGAAACATTTTTATTAATAACGAGTTCATGTTGACAGTCCCTCTTTGTTGTTCTCTTTGTTTTTAATGGTTGTTGCCCTGTTAATGAAATAAGCTAAACATCATATCATGAATTTGCTATAACCTGTGCTGCTATTCATAAAAAAAATGATGCCTCTGTTATTTATAAATGTTAGGCTATTTGGGCTTCTGATATTTGGTTGGACTTTGTTTTTTAAATTGCACAAGTTACCTTTTAAGTTTACTATACGTTAGATGATTTCATCAGCAGCAACTACTTTATTCATACTACATACTACGAAACACAACAATATTATAGTTAATCTGTCACTTCTTAGAATTTTAAAAGTTGAAATCATCGAATATAAACTGAACACAGTAATACAGTATGGTTATAAGTTTTGCAAATTAAGTTCATCCGATCTTTTTTTGTATTACGCCTACTGGTTCATGAACAGAATTCCATATACAGATTCGTAAATTTGTAACTATTCTTAATTTGTTATTTAAATACTATAATATTAAAATAATATCTAATAATCATGTAGTGTGGAGTTATGATATGAAGATTTCGTTGACTTTTTGTATGGGAAATTACTCCCCCTTATGAAACATATATTGTTTTTAGTCTTAATATCATAACTCAATGTTACAAAATTGGGAGTTATCTTATTTACAATCTTTGGTTCAATTAAAACTGATTTTATTGCTATTTTTGTTTTTGTACGGAATACATTCTTCATGGTAGGAGGCATAAAATGTACACACCAATTATTTGATTTAAACTATGGTATTCCAATACAACTTCAACTGCAACTCCATGACATGATTATTTAAATGTTTTTTTAAATTATGTCCTTCTGTTTTTTTTTTTGTATACTACATAATTATAGATGGTGACTTTGAATAAAAGTTACACCGAATAAGCATACATGAAGTACAAGTTGCTTGGATGTGCTTGGTTAATTGTAAAGGGTGATTATGATAGGCTGGACACTCTATTGGATTTTATATTTATAAGTGGATACCATACCAACATTTGTTATACATTGAAGCGCATAATACATTTATTACTGTAGGCAGAGCAATTTTCATGATATTACCACGTTTGTAAACTGTCCTACATTCGGCATTACTAAACTGTGACATGAAATTGTCACATAATATCCAAATGATGTTTGTCAAAGCATAATAGACCAATTAAAGTTTTGAAATGTTATGTAGCTTCGGAGAATCAACGATGCTAAAGCACTGAAACTTGAACCTTACTAGACTTTGTATATGTGCCTTCAAGGTATTGTTTTTATTACAAATCCAATTTCAATATAAAAAAAATATAAAAAATTGAACCCTGGAAATATCTGTACTATACTATAATTACCCAGTTCACAATGCCTATATCTAAGCTATGCCACGTCATTCTAAAGCTGAATCGTCTTTTGTCTATTTTTTTAATCGACCATACCTCTACCCACAGTTTAACCATCCCCTTTCTGTTTCTCCATCGGCTGTTACATGCGCTATGCTAGAAGGTTTCAATTGTTTCCTCCATTCATCTAAACCTTCTTCACCCACCGTATAGCGTCAGGTAGTGCTGCTTCCTTCATTCCCTTTTGGTATTTTTTCACCTTTATATGAATTCAACCGATTTGCTAACATTTGATTCATTTTTGTTCAATTTCCTTATTTTAGTCTTTTTCAAACTGTCGATCTGGTGTCCGGTTTTGTGCTCATCCGTTGGATGCTTCCTCGAGTGTCCAACCCGTCTTCTGCTGCGGTGTGGATTGGCTGTTATCCTCTTTTATTATTCAAAGTTTGTCCTGTTTTTGTGTAATTATAATTTCTGCCTATTTTCTACTGTGGGTTACTCTTTGCTAGGTACCTAAATTACATTTTCTGCCAATTTTATGTTCGTGGATTCACCTGTTGGTGTACATGCTTTGAAGTTCTGTTTATTCTGATTTAGTGCTCAAACTAATTTTGTGGTTTACCACTTCCTTGAAAAAATAAATTTGCATTCCTTTTTTATACCTTCAACTTTTTTGTTTATTCTTCTTAAGACTTTTTGCTTTACAAAACCGGATCATTACCTAATTCAGCATTTTATACATTTTTCTTTATACTAACATATGTTTTATACAGCTTCTGTATTTGATATTCATGAATTTAGAACCGCTAATCTTTTTTTCCTTTTTTTTTTTACTTTTTACCTTAAGAATTTAGTATTCCAAACTGTAACAATATAACCCGCAGTATAACTAAATTCAAATTTTTATTAGAATAGCTTTCAGTTTGCTGTTTTCATTCTAAAACTTTACGCGTTAAGAATGTACTCTACTGGAAATCCGCAATAAAATTTTCTGTTGCCTTGATGTTCAAATATTCACATATACACTTACATAGTTTGAAGTGCTACTGATTTTGATTATGATATGAACAGAGGAAGAACTGGGATGATGAAGGAGGTATTAGAGAGAAAAGGAGGAAGACAAGGTTGGAAAAGAAGGTTAAGGTAGAGAGAGATATTTCACAATTAATTCATCCATGATATTCCCCTAGCATGAATACAACTTTATAGCCTCTCCTCATAACAACTTGCTGAGGACGTGGCATATTTTAGGCGCCATTACATACCATGGAGCCATAAAGTAGCGCCAAAATCAAAAAGCAGATAACGGAAAAATACATAGTACCCTATTCTATAATACTTATTTTAATATTCATAATCCACTAGCTTTTTAGGTGCATGTGTGATTCTTTTCGGACGTGTAGCTCTGTCCTGTATGTTGTTAGCAATTGTATCTTCATGTACATGGTTAGCGTGTGTATCAGATTATAACCTACATATCGAGTTTTCTACTAGACATCCATTTCATTCCCAATAGATTAATTATAAGGCTACGAATTTTAATTACCAACTGATCGAATTTATCAATGGGAATTTTGTGGTTTTTTTTATCAAGTAGAGATTGATTTCTTCAATTCTAGAGTCTGAGCTAATAAACTTTGAATGAATTTATCAATTAACTTTATTATTATTTTTTATTCAACCTTTATGTTCTATATTCTAAGGACCTTTGCTTTACATTTCTTAATTCAACTTTATGTTTTCTAAAAAATTTAAATTTGATATTTTAAACCATGAATTTTTTGGCCATTTACACACTTAATTTTAAAGGCTTTGAACTTATAAATTTGTGATTTCCTTTTTAAATGTTTCAACCTTTACGTTCTTTGTTCTAAAGACTTTTGTGAGTTCTAACTTTGGTTTTTTGTTTTTTATTTTTTACTTTTGAGCTTGAACTTTTTTCATCATGACATTCTTGGACATTTAAGCACTTCAATCTATTTTGACAGCTACATAATATTTTAGCCATAAGAACTGGTTTTCCTTAGATTATATTTTTCCCTTTTTTTAAAATGAAATGAAGAATAGTTTGGAATATAAAATTGATTTTAATTTATGAACAATTTTCCAGATAAAATAAGAAGATCTGTTATTTTGCGATGATAGAATTTGTAGTTTTTGTTTATTATTTTCACCACTTATTGTTCCTATGTGTGATATTATTAATATTCACTTTTCTTACCTTTGTGGTTTCTTTGCAATAAGAAATTGAGTTGTAAATTTTAATTTTTGGACTTCTTTTTTGCTGCTTCAACCTTTGTATTCTTTATTTTTAAGGCGCTTTGGTTCAACTTTGTTAGTACTAACTTTAGGTTTATAAAAATTTTAAGCTTCAACATTATTAACTGCGAAACTTTTGGGCATTTGCACACTTTAAACTGTGCAAAATGAGATCTTTGGTACATCAGTGTTTTGCTCCTTTTTCTTTAAATTATGGTATATTTTGTACTGGTAAGTAAAATTGGTTTTTCCAAAATTACAGCTGTCGTATTTGATATTCATGAATTTGGAAGCAATGATCTTTTTAATTTTAATTTTAATTTCATAGTCCAAATTTGTAGTGTTTCAAAATGTAAATTGATGTCTATTGCATTATTCAATTTAGATGCTTTGAAATATAAATTTCGAATTTGTATTAGATAGAATAGCCTCCGACTTGATGTTTTCACTTTATTACATTAGGCATTAAATTCTTCTTCCACTAAGGTATGGATTAGACTTAATCATCTTTATTGCTAAAACTACAAATTAGTGTTTTAAAATGTAAATTATGCAAACAACATTCAACGCATGTATTAAATGTGTTTTTTGGCTAAGAAAAACATGGACAGTTGATGTGTAAATCGTGGTCTTGACAACTCACATATATTAACATGTCAATATTAGTTTTGCATTGTTCTTCCATCAACTTCAGCATTGTTGGCAAAGTCAGCCAGCTCATCGATCTTTTCTATTTGTAACATGGAATGAAGAATTGTTTTGAAAGCTAACATTTAGTTTATTTTACAGACAAATTTTCAGATAAAGAAGATCTATTACTTTCCTTTATCAAATGGTCAATGCTACTGTAATAGGAATAAACAAAGTATATTCTGTTCTACATGATCAAATTTATGAACTCTATTTTGTGTTTGATTTCTTTGTGTTCGGTTTATTTTCTCTTGAAGAAAAATAGCTTTTTTAATTAACCCGTTTTATTATTGTTCAGGACCATAGAATTGTTTGCCTCATCATACCCAGTTGTCATATGCAATCATAACAGCCTTTAGTAATTCAAAATTAATCATCTGTTTTCTCCATTTGTAGCAAAAACTTTGTTTTGTGTTCCCATGCTACTATTTTGATTTGTATTTCCATTCAATTTCTTAAACCCACAAACCAGTTTTCCTCTTAAAATTGTATTCCTTGATTAAATAATTACATAAAGCAAACGCAAATCATTTTTAATGGTATGTTGTTTTTTTCCTTCCATTCATATGATGCAAACATAAAGGAAACATTAATTTCAGAAGAATTGTTTCCTTTGTTCACATTAACTGACATTATGTACATTTTCTTCATCCTGTACCACACAAATTCAAAGCTGCAAATGCAAATTATATTTCTTGGAACTTATCTAAATGAATTGTATGATCTGCTCCTACCTTATTACTCCACGTTTACCATAATTTTTTAAGAGCATAATTTAGAAGTAACTGTATTATAATTAACTACATTATATTCGTTAAATATAATGCTTTCCTACCAGGCTTCAGTTTTGATGACCATATTTCTCATCGATAATCTGAAACAATTTTTTTGATTAGTTTCTATTTCAATGGCGTTATTTCACTACATAAAAAAACTTATTTTGTACATTAAATTTCGTTCTTTTCTGCCTTTATATCCTTAATAACAGTCACATCGTGTAATTTACATTTTGTTCCCACTATGACTATTTTATTGCGAAGAATGTATGTCAATTTTTTACTTACTATATTTATTGGAAGTTATTATATAACCAAAGGTTAAAAAAGAAAAATATTAGTCATATTGTTGTCTTTCAGCTAAACCATACTTTATCGATTTTCCCCCTGGAATGTTAAATGTAAGCAACTATATTTGAACAACAAAGCGTAGTTCTTCACAGCTACGTTTACAATTAGTAGTTTTTTTATATATATTTGCTCTAAATCAAATATTTACCCTTCGTTTGTTTTATATTTATAATTTGTTTACAAACCGTCAGTATATATTGAGTGGAAGTAACAATTGCTGCAAGGTTAAGAAAGCTGTCAGAGTAAGTTTATCCCATTACGTAGCATATTAGGTTGTTGGTTTAATTTTACTTGATCAGTTCATCAAAGTTGCTTACATGCTGCTGTTATTAAGTCTTTTAGCTAGGCAAATGAAAACCATGTTTTTAGTTGATATTTCATCATTATATATGGGGACAATCTCTTATGGATACTTTTTTGGCAGATAGTTTTAGACTAATGTCTGGGCATCTTCCAAGGACAAAGCATGTTGTAAAGCTTTAAACTGCAAAGGCAAGGGTTGAATGAAACAATCAAGTTAACTGTCATTTAGTAAACAAAATTATATTTACAGGACAAAAGATTGGAAAGTAATAATAAATAAAATTATCTCAATTTAATTAATTATTATTAATATAAAAAATCATTAATTTAATACTTGAGTGCTAAAACTGACCCCCAAACAATTTTATATCCATGTATTTGATAAGAGTTAGATAACATCCATTCATCTTTCTTTCAAATGGAATTTTTTTCGCTTGATGTAAGTTGGTATTTTTTTTTTCCGATTATCAATAACCATTTAGGTCAACTGATCTTCTGTATACTGTTGTTCAAGCGTAGAAGTGCTACCTATGTATCCCCTTACCTCTCCTTTGTGCTGCACTATCTAGGTTGTTCTTTAGTAGTTTCTATTTGATAATATGATGGACTGGACAGTGGATTTATTTTTTCAGTGCGCATTGTTGAATGGAAAACAATATCACGCACCTTTTCGTACTAAATATGATTATATTACTTACTTTAGGTTATAATTTTTATTAAAATTGTTACAAGTATTGCATTTTTATCAAACATGTATCTTGAGTGTAATCTGAAGAATATAATATAAGTTTTTGTTAGCACTGAATTTATATACCAAACTGTGGAATTGGCACTAAAATCGAAGTGAATCTTTCAAATTTTTCTGAACAAACCAAAATTTCATAAATCCATCAATTTACTGTGATTGTCGGTTGGTAAAATTATGCCTTCACTATTATAACGTTACTTTACTTTAATATCGGATGTATACATTAATCTGATTGTGGATAGACAATAGGTGTTGTTTGTTATTTTCATACTGAAATTATGTAATGCGCCCCCATCAATTTGAAGTTCATTATATGATACCAATTAAAAGATATCGCAATCAACGTTTTTATGTTTATGTCCATCCAGAGTAAGATTTTAATTTTGTTATTAGCATAAAACTAATTAAACTATAATGATCCACAAAACAATGTACACATATACCCTACTGTCTTTGTCTTAGTTAAATCTTAAAGACAATTTTTTTTCAATTTGGTTCATTTTTAGTACAACATAGTACCCTAGAAGCTACATCAGTGAAATGCATGTGTTTATCAGTTACCTTTCCACCAGCTGCCATTTAATTCATTAGTGTAAAAAGTAGAACATTTTGCCACAATAAGAGTGGTATATTTTTTAATCATAGGTCATATGTGCTTCTGGTGCATATTTTAATGTGCAAACTTTTACGGGCTTTTCCCATCCATGTTATATTCAGCAAATTCTGAATTTGTTTCTTACTGTTGGTACCTAATCATAAAGAAAGATGAATGAAATCATTTATAAAGATATATGGATGTATAAAAGCTAAAGCCTATGTGGTCGTACAACTTCAAAACTTCAAAACGAGTAGTGTTAATGTCATGAAATCATTTATAATGATATATTATTGACGCATAAAAGCTAAAGCCTTATATGGTCATATAGCTTTAAAACTTTAAACCAGTATTGTTAATGTCATGAAATCATTTATAAAGAGATATGGATGTATAGAAGCAAAAGCCTTACGTGGTCATAACACTTTAAAATTTTAAACCAGTAGTGTTAAGTCATGTTAAGTGATAGTATTTTAACATGGTTAACAATTTTTTTGGTTAGGATAACTATGTTCATATTCTCATGGACTGACACATCTACTGGCTTGAAACTTCAATTTCTCATTGGGTTTCTTTCTATATAGCTTCTAAAAATGAGAAGGATAGTATATAATATGGTTCGTTTGAGCTTGATGATGCTTCATTTCCTTAAAAAAAATTGATCAACTAGGCTTTTATGCATATTAATGCTACTGTTCATAAGAATGATTCATTTAATGAATCAATATGAGGAGAAACAAGATAATTAAAAATTGAAAATCTTGGTAGTGGACAAAGAAGATTCGAAAGCAAGTTTGATTCATTTTTCAAATGATTTTTGTGATTTCCGAGGTCCATCAAGAAAATTGTGAAGGGAGAAATAAGGGCCATGGACGAATTTCCTAAGTTCCATGCATATAAATGTGTCCGCTTCATTTAAATTCAAATAAGGAAAAAACAAAGAAGTTTGGTCATAATCATAATGTATTAACTGCACCATGTGTTTATCTACAGGGCTAGAGCTAATAAGGGAAAATAAGTAGAAAAAAGGTTTTCTACTGCACATGAAGATTCATAGTCAACCGAAATTTGTAGCTTTTTATTCTCCCCAATTATTGGATGTTACTCAAGTAGAAAAGGATGAGCAAGAGAAGTACATTGTTTATCCCTGATAGCTGAGATTTATGCACTGTACGCATATTGGTAAATTTAGTTCACGGTTGATGTAATAGAAACTGACATCTAGAGGTAAAATAACTGAATTTTCTCTTCCCTTTTACTTTAATGGTTTTTCTCCTTTGACCATTATCTGTTTTCCATTGTTGGCCACCAAGGTACAGAATTCTACTTAACCAGTGGACTTGATATCATTTATTATACTTACACCAAATATATATCCCATTGTCAGATATCAGTTGCTTTGCATTATGATCAGATGTCCCCATTGTTTTATAAATCACTAATAAACTTAGCACATACTTAATTTTTGTGGATTTATCTTAACAAATCGGTTAATACGTATGATAACATAACTACTACATACATATGCAAACAAAGATGCACATGTTTACTTATCTATTTTGTATAAGAAGTTGGATATGGATTAAACGATTATCTCTCACCATATGATCTACTCTCAACTTTGAATAACAATTTATTAGATTTTTACTCTGTGATTTTTCTATGAGTTTCATGCCTTTATCGTCCTGTTTTGTCAGGCTAAGGTTGTCTCTGAGGTGTTGCATTTCATGCTTCATGTTTACTGCTTAATGCCTTATGAAACATTGGTTTAATTCTAATGATGGATTGTTCTCCTGCTATTTAAGGCAGGTTAGTATTGTAATTAAAATCATGAAAACGTGAAATTTTGGTTATTTTTGAACTCATGGATTTATTTTACTTTGGTCCAATCTCCATTTTTTTCAACTTAATATATTGTAAATTTTCATACAATACACGGAAATTTAGATCTCCTTTATGAAGCTTTTATTTCATGCAATTCACATGGTTAGATTCATCTCTTTACTTCTTTGCCTTTATTTCTTTATCTTTAGGTAGTTTTGGAAAGATTGAACCATGCCACATCCCTATTATTACAATGTTGATTTCAGCTCTGAAACCTTAGCACCTTCTGTTCTTTTTCGACTTTCTTCTCTTATGTATTCATGTGGAATTCATATACAACAATTTTCCTGTTCAATGAATTCAACTTTCTTCTCTTCTGTATTCACTTGAAATTCATATAGAGCAATTTTCCAGTTCAATAGTATCAACTTTTTTTTTTTTTTTTTTTTTTTTTTTTTTTTTTTTTGAAGTTAACAAAGTCAACAAAATTCTAAAGTGAATAGATAGTGCACTAAGACTGTAATTTAGCATTGTCTTTTAGAAGTCAACTAAACCAAACTTTTTTATTTCAAAATTAGCAACTTTGGTTTTGATATGTTTGACGAAAATGCATGGTTTAAGAGCCTTCTGATATAACCTACTGACTACCGTTCATTTGAGTTCAATCATTTCAAATACAAAATATGTACCTTTATAATACCCAACTGAGTTCTTTTCCTCATCTTAGATTTTGAGTTAAACTGTCATGTTGATATAGCTACAACAATGCAATGCTCTATAAGTAATGCATTTATACGTCTTTAGTAAATGATATTTAAATCAATAGACCAATTAAGTTATAGTATAATTAGCTGTAGAGCTTTAGTTGAAATCATGGGTGACTTACCGTCAGATTGACAACCACTATGCTTAAATTGTGAAACTCAAACTTAATCATTAGCAAGTAATTTAAGAAATTACGAGTGGGTTATATATTATAACTTTTAACTACTATGTTTTCTAAATAATTCAAAGTTTATATTTCTTTTAATGATACATTTTTTAGAAGAGAAATTTGATTTTGGTCTGTTTATTTATTATACCATTCTTCTCTCTTGCAGTTTTGCACAATACAATTATCGTGTATCTTTGTTTGTCTAACTAGGTTAGAGATCAAAACTATACTCATTCATTTCCACAGGCTACACTATCACTGTAAGTTCATGGTTAAAATTTATTTAGTGATTGTTCAAATGTGAAATAGTACCCTAAAAAGCATGAGCCTGAGCATTGGATGCCAGAAATATTGCATGTATGAATTTTGTTCTCCCTTTAAGTTTGGTTCACTTGATGTTCACAAAAGAAAATTAAAAGTCATCCTTATAAACTATATATTTGCTACCCGTTAATTTTTACCTAAGATTGTTGTCTGTTTGAGTGAACATAGTGGCTGACTTTCATGTTTTGTTTTCTAACTATTTTCTTATTTAATTCACGTTTGTAAGTTGCTTCAGATTTCATCTATAAGTTTGATTCATGTTATATTTCAAATGATTTTTGTGATTTCCGAGGTCCATCAAGAAAATTGTGAAGGGACAAATTAGGGCCATGGACAAATTTCCTAAGTTCCATGCATATAAATATGTCTGCTTCATTTAATTCAAATAAGGAAACAACAAAGAAGTTTGATCATGATCATAATGTATTAACTGCACCATGTGTTTATCTCCAGGGCTAGAGCTGACTAGGAAAAATAGGTAGAAAAAAAGGTTTTCTGCGGTAGGTGAAGATTCATAGTCTTCTTCACAGTCAACCAAAATTAGTAGCTTTTGATTCTCCCTAATTATTGGATGCTACTCAAGTAGAAATGGTTTAGCAAGAGAAGTACGCTGTTTGTCCCTGAAAGCTGAGATTTAAGCAATGTGCACATATTGGTATCATGGCTGGTGGACAAAGATAGATTTAGGTTAGTGGAAATAAATTTCGTGGAAACCTCGGATCAATCTTGGCTGGAGTTGCTGATAATAATTTCCTCTCTGCACATGAATTTAAAGGTTGTATCCCGTGCGATAGAGTAGCATCGTTATGATCCATTCTACCTTGGGAGTTTACTAGAGAAACATAATTCCTTGAATAATTAAAAAATGTGACTAAAAGTCTGTAAATTATTTTGTATTTGGAAATTAATTTTGATATTGTTCATTTTTACATTGTACATCTCATGTGTGTAGATATCTGTGATTATATATTACATCTTTTTGGGTTCACTAATTTTATGTACGTTAATTAGTTTTTCACTCATGAATTTTATCTTCTGAAATATGTCATTTTCAAATGCATTATGATAATAATTGATTAATTTCGTGTCATCCATAACCAAGAATAGCCATCCTGTTTAAACTCCTATTAGAAGCATCAGATATAGGATTCTCTAAAAAAGCAAGTTTAGGAATTAGAAGCATAACCATGCATTAGTTATATCCCATTGATGTTGAACTTCTAATTCTGTCATGTACAAGTTCAATTAATAATATTTGAAGCTTCCACTTTTTCAACTTTCTCTAAAAGTTCTAGGAATGTGCACTTTTTTTACTTCTAAAGACGTTTATCTTTATATCATTATTATTATTTTATTTAGCATATAGGAATATGATTGTGCAACTATTTTTATAGTGTTTGAATATATTGACATGAAAATCAGATATATATATATATATATATATATATATATATATATATATATATATATATATATATATATATATATATATATATATATATATATATATTGACACAATTTGGTGACACAAATGGTGACACAAAAGATCTGCACCATTGGATCTTTTTGTCTTTACATGAGAAGGTGGAATTCAGGGAGGAATCCAATGGTGAGAATTCATTGTGTCACAAAATTATGTTAATGTAGACTTTCCCTATATATATATATATATATATATATATATATATATATATATGTATATATATATATATGGGGAGGGATCCGCTACACCTCTTATATTGCACGTGGAGGATTGTGTGGTTGGAATTCAGGGGAGAGTTCACTTGCAATATAAGAGGTATAGCGGAACTCTCCCATATATATATATATATATATATATATATATATATATATATATATATATATTTATATATATGATCAAGAGCACCTCAAATAGTGCAGCACCCCTTTAGCTCTCCAGATTTCCACCACATATCCCGGTTTCTCTCTCCTTCCATTAACTTATTTAACTATAAATACTTGGCTTTGGTTAAGGTGCAAAAGAGTGCTAAGAAAAGGGGTGCCCTGGAGAGCGTGCCTCATATATATATATATATATATATATATATATATATATATATATATATATATATGGCGAGCGTTCAATGACACCCCAAATAGTGCAGCACCCCTAAATGCTCCCGGATTTCCACCACATATCCCGCTTCACTCTCCATCCACTCATTCTCTCACCTCCCACTTACTTATTCTAATATAAATGCTTGGTTTATATAGGAGGGCAAATGGGGTGCTCACTATTTGGGGTGCCACTGAACGCTCCTATGTATATATATATATATATATGTCTGTGTGTATATAAATATAATATTGGTTATATATATAATTTTTGGTTCAAGCGATATAAAAAAATTATTTGGTTTTTCAGATATGATTTTTTTTAATTTGTATCCAACACGTTAATATGTACGGAATTTCGAGCACTTGATAAAGCACAATGGTGTTTTCGTTACACTACAATTTATAATTTATGTAATGAAAAAAAGGCGAATGTTGCCTTATATTACAAAATTAGTCATTTCAGTATATTTTTAAAATGCACAACAAATCATGTCATTTACAGCCGTGCGCGAAGCACGAGTTCACACTTGTTTGAATTAAAAACTGAAATAATAAGTTTACAATAGGGTATGTTTTCAATTTAAAAGATAACACTTTTTCTTTTCTTTAAGAACATTTAAAAGTACAAAATTGTTACTCATTCTTCAAAGAACTCTCAACGGTAAGCATTGTTATACATCACATTATGTTCATCATCCCATTTTTTGTTTTATTTATTTTACAATCCACATACATACAATATAGTTTCAGATGATCACAAACTAAATCTTAATTTTCATATGTATAATAATGATGCAGGCAAGACATAAGATAAGTAAATGACTCAAACTAACCTCTGCCATTACTATAGACCACGACATAATATTTAAATTTAACAAAAATTTCGCATTAAAATGATATGTTCACTGTCTTTGCATTTGTTGAGATTAAGTGACCTATTGCTTTTTAAGGATTTAATGGACCTCTTATATTTTGTTTATTTCAGGTTTGTGGCAGAAAGCTATGGTAAGGTTGACTTTAAGTTTAGGTATTGATGAAATCTACTTAATAAAAAGGGGATTGCACTTCAGTTGTGGTTGCATTTGTGTTGTAATGATAGGCTTTGGACCAAGGTAACCTCTTCTTACACATTTGTAAAAATATAGTTTACTATTCTTAATGAAAATACAATAAAAATGAGACAAATTACCAAATAATTTCTGCGACTGAGAGAAAAAAATAAGCAATGAAGATTTGGTAAGCACAAGACATTTTATTGTTGCTATATGCTTATAAGCATGTCAAAATTTGCCCTAGAGTTCATCGGTTGCATGAGATATTTATGTATGGATATCAACTCTTTTTACGACTAATAAATTATTTCAAATGTTTATAATATATATTGTATCAAACTACTGTCTCTGTTTTCCTTTTCTTCTTTTTATCTTTTATTGCCCTATGTTTGTAATATTTCATCCGCAGCGAATTGATAATTTTATGTTGACCCTTATGTCCTTATACACATGACATACGTGTTTACTTTTCCTTATTTCAATAGTTTGTCTCTACTACTAATGCTTAAGTTCGTATTCATATTTTCATTCTTCTTTATATTTATGATGATATAAGTAAAAAAAACTGTGGTTCGATAATGCAATTTGATTATATATCACTAGAGAGTTTTCTGTGTATAAAAGAAAAGATAATCCACAAAAATTTATTAACCAAGAAAGATGTTTACCGCTATTTTCTTTGTACCAAATTCGAAATAGCTCATTTTTTGTTTACACGCATCCTAATACTATATAAATCAAACTGCATCCCTATATAAATGGTTCTATTAAGCCATTTATATTTTCGCTTAGTTATGTGTACAATGACTTTGCTTTCATTCATTACCAAATTAGTAATTAGGAAATACATTTCTATCTCGCAACCGCTCTTTAGTGACTGTGGGACAAGAAAAGAAGAAACGCTAATTAAAAGCCTCATATACATGCGCCAGGTGAATCAAGTTAGTTGACATGAAGTGGTTACCGAAGAGATCTGAAGGTTTAAACATCACGGTCATGTTCATTTAAATTTGTTGAGTCTATCATTTATTGCTTAAAGGTTGGAACATAGTTGTATGTTTTTCAGTTAGAATTACATGTATGAAAAAGATCTGGAATGTCTTTTCAACGGAACATCCTATTCTCTACCACCTGCGGTTTATATACCTGAATTGAGAAAAAAGGATAGATCCCAAAATCAACAGCTCTTTCTGTTTAACCAATTGTCACATGTTCTATTACTGCTACACACACGCGAACACACACGCGCACACGCGCGCGCATGCAGTGTTTGCACATGCGTGCACACCGGGGGGGGGGGGGGGGGGGTGGTCTTTGGGCGTGCGTGTCTGTGGTCTTGCGTGCACATAACAATATACAAATACAACAATGCACCAACATAAATATTGGGTTACTATATTTTGTTGATATGTTGAGGTGCAGGCAAAAAATATGGCAATACTAATATTTATCATCCTACACAGACTGAAACTTTAAGTGATAAAAAAAAATTGAAAAATGGGAGCAACTTCAAGAATTCAGGGGTGGACCACTTGGGGTTTCATCATTGTTTATCTCAGTACTTACATTTTTTGACAAAAAAATCTTCGGGTAAAATAGAGTTCCTAATAATGTTGGATTTATACTCGATAAACATTCCATATCAGATGTTAGTTGCAAAATAAAACTCATTATTAAATTTTGGTTGTACAATATTATAGGTATAATTAAAATGAAGGATTTTTTTGTATTATTTTCAGTTCTACGCATACCAGTATTATTTTGCAACAAACCATGTTAAGTAATGTTATTCTATGTGCGCACATCCATCGGACATGCCTTTGTTTGTATATACACAAACACACACGAAAGCTAAACATGTATGATTATTTATGATTACGATATTGGTCTTAGGTGTGTAACAATGTTTACTTAAGAATGCATAGATTAAATATGAAATTACAGACATATGAAAATATATTGAGCTCCAGATGCTCACCATTTGTAGCTCAGGTATACATCATGCAAGATTTGAACATAGGAGTTTAAACATTTCAGTTTTGAAGAATTTCATGTGTAAGCTTTTAAACCTTCAAACAGAATAATAATATTAATGAAATAGTTGATGCATGCTTTAGTTTGTAAATATAGTAACTTTGATTAGGAGTGAGTTGTGAGTTGGGTTCAAGGTTGTATATGTTTCAAGGTCTCAAGGCTCGGGTATACGCTCACGAGTTTAGGAATAAATTTTTGTTCTGACGTTCATAGAACCATCAATAAATGTATACTGTAATTTTTGTGGTAAATGCTTATGAAATGTTTAAATTCTTTATAACCAGGAAGTTAGAGAGTATATCTAACATCTATGATTATTTATGATTACGATATTGGTCTTAGGTGTGTAACAATGTTTACTTAAGAATGCATAGATTAAATATGAAATTACAGGCATATGAAAATATATTGAGCTCCAGATGCTCACCATTTGTAGCTCAAGTATACATCATGCAAGATTTGAACATAGGAGTTTGAACATTTCAGTTTTGAAGAATTTCATGTGTAAGCATTTAAACCTTCAAATAGAATAATACTATTAATGAAATAGCTGATGCATGCTTTAGTTTGTAAATATAGTAAATTTGATTAGGAGTGAGTTGTGAGTTGGGTTCAAGGTTCTATATGTTTCAAGGTATCAAGGTCTCAAGGCTCAGGTATACGCACACGAGTTTAGGAATAAGTTTTGGTTCTGATGTTCATAGAACCATCAATAAATGTATACTGTAATTTTTGCGGTAAATGCTTATGAAATGTTTAAATTCTTTATAATCAGGAAGTTAGAGAGTATATCTAACATCTATTCCTTTGATTCACGCAAGCCCCATGCATGATCAATTATTTGTACAAATATACTTTGAAATATGAACATTTTTATGCATGTACCTTTATGTATACAAATGTTAGGTATAGGCTATTTTCAAGAATATAATCAGGTACATATGCAATTTGGATTCTTTAGTATACGAGTTAATGAAGACAAGAGAGCCGTTACAATAGAGCCGTTAGAGTGTGAACACGTTTTTATCATATTTAGCATGTTTTGTCATTATCTACTAGCCGTTAGGCTCATGCATGCTTGGTATATTTAATACTAGCCGTTATGCTCGTACATATTTGGTATATTTTGTACTAG
Organism: Allium sativum; assembly: GCA_030737875.1. Classification (NCBI taxonomy): domain Eukaryota; kingdom Viridiplantae; phylum Streptophyta; class Magnoliopsida; order Asparagales; family Amaryllidaceae; genus Allium; species Allium sativum. The sequence continues at coordinate 414,360,223 of CM060923.1, read as the reverse complement.
CCGTTGGGCTCATAGCACTATATATATGTGCACTCTGTATCATGTTTTGCATCAATAAAAAATTGCAATTGTTCATCTCTAATAACTCTCCTCCTCATCCCTTAATATGGTATCAGAGCCAAATTGCCGAAAGGCTTAATCATCAAGCAGAAAGTTGTTTTTTGTTTTATGGCCAACAACAATGAAGTAACCTCCGCTGTTTCAGGAAGCTTGGGGTACAGTGCTCCACCTAACCATCATGACCTGATTAAACCAAAAAGCCAAATTATCACCACATCTCTAGACGAAGACAATTACATTCTATGGAAATATCAAGTAGAGATCGCTTTAAGAGGGTATGATTTACTGCAGTACATTAATGGGACAATAACAGTCCCACCAGTGACGATAATCAATTCGGAAGGAGAAATTGTGCCTAACACAGACTACACAAAGTTTCAAAAACAAGACAGCCTCCTCTCCTCATGGCTCCTATCGTCAGTAAGTTCGAATTTATTATCACAAATAGTTGGATGTAGCACGTCTTATGAATTTTGGAAAACAGTTGAACAAATTTTCAGTTCACAATCAGCCGCTAGAATCATGCAATATAGAAGGGAATTACAAAATTCTAGAAAAAAGGAGGCAAGCATGAAAGAATACTTAGGAAAAATTAAAAATCTGTGTGACAAGCTAAATGCTGTTGGTCATAAGATCAGCGACAATGAGCAAATCCTATTTACTATTGGTGGATTAGATGAAGAATATGAATCTCTAGTAACTGTGTTAGCCACACAACAAGCTTTACCTGATTTACAGTTCGTTCGATCAGCACTCCTTGCTCATGAAGGCAGAATTAACCAAAGAAAAACAGCACAAAATAAGTTCTCTGTCAATTATACCACAGTCAGAAATAAGAAGATACAACGAGATAACAACAACTATCATGTGAAATGTCAAATATGCCAAAGGTTTGGTCACATGGCGAACAAATGTTACTTCAGGTATAATTTAGACATAGGTAGACAACAGGCAAGACAAAATTACTTTTCACAAAGAAGAGCACAAGCAAATATGGCAACAACAAGGAATTCAACTCAAAATAATAATAACGCAAACCGAAGACATAATGCTGCAGATGATGATGAAGTAAAAAATGAAGACAATGGCTTCGAAGAATGGTACCCTGACTCAGGAGCGACTCACCACATAACTAGCAATCTTCAAAATTTAAACATTGGGAGCAGAAGTTACTCAGGTATGAGAAATTTGCATATGGGTAATGGTAGTACTGCTAGTATCACACACATAGGCAAAGGGACTATCTTTGGGAAAAGACAACTCAAATTAAACAATCTTCTTAGGGTACCTACGATTAATAAAAATTTGTTAAGTGTATCAAAATTTGCCAACGACAATAATGTTTACTTTGAATTTCATCCTAAGTTTTGTTTAGTTAAAGATTCCCTAAATCATGAAATATTACTTCGAGGTAACCTATACGATGGTTTATACAAATTCAAGACTGCAAACTCAAGTGGAGAATTCTGGTATAATAATGTAGATGCCAGTAGTGACAATGACTGTATTAGGAATAGTTGCAATAATGTTGATTATGACAATAATAGCGATGAATGTAACGTGATTAATTTTTGGCATATAAAATTAGGACATCCTAATCTGGAAACTGTTAAGACTGTTCTGCGTAATAATAACATTCATTATAAAAATGTACCTATCAAACACACATGCACGCACTGCCAACTCGGCAAGAGCCACAAGCTCCCTTTTAATGATTCTGAAACCAGCTATAATGAGTCACTGGAACTTATAGCCGCTGACTTGTGGGGACCCGCGCCTCTAAATTCATATCAGGGACACAGGTATTATCTTTCTTTTGTGGATGCTTATTCTAGTTATACTTGGATATACATGCTGAAAACTAAATCAGAAGCTTGCAATACAATTATGCAATTTATAACTCATGTCGAAAAACAAATGAACAGTACTGTTAAGGTTATTCAGACAGATGGGGGAGCTGAGTTTAAACCTCTAACTAATTACTTTCTCAAAAGAGGGATCAAACATAGATTAATTTGCCCGCATACGTCCGAACAAAACGGTTTAGTCGAAAGAAAACATCGATACATAGTAGAGACTGGTCTAACTTTGTTATCACAAAGCTCATTACCTATGAAATATTGGAATGAAGCTTTCTACACATCTGTATTCCTCATTAACAAGTTGCCAACTAAAGTCTTAAACAATAAAAGCCCACATGAAATGATATACAGTGTTAGATCAGAATATGGTTTTCTGAAAGCCTATGGATGTCTATGTTTTCCATGTTTGAGAGACTATAACAATCATAAACTAAGTATGAGATCAAGCCCATGCACATTCATTGGGTATGCACAAAACCAAAAAGGTTATAAGTGCATGGACAAAAATGAAAAAATATATATTTCTAGACATGTGATATTTGATGAAAACAAGTTTCCTTATGCAGAAAAGCAAATAGGCAAAAAGGATGGGGAACAAAGCATAAACAATAACATACGGTTCGAGCCATTCATTACTGAACCACCTTCAATCGATAGAAATGAAGAGCAACAACGCACAAGCAATTTAAACACCCAGGAAGAAACTATGGATCAAACAAACGAGCAAACCAATGAGACACACAATGACTCAGAAGATACAAACATACATCAAAACATGCAACATAGTGAAGATACAGAAAACAACAACAATGTTGACAATACCAGCAACAATGATACACAGCAGCAAACACCACCACAATCAACTGGACATCACATGATCACCAGGTCAAAGAGAGACATCTTCGAACCCAAAGTATATAATATTTCTGCCAATGAGATCGAACCATTGAATTTCACTCCGGCTATAAGATCAAACAAATGGAAGGAGGCAATGGACACTGAATATAAAGCTCTCATAAAAAACAACACTTGGAGCTTAGTGACTCAACCAAAACACAAAAATGTGATTGGTTGTAGGTGGACATACAAAATAAAAAGAAAACAAGATGGATCTATTGACAAATACAAGGCCATGCTGGTTGCAAAAGGTTACGCGCAACAATTTGGTTTTGATTTCAATGAAACTTTTTTCCCAGTCATAAAACCCACAACCATCAGAATGATACTGACCATTGCTCTAAATAAAGGGTGGAATGTGAGGCAACTGGACGTCAACAATGCTTTTTTGAATGGGGAATTGACTGAAGAGGTACACATGCGACAGTCTGAAGGATATGCTACTGGTGATAAAGTATGCAAACTACACAAAGCAATATATGGCTTAAAACAAGCTTCGAGAGCTTGGTATGAAAAGCTAAAGTCAACTTTGTCTAACATTGGTTTCTCACAAGTTAAATCGGACAATTATCTATATATGAAGAAGGACATACATGGAACTGTGTTCATTCTAGTATACGTTGATGACATGCTAATAACAGAAGACAACAACGAAGAAATAAACAGAATCGTTCACAAGTTGGATCAAAATTTCGCCATTAAAGACTTGGGGGAACTAAAATATTTTCTTGGAATACAAGTGATTAGGAAAAACAATGGTGAATTAATATTATCCCAACAAAATTATATCACTGAAATACTGCAAAGGGCAAATATGCACAAGGCAAACTCATTACCTACGCCTATGATTATTAACCTAAGACTATCTAAGCATAAAGGAGAAGCTATCGACAATGCCAAACAATATAGAAGCATAATAGGAGCGTTACAATACGCAACTATTACTCGACCAGACATATGCTACAGCGTCAATAAACTCAGTCAATACATGCAGTTACCTTTATCAGAACATTGGACGGCATTAAAGAGAGTGTTACGATACTTACAAGGCACAAAACATTACGGCATACGCCTAAATTCAGAAAAGGACTGTATTAATAAAAATTTGTTAAGTGTATCAAAATTTGTCAACGACAATAATGTTTACTTTGAATTTCATCCTAAGTTTTGTTTAGTTAAAGATTCCCTAAATCATGAAATATTACTTCGAGGTAACCTATACGATGGTTTATACAAATTCAAGACTGCAAACTCAAGTGGAGAATTCTGGTATAATAATGTAGATGCCAGTAGTGACAATGACTGTATTAGGAATAGTTGCAATAATGTTGATTATGACAATAATAGCGATGAATGTAACATGATTAATTTTTGGCATATAAAATTAGGACATCCTAATCTGGAAACTGTTAAGACTGTTCTGCGTAATAATAACATTCATTATAAAAATGTACCTATCAAACACACATGCACGCACTGCCAACTCGGCAAGAGCCACAAGCTCCCTTTTAGTGATTCTGAAACCAGTTATAATGAGTCACTGGAACTTATAGCCGCTGACTTGTGGGGACCCGCGCCTCTAAATTCATATCAGGGACACAGGTATTATCTTTCTTTTGTGGATGCTTATTCTAGTTATACTTGGATATACATGCTGAAAACTAAATCAGAAGCTTGCAATACAATTATGCAATTTATAACTCATGTCGAAAAACAAATGAACAGTACTGTTAAGGTTATTCAGACAGATGGGGGAGCTGAGTTTAAACCTCTAACTAATTACTTTCTCAAAAGAGGGATCAAACATAGATTAACTTGCCCGCATACGTCCGAACAAAACGGTTTAGTCGAAAGAAAACATCGACACATAGTAGAGACTGGTCTAACTTTGTTATCACAAAGCTCATTACCTATGAAATATTGGAATGAAGCTTTCTACACATCTGTATTCCTCATTAACAAGTTGCCAACTAAAGTCTTAAACAATAAAAGCCCACATGAAATGATATACAGTGTTAGATCAGAATATGGTTTTCTGAAAGCCTATGGATGTCTATGTTTTCCATGTTTGAGAGACTATAACAATCATAAACTAAGTATGAGATCAAGCCCATGCACATTCATTGGGTATGCACAAAACCAAAAAGGTTATAAGTGCATGGACAAAAATGAAAATATATATATTTCTAGACATGTGATATTTGATGAAAACAAGTTTCCTTATGCAGAAAAGCAAATAGGCAAAAAGGATGGGGAACAAAGCATAAACAATAACATACGGTTCGAGCCATTCATTACTGAACCACCTTCAATCGATAGAAATGAAGAGCAACAACGCACAAGCAATTTAAACACCCAGGAAGAAACTATGGATCAAACAAACGAGCAAACGAATGAGACACACAATGACTCAGAAGATACAAACATACATCAAAACATGCAACATAGTGAAGATACAGAAAACAACAACAATGTTGACAATACCAGCAACAATGATACACAGCAGCAAACACCACCACAATCAACTGGACATCACATGATCACCAGGTCAAAGAGAGACATCTTCGAACCCAAAGTATATAATATTTCTGCCAATGAGATCGAACCATTGAATTTCACTCAGGCTATAAGATCAAACAAATGGAAGGAGGCAATGGACACTGAATATAAAGTTCTCATAAAAAACAACACTTGGAGCTTAGTGACTCAACCAAAACACAAAAATGTGATTGGTTGTAGGTGGACATACAAAATAAAAAGAAAACAAGATGGATCTATTGACAAATACAAGGCCATGCTGGTTGCAAAAGGTTACGCGCAACAATTTGGTTTTGATTTCAATGAAACTTTTTCTCCAGTCATAAAACCCACAACCATCAGAATGATACTGACTATTGCTCTAAATAAAGGGTGGAATGTGAGCCAACTGGACGTCAACAATGCTTTTTTGAATGGGGAATTGACTGAAGAGGTACACATGCGACAGCCTGAAGGATATGCTACTGGTGATAAAGTATGCAAACTACACAAAGCAATACATGGCTTAAAACAAGCTTCGAGAGCTTGGTATGAAAAGCTAAAGTCAACTTTGTCTAACATTGGTTTCTCACAAGTTAAATCGGACAATTCTCTATATATGAATAAGGGCATACATGGAACTGTGTTCATTCTAGTATACGTTGATGACATGCTAATAACAGGAGACAACAACGAAGAAATAAACAGAATCATTCACAAGTTGGATCAAAATTTCGCCATTAAAGACTTGGGGGAACTAAAATATTTTCTTGGAATACAAGTGATTAGGAAAAACAATGGTGAATTAATATTATCCCAACAAAATTATATCACTGAAATACTGCAAAGGGCAAATATGCACAAGGCAAACTCATTACCTACGCCTATGATTATTAACCTAAGACTATCTAAGCATAAAGGAGAAGCTATCGACAATGCCAAACAATATAGAAGCATAATATGAGCGTTACAATACGCAACTATTACTCGACCAGACATATGCTACAACGTCAATAAACTCAGTCAATACATGCAGAACCCTTTATCAGAACATTGGACGACATTAAAGAGAGTGTTACGATACTTACAAGGCACAAAACATTACGGCATACGCCTAAATTCAGAAAAGGAACTTAACATACAGTGCTTTAGCAATGCCGATTGGGCCAACGATATTGACGATCGAAAGTCTGTCTCAGGATACTGCGTTTACCTCGGTTCCAATATCATTTCCTGGTGTACGAAGAAACAACATACCACATCAAGATCTAGCACAGAAGCTGAGTACCGTGCACTGGCAAGCGCTACAGCCGAAATCATGTGGATAGAATCACTGATGAAGGAGCTTGGTTTCACTCCAAGACGAAAGCCGGTCATTTGGTGCGATAATAAGAGCACAGTATCTTTATCTCTAAACCCTATTCAACATTCAAGGACGAAACATCTTGAAATTGATCTCCACTTTGTGAGAGAAAGAACGCAATCAGGAAGACTTGCAATATGTCATGTGCCCGCATACTATCAGAGAGCAGATGCTCTCACAAAGGCCCTTTCGACCAAAAATTTTATCAGAATGAGAGAGGGATTTCGCGTTATCAGCGCAGGCGGAAGCCAGAATGAGTAAGGAAACCGCGTTCGAACTGAGGGGGCATAATGAAGACAATAGAGCCGTTACAATAGAGCCGTTAGAGTGTGAACACGTTTTTATCATATTTAGCATGCTTTGTCATTATCTACTAGCCGTTAGGCTCATGCATACTTGGTATATTTAATACTAGCCGTTATGCTTACACATATTTGGTATATTTTGTACTAAGCGTTGGGCTCATAGCACTATATATATGTGCACTTTGTATCATGTTTTGCATCAATAAAAAATTGCAATTGTTCCTCTCTAACAACTCTCCTCCTCATCCCTTAATACGAGTGGGTATGGTACCTGTAGGAAAGCAATACATTTTGGTTTGGCAAATTAGGTCTCAGAATGTATGGAAACTCCTGTAAATCCATGAATTCTTTGATAAACATAGCATGGGGTAATATGCTTTTGACCATACGTATGAGGTATTTGGTGACTGTGAATGTTTAAATGTGCATACACGCTTTGTACACATTTTTGAATATCCTAGATACAATTTCGTACATTTATTATCCTTTTCTTGGTTGTTTTTTTTTTTCTTTCTTTCTTTCTTTTTTTTTTTTTTTTTTTTTTTTTTTTTTGTGTAGCACTTATTTGACTATAGGCTTGAATTAAAAGAAAATGAAGATAAAAAAGGAAAATTGATTTTAGTTACTAAGTTAAAACTATCAAACAATTTTCTAAAATTTTGATTATTCCTTGATGAATAGGATCTGCATCTCAGAAGAAGATATACGTTATGTGAATACGTTGGTAACCAGCAAAGGATCAACTTGATTATAGTATAATGTTTTGAATGTCAGTTTAATATTTATTTGAATTTTTAAGATATTGGATCCATTTGTCCTACCAAAGTGTTTGGAAGGAACTGCTTTGTGGTTTGAGGTTATACTGATGTTGATCGGAGAAATTATCTGAGTATGGAGAGGTTAGCAATCATTCACGGTACAATAATTTGATTTCCAATATGAATTTGTAAATTACTTTTCCAATATGAATTTGTATATCATTGTTGTACCCACATTTCAGCAATATCCTGATACACTTCCTTCTTCACTCATGACAGTTTTACTTTCACTTTCCATGATACCCATGTTTAAAGGTATAATAGTTTCATTATTGTATCCATGGAGAGCGATCCTCATTTGCAGTATTGATTTCTTAATTTGACTGAAACTTCAATTTTTTTAACTTTCGAATTCATTGATTCGAAAACGCTAATTCTATCTATGTAATTCCTTTAGTAACACGGTGATTTAGATGATTCTAAACAAGGGGTGGATGACAATTAGTTTGTGCAAAGAGATATATCTCTAAGGTAGGTAATATATTTCACTAATATATTTTTTATCATCTTCGTTTCCATCGCTCTTTAGTCACCAGTCTCTATACCACTGCTTTTTCATTCAGAAAATCATTTACAGCTGATGCTAACCACACGATCTTGACAGGAAGTAAGAAGAAACCGGAACGTTATAGCATGAGGATGAGAATGGATCAGCATCTCTAGCGAATAAATTCCTCAGGTTTGTACTTTTTATTCTGATTTTGATTATAGCTTATGTTCTTTGTTCATTTCCATTTGGAGATTTACATGACGACTTCCATAACATTATTCTGCATGTGCTAAATCTAGGACCTGGTCCTTTACAACTAACAATAACAATCAATTTGATGTCTTCTACGACTGATGCAGATACGGCTAAGAGTTAAGAATGATGGATGTCAAGATTCGTATTATTTATTGATAAATTAACAGCGTAGTTTGAACTTTGTATTGGATGACACATCATAGGCGACTCAAAATTTTGTATCTCTTGCAAAAAAGTTCGATTCAGGGCCATTGCACTCTCTGTGACTACGTTTAGTTTAACATTTGTCACTACCTACACTTCACTATTGTTATTGACATGTTACTCTCTCTTAACTCATTGTCGTGCCTAATTTATTAAAAGCTGATGTACAGACATTTTCATATACGCCCGAACACAACCCGGTTCCAGTCCAGTCTTATGTACCGACCTATTTTTCATACATGCCACTGCAAGTCAGTGAAAAAGTCATTGACATCGATGTTGGCATCACAAAGTCAGCTTTTTCTTCCATGAAATGAGGAAAGCCTACCATCGTAACAAATGTTGAAGGTGAAAGAATGACTTCCTCCAGGCATATACCAAAATTGGGGATAGAATGGCAGAGCAAATTGAGAATAGTCAAGTTGGGGTTAATCCAAAAGTACAATGTTTTATTGCTAAGTGGCCTGTTAGGAAATCAGTGTGATCATGCAAGTTAGTTATAGGGTTGCAATAGACAATCATGGAGATATTAAGTTGGAGTGTCCTGCTATTGGTGAGCAAGTTTGCTGCCTCTCAGATTTTTACTTAGGCTGAATCTTTATTCATTTTTTATTGGTTTAGTATCTTTGTGATTTTTCGGTAGTTGAGACTGATTTACCTCATATTTAAATTTTTCAATCCACATAGAATGTAATTATGAAATTCAAAAGTAACAACTATTTACGATCTATTTCATGATAAATCTCTATATTTTGTTACTACTCATTGCCTGTGTTAATTACTTTTGCAAGAAAGGCAGTTTGAAATTTCATATGTAGTAAGGACGTCAAATCTGTTGTTCTGGTGCACATAATATCAAAAGGAAAAAAATATTTAAGGAGGCACTCTTTATATCAATGTAGCTACACTAAGTCTTCAAGTTTGAAGTTATTCGATTGTTTCAGTCATGAAGTTTAATGCATTGAACAATATGTATCATGCAACATTTTAGTTCAAAATAAATACCTATATATTGATCATTCATCTTGGGAGAGGCCAGAAGACATGAACATCGACCTTGCTAATGAGAGAAGATGACCACTATTTTACAGTGTATAAGCAGATCAGAGAAAACCGAGTTCAGATGATGCCGGAGAGACCGCCATGGCGCTTGCTGCTGCATCCATTGCATTAAGAGGCAGAGATCATGGGTATTTTAGGGTCTTGCTTGATCGATCTGTTGAGGACCTGAGGTGTTTGAATTTATTGGTAAATACAAAAGAGCATATGGTAGCAGCTTGCTGTCAGCAGTGTATGTCCGCTCTACTGCGATTTAGGTTTGAGTTTGCTGGGGGAGCAGAGTGGTTGCAGAAAGCAGCAAGGGAGATGAAATACAGAGAATACGTAAAAGTAGATGAGGAAATATTGGGAGCTGGAGACAACATAGACACGTTCAGATGGGATAACAAATACGTTGGGATTAATGTCCTTATCTCAACATGCAGTGCATTCTTTCTGTCAAATTCTTTGGATTATTTTTTTGTTGGAAATCACATAATGACATTTTTCTTCTTCTTCTTTATATATCCCAAATGCTATTATATTTTAGTATTTTATCTACAGTTGTGAATTGTGATTATGATTGTTAATATGGCATCTATTAGCTGAAAGTGAAACTCTAATATAATGGTTAAACAACTTGCTATAGGCATGGATATTACACTCATGCAATGGCCAAACAGTAGGTTTTGTTCTTAGTTTTGACCAAAATGCATAGTTACATACCTATATTTAAATAAAAATGTGTTGCCGGCAATAACCTGATCCGCAGGCTGCATGTTTCGAGGTTGACAATATTAGCGGTAAATGATGTGCTAACCTGATATCTGAATTGTTAGTTCATATAAGATATACTGAATTTACTTAGCATCCTATATTACATTAATGTAACATGTCATCATTTTTACCATGCATCAAGTTTGCTAAAGTAAACAAAACCTTAAAACGATTATTTTATTGTAAGTTGGCCAAATGTTTTATGACTGCAGTCTTTTGTGAGAAATGTTTTAGGACGTATGCATAAAGTACAATAGCCGGGTTGAAGGCCAATTTGCAAGTTTGATGAACTTTCCTATTTGGTATATAAAAATATGCTTGATAGCCTAGAGGTCATGTTGTTATTGTATATCAAAAGGTGTAATATGTTAAATTTCCTCAAGTAGTTCACATCATGTTCTTATTTTTGTCCGCCAAAACATTCATGGTAATTTTCATACTGCAAGCACAAATAGTGTTTAGATTACATGATGATAAAATTATAAAGCCTTGCTGAAATTTTCATCTATCTTTCATAAAAAATTTCTATTCCTACTTAAGATCATCTAACCAATCTTTTTTTCATTATTTTCAGTTATATATTCGGTTTTAAAAGCAGAATGTCTTTCCAACTTTTTATGTTAACGTTTACAAACTCCCTAGCTAGGTTTGATTACATAAGAAATGAAAATTCTTACAATACATAGTGCACATATATCTTTAAAAATATAACTGTAAAAGCAATCGCAAGTAACAGTTGTTGATGGAAGAAGGAGATGTAATAAACATAACATGGCATCTGCCCGTTCGCGTAGCGCGAGTCACTCACTCTTATGTGGAATACATATAGGGAAATTCTATTTAGACACAAAATGATGACACGAAATCGAACACAACAAAACTCAGCCACTAGATTCTCACATGAATTCCACTTTCCATATAAAGAGAAGCAAATCAAATGGTTCACAATTTGTGTATCTTATTTTGTGTTCAATTTTATGTCTCAATAGCCACCCCTATATATATATATATATATATATATATATATATATATATATATATATATATATATATGTGTGTGTGTGTGTGTGTGTGTGTGTGTGTATATATATATATATATATATGGGCAAGTTCGGGGGCTGAAATTCAGGAATGCTCCCTCATCCTATCCCATATATATATATATATATATATATATATATATATATATATATATATATATATATATATATATTTAAGGGAAAGTTTAAAGAGACACAAAATTTTAACACAAGTTCAGGGGGTTGAAATTCAGGAATGCTCCATGATCCTATCCCATATATATATATATATATATATGTATGTATATATATATATATGTATGTATGTATATATATATATATATATGCATATACACTACAACAAAAATACCCTATTACAACGTCCATTTTACAACGGGCGTTGGTTGCCCGTTGTAATAGAATGCTATTACAACAATCATTTTTGTGACCGTTGTAATAGATGCCTGTACAACACCCTTTTTACCACTGGCATAGACTGCCCGTTGTAATAAATGCTATCACAACGGTCATTTCCAGACCCATTGTAATAGATATTTATTTTACAACGGTCACAAAATGTCTGTTGTAATAGATGTAATTTTACAACGGTCACAAAATGCCCGTTGTAATAGATGCCAATTTTTGACGGCCAATAATTAATACTTACAATACTTCCATAAAATTAATTTTGATTATTTTTTATTATTTATTAATTAATCATTGACCATATATCATTAATAATATTATATTATTTAATAAATAATTATTAATAATATTATATTAATCATTTTTAACTTATAATAATTAATGATTATTAATAAATAATCTCTAATTACTAATTATTATATATAATAAGTATTCCAACAAACTTAATTTTACTTTCAAGTTATTAATAAGTAATATATATGCAGTAATTAATATCAATAATTTATAATTAATAATTAATATTCATAATTTATGATTAATAATATCACTACACTATCTGAAAAATACCATTTTACAATATTGAATCTGCATTAAATCACCGAAGTTTTGTAAAAATTCATAATCTTTCACGAAGTTTAAGAAAAAAAAAGGTTGTGATAGGATTTCCATGACATTGTTTTTATTTAAATGATGTTAAGGTAAAAATATCTACAATATGTACCCAAAGATTTAAAAAAAGTTTTAAATAATTTTTGTCTTTATATAATTATATACATATTGTCATCCAATGATGTTATATAACTTATGATATTGCCTTTTACTATGTTTGTTTACTATTTATACACAATAATGAACAGTACAACAGTTATATTAATAATTACTATCAAATAGTTAAAAATTAATATAATAATTGCTAGGCAATGATCCAAAATTATTATTAAATAACAAATATGCACTAATGAATTTGCTCTTTGCCGTTAATGAATTTAAACAAAAAGCATATATGACGGTTGGGATAAAAATATGTTTTTTCGTTTTAAATAATCATCACCAATAAATTTATACAACACTCGAATTTTTAGACCGCTTCAATATAATCGCAAAAATCACATCCTAAACTAGCCTCATATATATGTTACTAACTGCTAATCATAATAATATATTACTATTTACGAATCATTAATAATATTATACTATTTATTAGTATTTAATAATTAATCATTAATAATATTATATTAATCATTTAGAACTTGTAATAATTAATGATTGTTAACAAATAATCACTAACCACTAATTACTAATTATTATATATAATTTATGTTTAACGCTTAATATTTAATAATTGCTTTTTAATATATAATATTTAATAGATAATTAATGATTTATAATTTATTATATTTAATTTTTAGTTAATTCTTTATTTCAATTAATGATTTGTTATCAATATAAACATTAATAAATAAAAATTTGTATGTAATAATGAATAGTTAAAAATTAATTAATTTTGATAATCAATTATCGAATCATCAAATTGCATGAAGCATGGACCGCTTCTATTTTTCACCATCCCGCTTCATTATTTAGCTTCCCGCTTTGCACAACCGAAATTTCATTTCATTTCCCAGCGTCTAATAATATTCATTAACCGCTTTCCCTTAACAAGTAGTATTCGTTCTCCACTGGAGAAAAAATGGTTCTCTAAATCCCTAATTTTCTGGAAATCCTAAAACTCTCAGTCGCCTTTGTCCTCTACCACAACAAATACAATCCGAAATGCCGTACTGAAGATTTTCTACTTCTCGACCTCGGTCTCGTATTGAGAGAAGCAAATCGATTTTATTTATGGCTAGGGAATCAAAATCAAGCTCTATCATCGGAACGCATGCAGCTGCCCATCATGAGGAAGCATTTTAGAATAGAGGAAAACATCAAGGCTTGTCGTTGTAATCAGTAGTGGGTGAAAGGATTCATTAAGGGATTGGAAGGTTTATGCCGAGATATTCATCGCGAATTAGGGGTCGTCGAAAAGGGAACATTTGGATTTCTTTACTGTAAGTTTCTTCTTCCCTTTCCTTCAACGATCCTAGATCTGGATTTCTTTACTGTACGTTTCTTCTTCCCTTTCCTTGGAAAACCTAGTGAGTGGCCCGTGCTACGCACACGGGCGTTGCTATATTGTATAATGAGTTTAACATTGTTAGCAAGTTAGGGTTGCGTTATTGTGTTAAAACAGTTTATTCAAAGGAGTGTATGTAGCCGCAGTATCTGAAACTGTAGCAAATCGAAGAATGACAGGTAGTCAGTGTTGAGGTTAGGACTAATTACTTGCTGGTATTTGTTTTAATGTGGTTTATTTTGACTTGTTGATTTTTAGTAATGGAGCTTTTGTTGGATGGATCATGGATATTTTGTAAACATTTAGTTGGTTGTGCATGTTTTATACCCTAGTGCTTGGTGGCTTTGGTAGCCGCAGGTAGCATAACTTTATAGCCCATATTGTAAGGTATTTGATTATAATCTTCTTAGGGTGCGTTTGCGTTAAGCGAAAGGGGTTTTTTAGCGGAGAATTTTAGCGGACCATTTAGTTAAGCAGAGAATGTGTTTACGGATTTAAACGGACTATTTAAGCGAATCATTTTTTGTTTATTTTTTAATTTAATTAATTTATATTTAAATTTGATGGCCCGATTAGAAGGAGGAACCAAAATCTGACCGTTGGGGCAAGGGGTCATGACCCGCTATCGTCACGAACATGTCTGACACATCCATAACGATAATGAGACACTTTTGCATCCAGACGGCACCCTCGGTTAGTTGCAAATGATAAAATTTGTATTACCAGTACAAACTAAAAACTGTAGTGCAATGAGGAGAAAGAATAGTTGGTGGGTTATTTTTTATAGAAAATTTTAACGAAAATGCTTTCAAAACAAACTGCAGCTGTATTCATTCAAGTGTACTCGTTCAGTGATGAAAATGTTTGAGAATTAATGCAGCTGTGATATGTGATTTTGTTATGGGAAATGTTTTAACAATTTGTTAGTTTAATCATCAATGCTTGTAGATGTTTACAATAAAGTTAGTCTACCATAAAAAATGATAATATTATGGTAGGAATACTTATTACTATATCATACTTAGGTTTGGTTATGCATTACCGAAGTTCCAATAAGCATTTGAATTTTATCTTCTTAAATATACAACATAATCTCAAAGCCATTTGATTCTTTCAATGATGCAAAATTTAAAAGAAATCCCAAAGCAATTTCTCAATTCTAGTATAGTTCAAAAAGAGTGTAGCATGTTTCATTAAAAAACAAATCTGATCTTTGACATTTGCGCATAGAAGGCAAGAAAGTCTTTATTTTCGAACAATGAAATCGTTTCTTCATCAACGAAAATGATTGTTCCATCAGTTGTAATGCTGAAAAAAATTACAGTAAGAAGTGCACAATAGATAAATAATGACTTTACTTTCGAGTTGCGCAGATGCTGAATGATGAAAAATAATGTTACAACCTTTTCAACTTAGTTGGGTTCATGCATTGTTACCACAAACAAACAGTAATATTTCAACCAATCAGTAATTCACAAAATTCAGTTTATATCAATAACATGTATATAAAACGAACAAAATAACCTTGGTCCATCCACACTCCTTTGTAATCTAGAACGCAACCTTTTCTCCACTCCTTTCAATCTGGATCCAGTCCCTCAATACTCTTTGGTAATGGAAAAATATGGGATGAGACCACTTCAAAGTATAGTTCTCAATACTACGTTATTACATGAAAATGTGCGTAACAATCTCTTTCAGCATAGTTCTCAATACTACGTTATAATATGAAAATGAGACCACTTCAAAGTATTATCCTTAAAAAAAGTCAATAAACCGTTGTATTTGCATTTGCATATGAAAAATAAAATAAGAAAAGAAATAAAAAGGTACATATATGTAATTAATAGCTAAGAATGTAACAGACTACAGTTAGAGATAGGTGGGTGTAAAGGGCCAAAAGGGGCATCATACCATACTTAGCCTTTTATCTACTGGTTCCAAATCACAATTTATCTTTCCTTTATGTATACAGTCTCTTCAATCTTTTTATGAACACCATGAAAGAACATGAATGGTACAGTCAGTTGAACAAATATATTAATGTCAATTCATTGTCTTCTTGTGTAACTCTGCTCAACTTCGTAGATGATCATCAGGAGGTAATTTAGGATCAGACGTTGGTCTTTAAGATGATGTGCCTGAAGTCATCAAATTAATTATGTTACTTTCTACCACATTTGGCAGTCAATAAATGGTTGTTAATAAGTAGGAAGGCCATATTTAATTAGATCAATAACCAGGACGCAGTCACTAGATATCACATGAAATTTTGTATAATAAGTTTTGAATGGTGTATAATAATATATTCTCTCTACATTTGGTAACTTTTTTTTTTTTTTTTTTTGCAGTCACATCATGCTAGTAACTATACGCAGACTTAAGATCAATAGGCCGTTGGATCTACCGTCGCGTGGCACAAAGATTACGTTTCCTTGGTCTAGTGTTGGTACTTATGAAACTAGTTATGTAATTTACGTTAGAACTATGTCGATGTAACTTATCTAACCTTTTGGAATGTAAACTTGTCTAGTCTTTTGGAGTATAAACTTATCGAACTTTTTGAAATTTGTTGGAATTATATGATTCTTGCTTCAGTCTTTTAGTATGTGTTATTATGTGATTTTGATTGTTGTGTTACAGTATTTATTGCATGTTAAAATATTCATTATTATTATGGATGTATATAGCAGTAGTTATATTTAAATTAGCTATTACAACGGGCAAAAACCGTTGTAATAAACTGTATTACAACGGGCAAAAGCCGCTTGTAATTTATTAGCTATTACAACGGGTTAATAACCATTGTCATAGATTCCTTGCACGTGACAGAACAAGTTATTACAACGGTCTTTTACAACTGTCATTGCCCGTTGTCAAATAGTCAGGAGCTATTACGACGACGCATAGTAAGACGGGCATATGCCCGTTGTGAAATGCATATTACAACGGTTTTTGCCCGTTGTAAAAGGACTGTTTTTTTGTAGTGATATATATATATATATATATATATGTATGTATGTATATATCAATAGCCACCCCTATATATATATGTGTGTGTGTGTGTGTGTGTGTGTGTGTGTATATATATATATATATATATATATATATATATGGGCAAGTTCAAGGGGCTGAAATTCAGGAATGCTCCCTGATCCTATCCCATATATATATATATATATATATATATATATATGTATATATATATATGGGAAAGTTTAAAGAGACACAAAATTTTAACACAAGTTCAGGGGGTTGAAATTCAGGAATGCTCCCTGATCCTATCCCATATATATATACATATATATATATATATATATATGTAAGTATGTATATATATATATATGTATGTATATATGAGAAAGTTTAAAGAGACACAAAATTTTAACACAAATGGTGACACAATTGATTTGCACCATTAGATCACCACATGAATTACACCTCTCCATATAAAGACAGAAAAATCTAATGGTTAAGGCTCTGTGTCTCTCTCTCTCTCTCTCTCTTTGTGTCTAATTTTGTGATCAAATAGCCTCGACCGTTAGATCTTTTGTTCCTTATATGAAGGAGTGAAATTCATGGGGCAATCCAATGGTGGAGGTCAATTGTGTCACCATTCGTATCAAAAATTTGTGCCTAAATAGACTTGTATATATATATATATATATATATATATATATATATATATATAGCTTTACTATAATGTACGTGTGTTATCATCATCATATATATATGCATACACACGCATGTAATATGTGTATTATACATGCATATTGTATGTGTGTTATACATGCTTATTGTATTATAAATGCATATTATATGTGTGTGTATGTATATATATGATGATGATAACACACGTACATTATAGTAATATATATATATATATATATATATATATATATGTGTGTGTGTGTGTGTGTGTCTCTCTCTCTCTCTCTCTCTGTATATATATATATATATATATATATATATATATATATATTCATGTGCTATATAAATTTCTTTATTTTCATAGATTATATTTTCAACAACTTTCAAAGTCTATTTGGTTATAGACGATGCCCGTATGCGTAGCACGGGCCACACACTTGTGTGTATGTGTGTGTGTGTATATATATCCAGTCTAACTACAATAAAAGGAGTTGCTATATTACTTGTAAAACATATCATTTATATGTGTTTGCAAGCTTCATATTAATAAGAAAAACCGGATTTATAATCTTAAACACTGTTGTACTGAAACAGGACAATTTGATTATTCGAATAGAAATATCAAATCAACAGTTAGGAAATCTCGAGAAATCATGTTAACTAGAGATTAAAAAAATTGATTCCTAGCATTACAATACCAAAGTTTATAACTTTATGCAATATCAATTCACATTATAACCTGTTTCAAGCAATCTGATCAAAGGAAAGATTATCTTATTCAATAATAAAATTTGGGCTTTGATCTAAATCCAACATAGAGTCATACTCTGTTTCATCAATGTATTTGTTTCATAAACAAATCATTATTACATTCCCAATTCTTACTACTTTAGTTTTAATTCCCAGATTTATACGACAAAAGGAAATTACATCCTAATAAGTTTGTAATGACCTAAAGGAGAAATTTAGGACTGACATTGATTTACGACTGTAGGTGTAACACCCCGTAATTCTGTAACATTAAGTTTCACAAATTAAAGTATAATTAAATTTTAAAATAATAATCAGGGGAAACGGGTTGCTCCATTGCGTTCGTTTCGAAATTCTGCTTGGAAACGAGTCCAAGTTTTCGAGAAACGGAGTCCGTATGAGGGGGATATGACCCTCCAAAGTTTCAAGGATTTTCAGAACAGAAAAACAGCTCGAATTCGAGTTTGAAATTCGAATTCAAACCCTAGCGCAGACTGGGGGGGAATTTTCGCGCCTAGGACCAGGTCGACCTGGGGGTCGACACTATGGTCGACCTCCCAGGGACCAGGTCGACCCTATGGTCGACCTGGGGGTCGACCTGGTGCTGAAACCTAGTTTTGAACCTGGGTTTATTTTGATTTTTTTGGTTTTGTTTTCAGTCTAGATTCGTCCGCCTAATCCTATATAAACAGCACCCTAGCCCCATTGTCTTTACACCATTTTATTCTCTCCTTATGCTGCCACTTGAATAATTGAAATAAATAAATTAAAATAAAACACGAAGACTATTTCTTGAAGACTACGACTAGGGATTGCAAATTGGAGATTCAAATCAAGATTAAAGCTTTAAGAAAAGAATCAAAGGCTAATTCAATGGTTGCGAGCAACGTCATGCAAATCATACCAAATCACCAACGCTATCTGATTTTCCTTTTCTAAAAACCGATCATTGTAAGTCAGTTACTTTTTAGATTTGAACGTCTAGATCTATTTGTGGCACGAAATTAAATGGATATAAGAATATGCCTGATCCTTTCATTTGAACCAGTGCTTGTATATGCCTTTGGATCTAATTAAGAATTATTGTGATTAATTATCGATGAGACTGTGCCTATGCCTATGCCGTTGAAAATACTGTTAATGGCCTAAGACTATGACTATGAACATAAGACTATTGCCTATGACCATGATTCATGACTATGAGATTATTATCTATGACTACGAACATAAAACTATGCCTATGACTATGAACATAAGACCGTTGCCTACGACCATGATTCATGACTATGAGATTATTGGCTATGATTATGAACATAAGACTTTTGTCTATGACTACGACCTTGAAAACTATTGTGATTAATTGCCTAGGAATATTTAGGATAATCGCCTAGGACTATTTTGGTTAATTATCCATGACTATTGTGGTTAATCGCCTATGATTAATAACTATGAGATTTCTACCTATGACCACGACTATGACTATTGTGGTTAATTGCCTAAGACTATTATGGTTCATTGTTTATGCCCATAACACTGTAGTTACAAACCATGTTGTACACCGAACTAGCATTTTGTTGGATCTCATACCTAGGGTGTGACATGCTTAGTTTATTCCTATTCACTATTATGTACACCAAAACCATTGGATCCATTATCCTTGTATTTGGCTCGCATTTGTATGCCTATTCTTTTATGTCAAATCTCATGTTTATCCTCTATTCCCTTTTTAGTTTCATTTCATGAGTATTTAGACAACTTGTGAAATCATGGTATACGCACGTTATGAATGCGGGGTTATTTGGGTATAACATGGAATCTATATTATTTGGCATAATTTAGAGCATGTATTATAACATGACTATTAGATGCAAATTGGGGTAATTTGACGTGAATTATAGAAGATTTAATTTGATATATTGAATCTAGTATTGGAAAGTAAACTAAGCTTTGGGCATAAATTGTGAACTAGAGTATCAATTCTAGTTTTGACATGAACTGTAAATGGGAATACTAGATCTAAATTGGCATAAAACTGCAGGCTGGGTTAAATGATAAGTAAATCAAGATTTGGGCCTAGAATATAGGTATGTTAGTGGGCATGACAAATGAATACGATATAGACCAAATTTGTTTAAAAGAGTTGTAAGCAATTTACATATAGACAAAATGGATAAATATGTAAATCTAGGAAAGACGAATATGCCTAACCCGAGGTTAGAGATTGAGTTATAGTATAAGACTTCCCGGAACTGCCCGGCAAATCCAGCAACCGTAACAATACCAATCTAATGTGGGTGGTTAGAGCATTGATCCCAAAAGGACCTGAGGTTAGACTGAGTTGCGGTGTAAATCTGCTCGGAACCGACCGACACATCCAGTGACCGCAACAATATCTATCTAATGTGAGTGGTTGGCGCTTTAAATGAATGATTTAAAGCTAAGAAATAGTTAAGCTAGAATGGGAGGGATAAGTCCATAGGAACACTTAACCAACTTAACATGTTAACAAGACAAGACTTGTAGGGGTAAAATAACCGTTATAACATGTTGACTAGACAAGTGGGTGAGGTTAAGAAAAGGTTTAACCGTTATAACATGATAACTAGACTAGAAGGTGGGGTTAAGTAAAATACACTTAGCCAATTTAACATGTTAACTAGACTAGAAGGTGGAGTTAAGTAAACTTAGAACACTTAGCCATCATAGTGTGACAAATGAACAAGGTTAAGTTAAAACATGAAGGGACAATACTTAACCATTAGAACATGTGAATTAAACAGATGTTAGGGTTAAGTTAACTAAGAGAACACTTAACCGTTATAACATGTTAGCTAAACAGATGGGTAGGGTTAAGTAAAAGGGAACACTTAACCAATACAAGATGAAGGGGTAGGATTAAGTAATAAGAAATACTTAACCAATATAACTTGATTTGTGGTAGGGTTAAGTCAACATGAACTACTGATAACACTTAACCAGTTTAACATGACAAATGAATGGGTTAAGTTATCTTGAATTGACTAATGACACTTAACCAATCCAACTTAACGAGAAGGAGAACTAAGTAATAAACCTTAGTTAAGAAGACAAAGTTGTAAACCTTAGTTAAGAAAGTTAACGATTCAGGAGACTAAGTGGTAAACCTTAGTTAAGAGAAATAAGTAGTAAACCTTAGTAGAATACGAGAAGGAGCGAACGTCCATCTGATCTTAAAGAAGTCTCCAACGAACTGGGTAAGGAAGCACGCTGCTTCAAGGGGACGTGAGGGTACTCTTGGTATCCCTCTATGAGGCTGCAGATGATCCACCTGGGCTCACAGAGGTTAAGGTCTGCGTTAGAAGAACCAAGGGTATGCCTTGGTTGCAATATAGGGCAACCTAAAGACTAGGATGGACCAGCGTGATTCAGCGAGACCAGTAGCCCTGTGATAGCAACTCTTCGTCTACCTACCATCTTGAGTCAATCGAGATACGTGAAGCGGAAAGGCGGAGAACTCCAAAAGACCATATACTTGCTATCTAGTTATGGTTGCGGATGGCCATAGGTTAGTGGGGCATAGGGGGGCCTGCGTATAGTTCTCATTTTTCAAGGTGTTCCTTTCATTAGTTGAGGGAGGGGTCGAGTGGGACTATAGCCACTGGAAAAACAGACCTTAGCATCTGCATCGACAGATATCTGAAAGCTCCCGACCGAGCTCCGTGTTTCTTGATTTGCCCTGCCACGAGACTCTGGTCGCACATATAGAGAACATGTGCATCTAGACAGCGATAACGATTCACGACACATAGGTGGGGAAAGTATAGGAACCTATACCGCTTTGGGTAGTGTGTCCTAGAGTAGGGGCATCGTTCGATAGGTAGCATAATCCCTAGTTGGACATAGGTCACGTAAACCCTAAAATCAGAGAAACGTTCGATAGGTAGCATAAATCCCAGTAGCCCTGGGTAGCGTAAACCCTGGTTGGATCTAGAATGCGCTCGATAGAAAACCCTAGATTAGATCTAGGTAATAAATAATAGATGTACACCTGAAACAACCACAATTGCGGGGATTGGGATCACGTTATTGTTTTATCAGTTTATACATATTACTAGTTAGGTGGTGCAGAGATATAGAAATTAGAGTAACAAGGTAGTAGCGAAGCAGAGAAAGTATAGAAGTGCATCCAGTTTATCTTACCTTATCATATCTTGTGCTAACCTTATGATACCCGTCATCATGTTGTTGTCTTGTATTCAGTTAAATTCATGTTATGTTGCTTTTACCTGTTCACATGCTGAAAGTTACTGAACTTACCAGACTTTATGTATGACTCTGTTTTCTTTCTCTTTCTTGTCTTCCGTCCCCCCCAAGGTTCGCAGGGAGGGAGTATTACTACTTAGTCCAGTTTTCTTTCCAAGCCGAAGATTAGCCGAAGTTTTGCTTGGATTCTCTTTTCCATTGTTATAGCTGGCTCATGCTACATTGGGGAATATAAATGTTATTTTATGCTTCTTTATTTTGTAAGACGGATATTCTGGTATTGGAAAACAATTGTTGTACAAACTATTTTATCAATAAAGTAAAGTTCTATTTTCCGCTGTTTTAATTTTATCTGTCTTTTAATTTATCTGTATCTTTTACCTATAACCCTCCACCGAAGTTAAGGCATTCCTTTTGTGAGTGACCTTAACGGATGTGGGGTGTTACACTTGGTATCAGAGCTGAAGGTTACCGGATCAGATAAAAAGATTTGAAAATTTATTTTCAAAACGGTTTTAAAGAAGCATTTTCAAAAGAAAAGTTTTTTTTTAAAGGCATATTCCCCAAAAGCCATGCGCACTGATCCTCTGTTTGAATTCTTGTCCCCTTCTTTCTTGAGTCTTCGGGGCTCCTGGCTTTCTGGGTGGTAACCTCATCGCGGCATGGTTTCGTAGGCTTGGTGAGACTATGACGCCTGCCAAAGGGCAAAGAAGTGCCCAACTCCCATCGATAGCCGTAATAGTTTCACCTGCGGCTAATTTTATTTCAAGCTTTGTAGGGTTTTCCGTGCGATGGAGGCAGCTTTCGAGAGACTTGTCAACATGATTACACAAGGATAGTAAAGATGAGAATGAGGAAGTTTTTCCTAGATATGGACTTGGCTCACAAAGGGGGAAAGAGCAGTAAAACACTAAGATAAGAGGAGGTATCTTTATGGTATAACGACAAGGGCAAGGACGAGGGACAAGATTTTTTCAGAAGGGAGAGTGCATGCTTCCACCACCAGAATACCTGAGAGAGAGATAGTAAAAGTCTCTATTGGAAAAGTTTAGCTTTTCGTTTTGATCAACCATTTAGTACTCTTTTGATCTTATCACTTCGCCATTTGTTCATATCTACTTCCATAGTTGAGTCTCTGCACCGTAGTACTTGTATAGTAGAAGATCCCATTAGTGTCTCAAATCCAATTGGTGGTTCGGCCCGTTTACCTTTGGTTTGTAAGGATTTGAGAATAACTATATTAAGTGTTGAGTTTAAGCGTAATTCTTATGTTTTTGGTTCCATGGGCTATGAGTTTATTCTAGGCATGGGTTGGTTGGCTAGTAATTCTGAAAGAAGGGTAGTTAGACTTTTGACTTGCCTTGGAAATACCGTCGAGATTCCGTGTAAAGAATCAATTAGGCTTAGCTAGCTAGAATCGCTTAATGCATTTATCGACGGTTTGCAATCCGTTAGGGTAGTCCATGAGTACGCAGATGTTTTTGATTAGGTTAGGAATTTACCCCTAAAAACGCGGGATAGACTTCCGCATGTATCCGGTTGACAATGAAAAGCCAGCTATCCGATCAACGAAAGTTTTGAAAATGGAGGTCAAGAAGCTTCGCAATCGTGAAGATTAATTAGATAAGGTACAGAATAGTGAAGCTCAAGAAGATGCGACTTAGAAGATTGAAGACTAGATACACGCATCATACCCTTTTTCTTAAGGGTACAACCTTGATCTCTTTTTCTAGGAATTTTATGCATACTTTCTAGCTTTTAAGGTATATCCTCTAGGGCGTATCATCGATCCTTAGGTAGAAGCCAATGCATGTAAACATGTATTTGAAGAATGTATTTGAAACATGTTATGATTGATGGTTGCAAATGGTTGCTCGTGGATGCATATACACACCATAGGCGCTAGAACGACTTAGTCACTTTCATATTGCATTCGCATTTATGTATTTGCTTAACAGATTCAACTTGTTATGTTATCATATGGATGTTGCATATGGATGAATGGCTATGCACACATGTAGTATTTACATAACTAGGGATGCTTTCATACATGATTGGACGCATGGCACTGACATAATTCGCATTAAGGAGGTCAACTGAATCAGTAGACCGCCTGATTTTGCATTAGATAAAGACATATACTCACACTATGCATATGAACATAAAAGCAATAGAAATCTTTTTAAGGACAATGAATGCCTGTGATTGAATGGTTGAGTAGATGGGTGATTGGATGGCTGGATGCATTCTTCCTAACTTGAAGATTTCGGGGACGAAATCCTTTTAAGAGGGGGAGAATGTAACACCCCGTAATTCTGTAACATTAAGTTTCACAAATTAAAGTGTAATTAAATTTTAAAATAAGAATCAGGGGAAACGGGTTACGCCATTGCGTTCGTCTCGAAATTTTGCTTGGAAACGGGTACGAGTTTTCGAAAAATGGAGTCCGTATGAGGGAGATATGACCCTCCGAAGTTTCAAGGATTTTCAGAACAGAAAAACAACTCGAATTCGAGTTCAAAATTCGAATTCAAACCCCAGCGCGGACTAGGTGGGAATTTTCCCACCCAGGACCAGGTCGACCTAGGGGTCGACACTATGGTCGACCTCCCAGGGACCAGGTCGACCCTATGGTCGACCTGGTGCTGAAACCCAGTTTTGAACCTGGGTTCATTCTGATGTTTCTGGTCTCGTTTTCAGTCTAGATTCGTCCGCCTAATCCTATATAAACAGCCCCCTAGCCCCATTCTCTTTACACCATTTTATTCTCTCCTTATGCTGCCTCTGGAATAATTGAAATAAATAAATTAAAATAAAACACAAAGACTATTTCTTGAAGACTACGGCTAGGGATTGTAAATTGGAGATTCAAATCAAGATTTAAGCTTTAAGAAAAGAATCAAAGGCTAATTCAACGTTTGCGAGCAACGTCATGCAAATCATAGCAAATCGCCAACGCTATCTGATTTTCCTTTTCTAAAAACCGATCATTGTAAGTCAGTTACTTTTTAGATTTGAACGTCTAGATCTATTTGTGGCATGAAATTAAATGGATATAAGAATATGCCCAATTCTTTCATTTGAACCTATGCTTGTATATGCCTTTGGATCTAATTAAGAATTATTGTGATTAATTATCGATGAGACTGTGCATATGCCTATGACGTTGAAACTACTGTTAATGGCCTAAGACTATGACTATGAACATAGGACTATTGCCTATGACCATGATTCATGACTATGAAATTATTGGCTATGACTACGAACATAAAACTATGCCTTTGACTATGAACATAAGACCGTTGCCTATGACCATGATTCAAGACTACGAGATTATTGGCTATGATTATGAACATAAGACATTTATCTATGACCATGTCCTTGAAAACTATTGTGATTAATTGCCTAGGACTATTTAAGATAATTGCCTAGGACTATTTAGGTTAATTATCCATGACTATTGTGGTTAATCGCCTATGATTAATAACTATGAGATTTCTACCTATGACCATGACCACGACTATTGTGGTTAATTGCCTAAGACTATTATGGTTCATTGTTTATGCCCATAACACTGTAGTTACAAACCAAGTTGTACACCGAACTGGCATTTTGTTGGATCTCATACCTAGGGTGTGACATGCTTAGTTTATTCCTATTCACTATTATGTACACCAAAACCATTGGATCCACTATCCTTGTATTTGGCTCGCTTTTGTATGCCTATTCTTCTATGTCAAATCTCATGTTTATCCTCTATTCTCTTTTTAGTTTCATTTCATGAGTATTTAGAAGACTTGTGAAATCATGGTATACGCACGTTATGAATGCGGGGTTATTTAGGTATAACATGAAATCTATATTATTTGGCACAATTTAGAGCATGTATTATAAAATTACTATTAGATGCAAATTGGGGTAGTTTGACGTGAATTGTAGAAGATGTAATTTGATATATTGAATCTAGTATTGGCAAGTAAACTAAGCTTTAGGCATAAATTGTAAACTAGAGTATCAAGTCTAGTTTTGACATGAACTGTAAATGGGAATACTAGATCTAAATTGGCATAAAACTGCAGGTTGGGTTAAATGATAAGTAAATCAAGATTTGGGCGTAGAATATAGGTATGTTAGTGGGCATGACAAATGAATATGATATAGGCCAATTTTGTTTAAAAGAGTTGTAAGCAATTTACATATAGACAAAATGGATAAATATGAAAATCTAGCAAAAACGAATATGCCTAACCCGAGGTTAGATTGAGTTACGGTATAAGACTGCCCGGAACCGCCTGGCCAATCCAGCAACCGTAACAATACCTATCTAATGTAGATGGTTAGAGCATTGAGCCCAAAAGGACCTGAGGTTAGACTGAGTTGCGGTGTAAATATGCCCGGAACCGACCGACACATCCAGTGACCGCAACAATATCTGTCTAATGTGAGTGGTTGGTGCTTTAAATGAATAATTTAAAGCTAAGAAACAGTTAAGCTAGAATGGGAGGGTTAAGTCCATAGGAACACTTAACCAACTTAACATGTTAACAAGACAAGACTTGTAGGCGTTAAGTAACCGTTATAACATGTTGACTAGACAAGTGGGTGAGGTTAAGAAAATGTTTAACCGCTATAACATGATAACTAGACTTGAAGGTGGGGTTAAGTAAAATACACTTAGCCAATTTAACATGTTAACTAGACTAGAAGGTGGAGTTAAGTAAACTTAGAACACTTAGCCATCATAGTGTGACAAATGAACAAGGTTAAGTTAAAACATGAAGGGACAATACTTAACCATTAGAACATGTGAATTAAACAGATGTTAGGGTTAAGTTAACTAAGAGAACACTTAACCGTTATAACATGTTAGCTAAACAGATGGGTAGGGTTAAGTAAAAGGGAACACTTAACCAATACAAGATGAAGGGGTGGGATTAAGTAATAAGAAATACTTAACCAATATAACTTGATTTGTGGTAGGGTTAAGTCAACATGAACTACTGATAAAACTTAACCAGTTTAACATGACAAATGAATGGGTTAAGTTATCTTGAATTGACTAATGACACTTAACCAATCCAACTTAACGAGAAGGAGAACTAAGTAATAAACCATAGTAAAGAAGACTAAGTTGTAAACCTTAGTTAAGAAAGTTAACGATTCAGGAGACTAAGCGGTAAACCTTAGTTAAGAGAACTAAGTAGTAAACCTTAGTAGAATACGAGAAGGAGTGAACGTCCATCTGATCTTAAAGAAGGCTCCAACGAACTGGGTAAGGAAGCACGCTGCTTCAAGGGGACGTGAGGGTACTCTTCGTATCCCTCTGTGAGGCTGCAGATGATCCACCTGGGCTCACAGAGGTTAAGGTCTGCGTTAGAAGAACCAAGGGTATGCCTTGGTTGCAATATAGGGCAACCTAAAGACTAGGATGGACCAGCGTGATTCGGCGAGACCAGTAGCCCTGTGATAGCAACTCGTCGTCTACCTACCATCTTGAGTCAATCGAGATACGTGAAGCGGAAAGGCGGAGAACTCCAAAAGACCATATACTTTCTATCTAGTTATGGTTGCGGATGGCCATAGGTTAGTGGGGCATGGGGGGCCTGCGTATAGTTCTCATTTTTCAAGGTGTGCCTTTCATTAGTTGAGGGAGGGGTCGAGTTGGACCATAGCCACTGGAAAAACAGACCTTAGCATCTGCATCGGCAGATATCTTAAGGCTCCCGACCGAGCTCCGTGTTTCTTGATTTGCCCTGCCACGAGACTTGGGTCGCACATATAGAGGACATGTGCATCTATACAGCGATAACGATTCCCGACACATACGTGGGGAAAGTCTAGGAACCTATACCGCTCTGGGTAGTGTGTCCTAGAGTAGGGGCGTCGTTCGACAGGTAGCATAATCCTTAGTTGGACCTAGGTCGCGTAAACCCTAAAATTCGAGAAACGTTCAATAGGTAGCATAAACCCCAGTAGCCCTGGGTAGCGTAAACCCTGGTTGGATCTAGAATGCACTCGATAGAAAACCCTAGATTAGTCTAGGTAATAAATAATAGATGTACACCTGAAACAACCACAATTGCGGGGATTGGGATCACGTTATTGTTTTATCAGTTTATACATATTACTAGTTAGGTGGTGCAGAGATATAGAAATTAGAGTAACAAGGTAGTTGCGAAGCAGAGAAAGTAGAGAAGTGCATCCAGTTTATCTTACCTTATCATATCTTGTGCTAACCTTATGGTTCCCGTCATCATGATGTTGTCTTGTATTCAGTTAAATTCATGTTATGTTGCTTTTACCTGTTCACATGCTGAAAGTTACTGAACTTACCAGACTTTATGTCTGACTCTGTTTTCTTTCGCTTTCTTGTCTTCCCCCTAGGTTCGCAGGGAGTAAATATTACTACTTAGTCCAGTTTTCTTTCCAAGCCAAAGATTAGCCGAAGTTTTGCTTGGATTCTCTTTTCCATTGCTATAGCTGGCTCATGCTACATTGGGGAATATAAATGTTATTTTATGCTTCTTTATTTTGTAAGACGGATATTCTGGTATTGGAAAACAATTGTTGTACAAACTATTTTATCAATAAAGTAACGTTCTATTTTCCGCTGTTTTAATTTTATCTGTCTTTTAATTTATCTATATCTTTTACCTATTACTCTCCACCGAAGTTAAGGCATTCCCTTTTTGAGTGACCTTAACGGATGTGGGGTGTTATAGTAGGCCATACAAGATAGAGGATTAAAATCATGTAATACAAGATCCAAGAAGATTCAATTAAAATTTTCAATTCATCCAATCAGGAAGCTCTAATACAAGCAGTATTACAATAGATTTGTGATTAATTTCAGATAACAATTAAGAATTGATCATAAATAGATTAAAGATCTCGACCGTCTTTAAAATCAACGATTGAATTGAAGAACAAATGCTTAATATTAACATCTAACACAGATCTAAACTAACTCAATTTACGATTTTGAAAGTAGCTCCGATACCATTGAAGCGTTTTGAGAATTAAAGCACAACAAAAAATTACAAACCCTAAAATAGTATCCAGACAAAATCAATTAAATCGAGTTCAAAGTATATATATACCTGTCATGAAGTTTCCATGAAAAGGAATCTTTATCGAGATTGAAAAGAATTGGAGCATCTAATCCAAGAAAAAACAAAATGCCTTGCCTCGTTAAGTATCCACGAATGTTTGCTTCATCTTTGTCGCAAAAATTGAAGATTAAAGAATCAATTACTAGCCTGCCGCCATTAAATCGAGTTGCCCTAATTTTTATTTCATTCTTTGATTTTCTATCTAATAAATGGATAATCATGAAAGGGTAGGTACCCTTTTTGTATGATGAAATAATGGATAAATTGAAACAAAGGTGTGGACCATTTCAGAATAAAATATCCAACGTTTTAAATGCTATTTATTTAAAATGGTCCTTCCTTTTCAAACATCCTTGTTGTGTGACCCTATAAGTTATTACAATGTTGGCAATGATATTAAATTGTATTTAAAATCGTAAACAGTGATTAGCATCTAGTAATACGTCGCTGCTGCCCAAGTTATAATAAGATCATCGATTCAATACAACCTTTTCTGTGACTAGTGTATCATTGTAATATAATCCTTTTAACCAATATGTCCAAGACTAAATTCAAGGCTTGGATTGTATCATCCTCTTTATAATTTAATTCCTTTATCTCGATCGATATGTAGACTGTTTAAAACAAATCAATGTTTGAGCACGGCTATGCATTTCACAGTCTCACTCAATCAAGAGGATCATGGATATCACTACAAATATATTGTAGGGTTAAATTCCACCTAGATCATTCATAATGATCATTCGATTCGAGATGTATCAAATAATCACTGTTATCATTACTTTGTTATGAGTAACTTCAGATGATATCAAAACACAAATATCTTCGAATAAAAATTATAATGATTTCAGGTCTTAGGATCCGCCACTATGAGAATAACTTATGAGACTGTTGATTATATTCTATGTAGTTTTTTCTCACGTTGGATCATTCCAATACGATATTCTCCAATACGTATTTATGTTTTGAAAGTAATATCACATATATTAATGATCAAGGTGATGTGATTATCAGTCAATCAACATACTAGTCTCAACGTTTTATTGTTGTCCTTTGTATACAATAAAACTTGACTAGGGACATTTAAGAATTACAATACTTAACATGTTATATAATATCAAGTTCAAGTCACTTACTTAAACAATATAAATCCGTATTATAATTCTAAGGACTTCTAATATATTAATATTTATATTATGCAGTAAATACAACATAACAGAATGTTTTATTCCAAATAAAATAATAACATCAACTATGTTATCAATCTCATCAAATGGATTGCCTATATGGCATAAATTCCAACACATTGGTAGCAGCAATATCCGGGAGCTTTTCCCCAAAGGGTTCATCCTCGTTGCATAATAATGCCCGCTCCTTCATAAGCTTTTTCTTCCCCTTGGCTAAATCCTCACAGGACTCCTCATCTAGAAGATTCTCCAAGAGTAGTTCCTCGTCATAAGTATCTTCAATTTTTGCAAGCCCCGACTCCCAGACTAGGGCTAGAGTCACCGGAAATTCAGGTTCCAAATAGCGTAAGCTGCCTTGGCTCATGACACTAAAGACGTAAAATATGAATAAGGTGACATTGGCATCCATCTCGGTGTCAGTAAACGCTTTTTCAACAGTTGCTTAATCAGCCAAAGCTTGATTTTTCTACTGCTTGACAGTCTCTGCTTTAGTCATCAGCATAGAAATAGACAATTATTTTGCAGTATTCCTCTCTTGAAGGCTGGCATTATCTTGTGGATAAGTGGTAGAAGTTTTCTTTTCCGCAGCCAGCTAGGTTTTAGGAATCTGTTGAGCAGACTGAGCATCTTTAACTTTGGAAAGCAGCGGTTTATCTTATCTTAGAGGCAGCGAGCTCTTCTTTAAGTCTTTGATTCTCAACCTCAAGCTTCTCTAGCTCTATTTAAGGGAATCAATGGAAGCATCCTTAGACTTGAGAACTTTGGCACACTCAACCTTGCCATTTTCTAAGGTAGCGATTTAATCAAGGTTACGCTGGTTAACTCTCTAAAGCCCGTCATCTAACTTGTACCAAAGAGACAATTGTTTATCAGCTTGGGCCTTAGCTACATCTAGCTGCTTCTCAATCTTACTCTTGGCCTTATCCATCTACTTGTTAATGTTGCCTTTCAAGCCATCCAGCTCTTTAGAAATATCTTTTCTATTAGGTGGATGAATGTCTAAATCGAAGTACATTCCTTTCAGACACTAGCCCTTAAATCGCTTAGCTAGTGTGGTATGTGCTGGTTCAAGCTCATAACGAGGCATATGCACGATCTTATGAATGTCGGCAGGAGAAGGAACAAAAGGCAGTGAAGCATGGGGAGGATAGTGAGAAGTAGTCTTAATAGAGGAGGCGGGAAGTTTATCTAACCTGGGGCGCTTCTAAGGATCATCCCCACCCTGGTCATCCCTATCTTTCTTTCACCTTAGGCTCTCCTCATCTTCCCGTCCACTCCGCTCGTAATGATCATCATAGCGATCATCGTAGTGGTAATCATGTCTTTCTCGGTCATTATAAGAGCATCATTCTCTCTACCGCTTCTCTCTATCTAGCTGATCTTGGGCATCATACCTCCATCTCCTTTGTTCATCAGTCAATATGTAGTCATGAGTCTGCTGAGGCTGATAAGAATGTTGCGAGTGCTGGGAATATTGAGATTGCTGGGTGTATTGCGAGCGCTTTGAGTGATGAAACTGTAAGAGATGCTTTGGATTATAATAACTAGTTCGATGCTTAAAGCTCTTCGTAAATTGGCGGTTTATATCTGAATTTGAAACAAGGAAAAAAGCACAATTTTGGTTCTTAGATAAAAGTACTGGGTAAGATTGGAAGACATACGCAAAGTATTAGAAAACTAAAAGCGCATTTATTGTATTATCTCATGCGCATCTAATAACAAACCAAACTTCAGCGATGACGCTAGTGCGAGCCCTATATCCGCAAAAGTTCTTTGTAAAAGAGGCGTTCAAGTCAAGGTCGACGCAGTTGTTGCTTTAGTAACCTTAAACGCATAATCAGAATACATGATTTCTCTCATGGTAAGGTCCTTAGTGGTATTAAGGTCACTCAGCTCGTCAAAAGTGCCTAAAGAATCTTCCGTATGAGCTTCCGGAATTTGAGACGACCCCAAACCCCGTACTGATGGCGGCAAGGGTAATCTTTGGAATATAACACAGAAACAGATAACAACAGAATTAAGTAAATACACCAGATAATGAACAATAGAATATACTGGATAAACGTAAACATCAGAGTTACACAGTATACAAGATCATACTTAGTACAAATACAGTTCAGCTATACATAAATGTCTACAGCGAAAAACAAACAAAATATGTACAATAGGAGCTAAACAGCATAAAATAGATAAATGATAGAATCCATCTTAAGCTCCAGCTATCCAGAAAGAACCAGCTAAACCTGAATACAAGGCTGCCCGTGTAGAAAAAGGGGCACCCGAGTTTGAAAGTGAAACAAACTACGAGTCAGTCATGGGACTGGTATGAGAAATCTACTCAACACAATTGAAATATGGTTAATCACAGGACCACGCCACTTTCATGGAACGGGTTTACTCCATCGGATCACCAGTGCTTTAAAACAAATCATTCTTTGAAACATCATAATGCTTTTTATAAAAATGAAGCCATTATAAGACTCAGTTCCCATCACATAATGCAACGCAAACCGGAGGATAGAGTTTTTACCTTATAATGGCCAAAATATGCTTGATACATATAAAACAAAAGCATTTGATATTATTACAAGTGTTTGTATATTTCAAAAGTAATTTCAAATCATAAGTATCAATCATAGACGACATTAATGCCCCATACCACTATGTCGCCATATATAGGTATACAATCAAAACCGCACGATGTCGTATTTGGAAATTGGATTTCCGTCATGAACCAAGGCAAAAGATAGTCCTTACCGAATTCGAGACTTCCTAGCCCGAGCCTCAGGATCAGAGCTCGAGTGACCCTTGGATCGTTAGGGCTGGTCCACCGATGTGGATTAAAATTCCTGAACAATGCGTTTCCCCGCCCTTTGAGGTGTATGTGAGCCAACGAATGACTCCGTCGGACCCGGATCGTCCGATCTAACCGAGGCGCCTTGCAACAGCAACAACCACAAAAGTCAAACTCGTCAGGGCGTGTAAAACCACTGATGCCACTTCTAGCTAGGAAGAAACGCATGTCCCCCCCTGAGGTCCTCTCCCGTTTCTGGTTCATACCGGGGTGTGAGGCTCGCGAATTCACGTTATACACAAAGCTATGCCACACAGGCGGTGCTTTGATCATCACCACAAGACTTTAATTTTCAACAAAAGCCCTGATCACTGCATCTTAGCATGCCACACAGGCAATTAACACCGTGCAACAGATAGCTATCAATCACACAGAATAAATTCCAATGTCAGACACACTTTCCATTTGCAAGTCCGTTCTGGGTCTGAACGAAACCGGAGGCACTATATACCTCGCAAACCCATCGATCACCACGTACGTCTGGACGATCACCACTCATTATCCATATTTCGGGATGCCTCCCAATCAGGACCTCGGTTACCATCCAAACGAGGTGAAGATCTCCGGTCTTCGACCACCGTCATCATCTTCGATTTCTTATCGTCGATTCAGTTATTCAGAATGGGATAAACCCAGTCTTTCTGAGCAACTCACGTATATAATCAACACGTGCAACACTAACATACACACGCATCATTTCAATTCATTAGTCACTAACCGTTAATCAGTAAGAGAACGATTTCCCAAATATTAACCCCGAAGGCCGAAACCAACATCAGATCAACACCCAGGAAACCATTCGACTTAGCCAACCTTCAGTTAACTTCTAAATCACATCCATATCGTTTATAATATTTTATAATGATTTATCGCTATTTTTATTTATTTTAAAATAGCAAATTAATTCAAAACGACGCTTCGGGCCATAACGCGGCCGTGGCACTGTTTTTCTCCAGATTTGATTTACACATATCTGAAAATCGAACCGTTGGATCCTCACAAAATTTACATCATTAGAAAGATCTTTTCAAAACGAATCCAACGGTTCCAGTTTCGGGAAAATCCGGCTGTCGGATCTCCCGGTATAATCGTTTGAAGTTTCGATTTCAAAATACGAACTACAGCGTCGTTATTCGATTAAATATAATTATATTTATATATATGTATATATAGAAAATTGATTCTGACGCTGTTTTTCTTCATATTTGAATTAAACATTCCAGACAATCCAACCGTTGGATTTTTACAAAGTTGGTGCCATTGGAAAGATATTTCCAAAGCGAACCCAACGGTTGCAGATTCAGGAAAATCCGATGGTCGGATCTCCCGCACTAATCGTTTGAAATAACGGTTTCAAAATACGAACTGCAGCTTCGTTATTCGATATATTTTAATTATATATATATATATAAAAATATAATCGATCCTTCGATTTCAAAAACTATATTCTTTTCATACATTTGATAAAAATGATATTTTTATCTAATTGGCTTCTATTTCAACACTCCACTATTTTTTTTAACAATTCATGTATATAGTAAAAATATGATTTTTTTTTTTGTAAAACAATTTATTTCAAAAAACGACTATTTTATATAGGTAATATAGGTGATAAAAATAGGATTTTTATTATAAAACAATTTATTTCAAAATATGAATACCATTCAACACATGAATTTCAATTCAACGAATGAATATCGATTCAACACATGAAGGTTTTCTATAGTTTGTATATATAGATAAAAATGTGATTTTTATATTCAAAACACGAATACCATTCAACACATGAATATGATTCAACGAATGAATTACTATTCAACACATGAAGGTTTTCTATTCAACAGACGAATATAATTTCAACACGGGAAATTAATTCTAACACATGAATATTATTCAAAATTTCGGCAGCATAACGGCAGGGTAGTTAATACCGGGGTCGTCCCTAGTACGGCTCCTCGCTCTACCTTAAAGCTTCGCAGCTTTTGACAATGGGAAATGATGCATCTAGTTCGCACGCAGGCGGCATGTATATTTATTTCATTTCCACAAACTAATCCTATGTGGTTTCAAGCAAATATTTCTCAACCACAAAGGGGTATTTTTCAACCACAGTCAATCAATATCAACCACAAACAGTTCCAATCAACCATTCGCTATCAATCAATTTTCACACCAATCACAACCAATAAATATCGTCCATGGTTTGTGGACGAGGGGCGTATATATATATTTATATATAGCAATTCACTTCTGTTTCAACACATATATAATTTTTACAATGCATATACAACTTATACATCGAACGTACAATTTATACAACGCTTATACAAGAGGTGTACAACGCTTATATAACTCATACATCGACTATATAATTTATACATCGTCGTTTTCCATATCGTTTATAAATTAGAAATCACACATTGGGTTCCACTCCACCAAAAATAGCAGAAGGATCAGAAAAATATGCGGTGTCTTCTAGAATGTAGAAGACGTCCACACGAGTCCACTGTCTCTTGTTTCACTGAATTTCGTCAACACATGAGAAAGATATGATTTTTCAAAGTTTGCAATGGTTTAAAGGTGTTAAAACAGCTGAAAATAAACTCAGCCGTATACCTTATTTGAATCTTCAAAACTAGGTTTCAAATTATCTTCAAATCCGTTAATCGTTGCTTTGATTAGCCAGCGCCACCTTGACGGGCTAGGAGAGGCGCACATGCGCCAGGGAGGGGCCCCAGTTCGATCACCCCTGGTAGCGGCGGCGGGGGTTCAAAGTCGACGACTTTGGGGAGCTCGTTCCTGGCGATGGCGCAACGGTAGGAGGGGATCCTTACATGGATCTGAAGCTCTCGAGGGGCTCTTCAAAAAGTTGCAAAGGAGCGATGGGTACTGGTGCGTGGATCGAGCAGAAAGGAGGAGAGAAGGAAGGGGAAGCCGCCATCGATCAGGTAGGGAGCGAGGGGGTTTTTGAATTTTTATTTTAAAATAAATTATGAAAGGAATAATTTCATTGGTCCGTGCTTCGTTTAATCTTTAAAATATGGTTTTCTAATACGAACGCCAATTCCAACCCAACGACTGTCGTCCCTAGCATTTTACCCCCATTCCGAACACAATGGGATATGTTTCGTAGGCCCATTCGACTGTTTCAGTCAATTTCCGTTCAAATTAAAATATAAAACATTCAATATTCGATTTGAACGTACATTTCAATTTTCCAGGGCCACAAACTGATTTGAAAAATTCCAGAAAAATAAATCTGGCTATGTTTTGACGATACGGTCCCAACAAAACTAGTTTCATCGAATTCTGAGACCGTTTGCAAAAAGGCCCATTTCTGGTCGATCCAATTTAACTGTAATTGACCAAAACACATTTTCCTTTGCCACGCTCACATACTAGCTTCAAAAATTATGAAATTCGAAACCTAGCAATAACTTCACATCCCGGATCCAACAAAAGTGGTTTCGTCGAATTCCAAGGTCGTTTGCAAAATGGCCAATTTCACGGGCTATATAATTTCCATAGTGACCTTTCTGAAAACTCATTCAGCCATAACTTTTGCTTTCCGCTATGAAACTTTGATTTTTCAGATTCGTTAGAAAGGTATTCACTAACATATTAAAATATTTTTGGTTTCACTCAAATCCATTTTGTTTTGCACCCGGTACAGTCCGACAAAGTTTGAATTCAAATTTTGAAACTACTACGCCATTTCAGGCCTTGTTTATAATTAGAATTAATTATATTCGTTTTTAATTGTCGATTCAAACTCACTTTTCATCACTATTATTTAAAATATTTATTTTAAATATTTAAAATCCATTTTTCAGCTAATTTAAAAAATTTAAATTGGTTCAGATTTTCCGGGTCGTTAAAGAATTGTGGGACCCTCATTAACTTCCTCGACATTTAAGTCATCCCCGAGTTTAGTTTCATCTTCCACATTTTGCTCATCGGCTCCCATAAGGTTTTTACCCTCCCGATGTACGATTTCCTCTTCTTTTATAGAAGGCAGTTAAGGCTGGGAGGATGCCTCTGCTTCACAAGCAACATCTGAACATTTTTATTAAATCAGCCTCCTTGGTGGGATCTTTCGATTATGTAGCTCCTTCAGAAGTTGCAACATCCGATGTCGTAGGCAACGACTTAGGAGTTGACGGGGTTCCCACGGAAGAAAGAGACCATGAAGGATCGAGCAAGTGATATTGACGAAGGAATTCTTCTATGAATAGAAGCTTTCTACTTCTCTCTTTCTCATCGATAACTCTTAAAGTATCAAATAGAGTTTTATTAGGAGCAACGTCGTAGTCAAAAGAAGGAATTCCTGTAAAATAAAGAAAGGATGGGAGAATTAAGACTTAGATGGAAAACAAAATGAAGAAAACTATGAGTAATATGTTCACCTCTTTCCTTACACATGCCACAAAAGCTTTCACGGCACCGAACGTAAAAGTATTGATTCACAATTCCTCGAGCCGTTTCTAGCAAGTCAGTAATAATATTGGAATTTCGAATGCCTTCGACAAAGATAATTGATAGGCGTTCCTTCTGTAACGACCCGGCTTTTTGCTCGGTTTTCGCCGGTAATTAAACCAACTTAAACCGTTCTCAAAGATAGATTGTTAGGGGCACTTACACAATTGCACAAAATAAAAACAACTTTTCCATTATCATTAAAATAATATACATTAGAGTTACAAGAGGTACATCAGAGTATATCGGTTACACAGCGGAAAAGATTCTAAACTCAGTGGAAGAATGCGAATGCTCCAAACATTATAGCTCCAGTTAAACCAGAATCCTGCTCCAACTAACTCCAAGGCTAAATCTGCGAACTAAACTACTAGGGTGCCCGTGTAAAAATTTAGGGCACCCAGAATTTAGGTGTGGGAACAATAAACTCCAGGTCAGTCATGGGACTGGTGTGAGAACTCAAAACGGTTGTCTTTAGGGTTTATTTTAAAGTTAGGTAATTCACCGGACCATGCCGCCAATGCAGAACGGGTTTACTCCTTGTGAACCAGTGCATAGAAATCCGCAATGACTTTTTGAAAAAACGAAGCTATCATAAGCTCGTCCCACATCACACAATGTTTGCGCACACCAAATTGGCGAGTTTTGCCTTATGATAACCAAAAATGCCTTCATACGTGAAAATCCTCTTTTACTACTATATACAGTGTGAAAAACCTTTTCGCAAATAAATGTATTAATCGTAGCCAGCATAATGCCCCATCCCATTATACTGACAATCATGCCGGTAACCAGCAGGCTATACAATCAAAACCGTACGGGCTCGTAGTGCAGATCGGGTTTCGAATATGATGGTTCCTAGTACGAAAGATCATTCTTGGGCTCACAAACTTTCTTGTGTGCATCATCCCAGTACTCACGGATAACGTCCAGAATTAGACTCCGTTATACTAACCCACCATACATGAATCACAGTACCCATCAAATAGCGTCCTAGACTGGGGACTTCGCAGTACCCTTTCATCATCACATCTCGGTGCACCGAACATACGAAACGAACATAAAAATCTCACTAGTACAAAACAGACCAATTGCATCGGTTACTTACCCCCATATTGCATCGGTTCTACAACCGATGCAATTGCAGATGATGCAAAAAACATTTGCCTGTTGCATCGGTTATGGAAGTGATGCAAAACAATTTATTTGCATCACCTATTTAAAATAAGCCAATGCAATATATAACTTTTTTGCATAGCACTTCAAACACAGTCGATGCAAAAATGTTTTTTTGTTTAGTAAAATATGAACTTTTGCACTGGTTATTTAAAAAATCCGATGCAAAAAATCTACCATTTTGCATTGAACTTTATTTTAGCCGATGTAAAAAAAAACGCATCATTTTCGGAATACTTTTTTTGCATCGTCCAATATGACAACCAATGCAAAATGTTCTTTTCTGCAGAAACCTCCATCGCTGCCTAAATCACCAAAATTCTCAAATAATACAACTATATACGCACACATACATACACACACACACACACACACACACACACACACACATATATATATATATATATATATATATATATATATAGTTGACAAGCTGTTGGTAATTGCATAATCTTTTAAAATACAACTAGATGACATATAAATTGAACATATATATTAATTTCAAGTAATTAATGTTTTCGTAATCCATACAAAATAGTAATATGTTTCAAAACAAGAACCTAAAATAGAATGTTTTCAAGTACAATCACTAACATGTAATATAGTTCACATTGTTAGCTAAACCAATATAATTAAGTAGTAATCAATGAAATCCATAGATGTCGTCGTCCTTCTAAGAGACAACTTCAATCCAAAACAAGAACCTGAAATGAAGTAACAGAGATATATAATCAGTGATGTATATTTTCAGCATGATAAAACTGAATTATTGCACAAATATTTAACATAAAAAGATAAAAATATGTGACACAAACAGTTTTCTAGTTCAGGCTAAGGTCTCTTTAAAATGGGGAGAAATTATATCTATGCGCGACCACCAACAGTATTCTAGATTTGGGCTTGTTCATCCATGATAATAGTGTTCCTCATATGTACAAAAATGAAACAAACGGCATATGTACAAGATAATCAATAGTTGCATTGTTAAATTATTTTCCTAGACTGCTACATAGACATATAACACCACACCATGCAAGGTGGGAGTCAAGCTAGAATAACAGAAGTACAAATTCTAACAACAGGACATCAAATCACTCACTACACACTGAAAAGATGAAAAACAGTCACAAAACAAACACTTTTGACATCAAACAAACGGCATCAACCAAATAAACCAACCACTGCAAATCACTAGCAAACTGTCAACCAACCACTGCGATATCACCATCACTGCAATAACCTCCACAAGCACAGCAAAAAATGCTTAAGTTTTAAAGTAGCCTAAGTGAACAGCTAAATGCTTTTATAATCTATATTCTATTTTTTACCAACCACTTCACTTAATTTCTCTTAAAACAGCTCAGTATGAAATATACAGAAGTGGAGTGTGAAGTTCAGATGACATTCCTTATATATAATTATGCAGTGTCGTTTCAACCCGCAGAGAATTACTGAAGACGTACTCAAAACGTGAGATAGGCGCAGAGATAATCTCAGCCCAAAACTCTTGGCTTTCAAATAATGCAAAGATCCCAAAGCAACTTCAAGACACAAAAGGTATATTATATATGCCTCCAGTACCTTGGCAATATAAGTATGATGATAAAATTTATTCTAAGAACTTGTAAAATTGCGGAAACTGCAGAATTTTCTCGTAAATTGCATAAACTGCAGAAATTGCAGAAACTTGAATCATGTCTTTTTTGTCATTAGAAGCAAACTTGAATCACATGAAATTATCAGAAAGTGAAACTGAGGAAGAAGAGGATTGATAAACTGGCTCTAGTGCATGTGTTGTTTGTCATTACTTCGAAAACCGTTTCGGTAGCTGTGTATTAATCCTTTTATTTATTTATGCAAGGTCCTCATTTTTCATCTCTTTACCAGCAATCATTTTTTGTATCTCAAAACCAAAACTCTCTGTAACACCCCATATTTTCTGTTAATGTTGTAATAACAAATTAAAGAATACTTAATTATAAATGCGAGAATCAAGGGAAAACATGAAAATTTCTTGGCATAGATTGGTTCATGAAATGATATATTTGGAATAATATTTATTGTGAGCATAATTAAAAGAATAATTATGGCATGATTAAATTAAGATTAATTTACATATATAATTAGACATATATAGAAAATATGTGAATTTAGAAAAGACGAATTATGACTCAATACTGAGTCATTAGGGGCTGAGTTGGTTGTTCTAGATAACTCTATCTTGTCTTAATGGTCTTGATTTATTCTGAGATGATCTGACGGCTCCTATTCAATCTAATCTTTATAAAAGCAACCTAATAACTCTCCCCTAAATCATATTAAAAATTGAACCTAGAGCCGTCATGCTGCCATTAGACAACCTAGAGTAGCCGCCACTTGAAGCTAACATAGAGACGAACCAAACTAAATCAAAACAACGATTGTCTACATCAAAGGCGAGCATTTCAACTCCAGAATTCAGAATCCAGAAATCAAGACTTTCGTTCTTTGTAAGCGCAGTTATCTTTTAGACATAAATAAATCTAAGATGTGATTTGATATAAAGTGAAATTAGAATTATACCATGTTAATTCATATCGATTGATTGTGATGATTTTATCATGAATTGGAATGATTGTGGATTATTGGATTTGGTATTGGATCTATTTGAAACTATCAATATCATATGCAAGTTATGTGTTTCATGTAATGATCGACATGTATATGTTTTTGTGCAAGTTGTAAGTTTTATATTAGATCCAAATCAAGATCTACATGTACATATTCCTATGTTTTATGTTAGATCCATATGTTCATATGTAAGTTGCAAGTTTTATGTTAGATCCATATGTTCATATGCAAGTTGCAAGTTTTATGTTAGATCCATATGTTCATATGTCAGTTGCAAGTTTTATGTTAGATCCACATGCCTATGTTCATATGTCCATATGCAACTTACAAACTTTATGATTGGATACATGCCAAGATCCATTTAGGTTCACATGATTAATGCAAGTAATATAATTTATGATAGATCCAAGTTACGATCTAATTATATATATATATATATATATATATATATATATATATATATATATGTCATATGAATGTTACATGTTAGATCCTAAACTAGATCCTTATTTATATGCAAGTTTGTGAAGTGATGCAAGTTCACCTTATTAGATCTAGTTTACACCTATATGTTGATGTTATAATCATACATGTTTTGGAATTGGACGTGTCATGATTATGTCACATGCTGGTCTATAACTGATGTTTATGCCAAATTACATGATATATGTTGATTGAACGTATGTTATGCATGTTCCCTCCTTTATCGCTCATTTATAGATTGGGCCAATTAGCGGGCCCAATGTCTTTATGTGATTAATGTGAACGAACAAACGGGGGTAACGTTGGGGGTAATTATTAAACCAAAACATGTAAATATGTAGGTGGGCCCAAAACCATGTAACTGGTTAAGGCCATGAATGGTATAATTTATATACCATTAGTCTTTAATTAAAACATGTGACATGAAATACTTGTAGAAATTTGCATATATAAAAATGTAAACCTAGAAAAGATGAATATGCCTAACCCGATGTTAGACTAAGTTGTGGTGTAAACCTGCCCGGAACCGACCGACACATCCAGTAACCACTACAATACCTGTCTAATGTGAGAGGTTAGTGCATCAAGCCCAGAAAAGCCCGAGGTTAGACTGAGTTGTGGTGTAAACCTTCCCGGAACCGACCGGCACATCCAGTAACCACAACAATACCTGTCTAATGTGATTGGTTGGTGCTTTAATTAATTAATTAGTTAAAGCTCATGAAAAATCAAGCTGGAAATGGTGAGGTTAAGTAATTAAGGAAACACTTAACCAACTTAACAAGACAAGAGTGGTGAGGTTAAGTAATTAAGAAAACACTTAACCAACTTAACATGTGAACAAGACAAGATTGGTGGGGTTAAGTAATTTAGAAAACACTTAGCCAAATCAACATGTTAACTAGGCAAGATTGATAGGGGTTAAGTCAAGTCAAGAACACTTAACCAATTT
The DNA here is from genome assembly GCA_030737875.1 of Allium sativum. Lineage (NCBI taxonomy): Eukaryota > Viridiplantae > Streptophyta > Magnoliopsida > Asparagales > Amaryllidaceae > Allium > Allium sativum. The sequence goes on along the minus strand of CM060923.1, from coordinate 414,316,583 downwards.
AACATGTTGACTAGAAAAACCCTAGTAACGGGGACCCGTTTCAGCAGTAACCCGCATGAACGTATCAAGGTACCCTGAACTAGGCAGGGTGGGGCACGATTACTGGGCTGAATATAAGCGGTCAAAAAGGGCGGCGGTTAGGTGCGTCAATGTAGGTTCCGACGGAGTACGACCGTGCACAGGCTTCGGAGTGGAAAAAGCAGGCATTGGGCACCAGGCGTATACTTGTGCATCTAGAATCGTGTCAGGGGTTGCCATTATAGGACTTGATACACCCTATAATAAAACCAGCAAAAGTACTTTATAATCACGTGGGGCCGCATGACACCGAGAATACATGAATGCGAGTAGGAGCCGATCAATACATGAATGGGATCACTATATCATGAACATACATTGCTAGTTAAACAAGTTCTTAGTGGGTGCAGAGAAGTAAAAGTGGGTGCGATAGCTAAATCTAGTTAAGTCTTACCTTATCTTGTTTTAGGACTACCCTATCCTTGTGGTATCATTCTAAGTTCAGTTTATTCATGTCACAGTCTTTTAATTTTTTACATGCTATTAAATAACTGGGCTTACCAGACTTATGTCTAACTCATTTTCCTTTCGCCTCTTTTCTTCTGTTTCCCCCCAGGTCCGCAGGGAGGGAACACTTCTGCTTGACTGGATCAAATCAAAGCTTGAAGATCATAGATGTAAGGCTTGGACTTTTTTTTTGAGCTATGGCTATGGTCAAAGACATGTTGGGGATTTATGTCATTTTATTTTCATTATTGCTTCTTTATATTTTCAAGACAGATGTAATAATTTGGAAGACTGAAACTGTTTGTTGAAATGTTGTATTTAACAAGTATTTATGGAATGAAGTTGGTTTCCTTTCCGCTGCTTTAATTATCCGCTGCTTTAATTATCTGTCTTGTAATTTATTAGTATCTTGTACCTTAAAACGCTCCACCGAAGTTAAGGCATTCCCTTTGAGAGTGACCTTAACGGAGGTGGGGTGTTACACTCTCTTTATATTATAAGAGGAGGAGAAGAATGACGAACTTTGGCAAGGTGGTGGTGGAAAAGAGGAAGACTTATGCCATGGAAACCATGGCCATAAGCTTTAAGAAGAAGGTGGAAAGGAGGAAATGGAAATGGAATAGTAAAAAATGGAGAAAGAGCCTCCTTATATAGGAAAGGAGGAGTAAGGAGGTAAAGAAACATAAGGGGGCAAGTGGCAATTGTGCATGAAAGGGAGCATGCATAAAGACATGTGTCTTAACACTTGTCTTAAGAAGAAAAAAGAACTTTTGGTAGCATTTTCTTTTAAATGTTATGAAAACTGAAGGCAACACTTAATTCTAACGCTACTAATTCGTGTTATGATTTGACAAATCCGATCGAACGAAAAAAAGTATCAATAAATCAAAACTCATTAATAATCAATCTCGTTTATAATTCAAGTAAAATCTATCATATTACTTATCAAAATTATTAAATACTCTTAACCATATATATTTATATCAAATTCAAATTAAGTAATAAAAATTCCAATTTTAAATTGGTTAAAAATTCTGGATTGTTACATTCACCCCCCTTAAAACTTTTCGTCCGCAGAAAGGAAAGGAAATCATAACTACTTATTTGACAAATTCAAGATTAAAATTCTTTATCCCAAAGCTCCATATTCTCACATGTATTAATGGATAACCATATCAACATGTCCTCCTATGTTAACCTCCAATTACCTACTATGTTCGATTCATCGTTTACTAAGCCAATTACTTATACTCAACCATTTACTGCTTTCAAAAAAATTCAGACTTATAAATTATGCTCTTAGATCTTATCTTAAAAATGCAAAGGTTATGAAACGTATTCCTTTTCAGTTTCCAAAATTTACTATTATTCGTTACACGAAAAACTTGATCATCCCCGAACTCAGCTTGTCTAAACGTTTCAGTTTAGGTAATTTCTTCTTACTATTCCCGCTTGCCAAAATCCTTTAATCAAATTGTGAAACTTAATTCACAAGGTATTTATGCTTACTTAAACAGTTCCTTTTGTTGCCACAATATAATTTAGAACTTATCGACTTGCCAAAATCGTCGATAATTCCAATCTTCCTATCTATACCCTTAGTTAAATTCAATAACTTTTTCATTAGAATAGGATCTATTTGGATATGTTAGAATATCTAAAAATATTTATAAAAGAAGTTATATTTTTTTCATATATAATTAACATTATATACATACATTTATTCATGCATCCAACTTTTCAGAGATAATTCCCTAGGGGTCAAATAGCTTGCTCTGATTACATAATTCTTGCATTCCTTCTTCTTCACTTATGACGGCAGGTGGTGTTGCTTTAGCTGGTCTTTCTCCCTTCTTTAACAGACAATCCTGGACTACATGCCCTACTTTTCTGCATCGATAACACTTATTTTCTTTTGTTAGGTTCATGGGTTTCTTCTTTGTTTTAGGACACTTATGTATAAAATGTCCTTTCTTCTTGCATTTGAAACAAATTATGTCTTCTCGAATGGTTTTCTTTTGTATTCTTTCTGGGCATAAAACGGCAAAATGTCCTTCTTGACTACGTCTATAACAATAGATACCTTTGAATTTCCCCAATCTAAGGCTTTCTTCCTTTTCGATTATGAGCTTTCCTTTCTTGTTTTAGGGTCATCCACCATTCAGTACCTAATAACCAAACTCCATCTTTGTTCTTATAAGGAAATTTTGTTGAAAAATCCAGCTTACGCCCCACTTAATTTACTGGCTTATCCCTTACTAACAAGTTTACTTGGTATAATTCTTACAACCCAATCAATTTTCACTTTTCTATTTAAGTTCATATCAATTTACCAAACAATTTCAAACACTTATCTAAATGGATTTAATTATATATTGATGTTTTAATCGGAATCATATAGTCATCCCACTTTCGAAACTCGAAAATACATACTGATGATGTTGCAGTCATCAACAGAATCATCTTTAAGGGACTTGATTGTGATTCTATATCAATAGAGTATACTCAAGACTTCGTATATACGTTAGCTAGGCGTATATTCAAAATCTTCTTATACCCGATAGTCCAACTTCAACATCGAATACAGTACTAAAATTCTAATTTTTAATTTCTAACCATATTAATTTGTTACCTTAATAAATTTGACCCAAGTTTATCGACATTTCGAAATCCCCAATAGTGAAATTAAATCCAAAAGGCATTTGTACTCGGATTGTTTCCCTGATCAGTGGAAGGGGCTTAATTACCATGCCATAAGAAGTATTTTATGTGTAATTATAATCACAAAATGTGAACTTAACCTTAATCATTTGACTAAGTATCTAGGTTATAATTAACCATATATTTCCGAAATATGTTTATTTCTTAAATTAAAACTTTTCAAAATTCATTTCATATTTTCAAATACGATCTCTCAAATATAATACTTCAAAATCTCATTCTAGGGCATTACTAACCCTATCTCTAATGAGATATGTAACTATGATGTGTCTTTCCATTTGATCAAATGTATCGTACCCCATTGCTTTGTATAAACCAAAGCTCTGATATCACTTTGTAACGACCCGGCTTTTTGCTCGGTTTTCACCAGTAATTAAACGAACTTAAACCGTTCTCTAAGACGGATTGTTAGGGGCGCTTACACAATTACACAAAATAAAAACAACTTTTTCATTATCATTAAAATAATGTTACATCAGAGTTATGTGATGACCCCAAACTTCCACGGAATGAAAGTAGGAGTAATCATTTGGAATACAACAAAATATGATAATATAAATCACAGAAACAACATAGCATAGGAAATTCATAGAGTAACAACATTATAGCAGCGGAAATATAATGTCATCAACCACAAAAAATCCACAGTCACAGAATACTGATTTATTACATCAAGTTTGCAAAAGGGAAATAAGTTCCAACTCCAAAATAACAACATGAAATGAAACAAGTCCGATGTCTGAAATAAAAAGAAAAGATGCAATAGAAATAAAAGATAGATGTCTTCAAAGCTCCAAGTCATCACCTCTCCACAAAGCAACTCCAAGGAAGATAATAAGCAGCTCCAAAGAAAAGACTCCAAGCTAAAATGAACCTGTTTACTTGGCTGCCCGTGTAGAAAGGAGAGCACCCGAGTTTGCAAAATAGTGAAACAAACTACAGGTCAGTCGTGGGACTGGTGTGAGAATTCTTAACTAAATTAACTACTAATAATAAGGCAAATCCAAAAGACCACGCCGCTAACGCGGAACGGGTTTTCTCTAATGGATTGTCGTGCATAATTTAAAGTGTCATAACAAATAAATAAATCGTACACAACGCAATGCTTTTGGAAAAATGGAATCACCATAAGACCCAAGTCCCATCACACAATGCAACGCACACCAGAGGATAGGGTTTTACCTTATGGTGATTAAAACATGCTAAATACGGCAAATACGCATCTAATACTATCATTAGTGTATATGAAAACATTTCAAGGAAAATGTATTAATCCTAGGAAGCATAGCTACCATATACTATGCCTCCATACTAGTAATACAATCAAATTCGTCGGGTTGTATTTGGATTTTGGTTTCCATCATGAGTCCAGGCTAGGGAGGAGCTCCTTACCGATTCGAGACACTCTAGCTAATGCCTCAGGATCCCCCGCAGTGAACCCTTGGATAGCTGCAGGGCCGGTCCACACATACAGCTTCGTGGATTGGCAATTTCTGAACACACGTTTCCCGATCCTATAGGACCTATCCGAGGTGCCTCATTCCATCATCCACATAAGTAAAATATCATCCAGTTTAAGCACCGACACTACTTCTAGCTAGAAAGAAACGTGCTGCTCTCTCTGCGTTCCCTTCTCCCGTTTTAGACTCCACCGGTTTGTGAGGCTCGTGAAGCTACGTTATACACAAAGCTATGCTTATTCAAGCTATGCTTTGATCGTCACCACAAGGTTCTGCTTTTCGACAAGAAACCTTGATCATTGCATCTTAGTATGCCACACTGTCACTCCATACCGTGTCATCGATCGCCCGTCAATATATAAATGGGTGTTAAGTAGAGAATAAATTCTCTACCACCAATCATTTATATATTTATCGAAAATCAACAACATGATATTTAACGGGGTACAATGTCAGACACACCATCCATTTAAACTTAAGCTCTGGGTCTGAACGAAAGTCAAATCCGTGAAATCAACACGTACGTTTGGGCAACGACCATGACCCTTGAATTGGGAGCAAGTCAAATCAGGGCCTCAATCATCGTCCATTCGAGGGAAGATTTACGGTCTTCATACACCGTCCTCATACTTCGATTTTAACGTCGCTGGGTTATTTGGAATGAGAATAACTCGGCTTTCCAAACAACCCTCGTATATATATATATTGAAAATCATTCTTATTCTTTAATAATATATAATGATTCATTCTTATTTTAATTATTTAAAATAATGAAATTTTTATTAACGACGCTTCAGGTCAATGGACGACCCTGGCGCTACTTTCAACCAATTTTGATTTTCACGTTCCTCAAAATATAACCGTTGGATTTTAACACAGTTCACATCATTGGAAAGATTTTTCCAAGGCGGTACTAACGGTTTCAGTTTTGGGAAAATCCGATGGCCGGATTTTCCGGTATAGTCATTTAAAAGTACGATTTAAAAACGCGAACTACCGCGCTCTATTCGTTTAATTTTAATTATTTATATATATATAAATCTTTCAGCCTTTTTATTTTATTACAAAAAGATAAATTCTATATTTTTTTATAATAAGTTGTAAATATAATCTCATGTCACATTCCAACATTATATTAACATGTCAAATTCCTGCTTTATATTAACATAATAAAAATGTAAATTCCAACTCATGTCAATTTCATGTCATTTTATATATATAAATGTAAACTCTATTCCACTATGTAAAAACTACTTCTTTATTACATAGAAAAGTGTAAATTTTTTTTCAATCCCAAATTTATGTCTTAACTTACATTATAAAAATGTAAACTTTATTTCCCTACTAAATCCTACTTCTTATTACATAGAAAAAAAATGTAGTCTTTAATTTACATGCAAACTCTACTTTATTTTTTACATGTAAAATAATGTCAATTTACATCCGGGGAAAATTCCTACTTTATTTCATAAAAAAAATGTATACTTTACCTACGGTGAACATTCTATTAATTTGAATAGATAAAAATGTAAACTCTTCCTACGGTGAACATTCTATTAATTTGCATAGATAAAAATGTAAACTCTTCCATTCATTTACATTAATAAAAATGTATATTTTTCCTATGGTGAAAATTCCATTTTTAGCATATTGAACAATCCATTTTAAACATATTGAAAATTCTATTTTTATTTCAATACAAAATTTCAAACTTTAATCTCATTCTTTAATTTCATACTCTATTTTCATGCAAAATTGCATACTTTAGTTTAATGTTCAATAATCCCTATCGTATTTCATGTCAAATCTCATGGCAACAACATCCAAACATAACAACATGTCCAAATCCAATAACTAGCATCAAGGCAATTACAAACAGAGGTTTAACTTGGTATGAGGCAAAACAACAAGGCAGGATTAAATAAATTAACACATAATTAATTCTAATCAATCAATCAATTCATATTTAACGATAAATTTCAGATTTAAAATCATGTCATTATAGACAATTCAAATTCAATATCATACGGTATCAACAGTTCAGATCCATGTCTTAGATATCATGTCATATTAGATCTTCTATTAATAATCATGGAAATAATAATTAAATAAATTAAATTAAATTAAAAATAAATTCTCACAGTGGTTTGGTCTGAGAAGATGATTCAGGTTCGATCCGATTCAGTTCTCGAATTCAAATAGATTTCGGATCTGGAATGATTCAAATTCAAATTCATATGGAAAATCAAAATTCAGCCTTTAACAACTGACACAGTGATGCTATAAAACGTGAAAAAATCTGAAATAGTTCATACCTTATAATTTCAGTTTTGTTCAAAATTTCAAATCAGAAAATCGGGAGATTAGATGATCGGATCGAGAAACGGATTGCTGGAGGTGGAGCGGGGAGGAGGCGCGCCTGAACGCTGATCGGAGCTAGAGGTTGAGGCGGCGACAGGTGGGCGTGGCGGTGGTTGCAAAGCCGCGGCTTTGGATGCTCGGTTCGAGAGCTACAGGGCACGAGGACGGCCGGGGTTGGTCTGAGATGGAAGAGGAGGAGAAGAGCTTGAAAAAGTTCCAAAAAGGCATGTACTAATTCGCTATGGATTTGGAGGAATCGATGCTCAAAGATTTGAGCTGTAATGGGTTGCGGCACTGAACAATAAGGAGGAAGACGGGTACTGTTCATCCGGTATTTATACGGTATTTCTAGGGTATTTTCTATTTTTATTTATTGATTTAATTTCGGAAAATAGGGTTTTTCCGTTCGAACTCCAATTCGCGCTGAACGACTGTCGAACATAATGTTTTGACGTCTTATGAACGCGATGGCGCTAGTGCTGAGGTCCAATTCCAGAGTTAACAACATGTTTCTTTTATTTTCAAATTAATTCTTTTATTTTAAATTCGAACGTACTTTCTAATTTTACCGGGGTCACATACGAAGTCTGAAAAATCAAGAAAAATTATTTTTAGCTTTCTTATGACGATACGGTCCTAACAAAATTAATTTTGTCGAATTCTGAGACTATTTGAAAAATGGCTATTTTTCAGTCAATTAATTTTGACCGAAATTGACAAAACACAGTTTCTTTTGCCACGCTCACATACTAGCTTCAAAAATCATGAAATTTGAAACCTAGCAATAATTTTACATTCTAGATCCAACAAAAGTGGTTTCGTCGAATTCCGAGGTCGTATGTAAAATGTCAATTTTCAAGGCGATATATTTTCTATAGCGACCTTTCTGAAAATTCATTTGGCCATAACTTTTGATTCCCGCTATGAAATTTCGATTTTTCAGATTCGTTAGATAGATATTCATTAACAGATTTAAATATTTTTCGTTTCACCAAAATCCGGTTTATTCCGCATCCTGTGCAGTCAGTCAAAGTTCAAGTTTGACTTTTCAAACGACCTTCCTATTTCTGATTCTCTATGCAATTTATTTGAATATCTTTGCATTAACTTTGCTCAAAACAAATTTCCATTCATTTTTATTTGAGATAATTTATTTTAAATATTTAAACACCCCTAAATGAAAATTTTAAATTGGCCCCAAATTTCAGGGTTGTTACAAGTTACAAGGGGTACATCAGAGTATATCGGTTACACAACGGAAAAGATACTAAACTCAGCGGAAGAATGCGAATGCTCCAAACATAATAGCTCCAGTTAAATCAGAATCCTGCTCCAACTAACTCCAAGCTAAACCTGCGAACTAAACTACTAGGCTGCCCATGTAAAAAATTTAGACACCCAAAGTTTAGGTGTGGGAACAATAAACTCCAGGTCAGTCATGGGACTAGTGTAAGAACTCAAAACAGTTGTCTTTAGGGTTTATTTTAAAGTTAGATAATTCACCGAACCACACCGCCAATGCGGAACGGGTTTACTCCATGTGAATACCAGTCCACAGAAATCCGTAATGACATTTTGAAAAAAATGAAGCTATCATAAGCTCGTCCCACATCACACAATGCAAGCGCACACCAAATGGGCGAGTTTTGCCTTATGATAACCAAAAATGCCTTCATACGTAAAAATCCTCTTTTACTACTATATATAGTGTGAAAATCCTTTTCGCAAATAAATGTATTAATCCTAGCCAACATAAGGCCCCATCCCATTATACTGACAATCCTGCCAGTAACCAGCAGTCAATACAATCAAAACCATACGGGCTCGTAGTGGAGATTGGGTTTCGAACGTGATGGTTCCTGGTATGAAATATCATTTGTGGGCTCACAAAATTTCTTGTGCGCATCATCCCAGTACTCGCGGATAACGTCCAGACTCGGACTCCGTTATACTAACCCACCATACATGAATCAGAGTACCCAGCAAATAGCGTCCCAGACAGGGAACTTCGCAGTACCCTTTCATCATCACATCCCAGTGCACCGAACATACGAAACGAACATAAAAATCTGACCACCAGTTTACCATCAATCCTGGGTGTGAGGTTCGTCGGGGTCACGATATACACAAAGCTACGCTTAAATAAGCCATGCTTTGATCATCCATAGCTCATCACATAACTTAAGTATGCCACATTGTCCATTCACTAAGCATCACTGATTTCTATCAATATATAACCTCTAAGCTCATACGTCTTAGAGAAGGGTGTTAAGTAAGAGAATAAATTCTCCGCCACCAAATAGATATATATTAATAAAGATCAGTGCTACGCAGTCGATTACAATGTCAGACACACAATTCATACATTTCCGTTCTTGGTCTGAACGGAACAACAATTCAGAATACCTTCACATACGTTCGGGCTTCTTGCCACTTAGCTGATATATAAAATCCATCTGCGAATGGGAGCCAGCCATTCGAGACATTCAACAAGTCGCTCTTACGACACGAAGGGTCCCGATCTTCAATGCCGCCTCCAATGCCTTCAGTTGCTCCACAACGTCGTATTATTACATGGAATGGTTTTAAGACATAATTTCTATCCCGGTTTTTCCAAATAATAAGCGCAATTAAAAACACAATCACGGAACACATAGGCTTTCTATCAAATCTCCTTCCATTTTGGATTTCGTTAAATTAAACTTCTTTAAATCTATTCTCAAATTATCTTTAACAAAATCCATATTTATCCCTTCTTCTTTAAAACACATCCCTTAAATCTAAGATAATTTAGCCCCAAAGCCTTAATTAATTTTCCGTTTGATACCTCATTATCAAAAATCAAGTTTCCTTTGAAAACCCTTACCCCACATTTCAACCCTAGTTTCCAATTAAATTGATTTTCCAACATTCCATTCTTTAATCTTAACTAAAAGATTATGCTTTCTTTCCAATTCCTTACTTTTAATTTCCTCAAATCAAAGATCTGATTAAATCCTCAAATAAAGATATGAATTTCCATAACTCAATCTCATTGGGTTTCAAGAATGATATTATTGAAGATATAATTCACGATAAAACCCAAATCAATTGATATTGAACATAAGTTACACAGAAATTGTATCTACTTATATTCGATATCAATTCCCATAATCAACGAATACTATAAGTGGAATAATGATATAATAATATCTTTAAAATTCCTCAAATAGTATACATTTACACCATAGAATTTCAAAAATCTGAAGATTATTTCTATCCAACTTATCCCAGTCAACTTAGGAAACTCGTATCTTAATTAAAAGATTTATTCAACTCTTTGACATTAGATCTGGATAGAAATACCATCAACTTATGCTTAATATTAATCTCGATATCCAACTCACACAATAAGAGGAATAATGGTGAACTACCTTTTAAATTCCTCAAATAGTAAAAATCATCTTCTACCGGATTAATATCAAACATCCGAAGATTTTTCTCCAACCATATCCAATTATTTAAAATTGAAAACCCATATTAATATCAATTTAAATTCCATATAAAATATTTCCAATACTTTTGAACCTTTGAAAACATTCCACAAATCATTTAAAAATGATTATTTGTAGTACGGAAAATAGTTTGTGGGTTAAAACTTCAAAATAGATTGTTTTCAAAGAAATTGTTACAATAGTGTTTTCAAAAGCGTTACAACAGCGTTCCAAAATAGTTATCTTAATTACTTTGATCAAAACATCACTTTTCTTAGTCAAAACTTAAACTTTACAATTCAAAATATTATTTACATAATTTATAATGATTTTACCATTTTTTCCATATTTTTAGAAACATTAAAAAGTTGATGTTTATGGTTATGGTCGATAACTTCTCTTATAACGACCTTTTCCAAAATGGTTTTAAACATAACTTGAAAATAATAACTCGAATTAAAAATCTTCTTTCACTCATTTGAAAGTTCTTGTTAATGGAAATCAAACATTTTTCATTTTATGGAAATCCGATTAAGATTGCAAAAGTTATAAGCGTTTAAAGTTTGCATCTAAAATACGTAAATTGCCGTTATGCGACAAGCTCTATTTTCACCATAATAACCATTATTCTATGATACTTCAAAATATATTAGAAAACCATTATATCCTTATATAACACTTTTATAATCATTTAAATTTACTTTTCCAAATTATTTTGGATCTAAAATTCAACTTTCATAAATTCCAATTCATTTCTAAATTCAAATAACTTCAAATTAACCTTCCCATTCGTCGGATCAGTTAGGGATAACGAGGGAGAGAAGGAAACTTTATTTCCAAACCCAAGCCTAGATACTATCCTCTCTGTCATCCTAGAATGTTCCGGTATTTATTTATTCATTTAAAGAACTATAACAATATATATGAATTCATACATATGGTCTTTTCCAATTATTAACCTTCAATTTCAATAATGATATTGCTTTTAATTATGAAGGAGATTTGTCGATCACCAATGTGATACCATAATTGTTGTGTCATCGTGTGTGCAAAACAACATCAACAACCATTTAAACATCCATAGCAACCATCATCAACATGATTCAATAAATCATAATTGTGCACAAGCGTTATAACACTAACACTTAGTAGTGTGTATTCTAAACTTCGCGTCCATCATCCATCACAACAAATATCAATCATCATTAACCAATAATAATTCATCACTATATTTAAATTAGTCTAGCTACTAATTAAATATATAAACCATGGTTAAAGAGTTCTCACCTAACGGCTTTCCAAATCTTCACGGTAGGCGAGCCTAGCTAAGAGAACCGTCGGACAATATTTCAGTGCACCGTCTTCTTCACCAAAATATATATAATATAATATACACTAATCTCTCTTTATATTATAAGAGGAGGAGGAGAATGACGAACTTTGGCAAGGTGGTGGTGGAAAAGAGGAAGACTTATGCCATGGAAACCATGACCATAAGCTTTAAGAAGAAGGTGGAAAGGAGGAAATGGAAATGGAATGGTAAAAAATGGAGAAAGAGCCTCCTTATATAGGAAAGGAGGAGTAAGGAGGTAAAGACACATAAGGGGGTAAGTGGGAATCATGCATTAAAGGGAGCATGCATAAAGACATGTGTCTTAACACTTGTCTTAAGAAGAAAAAAGAACTTTTGGTAGCCCTTTCTTTTAAATGTTATGAAAACTAAAGGCAACACTTAATTCTAGCGCTACTAATTCGTGTTATGGTTTGGCAAATCCGATCGAACGACAAATAGTATCAATAAATCCAAACTCATTAATAATCATTCTCATTTATAATTCAAATATAATCTATCATATAACTTATCAAAATTATTAAATACTCTTAACCATATATATATTTATATCAAATTCAAATTAAGTAATAAAAATTCCAATTTTTAATTGGTTAAAAATTCTGGATTGTTACACCTTCCTCCTTTTGAAGACAGATAAAGAGCAAATGTCCTGAAAAGTAGGCGTGCGCTGCTTGGTCCTCATAAAAAGCACATAAAGCACTGTCAAAATAGCATAGCCATTTGAGTGTAGCTGGAATGAGGCAATAGCTAAGAACTGAAGGATCAACTCTAAAAATGGGTTAAAAGGAGGAATTGCTTCGCTCAAAAGCATATGACGGTTAACTGTAACATAGTCGGAGGGTGAAAGGTCCGTGTAACACCCCATATCCGTTAATGTCACTCACAAAGGGAATGCCTTAACTTCAATGGAGCATTATGGGTACTGGAACAGAAATATTAAAAGACAGACATATATAAAACAGCAGAAAGTAAAGTGGAAGTACTTCAAACCATTTATTAAATATAAGTTTTTACAAGAAAAGCCCATCAACTTCCAATACCCAATTACATAATTAAAATATCTGTCTTGCTCAAAAACAAAGAGGCATAAAAACAAACTGTAGTATTCCCCAATAAAGCAAAGCAAGCCATAGCCAAGAGAAATCCAAGCCATACATGAAAGAGCCTTGGAGCTTGGTAAGATCCGAACTCAGCTGTATTCCCACCCTGTGAACTTGGGGGGAAACGGAAGAAAAAGAGGCGAAACAAAATGGGTCAGTCATAAAGACTGAGTATGTCCAAGTGACTTCCAACACAAAAATAGGTAAAGATAATATGGCATGAGTAAACTGAAAGTAAACATAAGCATGATGACAAGATAAGCAACAAGCAAGATAACTAAGGATAACATGATGTGATTTTTGTCAAGTAACAACGCAAGGTTCCCATTCAAGATAAACTAAGTATAATTTCGTAAGATTCCTATCAAGCATATCACGATTCCTCTGCTTCGCCATTAAAAGATTTTTGTGATATCTATTTGCTCTGCACCACCTAACTAGCATCCTCACAAGTGTCTTGCAAGGAATGATCCGTATTCTTACTAGTACTCCAACTAGTGTCCTATGTAACAAGGATCCTTATCCCCTACTAGTGTCCGAACTAGTAGCCCGTGTTATACAATAAGGTGATCCCACCTACTACTTAGAAATCATAATACTGGTCTTATGTACCACTAGCTGACTACATAGGTGCCACCTGCCCCTATGTCCACTAGGTGTACCCACCAATCCCCATGTGATCGGCTCCCTAACTCGTAGATACCCGTGTTGGCCCCATAGTGGGGGTGTATCACTCCCCAAAGTGGCAACCCGATACAATGGAGATGCACGGCTTATACCTACACGATGCAACAACGTCTTACCTACCAGCCCGGGTCCACACACGCATATGAAACCCGTTGGACTTGCGTTGCCACCGCTAACCCGTTTGGCCTTTTATAGTCAAGCCCAGTATGCGTGTCCCGTCCTCGACTTAGATCGAGCCCACAAAGATACGTTTGGGTTACTGGTTGAAATGGGCCCCCAATTACTTACCACAAGCTATCCACCTAAGCTTGTCCCCACTAGTATATCCCACTTAACCCTCTTCTTAGTCATGTTCACTTACATTCTTAATTTTTTGTTAAGCATACACCAGTTATGTCTTACATGTTACCCATGTCCTCCACTTAACCCCTACATCATCCTCATATCTTAATACATGCTTTATCTTGGTTAAGTGCTTATAGGTTATATTTTACACGTCATTCATATTACCCCCAACGTCTTGGTTTAACCAAGCGCCTTGGCTTTATCTGCCATTAGACCATATGTATATCCATTAACTATGCGCTTGTGCTACCTCATTAGTCTTATCATTTAACTTGGTTATTTCCATTTATACCAACCTTCAACTTGCTTATTAATTCAATTCTTAACCTGAACTATACTAAGTCCATTAATAAGCCCAGAACATGTTATTCCTAAGATTCATACATTAACCCCTGTTATAGTACAATAAGATGTTCTTATTCAATCTTTACAACCAAGTATCCCTTAACTTACAAACACACTAGAGAGAGAGAATAATTCCCTAAATACCAACCCCGAAGACCGGAATCAACATCAGATTGATACTCAAAGGATTATCCAACCTAACCAATGTTTTGTTCCTTTTTATGATATAACTTATGTCGCCTTCAATTGCAAATTCATTCTTGTCTTTACATATTGCTTAATCAACAATGAAGCACATCTTTCCTTATTACATAGTTATCTCATCTTATCTATTGTTCCGCCTAACTTACTTTATTCCATAAGTTATCATTCCCACTTAGGCATTAATTAAGATTTACTTAACTCAACCATTCATGTCATAACAGTTAAGTGTCACTAGCCTGGTCATATTACTTAACCCACCCATTCATACCATATTGGTTAAGTGTCATTAGCCTAATCATATTACTTAACCCACCCACTCATACCATATTGGTTAAGTGTCATTAGCCTAATCATATTACTTAACCCACCCACTGGTCTAATTACCATGTTATGTTGGTTAAGTATTACTATTCGTATTTCCACATGTCACCCACATGTCACCCACTTAACCCCCATGTCCCACCACATGTTTATCTGGTTAAGTATTTCTTAATTCATTAAGGCCGTAACCCTATAAAGACCTCTCATATTGGACTAACATTTATTGCAGCTGGTTTTGCCGGGCGGGTCCGGGCAGTCTTACACCATAAAAGAGTCTAACCTCGTGTCTTTACAACTGTTACGCTTTTAATTTGGGCCTAGGACCTCTCACATTGGGCTACCATTTGTGACTACTGGATTCGTCGGGCGGGTCCGGGCAGTTTTACGTCACAAATGAGTCCAACCTCGTGTCCTAAGCATTGATTATCGCTTATAATCTTTTACCCCAGTCTTAATAATTTCCTTATTCGAATTATTAATTAATTCCTAATTTAACGATGTCCATAATTGACTCAATTATGTTCATCAATTAATGGTATGCAAAATCATACCAATTTTACCACAATTTATCTTATGCCATTAAAGGCAACTTATCTCAATTTATATTTATCCCTCCTTTAAGGCTGTTACATGCCAACTACCCAAAACCTATTTAGGCGTGTTCATATTAGCCCCTTTTCAAGACATAAATTATCATATGTGTTTCAACTACAAATCTCACATAATTAACATATGCCCAAGTTCTAGACTACATATCAGTTTTACATATGCCCAATTCATACCAAATCTACATATGTTCAGTTCATGCCGTTTTATACATATGCCAATTTTTATGTCAATTTACACATATCAAGTTCTAGCCACAAATTACATACGCCAATCCCAATTCTTGCAATTACCATTTTAATGGCAATACCCAATTATCAAATTTCATATTAATGGCAATAATACCCATATATCCAATTTTCATGTTATGCCATCAATTCCACCAATCACATATATCCAAATAGGTAATATTCCCATACTTTTCCCCGTATTCAATCGTACGCAAAATCGTGGTTTAGGCTTAGATCCGAAATTGATCTAGGTTCATCAAAAGAAAATAAATAGGGGAAAGGTAGAATTTTGCAATAAAACAAGATCAGAGAGAAAACAACATAAATCATCATGATAGGCATAAAGATTAGATCTTGATAACAATATCAACATGAATCCAAGAAACTAATTTACAACGAATGAATAGAGCATGAACTAGACATATGAATGGAGATGAACAAGTCTCAAAACCCAAGGTTCAAAGGTAAACAAGAATAGATCTGAATTGATAAACATGCTTATATCCAATTACACTTTATTCCATAGCCATATTAAAATTAAGTATTTTAATCTAAAAAGTAACTAGAACTTACATAGCATGGCTAGCAAATTTAAGAACTGAAATCGATGTAGAAACGTTGTAGCGTTGTTGATTCATCTCCTTGAATCGTTATAGAAGTCTTCATCTTCGCATTGGATTGCGTATAAGAGCTTAAGAAGAAGATTAGAGACGGCGGCCATGACCAAGAGGGATTTCAGCTGCATAACGGTGTAAGAATGATTTGTGTGAGTTAGGCTAGGTCTTAGGTTGTTTTTATAGGTGTAGCAACTCATTTCAGCCATCGGATTAACCCTAATACTGATCCGGACCATCAAAACTCATCCCGGGCCTCAAAAATGGGTTCTAAGCCACACCAGGCCGACCAGGTCGACCTATACGGGGGGGGGGGGAGGTCAACACTACAGTCGACCTGGGGGCGCAGGTCGACTATGCAGTCGACACTACAGTCGACCAGGGGTCAGTCTGCCTGAAAGTCTGCTGAATCTTGTTTTGGCCATATCTTGGTCATACGGACTCCGATTTTCAAAAATGTGGACTCTATTTCATGTAGAATTTCGAGAGGAACGCAATGGTGATATCCATTTTACCTAATTCCTGATTCTTAAATTAATTATCTTTATTTTACTATCTTTTCCGTTACACACACCATTATCGAACTAATTTTTCTTCTCCTCCATGTATTAATTAATTCTTCTTATGCATCACCATTATTTACCTATCTAAGAATATTTTCATATATTTTATTTTAATTTTTAATTATAACGAAAAAAAATGCGGGGTGTTACATTCTCCCCTCCTTAAAGGATTACGTCCCCGAAATCTTCAAGTTAAGAAGAATGTGTCCTACCGTCTAATCATCCATCTACTCAATCATCAATCACTGGCATTCATTGTCCTTAAAAGGTTTCTAATGCTGTATGAACATATGCAAGAAGTGTGTGTATATGTTCCTTGTCTAATGCAAATGATCAGGCCTGATTGATCTTTTAGATGCAAAATATGTTTAGTGCCATGAGTCCAACATGTATGCAAATAGTCCTAGTCACATAAACACTATATGTGTGCACAAACATCCATCCATATGCAACATCCACATGATATTCCATCCATAAACAAGTGTAAACACTCATGCATATGCAATATGAAAGGTGACTGAGCCGATTTAGTGCCTAATGTGTGTAAATGCATCCACGAGCAACCACTAGCAACCACTTGCAACCATCAATCATAACATGTCTCAAACACATGTTTACACCCAATTGTTCCTATCTAAAGATATAGTCGAATGATAGAAGCAAGTAAAAACTTTGTGCCCGTTAGGCAACGTCAAAACTGGAAATCTACGCCACATATATATTGATTAGGAGAAGAACTCTCTAAGCATCAGCCCCGAAGACCGAAATCAACATTAGACTGACACCCAAAGAATTACTCAACCCAACCAATATATATGTTTCTTAGGAAACTAAGCATGACGGACCCCTTTTTAGGTCACAAGAAATTTCCTTCCTAAAACTAACCCATATCCTTATAAAACCCAAAAGGTTTAGTCAACCCATCGAACACCCTCAAGCCCCAACATGTGTTACTAACAAATGAGTCATACTCCCTATGGGGTTTGCAACAGAAATTGGATTGAGGATAGGACCGAGAGGATATACACAAAAGATAGCATGAAAGTAAGCTCTACAGGAAAAGAGGGATTAAGGATATACTCTTAAAAAGAGATATGATGCACGAATATAGTCTTCAATCTTCTAAGCCACATTCCCTTGAGCTTAACTCCATTGTGCTTTGACCATCTTTAACTTCACAATTTCGTAGCTTCTTAATTCTTGTTTCCAAAATATGAGTTGGAACTCATTTCACTATTGCCTCTCATTCCACTTTCACTTATTCTCCTTTTAGTATACTCGGCTTACACATAACAGCGTACTCATGGTTTCACACAAGCTCTCCAAAAATTCACTAGTAAATCTTGGATCTCGTTCACTTACTAGAAAGTATTCCGCATAGAAAAATAAACAAATGTCAACCATGTTGCCCAGTGTACTTACTTAGGTGACTCTCTACAACTCATGCATAAGCGAAATGACCCATCTTCCTTAGTGGCGAACACTACTCGAGCGGATCAACTAATGTATCAAGAGATTCTAGGTAACTAATCCTAATAGAACCCTAAAGATTACACGTGACTTCGAGGGTATTACCGAGGCAAGTCAAAAGTCTAACTACCCTCCTTTCGAAACCGAGAATGGCACCCTTATTGGATAACCACTTCATCCCTAGAATCAACCCATAGCTCACAGAAACATGAGCATTCCTTCTAAACTCAACACTTAGCATAGACATTCTCAAATCCTAACAAGTCATGAATAAATGAGCCGATTCCCCAACAGGATTTGAGACAAAAATGGGATCCTCTACTACGCTAGTACTAAGGTGCAGAGACTCAACTATCGAAGCAGAATTAAAAGGATGCGATGTACAAAAACAAAGTTCTAGCGGGATGATAGAAAGAAAAGCTAAACCTTTAACAGAAACGTTACCACCTCCCTTAGATACGCTAGTAGTGAGAGCATACAATTTCCCTCTCGACGATCTTGTCATTTGCCCTTGTCCTTGTCCTACAATACTTAACTACACGTCCCTTCTCATCAAACTAAAGATACTCTCTCTTGTCATGGGTTTTACTATGCTTTCACTTTGGCCTCTTTCCTTTCACCTTTTTCCTCTTTCTTACTATCCTTGTATAGCTTGTTGACAAGTCTCTCGAAAGCTATATCCAACGCACGACAACTCTACACAGCTTGAAATAAGATTAGACGCAGATGGAACTACTGCGGCTACAGATGGAGGTTGGGCACTTCTTTGCCCTCTGACATATGTCGGATGCCTACGAAACTATGGTGAAAAGAGAGGGAAGAGATTCCAAGAGAGAATCAAAAGATAGTGCATATGGCTTTGGGGAATATGCCTTTTAATCAAAACAAAGTTTTCTTGAAAATTTGCTTCTTTGTAAACGTTTTGAAAACTAGTTTCAGAAGGTTTTTGAAAACTTTTGCCTAGTCTGGTAACCTTCTGCTCTGATACCAAATGTAACACCCCACATCCGTTAAGGTCACTCAAAAAGGGAATGCCTTAACTTCAATGGAGCATTATGCGTACTGGAACAGAAATATTACAAGACAGACATATATAAAACAGCGGAAAGTAAAGTGGAAGTACTTCAAACCATTTATTAAATATAAGTGTTTACAAGAAAAGCCCATCAACTTCCAATACCCAATTACATAGTTAAAATATCTGTCTTGCTCAAAAACAAAGAAGCATAAAAACAAACTGTAGTATTCCCCAATAAAGCAAAGCAAGCCATAGCCAAGAGAAATCCAAGCAATACATGAAAGAGCCTTGGAGCTTGGTAAGATCCGAACTCAGCTGTATTCCCACCCTGTGAACCTGGGGGGGGGGGGGAACGGAAGAAAAAGAGGCAAAACAAAACGGATCGGTCATAAAGACTGAGTAAGTCCTAGTGACTTCCAGCACAAAAATAGGTAAAGATAATATGGCATGAGTAAACTGAAAGTAAACATAAGCATGATGAAAAGATAAGCAACAGGCAAGATAACTAAGGATAACATGATGTGATTTTTGCCAAGTAACATCGCAAGGTTCCCATTCAAGATAAACTAAGTATAATTTCGTAAGATTCCTATCAAGCATATCACGATTCCTCTGCTTCGCCATTAAAAGATTTCTGTGATATCTATTTGCTATGCACCACCTAACTAGCATCCTCACAAGTGTCTTGCAAGGAATGATCTGTATTCTTACTAGTACTCCAACTAGTGTCCTATGTAATAAGGATCCTTATCCCCTACTTGTGTCCCAACTAGTAGCCCGTGTTATATAATAAGGTGATCCCACCTACTACTTAGAAATCATAATACTAGTGTTACGTACCCCTAGCTGACTACATAGGTGCCGCCTGCCCCTATCTCCACTAGGTGTACCCACCAATCCCCATGCGATCGGCTCCCTAACTCGTAGATACCCGTGCTGGCCCCACAGTGGGGTGTATCACTACCCAAAGTGGCAACCCGATACAACAGAGATGCACGACATATACCTACACGATGCAACAACGTCTTACCTACCAGCCCGGGTCCACACACGCAATGAAACCCGTTGAACTTGCGTTGCCACCGCTAACCCGTTTGGCCTCTTATAGTCAAGTCCAGTATGCGTGTCCCGTCCTCGACTTGGGTCGAGCCCACAAAGATACGTTTGGGTTACTGGTTGAAATGGGCCCCCAATTACTTATCACAAGCTATCCACCTAAGCTTGTCCCCACTAGTATATCCCACTTAACCCTCTTCTTAGTCATGTTCACTTACATGCTTAAATTTTTGTTAAGTATACACCAGTTATGTCTTACATGTTACCCATGTCCTCCACTTAACCCCTACATCATCCTCATATCTTAATACATGCTTTATCTTGGTTAAGTGCTTATTGGTTATATTTTACATGCCATTCATATTACCCCCAACGTCTGGGTTTAACCAAGCGCCTTGGCTTTATCTGCCATTAGACCCTATGTCTATCCATTAACTATGCGCTTGTGCTACCTCATTAGTCTTATCATTTAACTTGGTTATTTCCATTTATACCAACCTTCAACTTGCTTATTAATTCAATTCTTAACTTGAACTATACTAAGTCCATTAATAAGCCCAGAACATGTTATTCCTATGATTCATACATCAACCCCTGTTATAGTACAATAACATGTTCTTATTCAATCTTTACAACCAAGTACCCCTTAACTTACAAACACACTAGAGAGAGAGAGAGAATAATTCCCTAAATACTAACCCCGAAGACCGGAATCAACATCAGATTGATACTCAGAGGATTATCCAACCTAACCAATGTTTTGTTCCTTTTTATAATATAACTTATGTCGCCTTCAATTTTGAATTCATTCTTGTCTTTACATATTGCTTAATCTACAATGAAGCACATCTTTCCTTATTACATAAGTTATCTCATCTTATCTATTGTTCCGCCTAACTTACTTTATTCCATAAGTTATCATTCCCACTTAGGCATTACTTAAGATTTACTTAACTCAACCATTCATGTCATAACAGTTAAGTGTCATTAGCCTGGTCATATTACTTAACCCACCCATTCATACCATATTGGTTAAGTGTCATTAGCCTAATCATATTACTTAACCCACCCACTCATACCATATTGGTTAAGTGTCATTAGCCTAATCATATTACTTAACCCACCCACTGGTCTAATTACCATGTTATGTTGGTTAAGTATTACTATTCGTATTTCCACATGTCACCCACATGTCACCCACTTAACCCCCATGTCCCACCATATGTTTAACTGGTTAAGTATTTCTTAATTCATTAAGGCCGTAACCCTATAAAGACCTCTCACATTGGACTGACATTTATGGCAGCTGGATTTGCCGGGCAGGTCCGGGCAGTCTTACACCATAAAAGAGTCTAACCTCGTGTCTTTACAACTGTTACGCTTTTAATTTGGGCTTAGGACCTCTCTTATTGGGCTACCATTTGTGACTACTGGATTCGCCGGGCGGGTCCGGGCAGTTTTACGTCACAAATGAGTCCAACCTCGTGTCCTAAGCATTGATTATCGCTTATAATCTTTTACCCCAGTCTTAATAATTTCCTTATTCAAATTATTAATTAATTCCTAATTTAACGATGTCCATAATTGACTCAATTATGTTCATCGATTAATGGTATGCAAAATCATAACAATTTTACCACAATTTATCTTATGCCATTAAAGGCAACTTATCTCAATTTATATTTATACCTCCTTTAAGGCTATTACATGCCAACTACCCAAAACCTATTTAGGCGTGTTCATATTAGCCCCTTTTCAAGACATAAATTATCATATGTGTTTCAACTACAAATCTCACATAATTAACATATGCCTAAGTTCTAGACTACATATCAGTTTGACATATGCCCAATTCATACCAAATCTACATATGTTCAGTTCATGCCGTTTTATACATATGCCAATTTTTATGTCAATTTACACATATCAAGTTCTAGCCACAAATTACATATGCCAATCCCAATTCTTGCAATTACCATTTTAATTGCAATACCCAATTATCAAATTTCATATTAATGGCAATAATACCCATATATCCAATTTTCATGTTATGCCATCAATTCCACCAATTACACATATCCAAATAGGTAATATTCCCATACTTTTCCCCGTATTCAATCGTACGCAAAATCGTGGTTTAGGCCTAGATCCGAAATTGATCTAGGTTCATCAAAAGAAAATAAATAGGGGAAAGGTAGAATTTTTCAATAAAACAAGATCAGAGAGAAAACAACATAAATCATCATGATAGGCATAAAGATTAGATCTTGATAACAATATCAACATGAATCCAAGAAACTGATTTACAATGACTGAATAGAGCATGAACTAAACATAAGAATGGAGATGAACAAGTCTCAAAACCCAAGGTTCAAAGGTAAACAGGAATAGATTTGAATTGATAAACATGCTTATATCCAATTACACTTTATTCCATAGCCATATTAAAATTAAGTATTTTAATCTAAAAAGTAACTAGAACTTAAATAGCATGGCTAGCGAATTTAAGAACTGAAATCGATGTAGAAACATTGTAGCGTTGTTGATTCATCTCCTTGAATCGTTGTAGAAGTCTTCATCTTTGCATTGGATTGCGTATGAGAGCTTAAGAAGAAGATTAGAGACGGCGGCCATGACCAAGAGGGATTTCAGCAGCATAACGATGTAAGAATGATTTGTGTGAGTTAGGCTAAGTCTTAGGTTGTTTTTATAGGTGTAGCAACTCATTTCAGCCATCGGATTAACCCTAAAACTGATCCGGACCATCAAAACTCATCCCGGGCCTCAAAAATGGGTTCTAAGTCACACCAGGCCGACCAGGTCGACCTATACATGTGGGAGGTCGACACTACAGTCGACCTGGGGGGGGGGGCATGTCGACTATGCAGTCGACACTACAGTCGACCTGGGGTCAGTCTGCCTGAAAGTCCGCTGAATCTTGTTTTGGCCATATCTTGGTCATACGGACTCCAATTTTCAAAAACTTGGACTCTATTTCATGTAGAATTTCGAGAGGAACGCAATGGTGATGACCATTTTAGCTAATTCCTGATTCTTAAATTAATTATCCTTATTTTACTATATTTTCCGTTACACACACCGTCATCGAACTAATTTTTCTTCTCCTCCATGTATTAAATAATTCTTCTTGTGCATCACCATTATTTACCTATCTAAGAATATTTTCATATATTTTATTTTAATTTTTAATTATAATGAAAAAAAAATGCGGGGTGTTACAGTCAGCGAAGTTGCTCTCTCCCGGTAATTTTGCATCAGCTTATGGGATGCCAAATTGAGCACACAAATGTTTAAATGAATGTAAAGAATGTGACGTTGAATGTTTCTCGGAAGGGCTTTGGTAAGAGGCCGGAGCAAAGGGAAATCTTGACCGACATTTGGCGCAGGAACAGTAGCTGTCGTAGATTCAAAAACCTGAGCAGGAGTCCTAACTTGAAGACATAGTTATGTCCTCAGGTTGTTGGCGTGATTACTGTCAGGTTACCATTTCTATAAAAGGAATTGTGTTTGAAAATAAACCATAGGCGCATGCTTCCTAAGAAGTGTTGTGTATGGTTATACGTGTTAAATCTATGCAAGAGATGCTCATCAAAGTTATAAACAACCAAAGAAAGCAATCCTGTGCCGATATCATTAAATGCAAATCGTAAAGTTCGTTGTAGAAATTTTTAACAATTTCCTAATCTGTTATTGATATGGGCAGTCGATGACAAAATAGTAGCCAGAAAATGTCCCAAGCGTTTTTATTGTTATAGAGCAGATGGCAATAAAAAGGTGCGTTCAGAATACAAACCATGATTAAAGGTTGTTCATTGCCTCAACACTTAGCACAGTGTTGAAAATCTCAATGTTCTAAAGAACTGGTGGACTAACGTAAGAACACAGTAGATCGTGTAAGCAATCCATAATGGATCAACAGTAGTCGACCCATGATGGATCGGAGTGACCGGTGCAGGACTGATCGGCAGTGTCCGATGCATGATGGATTGAAAGTGTTCGATCCATGATGGATCGACACTAACCGATCCACAATGGATTAACACTGATCGATCGATGACGGATCAACAGCGGCCGATCCATGATGGATCGACACTGACCAATCCATCGAGACATGTAGTCTCCCAGCTTCGCAAAAACACGGTTAAACTTCGACGTGCAGATTCAAGCGATTCAAACGACCAAATTTATCATTCAACATGCTGGGAAATGGCCAAATCTAATTCGAAGTTTACACACAGCAAGCACGAACGCAAATGTCGATCAAGGAAGACGATCAAGTGCAATGTTAAAGCAGGTTAAAGCGTGAATTAACATAAGGACTCTTATATCAAAATCAGATCGCAAATGCATCAATGGTTGATTCCAGTCAGACAATTTACGGAAATAATCATACATCGAAGTTAAAGTGTTGACATCAAATTTCAAACAAAAACTATAGGGCGAATGGATCTAGATCCGAATCCATGAATGTTCACCAAAACAGTGCGACAGATCCAAACAATAAAGTAAAAATCAATACGGTGAGTTTCGAAACCCAAATCCACTACTAACAAGCACAGAATCATCATACAACTCATGACCACGGAGAACCGCTTCAAATTATAAACCAAATGCACAAAAATACATTTGGCTCAAACCTTAAACGTAGAGCCGATTTAACACAAATTTTGAGAAAATCAATGCCTATGGTTACAGTGAGCAGTTGGATTAAGGTGCTTGAGTCTGATTTGAGTTGGATGGCTTTGAAACAGCTCGAATTCAGCAAATTAGGCAACAGATCAACTCGAGCTGATTGCGGACAAGTCAATGATCAGATTGGGAAAAGAATCAAGGCACAGACTAGTTCAGAGAAAGATTGAGCCGAAGTACGAAGATGGAGATTTGAATCGAGATCCGATTTCTTAATAGAAGAGCAATCGCCATTAAATTGCTTTCTTCGTTGTAAAGGATAAAGTGGAAAAAATGATAGTCTAGACCCGAAAGGATATAAAAGCAAGATCTAAACTGGCTGTTCCAATCTATCATGAGTTGGCCTGTTCTGATCCATCACGTTTTGAGCTGTTCTGTTCCATCACGTGTTGAAATGTTCCAATCCATCATATATGCTGCACCCAGTCCATTCAAGTTCTTTTGCATCCGATACATAGTGAAGTATATGTGTTGACCCACATATAAAACAACAAAATGAAACAATCAAGATGTGGTCGATTCATCATTGTATGCTAATTCATTATATGGTTCAACGTTAATTTCAGAGCTCATAATTTTTTGTTATAAACAAGAAATTATAAACTCCGAGGGGAAAATGTTAATCCGCTAAAATTAGAGCATAAATAATGGTTCCTTAACTTGGTAATATAATGGGTCAGTCACTATCTTGTTCTACGGATCGGACTTAATTGTTGTCTATGGATCAGTCACTAATCCTATGCATGAATCGTTCAGTACTAAATGCCATGGATCAGACACATATCATATGTATGGATCAGTCGTAAGCTAAACAATGGACCGGTCGCTACCCTATGTCGTGGATCGGTTGCTACTCTTGGTCATGGATCGTTCATAACCCTACAGCATGGATCGCTCGCCTAATATTATCTATGGATCGGTCGCATCATTATCTTATGGATCGGTCATATATGTAAAAGATGGATCGGTCACTCTTAAGAGTATGGATCGGTAGTAAATTGGCACCGTGGCATTTTTATAAATATGACGATTCAGGCATACCAATCCATAGTCTACACACATGAAATTTCATCTTTGTCACTCCATTCGTTCTATACCTATAAATACCCCATGACCTCCCACATTCAAAGGACCGAATTTACTCTCCACGATGTACTACCCAATTCATTTCTAATCTCTTCAAAAGCAATCCAACCTCCATTGATCCTCTCTCAAGCTTAGATTCAACACCGAATCATCATGGAATCAATGAAGTTCATTTAAATGTTCAAGTTGTTGAAGATCTACACAACAACCATCTTAACTCACGAGATCTCATCAATTCCTTTGTAAATTCAAATGAATCAAGAGCAAAAAGAGAGAAAATAGAGAACATCATTGTAAAAGAGACAAGATGAGTGAAATAAGAGAAATTATGTACCTTGTAATTTCAATGGTGATAATGTGAATTCCTTCCATATTAGACGTAGGCCAATTCTAGGCCGAACCGCTATAAATCTTCTTGTTCTTTACTTTTTTTGTGTTTGTGGCTACAACTTTCAGATCAATCACCTTGTGAAGTGTAATTTTCCTCTTCGGGGGTGTTTGTGGCATTTTTTTGCATAAACCATCAAGGCATGTACAAATAAAAGCTTTTGAACATACTACCTCCCTTCACGTAGAGTTGCTACAGGAAGCTCTGCATTCAGAAATCAGGCAACGAACCCTATCCATTTCTTTAACGATGAAAGGCGTTTATGCACCACTGCGGTAGAGATCATTGCAGCTTTAACCAATATAGAAAATGTATAATAAGGACAGAGATTTTCATTGCCAGAGTTCGTGTTTTGGTATTGTTGGTGTTGTGATGTTGTAGATAATGTACCCACTCTTATATCATAGTGTAAAGTGTCAGTAGTGGTTAGAATAATAAGTATTCTTTGCATGAAAGTCGGGAGAAATTGAAGAAATATAGGTAGTGGTCGAGTATTATTCCTTTTGCTTAAAGTTTAAAGAGGGAGAAAGATGGTTTGTGATAGAAGGAAGTTCTTTTTTTGTATATGTAAAAAGTTGTGGCTTTTTTTATTACTGAAATAAAGAAAGGAAAGAAATTTAACTTCCATGAAGAGGAAAAACAAAAGAAATATTCACAAGGTTTAGTGTTTGTCTTCATTTTGCCGAAAAGAGAAAAAGAAATGGAACGTAAGTTTCGAGAGAACGAGAAGTGGAAACATATATGTGTTGTTGCATGAAAATATAAAGGTCTGGAAAAAACAAATATGTACTAAATGAATGCTTCCATGTAGTTTATTCAATAATATAGTAAGTTTTTAACGAGGATTAAGGCATGTACAAATAGAAGCTTTAGAACACATTCTCTCCTTGTACGTAGAGCTGCGACAGGAAGCTCTGCACTTCGAATTCAGTCAACGGACCTTACCCATTTGTTTAGCGATGCAAAGACGTTTATCTACCACTGTGCTAGAGATCATTGCAGCTTTAACCATTATAACAAATAGTATAATAAGGATAGAGATTTTCATTGCTGGAAACTGTGTTGTGGTATTGTTGGTGATGTGATGTTGTAGATAATGTGCCCACTCTTACATAGCAGTGTAAAGTGTTAGTGGTGGTTAAAATTATTAGTATTCTTTGTGTGAAAGTCAGGAGTAGTTAAAGAAACATAAGTAGTGGTTGGGTATTATTCGATTTGCTTAAGCTTTAAAGAGGGTGGAGGATAGATTGTGTTAGAGGAAGCTCTTTTTTTCTATATGCAGAAAGTCTGACATTCATTATTACTGAAATAAAGGAAGGATAGAAGTTTAACTTCCACGCTGAGGAATAACAAAAAATATATGCACAAGTTTTTGTGTTTGTCGTCATTTTGTAAAAAAGAGAAAAAGAAATGGAAAGTACGTTTCCGGAGAACAAGAAGTGGAAGTATATATGTGTTGTTGCCTGAAAATATAGAGGTCCGGAAAAAGCAATATCTGCTAAATGAATGCTTCCATGCGTTTTATTCATTAATATAGAAACTCTTCTAACAAGGATCAAGGCATGTACAAATAGAAGCTTTCGAACATACTTCCACCCTCTTTGCAGAGCTACGACATGAAGCTCTACACTCTTAATTCAGGCAACAGACCATATCCATTACTTTAACGATGCAAAGACATTTATCCACTACTGTGGTAGAGATCATTGCACCTTCAACCAATATAAAATAATAATATAATAAGGACAAAAAGTTTCATTGCTGGACTTTGTGTTTTGGTAGTGTTGATGTTGTAATGTTATAGATAATGTGCTCACTCTTATATACTAGTGTAAAGTTTTAGTAGTGGTTATAATAATTAGTATTCTATGTATGAAAGTAAGGAGTAGTTAACGAAATATAAGTAGTGGTTGAGTATTATTCGACTTTCTTAAGCTTTAAAGAGGGTGGAGGATGGTTTGTGTAAAAAGGAAGATCTCTTTTGTATATGTAAAAAGTCGTGGGATTCATTATTACTGAATTAAAGGAAGGATAGGAGTTTAACTTCGACGAAGAGGAATATATATATATATATATATATATATATATACGCACAAGTTTTTGCTTTTGTCTTTATTTTGCCAAAACAGAAAAAGAAATGGAAAGTACGTTTCTAGAAAACAAGAACTGGAAACATATATGTGTTGCTGCATGAAAATATAACGGTCTGGAAAAACCAATATCTGCTAAATGAATGCTTCTACGCGTTTTATTCATTAATACAGTAAACCTTCTAACATGGATCAAGGCATGTACAAATAGGTTTGATTACATGATATGTGTGTGCGCACCAGCAACTCATACATTCATGTTGTATCCTTCAAGTGTCGCCTGAATAGAGTGAATTCTCCGAACAGTTCTCTACCAAGATGCCACTTGCCTCCAACTCCTCTGCTCACAATGTTTAGGCCATCCAGCAAGAAAATCCCATGTTTATTATATTAAATAAATGAGAGGGGTTCTTTTGTAATTGTAACTTTGAAACTACCCATTAATTCAGTGTTTTAGTTTTGTAATTCTATCGCACAAGTAGGTTATTTATGTTTGCCGTCCTATTTTATTCATAATATTAACAACATCATCAGAAACAGAGGACAAATTATCTTCAATACCAATAATAACATTAATTCTAAACTCTAAAGAACAAACTTAACTAATCTAAAGAAAAACTCTTATATAACACCAGTACGGTGATTTTTATTCAATAAAGCTGGCTACTAGTACATGAATGCTTTCATGCGTTTTAATCATTAATTAGTAAGCCTTCTAACAATGATGAAGGCATACACAAATAGAAGTTTTCGAGCACCCTCCCTCCTTATACGTAGAGTGCGATAGGAAGCTCTACACTCAGATTTTAGCCAACGGACCGTATCCATTTGTTTAAC
The DNA here is from genome assembly GCA_030737875.1 of Allium sativum. Lineage (NCBI taxonomy): Eukaryota > Viridiplantae > Streptophyta > Magnoliopsida > Asparagales > Amaryllidaceae > Allium > Allium sativum. The sequence goes on along the minus strand of CM060923.1, from coordinate 414,287,019 downwards.
GATGCAAAGACGTTTATCCACCATCGTGGTGAGAAAATCGCAGGTCCAACGAATATAAAAAAACTTTATTAAAAAGACAGAGAAACTCATTACTGGAGTTTTTGTTGTAGTACTATTTGTGTTGTGATGTTGTAGATTATATGTCCACTCTTATATAGTAGTGTAAAGTGTTAGTAGTGTTTCTAATAATTAACATTCTTTATATAAAAGTCGGTAGTAGTGGAAAAATATAAGTAGTGGTTGGGTATTTTTCTTCAATTTTCTTAAGTTTTAAAGAGGGAGAAGGATGGTTTTTGTTAGAAAGAAGCTCTTTTTTTGAATATGTAGAAAATGATAGCATTCATTATTACTGAGATAAAGGAAGGACATATGTTTAACTTCCATGTAGAGAGAAAGCAAAAGAAATATGCAAAAGTTTTAGTATTTGTCTTCATTTTGTAGAAAAGAGAAAAAGAAACGAGAAGAACATTTCCAGAGAACAATAAGTGGAAATATATATGTGTTGTTGGACAAAAATATAAAGGTATGGAAAAACTAATATCAGAAAAATGAATGTTTCCTTGCAATTTATTCGTTAATATGGAAAGATTTCTAACTAGGATCAAGGCATGTACAAACAGAAGCTTTCGAACACACTCCCTCCTTGTAAGCAGATCTACGATAATAAGGTCTACACTCCGAATTCAGGCAACAGACCCTATCCATTTTTTTAATGGTGCAAATACATTCATCCGCCACTGTGGTAGTGATCATTATAGCTTCAACCAATATTATAAAAACAGTATAATAAGGACAGAGATTTTCATTGTTGGAATTTGTGTTTTGGTACTGTTGGTGTTGTGATGTTGTAGATAATGTGCCCACTCATATATACAAGTGTATAGTTTTAGTAGTGGTTAGAATAGTTAGTATTCTTTGTATAAAAGTCACGAGTATTTGAAGAAATATAAGCAGTGGTTGGGTATTATTCTATTTGGTTAATATTTAAAGAGGGAGAAGGTTGGTTTGTGTTTGAAGGAAAGAAAAAAAGAAACGGAAATCATGTTTCTAGAGAACAATAAGTGGAAATATATATGTGTTGTTGCATAAATATATAAAGGTTTGAAAAAGCTAATATCTGCTAAATGAATGTTTCCTTGTGGTTTATTTATTAATATAGGAAGACTTCTAACAAGGATCAAGCCATTTACAAACAGAAGCTTTTGAACACTCCCTCTCTGTAAGCAGATCTGCGACAAGAAGGTCTGCACTCAGAATTCAGTCAATAGACCAATCCATTTCTTTAACGATGCAAATACGTTTATCCACCACTGTGGTAGAGATCATTGCAGCTTCAACCAATATAAAAAATAGTACAGTAAGGACAGAGATTTTCATTGCTGGAGTTTGTGTTGAGGTATTGTTGGTGTTGTGATGTTGTAGATAATGTGCCCACTCTTACATAGTCGTGTAAAGTGTTAGTGGTGTTTAGAATAATTAGTGTTCTTTGTATGAGAGTCAGGAGTGGTTATAGAAATAGAAATAGTGGTTAGGTCTTATTCGATTTCCTTAAATTTTAAAGTAGGTGGAGAATAGATTGTGTTAAAGTAAGCTCCTTTTTTGTATATGCAGAAAGTCGTGACATTCATTATTACTAAAATAAAGGAAGGGTCGAATTTAGCTTCCTCGCTGAGAAATAACAAAAAACATATGCATAAGTTTATGTGTTCATCGTCATTTTGATGAAAATAGAAAAAGAAATGGAAAGTATGTCTCCAAAGAACAAGAAGTGGAAGCATATATGTATTGTTGCGTGAAAATACATAGGTCTGAAAAAAGTAATATCTGCTAAATGAATACTTCCATACATTTTATTCATTAATATAGAAACCCTTCTAACAAGGATAAAGGCATGTACAAATAGAAGCTTTCGAACATACTCTCACCCTCTACGCAGAGCTGTAACAGGAAGCTCTACACTCCGAATTCAGGCAACAACCCCTATACATTACTTTAACGATGCAAAGACGTTTATCCACCACTGTGGTAGAGATCATTGCAGCTTCAACCAATATAAAAGAACAATATAATAAGGACAGAAAATTTCATTGCTGGAGTTTGTGTTTTGGTAGTGTTGGTGTTGTAATGTTGTAGATAATGTGCCCACTCTTATATACTAGTGTAAAGATTTAGTACTGGTTAGAATAATTAGTATTCTTTGTATGAACGTCAGGAGTAGTTCAGGAAATATAAGTAGTGGTTGGTTATTATTCGATTTGCTTAAGCTTTATAAAGGGATGAGGATGGTTTTTGTAAGAAGGAAGATCTTTTTTGTATATGTAGAAAGTCATGGTATTCATTATTACTGAAATAAAGGAAGGACAGGAGCTTAACTTCCATGAATAGGAAAAAAAATATAAATGCACAAGTTTTTGTTTTTGTCTTCATTTTGCCAAAACAGAAAAAGAAATGGAAAGTACATTTCTAGAGAACAAGAAGTGGAAATTTATATGTGTTGTGGCATAAAAATAAAACTTTCTGGAAAAACCAATATCTGCTAAATGAATGCTTCCATACGTTTTATTCATTAATACAGTAAACCTTCTAATATGGATCAAGGCATGCACAAACAGGTTTGATTACATGATGTGTGTGTGCGCACCACCAACTCATACATGAATGATGGATTCTTCAAGTGTCGCCTGCACAAAGTGAATTCTTTGAACAGTTCTCTGTCAGATGCCACCTGTCTTCAACTCCTCTGCTCACAATGTTTAGGCCGTCCAACAAGAAAATCCCAAGTTTATTATATTAAATAAATGAGTGTGGTTCTTTTGTAATTGTAACTTTGAAACTGCACATTAATACAGTGTTTTAGTTTTGTAATTCTATCGCACTAGTAGATTATTTATGTTTGTCATCCTAATTTATTCATAATATTAACATCATAATCAGAAACAGAGGACAAACTGCCTTCAACACCAATAATAACATTAATGCTAAACTCTAAAGAACAAACTTAACTAAATAAAATAAAAACTTTTATATAACAACAGTACGGTGATTTTTATTCAATAAAATTGGCTATTAGTACATGAATGCTTTAATGCGTTTTATTCATTAAACAGTAAGCCTTCTAATAATGATCATGGCATGTACAAATAACAGTTTTCGAACACACTCCCTCCTTGTATGTAAAGTGCGATAGGAAGCTCTGCACTAAGATTTCAGCCAACGGACCGTATCCATTTGTTTAACGATGCAAAAACGTTTATCCACCATTGTGATAGAGAAAATCGTAGGTCCAACGAATAAAAAAAAACTTTATAAAGAAGAAAGAGATATTCATTAACGGAGTTTGTGTTGTAGCACTGTTTGTGTTGTGATGTTGTAGATTATATGTCCACTCTTATATAGTAGTGTAAAGTGTTAGTACTGGTTGGAATAATGAGTATTCTTTATATGAAAGTCGATAGTAGTTGAAAAATATAAGTAGTGGTTGGGTATTTTTCTTCGATTTTCTTAAATTTTAAAGAGGGAGGAGGATGTTCTATGTACGAAGGAAGCACTTTTTTTTGTATATGTAGAAAATCATAGCATTCATTATTACTGAAATAAAGGAAGGACAAAAGTTTAACTTTCATGCAGAGAGAAACTAAAAGATATATGCATAAGTTTTGGAGTTTGTTTCATTTTGTAGAAAAGAGAAAAAGAAACAGAAAGCACGTTTCCAGAGAACAATAAGTGGAAATATATATGTGTTGTTGCATAAAAATATAAAGGTCTGGAAAAACTAATATCCGCTAATTGAATGTTTCCTTGCATTTTATTTATTAATATATATGAAAACTTCTTACAAGGATCAAGACATGTACAAACAGAAGATTTTGAAAACACTCCCTCCCTGTACGCAGATCTGCGACAATAAGCTCTCCACTCTGAATTCAAGCAACAGACCCTTTCCATTTCTTTAACGATGCAAAGACATTCATCCGCCACTATGGTAGAGATCATTGCAGCTTCAACCAATATAAAAAACAGTATAATAAGGACAAAGATTTTCATTGTTGGAGTTTGTGTTGTGGTACCGTTGGTGTTGTGATATTGTGGATAATGTGCTAACTCTTATATACAAGTGTAAAGTTTTAGTAGTGGTTAGAATAGTTAGTATTCTTTATATGAAAGTCATGAGTACTTAAAGAAATATAAGAAGTGGTTGGGTATTATTCGATTTGCTTAATCTTTATAGAGGGAAGTGGATGGTTTGTGTTTGAAGGAGGCTCTTTTTTTGTATATGTCGAAGGTCGTGGCATTCATTATTACTGAAATAAAAGCAGGACGGATGTTTAACTTCCTCGAAGAGGGAAAACAAAAGAAATATGCAAAGGGTTTTGTGTTTGTCTTTATTTTTACGACAAGGGAGAAAGAAACTGAAAGTACATTTAAAGAGAATAAGAAGTGGAAACATATATGTGTTGTTGCATGCGAATATAACAGTCTTGAAAAATGAATATCTGCTAAACAAATCCTTCCATGCATTTTATTTATTAATATAGTTGTTAGTGATATTTTTCGTCAACACCGGAGATAGCTCTACGGAAGTGGACCTAGGGAAAAAATAGGTTGTTTAGCCTTCACAAGCTTGACTTAGTTCACCGTCTCTTAGATATCAAGGTCGGGAATCCAAAAGAATAGTTACTATTCCCTCAATGGGGTGAGTATCACGCTTAAGTGATTCAAGAACCAACAAGTATTTTGGGATGAAGGATTCCTAAGTGCAACCCTTAGCGAATGACTTAACTTCTTGTAGAAAGGGAATCTTCACTATGCTTATGGAAGGGTATAAATTTGTAGGAAGAGGGTATTTCACCTAGCTTACGAAAAGGTTTGGGTATAGGTTCATACGCATGCAGGAAGCAAACGATAAATTGCGGCAACGATGACTGTGAAATCACATGACAAAGCCATAAATGAATACTCCAAGTATTGATTCACACTTTATTAATCTCTGATTTAGAATACATGAATAGAATAGAATAAATCCCCAAATCGATCTATGAATTAGGGTTTACTCTAGAGAAGAAAGAATACAAGAATAAGAATGAGAAAATCGTCATCAAAATGTGACCCCTGGTGTCTTATTTATAGAGAATTCGGGGCCCCTTCTATTGTTGGGCCATTGGGCTTGTAGAAGACTCCGTCGGCCGCTTTTCTCCTTGGTCCTGGATATTTAACTTCCGGCCGCCATTGTGGTGCTGATTATAGCTTCCGGAGTGAGAGTCCATGTCATTTGAGGCTACTTCGAGATTGATATGAGCTTGTCGATGTAAATGACTTTTGGAAGGCATTTGTCCTTCCAATAGTGGCTTCTGGGTGTAGGCTTCCGGTTTTCTTATGAATACTTTGAGGAGATTGCCCTCGTGATGTATGTTGATAGCTGCCGGTTTGGAACCTCTGTTGGTGTCGGTATTGAGCAGATTAATATGGATAGCCCGTATCCTCTTTACGGTTTGGTTTGCCTTCCAGTGGAGCCTACTGTTATAGCCTAGTTTTTCGGAAGGTAGCTCCCGCTAATTTGTCTTTTGTTTATCAATGTGGCCTTTCAATTATTATTTAGTGGATGTTTCGGAAGCTGGTTCTGGATAACCCCTGCACACTTTCGGCCTAATATTCTTGATGCCTTTGTCTTCTGATGTATCAGTATTATATAGGTTGATACCAATAGCCCGTCCGTCTTTCTAGGTTCTGATTGACGGAGCCCTTATTTTCCTCATTCTTAGCTTCTAAACTAGATGACCTTTTGTTATAGGACCCTCCTGCCGGATAAACCCAACCGGATACACCCTTTCGGATGGACCCTGTTGGTAATTTGTAGTTTTTGAGTTCTCGCTAGTGTTCGACTTTTGCTTTTGGAGTCTTTTGTGCCTGTGTTCGTCCGATTACCCCTTCTCCATCAGTCTGTTTCGGAGTTAATTTTGGTAGTAACATTTGCCCCCTAGTGAAGAGGTATTTTCCACTTTTCAAGTCAAACTTTTTTGTCTTTTTCCGAGTGTATCTCTGCGTCTTACGATCTCCGTTGCTCACAATCATTGAATGCTCTTTACTTGTACAGTGTGGATTAGAGGTAATTTTTGCATAATTACCATCGCTTCATCTTCTTTACTTTTTACCTGCAACAATAATTTCTCCAACCATATTATTTGTTCATTGCATACTTGAAGCTTGTTTCGAGAATTGCTTTACTAAATCTCAGGTAAATATTTCCGTTTTGAACTCTAAATTGGAATTAACTCACTCTATCTAAACTAATTAGGGTTTTGTATGTTGAATACAAGTTATTCGGATGTCAATGATCTAGATTATGATTTATGGCGAGCTACACATATGCTCTTCCCTCAAACATTAATTCTTAGGGTTTTAAGATATGTAATTCGCATAAAAGAGTCTATTTTGACAGTTAAGTGGCAGAAATGATGGTATCGGCAATTTTTATTTCTAGGGTCGATGATTTGACCATTTTCCCTTTTACTAATACTAGTTCCAATGTTTGTGTAGTGTATGAGAGTAAATTTGACTCTAAACCAGTGAACTATCTGATAAGGTTGTCAAAAGGATGATTTTTCTCTAATTTTGGTATCGGTAAAGTTTAGGAACTCTTTCATTGAAATCCTTCAACTTTGGTTCCATGTGCTGGTTCCGAAAGCCAACCTAGCCTTCGGTGATGACTTAAGGTTGCCTGGTTTCGGTTCAACTATTACCTTTCCTCTGAATTGATGGATAATTTGGTTCAATTTCTCATCATATAAGTGAAATTTCAACCAAAGTAACAGGAATTATTCTATAAATTTGTAAATTGAAAAGGAAGAAATCATACATATATGGGGTTTGCGATGATTCAGGAATTCTTGAATCGAAGCTTTAGCATGACAAATCTCTCCGCCTCTACAAGTATCCACACGAACGCCATTTCTCTGGTTGTCTTACGAATCGAGAGGGAGAGGGGATGCAGTACTAGCCGCCACCATTAAGGGTTTTCATTAAAAGGAAAATCTAAAATGATCGGTATCATTTTCATGGTATTATAAAATAAGGTTAGCCCATATTATAAAATAAACGTTAACCCTATTTCTAGGAGCCAATCGTTATACCAATTCCAATCTCAGATAAAATATCAACAGGTTGACATTTGTTTACCCAGTAAATGGTTTTACCCCTTCATAACTTTCTAAGTGTGTGACCCTATAGGTTATTATAACGTTGGCAATAATTTAAACAATATTTAAATCATAAACAGTGAGCGGCATCTAGTAATACATCACTGCTACCCAAGTTATAATAAGATCAATTAAAGATTCGATACATCCTTTCCGTGACCTGTGTATCAATGTTATATAATCCTTTTAACCATTATATCCAGGATTAAACTCGAGGCATGGAATGTATCATCATATTTATAATTTAATCCGTTTATCTTGATCGATGAGTAGACTGTTTAAAACAAATCAATATTTGAGTACGGCCATGCATTTTACAGTCTCACTCAATCAAGAGGCCCATGGATATCACCACAAATATATTGTAGGGTTAAATTCCATCTAGATCATTTATAATTTTCATTCGATTCACGATGTATCCAATAATCACCGTTATCATTACTCTATTACGAATAACTTTAGATGATATCAAAACACAAATATCCTCGAATAAAATTATAATGATTTCAGGTCTGAGGACCATTACATCACTGTCACTATGAGAATAACTTATGATACTGTTAATTATATTCCATGTAGTTATCTCACGGTAGGTCAGCCCAATACGATATTCTCCAATACATATTTATGTTTTGACATTAATATCACATATATTAATGATCAATGAGACGTGATCATCAATCAATCAACATACTAGTCTCAATGTTTCATTGTTGTCCTATATATAGACAATAAAACTCGACTAGGGACATTTAAGCATTATAATACTCAATATATTATATAATCCCAAATTCAAGTCACTTACTTGAACTATATAATTCCGTATTATAATTATAAGGACTTCTATTATGTTAATATTTATATTACGTAGTAAATTTAATATAATAGAATATTATTTTATTCCAAATAAAACAATAACATCAACAGTGTTATCAATCTCATCAAATGAATTGCCTCTAGGGCAAAAACTCTAACAATCTCCCACTTGCACTAGAGTCAATTATTCATGTATCATATACTCATGAAACTAGTGTGACCATTAAACTTCTGCTGCAACAGAGTTTAATTATGTAGGTCTGTAACATTACAACTTTTGCAACCTTGCAGATATGTTTGTTTCTTCTGTGAACAATTTCACATAAGAATTATATTTCTTAAATATATGTTTGGATCGATAATGTGTTTAATGTTTTAAGCCTGAGCAACAGTCATATTGTTATCGCAATATATATCATAGGATCAACAATGAATTAAGTTCAGTCATGAACTTCTTAACCCAAACATTTTCTTTCTCAGAATCAGTATATATTTCTTGTTTTAAAACTAACTTTATTTACAATAATTAATGTGTTATCAAATAACATTTGAATTATTATGTCATTCCCACTCAGTTTCTTGTCTATACAAGATTCGATAACATTTTGTGGTTTCGAGACATTTCGACTTCTATTTCATTCCAATCGGTATCTTAGAGACCGACTCTCCTTTATAAAGAATATCAATTTGAGCAATAAACATTTTATTCTCAAAGAATTTATAGAAATAATATCCATTTATATTTTGTGGATATTACACAAAATAGTTATCTTATTTGGGTCTGATCTTATCAGAGGAAGGATGTTTAATAAACGCCTTGCATCCAAATCTACACATTAGACACACTAGGTTATTTCCTAGTCCATATCTTGTATGGCGTCTTTAGAATCATTTTAGTAGGATTAAATGCAATTGTTATAAATTTAATTTATTGGAACATCTATATGACTTATCTTGGTCGTACCATATCTTATAAGGTGTGATTACTCCTTTCAGACACATCATTTTAATATGGTGTTCTAGGTGGAGTGAGTCGTGAAACAATTTCAAACTCATCCAGATAGTCATTAAATTGTTGGCTTAATTATTCCTTTTCGATCTGTTCGAAAAGTATTTATTTTCTATCAAAATTGGTTTCTATCTCCACTTTGAATTCTTTGAACTTTTCAAAGGATTCTGATATATGTTTCATAAGATATACATATTTGTATCTACTGATATCATCAGTAAATGTAATGAAGTAATAAAACCTACCTTTAGATTATGTATTCATTGCTCCATATACATCATCATGTATGAGACCCAATACTTGTCACTCATTCACTGTGTCAAGTGAAACGTGATTCAGTTATTTTGCCTAATAAACAAGATTTGCATTCTTCATATAATTCAAAATCAAATGATCTCAAAATTCCATCATTATGGAGTTTTGATATACTCTCTTGTTTATACGGGCTAACTGGTAATGCTAAATGTTTATTGGATTTAAATAACTAAATTTAATCCATTAATTATTTATGTCAAGTACATTATAGTTAATGACTTACAAATATCATTAACTGTTTGTGAAATTCCATAGATATTACATTTAAATAAAATGAATAACAATTATTCTTTTATTACAGATGAAATTCAAACTTGTCTGAACAAGATCTTTCATAACATTTATTTTAAGTGGAATTTCATAATAACAATTATTTTACTTATTTAATTAAGTATGACGATCCAAACCCCGTAACACGAAGGCAAGGGTAATCTTTGGAATATTACACATAAACAGATAATTAACAGAACAGAAATAAGTTAATACACCAGATAATGCACAACAGAATATACTGGATAAATATAAACATCAAAGTTACACAGTATACATCATCATACTTAGTACAAATACAGTTCAGCTATACATGAATGTCTACAGCGGAAAACAAACATAAATGTACAATAGGAGCTGAACAGCATAAAAAGAGATAAATGATAGAATCCATCATAAGCTCCAGCTATCTAGAAAGAGCCTGCTAAAACCTGAATACAAGGCTGCCCGTGAAGAAATAGGGGCACCCGAGTTTGCAAGTGAAACAAACTACGAGTCAGTCATGGGACTGGTATGAGAAATCTACTTAACATATTTAACAATATGGCCAATCACAGGACCATGCCACTTTCGCGGAACGGGTTTACTCCAGTGATTGCCAGTGCTTTAAAACAAGTAATTATTTTTAACATCGCAATGCTTTTTATAAAAATGAAGCCATTGTAAGACTCAGGTCCCATCACACAATGCAACACAAACCGGAGGATAGAGTTTTACCTTATAATGGCCAAAATATGCTTGATATGAGCAAAACAAATCATTTGATATTATTGCTAGTGTTTATATGTTTCAAAAAAAAATTGAATCATAACTATCAATCATAGATGGCATGGGTACCGTATATCATGTCGCCATATATATATATATACAATCAAAACCGCACGATGTCGTATTTGGAAATTGGATTTCCGTCATAAACCAAGGCCAGGGATCGTCCTTACCGCTTCGAGACTGTCTAGCCCGAGTCTTAGGCAAGTGCGCAGGAAAGCCTTGGATCGTCAGGGCCGGTCCACTCGATGTGGATTAAACTTAAACCCTGTACACTGCGTTTCCCCACCCTATGGGGTGTAAACTGGTCATATCCGACAAAATCATCGGCTCCAAAGAGACAGATCTAACCGAGGCGCCTCGCAATCCATCATCCACATAAGTAAAATGTCAGGCCATGTAAAATCTAACACCACTCCTAGCTAGAAAGAAACGCATGTCCTCCCTGAGGTCCTCTCCCGTGTCTGGCTCATACCGGGGTGTGAGGCTCACGAAACAACGCTAAACACAAAGCTAGCTATTCAAAGCCCTGCTTTGATCATCAACCACAAAACTCTGCTTTTCAACAAAAGCTTTGATCACTGCATCTCAGCATGCCACACAGGAAGTTCACGCCATGCAACTGATGACTATCAATCACACAGAATGAAATCCAATGTCAGACACACAGACCATTTACAAGTCCATTTTGGGTCTGAACGAAACCGGAGGATCTTGATTCCTCGCACATTTGCACAATCAACACGTACGTCCGGACAACTACTACTTCCACCCCTTCAAGGTAGCTACTCCTATCATGAGCATCAGTAGCACCCCTCCATTCGACGGGAAGATCATCGGTCTTGCACCGTCTTCGTATCTTCGACTTTTAATCGTCGATCAATTATTTGAAATGAGAATTAACTCGGCCTTTTCAAATAATTGACGTATATTTATTCTTTCAAATCAATTCATTTCAATGGTTAAATTATTCGACATCAATAATTCTGTTCTTTAACGTAATTTTCACGCCAAACATATTCAACCATCAAATATCTAATAAACCAAGCAAATTCAGTTTATTTTTATTCCATATCGTTTATAACATTTTATCATGATTTATTGCCATTTTTATTTATTTAAAAATAGCCAATTCATTCAAACGACGCTTCAGGCCCTTACGCGGCCATGGCGCTGTTTTTCTTTAGATTTGATATACACATATCCGAAAATCTAACCGTTGGATCTTCACAAATTTTATATCATTAGAAAGATCTTTTCAAAACAAATCCAACGGTTTCAGTTTTGGGAAAATCCGGCGGTCGGATCTCCCGATACTTTGAAGTTTCGATTTCTAAATACGAACTGCAGCATCGTTATTCAATTTAATTTAATTATATTTATATATTATTATAAATATAATCGATTGTGGCGCTGTTTTTCGTTAGATTTGAATTGAACATTCCAAACAATCCAACCATTGGATTTTTACAAAGTTGGTGCCATTGGAAAGGTATTTCCAAGGCGAACCCAGCGGTTGTGGTTTCGGGAAAATCCGATGGTCGGATCTCCCGCAATAATCGTTTGAAATCATGGTTTCAAAATATGAACTACAGCTTCGTTATTCGATTTATTTTAATTATATATATATATATATAAATATAATTCATTCTTCGATTTCAAAACCATATTCATTTCATATATTTGATAAAAATGATATTTTTATCCATCAGATATTTATTTTAACATATCACTATTTTTAACAATTCATGTATATAATAAAAATGTGATTTTTATTGTAAAACAATTTATTTCAAAACACGACTATTTTATATAGTTCATATAAATGATAACAATGTGATTTTTATTATAAAACAATTTATTTCAAAACACGACTATTTTATATAGTTCATATAGATGATAAAAATGTGATTTTTATTATAAAACAATTTATTTCAAAACACGATTATCATTCAACACATGAATTTTTATTCAACACATGAATACAGTTTCAACACGTGAAAATAAATCAAACACAGAAAGATTTCAGAAAATTTCGGCAGCATAACGGCAGGTTAGTTAAAACCGGGATTGTATCGGTGTACGTCTCCTCGCTCTACCTTAAAAGCTTGCGGTTTTTGACAATGGGGATTTCATGTATCTAATTCGCACGCAGGGGAGCATGTTTTTCTTTCATTCCCACAACCTATTCTAATTTTGTTTTTAACCACAAATGGGTATTTTTCAACCACAATCAATCATTCCCAACCACAAACAATTCTATCAACCATTCGCATTATTCACCAAATTTCACATCAACCAAATAATCCAAACAATATCTCAACCAATAAATATTGTCCATGGTCTGTGGACGAGGGGAGTATATATATATATATATATATATATATATATATATATATTTGTATACAAATATATTTCAATTCACTTTAATTCATTTCAATGTCATTTCATTGCATATATAATTTTTACAACGCATATATAACTTATACATCGAACATATAACTTATACAACACTTATACATGAGGTGTACAACGCTTATATAACTCATACATCGACTATATAATTTATACATCGTCATTTCCATATCGTTTATATTATAGAATCTCACATTGGGTTCCACTCCTCCAAAAATTGCAGAAGGCCCAGAAAAATATGCAGTCTCTTCTAAAATATAGAAGACGTCCTCACGGTCCCGGCGTCTCTTGTTTCACTGAATTTCGTCAACAAACGAGAAAGATATGATTTTTACAGTGAAATCAAAATCCGTAGCGCTTAGATGTGCTATAAACAGTTCAAAATAAAATAGGCCGTTACCACTCAGAAATCGTTCAAAACTAGGTTTGATTCTTGCTTCCAATCCGCTACACGATACTAAGATCGGGTTGTACCACGTCGAAGCGGAGGGAGGGGCGCACCTACGCCGGAAGTGGGGCCCACATCGGTGGCTCCAGTCGACGGTGGCGGCGTTCGAAACACGACGGTTTTCGAGGGTCGGTACGGGCGAAATACCCAATGATACGGGGCGAGACAGGTATGGATGTGGAGCTTGAGAGGAGTACTTCAAAATCCTTAACTGGGGCACTCGAATTTATTGCATGGATTTGGAGTTATGGAGGAGAGAAGGTGTGGAGCTGTTATCGCCGTTCGCAATTAACGATCGGGGAGAGAGAAGATGAATGGGCCAATAGGATTTTTTTATTTATGTATTTTAAAAATCCAAAAATACCCCGTCTCTCTTGCGAACTCCAATCCAAACCCAACAACTGTCATCCCTAGCTAAATACCCCCATTTCGAACACAATGAGATATGTTTCGTAGGCCCATTTGACGGTTTCAGTCAGTTTTCCTTCAAACTAAAATATGAAACATTCAATATTTGATTTGAACGTACATTTCAATTTGCCGGGGCCACATACTGATTCGAAAAATTCCAGAAAAATAAATCTAGCTATGTTTTGATGATACGGTCCCAACAAAACTAGTTTCGTCAAATTCTGAGACCGTTTGAAAAATGGCCATTTTCTGGTCGATCCAATTTAACTATAATTGACCAAAACACATTTTCCTTCGCCACGCTCACATATTAACTTCAAAAATTATGGAATTTGAAACCTAGCAATAATTTGACATCTCGGATCCAACAAAAGAGGTTTCGTCGAATTCCGAGGTTGTTTGCAAAATGTCTGTTTTCAAGGGCTATATATTCTCTACAGCGACCTTTCTGAAAATTCATTTGGCCATAACATTTGATTCCCTCTATGAAACTTCTATTTTTCAGATTCGTTAGAAAGATATTCAATAACAGTTTAAATATGTTTGGTTTCACTAAAATCCGTTTTATTTTGCACCCGGTACAGTCAGTCAATGTTTGAATTCAAATTTTGAAGCTGCCGCCCCATTTCAGGCCATGTTTATAATTTAAAATAATTATATTTATTTTCAAACATCGATTCAAACATACTTTTCATCGTTATTATTTAAAATATTTATTTTAAATATTTAAAATCCACCATTTTAGCCAATTTAAAATTTTTAAATTGGTTTAGATTTTCCGGGTTGTTACAATCTCCCCCACTTAAAAGTTTTCATCCCCGAAAAGGAACAAAGTCGAATGTGGTTTGATTAACTAAATCTACTTTCAATCTGGCTTCCATTCTTCAACTTTTCAGTTTCTAAGAATTTTCAAATTCTTCAAAAATTTGGCTAACACCCTAAATTTTCGAAAAATTTCGCCATAACCTCCTTTGTACGGGAGGGGTTTTGAAATTTATTTGGCCGTATTAGGTACCCAATAAATCCTAATAAGCATACACATATTTATAGTGATATATTCTAGTGTCCACCGGGGAGTGTGTATAGATAATAACTCAAGAGAATAAATTCTCGTCACCCCATAAATAGTTTTTGTGCCTTATAAGACTAGAGAGACGTGCTTATTATCTTCTCTAGACCCGTGTGGTTTTTTTTATTAATCTGACAATTTATCGTTACATTTTTATGGTCCATATCAATCATCAGTTCAATCTGTAAAATATAGTCATCGCCATACAAGCCTCTCGCTCGTATGGTAAATCTTCAACCTCGTCACCCAAGCTCCAAATGCTTGTGTGGTATATGATGAAGTATGTCTATCTTTAAGAAGTATGCCATGTAGTGTAGTTCAAAATTAATTGTTACTATCCTATGGCGACATTTATTAATTACACACAGAACAATTAGCACTCCGCATCTAATGACATTCACAGGAGTTGATATAATAATAAAATTGCGCATCCAACTCATTAAGGTTTACCTATTTGTCGGGCACGCAAATAAAATCTTTACTCAACAGCTAATCCATTTACCTGTTCAAACATATATAATGCACATGTATATATTTCTACTTATTCTCTAATCAGTTCAATGTGTGATTTAATCGAATAAATTCTACCACTCATTCTCTTATTGATTAAATTAACTATCGTTCGAATAATTTAATAAATCAAATCCACTATCACCCAAGACAAACATCAACCAATTTATTTTTAACTTTTCAAAAATATCAATTAATTCATATACTCTTTTAAAATCATTCAGACTATATAATTAAAATTTTACATCCATGAAAAGAAAACAACAACAAAGTAGAGAACAAAATGGAAATTACAAATTATGGTAAATGTACCTTGCACCAGAGTCAATCAGAGATATCCACTCTGCACTTAAGATAGGCTTTCTTAATTCTTTCCTCTGTTTCCCAAGTACAGTATCGTGGATCTCCACTCCATTGCACTTTGACTATGTGAACTTTCTTGTTCCTCAGCTCTTTGGTTTCTTTGCCAATTATCTTGATCGGCTCCCTTCTCATAGCCAATTATGGAGTAATATCTATATCCCATTGAGCTGATTCTTCCACGATCAAGTCTGGATCCTGTACATGCTTTCGAAGTTGAGATACATGAAATACATTATGTACTCCAGGCAACCAATCTGGTAATTGAACCTATAAGCGAGAGTTCCAATCCGTTCAAGAATAGGAGAAGGACCAATGAATTTGGGCGCCAATTTCCCTGTTTTACCGAACCAGATTACTCCTCTCATCAGAGATACCTCCAAATAAACATAGTCGCAAATAGCGAATGATATATCTCTTCTTCTCTTATCTGCATAGCTCTTTTGTCGGCTTTGAGCGGCCAGTAATCGTTTCTTAATGAAATCGACTTTATCTACAGCATCGCGAATCATATCTGGCCCCAATACAAGTCTTTTACCAGGTTCTACCCAACAAGAAGGGGATCGGCATGGTATACCATACATTACTTCGAATGGAGACATTTTCAAGCTCGCCCGGTAGCTGTTGTTATATGAGAGTTCAGCCAAATGCAAATGGTCTTCCCATGATCCGCCAAAATCAATAATACAAGCCCGCAACAAATCTTCTAAAATACGATTCGCCCTCTCAGTTTGACCATCTGTTTGAAGATGATATGCGGTGCTCAAGTTCAGTTTCGTTCCCAATTCTGCTTGGAATGCTTCCCAGAATTTACTAGCAAAAATCGGGTCACGATCACTTACGATGCTCAGGGAAACTCCGTGCAGTCTAACAATTTCCTTGAAATATATCTACGCCAGACTCTAAGCAGTTCTATTTGACCTGACAAGTATGAAATGGGCGGTCTTCGTGAAACGATCTACGATCACCCAAATACTGTCATTTCCTTTCCGGGTTCTGGGCAAACCATCTATGAAATCCATAGAAATCTATTCCCACTTTTCACCTGGAATTTCTAAAGGTTGCAACAATCCAGCGAGTTTCTGCTTATCGCTTTTGACTTGCTGACAGGTGGAACACCGGCTTACATATAAGGAGATGTCACATTTCATCGATCTCCACCAGAAGGTGCATTTGATATCATTATACATCTTGCTCACTCCTGGGTGGATACTAAGCTTGGCTTTGTGACATTCATCCAATACTTCTCTCCAGAGTTCTGCAATGTTTGGCACACATATTCGGCCTTTCAACCTAAGAATTCCCTCGTTATCAATCTGAAAACTCAAGGGCTCGCCCTTTTGAATACTTTCTCTTATTCTTTGAATGAAGTGATCATCCTTCTGAAGAGAAGATATTTTATCGATCAATGAAGTCGTAATAATAAAACTGGCGATTATTACGTTCTTTCTACTCAGTGCATCAACCACAACATTGGCTTTCCCCGGAGTGTACAAAATCTCAAAATCGTACGCTGCAAGAAATTCTAGCCAACGCTGTTGCCTCAGATTCAAGTCTTTCTGGGTGAACAAATATTTCAATGACTGATGGTCTGTGTACAGTTCGAATTTCTCACCCAACAAATAGTGCCACCAGATTTTCAAAGTAAATACGATGGCTAACAATTCAAGATCATGAGTAACGTAGTTTTTCTCATGCGGTTTCAGTTGACGGCTAGCATAAGCAATCACTTGACCTCTTTGCATTAATACTGCACCAAGGCCTTCTCTAGAAGCATTAGTCCAGACTTTCAAGTCTTCATTGCCATCTATTATTGTTAACACTGGAGCAGTCATCAGTTTTAATTTCAGCTTTTGGAAAGCTTCCTCACATTCTGAAGTCCAATTGAATCTCGAATGTTTCTTAGTCAGTTTCGTTAAGGAACTGGGTGTCTTCGTGAAATCCTTAATGAATTTCCGATAATAACTAGCCAATCCGAGAAAACTTCTGACTTCTTTGGGTGTACGAGGCTGTTTCCAATTTTGAATAGCAGTGATTTTACTGGGATCCACTGAAATTCCTTGCTTTGACACGACATGACCAAGAAATTTGACTTCTTCTTGCCAGAATATACATTTGGAGAACTTGGATTTTAAAACATTCCTTCTGAGAATTTCTAACACTTTCTCCAAATGTTTTTCATGTTCGCTTTCTGACTTAGAGAAAATCAGTATATCATCAATGAAAACCAGAACAAATTTATTCAATACTTCTCTGAATACCCGGTTCATTAGATCGACAAAATAAGCTGGAACGTTACATAAGCCGAACGACATTACTAACCACTCGTAGAATAAGTATGGACCTCTGAATGCTGTCAAAGGAACACACTCTTCGGCAATACGAAGCTGATGGAAACCTGTAGCTAGGTCCATACGTGAAAACACTTGTGCGCCATTCAATCGATCCAATAAATCATCAATCCGCGGCAATGGATATTTGTTTTTCAATGTCTGCTTATTCAAGTCACAATAATCTACACATAGTCTGAGAGTATTGTCTGACTTCGGGACAAATACCACTGCTGCTCCCCAATAAGAGAAACTAGGCCTAATCAGACCCTTCCATACTAGCTGTCGAGTTTGATTATCTAACTCATCCTTTTCCTTCAAGGTCATTCTTCGAATAGCGTGAACTACTGGCCTTGCATTTGGAACCAAAGAGATTTTGAAATCAATTTCTTTCTTCGGAGGTAAGCTAACAACTTCTTCGAACACATCCACATAGTTCTTGACAACCTGTATATTTTCAATGTCGACCAGAATATTCTCCGCAGCGACAGGAACAGGTTCTATCTGAGCAGGAGAAACATCTAAAGCCGCCCAGAAGTCTTTTCTATCAGAATTCTGACCCTCACAGGGAATGGTTATATATTCACCTGTTTTGATCTTCGCCTTAACGACTCTGTCGGTGCATTTAACCTCAGCTTCATACTTGGTTAACCAGTCTAACCCCAAGATAAGATCAAATTCTACAAAATTCATGACGATCGCAATAGTGGGGAACCGATAACGGGAAAAAGAGACAGGCACCCCACAAATCCAACTAAGATCGATGGAACCCCCAACCGGATTGTGAACAGTCATCGGTTCTTTAAGCTTTCTCAAATTCAAATACAGCTTCTTAACCGCATTCTTTGCAATAAAGCTTCGTGACAAGCCTGTATCAAATAATACCTTAACTGGAATATCTTTGATAGTCAGCGTGCCTTCTAAAACATCTGACTTTCTCTGACTAGCGGAGGGTTCAGAAGTTTCAGCCACTTCATTTACTTGTTCCACTTTGGTTGCTTTCAACAGCCGGCAGTCTTGCTTTATATGACCTGTCTGGTGGCCAAGATTGCATTTTCTATTTTCTCGGCCCTTCTTATTGGACTTCGGTCCGTTCTTCTTCTGCATCTTTAAGGGTTTACAATTCCTAGTCAAATGCCCTTGCTTATTGCAGTTATTGCATGTGGCCATCGTTACTGGTCCTTTCTCCACTATAACCTTTTCCCGATTGAATCTAGGCTTCTTTCTGACCCCAGACATCGTGCTTGACTCTGGCTGTGTACTTGCCTCTAGGCTATCAGTTTCAATTTTCCTTTTGTTGCTAGAATTGACTTCCTCTTCATCGACAAAAAGGCCTCACTTATCTAGATCTTCATATTGGTAAGCCATGTATATCATTTCCGCAAAAGGAAGCTTCACATGCCCCATTACACTATTCTGGTATCTTCTTTGAAGATCATTGATAAATCTCAGATTCTTCCTCTTCAGATTTTGAATTAGATGTAGGGCAAAATGAGAAAGTTCATTGAATCTCTTATGATATTCTGGGATATTCATATCACCTTATATCAAATAGTAGAATTCATCACATAACTGCTCAGTTGCTTCTGGAGGAGTAAATCTTTCACTGAAAATATCTTTGAATCTATCCCAAGTGATATCACCTTCTGGATTCTTCTTAATGATTGTTTCCCACAAGATTAAAGCTTCTTCTTTTAGCGCCTAAGATGCCACTAATCTTTTCTGATCATCCCTTAGCTGGATACGTTCAAAAATTCTTTCAGCAGAACTCATCCAAGTTGAGTTTGAATTATAGATTCATTGCCCGAGAATTGTACTCCACCCAGATTTCGATATCTCTTTAATATAGCTTCTAGATCTGGTTCTGCATTCCTTCTGTTTTTGACACTCATTTTCTAGTACTTCTGCAAACAGCAGACCAAGTGTCAGGTCAACAGAAAAGATATTATAAAGCATAGAAACATATACTTGAATGTAAATGCGTCTATCGAGGTGTATTTCATTCTGCTATACTCATACTAGGATATTACAGATCCCTTCTGTAATGAGTTACTCATCCTAGAACACAACTGGTTCTATTTCTGACGAGTTCGTTAATATGTTATATTCCAGAACTAAGCTTAACCAAAGCTCTGATACCACGTTTGTGATGACCCAAACCCCGTAACACGAAGGCAAGGGTAATCTTTGGAATATAACACATAAATAGATAATTAACAGAACAGAAATAAGTAAATACACCAGATAATGCACAACAGAATATACTGGATAGATATAAACATCAGAGTTATACACTATAAAGGATCATACTTAGTACAAATACAGTTCAGCTATACATGAATGTCTACAGCGGAAAACAAACATAAATGTACAATAGGAGCCGAACAGCGTAAAAAGAGATAAATGATAGAATCCATCTTAAGCACCAGCTATCCAGAAAGAGCCTGCTAAAACATGAATACAAGGCTGCACGTGAAGAAATAGGGGCACCCGAGTTTGCAAGTGAAACAAACTACGAGTCAGTCATGGGACTGGTATGAGAAATCTACTTAACATATTTTACAATATGGCCAATCACGGGACCACGCCACTTTCGCGGAACGGGTTTACTCCAGTGATTGCCAGTGCTTTAAAACAAGTAATTCTTTTTAACATCGCAATGCTTTTTATAAAAATGAAGCCATTATAAGACTCAGGTCCCATCACACAATGCAACACAAACCGAAGGATAAAGTTTTACCTTATAATGGCCAAAATATGCTTGATACGAGTAAAACAAATCATTTGATATTATTGTTAGTGTTTATATGTTTCAAAAAAATGTTGAATCATAACTATTAATTATAGACGACATGGGTACCATATATCATGTCGCCATATATATATATATATATATATATATATATATATATATATATATATATATATACAATCAAAACCGCACGATGTCGTATTTGGAAATTGGATTTCCGTCATAAACCAAGGCCAGGGATCGTCCTTACCGCTTCGAGACTGTCTAACCCGAGTCTCAGGCAAGCCTTGGATCGTCAGGGCCGGTCCACTCGATGTGGATTAAACTTAAACCCTGAACACTGCGTTTCCCCACCCTATGGGGTGCAAACTGGTCATATGCGACCAAATCATCGGCTCCATAGAGATCGATCTAACCGAGGCGCCTCGCAATCCATCATCCACATAAGTAAAATGTAAGGCCATGTAAAATCTGACACCTCTCCTAGCAAGAAAGAAACACATGTCCTCCCTGAGGTCCTCTCTCGTGTTTAGCTCATACCAGGGTGTGAGGCTCGCGAAACAACGCTAAACACAAAGCTAGCTATTCAAATCCCTGCTTTGATCATCAACCACAATGCTCTGCTTTTCAACAAAAGCTTTGATCACTGCATCTCAGCATGCCACACAGGCAGTTCACGCCATGCAACTGATGACTATCAATCACACAGAATGAAATCCAATGTCAGACACACAGTCAATTTACAAGTCCGTTCTGGGTCTAAACGAAACCGGAGGATCTTAATTCCTCGCACATTTGCACAATCAACACGTAAGTCCGGACGGCTACTACTTCCACCCCTTCAAGGTAGCCACTCCTATCATGAGCATCAGTAGCACCCCTCCATTAGACGGGAAGATCATCGGTCTTGCACCGTCTTCATATCTTCGACTTTTAATCGTCGATCAATTATTTGAAATGAGAATTATCTCGGCCTTTTCAAATAATTCACGTATATTTAATCTTTCAAATCAATTCATTTCAATGGTTAAATTATTCGACATCAATAATTCTGTTCTTTAACGTAATTTTCACGCCAAACATATTCAACCATCAAATATCTAATAAACCAAGCAAATTCAGTTTATTTTCATTCCATATCGTTTATAACATATTATCACGATTTATCACCATTTTTATTTATTTAAAAATAGCCAATTCATTCAAACGACGCTTCAGGCCCTAACGCGGCCGTGGCGCTGTTTTTCTTCAGATTTGATTTACACATATCTGAAAATCTAACCATTGGATCCTCACAAATTTTATAACATTAGAAAGATCTTTTCAAAACGAATCTAATGGTTTCAGTTTTGGGAAAATCCGACGGTCGGATCTCCTGATACAATCGTTTGAAGTTTCAATTTCAAAATACGAACTACAGCGTTGTTATTCGATTTAATTTAATTATATTTATATATTATTATAAATATAATCTTTTTCAAAACATGACTATTTTATATAGTTCATATAGATGATAAAAATGTGATTTTTATTATAAAACAATTTATTTCAAAACACGACTATTTTATATAGTTCATATAGATGATAAAAATGTGATTTTTATTATAAAACAATTTATTTCAAAACACGACTATTTTATATAGTTCATATAGATGATAAAAATGTGATTTTTATTATAAAACAATTTATTTCAAAACACAACTATTTTATATAGTTCATATAGATGATAAAAATGTGATTTTTATTATAAAACAATTTATTTCAAAACACGACTATTTTATATAGTTCATATAGATGATAAAAATGTGATTTTTATTATAAAACAATTTATTTCAAAACATGACTATTTTATATATTTCATATAGAAGATAAAAATGTGATTTTTATTATAAAACAATTTATTTCAAAACACGACTATTTTATATAGTTCATATAGATGATGAAAATGTGATTTTTATTATAAAACAATTTATTTCGAAACACGACTATTTTATATAGTTCATATAGACGATAAAAACGTGATTTTTTTTATAAAACAATTTATTTCGAAACACGACTATTTTATATATGATAAAAATGTGATTTTTATTATAAAACAATTTATTTCAAAACACGACTATTTTATATAGTTCATATAGATGATACGTTACAACTAGGAAAATCTGAACCAATTTAAAAATTTTAAATTAGCTAAAATAGTGGATTTTAAAAATTAAAAATAAATATTTTAAATAATAACGACGAGAAGTATGTTTGAATCGAAGTTTGAAAATAAATATAATTAATTTTAATTATAAACATGGCCTGAAATGGCGCTGTAGTTTCAAAAATTGAATTCAAACTTTAATTGACTGTACCGGGTGCAAAATTAAACGGATTTTAATGAAACCAAAAATATTTAAATCTGTTAGTGAATATATTTCTAACGAATCTAAAAAATCGAAGTTTCATAGCGGGATGCAAAAGTTATGGCCAAATGAATTTTCAGAAAGGTCGCTATAGAGTTTATATAGACCGTGAAAATGGCCATTTTGCAAACGACCTCAGAATTCGACGAAACAACTTTTTTTGGATCCAGGATGTTAAATTATTGCTAGGTTTAAAATTTCATAATTTTTGAAGCTGGTATGTGAGCGTGGCAAAGGAAAATGTGTTTGGCCGACTTATATTAAATTGGATCGACCAGAAAAGGGTCATTTTTCAAATGGTCTCAGAATTCGACGAAACTAGTTTTGTTGGGACCGTATCGTCAAAACGTAGCTAGATTTATTTTTCTGGAATTTTTGGGATCAGTATGTGGCCCCGGCAAATTGAAATGTACGTTCAAATCAAATATTGAGTGTTTTATATTTTAATTTGAAGAAAAACTGACTGAAACAGTCGAATGGGCCTACGAAACATATCCCATTGTGTCTGGAATGAGGGTATTTAGCTAGGGACGACAGTCGTTGGGTCTGGATTGGGGTTCGTGTGTGAAAGAGGGTATTTTCGAAATTTAAAAATATATAAATAAAAGAAAAAATATGATTGGGCCTCATTAATTTCTCTCTCCCCCCACGATAAACGATGGACGCCGCTTCTTCCCTTCTCTCCTCAAATCCGACCGCCTCGTTCATCGTTGACCCCCACCATTGTTGAGCTTTCTGTAGCCCTCTCCTTCCTCTTCAAATCCGACCTAACCCCACCTCCTATCGTCACCTGTAGCGTCAGAATCGAGCCTCCAAAGTTCAGGAGTTCATCTCGCCGCCGCACCCTGATCTCGCCACCGAACTCCATCGCACCACCGTCGATAGGAGCGCCGCGCCTAGCCCTTCATCGCAGTGCAGCACGATCGTCACCTCGTGCTACGGATAACGAGAAAACTGCAAACCTAGTTTTGAACAAACGTGAAAGGTATCGGCTTTATTATATTTGAACTGATTTAAACACTTCTAAGTGTTGCAAACTTTGAAAAATCATCTCTTTATTATACGTTGATGAAATTCGATGAAACAGGAAACATCGTGACCGTGAGGATGTCTTCTACATTTTAGAAGAGATCGCATATTTTTCTGAGCCTTTTGCAATTTTTGGAGGAGTGGAACCCAATGTGAGATTTCTGTGTTATAAACGGTATGGAAACGACGATGTATAAATTATATAGTCGATGTATGAGTTATATAAGCGTTGTACACCTCATGTATAAGCGTTGTATAAGTTGTATGTTTGATGTATAAGTTATATATGCGTTGTAAAAATTATATATGCAATAAAATGACATTGAAATGAATAGAAGTGAATTGAAATATATTTATATACGAATATATCTATATATATACTCCCCTCGTCCACAGACCATGGACGATATTTATTGGTTGTGATATTGTTTGGATTGGTTGATGTGAAATTTGGTGAATAATGCGAATGGTTGATAAAATTGTTTGTGGTTGAGAATGATTGATTGTGGTTGAAAAATACCCATTTGTGGTTGAAAACAAAATTAGAATAGGTTGTGGAAATGAAAGAAAAACATGCTCGCCTGCGTGCGAATTAGATGCATGAAATTCCCATTGCCAAAAACCGCAAGGTTTTAAGGTAAAGGGAGGAGCCGTACATCGATACGGTCCCGGTTTTAACTATCCTGTTATTATCTGTTTACGTGTTATATTCCAAAGAATACCCTTGCCGCCATGTTACGGGGTTTGGGTCGTCACATGATAAAAATGTGATTTTTATTACAAAACAATTTATTTCAAAACACGACTATTTTATATAGTTCATATAGATGGTAAAAATGTGATTTTTATTATAAAACAATTTATTTTAAAACACGACTATTTTATATAGTTCATATAGATGATAAAAATGTGATTTTTATTATAAAACAATTTATTTCAAAACACGACTATTTTATATAGTTCATATAGATGATAAAAATGTGATTTTTATTATAAAACAATTTATTTCAAAACACGACTATATTATATAGTTCATATAGATGATAAAAATGTGATTTTTATTATAAAACAATTTATTTCAAAACACGATTATTTTATATAGTTCATATAGATGATAAAAATGTGATTTTTATTATAAAACAATTTATTTCAAAACACGATTATCATTCAACACATGAATTTTTATTCAACACATGAATACAGTTTCAACATATGAAAATAAATCAAACACAAAAAGATTTCATAAAATTTCGGCAGCATAACGGCAGGGTAGTTAAAACCGGGACCGTATCGGTGTACGGCTCCTCGCTCTACCTTAAAACCTTATGGTTTTTGACAATAAGGATTTTATGCATCTAATTTGCACGCAGGCAAGCATGTTTTTCTTTCATTTCCACAACCTATTCTAATTTTGTTTTCAACCACAAATGGGTATTTTTCCACCACAATCAATCATTCCTAACAACAAACAATTCTATCAACCATTCATATTATTCACCAAATTTCACATCAACCAAATAATCCAAACAATATCTCAACCAATAAATATCATCCATGGTCTGTGGACGAGGGGAGTATATATATATATATTCGTATATAAATATATTTCAATTCACTTCAATTCATTTCAATGTCATTTCATTGCATATACAATTTTTACAACGCATATATAACTTATACATTGAACATACAACTTATACAACGCTTATACATGAGGTGTACAACGCTTATATAACTCATACATCGACTATATAATTTATACATCGTCATTTCCATATCGTTTATATTATAGAAATCTCACATTGGGTTCCACTCCTCCAAAAATTGCAGAAGGCTCAGAAAAATATGCGGTCTCTTCTAAAATGTAGAAGACATCCTCACGGTCCCAGCGTCTCTTGTTTCACTGAATTTCGTCAACAAACGAGAAAGATACGATTTTTATAGTGAAATAAAAATTCGTAGCGCTTAGAAGTGCTATAAACAGTTTAAAATAAAATAGGCCGTTACCTCTCAGAAATCTTTCAAAACTAGGTTTGATTCTTGCTTCCAATCCGCTACGCGATACGAAGATTGGGTTGTACCACGTCGAAGAGGAGGGAGGGGCGCACCTGCGCCGGAAGTGGGGCCCACTTTGGTGGCTCCAGTCGACGGCGGCGGCGTTCGAAACACAGCAGTTTTTGAGGGTCAGTACGGGCGAAATACCTAATGATACGGGGCGAGACAGGTATGGATGTGGAGCTTGAGAGGAGTACTTCAAAATCCCTAACTGGGGCACTCGAATTTATTGCGTGGATTTGGAGTTATGGAGGAGAGAAGGTGTGGAGCTGTTATCGTCGTTCACGATTAACGATCAGGGAGAGAGAAGATGAATGGGCCAATAGGATCTTTTTATTTATATTTATATATTTTAAAAATCCAAAAATACCACTTCTCTCTTGCGAACCCCAATCCAAACCCAACGACTATCGTCCCTAGCTAAATACCCCCATTCCGAACACAATGGGATATGTTTCGTAGGCCCATTCGACAGTTTCAGTTAGTTTTCCTTCAAATTAAAATATGAAAAAATTAATATTTGATTTGAACGTACATTTCAATTTGCCGGGGCCACATACTGATTCTAAAAATTCCAGAAAAATAAATCTAGCTATGTTTTGATGATACGGTCCCAGCACAACTAGTTTCGTCGAATTTTGAGACCGTTTGAAAAATGGCCATTTTCTGGTCGATCCAATTTAACTGTAATTGACCAAAACACATTTTCCTTCGCCACGCTCATATAATAACTTCAAAAATTATGGAATTTGAAACCTAGAAATAATTTGACATCTCGGATCCAACAAAAGTGGTTTCGTCGAATTCAGAGGTCGTTTGCAAAATATCTATTTTCAAGGGCTATATATTCTCTATAGCGACCTTTCTGAAAATTCATTTGGCCATAACTTTTGATTCCCACTATGAAACTTCGATTTTTCAGATTTGTTAGAAAGATATTCACTAACAGATTTAAATATTTTTGGTTTCACTAAAATCCGTTTTATTTTGCACCTGGTACAGTCAGTCAATGTTTGAATTCAAATTTTGAAGCTGCCGCCCCATTTCAGGCCACGTTTATAATTTAAAATAATTATATTTATTTTCAAACATAGATTCAAACATACTTTTCGTCGTTATTATTTAAAATATTTATTTTAAATATTTAAAATCCACTATTTTATCCAATTAAATTTTTTTAAACTGGTTCAGATTTTCCAGGTTGTTACATTAAGCCAGTATATACAACAAGAATCAACTACCTATGGACAATTCAGCAACATTTGCTTCATTTCCAATCGTAAGTCAACTTGTCATTTTATCAGATTTTTTCTTATTTTACAATCTTTGTAAATTCACATACACTTGTATTATTCATATCTAGTATCTAATACTATAGATGTATAAGTAGATTTTATAACATTTATATGTTAATTGTTTGTAGTCATACTTTAACTTATTTTAGATCCTCTCTTTATTTCTAAAACAATTACGTTTAAATTTTTTTGAGGACAATCCTCAAATTTCAATGTTAGCCAAGAAATTTGATTTAATTCAATTTATCCTTCTTAAGGATTAATTTAAATTATCAGAGTTATTTATTATTTAATATCTACAGTAGATAATAAATAATAATTGATTCTTAATATTCATTTAATAAAATATAAAATTTTGACAATAAAAATTTATATTAATATAAATGTATTATTTAAACTAAAATATGCCCCCGCTCAAATTAGCATCCCTCTGTTTACACATACATATCGATATATATATATATATATATATATATATATATATATATATACACATAATGGTGTTCCAAGATCCATATCTAGTCATGCCTTGACCTAGCTTTGGCTAATCCCCAAAACACAACATTTTAGGTAGACATCTTATGTCAATTATATCGTGTATATAATTCTTGGATCGCATGAAGAACATTTTTGTTCGATATTATTCATTTGCTCAAAATATAGAATAATTCTTGCTATTGTCTCTAAGCCATAATCTTATTATGCAGCTTAGTTAAGTTAGGCCCAATAATACAGTTCAAGTATCACTTTTACTCCGTCGCATATAACCAAAATAAAAGGATGCACAATGCTTTGGCATTACCTACCTCCAGTGATTTTGGACATTGATGAGTGTATTATTGGAAGACTTCACCATGACTTCATATAACAAAAAATTGCTTTAAAGGGAATTTTATAATTCGTAGTGGTGAACAATACCAGAGTTATTTACATATATCAAACATATGTACTTTATATTCATAATATAAATTGAATTTGAATAAAATATATGAATCATACATATATTAAAATTAAATTCAATGGTGTGTATAATTTCAAGGTTAATGGTCTTGTATATTGAACATTTCAATATTGGTTTTTGATCATTTCAAAATTAAATCTGAATCTGTATATTAATGGATAACACATTATCCTATCATTATTTAGTAAATTAATAAATAAATTGATACAGTCCACTATTTTGCTGAATGGTTTAATATCATGGCCTGACTATGGCCCAATATACTTATTAGATTAAATATTAACCATATATGTATTTACAGTTGCATTACACCGGGCTAATTTGTATACAATTATAAATCTAGCTGGTATAATTATGATAATACATGCATATGAATGTAACTGAAAAGATAATAACAGAAAAACACATTATATATTATACAGCCCACGTAGCAATTTGAAAAACTGAACAAAATGCTCACAGGATTTAATAACCAGAATTGAACACAGGTTCTAACCCTTTCAAAATGATTACACTACAGACATTAATCTATTAACTTGATACAAGTTTAAACATTCCAGCATGTATTACATACATAAATAACTTATTATATACATACATAACATAGCAGCTTTTAATCTTGCATGCATTATACAAATACACATACATCAGAACTAAAATTATGACCATTGATAATCATATACTTTTCATCACACAGTTGGACAAGTCTGACTTGTTTCTGTTCTTCTTGATTTCACTTTGTCAAATCTTTGGAATCAATGTTCCCACAAATCAAATTTGCTTTAAAACATTAAACTGAACATATTTGAATCATCCATTATCCAAGACATTCTTGATTTAATAGGCTTCTTCCAATTAATGTTCAACAATTTTGGTTCATCAATACTAAATTGCACACATAAATGATGTGTGCTTAAATATGTATTAACAGATCATTTCTTATAAACTCTTGCCCATCAAATGGTTCGCTAAAGTCATACATAATACTGATAATTTCGAAGTAGTATATGCTGTTTTACAATGACACTAATATATACATGAGATTTACAATCATATCATTGTACACAAGTGTCATGTAATTAATTCTACTTACAAGAGTCAATACAGTATGTAGTAGAAAATTATATCAGACATGATTTTTAATTAAAACTGACTAGTCAGAACTATTAAAACACTTTTCAAACTGAAATTCCAATCTTAGTTATAAAACCATTAACACGCTGTCAAGGTATTAAATAATATGACTCCCTTGTTCTAACATAAATTATACGATCCAATCACATATTACTATATGTTCTAAAAAAAAATCTGTTGTAATCAATGTTTGTGAGGTTGAAAAACAACATTTAAAATAAGTCATACTTGTTTAAACATAAATCTAGTTTGTACCATGGTTCTGGACATATTGATTCAGTTTATCAAAGTCCATATGCATTTTCATAACATATCAAGTAAATTTGTGTCATTGCATACAGTTAAATTATATCATATACAAAATCTATAGAATAGCAAAACTCTGTACATTTGTTATAACATGAACTAATTCTTGTTATTGTCAATGTATCGTATATGGATCTTCAAATTCATGTTCAACAATTGGACAAACTATTTTGATATAATAACAAAATTTAAAGTCATGTGTCCTGATTTTATTTTATCTTGATATAAAGATTAAAATCAGAAAATGTTGTCCTGTGTAATTTTCTTAAAATTGATTTCAATAAATCAAATATGATGAAAAAAGGCATTACTGACTGGCAATCAGTAAATTTGATTTCCTTTCACAAATGACAGGGTCATGACTTTAATACATGAATAAAACATGTTTTGATCATTTATATTAGCATTGTTTACAGACATAAACAAATGTAAAATCGTGTAATGTACAAACACAGTTAATATTTGATACTAATCCTTGTTTTAAAAAAATAGTTTTTGTTTTAGATATCATGGTACTATTGCTAGATAAAATGGTATCATGTATACCAAATTCAAAAGGTTTTTCAAACAATTCCAGATCATGATTTTTAAACTTACAGGTTAGATTTTAAAAGGTATTGTCCTACCTTACTGATATGGGTCAAATATTAATAAAACATCTAACCAGTTATGTTGTTCCAATCAAACACTTTGATTTAATTTTCTACCTGGAATTTTTAAAATACAAACATTTAAATTAATTTACCCGAAGATGAATATCAAGATCAGATTCAAGAGCACAATTATCAACTATGACAGGTGACAATGGAATTAGGAGGGAACCAATATCATATATTAATTCACTATATCATTTAGATGTTAAAACACAAAACATAATTCGTTTAGTGTGAAAAACATTTCAAGTCGGAATTAAATTCCTGTAATATTCCACCTTTTATTGAAATCAGGTAGTTGATCATGTTCCAAACATGTAAAGATTATAGAACATTCATGTATAATTGCATACAGATGCAATTATTAGTATATGTTTATCCATATACTTGAAAATACGATCATACATTTATGAACATATATTTTGTATAACCAGTTTATACAAATTTCATCTAAATTCATATATATATATATCATTTGTGGGATTCCAAAACTGCTTTATACAATAAACTGTTTAATATGTATAATGGCATGATAAATTTCAGAACAAAATTATAAGCATCCATTATGGTAATTAAAATGATAATAACTAAGACACTAAATTCATTTTCAAGTCAATCAAAACATTTTGATTATAGATTTAAAGCATTTATGCATGCACATAGATCCATACAACAACCTAAATGATGTATATAATAGACCAATCTACATGTTTACTGTATATCATTCAAGGATGAACTAGTATCTATACAAGAATTAATATCTCACATTAATCCATGTCAAAGTTAAGCAATCTTATATTAGAAATAAATCTGTATTTGATTCTAATATCATCATTGCATTATAAATATACAACAGGTTCTAACAATGTTAACTAATATACCCAAAACAGATCAAATTTGTTCTACCTAAAACCATTTTGCAGCAGCGATTAAACACATAAATCCAGATTTTAATAAGTAACATTGGTAATACAAGTATCGTTATTAACATCAAACATTAATTTATGATTCATTCAGATTACATAACAGAACAATATTCTATTTATATAACAAAAAAAAATTCATTTGGAATTCGTGTTTTAAAACAACTAGTTACCGTCTTTTTTTTTCATAATACAAAGATCAAACATTACAGTGACCAAACAAATCTTCAAAATACCAAATGACTTTTATTTTTATTTCGATCAATCAAAACTAGTTTTTGACTTATCAATATGATTCCAGGAATATCAAATATTGTAATCACAATTGAAAATGAGTTAAAATCATATTTAACCAACATTAAATCCATGTTTTTAATAATTTCGATTATGGATTCTTAAAACTGCAATTTCAAAGGATTTTAATATTAAGAATCAAAAGGGTATCATAAGATTACTAAGTCAGTATTGAGGTAGAAACATTATAGATCTTATATGATGAACAATTTCATCTAAAGATGTATCTCTTATACAAATTGGGTTTTAATTTGAGATTATCAAACAATAAACCCTAATTTTAACTTAACCTACAAATTTATAAGAATACAAACTGGCTCTGATACCAGTGAAGGATAATTTGGTTCGATTTATCATCATATAAGTGAAATTTCAATCAAAGTAACATGATTTATTCTGTAAATTTGTAAATCGAAAAGGAAGAAATCATACCGATTTGGGGTTTGCGATGAATTAGGAATTCAAAACGGATCTGGGTTGAATCGAAGCTTTAGCGTGACAAATCGCCCCTCCTCTACAAGTATCCACACGAATGCCATTTCTCTGATTGTCTTACGAACTGAGAGGGAGAGGGGATGTAGTAATAGCCGCCGCCATTAAGGGTTTTAATTAAAAGGAAAATCTAAAATGATCGGTATCATTTTCATGGTTTTATAAAATAAGGTTAGCCCATATTATAAAATAAACGTTAACCCTATTTCTAGGAGCCAATCGTTATACCAGTTCCAACCTCAGATAAAATATCAACAGATTGACATTTGTTTACCCAGTAAATGGTTTTTCCCCTTCATAATGTTCTAAGTGTGTGACCCTATAGGTTATTATAATGTTGGCAATAATTTAAATAATATTTAAATCATAAACAGTGAGCGGCATCTAGTAATACATCACTGCTACCCAAGTTATAATAAGATCAATTAAAGATTCGATACATCCTTTCCGTGACCAGTGCATCAATGTAATATAATCCTTTTAACCATTATATCCAGGATTAAACTAGAGCCATGGAACTTATTACCCTCTTTACAATTTAAGCCGTTTATCTTGATCGATGTGTAGGTTTTTTTTGAAAAAAAAATCAATATTTGAGCACGGCCATGCATTTCACAGTTTCACTCAATCAAGAGGCCCATGGATATCACCACAAATATATTGTAGGGTTAAATTCCATCTAGATCATTCATAATTTTCATTCGATTCGAGATGTAACAAATTTTCGTCGTTATCGTTACTCTGTTACGAATAACTTTAGATGATATCAAAACACAAATATCCTCGAATAAAATTATAATGATTTCAGGTCTGAGGACCATTACATCACTGTCACTATGGGAATAACTTATGATACTGTTAATTATATTCAATGTAGTTATCTCACGGTGGGTCAGCCAGTACGATATTATCCAATATGTATTTTTGTTTTGACATTAATATCACATATATTAATGTTCAATGAGACGTGATCATCAATTAATCAACATACTAGTCTCAATGTTTCATCGTTGTCCTATATATAAACAATAAAACTCGACTAGGGACATTTAAGAATTATAATACTCAGTATATTATATAATCTCAAATGCAAGTCACTGACTTGAACTATATAATTCCGTATTATAATTCTAAGGACTTCTATTATGTTAATATTTATATTACGCAGTAAATTTAATATAATAGAATATTATTTTATTCCAAATAAAACAATAACATCAATAGTGTTATCAATCTCATGAAATGAATTGCTTCTAGGGCATAAACTCTAACATGAATCTCCCCAGCATTATCCTTGGGAAAGTCTAATCCTATCATCATTAAGGGCTTGCATGTTCTCTAACACATGTAAAATTCGTTTTGTGTCTTGCCTAAACTGGTATTTAGAGTTATATTAATATTCATTATCCTTAACATTTATCATTAATAGGTTCATATGTTATCACTACATTATATATCAATGAGTATGACACCAATTCATGTATTTATGAAATTATATCACCTAGCAGTGCCATGTCTGATAAAGGGAGTTCCGGCCCATTGCAAACTGGTGTTCTTGGCTTTTATCGGAAGAGGAGCCTTTTTCCTTGAAGAAATCTTTAATTACTTCACATGGTGAAGTAATTCCATCCATGGTAGCTATGGTATGGACAAAGTGGACGCTATACCCTCTACCTACTGTGATAATATTATGAGTCCTCCCGAAGGATGCTTTGCATACTCGGCCATGCATATAAGGCATGGTCGGTTATTTACTTTCCCAACCTTCATATCTCGTCTTCTACAGGATTTGGAGGTTGCGCCTATCCAACTCCTACCAAGCACTTGTACATTGCTTCTATGTCTTGAAATTCTTGCCCTTGAGTCGGGTCAAGCCTATCTCACTTCTAATCTCATTTCGCACCAACCCTAAGAGGAAGATCGTTAGCGAGGGTGCTGGTAAGGCTATATCTTGGGAATATCAATTCTTTTCATCAGATGCCCTTCCAGTATCTCAGGCAAATTTACTGATCATGGTGAGTTTTCAACCTTTTATGAGTGATCACATTCCTTATACATGGCCTAATTTTAGTTTCTTTTTCAGATCTTGCTTCCAAAAAGGTTACCTTAACCTAAAGTGAATCTCATGTGTTTGAACTTATTTTGAAGCTACTTGAAGAGCCAAAGTGTCGATATGTTTTGCTAACCAAGGATAAGTTGCGTCAATATGATCTTCTCCCTGATGAACAAAAGTTTTTGGGAAATCGACACATCCATTTTTCAGGTTCTAAGAGTTTGACGTTGGTTCCAGACGTGTTCACTTATTCTACCCCTTTGTCTCCCGGTATGCTTGTTGAATTGTCAATTTATTTATTGAAGCCTCTTTAATATTTAAGTTTTGTGTTCCTGAACTCTCTTTGATTTTTCATTTGACTAGGAATTTTAGCTTCGAAAGCTTTGACCCTTACCGATGTTTTAAATCAGTCCATTGTTGTTGCCATCAAGAAGTTGGCTGAGTTACCTGTCAAACCGCCAACTAAGAGATTAAAACTTGATTTTTCCACTTCCATAATTTCCGAGGGAACCTTCGGTAAGGAAAGTGTAGGTTGTATCCTGCCGTCATTCTTTCCAAGTACATAAGAAGTAGGTACACATGTTATGTTGTGAATTCCGACTTCTCAGTCTATTGAGCCTTTGAGCCTTCCCGCCCTTCAACAAATTATGTTGACTTTGTGAAGCTTGCTCTTTCTTGTCCGGAGCTTTCTGACATCTCGTTACCTCTTCCTCTTCATATGTGGCAGATTCCTGTCAACTATTGATCAACCGACAGCTTTAGGCACAAATTTTCTTCTCTTAATCTTGATTTTTTTTCCTACGAATGCTAATCTAATTCTTCTACTCTTTTAGATTACCAAAAGGTGGCTTTTTTCCAAGTCAATTCCTTCCTCCTCAACCCCTAAAATTGTTCAACTTCGAGAGGCCAACGAAGCTTTAAGTGATGAATGTGAGAGGTTGATAGCCTCTCTTGAACATTTTGATGCGACTTTAGAGCCAGAAAGACAGACTAAGGATTTAGTTCTCGATAAAGTTTCGGCTTTAGAACAACAGATAGTGGAAGATGTGGTAGCTCACGCTGATGAGCTTCAGAAGAAGAAAGAAAAGATTTCTCGTGCTATGCAGATAATATCTGAAGCCAAAGGTAGGATTTCTGATTTTTCGCGAGTTCGTCTTCCGCAAATTAAGATTTAGTGTTACGAAGATGTCTTATTTCACATTCTTTGTGATAACTTTCAGAATCTTTCTTAGATCCGAACCACCACTGTTCCACCTTCTATCAAGGATAAGGTTATCACTGCATTTTTTAAAAGGTCTATTTTGTACGAACAAGCCGAAAATTTGGACACTTGATTCTATAATCTATGTAAAACTTGTATGTAATTCTACTTACCATATGTGATTGCTGATACACTTATTTGCATTATGACAAAACTTAGTTTACCATGGGGATGCATTATGTGTGACTTGTAGACTGAAAAAGTAGTTTTTAAGAACATCCATTGACACTTTCAAGAAAAAATGTTTTCTCAAGAAACTTAAGAGTGTTTATGCTGAATTCCTCGGCTCTCTCTTTTCTTCTTAAGCGAAGACCGTGAAGCAATTCTAATAAGTCTAAGCGTTGAGTATGCCGAGACGTTATGTAAACGACAGATGTGTTGATCAAGTGAAAGTGATCCTTTGTAATACCTATTGATCTGTATGTCACGGCGGATTATTTTCGGATTTAACTTACACATATATTTTGTGTTGGAATGGAGCTCTATTTTTGAAAATTGAAAATATGTGATCATTATTATATTATTATTTTTGTGAGTAGGTAGATCGTCATGAAACTTTCCCGTCTCAGAGTGAAGCGGTACCAACAAAAAAGGTTTCTTCTCTATCTCAAGAAAGGAAGAATTTACTCTAGAATTTATCTATTAAGCATTTGAATGAGAGAATGAATGCTTTGAAAGACTAGTTAGAAGAAAATATAGAACTATTCTTGGATTGAATACATACATAAGGACTAAACCTTCTATCAAGTTTGAGGATTAATTAAGGAGTTTACACCAACGTATTGTCGACGTGGTAATTAATTTAAACAATGTCAATACGAAGTGTGGGACATGGGAATATTGTTTTAAAAATATTCCTATCATGATGGGATACTAACCTCCTAGCTTTGCAACTGCATATAAGACCCTAGTCCTTCAAAAGTATTTTTATTTGAATAACCCTCCTCTCGGGCTAAAAGTGTAATGACCCGCATTGGCAGAGGTATTATAATTAATTTATTTAATTATATATATATAGTGATTAAGGATTAAATGGTCGTCGAATTTAATAATAGTGAATATTTAAATAAAATAATTAATTAATTAATATATTTAATTCTGAAATAATCAGAATTGGCAGAAATGCCGATAAGGTGTGAACTGGATCATCTGTGGTATTTAATTCAGCATGGAATTTAATTTGAATAACGAATATATTATTTGAACGACAGTTTGAACGTATAATTATATTATAATTCAAATCGAGCTTGAAATGGCGCTGTAGTTCGTAGTTTGGCGATTCGAACTTCAACTAAATGTACCAGATTCGTTTTAAGCCGGATTTCTGTGAAACAAGAAACGTGTGGAGCTGGTGGAGTATATCTTTCTAGTGGAAGAGAAAAATCGAGATTTCATCGTGTAGATTTTGATTCACGTCCAAATCAAATTTCAGAAAAGTCCCTATGGAATTCTTTTATAATTTATAAAGGAATTATTTATATTTTAAAAAGGAATTTCGATATAAATCGAATATCGATTTAACCGGGATTAGAAATATCAAGTTATAAATTCATATACGAATATTCTAGAGCTGTATGGTATTCCACTATGAATATATATGATAATATTTATTTTTAAATTTAATTATATTTAAATATATTTATATATTTAAATGGGTCATCCAGAGCTTTAAAAATAGCCGGTTTTGCAAACGAAGTCGGAATTTGACGAAACTAATTTTGTTGGATCCGCAATGTCAAATAGTTGTTAGATTTTTAGTTTCGCGATTTTTAGAGTCACTGTGTGGCCGTGCGGATTTTTAGAGAGAAAAACAATCGATAAATTGACCTTTAAAAATACACTGTGTGAGCATACGAAGTCGGAATTCGACGAAACTAGTTTCGTTGGGACCGTAATGTCAAACTCTAGCTACATGTCAGTTTTCATTATTTTTGAATATCGTATGTGGTCGCAGGAATTTTTAAGGACCCAGAACATGTATAAAATCAATAAAATAAAATAGAAAATAAAATTTAAAATATTCCCTCTCCATTTTTGTGATCCAACACAGGCCACATGGCCTTCGTTCTCAACCACAAACGCTACCTTCCAGATAACCAGTATATAACCCGTAGAACAGAACACAGCAAGGAAAATTCCAAGAAAAGAAAAATCAAGATCAAATACAATAAATTTCTATAAATTACAAGAGTGGTCTATTTGAATTCGCAGGGGGGGGGGGGAGATTCGATCTGATGTACATTTCAATACGTACGATGCAGTGTTCAATCGTTCGAGTTTTGGAGCAATGGATTAGGGTTCATCTATTCTTGGATTTGGAGCATTTATCCTGGAATCCAGTTGTATATTTGGATTTGGGGATGGAAACCGCTCCTGTTGTAATTTTCTGAGTGGATTTTCGTGAGGAAAAGCGTCGCACCCTTCGCTGGGCTACTGCGAGGAAGTCAACGTCGCATCTTGTACGAGCTCGAGTCGGATGTTCCAATTGAAGGAGAAGGAGTAGAGTTCGAGGATGGTGAAGGAAGAACGGCAATGGGAAGATCGAAAGATGGTGTTAGGGATTGCTGGAGATGGTGCGTGGGTATTATTCTGGAGTGCGGATTTGATTTGGGGAAGGAGAAGATTGCGGATGTGGGTTTGTAAGGTTGGAGATGGGCCGGACTGATTTGGTAAAGCCCATGGATTATTTAAAACCTAAGTTAAATTCTTTTAAATTGTGTATTAACTAGTAAATATCATAACTTGTCCATACTTTATCGAAATTCAGCGAAACAAGATTCATTAGGATCGTATGGACGGTGGCTACGCACTGGGACTGTCTGGAAGTGGATCGGTGCTCGTATGAATTTATGGCGAAATAAACTGTTTGATTCAAATCAAACAACAGTTTATCGTTCTTCAACGATGAACTACCAATGTGAGTGAAACTCACCAACTTTGAACAGTTCTATTTTTATAACGTATATTTAGAACTGATAAATGATGACTGATTGTTGTGTGTTAACTGTTTGGTTGAATTGTTTGTGTATGGGTCAAAATTATCGATAACGATATATATAAAAAAAATCGTTAATCGAATATTTGATTCTGCTTAACAGAATATTTTATACTTGTGTTGTTTAACATCTGTGATGCAGGGAAACAGGTTGGAGGAATCCAACTGGATTCCTCAACATTTATTTTACTGTGATATATATATATATATATATATATATATATATATATATTGTGATATATATAATGTGATATATAATCTGACATTGATTATGTGTGTTTGAACGATATTTATCGTTGTTATATGGTGTGTTAAATACCATAAGAAATACCAGAATGTGGAAAAGGTGATTTTCAAAGTGTATTTTGAAAATGAATCATTTATATAAAGTCGATGGATTTTATATAGAAAAGGAAAGGGATTTTATAAAAGAAGGAATTTATATAATCGAAGGATTTTCTAAAAAGAGATATTTATTTAGAAATAAATAAATGTGATTATTTATTTATTTAGGAAATAAATAGAAAGATTTAAAAGGAAGATATTTGTAAAAACCCAATGTAAAGGGAAATATATTTGTACAACAAATATAAAGTAAAAATATTTGTCAAACAAATTGAAAGAGAAATATTTGTAAACCATTTACAAATAGAATAGAAAATAAAAGGAGATATTTATTTGTTAAATAAATTGAGTTAAAGGGGAGTTATTCGAATATAGTTTAATCAATTAGAGTTTATCAAATAGGATTATAAAAAGGGAATAGTATTAATCAAATAAAGTTATTCGATTAGAGTATATCCAGAAGTAGTTAATCGAATATAGTTATTCGAAATAAAGTTAAAACAGAATAGAGTTATTCGAATATAGTTATTGAATTAGAGTTAATCAAATAGAATTAATCGAATAGAGTCAAAGAAATAAAGTTAAACAAGATTAGAAACTGACTAGAAATTAGTTAAGTTGAATAGTTTTCTGAGTATCGATCTGATGTTGGTTTCGGCCTTCGGGGTTTATACTTGGGAAGCTGTTCTCTTATTAGTTTACAGTTAGAGTCTGATAGTTGTGGAATGGTAGTAATTGATGATTGATCGATAGTATTTCCATTTGGAAATAATATCGTTGTTTGCACACGTGTTTTCATTTGATAGTTAACTCACTGACTATCAAAGTTATTGACCATTTTAACGTTGTTAATATGGAGAGACCGATTGGATTATTATTCAAAGAACCACTCTGTATTGGCATAAGCGTTGCGAATCATAAATGCCAAAGATAATTGAAGACGGAGTAAAGTACAAGGGCAGTTGTATAAATCTTAGATAACAGTGCCTAAGATGGATATACTGAATAGTACCTTCGGTTCATCCTGTTCCTGGATGACTTGTATAGATGGATGTCTGACAGAGTATTTCCAGACGATCACGTATATTGATTTCTCCAACCGTACGAAGAGTGAAAGCGGGGAAGGAAACTTCTTTTAGCTAACACATAATGTATTGTTGAGGGCGTCAATCGGTGATTTGATGGATTTGATGATGTGGCATTCAAAGTGAATCTGGTGGGATGAAAAGCGTAGCTTCAAGCCTCATTAATCGGTAAATGACAGAAATCGGGCAGGCAGCATGGCTATGTAGGTCGCACCTATTAGGGTGTACAATCACCTGATCTAGAGTTTCATTTATTTCTAAAAATCTATTGTCGATACTATCCCTTTCGGGAAACGGTTGCTGATCCCAACCGTTGGTGATATACATTCGATACACTCAAGCGAAATGAGTGGTCGGTCATGTGGGCCGGGTTGCAAGATGTTCTTGTTGAACCTAGTGTATTCCTCTCTAGAGGTACACTAGCAAAAGGTGGTTCCATACCTTGTCATAGTTGGAAATCCATTACCCAATACGTGCTTGCGATTTTGATTGTATACTATATATGTAGAACGTGAGATTAAAGCGTTCTGCTAGATTGATATCTATTTGTACTTAGACATTATTATAATATCAGAATGATATTGCTTGTCAAAGATGTTGGATTCTCATAAGGGAAAAACCCGTTCCGTATTCACGGCGTGGTCTTATGAGATATCATATACATGTTCGACCGTTTTAAACTGTTTTACTCATACCAGTCCCATGACTGACCCAGAGTTTATTTTGTTTTGTTTCCCTAAACTCTTGGGTGCCTAAATTTGTATGGGCAGTCAAGTAGTCGGGATTTTACAGATACATTGAAGAGCTGGAATAGGAGGCTTCAGAATTAAATAGCTATTATTATTCCGCTGTGTTGTAAGTGATGTACTTGATAATGATATGTATATTCAAGTAAAACCTTTGTTTCAAAGATATGTTATCTATTATATGTTGTTCGTTCCGCTGTGAGGTTCGTGTTACTCCGATGTTGTGTTCTTCTTCTTCTTCTATTCTAAGATTCTACCTTATCTTTCCTCACCCTCTCTTTTCTTTCTATTAATTTCCTGATTTTCGGTTTAATTTGGGGTTGGACTTGTGTTTTTGGTCAGCTCAAATTGGACCGGATTTTTTGGGTCACTACAGTTGGTATCAGAGCGAGGTTAAGTATTACCTTGGCTCTGTGACGTGACTCGGTAGAGATGGGGTTAGTAATACCCTAGATTGAGTTGAGTATATAAATACGAGTAAACGTATTTGTTATTGATATAAAAATTTGTTTTATATTGTGGGGATTCATTGGTTGAGTTGTTTATGGGTTCTGGTAGATCAGTTTGATCCACTGTATCGGTAGGAGTTTATAAACACCCGAATATGATGGGTCGACACGATATGTTTTGAAAAGAGGGTAAATTAAAATAAGTTTACCCAAGGTATATCTTGATATAGAGAAGATATATATATCAAAATTATAATACAGTGGATATATTGGTTGTTGTTATGATCGAGTAAGATTATAAATTAAATGGTTATATAAATAACCAATCAGAATTCATATAAGTGAAATACGTGAAATCAGATGAGTTAAATCTGAAATTTAAACCAGAAATTGAATTAAAATCCTGGAAAATTGGATAAGTGTTTGTAAATGGATTTGGGATTTAAAATAAGAAAATTTTAAGTTCCTAGGAGATTTTGAAAGTGTTTTTCAATTTGAAATAGATATAGTATTGAACTCACCTTGATGACTGGAAAATAATTCCGAGGATGGATCGATACATCATCGGTGTGATTTTCGAGTTCTAAGTGAGGGATTACTACCAAAGATTTTGTTTTTGAATTGTTTTGAGAAAAACAAGTTGGTTTGAAATTCCAGAAAAGGAAGTTTGGTTTTTGAGAAAAGTAAAGCTGTTTAAAACTCCCAAGAAAAGATTGTTTGAAATAAAACCAAATTAAATAAAAAAGTTGCGGGAGTAATTTGGAATTAAAGTAAAACCAATTAAGTGGTAATTGAAATTGAGTTGAAATAAAATGATATCGAGGCAAATTGGATTTGTGAGATTTGGATTTGAAATGTCATTGGATAATGGAGTATGAATTTGGAATTGATAATGGAGTTTGAGTTCAGCATGAAATTCGACTTAGTTATAAGCGAATGGTTGTGTTAAAGATAAATTGGTTTGAGATCAAGTTGGAAATGTATTGGTATATGCTGAAATTGATAGCAGATGCGAGGGATATAACGATATGCCCGACAAAAAGGTACCAGTTTATATTATATATGAGTTTGGTGATGTTGATGAGCCGAATTGGCAAGCCACTTGGCTGTTTGATTTTCTTTTGGGTTGGAGATGGCCCAGAGAGGCGTGTGGTGGTTTGACGTATTGACCAGTACAAAGTAGGTGCTGGCGAAATTTTTCGAAAAGTTAAGGTGTTAGAAAATTTTCAGGATTTTTGAAAATTTTCGTTGATAATAATTAATTAATATTTGAATTAAAATTAATTTGGTTTAGTTGAAACTGAAGTTAAGAAGGGAACAAATATGTTCTAACCAGTCGATAGGGTCGTCCCCTACCTTTTAGCAATTTCGAGGACGAAATTATTTTAAGTGGGAAAGATTGTAATGACCCGCATTGGCAGAGGTATTATAATTAATTAATTTAATTATATATATAGTGATTAAAGGATTAAATGGTCGTGGAATTTAATAATAGTGAATATTTAATTAAAATAATATATTTAATTCTGAAATAATCAGAATTGGCAGAAATGGCGATATGGTGTGAACTGGATCATCTGTGGTATTTAATTCAGCATGAAATTTAATTTGAATAACGAATATATTATTTGCACGACAGTTTGAATGTATAATTATATTATAATTAAAATCGAGCTTGAAATGGCGCTGTAGTCCGTAATTTGGTGATTCGAACTTCAATAGAATGTACAGGATTCGTTTTAAGCCGGATTTCTGTGAAACAAGAAACGTGTGGAGCTTTTGGAATATATCTTTCTAGTGGAAGAGAAAAATCGGGATTTCGTCGTGTTGATTTTGATTCACGTCCAAATCAAATTTCAGAAAAGTCATTGTGGAATTCCTTTATAAATTATAAAGGAATTATTTATATTTTAAAAAGGAATTTCAATATAAATCGAATATCGATTTAACCGGAATTGGAAATATCAAGTTAGAAATTTATATAGGAATATTCTAGAGCTGTATGGTATTCCACTGTGAATATATATGATAATATTTATTTTTAAATATTAAATTTAACTATATTTAAGTATATTTATATATTTAAATGAGTCATCTAGAGCTTTAAAAATAGCCAGTTTTGCAAACGAAGTAGGAATTCAACGAAACTAATTTTGTTGGATCCGCAATGTAAAATATTTGTTAGCTTTTCAGTTTCGTGATTTTTAGAGTCACTATGTGGCCGTACGGATTTTTAGAGTGAAAAACAGTCGATAAATTGACCTTTAAAAATACACTGTGTGAGCATACGAAGTCGGAATTCGACGAAACCAGTTTCGTTGGGACCGTAATGTCAAACTCTAGCTACATGTTAGTTTTCATGATTTTTTACTATCGTATGTGGTCGCAGGAATTTTTAAGGACCCAGAACATGTACAAAATCAATAAAATAAAATAGAAAATAAAATTTAAAATATTCCCCCTCCATTTTTGTGATCCAACATAGGCCACACGACCTTCATTCTCAACCACAAACGCTACCTACCAAATAACCAGTATATAACCCGTAGAACAGAACACAGCAAGGAAAATTCCAAGAAAAGAAAAATCAAGATCAAATACAATAAATTTCTATAAATTACGAGAGTGGTATGTTTGAATTCGCAAGGGGGAGAGCTTCGATCTGATGTACATTTCAATACGTACGATGCGGTGTTCAATCGTTCGAGTTTTGGAGCAGTGGATTAGGGTTCATCGATTCTTGGATTTGGAGCATTTATCCTGGAATCGAGTTGTATATTTGGATTTGGGTATGGAAACCGCTCCTGTTGTAATTTTCTGATTGGATTTTCGTGAGGAAAAGCGTCGCACCCTTCGCTGGGCTACTGCGAGGAAGTCAACGTCGCATCTTGTAGGAGCTCGAGTCGGATGTTCCAATTGAAGGAGAAGGAGTAGAGTTAGAGGATGGTGAAGGAAGAATGGCGTTGGGAAGATCGAAAGATGGTGTTAGGGATTGCTGGAGATGGTGCGTGGGTATTATTCTGGAGTGCGGATTTGATTTCGGGAAGGAGAAGATTGCGGATGTGGGTTTGTAAGGTTGGAGATGGGCCGGACTGATTTGATAAAACCTATGGATTATTTAAAACCTAAGTTAAATTCTTTTAAATTGTGTATTAACTAGCAAATATCATAACTTGTCCATACTTTATCGAAATTCAGCGAAACAAGATCCATTAGGATCGTATGGACGGTGGCTACGCACTGGGACTCTCTGGAAGTGTATCGGTGCTCGTTTGAATTTATGGAGAAATAAACTGTTTGATTCAAATCAAACAACAGTTTATCGTTCTTTAACGATGAACTTGTGAAGACCCGCAACTTCCCCGTAAAGGAAAGCGTCGGATAGTTCGAGAACAAACCACAACAGAACGCATACAGAAGAACATTTCATTGTATATTACAACAATGCATCAGATTACAAGAATATACAGAGTATAAAAGAATATTACACAGAAATATCAGAGATTTAAATTACATTTAAATACATCGCAGCGGAAAATAATACAATACACAACTAGAATGAGATATACGGATACAAAGCTTTCCGGATATCGTTCCAGCTGTAAACCAGGTTCCTGTGAATATAAATCTGCAAAACCGAAACTACTAGCTGCCCGTGTCAAAATAGGGGCACCCAGAGTTTAGGTTAAAACAATAAACTCCAGGTCAGTCATGTGACTGGT
The DNA here is from genome assembly GCA_030737875.1 of Allium sativum. NCBI lineage: Eukaryota > Viridiplantae > Streptophyta > Magnoliopsida > Asparagales > Amaryllidaceae > Allium > Allium sativum. The sequence goes on along the minus strand of CM060923.1, from coordinate 414,242,147 downwards.
GTGAGAACTAAAACAGTTTTTAATCTTTATTTTCAAAGGTAAATCAAAGGACCACGCCGTATATCACGGAACGGGTTTCCTCCCAAGAATACCAGTGCATAAAACAAACAGCGCAATGCTAAATAAAGAAAGATGAAGCTGTTATAAGACCCAGGTCCTATCACACAATGCAACGCAAGCCGGGGGATAGGGTTTTCCCTTATAACAACCAAAGAATGCTTGATACGTTTAAAACAAATCATTTGATACTATAATAAGTGCATAGTGCATAAAACAACTTCAAATCATAAGTATCAATCATAGGCGGCATGGGTACCATATATCATGTCGCCATATATAGGTTTACAAATAAAACCGCAAAGTTACGTATTTGGAAATTGGATTTCCGTATATGAACCGAGGCAAAAGATAGTCCTCAACCGATTCGAGACGCTCTAGCCCGCCCCTCAGGCACAGCCGCAACCGTACCTTGGATCGTCAGGGCCGGTCCACACGAAGTGGATTATAATGCCTGAACAATGCGTTTCTCCGCCCTTTGGGGCGTAAATGAGCCAACTAAATGACTCCATCGGTTCGAGAACGACCGATCAATCCGAGGCGCCTCGCAACAGCAACAACCACATAAGTCAAACTCGTCAGGGCGTGTAAAACCACTGACGCCACTTCTAGCTAGAAAGAAAACGCATGTCCCCCCTGAGGTCCGTCTCCCGTTTTTGATTCATACCGGGTGTGAAACTCGCGAATCAAACGTTACACAAAGCTACGCCACAAAGGCCTTGCTTTGATCATCACCACAAGACTTTGCTTTTCAACAGAAGCCTTGATCCTTTGCATCTTAGCATGCCACACAGGCAAACCATCCTATGCAACCGATATCAGTCACACAGAATGAAATCCGATGTTAGACACACAGTCCATTTACAAGTCCGTTCTGGGTCTGAACGAAACCGGAGGCACCTAGTACCCCGCATATCCATCGATCTCCAAGTACGTCTGGACGATCACTAACTGTTTCCATCTTCTTGGGTGTACAGCCCAATCAAGATCATCAGTTATCACCCAAACGACGTGAAGACCTCCGGTCTTCGACCATCGTCTTCATCTTCGACTTATCGTCGCATCAGTTATCCAGAATGGGATAAACCCGGTCTTTCCGAATAACTCGCGTATATTTTAAATAAGTGTTACACAAACACAACATACGCCTCATTCCAATTCATCAGTCACTAACCGTAAATTAATCAAGAGAATAATTCCCCAAATATTAACCCCGAAGGCCGAAACCAACATCAGATCAATATCCAGAAAACCATTCTGCTTGGCTAACCGACAGTTAGTTTCTAAATTTCACGTTCAAATCTAATTAAAGATTTAACTATCGCCTGGAGCAAAACTGGTGATACTCCATTCTCGATCTTTTCAATCTAATTAAAGATTCATTAAAACTCCACTTAGTTTTAATCTGTGACTGGGTTAAAGAATCAGTGTCATCTAAAAACACGGTTCGCGATAAACCCAAAGTCACATTCCATTAATTATCGGGTTAAAGAACGAGTGTTATTTAAAAACACTGTTCACGATAAACCCAAAAATCAATATCCATTCAATTCCAATTAAATATCATTTAATTGGTACACTTCATTAAATCTAAATCAAAAGATTTAATCTTTTCTCAGCTGGGTTCAAGAACAGTGTTAGTGAAGACACCATTCACGACAAACCCAAATCACATTCATTAATTATCGGGTTAAAGAACAAGTGTTATTTAAAACACTGTTCACGATAAACCCAAAAATCAATATCAATTCAATTCCAATTAAATATCATTTAATTGGTACACTTCATTAAATCTAAATAAAAAGATTTAATCTTTTCTCAGCTGGGTTCAAGAACAGTGTTAGTGAAGACACCATTCACGACAAACCCAAATCACATTCATTAATTATCGGGTTAAAGAACAAGTGTTATTTAAAACACTGTTCACGATAAACCCAAAAATCAATATCAATTCAATTCCAATTAAATATCATTTAATTGGTACACTTCATTAAATCTAAATAAAAAGATTTAATCTTTTCTCAACTGGGTTCAAGAACAGTGTTAGTGAAGACACCATTCACGACAAACCCAAATCACATTCGATATTCAATACAAGGCTCTGAATAGAAAATATATCGGCTTATATTCAATATCGAATTCTACGACTAACAAATGTCGTATTGGAAATAACGATATATATATATATATCTTTCAAATTTCCATAACAACACCTGTATAATCACGAATTCCAACATCGAAATATTCCGAAGACAATTTCGATTCAAATCCACTCCAATGCAATCATTGGAATTTTGGTTACTTTTAAAACCCTTTTCGAATTCAATTTATTTATTTAAAAATAAATAGAATTATAATTCTAGTTCAAAACTAGTTCATTTCGATAAAAATCCATTTTTATCTTTTCAAATATGGAGTTTTTCATCCCAATTCTTCACAAATCATTTCTTATGATTTTACACAAATTATTACTATTTTTAATAATTTTATCAAGGCCCGTACAGTCGATTTCCATCAACGGTCATCGAACTGCACTTACAGCGACCTTTTTCGAATTTGATTTGGACGTATCTCCAAATCCAACCGTTAGATTTCAAATTTCTAACATTCATTAGAAAGCTCTTTTCGATACGAACCCAACGGTTCCGGTTTTAGGAGAATCCGACGGTGGGATCTCCCGTAATGTCCGTTCGAAATAAATGGTCGAAATTCGCGAACTGCCGCGACGCGGCGCGTTCTATTCAGGCCATTATATTATATATATAATATATATAATATATATTTCGTCGATTTCTATTCAAAACGAATTATATAAATAGTTTTAAAATCGTTTCAAAACCTATTTCAACTTCCATTTCAATTCAAAGCAAAATTGAATTCTTCCTTATAAATTCGTTTTAAAATTCATTTCTATTCAATTCAAATTTCAATTTAATTCAAATTTCAATTCAATTTGAATTCATTTTCAATTCAATTCACTTTGAATTCGTTTTCAATTCAATTCATTTCGAAATCGTTTTCAATTCAATTTATTTCGAAATCGTTTTCAATTCAATTCATTTCGAAATCGTTTTCAATTCAATTCATTTCGAAATCGTTTTCAATTCAATTCAATTCATTTCGAAATCGTTTTCAATTCAATTCATTTTCGAAATCGTTTTCAATTCAATTCATTTCGAAATCGTTTTCAATTCAATTCATTTTCGAAATCGTTTCAATTCAATTCAAAATCACTTTTCAATATTCATTTTAAAATGAATAAAATCGATATAAATATCGTTCACGTCTAAATGGCGTCAATCCAATCCTCACGGCTTCACATATTTCTATTTTCAAATATTCTATTTCAAATATTTCTATTTCAAATATTTCTTTTTCTTTTCGAAACTGGAATGAGGCCCAATCAATTACCATATAATGTTAATTATATGGATTTTCTACAACACATGTATATATCAACAACGATGAATAATCAACCATCAACCAAAGTGCACTACACTGTATAAGCATCAAATATAGATATTCAACGCTTAAAACAGCCCGTCAATCAACCGATCGACATAATTAATAAATCAGGATGAGTGAACTTCAAATTTCATCCCAACACCCGTGTGGGGTTTCAAACAATCAAACGCACATTTTATTTGTGCAGTTGGGCGATGTGTAAAATTTATCGACCCAATCAATGTCCTTCAAATAGGTGTACATAAACAAACCGTCCGGCTTGTAAATGAATATTTATTTATTCCCATTCACGTTAAAAATTATATTTTTAACGATAACACATTTTATTTTAACATATGAATTTCTATTCAGTTCATTCGTTAAATAAAATGCTATTTTTATTTTTCTAACTTATTTTAGAAAATTTCGGCGGCATAACGGCACGATACTAGAAACGGGACGAGGCCTAGCCTTATCCCCGGTCTAGTGAAGGCCCACGCCATTCACACATCAATCAAATCAATTCGTTATGCAAACCACAAACTTTGGAGTAAGGGTCTAACCTAGCCTTACTCCTTCGCCTTATAACGGCGCACGTCTAATCCTAACCAATTTATCGATTCGATTTTTCACACCACAAACCATATTCAAACCAATATCGCAATCAATTACCAAACAGCCAAACAAACAAGTCCATGGTCTGTGGACGATTGTGTCGGGTGCTACTAAGCACCGTCTGCATCCTAGTATATATATATATAACTAGAAAAGAAAACGAAAGGTGAGGAATTCTCACATATAGCTATCCAATCATCTTGACTCTCCTTTTGCAGAAGTCTTCGTCGTTATCGTCTTTCTTCACTTTCATTGCCCGTATTCTCTACATAGGTAAAAATCGAATTTTTACTTTGGAATTTCAATATATAAAAATCGAATTTTTAGTTCAAAGTTCAATATATAAAAATCGAATTTTTAGTTCAAAGTTCAATATATAAAAATCGAATTTTTAGTTCAAAGTTCAATATATAAAAATCGAATTTTTAGTTCAAAGTTCAATATATAAAAATCGAATTTTTAGTTCAAAGTTCAATATATAAAAATCGAATTTTTAGTTCAAAGTTCAATATATAAAAATCGAATTTTTAGTTCAAAGTTCAATATATAAAAATCGAATTTTTAGTTCAAAGTTCAATATATAAAAATTTCGCCTTTTTAAATTCAAAGATTTCACCTTTTCAAATTTCATCACTTGATTTCAATGTATATAAAATAAAAATCAGATTTTTATTTCGCCACATATACAAAGGTGATATTTTTAACTTCTCTATCCTATAAAGATTATATTTTTAATACTTTAAAAATATAAAAATCATATTTTTAATATTCCTATATAGTAAAGATTATATTTTTATTTCGATTTAAACAATACAAAAATTATATTTTCAAAGCAAATTCATTTTTTAAACCATAAAGTAAAATCAGTTTTTATTCATAAAAAAAAACAGTTTTAACAAAATATAAAAATCAGTTTTTGCAATATACATAAATCAGTTTTTACAATATAAAAAAAACAGTTTTAACAAAATATAAAAATCAGTTTTTGCAATTCTTATAAAATCAGTTTTACATTTCTTATAAAATCAGTTTTTTTTTTTTTAATACTTTAAAAATCAGTTTTTATTTTTTTATAAAATTCAGTTTTTATCCTTTATTTCAAAAACCAGTTTTTATTTCTAAAAAATTTCAGTTTTAATACTTTATAAAAAAAATTCAGTTTTATACTTTATAAAAATTTCAGTTTTTAATACTTTTTAAAAATTCCTGTTTTAATACTTTTAAAAATTCCTTTTAAAAATATTCAGTTTTATACCTTTAAAAATATTTAGTTTTTTTTTTTCTTTTAAACATTTTCAGTTTTTATTTTTAAAACAAAATCATTATTAAATTCGGTTTTAAAAAAAATAAAAAATAAACAGAAATTCTTACTGAGAGGGGGGGGGGGGGGGATGGCGCGGCTTCTTCGTCGGCGTCGAGGGCTTCAAGGGGGGGGCCGCCTTCTTCGTCGGCGTCGAGGGCTTCAAGGGGGGGGCCGCCTTCTTCGTCGGCGCCGAGGGCTTCAAGGGGGGGAGTGCGGTGCCTGAGGGCGGCGCGACGTTGGCGTCGCTGGAGAAGAGGCGACGGGTTCGTGCCCATTAGGGTTTTTCTCTTTTTTTTTTTATTCTGAAATCGGTTTTGAAAGATAATCGAACGGGGGGGGGGGGGTTTGACCAACGAGGAGAGAGAAAAGGGGTGAGAGAGATGTTATATTATTTATATTTTATTTAATTTATTCCTTAAAGCAACTTTCTAGTTCGAACTCGAAACGAGACCCACCGACTGACGTCCCTAGCGTTTCACCCCCATTCCGAACACAATGGGATATGTATCGCAGGCTGGTTCGATCATTTGAATCAGTTTCCGTTGAACTTACATTTAAATCATTATATTGAATTTTAAACGTACATTTCAAATTACCGGGGTCACATACTAACTAGAAAAATTCCAGAAAAATATTTTCTAGCTTCGTATTGACGATACGGTCCTAACAAAACTAGTTTCGTCGAATTCTGAGACCGTTTGAAAAATGGCCAATTTCCAGTCGATTAAAATCAACTGAAATGGTCAAAACACGTTTTCCTTTGCCACGCTCACATATTGATTCGAAAAATTATGAAATTTGGAATCTAGCAATAATTCGACATCCCGGACCTAACAAAACTGGTTTCGTCGAAATCCGAGGTCGTTTGCAAAATTGCTATTTTTAAGGGCCTTATATTATATAAAATATATATAATTCCACAGCGACTATTCTGAATTTTCAACTGGACATATCTTATCATTTCTAAAGTGAAATCTCAGTTTGTTAACTTCGTTGGAAAGATATCATCAATTAGATTCCATTATTTTTTGTTTCATTCAATTCTGACTTATATTGAATTCTGTATATTCATTTGAAATTAGAAATCGAATTTTCGAACTACCGCGCCATTTTCAATTCCTTTTATAATTATATATAATTATTATATATTCTAACGACGACGTATATAAATATATTCGTTCGAATTTTATTCAAAATAAATTTTTCGACGATATTATTTAAAATAATTCATTTTGAATATTCACAATTCGCTAAAATGGCCAAAATAAAAATTTTAAACTGGCCCAGATTTTCCGGGTTGTTACAATCTCCCCCACTTAAAACTTTTCGTCCTCGAAAAGGAACAAAGTCGAAAGTGGTTTGATTAATCAACTCTATGTTCGATCTGGCTTCCATTCTCCAACTCTTTAGTTTCTGAGAATTTTCAAAATTTCAAAAATTTGGCTAACACCCTAAATTTTCGAAAAATTTCGCCATAACCTCCCCTGCACCGGGAGCATCGGGGAATTTCAAATAGCTTCCCCGGTCCTTCAGATCTCAAAAAGAAAAAGAAAAAGCCAAGCGGCTAGCCAATAGGCTCACAAAATCATCATCACCCAAACAAAACAGGAAATTATGTAGTAAACATGTACCTATTTGTCGGGCAAACAAATTTTATTCTCTGGCTCTAGCCTCCTTGCTATGACCTGTTCAATGATATATATGTATATGCAAGCAAATGCGACCAATTTTCAATACAATTCAATATTTGATCAAATTAGGCATAATGGTTCAAAATTATCAAACAAATAAACAAACAACACAAACATCAATCAATTAGTGAATTAGAGTTTCAAATTCATAATTTTGATACATATACAAAAATCATGTTTTTGATGCCAAATCACAACAATTAGCCCTATCTAATTTTGGTTCTCACACCAGCCTAATGGAAATATATAGAAAATCACACCTTCGAAACTCGAACATAAATGTTGATGATGCGATCGCTATCATCAATATCATCTCCGGGCGACTAGAGTGCGATGCTATATCTATCCAATATATTAAAACTTTGAATATACGCGGATCAGACGTATACGCAAAATCTATATATACTGGATTGTCCTAATCAATATAAATAAATAATCAAATATGAATAATTGATTTAAATTTTCAAAACAAAATTGTTTTCATTTGAAAAATATACCCTTCACACTCGTTCTAGGATACTACTGATCCCATCTCTAACGAGTCATTCTCATTGGATATTACTAATCCAATATCTGATGAATTCTTTCGTAAGGTTCTAATGTGTCTTGTTCTCTGCTTTGTAAACCAAAGCTCTGATACCAACTGTGAAGACCCGCAACTTCCCCGTAAAGGAAAGCGTCGGATAGTTCGAGAACAAACCACAACAGAACGCATACAGAAGAACATTTCATTGTATATTACAACAATGCATCAGATTACAAGAATATACAGAGTATAAAAGAATATTACACAGAAATATCAGAGATTTAAATTACATTTAAATACATCGCAGCGGAAAATAATACAATACACAACTAGAATGAGATATACGGATACAAAGCTTTCCGGATATCGTTCCAGCTGTAAACCAGGTTCCTGTGAATATAAATCTGCAAAACCGAAACTACTAGCTGCCCGTGTCAAAATAGGGGCACCCAGAGTTTAGGTTAAAACAATAAACTCCAGGTCAGTCATGTGACTGGTGTGAGAACTAAAACAGTTTTTAATCTTTATTTTCAAAGGTAAATCAAAGGACCACGCCGTATATCACGGAACGGGTTTCCTCCCAAGAATACCAGTGCATAAAACAAACAGCGCAATGCTAAATAAAGAAAGATGAAGCTGTTATAAGACCCAGGTCCTATCACACAATGCAACGCAAGCCGGGGGATAGGGTTTTCCCTTATAACAGCCAAAGAATGCTTGATACGTTTAAAACAAATCATTTGATACTATAATAAGTGCATAGTGCATAAAACAACTTCAAATCATAAGTATCAATCATAGGCGGCATGGGTACCATATATCATGTCGCCATATATAGGTTTACAAATAAAACCGCAAAGTTACGTATTTGGAAATTGGATTTCCGTCTATGAACCGAGGCAAAAGATAGTCCTCAACCGATTCGAGACGCTCTAGCCCGCCCCTCAGGCACAGCCGCAACCGTACCTTGGATCGTCAGGGCCGGTCCACACGAAGTGGATTATAATGCCTGAACAATGCGTTTCTCCGCCCTTTGGGGCGTAAATGAGCCAACTAAATGACTCCATCGGTTCGAGAACGACCGATCAATCCGAGGCGCCTCGCAACAGCAACAACCACATAAGTCAAACTCGTCAGGGCGTGTAAAACCACTGACGCCACTTCTAGCTAGAAAGAAAACGCATGTCCCCCCTGAGGTCCGTCTCCCGTTTTTGATTCATACCGGGTGTGAAACTCGCGAATCAAACGTTACACAAAGCTACGCCACAAAGGCCTTGCTTTGATCATCACCACAAGACTTTGCTTTTCAACAGAAGCCTTGATCCTTTGCATCTTAGCATGCCACACAGGCAAACCATCCTATGCAACCGATATCAGTCACACAGAATGAAATCCGATGTCAGACACACAGTCCATTTACAAGTCCGTTCTGGGTCTGAACGAAACCGGAGGCACCTAGTACCCCGCATATCCATCGATCTCCAAGTACGTCTGGACGATCACTAACTGTTTCCATCTTCTTGGGTGTACAGCCCAATCAAGATCATCAGTTATCACCCAAACGACGTGAAGACCTCCGGTCTTCGACCATCGTCTTCATCTTCGACTTATCGTCGCATCAGTTATCCAGAATGGGATAAACCCGGTCTTTCCGAATAACTCGCGTATATTTTAAATAAGTGTTACACAAACACAACATACGCCTCATTCCAATTCATCAGTCACTAACCGTAAATTAATCAAGAGAATAATTCCCCAAATATTAACCCCGAAGGCCGAAACCAACATCAGATCAATATCCAGAAAACCATTCTGCTTGGCTAACCGACAGTTAGTTTCTAAATTTCACGTTCAAATCTAATTAAAGATTTAACTATCGCCTGGAGCAAAACTGGTGATACTCCATTCTCGATCTTTTCAATCTAATTAAAGATTCATTAAAACTCCACTTAGTTTTAATCTGTGACTGGGTTAAAGAATCAGTGTCATCTAAAAACACGGTTCGCGATAAACCCAAAGTCACATTCCATTAATTATCGGGTTAAAGAACGAGTGTTATTTAAAAACACTGTTCATGATAAACCCAAAAATCAATATCCATTCAATTCCAATTAAATATCATTTAATTGGTACACTTCATTAAATCTAAATCAAAAGATTTAATCTTTTCTCAGCTGGGTTCAAGAACAGTGTTAGTGAAGACACCATTCACGACAAACCCAAATCACATTCATTAATTATCGGGTTAAAGAACAAGTGTTATTTAAAACACTGTTCACGATAAACCCAAAAATCAATATCAATTCAATTCCAATTAAATATCATTTAATTGGTACACTTCATTAAATCTAAATAAAAAGATTTAATCTTTTCTCAGCTGGGTTCAAGAACAGTGTTAGTGAAGACACCATTCACGACAAACCCAAATCACATTCATTAATTATCGGGTTAAAGAACAAGTGTTATTTAAAACACTGTTCACGATAAACCCAAAAATCAATATCAATTCAATTCCAATTAAATATCATTTAATTGGTACACTTCATTAAATCTAAATAAAAAGATTTAATCTTTTCTCAACTGGGTTCAAGAACAGTGTTAGTGAAGACACCATTCACGACAAACCCAAATCACATTCGATATTCAATACAAGGCTCTGAATAGAAAATATATCGGCTTATATTCAATATCGAATTCTACGACTAACAAATGTCGTATTGGAAATAACGATATATATATATATCTTTCAAATTTCCATAACAACACCTGTATAATCACGAATTCCAACATCGAAATATTCCGAAGACAATTTCGATTCAAATCCACTCCAATGCAATCATTGGAATTTTGGTTACTTTTAAAACCCTTTTCGAATTCAATTTATTTATTTAAAAATAAATAGAATTATAATTCTAGTTCAAAACTAGTTCATTTCGATAAAAATCCATTTTTATCTTTTCAAATATGGAGTTTTTCATCCCAATTCTTCACAAATCATTTCTTATGATTTTACACAAATTATTACTATTTTTAATAATTTTATCAAGGCCCGTACAGTCGATTTCCATCAACGGTCATCGAACTGCACTTACAGCGACCTTTTTCGAATTTGATTTGGACGTATCTCCAAATCCAACCGTTAGATTTCAAATTTCTAACATTCATTAGAAAGCTCTTTTCGATACGAACCCAACGGTTCCGGTTTTAGGAGAATCCGACGGTGGGATCTCCCGTAATGTCCGTTCGAAATAAATGGTCGAAATTCGCGAACTGCCGCGACGCGGCGCGTTCTATTCAGGCCATTATATTATATATATAATATATATAATATATATTTCGTCGATTTCTATTCAAAACGAATTATATAAATAGTTTTAAAATCGTTTCAAAACCTATTTCAACTTCCATTTCAATTCAAAGCAAAATTGAATTCTTCCTTATAAATTCGTTTTAAAATTCATTTCTATTCAATTCAAATTTCAATTTAATTCAAATTTCAATTCAATTTGAATTCATTTTCAATTCAATTCACTTTGAATTCGTTTTCAATTCAATTCATTTCGAAATCGTTTTCAATTCAATTTATTTCGAAATCGTTTTCAATTCAATTCATTTCGAAATCGTTTTCAATTCAATTCATTTCGAAATCGTTTTCAATTCAATTCAATTCATTTCGAAATCGTTTTCAATTCAATTCATTTTCGAAATCGTTTTCAATTCAATTCATTTCGAAATCGTTTTCAATTCAATTCATTTTCGAAATCGTTTCAATTCAATTCAAAATCACTTTTCAATATTCATTTTAAAATGAATAAAATCGATATAAATATCGTTCACGTCTAAATGGCGTCAATCCAATCCTCACGGCTTCACATATTTCTATTTTCAAATATTCTATTTCAAATATTTCTATTTCAAATATTTCTTTTTCTTTTCGAAACTGGAATGAGGCCCAATCAATTACCATATAATGTTAATTATATGGATTTTCTACAACACATGTATATATCAACAACGATGAATAATCAACCATCAACCAAAGTGCACTACACTGTATAAGCATCAAATATAGATATTCAACGCTTAAAACAGCCCGTCAATCAACCGATCGACATAATTAATAAATCAGGATGAGTGAACTTCAAATTTCATCCCAACACCCGTGTGGGGTTTCAAACAATCAAACGCACATTTTATTTGTGCAGTTGGGCGATGTGTAAAATTTATCGACCCAATCAATGTCCTTCAAATAGGTGTACATAAACAAACCGTCCGGCTTGTAAATGAATATTTATTTATTCCCATTCACGTTAAAAATTATATTTTTAACGATAACACATTTTATTTTAACATATGAATTTCTATTCAGTTCATTCGTTAAATAAAATGCTATTTTTATTTTTCTAACTTATTTTAGAAAATTTCGGCGGCATAACGGCACGATACTAGAAACGGGACGAGGCCTAGCCTTATCCCCGGTCTAGTGAAGGCCCACGCCATTCACACATCAATCAAATCAATTCGTTATGCAAACCACAAACTTTGGAGTAAGGGTCTAACCTAGCCTTACTCCTTCGCCTTATAACGGCGCACGTCTAATCCTAACCAATTTATCGATTCGATTTTTCACACCACAAACCATATTCAAACCAATATCGCAATCAATTACCAAACAGCCAAACAAACAAGTCCATGGTCTGTGGACGATTGTGTCGGGTGCTACTAAGCACCGTCTGCATCCTAGTATATATATATATAACTAGAAAAGAAAACGAAAGGTGAGGAATTCTCACATATAGCTATCCAATCATCTTGACTCTCCTTTTGCAGAAGTCTTCGTCGTTATCGTCTTTCTTCACTTTCATTGCCCGTATTCTCTACATAGGTAAAAATCGAATTTTTACTTTGGAATTTCAATATATAAAAATCGAATTTTTAGTTCAAAGTTCAATATATAAAAATCGAATTTTTAGTTCAAAGTTCAATATATAAAAATCGAATTTTTAGTTCAAAGTTCAATATATAAAAATCGAATTTTTAGTTCAAAGTTCAATATATAAAAATCGAATTTTTAGTTCAAAGTTCAATATATAAAAATCGAATTTTTAGTTCAAAGTTCAATATATAAAAATCGAATTTTTAGTTCAAAGTTCAATATATAAAAATCGAATTTTTAGTTCAAAGTTCAATATATAAAAATCGAATTTTTAGTTCAAAGTTCAATATATAAAAATTTCGCCTTTTTAAATTCAAAGATTTCACCTTTTCAAATTTCATCACTTGATTTCAATGTATATAAAATAAAAATCAGATTTTTATTTCGCCACATATACAAAGGTGATATTTTTAACTTCTCTATCCTATAAAGATTATATTTTTAATACTTTAAAAATATAAAAAACATATTTTTAATATTCCTATATAGTAAAGATTATATTTTTATTTCGATTTAAACAATACAAAAATTATATTTTCAAAGCAAATTCATTTTTTAAACCATAAAGTAAAATCAGTTTTTATTCATAAAAAAAAACAGTTTTAACAAAATATAAAAATCAGTTTTTGCAATATACATAAATCAGTTTTTACAATATAAAAAAAAACAGTTTTAACAAAATATAAAAATCAGTTTTTGCAATTCTTATAAAATCAGTTTTACATTTCTTATAAAATCAGTTTTTTTTTTTTTTAATACTTTAAAAATCAGTTTTTTTTTTTTTATAAAATTCAGTTTTTATCCTTTATTTCAAAAACCAGTTTTTATTTCTAAAAAATTTCAGTTTTAATACTTTATAAAAAAAATTCAGTTTTATACTTTATAAAAATTTCAGTTTTTAATACTTTTTAAAAATTCCTGTTTTAATACTTTTAAAAATTCCTTTTAAAAATATTCAGTTTTATACCTTTAAAAATATTTAGTTTTTTTTTTCTTTTAAACATTTTCAGTTTTTATTTTTAAAACAAAATCATTATTAAATTCGGTTTTAAAAAAAATAAAAAATAAACAGAAATTCTTACTGAGAGGGGGGGGGGATGGCGCGGCTTCTTCGTCGGCGTCGAGGGCTTCAAGGGGGGGGGCCGCCTTCTTCGTCGGCGTCGAGGGCTTCAAGGGGGGGGCCGCCTTCTTCGTCGGCGCCGAGGGCTTCAAGGGGGGGGGGAGTGCGGTGCCTGAGGGCGGCGCGACGTTGGCGTCGCTGGAGAAGAGGCGACGGGTTCGTGCCCATTAGGGTTTTTCTCTTTTTTTTTTTTTATTCTGAAATCGGTTTTGAAAGATAATCGAACGGGGGGGGGGGGGTTTGACCAACGAGGAGAGAGAAAAGGGGTGAGAGAGATGTTATATTATTTATATTTTATTTAATTTATTCCTTAAAGCAACTTTCTAGTTCGAACTCGAAACGAGACCCACCGACTGACGTCCCTAGCGTTTCACCCCCATTCCGAACACAATGGGATATGTATCGCAGGCTGGTTCGATCATTTGAATCAGTTTCCGTTGAACTTACATTTAAATCATTATATTGAATTTTAAACGTACATTTCAAATTACCGGGGTCACATACTAACTAGAAAAATTCCAGAAAAATATTTTCTAGCTTCGTATTGACGATACGGTCCTAACAAAACTAGTTTCGTCGAATTCTGAGACCGTTTGAAAAATGGCCAATTTCCAGTCGATTAAAATCAACTGAAATGGTCAAAACACGTTTTCCTTTGCCACGCTCACATATTGATTCGAAAAATTATGAAATTTGGAATCTAGCAATAATTCGACATCCCGGACCTAACAAAACTGGTTTCGTCGAAATCCGAGGTCGTTTGCAAAATTGCTATTTTTAAGGGCCTTATATTATATAAAATATATATAATTCCACAGCGACTATTCTGAATTTTCAACTGGACATATCTTATCATTTCTAAAGTGAAATCTCAGTTTGTTAACTTCGTTGGAAAGATATCATCAATTAGATTCCATTATTTTTTGTTTCATTCAATTCTGACTTATATTGAATTCTGTATATTCATTTGAAATTAGAAATCGAATTTTCGAACTACCGCGCCATTTTCAATTCCTTTTATAATTATATATAATTATTATATATTCTAACGACGACGTATATAAATATATTCGTTCGAATTTTATTCAAAATAAATTTTTCGACGATATTATTTAAAATAATTCATTTTGAATATTCACAATTCGCTAAAATGGCCAAAATAAAAATTTTAAACTGGCCCAGATTTTCCGGGTTGTTACAGAACTGCCAATGTGAGTGTAACTCACCAACTCTGAACAGTTCTATTTTTATAACGTATATTTAGAACTGATAAATGATGACTGATTGCTGTGTGTTAACTGTTTGGTTGAATAATTTGTGTATGGGTCAAAATTATCGATAACGATATATATATAAAAAAATCGCTAATCGAATATTTGATTCTGCTTAACAGAATATTTTATACATGTGTTGTTTAACATCTTTGATGCAGGGAAACAGGTTGGAGGAATCCAACTGGATTCCTCAACATTTATTTTACTGTGATATATATATATTGTGATATATATAATGTGATATATAATCTGACATTGATTATGTGTGTTTGAACGATATTTATCGTTGTTATATGGTGTGTTAAATACCATAAGAAATACCAGAATGTGGAAATGGGGATTTTCAAAGTGTATTTTGAAAATGAATCATTTATATAAAGTTGATGGATTTTATATAGAAAAGGAAAAGGATTTTATAAAAGAAGGAATTTATATAATCGAAGGATTTTCTAAAAAGAGATATTTATTTAGAAATAAATAAATGGGATTATTTATTTATTTAGGAAATAAATAGAAAGATTTAAAAGGAAGATATTTGTAAAAACCCAATGTAAAGGGAAATATATTTGTACAACAAGTATAAAGGAAAAATATTTGTCAAACAAATAGAAAGAGAAATATTTGTAAACCATTTACAAATAGAATAGAGTATAAAAGGAGATATTTATTTCTTAAATAAATAGAGTTAAAGGGGAGTTATTCGAATATAGTTTAATCAATTAGAGTTAATCAAATAGGATTATAAAAAGGGAATAGTATTAATCAATTAAAGTTACTCGATTAGAGTATATCCGGAAGTAGTTAATCGAATATAGTTATTCGAAATAAAGTTAAAACAGAATAGAGTTATTCAAATATAGTTATTGAATTAGAGTTATTCAAATAGAATTAATCGAATAGAGTTAAAGAAATAAAGTTAAGCAAGATTAGAAATTGACTAGAAATTAGTCAAGTTGGATAGTTTTCTGAGTATCGATCTGATGTTGGTTTCGGCCTTCGGGGTTTATACTTGGGAAGCTGTTCTCTTATTAGTTTACAGTTAGAGTCTGATAGTTGCGGAATGGTATTAATTGATGATTGATCGATAGTATTTCCATTTGGAAATAATATCGTTGTTTGCACACGTGTTTTCATTTGATAGTTAACTCACCGACTATTGAAGTTTTTGACCATTTTAACGTTGTTAATATGGAGAGACCGGTTGGATTATTATCCAAAGAACCACTCTGTATTGGCATAAGCGTTGCGAATCATATATGCCAAAGATAATTGAAGACGGACTAAAGTACAAGGGCCGTTGTATAAATCTTAGATAACAATGCCTAAGATGGATATACTGAATAGTACCTTCGGTTCATCCTGTTCTTAGATGACTTGTATGGACGGATGTTTGACAGAGTATTTCCAAACGATCACGTATATTGATTTCTCCAACCGTACCAAGAGTGAAAGCGGGGAAGGAAACTTCTTTTAGCTAACACATAATGTATTGTTGAGGGCATCAATTGGTGATTTGATGATGTGGCATTCAAAGTGAATCTGGTGGGATGAAAAGCGTAGCTTTATGCCTCATCAATCGGTAAATGACAGAAATCGAGCAGGCAGCATGGCTATGTAGGTCGCACCTATTAGGGTGTATAATCACCTGATCTAGAGTTTCATTTATTTATAAAAATCTATTGTCGATACTGTCTCATTCGGGAAATGGTTGCTGATCCCAACCGTTGGTGATATACATTCGATACACTCAAGCGAAATGAGTGGTCGGTCATGTGTGGCCGGGTTGCAAGATGTTCTTGTTGAACCCAGTGTATTCCTCTCTAGAGGTACACTAGCAAAAGGTGGTTCCATACCTTGTCATAGTTGGAAATCCATTACCCAATACGTGCTTGCGATTTTGATTGTATACTATATATGTAGAACGTGAGATGAAAGCATTCTGCTAGATTGATATCTATTTGTACTTAGACATTATTATAATATCAGAATGATATTGCTTGTCAGAAATGTTGGATTCTCATAAGGGAAAAACCCGTTCCGTATTCACGGCGTGGTCTTATGAGATATCATATACCTGTTCGACCGTTTTAAACCGTTTTACTCATACCAGTCCCATGACTAACCCGGAGTTTATTTTGTTTTGTTTCCCTAAACTCTTGGGTGCCTAAATTTGTACGGGTAGTCAAGTAGTCGGGATTTTACAGATACATTGAAGAGCTGGAACAGGAGGCTTCAGAATTATATAGCTATTATTATTCCGCTGTGTTGTAAGTGATGTACTTGATAATGATATGTATATTCAAGTAAAACCTTTGTTTCAAAGATATGTTATCTATTATATGTTGTTCGTTCCGCTGTGAGGTTCGTGTTACTCTGATGTTGTGTTCTTCTTCTTCTTCTATTCTAAGATTCTACCTTATCTTTCCTCACCCTCTATTTTCTTTCTATTAATTTCCTGATTTTCGGTTTAATTTGGGGTTGGACTTGTGTTTTTGGTTAGCTCAAATTGAACCGGATTTTTTGGGTCATTACAAAAAGAATCAGTTATTTCTGAGTGGTGCAAAAGAGTGGTAGCTGAGATAAAGGGGACTTATGTTAACAAGTTAAATAAAGATTCATATGACCTTGTTAGCCGGTATGTTGATCAAATAAGACGCTTACAAGAAGAGAGGCATGAATTGCGCATGAATGTTTTCGAGTTAAAGAAAGAAAACAAGTATCTTAGGGCTATATGTAGAGCTTATAACAGAGTTTTGATGCTTCGAATTAAACCTTCTGATCATCTCGATGAAATGAGTAGAATAGTACGGAAGCTTAACAAGCTACTAAGTATTGCACTTCGTCATGCCTTTAATTCCCCTTTACCTGAGGATGGAGAGGATCTAGATATTTAGTGACATTTTATAATAATAATGTGTAAACATATCCATGTTTGGTTTATTGGGGGTGTAACTTTTGTAAATGAACTTGTGCATTGGAATTGTCTACATGTAAATAATCGTTGATATAAAAATGTAGATAACAGTTATTTGTACATAAATGGTTTAGGATGTCTCCTTGAATAAAAAAGAGATAACCATTTTATTCAGAGTTGTTTTGATGATGGGCATTTCATTTCCTCCCAAGTTTTGTTCTGTGGACTTTCTCCCTAGAGCATATCTCTGGCTATTTTGATTCAAAATTTTGAGATAATCACCTTGGAACTCTTCCGTTGGTGAATTATATGCTTTCGGATTCATCCCAGGCTAGGATTATCCAGTTAAGGATTGGGAACTAGCTTCTGATGCTTTAATAGAGCTCATGTACTATTTCAGATTTGCGTATTTGACAAAAGTCCTGAACCAACCCAGATTCAGGTAATGAGATAAGGTCGGGAATTCACTTCCGATGTTTGTTGAGTGCCGAGTCTACCCAGATTCAGGTATTAAGATAGGAGACCCGAACCACCCATTGTTCAGGCAATTAGAGATTGAGGACAAGAAATCTACTTCTGGCATTAATGTATTCCCCTTTGGATTTGATTTATGAAGCAGAGGTTGTACGTGCTTTTGAGCCACTCACTGGGCTTTTGATGTCAAAGTTGAGGATATACGTGCTTTGTTAGCCACTCTCTTGGCATGTGCGTCCGATGCGCTTTGATAGCTTATCCACAAGTAGGGCCCAAGGATTTACCCGACCTCCCTCCAGAAGACACCTTATCCTGACCATTGTATGGGATGATAAGCTCTTAGAAACTTACATCGGGCTATTGTAGACACGAAATTAAGGTTTACTCATTTGATCCTCTATACTGACCATCGTAGGTATTGATAGAGGCTTACACACCACCCCCTCCAAAGGTTGCCCTATCCTGATAAATGTAGGCGATGATAGGGGTTTGCGCTCCCTTCTGCGGGTAACGCAAAACATAAGTAGAGGTAGGACGTTCTCTTCTGCGAGAAGAGGTAGGACATGCTTAGTTCATAGCAGAGGTAGAGCATGCTAATTTTAGATCCTCCGCCACGGCCATATCTGGTATGAAACGGAGGCTTACGCTTTTGATGCTTTAACCAAGGCCCCTCTGATTTGGACATGGAGAAAGACTAACACATCATCCCCTTTTGGGGGTTGCCTTGCCCTAGCCAACTTAGCGATGACACGTTTTTTTTTTCATTTGTGGTTTGACCTGTCCTTGGTCATCTCAAGTTTGTGAGGATTTTCTCCCTTGCAATCACGTAGGTAACACTTTTCTTTTTCAAAGATCTTATTGTCGTAACTATCTATGCTTTCTTTACATACTTTTGTAGTTTTCCTTGGCATAAGAAGTTGATAACCATTCCCTATAAAACTCTGCAATGGTTGGTTTCATGTCCATTTACCATGTGGTCGTAGCAATAAGGCCCTTCCAACTTAACTTCGTTTTTTTGGCTTCTTCTTTAATGACGTTTAAAAGTTTAACTCGTGTTTAGTCAAGAAGTAGATACCCTCAATTGATGTTGTGAGCTTACAACATTTCGACAATCTTGGATCGAATTCCTTCTTTCGATGTTGAAGTTTGACCCTTTTAGCACTTGATTTTGTTATCTTCTCTTCGTTCCTCAACTTTCTTTTAGCTGCCTTTTGACATGGGGGCATATCTCTTTCAGCCAATTTTATGGTAAGAGGAGCGGATGCCCCAATCTTCTGTTCAAATATGGTTCCCCCAGCATGTGTTTGGAAAGCTTCTTTGATACGAAGTAAGGGGTTATATCTTTCCGTTGAGGAATGGTTTAGGGCAAAGATTGAAGTTGGTCTTAAATGGAAGGCTTTAACGCTCCATCGATTAGGATCATAAGGCTATACATCTTTCTCTTTTCCTTGGATATGCAAGGTTTCTGACTTAAACCTTTCGATTTCCCACGGCTCACTAATACTTGACCCATCCGTGAACCCATTAGTAACTCGTAGAGACATTTTATTCATGATGTTGGCCTATTCAAAGCTTAGACTAATCGAGGACAGAACAACACAGGTAGATATGTGGCAGTTAACCACAAGGTCGGAGGTTCAGGCCCTCCTTCTAGCACTAAAATTTTAACGGTATTTTTCGTCAACACCGAAGATAGGTCTATGGAAGTGGACCTAGTGGAAAAATAGGTTGTTTAGCCTTCACAAGTTTGATTTAGTTCACCGTCTCCTAGATGTCATGGTCTAGAATCCAGAACAATAGTTAATCTTCCCTCAATGGGGTGAGTATCAAGCTTAAGTGGTTCAAGAACCAACAGTTATATTGGGATGAGGGATTCCTAAGTGCAGCCCTTAGCGAATGACTTAAAGGATTGTAGAAAGGGAATCTGCTTTGTGCTTGCAGAAGGGTCTAAATTTGTAGGAAGGGGGGATTTTACCTGGCTTGTGGAAAGGTTTGGGTATAGGTTCATACGCATGTAGGAAGTAAACAGTAAATTGTGGCAATAATGACCGAGAAATCACATGACAAAGCCATAAAGAAATACTCTAAATATTGATTCACACTATATTAATCTTTGATTTAGAATACATGAATAAAATAGAAGAAATCCCCGAAAGGATCTACGAATTACTCTAGAGAAGAAAGAATACAAGAATAAGAATGAGAAAATCATCCTCAAAATATGACCCCTGGGGTCTTATTTATAGAGAGTTCAGGGCCCCTTCTTCTTTTGGGTCATTGGGCTTGCAAAAGCCTCTATCGGCCGCTTTTCTCCTTAGTCTCGGATGTTTAGCTTCCGGCCGGCTCTATGGTGCTGATTATAGCTTCTAGAGTGAGGATCCCGGTCATTTGACGCTTCTCCGAGATTGATATGAGCTTGTCGATGTAAACGGCTTTCGGAAGGCATTTAAGCTCCCGGAAGTTTCCAGGTGTAGGCTTTTGGTTTTCTTATGAATACTCTAAGGAGCTAGCCCTCATGATGTATGTAGATAACTACCGGTTGGGAACCCCTATTGGTGTCAGTGATGAGCAGATTAGTGTGGATCGCCCGTATCCTCTTTAGTGTTCCGATTTTCATTCCAGCGGAGCCTATGGGTATAGCCTTGTTTTCTGGATGGTAGCTCCCGGTGATTTGTCTACTATTTATCAATGTGGCCTATTAGTGTTTATATAGTGGATGTTTCGGAAGATGGTTCTGGATAATCCCTACAAACTTTCGGCTTGATATTCTTGATGCCTTTGTCTTCTGATGTATCGATATTATAGAAGTTGATACCAACAGCCCCTCCGTCTTTTTGGGTTCTAATTGGCGGAGGCCTTATTTTCCTCTTTCTTAGCTTCTGACTTAGATGACCTTTCGTTATAGGACCCACCTACCAGATAGACCAAACCGGATAGACCCTGCCGGATGGATCCTGTCGGTAATTTGTAGATTTTGAGTTCTCTCTAGTGTTCGGCTTTTGCTTTTGGAGAACTCTTCTGTGCCTGTGTTCATCCGATTACATCTTCACCATCAGTCTGTTTTAGAGTTAATTTTCGTAGTAACAATAGTAAACCTTCTAACAAAGATCAAGGCATGTACAAATAGGTTTAATTACACGTTGTTTGTGTGTGCACTAGCAACTCACACTTGCATGCTGGGTCCTTCAAGCATCACCAGCACAGAGTGAATTCTCCAACCAGTTCCTCTGCCAAGCTACCAACTATCTCCAACTCCTTTGCTTATAGTGTTTGGACCATCTAGCAAGACAATTCCACGTTCATTATATTAAATAAACAAGATGGGTTCTTTTGTAATTGTTACTTTAAAACTGCACATTAATTCAGTGTCTTAGTTTTGTCATTCTGTCACACAAGCAGGTTATTTATGTTTGTCGTCCTATTTTATTCATAATATTAACTGTTATGTAATGACGATTGGAATAAAGTCCCACCTTCCTTCCATACAGGGTGCACTCATATGAGTTGGCACACACATCCTTGTAACAAAAGGAATCCCTGATGTTACGTGCCCACCAACTCATATTTGTACTTGCCTCGTCTAATTTATTTAGGGATGTGGGACTTTTGCATCCCAACCATCACTCTTCCTTAACAACAAGCGAGGCAATCTGTGGCGATTACCATAAAAGTGATGTAAATCTCACTAAAAACCATTAAAATGAACCTATGATCAAAATGAGAGATCTAACTAACTTAAACATGTAAAATGACATGAAATTAACGAGTAAAACTTGCTAGATAAGATCATAGGGTGATGCATATGAAAATGAACATGTAATGGTGTAAATCTATGGTAAAACATCCTAATTTGATGAGAAACATGCACAAACACTCATATACTTCATTGCATTCATGTGAGAGATGTAAATCACTCACCAATTTGCCGAAACAAAGCAAAATCGAAGAAATAGAATTCCGGAAAGTGAAGAGATAGCTCCTAGTCCTTCGATTTGATGAATCCTCACTTGAAATGATGTAGATCTAGCCTCCATGGTGTAGATCTATGATTTTCCTCCTTCGATTTGGATTTTTAATGGTGGAAAGGTGTTAGAGGAAGAAGGAGATCAATGCCTTCAAAATGAGAAAATGGGAAAATAAACTTTTTCCCTCCACTCTCACCCCCTATTTGTAGGATTCCACCATCCCGCTAATGGGCCTCCCCAATTCAGCTCATTAGGCTCTCCAAACTTGAACAGCCAACTGAAAAACCTTAAAACAACGATTTCTTCCAAACCGCTGAGCCAAATCCTTAATGTAACCACTCTACGGAAAGGTAGCCATCAATTCCTTTCCTATGGCACATGTCTCACCCTATGATTTGATCCGAGTCAAATGTTATGCCCTGTACAAGGCTGACATGGGAAAAATGGTCACGAACAAAATCGGTAAAAATAATGGACATGTCTCACATCCCCATAAGCAACATATTAAAAGATGAGAATGATCCAACCCTCAGAGAATGAAATGAAAATATTTTACGATCTTTCGATACATAAAATGCGGGCTGTTACATTCTGCCCCCGTTAAGAATTTCGTCGCCGAAAATTCCAAGAAAACACAAGCAACCACAACAAATCCGCATGCCTATCATTCATGAGAAGCCAATTCTATCATCCAAACTATCAATCATCAAGCCATGCATCCAAAGCCTTTTTCTAGCATGCGGAATTCTATCAAACAACAACGACAAGATAACAACAATATCAGCAAGTAACAATAATGACAACAAGTAATAATGATGGTGCGATATCAATGGGTCTTACAGACGAAGAATTTTGGATGGGTCTTCCTTATACTCTCCTTCGTCCCCCACGTACCATCATCGCCATCTCTACTCCATTATAACTTAACTAGCATAACCGTCTTCCTCCTGAGCTGTTTTGTGTCATTCCCCACAATACGAAGTGGCCTACGAGGTCTCATAACTGCGGTCTCTACTTTTAAATCTTCATACTGCTCGGGAGATACCTCCATATTCGAATCATGCACGAACTTCCGTAGAAATGACACATGGAACACATTATGCACACTCCACATCTTCTCAGGTAACTAAAATCTATATGCGAGCTTTCCAATTCGCTCGACTATCGGAAATGATCCAACAAACCTTGGAGCTAACTTTCCTTTCTTACCAAATCTAACCATGTGCTTCAACGGCGAAGCTTTCACGAAAACCATGTCTCCCACGTCGAATTCCAAGTCCATATGACGCTTGTCGGCGTAACTCTTCTGACGGTCCTGGGCTGCCTTCATTCGTTGCCGAACTATCTCGATACAATCCGAGGTTTCTCTAATCATCTCAGGCCCAAGTACCAACTTATCTCCAGTTTCTAACCAAAATGCTAGAGAATTGCACGGCCTTCCATACAATGCTTCGTATGGTGCCATCCCAATGCTGGACTGGTAGTTATTATTATACGCAAACTCAACTAGATGTAGATGGACTTCCCATGATCCTCCGAAGTCTAACACACAAGCCCTCAGGAGATCTTCTAAAACTCGGTTGACTCTCTCTGTCTGACCATCAGTTTGGGAATGATATGCCGTACACAAGCACAACTCGGTTCCCAAAGCTTCTTGCAAACTTTTCCAAAATCCACTCGTAATAATGGATCTCGGTCACTTACTATACTCTTTGGGACACCATGGAATCGAACTATCCATTTCACATAAAGTTCAACCAATTTCGATGCCATCCTAGTCGACTTCACAGGAATGAATCTCGCACTTTTGGTCAAACGATCCACAATGACTCAAATCCCTTCGTTCCCTGCCCTGGTTCTAAGTAGTCCATCAATAAAATTCATCGATACTTGCTCCCACTTCCACGTAGGAACTTCCAATGGCTGAAGCAAACCACTCGACTTCTTCTGTTCAGCTTTCACCAACTGACATGTGACGGCCCGCCACGCACCAACCGGCATTTACTCCAAAAGTGCGCTGTACACATGTCCAGTTAGCACGGAACGGGTCGCCAGAAGGGAAAAAGGAAGAAGGAAATGAACATGCAAGGAACCTGTAGAATGTCTCACAGCGCATAGAATAAAATATATAGTAACATACTTGACATAAAACAGGAGAGACAGTGCATAAGCTGAAAATCAGAACTAAACATCATAGCAGCGAAAATTCAGAATACAGCTTATTACAACTTTCAAACTGTCTCAAAGCAAAAGTAAGGTAAATGAGGTACACTACTAATGCCCAAGTAGCGACCACCAACGACACAGGGAGAATGTGAATATATATATAATACGTGGAAGCCTCCTGCCCGCCTCCGAATCAGCTACTCGTGCATCACCAGCTAACCTGTCTCTAGTCTGCTCGTGAGGGCACCCAGAGTAATAAGAGGAGACATAAAACTCTGGGTCAGACATAAAGCCTGGTATGAGCGATAAGCGTCTAAAGTGAATAATAACAGGTAGACTAAAACATACCTGAACCTGGACCTGCAACCAAAGAGTTAGCACTACATACTGTACAACACTCTAAGGTATCATATCAAACAGTGTAAAGATACAGAGGTGGGGGAGGTGTGCATGTCATAGGGATGGCAAACAATCAAACATAGCATCCATCCTCATATCTCTCACTCAGTGCATAAAGCATACGATGTTCACCACTTCGATCACCCAACATTCCTTGCTACGATCACTTTGCCCCATGAAGTCATAAATGGCTTCATTGCACTGATAACGTAGCCACTAATTGCTCGCTATGTCCACTTGCCCCATGGAGTTATTCACCCCATCTGCGCTGGCTCATTGCCTTACAAATACTTACTATGTCCACTTGCCCCATGGAGTTATTCACCCCATCTGCGCTGGCTCATAGTCTTACTACGCATCACCTTGCCCCTCAGGTATAATGACCCTACTGCACTGATAACGTAGTCTTGCTACCATCACCTTGCCCCTCAGGTCGTAATGACCCTACTGCACTGATAAGTAGCCCATCATCCATTCTTAGTGGTGAATCGAAGTTATGAACGTCGACAACTCCTTAGCACACATCCCGCAGCAAAGTCCAACCATGAAGCGAGCTCGTTGGTTCCCAACTGGTTCCGGGATCCTGAGCTCTAACTTCTCCTATTGGACTACCTTTGCATCTCGGGTTATTGGTCAATACTGGGTCGAGTCGGATTCCTCATCGAGCCATCGGTTCGGGACCGGTTCCCCCTTCTGGTGCGGTTCGGGTCGACACTCATCTTCTGATGCGGTTCGGGTCGAGTTCCTCTGGGTTCGAGTCAGCTGCTTCTTCTTCTTCGGGTCGGGTCGGTGCTTCCTTTCGGGTCGGGTCGGGTCCTTCTTGGCTCGTGCTTTCGATCCGCCTTCATGCTCCTCTTCATATGCTCCTATCCGATCCGCTTTCTTGCTCCTGCTCTGATTCGCCTTTGTGTTTCCGATCCGATCCGTCCTCTTCGATCCGATTCGTCTTCCTCTATCCGATCCGATCCGTCTTCTTCTATCCGATCCGATCCCAGTTCAGCTAGCATGGCCTTCCTTTTTGCCACTTTTCCAAGTGTTGGGTTCCGATCCGATCAAATTCTTTGCTCAGTTCCACATATCCGATCCGAGCCCCCTTATCCGATCCGATCCCTGCACTATTTTCTAAAACTGTTCCAGTAAAGGTTTACGTCATTCGACGACGTTTTCGACCATTCTAACTATTGAAATCAATCACAAAGCATTTCATACAGTCATAGCAACATGCATAATCAACCACAAACATCATTCACATCAATATCATAGGTTAAAATGGATCAAACATACCCAAAATCCCATATTTCCCCTTAAGCATGTTTAGGTGAAACTAATAATAGGATTAGCAAAACTTAACCAAATTAACCCAAATTCATATCAGAGGTCTAAAACATCATTTAGGAATTTATGAACATTTTTCCAGAATTTTATCATGCTTGAATTCGCTAATTTGCACTAATCACCCCTAATTAACCATAATTAGTGTAAAACTATGCAAATCACTCACCTTAGCCACAAAATAAACTAAGATCTGAAATAATTCTCTGATTTGATGTGAATCTCAATGCCAACAGCAGCTCCTTTGTTGATTTGGTGAAGATCTTCCTTAATTAGGGGTTGCTAAGCTTAATCCTTGACCAAAAGATGATTTGGAGGTGATTTAGAGGTTAGAGGCCATTTTTAGGGATCCTTGGTGATAAGTGGAGGCTAGAAAACTGAAATGGAATGACTCTCCATCTCATTTCAGCCCTCCCATAACCCTAATCCCGAAGTGGGTTATGGGCCTACTTACTAATCACCCGATTTGGCCCGGTTAAGCAGTTTTTCACCCTTCAAACCTTGTTTCAGCCATATCTCCCAAACGGTAAGTCCGTTTGGCTAATGCGACCACTCTACGGAAAGAGAAACCATCAAACGAATCAAATGGAAGCGGTTTCAAGTCAAAATTCCTTTCCAATCAAAAGTTATGGCCAAAACAGTACTAACTAGGGGCAAAATGGTCATTTAAAAATCGACAAAAATCATGGACATGGGAAATGACTCTAATAGATGTTTCCCAAAGTTACATGACCATACGACTTCACATGGGAAAGAAATAAATATTCTACGATCCTATGATGTGTAGAATACGGGTCGTTACACTCTCCCCCCCTTAAGAAATTTCGCCCCCGAAATTCCCTAATCCTAACACACACAAAGGTCCCGCATGCCTATCAATCATAAAACAACAATCAACCATGTAAAACAATTAAAACAAGTCTATGCTAGCATGCGGAATAACTAAATCGCAAAGTAAATCTTACCAGGCAAAGAGTTCTGGGTATGCTTTCCTAATGTTTTCCTCTGTCTCCCAAGTACAATCATTCTCGTCCTCGCCCCACTGAACCTTGACTAGCTTCACAGACTTCCTTCGAAGTTGCTTCGTATCGTGCCCCACAATACGAATCGGCTTGCGGTTCTCAACCGCCTCGGGTTCTACTTCGAAGTCCTCTAACTGATCAGGTGAAATAGTCACATCTGAGTCGTGAACGAACTTCCTTAGTTGGGAAACATGAAATACATTATGAACTCCCGCCATCTTCTCTGGTAAGCCAACTCTATATGCCAAATTCCCGACTAATTCAAGAACAGGGAATGGGCCAACAAATCTTGGTGCCAATTTGCCTCTCCTGCCAAATCGTATCACGCTTTTCAACGGAGAGATCTTGACGAACACCAAGTCACCAACGGAGAATTTCAAGTCTCTTCTCCTCTTATCGGCATAGCTCTTCTGCCTATCCTGAGCAGCTTTCATTCGTTGTTGAATGATCTTGATCTTATCCGACGTTTCTCTCACCACATCTGGTCCAAGCACAAACTTCTCGCCAGTCTCTATCCAACATGATGGTGAGTTGCACGGTCTTCCGTACAAAGCTTCATATGGAGCCATACCGACACTGGATTGGTAGCTATTATTATATGCAAACTCTACTAGATGCAAATGGTCATCCCATGATCCACCAAAATCCAATATACATGCTCTCAAGAGATCGTCCAAAATACGATTCACCCTCTCCGTCTGACCGTCGGTCTGAGGATGATATGCGGTACTGAGATGTAATCTTGACCCTAGAGCCTCTTGTGAGCTCTTCCAAAACCCACTAGTGAACAACGGGTCTCGGTCACTCACAATGCTTTTGGGTACTCCATGAAATCTCACTACCCACTTCATATACAATTCTGCCAACTTGGCTGCCGTCCTGGTCGATTTGACTGGTATAAATCTTGCGCTTTTAGTCAATCGATCCACAATTACCCAAATGCTATCATATCCCGATCTAGTCCTTGGTAAACCATCGATGAAATCCATCGAAACTTGCTCCCATTTCCATTCGGGAATTTCTAATGGTTGCAATAACCCACTAGGCTTCTTTTGCTCGGCTTTAACTAGCTGGCAATTCATGCATTTGGATATAAACTTCCCAACGTCTCTTTTCATCCCTTCCCAGTAGTAAGTCTGTCTCATGTCTCGATACATCTTATTACCACCGGGATGTATAGTCAGTTTTGAGTGATGACATTCTCTAAGCACTTCATCTCTCAAACCATTCACGTTGGGCACAACTAGCCTTCCATTCTTCCGAAGCCATCCATCTCGATCAAGCCCATACACATTCATCTCCTCATCAATACCCATCTCTAACTTGGAGATGATTTCTAGTAGATTAGGATCGTCCCTCTGGCTAGAACCAATCCGCTCTATCAAAGTGGGTCTGATCGTCAAACTAGCTAGCATAACTGGATCCAATTCGCACTTTGGTCTGAAATCAAACCCCGCGATATACTCCAGTTGCTTCCATTCAAGAAACATTGCCCCTAAGCTGGCATGTCTTCTACTCAAGGCATCGGCTACCGCATTACCCTTCCCAGGTGTATACGCGATATCAAAATCATACGAAGCCAAGAACTCTAACCATCTCTGCTGACGGAGATTCAGATCTTTCTGAGAGAAGAGATACTTTAACGATTTATGATCGCTAAATAGCTCAAATCTTTCTCCCAAGAGATAGTGTCTCCACATCTTCAGCGCAAATACAATCGCTGCCAATTCCAAATCATGGGTAGGATACTTCTTCTCGTGCGGCTTTAGCTGTCGACTAGCATAAGCTACAACTCTACCTCCTTGCATCAATACAGCACCCAGTCCGGTACCACAAGCATCTGTGTATACCGTCATCTCTTCATTCCCTATAGGAATGACTAACACTGGCGCACGCGTCAACCTCTCCTTTAGACTTTTGAAGGCATCCTCACACACTCCGTCCCAGACGAAGGACTGATTCTTCTTAGTCAACTGAGTCAGCGGTGCTGCAATCTTGGAGAAGTCCTGGATAAACTTACGATAATATCCAGCTAATCCCAAGAAACTTCTTACATCTGTAGCATTCCTGGGTGTAGGCCAATCCTGTACCGTAGCCACCTTCGCAGGGTCCACGGCAATACCACTCTCTGAAACAACATGACCAAAGAATCTCACTTCCCTTCTCCAAAAATGACACTTAGAGAATTTCGCTTTCAATTGGTGTTTCCTCAACACCTCCATCACTATCCTCAAGTGCCCCTTGTGTTCCTCCTCTGTCCTTGAATAAACAAGGATATCATCCACGAACACAAGAACAAACTTATTCAACTGATCTCTGAATACTCGATTCATAAGATCCACAAAGTAGGCTGGTGCATTGGTCAACCCAAATGGCATAACCAACCACTCATAAAATCCAGACGGCGTCCTAAATGCCGTTTTCGGAACACTCTCATCTGCTACTCGAAGCTGATGAAATCCTGTCGCGAGGTCCAATTGGGAGAACACTCTGGCTCCTTCCAGCTGATCAAACAAATCATCTATCCGCGGTAGAGGAAACTTATTCTTCCTCGTCACCTTATTCAACTCGCGATAGTCCACACACAAACGAAGGGAACCATCTGCCTTAGTGGCAAATACAACTGGTGCTCCCCACTCGGAGACACTCCTTCTAATAAATCCCTTCTTCAAAAGATTGCTGACTTGCACCACGAGCTCTCGCTGCTCCCTTGGTGCCATAGGACGAAGTGGCATCACTATAGGTCTGGCATCTTTCACTAAATCAATACGGAACTCAATCTCTCGGTGTGGTGGAAGCCCGGTCACCTCCTCGAAGACGTCCGGATACTGGCCAACCACGGGCACATCTGACAACTCATCCTGCGGGATGTCGAGGGAATTTACAAAACTAGCCATAACCCCATCACTAGGTAGGCTACCAAACACTCCCCTCCGCCCATCTTCCGCCCTCACTGTCACCAAAAAGCCCTCACAGTCTACCACCACCCCGTATCTTTGGAGCCAATCGACTCCCAATATAATGCCATACCCAGTAAAGCCCAAAACAAAGCAATCACATACAAACATACATCCAAGACTCGATAAGACCAAATTCCTGCAAATCATACTAAGGCTAGTCGAACCACCAATCGGGTTCGTCACAATCAATGGTCTATCGACTATCTCGGGTTCCAGTCCCAACCTATCTACCAGGTCACTAGATATGAAGGAACGGGAAGCCCCAGTATCAAACAAAACTCGAACTGGTATATCATAAATAGAAAGCATACCTTGAATAACAACATTCTTTCCTTTCTCTGCCGCAGTTGGGGCATTCGACGAAGAAGGAATAGCATCAAGAGCATATGCTTTCACAATCTGCTTCTCCTTAAGAGGGTGCGGACACTTGTCCTTAAAATGTCCCACTTGACCACAGTTGAAGCACTTCGTATCCGCTGGCTTGGCCCGACAAT
The DNA here is from genome assembly GCA_030737875.1 of Allium sativum. NCBI lineage: Eukaryota > Viridiplantae > Streptophyta > Magnoliopsida > Asparagales > Amaryllidaceae > Allium > Allium sativum. Next base: position 414,211,455 of record CM060923.1, on the reverse strand, counting down.
CTTTAGCATAATGGCCCTTCTTTCCACAGCTGAAGCACTCAACATCCTTCTTGCTCTTTTTCTGGCCACCTTTTGATTGGTCCTGCTTCCTCTTATTCTGAGAATTATTCTTGCCTCCACCGCCTGCTTGCTGCTTTGGCCCTTCCGCAGATGCAGCCTCAGTCTTTGACTTAGGGTAAAGACTCTCTGACCTCAAAGCTTTCCCCACGATCGATTCAAAAGTCTCATCGATGTGATTAATAAGCCTTTCCCCCAAGTACCCATCCAGACCAGTAATGAACTTCTCATTCTTCTTTTCAGGAGTATCAATGAGAGACAGTCCATACTTCGACAAAGTGTCGAACTCAGCAATATAATCAGAAACTGCCCTTCCGTTCTGCTTGAGTTCCAAGAACCTCTTAAACAACACTGACTTCTGGGCAGCTGGAATAAACTTCTCGCTAAAGCGAGCCTTGAACTGATCCCAAGTAACTTGGTCCTCTGGAGTAGCTGTTCTGATAGCATTCCACCAATTCATCGCTCGCCCTTGCAGCTGACAAGACGCTAGCCTTCTCTTCATCGCATCCTCGAGACCCAAGTCATCAAAGATACGATCACAGCTATCCATCCAATCTTGAACATCTGTGGCCGACTCCGTTCCGTGGAACGGCTTCCCACCAAGATTAGTGTAATCCTTGCACAACTTGGCGAAATCGACCCTAGGCGCCTGCACTACTGGGCCAGCACCAACTCCGGGATTGGGAATTGCCCCTTGCACTTCTCTAAGCATGTCCCTCATGAGGTTAGTAAACATAGCCCTCATGTCAGCGGCATTCCCTTGGTTGGTCCCTCTACCAGCACCTCTCGTATCTCGGCTCATCGTTAATCTGAAAAAAAAGAAACGATTAACGACCCCATAGTGGTGCTAGTGCAGTGCAACTTCATTCTTATACTACTAATAGTATATATACACATAGCTTTTGAAAACCAAAGTAATCACAAATACGCGCTCTCATATACGTACTAACTCTCCCTAGTGTCTTTCCCTAGGTTAACTACGCAACCTAGAGCTCTGATACCAAGTGTGACGGCCCGCCCCGCACCAACCAGCATTTACTCCAAAAGTGCGCTGTACACATGTCCATTTAGCACGGAACGGGTCGCCAGAAGGGAAAAAGGAAGAAGGAAATGAACATGCAAGGAACCTGTAGAATGTCTCATAGCGCATAGAATAAAATATATAGTAACATACTTGACATAAAACAGGAGAGACAGTGCATAAGCTGAAAATCAGAACTAAACATCATAGCAGCGGAAATTCAGAATACAGCTTATTACAACTTTCAAACTGTCTCAAAGCAAAAGTAAGGTAAATGAGGTACACTACTAATGCCCAAGTAGCGACCACCAACGACACAGGGAGAATGTGAATATATATATAATACGTGGAAGCCTCCTGCCCGCCTCCGAATCAGCTACTCGCGCATCACCAGCTAACCTGTCTCTAGTCTGCTCGTGAGAGCACTCAGAGTAATAAGAGGAGACATAAAACTCTGGGTCAGACATAAAGCCTGGTATGAGCGATAAGCGTCTAAAGTGAATAATAACAGGTAGACTAAAACATACCTGAACCTGGACCTGCAACCAAAGAGTTAGCACTACATACTGTACAACACTCTAAGGTATCATATCAAACAGTGTAAAGATACGGAGGATGGGGAGGTGTGCATGTCATAGGGATGGCAAACAATCAAACATAGCATCCATCCTCATATCTCTCACTCAGTGCATAAAGCATACGATGTTCACCACTTCGATCACCCAACATTCCTTGCCACGATCACTTTGCCCCATGAAGTCATAAATGGCTTCACTGCACTGATAACGTAGCCACTAATTCCTCGCTATGTCCACTTGCCCCATGGAGTTATTCACCCCATCTGCGCTGGCTCATAGCCTTACAAATCCTTACTATGTCCACTTGCCCCATGGAGTTATTCACCCCATCTGCGCTGGCTCATAGTCTTACTACGCATCACCTTGCCCCTCAGGTCATAATGACCCTACTGCACTGATAACGTAGTCTTGCTACCATCACCTTGCCCCTCAGGTCGTAATGACCCTACTGCACTGATAAGTAGCCCATCATCCATTCTTAGTGGTGAATCGAAGTTATGAACGTCGACAACTCCTTAGCACACGTCCCGCAGCAAAGTCCAACCATGAAGCGAACTCGTTGGTTCCCAACTGGTTCCGGGATCCTGAGCTCGAACTTCTCCTATTGGACTACCTTTGCATCTCGGGTTATTGGTCAATACTGGGTCGAGTTGGATTCCTCATCAAGCCATCGGTTCGGGTCGGGTTCCCCCTTCTGGTGCGGTTCGGGTCGACACTCATCTTCTGATGCGGTTCGGGTCGAGTTCCTCTGGGTTCGAGTCAGCTGCTTCTTCTTCTTCGGGTCGGGTCGGTGCTTCCTTCCGGGTCGGGTCGGGTCCTTCTTGGCTCGTGCTTTCGATCCGCCTTCATGTTCCTCTTCATATGCTCCTATCCGATCCGCTTTCTTGCTCCTGCTCTGATTCGCCTTTGTGTTTCCGATCCGATCCGTCCTCTTCGATCCGATTCGTCTTCCTCTATCCGATCCGATCCGTCTTCTTCTATCCGATCCGATCCCAGTTCAGCTAGCGTGGCCTACCTTTTTGCCACTTTTCCAAGTGTTGGGTTCCGATCCGATCAAATTCTTTGCTCAGTTCCACATATCCGATCCGAGCCCCCTTATCCGATCCGATCCGATCCCTGCACTATTTTCTAAAACTGTTCCAGCAAAGGTTTACGTCATTCGACGACGTTTTCGACCATTCTAACTATTGAAATCAATCACAAAGCATTTCATACAGTCATAGCAACATGCATAATCAACCACAAACATCATTCACATCAATATCATAGGTTAAAATGGATCAAACATACCCAAAATCCCATATTTCCCCTTAAGCATGTTTAGGTGAAACTAATAATAGGATTAGCAAAACTTAACCAAATTAACCCAAATTCATATCAGAGGTCTAAAACATCATTTAGGAATTTATGAACATTTTTCCAGAATTTTATCATGCTTGAATTCGCTAATTAGCACTAATCACCCCTAATTAGCCATAATTATTGTAAAACTATGCAAATCACTCACCTTAGCCACAAAATAAACAAAGATATGAAATAATTCTCTGATTTGATGTGAATCTCAATGCCAACAGCAGCTCCTTTGTTGATTTGGTGAAGATCTTCCTTGATTAGGGGTTGCTAAGCTTAATCCTTGACCAAAAGATGATTTGGAGGTGATTTAGAGGTTAGAGGCCATTTTTAGGGATCCTTGGTGATAAGTGGAGGCTAGAAAACTAAAATGGAATGATTCTCCATCTCATTTCAGCCCTCCCATAACCCTAATCCCGAAATGGGTTATGGGCCTACTTACTAATCACCCGATTTGGCCCGGTTAAGCAGTTTTTCACCCTCCAAACATTGTTTCAGCCATATCTCTCAAACGGTAAGTCCGTTTGGCTAATACGACCACTCTACGGAAAGAGAAACCATCAAACGAATCAAATGGAAGTGGTTTCAGGTCAAAATTCCTTTCCAATCAAAAGTTATGGCCAAAACAGTACCAACTAGGGGCAAAATGGTCATTTAAAAATCGACAAAAATCATGGACATGGAAAATGACTCTAATAGATGTTTCCCAAAGTTACATGACCATACGACTTCACATGGGAAAGAAATAAATATTCTACGATCCTATGATGTGTAGAATACGGGTCGTTACATGACAGTTCATACACTTGGAAATGAACTTTCCAATATCTCTCTTCATCCCTTCCCAGTAGTAGACTCTCTTCACGTCCTGATACACCTTATTGCCACCGGGATGAATCGTCAACTTCGAGTGATGACATTCTCTCAGAACCTCATCCCTCAATCCGTCGATATCAGGAACAACTAAGAGCCCTTGCTTTCGAAGCCAACCTTCTCGTTTGACCTCGAACTCTTTATCTTTTGGTTCCAGTTTCTGAATGAACTCGACAAGCTTCACATCTTTGTTTTGGCTCTCGCCAATCCTTTCGATAAGAGTTGGTTTTATCGATAAGTTTGCCAACATTTCAGGTTCTAACTCAAACCTTGGCTCGAACCTTGTCAAATACTCGAGGCTCTTCCATTCTGAAAACATCGCTCCCAAACTTGCGTGTCTTCAACTTAACACATCTGCAACTGCGTCACCCTTTCCCGGAGTATAGGCTATGCCAAAATTATATGACACCAGAAACGCTAACCATCTTTGCTACCGAAGATTCAAATTATTTTGGGAGAAAAGATACTTCAATGACTTGTGATCCGTAAACTACTCGAATCGAACTCCCAACAGGTAATGTCTCCACATCTTCAGAGCAAATACAATTGCCGCCAACTCCAAATCAAGAGTTGGGTAATTCTTCTCATGCGGCTTGAGCTGCCGACTCGCGTAGGCCACAATCTTATCCATTTGCATTAGTACTGCTCTAAGTCCAGTACCCCACGCATCGGTATACACCACCATCTCTTCATTCCCGCTTGGAATGGTCAACACAGGAGCACTCGTCAATCTCTCCTTCAAGATTCCGAACGCTTGTTCACACTTTGCATCCCATGTGAACACTTGGTTCTTCTTCGTCAATGCTGTCAACGGTGCAGCTACCTTGGCGAAATCCATGATAAACCGTCGGTAATAACCGGCCAACCCAAGTAAACTTCGAACATCTATCGCATTCTTATGTCTATCCCAGTCCTGGACTGCCGCTACTTTAGCGAGGTCAACCTATATCCCATTTCTAGAAACTACATGGCCTAAGAATCTCACTTCATCCTTCCAGAAGTGACACTTTGTGAACTTAGCCTTAGGCTGATGCTTCCGCAAGATCTCTAACACAACTCTCATGTGCGTATTATGTTCTTCCTCATTTCTGGAGTAAACCAGAATATCATCCACGAATACAAGCATGAACTTGTTCAGCTGAACTCGGAATACTCTATTCATAAGATCCACAAAATATGTTGATGCGTTAGTCAACCCAAATGGCATCACCAACCACTCGAAGAAACCAGATGGTGTCCTAAAACCAGTCTTCGGTACACTATCCTTGGCCACCCTCAATTGGTGAAATCCCGTTGCCAAATCCATCTAAGAAAACACTTTGGCTTCTTGAAGCTGATCGAACAAGTCATCTATCCTTGGCAACAGATACTTGTTCTTTTGGTTACCTTATTCAGCTCACGATAGTCCATACACAATCTTAATGAGCCATCTGCCTTAGTTGTAAACACCACTGGTACACTCCAGTCGGAAACGCTACTCCGAATGAATCCTTTTCCCAAAAGGACACGAACCTGCACCTCTAACTCTCACTGTTCCTTAGGTGTCATCCGCCTAAGAGGCATAACGATTGGTCTAACACCCTCAACCAAATCGATTCTAAACTCGATCTCACTATGTGATGGCAACCCTTTGACCTCATCAAAGACATCTTTATACTCCTTAGCGATCAGCAAAGATGACAAGTCTTCTTGTGGAATCACAAGCGAATATAACAACTTATAAGAACTCCGTCTTCGGGTTACCCCGAATCAACACCTCCCGCCCATCCACATCCCCGACTGTCATCTCTAGATTTTTCGCAACTTACTTTTGCCGCACATCTGTTGGGCCAATCTATGCCCAAGATGATTTCAAACCCAACGAAAGTTACAACTAAGTAACCACTCATAAATGAGCATTCATGATCAACAATACTGGATCCAAAAAGCTTGCATAAAGCAGATGAACCCCTACTAGATCAATTACAACTAAAGGCCTACTACAACTTCAAGTTTCGAACCCATTCAACATACAATCTTATAATAGGTAAAAGATGACGATTCTCTAGTACCAAATAGAACTCAAACAACTTCACTGGTTGGAAGCACATCCAGACAACAACTTCTCCTAGTTCTCTTCAGGAATACAATAGGAATTTGGAATAGCTTCCACAACACATGCTTCCTCCGGTTGCCTATTCTTTGAAAGGTCCGGACAGTCTTTCTTCTCATGTCCAGGCTTGCCGCATTCAAAGCACTTCCTTTCGGTTCTTAGCTTCTCACAACCGTTAGCATACTGACCCTCCAATTGACAATTAAAGCAAGTGACATTCTTCTTAAATTTCTTCTTCTTGCTTTTCTTCTTATTAGCACTAGGGCCAATAAAGGTTTCTTCATTTGTAGGAGAATATTCCCTCTGTTACTTAACCGAATCCCTTTTGGGTACTTGCACAGGAACACCACGCTCTACTGACGCTTCTGGAACGGGCCTCCTTATCATGGCTACTGCCATCATGGCCGCCCCAAACATAATTAGATACTCCGGTGCAATAGCTAAAGCTCCCATTTGGCTTCCATCTCCTATTCTTCCAGTCTCAGGCTCACTCCTAATGGTTTGACGACTCATTCTAAATCTAAAATAGAATGATTAGTCCACATACAAGATAAACTTCTAAAAGAAAACAACTGCTACTACTATATATGCTTATATATATAGTAAACATCCAACTGAAATCTACAAGTACGTCTCTCATACGTAATTACGTCTTAGAACTTTGGCTAAAATCGATAACTAGAGCTCTGATACCAAATGTGACGATTACCATAAAAATGATGTAAATCTCACCAAAAACCATTAAAATGAACCTATGATCAAAATGAGAGATCTAACTGACTTAAACATGTAAAATGACATGAAATTAACGAGTAAAACATGCTAGATAAGATCATAGGGTGATGCATATGAAAATGAACATGTAATGGTGTAAATCTGTGGTAAAGCATCCTAATTTGATGAGAAGCATGCACAAACACTCATACTTCATTGCATTCATGTGAGAGATGTAAATCACTCACAATTTGCCGAAACAAAGCAAAATCGAAGAAATAGAATTCCGGAAAGTGAAGAGATAGCTCCTAGCCTTCGATTTTATGAATCCCCACTTGAATTGATGTACATCTAGCCTCCAATGGGGTAGATCTATGATTTCCCTCCTTAGATTTGGATTTTTAATGGTGGAAAGGTGTTAGAGGAAGAAGGAGATCAATGCCATCAAAATGAGAGAATGGGAAAATTAACCTTTTCCCTCCACTCTCACCCCCTATTTATAGGATTCCACCATCCCACTAATGGGCCTCCCCAATTCATCCCATTAGGCTCTCCAAACCTGAACAACCAACTAAAAACCTTAAAACAGCGATTTCTTCCGAACCGCTGAGCCGAATCCTTAATGTAACCACTCTACGGAAAGGTAACCATCAATTCCTTTCCAATGGCATAGGTCTCATCCTCTGATTCGATTCGAGTCAAAAGTTATGCCCTGTACAATGCTGACAGGAGCAAAATGATCACAAACAAAATCGGTAAAAACAATGGACATGTCTCACATCCCCTTAATCAACATACTAAAAGATGAGAATGATCCAACCCTCAGAGAATGAAAAAAAAATATTTTACGATCTTTCGATACGTAAAATGCGGGCTATTACACAATCCTAATAGTCTCCACTTGACTCGCATCCTACAAGTAACTTTTGAAAGCACTACCTTGCCCGCAGGCCCAGTCCGTAACCTTAGGCTCTTATACCACTGTTATGAAATGATGTTCGTAACAAAGCCCTCATCCTTTCGCATAGAGTGCATACATATGAGTCAGCACACACATCCTTTTAACAAAAGTAATTCTTGATGTTACGTGCCCACCAACTCATATTTGTACTTACCTCCTCTAATTTATTTCGTGACGTGGGACTTTTGCATCCAACCCATCATTCGTCCTTACCAACATGCGAGACAATCCTAACATTAACAACATCATCAGAAACAAGGGATAAACTATATACATAACCAATAATAACATTAATCCTAAACTCTAAAAACAAACTTAACTAGACCAAAAAAGAACTCTTATGTTACACCACATACAGTGATTTTTATTCAAAAAAGATGGATATGAATGCTTCCTTGTGTTTTATTCATTAAAATAGTAAGCATTCTAAAAAGGGTCAAAGCATGCACAAATATAAGCTTACGAACACATTCCCTCCCTGTGAGCAGAGCTACGACAGGTAGCTGTGCACTCAGAATTCAAGCAACGAACACTATCCATTTTTTTGATGATGCAAGGACATTTATCCGCTACTGTGATAGAAATCATTGTAGCTTCAATCAATATAAAAAATAGTATAATCAAGACAGTGATTTTCATTATTAAAGTTTGTGTTATGGTATATAGTAGTGTTAAGTTTAGTAGTGGTTAGAATAATTAGTATTCATTACATGAAAGTAAGGAGTAGCTGAAGAAATATAAGAGGTGGTTCGGTATTATTCGATTTTCTTAAGCTTTAAAAAGGCAGAGGATGGTTTATGTTAGAAGGAAGCTCTTTTTTCGTATATATGGACAATCGAGACATTCATTATTGCTGAAATAAAGGAAGGACAGAATTTTAACTTCCACACCGAGGAAAAACAAAAGAAATAAGCACAAGTTTTTGTGTTTGTCGCCATTTTGCTGGAAAAAGAATAATAAATGGAAAGTACATTACTAGAGAATAATAAGTGGAACATATATGTGCTGTTGCATGAGAATACAAAGGTTTGGAAAGACCAATCTCTACTAAATGAATGCTTCCATTCGTTTTATTCGTTAATATGGTAAGCCGTCTAACAAAGATCAAGACATGTACAAATAGGAGCTTACGAACATACTCCCTCCCTGTATGCAGAGCTGCCACAGGAAGCTCTGCACTCTGAATTCAAGATCGGGACCCTATCCATTTCTTTAATGATGTAAATAATTTTATTCACCACTGTGGCGGAGATAATTATAGCTTCAACCAATATAAAAAATTGGTGTAATAAGGACAGAGATTTTCATTTCTGGAGTTTGTGTTGTGGTACTGTTTGTGATGGCCCGAAAATACATACCATCTAAGTTGACTAAACGACACCCATCCAACCCAAATAGCACAGAAATACGAGTCATTAGGTTTAAAGAAATAGAAACAGATAGAAGAAGAACAGAAAAACAACACAAAATCTCATAGCGGAATAATAAAATATATTATATAACATAACCTTTGAAATACAAATCTTTGTATCATATATACAGACCATTATCGGAGTGCACATAACATTTGACACAGCGGAAATAGTCTAAATAACTAACGGTGAAGCCTACTGCGTCAAGCTCCTCCAAGTGTATCTGTAAAAGCTTGAAACACTTGACTACCTGTACAAATTTGTGCACCCAAGAGTTTAGGGAAAACAAACAAAATAAACTCTGGGTCAGTCCTGGGACTTGTGTGAATAAATTCAAACCATATTGTTTAACATTGGAAAAAATCCTTCGAAAGAAAAGGATAATAGTAAGACCAACCCATACATAAACATGGACGGTTTTTACCTTGCTATGACCCAAAACATTTTGATATGAAAATCCAGTGATATTATAATAATGCCTAATCAAATAAATAACTAAAAAGAAGAACTCTTGCATCTCACACTCGACATACATAGTATAAAATAAAAAATCGCATGGCGCTTATTGGAGATTCGATTCCAACTATGACAAGGTATGGGATCAACTCTCGATCAGTGTACTCAAGAGGGGATAAACCGGGGTTCATTAGGAACATCTTACAACCCGACCACACATGATCGCCCACTCATTTAGCTTGAGGGTAGCAAATATATTGTCACCCACGGTTGTCGGTCGTCCAGCCGTAATCCGTAAGATACAGAATCGAAAGAAGAACAAACAATTGAATTTTTCTCTAGATCAGTGAAAAATATACCCTGCTTGGGTATGACCCAACTAGCCATGCTTAGGTATGACCCAACTAGCCATGGTCCGTAAATGATTTTACTGTGACTTTTCCGAAATTTGATTTTATCATAACCCAAAATCTATAAAGTGAAATCCAGAATTTTTCCCTTCCATTTGAAGACTATCATTTAATAGGTTCGACCATTTCTTGTTTCATCGAATTCTGACTTATATTGAGTTCTATATACTAAATTGAAGTTACAAAATGCCAATTTATGAACTACTGCGCTACGGCGAGTTCATTTAAATTAAGTTAAATATAAACGTTTAAAAATTTCATTTATAAATAAAATCCAACTCCATTCCTCAATATTTAAATATAATTTAAAACCATTTTCCAAATCTAACTTAAACATCTCGATTTTCAAGAAACCATTGATTACTTCATTCCGACATGATTCATTGTAGAGAGTCAACTAAATAAGCATTTGAAAATGATTCATAAGAACACAATATAAAATGATCACATACAAACCGCAAAGTACTTTGGTTTCTTTGTTTATGAAATTAACATAGTACTTGTTATGCTGGACTATGTATTAGCATGGTCAGTCATGATACTATATTAGCAACTGAGCTACCTATGGAATTCTTTTACATCAACATGGGAATTTTCAAGCAACACCAGCATAGTGCTTAAACTTTTTGAAGGAAAGAGCTTAATGCTTTCTGTTAACCCTCTTTTTTGGAAAGAGTCTCAACGAGCTAGACCAAAGCCCAAAACGCGCAAACACACATAAGCCGCGCTTCAAGAAGCCCAACAGAAACACAGTCCAAAGCAATCACATGTCGGCCTAAGTCCAGACTAGCCAGAGTGACTGCTCACTCTGGAAGAATAGGTCTCCTGGTCGACCGAGTTTTTCGCCTCTAGATAGAATGCGTCGACAGGTTATATCGGGCCAGCGTGGAAGATTTCTACAGAGCTAGTCCACCTAATATCCCGATTTTCAAGGCAGTAAAGATGGTCAAACCATATGCGGACAAATCTCTACTTTTGATATTCCTCTCCGTGGATGCCACGTCAGCCACTACTTCCGAGGATACTATTTATGCACTGTTTGCTCCAAATTTGGGATCAAACACCAAGGGTGTAAAAGCTACACTTCACCGATTAGGTAAGAATATGGAACCGCGTAGTCACAAAATAGACGGATAAAAACAATTAAAAACAGAAAGGAATTTTTATAGTGGTTCGATTCAATATGAATCTACGTCCACTTTTAACCAATTCTCATTATGATATTCAAACCTACAACATATGAAATTCCCCTCATTACAATCATTTCTCTCTTTTAACTCTCTTTATGATTTAACTTCACTAGAATTTGGCGAAGAAAAGTGGAAAGGCCTTTAGCTTTGTGATGAATCTTCAACCACTCATGTGCTTTAATCCTTTTCCATGATCTTCATACATTTCATAGTGAATTTAGATTCGTTTTTGGCTTCAGAGAGAGTCAGAGAAGATTGGACATCCTTTGAATGGTGTCTGAGAGATTTTCTATGTAGCTTGCACGAGATTGAAGGTACTTAGATTCAATTGTGGAGAGCTATCATGATCATTGACTTAGATTTGATCTTTATGGAGTTAGAAAAGTGTTGATGAATCCATAGAAGCCATTGGAGAAGTTGTAAATGAGTCTTCAATTCGGTAGAGTCTCCCCCTTGGAATGATTTTTTTTAACCCTTCATAATTCATTTATGAGCCTTCTGGTTCCTTGAATAACCCATGCACTATTATAAATGTGCCTTCCGTTTTCGGCATGAATCCAACGACATGAAGTGGATACTCCATAAAACAGCTCGCGACATGGCTCTATGTAAAGAGCTTACGATCCGACTCACACTTTCCCAAGATGAATGATTCATTATGTCATGGCACGTGTCCCATATTCCCTATAACCTGGTGTTCACTTGTATTCAGAACGACTTGGGGTGTGCATATATTAACGCGTGTTACTTTATCTTCCCAATAATACACAACGCCCTGATTCTTATTCACTTAGCAAGGTTATTCTCCTTAGTCCATTTGCAGATGCCACATTGGATCCCTTGTATAGCTGTCAAACTATCTTGATTTGCGACATAAAATGGCTTTAGTAACGTGTGCAACATGTCTGTGCACGACATGGGTTCTCTGTATCGGAGTATGACATGAAAGATGCGGTTTGGCTCATCATAGCCAACGACATGAAGGAATGATGCCAGCGTCATGCTCTCATTTCCTACACGACATGCTTTTCAGCTGTCATGGGCCCACAAGGACATGAGCAACATGATCATTGTACAGTACCGTACCAACAAAATGAACTCAATGCCATACGACATGAAAGCCACGCCATTTGACATGGTTTTGGTCATGTTATATAATCTCAACCCGACCGTTGTTCTTTACTTTGCTTTCGTGTGCCACATGTATCCTAGTTTTGCGGTATGAAATACTCCATAACACGGAATGGTGTTAATATAATTATGAGTAGCATGCCTAGTACTGACGACATGCTTTAATACACTATCAAGCCACGACTTAACTCCCTGTGTCTGAGCAAACGACATGGAGTGAAATGGATGACTCGACTTATGTCGTGTCGACGACTTGTTGCGCATGAACGATTTGGATTGGGCAGGCGACATGGTATGAAGCAACTTGACATATGTGCATGCGACTTATATCTCATGTCGTATTAACGGCTTATAACCATGTCATAGAAACGATTTGAGTCAGCGATGCTGTGCGTAATCATCCGTAAATACCTCTTAGTTCTGAATCGCGTTCTGAGAACGGGATTAACATTTTCCCCTCGAAGCTTGTATTTCTCGATTGAGGAATGCGCGCTTCGAAATGAACACAATTTTCTTCTAGATTCAATCGTAGCTTTTTTGTCTGTTATAGCAAACCATTCTTCGGATTCATATGCTTCGTGTTACCTGTTTTGTAATTAAAACAAGCACCTATGCAACTTTGGACTTATACTCACCATCGACTGTCCACATCGATGGTGGATCAATTAATAATTTAAAAGGATATATAGCGAACCTTATTTTGAATTGAATAAAATATCTACACAGAATCGTTCTACTCAGTGGTTTATAACTCACTGAATATTATCTGTACAAGTACGATATTCGAATTCACATTAAGTGCTTAACATCAGCTAATCGATTAGAACCGACTGTGGATTTCAAGCACTATCGTTTCGGTGACTTGAATGATGGCGTACGATATTTCTTATTCGAGAAATACGTTTCTGAGAGATTTTTGGCTTTGTTTCAGAGAAGACTTGGATATTTATGCCCCTGCTAAGGGTAGACTTCGGGTTTTAGTGCCCAATAATCCTGCCATGTCTGAAATGTTCAGATGTCACGTGAATAGATTTTCATTCTTCACGCTATGCAAATGAATTCTCATTCTTCACGTTACGCAAACAGATTCGCATTCTTCTCGTTTGATCATATCAAACACTACGCAAATGGATTTTCATTTTTCACATTTGATCATATTAAACGCTACGAAAATGGATTTTCATTCTTCACGTTAGATCATATCAAACGCTACGCAAATGGATTTTCATTCTTCACGTCTGATCATATTGGATGCTATGCAAATGGATTTTCCATTCTTCACGTTTGATCATATCAGAGGCTACGCAAATGGATTTTTCATTCTTCACGTTTAATCATATCAAACGCTACGCGAATGGATTTTTCATTCTTCACGTTTGATCATATCAAACGCTACGCTAACGGATTTTCATTCTTCACGTTTGATCATATCAGATGCTACGCAAATGGATTTTCATTCTTCACGTCTGATCATATCAGACGCTACGCAAATGAATTTTTCATTCTTCACGTTTGATCATATCAAATGCTACGCAAATGGATTTTTCATTTTTCACGTTTGATCATATCAAACGCTACGCGAATGGATTTTCATTCTTCACGTTTGATTATATCAAACGCTACGCAAATGGATTTTCATTCTTCACGTTGATCATATCAAACGCTACGCAAATGGATTTTCATTCTTCACGTCTGACCATATCAGACGCTACGCAAATGGATTTTCCATTCTTCACGTTTGATCATATCAAATGCTACGCAAATGGATTTTTCATTCTTCACGTTTGATCATATCAAACGCTACACGAATGGATTTTCCATTCTTCACGTTTGATCATATCAAACGCTATGCGAATGGATTTTCATTCTTCACGTTTGATCATATCAGACGCTACGCAAATGGATTTCCATTCTTCACGTCTGGTCATATCAAACACTACGCAAATGGATTTTTCATTCTTCACGTTTGATCATATCAAATGCTACACGAATGGATTTTCATTCTTCACATTTGATCATATCAGACGCTACGCAAATGGATTTTCATTCTTCACGCTGATCATATCAGACGCTACGCAAATGTATTTTTCATTCTTCACGTTTGATCATATCAAATGCTACGCAAATGGATTTTTCATTCTTCATGTTTGATCGTATCAAACGCTACGCGAATGGATTTTCATTCTTCATGTCTGATCATATCAGACGCTACACAAATGGATTTTTCATTCTTCACGTCTGATCATATCAAACGCTACGCAAATGGATTTTTATTCTTCACGTCTGATCATATCAGACGCTACACAAATGGATTTTTCATTCTTCACGTCTGATCATATCAAACGCTACGCAAATGGATTTTTCATTCTTCACGTTTGATCATATCAAACGCTACGCGAATTGATTTTCATTATTCACGTCTGATCATATCAGATGCTACGCAAATGGATTTTTCATTCTTCACGTTCGATAATATCAAACGCTACGCAAATGGATTTTCATTCTTCACGTTTGATCATATCAAACGCTACGCAAATGGATTTTTCATTCTTCACGTTTGATCATATCAAACACTACACAAATGGATTTTCATTCTTCACGTTTGATCATATCAAACGCTACGCGAATGGATTTTCATTCTTCACGTTTGATCATATCAACCGGTACGCAAATGGATTTGGTGGCTGTTATATCGTTTTGCGGGGCGACCATCAGTCCCTTTGTCAGATGCTCGACTTAGCATGCTATTCTAGTTTAGGAACTGAAGCTCTGAACCTCCCACTTAGGGAAGTGCCCCTTCGGTAAAAGTTTCAGCTCTCGTGCTTGTTTGTCGTGGCACTTGTTCGCTGTTTGAATCTTGGTGACTTTCCCGTTCGCTTTTCAAGGCAGTGGTTTTCTTATTTTGCATTTGTACATGTTGATATTTTCAACATTCGCCTCTTGAGCTAACGTTGTTGGGGTCACGATGTTACAGGAGCAAGCGCTCGACAAAATGGCCTGCAATATGAAACCATCTTTTAAGAAAGTTTTGATTTGGCATATAACTTTGCAAACTGGAAATTCATTCAAACATATATGCTTTTATTCATAGAGCTAATGTTCAGTGCATCACTTGCAGATTATTATAGACTGTTTACATGAAGTTTTGAATATAACAGAAAGTAAAATGCAAAGTAAAGCATGAACTAAAGCGAGTAATAGAGCATGAAGTAAAGATGTAGCGACGTTGATTGCTTATTCCGAGCTACTCCAATGGGAGTATGGTCAGTTGTTATCAGTTGATAATCGGCCTTGGCATGATTTGTGCATAAGCTATGTTGCTTGGTCTAGACTAATCATTTGACGCCCCTTGTCCCTGGGGAGCAGCAAAAGGATTCATGGCTTGTGGATTCTTTACATACTGCTGTAACCTGTTTTTCCTGATCAACTCCTCAATGAGGTTCTTTAGGTGTTGGCACTCATTAGTGCTATGACCATGCTGGTTATGAAATCTGCAGAACTTCCCCGAGTTTGATGCTTTATCGCTTACCCTTATCGGATTTGGCTCTGCATACTCTTCAGAACTTTTTGTTGCAAGATAGATATTTTTAGGCGTGTCATTCAAAGGCGTTAGCTCTGATGAGTTGAAAAGACGGGACTTCTTATTAGTCTTGTTGTCGTTTCCATCATTGGTTCACTTCTGCCCCTGATTACTCTTCTGGTTAGGTTGGACAGCCTTTTTTTAGGAGCTTCAAGGAGTTGATGGCCATCGATGACCTGACGGGGTATAGGATTATCGTCCACTCTCATGTACTCCTCCGCCTTCTTATAGAACTTGTCAAGCGCAGTCGGTTCCTTCATCTTTATCTATCTTCCGAATTCGCTTGTTTTGTCTATAGCGTCGAGTAAGGCTATGAGAATTATGCGTGGCTCTGGATTCCTCACTTCAGACAAAGCAACATTGAATCGACCGAGGAAGACTTTGACAGTTTCCCCTGGATTCCGCTTCATTGCTGAGAGTGTTATAACATCCTTGGCTTTAGTAGCATAGAGGCGGAACCGCTCCTTGAACTTTTTGGTGAGGTCAGAAAACCGATCGATGGATTTGGGTGGCAGCTTCGTGAACCATAATGATGCAGCACCTTCTAAGTAGAGAGGAAAGTACGTGCATCTCATCTCATCGGTTTCCTTAGCTGCACTCATATGCCATTCGTACTTGAATAGGAAGTAGTTGGGATCAACAAGGCCGTTGTATGAAGGCAAAGTCGGTGGATTAAACTTTTTAGGGAATTTTGCTTTGAGGATTCTTTCGGGGAACAGTGTCCTGTCAGGGGAGAAGTCCCATTATCTTTCTTCGTCTTGGCGAGCTTGATTCTTTTTCATGGCTCGTTCTATCATGTCTGAAATGTATTCTTCAGTGTTATGGCACTCGGTGAAGCTGAGCTCTTTACCAAATGTTCGTCTAGGCATATGATCTTGATTAGAGAGCTTAGGCCCTTTGCCTTCTCGACGAAGAGGTGCCCGCGTGATAGGATTAGCGGCTTTTCGAGTGTTCACTTCGGAATGGTTCTTAGCTTTTGATCTCAATTCTTCTATGTTAACTTCGTCCCTGCCACTTGTCCAATCATAATCGTCTTCCATATTGTCGTTGTGGTTATGACCGGAAGCGGGCGATTTGTCATTCTCGTTGAAATTAACTAGGACTTTCAGAGGGGCTTGAATTGGTTGAGCATTTAGAAGAGGGTTCATTTTCTCTATTAAAGCATCATTATCATCCATCAAAGTTTTATTTGAAGTTTCAATTCGGCGGTTCACGTTGGCAATAGCGGCGTTTAGTTCATTTCTAGTCACGCCAGCTCCACTTATCGAGTTTTCACCAACATCGAAACGGTTAGTAAGCGGTGTCTCTTCATTAGCAACATTATCGACGTTATCGACATTTTCCACATCTTTATTTAAGGTTTTCTTGGATTTTGCCATGATTTCGGAGAAGGATGCAACTTAGAGCTTTAATGCATGGATCTCAACTTTGAGAGAGTGCGAGAAGAGGTAGGAGATGCGAGCGCGGCCCCACGATGGGCGCCAAATGTTTGCTCCAAATTTGGGATCAAACACCAAGGGTGTAAAAGCTACACTTCACCGATTCGGTAAGAATATGGAACCGCGTAGTCGCAAACTAGACGAATAAAAAAAAGTAAAAACACAAAGGAATTTTTATAGTGGTTCGATTCAATATGAATCTACATCCACTTTTAACCAATTCTCATTATGATATTCAAGCCTACAACATATGAAATTCCCCTTATTACAATCATTTCTCTCTTTTAACTCTCTTTATGATTTAACTTCACTAGAATTTGGCGAAGAAAAGTGAGAGGCCTTTAGCTTTGTGATGAATCTTCAACCACTTATGTTCTTTAATCCTTTTCCATGATCTTTATACATTTCATAGTGAATTTAGATTTGTTTTTGGCTTCCGAGAGATTTAGAGAAGATTGGAGATCCTTTGAATGGTGTTTGAGAGATTTTCTATGTAGCTTGCACGAGATTGAAGGTACTTAGATTCAATTGTGGAGAGCTCTCATGATCATTGACTTAGATTTGATCTTCATGGAGTTAGAAAAGTGTTGATGAATTCATAGAAGCCGTTAGAGAAGTTGTAAATGAGTCTTCAATTCGGTAGAGTCTCCCCCTTGGAATGATAACTTTTTAACCCTTCATAATTCATTTATGAGCCTTTTGGTTCCTTGAATAACCCATGCACTATTATAAATGTGCCTTCCGTTTTTGGCATGAATCCAACGACATGAAGTGGTTACTCCATAAAACAGCTCGCGACATGGCTCTACGTAAAGAGCTTACGATCTGACTCACACTTTCCCAAGATGAATGATTCATTATGTCATGGCACGTGTCTCATGTTCCCTATAACCTGGTGTTCACTTGTATTCAAAATGACTTGGGGTATGCATATATTAACACGTGTTACTTTATCTTCCCAATAATACACAACGCCCTGATGCTTATTCACTTAGCAAGGTTATTCTCTTCAATCCATTTGCAGATGCCACATTGGATCCCTTGTATAGCTGTCAAACTATCTTGATTTGCATCACGAAATGGCTTTAGTAACGTGTGCGACATGTCTGTGCACGACAAGGGTTCTCTGTATCGGGGTACGACATGAAAGATGCGGTTTAGCTAATCATAGCCAACGACATGAAGGAATGATGCCAGCGTCATGCTCTCATTTCCAACACGACATGCTTTTCGGCTGTCATGGGCCCACAAGGATGTGAGAAACATGATCGTTGTATAGTACCGTACCAACGACATGAACTCAACGCCATACGACATGAAAGCCACGCCATTTGACATGGTTTTGGTCATGATATATAATCTCGACATGACTGTTGTTCTTTACTTTGCTTTCGTGTGCCACATGTATCCTAGTTTTGCGTTATGAAATACTCCATAACATGGAATGGCGTTAATACAATTGTGAGTAGCATGCCTGGTACTGACGACATGTTTTAATACACTATCAAGCCACGACTTAACTCCATATGTCTGAGCAAACGACATGGAGTGAAATGGATGACTCGACTTATGTCGTGTCGACGACTTGTTGCGCATGAACGATTTGGATTGGGCAGGCGACATGGTTTGAAGCAACTTGACATATGTGCATGCGACTTATATCTCATGTCGTATTAATGACTTATAACCATGTCATAGAAACGATTTGAGTCAGCGATGCTGTGCGTCATCATCCGTAAATACCTCTTAGTTCTGAATCGCTTTCTAAGAACGGGGTTAACATGCCTAGTTGAATCAGCCTTCCAGCCGCAACTCAAGCCAACAGATGGATTCCACGTGTCTAGTCCTTCCCGAAATGGCTGGACCATATCGCAACAGCCCAAGCTATATTCTCCGCCTATAAATACCTCTAAGCTTAAAGAAGAAGGGGGACTCTCCCTTTTTCTACAAATTCCATTGCACTTCAATTCTGAAGTTCATCTCTCTCAATTTTTCTCAAGAAGAAGGGAAATAGTTATCTTCTTTCCTTTCTTCAAACAAAGCATTGTACTTGTAATCAAAAAAGAGAAATAATATATAAAGTGGACGTAGGCATAGTCTTTGCCGAACCACTATAAAAATTCTATGTGCGCTCCCCGTTCTTTTACTTTTATTTCATTTTTAATCTTTATTCGTGTGTTGATCGCACGATTGGGGGTTGATCGTCACTAGTGACCAACTTTTGACGTCAACACTTTGGCGCGCCAGGTAGGGGCTGCGCACCTACATCGCCATCGAGCCTTTGTACACTTTAGCCCATGGCGAACAAACGAAAGAAAGATGCAACATCCTTGTCGCGCAAACGCCGATGCAGCCGATACAAATGCTGTAGAAGTAAGCCACGAAGTCTCCTCTCATGACGATATGTCTCGATTCCTAACCCGGGACGACATGGATTAAAATCATGGTCGAGCTCAGAGACCATATGACATCCCAGGGTAAAGTCCTCGAACAACAGCAGCAGTTGATGGATCACCATCTCAGTCGATTGGAAACAGGAGTGAGCGCTTCAACATCAATTTCTCCACCGACCGAAGCTGGGGCAACAACCGATCTTCGGTCTGCATGGAATCAGGCCAATGATCAGGCTACACCTTTATTTCATCCTGGTTTGGTCCCACCAACCGATCGACCCCAGCCGGGAGTTTCACTTTGAGCAACCAGCGCAGTTGCAGCAGCAGAACTTCAGGAGGCAGGCGATCAAGATCTAGGTCATCTGGAAAATATACCTCCACTCTTTGTAATATCTCGACCTATCGAATTGGTCGAGATCCCACCGGGTCCACCAGAATCAATTCCATTCCCATTACAACCCGGAATCTTACCGCAGACCAGTCTAACCACTCTTTCCCTTCGGGAAAGATTGGCATAGCCTTCCCTTCGAACGAGGGAAGCCATCCAACTATGCCGGTCCTCACCGTGGCAAAAGAAAACGCTACCGTAGACCCTCCTAACCTCGCTCCTAATGGGGGAAACCCCGGGCTCCGAATATCACATGCTATGCTGGATCAGCCTAGACCCTTTACTATGGGTATGGCTCGACCCACGACTCATCGGGTTCCAGAGGGGCCATTCTGCCCAGAACCACCTGCCAGATCTCACCTTCACTCAACTCTCGGAGGTTGAGCCCAGCCAATGGCCTCCCTTCCGAGCATGCTTTTGTCAGATCATCGTGCAGAACCTCCTCAGGATACAGAATTAAATTCATGGCAACGACTCCTCGGAGATGGGAGTCAGCTTGCAAGCATCATCCGACGCTTCACTCGGGGCAATTCTTCATAGTAAGACATAGACAATGTCAATCGCAGTCCCTTCACCAAAGTAATTAGAAATTCTCGAAACCCTCTGGACTTCAAGTTCCCAGCTATCGAGCCATACAATGGTCTCACTGACCCGACCATTCATCTCATGCGATACATGCGACATATGGAAGTACTTGGTGCCTCGAGTAGCTTCATGGCTAAGTGCTTTCCCCTCTTTCTCACGGGTATAGCCGGTATGTGGTTTCGGCAGCTAACAACGGAGTCGATCAACAGCTGGAATACTCTGGTCACCCGCTTCATCGAACAATTCCGAGTACATATTACTCGACCGAAAAGTTCCATGTTCTTATCTACCATCAAGCGGCGATCCGGAGAGATGCTAAGATCCTTTCTTGAAAGATTCAACGCGGCCGTGACATCTGTCGATCGGCCCGAGCCATCGGTGGTACTCATGGCCGCCATCGCGGGAGTCCAGAAGAGATCCGAATTCTCAAACTCCTTAACCATAGATCCTCCCAAAGATATAGATGATTTTTTCTCCGAGGCCGAAAGATTCCTCCGACAAGAGGAGGCCAGCCTTGAAATGGAGAGTCTTGAAGTTCTAGTAGCCAAACAACAAGGTCCATTCAACGGCAACGGCCAAAATAAAGGAAGAGGAAAGGCCTTGGAGAAGAACGAGCACAGTGTCCGACCTCGAAATGAAAAAAAATATGATCGATACACTGAGCTCAATTCCTCTTTGCTCGACATCTACCTTGATATACGCGAGTCCTCCAAGACCATCTCGACGAGAACCGACTCAGATGGAGCTCGACTCTTGCAAGCATTGTATATTCCACAACGTAGCTGGACATAGTACAAATGATTGCCGACATCTGCGCGATCTCATCGAAGGACGAGTCAGGAAAGGGGAGCTCGCCGAATATGTCAAAGATCGCGCCCCGGCCAAGCCGCCGCAACCTTCTGCCCAAGCTCCTCAGGCTGGTCCGCAAGCTCCTATAAATGGAAAGGACCCTGAGACAAGCACCAGCGGCATTATCATTAATTAGATTTTTTATCTTTTCTTTCGATGTATTTCTTTCAATAATAAGGACACCATGATGTACACATGTATGGGGTTAGGGTTTAGCTCCTAGGCATGCGCTTGAATCAATGGTTGTCTCTTTAGAATTTCTTTGTAATAGTTATTCAACAGCTATGAATTTTCTTTTGCAAACATGAGTCATGTTTAAAAATCTCTAAGCCGAGTATGAATAAATGCTCACCCCCTGAGTTATGTGGTCAGCGCGAAAGCCCACCACCTTTTTCTAAACACTTGCTCTCTTTTCTCTTTACCCTGCTAACATTCACAGCTCGCTGGACAAACTAACTAAATACATGTCGAGCATTAAAAACACTTGCCTAAGCCGAGTATGATGACTGCTCGCCACCTCACTAAGCCGAACCTGGATTAGCGTTCGCCACTAAGCCGAGCTTGGTTTATGCTCGCCACCAAGCCGAACCTGGATTAGCGTTCGCCACCAAGCCGAGCGTGGTTTATGCTCGCTACTAAGCCGAGCATGGTTTATGCTCGCCACCCTCTAAAGCCAAGTGGAATAAAATGCTCGACCCACCGCCCTCCTCCGAAATGAGGATGGTTTGTTTTGTATTTGCAGGAATCAACTCTCATACAGATGGCGATCATCACCTCGGCCTTAATACGGTTCCCGATAGTTGTTGGTTTTCCGGCCCTAATACAACTTGGAATGGCCGTCGGTTTTCTGGCCTTAATACAACATCGGACCGTCGGTTTTCTGGCCTTAAAATGGTCTGGCGTGACCATGGAAGATCGAGCGTTTATGCTTCGGTCCAGATTTCAGAACACATCTCCCTCTATCGATGAAGAAATATTCTAAGGGGTCCAGATTTCAGAACACATCTCCCTCTATCGATGCGTCGACCGGTAATATCGGGCCAGCATGGAAGATGTCTGCAGAGCTAGTCCACCTAATATCCTGATTTTCATGGCAGTAAAGATGGTCAAACCATATGCAGACAAAGCTCTACTTTTGATATTCCTCTCCGTGGATGCCACGTCAGCCACTACTTCCGAGGATACTATGTATGCATAGTGGAATCAGCCTTCCAGCGACAACTCAAGCCAACAGATGGATTCCACATGTCTAGGCCTTCCCGAAATGGCCGGACCATATCGCAATAGCCCAAGCTATATTCTCTGCCTATAAATACCTCTAAGCTTAAAGAAGAAGGGGGACTCTCTCTTTTTCTGCAAATTCAATTGCACTTCAATTCTGAAGTTCATCTCTCTCAATTTTTCTCAAGAAGAAGGGAAATAGCTATCTTCTTTCCTTTCTTCAGACAAAGCATTGTACTTGTAATCAAAAAAGAGAAATAATATATAAAGTGGACATAGGCACCGTCTTTGCCGAACCACTATAAAAATCCTGTGTGCGCTCCCCGTTCTTTTACTTTTATTGCATTTTTAATCTTTATTCGTGTGTTGATCGCACGATTAGGGTTTGATCGTCACTAGTGACAAACTTTTGACGTCAACACTTTCTCATATTTCGAAATTGACATTCTTAAAAGATTGGCTGGATACAAATCATTTCGGCCAAAATAGTAACAAAGCCATAGTACATCAATGGCCTAATCACAGGGTAAAAACGAAATTTAACTCAGCGTTAAAAGCTTAAAAAATGATTATTTTATAATGAAAAGACATACTATTAATACGATATTAATATAACACGTGATAATTAATGGCCTCCAAACAGATGTGAAAGTATCAAGTGGAAACAATAAAAATTTGCTTAACTTTTAAGGAAATACATACTGAATATTGATAGTATATATTATTTGCAAATTTTTGATTTTAGTTATTTGAACATTATTTAAATTTCTTACTTATTAAACATGTTTGTAATAAAAACTAATGACTCAAATATCCCATTCCAAAATAAATAAAAAGTAAATAAATTATGCCACTAACTTTTTTTATTACAGGAGTATGTAGAAGCATACAACTTTAAATCGACGAGCTCATTACAATATGACGCATGCATCAAAACATGGAAACAAACATTTAGAATCCAAAATAAGACGCACATCCCCATTTTTTGGTTATCTTATAGCATTGAATGCATCCGAACACTAAGGTTTTAGATGATAACATATTCAAGATTTAATGGGCGATTACATTATTTATGTACATGGTCACATAAACATCATATTATGAAAGTAAAACTAAAGAAAACAATAAATTTTTTGGCAAATAAATATTTTATTTGAATTACTGAGCACAGATTATAAAATATAGAAATGTTGGTGTGCTGGTTATACCAATTCATTTAACTTATAAACAAAAAATATGTACCTTATTTTCCACATTTTCTTCAGGCATGTTTGTTGAATTTATTACCCAACATATTTCTCAGTTTCATTTTACTGTAAGAAAGTTGGGCAGTGCATGAAGTTAAAATTGAAGAGGCTAACAAATAACTTATACTTAAATTATATAGATTAACTAATCTATGTGTTTTAGTTAATAGTAAATAGTAGTTTCATATTAAAAATACCCTTTCAATTTGAATAACAAATTGTATTTTCAGCTATGTTGGTAGCTTTTTCCTGATTATTTGATGAAATAGACAGAAAGAAATTAAGTTTTAGCATAAAGCTACATGGTCTGAAAAAGAGATCAATTAACTAGTTTTATATGGACTAAATATTGTCATTAATTGCCATTTCTATTTGGCATAAGTTTGATATTTTATTTATCCTTTCTAGCGAAGCCGAGGGTTTCATTCATGGCATGATAGAACAAATCTGTATGTTTTACTTTAATTCAAATCAAGCTGGGTACTTCTCACATGCAAACATTTTCATTGCCTTTTATTAGAGAGGGAAACAATATGAAGATCTCTTTGCCCAAAATGAGTGAAGTTACATTTATAAATTATCATCTTTACTCACACTCGGGTAAGCAGAAAACCATAGATCATATATAAATCCCGCGACTGACACCCATTTGAATGGAAATAAGAAATCACATAGAAACCACGAGAATCACACTCGGTTAATCATAATCAAGAATCATAGCAACCCCGAGACTCACACTCGGGCAAACAGAATGTCAGATATCATATCTAAGATTAACAGAAACCCCAAGACTCGTGCTTGGGTAAAAAAAAATCAGAAATCACAACAACCCCGAGACTTACACTCGAGTAAATAGAAATTAGAAATCACATAGAAACTTCGACACGCAAACTCGGGTAGAAAATCAGAAATCATATGTAAACGCCGAGACTCATACCCAGGTAATTAGAAATGGGAATCCTGAAACTCATGCTCGGGTAAACAAAAAGCAAAGATTCATATAGAAACCTCGTGACTCACATTCGGGTAGAAAATCTGAAAACATATATAACCCCGAGATTAACATTCGGGTAAGCACAAATCAGAAAATCATATGGAACCCCAAGACTCACACTTGGGTAAAGTGAAATCATAAATCCATATCAAAGAACCATATCTTAACTAAGAGTTATTAAGGAACATCATAGCTCAATAAATTACCCTAATAAAGGCAAAGATGAATCGTAGAAGGTTAATTAAGGATCGTCCAATGAAAGCATCACAAACCATCCAACAATCATATATGTGTATAGTGTCAACCTATCCAATCATTATAGGAAGTAATCAAGCAACCATAAATTATATAAGGTTCCTCGGAGGTTTACTCAGAGAAACCATACGATCGAAAGAGTCATAAATATACCGGTGGATAACTTCTCGGACACATATGTAGAAGACTACCTTCGAAATAAATTAATTCTATCTTGAACCAAATAGTCAGTTAGTTGTAGTTCCATTCATTTTTCAAACCATTTGACCTTCTGGCAGTAGTTCCATTCAATTGTTTCATCATCTAACCATTCAGCAGGTAGTTCCATTCAACCGCCCAAATTTTCAATTGTTTAGTCGTTTAGAATATAGTTCCGTTTGGTTATTTGAATTGAAAATCGTTCAACGAGAAGTTTCATTGGGTCATTTGGCTATCGATAGTTTAGCGAGAAGTTTCATTTGATTATTTAGTCATAGGGTATCTAATGTCTAGTCGTATTCCTAATACCCAGGATATGCGAATGAATGATTACTATCTAAAAAGAGTCACATTGGTCCCCCTATATGGGAAGATGTAGAAAATACTATCCCCACATAGCGGTACTATAATTTGTAGGTGGTGTTAGCCTTACTTGGGAGGCAACTCCACAAGATGGAGATGTAACTTTGTTTGTTAGCCCTACTTAGGAGGAAACTCCATTAGGCGGAGATTTAACATTGTGGCTTCTCTTCATGAAAGCTTTATTTGCTACTCCTCTTCTGGAGGCTTTGTTTGACACTCCTCTTCTGGAAGGTTGTGTTTGTTGTTACTTCTCCCTCTTTGGAAGCATTGTTTGTTGCTCCTCTTCTGGGAGGTTTAGTTTGTTGTTGATTCTCTCTCCAAAGGCATTGTTTGATAGTGTCTCTCTCCCAGTAGCTTTGTTTGTGTATCTTCTCCCTCTGGAAGCTTTAATGATGTAGCTTCTCCCCTTGGATGCTTTGTTTGTGTAGCTTCTCCCTCTGGAAACCTTATTTGTTATTCCTTTTCTTCTAAAGGCTCTATTGGTTCGTCATTCCCTCTGAAGGCTTTATTGGTATCATTTATCAAGGGTAGATTCCACACCTTTCATGCAAGCATTTAAGCATGTCAATACAACATGTTTGACAAAGTTCAAGAAATTTTGAAATAGTGGAGATAAGATTTAGAAGAATCTTATTTAAGTCGAGCTATGACGTGTGCTTAATCATTTCTTTGTTGCATGTTTATATGGACAGGTTCCACCAATGCTTGTCATTGATTGATAACTTTGTCATGCATTGTGCTCATTAAGGTCTCCCTTTTGAGCTTTCGTTTCATTCTACGGGATGAGTCATAGGCAGTGGTAGGGCGCGCTTTAGGTGCTCCCCTTGAGCTCTTGTTGTATGCATAAGCTTGAACAGATTTTGGTTTTTACCTATAAAGGCACTCGAACTTGTATTAATATTTGTTTAATTAAAAGCAAGCTATAAAGTGAAAAGACTAATGAAAGTAAGTATTTGAGATGGAAGACTGATTGTTAATTTCTCATTCCCATGTCGTGTTGTCTCTGACCAGCTACCCACTAGTCTTACTTCGAATTTCTCAAATTAGCTTCCTTTTCTTTTTGGATTGATTTCTTTTTATCAAACTCCAACAATGTCAGGTTTTTTGTCCCTTTGTCTTGTGATAAGAGAAATAATCTTTCCTTTGGTTCAAATTCGTAGAACCTTCAGTAAGGGGGTTGGAACCAAGCCCTTCTTCCTTCTATTCTTGCTTCAAGCTTTACCCTACGTTAAGTATTTCTTCCATAAGAATGAATTTATCAGCTTTGGAATATAAATCATTCAAGCTTTCATATTCACTTAAGGTAAGCTCATTCCAGAAAGGTGTAGGTGCGAGCAACCCTGAATGTGCAGCTATTAACTTTTCTCTATCCATTGCTCCATCTACTTTGAGCGACTCGACATGAAATCTCTTTAGATGTTTATCAAGAAATTCCTCAGATCCCTGTTCGATAGTGGTTAAATCATGAATGCTAATCTTTGGATCCTTCCACACATGGAATTCTGAACTAAATGTAGTAGATAATTGTTTCCAAGTGGTGGTGATTGGGCCATGGTAATGTTTGCACCATTTGATAGCTTCTCCACGAAGCGTTGTTAGGAAGATCTTGTAACGTAAGGTTTCAGGTGTGTTATGTAAATCCATGTAGTTTTCAAAGACAAAAAGGTGGTTTTCTGGGTCCGTAGTTCCATCATACATAAGTGGTTTCATTTTCATATCAAATGAAGCTCTATCTGTTTTTATTTCACTGGGGAAGGTGATTCCTTTTAGATTCCTATATTTTTGTAACATGGGGCTCTTGCTTTCTTTTAAACCGTCTACTCCATTTAGTAATTGGTTGCTTCCATGCGTAACTGGAATGTTATGTAGGCTTGGTGTAGTTATAACTTGGGCATTAACCCATTAAGGTTATATCGTTCTAGAATTCATTTCATAAGGTTCTGCTTCAAAAGACCTTTTGACTACATTTTCTTCAATCAACCTTCTTTCAATATCGATTTGTTAAGCTAAATGCAATACCTCCAACTCATAACTCGCTCCTTTCTTTGGGCTTGAAGGTTCCCCGTTTGTAAATCTGCTAAGCTGAAGTCCGGAAGTATACCATCTTCTAGGGTGGATGATGCAATGAATTCTTGCTCATTATTCTTTCTCAGTCTAACTATCTTCCATGGGTATTCAGAGTTTTTTTTAATGATAGAATGGGAAGTAAGGTAAAGGCCTTATGCCGGAAAGGAGAAAGTATGGATGGAAGGCTTAAAATAGGGACGACGGTCGGAGAAACGAGGGCTGACAAAGTGGCTAAAGTATAGGAAATAAGGTTGGAGACCAAAGGTTACACTACTCTTTAAATAGCTTGGATCACTAATGCCTTAAGTAGTTGATTTGTAATCACAAGCTCTTTACCAAGACTATTCTTCTCTAACTTTGTTTTGTCAAAGCTTTGTCCAACCCGGGAAGGAACAACATAGTTAGAAACATAGAAAGGTTATCCAAAGGTCTAAAGGTAGGAATAGAGGGACGAAGGTTCGAGCCCTCCTTCTAGTTCCATAATGTTAACAGTATTTTTCGTTAACACCAGAGATAGGTCCAAGGAAATGGAACTAAGGGAGAAATGGAATTATTCAATTCCCACAAGATTGAGTTAGTTCACCGTTTCATAGATATCAAAGTCAAGAAGCCCGAAAATTAGTTACTCTTCCATCAAGGGATGAGTATCATGCTTACGAGACTTAAGGACCAATAGTTACCTTAGGATAAGGGTTTCGAAAGCTCGTTACAAGTTAGGAAACAAAACGGTTTGTGGAAGGGAGTTTGGGAGACCAAGGTTCAAGGATAAGGATCCCGTAGGAAGCTCTTATTGAGAGGAAAGCATGAGGTAGTTAGGAACCCGTTGAATAAGTTAGGTGGTGAAACGTAAAATAGCATAGCACAGTAATATACCATAGAATACGTAAAATATTAATGAACACATCAATTTATAGTAGTTCGGTTTGGATTGAACCTACGTCCACTTTAAGGGCTTTGATGATTTTATTCATAGATGAGGCTACATAGAAAATCCCCAAATCGATTTACAAATTAGGGTTTTCTCTCTAGGAAATGAGAGCAAGATCATGGAATGAGGAAAAGTCCCACCAAAATGAGTTCCCTAGGGTCTTATTTATAGGCAAAATGGGGCCCCTTTTGGTGTGAACTCAGCACGAGCCTCTATCGGATGCAGAAACAAGGTTTCAGCCGCTTTTGTGAGTTCCAGTTCCGACAAAAAGGTCTCGGCCGCCTTTCTTCTTATGGAATGTCTTTGTTGATATCTTCTGGCCTTTGGAATATCAATCTTGAGCTTTTATAAGTGGTTCTTCTGTCATACCTTTTAGTAGCTTGGTCTCAGAATCTGAGGGTATGACTTTGGTGGCTCTCGGTTTCGAGATCACTGGTCTCGGTCCGCATCTATACCTTCTAGTCTCGGTTTCCGGTATCTGAGAACTTGGCTTTGTGATAGCAGCCTCCAACATACCTCTGGTGACCTTTAAGCTGCTTCCTGGTGACGGTTTATATAGCTCTTTGCTTCCTCTTAGCTTAGCTATCGTCTCTATAGCTTTCTCTTGTCGGTGAAGGTGTCGGAACTAAGTACGTTATAGTGTATGCCTCCTTTTCCCCCTGACAACCTTTTGTTTCGGTCCTGATCTGGTGACAACTTTATCGTTGACTCCTTTCACATGACTGAAAACTTTCTTCTAGTGTTAGTGTTGGTTATTGAGTTAAGTTGTGCCAGTAGCCCTCTGCTTTATCTTGCCTGGTGTAGCGCTTTCCCTTTAGGGTCTTAAAGCCGTAGGTTTATATGCTTTCGGTCAACCATTATTATTAGCTTCCGGTAGCATGTGGAATTCTTTCGGAGTTTCTTCCTTGTGTTCCCTTTAGAGTCGTCATTGTCTTCCTCCTTCGTATCGGCTCTAAGCTTCCTCCTTCCTGTTATTTTAGAATCTCCATTACTACTTTCAACCTACTGCTATCTGTATTGAACCGATATTGGTGTGCTCTGAATCTTCCTGGCTACAGGTACCTGCTTTCGGTTTGCTATCCGCTCTCGGACACTGCTTCCGGTAGCTCCTTAGATTTTCCCTTTTCCTTAAGATCCTGGTTTCGCTGTCTAGGGCCTTCCGTTCCTTCATGTATAATACTTCCGGTTCTTTGTATTTTGCCAGTCCGATTATTGGTGTTAACAAAACTATTTGTTTTTAAGTGTCATAGATAAAAATTTATCAAATGCATTCAAATTGTCTTCTTGAATTTCATGTAACTACAGGGCATAATACTTTGTGTCTTTGCATATAATTGCGCTATCTCTCTGCAGTGGGTGGTGAATTGACAAGCAATTTCCGTTAGCTTAAAAGGTGCAATGCTAAAGTTCTATCGTAAGCAAGTTATGATCCAAACTTTATCTGTTCTATTAACTGTCATTCGATTGCCCAGATTTTATTTTAAGCAAGTTTGCCAATATAAATGCATTGAACAATAAGAAAGGATATTTATTTATTTCCATCAAAAAGGCTGATATTAGGATGGATTCAAATAAGCAATATGAAAGTATGACAATAACATAAAAGAATACAAATCAAAGAAACATTTAAAATTAGCAATATCCTGAAAGAAGGAAAAAAGGGAAAAAAAATATAACATTATAGCTAAAAATAAATGCAAATCATGTTTCACTTTTTTCCATTTGAATTGGATATTATATGGTAATTTAAAGCATTTAAAATCCAAATTATAAAAAATTAAAATTTTCTTTTAGATTTCTTCTGTTTTTCCAAATTATTATTGATAGTGTTTCCTGGAGCAAGAAGATTGTAATTTGAAACAACAATGGAGTCTTATTAAGTGAGAAGGACCACTACTACAAAAGTGGGCATATTCGACACTAATTTGTGTGCGTTGCATGAAAAGTGTGGCGAAAGCTATGCTTTCTTTGATCTTCTGCAACAATATTCATATGTTGTTGCATTATATGTGAATGCACTGTTGCGGTGGGAATTCTAGTGTTTTGACGTGCAACACCAGTTAAAAGCGTAGCATTACATATATATAATCCAGCTCAGCGATCCGCCTTATCAATATATTAAAACCCCATCCGTAGATGCAAGATTAATCCAACGGTTCAAACCATCTGTTGGTCTGATGATCTTAACGATAGCCATCATCCAATCATTGACAGCCACGTCATTGCATTATTTTGACGAAATTTTGGCGCGATCTTCTCCCTTCACGAAATTGTTTTCTTCTCTATGATCTAATCGTTTTCCCCCTTTTTACTATTGACAAAAATTTAAACCTAAATTCACGTCAGTATCACTCCTCTCCTCGACAGCAAATTCTATTCTGAAAAGGTTGAAGCTTTGAAATGCTTTCTAGCTTTGATTTCTCAGGGCATTGACATCGCAAGTTTTTTCACTCAGGTTCAGTTTGTATAGCACAGTGAATTAGTTACACTTATTATAGATTGGATTATGAGTAATTAGTAAGTAGTTCATTTGTTACACTTTGGAAAACCCATTCGCTTATGAGTAGTTAGTTGCTTGGACATACCAAACTTAGGGAAACCCGTTCGCTTATGAGTGATTAGTCGATGAAATATTAGATTATGAGTAATTAGTTGCGCTTTTACCATTGATTTGGGATTTGGGATTATGCTGAGGTTTATTCGAAAATTGTACCCAGCAATAAACCACGAGAACCGGGCTATTGGCCTGAAAAAGACATTGGTTTATTATAGAGATCGAGCTAGTTAAGGAATGGGGACTGTACAGTCGAAAGTGATTTGCACTTTGCGTTCATTTACATTGACATATAATTGTATGCTTGAGGTTTTGTGATACATATACATGTGTAGTAATGCAGTGTGTTTGCACTGCGGTGTGCTTGAGACTAACAATTTCCCGATCCGGACGAGTCATTCACCCGTATCTTATAACACGCACAGGTTTTTTCCATTTGATTTTGGAAACTACCAATTTCAATGTTTCGATTTTGGAAACATATGCTCAGTTTTGCATCAGTTCATACCATACACATCCAAAAAATGACATACAACTGTATGCTTGAGGTTTTGTGATACAAATACATGTGTCGCACTGCGGTTTTGTGATACAAATACCCGTATCTAACACGCACGCACAAGTATTATAAGGCAGCATCAGTCTATACAATACACATTAGTTCATACCATACACGCACAAGTATACACACACACACAAGTATCATAAGGCAACATCGATCAGTTCATACCATACACGCACAAGTATATACACACGCACAAGTATAATAAGGCAGCATTGATCAGTTCATACCATACACATCCAAAAAATAACATACACATCCACATCCAAAAGTATCATAAAGTTAACTTAATATATACACATCCAAAAAATGAAATTATAGTAGCATCAATTCATACCAGATCAGGGTTGCAGGGCAGTGGAACTTCCAACTGATTCGTTAGGGCTTTGCGGCTGTGGGAGAGCCGGTCCGAAGTGAGCAGCCGCATGTGATGGACCCGCAGCATCAGGACAAGGGGTGAGGTAGTTTGGCCAGTCAAATTCCTGATCAACTTCTATATCTACCCACTGATCATTCCTCTGGTTCATTGGGGCTTGGTTATCAACATGTATGTCATGGGCGGCTTCCGGAAATAAGCTTGGCAAGGGGGGTAGCTCAGCAGCTTCTTGTATCATTGCATTAAATCTTTCATCTGAATCCATTTCCCATTCCCATCCGTAATGATGCAAACATGGAACCACCTCTTCCTCCCTATTGCTCACAAAAAGAAGTTCAGGCCTTGTCCCAGGATGAGCATGGGTACAGCGCTGAACCTTAATGAAGTAAACCTTGTTATTGATTTGAGCAGCAAAAGTATTTATATTGCCAATGCCTTCATAAAATTGCATTTTCAGGTAGAAAGATGTATGGTCATACTGAGACCAGTAACAGTCATCAATTGCAAGCACACGTCCCATTGGCTTCATTACTTCTTCAACAGCAGGAACATTACTCTTTAGGAACTCGGGAAAGCCATCAACTTTAGCCCATGATTCCACTTCTAACGCTGGTGAGGGCTCAAATTCTTCATCAGACCATGATTGCAGGTAAATATCACCACCAGGTTCTGTAAAAACTTTCAACATTAGGGCATGATCACGAATTCTGTACGATGGGCATGATACTAGAAAAGAGTTGTTGGGTATTACCCGTATAGGCCACGAATTATGATTGAGAGCCACCTTAAGAACGTCTTGCACAGCTTCGAAATTCCAATGTCCCTTAATAACAGTGGCTGTGATGTATAGAGACGAGTCCATTGTTTTGGTTTCTTTTTAAAATTTCGAAGATTGGGGTTTAGAGGATATGGAGGAGATGATGTTCTGACGCTGGAAAGGATGTGCGAGGGACCCAATGGATGGTGTCAGGCAGATATGTGAACTGGAAATGCTTGCACAGAAGACGAAGCATACTCAATTCTATTTCTAATGAGGTGGCACGTAGTGACCAATGCTGATTGGTCAACTGTTATAATTGTATGCGTAACTCACTAAGATTTATAAATTAATTAGATGGCCAAATGCACAGATGCATGCACACAGCACATATGCACTTATCAAATTAATAACTTGTAAATTCAAATTGCAGGATCTGAAATGACGTGGGGAGATACAGCCGGCAAGTGGAGGACCTGAAATGACATAGAGATATAGTTTCTGGTTCATGGCATTGCTACTTTGTAGAATGCACACTAATCGTATTTATTGGCACTTGTATTGAAGGTGGTATGTGTTGGCACTTTTACTACTTTTAAATTATGTATTTGATCGTATGTTTTATATATTTGATCGGATGTATTGAAGGCTGTATGTATTGAAGGTTTGAATGTGATGATGAATGTAACAGATGTGTTTCTTCAATGTAAAAAACTGGTATTGCAAAATTTATAATTAAAGCGTTGTATTTGCCTTCTTTTACTGTTGCATTTGCTTTTTTCCTGATGTCGTGTTTCAAGATAATGGTGTCGCATTCCATAATACAGTGATGTTGCATTACGTAAAATAGTAGTAAGTCCACGTGGCACGTAAACGCCACAGCTGACATGGCATGTGACACGTGTGCAGCTGACGTGGAGATCTGACGTGTCGTGTGACACGGTAGCAGCTGACATGGAAAGCTGACGTGGCCGCCGCTATCGTGACCTGGTACCCAGGATCTAACTAATTTTCAAGCAACGCTGAATAATGTTGCATTATGTACAATTAGTGTTGCATTACGTCTATAACGTAACACTTTCTTTCTATGGCAGTAGATGTGCTAAAGCGTTGCCTTAGATGGCTAATGCAACGGCCGCGGATGCCACGCCCCCTGGTGTTGCCTATTTGAAAAAAGGGGCTACTGCAACACTTTTTTGATCTACGGCCACAGTAAAATAGTGTCGAATATGCCCACTTTTGTAGTAGTGGACTTAAAATTGAAATATTGGGTTTATCTTTAATATCCAGGTTGCACCTCAAAATTTCAAAAAAAAAAAAGAAGAGTTTAGCATGTCTTATCCTTGAAATAGCATGTCATAGCCTAGAAGTAGTACATCATAGCATAAAAGTAAAAAAGTTATCTAATTTGCACCTTTAAAACACATTCGACACTTGGACGGACCACAATGCAACTCAAAAGTAAAGAATGCCATGTCATAGCCTGAATAAAACATCCACAAAAATGCTAAAGTAGAATATTTATGGAACTATTTTCCAAAGGGATGAACCATTTTAATGCAGGAATTTGTAAAAATTGAATTGAGCAATACAACTATTTAGGTTCAAACCAAGCATGATACATGGTAGGAAGGACAAACTAGTTAACGTTTCATATTTTATCCATTCAAATGAGTACTTCTCACTACAACAAAAACACCATATTACAACTTTAATTTTACAACGGTGCATAAAGCACCGTTGTAATAGATCCTTTTTTACAATGGTGCAAAACGCACTGTTGTAATAAATGTTTTTTACAACGGTAAAATAATCACTATTGTAAAGAACATATATATTACCATATCACAACTTCAATTTTACAACGGTGCAATAAGCACCGTTGTAATAGATTCTTTTTTACAACGGTGCAATAATCACCGTTGTAATAGATTCTTTTTTACAACGGTGCAATAAGCACCGTTGTAATAGATTCAAATTATATAAATATTTAATTATAATTAATAATAAATAATAAACTTAGGAATCAATAATATTTATTAATTATTATTAAATAATTAGTAAATAATATTTTTAACAAGTCTTTTTCCTTGTCAGTTAATTATGAATAAATTAAAAATAATTACAAAATGTTTAATTATAGATAATAGTTACTTTTAAATAAAAGAACTAATAATTAATATATAATAAATTCTTTATTTTTTAGACAATAATTATTTAAATAATAATCAAAATTTAATAATCAATATTAAATAATATATAAAAGTTAAAAATAAATATTAAATAATTAAAATAAATATAAAAACAATTAATAATTAAATAAAATAGTATTAATTAATAATCGATGTAAAATTAATATCTAACACATAATACCAAAGTAATTTTGATTAAATATTAATAAGTACCATTAAGTTGTAATAATTAATAATTAAATTTGAAATATGGAATAATTCCTATTAATAATTCGTAACTAATAATTCATTACTAATTAGTAGTTACTCATTAATTAGTAATCAATAATCAATTAACAAAAATAAAACAAAATTCGTGTTTAAATAAACATATTTTTAATTAATAGTTTATGCATAATTCACTATCTCTTTCGTAGCTTCAAAAACGAATTTTGCTTTGGCTCCAAAATTGAATTTGGTCTCCAGACCAAAAATTTCAGCGACTCTTTAACGATATGCAGTTGTAAATATATGTTTCTTTTGCCACTGAACGTTGTAAACAAATCAGGGCCCTAACCTTAAATTTACGTTTAGCTCCAAAATCAAATTTAAATTCCATTCCTCCAAAATTTTGGGTCCATTACTCAAAATTTTGGCTCCATTCCTCAAAATTTTGGCTCCATTCCCCAAAATTTTGGCTCCATTCCTCAAAATTATGGCTCCATTCCTCAAAATTTTGGCTCCTGCTCGAAATTTCCCCCTTTCGCTGACTTTTTTTTTGTCCACTCGTTTTCTTCTTTACAGTATCTTCTCAAAATATTGGTGCCACTTTAATCTCCAATTTTTCTTTCTACTTGTTTTCGATTAGTAATTCAATTAATGGCGTCCTTCACAGGCGACTAATTTCTCTTCCTCCCTACATAACCTTTCCACCCGACCCTCCTTTGAGTGCTCTCGCTTCCCTTTTGCCCATCAATTCCCGAAATTACTCGCCCCACTAATCAAGATTCCGACTTTGTGCCGACTTCAACAACCACGGCGGATCCAGATCGGCAAGAGGTGGAGGCGACACCAACTCGGCAACAACATGAGGGGACTGACGACGACAGGCACCGCTTCAGCGCGACAAGGGACAGCGCTGAGCAAAATGCGAAGCCATTAATTTGTAAGTTCAATTTGATTTCCATTTTGCAATTTTAATTATGCTGGAAAAATAGCAAATGAATTGGGTTGATTTATGCTGCAAATTGCCTAATTGCATAGTTGGCAGAGGAGGATTACGCTGTGCCAAAACGGATTATGTTGATTTTGGGAAGTGGAAACTTAAATTCTATTTTTTATTGCCAATTACAATTTGCAACAATTTGCAAAATTGCAAAATGAAAAAAAATTGAATATGTCAGTTTTTAATTGGCACCAATTGCCAATTATATTGCAAAATTGCAAAATGAAAAAAATTGAATATGTCAGGTTTTTAATTTACAGTAGGGTGATTAAATATGAGTTTGTTCATTATTTACAGAACTTCATTTGCAGGAACATTGTTGGAGAAGGACTTCACTTGTTCAGCTGAAGAAATGGATATATATTTTGGCATCTTTATGAAAGCACATAACTTGTTCGACTTAATGCCTCAACAGTTCCTGCTTCTAAATCTTGTAATCATTATTTGTAATGTAATGAAGCATTGATATATTACCGTGATGATGTATGATTCAGTTTTTGTATTTTGAATATAAAGTTGTAATATTTTTTGTATGAATGGATCCGTTGCTTTGAATTTATATCAATTTGTTTTCTGTTTATTCAGCTTTTGTTGCATTTGCAAAATTTATTTTTTTTAAAACCCAAAAGTCAATCACAACGGTGGAAAAAAGTTGTAAAATATACATATTACAATGGTGGAAAAAGTTGTAAAATATAGATATTACAACGGTGTTGCAACAGTGCAAAAAAGTTGTAAAAGATATTAGTCTATTACAACTTCTTAATACACGACGGTTTGCCCACCGTTGTAAAATGTATATTACAACGGTGTTCCACCGTTGTAATAGGGTCATTTTGTTGTAGTGTCTATAAATCGATGTAGAAAATATTATCAACAATTTTAGATATAAATCAACGTGAATGAATACTAAAAACATAGATGTAGAATATAAAGAAGCATTAATAGCATTAAATCAGAATGAAAGAAATGAAATCGCCAATCAAATAAGGAGTAAATAACATTCAATAGGGGGAACATCATACCTGAACCATAATATATAAATTAGAAGGTTACTCAAATAAAGGATAGATAACATGCAGTACGTGATTATCAAACTTAATTACAAATGAAGGATTAATTACAAAAAAAAGTCCCATATAAAATATATCATAAGCGGTAATAAGGTTTCAAAAACACTAAGCATAAATCTAGAACCAATTGAATGGGGAACACCCCACTGCAGAATGTAAAGAAATATTTTAGTTGTTTAAATACCAAAAAAATTCCCACTATACATTGTTAATGATATTTTTCGTCAACACCAGAGATTGGTCTACAAAAGAAGACCTAATGCGAATCATGTTTCTTAGATGTCAGGGTTTTAAGCCCGAAAACTTAGTTACTCTTCCCTCAATTGGGTGAGCATCACGCTTAAGCGACTCAAGGACCAACAACTATCTTGAGATAACGGTTTCTTAAGCACAACCCCCGATAAGGGTTAAATGGTTTGTAGAAAGGGTTCCGCACTGACTTTGCGGAAGGGTTTAGGTTTGGGTAGGAACTCATAAGCCTGTAGAAAGCACACAACATGCGTTACTGGCAGTAACTAAGAAATTACACAAGAAGCTCATAAGGAAGTGTACTGAGTATTGATCCACTCTTTGTTGATCTTTGACTTGGAATACACAAGTGATTACAACCAAAATCCACGATTTTATTTAGGAATTAGGGTTTACTCTGGAGAAAAGAGTAAAAGAAAGAGAATGAAAAAAATAGTCCAAAAATGAGACCCTTGGGGTCTTAATTATAGAAAAATCGGGTCCCTTTTGCTATTGGGACAACAACACCCCTGTTAGCCGCTTTTTCCTTTGGTCCCGGAAGTTCTGGCTCTCGACTGCTTTTCCTTAGATTCTGAAGGTGTTGTCTATGGATTTTAGATGTTCTTGTTCCTGCTCCCGAGAGGAGGATTCCGGTTAGCGGAACACCTCTTTGATCGCTTGTTCATCCACTTTGTTTTGGTCTTGAGCTTGTTGGTGCAAATGGCTTTCGGAAGATTATAACTTCCGGTCTTGTTACTGATACTTTGTGGAGCTTGTCTTCGCGATTCAAGTGAAAGGTTGTCGAGTCCGCCACCCCTGCAGGTTTCGAAACTAAGCATATTTATGTGGACAACTTGTCTCTCCTTGGGGTTCCGGCGTGCTTTTGGAAGTCTTCCGAAGTGTATCCTTGCCTTTCCAGTAAGTTGCTTCTGGGGGTTTTATAGTTACTTGTTAGAATGTCCTCCCGGTAATCATCTATTAAGGGATATTTTTAAATGGCTCCCGTATGATTCCCTTGTACTTTTGATGTTTTTTCTTTTTGATGTATCGGTATTAAGCAAGTTAATACCGATATTCCTTCCTTCTTTCAAGGTTCCGGTTTGTTGTGTTATGAGTTTTCTTCTTTATTGACTTTCAGTCTTGGGTGACCATCCACTACTTACTAATCGTGCCGAAACCACCCTGCCGGTATCCTTTCTTTGTATAGATTCTGAACTCTTTATTTTAAGAACGGTGTCGATTGTGCGGTTCTCGGATTATTTCATTTATGCTTTCAGCCTCACCATGTGCTTGGCTTCTGCTTACAGAAGACCCTTTTATGTTTGTTGGTGTCTGTTACCCCTTCACCACCAGCCTGTTCTAAATAATTTATTTTTGTAGTAACATTTGCCTCCCCTTCGTAAAGGAGTAATTTCGACTTTCCAAGTCAAACTTCGATGTCATTTAGGTGCTTTACCTCTTTGTCTCTTGATCTCCCCTAATCGAACCCGTTGATTGACTCCTGTCTTATAACATGAATTAATGGTGATTTGGTATAATTACCATAGCTTCTTCTTCTTCTTCCTCGTTTTTTCTAGTCTCATAAATTACTTAAACTAACACTACAACAAAATAACCTATTACAACGTCATTTTTACAATGGGCGTTTACTGCCCGTTGTAGTAGAGTGATATTACAACGCTCTATTCAGGCCCGTTGTAATAGACACCATATACAACGCATTTTTTACAATATGCAGTAATAGCCTGTTGTAATAGAGTGCTATTACAACGTTCTTTTCATATCCATTGTAATAGAAGTCAATTTTACAACGTTCACAAAATGCCCGTTGTAATGGATGTCAATTTTACAACGGTCTTAAAATGCTCGTTATAGGAGGTGCTAATTTTACAACGGACAAAAATGTTAATGGTTCCTTTAAATTAATATTTATTATTTATTAATATTTAATAATTAATCATTAATAATATTATGTTAATCATATATTACTAATTACTAACTATAATATTACATTACTAGTAATACTGATTATATTAATCATATGTTACTAATATTTATTAATTATTAATAATATTATACTAATCATATGTTGCTAACATTTATTATATATTAATATTTAATAAATTATTATTAATAAATAATAATTTATAATAAATAAATAATATTAATAGTAAATTATTTATAGTAATAATTAATATTTATTATTTAGTAATTAATAATTGATAATTGATAATTTCTAATTACTACTAAAGAATTACTGTGTATTTGATAATTTATTTTCAATAATTTATATTAATAAGTTATTTTTTATAATTAGGAAGTGATATTTATTATTTGTTTTCTAGTATTTAATAATGTAAATGTTAGTAATATTTAACGTTTAAAATTAGAAAAAAATTAGAATTTCCGAGACAAATTTACAAGTATTAAAAAAATTAGAATTAAAATTTGAAATTTCGACCAAATTAAAAATAATAATTGTAAATTAACATTTGATACGTTATTCAAAAGTTCAAAAATGTTAAAATAATTTTAGAATTATAAAGTTATAACAGATAATTTTTTTCTGACATCCCCCTTTGGATATATAGTTTTTATTTAGATTTTAAGCGACATTAATATTAGCTTTTTCTTTTGAATTTTTTTCGGTCTATCCCCTAAATTTAAAAACTACGAGGTGTAATTAATAAATTTTAATCTTTATATTGATAAATTTAGCTGATTATTTAAGATATTTCTTTACTCTGTTTTACAAATCTTGTTTGTATTTGTATATGATTACTTAGTAGTTGTAGGTGAATATTTCTTTTTCCTCAACGAGTTTATGAAACAAAAGTTTGTCTAGATACTTCCATTTTCAAAAATTCGCTAACTTTCCAAATTCTTTCCTCCAATTTTTCATTTGCTGTTAACTTCCTTCCCTTTTAAGCCTTTCATTTTAA
Source organism: Allium sativum (assembly GCA_030737875.1). Taxonomy (NCBI): domain Eukaryota; kingdom Viridiplantae; phylum Streptophyta; class Magnoliopsida; order Asparagales; family Amaryllidaceae; genus Allium; species Allium sativum. The sequence continues at coordinate 414,170,815 of CM060923.1, read as the reverse complement.
TTGGATGCCTCACATCGCTTAAAATTCTCACCTTTATTCTCAGTCTCCCACCGTAACAAAAATTAGTGTTCCATCTTTCAAAATCGCCCTCAAATCCTAAGACATATTCCACACCGCACGACAACCATAACATTATTCAAGGCCATTAAAACCCTTTAGAAATTTCACACCGCATGACAATCAAAGAAATATTGATACCCTACAAGGACGATGACGACCTCTGTCGCGGACGTTCGACCAACCGCAACGTCTGTGGAGAGTCTATGGCGGTTTTGGCCAGGGATGCTTTCCTGACATTGGCCTTCGAGCACCTGACGAAAACCCCAAATCCTAGAGCCACAAGTTTGGTCAGATTTGTGAACAAATTAGCAAAGTGTGTTGGCGTAGAAGGCTTAGTGGAAAGTCAGGTAGTGGATCTTGAATCCACTGGGTTAGCAGAACTAGTAAGCATTGAAAAGCTTGAGTACATCCTTCTATATAATATTGCAGCTTTGGTTGTGGCCTCTGTGGTAATTGAGGAAATTGGGATAACACAACCTATCCGAAGCTTTTGGGGTTGGAGAAGTCAAGGGAGCTTGCAGAGGAGTTTTGGTGGAGATTGGTGGGTTTTCGGCTACCAGTAGTTTGAACGATTGGCAGAGATGCTTTTTGTACCACTTATGTTACTGACATTTGATTGTCCTCCTAAGCTTTTCGATGCAGGAGCTAACCAAGACATTAATCAGGTACAAAGTTCTTTTACAACCATGATATATTTTCATAGTTTTTATATTGATATTTGATATAGTGTAACAACCCTGAATTTTAGGGTAAATTTAAAAATTTATATTAAGTAATTTTAATGAGTTTTTGATATTAAAAATAATTTATTTAAAATAGTAATGATTAAAAATTGATTTAAATCGAAGTTAGAATGAGTAATTTAATTTTAATTATAAAAGGAGTTAGAAATAGCGCGGTAGTTTGAAAAGTCAAACTTGAACTTTGACTGACCGTAAAGGATGCAAAATTTAACGGATTTTAGTGAAACCAAAAATATTAGTATCTATTTAAAAATATCTTTCTAACGAATCTGAAAAATTGAAATTTCATAGCAGGAATGAAAAGTTATGTTAAAATTAAAATTTAGAAAGGTCGCTATGAAATTTACAAAGGTCAAAAATGCTACTTTTTGCATACGAAGAAATTTGAACTCGAAACTACTTCCATTGAGTCCAGAATGTTATTTCTGCATTGAAAAACAGTAAACACTTATATATTTCGAGTTTCGGAAATTATTGGTATAAAAATTTATTTTTAATATTAAATATATACGCCTTGAAAATTGAAATTTTGCAAACGGTCTCCAAATTGAACAAAATTAATTTTTTTAGGTTCGTATCGTCAAAACGAAGCTAAAAATGATTTTTCGGTAATTTTTACAATTAATATATATAATTATAATTGATTTTTCAGTGTAAACGGACAATTTTTGACTTTAAAAATTCAATAAAAATTCATACGGACTCGGAATTTAACGAAACCAGTTTCTTTGAATTCGTATCGTCGAGAAATAGTTATGTTCCAATTTTTAGTAAATTAGGATAACGTATGTGTTCGTACGAATTTTAAAACCACGAAAAGGACTAAAAAGTAATAGAATTATATTACATGAAGGGTAATCATTATTTAATTGAAAGTGTTTAAACTAAAGAGGGGCTGAATTAAAATTTACAATTGCCTATATATTATTATTTAGCCAGCCGTAATCCATTTTCTAAACCTAATTCTAGTCTCCATCTTCATCTCTCTAATGGCGGCTCACTTTTTCCACTAAAATTCTTTTGCACAAAACACCCCGAAGCTTCAACAACTTATATCTTCAAATCAATTCAAATTTATTATATCAATTTAGTTGAGTTTTAATGTGCTCTAATTTTTCCACCGTCGGTTCATGCGAGCTAGGGTTCCAATTTATGGTGATTTGAAGCAACGGTTTGTGTTTCAGTTGTTGTAGTTGGATTGAGAGGTTGAAAACAAGCTTGTATGCAAATTTTGAGAGAATTCGATGATGAAAAGTGTCGAGAGGAAAATGGGGCTGCTGTGTTAGGACTGATGCTTGATGCATTTGGAGGAGGAGAAGATGAGGGAGGAATTAAGGAAGTTAACGAAGGGTAATTAATTAATTATGTTAATGGTTAATGACTTATATGTACATACAATCTTATAAAAAGCATAACTTTTTCATATGAACTCGGAATTCAGCGATTCAAGATGCGTTGGAACCGTATCGACGAGAGCTTCGTAATGAACCTAATTTGGAGTTATTTGGAGGTCATGACAATTTTTGGTGAAAGAAAATGTCAGATTTAGTCGATCGACGTTCAGCGTTATTTAGAAAACCAATCAAGGTGAGAACTCTTTTTCTTACTCAATTTTTGAATAGTTAAATATTTTTATAAATGTAATTTAATTACTGGTAATGAAAGTAATTGTTTGTTGAATGGATTGTGGATTTGGATGTCATGTCATGTTATGTTTGAAATTGAAATATTCAGCATGTAAAAGTAATGTTTTATTATTTATGTTAATTAGAATAATGTACACTGCCATTATCAAGTTAACTGACTTGTTGATGTTGATTGGGTTGATTATTTTTACACATCGCCCAAGTGCACAAAATTATTTGTTGGTTGAAACCCCACACGGGTCTTGGAATATATTCTGACTACACATATTCCTTGGGATTAGTTGTCAGTTGCACTCTGGATGTCATTTGGATGTGATATGAATTGTGACCATTATTGCTGAAATTCATGTGATGAATGAAATTCATATAAATAAATTATATGGTAACTGTTAAGCCTCATTTCAATTTAGAATTTAATTTGTTGTCATTTCATGTCGATTAAAGAAAGAAATGAAAATTTTACATTTTTAAAGTAATAAATGTATGATTTGAAATTTTACATTATTCTTAATGTAATTGAAAGGAAATGGAATTTTACATTATTTTTAATGTAATTGATATGAAATGAAAGAGTACATTATCTGTATTAATGCAATTTAGAAGGATGAAAACTTACATTTTTATTTATGTAATAAGATATAGATAATCATTTACATTATTAATGTAATAAGTTAAATTTTACATTTTTATGTAACTAAGATGAAATGGGAGATTTACATTTTTTATTAATGTAATAAAGAAAAGGAAATATTTGATTTTAATGTTATTTATTTACATTAATAAGAAAAGAATTGAAAGAGAAGTATATTTTTATCAAAATGAATGTTTACATGTAATTTTGTTAGGAAATGAAACTATATATTTTAAAGTATGAGATGAAATGATATATGTTAATGTACGTAATGTAATGATATATATTGATGTATGTAATGTAATGATATATTTTAATGTACGAAAGGAAATGATATATTTTAACGTATGAATTACATTTATAATGTAATTAAGATGATGAGGTATGAATCTTACCTTTATCAATGTAATAAGATATGAATACTTACATATTTATTAATGTAATTTAAATTAGAATGAAAACTTACATTTTTATCAATGTAATAAGATATAAATACTTACATATTTATTAATGTAATTTAAATTAGAATGAAAACTTACATTTTTATCAATGTAATAAGATATGAATACTTACATATTTATTAATGTAATTTAAATTAGAATGAAAACTTACATTTTTATCAATGTAATAAGATATTAATACTTACATATTTATTAATGTAATTTAAATTAGAATGAAAACATACATTTTTATCAATGTAATAAGACATGAATACTTACATATTTATTAATGTAATTTAAATTAGAATGAAAACTTACATTTTTATCAATGTAATAAGATATGAATACTTACATATTTATTAATGTAATTTAAATTAGAATGAAAACTTACATTTTTATCAATGTAATAAGATATGAATACTTACATATTTATTAATGTAATTTAAATTAGAATGAAAACTTACATTTTTATCAATCAAATAAGAAAGGAGTGAGAAAAATACATTTACAATGTATTGAATAAGAAAAGAATTTATATTGTAAATTAAAGTTACATTCTATTATGTAATTAAGAATAGAATATATATTGCAATTACATGGTAATGGTGTGGTCTCATTCCAATTTTGAATCAAAAAGGAATATTTTCATTTGATATTCAATTAATGGAATTGAACGATGGTTTTAACGTTTTGAATTAAAAAGACTATATTTTTGTTGTTAAGAGGTTACAATAAAAAGAAAAAGTTAGAATATAAAAAGATTACCTTTTTAATTGTCAATATGTTAAATTAAGAAGATTTGTTTTCAAAACGTTATCAATTTTGAATTAAAGGAATGTATTTATTTTATATTCAATTAATGGAATTAATTGATGTTGATTTAGAAAGATTACGTCTTTATTATCTAAAAGTTACAATAAAAGGATTCAATTAAAAAGATTACATCTTGGTGTCAATATGTCAAAGTAAAAAAAGATACGGTTTCAAAATTGAACATCTTGAAAAGGTTGTTATTATAAAATCATAATAATATGGAAAGTTACAATTCGGTTACAAACCAAGTGTTGCACACCTAAGGATTTTCGGATGTGTTGCATACTCACACATACCAAAATTAAATAGAAAGAAGCTTGATGATCATGGTGAAAAATGCATTTTTCTTGGATATAGTGAGAACTCAAAGGCATACAAGCTTTAAAACCCATTAACAAAGAAGTTGGTGACTAGTAGAGATGTTATATTTGATGAAAATGAAACTTGGAATTGGAGTGATGATGTGAAGGTTGTTCAAAACCAACCTGCACTGGAAAAATTCTGAAGAGCCTCTTGCTGAATTCAACAGGTGACACCATTGTATCCTCAAACATCCTCTCCAAAAAGTAACTCGCCATCTATTGGAGAAAGCAGAGACGAAGTTTCAAGCCAGCAAAGTCCTGTCAAAATGAGAAGCTTAAAGGACATTTATGAGCAAACAGGGAATAATGAAGAAAATAATCCTTTTTTCCTGTATGCTGATCAAGAGCCTCTTACTTTTCAAGAAGCAATAAAAGAAAATTGTTGGCGATTGGCAATGAAGGAGGAAATATAGGCAATTGAGAAAAATAAAACATGGGAGCTTACAACACTTCCAGAAAAGCAAAGCGCTATTGATGTTAAATGGGTATACAAAATTAAGCGTACTGCAGATGGTGAAATTTCCCGATACAATGCAAGACTCGTTGCTAAAGGCTACAAACAAAAATATGGAATTGACTATGAAGAGGTATTTGCACCGGTTGCAAGACTTGACACAATAAGTCTATTGATCGCTTCTGCTGCTCAACATAATTGGAAAATATATCAACGCGATGTCAAATCAGCTTTTCTCAATGGAACTCTTGAGGAAGAAGTATATGTCCAGCAACCCGAAGGTTATGTGGTAGAAGGGGATGAAAGCAAGGTATATCGTCTAAAAAAGGCATTATATGGTTTGAAGCAGACACCGAGAGCTTGGAATGCACGACTTGATAGATATCTTCATCAAAATGGGTTCGCAAAATGTCCATATGAGCATGTTATGTATATGAAGAAAAATCATGTTGGCCATTTGTTGATAGTTTGCATATATGTTGATGACTAGCTATGCACTGGAAGCAATGTTGAAATGCTCATGGAGTTTAAACAATCAATATTTGAGGAGTTTGAGATGACAGACATCAGACTGATGTCCTACTTTCTTGGCATTGAAGTGAAACAAATGGAAGATGGAATATATATATATATCTCAAAAAAGGTACATGAATGAGATTCTGAAAAATTCAACATGATAAATTGAGAACCAGTGAATTTTCCAGTAGCAGCGGGAACAAAATTATCAAGAGAAGAAAGTGAAGCTCAGGTGGACTCAACCATTTTCAAGAGTTTGGTCGGCAGTTTGAGGTACTTGATAATCACAAGGCCTAATATTGTGTATGGAGTTGGACTTGTAAGTCGCTACATGGACACATCGAACAAGATGAATTGGTTAGTTGAAAAATGAATCATGAAGTATATCAAAGGCAGTCTCAATCTTGGTCTTCTCTGTCACTACAGTAAGAATGCAAAGATGGTAGGCTATTCCGACAACGACTGGGGAGGCGACAAAGATGACAGAAAAAGCACAATAGGGTATGCGTTCTATTTTGGAACAGTTGCATTTTCTTGGACTTTGGAAAAGCAAAGTGTTGTGGCTTTATCTTCATGCGATGCTGAGTATGTGGCACTCTCATCAACGATATGTGAGGCTATTTGGTTGAGAAATATTTTGAGAGAGCTGCATCTCCCGCTAGAAGAGCCGATGGTGATATGTGTAGACAACAAATCAGTCATTCAACTAGAAAAAAATCAGGTGCATCATGGGAGAAGTAAGCATATTGATACTCAGTTCCATTTTCTTCGAGATCATGTGAAGCAAAAAACAATAGAGCTGCAATATTGCCACACTGCAGAACAAGTAGCAGATATATTTACAAAGCCAGTCTCGGGTGAAACCTTCATAAAACTAAGAAACATGCTGGGAATGAAGCAGCTTTGATTTGAAGGGGGGCTGTGTTGACACAAATTCAAAGCTTTGGGAATATTAAAAATGAAAAGAAATGTCAGTTTATAGTGTGCTTTTGAGAAAAATGAAAGGTTGTTTTTCATTTATTTCTATGTTTGACAGTCATCTTGTAAGCCTTTATATATATGGCTTTCATTGTTACTGAATGTAAGCGAAAAAGAAAAAAGAAAAAACTGAAGTTTGCTCTTGTAGCCAACAGTTAGATCCTCAAAAAGTTATTTTTTAGTTGGAACAAACTACACGGTAGCAACTCTGCTTACCACTCTGGACATAGCCTCAGTCTCATCACCAAATCAACGAATCTAAGTTAATCATTGATCTTGGTATGAAATTTTTTCGTCGGTGGAAACTAGAAATGCAACAACACACTTGAAGAAGTGAAGAAAATCGTGAGCATGCTGAATGATGCCAAAGTAGTATCATAAGATGTTGTTGAGGTAGTTGTAAGTACGCTCTTTGTTTTTCTTCCATTTGTTAAGGACTCTCTATGCCCTAATTTGTATGTTGCTACAGAAAATTGCTAGGTAAAAAAAGGTGGTGCCTTCATCAGTGAGGTTAGTTCTAAAATGCTTGTCAATCTAGGTATTCCGTGGGTTATTCTTGGCCATTCTGAAAGAAGAGCATTGCTAGGTGAATCTAATGAGTTTGTTGGTGATAAAGTTGCATATGTGCTCTCTCAATGTTTGAAGGTAATCGGATGTGTTGGCAAAACCCTTGAACACCGAGAAGCTGGTTTGAATATGGATGTCGTTGCTGCCAAAACAAAAGCAGTTGATGATTGAATTAAAAACTGGATTGGTGTTGCGATCGCTTCTGAACCAGTTTCGGAAATGTAACTAGCAAGGTTGCATCGCCAGCTCAAGCGTAGGAAGTGCATGATGGACCGAGGATGTGGCTTCACCAAAATGTGAGTGCTGAGGCTGCACAATCGACCGGGATCATATATTGATAATTGAATGCTTAGAAAACACTAAAGATTGTAACCAATTTTCATGCATTACGGCGACGATAGGTTTCCTCCCACCATTCCAGCAGTCGGTGGGAGGCTGCTCTAAAATATTTATTTATTTTATTAAAAAACTTAAACGGTTTTCTGAAAATCGTTTAGGCTAAAAAAAAAATTGAACCATATACGGTTTTCTGAGAACCATTTAAATGCTAAACGGTTTTCAGAAAACCATTTAAATGCTAAACGATTTTCAAAAAACCGTTTAGTGATCGTGTAACGACCCAGAATTTGGGGCCAATTTAAAATTTTTATTTTTGAAAATTTAGTGGATTTTAATGTTTAAAATAATCTATTTTAAATAAGAACGACTAAAAATTTACTTTAAAACGAATAAATTTAATTTAATTGTAAAAGGAGTTTGAAACAGCGCTGCAGTTTGAAAATTTGAATTTGAACTTTGATTAAGTGTACAGGATTCATTTTAGATCTGAATTGAATGAAACAAGAAATATTTGAATCTGCTTAATAATATCTTTCTAACGAATTTGAAAAATTGAAATTTCACTTTGAAAATAGAAAATTATGACCAGTTTAAAATCTAGAAAAGTCGTTGTGGAATTTATATATTTTTTAATTAAATATATTGGCCTTGAAAATAGCCATTTTGCAAACGACCTCGGTTTTCGATGAAACCACATTTGTTGGAACCGGAATGTCAAATTATTGCTAAGTTTCAATTTTCATAATTTTTCGAATTAATATGTGAGCGTGGTAAAAGAAAACGTGTTTTGACTATTTCAGTCAAATTTAATCGACTTGAAAATAGCCACTTTTCAAACAGTCTCATAATTCGACGAAATTAGTCTTGTTAGAACCGTATCGTCAAAACATAACTAGAAATAAATTTTCTATAATTTTTAGAGTCCATATGTGGCCCCGGTAATTTAAAATGTACGTTTGAATTTAATAATTAACTGATTTATAATTGAATTTAAAGAAAAACATATCGTAACAGCCGAACTAGGTTACGAAACATATTTCATTGCGTCCGGAATGGGGTTATTTAGCTAAGGGCGACACTCATTGGGATTTGTTTGGAGTTTAGATGGTTTAAAAGTTATTTTCTTAAATTAATTAATTTAAATACGCTATAATATACAGTATAAATACGGGCCATACGCCCAAACCCTAATCTAATGATACATCCGCCGTATACCATCAGTCAATTGCCGAATTTGTCCCAATTTAAAACCCTAAATTCTCCCTCTATGCTTCGAATTAAAACAAAACTCCAACACCGAATTCAAGAGCATCTCGAGCTCTTCGAGATCATACGACTGTGATCGGTTTCTGGGTACTGTAGGGGTCAGATTAGGCACGAGAAGGTGGCGCGTTCACCTGCATTTTTGGGGCTGTGATGGGGCTCGAGTTTCGAGCTGTGGTGCGCGAGGGGAGAGGCTGGAGCGCCAGACGTCGGGGCGAATTCAGATCGTGATTCGATGGCTTCAGGTAGGCGCGACATAGAAGGTCTCGAAGGGAGCGTATGGGTTCTTTTAACAGGAAATAACGGCCTTAACATCTGGTTATAGAAGAAGGGTTAAATTATTTATTTAATTAATTAATTTATATAAACAATGAAATCAAATGTTTGAAAAAGAAATAACTCATCCGTTTTAGGTCGGAATCGAATGATTTTTGAAGCATTGGATTCGCAATGGAAAATACTACGTTTTTAGAACTGATCGGGACAGAAAAGGAGCAGTTCAGATTTTGGTCAAAGTTCAGTCCTAAATTATTCAGAATTTAAAAGCACGGTGAGAAATTCTACTTTATTCCTTCTTCCTAAATAATTAAAATTATTTATGATTGTGTTATCACCAGTTCGCTGTAAAATTCTGTTTGTTATGAGACGTGATTTGATTCTATGATTGATGTGTCTACAGATCTGTTAACTGGGTGATATGGTGTTATAATAAAATTGTAAAAACATATAGATCATTTTTGTCGCTGAGTAAAATTGTTAGGATAAAAGAATTGTCATTTTGTCAGAATAACAAATTTGTTTTTTTTGTCAAAATAAATTAGTTGAAAACAAATTTGTTGTTGTTGTCAAAATAAATTGAGCGAGACGAAATAAACATTCTTGTTATATAATTGTCATGTTATTATAAAATTTTCATTTTAGTTAGAAAATGTTATATTAATATATAATTGACTATTCAGTTAGATAATGTTATATTAGCATTAAATTGTCGTGTTAGATAAGAGATAACATTTTGTTAGGAAATATTGCATTAGAAATAAAAATATCATTCTATTTAGAATTATCATTTGAAATAAAAATATCATAATTGAATGAAGATAACATTTTCTGTTAGAAAATACACATTAAAGTAAAATTAACATTTTCATTGTAAAATGTGACATTATAGTAAAATTAACATTTTATTTGAAAATATATTATGCATATAAAATAAATATTTTTATGCATTAAAAAGAATGATATTTTTGTGTTAAACTTGATTAGTGAACAAAATTCACATTTTGTTAATATTAAAAGGATTATAACAAAATTCACATTTTGTTAATATTAAAAGGATTATAACAAAATTCACATTTTGTTAATATTAAAAGGATTATAACAAAATTCACATTTTGTTATCATTTTATGTAAAGGAAATTAAAAAGGACATTTTTGTCACTTTGAAATAAAGGAAACAAAAAGGGCATTTTTTATATATAAAAAAATGAATTAGACAAAATGGACATTTTTGTATATTAAGAATGAATTAGAAAAATGATCATATTTTTACAAGCAGGATATATTGACATTAAAAAGCTACTTTTAATGTAAAATAGAACATTAGAGAAATGTTCATATTTTGACAAAACAAAATATGTTAACATTAAAATCTTATATTCAAAGAAAAGAATTGAGAAATACATTTTTATATGAATTCAAAGAAAAGAGTAAAAAGCACATTTTTATGTGTATTCAAAGAAAGAAATAGGAAAGTACATTTTTATGTGTATTCAAAGAAAAGAATAACAGATTACAATTTTTTTGTGCGTAATCAAAGAATGAAATAAAAAGATTACATTTTTAATGTAATCAAAGAATGAAAAGAAAAGGTTACATTTTCATGTAGTAAAATAAATAAAAGATTTCATTTCTATGTGATATTAAACATATTCATTTTGTCTTTTAGAATGAATTTCACGAAATATTCATTTTTGGTCAAATATGATTAGTGAAAAGAATAACATATTTTTGTCAAAGAATGATTAGTGAAAATAAAAACAACCTTTTTATTTGAAATATGTTTTGCAAATAAAAATAACATTTTTGAATTGAAATTTGTTTGTAAATAATAAAGAACATTTTGCATTAGAAATATTAATATAGATAAAAAGAACAAAATTAACATCTTTGTTAATTAGATTATAAAGAGCAAAATTAACATGTTTTGTTAATTAGACTTTTGTTCAGCAAAATTGACATGTTTTGTTAAGTAGATTTTGTTAAGCAAAATTGACATGTTTTGTTAATTAGTTTTTGTTAAGAAAAATTAACATGTTTTGTTAATTAGATTTTGTTAAGCAAAATTGACATGTTTTGTTAAGTAGATTTTGTTAAGCAAAATTGACATGTTTTGTTAAGTAGATTTTGTTAAGCAAATTAACATGTTTTGTTAATTAGATTACCTTAAGCAAAATTAACATGTTTGTCAAAACTAGATTATTGAGATAAAATAACCTTTCTGTGTTAAACATGTTAGTGAAATAGAGAATGAACCTTTTTACCCATTGAAAAGGCTTAGTCAAAAATGGACATTTTTGACACTTTGAAAATAATGAAGTAAATTCATTCATTTTGTCTCACTTTAGAAGAATGAATTAGAAGACATTCATTTGGTCACTTTAAAAGAATTAGAATAAAGGAGACATTTTCGTCATTTTAAAAAGAATGAAGTAAAATATTCATTTTGTCATTTAAAAATGAATGAGACTGAAAATATACATCTTGGTAAATAAATAAGAGTCAAGCTTTTATTGTCATTGGTTCACAATAAAAAGAATTGAAGTATATATTTATGATATTGAAATGTTTGATGTGTTAAATATATTGTTAGCTGAATATTACACTGCCATTTACATGTCATCCGACTTGTTTAAGTGATTGGGATGATAATTTTTTGCACATCGCCCAAGTGCACAAATGATTTATTATTTGTTTGTTGGATGAAAACCCACACGGGTGTTGGGATGATATTTGATCTACACTAGTCCCAATGTTTAGTGTAGAATCCACTCTGGTTGATTGATTGGATGTTTGATAATTATTTATCATAATTGTTGATTTCATGAAATATATGGTTGTTGATTGAGTAACATTCCAATAAAGGATATTCTAGAAAAAAAATTTAGAAAAGAATATTTAAGAAAAAAGTATATTTTAGAAAAATATATTTTTATTGAATGAACTAGTTATTAACTAGAATAAATCATTAAACTAAGATTTAATGAAGTTTTCCAATTAGTGAATATTTAATTGAAATTGACTTAAATAAATTGGATTTTGGGTTTGTCGTGAATGGTGTCTTCAATAACACCTTTCTTAAACCAGTTGAAAAGAATGAATCTTTTAATTAAGATTACTAGAGTTTCAAACTATATTTTGTAATTGGAATAAAAATGATTTGTGAATTGAGTTTATTGTGAAAATTGTTTTTAAACGACATCTGTTCTTTAACTCAATTAACAGTAAGAATATGATTTGGAATTTATAAATCTTGTATCAAGAATTAAATGGGAATTTTCCAAAAGTAATGTTTTCCAATTTAATATATTAAATTGGAATTGAATGGAATTCGGATTAATAATAAATGAGATAAGTTTCTTTAAAAGAAGACCGATACTACAAATGGAATTTAAGAGGCTTTGCCATTATTCCATTTATATTATTGGTCAGATATGGAAATTTATAGCGATTATATATTTATTTGATTCCTGTGAAGATTCCATATTTTATGGAAGATGATTTTGGGTTTATCGTGAACTATGTTTTAAATGACATTAGTTCTTTAACCCAGTTAAAGATAAGGTTAATTTCTTAAATTCAAATAATCATTGAATAATGATTTGTGTGATATTTAAAACCAAATTGTGTTTTAATAAATCTTTAAAGAAAGATTTAAGTATAAAGTAAAGAATATATCTTTGATATAATAATGCGAATATCTATTAGAAGAATATTCTGAATTGGAATGAGACGTTGGGTGTGCTTTTATAATACTTGATTTTTATTATAAAATACGTGAGTTATTTGGGAAGACCGGGTGTAACCCATTCCAAATAATTACTACGACGATGAAGAGTCGAAGATGAAGACGGTGGTTGAAGACCGATGATCTCCACATCGAATGGATGCGTTGCCCATGAGACCCTTGATGGGAGTAGCTACCTTGAACGAGTTTCAGTGGTGACCGTCCAGACTATTGTTGATTGTTCGGATTTGGTTTTCGCTCAGACCCAGAGCATAGGCTAGTAAATGGATGCATGTCTGACATTGGATTTTGTTACATGTGAATCAAATCGATTTCTATTAATGTATGTCGGTTTGGTGGTGGAGGATTTATTCTCTACTTAACACCCTGGTGTATATTAATAGTGATTGATCGCATGGCGTGAATTGTCAATGTGGCACGCCAAGATGCAAATGATCAAGGCTTTTGTTGAAAAGAAGGGCCTTGTGGGATGATAAAAGTAGAGCCTATTACGGCATAGCTTTGTGTATTGCGTGACTTCGCGAGCCTCACACCCCGGTATGAGTCAAAAACAGGAGTAGGACTGCAGGGAGTGCACACGTTTCTTTCTAGCTAGGAGTAGTGCCGGTGCTTAACTGGCTGGCATTTTACTTATGTGGATGATGGATTTTGAGGCGTCTCGGAATTTTTATAGGTCGTTAGTGGTCATACTACAGGTTCAAAGGAACCGGGAAACGTGTGTTCAGGCATAACCAATCCACTGCCGATAGGCGGGGACTGGCCCTGAAGATCCAAGGGTTCACTATGGGGGATCCTTAGGCATTTGCTAGAGTGTCTCGAATCGGAGAGGAGCTTGCCCCTAGCCTCGACTCATGATGGAAAACCAATTTCCAATACGACCTTGCGGTTTTGAATGTAGAACTAGTATGACGACATGATATATGGTACCCATGCCCTCTATGATTGATACATTATGATTGAAATGTTTTTATTAGAACATATACACACTAATATTAAATCCGTTTTATCGTATCAAGCATCTTTTGACCATTATAATGTAAAAACCTTTCCTCCGGTTTGTGTTGCATTGTGTGATGGGACTTGGGTCTTATAATGGTTTCATTTTTCTAAAAAGCATTGCGTTGTTTAACGATTTACGTTATTTTATGCAATGGCAATCCAATGGAGTAAACCCGTTCCGAGTTAGCGGCGTGGTCCTGTGATTAGCCTTATTATTAGATAGTTAAGTTAAGATTTCTCATACCAGTCCCATGACTGACCTGTAGTTTGTTTCACTAGCAAACTTGGGTGCCCATATTTTCTACACGGGCAGTCGAGTAGCTTTTTGCAGATATATTTACAGGATCCTGGTCTACAGCTGAAGCGATATTCGGAAAGCTCTGTATCCGTTTATTCCTTTCGGTTGTATATTTGTATTATTTTCCGCTGCTATGTAAATGTAATTTTAAAACTCTGATATTGTTGCATTTCTTTTTTTGTAATAAGTATCCATACTCTGTTACATTCTTGTACTCTGATGTAATTGTTGTAATCAGCAATAAAATGTTCTTCAGTTTTTGTTCTGTTGTGTATTGTTTTCAAAGCAATCTAGGCTTTCCTTTACCGGGAAGTTTGGGTTGTTTCATTTGGTATCAGAGCTTTGGTTTACAGAGCTCGAGAACAAGACACATTAGAACCGAACGAAAGAATTCATCGGGGATTGGATTAGTAATATCCAATAAGATTAACTCGTTAGAGATGGGATCAGTAGTATCCTAGAACAAGTGTGAAGAGTATTATTTTCTTTATAATATAAGTAAAAACAAATTTAGTTTTGAAAATTTTATCTTAAAATGTGTATTTGAATATATTATTATACTTTAATGTGTACAATCGAGTATATAAAGATTTCGAATATACGAGTAATTAACGGATATTCGAAGTTTTAATATACTGGATAGATATAGAATCACACTCTAGTCGCCCGGGAATAATTCTGATAATGCTGCAGCATTATCAGTATTTATTTTCGAGTTTCAAAAGTGGTATATCTATATATTTCCATTGACTGGTATGAGAACCAAATCTTAGTTAGGACACATTGCTGTGATTTGCACTAAAAATATGATTTTTGACTATATGTAAAAGATATATATTTGAAAAGTTAATCACCTAATTGATTGCTGGTTGTGATGTTTGATTTTTAGTTTAACTAATAAAAGTGTAGAAATGATAATTAACTTAACTAATGAAATTATTGAATATATATATATATATATATATATATATTTAAGTTAATTGATTAAACAACTATTAGCTTCGTTCCTTTTCGAGGACGAAAAGATTTTTAAGTGGGGGCGATTGTAACGACCCAGAATTTGGGGACAATTTAAATTTTTTATTTTAGAAATTTTAATGGATTTTAATGTTTAAAATAATCTATTTTAAATAAGAACAACTAAAAATTTACTTTAAAACAAATAAATTTAATTTAATTATAAAAGGAGTTTGAAATAGCGCTGCAGTTTGAAAATTTGAATTTGAACTTTGATTGATTGTACAAGATTCATTTTAGATCAGAATTAAACGAAACAAGAAATATTTGAATCCGCTTAATAATATCTTTCTAACGAATCTGAAAAATTGAAATTTCACTTTGAAAATAGAAAATTATGACCAGTTTAAAATCTAGAAAAGTCGCTGTGGAATTTATATATTTTTTAATTAAATATATTGGCCTTGAAAATAGCCATTTTGCAAACGACCTCGGTTTTCGACGAAACCACATTTGTTGGAACCGGAATGTCAAATTATTTCTAAGTTTTAATTTTCATAATTTTTCAAATTAATATGTGAGCGTGGTAAAATAAAATGTATTTTGACTATTTTAGTCAAATTTAATCAACTTGAAAATAGCCATTTTTCAAACAGTCTCAAAATTCGACGAAATTAGTCTTGTTAGAACCGAATCGTCAAAACATAACTAGAAATAATTTTTCTATAATTTTTAGAGTCCGTATGTAGCCCCGGTAATTTAAAATGTACATTTGAATTTAATAATTAACTGATTTATAATAGAATTTAAAGAAAAACATATCGTAACTGCCGAACTGGGTTACGAAACATATTCCATTGCGTCCGAAATGGGGGTATTTAGGCGGGGGCGATACTCGTTGGGATTCGTTTGGAGTTTAGATGGTTTAAAAGTTATTTTCTTAAATTAATTAATTTAAATACGCTATAATATACAGTATAAATACGGGCCATACGCCCAAACCCTAATCTAATGATACAGCCGCCGTATACCATCAGTCAATGGCCGAATTTGTCCCAATTTAAAACCCTAAATTCTCCCTCTATGCTTCGAATTAAAACAAAACTCCAACACCGAATTCAAGAGCATCTCGAGCTCTTCGAGATCATACGGCTGTGATCGGTATCTAGGTACTATAGGGGTCAGATTAGGCACGAGAAGGTGGCGCATTCACCTGCGTTTTTGCGGATGAGATGGGGCTCGTTTTTCGAGCTGTGGTGCACGAGGGGAGAGGTTGGAGCATCGGACGTCGGGGCGTGTTCAGATCGGGATTCGATGGCTTCAGGGAGGCACGACATAGAAGGTCTCTAAAGTAGCGTATGGGTTCTTTTAACATGAAGTAACGGCCTTAACATCTGGTTAAAGAAGAAGGGTAAAATTCTTTATTTAATTAATTAATTTATATAAACAATGAAATCAAATGTTTAAAAAAGCAATAACTCATCCGTTTTAGGTCGGAATCGAACGATTTTCAAAGCGTTGGATTCGCAATGGAAAATACTACGTTTCTAGAACTGATCGGGACAGAAAAGGAGCAGTTCAGATTTTGATCAAAATTCTGCCCTAAATTATTCAGAATTTAAAAGCACGGTGAGAAATCCTATTTTATTCCTTCTTCCTAAAAAATTAAATTTATTTATGATTGGGTTATCACCAGTTCGCTGTAAAATTCTGTTTGCTATGAGACGTGATTTGATTCTATGATTGATGTGTGTACAGATCTGTTAATTGGGTGATATGGTGTTATAATAAAATTGTAAAAACATATAGATCGTTTTTGTCGCTGAGTAAAATTGTTGGGATAAAAGAATTGTCATTTTGTCAAAATAACAAATTTGTTATTTTTGTCAAAATGAATTAGTTGAAAACAAATTAGTTGTTGTTGTCAAAATAAATTGAGTGAGACAAAATAAACATTCTTGTTATATAATTGTCATGTTATTATAAAATTTTCATTTTAGTTAGAAAATGTTATATTAATATATAATCGACTTTTCAGTTAGATAATGTTATATTAGCATTAAATTGTCATGTTAGATAAGGGATAACATTTTGTTAGGAAATGTTGCATTAGAAATAAAAATATCATTCTATATAGAATTATCATATTAAATAAAAATATCATAATTGAATGAAGATAACATTTTCTGTTAGAAAATACACATTAAAGTAAAATTAACATTTTCATTGTAAAATGTGACATTATAGTAAAATTAACATTTTATTTGAAAATATATTATGCATATAAAATAAATATTTTTATGCATTAAAAAGAATGATAATTTTGTGTTAAACTTGATTAGTGAACAAAATTCACATTTTGTTTATATTAAAAGGATTATAACAAAATTCACATTTTGTTAATATTAAAAGGATTATAACAAAATTCACATTTTGTTAATATTAAAAGGATTATAACAAAATTCACATTTTGTTAATATTAAAAGGATTATAACAAAATTCACATTTTGTTAACATTTTACGTAAAGGAAATTAAAAAGGACATTTTTGTCACTTTGAAATAAAGCAAACAAAAAGGACATTTTTTGTATATAAAAATATAAATTAGACAAAATGGACATTTTTGTATATTAAGAATGAATTAGAAAAATAATCATATTTTTACAAGCAGGATATGTTGACATTAAAAAGCTACTTTTAATGTAAAATAGAACATTAGAGAAATGTTCATATTTTGACAAAACAAAATATGTTAACATTAAAATCTTATATTCAAAGAAAAGAATAGAGAAATATATTTTTATATGAATTCGAAGAAAAGAGTAAAAAGCACATTTTTATGTGTATTCAAAGAAAGAAATAGGAAAGTACATTTTATGTGTATTCAAAGAAAAGAATAACAGATTACAATTTTTTTTGTGCGTAATCAAAGAATGAAATAAAAAGATTACATTTCTAACGTAATCAAAGAATGAAAAGAACGGCTTACATTTTCATGTAGTAAAAGAAATAAAAGATTTCATTTCTATGTGATATTAAACATATTCATTTTGTCCTTTAGAATGAATTTCACCAAATATTCATTTTTGGTCAAATATTATTAGTGAAAAGAATAACATATTTTTGTCAAAGAATGATTAGTGAAAAAAAAAACCTTTTTATTTGAAATATGTTTTGCAAATAAAAATAACATTTTTGAATTGAAATTTGTTTGTAAATAATAAAGGACATTTTTCATTAGAAATGTTATTATAGATAAAAAGAACAAAATTAACATCTTTGTTAATTAGATTATAAAGAGCAAAATTAACATGTTTTGTTAATTAGATTTTTGTTAAGAAAAATTGACATGTTTTGTTAAGTAGATTTTGCTAAGCAAAATTGACATGTTTTGTTAACTAGATTTTGTTAAGCAAAATTAACATGTTTTGTTAATTAGATTTTGTTAAGCAAAATTGACATGTTTTGTTAAGTAGTTTTTGTTAAGCAAAATTGACATGTTTTGTTAAGTAGATTTTGTTAAACAAATTAACATGTTTTGTTAAATAGATTACCTTAAGCAAAATTAACATGTTTGTCAAAACTAGATTATTGAGATAAAATAACCTTTCTGTGTTAAACATGTTAGGGAAATAGAGAATGAACCTTTTTACCCATTGAAAAGGCTTAGTCAAAAATAGACATTTTTGACACTTTGAAAAGAATGAAGTAAATTCATTCAGTTTGTCTCACTTTAGAAAAATGAATTAGAAAACGATCATTTGGTCACTTTAAAAGAATTAGAATAAAGGAGACATTTTCGTCATTTTAAAAAGAATGAAGTAAAATATTCATTTTGTCATTTAAAAATGAATGAGACTGAAAATATACATCTTGGTAAATAAATAAGAGTCAAGCTTTTTATTGTCATTGGTTCACAATAAAAATAATTGAAGTATATATTTATGATATTGAAATGTTTGATGTGTTAAATATATTGTTAGCTGAATATTACACTGCCATTTACAAGTCATCTGACTTGTTTAAGTGATTGGGATGATAATTTTTTACACATCGCTCAAGTGCACAAATGATTTATTATTCGTTTGTTGGATGAAACCCCACACGGGTGTTGGGATGATATTTGGTCTACACTAGTCCCAATGTTTAGTGTAGAATCCACTCAGGTTGATTGATTGGATGTTTGATAATTATTTATCATAATTGTTGATTTCATGAAATATATGGTTGTTGATTGAGTCACATTCCAATAAAGGATATTCTAGAAAAATATATTTTAGAAAAGAATATTTTAGAAAAGAATATATTTTAGAAAAATATATTTTTATTGAATGAACTAGTTATTAACTAGAATAAATCATTAAATTAAGATTTAACGAAGTTTTCCAATTAGTGAATATTTAATTGAAATTGACTTAAATAAATTGGATTTTGGGTTTGTCGTGAATGGTGTCTTCAATAACAACTTTCTTAAACCTGTTGAAAAGAATGAATCTTTTAATTAAGATTACTAGAGTTTCAAACTATATTTTGTAATTGGAATAAAAATGATTTGTGAATTGAGTTTATCGTGAACAATGTTTTTAAACGACATATGTTCTTTAACTCAGTTAACAGTAAGAATATGATTTGAAATTTATAAATCTTGTATCAAGATTTAAATGGGAATTTTCCAAAAGTAGTGTTTTCCAATTTAATATATTAAATTGGAATTGAATGGAATTTGGATTAATAATAACTGAGGTAAGTTTCTGTAAAAGAAGACCGATACTACATACGGAATTTAAGAGGCTTTGCCGTTATTCCATTTATGTTATTGGTCAGATACAGAAATTTATAGCGATTATATATTGATTTGATTTCTGTGAAGATTCCATATTTTATGGAAGATGATATTGGATTTATCGTGAACTATGTTTTAAATGACATTAGTTCTTTAACCTTGTTAATGATAAAGTTAATTTCTTAAATTCAAATAATCATTGAATAATGATTTGTATGATATTTAAAACCAAATTGTGTTTTAATAAATCTTTGAAGAAAGATTTAAGTATAAAGTAAAGAATTTATCTTTGATATAATAATGCGAATATCTATTAGAAGAATATTCTGAATTGGAATGAGACATTGGGTGTGCTTTTATAATACTTGATTTTTATTATAAAATACGTGAGTTATTCAGGAAGACCAGGTGTAACCCATTTCGAATAATTACTACGACAATGAAGAGTCGAAGATGAAGACGGTGGTTGAAGACCGACGATCTTCACATCGAATGGATGCGTTTCTACTGAGACCCTTGATGGGAGTAGCTACCTTGAAGGGGTTTCAGTAGTGACCGTCCGGACTATTGTTGATTGTTCGGATTTGGTTTTCGCTCAGACCCAGAGCATAAGCTAGTAAATGGATGCGTGTCTGACATTGGATTTCGTTCCATGTGAATCAAATCGATTTCTATTAATGTATGTCGGTTTGGTGGTGGAGAATTTATTCTCTACTTAACACCCTGGTGTATATTAATAGTGATTGATCGCATGGCGTGAATTGTCAATGTGGCACGCCAAGATGCAAACGATCAAGGCTTTTGTTGAAAAGCAGGGCCATGTGGGATGATCAAAGTACAACCTCTTATGGCATAGCTTTGTGTATTGCGTGACTTCGCGAGCCTCACACCCCGGTATGAGTCAAAAACGGGATAGGACTGTAGGGAGTGCACACGTTTCTTTCTAGCTAGGAGTAGTGCCAATGCTTAAACTGGCTGGCATTTTACTTATGTGGATGATGGATTTTGAGGCGCCTCGGATTTTTTATAGGCTGTTAGTGGTCATACTATAGGTTCAAAGGAACCAGGAAACGTGTGTTCAGGCATAACCATTCCACTTCCGATAAGCGGGGACCGGCCCTGAAGATCCATGGGTTCACTGCGAGGGATCCTGAGGCATTTGCTAGAGTGTCTCGAATCAGAGAGGAGCTTGCCCCTAGCCTCGACTCATGATGGAAATCCATTTTCCAATACGACCTTGCGGTTTTGAATGTAGAACTAGTATGACGACATGATATATGGTACCCATGCCGTCTATGATTGATACATTATGATTGAAATGTTTTTATTAGAACATATACACACTAATATTAAATCCGTTATATCGTATCAAGCATCTTTTGACCATTATAATGTAAAACCCTATCCTCTGGTTTGCATTGCATTGTGTGATGGGACTTGGGTCTTATAATGGTTTCATTTTTCTAAAAAGCATTGCGTAGTTTTACGATTTACGTTATTTTATGCACTGGCAATCCAATGGAGTAAACTCGTTCCGCGTTAGCGGCGTGGTCCTGTGATTAGCCTTATTATTAGATAGTTAAGTTAAGATTTCTCATACCAGTCCCATGACTGACCTGTAGTTTGTTTCACTGGCAAACTCGGGTGCCCATATTTTCCACACGGGCAGTCGAGTAGCTTTTTGCGGATATATTTACAGGATCCTGGTCTACATCTGAAGCGATATTCAGAAAGCTCTGTATCCGTATATTCCTTTCGGTTGTATATTTGTATTATTTTACGCTGCTATTTAAATGTAATTTTAAAACTCTGATATTATTGCATTTCTTTTTTTGTAATAAGTATCCATACTCTGTTACATTCTTGTACTCTGATGTGATTGCTGTAATCAGCAATAAAATGCTCTTCAGTTTGTGTTCTGTTGTGTATTGTTTTCAAAGCAATCTAGGCTTTCCTTTACCGGGAAGTTTGGGTCGTTTCAGATCGCCACTCTCAAACTGAAATGGCGATCGTCGTTGCTTTCTTTCTCTCCCCGCACCGATCCTCACTCTGCTGGAACGATTTCGAGCGTTGATTCCCTCAATTTCACTTCACCTGGCAACTACTGGGAGTGCTCTTAGGAAGCCAAGCAGATGTTGATGGTTTCTTTTTGGTGGAGCTTCTTTGAATCATGAGTTTGTGGACATTATTAACTCTACTACAGTGAAGTCATCTATCTACATAAGCAAGTGCATGATTTGTTGACCGGTGAAATTTTGAATTTTGAATTTTGAGAAATTTTGAATTTTAGTCAGCTCGTATTCTGCTTAGGTTTGTCAGGATGCTTGAACAAAAACCTGCTTTTGTAATAAGTATCTATGTTTTTCTCACACCATATAAAAAGTATCTGTGTTTTCAAGCTTGATGGGAATTATGCATGCATATAAGTATCTATGCTGAATTGTTTTATAGCGTGATGATTGAATAACAACATGACACGAGGATTACTGGGCATGTTATCTAAAGGAGATGATCCCCGCTTGTGCGTGGTAATTATAACATGGATATTAAGTGTATAAACGAGTAGTTTATTAGATTTTGTGATACAATATTTCCATTTGCAGAAGATTCAAAAGATATTATTGATTATGGTGATACAATATTTCCATTTATAGCAGATTTGGGAAATATTGTTAATTTGAGTAATTTAATATTTCCAACTCCAGAAGATTTGGAAGATATAAGAAAATTTATTTCCTCTTTTGTAAAATTAGATGGGGCAATAAATTACCTACATAAGTGGAAATACATGATGAAGTTTTTTGGGGATATTGAAGTAAGGAATTAATTCTTTGATTGGTTTATTAAACAAGGAATCTTATCAAGAGAAAATAAATTGGAGAATTAATTAAGCATTGATCTATAACCATATATCAATTACTTCAACCCCAAGTATTAATTCTTATACAAGGATAGAGATTAGCTAAATTTATGTATTATCTCTCAAAGTTTTATTTCTTTTTCTTCTTCTCTATTATCAGTCTTGTAATATTTTCTTATTTAGAAAAGTAATAAAATCTTCTCTCCCTAAGTGGATGTACACTAACAAGACGTTAGTGGAACCACTATAAATCTCTTGTGTTCTTTCTTTTATTGCTTGATCCGTGATTATTTTGCTGGTGACTATCTGTTGTTTGTTTTGCCTCACCGTAAATCCGTTCCTATTTGTTTTTTTCGTAAGGTTGGGTTTTATTCCCAAGGCATCTTTGGGAAAATTTTCCCCAATAATTGGTATCAGAGCTACGAGGTTGATTGAAAAAGGGTGTTAGGCATTATGGCAGGAGATGAGGAGAATTCAACAATTTTATCAAAGCCATATGTCAAAGGGACATATATGGCAGCAGGATCTCAGTTAGCAATAGAAAGATGGAATGGGGATAAAGACTTCGAGAAGTGGCAATGGAGGATGAATGTTATTATGATGAGGAACAATGTTCATCTTGTGGTGTTTGCTCCTGAGGAGTTGACGGATGATATCTCAACCGTGGAAAGGAAGGAGACGAAACGATGGGCATTTACTACTTTACAATTATCAATGCAAAAAAATGTCATTTCAGATATTAGCGGTGAGGCCACTGCTAAGGACATTTGGACTAAGCTGGAATTTTTTTATTTAAAGATGTCACTAACTAACCGTTTAATTTTGCTGAAGACGTTTTTCACCATGCGGATGAGAGAGGGTACTTCAGTGAACGCACATCTAAGCTTCTTCGATGATCTCGTGATGAAGATGAAGACTGTTGACTTGAAAGTGGATGAGGAGCAAATAGCAATGATCCTTTTGTGTTCTTTTCCGGAGCGACACACAAGTTTCGCTAATAGTCTTATCTATGCCAGAGATACACTAACAGTAGATGATGTGAAGGCAGGTCTTCTAACTGAGGACTTGAGGGATCAAATGTAGGGGTTGAGTGAAGGTAGAGGAGGAAGCAGTACAGAAGCCTTATTAGCTAGTATGGAGAAAGGGGAGAAGAAGAAAATAAAGTCATGAGACGGGAAGTGCTACATTTGTAAGAAACCATGCCATTGGAAGAGAGATTGTCTAGACATGAAGAAAAAAAATTCAAGTTGGAAATTCATTGGTTGTGGTGGTTGAATTTTGTCTGATGACTTGTTGATATCGGTAGTGTCAGATGTATCAGAACACTGGATGCTAGACACAGGGGCGTCTTTTCATATGACACCTAATGAGAATTATTTCAGTTTTTCTAAAAGAAAAAGAGGAAAACTGATTCTTATGAGAAACGATGCTAGGTGTAGAGTCATGGGCGAAGGTACTGTCAGATTCACATGTATGACGGGGTAATATGCACCTTGACAGGTGTCCGTTATGTTCTAGGTCTTCGAAAGTCAATGATATCTCTTGTGCAGTTGGTGTAACACCCCACGTCAATTAATGTCACTCACTACGGGAATGAATTAACTTTCATGGAGTATTATAAGTGTATAAAACAAAATATAACAAGAAAGATACATATTGGTACTTTAAAAATTTAAAACAACTTCATTGGAGCGGAGAAATAGTTTGATTACACACCAAAATCAACAATAAAACTAAGTACACTTAATATCCATCTTGACAAATTATTTTCTGAGTACATAAAATAAAAGGCATAACCCCAACATAATTAGCCATAGAAAGAAAGAAGCTGAACTTTACTTTAGCAATCCAAGCACTTCCAAAAGAGAGAGAAAGAGATCCAAATCAATCTCCACTAGGCCCACCCTGAGAACTTTGGGGGGGGGGGGGGACAGAAAGAAAAGGGGTGAAACAAACGAGGTCATACATAAAGTCTGGCAAGTCCAGTAACTTTAACAATATAATCATTAAAGTAACAGGATAAAAACATAAACTGGAAAGTAAGAAATGACTGTAATATAAGCATGTATGACAAGGTAAGCAAGGTGAATAAGATAAACGTTGATTGCGCTTATAAACACTATAGGATAATTACTACACTGCACCAACCCTATTTATTCTGAAAGTTGATCCCTCTTACTAATCATAATGATAATAAATATGGTAGTTTCGTGTACCCCTAGCTGCTGTCATAGGTGCTGCCTACCCCTATCCCCACTAGTTATACTCACTACCCGCCCCATTTGATCGGCTCCCTAACTCGTAGATACTCGTGATGGCCCCACGGTGGGGTGTATCACTTCCCAAAGTGGCAACCTGATAGTACAAAAGATGCACGGCTTAAACCTACACGATGCAACAACGCCTTACCTACCATCCCGGGCCCATATATGCATATGACCCCGTTGGACTTGCATTGCCACCGCTAAACCGTTTTGACCTCTTACAATCAAACCCAGTAAGCATGTTCCATTCTTGACTTAGTTCGAGATTACTTAGATACAAAATGGGTTACTGGTTGAAAAGGGTCCCCATACTTGACACAAGCCTTCCACCTACGCTTTGTCCCCACTAGGATTTCCCACTTAACCCCTTTTTATTCATGTCTACTTACATGTTTCAACTTGGTGAAGTGTTTCTAATCATATTTCACATGTCACCCATGTCACTCTCTTAACCCCATGTCCCACTACATGTCTTATCTTGGTTAAGTGTTCTTTAATTCATTTTAACCATAACCTTGCAAGACCTCCCACGTTAGATTCCCTTTGCAGTTGCTAGATTTGCCGGGCGGGTCCGGGCAGTCATATACCGCAATTTGAATCTAACCTCGTGTCTTTGCAATTATTACGCATTTAATTTATGCCTTTAACCTCTCACATTAGACTACCGTTTGCGTTTGCTGGATTTGCGGGGAGGGTTCGGGCAGTCTTATACCGCAAACCAAGTCTGACCTCGTGCCTTAGGCGTTCGTTATCTCATTTTATTATTCAACCCCAATTTGAATTAATATCCGTATTTCAAATTGTCCATAATTTCCAATTGCATAATTATCATCTAAATTATGTCCATAATTTTCCATGTATGTAAACTATACCAATTTATGTCTCAAGTAAATTACATGGTTAGTAACCAATTTATGCCAATTACATAATATCCAATATTTCCCAAACTATTCCCCAACGTTCTCACGTCGTTCGTACGTATAATTCACATAATACATTAGGCTCGCCGTTAGCCTAACTCATAAGAAAAGGAAAAGAAAGAGACATAGGCCATCCAAACTGGCATAAAATAATATAGATCTAATTAAGCATGTGTAACATAATCTTGGCATAGAACAACATAAATCAAATTAAGCATACAAATGTGAACTGGCATATAAGATGGATCCAATTAACATACGCAATATGAACTAACATAGATCTAAACATATGATCTGGCATGGATCTAAACATATAAGCATAAACTTGCATAGATGAACATAACTTGCATATAAACTTGCATAAATGAACATAACTTGAATATAAACTTGCATAAATCATAACTTACATATAGAATTGTATAACTTGCATAGATGAGCATATGATTCAACATGCATATTCATACAGTCCAGATCACAACTTATCATATTTATTTTTAATTAATTATCTTGTGAAAGAAAATATACTCACAGTGATAGAAGAAATAATAGATTCGTTCGTTGTTATTCTAAAATCCCTTTTCACAATTCCTAAGCTTTAATTCGTTGGGGAAGAGACTAGCTTAGTTCAAGATGCAGCAGCGTGGCGACTTATGAATGAATTTAGTTTAGATTAGGGTTTAGGTTTATGGGTGCTTATATAGATGTGTAGGATTAATTAGAGCCCTTAGATTAGTTTAGGATCAATCTAAACGATCCAATTCATAATGACACATCACTCAGCCAACCAAATGAAGCCACATAAGCCCTAAAATCAGAAAAATCGTCACCCGAACACGTCAGCCCGTCCTGGCCGACAGGGGTCGACTCCCCTATAGGGGGGGTCGACACCTATGTCGACACCCTATAGGGGGGTCGACACCTGTGTGGACTCCCCCTGGGGGTTCGACACCCCTGAGCGGGAAATTTCCCGCTCAGCCCAATTCTGCTGTTTTGAAATTCGAACTGGTTTTAGATTATTAATTATTAATTTAATTTAATTTCTGCTTAAACTCGAAATCTTCTAAGTTCCATAACTTCTTCATACGGAGCCCGATTTACGTAAACTCGGACTCTATCTCAAGCAGACTTCCGAGACGAACGCATCGGCGTAACCCATTTCACTTAATTCTTCTTCTAAAAATTAAGTGTCCTTAAATTCATTAATTTTAATATTTTAAAATTATGGGGTGTTACATTCTTCCCTCCTTAAAGAATTTCATCCCCGAAATCTTCAAGTTAAGACGAATGTATATCCTACCATCCAATCATCCATCTACTCAACCATCAATCCCAGACATCCATTGTCCTTAAAAGATTTCTAATGCCATATGAACATTTGCAAAAAGTGCGTGTATATGTTCCTTATCCAATGCGAAATCAAGCGATCTACTGATTCAGTTGGCCTCCTCAATGCAAATCATGATAGTGCCATGCGTCTATTATGTATGCAAAAGAATCCTAATGATACGTATTATTTCTACATGAGTGCACAATCGTTTCATTCAAATGCAACAATCGTATGATAACACAATCAATATACACCCATTAATTTAAATATGCACACTTATTCATATGCAATATGAAAGTGATTGGGCCGATCTAGTGCCTAATGTGTGTGTAAATGCATCCACGAGCAACCACTAGCAAACACTTGCATCCACTTGGATCCACCAAACATAACATGTCTCAAACACATGTTTACAACCATAGGATTTTCCTACCTAAAGATTGAAGATGTAATCGAGCGGACATACTAAATGATAGAACAAGTACAAACAAAGAGGCAAAAATATATATAAGAAATTAAGAACATACCCTCAAAAAGGAAAGGGTACGACGCACGCATCTTGTCTTCCATCTCCCAAGTCGCGTCTCCTTGATCATCTCCCCATTGCACTTTGACCAACTTGACCTCTCAGTTGCGTAATTTCTTGACCTCTGATCCAAGGATGCATGTAGGAGCTCGTTTGATCGTGGCATCTCGCTCCACTTCCACTTCCCTAAGCATGCTCGGCTCCACCACTTCCGTGGTATCATGTAAACACTTCCTCAAATGCGACACATGAAATATGTCATGCACACCACTAAGCTTCTCTGGCAACTTTACTCTGTACGCCATCTGTCCAATCCTCTCTGTAATGGGGAACGACCCTACGAACCTCGGTGCCAATTTCCCTGCAGTTCCAAAACGAACTACGTTCCTCATTGGTGACACTTTGATAAAAACCATGTCCCCAACATCAAACTCAAGATCGGTCTGTCTCTTATCAGCGTATGACTTTTGTCGGTCCTGTGCCATCTTCATTCGCCTTCGAATCAAGTCTATCTTCTCAGAAGTTTCCCTAACCATGTCGGGCCCAAGAAAAATCTTATCCGTAGATTCCCACCAACAACTAGGTAATCTGCAAGGTCGTCCATATAAAGCCTCAAAATGTGCCATGCCAATGCTAGACTGATAGCTGTTGTTGTAGGCGAACTCCACTAACGGAAGGTGTTCCTCCCATGTCCCGCCAAAGTCCAAGATGCATAACCTCAAAAGATCTTCTAAAATCCGATTCACTCTCTCGGTCTGGCCGTCCGTCTAAGGGTGATAAGCGGTGCTCAAACACAGTTGTGTTCCTACCACCTCTTGTAAGCTCTTCCAAAACCCGCTAGTGAAAATGGGATCTCGATCGCTCACAATACTAGACGGTATGCTGTGCAAACGAACTATCTCTTGAAGGTAAACAGATGCTAACCACGGCGTGGTTCTTTTACTTTTAACGGGAATGAAATGGGCGCTATTGGTAAGTCTATCTACTACTACCCAAATCCCAGTATTACCCTTCCTTGATCTTGGCAACCCGTCAACAAAATCCATGGAAACGCTCTCCCATTTCCATAGTGGAACATCTAAAGGGTGAAGCAAACCGCCAGGCTTATTTTGCTCCGCCTTGACTTGCTGGCACACTAAACATCTAGAAACGAACTCAGCCACATCCTTCTTCATTCCGGCCCAAAAGAAAACTCGCCTCTTGTCCCTACAAATCTTGTCACCACCAGGATGTATGGTCATCTTAGAACGATGTGAGTCTTCCAGAATCGCCTTCCTCAAACTCTCGTCTCGTGATACACAAAGTATACCATCCCTACGCAACCAACCCTTGTCATCTATAGCATACCTACTAAGATGGTTCGAAGACTCTCCTCCTATGAACTTGTCTACTATCTCAACCAATCATGGGTCATCTCGCTGTGCCTCTCCAACCCAACCTAAAAGCGTAGGTTTCAACTCTAGTGATGCCAACAAACCAGGCACATAATCTATAGAGGGTCTAAAGTCAAAGGTAGATATGTACTCCAAACTCTGCCGCTCTATGAACAAGGGACTCAAAGTCAACCTCTTTCTACTCAAGGCATCAGCCACAACTTTACCCTTGCCAGTGGTATATGCGATCTCAAAATCGTAGGATGTTAAAAATTCCATCCACCTCTGTTGCCTTAAGTTTAGATCTTTCTGAGAGAACAAGTATTTTAGCGATTTATGGTCTGTATACAACTAAAAATTCTCACTAAGCAAATAGTGACGCCAAGACTTAAGCGCAAAAACTATAGCGGCTTACTCTAAGTCGTGGGTAGGGTAATTCTTCTCATGGACCTTCAACTGCCTTCCACCATAGCATATAACCCTTCCCTCTTGCATTAAAACTGCGCCAAGCACTGTCCCGCAAGCATCGGTATAAACTGTGAATGGCTTACTCCCATCCGGCAAAACTAAAACTGGAGCTGTCGTCAAAGTCCTCTTCAAACGTTGGAAAGCATCATCATAGTCAACATCCCAAGAGAAAGTCAAGCTCTTCTTCCCCAACAGAGTAAGTGGGGCTGATATCTTAGCAAAGTCCTTAATGAACTTTCTATAGTAGCCTGCCAAACCAAGAAAACTTCTTACTTCTGTTGCATTCTTAGGAATCTTCCAATCTTGGATAGCCATTACCTTCACGGGATCCACTGCTATCCCTTCTTTAGAGACCACGTGCCCTAAGAACCTCACTTCCTTCCTCCAAAAATGACATTTGGATAATTTTGCTTTGAGTTGATGTGCTCGAAGGGTCTCTAAGACTTCCCTAAGATGTAGGGCATGCTCTTCCTTGCTTCTAGAGAAAATCAAGATATCATCCACAAAGACTACTACGAACTTGTTTAGAAACTCCGTAAACACCCTATTCATCAAGTCCACAAAATATGCGGGTGCATTCGTCAAACCAAAAGGCATGACGAGCCATTCGAAGAACCCGTCGGGAGTCCTAAATGCAGTCTTATCTATGCTATCCTCAGCCACCCTTAGCTGATGAAATCCTATAGCTAAATCCAACTGCGAGAAAACCGAAGCAGCAACCAACTGATCGAACAAATCGTCTATACTCGGCAATGGGTGTCTGTTCTTCTTTGTGAGCTTATTCAGCTCTCTGTAGTCCGCATACAATCTAAGCGAACTATCAGCCTTCGTAGCAAAAACAACTGGAGCACCCCATTCCGAAATGCTTCTTCTAATGAAACCTTTCTCAAGCAACTCTTTCACTTGCTTACTGAGTTCCCTTCTCTCTCTCGGAGCCACGTGGCGCACTGGTAATGCAACTGGCTTTGCATTATCTACTAAGTATATACGAAAGTTTATCTCGCGCCTCGGGGGTAAACCCCTAACTTCATCAAAGACGTCACCATACTCTCAGACTACACGAACAGATTCCAAATCATCGATGGATGTGTCAAGTGATTCTAACCTCTAGGGTCACAAGAAATATCAAGGGTCCTCCCACAGTGAGTCAACAATCTAACTACCCTCCTTTCGCAGTCTAGGATGGCACCATACCTGGCTAGCCAATCCATCCCTAGAATCAAGCTACAGCCCGTGAAACCAAGAACGAAGGCGTTGCATTCAAACCCAATGCCCAAGATGGACACTCTCAAATCCTGACAAACCATAGATAAGTGAGCCGAACCACCAATAGGATTTGAGACTACAACGGGATCCATGACTAAACTAGTATTTAGGTGCAGTTTTTCAACTAACGAAGCAGATACAAATGAGTGCGAAGCGCCAGAATCAAACAAAGTACGAACAGGTTGGTCAAACAGAAAAACCAAACTTTCAACAGAAATGTTTCTACCTCTCTCCTGTTCTGTTACCATTAGAGCATGAACTTTCCCCCTCGCTTGTGCCGGTGCCATGAGAGCCTGTACCTACCCTCCAGTAGTAGGTCCTGCCCTCTTCCCTTGCCCTTGTCCTCGCCTTCTTGGGCAGTCTTTAATCATATGCCCTGCCTTACCACATTGGAAGCAACCAGTCTTCGTCTTCTTCCTACAGTCCTTGCTTAGATGGCCCGGTGTTCCACAATTAAAACATCTTTTCTTCCCTTGGCCCTTGTTATCCTTACCACCTTTCTTGTTTTGTTGCTATGCCTTCTTTGGGTCCACTTTCTTATCCTGCGCCTTATCAACATTATCACCTTTCTCCCCTTCATACATCAACGCCATTCCAACCAGTCTCTCGAAGGTAGGCCCCATGGGAATGTGGGACATAACCAATCCGTGCGCCGGCTCATTCAAACTCTTAAAAAATCTTAGGGCCTTCTTATGTTGTGTATTCACCAACTCTAAGCCGAACCTCGCTAATTGGTTAAATTTGTTGACGTACTCTTCCACAGATAAATTCCCCTGTTTCAGAGCCAAGAATCTCTGCATATATAAGCTCTCCTCTGCTCGTGAAAGAAATTTCAACTCGATCCTCTGTCGGAAATCCATCCAAGTTTCCACCGCACGTTCAGCATTTGTGACCTCCCACCAAAATGAGTCCTCGTCCTTCATTAACCAAGTATCTAGTTGAACCTTTCTTCCATAATCTACCTCAAAGATACCAAATAAGTCTTTCATCATCAACACGAGGACTTCACAACTTGCCTCTTACAACACGGAGGACTTCAAACAAGATGAGTAGACTTGTGATTTGACAATGTGTGTTCTTAATAACACGAATTTGTCCATTCTTGTACAAGCTTCGTATAATCTTATCCTCAAATAGAAATTGTGTATGTGAAGATTTGGAAGATGATATCGTGTTTGAATCAAAAGAATAATATATAAATTCTAGGATTCAAGAACGATATAAGAAGATTATGAGCGTTTGAGTGCTTTGAAAGAACAAAAATGAAATCAACAATAGATAGAACAGATAGAAAGAATTGGTAGTTTGAATCGATGATTTCATGTTGTTTTTATAGAAGATAAAGAGTTGCAATCATTGGTGAAGAGAAGTATTGAATAGAAATGATTTTTGATGAAAGGAAAAGGAAGCAACTTTTGATGAATGAAGATGTCTGTACGAAGAGTTGCTTTCAATTCGAAAATCGGTCGACAGGTCAAAAATAATCAATAGACTAAAATTTGGTTATGTATACGTTATATACATGTGTGCATGTTCATTGTGCATTCTGCCTAGAAACGGTCGACCGCCTATTTTGAAACCGGTCGACCAATTTCTGGCAATATGCACAATGAATGTGCATTCATATATATACATATATATATATATATTCACAATAATGAGGTATATGATTATTTGAGGATAGATTTTAACATTTATAACACGGCTAGATCACTAAATAATCAACCTCTAACTTACAATATCATTGATTCTCTTCTTTTTGTCGATCATGAAACTTCTCCTTGTCATTAATCAAAATGCAATGAATTCCTTGATTCAAATTCTCCCCCTTTTTGATTGATGACAACATAGATCTGAATGTGTTTCCAATTCCCCATGTCTATGTACTCCCCTTAAAATATATATTAAAAATCTGCAAAAATATTGTTAGTAAACATTTTTCTCCCCCTTTGTCATCAACAAAAAGGAGTAGTTAAGACACACATACAATAAAACAAACACAAAAAGCATTCGTATTGTAGCAGATAATACACACCATACATACCCAACCAAGTGTTGAAGATAAGAGTTAATACGTACAAACCCAAAATAAAATATAGCACTACTTATGTACAGGTGCTGATTTAAGTTTTACTTAAATAAGACATAATACGACAAAACATGGATAAAGAGAGCTAATGAGATGGTGAGTCGGATTCAGTCGTATCTCCTTCTTCTTCTTTGTTTCCTTCTTCTTCTATGTCTCCTTCTTCTTCATCGTATTTTTCCTCACTATCAGATTTTCCACGACCACGTGCATTACTCGTTCCAAAACTTGTGCATTCCTCTGAAGATGACCATGTAAACGTAGGAGGCATTGGACGTTTTCCTGGATCTTGTATATGCATAGAGGGTGAAGACGATCCACATGATATTGCATCCCAAAGTATACCAAAGAAAGACTTAAGTTTTGAAAAGCGTTTGTCAAGCTTTGTATTTAAATGATCGATCATATTGTCCGTACGCTTGAGTCTTGCTTTAAGAAGGAATTGATTCCGTGCAATTTGTTCAGGT
This sequence comes from Allium sativum, assembly GCA_030737875.1. Classification (NCBI taxonomy): domain Eukaryota; kingdom Viridiplantae; phylum Streptophyta; class Magnoliopsida; order Asparagales; family Amaryllidaceae; genus Allium; species Allium sativum. Next base: position 414,137,385 of record CM060923.1, on the reverse strand, counting down.
GATTCTTTGGTCGAAGAGGATGTTTGAAGAAGCTTAACCTCTTCGGTTTAGGTTTAGAGGGTTTTGACGAAGTGCTTTTTTGGTGACCTTGTTCCTAGTATTGTTCGAAGGGTATGATATTTAAACATGGTCCAGGAAGCTTCATTCTCTTTTTCGATGCTTTGTTGATATATTTTGGTTTAGAGACTTTTGATTCGGGAGATTTGAGACCACAATCGAGTATAAGTCGCATGATATATTCATTGTAGAATAAATGTGGTCGCTTACGATCATTTACGAGTAATATCTCATCAAAGATCATACTTATCCAATTGATTTGTATATCTCCATATATAGCGTACAAAGCCTTAAAATTCTCCTTATATACCGCATCGAAGTTACCAACTCTTGGTAATAAAGAATGCATAATAGCATGATGTAGAATTCTAGTGGTAGGCCGTAAGTTGATCACTTTTGTACTAAGCTTATGATCTTCAATAAAAATATGACCTACCTTGTCTCGAGTATTAATAGTACAAAAATCGCTAGAGAACTTTCTTCCATTGTTATTTGAACCAAGTACCGTTGCCATCCTTTCCTTTGAAATAAATATGTGCTCACCACATACAACCGACCATAGACAATGAGTAGAATTCTCGGGTTTAAATTTTTCTAAGTTAAGATTAGCATAGAACAATTTGATCATGATATGATTGATTTCCATATTGTTCTTATCAAAGTCAAGAAGATTTTGAATACGAGCCTTGATTGCTAATACTTTAACATCATAGAGAATAAAATAAGAGAATTTGATGAAAGAACCTTCATGAATCGTATAATCTTTCATTTCATTCCATCGCTTGACTGTTATTGGATCCATTAACCATTGTTTGATATTGGAATCAATGGGTTGTAGTTGTGTAGAAGATGATTCTTCAATCTCTTTTATGGTGGAGCCATTGATTTTGTGAAGGAAATGAATTTCGGGATTTTAGGGTTGATAAGCATTTGAGAGTTTGAGGGAATAAAAGGATAAATGAATAGGTGTGTATGGGAACCGTCGGTTTTACGTTTGAAATTAAAAAAATAGAGAAAGACGAAACCGGTCAACAACTACGAATTCACTAGTCGACTGGTTTGAGACAGAGACTTAAACGGTCGGACGGTGATTTTCTGTCGGTCGACTGGTTGATGAAAAAAATTTGTTTTCAACCCGAAACTTAACCAGTCGATTGGTCATATTATACCGGTCGACTGGTTTCTCTGTCCCTTGTTTTTCTTGTTTTTCTGAGAATTTTTCGAAGCTCCACTATTCCATATAATATAAATTTATTTCAAAACTCAAACTAATCAACCAAAATTCATGAAAACAAAAATCCCTTAAGATTGAATCCACTTATTAGAGCAACAACAAAAAGATGAATCTCACGATATATAAAATCAATGAGAAGTGGAGGAGTTGTTCTCGGAATTTTCTTTGATATTGGTAACTCTTGGTGTCCATGGTGACCAAGTTTCCTTAGCTCCTTCATTTCGACGATAATTCTTATCCCATGAATTAGGACTCCTTGATGATGAAGGAATGTGAGGCATAGGTTGATAAACTCCATGTTTTTCCGTGCTATAGAAAAATGAGGCCATGCATTCCAAAAGAGCAAAATGATCAGACGTAAATTTTTGTTTGTAGTGGAGTTGTCGCTGGTGATCCATTTGATGTTTTTGTTAGTGGTGAATCTCACTTATCTTTTCTCTAGTTCGTGGGGAGCAAAATAATGCCTTCTTTTCACATTTAGACTTTGGTGTATTTCTGAGGGTATGAGTACATTTTGGTCTACTTTTCGGTGTTTATGGAGAATAGCATTCCTCCGGTTCAGAATTGGTGACCGAAATGTGTGACCTCTGTGCACATTCGTCACAGATATGAGCCATTTTTGATATAATTGAACTTGTTTTAAGAATAATATGGTCTCAAAAGTAGGAGATGCAGAAAGGAGAAAGAATGAACTCTTATATATATATATATATATATATATATGTTTGTCAAAGAATAGATTAATGGTTGACAAGGTTCAAAGCATATATACCATAAAAAAATGGATAGCTCATAATTTATTACTAATAATAGTGATAGCTACTTAATAGCTAAAATATGAAAAATGAAAGCAACGGTTAGAAGAGAACTTGACAATTCATATGTATATATGTTTAGAATTTATACATCAAGTTCAGTTCTAGAGATTAATCCAAGCTCTTTACGCAAATAAATAAAACTTGATTCGAGTAGAGGCTTAGTAAAAATGTCCGCTAGTTGATGTTCAGTCTGGACATATTCGAGACATATTGTTCCTTTTTCAATATTATCTCTCAAGAAATGATGTCGAATATCAATGTGCTTTGTTCGAGAACGATTTACTGTATTTTTCAATAAGTTGATCGCACTTGTGTTATCACAGTATATGATGGAGTTCGATAAATGAATATCAAAATCACGAAGTGTTTGTTGCATATATAGTACTTGAGTACAAGTGTAACACCCCGTAATTTGAACATAAAAATTCACAAATTAAAGTATATTTAATTTAGTGAAATGGGTTGCGCAGAGAAATATATATATATATATATATATATATATATATTGATATATTTATATATATATAATTGAAAATTAAATAAATAAATATGCAAAAATGTTCAAAGCAGCGAATTGGGAGAGGGGAATAACCGAACCGGCCGATTTTTGAAGTCGACCCGAGCTCGCTGGGTCGACTAGGGGTTAATCTAGGGTGTTTGGCTGTCAACCCGTGGGCCGATTCGCTCAAATGCAGATTTTGCATTTGAATGGTTCTCATGGTTCAGCTTTAATCTAAAGGCCCTAGATGGTTCCTACACTTGACTTCTTCCCCAAGACATGCTTTGATGGCTTGGATTGAATCTTGGGTAAATCCTATGGCTAATACTATCCTAATCCTCTATAAAAAGACCACTAAACCTAGCCTAAATCACCATTATTCAATCCTACAACTAAACTATGTCAAATTTGTTCCTCTCATGGCCTCCATTCTCATGCTAAAATTCCTAAGCCTATTTCTATGAGAGATTGTGAGTTCATACAAGTGCTTTCAAACTTGTATGAGTGTTCTTAGTTTGCATTCAAGTCAAGTTGCAACATTTCTATTTCAAAACAAGGATTTTTATTTGATTTGGCGCAAGGGTTTTTCATTGGAGCATTCATATTTGGGTCTTTTTGGTGATTGCATAAGGGCTTCGTCTCAATCTTTATAATAAATATATATTTGTGTCTTCATAGCATTGTAAGCCCTTTTCTACTTTCTTTCTTTGAACTCTAAAGTTAAATGAATGATGCAAGTTTGGGGTTGATCATTATGATATGCAAGTTTGGTTGAACATTATATGCAAGTTTGGTTGATCATTATATGCAAGTTTGATTGATCATTATATGCAAGTTTGGATGATCATTATCCAAGTTTGTTTAACCATTATGTATGACACATGTTGCTATGTTATGCAAGTTTGGGTTGATCATGTTATCATGTTATGCAAGTTAAACTTGATGTTGTGAGCATAAAGCTCTAAGCTTTATATTAAAGGTTGCATTTTGGCAACATGAAAGTTATCATACCCCTTATGATAACTTGCATGTGACGCTAAATGCGAACTTCTAGCAACTTCTACATGTCATTTATCACCATGTATCACTAATATGCTAAGTTTGGTTTTATGCATGCTTTTGAAGCCTAATGATGCAATATGCAAGTATATGAACATATGTACATCTCATATGCCACCATGATAAACTTGTGGCTTCAACACCTTTTTGTCATGATTATGCCAAGTTCCCTATTTTACCCTTTATGCATTGTTGCGATTATGTAAACGATGGGATTACGTTGGGGTTGGGCAACATTATGACAAAAATATGGTTTTTATAACATAACGTGATATGTTAACTTGTAATTATGTTTTGGAAACATAATGGACATTACACTTAGAAAATATGAGTGTGGCCACTCGAGGTTGGGTTGAGTTTGTAGCATAAATCTACCCGGACCCGCCCGGCTTAACTAGTGGCTACAAACAATAGGACCCAATGTGAGAAGTTGGTCATGTTGTGCTCGAACCCGAGGTTAGACCAAGTTGTGGTGTAAAGCTACCCGGACCCGCCCGGCTTAACTAGTAACCACAACAAAGTCTAATGTGAGAGGTTAAAGCACATTAAGTTAATTAATTAATGCCTCCTGATTAGGGTTAAGTCATGGTCCACTTAATGCTTAATTAATTTGGGCTTGATGGGTTAATCGGGGTTAAGTCATGGATCTTGGGTACACTTAACCAATTTAATCCACGTTTGGATCGGGTTAACCACATTTAACCTGTTAAGGAAACCCTAGTTGCGTGGTCCTTTTCAGCAGTAACCCTCTTGATAGTATCATAAGACCCTAGACTAGGCTAGGGTGGGGCACGATTACTGGGCTGACATGTAAGCGACCAAAACGACGGCTGTGTAGGTACGCTGGTGTAGGTCCAAGCGGACTATGATCGTGCACATAGTCCGGCGTTGGAGAATCAGACACGGGTACCAGTAGATCTAGGCTGTGCATACTTGATTGGTGTCCGAGGTCTACACCCTAGGACTTGATACACCCTGGGGTGGACCTAGCACAGTTAGCTACATTTCATGTTTGGGCCGTATGACACCGACAATTGACGAGTTAGGCTTATAGGGAGCCGATCAACTAGACCGCGTAGTTAGACCTTGATTTAGGCCACCTCATGATATTGGGCCAAGCTTGGGCCAAGGGATCAATTCTTGTTTTTACTTGACATGATAGAATGCTAGTACACCCGTGGTGCAAAAACTTAACCTTGATTATGCGATGTCACCTTTATCTATCTTGTTAGTTAATCATAATGCCAGTATGTTGTTATCCTTATGTTCATCTCAGCTTCTCATGCCAGTTAACTTTACTAGTTCATAGACAGATAGTAGTAGGGATTACCAGTCTTTTTGACTGACCTGTTTTCTTTCGCCTCTTTTCTTCCGTTTCCCCCCCTCAGGTTCTCAGTGTGGGAACATTGGAGCTTAGTTTGGATCTTTACAGCTTGCTTACTGGATTTGCTCATGTACGGTTTTGGACATTGAGCTAGCTATGGTTTATCACTTCATTTTGGGGATAGTACTTTATGTATTTCAGTTTTTCAGTTTATGCTTTTATCTAGACTTTGTTGTTGGAAAATAATGACCAAGTACTTTGTTGTAACATGACTATAATTTTGAAATGCTAAGTTTTAGCCGCTGCTTTACTACTCTGTTTTACTTATATGTTCTGTCTTGTGATATCTGCATGCATGTTTACCTTGTTTAACGCCCCTCCAAAGCTAATGTCCTTGCAAGAGTGGCATTGGCGGAGGTGGGGTGTTACATTTGGTATCAGAGCATAAGGTTTACAAGATTTGAGCAAAAGTGTTTTTAAAACTTACCTTTTGAAAAACTATTTTCAAAACCAATTAAGTATTTTCCAAGAAGATTCTAGTTATTTTAAAAAGGCTATTCCCCAAAAGCCATAGCACTATCCTTCGTTTCTTCGTTCTGAATCTATCTTTTTCTTCGTTTTAGTATGGCCGATCGCTTTAACATCCCGGAAGGCGTGCAAGTACCAGTCTGGTTCCGGAGATTTATGGAGGCAAGGGCGAATGAAGCCGGCCCCGCGAACATTCCTCCTCCTTCCCCGGTCGCTAACATCTCTCCTCCTCCCGTAGCTGAAGTTCCTCCTCACCCTCAGCATCCGCAAGAGGATTTTGCAAAGCTTTGCAAAGACTTTAAGGCGATGGGTTGCAAGAATTTTGTCGGAACAGAGACTTCTGTGGAGGCAAGAAACTGGTTAAAGGAAACTGAAGACCTCTTTGCTATCTTTGATGTGGAAGATCGTAAGAAAGTTCTGTTGGTGGTATGGCTATTGAAAGGGGAAGCTGCTTATTGGTGGGTAGTTACCACCACTACTAGACCAATTGAGACTTGGGATGACTTTAGGAGAAGGTTTGGACTAAAGTTTCTATCATCGATAGAAGAGAACCTTTAGATGGAAAGGTTCCTATCTCTAAAGCAAGGGGACATGACAGTTAGGGAATACGTGGATATGTTTAATCAACTTGCTCAGTTCGGTCTAAAATTGGTTAACACAGCTCGGAAGAAGGCCCTACACATTGCTCTTGGATTGAATGAGCCATTGCGCGGTTTGGCCGTGTCTCATATACACCTGGGGGCGACCTTCGAGAGTTTGGTGAATATGGCCCTACTTCAAGAGGAAGATACCGAGAAAAGAGACAAGAACAACAAGAAGGGGAACAAGGGCAACAGCAATCGCAATGACAACAAGACCAGGGAAACAAGGAAGTGCAAGTTCTGTCGGATCGTTGGGCACATAGCCAAAGATTGCAGGAAGCGGAAGTTAGGCGAGTGTTTCCATTGCGGAGAATCTGGACATTTTAGCAAGGATTGCCCCAAGAAGCGAGGACAAGGGCAAGAACGAACTCAGCGAGTAGGACCCTCTGGAGGGCAGTTGCAGGCTCTCCTCACTCTTCCAGCTTTTGGTCGAGGTAGTGTTTCTGTAAAAAGTCATGTTTACATTTCTGATTTCCCTGTTCATACCTTATTTGATTCTGGCACATCGCATAGTTTTATTTCTGATCTTATTGAAAGTTTTGCACCTAAGTACTAGTCTAGTTGAGGTCCCGTTAGTGTTTCAAATCCAATTGGGGGTTCCGCCCATCTACCTGTGATTTGTGTGGATTTGAAAATCTCTATCTTGAGCATAGAATTCATGTGTAATGTTTAGGCTCTCGGGTTTATGGGATACGGGTTGATTTTGGGGTGTGGATTCGTTGTCCAGTTATGGAGCCGTTCTTGACTATGAGCATAGGGTGGTGAGGCTCATGACTCGCCTCGGTAATACCCTAGAAATTTCTTGTAACCCTAGAGGTCCCGTCATGTTATGTTATCTTGAATCTCTCGACTCGTCCATCGATGATCTGCAATCTGTAAGGGTGGCCCGAGACTATCCTGATGTCTTTGAAGAAGTTAAGGGGTTACCCCCTAAACGAGAGATAGATTTCTGCATTTATCTAGTCGATAATGCCAAGCCTGTATCATTGCCCGTTAGGCACATGGCCTCACGAGAGAGAAGAGAGCTCAGTAAGCAAATCAAGGAGCTGCTTAAGAAGGGTTTTATTAGACGAAGCATTTCTGAATGGGGTGCTCCGGTGGTATTCGCTACTAAGGCGGATGGTTCGCTTAGTCTATGTGTTGATTATCGAGAGTTGAACATGCTGACAAAGAAGAATAGGCACCCGTTACCAAGGATTGATGATCTCTTTGACCAGCTTGTAGGTGCTTCAGTTTTCTCTCAACTCGATCTAGCCACCGGATTCCATCAGCTTAGAGTGGCTGAGGATAGCATCGATAAGACTGCATTTAGGACTCCGGATGGATTCTTTGAATGGCTTGTCATGCCATTCGGTTTGATTAATGCACCCGCCTACTTCGTAGACTTGATGAGTAGGGTGTTCAGGGAGTTCCTCAACAAGTTGGTTGTTGTCTTCGTGGATGACATTCTGATCTTCTTAAAGGATGAGGAAGAGCATGCCAGACATCTCAAGGAAGTGATGGATACGCTTAGAGCGCATCGGTTGAAAGCCAAGTTCTCCAAATATCATTTCTGGAGAAGGGAAGTTCGGTTTCTTGGACATATAGTTTCTATGCAAGGCCTAGCGGTGGATCCCGCGAAAGTGGTTGTGGTTCAAGACTGGAAGACTCCTAGGAATGCAGCCGAAGTAAGAAGCTTTCTCGGTTTGGCGGGCTACTATAGGAAGTTCATCAGGGACTTCGCTAAGATTTCGGCCCCTCTTACTAAGTTAACAAAGAAGAACTTAGAATTCTTGGCAACTTTTGATTTCACGACGACTGTTGAGTCGATGACGGGTTCTTTAGCAACCCTTGAGCTTAGACCCACACTTCTTGATCAAGTTGGGGCTTCACAGAAGGAAGGTCCGCAAATAGTCGAGGTCATGGATAAGCTGATTCGGGGTGAGACGTCTAGTCACCTTGCCAGATATACTATTGATGATAAAGGATGGCTAAGGCGTGATGGGAGATTATGTGTTCCTCGAGTGGGAGATTTAGTCCATAGAGTTCTTGAAGAAGCGCATCACTCGAAGATGACTATACATCCGGGAGGAGATAAGATGTATAGAGATATGAAGCGCATTTTCTTTTGGGATGGAATGAAGAAGGATGTGGTAGAGTATGTTTCAAGGTGCATGGTGTCCCAACAAGTGAAGGCCGAGTCAAAGAAACCAGGTGGGCTATTACATCCATTGGAGGTCCCACAATGGAAGTGGGAGAGTATTTCTATGGATTTTATGGATGGATTGCCTAGGTCAAGGAGAGGGAACACAAGCATATGGGTCATAGTTGACAGACTTACGAAGAGTGCTCACTTCATCCCAGTAAAGAGCAAGAGGACCGCATCAGGGCTGGCGTCTATTTATCTTCGAGAAATAGTGCGGTTGCATGGAGTTCCTTCTAGCATAGTTAGCGATCGTGACCCGATTTTCAATAGCCAGTTCTGGAACAGTTTGCAAGAAGCGAAGGGTACGCGATTGAATTTGAGTACAGCCTATCACCCCCAGACGGATGGCCAAACCGAAAGGGTGAATAGAGTGCTAGAAGATCTCTTGAGGCTTTGTGTTCTTGACTTCGGTGGTACTTGGGAAGACCACCTTCCTCTTGTAGAATTTGCTTATAATAATAGCTATCAAGCCAACATAGGGATGGCACCATTTGAAGCTTTATATGGGAGGCCGTGTAGGTCACCATCTTATTGGTGGGAGACAACAGATAGACTTATACTTGGGCCCGATATGATACGAGACACATCCGAGAAAGTTGAATTAGTAAGAAGAAGGATGAAAGCGACCCATGATAGACAGAAATCCTATGCTGACAAGCGAAGGGCAGATTTGGAATTCGAAGTGGGAGACATGGTTTTCGTGAAGGTTTCTCCTTTGCGAAATGTGCTATGTTTTGGAGCAGTTGGGAAGCTGGAACCAAGGTTCGTAGGACCCTTCCCTATCATAGAGAGAATTGGAAAGATGGCCTATAAGGTGGGATTCCCGAGAAGCTAGCCGGAGTGCATAATGTCTTTTATGTCTCGCATCTCCGAAAGTGCCTACATGAGTCCGCTGAGGTGGTTCAACCAAGCATTCTTGAAGACATTGAGGTAGAGAAAGAAGCAACCTTGAGAAGAGCTACGATTCGTATCTTGGGAAAAGAGATCAAGAAGCTAAGGAATCGAGAGGTCAAGTTGGTGAAAGTTCAGTGGGGTGAAGCCGACGAAGATGCAACTTGGGAAACCGAGGAGAAGATGCGTGGGCTTTATCCATTTCTTTTTGAGGGTACATTCTCGATTTCTTTTCCTAATTAGCATATCTTTCTTTTTATCCGCGTTTATCTAGTTTATCTTGTTTCGTAGATCTTGTCATGAGAACCTTAGTTAGAAACCCTTGGTTGAGACATGTATTTGAAACATGTTATGCTTGATGGTTGCAAGTGGTTGCAAGTGTTTGCACGTGGATACTCGTGGATGCATGATACACATTAGGCACTAAGATCGGCTCACACACTTTCATGTTGCATATGCATGAGTGCTTAAACTTATTCATGGATGAAACTTGTTATGCTATCACGTGGATGTTGCATATGGATGAATGTTATGTGCACTCATGTAGAGATTATAATTTATGTTAGGAATTTGCATACATATGGACTCATTTCACTAACATGCTTTGCATTAAGGAGGTTTACTGTATCAGTAACCGCCTGATTTTTGCATTAGATAAGTACATATACACACACCTTTGCATATGATCATACAACATTTAGAATCCTTTAAGGACAATGACTGCACGTGGATGATGTTTTGAGTAGATGGATGATGGATAGTAGGATACGTTCTTCCTAACTTGGAGATTTCGGGGACGAAATCCTTTAAGGAGGGGAGAATGTAACACCCCGTAATTTGAACATAAAAATTCACAAATTAAAGTATACTTAATTTAGTTAAATGGTTTGCGTAGAGAAATATATATATTGATATATATAAATAATTGAAAATTAAATAAATAAATATGCAAAAATGTTCAAAACAGCGAATTGGGAGAGGGGAATAACCGAATCGGCCGATTTTTTAGGTCGACCCGAGCTCGATGGGTCGACTAGGGGTTAATCCAGGGTGTTTGGCTGTCAACCCGTGGGCCGATTCGCACAAATGCAAATTTTGCATTTGAATGGTTCTCATGGTTCAGCTTTAATCTAAAGGCCCTAGATGGTTCCTACACTTGACTTCTTCCCCAAGACATACTTTGATGGCTTGGATTGAATCTAGGGTTAATCCTATGGTAACACTATCCTAATCCTCTATAAAAAGACCCCTAAACCTAGCCTAAATCACCATTATTCAATCCTACAACTAAACTATGTCAAATTTGTTCCTCTCATGGCCTCCACTCTCATGCTAAAATTCCTTAGCCTATTTCTATGAGAGATTGTGAGTTCATACAAGTGCTTTCAAACTTGTATGAGTGTTCTTAGTTTGCATTCAAGTCAAGTTGCAACATTTCTATTTCAAAACAAGGATTTTTATTTGATTTGGCGCAAGGGTTTTTCATTGGAGCATTCATATTTGGGTCTTTTTTGTGATTGCATAAGGGCTTCGTCTCAATCTTTATAATAAATATATATTTGTGTCTTCATAGCATTGTAAGCCCTTTTCTACTTTCTTTCTTTGAACTCTAAATTTAAATGAATGATGCAAGTTTGGGGTTGATCATTATGATATGCAAGTTTGGTTGAACATTATATGCAAGTTTGGTTGATCATTATATGCAAGTTTGATTGATCATTATATGCAAGTTTGGATGATCATTATGCAAGTTTGTTTAACCATTATGTATGACACATGTTGCTATGTTATGCAAGTTTGGGTTGATCATGTTATCATGTTATGCAAGTTAAACTTGATGTTGTGAGAATAAAGCTCTAAGCTTTATATTAAAGGTTGCATTTTGGCAACATGAAAGTTATCATACCCCTTATGATAACTTGCATGTGACGCTAAATGCGAACTTCTAGCAACTTCTACATGTCATTTATCACCATGTATCACTAATATGCTAAGTTTGGTTTTATGCATGCTTTTGAAGCCTAATGATGCAATATGCAAGTATATGAACACATGTACATCTCATATGCCACCATGATAAACTTGTGGCTTCAACACCTTTTTGTCATGATTATGCCAAGTTCCCTATTTTACCCTTTATGTGTTGTTGCGATTATGTAATAGATGGGATTACGTTGGGGTTGGGCAACATTATGACAAAAACATGGTTTTTATAACATAACGTGATATGTTAACTTGTAATTATGTTTTGGAAACATAATGGACATGACACTTAGAAAATATGAGTGTGGCCAACTCGAGGTTGGGTTGAGTTTGTAGCATAAATCTACCCGGACCCGCCCGGCTTAACTAGTGGCTACAAACAATAGGACCCAATGTGAGAAGTTGGTCATGTTGTGCCCGAACCCGAGGTTAGACCAAGTTGTGGTGTAAAGCTACCCGGACCCGCCCGGCTTAACTAGTAACCACAACAAAGTCTAATGTGAGAGGTTAAAGCACATTAAGTTAATTAATTAATGCCTCCTGATTAGGGTTAAGTCATGGTCCACTTAATGCTTAATCGATTTGGGCTTGATGGGTTAATTGGGGTTAAGTCATGGATCTTGGGTACACTTAACCGATTTAATCCACGTTTGGATCGGGTTAACCACATTTAACCCGTTAAGGAAACCCTAGTTGCGTGGTCCTTTTCAGCAGTAACCCTCTTGATAGTATCATAAGACCCTAGACTAGGCTAGGGTGGGGCACGATTACTGGGCTGACATGTAAGCGACCAAAACGACGGCTGTGTAGGTACGCCGGTGTAGGTCCAGGCGGACTATGATCGTGCACATAGTCCGGCGTTGGAGAATCAGGCACGGGTACCAGTAGATCTAGGCTGTACATACTTGATTGGTGTCCGAGATCTACACCGTAGGACTTGATACACCCTGGGGTGGACCTAGCACAGTTAGCTACATTTCATGTTTGGGCCGTATGACATCGACACTTGACGAGTTAGGCTTATAGGGAGCCGATCAACTAGACCGTGTAGTTGGACCTTGATTTAGGCCACCTCATGATATTGGGCCAAGCTTGGGCCAAGGGATCAATTCTTGTTTTTACTTGACATGATGGAATGCTAGTACACCCGTGGTGCAAAAACATAACCTTGATTATGCGATGTCACCTTTATCTATCTTGTTAGTTAATCATAATGCCAGTATGTTGTTATCCTTATGTTCACCTCAGCTTCTCATGCCAGTTAACTTTACTAGTTCATAGACAGATAGTAGTAGGGCTTACCAGTCTTTTTGACTGACCTGTTTTCTTTCGCCTCTTTTCTTCCGTTCCCCCCCTCAGGTTCTCAGGGTGGGAACATTGGAGCTTAGCTTGGATCTTTACAGCTTTCTTACTGGATTTGCTCATGTACGGTTTTGGACATTGAGCTAGCTATGGTTTATCACTTCATTTTGGGGATAGTACTTTATGTATTTCAGTTTTTCAGTTTATGCTTTTATCTAGACTTTGTTGTTGGAAAATAATGACCAAGTACTTTGTTGTAACATGACTATGGTTTTGAAATGCTAAGTTTTATCCGCTGCTTTACTACTCTGTTTTACTTATATGTTCTGTCTTGTGATATCTGCATGCATGTTTACCTTGTTTACCGCCCCTCCAAAGCTAATGTCCTTGCAAGAGTGGCATTGGCGGAGGTGGGATGTTACAACAAGCAAGAGCTGTTGATATATACTCAGCTTCACATGTCGATAGTGAAACACAATTTTGTTTCTTACTAATCCAAGAGACAAGTGATTTCCCAATAAAATGGCATGTACCACTTGTACTCTTTCTGTCCGTACGAGAGCCTCCAAAATCAGCATCACTATAAGATACTAACTCGAATGGACAATCTTTTGGATAGAATAGACCAAAGTCTTTGGTATTATTAAGATAACGTATTATACGTTTTACTGCTCGTAAATGTGATTCTTTAGGATTTTCTTGAAACCTTGCACATAGACAAACACTCATCATTATATTGGGACCACTTGCGGTAAGATAAAGAAGAGAACCAATCATGCTTCGATATAACTTCTGGTCAACATTCTTACCATGTACCATTTTCTTACCATGCTCTGATACCAATTGAAAGTGTGTGCATGTATGTGCCAAGTATAATACACTCACAAGGATCGTGTAATATGACAAACAATATTCAAGTATAAAGCAATAGCTAATCACAGAACAATATAATAGACAAGTAAATGCAGTAAAAGGAAAAATCACACCAGAGATTTTTATACTACTTCGGAGCACCGTCCAGTCCTAGACTTCTATCTGGATTTTCACAAACAACAACCTCACTTCACTCTGAGGAACATGTTTGCAACACCCGAGCAGCCGAACGGGAATTTCACGCCTCTATCAACACGAGGACTTCACAACTTGCCTCTTACAACACGGAGGACTTCAAACAAGATGAGTAGACTTGTGATTTGACAATGTGTGTTCTCAATAACACGAATTTGTCAATTCTTGTACAAGCTTCATATAATCTTATCCTCAAATAGAAATTGTGTATGTGAAGATTTGGAAGATCATATCGTGTTTGAATCAAAAGAATAATATATAAATTCCAGGATTCAAGAACGATATAAGAAGATTATGAGCGTTTTAGTGCTTTGAAAGAACAAAAATGAAATCAACAATAGATAGAATAGATAGAAATAATTGGTAGTTTGAATCGATGATTTCATGTTATTTTTATAGAAGATAAAGAGTTGCAATCATTGGTGAAGAGAAGTATTGAATAGAAATGATTTTTGATGAAAGGAAAAGGAAGCAACTTTTGATGAATGAAGATGTCTGTACGAAGAGTTGCTTTCAGTTCGAAAATCGGTGGACAGGTCAAAAATAACCAGTAGACTGAAATTTGAATATATATACGTTATATACATGTGTGCATGTTCATTGTGTATTCTGCCCAGAAACGGTTGACCGCCTATTTTGAATCCGATCGATCGGTTTCTGGCAATATGCACAATGAATTTGCATTCATATATTTACATATATATATATATATATATATATATATATATATTCACAATAATGAGGTATATGATTATTTGAGGATAGATTTTAACATTTATAACACAGCTAAATCACTAAATAATCAACCTCTAACTTACAATATCATTGATTCTCTTCTTTTTGTCAATCATGAAACTTCTCCTTGTCATTAATCAAAATGCTATGAATTCCTTGATTCAACAGGGGGAATGGAAAGAAAAGGGGCGAAACAGACGAGGTCAGACATAAAGTCTGGCGAGTCCAGTAACTTTAACAATATATTTATTAAAGTAACAGGATAAGAACATAAGCTGGAAAGTAAGAAATGACTGTAATAAAAGCATGTATGACAAGGTAAGCAAGGTGAATAAGATAAACGTTGATTGCTCTTATATATAATATAGGATAATTACTACACTGCACCAACCCTATTTATTCTGAAAGTTGGTCCCTCTTACTAATCATAATGATAACAATAATGGTAGTTTCGTGTACCCCTAGCTACTTTCATAGGTGCGCCTGCCACTATCCCCACTAGTTGTACTCACTACCCTCCCCATTCGATCGGCTCCCTAACTAGTAGATACCCGTGCTGGTCCCACAATAGGGTGTATCACTTCCCAAAGTGGCAACCCGATACTACAAAAGATGCACGGCTTATACCTACACAATGCAACAACGTCATACCTACCAGCCCGGGCCCACGCACACACATGACCCTGTTGGACTTGCGTTGCCACCGCTAACCCGTTTTGACCTATTACAATCAAACCCAGTAAGCGTGTCCCGTCCTTGACTTAGTTCGAGCTTACTTATATACTAAATGGGTTACTGTTTGAAAAGGGTCCCCATACTTGACACAAGCTTTCCACCTACGCTTGGTCCCCACTAGGATTTCCCACTTAACCCCTTCTTATTCATGTCTTCTTACATGTTTCAACTTGGTTAAGTGTTTCTAATCATAGTTTACATGTCACCCATGTCACTCTCTTAACCCTATGTCCCACTACATGTCTTATCTTGGTTAAGTGTTCTTTAATTCATTTTAACTGTAACCTTGCAAGACCTCCCACATTAGATTCCCTTTGCGGTTGCTGGATTTGACGGGCGGGTCCGGGCAGTCTTATACCACAATTTGAATCTAACCTCGTGTCTTTGCAATTATTACGCATTTAATTTATGCCTTTGACCTCCCACATTAGACTACCGTTTGCGGTTACTGGATTTGTCGGGCGGGTCCGGGCAGTCTTATACCGCAAACCAAGTCTAACCTAGTGCCTTAGGCATTTATTATCTCATTTTATTATTCAACCCCAATTTGAATTAATATCCCTATTTCAAATTGTCCATAATTTCCAATTCAAGCTATGTTCATAATTATCATCTAAATTATGTCCATAATTTTCCATTTATATAAACTATACCAATTTATGTCTCAAGTAAATTACATGGTTACTAACTAATTTATGCCAATTACATAATATCCAATATTTCCCAAACCATTCCCCAATGTTCCCACGTCGTTCGTACGTATAATTCACATAATACATTAGGCTCGCTGTTAGCCAAATTCATAAGAAAAGGAAAAGAAAGAGACATAGGCCATCCAAACTGGCATAAAACAATATAGATCTAATTAAGCATGTGTAACATAAACTAGGCATAGAACATAAATCAAATTAAGCATACAAACTGAACTGGCATATAAGATGGATCCAATTAACATAGGCAATATGAACTAACATATGGTCTGACATGGATCTAAACACATAAGCATAAACTTGCTGCTAGCCTACTTTGTGAAATAGGCTACACAAAGCTAAAGGATCAAACATTGGAGAGTAATCTACCAAGAAACCGGACCGGATCGGATTCATTCAGATAAAAGCAAACCAGTACAAAGCAATGTAGAGATGGATGCAGTCCGGAGCGGATTGGAAATGGCATAGCCGATCCGACCCCAGTCATTAGCCCATCCGATTCGAGACCAGAACGCCCAACTGCTTCACTCCACGTTCTACCTAACAATCGGGGCGGTTATATGCACTTTCCACCCACGATGGCCACTAACCAGATGTGCTGTCCTCACCAGAATCCATCCGAACCCGCAAGTGATGGGATGGAGGCCACGTGGATCTGAACCGATCCGGTTCCAGGAGGATTTCTCGCCTATAAATACCACATCAAGAGGCATTTGGGAGGATCTTTTGGCATTTTCAGAATTAAAGCTCCTTTGCAATCTGAATTCCATCACCCTTTTCAGACCACAATCACTTGTCAAATAATATTTTAGAGAATTTTGAGTGAATCAATGTATGATATAAGTGAAAGAGAGTGATGATCATCACTGTATTTACATTTTGATTATCAATTTAAAGAGTAGTAAGTGGACGTAGGTTACTTAACGTCGAACCACTATAAATTGTGCGTTTTCTTTGTTTTAGTTTTCTTTTCATCAAAATCATTATTAGTTTGGGTGTTAGAGCCATTTTTGGATCTAACATTTTGGTGCTTTCACTGAGAAATATTTGAATTATACGCTTTTTGGGATTATCATTCTACTATTTGGACCTTCGAGTTCGAAGAAGTTAATCCTCCATTTCTAATATTTGCAAGTATTTGCTGATAAGTTGGTTGAAGAATCGAATATTATGGCCAAATCAAAAGGAAAAGATGTGCAAGGCGCTCAGGAGAATGAAGCTAACGAGGATTCACAAGCCATGATTGTAACAAGGTCTCGGGGGCATAACACTGACAGGGGCCGATCCGACCCGGCTGCCTCGAACAAGAGGGATAACTCGACCCCGAACCGAAGCCAAGATAGTGTCGCTGCTCGAACCCCTCCATCACATCGATCCGAACCGCCTTCCCTACTCCGATCTGACCCAAATCAGACTGAAGCTGGTACTTCTAATCAAGCTCCTGCAAATGCTTCAATGCCGGCCATGACAACTAATGTTCAGCTTGATCCGTCTACACCTGTCACACAAGGAGATTTTTCGCGCTTTCTTGACATGCTCTAGAGTACTAAGGAGGCTTTAGAAACTCACCAACGTAACAGTCTCATCATGCAAGAAAATATGAGGACTATGAGTAGGGAAATTAGTGAACTTCATAGGAAAAAAATGCCCTCCCCGACGCGTTGCCTTGCAGTAGATTATTCATCTTCTTCAGAGGAAGATTCGTCCTTGAGAAAGATCATCCTCGAGAAAGAAGGCCGCTTGAACGACCTCAAAATCTCGATCAATTAACTTTTGGATCTTTAGTATCCCGAGAAGACGCTGCTCGTGTGTTAGGACCTGATGACCCAAGCCTCCAACAGCCTATGTTGCTACCCATGCGTGGATCCCGCGTTCTTCCCAGGGATCCTAATATAACTAACCCTACACAACAACAGCTTCTTCCGCCTCTTCCTCCCGAGATTGACCGAGAGCATAGAGAGCAGTATAGAGTAGCCGCAACTAGAAATATAAGACTGTCCCCTAATCAGGAACCTAGGGGTAATCCGAATATCAGACCTAGAGAACCCGTGCAAACATTAACGAATGCCGATGTATGGGCGATGGTGCTTCCGATTATGTCCGAAAGTCAACGCTACACGAATGAAGATCGGGGCATTGAGCGAAGTCATACCCCCTTCACAGACGATATATTGGATTTCCAGTTTCCTCGGCGATTCAACTTACCTCAAATGGATCGATATTCAAGGAGAACAGACCCAGGATAACACTTGATGAGGTATGCATGGTTCATGAATGCTGCAGTAGCTCCTGATGCTGTAAAATGTAAAGCCTTTCCAATATATATGGAAGACGTGGCGCTAATGTGATTCACCCGACTCCCTCCACGTTCGATATCGAATTTCAAAGAGTTGAGCGAGCGTTTTATGAAACAATTCCGACTCCACGCCCGAAAGTCCAAGAGTGTCATAGAGCTGTCAAGGATCAAACAGGCTCCAGGTGAGTCTTTGAAATTGTATTTAGATTGTTTCAATTTGGCTGTCACCGAAGTTAGTGACCCTCATAAACCCACTACTCTGATGGCTCTAATAGAAGGAGTTGACCCAGATACAGAATTTGGGGATTACTTATCTGGAATACCACCCCCCACTAGGGAGTTGTTTTACGAAAAGGCCAATATTCGCTTAAGGCGAGAGGAAGTTAAAGCAAACAGGAAGAGGAAGTCTGACGGAGCCTCAAGGGAAGGCGTCCAAAGTAATGTTGCCATAAAGCAATCCAGCGACAGTTCAGGGAAGGTTGAGGTGAACGTCGGTAACCAGAATGGATGAAGTAACAACTGAAATGGCAACGACAATAGAAGGAACAGAAATTGAGGGAGTAATTCCAGTAAAAGGCCTCGATTCCAAACTTTAGAAAACTATACGCCGTTGAGTGATACGTTGGAAAATATTTACTTGGATACATACAGCATATTGCAATACAAAAAGCCACCGCCTAGAGACTCCACTGAGAAGGAGATCGCAACAGGGAAGTTTTGTATGTTCCATGGAACCCATGGCCATTCCACTAATAAATGCCGTCATTTGAGAGATGTAGTTGAGAAATTACTACGGGAAGGGAAGCTGGACGAATACAAGTTGGCTAGGAGGGATCGGTGGTAAGGAGGACCAGCCCTGAATCAAGCCCAGCCTGCTTCTAAGCCCACGGCCCAGCAGAAAGGTAAGGGGATTGTAATTAATACCATTATAGGCGGATCCCATCTAGTTGGTCGTAGTTTTAAAGCGATGGATCAATATGTGAATGCCGCCAAGCATTTCGAGGTAGGAGAATGTAGTAACCTCGAAGACGTCACTCCAGTAAAACAACAAAAGGCAATGTCAGACGACGTCATATTCAGTAACAGGGATGATACCAGAATTCAATCACCAACTGAAGAACCACTAGTAATTACTGGTGGATCTAGATTAACCCTAGAGTGGGGGGGGGGTGAATAGGGTTTATCACAGTTTTTAACAGAATTAAAATTCTAACGAGATATATAATAATTAACACATCACAGAATATAGTGGAAACAGAACTGCAGAAAATAAATCACACACAGATATACCTAGCTTCGGCAAAACCCTGCATACTGCTGCATTTTTAAGGCTTTTACTAGGTGATAGAACAGCTCCCGCATACAAGACCATGTACACTCGCAAACCCTACTCCTATTCTAACCCTACGCTCAAAACCCTAGACCGATCGATATCCCCTCGATCAGATTTCCCCTGATTACAACCCTGTAACCAGTAACCCAGATTTTACAGACTCTGCCAACTGCCAGTTAAACACCTAACTGGTTTTCCCTAGATTTTTACAGAATTCTAGAAACTGTTTTGACAGTTTACAAAAGAATTGAAAATACAAAATAAATAAAAAGAAAGCAAAGAAACCCCCTCTTTAATACAAACTAATCCCTTTTGACTTATGTTGGCTGCCCATTTTCTTTATTTGTTCAGCCTGATCCTTTGCTTCTAAGGAAATGAACATGGAGGCTATGGGAAAAAGGAATTTTCGGGTTTCTTTGAAATCCTCCAACTCGAATCGATTGATTGATGTTCTGAAAGAAATAATCTCCAAAGCTTCTTCAAATTTATGCTCTTGCTCGATTCACAGTCTTGGATTGCAATCAAAAACGTTTTGTGAGTTCTCTGAATTTGATTAGATTTTTGCTCTTGAAATTTTGGATTTTTGTTTTTGATGCAAATTGCTGATGAGGATAGGTGTTAATATAGGATAATAGAATCCTTTTATTGCTCTGATTTCACTGAATGACTTGACTGATTTGCGTTGCGTGATTTCTTCCCTTTGGTGCCTTGATTGAATCGCCCTTGAAAATTTTCTGGAAACCTTTTTGAATTGTTGCCTTATAACACCTTTGTAAAATAAAGAAATAAAATCTTTGGCCCACTTGATATTATGCCATGAAATCATTTCTGGAAAATGAATAAAGCTTGCCAAAAAAGGTTTAAATAATATTTCTTGGAAATTCAACATTCTCTTTGCATGATAGCTGCTCTGCCTTTAAATGATTTATTGATTGAATCAGCATTGATAGCAATTCAGGAAAAATATATTTCATTAGCCGTCCCCTTAGAAAAAATTGCCAAACAAATACATATTGATTTGTTTTAAATCTGGAAACATATTGATGCTTTCCTCTTTTGACATCCTTGGCCTTGAAAACTTGCTGTGAACATGAATTGGTGAATTCATTGATAAAATTCTTGAAACATAAAGATTTGATTGCATAAATGTTTACTCTGAATTTCTGGAAAGCTGATTTATGTTCTTGGAAAGAAATTATTTATTACTTGTCAAACATGGTTTTGCTGAATTGTGTTTTTCCAAAAAAAATTTGATTCCTTGCCAACATATGACTCTTAAAAACAGTTACAGAAAATCATGAATGGATTTTTGGAGTGTCATTAAAGCTTGACAAATATATGCTTGCTTGCCAAACCTGATTCCTGTAATTTCTGGAAAGACATAATTTGAATTTCTAGAGCACAGATAACACTTGCCACATTTAGTAGAATTTCAAAAAGAAATGTTTGTGATTTCTTTCCAAAAGCTCTTGCATGCACTTGCTCATGTATTATTCTTGTCCATCTGGCACATTAATTCACACATGCTTGGGTCTTGCCATTTGTTTGTGAGATGAATTGCACTTGGAAACTGAATGCTCATGTTGATCTATTGAACTGCTGTAGAACAATTGTTTTGCTGCCAATTTGGTTCTCTTCAATGTTGGCTTATGAACTTCAGTCATTTAACCTGTTGCCAAAAACAAATTGAGTTTCTGAAAATAAATTGCCCCAAAAGAATGATTGTCTAGTCAAATGTGAATTTAGATTTTTTGAATAAAATCTTAGCACATTTATTTCCCACTGTATAATTTGAAACCATTGAATTCTGGAATATTTTAGCAAAGATCTCCTTGCTAAAAAACTGAACACCTCCCATATACGAGCAAATGCAATGCTTCAATCATGGTTCTTAAACTGGTCCATGAATGAATGAGAAAAGTATTCCTTCCATGATTTATGCCGTGCTCTCTTTTGTTTTGACCTGGTCATACTGGTTATATACATTAACTTCATTTGCATGTACCATTTGAAAATCTGAAACATTTTGCCATGCTCTTGAAACTTGCCATAATCAACACATAATCTGTGAAACATGAATTGATTTCTTGATTGATTCTTGGCACATTAAAAACTTGTTCATTAATATGGACATGTATAGACTGTAGCTCCACTGTGTCGCATACATGCTTGTTCCCATATGTCAATTTTTTTTTATTCAGCTGCCATGATGCTGAGTTTGCTTGACCTAAACACTTGACATAAATCTGCACCATATTCATTTCTATTGCAGTGCACTGTGTGTGTGTTTCATGTGACAGGTAAGCAGATAATGATTGGACTGACAATGACAGGACTGACAGAACACAGAGACAGAAGATGACAGTGAAAGTATATTAGTGTGTGTAACAGTGAAACTGTA
The DNA here is from genome assembly GCA_030737875.1 of Allium sativum. Lineage (NCBI taxonomy): Eukaryota > Viridiplantae > Streptophyta > Magnoliopsida > Asparagales > Amaryllidaceae > Allium > Allium sativum. The sequence goes on along the minus strand of CM060923.1, from coordinate 414,115,586 downwards.
AATGAGCGTCTGAGTGTATGCTTGTATAATCGAGTGTCTGTAGAAAGGAGCTTTGTGTATACTAAAATTGATTGTACAATAATGAATATCAGTGAAATGTACAAATAGTGGAGTTTATATTTTTGTACTGTTTAGTAATTGAAATAAAATATTCTATTTAAATAAAATACAGTTGAATATTTGAATTCGTGTATAGTCGTATTCTATTTAAACATAAATATTATATTTCTATCTGAGATGCGATATAATAGTAACAAACACATTTAAAGTAAAATATACTCGTTTGTTATCATTAAACAAAAATCATATAATTGTGTATACAACTACGTTATATACAACAATCTCCCCCTTTTGATGATGACAAATAAATAAAAGATTTTGAATATATTAAATGTGTTTATTCATGAATAGTGAAACTCCCCCTAAATGTATGCTCCGCCTACAACTAAACTCCCCCTTGCTTTGATACATATGTGCAAGAGTGAACAGAATAAATCGAATGATTTTTCAAAAGTATTAAAAAAAATTCACTCATAAACCAAAATCTCAACCATTTCCCCCCTTTTGTTATCATCAAAAGGATACAGATTACAAATTAACGATGAAAATATGACTAAAAATCAGCTTAAGAGAGAATGTTCACAACAATTCTAAAAAAAAATCAAACAAAAATCATAATATTCTAAGAATCAGTGGCAAATTTCACATTTGAGAATGAAGGATTTATGGTGAAGTTATAATAATGGAGAGAGCTTTTTAAAAAATGAATTTCAGTTATTTTCAAAATAGACCTTTTTTTTTAAACTAAGCACAAAAATAGTGATGGATTTGTCCTATAATTATAAGTTCAACTTAAGTGACAAAATCGAATACTCTCAAATCCCAGTAGCTATCAATCAACAAATCATAATACGTCATAAAATAATAACACATTTCACAAGTTAGAATATGGATTGATAGGAAGGTTATTATACACAGAGGAGAATTTCATATAAGAATTTTTTATTTATTTCAAATTATTTTTCATTTCTTTTCTTTTTATTTAAGAGCGCACTGACCATGCATAACCATAGCTTGGATTTTTAAATGAGATCATTCACCGCCTAAATTATAAGTTGTCTCTTAATCATGCATGACCAATGCTTGGATTTTTAAATGAGGTTAGAGACATACTTATGTATATTTATCATTTTCAGCTTTTAAAAGAAAAAACTCCTCGGAATATAAAACCAAAATGGATGATAGAAAGGTGGTAGGTACAGAGATGATTTGTGAAATAAATTTCTAAATTAATCATATTATGAAATATGCTCGGCTGTACCGGGATTTTCGATAATTTTCAATCATCACTAAATCTGAAAAATAATGCAGTCACATTTCCATCACCAATATTTTCACTGTTTACATAATAAAAAACTCTCCTCATTAATATAAAATCATGATGGATGACAGAAGGATGATAGACATAGAAGATGTTCGTGAAATTAGCGCCAATCCAAAGATATTATAATAACTGTTCAATCATCATGAAAATTTAAATAGAATCTCCTCTTGTTGTGAAGTATGTAGTCATAACTCATCACAGTTTCAAAATCTGATAATAATTTTGATGAATTGAACTACAGTCCAGTTTGGTTATTGATTTCAATTTCTGAATGAATAATCAATAAATAATTTTAAAATTGAAAAATAATTACAAGAGAAAATTGAAAGATTTATACAAGACATGAGTTTTTTTTTTAAAATATATATATGTACATGATGAGAATAGATCAAAGAGAACAGCACATCAAAACTGATACCACATGTTTATGTCACAACAATCAAGGATTTGAAATATGACACGAGTGACCTAGACATCCAAGTACAATCATTAGGCCCAAGTAGACAAGACAAATAAATTAGGCATATTCATCAGAGCAACAAACAGTATATACCAAGCAAGCAGTCATAAAAAAAATTCGTATCAGTATCAGAGCAGCACAAGAAAAATATCAAGTCAGACTTGTCAAGATGATGGTAAAAAAAAATCATGATCCAAGAATTCGATTTATTTGAAATCACTTGAGGGAATATGAAAATTTCAAGATTAAATGAATCGATCACACCAGTTTGTATAATTCAGAATTAGGAAGTGTGCGAGATCCAAGAAATCAATAATTTCAAATGATTTCAAACAAATATTCAAGCCAATTGATCATGAAATAACAGTGAGTTACAAAATCAGATTTTTGACGAATTTTTCACAAGAAATCTCTATCAAGCACAAGTGAAATATTCAGATCATTTACATCAAGTTTGAGAATTATTAAAGATCCTAAAATTAAGAAATTATTTATTTGAAATCACATGAATCAATGTCGATTTTTGAGATATAATGAATCCGTCACACAAGATTGGTATATTTTTAAATTTCAAATTTAAGCGGTGTGTGATATTCAAAATATCAAGAATTTCGGATCATTTGAAATAAACAGATTTCAAAATAAAATCATCACGAATGAATATAGATTTCACGATGTATCACTGATTCTAGACAATTTAACATATTCAAGCCAATCTGAAAATTTCTGAAATTATCACAACTGATAAGTTAGAAGATGTACTATAATGAGTATAGTATTTTAAGCGTTTCCAAAATGAATTGGAAGAAACTCATAACAGCATAAGTGTGAAATTACATTAATTATTCAGATCTTCAAAAATTTAGAATCTAAAATAACAGTGTTCAAGATATGATATTAATGCTTCAGCACTGTTAAGAATTCAAAAAAAACTTCAAAAAACAATTGCAGATATTTACAAAATAAATTCAAGATCTGGAAAAGATTAAAAATAAGAGAGTTTTATTCACATAAAGCAAATTTCCAGAAAATCATGAATTCTGTAATTTGAAGTTAAGAAAGCCCAGAATAAAAGATACAACAGTGACAAAAACAGAAACAAAAGAACAGAAGGAGGTAGAAGGAGAAATAAACAAAGAAAAAAAATAAAAATTGAGAATATTTACAAAGGTGAGTTTAGAGATCATACCAGAATCCAATGTAAATCAGACTCTCTAACTCAACAAGCTTGGCTAAGGATCTATGAATGATTACAGAAGTACTGAGCAGCTTTACTCCAAATCCCTTTTGTCTAGCAGTTCCTCAGCCACCTCTGGTAACTAACAGTTTAGAGAATCAAGTGGTCTAACAAAAATTTTAAAACCACTCACAGTTTTGTTCACAGTTTTAGGTACCCAAACTTGTTTATATAACAAACCATTAGAATTAACTTTCGTACCATTAGGAACCCAAATCTGTCTGAACTTAACGAAGCCTGTTTTATTTTTTAGGATCCAAGAATGTTTAAATGGTTTATTATAAAACGATTTCTCATCACAATTATGATTCAAAAATCCTTTGAAATTTTTAGAGTTCAAATTTTCAAAGCAATTCTTTCCAAAGCAATTTGAGAGATTTTTCAAATCATTTGAATTTTTTTTTCCAAAAACATCCTTTTTCCCAAAGCCAAGTCCAGATTTATTTCCAATAGAAACTTGGTTTTGTAACAGCATATTCAACAATTTTTCCCCATTGGAAAATTTATCCAAGGTTGATTCTAATCGTTGAATTTCTGATTTTAGATCGCTATTTTCTTTTAATAAATTTGAGCAATTATTTATAGCGATCTTCTGTTCAGCATTGGACTGTTTCAAACCCAAATTCTCATTTTCAAGCAATTTAACTTTGGCTTGGGAATCACCAATTTCAAATTCAAAATATTTTCGACTTTCTAATTCAAAATTCTTGAGTTTTTCAATCTCAATTTCTAGCTCGTTCAAAATAGACTCAGTTTTCAACAAGCTTTGTTCTTCAGCAAAAATATATTTGGAATTTTCAGTCTTCTTGAAATTTTCAAATTCCTTTTGCAAACAATTGTTTGTGCTTTCAAACTCTATCTTGTTCTCTTTTAAAAACAGAATTTCATCCTCAAGTTTTTGAACATTTTTATTTTGACGAACAAGATCATTTTTTAAATTTAAACATTTTTTGCAATTAGAATTTGAAAACTTCTTGACATCTTTAAGCTTTGATTCCAAAAGATAATTTTTGCAAATAAATTCAAGTTTTTCAGATTTCAGAATTTTATTTTTAGACTTCAGGTTCTCAACAGATTCAGTTAAATCATTTAAGCGAGAAATTAAATCTTTACAAGAAAGATCTCCTGTTGAGTCTCCATCTGGATTTCCATCTGTATAACCTGTTAAGCACAGATCTAAAACTGAGTTGACCTTCTGGGGTTTTGAGCTGTTGTCTTCTTTTCTATATAGCGTGTTGAGAGTTGTCCAGATTTCCTGTGCAGTCAAACAATGAGAGATAAGCCTATATTGGACATCATCAATATAAGAATATAAAGTATGAATAGCACGAGAATTAAACCCAATATCATTTCTACTAACTATATCAAATCCATTAATAACAGTATCCCAACATTTAATATCAACATATTTTAAATATAACTCCATTTCTAATTTCCAATTTAAAAAATCTGTACCATTAAAAATAGATGGAATACGACTGGACTGACTCTCAATGGACTGACAACTAGAATGACCCATTACTCTAGAGTTAGCCGAATACCTGCTCTGATACCATTTGTTGGATCTAGATTAACCCTAGAGGGGGGGTGAATAGGGTTTATCACAGTTTTTAACAAAATTAAAATTCTAACGAGATATATAATAATTAACACATCACATAATATAGCGGAAACAGAACTGCAGAAAATAAATCACACACAGATATACCCAGCTTCGGCAAAACCCTTCCTACTGCTGCATTTCTAAGGCTTCTACTAGGTGATAGAACATCTCCCGCATACAAGACCATGTACACTCGCAAACCCTGCTCCTATTTTAACCCTACGCTCAAAACCCTAGACTGATCGATATCCCCTCGATCAGATTTCCCCTGATTACAACCCTGTAACCAGTAACCCAGATTTTACAGACTCTGCCAACTGCCAGTTAAACATCAAACTGGTTTTCCCTAGATTTTTACAGAATTCTAGAAATTGTTTTGACAGTTTACAAAAGAATTGAAAAAACAAAATAAATAAAAAGAAAGAAAAGAAACCCCCTCTTTAATACAAACTAATCCCTTTTGACTTATGTTGGCTGCCCATTTTCTTTATTTGTTCAGCCTGATCCTTTGCTTCTAAGGAAATGAACATGGAGGCTATGGGAAAAAGGAATTTTCGGGTTTCTTTGAAATCCTCCAACTCGAATCAATTGATTGATGTTCTGAAAGAAATAATCTCCAAAGCTTCTTCAAATTTATGCTCCTGCTCGATTCACAGTCTTGGATTGCAATCAAAAACGTTTTGTGAGTTCTCTGAATTTGATTAGATTTTTGCTCTTGAAATTTTGGATTTTTGTTTTTGATGCAAATTGCTGATGAGGATAGGTGTTAATATAGGATAATAGAATCCTTTTATTTCTCTGATTTCGCTGAATGACTTGACTGATTTGCGTTGCGTGATTTCTTCCCTTTGGTGCCTTGATTGAATCGCCCTTGAAAATTTTCTGGAAACCTTTTTGAATTGTTGCCTTATAACACCGTTGTAAAATAAAGAAATAAAATCTTTGGCCCACTTGATATTATGCCATGAAATCATTTCTGGAAAATGAATAAAGCTTGCCAAAAAAAGGTTTAAATGATATTTCTTGGAAATTCAACATTCTCTTTGCATGATAGCTGCTCTGCCTTTAAATGATTTATTGATTGAACCAGCATTGATAGCAATTCAAGAAAAATATATTTCATTAGCTGTCCCCTTAGAAAAAATTGCCAAACAAATACATATTGATTTGTTTTAAATCTGGAAACATATTGATGCTTTCCTCTTTTGACATCCTTGGCCTTGAAAACTTGCTGTGATAATGAATTGATGAATTCATTGATAAAATTCTTGAAACATAAAGATTTGATTGCATAAATGTTTACTCTGAATTTCTGGAAAGCTGATTTATGTTCTTGGAAAGAAATTATTTATTACTTGCCAAACATGGTTTTGCTGAATTGTGTTTTTCCAAAAAAAAATTGATTCCTTGCCAACATTGACTCTTAAAAACAGTTACAGAAAATCATGAATGGATTTTTGGAGTGTCATTAAAGCTTGACAAATATATGCTTGCTTGCCAAACCTGATTCCTGTAATTTCTGGAAAGACATAATTTGAATTTCTAGAGGACAGATAACACTTGCCACATTTAGTAGAATTTCAAAAAGAAATGTTTGTGATTTCTTTCCAAAAGCTCTTGCATGCACTTGCTCATGTATTATTCTTGTACATCTGGCACATTAATTCACACATGCTTGAGTCTTGCCATTTGTTTGTGAGATGAATTGCACTTGAACACTGAATGCTCATGTTGATCTATTGAACTGCTGTGGAACAAATGTTTTGCTGCCAATTTGGTTCTCTTCAATGTTGGCTTTTGAACTTCAGTCATTTAACCTGTTGCCAAAAACAAATTGAGTTTCTGAAAATAAATTGCACCAAAAGAATGATTGTCTAGTCAAATGTGAATTCAGATTTCTTGAATAAAATCTTAGCACATTTATTTCCCACTGTATAATTGGAAACCATTGAATTCTGGAATATTTTAGCAAAGATCTCCTTGCTAAAAAACTGAACACCTCCCATATACGAGCAAATGCAATGCTTCAATCATGTTGCTTAAACTGGTCCATGAATGAATGAGAAAATGTATTCCTTCCATGATTGTTGTCGTGCCCTCTTTTGTTTTGACCTGGTCATACTGGTTATATACATTAACTTCAATTGCATGTACCATTTGAAAATCTGAAACATTTTGCCATGCTCTTGAAACTTGCCATAATCAACACATAATCTGTGAAACATGAATTGATTTCTTGATTGATTCTTGGCACATTAAAAACTTGGTCATTAATATGGACATGTATAGACTGTAGCTCCACTGTGTCGCATACATGCTTGTTCCCATATGTCAATTTTTTTTTATTCAGCTACCATGATGCTGAGTTTGCTTGACCTAAACACTTGACATAAATCAGCACCATATTCATTTCTATTGCAGTGTACTGTGTGTGTGTTTCATGTGACAGGTAAGCAGATAATGATTGGACTGACAATGACTGGAATGACAGAACACAGAGACAGAAGATGACAGTGAAAGTATATTAGTGTGTGTAATAGTGAAACTGTAAATGAGCGTCTGAGTGTATGCTTGTATAATCGAGTGTCTGTAGAAAGGAGCTTTGTGTATACTAAAATTGATTATACAATTATGAATTTCAGTGAAATGCACAAATAGTGGAGTTTATATTTTTGTACAGTTTAATTATTGAAATAAAATATTCTGTTTAAATAAAACACAGTTGAATATTTGAATTCGTGTATAATCGTATTCTATTTAAACATAAATATTATATTTCTATCTGAGATGTGATATAATAGTAACAAACACATTTAAAGTAAAATATACTTGTTTGTTATCATCAAACAAAAATCATATAATTGTGTATACAACTACGTTATATACAACAATTACCACGACCATCGGCCCCACCTTAGTCCATAAAGTGTTGGTAGATAACGAAAGCTCAGTCAACATTCTCTTCAAGAAAGATTTTGATCAAATGAGACTCGAAGCAAAAGATCTGAAGCCCTGCGAAGGATGGATACAAGGCTTCAATGGGGGCATCAACGACGCCTATGGGATACATAGAATTGCCAGTGACGCTAGGACAAGGAGATCGCCAGAGAGTGAGGATCCTTCCATTTGTAGTTTTGGATGTAAAGTCACCCTACAACGCTTTCCTATGCCGACCGGGCCTCGTCGAGTTTAGGGCGTGTATTGCACCATGGTGCCTATTACTTAAATTTCCGACTGACGCGGGGATTGGGGTGATGAGAGGTGACCAAGCTACAGGACGATCTTGTTATATGACATAGTTGATGATGCTAATAAAGGGGTTGAATATAGAATCCAAAGACAATTCTTCCCCTATAAAGGAAAATTCAGCATAGCAATTAAGGGGGCCAACCCCAAGAGAGTCGCCTTTAGATGTGCTCGAGGATATAGATCCCAGAGAGGATAGATAACCCGAGGATAGAAAGGCGACTCCCAACGAGACGACAGTAGATATATCTACTAACGAAACAGATTTGACAAAAGTACTGAAGATCGGATCGCAACTGGATCCAATTCGGGCAAAAGAGCTAGCTGATTTCTTAAGAGAAAATTTAAATGTATTTGCTTGGACTCACGCTGACATGTGTGGGATTCCGCCTGCTATCATGAGCCATTCTTTGAGCATAATCCAAAGCACCCGCCGGTCAAACAGAAGAGACGGATGTTAGTCCCAGAGCGATCAGCAGCTTTGAAGGAAGAAGTAGAGAAATTGAAGGAGAATGGATTCATTAAGGATTCAAAATATCCCGACTGGATATCGAATCCTGTACTGGTCAAAAACTCTAATGGGAAGTGGCGTACATGTATTGACTTTTCTGACTTGAACAAGGCATGTCCAAAAGATAGCTTTCCTCTTCCCAGGATTGATCAACTAGTAGACTCGACGGCTGGACACGAGCTTTTATCCTTTGTGGATGCCTATTCTGGATAGAATCAAATTCCCATGCACATACCGGATCAGGAACACACAAGTTTCATCACAGACTTAGGGTTGTATTGCTATGTGATAATACCGTTTGGATTAAAGAATGCTGGAGCCACGTATCAGTGTTTGGTCAACCGCATGTTCTACAATCAAATCGGAAAAACCATAGAGGTTTATGTGGATGATATGCTTGTGAAGTCTAGACAATCTTCTGACCATACAAAAGACTTAGCCGAAATGTTTGGTATCCTTAGAAGGTATGGGATGAAGTTAAACCCCTTAAAATACTCATTTGGGGTCGCATCTGGAAAGTTCCTTGGGTTTATCGTGAGTTCTCGAGGGATTGAAAAAAATCCTACTCAAATAGCAACAATAAAGAATATTCAAGAGCCGCGAAAGATTAAAGACGTTCAAAGGCTAGCAGGGAAGGTTGCCGCTTTAAGCAGTTTTATCTCTAAAGCTACTGACAAATGTGTCCCCTTCATCGATTTAATAAAACGAGGGAAACGTAATTTTGAATGGACTCCCGATTGTGTGGAAGTTTTCCACAATCTACTGGACTTATTAGAGAAACCTCTGATACTATCAAAGCCTGTGGATCATGAGGATTTGTATGTCTATCTGGCAGTGTCATCTTATGCGGTTAGCACGGCATTGGTGCGTGAAGAAGACAAGGTCCTGAAGCCTGTATATTATGTAAGCAAGAAGATGGACGCTGCGGAACGAACTATCCGAAAATTGAAAAGCTTGCTTACAGTCTTCTGATTGCCTCCCGAAAACTCCGTCATTACTTTCAGGCTCACCCGATATTGGTATACAACGATCAACCTTTGAGACAAGTGTTGCAAAAACCTGAAGCTTCAGGGTGGTTGCTTAAATGGAATATTGAGCTGAGCCAATTTGATTTGAACTTTCAACCATGGAGATCTATAGGGGTGGAAGGCCTTAGCTGACTTCGTTGCGGAATTCATGATCCCTGATGAGGAAGAAGTGGAGAACAGGGTTGTCACTTCAGAGAAAGAGTTGGAGCTTAGCCCATGGAAGTTATACCCGGACGGGGCGAAGAACGACCGAAGGTCCGGCGCAGGAGTTGTTTTGACCACTCCTGAAGAACGATCTGTCTACTATGCGTTACGATTAGAATTTGCTGCTACCAATAACGATTCGGAATATGAAGCCCTGATTACCGGGCTGAAGCTCGCCAAAGAACTAGGAGTGAAGACATTGGACATATATTGCGATTCTAAAATAGTTGTGTGTCAGGTACGCGAGGAGTTTGTAACTAAAGGACCTCGGCTTGTTACTTATCTCGAAAGAGTAAGGAAGTTGTTGGATGGTTTGGAGCATTATAACATAACGCATATCCCAAGAACAGAGAACCAGAAAGCCGATCGGTTAGCAAAATTAGCAATTTCGGATAACCCCGAAGAAACTGAAATGGTTCCGATAGAGGTTTTGGAATCGCCGAGTTTCGACCTGATGGAAGTAGAATTAGCCTTAGAAGTTGATCCAGAGAGAGAATCATGTATGACACCAATCAAGATTTTTCTCAAGAGTGGAATCCTCCCAGTGAAGAAAAGCGAAAGACGACCTGTAAGACGTAAGGCTGGAAGATACGTGTTATAGGACGACGTCCTTTATCGCAAAGGGTTTTCAATGCCACTGCTACGGTGTATCGCACATGACGACATCAAACGTGTGCTGCAAGAGGTACATGAAGGTGAGTGTGGGGACCACACCGGGGGCCAAACACTAGCAAAGAAAGTATTGCGGTATGGATATTTTTGCCCTACTGTAAATAAAGACGTGGCTGATTATTCACGACGTTGCGACAAATGCCAAAGATTTTCCAAGATTCCCAGAGCACCTCCGACTCAGTCCAAGTCGATGGTAAGCCCATGGCCGTTTGCCATGCGGGGAATTGATATTATCAGAGTGTTACCTATTGCCAAAGGGGGAGCGAAGTACGCGATCGTCACCGTGGACTATTTCACGAAGTGGGCGGAAGTTGAACCTTTAACAACGATCACGACAAGAAAGGTGATTAGTTTTGTGGTAAGAAACATTATCTGTCGATTTGGGATACCAAAGACCATTATAACTGATAATGGGACGCAATTTGACAGTATTGAATTCAGAAACTTCTGCCAAAGGTACAAGATTGACAAACGATACACTTCTGTAGCTCATCCGCAGTCAAATGGCCAAGTCGAAGCAATAAACATGGTCATTAAATCAATTTTGAAGAAGAGGTTGGAGCGGACCAAAGCCAAGAGGGTAGATGAGCTACCACTGGCTTTGTGGGCCTACAGGACAACATTAAAGACGACCACTATTCATACCCCTTTTTCCCTCGTCTTCGGGACAGAAGCGGTAATCCCGATAGAACTAGAAGTCCCTTCTCATCGAGTAGCATACTATGATCCGATGACAAATAGAACGCTCCTCCTAGAGTCTCTTGATATGGTTGAAGGAAAAAGAGACGAAGCAGACTTGCGCGCCGCAAGACATCGACATCTAGTAGCACGTTACTATGACCGGAAAGTCCGCTTCAAGACCTTCGAACTAGGAGACTTAGTATTAAAACGAATTTTCCCACCTTCAACCCAACTGGGTCCAAAGTGGGAAGGACCATATGCCATCCAAAGGAAGCTTGATACAGGAGCCTTCAAGCTAACGACCGTAGACGGTGAAGAGATTCCCATAGCTTGGAATGCTCAACACCTGCGACCATACCTGAGCTAAATGTGAAATGTCTTCTTTTTTGTTTTTTATAAACTATGTAAAAAGGCGCGACTTGCCTTAAAAAGTCTGTTTATATGAACAAAGGATTATGAAGTGGATGTAGGCCACGACTTAGCTGAACCACTATAAAAATGTCGTGTGTCATTTACTTTCTTTCATTATTTATGTCTTCAACAATTATTCTATCATGACCATGAAACACGAAATATTAAATTAAAATTGGAAAGCTGGAAATAACTTATGTGCAGGAGCGAATAAAATGACCATTTGTACAATAAAACACAAAAGAATGGGAAAACGACATTCTTAACTCTAACTCTCAAGAATCGAGAGAGAGTATAAAGTACGGGAAGACGACGTCCCTTGAGGCGTGATGGTGCACCCCGATAAGAGACCTCCTTAGTAATACTCTAACCAGGTTATGAGACAGGAGAGTATAAAGATGATGCTAAAAGGAACGAGCATCAATGACGAAAGGAATATGTCCCCGCTAGAGAATCGTGGGCAATTAGAAGATTGAACTTAATCAACCTTGAATAAGCATTGGTCCGTTATCCAAGATTGATTGGGGGCATATATAAACAGGAGTGCCTCGGAATGCTCAGGTCCTCAGGGCGGGCCTCGAACCCCTGACCTCTTACCGGGCAGGGGAATGCCTTTCCACTGAGTCATTGAGTCGGGGGCATATATGTGTAAACATGTTGTTCCCCTTTAATAACGACTCTATTATATAACTGTAATATGATATGCTGAACTTATAACTATCTGACATTGCAGGAAACGTACTATTTTACTTACAAATACATGAGTCTGTACAGGGAATTCAAGCAAAAGATGCAAGGGCCGCGCTTGCTGCAACAATAGCGGACCAATAGAATATCAAAGTAACAAACAAAGCACGTTATTACTTAGGGTTTGGAGTGGACTTGGATTTCTTGCCAGCCTTAAGAGCTTTTTTAGCTTCCTTCTCAGCATCAGACATGAGGCATTTTGGTTTCTTCTTTTCTGTGATTGAGGTTCCAGAATCAGTAGATTTCTTCCTAGAAGTCTGAGCACTGGGATCAAGAGAAGATTTTTTAGCAAGCCCTTCTGTAATTGACCTAGTTGAAAGTTTAACAATTAACCTCGACCCGGCATCCACTACGGCAAGGGCTTTAACACTTTCGGGATTTATTTCCTCGACTTTTAGTTGCATACGTTTGTCTTGTTTGGCCTTCATTTTAGCCAAAGTCTCGTCATCAGGATTCCTCGAGTCCCCAATTATAGAAACATCAGGTTCTTCTTCATGCTCGTTGTTACCATCATCATCTTTCAGAGCGTCTATCATTTCATCATCATGAGAAGCATCGACGTTAGGTGGCAGGGGAGTTTTGTTGGTAGTCTCCTCCCTTTTACCTTCAGCCCCTCCTCCTGATTCGATAATGGTAGCCTTATCCTATTCTCCTTGAGCCTTTTCCACAGATTTTTCCCCAGTGGTGGTTTCCTGATGTACGTCAGTCTTCTCGGTCAGTTCAACACCTAAAGAATGAGAAGGAACAGTTAGCAACTGAGGAGAAAACAAAGAATCCTCGATGGACTGCCCAATGATATGACGAAAGGTGGAGACCGCCTTGACAAACTGAGGCGAAAAGGTGGAAATACCTTCTGATGATTTCTCAATTGGGGTGGCTACTATTTCGGATGCTGATTTAGGTATAGGGGATAGAAGAGGCTCTTTAGGAATCCCCGGGTATTCGGGATCGTATCCCTCTACTCCAATGGCTTCGACAGAAATTGAAGAAGAACCAACTTCAGGGACGTTTTTTCCTTTGACTCGGCGTCTCTCCTCCTCCATGGCGGTAGCAATAAGGAGACACCCCTCGGCCAGGCGTGCTGGTTCATCATCCTTCAGATACTTCTCCATGAGCTTATCTTCATCAACAAAGTCTACCTTAAGCTCATCTTTTTCCCATTCGATGATTTGATTCCATACATGAACTAAGGTAGTCTTCGATCCAGGAGATGTTTCGGCGATGGATTATATATGCAAATAATTCTATCATCAGTTCGCCAAAGCCATGCAATTCTTCTTGAGCTTCTGATAGCTGCTTATGAGTCTCTTCGGCGGACTTGATAGCGCTATCTAGATTCCCCTCGGCTAAGGCAGTTCTCGTCTCATCATCCATTAATTTGGATTCCAACTCAGCGTTCTTCCTCGCTAACTCGGCCTTTTCTTGCTCAAGAGTACTATATGCTAATTGCACTCAGACACTTTCTGATTTAGCGTCCTAAGCTTGTTTCTTCAACTCTATATGCTCTTGACTATGAGATTCCAATAAGTCATGATAATGCTTTTGCAACTCTTCGAATTGTTTTTTGAAATTGTTGGCATCTCGCTGAGCATTGGCAAGTTGACTTTGTGTATCATCCAGGTCTTTCTCACATTTTCATCAGAATCTGCAACTTTCTTCATTGCATTGACGTCTGTGATCATGTTCCAAATGATTCTGGAAAGATTACGTGAATACTTGTACATCTCCGAGTACTGTTTCTCTACTGCATCAATCTTTGCCTTAGCTTCATCTGCCCACTTTGAAGAGATAGGCTCGAGTGCGAGTAAGAAAGTGAGATTTTCGAAGTAATGATCCGGGAACTGCTTCTCCAGATAAGCTAGTTTTTTTTTGGAATCGGCATCCAGTGGTGGAGGTCTGCAATATGATAATTCAAAGTGTTTCCATTTAGTAGAGACGATGGCTGCGTCACCTTTTTCAGATCGTTTCTCAGAAGTTTTTTGCTTGTCTCGCGAATCGGTGTGCTTTGGTGGACTCTTTTCTTGATTATATTTATCTTGGGGAGAAATTTGATCTTTGGATTGTGGTATGTCCCCTCCATGACGACTCTGATAGTTCTTATACCTATCCAGATCCGACCGAGCAGGAGAACGAGAGCGTGAAGCATGAGGTCGATGAGAGTCATGATGCCTTTTGTCATCTCTTCCACGGTTCTCCCGGCGATCATGATCGGTGTTAGGACGAGGTCTGGTCATGCGACGACGAATCTTCCCAAGATCATAATAAGGACGTGACATTGTATCTGCGCAACAATACAAGTGAAGTTCAGAATCGACATTTGCATAGGATATAAGTATTGTGACGTGCAGTGTTAATGTGCTAAGTGCATCCTAAGTGGTGTTCCCCCCAACAAACCCGAGCCTGGAGTCAGACTAGCACGAGTAGGCTCCTTGGTCTTTTCGGGAGTAGTCTCTTCTGAAGAAGTGAAAGTTAAAGGATTCGTTCCAAAGTCCTATGAAGTATAAATCGTTTCGAGCAGGGGAAGGTTCCCTAAACCTTTGAATGTGGAATCGTCAGTAGTAGGAACATCTCCTGGAGAAGCGTCTAGCGGCGGCTCTCTAGGGGATGTTGACCTTTCAGGAGAGATAGCTTCATCAGGAACATCATATCCTTCTCTATACTTCTCAGCTGTGTTTGCTAGTTCATCATCTTGAGTTGAAGATGGAGAGGGTGGAGTCCTGAGAGGTATTGTTGGACCTTTTGAACACTCACCTATATCGGGGATAACGTCAACCGGGGGTATGTACACATACGGACCTGTCCCGTAACCTATGGTACGGGTAATAGATAGTAACCCGTGACGATGGAGATACTCATCCTTAAGAACACTGTCGATGGTCAAGAACTTTTGGTCACCATTGAGCAACTGGTGCAAACGATCAGAGTATAATTGACCTGATATTTGCTTTGGGTTGTCAACTGCGAATAAAAATGAAAGCAAGTTAGTATGTCAACATGAACACTTAAAGCTGGAATCTGGAAAATAGATGTTTTACTTGATTTGGTCCATCCCTGGCGCACCCCGGTTGCTGTCTGATATAAAACCATTCAGGTTTTGAGTCGCTAGCCTTGCTGCTAAATGGAACGTTGATAATCTTTCTTTTCGAGACTGATTCAAAGTATGAGAAGTAGGGAGTCTCTTAAGTCCGTTGTTTGAGATTATAAAATAAGTGGATATCATCGAAGGTAGGTTCTATGCCTAGAATCTCTTTGTATGCTATGTACAAGGTGTATGGATAAGCATAAGAGTTGGGATGCAGCTGCATGGGGGCAATCCACATTTGTCTTAGAAAATCAACAACAAAAGGTGGAAATGGAGGTATCGCCCCAACTAGACACATTAATCGAGTGATAGCCATAAATCCTTCCGGTGGATTGTGGGGGCGATCCGTTTTCAAAGGAAACTTAGTATCTCTTCCTAATATCCCATGCTTTAGACATATTCTGGCAAGTCTATCATCATCGATCGTCGACTCAACGGAGTCTTTGTCTGGCTCCAGTATAGTAGCGGATACAAACTCATCGGGAGCACGATCATCTCCAACCTCTCCCTCCTCTTCCTCACCCAGAGAGACATCACCCCCAGAAGATACTTCACTGTTATGTGCTTCCATTTCGTAATCTGATCCCTCGTCATCCCATTCTGGGTCTGAGGAAGAGGATATGTCATCGAGAGTGAGTTTTTTAGATGTTATCATGATTTCTTCCTTTTCCATTAATCTAGATGTGCGTCTCTTTGCCATGGTCGCTAAACTTTTGAAGAAGTAATAACATAAGTTAGAGTAAAGTAGCCCGACTCCCTCGTGCAGGTGTATGAACTAAAGTGTGTATGGTGTGTGAAGAAGATATAAAGCAAACAAATGAAAGCATAATGTAAAGGTCCAAGGAATAAGTAATGTTCAGAACAATTCTTGATATTTGTTTATGTTTGTAGGGCACTATCCTGACTATCCATTAAGCTGAAGCTTATGTTCAACATTGATTAAGCTAGTTGGATAAATTCTTATGCGTTGGGGTGAGCTATTTCGGTTCGATTTGGATATATGTATTGGGATCGAATCGGGGGACAAAGTCATGTTTTCGGTCTGAAGTAGACACTCACGCTCAGTAATTAAAACTAGATCGGTTCGGAGGTAAGCATTCGGAGTGGGTCGGATTGACCTGAATAACCTTGCCTTTTTTTTCTCCTTGTCTTCTGCTCCGACCCAACCCGGCCAGGTAGGCTTTGTTTTCCCCTTTGTTTCTTTTTACTCCGATCCAATCCGATTATATAAGCCTCTCCACCTTTCCTTCACTTTAACATTTCTTCATCCAAACCGATCCCAGGTCTTATCCCCCTCTTCTTCTTCTCCATTTTCCATCTCGCTCGACCAACACTGAACCCAACTCCATCTCAAAAAATCCAATTGAGACCGGGCGCCTATGTGTTTAAATATTCAATGGAGGGCCTTAGCATCCCCCATCACTGCCTCGAGATGGTATGGACGCCATTAACGACGATGGAAGAGGGTGGAGGAGGTCCTAATGTTGGGACTAAGCAAACACCACGCTCGAATCACTCGATTTGACCGCAAATTCCTACCGAAATCAATTATTACAAGAGTAATTAAAGCTTTTCGACCTACTTACGAGTTCGATTTGAAGACTAACGAGAAGAATTTCGGATTTTTTGAAATCTAGGGTTTTGGTGTAAAATACGATGAACGGGGGCAATAAAAAGAAGATGGGAGGAAGAAGGAATAGATGGATTTATATAGGCTTATTCTGACTCATCGTATTCCCAACCTTTTTACCCCGTTCGGACCGGATACAAGCCCATAAACGCATTCTGGCCTATTAGTCCACTATTAAGCAATGCAAAAGGAAACTCCGTCCTGGTCTGATCCGAACCGAATGGGATTTAACACAATGACTTGGCATGCGAGTTGAGTTCAAAGAAAAATAAAGAAAATGCTTACCTGGAAGAATTGCCGGACATTAAAAAGAGCTCTCAAAGTTGTTTGAAAATGGAGGAGGTGAATGAAAGCGACCATTTAATGATTCAAGTTCAGAAACTAATGGACAGATAACATCAAAGCACGCTCTGTCTTCAACAGAAGCATCCTTTGAGGGGGCAAAATGTTATCCTACTTTGTGAAATAGGCTACATAAAGCTAAAGGATCAAACATTGGAGAGTAATCTGCCAAGAAACTGGACCGGATCGGATTCATTCAGATAAAAGCAAACTAGTACAAAGCAATGTAGAGATGGATGCAGTCCGGACCGGATCGAAAATGGCATGGCCGATCCGACCCCAGTCGTTAGCCCATCTGATCCGAGACCAGAACGCCCAACTACTTCACTCCACGTTCTCCATAACAATCGGGGCAGTTATATGCACGTTTCACCCATGATGGCCACTAACCAGATGTGCTGTCCTCACCAGAATCCATCTGATCCCGCAAGTGATGGGATGGAGGCCACGTGGATCCGAACCGATCCGGTTCCAGGAGGATTTTTCACCTATAAATACCACATCAAGAGGCATTTGGGAGGATCTTTTGGCATTTTCAAAATTAAAGCTCCTTTGCAATCCAAATTCCATCATCCTTTTCAGACCACAATCACTTGTCAAATAATATTTTAGAGAATTTTGAGTGAATCAATGTATGATATAAGTGAGAGAGAGTGAAGATCATCACTGTATTTACATTTTGATTATCAATTTAAAGAGTAGTAAGTGGACGTAGGCTACTTAACGCTGAACCACTATAAATTGTGGATTTTCTTTGTTTTAGTTTTCATTTCGTCAGAATCATTATTAGTTTGGGTGTTAGAGCCATTTTTGGATCTAACACTTGCATAGATGAACATAACTTACATATAAACTTTCATAGATGAACATAACTTGCATATAAATTTGCATAAATCATAACTTATATATAGACTTGCATAACTTGCATAGATGAGCATATGATTCAACAGGAAAATTCATACATTCCAGATCACAACTTATCATATTTATTTTAATTAATTATCTTATGAAAACAACTGTACTCACAGTGATAGAAGAAAGAATAGATTCGTTCGTTGTTGTTCTAGAATCCCTTTTCACAATTCCTAAGCTTTAATTCATTGGGAAAGAGACTAGCTTATTTCGGGATGCAACAGCATGGCGGCTTATGAATGAATTTAGTTTATATAAGGGTTTAGGTTTATGGGTGCTTATATAAAAATGTTGGATTAATTAGAGCCTTTAGATTAGTTTAGGATCAATCTAAACCATCCAATTCACAATGACACATCACTTAACAAACCAAATGAAGCCACAGAAGCCCTAAAATCAGAAAAATCGTCACCCGAACATATCAACCCATCCTGGCCGACATGGGTCGACTCCCCTATATGGGGTCGACACCTATGTCGACACCCCTATAGAGGGTCGACACCCCTGAGCGGGAAATTTCTAGCTCAGCTTAATTCTGCTGTTTTGAAATTCGAACTGGTTTTAGACTATTAATTATTATTTTAATTTGATTTCTGCTTAAACTTGAAATCTTCTAAGCTCCATAACTTCTTCATATGTAGCCCGATTTATGCAAACTTGGACTCTATCTCAAGCAGGATTCCGAGACGAATGCAATGGCGTAACCTATTTCACTTAATTCTTCTTCTAAAAATTTAGTGTCCTTAAATTTGTTAATTATAATATTTTAAAATTACGGGGTGTTACATTTGGCATCTAAAGGATGCAAGGTGACTATTGATAAGGATAGTCTAAGGGTTTCTAAGGGTGCATTTGTAGTAATGAAGGGAGATATGTTTCATAATTTGTATCTCTAGAGGGGAAGCACTGTACTTGGAGAGTCAAGGGCTAAAGTCTATAATTCTCGTGGAAAAGATGTAAAAGCTAGGCTTACGAGAGTGACTTTGAGTTTCTGCATAGACAGAATATGATCAAAGGGGAAAACTTTAACAAGGTGGGATTTTGCCAAGTGGATGTGCTTGATAAGTGGAATAAGGGATCGTCTGAGTTGGTCAGAGATCAAAGGAGAAAGCAGCGGATGTGCATAAGTCTTTGCAGACTGCTAAGTTCGGGCGTTGCTTGACCTGGAATCGCTTATCGAAATGTTAGGTGTCATGTAGTGGCACATTGTGGGGAGAGAGTTGAGATGGTTAATGTAACACCCCGCATTTTATAGCAATTAAATAATGCATGTATGTGTGTGTGTGTGTGTGTTTGTATATATATATATATATATATATATGCACAGACATAAACATTTAAGAAAAAGAAAAATTCGAAGATATTCAAGAATTTGGCCACGGGATTAGCGTCATTGCGTTCGAGGCGATTTTTTGGTCAATTTAGACTTATGGATTGCAGAAAATTGATTTAAGATGAAAGAGATGCCTTTAAATGAAGTATTGTAGCAAAACATGAAAATAAGGTATAAGAAGGAGAACAATGACTACCATTGTTTCTAAACTTATTAACAAAATACATTATAGCTCAGTTGGTTAAGGCATTGGATTTGCATCATAGAGGTTGGGGGTTTGAACCTCGGCGGCGACATAATTTTTTTCTTCGGTTTAGAGAAGGCCAACTTAACATACGGAAAATTCAAAATTTGTAAGGATAAGAACGCTCATATAAGGAAATAAAGAAAAAAAAATGTATATATATATATATATATGTGAATATATATGTATATATGTGTAGAAATATATGTATACAAGAGATAAAATTCAAGATAAGGCTATAGTCAATAAAATATGGCAAGAATCAAATGACGGTGCAACACTGTTTGAATTTTGAAAACCAAACATAAGTTGTGCATATATACATACACATAAAATGGTCATTAGAAGAATTGTATACGAATAAGAAAATTTCATATGAACATACCACTTAAATAAATTCCATAAAATTCAACCATTCGAAATTCTAAAATTCGAAAATGAAATTTATGCGCCAAAACTGCTGGTGGGACCCAAGGGGTCGACACCCCTATATGGATGTCAATACCGGGGTTAACAACGGAGTCGACACCCCTGTAGGGGGGTCAACTCCTAGGTCGACACCCCCCAGATCCATCCAGAGTCATCAATGAATCTGGACTATTTTCTTAATAAGGTTCTTTGCCGACCTAGCGCTGCGTGTACGACAAGATCCTGAACACCTATAAATAGGCTAACAGAGCCTAACCTAAATCTCATATTTCTGATACGACATCTATACTCTGACTTTCTTCCTCCTCAAATCTCTTCAAAAAATTAAGATTTTTAGTTTAGGAAAAATTCTAAATTAATATCTAGAGGAAAAGAATTGATGTTAATAAAAAGGTATTCAGAATCAAATGCGAACTAAGGTAATTTTCTTGATCTGGTCTATCCAAAAAAATTCTTCTTTCTTACCTTTTTCTTTTAGTAAAAATTATAAATCCATGGTTATTAGGTTCTGAATCCTATTAGGGGAAAGCCATGGAATGCTAGATCTAGACCAGATCTAGGATTTGGAAAGAAAACGAGGTTAGTGGATTTAAGTTATATCATTTTTCATAATGATATATTATTGTTTAACATTCCCCGTTAACATATAATGTGAATTTGCTAGAATAATTAAAATTATTGAAATGTTATTATGACAGGTTTAAATATGATATGTTGAGATGTTTAAACATACGTCAAAAGGATTATAATGGCGAATATATGATGTTGGAATATTAATATGCTAAATATTAATATGTGGAAAAATTCATATGTTGAAATATAAATATGCCAAGTGTACAATTACTGTTGTTTCAATTCCATGTTAACTTGTGACATTTATGTACCTGGACCATTAACAGCCGAAATTGAGAAAAATTACTTGATTTGGCAATCACACGTTACTGTTAAATTTGAACAATTATCCGATTAATTGATTACATAATGGAATAGAAATTGATTATATGTTAGAAAGAACGTATGACATAAAATAGGCATAATATGATGACATGTAAAATATAAATTACAGTGGAAATTTAAAAGAATAGACATGCCTAGATTATATGGAAGATTTACAGTAAATAAGAAACTGTAATCGCGCTTAGACACGAGGTTAGATTACACTTATAGGAGAAGTCTTCCCGGAACCACCCGGCATATCTAGCATCTACAATTAGTAAACCTAAAGTGAGGCATCTAAGTGCATAAATCAAACATGTAACCGTGCTAAGACACGAGGTTAAGTCAACTTGTGGAAGAAGTCTTCCTGGAACCGCCCGGCAAATCCAGCATCTACAAGTGTCGACTTAATGTGAAAGGTCTAGTGCATAAACATATGTTTAAATATATTTTAATGGCAGGATTGATAGATGGAATTGATTGTAATTAATGGGAGTGGATGGAATTGAATGAAAGATAATTACAACTGCAAAAGGGAAAGGAATGAACGGGGAATGATAATAACTTATTACAAACGAATTACATTAATGATAATGTTATATAATAGGTAGGCTTGTCCTAGGGACAACTGAAGATTATAACTTAGGTTATAATAAACAAGTAAGGAAATGAGATAAATGGTGAAATGAGATAAGTGACACTTAATTGTAAATTAAGTAATCAGTAAATGGGGGAGCTTAAAACTAGTTGTTTGTAATAAGTAGAGAAAAGAGGCAAAGTTTATGAAATATAAGAAGTTGTACTTAATTATAAATAAAGCGGTGGAAGTCTGAAATAAGCTGATAAGAATAACGTGTTAATGCTTGTCTTAGGTACAAGAGGAAATTATAACATAGTTTATTATAAATGGAAAGGATACTTGTCAATGAACCTTAGTTAAGAGAACTAAGTTAAAAAGTAAACAACGATACGTTGTAGTGACAATGTAAGATGGAATTAGGATTAAATCGGAAAGAGTGAGGCAAACTTATGAAATGAAATAAGTTATATTTTATAATAAATGATAATTGACATGTTAGACATGTAAATTGAGATATACTTAATTTTGTATTAAGTAGAACATGTTATTGTAACCTTGAATCAAAGAAGAATATATAAAGGGATTGTGGATTACAGACCTTGGATCGCAATCTAGAGAATAACATGTTATTGGCTTATTAATAAACTTAAATGGGTTATATTATATGATTGAAATTAATAAGCAAGGGAAGCCTATTCCTTAGAGATATAAGGGGCTAGAAAGAACTTGGTAACCTGAATAAAAACATAAGATGATTACCGAGTTAAATGGAAACCCAATGCGGTAAAGCAAGGGCATAAAAGAATTTTTAGACATAGGGTCTAATAACATATTAAAGTAAGGCGATTGGACTAGTGCACATGTTTGAGGGTGAATAACCCAACAGGGTAGATCATCGTGGTGCCATAAGGTGGCAGTCCGTACGTTTACGTACATGGGAAAGTCTAGATACATGCATGTCTTCTTTGGGTGGTGTATCATAGACTTGAGGGAATTACTCTGGTATGGAATCTTATTCGATCGAAGGTGGCAGTCCGTACGTTTACGTAGCATAGAATTGACAGATATATGCGGAACGTAACATTGTTAAATAGAAATCAATACGTCACTCCGGCGCAGGATGAGGGACTACGTATATTTCGGTGGAGACCGTGCGAGTGGTGTACCATGGTGTGTACCTTAATATTGGGGGTAGCCACATATATACCGTATTAGGTTAATCCACTAGGAAGTAAATGGGTACGATGTGTGTGTAAATCTTGAGTGTTGTTAACTCAAGTAATCTAATAAATAAGAAAATGTGATTGAACAATATATGTAGGATTATCCAAAGTTTATAGTTTAAACCCAGTCACCGAAACTTGTGTTCTGACCCCCACCACATTACATACTCGCAGGTTAGATTTGTGGCAGAGACATGATGGCTTTGGATACCGGTTAGGCTGTATAATTACTACAGTAAGGCTATATTTTGATTACATTATATTTTATCCATTCCGCTGTGAGATAATTTTTGAGCTCTGACGCATTTTATGTCTCTGTCTTTTTGGTAGGATACCAGAGCAAACCAGCACGAGTTTCAAAATATTAAAATTTTAAAGAAAAAAATTGGTCTGTCAAAATTCAGGTTGTTATATCTGGTATCAGAGCTTAGATTTAGGATTCCTGTATAAATAGTGAGTGAACATATTTGTATTTTTGAAAATATAAATATATTATACGTATACCTAGATCCGTAGAGGAACCCACTAAATAGAAAAGGTATAATACGATAAGAAATGGGATGTTTGTTTTGTACACTAAAGGAATGAATATGGAAATTTGAGACCCTTAGGAAATTTGGGTGGGAAAGTGTACAATATATTTTGAAATAAGAGGAAGGAGGATCCCATGTTGATATTTCATATTAGTGGGCTTGGTAGAAAACCTTATAAATTGGAAAAGGTTAAAAAGAGAAAAATGGATTAGGAATATATATAGTTGAGAGAATTGACTTTATGGGAGTGTCTAGGAAAGCCTAGAAAGATTGGAAACTCGCTTTGAGTCTAACCCCATTGTTAACTTTTAAAAACTTGAAATTGTAAAAGTTTTGGGAAAATGGTTTATGGTGTTTTCAAGTTTTATTCTTAAAAGTTATAGTTTTAAATATGTAAAGTATACATATTGAGTTTTAAAGTAAAATGGGGTATATTTTGTAAATAGTGATTTCTTGCGAAAACTTTGTCTAAAGTTAAATTCTCTCAGTAAAAGGTGCATATTATAGAGCATGTATAGCTCGCTAGTTTTCTTCTTATATTTCATACAAGAATTTTTAATAAAGAAAGTTTTAAAGTCTCTATTCTTTCGACAATCATTTTTGATAAATTGTTTAAAAGAGAAAATTTTGTTGGGTGGACAAAATAAGTTGTAGAAATTAAGAATAAAGTGGATGGTTGCACCTTGTAGTAAGATATTGAACCGACATTATAGGTAAGAACAAGTTATAAACCCAATTGAGGAATAGTTATCCTTATCTACTCCAGTTTTTGTAATTTGTAAAAAAAATGATTTACATTTTTTTTTAAGATGACATGTTTTTATGGTTTGACAAAGGTAAATTTTCATGATGAAAATAAAATTTTGACACTTCTAAATTTTTGGAAGAAAATTTAAATAAAAAAAAGGCCATGCCGTGTTTTAAAAAGTATGGAGTAGGTAAGGATTAGTGCCTAGGAAAGACGGAAAAAGTTTTGAGGCTACGAAGTAGATAGCCAAAATTATTTTGGAATAATGGTAAGTTCCTATGGAATGCATAAGCATTAAAAGCCTAGGATGTTGCTTGAAGTGATTATTGGTACACAGCTAGAATTAGTAGTGACTGCTAGATAGAAAAAGGACAAGTAAGTGCTTAGATCTTGTTGCTAATTTTCATGTTAGGGGTAAAACCCATTATTACATTTCTCCTGGGATCGTTCCATTATTTTGTTCTTGTTGGTTAGTTAGAGTAACACCTAAACCTGTCGTGGATCCCATGGTTTGGACTTTGTTGTCTAAGGGTTACATAGTCCCGAGATTCTTGGCCCTTAGTAGTAGCTGTGTAGAGTGTCTATTTTCCTGTTTTAGTTGAAGGACTAGAAGGCTTATTTGAAAACTAAAACAAGATCAGATGATTAAATAAGCTAAGAGAAAAGATACAACTAAAAAGGAAACAAAAAATTCAGTAAAGAAATAGACATGATAGTTAAAGAAAAGATGGATAAGAATAAAAAAAATTCCAAGATAAGATGAAAAAGAAAATCTGTAACAGAGAAAATTTTCTTTTGTGGGCTATGCTTGGATAGGAAAATAGGGGTATCTTTATAATTGTTACATAAAATCCAAGTACGGCTAGAAAAAGATTGAAAAAGAAAAACCGAAGATGTGTAGTTTTCCATTTTCCACCTTTATGTAACATAAGAAACCGAATTTAGAAAATTAGATTTTTCTGAAATTCAAAAAATAAAGTTGGTTGGTAGGATCTTAGGTGCAAAAATTGGATGAACTATGCTCTTGCTCAGTAAGAGTGTGGGAAAATTTGGATGACAAAGCATTTCTACTTTTCAAAATATTGCGTTCATGTAGAACTGCCAGTATACTTAGGATGTGAACATCATGTTTTTAATGGATTTTTGAAAAATTTGCATACACATATAGGAGGTACCGTTTAGGCATACATGTATTGCTATGTTGTATTTCACTTTACACAAGTGAACAATGTTTGCAAAAATTGGATGCACACATAATGGATGTATATTATCTGAGGGGTTAATTATTTTGTAACCTTATCAAATTTCAGGGATGAAATTTCCTAAGGGTGGGAGAATGTAGGACCTCGCATTTTATAATAATTAAATAATTAAATAATGCATATATATATATATATATATATATGCATAGACATAAACATTTAAGAAAAATAAAAATTTGAAGAGCCTCCAGAATTTGGCCACGTGATTAGCGTCATTGCGTTCGCGGCGATTTTTTGGTCAATTTAGACTTATGGATTGCAGAAAACCGATTTAAGATGAAAGAGATACCTTTAAATGAAGTATTGTAGCAAAACAAGAAAATAAGGTAAAAGAAGGAGAACAATGACTACCATTGTTTCTAAACTTATTAAGAAAAGACATCATAGCTCAGTTGGTTAAGGCATTGGATTTGCAACATAGAGGTCGGGGGTTCGAACCCCGCAGCAACATAATTTTTATCTTTGTTTAAGAGAAGGCCAACTGAATATACAAATATGTGCATGCATAAAAATTCAGAATTTGTAAGGATAAAAATGCTCATATAAGGAAATAAAGAAAATATATATTTTATTTTTTTAAAATTGGTTCACTTTATTTCTACTAAAACAAAACATACAAGAAAGAGGTTAGCATACTAACCTATGCATAAGCAAAACATTAAAGAAAACCAACAGGAAATTAAATCTTAAACTAAAGATAACTGGCTCATGAAAAGCCATCTACCCACTTCCGTGCTCGAGCAAACCCTCAGCATCTCACAAACCAAAGGTTCCACTTATTCAAAATCAACATCCGATCATCAACATCAGATTATCAGCAAGGCTTAGCACTTTGTTCTTCAAACAATAAGACTGAATACATATCTACAGATTCTCATTACCATTTCTATGCTAAGTCCAAACATCCATAGCCTACTATTTGTTACTAGCTGCTCAAAAACTATCAAAGGCATACAACAGAGAAGAAACCATACAATTCTTACTGAATCACTCATACAGTTTAGCAGTCGTATGAATTCCCAAAAAAAAAAAAAAAAATCCATAATAATAGGTCTAGTTGATGATTCGCAGACTCCTGTGAATCAATCCTATTACCAGGATCGACAAATTAGCATATGGATTTCATAACTAGAGAAACAAGTGCCAAACAGAATAGTACTCATTCTATCTTTGCCCATGTACTTAAACTGTGAAGCATATTAAGGAGAAACCTAGGCTATGGGTAAACATTATCTGTAGAAATCAATCTTCCATGTGGTAGAAAAAGCCATCTCAAGCTTTCAAATTCAAACTGGTTTGGAAAAATTAGTGAATAATCTTAAACCAGTATTATGAAGAACAAACTACTTCACTGAAAACCATATAGCCGATCTCCTAATAAACAAATAATCCCTTTGTAACTTCAAATCCACAATCAAGCCCCAAAAACCCAACGCAAATCAAATACATACCAGATCTCGTCAGTTGTGGATCACCATTTAGGCAAAAGTGCATTAAGAAAGTCTTGGGATGACCATCGACGTTACTACAAATAGGAGGAGATTAGATCTGATGAATCTGACTTGTAATAGGAAATCGAAACCCAAAATAGGGTTAAAAGGGAAAATAAAGTATGCGGATCTGATTTAAATGTGAAAAAAATGAAAGAAAAACTAATGGAAAACGATAGAAACAAACAATCGCAAAGCGATTATGGGACTAGGGTTAAACGGTGAAAAAGACATCAGATCTGTAATAAGATGCCATCGAAAACCAGATGGTAACCAAATGGTGAAGTAATACAGATGTCTTATCAATGATTAAATCGTTGAAGGTTGGTGAAGTAAAATTACAGAATGATTTGAGAAAGGTGAAGAAAGGTAAAATGGAAAGGATGCTCACGCGTGACGAAAACTTGAGAGCAAATCTCCAGTTGCCATTAACAAGCATCCCTCCAAACTCTTATTGAAAAGAAGAAAATATGGCTGAAATAAAGAGAATATACGTATATATGTGTAGAAATATATGTATACAAGAGATAAAATTCAAGATAAGGCTGAAATCAATGAATTATGGCAAGAATCAAATCATGGTGCAACACCGTTTGAATTTTGAAAACCAAACATAAGTTGTGCTTATGTATATATACGCGTAAAATGGTCGTAAGAAGAATTGTATATGTATAAGAAAATTTCGTGTGAATATAACAGTTAAATAAATTCTAGAAAATTCAAACATTTGAAATTCAAAAATTCGAAACTGAAATTTTTGCGCCAAAACTGCTGGTGGGACCCGGGGGTCGACACCCCCTCCCCCCCAGATCCATCCAGATTCATCAATGAATCTGGACTATTTTCTTAATAAGGTTCATTGCTAGCTCAGCGCTGCGTGTACGATAAGATCCTGAACACCTATAAATAGGCTAACAGAACCTAGCCTAAATCTCATATTTCTGAGACGACGTCTATACTTTGATGTTCTTCTTCCTCCTCAAATCTCTTCGGAAAATTAAGATTTTTAGTTTAAGAAAAATTCTTAATCAAGATCTGGAGGAAAAGAATTGATGTTAATAAAAAGGTGTTCAGAATCAAATGCGAAGTGAGGTAATTTTCTAGATCTAGTCAATTCAATGTTCTTCCTCTTTCTTCCCTTTTTCTTTTAGTGAAAATTATAAATAAGTGGTTGTTAGGTTCTGAATCCAATTAGGGGGAAACCATGGAATGCATGATCTGGACCAGATCCAGGATTTGGAAAGAAAATGAGGTGAGTGGATTTAAGTTATATCATTTTTGATAATGATATATTATCGTTTAACATTGCCCGTTATCATATAACGTGAATTCGCTAAAATAATTAAAATTATTGAAAAGTTATTATGACATGTTTAAATATGTTGAGAAGTTTAAACATACAATAAAAGGATTAAAGTGACGAATATATGAAGTTGGAATATTAATATGCTAAGACATTAATATGTTGGAAAAAATTCATATGTTGAAATATAAACATGCCAAAATATGTGTAGCAATTACTGTTGTTACAATTCCATGTTAACTTCTGACATTTATGTACGAGGACCATTAACGGTAGAAATTAAGAAAAATTACATGATTTGGCAATCACATGTTACTGTTAAATTTGAACAATTATCTGATTACAAGATGGAATAGAATTGATTAAATGTTAGAAAGAATGTATGACATAAAATAGGCATAATATGATGACATGTAAAATATAACTAATATTGGAAATTTGAAAGAATAGACATGCCTAGATTATATGGAAGATTTATAGTAACTAAAAAGTGTAACCGCGCTTAGACACGAGGTTGGATTACACTTATGGAAGAAGTCTGCCACTAACCGCCTGACATATCCAACACCCACAAGTGGTAAATCTAATGTGAGGGGTCTAAGTGCATAAATAAACATGTAACAGTGCTAAAACACGAGGTTAAGTCAACTTGTGGAAGAAGTCTGCCTGGAATTGCCCGAAAAATCCAGCAACCACAAGTGTGGGCTTAATGTGAGAGGTCTAGGGCATAAACATATGTTTAAATATATGTAAATGGCAGGATTGATAAATGGCATTGATTGTAATTAATGGGAGTGATTGGAATTGAATGAAAGATAATTACAATAGTAAAAGGTAAAGGAATGAACGAGGAATTATAATAACCTATTAGAAATGAATTACATTAATGAGAATGTTATATAATAGGTAGGATTGTCCTAGGGATAAGTGAATATTATAACTTAGGTTAAAATAAACTAGTAAGGAAATGAGATAACTGGTGAAATGAGATAAGTGGCACTTAATTGTAAATTAAGTAATCAATAAACGGGGAAGCCTGAAACCAGTTGTTTGTAATAAGTAGAGAAAAGGGGGGAAGTTTATGAAATGTGAGAAGTTGTATTTAATTATAAATTAAGCAATGGAAGTCACGTTAAGGCGTGTCCTAGGGACAAGAGGAAATTATAACATAGGTTATAATAAATGGAAAGGAGACTTATCAGTGAACCTTAGTCAGGAGAACTAAGTTAATAAGTAAACAACTATTAGTTGCAGTGACAATATAAGATAGAATTATGATTAAATAGAAAGAGTGAGGCAAACTTATGAAATGAAATAAGTTATATTTAATCATAAATGATAATTGACATGTTAGACATGTAAATTGAGATATACTTAATTATGTATTAAGTAATACATGCTATTGTAACCTTGAATCAAACAAGAATATAAAGGGATTGTGGATTAAAGACCTTGGATTACAATCTAGAGAATAACATGTTATGGGCTTATTAATAAACTTAAATGGGTTAAGTTATATGATTGAAATTAATAAGCGAGGGGCCCATTCCTTAGTGATATAAAGGGCTAGAAAGAACTTGGTAACTTGAATAAAAAGTTGAGATGATAACCAAGTTAATTGGAAACACAATGAGGTAAAACAAACACATAAATTAATGTTTAGACAGAGAGTTTAATAACATATTAAAGTAAGGCGCTTGGACCAGTCCACACGTTTGAGGGTGAATAACCCAACGGGGTAGACCATCATGGTGTCATAAGGCACGAGGGGAGCGCACATTCATCTGATTATTCTGTCAGCTCCGAAGGACTGGAAGTGGAAGCACGTGGCTTCCTGAGGTACGTAAGGTGCTCCTGGTAGTCCTCTGTGTGCTGGCAGATGTTTAGGTTGTGCTCTCATAGGTTGGGACTGCGCGTAACTACCAGGTGGGTGGGCCTGGACTGCAAAGTAGCTTTGCAGTCAGAATGCTGTGGTGAGGTGACACTAGGGTGATTATGTAGTAGCCTCAACGGGGAGGCAGAGGGTCACGACCAACAAGGATTTTAGATCGTCGAATGCTCGTCATCGGCAGCAAGAGGGATGCGAAAAGACTAGAGCTAAACCCAATAGACCATTCCCCTTTCACTATCAGGGTACGGTGGTTGAGGGGAGACTCCATATGGATGTTTAGATTATTTGTTGTTAGGGCATGTTGCTTAGCTCTTTTAGTCTTTACGAGTTAAGGGAGGGGCCGAGGTGGGACCATAGCCACCATGAAAAACAGACCATAGTAATATCTGTATTTTGAGGCTCTTAAAGGCGGGCCTGTACCGATATGGAAAGGCTCCCGACTGAGTTTCGTGTTTCTTGTATCGCCCTACCACGGAACTCGGTGCACATTAGAGGAAGTGCTGTTAAGCCATTGAGTTACAATGGATGATACGTACATCGGAAAGTCTAGATACATGCATGTCTGCTGTGGGTGGTGTATCGTAGACTTGAGGGCATTACTCTGTCGATGGTGGTAGTCCGTATGCTTATGTAGCACAGAATTGACAGTTATATGTGGAACGTAACATTGTTATATAGAGATCCGTACGTCACTCCGGCGTAGGATGAGGGACTACATATATTTCGACTGTATTACGGTGGAGACCGAGCGAGTGGGGTACCATAGTGTGTACCTTATTATAGGGGTTAGCTACATATATATTGTATTAGGTTAATCCACTGGGAAGCAAATAGGTACGACGTGTGTGTAAGCCTTGAGTGTTGTTAACCCAAGTAACCTAATAAATAAGAAAATGTGACTGAACGGTATATGTAGGATTATCTAAAGTGTATAGTTTAAATCCAGTCACCAGAACTTGTGTTTTGACCCCTCCCCCCTCATCTCGTACTCGTAGGTTAGATTTGTGGCAGAGACATGATAGCTTTGGATACTGGTTAGGCTGTATTATTACTACGGTAAGGCTATATTCCGATTACATTATATTTTATCTATTCCGCTGTGAGATATTTTCTGAGCTCTGACATATTTTATGTCTCCGTCTTTTCTACAAGATACCAGAGGAAATCAATACAAGTTTCGATGTATTAGAATTCTGAAAAAAAAATAGTTTGTCAGAATTCGGGTTGTTATAGTTCATGGATACGTGTAACGATCGGTCTTTTTTCCCGATTCTCATTGGCAACTAAACCAAATTAATTCGTTCAAAAAGACGAATTGTTATGGGCACATACATACATCGAACAAAATAAAAGAACTTTTCATTGAGTAATAAAATATATTACATCAGATTTACATGAATATCAGAGTTACAACATAAAAATATACAGCCGAAGAACGAAAATACACTCTTAGCGGAAGATCAAAAAGATATAGCGGAAGCTTCAACTCTAGCCTGGACTACAACTCAGAAAGCGCTCCGGACTTTGCTCCAATGAAACCTAACTGCAAAACTAAAGTGCTAGCTGCCCGTCTGAAAATTAGTGGGAACCCGGAGTTTAGGAAGGAACGATAAACTCCCGGTCAGTCATGGGACTTGTGTGAAAATATAAAAAGTTGTTTTATTAGGATTCATTTTAAAGTTGGGAAATTCAACGGACCATGCCGCTAACGCGGAACGGGTTTACTCCATATGAATGCCCGTGCATATAAATAAGCAATGACTTTGAAAATAAAATTATCATAAGCTCATCCCTCATCACACAATGCAAGCGCACACCAGATGGGCAAGTTTTATCTTATGATAACCAAAAATGCCTTCATACGTGAAAATCCTCTTCTAATATTATCATTAGCACAGTGTGTGGAAAAACATTTCGCAAATAGATATAACATCATAGCCCCCATAACCCCAATTAGTTATATTGACCTATAAGTATACAATCAAAATCCGTATGGCTTGTATTGGAGATTTTGGGTTTCCAACTTGATGATTCCTGGCACGAAAGAACAATCAGGGATACAAAGCGAAGTGTAACACAGCTTTTTCGTCCATATCGGACACCAACAACAAATTGCAGGGCAGATCAATGGTTTTTGACCAGACACGGCCCCCCAAACATACCCAATTTCCTCAAGTTCATAAGTGGTTTCCCACTACTACAGCCTCATCATCAATTCATATATAAGTATACAAGTTAACCGCCAGTTTCTCATCAATTCGCGGTGTGAGGTTTGTCGATGTCACGTCATACACAAAGCATGCCTAGATAAGAAATGCCATGATCATACAAGTTCATTTCATATCTTAAGTATGTCACATTGTCCACTCTCAACATGACCACTGATTTCCATTTATACATAACCACTTCGAGCTCATACGTCAAAAACCAGATACATATCAACAGAAATCAGTGTTATGCCGTCAATTACAATGTCAAACACACAATCCATACAAGTCCGTCCTGGGTTTGAGGGAACAAAAATCCGAAAGTTCTCCCAACTCGTTCGGACTTCCTACCACTCCGGTAATAAGGGCATCTCTCTAATGTTTCTATTCAGTAAAGAAACCCATCGGCTGATAGCCTGTTCGATTTGTGAAGAACCACGGTCTTCATTCATCGATTCCAAGTCTTGAATTTGCTTCATGCGTCGTATTATTACTTGGAATGGTTTTTGGACATAAATCCGATCCCGGTCTTTCCAAGTAATAAGCATATTCATAAAACAAAGGTTATGGACCACATAGGGTTTCAATTCAAATTTCCTTCCAATTGTCGTTCATTCATTTACAAATCAAGGTTTGATCGATCGTAAATTCCATTGTCATCTCACTCTTTCTATGAAATCAAATATTCGATTTACCAACCCTTTTTATTTCAAACATAACCTTTCAATTCTTATATTTAAACATACATCTTTATCCCTTTCCTTACGTCTTCCAATTTACCACATCTTTATTTGGATTACAATTCCATTTACGATAATCAAAACAATTTATATTCGAACATAAGTTTGAATCGAGTTAAAATGACTTATATTCAATATAAATTCTCAACTCAATCAAACACTATCAGAACCCTGAGGTAAATATCTTCTAATGGTTCTGATAGTATTTGTTCGATCTTGGAATTTCATATCGAATATCCGACACAAACTCTATCCAACTCATTTCCTTTTTAAATTCTAACTTTAGAATTAATAGATAATTCCTTATTTATTCACTAAAATCCTTCCGAACCATTTTACGACTCCTTTAACCATTAAAAAATAATGGTTCATGACTTATAAATTCCAAAAACCCATTTATCTTTGGAAATGAGATAATAACGTTTGAACGTTAGTAAAAGCGCTGCAATAGCCTTTTAATTCAAATAGATTCCAAATAAAACTCAAAAATTCAAATAATTCATTTCTAATTACTTTAAGTTAATAAAGCAAGATTTATCATGAATTCTCTCAAAATTTAAACTTGGTTTATTTGAATTTTTTTCGTTATGGTCGCCGAACTGCACGTACAGCGACCTTTCCAAATTTTATTTGAACATAACATGAAAATCGTACGTCGAAATTTTTAAAATTTCTTTTCTATTCAAAAACTGTTAATATTTGAAAATCAACGTTTCTTATTTCAAGTCAGACCGATTTCAAACGATTAAGTTATAACCATTCAAAATTGAAATCGATATTTATGAGCTATCGCGCCGTACCACGTTATAAATCGATTTAAATATAATTCCTTCAAATCTCTTTGAATTGAATTCAAGTTCAAAACAACTTAATTTCAAAATCAATTATGAAGTTTATTCCAAAATCATTCCTCAATCCCAAATATTTAAATAAGTTGTAAACCGTAGGAGTTCAAAAATACTTTTGATTTAAATTTAAACATTATAAATGGTTCTTATGCGCCATTTTTATTTTAATTCCAATCGGTTTCCATGTTTAAAATAACCTCAATTCAAATTTCAAATTATATTTGAATTAACCGTTCCGTCCACCGGACCAGTTAGGTATCGCCAGGGAGAGCAGGAAACTGGATTTTCAAACTCAAGCCTAGACACTATCCTCTCTGTCATCCTAGAGCGGTCTGGTATAATATTATAAAAAATTATATTTAAATTCCAAATCTCTTTTCGAATTAACTGGATAAACAATATTTTAATAATTTGAAAAATCAATCTTTATTTATATGGAAGGAAATTTAAATCGATCATCTGAAAAATTCCACAACCATGGCGTTGTGTGTGCATCATGCAAGCAAAATAAATCAACCATATAAGTCAGATGATCGTGACTTAAAATCATTATCAACACAAACAATTCAGCTGTGGACAAGTGTTACAGTCAATAAAGCTTTCAGTGTTCAGTGTCATCTAATTAAATGCAAATCCATTAACACAATAACATCCATATCCAACCAATCATCATAAATCCAACACAACTCAATATTTAATCACTAATAATTAAAATAAATGATTAAATTAAGTGTTCTCATCGAAATAGCTCCACTAACCCCGACACCACTACTCTTATCGCTTTCGATCCATATCCATTAGCACCCGGTGACTATTCTGCTAAATTAAATATGTTGGAATTGAATTAATAATGTTGTCCATTATAATTCGTCACATATATATATGTAAGGATGTTTCAATTTAATTTCCATTATTTATTCTTAACTAAAATTACCAAACATATATATATATATATATATATATATATATTTATTTATCGATTCAAATTTTTGTTACGATTCTAACGGACTTATCGGTGTGTAAATCCGATTTAAAACAAATCAGATATTGGCCGATAAGGTTTAGACTTAAACTAAAATGAATAAAAGATTTTATACCCTAAAACAAGAAGGCCAAGCCCCATTGCATTCCTTCAACCCGAAAAAGCCCGCACCTTCTCCTTCCCCTCTTCTTTCCGCGTCTGTTCTTGCTCATTCACCTGGAACCCATTTTCACGCATAACCCGTGCTTATGCACACATCGAATTCTCCACCAAACTCAAATCCAATCTCACCAACATGTCTCTCATCACGTCCACACTCGTCTACACATCATCGCCCGAACTCTGGAGCCTCACATCAAAATCCGATGGTGAACCCGACGCTTGAAGCGAGCAAAACCGTAGTGAACCCATTCAAATGTGCACGGTGTGCACATACACCGAACCCACACTCCACCGAACTCAAATCCGAAAGCACCAACAAGTTTCTTCTTTCCTCCTCCACACTTTGCACCATCTCGCCAAAGCTTCGATCACCCTAATCGAAATCCGAGCCCACGCCGAACACAGGAAAGTGCGCGCCCTCATCAAAGCATCGACACTTTTTCTCATTGAACTCCACCAAAATATACTGCATTGAAGCCCTTTCTATCCTCATCACCACACCATACTCCAATTGGACCATTGTCCCTTCCATCTCCGATTATCTTCAACCTTAATTTTCAACTTTCCAAATCATCGTCACGGAATCGAACCAATTTCGCATGAAAAATACTACATTACCCACTGGTCGCAATGGTGCCGAACGATTCTTCCCAGATTGAGAGATTTGATTTTTCGAAGCTTGCAGCACAAAAAATCCCTTTTGCTGTAAATCAAAGATTTCTCCTTCAATTGTTGATGAAAACAGGATCCGCTAAAAATCGGAAATGAGGATACGGACAACTATCATGTAAATTATTTGGCTAGAAGTGAATAGATCGGAAGTTGTTGATTTTTGATTGAAGAAGGAATGAGTTTTCTTTTTACTGGAAGGTTGAAAAATGAGAAAAGAAGAAATTGTCATGAGAAAAATGAGGAAAGCTGAAGTGAATGAGAAGGGGCTTCATTATTTATTTTAAAATTCTTCTTGCTACCTTAAGTCAAAGCCACTTGGCACAATATATTCATGCATGGAGACACAGATAATTAATTTTAAATTTAGCCAATGCATCTTAATATAAATCACTAATTTATTTATTTGTTGAACTTATATTTTTAGCTACATCTTAGTAACACTTTAGAGATGTTTATAAATGTAGAAGAATCTCAATGCTTATGAGTGTAACTGTGACAACCCGCCCCGCACCAACCGACATTTACTCCAAAAGTGTACTGTACACATGCCCAGTTAGCACGGAATGGTCGTCAGAAGGAAAGGAAAGAAGGAAATGATCTAACAAGGAACCTGTAGAATGTCTCATAGCGCATGGAATAAAATATAATAACAACATACTTGACATAAAACAGGTGAGACAGTGCATAAGCTGAAAATAAACTAACATAGTAGCGGAAAATCCAAATACAGCTTATGATCCAAAGCCAACATTATTACAACTTTTCAAACTGTCTCAAAAAGCAAAAAGCAAGATAAAGGAGATACACTACTAATGCCCAAGTAGCGACTACCAACGACACAGGGAGAATATCTATATATCATACGTGGAAGCCTCCTGCTCGCCTCCGAATCAGCTACTCGCGCATCACCAGCTAACCTGTCTTTAGTCTGCTCGTGTGAGCACCCAGAGTAATAAGAAGAGACATAAAACTCTGGGTCAGACGAAAAGTCTGGTATGAGCGACAAACATCAAAACAGAACAATAACAGGTATAATCCAATCATAGCTGAACCTGCAACCAAAGAGTTAGCACTACATACCGTACAATACTTTAAGGTTCCACTAACATACTGTGTAAGAGATACGGGGGTGGGGGTGTGCATGTCATAGTGGTGTCAAACAATCAAGCATAACAATCATCCTCACATCCCTCACTCAGTGCGTAAAGCATACGATATCCACTACTTTGGTCACTTAATACTTTGGGCCATGACGGAATCCAATCCCGTGTAGCTATCACTACAAGCCCACTATCCATCTCTCAGTGGTGAACGAAAGTTATGAATACCGACAACCCCTTTGCACACGTCCCACAACAAAGCCCAACCATGAAGTGAACTCATTGATTCCCAACTGGATCCTGAGCTCTGACTTCCATTTGGACTACCTTTGCATCTCGGGTTATTGGTCATCACCGGATCGGTCTTCTCCTTCTTCCTTGGTTTGGTTCGGATTGCTTCATCACCTCGGATCGGATCGAGTTCCTCAAGTCCCTCCATGACGCACCGGATCGGGTCGGGTCGTGCTCCATGCTCCAACTCATGGTGGTTCGGATCGTAGCCAAGCTCCGGATCGGTTTGGATACAACCCAGGTCTTGCTTAGCGTCTCGGTTTGTGACAAGCTCCTTCGGGTCGGATCGGAGGATGCCATCGGGTTCGGGTCGGAGAAGAATACTCCACGGGCGGTTCGGTTCGTGGGTTGCACCTCCTTGGCCACCTGTTCACGAGCTTCCAGGCGGATTGGGCCGGTCTCCATCACCACAAGCGGATCGGGTCGAATTGTGGAGAGTGGTTCGGTTCGGATAAAGGGGATCTGATTCGGTCCCTGTCTGCAACTCCTGCACTTTGTCCAGCGAGTTGTTTACGCCATTCAACGGCGTTTTTGACCATTCTAACTATTCTAATCAATCACAAAGCTTACCATATAGTCATAGCAACATGTATAAAAATTCGCAAACAGCAAAACAACAATATGGTATGTTAAAACGGATCAATCATAGCCAAAAACCCCATATTTTCCTTTAATCCCTCTTAATCACGTTTAAGCAAATCTAATGATAGGATTAACAAAACTTAACCAAACCAGCCAAATTTTTTAACAGAGGCCTAAAATAATATTTAGCAATTTATAAATATTTTTCCAGATTTTTAACATGCATAAATTCGCTAATTTCCACTAATCACCCCTTAATCCCCTAAATTCCGGGATTTGCAAAATTAGTCGAAATTAACCCAAATTCATATTAGAGGCATAAAATTATGTTTTATAATTTTAGGAATTTTTCTAGATTTTTTTGAGCCATAATTTTGCTAATCTTCGCTAATTACCATAATTAGTGAAAAACAATGCAAATCACTCACCTTTGCCACAAAGTAAACTATAGATCTGAAACGATTCTCTGTTTGGTTCGAATTCTAATGTGTTCCAGCAACCCTCTCTCTGATTTGGTGCTACCCTCCCTTGATTTGATGTAGTTTTGCTTAATTTTCGATTAGAAAGTGATTAGAGACGATTTGGGATGAAATTAGAAGGTGGAGGACATGGCTAAGGTTAAAGACATGTTTGTGGCGGCTGGAAAATGAAATAAAATTCGTTTTCCTACTGTTCTCAGCCTCCCATAACCCTAATCCCGAAATGGGTTATGGGCCTTCTTGCTAATCACCTCAATTAGGCCCGGTTAAGCTGTTTTTCACCTTCTAAACCTTGTTCCAGCCATATCTCCCAAACGGTAAGTCCGTTTCTCACATGTGACCACTCTACGGAAAGGTAAACCATCAAACGAATCTAATGATTTGGTTTAAGGTCAAAATTTCTTTCCAATCCAAAGTTATGGCCGAAACAAGATCAGCTAGGGGCAAAACGGTCATTTAAAAATCTGCAAAAATCATGAACATGGAAAATGACCCCAGTAGTCATTTCCCAAAGTTACGTGATCATACGACTTCGTATAAGAAAGAAATAAATAGTCTACGATCCTCAGATGCGTAGAATGCAGGTTGTTACATTCTCCCCCCTTTAAGAAATTTCGCCCCCGAAATTCCCTAACCAAAACACACAAAGGGTCCCGCATGCCTATCAGTCATTTATAAACAATCAAACATGCATAACAAACCAAACAAACCTATCCAAGCATGCGGTTTACTAACAAAGGAAGAAACTATCATTACCAAAACCTTACCAGGCAAAGAGTTCTGGATACTTCTTCCTTACGTCCTCCTCTACTTCCCAAGTACAGTATTTCTCATTCTTACCCACTGAACTTTGACTAGTTTCACCACCTTCCTTCGAAGCTGCTTCGTATCGTTCCCAACAATACGCATAGGCTTGCGGTTCCCAACCGCCTCAGGTTCAACCTCGATATCATCCAACTGATCTGGTGAAATAGTCCTTCTAGGGTCATGTAAATACTTCTTTAACTGGGAAGCATGAAATACATTGTGAACTCCCGCCATCTTGTCAGGTAGCTCTACTTCATATGCCAAATTCCCAACTTTCTCGAGGACTGGGAATGGGCCAACAAATCTTGGTGCTAACTTACCTCTCCAACCAATCCGAATCACATTCTCAATGGAGAGATCTTGACGAACACCAAGTCGTTAACGAAGAATTCCAAATCTCTTCGTCTCTTATCGAGATAAGTCTTCTGCCTATCTTGGGTAGCCTTCATTCTCTAATATACAATTCACTCAAATACCATCATGACCTGACCTAGTCCTTGGTAAACTATCAATATAATCCATTTGAGACTTGTTCTCATTTCCATTTAGGAATTTCTAATGGTTGTAATAAACCACTTGGCTTCTTTTGCTCAGCTTTTACTAACTGGCAATTTATGCATTTGGACATAAACTTCCCAACGTCTTTCTTTATCATTTCCCAGTAGTAGATTTGCTCCATGTCTCAATACATCTTGTTACCACTGGGATGTATAGTCAATTTCGGGTGATGATATGCTCTAAGCACTTCATCTCCTAGTCCATCTACGTTGGGTACAACTAGTCCCTTATTCTTTCGAAGCCACCCTTCTCGATCAAATCCTTACTTGATCATTCTCTTTCCATCGATGCACATCTCTACCCTAGAGATGGTTTCCAATAGATTAGGATCGTCCTTCTAACTGGAACCAATCCACTCAATTAAAATCGATCTAATCGTCAAGCTTACTAGTGTTTCTGAATCCAATTCAGTCTTGGGCCTGAAATCATATCCTGTGATATACTCTAGTTGCTTCCATCCTAGAAACAAAACCCCTAAACTGGCATGTCTCCTACTCAATGCGACTATTACCGCACCCAAATCCTTTACTATGATCACTCTGCCCCATGGAGTCATGGCGACTCCACTGCACTGATCCATAGCCACTAGTCCTTTGCTATGTCCACTCTGCCCCCATGAAGTCATAACAACTCCACTGCACTGGCTCATAGCCTTACTAATCCTTTACTATGTCCACTTTGCCCCTCGAGTCATGACGAATCTACTGCACTGGCTCATAGTCCTACTACAATCACTTTTTTCCCCATCGCTGGAACCTACAGGTGATAGTCTACTCAAGGGAAGAAAGATAGGAACAACATAGCAACCATAACATCCATCAAACAAGTCCTACCTATCACCTGCTAAATTCATAACCACATCGACACCTACATGATTGGTCTAACCAATCCCAATATGTCGATTCTAGTATGTCTGGTCCAACCAACATCAATAATTAATGGAAGCCCAGCATCCATACATACACCGATGCCTACTTGACTGGTCCAACCAATCCCAGGCCAATGGAAGCCCCGCCTCACTACGGACTACCGTACGTCCAACGTACGTTTATCCTCCAAGGATAACTAGATCACGTCCAACGGATCCAAGGTAACGGGCGTCCCCAGATACCCCTGCTTTTAGTCCGCCTAAAATACTTGAGTCCAACCCAAGTCTATCCATTTTCTTGCTGCCCTCTCGAGTCCAACTCGAGCCGAATCAAATTCCTTGCAGCCTTCTCGAGTCCACCTCGAGTCAATCTATAACTCAGACCCAGTCTTGAGTATCCATTACCGACAAACTCTAGTCCAACGTGAGTCGTCATCTCCTAATTCGTTGCATCTCTAAGATCAACGGACACCCATTTTCCTTTTACGAGTTCGTCCAACTTGAATCGCCCTAATCTTCGTTGTATCTTCCATGATCAACGAGCACATCCGGTTCCTTCAAAATTCTACTATCTAATAGAGAACATCAACATAGGGTCCTAAACAATCCATTAGTTTGCATCTTTCTCGAGTCCCACTCGAGTCATCTCATAACCCTATTGAGTCTAACTCGGGCAGTCTATACCATTGAACAGTCTTATCATGTCACGGCTGCCCATCACTCCTCACATAAACCAAGATATCATCTAATGAAAAATCGCAATAACTATTTATCTCTCACACAAACCATCCTAGTCGAACTCGACATTCCCTAAGCACAAGCCACAAAGGCCTAAACCAATATCAGACAAGCACCCAAGGAACATCTCCTCCGAGTTCGGACAATCCACGTGAGGTGATACTAGCAAAACAATCTAGCACTGGAGTACTCATTTGCCTCCCAGAGACAACTAGATCTTTTTACAACGATAACCTCTTATCCTCCTTAACTCCAGTTACTATCGCCATCACTAGGTAGGTACCTAATACCACCCTATTCCTTTGGAGTAGATCGACTCCCCAAAATAATGCTAAACCCAGTAAAGCCCAAAACAAAGCAATCACAACAAACAAACATCCATGACTCGATAAGACCACATTACAACAAATCATGCCAAAACTAGTCGAACCACCAATCGGGTTCGTCACAACTAGAGGCCTATTGACTATCTCGGGTTTGTCAAACAATACCCAAACAGAAACATCTTAAATAGAAAGCATACCTTTTATAACGACACCCTTTCCCTTCTGCGTCGCACTTGGAGCATTCGACGAAGAAGGAACAGCGTTGATAGCATACTCTTTCACAATCTGCTTCTCCCTTGGAGGTTGTGGGCAATCATGCTTGTGATGTCCCACCTGGCCGCAATTAAAGAACTTCCTTTCCCCCCGGCTTTTCTTGACAATCTCTGGCATAGTGGCCCTTCTTGCCACAACTAAAGCATTCGCCATCTTTCTTATTTTTCTTATTCTGACCATCCTTGGTCGGGTTCTGCTTCCTCTTGTTCTGAGAATTCTTCTTGCCTTCACCGCCTGCTTGCGGCTTTGGCTCCTCTGTAGATGCAATAACAACTTCAGTCTTCGACTTAGGGAAAAGGCTCTCTGACCTTAATGCCTTTCCTACAATAGATTCGAACGTCTCATCGATATGGTTTATAAGTCTTTCCCCCAAGTACCCATCCAAGCCAGTAATGAACTTCTCATTCTTCTTCTCAGGAGAATCGATAAGAGATAGTCCATACTTCGACAAAGTGTCGAACTCAGCAATATAATCAGAAACTACCCTACCATTCTGCTTGAGTTCCAAGAATCTCTTAAACAACACTGACTTCTGGGCAGCTAGAATGAACTTCTTGCTAAAGCGAGCCTTGAACTGATCCCAAGTAACTTGGTCCTCTAGAGTAGCTGTCTTAATGACATTCCACCAATTCATCGCTCGCCCTTGCAGCTGACGAGATGCTGGCCTTCTCTTTATCGCATCCTCGATACCCAAATCGTCGAAGATACAATCACAGCTATCCAACCAATCCTGAACATCTGTGGCCGACTCCGTTCCGTGGAACGACTTCCCACCAAGGTTAGTGTAATCCTTGCACAACATGGCGAAATCGACCCTAGGCGCCTGCACTACTGGATCACCACCATTTCCAGGATTGGGAACTTCTCCTTGAACATCCCAAAGCTTCTCCCTCATGAAGTTAGTGAACATTGTCCTCATGTCAGGAGCATTCCCATGATTGGTCCCTCTACCAGCACCCCTGGTGTCTCGACTCATCGTTCAATCTGTAAAGGGAGAAAACGATTAACGACCCCATAGTGGTGCTAGTGCAGTACGACTTCATTCTTATACTACTAATAATATATATAGCTTTTGAAAACCAAAGTAATCACAAATACGTGCTCTCATATACGTACTATCTCTCCCTATTGTCTTTCCCTAGGTTAACTACGCAACCAAGAGCTCCGATACCAAATGTGACAGCCCGCCCAGCACCAACCGACATTTACTCCCAAAGTGCGCTGTACACATGTCCAGTTAGCACGGAACGGTCGTCAGAAGGAAAGGAAAGAATGAAATGAACTAACAAGGAACCTATAGAATGTCTCATAGCGCATGGAATAAAATATAATAACAAAATACTTGACATAAAACAGGTGAGACAGTGCATAAGCTGAAAATAAACTAACATAGCAGCGGAAAATCCAAATACAGCTTATGATCCAAAGCCAACATTATTACAACTTTTCAAACTGTCTCAAAAAGTAAAAGCAAGATAAAGGAGATACACTACTAATGCCCAAGTAGCGACCACCAATGACACAGGGAGAATATCTATATATCATACGTGGAAGCCTCCTGCTCGCCTCCGAATC
The DNA here is from genome assembly GCA_030737875.1 of Allium sativum. NCBI lineage: Eukaryota > Viridiplantae > Streptophyta > Magnoliopsida > Asparagales > Amaryllidaceae > Allium > Allium sativum. The sequence continues at coordinate 414,072,256 of CM060923.1, read as the reverse complement.
AACTACTTGTGCATCACCAGTTAACCTGTCTTTAGTCTGCTCGTGTGAGCACCCAGAGTAATAAGAAGAGACATAAAACTCTGGGTCAGACAAAAAGTCTGGTATGAGCGATAAGCATCAAAACAGAACAATAACAGGTATAATCCAATCATACCTGAACCTGGACCTGCAACCAAAGAGTTAACACTACATACCGTACAATACTCTAAGGTGCCACTAACATACTGTGTAAGAGATACGGGGGTGGGGGTGTGCATGTCATAGTGGTGTCAAACAATCAAGCATAGCAATCATCCTCACATCCCTCACTCAGTGCGTAAAGCATACAATATCCACTACTTTGGTCACTTAATACTTTGGGCCATGACGGAATCCAATCCCGTGTAGCTATCACAACAAGCCCACTATCCATCTCTCAGTGGTGAACCAAAGTTATGAATACCGACAACCCCTTTGCACACGTCCCGCAGCAAAGCCCAGCCATGAAGTGAACTCATTGGTTCCCAACTGGATCCTAAGCTCTAACTTCCATTTGGACTACCTATGCATCTCGCGTTACTAGTCATCACCGGATCGGTCTTCTCCTTTTTCCTTTGTTCGGTTCGGATTGCTTCATCATCTCGGATCGGATCGAGTTCCTCAAGTCTCTTCATGATGCGCCGAATCGGGTCGGGTCATGCTCCATGCTCCAACTCATGGTGGTTCGGATCGTAGCCAAGCTCCGGATCGGTTCGGATACAACCCAGGTCGTGCTTAACATCTCGGCTCGTGACAAGTTCCTTTGGGTCGGATCGGAGGATGCCATCGGGTTCGGGTCCGAGAAGAATACTCCACGGGCGGTTCGGTTCGCGAGTTGCACCTCCTTGGCCACCTGTTCATGAGCTTCCAGGCAAATCGGGTCGGTCTCCATCACCACAAGCGGATCGGGTCGGATCGTGGAGAGTGGTTCGGTTCGGATAAAGGGGATCCGATCCAGTCCTTGTCTGCAGCTCCTGCACTTTGTCCAACGAGTTGTTTACGCCATTCGACGGCGTTTTCGACCATTCTAACTATTCTAATCAATCACAAAGCATACCATACAGTCATTGCAACATGTATAACATCCACAAACAGCAAAACAACAATATGGTATGTTAAAACGGATCAATCATAGCCAAAAACCCCATATTTTCCCTTAATCCCTCTTAATCACATTTAAGCAAATCTAATGATAGGATTAACAAAACTTAACCAAATCAGCCAAATTTTCTAATAGAGGCCTAAAATAATATTTAGCAATTTATAAATATTTTTCCAGATTTTTAACATGCATAAATTCGCTAATTTCCACTAATCACCCCTTAATCCCCCAAATTCCGGGATTTGCAAAATTAGTCGAAATTAACCCAAATTCATATCAGAGGAATAAAATGATGTTTTAGAATTTTAGGAAATTTTCTAGATTTTTCTGAGCCATAATTTCGCTAATCTTCGCTAATTACCGTAATTAGCCATAATTAGTGAAAAACAATGCAAATCACTCACCTTTGCCACAAATTAAACTATAGATCTGAAATGATTCTCTGTTTGGATCGAATTCTAATGTGTTCCAGAAACCCTCTCTCTCATTTGGTGCTACCCTCCCTTGGTTTGATGTAGTTTTGCTTAATCTTCGATTAGAAAGTGATTAGAGACGATTTGGGATGAAATTAGAAGGTGGAGGCCGTGGCTAGGGTGAAAGACATGTTTGTGGCGGCTGGAAAATGAAATAAAATTCGTTTTCCTACTGTTCTCAGCCTCCCCCTAAACCTAATCCCGAAATGGGTTATGGGCCTTCTTGCTAATCACCTCAATTAGGCCCGGTTAAGCTGTTTTTCACCTTCTAAACCGTGTTTCAGCCATATCTCCCAAACGGTAAGTCCGTTTCTCACATGTGACCACTCTACGGAAAGATAAACCATCAAACGAATCTAATGGAAGTGGTTTCAGGTCAAAATTCCTTTCCAATCAAAAGTTATGGCCGAAACAAGATCAACTATGGGCAAAACGGTCATTTAAAAATCGTCAAAAATCATGAACATGGAAAATGACCCCAATAGTCGTTTCCTAAAGTTACGTGATCATACGACTTCGTATAAGAAAGAAATAAATAGTCTACGATCCTCCGATGCATAGAATGCGGGTTGTTACAGTAACCAGAATATTACTTATGATTTATAACATATATGATATTTCAAAAATACTCATTCATTATTATTTTATCAAACATAAATTAAAAAAAATGAGGTTTAGAAACTCAACAAATCTTCAAGGAAATCACTATATTTTATAAAACCAAATAATATCATTACTTATTAATATTAAAAATGTTTATTTAAATAAAATCTTAAATGTAACCTTAAAAATAAGTTACTCATATTCTAATAAATCAAAAAAAAATATTTATTTTTTAAATCTTTTTTTATCTACTTGATATTCAGAAAATCGAAATTATATCATATATTAATCATTGAAAATCTTGGATCGTTACAATCTCCCTCACTTAAGACTTTTCGTCCTCGAAAAGGAGAGTTCACAAAATTATACATTAGTAAAATAAATCTTACTTATAATTTCAATTATTGAAAACTCAAGATGATCTCTCGGACTTGGAATCCCATTTTCCATTTCAAACCATTGAAATACACTAATTCCTCTCATACAGAAAATCATACTTCCCTTCGGGATTTCCAAAGCCAATTTGCTTCCAAAACTTAAAATAAACTACGACGAAATTTATATGTCATTAGTTCGAGAAGTTCATCCTCATGACAGGGCAACTGAGTATCACCCATCGCACGAAATCAAATCTTTCATCCCAACCCAGTTTTAGTCATGGTTACTTGAACAAACCAAATCATTTCATATCCCAAAGTTGTAAATCATTACATAATCATACTTTACAAATACTTATTGTTTTCTAAATATTTCAAATTATCGGGATTCTAGTCATCGAAATTTCATTATTTATAAGTCATCCATCATGTCCAAAATAGTTGGAAAATTCGTAAAATTGAGAATAAAATTTCAACTACCAATATACAAGATTATGTTTCAACATTTCGACATCAAGGGTCTTATTTAAACGTTTCAAATTTCCAAGTCGAAATTTTTAAGGATCATACTCATAAGTTCAATTTATTTTGAAACATCTAATTATCTACATAAGTTAATATTCATATAACCATACAATTTTCCTTTCAATTAATATGATTTCTTTAGCAGCTTTCCAAATAAGTCTTCTTACATTTTACAGTTTTAAATGAACATTTACTATCTATGTCCTATTTAACTTCTTTTAGCCCAAATTCTAAATTGTTCCAAATATTTCCAAGATCTCCGGTAAATTTTCATATCTGTTATAGTTGGATTTCATATCCTTGTTTCATATTCACATAATCAAATAACTCTTTTCTTTCCAAATTCGTTCGAAATCCAAAGTATATGATTTTCCTTCTACCTTCAAGTATTGAAGCTTATTTGGGAAAATTTTCTTTACTCAACTTGGAAAAATCATTTCCATCATGCTTCTGCGACGCTACTCTGATTCAACATATTTCAAACTAGTATTGATTCAAGCATTTATTCAAACTTTTGAGATAAATTTCAGGATCAATTAATATTTGTAAATCCAAATTTCTTACATAAGTTAAACCTTTGATTTCAGATGCTTTATATTACAACACAACGTTTATCCATTTCGATTTCTTTAACTTAATATTTTGGATAAATTACCATTTGTAGTTTGAATTTAAAACATGGCTTCGTTCGACAAATCAAAATGCATGTACTCGAATCGGGTCATAGATAAAAGTTCAATATCAGAGTGAGGGTTCGAATCAAATTACTTGACCAATTCATAAGATGAATGATGTCTTTCAAAACAAACAGTTCAAAAATGGAACTAGCGTAGGTCAAGATAGAAATTCGAGTGCACCTAACGATATGAATGTGGACAATTTAATTAAAGTAAATCTTACTTCAATATTCCCTTTGCTTCATAAACGATTGCTTGTTAAATAATTTCCAGTTGTCTTACTCATACCGTCTCAATAGGGAAGAGTAGTTTTCTCCCCCACTTAAGACGTTAGTTATATTTTAAATCTTCCTTTTAAACAAATTCTCAACTTAACTCAAAATTGCCCTCAAATTTCTTGAGGGGGTTTGCCATGCAAAATTATACTTTTAAACAAAATAATTTAACTTTCATATTACCATTTTCAATACATGCTAGGTCTCGAGTTTGATTGTTGCTTATATTAACCTATTGAACATCCATCAAGAAGTATAATATCTTCTCTGATTACGACTTACAAGACTAAAAATTTATGTTCAAATGTTCATTAGAATTGATCCATTATTCTTGTCAAATTTGGGATATGGGTAAATTATCTTTCTTACGTGCATTTTCAACCATCTATTTCCAAATTCTTTAAGTGAGATTACTCCTCAAATCTTTAATTATTCAAGCACTTATGGTTTACCATATTCAAGTTTTATAGTTCAAAGCCTTGAAGTATTCTTAAGCTAATCTCAATTCCTTTTTCAAACTTCTAGCTTTGTTTTCCCAAATTAAATTCCTATGTTAATTTATCAAACTATTTCATTAAGATTATTCATTAAAACACTTAGTTAGATGATTTTAAATAGTCTTCGATGTTTAAACTGGAATCATATAGTCATCCCACCTTCGAAACTTGAAAATAAATATCATTGATGTCGCGCTCATCCAGGAATTTATTTCCAAATGACTAGAGTGTGATTCTACATCTATCTAGTATATATCGGCCTTTGTATATACGTTGATCAGACGTATATTCAAAATCCTTGCATACTCGATAGTCCAATCGTGACATCGAATACAATACTCGAAACCCTTATATTCCATTATATTTCAAAATAGGAGTCATTTTCAAAATGATTACCTAGTTTCTAAATAATTTATATAGATTTCAAAATACGCTTTCTCGATATAATATTCTAGAATCTCATTCTAGGGAATTTCTAACCCTATCTCTAATGAGATATTATAACTCTGATGAGTTCTATCTTTTCGTTCAAAATATGTCGTACCCTGTAGCTTTGTATAACCAAAGCTTTAATACCAACTGTAACAACCCGTCTTTTTGCCTGATTCTCGTCGGTAATTAAACCAACTTAAATCATTTACAAAGATAAATTGTTATGGGCACATACATACATCGAACAAAATAAAAGAACTTTTCATTGCGTAAAAATATATATTACATCAGAGATACATGAATATCAGAGTTACAACATAAAAATATACAACGGAAGAATGAAAATACACACTTAGCGGAAGATCAAAAAGATATAGCGGAAGCTTCAACTCCAGCGTGGACTACAACTCAGAAAGCTCTCTGAACATTGCTCTAACGAAACATAACTGCAAAACTAAACTACTAGATCCTCGTGCGAAAATTAGTGGGCACCCAGAGTTTAGGAAGGAACAATAAACTCCAGGTCAGTCATGGGACTGGTGTGAGAACATAAAACAGTTGTTTTATTAGGATTCATTTTAAACTTGGGAAATTCACCGGACCACGCCGCTAACGCGGAACGGGTTTACTCCATGTGAATGCCCGTGCATATAAATACGCAATGACTTCGAAAATGAAATTATTATAAGCTCGTCCCATATCACACAATGCAAGCGCACACCAGATGAGCGAGTTTTATCTTATGATAACCAGAAATGCCTTCATACGGGAAAATCCTCTTCTAATATTATCACTAGTACAGTGTGTGGAAAAACATTTCGCAAATAAATATAGAATCATAGCCCCCATAACCCCAATTGGCTATATTGACATATAGGTATACAATCAAAATACGTATGGATGTTATTGGGGATTTTGGGTTTCCAACTTGATGATTCCTGGCACGAAAGATCAATCAAGGATACGAAGCGAAGTGTAACACGGCTTTTTCGTCCATCTCGGACACCAACAACAAATCGCAGGGCAAATCAACGATTTTCGACAAGACACGTCCCCCCGAACATACCCAATTTACCCAAGTTCATAAGTGGTTTCCCACTCCTGTAGCTTCATCATCAATTCATATATAAGTATACAACCTAATCGCCAGTTTCTCATCAATCCGGGGGGTGAGGTTTGTCGATGTCACGTCATACACAAAGCATGCCTAGATAAGCAATGCCTTGATCATACAAGCTCATTTCATATCTTAAGTATGTCACATTGTCCACTCACAACATGACCACTTATTTCCATTTATACATAATCACTTCGAGCTCATACGTCACAAACCAGATACATATAAACGGAAATCAGTGTTATGCCATTAATTACAATGTTAGATACACAATCCATACAAGTCCGTCCTGGGTCTGAACAGAACAAAAATCTGAAAGTTCTCCCAACACGTTCGGATTCCTGCCACTCCGGTAATAGGGCAGCTCTCTTCTGTAGCTATTCAGTAAAGAAACCAATCGGCAGATAGCCCATTCGATTTTTGAAGAACCACGGTCCTCATTCATCGATTCCAAGTCTTGAATTTGCTTCATGTGTCGTATTATTACTTGGAATGGTTTCCGAACTTAAATCCTATATCGGTCATTCCAAGTAAAAAGCATATTCATAAAACCAAGGTTATGGACCACACAGGGTTTCAATTAAAATTTCCTTCCAATTGTCGTTCATTCATTTACAAATCAAGGTTGGATCGATTGTAAATTCCATTATCATCTTAACTCTTTCTATGAAATCAAATATTTGATTCACCAGCCCTTTTTATTTCAAACATAACCATTCAATTCTTGTACTTAAACATACATCTTTATCCCTTTCCTTGCATAACCTTTTGATTCTTGTACTTAAACATACATCTTTATCCCTTTCCTTACGTCTTCCAATTTACCACATCTTTATTTGGATTACAGTTCCATTTACGATAATCAAAACAATTTATATTCGAACATAAGTTTGAATTAAGTTAAAATGACTTATATTCAATATAGATTCTCAACTCAATCAAGCATTATCATAATCTTGAGGTAAATATCTTCTAACGGTTCTGATAGTATTTGTTCGATCTTGGAATTTCATATCGAATATCCGACACAAAATCTATCCAACTCATTTCCATTTTAAATTCTAACTTTAGAATTAATAGATAATTCCATATTTATTCACTAAAATCCTTTTGAACCATTTTACAACTCCTTTAACCATTAAAAAATAATGGTTCACGACGTATAAATTCCAAAAACCCATTTATCTTTGGAAATGGGATAATAACATTTGAACGTTAGTAAAAGCGCTACAATATCCTTTTAATTCAAATAGATTCCAAATCAAATTCAAAATTTCAAATAATTCATTTCTATTTACTTTAAGTTAATAAAGGAAGATTTATCATGAATTCTTTCAAGTTTTAAACTTGGTTTATTTGAATTTTTTTTTTGTTATGGTCGCCAAACTGCACGTACAGCGACCTTTCCAAATTTGTTTTGAACATAACTTGAAAATCGTACGTTGAAATTTTTAAAAATTCTTTTTTATTCAAAAACTGTTAATATTTGAAAATCAACGTTTCTTATTTCAAGTCAGACCGATTTCAAATGATTAACTTATAACCATTCAAAATTGAAATCGATATTTACGAGCTGTCGCACCGTACCACATTATAAATCGATTTAAATATAATTCCTTCAAATCTCTTGAATTCAAATTCAAAGTAACTTAACTTCAAAATCAATTATGAGGTTTATTTCAAAATCATTCCTTAATCCCAACTATTTAAATAAGTTGTAAATCATAGGAGTTCAAAAATCCTTTTGATTTAAATTTAAATTTAAACATCATAAATGGTTCTTATGCGCCATTTTTATTTTAACTCCAATTGGTTTCTAAGTTTAAAACAAACTAAATTCAAATTTCAAATTTTATTTGAACTAACCGTTCCGTCCATCGGACCAGTTAGGGATAGCTAGGGAGAGCAGGAAATTGGATTTCCAAACTCCAGCCAAGACACTATCCTCTCTGTCATCCTAGAGCAGTCTGGTAAAATATTATATTTAAATTCCAAATCTCTTTTCAAATTAACTGGATAAACAATATTTTAATAATTTGAAAAATCAATCTTTATTTATGTGGAAGGAAATTTAAATCGAACATCTGTAAAATTCCAAAACCATGGCGTTGTGTGTGCATCATGCAAAAAAATAATCAACCATATAAGTTAGATGATCGTGACTTAAAATCATTATCAACACAAACAATTCAGCTGTGCACAAGCGTTGCAGTCAATAACGCTTTCAGTGTTCAGTGTCATCTAATTAAATGCACATCTATTCACACAATAAGATTCATATCCAACCAATCATCATAAATCCAACACAACTCATTATTTAATCACTACTAATTAAAATAAATGATTAAATTAAGTGTTCTCACCGAAATAGCTCCACGAACACCGGCACCGCTACTCGTATCGCCTTCGATCCATATCCATTAGCACCTGGTGACTATTCTGCTAAATTAAATATGTTGGAATTGAATTAATAATGTTGTCCATTATAATTCGTCATATATATATGTAAGGACATTTCAATTTAATTTCCATAATTTATTTTTAACTAAAATTACCAAACACACACACACACACATATATAATATATATATGGATTCGAATTTTTGTTATGATTCTAACAGACTTCTCGGTGCGTAAATCCGATTTAAAATAAATGGAATATTAGCCGATAAGGTTTAGATTTAAACTAAAATGAATAAAAGAATTTATACCCTAAAACAAGGAGGCCCAGGCCATTGCATTCCTTCAACCCGACCAAGCCCGCACCTTCTCCTTCCCCTCTTCTTCTCTGCATCTGTTCTTGCTCATTCACCTGGAACCCATTTTCATGCATAACTTGTGCATATGCACACATCGAATTCTCCACCAAACTCAAATCCAAGCTCACCAACATGTCTCTCATCACGTCCACACTCGTCTGCACATCATCACCCAAACTCCGGAGACTCGCATCAAAATCCGACAATGAACCTGTAACAACCCGAATTTTAATAACATGCTATAATCATAAATCAAGGCATAGATAAATTTTAAAATATGAATCAAGGGAAACAGGGTGTGCCATTGCGTTCGTCTCGGAAAAATACACGAAATAGAGTCCGAGTTTTCGAAAATCGGAGTCTGTATGACCAAGTTATGGCCTGTCAAAGTTTTTAGAAAATTTCAAGTTCAAAAATAATTCAAATTTGAATTCAGAATTCAAATTCAGCCAAAACAGACTGGACGGGAAAATTCCCTCCCAGACAGGTCGATAGGGGGGTCGACACTAGGGTCGACCTCCCCCCCCCAACCAGGTCGACACTAGGGTCGACCTCCCTGGTCGGCCAGGTCAGCCTGGTGCACTTATTTTGGCTGTTTGGACCTGTTTTGGAGGCTAGTGACGTGAATTGATGGCCCAGATCTGAATTAGGGTTAATCCTATGGTCTAAACTAACCTAATCATCTATAAAAAGACCCTAATACCTAGCCTAAATCATCATAAATCAATCCTACAACTAAACTATGCCAAAATGTTTAATTATGGCCTCCACCCTCTTGTCATAGCCTCCATCTTCATTCATATGAGAGTTCCTAAGCTTGTTTGAGAGTTTCAAAGCTTGATTCAAGGCCAAAGTTCAATCTTTCTTCATTAAAACGAGGATCTTTCTTCATATAATCAAAGGAGCTTCTTGGAGTTTTATTCATTTGGGGTTTTTTAGAGTTGCTAGTGGCTTCGTCTCAATCTTATTTTATTTTATAAGTATTCATAGCATTGTAAGCCCTATACTACTCTTAGATTCTAACTATGAAGTTAAATATGACATGTTGCAAGTTTGAGTTTGGGCCTAAGTATGATTTGTGCTTTGATTCTATCATGTTATGCATAAGATTTATTCAATGCATGTTTGTAAAGCTACCACTTTGACTTTGTGCTTAGAAAGCTATGAGCTTTGGTTTGAAATGTTGCATAGAAGCAACATAGAAACTCTCATAACCCTTATGTCAGCTTGCATATAATGTTATATGCGAACTTCTAGTCATCATTCTATGTCATCTAGGACCATGTATCACCTATTCGCTAAGTTTGAATGTTATGCATGTTTTGAGGCTTATAATGTAACATGCAAGTTTAAATGAACATATTTATGCCTCATATGCCACCATGTTTAACTTCTGGCCAACCTTATTACCTTATGCCCTTTTTGTCATGCTTTTGCCAAGTTCCCTCCTTTGATCTATGTTATGTTATGCGAGACGTACATGCGATGGGAATGCATTGGGTTTGGGTAATATTAATGACATGAAAACATGGTTTTAAAATATGACATGAACATTGACTTATGATTATGGTTGTAAACATAATGATGGACATGACACTTAGAAAATATGAGTGTGGCCAACTCGAGGTTGGGTTAAGTTTGTAGCATAAATCTACCCGGAACAGACCGGCTTAACTAGTGTCTACAAACAATAGGACCGAATGTGGGTAGTTGGTCATGTTGTGCTTAAACCCGAGGTTAGACCAGGTTGTGGTTTAAAGCTACCCGGACCTGCCCGGCTTAACTAGTAACCACAACAAGGTCTAATGTGAGAGGTTGGGGGCATTAAATTAATTAATGCCACATGATAGGGTTAAGTCACGGACCACTTGAATACTTAACCAATTAAACATGATGGGTTGATGGGGTTAAGTCATGAACCTTGGGTACACTTAACCAACTTGATTGGGTAGGGTTAACCACGTTTAACCCATTTGAAACCCTAGTTACGTGGTCCTTTACACCAGTAACCCTCTTTATGGTATCATGATACCCTAGGGACTAGGCTAGGGTGGGGCACGATTACTGGGCTGACATGTAAGCGACCAAAATGACGGCTGAGTAGTTGTGCCGGTGTAGGTTCAGACGGACCATGGTCGTGCACATAGTCCAGAGTTGAAAAAGCAGACACGGGCACCAGTAGGTTTAGACTGTGCGTGCTTGATTTGTGTCCGTGGTTGGCACCCTAGGGCTTGATACACCCTAGGGTGGACCTAGCACAGTTTGACTACACTTCGTGATTGGGCCGTATGACACCGACACTTGACGAGTTAGGCTTTTAGGGAGCCGATCGACTAGACCGTGTAGTTGGGCCTTGATTTAGGTCACCTCATGATATTGGGCCAGCTTTGGGCCAAGGGATCATTTCTTGTTTACATTTGACATGGGTTGGGATACTAGTACACTTGGTGCAAAACTTAACTTTGTATATGCGATGCCACACTTGATCTATCCTGTTAACTTTTCACCATGCCAGTTATCATCCTATATTTCACCTCTATTTACATGCCAAGTTAACTTTATTAGTTTTTATACTAATAGTAGATAGGACTTACCAGTCTTTTGACTGACCCATTTTCCTTCGCCTCTTTTCTTTCGTTCCCCCCCCCTCCGGTTTACAGTGTGGGAACACTAGCACCTAGCTTGGATCTTTAGCTGCTTTTTTGGATAGCTCACGTATTCGGTTTGGACTTGAGCTCGCTGTGGCTTTATTCTACCTTGGGGATAGTTACTTTATGATTTTCTTTCTAGTTTTCAGTTTATGTTTCTAGACTTTGTTTTATGGAAAACAATGACCAAGTACTTTGATGTAACTTGACTATGGTTTGGAAATGTTAGTTTTTATCCGCTGCTTTATTTTACTCTTTTTTTACTTACATGTTCTGTCTTGTGATATCTGCATGCATGTTTACCTTGTTTAACGCCCCTCCAAAGCTAGTGTACTTGCAAGAGTGTCATTGGCGGAGGTGGGGTGTTACATTTGGTATCAGAGCATAAGGTTTTACTAGACCGGACAAAAGTTTTAAAAACGCTTTTGAAAAACTATTTTCAAAACCAATTAAGTATTATCCAAGAAAAGTCTAGTTTATTTCAAAAGGCTATTCCCCAAAAGCCATTAGCACTATCCTTTGTTTCCTCGTTCTAAATCTATCTTTTCCTTTTTCTGCATGGCCGATCTTAACCTTCCCGAGGGAGTGACCATTCCCGGATGGTTCCGGAGGTACTTGGTAGCTAGGGCCAACGATGCGGGCCCAGCAAATACCCCCACCGTAACTGAGGTTCCTCGTCCTCCTCCTCAACATCCACAAGCAGACTTCGCAAAGGTTTGCAAAGATTTTAAGGCAATGGGTGTCAAGAATTTTATTGGGACGGAGACTTTTGTGGAGGCAAGAAATTGGTTGAAAGAAACTGAAGATCTCTTCGCCATCTTTGATGTGGAAGACCATAGAAAAGTTCTGTTGGCAGCGTGGCTATTGAAAGAAGAAGCTGCTTATTTGTGGGAGGTCACCAATGCTACTAGGCCTATAGAGATTTGGGCCTACTTTAGGACGAGGTTTGGGCTTAAGTTTCTATCATCGGCTGAAGCAAATCTGCAATTGGAGAAATTTATATCTTTGAAGCAAGGGGACATGACAGTGAGGGAGTATGTAAATAAGTTTAACCAGCTTGCTCGATTTGGTTTGGACATGGTTAATACTCCCCAGAAGAAGACTTTACGCTTTGCACGAGGGTTGAATGAGCCATTACAAGGTTTATCCCTGTCTCATATACCCATGGGGGCCCCTTTTGAAGGCCTAGTGGACATGGCATTGCTTCAAGGAGACGATAAGAATGGCAAGAAAGATGTCAAGCCTAATGAGACTCAAACTAAGAAGATGGACTCCAAGTGGGGAGGGAATCAGAGCAATCAGAACAACAAGAACAACAAGGGCAATAAGGCCAACAACAGCAAGGCAAAGGACCAAAGAAAATGCAATTTCTGCGGGATTGTTGGGCACATAGCCAAAGATTGCAGAAAGAAGAAGAGGAAGTTGGGCGAATGCTTTCACTGTGGAGAGCCTAGACACCTTAGCAAGGATTGCCCCAAGAAGCAAGGACAAGGGCAAGCGAAGACTCAGCGTGCAGGACCTTCTGGAGGGCAAGTGCATGCTCCCAACACTGCTCCAGTTCAGGACCGAGGTAGTATTTCTGTAGAAAGCCTTGTTTATATTTCTGATCATCCTGTTCGCACCTTATTTGATTCTGGCGCATCGCATAGTTTTATTTCTTCTGCATTGTTGAAAGTTTGCACCTAAGTACTAGTCTAGTTGAGGATCCCGTTAGTGTTTCAAATCCAATTGGGGGTTCCGCCCATCTATCTATGATTTGCGTGGATTTGAAGATTTCTATCTTGACCGTGGAATTCACGTGTAATGCTTATGTTCTCGGGTTCACGGGATACGGGTTGATTTTGGGCATGGATTGGTTGTCCAGTTATGGAGTCATCCTCGATTGTGAGCATAGGGTGGTGAGGCTCATGACTCGCCTCAGTAATACCCTAGAGATTTCTTGCAACCCGCTGGATCCCGTCATGCTATGTTATCTTGAATCTCATGACTCGTCCATCGCTGATCTACAATCTGTAAGGGTGGTCCGAGACTATCCTGATGTCTTTGAAGAGGTTAAGGGGTTACCCCCTAAACGAGAGATAGATTTCCGCATTTATCTTGTTGATAATGCCAAGCCAGTCTCATTGCCCGTTAGGCACATGGCCCCACGAGAAAGAAGAGAGCTCAGTAAGCAAATTAAGGAGTTGCTTGAGAAAAAATTTATTAGGCGAAGCATTTCTGAATGGGGTGCTCTTGTGGTATTCGCTACTAAGGCAGATGGTTCGCTTTGTCTATGTGTTGATTATCGTGAGTTGAACAAGCTGACAAAGAAGAATAGACACCCATTACCGAGGATTGATGATCTCTTTGATCAGCTTGTTGGTGCTTCTGTTTTCTCTCAGCTCGATCTAGCCACCGGATTCCATCAGCTTAGAGTGGCTGAGGATAGTATTGATAAGACTGCGTTTAGGACTCCAGATGGATTCTTTGAATGGCTTGTCATGCCATTCGGTTTTACTAATGCACCCGCCTACTTCGTAGATTTGATGAGTAGGCTGTTTAGGGAGTTCCTTAACAAGTTTGTTGTTGTCTTCGTGGATGATATTCTGATCTTCTCAAAGGACGAGGAAGAACATGTTAGACATCTCAAGGATGTAATGGATACGCTTAGAACTCATCAGTTGAAAGCCAAGTTCTCCAAATGCCATTTTTGGAGAAAGGAAGTTAGGTTTCTTGGACATATAGTTTCTAAGCAAGGCATAGCGGTGGATCCCGTGAAAGTGGTTGCGGTTCAAGACTGGAAGACTCCTAAGAATGCAACCGAGGTAAGAAGCTTTCTAGGTCTGGCGGGCTATTATAGGAGGTTCATCAGGGATTTCGCTAAGATTTCGGTCCCTCTTACTAAGTTGACGAAGAAGAACTTAGTCTTTGCATGGGACTTAGAGTGTGAGCTTGCTTTTCAAAGGCTCAAGAGGGCCCTTACCACAACTCCAGTTTTGGCATTACCCGATGGTGGTAAGATGTTTACCGTGTACACCTATGCATGTGGCACGGGGTTAGGTGCTGTTCTGATGCAAGAGGGAAGAGTGATATGTTATGGGGGTAGGCAACTTAAAGTTCATGAGAAGAACTATCCCACTCATGATTTGGAGTTGGCGGCGATTGTCTTTGCACTCAAATCCTGGCGCCACTATCTCCTAGGTGAAAGGTTTGAGTTATATACTGATCACAAGTCACTCAAGTACCTCATCTCGCAGAAAGATCTGAATCTAAGGCAGCAAAGGTGGATGGAATTCTTGGCATCATATGACTTCAAGATAGCTTATACCCCTGGCAAGGGTAATGTTGTGGCAGATGCACTAAGCAGAAGAAGGTTGACTTTGAGTCCCTTGTTTATTGAGATGAAGAACCTAGAGTTCTTGGCAACCTTTGATTTCACAACGGCCGTAGAGTCAGTGACGGGTTCATTAGCATCTCTTGAGCTTAGACCCACACTTCTTGATCAAGTAGGGACTTCGCAGAAGGAAGACCCGCAGATAGTCGAGATCATGGGCAAGTTGATTTGTGGTGAGACGTCTAGTCACCTTACTAGATATACTATTGATGACAAGGGTTGGCTAAGGTGTGATGGAAGGCTATGCGTTCCACAAGTAGGAGACTTGGTGCATAAAGTTCTCGAAGAAACGCATCACTCGAAGATGACTATACATCCTGGAGGAGATAAGATGTATAGGGATATGAAGCGCATTTTCTTTTGGGCTAGAATGAAGAAAGATGTGGCAGAGTATGTTTCAAAGTGCATGGTGTGCCAACAAGTGAAAGCCGAGTAGAAGAAACCCGTTGGGCTATTGCATCCATTGGAGGTCCCGCAGTGGAAGTGGGAAAGTATCTCTATGGATTTTGTGGACGGATTGCCTAGATCAAGGAAAGGGAATACGAGCATATGGGTCATAGTTGATAGACTTACGAAGAGTGCTCATTTCATTCCAGTGAAGAGCAAGAGGACCGCATCATGGCTAGCATCTGTTTATCTCCAAGAGAAAGTGCGATTGCATGGAGTTCCTTCTAGCATAGTTAGTGATCGGGACACAATTTTCACTAGCCAGTTCTGGAATAGTCTGCAAGAAGCGATGGGCACGCGATTGAATCTAAGTACAGCCTATAATCCTCAGACGGATGGCCAAACTGAAAGGGTGAATAGAGTGCTAGAAGATCTTTTGAGGCTTTGTGTTCTTGACTTTGATGGTAGTTGGGAAGACCACCTTCCTCTTGTAGAGTTTGCCTATAATAATAGCTATCAGGCCAGCATAGGGATGGCACCATTTGAAGCTTTGTATGGGAGGTCGTGTAGATAACCATCTTGTTGGTGGGAGACAATGGATAGGCTTATACTTGGGCCTGACATGATACGGGATACATCCGAGAAAGTTGAATTGGTGAGAAGACGGATGAAAGCGGCCCAAGACAGACAGAAATCCTATGCTGACAAGCGAAGGACAGATATGGAATTCGAAGTGGGAGACATGGTTTTCGTGAAGGTTTCTCCTTTGCGTAATGTGGTTCGTTTTGGAGCAGTTGGGAAGCTGGCACCAAGGTTCGTAGGACCCTTCCCTATCATATAGAGAATTGGGAAAATGTCTTATAAGGTGGAATTGCCCGAGAAATTGGCCGGAGTGCATAATGTCTTTCATGTCTCGCATCTCCGAAAGTGTCTACATGAGTCATCTGAGGTGGTTGAACCTAGCATTCTTGAAGACATGGAGGTTGAGAAAGAGACAACCTTGAGGAAAGCTCCGATTCGTATCTTGGCAACGGAGATCAGGAAGCTAAGGAACCGAGAGGTCAAATTGGTGAAGGTTCAGTGGAGTGAGGCCGAAGAGGATGCGACTTAGGAAACCGAGGAGAAGATGCGTGGGCTTTATCCATTTCTTTTTGAGGGTCAATTCTCAATCCCTTTTTCCCTTGTTAGCATATCTTGCTTTTTGCTATCCATGTTTATCCTGTTTATCTTGTTATCTCGTTAACCTTGTTATGAGAACCTTAGGTAGAAACCCTTTGGATGAAACATGTATTTGAAACATGTTATGCTTGATGTTTGCAAGTGGTTGCAAGTGTTTGCACGTGGTTACTCGTGGATGCATGATACACGTTAGGCACTAAGATCGGCTCACACACTTTCATACCGCATATGCATGAGTGTTTATGCTTATTCATGGATGAAACTTGTTATGATATCACGTGGATGTTGCATATGGATGAATTGTATGTGCACTCGTATAGAGATTATGAATTATGTTAGGGATTCGCATACATATCGGACGCATTTCACTAACATACTTTGCATTAAGGAGGTTTACTGAATCAGTAACCGCCTGATTTTCGCATTAGATAAGTGCATATACACACACCTTTTGCATATGATCATACAACATTTAGAATCTTTTAATGACAATGACTGCTCGTGGATGATGTGTGAATAGATGGATGATGGTTGGTAGGATACATCCTTCCTAACTTGAAGATTTCGGGGACGAAATCCTTTAAGGTGGGGAGAATGTAACAACCCGAATTTTAATAACATGCTATAATCATAAATCAACGCAGAGATAAATTTTAAAATCAGAATCAAGGGAAACAGGCTGTGCTATTGCGTTCGTCTCGGAAAAATACGCGAAATAGAGTCCGAGTTTTCGAAAATCGGAGTCCGTATGACCAAGTTATGGCCCGTCAAAGTTTGTAGAAAATTTCAAGTTCAAAAACAGTTCAAATTTGAATTCAGAATTCAAATTCAGCCAAAACAGACTGGGCAGGAAAATTCCCGCCCAAACAGGTCGACAGGGGGGGGGGGGTCGACACTAGGGTCGACCTCCACCCCCCCAACCAGGTCGACACTAGGGTCGACCCCCTGGTCGACCAGGTCAGCCTTGTGCACTTATTTTGGCTGTTTGGACCTGTTTTGGAGGCTAGTGACGTGAACTGATGGCCCAGATCTGATTTAGGGTTAATCCTATGGTCTAAACTAACCTAATCATCTATAAAAAGACCCTAATACCTAGCCTAAATCATCATAAATCAATCCTACAACTAGACTATGCCAAAATGTTTAATCATGGCCTCCACCCTCTTGTCTTAGCCTCCATCTTCATTCATATGAGAGTTCCTAAGCTTGTTTGAGAGTTTCAAAGCTTGATTCAAGGCCAAAGTTCAATCTTTCTTCATTAAAACGAGGATCTTTCTTCATATAATCAAAGGAGCTTCTTGGAGCTTGTATTCATTTAGGGTTTTTGAGTTGCTAGTGGCTTCGTCTCAATCTTATTTAATTTTATAAGTCTTCATAGCATTGTAAGCCCTATACTACTCTTAGATTCTAACTATGAAGTTAAATATGACATGTTGCAAGTTTGAGTTTGGGCCTAAGTATGATTTGTGCTTTGATTCTATCATGTTATGCATAAGATTTTTTCTATGCATGCTTGTAAAGCTACCACTTTGACTTTGTGCATAGAAAGCTATGAGCTTTGGTGCGAAATGTTGCATAGAAGCAACATAGAAACTCTCATAACCCTTATGTTAGCTTGCACATAATGTTATATGCGAACTTCTAGTCATCATTCTATGTCATCTAGGACCATGTATCACCTATTCACTAAGTTTGAATGTTATGCATGTTTTAAGGCTTATAATGTAACATGCATGTTTAAATGAACATATTTATGCCTCATATGCCACCATGTTTAACTTGTGGCCAACCTTATTACCTTATGCCCTTTTTGTCATGCTTTTGCCAAGTTCCCTCCTTTGATCTATGTTATGTTATGCGAGACGTACATGCGATGGGAATGCGTTGGGTTTGGGTAATATTAATGACATGAAAACATGGTTTTAAAATATGACATGAACATTGACTTATGATTATGGTTGTAAACATAATGATGGACATGACACTTAGAAAATATGAGTGTGGCCAACTCGAGGTTGGGTTGAGTTTGTAGCATAAATCTACCCGGAACCGACCGGCTTAACTAGTGGCTACAAACAACAGGACGCAATGTGAGTAGTTGGTCATGTTGTGCTTAAACCCGAGGTTAGACCAGGTTGTGGTGTAAAGCTACCCGGACCCGCCCGGCTTAACTAGTAACCACAACAAGGTCTAATGTGAGAGGTTGGGTGCATTAAATTAATTAATGCGACATGATAGGGTTAAGTCATGGACCACTTGAATACTTAACCAATTAAACACGATGGGTTGATGGGGTTAAGTCATGAACCTTGGGTACACTTAACCAACTTGATTGGGTAGGGTTAACCACGTTTAGCCCGTTAGAAACCCTAGTTACGTGGTCCTTTTCACCAGTAACCCTCTTGATTGTATCATGATACCCTAGCGACTAGGCTAGGGTGGGGAACGATTACTGGGCTGACATGTAAGCGACCAAAACGATGGCTGAGTAGGTGTGCCGATGTAGGTTCAGACGGACTATGGTCGTGCACATAGTCCGGAGTTGAAAAAGCAGACACAGGCACCAGTAGGTTTAGACTGTGCGTGCTTGATTTGTGTCCGTGGTTGGCACCCTAGGGCTTGATACACCCTAGGGTGGACCTAGCACAGTTTGACTACACTTCGTGATTGGGCCGTATGACACCGACACTTGACGAGTTAGGCTTTTAGGGAGACGATCGACTAGACCGTGTAGTTGGGCCTTGATTTAGGTCACCTCATGATATTGGGCCAGCTTTGGGCCAAGGGATCATTTCTTGTTTACATTTGACATGGGTTGGGACACTAGTACACTTTGTGCAAAACTTAACTTTGTATATGCGATGCCACACTTGATCTATCCTGTTAACTTTTCACCATGCCAGTTATCATCCTATGTTTCACCTCTGTTTACATGCCAAGTTAACTTTATTAGTTTTTATACTAATAGTAGATAGGACTTACCAGTCTTTTGACTGACCCATTTTCCTTCGCCTCTTTTCTTTCGTTCCCCCCCCCTCCGGTTTACAGGGTGGGAACACTAGCACCTAGCTTGGATCTTTAGCTGCTTTTCTGGATAGCTCACGTATTCGGTTTGGACTTGAGCTCGCCATGGCTTTATTCTACCTTGGGGATAGTTACTTTTTGATTTTCTTTCTAGTTTTTAGTTTATGTTTCTAGACTTTGTTTTATGGAAAATAATGACCAAGTACTTTGATGTAACTTGACTATGGTTTGGAAATGTTAGTTTTTATCCGCTGCTTTATTTTACTCTGTTTTTACTTACATGTTCTGTCTTGTGATATCTGCATGCATGTTTACCTTGTTTAATGCCCCTCCAAAGCTAGTGTACTTGCAAGAGTGTCATTGGCGGAGGTGGGGTGTTACAGAACCTGACGCCTGGAGCGGGCAAAACTATCGTGAACCCATTCAAATGTGCACGGTGTGCACGTACATCGAACCCACACTCCACCGAACTCAAATCCGAAATCACCAACAAGTTTCTTCTTTCCTCCTCTACACTTTGCACTGTCTCGCCAAAGCTCCGATCACCCGAATCGAAATCCGAGACCACGCCGAACACTGGAAACCGCGCGCCCTCATCAAAACATCGACACTTTTTTTCACTGAACGCCGCCTAAATATACTTCATCGAAGCCTTCTCCTTCCTCATCACCACGCCATACTCCAATTCGACCATCGTCGCTTCCATCTTCGATTATCTTCAACCCTAATTTTCAACTTTCCAAATCATCATCACGGAATCGAACCAATTTCGTAAGAAAGATACTACATTACCCGCTGATTGCAACGGCGCTGATGGCGTCGAATGATTCTTCCCGGATTGAGAGATTTGATTTTTCAAAGCTTGCAACACAAAAAATCCCTTTTGCTATAAATCAAAGATTTCTCCTTCAATTGTTGATGAAAACAGGATCCGCTAATTTCTAAAAATCGGAAATGAGGGTACGGACAACTCTCACGTAAATTATTTGGCTAGAAGTGAATAGATCGGAAGTTATTGATTTTTGATTGAAGAGGGAATGAGTTTTCTTTTTACTGGAAGGTTGAAAAATGTGAAAAGAAAAAACTGTCGTGAGAAAAATGAGGAAAGCTGAAGTGAATGAGAAGGGGCTTCATGATTTATTTTAAATTCTCCTTGCTACCTTAATTCTAAGCCACTTGGCACAATATATTCACGCATGGAGACACCTATAATTAATTTTAAATTTAGCCAATGCATCTTAATATAAATCACTAATTTATTTATTTGTTGAATTTATATAGCTACATCTTAGTAACACTTTAGTGATGTTTATAAATGTAGAAAAATCTCAATGCTTATGAGTGTAACCAAAGTATTACTTAAGATTTATAACATACATGATATTTCAAAATTACTCATTCATTATAATTTTATCAAATATAAATTAAAAAAATGAGGTTTAGAAACTCAACAAATGTTCAAGGAAATCACTATATTTTATAAAACCAAATAATATCATTACTTATTAATATTAAAAATGTTTATTTAAATAAAATCTTAAATGTAATCTTAAAAATAAATTATTCATATTCTAATAAATCAAAACAAAATATTTATTTTTAAATCTTTTTTCAATCTACTTGATAATCAAAAAATCGAAATTATATCATATATTTTTCATTGAAAATCTTGGATCGTTACAATACGTTTGTTTTCATGGTGAAGATTGATAGGTCTTTTAGAAAGGGGTACTTTGAACACTTTGCTCATAAGCGGTGGCGTTGCCGGAGTTTGTTGACAAAGTGCAATGGGTGTTGGCCATGCCGAAGCTCATTGGGGAAAGTAACCATGGTGTTTTGTCCGAGAAGATGCTTAGAGTAAGAGAATGTTGGTGGAGGTTGTATGCTTTTAAGGAAATATAGTATCAAGGTGGAGATCGTTAGATTTCAAGATACAATATTTACATTTGCATAAGATTTGGAAGATATTATTGATTATGGTGATACAATATTTCCATTTAGAGTAGATTTGGGAAATATTATTAATTTGAGTAATATAATATTTCCAACTGTAGATGATTTGGAAGATATCAAAAAATTTATTGCCTCTTTTGTAAGATTAGACAGGGCAATAAATTACCTACATAAGTGGAAGAATATGAAGAAGTTTTTTTTGGATATTGAAGTAAGGAATTAATTCTCTGATCGGTTTATTAAATGAGGAATCTTATCAGGAGCAAATAAATTGGAAAATTAATTAGGCATTGATTTATAACCATAAATCAATTACTTCAACCCCAAGTATTAATCCTTATATAAGGATAGGGATTAAGTAAATGTATGCATTATCTTTTAATGTTGTATTTCTTCTTCTTCTTCTTCTTCTCTATTATCAGTCTTGTAATATTTTCTTATTTAGAAAAGTAATAAAATATCCTCTTCCCAAGTGGACGTGCACTAGCAAGATGTTAGTGGAACCACTATAAATCTATTGTGTTCTTTCTTTTATTGCTTGATCTGTGATTGTTTTTCTGGTGATTATCTGTTGTTTGTTTTGCCATACCATTAATCCATCCCTTTTTTTCCACAAACTTGGGTTTTATTCCCAAGGCGTCTTTGGGAAATTCCCCCCAACATAGTTGAGCATGAGACCGTGGTGGCTCTGGCTGTAGTTGTACACCTGAAAATCAAATTGCATTGAAACACGTTGTGAAAGCTGGGAGACGGAATTGCGTTTGGACGTGACGAAGTTAGTGAATTATGTTATACACTGAGTATATTAGGGTCTGTGGTTCTTGTATTTAACACAGGATTTATTATTATTATTATTATTATTATTATTATTATTATTATTATTATTATTAAGGAATGTGGACTAGAAATGGTGGTTATTTGAAGGCATAAGGGTTTGACTGTTAGATGTAGTGAACATTTGTATATGTGATTGTATATATCTGGTACATTATATAATATGTGTGTAATAAAAGAACCCATTTTCAAATACAGACATACATTCATATATACACACACATAATTTTTTTTTAATGGTGCGGCTATTTGAAGCCAAAAATTTGATACAAATGAGAAGATACTAAATCTGAGTCGTTGAACCAGTTTTTCCTTATATGAGGAGCGAAAATCATGGGATACTCTAATGGTGAAGATTTATTGTATTTTGTGTCTATTTTTTATTGTTTTGATAGATTTTCTCAATTACATTTATAAATTTTTGTAATGCCTAATGCATTTTTATAATACCAATTTTTTTAGTAAATACAAAATAATCCGCAATATCAATAAAGCGGGTTGTGCGAGAAAAATTAAACAATCAAGCTAATGTTGTCAACAATACCGTGTTTACAATATTTGTAGTCAGTTACCTTTATTAATTTTTTTATCAATACAATATAACAGGTACAAAATATACTCATGATGATGTTAATAATATATCATTGAAATATAAGCACTAATAATATCGAATAAAAGTTGTTAAATATAATGTTGTTAACAATGCAAAATAAACGTTGTCCTAAATAAGAATCGTGTTAACACTTTCTTAATGTTGTCAAATGAAAAATACACCGAATCTACAATAGTATTTTGCTGATGTTTAACTTTAGATCTGTAATGTTTGATAAATATTGCTAACACCTATAAATTTAAAGTATTAAAGAAACATTGTTAATTTACATATTCCAAAAATATGATAAATATGTTATGAAAAAACAAATATATTAAGTCTACAATGTATAAAAGTCATTGTCAAAAATTACTTTTTATAATAGTTCAAATAAACATTGTAAAAAAAAATATTTACCACTTTTGTACATAGAATGTTTTTTAAAAGTATGTATTACAATGTTTTTCTTAACAAATGTGGTGAAAGATTTATCTATTTTACAAAACTTTAGCATACTGTTGTAGAATTAGTGTTGTTAAATAGCAGTTTTGTTGTAGTGCCATCTGCTTTTCTAAACATGATATGTATGATTTCAGCAAATACAATTAATTATTTTCCAAACGTAAATCATAATTTAATAATACTATAAGACTATAATACTTAATAACAATGAAGAATCAATCTTACGTATTTTCAATGTCGCGATTCCTATGATGTACTAAAAACCACATAATACCCGAATTTAAGGGATTTACAACGCATATGTGCTTATAGGAAATTGAATATTTTCATCCAGATCTAAAAATAGAGATTAGAAAATCAAAATAATTAACTGCTCATGAAAATTCAGAGTGATCTACTTATTTCTAGTTTTCCCCTGGTTTCTTATTTTTATTCCACAAGGCACCATATATAAAGTGGAAGAATTTATGTAAAATAATCAGTCAAATTTTGAATTTTTTTATCATGAAAACGGTGAAGGGAGACAAACTTAAATCTATCAGTGAAATTTTACCGATTTAATAAATAATTTATTTAATTATTTTAATATAGTGGTTTGATAATTTAACTGGTTTGAATTCAAATATTTTGTATATTTAATTAAGATAAATAAAGGAGTAATAAAATTTAATTTCTGAAAGAGTCGGAAATAGTTGAATTCGCAAAATTGTGTGAATTGGATAATCTAAAAAGACGTAATTTAGTTTAGAATTGAATTATAATAACAAATATATTATCTAAATGACACTTGAACGTATTAATTTTTATTTATTTATAATCGAGCTCGCAGCGTCGCGGTAGTTCATAATATTATGTTTTGAACTTCAACTGAATATATACGATTCGTTATAAGTTGGATTTCTTCGAAACAAGAAACGTTCGAATTTATTAAACTACATTTTTCTAATAAAAGTGAAAAAAATCAAGATTTCGTCTTATAGATTGTGAGTTATGTCCAAATCAAAATTTTAGAAAGTCACTATGGAATCATTTATATAATATAACGATTTATTTATTAATTAAAAGGGTTTTAATATAAAATGAACGTCGTTTTAACTTGAAATTGAAATATCAAGTATAAATCTATATTTTGTTTATTTCGAAAGATGTATATATTCTGTCTAGATATACATACGATAGTAATTATTTATTACTATTTAATTGGATTATTTTAATCGGTTTATATTATATCGATTTAATATCGAATATACGAATAACTAATTTTCAAACGATCTCTGTTTTTGATGAAACAAATTTTTTAAATTCATAGTGATTAATTATTATCAAGATTTCCACTTTGGGGTTAATTGTATTTATTTTGTAACCGTTTGCAGTTTAAAGGCGTATTATTTAACCGTTGCAATTAAAAAGGGATTTTTATAAATGGACTTGGAATTCTATGAGACCAGTTTCATTGTATCCGAAATATCAAAATTATAGTAGGATTATCAGTTTCACCACAAATGGAGCTCGTATGTGATGGTTTGAGATGGTTTCTTCGTATGTGAGTTTCATATATAATTATATAATTAGTGAACATAGGACTAAAATTATATTTATTTCCCTTACCTTAGTAACCAAGTATGTGTACAATAGCCACTTTTCACTGCACAACTATTCCCATTCACACAGCCTACCATTCTTCTTGTCTTCCCCTGTGCATTTCTTCTCTCTAACAAATGCTTAAACCTCTACTAGCTAGAACTAAATAAATGTGTCTACCCTATCCAATATACACTGCAAAAACACACTACTAAGGCTGTATCACAGCAACAAGATTTTGCATAAGACTGCCATGTATTTTCTAATCCACCAGCTACCCTACAACATACCTGCCTAATTTCCTTCACTGTCAAGTTTATCCATCCATGTTCGCCAAGTTTTTATCCCCATGCGTGCCAAGATAATGCTGTCTATAAATAGATGTTGCCTTTGGTTTCTTTTTTAATTTTTCTTCTTTTTCCATTGCTGAAGCTTCCAAATAGAAATGGTAGTCGAAGAAAGTTGTATAAAGTAAAACCCATACACCTTAGAAAAATCCGAAACCAGACCCATTGGTCTCGTCCGCGCCAGAACTTCAAGTTGATATGAATAATTTATAACTCGACTTTTTTTCGTGCTTGAAGTTATAACAGCGTTAGTACTCGGGTTTTTTTTGAGATAAAGATGGAGCTTGGTCATTTCTTTGGTAGTGTGGCGTACTTGGTAGTAGGTCGTGTTTGATGGCCTTTTTTGGGCGAAGTTGGTGATAGAAAGCGTTAGTGGTATCACGTACATAGGGTATTTGGGCCGAGGTCGAGTTTTTTTGTTGTGATTCAGAAAGAACGTGGTGTTGCTGGTCATGTCGAGCTCGAGAAGGAAAAGGAAGTGGTGCAGTTGGTTCGATGAATGCGCGCGTGGTGATGGAATATGGAGGCTCGAAGGAACAAGAAATGGTAACGTAATACTGGAGCTTGCACTTGGAGTTGTAAAGAGGAAGATGGCACTGTACATGATGCGGGTGGGTCGGTGAAAAAATGTTGGACCGGTTGAAGATGGTAAAGGCCATAATATATTTATTTAAATATAAGTTATAATTAATATACGTATAAACTTTTAGCTGTTGTACCATGCTCATACGTTATCCCAATTCAACAAAACAAGATCTGTTAGGATCGTATGATCACAAGCTACGTAGTGAAGCTGGTTTGGAATGATTTAAAGGTCATTCAATTTTCAGGCGAAATAAAACGCTCAATTGAATCAACCGACGTTAATTATTTTTTAATGATTAATGACCAAGGTGTGTAAAATCACTAACTCTATCCATTTTTATAATATTATAAACATAATTTAATATTGATAAATGATGATTGAATGTTATGTGATGGTTTTTTGGATGAATTGCTACTAAATTGGTTGAAATAATATATATAAGTCATTAATTGAATACTGATTCTATTTATTTTAATATTTCATATTGATATGAAATAAACATTATTTCTGTTGATTACCATCTGTGGATGTAGGGAAACAGGTTGAAGGTATCCAACTGGATTCCTCAACATTTATATTGTTATTTTTCATATATTGCGTTATATGATGTGAGAAATAATATGTGATTGATTATTGTGTGTTTGGAATGTTTGAATCAAATTGACCTTAAAAATATATTGGAAAGGAGTTTGAGGTTTTTAAAAGAGAGAATTCTAATTTTACAGAATAGAAATCAGATTTCGAATGGGAAAGAGAAAATTATATGTTTTAATTATAATTAGTGATTAAATTTATAAACAGTGTTTATAAATAAAATAAAATAATTTTCAATAAATAATTCGGGAATGTAAGTTCAAAAATGAATAATAGAATGGGAAATGGAAATCGTTTCAAATGGAAAACGATGAAATTATTTCGATGTTCGAAATGTAAATAGAAGTGAATAAATCCTTAAGTATTATGATTAGAATTCGACTATGTCGAATGTTTTTCAAAATAATTTATTTTTAGAAATAATATATTATATAGTTTGGAATTTGACAAGATGGTTAATATTTGGTTTGAAATCGATAATTTATAATCGCATACGTAGTCAAGATAAAATTATTAACTTGATTTATAATTAACAAGAAGTTTATTTATATACCGAGTTTATGAAATATGAAATTATAAAATAACTTAATAATTGGAAATTGAGCTGTAATGGTATTTATAAATAAAATCAAGATTAAGTTGATAAGACGAGTCAAGTTTTCTATAAAGAAATGAAATTCACGTTTTAAAGTGAATAATGATTCAAAAGCAAATGTTTGCAGATTAAATTGGTTATAAAAGGAATTTGGTAAATATTTGAAGTGATAAATTCAAAAGTGAGTTTAGAAATTGAGTTGATTTGAAATGGTGAATTTATTCCAACGTTCAGAACGTTAATAGGATAGAGACTATTTGAAAAGAGAGTTATACGATGAGGTTCAATTAAATCGAATTCAAGAAAGTACTATTTACTGTCTGTTTGTAATCAAGATTTATTTATTTAGTTAATTAATTAATTATTCAAATTAATGAACAAAAGTTATATTTTGAAGTTAAATATTTCGGAAGCAGAGATATAAAACATTAAACACTTATATTTGACCCGAGCGTTCCAAGCAAAAACATAAAACACTCGAGTCAAGATTAATCTTTGTTCAAGTAAATTAACTTTAATAAAAACTGAATAAAATAGTTAATTCTAACTCATGAAGTTACTACATTCGAATATGTTCAACATCCAAGTAATCATGACAAGGTTAAATTTTGATATAGAATCAAGGCAACATGCATACTAATGCAGGAAGGTTAGAAAGAAAACATAAGAGTTCAGAAACTAATTTACTTCAGTTTTTCCAAACATATCAAGGCCACATGTTACTTCCGATTCCAACGTGGCAAATAGCATAAGTCTAAATGTATTTCTAGTATTAAATTAAGGACAACAGGTTAGTAAGTATATAAATTAAGCTAATTGTCATATAAGGGTGCATGTTATATCCATACAATGAGTTAAACAAGAAACCAAATGCCAAGAATTTTAGGTTAAATAAGCAAAATAACAACAAAAGCTTTATAAACAAGGTCGTGGCAACAACATATAGGGTATGCAACAACTACAGGAAAATGCCAAAAATTATTAGCAATAAACCCATTTCAACTGCCAGATCAAGCATCAAAGCAACTTCCATACATTCATCTAATTTCTAGGTTTAGAACAAAATTTTGGTGCCTAACATATAAAACTCCTTGTTAAACTATCAAAACAAGAATCAAATTGGCTCATAAAATCCAAGGATGCATGTCCATAAATTAACCTAGCAAGGCATAAATGTAATGCAACATGCATTTGAATACACAACACGTTTTAAAATTTCAGGGGTGTTGAAAACAAAGGGGTACCTCTTTTCAGTTTCATTTACATACAGGAAGCCCTAGTAGGGAAGATGTATATAAGTGTAGCAGGTAATATTTACACTATACAACCATATATATATACACACACACACATCAAAACATTCCAAATATGGCACAAGAGATTTCAAAGCATCATGCAATAAAAGTAAATCAACATCCACACCACAACATTTAAATGTTAAATCTAGTTTCTATGGTTGTTAAGCACTTTAATAAAGCTAATCGCGATCATATATAACTCACCTGTTTGCCATGTTTTCCAATATTCATTTTGCAGAGTAAGGTGGCAGAATCCCGGAGACTGAATCCATGCGTCGTCTCGGTGGTATCCTAGAATGTCGTGGGTCTGAGAACAATTGTTGAAGGGTTCATGAGTCGACTTTCGGGTGTTCGGTCCTAGAGGTCGCAGAGATTGATGAGAATTAGGGGAAGCCAAAACTTATGTACGAGGCCAAGGTGTTGAGTCGCGAGGCCGAAAGCAGTGGATGAATCAGGTGGCGATTGAACAACAGTGATGACGAGCTGAGGGAAAAGGTGACTTCATTAATGGAACTCTATGCGAGTGGCGGTTGGAGATTTCGATGGCGCGGAGGAAGTGGAGAACGAAAGTATCAACCGTTTTTTTTTCAAATTTGGGCAAAAGAGATTTTCGGCTGAAGAGGAAAAGAAAAAAAATGAAAGAGGAAAGGAAATGTAAGGGGACGGCGTAAGTAACAAGAAGGGAAACATGGACAGGGATATAAGGGCACGTGAAATAGATGTCCATAAATTTGAAACAAGTGTCTTAACTTTATGTTTATTTAGTAAACAAGTGTAAACCAATGAATAAGTGTCCAAATTTTATTAAACTATTATTTCTCCAAGTATGAATACAATTCACTATACAATGTAACAAAACGAGTATATTCAATATACTTCAATTCAACTTAAATTAATTTAAAAATCAAATTCATATCTAAACAAATTAAATTTCTTAAGTTAAATTTAAAAATCAAATTTCATAATTTCGTTGATAATACATTTCAAATTGGTTTTAAAATATGACCAGAGTTTAAATTTAACAAACCAACTTAGATTCAAATATTAAAATTTAAAATTTACACATATAAAACTAATTCAAAACCAAGTTTAATATAGACTATATCTCAAACTATAAATAATTTCTTAATATAAGTTGAATTTCAAAGAAAAATTTTAAATTCTGTATATCTTCAAACATCGAAAAAGCATCGTTACAATCTCCCCACTTAAGGCTTTACATCCTCGAAAAGGAAAGTCATTAAAATTATACTTATGTATGTAACAATTTGTTTATTTTATGAGCTCATATATAGTTTTTAAACTTGTATGATAATATAAGTTACTTTTCAACTTCAAAATTTCCTAATGCCCGAATTTACGGAAAATTTCGGCAGCATCTCCCCTGCACGATACGTTCGGGAAAATTTTCACATACAAAAAAACAACAAAAGCACAAAATATACATATCATCTACATGATAAGGCATCCCTAATCATAGGAAACATCATATGTAAACCCAAATACCATATAAAATTCGAAATGTGTACCATTTTATAAGAAATTTAAGTAAATTTTCTTATAATTTAGCGAAGAGCGCAAAAGCATGTACCAAATTGAAGCACATGTGTTACACCCATCATTTTTTATTAAATCATTTGATAAAATTTGAAGAGATTTAAGAATTTGGTCACAAAAGTAGCGTCATTGCATCCCTGGCGATTTTCTGGTCAATTTAGACCCATGGATTGCAGAAAACAGATTTAAGATGAAAGAGATACCTTTAAAAGAAATATTACAACAAACATGAAAAAGAGGTATAAGAAAGAAAAATGACCACCATTGTTTTTAATCCTGTTAACAAAGGCCTAAATAGTCCAGATGGTAAGAGCATGTGACTTCCAAGAGAGTGACGCAAGTTCGATCCCCGCGAGCCCCATATTTTTATTTTAGAGAAACGGATAAAATAATACATGTTCTAAGGAGAAAATTATGTACAAATGCATATATAAGGAAAATTATACATAAAAGGAAGTACGAAAATTTATATATATATATATATATACATGCATACATAAATATGTGCATATATATGTGCAAAAATATATATACAAAAGAGAAATTCAAAATAAACCTGCAATCAATGAAAATAGGTAAGAATTAAATGACGGTATAACGTTGTTTGAATTTTGAAAATGAAATAAAAGTTGCGCATGTATATATATACATATATATACGTGTAAAATGGGCATTAGAAGTTTTGTATACATATAAGGAGTTTATATGTAAATATAATATTTAAATAAATCAAAGAAATTATAAAGGGCATACTAATCAAACGTTTAGAGGAGAAACATTAAAAGCAGCACCTAGACTCATATGGGTCGACTTATAGGCCGACCCAAGAGGGCTGGGTAGAACGTAGGGTCGACCCGGGGGCAGGTGGGTCGACCCACCCCTAATCCAGGCAGGTCCATTCAACGAATCTAGACTTTTTTCAAACCACATTCGTTGCTAACTCAGCGCTGAGTGTACAAGATCATATGCACTTTCTTGAACACCTATAAATAGGCTAGTAGAGCCTAGCCTAAATCTCATATTTTCTGAGAGGCTGTCTTGACTCTGCCATTCTTCTTCCTCCTAAAATCTCTTTAGAAATAAGAATAATTAGTTTTAGGAAATTCTGATTCAAGATTTGGAGGAAAAGAATACATATATGGGTGTTCAGAATTGTAACAGCCCGCATTTTACGTATCGGAGGATCGTAAAATATTTTTATTTTATTCCCTAAGGGTTGGATCATTAACATATTTTAATATGTTGTTTATGCGGATGTGAGACGTGTCCATAATTTTTACCAACTTTGTTTGTGAACATTTTGCCCTTGTCATTCTTGTACAGGGCATAACTTTTGATTCAAATCGAATCAGGTGTTGAGGCCTGTGCCATTGGAAAGGAAACAATGTTTCCCTTTCCGTAGAGTGGTCACACTAGAGATTTGGCTCAGTGGTTTGGGAGGAATCGTTGTTTTAAGGTTTAACTATTGGTTGTTCAGGTTTGATAAGCGTAATGGGCTAATTTGGAGAGGCCCATTAGTGGACTTGTGGGAGGCTATAAATAGAGGGTAGGAGGCATGGAGAATAATTTACTTTCTACATTTCCCATTTGAAATAGTGAGAGCTCCTCCATCTCTCTATTCTTTCACCTTTCGACCATTAAAGCTTAGGGAATTTTAAGATCTACATCATTTGGGGTTAGATCTGCTCAAATTAAAGAGGGAGTCCATCAAATTGATGAATTTGTATTAAATTCTTCGCTGTCCGGAATATTATTTCAATCATTTTAAGTTGTTTTGGAGAATTAGTGAGTATATGCATCTCTCACACGGGTTCAATCAAGTATATGAGTATTTGAACTTATTTTTGACCAAATTAAAGTCGTTTTCCTTAGATCTACATCATGATAAGTTTAATTTCATATGAATCTCCACAAGATCTATTTTAGTAACTTAAAACCAGTAATTTCTATGTGATTTCATATGTTTACGCAAGTTTGATCCATCGTTTTGTGCATATCTTCATTTATCGTGATTTTGGTGAAGTTTACATAGCTTATGATGAATACTGTCATTTTCATGTTGTTATTGATTTCATAACATGCTTGTGGTTGTATTGGAGGAATCATATGAGTTGGTTACGTCGAATTGGCCATTTGGAAAAGTTTTGGTTGAATTCTGGGGTGAATTGGGTCTATCCAGGTGTTGGGTCGGTTGGTCGAAAGTGAGGCTTAAGGAGCAAGAAATGATCAGGTCGGTCATGTAAGCGTGGGTTGGTCAGGCTTGGCTTCAGAAGTGGGTCGGTCGGCTTCTCAAAAAGTCGGTCGGTCGGTCAGGACGAAGGGGAATGGGTTGGTCGTTCAGTGTTGGATCGGTCAGGTCGGTCTCGAGTTGATGGGTTGTTCGGTCTTGAGGAAGGGGGTCGGTCGGTTCGGCATTGTGTGGATGGATCGGTCAGGTGGCTTCAAAGTGGGTCGGTCATGCCTCTTTACATTGGATCGGGCGTGTAAGTTCGGTCGTTTCGGTCATGATGGGTCGATCAGTCGTGCTTCTTTTAAAGGTTTGGGTAGGTAGGCTCCAAAAGCATGGGTCGGTCGCACAGGGTAATTTCTAAAAAATTATATTTTTTGGGTACAACCCGGATTTGAACAAAAAGGGATTTAAACAAAAAATGGGCAGAAGTGCTTGAACTCGTGCCGCAGCGCAGGGATGTTTTGACTTCGAAGTGAACTCAAGTAGGAAGGTTCGAAGTGTTGAAATGTGTTCGTTGATTGGTGTAGAACATCGAATGAGGTGACAACTCAAAGGTCGTGAGTTGGTTGATAATGGTTGCTCGAGAAGGTTGCTTGAGCTAAGAAAAGTCGTCGGGTCAGATGACTAGAGATGTGAAGGCCGAGAGATTATCGTTGTCGTAATTTCTAGCAGACTCAAAACAGAGGTACAATGGGGGCACCCAAAAGACTGGAAGGTTGTTGGTCGAGTACCCTGGGTATTGTTGAAAGGCCTAGTTGTCAAGGTTGGACAAACAAACGTATGGTTAAAAGTGTATGAAGTTTATGCTAGAATTGGGGTTACCATTAGCCCTTGACATATGGCAAGGTCGGTCATCATACGATTAGCGATGGTTTCAAAGCAAGATTGGTGGTGATAGCCAAAGTTAGTCATGGATGATTCGTTGCTCTGTTTGTACCATCTCATGTAGATTGTCCAACGTCGAAGGAGATGTTCCTTGGGTGCTTGTCTGATATTGGTTTAGGCCTCTAGGGCTTGTGTCTTATGGATGTTGAGTTCGATTAGGGTGATTTACATGAGATATATATGTACTTTGGATGTCATAAGTGCTTTGCCATGATTGAATGGGTGTTATGGTTTCCATGAATGTATGGTTGAAATGTTAGATGTAAAGGCTATCACTGTCCGATGTGGGGAAGATGGGAGTTGAGTTCTTCTCTGGTGTTGTGGGTAGATTAGTTCGTTTATTTATCCATTCTCATATACTTTATTAATGATGTTAATTAGCTATTTTATCACTTACTTAGACTGTTGTCTGACTCAAGGTTTTATGTAACCCTCTTACTACCATGGGTTGTTCATCCGGTTTTCAGATGGGCAGACTAGGTGGTAGGTGACATGTGATAGCTTAGTGAGGATGGTGTTGCAGTTCGGAGGCGAGCTGGAGGCTGACGTATTACCTTTCTTACTATATAGTATTTGGATTTCTGTTGTTTGTTATTCTTCTCGGAGTACCTGGTGAGGCAAAGTTGTATAAAAACTATTGTTGTTATCCAGGTGTATGGATATTACTTTCTAGTTGTTATGGAAGTTTGGTGTTTTCTACTTCACTATTAATACCTATTGTATATGTTCTATTATATTTTATCCTTACGCTGTGAGTTACGACAGGTTCCGATTGTGTTATCATACCTTGATGATCGTCCATAGCTTCCTGGCACACTTTTCAACGCATCATTCTTCTATATAATGCAGGGGTTGTTGGCGGTCGTCACAAGAATTCTGATCGAAGTAAGTTAAATTCTTGGATCTGGTTAATTCCGATTTCTCTTCTTTTTCCCGTTTTCTTTTTGTTTGAAAATTGTGAATCCATGGTTATTTAGGTTCGAGATTCAGATAGGAGAGCCATGGAATGCTAGGTGTGGACCATATTCATGAATTGGAAAGCTATTAGGTTAGTGGATTTAAGTTATACCTATTGATAATGGTATATCTATTGTTTGGCATTCCCCGTTAATATATATAATAAATCTGCTGAAATGTTTAGCCTGTTGTAACCTGCTGAAATGTTTAATATACGGAAATGTAAATCTTCTAAAATGTATAATCCTGTTAAAATATGTGGAAAGGATTACTGTTGCATGTAGACCTGTTCTAATAACTTGTTAATTGGATATTGTAAGTTAAGTTATTGTGAATTTGGGAATAATTGTACTGTTGTATAAGACATGTTTCCATTAATCATCTGTCTGAGTTAGAATTTACTGTAAATGCTGTAATTATGGAATTTACAATGAACATGAATATTTGTTTAAGAGTATTATTATGCCAAAAGATTGTAAATAGAATAACAGTAATTAAGAAATTGTAAATAACCGCATGGAGACACGAGGTAAGTTCAACTTATGGTAGAAGTCTGCCCGGAATGAACGGGGAATAAATGGCATTAATTGTAATTAATAGAAATGAATGAATACTACAAAGTAAAAGAACTGGAATGAACTGGGAATGATAATAACCTATTATGAATAAACCTGAACAGGAAAAGGAAGATAATAGGTAGGCTTGTCCTACGGACAATTAGAAATTATAACTTAGGTTATTATAAACGATAGAGAAAATGAGATAAGTTGTATTTAAATATAAATTAAGTAATCTGTAAATCTGGAAACCTAAAACTTGTTGCTTGTAATAAGTAGAGAAAAGAAGGGAAAACTTATGAAATGTAATAAGTTGTACTTAATTATACATTAAGTAATCTGCAAACCTAAGAACCTGAATCATGCTGATAAGAAGAACATGTTATCTGAAAACCTGAGAATCGTAAATCTGCTAATAAGAATAACATGTTAAATGCATATTAATGAACGTAAATAGGGTAAGTTATATAACAGAAATTAATAAGCAAGAAGAACTTGGTAACTTGAATAAGATGTTAATATGATATGAAATAACCAAGTTATCTGGAAATCTAATGAGGTAGAGCAGGCGCGTAATTAAACGTTGGGACATAGGGCCTAATAACATGTTAACCTAAGGAGCTTGGACCAGTCCGTACTTTTGAAAGTATAGAACCCAACGGGGTAGATCATCGTGGTGTCATGAGATATGAGGGGAGCGCACGTCCCTCTGATTATTCTACATGTTCTGCCTGTTGTTCTGCTGATATTCTGCTGGCTCCGAAGGAATGGAAGGGGAAGCACGTGGCATCTTGGGACGTGGAGGGTACTCCTGGTAGTCCTCTATGCGGTGGCAACTTTTAGGCTGTGCTCGCAGAGGTTGGGTCAGCGCGTTACTACCCGATGAGTATACCATTATTGCCACGATAGTGGGCCATCAAAAGGCTATAGGGTGGCTTAGGTGATTCGACGAATCTAGTTCCTTGTGACTAAGCAGGTTAAGACCACCACATATGTTTGCCTTAGGCAGGTCTAACCATCTGATTGATAGTAATCGTCAGGCACCGGTCATCAATAGTCAGTGTGATATGGAAAGGCGGAGAGCTAAACCAAAAGACCATTAACCTTTTACAATCAAGGCTTTGTTTGCGGAACACGCCAATTTGGATATAGATTGTTTGCTAGGGGCATGTCACTAGCTTTTATATCTGTTTGTCTTTCACTAGTTCAGGGAATGGCCGGGTGGGACCATAGCCACCGTCAAAATGTAGACCATAGCATATATGTATACAGATATATGAAAAGGCTCCCGACCGAGTTTCGTGTATCTGATATAGCCCTGTTACAGAACTCGGTGCATAATAGATAATACGTGCAGATACATGCATACCATTTCCGGATGGTGTATCGTCGAGGTTGAGGCATCTAGTACGATTGACGATACGTACGTGACAAAGTCTAGATACATGCATGTCTGCTCCGGATAGTGTATCGTGGACTCTAGGGCATTACTCTGTGATGATATCTGATTTGATCGAATGATTTGAAGGTGACAGTCCATACGCTTATATAGCATGGAGATGGTGGGTCTACGCGGAACGTAGCGTTGTTATATTGGGATCCGTACGTCACTCCGACGTAGGATGAGGGACTGCGTATATTTCTATAGCTTTAAGGCGGAGACCGTACGATGGGCTACCATGGGGTGTATGTTAATATTGGCGTTAGCTAAGTATATATTGTATTAGGTTAATCTACTGGGGAGTAGATGGGTACGACGTTTGTGTAAACCTTGAGTACTATTAACACAAGCAACCTAATAAATAAGAAAATGTAACTGAACGGTTTATGTAGGGTTATCCAGAATGTGTAGTTTAAATCAAGTCACCACAAATTGTGTTCTGACCCCTTCTTCATAACATACTCGTAGGTTATATTTGTGGCAAAGATATGACAGCTTTGGATACTGATTATGCCGTATTGTTATCTGGATAAGACTATGTTTGTTATATTATAATTTATTCCATCCCTCTATGAGATGTTTTGTAACGACCTAAGATTTTGACCATCTCAAGTCGATAATTAAATCAACTCGAAACGTTCAAAACAACAGATTTTTATTTTCTTATAGGGTTTAAACAGAATTAACACAGAATCATAGAGTACAATTATTTGTAGTGGAATAAAATTTTCATATACATATCAGAGTTTATACAAAAAGTGTACAGTGGAAAATAAAATTTATACATAGATTTCGATGAATAAATCTACTGTTTGTCGAGCTTAACACGTGCATGCGTCTTCACATGCCTCTCCTCTTTGCGAGCTGAAATCTTTAACCTGGAACACTTAGGGCATAACTCATAAAAACAATGTAGCATATGGGTACGGTTTCATGCATGCAACGGTTTAGTCAAGGAAAGTAAAACATGCTAACGGCACAAGACAAGGCGCAGCCTAGCAAGAATCTAGCATACATGTTATTGTGTATGAGGCCATAATTTCTTTGTTGAATATGAGTTCTACGTGAATTACTCTTCAGTAAGGCACCATAGATAAGACATTATTTATTCAACAAGAGATAAAGTTAAAATGGCACATATAAGAGGGGTAAGTAATGGCAAACAGGGCAACTGGGGGGGTTATTTTACTGTCATAAAAAAATAACAATATGGGTATAGGCACCATCGCCACGACGTGTATGAAGCATACG
This sequence comes from Allium sativum, assembly GCA_030737875.1. Taxonomy (NCBI): domain Eukaryota; kingdom Viridiplantae; phylum Streptophyta; class Magnoliopsida; order Asparagales; family Amaryllidaceae; genus Allium; species Allium sativum. The sequence continues at coordinate 414,035,070 of CM060923.1, read as the reverse complement.
AGATTAAAACGAGATCTGGTTCTAGATAACAAAACATATGTGTATGAGTGAATTTCCCAAAAAAAAAATCCCTGTATTTACAACTCCTATGGAAATGCTAAGACGACACGTGTAGGAGTGAATCCATACCTGAATCAAGTTGAGATGACATGTGTAGCAGCAGATGAAAACGAAAGGAAAGAAGTAAATTCATACATCACAAGTGATTCATTACTCGTGAATAATTGCTAGCATAGGAGCACACTTCATCAAAATTGAAGAGAGATCCAGCATGCACAACAGATCAACCAAAAGAGACAAGGCACACACTTATATAGACACCAAAACTTAAGTGGAAGTTAACAACAATAAGGTGAATTAGACACTTAAATGGACCCAAACACGCAAGAAAATAGCATATACTCCAACTGCACTCACCTTGGGCATACATATATTTAAGGATGTACACAGCTAAAGAAATAATATGCTCGTGTTTCCGGATAAAGGGGTTTGCATTTAAATTCTAGTTAATTGGTATAATTAGCCAAAAATGAAATAAAAAGGCGAGGTTCCAGCTTTATAGGAGGAGCACGGTTTATGCATGGCAACACAGTTAACTGAAAGTGTCAAGATACTCAGAGTTACTTAAATCTATTTTTCTCTTGTATAGATACTCATAAATTTCAAAACAAGGCATCTGCTCACCATTTATGTTCTTGACAGTAGAGAATAAATGGAAGCAGCAAGTATGTGATGACCCCAAACTTCCGCAGTACGAAAGTAAGGATAATCATTGGAATTTAACACGTAAACAATAACAACAGAACAGAAATATAGAATTACAGCATATAATGTACATCAAATTACACTGGGAATAATAAATCATCAGAGTTACACAACATAAGAGGATCTAGTACATAATACAGTTTTCCACTTAATATAAAATGTCTGCAGCGGAATTCAAACATAATATACTAAATGAAGTCTGAACAGCAAAATAGTAATGATAAGATCCATCTTTAGCTCCATAGCTATCAAGAATGAGTCTGCTAAACCTGTATACAAGGCTGCCCATGTGGAAAAGAGGGCACCCTAGTTTGCAAAGTGAAACAAACTACGAGTCAGTCATGGGACTGGTATGAGAAATCTTATTTAACCTATTTAATAATATGGCTAATCGAACGGGTTTATTCCATTGGATTTCCAGTGCATAAATAAAGTAAATCGTTAAACAACGCAATGCTTTTTATAAAAATGAAACCATTATAAGACTCAATTCCCATCACACAATGCAAAGCAAACCGGAGGATAGAGTTTTACCTTATAATGGTCAAAAATGCATGATACGATAAAATGGACTTGATATTATTATAGTGTGTATATGTTTTCAAAAACATTTCAATCATAATATATCAATCATAGATGGCATAGCTACCATATACTATGTCGCCAAAAATAGGTTTACAATCAAAACTGCATGGGTCGTATTGGAAATTGGATTTCCATCATAAACCAAGGCAAGAGATAGTCCTTACCGAATTCGAGACAATCTAGCCCTTGTCTCAGGACTCAAACTCAGGTGAGCCCTTAGGTGCCATAGGGACGGTCCACAACTAATGTTAGTGGATTATATACAATTCCTGAACAATACGTCTCCCCGCCCCATGAGGCATAAATAAAGCCACTAGGGACTCAATAACCAAGGTACCTCGCTTTCCATCATCCACATAAGTAAAAATGTCAGGGCTGGTAAATCGCTGACACCATTTCTAGCTAGAAAAAAACGCATGTTTTCCCTGGATCCTTCTCCCGTTTTTGGTTCATACTGGGGTGTGAGGCTCGCGAAGTAACACTATACAAAAAGCTATGCTAAAATAAAGCTGTTCTTTGATCATCAACCACAAGGCTATGCTTTTCAACAATAAGCCTTGATCATTTGCATCTTGGCATGCCACACTGACAATTCATGCCACGCGATCGATAACTATCAATATATAAACTCAGAGGTTGTGCGTCTCAGAGAAGGGTGTTAAGTGAGAGAATGAATTCTCCGCAACCAACAGATATATATTAAATAGAAATCAATTCACATAGAATGAAATCCAATGTCAGACACACATCCATTTAGAAGTCCATTCTGGGTCTGAACGAAACCGGAGACACCTCATTCCTCGTCCCATATGTCCAATATGGAAGAGAGGTGCTCGCATATTCGGACGATCAACAAGTACGTCTGGGCAACTACGACTGTAACCCTTTCTTGGGAGCAAATCAGTAGAGGGCATCAGTAGTCATCCATTTGATGTGAAGATCGCCGGTCTTCAATCACCGTCTCCAAATCTTCGACTTCCAATCATCGTATAATTATTTGAAATGAGAGTTAACTTGGCCTTTTCAAATAATTCTCGAATATATATAATTTAAATCATTATTTTCATTCCATATCGTTAATAATATTTTAGAATGATTTATCGCTATTTTTATTTATTTAAAAATAGCCATTTTTAATTGAACGACGCTTCGGGTCATTACATGGCCCTGACGCTATTTTTATCGAAATTTGATTTACACAATTCTCAAAATTTAACCGTTGGATCTTAGCAAATTTTATATCATTGGAAAGACCTTTCCAAAACGAACCCATCGGTTCCGATTTTAAGAAAATCCGATGGTCAGATCTTTTGGCATAATCGTTTGAAGTTACGATTTCAAAACGTGAACTACAGCGACGCGATTCGTTTTATTTTAATTTATATTTATATATAATAATATATAAATATAATCGTTCGACGATTTTAAAACCATTTCAATTCAACACTGATTTCTTTTATATATGAAATCATATATTACATTAAAATGAAATTTTAATGTTAAAACAAATTCTTCTTGCACTGATTCTTTTATGTGATTTATATATATTACATAAAGATAAATGAAATCTTTTTATGTCAATGTGTTATAACATTGCAAAATGAGATCTTTTAGTTCATTCTTTTCTTGGATTAAAAAATGGAATTTTCTCCCCCATTCTTTGTTTATATTGAAAATTTTAAATTTCTATTTTATACTTTATTTACATTGAAAAATGTAAATTTCTATTCATTTTTTTATTTACAAAGAAAAATGTAAATTTCTTCTTCATTTACATATAAAAATGTAAACACCTTCTTTATTTGCATATAAAATGTAACTTTTGATTTCATTCTTAGTTGCATATAAAAATGTAACTTTTGATTTCAATCTTAATTTACATTTGGAAAATGTAAATTTCTTTCATTCTTTATTTACATTGAAAAAATGTAAATTTATGTTTCATACTTTGTTTACATTTGAAAAATGTAAGGTTTATTACATTGAAAAATGTAAACTTCCTATTTCAATATTTATCACATTGAAAATGGACACTTTTATTTCATTATTTATTTACATTGAAAATGTAAATCTTTATTTCATTATTTATTTACATTGAAAATTTAAATCTATATGTAATCTTTATTTACATTGAAAATGTAAATTTCTATTCCTTACTTTGATTACAAATAAAAATGTAATTTTCACATTTCAATGTATTATTTCATTGAGAAATGTAACTTTTTATTTCAATGGTTGGTTACATTGAAAAATGCAACTCTTTACTCTTAAATGAAAATGTAACTTTTGATTTCATATAAAAATGAAAAATGAAAAAATGAAAAATGAAAAATCTAACGTCAATGCATTTTATATAGCCATGTTGTATTTTAATGTTAACTTACATTTTATATAGTAATGTTTATTTTTAAATGTTTTATTTACATTAAAATGTAAGTTTTCCAAGACAAACACATTTTCATTTATCATTCCTTATTTTTTATGTTTCTTTTTCACTAAAAATGTAAACTCCAATGTCACAACATTTTTATTTCTCAATGCTTCATTTTAAATGTTGTATATAAACTAAAAATGTAAAATTAAATATAAATTCATTTTATAAGACAATGACCAATTTTGATTACATTGAAAACGTAGATTTATTGTAGACATATCATGATCAATTTCATATTTTATATATATATATATATATATATATATATATATATGTATATATGTATATATTAAAAATCTGATTTTCATATTATTCACACAATTAATATATAACAACATGAATATTTTATAATACAAAAATATTTCAGAAAATTTCGGCAGCATAACGGCAGGGTTTTTAAAACCGGCACCGTCCCGATGTATGGCTCCTCGCGCTACCTTAAAGCCTCGCAGCTTTTGACAAGGGGGATTTCAATAATCTATTTCGTACGCAGATGAATTTTTCCATAAACTAATCCTATTTGTTTTCAACCAAAATCAACAATCAACCATTTGTAATATTCACCAATTTTCAAAGCACAACTCAAACAAGTCGTCCATGGTTTGTGGATGACGGGCGTCGGGAGTTTCTAAACTCCGTCTGCATCCTAATATAATTTTATTTAATTAGATCGGATATAGAAATCTCACCTCGCTTTTTATTTCTTCTAAAATTGTAGAAGGCCCCAAAAATTATGCTGTCTCTTCTGAAATGTAGATCTCGTCGTTGTGATTCCAACGCTTCCTGTTTTATCGAATTTCGATTTCGTATGAGTAAGATAAGATTTTCTAAAGGTTAACGTCAATTTAAAAATTAATTAAGGAATTAATTAGAAAAAATTAACCTTCTTCCTCTTGTATAAAAAGGCCGACAGGTTTCAAGCTTCTTCAAATCTAGGGTTCAAATTCCCGAAGCACGCAAACAACTAGGTCACGATCGGACCTCACGACACTGTCGACCTCCGAACAAGCTCCGAGCGCCTTCCTCTTTTGTCCAGCTCGCACGCATCAGGAGGATGCGATTCGAGGTCGAGCGGTAGTATTTGGAGGGTGCGGTTCTCCGTGTACAGGCGATGGCTCGAGGTGAACCGGGTATGGGATTGAAGCTGAGAAGATTCTCTATCGAATTCCCTAAAGGAGCATTTGAATTTGTTGAGTGGGTCGGACGTTGTTTGGAGAAGAAGGAACGAACGTTTTCCGTCGTTGAACATTATAAGGATGGCGGCTACGATATAACGACAGTATAGGGTTTAGTATATACGCGTATTTATACTATATACGCTTCTATTTTATTTAATTTCATTTAAATTCAAATTAATTTCTATATCGCTCTTAACTCCAAATCAAACCCAATGAGTGTCGCCCGTAGCTAAATACCCCCATTCCGGACACAATGGGATATGTCTCAATGGCCCATTCGATTGTTTCAGTCAGTTATTCATCATATTAAATATTAAGACATTTAATTATTTAATTTGATCGAACATTTTAATTTACCTGGGCAACATACTGACTCCAAAAATTCCCGAAAAATAAATCTATCTATGTTTTGATGATACAGTCTTAACAAAACCAATTTCGTTGAATTTGGAGACCGTTAGAAAAATGGCCATTTTCTGGTCGATCGAAATTGACTAAAATTGTCAAAACACATTTTCTTTTGACACGCTCACATATTGATTCCAAAAATTATGAAAATTGAAATCTAGCAGTAATTTGACATTCTGGTTCCAACAAAAGTGGTTTCGTCGAAAACGGAGGTCGTTTGCAAAATGGTTATTTATACGGGCTATATATTATATTCAATTCCATAACGACTATTCTGAAAATTCAACTGACCAGAACTTTTGATTCCCGCTATGAAATTTCAATTTTCCGGATTCGTTGGAAAGATATTCTTAAATAGACTTAAATATTTTTGGTTTCACTAAAATTCGATTTATTTTGCATCTTGTACAGTTAGTCAAAGTTTGAATTCAAATTTTCAAACTACCACGCTATTTCTATCTCCTTTTGAAATGAAAATAAATATATTCATTCGAACTTCGATTTAAATAAATTTTTAATCTTTATTATTTAAAATAGATTATTTTAACTATTCAAAATTCAATAAAACAACAAAAATAAATTTTTTTAAATTGGTTATGATTTTCTGGATTGTTACAATCTCCCCCACTTAAAATCTTTTCGTCCCCGAAAAGGATACAATAGTGAAGTAGGAAACAAAACGGAAAATGTAAATATGGTAAATGTACCTTGTACTATAGCTATTCAGAGATATCCACTCTGCACTAGGGATAAGCCTGGTTGATGCTATCCTCTGTCTCCTATGTATAGTCTCTGGGATCTCCGCTCCACTACAATTTGACTAGATGAATTCTTTTGTTCCTCAGAACTCGGGTTTCTTTGCCAATGATCTTTACCGGCTCCCTTCTTACTGTTAAGTTCGGGGTAATTTCCAAATCTTACTGTGCAGCTTCCTCCACAATCGAGTCTGGATCATGCACATGCTTCCGAAGTTGAGACACATGGAATACATCATGTACCCCAGGCAACCAGTCGGGTAACTGAACGCTGTAAGCGAAAGTTCCAATTATTTCTAGAATAGGGAAAGGACCAATGAATCTAGGAACCAACTTCCCATTCTTCCAAAACGAACTACTCCCCTTAAGGGAGAAACTCTCAAGTATACATAACCACCAACCGAAAATTCTAAATCCCTCCTTCTTGCATTTGCATAGCTTTTCTGTTGGCTCTGAGCTGCCAGCAATCGCTTCTTAATAAAATCAACTTTATCCGAAGCTTCACGGATCATGTCGGGACCCAATACCAGTCTATTGCCTGGTTCAACCCAACATGCGGGAGATCTACAAGGCCTGCCATACAATGCTTTGAATGGTGACATTTTCAAGCTTGCTTGGTAACTGCTATTATAAGAGAACTCGACCAAATGCAAGTTATCTTCCCATGATCCGCCAAAGTCAAGAATACAAGCCTGCAACAAGTCTTCCAGTATACGGTTCACCCTCTCAGTCTGGCCATCTGTTTGAGGATGATAAGCGGTGCTCAGATTTAATGTTCTCCATAGCTCTTCTTGGAAAGCTTCCCAAAATTTACTAGCAAATATAGGATCATGATCGCTAACAATGCTACTGGTAACTCCATGTAGTCGGACAATTTCTTTGAAATAAATTTTCGCCAAACTTTGTGATGTTCTAGTTGATCTGACCGGAATAAAATGGGCAGACTTCGTGAAACAATCAACGATCACCTAGATACTGTCATTTCCTTTTCTAGTTCGGGGCAAGCAATCAATAAAATCCATGGAAATTTGATCCCATTTCCAACTTGGAACCTATAGTGGTTCTAACAAGCCGACAGGTTTTTGCTGATCACTCTTAACTTGCTGGCAAGTAGGACACCTGCTGACATAAATGGAGATGTCTCTTTTCATATATTTCCACCAGAATGTAAGCTTGAGATCATGATACATCTTGCTTACCCCTGGATGAATACAAAGCTTGGATTTATGACATTCATCCATTACTTCTCTTCTGAGCTCAGGAATATTCGGGACACAAATTCAACCTTTCAACCTCAGAACTCCTTTATTATCAAGTTGGAAACTAGAGGGTTCGCCTTCCCGAACTGTTTTACTAATCCTCTGAATAAATTCATCATCTTACTGAAGAGCAGCGATCTTATCAATAAATATAGGTGTAATGAAGAGATTTGTGATGATAAGATTGGCGACGCCCGCATTCTTTCTGCTAAGTGCATCAACCACAACATTGGCTTTTCCTGGAGTACACAAGATGTCCAGATCATAGGCTGCAAGAAATTCGACCTAAAGTTGTTGCCTCAAATTCAAGTCCCTTTGGGTGAATAGATACTTCAAGGATTTATGATCTGTATATAGTTCAAACTTCTCACCCAAGAGATAGTGCATCCATATCTTCAAAGAAAATACGATGGCCATCAACTCAAGATCACGAGTGGGGTATTTCTTCTCATGCGGTTTCAATTGACGGCTAGCATAAGCAACTACTTTGTCTCTCTGCATTAAAACCGCACCAATACCTTCTCTAGAAGCATCCGTCCAGATTTTCAAATCTTGATTGCCATCAATTATAGTCAACACTGGAGCAGTAGTCAACCTTAGTTTTAGCTCTTGGAAAGCAACCTCACATTCGGGTGTTCAAATAAACTTTGTATGCTTCTTTGTAAGCTTCGTCAATGGACAAGCTAACCTCGAAAAATCTTTAACGAATTTCTGATAATAGCCAGCCAATCCTAGAAAACTTCTAACCTTAGTAGGAGTGCTAGGATGCTTGCAATCCTGAATGGTTGTGATTTTATAGGGATCCACTGAAATTCCTTTCTTCGATACTACATGACCGAGGAACTTCACTTCTTCTTACCAAAATACACATTTAGAAAATTTGGCTTTTAATACATTCTTTCTCAGGATTTCTAAGACTTGTTCCAAATGTTTTTCATGCTCGGCAGTTGACTTGGAGACGATTAAAATTGCATCATTGAAAACCAGCACAAATTTATTTAGGACATCGCGGAATACTCGATTCATCAAATCGACAAAATAAGATGGAGCATTGCATAAGCCGAACGACATCACTAACCATTCATAAAATATGTCTAGACCTCTGAAAGCTGTCAAAGGAACACATTCTTCAAAAATACGCAGTTGATGGAAACCTGTAGCTAGGTCCATTTTAGTAAACACTTTTTCTCTATTCAGACGGTCTAACAAATCAACTATACGGGGCAATGGATATTTATTCTTCAGTGTTTGCTTACACAAATCTCGGTAATCCACACACAGTCTGCGAGTACCATCTGACTTTGGAACAAACATTACTACTGCTCCCTACTCCGAGAAACTAGGCCTAATCAGACCTTTCCATAAAAGCTGTTTAGTTTGGTTACTTAATTCTTCTTTCTCTTTCCATGTCATTCTTCGAATAGAATGCACAACTGGCCTTGCATTTGGAATTAAATCAATCTTGAAGTTGATTTCTCTTCACGGAGGTAAGCTATCAACTTCCTCGAACACATCTGCATAATTTTTTACTATAGGGATATCTTCAATAGCAGTGGGAGAAACCTCAAGAGCAGCCCAAAATTCCTTTCTGTCTGAATCTGAGCGTACACAGGGTATAACAATATTGGCAAGCTTAGTTTTAACTTTAACCACCCTTTCTGCACATCTAACCTTAGCTTTATGTTTACTTAACCTGTCCATCCCAAGAATGATATCAAATCCAGAAAAGTCCATAACAATCATGGTGCAAGGAAACCGATAATGGGAAAAAGAGACGGGCACTTTACAATACACACCGAGAATAAGAGAACCTCCTATCGGATTATGAATTCTAACCGATTTTTTAAGGTTCCTTAGTTTTAACTTCAACTTCTTAACCGTATGGCTAGAGATAAAGCTTTGTGACGCACCCGTATCGAACAATACTTTAACTGGAATATTGTTGACAGTGAGAGTGCCTTCTAAAACAACCGGCCTTTGTTGACTAGCCGAAGGTGCTGGAGTTTCTGCTACTTAATTTACGAGAGCTATTACAGACTCCTTTGATAGCTGGCAATTCTTTGCAATATGACCAGACTGGTGGAACTTAAGGCATTTTCTGCCCTATTGAGACTTCTTACTGGATTTGGATTCAACACCCCTTTTCCTCATCGAAGATTTTCAATTTCTCAACAAATGCGGTGGCCTATTACAGTTATTGCATATGGCAGTCGTTAACGGTTCTTCTTTAGATTCAACCCTTTTCTTATCAGCTTTAGGCTTCTTACTGACCTCGGGCTTTGTGCTTGCCTCAGGTCTATTAGTTTAAAACTTTCTTTTGCTACTAGAACTGCTTTCTTCTTCATCCTCCATACCATATTGCTTATCATTGTACTCATAGCGGTAAGCCATTCGTATCATTTCAGAGAATGGGAGATTCACATGAGCAAGTACTCTACCTTCGTATATCTTTTGAAGTCCTTTGATAAATCTCAGATTCTTCCTTACAAGATCTTGAATTAGTTCTGGGGCAAAGCGAGAAAGTTCATTGAATTTCTTCTGATACTCCTGGATGGTCATATCTCCTTGTTTCAGATTGTAAAACTCATCATATAGTTTCTCAGTTGCTTTTGGAGGAATAAATCTTTCTTTGAAAATTTCTTTGAATCTATCCGAGGTAATATTACCTTTTGGATTTTCCTCTGTAATAGTTTCCCACCAGATTAGAGCTTCGTCTTTGAGTGCCCAAGATGCTATTAATCTTTTCTGGTCATCTCTCAACTTTAAGCCTTCAAGAATTCTCTCAGCAGAACGCATCCATGCCTGTGTTTCAATCACGGATTCTTTGCCCGAGAATTGTACTCCACCCAGATTTCGATATTTCATTACTAGAGCTTCTAGATCTAGTTCTGGTTGTGGAAGCATGATTGGCTCATTAGATTGTCGAACCATAGTATTACTTCTTCTGTTTCTGCCACTCATTTTCAACTATGTCTGCAAATAGCAGACAAAGAGTCAGGCCAACAGAATAGATATTGTAAAACATAGAGACATATATTTAAATGTAAATGAATCTATGGGGGTGTGTTTTATTCTACTATACTCACTCTAGGACATTACTAGTCCTATCTATAATGAGTTATTTGTTTTGTAATACGGTTGATTCTCCTTCTGTCTGGTTTATTTATATGCTATATTCCGAGCTAAGTTTAACCAAAGCTCTGATACCAACTGTGATGACCCCAAACTTTAATTGTATAAAAGCAAGGATAATCATTGGAATATAACACATAAACAATAACAGTTGATAAAGTACATCAAATTACACTGGGAATAATATATCATCAGAGTTACAGAGCACAATAGGATCATAATTAGTACATAATACAGATTTCCGCTTAATATAAAATGTCTATAGGGGAATTCAAACATAATATACTAAATGAAGTCTGAACAACAAATTAGAAATGATAAGATCCATCTTCAGCTCCATAGCTATCCAGAATGAGTCTACTAAACTTGTATACAAGGCTGCCAGTGTGGAAAAGAGGGCACCCGAGTTTGCAAAGTGAAACAAACTACGAGTCAGTCATGGGACTGGTATGAGAAATCTTATTTAACCTATTTAATAATAAGGCTAATCACAGGACCACGTCGCTAAAGCGGAACGGGCTTACTCCTTTGGATTGCCAGTGCATAAATAAAGTAAAACCTTAAACAATGCAATGCTTTTTAGAAAAATGAAACCATTATAAGACTCTAGTCCCATCAAACAATGCAACGCAAACCGAAGGATAGAGTTTTACCTTATAATGGTCAAAAATGCTTGATACGATAAAACAGAGTTGATATTATTATAGTGTGTATATGTTTTCAGAAACATTTCAATCATAATATATCAATCATAGACGACATAGCTACCATATACTATGTCGCCAAATATAGGTTTACAATCAAAACCGCATGGGTCGTATTCGAAGTTGGATTTCCATCATGAACCAAGGCAAGAAATAGTCCTTACCGAATTCGAGACAATTTGGCCCATGTCTCAGGACTCAGACTCAGGTGAGCCCTTAAGAGCCACAAGGTCGGTCCGCAACTAATGTTAGTGGATTATATATAATTCCTGAACAATACGTCTCCCCGCCCTATGGGGCGTAAATAGAGCCACTAGGGACTCAATATCCGAGGTACCTCTCTTTCCGTGATCCATATAAGTAAAATTTTTAGGGCTGGTAAATCGCTGACACCACTTCTAACTAGAAAGAAACGCATGTTCTCCCTAGAACATTCTCCCGTTTCTGGTTCGTACCGGGGTGTGAGGCTCGCGAAGTAACGCTATACATAAAGCTATGCTAAAATAAAGTTGTGCTTTGATCATCAACCACAAAGCTCTGCTTTTCAACAATAAGCCTTGATCATTTGCATCTTGGCATGCCACACTGACAATTCACGCCATGCGATCGATAACTATCAATATATAACCTCGGAGCTCGTGCATCTCAGAGAAGGGTGTTAAGCGAGAGAATGCATTCTCCACCACCAACATATACATATTAAATAGAAATCAATTCACATAGAATGAAATCCAATGTCAGACACACATCCATTTACAAGTCCGTTCTGGGTTTGAACGAAACCGGAGGCACCTTATTCCTCGTCCCATATGTTCAATATGGAAGAGAGGTGCTCGCATATCCGGACGATCAACACTACATCCGGGCAACTACCACTATAACCCTTTCCTGGGAGTAAATCAGTACACGGCATCAATAGTCATCCATTCGATGTGACGATCGCCGGTCTTCAATCACCGTCTTCAAATCTTCGACTTCCAATCGTTGTATAATTATTTGAAATGAGAGTTAACTCGGCCTTTTCAAATAATTATTGAATATATATAATTTAAATCATTATTTTCCTTCCATATCCTTAATAATATTTTATAACGATTTATCGCTATTTTTATTTATTTAAAAATAGCCATTTTTAATTAAACGACGGTTCGAGTCATTACATGGCCCTAACGCTATTTTCATCGAAATTTGATTTACACATTTCTCAAAATCTAACCGTTGGATCTTAGCAAATTTTATATCGTTGGAAAGATCTTTCCAAAACGAACCCATCGGTTCTTGTTTTGGGAAAATCCGACGGTCGGATCTTTTGGTATAATCGTTTGAAGTTACGATTTCAAAACGTGAACTACAGCAGCGCGATTCTTTTTATTTTAATTTATATTTATATATAATAATACATAAATATAATCGTTCGACGATTTTAACACCATTTCAATTCAACATTGATTTCTTTTATATATGAAATCATATATTACATTAAAATGAAATTTTAATGTTAAAACAAATTCTTCCTGCACTGATTCGTTTATGTGATTCATATAAATTTCATAAAGATTAATGAAATCTTTTTATTTCAATGTGTAATAACATTGCAAAATGAGACCTTTTATTTCATTCTTTTCTTGCATTGAAAAATGGAATATTCTCTCTCATTCTTCGTTTACATTGAAAAATGTAAATTTCTGTTTCGTACTTTATTTACATTGAAAAATGTAAATTTTTCATCATTCTTTTATTTACAAAGAAAAATGTAAATTTCTTCTTCATTTACATATAAAAATGTAAACTCCTTCTTTATTCGCATATAAAATGCAACTTTTGATTTAATTCTTAGTTGCATATAAAAACGTAACTTTTTTATTTCATTCTTCATTTACACTTGAAAAATGTAAATTTCTTTCATTCTTTATTTACACTGACAAAATGTAAATTTCTGTTTCATAATTTGTTTACATTTGAAAAATGTAAAATTTCTATTCAAGGTGTTATTACATTGAAAAATGTAAACTTCCTATTTCAATATTTATCACATTGAAAATGTACACTTTTATTTCATTATTTATTTACATTGAAAATGTAAATCTTTATTTCATTATTTATTTACATTTAAAATATAAATCTTTATGTAATCTTTATTTACATTGAAAATGTAAATTTCTATTGCTTATTTTGATTACATATAAAAATGTAATTTTCATACAACAATGTATTATTTCATTGAGAAATGTAACTTTTTATTTCAATGGATGGTTACATTGAAAAATGCAACTCTTTACTCCTATTTATAATTGCATTGGGAAATGCAACTTTCTATTCCAATATAAATGCACTTCTGTTTAACAGTATCTATTTATAATGTTGCCTTACATATAAAAATGTAGATTTTAATATAAATGCATTTCTATTTAACAAACGGCTATTTTTAATCTTGCACTACATTAAAAATGTACATTTCAAAGTAAAGATATTATAATATAACAATGGTAATTTTCAGTGTTTTGTTTACATTAAAAGAAAATGTTACTTTCAATGAAAACACTTTTTGCAAATTCAATGACCATTTTTAAAGGTTCATTTACATGAGAATGTAAAATTTTAATGTAAAATATTATTATCATAACAATGTTCATTTTAATGTAACACATTTAAAATGTAAAATCTAATGTCAATGCATTTTATATAGCCATGTTGTATTTGAATGTTAACTTACATTTTATATAGTAATGTTTATTTTTAAATGTTTTATTTACATTAAAATGTATGTTTTCCAAGGCGAACACATTTTCATTTATCACTGCTTATTTTTAATGTTTCTGTTTCATTAAAAATGTAAACTCCAATGTCACAACATTTTTATTTCTCAATGCTTCATTTTAAATGTTGTATATACATTAAAATGTAAAATTGAATATAAATTCAATTTATAAGACAATGACCAATTTTGATTACATTGAAAATGTAGATTTAATGTGGACATATCACGATCAATTTCATATTATATATATATATGTATATATGTATATATTAAAAATCTGATTTTCATATTATTCACACAATTAATATATAACAACATGAATATTTTATAACACAAAAATATTTCAGAAAATTTTGGTAGCATAACGACAGGGTAATTAAAACCGGCACCGTCCCGATGTACGGCTCCTCGCGCTACCTTAACACCTTGCAGCTTTTGACAAAGGGGATTTCAATAATCTATTTCGTATGCAGACTAATTTTTCCATAAACTAATCTTATTTTTTTTCAACCAAAATCAACAATCAACCATATGTAATATTCACCAATTTTCAAACCACAACTCAAACAAGTGGTCCATGGTTTTTGGATGACGGGTTTCGGGAGTTCTAAACTCCATCTGCATCCTAATATAATTTTATTAATTAGTTCGGATTTAGAAATCTCACCTCACTTTTTATTTCTTCTAAAATTGTAGAAGGCCCCAAAAATTCTGTGGTCTCTTCTGAAATGTAGATCTCGTCGTGGTGATTCAAACGCTTCCTGTTTTATCGAATTTCGATTTCGTATGAGTAAGATACGATTTTCTAAAGGTTAACATTAATTTAAAAATTAATTAAGGAATTAATTAAAAAAAGTTAACCTTCTTCCTCCTGTATAAACAGGCCGACGGTTTTGAAGCTTCTTCAAATCTAGGGTTCAAATTCCCGAAGCACAAAAACACTAGGCCGTGATCGGGCCTCGCCACACTGTCGACCTCCGAACAAGCTCCGAGCGCCTCCTTCTTTTTTCCAGCTTGCACGCACTAGAAGGATGCGATTCGAGGTCGAGCGACAAGACTTAGAGGGTGCGGTTCTCCATGTACAAGCGATGGTTCGAGGTGAATCGGGTATGGGATTGAAGCTGAGAAGATTCTCTATCGAATTCCCTAAAGGAGCCTTTGAATTTGTTGAGTGGATCGGACGTTGTTTGGAGAAGAAGGAACCAACGTTTTTCGTCGTTGAACGGTATAAGGATGGCGGCTACGATATTACGATAGTATAGGGTTTAGCATATACGCGTATTTATACTGTATACGCTTCTATTTTATTTTACTTAATTTCATTTAAATTTAAATTAATTTCTATATCGCTCTTAACTCCAAATCAAACCCAACGAGTATCGCCCCTAGCTAAATACCCCCATTCCGGACACAGTGGGATATGCCTCATAGGCCCATTCGACTGTTTCAGTCAGTTATTCTTCAAATTAACTAATAAAACATTTAATTATTTAATTTGATCGAACATTTTAATTTACCAGGGCTACATACCAACTCCAAAAATTCCCGAAAAATAAATCTAGCTATGTTTTGATGATACGGTCTTAACAAAATTGATTTCATGGAATTTGGAGATCGTTTTAAAAATGGCCATTTTCTGGTCGATCGAAATTGACTGAAATTGTCAAAACACATTTTCTTTTGCCACGCTCACATACTGATTCCAAAAATTATAAAAATTGGAATCCAGCAATAATTTGACATTTCGGTTCCAACAAAAGTGGTTTCGTTGAAAACGGAGGTCGTTTGCATAATGGCTATTTATACGGGCCTTATATTATATTCAATTCCATAGCGACTATTCTGAAAATTCAACTGACCATAAATTTTGATTCCCGCTATGAAATTTCAATTTTCCGAATTCGTTGGAAAGATTTTCTGAAACAGATTTAAATAATTTTGGTTTCACTGAAATCCGATTTATTTTGCATCCTGTACAGTCAGTCAAAGTTTGAATTCAAATTTTCAAACTTTCGCGCCATTTCTAACTCCTTTTGAAATGAAAATAAATATATTCGTTGAACTTCAATTTAAATATATTTTTAACCGTTATTATTTAAAATACATTATTTTAACTATTCAAAATTCAATAAAATAGCCAAAATAAAAAAATTAAATTGGTTTTGATTTTCCGGGTTGTTATAGAGTATGAGTGAAGTAGGGACGCAATTCAACAAATACAAGTGTGAACATAGGCATATAAAATGAAATGCGTACATGAGCCAAAGCTACATCAAGAACTCATGTAAACCAGGAAACCAAACATGCAATATAATGGGGATTTCATGGCAATCAACAACAGCCCACCAATTACACTTAGTGGAAAGACAAAGTAGCAAACTCGAAATAATTTTAATCGTAAGTAAACAAACTTGCAGTCGACGGCAAAATGGGACTCGGCAATGGTTTTGGTGCAACCGGCGAACCGACGAGACGATGCAGGAAATGGATTGCGACAGACAACAGAGAGGATTGGTTTGGTCAGTGAGGCTTGGAGAAGCAAGAACATGGTTTGGTGCTAAAGCTAGAGTTTTATAGCCCCGCAAAAGCTCGAGGTAAAAGAAAAGGAAGTCGGCTTCGATTTGAGGAGGTTTACCTACCGTTCCAGCTAAAATTCAAAAGTTTGCTCTCTTCCTGTAACGACAGTAAACAATGTCGGTGTTAGTCATCATCTGTTAGAGGGCAGTCGCTACAGTGGCTATGCTAACAAAGGGAAGGTGGTTTGGTGGCAACCAAGGGGAGGAGAGGACTAGGGTTGCAGCCACAAACTTCAATGATGGGGTGTTGCGAGCCAGGAGACGTGGGCGGGGAGGATGGTGACGATGGCCAGTGGAGAGATGGTTGTGGCATCGAGGCGGAAAAGTGCAGAGATCCAATTGATTTGTGGAACGATTTGGTGCAAAATCTATTTTGGACGAGGAAGGAAATACTTGATTTTAGGGAAGGAAGAACTATCAGCTGAAATTAAAATATAAAGAGGAGGAAATTTGCTTATGTGAATAGAAGTAGGGGTATTCTACTTTTTATAATTCAAACGTAGGAACCAGTAATAGGAGTAGACAATAACGTGTAATACAATTTCAAAGAGAAATGGACAGGTGTTGAAACATATAGCAAAACAAAGGCTGGTTGCAAATTATTTCAACACAAATCTTAAATCAAAATTCTTCAGATATGGTTTTAGAACTAGACAGTGGGTTGAACGCTGCTTGAGAACAGTAGACTAGACATGGGTGTGGTTGAACGAACATCACTAGTGAATGCACAACTGAAATAAGCAACATTGTCTACACATTTTAAACACCAAAATAAATAAAATAAATTTCACGAGATTTATTTCTTTGTTTTTATTACAACAACTGTATTTCACGTATCACTATTTGAAATAGATCTGCATTTAACATTTTGTTCGAAACAAAATGATCAACCGTTGAAATTAGAATTTTCAAACTTTCTACTCGAAACCACATTTTAAAAATCAATTTGATTTATAGTTACTAAATTTTATACTTAACAGTTTGATTTCAAACTGCCTTTAAAATAAATAGCTCCTTTAAATTTGTAAATATGTTTCAATTCATATCTCGATATATCCTTCGATTTTGAAATTAATTTCACCTCTTATATTTCAATGTTGAATAAATAAGTTCCAAAGTTAAATATTCAATTTACTTAATATCGTAGCTTTCGTTTATTTGACAACACATTCATATTAAAACTAAGTTCACGACAAGAATCCTATTTTTAAATGTAAATTCAAATAAATGCAACTATTATTATAATAAAATTTTCTCTCAAACCATTCGTAATGAAATTAATATTTTAAAAGATTTATACTCAAGCATGGTTAAAATTGGGTAAAAGTTCAAATTCTAAATTGAAATTCAAATATAAATATTTATTTTAACGTTAAATTCTAATTAATTTATTTTCTAAACGTCAAATTTCTGGGCCGTTACAATCTCCCCCACTTAAATCTTTTCGTGCTCGAAAAGGAGAGGTTGTAAAATCATATTTAAGTAAAGGAAATCTTATTTATAAAATTGTATTGAAACAAAACACTTATCATTTCTAGTTAGTTTGAAAACTTATCATTATTGTTTATAAAACTTAAACACAAAATTTTCTAGATAATTAAATTCGTAAAGTTTTTATGTCAAAACTATTATTTATACAAACTTAATTCATTGTATTGGAAACTAGATAATGGAAATTTGATATATTCCGAAATCATAATTCGTAAAACATTTGAAAAGCCTCAAATGATTTCTCCGAACTTGGAATCCCGTTTTCATTTCAAACCATAGAAGTACTACATATTTCTTTCATATAGAATTATACTCCACTTCGGCATTTCAAAACCAAAATCGTTTTCAAAACTTCAAACATATTATGATAAAATCATATCAACATAAATGTTCCATTTCCTCGAGAAGTTCTCCCCTTATGACATTATCACTAGGGATGACCTATCGCACGAAATAATATAGATAAATTATGTCTCTCCGGACCCCCAAAGCAGAACATCATCAAGGACTCTAACAAATCCAAAATCATACACCCTTAATTTAGTCACGGGTTACCCAAATACATAGTACATATCAAATTATTTTATACCTCGAAGCCATAAATCATTTCGCAACAATAATTCACAAATACTTTCAATCATAATATTGTTGTCTTTCAAACATTTCAAATATTAGGATTCAAGTCATCAAAAATTCTTTTGTTTATAAACCACTTTATATAGTATTCATCATACCCAAAATAATTGGAAAACAAATTCGATCAATTGAAAATACAATTTTCAACTTTCAAACATACAACTTATGTTTCATATTTTCGAATTCAATGACCTTATTCAAATATTTCAAGCCTTTCTAAACCAAAGACTTTTAAGAATCATTATAATCATATCAAGCTTCATGAATGTAAGTTCCAATTTATTTCTCAACATCCTTGAAATAAAATTTCCAGCAAGTATAAATAATTTGATATTTTCGAAGAGATCCATTTTGCCATATAATTTTCCTTTCAATGATTGGAAATCAAATTTGATCAACATGATTTTCTTATCATCCATTCAAATCAAGTAAGATTTTTAAATTTTGAAAGCCTCATAAAATCGTTTATAATCTATATAACTCATATCAATCTTTCTTTAGATCAAATTCCTTTTTTAAACTATTTCGAAACATTTTCGGGATTTCTAAATAAATTTCATATTCTCATAATATAAAAGTTTCAAGAGCTTTAAATCAATATCTTAGAAATTATTTACAATTCATATGGTCGAATACCTTTCCCTTTTCAAACATTGATTTCTAAATAATCCAAACCATATTTCATTTCAAAAACCCTTTACACCATAGCAGCTTTATATTCGTTCTCATTTCAAATATTAAATCGTGTTTGAAAGGTTCCATTTTCCTATAGTCGGAAAAATATTTTGAAACTTTTCTATTCAAAAATACCATCACTCTTTCGCTGCGCTCTCTGATTAATATACATGTTTCAAACTAGTATTGTCATAAATATTTTCCAAAACATTCAAAATTTCCGAATCCAAATACTCCTAAATAATATTTCGAAAAATCCAATTTCCTTGCACAAGTTGGATTCTATATTTCAAGCACTCACTTCCAAAATAAGTTCATTTGTAGAGGTTCCATTAAGATAATATCTTATACAAATCAAAGTTATTTAGTTTGAATTAAATCTTGGTTTTATTCGACGAATGGCGCAAAGGGTATACATACATGGACCAGGTCAAATTCCATGTGCTCAAAATAGAAGTTCAATATCAATTTTGCACCAAAGGTATAATGGTTTGAATCAGAATACTTGGCCAAATTTATAAGATATATGGGTATGATTGTCACTACTCAAGAACAAATCGTTCGAATTTAAATGATTAGCCTAGGCCAAGATAGGAAAGTCAAATGCACACAAGGATACAAGATATCAGGAGTTCAATCATGGGATACTCGATTTTATTTTTCTTGAGTAATTCTTACTTAACTATTTCAAATTTTTTCTTTGCAACATAAGTGGTTACTTGTTAAGTAATTTCCATTCGATTCATTCTTATCATTTTAAGTGAGGAAAATTCGTTTCTCCCCGACTTAGACATTTGTCATATTCTTAAATCGTCTTTAAATTTCTCAAAAGTTTGATACTAAAGCATACTTTTAAGCAAACAGTTTAATTGCCTTATATCATTTATAATTCATATGCGGCATAGCTTCAAATCGATCACTTTTATTAATTTATTTAACATTCTGTCGGGTTCACGCATAATATCAGCTTTTGTTAAACTCATTATATCGCAAAATTTATATTCAAAACCCTTAATTTCCAAAATTTAAAGTAAAGCGGATCTTTCTTCTTTTATATATTCTTTCAAAGCTGTGGATTTGGCAAGCATTTGAAAATTATCTTTCATAATTTATTGTGTTTAAGTACATAGGTTCTAATTTTAGTTTACTGATCTTTTACTTAAAGTTCGCAATACTTGATAACTCGAAGTTTAACAAGTCCAACATTGTTCTTAAAGAATTTTTGGCATATGTGGTACTGACGCATGTCTAAAAATTCCCAAGTACTAAATATATACTTGTTTCAACTTCTAGTGAAAATACTTAGAACTTCTTTAGAAAATAGATATGGAAAGTTCCAACTGATGCCAATTGTTAAAACTACTCACGAATCACAGATCCACAATGATTATGCCTAGATCCCGCTGGAAACATCCACACTCATCAGAAGTCGCTTCCCTGCAAATTCCATCATGATAAAATCAACCAAAGGCATATAACAAAAGAAGAGTAGAAAAAACTGAGATCCTCACAGAGCGCAGCCCCTGTGGTCGCTCTATCACTAAGTCGAGGGGACAAAGTGTCGCGCCCAAAGGTGGCTAGGAAATCACTGCCGTATGCCTTACGCCATTATATCTCAAGTGTGGATCATAGATACACAATGGTTGTGCCTGGATTCCCCAGAAAACATTCGTACCCATAGGCACTCCCAGCCCTGTGGATTTCGCCATCGTAAAACAACCATAAACCGCAGCAGACACAATGGTTTCGTTTGGATTCCCCAGGAAACATCCGTCGCCGTTGGCACTCCAGCTCTGCGAATTTCATTATGCAGTTGAGTTCGAAGGAAACACACAAGTTTTACATCCGGACAACCCAATCATAACATGTAATACCTATCAAATAGGCTTTCTATTCGCAAGAAGGTACTTCCCGTATCTTAATTTGAAAACATAGGATAATATATACATAGTACTTCATTCCACATTTCGATATGTCGTACTTATATAAATGTCCATTTACATAAGATTTCAAAATCATGTTTTCAAACACATCATTCTTATATACCTTCCTTTGTATAAGATTTCATTTTATATCAGTTTGCTTCCAAACAATAGTTTTCGAATTAATTGATGTTTCTATATAAATCGTCCATATATAATTTTTAAAATTTTTATATCAAATATCTTGAAAATTTTATTTCCATGCCAAAATTATTTTTTATTTATAAACCAATTCGGTATCCAATATCATTTCAAATCCAAATCCATATTCTCAAATCAATCTTGTTATCAAATCATCATATTTGATTTGAGATTTAGTCGTCACGCATATCATTGTTCAATCAAATCTTTATACTCAATTTACTTAGACCATCATTGCTTGGATCAAAATGCATATTTCTAAAATAATTAAATTGTTTGAGTAATATAGTAAAGTTCAAAATGAAATAAGTTAGAATAAACAAGTTGAGTAAAAGATAAGGTAAAAGCTTCACAAATTATAAACCACCAAAATAGTTAAGTACAGGCTGATTTAGGTAAAATGGTTTAAATAATATAGTCAAATTAATTTGAAAGAAATACAATAGCTTACTGAAGATCAGTTGAAATAAATAGATGGGTTAAGTAAGACAAGAGTTAAAATACTATAAATTGTCAAATACAAATAATTTAGTCAAAATAGAATATTAGGCATAAATACAAAAGGGTTTGAGAAAAACAAAGAATGTACCATAAAAAGCTAAATGCAAACATTTTAGTAAATAATAAATTCGAATAAAATGATTAAATATAATTTTTTAGGAAGTAGAAAGATTGGTAGATAGTAGATAAATACAATTAAAATAGTTAAGACTAGGTCTAAAATACTATTTAAATAAAAGTAGAAAGCTTGGTACAAAATACAAGTTTAAGAAAACAATGAATAAAATAGCTAAGTTCAAAATAGTGTATGCTTTAAATAATTGGCAAAACAAGTTTAGTTATGAACTAAATTTAACAGAATGGTTTGAACAAGAACGAACATATTATAGTAATTAATATCAATTTCAGTATGATCCTAGTCGATTTCGGTACTGTTTCAGCTCTTGTTCCAACCATCTTTTTCTCAAGTCGAGTATCATCAAATATTAACTTTTTACCAAGTTTTCAAGATACTTTCCAAAAATCCTTACTTACTACTTATCTTGATTTTCAACAAAATCCCTTTAATATTAATACGAAGATTTCACAACACCTAGAAAACCAATTCATTATTCACCTTTATTTCCTTTGATAATTCTAAATGCTCGACGATCGATTTCGAAAATCCTTACCGCAAAGAGCTTTTAAGTAAGTATCCCAAAAGGAGGGTTTTATTTTCCAAAATATTTTCCTTCAAAATTTTTTATTTTCAAAAATCTCTTCCAATAATTTTTATTTTCTCCAAAATCCTCTGATTCTATCATCAATTACACTCATTCTACGGTATTTCTACCTTATCTCTAATGAGTTTTTAAACCCGATAAGCCAAGCTTTGTATAAACCAAAATTCTGATACTAGTTGTAATGACCTGGCATTTTGAGCATCCCAAGTCGATAACTAAACCAACTCGAAACGTTTAAAATGACAGATTATTATTGGCTTATGGGGTTTAAAAAGAATTAACAAAGAATCGCAGAGTTCAATTATTTGCAGCGGAATAAAATTTTCATATACATGTAAGAGTTTAGACAAAAATTGTACAGCTGAAAATAAAATTTACACATAAATTTCGATGAATAAATTTACTACTGTCGAACTTAACGCGTGTATGCTTCTTCACATGACTCTCCTCTTTGCGTGCTGAAATTTTTAACCTGGAACACTTAGGGCATAACAAAAAATGCAGCGTCTGGGTATGGTGTCATGCATGCAACGGTTTAGCAAAGGAAAGTAAAACATGAAAACCGACACAAGACAAGGCGTAACCTAGAAAGAATCTAACATATGTGTTACTTTGTATGAGGCCATAATTTCTCCGTTGAATATGAATTCTGCGTGAATTACTCTTCAGTAAGGTACCATAGATAGGACATATTATTTACTCAACAAGACATAAAGCTAAAATGGCACATATAAGAGGGGTAAGTCATGGTAAATAGGGCAACTAGGGAGGTATCTTACTATCATACAGAAATAAAAATATAGGTACAGTCACCATCGCCGACATGTATGAAGCATACAAGATGAAACCGAGATCTGGTTCTAGACAACGAAACACACCTATAGGACTGAATCTCCCCAAAATTATTTCCCTGTATTTACAAATCCTATGGAAATGCTAAGATGACACGTGTAGGACTGAATCCATACCTGAATCAAGCTGAGATGACACCTGTAGGACTAAATCCATACCGGAATCAAGTTGAGATGACATGTGTAGCACGAGATGAAAACAAAAGGAAAGAAGTAAATTCATACATCACAAGTGATTCAACACTCATGAATAACAGTTAGAATAAGAGCACACTCCATCAAAATGGAAGAGAGATTCAGCATGTACAACAGATGAACCAAAACAGACAAGGCACATACTTATATATACACCAACACTTAGGCAGAAGTTAACAACAATAAGGTGAATTAGACACTTAAGTGGACCCAAGCATGCAAGAAAATAGAATCTACTCCTACCGCACTCACGTTAGGCATATATATTTGAGGATGTACACAACAAAAGAAATAAGACGCTCTTGTTTCCCGATAAAGGAGTTTGCATTTAAATTCAAGTTAATTGGCATAATTAGCCAACAAGGAAATAACAAGGTGAGGTTCCAGCTTTATAGGATGAGAAGGGTATATGCATGGCAACACAGTTAACTAAAAGTGTCAAGATACTCAGAGTTTCTTAAATCTATTTTTCTCTTGTATCGATGCTCATAAATTTCGAAACAAGGCATCTGCTCACCATTTATGTTCTTGACAGTAGCGAATAAATGGAAGCAGCGAGTATGAGTTAAGCAGGGACGCAATTCAATAAATACGAGTGCGAACATAGGCATATCAAATGAAATGCATACATGAGCCAAAGCTACAGCAAGCACTAATGTAAACTAGGAAACCAAGCATGCAATATAATGGGGATTTCAGGGCAATCAACAACAGCCCACCAATTACACTTTGTGGAAAGACGAAGTAGCAAATTTGAAATAATTTAAACCGTAAGTAAACATACTTGCAGTCGAAGGAAAACAGGACTCGGCAACGATTTCGGTGTAGCCGGCGAACCGACGAGACGACGCAGGCAACGGTTTGCGACAGACAACAGAGAGGACTGGTTCGGTCAGGGAGGCTTTGAGAAGCAAGAACACGTTCTGGTGGCTTAAGCTATAGTACTACAGCCCGTAAATGCTCGAGGTAAAAGAAAAGAAAGTGTGCTTCGATTTGAGGAGGTTTACCTACCGTTCCAGCTAAAATTCAAATGGTTGCCCTCTGCGTGAAGCGACAACACACAACGTTGGCCTGGCCATCATCTGTTGGTCAGAAGTCGCTACCGAGGCTATGCTAACCAAGGGAAGGTGCCTTGATGGCAACCAAGGATGGGTCAGCGATCTCGGGAACACTGGTAGCAACAGGTTACAAAGTGATTAGAGTGCTCAACTGAGAGGAGCATTGTGACGACCCGCCCCACGCCAGCTAACATTTCAAAGGAAAGTGCGTTTACCGATGTCCAACCAGTACGGAACGGACGTCAGAAGAAAGGATAAGAAGACAAGAACAAACAAGGAACCTGTAATATGTCTCACAGCGCATGGAATAAAATATAATCATAACATATACTTGACACAAAACAGGCGAGACAATGCATAAGCAGAAAACAAACTATCATAGCAGCGGAAAATCCAAATACAACTTATGTTCCAACATCATTATTACAACTTTAAAACTGTCTCTAAAGCAACGGAAAGCTAAAGTAGAAGATGCACTATTAATGCCCAAGCAGTGATCTTCAACAACACAGGGAGAATATCTATATGTATCATACGTGGAAGCCTCCTGCTCGTCTCCGGATCAGCTACTCGTGCATACCCAGCTAACCTGTCTCTAGTCTGCTCGTGAGAGCACCTAGAGTAATAAGAAAAGACATAAAACTCTGGGTCAGACAAAAAGTTTGGTATGAGCGATAAGCAACTAAACAGAACGATAACAGGTATACTAAACCATACCCGAACCTGGGCCTGCAACCAAAGAGTTAGAACTACTTACCGTACAATACTCTAAGGTGCCACTTAACAGATGGTTTGAAGAATACGAGTGTGGGGGTGTGCATGTCATAATGATGGAAAACAAATCAAACATAACAACCATCCTCACATCTCTCACTCAGTGCGTAAAGCATACGATGTCCGCCACTGTCAATCACTAGACCCATCGAAGTAGTGACGGAGTTCGACTTGTACAACTACTGCTACCACCAAGCTTACCTCATGGAGTCATGACCAAATCTTTACAAATGACCCCACCTCATTGGTCTATAGCTCTTTAGTCATACATAGGCCACTGTGGCCCTGAATCCGTTCGCATACTCCCTACGCATAGTGATTCAAAGTTAAAGACATCGACAAACCCTTATCACACGTCCCGCAGCAAAGCCCAATCATGAAGTTCACTCAGTGGTTCCCATCTGGATCCTGAGTCAAAACTTCTTATTTGGACTACTTTTGCATCTCGGGTTTTGGTTGAATTGGAGTTGGTCTTCAAAAGTGTCATCGCATAATAGAGATGGAAGTTCAATTCGGTTCGGTCTAATCTGCTTTAGTCGGTTCGGTTCAGCTACACCATTCCTAGGCCTCCCGTTTGGCTCGGTGCTCTACTTCATGATGATTTGGTTCAGTTTGGGTGCCCCCATTCAGTTTGGTTCATTCCTCTAGCCCCAGCTTGCCTACTCCGGTCCGATCCCACTCCCTAACTCCAGTCCGATCCGATCCCGCTACCTAGTTCGATCCGATCCGGGCCTCATGCTCAGCTCCGATCCGATCCTTACTCCCTAGTTTGATCCGGTCTGGTCCTCTCGTCTTCATTCCTGGTCCAAACCCAACTCCAACTCTATGCGAATGGCCTTCCTTCTTGCCAAGCTTCCTTTGTGCCAGATTCCAGTCCGGTTCAGATTTCCGTGCCCAGCTCTCCTATCCGATCCGAGAACATACCCGATCCGATCCGAAACCCTACACAACTTTCTGCAACTTTTTCCAGCTACTTGTTTACGCCATTCGACGACGTTTTCGACAAATCTAACTATTCTAATCAATCACAAAACATGTCATATAGTCATAGCAACAAATAGAAGTGACCATAAACACCAAAACATCAACCATAACATGTAAAATGGATCGAATATAGCCAAAACCCCACAATTTCCCTTAAGCATGTTTAAGTAAAACTAATGACATGATTAGTAAAACTTAACCAAACCAAATCTAATTTCCAACAGAGGCTTAAAACATCATTTAAAAATTTATAAATATTTTTCTAGAATTTATTAATGTATAAATTCGCTAATCTTCACTAATTACCCTTAATTAACAGTAATTAGTGAGGAACTATGCAAATCACTCACCTTAGCCACAAATAAAACCTCAAAACTGAAATAATTCTCTGTTTGGCGCTGTTCCCAATGCAACACAACAGCTCTAACCTTGCTTTGGTGCTTTATCTCCTTAATTTGATGTTGATTTGGCTTAATTAGCGATTAGAAAGTGATTTGGGGTGTTTTAGGAAGTGGAGGCCATGGCTAAACTTGAAGGAACAAAAAGTGGCGGCTAGAAAATGATAGAAACTGAATTCCCTAACCCTATCAGCCTCCCCATAACCCTAATCCCGAAATGGGTTATGGGCCCACTCACTAATCACCCAAATTAGGCCCGGTTAAGCTGTTTTTCACCATCTGAAACTTGTTTCAGCCATATGTCCCAAACGGTGAGTCCGTTTGGCTAATGTGACCAATCTACGGAATTGTAAACCATCATCCGGAGCCAATGGAAGTGGTTTCAGGTCAAAATTCCATTCCAGTCAAAAGTTATGGCCAAAACAAATCGGCTAGGGGTAAAATGGTCATTTAAAAATCTGCAAAAATCATGAACATGGGAAATGACTCCACTAGTCGTCTCCCAAAGATACATGACCATACGACTTCGTATGTGAAATAAGTAAATATTATACGATCCTACGATGCGTAGAATGAGGGTCGTTACACTATTCCCCCCTTAAGAAATTTCGTCCCCGAAATTCCTTAACCAAAAACATATAAAGGATTCTGCATGCCTACCAGTCATGTACAAAAATTCAACCATTCAAAACAAACAAACGAAACAAGTCTAACCTAGCATGCGGAAAACTAAATCGAAACTGAAATATTACCAGGCAAAGAGATTTGGAAACGTCTTCCTAATGTTCTCCTCTATCTCCCAAGTACAATCATTTTCATTCTCGCCCCACTGAACTTTGACTAATTTCACCGCCTTTCTTCGAAGATGCTTCGTATCGTTCCCAGCAATATGCATAGGCCTGCGGTTCCAAACCGCCTCGGGTTCAACTTCGATATCATCCAACTGATCAGGTGAAATAGCTATACTAGGGTCGTGCACGAAATTCATTAACTGGGAAACATGAAATACATTTTGAACTCCTGCCATCTTCTCTAGTAATTCAACTTTATATGCCAAATTTCCAACTTGCTCAAGAACTGGGAATGAACCAACAAATCTTGGTGCTAACTTTCCTCTCCTGCCAAATCGTATCACGCTCTTCAACGGGAAAATATTGACAAACACCAAGTCGCCAATGAAGAACTTTAATTCTCTCCTCCTCTTATCAGCATAACTTTTCTGCCTATCTTGGGCAGCCTACATTCATTGTTGGACGTTCTTAATCTTGTCTGAGGTCTCTCTTATCATATCTGGTCCAAGCACATACTTCTCACCGGTTTCTAACCAACATGACAGCTTCAAATGGAGCCATACCTATACTAGACTGATAGCTATTGTTATATGCAAACTCTACTAGATTCAAATGGTCATCCCATGATCCACCAAAATCCAGTATACAAGCTTTTAAGAGATCTTCTAGCACTCGATTCACCCTCTCTGTCTATCCGTCGGTCTGAGGATGGTACGCGGTACTGAGATGTAATTCAAATCCTAATGCCTCTTGTAAGCTCTTCCAAAATCCACTAATGAACAACGGATCTCGGTCACTTACAATGCCTTTGGGTATTCCATGAAATTTCACTACCCACTTTATATACAGTTCAGCTAACTTAGCTGCCGTCCTATTTGACTTGACGGGTATAAACCTTGTACTCTTGGTGAATCGGTCCACAATCACCCAAATGCTACCATGGCCTGACCTAGTTCTTGGTAACCCATCAATGAAATCCATTGAGACTTGTTCCCATTTCCATTCTGGAATTTATAATGGTTGCAACAAACCACTAGGCTTCTTTTTCTCAACTTTAACTAGCTGACAATTCGTGCATTTGGATGTAAACTTTCCAACGTCTCTTTTCATCCCTTCCCAGTAGTAGGTCTGCTTCATGTCTCGATACATTTTGTTACCACCTGGATGTATAGTCAGTTTTGAGTGATGAAACTCTCTAAGCACTTCATCTCTCAACCCATTGACATTGGGTACAACAAGTCTTCCTTTCTTTCTTAGCCGTCCATCTCGATCAAGTCCCATACTTGTTCATCTCTCCGTCGATTCCCATCTCTAACTTTGAGATGATTTCCAATAGGTTAGGATCGTTCCTCTGGCTGGAACCAATCCGCTCAATCAAAGTGAGTCTGATCGTCAAACTTGCTAACATTTCTGGATCCAATTCGCACCTTGGTCCGAAATCATACCCAGCGATGTACTCCAGTTGCTTACATTCAAGAAACATAGCCCCTAAGCTGGCATGTCTCCTACTCAATGCATCAGCTACCGCATTGCCCTTTCCTGGTGTATATGCGATATCGAAATCATAGGAAGCCAATAACTCTAACCATCTTTGCTGTCGGAGATTTAGATCGTTTTAGGAGAAGAGGTACTTTAATGATTTATGATCGGTAAACAGCTCAAATTTTTCTCCTAGGAGATAATGTCTCCATATCTTCAATGCAAACATGATCGCTGCCAATTCCAAATCATGGGTAGGGTATCTTTTCTCATGCGGTTTCAGTTGTCGACTTGCATAAGCTACAACCCTACCTCCTTGCATCAACACAGCACCTAGTCCGGTACCACATGCATCCGTATATATCATCATCTCTTCATTCCCTTTAGGAATGACTAACACGGGTGCATGCGTCAACTTTTCTTTTAGAATATTGAATGCATTCTCGCACTTTTCATCCCAGACAAAAGCTTGATTCTTCTTGGTCAACTGAGTCAACGTTGCTGCTATCTTGGAGAAGTCTTGGATAAACCTACAATAATATCCAGGTAACCCCAAGAAACTTCTTACGTCTATTGCATTCTTGGGCGTAGACCAATCTTGCACCGTAGCCACTTTAGCAGGATCTACGGCGATACCATTCTCTGAAACAACATGGCCCAAGAACCTCACTTTCCTCCTCTAGAAGTGACACTTCGAGAACTTTGCTTTCAATTGGTGTTTTCTCAACACCTCCATCACTATCGTCAAATGTTCCTTGTGTTCTCCCTCTGTCCTCGAATAGACAAGTATATCGTCCACGAACACAAGAACAAACTTATTCAACTGATATCTGAATACCCTATTCATAAGATCCACAAAATATGCTGGCGCATTGGTCAACCCAAATGGCATGACCAACCACTCATAAAATCCAGACGGCGTTCGAAATGCCGTTTTAGCTGTACTCTCAGCTTCCACTCTAAGCTGATGAAAACCTGTCGTGAGATCCAACTGGGAGAATACTCTCGTGCCACTCAACTGATCAAACAAATTATCTATCCGCGGTAGAGGATACTTATTCTTCCTCGTCACTTTATTCAATTCGCGGTAGTCCACACACAATCGAAGGGAACCATCCGCCTTTGTAGCAAACACAACTGGTGCTCCCCATTCAGAAACACTCCTTCTGATAAATCCCTTCTTCAAAAGATCGCTGACTTGCACCCCCAGCTCTCGCTGCTCGCTTGGTGCCATACGACGAAGTGGCATCAATATAGGTCTGGCATCTTTCACCAAATCAATACGGAACTCAATCTCTCGGTATGGTGGAATCCCGGTCACTTCCTCGAAGACGTCCGGATACTGGCCAACCACGGGCAAACCTGACAACTCACCATGCGGGATGTCGAGGGAATTTAGAAAACTAGCCATTACCCTATCACTTGGTAGACCACCAAACACTACCCTTCGCCCATCATCCGCTCTAACTGTCACCAAAAAGCCCTCACAGTCTACCACCACCCCGTACTGTTGGAGCCAATCGACTCCCAAAATAATGCCAAACCCAATAAAGCCCAAAACAAAGCAATCACAAACAAACATACATCCATGACTCGATAAGACCACATTACGGCAAATCATGCTAAGGCTAGTCGAACCACCAATCGGGTTCGTCACTAATAAAGGTCTATCGACAATCTCGGGCTCCAATCCTAACCTATCTACCAGGTCACTAGATATGAAAGAACTGGAAGCTCCAGTATCAAACAAAACTCTAACAGGAACATCATAACCAGAAAACATACCTTGAATAACAACATTCTTTCCCTTCTCTGCCGCAGTTGGGGCATTCGACGAAGAAGGAATAACATTAAGGGCATATGCTTTCACCATCTGCTTCTCTTTCAAAGGTTGTGGACACTTGTCCTTGTGATGTCCCACTTGGCCAAAGTTGAAGCACTTCCTTTCCGCTGGCTTGGCCCGACAATTACTAGCATAATGGCCCTTCTTGCCACAGCTGAAGCACTCAACATCTTTCTTATTCTTTTTCTTCTGGCCATCCTTGTTCTGATTCTGCTTTCTTTTATTCTGAGAACCATTTTTGCCTCCACCGCTTGCTTGCGGCTTTGGCTTCTCTGCAGATGCAACTTCAGTCTTCGGCTTAGGGTAAAGACTTTCTGATCTTAAAGCTTTTCCCATAATCGATTCAAACGTCTCATCGATGTGGTTAATAAGCCTTTCCCCCAAGTACTTATCCAAGCCTGTTATGAACTTCTCATTCTTCTTCTCGGGAGTGTCGATGAGGGATAACCCATACTTCGATAAATTATCGAATTCTGCAACATACTCCGAGACTCCTCTACCATTCTGCTTAAGCTCAAGAAATTTCCTAAACAACTTTGATTTCTGAGCAGCTGGGATAAATTTATCACTAAAGCGAGCCTTGAACTGATCCCATGTAACTTGATCTTCTGGAGTAGCTGCCTTAATAGCATTCCTCCAATTCATTGCCCGTCCTTGCAGCTGACGGGATGCTAGCCTTCTCTTCATCGCATCCTCGATACCCAAGTCTTCAAAGATACGCTCGCAGCTATCCAGCCAATCCTGAACATCCGTAGCCGACTCCGTTCCGTGGAACGACTTCCCACCAAGACTAGCATAATCCTTGTTCAGCTTGGCGAAATCGGCCCTAGGCGCCTGCACTACTGGACCACCACCATTACCAGCATTGGGAGCTGCCCTCTGAACATCTCTAAGCATCTCTCTCATGAGGTCAGTAAACATCGTCCTCATCTCAGCAGCATTCCCTTTATTGGCTCCTCTACTGGTACCCCTTACATATCGGCTCATCGTTCAATCTGCACAGAGAAAATGATTAACCATCTCCATGGTGGTGCCAGTGCAGTGCGACTTCATCCTTAGCTATACTAATAGTATACATATATATTGCCTTTGAAAACCAAAATAATCACAAACACGCGCTCTCATATACGTATTATCTCTCCCTGGTGTCTTTCCCTAGGTTAACTACGCAACCTAGAGCTCTGATACAAAATGTGACAACCTGCCCCGCACCAGCTGACATTTCCAAGGAAAGTGCGCTGTACCGATGTCCAACCGGTACAGAACGGATGTCAGAAGAAAGGATAAGAAGACAAGAACTAACAGGGAACCTGTAATATATCTCACAGCGCATGGAATAAAATATAATCATAACATATACTTGACACAAAACAGGCGAGATAGTGCATAAGCTGAAAACAAACTATCATAGCAGCGGAAAATCCAAATATAGCTTATGTTCCAACATCGTTATTACAACTTTAAAACTGTCTCTAAAGCAAAGGAAATCTAAAGTAGAAGATGCACTACTAATGCTCGAGCAGTGATCTTCAACAACACAAGGAGAATATCTATATGTGTCATACGTGGAAGCCTCCTACTCGTCTCCGGATCAGCTACTCGTGCATACCCAGCTATCCTGTCTCTAGTCTGCTCATGAGAGAACCCAGAGTAATAAGAAGAGATATAAAACTCAGGGTCAGACAAAAAGTCTGGTATGAGCGATAAGCAGCTAAACAGAACAATAACAATTATACTAAACCATACCCGAACCTGGACATGCAACCAAATGTTAGCACTACTTACCGTACAATACTCTAAGGTGCCACTAAACAGATGGTGTGAAGAATACGGGGGTGGGTGTGTGCATGTCATAATGATGGCAAACAAATCAAACATAACAACCATCCTCACATCTCTCACTCAGTGCGTAAAGCTTACGATATCCACCACTGTCAATCACTAGACCCATCGAAGTAGTGACGGAGTTCGACTTGTACAACTACTGCTACATCCAAGCTTACCTCATGGAGTCATGACCAAATCTTTACAAATGACCCCACCTCATTGGTCTATAGCTCTTTAGTCGTACCTCGGCCGCTGTGGCCCTGAATCCGTTCACATACTCCCTACACATAGTGATTCAAAGTTACAAACATCGACAACCCCTTACCACATGTCACACCGCAAAGCCCAATCATGAAGTTCACTCATTGGTTCCCATCTGGATCCTGAGTCAAAAATCCTTATTTGGACTACTTTTGCATCTCGGGTTTTGGTTGAGTTGGAGTTGGTCTTCAAAATAGTCGTCGCATAATAGAGATGGAAGTTCAATTCGGTTCGGTCTAATCTGATTTAGTCGGTTCGGTTCGGCTACACCATTCCCAGGCTTCCCGTTCGGCTCAGTGATCTTCTTCATGATGACTCGGTTCGGGTGTTATACTTCATTCGGTTCGGTTCAGGTGCCATGCCCCATTCGGTTCGGTTCATCCCTCTGGCCCCAGCTTGCCTACTTCGGTCCGGTCCCACTCCCTAACTCCAGTCAATTCCGATCCCGCTCCCTAGTTCGATCCGATCCGATCCTCATGCTCAGCTCCAATCCGATCCTTACTCCCTAGTTTGATCCGATCCGGTCCTCTCGTCTTCATTCCTGGTCCAAACCCAACTCCAACTCTATGCGAATGGCCTTCCTTCTTGCCAAGCTTCCTTTGTGCCAGATTCTTGTCCGGTTCGGATTTCCGTGCCCAGCTCTCCTATCCGATCCGAGCCCATACCCGATCCGATCCGAAACCCTACACAATTTCTGCAACTTTTCCAGCAACTTGTTTACGACATTCGACGAAGTTTTCGACCAATCTAACTATTCTAATCAATCACAAAACATGTCATATGGTCATACCAACAAATAGAAGTGACCATAAACACCAAAACATCAACCATAACATGTAAAATGGATCGAATATAGCCAAAACCCCATAATTTCCCTTAAGCATATTTAAGTAATACTAATGACATGATTAGTAAAACTTAACCAAATCAAATCCAATTTCCAACAGAGTCTTAAACATCATTTAAGAATTTATAAATATTTTTCTAGAATTTATTAATGTATAAATTCGCTAATCTTCACTAATTACCCTTAATTAACCATAATAAGTGAGGAACTATGCAAATCACTCACCTTAGCCACAAATAAAACCTCAAAACTAAAATGATTCTCTGTTTGGCGCTGTTTCCAATGCAACATAACATCTTTAACCTTGCTTTGGTGCTTTCTCTCCTTAATTTGATGTTGATTTGGCTTAATTAGCGATTAGAAGGTGATTTGGGGTGTTTTAGGAAGTGGAGGCCATGGCTAAACTTGAAGGAATAAATAGTGGCGGCTAGAAAATGATAGAAACTGAACTCCCTAACCCTATCAGCCTCCCCATAACCCTAATCCCAAAATGGGTTATGGGCCCACTCAGTAATCACCCAAATTAGGCCCGGTTAAGCTGTTTTTCACCATTTGAAACTTGTTTCAGCTATATCTCCCAAACGGTGAGTCCGTTTGGCTGACCATTCTACGGAATTGTAAACCATCATCCGAAGCCAATGGAAGTGGTTTCAGGTCAAAATTCCTTTCTAATCAAAAGTTATAGCCAAAACAAGATCAGTTAGGGGTAAAATGGTCATTTAAAATCGGCAAAAATCTTGAACATGAGAAATGACTCCACTAGTCATCTCCCGAAGTTACATGACCATACGACTTCGTATGTGAATGAAATAAATATTCTACGATCCTTCGATGCGTAGAATGCGGGTCATTACAAGCATCAAACTCGAGGGGAGGAGCAGACTAGGGTTGTAGCCACGAACTTCGATGATTGGATATTACGAGCCAGGTGACGTGGGCGAGGAAGGACGGTGATGATGGCCAGTGGAGACATGGCGGCGTCGAGGTGGAAAAGGGTAGAGATCGAATTGATTTGTGGAGCGGTTTGGTGCAAAATCAATTTTTGTTGAGGAAGGAAATACTTGATTTTAGGGAAGGAAGAACTATTGGCTGAAATTAAAATATAAAGAGGAGGAAATTTGTTTGTGTGAACAGAAAGAAGGGGTATGCTATTTTTATAATTCAAAAGATGGGAACCGGTAACTGGAGCAGACAACAACATGTAAAACGATTTCAGAGAGAAGTGGACATGTGTTGAAACATACAACAAAACAAAGGCAGGTGGCAAATTATTTCAGCACAAATCATAAATCAAAATTCGTCAGATATGGATTTAGAACTAAACAGCGGGCAGAACGTTGCTTGAGAACGGTAGACTGGACACAGGTGTGGTTGAACGAACGTCACTAGTGAACGGTGCACAACTGAAATAAGCAACATTGTCTACGCGTTTTAAACACCAAAATTAACAAAATAAATTTTACGAGATTTATTTCTTTGTTTTTTTTACAACAACCGTATTTCAAGTATTGCCATTTGAAATAAATCTACATTTAACATTTTATTCGAAACAAAATTATAAACCGTATAATATAGAATTTTCAAACTTTATACTCGAAACCACGCTTAAAAAATCAATTTGATTTATAGTTACTGAATTTTATACTTAACAATATGATTTCAAACCGACTTTAAAATAAATAGTTCCTTTAAATTTGTACATACGTTACAATTCAAATTTCGACATATTGTTCGATTTCAAAATTAATTTCACCGCTTATATTTCAACATTGAATAAATTAATTCCAAAGTTAAATATACAATTTACTTAATATCATAACTTTCATTTATTTGACAACATGTTCATATTAAAACTAAGTTCACGACAAGAATCCTATTTTTAGAAGTAAATCAAATAAATGCAACTATTATTATAATAAAATTTTCTCTTAAACCATTCGTAATGAAATTTATATTTTAAAAGATTTATACTAAAACTTGGTTAAAATTGGGTAAAAGTCCAAATTTTAAATCGAAAGTTAAATATAAATATTTATTTTAACATTAAATTCTAATTTAATTTATATTCTAAATGTCAAAATTTCTGGGCCATTACATGTTTTTTGAGCTCTGATATTGTAATAACCCAGAAAATCAGAACTAATTTAAAATTTTAATTTTGGCAATTTTAATGGATTTTGAATATTTAAATTGATTTATTTTAAATAATAACGACGAGAAATATATTTTGAATAGAATTATAACGTATATATTTATTTGAATCGACGTTAGAATATAAATATTTATTTCAATTATAAAAGGCATTGAAAATGGCGCGGTAGTTTGAAAATTTGATTTCAAATTTCGAATAAATGTACAGGATTCAAAATAAACCGGATTTACCGAAACCAGAAATATTTGAATCTATTTGAAGATATCTTTCCAACGAATCCGAAAAATCAAAATTTCATAGCGGGAATAAAAAGTTATGCCCAGTTGAAAATTCAGAATAGTCGCTATGGAATTTTAGCCCGTAAAAATGGCGTTTCTGTAAACACCTCCGTTTTCGACGAAACCACTTTTGTTGGATCCAGGATGTCAAAGTATTGCTAGATTACAAAATTCATAATTTTTGGAATTAATATGTGAGCGTGGCGAAGTAAAACATGTTTTGACAGTTTTAGTCAATTTGAATCGACCAGAAAATGACCATTTTTCAAACGGTGTTCAAATTAGCCGAAATTAGTTTTGTTAGGACCGTATCATCAATACAAAGCTAGAAATAATTTTTCTGGAATTTTTAGAATTAGTACGTGGCCCCCAGTAAATGGAAATGTTCTTTCAAATTTAATATATAGACTTATATTTTAATTTTGGTGGAAACTGATCAAAACAATCGAATCAGCTTACCAGACATATCACATTATGTTAGGAATAGGGTAATTAGTTATGGACAACAGTCGGTGGGATTCATTTGGAGTTCGATTTAAAAAGTTACTTTTTGAAGAATAAAATAATTAAATTAATATATATATATATATATATATTCAGTGTTGACCTCCCTCTCCCTCACTCTCTCTCTTCGTTCAACAATAAATAAAAAAGAGAAAAGAATGGAGAAGCTGGCGCACCCCCTCCCCCCCCCCCCCCACGCAGCGGCGGTGGCGCCTACATCTTCTCCCCTCCCTCCGCACACCCTCCTCTTCTCCGTTCGAGCCTAGCCCCAGAATCAAGCCGCCCCCCAAACCCTATCCGACCACCTGCCTACGCAACACCCTGGCCCGCCCGTGCGCTACCTCCCGACGCCGCGCCCCCCTCCCCCACTTGCTACAAAAATCCGAAATTTGTGAGTTTTCTTCTTTTGAAATTCTCCGATTGATCATTTTTGTCTATAAAAAGTTAGAATCTTTATTTAGAAATGGTTATGATTTTTATTAGTAAAAGATATGATTTTTAACCAATTAAAAATGCGATTTTTACAAATAAAAATGTGATTTTTATACGTATAACATTAGAGAAAAAATTACATTTTTTTTATTTTAGACACGAGTTAAAAATATAATTTTTATTATATAGAAGATATAAAAATATGATTTTTTTTATGTAGAGTAGTAAAAATACGATTTTCATTATCTAGGAAGCGAAGTAAAAATACGATTTTTATTATGAAGTTAACGATATAAAAATATAATTTTTATATAGAAAGAAGCGATGTAAAAACATAATTTTTATATATGTATCGAAATAAAATTACAATTTTTATTTATAAAGTAGTGGTATAAAAATGTGATTTTTACATATAAAGATTTGATTTTTATTTATATGTATAACAGAAAAAGAAGTGATTTTTAATTATATATAGCGATGTTAAAAATGTGATTTTTAATATGAACAGCGTGAAAAAGATTGCGTTGGAGGTCGGGCGAATCCAAACCGTTCAGAAATAGAGAATGGAGGAGTGGAACCCAAAGGTGGGAACTCCTCACCATATTTTCTTATATAATTATTTATTTTTATAACTGCATATATGAACTGTTCCCCATCGTCCACAGACCACGGACGAATCGTTTGATTGTTTGGTTTGGTTGATTGGATTATTTGGTTTAATGTGATTGTTTGGGTGAAATGAATTGATTAGAATTGTTATGTGTGTATGGCGCGATCCAATATCAGGAAAGGGGTAATGCTAGACATTGCCCGATTTCGATATCACGCCGTTATACCGCCGAAATTTTCTAAAATATGTTAGAACAATATAAATATCATTTTAATTGTATAAACGAACTGAATAAAATATTCAAATGTTGAATAAAATAATTTATCATTAAAAATATAATTTTTAACGTGTATATGAATAAAATAAATATTCATTTACAAATCAGATGATTTGTTTATGTAAACTTATTTGACGGATATTGATTGGGACGATAAATTTTACACATCGCCCAACTGCACAAATAAAATCCATTATTTGTTGATTGAAACCCCACACGGGTATTGGGATGATATTGGACATACACTAATCCCAAAATTTAGTTGTATGTCAATCGATTGGTTGACAGGCTGTGTAAGCGTGAATGATTTATATTTAGTGCTTATAAAGTGTAGAATGCACTCTGGATGATGGTTGATTATTTATCATTGTTGTGATACACATGTGTTGTATCGAATCCATATAAATAACATTATATGGTAATTGACTATGTCTGATTCCAGTTCAGAAAGAAGGAATAGTTTAAAATAATTATTATTTTAAAATAATGAATATTTTAAAATAATATTCAGAAAAGAATCAAAATCTGATTTTGATG
The DNA here is from genome assembly GCA_030737875.1 of Allium sativum. Classification (NCBI taxonomy): domain Eukaryota; kingdom Viridiplantae; phylum Streptophyta; class Magnoliopsida; order Asparagales; family Amaryllidaceae; genus Allium; species Allium sativum. The sequence goes on along the minus strand of CM060923.1, from coordinate 413,996,270 downwards.
TCCGATTTGGGATGGAGACGAAAATATTTAAATATATAAAGCCGTGTCGATTAGATTAACGCCATTTTGACATGAACGATATTTATATCGATTTTATTCATTTTTATAATGAATATCGAAAAGGAATTGATTTCAAAATCTAATGTTTTGAAAATATTATCATTTATATATTAATGATATGGAATATTCAGTTTTGATTTGAAATTGAATACGAAGTTGAAATCGTTTTGAAACCGAATTTAAAACGATTTATAAAATACGTTTTAAATGGAAATCAACGAAATTTATATTATATATATATGTATATATATATAATATAATGGCTGAATAGAACGCACCGCGCTGCGGCAGTTTGCGAATTTCGACCATTGACTTCGAATGGACATTATGGGAGATCCGACCGTCGGATTCTCCTAAAACAGGAACCGTTGGGTTCGTATCGAAAAGAGATTTCCAACTAATATAATAGATTTGAAATCTAATGGTTGGATTTTGTAACACCCCACCTCCGCTAGGGTCACTCTTTCGGGGGCACTAGCTTCTGGGGGGCGTTAGAACTGGGTAAGCATGCATAATGATATATCAAGGCAGAACAAGAACATAAATATATATGTAAAACAGAGTAAGTGAGAATAAAACAGCGGAATATCTCAAACCATCTCAAAACAAGTCTAGTACATCATAAAGTCAACTGCCAAAATAAACATGTCTAGTACATCATAAACAGAAATACTGAAATACATAGTGCTATCCCCAAAATAAAGATGATAAACCATAGCGAGCTCAATGTCCAGACATACATGAGCTATCCAGCAAATAAGCAAGCGATCCAAGCTAAGCACCACTATTCCCTCCCTGAGAACCTGGGGGGGGGGGGAAGAAAAGAAGCGAAAGAAAACAGGTCAGTCAAAAAGACTGGTAAGCCCTACTACGATCAGTCTATAAACTAATAAAGTTAACATCATGATGGAAACTGAGATGAACATACTGGCAATAGATAAAGGTGTCATCACATAAAGAAGATTAAGCTTTGCACCACAGTGTACTAGCAAACTAACATAACAGGTATTGATCCCTCAGCCCAAACTTTGGCCCAATAGCATGAGATGACCTTAATGCAAGGTCCAGCCCAACGGTCTAGTCGATCGGCTCCCTATAAACCTAACACGTCAAGTGTTGGTGTCCATACGGCCCACATATGGTTGTAGTCAGACTGTGCTGGGTCCACCTTCGGGTGTATCAAGCCCTCGGGTGTCAACCCCAGACACCTAAGCAATAATGCACAGTCTAAACCTACTGGTACCCGTGCCTCGAGTTTGTCCAACACCGGACTACGTGCACGTCCGTAGCCCGCCTGGACCCGCACCGCTGTACCACTCAGCCGTCGCTTTGGTCGCTTACATCAGTCCAGTAATCGTGCCCCGCCCTAGCCTAGCCTCTAGGGTTGTGAATGATACCAAACTGGGATTACTGCTGGAATAGACCACGTTGCTAAGGTTTTCTAAGAGGGTTAAGTGTGGTTTAACCCCTCACTAATCATGGATTAAATTAGTTAAGTGTAACCAACAGTTCACCACTTAACCCCATTTAATCCCTCGTATCCCCAAAATTGGTTAAGTATTAGTGGGCCATGACTTAACCCTAATCATGAGGCATTAATTTAATTGTACCTTAGCCTCTCACATTAGACTTTGTTGCGGTTACTAGTTAAGCCGGGCGGGTCCGGGTAGCTTTACACCACAACTTGGTCTAACCTCGGGTCCAAGGTACACATGACCAACTTCTCACATTGGGTCCTATTGTTTGTAGCAACTAGTTAAGCCGGTCGGTTCCGGGTAGGTTTACGCTACAAACTCAACCCAACCTCGAGTTGGCCACACTTATGTTTTCTAAGTGTCATGTCCACTTTATTTTCAAAACATAATTACAAGTTTAACAAATACTTTGGTAGACCTAACTTAATAGGTAAATTCCCAAGGGGTAGACCTAACTTAATAGGTAAATTCCCAAGCTTATATTTTCATGTATTTTAAGTTTTACCCAAACCCCCCCCCCCCCCCAACGTCATTCTATCGCTTACATATTCGTCATAACGCATAAAGGATAGAAAGAGGGAACTTGGCACAACATACATGATAAATCTTACATATCATAATAAACATGCATAACATGTTGGACTTGCATAACTTAGCATAGTGAATCTTGCATAAACATGCATAACTTGTTAAACTTGCAAATCATGGCATAGTGAACTTGCATAAACATGCATAACTTGTTAAACTTGCAAATCATGGCATAGTGAGCATGCATAACTTATCAAACATGTGTAACATGGCATAGTGAACTCGCATAAGCATGCATAACTTATTAATCATGCATAACATAGCATAGTGAACTCGCATAAGCATGCATTACTTATTAAACATGCATAACATAGCATAGTGAACTCGCATAAGTATGCATAACTTATTAAACATGCATAACATAGCATAGTGAACTCGCATAAGCATGCATAACTTATTAAACATGCATAAATCCCAACTTTCATCACATATTAACTTTAGAGTTTCTAAAATGAAGGTAAGAGGGCTTACAAATATTATGAAGACACAAATCTACTAATAAAGATTGAGAAGCCCTTTATGCAAGCATATAAAAACCCAAAACAAAGCTCCAATTAACAAAAATCCCAAAAACTCTAGCTTAGCAATTAAAGCTTGCAACTTGATGATGTATGCAAGCTAATGATCATTCATACAACTTATAAATGCTTGTATGAACATCAAAATATTCATAGGAATGATTTTTGAAGAGGGTGGAGGCTAGGGTTTTTAGGTGGAGGCCATTTGAGAATTCAATTTGACATAGTTTGGTTGCTAGAATGAATAATGAGTGATTTATGGTAGGATTAGGGGCTTATTTATAGAAGATTAGAGTGTTTTTAGCCCTAGGATTAACCCTAGGTTAGTTTAGGTCCGTCAGATTTCAGAATTCTCTAGAACCAAGCCACAAGACCAAGCCCAAATCAAAATGGTGCGCCAGGCAAAACTGCCCGGCCACCCCGTGTCGACAGGGCTGTCGACAGGGCAGTCGACACCCTTAGACCCCTGTCGACATGCCTGTCGACATGGGGGTCTTGGCGGGAGTTTTCCCGCCTGACGCCAGTTAGCCCTAATCCTTGTTTTTAATTTAAAATTTAAATCTGTTTTTACTATGGAAATTTCTGAAAACTTCAATGGGCCTTAACTGGGTCATACGGACTCCGATTTTCGAAAACTCGGACTCTATTTCGCGTATTTTTCCGAGACGAACGCAATGGCATAGCCCGTTTCCCTTGATTCAGAATTTTTAAATTAAATTCTGCCTCGATTTATGTTTTAATAGGTTATTGAAAATACGGGTTGTTACATTCTCCCCTCCTTAAAGGATTTCGTCCCCGAAATCTTTAAGTTAGGAAGAACGTATCCTACCATCCAATCATCCATCTACTCAAAGCATCATCCACGAGCAATCATTGTCCTTAAATGATTCTAAATGTTGTATGAACATATGCAAAAGTGTGTGTATATGTACTTATCTAATGCAAAGATCAATGCAAAATATGTTAGTGAAATGTATCCATATGTATGCAAATCCCTAACATAATGTATAATATCTACATGCGTGCTCAATCATACATCCATATGAAACATCCATGTGATTGCATACAAATTTCATCCAAGAATAAGCATAAACACTCATGCACATGCAATATGAGGAGTGTGTGAGCCGATCTAGTGCCTAATGTGTATCATGCATCCACGAGTAACCACTTGCAAACACTTGCAACCACTTGCAACCATCAAACATAACATGTCTCAAACACATGTTTCATCCAAAGGGTTTCTACCTAGGGTTCTCATGACAAGATTAACACGATAACTAGATAAACATGGATAGTAAAGAGAAAAAGATATGCTAACAAAGGAAAGAGATTGAGAGTGTACCCTCAAAAAGGAATGGATAAAGCCCACGCATCTTCTCCTCGGTTTCCCAAGTTGCGTCTTCTTCGGCTTCACCCCATTGAACCTTCACCAACTTGACCTCTCGATTCCTTAGCTTCTTGGTCTCTGTCCCCAAGATACGAATCGGAGCTCTCCTCAAAGTAGCTTCTTTCTCCACTTCCACATCTTCCAGAACACTTGGCTCAACAACCTCTGCTGACTCATGTAAACACTTCCGGAGATGCGAGACATGAAAAACATTATGCACTCCGGACAGCTTCTCGGGCAATTGCACTTTATAAGTCATCTTCCCAATCCTCTCTATGATAGGGAAGGGTCCAACAAATCTCGGTGCTAACTTCCCAACAGCTCCAAATCGGACTACATTCCGCAAAGGAGAAACCTTTACGAAAACCATATCCCCAACATCAAACTCCAAATCGGATCTTCGCTTATCAGCATAGGATTTCTGTCGGTCTTGGGCCGCCTTCATCCGTCTTCTAATCAACTCGACCTTCTCGGATGTATCTCTAATCATGTCAGGTCCAAGTATGAGTTTCTCTGTAGTCTCCCACCAACATGTAGGCGACTTGCACGGCCTCCCATATAAAGCTTCAAATGGTGCCATCCCTATGCTTGCCTGATAACTGTTATTATAAGCAAATTCCACAAGAGGAAGATGGTCTTCCCAAGTACCACCAAAATCCAGAATACAAAGCCTCAACAGATCCTCGAGTACCCTATTCACCCTTTCGGTTTGGCCGTCCGTCTGTGGGTGATAAGCAGTACTCAGATTCAACCTTGTGCCCATAGCCTCTTGCAAACTGTTCCAGAACTGACTAGTAAAGATGGGGTCTCGGTCACTGACTATGCTGGAAGGGACTCCATGTAGTCGTACTATCTCACGAAGATATACTGATGCTAGTCCAGATGCGGTCCTTTTGCTCTTCACCGGAATGAAATGAGCACTCTTCGTAAGCCTATCTACAATGACCCAAATGCTCGTATTCCCTTTCCTTGACCTTGGAAGCCCATCAATAAAGTCCATAGAAATACTCTCCCACTTCCATAGCGGGACCTCTAGAGGTTGCAATAGCCCACCGGGCTTCTTCGACTCGGCTTTTACTCTCTGACAAACGATACATCTAGAGACAAACTCCGCCACATCCTTCTTCATTCCAGGCCAGAAGAAAATGCGCTTCATATCCTTATACATCTTATCTCCACCCGGATGTATAGTCAACTTGGAACGATGTGCTTCCTCAAGAACTTTCCTCACCAAGTCTCCCATCATCGGAACACAAATCCTTCCGTCTCTCCTCAGCCAACCCTTATCATCTATAGAATATCGAGCAAGGTGACTAGATGTCTCCCCTCGAATCAGCTTATCCATAATCTCAATTATCTGAGGGTCTTCCTTCTGCGAAGCCCCAACTTGATCCAGAAGGGTAGGCCTGAGTTCAAGAGATGCTAAAGAACCGGTCATCGACTCAACCGCCAAAGAGAAATCAAAGGTTGCCAAGAACTCTAAATTCTTCATCTCAACAAATAGAGGACTTAGTGTCAACCTTTTTCTACTCAACGCATCCGCTACAACATTCCCCTTGCCAGGGGTATAGGCTATATCAAAATCGTAAGACGCCAAGAATTCCATCCATCTTTGTTGCCTCAAGTTCAGATCCTTCTGCGAAAAGAGATACTTCAAAGACTTATGATCAGTATACAGCTCAAATCTCTCTCCCAGAAGATAATGACGCCAAGCCTTGAGTGCATATACTATCGCTGCCAGCTCTAGATCATGAGTGGGATAATTCCTCTCGTGCACCTTAAGTTGCCTACCACCAAAACATATAACTCTGCCCTCTTGCATCAGAACGGCGCCCAATCCCGTGCCACAAGCATCAGTGTACACGGTAAACATCTTACCACCATCGGTTAAAGCTAGAACTGGTGCTGAGGTAAGGGCTCTCTTGAGTCTCTGAAAAGCAAGCTCACAGTCCATATCCCAAGCAAAAACTAAGTTCTTCCTCGTCAACTTAGTAAGAGGAGCGGATATCTTCGCGAAGTCCTTGATGAACTTCCGGTAAAAACCCGCAAGACCTAGAAAACTTCTCACCTCGGTTGCATTCCTTGGAGTCTTCCAATCCTGAACTGCAACCACCTTAGCGGGATCCACCGCTAAGCCTTGCTTGGATACGATATGCCCAAGGAATCTAACTTCCCTTCTCCAAAAGTGACACTTGGAGAACTTGGCCTTTAACTGATGCGCTCTAAGCGTATCCATCACCTCTACAAGATGCCTCGCGTGCTCTTCTTCATCCTTGGAGAAGATCAGAATATCATCCACAAAGACCACGACAAACTTGTTCAAGAACTCCCGAAACACCCTACTCATCAAGTCCACGAAATACGCGGGTGCATTTGTCAAACCGAACGGCATAACAAGCCATTCAAAGAATCCATCTGGAGTTCTGAATGCAGTCTTGTCTATACTATCTTCAGCTACTTTGAGCTGATGAAATCCAGTAGCAAGATCAAGCTGAGAGAAAACAGAAGCACCAACAAGCTGGTCAAAGAGATCATCGATCCTCGGTAACGGGTGTCTGTTCTTCTTAGTCAGCTTATTCAATTCTCTATAGTCCACACAGAGTCGAAGAGAACCATCTACCTTAGTAGCAAACACCACAGGCGCTCCTCATTCGGATATACTTCGTCTGATGAAGTTCTTCTCAAGTAACTCCTTGACTTGCTTGCTGAGCTCCCGTCTCTCACGCGAAGCCATGTGCCGAACGGGCAAAGAAACAGGCTTAGCATTATCTACCAGATAAATGCGAAAATCAATCTCTCGTTTAGGGGGCAACACCTTAACTTCTTCAAAAACATCTGGATAATCTCGGACCACCCTTACAGACTGAAGGGCTTCCTCTGACGAGTCGAGAGATTCAAGACAGCACAACATGACGGGATCCTTCGGATTGCATGAAATCTCTAAGGTGTTGCCAAGGCGAGTCACAAGCCTCACAACCCTATGCTCACAATCAAGAATGGCTCCATGCCTAGACAGCCAATCCATGCCCAAAATCAGTCCGTATCCCCTGAAACCAAGAACATACGCACTACACAAGAACTCTACACTGAGTATAGAGATCCTCAGATCCTCACATATCATAGATAGATGAGCAGAACCCCCAATGGGATTCGAAACACAAACGGGATCATCCACTAAGCTAGTACTAAGGTGCAAGCTATCAACAAGATCAGATGAAATAAAGCTATGTGATGCACCAGAATCAAACAAGGTACGAACTGGAAGATCAGAAACATAAACAAGGTTCTCAACAGAAACACTACCTCGATCGGGAACTGGAGCGGTATTGAGAGCATGAACTTGCCATCCTGAAGGTCCAGCCTGCCCTTTCTTCTTCGGGCATTCCTTGCTGAAGTGTCCAGTCTCACCACAGGAAAAACATCCACCACTAAGCTTCCTTTTCTTCTTCCTACAATCCTTAGCAAAGTGTCCAGGCACGCCACAGTAATTGCACTTTCCCTTGCCTTTGTTGTTGTTCCCCTTCTTGTTCTTGCTCTGATTCCCCTGACTGCTTTGACCACCTTGATTGCCCTTACCTTGAGAATCAGTCTTCTTTGCTTGAGTATCACTCGACTTGACCTCTTTCTTTCCATCTCCCTGAAGTAGAGCCATATCGACCAAACTCTCAAAATAGCCCCATGCGGAATATGTGACATCGCCAAGCCCTGCAGCGGCTCATTCAATCCTCTAGCAAATCGAAGAGCCTTCTTCTCAGGAGTGTTCACCATATCCAAACCAAAACGGGCCAGCTGATTAAACTTGTCTACATACTCCTTGACAGACATATCACCTTGCTTTAATGCAATGAACTTCTCCATCTGTAAATTTTCCTCAATAGAAGATAGAAACTTGGCCACAAATCTAGCCCTCAAATCGGCCCAAGTCTCGACAGGCCTCGTCCCATTGGTGACCTCCCACCAATAGGCTGCTTCGTCCTTCAAAAGCCACACTGTCAATAAGATCTTCCTTTCGTCATCAATCCGAAAGATAGCAAATAAGTCCTCAGTGTCTTTCAGCCAATTCCTAGCTTCAACAAAAGATTCCGTGCCTAGGAAATTCTTGCCTCCCATCGCCTTGAAGTCTTTACAAACCTTCGTGAACTCAACCTGAGGATGCTAAGGGGGAGGAGGAGGAAGAGGAGCCTCAGCAACAGGAGGGGGAGGAACATTAGCAACGGGAGGAGGAATATTAACCACTGGAGGAGGAGGAACAGGGACCACCGGAGGAGGGACATTAGGGGCAACTACAGGAGGAGGAGTGGGAGTAGGGTTTGCGGGGCCGGCTGCCGCCCTAGCTTCTAGAAGTCTCCTATACCAGAGTGGCACATTTACTCCACCCGGGATGGCAAGATCCTCAGCCATACTGAAACGAAGGATAAGATAAGATTAGGTCAAGGGAACGAAGGATAACGTTAATGGCTTTTTGGGGAATAGCCTTTTTAAAATACTAGACTTTTCTTTGGAAAATACTTTATACTTGTTTTGAAAATAGTTTTTCAAAAGTCTTTTAAAAACTTTTTGTTCTTTCTCGTAAACCATATGCTCTGATACCAAATTTGTAACACCCCACCTCCGCTAGGGTCACTCTTTCGGGGGCACTAGCTTCTGGGGGGCGTTAGAACTGGGTAAGCATGCATAATGATATATCAAGGCAGAACAAGAACATAAATATATATGTAAAACAGAGTAAGTGAGAATAAAACAGCGGAATATCTCAAACCATCTCAAAACAAGTCTAGTACATCATAAAGTCAACTGCCAAAATAAACATGTCTAGTACATCATAAACAGAAATATTGAAATACATAGTGTTATCCCCAAAATAAAGATGATAAACCATAGCGAGCTCAATGTCCAGACATACATGAGCTATCCAGCAAATAAGCAAGCGATCCAAGCTAAGCACCACTATTCCCTCCCTGAGAACCTATGGGGGGGGGGGGGGGGAACGGAAGAAAAGAAGCGAAAGAAAACAGGTCAGTCAAAAAGACTGGTAAGCCCTACTACGATCAGTCTATAAACTAATAAAGTTAACATCATGATGGAAACTGAGATGAACATACTGGCAATAGATAAAGGTGTCATCACATAAAGAAGATTAAGCTTTGCACCACAGTGTACTAGCAAACTAACATAACAAGTATTGATCCCTCAGCCCAAACTTTGGCCCAATAGCATGAGATGACCTTAATGCAAGGTCCAGCCCAACAGTCTAGTCGATCGGCTCCCTATAAACCTAACACGTCAAGTGTTGGTGTCCATACGGCCCACATATGGTTGTAGTCAGACTGTGCTGGGTCCACCTTCGGGTGTATCAAGCCCTCGGGTGTCAATCCCAGACACCTAAGCAATAATGCACAGTCTAAACCTACTGGTACCCGTGCCTCGAGTTTGTCCAACACCGGACTACGTGCACGTCCGTAGCCCGCCTGGACCCGCACCGCTGTACCACTCAGTCGTCGCTTTGGTCGCTTACATCAGTCCAGTAATCGTGCCCCGCCCTAGCCTAGCCTCTAGGGTTGTGAATGATACCAAACTGGGATTACTGCTGGAACAGACCACGTTGCTAGGGTTTTCTAAGAGGGTTAAGTGTGGTTTAACCCCTCACTAATCATGGATTAAATTAGTTAAGTGTTACCAACAGTTCACCACTTAACCCCATTTAATCCCTCGTATCCCCAAAATTGGTTAAGTATTAGTGGGCCATGACTTAACCCTAATCATGAGGCATTAATTTAATTGTACCTTAACCTCTCACATTAGACTTTGTTGCGGTTACTAGTTAAGCCGGGCGGGTCCGGGTAGCTTTACACCACAACTTGGTCTAACCTCGGGTCCAACGTACACATGACCAACTTCTCACATTGGGTCCTATTGTTTGTAGCAACTAGTTAAGCCGGTCGGTTCCGGGTAGGTTTACGCTACAAACTCAACCCAACCTCGAGTTGGCCACACTTATGTTTTCTAAGTGTCATGTCCACTTTATTTTCAAAACATAATTACAAGTTTAACAAATACTTGGGTAGACCTAACTTAATAGGTAAATTCCCAAGCTTATATTTTCATGTATTTTAAGTTTTACCCAACCCCCCCCCCCCCCCCCAACGTCATTCTATCGCTTACATATTCGTCATAACGCATAAAGGATAGAAAGAGGGAACTTGGCACAACATACATGATAAATCTTACATATCATAATAAACTGTAACACCCCGCCTCCGCTAGGGTCACTCGCAAGGGAATGCACTAGCTTTAGAGGGGCATTATTGGTAAACATGCACAGAAATATCACAGGACAGAACATATATAAATAGCGGAAGTAAAATCAAACTTTCATAAGCATGGATAAATAAGGTCTAAAGCCTTTTACATCAGAGTACATCAAAACCTGTCTTGCAATAGTAGAGAAGCATAAAGACTTTTTAATAAATTATTCCCCAAATAAAACAGTAAAGTAGCCATAGCCAAGAAAGTCCAAGCCATCCATGATGACCTTCAAACAGAAGAAGTCCGAACCAAACAGCATTGTTTCCTCCCTGTAACCTGGGGGGGGGGGGGGGGAACGGAAGAAAAGAGGCGAAACAAAACGGGTCAGTCAAAAAGACTGAGTAAGTCCTATATGCTTCCAGTATAAAAACAGGTAAAGGTAACATGACATGCATAAACTGAAAGTAAACATAAGGATAACTACAAGATAGATAAACTAAGCCAGGGTAGCCGGTTGACTCCTGTGGCAAGGTGAACTGAGGTATCATGACGACTATGGTGTTATGATAAGCCAAGGTATCACATCACTAGACCTCTATCGCGTACATTATCCCAAGGTATCTGCCCCGTCTAACATTCCCCGGTATCTATTATGTATATCCTTCCTAGTTCTAACACATATATCTGCTCTACACCCTCCGCCCTAGTATCCCAGCCTTGTTATGTGTTAACCAGGAATGTCCCTTACTCAAAGTCGTGTAATGGTCCATGTCAACCTAATATATCGCATGTATATAGGTTACTCAAGTCATATGTTTCTTTCCATGTATATAGGTTCAGTCCTTTGCCGTACTTCGTACGGGCTTCCTCATGTCGTATTATCCTTGGAATCGTTTGGACTGTCACCCTTATTCTAGCTAGGCTCTTCCATATGAATCATCGTTTGAACTACTAGGACCTACGCCACCTAGCACCACTAGGGATTACGCTTACCTATTGCACGCTTTCGTATTTCGGTTTGGGTTAAACCACCTAGGCCACTAGGGATCACGCTAACCCTCAACCGCGCCCTTTTTCCCACACATTCGTCGTGAATCGTTTTTCTACCATTGTATGCACATGTATCACATCGTGCCATCCGAGTCCTGTCACAGGGCAAACCAAGAAATACAGGACTCGGTCGGGAGCTTTAGATTTATCTGCCGATGCAGATACTAAGGTCTGCTTTTCTACACGTGGCTATGGTCCCACGAGACCCCTCCCTCAATTAGTGAAAGGCAACACAAGAGAAAATCTTGCATGAGAACTACACTCCGGCCAGCCCACATCCTACGGCCTACCTCACCCATAATTAGATAGCAATTATGGTCTGTTGGGTGTTCCCTGCCTTTCTGTACGTATACGCTTGACTCAAAATGGTAGATGATCGACGAACTTGCTATCTCGGGCACCTTATGTATTCGTCGACTCACTGCTATCCACCCCAGTCTTTAGGTCGCTCGCATAGCAACCAAGGCATATTCTTGGTTCTTCTACCGCATACCTCAACCTCCCGTGAGCCTAGTATAATGACCTGGCAGCTCACGGAGGGATCCCAAGAATATCCTCACGTTCCCCGAAGCCGCTGCTTCGTCACCCAGTTCGTTGGAGCCTTTATCTGAATCAGATAGCCTGCTCCTATACGCATACTTAAACGTTGACCTAACGTATCAGGTTACTAATCTACCTAAGAAGTGGTCCAAATCTCCTTGACTAAGGATTATTACTTAGTTTCCCTTAACTAAGGTTTACCACTTAGCCATATTTCTCTTATCCTTGTTAACTATGGTCATTTACCCAATCCTCCGAATTGGGGTTTGTCTAGTGGGTTAAGTGTTACTTAAGAAAATTTACTTAACCTTATCAAGTTATCATGTTGGATTGATTAAGTGTTAGTTAACCTAATCCCTTCCACTAGTCGTCGTTAGGCAAATCAAGTTACTTAACCTAACCAGACCCGTCATGTTTTGTTAGGTATCTTTAGCCTAATCAAATTACTTAACCCATTTGTCCATGTCATATTTGGTTAAGTCTCATTAATCAAATTAACTTAACCCTATTATGTGGCATTAATTATTTAATGCACCCCAACCTCTCACATTAGACTTTGTTGTGGTTACTAGTTAAGCCGGGCGGGTCCGGGTAGATTTACACCACAACTTGGTCTAACCTCGGGTTCAAGCACAACATGACCAACTTCTCACATTTAGTCCTATTGTTTGCAACTACTAGTTAGGCCGGTCGGTTCCGGGTAGTTTTACGTTGCAAACTCAACCCAATCTCGAGTTGGCCACTTTCATGTTTAGTCTAGTATCATGTTCATAGTTAAGTTTTCAAGCAATTGGGTAGACCTAACTTAATAGGTAAATTCCCAATGGGTAGACCTAACTTAATAGGTAAATTCCCAAGCTTATGTTTTTATGCATACTTACATGTCAACTTCCATGTTACATTACAAGTTATGTTTTCAAGTATTCACATGTCATATTTATCGTCGCATGTTATCATGTTTATACCCCTTTTTCCAAATTATGGTTCATGCCCAGTTTAGCTCGCCTAACATATTTTCATATAACTTCACGTTAAGTTTTTCATGCTACAATCGCGCTTGTATATCCTCAACCCAAATCGTGTTCCAACGCAAGAATAGACGAGTCACATCGCAAAGGTACTATGCTACACAATGACCCCAAACATGCATAGCATCATGAGGGTTTGGCTTAAGACATATATAGGTTCATAAAGGTTTGGCCACAAGCATGCATAACATGAAAACAAAGGGAATTGGCCATAAGTATTCATAATGTCATAAAGGATTTGGCCACAAACTTGCATGTTAACACTAGGGGTTTAGGTTCATAAACATGCATAAGCCCCAAACTATAATCTTAGCCAATGTTTCACAAGTAGAAATGGTTCCTAAAGGTTCATGCTAGCATTTCATGCATAAAGATCGAAACTTGCAAGTTAAACTAGGTTATGCATAGCATGAGAGGCATGATTAAGTCACTCACATGGCCTAAAACCATAAACATGAACACAAGAGGCAAGGTAAGGCTCATATAGGTTCGCATAGTCATGTTTAGCCACATTTTATCCCATGTCATTATCAAAACTACCGTTTCCATCTAAAAGTAGCTAGAACTTACATAGTATGGCAAGAGGACTAGGAGCATGAATCGTTTTGGCGAAGAAAGGTGGCTCCTTTGATGAAGATCCGTCATGAAACTCGCATAGCAACGTTGATTTGGCCTCTGTTTGGTGTAGCAAGCTTCCTCCTCTTGATTTGGACCCGATTTGAATGCATAGGCTCTAGGGATTGGAGATGGAGGCCATGATCAAGATTGATTTTGGCAGCACTTAGTTGCTAGGTTTGATTTTTAGGGATTTAGGTTAGGTTTAGGGTCTTTTTATAGAGATTAGGATAGTTTTAGGCCCTAGGATTAGATCTAGGATTAATCTAGGCCACGGAAATCGTCACAGGCCCATCAGACCAGACCCAGACTGCATCCAGGTGCACCAGGCCACAAAACACGGAGTTGTGTTTTTGGGCCCAGTCGACACCCAAGTCGACAGCCCTGTCGACTTGGGGTCTGGGGTGTCGACAGCCCTGTCGACATGGGCTTTGGCTGGAAAATCCCCGCCTACCCCAAAATTTGAACTTCCTAAGTGATTTTCAAACTCGAAAACCCTGAAAATTTCGACGGATCATAACTTGGTCATATTTATTCCGATTCTCGAAAACTCGGACTCTATTTCGCGTATTTTTCCGAGACGAACGCAATGGCATATCCCGTTTACCTTAATTCTAGAAGTATAAACAGAATATCTTTTATCTTCATGCTTCACTGGTTTATATGCTTTGCGTATCATCGTATACGTATGTAAATTTCTTACTTTTTAAAATGTAAACATACGGGGTGTCACATCCTCCCACCCTTAAAGAATTTCGTCCCCGAAATTCAATAGTAGTAGGATTTATGTCCCCATATTAGCATCCAGTAGTGTTCAGCCAATTGTTGCAAACAGGTGCACATGTGCAAAAGTGAATCACATCGTAGAAAAATATGTATGCCTAACTTGTGGTACCACCTACATGAATGCAATTTTTTTTAAAAATTTCTTTTTCAAACCATGATGCTCTCATCCTAAATATACTTGCAGTTCTATATGAATGCAAAAATTTGAAAAAAGTAATTTCATCCAAATTTTCCCACACCCTTATAAAATAAGAGTGAAGTTCATCCAATTTGAGCATCCAGAATCCTACCATCCATTATTAATTTAGAAAAATCTAATTTTCTAAATTTTTATGTAACGGAGAGATATCCCGTTTTGTTGTTTTCATTGTTCTTCGTTATCAGACATTATCGTTCAATATTTCATAATTACATTAAACACAACAAATTGCGTAAACAAACAACGTACAAACTTTATTAAGATAGTTTTAGTACATCGTTACAACTAGACAACAAAAGGAACAGCTAAACAATACTGAAAATAAAATACTATCCTACGGATAACTGATAGAGGTCAATCCCGATGGAAATAGCTACGGATGAGCTCCTCTAAGCTATCAAGCCTCTCTTCTTGCCGTCGGTTCCCTTGCCTAAGCTCTAACTGTAGGTCTTGCATCCCAGCCCCCAACTGATCATAAGAGGAACTCATCTCCTGAAGCATCTGCTGCTGTGTCTGAGCCATGGCTACCTGTGACTCCAGTGTCTGCTGCTGTGACCTCATAATATCCTGGTGGCTCCTCATCAAGCGAGCCTGCTGCTGTGAAATATATCTCATCTCGGTCCTCCAGTCTGGATCCCTAGCAGCCCATGGATCCCAGGCACCTGTGTCCGGAGCCCCCTGTGCCGGGCCCTGATGAGCCCAGGCTCCATCCCCAGCCTGCTCACCATCATGCTGTGGTGCCTGATGGGGGTCCTCAAAGTGTCCAAACTGATCATCATGTGGCTCCTCCTCTTGCTCCTCCTCCTCGTTATCCTCATCCTCTTCCTCATCTAATCCCTCATGCTCCATAGGCTGAGGCTCCCCTTGCAGCTCCTGCATATCTATACTCATCCTCCCTAGTGCGGCTTCAGTGATGATAACAGAGGGATGGTTAGAAAGTGTCACATAATCCTCATCATGCAAATCCACCCCGAACCAGCGGAAAACTATGGTCCATAAGTTCCCAAAACAAATATTGGAGTGCCTTGCTCCCCTGAAGATCTGGTACTGCTGTAAGATGGTTCTCGCCCAGTTTATTTGTATGCCCCCAAAAATAGCATAAGTAGCGGCCTTAACAACTACTGGGACTCTGTCAAACCCATGATTCTGCCCCGCAATATTATATTGCAATATCCTGATCACAAACCTAGCTAGGGGGCGCAAGTGCGTACTATCCCATTGCCTATCCAGTCCATTAAAAAAAATCCTTCCCCATACATTCAAATCATCCATCTCCAGGTCATTTATATCAAGTCCCGTACCCCGGATATTCAAAATTTCCCCAAATTGGACCTCATTCATAAATATATGGGTACCCTTAACCCATGAACCATAAGTTATCAAACCATTATCATCCACATCAATTTGCAAACGAGCATCAAAAAGTCTTACCATACGCTTGTAGCCTCTCCTCTCGGCTGTGTGCGTATCCAGAATATGAATAAGACCCGCATTAACAAACAAGCTTTCCACGGCGGTTCCCGCAAAATCCGCAAACCTCACCGGTCGGCCTAGAAGCAAATTCCTAGTGGCAAGCTGCATGTAGTGCTCAATTATCCCTGGTTGCTCGTCACACCACTCAACCTCTTGCGCGGTTAGTTGAGGGTAAAGCTCGTAGGGATTGGGTTGATTGGCCATGGCGATTTGAGCACGAATTGGAAGAGGGGAACTATAGATCCGGATGGAGAGGGTCTCTAGCTTCGATTTGAGTTTAATTTTACGAAGAACGGTGGAGAAACGAGGTGATGGGAGGTGGTGGAGTTGGGAGATTTTCGGTTTTGGCTGGGAGGGAAGGAGAAGGGAATTGGGGATTATGAGCTGAAGCTCTCGGCCTTCGGGCTTATATATTTTTTTTTCCCTGCAGGCTCGACGTGTCGACAGCCCTGTCGACAGGGGGGGGGGGGGGCATGTCGACGGCCCTGTCGACAGGCCTGTCGACTGGTCCCTACTCTTTTTTTTTTCTTGCCTTGCCTTGCCTTGCCCTGCCATCCTTCCATTTCCTTATTTCCTCCTGACTCAATTCCATTTTCTCGAGAACCATTCCCCCATCATAAAGAAAACACTCTTCTAACTCAAAAACTACTTGTAACCAAAGCCAACGTGACTATCGATGGGAGAGAGAAGGGAAAAGAGGATTCAACTAATAAAAAAAGGACATTGCTAATGGCTTTTGGGGAATAACTTCTAAAACAAAGTTTTTCTTGAAAAATGCTTCTTTGTAAACGGTTTTTTCAAAAATTTTCAGAAGGTCTTTAAAACTTTTGCCCAGCCTGGTAACCTTCTGCTCTGATACCAAATGTAACACCCCGCCTCCGCTAGGGTCACTCGCAAGGGAATGCACTAGCTTTAGAGGGGCATTATTGGTAAACATGCACAGAAATATCACAGGACAGAACATATATAAATAGCGGAAGTAAAATCAAACTTTCATAAGCATGGATAAATAAGGTCTAAAGCCTTTTACATCAGAGTACATCAAAACCTGTCTTGCAATAGTAGAGAAGCATAAAGACTTTTTAATAAATTATTCCCCAAATAAAACAGTAAAGTAGCCATAGCCAAGAAAGTCCAAGCCATCCATGATGACCTTCAAACA
Source organism: Allium sativum (assembly GCA_030737875.1). Classification (NCBI taxonomy): domain Eukaryota; kingdom Viridiplantae; phylum Streptophyta; class Magnoliopsida; order Asparagales; family Amaryllidaceae; genus Allium; species Allium sativum. The sequence continues at coordinate 413,979,140 of CM060923.1, read as the reverse complement.
GAAGAAGTACGAACCAAACAGCATTGTTTCCTCCCTGTAACCTGGGGGGGGGGGAACGGAAGAAAAGAGGCGAAACAAAACGGGTCAGTCAAAAAGACTGAGTAAGTCCTATCTGCTTCCAGTATAAAAACAGGTAAAGGTAACATGACATGCATAAACTGAAAGTAAACATAAGGATAACTACAAGATAGATAAACTAAGCCAGGGTAGCCGGTTGACTCCTGTGGCAAGGTGAACTGAGGTATCATGACGACTATGGTGTTATGATAAGCCAAGGTATCACATCACTAGACCTCTATCGCGTACATTATCCCAAGGTATCTGCCCCGTCTAACATTCCCCGGTATCTATTATGTATATCCTTCCTAGTTCTAACACATATATCTGCTCTACACCCTCCGCCCTAGTATCCCAGCCTTGTTATGTGTTAACCAGGAATGTCCCTTACTCAAAGTCATGTAATGGTCCATGTCAACCTAATATATCGCATGTATATAGGTTACTCAAGTCATATGTTTCTTTCCATGTATATAGGTTCAGTCCTTTGCCGTACTTCGTACGGGCTTCCTCATGTCGTATTATCCTTGGAATCGTTTGGACTGTCACCCTTATTCTAGCTAGGCTCTTCCATATGAATCATCGTTTGAACTACTAGGACCTACGCCACCTAGCACCACTAGGGATTACGCTTACCTATTGCACGCTTTCGTATTTCGGTTTGGGTTAAACCACCTAGGCCACTAGGGATCACGCTAACCCTCAACCGCGCCCTTTTTCCCACGCATTCGTCGTGAATCGTTTTTCTACCATTGTATGCACATGTATCACATCGTGCCATCCGAGTCCTGTCACAGGGCAAACCAAGAAATACAGGACTCGGTCGGGAGCTTTAGATTTATCTGCCGATGCAGATACTAAGGTCTGCTTTTCTACACGTGGCTATGGTCCCACGAGACCCCTCCCTCAACTAGTGAAAGGCAACACAAGAGAAAATCTTGCATGAGAACTACACTCCGGCCAGCCCACATCCTACGGCCTACCTCACCCATAATTAGATAGCAATTATGGTCTGTTGGGTGTTCCCTGCCTTTCCGTACGTATACGCTTGACTCAAAATGGTAGATGATCGACGAACTTGCTATCTCGGGCACCTTATGTATTCGTCGACTCACTGCTATCCACCCCAGTCTTTAGGTCGCTCGCATAGCAACCAAGGCATATTCTTGGTTCTTCTACCGCAGACCTCAACCTCCCGTGAGCCTAGTATAATGACCTGGCAGCTCACGGAGGGATCCCAAGAATATCCTCACGTTCCCCGAAGCCGCTGCTTCGTCACCCAGTTCGTTGGAGCCTTTATCTGAATCAGATAGCCTGCTCCTATACGCATACTTAAACGTTGACCTAACGTATCAGGTTACTAATCTACCTAAGAAGTGGTCAAAATCTCCTTGACTAAGGATTATTACTTAGTTTCCCTTAACTAAGGTTTACCACTTAGCCATATTTCTCTTATCCTTGTTAACTATGGTCATTTACCCAATCCTCCGAATTGGGGTTTGTCTAGTGGGTTAAGTGTTACTTAAGAAAATTTACTTAACCTTATCAAGTTATCATGTTGGATTGATTAAGTGTTAGTTAACCTAATCCCGTCCACTAGTCGTCGTTAGGCAAATCAAGTTACTTAACCTAACCAGCCCCGTCATGTTTTGTTAGGTATCTTTAGCCTAATCAAATTACTTAACCCATTTGTCCATGTCATATTTGGTTAAGTCTCATTAATCAAATTAACTTAACCCTATTATGTGGCATTAATTATTTAATGCACCCCAACCTCTCACATTAGACTTTGTTGAGGTTACTAGTTAAGCCGGGCGGGTCCGGGTAGATTTACACCACAACTTGGTCTAACCTCGGGTTCAAGCACAACATGACCAACTTCTCACATTGAGTCCTATTGTTTGCAACTACTAGTTAGGCCGGTCGGTTCCGGGTAGTTTTACGTTGCAAACTCAACCCAACCTCGAGTTGGCCACTTTCATGTTTAGTCTAGTATCATGTTCATAGTTAAGTTTTCAAGCAATTGGGTAGACCTAACTTAATAGGTAAATTCCCAATGGGTAGACCTAACTTAATAGGTAAATTCCCAAGCTTATGTTTTTATGCATACTTACATGTCAACTTCCATGTTACATTACAAGTTATGTTTTCAAGTATTCACATGTCATATTTATCGTCGCATGTTATCATGTTTATACCCCTTTTTCCAAATTATGGTTCATGCCCAGTTTAGCTCGCCTAACATATTTTCATATAACTTCACGTTAAGTTTTTCATGCTACAATCGCGCTTGTATATCCTCAACCCAAATCGTGTTCCAACGCAAGAATAGACGAGTCACATCGCAAAGGTACTATGCTACACAACGACCCCAAACATGCATAGCATCATGAGGGTTTGGCTTAAGACATATATAGGTTCATAAAGGTTTGGCCACAAGCATGCATAACATGAAAACAAAGGGAATTGGCCATAAGTATGCATAATGTCATAAAGGATTTGGCCACAAACTTGCATGTTAACACTAGGGGTTTAGGTTCATAAACATGCATAAGCCCCAAACTATAATCTTAGCCAATGTTTCACAAGTAGAAATGGTTCCTAAAGGTTCATGCTAGCATTTCATGCATAAAGATCCAAACTTGCAAGTTAAACTAGGTTATGCATAGCATGAGAGGCATGATTAAGTCACTCACATGGCCTAAAACCATAAACATGAACACAAGAGGCAAGGTAAGGCTCATATAGGTTCGCATAATCATGTTTAGCCACATTTTATCCCATGTCATTATCAAAACTACCGTTTCCATCTAAAAGTAGCTAGAACTTACATAGTATGGCAAGAGGACTAGGAGCATGAATCGTTTTGGCGAAGAAAGGTGGCTCCTTTGATGAAGATCCGTCATGAAACTCGCATAGCAACGTTGATTTGGTCTCTATTTGGTGTAGCAAGCTTCCTCCTCTTGATTTGGACCCGATTTGAATGCATAGGCTCTAGGGATTGGAGATGGAGGCCATGATCAAGATTGATTTTGGCAGCACTTAGTTGCTAGGTTTGATTTTTAGGGATTTAGGTTAGGTTTAGGGTCTTTTTATAGAGATTAGGATAGTTTTAGGCCCTAGGATTAGATCTAGGGTTAATCTAGGCCACAGAAATCGTCACAGGCCCATCAGACCAGACCCAGACTGCATCCAGGTGCACCAGGCCACAAAACACGGAGTTGTGTTTTTGGGCCCAGTCGACACCCAAGTCGACAGCCCTGTCGACTTGGGGTCTGGGGTGTCGACAGCCCTGTCGACTCCCCTGTCGACATGGGCTTTGGCGGGAAAATCCCCGCCTACCCCAAAATTTGAACTTCCTAAGTGATTTTCAAACTCGAAAACCCTGAAAATTTCGACGGATCATAACTTGGTCATATGGATTCCGATTCTCGAAAACTCGGACTCTATTTCGCGTATTTTTCCGAGACGAACGCAATGGCATATCCCGTTTACCTTAATTCTAGAAGTATAAACAGAATATCTTTTATCTTCATGCTTCACTGGTTTATATGCTTTGCGTATCATCGTATACGTATGTAAATTTCTTACTTTTTAAAATGTAAACATACGGGGTGTCACATAAACATGCATAACATGTTGGACTTGCATAACTTAGCATAGTGAATCTTGCATAAACATGCATAACTTGTTAAACTTGCAAATCATGGCATAGTGAACTTGCATAAACATGCATAACTTGTTAAACTTGCAAATCATGGCATAGTGAGCATGCATAACTTATCAAACATGTGTAACATGGCATAGTGAACTCGCATAAGCATGCATAACTTATTAATCATGCATAACATAACATAGTGAACTCGCATAAGCATGCATAACTTATTAAACACGCATAACATAGCATAGTGAACTCGCATAAGCATGCATAACTTATTAAACATGCATAACATAGCATAGTGAACTCGCATAAGCATGCATAACTTATTAAACATGCATAAATCCCAACTTTCATCACATATTAACTTTAGAGTTTCTAAAATGAAGGTAAGAGGGCTTACAAATATTTTGAAGACACAAATCTACTAATAAAGATTGAGAAGCCCTTTATGCAAGCATATAAAAACCCAAAACAAAGCTCCAATTAACAAAAATCCCAAAAACTCTAGCTTAGCAATTAAAGCTTGCAACTTGATGATGTATGCAAGCTAATGATCATTCATACAACTTATAAATGCTTGTATGAACATCAAAATCTTCATAGGAATGATTTTTGAAGAGGGTGGAGGCTAGGGTTTTTAGGTGGAGGCCATTTGAGAATTCAATTTGACATAGTTTGGTTGCTAGAATGAATAATGAGTGATTTAGGGTAGGATTAGGGGCTTATTTATAGAAGATTAGAGTGTTTTTAGCCCTAGGATTAACCCTAGGTTAGTTTAGGTCCGTCAGATTTCAGAATTCTCTAGAACCAAGCCACAAGACCAAGCCCAAATTAAAATGGTGCGCCAGGCAAAACTGCCCGGCCACCCCGTGTCGACAGGGCTGTCGACAGGGCAGTCGACACCCTTAGACCCCTGTCGACATGCTTGTCGACATGGGGGTCTTGGCAGGAGTTTTCCCGCCTGACGCCAGTTAGCCCTAATCCTTGTTTTTAATTTAAAATTTAAATCTGTTTTTACTATGGAAATTTCTGAAAACTTCAATGGGCCTTAACTGGGTCATACGGACTCCGATTTTCGAAAACTCGGACTCTATTTCGCGTATTTTTCCGAGACGAACGCAATGGCATAGCCCGTTTCCCTTGATTCAGATTTTAAATTAAATTCTGCCTCGATTTATGTTATAACAGGTTATTGAAAATACGGATTGTTACAGATTTGGAATTATGTCCAAATCAAATTTGGAAAAGGTCGTTGTAAATGCAGTTCGATGGACGTTTATGGAAATCGATTGTACAGGCCTTGATATAATTAGTAAAAATATCAATAATTAGTGTAAAATCATAAGAATTGATTTGGAAAGAATTGGGATGAAAAATTCCATGTTTGAAAAGATAAAAATAGATTTTTATCGAAATGAACTAGTTATTAACTAGAATTATAATCCAATATAATTTAATAAATAAACTGGATTTGAAATATTTTTAAAAATAACCAGAATTTCCAATATATAAAAAGGAATGGATTTGAATCGAAATTGTCTTCGAAATATTTCGATGTTGGATTTCGTGATTATACAGATATTGTTATGGAAATTTGAAAGATATATTTATATCGTTATTTCCAAAAAGATATTTGTTGGTTGTAGTATTTGATATTGAATATAAGCCGATATATTTTCTATTCGGAGCCTTGTATTTAATATCAAATGGGATTTTGGGTTTGTCTTGAACGGTGTCTTCAGTAACACTGTTCTTGAACCCCATGTGAGAAGAATAAATCTTTTAATTAAGATTGTTAGAGTTTCCAATTATATTTAATAGTTGGAATAAAATGGAATGTGAATTGGGTTTATCGTGAACTGTATTTTCAACGACATTCGTTCTTTAACCCGATTTACAGTGAAATGTGATTTGGAATTTATAAATCTTTTGTTAAGATTTAAAGGAAATTTTCCAAAGTGAAATTTTCCAATTTAATAGAATAAATTGGAATGGAATTAGATTTGGTAATAATCGAAGTGGACTTCTGTGGAGGAAGACTGTTACTATATGTGGAATTTAAGGGGCTTTGCCGTTATTCCATTTATAATATTGGTTTGATATGGAAGTTCATATCGATTATAGATATTGATCTGTTTTCCGTAAAAATTCCATAATTGATGGAATGTGATTTTGGGTTTATAGTGAATTGTGTTTTAAATGACATTAGTTCTTTAACCCATTTAAAGACATGATTTATTTCCTGAATGCGAAAAATCATTAAGTTATGATAGTTGGAAATTTAAACTGAATTAGAGTTTTAATGAATCTTTGATTAGATTGAAAAGTGAATTTGATAACTAAAATTATCAAATTCAAAAAATGATCGAGAATGGAGTATCACCAGTTTTGCTCCAGGCTATAGTTAAATATTTAATTAGATTTGAATGCGAACTGGTAATTAATTTTACCAATAACACCGCGGTGTTAGATATGAAGTATTTCCAGTTTTGCTTCATGGGATGAATAGGTTAGGATTGTGAAATTAAACAAATGATTACTTCGGTAAGGATCGCTAATCCCGACTAGTTTGGATAAACCATAATTTGGTTTGAATCGGAATCCACAAGAATATTAAAGAATAAATTGAAAGGATTTATCTTTGATAAAATTAATGGGAACCTTTCCCAAAGTATAAGAATATTTGAATAAAGGAATATTCTGGAATGGAATGAGGCGTATGTTGTGTTTTTTATAGCACTTGTGTAACACCCCGTGTATTCTCTAACTGTGAAACTCACAAATTAAAGTATAACTAATTTCAAATCAAAGAATTAAGGGAAACGGGATATGCTATTGCGTTCGTCTCGGAATTCTGCTAGAGATAGAGTCCGAGTTTGCGTAAAACGGATATCGTATGAAGAAGATATGGACGAACGAAGTTGGGCGAAAAACCAGAAAACGGGTCAGAATGCACTGGCGCACTTGGGAAGTGCGCCAGAACAAAAATGAACTGGCGCACTTGGGAAGTGCGCCAGTGCATTTTTCGCCTGGCGTACCTGCCAAGTGCGCCCAGGTCAGTATATGCTGGCTGGTCAGGTCTTGGTTGGCCTGGTCTGTGTTTGGTCGATTTTCTGAGCCTTGCCTTGTCACTAAGGCTAGGTGTCAGCTCCTGATTGGCCTCTCCTTCAAACAAACGGCTATTATTGAATCAAGCTCCATCGACGGTCTAAATCAACTTGCAAACATTATAAAAAGGACCTAAGACCTAGCCTAAATCATAGTATCTCATTTTAGCCTCAGGCCGCCGCCATTAAACCTAGAGCTCTGAATTAAAAATACAAAGAACAAAGTTATAGAAGATGAAGGACGATTCTTGAAGGCTACAACTAGAAGCTACAACAACTACGACGCTTTAGACAACGAATTTGGAGCTATTTAATTTGGGATTTTTATTTGGATTATTTGCTTCATATTGTAAGTTCTATGTTACTTTTTAGGCAAAAACGCTAAAACAATATAGACATGCCATGAATTGAAACCGGATTTAGGAACTTTTTTTAATCCATGTTTATATTGTTTATCTTTGAATTATAATTTGGGATATTGCTATGGCAACGTTGCAAGTTAAACTTGTCATGATTTTGATGTTGTTATGAATCACTTGGGCTTAATTGTTTGGCAAGTTGGACTAATACATGTCCATGGAATCACTATGTTTACTTAAATCTTTATGTTGATTAAACCATGCCTATGATGCTAATTAAACCATGTCTATGACTATTTATGGAATTATGCCTGTGATGTTAATATACCCATCATGATTAATGAAAAATTGGGTATTGCTAGGATATGATGAAAAGTTGGAATCATTATGTTTATAATGTTAGGTATGTTAAAAATGCTAAATTGGAATCATTATGTCTATAATGTTAATTGAGAATCATTATGTTAAAAACGCTAAATTGGAATCATTATGTCTATAATGTTAGTTGAGAATCATTATGTTAAAAACGCTAAATTCGAACCATTATGTTTATAATGTTAGATGAGAATCATTATGACAAATAGGAATCATTATGTCTATGAGAATCATTATGTTAAAAATGCTAAATTGGAATCCACTATGCCTATTAGGATTACTACGCCTTTAATGTTTCATGTTTGTAATAAAATTATTATTATGCCCGCAATGATTATTATGCATATGATGTAAAGTTGAAATCATCATGTTAAATTAGGTTGGAATCATTACTATGCCAAGTTATCATCATGCTAGTATTGAAACCATGTGATATGTTATAGCCTGTTTATTATGCAAGTGATGTTGGAATTGTCACATATGCCTATCACATGTTTGGTGTTATTCCCCTCTATCTCTTGAATTGTTTATGCTTGAGAATGAAGTACGTTTATATACGTTGGGGATTCGATTGGGTAGAATGGGCAAAACTTGAATTAATTATAAGCATAAACTGTGAAATTTGGCATAAGTAGAACATGAAATATGGCACGAAAACTTGGCTTGAACATGCCATAACTTGACCTTAAAACATGCCTTAGTTGGGCACGAAATTGACATATGAACATGCTATGGAAATAGCACAAAATCTGATAAGAACATGGGCATGACTTTAGAAAACAAGAAAGTGGCCAACTCGAGGTAGGGTTGAGTTTGTAGTGTAAATCTGCCCGGAGCCGCCCGACAAATCCAGTTGCTACAAACAATAGGATCCAATGTGGGTAGTTGGTCACATCGCGCTTGAAACCCGAGGTTGGGTTGAGTTCATAGCGTAAACCTGCCCGGAACCGCCCGGCAAATCCAGTGGCTACGAACAACAAGATCCAATGTGAGTTGTTCGGTGCAGTAACGAATCAATTAATGCCAATTAGGGTTAAGTCATGAACATGAAAAGACAACTTAACCAACTTGAACACGATTTGTAGGGCTAAGTCATGAACTTGAAAACGACAACACTTAGCCAACTTGACATGACACGTAGGCGGGTTAAGTCGCGAACTGAAATGACATACTTAACCATCTTGACATGACTAGACTGGAAAAGGATTAAGTCACGAATTACATGACTTAATATGTTAGGCGGGATAGGTCACGAATTACATGACCTAATCTATTAGGCGAAACCCTAGACACGACCCCTTTCAGCAGTAACCCTCCAGATGTATCAAGGTACCCTGGGGCTAGGCCGGGTGGGGCACGATTACTGGGCTGATTGTAAGAGGAGAACGATGGCAGTGGGGTACGCCAGTGTAGGTTCGGTGGACTACGATCGTGCACGTATCCGGGGAAGACACTGGGTATCCGTAGATTTATCTGTGCATCTTGAATCGTGTCAGGGGTTGACACCCAAGGGCTGATACACCCGAAGGTAGACCCAGCACAGGTGACTATATTCGTGATTAGCCGTATGACACAGACACTTGATGAGCTAGAACTTGTAGGGAGCCGATCGACTAGATAATCGCTCCGTAGGACCCCGTACTTGGGTCAGACCCCGTTTTCAGGGTCATTTCATGATATTGGGCCGTGGGATTTATTTCGTGATTAACTAGTGACATGGGCTTAGTATACTAGTACGGTCGATGCAACGAATCTTGAACATGTGTTGCTTTATTTGACTTGTCTTGTGTAACGACCCGCAAATCCGAGCTATCTGAGTTGACTAAAAACACCACACGTCCAACTCAAATTGCACAGAAATACGACTCATTATTAGAAAGCAGTTAGAGGATGAGAAATAGAAAGAAAGAAATATTAGAATAGAAGAAAAACGAAGATCACAACTCACAGCGGAACGAATAAAATCTATTATATAACATATGCTTTGAAATACAAATCTGTTGGATACATATATACATACCATCATCAGAGTACACATAACATTTGATTCAGCGGAAGTAACTCTAAATAACTAACGTTGAGGCCTCCTGCTTCAAGCTCCTCCAAGTGTATCTGTAAAAGCCTGAAACACTTGACTGCCCGTACAAATTTGGGCACCCAAGAGTTTAGGGAAAACAAAACAAAATAAACTCTGGGTCAGTCATGGGACTGGTGTGAGTAAACTCCAACCACTTGCTTAACTTTAAAAATCCTTTCAAAAGAAAAGATAATAGTAAGACCAGCCCACACATAAACATGGACGGTTTTTACCTTACTATAACCCAAAACACTTTGATATCAAATCCAATGATATTATAATAATGTCTACATCAAGTAAATAACCACATAGTAGAACGCTTGCATCTCACGCTCCACATATATAGTATAAAATCAAAAACCGCATGGCACTTATTGGAGATTGGATTTCCAACATGACAAGGTATGGAACCACCTTCCGACTGTGTATCTCTAGAGAGGAATGCACTGGGTTCAACAAGAACATCTTGTAACCCGGCCCACACATGACCGACCACTCATTTCGCTTGAGTGTATCGAATGTATATCACCAACGGTTGGACTCAAACCACCGTTTCCCGAATGGGCAGAATCGATAGATTTAGAAACAAAAGGAATTTCTCTAGATAGGTGATTATACACCCTAATGGGTGCGACCCACATAGCCATGCTGCCTGCCCGATTTTTGTCCTTTCCCGGTTGTTGAGGCCTGAGGCTACGATCACTTACCATTCATTGATAACACAATCGCTTTGAATGCCACATTGTCAGATCCGTTAATCACTAGTTGAGTTTGCACAAATATTCTGGATATTATGCTAAGGGATAAATCCGTTGCAACCATATATATATTCATACAGGCCAACCCATTTGATCATTGGAAATACTCTGTCAGACATTCGTCCATTTAAGTTCGTTCTGGGATTGAACGACCCTGAAGGCACCATTTCTATTACTAGAAAAGCCCTTGCACTTCACTCCGTCTTCAATATATTCAGCATACTTGGTTCGCAACGCTTATGCCGATACGGAGTGGTTCTTCGGATAATAATCCAACCGGTCTCTCCATATTGACAACGATGGTCAAAACTTCGTTAGTCTGTGATTTAACTATCGAATAAAAACAAGTGTTCATCCAAACATATCAACAAATCACTGGGCTCTTTAATTAATATTTCATTAATTAAATCTCTTCTATATTCTCTTATCAATATTTGTTAACCAAATATTTCAATAACCATATTGGCCCTTTACGCTATTTTTGATTTCGTTTCCTTGTCGAATTCTATATATATCGATATATAGATTTCTAATTGTCAAATTTCTTAAAAATATTCTAACTCCTTAAATTCCCGGAAAAATTCGCCATAACCTCCCCTGTATCGGGAGCATCGGGAAATTTCAAATAGCTTTCCCGGTCCTTCTAATCTCAAAAAGAAAAAGAAGAAGCCAAGCGGCTAGCCGATACGGCGCATAAAACCCATATATGAATTTAAACATGTACCTTTTTGTCGGGCACATAAATAAAAATCTTCATATACTCCATCCCATATCTGTTTAACACCTGTTCACCTATTTCCAATTCAATTCAACACTATCTAATCGTTTGAATTCAGTTCCGCCCATTTATTCTTTAAATCGGCCATTTTGCCTATTTTACTCCTTTGTTTGAACATAGCAGTTTCAAACAAAATATTTAACTCGTTCATAACCAAATTGAATTTCAATTTCAATTCTAGTTCTCTTTTCTATTTCGAATATAAATTCTCAAATCGAATTCACTTATTTAAGGCCCAATATTAATTCGAAATCTCATTAACTAATTTCTATTCGAATTAGTTAACTCTATTCAATAAATCAAAAATCTGATTTTTGTTTCAAAAATCAACTCATTACTCCACTGGAGTTCTCATATGTTTTATAACTCAAATCTGGATTTTTCTAAATAGAAATTTCGATTTTTATTTGCTTAAAATCCTTAAATATCATTAAATAAACCGTTATGGTTTTATAATGGTTCTGGCGCTGCTTTTCTGAAAATTTGATTTTTACATAACTCAAAATCTATACGACGAAATTCAGATTTTTCTCTTTCATTTGAAAACTATTATCAAACCGGTCCTGACGTTTCTTGTTTCAAAGAATTTCGACTTCAATTGAGTCCTGTATATTCGATTGAAGTTCGAATCGCTATTTTACGAACTGCAGCGCTGCGGCGAATTCGTTTTAATTATATTTATATATATATAAACTTTTAAACTTCTAAACTTCTTTAAAAAGAATTCAACTCCATTTAACTCTGCTTGATTTAAATTCAAATCTCACTTTTATTTGAATTCTAAATTCGAATTCCAATTCCTTTTCTATTTGATATTTAAATTCAATATTTGAATTTCTATTTGAATTCCCTTATTCAAACTCTATATTTAAATTCCATTTGAACTTTCTATATTCCAATTTCTATATTTGAATTCTATTGGAATTCAAATATTCAAACTCCTTTTAAATTCTATATTCAAAATTCCATAGTTTAAAACCCATTTGGATTTCATATTCAAATCCCATAGATCAAATCCTATTTGAATTCAATTTGAATCTCTTACATTCAAATTTCATTTTTCATTTCCGACCCCATTTGAATTTCAAATATTCAAATTCATTTTCAACACCATTTGAATTTCTAATATTCAAATTCATTTTCAACACCATTTGAATTTCTAATATTCAAATTCATTTGAATTCCCTTGAATTCAAATTCCATTTCAAAACTATTTGGATTTCCTATTTTGAAATCCTAATTCAATCCTACTTTGAAATCCTACTTTCAAAGTTTATTTCAAATTTTATTTTTAAATCTCATATTCAAATTTCTACTTGAATTTCTATATTCAATTCCATGTTCAAATTCAACACTTGAATTTCTATTTCAAATCTCAATTCAAATTTCATATTTAAATTCCATTCAAATCTCTATTCAAATTTCACATTTGAATTCTTCTTTGAAATACTATATTTCAAATTCTATTCAAATCCTTCTTTGAAATTCTATATTTCAAATTCTATTTTGAAATTCTACATTCAAATCTCTATTTGAATTTCTTTATTAGAATTCCTTTGAATTCAAATTTTACTTTAATTCCTTGAATTCAAATTCTATTTTTCATTCTAATTTCATCTATTCAAGTTCTATTTGAACTTCTATTTGAATTTCTAATACTCAATCCCCTTTTAAAATTCAAATAGTTAAAATCCCTATTAAAATTCAAATGTTATACTCAAATTTCATTTGAGTTATATATTTAAAAATTTCATTTCACATCCTGTTTTGAAATTTCATTTCAAAATTCCAATTTCACGCTTGTATTTCTATTTCTGAATTATCAAATGATAATTCTTTTTACTTCATTTATAACTTCGTTATAAAAGAACTTTTTCTTAAACTTCGTTTATAAAGAAACTACTTGTCTTATTTTTCAAAACAAGTTTTATATTTTATTTACATTTAAAATTCAAATTCTATTTAAAAATAGAATTGTCCTTTTTAAATTTCCAATATCCTTCCCCGATAGTTTTTAAATATCATTACTTAAGCCCAGTGATATTTAAACACACAAAGCAACCAATTATTTATTTTTCTAACACATCATATATAACAATATATATGCAAACAAATAAACAAACAGATAATATATTTTTGAGGAATCCAGTTGGATTCCTCCAACCTGTTTTTCCTGCATCCACAGATGTTAGCACATAAATAATACCCATTCTGCTTCGTGGCAGAATATCGCGGTATAGAAGGTCATCCACTAATCATAGCGTGGGGCGTATAGGGTAATCATCCGCTATGAAACTGCGGGCATCCGCTAATGAGACTGCGGGAATCCAACCAATCAATCAACCCAATATATATATATAGCCTAAATAACTAATATATATAAAACAACCATAAAACATTCACACAAGCAACAAACAATTATTTTTAATGAAATAAAAATAATTCTAAAGGTGAGTGAGATTTACTCACCGGAATTTGCAGTTGTTGAATATCCTGTATATTTCCATATTTCCCAGCTATGCATTTATTCGAACTATCTCAATTGAATTCATCTCACCTATGATAATCAATTTAAATTTATTGATTAAACATTTATTTATTTAAATTAACTATTTAAACGAATAAATAACTTTCCTATATTTTTCCTTCTTTTAAATGGTTATTAACTGAAATTTTACTTAACAAATAAAATTAACTTACATATCTTTAAACACAAATATGTGTATATGTTATGACTACTGGAATAACAAATCTTAATTATTATATTCTTACCATTTTTATTTATTTTTTTGAGCATTGCCATGAATCTAACTAATTCATAAATAATTTCATTTTAAGTAGATTGCCAATTGTATAAATTAATTTCAGTATTATCTAAAAAAAATAAATGAATTACCTTAATCCATAGGGTCTTGGCTCTACAGCAAAACAAAATTCGAATTCCCTTCAGTCTCGTGAACGAGGCCAACTCCGAACTTCCCAGCATCGATTCTTGAAACCTCAACCTCGGCAATCTTTGAAGAACCCATCGAACTTCCTTAGTTTGAACCCCTCATCAACTCTGTCATCATCAGTATTGAACACAGTGATACCCCTTCGAACGCGCAACCAAAGTTCAGCTCGCCTCCCTTGAAATCGTGGTGTGCTTCATTCCTCCAATCGCAACCCCTCCCTGGTCCGAACTCAAAACGATTCGCACCCTTTTTCCCCATATCCTTGAATGAATTCGCGAGCGCCTTATTACCCCAAAAATCCGAAGCCGTCGAACATCGATCCTCCCTGACAACATCACTCTCGATTCTGGTTTATGGGAGCGGAGACTATCGTATGAGAAGAGGAACTAACGTCTTCAATTTGGATTGGGTTCCCGATTTATATTGCGATGTTTTGATTTGAGATGGTATTAGCAAATGAAAGGGGTGCGTGGTTTTATAGCTGAAGAGAGAAGACAGGGAGTACATTGTCATTAAAATCGTGTTTCCCAGATAACAAAGGCAGAAGACAAATTCTTCAGCTCGATGCAAGGTAGGTTGCGCGGTTTTCAGTTTCTAGGTCCGCTGGGTGAAGTAATAGGTCGGCTGTTAAGGATTGAAAGGATTTTATTTAAATTTTATTTATATTAAAACTAAAATATCTCGTCACCCCTAACTCGAAACCCTTAACCGCTATTTAACCGTAACGACTGATGTTCTCGGATTATGATGTTAATTTGAACTCCACGGGACTGATTCTGAAATTTTAAATTCAACTGTATAGAACAGAAAACAATTTAAATTAACGGTTAAATATATAAATAGATTTCAGATAATAAAATTTCACGAAAATAAATTATTATTACTATTTTAATTCAAACAGAATTTATATTAATCTACTGAACTGTTTTTCAATTCAGTTTTAACTGTGAATTAAACTGCTTGTTAATAACTCGATATATTCAAAATTATATCCTATGTCGATTATTTAATAGATAAATTCAATATAAAATTCATTTATATTCCCAATTAAATATTTAAAACCATACTAAATATTTAAAATAAACTGTTCAAAAATCTGGGTCGTTACATTCTTCACCCTTAAAATAATTTCGTCCTCGAAATTGCGAAGGTAAGATAATGGTGCAAATCCATTACTTTTCACAACTTCTTTATGTTGAAACTCGCCTCTTCATATTTCAACAAATTTTAGTTCTACCAAAACATTTGGTTTCTCATTCACATGCATTCAAATTGATTCTAAATCAATTCATTTACTTCGATTTACTTTCTTAAGTTAAATTCTAATTCCAGAATTCAAATCCCCGGGTTTTCATTTCAAATCCTTTCGAAACCATATAAATATATAAACATGTATTTATAATCATTTCAAATTCAAAACATTTGAATTTTCCAAAACAACTTGTTTTCTTTAAAACAAATTCCCATCAAAAAATTTCTAAAGTTGCGATCCATCACTTAGAACTCGAAAATGAACACTGATGATGTCGCGACCATTATCAGAATCATTTCCCAGCCACTGAAGTGAGTTCAGTGCTTCATCACTTTTAAAATCCATCTAAAATGATTTTAAATCAAAAATCCTTTCAAAACAAAGTCATATTATTTTAATATACTTTGAAAAATATTTTCCAACTTCCCAGGATTTTGAATTCTTAATTCTGGTTTGAATTTAATTCTAATTCATCCCATTTGTATATTTAATCCCTATACAAATTCTATTTTGGTTATAATTAACCATTCTGATTTTATAATCTCATTTGATTATAATCCTAACAATCAACACATCCATATAATATAATAATTTCACAAAATTATTCCTTCTATATCAAAATAGAAATTTTGGGTAAAATTATTTCATTTACCCACTTTAAAGCAATATCGTGTTCAATCTTCTGTTCAAGTGTTTAGAAATTCCTATCGACGTCGTGGCGTCCCACGATTCGACCAGAATCCATAAACCACTCAACAGACAAGCCAACACAATATAAAACAATTTTATATCAATTTACAAATACGCTCTCTCGTATATACACTCAACTCATTCTAGGGTACTACTGACCCTATCTCTAATGAGCACATGCCACACAAGCCTAGGTGTTCGCTCAACCTAAGCTCTGATACCAACTGTAACGACCCGCAAATCCGAGCTATCTGAGTTGACTAAAAACACCACACGTCCAGCTCAAATTGCACAGAAATACGACTCATTATTAGAAAGAAGTTAGAGGATGAGAAATAGAAAGAAAGAAATATTAGAATAGAAGAAAAACGAAGATCACAACTCACAGCGGAACGAATAAAATCTATTATATAACATAAGCTTTGAAATACAAATCTGTTGGATACATATATACATACCATCATCAGAGTACACATAACATTTGATTCAGCGGAAGTAACTCTAAATAACTAATGTTGAGGCCTCCTGCTTCAAGCTCCTCCAAGTGTATCTGTAAAAGCCTGAAACACTTGACTGCCCGTACAAATTTGGGCACCCAAGAGTTTAGGGAAAACAAAACAAAATAAACTCTGGGTCAGTCATGGGACTGGTGTGAGTAAACTCCAACCACTTGCTTAACTTTAAAAATCCTTTCAAAAGAAAAGATAATAGTAAGACCAGCCCACACATAAACATGGACGGTTTTTACCTTACTATAACCCAAAACACTTTGATATCAAATCCAATGATATTATAATAATGTCTACATCAAGTAAATAACCACATAGTAGAACGCTTGCATCTCACGCTCCACATATATAGTATTAAATCAAAAACCGCATGGCGCTTATTGGAGATTGGATTTCCAACATGACAAGGTATGGAACCACCTTCCGACTGTGTATCTCTAGAGAGGAATGCACTGGGTTCAACAAGAACATCTTGTAACCCTGCCCACACATGACCGACCACTCATTTCGCTTGAGTGTATCGAATGTATATCACCAACGGTTGGACTCAAACCACCGTTTCCCGAATGGGCAGAATCGATAGATTTAGAAACAAAAGGAATTTCTCTAGATAGGTGATTATACACCCTAATGGGTGCGACCCACATAGCCATGCTGCCTGCCCGATTTTTGTCCTTTCCCGGTTGTTGAGGCCTGAGGCTACGATCACTTACCATTCATTGATAACACAATCACTTTGAATGCCACATTGTCAGATCCGTTAATCACTAGTTGAGTTTGCTAATATTCTGGATATTATGCTAAGGGATAAATCCGTTGCAACCATATATATATTCATACAGGCCAACCCATTTGATCATTGGAAATACTCTGTCAGACATTCGTCCATTTACGTTCGTTCTGGGATTGAACGACCCTGAAGGCACCATTTCTATTACTAGAAAAGCCCTTGCACTTCACTCCGTCTTCAATATATTCAACATACTTGGTTCGCAACGCTTATGCCGATACGGAGTGGTTCTTCGGATAATAATCCAACCGGTCTCTCCATATTGACAACGATGGTCAAAACTTCGATAGTCTGTGATTTAACTATCGAATAAAAACAAGTGTTCATCCAAACATATCAACAAATCACTGGGCTCTTTAATTAATATTTCATTAATTAAATCTCTTCTATATTCTCTTATCAATATTTGTTAACCAAATATTTCAATAACCATATTGGCCCTTTACGCTATTTTTGATTTCGTTTCCTTGTCGAATTCTATATATATCGATATATAGATTTCTAATTGTCAAATTTCTTAAAAATATTCTAACTCCTTAAATTCCCGGAAAAATTCGCCATAACCTCCCCTGTATCGGGAGCATCGGGAAATTTCAAATAGCTTTCCCGGTCCTTCTAATCTCAAAAAGAAAAAGAAGAAGCCAAGCGGCTAGCCGATACGGCGCATAAAACCCATATATGAATTTAAACATGTACCTTTTTGTTGGGCACATAAATAAAAATCTTCATATACTCCATCCCATATCTGTTTAACACCTGTTCACTTGTTTCCAATTCAATTCAACACTATCTAATCGTTTGAATTCAGTTCCGCCCATTTATTCTTTAAATCGGCAATTTTGCCTATTTTACTCCTTTGTTTGAACATAGCAGTTTCAAACAAAATATTTAACTCGTTCATAACCAAATTGAATTTAAATTTCAATTCTAGTTCTCTTTTCTATTTCGAATATAAATTCTCAAATCGAATTCACTTATTTAAGGCCCAATATTAATTCGAAATCTCATTAACTAATTTCTATTCGAATTAGTTAACTCTATTCAATAAATCAAAAATCTGATTTCTGTTTCAAAAATCAACTCATTACTCCACTGGAGTTCACATATCTTTTATAACTCAAATCTGGATTTTTCTAAATAGAAATTTTGATTTTTATTTGCTTAAAATCCTTAAATATCATTATATAAACCGTTATGGTTTTATAATGGTTTTGGCGCTGCTTTTCTGAAAATTTGATTTTTACATAACTCAAAATCTATACGACGAAATTCAGATTTTTCTCTTTCATTTGAAAACTATTATCAAACCGGTCCTGACGTTTCTTGTTTCAAAGAATTTCGACTTCAATTGAGTCCTGTATATTCGATTGAAGTTCGAATCGCTATTTTACGAACTGCAGCGCTGCGGCGAATTCGTTTTAATTATATTTTTATATATATAAACTTTTAAACTTCTAAACTTCTTTAAAAAGAATTCAACTCCATTTAACTCTGCTTGATTTAAATTCAAATCTCACTTTTATTTGAATTCTAAATTCCAATTCCAATTCCTTTTCTATTTGATATTCAAATTCAATATTTGAATTTCTATTTGAATTCCCTTATTCAAACTCTATATTTAAATTCCATTTGAACTTTCTATATTCCAATTTCTATATTTGAATTCTATTGGAATTCAAATATTCAAACTCCTTTTAAATTCTATATTCAAAATTCCATAGTTTAAAACCCATTTGGATTTCATATTCAAATCCCATAGATCAAATCCTATTTGAATTCAATTTGAATCTCTTACATTCAAATTTCATTTTTCATTTCCGACCCCATTTGAATTTCAAATATTCAAATTCATTTTCAACACCATTTGAATTTCTAATATTCAAATTCATTTTCAACACCATTTGAATTTCTAATATTCAAATTCATTTGAATTCCCTTGAATTCAAATTCCATTTCAAAACTATTTGGATTTCCTATTTTAAAATCCTATTTCAATCCTACTTTGAAATCCAACTTTCAAAGTTTATTTCAAATTTTATTTTGAAATCTCATATTCAAATTTCTACTTGAATTTCTATATTCAATTCCATGTTCAAATTCAACACTTGAATTTCTATTTCAAATCTCAATTCAAATTTCATATTTAAATTCCATTCAAATCTCTATTCAAATTTCACATTTGAATTCTTCTTTGAAATACTATATTTCAAATTCTATTCAAATCCTTCTTTGAAATTCTATATTTCAAATTCTATTTTGAAATTCTACATTCAAATCTCTATTTGAATTTCTTTATTCGAATTCCTTTGAATTCAAATTTTACTTTAATTCCTTGAATTCAAATTCTATTTTTCATTCTAATTTCATCTATTCAAGTGCTATTTGAACTTCTATTTGAATTTCTAATACTCAATCCCCTTTTAAAATTCAAATATTTAAACTCCCTTTTAAAATTCAAATGTTATACTCAAATTTCATTTGATTTATATATTTAAAAATTTCATTTCACATCCTGTTTTGAAATTTCATTTCAAAATTCCAATTTCACGCTTGTATTTCTATTTCTGAATTATCAAATGATAATTCTTTTTACTTCATTTATAACTTCGTTATAAAAGAACTTTTTCTTAAACTTCGTTTATAAAGAAACTACTTGTCTTATTTTTCAAAACAAGTTTTATATTTTATTTCCATTTAAAATTCAAATTCTATTTAAAAAAAGAATTGTCCTTTTTAAATTTCCAATATCCTTCCCCGATAGTTTTTAAATATCATTACTTAAGCCCAGTGATATTTAAACACACAAAGCAACCAATTATTTATTTTTCTAACACATCATATATAACAATATATATGCAAACAAATAAACAAACAGATAATATATTTTTGAGGAATCCAGTTGGATTCCTCCAACCTGTTTTTCCTGCATCCATAGATGTTAGCACATAAATAATACCCATTCTGCTTCGTGGCAGAATATCGCGGTATAGAAGGTCATCCACTAATCATAGCGTGGGGGCGTATAGGGTAATCATCCGCTATGAAACTGCGGGCATCCGCTAATGAGACTGCGGGAATCCAACCAATCAATCAACCCAATATATATATATATATATATATATATATATATAGCCTAAATAACTAATATATATAAAACAACCTTAAAACATTCACACAAGCAACAGACAATTATTTTTAATGAAATAAAAATAATTCTAAAGGTGAGTGAGATTTACTCACCGGAATTTGCAGTTGTTGAATATCCTGTATATTTCCATATTTCCCAGCTATGCATTTATTCGAACTAACTCAATTGAATTCATCTCACCTATGATAATCAATTTAAATTTATTGATTAAACATTTATTTATTTAAATTAACTATTTAAACGAATAAATAACTTTCCTATATTTTTCCTTCTTTTAAATGGTTATTAACTGAAATTTTACTTAACAAATAAAATTAACTTACATATCTTTAAACACAAATATGTGTATATGTTATGACTACTGGAATAACAAATCTTAATTATTATATTCTTACCATTTTTATTTATTTTTTTGAGCATTGCCATGAATCTAACTAATTCATAAATAATTTCATTTTAAGTAGATTGCCAATTGTATAAATTAATTTCAGTATTATCTAAAAAAAATAAATGAATTACCTTAATCCATAGGGTCTTGGCTCTACAGCAAAACAAAATTCGAATTCCCCTCAGTCTCGTGAACGAGGCCAACTCCGAACTTCCCAGCATCGATTCTTGAAACCTTAACCTCGGCAATCTTTGAAGAACCCATCGAACTTCCTTAGTTTGAACCCCTCATCAACTCGGTCATCATCAGTATTGAACACAGTGGTACCCCTTCGAATGCGCAACCAAAGTTCAGCTCGCCTCCCTTGAAATCGTGGTGTGCTTCATTCCTCCAATCGCAACCCCTCCCTGGTCAGAACTCAAAACGATTCGCACCCTTTTTCCCCATATCCTTGAATGAATTCGCGAGCGCCTTATTACCCCAAAAATCCGAAGCCGTCGAACATCGATCCTCCCTGACAACATCACTCTCGATTCTGGTTTATGGGAGCGGAGACTATCGTATGAGAAGAGGAACTAACGTCTTCAATTTGGATTGGGTTCCCGATTTATATTGCGATGTTTTGATTTGAGATGGTATTAGCAAATGAAAGGGGTGCGTGGTTTTATAGCTGAAGAGAGAAGACAGGGAGTACATTGTCATTAAAATCGTGTTTCCCAGATAACAAAGGCAGAAGACAAATTCTTCAGCTCGATGCAAGGTAGGTTGCGCGATTTTCAGTTTCTAGGTCCGCTGGGTGAAGTAATAGGTCGGCTGTTAAGGATTGAAAGGATTTTATTTAAATTTTATTTATATTAAAACTAAAATATCTCGTCACCCCTAACTCGAAACCCTTAACCGCTATTTAACCGTAACGACTGATGTTCTCGGATTATGATGTTAATTTGAACTCCACGGGACTGATTCTGAAATTTTAAATTCAACTGTATAGAACAGAAAACAATTTAAATTAACGGTTAAATATATAAATCGATTTCAGATAATAAAATTTCACGAAAATAAATTATTATTACTATTTTAATTCAAACAGAATTTATATTAATCTACTGAACTGTTTTTCAATTCAGTTTTAACTGTGAATTAAACTGCTTGTTAATAACTCGATATATTCAAAATTATATCCTATGTCGATTATTTAATAGATAAATTCAATATAAAATTCATTTATATTCCCAATTAAATATTTAAAACCATACTAAATATTTAAAATAAACTGTTCAAAAATCTGGGTCGTTACATCTTGACTTATCATGATCACCTTAGTCTATCTTGTCCACCTTGACACCATTCTCAAGTTTAGTTCCAGTTCATACATGACATGATGTTTTAACCGTCTTTACACTGAAAGTCACTAGAACTTACTCAGTCTTTATGACTGACCCTTTTTCCTTTCGCCTCTTTTTCTTTCGTTTCCCCCCCCCAAGGTTCTCAGGGAGGAAACACTAGCTCTTAACTTGGATATCACTTGCTTTGGCTCAGCATGTATGGTTTGCTATGGCTGCTTCATTTTACTGCACTTGGGGAATAAGCTGTTTTTCTGTTTTTTGCTTCTTTGGCTATTATTACAAGACAGTTGTAATGAAGTTATTTGAAATGTTTGTAAAAGACATGGTTTATTTTGGAATGAAATGAAGTTCTGTTTTGCTCATAAATTCTTCCGCTGTTTACTTAATTATTTATTTATGTTCTGTCTTGTGATAATTCTGTGATGTTATCTCGATAATACCTCTCCAAAACTTGTGCATTCCCTTTGTGAGTGACCCTAGCGGAGGTGGGGTGTTACAACTTGTTTTTTATATATGCGAGTTCTTCAGGAAGACTGGATTTATCCCATTCTGAATAACTGATTCGAAGATGTGTCGAGGATGAAGACGTTGGTTGAAGACGGGAGGTCCTCACATCGTTTGGACGATTACCGATGTCTTGATTGGGCTGTACACCCAAGACAAGGTAATAAGTGGTGATCGTTCCAGACGTACTTGGAGGTCGACCGGATATGCAAGAGCCTCTCTCCAGTATTGGACATACGGGACGAGGAATAAGGTGGCTCCGGTTTCGTTCAGACTTAGAATGAACTTGTGAATGGATTTGTGTCTGACATCGAATTTCATTCTGTGTGATTGATAGACATCGGCTGCATAGCGTGAATTGCCTGTGTGGCAAGCTGAGATGCAAATGATCAAGGCTTCTATTGAAAAGCAGAGTCTTGTGGTTGGTGATCAAAGCATGGCTTTAATATAGCATAGCTTTATGTAGCGTTAATTCGCGAGCGTCACACCCAGGCGTGAACCAGAAACGGGAGAGGACATCAGGGAGGACATGCATTTCCTTCTAGCTAGGAGTGGTGTCAGCTTTTTGCAAGCCCTAACGTTTTACTTATGTGGATGATGGATAGCGAGGCACCTCGGTTATTTCGGTCTCTGCGGAGCCCATGGATGGTCTTTATATAGACAGATTTACACCCCAAAGGGCGGGTAAACGTAGTGTTCAAGCATTTTAATCCACATCGAGTGGACCGGCACTAACGATCCAAGGCTTGTCTATGCGCTTGCCTGAGACAGAGGCTAGAGCGTCTCGAAGCAGTAAGGACGATACCTTTCCTTGGTTCACAGACGGAAATCCAACTTCCAAATCATGACATTTGCGGTTTTGATTGTAGAGCCTAGTATGGCGACATAGTGGGATGGGGCACTATGTCGTCTATGATTGATACATTTATATTTCAAGTTGATTTCTTCACTTATAGTAATAATAAAAGATGAAATTTCACGTACCAAGCATATTTGGCTATTATAAGGTAAAGCTCTATCCTCCGGCTTGCGTTGCATTGTGTGATGAGACCTGAGTCTTATAATAGCTTCATTTTCTTTATTTAGCATTGCGCTGTTTGTTTTATGCACTGGTATTCCTGGAAGGAACCCGTTCCGTGTTATACGGCATGGTCCCTTGATTTACCAAACTTTAAAATAAAGATTAATAACTGTTTTAGTTCTCATAACAGTCACATGACTGACCTGGAGTTCATTATTTTAACCTAAACTCTGGGTGCCCTGTTTTCCACACGGGCAGCTGGTAGTTTTGGTTTTGCAGATTTATATTCACAGGATCCTGGTTTACAGCTGGAATGATATCCGGAAAGCTCTGTATCAATATATTCCTTTCAGTTGTGTTTTGTATTATTTTCCGCTGCATTGTAATCTGTAAATCTCTGATATTTATCAAATGTATTTTATTCATTCATACTCTGTAATATTCTTGTATTCTGATGGAATTGTTGTAATAAGCAATGAAATGTTCTTCTGTTTGTGTTCTGATTTGTCATGTTCTCAAAGCTATCTGCGATTTCCTTACGTGGAAGTTCGGGTCGTCTCAGTTTGGTATTAGAGCTTTGGTTTACAAAGCTCGAGAACAAGGCACATTAGGACCGAACGAAAGAATTCATCAGAGATTGGATTAGTAATATCCAATGAGAATGACTCGTTAGAGATGAGATCAGTAGTATCCTAGAACGAGTGTGAAGAGTAGTGTTTTTAAAATAAAAATGAAAACAAATATTGTTTTGAAAACTTAAACCATTTCATACGTATTTGAATATTTATTTGTATTGAACATGGACAATCCAATATATAAAGATTTTGCATATACGCCTTGCAAACGTGTATTCGAAGTTTGAATATACTGGATAGATATAGAATCACACTCTAGTCGCCCGGAGATGATACTGATGATAGCACATGCATCATCAGTATTTATGTTCGAGTTTCGAAAGTGAGTTATCTATATATTTCCAATTGGCTGGTGTGCGAACCAAAACTATATGGGGTTACTTGTTGTGAATTGGCATCAAAAACAGGATTTCTGTATATGTATCAAAATTATGAATTTGAAACGTTACTTCACCAATAGATTGATGGTTGTGTTGTATGATTATTTGTTATCTAATAAAACCATTATGTGAAAGAACGGTACATATAGCCAAATTGTATCAAATTTTGAACTGAATTGAAAATTGTTTGAAATTGCATGCATGTACATATATATGTGTGAACAGGTCATAGCAAGGAGGCTAGAGAGGAGGAATAAAATTGTATGCCCGACAAATAGGTACATGTTTACTAATTTATTGGGTTTGGATGATTTTATGAGCCGATTGGCTAATCGCTTGGCTTTTTCTTTTTCTTTTTGAGATGAGAGGGATTGTGTGGTGGTTTGGGGATTTTCCCGTACAAAGGAGGTTATGGCGAAATTTTTCGAAAATTTAGGGTGTTAGCCAAATTTTTGAAAAATTGGAAAATTCTTAGAAACTGAACGGTTGAAGAATGAAAGACAAACTGAAAGTTGAGTTGGTTTGTAAAACAACTTTCAGCTCCGTTCCTTTTCGAGGACGAAAAGATTTTAAGTGGGGGAGATTGTAACAACCCGAAAAATCAGAACCAATTAAAAATTTTTATTTTGGCAATTTTAATGGATTTTGAATATTTAAAATGATTTATTTTAAATAATAACGACGAGAAATTTATTTCGAATAGAATTAGAATGTATATATTTATTTAATCGACGTTAGAATATAAATATTTATTTTAATTATAAATGAAATTGAAAATGGCACGGTAGTTTGAAAATCCGATTTCAAATTTCAAATGAATGTAGAGGATTCAAAATAAACCGGATTTTAGCGAAACCATAAATATTTGAATCTATTTGAAGATATCTTTCCAATGAATCAGAAAATAAAAATTTCATAGCGGGAATAAAAAGTTATGCCCAGTTGAAAATTCAGAATAGTCGCTATGGAATTTTAGCCCGCAAAAATGGCGGTTTTGTCGAATTTTGCAAACGACCTCCGTTTTCGACAAAACCACTTTTGTTGGATCTGGCATGTCAAATTATTGCTAGATTCCAAAATCCATAATTTTTGGAATTAATATGTGAGCGTGGCGAAGTAAAACGCGTTTTGACAATTTCAGTCAATTTGAATCGACCAGAAAATGGCCATTTTTCAAACGGTCTTCAAATTAGACGAGATTAGTTTTGTTAGGACCATATCATCAGTTTGAAGCTAGAAATATTTTTTTTGGAATTTTTAGAATTAGTATGTGGACCCCAGTAAATGGAAATGGGCGTTCAAATTATATATATAGATTTCGACGGGAACCGATCGAAACAATCGAATCAGCTTACCAGACGTATCCCATTATGTTCGGAATGGGGGTAATTAGTTATGGACAATAGTCGGAGGGCTTCGTTTGGAGTTCGATTTAAAAAAGTTACTTTTTGAAGAATAAATTAATTAAGTTAATATATATATATATATATATTCAGCGTTGACCTCCCTCTCCCTCGCTCTCTATTCGTTTAACAACAAATAAAAAAAGATAAAAAGAACGGAGGAGCTGGCGCCCCCCCTCCCACTAGCGATCGATCCCCCCTCCCCCCTCCCGCAGCGGCGGCGCAGCCTCCTTCTTCTCCCCATCCGTTCGCACCCCCTCCTCTTCTTCGTTCGAGCCTAGCCGCCGAATCGAGCTGCCCCTTAAACCCCAGCAAACCACCTGCCTGTGCAACCCCCTGGCCCGCCCCTGCGCCACCTGACGACGTCGTGCCTTCTCCCCCCTCCTTTCTACAAAAATCCGAAAATTTTGAGTTTTCTTCTTTTTAAATTCTCCAATTGATCATTTTTGTCTATAAAAAGTTATAATCTTTATTTAGAAAAGGTTAGGATTTTTATTAGTAAAAGATATGATTTTTAACCAATTAAAAATGTGATTTTTACAAATAAAAATGTTATTTTTATACATATAACATTAGACAAAAAAATACGTTTTTTTATTTGTAGACACGAGTTATAAATATATTTTTATTATATGGAAGATATAAAAATATGATTTTTATTTATGTAGAGTAGTAAAAATATGATTTTTATTATCTATGAAGCGAAGTAAAAATAGGATTTTTATATGTATGAAAGGTAAGTAAAAATACTATTTTTATTATGAAGTTAACTATATAAAAATATAATTTTGTATAGAAAGAAGCGATGTAAAAATATAATTTTTATATATGGATCGAAATAAAAATACGATTTTTATTTATAAAGTAGTGGTATAAAATGTGATTTTCACATATAAAGATTTGATTTTTATTTATATGTATAACAGAAAAAGAAGTGATTTTTAATTATTTATAGCGATGTTAAAAATGTGATTTTTATATGAACAGCGTGAAAAAGATTACGTTGGAGGTCGGGCGAATCCAAACCGTTCAGAAATAGAGAATAGAGGAGTGGAACCCAAAGGTGAGAACTCCACACCATATTTTCTTATACAGTTATTTTTTTTTTAACTACATACATGAACTGTTCCCCGTCGTCCACAGAATATGGACGACTTGTTTGATTGTTTGGTTTGGTTGATTAAATTATTTTGTTGAATGTGGTTGTTTGGGTGAAATGAATTGATTAGAATTGTTATGTGTGTATGGTGCAAGCCAATATCAGGAGAGGGGTAATGCTAGACATTACCCGATTTTGATATCGCGCCGTTATGCTATCGATTTTTTTTAAAATATGTTAGAACATTAAAAATATCATTTTTATTCTATAAATGAACTGAATAAAATATTCATTTGTTGAATAAAATAATTTATCGTTAAAAATATAATTTTTAACATGTATATGAATAAAATAAATATTCATTTACAAATCAGATGATTGGTTTATGTACACTTATTTGACGGATATTGATTGGGACGATAAATTTTACACATCGCCCAACTTCACAAATAAAATTCATTATTTGTTGATTGAAACCCTGCACGGGTATTGAGATGATATTGGACATACACTAATCCCAATATTAGTTGTATGTCAATCGATTGGTTGACAGGCTGTGTAAGCGTGAATGATTTATATTTAGTGCTTATACAAGGTAGAATGCACTCCGGTTGATGGTTGATTATTTATCATTGTTGTGATACACATGTGTTGTATGAAATCCATATAAATAACATTATATGGTAATTGACTGTGTCTGATTCCAGTTCAGAAAGAAGGAATAATTTAAAATAACATTATATTGTTTTAACTTGAACTCTGGGTGCCCCTATTTTCCACACGGATAGCTAGTAGTTTTGGTTTTGAAGATTTATATTCATAGGATCCTGGTTTACAGCTGGAATGATACTCGGAAAGCTCTGTATCCGTATATTCCTTTCAGTTATGTTTTGTATTATTTTCCGCTGCATTGTAATTTGTAAATCTTTAATATTTATCAAATGTATTTTATTCATTCACTCTGTAATATTCTTGTATTCTGATAGAATTGTTGTAATAAGCAATGAAATGTTCTTCTGTTTGTGTTATGATTTTTTGTGTTCTTAAAGAAATTCGGGCTTTCCTTTATGGGGAAGTTCGGGTCCTCTCAGATATTTTTACTGTCTCTGTCTTTTCTGCAGGATACTAGTCAAACCAACGCAAGTTTCGATAGATAAGAATTTTGAAAAAAAAGTTTTTCTGTCTGAATTTAGGTTGTAACGTCTGGTATCATAGCATATGTTTAGGATCCCAGTATAGATAGTGAGTGAACGTATTGGTATTTTTCTTTTAAAAATAAAAATATATAATATACATACCGAGGTCCATAGAGGAACCCACTATATAGAAAAAGCATAATATGGTAAAAGTAGGGATATTTGTTTTGTACACTAAAGAAATGAACATGGAAATCTGAGACCCTTTGGTAATTTGGGTGGGATGTGTACAATATACTTTGTATGGAAGAAAGGTGAATCCCATATGTTCATACTTCTGGTTAGTAGGTTTGGCAGTAAAACCTTATAAATTAGAGAAGGTTAAAAAGAGAAAAATGGATTAGGAATATATATAGTTGAGAGAATTGGCTTTGTGGGAGTGTCTAGGAAAGTCTAGGTAAGTTGGAAACCCACTTTGAGTCTAATCCCATTGTTATCTTTTAAGAATTTGAAATTTTAAAAGCTTTTGTAAGATGGTTTATGGTGTTTTCAAGTTTTGATCTTAAAAGTTACATTTGTATAAATGTAAAGAACATATTTCAAAAGTACATATTGAGTTTTGAAGTAAAATGGGGTATATTTTGGAAATAGTATAGAGCATGTATAACTCGCTAGTTTTCAAGTTATCTAGTATGAAAGGATTAAATAGCAAAACATAGAAAAGGTTGCATTTTGTTGAAAACTAGAATTTCTAGTAAAGAAAGTTTTGAAATCTCTACTCTTTTGACAATCATTTTTTATAATTGTTTTAACATAAATGTTTGTTGGGTGGACGAAATAAGTTGTAGAAATTAAGAGTAGAGCAGATGTTTGCACCTAGTTGTAAGTAACTAAACTGACATTGTAAGCAAGAACAGTTGTGAATCTGATTGAGAAATAGTTGTCCTTGTCTACTCCAGTTTTTATGGTTTGAGAAAAAAAATGTTTTGCATATTTATGAGATGAAATGTTTTTACGGTTTGGAAAAAATAAGTTTTCATGAGGAAAATAAAGTTTTGACACTTTTTTGGAAGAAAAATGTAATGAGAAGGCCAAACCGTGTTTTTTTAAATCATGGAGTAGGTAAGGATTAGTACCTAGGGAAGTCGGGAAAAAGTTTTGAGGCTACGAAGTAGATAGCGAGAATTATCTTGGAATAATGGTAAGTTCCCATAGAATGCATAACCGTTGAGAAGCCTAGGTTGTTGCTTGAAAATGACTGTTAATACACAGCAAGGACTAGTGGTGACAACTAGATAGTAGAGGGAAAGTAAGTGTTATCATTCTGTGGTTTGAACTTTTTTCTGTCTGACGGGGACATAGTCCTGAGATTCTTGGCTCTTAGTAATTGCTATGTAGAGCGTTTGTTTTCTTGTTTTAGTTGAAGGACTAGAAGGCTTATTTGAAACTAAACTTAGAACAGAGGATTAAGTTAAATAAGCTAAGAAAAGAGTAATGGCATAACTAAAAAGCAAACTACAAATTCAGTAAAGAATCAAACATGAAAGTTAAAGAAAAATGGAAAATTCTTAGAAAAGGTAAATAAGAATAAATTTTTCCAAGATAAGTTGAAAAATAAAATCGGTAACAAAGAAAGTTTTTTTACGTGGGCTGTGCTTGGATAGGAAAATAGGGAGTCTTTATATAATAATTACATAAAATCCAAGTACGGATAGAAAAGGTGACTAAAAGAAAAAACGGAGGATGTGAATTTTTCCGTTTTTCACCTTTTTGTAACATAAGGAATCAAATTAAGAAAATTAGATTTTTCTGAAATTTGAAAAATAAAGTTCCTTGGTAGGGTTTTGGATGCAAAAATTGTGTGAACTATGCTCTTACTCTACAAGAGTACGGGAAAATTTGGATGAAAATGTATTTTTATTTTCAAAATATTGCATTCATATAGAACTGCTAGTATATTTAGGATGTGTGCATCATGTTTTCAAAAGATTTTTATGAAAATTTTCATACATATAGGAGGTACCGCTTAGGCATACATGTATTACTATTTTGTATTACACTTTGCACGAATGCACAGATGTTTGCAAAAATTGGATGCACACATGATGGATGTATATTATGCGAGAGATTATTTGATTTTACCCTTATCAAATTTCGAGGATGAAATTTCCTAAGGGTGGGAGAATGTAACACCCCGCACTTTTGATTAAATAGTAAAATAAAATTTGAAGAGATTTCAGAATTTGGTCACGGAAGTAGCATCATTATGTCTGTGGCGATTTTTTGGTCAATTTTGACCTATGGATTGCAGAAAATGGATTTAAGACGAACGAGATACGTTTAAATGAACTATTACAACAAACATGAAAAGGAGGTATAAGAAAAAGAACGATGACCACCAATGTTTTTAGTCTTGTTAACAAAAGCTTATGTAGTCCAGTTGGCAAGAGCATGTGACTTCCAAGAGAGTGGTGCAAGTTCGATCCCCGTGGGCGCAATATTTTTATTTTAGAGAAACTTCTAAAATAATACATGTTTTATGGAGAAAATTATGATAAATGCACATATAAAGAAAATTATACATAATAGGTAATACAAGTGTATATATATATATATATGCATATATATATGTGCGAATATATATATATATATATATATGTATTTATATATATACAAAAGAGAAATTCAAAATAAACCTACAATCAATGAACACAGGTAAGAATTAAATGACAGTATAACACTGTTTGAATTTTCAAAAAGAAATAAAAGTTGTGCGCATACACATACACACACACACACATATATATATATATATATATACGTGTAAAATGGGCATTAAAAGTTTTGTATATATATAAGGAGTTTATATGTAAATATAATATTTAAATAAATCAAAGAAAGTATAATGGACATACTAATTAAACGTTTAAAGCAAAAACGTTAAAAGAGGAAACGTAGACCCATATGGGTCAACCCATATTATGCCTGGGTCAACCCAAGGGGTAGGTAGGTCGACCCACCCCTGATTCGGGAAAGTTTATTCGGCGAATCTGGACTGTTTTTCAAACCACATTCGTTGTTGACTCAGCGCTCTGTGTACAAGATCATATCCACTTTCTTGAAAACCTATAAATAGGCTAGTAGAGCCTAGCCTAAATGTCACATTTTCTGAGAGGCTGTCTAGACTCTATCATTCTTCTTCCGCCTCAGATCTCTTCATAAAATAGAATAATTAGTCTTAGGAAATTATGATTCAATATTTGGAGGAAAAGAATACAGATATGGGTGTTCAGAATTCTGATCGAAGTAAGCTAAATTCTAGGATCTGATTAATTTAGATTTCTCTTCTTTTTCTCGTTTTCTTTTAGTTTGAGAATTGTGAATCCATGGTTATTTTGGTTCTAGATTTAGTTAGGAGAGCCATGGAATGCTAGGTCTGGACCAGATTCATGAATTGGAAAGTTACTTGGTGAGTGGATTTAAGTTATACCATTTGATAATGGTATATCTATCATTTGGCATTCCCCGTTAATATATATAATAAATCTGCTGAAATGATTAATTTGCTGAAATGTTTAACCTGTTGTAACCTGCTGAAATGTAAACCAGTTGATATGTTTAATCTGGTGAAATGTAAATCTGTCGTAATGTGTAAACCCGTTAAAATATATGGAAAGGATTATTGTAGTATATAGAAATGTTCTAGTAACTTGTTAATTGGATACTGTAAGTTATGTAACATTGAAATTGCGAATAATTGTACTGTTGTATAAGACATGTTTCCATTAATCATCTGTCTGAGTCGGAATTTACTGCAAATGCTATAATTATGGAATTTAAAATGAACATGAATATTTGTTTAAGAATATTATAATTCCAAAAGATGGTAAATATAATTACAATAATTAAGAAATTATTAATAACTGCACGGAGACTTGAGGTTATGTTCAACTTGTGGTAGAAGTCTGTCCGTAACCGCCTGGCAAATCTAGCATCCACAAGTGGTCAACTTAATGTGAGGGGTCTTGGGCATTAACGTACATGTATATAATTAGAAAGAAATAAATGGCATTAATTGTAATTAATGGAAATGAATGAATCCTACAACGTAAATGAATTGGAATGAACGGGGAATGATAATAACCTATTATGTATAAACCTGAATAGGAAAAGGAAAGATAATAAGTAGGCTTGACCTAGGGACAAGTGGAAATTAAAATAGGTTATAATAAACGATAGAGAAAATGAGATAACTTATGTAATGAGATAAGTTGTACATAATTATAAATTAAGTAATCTGTAAATAAGGAAACCTAAAACCTGCTGTTTGTAATAAGTAGAGAAAAGAAAGGAAAACTTATAAAATGCAATAAGTTGTACTTAATTATACATTAAGTAATCTGTAAACCTGAGAACCTGAATCCTACTGATAAGAAGAACATGTTATCTAAAAACCTAAAAATCGTAAATCTACAAATAAGAATAACATGTTAAAGGCTTATTAATGAACTTAAATGGGGTAAGTTATATAACTGAAATTAATAAGCATGAAGAACTTGGTAACCTGAATAAGAAGTTAATATGATTTGAAATAACCAAGTTAACTTGAAACCTAATGAGGTAGAATAAACACGTAATTAAATGTTGGGACATATGGCCTAATAAAACGTTAAACTGAAGCGCTTGGACCAGTCTGTATGTCTGAAATTGAAGAACCCAACGGGGTAGATCATCGTGGTGTCATAAGAGACGAGGGGAGCGCATGTCCATCTAATTATTATGCCTGTTCTACCTGTTGTCCTGTTGATATTATGCTGGTTCCGATGGACTGGAAGGGGAAGCACGCTGCTTCCTGCGATGTGGAGGGTACTCCTGGTAGTCCTCTGTGCCGTGGCAATGTTCAGGCTGTGCTCGCAATGGTTGGGTCTGTGCATTACTACCCGGTGAGTATACCTTGATTGCCACGATAGTGCGCAGTCAGAAGGCTGTAAGGTGGCTTAGGTGATTTGAAGAATCTGGTGCCTTGTGACTATGTGGGTTACGACTATCTCATCTGTTTGTCATGGGCAGGTCTAACCATCTGATTGATAGTAATTGTCAGGCACCGGTCATCGACAGTCACCGTGATACAGAAAGGCGGGAAGCTAAACCAAAAGACCATTGACATTTTACTATCGAGGCTTTGGTTGCTGGACGCACCAATTTGGATTTAGATTGTTTGTTACGAACGTCACTAGCTCTCATATCTGTTTGCAATTCACTAGTTGAGGGAGGGGTCGGGTGGGAACATAGCCATCGTGAAAATGTAAACCACAACATATGTGTATACAAGTATCTGAAAAGGCTCCCGACCAAGTTCCGTGTATCTGATATAGCACTATTACGGAACTCGGTGCACAGTAGATAATACTGGATACATGCATACTCTTTCCGGATGGTGTATCATCGAGGTTGAGGCATCGAGTACGATTGACGATACGTACGTGATAAAGTCTAGATACATGCATGTCTGCTGCGAGTGGTGTATCGTGGACTCTAGGGCATTACTCTATGATGGAATCTGATTCGATCGAATGATTCGAAGGTGGCTGTCCATATGCCTATGTTGCATGGCGATGGTGGGTCTATGTGAAACGTAGTGTTGTTATATCAGGATACGTACGTCGCTCCGATGTAGGATGAGGGGCCGCGTATATTTCTGTGGTGTTACGACGGAGACCGTACAAGTGAGCTACCATGTAGTGTACCTTAATATCGGGGGTAGCTACATATATATATTGTATTAGATTAATCTACTGAGGAGTAGATGGGTACATTGTGTGTGTATGCCTTGAGTGCTATTGACACAAGTAACCTAATAAATAAGAAAATGTAACTGAACGATATATGTAGGGTTATCCAGAATGTGTAGTTTAAATCCAATTACCAAAACATGTGTTCTGACCCCCCTCCTCATAACATGTTCGCAGGTAAGATTTGTGGTAGAGATATGATAGCTTTGGATTCTAGTTTGGCAGTATTATTATTGGGGTTAGGCTATATTTGATTATATTATATTTTATTCCATCTTGTTGTGCGATGTTTTCTAAGCTTTGATATGTTTATTATCTCCGTCTTTTATGCAAGATATCAGCCAAACCAACACGGGTTTCGATAGACTAAAATTTTGAAAAAAAATCCGATCTGTCGGAATTCAGGTTGTTACAGCATGCCTTTGCAATATACTAAAATACTTAACGATCAAGTAAGAATCAAGTATATAAATATCAAAACATAATATATAACATAAGTGACAAATACATGGCACAAACAACAAACAAACAATGCAAACTTGTCCTGATGATAACAAAAGAATGTATGAAGCTAATCCATTCACAAAATTAGATGTTACATACAAATAAATAAATTTTCTTATTCACATTCAATTTACTTGTCATCTACGTTATACTAATTTATTTTACTTTGATTTCTACGTTAAATCCATGCATAAATTCACTATCGGTGTTCATTTGTTAATGTTTATTCTATTTACAAGTTTCATTTCGTTTGCATTTTTTCTCTCACTTTCGTATACTTCATTTGCTCTTAAATCATCCACTTTTAATTAAATTACATTCAATTCATGTATCCATTTAATTTATTTACTCACCTATAATTTTGTTCATTTCAATTTGTTTGTTTTTAATACACTTACGTTGCTTGCAATTCTCTTATTTCGATTTATTCTTATTTAACATCTGTTTCCTTTGACAACCCTTTTATTTACAATAACTCAATTCGTGAATTCCATTACAGTACATATATTCTCCTTTTATCTAACCGTCATTCACTTTACACATACGAAATTTCTAGCATTGATCTGCTTCATGAACAACTTATTTATCATTTTTATTTCTCATTTCTATTCAATTTATTTTCGTTGTAGTTACCTATGTCCATTTTTTCTAATGGATTTATAATTACCAGAAGTTACATTCCTTTCGTTAAAACAATAATTTGTTTATAACCAAATTTAAATTTAAATATGATTCTCGTGCTTGAAAATAATTCTAAAATCAAAAACATATATTTTATTTCCAAAACTGTTGTTATTTTAAAATAATTAAAATTTTATTTCCTAGTTTATTATGTAGAAATTGTATAAATTTAAATTTAAAATATTGATTGATTATTTCAAGTTTGAGAATACACAATCAATCACAGTTTGACAAGTATATTTTTGTTCTCATAGAAGTTTCGAACATGCGTGGTACAGACGCATGACCAAAATGTCTCTAAGTATGCAATATACTTGCTTCAACTCCCAATGAAACTTTTAAAACATTTTCTTTGTATTTTAAAATAGATGGGTCAAGTACAATACGGACTAATCGAACCATGGATCGCGGATACACAATGGTTACGTCTAGTTCCTCCAGATAATATCTGTACCTTTAAGCAATCCCTGCTCTACGAATTTCGCCATGACACACAACCATAGATCGCAGATACACAATAGTTTCGTTTGGATCCCCCATAAAACATCTGTACCTTTGATAAATCCCTGCTCTATGAAATACGCTATGCCAACCTAACTCATGGATCGAAGTCTACTCATAGCAACACTGGCGGTTACATCGCTATCACTCATAGACCTTATGCAATCACTACCTCTCTAGTTACACCATGTAGACCGCAAAAACACAATGGTTACGCCTAGATCCCCCAGGAAACATCTGAACCTTAGGGAAATCACTACCCAGGCGGATTATGCCATAAACGACCATAGATCGTAGCTACACAATGGTTTTGCTTGGGTCCGCCAAGAAACATCCGTAATCGTAAGCCTTCACAACCCAACGAATTTTGCTATGCAGTCGAGCTCATAAGACCATGGGTTACACGACAGTCTGGAATACCTAATATAGAGAAGATGAATCAATTGAATGAATCCACGATGTGGCCCACAATGCGGATATCAAGCAGAATGTACTTCCATATACTTAGTCAAAACATATATACTATACATATAGTACGTCATTTCAAATCGTATTTATATAAGTATCCCTTTTGCATAAATTTTCCAAATCTCATTTCAAATATATCGTTCTCATATAAATCCATTATATAAGATTATCAATTTAACATCAATTATATTCCAAATCAATAGTTTTCAAATCTTATACCTATATAATTCGTATACAAGTTTCCAAAATTTCGTATCAAATTATTCATATATCGAAAATCTTCAAAATTTCCATTTTCAAGATTAATTAAATTGATTTCAAAAGGTTCGAGTATTCAATATCATTTCAAAATTTAAATCCACATTAACAAAATTGGTTTACTGTTGACATTCATATTCAATTTGGATTTCATAGTACGATTATCGATATTCAATTGAGTCTTTACATTCAATCATTTTGGGCCCTAAATTACTCGAATTGGATATATATGCTTTTATCAAAATAATTAAGCTACACAAAATAATTTTTAGGAAATAATAGTTTAATATAAAATAGATTTTGATAAATAGAACCTTGGAAAATAAGCTAAATAACTACATAGGTTTGAAAATGGTTAGAATAAAATAAATGGGTTTTGTAAGATAATAAACTTGATATATATGAAGTTGATAAATGTAACAGCCCAGCTTTATGACTGGTTTTCGCCGGTAATTAAACCAACTTAAACCGTTCATAAAGACGGATTGTTATGGGTACTTACACATTTGCACAAAATAAAAACAACTTTTCCATTATCATTAAAATAATATTACATCAGAGTAACAAGAGGTACATCAGAGTACATCAATTACACAACGGAAAAGATACTAAACTCAGCGGAAGAATGCGAATGCTCCAAGTCATAATAGCTTCAGCTAAAACCAGAATCCTGCTCCAACTAACTCCAAGGCTAAATCTGTGAACCAAACTACTAGGCTGCCCGTGTAAAAATTATGGGCACCCAGAGTTTAGGTGAGGGAACAATAAACTCTAGGTCAGTCATGGGACTAGTGTGAGAACTAAAAACAGTTGTTTTAGGGTTTATTTTAAAGTTAGGTAATTCACCGGACCACGCCGCTAATGTGGTACGGGTTTACTCCATCTGGATACTAGTGCATAGAAATCCGCAATGACTTTTTGAAAAATGAAGCTATCATTAGCTCCTCCCACATCACACAATGCAAGCACACACCAGATAGTTGAGTTTTTCCTTTTGATAACCAAAAATGCATTCATACGTGAAAATCCTCTTTTACTATTATATATAGTGTGAAAAACCTTTTCGCAAATAAATTTATTAATCATAGCCATCATAATGCCCCATCCTATTATACTGACAATCCTACTAGTAACCAGCAGGCTATACAATTAAAACCGTACGGACTTGTATTGGAGGTTGGGTTTCGAACATGATGGTTCCTGGTATGAAAGATCACTCGTGGGCTCACAAACTTTCTTGTGCGCATCATCCCAGTACTCGCGGATAACGTCCAGACTTGGACTCCGTTATACTAACCCACCATACGTGAATCAGAGTACCAAACAAATAGCGTCCCAGACTGGGGACTTCGCAGTACCCTTTCATCATCACATCCCGGTGCACTGTAACAGCTGGAAATTTCTGACTCCTTGAGAGTCAGAAATTCCGCAACGTTAGTGAAAGAATTTAGAAGGTGAGAAAGAAAAGATAGAACTAATAGAATAGAAGAAGAAGAACATCAGAATCATCAGAGTAACACGAATCTCACAGCGGAACGAATAACATATAATATATAACATAACTTTGAAGTAAACAGTTATATATATACAATAGCACTTATCAGAGTACAACACTTACAACACAGCGGAAATAACTATAGCTATAGAATCTTGCAACCTCCTGCTCCAAGGTCTCCAAGCATATCTGTAAATCCCGACTACTTGACCGCCCGTACAAATTTAGGCACCCAAGAGTTTAGGGAAAACAACAAAGTAAACTCCGGGTCAGTCATGGGACTGGTATGAGTAAAACAGTTTAAACATGTATATGAACAAGTAAACGATATCTCATAAGACCACGCCGCATAACGGAACGGGTTTTTCCCTTATGAGAATCCAAAATATCTTTATATCAAAAACCTTTTGATATTATAATAATGTCTATGTACAAATAGATATCAACTAGCAGAAACGCTTGCATCTCACGTTCTACATACATAGTATAAAATTATAAACCGCAGGGCTCTTATCGGAGAATGGATTCCAACAGACAAGGTATGGGAGCACCTTCTGAATAGTGTACTCTAGAGGTGATACACTCAGGGTTCAACAAGAACGTCTTGCAACCCGGCCACACATGACCGCTCACTCATTTAGCTTGAGTGTCGCGAATATATTGCCACCACGGTTGTAGGCCATCAAACTGTCATCCGAAGATACAGAATCAAAAGAAGTATAAATATGGATATTCCGTAGATCAGTGACAATACACCCTGCTTGGGAATGACCCAACTAGCCATGCTGCCTAGCCCAACTTTTATTACTTACTGGTGTGAGGCTAGAAGCTACGTCAATCTTCAGAACATCTGATCACCATTCACTTTGAATGCCACATCGTCATACCCGCCAAATCACAAATTGACTTATCCAAAAATAACACGGGTATATATCTAAGAGGGACGAATTCCTCCGCCACCAAACGTGAATACGTTTGAACAGATCAACTTACGCGATCCATTGGATATACTCTGTCAGACCTTCTTCCATATACGTTGTCCTGGGACTGGACAAACCGAAGGCACTATCCAGTATATCCATCTTAGTCACTGTTATCTAAGACTTATACAACAGCCCTTGCACTTTACTCCGTCTTCAATTTATCGTTGGCAGATATTGCACGCAATGCTTATGCCAATACAGAGTGGTTCTTTGGATAATAATCCAACCGGTCTCTCCATATTAACAACGTTAAAATGGTAAAAACTTTGATAGTCTGTGATTCAACTATCAAATGAAAACATGTCGGTGTACAAACAACGATCTTATTTCCAAATGGAAATTCGATCGATCAATCATCACATGTTCATATTTCCTTAT
Source organism: Allium sativum (assembly GCA_030737875.1). NCBI lineage: Eukaryota > Viridiplantae > Streptophyta > Magnoliopsida > Asparagales > Amaryllidaceae > Allium > Allium sativum. The sequence goes on along the minus strand of CM060923.1, from coordinate 413,939,653 downwards.
TTCATATATATGTTATTAATCATTGGAAAACATTTCCATAGCTTATTTTCACATCACTATTATTTCGCAACTATCAGTCCCTAACTGTAACTAGTATGAGAACAATTCTCTAAGTATCAAATCCGGAAGGTCGAAACCAACATCAGATCGTCACTTAGAAAACCGTTCAACTTACCCTCTCCAGTTAGTTTCTGAATTTGCTTAACTCTATTTCTTAAATTCTTATCATGAAAACATTTCATTTTCTATGTTTAGAAAACATATCTGCCTATATTTGGAAAACGTTCCCAAAACTCATTTATGGATTTCAAATGAACGTTGTATAAAACATCGTTTCGCTTAATCCATTTATCGCTTATTCCTTAACTTTATTCCAAATCAACCTTTTAGATCGAACCACAACTATTCCTTTGTCAATGCTGAAGTAAATCAAGTTGGGGTATAATTACCTCGCAGACCTTAATTTAACAACGTCGTTTACTGTGAAATAGATGAAGCTCGTCACTCACTTTTTCCAATCATCTGTTCACGCAAATTCTCGGATTCAGGTTACGAATCTACTTCTTATATGACAACGGTTGATTATAACTATAACGTTATAATTCTTACTTCTGCAATGTCTAACCTAAATTATAACTTTATCTCCTAACTCGAATAATTTAACAGACACCAAATTTCTAAATCAATAACTAAATCTTGATTTAAAACCCTGGGAAGTAAATAGTACTTTCCCGAATTCACTAAAATCGAATTCGACGTATAACTCTCTTTCGAGTAATCTCTATTCGATTAACTCTCTCTTTTTAATAACTTATATTCGATAAACTCTATTTCGATTAACTCCTATCTAATAACTAATATTCGAATAACTCTTCTTGGTTGGCTCTATTTCATTAACTCTTATCGAATAACAAATATTCGATTTTCTTAAATGTGTCAATTCTTATCGATTAACTAACATCCGATTTAACTTAAATGGATTTACTCTTATCCAATAACTTATTCGATTAACTCAACTTGATTTTCTTAACTCGATTATCTCAACTCGATTTCTTAACTCAATTTCTTAACTCGATGAATCTTAAACTTAACCCAAATCGATTAACTCAACTCTAATCGATTGACTTAATTTGATTTACTCCTTCGAATAACTCATTCGAATAACTTAATTGATAAATTATATTCACTTCTATCCAATTGAATAAACTATATTCGATATTCCCTCCAACACTATTCGAATGAACTATATTCGATTTACTGCTCTAACTCTATTCGAATAAATTATATTCGATTAACTCCTTTAACTTTACTCGAATAACTATATTCGATTAACACTTTCTTTCGAATAACTATATTCGATTAACTCTTCGACTAACTCCTTTGGATTAACTAACTTCGAATAATTCCTTTGGATTACTAACTTCGAATAACTCCTTTGGATTAACTAACTTCGAATAACTCCTTTGGATTAACTAACTTCGAATAACCAATATTCGATAACTACTCTTCGAATAAATAATATTCGGTAACTCTTCTCAAATGAATAACATTTGATTTCTCCACTCGAATAAACTATATTCGATTACTCTTCCCTCGAATACACTATATTCGATAACTCTACTTCGAATAAGTGATATTCGGCATCTCTACTCGATTAACTCCACTTGGATAACTCTAACTGGTCAACTATAACTGGTCAACTCTAACTGAGTAACTCTAACTGATCAACTCTAACTGGTCAACTTTAACTGGTCAACTTTAACTGGTCAACTCTAACTGTTTATCTTTAACTGGTAAACTTTAACTGGTTAACTCAAATGGTTTAACCTAACTGGTTAACTCGCCTCGATTAACTGAACTAATCCACTTAGTTTAACTTAGCTAATTCACGTTGATTAACTCTAACCGATTCACTTAGTTTAACTCAACTAATTCACTTCGATTAACCACTTAGTTAACTTAACTAATTCACTTCGATTAACCACTTAGTTTAACTTAACTAATTCATATCGATTAACCACTTAGTTTAACTTAACTAATTCACATTGATTAACTCTAACCGATTCACTTAGTTTAACTCAACTAATTCACTTCGATTAACCACTAAGTTAACTTAACTAATTCACATTGATTAACTCTAACCGATTCACTTAGTTTAACTCAACTAATTCACTTCGATTAACCACTTAGTTAACTTAACTAATTCCCTTTGATTTACTCTAACCGATTCACTTAGTTTAACTTAACAAATTCACTTCGATTAACTCGACCAATTCACTTGGTTAACTCGACCAATTCACTTGGTTAACTCCTATTTATTTAACAATAAATATCTCCTTTAGTTAAATTCTATTTATTTAATCTCTAAATAAATATCCTTTATATTTCTTTTAACGAATACAATCCCTTTATATTTTGATTAACAAATATATCCCGATATATATTCCCTTATATTCGATTAACATATATATTCCCTTGTATTTGATTTACAAATATAATTCTTTTATATTTGTTTTTACCAACTATATTCCTTTATATTCAGAATCCTTTTTCTTATATATATATATATATATATATATATATAAAATCCCTTGATTTTATATAAATAAACTATTTTCAAAATATACTTTGAAAACCCCTCTCCTACATTCGGGTATTTCTCATGGTATTTAACACCATATAACAACGATAAATATCGTCCCACCACACATAATCACACAGATTATATACATCACATTATATATCACAATATAAAAATCACAGTAAAATAACTGTTGAGGAATCCTGTTGGATTCCTCCAACCTGTTTCCCTGCATCCACAGATGTTAGACAATATAGATAACATCACTTTCAGTTCCATATGATATATTCTGTTAAACAGAATCAATATAGAAATTTAACTAACTGACTAGCAGTTCAATCAAACAATCAACACACAGTCAAACAAACAATATTTTAACAGTTCTAAGAATACAACGTGAAAATAAAACTGTTTAGAGTTTGTGAGATTTACTCACAGTTGCACGTTAGCCGTTAAATAACGGTTTGCGTTATTTGACTCAGTCGGACAATTTATTTCACCATAAATTGTAACGAGCTTCGATTCGCTCTCGGTCAGTCTCATTGTGTTGCTCCCGTCCCTGCGATCCTATCGGATCTTGTTTCGTGAGATTCTGACATCGTATGACCAAGTTATACAAATTTACAAGTTTCGATACTATTTAACTTAAAACTAACTTATATAAATAAAAAGAATTGGACCTTTCACAACACCCGGGCCCAGCCCAATTCCCTAAACCCGACCCGCCTCCTTTAAAATGCCTTCTTCCCAAATGGACGACGGCTTCAGCTCCTCAAACATCAAACCCAGAACGACATTCCATCCCCAAAAATCCCATACTATTGCTTCACCGTGAACTCAATAAAACCCACCATGTAAATCTCCACCATCTCCTCTATCCACCGATACCCCCAGTACACAGCTCGACGCTCTCAATTGAAATGCGTCCTTTGCCTCACGCACAGCAGTGTGAACCTTCCCACTACCGAAAGCTACCAAAGTTTCCAAATAGATGCTAAATCCAACCACAAACGAAATGGTACAACCAAATCCACACCTCGATGCTTAAAACTCCTACGCTATTCAACCCTAGTCTGGCGTCGTAAATTTTCCAGCGAACAATACCCCGTCGACTTCAATGAAAACCATGTCAAGCTGAAGAGAAACACTTGGCAATCCCAAAAATACATGTTTTCAATTTTATAAGGATTTATTTGATTTTTCCTTGATTTCTTAGAACTCACGAAATGTTTCCTGGATGAAAACATTACGGCGGATTTTCTTTGTTGTGCTGAAAGAATTTAAGTTTTTATATGGGGGTGAGATGCCCTGTGTGGTTTTGTTGTTGAATTGTGGGATTAGTTGAGCCATTTGTTTGCTGTTGAAATGTGGTATTAGTTGAGCCATTCGTTTGTGTTGAGATGTGGTATTAGTTGAGCCATTCGTTTGTGTTGAGATGTGGTATTACTTAAGCCATTACGCTTATTTACTATCTATTTTAAATGTCTGAATGTCCCACTTATAATTAGACATACTTGCATCAACTAGGCTACCATTTGCGTCTTTCTTTTATATTTTAGTCCTTTATGTGTTTATACTTGAGAGTAAATCTGTGGTTTGTATTGCATTGTGGTCTCTCTCCTTTTGTATTGCATTTTGTTTTGTTTAAATACACCGGTACCCTATTACACAAAACTCCGTTCGCATACGGACTGCTATTGACAGATATACACATACTGTCGTGACCAGTAAGGTGCCACGATCCCAAAAATATAATAATACCGGTCGTTTAACTCATATTGTGAAACCCCGAAATGTCGATACAGGGTGCCAAATACTCCAAACAAAAAGTTGCTTATTTAATTAATTAAAAATTACAATAAAATCCTAAATATTAAATTATCACTACTTCTCAAAAGAACCTTGTCTAAATTCACGCCTGATATCTAGTTATTTCAAATAAACCGTTACGGTCGATAAACGATTCCATATCGACTTTTTTAAAATTTGATTTGGACATACATCAAAATCTACACGACGAAATCCCGATTTTTCTCTTCCACTAAAAAGATATACTCCACCAGCTCCACCCGTTTCTTGTTTCACAGAAATCCGGCTTAAAATGAATCATGTACATTCAGTTGAAGTTCAAATCGCCAATTTGCGAACTGCCGCGACGTTTCAGGTTCGTTTTAATTATAATTATAAATTATAAGTTAGAACGTTTTACTTTAAGTTATCGATATATAAATCATTAAATGAATCAATTATTCGACAGCTAACAAAACGCGCCATTACAGACTTCCCCCCTTAAAATAATTTCGTCCTCGAAATTGCTAAGCTAGGAAAATGCTACCCACTTTACTAACTAGATTCAAATATCTTTTAGTTTACTTATCAACTCCAGTTTCAACTGAACCATTAAATTTTCAATCAAATTATTAATTCATTTCCGACCAACTAAAATTTTCAAAAATTCTGAAAATTTTCTAACACCTTAAATTTTCGAAAAATTTCGCCATAACCTCCTTTGTACGCATCAATACGTCAAACCACAACCCGCCTCTCTAGGCCTCCTCCAATCCAAAAAGAAATCAAAATAGCCAAGCGGCTTGCCAATTCGGCTCATAAAATCCAAACTCATATATGATATAAACTTGTACCTTTTTGTCGGGCATTTAACTCTATCCCTTGCATCTGCTACCACTTCAACATATACCAATGTTATCCATTCCAATTGATCTCCAATCAGTTCATATCCTCAAATCCAAATCGAATTTCATTCGAACTCTAATATCAAATTCCAAATTATTGACTTATCAATTTGGTTCCATTCTAGATTATCTCTAATCCAATTCAATTTTATTTAACTTGGTTCAAGTTAAATTTCAATTTTTTTTTTACCATCTCATTTTATTTAACTTCATTAGTTAAATTTTAATTCTAGAACTTAAGTTCCTGGGTCTTATTTCAAATAAATTTGAAATCATAATGCCAATTCAAAACCTTTGAATTTCTAAACAACTTGTTTTCTCAAAACAATCCAAAAACAAAACCTTCGGTAGTAATCCGTCACTTAGAACTCGAAAATGAACACTGATGATGTCTAGATTCATCATCAGAATCTATTTTCCAGCTATCGAAGTGAGTTCAATACTATATCATTTTCAATTTGAAAAACATTTTCAAAATCTCCCAGGAACTTAAAATTTCCTTATTTTAAATTCCAAATTCTGATTTAAATTCATATTTAATTCAAACTATTTCATATATTACATTCATATGAATTCTGATTGGTCATTTATAACCATTTCACCCTTTTATAATCTTATTCGATTATAATAACAACCAACACAATCAATATACTATAATAATTTCAAGATATATATTTCTTCTATAAACAAATATATTTTGGGAAAAATTATTTCATTTACCCTCTTTCAAAACATACCATGACGGTTCATTGTATTCGGGTGTTTGGTAACCCTTATCGATACAGCGGATCAAAACTGATCGACCAGAATTCATAAGCCACTCAACCAATGAGTCTCCACAATATAAAACCATTTTATATTGAATAACAATTACGCGCTCATATATATACACTCAAACTCAATCTAGGATATTACTAATCCCATCTCTATCGAGTTATGCCACAAAGCCAAGGTAATCACTTAACTTAAGCTCTGATACCAACTGTAACGGCTGGAAATTTCCGACTCCTCGAGAGTCGGAAATTCCGCGACATTAGTGAAAGAATTTAGAAGGTGAGAAAGAAAAGATAGAACTAATAGAATAGAAGAAGAAGAAGAACATCAGAATCATCAGAGTAACACGAATCTCACAGCGGAACGAATAACATATAATATATAACATAACTTTGAAGCAAACAGTTTATATATACAATAGCACTTATCAGAGTACAACACTTACAACACAACGGAAATAACTATAGCTATAGAATCTTGCAACCTACTGCTCCAAGCTCTCCAAGCATATCTGTAAATCCCGACTACTTGACTGCCCGTACAAATTTAGGCACCCAAGAGTTTAGGGAAAACAACAAAGTATACTCCGGGTCAGTCATGGGACTGGTATGAGTAAAACAGTTTAAACATGTATATGAACAAGTAAACGATATCTCATAAGACCACGCCGCATAACGGAACGAGTTTTTCCCTTATGAGAATCCAAAATATCTTTATATCAAAAACCTTTTGATATTATAATAATGTCTATGTACAAATAGATATCAACTAGCAGAAACGCTTGCATCTCACGTTCTACATACATAGTATAAAATCATAAACCGCAGGGCTCTTATCGGAGAATGGATTCCAACAGACAAGGTATGGGAGCACCTTCTGAATAGTGTACTCTAGAGGTGATACACTCAGGGTTCAACAAGAACGTCTTGCAACCCGGCCACACATGACCGCTCACTCATTTTGTGACGGCAAGGAATCTCGCTCGGTCCGAACCAGTCGCTAAACCGATCCAGGCCGTTCGAAACGCCCTATCGTTGAGAACACGACAAAACAGAACGCATACAGAAGAACATTTCACTATATATTACAACAGTGCATCAGATTACAAGAATATACAGAGTATGAAACAATATTACACAGAAATATCAGAGATTTAAATTACATTTAAATACATAGCAGCGGAAAATAATACAATACACAACTAGAAGAGATATACGGATACAAAGCTTTCCGGATATCGTTCCAGCTGTAAACCAGGATCCTGTGAATATAAATCTGCAAAACCGAAACTACTAGCTGCCCGTGTCGAAATAAGGGCACCCAGAGTTTAGGTTGAAACAATAAACTCCAGGTCAGTCATGTGACTGGTGTGAGAACTAAAACAGTTAATCTTTATTTTTAAAGCTAGGTAAATCAAGGGACCACGCCGTATAACACGGAACGGGTTTCCTCCCAAGAATACCAGTGCATAAAACAAACAGCGCAATGCTAAACAAAGAAAAAATGAAGCTGTTATAAGACCCAGGTCCTATCACACAATGCAATCGCAAGCCGGGGGATAGGGTTTTCCCTTATAACAGCCAAAGAATGCTTGATACGCTTAAAACAAATCATTTGATACTATTATAAGTGCATAGTGTATAAAACAACTTCAAATCATAAGTATCAATCATAGGCGGCATGGGTACCATATATCATGTCGCCATATATAGGTTTACAAATAAAACCGCAAATGTCACGTATTTGGAAATTGGATTTCCTTCTATGAACCGAGGCAAAAGATAGTCCTCAACCGATTCGTGACTCTCTAGCCCGAGCCACCGGAACAGCCGCAACTGCCCCTTCGATCGTCAGGGCCGGTCCACCGATGTGGATTATAGTGCCTGAACAATACGTCTCCCCACCCTATGGGGTGTAAGTCTGGTCCGTCAGCCGACCAGAATGCATTCGGCCGAAACCGATATAACCGAGGCGCCTCGCAACCGCAACAACCACATAAGTCAAACTCGTCAGGGCGTGTAAAACCACTGACGCCACTTCTAGCTAGAAAGAAACGCAAGTCCTCCCTGATGTCCTCTCCCGTTTTTGGTTCATACCGGGTGTGAAACACGCGAGGTAAACGTTACACAAAGCTACGCCACAAAGGCCGTGCTTTGATCATCACCACAAGACTTTGCTTTTCAACAGAACCTTGATCATTTGCATCTTAGCATGCCACACAGGCAAACCACTCTATGCAACCGATATCAGTCACACAGAATGAAATCCAATGTCAGACACACAGTCCATTTACAAGTCCGTTCTGGGCCTGAACGAAACCGGAGGCACCTAGTACCCCGCATATCCATCGATCTCCAAGTACGTCTGGACGATCACTAACTGTTTCCATCTTCTTGGGTGTACAGCCCAATCAAGATCATCAGTTATCACCCAAACGACGTGAAGACCTCCGGTCTTCGACCATCGTCTTCATCTTCGACTTATCGTCGTATCAGTTATCCAGAATGGGATAAACCCGGTCTTTCCGAATAACTCGCGTATATTTAAATAAGTGTTACACAAACACAACATACGCCTCATTCCAATTCATTAGTCACTAACCGTAAATAAATCAAGAGAATAATTCCCCAAATATTAACCCCGAAGGCCGAAACCAACATCAGATCAATATCCAGAAAACCATTCTGCTTGGCTAACCGACAGTTAGTTTCTAAATTTCACGTTCAAATCTTATTAAAGATTTAACTATCGCCTGGAGCAAAACTGGTGATACTCCATTCTCGATCTTTTCAATCTAATTAAAGATTCATTAAAACTCCACTTAGTTTTAATCTGTGACTGGGTTAAAGAATCAGTGTCATCTAAAAACACGGTTCGCGATAAACCCAAAGTCACATTCCATTAATTATCGGGTTAAAGAACGAGTGTTATTTAAAAACACTGTTCACGATAAACCCAAAAATCATTCCATTAATTATCGGGTTAAAGAACGAGTGTTATTTAAAACACTGTTCACGATAAACCCAAAAATCAATATCAATTCAATTCCAATTAAATATCATTTAATTGGTACACTTCATTAAATCTAAATAAAAAGATTTAATCTTTTCTCAACTGGGTTCAAGAACAGTGTTAGTGAAGACACCATTCACGACAAACCCAAATCACATTCGATATTCAATACAAGGCTCTGAATAGAAAATATATCGGCTTATATTCAATATCGAATTCTACGACTAACAAATGTCGTATTGGAAATAACGATATACATATATATCTTTCAAATTTCCATAACAACACCTGTATAATCACGAATTCCAACATCGAAACATTCCGAAGACAATTTCGATTCAAATCCACTCCAATGCAATCATTGGAATTTTGGTTACTTTTAAAACCCTTTTCGAATTCAATTTATTTATTTAAAAATAAATAAAATTATAATTCTAGTTCAAAACTAGTTCATTTCGATAAAAAAACATTTTTATCTTTTCAAATATGGAGTTTTTCATCCCAATTCTTCACAAATCATTTCTTATGATTTTACACAAATTATTACTATTTTTAATAATTTTATCAAGGCCCGTACAGTCGATTTCCATCAATGGCCATCGAACTGCACTTACAGCGACCTTTTTCGAATTTGATTTGGACATAATTCCAAATCCAACTGTTAGATTTCAAATTTCTAATCTTCGTTAGAAAGCTCTTTTCGATACGAACCCAACGGTTCCGGTTTTAGGAGAATCCGACGGTCGGATCTCCCGTAATGTCCGTTTGAAATAAATGGTCGAAATTCGCGAACTGCCGTGACGCGGCGCGTTCTATTCAGGCCATTATATTATATATAATATACGTATAATATATTTCGTCGATTTCTATTTAAAAACGAATTATATAAACAGTTTTAAATTCATTTCAAAATCTATTTCAACTTCCATTTCAATTCAAAGCAAAATTGAATTCTTCTTTATAAATTCGTTTCAAAATTCATTTCTGTTCAATTCAAATTTCAATTCAATTTGAATTCATATTCAATTCAATTCATTTCGAAATCGTTTTAAATTCAATTCATTTCGAAATCGTTTTCAATTCAATTCATTTCGAAATCGCTTTCAATTCAATTCATTTCGAATTCGTTTTCAATTCAATTCATTTCGAAATCGTTTTCAATTCAATTCATTTCGAATTCGTTTTCAATTCAATTCATTTCGAAATCGCTTTCAATTCAATTCATTTCGAAATCGTTTTCAATTCAATTCATTTCGAAATCGCTTTCAATTCAATTCATTTCGAATTCGTTTTCAATTCAATTCATTTCGAAATCGTTTTCAATTCAATTCATTTCGAATTCGTTTTCAATTCAATTCATTTCGAAATCGTTTTCAATTCAATTCATTTCGAAATCGTTTTCAATTCAATTCATTTCGAAATCGCTTTCAATTCAATTCATTTCGAATTCGTTTTCAATTCAATTCATTTCGAAATCGTTTTCAATTCAATTCATTTCGAATTCGTTTTCAATTCAATTCATTTCGAAATCGTTTTCAATTCAATTCATTTCGAAATCGTTTTCAATTCAATTCATTTCGAATTCGTTTTCAATTCAATTCATTTCGAATTCGTTTTCAATTCAATTCATTTCGAAATCGTTTTCAATTCAATTCATTTCGAAATCGTTTTCAATTCAATTCATTTCGAATTCGTTTTCAATTCAATTCATTTCGAAATCGTTTTCAATTCAATTCATTTCGAAATCGTTTTCAATTCAATTCATTTCGAAATCGTTTTCAATTCAATTCATTTCGAATTCGTTTTCAATTCAATTCATTTCGAAATCGCTTTCAATTCAATTCATTTCGAAATCGTTTTCAATTCAATTCATTTCGAAATCGCTTTCAATTCAATTCATTTCGAAATCGTTTTCAATTCAATTCATTTCGAAATCGTTTTCAATTCAATTCATTTCAAAATCGTTTTCAATTCAATTCATTTCGAATTCGTTTTCAATTCAATTCGAAATCGATAAAATCGATATAAATATCGTTCACGTCAAAATGGCGTCAATCTAATCAACACGGCTTCATAAAGTTCTATTTTCAAATATTCTATTTCAAATATTTCTTTTTCAAATATTTCTATTTTAAAACTGGAATGAGGCTCAATCAATTACCATATAAAGTTAATTATATGGATTTTCATACAACACATGTATAATAGCCTTGAAAAATAATCAACCATCAACCAAAGTGCACTACACTGTATAAGCATCAAATATAGATATCTAATGCTTATAACAGCCTGTCAATCAATCGATTGACATATTTAATCAATCAGGATGAGTGAACTTCAAATTTCATCCTAACACCCGTGTGGGGTTTCAAACAATCAAACACATATTTTATTTGTGCAGTTAGGCGATGTGTAAAATTTATCGACCCAATCAATGTCATTCAAATAGGTGTACATAAACAAACCGTCTGGTTTGTAAATGAATATTTATTTATTCACATTCACGTTAAAATTTATATTTTTAACGATAAAACATTTTATTTCAACCTATGAATTTCTATTCAATTCATTTACACAATAAAATGATATTTTTATTTTCTAACATATTTTAGAAAATTTCGGCGGCATAACGGCACGATACTAGAAACGGGACAAGGCCTAGCCTTATCCCCGGTCTAGTGAAGGCCCACGCCATTCACACATCAATCATATCAATTTCATTTCACCAAACAATCAAATCCAAATCAAATAATCTAACCAACTACACAACCAATCAAACAAGTCCATGGTCTGTGGACGGGTGTCGGGTGCTTCTAATAAGCACCGTCTGCATCCTAGTATATATATATATATATAACTAGAAAAATAAATTGAAAGGTGAGAAATTCTCACATATAGCTATCCTAGCTCCACGGCTCTTCTTTTGCAGAAGTCTTCGTTGTTTCGCCTTTTTGTCACCTTCGTTGTTGCTTTCACTACATATGTAAAAATCGAATTTTTACATCGCTATTCAATATATAAAAATCATATTTTTAGTTCGAAGTTCAATATATAAAAATATGATTTTTATTTCAAAGTTCAATATATAAAAATCGAATTTTTATTTCAAAGTTCAATATATAAAAATCGAATTTTTATTTCAAAGTTCAACATATAAAAACTATATTTTTCTTTCGAAGTTCAATATATAAAAATATGATTTTTATTTCAAAGTTCAATATATAAAAATCGAATTTTTATTTCAAAGTTCAATATATAAAAATCGAATTTTTATTTCAAAGTTCAATATATAAAAATCGAATTTTTATTTCAAAGTTCAATATATAAAAACTATATTTTTCTTTCGAAGTTCAATATATAAAAATCGTATTTTTATTTCAAAGTTCAATATATAAAAACTATATTTTTCTTTCGAAGTTCAATATATAAAAATATGATTTTTATTTCAAAGTTCAATATATAAAAATCGAATTTTTATTTCAAAGTTCAATATATAAAAATCGAATTTTTATTTCAAAGTTCAATATATAAAAATCGAATTTTTATTTCAAAGTTCAATATATAAAAATCTGATTTTTATCTCGACTACAAATCCGATCTTTTTAAAGTTTAAACCTTTTGCTTAAACTTAAAATTAAAATCAGTTTTAACCTTTTTTAAAAATCAACTGTTTTTATTCTTTTAAAAAAAATTCAGTTTTTAATCTTTTTCTAAAAACAGTTTTATCTTATTAAAAAAAATCAAATCTGTTTTATACTTTTTTAAAAAAAAAACAATTCAGTTTTTTTATTTTAAAAATCGAAATCAAAATAAAATTCAGTTCTTATTACTGTTTATATAAAAAATAAAAATAAATAAATAATTATAAAAAAACTTACAGGGGGGGGGGGCAGTAGCAATCAGCGGCGGCTCGGAGGGGCGGTGAGGCTGGGGTCGCGGCGCTGGTGCAGGGGAGGCGGAGGGCGGCTCGATGTTGGCGGCGATTGGGGCTTCGCGGTGGTCCAGGGGCTCGTGGGAGGAGGAGCGATAGGGGAAGGAGAAGAAGCGGAGGGGGGTGCGTGGGGTTCGTCTGAGGCGGGCGGATCATCGGAGGTGGGGCGGAGCTCCTGGAGCTGGCGGCGGCGGCTCTCGAATGCGATGGCCCTCGTTTTCCTTTTTTTTTTTTTTTTTTTGATCTGGTCAACGGTTGAAGGAGAGAGGGAATAAAAGGGGGAAAGGAATTATATATTTAATTTTATTATTTTAATTTAATTTTTTTTCTTCAAAAAGTAACTTTAAAATTCGAACTCGAAATCAAGCCCACCGACTGTCGTCCATAGCGTTTTACCCCCATTCCGAACACAACGGGATATGTATCGTAAGCTGATTCGGCTGTTACAATCAGTTTCCTTTGAATTTACATTTAAATCACTATATTGAATTTTAAACGTACATTTCAAATTACCGGGGCCACATACGAACTCTAAAAATTCTAGAAAAATATTTTCTAGCTTCGTATTGACGATACGGTCCTAACAAAACTAGTTTCGTCGAATTCTGAGACCGTTGGAAAAATGGCCAATTTCCAGTCGATTAAAATCAACTGAAACTGGTCAAACGCGTTTTCCTTTGCCACGCTCACATATTGATTCGAAAAATTATGAAATTTGAAACCTAGCAATAATTTGACACTGCGGATCCAACAAAACTGGTTTCGTCGAAATCCGAGGTCGTTTGCAAAATGTCCATTTTTAAGGGCCTGAATTCCATAGCGACTATTCAGAATTTTCAACTGGACATACCTTTTGATTCCCGCTACGAAATTTTGATTTGTCGGATTCGTTGGAAAGGTATTCACTATTCGATCCCATTATTTTTGGTTTCACTAAAATCCGGATTGTTTTGCACCCGGTACATTCAATTGAAGTTTGAAATCGAATTATCGAACTACCGCGCCATTTTCAATTCTATTTATAATTATATATAAATTTTTATATTCTAACGACGACGCGTATAATATATACGTTCGAATTCTATTCAAAACAAATTTCACGTCGATATTATTTAAAATAATTCATTTTAAATAATCAAAATTCGCTAAAATGGCCAAAATAAAAATTTTAAACTGGCCCAGATTTTACGGGTTGTTACAATCTCCCCCACTTAAAACTTTTCGTCCCCGAAAAGGAACAAAGTCGAAAGTGGTTTGATTAATCAGCACTACGCTCGACCTGGCTTCCATTCTCAAACTTTTCAGTTTCTGAGAATTTTCTAAATTTCAAAAATTTGGCTAACACCCTAAATTTTCGAAAAATTTCGCCATAACCTCCCCTGTAATGGGAGCATCGGGGAATTTCAAATAGCTTCCCCGGTCCTTCAGATCTCAAAAAGAAAAAGAAAAAGCCAAGCGGCTAGCCAATAGGCTCACAAAATCATCATCACCCAAACAAAACAGGAAATTATGTAGTAAACATGTACCTATTTGTCGGGCAAACAAATTTTATTCTTCGGCTCTAGCCTCCTTCCTATGACCTGTTCAATGTAAGTATATGTATATGCAAGCAAATACGACCAATTTTCAATACCAATCAATATTTGGTCTAATGGTTCAAAAATTAGCAAACAAATAAACAAACAACACAAACATCAATCAATTAGTGAATCTAACGTTTCAAATTCATAATTTTGATACATATACAAAAATCATGTTTTGATGCCAATTCACAACAATGTATTCTAGCTATATAAGTTTTGGTTCTCACACCAGTCTAATGGAAATATATAGAAAATCACACCTTCGAAACACGAACATAAATGTTGATGATGCGATCGCTATCATCAATAATATCTCCGGGCGACTAGAGTGTGATGCTATATCTATCCAATATATTAAAACTTCGAATATACGTTCATGACGCGTATACGCGAAATCTATATATACTCGATTGTCCATATTCAAGATAAATAAATAATCAAATACATATAAAGAGATTTAAATTTTCAAAACAAAATTGCTTTCATTTGAAAAATATACTCTTCACACTCGTTCTAGGATACTACTGATCCTATCTCTAACGAGTCATTCTAATTGGATATTGCTAATCCAATATCTGATGAATTCTTTTGTATGGTTCTAATGTGCCTTGTTCTCGAGCTCTGTAAACCAAAGCTCTGATACCAAATGTGACGGCAAGGAATCTCGCTCGGTCCGAACCAGTCGCTAAACCGATCCAGGCCGTTCGAAACGCCCTATCGTTGAGAACACGACAAAACAGAACGCATACAGAAGAACATTTCACTATATATTACAACAGTGCATCAGATTACAAGAATATACAGAGTATGAAACAATATTACACAGAAATATCAGAGATTTAAATTACATTTAAATACATAGCAGCGGAAAATAATACAATACACAACTAGAAGAGATATACGGATACAAAGCTTTCCGGATATCGTTCCAGCTGTAAACCAGGATCCTGTGAATATAAATCTGCAAAACCGAAACTACTAGCTGCCCGTGTCGAAATAAGGGCACCCAGAGTTTAGGTTGAAACAATAAACTCCAGGTCAGTCATGTGACTGGTGTGAGAACTAAAATAGTTAATCTTTATTTTTAAAGCTAGGTAAATCAAGGGACCACGCCGTATAACACGGAACGGGTTTCCTCCCAAGAATACCAGTGCATAAAACAAACAGCGCAATGCTAAACAAAGAAAAAATGAAGCTGTTATAAGACCCAGGTCCTATCACACAATGCAATCGCAAGCCGGGGGATAGGGTTTTCCCTTATAACAGCCAAAGAATGCTTGATACGCTTAAAACAAATCATTTGATACTATTATAAGTGCATAGTGTATAAAACAACTTCAAATCATAAGTATCAATCATAGGCGGCATGGGTACCATATATCATGTCGCCATATATAGGTTTACAAATAAAACCGCAAATGTCACGTATTTGGAAATTGGATTTCCTTCTATGAACCGAGGCAAAAGATAGTCCTCAACCGATTCGTGACTCTCTAGCCCGAGCCACCGGAACAGCCGCAACTGCCCCTTCGATCGTCAGGGCCGGTCCACCGATGTGGATTATAGTGCCTGAACAATACGTCTCCCCACCCTATGGGGTGTAAGTCTGGTCCGTCAGCCGACCAGAATGCATTCGGCCGAAACCGATATAACCGAGGCGCCTCGCAACCGCAACAACCACATAAGTCAAACTCGTCAGGGCGTGTAAAACCACTGACGCCACTTCTAGCTAGAAAGAAACGCAAGTCCTCCCTGATGTCCTCTCCCGTTTTTTGTTCATACCGGGTGTGAAACACGCGAGGTAAACGTTACACAAAGCTACGCCACAAAGGCCGTGCTTTGATCATCACCACAAGACTTTGCTTTTCAACAGAAGCCTTGATCATTTGCATCTTAGCATGCCACACAGGCAAACCACTCTATGCAACCGATATCAGTCACACAGTATGAAATCCAATGTCAGACACACAGTCCATTTACAAGTCCGTTCTGGGCCTGAACGAAACCGGAGGCACCTAGTACCCCGCATATCCATCGATCTCCAAGTACGTCTGGACGATCACTAACTGTTTCCATCTTCTTGGGTGTACAGCCCAATCAAGATCATCAGTTATCACCCAAACGACGTGAAGACCTCCGGTCTTCGACCATCGTCTTCATCTTCGACTTATCGTCGTATCAGTTATCCAGAATGGGATAAACCCGGTCTTTCCGAATAACTCGCGTATATTTAAATAAGTGTTACACAAACACAACATACGCCTCATTCCAATTCATTAGTCACTAACCGTAAATAAATCAAGAGAATAATTCCCCAAATATTAACCCCGAAGGCCGAAACCAACATCAGATCAATATCCAGAAAACCATTCTGCTTGGCTAACCGACAGTTAGTTTCTAAATTTCACGTTCAAATCTTATTAAAGATTTAACTATCGCCTGGAGCAAAACTGGTGATACTCCATTCTCGATCTTTTCAATCTAATTAAAGATTCATTAAAACTCCACTTAGTTTTAATCTGTGACTGGGTTAAAGAATCAGTGTCATCTAAAAACACGGTTCGCGATAAACCCAAAGTCACATTCCATTAATTATCGGGTTAAAGAACGAGTGTTATTTAAAAACACTGTTCACGATAAACCCAAAAATCATTCCATTAATTATCGGGTTAAAGAACGAGTGTTATTTAAAACACTATTCACGATAAACCCAAAAATCAATATCAATTCAATTCCAATTAAATATCATTTAATTGGTACACTTCATTAAATCTAAATAAAAAGATTTAATCTTTTCTCAACTGGGTTCAAGAACAGTGTTAGTGAAGACACCATTCACGACAAACCCAAATCACATTCGATATTCAATACAAGGCTCTGAATAGAAAATATATCGGCTTATATTCAATATCGAATTCTACGACTAACAAATGTCGTATTGGAAATAACGATATACATATATATCTTTCAAATTTCCATAACAACACCTGTATAATCACGAATTCCAACATCGAAACATTCCGAAGACAATTTCGATTCAAATCCACTCCAATGCAATCATTGGAATTTTGGTTACTTTTAAAACCCTTTTCGAATTCAATTTATTTATTTAAAAATAAATAAAATTATAATTCTAGTTCAAAACTAGTTCATTTCGATAAAAATCCATTTTTATCTTTTCGAATATGAAGTTTTTCATCCCAATTCTTCACAAATCATTTCTTATGATTTTACACAAATTATTACTATTTTTAATAATTTTATCAAGGCCCGTACAGTCGATTTCCATCAATGGCCATCGAACTGCACTTACAGCGACCTTTTTCGAATTTGATTTGGACATAATTCCAAATCCAACTGTTAGATTTCAAATTTCTAATCTTCGTTAGAAAGCTCTTTTCGATACGAACCCAACGGTTCCGGTTTTAGGAGAATCCGACGGTCGGATCTCCCGTAATGTCCGTTTGAAATAAATGGTCGAAATTCGCGAACTGCCGCGACGCGGCGCGTTCTATTCAGGCCATTATATTATATATAATATATATATAATATATTTCATCGATTTCTATTTAAAAACGAATTATATAAACAGTTTTAAATTCATTTCAAAATCTATTTCAACTTCCATTTCAATTCAAAGCAAAATTGAATTCTTCTTTATAAATTCGTTTCAAAATTCATTTCTGTTCAATTCAAATTTCAATTCAATTTGAATTCATATTCAATTCAATTCATTTTGAAATCGTTTTCAATTCAATTCATTTCGAAATCGTTTTCAATTCAATTCATTTCGAAATCGCTTTCAATTCAATTCATTTCGAATTCGTTTTCAATTCAATTCATTTCGAAATCGTTTTCAATTCAATTCATTTCGAATTCGTTTTCAATTCAATTCATTTCGAAATCGCTTTCAATTCAATTCATTTCGAAATCGTTTTCAGTTCAATTCATTTCGAAATCGCTTTCAATTCAATTCATTTCGAATTCGTTTTCAATTCAATTCATTTCGAAATCGTTTTCAATTCAATTCATTTCGAATTCGTTTTCAATTCAATTCATTTCGAAATCGTTTTCAATTCAATTCATTTCGAAATCGTTTTCAATTCAATTCATTTCGAAATCGCTTTCAATTCAATTCATTTCGAATTCGTTTTCAATTCAATTCATTTCGAAATCGTTTTCAATTCAATTCATTTCGAATTCGTTTTCAATTCAATTCATTTCGAAATCGTTTTCAATTCAATTCATTTCGAAATCGTTTTCAATTCAATTCATTTCGAATTCGTTTTCAATTCAATTCATTTCGAATTCGTTTTCAATTCAATTCATTTCGAAATCGTTTTCAATTCAATTCATTTCGAAATCGTTTTCAATTCAATTCATTTCGAATTCGTTTTCAATTCAATTCATTTCGAAATCGTTTTCAATTCAATTCATTTCGAAATCGTTTTCAATTCAATTCATTTCGAAATCGTTTTCAATTCAATTCATTTCGAATTCGTTTTCAATTCAATTCATTTCGAAATCGCTTTCAATTCAATTCATTTCGAAATCGTTTTCAATTCAATTCATTTCGAAATCGCTTTCAATTCAATTCATTTCGAAATCGTTTTCAATTCAATTCATTTCGAAATCGTTTTCAATTCAATTCATTTCGAAATCGTTTTCAATTCAATTCATTTCGAATTCGTTTTCAATTCAATTCGAAATCGATAAAATCGATATAAATATCGTTCACGTCAAAATGGCGTCAATCTAATCAACACGGCTTCATAAAGTTCTATTTTCAAATATTCTATTTCAAATATTTCTTTTTCAAATATTTCTATTTTAAAACTGGAATGAGGCTCAATCAATTACCATATAAAGTTAATTATATGGATTTTCATACAACACATGTATAATAGCCTTGAAAAATAATCAACCATCAACCAAAGTGCACTACACTGTATAAGCATCAAATATAGATATCTAATGCTTATAACAGCCTGTCAATCAATCGATTGACATATTTAATCAATCAGGATGAGTGAACTTCAAATTTCATCCTAACACCCGTGTGGGGTTTCAAACAATCAAACACATATTTTATTTGTGCAGTTAGGCGATGTGTAAAATTTATCGACCCAATCAACGTCATTCAAATAGGTGTACATAAACAAACCGTCTGGTTTGTAAATGAATATTTATTTATTCACATTCACGTTAAAATTTATATTTTTAACGATAAAACATTTTATTTCAACCTATGAATTTCTATTCAATTCATTTACACAATAAAATGATATTTTTATTTTCTAACATATTTTAGAAAATTTCGGCGGCATAATGGCACGATACTAGAAACGGGACAAGGCCTAGCCTTATCCCCGGTCTAGTGAAGGCCCACGCCATTCACACATCAATCATATCAATTTCATTTCACCAAACAATCAAATCCAAATCAAATAATCTAACCAACTACACAACCAATCAAACAAGTCCATGGTCTGTGGACGGGTGTCGGGTGCTTCTAATAAGCACCGTCTGCATCCTAGTATATATATATATATATAACTAGAAAAATAAATTGAAAGGTGAGAAATTCTCACATATAGCTATCCTAGCTCCACGGCTCTTCTTTTGCAGAAGTCTTCGTCGTTTCGCCTTTTTGTCACCTTCGTTGTTGCTTTCACTACATATGTAAAAATCGAATTTTTACATCGCTATTCAATATATAAAAATCATATTTTTAGTTCGAAGTTCAATATATAAAAATATGATTTTTATTTCAAAGTTCAATATATAAAAATCGAATTTTTATTTCAAAGTTCAATATATAAAAATCGAATTTTTATTTCAAAGTTCAACATATAAAAACTATATTTTTCTTTCGAAGTTCAATATATAAAAATATGATTTTTATTTCAAAGTTCAATATATAAAAATCGAATTTTTATTTCAAAGTTCAATATATAAAAATCGAATTTTTATTTCAAAGTTCAATATATAAAAATCGAATTTTTATTTCAAAGTTCAATATATAAAAACTATATTTTTCTTTCGAAGTTCAATATATAAAAATCGTATTTTTATTTCAAAGTTCAATATATAAAAACTATATTTTTCTTTCGAAGTTCAATATATAAAAATATGATTTTTATTTCAAAGTTCAATATATAAAAATCGAATTTTTATTTCAAAGTTCAATATATAAAAATCGAATTTTTATTTCAAAGTTCAATATATAAAAATCGAATTTTTATTTCAAAGTTCAATATATAAAAATCTGATTTTTATCTCGACTACAAATCCGATCTTTTTAAAGTTTAAACCTTTTGCTTAAACTTAAAATTAAAATCAGTTTTAACCTTTTTTAAAAATCAACTGTTTTTATTCTTTTAAAAAAAATTCAGTTTTTAATCTTTTTCTAAAAACAGTTTTATCTTATTAAAAAAAATCAAATCTGTTTTATACTTTTTTTTAAAAAAAACAATTCAGTTTTTTTATTTTAAAAATCGAAATCAAAATAAAATTCAGTTCTTATTACTGCTTATATAAAAAATAAAAATAAATAAATAATTATAAAAAAACTTACAGGGGGGGGGGGCAGTAGCAATCGGCGGCGGCTCGGAGGGGCGGTGAGGCTGGGGTCGCGGCGCTGGTGCAGGGGAGGCGGAGGGCGGCTCGATGTTGGCGGCGATTGGGGCTTCGCGGTGGTCCAGGGGCTCGTGGGAGGAGGAGCGATAGGGGAAGGAGAAGAAGCGGAGGGGGGTGCGTGGGGTTCGTCTGAGGCGGGCGGATCATCGGAGGTGGGGCGGAGCTCCTGGAGCTGGCGGCGGCGGCTCTCGAATGCGATGGCCCTCGTTTTCCTTTTTTTTTTTTTTTTTTTTTGATCTGGTCAACGGTTGAAGGAGAGAGGGAATAAAAGGGGGAAAGGAATTATATATTTAATTTAATTTTTTTAATTTAATTTTTTTTCTTCAAAAAGTAACTTTAAAATTCGAACTCGAAATCAAGCCCATCGACTGTCGTCCATAGCGTTTTACCCCCATTCCGAACACAACGGGATATGTATCGTAAGCTGATTCGGCTGTTACAATCAGTTTCCTTTGAATTTACATTTAAATCACTATATTGAATTTTAAACGTACATTTCAAATTACCGGGGCCACATACGAACTCTAAAAATTCTAGAAAAATATTTTCTAGCTTCGTATTGACGATACGGTCCTAACAAAACTAGTTTCGTCGAATTCTGAGACCGTTGGAAAAATGGCCAATTTCCAGTCGATTAAAATCAACTGAAACTGGTCAAACGCGTTTTCCTTTGCCACGCTCACATATTGATTCGAAAAATTATGAAATTTGAAACCTAGCAATAATTTGACACTGCGGATCCAACAAAACTGGTTTCGTCGAAATCCGAGGTCGTTTGCAAAATGTCCATTTTTAAGGGCTTGAATTCCATAGCGACTATTCAGAATTTTCAACTGGACATACCTTTTGATTCCCGCTACGAAATTTTGATTTGTCGGATTCGTTGGAAAGGTATTCACTATTCGATCCCATTATTTTTGGTTTCACTAAAATCCGGATTGTTTTGCACCCGGTACATTCAATTGAAGTTTGAAATCGAATTATCGAACTACCGCGCCATTTTCAATTCTATTTATAATTATATATAAATTTTTATATTCTAACGACGACGCGTATAATATATACGTTCGAATTCTATTCAAAACAAATTTCACGTCGATATTATTTAAAATAATTCATTTTAAATAATCAAAATTCGCTAAAATGGCCAAAATAAAAATTTTAAACTGGCCCAGATTTTACGGGTTGTTACACATTTAGCTTGAGTGTCGCGAATATATTACGACCACGGTTGTAGGCCATCAAACCGTCATCCGAAGATACAGAATCAAAAGAAGTATAAATATGGATATTCCCTAGATCAGTGACAATACACCCTGCTTGGGAATGACCCAACTAGCCATGCTGCCTAGCCCAACTTTTGTTACTTCCTGGTGTGAGGCTAGAAGCTACGTCTATCTTCAGAACATCTGATCACCATTCACTTTGAATGCCACATCGTCATACCCGCCAAATCACAAATTGACTTATCCAAAAATAACACGGGTATATAGCTAAGAGGGACGAATTCCTCCGCCACCAAACGTGAATACGTTTGAATAGATCAACTTACGCGATCCATTGGATATACTCTGTCAGACCTTCTTCCATATACGTTGTCCTGGGACTGGACAAACCGAAGGCACTATTCAGTATATCCATCTTAGTCACTGTTATCTAAGACTTATACAACAACCCTTGCACTTTACTCCGTCTTCAATTTATCTTTGGCAGATATTGCTCGCAATGCTTATGCCAATACAGACTGGTTCTTTGGATAATAATCCAACCGGTCTCTCCATATTAACAACGTTAAAATGGTAAAAACTTTGATAGTCTGTGATTCAACTATCAAATGAAAACATGTCGGTGTACAAACAACGATCTTATTTCCAAATGGAAATTCGATCGATCAATCATCACATGTTCATATTTCCTTATTTCATATATATGTTATTAATCATTGGAAAACATTTCCATAGCTTATTTTCACATCACTATTATTTCGCAACTATCAGTCCCTAACTGTAACTAGTATGAGAACAATTCTCTAAGTATCAAATCCGGAAGGTCGAAACCAACATCAGATCGTCACTTAGAAAACCGTTCAACTTACCCTCTCCAGTTAGTTTCTGAATTTGCTTAACTCTATTTCTTGAATTCTTATCATGAAAACATTTCATTTTCTATGTTTAGAAAACATATCTGCCTATATTTGGAAAATGTTCCCAAAACTCATTTGCGGATTTCAAATGAACGTTGTATAAAACATCGTTTCGCTTAATCCATTTATCGCTTATTCCTTAACTTTATTCCAAATCAACCTTTTAGATCGAACCACAACTATTCCTTTGTCTTTTTTTTTTTTGAAACCAAAAATGTGTGATCTTCTGAGAAGAAGAGAGCACACATATATATCATAAAGTCAAAAAAATACAAAGTTTCAATACAACTCTCTAGAAGTAAAACAAACAACAACACTCCGAATAACAACCCGACTTCTAGGAAAGTATTGGATAGTAGATAGATGAGCTCCGGATAAACCACCGCCCATCTACTCCTATATCGAATTCCGGCAATGCCACCACCCGATATAGAAGTATATCTACTCCAATACTATAATCAAAACTCTCGGAAAAAATAATAAGATGTACAACCCACAACAACTCTCAAAGTATAATCCAATAATAGCTCCTCCATAACACCAAGCATCAAATCCAGCCAACTATCCATATATTCCTCCAATATGCTCTTCCACCTAAAAACCTGGTTAATAACTTGAAACACCCACCATTAGTAACCATCACATATATGTATGAATATATATAACTATATATAATTATATATATATATATATGATTAACTATATATATATATTTAAATATATATAACCCATTATATATCCATACATATATGTGTCATAAACAGAAATAAGTGCTGAAAGGAAATAATTTATGAAGAACCCCAAATTAGAAGCAATCCATGCAGTTCTTCACTATTCTTTCCACCTGAAAACCTGGATAATTGCTCCAACAACCCTCATTAGTTACTATCACATATATGAATGGATATATTTTGTATATATAAATGTATAGTAATATATTTATATATACCATTATATGTCCAAACAATAAGAAAACAAAAACATTTCCAAAGTCAAAATTTAAAAACTATGCCCTAATACGATACCTATTATTTCTAAAATATCTAATGATGCTCTTAAATAACTCCAAATTAGACCTAACTTTTTGCAACAAGTTACCAGAACTCAAATCTCTAAAATACTTATAACATGGGTTGGTCATCCATTCTAAACAGAAATAAACTATTTTAATGATTAAGTTATCAGGGGACACTGAAATAAAATGAAAGAGTCTTTGATTCCTTTCCATCCAAATGAACCAACAAATGATAATAATTAACGAATCCATTATATATCTCTGCTTTGATTTATAAGTAAGTCTATAGTGATTCCAATATTTCTCACAGTTATTAAATATATTAACACTAGACATAACAAAAATCCTAAGTACCATGGTTAATATATAATTGGACAAATTACAAGAAAAGAATATATGATCAACATCTTCCTCTGAATGACTGCAAAAACAATATTTAACATCCAAAACCACATTCTTCCTCTTTAAAAGCTCTACAGTGTTAAGCTTCTTATGTAAAATCAACCACATAAGAAACTTAGCTTTAGGAGGAGAATTTGATTTCCATATAAACTTAAAGGGATACAATGACATACCCGGGAAATTGATAAGTTTATACACTGAATTGACTGAGTATACTAAACTCTTATCCAAACCCCAACTAATGGTATCTCTAAACTCATCCAGATGATATAAGCTTAATTTTGCTTTTAATAAGGCCAATTGTCTTAGTAAATCTCCCTCTAAAATATAATCAAATGTAAACTCCCATGGGGGTTCTGAATTCCTTCTATAAACATCCGCAATTAGTGCATTCTTGAAATCACAAACATTAAAAAGTTCGGCAAATTCTATTTTAAGAGGAATACAGGAAATCCAAGCATCATGCCAAAAAAAGGTAGAATTACCAGAATGCACTATCATCTTGCAACCTAGCTTAAAAAAGTCAAAACAATTTAATACTTCCTTCCAGAAATGAGATAAACTATTAGACCTACTGACTCCCAATCCCCCTATAATTTCCCCCTAGAATAATAAGATTTTAAAACTAAATTCTTCCAAGTAGCCACAGTATCTGGACTTCTAAATTTCCATAACCATTTAGTTAGTAAGGAAGAATTGAAGTTAACCAAGTTAATAATCCCTAAACCCCCGTCCCTCTTGGACTTGCAACACAATTCCCAATTAACTAAACATTTATAACTATTACAATTGAGATCCCCATTCCATAGAAAATTCCCTCTAATTCTATCGATTTTCTTAATAACCCACTTAGGAAAACGATGAACCGTCATCCAATAGGTGGGAATGGCTGATAAAACCGAGTTAACTAACACTAATCTCCCTGCTCTAGAAAGAAATCTATTGTTCCAGCTAGATAATCTATTACTAATTTTATCGATAATAATTATCCAGTCATCCTTTTTAAGCTTGGAAGGTCTGATTTTAAAACCTAAATAGTCAAACAGAAATTTCATAATATGGCAGTTTAAGGTGCTAGCTACCAAAGATTCAACATTACAATTATCATTAAGGACCATGACTGCACTCTTATCGAAATTAATTCGAAGTCCTGACAACATCTCAAAGCAATATAATATAAACTTAAGAGTGATAACATGCTTTGGTAAATGAGACGAAAATAATAGTGTATCATCTGCAAATTGTAGAATAGACAATTCGTTATGAAACTCTTCATACCCTACACTTCCTAAAACCCCTAAATTCCCCGCCCTCTTAATGACTCTTGAGAAAACATCTACCGCTAGATTAAATAAAAAAGGCGAGAGAGGATCGCCTTGTCTGAGACCTCTCTTAGACTGAATCCTTTTACCAATTACTCCATTTACCACTATACTAGAACATCCAGACTTAAGTAGTAACATAATCCAATTAGTCCATCGAACACTAAAACCCCTAGCTAGACAAAGCTCGCAGATAAAATCCCAATCGACAGAGTCAAAAGCCTTCTCGAAGTCTAACTTCAAAATGGCACATGTTAAATTATTTTTAACACAGACATTTATATACTCTTGTACTGCCACTACCCCGTCCGCTATATTTCTTCCCTTAATAAACGCTGTTTGTGAAATGTCTATTAGGTCATTTATCTTAGTACTTAGTCTATTTGCAAGAACTTTTGAAATAATCTTTACCGATACATTAATTAATGAGATAGGTCTGAAATCCTTAAGTTGATTCGCTCCAACTCTCTTATGTATGAGAATAACATTATCAAAATTAAAATTCCCTAACCTTAGATTACCACTATAAAAATCATTAAAAAGATTAATAATATCAACCTTTAGGATCTCCCAAAATTGTTTGTAAAAAAGAACTGAAAATCCGTCAGGCCCTGGTGCTTTGTCACTAGGCATATCGCAGATTGCCTTCCATATCTCGTTCTCCGTGAAAGGACTATCTAAACCAGTCAAATCTATCCTAGAGGTAAGCGGATAAATATCGTTCCATCTAATATTTATCCTTCTTTTTATCCTAGTACCTAAGATCTGCTTGTAATACCTTGTAAAAGCGTCATTAAGGTCCTTCTGGACGGATATCTCTACATCATTGACTAGAACGGAATGGATAAAATTATCACGCCTCCTTTTATTAGCTATATTATGAAAAAAATTCGTGTTATTATCACCTTCTTTTATCCATTGAATTCTAGATCTTTGTCTCCACATGATCTCTTCTTTATCCATAGTCAACTTAAGATCATGCCTTAAATTATTAAGTCTATCCCTTTCATTCATACTAAGTATTCTAGTTTCACTAACTTTATCTATATCTAACATTTCACATAAAATCTTATCTTTTTTAATTCTGACATTACCAAAAACATACTTATTCCATCGCTTAAGAAAAAATCTTAGCTTTCCTAGTTTTGCAACAAAAATCTTAGCTGAATTATCTTTATACAAATTATTGAAATAAAATAAAGAATTCCATTTAACCGAGACCAAATTACTAAAGCTACTATCCAATAGCCACATCTTCTCGAATTTAAAATTTCTACTTATTATTAAATTTGAGTCGCAAGATAAAATGATTGGGCAATGATCCGACAACAAAAATGGTAAACCCTTAACTCTACAAATGGAATATCTATCCTCTACCTCAGAATTAATAAGGAATCTATCTAACAGAGCAAAGGAAGGATTATCCCTTACATTGGACCAGGTGAACATTCTGTTATAAATCGGAATCTCTATCAGATTATTATCTAATATAAATTCGTTAAATTCCTCCATATCGGAGAAGTCTCCTTCTCTAGGAGCTCTCTCCCCTAAAAATCTGGTGACATTAAAATCACCCCCAACAACCCATTGATTGAAAGAGTGATTACTAAAGTCAGTACACTCTATCCACAACTGTCTTCTCTCTAATTTGGTATGCGGGCCATATACATTTGAAATGCCCAAAAGAGAATTGTCTACTGTCGATGCTAATATAACATGTAATGAATGCACCATAGGCAGTTCCTGTACAAGTCTAAATTTATTATCTTTCCAACTGATCATGAGTCCGCCTGCAGTACCTATTGCCGGCAAACAAGACCAGTTACGAAAGGAAATCCCCACTAACCTTCTAAAAAAACTAGGATCAGGGTTATCTATCTTAGTTTCTTGAAGTAAAACTATATCAAGGTGGAAATCTTTAAAAAAAATCCTGACTTTGTCACATTTTTTGGGTTCATTTAGACCCCTAATGTTCCAACTAATGATCCTCATCGACCTATTGATGAAGCTCCCTCTAGTTCTCTACTCCTAATAAAATCAGCGTCTAAATCTAAGTCAGAAAAAACGAAAGCTGTGTCACTAGCTAACTGAAATAACTGATCAGTGGAAAGACTACCTAAAGCAAACGGGGAATAATCACTACCGAAAGTAGAAGCAATACCTGAGCCCGAGTTCGCATTGCTACTACTAGCAACCAAACCCTGGGACCTACCATGAGATGATGCGGATCTATTTCTCAACCTTGCACTGCGTCTAACCACTCCAGAACCGCGCTCTGCTCTCCTCCTCCTTCCTCTCCTTGCAGGAGGAGAAAAAACGCCAGTAAGAGATAGATCTGTGCTATGTTCGGTTTCGCCAACCGACATCGAGCTATCTAACTGAAACACTGACCCTATCTTCCCACACGGCCATGCATCCTCCAGCTGAGATACCCCATAATTCGGACACCATGACAATGTGAAAATACTCTCAACTGGCGCCATCAGCCGAATCATACACCCTGACGAAGCCAAACCCACCACCCCGCAATTCCATCTACTATCTTCCCATAAAAAATACCTTCTCCAATCTCTCCAGCTTTCATTATCCAACCTCATTACCCCACTACACACCGTCTTATCCATCTGCCAATCATTAAGTTTAGCAACAGCCCACATGTTTTGTCCAACACCACCAGCGCCTTCTTTCAACCGTCTCACTACCCCCAACTTTTTCATAGCAGGAGAGAGACTGTTCAGCCCCACTTTATGACCCAAAAGTGTCATCCTTTGCCTCGCCAATTTAACTTTCCCAACTTTAAAACCCAATTTACATTTTAATACAATCGTATCCATGCCCCTAAACTGATCAGCTGAAGCAAGCACATCCGAGTCATAGTTCAACAACCCCTCATACCTGTGTGGTTCGTTGACGTCGCACGGCACCTTTTCACGATTAATATGAGCACATCCATCACTGTCTAGTAATTCAAAAGCATTCGAAAGAATCACCTCCTCGGCCACTATCCAGCTCATATTTTCCTCAGTCCCTTCCCATTTTTCCTTTGCATTATCAACAGTAACATGCAACTCCACAGACCCAATAACATGATTTTATCAGTGCCACTAACAGCAACAGAATCCACATTCTCATTATCACAATCAAAGATGCATACAGTATCATCATCCCCCAAAACTTCTTCGACCCTACCTGTTCTCACTTCTCTTCCCAGCATATTTGTTTGATCCATGATCCCATTATTTCCTACACAAACACCCTTATGCAAACTAACATTATCACCGAGACCCGTACAGATCAACACACACGGGTCTAATAACAAAGGATCATTTAAAGCTGACCAGTAAACCTCATCTACAGTCTTACCATCATCGACAATGCAAGTATCATGTACTGACTTACCATCGTCAACAATGTAAGTACTTCCATCATCAGGTAGTAAAGCATCTATTCCCATATCCTCCCCAGAATTACTTACCATACCTGTTTTATCAATCTCGACATTTGCAGACTTAAGATTCAATTCACCTTCCTTATACTCGCAATTAATAATAGTATTCACGATATCGAAATGCGCAAGTAGCTTATCTAACAGCCTAAAAACCATCCTCTTTTTCCTCACCGTCGAGTCAGTGTAAATTCTTCTTAACTTGACAAGATTCAGACTAAAGGCAAAGGCACTCTCTTTTCTTGTCATCGGGAAAGGAAGGGGTGGGTATATGTCCACAACAGTCTTACTTTTATTCCATAGAATACCATCTAACATTCCTTCCAGGTTCCATCCCATCAGCAATAACAAATAAGCTCCGTTGTTCTCATGTCCAGAAAAATCAACAGTATACAATTCTAATAACTCTTCTACTAACTGACATATCATCAAACAGTTGAAGCGTATCAACTCCACCACTGTATTACCAGCAAACCTTTTCGGACAGTTTATCTGTCGATGCCCCAAACCTCTACAGTTGAAGCATCTTACTCCATTTCTACAATCCTTTGCAATATGCATTGAGTCGCCACATCGAAAACAAGA
Source organism: Allium sativum (assembly GCA_030737875.1). Classification (NCBI taxonomy): domain Eukaryota; kingdom Viridiplantae; phylum Streptophyta; class Magnoliopsida; order Asparagales; family Amaryllidaceae; genus Allium; species Allium sativum. Next base: position 413,909,528 of record CM060923.1, on the reverse strand, counting down.
ACGTCCACCCACCTTGTTGATAAAACTAAGGCTATTTGACTCAAACCAGTTGGTCATAATAGACGATGAAGCTTTTGCAACATCAGCATAAGAGCGATTATCATAGTATGAAGAGAGATTAAAACTTACCTCTTTTTTATAGCATACACTCTGACTGAAAGTTAAGTTTAGTCTCCCTTCTTTTAAATTTTTCATCATTTTGATCCGCTTCGGGCCTGAATCTTTAAGAATACCTGATATACCATGATAGATACCTCTAGATTCTCCACCGAAAATGAGTACATCACCAGAATCCAACGTGATCTTAACCATTTCATTGGATCTTACATCTCTATAAACGAATTCAGCTGAGTCTCCTATAGAGAAAGATACGACAGGCAGACCCATCGAGATGCTTTCCAAACTCTCATCTTTGTCTTGGTGTAAACCCAATCTTCCATTTAAATCATAGTAATTAACAATGCAGACATCCGGGAACATGGACGGTAGCACCTTACCGCCAATTTCCTGTTGCGCAAGCGACAGTGCGTTATTAACCAAATTCTTGAATTCCCAAGGAATGATTGGGGGAGAGGCACCATCTAGAGACCGCCTGTCCTCATATGATCTCGATTGTGGATTCCAGTTTCTACCTAGACACATCATCAGAAGATTGAGCATCGCACCATTGTCGTAGCCTGGACGGTAAAAGCCACCATCTCCCATACCTAGCTCTTGACATTTCTTGACAATTAAAATCTGATCCTCAATGTTTAAGAAATTCTTTAATAAAATCAGTCCCTGTCCCAGGACATGATGATACGCCCCAACAAACTTTGTCTGAACCCTCAAAGAATTAGATGGGAACGAGCAGTTTCCACTTTTATGCCCTAATTTGTCACAATTGAAACATCTGATTTTGGAAGAACAATTTCTCGCTATATGATCGAACTCACCACAACAATAACATCGCTTCTTGAAACGAACTGAGACCAGATCCGGACGAGGGGTGAATCTCACCTTTACCCTCTTCGCAATTTTATTCAGTGAAGAAATTGGGCGAGATCCAGAACCTAACAAAGAAGAAGACATTTCCGCCATTTTTTTGACTTTGGGAACAGAATTGTACAACTATTCCTTTGTCAATTCTGAAGTAAATCAAGTTGGGGTATAATTACCTCGCAGACCTTAATTTAACAACGTCCTTTACTGTGAAATAGATGAAGCTCGTCACTCACTTTTTCCAATCATCTGTTCACGCAAATTCTCGGATTCAGGTTACGAATCTACTTCTTATATGACAACGGTTGATTATAACTATAATGTTATAATTCTTACTTCTGCAATGTCTAACCTAAATTATAACTTTATCTCCTAACTCGAATAATTTAACAGACACCAAATTTCTAAATCAATAACTAAATCTTGATTTAAAACCCTGGGAAGTAAATAGTACTTTCCCGAATTCGCTAAAATCGAATTCGACGTATAACTCTCTTTCGAGTAATCTGTATTCGATTAATTCTCTCTTTTTAATAACTTATATTCGATAAACTCTATTTCGATTAACTCCTATCGAATAACTAATATTCGAATAACTCTTCTTGGTTGGCTCTATTTCATTAACACTTATCGAATAACAAATATTCGATTTTCTTAAATGTGTCAATTCTTATCGAATAACTAACATCCTATTTAACTTAAATGGATTTACTCTTATCCAATAACTTATTCGATTATCTCAACTCGATTTCTTAACTCGATTATCTCAACTCGATTTCTTAACTCGATTTCTTAACTCGATGAATCTTAAACTTAACCAAAATCGATTAACTCAACTCTAATCGATTGACTTAATTTGATTTACTCCTTCGAATAACTCATTCGAATAACTTAATTGATAAATTATATTCACTTCTATCCTATCGAATAAACTATATTCGATATTCCCTCCAACACTATTCGAATGAACTATATTCGATTTACTGCTCTAACTCTATTCGAATAAATTATATTCGATTAACTCCTTTAACTTTACTCGAATAACTGTATTCGATTAACACTTTCTTTCGAATAACTATATTCGATTAACTCTTCGACTAACTCCTTTGGATTAACTAACTTCGAATAATTCCTTTGGATTACTAACTTCGAATAACTCCTTTGGATTAACTAACTTCGAATAACTCCTTTGGATTAACTAACTTCGAATAACCAATATTCGATAACTACTCTTCGAATAAATAATATTCGGTAACTCTTCTCAAATGAATAACATTTGATTTCTCCACTCGAATAAACTATATTCGATTACTCTTCCCTCGAATACACTATATTCGATAACTCTACTTCGAATAAGTGATATTCGGCATCTCTACTCGATTAACTCCACTTGGATAACTCTAACTGGTCAACTCTAACTGAGTAACTCTAACTGATCAACTCTAACTGGTCAACTCTAACTGGTCAACTTTAACTGGTCAACTTTAACTGGTCAACTCTAACTGTTTATCTTTAACTGGTTAACTCAAATGGTTTAACCTAACTGGTTAACTCGTCTCGATTAACTGAACTAATCCACTTAGTTTAACTTAGCTAATTCACGTTGATTAACTCTAACCGATTCACTTAGTTTAACTCAACTAATTCACTTCGATTAACCACTTAGTTAACTTAACTAATTCACTTCGATTAACCACTTAGTTTAACTTAACTAATTCACATCGATTAACCACTTAGTTTAACTTAACTAATTCACATTGATTAACTCTAACCGATTCACTTAGTTTAACTCAACTAATTCACTTCGATTAACCACTTAGTTAACTTAACTAATTCACATTGATTAACTCTAACCGATTCACTTAGTTTAACTCAACTAATTCACTTCGATTAACCACTTAGTTAACTTAACTAATTCACTTTGATTTACTCTAACCGATTCACTTAGTTTAACTTAACAAATTCACTTCGATTAACTCGACCAATTCACTTGGTTAACTCGACCAATTTACTTGGTTAACTCCTATTTATTTAACAATAAATATCTCCTTTAGTTAAATTCTATTTATTTAATCTCTAAATAAATATCCTTTATATTTCTTTTAACGAATATAATCCCTTTATATTTTGATTAACAAATATATCCCGATATATATTCCCTTATATTCGATTAACATATATATTCCCTTGTATTTGATTTACAAATATAATTCTTTTATATTTGTTTTTACCAACTATATTCCTTTATATTCAGAATCCTCTTTCTTATATATATATATATATATATATATATATATATATATATATAACCCCTTGATTTTATATAAATAAACTATTTTCAAAATATACTTTGAAAACCCCTCTCCTACATTCGGGTATTTCTCATGGTATTTAACACACCATATAACAACGATAAATATCGTCCCACCACACATAATCACACAGATTATATACATCACATTATATATCACAATATAAAAATCACAGTAAAATAACTGTTGAGGAATCCTGTTGGATTCCTCCAACCTGTTTCCCTGCATCCACAGATGTTAGACAATATAGATAATATCACTTTCAGTTCCATATGATATATTCTGTTAAACAGAACCAATATAGAAATTTAACTAACTGACTAGCAGTTCAATCAAACAATCAACACACAGTCAAACAGACAATATTTTAACAGTTCTAAGAATACAACGTGAAAATAAAACTGTTTAGAGTTTGTGAGATTTACTCACAGTTGCACGTTAGCCGTTAAATAACGGTTTGCGTTATTTGACTCAGTCGGACAATTTATTTCACCATAAATTGTAACGAGCTTCGATTCGCTCTCGGTCAGTCTCATTATGTTGCTCCCGTCCCTGCGATCCTGTCGGATCTTGTTTCGTGAGATTCTGACATCGTATGACCAAGTTATACAAATTTACAAGTTTCGATACTATTTAACTTAAAACTAACTTATATAAATAAAAAGAATTGGACCTTTCACAACACCCGGGCCCAGCCCAATTCCCTAAACCCGACCCGCCTCCTTTAAAATGCCTTCTTCCCAAATGGACGACGGCTTCAGCTCCTCAAACATCAAACCCAGAGCGACATTCCATCCCCAAAAATCCCATACTATTGCTTCACCGTGAACTCAATAAAACCCACCATGTAAATCTCCACCATCTCCTCTATCCACCGATACCCCCAATACACAGCTCGACGCTCTCAATTGAAATGCGTCCTTTGCCTCACGCACAACAGTGCGAATCTTCCCACTACCGAAAGCTACCAAAGTTTCAAAATAGATGCTAAATCCAACCACAAACGAAATGGTACCACCAAATCCACACCTCGATGCTTAAAACTCCTACGCTATTCAACCCTAGTCTGGCATCGTAAATTTTCCAGCGAACAATACCCCGTCGACTTCAATGAAAACCATGTCAAGCTGAAGAGAAACACTTGGCAATCCCAAAAATACATGTTTTCAATTTTATAAGGATTTATTTGATTTTTCCTTGATTTCTTAGAACTCACGAAATGTTTCCTGGATGAAAACATTACGGCGGATTTTCTTTGTTGTGCTGAAAGAATTTAAGTTTTTATATGGGGGTGAGATGCCCTGTGTGGTTTTGTTGTTGAATTGTGGGATTAGTTGAGCCATTTGTTTGCTGTTGAAATGTGGTATTAGTTGAGCCATTCGTTTGTGTTGAGATGTGGTATTAGTTGAGCCATTCGTTTGTGTTGAGATGTGGTATTACTTGAGCCATTACGCTTATTTACTATCTCTTTTAAATGTCTGAATGTCCCACTCATAATTAGACATACTTGCATCAACTAGGCTACCATTTGCGTCTTTCTTTTATATTTTAGTCCTTTATGTGTTTATACTTGAGAGTAAATCTGTGGTTTGCATTGCATTGTGGTCTCTCTCCTTTTGTATTGCGTTTTGTTTTGTTTAAATACACCGGTACCCTATTACACAAAACTCAGTTCGCATACGGACTGCTATTGACAGATATAAACATACTGTCGTGACCAATAAGGTGCCACGATCCCAAAAATATAGTAATACCGGTCGTTTAACTCATATTGTGAAACCCCGAAATGTCGATACAGGGTGCCAAATACTCCAAACAAAAAGTTGCTTATTTAATTAATTAAAAATTACAATAAAATCCTAAATATTAAATTATCACTACTTCTCAAAAGAACCTTGTCTAAATTCACTCCTGATATCTAGTTATTTCAAATAAACCGTTACGGTCGATAAACTATTTTAAAATTTGATTTGGACATACATCAAAATCTACACGATGAAATCCCGATTTTTCTCTTCCACTAAAAAGATATACTCCACCAGCTCCACCCGTTTCTTGTTTCACAGAAATCCGGCTTAAAATGAATCATGTACATTCAGTTGAAGTTCAAATCGCTAATTTGCGAACTGCCGCGATGTTTCAGGTTCGTTTTAATTATAATTATAAGTTATAAGTTCGAACGTTTTACTTTAAGTTATCGATATCGCCAAATCGATATATAAATCATTAAATAAATCAATTATTCGACAGCTAACAAAACGCGCCATTACATGCACCGAACATACGAAACGAACGTAAAAATATGACCACCAGTTTACCATCAATCCGGGGTGTGAGGTTCGTCGAGGTCACGATATACACAAAGCTATGCTTAAATAAGCCATGCTTTGATCATCCATAGCTCATCTCATAACTTAAGTATGCCACATTGTCCATTCACTACGCATCACTGATTTCCATCAATATATAACCTCTAAGCTCATACGTCTTAGAGAACGGTGTTAAGCAAGAGAATAAATTCTCCGCCACTAAGCAAATATATATTTAACAAAGATCAGTGCTACGTAGTCAATTACAATGTCAGACACAAAATCCATACAAATCCGTTCTGGTTCTGAACGAAACCACAATCCGGAATTCCTTCACATACGTTCGGGCTTCTTGCCACTTAACTGATATAAAATCCATCTCCAATGGGAGCGACCCATTCGAGACATTCAGCAAGTCGTCCTTGCGACATGAAGGGTCCCGGTCTTCAATGTCGTCTCCAATGTCTTCAATTACTCCACAACGTCGTATTATTACTTGGAATGATTTTCAGACATACATCCGATCCCGGTCTTTCCAAATAATAAGCGCAATTTTAAAAAAATTATAGAACACATAGGCTTTCTACCAATCTACTTCCGTCTTGGATTTTGTCAAAATTAAACTTCTTTAAGCCCATTGTCATATTATTATAAAATCCATATTTAACCTTTCTCTTTTAAAACACATCCCTTAAATCAAAGATGATTTAGCCTTAAAGCCTTAATTAATTTTTCATTTGGTAACTCGTTGTCAAAATCCAATTTCCTTTGAAAATCCTTAATCCACATTTCAACCATAGTTTCCAATTAAATTGATTTTCCAACATTCCATTCTTTAATCCTAACTAAAAGAATATACTTTCTTTCCAATTCCTCACTTTTAATTTACTCAAATCAAAGATCTGATTAAATCCTAAAATTACGATATGAATTTCCATAACTCAATCTCATGGGGTTTCAAGAATGATATTATTGAAGATATGATTCACGACAAAACCTAAATCAATTGATATTAAACATAAGTTACACAGAAATTGTATCTTCTTATATTCGATATCAATTCTCATAATCAACGAATACTATAAGCGGAATAACGATCTAATAATATTTTCAAAATTCCTCAAATAGTATACATTTCACCATAGAATTTCATATCAAATATCTGAAGATTATTTCTATCCAACTTATCCCAGTCAACTTAGGAAACTCGTATCTTAATTAAAAGATTTATCCAACTCTTTGACATTAGATCTGGATAGAAATACCATCAACTTATACTTAATATTAATCTCGATATCCAACTCACAATATAAGAGGAATAATGGTGAACTACCTTTTAAATTCCTCAAATAGTAAGAATCATCATATACCTGATTAATATCAAACATCCGAAGATTTATCTCTAACCATTTCCAATTATTTAAAATTGAAAACCCATATTAATATCAATTTAAATTCCATATAAAATATTTCTAATACTTTTAAACCTTTGAAAATGTTACACAATCATTACTTATAGTTCAGAATATAATTTACGGTTTAAAACTTCAAAATAGATTGTTTTCGAAGGAAGTGTTACAATAGCATTTCAAAAGTGTTACAAAAGCGTCACAAAACAGTTATCTTAACTATTTTGATCCAAATATCGTTTATCTTAGCCAAATTTAAAATTTACAATTCAAAACACTTTCACATAATTTATTATGATTTTACGAATTTTTTTCATATTTTTAAAACATTTAAAAATAGTTGTTTATAGTTATGGTCAACAATTGTTCTTACATCGATGTTTTCCAAAACAGTTTCAAACATAACTTGAAACTTATAACTCGAATTCAAAATTTGCTTCCACTCATTTGAAAGTTCTTGTTAATGGAAATCAAACGTTTTTCATTTTATGGAAATCTGATTGAGATTGCAAAAGTTATAAGCATTTAAAGTTTGCATCTAAAATACGTAAATTGCCGTTATGCGACAAGATCTATTTTGACCATAATAACCATTACTCTACGATACTTCAAAATATCTTAGAAAACCATTATATCCTTGTGATGACCCAAACCCCCATACGACGGTGGCAAGGGTAATCTTTGGAATATAACACATAAACAGATAACAGCAGAACAAAAATAAATAAATACACCAGATAATGTACAACATAATATACTAGATAAATATAAACATCAGAGTTACACAGTATACAGGATCATACTTAGTACAAATACAGTTCAGCTATACATAAATGTCTACAGCGGAAATAGAACATAATATGTACAATAGGAGCTGAACAGCTTAAAAATAGATAAATGATAGAATCCATCTTCAGCTCCAGCTATCCAGAAAGAGCCTGCTAAAACCTGAATACAAGGCTGCCCGTGTAGAAATCGGGGCACCCGAGTTTGCAAGTGAAACAACCTACGATTCAGTCATGGGACTGGTATGAGAAATCTACTTTAACTTATTTTATAATATGGATAATCACAGGACCATGCCGCTAACGCGGAACGGGTTTACTCCATTGGATTGCCAGTGCTCTAAACAAGTCAATCATTTAAACATCCCAATGCTTTTTATAAAAATGAAGCCATTATAAGACTCAGTTCCCATCACACAATGCAACACAAACCGGAGGATAGAGTTTTACCTTATAATGGCCAAAATATGCTTGATACGAGCAAAACAAATCATTTGATATTATTACTAGTTTTTATATGTTTCAAAAACAATTTCAATCATAACTATCAATCATAGACGACATGGGTACCATATATCATGTCGTCATATATCTACACAATCAAAACCGCACGATGTCGTATTTGGAAATTGAATTTCCATCATGAATCCAGGCAAGGGATTGTCCTTACCGCTTCGAAACTCTCAAGCCCGAGCCTCAGGAATAGCCGCAACTTCCCCTTGGATCGTCAGGGCCAGTCCACCCGATGTGGATTATAATGCCTGAACACTGCGTTTCCCCACCCTATGGGGTGTAAACTGGTTATATCCGACCAGGCCATCAGCTCCAAAGAGACTGAACTAACCGAGGCGCCTCACAATCCATAATCCACATAAGTAAAATGTCAGGCCGTGTAAAACACTGACACCACTCCTAGCTGGAAAGAAACGAAGGTCCTCCCTGATGTCCTCTCCCGCTTCTGGCTCATAACGGGGTGTGAGGCTTGCAAAACAACGCTAAACACAAAGCTAGCCATTCAAAGCCGTGCTTTGATCATCAACCACAAAGCTCAGCTTTTCAAAAAAGCTTTGATCACAGCATCTCTGCATGCCACATTGTCAATATACAACGTCAGACACACATCCATTTACAAGTCCATTTTCGGTCTGAACGAAACCGGAGGCACCTTGTACCTCGCACCTCTGTACAATCAACAAGTACGTTCGGACGGCTACCACTTCAGCCCCTTCAAGGTAGCTACTCCTATCACGAGCATCAGTAGCACCCCTCCATTCGACGTGAAGATCATCGGTCTTGCACCATCTTCATATCTTCGACTTTCAATCATCGATCAATTATTCGAAATGAGAATTAACTTGGCCTTTTCAAATAATCCACATACATTTATAATTTCAAATCAATTCATTTCAATGGTTAAATTATTCGACATCAATAATTCTGTTTCTTTAATGAAATTTTCACGCCAAACACATTCAACAATTAACTACCCAATAAACCGAGCAAATTCAGTTTATTTTCATTCCATATCGTTTATAATATTTTATCACAATTTATCGCTATTTTTATTCATTTAAAAATAGCCAATTCATTCAAACGACGCTTCAGGCCATAACGCGGCCGTGGCGCTGTTTTTCTTCAGATTTGATTTACACATATTTGGAAATCTAACCGTTGAATCTTTACAAATTTTACATCATTAGAAAGATCTTTTCAAAACAAATCCAACGGTTCCCGTTTTGGGAAAAATCCAAGGGTTGGATCTCCCGGTACAATCGTTTGAAGTTACGATTTTAAATTATGAACTGCAGCATCGTTATTCGAGTTATTTTAATTATATATATAAATATATAATCGATTTTGGCACTGTTTTTCTTCAAATTTGAAATAAACATTCCAGACAATCCAACCGTTGGATCTTTACAAAGTTGGTGTCGTTGGAAAAATATTTCCAAAGCGAACCCAACGGTTGCGGTTTTGGGAAAATCCGATGGTCGAATCTCCCGGAATAATCGTCTGAAATGACGGTTCCAAAATACGAACTACAGCTTCGTTATTCGATTTATTTTAATTATATTTCATATAGATGATAAAAATGTGATTTTTATTGTAAAACAATTTATTTCAAAACACGATTATTTTATATACCTCATATAGATGATAAAAATGGGATTTTAATTGTAAAAATATTTATTTTAAAACACGATTATTTTATATACTTCATATAGATGATAAAAATGTGATTTTTATTGTAAAACAATTTATTTCAAAACACGATTATTTTATATACTTCATATAGATTATAAAAATGTGATTTTTATTGTAAAACAATTTATTTCAAAAACGTATATTTTCTATATTTCATACATCCAATAAAAATGTGATTTTTATTCTTCAAACCATTTCTATTTCATCACTTCGATAAAAATGACATTTTTATCGTTCAAACTATTTTTATTTCATTCAGCACACGAATATATTTCAATACATGAAAATAAATCAAACGCAGAAATGTTTCAGAAAATTTCGGCAGCATAACAGTAGGGTAGTTAAAACCGGCTCCGTCCCGAGTACGGCTCCTCGCTCTACCTTAAAACCTCGCGGTTTTTGACAGTGGGGATTTCAATATCTAGTTCGTACGTAGACGAATTTTCCCATATACTAATCCTATTGGGATTTCAACCACAATCAATCATTTCCAATCAACCATTCATGATATTCACCAAATTTCACATCAATCAATAATCCAAACAATATCACAACCAATATATATCGTCCATGGTCTGTGGACGAGGGGAGTATATATATATATATAGATATACGTACACAAATATATTTCGATTTCATTTCAATTCATTTCATCACATATATAATTTTTACACCGCATATATAACTTATACATTGAACATACAACTTATACAACGCTTATACATGAGGTGTACAACGCTTATATAACTCATACATCGACTGTAGAATTTATACATCGTCATTTCCATATCGTTTATAGTTCAAAAATCTCACATCGCGTCCCACTCCACCAAAAATTGTAGAAGGCTCAGAAAAACATCTGTTCTCTTCTAGAATGTAGAACACGTCCGCACGAGTCTACTGTCTCTTGTTTCACTGAATTTCGACCACATAGCAAGAAGATATGATTTTTAGAAGTTCGCTACGCTTTTAAGTGTTATTTTCAGTTTAAAGAAAACAAGGCCGTTAGCTTCAATGAGCTAACTAGGTTTTGATTTTCCCGCAAATCCGTTGCACTTCGTTCAGATCAGGTTATACGGTGTCGAAGAGCTTGGAGAGGCGCTCAGAATGAGGGTGGCGGCGCTCTGATCTGTCACAGTAGGAGGCTCCGGCAGCGCTCCAAATAGGCCGACTTTCAGGCGGTCGATCTCGTTGTTGGCTACATGGTGGGGGGCGTACCCGGTACGGATTTGAAGAGGGTGGTGGGATCTACAAAAGGCTCAAAAGGGGTGGGGGTCAACGATGAACGAGGCGGTCAGATTTGAGGAGAGAAGGGAAGAAGTGGGGCCCCCGTCGATCGCGTTGAACGGGGTTTTTTTTATTTTTTTTATTTTTTTATTTTATGAAAGAAAATTCCTATTGGCCCATCTATATATTTAAATTTTTAAAGGTATCTTCACATCCGAACTCCAATCCAAACCTAACGACTGTCATCCCTAGCTAAATACCCACATTCTTAACACAATGGGATATGTATCGTAGGCCCATTCGACTGATTCAGTCAGTTTTTCTTCAAATTAAAATAGAAAACATTCAATATTCGATTTGAACGTGCATTTCAATTTGCCGGGGCCACATACTAAACCCAAAAATTCCAAAAAATAGATCTAGCTATGTTTTGACGATACGGTCCTAACAAAACTAGTTTCATCGAATTCTGAGACCGTTTGAAAAATGGCCTTTTCTGGTCGATCCAATTTAACTATAATTGACCAAACACATTTTCCTTCGCCACACTCACATTTTAACTTCAAAAATTATGTAATTTGAAACCTAGCAATAATTTGACATCCCGGATCCAACAAAAGTGGTTTCATCGAATTCTGAGGTCGTTTGCAAAATATCTATTTTCAAGGGCTATATATTCTCTATAGCGACCTTCCTGAAAATTCATTTGGCCATAACTTTTGATTCCCGCTATGAAACTTCGATTTTTCAGATTCTTTATAAAGATAATCGTAAACAAATTTAAATATTTTTGGTTTCACTAAAATCCGTTTTATTTTGCACCCGATACAGTCAGTCAAAGTTTGAATTCCAATTTTGAAACTACTGCGCCATCTCAGGCCTTGTTTATAATTTATAATAAATATATTTATTTTCAAACATCGATTCAAACCTACTTTTCGTCGTTATTATTTAAAATAATTTATTTTAAATATTTAAATTCTCTAAAATAGCCAAATTAAAAATTTTAAACTGGTTCGGATTTTCCTGGTTGTTACAATCTCCCCCACTTAAAACTTTTTGACCCCGAAAAGGAACGAAGTCGAAAGTTGTCTAATTATCTAACTCAAGTTTCATTTTGGCTTTCATTCTTCAACTTTTCAGTTTCTAAGAATTTTCAAATTCTTCAAAAATTTGGCTAACACCCTAAATTTTCGAAATTTTTTGCCCTAACCTCCTTTGTACGGGGAGGGGTTTGGAAATTTATTGGGCCGTATTAGGTACACAATAAATCCTAATAAGCATACACATATTTATAGTGATATATTCTAGTGTCCACGGGGGAGTGTGTATAGATAATAACTCCATAGAATAAATTCTCGTCACCCTATAAATAGTTTTTGTGCCTTAAAAGAGTAGAGAGACGTGTTTATTGTCATCTCTAGACTGTGTGGGATTTTTATTAATCTGGCAATTTACCGTTACATTTTTATATGGTCCATATCAGTCATCAGTTCAACCTGTAATATTTAGTCATCGCCATACAAGCCTCTCGCTCGTATGGTAAATCTTTAATCTCGTCACACAAGCTCCAAATGCTTATGTGGTATATGATGAAGTATGCCTATATTCTAGAAGTATGCCATGTAGTGTATTTCAAAATTAATTGTCACTATCCTATGGCGACGTTTATTAATTACACATAGAATAACCAGCACTCCGCATCCAATGGCATTCACAAGAGTTGATATAATAATAAAATTGTGCATACAACTCATTATGTTTTACCTATTTGTCGGGAACGCAAATAAATTCTTTACTCAACAGCTAATCCATTTACCTGTTCAAACATATATAATGTACATGTATATATTTCTATCTATTCTCTAATCAGTTCAATGTGTGATTTAATTGAATAAATTCTACCATTCATTCTCTTATTGATTTAATTAACTATCTTTCTAATAATTTAATTAATCAAATCCACAATCACCCAACACCAACATCAATCAATTTATTTTTAACTTTTCAAAAATATACTAATTAATTCATATACTCTTTTAAAATCATCCAAACTATATGATTAAAATTTTACATCCATGAAAAGAAAACAACAGCAAAGTAGAGAACATAATGGAAATTGCAAAATATGGTAAATGTACCTTGCACCAGAGTCAATCAGATATATCCACCCAAGTAGAATCTCGCTGATCTCCACTCCATTGCACTTTGACTAAGTGAACCTTCTTGTTCCTCATCTCTTTTGTTTCTTTGCCAATAATCTTGATCGGCTCTCTTCTTATAGCCAATTTTGGAGTAATTTCTATATCCCATTGCGCTGCTTCTTCCACGATCAAGTCAGGATCATTAACATGCTTCCGAAGTTGAGATAAGTGAAATACATCATGTACTCCAGGAAACTAATCAGGCAATTGAACTTTATAAGCGAGAGTTCCAATCCGTTCTAGAATAGGAAACAGACCAATAAATTTGGGTGCCAATTTCCCTGTTTTACCGAATCGGACGACTCCTCTCATCGGAGATACCTTAAATATTCATAGTCGCCAACAACAAATGATATATCTTATTCTCTTATCTGCGTAGCTCTTTTGTTGGCTTTGAGCGGCTAGTAATCGTTTCTTAACGAAATTGACTTTATCTGCAGCATCGCGAATCATATCAGGCCCCAACACAAGTCTATTTCCAGGTTCCACCCAACAAGCAGGGGATCGACATGGTCTACTATACAATACTTCGAATGGATACATTTTCAGGCTCGCTTGGTAGCTGTTGTTGTATGAGAATTCGGCCAAATGCAAATGGTCTTCCCATGACCCGCCAAAATCAAAAATACAAGCCCGCAACAAATCTTCTAAAATATGATTCACCCTCTTAGTTTGACCATTTGTTTGAGGATGATAAGCGGTGCTCAAGTTCAGTTTCGTTCACAATTCGGCTTGGAATGCTTCCTAGAATTTACTAGCAAAAATTGGGTCACGATCACTAACGATGTTCATGCGAACTCCGTGCAGTCTGACAATTTCCTTGAAATATATCTGCGCCAGACTCTGTGCGGTTCTATTCGATCTGACAGGTATGAAATGGGAGGTCTTCGTGAAATGATCTACGACCACCCAAATACTGTCATTTCCTTTCCTGGTTCTGGGCAAACCGTCTATGAAATCCATAGAAATCTGTTCCCGCTTCCCACCTGGGATTTCTAAAGGTTGCAACAATCCAGCGAGTTTTTGTTGATCGCTTTTGACTTGCTGACAGGTGGAACACCGGCTTACTTATAAGGAGATGTCTTGTTTCATAGATTTCCACCAGAAAGTGTGTTTGATAACATTATACATCTTGCTCACTCCTGGATGGATACTAAGCTTGGCTTTGTGACATTCATCCAATACTTCTTTCCGGATTTCAGCAATGTTTGGCACACATATTCGACCTTCTAACCTCAGAATTCCATCGTTATTAACCTGAAATCTCGAGGGTTCGCCTTTCTGTATTCTTTCGCTGATTCTTTGAATGAAGTGATAATCCTTTTGAAGAACAGATATTTTATCAATCAATGAAGTCGTAATAATAAAACTGGCGATTATTACATTCTTTCTACTTAGCGCATCAGCCGCAGCATTGGCTTTCCCTGGAGTGTACAAAATCTCAAAATCGTACACTGTAAGAAATTCTAGCCAACGTTGTTGCCTTAGATTCAAGTCTTTCTGGGTGAACGAATACTTCAATGACTGATGGTCTGTATAAAGTTCGATTTTCTCGCCCAAAAGATAGTGCCTACAGATTTTCAAAGCAAATACGATGGCTAACAACTCAAGATCATGAGTAACGTAATTTTTCTCATGTTGTTTCAGCTGACAGCTTGCATAAGCAATCACTTGACCTCTTTGCATCAATACTGCACCAAGGCCTTCTCTAGAAGCACCAGTCCAGACTTTCAAGTCCTGATTGCCATCAATTATTGTTAACACTAGAGCAGTTGTCAGTTTTAACTTCAGCTTCTCGAAAGCTGCCTCGCATTCGGGAGTCCAATTAAATCTCGAATGTTTCTTTGTAAGCTTCGTTAAGGAACTAGATGTCTTCGCGAAATCCTTAATGAATTTCTGATAATAACTGGCCAACTCGAGAAAACTTCGAACTTCTGTGGCTGTACGAGGCTGTTTCCAATTTTGAATGGCAGTGATTTTACTGGGATCCACTGAAATTCCTTGTTTTGACACGACGTGGCCAAGAAATTTGACTTCTTCTTGCCAGAATATACATTTGGAAAACTTTGCTTGTAAAACATATTTTCTCAGAATTTCTAACACTTGTTCCAAATGCTTTTCATGCTCGCTCTCTGACTTAGAGAAGATTAGGATATCATCAATGAAAACCAGAACAAATTTTTTCAACACTCCTCTGAATAATCAGTTCATTAGATCGAGAAAATAAGCTGGAGCGTTACATAAGCCGAACGGCATTACTAACCACTCGTAGAATAAGTCTGGACCTCTAAATGCTGTTAAAGTAACACACGCTTCGGCTATACGTAGCTGATGAAAACCAGTAGCTAGGTCCATTCGGGAAAATACTTGTGCGCCATTCAATCGATCCAACAAATCATCAATTTGCGGCAATGGATATTTGTTTTTCAGCGTCTGCTTATTCAAGTCACGATAATCTACACATAGTCTGAGAGTACCGTCTGACCTCGGGACAAATACCACTGCTGCTCCTCAATCAGAGAAACTAGGTCTGATCAGACCCTTCCATACTAGCCATCGAGTTTGATTATCTAACTCAACTTTCTCCTTCAAGGTCATTTTTCGAATAGCGTGAACTATTGGCCTTGCATTCGGAACTAAAGAGATTTTGAAATAAATTTCTCTCTGCGGACGTAAGCTAACAACTTCTTCGAACACATCCGCATAGTTGTTCACGACAGGAATATTTTCAATATCGACTGGAATATTCTCCGTAACGACAGGAACATGTTCTATTTGAGCAGGAGAAACATCTAAAGCTGACCAAAAGTCTTTTCTCTCATAATTCTGACCTTCACATGGAATGGTTATATAATTGCCTGATTTAATCTTCGCTTTTACGACTCTGTCGGCGCATTTAACCTCAGCTTCATATTTGGTTAACCAATCCATCCCCAGAATCAAATCAAACTCTGTAAAATTCATGACAAAAGAGATAGCAGGGAACCGATAACAGGAAAAAGAATCAGGCACTCCACAAACCCAACTAAGATCGATGGAACCCCCAATCGGATTATGGACAGTCATCGGTTCTTTGAGCTTTTTCAAATTCAAATCCAGTTTCTTAATCGCATTTTTCGCTATAAAGCTTCATAACTCGCCTGTATCAAACAGTACTTTAACTGTGATGTTTTTGACATTAAGCCTGCCTTCTAAAACATCTGGCCTCACTTGGTTAGCTGAGGGTTCAGAAGTTTCTGCTACCTTATTTTCCCAAACTACTTCTGATTTCTTTAATAACCGGCAATCTTGCTTTACATGCCCAACCCGGTTGCACAGATTGCATTTTCTCTTCTCTTGCAACCGGTTCTTGGATTTAAATTTACCATTTATATGTTTCTGAAGCGATTTGCTACTTATCGACAAATGTCCTTGCTTATTGCAGTTAGAGCATACGGCCGTTGTTACCGGTCCTTTTTCTGATTTAACCTTTTCCCGATTGAATCTAAGCTTCTTTCTGATTCCAGGCGTCGTACTTGCCTCAGCCTGTGTACTTGTTTATAGGCTATCAGTTTCAGTTTTCCTTTTCCTGCTCGACCTAACTTCCTCTTCATCGCCCAAAAGACCTCGCTTATCTAAATCTTCATACAGATAAGCCATATAAATCATTTTAGAAAAAGGAAGCTGCACATGCCCCATTACACTACTCTGGTATTTTTTTGGAGCCCGTTAATAAACCTCAGATTCTTCCTCTTCGGATTTTGAATTAGATGAGGGATAAAATGAGAATGTTCATTGAATCTCTTATGATATTCTGTAATATTCATATCTCCTTGTATCAGATAGTAGAATTCATCACCTAACCGCTCAGTTGCTTCTGGTGGAGAAAATCCTTCTACGAAAATATCTTTAAATCTATCCCAGTTAATATTACCTTCTGGATTATCCTTAATAATAGTTTCCCACCAGATTAACGCTTCTTCTTTGAGTGCCCAAGATGCCACTAATCTTTTCTGATCATCTCTCTGCTGGGAACGTTCAAAAATTCTTTCAGCAGAACTCATCCAAGCTTGAGTTTGAATAATGGATTCATTACCCGAGAATTGTATTCCACCTATATTTCGATATCTCTTTAATAGAGCTTCTAGGTCTGGTTCTGTATTCCTTCTTCTGTTTTTGACACTCATTTTCTAGTACTTCTGCAAATAGCAGACCAAGTGTTAGGTCAACAGAAAAGATAGTATAAAACATAGAGACATATACTTTAATGTAAATGTCTCTATTGGGGTGTATTTCATTCTGCTATACTCATACTAGGATATTACTGATCCTAACTGTAATGAGTTATTCGTCCTAGAACACTACTGGTTCCATTTCTGACGAGTTCGTTAATATGTTATATTCCTGGGCTAAGATTAACCAAAGCTCTGATACCATGTTTATGACGACCCAAACACCCATACGACGGTGGCATGGGTAATCTTTGGAATATAACACATAAACAGATAACAACAGAACAGAAATAAACAAATACACCAGATAATGTACAACAGAATATACTGGATAAATATAAACATCAGAGTTACATAGTATACAGGATAATACTTAGCACAAATACAGTTCAGCTATACATAAATGTCTACAGCGGAAATAGAACATAATATGTACAATAGGAGCTGAGCAGCATAAAAAGAGATAAATGATAGAATCCATCTTTAGCTCCAGCTATCCAGAAAGAGCCTGCTAAAACATGTATACAAGGATGCCCGTGTAGAAATAGGGGCACCCGAGTTTGCAAGTGAAACAAACTACGAGTCAGCCATGGTACTGGTATGAGAAATCTACTTTAACTTATTTTATAATATGGCCAATCACAGGACCACGCCGCTAACACAGAACGGGTTTACTCTATTGGATTGCCAGTGCTCTAAACAAGTAAATCATTTAAACATCGCAATGCTTTTTATAAAAATGAAGCCATTATAAGACTTAGTTCCCATCACACAATGCAACACAAACCGGAGGATAGAGTTTTACCTTATAACGGCCAAAATATGCTTGATACGAGCAAAACAAATCATTTGATATTATATCTAGCGTTTATATATTTCAAAAACAATTTCAATCATAACTATCAATCATAGACGGCATGGGTACCATATATCATGTCGCCATATATCAATACAATCAAAATCGCACGATGTCGTATTTGGAAATTGGATTTCCGTCATGAACCAAGGCAAGGAATCGTCCTTACCGCTTCGAAACTCTCTAGCTCGAGCCTCAGGAACAGCCGCAACTGCCCCTTGGATCGTCAGGGCCAGTCCACCCGATGTGGATTATAATGCCTGAACACTGCGTTTCCCCACCTTATGGTGTGTAAACTGGCCATATCCGACCAGGCCATTGGCTACAAAGAAACCGAACGAACCGAGGCGCCTCGCAATCCATTATCCACATAAGTAAAATGTCAGGCCGTGTATAACACTGACACCACTCCTAGCTAGAAAGAAAAGAAGGTCCTCCCTGATGTGCTCTCCCTTTTCTGGCTCAAACCAGGGTGTGAGGCTCGCGAAACAACACTAAACATAAAGCTAGCCATTCAAAGCCGTTCTTTGATCATCAACCACAAAGCTCTTCTTTTCAACAAAAGTTTTGATTACAGCATCTCTGCATGTCACGTAGTCTATATACAACATCAGACACACATCCATTTACAAGTCCGTTCTGGGTCTGAATGAAACCGGAGGCACCTTGTACCTCGCACCTCTGTACAATCAACTAGTACGTCCGGATGGCTACCACTTCAGCCCCTTCAAGGTAGTTACTCCTATCATGAGCATCAGTAGCACCCCTCCATTTGACATGAAGATCATCGGTCTTGCACCGTCTTCATATCTTCGACTTTTAATCGTCGATCAATTATTCGAAATGAGAATTAACTCGGCCTTTTCAAATAATCCACGTACATTTAGAATTTCAAATCAATTCATTTCAATGGTTAAATTATTCGACATCAATAATTCTGTTTCTTTAATGTAACTTTCATGCCAAACACATTCAACCATCAAATATCCAATAAACCGAGCAAATTCAATTTATTTTCATTCCATATCGTTTATAATATTTTATCACGAATTATCGCTATTTTTATTCATTTAAAAATAGCCAATTCATTAAAACGACGCTTCAGCCATAATGCGGCCGTGGCGTTGTTTTCTTCAAATTTGATTTACACATATCTAAAAATCTAACCGTTGGATCTTTACTAATTTTACATCATTAGAAAGATATTTTCAAAACGAATCCAACGGTTCCAGTTTTGGGAAAATCCGACGGTCGGATCTCCCGGTACAATCGTTTGAAGTTACGATTTCAAATTACGAACTTCAGCGTAGTTATTCGATTTATTTATATTTATATATATATATATATATATATAAACTATTCTGGCGTTGTTTTTCTTCAGATTTGAATTAAACATTCCAGACAATCCAACCGTTGGATCTTTACAAAGTTGGTGTCGTTGGAAAGATATTTCCAAAGCGAACCCAACGGTTGCAGTTTCGGGGAAATCCGATGGTCGGATCTCCCGCAATAATCGTTTGAAATCACGGTTTCAAAATACGAACTGCAGCTTCATTATTCGATTTATTTTAATTATATTTCATATAGACGATAAAAATGTGATTTTTATTGTAAAACAATTTATTTCAAAACACGATTATTTTATATACTTCATATAGATGATAAAAATGGGATTTTTATTGTAAAACAATTTATTTCAAAACACGATTATTTTATATACTTCATATAGATGATAAAAATGTGATTTTTATTGTAAAACAATTTATTTCAAAACACGATTATTTTATATACTTCATATAGATGATAAAAATGTGATTTTTATTGTAAAACAATTTATTTCAAAAACGTATATTTTCTATATTTCATACATTCAATAAAAATGTGATTTTTATTCTTCAAACCATTTCTATTTCATCACTTCGATAAAAATGTCATTTTTATCGTTCAAACTATTTCTATTTCATTCATCACACGAGTATATTTCAATACATGAAAATAAATCAAACATAGAAATGTTTCAGAAAATTTCGGTAGCATAACGGTAGGGTAGTTAAAACCGGCACCGTCCCGAGTATGGCTCCTCGCACTACCTTAAAACCTTGCGGTTTTTGACAATGGGGATTTCAATATCTAGTTCGTACGCAGACGAATATTCCTTTATACTAATCCTATTGGGATTTCAACCACAATCAATCATTTCCAATCAACCATTCATGATATTCACCAAATTTCACATCAATCAATAATCCAAACAATATCACAACCAATATATATCGTCCATGGTCTGTGGACGAGGGGAGTATATATATATAGATATACGTACACAAATATATTTCGATTTCATTTCAATTCATTTCATCACATATATAATTTTTACACCGCATATATAACTTATACATCGAACATACAACTTATATAACGCTTATACATGAGGTGTGCAACGCTTATATAACTCATACATCGACTGTAGAATTTATACATCGTCATTTCCATATCGTTTATAGTTCAGAAATCTCACATTGGGTTCCACTCCACCAAAAATTGTAGAAGGCTCAGAAAAATATCTGGTCTCTTCTAGAATGTAGAAGACATCCGCATGAGTCCACTGTCTCTTGTTTCACTGAATTTCGACCACATAGCAAAAAGATATGATTTTTAGAAGTTCACTACACTTTTAAGTGTTATTTTTAGTTTAAAGAAAACAAGGTCGTTACCTTCCTTGAGTGTTCAAAACTAGGTTTTGATTTTCCCGCAAATCCGTTGCACTTCGTTCAGATCCAGTTATATGGTGTCGAAGAGCTTGGAGAGGCGCTCAGAACGAGGGTGGCGACGCTCTGACTGGTCACGGCAGGAGGCTCCGGCGGTGCTCCAAACAGGCCGACTTTCAGGCGGTCGATCTTGTCGATGGCTACACGGTGGGGGGCGTACCTGGTACGAATTTGAAGAGGGTGGTGGGATCTACAAAAAGCTCAACTGGGGTGGGGGTCAACGATGAACGAGGCGGTCGAATTTGAGCAGAGAAGGGAAGAAGGGGGGCCGCCGTCGATCGCTTTGAACAAGGGTTTTTTTTTTATTTTTTTTATATTTTTATTTTATGAAAGAAAATTCCTATTGGCCCATATATATATATATAAATTTTTAACGGTATCTTCACATCCGAACTCCAATCCAAACCTACCGACTGTCGTCCCTAGCTTAATACCCCCATTCTGAACACAATGGGATTTGTTTCGTAGGCCCATTCGACTGTTTCAGTCAGTTTTTCTTCAAATTAAAATAGAAAACATTCAATATTCGATTTGAACGTGCATTTCAATTTGCCGGGGTCACATACTGATCCCAAAAAATTCCAGAAAAATAAATCTAGCTATGTTTGACGATATGGTCCCAACAAAACTAGTTTCGTCGAATTCTGAGACCGTTTGAAAAATGGCCTTTTTCTGGTCGATCCAATTTAACTGTAATTGAAAAAACACATTTTCCTTCGTCCTGCTCATATTTTAACTTAAAAAATTATGGAATTTGAAACCTATCAATAATTTGACATCCTGGATCCAACAAAAGTGGTTTCGTCGAATTCTGAGGTCGTTTGCAAAATGTCTATTTTCAATGGCTATATATTCTCTATAGCGACCTTCCTGAAAATTCATTTGGCCATAACTTTTGATTCCCGCTATGAAACTTCGATTTTTCAGATTCTTTAGAAAGATAATCGTAAACAGATTTAAATATTTTTGGTTTCACTAAAATCCGTTTTATTTTGCACCCGATAGAGTCAGTCAAAGTTTGAATTCCAATTTTGAAACTGCCACGCCATTTCAGGCCTTGTTTATAATTTAAAATAATTATATTTATTTTCAAACATTGATTCAAACCTAATTTTCGCTGTTATTATTTAATATAATTTATTTTAAATATTTAAAACGACTAAAATAGCCAAAATAAATTTTTTTAACTGGTTCAGATTTTCTGGGTTGTTACAATCCTTATATAACCCTTTTAAAATCATTTAAATTTACTTTCCAAATTATATTGGATCTAAAATTCAACTTTCATAAATTCCAATTCATTTCTAAATTCAAATAACTTCAAATTAACCTTCCCATTCGTCGGATCAGTTAGGGATAGCCAGGGAGAGAAGGAAACTATATTTTCAAACCCAAGCTTAGACATTATCCTCTCTGTTATCCTAGAATGTTCTGGTATTTATTTATTCATTTAAAGGACTTTAACAATATATATATGAATTCATACATATGGTATTTTCCAATTATGAACCTTCAATTTCAATAATGATAATGCTTTTAATTATAAAGGAGATTTGTCGATCACCAATGTGATACCATAATTTTTGTTTCATAGTGTGTGCAAAACAACATCAACAACCATTTAAACATCCATAACAACCATCATCAACATGATTCAGTAAATCATAATTGTGCACAAGCGTTACAACACTAACACTTAATAATGTGTGTTCTAAACTTCGCATCCATCATCCATCACAACAAATATTAACCAATAATAATTCATCACTATATTTAAATTAGTCTAGCTACTAATTAAATATATAAACCGTGGTTAAAGAGTTCTCACCTAACAGCTTCCCAAATCTTCACGGTAGGTGAGCCTATCTAAGCGAACTGTCGGACAGTATTTCAGCGCAACGTCTTCTTCACCAAAATATATATAATATAATATACACTAATCTCTCTTTATATTATAAGAGGAGGAGGAGAATGATGAACATTGGCAAGGTGGTGGTGGAAAAGAGGAAGACTTATGCCATGGAAACCCTGGCCATAAGCTTTAAGAAGAAGAGAGAAAGAAAAGAAGTGAGAATGAATGAAAAAATGGAAGGAAAGAGTGGTATTTATAGGAAAAGAGGAGTAAGGAGAGACTGACCCATCATAGGACATGTGTATTTTATGGATGGAATGTTGCATGCAAAATTACAAGTGTCTTAACACTTGTAAAAAGGAGAAGGAATGTGTTTATGGTAGCATTTAACTTAAACGTTATGAAAACAAATAGCAATGCATAATACTAATGCTATTAATTTATTTTATCTTTTGACAAATCCGATCGAACGACAAATAATATCAGTAAATCCAAACTTATTAATAATCATTTCCATTTATAAATATATAATTCAAATAAAACCAATTGTTTAACCTATCAAAATTATTAAATGTTCTCAAATTTATTTTATGTTCAAAAAATTCAAATTAAGTATTAAAAATTCCAATTTCAAATTGGTTCAAAATTCTGGATCATTACATTCAACCCCCCCCCTTAAAACTTTTCGTCCTCGAAAAGGAAAGGGAATCGTAACTACTCATTCAACAAATTTAAGATTAAGATTCTTTATACCAAAGCTCCTTGTTCTTATAATGGATGTACCAGGTAAAATATTACAACACACATATTTACGGACAACCATATCTACATCTCTTCCAACGATAACCTCTAGTTACCCATTATATTCGATTGATCGTTTACTGGGCCACTTACTTATACTCAACCATTTACTTCTTTCAAAAAAATTCAGAATTGTAAATTTATTCTCTTAGATCTTATCTTGCAAATACAAAGGTTATGAAACTTATTCCTTTTCAGTTCCCCAAAATTACTATTATTCTTTATATGGAAATCTTGATCATCTCAGAACTCATCTTATCTAAACGTTTTAGTTTAGGTAATACCTTCTTAATATTCCCACTTTCCAAATATCCTTTAATCAAATTGTGAAACTTAATTCACAAGGTATTCATGCTCACTTAAAAGTTCCTTTTGTTGCCAACTATCCAAATTCGCCTATAATTCCAGATTTTAATTCCTTATATTGTTTAAGATTGGCTATCCTCATTAATTATTCTAAATTCAATATTACAAAACTTATTTCCTTTTAACTTTAGAGAAACAACTTTAACCAATGTAGTCCTTAACCAAAATATCATCCGAAACAGCTTTAATCAATGTAGTCCTTAACCAAAATATCATCAAATATCATATTGTCATATTTAATTCTCAAGATATTTGCATCTTAAATTTAATTAGTTGGGGAGGAATAATTATAAAATATCCTAATTAATTAATTCCAACTTAGCCTTTAAATCGTTTCCCAAACTACTTGGATTGCTTATGTAAATTACAACTTTACGTAGATGTCTTTTAATCAACTGAGAAATTCCAATCACAAGATGTCCATGTTGGGATTCTTACTATCTAATCGTATAACCCAATGTTTTGATTTAACGAGATTAAACCTAGGATCTATGCAATAATATGAAATCAAAATTAAACTAGATTAGAATTTTTACCTGTTGCTGTAAAACCCTCGAAATTGAACGAACTTTGAATCTCAAAGCTTTGGTAGAACCGAATCGAAAGCACGACAGTCGTCGTGCCTCCATTGGAATCAACATGAACGCGTTCCTCATGGATTGAATCGAAGAGAAGAAGAGTTCTGGTGCCAGCCGCCATTAATTAGATTTTATTGAAAGGGGCAATTGGTAGGGTTTTGATTTTTGATCTAATCAGTGCTCTAGAATAGGTTCACGTGTCCAACTTATAAAAACAAAACAATTTTCTTTATAAAATTGATTGTGTACCATAAAATACGGAACCCCGATATACCATTTCAACAATAAATAAGTATCAACAGATTTGATAATTTATTCATCCAATTAAATGTTCTCCGTTTGTAACGTTCTAAGTGTGTGACCCTATAGGTTATTATAATGTTGGTAGTGATTTTAAATATATAATGTTGGCAGTGATTTTAAATTATATTTAAAATCACAAAAAGTGATTGGCATCTAGCAATACGTCGCTGGTACCCAAGTTATAATAAGATCAACAATTCGATACAACATTTCCATGACAGTGTATCAATGTAATATAATCCTTTTAACCAATATATCAAGAATTAAACTCGAGGTATGGAACGTATCATCCTCTTTATAATTTAGTCCGTTTATCTTAATCGATGAGTACATGTTTGAAACAAATCAATATTTGAGCATGGCCATGCATTTCACAGTCTCACTGAATCAAGAGGCTTATGGATATCACTACGAAAATATCGTAGGGTTAAATTCCATTTAGATCATTCATAATTTTCATTCGATTCGAGATGTATCCATTAATCACCGTTATCGTTACTCTGTTACGAATAACTTTAGATGATATCAAAACATAAATATCCTTGAATAAAATTATAATGATTTCAGGTCTGAGGACCATTACATCACTATCACTATGAGAATTACTTATGATACCATTAATTATATTCCATGTAGTTATCTCACGGTGGGTCAGCCCAATACGCTATTCTCCAATACGTATTTATATCTTGACTTTAATATCACGTATATTAATGTTCAATGAGATGTGATCACCAGTCAATCAATATACTAGTCTCAGCGCTTTATTGTTGTCCTATATAAACAATAAAACTCGACTAGGGACATTTAAGAGTTATAATACTTATCATATTATATAATCTCAAATTCAAGTCTTACTTGAATTATATAATTCCGTATTATAGTTCTAAGGACTTCCATTATATTAATATTTATATTATGCAGTAAATATAATATAACAGAATATTATTTTATTTCAAATAAAATAATAACATTAACAGTGTTATCAATCTCATCAAATGGATTGCCTTTAAGACATAAACTTTAACAATCTCCCACTTGCATTAAAGTCAATAATTCACGTATCGTATACTCATGGAACTAGTGTGACTATTAAACTTCTGCTACGATAGAGTTTAATTCAGTAGGTCTGCAACATTACAACTTTTGTAACTTTGCAGTTATGTTTATTTCTTCTGTGAACAACTTTACATGGGAATTATATTTCTTAAATATATGTTTGGATCGATAATGAGTTTAATATTTTAGGCCTGAGCAACAACCATATTGTTATCGCAATGTATATCATTGGAACAACAATGAACT
This sequence comes from Allium sativum, assembly GCA_030737875.1. NCBI lineage: Eukaryota > Viridiplantae > Streptophyta > Magnoliopsida > Asparagales > Amaryllidaceae > Allium > Allium sativum. The sequence continues at coordinate 413,883,056 of CM060923.1, read as the reverse complement.
AAGTTCAATCATGAACTTCTTAATCCAAACATTTTCTTTCTTAGAATCAGTATTTATTTCTTGTTTTTAAAACTAACATTATTTACAATAATTAATGTGTTATCAAATACCATTAGAATTATTGTGTGACTCCTACTCATTTTCTTATCTATACAAGATTCAATGATATTTTATAGTTTCCGAGACATCTCGAATTCTATTTCATTTCCATGGGTGTCTTAGAGATGGGCTCTCCTTCAAAAGGATACCAAATCGAGCAATAAACATTTTATTCTCAGAGAATTTATATCCATAAAATAGTTATTTGATTTAGGTCCGATCTTATTAGAGGAAGTACGTTTTAACAAACGTCTTTACATCCCAAATAATCCTATTAGACACACTAGGACAATTCCAAGTCCATATCTTATCTGGCGTCTTCAAAACTATTTTAGTAGGACTAAATGCAGTTGTTCTAAATTTAATTTGTTGGAGAATCTATATGACTTATCATTAATCGTACTATATCTTATAAGGTGCAATTTCTCCTTTTTGACATACCATTTCAATATGGTGTTCTAGATGGAGTGAGTTGTGAAACAATTTCAAACTCATATGAACAGTCATTAATAGTTGGCTTAAATATTCTTTTCGATCTGTTCGAAAAGTACTTATTTTCTATTAAAATTGGTTTCTATCTCCACTTTGAATTCTTTGAACTTTTCAAAGGATTCTGATATGTGTTTCATAAGATACACATATCTGTATTTACTGATATCAGCAGTAAATATAATGAAATAATAAAACTTGCCTCTAGTTTATGTATTCATTGCTCCATATACATCATTATGTATGAGACCCAATACTTATCACTTAATCACTGTGTTAAGTGAAAGGTGATTCATTTATTTTGCCTAATAAATAAGATCTGTATTCTTCATTTAATTCAAAATCAAATGATTTCAAAATTCCATCATTATGGAGTTTTGATGTCCTTTCTTGTTTACTGGGCTAACTGGTAATACTAAAGGTATATTGGATTTAAATCACTAAATTTAATCCACTCATTATTAATGTAAAGTACATTATAGTTAAGGATTTACAAATATCATTAACTATTTGTGAAATTCCATACGATATTTCATTTAAATAAAATGAATAACAGTTATTCTTTTATTAAAAATGAAATTCAAACTTTTCTAAATAAGATCTGTTATAACATTTATTTTATGAAGAATTTCATAATAACAATTATTTTATTTATTTAATCAAGCCAGTATAGTCAACAAGAATCAACTTCCTATGGATAATCCAGCAACATTTGCTTCATTTCCAATCGTAAGTCCACTTGTCCTTTTATCGGATTTCTACTTATTCTGCAATTTCTATAAATCAACATACATTTATGTGATTTATGTCTAGTATCTAATACTAGAAATGTATAAGTAGTTTATTATAACACTTATATCTCATTCAGTTGAAGTTACACTTTAACTTTAATTTTATATCCTCTATATTTGTTAGAATAATTACGTTTTAATTTGTTTGAGGACAATCCTCAAATTTCAATGTCAATCAATAAATTTGATTTAATTTAATTTATCCTTCTCAAGAACAAATTTAAATTATCAGAGTTATCTATTATTTAATATCTACAGTGGATAATAAATATTAACTGATTCTTACTATTCATATAAAATTTTGACAATCAAAATTTATAATATTATAAATGTATTATTTAAACTAAAATACGCTCCCACTCAAATTAACATCCCTTTATTTATAAATAAATAAATATATATATATATATATCGGTATATATATAATGGTGTTCCAAGATCCATATCTAGTCATGCCTTGACCTAGCTTTGGCTAATCCCCATAACACAACCTTTTAGTTAGACATCTTATGTCAATTATATCATGTATATAATTCCTGGATCGCATGATGAACATTTTGTTCGGCATTATTCATTTGCTCAAACATAAAATAATTCATGCTATTGTCTCTAAGGCCATAATCCTATTATGCAGCCTTAGTTAAATCAAACCCAATAATACAGTCGAAGCACCACAATTACTCCTACCGCATATAACCAAAATAAGAAGATGCACAACGCTTTGGTGTCACCAACATCTAATGAGATTGGACATTGATGGGTGTACTATTTGAAGACTTCACCATGACTTAATATAACAAAAATTTGCTTTAGAGGGAATTTATAATTCGTAGTGGTGACCAATATTATAGTCATTTACATATATCAAATATATATATGCATTTTATATTCGTATATTTAATTGGATTTAAATAATATATACATGAAACACATATAAGCATATTTAAATTCAACTATATATTCACAGGAATCATAACCACATTTTCCATTTAAACACTTCAAAATCATTGGTTAATTTAACTCCGGTATTAAATACTATATACATATCTAAAAGGAATTCTCCATTAACCAATTTTATCTTATAAGACATCCTCATATTTTATCTTATAAGACATCCTCATATTTTACACAGCATCTGAATTCTTATTTCAAAATCATATACATATATATATATATATATTCATCATAACTGTTTAAACATTCTTAACATGTACATATAAATACATCCAATCCAAACAGACTCTTCTGCACTTATACATGTCACGCATATATCTAAATTATATGTCCATAACCAAATAGTAATGGTCATTCTAAAATTAACTTCCAGATAACTAATATAATGTCCTATACATTATCTGGCTTTGAATGAATTACATGCATTATGTACATCAAAGCATTTATCCAATACAGACATAACCAAATCCAACAAAAAAAACTATTACTATCATATATACACATATGTACAATTTCATTGATACAAATATGTAGTAACGCAAACATACATTTAATTTCTAAATTATAAGCAAGTCAGACTCGTCTCTTAAAGCATGCTTGTCATAGCATCCAATACCAAATCCCAATGTTAAGTTGCTATTCACGCTGAAACAATTTCAACAGGCTTAACTCCTGAAATATTAAAACAATTTTAATACATGTGTTTGTCTCACTAATTATACATCTAAATGTATGTTTCTAGTGGCTAACATTAATCATATAGGGTAATGTGCTTCAAAAGCCAAATATATTAATGTTCTTCAAATCAGATTTGAATTCCTCATTTTTATGTAACAAAATTGGTCACTACAGCATACAACTAAATAGTTAAACAAGGCGAAATGATTTACATACCAAACCTAGGGAATTTATTAATTACTGTAAACAGGTCCTACCCATTTAATGTAAACATAGAATCACTATTCATAAACATGCAGAAACATATTTACTTAACAACCTATGTTAGTTTAATTATGTCATACCAAAAATTTGTGTGGTGTACAAAAGGGTTACTAATATTAAACCAGTTCACGATTTCATGCCAAATGAACTTCAGTAAATGTGCAATTTCAGGCAATAGATATAGTCCAGTATATAAAATTCACTCTAACCCTGATTTTAAAAAATTGTTTCTGAGCAATAGCTTACTAGCATGACTATCATGCCATACTATTTATTAAGAGACCCAATATATATTATATGTACACATATGAGATATGCATATATATAAATTTCTAAAACAATTTCATATGTATATATATTTAGCTCCAAAATCAAATTAGATTTGATTTCATTGTTTAGAATACAATGCATAGTTATATGTATACATGAACACAAGTCATACTTGTCATAACATATCTACATATATTTCCAGCATCTTCTAATATCAAATATTAACTTGATACTGATGGATATTCACATAATTTTTAATTGTCATTACCACCAAGTGCTCATGTAACAGACTTAAAAGTTTATCTAAATAATTCAGTACTCTATGTTCATTAATATGGTTTATAGTCAGAGCATAATAGAATGTTAACTAGGCTTTCATATTCACATTATATAGAGGTTGAATATACATGAATATCAAAATTCAGTGAATATGAGAGATAGATCCATTGGAATTCGAATTCAACTTTAAGGCAAACAGAGTCTAACACATGTAATATGCATGTATATATTCAGATCTATATATCGTACCAAACAAAGTGATCATATAATCTGTACTAATCAAACCAGTTTTCTAGGCCAAACAATATATATATATATTCATGTTTATATAGTTCATAAACTGTACTATTTTCACAGATCCAACATATGCTTTATTGAATCACTCTGCTACAAAAAATATCATTTATATTTTAAACTGTCAGATCCATAGCTCACTAACATGGATCAAACAACCAATTTAAAAAAAAATGGTTCTTGTAAACAATTGTAACAGAGTGACTAGAAATTTTGGATTCAATTACTTATACAAAATCCAAACATATACTGAATAACACACATCACACATGTTAAGTATATGCATTAGTTTACTGTTACAGGATTCAAAAATACGAATGTAATATTGTATAATATCTAATATTAATCAAACAATAATTTCAGATTTCATTTCATATCAAATATAAAATGATTGTATAGTGAAACAATTTCACATCTAAAATAACAAATATTTATTACATCCTTTTGCATCACATACTAGTGTTCACAACAGTGTCGATTGTTTGAGCAATATTTTAAGTGATATCAAGATCAGACTATGCTATTGGTCCTATTACATATATAAACAGCATAAAGCCAGAACAGAAAATCAAATTTTCTGTAATGTCTAAAACCAGATTTCAAAATATTGGTTTAGTTGATCAACATCCATATGCATCTTTTCATATATGTCAAGTACATATACGTATATGTATATTACCATCAGATTACAACACATATAAGTTTTACAGAATCAACAAATCACAACACTCTTATTGTGACTTGAATTTATTCTAGTAATTGTTGATGTAATCTTAATTTAAAAACCCAGAAATAATTTATAAATATCTAACTCAGTTTTATTATCAAATAAACTATTCTAGGTTTGAAAACAAAAGTACTAATTTAAAACAAAGTATACCGATCATTATCAAAAAATTTGTATTAACAAATTTTCATACAATTGATTTCAGTAAATCAAATATAATATGAAAGCCATCTCATAGATTTGTTAATCAATAAAATACATATATTTTAACCAAAAGAAGGAAATGCAAAAATATGGTCAGGCCACCAATCATTCAAGAATCAAACAAACTTTGATTTTATTTCCCGATAAAAGGATCAAATTTTGAAAATTTTGTCCCATCAAATATCCACACCAATGATTTCATTAAATCAGAGTAACCTGAAAACCTTTTTACTGATTTGTAATCATCAAAACCAATTTTGATTCTGAGATAAAACTGTAACAAAAAAAGGGTCATTCATACTTATCAATCAAGCAGTTTTTGATAATAAGCTCGACACAATTTACTCCTATAAATAGATCTAAATACTGTTTGAGATCAAATCTATATATATCTAGATTTATAAATTTAAAAACTAGTTAAATTCAAATAGAATCAATATCGATTATTAATTCATATTTGAATGAGACATTTTATTTCAGAAATAAAATCATTTAACATTCCCAATTAATCAATTCAACAACAAATTCAATAATTTCCATATCAATTACAATCGATTAATCTGGAATTCAAACAACCACAAATATAAATTAGAATTCAAAATCAAATTTATTGCAAGCCTCGCTCCGATACCATTGTTGGGATTCTTACGACCTAACCGTATAACCCAATGTTTCGATTTAACGAGATTAAACCTAGGATCTATGCAATAATATGAAATCGAAATTAAACTAGATTAGAATTTATACCTGTTGCTGTAAAACCCTCGAAATTGAACAAACTTTGAATCTTAAAGATTTGGTAGAACCGAATCGAAAGCACGATAGTCGCCATGCCTCCGTTGGAATCCACACGAACGCGTTCCTCTTGGATCGAATCGAAGAGAAGAAGAGTTCTGGTGCTAGCCACCATTAATTAGATTTTATTGAAAGGGGCAATCGGTAGGGTTTTGATTTTTGATCTAATCAGTGCTCTAGAATAGGTTCACGTGTCCAACTTATAAAGGAAAACATTTTCTTTATAAAATTGATTGTGTACCACAAAATAAGGAACCCTGATATACCATTTCACTAATAAATAAATATCAACAGATTTGATAATTTATTCATCCAATTAAATGTTCTCCCTTCGTAATGTTCTAAGTGTGTGACCCTATAGGTTATTATAACGTTGGCAGTGATTTTAAATTATATTTAAAATCACAAATAGTGATTGGCATCTAGCAATACGTCGCTGCTACCCAAGTTATAATAAGATCAACGATTCGATGCAACCTTTCCGTGACAGTGTATCAATGTTATATAATCCTTTTAACCAATATATCCAGAATTAAACTCGAGGCATGGAACGTATCATCCTCTTTATAATTTAATCCGTTTATCTTTATTGATGAGTTGACTGTTTGAAACAAATCAATATTAGAGCATGGCCATGCATTTCGCAGTCTCACATCAATCTAGATCATTCATAATTTTCATTCGATTCGAGATGTATCCAATAATCACCGTTATCGTTACTCAATTACGAATAACTTTAGATGATATTAAAACACAAATATCCTTGAATAAAATTATAATGATTTCAGGTCTGAGGACCATTACATCACTATCACTATGAGAATAACTTATGATACCATTAATTATATTCCATGTAGTTATCTCACGGTGGGTCAGCCCAATATGCTATTCTCCAATACGTATTTATATCTTGACTTTAATATCACGTATATTAATGATCAATGAGATGTGATCGTCAGTCAATCAATATACTAGTCTCAACGCTTTATTGTTGTCCTATATAAACAGTAAAACTCGACTAGAGACATTTAAGAATTATAATACTTATCATATTATGTAATCTCAAATTCAAGTCTTACTCGAATTATATAATTCCGTATTATAGTTCTAAGGACTTCCATTATATTAATATTTATATTACGCAGTAAATATAATATAATAGAATATTATTTCATTTCAAATAAAATAATAACATCAACAGTGTTATCAATCTCATCGAATGGATTGCCTCTAGGGCATAAACTCTAGCAGTCCGTGCTCAAGTTTTTAATTTTCAAATATTTTCAAAGATCTTTTTCCTTTATATTCAAAATATATTCTTTCAAAATCAATTCCAAAGTAACTGCTAATTCTTACTCAAAATTTTGAATTTATTTTTCAAATTATACATCTTTTCAAAACCTTTATATATATATATCACAAATGCACTTCCTCATATACTCTTTACTGGCTTATCCTTATTACAGGTTTACCTGATATAATTCTTACAACTTATCAAATTTTCACTTTTCTATTTAAGTTCATATCAATTTACCAAACAATTTCAAACACTTATTTAAATTGGTTTACGTATATATTGATATTTTAATCAAAATCATATAGACATCCCACTTTCGAAACTCGAAAATACATACTGATGATGCTGCAGTCATCAACAAAATCATTTTCATGTAACTAGACTGTGATTCTATATCTATTTAGTATACTTAAGACTTCATATATACGTTGATCAGACGTATATGCAAAATCTTCTTATACTCGATAGTCCAATCTCAACATCAAATAAAATACTCAAATTCTAATTTTTAATTTATAACCATATTGATTAGTTACCTTAACAAATTTTGACCCAAGTTTATCAATATTTCGAAATGTTACCCAATAGTGAAATTAAATCCAAAAGGCATTTGTATTTTCCTGATCAGTGTAAGGGGCTTAATTACCATGCCATAAGAATTATTTTATGTGTAATTATAATCACAAAATGTAAACTTAACCTTAATCATTTGATTAAGTATCCAGGTTATAATTAACTATATATTTCCAAAATATGTTTCTTTCTTAAAATATAACTTTTCAAAACTCATTTCATATTTTCAAATACGCTCTCTCAAACATAATACTCCAAAATCTCATTCTAGGGCATTACTAACCCGATCTCTAATGAGATATATAACTCTGATGGGTCTTTCCTTTTGTTCAAATGTGTCATACCCCATTACTTTGTATAAACCAAAGCTCCGATACCAAAAATGTAATGGTCTGGTCTTTTTCAACCATCGGACAGCGGATAATACTCCATCGTGGCATTACAATGGTGCCCCAGCACCTTATTTTACGGCCAGCCTCTCGATTGTCGCGGCCTCCAGCCTAACCAACGCTCTTTGGACATGTAGAGGTAAGAGTCTCCCGCTCGCCACCAAACCAAGAGCGAGAATCCCCTATCACGCTGCCTCATGACAAACAAGGACTGGTGTGAGAACTCAAAACAGTTGTTTTTAGGGTTTATTTTAAAGTTAGGTAATTCACCGGACCACGCCACTAATGTGGAACGGGTTTACTCCATGTGGATACCAGTGTATAGAAATCCGCAATGACTTTTTGAAAAATGAAGCTATCATAAGCTCGTTCCACATCACACAATGCAAGCGCACACCAGATGGGCGAGTTTCGCCTTATGATAACCAAAAATGCATTCATACGTGAAAATCCTCTTTTACTATTATATATAGTATGAAAAACCTTTTCGCAAATAAATGTATTAATCCTAGCCAGCATAATGCCCCATCCCATTATACTGACAATCCCATTGTTAACCAGCAGGCTATACAATCAAAACCGTACGGGCTCGTAGTGGAGATTGGGTTTCGAACATGATGGTTCTTAGTACGAAAGATCATTCGTGGGCTCACAAACTTTCTTGTGCGCATTATCCCAATACTCGCGGAAAACGTCCAGACTCGTACTCCATTATACTAACCCACCATACATGAATCAGAGTACCCAACAAATAGCGTCCCAGACTGGGGACTTCGCAGTACCCTTTCATCATCACATCCTGGTGCACCGAACATACGAAACGAACGTAAAAATCTGACCAACAGTTTACCATCAATCCGGGGTGTGAGGTTCGTCGAGGTCACGATATACACAAAGCTACGCTTAAATAAGCCATGCTTTGATCATCCATAGCTCATCACATAACTTAAGTATGCCATATTGTCCTGTAATGGCGCGTTTTGTTAGCTGTCGAATAATTAATTTATTTAATTATTAAATATCGATTGGGCAATATCGATGACTTGAATTAAATAACATCGAATATTTAATTAAAATAATATATATAATAATATATTATAATGTCGAAATAATCGGAAATCACCGAATTCACAATACCGTGTGAATTGGATCAGCTAAAATATTTAATTCAGTTTAGAATTGAATTTGAATAACGAATCGATTTAATAATCGACGTTAAAACGTATTAATTATATTATAATTAAAATAGAGCGCGTAACGACGCGACAGTTCGTTATTTGGCGATTTAGACTTCAAGGGGATGTACATGATTCATTCTAAGCCGGATTTCTGTGAAACAGGAAACGTGTGGAGCTGGTGGAGTATATCTTTCTAATGGAAGAGAAAAATCAGGATTTCGTCGTGTAGATTTTGAGATATGTCCAAATCAAATTTTAGAAAAGTCGATGTAGAATTCCTTTATAATTTGCGATGCTTTATTTACGTTATAAAAGGGTTTTTCAATATAACTAGATATGGGGTTTGAATTTAGACGTGGTTCTTTTGAGGCGTAGAGTTAATTTAATTTTTGGAATTTTATGGTAATTTTTAATAAATTAAATATGCGACTTTTGATTTGAAGTATTTCGCACCCTGTAATCAACATTTTGAGGTTTCAAAATATGAGTCCATCTACCGGTATTATTATATTTTTGGGATCATGGCACCGAGCTGATTACAACGGTATGTTTACTTCTGTCGACAACAGTTTGGAAACTAAGGAAATTCTTTATCACGCGATGGTAAACTTTATAACTTAAAACAAAAATAATCTAAACTATGTTCACCGACCAGAAAAGAGGCCACGCCTCATCTCTTCACATTGGCCAGTTTCTCATGCTCCTCAAGCAAATACGTGTACAAAACCATTACCTCAAAAATAAAATAAAAAGTGAACCCTATAAAATAACTTTGACACTCCTTAACCTAATTCTTGGTTCACTTCGTATCTACGCCTCCACTCTTCAAAACAAATGAACCGCACTTCACATTAAAATTTCTACCCAAATTCGCGTTCGATTTCTTCTTTAATTCGAAGATTTTCCAATAGAAAGATGTTCGAATCACTGAGATCTATAAGTTGGACGGAGGTGATTGCCTCAGGTGAACTGAGGAAGTCGGAATCGGCGGTTGAAGGCACTGTTGTCGAGCTGGGTTTGGGGGCTTCTGGTATTCTCGATCGACGTGCAACTGGGCGAGGCGGTAGGCAGCTCTGAGGCGGAGGGTTGGGCGGTCTGTGATGATCTCCGGCGGTCGGAGTTTGATGCGGCGGCAACAAGAGTTGCTGGAGCAAAGCTTTCTCCAGTTCGATGAACACAAGAACGAAGACATGAAGAAACAGTATATGAATTTGTGGCAGAAAGTTGAGAACGAGATGCAGGATATCAAACTGAAAGCTGGAGCATTCGTTATGGCAGAAATTAAAGATAAATTGGACAGTGGAAGTTCGGTGGTAAGGAGGTGGGGTTCGACGTTTGTTTGGGCGTGGGTTGTTGGAAAATGATGGATCTGTTTTTACTGGGAGTCGGGTATTACGGCAGGGAAGAGAGGATTGAGCGACAGGTTGATTGTTTAAAACTGATTAATATTGAATTAGTTAATTCTTAATTTAATGATAATGGCTTTAAGTCCGGTGGTAAATCAAAGTAGGGGGTTGTTTGGTCTGTAGCTATCACGAGTATCAGAGGGAAATAAGACATCCTAAATTGAGTGATTTACAAACATTAATAAGGTCGATTAGTTTTAAATTGGAAGGTTAATAACAAATTTTTTGGGATAAGCTTATTTTGAAATATTGATGATGGAGGGATTCAAATAATTTCGGTCTTGGCTTTGAAAAGCACTACACGTTTTAGCTGTAGGAGGGAGAAGAATTAAAACCGGATAATTAGAGGTTAAAGTAATTAAGGTATAATTAGTAACTAATTGAATAGTGTTAATGATATCTATCCCAGCTAAAATTGTAATGAGTATAATTCCTTCATTCGTATACAGAATTCGACAAATACAGTCACACTGGAATCGTAACGATAAGATCTACGTGATGGAATTGGTGTGGCGGAGAGAAGCTATTGGAATTTCGTAATAAAATCAAAATGCTCGTTTGATTTTAAATAAAACCAAAGCGGAATCATCAACTGTGAACCAAAGTGAGTAAATCTCACAAACTCTAAACAGTTTTATTTTCACGTTGTATTCTTAGAACTGTTAAAATATTATCTGTTTGACTGTTTGACTGTGTGTTGACTGTTTGATTGAACTGCTAGTCAGTTAGTAGAGATTATATATATATATTTACGTATATATATAAACCGTTAAATAGTCATATGTGATTCTGCTATCAGAATATTTCACAGTGAAGTGAAATCGATGTTGTTGTATTGTCTAACATCTGTGGTGCAGGGAAACAGGTTGGAGGAATCCAACTGGATTCCTCAACAGTTATTTTACTGTGATTTTTATATTGTGATATATAATGTGATGTATATAATCTGTGTGATTATGTGTGGTGGGACGATATTTATCGTTGTTATATGGTGTGTTAAATACCATGAGAAATACCAAAATGTAGGAGAGGGGTTTTCAAAGTATATTTTGAAAATAGTTTATTTATATAAAATCAAGGGATTTTATATATACATATATAAGAAAAAGGGATTTTGAATATTAAGGAATATAGTTGGTAAAACAAATATAAAAGAATTATATTTGTAAATCAATATAAGGGAATATATATATGTTAATCGAATATAAGAGGATATATTTGTTAGTCAAAATATAAAGGAATTATATTCGTTAGAACAAATATAAAGAATATTTATTTAGAGATTAAATAAATAGAATATTATAAAGGGTATTTATTTAGAGATTAAATAAATAGAATTAAACTAAAGAACATATTTGTTTGTTAAATAAATAGGAGTTAACCAAGTGAATTGGTCGAGTTAACCAAGTGAATTGGTCGAGTTAACCAAGTGAATTGGTTGAGTTAAACGAAGTAAATTAGTTAAGTTAAACTAAGTGGTTAATCAAAGTGAATTAGTTAAGTTAAACTAAGTGGTTAATCAAAGTGAATTAGTTGAGTTAAACTAAGTGGTTAATCAAAGTGAATTAGTTAAGTTAAACTAAGTGGTTAATCGAAGTAAATTAGTTAAGTTAAACTAAGTGGTTAATCAAAGTGAATTAGTTGAGTTAAACTAAGTGGTTAATCAAAGTGAATTAGTTAAGTTAAACTAAGTGGTTAATCGAAGTAAATTAGTTACGTTAAAGTGATTAATCGATGTGAATTAGTTAAGTTAAACTAAGTGATTAATCGATGTGAATTAGTTAAGTTAAACTAAGTGATTTATCAAAGTGAATTAGTTAAGTTAAACTAAGTGATTAATCGATGTGAATTAGTTAAGTTAAACTAAGTGGTTAATCGAAGTGAATTAGTTAAGCTAACTAAGTGGTTAATCGAAGTGAATTAGTTGAGTTAAACTAAGTGAATCTGTTAGAGTTAACCATTTGAGTTAACCAGTTAGGTTAAACCATTTGAGTTAACCAGTTAAAGTTTACCAGTTAAAGATAAACAGTTAAAGTTGACCAGTTAGAGTTAATCAGTTAGAGTTACTCAGTTAGAGTTGACCAGTTAGAGTTATCCAAGTGGAGTTAATCGAGTAGAGTTGCCAAACATCACTTATTCGAAGTAGAGTTATCGAATATAGTGTATTCGAGGGAAGAGAAATCGAATATAGTTTATTCGAGTGGAGAAATCAAATGTTATTCATTTGAGAAGAGTTACCGAATATTAGTTATTCGAAGAGTAGTTATCGAATATTGGTTATTCGAAGTTAGTTAATCCAAAGGAGTTATTCGAAGTTAGCTAATCCAAAGGAGTTATTCAAAGTTAGCTAATCCAAAGGAGTTATCCGAAGTTGGTTAATCCAAAGGAGTTAGTCGAAGAGTTAATCGATTATAGTTATTCGAAAGAAGGTGTTAATCGAATATAGTTATTCGAGTAAAGTTAAAAGAGTTAATCGAATTTAGTTATTCGAAATGAGTTATTCGAATTAGTTATTCGAATAGAGTTAAACACATTAGAGTTATTCGAATTAGTTATTCGAATAGAGTTAAACACGTAAGAGTTAATTGAATATTAGTTATTCAATTTGAGTTAATCGAATGTAGTTATTCGAGAAGAGTTAAATCGAATTTAGTTATTCGAAAGGAGTTAATCAATTTGAGTTAAGTTAATCGATTTGAATTAAGTTGAATCAAAATGGAGTAAATCAATTAGAATTAAGTTAATCGAGTTAGAGTAAATCGAATATTGGTTATTCGAAGGTAAGTTATTCGAATTAGTTATTCGAAGGAGTAAATCAAATGAGTTGATCCAAAGGAGTTAGTCGAATATTAATTATTCGAATAGAGTTAAAGGAGTTATTGATTTTAGTTTGATCGAAAGGAGTTATCGATTAGTAAATCGAAAGGAGATTTTCGAATATAGCATATTCGAAAGAAAGAGATCGAATATTGTTTATTCAAAAGAGAGAGATTTCGAATACAAGTTATTCGAAGAGAGATAATCGAATATAGGTTATTCGAAGAAGAGTTATTCGAATAGAGATTACTCGAAAGAGAGTTATACGTCGAATTCGATTATATCAAATTCGGGAAAGTACTATTTACCTTCCGGGTTTTAAATCAAGGTATAGTTATAATCAAACACTGTCATATAAGAAGTAGATTCGTAACCTGAATCCGAGAATTTGCGTAAACAGATGATTGGAAAAAGTGAGTGACGAGCTTCATCTATTTCACAGTAAAGGACGTTGTTCAATTAAGGTCTGAGAGGTAATTATACCCCAACTTGATTGACTTCAGAATTGATAAAGGAACAGTCATGGTTCGATAGAAAAGGTTGATTTGAAATATAGTTAAGTAATAAGCGATTAATGGATTAAGCGTAACGATGTTTTATACAACGTTCATAGGAAATCCGTAAATGAGTTTTGGAAACGTTTTCCAAATATAGTCAGATATGTTTTCTAAACATAGAAAATGAAATGTTTTCATGATAAGAATTTAAGAAATAGAGTTAAGCAAATTCAGAAACTGACTGGAGAGGGTAAGTTTAACGGTTTTCTAAGTGACGATCTGATGTTAGTTTCGACCTTCCGGATTGATACTTAGAGAATTGTTCTCATACTAGTTACAGTTAGGGACTGATAGTTGCAAAATAATAGTGATGTGAAAATAAGCTATGCAAATGTTTTCCAATGATTAATAACATATATTTTCTAAATATATGAAATAAGGAAATATGAACATATGATGATTGATCGAATTCCCATTTGGAAATAAGATCGTTGTTTGTACACCGACATGTTTTCGTTTGATAGTTGAACCACAGACTATCAAAGTTTTTACCATTTTAACGTTGTTAATATGGAGAGACCGGTTGGATTATTATCCAAAGAACCACTCTGTATTGGCATAAGCATTGCGAGCAATATCTGCCAAAGATAAATTGAAGACGGAGTAAAGTGCAAGGGCTGTTGTATAAGTCTTAGATAACAGTGACTAAGATGGATATACTGAATAGTGCCTTTGGTTTGTCCAGTCCCAGGACAACGTATATGGAAGAAGGTCTGACAGAGTATATCCAATGGATCGCGTAAGTTGATCTGTTCAAACGTATTCACGTTTGGTGGCAGAGGAATTCGTTTCTCTTAGCTATATACCCGTGTTATTTTGGGATAAGTCAATTTGTGATTTGGTGGGTATGACGATGTGGCATTCAAAGTGAATGGTGATCAGATGTTCTGAAGATAGACGTAGCTTCTAGCCTCACACCGGGAAGTAACAAAAGTTGGGCTAGGCAGCATGGCTAGTTGGGTCATCCCCAAGCAGGGTGTATTGTCACCGATTTAGAGAATATTCATATTTATACTTCTTTTTGATTCTGTATCTTCGGATGACGGTTTGATGGCCTACAACCGTGGTGGAAATATATTCGCGACACTCAAGCTAAATGAGTGAGCGGTCATGTGTGGCCGGGTTGCAAGACGTTCTTGTTGAACCCTGAGTGTATCACCTCTAGAGTACACTATTCAGAAGGTGCTCCCATACCTTGTCTGTTGGAATCCATTTTCCGATAAGCGCCCTGTGGTTTATGATTTTATACTATGTATGTAGAACGTGAGATGCAAGCGTTTCTGCTAGATTGATACCTATTTGTACTTAGACATTATTATAATATCACAATGATATTGCTTGTCAAAGTTGTTCAGATACTCATAAGGGAAAAACCCGTTCCGTATTCACGGCGTGGTCTTATGAGATATCCTATACCTGTTTTAAACTATTTTACTCATACCAGTCCCATGACTGACCCGGAGTTTACTTTGTTGTTTTCCTTAAACTCTTGGGTGCCTAAATTTGTACGGGCAGTCAAGTAGTCGGGATTTACAGATATACCTGGAGAGCTTGGAGCAGGAGACTTCAAGATTCTATAGCTACAGTTATTTCCACTGTGTTATAAGTGTTGTACTCTGATAAGTGCTATTGTATATATATAACTGTTTACTTCAAAGTTATGTTATATATTATATGTTATTCGTTCCGCTGTGAGATTCGTGTTACTCTGATGATTCTGATGTTCTTCTTCTTCTTCTATTCTATTAGTTCTATCTTTTCTTTCTCACCTTCTAAATTCTTTCACTAACGTCTCAGAATTTCCGACTCTCGAGGAGTCGGAAATTTCCAGCCGTTACATGTCCATTCACTACGCATCACTGATTTCCATCAATATATAACCTCTAAGCTCATACGTCTAAGAGAAGGGTGTAAAGCAAGAGAATAAATTCTCCGCCACCAAGCAGATATATATTTAACAAAGATCATTGCTACGCAGTCAATTACAATGTTAGACACACAATCCATACAAATCCGTTCTGGGTCTGAACGAGACTACAATCCGTAATTCCTTCACATACGTTCGGGCTTCTTGCCACTTAACTGATATAAAATCCATCTCCAATGGGAGCAACCCATTCGAGACATTCAGCAAGTCGTCCTTACGACATAAAGGGTCCCGGTCTTCAATGTCGTCTCCAATGTCTTCAATTGCTCCACAACATCTTATTATTACTTGGAATGATTTTCAGACATACATCCGATCCCGGTCTTTCCAAATAATAAGCGTAATTTAAAGAAAAAACACAATTATACAACACACAGGCTTTCTACCAATCTACTTCCGTCTTGGATTTTGTCAAAATTAAACTTCTTTAAACCCATTCTCAAATTATTACAAAATCCATATTTAACCTTTCTCTTTTAAAACACATCCTTTAAATCAAAGATTATTTATCCTTAAAGCCTTAATTAATTTTTGGTTTGATAACTCGTTATCAAAATCCAGTTTCCTTTGAAAATCCTTAATCCACATTTCAACCATAATTTCCAATTAAATTGATTTTCCAACATTCCATTCTTTAATCCTAACTAAAAGATTATACTTTCTTTCCAATTCCTCAATTTTAGTTTCCTCAAATCAAAGATCTGATTAAATCCTAAAATTACGATATGAATTTCCATAACTTAATCTCATGGGGTTTCAAGAATGATATTATTGAAGATATGGTTCACGACAAAAACCAAATCAATTGTTATTGAACATAAGTTACATAGAAATTGTATCTACTTATATTCAATATCAATTCTCATAATCAAAGAATACTATAAGCGGAATAACGATATAATAATATTTTTCAAATTCTTAAATAGTATACATTTACACCACAGAATTTCATATCAAATATCTGAAGATTATTTCTATCCAACTTGTCCCAGTCAACTTAGGAAACTCGTATCTTAATTAAAATATTTATCCAACTCTTTGACATTAGATCTTGATAGAAATACCATCAACTTATACTTAATATTAATCTCGATATCCAACTCACAATATAAGAGGAATAATGGTGAACTACCTTTTAAATTCCTCAAATAGTAAGAATCATCTTCTACCGGATTAATATCAAACATCCGAAGATTTATCTCCTACCATATCCAATTATTTAAAATCGAAAACCCATATTAATATCAATTTAAATTCCATATAAAATATTTCTAATACTTTTAAACCTTTGAAAATATTCCACAAATCATTACTTATAGTTCGAAAAATAGTTTACGGTTTAATACTTTAAAATAGATTGTTTTCGAAGGAAGCCTTACAATAACATTTCAAAAGTGTTACAAAAGCATTACAAAACAGTTATCTTAACTATTTTGATCAAAATATCGTTTATCTGAGCCAAAATTAAAATTTACAATTCAAAACACTTTTACATAATTTATTATGATTTTACAAAAAAATTCCATATTTTTAAAACATTTAAAAATAGCTTTTTATAGTTATGGTCAACAATTGTTCTTACATTGATATTTTCCAAAACGGTTTCAAACATAACTTGAAAATTATAACTCGAATTCAAAAGCTTCTTCCACTCATTTGAAATTTCTTGTTAATGGAAATCAAACGTTTTTAATTTTATGGAAATCCGATTTAGATTGCAAAAGTTTTAAGTATTTAAAGTTTGCATCTAAAATACGTAAATTGCATTATGCGACAAGCTCTATTTTGACCATAATAACCATTATTCTACGATACTTCAACATATCTTAGAAAACCATTATATCCTTATATAACCCTTTTAAAATCATTTAAATTTACTTTCCAAATTATTTTGGATCTAAAATTCAACTTTCATAAATTCCAATTCATTTCTAAATTCAAATAACTTCTAATTAACCTTCCCGTTCGTCGGATTAGTTAAGGATAGCCAGAGAGCATGTAATGGCGCGTTTTGTTAGCTGTCGAATAATTAATTTATTTAATTATTTATATATCGATTTGGCGACATCGATAACTTAAAGTACAACTTTCGAACTTATAATTTATAATTATAATTAAAACGAACCTGAAAACGTCGCGGCAGTTCGCAATTTGGCGATTTGAACTTCAACTGAATGTATAGGATTCATTTTAAGACGGATTTCTGTGAAACAAGAAACGTGTGGAGCTAGTGGAGTATATCTTTCTGATGGAAGAGAGAAATCAGGATTTCGTCGTGTAGATTTTTAGATATGTCTAAATCAAATTTTAAAATAGTCGCTATAGAATCGTTTATCGACCATAACAGTTATTTCGAAATAACTAGATATCGGGTGTGAATTCAGACAAGGTTCTTTTGAGACGTAGTGATAATTTAATTTTTAGAATTTTAATGTAATTTTTAATTAATTAAATAAGCAACTTTTTATTTGAAGTATTGTGCACCCTATAATCAATATTTTGGGGTTTCACAGAATAAGACAACCTACCAATATTATTATATTTTTGGGATCGTGGAACCGAGCTCGATACAACGGTATCTTGATTTCTGTCCATACGTGAATGGAATTTAGGTAACATGGTACTTTGAAAAACCAAACTTTAAATACACTACTTATAACTTAACCTAATTATTCATTCTCCGATCAAAACGAGGTCCACGTCTTCATCTTTCTCCAGCCGCTTTGTTCTCCTCAAAACACAACGTGGACAAAGCAAAGCCTCTCAACAAAGTTGATTAACTAATATATATAAGACCCTTAACTCATCTAAACCTAACTTCTCATTTCCCCTTAGTCAACAGAATTCCGCCGTAACCTCCTCAAGCAAAAATGTGAGAAGTCATCAATGGAGAAATCAAAACAAGTACAATAAAATCCTATAAATCCTCTAATATGTATACTTCGAATCACAGAAGAATGCTCATCACTTTCAGATCAGTTTTTATGGGATCGACGCTTGTTTAGTTCGCTGTATTTATAGCAGTAAGAACTAGGGTTGACGAAATCGAAGGATTTGAGCACTAATATGTAAATTGATGTTGATAATTGGGTTCAGGAGGTCGAGGCTAGGTTGCGGCCGATGTTGTGTGGGAATCCGCGATGGAAAGTGTCGATGTTGACACTGTGGGTTGCGGAGTTGCCTGCTCGACGCATTCTGAGAATTGACCGCGAGTGTGAGGTGATTTATATGAGGTGGTAGGGCTTTCGAAGAGAGAAACCATAGTTGTCTCTATATTTGATGTCATGGTAGAACGATGGAAGTAATGGTGTTCAAAGTTTGGATAATGGCTTTAAAAGGGTCCTGGAGTCGGGTTTCATATGAGGAAGATGGAGGAGATTAAAAAAATACGGGTCTGGTATTTAAATGGTGAGTGGGCCGTATATAATAGGTAAAGCCCAACAGAAACTTTAAATCCAAGTTAAATTTCAATTTAAATGTTTATAAACTTCGAAATTGAGTAACTTCGTCATACATTATCAGAATTGAGCGAAACAAGTTGCATTAGGATTGTATGGACGACGGCAACACCATGGAACTGACTGGGAGTGAAGTGGGGCCCATTACAATTTACAGCGAAATAAATTGTCAGAACTGAATCGACAACGGTTATCGATATTTAACGATAAACCGCCAATGTGAGTAAATCTCACAAACTCTAAACAGTTTTATTTTCACGTTGTATTCTTAGAACTGTTAAAATATTTTCTGTTTGACTGTTTCACTGTGTGTGGACTGTTTGATTGAACTGCTAGTCAGTTAGTAGAGATTATATATATATATGTATATATATATATATGTATATATAAACCGTCAAATAGTTATATGTTGATTCTGTTCTAACAGAATATTATACTGGTGTTGTCTAACATCTGTGGTGCAGGGAAACAGGTTGGAGGAATCCAACAGGATTCCTCAACAGTTATTTTACTGTGATTTTTATATTGTGATATATAATGTGATGTATATAATTTGTGTGATTATGTGTGGTGGGACGATATTTATCGTTGTTATATGGGGTGTTAAATACCATGAGAAATACCAAAATGTAGGAGAGGGGTTTTCAAAGTATATTTTGAAAATAGTTTATTTATATAAAATCAAGGGATTATATATATATATATATATAAGAAAAAGGATTTTTGAATATTAAGGAATATAGTTGGTAAAACAAATATAAAAGAGTTTTATTTGTAAATCAATATAAGGGAATATATATGTTAATCGAATATAAGAGGATATATTTGTTAGTTAAAATATAAAGGAATTATATTCGTTAGAACAAATATAAAGGATATTTATTTAGAGATTAAATAAATAAAATATTATAAAGGGTATTTATTTAGAGATTAAATAAATAGAATTAAACTAAAGAAGATATTTATTTGTTAAATAAATAGGAGTTAACCAAGTGAATTGGTTGAGTTAAACGAAGTGAATTAGTTAAGTTAAACTAAGTGGTTAATCAAAGTGAATTAGTTAAGTTAAACTAAGTGGTTAATCAAAGCGAATTAGTTAAGTTAAACTAAGTGGTTAACCAAAGTAAATTAGTTAAGTTAAACTAAGCGGTGAATCAAAGTGAATTTGTTAACTAAATGATTAATCGATGTGAATTAGTTAAGTTAAACTAAAGGATTAATCGATGTGAAATAGTTAAGTTAAACTGAAGGATTTATCGATGTGAATTAGTTAAGTTAACTAAGTGGTTAATCGAAGTAAATTAGTTGAGTTAAACTAAGTGAACCTGCTAGAGTTAATCAACGTGAATTAACTAAGTTAAACTAAGTGGATTAGTTCAGTTAATCGTGACAAGTAAATAAAGTTAGGGTAAACCATTTGAGTTAACCAGTTAGAGTTAACCATTTGAGTTAACCAGTTTGAGTTGACCAGTTAGAGTTGATCAATTAGAGTTGACCAGTTAAAGTTGACCAGTTAGAGTTATCCAAGTGGAGTTAATCGAGTAGAGTTGTCGAATATCACTTATTCAAAGTAGAGTATCGAATATAGTTTATTCGAGAGAAGAGTAATCGAATATAGTTTATTCGAGTGGAGAAATCAAATGTTATTCACTTGAGAAGAGTTACCGAATATTATTTATTCGAAGAGTAGTTATCGAATATTGGTTGTTCGAAGTTAGTTAATCCAAAGGAGTTATTCGAAGTTAGTTAATCCAAAGGAGTTATTCGCAGTTAGTTAATCTAAAGGAGTTATTCGAAGTTAGCTAATCCAAAGGAGTTATTCGAAGTAGTTAATCCAAAGGAGTTATTCGAAGTTAGCTAATCCAAAGGAGTTATTCGAAGTTGGTTAATCCAAAGGAGTTAGTCGAAGAGTTAATCGAATATAGTTATTCGAAAGAAGGTGTTAATCGAATATAGTGATTCGAGTAAAGTTAAAAGAGTTAATCAAATTTAGTTATTCGAAATGAGTTATTCGAATTTGATATTTGAATAGAGTTAAACACATTAGAGTTATTCGAATTAGTTATTCGAATAGAGTTAAACACATTAGAGTTATTCGAATTAGTTATTCGAATAGAGTTAAACACGTAAGAGATTATTTGAATTTTAGTTATTCAATTTGAGTTAATCGAATGTAGTTATTCGAGAAGAGTTAGATCGAATTTAGTTATTCGAAAAGAGTTAATCAATTTGAGTTAAGTTAATCGATTTGAATTAAGTTGAATCGAAATGGAGTAAATCGATTAGAATTAAGTTAATCGAGTTAGAGTAAATCGAATATTGGTTATTCGAAGGTAAGTTATTCGAATTAGTTATTCGAAGGAGTAAATCAAATGAGTCAATCCAAAGGGGTTAGTCGAATATTAGTTATTCGAATAGAGTTAAAGGAGTTATCGATTTTAGTTTGATCGAAAGGAGTTATCGATTAGTAAATCGAAAGGAGATTTTCGAATATAGCATATTCGAAAGAAAGAGATCGAATATTGTTTATTCGAAAGAGAGAGATTTCGAATATGAGTTATTCAAAGAGAGATAACCGAATATAGGTTATTCGAAGAAGAGTTAATCAAATAGAGATTTCTCGAAAGAGAGTTATACGTCGAATTCGATTATAGCGAATTCGGGAAAGTACTATTTACTTTCCAGAGTTTAAATCAAGATTTTGTTATTGATTTAGAAATTAGGTGGCTGTTAAATTATTCGAGTTAGGAAATAAATTTATAATTTGGGTTAGATATTTTAGGGGTTGGAATTATAACGTTATACTTATAATCAAACGTTGTCATATAAGAAGTAGATTCGTAACCTGAATCCGAGAATTTGCGTAAACAGATGATTGGAAAAAGTGAGTGATGAGCTGCATCTATTTCACAGTAAAGGACGTTGTTCAATTAAGGTCTGAGAGGTAATTATACCCAACTTGATTGACTTCAGAATTGACAAAGTAATAGTTGTGGTTCGATAGGAAAGGTTGATTTGAAATATAGTTAAGTAATAAGCGATTAATGGATTAAGCGTAACGATGTTTTATACAACGTTCATTGGAAATCCGTAAATAAGTTTTGGGAACGTTTTCCAAATATAATCAGATATGTTTTCTAAACATAGAAAATGAAATGTTTTCATGATAAGAATTTAAGAAATAGAGTTAGCAAATTCAGAAACTAACTGGAGAGGGTAAGTTGAACGGTTTTCTAAGTGACGATCTGATGTTGGTTTCGACCTTCCGTATTGATACTTAGAGAATTGTTCTCATACTAGTTACAGTTAGGGACTGGTAGTTGCGAAATAATAGTGATGTGAAAATAAGCTATGGAAATGTTTTCCAATGATTAATATCATATATTTTCTAAATATATGAAATAAGGAAATATGAACATATGATGATTGATCGATCGAATTTCCATTTGGAAATAAGATCGTTGTTGGTACACCGACATGTTTTCATTTGATAGTTGAATCACAGACTATCAAAGTTTTTACCATTTTAACGTTGTTAATATGGAGAGACCGGTTGGATTATTATCCAAAGAACCACTCTGTATCGGCATAAGCATTGCGAGCAATATATGCCAAAGATAAATTGAAGACGGAGTAAAGTGCAAGGGCTGTTGTATAAGTCTTAGATGACAGTGACTAAGATGGATATACTGAATAGTGCCTTCGGTTTGTCCAGTCCCAGGACAACGTATATGGAAGAAGGTCTGACAGAGTATATCCAATGGATCGCGTAAGTTGATCTGTTCAAACGTATTCACGTTTGGTGGCGGAGGAATTCGTTTCTCTTTGCTGTATACCCGTGTTATTTTTGAATAAGTCAATTTGTGATTTGGCGGGTATGACGATGTGGCATTCAAAGTGAATGGTGATCAAATGTTCTGAAGATAGACGTAGCTTCTAGCCTCACACCAGGAAGTAACAAAAGTTGGGCTAGGCAGCATGGCTAGTTGGGTCATTCCCAAGCAGGGTGTATTGTCACCGATCTAGGGAATATCCATATTTATACTTCTTTTTGATTCTGTATCTTCGGATGACGGTTTGATGGCCTATAACCGTGGTGGCAATATATTCGCGACACTTAAGCTAAATGAGTGAGCGGTCATGTGTGGCCGGGTTGCAAGACGTTCTTGTTGAACCCTGAGTGTATCACCTCTATAGTACACTATTCAGAAGGTGCTCCCATACCTTGTCTGTTGGAATCCATTCTCCGATAAGAGCCCTGCGGTTTATGATTTTATACTATGTATGTAGAACGTGAGATGCAAGCGTTTCTGCTAGATTGATACCTATTTGTACTTAGACATTATTATAATATCACAATGATATTGCTTGTCAAAGTTGTTCAGATACTCATAAGGGAAAAACCCGTTCCGTATTCACGGCGTGGTCTTATGAGATATCCTATACCTGTTTTAAACTATTTTACTCATACCAGTCCCATGACTGAACCGGAGTTTACTTTGTTGTTTTCCCTAAACTCTTGGGTGCCTAAATTTGTACGGGCAGTCAAGTAGTCGGGATTTACAGATATACTTGGAGAGCTTGGAGCAGGAGGCTGCAAGATTTGATAGCTATAGTTATTTCCGCTGTGTTGTAAGTGTTGTACTCTGATAAGTGCTATTGTATATATATAACTGTTTACTTCAAAGTTATGTTATATATTATATGTTATTCGTTCCGCTGTGAGTTTCGTGTTACTCTGATGATTCTGATGTTCTTCTTCTTCTATTCTATTAGTTCTATCTTTTCTTTGTCACCTTCTAAATTCTTTCACTAACGTCTCGGAATTTCCGACTCTCGAGGAGTCGGAAATTTCCAGCCGTTACAGTTGGTATCAGAGCTTAAGTTTAGTGATTACCTTGGCTCTGCGGCATAACTCGATAGAGATGGGATTAGTAATATTCTAGATTGAGTTTGAGTGTATATATATGAGCGCGTAATTGTTATTCAATATAAAATGGTTTTATATTGTGGAGACTCATTGGTTGAGTGGCTTATGAATTCTGGTCGATCAGTTGATCCACTGTATCGATAAGGGTTACTAAACACTCGAATACGATGAACCGTCATGGTATGTTTTGAAAGAGGGTAAATGAAATATTTTTTCCCAAAATATATTTGTTTATAGAAGAAATATATATCTTGAAATTATTATAGTATATTAATTGTGTTGGTTGTTATTATAATCGAATAATATTATAAAAGGGTGAAATGGTTATAAATGACCAATCAGAATTCATATGAATTTAATATATGAAATAGTTTGAATTAAATATGAATTTAAATCAGAATTTGGAATTTAAAATAAGGAAATTTTAAGTTCCTGGGAGATTTTGAAAATGTTTTTCAAATTGAAAATGATATAGTATTGAACTCACTTCGATAGCTGGAAAATAGATTCTGATGATGAATCTAGACATCATCAGTGTTCATTTTCGAGTTCTAAGTGACGGATTACAACCAAAGGTTTTGTTTTTGAATTGTTTTGAGAAAACAAGTTGTTTAGAAATTCAAAGGTTTTGAATTGGCATTATGATTTCAAATTGATTTGAAAGAAACCCAGGAACTTAAGTTCTGGAATTAAAATTTAACTAATGAAGCTAAATAAAATGAGATGGTAAAAATAAATTGAAATTTAACTTGAACCGAGTTAAATAAAATTTGAATTGGATTAAAAATAATCTAGAATGGAACCAAATTGATAAGTCAATAATTTGGAATTTGATATTAGAGTTCGAATGAAATTCGATTTGGATTTGAGGATATGAACTGATTGGAGATCAATTGGAATGGATAACATTGGTATATGTTGAAGTGGTAGCAGATGAAAGGGATAGAGTTAAATGCCCGACAAAAAGGTACAAGTTTATATCATATATGAGTTTGGATTTTATGAGCCGAATTGGCAAGCCGCTTGGCTATTTTTATTTCCTTTTGGATTGGAGGAGGCCTAGAGAGGCGAGTTGTGGTTTGTCATATTGACCAATACTAAGGAGGTTATGGCGAAATTTTTCGAAAATTCCAGGCGTTAAAACATTCTCATGATTTATGGAAATTCAGTTAGCCAGAATGAATTAATAATTTAATTGAAAATTTAATGGGTCCAGTCGAAACTGAAATTTAGAGGTAAAATGATTTTTAAATCTAGTTAGTAGAGTTAGTAGCATTTTTCTAACTTAGCAATTTCGAGGACGAAATTATTTTAAGGGGGGAAGTCTGTAATGGCGCGTTTTGTTAGCTGTCGAATAATTAATTTATTTAATTATTTATATATCGATTTGGCGACATCGATAACTTAAAGTACAACGTTCGAACTTATAATTTATAATTATAATTAAAACGAACCTGAAAACGTCGCGGCAGTTCGCAATTTGGCGATTTGAACTTCAACTGAATGTATAGGATTCATTTTAAGCCGGATTTCTGTGAAACAAGAAACGTGTGGAGCTAGTGGAGTATATCTTTCTGATGGAAGAGAGAAATCAGGATTTCGTCGTGTAGATTTTTAGATATGTCTAAATCAAATTTTAAAATAGTCGCTATAGAATCGTTTATCGACCATAACAGTTATTTCGAAATAACTAGATATCGGGTGTGAATTCAGACAAGGTTCTTTTGAGACGTAGTGATAATTTAATTTTTAGAATTTTACTGTAATTTTTAATTAATTAAATAAGCAACTTTTTATTTGAAGTATTGTGCACCCTATAATCAATATTTTGGGGTTTCACAGAATAAGACAACCTACCGATATTATTATATTTTTGGGATCGTGGAGCCGAGCTCGATACAACGGTATCTTGATTTCTGTCCATACGTGAATGGAATTTAGGTCACATGGTACTTTGAAAAACCAAACTTTAAATACACTACTTATAACTTAACCTAATTATTCATTCTCCGATCAAAACGAGGTCCACGCCTTCATCTTTCTCCAGCCGCTTTGTTCTCCTCAAAACACAACGTGGACAAAGCAAAGCCTCTCAACAAAGTTGATTAACTAATATATATAAGACCCTTAACTCATCTAAACCTAACTTCTCATTTCCCCTTAGTGAACAGAATTCCGCCGTAACCTCCTCAAGCAAAAATGTGAAAAGTCATCAATGGAGAAATCAAAACAAATACAATAAAATCCTATAAATCCTCTAATATGTATACTTCGAATCACAGAAGAATGCTCATCACTTTCAGATCAGTTTTTATGGGATCGACGCTTGTTTAGTTCGCTGTATTTACAGCAGTAAGAACTAGGGTTGACGAAATCGAAGGATTTGAGCACTAATATGTAAATTGATGTTGATAATTGGGTTCAGGAGGTCGAGGCTAGGTTGCGGCCGATGTTGTGTGGGAATCCGCGATGGAAAGTGTCGATGTTGACAATGTGGGTTGCGGAGTTGCCTGCTCGACGCATTCTGAGAATTGACCGCGAGTGTGAGGTGATTTATATGAGGTGGTAGGGCTTTCGAAGAGAGAAACCGTAGTTGTCTCTATATTTGATGTCATGGCAGAACGATGGAAGTAATGGTGTTCAAAGTTTGGATAATGGCTTTAAAAGGGTCCTGGAGTCGGGTTTCATATGAGGAAGATGGAGGAGATTAAAAAAATACGGGTCTGGTATTTAAATGGTGAGTGGGCCGTATATAATAGGTAAAGCCCAACAGAAAGTTTAAATCCAAGTTAAATTTCAATTTAAAAGTTTATAAACTTCGAAATTGAGTAACTTCGTCATACGTTATCAGAATTGAGCGAAACAAGTTGCATTAGGATTGTATGGACGACGACAACACCATGGAACTGACTAGGAGTGAAGTGGGGCCCATTACAATTTATAGCGAAATAAATTGTCAGAACTGAATCGACAACGGTTATCGATATTTAACGATAAACCGCCAATGTGAGTAAATCTCACAAACTCTAAACAGTTTTATTTTCACGTTGTATTCTTAGAACTGTTAAAATATTTTCTGTTTGACTGTTTCACTGTGTGTGGACTGTTTGATTGAACTACTAGTCAGTTAGTAGAGATTATATATATATATGTATATATATATATATATATATATATATATATAAACCGTCAAATAGTTATATGTTGATTTTGTTCTAACAGAATATTATACTGGTGTTGTCTAACATCTGTGGTGCAGGGAAACAGGTTGGAGGAATCCAACAGGATTCCTCAACAGTTATTTTACTGTGATTTTTATATTGTGATATATAATGTGATGTATATAATCTGTGTGATTATGTGTGGTGGGACGATATTTATCGTTGTTATATGGGGTGTTAAATACCATGAGAAATACCAAAATGTAGGAGAGGGGTTTTCAAAGTATATTTTGAAAATAGTTTATTTATATAAAATCAAGGGATTTTATATATATATATATATATATATAAGAAAAAGGATTTTTGAATATTAAGGAATATAGTTGGTAAAATAAATATAAAAGAGTTTTATTTGTAAATCAATATAAGGGAATATATATGTTAATCGAATATAAGAGGATATATTTGTTAGTCAAAATATAAAGGAATTATATTCGTTAGAACAAATATAAAGGATATTTATTTAGAGATTAAATAAATAGAATATTATAAAGGGTATTTATTTAGAGATTAAATAAATAGAATTAAACTAAAGAAGATATTTATTTGTTAAATAAATAGGAGTTAACCAAGTGAATTGGTTGAGTCAAACGAAGTGAATTAGTTAAGTTACACTAAGTGGTTAATCAAAGTGAATTAGTTAAGTTAAACTAAGTGGTTAATCAAAGTGAATTAGTTAAGTTAAACTAAGTGGTTAACCAAATTAAATTAGTTAAGTTAAACTAAGCGGTGAATCAAAGTGAATTTGTTAAGTTAAACTAAATGATTAATCGATGTGAATTAGTTAAGTTAAACTAAAGGATTAATCGATGTGAATTAGTTAAGTTAAACTAAAGGATTTATCGATGTGAATTAGTTAAGTTAACTAAGTGCTTAATCGAAGTAAATTAGTTGAGTTAAACTAAGTGAACCGGCTAGAGTTAATCAACGTGAATTAACTAAGTTAAACTAAGTGGATTAGTTCAGTTAATCATGACAAGTAAATCAAGTTAGGGTAAACCATTTGAGTTAACCAGTTAGAGTTAACCATTTGAGTTAACCAGTTTGAGTTGACCAGTTAGAGTTGATCAGTTAGAGTTGACCAGTTAAAGTTGACCAGTTAGAGTTATCCAAGTGGAGTTAATCGAGTAGAGTTGTCGAATATCACTTATTCAAAGTAGAGTATCGAATATAGTGTATTCGAGAGAAGAGTAATCGAATATAGTTTATTCGAGTGGAGAAATCAAATGTTATTCACTTGAGAAGAGTTACTGAATATTATTTATTCGAAGAGTAGTTATCGAATATTGGTTATTCGAAGTTAGTTAATCCAAAGGAGTTATTCGAAGTTAGTTAATCCAAAGGAGTTATTCGCAGTTAGTTAATCTAAAGGAGTTATTCGAAGTTAGCTAATCCAAAGGAGTTATTCGAAGTAGTTAATCCAAAGGACTTATTCGAAGTTAGCTAATCCAAAGGAGTTATTCGAAGTTGGTTAATCCAAAGGAGTTAGTCGAAGAGTTAATCGAATATAGTTATTCGAAAGAAGGTGTTAATCGAATATAGTGATTCGAGTAAAGTTAAAAGAGTTAATCGAATTTAGTTATTCGAAATGAGTTATTCGAATTTGATATTTGAATAGAGTTAAACACATTAGAGTTATTCGAATTAGTTATTCAAATAGAGTTAAACACATTAGAGTTATTCGAAGTAGTAATTTGAATAGAGTTAAACACGTAAGAGATTATTTGAATTTTAGTTATTCAATTTGAGTTAATCGAATGTAGTTATTCGAGAAGAGTTAGATCGAATTTAGTTATTCGAAAAGAGTTAATCAATTTGAGTTAAGTTAATCGATTTGAATTAAGTTGAATCGAAATGGAGTAAATCGATTAGAATTAAGTTAATCGAGTTAGAGTAAATCGAATATTGGTTATTCGAAGGTAAGTTATTCGAATTAGTTATTCGAAGGAGTAAATCAAATGAGTCAATCCAAAGGGGTTAGTCGAATATTAGTTATTCGAATAGAGTTAAAGGAGTTATCGATTTTAGTTTGATCGAAAGGAGTTATCGATTAGTAAATCGAAAGGAGATTTTCGAATATAGCATATTCGAAAGAAAGAGATCGAATATTGTTTATTCGAAAGAGAGAGATTTCGAATATGAGTTATTCAAAGAGAGATAACCGAATGTAGGTTATTCGAAGAAGAGTTAATCAAATAGAGATTTCTCGAAAGAGAGTTATACGTCGAATTCGATTATAGCGAATTCGGGAAAGTACTATTTACTTTCCAGAGTTTAAATCAAGATTTTGTTATTGATTTAGAAATTAGGCGTCTGTTAAATTATTCGAGTTAAGAAATAAATTTATAATTTGGGTTAGATATTTTAGGGGTTGGAATTATAACGTTATAGTTATAATCAAACGTTTTCATATAAGAAGTAGATTCGTAACCTGAATCCGAGAATTTGCGTAAACAGATGATTGGAAAAAGTGAGTGATGAGCCGCATCTATTTCACAGTAAAGGACGTTGTTCAATTAAGGTCTGAGAGGTAATTATACCCAACTTGATTGACTTCAGAATTGACAAAGGAATAGTTGTGGTTCGATAGGAAAGGTTGATTTGAAATATCGTTAAGTAATAAGCGATTAATGGATTAAGCGTAACGATGTTTTATACAACGTTCATTGGAAATCCATAAATAAGTTTTGGGAACCTTTTCCAAATATAATCAGATATGTTTTCTAAACATAGAAAATGAAATGTTTTCATGATAAGAATTTAAGAAATAGAGTTAAGCAAATTCAGAAACTAACTGGAGAGGGTAAGTTGAATGGTTTTCTAAGCGACGATATGATGTTGGTTTCGACCTTCCGTATTGATACTTAGAGAATTGTTCTCATACTAGTTACAGTTAGGGACTGATAGTTGCGAAATAATAGTGATGTGAAAATAAGCTATGGAAATGTTTTCCAATGATTAATATCATATATTTTCTAAATATATGAAATAAGGAAATATGAACATATGATGATTGATCGATCGAATTTCCATTTGGAAATAAGATCGTTGTTGGTACACCGACATGTTTTCATTTGATAGTTGAATCACAGACTATCAAAGTTTTTACCATTTTAACGTTATTAATATGGAGAGACCGGTTGGATTATTATCCAAAGAACCACTCTGTATCGGCATAAGCGTTGCGAGCAATATATGCCAAAGATAAATTGAAGACGGAGTAAAGTGCAAGGGCTGTTGTATAAGTCTTAGATAACAGTGACTAAGATGGATATACTGAATAGTGCCTTCGGTTTGTCCAGTCCCAGGACAACGTATATGGAAGAAGGTCTGACAGAGTATATCCAATGGATCGCGTAAGTTGATCTGTTCAAACGTATTCGCGTTTGGTGGCGGAGGAATTCGTTTCTCTTAGCTGTATACCCGTGTTATTTTTGAATAAGTCAATTTGTGATTTGGCGGGTATGACGATGTGGCATTCAAAGTGAATGGTGATCAGATGTTCTGAAGATAGACGTAGCTTCTAGCCTCACACCAGGAAGTAACAAAAGTTGGGCTAGGCAGCGTGGCTAGTTGGGTCATTCCCAAGCAGGGTGTATTGTCACCGATCTAGGGAATATCCATATTTATACTTCTTTTTGATTCTGTATCTTCGGATGACGGTTTGATGGCCTATAACCGTGGTGGCAATATATTCGTGACACTCAAGCTAAATGAGTGAGCGGTCATGTGTGGCCGGGTTGCAAGACGTTCTTGTTGAACCCTGAGTGTATCACCTTTAGCGTACACTATTCAGAAGGTGCTCCCATACCTTGTCTGTTGGAATCCATTCTCCGATAAGAGCCCTGCGGTTTATGATTTTATACTATGTATGTAGAACGTGAGATGCAAGCGTTTCTGCTAGATTGATACCTATTTGTACTTAGACATTATTATAATATCACAATGATATTGCTTGTCAAAGTTGTTCAGATACTCATAAGGGAAAAACCCGTTCCGTATTCACGGCGTGGTCTTATGAGATATCCTATACCTGTTTTAAACTATTTTACTCATACCATTCCCATGACTGACCCGGAGTTTACTTTGTTGTTTTCCCTAAACTCTTGGGTGCCTAAATTTGTACGGGCAGTCAAGTAGTCGGGATTTACAGATATACTTGGAGAGCTTGGAGCAGGAGGCTGCAAGATTTGATAGCTATAGTTATTTCCGCTGTGTTGTAAGTGTTGTACTCTGATAAGTGCTATTGTATATATATAACTGTTTACTTCAAAGTTATGTTATATATTATATGTTATTCGTTCCGCTGTGAGTTTCGTGTTACTCTGATGATTCTGATGTTCTTCTTCTTCTTCTATTCTATTAGTTCTATCTTTTCTTTCTCACCTTCTAAATTCTTTCACTAACGTCTCGGAATTTCCGACTCTCGAGGAGTCGGAAATTTCCAGCCGTTACAGAGCAGGAAACTTTATTTCCAAACCCAAGCCTAGATACTATCCTCTCTGTCGTCCTAGAATGTTCCGGCATTTATTTATTCATTTAAAGGACTTTAACAATGTATATGAATTCATACAGATGGTCTTTGCCAATTATTAACCTTCAATTTCAGTAATGATATTGCTTTTAATTATGAAGGAGATTTGTAGATCACCAATGTGATACCATAATTATTGTGTCATAGTGTGTGCAAAACAACATCAACAACCATTTAAACATCCATAGCAACCATCATCAACATGATTCAATAAATCATAATTGTGCACAAGCGTTATAACACTAACGCTTAATAGTGTGTGTTCTAAACTTCGCATTCATCATCCATCACAATAAATATTAACCAATAATAATTCATCACTATATTTAAATTTGTCTAGCTACTAATTAAATATATAAACTGTGGTTAAAGAGTTCTCACCTAACAGTTTCCCAAATCTTCACGGTAGGCGAGCCTAGCTAAGCGAACCGTCGGACAGTATTTCAGCGCAACGTCTTCTTCACCAAAATATATATAATATAATATACACTAATCTCTCTTTATATTATAAGAGGAGGAGGAGAATGACGAACATTGGCAAGGTGGTGGTGGAAAAGAGGAAGACTTATGCCATGGAAACCATGGCCATAAGCTTTAAGAAGAAGAGAGAAAGAAAAGAAGTGAGAATGAACGAAAAAGTGGAAGGAAAGGGTGGTATTTATAGGAAAAGAAGAGTAAGGAGAGAGTGACACATCATAGGACATGTGTATTTTATGCATCGAATGTTGCATGCAAAATTACAAGTGTCTTAACACTTGTAAAAAGGAGAAGGAATGTGTTTTTGGTAGCATTTACCTTAAACGTTATGAAGACAAAGAGCAACGCATAATACTAATGCTATTAATTTATGTTAACTTTTGACAAAACCGATTGAACGACAAATAATATCAGTAAATCCAAACTTATTAATAATCATTTCGATTTATAAGTGTTATAATTCAAATAAAACCTATTGTTTAACCTATCAAAATTATTAAATGTTCTCAAATTTATTTTATGTTCAGAAAATTCAAATTAAGTATTAAAAATTCCAATTTCAAATTGGTTCAAAATGCTGGATCATTACAATAAAATAAACCAGTTTGTAAAATAAGTTTGATGCAACAAGCCGGAAAATCGGAACCAATTTAAAAAATTTTATTTTGTCTATTTTAATGAATTTTGAATATTTAAAATGATTTTTTTAAATAATAACGACTAGAAATTTATTTTGGATAGAATTAGAAAGTATAAATTTATTTAAATCTGAATTAGAATATAAATATTTATTTTAATTACAAAAGGAATTAGAAATGGCGCTGTAGCTTGAAATTTCGATATCAAATTTCAAATGAATGTACATGATCCAAAATAAACCGGATTTTAGTGAAACCAGAAATATTTGAAACTGTTTGAAAATCTCTTTCCAATGAATGTGAAAAATTCATATTTCATAGCAGGAATAAAAAGTTATGCCCAGTTTAAAATTCAGAATAGTCACTATGGAATTTATATAAAATATAGCCCTTAAAAATAGCGATTTTGCAAACGACCTCCGTTTTCGATGAGACCACTTTTGTTGGATCCAGAATGTCAAATTATTGCTTGATTCCAATTTTTAGAATTTTTGTAATCGATATGCGAGCGTGGTGAATTTAAACGTGTTTGGTCAATTCAGTTTGAATTTAATCGACTGGAAAATGACCGTTTTTCAAATGGTCTCCAAATTCGATGAAATTAGTTTTGTTAGGACCATATCGTCAAAACATAGCCAGATTTATTTTTCTGGAATTTTTGGAGTGCGTACGTGGCCCCGGTAAATTAAAATGTATGTTGAAATCAATTTCGAATGTTATATTAATTTATATTTAAAATTTGACGGAAACTAATCGTAAAAATCGAATTGGTTTACCGGACATACCCCATTGTGTTCGGAATGGGGGTATTTAGCTAGAGGCGACAATCATTGGGTCCGATTTGTTGTTCGAATCGAAAAGTAACTTTTTGGAATAAATTAAATAATTAAATATATTATAAATAAACCCCTTGGTCAACCCTTATTCTCCCTCTCCTCAAACACCCCCCCCCCCCCCCCGGCCAGTTTTTCCAAATCGAAACAAATAAAAATAAAAAAACAACGGCGGATTTCGCTCGTTAGCCCACCGCGCACCAGCCCACCTCCGCGCTCACCGCCGACCTACGCCCCCCGCCGCGCCTCCTCCTTCGATTCCCCCCCAACGCCTCTACCTCTCTCCTCCTCCAAAATGGCCACGCCCTAAAAGCCCCAAATCGCCACAGTTTGGTATCAGATCTTTGGTTTACAGAGCTCGAGAAAAAGACACATTAGAACCGAACGAAAGAAATCATCGGAGATTGGACTAGTAATATCCAATGGGAATGCCTCGTTAGAGATAGGATCAGTAGTATCCTAGAACGAGTTGGAAGAGGTGTGTTTTGTTTTAAAAAATGAAAACAGTTTCTTTTTTAAAGATTCAACCCATATTATACGTATTTGAATATTTATTTTAAATTGATTTGGACAATCTGGTACATGAAGATTTTGCACATACGCCTAGCTAGCGTGTATACGAAGTCCCAAATATACTAAATAGATATAGAATCACACTCTAGTCGCCCAGAGATGATCCCGATGACTACTATAGTATCATCAGTATTTGTGTTCGAGTTTTGAATGTGGGATTTCTATATATTTCCAATTGACTGGCGTGAGAACCAAAACATAGATAGGGTCTATTATTGTGACTTGGCATCAAAAATGGATTTTTATATATATAAAAATTATGAATTTGAAAAGATAATTAACTAATCGATTGCTAGTTGTGTTGTTTGATTATTGGTTGATTGATTAAAATTTAGAACCATTAAGCCAAATTGAATCAAATGTTGAACTGACTTGAAAATTGATTGCAATTGCATGCCTATACATGTATATACATTGAACAGGTCATAGCAAGGAGGCTAGAGAAGAGGAATAAAATTGTATGCCCGACAAATAGGTACATGTTTACAAATTTATTGGGTTTGGTTGATTTTATGAGTAGAATGGCTAGCCGCTTGGCTTTTTCTTTTTCTTTTTGGATGATGTGGGCCCTACAACGCTAGTTGTGGTTTTAAATGTCTCCTCGTACAAAGGAGATTATAGCGAAATTTTTCAAAATTTAAGGTGTTAGCGAAATTTTTGAAAAATTTGAAAATTCTTAGAAATTGAAAAGTTGAAGAATCAAAGCCACACTAAAAGTTGAGTTGGTTAGTTAAACAACTTTCAGCTGCAATCCTTTTCGAGGACGAAAAGATTTTATGTGGGGGAGATTGTAACACCTCGGAAGATCGGAACCAATTTAAATTTTTTATTTTGGCTATTTTAATGAATTTTGAAAATTTAAAATGATTTATTTTAAATAATAACGACTAGAAATTTATTTTGAATAGAATTAGAACGTATAAATTTATTTAAATCGAAATTAGAATATAAATATTTATTTTAATTATAAAAGGAATTAGAAATGGCGCGGTAGTTTGAAATTTCGATTTCAAATTTCAAATGAATGTAGAGGATTCTAAATAAAACGGATTTTAGTGAAACAAGAAATATTTGAATCTCTTTGAAAATGTCTTTCCAACGAATGTGAAAAATCCAGATTTCATAGCGGGAACAAAAAGTTATATCCAGTTGATAATTCAGAATAGTCGCTATGGAATTTATATAAAATATAGCCCTTAAAAATAGCGATTTTGCAAACGACCTCCGTTTTCGACGAGACCACATTTGTTGGATCCGAAATGTCAAATTATTGCTAAATTCAAATTTTTAGAATTTTTGAATCGATATATGAGCGTGGTGAATTTAAACGTGTTTGGTCAATTCAGTTTGAATTTAATCGACTGGAAAATGAGCATTTTTCAAACGGTCTCCAAATTCGACGAAATTAGTTTTGTTAGGACCGTATCGTCAAAATATAGCCAGATTTATTTTTCTGGAATTTTTGGAGTCCATGTGTAGCCCAAGTAAGCTAAAATGTACGTTGAAATCAATTTTGAACGTTATATTGGTTTATATTTAAATTTTGACGGAAACAAATCGTAATAGTATAACTGGCTTGCCGACCATATCCCATTGTGTTCAGAATGGGGGTATTTAGCTAGGGCGATAGTCGTTGGGTCTGATTTTGTAACAACCCGGAAAATTAGAACCAATTAAAAATTTTTATTTTGGCAATTTTAATGAATCTTTGATTAGTTTGAAAAGTGAATGTGATAATTAAAATTATCAATTCAAGAAAATGATTGAATATGGAGTACCAACAGTTTTACTCCAGGCGATAGCTAAATCTTTAATTAGATTTGAACGTGAAATGGTAATTAATATTTACCGATAACAGCGTGGTGTGGGTTATCACCAGTTTTGCTCCAGGTGATGAATAGGTTGGGATTGGGAAATAAAATAAATGATTACCTTGGTGTAGTTCGCTAATCCCGACTAGTTTGGAAAACCTTGATATGGTTTGATATCCGAAGGGAGAATAAAGAATAAATTTAAAGAATTTATCTCTGATAAAATTAATGGGAACATTTCCCAAAGGATATGAATATTTAAATAAAAGAATATTCAGAATTGGAATGAGGAGTATGGTGTGTTGTTATAGCACTTGATTATAAGATACGCGGGTTATTCGGAAAGGCCAGGTTTATCCCATTCTGAATAACTGATTCGACGATAAGTCAAAGAGATTTAAGACGGTGCAAGACTGATGATATTCACATCGAATGGATGGGTGCTACTGATGCTCATGATAGGAGTAGCTACCTTGAAGGGACTAAAGTGGTAGCCTTCCCGATGTACTTGTTGATTGTACGGATATGCGAGGGCCTCTCTCCTGTATTGGACATACAGGCTAGGAATAAGGTGCCTTCGGTTTCGTTCTGACCTAGAACGGACTTGTAAATGGATGGTGTGTCTGACATTGTATTCCTTTATACTGTATTCGTTGATCTCTGCTAAATATATATTTGTTTGTTGGCGGAGAATTTATTCCCTTGCTTAACACCCTTCTCTGAGACGTACGAGCTTAGAGGTTGTATATCGGCAAAAATCAGTGGTACAATATGGATTGATAGTGTGACATGCTGAGATGCAGTGATCCAAACTTTTGTTGAAAAGCAAAGTTTGGTGGATGATGATCAAAGCGCAGCTTTAATATATCACGGCTTTGCGTAGCATTAATTCGTGAGCCTCACACACCGGTATGGTGGTAAACAGATGGTTAGATCAGTATGCTTTTTAGAGGATGGGCACCTTCGTTGTGTCGTGAATTCGGTTGACCGAGGTGAGCGATAGGGCACACCCCCGATTTCCCTGATGGATAGGTTTAGCGGTGTTTTCGCATGCCTGCGACGTAAACTGCGGTAACTTGTTTTCCTGGATAGTGCGAATGTGCATTACGGTGTTTTCATATGCTTGCGACGTAAACCGTGGGGAATTGCTCTACGCGATCGATCTTTCGAATATGTAACCATAAGTATGGAAATCCAATTTCCAAATATGAGATTTTGCGATTTTGATTGTATACTATATATGGTGACATAGTGGTATGGGACATTCATGCCATCTATGAATGATACATTTGTATTTGAAATTGTTTTCTTCACTTGTAGTAATAATAAAAGATGAAATTTCACATATCAAGCATATTTGGCTATTATAAGGGAAAACCCTATCCTCCGGCTTGCGTTGCATTGTGTGATGGGACCTAGGTCTTATAATAGCTTCGTTGTTCTTTATTTAGCATTGCGCTGTTTGTTTTACGCAATGGTGTTCTTGGGAGGAAACCCGTTCCGTGTTATACGGCATGGTCCCTCGATTTACCTAACTTTAAAATAAAGATTAATAACTGTTTTAGTTCTCACATCAGTCACATGACTAACCTGGAGTTTATTGTTTTAACCTAAACTCTAGGTGCCCCTATTTTCCACATGGGCAGCTAGTAATTGGGTTTTGCAGATATTATATTCACAGGATCCTAGTTTACAGCTGAAATGATATTCGAAAAGCTCTATATCCGCGTATTTCTTTCAGTTGTGTTTTGTATTATTTTTCAGCTATATGTATTTAAATGTAATTTAAATCTCTGATATTTCCTGTTGTATAATATTTATTCATTTATACTCTGTTATATTCTTGTATTCTGATGGAACTGTTGTGATAAGCAATGAAATGTTCTTTTGTTTGTGTTCTGATTTGTCGTGTTCTCAAAGCAATCCGGGCTTTCCTTTACGAGGAAGTTTGGGTCGCCACAGGTGGTATCAGAGCTTTGGTTTACAGAGCTAGAGAACATGACATATTAGAACCGAACGAAAGAATTCATCAGATATTGGATTAGTAATATCCAATGAGAATAACTCGTTAGAGATAGGATCAGTAGCATCCTAGAATGAGCGTGAAGAGTTTATTTTTAAAATAAAAAGGATAATGAATTTTGTTTTGAAATTTATATCAAATTATATATATTTGAAACGTTAATCAACTAATTGATTGCTGATTGTGTTGTTTGTTTATTGATTCAACTAATAAAAATGCTGGAATGATAAATAAATTATAATCAAAATATTTGTTAAGTGAAAAATAATGCAAGCTCTTTTGATAAAATCCTCAAAATATAATATAGGATATGGACGACCATGGCTTATATCATACTGAATTCTGGATGACCCCGAAACAAGCAAGGAGAGCTTACCAGAAAGCAGAAAAGGAGCGAGAATTGAACTTAGGATCACAGGCGGTTGTTTATTGTCGTAGATGTCGAAAAGAAGGCCATTATGCAATTATATGTCCTGAGAAAAATAAGAAAGAGAAACAAATAAGAATGGACATAGTTTGTTTCAAGTGCAAGGAGACGGGACATTTTGTGGATAAGTGTCCAAACGTAAAGAAAAAATTCAGAAAACTAGGAAAAGAAGAGAAATGCTTTCGATCCAAAGAAGTAGGGCATCTAGCCCAAAATTGCCTGTTAAAGAAAGGTGATAAGAAATCCAAAGGAAAGGAGGTATCAACTTTGGAAATTATGCAAGGAGAAGGCACGACTTCTTAGAAAGTCGAGTTTTAATGTAATAAACTAGTATTTTTGGATATATGTATGATGCTTGTATGAACGTATGGATGCTTTTTGTTTTAAAAATGTATTGGTATTGTAGAATATAACTAATGTAAGAAAAATGTTGAACCAAGTTTAATTTAGCACCAAACATCGAACTGTTTTGAAATTTGATTGAAATTTCATGCATATACATGTCTATACATTGAAAAGGTCACAGCAAGGAGGCTACAGAAGAGGAATAAAATTGTATGCCCGACAAATAGGCACATGTTTACTATTTTCTTGGGTTTTGGATGATTTTATGAGCCGATTGGCTAGCCGCGTGGCTTTTTCTTTTTCTTTTTGAGATGAGAGGGCCTGTATGGCGGTTTGGGGATTTTCCCGATGCTCCCGTAAAAAGGAGGTTATCGCGAAATTTTTCGAAAATTTAGGGTGTTAGCCAAAAAAATTTAGAAAAATTAGAAATTCTTAGGAACTGAAAAGTTGAAGAATGAAAGTTGAGTTGATTAGTTAAACAACTTTCAGCTCCGTTCCTTTTCGAGGACGAAAAGATTTTAAGTGGGAGAGATTGTAACAACGTGGAAAATCAGAACCAATTTAAAATTTTTATTTTGGCAACTTTAATAATTCTTTGATTAGATTGAAAAGTGAATGTGATAATTAAAATTATCAATTCAATAAAATGATAGAAAATGGAGTACCACGAGTTTTACTCCAGGCGATAGTTAAATCTTTAATTAGATTTGAACGTGAAATGGTAATTAATATTTACCGATAACACCGTGGTGTCAGATATGGGGTATCACCAGTTTTTCTCCAGGGGATGAAGAGGTTGGGATTGGGGAATAAAATAAATGATTACCTCGGTGTAGTTCGCTAATCCCGACTAGTTTGGAAAACGTTGATATGGTTTGATATCAAAAGAAAGATCAAAAAATAAATTTAAAGAATTTATCTTTGATAAAATTAATGGGAACCTTTCCCAAAGGATATGAATATTTAAATAAAAGAATGTTCCGAATTGGAATGCGGCGTATGAAGTGTTGTTATAGCACTTGATTATAAGATACGCGGGTTATTCGGAAAGGCCGGGTTTATACCATTATGAATAACTGATTCGATGATAAGTCGAAGAGAATGAAGACGGTGCAAGACCGATGATCTTCACATCGAATGGATGGGTGCTACTGATGCTCATGATAGGAGTAGCTACCTTGAAGGGGCTAAAGTGGTAGCCGTCCGGACGTACTTGTTGGTTGTACGGATATGCGAGGGCCTATTTCCTGTATTGGACAGACAAGCGATGAATAAGGTGCCTCCAGTTTCGTTCAGACCTAGAACTGACTTATAAATGGATGGTGTGTCTGACATT
This sequence comes from Allium sativum, assembly GCA_030737875.1. Lineage (NCBI taxonomy): Eukaryota > Viridiplantae > Streptophyta > Magnoliopsida > Asparagales > Amaryllidaceae > Allium > Allium sativum. The sequence continues at coordinate 413,842,462 of CM060923.1, read as the reverse complement.
GTATTCCTTTATACTGTTTTCATTGATCTCTGCTAAATATATATCTGTTTGGTGGTGGAGAATTTATTCTCCTGATTAACACCCTTCTCTGAGACGTACGAGCTCAGAGGTTATATATCGGCAGAAATCAGTGGTACGGTGTGGATTGATAGTGTGACATGCTGAGATGCTGTGATCCAACTTTTGTTGAAAAGCAAAGTTTGGTGGATGATGATCATAGCGCACCTTTAATACAGCACGGCTTTCTGTAGCGTTAATTCGCGAGCCTCACACACCGATATGGTGGTAAACTGATGGTTAGATCAGTATGCTTTTTAGAGGATGGGCACCTTCATGGTGTCGTGGATTCGGTCGACTGAGGTGAGGGATAGGGCACACCCCTGATTTCCCTGATGGATAGGGTTAGCGGTGTTTTCGCATGCCTGCAACGTAAACCGCGGTAACCTGTTTTCCTGGATAGTGCAGATGTGCATTACGGTATTTTCACATGCCTACGACGTAAACCATGGGGAATTGCACTACGCGATCGATCTTTCGAATCAGTAATCACCAGTATGGAAATCCAATTTCCAAATATGACATTTTGCGGTTTTGATTGTATACTATATATGGCGACATAGTGATATGGGACATTCATGCCGCCTATGATTGAAATATTTATATTTGAAGTTGTTTTCTTCAATTATAGTAATAATAAAAGATGAAATTTCACGTATCAAGCATATTTGGCTATATAAGGGAAAACCCTATCCTCCGGCTTGCGTTGCATTGTGTGATGGGACCTGGATCTTATAATAGCTTTATTGTTCTTTATTTAGCATTGCGCTGTTTGTTTTATGCACTGGTGTTCTTGGGAGGAAACCCGTTCCGTGTTATACGGCGTGGTTCCTCGATTTACCTAACTTTAAAATAAAGATTAATAACTGTTTTAGTTCTCACACCAGTCACATGACTGACCTGGAGTTTATTGTTTTAACCTAAACTCTGGGTGCCCCTATTTTCCACACGGACTGCTAGTAGTTGGGTTTTGCAGATATTACATTCACATGATCCTGGTTTACAGCTGAAGTGTCATTCGGAAAGCTCTGTATCCGCGTGTTTCTTTCAGTTGTGTTTTGTATTATTTTTCTGTTGCTATGTATTTAAATGTAATTTAAATCTCTAATATTCCTGTTGTATAATATTTATTCATTTATACTTTGTTATATTCTTGTATTTTGATGGAATTGTTGTAATAAGCAATGAAATGTTCTTCTGTTGTGTTCTGATTTGTCGTGTTCTCGAAACAATCCGGGCTTTCCTTTACAGGGAAGTTTGGGTCGCCACAGATTTGGTGTTCGAATCGAAAAGTTACTTTTTGGAATAAAATAAATATATTATAAATAACCCCCCCGGTCAACCCTTATTCTCCCTCTCCCCAAACACCCACCCCCCCGGTCAGTTTTTCCAAATCAAAACAAAGAAAAAGAAAAAAAACAACGACGGATTCTACTCGTCAGCCCACCGCGTTTACCGCCGACCTGCACCACCTACCGCGCCTCCACCTTCGTCCCCCCCCCCACAATGCCTCTACCTCTCTCCTCCTCCAAAATGGCTACACCCTTAAACCCCCAAGTCTTCACAGTTGAATACAAAAATAGGGGTTGGAAAAATAGTTTTAAGAAAATTTGATAGAAAACAATGGTAAATAAAGCTCTCAGACAAAACAATTTAAATATAAAGATAAATCTAATACCATAATTTCAAACAAATTAATTATAAAATAACAATACGGATTTCCAAATAATCCAATCCAAATAAATTTTATTTCATAATTTTAGTTTTCTGTCAGTTCCAATTTCAAGGCTAAACTCAATTTAACTTTAGATTCAATTCAGTTACATTTCAAGTTGAACCAAAGGTTCACATTTTCTCATTGCTTTAGTTTTCTCTTTGCATCTTCAATTTCAACTAAATTTGACATTGAAATCTCAATTTCAATTAAGTTCCAAATTGAACTAATTATTCAAATTTACATTAAAATTCCTTTGAGCTTATAAAGATATAACTCAAAATTTTAAATCTCATTTGACTTATTCCAATTTATTCAACTAGTAGAAAATCGAACTTTTACTCAATTCATTGAAATTTTAAATTCGGTCGTTTTTTTCGAGATATTAATTCGATATATATATTATACTATCCTAATAAAATAGGATTATATTATTCAACTCATACTCTAGAATCAATTTCAGACTATTTTTCCAATCATTCCAAATATATACATATTTATATATTCAAAAATATATTTCAGAATCAACAACTCGTTTTATCAAAACAAATTAATAGCAATGCTACTATAATGGTCTCCCGAACCTGAATTTTGATAATAAATCTCGGTGACATAAAGTTATCCTTGAAACTATTTTCTAACGACAAAGTGGGTTCTCCATTCATATATATATATATATATATATATATATATATTTCATTAAAAACATCTTGAAAATCATTTGAAATATTTTCTTTCAAAAATACTTATATAGACCAGTATATTAAATCACTTGAACAATTTCATTTCAAAATAGTTGAAATCAAGTTTAAAATTTCCAAAATCAAATTCTCCTATTTCAGTCAAACAATTTATTTTAGTCATTACTAAATCAATATATCAATGGATATACATTTCAAACTCTTTCAATGGTTCGATGTCTTCAATTTATTTATCGACTATTAGTTATCATTCATTAATATAATTTAAGTGCATAATAATGGAAGATGAAAAACCGATTTGTGAACGTTCATAGCTTCAATTTTTTTTCCAATTAAATCCAGAACAGATTCAAGATAAAAGCTGAAGAACTCTATCCAATAAAGGCAATCAAAGATACAGATTTGCAGAGTGGGGACTTCAAAACGATTTTCAATTCCAAATTAAATTTTGATCAAAATAATTTATTCTCTCGTTTCAAGTTAAATTTTGAATTTATTAATGGTATATATATACCTATATTACCAAGCAATATATATTATAGCTTTACTTATTATTTAGGTTCCATTCGAATTCCCAAATGCATCTTATTCATTATTCCAATTAATTTTAAACTATTACTTATTTTAAGTTTCCAAAATTTCCAATTATCTTATATAATTTCATATCAATTTACATCCTAAGAATTAGCTTTTGTTCAAACACTTTGTATTCTCAAATTAATTTCTTTTTAAATTCCAACATGTCCATAGATTGGTCGGTACAAGGCGAAGTATTCAGGGATAAGAATTTGACAATTTCAAATATTCAAACTCGAATATGTCAAATAGTTGATGATAAGTAAAGGATGACGACAAGTCAAGAAAAACAAAATACAACACCAGCGAAGGGGCAGAATTTTATTTTCAAAACATTCATTACTTATTCAAAATTTTATTCAAATTATTCCCAATTTCGTTGCAATTCATTTGCAAATTCAATTTTTATATTGCAAAATGAAAATTTTTATTTAAATTTTTTGCTTATCTATTCCAAATCACATTAATTTATCAAAAACATTTTAATAAAATTTATTCAAACAATTTAAAACACTTATCTAAACGATTTTAAGTATTTCTCGACGTCCCAATCGGAATCATATAGTCATTTCACTTTCGAAACTCGACAATAATACTAATGATGATGCATCATCACCATAATCATCCCCGGAGGTGACTAGAGTGCGATTCTATATTTATCTAGTATATATTGGACTTCGTATATACGTTAGCTAGGCGTATATTCAAAATCCGTACATACTTGACGGTCTAACCTTGATGTCAATAAAATACTCAAACTCGTATCATAAGTTATATTTTGAAATAATTACGCTTTTCAAAACAATTTATTTAATTCCAAAATAATTTATATTTTCAAAATACACTCTATCTACAGTGATTATGGTGACAATTCCGCTCATTCTAGGGTATTGCTACTCTATCTCTAATGAATTTTTTTAATCCCAATACGCTTGCTTTGTAAAACCAAAGCTCTGATACGAACTGTAACAGCCGCCTTTTTGACCACTTCAAGTCTGTAATTAAACTAACTCGAAACATTCAAAACGACAGATAGTTATTTAGCTTACAGGGTTTAAACTGAAAATACACACAAAATCACAAACACAGAAGAAAACACTATTTCTCACAAAAAGAATTTTATGTATGAAAATAATATCATAGTTTACAAAATTATATTTTATAGCGGAATATTTTATAATACATTTACATTTAAAATTAAATAAAAAACGGAAGAACGAACCAAAGCGAGCACTTCTTCACATGCTTTAAGCTTCGATAGCTGAAATCTCTAAATTATGCAAAACTCGTATCTGACCAGAGCATTCCATGCAGAAACATAAAACACTCGAGTCAGGATTAATCTTTGTTCAAGTAAATTAACTGTGATAAAAACTTAATATAATATTTAATCCTAACTTATGAAGTTACTACATTCGAGTATGTCCAACATCCAAGTAATCATGACAAGCTTAAATATAAATATAGAATCAAGGCAACATGCGTACTAATGCAGGCAGGTTGGAAAAAAAACACAAGTGTGTAGAAACTAATTTACTTCAATTTTTCCAAACACATCAAGGCCACATGTTACATCCAGTTCCAATGTGGCAAATAGCTTAAGTCTAAATGTATTTCTATTATTAAATAAAGGACAACAGGTTATTAAGTATACAAACTAAGCTAATTGCCATATAAGGGTGCATGTTGTTATAAATACAATGAGTTAAAAAGGAAACCAAATGCCAAGAATTTCAGGTTAAATAAGCAAAATAACAACAAAAGACTTTATAAACAAGGTAATGGCAACCACATATAGGGTCTGCAGCAACAACAGGAAAATGCCAGAAATTATTACCAATAAACCCATTTCAATTGTTAGATCAAGCATCAAAGCAACTTCCGTGCATTCATCTAATATTCCTGGTTCATAACAAAATTTTAGTGCCTAACATATAAAACTCCTTGTTAAATTCTCAAAACAAGAATCAAATTGGCTCGCAAAAGCTAAGGATGCATGTCCATAAATTAACCTAGTAAGGCATAAATGTAATGCAACATGCATTTAAATACACAACATGTCTTAAAATAGCAGGGGTGTGGGAAACAAAGGGGTACCTCTTTTCAGTTTAATTTACATTCCGGACGACCAAGTAGGGGAAGACGAATATAAATGTAGCAGGTTATATTTACACAATATAACCATATATATATATATATATTAACACAACAAAACATTCCAAATATGGCATAAGGGATTTCAAAGCATCATGCAATAAAAGTAAATTAACATCCACACCACAACATTTAATTGTTAAATCTACTTTCTAAGGAAGTTAAGCACTTAAACAAAACTACCCGTGAGCATAACTCACATATTTGTCATGTTTTCCTACATTCATTTTCTAGGAAGAAATAGACGACAACGTGCTCGGAGACTGGAGCCAAGCGTCGTCTCGGTAGCGGTCTGGATTGTGTTAGGTCGGAGAACATCTCTTGAAGGGTCAATGTGCTGACTTTCGGGTGTTCGGTCCTGGAGGTTGCGGAGAATGATGCGATTTAGGGGAAGCCAAAACTTGGGTACGAGCCCATTGTGTTGAATTGCGAGGTCGAAAGTAGTGGTCGGATCTGGTGGTGATTGAACGACAGCGATGACGAGCTGAGGGACAAGGTGACTCCGCTGATGGAACTCCAGGTAAGCGGCGGTGGAGGTTTCGATGGCGCGGAGGAAGTGGACAACGAAGGCTTCAACCATTTTTTCCAGATTTGGGGCAAAAGGGATTTTCGGCTAAAGTGGAAAAGAAATAAAATGAAAGAGGAAAGTAAATGTAAGGGGACGGGGTGAGTAATGAGAAGGGAAACGTGGATAGTGGACAGGGAAATAAGAGCACGTAGAATAGTTGTAAAATTTTTTGAAATAAGTGTCCTAACTTTATGTTTGTCAAGTGTTCAAATTTTATTAAACTATTATTTCATCAAGTATGAATACCATTCATTATACTACATAACAAAACTAGTATATTCAATATGCTTAAATTTAAATTAAATTAAATTAAAATTCAAATCTATATAAATTAAATTTCTCGAGTTAAATTTAAAAATCAAAGTTTATAATTTCACTAATAATATATCTCAAATTGGTTTTAAAATATTACCAATGTTTAAATTTAACAAAACAACTTAGATTCAAGTATTAAAAATTTAAATTTACACATATAAAACTAGTTCAAAATCAAGTTTAAAATAGACTAAATCTAAAATTATAAATAATTTATTAATATAAGTTAAATTTCGAAACAAAATTTTAAATTCTATATATTTTAAAACATCGAAAAAGCTGGATCATTACAGTTTTTATTGTATACTATGTGTGTAGAGCGTGAGATGCAAGCGTTATGCTAAATTGTTATTTACATGTATTAGACACTATTATAATATCAGAACAATATTGTTTTAAAGGAATGTTTTGGGTTATCGTGAGGTAAAAACCATTTGTATTTATGTGTGGATCGGTCTTACGATTATCCTTTCTTTTGAAAAGGATTTTTAAAAGTTAAACCAAATGGTTGGAGTGTACTCTCACTAGTCCCATGAATGACCCAGAGTTTATTTTGTTTTTTTAACCCTAACTCCTGGGTGCCCAATTTGTACGGGCAGTCACATAGGATTTTATAGATATACCTGGAAGAACTTGGAGCAGGAGGCTTCAACATTAGTTATATATATATCTTCTTCCATTGTGATGTTATGTGTCGTACTCTGATAATGGTATGTATATGTATAGTTACACTTTCGTATTTTAAAAAATTGTTATATAATGTATTTTATTCATTCCGTTGCGAGATTCGTGTTTACTTTGATGTTGTTATATTTATGTTCTTCTTCTATTCTGACTTTCTTTGCTATTCTCACCCTCTAACTTCTTTCTATTAATGATCTGGTATTTTCGATGCTTGAATCGTCGACACTGAGATTTATATCGACTTTTGGGGTCGAAAATCCTAGTTTGTTACAATGGTATTAGAGCTGAAGGTTAAGTGATTACCTTGGCTCTATGCCGTAACTCAATAGAGATAGGTTAGTGATACCCCAGATTGAGTTGAGTGTATGTATACGAGAGAGCGTATTTCAAATTGTAAAAAATGGTTTTATATTGTGGTGATTTGTTGGTTGAGTGGCTTATGTATTTTGGTCGACGTTGGGCACCACAATGTCGATAGGGGTTTCTAAACACTTGAATACGTTGAACCAACACAATAAGTTTTAAAAAAAGAGGGTAGATGAAATAACTTTATGCAAAATATATTTTGATATAAAAAGAGTGATTGATATTGAAATTGTTATAGTATATTGGATGTTGATGGATGAAAATGTCATAAACACCAAAGATTCCAATTACTAGGAATAATTAATTTGGTTGTATAGACAAGAACGGAAAGCAGCAAATAACACCAGAGATTTATAGTGGTTCGGCCTCGTGAGGGGCCTACGTCCACTTTAAAGCGTTGTTGGAATATTACTAATATCACAAAGTTACAAGGCCAAGACCATCTCATTACATTCATCTCAAAGTTATATGATATCATTTCTATATGATGTCATTTCTAAGGCTATATGATGTCGCCTCTAAGACATAATGTCATCAATATTATATATGATGTCATAACTATCATATATTTAATATATTAGGATAAAGATACTTTGGCCCTTCTTCTTCCTCAAATAAGAGATGCAATTAAAGTAGCTCTATAGAGGTCTTGAGCTCACAAATTCCAACCCCTTTCAAGTGTGAAGTCATGGGGTATTTATAGGAAAGGGAGTAGGTAGGAGTACGTGGGAGTAGGTAGAAATAGGGGACCACATCCAGAATTTCGCACGTCAGGCCTACACACCCGCTTTTTTCGCACCCTGCCCTAGGGGGTGCGAATTTCGCACCTCGAGGGCTGTGAAATTCGTACCTCCTAGGGTGTGAAATTTGTACCACATAGGTTACGAATTCCGCACCCTGGAGGGCATGAGTCTCGTACCCTTCGGAGGTACGAAATTCGTACCCCAAAGGGTAAGGATTTCGTACATCCTGGGGTGCGAAATTCTACGAAATCCGCACCCTGAGGTGCGTATTTCGCACCTTGTTGGGTGCGAATTTTGCACCTTTTAGAGGTGCGAAATTCGCACCTCCCGAGGTACGAAATTCCCATTTCGAGAGGTGCGATGTCCATATTAATGGGTGTTTGGGGGCTCGAGATACTGGCTTGTGAGTCCTGGGGTTTAGAGGCCTTGGTTCGGAAATGTGCGGATGAAGGCGCAAGATCCTTAGCAGTGCGGACCTTCTTCAGCACTGTCTCCTATGCCCCTGAGCATTCCTTTCGGCCTTAACTCCATGCGGTGCGTTGAGTCAAGCGTTTCTTATGTACTTCTGGGAACCTGACCAAAAATCCAGTTAACATTTGCCCCTCAAAGTACGTCTTGTCTTGACATGATGTGCTTTGGATTGTTTGAGGTAGTAATTGAGTTGCTGGTTTATCCTGTAAGTTAAAGGAAAACATACGCTCGTTAACAGGCTCATTCGTTGTGGAATTGCGAGCGAGCCGTTGCTGGTGTAGCGTCGTGCTCACGTTGTTAAGTATTCGTGGTGTGTTGCTTCCGCGTGTTTGCGGGGGTCGCTATACGCATGGAATACGTGTATATGAGCACGTAGGGTGATATCTTGAACCCGGGGGTTCGATTTTTTCTTTCTCTCCTTTCTTTTTTATTTAGGAGGATACAAACTTTTGTATCTAGGGTGCAAAATTTTGAACCATAGGGGCCCGAAACTTAGAACCGTTTTAGTTCTAAATCTTGTGACCCTAAGGTTTGAAACTTCGATCCCTGAAGGTTTGAAATTTCGAGACCTCGAGGTTCAAAATTTCCAAGCTCACAGGTTCAAAATTTCGAACCCACGGGTTCAAGATTTTCAGGAATACGAAGGGACTTTTTCTTTTTATTATAAATAGCCCCCCTCTTTCATTTCACTTCCTCTTTCTAATTTTTAAGGTCGGCCGCCCTTAAAAAGCTTCAATTCGCTAGTAGTTCGAAATTTGAATGCGATAATTAGCTGGGTTTTGAGGGTCATGGAATACGCGCGTGAAGGAGAGGAAGGCGCTGGGAAGTGAGCGCGGAGGGGAGCCTCGAACTCTGAGGTGGTTCGGGTGCCCGAACTTGCAGCGGTTCGACGTTTGAACCTCGCCGAGGTTCGAATATTCAAGCCCTGCTAGGGTTCGAGCCTTCGAACCCTGTTGGATTCGAACATCCAAACCCTTGTAGGGTTCGAGTTGTCGAACCCAGCTATGGCTCGGGTGTTCGAACTTCTGGGGGTTCGATCTTTCGAACTCTGGCGGGGTTCGAGCATTCGAACCCCTAGAGGGTTCGAGTATTCGAACCCCTACGTGGTTCGAGCATTTGAACCCCTCAGAGGTTCGAGCTTCCGAACCACTAGAGGGTTCGAACTTTTGAACCCTTACGGAGTTCGAGCAATCGAACCCCCTAGGAGTTCGAGCTTTCGAACCTTGTTGTGGTTCGAGCTCTCAAGCCTTCGGTCTTTTGATCCTCTGTGTCACCTAAGTAACTGTGTTATTGTATACATTATGGCTTTTCCACATATGATAGAGCATATACTCGAACTATGACTGAACTGTTGGACTATATTGGGCTTATTCTGTATGTCTTAATTTTGCATAACACTGCACGCGCACGTTAGCTTTTCCAGCACGAGGGGTATAGGTTATTCTACTTTGATGTCTAACACTAGTGCTTTAAAGTATATCTAGCGATGCAGACATGATCAAAGACCGAGAAAACCCTAGAAGCTAAGCCTTCCCCGCCATCGTCAAATACATCTGATTCTACCAACAGCTGTAGCTCGAGTGGCAGCGAGCTTGAGACTACCGAAGGATCCGTTCCTTCTCAAACGGCCAATTCACCTAAAGGATCTGATCACGGGGAAAATTTTTAGAGCTTATATTCTCCGGTCATAAATGAATAGACTGAGAACGTGGATATTATTAGTGAGGACGCACCGGCGGCCCCGGTAGCCCCGGATATGCTGCCCGGCGCAGTTATTTTGGAAAATCCGACATACTCGGTACCGTCGTTGTAATGACCCGGATTTTCGAACAGTTTATTTTAAATATTTAATATCATTTAAATATTGAGTTATAATATAAATGAATTTTTATATTCATTTATCGATTAAATAATCGATATTCGATTTATTTCGATTATACCAAATAATTGTAATACGAGAAATAATTCAATTCAAAGTTTAAAACTGAATTAAAAACAATTCAAATAATCAGTGTCAGTTCTGTTCGAAATATAAAGGCGATAATATTAATTTATTATCGAAGAATAATTATTTTGAATTTAAATTCATATTGATTTAAAATAAATAAAACCAAAACAAAACAAAATGGTGTCTCCTTTATTTTCACAAGTTAAAACAAAACGTTGGCTTCCCCATTACCACAAACAAGAAGTAAAGCCGTGCTTTCCTTAGTACCACAAAAACAAAAGTATACGGTGATGCCTTTATTTCCACAAGTCCAAACAAAACGTTGCCCCCTTTAAAACCACATCCATCGTTCTCCCAAATCCTATAAGTAATAAATCAAAACCGAAGTCCTCGATCCTCAAAACCAAATCCGCTCCTTTCAGAAAGCAGAATAGCGAAGGCCAGCAGCTCGACTCAACGGGAAAGCGTTCGTCTGAGGGGTAGGTCTGAGGACTATCGCGTGTGCGAGTTGAAGGGAAATCGAGCAAGGTGAAATTGCGACTGTGTGTAGCGAAGGGGGGAGTTGCGATTGAAGAGGGGGACTGCGAGTTGAGGAAGATGAGGCGATAGGGATTGGCGATGGAGTTTAGAAGCAGAGTTGGTTGATTGATTGGGGAGTTCGATCACAGTTCAGGAGGGTTTGGCGTTGACTGGTACCGCAACTTGTACTGGAGGAATCAATGTGAAGGGCATCATGAAACAATGGATTTCTGCAGATCGTGATTTCTGGTTTGTTCGGAAAGGAAAAAGGGGTACGAGCCTGAGTACTGGTACTTCTGGAAGGCAGCGACGTTCTGATTAGGAGTTTAGGGTTTTTTTGGCATCACCAGTGTCGAGGTCATTGGTTGAAGGAGATGAGATGGTTTAGAATTTCAGTGATGTCTTGGTCCGGATGTTGGAGGGTGCGTAGTGTGTGGTATTAAAATTTGAAGATGAGACAGTGGAGTTCAAGTGCAGTATAATGAAGCTAAATGGTTGAGGAGTTGTAGTGGTGATAGGGTGATTGTCCAAGTAATGAATGAAGAAGGAAGGAGGCACTGTTTTATTCGGGAAGGAAGAAATAGTTAAAATGGATTAAGGTAAAATTTATTTAAACTAGCTAGTAAATTTGCAAATTTCATTTATTTAAAAATAAAGTTTGATTACGTGATTAATTTCATATTTTTGGTCGAGTAATTAATTAAGGAAGAAATAAATTTTACAAGGTGGAATCGATCAAAAAACAAGTCACGTGAAGTTTGGAGTTGCAAAACCTTTGATGAAGAAATGAAATTTGGGAATGAATAACGAATAAAACCCTGGTGAGTAAATCTCACCTTTTATTTAGAATTATTTTTATATAGTTAAAATAATTGTTTGTTGGTTGTTGAATGCTATCTGGTTGATTTAAAAATATATATTAGTTATTTAGGATATATATATATACATAATGGGTTGATGATTGGTTGGATTCCCGCAGTCTCATTAGCGGATGCCCGCAGTTTCATAGCGGATGATAACCATATACGTCCCACGCTATGATTAGTGGATGACCTTTATACCGCGATATTCTGCCACGAAGCAGAATGGGTATTATTTATGTGCTAACGTCTGTGGATGCAGGAAAACAGGTTGGAGGAATCCAACTGGATTCCTCAAAAATATATTATCTATTGTTGTTTGTTTGATTTCATATATATATTCATATATGATGTGTTAAAAATCAAATGATTGAAAATTGGTTGATTTGATTGTTTAAAATATCTCTGGGGATTGAATATGGATTTATAAAAATATCGAAAAGGGTATTTGATGTTTAAAAAGGGAATTCTATTTTTATAAATAGAATTTGAATTTGTAATAAAACTATAGAAAATATTAACTTGTTTTGAAGGTATATAAAACAAGTGATCGAATTTATAAACTTTGTTTATAAATGAAAGGTGGGTTTTAAATCGAATTTATAAACGTTGTTTATAAATGGAAATATGGGATTTGAATCAAATTTATAAACTTTGTTTATAAATGAAAGGTGGGTTTTGAATCGAATTTATAAACTTAGTTTATAAATGAAAATATGGGATTTGATCCGAATTTATAAACTTTGTTTATAAATGGAAGATGGGATTTGAACCGAATTTATAAACTTTGTTTATGAATGGAAAGGTGGGATTTGAATTGAAGTTATAAACGTTGTTTATAAATAATGCAGAGAATTCAAATAGACTTTGAATATAGAATTCAAATAGACTTTGAATATAGAATTTGAATAACAGAATTCAAATGGACTTTAAACGATTAGAATATAGGATTCAAATGGAATTTTAACAATAGAATTTGAATAGATTTGAATAATAGAATTCAAATGGACTTTAAACTATAGAATTTGAAAATAGAATTAAAATGAAGTTTAAATAAAGAGAATTCAAATAGAATTGAATTGGAATTTGAATAAGAAGTCGATAAGGAAACGAGAGTATGAGTATAATTAGAATTTGTTAATATGCAGTTAAAATATATTTGAACATGTCATGTTCAAATATGAAGGTGAAATAGACTGAAAAGTTAAGCAACAGATTTAATTAACAAATTGAGTAAAAACGATTGGTATAGTTAAAATAGATTGGGCAGGCATAAACATATAGGAGACAGGTTTGGAATAAAGTATAGAAGTGAAATAAATAGAATGCCCGACAAAAAGGTACGTATTTAATTCATATATTAGATTTTATGCGACGTATCGGCAAGCCGCTTGGCTTTTTCTTTTTCTTTTTGAGATAAGAAGGACCGCGAAAGCTATTTGAAATTTCCCGATGCTCCCGGTACAAAGGAGGTTATGGCGAATTTTTCCTGGAATTTAAGGAGATAGAATATTTTTAAGATAATTTGATAGTTAGAAATCAACGTATCGATATACATAGAAGTCGATAAGGAAACGAACTTAGAAATAGAATAGTATAATTAAAAAGGGAAGTATAAGAATAAAATCTAGTAGGAATAGAAAGAGAAAATGTATATGTGTTTAAAGGTGAATAATCAGTTGTATGGTATTGATTATTCGAGTAAGTAGTCTTGTCTGTTTTGACGTTAAATGTTATTCAGTCAAGGTCTGAGAGGTAATTATACCCCAACTTGGTTGATTTCATGATATACCGATAAGTAGCAAGATTCAGGCTCGAAGATCAATGTGGAATAAGAATTAGTTAAATACTGTATTTGGGTTGTCGTAACGATGTTTTACACAACATCCGTTTTAACCAAAATAAGTGCAAGTTGGGAAATAGAAAAATAAATATTTCCCTAGTAAAGGAATAAACAAGATTGGAAAAGAGATAAGTAATTGGAATATTTTCCAATTATAAATAACATATATTTTCTAAAGTTAAGAAAATAAAAGAAGGCGATATATGGAAATGTTTTCCAAATAACGAAAAAGGCCAATATGGTTATTGAAAATATTTGGTTAACAAATATTGATAAGAAATAGAGAAGATATTTAATTAATAGAATATTAATTAAAGGTTCAGTGACTGTTGGATGTTTGGATGAACACTTGTTTTATTCGATAGTTAAATCATCGACTATCGAAACACTTGTTTTTATTCGATAGTTAAATCACAGACTATCGAAGTTTTGACCATCGTTGTCAATATGGAGAGACCGGTTGGATTATTATCCGAAGAACCACTCCATATCGGCAGTAGCGTGCGAATCAGATTATATAAAGATAATCAAAGACGGAGTAGAGTGCAAGTAATTTTTCTATTAATAGAAATAGTGCCTTCAGTTCATCCTGTTCCTGGGTGACTTGTATGGATAAATGTCCGACAGAGTATTTCCAGACGATCACGTATATTGATTTCTCCAACCGTACCAAGAGTGGAAGCAGAGAAGGAAACTTCTTTTAGCTAACACATAATGTAGTGTTGTAGACGTCAATTGGTGATTTGATGGATTTGACGATGTGGCATTCAAAGTGAATCTGGTATGATGATAAAGCGTAGCTTCTAGCCTCATCATCCGGTAAATGACAGAAATCGGGCATGCAGCATAGCTAAGTCGGTCGCACCGAAGTAGGGTGTATATCACCTGATCTAGAGTTTCATTTTCTTCTAAAAATCTATTGTTGGTGCTGTCCCATTCGGGAAACGGTTGCTGATCCCAACTGTTGGTGATATACATTTGATACACTCAAGCGAAATGAGTGGTCGGTCATGTGTGGCCGGGTTGCAAGATGTTCTTATTGAACCCAGTGTATTCCTCTCTAGAGGTACATTAGCGAAAGGTGGTTCCATACCTTGTCATAGATGGAAATCCATTACCCAATACGTGCTTGCGGTTTTGATTGTATACTATATATGTAGAACGTGAGATGAAAGCGTTTCTGCTAGATGATTATATATATACTGTGGTTGATAGACATTATTATAATATCAAAAGGTTTTTGATATAAAGATATTTTGGATTCTCATAAGGGAAAACCCCGTTCCGTTATGCGGCGTGGTCTTATGAGATATCGTTTACTTGTTCGAACTGTTTTTAAACTGTTTTACTCATACCAGTCCCATGACTGACCCGGAGTTTACTTTGTTGTTTTCCCTAAACTCTTGGGTGCCTAAATTTGTACGGGCAGTCAAGTAGTCGGGAATTTACAGATATACTAGAAGAGCTTGGAGCAGGAGGCTTCAGGATCATATAGCTATAGTTATTTCCACTGTGTTGTAAGTGATGTACTTTGATATTGATGTATATTCAAGTACAGATGTATATTTCAAGTTATGTTATATATATTATATGTTATTCGTTCCGCTGTGAGATTCGTGTTACTCTGATGTTGTGTTCTTCTTCTTCTTCTATTCTAAGTTTCTATCTTATCTTTCCTCACCCTCTAATTTCTTTCACTAATTACCAGTATTTTTCGATGTTTTGGTTATCGACATCGAGCTTATGTCGATAACCAAAGTCGCTAAAAATCCGGGTCGTTACAGTTGGTATCAGAGCTTAAGTTAAGAATTACTTGGCTCTGTGGCGTGACTCGGTAGAGATAGGGTTAGTAATACCCTAGATTGAGTTTGAGTGTATATATATACGAGAGAGCGTATTTGTTATTTGATATAAAAACTGTTTTATATTGTGTTGACTAGTCTGTTGAGTGGATTATGAATTCTGATCGAATCGTGGGACGCCATGAAGTCGATAGGAATTTATAAACACTTGAACAGAAGATTGGACACGATATTGTTTTCAAATAGTTAAGTTGATTGTTAGGATTATAATCGAATTAGATTATAAAAACAGAAATAGTTATATATACAACGAATGGAATTTGTATATGAAATCAAATATACAAATGTGATAAATTGAAATTGAATTCCAACCAGAATTAAGAATTAAAAATCCTGGGAGTTTGGAAAATATTTTTCTAAATGGATTTTGAAAAAAATAAAAAAATAAAGCACTGAACTCATTCAGTAGCTGGGAAATAATTCTGATGATGGTCGCAACATCATCAGTGTTCATTTTCGAGTTTCTAAGTGATGAATTGCTGCCTTAGAAAAGTTTCGACGGAAATTTGTTTGAAAAGAAACAAGTTGTTTGAAAATTCAAATGTTTGAATTTGGGATAGATATAAATATATATATATTTATATTACTTCAAAGGAATTTTGAAATGAGAATTAGAATATAGATTTCAAATAGAAGTAAAATAAAGGAATTTGAATATATATATATAATTCAAACAGAAGTGAAATAAAATTTGAATTCAAAGGAATTCAAATGAGTTTGAATATATATAAAATTCAAATAGAAATTGTATAAGAAAAATTGAAATGGAATTTGAATTCAAAGGAATTCAAATGGATTTGAATAAAGAAAAGTCAAATAGAGATTTGAATATTAGAATTCAAATGGAATTTGGTTAAATAGAATTTCAAAGAGAATATAAAGTGGAGGTTGAATATTGGAATTCAAAGAAATTATAAAGTTTGAAATAGAATTTTAAAATATAAGGAATTTAAATAGAAATTGAATAAAGGATTTCAAATGGAATTTGAATAAGGGATTTGAAATGGGTTTTGAATAAAGGATTTCAAATAGAAATTGAAGATAAGAAATTCAAATAGAAATTGAAGATAAGGAACTGAAATAGAATTTGAATAGAAGAAAAATTCAAATAGAAATTGAATAGAAGGAAATTCAAATATAGAGTTTGAATAAAAAGAAAAAAAAAATTCAAATGGAATTTGAATATTGTAAATATATAGGATTTGAATAAAGAAGTGAAATAGATCGGGAATATTATGTGAAATGGATTGGATATGTATTAAAAATATATCAGAATGGAGTTGAATTTATTATAAACAAAGGCTAAACGTTTATATTTATAAATATAATTAAAACGAGCTCGCCGTAGCGCGGAAGTTTGAAAATTGGCGATTCGAACTTCAATTTTGTATACAGAACTCAATTGAAATCGGAATTCTTTGAAACAAGAATCGTCGGGACCGGTTAAATAATATTTTTCTAATGAAAGAGAAAAATCTGGATTTCGTCGTATAGATTTTGAGTTATGTCAAAATCAAATTTTTAGAAAAGCAGCGCCAGAACCATTATAAAACCATAACGGTTTAATTAAATAAACAGAAGGATTTTTAGGAAATAAAATCCGAGTTGGCACTAGAAAAAAATCCAGACTGGGGATATAAAATAAATATGAACTCCAGTAAAGTAAGTGAAATGATTTTTAAGACAAAAATCATATTTTAAAGGGTTAAATAGAATTAACTAAATTGGAAAATAATTAGTTAAAGGAAATTTGAATCGAAATTAGGTTTTTTGATAAGTGAAAGAGATTGAGAATTTATATTCGAAATCGAATATATAACTCCAGTTGAAAATATAATTAGATTAGTCTATAATTGAGTTGACATATATTTGAACAAGTTATATTCAAATAAAAAGGATGAAATAGGCAAAACAGTTAATTAGCAACTAGTTAATGGGAATTTGAATGATTGAAATTAAATTTAACTTAAGTAAGTTAAATTGATCGAATTGAATAAATTGAGTAAAATCAATGTGAATGAAATATGAATTAGGTGTGAATTAAGGAAAAACCCAAAAGAGTTATAAAGGAAATATATTTGGAACACAAATACAAAGGAAGTTATGTGCAAACTAATAAAAGGAGAAATATTTGCAAAACATTTACAAATAGATTCAATGGAAATATTTATTTATAGTAAATAAATTGAATGTTATAGATGAGATATTTATTTTTTAAATAAATAGAATTTAATCAAAGGAATATTCAGAAGATGAATAGAAAATGGAAATCTGTTTTTAACAGATAAATAGAAAAGATTAATTTATAAATAACAGTTTATAAATTAAATTAAATATTTATCATTCGATAGATGGAATATATAAGTCTGAACTTATATAGAGAGGAGATATTGGTTTTTAACACCGATAGTTTTAAATAGAAGGGGTACACAACACTTGTATAAGTGAAGTAACATTATTAAAGAGAACATTTATAAAGTGAAGAACCGTTACTAAAAGTAAATCTTTATAAATGAATAAACGTTATCCAATAGGAGTTATTCGAATAGGAGAAGTCGATTAGAGTTAGAAAAAATCGATTAGAGCAAGAATTAACTAGTTAGAGTTAATTAGTTAGGGTTAATCTGTAGAGTTAATTGAATATTAGAATTTATCGAATATTTGTTATTCAAATAAAGAGTAACCAGATAAAGTAGATTGAACATAATTAATCGAATTAGAATTTAATTGAATGATAGTTATTCAATTAAAGTTGATCGAATATAGTATTGAGATAGAGTTAGTCAAACATAGTTACTCAGGATAAGTTGCCATTTCGTACGACTGCTAGCGTAATTCGTAGGGCTGCAGATAGCCTAGGGCGGTCGGATGTTTCCTGGGGGAAATCAGGCGTAACCATTATGATCGCTGCGATCTAGAGTCAAGCGAAAGGAGTTAATCGAATATAGTTTATTCGAATAGAGTTAAAGGAGTTATCGAATACAGTTTATTCGAAGAAAGATTTTCGAATCTAGTTATTCGAAAGAGAGATTATCGAATATAGTTATTCGAAGGGAGGAGTTATCTAATAGGGATTTATTCGACAGAGAGTTACGTATTGAAGTTTGAAATGTTGAGTATCAACATAAATAAGTTTTGAAAGGATAAATGGGTTGGTAGCACTTTTCCTACCTTAGCAATTTCGAGGGCGAAATTATTTTTAAGTGGGGAAGAATGTAATGACCCGGATTTTCGAACAGTTTATTTTAAATATTTAATATCGTTTAAATATTGAGTTATAATATAAATGAATTTTTATATTCATTTATCGATTAAATAATCGATATACGATTTATTTCGATTATACCAAATAATTGTAATACGAGAAATAATTCAATTCAAAGTTTAAAACTGAATTAAAAACAATTCAGATAATCAGTGTCAGTTCTGTTCGAAATATAAAGGCGATAATATTAATTTATTATCGAAGAATAATTATTTTGAATTTAAATTCATATCTATTTAAAATAAATAAAACCAAAACAAAACAAAATGGTGTCTCCTTTATTTTCACAAGTTAAAACAAAACATTGGCTTCCTCATTACCACAAACAAGAAGTAAAGCCGTGCTTTCCTTAGTACCACAAAAACAAAAGCATACGGTGATGCCTTTATTTCCACAAGTCCAAACAAAACGTTGCCCCCTTTAAAACCACATCCATCGTTCTCCCAAATCCTATAAGTAATAAATCAAAACCGAAGTCCTCGATCCTCAAAACCAAATCCGCTCCTTTCAGAAAGCAGAATAGCGAAGGCCAGCAGCTCGACTCAACAGGAAAGCGTTCGTCTGAGGGGTAGGTCTGAGGACTATCGCGTGTGCGAGTTGAAGGGAAATCGAGCAAGGTGAAATCGCGACTGTGTGTAGCGAAGGGGGGAGTTGCGATTGAAGAGGGGGACTGCGAGTTGAGGAAGATGGGGCGATAGGGATTGGCGATGGAGTTTAGAAGCGGAGTTGGTGGATTGATTGAGGAGTTTGATCACAGTTCAGGAGGGTTTGGCGTTGACTGGTACCGCAACTTGAACAGGAGGAATCAACGTGAAGGGCATCATGAAACAAGGGATTTCTGCAGATCGTGAATTCTGGTTTGTTCGGAAAGGAAAAAGGGGTACGAGCCTGAGTACGGGTACTTCTGGAAGGCAGCTACGTTCTGATTAGGAGTTTAGGGTTTTTTTGGCATCACCAGTGTCGAGGTCATTGGTTGAAGGAGATGAGATGGTTTAGAATTTCAGTGATGTCTTGGTCCGGATGTTGGAGGGTGCTTAGTGTGTGGTATTAAAATTTGAAGATGAGACAGTGGAGTTCAAGTGCAGTATAATGAAGCTAAAGGGTTGAGGAGCTGTAGTGGTGATAGGGTGATGGTCCAAGTAATGAATGAAGAAGGAAGGAGGCACTGTTTTATTCGGGAAGGAAGAAATAGTTAAAATGGATTAAGGTAAAATTTATTTAAACTAGCTAGTAAATTTTCAAATTTCATTTATTTAAAAATCAAGTTTGATTACGTGATTAATTTCATATTTTTGGTCGAGTAATTAATTAAGGAAGAAATAAATTTTACAAGGTGGAATCGATCAAAAAACAAGTCAGGGGAAGTTTGGAGTTGCAAAACCTTTGATGAAGAAATGAAATTTGGGAATGAATAACGAATAAAACCCTGGTGAGTAAATCTCACCTTTTATTTAGAATTATATTTATATAGTTAAATTAATTGTTTGTTGGTTGTTGAATGCTATCTGGTTGATTTAAAAATATATATTAGTTATTTAGGATATATATATATATATATATATATTGGGTTGATGATTGGTTGGATTCGCGCAGTCTCATTAGCGGATGCTCGCAGTTTCATAGCGGATGATTACACTATACGTCCCACGCTATGATTAGTGGATGACCTTTATACCGCGATATTCTACCACGAAGCAGAATGGGTATTATTTATGTGCTAACGTCTGTGGATGCAGGAAAACAGGTTGGAGGAATCCAACTGGATTCCTCAAAAATATATTATCTGTTGTTGTTTGTTTGATTTCATATATATATATTCATATATGATGTGTTAAAAATCAAATGATTGAAAATTGGTTGATTTGATTGTTTAAAATATCCCTGGGCCTTGAATATGGATTTATAAAAATACCGAAAAGGGTATTTGATGTTTAAAAAGGGAATTCTATTTTTATAAATAGAATTTGAATTTGTAATAAAACTATATAAAATATTAACTTGTTTTGAAGATATATAAAACAAGTGATCGAATTTATAAACTTTGTTTATAAATGAAAGGTGGGTTTTGAATCGAATTTATAAACGTTGTTTATAAATGGAAATATGGGATTTGAATCAAATTTATAAACTTTGTTTATAAATGAAAGGTGGGTTTTGAATTGAATTTATAAACTTAGTTTATAAATGAAAATATGGGATTTGAACCGAATTTATAAACTTTGTTTATAAATGGAAGATGGGATTTGAACCGAATTTATAAACTTTGTTTATAAATGGAAAGGTGGGATTTGAATTGAAGTTATAAACGTTGTTTATAAATAATGCAAAGAATTCAAATAGACTTTGAATATAGAATTCAAATAGACTTTGAATATAGAATTTGAATAACAGAATTCAAATGGACTTTAAACGATTTGAATATAGGATTCAAATGGAATTTTAACAATAGAATTTGAATAGATTTGAATAATAGAATTCAAATGGACTTTAAACTATAGAATTTGAAAATAGAATTCAAGTGAAGTTTAAATAAAGAGAATTCAAATAGAATTGAATTGGAATTTGAATAAGAAGTCGATAAGGAAACGAGAGTATGAGTATAATTAGAATTTGTTAATATGCAGTTAAAATATATTTGAACATGTCATGTTCAAATATGAAGGTGAAATAGACTGAAAAGTTAAGCAACAAATTTAATTAACAAATTGAGTTAAAAAGATTGGTATAGTTAAAATAGATTGGGCAGGCATAAACATATAGGAGACAGGTTTGGAATAAAGTATAGAAGTGAAATAAATAGAATGCCCGACAAAAAGGTACGTATTTAATTCATATATGAGATTTTATGCGCCGTATCGGCAAGCCGCTTGGCTTTTTCTTTTTCTTTTTGAGATAAGAAGGACCGGGAAAGCTATTTGAAATTTCCCGATGCTCCCGGTACAAAGGAGGTTATGGCGAAATTTTCCTGGAATTTAAGGAGATAGAATATTTTTAAGATAATTTGATAGTTAGAAATCAACGTATCGATATACATAGAAGTCGATAAGGAAACGAACTTGGAAATATAATAGTATAATTAAAAAGGGAAGTATAAGAGTAAAATCTATTAGGAATAGAAAGAGAAAATGTATATGTGTTTAAAGGTGAATAATCAGTTGTATGGTATTGATTATTCGAGTAAGTAGTCTTGTCTGTTTTGACGTTAAATGTTATTCAGTCAAGGTCTGAGAGGTAATTATACCCCAACTTGGTTGATTTCATGATATACCGATAAGTAGCAAGATTCAGGCTCGAAGATCAATGTGGAATAAGAATTAGTTAAATACTGTATTTGGGTTGTCGTAACGATGTTTTACACAACATCCGTTTTAACCCAAATAAGTGCAAGTTGGGAAATAGAAAAATAAATATTTCCTAAGTATAGGAATAAACGAGATTGGAAAAGAGATAAGTAATTGGAATATTTTCCAATTATAAATAACATATATTTTCTAAAGTTTAGAAAATAAAAGAAGGCGATATATGGAAATGTTTTCCAAATAACGAAAAAGGCCAATATGGTTATTGAAAATATTTGGTTAACAAATATTGATAAGAAATAGAGAAGAGATTTAATTAATAGAATATTAATTAAAGGTTCAGTGATTGTTGGATGTTTGGATGAACACTTGTTTTATTTGATAGTTAAATCATCGACTATCGAAACACTTGTTTTTATTCGATAGTTAAATCACAGACTATCGAAGTTTTGACCATCGTTGTCAATATGGAGAGACCGGTTGGATTATTATCCGAAGAACCACTCCATGTCGGCAGTAGGGTGCGAATCAGATTATATAAAGATAATCGAAGACGGAGTAGAGTGCAAGGACTTTTTCTATTAATAGAAATAGTGCCTTCAGTTCATCCTGTTCCTGGGTGACTTGTATGGATAAATGTCCGACAAAGTATTTCCAGACGATCACGTATATTGATTTCTCCAACCGTACCAAGAGTGGAAGCGAAGAAGGAAACTTCTTTTAGCTAACACATAATGTATTGTTGTAGAAGTCAATCGGTGATTTGATGGATTTGACGATGTGGCATTCAAAGTGAATCTGGTATGATGATAAAGCGTAGCTTCTAGCCTCATCATCCGGTAAATGACAGAAATCGGGCAGGCAGCATGGCTAAGTCGGTCGCACCGAAGTAGGGTGTATATCACCTGATCTAGAGTTTCATATACTTCTAAAAATCTATTGTTGATGCTGTCCCATTCGGGAAACGGTTGCTGATCCCAACTGTTGGTGATATACATTCGATACACTCAAGCGAAATGAGTGGTCAGTCATGTGTGGCCGGGTTGCAAGATGTTCTTGTTGACCCCAGTGTATTCCTCTCTAGAGGTACATTAGCGAAAGGTAGTTCCATACCTTGTCATAGTTGGAAATCCATTACCCAATACGTGCTTGCGGTTTTGATTGTATATTATATATGTAGAACGTGAGATGAAAGCGTTTCTGCTAGATGATTATATATATACTGTGGTTGATAGACATTATTATAATATCAAAAGGTTTTTGATATAAAGATATTTTGGATTCTCATAAGGGAAAACCCCGTTCCGTTATGCGGCGTGGTCTTATGAGATATCGTTTACTTGTTCGAACTGTTTTTAAACTGTTTTACTCATACCAGTCCCATGACTGACCCGGAGTTTACTTTGTTGTTTTCCCTAAACTCTTGGGTGCCTAAATTTGTACGGGCATTCAAGTAGTTGGGAATTTACAGATATACTGGAAGAGCTTGGAGCAGGAGGCTTCAAGATCATATAGCTATAGTTATTTCCACTGTGTTGTAAGTGATGTACTTTGATATTGATGTATATTCAAGTACAGATGTATATTTCAAGTTATGTTATATATATTATATGTTATTCGTTCCGCTGTGAGATTCGTGTTACTCTGATGTTGTGTTCTTCTTCTTCTTCTATTCTAAGTTTCTATCTTATCTTTCCTCACCCTCTAATTTCTTTCACTAATTACCAGGATTTTTCGATGTTTTGGTTATCGACATCGAGCTTATGCCGATAACCAAAGTCGCTAAAAATCCGGGTCGTTACAGTCGTGCATGGATGCTACAACAATTAGGAAAATTGCATTGCGATTCAATATACCCGAGCGAGATATCCATGCACCAGGAGTGGGTGGCAGAGCTCATGCGCCGCCCGAGGGTTTGACCGCCTGGAACATGCAAGCTTGTTTTGCGGGATGCATGCCTCCAGCCAATGAATTCATTCGGGACATGCTATCCTATTTCCACCTTGTACCTTCACAACTGCATCCAAATGCTTATTCACCGCTCTTAGGCACTTACGTTCTATACCGAGAATCTCTGCTCTTGGAACCTACCGGAGAGGACATTCGGTATTTCTTCTATCTGAGGAGAACGTCTAGTGGATCGCCCTCCCAATGTTTCCTTGAAGCGACAGCCGCCAACAAATTCTTCATCGGGTCGTGGCCCAGGCCGTCGGTGTTCAAACAAGACTGGTTCTTTGTGCGCTGCCCTCCTGGATTTGTAAGGAGGTGGATAGAAGGGAGTAAGTGCTTTCGAACTCCGTTCCCTACTATAAAGTTCTTGGAGCCCACGTCTCATTATAATTCTTTTTTGAATGCAGTAGGGAATCCAGAGGCACCCATCGGTGAAGAATACAAGCAGCATCTTAATGCCTTGCGGGCAATTCTAGAAGAGTCTCACTAAAACGATACTATGACAAGCCAAGAGCACCTTCGCCGTGCGGGGTTTCTTCCTGATGATCGGGCTATAATTTGTCCTATAGTTGTGAGCAGTGTGCCAAAAAAGGTGGTGGCGAAAAGCCCTGTGACCCCTGGTCAGAAAAGAAAGTTTCCCTCTGCTGGGCCTAGGCCGAAAAAGGTTGTTTAATTCCAGGGAGACCCCTGGTCAGAAAAGAAAGTTGCCCTCTGTTGGGCCCAGGCCAAAAAAGGTTGTTAACTTTCAGGGAAACGTCGGTGGAGATGGCGGTGAGGAGGCCGGAGATGGAGATGACGGCCCATCGAATGTTCTCATCCCGCCCCTAGTAGGAGGAGCAGGAGTGTTGATCAGGCCATCATCTCCAGTGACTTCTCCTGGAGTCGCGGCCCTACTTGAGGATGAACGTCAATTCGATGGCCTAAATAAACTTGACCTAGAAGTATCCCCATGTCCAATTACGACTAGTCTAGAAGAACTAGCTATTGCTGCGGAGGGGCTAATTCCTTTGAGCGGATCGTAATCTGGTCTGTTGGTAGGACACTTTGGCCATACACTCATTAATACTGCATAGTCATAGCGGCTTATCTGAGCATGCGACTTAACCAACTTTGTTTCATTTCTTTGACAGGTGTTATGGCTAGAGGACGTGGAGGACGAGGTTATAGACATGGAGGCCGCCAATGTCCTAGGAATGCTTTCTTTGTGGGCTATAGAAGAGGGACCAGCTTGTATGATACTCCACCCCAACTTGGTCATGGTAGTGAACACCGAGGTGGGGGATGATGTAGGTGATCTCCGACTCCTCCTCCTCCCCCTCTGATTCGGGTGACCGAGGGAGATTCCCGACTTAACTTGGGGGGCTCTCGGCGTCAATCTTTGATAGCTCCTCCAAGTATAGCGGTTCTCATCCCTATTCAGGCTATCCAAGGGAGGGAGCCACCGCTCGGCCAACCAAGACCGAAGAAGGCGATCGTAACCGAGACAAGGGAACTAGCGGCCTCTGAGTAATAAAGGCTTTCCGTGCAGGAATGGAGGGCATGGTTGAAAATGGCTTTCCCTTAACATTACTTTGATGAGCTGACGGTCCTTCCAGATCTCCGGCCGCCTCCTGCTAGAAACTCCGGAGAGATCTGGATGCATGTGAAGGAATCGTACCATCAGGCTAACGAGCTTACCACCTATTCCTTTCATCTATTAGAGCTGATCAAGACGAAGAACATGGAACCCCTCAATCAGAAGTTAACTATCGATGTTGAGCAGACCGTTGTTCGTCTAAATGCAAAAAAAAGTGAGTTTGTTTTTGTACCATGGGCATACTGTTGTCCATTCCCGTGCCTTTGAATGCTAACTCGTGAATCTCGTTGTTGTAGCTGAGATGAAGGAAAGGTACGAGACACTCAAAAGGGAGGTCGATCACTCTTGCTCCCTTTTCACTAAAACTGTAGCTGATCTGAGCACCGAGAATATGGCCCTAAAAAGGGACAAGGCTGAGGTGGATAAAGTACGTGCCGATCTAGAAAGCGATAATGCGAGAGTCTTCGAGCTCCAAAATGACAACAATGCTTTGAGAGCAGAGAATGACAGCCTGAAGAGACAACTTGAGGAGATGAAAAAGTGCAAGCAGGATGCGGAGGCCAGTAATCGGGATGTGTTGGGTACGATGGATGGATTGAGAGCGGCATATCTGAGAGAGGTGGAACAACTGAGAGAGCAGCTGGAGGATACAAAATTCCGGGTTCAATCGTCTATAGAGGAAGATATCCGAAAAATGTATGTCAAATTTCTTAGATTTAATGGGCTTTCGTGGGTCGAGGATTACTCCAGTTAACTAGCTCGAACCTGGGATAGGTTGGTTCCGTATGAGGCCTGTTTGCACCAAGTGGACGTCGGGTCCTTGGACGAACGACAGCGTACGATTTATCTCATGACCGCTGAAGAGTGCGTGTAACACCCTGTATTTTCTATGAATATTAAAATTAAAAAAATCTAAGAACACTTCAATTTTTAGAAGAAGAATTAGGTGAAACGGGTTACGCCATCGCGTTCATCTTGAAATTCTACTTGAGATAGAGTCCGAGTTTGCATGAATCGGACTCCGTATGAAGAAGTTATGGAGGTTAGAAGATTTCAAGTGTAAGCATAAATTAAATCAAAATAATAATTAAATAATCAAAACAGATTCAAAATTCAAAATTCAGGAAATCAGTTAAGTGGGAAATATCCCGCTCAGGGGAGTCGACCCCCCGCATGGGGTGTCGACATGGGAGTCGACCCCCTATAGGGGTATCAACAAGGGTGTCGACACCCCCGTGTAGGGGTCGACCCCTGCTGACTGTTCTGGACAATGATGATTTTCTGAGTCGTAGGGCTACGTGGCGACTTCTGATTGGCCTGATGATGTATTTTCTTGGACTGGATGGTCTAAATGGATCCTATGTTGATCCAAAGGCTCAAACTAATCCTTTAATCCTATATAATCACATAAAACCTTAACCCTACACCTCATAATCCTATTCTATGAAGTCGTCATGTTGTCCATCTCTAAGCTAGCCTAGCCTCCATTTTCTCCAAACTAGAAATCAAATTAGAAGAGCATCAAATCAAAGTAGAGGTTTTCTTCTTCAATCAACAAAGAAAGATTAGAATCGCAACAACGTCAACTAATTCACTTTTCTAATCCTTTCACTGTAAGTTTTGTTATTATTCAGATTTGAATACCTAATAGAAATCATTACTGTAATAATCGGATCTAGAACTATGCCTAATTTTGAGATAATCAATTCTGATTCATGCTTATCCTTTTGTCAAATCTGAGTTACCTATGCCTATGAGACTGTTGTGATTGAAACCATGGAACCTATCATGTTGTACACCACTATGCCAAATTGTGAGATAATCAATTCTGATTCATGCTTAACCTTTTGTCAAATCTGAATTATTTATGCTCTTGAGATTATTGTGATTGAAACAATGGGATCTATCATGTTGTACACCAAATTGGTGATTCTCTTATATACAATTATATCGAGTCTTTATGCCTGTGTTGTAACTTGCTCAGTTTGGCCATAATTATTGTCATTGTACAACATGCCTATTGGAAATACGATTCTTGGATTGGGCACACCTTTACATGCCTATTTTGTTTCTTATGTCAATTCTTGTGTTCCTTCTCTATTCCCCTTTTTATTTTATTTTATGAATACTAGGTTCATTCGGAACCTAGACTGAATCTCGTTGAACGTACGATTGAAACGTGGGGAATTGGGTATAACTTAATTGAGTAATTCTGGACATAACAAGTAATTGTGGCATAACTTGAATTGACTACAATTGTGTGTAATTGGCATAAAAAATTAAGATTTGGGCTTGTATGGTAAATGTGTAAATTGGCTAAAGATGAACATGCCTAACACGAGGTTAGATTGAGTTGCGATGTAAGGTTGCCCGGAACCGCCCGACACATCCAGCGACCGCAAAAATAGATCTAATATGAGAGGTTAGCACATTAAGCCCAAAACCCGAGATTAGAATGAGTTTGCGGCAGAAATCTGCCCGTAACCGCCCGGCACATCTAGCAACCGCAAACAACAGTTCTAATATGAGAGGTTGAGGCATTAGTGAATGAATTAATGCTAATGAACGGACATGCTAAGAATGGTAGGGTTGTGTTAAATTAGGCAACACTTAACCAATACAACATGAAAATTAAACAGATGGGTGCGGTTAGGTTACATGGAGAACACTTAACCATTATAACGTGTTGATTATGAAACCCTAGTAACTGGGACCCATTTCAGAAGTAACCCACAAAGATGTATCATGGTACCCTGAACTAGGAAGGGTGGGGCACGATTACTTGGCTGATTATAGTTGTCAAAGTAGCGGCGGGTGGTGCGTTAGTGTAGGTTCCGACGGAGTACGGGCGTGCACATACTCCGGAGTGGAAAAATCAGGCATTGGGCATCAGTAGTTATACACTGTGCATCTTGACTTGTGTCGGGTTGCTAACATAGGGATTGATACACCCCATGGTGGAACCAACACAGGTATCTACAATCAAGCGGGGCCGAATGACACAAGTAAAAAATGCATGCGAGTAGGAGCTGATTGACAAGGGGATCATTTTGTTATGAACACATGATGCTAGTTGAAACATTCATTAGTAGGTGCAAAGAAATAGAAATGAGTGCGATAGTATATTCAGTTTATCTTGCCTTATCTTATCTTGTCACTATGGTATTGTCCTATATTCAGTTTATTCATGTCATGATCCTTTTTCTTGTTTACATGCTGAAAATCCGTGGACTTACCAGACTTATGTCTGACCCATTTTCTTTCGTCTTCTTTTCTTCCGTCCCCCCCCCCCCCCCCCCCCACAGTCCGTAGGGAGGGAATACTTCAGCTTATTTCAGACCTTTTCCATCTTGAAGAGAGTAGATGTATTGCTTGGATTCTCTTTTCTTGGTCTATGGCTGTGGTTACACTTTTATTGGGGATTTATGCCGCTTTACTACTGTTTTATGCTTCTTTATGTATTTTGAGTTTTTAATCTAGACAGAAGTTTTATTGTAATAACTTGGAAGTTGGGTTTTGAGGCAATGGTTGTTATGTTTTGACTAGACCACACTGCTTATGAAATAATTCTAGTTTTTCCGCTGTTTATATGTCTGTCTTGTAAATTATCTGTGTCTTTTACCTATAATGCTTCACCAAAGTTAATGTATTCCCTTTGTGAGTGACCTTCACGGAGGTGGGGTGTTTCACTTGGTATCAAAGCTGATGGTTACCAGATCAGATTAAAAATCTTGAAAACTATTTTTCAAAAAGAAGTTTTAAAGAAGCATTTTCATGAAAAGTTCTGTTTTATTTTAAAGGCATATTATCCATCCTTCATTTTGAACCTTTTCTTTTCATTTCAGCATGTCTGGAGATCTTAATCTTCCCGAGGGCGTACCACTAAACGTCTGGTTCAGAAGGTATCTGGAGGCTAGGGATGACGTCACAGGCCCAGCAGACGTTCCTCCTCCCCCAGCTGCAGCAGTTCCTCCTCCTCCTCCGCGTGTGAAGGCTTTCTCGAAGATATGTAGAGACTTTCGAGCTATGGGCAGAAAGAACTTTAATGGGACTGAATCATTCATGGAGCAAGAATCTGGCTCAAGGAAACAGAAGATTTGTTTGTTATCTTCGAAGTGGACGATAGGCAAAAGGTACAATTGGCTGTATGGTTACTTAAGGATGAAGCCTCTTTCTGGTGGGAAGTTACAAATGATGAGAGACCAGTTGAGACTTGGGGGTATTTCAGAATGAGGTTTGAAATGAAGTTCCTCTCGCAAGCTGAACGAAGCCTACAGATGGAGAAGTTCTTAGCACTCAAACAGGGAAGCCTTTCTTTTAAGGAATACGGCAACCAATTCAACCAGCTGGCTAGATTCGGATTGGAGTTGGTAAACACTCCACATAAAAAGGCTTTCCGTTTTGTTAAAGGTTTGAATGAGCCACTGCACAGCCAGCTATGTCCCATATACCTATGGGTGTGAATTATGAGAGACTGGTGGATATGGCACTGTTACAGGAGGAATACAAGGATGGGAAGAAAGAGGCAAAGGTAGAAGGACCACTAGACAAGAAAGTGGAGGGATCGCAGAATAAGAAGATGGATTCCAAGAAGGGAGGGAAGAATAACAAACCCCGTGACAAGAGGAAGTGTAATTTTAGTGGCATACCTGGACATCTGATTAAGGACTACAGAAAGAAGATGAGGAAGACGGGTGGTTGTTTTCAATGCGGCGAGACAGGACATATGGCTAAGGATTGCCCAAGAAGGCAAGGGCAAGGGCAGAGGACTGGATCTACTTTTGGAGGGATGATTCACGCTCTCATTGCACATCCGCAAGAAAGAGGTAGAAATGTTTCTGTTAAGAGTTTAGTTTATCTTTCTGATCATCCAGTTCGTACTCTTTTTGATTCTGGCGCATCGCACTCTTTTATATCTACTGCTTTAGTTGAATCTCTGCACATAGATACCAGTAAAGTAGAGGATCCCATGGTTGTTTCAAATCCAATTGTGGGTTCGGCTTATTTGTCAATGATTTGTTTGGATTTTGAAATTTCTATACTAAGCGTTGGGTTTAGATGTAATGCTTATGTTTTGGGTTTCATGGGCTATGGGTAGATTCTATGCATGGATTGGTTATCCAGTAATGGTGCCATCCTCGATTTTGAAAAGAGAGTGGTTAGACTTATGACTCACCTCGGTAATACTCTCGAAATCTCTTATAACCCCATGAATTCTGTTATGCTTAGCTACCTAGATTCTCTTGATTCGTCTATTGAAAACTTGCAGTCTGTTAGAGTAGTCTGTGAATACCCGGATGTTTGTGAAGAGGTGAAGGGTTTACCTCCAAAGCGAGAGATAGACTTCCGCATATACCTGGTTGATAATGCAAAGCCCATTGCTTTACCCGTTAGACACATGGCTCCAAGGGAAAGGAAGGAGCTCAGCAAGTAAGTTAAAGAGCTTCTCGAAAAGGGGTTCATAAGGTGGAGTATTTCTGAATGGGGTGCTCCAGTAGTGTTCGCAACCAAAGCGGATGGTTCACTTCGCCTATGCATGGATTATAGGGAGCTAAACAAGTTGACCAAGAAGAATAGGCACCCACTTCCAAGAATAGACGACTTGTTCAACCAGCTTGTAGGTGCATCAGTTTTCTCCCAACTAGATCTGGACACCGGATTCCATCAGCTAAGAGTGACTGAAGACAGCATAGATAAGACTGCGTTCAGGACCCCGGATGGTTTCTTCGAATGGCTTGTCATGCCTTTCGGCTTGACAAACGCACCCGCCTATTTCGTAGACTTGATGAGTAGGTTGTTCAGGGAGTTCCTTAATAAATTTGTAGTGGTCTTAGTGGATGACATTTTAATTTTCTCAAAAAATGAGGAAGAACATGTTTTGCATTTAAGGGAGGTTATGGATAATCTTCGAGCACATCGGCTAAAAGAAAAATTCTCCAAATTCCATTTTTGGAGAGAAGAAGTAAGATTTCTTGGACATGTGGTGTCCAAAGAGGGGATAGTTGTGGATCCTGCAAAAGTAGTTGCGGTGCAAGATTGGAAGACTCCAAGGAATGCAACTGAAGTACGAAGTTTTCTTGGACTAGCGGGCAATTACATAAAGTTCATTAAAGACTTTGCGAAGATCTCAGTTCCACTTACAAGATTGACTAAGAAGAACCTAACTTTTGCCTGGGATTTGGATTGTGATGTCGCTTTCCAACGATTAAAAAGGGATCTGACAACAGCCCCAGTTCTGACATTGCCTGATGGGAGTAAAATGTTTACAGTATACACAGACGCATGCGGTACAGGATTAGGCGCTGTCTTGATGCAAGAAGGCAAGGTAGTTCGTTATGGGGGAAGGCAGTTGAAGGTACATGAGAAGAACTAGCCAACTCACGATTTAGAGCCAGCCACCATTGTTTTCGCTCTTAATTCTTGGCGTCATTACCTACTAGGAGAAAGGTTTGAATTGTTTATGGACCATAAATAATTAAAGTACCTTTTCTCACGAAAAGATCTTAACTTAAGACAACAAAGGTGGATGGAGTTTCTTGCCTCATACGATTTTGAGATTGCTTATACCCCTGTCAAGGGCAATGTGGTACCAGACGCCTTAAGTAGGAAAAAGCTAACCTTAAGTCCTCTCTTTGTGGAAAGGCAAAGCTTGGAGTACATAGCAACCTTTGACTTTAGACCCTCTTTTCAGTTTGTACCTGGTTTGTTAGCAGCGTTAGAGTTGCGGCCTACGCTTTTGGACTCAATAGAAACCGCACAATGTGAAGACCCTTAGATAGTTGATATGATGGATAAGTTAATTAGAGGTGAGACATCAAGTCACCTTAATAGATACTCCATCGATGACAAGGGTTGGTTGAGATGGGATGGAAGACTATGCATACCACAAGCAGGGATTTGGTGAAGACTGTTCTCGAAGAAGCACACCATTCTAAGTTGACCATACACCCAGGTGGAGACAAGATGTATAAAGACATAAAAAGGGTTTTCTTTTGGAATGGCATGATGAAGGATGTAGCTGAATTTGTCTCTAAATGCTTGATATGCCAGCAAGCCAAGGCAGAGCAGAAGAAGCCTGGTGGTCTGCTTCATCCTCTAGGGGTACCACAGTGGAAATGGGATAGCATTTCGATGGACTTTATAGATGGGTTGCCTTGGTCAAGAAGGGCCAATACCAGTGTTTGGGTAATAGTTGACAGGCTCACTAAAAGCGCTCACTTTATACCTGTTAAGAGTAGGAGGACTGCCTCATCGTTAGCATCCATTTATCTTAAAGAGGTAGTTCAACTTCATGGGATACCCTCTAGCATAGTAAGTGATCGAGATCCTATCTTTATGAGTGAGTTTTGGAAGAGTTTGCAAGAGGCTGTAGGCTCACAGCTATGCTTAAGCACTGCCTATCACCCTCAAACCGATGGTCAGATGGAAAGGGTGAACATAGTGTTAGAAGATCTCTTTAGAATTTATATTCTTGATTTTGGAGGAACATGGGAGGATCATCTTACTTTGGTGGAGTTCGCGTACAACAATAGCTACCAAGCCACCATAGGCTTGGCACCCTTCGAAGCTTTATATGGAAGAACATGCCGATCACCAACTTGTTGGTGGGAGTCTATAGACAAGCTTATACATGGGCCTGACATGATTAGCGAAACTTCAGAGAAAGTGGACTTGATACGAAGACGAATAAACACCGCACAAGATAGACAGAAATCCTACGTGGATAAAAGAAGGACCGACCTTGAGTTTTAGGTTGGAGATAGGATTTTCCTTTAAGTATCTCCTTTGAGGAATGTCATTCGCTTGGGATCCGCAGGAAAATTGGCACCAAGGTTTGTAGGGCCATTTCCTATCATTGAGAGGATTGGGACGATGCCTTATAGAGTAGAGCTGCCCAAAAGACTGGCTGGAGTTCATAATGTTTTTCATGTTTCTCATCTACGAAAGTGCTTACACGAGTCTGCGGAAGTTGTGGAGCCGAGCATACTAGAGGAAGTAGAAGTGGATCGAGAAGCGACGGTGAGAAGAGTTCCAACTCGTATCCTGGGAACAGAAGTTAAAAAGCTACGCAATCGTGAGGTCAAGCTAGTAAAAGTCCAATGGAGTGACGTTTAGGAAGACGCGACTTGGGAGACTGAAGCCAAGATACGCGCAGCCTACTGTTATCTTTTTGAGGATACATCCTTGATCTCTTTTTCCATAAGTTATTTATGCTTGTATCCATCTTTTAAGTATATCTTCCCGGTCCTATTCTTAATCCTTAGGTAGAAACCAATGGATGTAAACATGTATTTGAAACATGTTATGATTGATGGTTGCAAGTGGTTGCTAGTAGTTGCTCGTGGATGCATATACACACACATTGGGTACTAGATCAGCTCAGTCACTTTCATATTGCATATGCACATATGTATTTGTATATGGATTGAAACTTGATGTGTTATCATATGGATGTTGCATTTGTATGAATGATTGTGCACTCATGTATAAGTTATAAGGTACAATTAGGAATAATTGCATACATAATGGACTCATGGCACTAACATAATTTGCATTAAGGAGGTCAACTGAATTAGTAGACTGCTTGATTTGGCATTAGATATGGACATATAAACACACTATGCATATGATCATGAAAGCATTAGAAATCCTTTTTAAGCACGGTGGATGCTTGTGATTCACGGTTGAGTAGAAGGATGTTGGATGTTAGGATACATTCTTCTTAACTTAGAGATTTCGGGGACGAAATCCTTTAAGGAGGGGAGAATGTAACACCGTGTATTTTCTATGAATATTAAAATTAACAAATCTAAGAACACTTAATTTTTAGAAGAATAATTTGGTGAAACGGGTTATGCCATTGCGTTCGCCTCGGAATTCTGCTTGAGACAAAGTCCGAGTATGCGTGAATCAGACTCCGTATGAAGAAGTAATGGAGGTTAGAAGATTTCAAGTGTAAGTAGAAATTAGACTAAAATAATAATTAAATAATCAAAATAGATTCGAAATTCAAAATTCAGGAAAGCAGTTGAGTGGGAAATTTCCCGCTCAGGGGTGTCGACCCCCCCATGGGGTGTCGACATGGGAGTCGACCCCCCTATAGGGGTTTCGACCCCCCTCCCCCTGTAGGGGTCGACCCCTACTGACTGTTCTGGACAGTGATGATTTTCTGAGTCATAGGGCTATGTGGCGACTTATGATTGGCCTGATGACGCATTTTCTTTGACTGGATGGTCTGGGTGGATCCTATGTTGATCCAAAGGCTCAAACTAATCCTATACTCCTATATAATCACATCAAACCTTAACCCTGAACCTCATAGTCCTATTATATGAAGCCGTCATGCTGTCCATCTCTAAGCTAGCCTAGCCTCCATCTTCTCTAAACTAGAAATCAAATTAGAAGAGCATCATCAAAGTAGAGGTTTTCTTCTTCAATCAACAAAGAAAGATTAGAATCGCTACAATGTCAACTAATTCACTTTTATAATCCTTTCACTGTAAGTACAGTTATATTCAGATTTGAACACCTAATAGAAATCATGACTGTAATAATCGGATCTAGAACTATTCCTAATTTTGAGATAATCAATTCTGATTCATGCTTATCCTTTTGTCAAATCTGAATTACCTATGCTTATGAGACTGTTGTTATTGAAACCATGGATCCTATCATGTTGTACACCACTACGCCTAATTGTGAGATAATCAATTCTGATTCATGCTTATCCTTATGTCAAATCTGAATTACCTATGCTTATGAGATTGTTGTGATTGAAACAATGGAACCTATCATGTTGTACACCAAATTGGTGATTCTCTTATGTTCAATTCTATCGAATATTTATGCCTAGGTTGTAACTTGCTCAGTTTGGCCATACTTATTGTTAATGTACAACATGCCTATTGGAAACATCATTCTTGGATTGGGCACACATTTACATGCCTATTTTGTTTCTTATGTCAATTCTTGTGTTCCTTCTCCATTCCCCTTTTTGTTTTATTTTATGAATACTAGGTTCATTCGGAACCTAGATTGAATCTCGTCGAACGTACGATTGAAACATGGGGAATTGGGTATAACTTAATTGAGTAATTTTGGGCATAACAAGTAATTGTGGCATAACTTGAATTGACTACAATTGGCATAAAAAATCAAGATTTGGGCATGTATGGTAAATGTGTAAATTGGCTAAAGATGAACATGCCTAACACGAGGTTAGATTGAGTTGCAATGTAAGGCTACCCGGAATCGCCCGGCACATCCAGCGACTGCCAAAATAGATCTAATATGAGAGGTTAGCGCATTAAGCCCAAAACCCGAGGTTAGAATGAGTTTGCGGTAGAATCTGCCCGTAACCGCCTGACACATCCAGCAACCGCAAACAACAGTTCTAATGTGAGAGGTTGTGGCATTAGTGAATGAATTAATGCTAATGAACAGACATGCTAAGAATGGTAGGGTTAAGTTAACTTAGGCAACACTTAACCAATAAAACATGTAAATTAAATAGATGGGTGCGTTTAGGTTACATGGAGAACACTTAACCATCATAACATGTTGATTAGGAAACCTAGTAACGGGGACCCATTTCAGCAGTATCTCACATAGATGTATCATGGTACCCTGAACTAGGCAGGGTGGGGCAAGATTACTGGGCTGATTATAAGCGGTCAAAATAGCGACGGGTGGTGCATTAGTGTAGGTTCCGATGGTGTTCGGGCATGCACGTACTCCGAAGTGGAAAAATCAGGCACTGGGCATCAATAGTTATACACTGTGCATCTTGAATTGTGTCAGGTTGCTGCCATAGGGATTGATACAAACCATGGTAGGACCAGCACAGGTATCTACAATCAAGCGGGGCTGAATGACACAAGTAAAAAATGCATGCGAGTAGGAGCCGATTGATAAAGGGATCATTTTATTATGAACACATGATGCTAGCTGAAACATTCGTTAGTAGGTGCAGAGAAATAGAAATGAGTGCGATAGTATATTCAGTTTATCTTGCCTTATCTTATCTTGTCACTATGGTATTGTCCTATATTTAGTTTATTCATGTCATGATCCTTTTTCTTGTTTACATGCTGAAAAATCTCTGGACTTACCAAACTTATGTCTGACCCGTTTTCTTTCGTCTTCTTTTCTTCCGTTCCTCCCCTACCTCCCTATGTCCACAGGGAGGGAATACTTCAGCTTAGATCAGACCTTTTCCAGCTTGAAGAGAGTAGATGTATTGCTTGGATTCTCTTTTCTTGGGCTATGACTGTGGTTACACTTTTATTCGGGATTTATGCCAATTTACTACTGCTTTATGCTTCTTTATGTATTTTGAGTTTTTAATCAAGACAGAAGTTTTATTGTAATAACTTAGAAGTTGGGTTTTGAGACAATGCTTGTAATGTTTTGACTAGACCACGCTGCTTATGAAATAATTCCAGTTTTTCCTCTATTTATATGTTTATCTTGTAAATTATCTGTGTCTTTTACCTATAATGCTTCACTGAAGTTAATGCATTCCCTTTGTGAGTGACCTTAACGGAGGTGGGGTGTTTCAGAACGAGAAGCTGGAGGATGGTAAGTGGTTGTTGCTTGAGGATGCAGAGAGAGATAGGCTGGAGAGGCTCACTGCCAAGAAGGGGAAGTCTGCCATGACCGAGATTGTGGTGGTGGCGGAGACATTTGCAGAGGGAAGCTCATATCGGCCACTGTCTCCTGAATCGGTTATGGTAAGCGATCCAACAGCCTCAACTCGGGTTTCAACTGAGTATGACCCTGAGCACTCAGGGCTAGGAGAGACCGGATTCACTTTACCTGCCACCCCAAATACCCCTCTTGTCCTTTCTATACAATTCCTGGCCGGAGGTAAATTTCTTTTTCCAGGCATCCCAGAGGATGACGTAATTATCGAATTTGTGGACTAAAAGGTTGTGTTTTTACTGTACATCCCTTTCTGGACTGACTATTGCATCGGGGCCTGCCCCCGTGGTCCCACAAATAATTGAATCTGGGCCAGGACCTGCTGCAGTGCAATATGGAGAAGGCGATGATCAACTAGACACCTACTTAGGTATAAGAATAACTCCCAACATGTATGAGAGCCTTATGGAGGAAGGAGAGGTGGTTGACGGAGAAAGTTCTTGTGCCAAAGGTCCGATGGAAGCCGATGTGCCTTCATTGGCGGCCATGGTGTAGGCTCAACTAGCCAAGACGGTGGCTAAAAGCGAGGAAGTGGAGGAGAAGCGGAGACAGGATGAAGCTGCCAGGCAGGAGGTCCTAATGAATACCAAACGGGATGTTGAAGCGAGGGTCGCTGAAACGGTCATGCGGAGGAGGGCCGATGAGGAGGCAGAGAAGAAGAGGGCTGCTGATGAGGCCCGGAAGAAAAGGGAGGATGAGGAAGCCCAGTAGAGGGCCACCGAGTCCCTTGAGAAAAACAAGGCTGGTGTTGTAACGCTGCATAAGTCCTAGAAGCTTGCTGAGCAACGGGCCGCCAGAGAGGCCAAGGAAAGTGCTGACCGATAAGGCAAGGAGATACCAGAGAAGAGTGATGTTGTAGTAGGCCTTGCTGCCGGAAGTGCCCCATGCCTACATCGCATACTGTCTTTGTTGATATCACCGAGATCTCTAGCGGTGAGGGTGCGGATGAGAAGCGTCTCTTAGCTTCCCATGAATCGACCACTTCTCAGAAGGGCCAAGGTGGAAGGAGCGGATCTAGTAAGAAAAGGTCCAGCGCGAAGTATGAACTGTCAAGTGCAAAATCTGTAAAGAAGAAACACTAGGACAAAAGGAAGAGACATGGTTAGTATTAGCAAATTAGGTAGAAGTTACGGTTTATTTTGGTAGTGTAGGCTGATAGTTTACGCGGGTACGGCCCTCGCTTTTGGTTTTTCAAGACACGGTGTGGTTCTCATCTACACCCTGCCATTAGAATGAAAGATGTTAGATATGTAGCTTGTTTAATGTGTGTGTGTGTGTGGAAATTGAATATGAATTAGTAAATAATGCGATTTGCGTCGAGTGTTCGGATGTTCTTCTTATGTTTTCCAACGTCCCGTACTTGCATAAGCATACTTATCGTTACACTTAACAAAAAAGCGATCGGGGGCCGCGCTCTGGGTTGTTTACTTCAAAGGAGCGTGATTAAGTGTAGGCTTCTAGTAAGTTTCCCTCAGCTCAGGAAATCAATAGTTTGCGAAGCCAGGCTGAGTGCCTGCTGTTTTTGGATTGCCTGAGGTTAATCCCAAGTTTAGCGATGGTGTATGACGTCGCGTTATGCAGTCCATCTTGTGTGTGGCTCTCCCGTCGTTCATCGGGTTGAGGGGAGCCATAGACGTTGTTTATTCGCCTGAGAGGAGAAGCTCGGATCATCAGCCTGTAGGGTCCAATCGTGGCCATGGGCTACCCCTTATCCTTGAGGGCTTCGGGGAAGAAACGATCTAAGTTCGGTCTCGGTGCTGCGCCAAGATTCGACCGGCACCCGTAGCTAGGGGAGAAATTTATATTACTCCTGGCTGGCTGTTGGGTGGCCCCAAGTCGCTTAGGACTCGGGCGCGGAACGATTTATCCTCGGCCTTGGCAAAGGGCTGAGGTTCGATTTTGTGGTTATTTATACTTAGTCGCGCCATGGGCCGGCGACTCGAGTAGCGTTGTCGGCTCCCGTGCTCGGGGTGCCGGTCGTTACCAATGTAGTTTGACCTCGAGGTTGGCTCGAGGTTTGGATGGCGCTTCCGGCTCGCGCGCTCGGTGGTTGATATGGCGATCGATTGTTCTCATTCAAGCTAGTCGTCAGGATTAATCAAACGTGTCATGCACGGAGTAAAAAAAGGAAGAGAAATAAAGTTGAACATCATTTCTACTAACAACCTTGGTAGTAAGAGCCTTTACAGTGCCTTGAATTGTTAGAAAACAAAACATCGTTGGAAAGCATAAACAACTGTGCATTAAGTTACATAAAGTAGCAGCGGAGTTGTACACTGTTCCACGCCCTTGGGATTTCGGCTCCGTCCATAGTTATGAGTTTGAAATTTCCATCGCTGAGCCTTCGTCGTATCGAGTATGGGCCTTCCCAACGAGAACCAAGACCTGTTGGCGGAGGGAATATTAGTTTTAAGACGAGGTCGCCGATGTTGAGGTGCTTGCGGCGGACCCTAGAATTAATGTATCGGGCGACTCGTTGCCATTGGGCGGAGGCTTTGAGGTCAGCTTCGCTCCTTCTTTCTTATTGCAAGTCGAGTGATCCCAGAAGTAAATCTTGGTTTGCCTTTGGGTCGAAATAAGTGACTCAATGAGATGGGAGCGTGAGCTCAATGGGAATGACAGCTTCGAATCCATAGACAAGGGCAAAGGGAGTGTGTCCGCTTGTTGTCTTTTGGGTGGTTTGATAGGTCCATAGGGATAGAGGAAGTTTGTCCGCCCATATGCCCCTAGACATTTCTTGATAATGGATTTGATGACCTTATTAACCGTGTCGACTTGCCCGTTGGCTTGGGAATGAGCAATTACCGAGAACCTTTTTTCGATGCTTTGCCGTAGACAGAAGGCTTTGAATTCCGTGCTCTAAAACTGAGTGCCACTGTCGGAGATGATAGCTTGAGGGACCCCATATCGAGTGATGATGTTGCGTACAACGAAGTTGATCATCTTCTTGGTGGTGATTGTGGCGAGGGTTTCGGCCTCTGCCCATTTGGTAAAATAATCAACTTCAACTGTGACGACAACATATCGTGCCCCACCTCTAGCCATTGGGAGAGTTCCAATGATATTGATTCCCCACATGGAGAAAGGCCATGGGCTAATCATTTGTGTTAATTCTGTAGGTGGGGCTTTCGGGATCTTTGAGAAGCGTTGGCACTTTTCGGACTTGTGAGCATAGTCTGCGGCATCTTGATCGAGTGTGGGCCAATAATAACCATGTCTAAGTATCATTCTGGCCGGGTTTGTCCTCAAGTATGGTCACCGCACTCACCCTCATGTACATTAGTGAGCACTCGGGTGGCATCCTGATGGGCTATTCATCTGAGCAATAGGACAGGGAAACCTCTACAATAGAGCATCCCATCCATAAGAAGATAGCGAACCGATTGATGGGTGAGTGATCGCCTTTCCATGTAGCTTCCCGGAAGGGTCCCATGCTGCAGGTAATTCTTGATCGGTGTCATCCAAGATTCAGGTTCGTACTCGGCGTTCATGGCTGCCTCGGTTTGTGTTTGCTTGATGCTAGAGGAGTTGAGCACTTCGACAGGGGCGAACCCTAAGAGTTGCGGATCCTCGGAGCTTGCTAGTTTGGCTAGTGAATCTGCTTTTTCATTCTGCCCTCGAGGAATGTGCGTGACGACGAAGTGGTCAAAGTGGGTGAGTAATTCCTGAACCTGGATCAAGTACTGGGCGAGTCGTTCCCCATTAACTTGACATTCTCCTTGCACCTGGCGCACAATGAGTTGCAAATCGGAGAAAATTTGGATTGTCTTTAGCTTGAGCTCGATCGCTATTCTATGTCCAGATATAAAGGCCTCATATTCCGCGTCGTTGTTGGTAGCAGGAAAGTTCAGTTTTAGTGTGTAGCATATCGGTCGTTATTCGGGGGTGACGAACACGATCTCGGCCCCGAAGCATTTCCTGTTGGCGGACCCATCCACGAACAATTTCAATTGAACGTTGTGAGCTTCACTATTCTCTACAAGAGTATCCTCGGGGGAAGTGAATTCCACTATGAAACAGGCTAGAGCTTGGTCGAGGATGGCTCAGCGGGGGACGAATGTTATCTTAAATTGGCTCAGCTCCATACTCCATTTTAATAGCTGTCCAGATGCTTCAGGTCGCCGTAAGACCGGCTATAGTGGCTGGTTGGTGAAGACTTTTATGGGGTGAGACTAGAAGTATGGTCGAAGCTTCTAAGAAGAAACCAGTAAGCAGAATGCCGTCTTTTCCTACTTCGGATAATTCTTCTCTGCCTCATTTTCTTATGGAGTAGACGAGCCGTTGGATTCGGCCTTTGAGGCTTATTAATGCTGAGCCGATTACCTGTGCAGAAACAGCCAAATAAATGTATAAGTCCTCATGATCTATTGGCTTAGAGAGGACAGGTGGTCTTTCTAAGTGATCTAGAAGTTCCTTGAATGCGAAAACGCATTCTGGGGTCCACTCAAAATTGCGTTTCCCCTTTCAAAGTAAACTGAAGAAGGGAATGCACTTGTCGGTGGCCTTAGGATGAACCGACTAAAAACGGCGACCTTTCCGTTTAAACTTTGGACATCCTTGATGATCTTGGGGATTTGGTTGTCCCGAATAGCCTGAATTATTTTTGGATTGGCTTCGATTCCTCGGGAGTTGACGATGAAACTCAAGAGTTTTCCTGAAGCAACTCCGAATGAGCATTTCAACGGGTTAAGTTTCATGTCATATCGGTGGAGGATATCGAACATTTAAGAGAGGTCGTGGACGTAATCGCTGGACATCTTTGATTTTACCAACATGTCATCCATGTACACCTCCATGGACTTTATGATTTGGTTTTTAAAGAGTCGATTAACCATTCGTTCATAAGTGGCGCTGGCATTCTTGAGGCCGAAGGGTATGACGCGATAGTAGTAAAGTCCAAGGTCTGTTATGAAGGAGGTATAATTCTGGTCGCGAAGATTCATTGGGATTTGATTTTAGCCTGAATAGGCGTCCATGAAAGATAGTAGTTGGTATCCGGCGGTTGAGTCAACAAGTCAGTCGATATCCGAGAGTTGGAAGTTGTCCTTGGGACATGCCTTGTTCAAGTCGGTGAAGTCGACACACATCCACCATTTACCGTTGGAATTTTTGACCAGGACCGGATTGGAGACCCATTTGGGATATTCGGCTTCACGAATGAAATTGTTGTTGAGTAGCCTTTCCACCTCTTCCTCGAGTGCTTTGGAACTCTCGGGTCCCAAGAAGCGGTGTTTCTGCTTGATTGGAGTCATTATGGGATCGATACTTAGATAATGGCAAGCGACCGTGGGATTTATGCCTTTCATATTGGAGTGAGTCCAAGCAAACACATCCAAATTTACCTTCAATAGAACTATGAGATCCACTTTGATTGCGGGATGGAGGTGTGATCCAACCTTTAAAACCTTTGATGGATCGTCGGGATTCACTGGAACATCCACTATAGGTTCGACCGGAGTAGCGCTTTAGTATCCGGGCTCTTCGTCCTTCTATGTGTCGAGGTCATCGGAAAGACGACAATGGCGACTGAGTCATGGCCCAGACGCCGCTAATTGCTAGGCTGAAATAGTCTTGGCGTAAGAAGGTGTGGGCACTGCTTTGCCCTTGACCTTATTGTGTACATTCCTCTATTATATTGCGTAACATTTTCTGGCATTTACTTGGTCGCCTCTGACTGTCCCAATCCCGTTTTCTGTCGAAAATTTCATTAGGAGGGACCATGGTGACATGCAGACCTGAAATTCTGTGAGAAACGGTCGTCCGAAGAATGCGTTGTATGTGGAGATGATGTCAATAACCACGAAGGTGAGTATTCGGACTCGGCTTCGTTCTCCATTCCCGAGCTTGACGGGTAGGTCAATCACACCTACTAGGCAACTGGAAGATCCATTGAAGCCGTGGATCGAGGCATAACATGGCTTGAGATCCTTTGCTTCTAATTTCATCTGGTCGTGAGCAGCTTTGAAGATGATGTTGACCGAGCTTCTCGAGTCAACCAATAATCTCTGGACGGAAGCGGCACCAATTTGGGTCGTGATAACCAGAGGGTCGGTGGTAGGGATTTCATTTCCCATAGAATCCCTTTCGCGGAAACCGATATCGTCCCGCATAGATTTCTGGAGCTTGGCCGGGATGAATTCATCAGGAGCAGAGCACATTTCATAGGTGGCATGCATTATGGAACTCACGTACTCTTCCATTTTCTGAAAGCTGTCGTGTGTTGGATAAGCTCCGCCGCATATGGTGTTGATCACGAACCCTCAACTCGGATTAGATTGTCCTTGAGCTGCCTTGGCAGTTACCTGAGGCGCTAGTGCTGAAGGTTTTGGATTTGCTTCGGGAGGAAAAGGTTCTTGGACGTATTGCTAAAGTCGCTTTTCGCGGATTAGCTTCTCGATTGCATCCCTGAGCTGGCGACATTCATTGGTGTTATGCCCATACACGTCGTGGTTTCGGCAGTATTTGTTATTTGTGTCTGGAAGGAGCCGCCCCCTTGTTCTGATCAGATAGCGCTCCCGTTTTCCTTCCCC
The DNA here is from genome assembly GCA_030737875.1 of Allium sativum. Taxonomy (NCBI): domain Eukaryota; kingdom Viridiplantae; phylum Streptophyta; class Magnoliopsida; order Asparagales; family Amaryllidaceae; genus Allium; species Allium sativum. The sequence goes on along the minus strand of CM060923.1, from coordinate 413,798,758 downwards.
TGAGGTTGTTATTTGTGGCGTTTGCTTGAGAGTTGTTGGGGCGACTGGTATCAGAGAGTCGGTTCCGCCTTACTTCTTATTATCATAAGTATTGCCTCGCCTTCTCGTAGAAAGCATCGAGGCTTTTTGGGCGCTTCAGATCAATCCATGCCCCGAACTCGGAAGTAGGGAGGACGCCTTTTGCTGACTGGAAGAGTATGGTACGCTGGTTCGGATCCTCCACCTCGGCGAGGGCGACGTTGAACCTAGAGAGGTAAATTATAAGAGACTCATCGGGCCATTGGTAAAGGTTGGAAAGAGTGAGGGCATTCTTTGGAGTAGGAATATGCATCCTGAATTATTTGACTAACTGTGTCGCTCACTGGCCGAAGTTCTTAATGGAATCAAGTTGGAGGCGAGAGAACCATAATAGAGCAGTTCCTGATAAAAAGACTGGAAATCACTTGCATTTGACTGGAACGTTGCCCCAGCTCGAGTCCATTTGCCATTCATATCGATTTAGGAAAGCACAAAGATCAGTGGTGACGTCGTAGAGCGGTATCTGTGGCATGATGATGCGTCACAGCCATTCATCTTCGTTCACCCTTCTTGTGAAGGGGTTACGCCCAATGTGCACTTCCCTTGAATCGTGCACATTCCCTCACATTTTCCTCATGATCCTTCGGATCATGTCCAGTAGATAAGTTGGATGGGGATCCTACATTGGGACCCATGAGTTTTGGAGAGGTTCAGGAGTTATATTGCAAGGGCATCTTCTATGATGAATGTCCGGATCGTCTTCTTCCATGTCCTCGACATCTATGATCGGGCCTCGGTGCAGACGATGAGGCGGAGCGGGTTGATGTAGATCCTGTTCAGCTGAAAGGGTAGGTTCATCGTCAGGATTGGCGACTCGATCCGTTGGATTCTACCAAGGAATGGGTTGGTTGTTTGGACCCAGCCCGTCATTGATGATCAAGCGAGAGCGGTCTCGGTACTGTGCCCCTTCGCTATATGTGACTGTAGTTCAATCGCCGTTGCCATTGGCGTAACCATTGCCGTTGTCGAGGGCTTTAGTGCGGACGGCGACGTTGTTGATGAGACTAAACCTCCTTCTTTAATGCGGGCCCCTCGACCCGGAAGAGGGTGTTTCTGAGGCCGTTGGTCGAGGTCGAGCGTTGTTCCGATCTAGTTGAAGTCGAGCGATGATGCGCTTACTTTCTTGAAGTTGCCACATAAGGTCGATGTTATTCCTTAATGCTTGATTGAGCTCGACCGCGGTGTTCTCATATTTTTCATTAAGTACACGGATTTGAGCTTATGTTGTGGGCGCTTTGGGGTCCTCCATAGGAGGGACGCCTTCACTGGTGGTCGGGATATCCGCCGGTTGAGGTTGTTGGGATGTCCCGGCCCCGGCTGCGGCTGAAGAGCCGACCATTGCGTTCTTTGGTCGCTTTACCATCGTAAGCGGACTCGGTGGCAGGTCAATCTGAGGAACCTAAAACTAGTCAAAGGTCAAGATGGCAATGTGCGACAAAGGCGCAAAAATTCGAATTTCTCAGTGAAAGCACCAAATGTTGACGACAAAAAATGTCGTAAACACCAAATATTCTAATTACTAGGAATAATTAATTTGTTCGTATAGACAAGAATGGAAAGCAGCAAATAACACAAGAGATTTATAATAGTTCGGCCTCGTGAGGGGCCTACTTCCACTTTGAAGCATTTTTGGAATATTATTAATATCACAAAGTTACAAGGCCAAGACCATCTCATTACATTCATCTTAAAGCCATACGATGTCATTTCTAAGTTATATGATGTCATCTCTAAGGCTGTATGATGTCACCTCTAAGACATGTGTCATCATTATTATATATGATGTCATAATTATCATATATTTAATATATTAGGAAAAAGACACTTTTGCCCTTCTTCTTCCTAAAATTGGAGATGCCATTAAAGTAGCTCTCTAGAGGTCTTAAGCTTACAAATTCCAACCCCTTTCAAGTGTGAAGTCATGGGGTACTTATAGGAAAGGGAATAGATAGGAGTAGGTGGGAGTAGGTAGAAATGGGGGACCACATCCAGAATTTCGCGCCTCAGGCCAACAAAACCGCTTTTTTCGCACCTCGCCCCAAGGGTTGCGAAATTCGTACCTCCTGGGGGTGTGAAATTCGAACCACACAGGGTATGAATTTCACACCATGCAGGGCATGAGTATCGTACCCTTCATAGGTACGAAATTCATACCCCGAAGGGTTTAAATTCTGTACCCCAAAGGGTACGGATTTCGTACCTCCTGGGGTGCGAAATTAGCACCCTGAGGTGCGAATTTCGCACCTTGCTAGGTGCGAATTTCGCACCATGTGGGGTGCGAAATTCGCACCTCTTAGAGATGCGAAACTCGCGCCTCCAGGGGTACGAAACTCCTGTTCTGAGAGGTGCGAGGTCCGTCTGAATGGGTGTTTGGGGGCTCGAGATCTGGCTTGTGAGTCCTGGGGTTTCGAGGCCTTAGTTCAAAATGTGCTGGTGGAGGCGCAAGGTCCTTAGCGGTGCGGTCCTTCTTCAGCATTGCCTCCTTCGCTCCGGAGCATCCCTTTCAGTCTTAGCTCCACGTGGTGCGTTGAGTCGAGAGTGTCTTGTGTACTTTTGGGAACTGGACCAAAAAGCCGATAAACGTTGGATGTGTTGGTTTTTATTATAATCAAATAATATTACAATCGAAATGGTTATAAATAACTAATCTGAAATCATAAGTACAATATATAAAAATCATATGAATTAACTATGAATTTAAAACAGATTTGGAACTAAAATCCTAGAAATTGGAAAGATGTCTGAAATTGAATTTTGGATTTTATATTTGAAAACTTTATGATCCTGGAATTTGTAAATGTTTTCCAAACATTGTGTAGAATATTTTGAAGTAATAAAAGTGTTTAAAAATAAGTTTTGGAAATAATATATTATTGATCTCACTTCGATCGCTGGAAAATAATTCCGATGATGACTACGCAGCAGCATCGGTGTTCAATATCGAGTTTCTAAGTGACGGATTACTACCAAAGATTTTATTTTTGAATTCTTTTTAGGAAACAAGTACAAAAATTCAAATGTTTTGAATTGATATTGTTATATATGATTTCAAACTAATTCGGAATAAAGCTCCAAAATTTGAATTTTGAAATTTAAACTTAACTTATGAAGCTAAATAGAATGATATGGTAAAAGTGTATAAATAAATTAGAATTTAATTTAAACTAAGTTAAATAAAATTGGATTGGAGTAGAGATAAGCTGGAATGATATTGGATTGTTGAATAAGAATTTTGGAATTTAGATTGGAACTAGAGTTTGGAATGGAATTTGTCTTAGGTTTAAGAGAATTATTGGTTTGAGGACGAATTGAATGGTGATCAATTGGGAATGCATGGATGCATGCTAAAGTGATAGCAAATGGAAGAGATAAGGTTGGATGCCCGACAAATGGTTCAAGTTTATATTTTATATGAGTATGAGATTTATGAGCTTGTTTGGCAAGTGGCTTGGCTGTTTGATTTTCTTTTGGATTGAAGAAGGCCTAGAGAGGCGAGATGTAGTTGTACCGACTGAGCCGTACAAAGGAGATGCTGGCAAATTTTATTAGAAATTTAGGTATTAGAAAATTTTCAGAATTATCATTAGCAGGAATGAATTAATATTTTAATTAAATAAATTGGTTGAGTTGAAACTGATGTTAAGGAGTAAAACAGATGATTTTTAACCTAGTTAATAGGGATTGTTGCATTTTTCCTACCTTAGTAATTTTGGGGATGAAATTCTTTTAAGGGTGAAGGAATGCAATGTACGGGATTTTTAGCGATTTAATAATTAATTTATTTAATTATTTTAATATAGTGGTTTGATAATTTAAATGGTTTGAATTCAAACATTTTGAATATTTGATTAATATAAATAATGGACTAATAAACTTTAATTTCAGAAATAGTCGGAAATAGTTGAATTGGAAAAATTGTGTGAATTGGATAATTGAAAAAGATGTAATTCAGTTTAGAATTGAATTATAATAACGAATATATTATTTAAATGACATTTGAACGTATTAATTTTTATTTAATTATAATCGAGCTCGCAACGTCGCGCTAGTTCATGTACAATTATATAATTAGTGAATATAGGATTAAAATTATATTTCTTTCCCTTACCTTAGCAACCAAGTATATGTACAACAGCCTCATTTCACTGCACATCTATTCCCTTTCACACAGCCTACCATAATTCTTGTCGACCCATGCGCGTTTCTTCTCTCCAGAAAATGCTTAAACCTCCACCAGTAAAACTAAATAAACATACCGACCTTATCCTATATACACTGCAAAAACACTGCCTAAGGGAGTATCCATAGCGACAAGATTTTGCACAGGACTGCCATGTATTTTCTAATCCACAGCTAAAATACAATAGACCTACCCCCGTTTCCTTCACTGTCAAGTTTATCCATCTGTGTTCGCCAAGTTTTTGTCCCCGTGCGTGCCAAGAGTAATGATGTGTATAAATAGTTGTTGCCTTTGGGTTTTTTTTCTTCCTTTTCCATTGTCGAAGCTTCCAAATAGAAATGGAGATCAAAGAAAATTGTAAAAAATAAAACCAATACACCTTGGAAAAATACGAAACCAGACCCAATGGCCTCGCCGGCAACAGAACTTCTCGTTGATACGAATAATTTATAACGACTTTTTTTCCGTGCTTGAAGTTACATCAGCGCTCGTACTAGGGATTTTTTTATATGAAGATAGAGCTGGCTCATTTCATGGTTAGCATGCCTACATGGTAGTAGATCACGCCTGATGGCCATTTTTGGCGAATTTAGTGATGTAAAGCGTCGTTGGTGTCAAGCGCAGGGGCTTTTGGAGCTGAGGTCGAGTTTTGTCATGGTGGTTCGGACAGAACGTGGTGGTGCTGGTCAGGTCGAGCTCGAGAAAGGAATGGCAATGGTATGGTTGGTTCGATGAATGGGCGCGTGGTGACGAGTATGGAAGTTCAAAGGAATCGGAAATGGTAACGTAATACTGGAGCTCGAATTTGAAATTGTAAAGAGGAAGATGGCACTGTACATGATGCGGGTGGGTCGGTGAAAAAAAAGTTGGGCCTGTTGAAGATGGTAATGCCCATATTATATTTATATAAGATTAAGTTATAATTAATATACATATAAACGTTTAAATGTTGTACTGTGCTCATATGTTATCCAAATTCAATAAAACAAGATCTGTTAGGATTGTAAGATCGCAAGCTACGTAGTGAAGCTAGTTGGGAATGATTTGAAGATCGTTTAAATTTTAGGATAAATAAAATGCTCAATTGAATCAACTGACGTTAATCGTTTTTCAATGATTAATGTCCAAGGTGAGTAAACTCACTAATTTTGTCTAGTTTTATAATATTATAAACATTCTTTAATATTGATAAATGATGATTGAATGTTGTATGATGGTTATTTGGTTGAATTGCTATTAAATTGGTTGAAATAATATATATAAGTCGTTAGTTGAATATTGATTCTATTTATTATACTATTTGAAAGGCAATGAAAATTTTATTAACAACTTAGAACTTACAATAATTCAGTAGAAACATTACATGAACTTACAACAAGAGTAGAGAAAAAAACAAAAGCAATAAACACTAAACACAGAAAAACTCTACTCAAAACATAAGACTGAACAGAATTACACTATCATAATTTCCTCTGCAACTTCCTTAAAACTTTTAAAAACAGCTCTTTAGCATTCAAACAAGCTCCATTAAAAATCCTGCGAATCCTCTCTGACCAAACTTCATAGCAAAAATGCTTCAGCATGCTCAACAGCATCATACTCTTTGGTGTCCTCCATCTTGTTGCTTTAAACGCATTAAACCACTCAATCCTTGAGAATTTGGAAGGTCTGTGAAAGCAACCTGCAACTAGCAATTTACTCCAAATCTGAAAAACATAATCACACTCAAAAAATATATGTGTGTTAGTTTCAGCTGCTCCGTTACATAAAACAAATTTATCATCATTGTTGATCCCCATTCTGAATAACTTGGCCTTTGTATTAAGTGCATTTGACATGATTTTCCAAAACAGAAAGTTTAATTTGGCTGAACACTTCATGTTCCAAATCCTTTTGTGCCACAAAAAATATGAAAATCCTCATTTAGTAAGTCATAAACATGACTGATAGAATGACTCCTGTACATCCAAACTATTTCCTTATCAAACCTAAAATTTGAATTCAAACTTATTTGATTCCATAAACTTCTCAAAACAGTAGAACTTGAATGAGGCAAAGAAACAACACCCTCATGCAAATAATCATCCACTATGGCATTTTTAGGTATTCCACTATTTCTCCTCAATCCATAATCCACTATATCACTAAGAATCATACCTTTGCCTGCCCAAGGAGTATGCCAGAAAGAAAGCTTCTTACATATAACTGGATTGAGCTGAACAAAAGGAAGAAAAACACCCCTTAACCTCAAAATTTGTCTCCAACTCCAAGAATTGTTTTGAGAAATTTGCATAGTCCAAAACTGCTTATTTCCTATTAAATTCTTCCAAGCAAACTGAGACCATAAACAATCAGGCTCAGGATATAACCTGTTAATAAAATTGGAAATAGCAGCCTTATTCCATTGTTTAATATTAATTATCCCAAGTCCACCATACTTTTTGCCAACACACAGCTTTGAAAATGAAATAGGAATCATTTTTTTAACAAATGGATCTCCATGCCAAATAAACTTATTCACTGCACTGGTTACCATTTTAATCAATTTTACTGGTAAGATATAATGCCTCAAATAATAAGTTGTCATAGCTAGCAAAACTGATTGAACAATAGTTACCCTACCAGCTTGTGACAGTTTACTAGAATGCCATTGTTTCATCTTATCAATGATCTTTTCAAACAAAGGTAAACAATTTGCAGTTGAAATTCGGCCAGTAAATAAAGGTAATCCAAGGTACCTTGAATCCATAGGTAACTGCCTTAAACCAGACAACACAGAAATCTCATTCCTCTTATGTGATGACAGGCCAGCAATTTTAATTTGAGACTTATCAATATTCAATTGCAAACCTGTAATTTCATAGAAAAGGTGCAAAGTGTCCAAAATACATTGAATATTCTTCTGAGTAGGCTTTGTGAAAATAATTAAGTCATCAGCAAATAGCAAATGTGCAATCAAAGGATACTTACACCTAGGATGCAAATCCAGATTCTTATTCTTGACTTGATCAACAATTAAGGAGTTCAATAGTTCCATGACTAAAATGAAGAGGTAAGATGATATTGGATCACCTTGTCTTACCCCCTTCTTACCCTTGAAATAACCATGTAAACTACCCTCTCTAGACACAGAAAAAACTGGTGATGATATACAAGTGTAAATCCAGGCTAACAAAGGCTTAGGAAAATTCATTCTAGACATGACTGCCAATATGGATGACCAAGACACTGAATCAAAAGCCTTCCTAATGTCTAACTTCATCAAACAGCGTGGAGAAATATTCTTCCTATCATAGCCATGCAAAAGCTCTTGAGTTATAAGAATATTGTCACTAATATTCCTACCATGAACAAAGACTGATTGATTACCAGAAACAACTGAAGGCAGAACTATTTGAATTCTATTTGCAATGATTTTAGAAATGATTTTGTAAAATACACTATAGCAAGAAATAGGTCTGAAGTCAGACACAAACTCTGGATTATCAGTTTTTGGAATCAAAGCTAAAGAGGTAGCTGAAAAAATAGAAGGCAACTCATTATTCATAAAGAAAAATTGAACTGCTTGTATAACATCAGAACCAATAGTTGACCAGCATTTCTGTAAGAAAAAGGCATTGAATCCATCTGGCCCACCACAACTAGTTGAATCCATATTAAAAACAGCTAATTTAATCTCATCTCCAGTGACCAAAGAGATTAAAGAATCAGATTGCTGTGATGAAATAAAAGGTAGATCAATGAAATTCAGAGCATGAACATTTGATTGAGGCAAATCATTAGGAGCTAAGACATTAGTAAAATGCTTCACAAAAGCTTCATTAATTCTATCCTCAGAAGTATGACTATTACCTTCTAAATCCTTAATCAGATAATAATTCTGACGTATCTTGTCTGCTTTCAAAAAATTATGGAAGTATTTGGTATTTCTATCAAACTCAACTTCTCTCTTTGAACTAGAACACTGCTTGGCTGAAAGAAACTCAAAAACATTTTGATTTTTTAATTTAGTCTTCAAATCACTTTCCATTGATAAATGTTGTCTATCCCCTGGACTTCTTCTTAACACTTCCTGAACCTGAAAGAGTTTAGACCGGAGATGTGTAGAGTGTAGAGAATCCTTGCCAAATTGAAAAGCAGACCAGGCTTTCAAATGAATCTTCAGAAGCCTGATTTTATACAAAAAATTAGCCATAGGATTGTTATTAAGCATCTGTGACCAAACCTGCAACAAGATTTTATTAAAATCAGGATGTGAGATCCAAAAATTAAAATTTTTAAAAGAGGACTTCCCTATAAAATTGGTATCAAGACTCCTCCAATTTAAGAGCAAAGGATTATGATCAGAAATTGAAGCAGGCAGGATTTGAATAAAAGATTTAGGCCAAGCATTTAGAAAGGAGGAATTGACGAAAACATGGTCAAGTTTACATAAAGTGGGAGTTCCAGAATGACTGCTATTAGTCCATGTAAACTCAAAACCAGAATTATGCAACGGAGAAAGACAAGCTTTGATAATAGCCTGATTCAAAGGAGCTATATCATTTAGTGAAAGAGCACAACCCCCACTTTTTTGATTTGAAGCAAACATGCAGTTGAAGTCACCACCAATAATCCAAGGGTCGGAAGATGAATGAATATTATGCAAATCAAACAAAAAGGAGTTCCTAATAGAGACTTCATTGTGAGCATACACTGAAGTAAGAAAGAAAACAGAATTAGAAGGAATATGTATGCATCTGAAATGAATAAATTGAGGAGAGGAAGATAGTTTAAAAAGACAGAAAATAGAAGGATTCCAAATTGTTAGCAATCGACCAAAACATGCATCATCCAAATTATGATCAAAATGCCATAAAGGAGAAATGAAATTAGAAGCAGTTGGAGTAGAATGAGTATCCAATTTTGTTTCAGAAAGACACAGTAATTGAATTTTATTTTCCCTCAAAAAAGCTTTGACTTCACATTGCTTAGAAGGCAAATTCAACCCTCCAATATTCCAAAAAGCTATATTTTGCATCATGATAAAGGATTATGAATATCCACAAAAGGAGCAGGATGCTTCCTAGTGTGCCTCCTGGATGGAATAATACCAGAAGGTAAAACATCATCCGGCCCATAATCAACTCCTTCATCCAAATCATCCAAGTCTGAAGTGTTCAACACAGGTTTTTTCTTCTTCCTTCATCTTTTAGCTTTAGATTTGGTCTGTGAAGCACTATCCACTGATTTAGATAGTGATTCACAATTAAGAATACCACAATTTAAAGAGGAAGTACTAATTGAACTTGACATAGAAACACCACTATCAGAATTCTTGAGAGATTGAGGTACTTTGGCTGGACTAGGGAGAGTAAAGTTAGAAGGAGGAGCTAAGTGAGAATATGGTGAAGAGCTAGATTGAAGAGAAGATTGGAAACTGAAAATTGAATTACAACTTGAAGTTACCAAAGAACTAGAGGAAGGTTTAGAAGAAGATTGCAAAGGATTAATTGAGAAAGGTTCAGAAGAGGTTGATTCAAGATTAATCTGATCATCCAGCAGATCAAATGGATTACTAGTATGAAAAACTTCATGCACTAAATCATTATCTGCTACTTCCTTCCCTTTTGATTTATCACCTTGATTCACCCTATCAGTATTCTCAAAATTAGCTCTATCTGATACAACACATTTACCAAAAGCATCCACTAACACAATCTTCTAAGAGTCTCTGCCAATTGCATTGTTTAAAATATCCATTTCTTCATCATTATTCCTCGCATTGACCTCTTCAGATATTCGACCACCTCTAATCTCTACCACTTCCTACAAAACTTTATTTACATCCTTCTCTACATCAGTGCCAAATTTTCCTTCCTTTACCTGCCATACTTGCTTTTTCCTGTTTACAACCCTATTCCATCCGTAGCCTGATGGTTGTACCACTGAATTGTTTACCATTCTCTTCTATTTTTCATTAACCAAATTCTTATGATTAGCAGCTGTTTCTTCCTGTTGAGTACCTTTACCCTGATCTTTATTTTCCACCAATTCACACTGATTGGTACTATGTCCAAAGATTTTACAGTGTGTGCAAATACTTGGACCCCAATCATAACCTACCAAAACAGATAGGCAATTGTCAACTAAATCACCTAAATCAATACTTTTAGGTAATTCATATTCAGCATCAATTTCAACTAGGACCTTAGCATATCTAATCCTTTGCATCCTCTCAGTACTTGCATCAAAACAAATTAGCTTGCCAACATGGCAGGCCAACTAATTTATTCCCATCAGAGTCCACAACAAAACTGGAATACGATGTAAATGGATCCATATAGGTACCTTCTTTATTTGTGATTGTGCACTCCCAATAGAAGGATCCCATCTTGTGATGATGAATATTCTTCCTCGAATGAAGATAGGATCAGCCGTCAGAATCTTTTCCCTATCAAATTCATTAGAAAACTTGAAATAAAAATTCATACCATCTGACTTAATGTCCACTTCACCTTGCAATTTCCAAAAGTTCCTCAAATGACTAACCACTGACATATACGATAGAGTGCCATCCAGAAAAAAAACCAACTAGATGATTCTGCCAATATCTCACTCCTTCAGCTTTCACTGAATCAACAGGAATCTTCTTCTTACCATCTCTTACTACTTCAAAATAAATAGGTTTGTATGTACCAGCATTTGGGCAATGAGTTGAAAAGAGAGAGATAATCTGCCTTGATTGGAGTAGAAGAAGGACCATCAGATCTAGAAGAATTTACACGTGTAGTAAAGTTAGACTGAGCTGAGGCATTTGATGAAAGGCCGATGACAGTTTGTGTGTTAAAATTGGAAAAAATTCGTGTTAAGAGATCAAGATCCAGATCCAGATCCAGAAGAAACATTATGAAAAGTCGTTTGTGAATCAACCTCTCTAGCAGCAGAATTAACAGCATTCACTTTATCAATATGTATAGATCTATCCACATTATCAACAACTGTATCAATCAAAGAAGCAACAAACTGATTAACCAGATCTAAGCTCCCATCAGCACCAGAACCTGAGTCTGATTGTTTCGAAGGAGGAGGTTCAGGAGGGAAAGGAGGGGTAGGACGAGTTGGAAGAGGAGGACAAGAGGACGAATCAAGAGAAGAAAAAACGGACGAGGAAAAAGATTCAAGGGAGGAGGAGGATGACGCCATTGTCAAGGGGGACAACATTATTTCTAAATCAAAAAGGGGCCAACAATAATTGTTATTTCTGTTGATTAACATTTGAGGATGCAGGGAAACAGGTTGGAGGGATCCAACTGAATTCCTCAACATTTATATTGTTGTTTTTCTTATATTGCGTTATATGATGTGATAAATAATCTATGATTGAATATTGTGTGTTTGGAATGTTTGAATAACATTGAACTTGAAAATATATTGGAAAGGAATTTGGGGTTTCTGAACGAGACAAATCTGTTTTTACAGAATAGAAATCAGATTTTGAATGGAATAGTGAAAAATATCTGTTTTAATAATAATTAGTGATTAAATTTATAAACATGTTTATAAATAAAATGAAATAATTTTCAATAAATAATTCAGGAATATATGTTCAAAAATGAATAATAGAAAGGAAAATGGATATCGTTACAAAAGGAAAACGATGGAATTATTTCGATGTTCGAAATGTAAATAGAAGTGAATAAATCCTTAAGAATTTATGATTAGGATTCGACTATGTCGAATGTTTTTAAAAATAATTTATTTTAAATAATATATTATATAATTTAGAATTTAACAAGATGGTTAATATTTGGTTTGAAAGAGATAATTTATAATCGAATATGTAGTAAAGATTAAATTATAAACTTGATTTATAAACAAGAAGTTTATTTATAGACGGAGTTTATAAAATATGAAAAAATAAAATAACTTAATAAATGAAAATTGAGCTGTAGTGGTATTTATAAAAAAATCAAGAGTTGATTGATAAGGCGAGTCCAGCTCTCTATAAAGAAATAAAATTAACATTTTAAGGTGAATAATTATTCAAAAGCGAACATTTGTAGATTTAATTGGTCATAAGAGAAATTTGATAAATAATTGAAGTGATAATTTCAAAGGTGGATTAAGAAAATGGGTTGACCTGAAACGGTTAATTTATTCCTACGTTCGAAACATTAATCGGATAGAGACTATTCAAAAAGAGAATTAAATGATGAGATTCCATTATATCAAATTCAAGAAAGTACTACTTACTTTCCGTTTGTAATCAAGATTTATTTAATTAGTTAGTTAATTAATTAATTATTCAAATTAACGAACAAAAGTTATATTTTGAAGTTAAATATTTCAGAAGCTGAGATTATAACGCTATAGCTAAAATCAATGGTTTCCGTTAAAAAAATGGATTCATAAACTGAATTCAAGAGTTAAAAAAGTGGATTCGTAAAAAGGAATGTTTTGGGTTATCGTAAGGTAAAAACCATCTGTATTTATGTGTGGATCTGTAACAACCCGTAAAATCAGAACCAATTTAAAATTTTTATTTTGGCAATTTTAGTGTATTTTGAATATTTAAAATGATTTATTTTAAATAATAACGACGAGAGATTTATTTTGAATAGAATTAAAACGTATATATTTATTTGAAGCGAAGGTAGAATATAAATATTTATTTTTAATTATAAAAGGAATTGGAAATGGCGCGGTAGTTTGAAAATTCGACTTCAAATTTCAAATTTCAAATGAATGTACAGGATTCAAAATAAACCATATTTTAGCGAAACAAAAAATATTTGAATCTATTTGGAAATATCTTTTCAATGAATCCGAAAAATCCAAATTTCATAGTGGGGATAAAAAGTTATGCCCAGTTGAAAATTCAGAATAATTGCTATGGAATATAGCACTTGAAATGGAAATTTTGCAAAAGACATCCGTTTTCAACGAAACCACTTTTGTTGGATCCAGGATGTCAAGTTACTTCTAGATTCCAATTTTCATAATTTATGGAATCAATATGTGAGCATGGCAAAAGAAAACGTGTTTTTACAGTTTCAGTCAATTTGGATCGACCAGAAAATGACCATTTTTCAAATGGTCTCCAAATTCGATGAAATTAATTTTGTTAGGACCGTATCGTTAAAACATAGCCAAATTTATTTTTCTGGAATTTTTGGAGTCCGTATGTGGCTCCGGTAAATTAAAATGTACGTTGAAATCAATTTTGAACGTTATATTAATTTATATTTTAATTTTAATGAAAACTGATCGAAATAGTTGAATTGGCTTACGGGACATATCCCATTTTGTCCAGAATGGGGGTATTTGGCTAGGGACGACAGTCGGTGAGTTTGATTTGGAGTCTGAATCAAAAAGTTACTTTTTGGAATTAAAAATAATAAATTATATACTTGGTCAAACTCTATACTCTCTCTCTCTCCCCCTTCACTTCTCCCCCTCCAATCGTTTTTCAGAAAAAGTGGAAAAAAATTGCGTCGCTTCCCCCCTCCAGCAGCGCCACCACCTGCGTCGCACCCCCTTCTTCCTCTTCTCCTCCTCTCCTCTCTCTCCTCCTCTTTCTCTCTTCAAATTCGCAAACCCTAAGACCCAAATTGCGAACCCTAAGCCCCAAATTACAAACCCTAGCCGCCGTGGGCCCCCACTACGCTAGCGTTGCCACCTGCACCTCCCCCACGTCAAATCAGGTCCACCGCAGCCCTCTGGCCACCCAGCTCCGGCCGTGGGCCCCCATCACCAAAAACCCATTTTTCACAAAAAAATCCATTTTGCAAAAAAACTCTGTCACTATTTCGCCAATAACTCTCAAACGGTGCGCTTTTGGCCAAAACTCCACAATAACAAAATCGAAGAGCACGATTTTCTCTTCGATTTGTTATATGCAAGTTTTATTTTGGATTGCGGAGCTATCCAGAAATCGCATCTGAAGTTAATGAACCTGCTGCTGTTTTTCACAATTTCCGGTGAATTGGTGCAGTTTTGGAAGAAAGTCCCCTAGGAAAAGTTGTCCGGAATGGCGTGTTTAGGCTAGTGACAAAGTTTGGTGAAGATTGGTGGCCGTATGCAAAAGCTAGAGTCAAAATAGCGAATACGGACGACGAAAGTGACAAAAGGCGAGTACGACAAATTTTTTCTGCATATAAAGAGTCGCGGCGTTTGGTTTAGCTTCTAGGTGGGAATTTCTCACTTTAATTTTATTTCTTGTTAAAATATATACTAGGATGCAGACGGTGCTTAGCAGCACCCGACACCCGTCGTCCACAGATCATGGACGACTTGTTTGTTTGTTTGATTATGTTGTGAAAATTGTTTGTGATGTGAAATGGACTGTATAAAATATTCATGTGTTAAATAAAATATTTAATAGATAAAAATATAATTTTTAACATGTATATGAATAAAATAAATATTCATAAACAAATTGGATGATTTGTTTATATACACACATTTGACCGATATGGATTGGGATGATATATTTTACACATCGCCCAACTGCACAAATAAATCTGTGTTTGCTGTTTGAAAACCCCACACGGGTATTGGGATGATATTTGGCGTACACTAATCCCAATTATTTCGTTGTATGTCGATCGATTGGTTGACAAGCTGTTGTAAGCGTTGAACATTTATATTTAATGCTTATGCAGTGTAGAATGCACTCTGGATGATGGTTGACTGTGTTTGATTATTGTTGTATACATGTGTGTATGAAATCCATATACATCACATTATATGGTAATTGGCTGTGCCTGATTCCAGTTCAGAAAGAAGGAATATTTTAAAATAACGATTATTTTAAAATAATATTCAGTAAAGGATGAAAATATGATTTTTTTTTTGATGTCTGATTCGGGATGGACACAAATATATTTAAATATATAAAGCCGTGTGGATAAGATTAACGCCATTTTGACGTGAATGATATTTATATTGATTTTATTCATTTTTATAATGAATATCGAAAAGGAAACGATTTCAAAGTCTAATGATTTGAAAATATTATAATTTATTTATCGATGATATGGGATATTCAATTTTGATTTGAAATTGAATAGGAAGTTTGAAACCGTTTTGAAAACGATTTATAAAATACGTTTTAAATGGAAATCGACGAAATATATATAATATATTACATATATATATAAATATATATAATGGCATGAATAGAACGCACCGCGGCAGTTCGCGAATTTCGACCATTGACTTCGAACGGACATCACGAGAGATCCGACCATCGGATTCTCCCCAAACCGGAACCCTTGGGTTCGTATCGAAAAGAGCTTTCTAATGAATATGACAGATTTGAAATCTAACGTTTGGATTTGGAATTATGTCCAAATCAAATTTGGAAAAGTTAGCTGTAAGTGCAGTTCGATGACAGTTTATGAAATCGACTGTTCGGGCCTTGATAAAATTATTTTAAATATTAATAATTTGTGTAAAATCATAATAAATGATTTGGAAAGAATTGGGATGAAAAAAATCCATATTTTAAAAGATAAAAATATATTTTTAACAAAATGAACTAGTTATGAACTAGAATTATGAAATCCAATAATTTTAAATATATAAATTGGATTTGAAATGGTTTTAAAAATAACCATAATTTCCAATATATGAATTGGAATGGATTTGAATCGAAATTATCTTCGGAATATTTCGATATTGGATACCGTGATTATACAGACATTGTGGAGGAATCCGGAAGATATATATCTTGTTATTCCAATTCGATATTTGTTGATTTCAGAATTATATATTGAATATAAGTCGATATATTTTCTATTCAGAGCCTTGTGTTTAATATCAAATGGGATTTTGGGGTTGTCATGTGGTGTCTTTATTAACACCGTTCTTAAACCCAGTGTGAAAAGAATAAGTATTTTAATTAAGATTTAAAGAAGAATTACCAATTAATTAACATTTAATTGGAATAGAAAATGGAATGTGAATTGGGTTAATTGTGAACTATGTTTTAACGACATTCGTTCTTTTACCTGATTTACAGTGAAATGTGATTTGGAATTTATAAATCTTTTTATTAAGATTTAACGGGAATTTTCCAAAGAATAGTTATCCAATTTAGTATATTAAATTGGAATTGAATGGAATTCGATTGATAATAATCGAAGTGAACTTCTGTGGAGGAAGACTATTAATACATATGGAATTTAAAAGGCTTTTCCGTTATTCCATTTTTATTATTAGTCGGATACGGAAATTGATATCGATTATATATTGATTTGTTTTCCGTGAACGTTCTATAATTAATAGAATGTGATTTGGGTTTATCGTGAACTGTGTTTTAAATGACATTAGTTCTTTAACATAGTTAAAGGCAGGATTACATGTCTGACATTGTATTTCGAACTATATGGTTGATCTCTGCTAAATATATATATATGTTTGGTGGCGGAGAATTTATTCTCTTGCTTAACACCCTTCTCTGAGACGTACGAGCTCAGAGGTTATATATCGGCAGAAATCAATAGTATGTTGTAGATTGTCGATGCAACACGTTTGTGTTTCCAAAGTTAAATAATCATTAACATTGATTTTTGGGAAGATTAAAACTAAGTGGATTTTTAATGAATCTTTAATTAGATTGAAATGGGAATTGATAATTTAAATTATCAAACTTTGGAAATGATCGAGAATGGAGTATCGCCAGTTTTGCTCCTAGCAATAGTTAAATCTTTAATTATACTTGAACGGGAAATGGTAATTAATTTTACCGATAAGACCGTGGTGTTAGTTATGGAGTATTACCAGTTTTGCTCCGTGGGATGAATAGGTTGGGACTGGGAACTTAAACAAATGATTCTTTGGTAAGGTGCGCTAATCCCGACTATTTTAGAAAACCGTAACATGGTTTGAATTGACATCCAAAGGAAGATTATAAATAAATTTAAAGGATTTATCTTTGATAAAATTAATGGGAACCTTTCCCAAAGGATATGAATATTTGAATAAAAGAATATTCAGAATTAGAATAACGCGTATGTTGTGTTTTTATAGCATTTGTTTATCATATACGCGAGTTATTCGGAAAGGCCGAGTTTATAACCATTCTGAATAGCTGATTCGACGATATGTCGATGATGAAGACGGTGGTTGAAGACCCGAGGTCTTCACATCGTTTGGATGATTACTGATGTCTTGATTGGGTTGTACACCCAAGACGAGGTAATAAATGGTGATCATCCAGACGTGCTTGGAGATCGACCAGATATGCGAGGACCTCACTTCTGTATTGGACATACGGGACGAGGGATAAGGTGCCTTCGGTTTCGTTCAGACCAAGAACGAACTTGTAAATGGATTGTGTGTCTGACATTGGATTTTATTCTATGTTGATTAATTTCTATTAAATATATATCTGTTTGGCGGTGGAGAATTTATTCTCTTGCTTAACGCCCTTCTCTGAGTGGTACGAGCTCTGAGGTTATATATCAATAGATATCAGTCGCATAACATGAATTGCCTGTGTGGCATCATGAGATGCAGTGACCAAGGCTTCTGTTGAAAAGCAGAGTCTTGTGGTTGATGACCAAGGCATGGCCTTAATACCGCGTAGCTTTGTGTATAGCGTTAATTCGCGAGCCTCACACCTCGGTATGAGTCAAAAACAGGATCGTGACTGCAGGGAGTGCACGACGTTTCTTTCTAACTATGGGTAGTGTCAGCGTTTTACAAGCCCGGACATTGTTATATTTTTTACCTATGTGGTTGTTGGAATGCGAGACGCCTCAGATATATCGTTCACTACGGAGCTGATGGATAGGTCTGATACGATCGAGAAACGTGTGTTCAGGAATAACTAATCCTCAAACGTAAGGGAGGACCGGCCTTGAAGATCCAGCGGTTGCCCCGAGTGTGCAGCCACGAGACATTTGCTAGAGTGTCTCGAAGCAGAGAGGAGCCATCCCTGGCCTTGACTCATGACCGAAATCCAATTTCCAATATGTGACATTTCGGTTTTTATTTGTAGAGCCTAGTAAGGTGACATGATAGATGGTACCCATGCCGCCTATGATTTATACATTTATATTTGAAGTTGATTTCTTCACTTATAGTAATAATAAAAGATTAAATTTCACGTATCAAGCATTATTTGGTTATTATAAGGTCAAACCCTATCCTCCGTCTTGCGTTGCATTGTGTGATGAGACCTAGGTCTTATAATAGCTTCATTTTTGTTTAATTAGCATTGCGCTGTTTGTTCAATGCACTGGTATTGTTGGGAGGAAACCCGTTCCGTGTTAGGCGTGGTCCCTAGATTTACCGAATTTTAAGAATCAAATTAATAACTGTTTTAGTTCTCACACCAGTCACATAACTGACCTGGAGTTTATTGATTTAACCAAAACTCTGGGTTCCCCTGTTTCCATATGGGCAGCTAGTAGTTTTGGTTTTGCAGATTTATATTCACAGGATCCTGGTATACAACTGGAATGATATTCGAGAAGCTCTGTATCCGTATATTTGTTTCAGTTGTTTTTTGTATTATTTTTCCGCTGCATTGTAATTTAAATCTCTGATACTTTTCTAATGTATAATATTTATTCATACTCTGTATATTCTGGTACTCTAGTGTAAATTGTTGTAATAAGCAATGAATTGTTCTTCTGTTTGTGTTCTTATTTGTCGTGTTTTCAAACAATCCGTTCTTTCACTTCTGTTCGGAGACCGGGGAAGTTCGGGTCGTTATAGGATTGGTCTTACGATTATCCTTTCATTTGAAAAGGATTTTTGAAAGTTAAGCCAAAATGTTGGAGTTTACTCACACCAGTCCCATGAATGACCCAGAGTTTATTTTGTTTTATTTCACCTCGAACTCTTGGGTGCCCAAATTTGCATGGGTGGTCAAGTAGTTGGGATTTTGCAGATATACTTGGAAGAGCTTGGAGCAGGAGTCTTCAACTTTAGTTATATATAAAGCTTATTCCGCTATGATGTTATGTGTTGTATTCTGATAATTGTATGTATATATACAATTACAGTTTTTTAATTTAAAAAATTGTTATATAATATATTTTATGTGTTGTATTATGATATTTATGTTCTTCTATTCTAAATTTCTTTCTATTCTCATCCTATAACTTATTTCTATTAATGATCTGGTATTTCAGATGCTTGAATCGTCGATACTGAGATTTATGTCGATTTTTCAGGGTCGCAATTCCTTGTTCGTTACATTTTGTATTTTAAAATACTCGTTCATAGCAAATACGTATCAGCAAACAGAAGATATATTTTTAAAAGGGGGAAGAAAAACGTGTTTCGTGCAATTATTGTTGGGTTGGAGAGAATAAAAGAAAGGAAATTTCAGTTTTATATTTTAAAATACTTGATTGTAGCAAGTGCACATCGACTTGGTATATTCCTTATCAAATCAAAGTGGTGATTTGGCCTAGTTATCCAGCTTGGTAGTATAACTATGTGTCATGGTGATTTAATATTGGAAAATGAGTATTTAATCATTTCAAAGATTAAATATGAGCCTTGGAGATAATTAACTTAAAAATTGTGGTTTTGGTGAATTGGTACAAAATTGTGAATATTGAGAAAATTTGAATGTTAGGTTGACAATACATTAATTTTGTGAAATCCAAAGTTATCTCTAATATTAGATAATAGAAATAGATTTTTTGGTTCATAAATTAGTTTAATGAATAAATTTATTAATTGGTAAATTTAAATTTTAAAATAAAGGTTTAAAATACATTGTTATGATAAATCATGTTTAAAACATATATTTTGGATTTTTTGTTCAAAACAAATATGGTAATGTGGATTTAATGACAAATATTGTGTATTATGTGAATTTTGTGGAATTCATACACGTATAAAGTAGAAAATGTAAATTTAGCTGTAAAATATTCATAAAACAAGAAAATAAGAATTTTAAATGTTTTTGGTCGTGTTGACAGTCACACGACAATTTCATGACTACTGGAGCGCTCACAACTCGAGTACGATCTCATGGAAGTTATCGAAATCGCAGAATGCTTGGGATAAGGCTGAAACTCACTAAAATTTCAGATCGATGTTTGCACATTGGGATTTTCGTATCCCGCATTCCATGTTGGGATTACGCATCCCATAAATTGATATCATCTTGGCATCACTATTTTTGGAATCAGGCATATGTATGACATTTTCCACAGCAAGCAAATTCTGGATCAGATCAGGCCGAAAACTTAGGTTTTTGCACTAGAAAACTTGGTTCACATTGAGTAGAAGGTGAGGGATCAGACAAGAAGCGTATTTTGTACCCGTGGGATATGAAATACATTTCGTATCCCAAGTAAGTTTCAACCCTCTTCAAGCATTTGCTCTGGCCTTACAGATCACTCAAAAACACTTGATCACGTCAACCCGATCACCCAAATACCAGGATACACACTCATGCATTTGCACAACACAAAAAACTGATCCCCGGATCGGTAATTACAATTCTTATCCCCATCAAATGAGAAGCGCCCACCTCAAAAACCAAGCCCGAGGCGGGCTGATCACCCAAAATGAGTGTGCACATCGAGGGTTTGGATTTCCGATCGAAGGATATTTATTTACTTCGAATACAAAATTCTTCTTTGGATCTGGCCAGTTAGGCAATGTTGCCAAACACGAGTGGATCACACGAAATCTTGGATATGGCACTGTATCTTGAGACTTGGCATTTACACTTCAGGATACGAAGTGGTAGTTGGGCTCGGCAACTTCTACGGCGTGCCGAACATGGGCGGATCACTCATTTTTGGTTGATCAACAAATGTTGATCACCATTTTCTGGGTGATTGGCCTAGATACGAAATTTAGGCAAGGCACTTGAATTTTGGCCAACTCCCGGGATACGAAGTGGTAGTCAAAGAACCTCAAGATAGCCGAACCAAGCACATCGAGAAACTCAGTCCAAAAGCCAGCACCCAAAGTCGAAAAGGCGTCAGCAGTTCATTGGGAAGTTGGAGCGGGTAGGCTTCACTTTATAAAGGTAGATATGGGAAAAGGTGGTCAATGGCCAAATCACGAATGGAGGGTACGTCAATGGCTAAATCACGAACAAAGAAGAGGAGGCAAAGGGTTACAGGGAATTGCAGATAGACGAGGTAGACATACCTAGATGTGAGGGTGGCGCCACAAAATTTGGAAAAAATGGAAACGGGGTAGGCGGTTCTGGATGCAAATTTACGAAATTGCAGAAGGGATCTGGGAAAGGCGATCTAGAGAAATCTATCGGCGACAAGAAAACCTAGTTCGGGGGAGAAGATAACGAAGAAAAAAGAGGTGAGAAAATGAAAATGGGATAAAAGGTTAGAAGGGAGGCTGCTGGGAATTTAATGTAGTTACCTTGGTGTAGAGCTCGTGCCCTAGGATTTTATATTTAAATGTATAAATTTTGAAATTAATTAAACATGAGATACGATTATTGCTTATAGATTATAGTTGTAGATTATAAATTATTTATTAATAATCATCTTATAAAAATTTATAAAAAATTTATTAATAACTGTGTTTATAGATTATAATTAATGATTATAGGTTATTCATTAGTATTTTTTTAAATTATAAAATGTGCTTATATTTTTTTAGAAAATTGTTCATTAATAGCAGTAATTATAAATTATCTAACAAAAAGTAAATTAAATTTGAACTATAATTAATTATTAAATATTAATTACAATTATATTGAATTATTTAAATATTAATTATTAGTATACTAAATTAATTATATATTAATTATTAAACATTAATTCTTAATTATTTGTTAATTATTATTTACTTATTGAATTACTAACTATAAATATTACTTTATAACAATAGAATTTTATTATTAATTAATAATTATTAAACAGTAATCTTAACCATTATAAAATTGCTAATAGTTAATTATTTAATAGTAACTATTTAAAATTAATTATTGAAAGTTAGTCATTAAGACTACTACTTATCCATTGTGGTTAATTATAAGTAGTCATTTATGGCTGCTTAATTAAAAACTATTACTTATTTTTAATAGTATGTTTTTTGCATCTGGCTATACCAATTGTAAAAATATATAGTTATTGCAACAGACGAAAACAATTGCTAAAGATTTTTGTTTTTGCAACAGGTTTGGAAGCGCAGTTGCAAATAATATGTTTTTTTGCAACTGTTATGGAGGTGCAGTTGCTAAAAGTATGTCTTTGCAACTGGAAGGAAAACGCATTTGCTAAAAATATGCTTTTTGCAACAGAAAGAAAATGCATGTTGCTAAATCTCATTTATTGCAACTGCTAACAAAAGACTGTTGCTAAATATCAATTAATTGCAACTGCCGTGTTTCTCCAGTTGCAAGTAGTTATTTGCAATAGGGTTACTACTACAAAAGTGGGCATATTCGACACTATTTTTCTGTGGCCCTAAATCAAAAAAGCGTTGTCGTATGCCATTTTTTCAAATAGGCAACACCAGGGGAGCTTGGCATCCGCGACCGTTGCATTAGCCATCTTATGCAACACTATTCGCACATAATGCAACAATATTTAGAGTTTCCTTAAGCATCAGCTGCCAGGTCACGATAGTGAGGCCACATCAGCTTTCCACGTAAGCTACCCACATGTCACATGCCACATCAGCTTTCCACGTCAGTTGCTTACGTGTAAGACGCCACGTCAGCAGTGGGGCCCACGTGTCGTACCCTTGTGGAATTAATGTTATTTTTTAAATGCAACACCATTAATTTGAAATGCAACATCAGAAAAAATTAAATGCAACAGTAGAAAAGATAAATGCTATATAAGAAGAAAGCAAATACGAGGCTTTAATTAAAAATTCTGCAGTACCAGTTTTGTACATAAGAGTGTCTAATAACAAATAACATCAAATCAGATACAACTAATACATCAATAACCCAATTTCGACTGAATACAACAAGAACATAAGAGCTACATGCTTCTATCATAAACCTAAACTGTAATAATAAGCATCATCTGACAAACAATATCAGAACATCAATTCATCTCATCGCCTGAGCAAATCTGCATCCATCTCCTTGCCTTACGTTCAAAACTATAATTACATACAGTACATAGCTAAGCAGTGGAAAAATATATATTGTTTACCGTAGTGTGCAAATATTTCTACAGCAAATGGATCTCCCTTGTTAAAATATAAATGCAGTATATACAGATTCGTAGTAAACAATTCTTATAGTCCACTTATGTAAAACCGAGGGTACTGTGGGAAGAGAAGTAATCTCCGCTGTAACAAAAGATGCCAGCATTAGATAATATGAGAGCAGAGTTAATAATAGAGTAGAGAGTTTGAACTCACAATTCAACATGGCAAGAAGCTCGTGGTTGGAAAGCTATTAAATACATAAGGTGCCATAAATTACCTATTATAGCTGTAGTGGTTTAATTAGTTAACAGAATTGAATTTCTTATGAGCACGTTTCTAATGAAGGGTATTATTAACACGTTTCCAGTATGCTTGTTCCTATTGTGACATAGAAGAGAAGGGAAGTAAACATTTTCTTTCTCTACGGCATAAATGTTGTTTGGCTTGATTATATATTTAAGACATTAGAAAATCAGCTCACACTAACATTAAACTTACAGCTGTATATTATATTCAATTTTAGTTACACTGAAGACCATATACTAACACAACCAAATTTCAGTACTTTGTACATCTGCATGTGCTAGCAAGTACATGCATGGTAAAACACAGCATTTTGAGGTTCATACCAACATGTTGATTTTCTAAAGAGTTAAAGGCAAGAGCAAGTCTAATTCTAATTCATTCCCAAGGGATCAAATCATGTTTTATACTGACAACTCTATCATTAGTCATTCCTGATGTATTGTTTAATCGTGTTAACCATTAAGTAATAGAAGAATTATCGAGGACTGCAAATTTAAACTTAATAGACTTAAGCACAATATAAATTCATGCACTAATTATTAAATAGAAGTTTATAGAAGGATTACCATGTTACTATATTTATGTTGACTGAAAAGAAACCAAGAGTTGTAAGATAAGCTTACTGCCACTGGCGAGAAAGTAAAAGTGACAAAAGCATTAGATGTAAAATTAATGAGTACTGCTGTGCTTTGTCCACGTCCTCTCAAGCGTAAAGGGAAAACTTCAGAGAACAATAACCAACCAATAGGGACAAATGACAACTGCAAAAGACTAATAGCATAGTTGTTTGGTATGAGAAATGCATATCTACACAAGCATCAGATAATGCTTGCAAAACAAGGAAAATTTAGACTGATGCCACAACTTGTCAATTAATCCATGATTTGAGTACTGTCAAGGGGAAAACATAAACAAGTTAAAGAGGGTTATTGGATATGAGGAAAATAGTTGTTGAAAAAGACCAGTACAATACCCAAGGGGATAACTCTTTAAAATAGATTTGTGGTATTATGAACAAATAATTTCTATGCCTCCCCGATATAATCTTTTCATTTTTCCAGTTCCTCTACAAAAAAGCCAAATCTCCCTCATACTCCTTCCTGTTTTAGCCCAGCAACCGTTTCTATAACCCTGCATCGATCTCCAGACTTTCCCACTCTATCTGTCCAGCTTCCATCCTTGGCGCCCCTCTAGCCCGTTACCTTTTCAAATTTAGAATTCTACCCCATCATCATGACCCTAATTGCCTCAAATTTCCAATTTTTATTTGGACATAGCCTATAACATAATTATCTAGTTTGGCGCTACATTGAAAACATGACATCTGGAGTTTATGTTGTCAGTCAGCTGTAAGTTGAATACCTCACTTTCATATAAAACTAAAAGAAAATATAATTATATATACACACTTCATGTAGCATACACATTTAAATGCATGAAAATATACCTCTTCATAGGAAATTCAGCTAACAATCTTCCATATAACAAAGCAGCTATTTTGTGTCGCTATATAGCAAAATAAAATGATTATCACGGTCGAAATCTAGGAGAGCTATATAATTATGCGAAAGAGTTAAATGCTTAATATAAAACTCAAATGATTTCTATAAAGTCATTCATAGAATTTAAGACCATCTGTGACAATTTCTAGCATTTAATATTTGCACTCGTGACAATTTCTGGCATTTAATACGGACTTGATTAATTTCTATGTTGTAAAGAAATTCAACAATCTGTAGCTTGGCTTAAAATTCAAAACAAATACCAATTAAACTTGCTGCATAAATTAAAATTGTTGGACTAACATTCAATACCATAAGAACTTTACGGTTCAAAATTATAAATACAAGGTACTACCAAAGAACGTATAAATATTGTAATTTGATTTTAAATTGCATCATGTTATGAAGAAATACAAGGTACAAAGTATTACCAAAAACTTGTACATCTCAAACTCACACTACAAAGCATAAAGTCAGACATCATTTCGCAGTGTTCATAAACAGAATATCGTTTCCATACTAACAAATTTGGCATTCATAATTCCTATAACACAACACTTCATTATTCACCTGCGAATTCCTATATTCACTATTTGGAGTGCCCATATGAATGAAAAGACTATATTCACTAACAGGATTTAAAGTGGATTACTCATGCATATATACTAGAGATGTACATTTGAAACATATACTAATACATATATGAAACAGATGTATATCTAAAATTCAGTCATGACTACAATCTGAAATTAGTGACATATTCATAGCAGTTTAATGAATCAGCCAATCAACTTTAGCTATACGACAGTTGGCCAAATTCATGACTAAATCGAACCATTGATACCATTGAAAGATATTTGGGTCACATTACATTACAAAAATGGAATACAAACTAAATCGAACAGGATCTTATGCATAAATTTGTAAATTGAGTAAAATCAAAACCATACCTTTTTCGGGCTTGCTAGATTCCACGAAACCAAATTGAAGATGAAGACGTATCAAACCCTAGTGTGAGAAAAAGCCCCCGCCTCTAGAGGTATTCAAAGGAACGCTTTGTAATAACCCGGAAATCTGAGCCAATTTAAAATTTTATTTTGGCAATTTTAGTGAATTTTGAATATTTAAAATGTATTATTTTAAATAATAACGACGAGAAATTTATTTTTGAATAGAATTAGAACGTATATATTTATATAGATCGTCGTTTGGATATAAATATTTATTTTAAATTATAAAAGGAATTGAAAACGGCGCGGTAGTTCGAAAATTCGATTTCAAATTTCAAATGAATGTACAGGATTCAAAATAAACCGAATTTTAGCGAAACCAAAAATATTAGAATCTATTTGAAAATATATTTCCAAAGAATCCGAAAAATTGAAATTTCATAGCATGAATAAATAATTACATCCAGTTGAAAATTCAGAGTAGTTGCTATGGAATTCTAGCCCTTAAAAATGGAAATTTTGCATACGAGCTTCGTTTTTGACGAAACCACTTTTGTTGGATCCGGAATGTCGAATTTTGCTAGATTCCAAAATTCATAATTTTCTGAATCAATATGTGAGCGTGGCAAAGGAAAACGTGTTTTGACAGTTTAAGTCAATTTCGATCGATCAAAAAATGACCATTTTTCAAACGGTCTCGGAATTTGACGAAATTAGTTTTGTTAGAACAGTATTGTCAATACAAAGCTATAAAATATTTTTCGAGAATTTTTAGAGTCCTTATGGGACCCTAGTAAATTGAAATGTGCGTTCAAAATCAATATATATATTTATATTTTGATTTTGACGGAAACTGATCGAAACAGTCGAACTGGCTTACAATACATATCCCATTGTGTTCGGAATAAGGGTAATTAGTTATGAACGACAGTCGGTGGATTTGATTTCGAGGTCAAGATAAAAAGGTGCCTTTTTTAAAATAAAATACAATAATAAATAAATAAACCCTCTCTCTCCCCCTCTATTTACAGTCAACCACCCCCCCCCCCCCCCCCCGTTCATTTAAAAAATTCAAAAGAAATAAAAAAAAATGTCACTTAGGAAAGAAAACTGCGCCCCCAGGCGATTGCCACCACCGCTCCTCCCAAGCCAATCACCGCCGCAACCAGACCCTCCCCCCCTCCATCGCGCTTCTCTCCTCTATCTGATAAATGTCCCAAACCCTATTAAGCCGACCCCGAAACACTGGAAACCGCCGTTGTGGGTCCCCTGAGCCCATGTCGCCACGCCTCCGCTGATGTTCCTCCGACCTGCCGCGCCTCCCCCATGCCATCACCAACACCTCCTCCTCCAATTTACAGTGGGTTTCTAATTTTATATTCATTTATTTGATGATAATAAAAATATAGATTTTGATGATAATAGAAGTAATGATTTCGATGATGATGAAGTTGTGATTTTATGATGATAAAGTTACAATTTTTATGTCATGAAAGTTAGGATTTTTATTTTAGGAAATCTAAAATTTTTAATTATATAAAGGTTTGATTTTTATAAGACAAGATTTTTTTATCTATGTAAACAACGAATAAAGATGAGATTTTTGTTGTATGAATAGCAAGATAAAGAGGGAATTTTTATATGTATGATAGCGGCATAAAGATTTGATTTTTATATTACAGAGATAATAAAAATATTTTTTTATATTATAGAGTTAATAAAGATTTGATTTTTATATTATAGAGATAATAAAGATGTGATTTTTATATAATAGAGAATATAAAGATGCGATTTTGACGTATGTAGTAGAAAAATAAAAGTACGATCGTTAGATATAAAAATGTGATTTTCATCATATATGTAGCAAAGTAAAAATACGATTTTTATCGTTTAAATGGCAATGTAAAGATGTGGTTTTTATATATTCATTAGCGATGGAAAAATGTGATTTTTAACTACGTAGCGCGATTATAAAAATATGAAATTAATTTTAGAAAGATAAAAATATAATCTTTATATAGGAAGTAGCATTGTTAAAAAATATAATTTTAACATATACCGCGTGAAACAGATCTCATTAGCAGCACGACGAAGATTTCCTACATACGAAGAGTCGCGGCGTTTGGTTTAGCTCTTGGTGAGAACTTCTCACTTTTTAATTTATTTTCTAGTTGAAATATATACTAGGATGTAGACAATGCTTAGCAGCACTCGACACCCGTTGTCCACAGACCATGGATGACTTGTTTGTTTAATTGATGTGTTGTAAAAATTGATTGTGTGATGTGGAATGGAATAAAATATTTTATAGTTGAAATATTTCATAGTTAAAAATATAATTTTTAACGTGTATATAAAATAAATATTTATAAAAAATCGGACGATTTGCTTATATACACACATTTGACTGATATTGATTGGGATGATAAATTTTGCACATCGCCCAACTGTACGAATAAAACCTGTGTTTGATTATTTGAAACACCACATGGGTATTGGGATGAAATTGGACATACACTAATCCCAATAATTAGCTGTATGTCGATCGATTGATTGACAGAATGTGTAAGCGTTGAATATTTATATTCAATGCTTATACAGTGTAGAATTCACTCTTGATGATGAATTGCGGTTTTCATTGTTGTTATACACATTTGTTGTGTGAAATACATATAATCAGATTATATGGTAGTTGACTGTTTCTGATTCCAGTCCAAAATTATCGAATATTTTAAAATAATATTCAGTGAATATTGAAATGTGAAGCCGTGTTAAGTAGTTAAACGTCATTTTAACACGAACAGGAATTTTGTCGATTTTTTCATTTTACAATGAATATCGAAGGTGATTTCAAAATATGATATTTTGAAATGATTTGAAATTCGAATTAAATTGAAAAGATTTGAAATTCGAATTAAATTGAAAAGATTTGAAATTCGAATTAAATTGAAAAGATTTGAAATTCGAATTAAACTGAAATAGAATTGAAATCGTTTTGAATTGAATTTAAAACGGATTGAAATTGAATTGAAATCGATTTGAAGTGAATCTAAAACGAATTTATATTGGAAAATTCAATTTTGATTGGAATTCGAGATGGAAGTTGAAATCGTTTTAAAACCGAATTTAAAGCGATTTATAAAATACGCTTTAAATGGAAATCAACGAACTATATATTATATATATTATATATATAATATAATGGCCTGAATAGAATGCGCCGCGCTGCGGCAGTTCGCGAATTTCGACCATTGACTTCGAATGGACACTACGGGAGATCCGACCGTTGGATTCTCCTAAAACTGGAACCGTTGGGTTCGTATCGAAAAGGGCTTTCTAACGAATACAATAAATTAGAAATTTAATGGTTGGATTTGGAATTATGTCCAAATCAAATTTGGAACAGGTCGTTGTAAGTGTAGTTCGATGGCCATTGATGGAAATCGACTGTACAGGCCTTGATAAAATTATTAAAAATATCAATAATTAGTGTAAAATCATAAGAGATTATTTGGAAAGAATTGGGATGAAAAACTCCATATTTGAAAAGATAAAAATAGATTTTTATCAAAGTGAACTAGTTTTGAACTAGAATTATAATTCAATTATTTTTAAATAAATAAATTGGATTTGAAATGGTTTTAAAAATAACCAGAATTGCCAATAAATAAATTGGAATGGATTTGAATCGAATTTGTCTTCGGAATATTTCGATGTTGGATTTCGAGATTATATAGATATTGTTATGGAAATTTGAAAGATATATTTCTATCGTTATTTCCAAAACAATATTTGTTGGTCATAGAATTTGATATTGAATATAAGTCGATTTTTTTTTTTCAGAGCCTTGTATTTAATATCAAATGGGATTTGGGGTTTGTTGTGAATGGTGTCGTCATTAACACTGTTCTTAAACCCAGTTGAGGAAAAGATTAAATCTTTTTATTTAGATTTAATGAAGTATACCAATTAAATAATTTTTAATTGGAATTAAAATGGATTGTGATTTTGGGTTTATCGTGAGCTGTGCTTTAAATGACATTAGTTCTTTAACCCAGTTAAAGATAGGATTTATTTCCTGGATTTGAATAATCATTAAGTAATGAATTTTGGAAATTAAAACTGAATTAGAGTTTTAATGAACCTTTAATTAGATTGAAAAGTGAATTTGATAATTAAAATTATCAAATTCAAGAAATGATCGAGAATGGAGTATCACCAGTTTTGCTCCAGACGATAGTTAAATCTTTAATTAGATTTAAACGTGAAATGGTAATTGAATTTACCGATAACACCGTGGTGTTAGATGTGAAGTATTACCAGTTTTACTTCATGGGATGAATTGGTTGGGATGGGGAAATTAAAACAAATGATTACTTCGGTAAGGTTCGTTAATCCCGACAAGTTTGGATAAACCATAATTTGGTTTGAATTGATATTCAAAGGAAGATTAAAGAATAAATTTAAAGAATTTATCTTTGATAAAATTAATGGGAACCTTTCCCAAAATATAAGAATATTTGAATAAAGGAATATTCTGAATTGGAATGAGGCATATATTGTGTTTGTGTAACACTTGTTTATTATATATGCAAGTTATTCAAAAAGACTGGGTTTATCCCATTCTGAATAACGGATTCGACGAGGTGTCGAGGATGATGGCGGTGGTCGAAGACCGGTGGTCTTCACATCGTTTGGATAATTATTGATGATCTTGATTGGGGTGTACACCCAAGAGGAGGGAATCATTTGGTGATCGTCCAGACGTACTTGGTGATCGAAGGATATGCGAGGAATAAGGATCCTCCAGTTTCGTTCAGACCCCGAACGGACTTGTAAATGGATGTGTGTCTTACATCGGATTTCATTCTGTGTGATTTATATCGGTTGCATAGCGTGAATTGCATGTGTGGCAAGCTAAGATGCAAATGTTGAAGGCTTCTGTTGAAAAGTAGAGTCTTGTGGCTGATGATCAAAGCACGACCTTTGTGGCGTAGCTTTGTGTAGCGTTAATTCGTGATCCTAACACCCCGGTGTGAACCAGAAACGGGAGAAGGACCTCAGGGAGAGCATTCATTTCCTTCTAGCTAGGAATGGTGTTAGTGTTTTACACGGCCGTACATTTTACTTATGTGGATGATGGATTGCGAGGCCCCTCGGTTAGATCGGACGATCCGGGTCCGATGGAGTCATTTGGCTCATTTACACCCCCATAGAGCGGGGAAACGCAGTGTTCAGGCATTTTAATCCACATCGGTGGACCGGCCCTGTAATGATCTTGAAATTTAAAGAATAAAAAATGAATTTATGAAAAAAAAATCAAAAAAAAAATTATTTTATTTTATTTCAAATTTTTAGCGTTCGAGTATTCAGTGTTGCTTATCGGTAGCGCGCAAAGCTGAAAACATGCGTTAAACAGATATTGTCATTAGCGCGTCCGTTGCACAAACCGACGTTACCTTAGATTTCCATATATATATATATGAACGTAAATCCATATACGAAAAAAAATGATGAAATAATAATTTAACAAAAATTTAACGTCCGAGCATTCAGCATTGTCTAACGGTAGCGCGCACAGCTAGAAACGCGCGTTAAACAAATATCGTCTGTTGTATGGCGCTGCGCTAACCGTTCATGTTTTGGTAAATGAGTAAAAAAAAATTATATAAAAATATAAGATAAAAGGTTGTAAACGCATGGAAGGAGTAACGCTGTGCTACTCACGATTGGAACCGCCATGTACCCAGGTTCAAATGTGAAAGGGTTAAAACAACTCTCTTTTAAACAAATTTTAGTGGACACCTGTAGCAAAGTTTTTCCTAAGGTTTACACGTGCCCATTTGTTCCTGCAAACACTCCACGTTGCCTCCTTCTCTTTTACATACTCTCATTTCGTCCCATCTTCTCCACATTTTGCTCCTCCCTTCTTTGCTTCAGTAAGAATTTCGAAAGAAAAAAAGAGAATCCGCACATCATTTTTTCCAGCAAAAGTCACCGAGTTCAGCACCTCACCTCCATCCAACATTAGCTCCGCCTTGTCGCCATCTTGTCCGAGCTCAAACACTGTCCATAAGCAAACCACTCAACTGTCGTGAGTTCTCTTCCCTCATTTTTGCATGCATGAACATCTAAGCCAACATATATAAGTTGCATTAAAAAGTGTGTAAGTGCCTTGCGTGTGTCATACATACATATATATATATATATATATATATATATATATATATATATATATATATATCTGTGTGTGTGTGTGTGTTAGCGTTCATGGGTGTGTTTTTATTATGTGTTTGCATGGAGTTTGCATAGTGCATGCGCATGTTACATTAAAGAAAAAAAAAAGCATGGGGATGGTTTGCAAATACATGTTGTAGGCTTGGGCTCCTTTGTTTTAATAATGGGAATGCATATAACGATGGTTGCCTGAAGGATGAGAGGAAATGGTAGGGACATGCGCAGGATAGGCTTAGAAACATAAGCTTTTGTGGGAGTGAGAATAAATGAGTCTAAAAAAAAAAGAAAAAAAAAAGGAAAAATACGTTGGTTTCATGCATGCATCATGCATTTTGGGTACAAAAGGGTACCCCTTGTACATGCGTTACCCTTGTACATGCGTTACCTTGTTTGCATGTTTACATACATTACTTTGTATAAAAAAAAATTGTTTTCTGCTAAAAAAAAATTAAAAAAAAGGAAAAAGAAAAAAAAAGAAAAACAAAACGAAATTTACCGCATGTAAACTAAAGCGGTATAACCGAAATCTTTTGCATAAGCGTCGCATGGAAATTGATCCGCCAGTCTAAACAAAGATCGTGCCTTTGTTCTAGGTAACGAAGTTCCGCCTTGTAGCCGTTAGCGTCGTTCTGCTCATAACGTGTCTTCTCGCTTTTGCCACGAAAGGTGAGTTTTCTCATGCATGACTAATTTATTATTAAGTGAATTAGAACTTTGAGATGTTGATTTAAATGTTAGGGTGCTCTAGATTGTTTGTTATGGTTGTGCACATGCTACACGTGCACCGTTCATACATGACACTATGAATGTTGTATGATATGTTATGTTATTATTCTCACCATGCAAGTCCCTAGTTAAGAAAAAAAAAACAACGTCACGGGTTGAAATGATAATTACCCGAACCCTGCATATTTGAATCGGTTTGGGATACGGGTTGAAATGATACACACCCGTGATTCGAATATGTTTAAGAACGGATTGAAGTGATAAATATCCGTACCACTTGACCGTAGGTTAGAAAATAATATATGGGCACCGTGGTCAATAAGGTTATTTAAAGATATTATGGCAATTTTTTTGTAAATGGATTGAGATTGGATTTGAATTAATATTATTGAATAAACTTGAACTTCGAAAAAAAATAAAAAAATTCCACCTTACTTGATTTTTGTTAATCTTTCCCTTTAAATAATTTGATTTCTTTAACTATATGGATTTATAATAGTTTTCGTCTATATACATATATATATATATATACATTGTTTTCCACTTAATATATCTATATACTAATTTTCAAACTTAATTTATTTAAACATATATTTATGATTTGTAAACAAAAGCTTTATCCAATCCAGTCTTGTGAATTCAAAGGTTCAAATTTAGGCTTTCAAGTATAAATGACATTTTGAAAAGAGAACTTTATCTCAAATGGTTAATAAAGAATGGTGGTGAATATAGATTCTGAAATCTTAATCAAACTATTGCTAATTGATTTGAGGAAGCGATTTTGGGAAATACTGGAATAAATTGTCTTGCGATATTTGAAAAAAATGATTTTTAAACCAATGGCCACGGTGTGGGAAAATTTGGTAAGCGTTGGTTGTTAAAGAGACCGGAGTCGGTAAGTGGCATACTCTCTGTCAGTACCGATACCACTTTAACAACTGTATACGGGGTGACGTATCCAGAACGAAGCATGATGACTTGAGGCGATTCATGGATTGAAGATGGTGAACGATAACGATATGGCCTTGACCTTCGGGTCATAATTAAATGACTAAAACAGGAGCTATACCGTGACAAATTGAGGTAGCACCTTTGATCGGACACGTTTCTTCGATACCATTTCTATGACTATGTTATGATTTGGGGTACCCCCTTTGATTTGGGAATGTGTTCCGAGGTGGGCGGTAGTGGCTGTTATGCGTTACCACCGATCCGGGAGTGCAATTGGTAGAATCCTACCCTGGTATTACCTAGAGTGCCATGTCATTTACCCTAGCGAGCCCCATACGATTTTGATTTGTATCGTACCTATGGAGTGCCCTCTGATGCCATCCGTGTTAGGTTGGGTTTACGGTACTGTATAGAATACGATACTATAAACGGTGTAAGGGTAAAAATGTAATCTCGCTTATGCTATTTTCATTATTTATACTTTACTGAATATACATTATCATAATAGCGTACTATTATATGTATTAGTTTCACGGATCCTTGGAGGATGAAAATCCCAACATCCTGTAAGTTACTGTACATTTTTATGAACATGTCATTTGTGCTGATTCACTTATATAAGGCTATTAGTCCTGACTCGAGTGTATTGTTTCTTTGACTTTATGCTTGGGTCAGCTTGAGCACCTCAGTTGTTCGTGACGCATTTGGGAGACTTGCATCTTTTGGACCATCTGCAGTTATCAGCTTCTAGTTATCTAAGTTATCCAGGTTACTACTAGTTATCAATATGTACTCTATTTTGTATGAGCTTATGACTCATTATGTACTTATATGTATTATGTATCGCGTATGAACCTATGTACCACTTTGTTCCGCTGCAAGTTACTCTGCTTCTATATATGTGGTTCTGTGTTCTGATTTGCATTTACCTCAATAGTTAAATTAACAATTCACAGTTTTTAGTGATTCAGATCTGACATGAGTGGTTTATTGTCGATTTGAATGGTTTGAAATTGTTGGTCGTTAAAGACCCTGACGATCCAAAGCTCACTCGAGCTCTGACCGGAGACATGGGCTAGATTGTCTCGAAGCGGTGAGGAAGATCCCTTGCCTCGGTTCAAAGATGGAAATCCAACTTCCAATACGTGACTTTGCAGTTTTGATTGTAGAACCTATATTTTGAGGCATAGTGGTATGGGGCATTCATGTCGTCTATGATTGATACTTATGATTGAAATTGTTTTGACACTATACACTTATAATACTATCAAAAAAATCTGTTTTAAACGTATCAAGCATTCTTTGGCTATTATAAGAAAAAACCCTGTCCTCTGGCTTGTGTTGCATTGTGTGATGGGACCTGGGTCTTATAATAGCTTTATTGTTCTTTATTTAGCATTGCGCAGTTGTTTTATGCACTGGTATTCTTGGGAGGAAACCCGTTCCGTGTTATACGGCGTGGTCCCTTGATTTACCTAACTTTAAAATAAAGATTAATAACTGCTTTAGTTCTCACACCAGTCACATGACTGACCTGGAGTTTATTGTTTTAACCTAAACTCTTGGTGCCCCTATTTTCCACACGGGCAGCAAGTAGTTTTGGTTTTGCAGATTTATATTCACAGGATCCTGATTTACAGCTGGAATGATAATCGGAAAGCTCTGTTTCTGTTTATCTCTTTCAGTTGTGTATTGTATTATTTTCCGCTGCTATGTAATGTATTGTAATCTATGATATTTTATGATGTGTAATATTGATTCATACTATGTATATTCTTGTGCTCTGATGTAAATTGTTGTAAGATACAAAGAAATGTTCTTCTGTTTGTGTTCTGATTCGTCTTGTCCTCATTACGATTTGGGTTATGAACGGTCTTGGTTAGTTTAGCGATCGATTAGGTTCGGGCGAAATTCGACTTGTTATAGTGGTATCAGAGCTTTGGTTTACAAAGCTCAAGAACAAGGCACATTAGAACTATATGAAAGAATTCATCAGAGATTGGATTAGTAATATCCAATAAGAATGACTCGTTAGAGATGGGATCAGTAACATCCTAGAACGAGTGTGTAGAGTATATTTTTAAAATGAAAACAATTTTTATTTTGAAAATTTAAATCAATTATTCGTATTTGAACATTTATTTGTACTGAATTTGGACAATCCAATATATAAAGATTTTGCACACACGTCTGATCCACGGGTATTCGAAGTTTTAATATGCTGGATAGATATAGAATCACACTCTAGTAGCCCAGGGATAATTCTGGTGATGCGGCCGTATCATCAGTATTTATGTTCGAGTTTCGAAAGTGGGATATCTATATATTTCCAATTGACTAGTGTGAGAACCAAAATTAGATAGGGCCTATTGTTGTGAATTGGCACCAAAAATGTGATTTTTTGACTATATGTCAAAGTTATGAATTTGAAACGTTAATCAACTAATTGATTGTTGAGTGTGTTGTTTGATTATTGGTTGATTAATTAAAATTTGAACCATATAACCAAATTGATCAAATATTGAACTGTATTGAAATTGTTTGGAATTGCATGCATGCATGTACATATATATATGTGTATCCATTGAACAGGTCATAGCAAGGAGGCTAGAGAAGAGGAATAAAATTGTTTGCCCGACAAATAGGTACATGTTTATTGTATTTCTTGGGTTTTTGATGATTTTATGAGCCGCTTGGCTTTTTCTATTTCTTTTGGATTGATGAGGGCCATGGGAGGCTATTTGAAATATCCCGAAGCTCCCGGGGCAAGGGAGGTTGTGGCGAAGTTTTTCAAAAATTTAGGGTGTTAGCCAAATTTTTCAAAAATTTGAAAAGCTCTTAGAAACTGAAAATTTGAAGAACTTAAGCCGTAATGAAAATAATGAAAGTTGAGTTGATTAGTTAAACAACTTTCGGCTTCGTTCCTTTCGGGGACGAAAAGTTTTAAGTGGGGGAGATTGTAATAACCCGGAAATCTGAGCCAATTTAAAATTTTATTTTGGTAATTTTAGTGAATTTTGAATATTCAAAATGAATAATTTTAAATAATAACGATGAGAAAATTATTTTTGAATAGAATTAAAACGTATATAGTTATATAGATCGTCGTTTGAATATAAATATTTATTTTAAACTATAAAACGAATTGAAAACGGCGCGGTAGTTCGAAAATTCGATTTAAAATTTCGAATGAATGTACAGGGTTCAAAATAAGCCGGATTTTAGCGAAACCAAAAATATTAGAATCTATTTGAAAATATCTTTCCAACAAATCAAAAAAATTGAAATTTCATAGCGGGAATAAAAAGTTACGTCCAGTTGAAAATTCAGAATAGTCGCTATGGAATTCTGGCCCTTAAAAATGGAAATTTTGCAAACGACCTTCGTTTTCGACGAAACCACTTTTGTTGGATCCGGGATGTCGAATTATTGCTAGATTACAAAATTCATAATTTTCTGAATCAATATGTGAGCATGGCAAAGGAAAACGTGTTTTGACAGTTTCACTCAATTTCGATCGACCAGAAAATGATCATTTTTCAAACGGTCTCGGAATTTGGCGAAATTAGTTTTGTTAGAACCGTATCGTAAGTAAAAAGCTAGAAAATATTTTTCAAGAATTTTTAGAGTCCTTATGGGACCTTGGTAAATTGAAATGTGCGTTCAAAATCAATATATATATTTATATTTTTATTTTGATGGAAACTGATCGAAACAGTCGAATGGGCTTACGATACATATCCCATTGTATTCGGAATGGGGGTAATTAATTATGGACGACAGTCGGTGGGTTTGATTTCGAGGTCAAGATAAAAAGGTGCCTTTTTGAAATAAAATAAAATAATAAATAAATAAATAAAACCCTTTCTCTCTCCCCCTCGATTTACAGTCAACCCCCCCCCCCCCCCGTTTATTTTAAAAACTCAAAATAAATTAAAAATACGTCGCTCAGGAAAGAAAACCGCGCCCTCCAGGCAGTTGCCACCACCGCTCCTCCCAAGCCAATCGCCACCGCAACCAGACCCTCCCCCCCTCCATCGCGCTTCTCTCCTCCCTCTGATAAAAGTCCCAAACCCTATGAACCCGACCCCGAAACACTGGAAACCACTGTTGTGGGTCCCCTAAGCCCCTGCCGCCACGCCTCCACTGATGGTCCTCCGACCTACCACGCCTCCCCCATGCCATCACAAACACCTCCTCCTCCAATTAATAGTGAGCTTCTAATTTTACCTTCATTTATTTGATGATAATAAAAATATAGATTTTGATGATAATAAAAGTTATGATTTCGATGATGATGAAGTTGTGATTTTGTGATGATAAAGTTACAATTTTTATGTCATGAAAGTTAGGATTTTTATTTTAGGAAATCTAAGATTTTTAATTAAATAAAGATTTGATTTTTATACGTTCAAAGACAAGATTTTTTTATCTATGTAAACAACGAATAAAGATGAGATTTTTGTTGTATGAATAGCAAGACAAAGAGGGAATTTTCATATGTATGATAGCGGCATAAAGATATGATTTTTATATTATAGAGATAATAAAAATATGATTTTTATATTATAGAGATAATAAAGATTTGATTTTTATATTATAGAGATAATAAAGATGTGATTTTTATATGATAGAGAATATAAAGATGCGATTTTGACATATGTAGTAGAAAAATAAAAGTACGATCGTAAAATATAAAAATGTGATTTTCATCATATATGTAGCAAAGTAAAAATACGATTTTTATCGTTTGAATGGCAATGTAAAGATGTGGTTTTTATATATTCATTAGCGATGGAAAATGTGATTTTTAACTATGTAGCGTGATTATTAAAATATGAAATTATTTTTAGAAAGATAAAAATATAATCTTTATATAGGAAGTAGCATTGTTAAAAACATAATTTTAACATATACCGCTTGAAACAGATCTCGTTAGAAGCACGACGAAGATTTCCTACATACGAAGAGTTGCGGCGTTTTTTTAGCTCTCGGTGAGAACTTCTCACTTTTTAATTTATTTTCTAGTTGAAATATATAATAGGATGCAGACGGTGCTTAGCAGCACCCGACACCCGTCGTCCACAGACCATGGATGACTTGTTTGTTTAATTGATGTGTTGTGAAAATTGATTGTGTGATGTGGAATGGAATAAAATATTTTATAGTTGAAAATATTTTATAGTTAAAATTATAATTGTTAACGTGTATACAAAATAAATATTTATAAACAAATCGGACGATTTGCTTATATACACACATTTGACTGATATTGATTGGGATGATAAATTTTACACATCGCCCAACTGCATGAATAAAACTAGTGTTTGACTGTTTGAAACCCCACACGGGTATTGGGATGAAATTGGACATACACTAATCCAAATAATTAGTTTATGTCGATCGATTGATTGACAGACTGTGTAAGCGTTGAATATTTATATTCAATGCTTATACAGTGTAGAATGCACTCTGGATGATGGATTGCTGTTTTCATTGTTGTTATACACTTTTTTTGTGTGAAATCCATATAATCAGATTATATGGTAATTGACAATGTCTGATTCCAGTCCAGAATTATTGAATATTTTAAAATAATATTCAGTGAATATTGAAATGTGAAGTCGTGTTAAGTTGTTAAACGCCATCTTAACACGAACGGGAATTTTGTCGATTTTTTTCATTTTACAATGAATACCGAAGGTGATTTCAAAATCAGATATTTTGAAATGATTTGAAATTCGAATTAAATTGAAAAGATTTGAAATTCGAATTAAATTTAAAAGATTTGAAATTCGAATTAAATTGAAAAGATTTGAAATTCGAATTAGATTGAAAAGATTTGAAATTCGAATTAAATTGAAATAGAATTGAAATCGTTTTGAATTGAATTTAAAACGGATTGAAATTGAATTGAAATCGATTTGAATTGAAATCGATTTGAAGTGATTCTAAAACGAATTTATATTGGAAAATTCAATTTTGATTTGAATTCGAGATGGAAGTTGAAATCGTTTTGAAACCAAATTTAAAACGATTTATAAAATACGCTTTTAATGGAAATCAACGAAATATATATTATACATATTATATATATAATATAATGGCTTGAATAGAACGCGCCGCGCTGCGGCAGTTCTCGAATTTTGACCATTGATTTCGAATGGACACTACGGGAGATCCGACCGTCGGATTCTCCTAAACCGGAACCGTTGGGTTCGTATTGAAAAGAGCTTTCTAACGAATACAAGAAATTAGAAATTTAACGGTTGGATTTAGAATTATGTCCAAATAAAATTTGGAATAGGTCGTTGTAAGTGCAGTTCGATGGCCATTGATGGAAATCGACTCTACGGGCCTTGATAAAATTATTAAAAATATCAATAATTAGTGTAAAATCATAAGAAATGATTTGGAAAGAATTGGGATGAAAAACTCCATATTTGAAAAGATAAAAATAGATTTTTATCAAATTGAACTAGTTTAGAACTAGAATTACAATTCAATTATTTTTAAATAAATAAATTGGATTTGAAATGGTTTTAAAAATAACCAGAATTTCCAATAAATAAATTAGAAATGGATTTGAATTGAAATTGTCTTCAGAATATTTCGATGTTGGATTTCGAGATTATACAGATATTGTTATGGAAATTTGAAAGATATATTTCTATCGTTATTTCCAATACAATATTTGTTGGTCGTAGAATTTGATATTGAATATAAGTCGATATATTTTCTATTCGGAGCCTTGTATTTAATATCAAATGGGATTTGGGGTTTGTTGTGAATGGTGTCTTCATTAACACTTTTCTTAAACCCAGTTGAGGAAAAGATTATATCTTTTTATTAAGATTTAATGAAGTATACCAATTAAATAATATTTAATTGGAATTGAAATGGATTGTGATTTTGGGTTTATCGTGAGCTGTGTTTTAAATGACATTAGTTCTTTAACCCAGTTAAAGATAGGATTTATTTCCTGAATTTGAATAATCATTAAGTAATGATTTTTGGAAATTAAAAATGAATTAGATTTTTAATGAACCTTTAATTAGATTGAAAAGTGAATTTGGTAATTAAAATTATCAAATTCAAGAAATGATCAAGAATGGAGTGTCACCAGATTTGCTCTAGACGATAGTTAAATCTTTAATTATATTTAAACGTGAAATGGTAATTGAATTTACCGATAACACCATGGTGTTAGATGTGAAGTATTACCAGTTTTACTTCATGGGATTAATAGGTTGGGATGGGGAAATTAAAACAAATGATTACTTTGGTAAGGTTCGTTAATCCCGACTAGTTTGGCTAAATCATAATTTTGTTTGAATTGATATTCAAAGGAAGATTAAAGAATAAATTTAAAGAATTTATCTTCAATAAAATTAATGGGAATCTTTCCCAAATTATAAGAATATTTGAATAAAGGAATATTCTGAATTGGAATGAGGCGTATATTGTGTTTGTGTAACACTTGTTTATTATATACGCGATTTATTCAGAAAAACTGGGTTTATCCCTTTTGAATAGCGGAT
Source organism: Allium sativum (assembly GCA_030737875.1). Classification (NCBI taxonomy): domain Eukaryota; kingdom Viridiplantae; phylum Streptophyta; class Magnoliopsida; order Asparagales; family Amaryllidaceae; genus Allium; species Allium sativum. The sequence goes on along the minus strand of CM060923.1, from coordinate 413,757,183 downwards.
TCGACGAGGTGTCGAGGATGAAGGCGGTGGACGAAGACAGGAGGTCTTCACATCGTTTGGATAATTACTGATGATCTTGATTGGGCTGTACACCCAAGAGGAGGGAATCAGTTGGTGATCGTCCAAACGTACTTGGAGATCGAAGGATATGCGAGGAATAAGGTTCCTCTGGTTTCGTTCAGACCTAGAACAGACTTGTAAATGGATGTGCGTCTGACATCAGATTTAATTCTGTGTGATTGATATCGGTTGCATAGCGTGAATTGCCTGTGTGGCATGCTAAGATGCAAATGATCAAGGCTTCTGTTGAAAAGCAGAGTCTTGTGGTTGATGATCAAAGCCCGGCCTTTGTGGCGTAGCTTTGTGTAGCATTGATTCACGAGCCTCACGCCCCGGTGTGAACCAGAAACGGGAGAAGGACTTCAGGGAGGGCACGCGCTTCCTTCAAGCTAGGAGTGGTGTCAGTATTTTGCACGGCCTGACATTTTACTTATGTGGATGATGGATTGCGAGGCGCCTCGGTTAGATCGGACGAACCGGGTCCGATGGAGTCATTTGGCTCATTTACGCCCCATAGGGCGGGGAAATGCAATGTTCAGGCATTTTAATCCACATCGATGGACCGGCCCTGACGATCCAAAGGTCACTCGAGCTCTGACCGGAGACATGGGCTAGATTGTCTCGAAGCGGTGAGGACGATCCCTTGCCTCGGTTCACAGATGGAAATCCAACTTCCAACACGTGACTTTGCGGTTTTGATTGTAGAATCTATATTTGGCGGCATAGTGGTATGGGGCATTCATGTCGTCTATGATTGGTACTTATGATTGAAATTGTTTTGACACTATACACTTATAATACTATCAAAATAATCCGTTTCAAACATATCAAGAATTCTTTGGCTATTATAAGGTAAAACCCTATCCTCCGGTTTGTGTTACATTGTGTGATGGGACCTGGGTCTTATAATAGCTTCATTGTTCTTTATTTAGCATTGCGATGTTGTTTTATGCACTGGTATTCTTGGGAGGAAACCCATTCGGTTTTATACGGCGTGGTCCCTTGATTTACCTAACTTTAAAATAAAGATTAATAATTGTTTTAGTTCTCACACGAGTCACATGACTGACCTGGAGTTTATTGTTTTAACCTAAAGTCTTGGTGCCCCTATTTTCTACACGGGCAGCTAGTAGTTTTGGTTTTGCAGATTTATATTCACAGGATCCTGATTTACAGCTGGAATGATACTCGGAAAGCTCTGTATCCGTTTATCTCTTTCAGTTATGTATTGTATTATTTTCCGCTGCTATGTAATGTATTGTATTGTAATCTATGATATTTTATGATGTGTAATATTGATTTATACTCTGCATACTCTTGTGCTCTGATGTAAATTGTTGTAAGATACAATGAAATGTTCTTCTGTTTGTGTTATGATTCGTCTTGTCCTTATTACGATTCGGGTTATGAACGGTCTTGGTTGGTTTAGCGACCGATTAGGTCCGGGCGAAATTCGACTTGTTACACGCTTTCTCTTCGAACCGATTGAAGAGAAGAATGCTCTCTCTTGGATCCGATCGAAGAGAAAAAGAGAGAACAAGGTGCTAGCCGACATTCTTTTCGGAATTTAATTGAAAAAGGACTTAAGTTTTTGAACGGACCTAATAAACTTCTCAAAATTGTAATCATACGTATATCTTAAGGGAACGCGTAGCCCTTCTTTATCAAATGAAGTGAAAAGAAGTTTCGCGGTAATGAAAATATTAGCGGGAAATAAAGGAAGGTAACGCAGATTGATCAAGATGGATCAACGGGTGTGATTTTTCATTTATGAGGGAAAAGATTGATGAGGTGTACTTTTAACTGGTGTAAAGCAACGCTTTGAACTCAAAACACTAGAATTCCCACCGCAACAGTGCATTCACATATAATGCAACAACATATGAATATTGTTGCAGAAGATCAAAGAAAGCATAGCTTTTGCCACACTTTTCATGCAACAGACACAAATTAGTGTCGAATATGCCCACTTTTGTAGTAGTGGGTGTTTTTCCTGTAGTGTCACCCGAAACCCGTCCACCTCCTCGAAAACGGTGAAATACGAAAATGATTATATCACCGTTTCTGGTGATTTCCAGCCACCACAAACGACCATTGGCCACTAGATTTTGCCAGAAGGTTGGCCTCAAAACGATCTTCAACTTTGTGGTTGACGACTTTCGCCAATTCCTTACGGACTGAGAGCTAAAAATTAATGTTTGAAAATGGACTAAAATGGGTTTGACAACTTCTATGGCATGCCAAACATGGGTGGATCACTCATTTTTGGTTGATCAACAAATGTTGATCGCCATTTTCTGGGTGATTGGCCTAGATATGAAATTTAGGCAAGACACTTGAACTTTGGCCAACTCCAGGGATACGAAGTGGTAGTCGAAGAACCTCAAGATAGGCGAAGCCGAGCTATGGGTAGAGTGTTTATATATAGGAGAATTGTAATTTTTTATTATAAAGTGATTAGCGATATTTTATTGAAAACGACTAGAGATATTTTATTATTCGATTATTTACTTCATTTGTGCCTATTGTCATTTTTGATCGATGTTTATCGATTCATGTGATCACATATGAACTCCGATCGCGATGAAAATGAACATCATGCTATGGTTCGACATTCCAGACCTAATGAAACTTGTTTCGTCGAGATCAGAGTCTGTTTGCACGAATAGCCACTACAACAAAAAGACCTTTTTATGACGTTTAAAAACCATCATAAAAATTTTCTATGATGATTCTATAAATGTCATATATCAACATGTCATTAAAAGTCTGGTAGATATTATAACGTGCAATTCTTGCAATAGAAAACGCACTTTTTTGTCATCTTAAACAGGCGATATTGGTGCAACTGCTTTTCTACAGCCTCTGAAGCATGCTATGGAAAGTTTTTGTGATGCATCCAAACGCTATGGAAACATCATTTAAAAGGGTATATATGTTGGCATTCCTTGTTGTTATGGCATATAAACAAGCTATTGAAAATTTTTATGATGCATGGAAACATGCTATGGAAAATTCACTACTATTTTCTACAACATCGTTTTGTTTGTAACGACCCTGAAATCAACGCCCATTTGAGTAGACTAATATCCCTCATATTCAACTCAAAGTGCACGAAAATTTAGATCATTAATAGAAAGAAATAAGAGGATGAGAAAGATAAGATAGAACTAATAGAATAGAAGAAGAAGAAGAAGACAGCTGAAAATAATCAGAGTAAACACGAATCTCACAGCGGAATGAATAAAATATATTATATAACATAACTTTGAAATAAAAATCTGTTTTGTATATCCATGCCATTATCAGAGTACAATACAACATATCACAACGGAAATAATCTCTAAATACTAACGATGAAGCCTTCTGCTTTTAGCTCCTCCAAGTGTATCTGTAAAAGCCTGAAACACTTGACTGTCCGTACAAATTTGGGCACCCAAGAATTTAGGGAAAACAAACAAAATAAACTCTGGGTCAGTCATGGGACTAGTGTGAGTAAATTCCAATCATACGGTTTAACTTTGAAATCCTTTTGAAACAAAAGGATAATAGTAAGACCAACCCACACATAAGCATGGACAGTTTTTACCTTACTATAACCCAAAACACTTTGATATCAAAATCCAGTGATATTATAATAATGTCTAGTCAAGTAAATAACCAAATAGTAGAACGCTTGCATCTCACGCTCTGCATACATATTATAAAATCAAAAACCGCAGGGCGCTTATTGGAGATTGGATTCCAACTATGAAAAGGTATGGGACCACCTTCCGATGATGTATATCTAGAGGAAAATACACCTGGGTTCAACAAGAACGTCTTGCAACCCGGCCCACACATGACCGACCACTCATTTCTCTTGAGTGCATCGAATGTATATCACCAACGGTTAGGCTCAAACCACCGTTTCCGAATGGGCAGAATCGATAGTGTAAGAAACAAAAGGAATTTCTCTAGATAGGTGATTATACACCCTAATGGGAGCGACCCACATAGCCATGTTGCCTGCCCGATTTTTGTCATTTCTCGGTTGTGAAGCTTGAGGCTACGCCTATCCTTTAGAACATCTGGCCACCATACACTTTGAATGTCACATCGTCAAACCCATCAAATCACTAGTTGATCTTCCCAAAAATATTACGGGTATAAAAGCTAAGAGAAATGAATTTCTCCGCCACTAGACGCAATAGCTTGAAAAGATCGTCTTTTGTGACCGTTAGGAATACTCTGTCAGACATTCGTCCATACTAGTTGTCCTGGGACTGGACAAACATAACAGCTCTTGAATTTCACTCCGTCTTCGATTTGTCTTCATCACTGCCTAATTCGCAACGCTTATGCCTATACGGAGTGGTTCTCGGATAGTAAATCCAACCGGTCTCTCCGTATTGACAACGATGGTCAAAACACTTCGATAGTCGGTTATTTAACTATCAAATTAAAAACAAACATTCATAACTAACATCACACAATCACGAGCACTTTAATTTAACATTCGTTCTTATATTTCTTTGGACAAATGTCGTTACTTATTACTTTAGAATAAGTGGATTTCAAAACAAACTGGTTTTCATTTCCTACGGAGTAGGGCCATATATAAAAATGACACTTAAGCTTGGTCAACAACGCTAATTTATCGTTATAGTTCAAAAACTCATCATACGCTGTAATATTCTCCTTTATAACTAATCTCGACAGAACAGTCACGCTTAAACCTAGTCAACAGCGTTATTTTATCGCTATAGTTCAAAACTTGCAACACGCTGCTATATTCCACTTTATACTAATCTCAACACTTCTTTCCGTTACAAAAATCTTGACAACTCTTTCAGTTACAAAAATTCTGACATCTTTTTCTGTTACAAAAATCTTGACCTCTTTAATTCAATAACATTTTAAATGAGGTCCACTTAAGAAACAATTATTTTATTAACAAATATTTTACTTTACAAAATGAACTATAAAATACCACTTTATAATAGAATTCCTATTACAGTTTAAAGCTTCACTTTACTTAACTAATTTTTTTTTAATAATCGACTTCGTTGATTTGCCCGATGGACAATCGACTGTCGCTATTTCTTAATCGATATCGTCTATTTATTAAATCAACATAACATTGAATTTCCATTCAACACGGTTCAAACAGTGCATATAAAACGAACAAACAGTACATATAAATATTGAGGAACCCGGTTGGATTCCTCCAACCGGTTTCCGCATCCACAGATGTTAGTCAAACAATTATCACTGATTCCATACTAGGGAATATTATAATCGATGGAATTAGTATCCAACCGGTGATGTGTATATATGCAACGATATATAATATTTCAACCAATTTAACCATAATCTGCCTAAACAACCATCACACAGCATTCAACCATTATATAAAATACAATTAAAATATTTTAAATGAAACAAAGTTAGTGAATTTTCTCACCTTGCGCGTTAACCGTTAAATAACGATTTGCGTTGGTCGATCGTAACTGCGTTTTGCCTCGTCCGTCCCAATTCCATAATCCAGTCGTGCTTCAAATTGTTCTAAACCAGCTCATAACATAGCCAGCTTCAGTACGATCCCAAAGTGATGGACGGATTTGAAATATTATTTCGGCCCACTCGAAAACAGATCCACCCCCTTTATCTTATTTTCTTCTTTCTCGAATGCAGACACAGACTCACCACTGCAATGTTGTACTCTCCCCATCCACTTAACGTTGTATGTGCGCACCTTTTTCTTTTTACTTTTATCATCAAAACTCCAGGCCCAAAGCCCACAATGAACAAGCATCGTTGGCCCTCTTCTTCTCCCATACTTCTTCTTCCTTTATCAGTTAACACAACTCCTTTTAATTTCCTGCCACTCTACAAACATGTCTCCAACGAAATGAACTAATAGCCCACCCTTTCTTCTTTATTCCTTCCTTCTCCAATAACTTCTCCACTGTACAAGTGTCAGCGCATGGACATACTTTCCAACCACCGCACAAATTTTGAAAGGGCTCGAACTCATCCATGATGTGGTCACTCCCCCCACGTTAAATAATAATACTCACACCATATTCTACCCGTTTGATCATTACACTTCATTAGTTATAAAACACCATCCCAAACTCAAAGATAGCCTGACTTGCACCTCGCCCTGTCTTCATGAGTTGCGTCCTTTCCACCCTAGCCTGCTTCAACATAGTGCAACTCCAGCCCACCGAGACGCGACACCACTTTACTTTCCTCAACAAACTCCCCTCATGTCAGGACTGTTTTTAACGGCCTAGTCTTCTTGCGTGAATCCCTGACGATTTCCTACTGCATGAGCCCGACAGTCACCATCCCCCTTTGTGATGACCCCAGTCCGCTCCCTTCACATCATCAGATCTAACTCCCCTTTTGATTCTTGAACACGAGATGAAAAATAAAAAGAAGAAGAAGCTGCCTTTATATAGATGAAGAGAGCCTTGGCTCCCACGTATTAAGCGTATAGGGTAAGGGGTAGGTTGGTACCATGGCATGTGCTTTCTACGTTGATTAGAGATAGACCTTTGCAATGGAATGACTTATCCACTGCCATTTCTAAGTTGCGTGATGTATATATACAGTGAATCAAATGCTTCAAGGCTAAGCAACTGTGTCCAGCGTCCTTGGTATGCACGCTCTCATTGGGGTATGAAGCAGCCGAAATCTATTGGTTTGCAGAATATAATTTTTCTTAAGCGTTAAGTACTAGGGAGTCTATGTCTGCACTGAATTGTCTTGTCTAGTTTTAGAGTAGGATACGAATTTAAAACAAGTTGTATACGTGCTTACTTATGGCAGTACTGTGTGAAAAGAAGGTGTAGAGTACCTTAGCAATGAAGGCAACAATTATACTCTATATTATATTTTTATTGCTTACGTTTTCTTATTACCGTACTGCGTTTGATATGAACATACGGGAAAGTCAATGCTTAGCTTAGAGTAGTTTATATATTCGAAAAGTAACCTGTGTATTTTGTACCATTGTAAAGCTGCGTGATGTATGCCGGGATATAACCATTTAAGCTAAGTGATAAGATTGTGGTAAGCTTAACTGGCAACTATACATTCAAGTTTTGGATTGGATCATATCATTCACGCATGGAGGAATATGCTTCCTCTTGTTCATTCTTTGGAAAAGAAACAAAGTGGCGTGCAACAGTAGGCTTTTGGGCATGGGCGATTAGCTTCAGGGATTTTCTAACAGATTTCAAAGCTTCACATGAAAGAAATGTAAATATATTATTTTATGGTTTAAAATTTTAGCATAACGTGTTACATACGGTTTCGTTCATGTCTAAGCTACTACGGACAGAAATAAGAATACGGTCGTGTCCAGCGAGGTACCACGATCCCAAAAATATAATAATATCGGTAGGTTAACTCATATTTTGAAACCCCAAATATTGATATAGGGTGCCAAATACTCCAAATAAAAAGTTGCGTATTTAATTAATTAAAAATTACAGTAAAATCCTAAAAATTAAATTATCACTACGTCTCAAAAGAACATTGTCTAAATTCGAAACCGATATGCAGTTATTTCAAATAAACCGTTACGGTCGATGAACGATTTTATAGCGACTATTTGAAAATTTGATTTGGATATAACTCGCAATCTACAACGTGAAATCTTGATTTTTGACTTCTGTTAGAAATATACAGTTCAACAGATTTCAACGTTTTTTGTTTCGCAAAAATCCGATTTAAAATGGGTTCTATATACTCTGGTGAAGTTCAGAACGTTAAATTACGAACTGCAGCGATATTACGGGCTCGATTATAATTAATATATATTCTTATACGTTCAACTCCGTTATTAATTAATATATAAATCCCCTTGTATTATAAATTCAATATTTAAACTGATCTAAATACCGATAAAAATGCGGGACGTTACATTCCTTCCCCCTTAAAATAATTTCGTCCTCGAAATTGCTAAGAAGTGGGGATGCTCTAATTCTAACTTCTCACAACCTGCTTGGTTGAAATTTCATACTTCACATCCCCATAACTCAATCCTTGCGTCGAATCTTTTGTCCTTATATGAATAATTCTCTTATACTCAAGCCCTATTTCATTTCAACTTCCAGTTCCATCTCACTTCCAAATTCTTGGTCAACAATCCAATTCCATTACCAAACTCGGTTCTAATCCAATATCCCATTTCACAAATTCACTTACCTTACCAAGTTTAATTCTAATCCAATTTCATTCAACTTCGTTAAATTTCTATTTATTTACTTCATAAGTTAATTTTAAATTTCAAAGTTCAAATTCCTAAGAGTTTTATTTCAAATCAGTTTGAAATAATATATATATATATATATATATATATATATATATATATATATATATATATTCATAACATAGCAATTCAAAATATTTGAATTTGCGAACAACTTATTTCAAACAAAATCTTTGGTAATAATCCTTTACTTAGAAACTCGAAAATGAACACCGATAATGCCGCGGTTCATCATCGGAATTATTTTCCAGCCATCAAAGTGAGTTCGATACTATATCAATATCAAAACTTAATTTCAAACACTTTTATTTGAAAATTACTTCAAAATATCTTTCACAACACTTGGAAAACAAATTCAAATCTCCCAGGATTTTAAAATTCCCATATATTTAATCCAAACATTATCTCCAACTCTTTCCAAGTTTCTTGGGTTCTATTTCCAATTCTGGTTTTAAATTTAGATTTTATTTTATCTAATTTTATACGAATTCTGATTGGTTATTGATAACCATTTCACTTTATAATCTTATTTGATTATAATATCATCCAACACATCTATACATATTCTAATAATCTCAAAATATATACTTCTTTTTATATCAAAATATATTTTGCGTAAGATTATTTCATTTACCCTCTTTTTAAAACATACTGTGTCGAATTACTTTGTTCAAGAGTTTAGAAACACCTATCGATACAGTTTGCAATCCAGTATCGACCAGAATTCAAAACCACCCGCCAAACCAATCAACACAATATAAAACAATTTTTATATCAATTTACAAGTACGCGCTCATATCTATACACTCAAACTCAATCTAGAGTATTACTAACTCCATCTCTACTGAGTTACGCCACAGAGCCAAGGTAATCACTTAACCTTCAGCTCTGATACCAACTGTAACAACCCTGAAATCCATGCCCATTTGAGCTGACTAATATCCCACATATTCAACTCGAAGTGCATGAAAATTCAGATCATTAATAGAAAGAAATAAGAGGATGAGAAAGATAAGATAGAACGCATAGAATAGAAGAAGAAGAAGAAGACAACTAAACATAATCAGAGTAAACACGAATCTAACAGCGGAACGAATAAAATATACTATATAACATAACTTTGAAATACAAATCTGTTTTGTATATCCATGCCATTATCAGAGTACAATACATCATATTACAGCGGAAATAGTCTCTAAATACTAACGGTGAAGCCTTCTGCTTTTAGCTCCTCCAAGTGTATCTATAAAAGCCTGAAACACTTGACTGTCCGTACAAATTTGGGCACCCAAGAGTTTAGGGAAAACAAAGAAAATAAACTCTGGGTCAGTCATGGGACTGGTGTGAGTAAATTCCAATCATATGGTTTAACTTTGAAATCCTTTTGAAACAAAAGAATAATAGTAAGAACAACACACACATAAACATGGACGGTTTTTACCATACTATAACCCAAAACACTTTGGTATCAAAATCCAGTGATATTATAATAATGTCTAATCAAGTAAATAACCAAATAGTAGAACTCTTGCATCTCACGCTCTACATACATAGTATAAAATCAAAAACCGCAGGGCGCTTATTGGAGATTGGATTCCAACTATGACAAGGTATGGGACTACCTTCCGATGATGTATCTCTAGAGGAAAATACACCTGGGTTCAACAAGAACGTCTGGCAACCCGGCCCACACATGACCGACCACTCATTTCTCTTTAGTGTATCGAATGTATATCACCAACGGTTGGGCTCAAACCACCATTCCCGAAGGGGCAGAATCGATAGAGTAAGAAACAAAAGGAATTTCTCTAGATAGGTGATTATACACCCTAATGGGAGCGACCCACATAGCCAAGCGGCCTGCCCGATTTTTGTCATTTCCCGGTTGTGAAGCTTGAGGCTACGCCTATCCTTTAGAACATCTGGCCACCATACACTTTGAATGTCACATCGTCAAACCCATCAAATCACTAGTTGATCTTCCCAAAAATATTATGGGTATAAAAGCTAAGAGAAACGAATTTCTCCGCCACCAGACGTAATACCTTGAAAATATCGTCATATGTGACCGTTATGAATAATCTGTCAGATATTCGTCCATACAAGTAGTCCTGGGACTGGACAAACATAACAGCTCTTGAATTTCACTCCTTCTTCGATTTGTCTTCAGCACAATCTAATTCGCAACGCTTATGCCTATACGGAGTGGTTCTCGGATAATAAATCCAACCGGTCTCTCCGTATTGACAACGATGGTCAAAACACTTCGATAGTCGGTTATTTAACTATCGAAGTAAAAACAAACATTCATAACTAACATCACACAATCACGAGCACTTTTATTTAACATTCGTTCTTATATTTCTTTGGACAAACGTCGTTACTTATTACTTTAGAATAAGAGGATTTCAAACCAAACTGGTTTTCATTTCCTACGGAGTAGCACTATATATAAAAATCACACTTAAGCTTGGTCAACAATGCTAATTTGTCGTTATAGTCCAATAACTTGTCATACGCTGTAATATTCTCCTTTATAACTAATCTCGACTGAACAGTCACGCTTAAACCTAGTCAACAGCATTATTTTATCGCTATAGTTCAAAACTTGCAACACGCTGCTATATTCCACTTTGTACTAATCTCGACACTTCTTTCCGTTACAAAAATCTTGACATCTCGTTCCGTTACAAAAATCTTGACATCTATTTTTGTTATAAAAATCTTGACATCTTTAATTCAATAACATTTTAAATGAGGTCCACTTAAGAAACAATTGGTTAATTAAAAAGTATTTTACTTTACAAAATGAACTATAAAATACCAGTTTATAATAGAATTCCTATTAAAGTTTAAAGCTCCACTTTACTTAACTAATTTTTTTATAATCGACTTCGTTGATTTGCCTGACGGCCAATCAACTTCTTAATAAAATGGGTTTATGGTTGACTGTCGCTATTTCTTAATCGATATCGTCTATTTATTAAATCCACATAACGTTGAATTTCCATTCAACACGGTTCAAACAGTGCATATAAAACAAACAAATAGTACATATAAATATTGAGGAATCCGGTTGGATTCCTCCAACCGGTTTCCACATCCACAGATGTTAGTCAAACAATTATCACTAATTCCATACTAGGGAATATTATAATCGACGGAATCAATATCCAACAGGTGATGTGTATATATGCAACGATATATAATATTTCAACCAATTTAACCATAATCTGCCTAAACAACCATCACACAGCATTCAACCATTATTTAAAATATAATTAAAATATTTTAAATAAAACAAAGTTAGTGAATTTTCTCACCTTGTACGTTAACCGTTAAATAACGATTTGCGTCGGTCGATCGTAACGGCGTTTTGCCCCGTCCGTCCCAATTCCATAATCCAGCCGTGCTTCAAATTGTTCTAAACCAGCTCATAGCATACCCAGCTTCAGTACGATCCCAAAGTGATGGACGGATTTGAAATCTTATTTCGGCCCACTCGAAAACAGATCCACCCCCTTTATCTTATTTTTTTCTTTCACGAATGCAGACATAGACTCACCACTGCTATGCTGTACTCTCCCCATCCACCTAACATTGTGTGTGCGCACCTTTTTCTTTTTACTTTTATCATCAAAACTCCAAGCCCAAAGACCATAATGAACAATCATCGTCGGCCCCCTTCTTCTCCCATACTTCTTCTTCCTTTATCAGTTAACACAATTCCTTTTAATTTCCTGCCACTCTACAAATATGTCCCCAACGAAATGAACTAATAGCCTACCCTTTCTTCTTTATTCCTTCCTTCTCCTATAACTTCTCCACTGCACAAGTGTTAGCGCATGGACATACTTTCCAACCACCGCACAAATTCTGAAAGGGCTCTAACTCATCCATGCCGTGGTCACTCACCCCACGTTAAATAATATTACTCACACCATCTTCTACCCGTTTGATCATTACACTTCATTAGTTATAAAATACCATCCCAAACTCAAAGATAGCCTGACTTGCACCTCGCCCAATCTTCATGAGCTGCTTCCTTTCCACTCTAGCCTGCTTCGACACAGTGCAACTCTAGCCCACCGAGACGCGACACCACTTTACTTACCTCAACAAACTCCCCTCATGTCAGGACTGTTTTTAACGGCCTAGTCTTCTTGCGTGAATCCCTGATGATTTCCTACTGCACGAGCCCGACAGTCACCATCCCCCTTTGTGATGACCCCAGTCCGCTCCCTTCACATCATCAGATCTAACTCCCCTTTTGATTCTTGAACACGTGATGAAAAATAAAAAGAAGAAGAAGCTGCCTTTATATAGATGAAGAGAGCCTTGGCTCCCACGTCTTAAGCGTATAGGGTAAGGGGTAGGCTGGTACCATGGCATGTGCTTTCTACGTTGATTAGAGATAGACCTTTGCAATGGAATGACTTATCCACTGCCATTTCTAAGTTGCGTGATGCATATATACAGTGAATCAAATGCTTCAAGGCTAAGCAACTGTGTCCAGCGTCCTTGGTATGCACGCTCTCATTGGGGTATGAAGCAGCCGAAATCTAATTGTTTGCAGAATATAATTTTTCTTAAGCGTTAAGTACTAGGGAGTGTATGTCTGCACTGAATTGTCTTGTCTAGTTTTAGAGTAGGATACGAATTTAAAACAGGTTGTATACGTGCTTACTTATGGCAGTACTGTGTGAAAAGAAGGTGTAGAATACCTTAGCAATGAAGGCAACAATTATACTCTATATTATATTTTTATTGCTTACGTTTTCTTATTACCGTACTGCGTTTGATATGAACATACGGGAAAGTCAATGCTTAGCTTAGAGTAGTTTATATTTTCGAAAAGTAACCTGTGTATTTTGTACCATTGTAAAGCTGCGTGATGTATGCCGGGATATAACCATTTAAGCTAAGTGATAAGATTGTGGTAAGCTTAACTGGCAACTATACATTCAAGTTTTGGATTGGATCATATCATTCACGCATGGAGGAATATGCTTCCTCTTGTTCATTCTTTGGAAAAGAAACAAAGTGGCGTGCAACAGTAGGCTTTTGGGCATGGGCGATTAGCTTCAGGGATTTTCTAACAGTTTTCAAAGCTTCACATGAAAGAAATGTAAATATATTATTTTATGGTTTAAAATTTTAGCATAACGTGTTACATACGGTTTCGTTCATGTCTAAGCTACTACAGACAGAAATAAGAATACGGTCGTGTCCAGCGACGTACCACGATCCCAAAAATATAATAATATCGGTAGGTTAACACATATTTTGAAACCCCAAATATTGATATAGGGTGCCAAATACTCCAAATAAAAAGTTGCGTATTTAATTAATTAAAAATTACAGTAAAATTCTAAAAATTAAATTATCACTACGTCTCAAAAGAACATTGTCTAAATTCGAAACCGATATGCAGTTATTTCAAATAAACTGTTACGGTCGATGAACGATTTTATAGCGACTATTTGAAAATTTGATTTGGATATAACTCGTAATCTACAACGCGAAATCTTGATTTGTCACTTCTGTTAGAAAGATACAATTCAACAGATTCCAATGTTTCTTGTTTCGCAGAAATCCGGTTTAAAATGGGTTCTATATACTCTGTTGAAGTTCAGAACATTAAATTACGAACTACAGCGATATTACGGGCTCGATTATAATTAATACATATTCTTATACGTTCAACTCCGTTATTAATGAATATATAAATCCCCTTATATTATAAATTCAATATTTAAACTGATCTAAATACCGATAAAAATGCGGGACGTTACATTATTGCTATAAAAAACATTCAAAACATTCTATTGCAACATTTCGCTGCCATAACATTCAAGGTTTACAATATCTATTTCTAGTAATATATTATAACAATTCAAAAAAAAACCATCTTTGTCACATTAATCTAAGTACACTAAATGAAGTCATAAGCCAAATCACAAAATATATATACCCATAATATTTCATGCATGATAAATTCAAACATAAATATTGACAATACATACGTCTATATCAAACCAAAACAATACGTACTAAAAATATTCATGAACGTCGACAACTAATATCACAAGCACGGTCCAACACCAATCCCCTTGCTCCACGTGACTGACCACCCCCATGCAATCCCCTATTACTTCTTCACCACCAACATCTCCTCTAGACCATCAACAGCACATCCTCCAACATTCAAGCAAAGCCATTCTTCCCTTACTACCTAAAAAAATAAATGAAAAATGATAGAGAAGCGCTCAGTTTCAAGAAAATTACTCATTTTGTCAAAAATAATATATGCAAAATGACAGATTAAATAAACAAATTATAAATAATATATGCATAAATGACAAAATGAGTATTTTTATTCAAACAAGCCTGCAATAAAAGTATAACATCTTGTTTTTTTAATGGAACTTGCAAAGTTTTTACATGCATAGCCAATAAGAATACGGTATAGATTAATTACCTATAAATATAGTAAATGGCTATTTTTATCTTTTCATGGAAAGGATTATGCAATTTTAATCTCCTTTGCTCTAAATTATCAAATAGGTTTGTCATTATGAACCAACAAAAGATTTGAGTTTTGACTAGTCTATTATTGAAGCATATCCTTAAAACTAAAATCAGTGTTTTTCATTGGTTTCCACAAGAATGTCGCCCACTACAGTTTATTTTGGCCCCTAGGGTATTTCATTCATTTCTTGTGTTTACTAAAAAATGAAGATAATATTAAAAGTGCAATTAAAAAGTCATAATGGTGTAAATGCAGCTTATAAGGCTTGTCATAAGTCAATATGCACAAATTAGATAGGCTTTCATTAGTCAAAGCTTGTAAACTCACGGAAATATGAGAAGAGGAATATATTTAAAAACCCTTCATATCCAAGGGTCCATTTAGTTTTTGTTTTCCATCCAAGAAAATGTGCAAGGCACAATTTTTAGAGAGATA
This sequence comes from Allium sativum, assembly GCA_030737875.1. NCBI lineage: Eukaryota > Viridiplantae > Streptophyta > Magnoliopsida > Asparagales > Amaryllidaceae > Allium > Allium sativum. The sequence goes on along the minus strand of CM060923.1, from coordinate 413,741,890 downwards.
ACCAATTTGACAACATTTCTTCATGTTGAATGCCTACTTTGTTAAAGCCACAAATGGAATCAATTTCTATTGGCTGATCCAAAATCCTTGGAATAAAATATTCAAAACTAAAATGAGTATGGAGTAATAAAGTTCATAGAAAATACAATGCATAAAGCAAATGCAAGTCCATGTTATCTTTACGAGAAATGAATAACAAATATACGATTTATTACTAAAATTCAGCATTGATGTACATATTTAACCTTTGGGTTTTCATATATACATAAAATTACTATACATCAAAAATGTGTCCCATTTAATGGTTGTATCCAATTATAAACTTTATATATGGAAAAAGGGAATCAAGTTTAACATAATTGAACATATGTTAGGCATATTATCAAAAATTATCTTTATATAATCTATCTTAATAATGAACAAATATACTTATTCTTCGGAAGCATATTTGACATGACCCGAACTTCCCCGTAAAGGGAAGCCTGGATTGAGTTGAGAACACGACAAATCAGAACATAAACAGAAGAACATTTCATTTCTTATTACAACAATTTACATCAGAGTACAAGAATATAACAGAGTATGAATTAATATTACACATTCGACAAATATCAGAGATTCAAATTACATTTAAATACATAGCTATGGAAAAATAATACAAAACACAACTGAAATAAATACACGGATACAGAGCTTTTCGAGTATAAATCTAGCTGTAAACCAGGATCTTGTAAAAATAAATCTGCAAAACCAAAACTACTGGCTGCCCGTGTGGAAAATAGGGGGACCCAGAGTGTAGGTTAAAACAATAAACTCCAGGCCAGTCATGTGAATGGTGTGAGAACTAAAACAGTTATTTAAAACTTTACTTTAAAAGAGATTAATTCCAGGGACCACGCCGTATTACACGGAACGAGTTTCCTCCCAAGAATACTAGTGCATAGGATAAATAGCGCAATTTATTTTGGAAAAATGAAGCTATTATAAGACCCAGGTCCCATCACACAATGCAACGCAAACCGGAGGATAGGGTTTTCCCTTAATAGCCAACATTCTTGGTACGTTTAAAACAAATTATTTGATACTATTATATGTGTATAGTGTCAAAACAACTTCAAATATAAAGGTATCAATCATAGACGACATGGGTACCATCTATCATGTCGACAATACTAGGCTCTACAATCAAAATCGAAATGTCACGTATTGGAAATTGGATTTCCGTCATGAGTCGAGGCCAGGGATGGCTCCTCACCGCTTCGAGACACTCTATCAAATGTCTTAGGACTACACACTCTGGGTAACCCTGGATCGGTTGGGCCAATCCACACTTACGTTAGTGGATTGGCAATTCCTGAACACACGTTTCTCGGTCCTATCGGACCTATCCATCGGCTCCGTAGAGACCAATATATCTGAGGCGCCTCACAATCCAACAACTACATAGATAAAAATATAACAATGTCAGGGGGTGAAAAACGCTTACACCACCCATAGCTAGAAAGAACCATCATGTTCTCCCAACGGTCCTTATCCCGTTTTTGACTCATACCGAGGTGTGAGGCTCGTGAATTAACGCTATACACAAAGTTGTGCTATATTAAAGACGTGCTTTGATCATCAAACACAAGACTCTGCTTTTCAACAGAAGCCTTTATCATTTGCATCTCAACATGCCACACAGGCAATTCATGCCATGCGACTGATATCTATCGATATATAACTTCTGAGCTCGAACATCTCAAAGAAGGGCATTAAGCAACAGAATAAATTCTCCACCGCCAAACAGATATATATTTAATAGAAATCAATCAACACAGAATAAAATCCAATGTCAGACACACATCCATTTACAAGTTCGTTTTGGGTCTGAACGAAATCGGAGGCACCTTATTCCTCGTCCCGTATGTCCAATACAAGAGAGAGGTCCTCGATTATCCGGGCGATCTCCAAGTACATCTGGACGATCACCACTTATTACCTTGTCTTGGTTGTAATGCCCAATCAAGACATCAGTAATCATCCAAACGATGTGAAAACCTCCGATCTTCAACCGCCATCTTCATCGTCGACTCATCGTCGAATCAGTTATTCAGAATGGGTATAAACCCGGCCTTTCCAAATCACTCACCTATATAATAAACAAGTGTTATAAAAACACAATATACGCCTCATTCCAATCCAGAATATTTTTTATCCAAACATTCACATCATTAGAGAATAGGTTCCCATTAGTTTTATCAAAGATAAATTCTTTAAAAATTATTCTTTAATCTTCCTTTGGATATCATTTCAAACCATATTAAGGTTTTCCACACTAGTCGGGATATAGCGCACCTTACCGAAGAAATCATTTGATTAATCTCCCAATCCCAACCTATTCATCCCATGGAGCGAAACTGGTATTACCCCATAACTAACACCACGGTGTTGTCGGTAAATTTAATTACCATTTCCTATTCAAATCTAATTAAAGATTTAATTATCGCTTGGAGCAAAACTGGTGATACTCCACTCTCGATCATTTCCCAAATTTGATAATATAAATTATCAATTCACATTTCAATCTAATAAAAGATTCATTAAAACTCACTTAGTTTTAATCTTCCCGAAAATCAATGTTAATGGTTATTTAACTTTGGAAACACAAACATGCCGCATCGACAGTCTACACCGTGTTATTGATTTCTGGCGATATACAACCTCTGAGCTCATACGTCTCAGAGAAGGGTGCTAAGCAAGAGAATAAATTCTCCGTAACGAAACAGATATATATTTAGCAGAGATCAACCATACAGTTCGAAATACAATGACAGACATGTAATCCTGGCTTTAACTGGGTTAAATAACTAATGTTGTTTAAAACATAGTTCACTATAAACCCAAATCAAATCCCGTTAATTATGGAATCTTCACAGAAAAACAAATCAATATATAATCGATATCAGTTTCCGTATCCAACTAATAATATAAATGGAATAACGGCAAAGCCTTTTAAATTCCATATGTATTAACAGTCTTCTTCCACAGAAGTTCACTTCGATTATTATCAATCGAATTCCATTCAATTCCAATTAAATATATTAAATTTGAAAATGTTACTTTGGGAAATTCCAGTTGAATCTTAATAATAAGATTTATAAATTCCAAATCACATTTCACTGTAAATCGAGTTAAAGAATGAATGTAGTTAAAACACAGTTCATAATAAACCTAATTCACATTCCATTTCCAGTTCCAATTAAATGTTAATTAGTTGGTAATTCTTCTTCAAATCTTAACTAAAAGATTTATTCTATTCAAACGGGGTTCAAGAAAAGTGTTATTTAAGACACCATTCACGACAAACCCAAAATCACATTCCACTGTTAATCGGGTTAAAGAACAAGTGTTATTTAAAACATCGTTCACGATAAACCCAAAAATCCAATTAAATTCAATTCAAATTAAATATTAATTGATTGGTAAACTTCATCAAATCTTAATAAAAGATTTAATCTTTTCTTAACTGGGTTTTAGAACAGTGTCATTTAAAACATAGTTCACGATAAACCCAAAATCCAATTCAATATTAAATACAAGGCTATGAATAGAAATTATATCGGCTTGTATTCGACATCAAATTCTGAAATCAATAAATATCTTATTGAAATAACAATGTATATATCTTCCAAATTCCTCCACAATATCCGTATAATCATGAAATCCAATATTGAAATATTCCGAAGATAATTTCGATTCAAATCCATTCCAATTCATATATTGAAAATTATGGTTATTTTTAAAACGATTACAAACCCAATTCATCTATTTAAAGATATTGGATTTTCAATTCTAGTTTATAACTAGTTCATTTCGATAAAAATATATTTTTATCTTTTCAAATATGGAATTTTTCATCCCAATTCTTTCCAAATCATTTATTCTGATTTTACACAAATTATTAATATTTTTAATAATTTTATCAAGGTCCGTACAGTCGATTTCCATAAACGGTCACCGAACTGCACTTACATCGACCTTTCCCAAATTTGATTTGGACTGTTAGATTTTAAATCTCTTATATTCGTTGGAAAGCAATTTTCGATACGAACCCAACGGTTCTGGTTTTAGGAGAATCCGACGGTTAGGTCTCCCGTAATGTCCGTTCGAAGTCAATGGTCGAAATTCGCGAACTACCGCGGCGCGGCACGTTCTATTCAGGTCATTATATATATATATATATATATATATATATATATATATATATATATCGTCGATTTCCATTTAAATAATTTTAAATTCGTTTTCAAAATGATTTCAACCTCATATTCAATTTCAAATCAAAATTGAATATTCCATATCATCGATATATAAATGATAGTATTTTCAAAACATTAGATTTTGAAATTACTTCCTTTTCGATATTCATTATAAAAATGAATAAAATCGATATAAATATCATTCACGTCAAAATGGCGTTAATCTAATCAACAAGGCTTTATATATTTAAATATTTTTGTGTCCATCCTAAATCGGACATCATAATCAAATCTTGATTCTTTTCTGAATATTATTTTAAAATATTCGTTATTTAAAAATATTCCTTCTTTTAAAGTATTCATTCTTTCTGAACTGGAATCAGACACAGCAAATTACCATACAATGTTATTATATGGATTTCATACAACACATGTATACAACAATAGTGATAAATAATCATTCATCAACCAGAGTGTTTCTACACTGTATAAGCATTTAATATAAATATTTAACGCTTACAACAGCATGTCAACCAATCGATCGACATACAGCTAATTATTGGGACTAGTGTATGTCATATATCATCCTTATTGGGACTAGTGTATGTCATATATCATCCCAATACCTGTGTGGGGTTTCAAACAACAAACATTGATTTTTATTTGTGCAGGTGGGCGATGTGTAAAATATATCGTCCCAATCCATATCATTCAAATGGGTGTACATAAATAAATCGTTCGATTTGTTTATGAATATTTATTTTATTCATATACATGTTAAAAATTATATTTTTAACTATAGAAAATTTTATTTTCATTCCGCATCACAATCATCAACCACAACGTAATACAATTAAACAAGTCATCCATGGTCTGTGGACGACGGGTGTCGGGTGCTGCTAAGCACCGTCTGCATCCTAGTATATATGTTAACTAGAAAACAAAATTAAAGTGAGAAGTTCTCACCTTTGGGATCCACTCCTCCAGTTTTATTTCCGAACGGTCTGGATTTTGTTTGGCTTCCAGTCAGTTCCATCGCAATCTGTTTCACACGGTTTACGTTAAAAATCATATTTTTAAACAATGATCTTTATAAATAGAAGTCACATTTTCTTTCGGCGATTATATATAAAAATCACATTTTTCTATCGCTATTGAATATATAAAAATCATATTTTTCTATCGCTAGTGAATATATAAAAATCATATTTTCATACCGCTACTATATAGATAAAAATCACTCTTCTATACCGCTACTGTATAGATAAAAATCGAATCTTTACTTTGTTATTTTCCATATAAAAATCGAATCTTTATACTATGTTCTTTCGTTTAAAGATTATATAACAAATGTGAATTCATATTCGAAGTTACATTTTTTCTAACTTACATTTCATATACAAGTTATACCTTTTCTTAATTAAAAATCTCACCATTTCATATTTAAAATTCAAATCTTTATACATTTCAAAATCAAATCTTTTTATATTTCAAAATCAAATCTTTTTCTATTTCAAAATCAAATCTTTTTATATTTCAAAATCCATAATATTTTATAAGCAAAATCATAACATTATATTTTCAATCGCTATTCAAACAAAGAAAAGTCGTATTTTTACTCGCTATTCAAACAAAGAAAAATCATATTTTTACTCGTTATTCAAACAAAGAATAATCTTATTTTTAATCGTTATTCAAACAAAGAAAAATCATGTTTTTACTCTTCAATCAGCTTTCTATATAAAAAAATGTTATAAAAAAACTGATTTTTTTACATAACATTACATATATATAAATGGATTTACTAATAAAAAGCTCACCTTTTCTTTTCAGTATTTTGGATTGTAGGGGGGAGGAAGCTCGCGACAGCGCAGAGGACAGGAGAGTGGCGGCGGTGGTATGGGTGTCGGGTGGTGGCGCGATAGTCATGGCGTGGAGGCACGACGCTGCTCGCATCTGAGTTGACGCGCGTGCGAATCTCGCGAGGGCTTGATTTGGCAATGGGTGGAGGGGGGTTGACGTCGGGGATGGTCAATGGAGGTGGTGGAGCGGGCCGGTCGACAGCGGCTAGAGAAGGAGAAGCCGCGTCGCCATTTATTTTTCTTTCTTTCCTTTAATTTCAATTTTGACTGTGGAAGGAAGAAAGGGGGGTTGACCCCAATATATAATTACATATTTAATTCTATTTTTAATTTCAAAAAGTTTGCTTGAAATTTGAACTCCAAACGAGACCCAACGACTATTGTTCCGAACCAACTACCCCCATTCCGAACACAATGGGGTATGTTTCGTAACACAATTCGGTTGATACGATCAGCTTTGATTGAAATTAAAATATGAATCATTATATATTGAATTTAAATGCGCACTTTAATTTACCAGGGCCACATACTGTCTCTGAAAATTTCAGAAAATTTATTTCTAGCTTTGTATTGACAATACAGTCCTAACAAAACTAATTTCGTCAAATTTGAGGACGGTTTGAAAAATGGCCATTTTCCAGTCGTTTAAATTCAAACTGAAATTGGTTAAACGAGTTTTCTTTTGCCACTCTCACATATTGATCCCAAGAATTATGAATATTCGAACCCGGCAATAACCTGACATTCCGGATCCAACAAAATTGGTTTCGTCGAAAACGGAGGTTGTTTGCAAAAACGCTATTTTTAAGGGCTATAATTTCATAGCGACAATTTTGAATTTTCAATTGGGCATAACCTTTTATTCCTGCTATGAAATTTCAATCTTTCAGATTCACTGGAAAGATATTTTCAAATAGATTCAAATATTTTTTGTTTCACTAAAATCCTATTTATTTTGAATCCTGTACATTCATTTGAAATTTGAAATCGAATTTTCAAAATACCGCACCATTTCCAATTCCTTTTATAATTAAAATAAATATTTATATTCTAACTTCGATTTAAATATATATATATATACATTTCAATTCTATTAAAAATAAATTTATTGTTGTTATTATTTAAAATAAATCATTTTAAATATCAAAATTCATTAAAATTGCTAAAATAAAAATTTTAAATTGGTTCTGATTTTCTGGGTTGTTACAATCTCCCCAACTTAAAATCTTTTCGTCCTCGAAGAGGAACGGAGCTGAAAGTTGTTTAACTAATCAACTCAACTTTCAGTTTGGCTTTCATTCTTCAACTTTTCAGTTTCTAAGAATTTCTAATTCTTCAAAAATTTGGTAAACACCCTAAATTTTCAAAAATTTTTGCCATAACCTCCTTTGTACGGGGAGCACCGGGAAAATTCCCAAACGGCCACACAGGCCCTCTCATCTCAAAAAGAAAAAGAAAAAAACCAAGCGCTTGCCAATCGGCTCATAAAATCATCCAAACCCAAGAAATATAGTAACATGTACCGATTTGTCGAGCAACAATTTTATTTCTCTGCTTAGCTTCCCTGCTATGACCTGTTCAATGTATATACATGTATATGCATGCAATTTCAAACAATTTCAATTCAGTTTGAATTGACTAAATTTGGCTAAATGGTTCAAATTTTAATAAATCAAACTAATAATCAAACAACACAACCAGCAATCAATTAGTTGATTATCATTTCAAACACATAACTTTGATATGTATAAAAACTCATTTTTGATGCCAAGTCACAACAATAGACCCTATCTAGTTTTGGTTCTCACACCAGTCAATTGGAAATATATAGAAATCCCTCTTTCGAAACCCGAACATAAATGCTACTGATGCTTGAGCGATCATCAGAATCATCTCCGAGTAACTAGAGTGTGATTCCATATCTATCCAGTATATTGAAAATTCGAATATACGTTTGCAAGGCGTATATGCAAAATCTTTATATATTGGATTTCCAAATCAATTTATAATAAATATTCAAATACGTATAATCGGATTTAATTTACAAAATAAAATTTGTTTTCAGTTTTATTTTAAAAATATACTCTTCACACACGTTCTAGGATACTACTGATCCTATCTTTAACGAGTCATTCTTATTGGATATTGCTAATCCAATCTCTGATGAATTCTTTCGTTTGGCTCTAATGTGTCTTGTTCTCAAGCTCTGTAAACCAAAACTCTGATATCAAACTGACACGACCCGAATTTCCCCGTAAAGGAAAGCCCGGATTGAGTTGAGAACACGACAAATCAGAACACAAACAGAAGAACATTTCATTGCTTATTACAACAATTTACATCAGAGTACAAGAATATAACAGAGTATGAATTAATATTACACATTCGACAAATATCAGAGATTCAAATTACATTTAAATACATAGCAGCGGAAAAATAATACAAAACACAACTGAAAGAAATACACAGATACAGAGCTTTCCGAGTATAATTCCAGCTATAAACCAGGATCCTGTAAAAATAAATCTACAAAACCAAAACTACTAGCTGCCCGTGCAGAAAATAGGGGCACCCAGAGTTTAGGTTAAAACAATAAACTCCAGGTCGGTCATGTGACTGGTGTGAGAACTAAAACAGTTATTTAAAACTTCACTTTAAAAGAGAGTAATTCAAGGGACCACGCCATATAACATGGAACGGGTTTCCTCCAAAAAATACTAGTGCATAGGATAATCGGCGCAATGCTTTTTGGAAAAATTAAGCTATTATAAGACCCATGTCCTATCACACAATGCAACGCAAGCCGGAGGATAGGGTTTTCCCTTATAACAGCCAAACATGCTTGGTACGTTTAAAACAAATCATTTGATACTATTATACATGTATAGTGTCAAAACAACTTCAAATATAAATGTATCAATCATAGGCGGCATGTTTACCGTCTATCATGTCACCAATACTAGGCTCTACAATCAAAACTGAAATGTCACATATTGGAAATTGGATTTCCGTCATGAGTCGAGGCCAGGGATGGCTTCTCACCGCTTCGAGACACTCTAGCAAATGTCTCAGGACTACACACTCTGGGTAACCCTGGATTGGTTGGGCTGGTCCACACTTACGTTAGTGGATTGGCAATTCCTGAACACACGTTTCCCGGTCCTATCGGACTTATCCATCGGCTCCGTAGAGACTAATATATACGAGGTGCCTCGCTGTCCAACAACCACATAGGTAAAATTATAACAATGTCAATGCGTGCAAAATGCTGACACCACCCATAGCTAAAAAGAAACGTCATGTTCTCCCAATGGTCCTTATCCCTTTTTGACTCAAACCGAGGTGTGAGGCTCGCGAATTAATGCTATACACAAAGCTATGCTATATTAAAGTCGTGCTTTGATCATTATCCACAAGACTCTGCTTTTCAAAAGAAGCCTTGATTATTTGCATCTCAACATTCCACACAGACAATTCATGCCATGCGACTGATATCTATCGATATATAACCTCTGTGCTCGTACATCTCAGAGAAGGTCGTTAAGCAAGAGAATAAATTCTCCGCCGCCAAAAAGATATATATTTAATAGAAATCAATCAACACAGAGTAAAATCCAATGTCAGACACGCATCCATTTACAAGTTCGTTCTGGGTCTGAACGAAACCAGAGGCACCTTATTCCTCGTCCTGTATGTCCAATATAGGAGAGAGGTCCTCGCATATCCGGTCGATCTCCAACTACGTCTGGAAGATCACCACTTATTACCTTGTCTTGGGTATACAGCCCAATCAAGACATCAATAATCATCCAAACAATGTGAAGACCTCCGGTCTTCAAGCACCGTCTTCATCGTCGAATCAGTTATTCAGAATGGGTATAAACCCGGCCTTTCCGAATAACTCACGTATATAATAAACGAGTGTTATAAAAACACAACATATGCCTCATCCAATCCAGGATATTCTTTATTCAAATATTCACATCATTAGGGAATAGGTTCCCATTAATTTTATCAAAGAAAAATTCTTTAAAATTTATTCTTTAATCTTCCTTTGGATATCATTTCAAGCCATATTAAGGTTTTCCACACCAGTAGGGATTAGCGCACCTTACCGAAGTAATCATTTGTTTAATCTCCCAATCCCAACCTATTCATCCCATGGAGCAAAATTGGTATTACCCCATAACTAACACCACAGTGTTATCAGTAAATTTAATTACCATTTCCCATTCAAATCTAATTAATGATTTAACTATCACTTGGAGCAAAACTGATGATACACCACTCTCGATCATTTCCCAAATTTGATAATTTAAATTATCAATACACATTTCAATCTAATTAAAGATTCATTAAAACTCCACTTAGTTTTAACCTTCCCAAAAATCAATGTTAATGATTATTTAACTTTGGAAACACAAACATGATGCATCGACACTGTACTATTGATTTTTGCTGATATATAACCTCTGAGCTCGAACGTCTCATAGAAGGGTGTTAAGAAAGAGAATAAATTCTCCGCCAGCAAACAGATATACATTTTGCAGAGATCAACCATACAGTTCGAAATACAATGACAAACATGTAATTCTATCTTTAACTGGGTAAAAGAACTAATGTCGTTTAAAACACAGTTCACGATAAACCCAAATCACATTCCATTAATTATGGAATCTTCACAGAAAAACAAATCAATATATAATCGATATCAATTTGCGTATTGTGACGACCCCAAATCCCGTACAGATGGAGACAAGGGTAATCTTTGGAATATAACACAGAAACAGATAATAGCAGAACAAAATTAAATAAATACACCAGATAATGAACAATAGAATATACTCGATAAAAGTAATCATCAGAGTTACACAGTATACATGATCTTACTTAGTACAATTACAGTTCAGCTATACATAAATGTCTACAGCGGAAAACAAACAAAATATGTACAATAGGAGCCGAACAACATAAAAAGAGATAAATGATAGAATCCATCTTCAGCTCCAGCTACCCTTAAAGAAACAGCTAAACCTGAATACAAGGCTGCCCGTGTAGAAATAGGGGCACCCGAGATTGAAAGTGAAACAAACTACGAGTCAGTCATGGGACTGGTATGAGAAATCTACTATACACATTTGTAATATGGCAAATCACTGGACCACGCCACTTTCGTGGAACGGGTTTACTCCATTGGATTGCCAGTGCTTTAAAACAAATCTTTCTTTTAAACATCGCAATGCTTTTTATAAAAATGAAGCCATTATAAGACTCAGTTCCCATCACACAATGCAACGCAAATCGGAGGATAGAGTTTTACCTTATAATGGCCAAAATATGGTTGATACGAATAAAACAAAAGCAATTGATATTATTACTAGTGTTTACATGTTTACAACCAACTTCGAATCATAATTATCAATCATAAATGGCATGGGTACCATATATCATGTCGCCATATGTAAGTATACAATCAAAACCGCACAGTCACGTATTTGGAAATTGGATTTCCGTCATGAACCAAGGCAAAAGATAGTCCTTACCGAATTCGTGACTCTCTAGCCCGAGCCACAGGTACAGCCGCGACCATACCCTGGATCGTCAGGGCTAGTCCACACGAAGTGGATTATAATGCCTGAACAGTGCGTTTCTCCACCCTTTGGGGTGTAAATGAGCCAACGAATGACTCCATCGGACCCGGATCGTCCGATCAAACCGAGGCGCCTCGCAACAGCAACAACCACATAAGTCAAACTTGTCAAGGTGTGTTAAACCACTAACGCCACTTTTAGCAAGAAAGAAAACAAACGTAGCCCCTGAGGTCCTGCTCCTGTTTTTTGTTCATACCGGGGTGTGAGGCTCGCAATTCTACGTTATACACAAAGCTACGCTACACAGGTGGTGCTTTGATCATCACCACAAGACTTTGCTTTTCAACAGAAGTCCTGATCATTTGCCACTTAGGCATGCCACACTAGCAATTCATGCCATGCGACTGATGTCCATCGATATACAACCTCTGAGCTCGTGCGTTTCAGAGAAGGGCGTTAAGCAAAAGAATAAATTCTACGCCACCAAACAGATGTATATTTAACAGAGATCAATCAACATAGAATAAAATCCAATGTCAAACACATAGTCCATTTACGAGTCCGTTCTGGGTCTGAACGAAACCGGAGGCACTAAATACCTCGTAAACCCATCGATCGCCACGTACATCGGGACGATCACCACTCATTATCCATATTTCGGGATGCCCCCCAATCAGGACCTTGGTTACCATCCAAACGAGGTGAAGATCTCTGGTCTTCGACCACTGTCTTCATCTTCGACTTTCAATCATCGGTCAATTATTTGAAATGAGAATTAACTCGGCCTTTTCAAATAATTCACGTATATTTAGAATTTCAAATCAATTTATTTCAATGGTTAAATTATTCGACAACAACAATTTTGTTCTTTATGGTAATTTTCACACCAAACACATTCAACCATCAAATACCACATAAATGGAGCAAATTCAGTTTATTTCTATTCCATATTTTTTATGGTATTTTATAACGATTTATCACTATTTTTATTTATTTTAAAATAGCTAATTTAGTCAAAACGACGCTTCGGGCCATAACGCGACCGTAGCGCTGTTTTTCTTCAGATTTGATTTACACATATCTGAAAATCTATCAGTTGGATCTTCACAAAATATACATCATTAGAAAGATCTTTTCAAAACGAATCCAACGGTTCCAGTTTCGGGAAAATCCGACGGTCGGATCTCCCGGTATGATCGTTTGAAGTTTCGACTTCAAAATACGAACTGCAGCGTCGTTATTCGATTAAATATAATTATATATATATATATATATATAATCAATTCTGGCGCTGTTTTTCTTCAGATTTGAATTAAACATTCCAGACAATCCAACCGTTGGATTTTTACAAAGTTGGTGCCGTTGGAAAGATATTTCCAAGGCGAACCCAACGGTTGTGATTTCAGGAAAATCCGATGGTCGGATCTCCCGTACTAATCGTTTGAAATAACGGTTTCAAAATACGAGTTGCAGCGTCGTTATTCGATATATTTTAATTCTATTTATAAATATATATCGATTCTTTGATTTCAAAGCTATATTCTTTTCATACATTTGATAAAAATGATATTTTTATCTAACTGTCTTCTATTTCAATACTTCACTATTTTTAACAATTCGTTTATATAATAAAAATGTGATTTTTATTGTAAAACAATTCATTTCGAAACTCTATTATTTTATATAATTTATATAGGTAATAAAAATAGGATTTTTACTATAAAACAATTTCTTTTAAAACGAGATTATTTTACATAGTCCATATAGTTGATAAAAGGTGATTTTTATTATGAAACAATTTATTTCAAAATATGAATACCATTCAACACATGAATTTCAATTCAACGAATGAGTATCGATTCAACACATGAAGGTTTTCTATAGTTTCTATATATATACAAAAATGTGATTTTTATATTTAAAACACGAATACCATTCAACACATGAATTTCTAATCAACGAATGAATATCAATTCAACACATGAAGGTTTTCTATTCAACGAATAAATATAGTTTCGACAAATGAAAATAATTCAAACACATGAATATTATTCAAAATTTCGGCAGCATAACGGCAGGGTAGTTAAAACCGGGACCGTCCCTAGTACGGCTCCTCGCTCTACCTTAAAACCTCGCGGTTTTTGACAATGGGGATCATGCATCTAGTTCGCACGCAGGCGGCATGTATATATATTTATTTCATTTCCACAAACTAATCCTATGTGGTTTCAACCAAATATTTCTCAACCACAAATGGGTATTTTTCAACCACAATCAATCAATGTCAACCACAAACAATCCCAAACAACCATTCACTATTAATCAATTTTCACACCAATCACAATCAATAAATATCGTCCATGGTTTGTGGACGAGGGGCATATATATATATATATATATATATATATTTATATATATATATATATATATAACAATTCACTTCTATTTCAACACATATATAATTTTTACAACGCATATATAACTTATACATCGAACATACAATGTATACAACGCTTATACAAGAGGTGTACAATGCTTATATAACTCATACATCGACCATATAATTTATACATCTTCGTTTTCCATATTGTTTATAAATTAGAAATCTCACATTGGGTTCCACTCCACCAAAAATAGCAGAAGGCTCAGAAAAATATGCGGTCTCTTCAAAAATGTAGAAGACGTCCTCACGGTCACGATGTTTCCTGTTTCATCGAATTTCGTTAACGAACGAAGAGGATATGATTTTTCGAAGTTTACAACGGTTTTAAACTGTTAAAATTAGTTTTAAATTAAACAGCCGTTACCTTTTAGAAATCTTCAAAACTAGGTTTGAATTTTTCAATCAATCCGTGCAATGGTTCCACGATCGGGTTGCGCAGGGTCGAAGACCTACGTGAGGCGCACGTGCGCCAGGGAGGAGGGTCAACTCGGCTAGCTGGCGTGGCGGCGGTTTCAACTTCGAAACTTCACGGAGGTGATTCGGCCAATTTACACAACTATAATTACTGCTCCTTATATGGATTTGAAGATCTCTCCGAGCTCTACGAAATCCTCAACAGGAGGAAGGCGTAATTTTGCTTGTAGGAGGAGGAACGGAGGAGAGAAGGCACGAGCGGTTTTCCGCCGTAAATCGTGATCGGGGAGAGAGAAGCGGGGGGGGGGGGGGTTCTGACGTGGACGAGTAGATTTTTTTTTATAAAGTTTAAAAATCCGAAAATACCCCTTGCTTTCTGCGAACCGCAATCCAAACCCAACGACTGTCGTCCCTAGCGTTTTACCCCGATTCCGAACACAATGGGATATGTTTCGAAGGCCCATTCGAATGTTTCAGTCAGTTTTCCTTCAAATTAAAATATAAAACATTCAATATTTAAATTGAACGTACATTTCAATTTGCCAGGGCCACAAACTGATTCGAAAAATTCCAGAAAAATAAATCTAGCTATATTTTGATGATACGGTCCCAACAAAACTAGTTTCGTCGAATTCTGAGACCGTTTGCAAAAAGGCCCATTTCTGGTCGATCCAATTTAACTTTAATTGATCAAAACACGTTTTCCTTTGCCACGCTCACACACTAGCTTCAAAAATTATGAAATTTGAAACCTAGCAATAACTTCACATCCTGGATCCAACAAAAGTGGTTTCGTCGAATTCCGAGGTCGTATGCAAAATGGCCAATTTCACAGGCTATATAAATTCCATAGTGACCTTTCTGAAAATTCATTCGGCCATAACTTTTGCTTTCCGCAATGAAAATTCGATTTTTTAGATTCGTTAGAAAGGTATTCACTAACAGATTTAAATATTGTTGGTTTCACTAAAATCCGTTTTGTTTTTCACCCAGTACAGTCCAATAAAGTTTGAATTCAATTTTTGAAACTACAACGCCTTTTCTGGCCTTGTTTATAATTATAATTAATTATATTCGTTTTCAATTGTCGATTCAACTCACCTTCCATCTCTATTATTTAAAATATTTATTTTAAATATTTAAAATCCATTATTTTAGCCAATTTAAAAATTTTATATTGGTTTTGATTTTCTGGGTCGTTATAATCTCCCCCACTTAAAACTTTTCGTCCTCGAAAAGGAACAAAGTCGAAAGTGGTTTGATTAATCAACTCTACTTTCGATCTGGCTTCAATTCTCCAACTTTTCAATTTCTGAGAAATTTCAAATTCTTCAAAAATTTGGCTAACACCCGGAATTTTCGAAAAATTTCGCCATAACCTCCTTTGTACGGGGAGGGGTTTGGAAATTTATTGGGCCGTATTAGGTACCCAATAAATCCTAATAAGCATACACATATTTATAGTGATATATTCTGGTGTTTACAGGGGGCATGTATTGATAATAACTCCAGAGAATAAATTCTCGTCACCCTGCCCCGTGTGGGAAATAAATAGTCATTGTGTCGTATCTAATAACTAGAGAGACGTGGTTATTGTCAACTCCAGACCCGTGTGGGGTTTTTATTAATCTGGCAATTTAATCGTTACAATTTAAATAGTCCATATCAGTCATTAGTTCAACCTGTAAAATATAGTCATCGCCATACAAGCCTCTCGCTCGTATGGTAAATCTTCCATCTCGTCACACAAGCTCCAAATGCTTATGTGGAATATGATGAAGTATACCTATCTTCTGAAGTATGCCTATCTTCTGAAGTATGCCATGTAATGTAGTTCAAAATTAATTGTTACTATCCTATGGCGATGTTTATCATTTCACACAGAAAAACCAGCACTCCGCATCCAATGGCATTCACAGGAGTTGATATAATAATATTTCGCATCCAACTCATTAAGGTTTACCTATTTGTCGGGCACGCAAATAAAATCTTTACTCAACAGCTATTCCATTTACCTGTTCAGACATATATAATGCACAAGTATATATATTCCTATCTATTTTTAAATCAGTTCAATGTGTGATTTTAAATGAATAAATCCTGCCATTCATTCTCTTATTAATTAAATTATCGTTTCTGTAATTCAATTAATCAAATTTACTATCGCACAACACAAGCAACAATCAAATTGTTTTTTTTTTTAATTTTTCAAAATCATACAAATCAATTTCTATATTCCTTTAAAATCATTCAGACTATAGAGTTAAAAGTGCACATCCATGGAAAGAAAATAACAATAGAATAGAGAATTAAATGGTGATGTAAAGTATGGTAATTATACCCTGCAACGGAGTCACTCAGAGATATCTACTCGGCATCTGGGATAGGCTTTCTGAATGCTCTCCTCAGTTTCCCAAGTACAATCTCGCGGATCTCCACTCCATTGCACTTTGACTAAGTGAACCTTGTTGTTCCTCAGTTTTTTGGTTTCTTTGCCGATAATCTTCAGCGGCTCTCTTCTCATAGCTAGTTCTGGAGTAATTTCAATATCCTGTTGAGCTGCTTCTTCCACGATCAAGTCAGGATCCTGAATGTGCTTTCGAAGTTGAGATATGTGAAATACATCATGAACTCCCGGCAACCAATCAGGTAATTTAACCCTATAAGCGAGAGTTCCGATCCGTTCCAGAATAGGAAACGGACCAATGAATTTAGGCGCCAACTTTCCAGTTTTACCGAACCGGATAACTCCTCTCATCGGCGACACCTTCAAATACACGTAGTCGCCAACAGAAAAGGATATATCCCTTCTTCTTCTATCGGCATAGCTCTTTTGTCGGCTTTGAGCGGCGAGTAATCGCTTCTTGATAAAATCGACTTTGTCGGCAGCTTCTCGAATCATGCCTGGCCCTAACACAAGTCTATTTCCAGGTTCGACCCAACAAGCAGGAGATCGGCATGGTCTACCATACAATGCTTTGAATGGCGACATTGTCAGACTCGCCTGGTAGTTGTTGTTATATGAGAATTTAGCCAAATGCAGATGGTCTTCCCAGGATCCACCGAAATCTATAACACAAGCCCGCAGTAGATCTTCTAAAATACGATTCACCCTCTCAGTCTGACCGTCTGTCTGAGGATGATAAGCGGTGCTTAAGTTCAACTTCGTTCCCATCTCGACTTGAAATGCTTCCCAGAATTTGCTAGTGAATATTGTATCTCTATCGCTGACTATACTGAGCGGCACTCCATGCAGTCTAACTATTTCCCCAAAGTATATCTACACCAGACTCTAAGCAGTTCTGTTTGATCTGACAGGTATGAAATGGGCGGTCTTCGTGAAGCGATCTACAATTACCCAAATACTGTCATTTCCTTTTCTGGTTCTAGGCAAACCATCAATGAAGTCCATGGAAATATGTTCCCACTTCCAGCCAGGAACTTCTAGCGGTTGTAACAATCCAGCCAGTTTCTGTTGGTCGCTCTTGACTAGCTGGCAAGTAGGGCGTCGGCTAACATATAAGGAAATGTCCCTTTCATCGACTTCCACCAGAAAGTGCATTTGATGTCATTGTACATTTTACTTACTCCCGGATGGATACTAAGTTTTGACATGTGGCATTCATCCAGTACTTCCTTTCGGAGCTCAGGAATGTTAGGAACACAGATTCGACCTTTCAGCCTTAGAAACCCCTCATCATCAACTTGAAAACTCGAGGGTTCGCCTTTCTGAATTATCTCTCTGATCTTTTGAATGAAGTGATCATCCTTCTGAAGAGCAGATATTTTATCCATCAATGAAGTCGTGATAATAAAACTGGCGATCGTCTCATTCTTTCGGCTTAACGCATCGGCCACGACATTGGCTTTCCCTAGAGTGTATATAATTTCAAAGTCATATGCTACAAGAAACTCCAGCCAACGATGCTGCCTCAGATTCAAATCCTTCTAGGTGAACAGATAATTTAACGACTGGTGATCTGTAAACAGTTCAAATCTCTCACCCAGAAGATAGTGCCTCCAGATTTTCAAAGCGAATACTATCGCCAGTAACTCAAGATCATGAGTTACATAGTTTTTCTCGTGCGGCTTCAGTTGACGGTTAGCATAAGCAATCACTTGACCCCTTTGCATTAACACTGCGCCAAGGCCTTCTCTAGATGCGTCAGTCCAGATGTAACACCCCACACCCGCTATAGTCACTCACTAAGGGAATGCCATAGCATCGGTGGAGTATTTTTAGTGAGTATAGAACAGTAAAATTACAACAAGACAGATATAATGTAATACTTGAAAATTTAAAACATCATCTCATAGCAGCGGAAAGTAAAACATGTTTGGTTACATCATAAAACCATAACAAGAGTCAAGTACAAAATATCCATCCTGAATAAAATAAGTACATAATCCCACTACTCATAACAAATAGCCATAACAGAAAAGATAAGATAAGCTGAGCTCTACATCTACGGTCCAAGCTCCAAGAGATAGATAAAGCAAACTGATCAAAGCCCACTAGCACTAGGCCCAACCTGAGGACCTGAAGGAAAAAGATAAAAACAACGGGGGTCAGACATAAGCCTGAGTGAACCCTATCTCCTTAATAATAATATTATTAAAGTAATTAGGGTATGATATGAACTCGGTATGGTATCTTTGGGGATAATGACTACACTAAGTTGCCCACGAACACAGGACGAACTAAGATAACCGTAAAGACGCATCTACCCACCCAAGGATAATTACTAACTGCACCACACCAGTCACTCCTACTCAAATGTTGATCCCACCCAAGGATATCAAAGATAGATATAACCAGTAGTTTCCTGTACCCTAGTTGACTACATAGGTGCCGTCTGCCCCTATCTCTACTAGGTGTACCCCACTACCCCAAGCGATCGGCTCCCTAACGTAGATACCCGTGCTGGTCCCACAGTGGGGTGTATCACTCCCCTAAAGTGGCTACCCAATACTATCAACGGTGCACGGCTTTATATCTACACGATGCAACAACGGCTTATCTACCAGCCCGGGCCCACACACGCATATGAAACCCGTTGGACTTGCGTTGCCACCGCTACCCCGTTTTGGCCTCTTATAATCAAGCCCAATATGCGTGTCCCGTCACTCGACATGGGTCGAGCCCACAAAGATACGTTTGGGATATTGGTTGAAATGGGCCCCCCACAAGCTACTACTTAAGCTTGTCATTTTATCTAGTGCATCCCACTTAACCCCTTTTTATAATCATGCCCCCTTACATGTTAAGGTTTGGTTAAGTCATCCAATTATATTACAATTGCCCCTTAAGGCACCCACTAGATTTTCGCATGCCACCCAAGGCACTTACTTGATTCCCCCATGCCACCCAAGGCACTTACTTGATTCCCACATGCCACCCAAGGCACTTACTTGATTTCCCCATGCCACCCAAGGCACTTACTTAACCCTTTAATCATGTTTAGTTACATGTTCCACTTTGGTTAAGTATTCTTATCGTATTTTCTATTGCCACCCAAGGCAACCCACTAGTTTCCTCATGACACCCAAGGCACCCCCACTAGTTACTATATGCCACCCAAGGCACCCACTTAACCCCTCATGTCCCACTACATGCTAATATGGTTAAGTGTTTCTTAATTAATTAAGACCGTGATCTCCCATAAAGACCTCCCACATTAGACTGGCTGTTATGACCGCCTGGTTAAGCCGGTAGAGTCCGGGCAGTCTTACGTCATAACAGAGTCTAACCTCGTGTCTTTACCTTAATCACGTATTTAATTTATGGCTAAGACCTCTCACATTGGGCTGACATTTGTAGCAACTGGTTAAGCCGGTCGGGTCCGGGCAGTTTTACACTACAAATGAGTCCAACCTCGTGTCTTAGTCGATTAATTATACCTAATTAATCACCCCCATATTAATTATTCCTAATTAATATCAAGTTTTCCATAACATGGGTAGACCTAACTCAATAGGTAAATTCCCATGGGGTAGACCTAACTCAATAGGTAAATTCCCACTTATGGTAATTTATTTTTATGGTATGCTTAATCATACCCAACCATGCTTTAATTAACATATTTACCAACCCCATCGTTTCCCCACGTAAATCGTTCTCATTTCATGACATAATAAAGGGGAAGATCCATCACAACTATCATGGGTTTAGCATACAACTTTGTCATGGGTTAAGAGGATGTCAACTTGCATATATGAGCATATATTAACCCAACTATATTCAACCCAAACTTGCATATTATCAAACATGTGTCTTACATAACATGTTGCATATGAACTTACATATCATCAAACATGTGATTTGCATAACATGTTGCATATGAACTTACATATCATCATACATGTGATTTGCATAACATGTAGAACTTGCATTTTAGCATATACTTAACTTGCATAAGCACTTACATACTTGCATAAGCATTCATATACTTGCATAAGCTTGCATATCATGTTAAACTTGCATTTCAACATATACATAACTTGCGTAAACATTCACATACTTGCATAGGTTTGCATATTATGTTAAACTTGCATTTCAACATATACATAACTTGCATAAACATTCACATACTTGCATAGGCTTGCATATTATGTTAAACTTGCATTTCAACATATACATAACTTGCATAAACATTCACATACTTGCATAGGCTTGCATATTATGTTAAACTTGCATTTCAACATATACATAACTTGCATAAACATTCACATACTTGCATAGGCTTGCATATTATGTTAAACTTGCATTTCAACATATACATAACTTGCATAAACATTCACATACTTGCATAGGCTTGCATATTATGTTAAACTTGCATTTCAACATATACATATCTTGCATAAACATTCACATACTTGCATAGGCTTGCATATTATGTTAAACTTGCATTTCAACATATACATAACTTGCATAAACATTCACATACTTGCATAAGATGTTAAACATGCATATAAGCATATACATGACTTGCATAAGTACTCACATACTTGCATAACATGTTTGCATAATGGATCCATATTCACTTAGTGTTTTGCATCATAAACATCATGAAACAACTTGCATAAAAATATCATGATTACATATTATGAAACTTGCATGACATAAGGCATATAACTTGCAAAACACATAATATTCACTACATCAAGCTTGCATAAATATATGGATCCACAAACATAGCCATACTTTATCACATCTTATCATAATCAATTCAATAATTGATTATTAAGGGGATAGAAGCTCACCAAAACAAGATTAGCAAGTTAAATGAAGCAAATCCCAATGATTAAGTAGAAGAAGATGTAGATTAGCTTGCAAACCCTCTTAGGATTTTTAGTGGAGGCTCTCCAATTTTCTAAGTGGTGGCATAATGGCCTTAGATCTATTTTTGGTAAGGATAAGGGGGGTATTAGGGTGTATATATAGATTAGTTAGATGTTTTAGGACCATAGGATATACCCTAGAACCAATCCTAGCCTTTAAAGCATGTCTTGGGGAAGAAGTCAAGTGTAGGAACCATTTAGGGCCCAAAAAAACAGCCCAAAACTCATCCCGGGCCTCAAAACATGAGCAGTTTTCGTTTTTGATTTTTCGTGAAACTTTGACGGGCCATAACTTGGTCATACGGACTCCGATTTACGAAAACTCGGACTCTATTTCGCGTATTTTTCCGAGACGAACGCAACGGCACAGCCCGTTTCCCCTGATTCAGAATATTAAATTTAATTCTGCTCTGATTTATGTTATAACAAGTTATTTAACATACGGGGTGTTACATTCTCCTCTACTTAAAGGATTTCGTCCCCGAAATCTCTAAGTCAAGAAGAACGTATCCTACCAACCAAACAACCATCTACTCAACCATCAAACACTGGCATCCATTGTCCTTAAAGTTTCTAATGTTGTATGAACATACGCAAAAAGTGTGTGTATATGTTCCCTATCTAATGCAAAATCAGGCGGTCTACTGATTCAGTTGACCTCCTTAATGCAAACCATGATAGTGCCATGCATCCAATATGTATGCGAAAGAACCCTATCGACACATACTATTTCTACATGCGTGCACAATCATTCACCGAATAAATGCATCATCCATATGATAGCACAACCATCATACATCCATTAATATAGCTACCTACACACATTTATATGCAATATGCAATATGAAGTGATTGAGCCGATCTAGTGCCTAAAGTGTGTGTATATGCATCCACGAGCAACCACTAGCAAACACTTGCATCCACTTGCATCCATCAATCATAACATGTCTCAAACACATGTTTCAACCATAGGTTTACCCTATCTAAAAGGTCAAAGGTGCTAACGAGAGGACATACTAAGGACAAGATAAGTACAAGATAGGCAATAAAGGAGAAGTTAAAGAACATACTCTCGAAAAGAAAAGGGTACAAAGAACGCATCTTCGCTTCCATCTCCCAAGTAGCATTGCTCTCGTCATCTCCCCATTGCACTTTGACTAGCTGAACCTCTCTGTTTCTCAACTTCTTAATCTCTGACCCAAGGATGCGAGTAGGAGCTCGTCGAATCGTCGCATCACGCTCTACTTCCACTTCTCTAAGCAAGCTCGGCTCTACCACCTCTACGGTCTCATGTAGGCACTTCCTCAAATGTGACACATGGAAAACATCATGTATACCACTAAGTCTGTCTGGCAACTCCACCCTATATGCCATCCGTCCAATTCTTTCCTTGACAGGAAACGGTCCTACAAACCTCGGTGCTAACTTCCCAGCGGATCCAAAGCGAACAACATTCCGTAATGGAGACACTTTGACAAAAATCATGTCCCCAACTTCAAACTCAAGATCAGTCCTCCTCTTATCTGCATAAGATTTCTGTCTGTCTTGCGCTGCTTTCATCCTTCTTCGAATCAAATCAACCTTCTCTGAAGTCTCTCTAACCATATCGGCCCTAGCAAGATCTTATCCGTAGATTCCCACCAACATGTAGGTCATCGACAAGGCCTTCCATAAAGAGCTTCAAAAGGTGCCATGCCAATACTAGACTGGAAGCTGTTGTTATATGCAAACTCCACCAAAGGAAGATGCTCTTCCCATGTACCTCCAAAATCCAAGATACAAAGCCTCAAAAGGTCTTCCAAAACACGGTTCACCCTCTCGGTCTGGCCGTCTGTCTGAGGATGATATGCGGTGCTCAAACACAACTGAGTCCCCACCGCCTCCTGTAAACTCTTCCAAAACTCACTAGTGAAGATAGGATCTCGATCACTCACTATGCTGGAAGGTACCCCATGCAATCGAACTATCTCTCGAACATAGACTGAAGCAAGCCATGGAGCAGTCCTCTTACTCTTTACGGGTATGAAATGGGCGCTCTTAGTAAGTCTATCAACCACGACCCAAATTCCTGTATTGCCCTTCCTCGATCTCGGTAAACCATCAACGAAGCCCATCGAGACACTATCCCACTTCCATATCGGAACTTCCAAAGGATGAAGCAACCCACCTGGCTTCTTTTGCTCTGCTTTTACTTGTTGGCACACCAAGCATCTCGCAACATACTCGGCCACATCTTTCTTCATACCGGCCCAGAAGAAAGTCCTTTTCATGTCTTGGTACATCTCGTCCCCACCGGGATGAATGGTCATCCTAAAACGGTGTGCATTATCAGGAATAACCTTCCTCAAACCCTCATCTTGCGGTACACAAAGTCTACCGTCTCTACATAAGCACCCCCTATCATCTAGGTTGTACCTACTCAAATGGCTGGACGACTCCCCCCCTTATGAGCTTTTCTACTAACTCAACCAACTGTGGGTCGTCCCTCTGTGCTTCTACAATTTGCCCCAAAAGAGTAGGTCTAACTTCCAAGGAAGCTAGCAAACCGGGTACACAATTAACGGAAGGTCTGAAATCCATCATAGAAATAAACTCTAGGCTCCTTCGTTCAACGAACCACAAACTCGAGGACAATCCCTTTTTCTACTTAAGGTGTCCGCTACCATGTTACCCTTGGCAGGGGTATACGCTATCTCAAACCCATAGGATGCTAAAAATCCCATCCAATTTTACTGTCCTAAGATTATGCGCTTGAAGAGCCTCCAGCACTTCCCTAAGATGTAGGGCATGCTCTTCTCCACCAGGATATCATCCAAAATCATCACAGCTATCCATCCCTCACGCAGACCACCCTAATCGAACTCGGCATTCCCCCAAATGCAAGCCCCAAAGGCCTAAACCAATATCAGACAAACACCCAAGGGATACCTCCTTCGAATTCAGACGACCTTCGTGAGATGATACTAGTAAAAACGGCTAAATAATTAAGCCCCTTGTCCAACCCTGGATGTCCCCGCCAGTCTTACTCCAAAACCACCGTTTTTCCCTAACTGGCTTTGCTCCTAGAAAAGACCAAGATGTCATCCACAAAGACCATCACAACTTATTTAGGTACTCCTTGAACACCCTTCTTATCAAATCATCAAAGTATACGGGGGCGTTCGTCAAACCCAATGGCATCACCAGCCACTCATAAAAAAAATCATCCGGAGTCCTAAAGGCAGTCTTCTCTGTACTATCCTCAGCCACTCTCAACTGATGAAATCCCGTGGCTAAGTCCAACTGCGAAAATACTGAGGCGCCCACTAACTGATCAAAGAGATCATCAATCCTCGACAATGGGTGTCTATTCTTCTTTGTGAGTTTATTTAGCTCTCTTTAGCCTACACAAAGTCTGAGGGACCCATCCGCCTTCGTGGCAAAAACTACTGGAGCACCCCACTCCGATATACTTCGTCTTATGAACCCCTTCTCAAGCAAATCGCCTACTTACTTATGGAGTTCCCTCCTCTCACGAGGAGCCACGTGGCACACTGGCCAAGACACTGGTTTAGCCTTACCCACCAGATATATTTGGGAGTCAATTTCCAGCTCCGGAGGTAAGCCCTTCACCTCCTTATACACATCCGGGTATTCCCGGACCGCTCTAACAGATCACAAATTCTAGACCAACATGTCAAGCGATTCTAGATAACTTAGCATAACAGATTCTATGGGATTACAAGAGATCTCGAGAGTGTTACCCAAGCGGCCCATAAGCCTAACAACTCTCCCTCCAAAATCAAAAACGGCACCCCTACTGGATAACCAGTCCATGTCCAGAACTAACCCATAGCCCGTGAAGCCCAACAAGCATCACATCTAAACTCAATGCTAAGTATAAAAACTTTCAAACCCAACCACACCATGGAGCCCAATTGGGTTTGAAACAACTAAGGGATCATCAACTAAACTGGTGTCTAAGTGCAGTGACTCAACTATCAATGGTGAGATAAACGAACTCGATATATCAGGATCAAATAAAGTTTGAATCGGATAATAAAGAAATCCAAATTCCAACCTAGACGGTCTTATCCCCATCTGGTACCTTAGTCGTGAGGGAATACAATTACCCCCCAGATGATTCCATACCTTGCCCTTGCTTCTTTGGACAATCCTAATAACGTGTCCTATTCCTCTCAAAAGGATAACTACTAGCCTTCCTCTTCCCTATTCTCCACTCACAACCTCCCACCAATGAGGTTTCACCCTTCATTAACCAAACAACTATTTGAGCCTTCCTCTCTTCTTGAACCAACTTCTAACCAGATTTACGTCTGAGTCCCTTGAAGTGGTTTTCCATCCTTATCCATCTTAGAAAGATCATCTATACGCGGAGGGGAAACTCAAAATGAGAGAGAGGAAGAGATTCAAAATGGAGAATTCGAAAGATATAGATATGGCTATTGGGGATTATGCTTTTCTTTCAAAAACTTTTCTCTTAAAAAACATGTTTTCGAAAATACTCCTTTCAAAAATATTCTTAGAAAATAGTTTTTCTAAAAATTTTATCTGTTCTGGTAACCTTAAGCTCTGATACCACGTGTAACACCCCACACCCGCTATAGTCACTCACTAAGGGAATGCCATAGCATCGGTGGAGTATTTTTAGTGAGTATAGAACAGTAAAATTACAACAAGACAGATATAATGTAATACTTGAAAATTTAAAACATCATCTCATAGCAGCGGAAAGTAAAACATGTCTGGTTACATCATAAAACCATAACAAGAGTCAAGTACAAAATATCCATCCTGAATAAAATAAGTACATAATCCCACTACTCATAACAAATAGCCATAACAGAAAAGATAAGATAAGCTGAGCTCTACATCTACGGTCCAAGCTCCAAGAGATAGATAAAGCAAACTGATTAAAGCCCACTAGCACTAGGCCCAACCTGAGGACCTGAAGGAAAAAGATAAAAACAACGGGGGTCAGACATAAGCCTGAGTGAACCCTATCTCCTTAATAATACAATTATTAAAGTAATTAGGGTATGATATGAACTCGGTATGGTATCTTTGGGGATAATGACTACACTAAGTTGCCCAAGAACACAGGACGAACTAAGATAACCGTAAAGACGCATCTACCCACCCAAGGATAATTACTAACTGCACCACACCAGTCACTCCTACTCAAATGTTGATCCCACCCAAGGATATCAAAGATAGATATAACCAGTAGTTTCCTGTACCCTAGTTGACTACATAGGTGCCGTCTGCCCCTATCTCTACTAGGTGTACCCCACTACCCCAAGCGATCGGCTCCCTAACGTAGATACCCGTGATGGTCCCACAGTGGGGTGTATCACTCCCCTAAAGTGGCTACCCAATACTATCAACGGTGCACGGCTTTATATCTACACGATGCAACAACGGCTTATCTACCAGCCCGGGCCCACACACGCATATGAAACCCGTTGGACTTGCGTTGCCACCGCTACCCCGTTTTGGCCTCTTATAATCAAGCCCAATATGCGTGTCCCGTCACTCGACATGGGTCGAGCCCACAAAGATACGTTTGGGATATTGGTTGAAATGGGCCCCCCACAAGCTACTACTTAAGCATGTCATTTTATCTAGTGCATCCCACTTAACCCCTTTTTATAATCATGCCCCCTTACATGTTAAGGTTTGGTTAAGTCATCCAATTATATTACAATTGCCCCTTAAGGCACCCACTAGATTTTCGCATGCCACCCAAGGCACTTACTTGATTCCCACATGCCACCCAAGGCACTTACTTGATTCCCACATGCCACCCAAGGCACTTACTTGATTTCCCCATGCCACCCAAGGCACTTACTTAACCCTTTAATCATGTTTAGTTACATGTTCCACTTTGGTTAAGTATTCTTATCGTATTTTCTATTGCCACCCAAGGCAACCCACTAGTTTCCTCATGCCACCCAAGGCACCCCCACTAGTTACTATATGCCACCCAAGGCACCCACTTAACCCCTCATGTCCCACTACATGCTAATATGGTTAAGTGTTTCTTAATTAATTAAGACCGTGATCTCCCATAAAGACCTCCCACATTAGACTGGCTGTTATGACCGCCTGGTTAAGCCGGTAGAGTCCGGGCAGTCTTACGTCATAACAGAGTCTAACCTCGTGTCTTTACCTTAATCACGTATTTAATTTATGGCTAAGACCTCTCACATTGGGCTGACATTTGTAGCAACTGGTTAAGCCGGTCGGGTCCGGGCAGTTTTACACTACAAATGAGTCCAACCTCGTGTCTTAGTCGATTAATTACACCTAATTAATCACCCCCATATTAATTATTCCTAATTAATATCAAGTTTTCCATAACATGGGTAGACCTAACTCAATAGGTAAATTCCAATGGGGTAGACCTAACTCAATAGGTAAATTCCCACTTATGGTAATTTATTTTTATGGTATGCTTAATCATACCCAACCATGCTTTAATTAACATATTTACCAACCCCATCGTTTCCCCACGTAAATCGTTCTCATTTCATGACATAATAAAGGGGAAGATCCATCACAACTATCATGGGTTTAGCATACAACTTTGTCATGGGTTAAGAGGATGTCAACTTGCATATATGAGCATATATTAACCCAACTATATTCAACCCAAACTTGCATATTATCAAACATGTGTCTTACATAACATGTTGCATATGAACTTACATATCATCAAACATGTGATTTGCATAACATGTTGCATATGAACTTACATATCATCATACATGTGATTTGCATAACATGTAGAACTTGCATTTTAGCATATACTTAACTTGCATAAGCACTTACATACTTGCATAAGCATTCATATACTTGCATAAGCTTGCATATCATGTTAAACTTGCATTTCAACATATACATAACTTGCGTAAACATTCACATACTTGCATAGGCTTGCATATTATGTTAAACTTGCATTTCAACATATACATAACTTGCATAAACATTCACATACTTGCATAGGCTTGCATATTATGTTAAACTTGCATTTCAACATATACATAACTTGCATAAACATTCACATACTTGCATAGGCTTGCATATTATGTTAAACTTGCATTTCAACATATACATAACTTGCATAAACATTCACATACTTGCATAGGCTTGCATATTATGTTAAACTTGCATTTCAACATATACATAACTTGCATAAACATTCACATACTTGCATAGGCTTGCATATTATGTTAAACTTGCATTTCAACATATACATATCTTGCATAAACATTCACATACTTGCATAGGCTTGCATATTATGTTAAACTTGCATTTCAACATATACATAACTTGCATAAACATTCACATACTTGCATAAGATGTTAAACATGCATATAAGCATATACATGACTTGCATAAGTACTCACATACTTGCATAACATGTTTGCATAATGGATCCATATTCACTTAGTGTTTTGCATCATAAACATCATGAAACAACTTGCATAAAAATATCATGATTACATATTATGAAACTTGCATGACATAAGGCATATAACTTGCAAAACACATAATATTCACTACATCAAGCTTGCATAAATATATGGATCCACAAACATAGCCATACTTTATCACATCTTATCATAATCAATTCAATAATTGATTATTAAGGGGATAGAAGCTCACCAAAACAAGATTAGCAAGTTAAATGAAGCAAATCCCAATGATTAAGTAGAAGAAGATGTAGATTAGCTTGCAAACCCTCTTAGGATTTTTAGTGGAGGCTCTCCAATTTTCTAAGTGGTGGCATAATGGCCTTAGATCTATTTTTGGTAAGGATAAGGGGGGTATTAGGGTGTATATATAGATTAGTTAGATGTTTTAGGACCATAGGATATACCCTAGAACCAATCCTAGCCTTTAAAGCATGTATTGGGGAAGAAGTCAAGTGTAGGAACCATTTAGGGCCCAAAAAAACAGCCCAAAAATCATCCCGGGCCTCAAAACATGAGCAGTTTTCGTTTTTGATTTTTCGTGAAACTTTGACGGGCCATAACTTGGTCATACGGACTCCGATTTACGAAAACTCGGACTCTATTTCGCGTATTTTTCCGAGACGAACGTAATGGCACAGCCCGTTTCCCCTGATTCAGAATATTAAATTTAATTCTGCTCTGATTTATGTTATAACAAGTTATTTAACATACGGGGTGTTACACCAGACTTTCAGATCTTGGTTGCCATCGATGATGGTTAACACTGGAGCAGTCGTTAGTCTTAACTTTAGCTCTTCAAAAGCCTCCTCACTTTCTGGAGTCCATTTGAATTTAGAGTGCTTCTTCGTAAGCTTCGTTAAATGACCAGATATATTCGAAAAGTTTTTAACGAACTTCCGGTAATAGCTAGCCAATCCGAGAAAACTACGGACTTCGGTAGGGGTACTGGGCTGCTTCCAGTTCCGAATAGCTGTGATTTTTCTTGGATCCACAGCAATACCTTCTTTAGATACGACGTGGCCTATAAATTTCACTTCATCCTGCCAGAATATACATTTGGAAAACATTGCTTTCAATACATTCCTTATGAGGATTTCTAACACCTGTTCCAAATGCTTTTCATGTTCGGCCTTTGATTTAGAGAAGATTAGAATATCATCAATAAAAACCAAAACAAATTTATTCAATACTCCTCTGAATACTCAGTTCATCAGATCGACGAAATAGGCTGGAGCGTTACACAAACCGAATGGCATTACTAACCACTCGTAGAATAAGTCGGGACCTCTGAATGCTGTCATTGGAACACACTCTTCGGCAATTCGAAGTTGATGGAAACCTATAGCTAGGTCCATTCATGAAAATACTTGCACTCCATTAAATCGATCTAATAAATCATCAATCCGCGGCAATGGATATTTGTTCTTTATCGTCTGTTTATTCAGATCTCGATAATCCACACATAGACGTAGAGTACCATCAGATTTCGGGACAAAGACCACTGCTGCACCCTAATCAGAGAAACTAGGCCTGATTAGACCCTTCCATACTAGCTGTCATGTTTGATTGTCTAATTCCTCCTTCTCTTTCAAGGACATTCTTCGAATATCATGAACTACCGGCCTTGCATTGGGAATCAAGGCAATCTTGAAATCTATTTCTCTCTGCGGAGGCAAACGAACAACTTCTTCGAACACATCCGCATAATCTTTGACGACAGTAATATCTTTGATGAGGTCAGGAATACTCTCTGTGATTTCAGGGACATTTTCCATTTGAGCTGGAGAAACATTCAAAGCTGCCCAGAAGTCTTTTCTATTAGTATTCTGACCTTCACAGGGAATGGTTATATAATCACCTGATTTAATCTTGGCCTTTACGACCCTGTCGGCACATTTAACTTCAGCTTCATATTTGGTCAACTAGTCTAACCCTAAGATAAGATCAAACTCTTTAAAATTCATGATGACTGCGATGTTAGGAAACCGATAACGAGAAAAGGAAACCGGCACTCCACAAACCCAACTGAGGTCAATGGAACCCCCAACCGGATTCCGGACGGTCATTGGTTCCTTGAGCCTTTTCAAATTCGAATCCAGTTTCTTAGCTGCATCTTTGGCAATGAAACTTCGTGACGCGCCTGTGTCAAACGGTACTTTGACTGGAATGTTTTTGACAGTAAGCGTGCCTTCTAAAACATCGGCCCTTTCTTGACTAGCTGAGGGCACAGAAGTTTCTGCTACTTCATTTACCTGAGCTTCTTTGGTTGTTTTCAACAGCCGGCAATCTTGCTTTACATGATCAAACCGATGGCATTGATTGCATCTTTTACTTTCCCGGAGCTTCTTGCCGGATTTAAACCCATCCTTTACTTGTTTCTTTAGGGATCTGCAACTTATCGAGAGATGTCCTTGCCTATTGCAGTTACTGCATACTGCTGTCGTTACAGGTTCTTTCCCAAATTCAGCCCTTTTTCTCTTAGCACTGGGCTTCTTACTGACCTCGGACCTCCTACTGGCTTCAGGAATATCAGTTTCCAACTCTTCTTTGTCACTACAATAGACTTCTTCTTCGTCGCGCAACATTCCTTTCTTATGGAGATCTTCATACTGATAAGGCATATAAATCATTTCAGAGAAGGGAAGTTTTATATTCCTCAGTACTCTATTCTGATATCTCCTTTGCAGGCCATGAATAAATCTCAAATTTTTCCTCTTTGGATCTTGAATCAGATGAGGAGCAAAGTGTGCAAGTTCATTGAATTTCTTATGATATTCTGGGATGGTCATATCACCTTCTATTAGATAAGAAAATTCATCACATAATCGCTCCGTCTCTTCGGGGGGAGTAAATCTTTCCAGGAAAATCACTTTGAATCTGTCCCAGGTGATATCACCTTCTGGATTATCTTTGATGATTGTTTCCCACCAGATTAAA
The DNA here is from genome assembly GCA_030737875.1 of Allium sativum. NCBI lineage: Eukaryota > Viridiplantae > Streptophyta > Magnoliopsida > Asparagales > Amaryllidaceae > Allium > Allium sativum. The sequence continues at coordinate 413,709,580 of CM060923.1, read as the reverse complement.
GCATCTTCCTTGAGCGCCCAAGATGCTACTAACCGTTTCTGGTCATCCCTCAACTGGATACGCTCAAAAATTCTTTCGATAGAGCTCACCCAAGCTTGAGTCTGAATAATAGATTCATTGCCCGAGAACTGTGCTCCGTTCAGATTTCGATATCTTTTTAATAGAGCCTCTAGATCGGGTTCTGCATTTCTCCTATTTCTGACACTCATTTTTCTAGTACTTCTGCAAACAGCAGATCAAGTGTCAGGTCACAGAAAAGGTATTTTAAACTATAGAAACACATACTTCAAATGTAAATGTGTCTATCCAGGTGTAATTTCATTCTACTTTACTCATACTAGGATACTGCTAATCCTATTTGTATAGATTTACCCGTCTTAGAACACTACTGGTTCTATTTCTGATGAGTTCGTTCAAATGTTATATTCTAGAACTAAGCTTAGCCAAAGCTCGGATACCACGTTGTGACGACCCCAAATCCCGTACAGACGGAGACAAGGGTAATCTTTGGAATATATCTCAGAAACAGATAATAGCAGAACAAAATTAAATAAATACACCAGATAATGAACAATAGAATATACTGGATAAAAGTAGTCAACAGAGTTACACAGCATACAGGATCTTACTTAGTACAATTACAGTTCAGCTATACATAAATATCTACAGCGGAAAACAAACAAAATATGTACAATAGGAGCTGAACTGCATAAAAAGAGATAAATGATAGAATCCATCTTCAGCTCTAGCTATCCAGAAAGAACCAGCTAAACCTGAATACAAGGCTGCCCGTGTAGAAAAAGGGGCACCCGAGTTTGAAAGTGAAACAAACTACGAGTCAGTCATGGGACTGGTATGAGAAATCTACTCAACACATTTATAATATGGCAAATCACAGGACCACGCCACTTTCGTGGAACGGGTTTACTCCATTGGATTGCCAGTGCTTTAAAACAAATCTTTCTTTGAAACATCGCAATGCTTTTTATAAAAATGAAGCCATTATAAGACTCAGTTCCCATCACACAATGCAACGCAAACCGGAGGATAGAGTTTTACCTTATAATGGCCAAAATATGGTTGATACAAATAAAACAAAAGCAATTGATATTATTACTAGTGTTTACATGTTTAAAAACAACTTCGAATCATAACTATCAATCATAGACGGCATGGGTACCATATATCATGTCGCCATACGTAAGTATACAATCAAAACCGCACAGTCACGTATTTGGAAATTGGATTTCCGTCATGAACAAGGCAAAAGATAGTCCTTACCGAATTCGTGACTCTCTAGCCCGAGCCACAGGTACAGCCGCGACAATACCCTGGATCGTCAGGGTCGGTCCACACGAAGTGGATTATAATGCCTGAACAATGCGTTTCTCCACACTTTGGGGTGTAAATGAGCCAATGAATGACTCCATCGGACCTGGATCGTCCGATCAAACCGAGCCGCCTTGCAACAGCAACAACCACATAAGTCAAACTCGTCAGGGCGTGTAAAACCACTGACGCCACTTTTAGCTAGAAAGAAAACGCACGTCCCCCCTGAGGTCCTGCTCCCGTTTCTGGTTCATACCGGGGTGTGAGGCTCGCGATTCTACGTTATACACAAAGCTACGCTACACAGGCGGTGCTTTGATCATCACCACAAGACTTTGCTTTTCAACAGAAGCCCTGATCATTTGCCACTTAGGCATGCCACACTAGCAATTCGTGTCATGCGACTGATGTCCATCGATATATAACCTCTGAGCTCGTGCGTTTCAGAGAAGGGCGTTAAGCAAAAGAATAAATTCTCCGCCGCCAAACAGATGTATATTTAACAAAGACCAATCAACATAGAATAAAATCCAATGTCAGACACACAGTCCATTTACGAGTCCATTCTCGGTCTGAACGAAACCGGAGGCACTAAATACCTCACAAACCCATCGATCACCACGTACATCAGGATGATCACCACTCATTATCTATATTTCGGGATGCCTCCCAATCAGGACCTCGGTTACCATCCAAACGAGGTGAAGATCTCCGGTCTCCGACCACCGTCTTCATCTTCGACTTTCAATCGTCGGTCAATTATTTGAAATGAGAATTAACTCGGCCTTTTCAAATAATTCACGTATATTTAGAATTTCAAATCAATTTATTTCAATGGTTAAATTATTCGACAACACCAATTTTGTTCTTTAAGGTAATTTTCACACCAAACACATTCAACCATCAAATACTACATAAATCGAGAAAATTCAGTTTATTTCTATTCCATATTGTTTATGGTATTTTATAACGATTTATCGCTATTTTTATTTATTTTAAAATATCTAATTTAGTCAAAACGACGCTTCGGGCCATAACGCGACCGTGGCGCTGTTTTTCTTTAGATTTGATTTACACATATCTGAAAATTTAACCGTTGGATCTTCACAAAATTTACATCATTAGAAAGATCTTTTCAAAACGAATCCAACGGTTCCAGTTTCGGGAAAATCCGACGGTCGGATCTCCCAGTATGATCGTTTGAAGTTTCGATTTCAAAATACGAACTGCAGCGTCGTTATTCGATTAAATATAATTATTTTTAAATATATATAAATATAATCGATTCTGGCGCTGTTTTTCTTCAGATTTGAATTAAACATTCCAGACAATCCAACCGTTGGATTTTTACAAAATAGTGCCGTTGGAAAGATATTTCCAAGGCGAACCCAACGGTTGTGATTTCAGGAAAATCCGATGGTCGGATCTCCCGTACTAATCGTTTGAAATCACAGTTTCAAAATACGAACTGCAGCGTCGTTATTCGATATATTTTAATTCTATTTATAAATATATATCGATTCTTCGATTTCAAAGCTATATTCTTTTCATGATATTTTTATCTAACTGTCTTCTATTTCAATACTTCACTATTTTTAACAATTCATTTATATAATAAAAATGTGATTTTTATTGTAAAACAATTCATTTCGAAACTCTATTATTTTATATAGTTTATATACGTAATAAAAATAGGATTTTTACTATAAAACAATTTCTTTTAAAACGAGATTATTTTACATAGTCCATATAGTTGATAAAAGGTGATTTTTATTATGAAACAATTTATTTCAAAATATGAATACCATTCAACACATGAATTTCAATTCAACGAATGAGTATCGATTCAACACATGAAGGTTTTCTATAGTTTCTATATATTGACAAAAATGTGATTTTTATATTTAAAACACGAATACCATTCAACACATGAATTTCTAATCAACGAATGAATATCAATTCAACACATGAAGGTTTTCTATTCAACGAATAAATATAGTTTCGACAAATGAAAATAATTCAAACACATGAATATTATTCAAAATTTCGACAGCATAACGGCAGGGTAGTTAAAACCGGGACCGTCCCTAGTACGGCTCCTCGCTCTACCTTAAAACCTCGCGGTTTTTGACAATAGGGATCATGCATCTTGTTTGCACGCAGGCGGCATGTATATATATTTATTTCATTTCCACAAACTAATCCTATGTTGTTTCAACCAAATATTTCTCAACCACAAATGGGTATTTTTCAACCACAATCAATCAATGTCAACCACAAACAATCCCAAACAACCATTCACTATCAATCAATTTTCACACCAATCACAATCAATAAATATCATTCATGGTTTGTGGACGAGGGGCATATATATATATATATATATATATATATATATATATATATATATATATATATATATATATATATATATATAGCAATTCACTTCTATTTCAACACATGTATAATTTTTACAACGCATATATAACTTATACATCGAACATACAACTTAAACAACGCTTATACAAGAGGTGTACAACGCTTATATAACTCATACATCGACTATATAATTTATACATCGTCGTTTTCCATATTGTTTATAAATTAGAAATCTCACATTGGGTTCCACTCCACCAAAAATAGCAGAAGGCTCTGAAAAATATGCGGTCTCTTCTAAAATGTAGAAGACGTCCTCACGGTCACGATTTTTCCAGTTTCATCGAATTTCGTTAATGAACGAAGAAGATATGATTTTTCGAAGTTTGCAACGGTTTTAAACTGTTAAAATCAGTTTTAAATTAAACAGCCGATACCTTTCAGAAATCTTCAAAACTAGGTTTGAATTTTTCGATCAATCCGTGCAATGGTTCCATGATCGGGTTGCGCAGGGTCGAAGACCTACGTGAGACACACGTGCGCCAGGGAGGAGGGTCAACTCGGTGGGCCCTAGCTGGCGTGGCGGCGGTTTCAATGTCGAAACTTCACGGAGGTGATTCGGCCGATTTACACAACTATAATTGCTGCTCCTTATATGGATTTGAAGATCTCTCCGAGCTCTACAAAATCCTCAACAGGAGAAAGGCGTAATTTTTCTTGTAGGAGGAGGAACGGAGGAGAGAAGTCACGAGCGGTTTTCCGCCGTAAATCGTGATCGGGGAGAGAGAAGCGGGGAGGGAGGGGGTCTGACGTGGACGAGTAGATTTTTTTTTAATTTATAAAGTTTAAAAATCCGAAAATACCCCTTGCCTCCTGCGAACCCCAATCCAAACCCAACGATTGTCGTCCCTAGCGTTTTACACCCATTTCGAACACAATGGGATATGTTTCGAAGGCCCATTCGAATGTTTCAGTCAGTTTTCCTTCAAATTAAAATATAAAACATTCAATATTTAAATTGAACGTACATTTCAATTTGCCAGGGCCACAAACAGATTTGAAAAATTCCAAAAAAATAAATCTAGCTATATTTTGACGATACGGTCCCTACAAAACTAGTTTCGTCGAATTCTGAGACCGTTTGCAAAAAGGCCCATATCTGGTCGATCCAATTTAACTGTAATTGATCAAAACACGTTTTCCTTTGCCACGCTCACATACTAGCTTCAAAAATTATGAAATTTGAAACCTAGCAATAACTTCACATCCCGGATCCAACAAAACTGGTTTCGTCGAATTCCGAGGTCGTATGCAAAATGGCCAATTTCACAGGCTATATAAATTCCATAGTGACCATTCTGAAAATTCATTCAGCCATAACTTTTGCTTTCCGCTATGAAAATTCGATTTTTCAGATTCGTTAGAAAGGTATTCACCAACAGATTTAAATATTGTTGGTTTCACTAAAATCCGTTTTGTTTTGCACCCGGTACAGTCCGACAAAGCTCGAATTCAATTTTTGAAACTACAGCGCCTTTTCAGGCCTTGTTTATAATTATAATTAATTATATTCGTTTTCAATTGTCGATTCAACTCACCTTCCATCTCTATTATTTTAAATATTTAAAATCCATTATTTTAGCCAATTTAAATTTTTAAATTTGGATCAGATTTTCTGGCTCGTTACACGTATCCGACTAATAATATAAATGGAATAACGACAAAGAGTTTTAAATTCCATATGTATTAACAGTCTTCCTCCACAGAAGTTCACTTCGATTATTATCAATCGAATTCCATTCAATTCCAGTTTAATATATTAAATTGGAAAACGTTACTTTGGAAAATTCCCGTTAAATCTTAATAAAAAGATGTATAAATTCCAACTGACATTTCACTGTAAATCGGGTTAAAGAATGAATGTCGTTAAAACACAGTTCACAATAAACCCAATTCACATTCCATTTTCAATTCCAATTAAATGTTAATTAATTGGTAATTCTTCTTCAAATCTTAACTAAAAGATTTATTCTATTCAAAAGGGGTTCAAGAACAATGTTTAAGACACCATTCACGACAGACCCAAAATCACATTCCACTATTAATCGGGTTAAAGGACAAGTGTTATTTAAAACACCGTTCACTATAAACCCAAAAATCCAATTCAATTCCAATTAAATATTAATTAATTGGTAAACTTCATTAAATCTTAATCAAATATTTAATCATTTCTCAATTGGGTTTAAGAACAGTGTCATTTAAAACACTGTTCACGACAAACCCAAAGTCCAATTCAATATTAAATACAAGGCTCTGAATAGAAATTATATCGTCTTGTATTCAATTTCAAATTCTGAAATCAGTTAATATCGTATAGGAATAACGATATATATATATATATCATCCAAATTCCTCCATAATATCCATATAATCACGAAATCCAATATCAAAATATTCTGAAGATAATTTCGATTCAAATCCATTCCAATTCATATATTGGAAATTCTGGTTATTTTTAAAACCATTTCAAACCCAATTCACTTATTTAAAAATATGGGATTTTTAATTCTAGTTTATAACTAGTTCATTTCGATAAAAATTTCATTTTATCTTTTCAAATATGGAATTTTTCATCCCAATTCTTTCCAAATCATTTATTATGATTTTACACAAATTATTAATATTTTTAATAATTTGATCAAGGCACGTACAGTCGATTACCATAAACGGTCATCGAACTGCACTTACAACGACCTTTTCCAAATTTGATTTGGGCATAATTCCAAATCCAACCGTTAGATATCAAATCTCTTATATTCGTTGGAAAGCTCTTTTCAATACGAACCCAACGGTTCTGGTTTTAGGAGAACCCGACGGTCGGATCTCCCGTAATTTCCGATCGAAGTCAATGGTCAAAATTCGCGAACTACCGCGGCGCGGCGCGTTCTATTCAGGCCATTATATATATATATATATATATATATATCATCAATTTCCATTTAAAACATATTTTATAAATCGTTTTCAAAACGATTTCAACTTCATATTCAATTTCAGATCAAAATTGAATATTCCATATCATCGATATATAAATGATAGTATTTTCAAAACATTAGATTTTGAAATCACTTCCCTTTCGACATTCATTATAAAAATAAATAAAATCGATATAAATATCATTCACATCAAAATGGTGTTAATCTAATCAACACAGCTTTATATATTTAAATATTTTCGTGTCCATCCCAAATCGGATATCAAAATCAAATCTTGATTCTTTTCTGAATATTATTTTAAAATATTCATTATTTTAAAATATTCGTTAATTACCTTCTTTTAAATTATTCATTCTTTCTAAACTGGAATCAGATACAGCAAATTATCATATAATGTTATTATATGGATTTCGTACAACAAATGTATACAACAACAGTGATAAATAATCATCCATCAACCAGAGTGTGTTCTACACTGTATAAGCATTAAATATTTAACGCTTACAACAGCGTGTCAACCAATCGATCGACATACGGCTAATTATTGGGACTAGTGTATGTCATATATCATCCCAATATCCGTATGGGGTTTCAAACAACAAACATTGATTTTTATTTGTGCAATTGGGCGATGTGTAAAATATATCGTCCCAATCCATATTAGTCAAATGGGTGTACATAAAAAAAATCGTCCGATTTGTTTATGAATATTTATTTTATTCATATACATGTTAAAAATTATATTTTTAACTATAGAAGATTTTAGTTTCATTCCACATCACAATCATCAACCACAACGCAATACAATCAAACAAGTCGTCCATAGTCTGTGGTTGACGGGTGTCGGGTGCTGCTAAGTACCGTCTGCATCCTAGTATATATTTTAACTAGAAAACAAAATTAAAGTGAGAAGTTCTCACCTTTGGGATCCACGCCGCCAGTTTTATTTCTGAACGGTCTGGATTCTGTTTTGCTTCCAGTCAGTTCCATTGCAATCTGTTTCATACGGTTTCCGTTAAAAATCCTATTTTTAAACAACGATCTTTATAAATAGAAGTCACATTTTCTTTCGGCGATTATATATAAAAATCACATTTTTCTATCCCTATTGAATATATAAAAATCATATTTTTCTATCGCTATTGAATATATAAAAATCATATTTTTACGCTACTATCAGTACAACAAAAACACCATATTACAACTTTAATTTTACAACTGTGCAAAAAGCACAGTTGTAATAAATGCATTTTTACAACTGTGCAAAACGCACTGTTGTAATAAATGTTTTTTACAACTGTGGAAAAATCACTGTTGTAATAAACATATATATCACAACTTTTCTTTTTTGTCTGTTGTAATAACTAATATATACTAATTAATTTCTCATAATTAATAGTTAAATTAGAAAGTTGTTTAAACTTATTTTTAGGAACTATTTTTTTCTATTTCTTGTATTAGAGTCCTATTAAATATTAATAACAACTTATATTTAATAATTAGTAATATTAAAAATTAAGAATAATTCATATTCAATAATAAATTTACAAATTAATACAAATTAATATTAATTACTATTAAGCACTACAACATGCTAGTTGTAATAGATGCCTATTACAAACTACATGTTTATAATATCTATTTTTAATAATTAATGATTAATATAAACTTAGGAATCGATAATATTTATTAATTACTATTAAATAATTAATAGTTTATAAGTAGTAATTAATTTTTAATAGTTAATGTTAACTGCTTATTAATCAATATTTAGTAACATATATATTATAAGCTTTTAATAATTATTACTCGATTATAACTAAGTAGAAATAAGTAAAAGATAAATAATATTATTATTAATATGAAATAATCCTAATTAATAATTAATTTAAAATATGAAATAATCCTAATTAATAATTAACAATTAATTAATAACTAGTTAATAACTAATAATTAATAATCAATAATAAATCTAGATTTAAGCGTTTATATTGGTTGTTTAGTGTAATAAATTGTTTTTTAGTTATTAGATAAGCAATTCAAAAGGGCAAAAAGAGGATGTGTCCTTCCAGTACATTGGAATTTTCGTTTACCCCCACCACACACACACCCGATTTTAATATGCTGTGAAAATTTCATTTCCCTCCACAAGCAGGCGCGCTTTTCACTGGGTAATCCAGCGAACCCCACTTAAACTCACGAGACCCAACTCAAAAGAGAAACCCTAACTCTGAGTCTTCAATCGCCGCCATATAAAAGCTACCTCTCGCGATCTTGAATTGCTCTCTGTTTTGCCACCTTGCCTTCATACTTTCACCTCCGCCTCATCTTCATCCTTTTTCCGCCTTGCTTCGCCTCCGTACAGCAGCCGTCTCGCCTCCGTTCTACTTTTATGTTGTTGAAGTATTCCTTGTGAAGAAGGGGGACAGAGTCGAGCTACAGTGCTATTCAGATCGAGAGACGATCTTCGATTTATCCACTGGACAGCTGGTGTGGTGCTACCGTTTGTTGGACTCAACGTGTCAAGGGCGACTGGATGGGTTTCATCCCCTTAGGTGCTGCTGCAGTCGGACTTGTCTAGGGCGAACAATTTCAGAAAGGTGAGATGAAGTTAGTCAGTTGGTGAATTGTTTTTAATAGAGTAGGGAGTGTTTAGTTTAATTTGGGAACATGTTTTGCTAAATCGTAGATGGTGGTGACTACTACGTAGCTAGAGTTGAAGTTGATGTGTGCGCACTTGTTTGTTTTATCATGGAGATTATGTTGTTTCTTTGCAGGTATATAGATAGTGGGGTGGTGGTTATGTAGGAGACAAGCTTAGTTGCCTTGTAGTTGAAGCTGTGTTGTGCTGGAATACAGTGATAAGAAACAGATTACACACAGACTTGCAAAAATTATAAAATTCTAGGTAGTTTATTACTTGTCTAATGTTTGCAGTATTGGGTGAAGGGATTTGGTTATGTTGTGGTCACTTAAAGTGTCTTTTGGCTGTAGGCAGAGGTGATTGAATGGACGTTCCGGCGGGGGACGCGACATTGGTGAAGATGTAGTTCTGTAGTGAAGTGCACGCAGGTGAAAGGTTCATATGGTTAGATTGTAGTTGCTTATATGAGCTTTGCAAAAGCAGTTTTTTGTTGATGGTATTTGAATTTTGCAGAGGAGGCGAGGAAGCAAGCCAGTTTGGGTTATTGGTGTGGTGAAATAGGCAATCAGAGGTGGATGTTTGGTCTTCGCTGTATCGTGCCATGTTTTGGGTTTGGTTGGAGTTTTATCCTTTGATTGTATGTATATTTATATGAAAGTTTGTATGTAGCCGAGTGTATTGAGTGATCAGTTTGTAGTGAGGAATGTATGTATTGTTATGACTTATTATGTAAAAGTGAGTTGTACGATAGTGGATCAGAAAGTTGTACTAATTCAGATATTGAAATAAAATATTTAATTGATTATTTCAGTTCAGTGTAGTATCATTTTATTCAATATAAATATTTATTTTTATATGAACAAAAATCATATTGTTATAATTAATTTTAGTAGGAATTACTACAACAGTGAAAAAAAGTTGTAATATGTATTGCTACAACGGTGGAAAAAAGTTGTAAAATATACATATTACAACGGTGGTGCAACAGTGCAAAAAAGTTGTAAAAGATATTAGTCTATTACAACTTCTTAATACACGACGGTTTGTCCACCGTTGTAAAATGTATATTACAACGGTGTTCCACCGTTGTAATAGCGTCATTTTGTTGTAGTGTATATAGATAAAAATCACTCTTTTATACTTCCGCTATATAGATAAAAATCGAATCTTTACTTTGTTATTTTCCATATAAAAATCGAATCTTCATACTATGTTCTTTCGTTTAAAATTATATTTTTAAACTAATGTGAAATCATATTCGATGTTACATTTTTTTCTAACTTACATTTCATATACAAATCATACTTTTTCTTATTTAAAAATCTCACCTTTTCATATTTAAAATTCAAATCTTTATACATTTCAAAATCAAATCTTTTTATATTTCAAAATCAAATCTTTTTCTATTTCAAAATCAAGTCTTTTTATATTTGAAAATCCATAATATTTTACAAGAAAAAATCATAACATTATATTTTCAATTGCTATTCAAACAAAGAAAAATCGTATTTTTACTCGCTATTCAAACAAAGAAAAATCATATTTTTACTCGCTATTCAAACAAAGGAAAAACATATTTTTACTCTTCAATCAGCTTTCTATATAAACTAATGTTATAAAAAACTGATTTTTTACATAACATTACGTATATATATATAAATGGATTTACTAATAAAAAGCTCACCTTTTCTTTTCAGTATTTTGCATTGTATGGGGGAGAGGAAGCTCGCGATGGCGCAGAGGACAAGAGTGTGGCGGTGATGGCATGGGTGTCGGGTAGTGGCGCAATAGTCGTGGCGTGGAGGCGCGACGCTGCGCGCATCTGAGGTGGCGCGCGTGCGAATCTCGCGAGGGCTTGATTTGGCAACGGGTGGAGGGGGTCAACGTCGGGGATGGTCGATGGAGGTGGTGGAGCGGGCTGGTCAAAAGCGGCTGGAGAAGGAGAGGCCATGTCGCCATTTATTTTTCTTTTTTTTTATTTAATTTTGATTTTGACTATGGAAGGAAGAAAGGGGGTTGACCCCAATATATAATTATATATTTAATTCTATTTTTAATTTCAAAAAGTTAGCTTAAAATTCGAACTCCAAACAAGACCCAACGACTGTCGTCCCCAACCAATTACCCCCATTTCGAACATAATGGAATATGTTTCATAACCCAATTCGGCTGAAACGATCAGTTTTGATTGAAATTAAAATATAAATCATTACATATTGAATTTAAACGCGCACTTTAATTTACTGAGGGCACATACTGACTCTGAAAATTCCAGAAAAATTATTTCTAGCTTTGTATTGACGATACAGTCCTAACAAAACTAATTTCGTCAAATTTGAATACCGTTTGAAAAATGGCCATTTTCTAGTCGATTAAATTAAAACTAAAATTGGTCAAACGCGTTTTCTTTTGCCACGCTCACATATTGATCCCAAAAATTATGAATATTGGAACCCAGCAATAACCTGACATTCTAGATCCAACAAAAGTGGTTTCGTCGAAAACGGAGGTCGTTTGCAAAATCGCTATTTTTAAGGGCTATAATTCCATAGCGACTATTCTGAATTTTCAATTGGGCATAACTTTTTATTCCCGCTATGAAATTTCAATCTTTCAGATTCGTTGGAAAGATATTTTCAAATAAATTCAAATGTTTTTGGTTTCACTAAAATCCGGTTTATTTTGAATCATGTACATTCATTTGAAATTTGAAATCGAATTTTCAAACTACCACGCCATTTCCAATTCCTTTTATAATTAAAATAAATATTTATATTCTAACTTCGATTTAAATAAATTTTAGTAGACTTGAATCCACGCTTCCATTAACCATTCTAAATTAAAGTAAAATATACTAAATATCAAAAATTGTAAATTTTAGTAGACTTGAAAATTCAAGACTAATAAATTTAAATGGAAAGCATAATTTATTGGTGATATTTAAAATATTGCATGTCATTTGAGTAAGCTGCTCATTTGAGTTGCCATCTATGAATAGCTTACTAATTATAGTTATATACTGAAGTAAAGCATAAAAGCCCCAAAACAAGGGTTAAAAGGCAGTCAAAAATAGGTAAATGAGTCATAATTATTGTATATCCGCTCTGTATTTGGGAAAAAAAACAACATTCCTGCTTGCTAACACATAACAGGAAGAGAATGAATTTAGCAACTTTTTCAAATATGACATACCTACAAAAGGAAACATCTTGTAGATTCCAAATAACATAAAATTACTTCCATGTCTATCAAACACACTAACTATCGTCGACATATAAATTACAAAATGGAAGATGTTCATGGCAAGTGAAATTCTTAAAATACAATGAAGACGAAGAATTGGAATCTCAAGCTCATGCAATCATTAATTTTCCCACAACATGCAATAGCTTATGACTAATAACTTTTTGCACAATTATATCCCTTTGATTATAAATTAGCGTTAGCTAATAATCCATACAAAATAAAGTTAAGCGTGAATCAAGCTTACTTCCATTTTATGGTAGTTTAGAAATTCTAATATATTGCTGCCTAGAAAAAACAGGAATATACCCAAGACTAATCTGGTCAAAGTAATAAATATGCTTAACCCCAATATGAGCGAAGTAATAAGTAAAACTATGTGTTCACATACAAACCAAACTTCTGAAGCTTGCTTCACATCACCAAAAATCCTTAAACTATTATTACTATGGGAAGAAACTATGAACATGATTTTCCTTTATAATATGTTAATGCATTGAATATTAAGGATAATCATATAGTGTATACACAAAAAATTAAAGTATTCATAATATTACATTATTGTTTTTATTCATTTAGTCACTGTATTGATTACTACGTTGAAGTTTCACTCCATTTTACCTTGAAGATTTCATAATATATATTAAAACTAAAATATACGTAATATATTTTAAAACTTTGTTCATAAGAGATATTATTTATTTATGATATTCTATTTCACTTCATTTTACCTTATATTACTTGCAAAATTCCCCCATAATGATGTCAATATGACAGTACTGTCCTCGTTTAGCTTAAATTTCATTAGGCCTCCACTGGTGTAATTACTACATTGCATAGATTCCACTCCCACTTCTATAATCTGATGGAGTATTTGATAATTTTTGTTTGTGTACTATAATGCATTAACAAAGTATTTATACTTTCATTATATTTCCAATTTAGCTGCACTCCAAGATTTTATTGCTCAATTCAAAATCATCCATGCCACAGATAATGTGTTGCAATATTAAAATGCCTACAACCATAAGTTAGTGAAATTCATATTAAGATAAAAGTAACAACACAGATAATAAAGTACAGTACTTGCCAAAGATTTCCATAGCATTGTTTTGCACATTTCCATAATAAAATTTTCATAATTCATTATTGCAAAATTCTTCGAAGATATGATAAATGGTAGTAATGAAGGACTTTAAATTTGACTGCTAATTGCTTTCTAGTTGAAGTGGATACAAAATGCATATTCAAATTAGATTAATGTATAAACATGTCAATTTTATAAAACCTTAGATTGAATAACTGTACCTAATTTTTTAGCAATATGTACTATCCACCTTGAACACCAATTGATAGCTAATATTTTATAATAATACAAAATTTTATAAATAAGGTTGATTTTCATACTACTTATTTGTTTAATTCATAAAAAATAGTTAGTACTTAGATAACAGTACAATTTGTTTAAAATTTGGTTTAGTAAAATCCTATAAACTTAGTAAAATTTTATTAGAATCCATTCACAAAATCCATGATTTTTGACAAACAAAGTGGGTTCGCAAGAAGTGAATCGCACAAAGCTAATAACGATGGTAATCATTAACCTATAAATTTGATTTTTTGAATATATTTTGTGAACACTACCATACTCAGTCCTTGAAATATGTTGTGCAACCATAAACTAATCACAAAATCCTATAAGCAAACATCAATTATTATATTTTGATGCTTTTTCAATGCCTGTTTATTTTTCTAGCAAGATAAAAGGAAGTGGAAAAGGATAGTCAACTAATCCAGAAGGAGATTTTTCTTCACTCCTGCAACTCATATAACAATAAGCAGTAAACCAACCAATAATAGATAATTCCATCATTAACAAGTGTGCACTAAGTTAACAAGTGTTGATCTCAAATTAAGACCGCACAGCTACTGGCTTCACTATTTACATCGGTTTAATTTTCATTTCTGTTTATTCAACCAAAAACATCTATGTATTGATGAGTCACAACTGGCTGTGCTAACTTTGCAAACTTAAATATTAGTCAATGCCTTCTCTATGTTGTTTTTCCTCTTGTATAGTCCATGCTTGTGACTGGTAATTGGAGTCTGGATCTTATGATATGACATTTAACTACAACTACCTACATTCCACTTTTATTTATCGATGATTGAATATAAATATTGTAGTTGAAATTAGTTTCTAAAAGTTGATAAATGCTCCGGCCTCTGGATAATGCTTACTACATATAGTTTTTAAAGATCATCTACTTTGTCTTTGTTTCCTCGCCTACTTCGGTTTTTATTTTGGACAATGCAACCTACATGGACCATACCGTGATCACTGTGGTTTGTTCATTTTCATTTAAAAAGTAACAGAGGAGCTCCTCTATGACAGTATACATGCTCTAGAATGTCTTATTATAAGGTATTGATTCCCATCCCTTTTCCTATCTCCCCTTGACGCCAAGGTACCTGTTCCATTCTGCACTCCTTTTAGTATTGATATTTCACTTCAGTGCATTATAAAAAAGAAGTTTATTTATGACATGGTACCATGTTTGTAATGACCCGAAAATCCCCGCCCTTTGAATTGACCATAAACCACACAGGTCTGATCCAAAAGTTGGAAATCCTCGAATGCACTAACTTTGGGCATACAACACATCTGAACAAATAATAGAAGACATTTATAAATATTACGATAATGTTACATCAAAGTACAGAATATCAGAGTACATCGAATATAATAATTTTACAGTGGAAGATTAATTTACAATAATTTAATACAATGCAGCGGAAATGAATAAACTAGCATAGCGGAAGACTATCAATGCTCTGGACACAGCTTTAAGCTTCGATCCAGAATCTTGCTCAATATATCTGCAAAATAAGCTACTCGACTGCCCGTGTGGAAAAGAGGGCACCCGAGTTTGCAAAGTGAAACAAACTACGAATCAGTCATGGGACTGGTACGAGAAATCTTTTCCTAACTTTTCTAACAATATGGCTAATCACAGGACCACACCGCTAACGCGTAACGGGTTTACTCCATTGGATTGCCAGTGCAGAAGTTAAATATATTTTATTCAAAACAACGCAACGCTTTTTTGAAAAATGAAATCATTATAAGACTTAAGTCCCATGACACAATGCAACGCAAACCGGAGGATAGAGTTTTACCCTATAATGATCGAACATGCTTGATACGTAGAAAATAATATTTTAATATTATTATCAGTGTCTAATCAGTTTTAAAATACTTCAAAGTAAATGTATTAATCCTAAACGGCATAGCTACCATATATTATGTCGCCATATATAGGTTTACAATCAAAACCATAATGTCGTATTGGAAATTGGGTTTCCGTCATGAGTCAAGGCTAGGGACGATCTCCTTACCGACTCGAGACACTCTAGCAATGTCCCAGAATCACACCTACGGGCAACCCTTGGATCCTGCAGGGCCGGTCCACAAATACTTTAGTGGATTGGCAATTCCTGAACATACGCTTCCCGGTCGTATTGAACATATAATTTGGTCACTATCGACCAATAAATCCGAGGTACCTCTTAATCCATCAACCACATAAGTAAAATGTCAGGGCTTATAAAACCCTGATACCACTTCTAGCTAGAAAGAAACGTGTGCACTCCCTGCGTTCCCTTGTCCCGTTTCTGACTCTTACCGGGGTGTGAGGCTCGTGAGGTAACGCTATACACAAAGCTATGCCGAAATGGGCTATGCTTTGATCGTAAAGCATAAGGCTCTGCTTTTCAACAAAAGCCTTGATCCTTTGCATCCTGGCATGCCACATTGACAATACATACCATGCAATCGATAACTACCAATATATAACCTCTTAGCTCATTCGCCTCAAAGAAGGGTGTTAAGCAAGAGAATAAATTCTCCGCCACCAACAGATATATATTAAATAGAAATCAATTTACATGGAATGAAATCCAATGTCACACACACATCCATTTACAAGTCCGTTCTAGGTCGGAACGAAACCGGAGACACCTTATTCCTCGTCATGTATGTCAAATACGGGTGAGAGGCGCTCGCTTATCCAGACAATCAACAAGTACGTCCGGAAAACTACCACTTTAACCCTTTACTGGGAGCTAACCAATGTCGGGCATCAGTAGTCCATTCGATGTGAAGATTGTCCGTCTTCAATCGTCGTCTTTAATATCTTCGATTTAAATCGTCGTATAATTATTTGAAAAGAGATTGAACTCGGTCTTTTTAAATAATTCTCGCATATATATAATTTAAAACCATTTCTTATCGTTAATATTATTTAATAACGATTTATCGCTATTTTTATTTATATAAAAATAGCTCAATTTAATTTAATGACGCTTTGGGTCAATAGGCGGCCCTGGCGCTGTTTTTATCAAAATATGATTTACACTTATCTCGAAATCTAACCATTGGATTTTAACAAAATTTATATCGTTGGAAAGATCTTCCCAAAGCGGTCCTAACGGTTCCAGTTTGGGAAAATCCGACGGTCGGATCTTTCGGTATAATCGTTTAAAGTTACAATTCCGAAACGCGAACTACCGCGCGCGATTCATTTAATTTTAATTTATATTTATATATGAAATTATATATAAATATAAACCATTTGACGATTCGACTAACGCGTTTAACATGCCAATTAAAAGCATGTTTTAATTTGCATAACCATTTCTACATGTTTACGATGTCAAATAAAATGTATTTATTTACATGATATTTGCTAATGACAAGTAAAAGATAATTTTTATTTGTATTTCTATTTTTAACTATAACAATTAAAAAGGAATATTTTATTTGTATATAGTTTCAATGCATGTTTTGACAATGAAAATAATTCTTTAACTTACATACAAATTCTAATATATGCATTGTTAATAAAATGTTATTTTGACTTTGAATATAAATTCTATTATATGCATTGTCAATAAAAATGTTATTTTAACTTTGCATATAGATTCTAATATATGCATTGTCAATAAAAATGTTATTTTAATTTTGCATATAAATTCTAATATATGCATTGTCAATAAAAATGTTATTTTATTTTTTTTGTTGAAAATTCCTTTTTTTCCTAGTTTCTTACATTACATTAAAAATGTGAATTTTTAATGTAGACATGTTTTATTTAAAAAACATGAACATTTCCCTATTTCCTTACATTACATTAAAAATGTGAAATTTTAACGTAGACATGTTTTATTATTTAAAAACATGAACATTTCTCTATCTCCTTACATTAAATTGAAAATGTGAAATTTTAATGTAAATGTAACAACCCGTATTTTCAATAACCTATAATGATGTAAATCGAGGCAGAATTTAATTCTAAAATCTGAATCAAAGGAAACGGGCTATGCCATTGCGTTCGTCTTGGAAAAATACGCGAAATAGAGTCCGAGTTTTCGAAAATCGGAGTCTGTATGACCCAATTAAGGCCCAACGAAGTTTTCAGAAAATTTCAAAGTAAAAAAACAGATTTCAAATTCAAGTTTGAATTTGAGAAATTGGGTCATATTGGGGCAGGCGGGAAAATTCCCGCCAGAGTACCCAAGTCGACAGCCCTGTCGACTTGGGAGTCGACTTGGTTGGACCCAAGTCGACAGCCCTGTCGACTTGGCTGTCGACTTGGTCCAGCCGGGCTGTTTAGCCTGGTGCACCATTTTGAGATTGTGTTGAGCTTGGGGGCCAGATTCGATTTTAAGAGCTGAGATTGCAACTAGGGTTTAATCCTATGGCCTAAAACACTTGCCTAATCTATAAATAAGACCCTAAGCTAGCCCTAAACCATCATTAATCAACCCTACAACTAAACTATGGCAAAATCAATCCTCTCATGGCCTCCACTCTCTTCATAAAATTCCTAAATAAATTCCTAAGTGATTTTCCATGCATACAAGTGTTTTCAAGCTTGTATGAGCATCATTAGCTTGCATTCAAGTCAAGTTTCTATATTTGCATCATAAAGCAAGGGTTTTGATCATTTTGGCTTAAGGGTTTTTCTATTGAAGCTTGCATTTTGGGTTTAATTGATTGCATAAGGGCTTTCTTATATTTGCTATACTCATTTGAGTCCTCATAAGCATTGTAAGCCCTATTCTACTTTCATACTTAAACTCTAAAGTTAAATGTATGATATGCAAGTTTATATGCAAGTTTACTATGCTATGATATGCAAGTTTATCATGTTGTAATTTGCAAGTTTATATGCAAGTATGTCATGTTATGATATGTAAGTTTATATGCAAGTATGCCATGCTATGATATGCAAGTTCATCATGTCATGTTATGCAAGTTTACCATGTTATGCTATCCAAGTATGCCATGTTATGATATGCAAGTATGTTATGCAAGTTTGGGATGATCATTTTGTTCATGTTATCATGTTATGCAAGCTTATCTTGAGTATGTGAACATAAAGCTTCAAGCTTTAGGCTAAAGGTTGCATTTTGGCAACATGTAAGTTATCATATCCCTTATGATAACTTGCATGTGAGGCTAAATGCGAACTTATGGCCATTTCTACATGTTATTTAGCACCATGTATCACCAATATGCCAAGTTTGGTTTTATGCATGCTTTTGAGGCCTAAAAAGGTAATATGCAAGTGTATCAACATATGAACATTTCAGATGCCACCATGTTAAACTTGTGGCTTGTAACACCCCACCTCCGTTAAGGTCACTCACAAAGGGAATGCCTTAACTTTGGTGGAGCATTTTAGTAAACAGGACAGAAACTTACAAGACAGATAAAACAGTACTTGAAAAATTTTAACTTTATTACAGCGGAAACAGAAATTAATATGGTTACATCCTTTCAATTTCAGAATTCAAGTACAAAATATCAGTCTTGTACAAAAGCCTTCAAAATGCATAGTTTAAAATCATAATCCCCATGGAACGGAAGCTATACAGAGCCAAGCCATACTTTAAGCACTTCAAGCAAAGAGAAATCCAGATCAAGCTAAAGTATTTCCCTCCTTGGATAACCTGGGTGGGAAACGGAAGAAAGGAGGCGAAACAACAAGGGTCAGACAAAAAGTCTGGCAAGTCCAGTGACTTTCAGCATATGAACAGATAATAATAATATGATATGAACATAAAACTGGATGTGAGATAACTATAACAGGTGTAGCAGATATAACAGAAAAACAGAATGATATAAACTATTGTTTTACACTTCTCTGCATTAATACTAGTATAGCAGAATTAGGTGTCTCCCTAATGTCTAAATTGAAGCAGGAACAGGTACATAATACTTTAACAGAAACAGAATGCTAATAATGGGCCTTTACTACCCGATCAGAAACAGACAGAAGCAGAAACAGATTTATCTCTACGGAAACAGAATGTAGAATTAGGTGTACACTAGTAATGGGACTTTACCACCCGAACAGACGGTACCACACAGAAACAGACAGGTGTTACCACCCAACAGAAACAGACGGTACCAACAGAAACAGACAGAACTAAGCGTACCCTAAAACCCTA
Organism: Allium sativum; assembly: GCA_030737875.1. Taxonomy (NCBI): domain Eukaryota; kingdom Viridiplantae; phylum Streptophyta; class Magnoliopsida; order Asparagales; family Amaryllidaceae; genus Allium; species Allium sativum. The sequence continues at coordinate 413,689,474 of CM060923.1, read as the reverse complement.
CCCCAAGCGATCGGCTCCCTAATACATAAATATCCTGTGTCGGCCCCACAGTAGGGTGTATCACTCCCTAAAGTGACAAACAATTGGCACATACCTATTTACAGATGTCACGCCGTCTTACATCCTCAGAGGCAGACCGGGATCCATGCACGCACATGACCCGGTTGGAACGCACCATCAACACCCCTCGCCATTATCAGAATGAACCACTTATAATTAGTTCAGTAAGCGTGCCCGGACCCTACCTACTGTTGGGTCAAAGTTTTGATACCAGAAAGGGTTACTGACTAATATGGGTCCCAAACAACAGATGACACAAGTAATTCCCCTCCTAACCTTGTGTCCCCAGACTAACAGATTTCAGATTTATTTGTTTACAAGTTCAGACATACAGAATTCAGATTTACTAGTTCACAAATTAAGTTAACAAGTTTTCAGACTAACGGATCAGATGTACATATTTTTCAGATTTGTCTAACTTTGTATTGGACGGGTTTACTACACCTATTAATCCTGTTTGTTTATCCCTATTTTCCCCAATACGTTTTAGACGTCATTCTTATCTTAGATTTGCATTAATTAATTATTAATGCCCAGACCTCTCACATTAGGTCGCTAGCTTGTGGCCGCTGGATGGGCCGGGCGGTTACGGGCAGACTTCTGCCACAAGCCAGACCTAACCTCGTGTCTTAAGCAGGTTATGACTAACTTCTCACATTAGAACCTATTGTTTGCGGCCACTGGATGTGCCGGGCGGTTACGGGCAGAATTACGCCGCAAACTCATTCTAACCTCGAGTTAGTCACGTTTATCTTTGCGGCCAATTAATTAATAATTTACCGTTTATGCGCACGCCCAATATATATGCCAATTCAGATTATATCAATAACAGGATGATTATATCAACACAGCAGATAACAGACTTTAGCAGATAACAGATTTTATATGACTTAACGGATTTAACAGATTTAGCACTTAGCAGATTTTGGCATATAACAGGTTAGGCATTTCAACCGACAAATTTAACAAATTAGGCATTTCAATCTAATTAGCAGTCTAGGCAATATAACAAAACTAGCAGTTTAGGCAACTTGGCAAATTAGCATATTTAGCAAATTTAATATTTCTAAAAGTTCTATTTACATGCCTTGCCTAATCATAAATTGGCCTAAATTCATATGCCTAAATAATTGTCGTGATTCATAATAAGATCATATACTTCCATGTTTGCATACCTTTACATAGCGCAGAATATGGACATAATTTACCCTATAACATATGTTCCAATTTTTGTTAAACTAACCTTATACAGCAGATTCACATATAAATTATACCAAATATGATCATTAATTACAGTGCATGCCATATATGCAAAATTCCCTATTTAGGTGTAATCACAATAGTAGAGATCCTAATTAATGTAAATCTTTTACACCTACGTTTCCATATCCTTCTTCTTATTAAGTCATGAATCATTATGCAAAATATACCCAACAATCTAAATCATATCTTCTAAAAAAATCAGATCTTGACTTTTATATGCATTTTGTCCAAAGTCTCAAATCATATGTAATCATACAATGGTTCCTCTTTTCTTCTATCATAGAATATGCATAGATCCAAATCTAGTTTACAACATATGCTCATCTTTTTTTTCTAATTAATCACAGATCTAAATTACAACATAACTATGCATACAACATATATAAATTATATGTTCATAGTCAAATTTATGCATCCAATCCCAAGTCACATGTCCAATATATTTTATGCCTCAGACCTAAAGTCATACATTCAATTCAGTCTTGTCAAAATTCGCATCATTCATCCCAAAATTTGCGTTCATACGATCATCTCTTATGAGATTAGGCACAGGCTCATGGTAGCCTGGCTATAGAAACAGAAAAGAAGAAAAGGGATACAGAACAGTCACAGAAAAACAGATCTGACAGAAGAGAATATATATACAATCTCAGATTCAGAATTAAAAACATATCAAAATTATAATTAACGTTTATAGCGGAAAATATCTGTACTTGCCTTGATTGGGTTAAAGAAAGAACTTTAGTTGTTACAGAATTGTTGCAGAAGCTTTTATCTCAAATTTGAATTTAGGATGATGTTGATTGACTTCTAGTTTTGATTCTAGCAGAGTAGCGACGCCATTTTTAATTTTAATTAGAAGGAGATAGAGCAATGGAGGCTAGAGAATTGTGTTAGAGACTTAGGTTAGGAAGAGTCTAGGGTCATTTTTATAGAGTTTATGAACTGATTAGGACCATCGATGTTGCTTGGATTGATCGTAGCCATTCATTCGAAAGAGAGACCAATTAGAGCCTGCCACCTAGCCCTAATGACAAAGCATGCTTCTGAAAATCGACCAACATAGACTAGGCCAGCCAGGGTGGACTGGGTTCGACCTGGGTCTGGACCAGGTCGACAGCCCTGTCGACCTGGCTAGACCAGGTCGACAGCCCAGTCGACCTGGGTGTCTTAGGCGGGAATTTTCCCGCCCTGGCCAATTGGGCCCGATTTTTAATTTTAAACTTGTTTTTCTGAGCTGTTCGAATTTTAAACTTAATTCAGAAACTTCCGGAGGCTATATCTTCTTCATACGGACTCCGTTTTTCGAAAACTCGGACTCTATTTCGCGTATTTTTCCGAGACGAACGCAATGGCGTATCCCGTTTCCCTTAGTTCTTTGATTTCAAATTAATTATACTTTAATTTGTTAATTCCACAGTTATAGAATACACGGGGTGTTACATTCTCCCCCACTTAAAAGGATTTCGTCCCCGAAATCTTTATGTTAAGAAGAATGTGTCCTACCATCCAATCACCCATCTACTCAACCATCATCCACAAGCATCCATTGTCCTTAGAAAACTTCTAATGTTGTATGAACATATGCAAAAGTGTGTGTATATGTTCCTTATCTAATGCAAAGATCAGGCGGTCTACTGATTCAGTTGACCTCCTTAATGCGAATTATGTCAGTGCCATGAGTCCAACATGTATGCAATAGAATTCTGATGATATATATTATTTCTATATGAGTGCACAACCATTCACTCAAATGCAACATCCATGTGCTGAATCAACCATTTTGCATCCACAAGAATTGAAAAATGCTCACCCATCCATATGCAGTATGAGAGTGTTTACGAGCCGATCTAGTGCCTAGTGTGTGTATATGCATCCACGGGCAACCACTAGCAACCACTTGCATCCACTTGCAACCATCAAACATAACATGTCTCAAACACATGTTTACACCCATTAGTTTCTACCTAAAGTTCAAATATTCGATCGGTAGGGTACAGTCGAATGATGGAAGCGAGTACAGATAGAACGAAAATTTGGTTCCCATTAGACATGGGTCCTAAGTATCGGCCCCAAAGACCGAAACCAATATCAAATTGACACCCAGAGGAGTACCTTCTTTAGACAATGTCAAAACTGGAAATCCTATAAAAAGTATTTAGATATTTACAGACTACTGGTACAGATCAGGTTCCCTAATGATTCTTAGGAAGCTAAGCATGATAAAATCATACCCTACAAAAACTCAGAATGTATGCGTCATACTTGACGCCTAACACAGATATCCCTCAAACCCCAATCTCAAACAGATGATCCATAACCCTTATGGGTCTGAGTCTATAGCGGAATTCAGAAATAATACTAGCATTAAAGTGCAGAGTATCGATTACAAAATAAAAATATCAGAATCAGAAAAAGTCACAATCAGATAAAGAAATTAAACCTACTATAGAAATTTTCCTATTTCTATCCTAGCCACTAGCCTCAAGAGTGTTCGCCTGCCCTCCTTGTCCTCGTCTCTTCGGGCAGTCCCTAGTGAAGTGTCCCATCTCCCCACAGTTGAAGCAAGCGCCCTTCCTTTTTCTGCAATCCTTGTTCAGATGAGTTGAGCTCCCACAAGTAAAGCACGTTTTCCACTTCTTATCATCAGACTTCTCATCCTTCTTTTGTGTTTCCTTTTTGGGCCCCGCTTTCTTATTCTGTGGTTCTTCCTTCTTTGTCTCTTTCAGGCCCTTGTCTTCCTCGTGCAGTAGTGCCATATCCACCAATTTCTCGTAAGTTGCTCCCATGGGTACATGGGTCATGGCTAGGCTGTGCAGTGGCTCATTCAATCCTTTAACAAAGCGGAGAGCCTTTTTACGCTGAGTGTTGACTAAATCCAATCCGAATCTTGCTAGTTGGTTGAACTGGTTGACGTATTCCTTGACCGTCATACTTCCTTGCTTAAGAGACAAGAACTTTTCCAATTGTAAACTTCGTTCAGCTTGCGAGAGGAATTTTGTCTCAAACCTTGTTCTGAAATCCATCCATGTCTCAACCGGCCTCTCGGCGTTAGTGACTTCCCACCAGTAGGAAGCTTCGTCTTTGGCAGCCATACTGCCAACTGTACCTTCTGCCTATCGTCCACCTCGAAGATAACGAATAGATCCTCAGTTTCTTTGAGCCAATTCCTTGCTTCTACGAATGATTCAGTTCCTTTGAAATCCTTTCCACCCATGGCCCTAAAATCTCTACAGATCTTTGAGAAAGCAATTGCACGAGGAGGGGGTGGAGGGGGATCATTTGCTGGACCTGCAGCGGCGGTCCTAGCCTCAAGATATTGACGAAACCAACCGGGTACATGAACACCCTCTGGTATCTCAGATGCTTCAGACATGCTGGAACGAAAAAGGAAAGGTTCAATACAAAAAGGACTGAAAGAAAGATATATGGCTCTTGGGGATCATGTTTTTCAAAATAAGCTTTATTTTTGAAAATACTTCCTTTCAAAACCTTTTTTGAAAATAATTTTTCAAAACTTTTTTATAAAATCTGGTAACCTTCAGCTCTGATACCAAGTGTAACACCCCACCTCCGTTAAGGTCACTCACAAAGGGAATGCCTTAACTTTGGTGGAGCATTTTAGTAAACAGGACAGAAACTTACAAGACAGATAAAACAGTAATTGAAAAATTTTAACTTTATTACAGCGGAAACAGAAATTAATATGGTTACATCCTTTCAATTTCAGAATTCAAGTACAAAATATCAGTCTTGTACAAAAGCCTTCAAAATGCATAGTTTAAAATCATAATCCCCATGGAACGGAAGCTATACAGAGCCAAGCCATACTTTAAGCACTTCAAGCAAAGAGAAATCCGGATCAAGCTAAAGTATTTCCCTCCTTGGATAACCTGGGGGGCGAAACGGAAGAAAGGAGGCGAAACAACAAGGGTCAGACAAAAAGTCTGGCAAGTCCAGTGACTTTCTGCACATGAACAGATAATAATAATATGATATGAACATAAAACTGGATGTGAGATAACTATAACAGGTGTAGCAGATATAACAGAAAAACAGAATGATATAAACTATTGTTTTACACTTCTCTGCATTAATACTAGTATAGCAGAATTAGGTGTCTCCCTAATGTCTAAATTGAAGCAGGAACAGGTACAGAATACTTTAACAGAAACAGAATGCTAATAACGGGCCTTTACTACCCGATCAGAAACAGACAGAAGCAGAAACAGATTTATCTCTACGGAAACAGAATGTAGAATTAGGTGTACACTAGTAATGGGCCTTTACCACCCGAACAGACGGTACCACACAGAAAGACAGGTGTTACCACCCAACAGAAACAGACGGTACCAACAGAAACAAACTGAACTAAGCGTACCCTAAAACCCTACCCCAAGCGATCGGCTCCCTAATACATAAATATCCTGTGTCGGCCCAACAGTAGGGTGTATCACTCCCTAAAGTGACAACCAATTGGCAAAGACCTATTTACAGATGTCACGGCGTCTTACATCCTCAGAGGTAGACCGGGATCCATGCACGCACATGACCCGGTTGGAACGCACCATCCACACCCCTCGCCATTATCAGAATGAACCACTTATAATTAGTTCAGTAAGCGTGCCCGGACCCTACCTACTGTTGGGTCAAAGTTTTGATACCAGAAAGGGTTACTGACTAATATGGGTCCCAAACAACAGATGACACAAGTAATTCCCCTCCTAACCTTGTGTCCCCAGACTAACAGATTTCAGATTTATTTGTTTACAAGTTCAGACATACAGAATTCAGATTTACTAGTTCACAAATTAAGTTAACAAGTTTTCAGACTAACGGATCAGATGTACAGATTTTTCAGATTTGTCTAACTTTGTATTGGACGGGTTTACTACACCTATTAATCCCGTTGGTTTATCCCTATTTTCCCCAATACGTTTTAGACGTCATTCTTATCTTAGATTTGCATTAATTAATTATTAATGCCCAGACCTCTCACATTAGGTCACTAGCTTGTGGCCGCTGGATGGGCCGGGCGGTTCCGGGCAGACTTCTGCCACAAGCCAGACCTAACCTCGTGTCTTAAGCAGGTTATGACTAACTTCTCACATTAGAACCTATTGTTTGCGGCCACTGGATGTGCCGGGCGGTTCCGGACAGAATTACGCCGCAAACTCATTCTAACCTCGAGTTAGTCACGTTTATCTTTGCGGCCAATTAATTAATAATTTACCGTTTATGCGCACGCCCAATATATATGCCAATTCAGATTATATCAATAACATGATGATTATATCAACACAGCAGATAACAGACTTTAGCAGATAATAGATTTTATATGACTTAACGGATTTAACAGATTTAGCACTTAGCAGATTTTGGCATATAACAGGTTAGGCATTTCAACCGACAAATTTAACAAATTAGGCATTTCAATCTAATTAGCAGTCTAGGCAATATAACAAAACTAGCAGTTTAGGCAACTTGGCAAATTAGCATATTTAGCAAATTTAATATTTCTAAAGGTTCTATTTACATGCCTTGCCTAATCATAAATTGGCCTAAATTCATATGCCTAAATAATTGTCGTGATTCACAATAAGATCATATACTTCCATGTTTGCATACCTTTACATAGCGCAGAATATGGACATAATTTACCCTATAACATATGTTCCAATTTTCGTTAAACTAACCTTATACAGCAGATTCACATATAAATTATACCAAATATGATCATTAATTACAGTGCATGCCATATATGCAAAATTCCCTATTTAGGTGTAATCACAATAGTAGAGATCCTAATTAATGTAAATCTTTTACACCTACGTTTCCATATCCTTCTTCTTATTAAGTCATGAATCATTATGCAAAATATACCCAACAATCTAAATCATATCTTCTAAAAAAATCAGATCTTGACTTTTATATGCATTTTGTCCAAAGTCTCAAATCATATGTAATCATACAATGGTTCCTCTTTTCTTCTATCATAGAATATGCATAGATCCAAATCTAGTTTACAACATATGCTCATCTTTTTTTTCTAATTAATTACAGATCTAAATTACAACATAACTATGCATACAACATATATAAATTATATGTTCATAGTCAAATTTATGCATCCAATCCCAAGTCACATGTCCAATATATTTTATGCCTCAGACCTAAAGTCATACATTCAATTCAGTCTTGTCAAATTTCGCATCATTCATCCCAAAATTTGCGTTCATACGTTCATCTCTTATGAGATTAGGCACAGGCTCGTGGTAGCCTGGCTATAGAAACAGAAAAGAAGAAAAGGGATACAGAACAGTCACAGAAAAACAGATCTGACAGAAGAGAATATATATACAATCTCAGATTCAGAATTAAAAACATATCAAAATTATAATTAACGTTTATAGCGGAAAATATCTGTACTTGCCTTGATTGGGTTAAAGAAAGAACTTTAGTTGTTACAGAATTGTTGCAGAAGCTTTTATCTCAAATTTGAATTTAGGATGATGTTGATTGACTTCTAGTTTTGATTCTAGCAGAGTAGCGACGCCATTTTTATTTTTAATTAGAAGGAGAGAGAGAGCAATGGAGGCTAGAGAATTGTGTTAGAGACTTAGGTTAGGAAGAGTCTAGGGTCATTTTTATAGAGTTTATGAACTGATTAGGACCATCGATGTTGCTTGGATTGATCGTAGCCATTCATTCGAAAGAGAGACCAATTAGAGCCTGCCACCTAGCCCTAATGACAAAGCATGCTTCTGAAAATCGACCAACATAGACTAGGCCAGCCAGGGTGGACTGGGTTCGACCTGGGTCTGGACCAGGTCGACAGCCCTGTCGACAGCCCTGTCGACCTGGCTAGACCAGGTCGACAGCCCAGTCGACCTGGGTGTCTTAGGCGGGAATTTTCCCGCCCTGGCCAATTGGGCCCGATTTTTAATTTTAAACTTGTTTTTCTGAGCTGTTCGAATTTTAAACTTAATTCAGAAACTTCCGGAGGCTATATCTTCGTCATACGGACTCCGTTTTTCGAAAACTCGGACTCTATTTCGCGTATTTTTCCGAGATGAACGCAATGGCGTATCCCGTTTCCCTTAGTTCTTTGATTTCAAATTAATTTTACTTTAATTTGTTAATTCCACAGTTATAGAATACACGGGGTGTTACATGGCTTCAACACCTTTATGTCATGATTATGCCAAGTTCCCTCTTTCTATCCTTTATGCGCTATTGCGATATGTAAGCGATGGGATTGCGTTTGGGGTTGGGTAAACTTAAAAGACATAAAAACATAAGCTTGGGAATTTACCTATTAAGTTAGGTCTACCCATTGGGAATTTACCTATTAAGTTAGGTCTACCCAATTGCTTGAAAACTTGTAATGTGTTTTGGAAACACGATGGACATGACACTTAGAAAATATAAGTGTGACCAACTCGAGGTTGGGTTGAGTTTGTAGCGTAAACCTACCCGGAACCGACCGGCTTAACTAGTTGCTACAAACAATAGGACCCAATGTGAGAAGTTGGCCATGTTGTACCTTGAACCCGAGGTTAGACCAAGTTGTGGTGTAAAGCTACCCGGACCCGCCCGGCTTAACTAGTAACCACAACAAGGTCTAATGTGAGAGGTTAAGGCGCATTAAATTAATTAATGCCTCGTGATAAGGGTTAAGTCATGGTCCACTTAATACTTAACCAATTTGGGCTTGGTAGATTAATCGGGGTTAAGTCGTGAACTCATTGTTACACTTAACCAAGTTAATCCATGATTAGCAAGAGGGTTAAACCGTACTTAATCCACTAGAAAATCCTAGCAATGGGGGCTCACTCCAGCAGTAATCCCAAGTTTGTATCATTAAGACCCTAGGGACTAGGCTAGGGAGGGGGCACGATTACTGGGCTGGAGGTAAGTGACTAAAAGCGACGACAGAGGGTACGCCGGTGTAGTTCCGGGCGGACCATGGTCGTGCACATAGTCCGAAGCCGGGGAAAGCATGCACGGGTACCAGTAGATCGAGACTGTGCACGCATGTTTATGGTGTCCAGGAGTTGCCACCCTAGGGCTTGATACACCCGACGGGAGACCCGGCACAGTCTGACTACAATTATGTTTGGGCCGTATTGACACCAACACGTGACGAGTTAGGCTTAGGGAGCCGATCGACTAGACCGTTTGGTTGGACCTCGTATTAGGGTCATTTCATGTTATTAGACCTCGTATTAGGGTCACTTCATGTTATTGGGCCAAAGCTTGGGCCAAGGGATCAATACTTGTTTATTCAAGTCATGTTAGTTTGCTAGTACACCTGTGGTGCAAAACCTTAAACCTGATTATGCGATAACACCTTTATCTACCTTGTTAGTTAATCATCATGCTAGTATGTAGTTATCCTGATGTTCATCTCAGCTTTCATCATGCCAGTTAACTTTATCAGTTTACATTGATTGTAGTAGGGCTTACTCAGTCTTTTTGACTGACCTGTTTTCTTTCGCCTCTTTTCTTCCATTCCCCCCCCCCCCCCAGGTTCTCAGGGAGGGAATATTGGAGCTTAGCTGGATTTCTGATCGCTTGCTTGTGGGATTTTAGCTCATGTACGGTCTTGACATGAAGCTAGCTATGGTTATCACTTATTTTGGGGATAGTACTTATGTATTTCAGTTTTTCAGTAATGTTGTTTTATCTAGACTTGTGTATTTGGAAAGTTAACATTATGTTGTACCAGACTTGTTTTGAAATGGTTTGAAAATCTTCCGCTGTTTTATCTATGTTATTTACTCTGTTTACATATATATATGTATGTTCTTGTTCTGCCTTGATATATCATTATGCATGTTTACCTGATTCAAACGCCCCTCCAAAGTCAGAGTGCTTGCAAGAGACACCCTGGCGGAGGTGGGGTGTTACATTTGGTGTCAGAGCATATGGTTTACGAGAAGGAACAAAAAGGTTTTTAGAAAACTTTTGGAAAACTATTTTCAAAACCAAGTATAAAGTATTTTCCAAAGAAAAGTCTAGTTTATTTTAAAGGCTATTCCCCAAAAAGCCATTTGCAAAATTCCTTCGTATTTTCTCCATTCTGAATCTGTCTTTTTTCTTCATTTTCAGTATGGCCGATAACTTTGCTATTCCGGAGGGAGTACACGTACCTGTTTGGTATAGGAGACTATTGGAGGCTAGGGCGACCGAAGCCGGCCCCGCAGATGTTCCTCCTCCTCCTCCTCCAGTAGTTAATGTTCCTCCTCCTGTCGCTAATGTTCCTCCTCCTCCTGTCGCTGAGGTTCCTCTTCCTCCTCCCCCTCAGCATCCTCAAGCTGACTTCGCAAAGACTTGCAAAGATTTCAAAGAAATGGGTGGCAAGAACTTTCAAGGCACTGAGACTTTTGTAGAGGCCAGAAATTGGTGGAAAGAGACCGAGGATTTATTTGCTATCTTTGGGTTAGACGATCAGAGGAAGATCTTGTTGGTGGTTTGGCTTATGAAGGATGAAGCCGCTTATTGGTGGGAAGTCACCAATGGTACTAGGCCTGTTGAGACTTGGGCCGATTTCAGGGCAAGGTTCGTGCTTAAGTTTCTATCTTCTGCCGAGGAGAATTTGCAAATGGAGAGGTTCATAACTCTGAGACAAGGAGATATGTCTGTCAAAGAATATGTGAACAAGTTCAATCAGTTAGCTCGTTTTGGCTTGGATATGGTGAATACTCCTCAGAAGAAGGCTCTTCGTTTTGCCAGAGGATTGAATGAGCCGTTGCAGGGATTGGCTATGTCACATATTCCCCATGGGGCCACGTTTGAGAGCTTGGTTGATATGGCGTTACTTCAGGGAGATGTCAAGAAAGAGATCAAGATAAATGATACTCAAGCCAAGAAGACTGATTCGCAGGGGAAAGGAAATCAGGGTAATCCAAGTGGTCAGAGCAGTCAAGGCAACCAGAACAAGAACAGGAGTCAAGGCAACAAGGGAAACAACAACAAGGGCAATAACAACAAGGGCAAGAACAACAAGGGGAAGTGCCATTATTGCGGTTCAGTTGGGCATCTTATTAAGGATTGTAAGAAAAGGAAAAGGAAGAATGGTGAAAGCTTTTTCTGTGGTGAGACTGGACATTTCAGTAAGGATTGCCCGAAGAAGCAAGGGCAAGGCCAGGGTTAGACTCAGCGTGCTGGACCTTCAGGAGGGCAAGTTCATGCTCTCAATACCGCTCCAGTTCCCGATCGAGGTAGTATTTCTGTTGAGAGCCTTGTATATATTTTTGATTTTCCAGTTCGTACCTTGTTTGATTCTGGTGCATCGCATAGCTTTATCTCATTTGATCTTGTTGATAGTTTGCACCTTAGTACTAGCTTGGTAGATGATCACGTCTGTGTCTCAAATCCTATTGGTGGTTCCGCCCATCTGTCTATGATATGTGGGGATTTGAGGATCTCTATACTGGGTGTAAAGTTCTTGTGCAGTGCTTATGTTCTTGGTTTTAGGGGATACGGATTGATATTGGGCATGGATTGGTTGTCTAGATATGGAGCCATCCTTGACTGTGAGCATAGGGTTGTGAGGCTCGTGACTCGCCTCGGAAACACCCTAGAAATTTCTTGTGATCCGAGAGGTCCCATCATGTTGTGCTATCTGGAATAACTCGACTCGTTAATGGAAACTCTTCAGTCTGTGAGAGTGGTTCGAGAGTATCCGGATGTTTTCGATGAAGTTAGGGGGTTGCCCCCTAAGCGAGAGATTGATTTCCGCATTTATCTGGTGGATAATGCAAAGCCGGTTTCTTTGCCCGTTCGGCATATGGCTCCGCGTGAAAGGCGGGAGCTAAGTAAGCAAGTGAAGGAGTTGCTTGAGAAGAACTTCATTAGACGAAGTATATCTGAATGGGGAGCGCCTGTGGTATTTGCTACCAAGGCAGATGGTTCTCTTCGACTTTGTGTTGATTATCGAGAGTTGAATAAGCTGACTAAGATGAACAGACACCCGTTACCGAGGATTGATGAGCTCTTTGACCAGCTTGTCGGTGCTTCTGTTTTCTCTCAGCTTGATCTTGCTACTGGATTCCATCAGCTCAGGGTAGCTGAAGATAGTATAGACAAGACTGCGTTCAGGACTCCAGATGGATTCTTTGAATGGCTTGTCATGCCGTTCGGCTTGACTAATGCACCCGCATATTTCGTGGACTTGATGAGTAGGGTGTTCAGGGAATTCTTGAACAAGTTTGTTGTGGTCTTCGTAGATGATATTTTGATCTTCTCTAAGGATGAGGAAGAGCACGCAAGCCATCTCGTGGAGGTGATGGATACGCTTAGAGCGCATCAGTTGAAGGCCAAGTTCTCCAAGTGTCACTTTTGGAGAAGGGAAGTTAGATTCCTTGGGCATATAGTATCTAAGCAAGGCTTAGCGGTGGATCCCGCTAAGGTAGTTGCAATTCAGGATTGGAAGACTCTAAGGAATGCAACCGAAGTGAGAAGTTTTCTAGGTCTTGCGGGTTTTTACCGGAAGTTCATCAAGGACTTCGCGAAGATTTACGCTCCTCTCACTAAATTGACGAAGAAGAATTTAGTTTTTGCTTGGAGCATAGAATGCGAGCTTGCTTTTCAGAAGCTCAAGAGAGCCCTCACATCAGCACCTGTTCTAGCTTTTCCCGATTGGGGGAAGTTATTTACAGTATACACCAATGCATGTGGCACGGGGTTAGGAGTTGTTCTTATGCAAGAAGGAAGGGTGATATGCTTTGGCGGTAGACAACTCAAAGTGCATGAGAAGAATTATCCCACTCATGACTTAGAGTTGGCAGCAATAGTATATGCACTCAAGGCTTGGCGCCATTATCTTCTGGGAGAAAAATTTGAGCTTTATACCAATCACAAGTCATTGAAATATCTCTTTTCTCAGAAGGATCTGAATCTGAGACAACAAAGATGGATGGAATTCTTGGCGTTTTACGATTTTGAGATAGCTTATACCCCTGGCAAGGGGAATGTGGTAGCAGACGCATTGAGTAGAAGAAGGTTGACCCAAAGTCCTCTATTCGTTGAGATGAAGAATTTAGAGTATGTGGCAACCTTTGATTTCTCTTTGGCAATTGAGTCGATGACCGGTTCTTTAGCATCTCTGGAACTCAGACCTACCCTTCTTGATCAAGTTGGGGCTTCGCAGAGAGAAGACCCTCAGATAGTTGAGATTATGGATAAGCTGATTCGAGGAGAGGCATCTAGCCATCTCGCTCGATATTCTATTGATGACAAGGGTTGGCTGAGGAGAGACGGAAGGTTATGTGTTCCAATGGTAGAAGATTTAGTAAGAAAAGTTCTTGAGGAATCGCATCGCTCTAAGTTGACTATACATCCGGGCGGAGATAAGATGTATAGAGATATGAAGCGCATTTTCTTTTGGCCCGGGATGAAGAAGGATGTGGCAGAGTTTGTCTCTAGATGTATCATTTGCCAGCAAGTTAAGGCCGAGTCGAAGAAGACCGGTGGGCTATTGCATCCTCTAGACGTTCCACTATGGAAGTGGGAGAGTATTTCCATGGATTTTATCGATGGGCTACCAAGGTCAAGGAAAGGGAATACGAGCATTTGGGTTATTGTGGATAGACTTACGAAGAGTGCTCATTTCATTCCGGTGAAGAGCAAGAGGACTGCATCTTGGCTAGCGTCTGTATATCTTCGTGAGATTGTGAGACTACATGGAGTCCCTTCTAGTATAGTCAGTGACCATGACCCAATCATTACAAGTCAGTTCTGGAATAGCTTACAAGAAGCCATGGGCACGAGGTTGAATCTAAGTACTGCTCATCACCCACAAACGGACGGTCAAACCGAAAGTGTGAATAGGGTACTCGAGGATCTGTTGAGGCTTTGTATTCTGGATTTTGGTGGTACTTGGGAAGACCATCTTCCTCTTGTTGAGTTTGCATATAATAACAGTTATCAGGCAAGCATAGGGATGGCACCATTTGAAGCTTTATATGGGAAGCCGTGCAAGTCGCCTACATGTTGGTGGGAGACTACAGATAAGCTTATACTTGGGCCTAATCTGATCAGAGATACATCCGAGAAGGTCGAGTTGATTCGGAGACGGATGAAAGCGGCCCAAGACCGTCAGAAATCCTATGCTGATAAGCGAAGAACTGATTTGGAGTTTGATGTTGGGGATATGGTTTTCGTGAAGGTTTCTCCTTTGCGGAATGTGGTCCGATTTGGAGTCGTTGGGAAGTTAGCACCGAGGTTTGTTGGACCATTCCCTATTATAGAGAGGATCGGGCAGATGGCTTATAGAGTGAAGTTGCCCGAGAAGCTTGCCGGAGTACACGATGTTTTTCATGTCTCGCATCTCCGGAAGTGTTTATATGAAACAGCAGAGGTTGTTGAGCCGAGTGTTCTGAAAGATGTGGAAGTGGAGAAAGAAGCTACCTTAAGGAGAGCTCCGATTCGTATCTTGGGGACGGAGACCAAGAAGCTAAGGAATCGAGAGGTCAAGTTGGTGAAGTTTCAATGGGGTGAAGCCGAAGAAGACGCAACTTGGGAAACCGAGGAGAAGATGCGTGGGCTTTATCCATTCCTTTTTGAGGGTACACTCTCAATCTTTTTTTTCTTTGTTAGCATATCTTTCTCTTTGCTATCCATGTTTATCTAGTTTATCGTGTTAATCTTGTCATGAGAACCTTAGGTAGAAACCCTTTGGATGAAACATGTGTTTGAAACATGTTATGCTTGATGGTTGCAAGTGGTTGCAAGTGTTTGCAAGTGGTTACTGTGGATGCATTATACACGTTAGGCACTAGATCGGCTCACACACTCCTCATATTGCATATGCATGAGTGTTTACGCTTATTCATGGATGAAATTGTTGTGTTATCACATGGATGTTGCATATGGATGTATGTGATGTGCACACATATAGATGTTATACATTACGTTAGGAATTGCATACATATGGATTCATTTCACTAACATAATTTGCATTGATGATAATTGCATTAGATAAGTACATATACACACACCTTTGCATATGTTCATACAACATTAAGAATCTTGTAAGGACAATGATTGCTCGTGGATGATGTTTTGAGTAGATGGGTGATTGGATGGTAGGATACGTTCTTCCTAACTTGAAGATTTCGGGGACGAAATCCTTTAAGGAGGGGAGAATGTAACAACCTGTATTTTCAATAACCTATAATGATGTAAATCGAGGCAGAATTTAATTCTGAAATCTGAATCAAGGGAAACGAGCTATGCCATTGCGTTCGTCTCGGTAAAATACGCGAAATAGAGTCCGAGTTTTCGAAAATCAGAGTCCGTATGACCCAATTAAGGCCCAACGAAGTTTTCAGAAAATTTCAAAGTAAAAAAATAGATTTCAAATTCAAGTTTGATTTTGAGAAATTGGGTCATATTGGGGCAGGCGGGAAAATTCCCGCCAGAGTACCCAAGTCGACAGCCCTGTCGACTTGGGAGTCGACTTGGTTGGACCCAAGTCGACAGCCCTGTCGACTTGGTTGTCGACTTGGTCCAGCCGGGCTGTTTAGCCTGGTGCACCATTTTGAGATTGTGTTGAGCTTGGGGGCCAGATTCGATTTTAAGGTCTGAGATTGCAACTAGGGTTTAATCCTATGGCCTAAAACACTTGCCTAATCTATAAATAAGACCCTAAGCTAGCCCTAAACCATCATTAATCAACCCTACAACTAAACTATGGCAAAATCAATCCTCTCATGGCCTCCACTCTCTTCATAAAATTCCTAAATAAATTCCTAAGTGATTTTCCATGCATACAAGTGTTTTCAAGCTTGTATGAGCATCATTAGCTTGCATTCAAGTCAAGTTTCTATATTTGCATCATAAAGCAAGGGTTTTGATCATTTTGGCTTAAGGGTTTTTCTATTGAAGCTTGCATTTTGGGTTTAATTGATTGCATAAGGGCTTTCTTATATTTGCTATACTCATTTGAGTCCTCATAAGCATTGTAAGCCCTATTCTACTTTCATACTTAAACTCTAAAGTTAAATGTATGATATGCAAGTTTATATGCAAGTTTACTATGCTATGATATGCAAGTTTATCATGTTGTAATATGCAAGTTTATATGCAAGTATGTCTTGTTATGATATGCAAGTTTATATGCAAGTATGCCATGCTATGATATGCAAGTTCATCATGTCATGTTATGCAAGTTTACCATGTTATGCTATCCAAGTATGCCATGTTATGATATGCAAGTTTGGGATGATCATTTTGTTCATGTTATCATGTTATGCAAGCTTATCTTGAGTATGTGAACATAAAGCTTCAAGCTTTAGGCTAAAGGTTGCATTTTGGCAACATGTAAGTTATCATATCCCTTATGATAACTTGCATGGGAGGCTAAATGCGAACTTATGGCCATTTCTACATGTCATTTAGCACCATGTACCACCAATATGCCAAGTATGGTTTTATGCATGCTTTTGAGGCCTAAAAAGGTAATATGCAAGCGTATGAACATATGAACATTTCATATGTCACCATGTTAAACTTGTGGCTTCAACACCTTTATGTCATGATTATGCCAAGTTCCCTCTTTCTATCCTTTATGCGCTATTGCGATATGTAAGCGATGGGATTGCGTTTGGGGTTGGATAAACTTAAAAGACATAAAAACTTAAGCTTGGGAATTTACCTATTAAGTTAGGTCTACCCATTGGGAATTTACCTATTAAGTTAGGTCTACCCAATTGCTTGAAAACTTGTAATGTGTTTTGGAAACACGATGGACATGACACTTAGAAAATATAAGTGTGACCAACTCGAGGTTGGGATGAGTTTGTAGCGTAAACCTACCCGGAACCGACCGGCTTAACTAGTTGCTACAAACAATAGGACCCAATGTGAGAAGTTGGCCATGTTGTACCTTGAACCCGAGGTTAGACCAAGTTGTGGTGTAAAGCTACCCGGACCCGCCCGGCTTAACTAGTAACCACAACAAGGTCTAATGTGAGAGGTTAAGGCGCATTAAATTAATTAATGCCTCGTGATTAGGGTTAAGTCATGGTCCACTTAATACTTAACCAATTTGGGCTTGGTAGATTAATCGGGGTTAAGTCGTGAACTCATTGTTACACTTAACCAAGTTAATCCATGATTAGCAAGAGGGTTAAACTGTACTTAATCCACTAGAAAATCCTAGCAATGGAGGCCCACTCCAGTAGTAATCCCAAGTTTGTATCATTAAGACCCTAGGGACTAGGCTAGGGAGGGGGCACGATTACTGGGCTGGAGGTAAGTGACCAAAAGCGATAGTAGAGGGTACGCCGGTGTAGTTCCGGGCGGACCATGGTCGTGCACATAGTCCGAAGCCGGGGAAAGCATGCACGGGTACCAGTAGATCGAGACTGTGCACGCATGTTTATGGTGTCCACGGGTTGCCACCCTAGGGCTTGATACACCCGACGGGAGACCCGGCACAGTCTGACTACAATTATGTTTGGGCCGTATTGACACCAACACGTGACGAGTTAGGCTTAGGGAGCCGATCAACTAGACCGTTTGGTTGGACCTCGTATTAGGGTCATTTCATGTTATTAGACCTCGTATTAGGGTCACTTCATGTTATTGGGCCAAAGCTTGGGCCAAGGGATCAATACTTGTTTATTCAAGTCATGTTAGTTTGCTAGTACACCTGTGGTGCAAAACCTTAAACCTGATTATGCGATAACACCTTTATCTACCTTGTTAGTTAATCATCATGGTAGTATGTAGTTATCCTGATGTTCATCTCAACTTTCATCATGCCAGTTAACTTTATCAGTTTACATTGATTGTAGTAGGGCTTACTCAGTCTTTTTGACTGACCTGTTTTCTTTTGCCTCTTTTCTTCCGTTCCCCCCCCCCCTAGGTTCTCAGGGAGGGAATATTGGATCTTAGCTGGATTTCTGATCGCTTGCTTGTGGGATTTTAGCTTATGTACGGTCTTGACATGAAGGTAGCTATGGTTATCACTTATTTTGGGGATAGTACTTATGTATTTCAGTTTTTCAGTAATGTTGTTTTATCTAGACTTGTGTATTTGGAAAGTTAACATTATGTTGTACCAGACTTGTTTTGAAATGGTTTGAAAATCTTCAGCTGTTTTATCGATGTTATTTAATCTGTTTACATATATATGTATGTTCTTGTTCTGCCTTGATATATCATTATGCATGTTTACCTGATTCAAACGCCCCTCCAAAGTCAGAGTGCTTGCAAGAGACTCCCTGGCGGAGGTGGGGTGTTACAGTAAACATGTTTTATTATTTTAAAACATGAACAATTTCCTATTTCCTTATATTACATTAAAAATGTGAATTTTTAATGTACACATGTTTTATTATTTTAAACATGAACAATTTCCTATTTCCTTATATTACATTAAAAATGTGAATTTTTAATGTAGACATGTTTTATTATTTTAAAACATGAACAATTTCCTATTTCCATATATTACATTAAAATTGTGAATTTTTAATGTCGACTAAAACATGAACAATTTTCTATTTCCTTATATTACATTAAAAATGTGAATTTTTAATGTAAACATGTTTCATTATTTTAAAAAATGAAATATTTCCTATTTCCTTATATTACATTAAAAATGTGAATTTTTAATGTAGACATGCTTTATTGTTTTAAAACATAAACAATTTCCTATTTCCTTATATTACATTAAAAATGTGAATTTTTAATGTAGACATGTTTTATTTTAAAACATGAACATTTTCCTATTTTCTTAAATCACATTAAAAATGTGAAATTTTAATGTAGACATGTTTTATTATTTTAAAACATGAACATTTTCCTATTTCCTTACATTACATTAAAAATGTGAAATTTTAATGTAGACATGTTTTATTTTAAAACATGAACATTTTCCTATTTTCTTATTTCAATTCATTAAAATGATAAAAATGTTTCTTTTCATTTTTGTTGAAAATTCTAATTCAACAAAATGATAAAAATTGTTCTCTTCATTTTTGTTGAAAATTCTAACTCAACAAAAATGATAAAAATGGTTCTTTTCATTTTTGTTGAAAAATCTAATTCAACGAAATGATAAAAATGGTTCTTTTCATTTTTGTTTTCAACTAACCCATTAAACAAAAGTGATAATTTTTGTTTAAACTAAACTATGAAACAAAAGTTATAATTTTTTCTAAACTATGAAACAAAGGTGATAATTTTGTCTAAACTATGAAACAAAGCTGATAATTTTGTTTCAACTAAACTATGAAACAAAGGAGATAATTTTGTTTTTAACTAAACTATTAAACAAAGGAGATAATTTTGTTTTCAAGTAAACTACTAGACAAAGGAGATAATTTTTGTTTAAACTAAACTATGAAACAAAAGTGATAATTTTGTCTAAACTATGAAACAAAGGGGATAATTTTGTCTAAACTATGAAACAAAGGTGATAATTTTGTCTCAACTAAACTATTGAACAAAGGAGATAATTTTGTTTAAACTAAACTATGCAACAAAGGTGATAATTTTGTTTCAACTAAACTATAAAACAAAGAAGATAATTTTGTTTTCAACTAAACTATTAAACAAAGGAGATAATTTTATTTTCAGCTAAACTATTAAACAAAGGAGATAATTTTAAAGGAAATCCTTTTATTATAATCTCTATATCCTAATCTTTTTATTATAATCTTTTTAATATAATGAAAACAAATCTTTGACAAAAACCATGTTTCATGTATACAATAAAATTGAGATTTTTATTGTAAATTTAGATTTGACAAAACCATGTTTCATGTTAACAATAAAAATGAAATTTGAAAAAAATAACGTTTCATGTTAATAATAAAAATGAATATTTTTCTGTAAATCTAAATTTGACAAAACAATGTTTAATGTTAACAATAAAAATTAAATTTTTATTGTTAATCTAAATTTGACAAAACAACGTTTCATGTTAACTATAAAAATGAATATTTTATTGTAAATTTAAATTTTACAAAACAATGTTTCATGTTAACAATAAAAATGAATATTTTTATTGTTAATCTAAATATAACAAAACAATGTTCAATGTTAACAATAAAAATGAAATTTTTATTGTTAATCTAAATTTGACAAAACAATGTTTCATATTAACAATAAAAATGAATATTTTATTGAAAATCTAAATCTAAACAAACCATGTTTCCTATATCTAAACAAAATATGAAACTTATATTATAAAATCAAATCAATATTCATATATCTGAAATAAAAATAAAAAATTTATTTCAAATCGAGATCTAACAACAATCTATGGATTTAAAGAAAGAATTTCTATTGTAGAACAAGATCTAACAAACATGAGCATCACAATCAACATTCAACAAATTCAAATTCCAAGTATTACAGATCTGATTTTATTAACATAACTACATGGATTCCAAATAATGAGAAATAATTATATTTTTAATTATAAATATAGAAATCTCACTATCGGTTTTAATTTTGAATAATTTCAGAATTGAATTTTGTCCAAAATTTAATTTGCTCCGAATCAGTTTTAATCAGTCCAGAAGTGTAATCTCGGACTCATGATCATAACGGGTTTGAAATTATTCAATTCCGAGTTCGTATGCATTAGTTATGATTTAATATAGATTGATAACGTTTTTAAAATAAGTTAATTAAATAATAGAGGGAAAAATACCCTTCTTCTTCCTCTTCAGATTGAGGCCGACGTATAAACCCAATTTGTTCGATCCTAGGGTTGGAGTTTTCGACCAAATCACAGAGCTTCACGACAATCGGAGACCACCGCGCCGGAGAGGAGAGCAACGCGCACTAGGGGGGCCCACCACCGTCAGGTGCGATCGTGGCTAGGGTGGATGGCAACGGTTCAAACGGCGCGGGTTCGGGGTGCTAGTTCGTCGCGAATACACAATGGTTTCTGATCAACCCCGTATGGAATTGAAGAGTGAATCAATCTCTACAATAAACTCTAAAGGGATAGGAAGTTTTATTGAGCGGATTGGAAGAAATTAGTGAAAGAAGAAGAGAGTGTTTCTGGCCATTGGTTTCGGGGGCGGCGGCTA
This sequence comes from Allium sativum, assembly GCA_030737875.1. Taxonomy (NCBI): domain Eukaryota; kingdom Viridiplantae; phylum Streptophyta; class Magnoliopsida; order Asparagales; family Amaryllidaceae; genus Allium; species Allium sativum. The sequence continues at coordinate 413,668,091 of CM060923.1, read as the reverse complement.
CTGCTAATGGGAATTAGGGTTTGGAAACTAGATATTTATAATATAATAATAATAAATTCTCTTAATTTTTGGTTTTAGCCCATTTATCCATATTTGTATGTTATAAAGAAAATTGACTGAGGTGGCATATTTCTCATTTCTAATTCCTTAATTCCCCTTTGATTACATGCTATGATGACACATTTGTCAACAATAACTAACGAGCATCTATTATGGCATTTACTAATAAGTCACTGATTTTCCAATAGTAATTAATTCATCTACATTCATTCCCATAAATCCTTTTGTCCTTATTCATTAAAATTTCAAATTCAAATCTACCTTTTAATTACACACATTATTTGCATTAAAAATGTAACTTTTCATGTAAACACATTCTTGTTAAACTATGAATCTTTTTAATCATTCTATCTTACATAAAAAAGTAATCTTTTTAATCTTTCTTTTGTTACATAAAAATGTAATGAGACGACCTAAAATCCCCCATGAAGGAAAGCCCGGATTGAGTTGAGAACACGACAAATAAGAACACAAATAGAAGAACATTTCATTGCTTATTACAACAATTTCATCAGAATACAAGAATATACAGATTATGAATAAATATTACACATTTACTAAATATCAGAGATTTACAAGTTACAATGCAGCGGAAAATAATACAAAACACAACTGAAAAGAATATACGGATACAGAGCTTTCTGAATATCATTCCAGCTGTAAACCAGTGTCCTGTGAATATAAATCTGCAAAACCCAAAACTACAAGCTTCCCGTGTGGAAATAGGGGCACCCAGAGTTTAGGTTAAAATAATTGACAGGTGTGAGAACCAAAACAGTTATTTAAAACTTTACTTTAAATCAGATATATCAAGGGACTACGCCGTATAACACGGAACTGGTTTTCTCCCAAGAATAACAGTGCATATAACAAAACAGTGCAATGCTTTTTGGAAAAATAATGCTATTATAAGACCCAGGTCCCATCACACAATACAACGCAAGCCGGAGGATAGGGTTTTCCCTTATAATAGCCAAACATGCTTGGTACGTTAAAACAAATCATTTGATACTATTATAAGTGCGTAGTATATAAAACAACTTCAAATATAAATGTATCAATCCTAGACGGCATGGGTACCATATATCATGTGGCCAATATTAGGCTCTACAATCAAAATCGCAAATGTCACGAAGTTGGATTTCCATCCGTGAACCAATGCAAGGGATCGTCCTTACCACTTCAAGACGCTCTAGCCCATGTCTCATGATCAGAATGCATCGACCTTTGGAGCGACAGGGTCAGTCCACTCGATGTGGATTAAAATGCCTGAACACTACGTTTCCCCACCCTATGGGGCATCAATCTGGTCTGTATAAAGACCATCCATCGGCTCCTAGGAGACCGAAATAACCGAGGCTCCTCGCTATCCTTCATCCACATAAGTAAAATGTCAGGGCTTGCAAAACGCTAACACCACTCCTAGCTAAAATGAAACGCATGCCCTCCCGGAGGTCCTCTCCCATTTCTAGTTCACACCAGGGTGTGATGCCCGCGAATTAACGCTATATTAAAGCCGTGCTTTGATCATCAACCACAAGACTCTGCTTTTCAACAGAAGTCTTTATCATTTGCATCTCATCATGCCACATAGGCAATTCACGCTATGCAACCGATGTCTATCAATCACACAGAATGAAATCCAATGTCAGACACACATCCATTTAAAAGTTCGTTCTGGGTCTGAACGAAACCGAAGGCACCTTATTCCTCGCCTCGTATGTCCAATACAGGAGAGAGGCCCCCGCATATCCGCCGATCTCCAAGTATGTCTGGACGATCACCACTTATTACCTCTTCTTGGGTGTACAACCCAATCAAGACATCCGTAATCATCCAAATGATTTGAAGACCTCTGGTCTTCAACCACCGTCTTCATCTTTAACTAATCGTCTTATCAGTTATTCAAAATGGGATAAACCCGGTCTTTCTAAATAACTCGCGTATATAATAAACAAGTGCTATAAAAACACAGCATACGCCTCATTCTAATCCAGAATATTCCTTTATTCAAATATTCTTATACTTTGGGAAAGGTTCCCATTAATTTTATCAAAGATAAATTCTTTAAATTTATTCTTTAGTCTTCTTTTGGATTTCAATTCAAACCAAATTATGGTTTATCCAAACTGGTCGGGATTAGCGAACCATACCGAAGTAATCATTTGTTCAATTTCTCAATCCCAACCTATTCATCCCATGAAGAAAAACTGGTAGTACTTCATATCTAATGTAACGACCCAGTGTTTTCGGCCCCGAAAATCGATATAAATACCTTTACCGTATCTCATACCGATCCTCCAAGCACCGAAAAACACTGAATAGTTTAGAAAGACTTTAGAGGGCGAGATAAGAAAGAAAGAAATTTTAGAATAGAAGAAAGAAGAAGAACATCACATCAGAACTCACAGCGGAACAGATAAAATATAATATCAAATATACAAAAGAATTTTGTATACATATCAATCATCAGAGTTTAACATATAACTGCACAGCGGAATTAGCTTTATATAACTAGTGGTGAAGCCGCCTGCTTCCAGCTTCTGAGACTCCAAGCGAACCTAACCTGTACATATGCTTGGTCTCACCCGAGCACATTTGATTTAAAACAAAATACACCGGGTCAGTCTGGAATACTATCAGTGATAAATTCACGGAACACACACTGGTTTAACTTTGGAAAATCCTTTCTGAAACAAAGGATAATAGTAATACCAGCCCACACAAAAACACGGACGGTTTTTACCTTACTATAACCCAAACCATTTCTCAAAATCATAGTTTGTTCTGATATTATCATAATGTCTAAATACAAGTAATTATCAATCTAGTGGAACGCTTGCATCTCACGCTCCACATATATAGTATACAATCAAAACCGCGGGCGCTTATTGGATTTTGGATTTCCAACCTTGACAATGTATGGGACCACCTGCCGATAGTGTATCTCTAGAGGCGAATACACTGGGTTCAACAAGAACATCTTGCAACCCGGCCCTCACATGACCGACCACTCATTTCGCTTGAGTGTATCGAATGTATATCACCGACGGTTGGGCTCAAACCACCGTCTCCCGATAAGGGATAGCATCGAACATAGATTAAGAAACAATAGGAATATCTCTAGATAGGTGATCATACATCCTAATTGGGGTGACCCACATAGCCATGCTGCCTGCCCGATTTTTGCCATTTCCGGTTGATGAGGCTTGAGGTCAGAACACATCTGGTCATCATATACTTTTAATGCCACATCGTCAGATCCGCCAGATCACACTGATTGACGTCCACAAACCTACTCTAGCTATCTGGCAAGAGAATGACCATTTCTCCACCATCAGTTATGGTACGTTTGGAGAAATCAACGCATATAAATCCTTTTGGAAATACTCTGTTACACTTCCGTCCATACAAGTCATCAAAGAACAGGATGAACCGAAGGTACTCTCCTACTGCATCTCATATAGGAATCACCCCAAGGATCAGTAGTGAGAAGTCCTTGCAACATGTAGATTCCAACCATGACAGAACCACAGTTTATCTCTGGCCGCTAAACCGGAGATTTTTAGCAGTCCTTCTGCTTATGACAATCCACAGTCTTCAATGCTCCATCATGATCATCTTCTGATCTCTACACGTATTTGTTGGTCGGAATGGATTTCGAATATAATTCGATCCTGGACTTTCCATACCAACAATCGTATTGGTCAGCTTCGATAGTCGGTGTTTTAACTATCGAATAACGATAGTGTGCATACAATGGGTTTTGTTGATTCAACACTTAACACAACTTGACCCCTTTTAAAACATACTTAACGAAATAAACCAAATTTTCTCTGATTAACTCTGATTGATTTACTTTGATCGATTAACTCTAATTTGACTAACTCGACTAGACTAACTCGACTTGATTACTACTATCGATTGATTAATACTTGACTTAACTCCATCTGCTCGACTCTAGATCGCAGCGATCACAATGGTTATGCCTGATTCCCTCAGGAAACATCCGACCGCCGTAGGCTATCGACAGCCCTGCGAATTACGCTAGCAGCCGTACGCAATGGAAACTTCCCTAGATAACTTAGTTTGATTAACTCTAACTATATTCGATCAACTCTATTTGACTAACAAATGTTTACTATAATTTGAAAACAACATTCTTATTTCTTTTGAACTCATATTGTAATATTATTTAATTTCCAAAACCTTGCATCAGAGTTTGATATTCTCGTATAGGATAAAACCAATCTCAACACTTCACTCGTTCCAAACTAATACTATTCCTTGACAATAGTGAAGCCAACCAAGTTGGGGTACTTTAATTACCTCTCATACCTTGATCAACAACGTTCTTACCTCAGAATAATGTTAGTTCGTCTCTTAACCACCGACACTAAATATCGTTTCAAATCTTGATTTCAAACTTGGGTTTACAAAATCTTTCCTTACATTTGAAATCCTTGTTCGAATATCCCATCACTTAATTCCTGTAAAGTATCATTCCAATTTGAACTCTCCTTGCTTAATTTGAAACATTAAGTAAACCCTGATTTAAATCTTTATACTTACCTACCAACTTCATCTACCAAGTTTGTCGAACACTTGGGTCATAAAACATTCCATAATCTCTTAATCGAATTTATCTCCAACTAATTATTTCTTACTCGATTTCAAATTGAATTCATTACTTTAAATCATTTTAAATTAAAAGGATAATTAGTTTTACCATTAACTATATTAAAATATAGTTAACTTTGCCCCAAAACCAAAATAGGATTATTATTACTTTTACAAGCTTACTCAAAATAATTTAGGTTATTAACAATTTCCAGTTCAATATTCTCTTTAGATTTTTAGTTAATCGAAGATTAACAATGCTCTAACTCTACTCGTTACACTTTAACGAATATTTAAATCCATATCTATCCCTTTGTCTATTCTACTCGAAAACGGTGAATTTTATCAACCGTGTATATATATATATATATATATATATATATATATATATATATATATCAGTTAACAGTGAACTGAATTTCATTTTTCATTTCCCTTTTCTTAAATTATCCAAATAATTTAATTGATTAAAAATCAACCTTTAATTGTTTGAAAATAAATTGTCAAATTTAACAAACCCGTAGGTAAAGCCTTGGGTTTTTCTCTGCTTTCAACACTGGTATAATCCATTTAAATAACCCTTTAAACCCGATTAAAAATAGATATTTATAATTTCCATTTAAATCCCTTATATAATTTTATTTAAACTTAATTCCAGTTATAAAATAACTTCTAACTCTAACACTGCGTCGATTCACCCAATAGTCAACTGATGTCAGAAACAACACATTCTAGACCGTTCACGGCCAATTACCAAATCAACACTGTTGGTTGATTTTAAATACAACACAGGTGCGTATCTATTCAACCATCAACATACAGACAGGTTTTGGTGTCAGTCAAGGTGAACAATTCATATATATGCATAACAAACAAAATATAGTTAATTTGAGGAATCCGGTCGGATCCCTCCAACCTGTCCTTCTCTGCATCACAGATGTAAGTTTATAACAATATGCAAATTAAATAATTGGAAAAATATAAATAACTGCAACCATCAAACAACAACAAACAACTTGCATCCATCGCATCCAACTAGCCAATTTGAACTGTTAACTGTAAAATATATTTTACTGTGAATGTACCACATCACGGGATTTCAGAAGGTGTGAGAATTAACTCACCAGAGTTTGTTCTGGTCGACAGTTGACACGTTTGTCGCTTCTAATTTGGGACGACCATCCAAAATTAGCTGAATTTTCAGCAGCGTCAGATTGACTCCTAGTCAGTGCCATCGGATAGTTCTCGTCCCTGCGATCCCAACTGATCTTTTTTCGTTATATTTCGTTAACATATGCAAAAGTTATGATATTTACAATATTTACCTAATTTAAATGAATATATATTTAATCTAATTAATTAAATTATTTTTATCTTAATTATTTCCTAATTGCGTTATTAGCCAAATAACCTTCCCTGCCCTTCTAAAAAATCCTACTTTCCCATCTCTAGCCATATCCAATTTTTAAAATTGAAAAACCATTTTAATATTAATTAAATTTAATTTCCAATTTTTTTTTAAAAAAATATTCATTTAATTATAACTTAAAAATTATAACTCGGATCAAAAATCTACTGTACGTCATTTTAAAGTATTTTTCGATAAGAATCCAACGGTCCTTGTTTCGTGGAAATCCGACTTGTTTTGGAAAAGTTATAAGCTTTTAAAGTATACAGTTAAAAATTATGAAAATGCCCCTGTTCTATTTTAAATTCAAATTAAATTCAAATTTAAATTTAAATTTAAATTAACCATCACATCCGTCGGGTCAGTTAGGCGTAGTCAGGGAGAGCAGGAAACTATATTTTCCAAATTCAAGCCTTAGATACTATCCTCTCTGTCACCCTTAGAATGTTCCGATATTTATTTTTACAAATTCTATTTTAATTATAATATATATATATTTATTTATTTATTACCAAAATAAATAAATAAATATTATTTAAAAACTTACCCCGTGAAGCCCGAGCCTCTGCCTAAGAGTCCCTAGCTCCCCGTCTTGCCCTCCTTTCTCGCTTTTCACTATTTTTCTATTATTTTATTATTATTTCTGCCATTGTCAAAGCTTGAAAGAGGAGGAGCAGTGAGTTTAAAATGAAGCGGGAGGGGGCCTATTTATAGCCGAAGAGGTCATATGGATTGCTGAGGTGGCGTGAATCCAACAGTCGAAAATGGATGGCTAGGATTAATCCTTAAATTAATTAAATCATTAATAAATTTAATAATTTATGAATAGTAAAGTGTGTTTTCTCAACCCTATTCGGACGTTAATTTGACTTACTTAGTGATACCTTATCCAAAATCTTTTCAACCATGTTGTTCAATTTTTCTTGCTCTTCAATAATATATAAAAATATTTCAAATTCGAATTCGTTTGAACTTTCAAATAATTTAAATTCAAATTCAAAATAGTGTTAGTTTCAACATCTTCCGGTCTCATGTTGGAGTATCAAACGATAACGGTTTTCAGAAATTCTTCCACCATCTGGTCCGGTTTTTAACGTACTTCAATCCTATGTATTCAAATCAAAAATCGGAGTTCGTTTAGAATTTCAAGTAATTTATTTAAATTTTGTTTCCTTAATTACTTTCTATATCCGTTATAGGATTTTCCCAGACTACGTATATAGCTAATATCCTATGTTTAGAATTTTCCTGGATAGGTCTCAGGTTCCAGTTTTGCCGTTAGCATTAGCAAATTCCAATTACCGTCAAAATTTATTTCAAATCGTGGTCTTTTATTTTTTTTCTTTTCCACATACGGATGTCATTTTTGACGTAACTTGGTTGGTTACCTAATTTCATCATTTCAGATTTAATGAAACTGATTTCATCGAAATCCGAATTCGTTAGCTACTACTTCCTTTGTAAACATACTATTTTTAATTCAAAATTTATCCTTTTATACTGCCAGTTCACATTATATTGCAGATCCACTAAATTTGTACCATTTCGGAATAAAATATTATTATATTAATAAAATATTCAAAATTATTGAAATTAAACCATTTAAGATTCCAAAACAATATAAAAAAACATTTTTAAATATTAAACTAAATGGTCAAAAATCTGGGCCGTTACATTCCTTCCCCCTTAAAATAATTTCTTCCTCGAAATTGCTAAGGCAGAAAGAATGTTGCAAATCCACTACCTTTACAAATATATTTAATTAAGAATCGATTTTATTTTCAAAATTAATCAAATCAGTTTTAAAAGCAATTTATTTCAACTAATCAAATTTTAAAAAATCTTCAAAAATATTCTGTAACGACCCGGATTATTAGCGGCTTTGGTTATCGACATAAACACGATGTCGATAACCAAAACATCGAAAAATCCTGGTAATTAGTGAAAGAAATCAGAGGGTGAGAAAAGATAAGATAGAAACTTAGAATAGAAGAAGAAGAAGAACACAACATCAGAGTAACACGAATCTCACAGCGGAACGAATAAATATATTTCATAACATAACTTTGAAATACAAATCTGTACTTGAATATACATATCATTATCAAAGTACAGCACTTACAACACAGCGGAAATAACTATAGTTATATGATCCTGAAGCCTCCTGCTCCAGCTCTTCCAGTATATCTGTAAATCCCGACTACTTGACTGCCGTACAAATTTAGGCACCCAAGAGTTTAGGGAAAACAACAAAGTAAACTCCGGGTCAGTCATGGGACTGGTATGAGTAAAACAGTTTAAAAACGGTTCGAACCAGTAAACGATATCTCATAAGACCACGCCGCATAACGGAACGGGTTTTTCCCTTATGAGAATCCAAATATCTTTATATCAAAAACCTTTTGATATTATAATAATGTCTATCAACCACAATATAATAATCATCTAGCAGAAACGCTTTCATCTCACGTTCTACATATATTGTATACAATCAAAACCGCAAGCACGTATTGGGTAATGGATTTCCAACTATGACAAGGTATGGGACCACCTTTCGCTAGTGTACCTCTAGAGAGGAATACAATGGATTCAACAAGAACATCTTGCAACCCGGCCACACATGACCGACCACTCATTTCGCTTGAGTGTATCGAATGTATATCACCAACGGTTGGGATCAGCAACCATTTCCCGAATGGGACAGCATCAACAATAGATTTTTAGAAGTAAATGAAACTCTAGATCAGGTGATTATACACCCTACTTCGGTGCGACCGACTTAGCCATGCGGCCTGCCCGATTTCTGTCATTTACTGGATGATGAGGCTAGAAGCTACGCTTATCATCACACCAGATTCACTTTGAATGCCACATCGTCAAATCCATCAAATCACCGATTGATGTCCTCAACCATACATTACGCGTTAGCTAAAAGAAGTTTCCTTCTCCGCTTCCACTCTTGGTACAGTTGGAGAAATCAATATACGTGGTCGTCTGGAAATACTCTGTTAGACATCCGTCCATACAAGTCATCCAGGAACAGGATGAACCGACGGCACTATTTTGTAAATAGGATAGCCCTTGCATAACTCCGTCTTTAATTTCCTTTGCATATATGATTCGCAACGCTTATGCCAATACAGAGTGGTTCTTTGGATAATAATCCAACCGGTCTCTCTATATTAACAACGTTAAAATGGTCAAAACATCGATAGTCTGTGATTTAACCATCGAAGAAAAACAAGTGCGCAAACAACGATATTATTTCCAAATGGAAATTTATATCGATCGAACATCATTCTACATTTATCTCTTTATTTCATAAATTTACTTATCTCCTGTTTCCCTATATTCAATATTTCTTATTTTCTAAATCTGGAAAATATACATTATTAGCAATGGAAAACATTTCCATTTCTTGTTTTCTTTATTAGAAAACATTTCTGGTTTCTTATTTGGAAAACATTTCCAAAGCCTCTTCATTGGACTTAGACAGATGTTTTAAACAAACCATCGCGATGCCAACTCAAACCATTTCCTTTACTGTTGAACCTTAACTATTCCTTAGTTAAAAACGAAGCCAATCAAGTTAGGGTGGAACTACCTCTCAGACCTTAACTGAACAACATTTCTAACTTTGAAATAGGCAAAGTTCACTTTATATTCCTTTTTCTAACTTCCTTACTTAACTTTCGTTCGAATAAATATATACGATTGACTCTTTTCACTTAACTCTATTCGATTAACCCGTATCAATTAACTCCATTGGACTAACACTATTGGATTAACTCTATTTGACTAACGCTATTGATTTACTCATTTTACTTAACTCCTTTCGAATAAACTAAATTCGATAACTCCTTTTACTTTCTTCGAATAAACTATATTCGATTAACTCATTTGCTTCTACCCCTAATCGATTAAACTAACATCGATTAGCTCATTTTCCTTTAGCTCTAATCGACTAAACTAACATCGATTAGCTCCTTTACTTTTAAATCTAATCGACTAAACTAACATCGATTAGCTCCTTTACTTTTAACTCTAATCGACTAAACTAACATCGATTAGCTCCTTTTCCTTTTAACTCTAATCGACTAAACTAACATCGATTAGCTCCTTTACTTCTAACTCTAATCGACTAAACTAACATCGATTAGCTCCTTTACTTTTAACTCTAATCGACTAAACTAACATCGAGTAGCTCCATTACTTTTAACTCTAATCGACTAAACTAACATCGATTAGCTCCTTTACTTTTAACTCTAATCGACTAAACTAACATCGATTAGCTCCTTTTCCTTTTAACTCTAATCGACTAGACTAACATCGATTATCTCCTTTACTTTTATTCGAATAAACTATTCATTTATAAAGATTTACTTTTAGTAATAGTTCTTCACTTTACAAATGATTTCCCCTTTTACAAAACTCTATTCGTTTTAAAAACATTTTTCCCTTTTATTTACTTTCGAAATATTTCCTTTTATAGAATCAGTTGATTTTATAAAATCCCTTTCATTTCAATATACATTGAAATAATTCTTTTTACCTCCCAGGGTCTTTATGATATTTACAATATCAAATAACAATGATCAACATCATTCCAACACACATAATCCATAACAGATTATATAACACATCATATATCACAATATATGAAAACAGTAAAATAAATGTTGAGGAATCCAGTTGGATTCCTCCAACCTGTCTCCCTGCATCACAGATGTTAAACAATATAGATACCATCACTTTCAGTTCTATATGATACATTCTGTTAAACAGAATCAATATAGAAATTTAGCTAACTGACTAGCAGTTCAATCAAACAGTCAACACACAGTCAATCAGCCAATATTTAACAGTTCTAAAAATACAACATGAAATTATAAACTGTTCAGAGTTAGTGAGATTTACTCACATTTGATGATCGTCGTTAATTACGGTTTGCATTATTTGATTTGCGACGGAGAATTTATTTCGCCATAAATTGTAACGACCTCAGATTCACTCCCAGTCAGCTCCATTGCGTTGCTCCCATCCATACGATCCCGACGGATCTTGTTTCGTCCAATTCCGATAACAAATGAATAAGATATTGCTGTTATATGTTGGCGATATTTTATTTTAAAACTTAACTTTTAATTGGGCTCAACCCTCTTAAATTCCCTGGCCCATCATCAATTCAAAAAGCCCACCACCGTAAAAAGCTTCTTCCTCAATACCTGCTCAAACCCGTCCTCCTGTTGCTCAGACAAAAAACCGACCTCCTTCTTCATGAAATCCCTCCTTACCTTCACATTGAAAACCCAAACTAAAATCATCAAAGTATTCTCCTTTGAATCCTCCTTAACTCCACATACTTTTCCACCAACTCGCATCCATCTCGACGACCCCGATTGACGATGAACTGGCGCCACCCACAGAGAACCACCGAACGTTTTCAGTGCGGAAATCTCAATATTAGCACACAAGGTGCGGATTCACTCCCTGAATCCAAATACAACCCTCAATTCTTCATTCGATGCCTCCAATTTCAATTTGCTTTAACCCTAGTTGCTGCTCGGAAAAACTGAGCATGCTGAAAGATGGTCGAAGTACTAAAAAGGGTATCATGATGAAGCTCTCTCGTTACTGAGTCTAACGAGATAAATCACAGGATTTATGGATTTTTCACTGATTGCGTTTTGTATTGTAAAGCCACTATTCTCGCCGAAGCTTTTCTGAAAACCCAGGAATAACGAAAAACACTGTGTATTTATTCCTCTTTAGTTTGCAGCGTTGATTAGTTTACATCACTTGAAATTTGTGGTTGATATACTTGATGGCGTGGGTTGGTTAACACCACTTGAAATTGTGGTTTGGTAGTTTTGATGCCGTGGATTGGTTAATCACCACTTGAAATTGTGATTTACATTGTACTCCAACGTTTTTGTTTCCATTTTTATACACATTCCATGAGAAATCTTACTTTTTCATCATGGTTCTTTGATGATACTTATGTCTGCAATATTATAATATTGCACCGTTCAAATTACATGTAGAAATTCCCATGAACTAATCGCTGTACTTTTAGTTTCGGTAATATGCATTCATTCCGTTTTACAGACAACTATAGACAGAAATAAAAATACCATTGTGATCAGCAATTTGCCCAGATCCCAAAAATATAATAATATCGGTAGACTAACTCATATCGTGAAACTTCAAAAATGTTGATTTCAGGGTGCGAAATACTTCAAATAAAAAGTCTCTTTTTAAATTAATTAAAAATTATAGTAAAATTCTAAAAATTAAATTATCACTATGTCCCAAAATAACCTTGTCTAAATTTGTAACGGCTGGAAATTTCCGACTCCTCGAGAGTCGGAAATTCCGCGACGTTAGTGAAAGAAAGTAGAGGGTGAGAAAGAAAAGATAGAACTAATAGAATAGAAGAAGAAGAAGAAGAACATCATAATCATCAGAGTAACACGAATCTCACAGCGGAATGAATAACATATAATATATAACATAGCCTTGGAATAAACAGTTATATATATACAATAGCACTTATTAGAGTACAACACTTACAACACAGCGGAAATAACTATAGCTATAGAATCTGGCACCTCCTTCTCCATGCTCTCCAAGTATATCTGTAAATCCCGACTACTTGACTGCCCGTACAAATTTAGGCACCCAAGAGTTTAGGGAAAACAACAAAGTAAACTCCGGGTCAGTCATGGGACTGGTATGAGTAAAATAGTTTAAAAACAGGTATAGGGTATGTCATAAGACCACGCCGTGAATACGGAACAGGTTTTTCCCTTATGAGTATCTGAACAACTTTGACAAGCAATATCATTGTGATATTATAATAATGTCTAAGTACAAATAGGTATCAATCTAGCAGAAACGCCTGCATCTCAAGTTCTACATACACAGTATAAAATCATAAACCGCAGGGCTCTTATCGGAGAATGGATTCCAACAGACAAGGTATGGGAGCACCTTCTGAATAGTGTACTCTAGAGGTGATACACTCAGGGTTTAACAAGAACGTCTTGCAACCCGGCCACACATGACCGCTCACTCATTTAGCTTGAGTGTCGCGGATATATTGCCACCACGGTTGTAGGCCATCAAACCGTCATCCGAAGATACAGAATCAAAAAGAAGTATAAATATGAATATTCTCTAGATCGGTGACAATACACCCTGCTTGGGGATGACCCAACTAGCCATGCTGCCTAGCCCAACTTTTGTTACTTCCCGGTGTGAGGCTAGAAGCTAAGTCTATCTTCAGAACATCTGATCACCATTCACTTTGAATGCCACATCGTCATACCCGCCAAATCACAAATTGACTTATCCAAAAATAACACGGGTATATAGCTAAGAGAAACGAATTCCTCCGCCACCAAACGTGAATACGTTTGAACAGATCAACTTACGCGATCCATTGGATATACTCTGTCAGACCTTCTTCCATATACGTTGTCCTGGGACTGGACAAACCGAAGGCACTATTCAGTATATCCATCTTAGTCACTGTTATCTAAGACTTATACAACAGCCCTTGCACTTTACTCCGTCTTCAATTTATCTTTGGCATATATTGCTCGCAACGCTTATGCCGATACAGAGTGGTTCTTTGGATAATAATCCAACCGATCTCTCCATATTAACAACGTTAAAATGGTAAAAACTTTGATAGTCCGTGATTCAACTATCAAATGGAGACATGTCGGTGTACAAACAACGATCTTATTTCCAGATGGAAATTTGATCGATCAATCATCATATGTTCATATTTCCTTATTTCATATATTTAGAAAATATCTGTTATTAATCATTGGAAAACATTTCCATAGCTTAATTTCACATCACTATTATTTCGCAACTATCAGTCCCTAACTGTAACTAGTATGAGAACAATTCTCTAAGTATCAATCCTGAAGGTCGAAACCAACATCAGATCGTCACTTAGAAAACCGTTCAACTTACCCTCTCCAGTCAGTTTCTGAATTTGCTTAACTCTATTTCTTAAATTCTTATCATGAAAACATTTCATTTTCTATGTTTAGAAAACATATCTGACTATATTTGGAAAACGTTTCCAAAACTCATTTACGGATTTCCAATGAACGTTGTATAAACCATCGTTTCGCTTAATCCATTTATCGCTTATTCCTTAACTTTATTCCTAATCACCCTTTTAGATCGAACCACAACTATTCCTATGTCAATTCTGAAGTCAATCAAGTTGGGGTATAATTACCTATCAGACCTTAATTGAACAACGTCCTTTACTGTGAAATAGATGAAGCTCATCACTCACTTTTTACAATCATCTGTTTACGCAAATTCTCGGATTTCAGGTTAAGAATCCACTTCTTATATGGCAACGTTTGATTATAACTATAACGTTATAATTCCAACCCCTAAAATATCTAACCTAAATTATAAATTTATTTCTTAACTCGAATAATTTAACAGACACCTAATTTCTAAATCAATAACAAAATCTTGATTTAAACCCTGGAAAGTAAATAGTACTTTCCCGAATTCGCTATAATCGAGTTCGACGTATATCTCTCTTTCGAGTAATCTCTATTTGATTAACTCTTCTTCGAATAACCTATATTCGATTATCTCTCTTCGAATAACTCATATTCGAAATCTCTCTCTTTCGAATAAACAATATTCGATCTTTTTCTTTCGAATATGCTATATTCGAAAATCTCCTTTCGATTTACTAATCGATAACTCCTTTCGATCAAACTAAAATCGATAACTCCTTTAACTCTATTCGAATAACTAATATTCGACTAACTCCTTTGGATCGACTCATTTGATTAACTCCTTCGAATAACTAATTCGAATAACTTACCTTCGAATAACCAATATTCGATTTACTCTAACTCGATTAACTTAATTCTAATCGATTTACTCCATTTCGATTCAACTTAATTCAAATCGATTAACTTAACTCAAATTGATTAACTCCTTTCGAATAACTAAATTCGATTTAACTCTAATTGAATAACTAATATTCAATTAACTCTTACGTGTTTAACTCTATTTGAATAAGTAATTCGAATCACTCTAATGTGTTTAACTCTATTCAAATCTCAAATTCGAATAACTCATTTCGAATAACTAAATTTGATTAACTCTTTTGACTTTACTCGAATAACTATATTCGATTAACACCTTCTTTCGAATAACTATATTCGATTAACTCTTCGACTAACTCCTTTGGATTAACTAACTTCGAATAACTCCTTTGGATTACTAACTTCGAATAACTCCTTTGGATCAACTAACTTCGAATAACTCCTTTGGATTACTAACTTCGAATAACTCCTTTGGATTACTAACTTCGAATAACTCCTTTGGATTAACTAACTTCGAATAACTCCTTTGGATTAACTAACTTCGAATAACCAATATTCGATAACTACTCTTCGAATAAATAATATTCGGTAACTCTTCTCAAATGAATAACATTTGATTTCCCCACTCGAATAAACTATATTCGATTAACTCTTTTAACTTTACTCGAATAACTATATTCGATTAACACTTTCTTTCGAATAACTATATTTGATTAACTGAACTAATCCACTTAGTTTAACTTAGTTAATTCACTTTGATTAACTCAGCTAATTCACTTTGATTAACCCAACTAATTTACTTCGATTAACCAATTAGTTTAACTTGACTAATTCACTTAGTTTGACGCAACTAATTCACTTTGACTTACAAATTAGTTTAACTTAGCTAAGTCACTTAGTTTGACGCAACTAATTCACTTTGATTTACCAATTAGTTTAACTTAACTAATTCACTTCGATTAACCGCTTAGTTTATCTTAACTAATTTACTTTGGTTAACTTAACCAATTACTTTGATTAACTCGACTAACTTGCTTTGGTTAACCTAACAAATTACTTTGTTTAACTCTATTCGAATAACTAATTCGAATCACTCTAATGAGTTCAACTCTATTCAAATATCTAATTCGAATAACTCATTTCGAATAACTAAATTCGATTAACTCCTTTTATTAACGTTTATTCGTTTCAAAAGATTTCCTTTTTACAACGTTTATCCATTGATAAAGATTTACTTTTTAAAACGTTTATCCATTTATAAAGATTTACTTTTAGTAACGGTTCTTCACTTTATAAATGTCCTTTTAATAACGTTTTCTACTTCTCTATATAAGTCCAGACTTATATATATATTCCATTTATCAACGATAAAAATTTATTTAATTTATAAAACATTATTTATAAATTAATCTACTTCAATTTATCTGTTTAAAACAGATTTCCTATTTAATATCTCATTTAAATCTATATCGTGTTATACCGTGTGCGAAGCACGTGTTTAAATCTATCCTTGTATAATTCTATTTATTTTCTTAACAAGTGTTCCTTTATTTATTCCCTAAATAAATATTCCTTTATTCCATTTATTTATAATCTAAATAAATGTTCCTTTATTTATTTCCTAAATAACTAAATGTTATCATTTTACAAAATCCTATCGATTTTATAAATAAGATTTATTTTCAATATAAACATTGAAAATTCCCTTTTTACATTCTAGTATCACCTACGATGTTTAACGTGTCGTATAACAATGATCGGTATCATTCAAACATATGAAATCAATAACAGATTTCATAACACATCATATATCACAATATATGAAAAACAATAAAATAACTGTTGAGGAATCCAGTCGGATTCCTCCAACCTGTTTCCCTGCATCACAGATGTTAGACAATATAGATAACATCACTTTCAGTTCCATATGATACATTCTGTTAAACAGAATCAATATAGAAATTTAACTAACTGACTAGCAGTTCAATCAAACAATCAACACACAGTCAAACAGACAATAATTAACAGTCCTAAGAATACGTTGTAAAAATAGAACTGTATAGAGTTTGTGAGATTTACTCACTGTTGCGCGTTAACCGTTAAATAACGATTTGCGTCGGTCGATAGATCTGAGAAAACGTTTTATTCTGCTGTGCTTCGCCACCCTTTCGACCTTCGTTCAGATCATGTTCGAACACTCTGTTCCAGTTGCTTTCTTGTTCCATGATTTTTACGACCTCTTCGTGAACCCCTTAGTTCACCCTAATCACGTTAAATCAATGCACATTTCGGGTCTCGAGTTCCAGTTTTTTTTACCCACCTGACTTTGTTCCACCGTCTTCCAAACAAGCTGTGCAGACGCTAACTCCATACAATTTCCAACGTTCTCTCCCTCTTCTTGCTATAAACTTCATCCACTAATCAGTCTGCATCCCCCTTCATTTAACCACACTGATGTGAATGACACGCAAGGCTCCATCCGTGCACTATAGTCTACTGTTCTTGACAACCGCTCCAGGCTTCACACACACCCACCACAGCTCCAACGTCCTACTCTCGACAGATCCGCCAATACACCCTTGCATGAGACCGTGAATGCCTCGAACCCAAACTGTTTCCAGCTCGTACTCTCGCTAAACCCAAACTCCTCTTCTTCTCTGCTGTGATGACCGCTCCATGCTCAAAGAACAGAACCCTTCGCGCACAGCCAACGCAGAGCCACGCCAACATTAATTCGCCCTAAAACGAGATCACCACTGGCCTTTGCTTCAAACGCTCCCTCTTTCCATCACCATTTTAACCAACTCGAACGCCTCAAGAAGATCCTCTCTCCCATAACCGTAAGTTGTTGCTCCTCTACTATTTACAGTACCATTCACGAAACTTCCATGCCACCATTCAGACCGACTCTCCCCCCCCCCCCCCCAGATATTTAAACCATCATCAAACTCAACTGTCTCGCTGCCACTTCCATCTTACTTCACTACTTCCTTCACACCTCCAACACCCTTCCGCAGTCCTTCTTAGCACTTGCGGTTCCCTAGTCATGCAGCAAAGCTACACGTCCATTCCCCTCCACACTTCTATTTCATGCAAAACCGTAGCCATCCTAGTCTCTCCCACGTTGAAAACTTTACCCTCACCGTGACCTTAAACTCGCACTTCCTGACGGCCATCAGCTCGCAGCCTACCCCACGTGTGTACGCTATACTGACCAACGTTAGTTTTTATATATATAGTTCCCTTTCTATTTGTTTTAAATTGAGAAAGAACACGGTTTTGTTTGAGAGAGAAATAAGCCGGCGGCGTGATTTTTGGGCCAGAACGAAATATCTTTTCGGTTAGAAAGATGATGATATATTTAAAGGAACACTTTGGAGACGTGGTCTCTTGAGGATCCCAACTGGTATTGTGGTTAAGGAATAGGCTACATTTTTGTTGTTGACGCCACAGAGAACGGATGGTTTTAGAAGAGGAATTTTGGCTTTGTTTGGTTCACTTAAGTTAGGATATTTTGTTTATGTTGTCATGAAAATTTCATCACGTACGAACCGATAACGACAGAACTAACCATACCATTTTGACGAGCAATGTACCCGGATCCCAAAAATATAATAATATCGGTAGATTAACTCATATTGTGAAACCCTAAAATGTTGACCATAGGGTGCAAAATACTTCAAATAAAAAGTCACTTATTTAATTAATTAAAAATTACAGGAAAATTCTAAAAATTAAATTATCACTACTTCCCAAAAGAACCCTGTCTAAATTCAAACCCGATCTCTAGTTATATCGAATAAACCGATACGGTCGATAAACGATTATATAACGACTATTTCAAAATTTGATTTGGACATACCTAAAATCTACACAACGAAATCCCGATTTTTCTCTTCCACTAGAAAGATATACTCCACCAGCTCCATACGTTTCTTGTTTCACAGAAATCCGGCTTAAAATGAATCATGTACATTCAGTTGAAGTTCAAATCGCCAAATTACGAATTGCCGCGACGTTTCAGGTTCGTTTTAATTATAATTATAAATTATAAGTTCGAACGTTGTACTTTAAGTTATCGATATCGCCAAATCGATATATAAATAATTAAATAAATTAATTATTCGACAGCTAACAAAACACGCCATTACAGACTTCCCCCTTTAAAATAATTTCGTCCTCGAAATTGCTAAGTTAGAAAAATGCTACTAACTCTACTAACTAGATTTAAAAATCTTCTTTTGTTTACCTCTAAATTTCAGTTTCGACTGGACCCATTTAATTTTAATTAATTTATTAATTCATTTCCGACCAACTAAAATTTTCAAAAATTCTAAAAAAAAATTAACACCTTAAATTTTCGAAAAATTTCGCCATAACCTCTTTTGTATGGCTCAATACGTCAAACCACGACTCGCCTCTCTAGGCCTCCTCCAATCCAAAAGGAAATCGAAATAGCCAAGCGACTTTGCCAATTCGGCTCATAAAATCCATACTCATATATGATATAAACTTGTACCTTTTTGTCGGGCATTTAACTCTATCCCTTTCATCTGCTACCACTTCAACATATACCAATGTTATCCATTCCAATTGATCTCCAATCAGTTCATATCCTCAAATCCAAATCGAATTTCATTCGAACTCTAATATAAAATTCCAAATTATTGACTTATCAATTTGGTTCCATTCTAGATTATCTCTAATCCAATTCAATTTTATTTAACTCGGTTCAAGTTAAATTTCAATTTATTTTTACCATCTCATTTTATTTTATTTAACTTCATTAGTTAAATTTTAATTCCAGAACTTAAGTTCCTGGGTTTCTTTCAAATCAATTTGAAATCATAATGCCAATTCAAAACCTTTGAATTTCTAAACAACTTGGTTTCTCAAAACAAATTCAAAAACAAAACCTTTGGTAGTAATCCGTCACTTAGAACTCGAAAATGAACACTGATGATGTCTAGATTCATCATCAGAATCTATTTTCCAGCTATCGAAGTGAGTTCAATACTATATTGTTTTAAATTTGAAAAACATTTTCAAATCTCCCAGGAACTTAAAATTTCCTTATTTTAATTCCAAATCTGATTTAACTTCAGATTTACTTCTATTTCATATATTACATTCATATGAATTCTGATTGGTCATTTATAACCATTTCACCCTTTTATAATCTTATTCGATTATAATAACAACCAACACAATCAATATACTATAATAATTTCAAGATATATATTTCTTCTATAAATAAATATATTTTGGGAAAAATTATTTCATTTACCCTCTTTCAAAACATACCATGACGGTTCATCGTATTCGAGTGTTTAGTAACCCTTATCGATACAGTGGATCAACTGATCGACCAGAATTCATAAGCCACTCAACCAATGAGTCTCCACAATATAAAACCATTTTATATTGAATAACAATTACGCGCTCATATATATACACTCAAACTCAATCTAGGATATTACTAATCCCATCTCTATCGAGTTATGCCACAGAGCCAAGGTAATCACTTAACTTAAGCTCTGATACCAACTGTAACGGCTGGAAATTTCCGACTCTTCGAGAGTCGGAAATTCCGCGACGTTAGTGAAAGAAAGTAGAGGGTGAGAAAGAAAAGATAGAACTAATAGAATAGAAGAAGAAGAAGAACATCAGAATCATCATAGTAACATGAATCTCACAGCGGAACGAATAACATATAATATATAACATAGCCTTGGAGTAAACAGTTATATATATACAATAGCACTTATCAGAGTACAACACTTACAACACAGCGGAAATAACTATAGCTATAGAATCTTGCAGCCTCCTGCTCCAAGCTCTCCAAGTATATCTGTAAATCCCGACTACTTGACTGCCCGTACAAATTTAGGCACCCAAGAGTTTAGGGAAAACAACAAAGTAAACTCCGGGTCAGTCATGGGACTGGTATGAGTAAAATAGTTTAAAAACAGGTATAGGGTATGTCATAAGACCACGCCGTGAATACGGAACGGGTTTTTCCCTTATGAGTATCTGAACAACTTTGACAAGCAATATCATTGTGATATTATAATAATGTCTAAGTACAAATAGGTATCAATCTAGCAGAAACGCTTGCATCTCACGTTCTACATACATAGTATAAAATCATAAACCGCAGGGCTCTTATCGGAGAATGGATTCCAACAGACAAGGTATGGGAGCACCTTCTGAATAGTGTACTCTAGAGGTGATACACTCAGGGTTCAACAAGAACGTCTTGCAACCCGGCCACACATGACCGCTCACTCATTTAGCTTGAGTGTCGCGAATATATTGCCACCACGGTTGTAGGCCATCAAACCGTCATCCAAAGATACAGAATCAAAAAGAAGTATAAATATGAATATTCTCTAGATCGGTGACAATACACCCTGCTTGGGGATGACCCAACTAGCCATGCTGCCTAGCCCAACTTTTGTTACTTCCCGGTGTGAGGCTAGAAGCTACGTCTATCTTCAGAACATCTGATCACCATTCACTTTGAATGCCACATCGTCATACCCGCCAAATCACAAATTGACTTATCCAAAAATAACACGGGTATATAGCTAAGAGAAACGAATTCCTCCGCCACCAAACATGAATACGTTTGAACAGATCAACTTACGCGATCCATTGGATATACTCTGTCAGACCTTCTTCCATATATGTTGTCCTGGGACTGGACAAACCGAAGGCACTATTCAGTATATCCATCTGAGTCACTGTTATCTAAGACTTATACAACAGCCCTTGCACTTTACTCCGTCTTCAATTTGTCTTTGGCATATATTGCTCGCAACGCTTATGCCGATACAGAGTGGTTCTTTGGATAATAATCCAACCGGTCTCTCCATATTAACAACGTTAAAATGGTAAAAACTTTGATAGTCTGTGATTCAACTATCAAATGGAGACATGTCGGTGTACAAACAACGATCTTATTTCCAGATGGAAATTTGATCGATCAATCATCATACGTTCATATTTCCTTATTTCATATATTTAGAAAATATCTGTTATTAATCATTGGAAAACATTTCCATAGCTTAATTTCACATCACTATTATTTCGCAACTATCAGTCCCTAACTGTAACTAGTATGAGAACAATTCTCTAAGTGTCAATCCTGAAGGTCGAAACCAACATCCGATCGTCACTTAGAAAACCGTTCAACTTACCCTCTCCAGTCAGTTTCTGAATTTGCTTAACTCTATTTCTTAAATTCTTATCATGAAAACATTTCATTTTCTATGTTTAGAAAACATATCTGACTATATTTGGAAAACGTTTCCAAAACTCATTTACGGATTTCCAATGAACGTTGTATAAACCATCGTTTCGCTTAATCCATTTATCGCTTATTCCTTAACTTTATTCCTAATCACCCTTTTAGATCGAACCACAACTATTCCTTTGTCAATTCTGAAGTCAATCAAGTTGGGGTATAATTACCTCTCTGACCTTAATTGAACAACGTCCTTTACTGTGAAATAGATGAAGCTCATCACTCACTTTTTACAATCATCTGTTTATGCAAATTCTCGGATTTCAGGTTACGAATCCACTTCTTATATGGCAACGTTTGATTATAACTATAACGTTATAATTCCAACCCCTAAAATATCTAACCTAAATTATAAATTTATTTCTTAACTCGAATAATTTAACAGACACCTAATTTCTAAATCAATAACAAAATCTTGATTTAAACCCTGGAAAGTAAATAGTACTTTCCCGAATTCACTATAATCAAATTCGACGTATATCTCTCTTTCGAGTAATCTCTATTTGATTAACTCTTCTTCGAATAACCTATATTCGATTATCTCTCTTCGAATAACTCATATTCGAAATCTCTCTCTTTCGAATAAACAATATTCGATCTTTTTCTTTCGAATATGCTATATTCGAAAATCTCCTTTCGATTTACTAATCGATAACTCCTTTCGATCAAACTAAAATCGATAACTCCTATAACTCTATTCGAATAACTAATATTCGACTAACTCCTTTGGATCGACTCATTTGATTAACTCCTTCGAATAACTAATTCGAATAACTTACCTTCGAATAACCAATATTTGATTTACTCTAACTCGATTAACTTAATTCTAATCGATTTACTCCATTTCGATTCAACTTAATTCAAATCGATTAACTTAACTCAAATTGATAACTCCTTTCGAATAACTAAATTCGATTTAACTCTAATTGAATAACTAATATTCAATTAACTCTTACGTGTTTAACTCTATTTGAACAAGTAATTCGAATCACTCTAATGTGTTCGACTCTATTCAAATCTCAAATTCGAATAACTCATTTCGAATAACTAAATTCGATTAACTCTTTTAACTTTACTCGAATAACTATATTCGATTAACACCTTCTTTCGAATAACTATATTCGATTAACTCTTCCACTAACTCCTTTGGATTAACTAACTTCGAATAACTCCTTTGGATTACTAACTTCGAATAACTCTTTTGGATCAAATAACTTCGAATAACTCCTTTGGATTACTAACTTCGAATAACTCCTTTGGATTACTAACTTCGAATAACTCCTTTGG
Organism: Allium sativum; assembly: GCA_030737875.1. Taxonomy (NCBI): domain Eukaryota; kingdom Viridiplantae; phylum Streptophyta; class Magnoliopsida; order Asparagales; family Amaryllidaceae; genus Allium; species Allium sativum. Next base: position 413,644,525 of record CM060923.1, on the reverse strand, counting down.
ATTAACTAACTTCGAATAACTCTATTGGATTAACTAACTTCGAATAACCAATATTCGATAACTACTCTTCGAATAAATAATATTCGGTAACTCTTCTCAAATGAATAACATTTGATTTCCCCACTCGAATAAACTATATTCGATTAACTCTTTTAACTTTACTCGAATAACTATATTCGATTAACACTTTCTTTCGAATAACTATATTCGATTAACTGAACTAATCCACTTAGTTTAACTTAGTTAATTCACTTTGATTAACTCTAACCGATTTACTTAGTTTAACTCAGCTAATTCACTTTGATTAACCCAACTAATTTACTTCGATTAACCAATTAGTTTAACTTGACTAATTCACTTAGTTTGACGCAACTAATTCACTTTGACTTACAAATTAGTTTAACTTAGCTAAGTCACTTAGTTTGACGCAACTAATTCACTTTGATTTACCAATTAGTTTAACTTAACTAATTCACTTCGATTAACCACTTAGTTTATCTTAACTAATTTACTTTGGTTAACTTAACCAATTACTTTGATTAACTCGACTAACTTGCTTTGGTTAACCTAACAAATTACTTTGTTTAACTCTATTCGAATAACTAATTCGAATCACTCTAATGTGTTTAACTCTATTCAAATATCTAATTCGAATAACTCATTTCGAATAACTAAATTCGATTAACTCCTTTTATTAACGTTTATTCATTTCAAAAGATTTCCTTTTTACAACGTTTATCCATTGATAAAGATTTACTTTTTACAACGTTTATCCATTTATAAAGATTTACTTTTAGTAACGGTTCTTCACTTTATAAATGTCCTTTTAATAACGTTTTCTACTTCTCTATATAAGTCCAGACTTATATATATATTCCATTTATCAACGATAAAAATTTATTTAATTTATAAAACATTATTTATAAATTAATCTACTTCAATTTATCTGTTTAAAACAGATTTCCTATTTAATATCTCATTTAAATCTATATCGTGTTATACCGTGTGCGAAGCACGTGTTTAAATCTATCCTTGTATAATTCTATTTATTTTCCGAACAAGTGTTCCTTTATTTATTCCCTAAATAAATATTCCTTTATTCCATTTATTTATAATCTAAATAAATGTTCCTTTATTTATTTCCTAAATAAATAAATGTTTTCATTTTATAAAATCCTATCGATTTTATAAATAAGATTTATTTTCAATATAAACATTGAAAATTCCCTTTTTACATTCTAGTATCACCAACGGTGTTTAACGTGTCGTATAACAATGATCGGTATCATTCAAACATATGAAATCAATAACAGATTTCATAACACATCATATATCACAATATATGAAAAACAATAAAATAACTGTTGAGGAATCCAGTCGGATTCCTCCAACCTGTTTCCCTGCGTCACAGATGTCAGACAATATAGATAACATCACTTTCAGTTCCATATGATACATTCTGTTAAACAGAATCAATGTAGAAATTTAACCAACAGACTAGCAGTTCAATCAAACAATCAACACACAGTCAAACAGACAATAATTAACAGTCCTAAGAATACATTGTAAAAATAGAACTGTATAGTTTTTGTGAGATTTACTCACTGTTGCGCGTTAACTGTTAAATAACGATTTGCGTCGGTCGATAGATCTGAGAAAACGTTTTATTCTGCTGTGCTTCGCCACCCTTTCGACCTTCGTTCAGATCATGTTCGAACACTCTGTTCCAGTTGCTTTCTTGTTCCATGATTTGTACGACCTCTTCGTGAACCCCTTAGTTCACCCTAATCACGTTAAATCAATGCACATTTCGGGTCTCGAGTTCCAATTTTTTTACCCATCTGACTTTGTTCCACCGTCTTCCAAACAAGCTGTGCAGACGCTAACTCCATACAATTTCCAACGTTCTGTCCCTCTTCTTGCTATAAACTTCATCCACTAATCAGTCAGCATCCCCCTTCATTTAACCACACTGATGTGAATGACACGCAAGGCTCCATCTGTGCACTATAGTCTACTGTTCTTGACAACCGCTCCAGGCTTAACACACCCACCACAGCTCCAACGTCCTACTCTCGACAGATCCGCCAATACACCCTTGCATGAGACCGTGAATGCCTCGAACCCAAACTGTTTCCAGCTCGTACTCTCGCTAAACCCAAACTCCTCTTCTTCTCTGCTGTGACGACCCCTCCATGCTCAAAGAACAGAACCCTTCGCCCACAGCCAACGCAAAGCCACGCCAACATTAATTCGCCCCAAAACGAGATCACCACCGGCCTTTGCTTCAAACGCTCCCTCTTTCCATCACCATTTTAACCAACTCGAATGCCTCAAGAAGATCCTCTCTCCCATTCCCCTCCACACTTCTATTTCATGCAAAACCGTAGCCATCCTAGTCTCTCCCACGTTGAAAACTTTACCCTCACCGTGACCTTACACTCGCACTTCCTGACGGCCATCAGCTCGCAGCCTACCCCACGTGTGTACGCTATACTGACCAACGTTAGTTTTTATATATATAGTTCCCTTTCTATTTGTTTTAAATTGAGAAAGAACACGGTTTTGTTTGAGAGAGAAATAAGCCGGCGGCGTGATTTTTGGGCCAGAACGAAATATCTTTTAGGTTAGAAAGACGATGATATATTTATAGGAACACTTTGGAGACGTGGTCTCTTGAGGACCCCAACTGGTATTGTGGTTAAGGAATAGGCTACATTTTTGTTGTTGAGGCCACAGAGAACGGATGGTTTTAGAAGAGGAATTTTGGCTTTGTTTGGTTCACTTAAGTTAGGATATTTTGTTTATGTTGTCATGAAAATTTCATCACGTACGAACCGATAACGACAGAACTAACCATACCATTTTGACGAGCAATGTACCCGAATCCCAAAAATATAATAATATCGGTAGATTAACTCATATTGTGAAACCCTAAAATGTTGACCATAGGGTGCAAAATACTTCAAATAAAAAGTCACTTATTTAATTAATTAAAAATTACAGGAAAATTCTAAAAATTAAATTATCACTACTTCCCAAAAGTACCCTGTCTAAATTCAAACCCGATCTCTAGTTATATCGAATAAACCGATACGGTCGATAAACGATTCTATAGCGACTATTTCAAAATTTGATTTGGACATACCTAAAAAACTACACGACGAAATCCCGATTTTTCTCTTCCACTAGAAAGATATACTCCACCAGCTCCATACGTTTCTTGTTTCACAGAAATCCGGCTTAAAATGAATCATGTACATTCAGTTGAAGTTCAAATCGCTAAATTGCGAACTGCCGCGACGTTTCAGGTTCGTTTTAATTATAATTATAGATTATAAGTTCGAACGTTGTACTTTAAGTTATCGATATCGCCAAATCGATATATAAATAATTAAATAAATTAATTATTCAACAGCTAACAAAACGCGCCATTACAAAATTCAAACCCGATCTCTAGTTATATCGAATAAACCGATACGGTCGATAAACGATTCTATAGCGACTATTTTAAAATTTGACTTGGACATATCTTAAACTCTATACGACGAAATCCTGATTTTTCTCTTCCACTAGAAAGATATACTCCACCAGCTCCGTACGTTTCTTATTTCACATAAATCCGATTTAAAAAGAATCATGTACATTCAGTTGAAGTTCGAATCGTCAATTTACGAACTACAACGCCATTTCGAGCTCTATTTTAATTATAATATAGTTATACGTTCAAACTGTCGTATATATAATATATTCGTTATTCAAATTCAATTCCAAGCTGAATTAAATATCACAGATGATCCAGTTCACACCATATCGCCATTTCAGCCAATTCTGATTATTTCAGAATTAAATATATTATTTAATTTATTATTATAATTAAATATTCACCACTATTTAATTCCACGACCATTAAATTCTCTAAACCACCATTTCAATAATTAAATAAATTAATTATAATACCTCTGCCAATGCGGGTCAATACAATCTTCCCCACTTAAAATAATTTCGTCCTCGAAATTGCTAAAAGGTAGAGGACGACCCTATCGACTGGTTAGCACATATTTGTTCACTTCTAAATCTTCAGTTTCAACTGAAATAGTTTAATTTCAATTAAATTATTAATTAATTCTTATCAACGAAAATTTTCAAAAATCCTGAAAATTTTCTAATGCCTTAACTCTTCGAAAAATTTCGCCAGCACCTCCTTTGTACAGGTCAATCGGTCAAACTCCAACTCGCCTCTCTGGGCCATCTCCAACCCAAAAGAAAATTAAACAGCAAAGTGGCTTGCCAAATCTGCTCATAAATCTTATATCAAATAGAAATATAAACTTGTACCTTTTGTCGGCATATCATTTTATCCTTTCCACCTGTTATCGATTCAGCGGATACAAGGGTCATCCCAATCAAATTCCAATCTGCTTTTATCCACAACACAACCATTCGCTTATGTCCGAGCCAAATATCATTTCAACTCGAGTTTCTTCTCGATTCCCAACTCTTACTTGATTATCACATTACACTTCAAAATTGGAATCTCACAATCCAATTGGTCTTGATATAATTCTAATTCAATCTCAGTTACCACTTTACTGGCTTTACTTTATTTCAAATTTGCTTTCACAAATTTCTGTTAAATTTGTTTTTAATTCAAACAGTCTCTCCCTGGGAGTTTTTAAACAGTTTACTCTTTTCAAAAATCAAATTTTCCTTTTGAAAATATCACTGAGCCCTTAATTAATATTCCATTATTTAAATCACTTCTCTATTTCTTTATCAATGTTCGTTAACCAAATATTTTCAATAACCATATTGGCCTTTTATGTTATTTGGAAAACATTTTCGAATATCACCTTCCTTTATTTCTAAACTTTTAGAAAATATATGCTATTTCTAATTGGAAAATATTCCAATTACTTATCACTTTTCTGATCTCGTTTATTTCTATACTTAGGAAATATTCTTTATTCTATTTCCAAGTTTACACTTATTTGGGTTAAAACGGATGTTGTGTAAAACATCGTTATGATAACCCAAATACTATATTCACTATCTCTTACTCAACGTTGATCTTTGAGCCTGAAATCATACAATTTATTTGTTAATAATGAGATCAATCAAGCTGGGGTACAACTATCTCTTAGACCTTGACTGAATAAAACTTATAACGTCAAAACAGATAAGACTACTTACTCGAATAATCAATACCATACAACTAATTATTCACTTTGAAACACGTATACGCTTCCTCTTTCTATTCTTACTAGATTTTTATTCTTAGTCTTCCTTTTTGATTTTACTATTCTATTTCTAAGTTCATTTCCTTATCGACTTCTATATATATATCGATACGTTGATTTCTAACTGTCAAATTATCTTAAATATATTCTGACTCCTAAAATTCCCGGAAAAATTCGCCATAACCTCATTTGTACTAGGAGCATCGGGATATTTCAAATAGCCTCCCATGGCCCTCACCAATCCAAAAGAAAAAGAAAAAGTCAAGCGGCTTGCCGATACGGCGCATAAAATCTCATATATGAATTAAATACATACCTGTTGTCTGGCATTCTATTTATATACCTTCATACCTTATCCATACCTATCTCATGTATATTATACCTGCCCAATCTATTTTAACTATACTTGATCGGTTTAACTCAATTCGTTAATTAATTTGTTAATTAACTCTTTAGTCTATTTCACTTTTATATTTGAACATGACATGTTTAAATATATTTTAACTTGTTTATTAACTAATTTGAATCCAAATTTCAAATTTAAGTTCTATATTCGATTTCGAATATCCATTCACAAATCCAATTCACCTTTCAAAGTTCAACTTCAAATTCAAAACTCGATTAACTAATTCCTCTTCGACTATGTTAATTCTATTCAATTTCTATTCAAATTTTATATTTGAATTTCATTTCAATTCTATTTGAATTTCCTATATTCAAATTTCAAATACAATTCTATTTGAATCTTCTTTATTCAGATTTCATTTTCAATTCTATTTGAACCCTCTACATTTAAATTCTATTCAAACTCTATATATCAAATTCTATAGTTTAAATTCCATTTGAATTCTATATTCAAATTCCATTTCACCTTCGATATTCAAATCCTATATTTGAATTCCTTTATAATTTCTATATTTAAATTCTATATTTGAATTCCATTTGAATTTCTATATTCAAACTCTATTTCAATTCCATTGAATTTCATATATTCAAACTCCCTTTGGATTCCTATATTCAAATCCTATTATTACTCTATATGAATTCTGTATTCAATTTTCCCTTATTTAAATCCTCTTTACTCAAATCTCATTTGAATTTCTATATTCAAACCCCCTTTGAATTTTCCATATTCAAATCCCCTTTTAATTTTCTTATTTAAATTCTATGTTTGAAATTCCTTTATTCAAATTCCTTTTCAGACTTTCTTTATTCATTCTTTACATAAGTCTCGATTTCAATTCCTTTTGAAATCGATATTTCTACCTTTGGAAAATAGATTTCCCTTTCAATTTCACACTTGTATTTTTATTTCTGAATTATCCAATGATAATTCTCTTCACTTCATTTATAAACTTCATTTATAAAAGAACTTTTTATAAACTTCGTTTATAAAGGAACTTCTCGTTTTATTTCTTTTAAAACAAGTTAATATTTCAAATCTATTTCAAAATTCAAATTCTATATTATAAATCCCATTTTGAAATTCAACACAACTTGTCTTTCCCAAAACAAATTCAAAACAGTATCTCTGGTAGTAATTCGTCACTTACAACTCGAAAATGAATACTGATGATGCAGCTGTCATCATCAGAATCTATTTTCCAGCGATCGAAGTGAGTTCAATACTATAAAACCATTTCTAAACATTTCCACTTTGAAATTCATTTCAAAATATAATTCACACTTCTTGTAAAACAATTTAAAATCTCCCAGGATCTTAAATTTTCCTTATTTTTAATCCAAATCATTTACAAACACTTATCCAATTTTCATGAATTTTAATTCAAATCATTTACAAACACTTATCCAATTTTCCTGAATTTTAATTAAATTTCTGGTTTAAATTTCAGATTTAATTCATTTCAATTTCATATATTTCACTTATATGAATTCGGATTGGTTATTTACATAACCATTTAATTTATAATCTTACTTGATTATAATAACAACCAATATATCCAATATATATCAAAATATACGTTGGGTAAACTATTTCGTTTACCCTCTTTTCAAAACATACCATGATGGTTCATTGTATTCAAGTGTTTACAAAATCCCTACCGATACAGTGGATCAAACTGATCGACCAGAACTCATAAACGACTAAACCAATGAATCTCCACAATATAAAACAAATTTTTATATCAGTAACAAATACGTTCACTCGTACATATACACTCAATCTCAGTCTAGGGTATTACTAACCATATCTCTACCGAGTCACGCCACAGAGCCAAGTTAATCAATTAATCTTCTGCTCTGATACCAACTGTAACGACCCGGATTATTAGCGGCTTTGGTTATCGACATAAACACAATGTCGATAACCAAAACATCGAAAAATCCTGGTAATTAGTGAAAGAAATCAGAGGGTGAGAAAAGATAAGATAGAAACTTAGAATAGAAGAAGAAGAAGAACACAACATCAGAGTAACACGAATCTCACAACGGAACGAATAAATATATTTCATAACATAACTTTGAAATACAAATCTGTACTTGAATATACATATCATTATCAAAGTACAGCACTTACAACACAGCGGAAATAACTATAGCTATATGATCATGAAGCCTCCTGCTCCAGCTCTTCCAGTATATCTGTAAATCCCGACTACTTGACTGCCCGTACAAATTTAGGCACCCAAGAGTTTAGGGAAAACAACAAAGTAAACTCCGGGTCAGTCATGGGACTGGTATGAGTAAAACAGTTTAAAAACGGTTCGAACCAGTAAACGATATCTCATAAGACCACGCCGCATAACGGAACGGGTTTTTCCCTTATGAGAATCCAAATATCTTTATATCAAAAACCTTTTGATATTATAATAATGTCTATCAACCACAATATAATAATCATCTAGCAGAAACGCTTTCATCTCACGTTCTACATATATTGTATACAATCAAAACCGCAAGCACGTATTGGGTAATGGATTTCCAACTATGACAAGGTATGGGACCACCTTTCGCTAGTGTACCTCTAGAGAGGAATACACTGGATTCAACAAGAACATCTTGCAACCCGGCCACACATGACCGACCACTCATTTCGCTTGAGTGTATCGAATGTATATCACCAACGGTTAGGATCAGCAACCATTTCCCGAATGGGACAGCATCAATAATAGATTTTTAGAAGTAAATGAAACTCTAGATCAGGTGATTATACACCCTACTTCGGTGCGACCGACTTAGCCATGCTGCCTGCTCGATTTCTGTCATTTACCGGATGATGAGGCTAGAAGCTACGCTTATCATCACACCAGATTCACTTTGAATGCCACATTGTCAAATCCATCAAATCACCGATTGATGTCCTCAACCATACATTACGCGTTAGTAAAAGAAGTTTCCTTCTCCGCTTCCACTCTTGGTACAGTTGGAGAAATCAATATACGTGGTCGTCTGGAAATACTCTGTTAGACATCCGTCCATACAAGTCATCCGGGAACAGGATGAACCAAAGGCACTATTCTGTAAACAGGATAGCCCTTGCATAACTCCGTCTTCAATTTCCTTTGGCATATATGATTCGCAACGCTTATGCCAATACAGAGTGGTTCTTTGGATAATAATCCAATCGGTCTCTCTATATTAAAAACGTTAAAATGGTCAAAACTTCGATAGTCTGTGATTTAACCATCGAAGAAAAACAGGTGTGCAAACAACGATATTATTTCCAAATGGAAATTTATATCGATCGAACATCATTCAACATTTATCTCTTTATTTCATAAATTTACTTATCTCCTGTTTCCCTATATTCAATATTTCTTATTTTCTAAATCTGGAAAATATACATTATTAGCAATGGAAAACATTTCCATTTCTTGTTTTCTTTATTAGAAAACATTTCTGGTTTCTTATTTGGAAAGCATTTCCAAAGCCTCTTCATTGGACTTAGACAGATGTTTTAAACAAACCATCGCGATGCCAACTCAAACCATTTCCTTTACTGCCGAACCTTAACTATTCCTTAGTTAAAAACGAAGCCAATCAAGTTGGGTAGAACTACCTCTCAGACCTTAACTGAACAACATTTCTAACTTTGAAATAGGCAAAGTTCACTTTATATTCCTTTTTCTAACTTCCTTACTTAACTCTCGTTCGAATAAATATATTCGATTGACTCTTTTCACTTAACTCTATTCGATTAACCCGTATCAATTAACTCCATTGGACTAACACTATTGGATTAACTCTACTTGACTAACGCTATTGATTTACTCATTTTACTTAACTCCTTTCGAATAAACTATATTCGATAACTCCTTTTACTTTCTTCGAATAAACTATATTCGATTAACTCATTTGCTTCTACCCGTAATCGATTAAACTAACATCGATTAGCTCATTTTCCTTTAACTCTAATCGACTAAACTAACATCGACTAGCTCCTTTACTTTTAACTCTAATCGACTAAACTAACATCGATTAGCTCCTTTACTTTTAACTCTAATCGACTAAACTAACATCGATTAGCTCCTTTTCCTTTTAACTCTAGTCGACTAAACTAACATCGATTAGCTCCTTTACTTCTAACTCTAATCGACTAAACTAACATCGATTAGCTCCTTTACTTTTAACTCTAATCGACAAAACTAACATCGAGTAGCTCCTTTACTTTTAACTCTAATCGACTAAACTAACATCGATTAGCTCCTTTACTTTTAACTCTAATCAACTAAACTAACATCGATTAGCTCCATTTCCTTTTAACTCTAATCGACTAAACTAACATCGATTAGCTCCTTTACTTTTATTCGAATAAACTATTCATTTATAAAGATTTACTTTTAGTAACAGTTCTTCACTTTACAAATGATTTCCCCTTTTATAAAACTCTATTTGTTTTAAAAACATTTTTCCCTTTTATTTACTTTCGAAATATTTCCTTTTGTAAAATCTGTTGATTTTATAAAATCCCTTTTATTTCAATATACATTGAAATAATTCTTTTTACCTCCCAGGGTCTTTATGATATTTACAATATCGAATAACAATGATCAACATCATTCCAACACACATAATCCATAACTGATTATATAACACGTCATATATCACAATATATGAAAACAGTAAAATAAATGTTGAGGAATCCAGTTGGATTCCTCCAACCTGTCTCCCTGCATCACAGATGTTAAACAATATAGATAACATCACTTTCAGTTCAATATGATACATTCTGTTAAACAGAATCAATATAGAAATTTAGCTAACTGACTAGCAGTTCAATCAAACAGTCAACACACAGTCAATCAGCCAATATTTAACAGTTCTAAAAATACAACATGAAATTATAAACTGTTCAGAGTTAGTGAGATTTACTCACATTTGACGATCATCGTTAATTACGGTTTGCATTATTTGATTTGCGACGGACAATTTATTTCGCTATAAATTGTAACGAGCTCGGATTCACTCCCAGTCAGCTCCATTGCTTTGCTGCCGTCCATACGATCCCGAGGGATCTTGTTTCGTCCAATTCCGATAACAAATGAATAAGATATTGCCGTTATAAGTTGGCGATATTTTATTTTAGAACTTAACTTTTAATTGGGCTCACCCCTCTTAAATTCCCTGGCCCATCATCAATTCAAAAAGCCCACCACCGTAAAAAGCTTCTTCCTCAATACCTGCTCAAACCCGTCCTCCTGTTGCTCAGACCAAAAAACCGACCTCCTTCTCCATGAAATCCCTCCTTACCTTCACATTGAAAACCCAAACTAAAATCATCAAAGTATTCTCCTTCGAATCCTCCTTAACTCCACATACTTTTCCACCAAATCGCATCCATCTCGACGACCCCGACTGACGATGAACTGGCGCTACCCACAGAGAACCATCGAACGTTTTCAGTGCGGAAATCCTCAATATTAGCACACAAGGTGCGGATTCACTCTCTGAATCCAAATACAACCCTCAATTCTTCATTCAATGCCTCCAATTTCAATTTGCTTTAACCCTAGTTGCTGCTCGGAAAAAATGAGCATGCTGAAAGATGGTCGAACTGCTAAAAAGGGTATCATGATGAAGCTCTCTCGTTACTGAGTCTAACGAGATAAATCACAGGATTTATGGATTTTTCACTGATTGTGTTTTGTATTGTGAAGCCACTATTCTCGCCGAAGCTTTTCTGAAAACCCAGGAATAACGAAAAACACTGTGTATTTATTCCTCTTTAGTTTGCAGTGTGGATTAGTTTACATCACTTGAAATTTGTGATTGATATTCTTGATGGCATGGGTTGGTTAACACCACTTGAAATTGTGGTTTGGTAGTTTTGATGCCGTGGATTGGTTAATCACCCCTTGAAATTGTGGTTTATATTGTACTCCAACGTTTTTGTTTCCATTTTTATACACATTCCATGAGAAATCTTACTTTATCATCATGGTACTTTGATGATACTTATGTCCGCAATATTATAATATTGAACTGTTCAAATTACATGTAAAAATTCCCATGAACTAGTCGATGTACTTTTAGTTTCGGTAATATGCATTCATTCCATTTTACAGACAACTATAGATAGAAATAAAAATACCATTGTGATCAGAAATGTGCCCCGATCCCAAAAATATAATAATATCGGTAGACTAACTCATATTGTGAAACTTCAAAAATGTTGATTTCAGGGTGCGAAATACTTCAAATAAAAAGTCTCTTTTTAAATTAATTAAAAATTACATTAAAATTCTAAAAATTAAATTATCACTATGTACCAAAAGAACCTTGTCTAAATTCAAACCTGACCTCTAGTTATATCGAATAAACCGATACGGTCGATAAACGATTCTATAGCGACTATTTTAAAATTTGACTTGGACATATCTTAAACTCTATACGACGAAATCCTGAATTTTCTCTTCCACTAGAAAGATATACTCCACCAGCTCCGTACGTTTCTTATTTCACATAAATCCGATTTAAAATGAATCATGTACATTCAGTTGAAGTTCGAATCGTCAATTTACGAACTACAACGCCATTTCGAGCTCTATTTTAATTATAATATAATTATACGTTCAAACTGTCATATATATAATATATTCATTATTCAAATTCAATTCCAAGCTGAATTAAATATCACAGATGATCCAGTTCACACCATATCGCCATTTCAGCCAATTCTGATTATTTCAGAATTAAATATATTATTTAATTTATTATTTTAATTAAATATTCACCACTATTTAATTCCACGACCATTAAATTCTCTAAACCACCATTTCAATAATTAAATAAATTAATTATAATACCTCTGCCAATGCGGGTCATTACATATTCCAACACCTTAAATTTTGGAAAATTTTTGGCAGAGTCTCCCCTGTACGAAGGGCATCTGCAATATCGCAGATTTAAGAAATATATATTCATCGACCAACACGGTCGGAAAATTTAAAAATTCAAACCCAAAATTCAAATAAAAACCAAAATTTTATATTTTGCGTAGGCGTACCTTTTTGTGAGCGTTATTATGCGATAAGCGATATATATTGTACTCGAGCCTGCTTAACTGTTATGCAACTCTATTCAAACTGGAGACGATTAACTCAAGAATTCCTCTTGGATAAGTTTTAAATCTGAATTGGCACTTCTGTACCTGTTCTCAACTCAAATAAACTTCATCAGTTTCCAAAACAAATATCAGTTTGGTTTAAAATATCCATATTATCCATTGTGACCAATTCTACTCACATGAGAATCTATTTATAATCGCTTCTTGACCAATCCCTTTATTCCTTTCATTAAGCTTGGATTGATTCTTCCTCCATTTATTCATTTCAGATTGGTTTCAACCAAGTCCAAATTTATAATCATATTCAAGTTCATATTAATGAAATCGAACACACAATCCAAACATATCATTCAACTTTACATCTTACTATTGGTGAATTTTTTATACTATCCATCCAACACATCAACAACCAAGGTATAACAATCCAACCAAAACATTTTGACTTAACATTAACATTCCTTATTTGTTTTCATTTTGGATTCACATATCGATACATATCAGATCGATTTTTAATCCAATCATTAATTGGATTACTCAATTCCAAATATATTTTATTCCAACACTATCTATTTATAATTTAACTCGACTTAACTAAGTTAAGTCATATTCTATACTTAGTTTTAACCCCATAGATACCTCAATAATATGATAAATTAATTTCCTTTTTATACAAAAATATAATTTGGGTAAAATTATTTCATTTACCCTCTTTACAAAATATTTGAAAATGATTTATATTCAAATTACAAATGCGCGCTCTCATATACAGACCCAAACTCAATCTAGGCCATTGCTAACCCCATCTCTATTGAGTTACACCACAGAGTCAAGGTTATCTATAAACCAATAGCTCTGATACCACTATAACGACCCAGCGTTTTCGTCTTCGAAAATCGATATAAATACCTTTACCGTATCTCATATCGATCCTCCAAGCATCGAAAAACACTGAATAGTTTAGAAAGAATTTAGAGGGTAAGATAAGAAAGAAAGAAATTTTAGAATAGAAGAAAGAAGAAGAACATCACATCAGAACTCACAGTAGAACAGATAAAATATAATATCAAATATACAAAAGAATTTTTTATACATACCAATCATCAGAGTTTAACATATAACTGCACAGCGGAATTAGCTTTATATAACTAGTGGTGAAGCCGCCTGCTTCCAGCTTCTGAGACTCCAAGCGAACCTAACCTGTACATATGCTTGGTCTGACCCGAGCACATTTGATTTAAAAAAAAATACACCGGGTCAGTCTGGAATACTATCAGTGATAAATTCACAGAACACACACTGGTTTAACTTTGAAAAATCCTTTCTGAAACAAAGGATAATAATAAGAATAGTCCACACATAAACATGGACGGTTTTTACCTTACTATAACCCAAACCATTTCTCAAAATCATAGTTTGTTCTGATATTATCATAATGTCTAAATACAAGTAATTATCAATCTAGTGGAACGCTTGCATCTCACGCTCCACATATATAGTATACAATCAAAACCGCGGGCGCTTATTGGATTTTGGATTTCCAACCTTGACAAGGTATGGGACCACTTGCCGATAGTGTATCTCTAGAGGCGAATACACTGGGTTCAACAAGAACATCTTGCAACCCGGCCCTCACATGACCGACCACTCATTTCGCTTGAGTGTATCGAATGTATATCACCGATGGTTGGGCTCAAACCACCGTCTCCCGATAAGGGACAGCATCGAACATAGATTAAGAAGCAACAAAAATTTCTCTAGACAGGTGATCATACATCCTAATGGGAGAGACCCACATAGCCATGTTGCCTGCCCGATTTTTGTCATTTTCCGGTTGATGAGGCTTGAGGTCAGAACACATCTGGTCATCATATACTTTGAATGCCACATCGTTAGATCCACCAGATCACACTGATTGATGTCCACAAACCTAATCTAGCTATCTGGCTAGAGAATGACCATTTCTCCACCATCAGCTATGGTACGTTTGGAGAAATCAACGGATGTAAATCCTTTTGGAAATACTCTGTCAGAGATCCGTCCATACAAGTCATCCAGGAACAGGATGAACCGAAGGTACTCTCAAACTGCATCTCATATAGGAATCACCCCAAGGATCAGTAGCGAGAAGTCCTTGCAACATGTAGATTCCAACCACGACAGAACCACAGTTTATCTCTGGCCGCTAAACCGGAGATTTTTAGCAGTCCTTCCGCTTATGAAAATCCACAGTCTTCAATGCTCCATCACGATCATCTTCTGATCTCTACACGTATTTGTTGGTCGGAATGGTTTTCGAATATAATTCGATCCCGGACTTTCCATACCAACAATCGTATTGGTCAACTTCGATAGTCGGTGTTTTAACTATCGAATAACGATAGTGTGCATACAATGGATTTTGTTGATTCAACACTTAACACAACTTGACCCCTTTTAAAACATACTTAACGATATGAACCAAATTTTCTCTGATTTACTCTGATTGATTTACTTTGATCGATTAACTCTAATTTGACTAACTCGACCTATTTAACTCGACTAGACTAACTCGACTTGATTACTACTATCGATTAATTAATACTTGACTTAACTCCATCCGCTCGACTCTAGATCACAACGATCACAATGGTTACGCCTGATTCCCTCAGGAAACAACCGACCGCCGTAGGCTATCTATAGCCCTGCGAATTACGCTTGCAGTCTTACGCAATGGAAACTTCCCTAGATAACTTGGTTTGACTAACTCTAACTATATTCGATCAACTCTAATTGACTAACAAATATTTACTATAATTTGAAAACAACATTCTTATTTCTTTTCAACTCATATCGTAATATTATTTAATTTCCAAAAACTTGCATCAGAGTTTGATATTCTCGTATAGGATAAAACCAATCTCAACACTTCACTCGTTCCAAACTAATACTATTCCTTGATAATAGTGAAGCCAATCAAGTTGGGGTATTTTAGTTACCTCTCAGACCTTGATCAACAACGTTCTTACCTCAGAATAATGTTAGTTCGTCACTTAACCACCAACACTAAATCTCGTTTCAAATCTTGATTTCAAACTTGGGTTTACAAAACCTTTCCTTACATTTGAAATCCTTGTTCGAATATCCCATCACTTAATTCCTGTAAAGTATCATTCCAATTTGAATTCGCCTTGCTTAATTTGAAACATTAAGTAAACCCTGATTTAAATATTTACACTTACCTACCAACTTCATCTACCAAGTTTGTCGAACACTTGGGTCATAAAACATTCCATAATCTCTTAATCGAATTTATCTCCAACTAATTATTTCTTACTCGATTTCAAATTGAATTCATTACTTTAAATCATTTTAAATTAAAAGGATAATTAGTTTTACCATTAACCATATTAAAATATAGTTAACTTTGCCCCAAAACCAAAATAGGATTATTATTACTTTTACAAGCATACTCAAAATAATTTAGGTTGTTAACAATACCCAGTTCAATATTCTCATTAAATTTTTAGTTAATCAAAGATTAACTATGCTCTAACTCTACTCGTTGCACTTTAACGAATATTTAAATCCATATCTATCCCTTTGTCTATTTTACTCCAAAACGGTGGATTTTATCAACCGTATATATATATCAGTTAACAGTTAACTGAATTTCCTTTGTCATTTCCTTTTTCTTAAATTAACCAAATAGTTTAATTGATTAAAAATCAACATTTAGTTGTTTGAAAATAAATTGTCAAATTTAACCAACCCGTAGGTAAAACCTTGGGTTTTTCTCTACTTTCAACACTGGTATAATCCATTTAAATAACCCTTTAAACCCGATTAAAAATAGATATTTATAATTTCCATTTACATCCCTTATATAATTTTATTTAAAACTTAATTTCAGTTATAAAATAACTTATAACTCTAACACTGCGTCGATTCACCCAACAGTCAACTGACGTCATAAACAACACATTCTAGACCGTTCACTGCCAATTACCAAATCAACACTGTCGGTTGATTTTAAACACAACACAGGTGCGTATCTATTCAACCATCAACACACAGACATGTTTTGGTGTTAGTCAAGGTGAACAATTCATATATATGCATAACAAACAAAATATAGTTAATTTGAGGAATCCGATCGGATCCCTCCAACCTGTCCTTCTCTGCATCACAGATGTAAGTTGATAACAATATGCGAATTAAATAAATGGCAGAATATAAATAACTGCAACCATCAAACAACAACAAACAACTTGCATCCATCGCATCCAACCAGCCAATTTAAACTGTTAACTGTAAAATATATTTTACTGTGAATGTACCACATCACAGGATTTCAGAAGGTGTGAGAATTAACTCATCAGAGTTTGTTCTGGTCGACGGTTGACGCGTTTGTCGCTTCTAATTTGGGACGACCGTGCAAAATTAGCTGAATTTTCAACAGTGCCAGATTGACTCCTAGTCAGTGCCATCGGACATGTCTCGTCCCTGCGATCCCAACGGATCTTGTTTCGTTAAATTTCGTTAACATATGCAAAAGTTATGCTATTTACAATATTTACCTAATTTAAATGAATATATTTTTAATCTAATTAATTAAATTATTTTTATCTTAATTATTTTCTAATTGCGTTATTAGCCAAATTACCTTCCCTGCCCTTCTAAAAAATCCTACTTTCCCATCTCTATCCATATCCAATTTTTAAAATTGAAAAACCATTTTAATATTAATTTAATTTAATTTCTTCCCATTTCACTATTTTTCTATTATTTTATTATTATTTCTGCCATTGTCAAAGCTAGAAAGAGGAGGAGGAGGAGCGAGTTTCAAATGAAGGGGGAGGGGGCCTATTTATAGCCGAAGAAGTCATATGGATTACTGAGGTGGCGCGAATCCAACGGTCGAAAATGGATGGCTAGGATTAATCCTTAAATTTTTAATAAATTTAATAATTTATGAATAGTAAAGTGTGTTTTCTTAACCATATTTGGACGTTAATTTGACTTACTTATTGATACCTTATCCAAAATCTTTTTCAACCATGTTGTTCAATTTTTCTTGCTCTTCAATAATATATAAAAATATTTCAAATTCGAATTCGTTTGAACTTTCAAATAATTTAAATTCAAATTCAAAATAGTGTTTTGTGTTAGTTTCAACATCTTCCGGTCTCATGTTGGAGTATCAAATGATAACAGTTTTCAGAAATTCTTCAACTATCTGGTCCGGTTTTTAACGTACTTCAATCCTATGTATTCAAATCAAAAATCGGAGTTTGTTTAGATTTTCAAATAATTTACTTAAATTTTGTTTCCTTAATAACTTTCTATATCTGTTATAGGATTTTCCCAGACTTCATATGTAGCTAATATCCTATGTTTAGAATTTTCCTGGATAGGTCTCAGGTTCCAGTTTTGCCGTTACCATTAGCAAATTCCAATTACCGTCAAAATTTATTTCAAATCGTGGCCTTTTATTTTTTTCTTTTCCACATACGGATGTCTTTTTTGACGTAACTTGGTTGGTTACCTAATTTCATCATTTTGGATTTAATGAAACTGATTTCATCGAAATCCGAGTTCGTTAGCTACTACTTCCTTTGTAAACGTACTATTTTTAATTCAAAATTTATCCTTTTATACTGCCAGTTCACATTATATTGCAGATCCACTAAATTTCTACCATTTCGGAATAAAATATTATTATATTTATAAAATATTCAAAATTATTGAAATTAAACCATTTAAAATTCCAAAACAATATAAAAAAAACATTTTTAAATATTAAACTAAATGGTCAAAAATCTGGGCCGTTACATCTAACAACATGGTGTTATCATTAAATTAAATTACCATTTCACGTTCAAATCTAATTAAAGATGTAACTATCGCCTGGAGTAAAATTAGTGGTACTCCATTCTCGATCATTTCTTGGATTTGATAATTTTAGTTATCAAATTCACCTTTCAATCTATTTAATGATTCATTAAAACTCTAATTCGGTTTTAATCTCCAAAAATCATTAGTTAAAGATTTTCTTCAAAGTTACGAAATTAATCTTATCTTTAACTGGGTTAAAGAACTAATGTCATTTAAAACAAAGCTAACGATAAACCCAAAATCTCATTCCATTAATAATGGAATTTCCATGGAAACAGATCAATATATATAATCGATATAAATTTCCATATCCAACCGATAATATAAATGGAATAACGGCAAATCCTTTTAAATTCCGTATATATTAACAGTCTTCCTCTACAGAAGCTCACTTCGATTATTACCAAATCGAATTCCATTCAATTCCAATTTAATATGTTAAACTGGAAAACTTTACTTTGGAAAAATCTCCTATAAATCTTAACAAAAGATTTATAAATTCCAAATCACATTTCACTGTAAATCGGGTTAAAGAACGAATGTTGTTAAAACACAGTTCACGATAAACCCAATTCACATTCCATTTTATTCCAATTATTAAATATAATTTGAAACTCTAACAATCTTAATTAAAAGATTTATTCTCTTCACATGGGTTCAAGAACAGTGTTACTGATGACACCGTTCACGACAAACCCAAAATTCTATTTGATATTAAATACAAGACTCTCAATAGAAAATATGTTGGCATATTCAATATCAAATTTTACAACCAACAAATATCGTATTGGAAATAATGATATAAATATATCTTTCAAATTTCCATAACAATATCTGTATAATCACAAATCCAACATCGAAATATTCTGAAGACAATTTCGATTCAAATCCATTCCAATTTACATATTCGAAATCCTGGTTATTTTTAAAACCATTCCAAATCCCATTTATTTATTTAAAAATAACTGGATTATAATTCTAGTTCATAATTAGTTCATTTCGATAAAAATCTATTTTTATCTTTCCAAATATGGAATTTTTCAACCCATTTCTTTCCAAATCATTTCTTATGATTTTACACTAATTACTGATATTTTTAATAATTTTATCAAGGCCCGTACAGTCGATTTCCATAAACGGCCATCGAACTACACTTACAACGACCTTTTCCAAATTGGATATGAACATAATTCCAAATCCAACCGTTAGATTTCCAATCTCTCTTATTCATTATAAATCTCTTCTCGATATGAACCCAACGGTACCCGTTTTAGGAAAATCCGACGGTCAGATCTCCCGTAATGTCCGTTCGAAGTCAATGGTCGAAATTCGCGAACTACCGCGACGCGGCGCGTTCTATTCAGTCCATTATATATATATATATATATATATATATTATATATATTATATATATTATATATATTTCGTCGATATCCTTTCAAAACGTATTTTATAAATCGTTTTAAATTCGTTTTCAACACGGTTTCAACTTGATATTCAATTTTAAATCAAAATTGAATATTTCATATTATTAACATATAAATGATAATATTTTCAAACATCAGATTTTGAAATCACTTCATTTTCTATATTCATTATAAATATGAATAAAATAGATATGAATATCGTTCACGTCAAAATGGCGTTAATCTAATCAACACGGCTTTATATATTTAAATGTACTCGTGTCCATCCCAAATCGGACATCAAAATCAGATTTTGATTCTTTTTTTAATATTATTTTAAAATATTCGTTATTTTAAAATATTCGTTCTTTCTGAACTGGACTCAGATATATTCAATTACCATATAATGTTGATTATATGGATTTCATACAATACATGTATACAACAACAACGATAAACAATCAACCATCATCCAGAGTGCATTCTACACTGTATAAGCATTAAATATAAATATTTAACGCTTACAACAGCCTGTCAACCAATCGATCAACATACAGCTAATTATTGGGACTAGTGTATGTCATATATCATCCCAATACCCGTGCGGGGTTTCAAACAACAAATACTGAATATTATTTGTGTTGTTGGGCGATGTGTAAAATTTATCGTCCCAATCCATATCAATAAAATGGGTGTTTATAAACAAATTGTCTGATTTATAAATGAATATTTATTTTATTCATATACATGTTAAATATTATATTTTTAACTATAAAATATTTATTTCAACACATGAATATTTTATTCAGTTCATTTATACAATAAAAATGATATTTTTATTGTTCTAACATATTTTAGAAAATTTTGGCGGCATAACGGCGCGATATCAAAATCGGGTAATGTCTAGCATTACCCCTCTCATGATATTGGATCGCGCCATACACACATAACAATTCTAATCAATTCATTTCACCCAAACAACCAAATAATCTAATCAACCAAACCAAACAATCGAATAAGTCGTATCTGGTATGTGGGCGATGGGGAACAATTCATATATGCAGTTATAAAATAAATAACTGTATAAGAAAATTGTAGTGAGGAGTTCTCACCTTGGGGATCCACTCCTCTATCCTTTATCTTTGAACGGTTTGGATTTAGATTTGTTTTCTGACAGTACCATCGCAAGCGGTATCACACGATTTATTTCAACGTTATAAGAATCACACTTTTATATCGATGTATTCCTTGTAAAAGTCATATTTTTATATCGCTTTATATAGAAGAAAATTCATATTTTTATAACGCTACAAACATTATAAAAATCACCCTTTTTATCACAATGAAAACTTAATAAAAATCAAATCCTTATTTTCGCTACTTCATAATAAAAATCGAATCTTTATATTCGCTACTTCATATGTATATAAATCAAATTTTTATTTGCTACATGAATATATAAAGATCTAATTTTTATTCGCTACATGAATATATAAAAATCTAATTTTTATCGCTACTTGATATCGATAAAATTCATATTTCTATAGCTACTATACAAATAAAAATAATATTTTAATATCACTATATATATATATATATATATATTAAAAATCAAAATTTTATTTTGCTAAAACCATGTTATTTATATTTTTTAAAAGAAACATTTTTAAACAAGGTCTTTAACATAAAAATGAGATTTTTATTGAATACATAACATAAAAAAACAAATATAAACAAGAAAACTCACTTTTCTTCGGGGTTTTTGCTCAAAGGAGGGGTCTATAGGCGCTGAGGAGGTCGGAGAGAGGCGGTGGACGTCGCCGGTGGTGGTAGGTGGTTGCAGCGGCGAGGTGTCGGTTTGGGAGGGGGGCTGTAGGTGGCTGACGCGGTGGGTTTGGGTGGAGTAAATTTCAGAAGAAGAGAGGGAAAGAGAGAGGAGATCAGAGCAGGGGTGTCATGGCGGCGAGCAGCGGCGGGCTTGGTTGGTGGAACGACGGCCACAGGGTAGGGGGCGACGAGTAGTTAGGGTTTCGTTTTTTATTTTCTTCTGATTTTGGAATCGGGGAGAGAGAAAGAAGGGTAAGGGAGGGTTATTTATAAATTTATTTTATTATATTTAATTTCTAAAAATTTAATTTTTCATTCGAACCCCAAATGAGGCCCAACGACTATCGTCCATAGCTAATTACCCCCATTCCAAACTCAATGGGATATGTTAGGTAACCCAATTCAGCTGTTACGATAGGTTTTTATCAAATTTAAAACATAAAATAATATACCTTTTAAATTTGATTTCAATGTACGTTTTAATTTACCGGGGACACACACTGACTCTAAAAATTCCAGAAAAATTATTTCTAGCTTCGTATTGACGATACGGTCCTAAAAAAACTAATTTCGTCAAATTTGAAGACCGTTTGAAAAATGTCCATTTTCTGGTCGATCCAAATTGACTGAAACTGTTAAAATACGTTTTCTTTTGCCACACTCACATATTGATTCAGAAAATTATGAAAATTGGAATCTTGCAATAATTCGACATCCCTGATCCAACAAAAGTGGTTTCATCGAAAATGGAGGTCGTTTGCAAAATGGCTATTTTTAAGGGTTATATTTCCATAGCGACTATTCCGAATTTTCAATTGGACATAACTTTTTATTCCCGCTATGAAATTTCAATTTTTTGGATTCGTTGGAAAGATATTTTCAAATAGATTCTAGTCTTTTTGTTTTCACTGAAATCCTGTTTATTTTGAATCCTGTACATTCATTTGAAGTTTGAAATCAAATTTTCAAACTACCGCACCATTTCCAATTCCTTTTATAATTAATAAAAATATTTATATTCTATCTTCGATTTAAATAAATTTTTACGTTCAAATTCTATTCAAAATAAATTTCTCGTCATTATTATTTAAAATAATTCATTTTAAATATTCAAAATTCAATAAAATTGCCAAAATAAAAAATTTAAATTGGTTCTGATTTTCCGGGTTGTTACATGTAATCTTTTGAATCTCTCTTTTATTACATAAACATGTAATCTTTTTGTTAAACAATTTTTCTATTCATACTATGATCATTTTATATGTACAATAAAAATATATTTTTATTGTTAAACAATTTTTCTATACCAAGTAATGATCACTATTAATTTAAGATAAAAATGTGAATCTTTATGTTGACATGTATTTTTCTATTCACATTAATGTATTCTTAATTAGACAATTTATTATAGTAGAATTTCATATCTAATTTACTGAAGATGTGTTTCTTTGGAAGATTTTTAATTGAATTTTCATAAATTAAATGTAAACAAGAATATATATATAAGGGAATAAAATATATATGTGAGGATTGTTTGATTTTGGAAGAATAAATAATAATGGGGAAACGGAAGGGGAAAGGAAATAAGGGGATGAAAATATAAGGAATGAGAACATGTCAATGAAATAAGATGTATGAATGTAGAAGGAAGGAAATAACTTAATAAATAAGGGTAAACAAATTTAATATAATTAAGAAAAGACATGAATGCTGCATTAAGAAAATAACAATGAGGGGAAGGTATTGAAAACAAATGCAAATATTCATATTTAAAAATTTATTAATTGATGAACGTTACACTTTGAATAGGCAAGGAAAGTATTAAAGCGGACCTATCAACATATTATTAATAAATCAACATATTATTAACAAATTAACTTATCAACATATTATTTATAAATCTTATTAACAACATCTTAATTTTATTTAAAAACTTTTTTTTTATTATTATTATTTTATTTAATATTTTAATTTAATAATGGAATTTTTTAAATTCTGGCATATTTTCTAATAAAATTTCCTGAAATAAATTTTTTAAATTGGTTCTGATTTTCCAGGTTGTTACAATCTCCCCCACTTAAAATCTTTTCGTCCCCGAAAAGGAACAGAGCAGAAAGTTTTTTAACTAACTAACTCAACTTTCATTCTATTATTGGTTTCAATGATTTTATTAGTTGAACTAATAATCACACAACACAATCATCAACCAAATAGTTGATTAGTTTTTCAAATATATATAACTTCTATATATTAGAAAATTTTATTTTCTAAGATCAGATTATATAATCACAAATACGTTAATTATGAACTTGTCACTCTCAACTCATTCTAGGGCATTACTAACCCCATCTCTAACGAGTTTTCTCATTCTAAGATGCTTCCAATCTTATCTCTAATGAGTATTCTTTTAAGGATATTTCTAATCCTACTTCTGATGAGTCTTTTGTTCAGTTCTAACGAGTTGTACCCCAAAGACTTGAATTAACCAAAGCTCTGATACCATGTGTAATGATCCGAAAATCGCCGCCCTTTGAATCGACCATAAACCACAAAGGTCTGATCCAAAAGTTGGAAATCCTCGAATGCACTAACTTTGGGCATACAACACATCAAAACAAATAACAGAAGACTTTTATAAACATTACGATAATGTTACATCAGGATACAAAATATCAGAGTACATCGAATATAATAATTTTACAGCGGAAGATTAATTTACAATAATTTAATACAATGCAGCGGAAATGAATAAACTAGCACAACGGAAGACTATCAATGCTCTGGACACAGCTTTAAGCTTCGATCCAGAATCCGGCTCAATATATCTGCAAAATAAGCTACTCGACTGCCCGTGTGGAAAAGAGTGCACCCGAGTTTGCAAAGTGAAACAAACTACGAGTCAGTCATAGGACTGGTATGAGAAATCTTTACCTAACTTTTCTAACAATATGGCTAATCACTGGACCACACCGCTAACGCGTAACGGGTTTACTCCATTGGATTGCCAGTGCGTAAGTTAAATAAATTTTATTCAAAACAACGCAATGCTTTTTAGAAAAATGAAATCATTATAAGACTCAAGTCCCATCACACAATGCAATGCAAACCGGAGGATAGAGTTTTACCTTATAATGACCAAACATGCTTGAAACGTAGAAAATAATATTTTAATATTATTATTAGTGTCTAATTAGTTTTAAAATACTTCAAAGTAAATGTATTAATCCTAAATGGCATAGCTACCATATACTATGTCGCCATATATAGGTTTACAATCGAAACCTTAATGTCGTATTGGAAATTGGGTTTCCGTCATGAGTCAAAGCTAGGGACGATCTCCTTACCGATTCGAGACACTCTAGCAATGTTCAAGTATCACACCTACGGGCTACCCTTGGATCCTACAGGGCCAGTCCACAAATACTTAAGCGGATTGGCAATTCCTAAACACACGCTTTCCGGTCCTATTGAACCTAAAATTTGGTCACTATCGACCAATAAATATGAGGTACCTCATAATCCATCAACCACATAAGTAAAATGTCAGGGCTTGTAAAACCCTGATACCACTTCTAGCTAGAAAGAAGCGTGTGCACTCCCTGTGTTCCCTTGTCCCGTTTCTGCCTCTTACCGGGGTGTGAGGCTCGCGAGGTAACGCTATACTCAAAGTTATGCCGAAATAGGCTATGCTTTGATCATAAACCACAAGGCTCTGCTTTTCAATAAAAGCCTTGATCATTTGCATCTTGGCATGCCACATTGACAATCCATGCCAAGCAATCGATAACGACCAATTTATAACCTCTGAGCTCATGCGCCTCAGAGAAGGGTGTTAAGCAAGAGAATAAATTCTCCGCCACCAACAGATATATATTAAATAGAAATCAATTTACATGGAATGAAATCCAATGTCTCACACACATCCATTTACAAGTCCGTTCTGGGTCTGAACGAAACCGGAGACACCTTATTCTTCGTCCTGAATGTCCAATACGGAAGAGAGGCGCTCGCTTATCCGGACAATCAACAAGTACGTCCGAACAACTACCACTTTAACCCTTTACTGGGAGCTAACCAATGCCGGGCATTAGTAGTTATCCATTCGATGTGAAGAATGCTGGTCTTCAATCGCCGCCTTTAATATCTTCGATTTAAGTCGTCGTATAATTACTTGAAATGAGATTGAACTCGGTCTTTTCAAATAATTCTCACATATATATAATTTAAAACCATTTCATATCGTTAATATTATTTAATAACGATTTATTGCTATTTTTATTTATATAAAAATAGCTCAATTTAATTGAACGACGCTTCGGGTCAATAGGCGGCCCTAGCCCTGTTTTTATCAAAATTTTGTTTACACTTATCTCGAAATCTAACCATTGGATTTTAACAAAATTTATATCATTGGAAAGATCTTCCCAAAGCGGTCCTAACGGTTCAAGTTTTGGGAAAATCCGACGGTCGGATCTTCCGGTATAATCGTTTAAAGTTATGAATCTGAAACGCGAACTACCGCGCGCGATTCGTTCAATTTATATTTATATATGAAATTATTTATAAATATAAACCATTTGACGATTCCACTAACGTGTTTAACATGCCAATTAAAAGGATGTTTAAATTTGCATAACCATTTCTACATGTTTACAATGTCAAACAAAATGTGTTTATTTACATGATATTTGCTAATGACAAATAAAAGATAATTTTTATTTGTATTTCTATTTTTAACTTTAACAATTAAAAATGAATATTTTATTTGTATATAGTTTCAATGCATGTTTTGACAATGAAAATAATTCTTTAACTTACATACAAATTCTAATGTATATATTGTCAATAAATGATATTTTGACATTGCATATAAATTCTAATATATGCATTGTCAAAAAAATGTTATTTTAACTTTTCATATAAATTCTATTATATGCATTGTCATTAAAAAAGTTACTTAAACTTTGCATATAAATTCTAATATACGCATTGTCAATAAAAATGTTATTTTAACTTTGCATATAAATTCTAATATACGCATTGTCAATAAAAATGTTATTTTAACTTTGCATATAAATTCTAATATATGCATTGTCAATAAAAATGTTATTTTAACTTTTTTGTTGAAAAATCCTTTTTCTTGGTTTCTTACATTACATTAAAAATGTGAAATTTTAATGTAGACATGTTTTATTATTTTAGAACATGAACATTTTCCTATTTCCTTACATTACATTAAAAATGTGAAATTTTAATGTAGACATGTTTTATTTTAAAACATGAACATTTTCCTATTTTCTTATTTCAATTCATCAAAATGATAAAAATGTTTCTTTTTATTTTTATTGAAAATTCTAATTCAACAAAATGATAAAAATGGTTCTCTTCATTTTCGTTGAAAATTCTAATTCAACAAAAATGTTAAAAATGGTTCTTTTCATTTTTGTTGAAAATTCTAATTCAACAAAATGATAAAAATGGTTCTTTTCATTTCTTTTTTCAACTAAACCATTAAACAAAAGTGATAATTTTTGTTTAAACTAAACTATGAAACAAAAGTGATAATTTTGTCTAAACTATGAAACAAAGGTGAAACTATGAAACAAAGGTGATAATTTTGTGAAACGACCCGAAATCCCCCTTACAGGAAATCACGGATTGCTTTGAGAACAAGCCACATCAGGACACAAACAGAAGAACATTTCATTGTTAATTACAACAATTTCATCAGAATACAAGAATATACAGAGTATAAACAAATAATATATATTTGATAAATATCAGAGATTACAATACATTACATAGTAGCGGAAAAAAATACAAAACACAACTGAAGGAGATATACGGATACAAAGCTTTTCGGATATCGTTCCAACTGTAAACCAGGGTCCTATGAAGATAAATCTGCAAAACCAAAACTACTAGCTGCCCATGTCGAAAATAAGGGCACCCAGAGTTTAGGTTAAAACAATAAACTCCAAGTCAGTCATGTGACTGGTGTGAGAACTAAAACAGTTATTAATCTTTATTTTAAAGTTAGGTAAATCAAGGGACCATGCCGTATAACACGGAACGAGTATCCTCCCAAGAATACCAGTGCATAAAACAACAGCGCAACGCTAAATAAAGAACAATGAAGCTATTATAAGACCCAGGTCTCATCACACAATGCAACACAAGCCGGAGGATAGGGTTTTACCTTATAATAGCCAAAGAATGTTTGATACGCTAAATTTCATCTTTTATTATTACTATAGGTGTATAGTGTCAAAACAATTTCAATCATAAGTATCAATCATAGATGACATAAGTGCCCCATACCACTATGTCGCCATATATAGGTTATACAATCAAACACGCAAAGTCACGTATTGGAAGTTGGATTTCCATCTGTGAACCGAGGCAAGGGATCGTCCTCAACCGATTTGAGACTGTCTAGCCGGAGTCTCAGGACCCAGACCCAGGTGGGTCCTTGGATCGTCAGGGCCGGTTAACCGATGTGGATTAAAATGCCTGAACACTGCGTTTCCCCGCCCTTTGGGGCGTAAATGAGCCAATGAATGACTCCATCGGTCCCGGATCGACCGTTATAACCGAGGCGCCTCGCAACAGCAACACCACACAGGTGAAAATTATATAAATGTCAGGGCTGGTAGGTCACTGACACCACCCTAGCTAGAAGGAAACGCATGCCCTCCCTGAAGCCCTCTCCCGTTTCTGGTTCACAACCGCGGTGTGATGCTCGCAAATTAACGTTATACAAAGCTATGCCACGTAGGCGGTGCTTTGATCATCAATCACAAGACTTTTATTTTCAAAAAAAGCCTTGATCATTTGCAACTTAGGCATGCCACACATGCAATTCACACCATGCGACTGATGTCTATCGATATACACCCTCTGATCCCGTACGTCTCAAAGAAGGGTGAAGTAAGGGAATGAAATCCCCTTCTCCAGGCAGATGTATATTTAATAGAGATCAATCAACACAGAGCAAAATCCAATGTCAGACACACAGTCCATACAAGTTCGTTCTGGGTCTGAACGAAACCGGAGGCACCTTGTACCTCTCCTATCCATCGATCTCCAAGTACGTCTGGACGATCACCAACTGATTCCCTCCTCTTGGGTGTACAGCCCAATCAAGATCATCAGTAATTATCCATACGATGTGAAGACCTCCGGTCTTCAACCACCGTCTTCATCCTCGACCCTACGTCGAATCAGTTATTCAGAATGGGATAAACCTGGCCTTTCTGAATAACTCGCGTATATAGTAAACAAGTGTTACACAAACACAACATACGCCTCATTCCAATTCAGAATATTCTTTTATTCAAATATTCTTATACTTTGGTAAAGGTTCCCATTAATTTTGTCAAAGATAAATTCTTTAAATTTATTCTTTAATCTTCTTTTGAATATCAATTCAAACTAGTCGGGATTAGCGAACCACACCGAAGTAATCTTTTGTTTTAATTTCCCAATCCCAACCTATTCATCCCATGAAGTAAAACTAGTAATACTTCATATCTAACACCACAGTGTTATCGGTAAATTCAATTACCATTTCACGTTCAAATCTAATTAAAGATTTAACTATCGTCTGGAGTAAAATTGGTGGTACTCCATTCTCAATCATTTCTTGAATTTGATAATTTTAATTATCAAATTCACTTTTCAATCTAATTAAAATTCATTAAAACTCTAATTCAGTTTTAATTTCCAAAAATCATTACTTAATGATTATTCAAATCCAGGAAAAAAATCCTATCTTTAACTGGGTTAAAGAACCAATGTCATTTAAAACACGGTTCACGATAAACCCAAAATCACATTTCATTAATTATTGGGTTAAAGAAAAATGTTATTTAAAACACCGTTCACGATAAACCCAAAAATCAATTCCAATTCAATTCAAATTCAATTCCAATTAAATATTATTTAATTTGTACACTTCATTAAATCTAAATAAAAAGATTTAATCTTTTTCTCAAATGGGTTTAAGAACAGTGTTAATGAAGACACCATTCACGACAAACCCAAATCCTATTTGATATTAAATACAAGGCTCTGAATAGAAAATATATCGACTTATATTCAATATTAAATTCTATGACCAACAAATATCGTATTGGAAATAACGATATAAATATATCTTTCAAATTTCCATAACATTATCTGTATAATCACGAAATTCAATATCGAAATATTCTGAAGGTAATTTCGATTCAAATCCATTTCCAATTTATATATTGGAAATTCTGGTTATTTTCAAAACCATTTCAAATCCATTTTATTTCTTTTAAAAACAAATGAATTATAATTCTAGTTCAAAACTAGTTCATTTCAATAAAAAAATCTATTTTTATCTTTTCAAATATGGGATTTTTCATCCCAATTCTTTCCAAATCATTTCGTATGATTTTACACTAATTAATGATATTTTTAAAAATTTTATCAAGGCCCGTACTGTCGATTTCCATCAACGGCCATCGAACTGTACTTACATCGACCTTTCCAAATTTGATTTGGACATAATTCCAAATCCAACCGTTAGATTTCTAATTTCTTGTATTCGTTAGAAAGCTCTTTTCGATAGGAACCCAACTGTTCCGGGTTTACAAGAATCCGACGGTTAGATCTCCCGTAATGTCCATTCGAAGTCAATGGTCGAAATTCGCGAACTACCGCAGCGCGGCGCGTTCTATTCAAGCCAGTATATTATATATATAATATATATAATATATATTTCGTCGATTTCCATTTAAAACGAATTTTATAAATCATTTTAAATTCGTTTTCAAAACGATTTCAACTCCCATCTCAAATTCAAATCAAAATTGAATTTTCCGATATAAATTCGTTTTAAATTTATTTCAAATCGATTTCAATTCAATTTCAATCCATTTTAAATTCAATTCAAAACGATTTCAATACCATTTCAACTTAATTCGAATTTCAATTCTATTCAGTTTAATTCGAATTTCAATTCTATTCAATTTAATTCGAATTTCAATTCTATTCAATTTAATTCAAATTTCAATTCATTTCAATTTAATTCGAATTTCGATTTAATTCGAATTTCAATTCATTTCTATTTAATTCGAATTTCAATTCTATTCAATTTAATTTGAATTTCTATTCTATTCAATTTAATTCGAATTTCAATTTTGTAACACCCCACATCCGTTAGTGTCACTCACAAAGGGAATGCACTAAGTTCTGTGAAGCATTTAGGGTAAAAGATGCAGATAAATTACAAGACAGACAGAAATTAAACAGCGAAAAATAAAACTTTGCTTTATTGATAAAATAGTTTGTACAATGATTTCTTTACAATATCAGAGTATCTTCTGTCTTACAAAATAAAGAAGCATAAAAACAATATTTATATTCCCCAGTTTTAGCAAGAGCCAGCCATAGCATCTGAAAAGAGAACCCAAGAAAAACTTCGACAAATCTTCAAGCTGGGAAAGAGTGACAGTCCAACTTAACCTGAGCTATATTATTCCCTCCTTTACTACCTAGGGGGGAACGGAAGAAAAGAAGACGAAAGAAAAACAGAGTCAGACATAAAGCCTGAGTAAGTTCAGTAACTTCTAGCATGTGAACATGGAAAAACAGAACGACATGAATTAACTGAATACAAGATAACACCATGATGATAGGGTCAGCAAGATTAGACCAGATAATCACAAGATATGCTTAGATAAGATAAACTGGATATGCTATAGTACTTTCGCTGCTTCGCCATTTCCTTGTTATACTGATTTCTATATCTCTGCACCATCTAACTAGTGTCCCAACTAGTAACGATAACGTGATCCCAATCCCTGTATTTTCCATTGCCTTTAGGCATACATTTAATATTTATTACCTAGATCTACTCTAGGGTTTTCGATCAAGTGCTTTCTAGATTCAACTAGAGTTAACGCTATCTACTGAACGCTCCTCGGATTCAGGGTTTATGCCACCTAGTCCAACTAGGGATTATACTACTTGTCGAACGATGCCCCCAAGTCTAGGACACACTACCTAGAGTGGTATACGTTCCTAGACTTCCCCACGCATGTATCGTGAATCGTTATCGCTTGTCCAGATGCACATGTCCTGTAATGTGCAGCACGAGTCCTGTGGCAGGGCAAATCAAGAAACATAGGACTCGGTCGGGAGCTTTCAGATATCTGCCGATGCAGATGCTAAGGTCCGTTTTTATTCCAGTGGCTATGGTCCCACTCGACCCCTCCCTCAACTAATGAAAGGCACACCTTGAAAAATGAGAACTATATGCAGGCCCCCTATGCCCCCACTAACCTATGGCCATCCTCACCCATAACTAGATAGCAAGTATATGGTCTTTTGGAGTTCTCCACCTTTCCGCTTCACGTATCTCGATTGACTGAAGATGGATGGTAGACGACAAGTTGCTATCACAGGGCTACCGGTTTCTCGCCGAATCACGTTGGTCCATCCTAGTCTTTAGGTTGCCATATTTTGCAACCAAGGCATACCCTTGGTTCTTCTACCGCATACCTTAACCTCTGTGAGCCCAGGAGGATCATCTGCAGCCTCACAGAGGGATACCAAGAGTACCCTCACGTCCCCTCGAAGCCTCGGGCTTCGTAACCCAATTCGTTTGGAGTCTTCTTTTTAATCAGACGGACGTCCGCTCCTTCCCGTCTTATACTAAGAATTACTACTTAGTTTTGCTAACTAAGGTTTGCCACTTAGTTTTCCAGAATCGTTGTTTTATTA
Source organism: Allium sativum (assembly GCA_030737875.1). NCBI lineage: Eukaryota > Viridiplantae > Streptophyta > Magnoliopsida > Asparagales > Amaryllidaceae > Allium > Allium sativum. The sequence continues at coordinate 413,611,892 of CM060923.1, read as the reverse complement.
ACTAAGGTTTACTACTTAGTTCTCTTTCTCGTCAATTCGGATTGGTTAAGTGTCATTAGTCAATTCAAGCTAACTTAACCCTCTTCATTTATCCTGTTAAATTGGTTAATTGTTATCAGTAATTCATGTTGACTTAACCCTACCACAAACCAAGTTATATTGGTTAAGTATTTCTTATTACTTAACCCTACCCGTTCATCCTGTATTGGTTAAGTGTTCCTTTTTAACTTAACCTTGCCCATCTGTTTTAACTAACATGTTATTAATGGTTAAGTATTATCCCTTCATGTTTTAGTAAATTTCATATTTTGCCTAAATCGTATTCCCACCGTTCGTATAATCGTGTTTCAATCTAGATTATAGATAAATCTAGACTCGTAGAAAATAGGGAATGAACCAAAGGTGCTATGAAAAAGATAGACATAATAACTGGCATAAAATGATAATTTACTAATTACAAACCTAACGAATTTCACTGAAATTGATCTAAAACATCGGAGGCCTATAGGTCTGAAAATCTTATGACATAAAAAGGGTTGAATAACGACGTAGGTTCAAGAACGTGGGTAGACCTAACTTAATAGGTAAATTCCCAAGGTCTAAAACCAAAGAAAACCAAGAATAGACATAATAGATAATCGGTTTAGACCCAATTTCACGGTCACAAAACTTAAGCAACACTTTCCTAGTCATGAATCATAAGTGTTTAATCACAGTTGTCCTTGTTATGTCATAGGCAATAGTTTATGTTTCCTAATCAAAGGCATAGGCTTGTGTTCATAGTTAAAGGAAATAATTCTCATAGTCATGAGTCACAGTCATAGGCAATGTTCATAGTCAAAGAGGCATATGGTTTTAAGGTCCATAGTTTCATAGTCGCAGTCTTATTGGTCATCGAATCATAACAGTTCTTAATTAGGTCCAAAGATATAAGCACTGATTCGAATAGAAAGATTTGGCATATTCTTTTATTCCTTTGATTTCATGTCACAAATAGAGAGAAACGTTCAAATCTAAAAAGTAACCGACTTACAGAGATTAGATTAGAATAGAAAGATGGTGTTGCTATGATTCGTGCGACGTTGCTTGAAACCATTTGAGTTGGCCTTTGATTCTTATCTTGAAGCTTTAATCTTGATTCGAATCTCTTCTGGACAACTTGAGCAGCATAACTTTGTCTTGGATTTTCGTATTATTTTCTTATTTTTATTTATTTATACATTTTCCCAGAGGCAGCATAAGCATAGAATGAAATGGTATAGAGAGAAGGAGGCTAGGAGGCTGTTCATATAGGGTTAGGCGGACGAATCTAGGCAGAAAACGTGCCAAATCCATCAGAACGAACCAGGTTTGAAAACTGGATTTCGGGGGCAGGTCGACCCCCAGGTCGACTACCCAGTCGACCTGGTCAGGGGGGTCGACTACCCAGTCGACTCCCCAGTCGACCTGGTCGGGGGGGTCGACTACCCAGTCGACTTGGGTCCTGGGCGGGAAATTTCCCGCCCAGCCCGCTTCTGGGTCTGTTTTGAAATTTGAACTTCACTGAAACTTCCAGAGGCCATATCTTCCTCATACGGACTCCGATTTACGCAAACTCGGACTCGTTTTCATGAAGAATTCCGAGATGAACGTAATGGCATAGCCTGTTTCCCTTGATTTTGAATTTAAATTCTAATTCTGCCTTGATTTGTGAATCTTAGTGTTACAGAATTACGGGGTGTTACATTCTCCCCCACTAAAAAGGATTTCGTCCCCGAAATCTTCAAGTTAGGAAGGATGTGTCCTACCATCCAATCACCCATCTACTCAATCATTCAATCACAGGCATTCATTGTCCTTAAAAGATTTCTAATGCTTTCATGTTCATATGCATAGTGTGTGTATATGTCTTTATCTAATGCAAAATCAGGCGGTCTACTGATTCAGTTGACCTCATTAATGCGAATCATGTCAGTGCCATGCGTCCAATCATGTATGCAAGCATCCCTAGTAATGTATATACTACATGTGTGAATAGCCATTCATCCATATGCAACGTCCATATGATAACATATCAAGTTCAACTTACAAACAAATACATATCTGTAAATGCAATATGAAAGCGTCCGAACTGATCTACGGCCTAATACGTATGTATATGCATTCACGAGCAACCACTAGCAACCACTCGCAACCATCAATCATAACATGTTTCAAATACATGTTTACATCCAAAAGAGTTTCTACCTAAGGATCGAAGATACGACCTAGAGTATATACTTTGGAAAGAGAGAAACAATTTTGCGTAAAGCTCCTACAAAAAAGGAATCAAGGATGCACCCTTAAGGAAAAAGGGTATGATGCTAGTATCTAGCCTTCTTGAGCTTTACTCCACTGTATCTTAACTAATTTTACTTCACGATTGTGAAGTTTCCGATCTCCATTTCCAAAATAAACAGATGTCAATCACGGTACCAAGTGTACATACCAAGATGATTTGAGGTCTCTCCTCTTAGCTTATCCATCACGCCATAACTATTAGGGTCAAAAGATCACTACGTGCTTTTTAGAGTGCCTGCCCCAACTATTCATCTCTCACGCAAACCATCCTAGTCGAACTCGACATTCCTCAAGTACAAACCCCAAAGGCCTAAACCAATATCAGACAAGCACCCAAGGAATATCTCCTCCGAATTTAGACGATCTACGTGAGATGATATAAGCAAACTCGAGAACTATTCTCAAAACCCTACTAACCAAAAATAAACTGGTCGGACTACCAATTGGATTTGAGACTCTAGTGGGATCTTTTTACAATACAAGTACTATGGTGCAGAGAGTCAACTATGGAAGTGGATATGAACAAATGCGAAGCGCTAAAACCAAAGGAAAGAGTACGAACAACAAAACTAGGCTCTTCCAATAGAACTTTACTACCTTTCTCCTAGGTACGCTTGGTGGTGAAAGTATGTACTTGCCCTTCTGAAAATCTTGTTCCTCGTTCTTGCTCTTGTCCTTAATTATATGCCCTATCATACCCTTGTAAAGATACTTCCTCTTGCCTTAGGTTTTATAATTTCTTCCTCCTTCGTGAGCAAAATCTACATCCATGAATTCCTCATCCTCTTCTGTGTGTAGTCATGTTGACAAATCTATCGAAAGTTGCTTCCATCGTACAGAAAACCCTATAAGCTTGAAAGAAAACTGACCGTAGGTAAAACTACAACGGTTATAGATGGAAGTCGGGCACTACCTCGCCCTTCGATGAGGTTACCTCCCAGAAAGCCAAGAGCCCTAGAGACTCCAGAAAGAAGGAGACAAGAGTTCAAACAGAGGAAGAGATGATAGTGCGTATGGCTTTGGGGAATATGCCTTTTTAAACAAATCTTTTCTCTTGAAAATGCTTCTTTTAAAACCGTTTTGAAAATAATTTTTCAATTCCCTTATCTGATCTGGTAACCTTCAGCTCTGATACCACATGTAACACCCCACATCCGTTAGTGTCACTCACAAAGGGAATGCACTAAGTTCTGTGGAGCATTTAGGGTAAAAGATGCAGATAAATTACAAGACAGACAGAAATTAAACAGCGGAAAATAAAACTTTGCTTTATTGATAAAATAGTTTGTACAACGATTTCTTTACAATATCAGAGTATCATCTGTCTTACAAAATAAAGAAGCATAAAAACAATATTTATATTCCCCAGTTTTAGCAAGAGCCAGCCATATCATCTGAAAAGAGAACCCAAGCAAAACTTCGACAAATCTTCAAGCTAGGAAAGAGTGACAGTCCAACTTAACTGGACCTATATTATTCCCTCCTTTACTACCTAGGGGGAGGGAACGGAAGAAAAGAAGACGAAAGAAAAACGGAGTCAGACATAAAGGCTGAGTAAGTTCAGTAACTTCTAGCATGTGAACATGAAAAAACAGAATGACAGGAATTAACTGAATACAAGATAACACCATGATGATAGGGTCAGCAAGATTAGACCAGATAATCACAAGATATGCTAAGATAAGATAAACTGGATATGCTCTAATACTTTCGCCGCTTCGCCATTTCCTTGTTATACTGATTTCTATATCTCTGCACCATCTAACTAGTGTCCCAACTCTTCAAGGTTATATATATTGTGGTTGTAGAAAAGAAGAATGAATTAGTCAACCATTATACATTTCACAATAAAGTTAACTAAATATGACATAAACCGTGTGAAAATGATAATAAATCTAAACTAGTCTAAATATTCCAATGTATTCCGTGTTATGTAAGGTTGATTTTATATCACAATATGCTACTTGAAACATTATACTCTTTCAAAATAATTTACATAATTCATTGCTATGTTTACAGGCTAAAAGTAAACTCGTGCTATATTGTTGGACTGACAATCAGACAAAGCAGGTGTGCCATTTTGGCTTCCTAAATGAGGATCAAACTATGTTTGTAATCTTTTCAACTAATAGAAAACTTAACTGGAATAGTTCCTTTTGAATACAAAAGCCATTTATCCCATACTAAAATTCAAAGGTAATTATTTCATTAAAATATGAAGATACAAAATACATCAATCAAGATTACACTGCGGCGAAATCCCTCATTCCAAAAATCAATATATCAATAAATTAAAGTTAGTTGCAGAACATGGTCTAAACTGTTCTGCAATCTAACTGTGAATGTTGATTTTTATAATAAATTGAGACTATATGAATTTCCAAACAAACCATGACCTACGTTTATGTATCTTCGTATTATATACAATATCATAAGTGTTCCAAATTTACTAAACAAATCAAAATGAAGAAAAAAACACACAACACATAATTACGCATTAGGCAATAAGAATCAAGGGACTTATAGTCTAAAGAAGAAAAAATATAGATTGCACCTCTTACCGATTAAAATTATTAGAGATCGTCTTCTCAAATAAGCCCCGGCAAAGCCTTAAACAGTTGGACATCATCCTTTCTCCATCTTTTTTGTGCATGACAACCTAATCTTCCAAATTCTTCTTCAACCTCAATTAATTTTTTTTTTTGCATATGTTACTATACTTTTGCTATATAATTATCATATTTCATATATTGCTCCATTATTTCAAATAGAAATGTTAAATTAAATGAAAAGAAGAATAACATGTCTTACACAAACTCTCAGCCCCTATTCTTCAACCTAGTTGCAGAATAACATCAACCCAGGCTCACTTCATTACCACCTCACTAGATCAATAAAAAAGAAAGAAAAAATCTGCAATTTTGAAATTAAAAGGAAAAAAGAAGATGAGAATCTATACATAAACACATTGTTGTACTTTATGCAAACTTCATTAGAACCCAAATAGGAAATACCTTATGCTTGCTCAGTAATGACGGAAATAAGGTAACTGAAAAATAACATATAATATACTTAATCGGTTTGAAGAAAAAAATTAGCTTTGGTTCCTTTAATCAAATGCATGACTTATGAAAAAACATTACCTTCACTCCTATGATGTTCAATCATCAAAATGAGTCTTTCTGTCTTTCCAAACTCGTCGCAGTCTAAGTCCTTTCTATTTCAAACTCGTCGCAGTTAGCTGCTGGTTCACCGATCGAATACTAATCCCTAATGCAGGGAATTTTATGGGAGTGAGAGGTGGAGAAAGCTGAAATCGGGAGTTATGGGTAAGGATTTAGTGAGATTTGCGGCGAAAGTCAGTTTCGAAAGAGGAATTTAGGGATTTGGATATGAGGAAAAGCGACCGGGAGAAATAGCAAATGGAATGTCGATAGGAGGGAATGTCGATGGAAGGGAATGCGTAAGTGGAGAGAAGATTTATTTGACTGAAATGGAGGAAAGCGTGAAAAATTCGAGGGAATGAAAAGTTAGAGGGAATCGTGGAAAATTAGGTTTTGTGAAGAAGAGGTAAAGAAAATTTCAACGGCCAAGGATTGGAAGGGAAGGGTGAAAATTTTGCACTATAATTTAAGTATTGCGTTGATGCCATGTCATGATTTAGTGTTCGTGGCCATGATTTATATATTATTGTGTTAGTCAGTGTCATGGTTTACTATTTAAAGTCATGGTTAATCATAATTAATGAATAGCATACTTAACTATAGCAAGCTAAATTATCGTGCAATCCTTGCTTGCTATCAATATATTATTTTCTTGTAGTGAGCGGTAGTTTGAGTCCAAAATAATTATTTATTCACATTTTAATTTTTGCACGCTCACAAAATAACTCGATTGACGCGAACACAAAACTTGAAATCTAGCAATAATAAGGCATTACGAATTTAATAAAATTTGTTTTGTTGAAATCTGAGGTTCTTAGAATAATGATCCTTTTTAAGGGACCAAATTAAATCGATATAAATTAATTTCAAAACATTTCAATATAATAATAGTAATAAAAAATATATTATCATCTTGTATATTGGAATAGAATTTCATATAGCTTCAAAATAAACTAGATGGTGGATGCTTAAGTCACGTGGTCGGAAATCCGACGATCCTTAAGGGAAGAGGGTACAAAACAGTGAATTAGTTAACTTCGGAGACAGTTGTAAAGCATAAATTATTGGGGTCTATATAGTCAGTTAGGGATGGATGTTGAACCAAGTTAGCCGATTTAACTAACTTTAGCCCGAACGGCTTTAATGGTAAAGAGATCAGTTACTAATGACTTAATGCTTTAATGCAATTTAGATGACGGTTAACCAAAATAAAGCACGGAAACTATATTTTTAACCAAACGTCCGAAATCACCAGCCTATACGCATGCATGATTATGGAAGCGTGACAGACAAACTTTATCGATAGTTATCTCTATGGGCTGTTGTAGTTCACCAAAATAAAAGGCTAATCTACAAAGTTTATTTTGCCAGCTAAATCCAAATACCTCAAAAATATCTTTTTGCTGAAATAAAAGTGGTGGTTTTAGCCATAACAAGTAAGAAATATACAAGTGCCTGATTGCTAATGCTTAGTAGCCAAGCCAAGCCAAATAGTGCATATTTCTTGTTAGTAGTTTTCACATCTATGCTTACTATCGTGTCACAAATATTTCAGTGCAGTATGGTGCCAGAAACATCAGTTTTGTACTTGATTTTCTTTCAATTTTCGTACATTAGGTTCTTGCATGTACGTACTTATGCTTGAACGGCCAGTCTTATCCAATGACTACCCTTTTTGTTTCAATTGTGCACTTGCTTATAACACCTAAATAAATCCTTAATTAATAACTGAAAGAAGTAGTAGGTAGAGAGCTTCCTAGTGATTATTTAATTAAGACATATTAATTAGATACTTATGTACATAGGAGCGAAGGAAACCAACATATTACATTTCTTGATCGATCACGCAATGACTTTATCTGTTTATGTATAAAGAAGAGCTTGCTTACTTCTCTCACTCACGTCTCCTTCCTCTTTTAACTAGCTCCCTAATTTCTTTTGATTGATTTCTGGCTTCTAGAGAAGTGGGTGATTAGTTGAACTTCAACCACTACGTACACGTCCACTCAACGCAACTATATAAGAGAGAGAACACGCACCCACACAGCACAACACACACCAACCACAATTAATGAAGATGATGCTTTCAGTAGTAGTTGTTATAATGCTTCTTGTTTTTGCTGCACCTCCACCAATGTTTGCTGCTAATGCTGCCATAGGAGCAGTGATCTCCACCAGCAGTGGCGCAGTGGTGGACAGGACATGCTTCGTTAGACGCCCGGGTAGGCGTCACTGCATAGAGGATGATTGCCGTACTTACTGTACCGGCATCAGGGATCGGTATAAGGGTGGCTGCTTGAATGGCGCTTGCATCTGTGCATATCCGTGTTAGGTCAAGGCTAATCTTGTATGCATTAGTCTTTTATATATATATAAATAAGAAAAGAAAACAGCATGATATGCAGTGTAGCCAGCGCTTGACAGCTGGTTTTGTTATACAATATATAATTGTATGCAATACATATATAAAGTTGAATTAACATATATATATATATATATATATATATATATATATATATATATATATATATATATATATATATATATATATGTTTCTGTGTATATACTTGCAGCAGTGTTTATAGCTATAATTCTTCACTGATCAGTTACTTAGAAATAATAGGACAGCATCAACTCTCTGTCTTCAACATTACAATGATCAACAAAATAATTTTGCTATATATAATTCTTCGCTCAATTCTTCATTACTACTTCGATTCAGCTTCATATATACTTCATTGAAGTTTTTCACAGTATAAACAGAGAGAAGCAACCTAATTAATTAAGGTTGAAAACTAGGAAATTTCAGTTTGCTCGACCTTATTTCTTGAGCCAGGTCTTAATTTCCTCTATACTACACTGTCACAATCACAATTACCATGTATGCAAGAAAAGGGGACGGACAGTAAGCAAGCAAAATGGCTATTGCTGGGTTTACAACTGTTTGTTAATTTGCTTCTGGTTTTCCACGTCCAGACTGATCGATTCTGCAAAAAAGATGGTGGACATCTCATCAACCGTGGGTTGGATCAGATCCGTTCCGTATACAGAAATCAGAAGAGATTCCTGAAAGTCGTATTAGAAGGCACGAAGATTTGAGCGCCTCTGATTCTGCAATGCATTTTAACTGTAGCATCGATCTCTGTAATGTTCTCATGGTGCGCTACGGCCCATTTTAATTGTAGCAAAGCCTTTTGGGCTCCAACTATATGCTCCATGAGTCAATGATTCTGCTAGTGGGCTTGCGATTTTAGCATGCTTTTTGATGGACCAAAAATCCGTGAAGACCCGTTAAGTTGGAAGGAACTGGGCATATTAGTTACTACGTTAGGATTTGATAAAAAAATTATTATGACATACTGATGCTGTAGTTTTATTTCTCTAATAAAATCTTACGTTGCATCCATCCCTTCTTGTAGGAATGAGATTGAGGAGATGATGTAAGGCAATGAAAAATCAAAAATATAGAATTATACCAATGTATATTTCTATTTTTCGTAAATTGTGCAACCCTAACTAACTATGATTAATACTAAAAAGAACAACTTAATTTCTACTCAAATTCGCTGTTATTGCGAAACATATACAAATTGGGTTACTAAATTATTCCATTTCTTGTAATACAAATTGCGTGAAGCTAGCTTCACACGACTCTTAGACACAAGCTGACACTAATTAATATAACAAGTACATCTATACTACTTGACTCTACGCAGGTGGCTAACACAATAATAAGCATATCCGTTCTTTCTATCTTATAAAATATTGCTTTACATCCGAACATCATAGTGTAAAAGCTAAACAAAAGTTGCAAATATAAAATGAATTGAAAACCATGTACAAATTTCATATTAAAATTAATCCAGTAGTGCTAATTCGAATCTTCAATTAAAGTTTGGATGTACAACATCGACATATTCAAACTATCAAGTACGCAACTGATGCCAAAGGTACAAGACCTTGAAGCAAAAACTTCGATTTATAGTTCAAATTCAAAAAGCTTAACACTAAAAGTAGTTTATATAAACAGAAACATTGAATTTAAAACCAATCAAATAAAGTGGAAACAAACAAATAAAATTAAGATGACCAGTTTTCACTTAACAATATTGTTTATCCCCAAGGAAAAATATAACAATCCAAATCCACAACTCAAGGTCTCGTCATATTAAAGTGAATTTGATTTCTTCAAGAAACACAAAATACAATAATAATATATTCAAAGTATAGCGCCATCACTCAAAATTTTTTTTCCACTCTTCTTTAGTCCTACACCACCAAAAGATCCCTTCTGAGCTGCTTTTGTCTTCAATTCTTTCGATGCCTATCAACTAAATGCATACAAACACAATCAAATTTGTACACTAATTATTTTCAACTGAAAGCATTTAATGTGCATTCTGACCATTACACGTACTAACCTGTTCCTCCTCTTTCTTCTTTTGAAGGATGGCCAGATCATTCTGAAGATCAGCAAACATAATCAGTTTTACAGCATATATAGAAAAACTTGCAGTGCTTACAAGGTAGTCAAAGCATAAACTTACTATTATGCAATAACAAGGCTTCTCAACTTTCTTTTAACAATTTTTTGTTTCTGTTTGGGGTAGTATATCACCGAATATAATAATGAAATTCATAAAAATTTAATAATAGATTTTGAGACATGGGGGCAAAATGTTCCTTTATCCAACGACTTATACAGTTACCAATCTACATGAATACGGTTAAAGTTAAAGTAGACTAATGTAGCTTAAGCATTATCCTTAGCTTGATGAATGGAACCAAAATCCAAAAAATAAAAACTAAACACCTTCAGTCACATGGATATAACTCTATTGTTAATAATTAGAACATAGAATTTGAACATTGCCACTATCAAATGACATTCGTACCCTGGGACAGACGTCTGAGTTGGCAGGGTTAAGTTTCCCGAAGCTTGTGGCAGACGTCTATCACTTACGAAAGACGTTTGAGCTGGAGCAAATAATTCTCTAACTGGGACAGACGTCTGTCATAACACGCGCCAAACGTCTAAGGCTTGTTTTGGGCTGAAAATTGGCAAGCTGATTTGTTAAAACTTGGGGCAGTTTTGGGAATTGCCTAATATATTTGTCAATCCTTATGTAAGCTACTTTCTAGTTTTCAAAAGGGAGGTTGGAGACTTGATCAAACCAAGGGTTAAATAGGGTTTATAACTTAATTGCAATTCTTCAATTCTATTCTCCTCAAACTCTTTTATGTATTGAAATATAGTGATCAATCTCTTTTATTCCTTTCACCGTGGTAATAAAATACTCTCTCCAAAGTAGATGTACACTAAATAGTTGTTTGTGGAACCACTAAAAATCTGCGTATGATGTAATTTTGCGACTATTGTCATTATTTTATTTCTTTTGATTGAGATTTGGGTTGTTCTAGATTGGTTGATCATTGTTTGGTGACTTGAGTTATTGGATTGGTTGTTTTTGCAAATCTAACAGCGATCCCGTCTTCCCCAAGACGCCTGTGGTTTAGATATTCAAATTGAGTTGTCTTGAATTGACTTAATCACATTGGTTTCAACAGTTGGTATCAGAGCAATTGGTACTTGTTAGGGGTTTGTGAAAATGTCGGATATAGATAATATCGCGTTAAGTCCTTCAACCTGAAGTCCAAATAGTGTAGCGCCTTATGTACGTGGTTTGTATGCAGCGTCGAGTTCTCAAATGGTTATTGACAAGTGGAATCGTGATAATGACTTTACGAAGTGGCAATGAAAAATGAAAGCGGTTCTTAGGCGAAATCGAGTGCACCGAGTAGTATTTGATACTCACTTACTACCAAGTGATATCTTGGATGTTGAGAGAGAGGAGATGGAGGAGTGGGCTTACACTACTTTTTAGCTTGTTATGGGGGATAATGCGATCTCCGAAATTACTGGTGAGACAGCCGCTAAAGGTATTTGGGACAAGTAGGAGAACTTGTATATGAAGAAGTTGCTCACTAACCATTTGATTTTGTTGCGTACGTTTTTCACCTTCTAGCTGTGACTCGCTTAAGGCACATTTGAATCCCTTTGATGACTTGCTTAAGAATATGAAGGCCGTTGATTTGAAGATTGAGGAAGAGCAGAAGACGATGATATTATTGTGTTCGTTGTCGAACCATTATACCTTTCTCAAATAGTTTGATCTATGGTCGGGATACATTGACTCTTGATCATGTCAAGACGGGTCTTCTTAGTGAGGAGTTGAGAGATCAAATGAAGCGGATGAGTGAGAGTAGTAATGGAGCTAGCAGCGGTCATGGATTGTCTGTGGAGAAAGAAAAGAATGCAAAGAAAGGAAACGAGGGGCGTTTTAAATCAAGAAAGCCCGATGGAAGAGGTAAATCGAAAGAAAGAAATGGCAAGCGCATTATTTGTAAGAAACCGGGACATTGGAAGAATCAATGTCCGAACAAAGACAAGAACGAAGTAACATTTTCATTCGCAGCGGTGAAGAGTGGGATGGTGAGGTAGATGAGAATGTGTTGACGGCAGTAGCATCGGGTGTTTCGGGTAGCGAATGGGTACTCGATTCAGGTGCGTCGTATCATATAAAGTCATATAGGAGTTATTTTTCGTCTTACGAAGTCAAAGAGGGAAATACAATTTTATGGGAAATAGAGCTATTTGCAAGTCGATGGGTATTGGCACCATGCAAATAAGGATGTTTGATGGAGTTGTTCGCATGTTTACCATTGTTCGCTATGTTCCGGGACTTAGGAAGTTGCTCATATCTTTGGGGCAATTGGATTATCTGAGATGCAGGATCACTATCGAGAAGGATTGCTTGAGGGTTTCAAAGGGGGCTTGTGGTTATCAAAGTTACTAGGACTCATGGTATATATTTGCTTCAAGGTGTGATCGTAAGAGGTGAAACTTGTGTGGGTGTTGATAGTTCTCGTAACTTGGATATAACACGGTTGTGGCATTTGAGATTGGGTCATATCTCAGAGAGGAGTTTGGACATTCTTCGGAAGCGGAAGATGATTAAGGATGAGAGCTTCAACAAACTAGAGTCTTGCGAGGTATGTATCATGGGGAAGCAAACAAAGGTATCATTCGATGAAGGGAAGCTTGATTCAAGAGAGGTTCCTGAGTATGTTCATTCAGATGTTTGGGGACCGACACCGGTTGCTTCTTTAGGTAGAGCGCGTTATTATATTTCTTTCATTGATTATTTGTCTCGAAAGGTATGGGTGTACATAATGAAGGCCAAGTCAGACGCATTTGCTAAGTTCAAAGTGTGGAAGGCTCTTGTTGAGAATGAGAGTGGAAAGACTTTGAAGGTGAGACCGACAATAGTAGAGAGTATGTTTCTGCGGAATTCTCAGAGTATTGAATGCATCATGGGATCCGGAGACATTTTACTACATCGGGAGATCCACAATCTAATGGAGTAGTGGAGAGAATGAACCGAACTCTACTTGAGAAAGTTCGATGCTTGAGATTGACATCGAGTTTGTCTAAGGTATTTTGGGCCGAAGCTTTGGCAACCGCGGTGTATATTGTGAATCGAATTCCATCCTCGGCTATTGATAACAAATTTCGAAGGAAGTGTGGAAAGGGAAGAGTGTTGACTAGAGATATTTTCGTGTGTTTGGAACTACGGTTTATGTGCACAATCCAGGAAATGATAAGCTTGAGGCTAGAGCTTTCAAGGGGATCTTTCTTGGTTACACGGATGGCGTGAAAGGCTATCAAATTTGGAATCCGTATACGTAAAAGGTAGTTAATTCTCGTCATGTAACTTTTGATGAGTCAGCTTTATTCAAGGAAAATGAAAGCTCATCGGATGTCCTGGATTAGGTTCATGGTGAATCAAAGGAGAAGGAAGTCATTCTCACATTCCGTCCAAGTGGTGGTAGAGTTGAAGAAGAAGCTCTTGGGGTCGAAGCGGTTGATGAAACATCATATAGTTCACATGGTTCCTCTACCGATGTTGGTGATGTACATGATACTAGAGAGGATTCGACTCAAGGTGGAGCCGAAAGGGGTTTGGGTGATAGTATTGCTATTCGGGTTAGTCGGTGTGCAATAAGGACACCTGAAAGATATGGTGATTGGAACTACCTTAGCTTTTGCGATAATTTGGACTATGCTCTCAATGTGGTCCAAGATTAGCCGATGAACCTTGATGACGTAATGAATTCGAGTGATAGCTCTAAATGGATTAGCACCATGGAGGAATAGATGCAATCGTTGATGAAAACCAAAATTGGGAGTTGGTTCCACTTCCTAATGAAAACTGTGCTATAGGGTGCAAGTGGATTTACAAGGTGAAGGATGATGGAAGATACAAAGCAAGGTTAGTGGAAAACAAATTTACACAAAAAAAGGAAATGAGTATGATGAAATTTTTGCGTCGGTTGTACGTCATACTTCTATCCGGGTTTTACTAGCTATAGTTGTTATCCATGACTTGGAGTTGGAGCAACTTGATTTGAAAACCACCTTCTTGCATGGTGACTTGGATGAAGATGTTTACATGGAGCAACCAAAAGGGTTTGTTGTAGATGGTAAGTCAAAATTGGTTTGAAGTTAAAGAAATCACAATATGGATTAACGCAATCACCTAGACAATATTACAAGCGATTCTATCATTTCAAGCTTGAATGTGGCTTCTATCGGAGCATCAAAGATGCTTGTGTATATTTCAAGAGGATGGGAAATGATTGTTGGGTGTAGTGGTTGATATGCTCATTGCTTTCAAAAACAAAAAATGAAATCAACAAGTTGAAGATGCTTTTGAAATCAGAATTCGAAATGAAAGATCTTGGAGAAGCAAGGAAAATATTGGGTATGGATTGAAAGGGACCGAAAGCATTTTGAGTTGAGATTTACTCAAAAGGAGTACATAAAGAAAGTGTTTTGTCGGTTTAGCATGGAGAATGCAAAGGCGTTGAATACACATTTACCTTTGCGTATGAAGCATTCGGATAAGGGATCGCCTGTCGGAGAGAAAGACAAGGCTTATATGTTAAAGATGCCATAAGCGAGTGTGGTTGGTAGTTTGATGTATGCTATGGTGTGTACAAGACCCGATATTGCAAATGTCGTTGGGGTGGTTAGTAGGTATATGGCTAATCCACGAAAATCGCATTTGGAAGTCGTGAAGGTTATATTGAGATACTTGAAAGACACAACATATGCGGTCTTGTTTTTAGTGGTAGTGATGAGATGAGTTCCAAGTTAGTTGGTTATTGTGACTCGGACTACGCTGGTGATATGTATCGAAGGAAATCAACTTCCTAATATGTCTTCACACTTGGCGTTACGGCCATTAGTAGGAGATCGAGATTGCAAACCGTGGTTGCTTTATCCACTGCGGTGGCGGAGTTGATTGTCGCGATGGAGGCGGCAAAGAAGGCACTCTATTTGAAGCGATTATTGTGTGACTTAGGTTTTGAACATGAGAGTATCGATGTTCTATGTGATAGCCAAACTGCTATACATTTGGCGGAGAATTTGGCGTTTAGCTCACGTACTAAGCACATTGAGCTGAGAGAGTCATTTCCATTAGCCATAGATGAGGGTAAGCTAGTATACCTTCAGAAGGTGCAAAAAGGGATAATGCGACGGATATGTTTACTAAAGCATTGCTAGTTGGGAAGTTCGAGCATTGCTCGAATTTAATTCACTTGTTAGTTGCTAGATGCCACGGGGTGGCACGGTTGGAGTGGTTTGTTTGTTTTAATGAAAAGGAATATCAGTGAGATTTTGGATATCAATTTTCATGGTAAGTACTCGTTTTCACTCCCGAGTACATTGAATTCGGTAAGACGGTTTTGATTCGAATACTTTCAACACTTCGTTGGCGGGCGGTGGATTTGCCGGAGCTTGTTAACAGAGTGCAAAGGGTGATGGCTTTGCCAGAGGTCATTGGGAAAGTATTCATGTTATTGGTTGAAGGTAGAAGGAAATGCTTAGGTGCATTGGAGTTTGGTGTATGGAGATGGATATAGTATCAAGGTGGAGTGTTAAAGTTTGCTTTACTATATGTTAGATTGAGGATGAAAGCAGCTTCGCATCAGAGAAGACCGTTCGCAAATCTGAGCTCGTACGCAAAAGTTAGAGATGAATATGTGTAAGGCTTCAGCTGAGTTCCGCGACAGACGTCTACTGTACCCTGGGACAGACGTCTGAGTTGTCAGGGTAAAGTTTCCTGAGGCTTGTGGCAGACGTCTGTCACTTATGACAGACCTATGAGCTGAAGTAAATAATTCTCTAACCGGGACAGGCGTCTATCATAAATCGCGGCAGACGTTTGAGGCCTGTTTCAGGCTGAAATTGGCAAGATGATTTGTGAGGACTTGGGGGCAGTTTTGGGAATTTCCTAATATATTTGTCTACACCTATATAAGCTACTTTCTGGCTTTCAAAAGGGAGCTTGAAGACTTGATGAAATCAAAGGTTTAATTCTCAAGGGTTAAATTAGGGTTTATAACCTAATTGCAATTCTTCAATTCTATTCTCCTCAAACTCTTTTCTATATTGAAATATATTGATCATTATTTCAATTTCTTGTATTCGTTTCATCATGGTAATAAAATACTCTCTCCAAAGTGGATGTACACTAACAAGTAGTTAGTGGAACCACTATAAATCTGTTTGGATTTAATTTTGTTGTTCTTGTCATTATTTTATTGCTTGTGATTGAGATTTGGGTTGTTCGAGATTGGTCGATCATTATTTGGTGACTTGAGTTACCGGATTGGTTGTTTTTGCAAATCTAACAGTAATCCTGTCTTCCACAAGGCGCTTGTAGTTTAGATATTCGATTTGAGTGGTCTTGAATTGAATTAATCACATCGGTTTCAACAGATAATCCCATTCCACAAAGACAAGAAGACATCACACGACTCTCTGGTGGAGGTGACTGATGTATCGCGTATATCTACATGTACAAGGTTCGAGTCATCAAACACTAAATAAGGTGAATGAAAAATAAAAAAGATTTGAAATGCAGTTCTTTATAAGTTGATTACAATGGAACTTTCCATTTAGCACCTTTGTGTTTAGCAGCTAAAAGATAACCTATTTTAAAGTGCAGTTCCCTCAGCTTTCCAATTCAAAATTATTTTATTTAATTAAATGTTTAAATAATAGTTTATGTATAAGTGCTTTTGATTGCAAAAAAGAAAAAGAAAAAAAAAAGCCCTAACACACACAGCTTGCATATCCCGAACCCACAATTATTCTCCAGTTGCGCAATCAACTCCCCTGAAAACCACAATTCCGCTTCAACTTCATATATTTTTATCCTTTTAAACACATTTGTACGGTTTCATCATTCGTGACATTTCAACAAGATATACAATTGGTTGACCAGGGAATCATGTCAACTTCCCACAAACAAGTTTCATACTACAACCAACATAATCACAAAATTTAATTTAGAACATAGACATAACTCCCAATATAGAATTTTCTAATGTTGATGTTTAAAATTAAAATGGGATACGATTGTTTCATGAATAATTAATTACTTACAAAATGAGGCAACTTACCATACTGAGGGTACTCATTATGACTTGTGGTTTTCAATTGAGTGCTTCAGGTCCATTACAACTTGGTTAATAGTTCACTGCATGCCCTCTAACTTCTTCACTATGTCATGATACTGCC
This sequence comes from Allium sativum, assembly GCA_030737875.1. NCBI lineage: Eukaryota > Viridiplantae > Streptophyta > Magnoliopsida > Asparagales > Amaryllidaceae > Allium > Allium sativum. The sequence goes on along the minus strand of CM060923.1, from coordinate 413,594,756 downwards.
TTGCAATAGTATAAAAATGCCCTCTAATTTCTTTATTGTGCTTAATGGAACTGCACTGCTCGGTATACCACTATTATTACACGTGAAACAGCTATTATAGCTCATCGAGGCAAAGTTTGGTCCGATGATAGTTGCTTGAATCACCTTCAAAATAAACAATCCTTGAGTTCTAATTTAAAGAAAAAATGAAATAAAGTTGATCCTCTCTTAAATTCAATTAAAATTAATTATTTTGTATTAATAATCTTATTAAGATAAAATCAATATAAAAAAAATAAAAGCAAATAATCTAAACGAAAATATACTTTGATATGTGCTTTCTAGTAATTCATTGATAACATTGTAAGTAAGAACCTTTGTCATTCGGAATTCATCTAAAAATTAGCTTGGAATGCATGGGAGTTTTGTTCTAAATAATTAAAAGGAAATAGTAAAAATATATGAATTATAGTATTTTATTGCTAACATTACTCCAGAAGGATTGCTTGAATTGCTGTATGAGCTTGATAATTCTTAATGGTACTAAAAAGAATACATTAGCGAGAAAACTGGATTAGATATTTGATAGATATTCGATGTATAAATTTAATGCAAAAGATTTATACAACAAAGAAAACATATGCATATTAAGAATATTTAAAATGCAATTCAATTTTTTTAATGTTTCACTGATTCTAAAAGAAAAAACAACACTATGGTTACTCCATAATCTGATAATAATAAATTAAAATTGAAAATTTGTCCTTGCACTAAAATAAGATCCTTGGGCACTAGATAGTAGGTTTGCTATACATTTGACTTGTTTTCCTTCATACTTCTAAATTCCGTAGTAATATGTTTGATTTCTTTAGCAGTAGGTTTTTTGCAATAGCACGTAATAGTGTAGTTTGATCATACTCAAGGTTTAGTATCTGCTAAATAATCCATCTAGACGAAGTGAATCAAAATTAATCAAAAGACTAATCATCTTATTTACTAGACATCAATAATCTCCTAAGTATAAGGGAGGCATACTATTAAAATGTTAAAGTAGAGTTTCCACATTAATTTCAGCTACTATTGTTTTAACCTAAATCCATAAAATGGTATTTGTTAGAAAATATGTTAAAATAATTTTTGTTTATAAATTTATAAATAGTGGAAAATAGAATAATATGCAATCGCATTTGATTTAGTTTTTGAAACTCATACTTGATTAACTCTATCCTTTTTCTAAATCATGCTTACCTTAGCCTTGTTCATTGATACAATAATAACTTTTCCAAAAAGGTGTGATTATGGAATATTAAAAAAAACGTTAAATGATAATTGCATAATTCACTTAAAATAATAATAATGCATATAAGAAAAAAGGATAAGTATGGTATAAGTTTTATTTATAGATCATCTATGTTATATACACTGTTACTTACTCCAAAACCGTAAAGTAATATGGGACCTTGAACAATAGATGCTTGGAAGAATAATTTCCTTAAATCATGAAGTAAAACTATAACCTTTAAACATAAATGATATAGAATCCAACTTATATCATTTCTCTAGCTGATGCGATCTCTGTTAGAACATGGAAAAATCTGAGATTAAGGTCATGAACAACTAACATTAGTCCAACTTTATTCTCGCAAAGTTGTTTTTTATTAATGCTTTATTTTGTTCACTACTTAACACCTTTGAACAGACTCCCGTAAATCTAAAGAAACTACAAATTATATTATACATAGATTCAAATGTAGTGTAGATAGTATTATTATAAATATTTTAGCAGTTCACTTCATTAACCTAGTGACTGGAGTTGATACAAAACCCACATAACCCTCCATCATTTTCCTATCCTTCGAAGTTGAGAGAACATGAAAAAATAAATGAGATATCAAACCATGGATGACCATTAAGTGTAAAACACATAGAAATCAATTTTCAAAGGCCGAAAATAATTTCAATAATATTTGACAAAGATACTTGTGTATGTAAATAAGAAAGAAAAGTTCGATCATTCAACAATTCTTGTGGAAAAAAAATGAAAATCACTATTTATATATTATCATTCCTGAGTTAAGTTCCAATGCCAACCACATCATGAATTTCAAAGTGAAAAAAAGAAATTGTTACCAACATATTTTGGTATTATCGTAGAGATTTAAGAGAAATATAATAAAACCTAAAAGGAAACAATTAAAATAACTTATAAGAAATCATTTTTTCCTACTTTAGCAAAACGAAGAAAACTACAAAATAAGTTAAAATTGGGAAACAAAACTGGAAAAAAAAATCTCACAAATATAGTTGCCATTAAAAATATCAAATATTTTATTCCTTATAAGTAAGTAGTTACTTAGAAAACAGCGAGTCTATGTATTGAATTTGACTGGAGAAATAATGAATGCATTTATGACCATGGCACTAAAAAGAAATTCAGACATTGTAAAATAAAACAGCATGAAAATAAACAAGAAAAGATAAAGGAAAATAAATGTAGCTGTTAGTATTCACCTTAAATGAACAATGCACACCTAAGTTGGATGAAAATGACATGAGACGCACCATCACGACTACCATTTTCTCCCACCTCCTTTATCCGGGCTTGGGACTAGCAATGTATATACTTACATTGGCGGAGTTGAAAAGGGTTTGTAAACACTACAAATTATTCAAATAAACAAAAAATATAGTTCATAATAACAAACTAAATAGTCAAAGAAGTGGAATAAAATGAAAATGTCTAAATAAAAGGTAGTTTGATATAAACTATGAAGATACTATGCTAAACTCCTAAAAGCACCTATTCAACCACTAAGATCAAAAGAGATATACTCTTTGCTCCATGCAACTGTAGACCCTACTGCGTATCCTACCAACTTAAGTTCATATGTCCTTCGCTATAAAAAATATTCTTCATGCATTCACCGTAAACTCGACAAAAACCCTTCATGCATCAAGCCCTAATGGTTTAAAGTGAACCAAGTCAGTGGGATTTGTAGAAAATATTTCGCCTTCCGCAACGACTTCCCCTTCCTTGTACCAACTCAGCCGCTTGCATTTAGCTCCAACCACTGAAGCAGGTAACTCCACGCTACTAATACCGTTTGACTTCCATACAAAATAAAGAAACAAATGATTATGCATGTTGAGTTTCGACATTCCTTACGTACCGTACGCTCGTACGTGCTTCACCGTGTCTAACCGGGGTCAACGGTTGAAGTCTCCTATGCCGGCGTACCGATTGAACATCCCCCATCGTCTCCTATCTAGCATATAATTTGGTATTGGCAAGCACTTATTGTAACAAAAGGAATCCCCAATGTTACATGCTACCAACACCATATATATACCACAATATTTCTTAATATTCCGCGATGTGAGACTATTTTCCAGTTCAATCCACGCACCCACTCCATTCCAATGCGAGCCACACCTAACAATCAACACCTTAGCGAGCATTGCTCAAGTCACCTTAGAGTTACACCTTGAGTTCTCTTCACAGTTGTTCAGGCTGCTACCCCGAGTTCTCATAAGCATTGGTGGAGGCAGACTGCTTATAACCATATCTACACATTGACTAGCATCCCATGCTCAAGCCCCTTTGGAGCCATGCTTCAGTCATGCTACACATACCGGTCCCCTCGAACCATGGAGCTCTGATACCATGTTGAGTTTCGGCATTCCCTACGTACCGTACGCTCTTATGCACTTCACCATGTCAATTCGGGGTCAACGGATGAAGTCTCCTATGCCAGCGTCCCGATTGAACACCCCTCATCGCCTCCCATCGAGCATATAATTTGGTATTCGCAAGCACTTATTGTAGCAAAAGGAATCCCTAATGTTACATACCACCAACACCATATATATACCACGATATTTCTTAGTACTCCGCGATGCGAAACTATTTTCCCGCTTAATCCACACACCCACTCCATTTCAATGTGAGCCACACCTAACAATACAAAAAGACAATGATTTATTTGACAAAAATAGATTTATTTAGAATTATTTTTCAGTTTACCTACCTAGCATCAGATTCAGTTATCTGTCCATCAACACCATTTCCAGCGTTGTTTTGGCGCAACTGCAGAAGTTAAAAAGTAATATGGTATGCTGATGTTAGACAAAGATAAGAAGAACTGGAATTGCTCAAATTAAATATTACTATTACCTAAGTAAGTATGTCAACTTTGGCCTTTAACGCTCTTATTTTTTCCTTAAGTGAACACACCATTGTCCTAGTTAATAATTGGGCTTTTTGCTTTGAAAATGTTACTCCAAACCCAAGTCCTCTTACTCAACCAGGTAGATCAACCCCTAGAACATGTAAAAAAGCATCATCTATCAATGATTGATTCGTTGTCTTCGACTGTGACTCGTGGAATTGTTGAGTTTTTTTCTTAGAAAAATAAATATATAATGCAATGTTAGTTAATATATCATCAATAACACGCATGTAAACTGTATAGTAAATAGAAATATTTTACAATCGAGTTATCAATATCTTTATTTGTCGGGTTTCCATTTTTATTTATATGTTCTTTTGTCCATAGCATTGATCTAGTAACTTCTTATCCAGGGTTTTCTTGCTTCTATAATTATTCACTGATATCTTATAAGACTAAAATTTAGATAATATACCAAACAAAAATATCATAACGGTATTGAAGATAGAAAATATTTAACCAATTTTTGTTTCAATCTTGCATATCCTAGTCCACTCATCGTGTGCGGTTGATTATGCATTTTCCTCACTTGCTTCATTAGAACACTTTTCGTCTATGGCAAAGGTCAATTATAAATTATTTTTATGGCACAAAGGAACATGGATATAATAACAGTACTAATTTCAAAGTAAATATGACTTAACAAAAAGGCATGTGTTATCAAACTATGGTAAAGCACTGTATTTATTGCTATTTCATTCAAAATTTATTTTGTTGCAGTTTTGAATAATTTGACTTAGCGTTACATACTTATTTCAACACTTAATGGAAAAAGGATATAAATATAACTTACTTGAAATTTTACGTAAGTTCTCTGTTTAATGAATTCACTCCATTGGTTATCTATCAAATTTCTATGCCTTAGCATAATAAGTTTTGCTGCTTTATCAGTTTCATCCAACTTAAGAGCTTTTTCTGCCGCATTACCCTTTTATAGAAGCAACCATCTTTTGAAAAACATAATCTTTATGGATTTCATCGACTTTGTATCTTAACTAAAAAACATTGTATTTTGAGAATAATAATTAATATAATCTTGCGTACCCAAATATAAAATATATTGCAGTAGTCTTACCAAAACAAGTGTCCACAGATCTTTTCTCTAAGTGCTGGAAACTTTTTTCCAATCATCAATGGTGATAGGAATTCTATTACGTGCTAAAGCACCCATGAAAGGTGTAAAAGGTATGGAATCATCACCTGTAGGATGTCGTTTCTCTTTGAAAACCATTTCTATCTTTGCATTCGAATTATCTTGCATTCCAAACCCTTTCAACTTTGTCATACCTCGTTTCTTTCTTTTAGGTCTTGGTTGAATCTCATTGTTGTTAATGGTACTATCTTCCTCAACCCGAGCGTTGATATGGGCAAGAGATTGTGAAGAGGAAGGTTGTTGAAGTTGAGCTGAAGTAGTTGGAGGCAAAGGTACATTTGGTGATGAGGGTTGAGGTGGAGATGGGGCAGAATGTACAAGTGGAGTAGTTGTGATCTTCTAGTGTGCTATCCAATACTCTTATATATATGTAATTTAACAAATTATAAAATTAGGTGCAAACTAATACTTACTCGACTTAACATAAAAAACTGACCGTAGGCGATAAAATGGAGGAAACCAAGGCAAACTTCTGGGTATCATCCTTTTTGGCCCCAGAATTAGTAGTAGAGGAAGAGCGCAATTCTTTCACTTGCTTTTTTCCATCCCTTTTTTCTGAAATACATAATAAAATGTTTGTATTTCATTACACTAAATAAACCAATGAAATTAAATTTACAACCACACAATAACTACATATACCTCCACTGAACAATATTACAAACTATGTGTAACAACATGGATTTCACCCGGACCTAATCGATCGCAAAATCGACTAAGACCGTTCGAATCCCACATACGCTAACTTTGGGCATACAATACATCAGAACAAATAACAGAAGACTTTTATAAACATCATAATAATGTTACATCAGAGTACAAAATATATCAAAGTACATCGAAAAACAATTCTACAGCGGAAGATTAATTTACAATAATTTTAATACAATGCATCGGAACTAATAAACTAACATAGCGGAAGACTATCAACGCTCTGGACATAACTTTAAGCTTCAATCCAGAACCTTGCTCAATATATCTGCAAATATACCTTAGTGGATTGACAATGCTTGAACACACGTTTCCCGGTCCCATTGGACCTATCAATTGGCCACTATCGACCAATATACCCGAGGCCTCATAATCCATCATCCACATAAGTAAAAATGTCTGGGCTTCATACCATGACACCACTTCTAGCTAGAAAGAAACGTGTGCACTCCCTGCATTTCCTTATCCCGTTTCTGACTCTTACCGGGGTGTGAGGCTCACGAAGTAACACTTATACACAAAGCTATGCCTAAATAAGTTGTGCTTTGATCATCAACCACAAGGCTCTTCTTTTCAAAAAAATCCTTGATCATTTGCATTTTGGCATGCCACATTGACAATCCACGCCATGCGATCAATAACTATCAATATATAACCTCTGAGCTCGTGCGTTTCAGAGAAGGGTGTTAAGCATAGAATGAAATTCAACGTCACCAAAAAGATATATATTAAATAGAAATCAATTCACATAGTATGAAATTCAACGTCATACACACATCCATTTACAAGTCCGTTCTAGGTCTGAACGAAACCAGAGACACCTTATTCCTCATCCCGTATGTCCAATACGGAAGAGAGGTTCTCGCGTATCCGGACAATCAACAAGTACGTCTGGACAACTACCACTGTAACCCTTTCCTAGGAGCAAATCAGTCCAGGGCATCAGTAGTCATCCATTCGATGTGAAGATCGCCGGTCTTCAACCACCGTCTTCAATGTCTTCGACTTTAAATCGTCGTATAGTTATTTGAAATGAGATTGGACTCGGTCTTTTCAAATAATTCTCGAATATATATAGTTTAAAATCATTTCATATCATTAATATTATTTTATAACGAATTATCGCTATTTTTATTTACATAAAAATAGTCCAATTTAATTTAACAACGCTTCGGGTCAGTAGGCGGCCCCAGTGCACTTATTACCCAAATTTGATTTACACATTTCTCGAAATCTAACCGTTGGATTTTAACAAATTTTATGTCATTGGGAAGATCTTCCCAAAGCGGTCCTAACAGTTTCAGTTTTGTGAAAATCCGGCAGTCGGATCTTTCGGCATAATCGTTTAATATTACGATTCCGAAACGCGAACTACTGCACGTGATTCGTTTAATTTTAATTTATATTTATATATGAAAAAATATATATAAATATAAATCATTCGATGATTTCACTGTCATGTTTAACATGCCAAATAAAAGAATGTTTTATTTTGCATACCAATTTAAATGTTTCTAATGATAAATAAAAAGAGATATTGTATTTGCACACATTTCCAATGTTTTCTAATGTCAAATAAAATGTAATTTATTTGTGTACATTCACTACATGTTTTCTAATATCAAATAAAATGTAATTTATTTGCATACATTCACTACACGTTTTCTGATGTCAAATAAAATGTAATTTATTTGCATAAAATGTCGCTAATGACAAATAATAGATAATTTTTATTTTCATTATTTGTTTGCAATTTCTATTTTTAACTTAACATATAAAAAGATATATTTTTATTTGTATAAAATTCCAATGTATAACATGACACATAAAAAATGTCCATTTTTATTTTATATACAAATCCTAATGTATAACATGATGATAAAAATGTCTCTTCTAATTTGTATACAATTCTAATGTATAACATGACGATCAAAATGTCTCTTTTATATTGTATACAATTCTAATATGTAACATGACGATCAAAATGTCTCTTTTATGTTGTATACAATTCTAATATATAACATGACGATCAAAATGTCTCTTTTATATTGTATACAATTCTAATATATAACATAACGATAAAAATGTCTCTTTTATATTGTATACAATTCTAATGTATAACATGATGATAAAAATGTCTCTTTTATATTGTATACAATTCTAATATATAACATGACGATCAAAATGTCTCTTTTATGTTGTATACAATTCTAATATATAACATGACGATCAAAATGTCTATTTTATGTTATATACAATTCCAATGTATAATATGAACATAAAAATGTCTCTTTTATATTGTATACAATTCTATTGTATAATATGATGATCAAAATGTCTCTTTTATATTGTATACAATTCTATTGTATAATATGATGATAAAATGTCTCTTTTATATTGTATACAATTCTAATGTATAATATGACGATAAAAATGTCTCTTTTATATTGTATACAATTCTAATGTATAATATGACGATAAAAATGTCTCTTTTATATTATAAAATTCTATTGTATAATATGAAGATCAAAATGTCTCTTTTCTATTGTATACAATTCTAATGTATAATATGACGATAAAAATGTCTCTTTTATATTGTATACAATTCTATTGTATAATATGACGATAAAAATGTCTTTTTTATATTGTATACAATTCTAATGTATAATATGACGATAAAAATGTCTCTTTTATATTGTATACACTTCTAATATATGACATGACGATCAAAATGTCTCTTTTATATTGTATACAATTCTATTTTTTATATAACAAATAAAAATGATATTTCTATACCTTAACATAGCCAATATAAATGATATTCTAATGTTGTATACAAATTCCTACATTAATATGACAAACAAAAATAATACTTTTATTTGTTTACAAATCTACTTTTAACATAACAAATATAAATGATATTTTTATTTGTTTGCAGTTCCCACTTTAACATGTAACATAAAAATTTTATTTTTATGTGTTTTACAATTTTTACATTAATATGTAACATAACAAATAAAAATGACATTTTCATTTGCATTCAAATCTAATTCTAACAATAAATGATATTTTTATTTTGTCAACCATTCTATTTCAACAAAACGTATAAAAATGATAATTTTGTTTTTGTTGACAATTCTATTTCGACAAAATATATAAAAATGATAATTTTGTTTTTGTTGACAACTCTATTGGAACAAAACAAATAAAAATGATAATTTTGATTTTGTTGACAATTCTATTTCAAAAAAACAAATAAAAATGATAATTTTGTTTTGTCGACAATTCTAATTCAACAAAAAATATAAAAATGATAATTTTATTTTGTCGACAATTCTAATTCAACAAAACAAATAAAAATGATAACTTTATTTTGTTGACAATTCTATTTCAACAAAATATATAAAAATGATAACTTTGTTTTGTTGTCAATTCTATTTCAACAGAACATATAAAAGTGATAATTTTGTTTTTTGACAATTCTAATTCAACAAAACATTTAAAAATGACAACTTTGTTTTGTCGACAATTCTAATACATCAAAAATGACATTTTTATTTTGTCAATTCTAATACATCAAAAATGATATTTTCGTTTTGTCAATTCTAATACATCAAAAATGACATTTTTGCCCTTATTTTCCACAGGGGCAGTCGAATAGCTTATTTTGCAGATATATTGAGCATGATTCTGGATCGAAGCTTAAAGTTGTGTCCAGAGCATTGATAGTCTTCCGTTGTGTTGGTTTATTTGTTCCACTGCAGTGTATTACATTTATTATAAATTAATTTTCCGCTGTATTATATTTCGATGTACTCTGATATATTATGTTCTCTGATGTAACATTACTATGATGTTTATAAAAGTCTTCTGTTATTTGTTCTAATATGTTGTATGCCCAAAGTTATCGTATGCGGGATTCGAACGGTCTTGGTCGATTTAGTGATCGATTAGATCCAGGCAAAATCCGTGTCGTTACACTATGAAACCAAACAAAACAAACCTTAAATTATTATTTGTAGAATTATCTTTAAATAAGCGGAAATAGTTTGAACATATAATAAATATTCATCGTTTCTGATTTTAAACAAGGTCAGTAAGGTCATGAGCCCTTCTGGAAATTTATGTTCAAGCTAATTGATTACAATCAAACAAAGTACAAACATACAGTGGGAGGGAAAAAAGTGAATAGTCCAGGATATTCACATGCTGTTGCTGTATGTAATTAGATTTTGTTGGATTATTGATGCGTGTTTCTTTTACAAACAAGTAGAGATAGATGGCTAAAATGCAGTAACCACATAACAGACATCTACATCACTAATATTTTAGAATATATCAAACTACTAAAAGTAAATAATCGAGAAAAAGATCTAAGTCTGCATAGTAAACCAAAGACTTACAACTATCGTAGCAGGTATTGATTTTACGAACAATTTCCTACATTTACAATGGAAATCGCAACACTAAATTACAATCATACACTGAAACTCTAAGAATCAAAAAAATTACCTCGATCTGTTAATCAAAGCCATGAGGGAACCATTGATCCAAATCAGTAGATTGGGGTATGCTTTTATAGAATGTATTGGTGCCAATACTGAAAAGAAGAGGGAGAAACACGGATAATATTTTTTTGAGAAAGAAACTTTTCCATCGTGTAGAGAGTAATTGACGAAGACGTGGTGGGGAAAGGTAAAGGAGAAGGGTTTCTCCATTATCACTGCATAATACGAGGAAGACTAGGAGACAGAATAATAAGGAATGTAGCTATTTTTTTATTGAATTGCTGAAACAACCAGATTGCAGTAAGACCATCCCCAACGGGGGGTGGGTCACGAAGCAACCGACCCCCAACGGGGGGTCGGCAAGTCCCATCCGGGTTGCCTTGGCAACCCCGAAGGTTGCCAAGGCAACCACGGGGGTAGCTTTAAACATAAGCCATATCCGGCTTATTAAAAGCCGGATAAGGCTTATACGGCTTAATTTAATCCGTATAAGGGGAATTCACGCGAGGATTTTTTTTTTTATATACTACGGTTATCCGGCTTTTAAAAAGCCGGATAAAAAGCAACTTTTTATCCGGCTTTTTAAAAGCCGGATAAAGGATAAAAGCAACTCACCCCGTTGGGGTGAGTTGCTTTCCCAACCAGCGTGATGGGATGTGCCCCAACACGCTGTGTTGGGGATTCTCTAAGTCATTTCTGCGAAAACGAAATGAGCCGTAGATCATTTGCACCCCCGATTTCCTTCCGTATGTTTCCTAGATCCTTAATATTTAACCGCTTCTTTTTGGTACATCCCATAAAGTCGTTTTTTTACTCATACCTATATGTAACTTGTGTAATATTTGTCAAACATATACATAACTTGCGCAATATTTGGTACAAAACTAATTTTCTTATTTATCACAGTCCACTCAACGAGGAAAGAAAAAGAACAACTAAAAATATGTTCAATGATAGCTCTAAATTTTGGTATTTACTGAAAACTTATATTATTTTATAACTGATACCATAATTATGAAAATTCAACATTTATGAATTTTTGTTTTGTTTGTTATGAATATCAAAGATATTTTTTTCAAATTGTTAAAATATTGACAACTTATCGAACTTTCTTTAAACTATTATACGATGATATAGGAAATATTAAAATACTCTCAATATATCTATAAACCTATATAAAATATTCTATTAATAAATTTTCATGAACGAACTACTATTTGTGAAATCAAGAATTTTTAAATTATTTAATTTATACCATGCTATATATAATTGTAGTCATTTGAATTTTGAAATTATTCAGGGTTTGTCAAAATAACTAAGATAAGTTGGTTCGAATTGATAAAGCTAAGATATCTGGAGATGGATATAAATGAACAACATGCATTAAGGTAGTAGGTTATTTCATGTTTTTTGGTTGTAGACAATTGCACACATCAAATAGTCATTCAGATCATTTGTCATGGATTGGTTTTTTTGATCTGATCCAGTAATTGGTTAGTTCCGGTCAGTAAAAATATGTCGATCAAATCGTACCCATCCTGTGATTAGCATTAATTCAGAAGTTCAAAATTAGAATTCAGACAGTCAGAAATGAGTGACCAAGACCGTCAGATCATGCAAAATGCAGATAGCTAACTCTTCTTCTACTTCTGTTCTTCAATTAATTGCCAAAATACATTTAAAGATTTATAAAACATATGCATATGTAAAAATAAGTAGCTTCTTTATTTTCTGCAACCAGCAAGAAAGATGTTCGTGCGGAAGAACTAAAATTAATTTTTTTTAAAAGTCACATTTTAACTTCACTGAAAAACACTATTTTTCTGTTTTTTAACACAATACTTTTTGGTTCTTTAACACGCAAAGCAAGATTCTCAAATAGAAAATATGTAGTAGATCAAAATAACCATGAAAGGTCAAGTTATTTGAAATCCAAATTTTATTTTAAAATTAATTTGTTTTAAATCCAAAATATCAAACTTGTACAAATCAATCTTTTAAAATCTAATATATAATAGTAAAGCGGAAGAATTTGGAGCTCTCTCATTAATTCTAGGACTTTTCTCTCTTCTTCTTAATTCTCTATAAATATTTTATTTTCCAAGAAATTTATTAATTTACATTATTCATGAATTTTCTCTAGTACTTTACATCCCTCGCCATTTTATATTTTTGTTTAAACACACGGCAACGAACCAACAAAATCTGGACAAAAAAACTTCACTAGATCAAAAAACTATTTTGTTATGAAAATTTTCTTTGTTCAAATCCTATTTTTAAGTTATATAATCTAATTTCTCAATGTAAAGAGGTGTTTCGAATCCTTAAAAAAAATATGGAACATATTTTTACATTATATTAATTTTATATTATTTATAGATATGAATTTTGAATTAGTAAAATAAGTTTATTTATCGAATTTTAGTACAGCGGAATGTTAATATAGCAAACCAATATGACGATCACCAAAAAACATCGGATCGCTTCAGGGTGATCACCGAAAAACTAATAATCACATTAGGCTATACTCCATATCCCAACTTCTCAAAACATGTGATCATGCCAAAGTGATCACCAAAAAACATCAGATCGCTTTAGGGTGATCAAAAAGCTAAGGATCACATCAGGCTAGACTTCGTATCCAACTTCTTAAAACATGTGATCATGTCAAACTGATCACCAAAAAACATCGGATTGCTTCAGGGTGATCACCAAATGGCTAAGGATCACATCAGGCTGGAGTTCATATCCCAACTTCTCAAAACGTGTGACGTCGAAGTAAACATCAGATCGCTTCAGGGTGATCACTAAAAAGCTCCGATCTGATCATCTGGATTTTTGTATCCCGAGTTTGGGATCAAATCAGCACTCCTCCAAAAACATGTGTTCACCTGGAGCGAATCACCTCAAAATAGAGGATCATACTGGGAAGATCAGTTTGAAAATACGGATCAGTAAGCTTTGTGTGATGGTATCTGTCTCTCAAAAAAAGTATCACACAAGTTTAAGCTTTTCAAATTCCAAATCAAAAGCTTTAGAAAATCTTTTAATATCCTTAGAAGTAGCATCAAATTTCATTAGGTCAAATTTCATTTTGAATATTTCGAGATTTCCAAATAATTGCTATATTCACATCAAATAAAATCTTTCAAAAGCTAAATCAATATCTTAGAAACCTTTTACGGTTCATGAAGTCGAATATCCTTCATTTTCAAAATCGCTTGGAAAATTTATGAATTACTTGGTAAAATAACCACTCGTTAATTCGTTTATATTTTCTTTGACAAATTTTAAGTAACTCGACAATGGATTTCGAATGGAATTGGGATCTAAGAAGATTTTATCAAAAAAGCTATCAGAAACACATATTTGAAAAGGAATTTTAAAATTTCAAAATATTTTATGTTTTCAAAATAATTTATCTTCCAAAATACGCTCTCTCTGGAGTGTTTCTTGTGTCAATTCCACTCATTCTTTGGTATTTATCCCTTATATCTAATAAGCTTTAAAGCCGATAAGTTAAGCATTGTCAAACCAAAACTCTGATACCACTTTCTAAAATTGTGACAGTTGTACTAAAAAATTCTGAAATTCTAAAGCGAATCATCAGCTAACACTTGCCATCACCTTCTTGAGTCTAGTTGACACTTGCTGGTGCAGTTTAGAAAAAAACAAATGCTACCGCCAGGGTCAACACATTGCAGTGCACGAGATTCAGCGCATGACAACAATAAGTTATTTCGTACAGACCATTACAAATGAAGCCACCACTGGTCAACATAACTCTTGAACATAATCACACATGTACGTGAACTGATTGCAAGTGTATGTATACGCATAGGCATGTATATGCGTGTACATACACATGTTGGTCATAACACGTAAATACATAGCCATAATTTAATTAACTTGTCAGCCCAGTGTAAGACTTCACATAGATGGAAAGATATTAATATTCGGATTGTACAAGCAAGATATATGTATACACAAATAATTGTATGTTATTCTGCGTCTGTGATTCTGTTAAACCGCATAAAGAATAACAATCTTCGATTTCAAACGATTTAAGTTGGTTTAATTATCAACTTGAAGCGATTGAAAAAGCAAGTTGTTGCACTTTGTATCCTCATGATACAAAATCCAATCACATCCTCAAAAATAGTCGAACGACACGGGTGGATCAGCAAAAAAAACCTTGTCTGCATCACACTACGGTGATCACCTTTTTTTAGGTGATCACCGAAGATACGAAATGTGAATTTTCGTGATACGAATTTTGTATTACCACACCTATAAATACGCCTTGTGGTGCTTCATTTGAAGGGTATGGGGGCTACCAACCTAAAGCTTTTGCAAAAACTCATTAATGGCTTCCCCCATGGAAATTTTGATCTAAACCACAAATTTTGGACTTGGGAACTTCATATACCCGACCTCTTTCAACTTTTTAGCACTTGAGATCATAATAGCACTTGTACTTTCGGAGATATATAGGTTCCATATTATAACTTGTAAAAGTGAATGAATAAAGTGCTAAACTTCTAGAGTGGACGTAGGCTTTGACAAGTCGAACAACTATAAATACCATGTCACTGTTATTTCGCGTTTTCTCCTACATATTACATCGCTTTACATTGCAACTCGCTAATTTTCCATATCAGACACTAGTTTCAAAAAATTTGAAATCTCAATTGTTGATGCTCACTTTTTGGCATCAACAGTGATTAAATATGAGGCTTGGGGTTAAGTAACTCGAATAATGTGGTTTTTGTTGAATATTGAGGAAATTTGAATGTTGGGCCGATAATAAAATCATATTTGTGAAATCCATAGTTATTTCTAATATTATATATTAGGAATAAAATGTTGATTTACAAATTGGTCGAATAAGTAGTCTAATATTTTAATAGTTTGGAAAAAAGATTTAAAACTATAACGGTGTGTGAAAATCCTTTTTAAAATAGATGTCTTGGAATCATATTCAAAAAAAATATTGGTTACGGTTTTTATTGTTAAGCACTGTCTATTAAAAGAATTTTGAGAAGTTACGATTCATTAAATAAAGAATTTATCATACATTATATCGTAAAACAATTTTTTAGCACCAATAACTGTACAATAAATTTATACATCTTTTACAATTTTTTCCTCAATTCTTCCTGCTATAAGCCCATGTATTCAAAATAATTTCATAATTTTAAATTTACTTATTTAAACCAATTTCATTAAATAATATTCGTTAATTCATCTAATAAATCACTAACAAACTTCAGTTTCAACATACAAAGCATATTTATATTAACAAAAGTAATAAAATTATTTTGATTCTCGAAAACATGAAAACAAAATATGCAATTTATTGTTTATATGTTTCACCATACATCACGTAATAAAGTTCTCTTTTAAATGATAAAACGATCAATGTTATTTTCAATAATACCATCGTGTGCAACGTATGGGTTGGGTTACACACTAGTTAAACTCAAACTCAAAGTTTGGATTTGCGAATATATGAACCAACATCTAAAAACTTACAATTTTGAAAAAAAAAATTTAACCTAAAATCCAAATTTTTTTTAACTGAATAAATTCTCAAGCTTCAAATTTTTTCTTCTCATAATTAAGGCAGTATAATTTTTTTTTCGAATTTAGGTTTCATCTTTAAAACTTTCATATCATTGTTTAAATTATATATTTTAAATACCAAAATTTATAATTCATAGTTTATTTTTAAAAAATTTGCAATTCCAGTGTTCATCATCTAAATGTTCATAATAAAAATTGATTTATGGACCATACATTCAAATTTCATAGCTTAATTTTGATGATTTTAACAATTGGGTTTTCATATTCTAAAATTCTGAACTAGATATCTTTTAAGGCTAATTCTATTCATACATCAACAATATCTTAACATACACCACAAAATAAAATGAACTACCATACACCAAAATTTACTTTACATACACAGTCTTTTTTACAATACTAGCCTTTTTTTCTTTGTCTCCACTCTCTAAAACTTTAAAGTTATTTACAGAAAATAGGAAATCTATAGCACTAACTAAAATTTAAATTTAGTAAAATGGATTTTAATTTTTTAAATGTACGGCCAATTTATTATGCTTCAAAAAAAAATCATAATTTCAGCAAAAGAAATTCTGGTTTTAAATAAAATGACTTTAAATTTAACCACTAACTTGTAAAAGTTCTCATAATTTAAATTTTAGATTTCATGTTTAAAAATACATTATGTTCTTCAAATTGTTTTACATAGACTTAATCAAATATCATTAGTTATAATGTTTTAGTTTGATGGGTTATAATAAAAAAAGTAAAAAAATTGCGATAGCGAAGAAGGGTAATTTAGTAATATATATTTTTAGCAAAGTAGTGGTATAAATTAATTAATTTTTGGTGTATGAATAGAATTTGTGATCATTTCAGAACTTAAAATTTCAAAAAATCAGGTAGATACGTTGATTACTAAGAAGAAAGGTGATCCTATTGGTTGAAGGTTAGATCTCTGATGGGGCTGTAAATTTTGTATGAATGTCCGACGTCCGTTCGTGTTCATGACCGGAATACGTCCATCCGAGTTCGTTTGATTCTCATTTAGGACATGAGTTAAGAAAAAAAAAAACTTACGAGAAAATAATACGTCCGGTCTGTGTTCGTCCGAATTCGTCCGATTTTCTTATAATTCGATATATGGTTGAGAGAAAACCAAACAAATAGTATAAAATATGGTATAAATAGCCATTTCCGACTGGGTGCGCTCATGTCCGTGTTCAAAAACGTATGTCTGTATCTGATCGATTTTATTTAGGACACGAATTAGGATAAGAAGATTTGTCCAAGTATTTTTTTTTCGGTTTGATTTTTTTGAATAGAAACTGAAACACCAAGGTCAGTTCAGATTCCACAAATTTGCACCCCAAATCTTGGATGAAATCGCATCCTAAGTAACAGTATTGCAATTTATTTTCAACCGTTCTTTCTCCTCTACGGTTCCCTATCTATTTACGGAAAAAGCTAAATTGATTACATTGTCAACAATTTTAAGCTTTCCTCCTGTCTGGATTAACACTACCCCAATTTCACGGTGCATTTTTGTTCTATATTAATCCGATTTAATTTTTTCCTTAATTTTTTTCTCATTTACGATTATATTTTGGATTTCAAGCTACCCCAATTTCCAATACATTATAATGCGTAGAGGTTAGAATATTTATCTTTGTTGAAAAATATATAGAAAACAAAAAGGTCTTCATACGATAGAAATTGCAGGTTGCAATTAATTTTGTTACAACTTCTCTTGGTTATGAACATTGAGCATAACAATGCATCATTGTGTACATGAATAAAGCTTGGCGGCATCAACCAAGATAATAGTTTGATCTTTTTTAAACATGCAAAACAAACTATACTTTTACCTTTTTATGTTTATTTAGGGTTACTAAGGAGTTTCAGGAAGGAGCGATGAAATTTGTAAACGATGCAATGAAATACAAGAACAACTCTGACAGAGAATTCTTGAAAATCAATACTTAATATGCAAACGTCAATGATATCTTGTTTAACCTTGTTTAGTTTTCTTATACCAATAGCAAACATCAATGATACCTTGTTCATAATATGCAGCTGTTGATTCCTATGTGAATATTTTGTATTCGGAACATATGGTAGGTACATGAATCCACTTATGATTCGGTTCTTTTCAACTTGAAAGCATTGATTTTTGTATTGTATTTACTCATAATTTTATTCCACCCTGAAAAATATATGTAGCTAATTTGTGCCATAATTTTTCTTCATCATCACTGTGATGAATATAATTAGATAACTGCATATGCAAACAAATAGGTATAACTATTTTTGGGATTAATGACTTCAAAACTTTGTAATTTCCTTCAATGTAACGTCCTCGATTTTAGAACGTTAATTACAAATATTTAAATCTGTTTTAATTATTTATTTTTATAATATAAATGAATTTTATATCGAATTTATTAATCGAAATTGTAGTTCGAAAATATATATTTACAATATAATTAAAACGAGCTCGAAATGATGCAGTAGTTCGTAATTTTTGATTTGAACTTCAACTGAATATACATGATCCGATATAAGTCAGATTTCTATGAAACAAGAAACGTTAGGATTTATCTGACAATAATTTTCTAGTGAAAGAGAAAAATCGAGATTTCAGCTTATAGATTATTAGTTATGTCCAATTCAAATTTCAAAATAGTCGCTACGGAATTCGTTAATTTACGATAATGTTTATTTAATAAATATTAATGGTTTTTATATAAATTGAATATCATCCCGAAATTTATATAATATTGAGTTATAAATCTATATCGGTCTAATTTGAAGCGGTATAAAGATTCTATTTGAATATATATATATATATATATATATATATATATATACATGATAATAGTAAATTATTATCATTAAATTGAGCTATTTTGGAATTAAATATATATTATCAATATTATATAGGCCTCAGAAATGATTTATTTTTTAAACAACCTCTGTTTTCGTCGAAACGAGTTTTATTGGGTTACGTACAATTAATTATTGCTAGATTTCCAGTTTGGAGCCAGTTGGAGTTATTTTATCTATGAGCGATATTTAAGGGTGAACCGATAAATTAAAATAATGCAGTTGTGCAAACAGAGTCCATTTTCAATGAAATTGATTTCATTGGGACTGGAACGTCAAGACATAGCAACATGTGTATTTCCGTCATGTTTGAAGTTTGTGTAGAGTGGTGCAAATATTTAACAGTGTAGATAAATATGATTCACTTGCATTATATATATATAGGAAGTCGATTAATTATATATTGAATATTTCAATCTTCATGTCAATAAGAAAAAAAAAGTCGACAAAGAACCAAGTTTAAACTTGCACAACTATAAAATTATTATGGCATAAGAAAATAAAAGAAAGTACCTACCTACTATAACACCCCGTATTTTCCGTGAATATTTAAAATAACAAACTTAAGAACACTTAATTTTTAGAAGAAGAATTAAGGGAAACATGTTACGCCGTTGCATTCGTCTCGGAATTCTGCTTGAGATAGAGTCCGAGTTTGCGTGAATCGGACTCCGTATGAAGAAGTTAGAAGATTTCAAGATTAAGTAGAAAATAAATATAAATAATAATTTAAAATCAAAAATTAGTTCAAATTTCGGACAGAATAGGCTGAGCGGGAAATTTCCCGCTCTGGGTGTCAACCCCCCAGGGGGAGTCGACATAGTTGTCGACCCCCCTATTGGGGAGTCGACATAGGTGTCTACCCCCCTGTACGGAGTCGATCCCTTTGAGATTTGCTTCCTGTAATGAATTTCTGTAGTCCTGAGCTGATGTGGCCTTCTCTGATTGGCCAGTGGCTAATTTCTGAGGTATTAGGGCTTATGTGTCGTGCTATGGTTGGCTGGATGACACATCTCTTTGGTTTGATGGCTCTGATTTCTCTTAGACTAATCTAAAGGCTAGAATTAATCTTAGACATCTATATGTACGTAGCCAAACCTAGACCCTAACCTCGTAACCCTAAGGCTGTGGTGTCGTCATGCTGTTCGTCTACAAGCTAGCCTAACCTCCTTCATCTTCTCCAAACTAGAAAATTAAATCCAAACTAGTAATCAATTAGAAGAACTTCAAATCAAACGTCTACATCAAAGGATAGCTTTTCAAATTCAGAAATCAGATCCCATAATACAAGATCTGTCCTTTTTCTGTAAGTTTAGTTATTATTTAGATTTAAACATCTAATAGAAATCGTGACTGTAATAATCGGATGTAGAACGATGCCTAATTCTGATTCGTGCCTATCTTTTTGTCAAATATAATTGCTTATGCCTATGAGACTATTGTGTTTGATGTAATGACACCTATCATGCCTATGAGACTGTTGGACTGACATAATAGAACATATCATGCCTATGAGACTGTTGTGACTGACATAATAAAACATATCATGCCTATGAGACTGTTGGACTGACATAAATGAACCTATCATGTCTATGAGACTGTTGTGATTGACATGATGGAACTTTTCATGTTGTACAACCTATGCCTATGAGACTATTGTGATTTATATAATGGGACTTATCATGTTGTACATTAAATTAGTAATTCTCTTAAGTTCAATTCTATCTAATCTTTATACCTATGGTGTAAATTGCTTAGCTTGACTACACATATTGTTAATGTACAACATTGAAACATGATTCTTGAATTGGGTACATCTTTACATGCATATTTTCCCCTTATGTCAATTCTTATGCTCCTTCTCTATTTTTCCCCTTTTACTTGCTTTTAGGAAAACTAAGTTCATTCGGAACTTAGATTTAATCTCGTTGTACGTGTGATTCTAACGCGGGGAAAATTGGGTACAATTTATTTGAATCAATTTTGGGCATAGCATGGGAATGTGGCATAAACTTGTATTGGTTAGACTTGTGGAAAATTTGACACGTTGAATTGGACACATATGACAAACATGTAAAATTGGCCAAAGATGAACATGCCTAACCTGAAGTTAGATTGAGTTGCGGTGTAAGACTGCCCGGAACCGCCCGGCACCTCCATCTACTGCAACAATATAGATCTAATGTGAGAGGTTAGTGCATTAAGCCCAAAAACCCGAGGTTAGATTGGGTTGCGGTGTAAGACTGCCCGGAACCGCCCGACACATCCAGCGGCCGCAACAACATAGATCTAATGTGGGAGGTTGGTGCTTTAATGAATGAATTAAAGCTAAGGAACAGACATGCTAAAAATGGTAGGGTTAAGTTAAACAAGGTAGCACTTCACCAATACAACATGTTAGTTAAACAGATGGGTGAGGTTAGGTAAATTTGAGAACACTTAACCGTTATTACATGTTGATTAGGAAACCCAAGTAACGGGGACCCATTTCAGCAGTAACCCACATAGATGTATCACGGTACCCTAAAATAGTCAGGGTGGGGCACGTTTACTGTGCTGATTATAAGTGGTCAAAATAGCTGCGGGTGATGCAGCAGTGTAGGTTCCGGCGAAGTAGGGGCGTGCACGTACTCCGGAGTGGATAAAGCAGGCATTGGGCATCAGTAGTATACACTATGCATCTATAATTTGTGTCGGGTTGCCACCATAGGAACTGATACACCCTATGGTGGGACCAACACATGTATCAACAATCGAGCGGGGCTGAATGACACAAGTAAGAAATGCAGGCGAGTAGAAGCCGATCGGGAAAGGGATCACTTTGTTATGAACACATGATGATAGTTGAAACATTCGTTAGTAGGTGCAGAGAAATGGAAATGAGTGCTATAGTATATTCAGGTTATCTTGTCTTATCTTATGTTATCTTATTTCTATGGTATTGTCCTATATTCAGTTTATTCATGTCATGATCCTTTTACCTGTTTACATGCTGAATAATCACTGGACTTACCAGACTCATGTCTGACTCATTTTCTTTCGCCTTCTTTTCTTCTGTTCCCCTCTAGGTCTACAGGGAGGGAATACTTCATCTTAGTGCAGACCTTTCCAGCTTGAAGAGAGTAGATGTATTGCTTGGATTCTCTCTTCTTGGGCTATGGCTATGGTTACACTTTTATTGGAGATTTATGCTGCTTTACTACTGTTTTATGATTCTTTATATACTTGGAGTTTTAAATCAAGACATATGTTTTATTGTAATAATTTAGAAGTTGGATTTTGAGACAATGCTTATAATGTTTTTACTGAACCACGCTATTTATGAAATAATTTAAGTTTTCCGCTGTTTACATGTGTATCTTGTAAAATTATCTGTGTCTTTTACCTAAAATGCTTCACCAAAGTTAATGCATTTCCTTTATGAGTGACCTTAACAGAGGTGGGGTGTTTCACTTGGTATCAGAGCGATGGTTTACCAGATCAGATAAAAGTTTTTGAAAACTATTTTTCAAGAAGAAATTTAAAGAAGCATTTTCAAGAAAAGTGTTGCTTTATTTTAAAGGCATAATCCGCAAAGCCATATGCATTATCTTTCTATCCTTTGTTTTGAACCTTTTCTTTCCGTTTTAGCATGTCTGGGGATCTTAATCTTCCCACGGCGTACCGATACCGAGCTGGTTCAGAAAGTATTTGGAGGTTAGGGCCAATGACGCAGACCCAACTGATGTTCCTCCTCCCCCAGCTGTAGCCATTCCTCCTCCTCCTCCTCCTCCTCGGCGTGTGAATGCTTTCTCGAAGATATGTAGAGACTTTTGAGCTATGGGTGGAAAGAACTTTAATGGGACCGAGTCATTTGTGGATGCTAGAAACTGGCTCAAGGAAATAGAAGTTTTGTTTGTTATCTTCGAAGTGGATGATAGGCAGAAGATACAATTGGCTATATGGTTACTTAAGGACGATGCCTCTTACTAGTGGGAAGTTACTAATGCTGAGAGACCAGTTGAAACTTGGGAGGATTTCAGAAGGAGATTTGAAATGAAGTTCCTCTCACAAGCTGAACGAAGCCTACAGATGGAGAAGTTCATAACACTCAAACAGGGAAGCCTATCGGTTAAGGAATACGTCAACCAATTCAACCAACTGGCTAGATTCGGACTGGAGTTGGTAAACACTCCACATAAAAAGGCTCTCCGTTTCGTGAAAGGGTTGAATGAGCCACTGCACAGCCTAACTATGTCTCATATACCTATGGGTGCAACTTTTGAGAGACTGGTGGACATGGAAGTATTACAGGAAGAAGACAAGGATGGCAAGAAAGAGGCAAAGGTGGAAGAATCTCCAGACAAGAAAGTGGAGGGATCGCAGAATAAGAAGACGGATTCCAAGAAAGACAGGAAGAATAACAAACCCCGTGACAAGAGGAAGTGTAAATTTTGTGGCATACCTGGACATCTAATTAAAGACTGCAGGAAGAAGAAAAGGAAGACCGGTGGTTGATTTCAATGCGGCGAGACAAGACATATGGCAAAGGATTGCCCAAAAAGGCGAGGGCAAGGGCAGAGGACTGGATCCACTTCGGGAGGGCAGATTCACGCTCTCATAGCACCTCCACAGGAAAGAGGTAGAAATATTTCTGTTGAGAGTTTAGTTTATCTTTCTGATCATTCAGTTCGTACTCTTTTTGATTCCGGCGCATCACACTTTTTTATATCTACTGCTTTAGTTGAATCTCTGCACCTAGATACCAGTATAGTAGATGATCCCATGGTTGTTTCAAATCCAGTTGGGGGCTCGACTTATTTGTCCATGATTCGTTTGGATTTGGAAATTTCTATACTAATCGTCGAGTCTAGATGTAATGCTTACGTTTCGGGCTTTACGGGCTATGGGTTGTTTCTAGGCATGGATTGGTTATCCAGTAATGGTGTCATCCTCGATTGTGAAAAGAGAGTGGTTAGACTTATGACTCGCCTCGGTAACACTCTCGAAATCTCTTGTAATCCCATGAATTCTGTTATGCTTAGATATCTTGAATCTCTTGATGCGCCTATTGAAAACTTGCAATCTGTTAGAGTAGTCCATGAATAATCGGATGTCTTTGAAGAGGTGAAGGGTTTACCTCTGAAGCGAGAGATAGACTTCCGCATATACCTTGTTGATAATGCAAAACCTGTTGCTTTACCCGTTACACACATGGCTCCAAGGGAAAGGAAAGAGCTCAGCAAGAAAGTTAAAGAGTTGCCTGAAAAGGGGTTCATAAGGCAAAGTATTTCTGAATGGGGTGCTCCACTGGTGTTTGCAGCCAAAGAAAATGGTTCACTTCGTCTGTGCGTGGACTATAGGGAGATAAACAAACTGGCCAAGAAGAATAGACACCCACTTCCAAGAATAGACGACTTGTTCGACCAGCTCGTAGGTGCCTCGGTTTTCTCCCAACTAGATCTAGCCACCGGATTTCATCAGCTAAGAGTGGCTTAAGACGACATAGACAAGACCGCATTCAGGATCCCAAACGGTTTCTTTGAATGGCTTGTCATATCTTTCGGCTTGACAAACGCACCTACCTACTTCATAGACTTGATGAGTATGGTGTTCAGAGAATTCCTTAATAAATTTGTAGTGGTCTTCGTGGACGACATTTTGATTTTCTCAAAAAGTGAGGAAGAACATTGTAACACCCCGCCTCCGCTAGGGTCACTCGCAAAGGAATGCACTAGCTTTAGAGGGGCATTATTGGTAAACATGCACAGAAATATCACAAGACAGAACATATATAAATAGCGGAAGTAAAATCAAACTTTCATAAATTCAATAATTAAGGTCTACAGCCTTTTACATCAGAGTACATCAAAACCTGTCTTGCAGTAGTAAAGAAGCATAAAGACTTTTTAATAAATTATTCCCCAAATAAAACAGTAAAGTAGCCATAGCCAAGAAAGTCCAAGCCATCCATGATGACCTTCAAACAGAAGAAGTCCGAACTAAACAGCATTGTTTCCTCCCTGTAACCTGGGGGGGGGGAACGGAAGAAAAGAGGCGAAACAAAACGGGTCAGTCAAAAAGACTGAGTAAGTCCTATCTACTTCCAGTATAAAAATAGGTAAAGGTAACATGACATGCATAAACTGAAAGTAAACATAAGGATAACTACAAGATAGATAAACTACGGTGTTATGATAAGTCAAGGTATCACATCATCAGACCTCTATCGAGTACATTATCCCAAGGTATCTGCCCCGTCTAACATCCCACGGTATCTATTATGTATATTCTTCCTAGTTTTAACATATATACCTGCTCTGCACCCTCCGTACTAGTATCCCAGCCTTGTTATGTGTTAACCAGGAATGTCCCTTACTCAAAGTCGTGTAATGGTCCATGTCAACCTAATATATCGCATATATAGGTTACTCAAATCATATGTTTCTTTTCCATGTATATAGGTTCAGTCCTTTGCCGTACCTCGCACGGGCTTCCTCATGTCGTATTATCCTTGAAATCGTTTGGACTGTCACCCTTGTTCTAGCTAGGCTCTTCCATATGAATCATCGTTTGAACTACTAGGACTTACGCCACCTAGCACCACTAGGGATTACGCTTACCTATTGCACGCTTTCGTATTTCGGTTTGGGTTAAACCACCTAGGCCACTAGGGATTACGCTAACCCTCAACCACGCCCTTTTCCCCACGCATCCATCGCGAATCGTTTTTCTATTACTGTACGCACATGTAACACATCGTGCCACCCGAGTCCTGTCACAGGGCAAACCAAGAAGTACAGGACTCGGTCG
Organism: Allium sativum; assembly: GCA_030737875.1. Lineage (NCBI taxonomy): Eukaryota > Viridiplantae > Streptophyta > Magnoliopsida > Asparagales > Amaryllidaceae > Allium > Allium sativum. The sequence goes on along the minus strand of CM060923.1, from coordinate 413,568,933 downwards.
GGAGCTTTAGATTTATCTGCCGATGCAGATACTAAGGTCTGCTTTTCTACACGTGGCTATGGTCCCACGAGACCCCTCCCTCAACTAGTGAAAGGCAACACAAGAGAAAATCTTGCATGAGAACTACACTCCGGCCAGCCCACATCCTACGGCCTACCTCACCCATAATTAGATAGCAATTATGGTCTGTTGGGTGTTCCCTGCCTTTCCGTACGTATACGCTTGACTCAAGATGGTAGATGATCGACGAACTTGCTATCTCGGGCACCTTATGTATTCGTCGACTCACTGCTATCCACCCCTGTCTTTTGGTCGCTCGCATAGCAACCAAGGCATATTCTTGGTTCTTCTACCGCAGACCTCAACCTCCCGTGAGCCTAGTATAATGACCTGGCAGCTCACGGAGGGATCCCAAGAATATCCTCACGTTCCCCGAAGCCGCTGCTTCGTTACCCAGTTCGTTGGAGCCTTTATCTAAATCAGATAGCCTGCTCCTCCACGCATACTTAAACGTTGACCTAACGTATCGGGTTACTAATCTATCTAAGAAATGGTCCAAATTTCCTTGACTAAGGATTATTACTTAGTTTCCCTTAACTAAGGTTTACCACTTAGCCTTATTTCCCTTATCCTTGTTAACTATGGTCATTTACCCAATCCTCCGAATTGGGGTTTGTCTAATGGGTTAAGTGTTACTTAAGAAAATTTACTTAACCTTATCAAGTTATCGTGTTGGATTGATTAAGTGTTAGTTAACTTAATCCCGTCCACTAGTCGTATAAAAATGGTCAAGTGTCGTTTAGGCAAATCAAGTTACTTAACCTACCCAACCCCGTCATGTTTTGTTAAGTATCATTAGCCTAATCAAATTACTTAACCCATTTGTCCATGTCATATTTGGTTAAGCCTCATTAATCAAATTAACTTAACCCTATTATGTGGCATTAATTATTTAATGCACCCCAACCTCTCACATTAGACTTTGTTGTGGTTACTAGTTAAGCCGGGCGGGTCCGGGTAGATTTACACCACAACTTGGTCTAACCTCGGGTTCAAGCACAACATGACCAACTTCTCACATTGAGTCCTATTGTTTGCAACTACTAGTTAGGCCGGTCGGTTCCGGGTAGTTTTACGTTGCAAACTCAACCCAACCTCGAGTTGGCCACTTTCATGTTTAGTCTAGTATCATGTTCATAGTTAAGTTTTCAAGCAATTGGGTAGACCTAACTTAATAGGTAAATTCCCAATGGGTAGACCTAACTTAATAGGTAAATTCCCAAGCTTATGTTTTTATGCATACTTACATGTCAACTTCCATGTTACATTACAAGTTATGTTTTCAAGTATTAATACATGTCATATTTAACGTTACATGTTATCACGTTTATACCCATTTACCCAAATTATGGTTCATGCCAAGTTTAGCTCGCCTATCATGTTTTCATGCAACTTCGAGTTAAGTTTTTCATGCTATATTCACGCTTGTCTAACCTCAACCCAAATCGTGTTCCAACGCAAGAATGGACGAGTCACATCGTAGAGATACTATGCTACACAATGACCCCAAACATGCATAGTATCATGAGAGTTTAGCTCAAAACATGCATAGGTTCATAAAGGTTTGGCCACAAGCATGCATAACATGGAAAGAAAAGGAAATTGGCCATAAGTGTGCATAATGTCATAAAGGATTTGGCCACAACTTGCATGTTAACATCAGGGGTTTGTGTTCATAAACATGCATAAGCCCCCAAAATCTAATCTTAGCCAATGTCCCACAAGTAAAAATGGTTCCTAAAGGTTCATGCTAGCATTTCATGCATAAAGATCCAAACTTGCAAGTTAAACTAGGTTATGCATAGCATGAGAGGCATGATTAAGTCACTCACATGGCCTAAAATCATAAACATGAACACAAGAGGCAAGGTAAGGTTCATATAGGTTCACATAATCATGTTTAGCCTCATTTTATCCCATGTCATTATCAAAACTACCGTTTCCATCTAAAAGTAGCTAGAACTTACCTAGTTAGGCCTAGGGAAAGGAGCATGAATCATCTTGGCTAAGAAAGGTGCCTCCTTTGTTGAAAAATCGTCATGGAACTCGCATAGCAACGTTGATCTTCCTTCCATTTGGTGTAGCTAGCTTGCACCACTTGATTTGAACCCGATTTGAGTGCTTAGGCTTTAGGAAAAGGGGGATGGAGGCCATGATCACTTGGCATTTGGGTAGCACTTCGTGGAGAGGGTGAGTTATGAGGGTTTAGGGGGGCTTAGGGGTGTTTTTATAGAGATTAGGAGTGTTTTAGGCCATAGGATTAGATCTAGGATAGATTAGGACCATCAGATCTCGGAAGCTTCCAGAATCAGGCTAAGAACAAGACCAGGTGAGACAAACAGGTGCGCCAGGCAAATTGCCCCGGCTACCCCCTGTCGACAGGCAAGTCGACAGGGCTGTCGACTTAGTCTGGGCCCAAGTCGACAGGATTGTCGACAGCCCTGTCGACATGGCCTAGGCGGGGAAATTCCCGCCTACCCCCAGATCTGGTTTCCAAACCTATTTCCAAATTTCAAATTTCCACTAATCTTCTTTGGGCCTTTAACGGGTCATACGGACTCCGATTGTCGAAAACTCGGACTCTATTTCGCGTATTTTTCCGAGACGAACGCAATGGTGAATCCCGTTTACCTTAATTCTAGAAGTATAAACAGAATATCTTTTAACTTCATGCTTTACTGGTTTATATGCTTTGCGTATCATCGTATAAGTATGTAAATTTCTTACTTTTTAAAATGTAAAAATACGGGGTGTCACAAACATGCTTTGCATTAAGGGAAGTCATGGATACTCTTCGTGCACATCAACTGAAAGCAAAATTCTCCAAATGCCATTTTGGAGAAATAAAGTAAGATTTCTTGGCCATGTGGTGTCCGAAAAGGGGATAACTGTGGATCCCGCCAAAGTAATTGCGGTGCAAGATTGGAAGATCCTAGGGAATGCAACCGAAGTACGAAGTTTTCTCGGGCTAGCGGGCTTTTACAGAAAGTTCATTAAGGACTTTGCGAAGATCTCATCCCCACTTACTAGGTTGACAAAGAAGAACCTAACTTTTACTTGGGATTTGGATTGCGATGTTGCTTTCCAACGACTGAAAAGAACTCTAACAATAGCCCCTGTTCTTACATTGCCTGATAGGAGTAAGTTGTTTACTGTTTACACAAATGCATGCAGTACAGGATTGGGCGTTGTCTTGATGCAGGAGGGAAGAGTAGTTTGTTATGGAGGAAGGCAGTTGAAGGTATATGAGAAGAACTACCCAACTCATGATTTAGAACTAGCTTCCATTGTTTTTGCTCTTAAGTCATGGCGTCATTACCTGCTAGGAGAAAGGTTTGAATTGTTTACTGACCATAAACAGTTAAAGTACCTTTTCTCATAGAAAGATCTTAACTTGAGACAACAAAGGCGGATGGAATTTCTTGCCTCATACGATTTTGAGATTTCTTATACCCGTGGCAAGGGCAATGTTGTAGCAGACGCCTTAAATAGGAAAAACTAACCTTAAGTCATCTCTTTGTGGAAAGGCAAAGCTAGGAGTACATAATAAACTTTGACTTTAGACCCTCCTTTGAATTTGTGCCTGGTTTGTTAGCATCGCTAGAGGTGCGACCTACTCTTTTGGACTCAATAGGAACTGCACAATGTGAAGACCCTCAGATAGAGGAGGTGATGGATAAGCTAATTAGAGGTAAGACATATAGTCACCCCAATAAATACTCCATCGATGACAAGGGTTGGTTAAGATGGGATGGAAGACTATGCATCCCATAAGCAAGGGATTTGGTGAAAACCGTTCTCGAAGAAGCACACCATTCTAAGTTGACCATACACCCAGGTGGGGACAAGATATATAAAGACATAAAAAGGGTTTTCTTCTGGAATGGCGTGAAGAAGGATGTAGCAAAGTTTGTCTCTAATTGCTTGATATGCCAGCAAGTCAAGGCTGAGCAGAAGAAGCCTGGTGGTCTGCTTTTTCCTCTAGAGGTCCCACAGTGGAAATGGGATAGCATTTCAATGGACTTTATTGATGGGTTGCCTAGGTCAAGAAGGGGCAATACCAGTATTTGGGTAATAGTGGACAGGCTCACTAAAAGCGCTCACTTTATACCTGTTAAGAGCAGGAGGACTGCCTCATCGTTAGCATCCATTTATCTTAAATAGGTGGTTTGACTGCATGGAATCCCTACAGCATAGTAAGTGATCGAGGTCCTATCTTTACGAGCGATTTTTGGAAGAGTTTGCAAGAGGCTGTAGGCACACTGCTATGCTTAAGCACTTCCTATCACCCTCAAACCGATGGTCGGACGGAAAGAGTGAACATAGTATTAGAAGATCTCTTGAGGTTGTGCATTCTTGATTTTGGGGGAACATGGCAGGATCACCTTCCTTTGGTGGAGTTCGCATACAAGAATAGCTACCAAGCCACCATAGGGATGTTTGAGGCTTTATGTGGAAGACCATGCCGATCACCAACTTGTTGGTGGGAGTCTACAGACAAGCTCATACTTGGTCCTGACATGATGAGAGAAACTTCAGAGAAGGTGGACTTGATACGAAGACGAATGAAGACCGCACAAGATAGACAGAAGTCCTACGCTGATAAAATTAGGACTGACCTTGAGTTTGAGGTTGGGGACAGAGTTTTTCTTAAAGTATCTCCTTTGAGGAATATCGTTCGCGTTGGGTCAGTAGGAAAATTGGAACCAAGATTTGTAGGGACATTTCCTATCATTGAGAGGATTGTGAAGATGGCTTATAAAGTAGAGCTACCCGAAAGATTGGCTGGAGTACATGTTGTCTTTCATGTCTCTCTTCTACGAAAGTGCTTACATGAGTCTGCGGAAGTTGTAGAGCCAAGCATACTAGAGGAAATAGAAGTGGAGTAAGAAGCAACGGTGAGAAGATTTCCAACTCGTATCTTGGGTACAGAAGTTAAAAGGCTACGTAATCGTGAAGTCAAGCTAGTTAAAGTAAAATGGAGTGATGCTGAGGAAGACGCGACTTGGGAGACTGAGGACAAGATACGCGCAGCCTACCCTTATTTTTTGAGGGTACATCTTTGATCTCTTATTTTCCATAAAGTCTATGCATGCTTATATCTATCCTTTTAAGTATATCTCCTCAGTCCTATTCTTTATCCTTAGTTAGAAACCAATGGATGTAAACATGTATTTGAAACATGTTATGGTTGATGGTTGCAAGTGGTTGCTAGTAGTTGCTCGTGGGTGCATATACACACACACACACTAGGTACTAGATCGGCTCAGTCACTTTCATATTACATACGCATATATGTATTTATATATTGACTGATTTCCTTTGAGATCTGCTTCCTTCGACGAATTTCTGTAATCCTGAGCTGATGTGGCCTTCTCTGATTGGCCAATGGCTAATATCTAAGGTATTAGGGCTTATGTGTCGTGCTATGGTTGGCTAGATGATACATCTATTTGGTTTGATGGCTCTAGTTTCTCCTAGTTTAATCTAAAGGCTAGAATTAATCCTAGACGTCTATATATACGTAGCCAAACCTATACCCTAACCTCATAACCCTAAGACTATGGTGTCGTCATGATGTTCGTCTACAAGCTAGCCCAACCTCCTTCATCTTCTCCAAACTAGAAGATTAAATCCAAACTAGAAATCGATTAGAAGAACTTCAAATCAAACGTCTACATCAAAGGATAGCTTTTCAAATTCAGAAATCAGATCCTAGAAGACAAGATCTGTCCTTTTTCTGTAAGTTTAGTTTTTATTTAGATTTAAACATCTAATAGAAATCATGACTGTAATAATCAGATCTAGAACTGTGCCTAATTCTGATTCGTGCCTATTCTTTTGTCAAATCTAAATTGCTTATTCCTATGAGACTATTGTGTTTGATGTAATGACACCTATCATGCCAATGAGACTGTTGGACTGACATAGCATGTGAATGTGGCATAAAATTGTATTGGTTAGACTTGTGGAAAATTTGACACGTAGATTTGGACACATATGACAAACATGTAAAATTGGCCAAAGTTGAACATGCCTAACCTGAGGTTAGATTGAGTTGCGGTGTAAGACTGCCCGGAACCGCCCGACATCTCCATCTACCGCAACAATATAGATCTAATGTGAGAGGTTAGTGCATTAACCCTAAAAACCCGAGGTTAGATTGAGTTGCGGTGTAAGACTGCCCGAAACCGCCCGGCACATCCAGCGACCACAACAACATAGATCTAACGTGAGAGGTTGGTTCTTTAATGAATGAATTAAAGCTAAGGAACAAAGATGCTAAGAATGGTAGGGTTAAGTTAATCAAGGTAACACTTAACCAATACAACATGTTAGTTAAACAAATGGGTGAGGTTAGGTAAATTTGACAACACTTAACCGTTATAACATGTTGATTAGGAAACCCTAGTGACGGGGACCCATTTCAGCAGTAACCCATATAGATGTATCACGGTACCCTGAACTAGGCAGGGTGGGGCACGATTACTGGGCTGATTATAAGCGGTCAAAATAGCGGCGGGTGGTGCAGCAGTGTTGTTTCCGGCGGAGTACGGGCGTGACGTGCTCCAAAGTGGATAAAGCAGGCACTTGGCATCAATAGTATACACTATGCATCTAGAATTTGTGTCGGGTTGCCACCATAGGAACTGATACACCCTACGCTGGGACCAGCACAGGTATCTACAATCGAGCGGGGCTGAATGACACAAGTACGAAATGCATGCGAGTAGAAGCCGATTGGGAAAGGGATCACTTTATTATGAACATATGATGATAGTTGAAACATTCATTAGTATGTGCAGAGAAATGGAAATAAGTGCAATTGTATATTCAGTTTATCTTGTCTTATCTTATGTTATCTTATTTCTATGGTATTGTCCTATATTTAGTTTATTCATGTCATGATCCTTTTACCTATTTACATGCTGAATAATAACTGGACTTACCAGACTAATGTCTAACCCATTTTCTTTCGCCTTCTTTTCTTCCGTTCCCCCCACCCCCAGGTCCGCAGGGAGGAAATACTTCAGCTTAGTGCTGACCTTTTCCAGCTTGAAGAGAGTAGATGTATTGCTTGGATTCTCTCTTCTTGGGTTATGGCTGTGGTTACACTTTTATTGGGGATTTATGCTGCTTTACTACTGTTTTATACTTCTTTATGTACTTGGAGTTTTAAATCAAGAAAGATGTTTTATTGTAATAATTTAGAAGTTGGGTTTTGAGACAATGCATGTAATTTTTTGACTGAACCATGCTATTTATGAAATGATTTAAGTTTTACGCTGTTTATATGTTTGTCTTGTAAAATTATGTATGTCTTTTACCTAAAATGCTTCACCAAAGTTAATGCATTCCCTTTGTGAGTGACCTTAACGGAGGTGGGGTGTTTCACCTACCATAAACTAGATGAACACGTCGGTCTTGAAATGTGAAATCAGTGCAACATATATCTTTGAACCAAATCGCACAACATATCTTTGGAGTTGAAAACGTGCCTGGGCTCATACTTTTATAGCTAATACATTTTTGCATTAACACTACTATGTACTCTCTTAGATTGAGACATGGTTCTTATCCTTTAAACTCTTCTTCCATGTATACTTTTCCAACCTCATTTCTTTTTCACCAGCAAGATTCAGAACGAAACCACTCTTTCTTCAGAAATTGGTAAACCCAAACTCCCCTCGACATGAAGTATAAAAATGCGCGAGATTCTTCTTATGTGAAATCAAAAACAAATAGCAAAACAATATAAGAAACTACGTAAACGGTGATCGCTAACTAGAAAGAAAGTACTACGTGGAGGGGACAACACATAGCGAACGTATGGCGTAGTTCTTCATCGAAGGGAACAGTTGCATGGCGACGGACGGAGTGGTTTTGAACTGATGGTGACGCGGTGTGTAGTTGAACGAAGTGGAAGTGTTTTCTGTTAAGGAACAAATGATTTAACTGGCAGGTTACCAGCCTTCATGATTCATGTTGTAGAGAGAATATTGGCAACAATTTCTTTTGGAATATGGAGAAGTATCAAGATGCAAGCAGGCGGGTGCCTGGAAGGTGCTAACGCTGCATGGGTGGTTTTACAGTCAAGGAAAGCTGGAGATGGTGTGAAGACATGGTGGGCTTTGCCGTGATGGGTTGAAAAGCTTGGAACGTGTTATGTAGAGGTAGGAGATGGAGTCGCATGGAAACTTGCTGGAATACTGTATTCGGAAGGGGAGTAAAGTTGTTAAAACTGGGTTGTCGTAGCTTGGAAGGTTCTGCTTCCATGGCAATGGGAACAAGATGTTGGGATAGCTGCAACAACTGGAAAGAGTAGGTCACTAGCAATCGGATTTGCTAGTTTTACCACATCGTGGGTCGTTGAGGGGGTGATGGTCTGAAGGCTGATGGTAGCCTGATGGACGGTGGGTCGATTGAGGGTGGTTCAGGCGGTCGTCGTCGCTTGTGGTTGGAGAATTTGAGCAATGAACGGAATTCGATCGGAGGGGATTTCTGGAGGCTATGGATCGAATTGGGGGGCCAATTTCAGGGTTGCGGCGCTGCTCAGGCCAGTAGTGCCATCGGAGGGGTCCCGGAGAGTTGAGGTGGCGGCGATGAGGTGTAGTGGTGATCGTGGTTTTTGGCAAGGGGGTTATTCGATGTCTGGAGTATGAAAGTCGGGTTTCAATTGCAAGGATGGAGGAAACCGCGTTTTGCCCAAACGATGATGATGTGGCCCGACTTTTATAAAAGGTAATTAACAAAATTAATATAATTAATTAATAATTAATTTTTATTTTAATAATCATATTATACATAAATTTAGAATTAGCGTATCTCGCTCATTCGTTAATGAAACCATGCGAAACAGGATCCGTTGGGATCGCTGAAACGATGCCGAGATAATGGTGCTGGCTTGGGATCAGTTGTAGCTGCTTAGAATTTCAAATAATTTTAAACGTTCGTTTAAAATTAAGTGGAACAAATGTGTCGACTGTCAATCGGGAAAAAATGGTGAGTTAACTCTCACACTTTTCTAGAATACTGTGATGTGCTAAATTCATATAATTATAACTTATCATTGGATGGTTGGTTTCTATGGATGATGCTGGTTGTTATTGTTTGACTGGTTAACGCTATTATATTTCATCGTTAAATTTCATTATATTATATGAAATCATTTCGTGTATTATAATCAAATATTATTGTGATATGTGATGCAGGGACGAACAGGTTGGAGGGATCCAACCGAATTCCTCAAATATATTTAACATTATTTATATTATCATATGGACTGTTCTGATTAGATGATTGATTTGGTTGTTGACCATTGACATGAAATTCAACATTTGTTTTGTTTAAACCAATGGCAATATTGGTTGAGTAATTGGCAGTATATGGCCCATAAATCAATCGTTTTTCTAATTATCGATTTAATGTCAGATAAGTCGACAGAACTAAAGTTATAAAATTTATTTTATAACTGAAGACATATTTTTAAATCTCTATTTTGAATAAAAGTTATTAAAAGGGAATAAATAATTATCATATATTATTTAAGTTTATATTTAATTGTTAAATGATTTTATAAAGCAAAATCTTATATTAATCAGATTTATATGAAAGAGAATAGGAAATGAATCTAACGATTAAGAGTTGGATAAGTATATTTTAAGAAATAATTAAATGGAATTATTTAAATGAATTATATAATTTAAAGGAAGGATTAATTAGAATTAGTTAATGAAATAACTGTTTTGACTAAGCCGACTGTTTTAACCTGGGTTGATTATTAAATTAATCTATTTGAAATTAATCTAATGAAATATTTAAATGAAATAATAAAGTAAAATGCTAGGGATGTATAAATCGAGGGGTTATGGAGTTATAAAATGGATGGTAAAGGACTTTATAAAATAAAGAAAATGGATTGCAAATGAAGGATAAAGGAATTCGTAAATTGAAGATTAATTGATTGTTTAAATGAAAGGTAAACTGTTTTTGAAATGGAATTTGTAATAATTGTTATAGAAGTTAAGTTGAATTATTTTAATTAATTTTATGAAATGAATTTGGAAATGATTTAGGAGATTAAAAGAGAGTATAATCGGGTTAAAAATGATTAAAAGTAATTATGATGTGATTTCTAATAAGCTGGAACTTTTTGTACGTTGATTGAGTTGAGTAATTTTCGTGGTGTCAATCTGATGTTGGTTTCGGCCTTTAGGGTTGATACTGAGAGATTTATTCACTTATTAATTTAAATGAGGAGCCAATGAGTAGAAGTTGAATAGGAATTTAATATTCTATTAAATTCGAAAATGATAGGTTTTTCCGAATGAGCAGTTCGGAATATTATTTAACGACTCATTAGTTTAAGAGGCCAAGTAATGCCGAGTACTGAACCAGTAAACACATTTTGTTCACAAGATTATTTATTGATAGTTAAATAACCGACTATCAAATCTAACCCATACGATTGTTGGTACGGAAAGAACGGGATTAAAATTATATTCAAAAACCATTTCGAATCAGCAAATATGTGAAGATTGAAGATGGAGCAATTGAAGACCATAGATATTCATAAGTGGAAGGACTACTTATCGATTTCCTCTGGCTTGCAACCGAAGTTATTTGATTCGTGATCCTGGACGGGTTGGAATCAATGGATTGCAAGGAGTACTCGCTACTAATCCTTGGGGTGATACCTATATAGGATGTGGTAGGAGGGTGCCTTCGGTTCATCCTGTTCCTGGATGATTTGTATGGACGAGTGTCTGATAGAGTATTTCCTAAAAACCACATATGTTGATTTTTACAAATATACCTAGTCGGTGGCAAAGAGGGGAACTTCTTTTATACCCAAAGTATATTTGTGGACATCAATGAGTGATTTGATGGATTTGATGATGTGACATTCAAAGTGGATGGAGATGTGTTGTTCTGAAGGATAAACTTAACCTCTAGCCTCATCAAGTGGGAAATGGCACAAAATTGGGTAGGCAGCATAGCTATATGGGTCACACCCATTAAAATGGTATATCATTACATGATCTGGAGAGAATCGAATGCCTTCGGTTTTTCCTTTATTTTGTATGCTATCGTTTTGGTTGGCTGGCCCCCAACTGTGGTGATGATATATTCGGTACTCTCAAGAGAAAAGACGGGCCGGTCATGTGTAGCCGGGTTGCAAGATGTTCTCGTTGAACCCCAGTGTATTCATCTCCGGAGGTACATTGTCGGAAGGTGGTTCCATACCTCGCCAGAAAATCCACTCTCCAATAAGTGTTTGTGGTTTTGATTGTATACCAAATATGTAGAGCGTGAGACGCAAACGTTATGCTAGATTTATATTTATATGTATTTAGATACTATTATAATATTAGAAAATATATTGATTTCCAAAAATATTTTGGGTTATAGTATGGTAAAAACCGTCTGTGTTTATCTATGGGCTGGTCTTACTATTATCCTTTTGTTTCAAAAAGGATTTTTTTTTCAAAGTTAAACAAATAGTTTGTGCTGTGAGTTTATCACTGAAGGTATTCCAGAATGATCCGGGTGAATTTTTCTTTGCTTCAAATGTGCTCGGGTCAGACCGAGTATATTTCCAGGTTAGGCTTCGCTAGGAGTTTCAGGAGCTGAAATCAGGAGGCTTCGCCATTAGCTGTATAAAGTCTATTTCCACTGTGATTGTGTATGTTGTACTTTGATAAATGGTATGTATATACAGAAATTGTTTCTTTAAAGTTATATTGAAATATTATATTTTATTCGTTCTGCTGTGAGATTCTGATGTTCTTTTTCTTTTTCTTCTATTCTAATATTCTATCTTCTTCCCATCCTCTAACTTCTTTCTAATAACGTCCCATTGTTTTCGATGCTTGAATAGTCGTCGTGGTGATTTTATGTCAATTTTCGAGGTCGAAAATTCTTGGGTCATTATAGTGGTATCAGAGCTACTGGTTTAGTTATAACCTTGGCTCTATGGCGTAACTCGATAGAGATAGGGTTAGTAAAGCCCTAGATTGAGTTTGAGTGTATATATAAGAGAGCGTATTTGTAATTGATTATAAAATTATTTTTATATGGTTTTGCCCTAATTATATTCTTATACAAATATATTTCTCTCAAATAACGATAAAATTGATTTGTTTGGATGAACTAAATAAGAACTCGAATTGGAATATTAAACTGGAATAATATAATCGAAAAAGATTTCACTTATGAAATCATAATTGATGGAGGTCAATATAATCAATTGGTTTTGATTATGTGAAACAAAAGTGAAAGAAAACGATAAATATAAATGTTGAATCGAAATGATTTGGTTGAATTATTATGCCTTATTTGTTATACGTTGGATCGGTTGAATAAGAATCCATCGATGAGTTAATAAAGAAATTGGATGAATTGAAAATTAAATAAATGAAATCCCAGTGTAATGAATTTGAGAATAAAATTGGTTATGAATTAAAATTGAATTATTTAACCTTGGATTGTTACTCGTATTGTAAGTTGAGTAAAGTGCAGATTAGAGAAGGCTATGAAGTTGATTTGGTTACGCAGAATTGAAAGGCGAGGAATAGTAGGTTGATTTGCTTTGGAATTGGAATTGAATTGCCTGACAAATTGGTAAACCTTAATATCATTGGTTGGTGATTGATTTTATATCCCCAAGTTGGGTAGCCAGTTGGATTTTGATTTTCTTTTGGAGGAGTTGAGGCCCGGAGTGGCAATTGTAGTTGTACCGATCAAACCACGCAGAGGAGGAGCTGGCGTAATTTTTTCAAAAACTATTATAACTTAGAAATTGTTTTGAAAATAAGTTGGTTTGGGCATTCTTCTTACCTTGTAATTTCGGGGACAAAATTCTTTTAAGAGGGGAAGAATGTAACGTCCCACATTTTAGAACGTTAATTACAAATATTTAAACTTGTTTTAAATATTGATTTGATAATATAAATGAATTTTATATCGAATTTATTAATCGAAATTGTCGTTCAAAATATATATTTATAATATAATTAAAATGAGTTTGAAACGATGCGGTGGTTCGTAATTTTTGATTTGAACTTCAACTGAATATAAAGGATCCGATATAAGTCGGATTTCTGTGAAACAAGAAACGTTAGGATTTATTTGACAATAATTTTCTAGTAAAAGAGAAAAATCGAGATTTCAGCTTATAGATTGTAAGTTATGTCCAATTCAAATTTCCAAATAGCCCCTATGGAATTTGTTAATTTACGATAACTTTTATTTAATAAATATTAACGGTTTTTATATAAATTGAATATCGTCTCGAAATTTAGATAACATTGAGTTATAAATCTATATCGGTATAATTTGAAGCGGTATAAAGAATCTATTTTAATATATATATGATAATAGTAAATTATTATCGTTAAATTGAGCTATTTTGGAATTAAATATATATTATCGATATTATATAGGCCTCAGAAATGATTTATTTTTCAAACAACCTCCGTTTCCAACGAAACAAGTTTTATTGGGATAAGTATAATTAATTATGCTAGATTTCTAGTTTGGAGCTAATTTGAGTTATTTTATCTGTGAGCGATATTTAAGGGTGAACCGATAAATTAAAATAATGCAGTTGTGCAAATGGAGTCCATTTTCAATGAAATTGATTTCCTTGGGACCGGAACGTCAAGACATAGCAACATGTGTATTTCCGTCAAGTTTGAAGTTTATGTAGAGCGGTGCAAATATTTAACAGTGTAGATAAATATGATTCACTTGCATTATATATATAGGAATTCGATTAATTATATATTAAAGGTTTCGATCTTCACGTTGATAAGAAAAAAATGCCATAGAGAATCAAGTTTAAATTTGCGGAACTATAAAATTCTTAAGGCTTAAGCAAATAAAAGAATGTACCTACCTACCCTAAACTAGATGAACACGTCAGCCTTGAAATGTGAAATCAGTGCAGCATGTATCTTTGAACCAACTCGCACGACATATCTTTGGAGTTGAAAACGTGCCTGGGCTCATACTTTTACAGCTAATCTATTTTTGTGTTATCTCTACTATGTACTCTCTTGGATTGAGACATGGTTCTTATCCTTTAAATTCTTCTTCTATATATACTTTGCCAACCTCATTTCTTTTTCACCAACAAGATTCAGAACGAAACCACTCTTTCTTCAGAAATTGGTAAACCCAAACACACCTCGACATGAAGTATAAAAATGCGCGAGATTCTTCTTATGTGAAATCAAAAAAATTAGCAAAACAGTATAAGCAACTGCGTAAACGGAGAGCGCTAAGTGGAAAGAAAGTACTGCGTGGAGGGGGCAACACATGGCGAACGTATGGCGTAGTTCTTCATTGGAGGAAATAATTGCATGGCGACGGACAAAGTGGTTTCGAACTGATGGTGACGCGGTGTGTAGTTGAATGAGGAGGAAATGTTTTCTGTTAAAGGAACAATTGATTTAACTGGTAGGTTACCAGCCTTCATGATTCAAGTTGTAATGAGAATAGTGGCAGCAGTTTCTTTTGGAATATGGAGAAGCATCAAGACGCAGGCAGGTGGGTGTCTGGAAGGTGATTACGCTGCATGGGTGGTTTTACAGTCAAGGAAAGATGGAGATGGTGTGAAGACATGTCGGGCTTTTCCTTGATGGGTTAAAAAGCTTGGAACGTGTTATGTAGGGGTAGGAGATGTAGTCACATGGAAACTTGCTGGAGCAGTGTATTTGGAAGGGGAGTAAAGCTATTAAAACTGGGTTGTCGTAGCTCGGAAGGTTCTGCTTCCATGGAGATGTGAAAAAGATGTTGGGCTAGCTACAGCAACTGGAAAGAGCGGGTCAGTGGCAATCAGATTTGCTAGTTTTCCCGTGTCATGGGTCATTGAGGGGGGTGATGGTCTGAGGGCCGATGGTAGCCTGATGGATAGTGGGTCGATTGAGGGTGGTTTGGGCGGTCGTCGTCGCTTATGGTCGGAGAATTTGAGCAATGAACGGAATTCGATCGGAGGGGATTTCCGGCGGCTAGGGATCGAATGGCGGGCCCAATATCAGGGTGGCGGCGCTTCTTTGGATGAGTAGGCCAGTGGTCCATTGGAGGGGGTCCCGGATAGTTGAGGCGGTGACGATGAGGTGTAGTGGTGATCATGGTTTTTGGTAGGGGGTATTCGATGTCTCGAGTATGAAAGTCGAGTTTTAGTTGCAAGGAGGGAGGAAACCGCGTTTTGCCCATACGATGATGACGTGGCCCGACTTTTATAAAAGGTAGTTAACGAAATTAATATAATTAATTAATAATTTATTTTTATTTCTATAGTCGTACTATATATAAATTTTGAGTTACCTTATCTCGCTCATTCATTAACGAACTCACGCGAAACAGGATCCGTTGGGCTCGTAGAAACGAGGCCTAGATGATGGTGTTGGCTTGGGATCAGTTGGAGCTGCTTGGAATTTCAGATAATTTTAAACGTTCGTTTAAAATTAAAGGGAAGAAACAGGTCGACCATCAACCAAGAAAAAAGTTATGAGTTAACTCTCACACTTTTCTGGAATACTGTGATGTGCTAAATTCATATAATTATAACTTATCATTGGAGGTTGGTTGCTATGGGTGATGTTGTTGTTATTGTTTGATTAGTTAACTCTATTATATTTCATCGTTAAATTTCATTATATTATATGAAATCATTTCATATATTATAATCAAATGTTATTGTGACATGTGATGCAGAGACGAACGGGTTGGAGGGATCCAACCGGATTCCTCAAATATATTTAACATTATTTATATTATTACATGGACTGTTCTGATTAGATGATTGATTTGGTTGTTGACCATTGACATGAAATTCAAAATTTGTTTTGTTTAAACCATTGGCAATATTGGTTGAGTAATTCGCAGTATATGACCTATAAATCAATCATTTTTCTAAATATCGATTTACCGTCAGATAAGTCGACACAATTGAAGTTATAAAATTCATTTTATAACTGAAGACAGATTTTTAAAACTCTATTTTGAATAAATTTATTAAAAGGGAAATAAATAATTATCATTTATCATTTAAGTTTATATTTGATTATTAAACGATTTTATAAAGCAAAATATGATATTAATCAGATTTATAAGCAAGAAAGTAGGAAATGAATCTAACGATTAAGAGTTGGATAAGTATATTTTAAGAAATAATTAAATGGAATTATTTAAATGAATTATATAATTTAAAGGAAGGATTAATTATAATCTATTAATGAAATAACTTTGTTGCCCAAGCCAACCGTTTTAACCTGGGTTGACTATTAAATTAATCTATTTGAAATTAATCTAACGAAATAGTAAAATGAAATTATAAAGTGAAATGTTAGGGATGGGTAAATCGAGGGGTTATGGAATTATAAAACGGATAGTAAAGGACTTTATAAAATAAAGAAAATGGATTGTAAATGAAGGATAATGGAATTCGTAAATGGAAGATTAAATGATTATGTAAATGAAAGGTAAACTGTTTTTGAAATGGAATTTGTAATATTTTTTGTAGAAGTTAAGTTAAATTATTTTATTTTATTTTATGAAATGAATTTGTAAATGATTTAGGAGATTATAAGAGAGTATAATCGGGTTTAAAATGATTAAAAGTAATTATGATGTGATTTCTAATAAATTGGAGCTTGTTGTACGTTGATTGAGTTAAGTAATTTTCGAGGTGTCGATCTGATGTTGGTTTCGTCCTTTGGGGTTAATACTGAGAGATTTATTCACCTATTAATTTGCAATGAGGAGCCAATGAGTAGAAGTGGAATAGGAATTTAATATTCTATTAAATAATAAAATGAAAGGTTTTTCCGAATGAGCAGTTTTGAATATTATTTAATGACCAATTAATTTAAGAGGCCAAGTAATGCCGAGTACTGAACCAGTTAACATATTTTGTTCAAATGATTTTTTATTGATAGTTAAATAACCGACTATCAAATCTGACCCATACGATTGTTGGTACGGAAAGACCGGGATCAAAATTATATTCGAAAACCATTCTGAATCAGCAAATACATGAAGATTGAAGATGGAGCAATTGAAGACCATAGATCTTCGTAAGCGGAAGGACTACTTATCAATTTCCTCTGGCTTGCAAATGGAATTATCTGATTCATGATCCTGTCGGGGTTAGAATCTATGGATTGCAAGGACTACTCGCTACTGATTCTTGGGGTGATACCTATATAGGATGTTGTAGGAGCGTGCCTTCGGTTCATCATGTTCCTAGATGACTTGTATGGACGAGTGTCTGACAGAGTATTTCCTAAAAACCACGTATGTTGATTTTTACAAATATACCGAGTCGGTGGCAAAGAGGGGCACTTCTTTTACACCCAGATTATTTTTGTGGACATCAATTAGTGATTTGATAGATTTGATGATGTGGCATTCAAAATGGATGGAGATGTGTTGTTCTGAAGGATAAACTTAACCTCTAGCCTCACCAAATGGGAAATGACACAAAATCGGGTAGGCAACATGGCTTTATGGGTCGCACCCATTAAAAGGATATATCATTACCTGATCTAGAGAGAATCAAATGCCTTTGGTTGTTCCTTTTTTTAATTTTGTATGCTATCGGTTGGATGGCCCCCAACCATGGTGATGATATACTCGGTACTCTCCAGAGAAATGAGGGGACAGTCTTGTGTAGCCGGGTTGCAAGACGTTCTTGTTGAACCCCAATGTATTCATCTCCGGAGGTACACTATCAGAAGGTGGTTCCATACCTTTCCAGGAAATCCATTCTCCAATAAGCATCTGCGGTTTTGATTGTATACTATATATGTAGAGCATGAGATGCAAGCGTTCTGCTAGATTGATATTTATTTGTATTTAGACACTATTATAATATCAGAAAAGATATTGATTTCCAAAAATATTTTGGGTTATAGTAAGGTAAAAACTGTCCGTGTTTATGTGTGTGCTGGTCTTACTATTATCGTTTTCTATGAAAAAGGATTTTTTTCAAAGTTAAACAAGTTGTTTGTGCTGCGAGTTTATCACTGAAAGTATTCCAGATTGATCCGGGTGAATTTTGCTTTGCTTCAAATGTGCTTGGGTCAGACCGAGTATATTTCCAGGTTAGGATTCGCTTGGAGTTTCAGGAGCTGGAAGTAGGAGACTTCGCTGTTAGCTATATAAAGTTTATTTCTGTTGTGACTGTGTATGTTGTACTCTAATAAGTGGTATGTATATACAGAAATTTTTTCTTTAAAGTTATACTGAAATATTATATTTTATTCGTTCCGCTGTGAGATTCTGTTCTTCTTCTTCTTTTTCTTCTATTCTAATATTCTTTCTTTCTTCTTCCCACCCTCTAACTTCTTTCTAATAACGTTACAGTGTTTTCGATGCTTGAATAATCGACATGGTGATTTTAAGTCAATTTTCGGGGTCGAAAATCCTTGAGTCGTTACATTCAAGGTCTAGTTTTGGGGTTATTGGCTTCCTTCCAGAACTAAAATGAGAGAACAATTTTTACACAAGTCAATTCATTAACTAAATGGACAGAATTATACATCCTTAAACGTTTGTTTTATTTACTTTTTTCTTGATACAACCTTTCGATGTAAATGAGTATTTGACAGTTGGTAGCAGTAGCATCCGGTAATTCTATTATAATACATATTCCACTACATATATAAATAAGTACGTTTTCTGTAGCCATAATCAATATTAGATAATGTACATAACTGTATAAATGAAAAGTTTACATAAGGCATGAATGGTACGCTTCCACTTTCATTGAGGTTATTAAGTCTATTATTATATCTCAAACATGTTTCAAAGATGGCGTAAATAAATTGGATTTTTCTAGATCGAATTTTATTATACATGGAAGTTTAACTCTATCGTAGAAGCAATTGGTTTTTTGTCAAAAATAATTATGATTATTACCTATTTGGTTAATAATGAGTGAATATTCAAACAAATTGTGTATTTCAACAAATACTAATATGTTAAATTTGATGGTTTTATTTTTATTTTTTTAATAAGGTCATAGAGTCCTTAAATTAATCAGCCAATGGTTTCAATTTGAAAATATAAGTTACATGATTTGGTTAACTAAGAGATGTAGAACTGAAAACATATTTTATATGAATACAAAAAATTGGCTCTCGCTGCATTCGTATCCAAACTATAGAAAAAAAAATCTATCTTTTATAATGCATTATTGGTTCCACCCTTAAAATGAATAAGGCATACATAAGAACTTAAATTCAATATTGAACAGTCTTTCAAAACACTTACCGAGATTTCTTTATTATAGTTTTGAGAAAGGTCCAGATATACTATGAAACCAGTATTAAGCATGTCAAAATCTTTAAAAAAAAATATCTCTTTTATTTTTAATGTTAGGTCTTGCACCACTTTTTCTGCTCATCAACCTAAAAGTTTAATGCGAGTTGGAAAACCCTTCTATACTTTTACAAATTTGTTTGTGTATATTACTGGATTTAAGCTTTTTTTAGGACCTTTTGATTTTCTTACAGTCCTTCAATTCAATCTAATAATAAGGTGTTATATTATTTGATTAATCATCTTTAACTAAATTATCCCTATGGTTTCTTCTATTCATATTGCATTATATACATATTTAATTCAATCACAACAACATATCTTAAGTCATATACTCACAAATAGTTTTCGATTAATAAATCATAGTTGTTGGCTAATTTGCATCTGGATTTTTATTTATTTATAGAAATTTATTTTGTGTTTTAAACAGCTATGCTTTTGAAATTACCAAATCCTTCTCTTACCAGTATAACTCATCATTGCCAAATTAAAAAAATGGAAAGGGAAAATAAATCATTTAATAGCACTGGTATTGTTAGATGATCTGTGATCAAATCATCCACAAGGGTAGTACAATTGGGTAGAACATGTGGCGCTTATACATAACGTTGATTGCTCAATTCTTGTGTGTTGTGTATCATTGTTACAACTGAACCAAGCTCCAAAAATATAGAGCAATTAATACAAATAAATACCATGAATAAGCTCATCTCCGATTTTGTCTTGCTAGGCTTATATGTAATCATTTTACTTAACCATTAGGGGGGTCTCTCTCATTTAAAAACAAAAAATATTACAGATTCAGAGAACAGTTCACAAATGCAGTTTACTTGCACCTTCCAAAGTAGTCTTTTTTAATATACATAGTCCTTTTTTAAACACATATTCACACTGACTATCGAAACCAATCATGCAACTTTTTTTTACTGTAATTGTGCAAATATGCTTAGGGGTAGATGGTTTTTATCCAATTCCCATTTTGAAAAGTTGAATTGCTCTGTTTCTTGGAGCGTTGCCTTCAAATGCTAATTTATGAGGTTAACTATCTCCAATTACCCCTCTTTTTAAGCATAACATTGATTGTACAGTTGGGGAGATTTTTCAAAATTTTATTTTTATCCTAAATCACTAAAGCGCAGATTCTGCTGGGTCATTTTTTATGATGGATATAGCTGACGTTACTGGCTTTGTACTCACCTCAGTTGGTGTTGACCCTTTGAATGTTGTGCTGAGGTTACCACAAATAATCACAATTATTAGTTTCACTCAGTATGTTGATTCCATCTAACATGTTTTGTAATTATATGTACCCCATCTGTCATCTGTAAGGATGAGCACTGAAAGTTGTTACTCTTGTTTGACAAAGCAAATGTATTTCAAGATAATAATAAGTCCAGTTCACCATAGTCCAGTTCGTACTGGAAAAGTGCAAACACATTAGGTATGGATTTTGATTTTTAGTTCCAGTTATAAATTAATTAGATCAAGTACAAGACTTGGGCTATTGTATGTACTTCTATTCTTTCTACTACAGTTCACCAAGCATAAAAATTTACCTATAGTAGATTTATTACTCTCACAATCACTATTATCAAAGCAGGCTTCCCAAGACGTTGCTAAATTTGTATCATATTGGATTTATTATTTGTTGTCATCTTGCTCTCTTGTGTTATTTCTTTGCACTTATATATAGGATCAGAAATCAAATATTTTGGTGGAGATGACTGAATCATTTAGTCTATATAAATTACTAATAATATGGTGATATCTTTATATGGCAATGAGTTTTTGCATTGTAGGCTAAAGTAATAGAAGTCCAGAGATGTCACCCTTATGAGACGTGCTGGATGGATTTGCATACTCCGAGAAGATGATTGAGACAATATTCTCTGCAGTTAAGGAAAATTGATGAAATCGTTATGGCATAGTATAAGGAGATGCTTCTACTTATGGGGCTAGGTTGTAGGCTAGATGTTGAAAGCAACGAAACAAAGCGCTTCATATAAGGTTAATTATGGGCTGTACTCAAATGGTCATATTGTCAAGGAAAGAAGAAAATGTAAATTGCATGAACCATTCTGGAAAAGTTTGTATTTTATGGTTCTTTAATTATAGATAGATGTTTAAAATAATTTTGTATTTGTTTTTGGTTTATTGAAAGACTGCATTGATGCAAGCGTATCGTAATATCTAACGGGTGGTTGTTTCTGATAAGTAATGTGGATGATACTAGTGCTAATGGTAATGTTACACACTACATGGATCGCATGATAAATATTATATGGTTTCAGTCATGTATGCCTCGTATTAATTCGGAATATACAGTCATGAGTGTAGAAGGCCTTGAAAAAACGAATCATTAAAATAAGCTTCCATGTTTGCATGTACAAGTTTTCTGCACATTTGCAAATATGAATTGTTAAGTGAAATAATTTTTCTTAAAAAAACTTCTGAGATCATAAAAGATTTATGATAGGGTGATCTCAGATGTATTTGCCTTCATACACACCTTTAAATTGAAATGTAGATTTGGGGTTTAATCTATATTTGTATTTGTCTTTTTGAGTAAAATGAATTTCTGTGCACTAATAGTTCTAGTGCATGTTTCAGGTACATGCCATTTTCATATGTACGGATGGTTTCAAATACAGAATTGGTGTTGAATGTTGTAGGCTTTGAAGGAGGAAGAATTCAAGTGTACTAATTTCTTGAGTATCTAGGTTTGATTCTGAAGCATTTGAGCATGACTGGCTTTAGGAAAACGTAAAGTGTTTATATGATGGACCTATATGGAATCCGTGAGATAAGAAAGTAGTGGCCATGTTATATTTTGAAAACGATGGGTTCAAACATATGTTGTGCTGGATGCTACTGCTATAAAAAAACACAATCACCTTGAATGGACAATAACAATAATTTTGGATATTTTTGCTGTTACTTGCAGTTACTGCCCCTGCAGTGGGTAGTTAGTGTTGACTCAAATTCAAAGCTTTGGGAATATTAAAAATGAAAAGAAATGTCAATTCATAGTGAGCTTTTGGTAAAACTAAAAGTTTTTTTTCATTTATTTCTATGTTTGAAAGTCATCTTGTAAGCCTTTATATATATGGCTTTCATTGTTGTACTGAACATAAGAGAAAAAGAAAAAACAAAAAACTGAAGTTTGCTTTTGTAGCCAACAGATCTGGTATCAGAGCCATCATGAACTCCAACATAGTTCAACAGCAAATACCCAAGTTAACAAAAGAAAATTATGGTTCCTGGTCAATCCAAATGAAGGCTTTGTTTGGATCCTTAGATCGCTGGGAAAATGTGATAAATGGTTTTTTTGGAACCCACCGCTGAAGAAGAGGCTACATACACAAAGCAGAGTAGGAGGACTCTTAAGAAGCAAAGAATGAAGGATAAAAAGGCCCTGTTTACACTCTACCAAGGACTAGATGAGGCTACTTTTGAAAAGGTTGTCGAAGCAACAATAAGCAAACAAGCAAGGGAAATTCTTGCTACCATCTACAAAGGTGATGATCGAGTGAACCGAGTTTGTCTACAAGCATTACGGAGCGAGTTTGAAGCACTTCACATGAAAGATGGAGAATCGGTGTCGGACTACTTCTCATGGCTACTGGTTATGGTAAATGGCTTAAAAAGAAGCGGTGAGAAAATTGATGATGTCCATGTCGTCGAAAAGGTGCTTCGATCCCTTTCCACTAAATTTTATCATGCGGTTGTAGCTATTGAAGAGTAAAGATTTGGAGAAGCTAACAATCGATGAATTGTTGGGTTCGCTTCTAGTGCATGAGCAAAGAATGCAAAAAGATTCAACTGATGCACCACTAAAACAAGCACTAGAGTCAAAACTGACGCTAAATGATCAAAGAAGATCCAGCTACAGCCGTGGTCGTGGTAGAGGTCGTGGTGGATTTAGGATGTAAAATATACATGGCTGACAATTCACTTACTTTGAGAGATAAATCCAGAAGAATTATAGTTCATGTTCAATGACCAGCAATCACATGTTTTCACTACATCTCAACTACAAATCCAAAAGGTGTTTCTATGGACATAAGCAAGACAAGTCATGGAAATGGCATTTTAGCTTTGGGCATCTTCATTTTAGTGGATAAAATTGTTGTCTTCATCAAATATGGTGCATGGGTTACCAATGATTGATTTACCAAAGGACACTTGTGAAGAATGCGTACTCAACAAGCATTCAAGACTTCCTTTTTCAGACGGCAAATCCTGGCGAGCTACATCACCACTACAACTTGTGCATACTGGCATATGTGGACCAATGAGCCTGCATCAGGAGGAGGTAATAGATACTTTATCACTTTCATTGTCGATTACAGTCAAAAACTTTGGGTTCATTTTGTAAAGAAAAATCTGTTGCCTTGGATTTATTCAATGTTTTTAAAGCACTTGCTGAAAATGAATCTGGTCACAAGCTTATATCCCTTCGTTCTAACTGTGGTGGCTAGTATACATCAAAAGCTTTTGAAAATTATTGCAAGGATTATGGCATAATGCATCAATTCACCGCTGCAGATACCCCACAGCAAAATGGAGTCGCCGAAAGGAAGAATCAGACAAGAGCTATGCTTAAAGAGAAAGGGCAGCAAAAGCATTTCTGGGCTGAAGCAGTAGCATGCTCAGCATATATACTCAATCGTTGTCCTACCAAAAATATCAAACACATGACACCTCAAGAGGCGTGGAGCGGCTACAAACCAAGTGTTGCACACCTAAGGATTTTTGGATGTGTTGCATACTAACACGTACCAAAATTAAATAGAAAGAAACTTGATGATCATGGTGAAAAATGCATTTTTCTTGGACATAGTGAGAACTCAAAGGCATATAAGCTTTACAACCCATCAACAAAGAAGTTGCTGACTAGTAGAGATGTTATATTTGATGAAAATGAAAATTAGAATTGGAGTGATGATGTGAAGGTTGATCAAAACCAACCCGCACTGGAAAATTCTGAAGATCCTCTTGCTAAAGTTCAACAGGTGACACCATTGTCTCCTCAAACAATCTCTCCGAGAAGTAACTCACCAACTATTGGAGAAAGCAGCGATGAAGTTTCAAGGCAGCAAAGTCCTATCAAGATGAGAGGCTTGATGGACATTTATGAGCAAACAGGGAATGATGAAGAAAATAATCTTTTTTTTCCTGTATGCTGATCAAGAGCCTCTTACTTTTCATGAAGCAGTAATGGAAAATTGTTGGCGATTGGCAATGAAGGAGGAAATACAGGTAATTGAAAAAAATAACACTTAGGAGCTTACAACACTTCCAGAAAAGCAAAATGCTATTGATGTTAAATGGGTGTACAAAATTGAGTGTATTGTAGATGGTGAAATTTCCCAAAACAAGGCAAGACTCGTTGCTAAAGGCTACAAACAAAAATATGGAATTGATTATGAAGAGGTATTTTCACCGGTTGCAAGACTTGACACAATAATACTATTGATCGCTCTTGCTACTCAACATAATTGGAAAATATATCAACTCGATGTCAAATCGGCTTTTCTCAATGGAACTATTGAGGAAGAAGTATATGTCCAGCAACCCGAAGGTTTTATGGTAGAAGGAGAAGAAAGCAAGGTATATCGTCTAAAAAGGCATTATATGGTTTGAAGCAGGCACCGAGAGCTTGGAATGCACGACTTGATAGGTATCTTCATCAAAATGGGTTCACAAAATGTCCATATGGGCATGCTGTGTATATAAAGAAAAAACATGTTGGCCATGTGTTGATAGTTTGCATATATGTTGATGACTTGTTATGCACTGGAAGCAATGTTGAAATGCTCATGGATTTTAAACAATCAATGGTTAAGGAGTTTGAGATGACATACAGTGGACTGATGTCCTTCCTTTATGGCATTGAAGTGAAACAAATGGAAGATGGAATATATATATCTAAAAAAAGGTACATGAATGAGATTCTGAAAAAAATTCAACATGATAAATTACAAACCAGTGAATTTTCCAGCAGTAGCAGGAACACAATTATCAAGAGAAGAAAGTGGAGCTCAGGTGGACTCAACCATTTTCAAGAGTTTGGTCGGTAGTTTGAGGTACTTGACGATCACAAGGTCTGATATTGTGTATCGAGTTGGACTTGTAAGTCGCTACATGGCCAACCGAAAAAGATGAATTGGTTAGCTGCAAAAAGAATCATAAGGTATATCAAAGGCACTCTCAATCTTGGTCTTCTCTATCGCTACAGTGAGAATGCAAAGTTGGTAGGCTATTCTGACAACGACTGGGGAGGCGACAAAGATGACAGGAAAAGCACAACAGGGTATGTGTTATATTTTGGAACAACTGCATTTTCTTGGACTTCGAAAAAGCAAAGTGTTATGGCTTTATCCTCATGCAAAGCTGAGTTTGTGGCACCCTAATCAACAGTATGTGATTCCATTTGGTTGAGAAATATTTTGAGGGAGATGCATCTTCCGCAAGAGGAGCCAAGGTGATATGTGTAGACAACAAATCAACCATTCAACTAGCAAAAAATCCGGTGTATCATGGGAGAAGTAAGCATATTGATACTCGATTCCATTTTCTTCGAGATTATGTGAAGCAAATAAATAGAGGTGCAATATTGCCACACTACGGAAGAAGTAGCGGATATATTTACAAATCCAGTCTCAGGTGAAACCTACATAAATCTAAGAAACATGCTGGGAATGAAGAAGCTTTGATTTGAATGGGGGCTATGTTGACTCAAATTTAAACCTTTGGGAATATTAAAATTGAAAAGAAATGTCAGTTCATGGTGAGCTTTTGGGAAAACTGAAAGGTTGTTTTTCATTTATTTCTATGTTTGACAGTCATCTTGTAAGCCTTTATATATATGACTTTCATTGTTGGACTGAATGTAAGAGAAAAAGAAAAAACAAAAAACTGAAGTTTGCTTTTGTAGCCAACATTTAGATCCTTAAAAAGTTCTTTTGTAGTTGGAAGAAACTACATGGTAGCAACTCTGCTTACCACTCTGGACATAGCCTCGGTCTCATCACCAAATCATCGAATCAAGTTAATCATTTATCATGGTAAGAAAAATTTTTGTCGGTGGAAACTGGAAATGCAACGACACACTTGAAGAAGTGAAGGAAATCGTGAGCATGCTGAATGGTGCCAAAGTAGTATCACAAGATGTTGTTGAGGTGGTTGTAAGTCCACTCTTTGTTTTTCTTCCATTTGTTAAGGAGTCTCTATGCCCTAATTTTTATGTTGCTACAAAAAATTGCTCGGTAAAAAAAGGTGGTTCCTTCACCGGTGAGGTCAGCTCTAAAATGCTTGTCAATCTAGGTATTCCATGGGTTATTCTTGGCCATTATGAAAGAAGAGCATTGCTAGGTGAATCTAATGAGTTTGTTGGTGATAAAGTTGCATATGTGCTCTCTCAATGTTTGAAGGTAATTGGATGTGTTGGTGAAATCCTTGAACAACGAGAAGCTGGTTCGACTATGGATGTTGTTGCTGCTCAAACAAAAGCAGTTGCTGATTGAATTAAAGACTGGATTGATGTTGTGATCGCTTCTGAATCAGTTTTGGAAATGGAACCAGCAAGGTTGCATCGCCAGCTCAAGCATAGGAAGTGCATGATGGACTGAGGAAGTGACTTCACCAAAATGTGAGTGCCGAGGCTGCACAATCGACTAGGATCATATATGTATAATTGAATGCTTAGTAAATACTAAAGATTATAACCAGTTTTCATGCATTCTGGCGACGACAGGTACTGTAGATGGTGCAAATTGCAAAGAATTAGAGCATTCCCAACAGTCAGCGTCGCGACGAGTGGGAAAATCGTTTCTAGAGCAGCGATTCCTCCCACCATTCCAGCAGTCGGTAGGAGGCCGCTCTAAAATATTTATTTATTTATTAAAAAACCTTAAACGGTTTTCTGAAAACTTTTTAAGACCTAAACAGTTTTCAGAAAACCGTTTAGGCTAAAAAAATATAAAAAAATTGAACCGTATGCGGTTTTCTGAAAACCAGTTAATAGCGATCGCCACTCTCAGACTAAAATGGTGATCGTCGCCGCTTTCTTTCTCTCCCCACACCGATCCTCACTCTGCTGGAACGATTTCGAGCATCGATTTCCCCCATTTCACTTCACCTGGAAACTGCTAGGAGTGCTCTTAGAAAGCCAAGCAGATGTTGATGGGTTTCTTTTTGGTGGAGCTTCTTTGAATCATGAGTTTGTGGACATAATTAACTATGCTACAGTGAAGCCATCTATCTACATAAGCAAATGCGTGATTTGTTGACCGATGAAAATATAACTTAACATCTTATGCAATTTTGAATTTTCGTCAACTGGTATTCTGCTTTGGTTTGTCAGGATGCTTCAAAAAAAACCTGCTTTTGTAATAAGTATCTATGTTTTTCTCGCACCATATATAAAGTATCTGTGTTTTCAACATTGATGGGAATTATGCATACATATAAGTATCTATGCCGAATTGTTTAATAGCGTGATGATTGAATAACAACATGATACGAGGATTGCTGGGCGTGTTATCTTAAGGACATGATCCCCACTTGTGCGCGGTAATTATAACATGGAGATTATAAAAACGAGTAGTTTGTTAGATTTTGTGATACAATATTTCCATTTGCAGAAGATTAGGAAGATATTATTGATTATAGTGATACAATATTTCCATTTAGAGTAGATTTGGGAAATATTGTTAATTTGAATAATATAATATTTCCAACTGCAGAAGATTTGGAAGATATCAAAAAATTTGTTTCCTCTTTTGTAAAATTAGACAGGGCAATAAATTACCTACATAAATGGAAAAATATAAAGAGGTTTTTTTGGGATATTGAAGTAAGGAATCAAATTTTCTAATTGGTTTATTAAACAAGGAATCTTTTCAGGAGGAAATAAATTGGAGATTTAATTAGGCATTGATTTATAACTATAAATCAATTACTTCAAACCCAAGTATTAATTCTTATATAAGGATAAAGATTAGCTAAATTTATGTATTATCTCTCAAAGTTGTATTTCTTCTTCTTCTTCTCTATTATCAGCCTGGTAATGTTTTCTTATTTAGAAAAGTAATAAAATCTTCTCTCCCTAAGTGGATGTATACTAACAAGACGTTAGTGGAACCACTATAAATCTCTTATGTTCTTTCTTTTATTGCTTGATTTGTTATTATTTTGCTAGTGACTATCTGTTTTTTGTTTTGCCTCACCATCAATCCGTTCCTATTTGTTTTTTTCGTAAGGATGCGTTTCATTCCTAAGGCGTCTTTGGAAAATTTTCCCTAACAATTAGTATCAGAGCTACGAGGTTGATCGAGAAAGGGTGTTAGGCATTATAGAAGGAGATGAGGAGAATTCAACAATTATATCAAGGCTATATGTCAAAGGGACATATATGGTAGCAAGTTCTTAGTTAGCAATAGAAAGATGGAGTGGGGATAAAGACTTCGAGAAGTGGCAATGGAGGATGAAAGTTGTTCTGATGAGGAACAATGTTCATCTTGTGGTGTTTGCTCTTGAGGAGTTGACGGATAATATTTCAACCGTGGAAAAGAAGGAGACGGAACGATGGGCATTTACTACTTTACAATTAGCAATGGGAGAAAATTTCATTTCAGAGATTAGCGGTGAGATCACTGCTAAGTACATTTGGACTAAGTTGGAAAAAAATCTATTTAAAGAAGTCACTAAACAACCGTCTGATTTTGCTGAAGACGTTTTTCACTATGCAGATGAGGGAGGGAACTTCAGTGAAGGCACATCTAAGCTTCTTCGATCTCGTGATGAAGATGAAGACTATTGACTTGAAAGTGTATGAGGAGAAAATAGCAATGATTCTTTTGTGTTCTCTTCCGGAGCGATACACAGGTTTCGCTATGAGTCTTATCTATGCCAGAGATACACTAATAGTGGATGATGTGAAGGTAGATCTTTTATCTGAGGACTTGAGGGACCAGATGAAGGGGTTGTGTGAAGGTAGAGGAGGAAGCAGTACATAAGCCTTATTAGCTGGTATGGAGAAAGGAGAGAAGAAGAAAATAAAGTCAAGAGATGGTAAGAGCTACATTTTCAAGAAACTTTTCCATTGGAAGAGAGATTTTCCAGACTTGAAACAAAATTGAAGTTGGAAATTCATTGGTTGCGGTGGTTGAATTTCCTCTGATGACTTGTTGACAGCGGTAGTGTCAGATGTATCAGACCATTGGGTCCTAGACACAGGGGTGTCTTTTCATATGACACATAATAAGAATTATTTCAGTTTTTATAAAAAAAAATGAGGGAAACTGATTCTTATGAGAAATGATGCTAGATTTAGAGTCATGGGCGAAGGTACTGTGCAGATTCGCATGTATGACGGGGTAATACGCACCTTGACAGGTGTCCAATATGTTCCAGGTTTTCGAAAGTCAATGATATCTCTTATGCAGTTGGCATCCAAAGGATGCGAGGTGACTATTGATAAGGATAGTCTATGGGTTTCTAAGGGTGCATTTGAAGTGATGAAGGGAGATATGTTTCATAATTTGTATCTCCTGAGTGGAAGCACTGTACTTGAAGAGTCAAGGGTTGAAGTATATAGTTCTCGTGGAAAAGATTTCAAAGCTAGGCTTACGAGAAGCGACTTTGAGTTTCTACATAGGCAGAATATGATCAAAGGGGAAAATTCAACAAGGTGGGATTTTGCCAAGTGGATGTGCTTGATAAGCAGAATAAGGGATTGTCTAAAGTTGGTCAGAGATCAAAGGAGAAAGAAGTGGATATGCATAAGTCTTTGCATACTGCTAAGTTCGAGCGTTGCTCAACTTGGAATCGCTTATCGAAATGCTAGGTGCCATGTGGTGGCATAGTGTGGGGGAGAGAGTTGAGATGGTTCATGTAACACCCCGCATTTTATAACAATTAAATAATGCATATAGGTATATATATATATATATATGCACATACATAAACATTTAAGAAAAAGAAAAATTCAATAAGCTTCTAGAATTTGGCCATGGGATTAGCGTCATTGTGTTCATGGCGATTTTCTTGTCAATTTAGACATGTGGATTGCAGAAAATTGATTTAAGATGAAAGAGATACCTTTAAATGAAGTATTGTAGCAAAACATGAAAATAAGG
This sequence comes from Allium sativum, assembly GCA_030737875.1. NCBI lineage: Eukaryota > Viridiplantae > Streptophyta > Magnoliopsida > Asparagales > Amaryllidaceae > Allium > Allium sativum. The sequence goes on along the minus strand of CM060923.1, from coordinate 413,538,397 downwards.
TAAAAGAAGGAGAACAATGACTACCATTGTTTCTAAACTTATTAACAAAAGACATCATAGCTCAATTGGTTAAGGCATTGGATTTGTAGCATATAGGTCGGGGGTTCGAACCCCAGTGGCGATATAATTTTTATCTTTGTTTTAGAGAAGGCCAACTGAACATACAAATATGTGTACGCATAAAAATTTAAAATTTGTAAGGATAAGAATGCTCATATAAGGAAATAAAGAATATATATATGGATATATATATGAGAATATATATATGTGCAGAAATATATGTATACAAGAGATAAAATTCAAGATAAGGCCGGAATCAATGAAATATGGCAAGAATCAAATGACGGTGGAATACCGTTTGAATTTTGAAAACCAAACCTGAGTTGTGCGTATATATATACATACATAAAATGGTGTTAGAAGAATTGTATACGTATAAGAAAATTTTTGGTGAATATAACAGTTAAATAAATTCCAAAAAATTCAAACACTCGAAATTCAAAAATTCGAAAATGAAATTTATGCGCCAAAACTGCTGGTGGGACCAAGGGTGTCAACACCCCTAGATGATTGTCGACACCGGGGTCGATACCCTTGTATTGGGGTCGGCACCTAGGTCGACACCCCCAAGATCCATCCAGATTCATCAATGAATCTGGACTATTTTCTTAACAAGGTTTGTTGCTGACTCAGCGCTGCGTGTACGATAAGATCCTGAACACCTATAAATAGGCTAATTGAGCCTAGCCTAAATATCATATTTTTGAGACGACGTCTATACTCTTCCTTTCTTCTTCTACCTCAAATCGTTTTAGAAAATTAAGATTTTTAGTTTAGGAAAAAATCTAAATCAAGATCTGGAGGAAAAGAATTGATGTTAATAAAAAGGTGTTCAGAATCAAATGCGAAGTGAGGTAATTTTCTAGATCTAGTCTATTCAACGTTCTTCCTCTTTCTTCCCTTTCTCTTTTAGTAAAAATTATAAATCCATGGTTGTTAGGTTCTGAATCCAATTACGGGAAAACCATGGAATGCTAGATCTGGACCAGATCCAGGATTTGGAAAGCAAATGAGGTGACTGGATTTAAGTTATATCATTTTTGATAATGATATATTATCAGTTAACATTCCCCGTTAACATATAATGTGAATTTGCTAGAATAATTAAAATTATTGAAATGTTATTATAACATGTTTAAATATGATATGTTAAGATGTTTAAACATATGTTAAAAGGATTAAAGTGATGAGTATACGATGTTGGAATATTAATATGCTAAGATATTAATATGTTGGAAAATTTCATATGTTGAAATATAAACATGCCAAAATATGTGTAGCAATTACTGTTGTTTCAATTCCATGTTAACTTGTGACATTTATGTACCTAGACCATTAATGGTAGAAATTGAGAAAAATTATATGATTTGGCAATCACATGTTATTGTTAAATTTGAACAATTATCCGATTAATTGATTACAGGATGGAATAGAAATTGATTATATGTTAGAAAGAACGTATGAAATAAAACAGGCATAATATGATGACATGTAAAATATAAATTACAGTGGAAATTTGAAAGAATAGACATGCCAAGATTATATGGAATATTTACAGTAAATAAGTAACTGTAACCGCTCTTAGACACGAGGTTAGATTACACTTGTGGAAGAAGTCTGCCCGGAACCGCCAGGCATATCCAGCATCCACAAGTGGTAAATCTAATACGAGGGGTCTAAATGCATAAATAAAGCATGTAACGGTGCTAAGACACGAGGTTAAGTCAACTTGTTGAAGAAGTCTGTGTGGAACCGCCCGGAAAATCCAGCATCCACAAGTATGTGAGAGGTCTAGTACATAAACATATGTTTAAATATATGTAAATGGCAGGATTGATAAATGGCATTGATTGTAATTAATGGGAGTGAATGGAATTGAATGGAAGATAATTACAACAGTAAAAGGGGAAGGAATGAATGGAGAATGATAATAGCCTATTATAAATGAATTACATTAATAATAGGCAGGCTTGTCCTAGGGAGAAGTGAAGATTATAACTTAGGTTATAATAAACTAGTAACGAAATGAGATAGCTGATGAAATGAGATAATTGGCAGTTAATTGTAAATTAAGTAATAAGTATACGGGGAAGCCTGAAACCAGTTGTTTGTAATAAGTAGAGAAAAGGGGGAAATTTTATGAATTGTAAGAAGTTGTACTTAATTATAAATTAAGCAATGGAAGTCTGAAATAAGATGATGATAATAACGTGTTAAGACTTGTCCTAGGGACAAGAGGAAATTATAACATAGGTTATAATAAATGGAAGGAGACTTACCTGTGAACCATAGTTAAGAGAACTAAGTTAATAAGTAAACAACGATAAGTTCTAGTGCCAACGTATGATGGAAGTATGATTAAATAGGGAAGAGTGAGGCAAAGTTATGAAATGAAATACGTTATATTTAATCATAAATGATAATTGACATGTTAGACATGTAAATTGAGATATACTTAATTACGTATTAAGTAAAACGTGCTATTGTAACCTTGAATCAAATGAGAATATAAAGTGATTGTGGATTACAGACCTTGGATCACAATCTAGAGAATAACATGTTCTGGTCTTATTAATAAACTTAAATGGGTTAAGTTATATGATTGAAATCAATAAGCAAGGGGGCCCATTCCTTAGAGATATAAAGGGCTAGAAAGAACTTGGTAGCCTAAATAAAAAGTTAAGATGATAACCAAGTTAAATGGAAACCCGATGACGTAAAGAAAACGCATAAAAGAATGTTTAGACATAGGGTCTAATAACATATTAAAGTAAGGCGCTTGGACCAGTCCACACGATTGAGTGTGAATAACCCAACATGGTAGTTCATCATGGTGTCATAAGGCACGAGGGGAGTGCCAATTCATCTGATTATTCTGTCGGCTCCAAAGGGAAGGAAGGGGAAGCATGTGGCTTCTTGAGGTACGTAAGGTGCTCCTGGTAGTCCTCTGTGTGGTGGCAGATGTTTAGGCTGTGCTCTTAGAGGTTGGGTCTGCGCGTAACTACCAGGTGGGTGGGCCTTGACTGCAGAATTAGCTTTGTAGTCATAATGATGTGACGAGGTGACACTAGGCAGACTAGGCGGTTGCCTCAATGGGGAGGCAGAGGGTCACGACCAACAAGGATAGTAGATCATCGGATGCCCGTCATCAACAGCCAGTGGGATGCGAAAAGACTAGAGCTAAACACAATAGACCATTCACCTTTCACTATCGAGGTACGGTGGTTGAGGGGAGATGCCAAATGGATGTTTAGAATGTTTGTTGTTAGGGTCATGTCGCTTAGCTCTTGTAGTCTTTACTAGTTGGGGGAGGGGCCGAGGTGGGGCCATAGACACCATTAAAAATAGACCCTAGGAATATCTATATTTTGAGGCTCTTAAAGGTGGGCCTGTGCAGATATGGAAAAGCTCCCAACGAGTTCTGTATTTCTTGTATCGCCCGGCCATGGAATTCGGTGCACATTAGAGGACGTGCGGTTAAGGCATCGAGCTACAATGGACGATACGTACATGGGAAAGTCTAGATACATGCATGTCTGCTTTAGGTGGTGTATCTAGACTTGAGGACATTACTCTGGTATGGAATCTGATTCGATCGAAGGTGGTACTCTGTACGCTTACGTAGCATAGAGTTAACAGATATATGTGGAACGTAACTTTGTTATATAGAGATTCGTATTTCACTCTGGCGTAGGAAGAAGGACTGCGTATACTTCGGTGGTATTACGGTGGAGACCGTGCGAGTGGAGTACCATAGTGTGTACCTTAATATTGGGGTAGCTACATATATTTTAACAACCCGGAAAATCAGAACCAATTTAAATTTTTTATTTTGGCAATTTTAATGAATTTTGGAAATTTAAAATGATTTAATTTAAATAATAACAACTAGAAATTTATTTTGAATAGAATATGAACGTATATATTTATTTAAATCGAAACTAGAATATAAATATTTATTTTAATTATAAAAGGAATTGAAAATGGCGCTGTAGTTTGAAAATTCGATTTCAAATTTCAAATGAATGTACAAGATTCAGAATAAATCTGATTTTGGTAAAATCAGAAATATTTGAATCTGTTTGAAAATATATTTCCTAAGAAAGTGAAAAATCCAAATTTCATAGCGGGAATAAAAAGTTATGTCCATTTGAAAATTAAGAATAATCGCTATGGAAATATAGCCCTTAAAAATAGCCATTTTGCAAACGACCTCCATTTTCAATGAGATCACTTTTGTTGATTCCGGAATGTCAAATTATTGCTTGATTCCAATTTTTCATAATTTTTGGAATCAATATGTGAGCTTGGTAAATTTAAACGTGTTTGGCCAATTAAAATTGAATTTAATCAACTGGAAAATGACCGTTTTTTAAACAGTCTCCAAATTCGACGAAATTAGTTTTATTAGGACCGTATCATCAAAACGTAGCCAGATTTATTTTTCTGGAATTTTTGGAGTCGTTATGTGGCCCCGATAAATTAAAATGTGCGTTTGAATTTAAAATATAATGATTTATATTTTAAATTTAGCGGAAACTGATCGTTACAGTCAAATCAGCTTACCGAATATATCTTATTGTGTTCGGAATGGGGGCAATTAGCTAGGTGTGACAGTCATTGGGTCTGATTTGGTGTTCGATTTAAAAAGCAACTTTTTGGAGAGAATAAAATAAAATAAATATATATTTCCCTCTACCCCTTACCTTCTCTCTCCCTTTTTATTTTGATTTCCCCCGATCAGATTAAATAAAAAAAGGAAAAAAACCTCGACGATCGCTCCTCAACCTGGACGCCGCCGCGAACCCCCCCTCAGCCGCCGTCGATGTTGGCACGTGCCCCTTAGCCCTCCTCTCTCCTACGCAACCCCTTTCCTCCCTCCTCTACCTGCCAGCGTGACCCGCGACTTCCCCCCCAAACCCGAACAAAACCGCCGCTACTTCCTCCTGGCGCCGCCGCAGGCCTCACACCCCCCTGCCGCGCCGGAGTTCCTCCTCCCTCTCCTCAGCGACGTGAAACCCCCTCCTCCCACCAATCGATGTGAGTTTTTTTGTTTTTTAATTATTTATTTAAAGTAATTAATTTTTTAGTGTTAATAACAACTATATTTTTATGTAAATAAAAATTAGATTTTTGTGTAAAGAAAAAGAATGGATTTTTCATAGTAGAAGTTTAAATTTTTATTGAAGAAAAAGTATGATTTTATTTATTTAAAAGTTTAGAATTTTTAAATAAAAAGATTTTTTTTTAAACACGAAAAAGATTTTAATTTTTGAAATTAAAAAGATTAAATTTTTATAATGAAAAAGATTACATTTTTATATAAGGGAAGATTATACTTTTAAATAAGGAAAGATTATACTTTTATACAGGGAAAAATATATTTTAATATAAGGGAAGATTATATCTTTATATAAGAAAAGATTTGATTTTTATATTAGAACATATTTGATTTTTAAAATAGAAAAGATAAGATTTTTAAGCAATAGACAAATACGATTTTTATAATTTGAATAGCGATATAAAGATATTATTTTTAGTTAGATAGAAATATAAAATTTATCCTATGTATGAAATAATATTTTGAATAGGATAAAAATATAGAATTTTTAAATATGCAGTGTGTAACAACCCGGAAAATACGAGCAAATTTAAAAATTTTAAATTGGTCATTTCAATGGAATTTGAGCAATTAAAATAGAATATTTCAATAAAATAGTGAATTAGAAATAGTGTGGCAGTTTGAAATTTTGAATTCAAACTTTGACTGATTGTGTAGGGTGGAAAATATAACGGATTTTAGTGAAACCAAAAATATTTAAATCTGTTTACGAACATCTTTCTAACGAATCTGAAAAATCGAAGTTACATAGCGGGAATCAAAAGTTATGGCCAAAGGAATTTCCAGAAAGGTCGCTATATATAATATATAGCCCTTGAAAATAGATATTTTCCAAACGACCTCGGAATTCGACGAAACCACTTTTGTTAGGTCTGGGATGTCAAACTATTGCTAGGTTTCAAATTTCATAATTTTTGAAGCTAGTATGTGTGCGTGGCAATAGAAAATGTGTTTGGTCAATTTCTGTTAAATTGGATTGACCAGAAAATGGCCATTTTTCAAACGATCTCAGAATATGACGAAACTAGTTTTGTTGGGACCGTAGCGTCAAAAAAAGCTAGATTTATTTTCCTGGAATTTTTTGAATTAGTTTGTGGCCCTGGCAAATTGAAATTTATGTTCAAAGTTAAAATTAAATGTTTTATACTTTAATTTGAAGAATAACCGACTGTAACAGTCGAATTGGGCAACGAAACATATCCCATTGTGTCCGGGATGGGGTTATTTAACTAGGGGCGACAGTCGTTGGGTTTGAAAAGGAGTTCATTTGAGAAAACACTATTTAAAACTTTATTAATACCATGGGTCAATCAAAATTAGCCATTCATTATTTTAAAAATAAAAAAAAACAAAAAAACCCTCATAACCCTTGCTCCCCGACGGCGGAAACCCGCTCAAGACTTCCTGCCCATTTTCCCGTCGCTCCGTTCAACGTTGACCGCCGCCACCACCCTACCTCGACGCGCCTCCCTCCCCTCTTCAAATCCGACCCTACCTCGACCCCCCTCGTCGCCTCTATCGCCTGAATCGAGCCCGCCAAGTTCGCCACTTCCCAGTGCCGCCACGACCAGATCCGGCCACCGATCATCACCAAACCGACCCCCGCCAACTCGCCTCTCTCCCCTCTTCCACGTCACACCCTCCGATCATCACCACATCGCTCGGATTTCGCGAAACATTCAAACCCTTGTTTGAACCAGCGTGAAAGGTGATGGCTTTATATTCTTTGAACTGATTTAAACACTTTATAGTGTTACAAAACTTTGGAAAATCATATCTTTTTCGTGTATTGACGAAATTCGATGAAACAGGAAACATCGGGACAGCAAGGAGGCTCTTTACCACATAGAAGAGACCGCGGATTTTTCTGAGTCATCTACGATTTTTAGCACTCCAAAAACCAAGGTGAGAAATCTAAATTAAATGAAATTGAATAGAAAATGTCATGTATAAATTATATATAAACGAAATATAATTTATATGCGTGTTGTATATCACATATACATGCGTAGTATAAGTTGTATGAGCGAAGTATGAATTATACATGCATTGTTTAAATGATATGTGTTGAAATGCAAGTGAAATATAGAAAATAATATATATATATATACATATATATATATACACACACACACTCCCCTCGTCCACAAACCATGGACGATATTTATTGTTGTGAATTGGTGTGAAAAATTGGGTGAAAAATTCAAATGGTTGAATAATTGTTCTTGGTTGATATTGTTTGGTTGTGGTTTAAAAATACCCATTGGTGATTGAAACAAATTGGAAATAATTGTGGAAATGAAATAAAACATGCCGCCTGCATGCGAATTAGATGCATGAATCCCCATTGTCAAAAACCGCGAGGTTTTAAGGTAGAGCGAGGAGCCGTACTAGGGACGGTGCCGGTTTTAACTACCCTGTCGTTATACTGCCGAAATTTTGAATAATATTTATGTGTTAGAATTATTTTCGTATGTTGAAATTACCTTCATGTATTGAAACTAAAATCATGTGTTGAAACTATATCCATATGTGGAAATGCTCATGTGTTGAGAAGTGATGTGTGGAAATTAAATTCATGTGTGAATGAATAAAGTGTTTAAACATCAAAATCACATTTTTATAATATATATGAAGTATGTAAAATATTCGCCTTATATATAAATAGTTTCAACAATAAAAATTTCATCTTTCTTATATGAACAAACTATATAAACTATACCCATGTGTGGAAATGCTCATGTGTTGAGAAGTGTGTGTGTTGGAAAAATTCATGTGTTGAATAAAAGGTTGAACAATAAAAATTATATTTTTATTGAAACTATGAAGTGTTAAAAACATTCCTGTGTTGAATAAATATTTTAGATGTTGAAAATACCATTTTCATCATATAGGTGATTTGCTAAAGATACACCAGTGTTGAAATAAATATTTGTGAAGTGAATATTATTTTTAACATATAAAGGAACTAAATAAAATAGTCATTTGTTGAAATATATTTTAGTTCGCCAAAAATATCATTTTATTGAAATGTGAAGTGTTAAAAATAACCACTTGTTCAAATAAATATGCATGAGTTGAAATATTCATTAACTAGGTAAGGATGTGATTTTTGCTTATGTATGCAACATTAGAATGAATGGTGACTTTAAACCGAAGTGAACCGAAAATGAAATTGAATAGAAAATGATAAGTGATGAAAATTGCATATATGTACATGCATATTTATTGAACAGGTTATAGCAAAGAGGCTAGAGAAGAGGAATAAAATTATGTGCCCGACAAATAGGTACATGTTTACTGTTTTGTTTGGGTGATGATTTTATGAGCCTACTGGCTAGCCGCTTGGCTTTTTCTTTTTGACATGAGACACCCATGTGGCTATTTGGGAATTTTCCCAGCCCCTCCTGTACAAAGGAGGTTATGGCGAAATTTTCCAAAATTTAAAGGCGTTAGTGAAATATTTGAAGTGAAAACGATATTGAAATCGTCGAATGAACTATATATATATATATATATATATATATATATATATATATATATATATATATATATATATATATATATATATATATAATTAAATTAAAACAAATCGTGGCCGTGCAGTTCGTATTTTGAAACCGTGATTTCAAATGACTAGTGCGGGAAATCCGACCGTTGGATTTTCCCGAAACCGCAACCGTTGGGTTCGCCTTGGAAATATCTTCCTAACGGCACCAACTTTGTGAAGATCCGACTGTTGGATTGTCTGGAATGTTTAATTCAAATCTGAAGAAAAACAGCGCCAGAATCGATTATATTTATATATAAATATAATTAAATTAAATCGAATAACGACGCTACAGTTCGTATTTTGAAACCGTAATTTCAAACGACTAGTGTGGGAGATCCGACCGTCGGATTTTCCCAAAACTGGACCCGTTGGATTCGTTTTGAAATGATCTTTCTAATGATATAAAATTTGTGAAGATCCAACGGTTAGATTTCAGATATGTGTAAAACAAATTTAGTGAAAAGCAGCGCCAGTGCTTCGGCACGACCTGAAATGTCATTTAATTGAATATGGCCGTTTTTAAATAAATAAAAAATGGCGATATATTGTTGAAAAATATTATTGACGATATAGAATGGAAATACACCGATTTTGCTTGGTTTGCTTGATATGTGATGGTTGAATGCATTTAACATGAAAACTATATTAAGGAACTGAAATGTGAATGTTGAGTGATTTAACCATGTGATAAATTGATTTGAAAATCTAAATATACGTGGATTATTTGAAAAGGCCGAGTTTATTCTCACTTCAAATAATCGATCGACGATGTGAAGTCGAAGAGTTGAAGACGGTTGAAGACCGACGATTTTCACATTGGATGGATGGGCGCTATTGATGCTCATGATTGGAGTAGCTACCTTGAAGGAGCTGAAGTAGTAGTCGTCTGGACGTATTGTTGATTGTGCGGATAAGCAAGAATTTGGTGCCTCCGGCTTCGTTTAAACCGAGAACAAACTTGTAAATGGACTGTGTGTCTGACATTGGATTTTTTCTGTGCTGATTGATCTCTATTGAATATATATCTGTTTGGCGGCGGAGAATTCATTCTCTTGCTTAACGCCCTTCTCTGAGACGTACGAGCTCAGGGGTTATATATAGATAGAAATCAGTTGCATGGAGTGGATTGCTTGTGTGTCATGCCTAAGTGGCATGTGATCAAGGCTTCTGTTGCAAAGCAAAGTCTTGTGGTTAATGATCAAAGCATGGTCTGTGTGACATAGCTTTGTGTATAACGTGAATTCGCGAGCCTCACACCTCGGTATTAGTCAAAAACGGGATAGTGACTGCAGGGAGAGCACGACGTTTCTTTTTAGCTAGGGTGGTGTCAGTGACCAACCAGCCCTGACATTTATATATACTTTTCACCTGTGTAGTTGTTGGAATGCGAGGTGCCTCGATTATAGGTCTGTAAGGACCGGGAAACGTGTGTTCAGGAATTCCCAATCCTCAAAAGTAAGAGAGGATCGGCCCTGAAGATCCAAGGACCGCTGTGTGCGATCCTGGGACATTTGCTAGAGTGTCTCAAACGGAGAGGAGCTTGCCCCTTGCCTCGACTCATGATGGAATCCAATTTCCAATACGAAATTTCGGATGTGATTGTATTACTAGTATGGCGACATAGTGGTATGGGTCATTTATGCCGCCTATGATTGATATTTATGATTGAAATCGCTTTTGAAACATATATGCACTAGTAATAATATCAAACACTTTTGTTTTATTCGTATGAAGCATTTTTGGCCATTATAAGGTAAAACTCTATCCTCTGGCTTATGTTGCATTATGTGATGGGACCTGAGTCTTATAATGGCTTCATTTTATAAAAAGCATTGCGGTGATTTAACCATTTACTTTATTTCATGCACTAGCACCCATTAGAGTAAACCCGTTCTGCGAAAGTGGCGTGGTCCTTTGATTTGCCTTATTATTGTTGTTAATAAGTTAAGTAGATTTCTCATACCAGTCCCATGACTGACTCGTAGTTTGTTTCACCTTGCAAACTCAGGTGCCCTTATTTTCACACGGGCAGCCTAGTTACAGGTATCTGGTGCGCTTTTGGCTATGGCGAGGCTTGACTACATTGAGACGACTTTGACTCTTTCCGCCATTATTGTATCTATATTATGATTCCGCCATTGGCGATGTAGACTGATATTTATTTTGTGTACTCTTTATGTATGATTCCGCCTCTGGCGATGATGACTGGTTATGTATTATTATGCACTAAGTAGTATCCTGCACAATGCTCTCTGATGTGGTGATATATATATATGATTCCGCTGTCATATTGTGTAAATTATTCTATTTCTTGTTTATGCTATTATTTTTACTCTGCTAATGATGATTAATGTGTTATATTTCAATGATTTTCCTTAACACCATGGTACGGGGTTTTGGGATCGTCACATAGTGAAATAAAAATCTGATTTTTATTATATATATAGCGATATAAAAATGTGAATTATACGTATATTGTAGCAAGATAAAAATGTGATTTTTAAATATAAATATCGTTGATTGAAAGTATGATTTTTAATGTATATAAACATCATAATAAAAATGTGATTTTTACTATGAACAACGTGGAAAAGTTTAAGTTGTAATTTCGGGCGAATCACAACTGTACAAAAATTCAAAAATAAAACTGGGGGAGTGGATCCTAAAGGTGAGAACTTCTCACTCTAATTTATTTTCCAGTTAAATATATATATTAGGATGCAGACGGTGCTTAGTAGCACCCGACACCTTTTTTTGAAACCATGTTTGTTCGGTTGTTTGGTTGATTGAATTGTTTTGTCGAATTTGGTTTGGGAAATGAAATGAATTGGTTAGAATTGGCATGTACATGGCGCGAGCCATTATTAGGCGAGTGATAAGGCTAGACATTATACCAATTCTAGTATCACGCCGTTATGTTGCCGAAATTTTCTAAAAATATTAGAACAATAAAAATAACACTTTTATTGTATAAATGAGCTGTATAAAATATTCATGAGTTGAAAGAAATATTTTATAGTTAAAAAATAATTTTTATCGTGTATATGAATAAAATAAATATACATTTACAGATCGGACGATTTGTTTATGTACACACATTTAACTGATATGGATTGGGATGATAAATTTTACATATCGCCCAACTGCACAAATAATAATCAGTGTTTGTTGTTTGAAAACCCCACATGGGTATTGGGATGATATTGGACATACACTAATCCCAATATTTAGTTGTACGTCAATCAATTGGTTGACAGACTATTGTAAGCATTAATTATTAATATTTAACGCTTATGCAGTGTTGTAATGCACTATGGATGATGGTTGACTGTGTTTGAATATTGTTGTGTACATATGTGTACGAAATCCGTATAAATAAAATTATATGTTAATTGACTATGTCTGATTGCAATTCGGAAATAACGAATATTTTAAAATAATGAATATTTTAAAATGGGGAATAATGAATACTTTAAAATAACTAATATTTTAAAATAATATTCAGTAATGGATCAAAATATGATCTTGATGTCCGATTTGTGATGGACACAATAATGTTTAAATATATAAAGCCGTGTTGATTGGATTAACGCCATTTTGACGTGAACGATATTTATATCGATTCTATTTAGTTTTATAATGAATATAAAAAAGGAAGTGATTTGAAAATCTAATGTTTTGAAAATATTATCATTTATATATTAATTATATGGAATATTCAATTTTGATTTGAAATTGAATATGAAGTTAAAATCGTTTTGAAAACGAATTTAAAACGATTTATAAAATATGTTTTAAATGGAAGTCGACGAAATATATATAATATATATTATATATATTTAATGGCCTGAACGGAACGCGCCGTGCCGCGTTAGTTCGCGAATTTTGACCATTGACTTCGAATTGATATTACGGGAGATCCGTCCGTCAGATTCTTCTAAAACCGGAACCGTTGGGTTTGTATTGAAAAGAGCTTTCCAATCAATATAATATATTTGAAATCTAACGGTTTGATTTGGAACTATTTCCAAATCAAAAGTAGAAAAGGTCGCTATAAGTGCAATTCGATGACCGTTTGTGGAAATCGACTATACGGGCCTTGATAAATTTATTAAAAATATTAATAATTTATGTAAAATCATAATAAATGATTGGGAAAGAAGTTGGATGAAAAATTCCATGTTTGTAAAGATAATTTTTTTTTATCAAAATGAACTAGTTATGAACTAGAATTATAATCCAATATTTTTATATAAATAAATTGGATTTGTAATGGTTTTAAAAATAACCAGAATTTCCAATATATGAATTGGAAGGGATTTGAATCGAAATTATCATCGGAATATTTCGATATTGGATTCCGTGATTATACAAATATTATGGAGGAATTTGGAAGATATATATCTCGTTATTCCTAATACGATTTTTGTTGATTTAAGAATTTGATATTGAATATAAGCCGATATAATTTCTATACAGAGCCTTGTATTTAATATTGAATTGGATTTGGGTTTGTCATGAATGGTGTCTTAAATAACACTGTTTTTGAACCACGTGTGAAAAGAATAAATCTTATAATTGATTATTAGAGTTTCCATTTAATTAACATTTAATTGGAATAAAATGGGATATGAATAGGGTTTACTGTGAACTGTGTTTTTAACGACATTCGTTCTTTAACCCAATTTACAGTGAAATGTGATTTGGAATTTATAAATCTTTTTATTAAGATTTAACGAGAATTTTCCAAAGTAAAGTTTTTCCAATTTAAAATATTAAATTGGAATTCAATGGAATTCGATTTCACAATAATCGAACGAGCTTCTGTGGAGGAAGACTGTTAATACATATGGAATTTAAAAAGGTTTGTTGTTATTCCATTTATATTCTTAGTCGGATACGAAAATTGATATCGATTATATATTGAACTGTTTTTCCATGAAGATTCCATAATTAATGGAATGGGATTTGGGTTTATTGTGAACCGTGTTTTAAACGAGATTGGTTCTTTAACCCAGTTAAAGACAGGATTACATGTCTAACACTGTATTTCGAACTGTATGGTTGATCTCTGCTAAATATATATCTGTTTGGTGGCAAAGAATTTATTATCTTGCTTAACACCCTTCTCTAAGACGTACGAGCTTAAAGGTTATATATCGGTAGAAATCAATAGTACGGTGTAGATTGTCAATGCGGCATGTCGGTGTTTCCAAATTTAAATAATCATTAATACTGATTTTTGGGAAGATTAAAAGTAAATGGAGTTTTAATGAATATTTAATTAGATTGAAATGCGAATTGATAATTTAAATTATCAAATTTTGGAAATGATCTAGAATGGAGTATCACCTATTTTGCTCCTAGCGAAAGTTAAATCGTTAATCAGATTTGAACGTGAAATGTTAATTAAATTTACCAATAACACCGTGGTGTTACATATGGAGTATGACTAGTTTTGCTCCATGGTATGAATAGGTTGGGATTGGGAAATTAAACAAATGATTACTTCGGTAAGGTGCGTTAATCCCGACTAGTTTGGAAAACCTTAATATGGCTTGAATTGATATCCAAAGGAGGATTAAAGAATAAATTTAAAAGAATTTATCTTTGATAAAATTAATGGAATCTTTCCGAAAGGATATGTGTAACAACCCGGAATTTTGGAACAAATTTAAATTTTTTATTTTAGCAATATTAATGGATTTTGAATATTTAAAATAAATTATTTTAAATAATAACGATTAAAAAATTATTTAAATCGAAGTTAGAACGAATATATTTATTATAATTATAAAAGGAGTTTAAAATAGCGTGGTAGTTTGAAAATTCGAATTTGAACTTTGACTGAATGTACAGGATGCAAAATTAATTGGATTTTAGTGAAATAAAAAATGTTAGAATCTATTTAAAAATATCTGTCCAACGAATCTGAAAAATTGAAATTCCATAGTGGAAATCAAAAGTTATGTCCAGTTTAATATTCAGAATAGTCGCTGTAGAATTTTTATATATATTTTAATATTAAAAATAGCCATTTTGCAAATGACCTCCATTTTCGATGAAACCACTTTGGTTGAATCCGGAATGTCAATTTGTTGCAAGATTCCAATTTTCAAAATTTTTGGAATTAATATGTGAGCGTGGCAAAAGAAAATGTGTTTTGTCAATTTCAGTCAAATTTAATCAACTTGAAAATGGCCATTTTTCAAACGGTCTCCAAATTCAATGAAATTAATTTTGTTAGGACCATATCGTCAAAACATAACCAGAAATATTTTTTCTGAAATTTTTAGAGTCAGTATGTGGCCCTGGTAAATTAAAATTTACGATCAAAATTAAATAATTAAATGATTTATATTTTAAAATAAAGAAAAGTGGGCTGAGACGACCAAAGGGCTGACGGGACATAGTCCATTATGTCTGGAATAGGGGAATTTGGCTAGGGGCAATTTTCTTTGGGATGGATTTGAGGTTATTAAGTAGTAACGGGCTTTTCTTTCGAAATTAGAATTAAAATAGTTAAAATATTATAAAAAACACTAACAAACCCTAATCCTAAAGCAATACAGCTGCCACTCATGTCTTCTACGGCTAGAAATACTCGAATTAGAACCCTTAAAATTTCCCGATCCACACAAAATTATAACATGGATCCAAAGAAAAGATTAAAGAGCAATATTAGATTCCCAAATTCATATGGTTAAGATTGTATTTCAATCCGTGTTTGGTGAGAATTTTGGGGCTAAACCACTATCGTTCAAACGGGATTAGAGGGGCCCACATGCGTCCGAGCTGCCCAGTCTTTGAGGCGTTGGTGGAGGCTGCGAAGCTCTTCGAAGTAACGGTGGTTGATGGGTGTTACGGGGCCGGAGGTGCGTGCGATATGGAGAGAGAATCAAGCAGTGATGGGTTCTAACGGTACAGGAAAGAACGATGAAGAAGAGGGTTTGTTAGTCCTAAAGATGTAATTTAAATAATTAATTAATATTTAAATTGTTTATTAATGCAATTGACAAATAAAACTCCATATCTTTTTCGTTTGAAAACAGAATCGCATGATTTCAGCTCCATTGGAACCGTCATGAAAATCTCTACAACATGGAATAAACCAAATCAAAAACGGAGCTATCTTCAATTTTTGTCAGAATAAAACCCATTGCGAGATCTCTATTTTAAAATAAATTTAATTATTAATCATGATATGAAATTTATATTTATACTATATAAAATTCATGTTGGTGTTGTATAAAATTGAAATTGTTTGTTCGTGATTACGATGAACATCTGAAATGAATCGTGTATATTCTTGTTTGTCAAAATTTGTGTATACAATAAAAACCATATTTTTATTGTACATATATATAAATAAATAAAATATTCATGTTCGTCAAAATTGGTGCATGAAATAAAAACCATTATTTTTATTGTATATATGTGAGAATAAATAAAATGTTGCATTAGAATAAAATAACATTTTTGTTATAAAATGTTGCATTAGAATAAAAATACCGTTTTGTTATATAATGGTAGGTTAGATAAAAATTGTCATTTTTATTAGAAATGTCATATTAGACGAAACATTTCATTTTTATTTGAAATATTATATTAGAATGAAACATGTCATTTTTATTTGAAATGTTTTATTAGAATAAAATGTCACTTTTGTTAGAAATGTTACATTAGATTAAAACATCATTTTTGTTAAAAATGTTAAATTAGATTAAAACATAATTTTTGTTAAAATGTTACATTAGATTAAACATCATTTTTGTAAAACATCATTTTTGTTAAAAGTGTTACATTAGATTAAAAATAATAATTTTTGTTAGAAATGTTACATTAGATTAAAAATAATATTTTTGTTATAAATTGTCATGTTAGACAAAAATAACAATTTTGTTATCAAATTATCATGTTAGATAAAATTGTCATTTTAGATAAAAATGTCATGTAAGATAAAATTGTCATTTTAGATAAAAATGTCAATTATTTTAGGGATAAAAATGTTGAAAATTCAAAATTCACATTTTTAATGTAAAGATAAAATTATATAAAATATTCATTGAATGGATAATAATGTTGAGACATTAAAACTTACATTTTTAATATAAAGGATGATTTATGTAAAATGATCATTGGATGAAATATAAAAATGTTTAACAATAAAAAGTTTACATTTTTATTGTACATGAGAAAATATGAAAAATGAATCATTAGAAAAAGGTTCATTACTTGAAAAATGTTTTTACATTAAAATTTACATTTTTAATGTAAATGAATCATATGAAAATAAAAGATCATATTTTTATTGTCAAATTATTACAATAAAAAGAGTTAAAATAAAAGAACATATTTTTATTGCCATTTTGTCGCAATAAAAGATTAGTTATTGAAGAACATATTTTTATTGCCATTTTGTCGCAATAAAAGATTAGTTATTAAAGATCATAGTTTTATCGTCACTTTGTTTCATTAAAAAGATTAGAATAGGAAAATATCATTTTCATTTTTTATTGTTTTTAATAAAAAGATTTCACATTAAAAATTACATTTTTAATATAGTTTAATTTCTTAAAGATTGAATTATGAAATTGGCCTGTTAGATTAAAAACATCATTTTAGTTAAGATGTCATGATAGATTGAAAATATAATTTTAGTTAAAATGTCATGTTAGATTAAAAATGTCATTACATTAGAATCATGATTAGTTGAAATAAAAAAAAATGTTTTTACATTGAAAATTACATTTTTAATGTAAGTAGGAATCATTAAAATATGCATTGTTTGATAAAAATGTTTTTACATTAAAAATTACATTTTTAATGTAAGTAGGAATCATTAAAATATGCATTAGTTTGATAAAAATATTTTTACATTAAAAATTACATTTTTAATGTAACTAGGAGTTAATAAAATATGCACTGTTTGATATTAACATTTACATGTTATAGAAATAGAAATGTTCATTTGTTTGATATCAACATTAACATGTTAGAGAAGTAGAAAAATATACATCGGTAAAACATTATCATGATTATGTTAACGGTATTAGAAATAATTAAAACTGAATTATAATTGATTAAATTTATTAATCAATGATTTATGTATGTAAACTGTTGTTGTTTGAAAACCCCTCACGGGTATTGGGTTGATAGTTGTCATACACTAGTCCTGGTGTTTAGTTATATGTCAATCGATGGATTGACAATCTGTGATGAGAATTATTTATTTATTTTAATGCTCACACAGTTATAAATTTCACTCTGGATGTGAGTGGATTGTTTATTGATTATTTCTCATTGTTGTTATATACATGCGATGTACGAAGTCCATATTACTGAAATTATATGGTAGTTGATTGAGTCGCATTCCAATTCAGAATATCTTTTATATAAAGAATATTTTAATAAAAAATATATTTTTAAATAACGAATATTTTAAAATAATATTCAGTGTAGAATAAAAGTATGATTTTGATATCCGCTTTTGGATGGACACAAAGTTATAAAAATATGAGCCGTGTTATGCAGAAACGCCATTTTTAACCCGACGGGTTTTTCGATAAATTTATTTCATTTTAAAATGAATATCGAGAAGTAATGATTTCAAAATTAATATTTTGAAAATATAAATATTTAATATGATAAAGATATATAATATTCAATTTTTTATTTAAAATTGAAAACTGAACTTAAAATCATTTTAAAACAAATTTATAAATATTTTATAAAATAAGTTTTAAAAAGGAAACCGATGAAATATATATAATATATTATATATTTATATAATAGCCTGAATAGAACACGCCGCGCAGCGACCGTTTACGAATTTCGACCATTAACTTCAAATTGATTTAACGGGAGATACGACCGTCGGATTCTCCTAAAACCGAAACCATTTGGTTCGTATCGAAAAGAGATTTCCAATGAAAATAAGAGTTTTGAAATCTAACGGTTGGATTTGGAATTATGTCCAAATCAATTTTGAAAAAGGTTGTTGTAAGTGTAGTTCGGTGGCCGTTATTGGAAACCGACTGTACAAGCCTTAATGAAATTATTAAAAATATGGAAAAATTATGAAAAATCATAATAAATGTTTTGACAAGATTTTGGGATGAAAAATTACTTATTTGAAAAGATAAAAATATATTTTTATCGAATTAAACTAGTTATTAACTAGAATAAATCTTTTAAATTAAGATTTAATGAAATTTACCAATTGGTAAATATTTAATAGGAATTTAATAAATAAATTGTATTCTTGGGTTTATCGTGAGTGGTGTCTTCAATAACACCGTCCTTAAACCTAGTTGAGAAAAGAATAAATCTTTTAATTAAGATTATTAGAGTTTCCAATTATATTTAGTAATTAGAATAAAATAGAATGTGAATCTGGTTTATCGTGAACTATGTTTTAAACAACATTTGTTCTTTAACCCAATTAATAATGAAAATATAATTTGGAAGTTACAAATCTTTTACTAAGATTTAATGGAAATTCTCCAAAGTAAAGTTTTTCAATCTAATATATTAAGTTGGAATTAAATGGGATTCGATTTAATAATAGTAAAGATGAGATTCGGTAAAAGAAGACCATTACTATATATGGAATTTAAAAGGCTTTGCCGTTATTCCATGTATATTATTAGTCTGATATGGAAATTTATATCGATTTGTTTTCTGTAAAAATTCCATATTTAATGGAAGATGATTTTGGGTTTATCGTGAACTGTGTTTTAAATGACATTGGTTCTTTAACCCAGTTAAAGACAAGATTAATTTCTTAAAGTTGAATAATCATAAAGTAATGATTTTTGATATTAAAACCAAATTATAGTTTTAACGAATCTTTGAAAAGAAGATCGAAGAATAAACTTAAAAGAATTTGTCTTTGATAAATTAATGGGAACTCTTCCCAAATAATGTGAATATTTTATTAAAAGATTATTCTGAGTTGGAATGAGGCATATGATGTGTTTGTATAGCACTTAATTATTGATTATAAAATACGCGAGTTATTCGGAAAGACCGGGTTTAACCTATTCTGAATAATTTCTACGACGATTAAGAGTCGAAGTTGAAGACGGTGGTTGAAGACCGGAGGTATTCACATCGTTTGGATGATGACTAATGTTTTGATTGGGAGGCATCCCAGGACAAGGTAATAAGTGGTGATCGTCCAGACGTACTTGGAGATCGACGGGTATGCAAGAGCCTCTCTCCTGTATTGGACATATGGGACGAGGAATAAGGTGTCTCCGGTATCGTTCAGACCTAGAACGGACTTGTTAATGGATGTGTGTCTGACATTGGATTTCATTCCATGTAAATTAAATTGATTTCTATTTAATATATATCTATGGTGGCGGGGAATTTATTCTCTTTCTTAACACCCTTCTTTGGGATGCATGAGCTCAGAGGTAATATATTTGTAGTTATCGATCTCATGGCATGGATTGTCAATGTGGCATGCCAAGATGCAAATGATCAAGGCTTTTGTTGAAAAGCCGGGCCTTGTGGTTGATGATCAAAGCACAGCCTGTTTAGGCATAGCTTTGTGTATAGCGTTACTTCGCGAGCCTCACACCCTGGTAAGATTCAGAAACTGGACGAGGGAACGCAGGGAGTGCACACGTTTCTTTCTAGCTAGAAGTGGTGTCAGCGTTTTACAAGCCCTGACATTTATTTTTAACTTATGTGGATGATGGATTACGAGACCTCAGTTTTATTGGTCGATATTGACCAAATTATAGGTTCAATAGGACCGAGAAATGTGTGTTCAGGAATTGCCAATCCACTAAGGTATATTTGTGGACCGGCCCTGTAGGATCCAAGGGTTCACTACGGAGGATCCTGAGACATTGCTAGAGTGTCTCGAATCGATTAGGAGATCGTCCCTAGCCTTGACTCATGATGGAAACCCAATTTCCAATACGACACCATGCAGTTTTGATTGTATAACTAGTATGACGACATAGTAGGATAAGGTACTATGCCGTCTATGATTGATACATTATGATTGAAATTGTTTTTGAAACATATATACAGTAATAATAATATTAAATATGTTTTATCGTATCAAGCATTTTTAACCATTATAAGGTAAAACTCTATCCTCCGGTTTGCGTTGCATTGTGTGATGGGACTTGAGTCTTATAATGGTTTCATTTTTCAAAAAAGCATTGCATTGTTTAATGATTTACTTTATTTCATGCACAGGCAATCCAATGGAGTAAACCCGTTCCGCGTTAGCGGCGTGGTCCTATGATTAGCCGTATTACTAGATAAGTTAAGTAAAGATTTCTCATACCAGTCCAATGACTAACTTGTAGTTTGTTTCACTTGCAAACTCGAGTGCCCATATTTTCCACACGAGCAATCGAGTAGCTCATTTTGCAGATATATTGAGCCGGATTCTAGATCGAAGCTTAAAGCTGTGTCCAGAGTATTGATAGACTTCCGCTGTATCAGTTTATTGTCTCCGCTGCACTGTATTATATTCATTGTAAATTAATCTTCCGCTGTATTATTATTTATTCGATGTACTCTGATATTCTATACTCTGATGTAACATTATTATGATGTTTATAAAAGTCTTCTGTTTTTTTTTGATGTGTTGTATTCCCAGAGTTAAAGTACTCAGGCTTTGAACGGTCTTGGTCGATTTAGCGATCGATTAGGTCCAGGTGAAATCCAAATCGTTACGGTTTGTATCAGAGCTTCGGTTAGCTCAAATCTTTGGGGTACAACTCGTTAGAATGGAACAAAAGACTCATCAGAGGTAGGATTAGTAACATCCTATAAAAGAATGCTCATTAGAGATAGGATCAGTTGCATCCTAGAATGAGATACTCGTTAGAGATGGGGTTAAAAATGCCAGAGAACGACTTGAGAGTAACAAGTTTATAATTAAAGTATTTGTGATTATATATATAATCCAATATTAGAAAATACGATTTTTGAATATATAAAAGTTATATATATTTGAAAGCCAATCAACTAATTGATTGATGATTGTGTTGTGTGATTATAAGTTTAACTAATAAAATTATTGAAACCAAAAAAAAATTTAAAATTGAATCGGTTAGTTAAACAACTTTTAGCTCTGTTCCTTTTCGAGGATGAAAAGATTTTAAGTGGGGGAGATTGTAACAACCCGGAATTTTGGAACCAATATAAATTTTTTATTTTAGCAATATTAATGGATTTTGAATATCTAAAATAACTTATTTTAAATAATAATGATTAAAAAATTATTTAAATCGAAGTTAGAACGAATATATTAATTATTATTATAAAAGGAGTTTAAAATAGCATGGTAGTTTGAAAATTTGAATTTGAACTTTGACTGAATGTATAGGATGCAAAATTAATCAGATTTTAGTGAAACCAAAAATGTTAGAATCTATTTAAAAATATCTTTCCAACAAATCTGAAAAATTGAAATTTCATAGCGAGAATCAAAACTTATGTCCAGTTTAATATTCAGAATAGCCGCTATAGAATTTATATATATATTTTAATATTAAAAATAGCCATTTTGCAAACGACCTCCATTTTGGGCGAAACTCTTTGGTTGAATCCGGAATGTCAATTTATTGCAAGATTCCAATTTTCAATTTTTTTGGAATTAATATGTGAGCGTGGCAAAAGAAAATGTGTTTGGTCAATTTCAGTCAAATTTAATCGACTTGAAAATGGCCATTTTTCAAACGGTCTCCAAGTCCGACAAAATTAATTTTTTTAGGATCGTATCGTCAAAACATAACCAGGAATAATTTTTCTAGAATTTTTAGAGTCAGTATGTGGCCCCAGTAAATTAAAATGTACGATCAAAATTAAATAATTAAATGATTTATATTTTAAAATAAAGAAAAGTGGGATGAGACGACCAAACGGGCTGACGGGACCTAGTCCATTGTGTCCGGAATAGAGGTATTTGGCTGAGGGCAATATTCTTTGGGCCAGATTTGAAGTTATTAAGTAGTAACAGGCTTTTCTTTGGAAATTAGAGAATTAAAATATTTAAAATATTATAAATAACATTACTGTGACGACCCAAACTTCCCAGTAATAGAAAGCCCGGATTGTTTTGAGAACACGATGCATCAGAACACAAACAGAAGAATATTTCATTGCTTATTACAAAAATTTACATCAGAGTACAAGAATATTACAGGGTACGAATAATTATACAACAGAAAATAATATCAGAGATTTAAATTACATTTACATAGCAGCGGAAAAATAAAACGAAATAAAACAGAAAGAAATACACGGACACAGAGTTTTCCGAATATCACTTCAGCTGTAGACCAGGATCCTGTGAACATAATATCAGCAAAACTAAACTACTGACTGCCCGTGTGGAAAATATGGGCACCCAGTGTTTAGGAAGGAACAATAAACTCCAGGTCAGTAATGGGACTGGTATGAGAACCCAAGACAGTTATTAATCTAATTTTAAAGTTAGGTAAATCAAGGGACCACACCATATTGCACAGAACAGGTTTAACCCCAAGAATACCCGTGTATAAATAAACAACGCAATGCTAATTAAAGGAAAATGAAACCATTATAAGACTCAAGTCCCATGCAACGCAAGCCAAATGATAGAGTTTTACCTTATAATGGTCAAAAATATGCTTAATACGCAAAATTCAACTTTTAATATTACCATAAGTGCATAGTGTAGAAATCAATTTCAAAAATAAATGTATCAATCATAGGTGGCATAATATATCATGTATGCGGCATAATATATTATGTCACTATATAGGTATACAACTAAAACCGTAAAGCTCGTATTGGAAAATTGGGTTTCCATCATGATGGCTGCAGATTCGAAAGATCTATCGCGAATGTATCTCCACAGCTTACATCTCGACAAGAGAAAAAACTTGTAATACATATACTACGCACTTTGGATAAGCATCAATATGTTCTATCCTCATGGGATTCAGTCGGCTGAAATGACCTATCCCAATCTCCAGGTGTGGAGCGATAACACCCAGCATATCTCAACCAACCAAATCCATATATATATATATATATATATATATATATATATATAGGACAAAACTACTAATCAAACAAATCTTTCACCATCATACCGGGGTGTGAGGCTCGCGAAGTAACGTTGTACATAAAGCTACGCTAATTAAAGCTGTGCTTTGATCATCATCAACAAGGCTCTGCTTTTCAACAAAAGCCTTGATCCATGCATCTTAGCATGCCACATTGTCAATCCATACCATACCATTGATTTCTGCCAATATATATAACCTCTAAGCACATACGTCTCAGAGAAGGGTGTTCAGCAAGAGAATAAATTCTCCACCACCAACAGATATATGTATTTAGCATAGGTCAACAAATACAACATAAAGGAATACAACGTCAGACATACAATCCGTTTAGAATTCCGTTCTGGGTCTGAACGAAACTGGAGGCACCTTATTCCTCGTCCTGTATGTCCTATACGGAAGAGAGGCCCTCGTATATCCGAACAATCAACAAGTACTTCCGGACGGCTACCACTGTAGCCCCTTCAAGGTAGCTACTCCAATCATGGGCATCCGTAACAACTCATCCATTCGATTTGAAGATCATCGTTCTTGCGCCGTCTTCAATCTCTTCGACTGTTAGTCGTCGTATCAATTATTCAGAATGGGTTCAACCTGGTCTTTCAGAATAACTGGCGTACTTTATAAACCAATGTTATAAAAACACATCCTACGCCTCATCCAATTCAGAATATTCTTTTAATACACGATAAAAAATTATATTTCTATTGTCAATGTGTTACAATAAAGGATTTGGATTTAAAAGAACATATTTTTATTGTCATTTTGTTATAATGAAAAGATGGGAATTAAAAGAACGTAATTTTTTGGCATTTTGTTACAATAAAAAGAGTAAAATTAAAAGTTCATATTTTTATCATCATTTTGTTAAAATAGAAAGATTAGAAATTAAATATTACGTTTTTATTGTAACTTTGTTTCGTTAAAAAGATTTAACAATGAAAATTATATTTTCATTGTATGTTTACGAGAAAGAAAAAGAATTAGATATAAAAATAATATCATAGGAATTTAATGCAAAGAATCATATTTATATAAGAAAATAACATTTTTATAGAAAAGAACAATTCTAACTTTTTTGTAATAGAACATGTTGACGTCAAAAGTTGGTTACTAGTGACGATCAACCCCCAATCGCGTGATCAACACACAAATAAAGATTAAAAATGCTATAAAAAGTAAAAGAACGGGGAGCACACACAGAATTTTTATAGTGGTTTGGCAAAGACGATGCCTACGTCCACTTTATATATTATTTCCCTTTTTTTAATTACAAGTACAATGTCTTTTCTGTTTGAAGAAGAGAAAGAAAATGACTGTCTTCCCTTCTTCTTTTTTAGAGAGATTGAAGTTATGGAGAAGCGTAGAGATGAAAAGCTTGGAGAAAGCCGTCTGGCCAAAATTCCTCTTTCCTCATTAAGCTTAGGGGTATTTGTAGGTGGAGAATGCAGCTTGGGTTGTTGCGGTATGGTCCGGCTATTTCGAGAAAACCTGGACACGTGGAATCCATCTATTGGCTTGAATTGCGGCTGAAGGACTGATTCCACTATTCATAAATAGTATCCTCGGATGTTGTTGCTGACATGGCATCCATGGAGTGTTTTATTAGAAGTGGAGCTTTATCGGTATATGGTTTGACCGCCTTTATTGCCTTGAAAGTCGGGATATTATTTGGACTAGTTCTATAGAAATCTTCCACGCTGGCCCGAGATAATCAGTCGGCGAGGTCTTTCTGGAGGCGGAAAACTCGGTCGTCCTGGTGAGCGATTCTTCCGGAAATGCACAGTCAATCTGACCGAGTTAGACTTGGGCCAATGTGCCATTTTTTTAGGTTGCGCCCCTGTTGGGCCTCCTGAAGCGTGACTTGCATATGATTTGCGCGTTTGGACTTCGGTCATGTTCGTTGAGACTCTTGCCAAAAAGAGGGTTAACACTTTGCCCCTCAGAATACATCTTTATCGACAGAGGGAGGTGTGTTCTGAAATCCGAACCAAAGCACAAACGCTCGAGCTGCTATGGTCATGCCAGACCATATTGAGGCCAAAAAACCGACAGTCCGATGTTGTATTAAGGCCGGAAACCCAACGACCATGCCAGGTCATATTAAGGCCAGAAAACCTACAACCATCGGGAACCGTATTAAGGCCGAGATGATGATTGCCATTTGTACGAGAGTTGGTTCCTGCAAATACAAAACAAACTATCCTCATTTCGGAGGAGGGCAATGGGTCGAGCATTTTTCCTACTTGGCTTTTAGATGGTGGGGAGCATCAACCTTACTCGGCTTAGTGGCGAGCATAAACCATGCTCGGCTTAGGGGCGAGCATAAACCATGCTCAACTTAGAGAGGGCGAGTATTAACCATACTCGGCTTAGGGGTGAGCATAAACCATGCTCAGCTTAGAGAGGGCGAGTATTAACCATACTCTGCTTAGGGCCGAGCATAAACCATGCTCGGCTTAGAGAGGGTGAGTATTAACCATACTCGGCTTAGGGGCGAGCATAAACCATGCTCAGCTTAGGGCAAGTGTTTCTTATGCTCGAATCATGCTAGGTTGGTTAGTTTAGCGAGCTATGCATGCTCGTGGTGTTAAGAGGAGAGAGTTGTCCATACTCGTACGTAGAAAATATGACCTCACTCACTTGAAGGAGTAGGTGTTTGAAATGGTGGTGGGCTTTCGCACTGACCACACAAAACAGGAGGGCGAGCATTATCCATGCTTGGCTTAAAGATTTCACAACATGATCTACTTTTACAAAAAGTAAAATTCGTAACTGCTAAGCAACTAAAGAAAAGAAATTCTACGAGGACAGCGATTGATTACAGAGCATTCTCAAGTGCTAAAATCAAGGCGTCCTTGTTATTGAAAGAAACACATCGAAAGAAAAGATAAAAAATCTAATTAATGATAATGCCGCGAGTGCTAGACTCAGGGTCCTTTCCGTTTCTGGGAGCTCGCGGACCAGTCTGAGGAGCTTAAGCAGAGGGTCGCGGCGACATGGCCGAGGCGCGATCTTTGACATATTCAGCGAGTTCCCCTTTTTTGACTCGTCCTTCAATGAGATCGCGCAGATGTCGGCAATCATTTGTGTTATGTCCAGCTACATTGTGGAATATACAATGCTTGGCAGAATCGAGTTCCATCTGGGTCGGTTCTCGTCGAGGTGGTCTTGGAGTAGGCAAGGACTCGCGTATATAGAGGTAGATATCGAGCAAAGAAGAATTGAGCTTGGTGTATCGATAATATTTGTTTTCATTTCGAGGTCGCACATTGTGTTCATCCTTTTCCGGGGCCTTTCCTCTTCCTTTATTCTGGCCATTTCCATTGAGTGGACCTTGTTGTTTGGATACTAAAACTTCAAGGCTGGCATCCTCTTGTCGGAGGAATCTCTCGGCCTCGAAGTAAAAATCATCTATATCTTTGGGGGGATATCTAGTTAAGGAGTTTGAGAAATCTGATCTCTTCTGAACTCCCGCAATGGCTGCCATCAGCACCATCGATGGCTCGAGCCGATCGACAGATGCTACAGCTGCATTGAATCTTTCGAGAAAGGATCTTAACGTCTCTCCAGATCGCTGCTTGATGGTAGATTAAAACATGATACTTTTCGGTCAAGAGATATGCACTCGAAACTGTTCGATGAAGCGGGTGACCAGAGTATTCCAGCTTCTGATCGACTCCGTTGTTAGCTACCGAAACCACATACCGGCTATATCTGTGAGAAAGAGAGGAAAGAACTTAGCCATGAAGCTGGTCGATGCACCAAGCACTTCCATATGTCGCATGTATCGCATGAGGTGAACTGTCGGGTCAGTGCGACTGTTGTATGGCTCGATGGCTGGGAACCTGAAGTCTGTAGTATTTTGAGAATTTCTGATTTCTCTAGTGACGGGGCTGCGGTTGACATTGTCTATGTCTTGGTGCGAAGAGTTGCCCCGAGTGAAGCGTCAAACGATGCATGCAAGCTGGCTCCCATCTCCGCGGAGTCGTTGCCATGAACTTAGTCCTGCATCCTGAGAGGGTTTTGCACGAGGATCCAGCAAAAGCATGCTCGGAAGGGTGGCCGTTGGCTGGGCTCGACCTCTAAGATTTGAAAGAAGGTGTGAGGGAAGGTGAGATCGGGCGGGTGGTTCTGGGAAGAATGGCCCCTCTTGAACCTGATGAGTCGTGGGTCGAGCCATAGCTATAACAAATGGTCTGGGTTGATCCAGCATAGCAAGTGATGTTCGGAGGCCAGGGTTGCCCCCACTTGAAGCGAGGTTAGGAGGGTTTATGGTAGCGTTTTCTTCTGCTACGGTGAGGGCCGACATGGTAGGATGGCTTCCCTCGTTCGGAGGGAAGGTTACTCCAACTCTTCGTTGAAAAGGAAGAGTGGTTAGACTGGCCTGCGGCAAGATCCCGAGTTGTAATGGGAATGGCATTGATTCTGATGGACCCGGTGGGAGCTCGACCGATTCGATAGGTTGAGATATTCCAAAGAGTGGAGGCATATTTACCAGACGACCTAGATCTCGATCGCCTACCTCCTGAGGTTCTGTGGCCACAATCGTGCTGGTTGCTAGATGCAATACTCCTAGCTGGGCACGATCGGTTGGTGGGACCAAACCAGGATGAAATAAAGGCGTAGCTTGATCAATGGCCTGATTCCATGCAGACCGAAGATCGGTTGTTGCCCCAGCTTCGGTCGGTGGAGGAATTGATGTTGAAGCGTTCACTCCTGTTTCCAATCGACCGAGAAGGTGATCCATCAACTGCTGCTGTCATTCGAGGACTTTACCCTGAGATGTCATATGGTCTCTGAGTTCGACCATGATTTTATCCATGTCGTCCCGGGTAAGGAATCGAGACATGTCGTCATGAGAGGAAACTTCGTGATTTACTTCTGCAGCATCGGTATCGGCTGCATCGGCGTTTGCGGGACGAGAGGATGTTGCATCTTTCTTTCGTTTGTTTGCCATGACCTGAGATAAGCAGGAGCTCGATGGCGATGTCGGTGCGCTCCCCTTCCTGGCGCGCCAAAGTGTTGACGTCAAAAGTTGGTTACTAGTGACGATCAACCCCCAAACGCGTGTTCAACACACGAATAAAGATTAAAAATGCAATAAAAAGTAAAAGAACGGGGAGCACACACAGAATTTTTATAGTGGTTCGGCAAAGACGATGCCTATGTCCACTTTATATATTATTTCTCTTTTGTTAATTACAAGTACAATGTCGTTTCTGTTTGAAGAAGAGAAAGAAAATGACTGTCTTCCCTTCTTCTTTTTTAGAGAGATTGAAGTTATGGAGAAGCGTAGAGATGAAAAGCTTGGAGAAAGCCGTCTGGCCAAAAGTCCTCTTTCCTCTTTAAGCTTAGGGGTATTTATAGGTGGAGAATATAGCATGGATTGTTGCGGTATGGTCCAGCCTTTTCGGGAAACCCTGGACACGTGGAATCCATCTATTGGCTTGAATTGCGGTTGAAGGACTGATTCCACTGTTCATAAATAGTATCCTTGGAAGTTGTGGATGACGTCACATCCACGGAGAGTTTTATTAAAAGTAGAGCTTTATCCGTATATGGTTTGACCGCCTTTATTGCTTTGAAAGTCGGGATATTATTTGGACTAGTTTTGCAGAAATCTTCCATGCTGGCCCGAGATAATCGGTCGACGAGTTCTTTCTGGAGGCGGAAAACTCGGTCATCCTGTTGAGCAATTCTTCCAGTAATGCACAGTCATTCTGACTGAGTTGGACTTAGGCCGATGTGCCATTGTTTTAGGTTGCGCCCCTGCGGGGCCTCCCGAAGCGTGACTTGCATATGATTTGTGCATTTGGACTTCGGTCCTGTTCGTTGAGACCCTTGCCAAAAAGAGGGTTAACAGAACATTTTAATGTAAATGTAACATTCTAATGTAATGAAAATTTTCAATGTAAAGAACATTTTGAAATAAAGAATATTTTAAAATAAGATGTTCTAACAATAAAAATCATATTTTTATTGTATGTACAGAAAATAAAATAATCTTTTGTTGAATTACATTTTTATACAGCAAAAATGTCATCTTTAAAATGAAAATAAAATAACTATTTGTTGAATTATATTTTTATACATTAAAAATGTAATCCTTTACATGTTAGTGGAAATAGAAATAATCATTTGTTAAAGTATGATTTAGAATGTTAAAAATGAAACCTTTAACATGTTAGTGAAGTATAAAAATTATGATTTTGATGTCCGTCTTTGAATGGACACACAAATATAAAAATATGAAGTCGAGTAAGTAGAAAACGCCATTTTAACCCGAACGGGTTTATCGATCGATTTTATTCATTTTAATATGAATACCGAAAAGAAGTAATTTCAAAATATAATATTTTGAAAATATTATCATTTTTTATATGATAGAGGTATAGAATATTCAATTTTTATTTAAAATAAAAAATGAAGTTAAAACCGTTTTAGAACGAATTTATAAACGATTTATAAAATACGTTTAAATGGAAATCGATGAAATATATATGATATATATATTATATATATTTAATGGCCTGAATAGAACGCGCCGTGCAGAGACCGTTCGCGAATTTCGACCATTAACTTCAAAAAGGCGTAATGGGAGATTCGACCGTCGGATTCTTCTCAAACCGGTACCGTTGGGTTCGTATCAAAAAGATGTTCCAAATGAATATAAAAGATTTGAAATCTAATGGTTATATTTGGAGATATGTCCAAATCAATTTTAGAAAAGGTCGCTATGGATGCAGTTCGGTGGCCATTATTGGTAACCGACTGTACGGGCGATATCAAAATTAATAAAAATATGAAAAAATTATGTAAAATCACAATAAATGGTTTGGAAAGATTTTTGATGAAAAATTCCAATTTTATAAAGATAAAAATATATTTTTATCAAAACGAACTAGTTATTAACTAGAATAATAATTTAATTATTTTTAGAAATAAATAAATTAGACTTTGAAAATGGTTTTCAAAATAATGAGAATTTTTCCAATATTTATTTATATATATATTGGAATGGATTTGAATGGAAATTATCTTCGGAATATTTCGATATTGGATTCCGTGATTATACGGATATTGTTATGGGAATTTGGAAGATATATACATATCTTTATTCCCAAGACGATATTTGTTGTATTCAGAATTTGATATTGAATATAAGCCGATATAATTTCTATTCAGAGCCTTATATTCAATATCAAACGGGATTTTGGGTTTGTCGTGGACTGTGTCTTTAATAACACTGTTCTTAAACCCAATTTAGAAAAGAATAAATCTTTTAATTAAGATTTAGGAATTTTTTTATTAATTAACTAATATTTAATGGAAATTGGATAAAAGAATTGGATTTTTGGGTTTATCGCGAACGGTGTTTTAAATAACAATTGTTCTTTAACCCAATTAACCATGAAGAAAAAATTTGGAATTTATAAATTTTTATTAAGATTTAAATAGAAATTTTCGAAAATAAAGTTTTCCAATTTAATATATATTAAATTGGAATTTGGTAGAATTCGGTTTGGTAATAATCAAGATGAGCTCCTATGAGTGAAGACCGATACTATAGATGGAATTTAAAAGGCATTGCCGCTATTCCATTTATATTACTATTTTAATGTGGGAATTTATATCGATTATACACCATTATGATTTCCGTGAAGATTCCATAGTTAATGAAAGGAGATTTGGGTTTATCGTGAACAATGTTTTTAAAAGACATTAGTTATTTAACCCATTTAAAGATAACGTTAAATTCTTAAGCTTGAATAATCCTTAAGTAATGATTTTTGAGATTAAAAAGAATAAATTAAAAAGAATGTATCTTTGATAAAATTAATGGGATCCTTTCCCTAAGAACGTGAATATTTTATTAACAGAATATTCTGAACTGGAATGAGGCATAGGATGTGTTTTTATAGCAATTATTTATAAAGTATGCCAGTTATTCGCAAAGACCGAGTAAACCCATTCTGAATAATTGATGCGACGACTAACAGTCGAAGAGATTGAAGACGGCGCAAGACCGACGATCTTCACATCGAATGGATGAGTTGCTACTGATGCCTATGATTGGGGTAGCTACCTTGAAGGGGCTATAGTGGTAGCCGTCCGGACGTATTTGTTGATTGTTCGAATATGCGAGGGTCTCTCTTCCGTATTGGACATACGGGACGAGGAATAAGGTGCCTTCGGTTTCGTTCAGACCCAAAACGGACTTGTAAATGGATGGTATGTCTGATGATGTATTCCTTTATGCTGTATTCGTTGATCTCTGCTATATATATATATATATATATATATATATATATGTATATATATATATATTTCTGTTGGTGGCAGAGAATTTATTCTCTTGCTTAACACCCTTCTCTGAGACGTATGTGCTCAGAGGTTATATATATTGGCAGAAATCAATGGTATGGTATGGACTGATAATGTGGCATGCTAAGATGCTTGGATCAAGGCTTTTGTTGAAAAGCAGAGCTTTGTGGATGATGATCAAAGCACAACTTTATTTAGCATAGCTTTATGTACAACGTTACTTCGCGAGCCTCACACTCCGGTGTGATGGTGAACGATTTGTTTGATTAGTAGGTTTGACCAGTATACTTTATTTACATGTGGATTTGGTCGGCCGAGTTGTGCTGGGTGTGGTCGCTCCATACCTGGAGATTGGGATAGGTCATTTCAGCCGACCGAATCCCATGAGGATAGAACATACACTACAAGAAAACACTGAATTTACGTCAAAATTTAGAAGTGGAAATTTCCGTCGCTAATTTGGGACAGATTTCCGTGAGATCTACGAGAGATAGTTTTTCGTTTTTTCAATTTTTTGTCCTTTTTATTTATCACCGTCGCCATGTGTTATCCCTTGCTAATCCGCTGCAAAATGCGTCAATTTACCAACAAAAGATTTCTGTCATTATTTTCCGCTGTAAATGGAGACAGAATACCGATGGATATGTTTCGAAGGTATTTTGCAGCAGAATTCCAATGTATTTGCAATAGATATTTATGTTATTTTTGTAAAAGATGCTTTAATGTTATTTTTTTTATAATTATTAACATGTTTAATAATTAATAATTAATTACAAAAAATATATTAAGAGGTAATCTTTAATAATATATGATTAATAAGTAATGTTTAATAATTAAAAAGTAAAATTTATTGTCTAGTATCTAAAATTCAATAATTATAATTGATAATTATGTTTAATATTTATTAATTCAAAAAATAAAACTTTCGTATTTTCTAAAATAAAAATAAAATTTTGAAGTTTTCATAATTTCGAAATAAATATAATTTTTTTGTAAAATGTTCATAATTTTAAAATAAGAAATTTTATAAATATTAAAGAGTTCCGAAATTCAAAGAATGCAAACATTACCATACTAGTTATTATATCTATGCTCATTTACAAACTTTCACATACAATTATCTTCTCTCACACATAATAAGCATTGAATATGTTTTCAACTGTGATGAATAATTTATAATTACACATTGATTGTCATGTATTTTTTAGAAACTGTTTTTTCTTGAATATATTTTTAATAATCGATGGTCATGAGTTGGTTTTAACCATCTAATAATTAAAAGTACTATTATAACAAAGAATTAGTAATTAATTGATGGTGGTGAGTCAATCATACATTAAATCTCTTCCAGTTCGCCTGTCTCTATCTCTGTACACTTTAAAACCACCGTTTCTCTTTCAGTTCACCAAATCCTCTCTCACAAGCATCGCTTTCTAACCCAAATACTTCTACTTCTTCCAAAAGTCATGGAACAACCAAATGCAAACAATATTTAATAATTAGTACATGATATTTATTATCAATATTTTTTAATCATATTGTTATTCAGTACGAATAGTTTAATATTTCATAATTAAACTTGCAGTTTTTCAAATTTATTTTAAATACAAAATTTGAAATTTTCATCAGATACAAAAATAAAAAACTAACTGTTAAATTATAATTTTAAAAAAATTAAAATTTCAAAAAAACTTAATAACATATTATTTATACCTCATGTTTGATAATTTAAAATTAACTATCAGTAATTAATATCTAATGATTAATGTTAGTTATATGATAATTAATAATTTATATAATAATATATTATTATCTATACTATACTATATTATAATTACTGAGTTTGGTTTGCAAGGCCCAGCATTCTCAACTTATGTAAACCTCAACCGTCTCTTTCACATCTCTTTCTATCAGTACGCAACTCAGTTCTTTTCTTTTCCCTGTAAACCCTACCTATTCATGTTTTCTACCAATTCATGCTTTCGCCCCCGTCGCCGTGAACATCCCCAGATATCAATGTCATTTTCCTTCTCGCCTCTGCGTCTAAGCCGGATCTACTGCTAACACCATTCGTTTCTCCACCCAATCGATTGGCGACCGCGTTCGCTTCTCCATCCCCTTTGACTGCTGGTAGCGGGCAAGATTTCAAACCCCAAATTTATGTTGTTTTTTCCTATTTAAACGATTCCATTCCAACTGGTTGTAATTTGTTGTATAATTCAATTCTTTTCAAATATTATCCTTTTTTATTATTTCTTTGGTGTACATTTCTACTTCTTCCTGGTCTAAGACCATAACCAACAATCCGTTCTATTCACTTTTTCTCTTTCATACAACAAGCCACAACGCAACCAGCATTACAAAACTAGCCACAACCAGCCACAAACCACTTTAAAAATATATTATATAATACAAACAGTACAAAACAGCAAACACTCCTTCCATCCAATATTACCCCTTTTCACCGCAGCAAACAACGTTTGCATGCTTTTTTATTATTAAAAGTTTATAACAACAAAGTCTTTGCCGTTATAAATTTATAACGGTAAAGACTTTGCTGTTATAAATTAAAATGGCAAAGACTTCGCCGTTATAACCTCCAACCTTTATTCTGTCAACCAGCCACGAACTCATACGAAACTAGCCATGGGTGACTGAACAAACCATACCTGGTTGCTCCGTGGCTTGTTTAGTAACTGAACAGGCCATTGTTTGTTGTGCTCTAACTCTCGATTAATAAATTTGACCCCTTTTTTCCATAAGTTCTAACCATTATTATTAAATATTAATCTGCCTGAACAAGTCCAGACATACGTTCTGCTATATGCTTTAGACCAGTGATCTTATGTTAGGATTAACCTTTTTTAATGATTATATTGGAGTCATGGCTCAGTGAGTACGAATACGAAATAATATTGTAATTTAAAATGATTCTAATATTACATTCATTGTCAAAAGCACCCTAAACAGCATTGTTAAACATAAACAAATGATAACTTCAGTCAAAAAATTATTTTTCTTTCTAACAATAGTAAATGCTTACGAACAAATAGCAGTTTTTAAATCATATTATTGTTATCATCTTACGATCAATTTAACCCCAATAATTTGTCCATCGTCATATTATTGGTTAACAATTTGCCTTTGATATGCTGCCTTTAATCACAAAGGAGAATAGATGAATGTGCTAATTACTCAATTGGATAATGTTAAAATAAGCTATTTGCAACTAGTAGTCATATTTCTTCCTACAAGCAGTATATTTCTGTTATGAATTTATTATACTTCTCCTTTGTTAACTGGCCTTTTGTTCTGGTTACCAAAAGTACTCAAGACAGGCTCGACTCAACTCATCGCGTGAAGCCAAGGCCAAGGGCAAGATACTGGAAATCCAGGGGAAAGACCGAGGGGAATCGCGCCGATAAACCTCACCACATCTTCCCCAAAAACACACTTCGCACCTGCCAAGGTACGAAATTTCGTACCTCCAAGGTAAGAAATTTCGTAACTCGAAGGCACGAAATTTCATACCTTGAAGGTATGAAATTTCATACCTCAGAGGTACGAAATTTCGTAGCTCGAGGTGCGAAATTCCGCACCTACAGGTGCGAAATTTTGCACCTCACCCAGGTACGAATTTTCCGAGGCCGAAACTGGGAGGCGCGAATTTCCTGTAGATGGTCCCCATTTCTACCTACTCCCACCTAACCCTTACCTAACCACTTCCTATAAATACCCCACTACCTCACACTTAAAAGGGGAGAGATTCTTGGACTTTGAGACCTCGATAGTGCTTCATTAATGGCATCTCCTCTTTGAGGAAGAATTAGGAGAAAATTGTCCATTTTATTATTTCCTGCAAATATGACTATTTTGCATAATAGTCCACATATGTAATGAGAGGATCTCAACCTTGTAATCTTTCAAAGTGATTAATAAAATCTCTACACCTCTTCAAAGTGGACGTAGGCCTTCACTAAGGCCGAACCACTATAAATCTCTTGTGTCATTTACCGCTTATATTTTATTTCATGTTATATAATATGTCTTGTCTATGCGACCATATTATTAATTCCTAGTAATACGGAATCTTTGGTGTTTACGACAATTTTGGTCGTCAACATTTGGTGCTTTCACTGAGAAAACTCGGACATTACGTCTTTCTTGCATCTTACCATCTTGACTTCGACGAGCTTAAGGTTTCTTGCTCAACCTCCCGTCGGGCCCGCGTACGATGGTAAAAAAGTCAAAGAACGTAATAATCGGCTTGTCAGCCGCCGCCGAGGCCGGTCCATTAAATCCACCTCCACCGGCAAATATCCCGACAGCCAATGAAAATGAACCCCCAGTTGTGGACCCCGAAGCGCCCGTAACCCAGGCGCAAATCCGTACACTTAATGAAAGGTACGAGAGTACGGCGGTCGAGCTTAACCAAGCGCTAAGGATTAACATTGACCTTATGCGGCAACTCAACAAGAATCAGCGCGACGTCGCTCAACTACGACTAGCTCGTAACAACGCCCGACCTCGACCACTAACATCGGAAACTTACTCTTCCTAGACAGGGGGCCCGCACCAACGAAGGAGGTTTAGCCTCATCAACAACGTCGCCGTCCGAACAAACGCCCCCGACAACGGCAATTGCAATGGGTATGCCAACGGCAACAGTAACGGTGACCGTACCACCGTCACCTACAGCGGGGGCACCCAATATCGGGACCACTCTCGCTTAATCATCAATGACGGACCCGCTCCTACTAACCGACCTCCTCCTCGACAAGACCCAACGACCACCCGCCGAAGCAACGAACCAACTAATATGGCGGCCCAAACCTACCCTAAACAAGACCCGCTCGCCCCCGCCCCACTTCCATGGGCATGCGCAAATCCCATCATAGATGTCGAGGACTCGGAAGGCAATAGCCAGGACATCCACCATAGAAGACGTCCTCGAACTCCTGAACCTCGCCAAAACCAATTGGTTCCGATGGCGGATCCCTATCCAACCTACCTTCCCGACATAGTCCAAAGGATCATGAAAGAAATGCGATGGAATGTGCATGAACCATGGGAAGCGCACATTAGGCGCAACCCTTTCACTCGAAGAGTGAACCAAGCTGAATGGCCGCGACGTTTCAGCATGCCACAAATGCCGCTCTACGACGGCACCATCGATCCTTGTGCTTTCTTAAACTGTTATGAGTGGCAAATGGACTCGAGCAGAGGCGACGATCCCGTCAAATGCAAGTGCTTTCCGGTTTTCCTTTCAGAAACTGCCCTATTGTGGTTCTCTCGCCTCCCGATCAATTCCATCAACAACTTCGGCCAATTAGCCACACAATTAGTGAAGCAACTCCGAATGCACATCCCAACTCCGAAGAACGCCCTCTCTCTTTCCAACCTATACCAAGGGCCTGTAGAATCACTCAAAATCTACCTTTCTAGGTCCAACCAAGCCCTCGCCGAGGTCGAGGATCCAGACTAGCGCACTATACTGTTCAATTTACCTAAAGGCGTCCTCCTAACTTCAGAATTTGGGGGCATGGATCGACCGAAAGCAACCGTAGAGCCTCGACGACTTCTACGAGAAGGCGGGGCAGTTCTTGTGTCAAGAAGAAGCGAGGCGCAACCGCCTCATCGAGACCACTCGTCCGAGCATCCCTCGAGCGGGAACCGCCAACAACCAGCATAGGGGGCGAGAAGCAGGAGGCCTGTCTAACCCTAATACGGGGGCAACACCCCCCAGGAAAAGGCCGAACACTGGGTGTAAGGTGGACGGGGCACCAACCAGGTACAAGCAGATACGAGGAAGCCCGGCCCCTATCAATCTTACGAGACTTATACCCCGCTAAACGAGGATCCTGAGACTATCTATCTAGAGACGTGTAACACTCTACCATACAAGAAACCCCGAGTAAGAGAATCCACAAAATCCGAAAAGAGCTCGGGAAAATACTGCCGATATCATGACATGTATGGCCATAACACTAACGAGTGCCGCCAGCTGAAGGATGCAATCGAGAAACTCATCCGAGAAAAGCGGCTCGAGCAGTACGTCCAAGAGCCCTTTCCCTCTAAAACTGATCCAAAGCCCCCAGCATAGGCTCCTCAAACGGCCGCCAAGGCAGCCTCAGGACCGTCCAACGCAAGGCGGGGAATCGTGATCAATACCATTTGCGGTGGGCCAGGTCCCACGCATGACAACTTCCGAAAGATGGAGAAATATGTGGGCTCCATCAAGCATGCGATCCACGAGGCTTGCTCTGATCCCGACACTTCTATCCCATCTAAGCTCCGGAAGACTATGCGGGACGACATCACCTTCAACGGGAGGGATTCCACGGGGATCGAGATCCCAAATACCGATCCTTTGGTAATCACGCCCAAATTGGCTCTGCAACTGTTCGAAAAATATTAGTTGACTCAGGGAGCTCGGTCAACATTATCTTCAAACCCGCGTACGACCAAATGAAGTTAGAAGCAAGAGATCTCAAATCGTGCCGCTCCACGATCCACGGCTTCAATGGGGCATTCAGCTGTCCAGTCGGAGTCATCGACCTACCTGTCGAACTCGGTATAGGGGATCAGAGCCGGGTATGCCTCCTCACCTTCGTGGTTATCGACATCGCCTCGTCCTACAACGCCTTCCGTGGACGTCCATTCCTCACAGAGTTCCGTGTATGCCTATCACCATGGTCCCTCCTTATGAAATTTCCGACAGAAAATGGGATCGCGACAGTCAGAGGCGACCAAGTCAGCGCCAGGGAATGATGCGCGATTGAATGGAAGAATGCACACAACAGGGAAAAGGTTAAAGCAGTACCCGCCCCCTTTTGTGCCAAGACCGCCTCCGCATAGCAACCAGCGGTGTTTGGGCCATGGCTTAGACGCCACTCTTGTCTTTCCAACGACCTCGATCCAAGGAAAGACGAAGAACCTAAATGGGAGAGACCAACTCCCGTCGAGCTAACCATAGATGTGCCCGTCAGCCTTACCGACCAATCGCGCATGTTGAAGATAGGGTCGGACCTCCATCCGGCAATCATAGATGACCTCGTAGACTTCTTGAAGGCTAACCTAGAGGTATTCGCATGGACTCATTCTGACATGAAAGGCATAGATCCGGCAATCGCCTGCCATTCTATAAGCATAGATCTTACAGTGCCTCCAGTCAAACAAAAGCGCCGCTTCTTAGGACCTGACAGATCCAAGGCACTCGAAGAAGAGGTAGATCATCTCCTGAACATAAACTTCATTCGCGAAGCCGACTACCCCGAATGGGTATCTAATCCAGTCTTAGTGGAGAAGGCCAATGGTAAATGGCGAACATGTATCGACTTCTCGGATCTAAACAAAGCGTGTCCCAAGGACAGCTTCCCCCTCACGAAGATTGACCAACTGGTCGACTCAACCGCCGGGTACCAATTGCTGTCCTTCATGGACGCTTATCCCTGCAATCAAGATGATACTTCCTTCATCACCGACCGCGGGCTGTACTGCTACCGTGTCATGCCCTTCGGCCTCAAGAACGCTGGTGCCACTATCAGCGGATGGTTAATCGCCTCTTTAAGAATCAAATCGGGAGATCCATGGAGGTGTACGTGGACGACATGCTAGTCAAATCAAAAACATCAAGCAACTACGTCCACGACCTCTCCGAAATGTTTGATGTCCTCCGCCAATACGACATGAAACTTAACCCTCTAAAGTGCTCCTTTGGCGTCCCCTCGGGAAAGTTCCTGGGTTTCATCGTCAACGCGCAGGGCATCGAAGCTAATCCCGAGAAGATCCAGGCTATTCGGGACATTCGAGTCCCTGAAAACATCAAATACGTTCAAAGCAATCAGCTCAGCACTCATACGGCTTGAAGATCGCATTCAACGGCTCGTCTACTATACCAGTAAGCGATTGGCGGGGGCAGAGAAGAACTACCCAAAGCTCGAAAAGCTGGCATTCTGCTTACTCATCTCCTCCCGAAAACTCAGGCCCTACTTCCAGGCTCATAATATTATGGTCTTCACCGACCAACCGCTGCACCCAGTCCTACAACGACCTGAGGCATCCGGTCGATTGCTAAACTAGAGCATGGAACTCAGCCAGTTCGAAATTACATTCATCCCTCGTCGAGCCATCCTCAGACAAGCCCTCACCGACTTCATAGTAGAGTTTACCGCACCTGAAGAAGCTCCTACGGAGGATACTGAGGCTCCTTGCGACACATGGAAGATATTTGTGGACGGGTCCTCCAACGACAAGTGCTCGGGAGCCGGCGTCGTGTTCATCACTCCCGAGGGACGCTCCATACACTATGCACTGAAGCTAAATTTCCCCGCTACCAGCAACGATGTAGAATACGAAGCGCTGATAGCCGGACTGAGAATCGCTATCGAGCTCAAGTTGAAGATCATTCATATTTTCTCTGACTCACAGCTTGTCGTGCGTCAAGTGAAAGAGGTGTACCAGACCAAGGGGGAGTGGCTCGCCCTGTACCTAGCCCGAGTGCAAGACCTACTCGCTTACTTCGACCATTTCACTTTCACTCACATCCCGCGAGAGTAAAATGAGGGGGCCGATTCTTTGGCCTGATTAGCGAGTTCCAAGGACCCACAACTATTGGGCTTCGCACCCGTCGAGGTACTCAACTCCCCTAGCACCAAGCCAATGCCAACCGATACGACCATGAGCATCTGACCCGAGCCAGAATCGTGGATGACGCCAATCAGGGACTACCTACAACATGGGATCCTCCCACATAGCCGCAAAGAAAGGCGAGCGCTCACCCGCCAGTCAGCCCGCTATCTCCTTATGAATGGGACACTCTATCGATGAGGCTTCTACGTCCCCTTACTCAGGTGCGCAACCTCAGAGGAAGCCACCAAGATCCTAGTCAGCATACATGAGGGAGAGTGCGGTGACCACACCGGCGGGCAAACCTTGGCCAGGAAGATACTCCGACACGGCTACTACTGGCCCACACTTGAGCAAGATGCTACTGACTATGCCCGAAAATGCGACAAATGCCAACTCTTCTCGGAGATCCCGAGAGCCCCGCCAACAGAACTAACACAGATGACCAGCCATAGCCGTTTGCCATGTGGGGGATCGATATCATTGGGGCTCTTCCCATGGCCAGAGGTGGGGCATGGTACGCCGTGGTCGCCGTCGATTATTTTACCAAATGGGCCGAAGCAGAAGCTCTCGCCACCATCACTACCAAGAAAATGATCAATTTTGTGGTATGCAACATCATCACCCGATACAGAGTCCCTCAGGCCATCATTTCAGACAATGGCACCCAATTCGAGAGCGCAGAGTTCAAAACCTTCTATCAACGCCATGGCATTGAAAAGAGGTTCTCGACCGTACCATATCCCCAGGATAACGGACAAGTTAAGCCAGTTAACAAGGTCATCAAATCCATCATCAAGAAGCACCTCGAGAAGGCCGGGGGCATGTTGGCAGATGAACTTCGTTTAGCCCTTTGGGCCAACCGGACCACTCACAAGACAACAACCGGGCACACTCCCTTTGCCCTCTCCTACGGGTCTGAAGCCGTTGTCCCCATCAAGCTCGAACTTCAATCTCACCGAGTCACTTACTTCGATCCGAAGACAAACCAAGATTTACTTATGGTATCACTCGACTTGCTAGAAGAGAAAAGGAATGAAGCTGATCTACGAGCAGCGGCCCAACGACAACGAGTCGCCCGGTACTTCAACTCTCGAGTCCGCCACAAGGACCTCAACATCGGAGACCTCGTCCTAAAGCGGGTTTTCCCACCTCCAGCAGGCCTCGCTCCTCGCTGGGAAGGCCCGTACTCCATTACACGAAGGCTCAGTGACGGAACTTTCAAGCTAGCGACCGTGGACGGAGTCGAGCTACCAAGAGCTTGGAACAGCGAACATCTCCGCCGCTACTTTACATAATTTAGCACCTGGTTGTATACGCTTTTCAGCGATGTTTTGTTTTCCAGCAATTCAGAGCATTGTAAAGGCTATTCATGCCAAATGTTGTTAATGAAAATGATGTTCAGCTTCCTACTTCCTTATTCTATGTTTACTCCTCACGTAACATGTATGATCAATCCTAACAGCTCGTTTCCGTGTAAACCACCGACCGTGGTAGCGTCCTCCAGTGTGGAGGCTGACACCACCGCCCGGTCCGCGAGCCAACCTCGCAATCTATCCACATTGGCTACGAATGGCACCCCGAGCACGGAAGCCGGCAACGCTACTCGAGTCGCCGGCCCGCGGCGCGACCAAGTATAAATAACCTCTAACTCGAACCTAGGCCCAGCGCCGAGGCCGAGGATAAATCGTTCAAAACACCCAATAGCCAGACGGAGCGATACCAACTACTCCCGAACTACGGGTGTTGTCGAGCACTTGGCGCAGCACCAAGGCCGACCTTGAATCGTCACATCCTCGAAGCTCAAAAGGCTTAGGGGTAGCCCACGGCCATGGTCGGACCCTACGGGCTGATGACTCGGGCTTCTCTTTCCCGGCGAGCGATGACGCCGGCGGGCTCGCCTCAACCCGATGAACGACGGGAGAGCTGATACCGGACGGACTGCATAATGCGACTTCATATGCCTTCGTTACTCTTGAGGTTAACCCCGGGCAACCCAAGAAAAAACAGCAGGCGCTCTAGCCATGCTTCACAAACTACGGGTCTCCTGAGCTGAGGGAGATATACTAGAAGCCTGCGCACTATCTCACCCCTCTGGAACCACGATCCAGAGTGCGATACACTATACACCCCTTAGGACAACCACCCCAGGGTGCAGAACACACGATCACTTTTTTGTCAGGTGTAACGATAAGTACGTCTATGCAAGTACGGGACGCCCGAAAACAAAGAAAGAACATCCGAACATTTAACAACAAAACGTGATCTTTGCTAATTCACACTTCATTATAACACACACACACACACTACAACTCATTACATTACTAATATCTTTCTTTTTAATGACAGGGTGTACACGCACACCGTGCCTTGAAAAACCAAAAGCGAGGGCCGAACTCGCGTAAAGTAACGGCCTACACTACCAAAATAATCACTATGCTAGTACGTGAGCGACTAAACCTAACCATGCTTCTTCTTCTTCTTGCTTTTGTTTTTCTCTTTTGCAGATTCAGCGCTCGACGGATCATCCTTGGAGCGATGCCTTTTACCTCCAGGCCCCTCTCTTCCGCTCCAGCCCTTATGAGAGGTAACCGACTCATGCGAAGCTGGGAGACCTTTCCCATCTGCCCCATCACTGCTGGAAATCTCAGTGACATCAACAGGAGCATTAAGAGGCAAAGGCCTAGAGGCACCACTGGCAGCAAGACCAACCACCGCGACACTCGCTTCTAGACGACCTTCCCTTCCCTCTTAGCTTTTTCCTTAGCTTCCTTGGCAAGGCGACGATCAATGAGCTTCTGAGACCTGCGCTCCGTATCCCCAACCTTAGTCGACTTACGAGCTTTGATGGCCCTTCGCCGGGCTTCCTCATCAGCCACCTTTTCCTCTCCTCTTCCTCATCAACCCGCTCCAAGTTAGCAATAACGGCAACCTGCTCCGATATTTCCTCCCGGGTCTGAGTAATGGCCTCCCGCCTGGACACATCGCCCGGTCTCGTTTCCTCCCTCACCGGACCTCGGGCAGCCGCACTTATCCCCTCTACCTCATCACCATCATCAAGAAACCCCCATAAACACTCGGAGTCAACCTTATTCCCGAGTGGGTTTCAAGCTGATCTCCGCTCCTCCCAAGCTGCATCCCCTCAGGTCCCAACCTAGACTCAACCACTTGGGGGGTCAGGAAGGCGGGGTCCAATACCGCGGTCGATCCAGGAGTAGCTGCGCAAGGAAAACACGGCTTGTTAGTCCACAAACACAAAAACCACATACTCTTCTGGGATTCGGCATAAAGAAAATTTACCTTCGCCCAGTAAGGGCGTAGCAAGAACAGAAGGGGCACCCGGTGCCACGGGCAGTGTAACGCCAATCTCCCCCGGCTCTAACTGTTCACGACCATGCTCGGATGAAACTTGAGTCGGGGCAACATGGTCTTTCACGACAGTCGATCCAAGCACTTGCGGCCTGTAGGAGCTTCCTTCCACGAGTTCCACCACAACCAAAACACTGTCAAGAATAACTGATTTCCCCTTCTCGGCGTTAAGCCTCTCCAGCCTCTCTCGCTCTCTCTCTGCATCCTCAAGCAACAGCCTTCTACCCCCTCCCAACTTCTCACGCTCCTCCCCGATCAGGAGGTCGGTCATGAGCTGTTGATCATCCAGGGTCTCAACGCCTACCCCGCGCA
This sequence comes from Allium sativum, assembly GCA_030737875.1. Classification (NCBI taxonomy): domain Eukaryota; kingdom Viridiplantae; phylum Streptophyta; class Magnoliopsida; order Asparagales; family Amaryllidaceae; genus Allium; species Allium sativum. The sequence goes on along the minus strand of CM060923.1, from coordinate 413,493,936 downwards.
AAGAAGCCTCGTACGGGACCAATCTCTACTAGGTTCGTGCCAACACGTGGGAGTAATCAGGCATCCAAGAAATTTCCCGGAACTTCAGAACCTTAACCAGCATATCCTTGATATATCCCTCCATATCCAATTGTGCCTAGTACTCGACGTCGGCTAGTTCCTCTCTCAATCGCTCAGCCTCTCTATGGAGCTCCGCCTCCGACCCTTCTACAGAGCCTCTCACATCCCGATGACTGGCTTCAGCCTCCTCTTTCTCCTTCCTGGCCGCCTCGAGCTCTCTCTGCAAGCGGTCATTCTCTGCTAGTAAAGTTTTGTTCTCCTCCTGGAGCCCGAAGACCTTGGCGTTCTCTCGATCCAAGTCCATACAAGCCTGTCCACGTCGGCTTTCTCCTTCTTCAGAGTTGTATTCTGAGTGGTAAGGTCGGCTATAGTCACTGTATACATAGCGCGAGACTTGTCAGCCTCCTTCTTGAGCGTCTCGTACCCTCGCTTCAGTTCAGCTGACAAAACCACGAGATCCATGAGTCAATATCAACAGATATGTAAACCTAAAAGACTTCCAATAACCCGGAAGGAGAAGACCTACCAATCTCCGCATTCAAGTTATCGACGGAGGTTCTCTCAGCGTCAATGGTTATTTGACAATCCATGAGATGCATGTTCTTCTCCCTAATCAATTGTGACAGATCATGGCAATATCGAGTAAGCTCGTTAACCTGACCATACGCGGCTTGCACGTGTTCCCAAATCTCTGCAGAGGACCTCTCAAAAGGCGGACGAATATCGGGGAGGGATGGCAACTCATCAAAATAAAACCAAGGAAAAGGGTGTATCAAGAATACCCTCTTCTCCACAGGATAAAGCTCTCGAATTTGAGTTACTGTTAAAACCTGGGTCCTAATCATGGCCACTATATCTGGCCTGGGCAAGCAGAGGCTCCTTCCCCCTCAGAGTCTGGATAGGAGCCGATGGAGCGGGAGCGGGAACGGGCGGAGTCGAAGATGGCATGTGACTCGGTCCTCCTTGGTCAACCCTTGAGCCTCCCCTAGGCACCTGAGCTGGAGGAGGGGGAGGAGCGGTATAAGATTAAGGCCTGCACTGATAATGATCGCCGTGGCCATGACCCTGTGGAGGCGGAACATCGCCATACAAGCTAGTACCCTGTTTAAAGGAACCAAGAAAAGCACCATTGTGCCGGCGGCGGTCTCTGCGACCTCGTCCTCCACTTCCTCTGGCCATGTCACCTGTCATAGAAAAGAAGTGAAATCAGTCAACGATACACACTGGTACTTCTCTATGCAGCATGATGTGTGTAAGTGCATATCCTAAGTGCTCTCTCAACAGACCAGATTGTCCCTCGGTTGAAGGAGTTAGCCCTTCCGCGGCACGAGCTATATCCTCCATACTAGCCGCGCTCAGCCACAAAGACAAGTCCACAGGAACCGCGTCCAGACCGGCAAACTGATCCACTCTCTCAAGGGAGGCGGTAGCTTCAAGGGAATTTACAGGAGAGTGAGGAATATCCAGCACTTCTTCTCCCCCTCCCATCGGGGGGCAGACGGAAGCATCAGGAAGTCCTTCCTCCTGAGCAGCTATCTCCGTGCCACTGGCCTTGCTACCTCCAACACCCTCGTGGAATTTAACGGCCTTTTTCGGCCCAAGGTAGGAAGGGGGTGACTTCCTTTTTAAAGCAGAAGCGGTGGAGGTTCCCGCCATTCCCTCTCGCGACGCACCACTCGCCACAATAGGCCTAGGCGAGGCGGGTCCAGATAAAACATCCCGGAGTGGCGAAGACGATCCAGGTCTACCACAGTATTCGTCCCACGAGAGGCTTCATGAATGGTTAGGAGGGCGTCAAGGCATTGCCGGTACTCGTCACTAGTAGGTGCCTCAGGATTTCCTGCCATAATCAGAACAAAAATGTGAGACACGTAGCTCAACAAGGGTACCAAGATAAATTGAGTAAACTCACGTCCTCGTATCCACCTTCTCGCAAAGACGGGGGGACAACAGACAAAGAACCAATTGTGCTTGATTACAGACGGTCGGGGCCACGTTCCGACAACAGTCCTTCTGCCAGGAAACGCCTCCAAGAACCATTGAGAGAACGAGTCACCGACCGATCGCTGAAAATGGAAGAGGTACCAGATATCCTCTCCGGTAGGGTCCCGGCACAGAAACTCCTTGAAAAGAACACAGGTGCCCAAAAGCGCGGAGTAAGCACTCGGATGCAATTGTGAAGGGGCAATGCGGAAATATAGCAACATCTCCCATATAAAATCATTAGCCGGGGGCACGCACCCCACACTGCAAGCATGACGATTCCAGGCAGTAAGCCCCTCGGGTGGTGCATGGGCTTTTTCACCCGGTCCGGGGGCGCGGGCCTCCCCCTCCGGGATACCAAATCGTAGCGACATCTTGTTAACTTCCAAGTCATCCATACGTGATGGTACCGAATCGGGAGGACTGTCCAGGATAACCGCACTAGGTAGCATGTCAGGGGCCACTGGGGTAATCGGCTCGGCACCATTCATAATATCCACGTTCTCCATCTCCGAATACACTACCGGGGAATTCAGCCTTTCGACATTTCCTCCGTGTTCTGACACCTCAGGAAAACTCCCAACCTGTGAAGGAACCGATCCCTCAGTAGTCTCAGGCTCACTGCCCCCAGAGCTAGTGTTGTTCGTAGAGCCAGAAGAAGAATCAGAAGAATCAGACGATGGCGGGAAAGCCTCGGCTCCCAGGAATTTCCCACTTTATGATCTTGTTTGCATGGCTCACTATACTTCAACATACCAGTATTAGACGTCACAACAGAATAACCTGTACCCCTCGCATTGGTAAACACTAACAAGTGTGTGCAGTGCCGTGCAAAGAATGAAAATGCACACAGAAATGCTAAAGATCGTAATAGTTCAGTCAGAGTCCGGATATATGTTCTATCCTATGTGAAAGCTTCGAGTTCTTATCCAGAGAGTTATCGATGTCAACACTTAGTACATTCATGCAACCAGACAAGCAGTTAATAAGTCCAACGGCGGGGAGTTAGGAAGTTAAAGTCAAAGTCAAGGGCACCTAAGGACGATATCTGGTCAAGACGAAGCCCTCAGACTCGCCCTAGGGCACGAAGAATCGAGTGCGTAGAAGTCGGAAGCCCGAACCGGGGCACCTCAAAGCCCAATCCAGGGGTTCAAAAATGTCGGACCAAGGGGGTTCGAAAATTCGAACCATGACGGTTTGAAATCTCGAGCCTGGGCAGTTCGACATCTCGAACCAAAGGACTCGGACTTCCAAACCCCAATGGCTCGAAATTTCGAACCATCACGGTTCGAAAATTCGAGTCCCGAGGGCTAGTATTCGGACCAGGAAGTCTCGAGACCTCGAACCATAGGTTCGAACTCTCGAACCCCTCGGATTTCGAAAACTTCGAACCCAACTAGGCTCGAACCCACCAGGTTCGAATCCTCAAAACTCGCGCCTCGGGCTCGAAGCCTCGAGCCCCCTCCAGTAGTCGTACCTCGACCTCCCTTCTCCCTTCCCTCCATCGACCAAGTTCATTACCTAAAAAAGTCTTCTTTTTTGGTCAAAGCTCGAGGTTCGAAATTCTGATAATCACAACGCAAGATAGAAGAAAATGAGGGAGGGGCCTATTTATAATAAAAAGGGAAAATGCCCCTTCGTACTCCACCTAGGCACGAAATTTCGAGCCCAGAGGCTCGAAATTTCGAACCACTTCGGTTCGAAATTTCGAATCTCCCAGCCCGATATTTCGAGCCGCCAGAACTCGGGGATCCGAAGCCCTGTGGTTCGAAATTTCTAACCCCCAAGGGTCGAAATTTTCGAACCTCAATAAAAAAATAAAGAGGAAGAAATTTTTTATGAAGACGACAACATGTTTCCTCCTGACCGTCGAACGCACGGACGCCTACAACACGTCAGTCGCCAGAAATACGCGATTCCGACGCAACACAAACACAAGGCAGTGCTAATACGACGGCAACTCACCCAAATAGGCGAGCCTGTTGACTAACATATTCTTTTCTATAACTTGCAGGATAGATCCGCAACTCAACTAGCCTCTCAACTTCCATTCCGAAGCACATCCTGTCAAGACAAGACGTACTTCGGGGGGCAATTGTTAACCGGCCTTTTGGTCCGGTTAACAAAAGTACTCAAGAAACGCTCGACTCAACTCATCGAATGAAGCCAAGGCCAAGGGCGAGATACGGGAAATCCAGGGGAAAGACCGAAGGGAATCGCGCCGACAAACCTCACCACATCTTCCCCAGAAACACACTTCACACCTGCCAAGGTGCGAAATTTCGTACCTCCAAGGTACGAAATTTCGTACCTCAGAGGTACGAAATTTCGTACCTCGAGGTGCGAAATTCCACACCTACCAGGTGCGAAATTTCGCACCTCACCTAGGTACGAATTTTCCAAGGCCGAAACTAGGAGGCGCGAATTTCTTGTAGATGGTCCCCATTTCTACCTACTCCCGCCTAATCCTTACATAACCAATTCCTATAAATACCACACTACCTCACACTTAAAAGGGGAGAGATTCTTGGACTTTGAGACCTCGATAGAGATTCATTAATGGCATCTCCTCTTTGAGGAAGAAGAAGGGCAAAATTGTCCATTTTATTATTTCTTACAAATATGACTATTTTACATAATAGTCCACATATGTAATGAGAGGATCTCAACCTTGTAATCTTTCAAAGTGATTAATAAAATCTCTACAGCTCTTCAAAGTGGACGTAGGCCTTCACTAAGGCCGAACCACTATAAATCTCTTGTGTCATTTACCGCTTATATTTTATTTCAAGTTATATGATATGTCTTGTCTATGTGACCATATTATTAATTCCTAGTAATACAGAATCTTTGGTGTTTACGACAATTTTGGTCGTCAACCTCTTTCAAATACATTTCTCATATCATTATATCTTATTCTCCATTATCATTTACATAAATTGAAATAGCATATATCGTGATTTGGGTTGGTTAGATTTTTAAATTTTGGATTAGAATCACAGCTATAGCAGATTTTAATGATGGATTAGAGTATCTATATATATTACAGTTATGTCTAACATTACATGTAATCTAGAGGCTGAATAATCTTCCCAGCTCAATCTGTTGCTATAATTATGCCCCTGTTGCTAAGTCTAAAGTGCTCAATGGTTCTGTGAAAGATTTGCCTTTGATAACATTGTCAGGTTTCTAAAACTGCTTGCCTCCCCCCTCTTATGCCGCTGTTATTGTTGATTTCAGATTTATAAATCCTTTTATTAACTCATGTTTGGTTTTTTTTCCTTTTACATCTATGCTTCTTCCGCACGAGGATACTTTCAGCTGTAGCTGAATTTCTTAGATATTGAAACATGGTATTTTATATACATATTTTCACAATATTTATTACGTTGCCGACTCTTAATTTGTCGTATAAGGGTGTTTTCAAATTTACTAAGAAGCATTAACAAGGCTATAATTTCCCAGATTTTTGCCCACTAAATTACCTCAGCATTGCATTGCTTATGAAATTGATATAAATGCTAGATAGTAAATTGCAATCATAACTTTTTAATCAGTGGTGCACTATAAATTATTTTATTGAATTAGTATTATGAATTTACGATGATAACGCTCTCTATAACATCCATGTAATGTAAATTTCAAGAAGGCATGTGATTATTTCCTATTTGTGAACTTGATGTTGATTTGCATTCACTTTTCTAATTATTTCTTACTGTCAATTATAATACCAACCAAATTTGGCTGCAAAATAGAAGGAAATCTTAAAGGATTTGAGATTTCCCTTGAATAACCTACGGTTATCTAAACAAATACAATTTTATTTGCATTAAGCTAGCACAGACTTGGTTAAAAATTAAGAGCGTATGTTTCATCAAATATAACTATTTTGCACAAGGTTCAATTTGTTATAGATTGTTAGCATTTTACATTATCTTATCGTCTTTTTAGTGTATTTAATGTTTTATTGTTACCATGATATCATATTGATATGCAATTTTTATGCATACTATGATTTAATTTCCCCTATCGTTAGGGAAACAAAGTTGGATTTTTCACTAGAGGAGTTATGACTGGAAGGACACATGCTATTTACAAAAGTTGGTTCCTTCCTATAACGTCAATTCCACTATTACTACATATATATTAGCAAAAAAAGAATACTTTCTTCTATAGGTCATTCAGACCATGGTGTTAATTATCCATGCAAAAGATAAATCACAAATAAGGAATGTATCAGGAATGTGAAATGAGTACCTAAACCTTCCTTAGGTTGATATTTCTGTAGTCTTGGTATAAAAACTTTCTACTCATATTTATACATTCTGCTAATTTTTGTGTATGTGTGTTTTTAACAAATTAATTGAGCCCTTAGTATTGTTATTATTATTACTATTATCAGGCACTAGCATTACACAACCAGCTCATTACATTCAATGATATCTTTCTTTCCATATAATAAATAAGAACCATTGCTTAGAACATTTTCATTTCATAATATTTGTTTTCTTAACAAATATAGTAATTAAATGTCAATCAAGTATATGTTATAACAAATTATTTTCCTTTGCATAGTTCATATACCTATAGCATTGGTACTATAAATCAAATGATATCGCTTTATTATGTCATAATAGTTATTACGTTACCGACTCTTAATTTGTGGTATAAGCGTGTTTATCAAATTTACTAAGAAGTAAGTATTAACAAGGCTGCAATATCCCTGATTTTTATCGACTAAATTACCTCAGCTTTGCACTGCTTGTGAAAGAGATAAATGTTAGACAATAAATTGCAATCGAACCTTTTTAATCAATGGTGCACTATAAAGTATTTTATTGAATTAATATAATGAATTTATGATGATAACGCTCTCTATAACATCAATGTAATGTAATTTTAAAGGCATGTGCTTTTGATGTTGATTTGCATTCACTTTTCTAATTATTTCTTACTGTCCATTACAATACCAACCAAATTTGGTTGCAAAATAGACGGAAATCTTAAAGGAATTGAGATTTCCCAAGTACAATCTGCGGTTATCTAAACAAATACAATTTTATTTGCATTAAGCTAGCACAAACATGATTAAAAAATGAAAGCGTATGTTTGTTCAAATATAATTAAATTTACCCGGGGGTATGGGGGCTTGGATTAGCGGACGGCTTTACTGTACCCTCCTTAGGAGTTTACCGGCCCGCCGAGTTCTCCTGGGTTTTAAAAAAAAAATTATAATTATGTTGCACAAGGTTCAATTCGTTATAGAATTTTAGCATTTTACATTATCTTTAGGGTAAAATTATCCATGTAGATAATTTCATTGAATTTGATCATTTGAAGAACAAAAATCTATATCTGTACTTATTTAGTGTTGTGCATATTTTTATAATTTTATGTTTGCTTTGTAACCAATAGTTGTGCTTATGTACAACAAATTTTAATTAGCTTTAATTTATTAATCATGCATTAAACGTTCATATGATATGCGGCGAGCGATTTTTTGCACATGTTTATAGACTTACCACATATTTAAGTGACAACAACAAACTATTTGTCAGATCCGATGAATTAAAATTAAGGCATACAAGCACCCAAATTTCATGTGCTTTGGCAGCTATATCTACATTTAATACCAGTTTTATGGATCAAGAAAACTATTCTTCATTTTAAAGGAAGATCGAAGGTTATTTTTATTCACATTCGATGTTTTTTCCCTCAAAGTTTTGAATGGTATTGGTATAAGATTCTTTATTGAGCGGTCTATGTACAATAATATATGAACATACTAGGTAATTTGACATAGACACTTGATGGATGAGATAATTTTATAGTGAATATACCAAATATGTTTATTAGACCTTTTTCCTTTGATGGTCACGAGTGAACTCTCACCACACATAGGTCGTCGTTTTTCCTTTCTTGCATCTGAATTTCATATGAAGGAACGAAATGCACAAGGTTAAAAAAAATAAACCTAATTTATTTTAGACAGCGGTCCTTCATTGTTTGGCCATTATTTATTATATTTTTGTTCTCTCCATCGATATGTTTGTGCTTTGAGACATTTTAATTTGAATGTGGCCAATTGAATGAATGTGTTAGGATCATGTGTCGTGGCATTATTTTTAAGTTTATCACATAGGAACTTGAAATTATTTACAATTTGAATTTTTAATTAGTGTCTGCTATGTTCACTTCAACAATAAGCTGTTTTTAGCTGTCTTAAGCCATGACAATCTTAAGAGATAAAATATGCCTCATATTGTGGATATAATAAGTAATAGGACTAGGAACATGTTTAGACAATGGAAACAGATAATAAATGCAAGAATTTAAATAGCATTGTGGATATTTCAAACCAAAATCGTACATGGGAACAAAATATCCATATAAATCAGTTAATGATGTTTAGGGATTACTAAGCCCCGAAATTTAGGACAGGTTTTGTAATACAATGTTAGAATATTATTTATCTAACTTTTGAAACACTATTTCACACTTTGCATGGCTTCTTTATTTCATATGGAATAATCATCAGTTCGAATGCATATGTATTTAAACTTATATTCTATACAAAATGAATTCATGTTCAACTTATTCATTGATTTTATGCATGCTTAGTAATGTACTGGTACCAAGTAAGGAATATTGAATGATGACCAATGCTGATAGTGTATTTTAGACCCATCAAATGAGTAAAATGTGTTGCACTTCATCATTTAGAATGATCGATATCAAGTTAGTGGAATATGTCCTATAGATCACCCGTTCATTGGTTGCGTTAAAAATAAGTTTCATGATACTTTTGCATATACTATATATTCGCCTTTGAGTGTACCATGCAATGTATGTATATTCTCATATGTTATTTAGGTAATTATATCGGTATTTGTAATTTCTTTTGCTTTGATTTTCTTTTTTCTACTTGCTTCTTTTGTTGGTTGATTGATATTTATTTCAAGAAGATGTTTACTAGACAACAAATAGTGTTCTCTAAGGTGACGTTCAAATCTTTATGCTATAATGCATTTGGTTAAGGAAAATAAACGCTGAATGCATGTTTATCTATTTCATGTAATTGGATCAGTGATTGTCAGCTTTTCCAACTGCAAACCTATGTTTATTATACGTTGTCAAGTTGGACCGGCTTCTATAACTACAAACCAACGTTTACTCTAGATTGACCCAATCACCCACCACTAGACATTAGACAGGTTTGAAGCTGCCAACTTTGGAATATTTACAGGCTAAACATTTGAGATCATTCCTAATCTTTGGCAGTTAAACCATAACAACCTCAGAAGACTATTTATTCATGGTGCCCTACAACATGCTAGATTCTTTGCATGCAATAAATTATACTAGAAGATATATTAGTGTCGAATACTTGAAACAAGATAATTCATTATGGTTCTACTACCTTATCATGGTAGACTTATTATATGTTCTTTTGGGCTGTAGTTCATGTATACTTTCAGTACTTACATGTAAGGAATTGTAGCGTTTTTGCAGTTTTGATATATTATAGTATGTTGTTTGAATTTATGTAAGTAGTGGGAACTGAATATTGTATATGTACTTGAACAGAAGCTTAATACAAGGACCTACACTGAAGCAGGTGGATTTGACAAGCTCTGTAAATTAATGTCTGGAAAGGTTGGTTTGGCTTTGACTTGCATAAAGGAAAGGTTGTCCTAGAAGGTATCATTTTAGTTCGATTAACTTCTGCCTTTTCATCAGGTTTTGCTGATGTTTGATAGGATTTGTACGAGCTGATTTTTTGCCAGGTAATTTAATTTTCACATGACCTCAAATACTGATTTTTTTCCTGATTTTTAGTCCTAGAAGCTGATTTTTTGCTGATGTTTTATAGATAATAATTTATGATTCTAATAAATACTCCAGTCACTTAGTAGTATGTGTGGATCAGTTACCTCTTTAAATAATTGCTTTTCCATTTTGAAAAATAAACTAGCTTGGGTATTTACTCAGTTACTGCAACCTTATGTCATTCAACGTTCATGTTATGTCATGTTATGTCAAGTTTTCCTATTGTATGCCCAGTTTCTTGCTTATATTTACTTCATTTTTTGTAGCGCAGTCTAATTTATACATGACTGTAAGTTTGGTAAGATTATTTGCCTCACTAAACATTGTGCTTAAAAATAATCTATAATTGCTGATGCAGTTACTGTAAAAATATTAAAGTTACTTTAAGGGATCCACTCAACAGTCATGCTGACATTTTCATTTCATATATTAATTTCTACATGAGTTTGATCTACTTAGATATAATTCTATTTTATCCCATCCTTCGTAGTTTGTAGTGAGTTTACTCATACTTACAATTTAGATATTTGTAATTTTTTAATACGGCTCCACTATTTTTGTTTTATATCTTTTCAAAAAGCTTTAATTCTCTAGTGTTTGACTTCTACCGTAATTGTCATGCAATTTGAATGCTCATCTCTTGAAATTAATTGGCTTTCCAATCGATTATTTGTGCAAAACAAAACATTGCTATGTGTGAATCATCAATCTAAGGCTTCTATTTTTCAATGTGATAAGAATGCATAAGTTTTTACTAACTATTACTATGTTGTCTTTTTATATTTATCCTTTCCATTTTTTCTATCATTGAACAATTTTTGTAACTAATTATTTATGATATTCTTATACATGTACTAAAATTTAGATATCTGAAATGTATCATATTTGTAGATACACATAGTATGCAACAAATTTTTGGAAGGGTACGGGATTTTAAATAGAAAAACAAATTTCAGCTTATTTCAAAAATCCCTCATCTTTGATTTTGTGTATCCAAATCACTTCTCAGTTCTCACTCTAAAAGCGTCCTTTTACAATGATGCTTTAACAGTTGAATAAACATGTTGCATCTTTGTAAACTATTTATATCCCCATTTCATGTTTTGAAAAGCAATTACAATAACATAATATTAAAGTAAAGGCATCTAAATCACTATGGTCAGTACAGTTTTTTAACCTCTGTGCCCATGCATTTATACCAACTTGAGTGTACTTGCTATTTTGATAATTCTGTTCAGAAGTTAAGGTTTTAGTTTTTGATATTTAAGTCTAATTTGATTGTTTGACCTATGCACTTTATTATAGCGTTGTGAAAATGTTAATAAAGAATTGTAATGCGAAAAACAGGAGATGGGACCCAAAGTGTACGTTTCTTGATTTGGTTTTGTTCTACATAGACACGAAGAGTGAAAAGCAGAATCCTTCAAAAAAAGAAAGAGGTATCACATTTTTACCCAATCCTTCAATAGTGAACTATTCATTTTCTTCTATGCCCAAAGGCTCGATGAGGAATAAGCAAGATGGGGAGAGCATTGAAGTACAAATGACAAAGATGATCGCAAAGCTTTAGGGGCTGTGATAGAGTTTTGCGTTTGTCATCATCGTCTTCGTAGATTGGTTAGATATGTTAAGACTTATTTTAGTGTAAATAGAATGTTATGTGGAATTCGTACGACATTGTATGTGTTTGTATATTGGATAATGTTAGCACCAGCTAAATAGTTTTGTTGGTTTTGTTGATCATAATTAAACTTCGTGTATGAATTAATGAAGGATTATGGATGTTCTTTTTGGTATATGATTATGAGTGTTCATTTCAGTTCAAAATTTATATCGTTGGCAAATTTAACTTTGCTTTTTTGATGTGTTATGTATTTCAGCGTTCACAATTGGATGATATTAGCTATATATATATATATATATATATATATATATATATATAGGCAGATCAGAAGGGGAATAACAACGGATTACCGACTAATGATGTTAGATGAAATGTTCATATAAAAAAAATACGTCACTAATTCTTAAGGGTTTACCGATAAATTATCGACAAAAATATTTTAAATAAAATATATTTCGTCGCAAATCCCTTGCTAATTAGCAAGGGATTACTGACGGATATTTATAAATAATAATTTCTCAAAAATACATATCCGTCGGTAGAACATCGATAAATAAATTTTAAAATAATTTAAAATTAAAATTTTATATTGAGGGAAATGACGGAAAATGGTCGGAGAACTCATGCTAAAATACGTCGCTAAAATTTGACACGAATACCGTCTTGAAATTTACCGACCACTCAGTTCCGCAGGTAATCTGTTGCTAATGCGTATTCAGCGACTTATTACCAGCAGATTACGCCGCTGCAAAATCAGTTTTTTCTTGTAGTGATATTGATGATCATCCAAAGTGCGTAGTATATGTATTACTGTGTTTTCTCTTGCCGAGACGTAAGCCTTGGAGATGCATCCGTGATAGATCTTTCGAATCTGCAGGCATCATGATGGAAACCCAATTTTCAAATACGAGCTTTAGGTTTTGGTTGTACACCTATAATGTGACATAATATATTATGCCGCTTACTTGATATATTATGACATCTATGATTAATACATTTACTATCGAAATTGATTTCTACACTATGCACTTGTAGTAATATTGAAAGAGAAATTTCGCGTATCAAGCATGTTTGTCAATTATAAGGTAAAACTCTATACTCCGACTTGCATTGCATTGTGTGATAGGACCTGAGTCTTATAATAGTTTCATTTTTCCAAAAAGCTTTGCGGTGTTTATTTTTGGTATTCTTGGGGTTAAAACCGTTGCGTGTAATACGGTGTGGTCCCTTAATTTACCTAACTTTAAAATCAGATTAATAACTGTTTTGAGTTCTCATACTAGTCCCATGACTGACCTGGAGTTTATTGTTTTAACCTAAACTCTGGGTGCCATAATTTCCACACGGGCAGTTAGTAGTTTTGGTTTTGCAGATATTATGTTCACAGGATCCTGGCCTACAACTGAAGCGATATTCGGAAAGCTCTTTGCTCATGTATTTCTTTCAGTTGTATGTTGTATTATATTTCCTCTGCTATTTAAATGTAAGTTGAAACTCTGATATTATTTTCTGTTGTATAATTATTCATACTCTGAAATATTCTTGTACTCTAATGTAATTGTTGTAACAGCAATGAAATATTCTTCAGTTTTGTGTTCTGTTGTGTGTTGTTCTAAAAGCAATCCAGGCTTTCCTTTACGGGGAAGTTTGGGTCGTCACATTTGGTATTTATTTTATGAATGGCTAGGGATTCCCTTCGGCTTATGCAATGCTCCAGCATACTTCATAGATTTGATGAATAGAGTCTTCCGCAATGTTTTAAATGTTCTTTATATTTTTATACACAATGTTTTTTTATTTTTATAAACCATGTTCTTTTGATTTTTATAAACCATGTTCTTTAGATTTTTATAAACCATGTTCTTTTAAAATATTCTTATATAAAAGATATTCTGAATCGGAAAGCGACTCAATCATTTACCATATAACTTTGGTTATATGGATTTCATACATCATATGTAAATGACAACAAATGATAAATAATCATCAAACCATCCATTCAGCATCCAAAGTGAAGTTCACAATTGTGTGAGCATTAAAATGAAATAATAACGCTCATCGCAGCCTGTCAATCTATCGATTGACATACATATAAATATTGGGACTAGTGTATATCAATTATCATCCCAATACCCGTGTGGGGTTATCAGCCAACAATAGTTCATATAATTAAATAATTGGTTAATGAATTTAACCAATTTTAATACTGTTGACATATTGATGATAATGAACAAAACATGTTATTTTATTCCTAATGCCGTATAAAAATGTATTTGACTCATAAAATTTCCTTATACATTTCTAATGTCTAATAAAATGTAATTTATTTATATGACATTATTGCTGGTGACAAATGAAAAGATAATTTTCATTTTTCTTTATTTGTATGCCAATTTCTATTTTTAGTTTTAATAAATAAAGGAGATAATTTTATTTGTTTATATTTCCAATGTATAACTTAACACAATTTTTTATTTATTTTAAATGGCATTCAAACTTTAATGTATACATTGACACATTAAAATGTCACTTTTGCTTACATACAAATTCCATGGTGTGTTGTGACAATGTAAGTGATTCTTTATTTCACTTGCAAATTCTAATGTATGTTTGCAAATAAAGTTGATTCTTATATTTGCAATATAAATTGTATTTCAATAAAATGTATAAAAAGTGATACAGCCATTTTGCTGGCAATTCTATTTTATCAAAATGAACGTTTTTGTCGTAATGGAAACCTATTTAACAAAAATGCTATTTGTGGTTAACTTTTTATTTATCAAAAATTTGATTTTTGTTTTATTCCAAATCTAATTAACAAAAATGTGATTTTTGTTTTCAACTATCATATTTATAAAATGTAATTTTTGTTTCAACTAATCTATTTGGCCAAAAATGTTCGTTTTGACCAAAAACGTGTATTTTGATTCAACTCATCTATTTTGACAGAAGTATATATTTTGACAAAAATATATGGCTTGCTTTAACTAATCTATTTTGACAAAATGTATATTTTCATTCAACTACCCTATTTCAACAAATAATAAAGATAATGACTTTGTTTTGTTGACAAATTTATTTCAACAAAACAATAAGAATGATAACTTTGTTTTGTCGACAATTCTAATTCAACAAAACAATTGAAAGTGACATGTTTGCTTGTATTGTCGACAATTCTAATTCAACAAAACAAATGAAAGTAGCATATTTGTTTTGTCAGATCTAATTCGACAAAAATGATAATGTTTGTTTAAACCATTCTAATTTGACAAAAGTGACCAATTTGTTTTAATTATGATAATTAGACAAAAGCGACAAATTGGGTTTTAACTTCGAAAATTTGACAAAAGTGTCAATTTTGGTTTCTACTTTTCAATTTTAGTTCTAACTTTTATAATTTGATAAAAAGTGTATATTTTGTTCAACAATTCTAATTTGACGAAAATGCATGTTTTTATTTTAACTATACTAATTGACAAAAATGAATGTTTTGTTTAACTATTCTATATTGACAAAAATGAATTTTTTGTTTAACTACTCTTTTTATGACAATAGAACATATTTTTAATTTTACTCTTTTTGTTTTTGTTGAACAAAATGACAACAAAAATGAAATCTTTTATAATAGTCTTTTTATCCTATTCTTTTATTTCTAATCTTTTTATTTTAATCCTTTTTGACACAATGTTAAATTTGTTCCAATAACATGTTTTGACACAAATGATAAATTTTATTTCAATTACATGTTTTGACAAAAGAGTTATTTTTATTTCAACTAACATGTTTGACAAAAATGACCATTTTTATTTCATATAAAATGACAACAAAAATGATACTTTTAAATTTTCTATTTTTATTGCATATAAAATGACAATAAAAATGCAACTTTAAAATCTATTCTTTTCCTTACAAACAAAATGACAATAAAAATATTTCTTTTGTATCCATTCTTTTTATTGTCACTATCTTGACAATAAAAAGGTTATTTTCTAAATCTATCCTTTTTATTGTAACTAAATTTACAATAAAAATATATCCTCCTAGTTTACTCTTTTCATAATAATCTAAAGTGGCAATAAAAATGAAGCATTAAAATCTCCTCTTTTTATTTCATATAAAATTACAATAAAAATGCATCTCTAAAATCTATACTTTCTATTGTCTCTAATTTGACAATAAAAATGTTTCTTTATAATCTATACTTTTTATTGTCTAAATTTTTGATAATAGAAATATTTCCGTTAAATCTAATTTCCTAATTAACATAAATGTTAATTACCACCATTTAATAAAAGAATAATAGTATTATTTGAATCTAATTTTATAATTAACATGAGTGTAACGACCCGAATTTTTGGTTGATTAATTTTAAATATTTAATATGGTTTTAAATATATAGTTGATAATACAAATTCATTTTTATATTGAGTTATCGATTTAAT
Organism: Allium sativum; assembly: GCA_030737875.1. Lineage (NCBI taxonomy): Eukaryota > Viridiplantae > Streptophyta > Magnoliopsida > Asparagales > Amaryllidaceae > Allium > Allium sativum. The sequence goes on along the minus strand of CM060923.1, from coordinate 413,477,997 downwards.
AATCGAATATAATTTAATTTAGAATATATCGAATTATTGTAATTCAAAATATAATTGAAATCGAAGTTAAAAACTGAATCAAAATGATTCAGATGGTAAGTAGGAATTCTATTTGAATATATACGATAATAATAGTAATTTATTATCGAGAAATTTTCGTTTGAATTTAAATTATATTATATAAATTTATTATGGTTACTTTATATATATATACACACGTTCAAATTTAATTTCAGAATGTATTTTGTTAAGCACAGAACCCCGTTATTACATTGAAAATGTCGGTCGGTACGTTAAAATAGCGGTCCATGATTTCATGTTATGTACCCCAGGATATTTGTAACGGATAAGAACGAAATCGAATCGAATATCAAATCGATATCTATTTAAAAAGGATAAAAATCTCTTTATTTCAAATCGCATTAAATAGAAATCAAATCGTGATTTATTACATTGTACCTTCTACCTTATATTCCTTAACGGTGAAGTATTCTCCTCCTATAAATCGCGATACCCGTTCCTTTCTTTCTCTCTACATTTCGTTTTCCTGAAATACATTTGAAGGCCTCAAATGTGATGAAAAGGCTGCTCCAAAAATCAAATGAATACGAACCTCTTCTTTTGCTTTTCTCAAATACAGCGAGAGGGAAAAACTCGCGATAGCCATAAAATCGCTTCCCAAAAATCTGTCATGGCACCCGTAACCCCCAAAACCGGAACTTTCGTCATTCTTTGAAGAATCCAAATCAAAGCTTCAGTGTGATTAAAAATGGCCGACCTCGATTAATAGAAAAAAGAAAAAAAGATGAAGGGGATTTCGATCAACTTCCTCCTAATCTTGTGCGATGCCTAGTGGGTTATTCGAACTCAAACATTTCGAGTTAGGGCAGGGATTCATCGTTGACGTGAGGATGTCTTGGTGCTCAGAAGGGTGAGGCGAACTGGTTGCCGAAGTCTGGTGCTCCAGCTTTTCATCTCGTTGTCTCGACTCTAGCGCGAACGACTTTGGTAAAGACGAATTCGAACATCGCGTTTTGGGGATTTTCGAGATTCTAGGCATAAATTCATGATTTGGTGGTAGGTTCGGAATCAGGGAGAGAAGAAGATTTGGAAGTGAAGGTATTGGGAAAGTCTGTACAAAAATACTTCGCATGAAGTCAGTGATGGGATTCAGGGTTTTTCCCGTTTGTTGCGTTGATGATGGTGAACACTAGTGGAAAAGGATGGATGCGTGTGCAGTTGTCGAGGTAGAGATTTCAAGAGTCAGGTGCTTGTTTGTTCGAAATCACGATTCGGGCTAGGAAGAACTAAAGTAGAGAAATCAAATTTTTAGAAGGTAAAATTTTAAGTTAATTTGGTTTGTATATAAATTAAAACTAAGATTAATACAGTATTGGAAAAGGAATGTTGTTTTTTGCAAATATGAAATTTATTTCAAGTTAGGTAATTAACTTAGTTATTTTAATTAGTGTGAAATAAATAAGAATTTAAATGCAAGGAAATTATTTTACATAATTGGAATTTGATTGATGTAAATTAGTTTACCTAATTAGTCCATCTAAAGGAAATTAGTTATAAGGAATAAAATTTGTAGGCTAATAGTTTAGTAATTGCAACAACCCGGAAATCTGAGCCAATTTAAAATTTTTATTTTGGCAATTTTAACGAATTTTGAATATTTAAAATGGATTATTTTAAATAATAACGACGAAAAACTTATTTTGAATGGAATTCGAACGTATATATTTATATAGATCATCGTTAGAATATAAATATTTATTTTAAATCATAAAAGGAATTGAAAATGGCGCGGTAGTTCGAAAATTCGATTTCAAAGTTCAAATGAATGTACAGGATTCAAAATAAATCGGATTTTAGTGAAACCAAAAATATTTGAATCTATTTGAGAATATCTTTCCAAAGAATCCGAAAAACTGAAATTTCATAGCGGGGATAAAAAGTTACGCCCAGTTGAAAATTCAGAATAGTCGCTGCGGAATTTTGGCCCTTAAAAATAGCAATTTTGCAAACGACCTCGGTTTTCGACAAAACCACTTTTGTTGGATCCGGAACGTCAAGTTATTGCTAGATTCCAAAATTCATAATTTTTTGAATCAATATATGAGCGTGGCACAGGAAAACGTGTTTTGACAGTTTTATTCAATTTCGATCGACCAGAAAATGGCCATTTTTCAAACTGTCTCAGAATTTGACGAAATTAGTTTTGTTAGGACCGTATCATCAATACGAAGCTAGGAATATTTTTTCTGGAGTTTTTAAAGTTAGTATGGGGCCTCGGTAAATTGAAATGTACGTTCAAAATTGAATAAAAAGATTTATATTTTGATTTTGACGGAAACTGATCGAAATAGTCGAATTGGCTTACGGGACATATTCCGTTGTGTCCGGAATGAGGGTATTTAGCTAAGTGCGACAGTCGTTGGGGCTCGTTTGTGGTTCGAATGAAAAGTTAACCTTTTGGATAATTAAAATAAATAAATAAATAATTATATAAGCTCCCCCTTCTTTCTCTCTCTCCTCACTCCAGATCCAACGCAGAGAAAAAAAGAAAAGAAAGAGGAACATACGCACGACCACCGCACTCCAGCCCCCCCTTCACTGCCACCACCGCTCCCTCCTCCTCCTTTGCTCCTCCTCCTCCCCTTCTCCTCCTCCTCTTCCTTCTCTCCTCTTTCTCTCTTCAAATTGAAAACCCTAAAACCCAAAATGAACCAAACCGCCACATGAGCACCACCTGCGCCGCCTCCCTCTCTGGCCAGCAAACCCCGACTCCGGCGCCCGTCTCAATCCTAACTCCGAACAGTGAGTTTTTATTTAATTATTTTTATTTTAATTAGTTTTAAAAAATCAGTTTTTTTATGAAAAGCAATATAGGAAAAATCAATTTTTTTTATGAAAAGCAATATAGGAAAAATCAGTTTTTTTATGAAAAGCAATATAGGAAAAATCAGTTTTTTGTTGAAAAGCAATATAGGAAAAATCAGTTTTTTTTATGAAAAGCAATGTAGAAAAAAGAAAAAAATCAGTTTTTTTAAGGAATAGCAATATAAAAATATTATTTTTACATATGTAGAAGCATAAAAAAATTTTGATTTTTATTTATATGGTAGCATATTAAAAATATGATTTTTATTTGGAAAAAGTCATAGGAGAAAATATGATTTTTTTTATTTATATGAAAGTTTTGATTTTTATATGTATGAAGTAGCGATAAAAATTCGACTTTTATCTATATGAAGTAGCGATAAAAATTCGATTTTTAAATATGTAAAGTAGCGATAAAAATATGATTTTTATATATGTAGCAGCGTTGTTAAAAATCTAATTTTTACACAAATGCGTGAAAAAGATTGTGCTGGAATCAAAACAGCGAATCTGAGCGACAACGAAGAATGACGGAGTGAAAACCCAAGGTGAGAACTCCTCACTATAATTTCGTTTACAGTTATTTATTTTATAACTGCGAATATAAACCGCTTCCCGTCGTCCACAGACCATGGGCGACTTGGTTGATTGGTTGTGTGTTTGGATTGATTTGTTTGTGTGAATTTGCTTTGTGATGTGAAATGAAGTATATAAAAATACTCATGTGTTGAATAAATTCTTTGAACGATAAAAATAATATTTTTATCATGTATGTGAAGTGTTAAAATACTCATGTGTTGAATAAATTCTTTGAACGATAAAAATAATATTTTATTATGTATATGAAGTGTTAAAAATATTCATGAGTGGAAATATATTATTGTTCGTCAAAAAAAATCATTTTTATCATGTATGTGAAGTGTTAAAAATACTCAGGTGTTGAATAAATTCTTTGAACGACAAAAATAATATTTTTATCATGTACGTGAAGTGTTAAAATACTCATGTGTTGAATAAATTCTTTGAACGATAAAAATAATATTTTATCATTTATATGAAGTGCTAAAAATAGTTATGAGTGGAAATATATTTTTGCTCGTCAAAAATATCATTTTTATCGTGTATGGGAAGTAATAAAAATAGTCATACGTTGAAATGAATTCTAGTTTGCTAAAAATAACATTTTTAACGTGTATACGAGCTATTAACAAAGTCATACCTTGAAATAAATATTAGTTCGCTAAAATTATCACTTTTAGCGTATATATGGTATATATAAAATTGTCATATGATGGAAATATTATTAGTTCGCTAATAATATTATTTTTGGCTTATATATAGGTTGTGTGAAATTATATATGCGTTGAATGAATATATAAAAGCGTCATATGAAAATGTATATATAGCCGTTGTATGAAAATATACATATACGATACATTGAACAGGTCATAGCAAGGAGGCTAAAGTAGAGGAATAAAATCGTATGCCCGACAAATAGTTACATATTTACGGTTTTGTTTGGGTATGATGATTTTATGAGCCGATTGGCTAGCTGCTTGGCTTTTTCGTTTTCTTTTGGATTGAAGAAGGCCATGGGAGGCTATATGAAATATCCCGAAGTCCCTGGTGCAGGGGAGGTTATGGCGAAATTTTTCGAAAATTTAGGGTGTTAGCCAAATTTTTGAAAAATTTGATAAGTTCTTAGAAACTGAAAAGTTGAAACACTTGAGCCAGAATATAAATTGCATTGAATTGAACTAAATTGAAATTGAATTGAAACCAAATAGAAATGAATGTAAAACGAATTTATAATGGAAAATTTCAATTTTGATTTGAATGTGAAACGGAAGTTGAATTGTTTTTGAAACGAATTTAAAATGATTTATAAAATTCATTTTAAATGGAAATTGACAAAATATATATTATATATGTAAATATAATGGCCTGAATAGAACGCGCCGCGCCGCGGCAGTTCGTGAATTTCGACCATTGACTTCGAACGGACATTACGGGAGATCCGACCGTCGGATTCTCCTGAAACCGAAACCGTTGGGTTCGTATCGAAATGTGCTTTCTAACAAATACAAGAAATTAGAAATCTAACGGTTGGAATTGGAAATATGTCCAAATCAAATTTGGGAAATGTCGCTGTAAGTGCAGTTCGATGACCGTTTATGGAAATCGACTGTACGGGCCTTGATAGAATTATTAAACATATCAATAATTTGTGTAAAATCATAATAAATGATTTGGAAAGAATTGGGCTGAAATATCGCATATTTGAAAAGATAAAAATATATTTTTATCGAAATGAACTAGTTATTAACTAGAAAAATAATCCTATATTTTTAAATAAATAAAATGGATTGAGATGTGGTTTTAAAATTACCAGAATTTCCAGTATATGAATTGGAATGGATTTGAATCGAAATTATCTTCGGAACATTTCGATATTTGATTCCGTGATTATACGGATTTTGTAGGGGAATTTGGAAGATATATATATCGTTATTCCAATACGATATTTGTTGATTTCAGAATTTGATATTGAATATAAGCCGATATATTTTCTATTCAGAGCCTTGTATTTAATATCAAATTGGATTTAGGGTTTGTCGTGAACTGTGTTTAAGTGACATTAGTTCTTTAACCTGAGTAAAAGCAAGATTAATATCCAAAAAGTAGAACAATCAATATGAAATGATTTTAGAGATAAAACCAATTGGGGTTTGAATAAATCTTTAATTAGATTTGAATGAATGAATGGTGATTAAATTTACCAAAAAACGTGATGTGATTAATTTTTTTACTTAGTTGTTGTTATTTATTGTTACTGATTGATTGTTTGGATGGTGCTCGACCAGTTTATGAGCAGAATATGCTTTTACATTTAGCATTGGGTTGGGTAAAGATATCTGTGTGCTAACACCTTGTGAAACACTTCACGATTTGACGATAAGGTGTTTAGCGATGTTGTGTTGATTTCAAATTTAATGAATGATTGTGAAATGATATATTTTTCTTAAGTGAAAAGAAATGTATTCCTGATTTTGGATAGGGAATGTTATATTAAAATGTTTTATAAAACAGAAAGGATTTCGAGGCCTAAAACCCAATGATTTCGAAATGATTTGGAAATGTATTATGGTTTTACATTGTAGTTCATCACATATTTGATTAGTTGCTATTCATGATATATCTATTTGGTGGCGGAAAATTTATTCTCTTGCTTAACACCCTTCTTTGAGACGTACGAGCTCAAAGGTTATGTGATTAATAGTGACTGATCATATTTGTGAATTACTGATGTGAAGTACTATATTTTGAAAGTACTTGTGATTATTATGTTGTGAAATGATTTTCCCTACTTCGGGATATGAAATGATTTAGTATGTGGCTAAAGATTCGGGTAACCCTGTGACTAAAAGTATGGGTGAGAGGGCGGTGTACGCTCTCCATGTGTGGGAGGTGCATCGTCGGTGTAGCCTGCTCCTATGTGGGGTAGGTGCACATTTATATATATCGAGTTGCTAGGTGCATACCCTTTGCCTTGTCGATGGGGAGCACGATATTTGGTTGCATATTTGTTTGTATGCATTGTTATGTTTTGGAATTCATATTTCCAAACGATTTGATTTGAGATCATGAAGTGAAATCTACTTTGATATAGAAAGTTAGATATGTATTTCAAATGATTTGAAATAAGAAATCGGGAATAAAGTCCAAAGGATTAATTTCTGTAAATTGAATCAGATTTGGAAAATCTAAGTGTGGTGATTAATCTAAATGGGTAGATTGGGATATTGCATGTTGATTGATGCATAGTAGATCCATATATATATTACTGATTGTTGTTTATACGCTGACATTCATGGGGGTAAACCCGTTCCGCGTTAGCGGCGTGGTCCTGTGATTTGTCTTATGATTAAATAAGTTAATTTTAACTGTAGAGTTTCTCACACCTGTCCCATTACTGACCTGTAGTTTGCTTTTCCCTTGCAAACTCGGATGCCCCTATTTTCCACACGGGAAGTCGAGTAGTTTATTTTGCAGATATTTTGAGTAAGATTCTGGATGGAAGCTTTAAGCTGTGTCCAGGCATTTACAGTCTTCCGCTGTGCATTGTATAACATTTATGTAAATTTATCTTCCGCTATGTATTATTTTCGATATACTCTGATATTCTATACTCTGATGTAAAATTATTATGATATTTATTAAAGTCTTTTGTTATTTGTTCTGATGTGTTGTATGCCTAGAGTTAGCGTATGCGGTATTCGAACGGTCTTGGTCGATTTAGCGATCGATTAGGTCCGAGCGATATCCATGTCGTTACAGTAATATTAATGTTTAAATTGGAATTAATTTACAAGTGGCATTTAATTAAATTTAATTTGTCTAATTAAATAACTGTAATTTTATTTATATTGTTTTTACATTGAAAAACAAACGGTTGGAGAAATCACTGTGAAATCTATATAATTGGCTTCATTGGATATTCGGCAATAAAAATCAAGGTGAGTAGATCTCACTTTGTTTTTATTTAGTTTTTTTTTAATTGGCAAAAATATTTGTTTGTTGGTTGTTTGGATACTCAGAAATATTTGTGTGACTATTAAATATATATTAGTTATTTAGGATTGGTTTTTGTGGTTATTATATATATATTGGTGGTTGGATTCCCGCAGTACCATTAGCGGATGCCCGCAGTATTATTAGCGGATGACCCTATACGCCCCACGTTATGATAGTGGATGACCTTCTATACCGCGATATCCTGCCTCGAAGCAGGATGGGTATTATATATGTGACTAACGTCTGTGGATGCAGGAAAACATGTTGGAGGAATCCAACTGGAATCCTCAAAAATATTATCATTTGTTTGGTTTAATATATGTTATCTTATATAATGTGTTATAAAACCCGTGATTTGATAATCTGGTATTTTGGATGTTTGAAATATCACTGGGCCTAAATGGTAATTTGTAGAAATATCGTAAATAGGGTTTTGAAATTTAGAAAGGAAATGTCTATTTTTCTAAAATAGAATTTGAATTTAGAATGGGCTAAAGATATTTAGTTGTTTTGAAAATAAATAAAGCAGGTATTGAATTTATAAACGATGGTTATGAATTAAATAATATAGGAAATTGAAGTAAATTTATAAACAATGTTTATAAATAAAGTGGGAAAATTATCATTGGATAATTTGAATACTTAAATTCAAATGTGAATTTAAAAATAAAAATGGGGAAATTGTTTTAAAGAAATAAACGATGAAATTTATTCTGATGTTCAGAATATAAATTGAACTAAAATAAATCCATAAGGATTTATGATTTGAATTCGATTAATTCGAATTTATTTAAATAGAAGTTAAATTAAATACGAAAATAATTTGGGTGTTATATATATAAGTTATTATAAATAGAAATTTCCAAAATTAGATTTTGGTTTTAAATAGATTTCGAAATAGACTTGTTTAAATATAAAACAAGGAAATTTTATAAAATGGAGTTTATAAATATAATGAATTAATTATCAAGAGATAATTTGAATATTTAAAATCAAATATGAATTTAAAAATAGAACTTGAAATCATTCGAAAGGGAACGACTGTTTTTATTCCGCAATTCGGAATATCAAAGGGATGGAGTTTCAAATAGAAATTTGAAAAGGAAACTTGTTTAAATATATGAAACAAGGAAGTTGAATTTATAAATAGTGTTTTAAATTTGGTCATTTGGATAATTTAAACCATTTAAATTCAAATAGGAATTTAAAAGTAAATTGGGAAGTGTTTTGAAACAAAACTTTTGGTTATAATTCGGAATTCGAAATATAAGCTAACAGAAGAAAATCCAACGGGTTTATAATTGAAATTTGATTATATCGAATTTTATAAATAATTTATTTATAAAAGGAATTGGAATTAAATATAAAAGATCGAAGTATAAATAATTATATTACCGAGTAAGGGAAAATCGACAATTATAGATAATTGGAAATATTAAGTTGAATTTGGAAAATTGGTTTAAAATACATTAAAGTATATTAAAATGGAGTTAGAATTTATATAAAAACGAAGTTTACAATCTTTATGTATTAAATATAATTAAAACGATCTAGTCGCAGCGCGGCAGTTCGTAAATTGGCGAGTCGAACTTCAACTGAGTATATAGAAGTCAAATTAAGTCAGAATTCTTTGAAACAAGAATCGATAGGACCCATTTGATAATAGTTTTCTAATGGAAGAGAAAATTCTGAATTTCGTTGTATATATTTTGAGTTATGTCAAAATCAAATTTTAAAAAAAACAGCGCCATAACCATTAAAAAACCATAACGGTTTATTTAATATTATAAAAGGACTTTAAGCGAATAAAATCCGAATTTCTATTTAGAAAATTTCAGATTTGAGTTGAAAAATATATGTGAACTCAAGTGGAGTAATGGATTGATTTTTGAAACAAAAATCAGATTTTTAATAGAATTAACTAATTTGAATAATAATAAGTTAATGAGATTTTTGAATTGAAATTGGGCTTTGAATAAGTGAATTCGATTTGGAAATTTGTATTCGAAATCGAAAAGGGAACTTGAATATAAAATGGAATTCGATTTATTTATAAGTAAGTTGATGTTATATTTGAATATGTTATGTTCAGACAAAGAAGTGTAATTGGCAAAGTAACTAATTAGAAAATAAATTAGCGAATTGGGTTAAGACGAATGGATTGAGTTGAAACCAAATGGGAATATGTGGATATGGGCTAGACAGGTATGGAATGAAGTGTATGAAGATTATAATTTAAGTGCCTGACAAAAAGGTGCACGTTTAAATTCCATATGAGATTTTATGCGCCGAATCGGCAAGCCACTTGGCGTTTTGATTTTCTTTTTGAATGGAAAGGGCTTAGAGAGGCGAGTTGAGGTTTTAACTATTTGCCGGTACAAAGGAGGTTATGGCGAATTTTTCCGGAAATTTAAGGAGTTAGAATATTTTTAAGAAATTTTTATAATTAGAAATTGATATATCGATATATATAAAATTCGATAAGGAAACAAACATGAAAATATACTACAAACAAAAAAGAAATATATAATTAAATCTGGTAAAATTAGAAAGAGAAACGTTATAGGTTTAAAATGAATAATTGGTTTTTATAATGTTGATTATTCGATGTAAGTGGTTTTGTCCGTTTTGAAGTTAAGGGTGTTTTCAGTAAAGGTCTGAGAGGTAGTTATACCCAACTTGATTGATTTCATTTTTAATTGATAAACAGCAAGATCCAGTCTGGAAGAGAAGTGTTTGAACAAGAGTTAGTTGAATAAAATATTTTGGGTTGTTACAACGATGTTTTACGCAGCATTCGTTTCAACCCAAATGGTGGAATTTTGGAAATATAAAAGTAAATATTTCCTGAGTATAATTAAAGTAGTTAGGAAAGAGACAAGTGATTGTAATTGTTTTCAATTGCAAATAGAATATATTTTCTAAGTATAGAAAATAAAAGAAGGTGATATATGGAAATATTTTTCCAGATAGCGTAAGAGACCAATAAGATTACTGGAAATATTTGGTTAACAAATATTAACAAATATTCGGTCATGTGTGGGTCGGGTTGCAAGATGTTCTTGTTGAACCTAGGGTATTCCTCTCTAGAGATAGACTATCGGAAGGTGGTTCCATACCTTGTCATAGTCGGAATTCAATCTCCAATAAGCGCCCTACGGTTTTTGATTTTATATATATAGAGCGTGAGATGCAAGCGTTCCGCTAGATTGTTATTTATTTGATTTAGACAATATTATAATATCACTGGATTTTTGTATCAAAGTGTTTTGGGTTATAGTAAGGTAAAAACCGTCCATGTTTATGTGTGGGCTGGTCTTACTATTATCCTTTCTTTCAAAAGGATTTTGAAAGTTAAACAAATGGTTGGAGTTTACTCACACCATTCCCATGACTGACCCAGAGTCTATTTTGTTTGTTTTCCCTAAACTCTTGGGTGCCCAAATTTGTACGGGCAGCCAAGTAGTTGGGATTTTACAGATTCACTTGGAGGAGTTTGAAGCAGGAGACTTCATCAGTTAGCTATAGACTATCATATATTCCATTGTGTACCATGTTTGTATCTGGAAACAGGTGTTTATAATTGTTCCAGAAATAATTGTTGTGCTCTGATAATGGTATGTATATACAGTTACTGATTTGTATTTTAAAAGTTATGTTATACAATATATTTTATTCGTTCCGCTGTGAGATTTGTCTTCTTTGTTTTCTTCTATTCTAACATTTCTTTCGTTCTATTTCTCATCCTCTAACTTCATTCTAATAATGATTCATATTTCTATGCAATTTGGGTTGGATGTGTGGTGTTATTAATCAACTCAGATAGTACGGATTTGCTGGACATTACAGTTGGTATCAGAGCTTAGGTTGAGCGAATACCTAGGCTTTGGTGGGATGTGCTCATTAGAGATAGGGTCAGTAGTACCCTAGAATGAGTTGGGTGTATATATACGAGAGAGCGTATTTGTTAATTAATATAAAAGTTGTTTTATATTGTGTTGGCTAGTTTGTTAAGTGGCTTATGAATTCTGATCGAATAGTGGGACGCCACAAAGTTGATAAGTGTTTGTAAATACTTGAATAGAAGATTGGACACGATACTGTATTAAGGGGGTAAATGAAATAATTTACTGAAAATTCTATTTTTGATAGAGAAGGAATAATTTTCTGAAATTATTATATTATATGGATGTGTTGGTTGTTAAAATTATAATCCAATAAGATCATAAAAATTGGAATGGTTATATATAACCAAATATAATTTGTATACGAATAAAATATGCAAATAAGATGAACTGGAATTGGATTCAAAATTTGAATTAAGAATTTAAACCTGGGTGTTATAAAATAAAAAAAATTGAAGTATATTGGAATAATATAGCTTTGTTATAAAAGGATTTTGAAGGGTTTTGAAATTGTTTAAGCACTGAACTCACTTCAGTGGCTGGAAAATAATTCCGATGAGGACTGCAGCTTCATCTGTGTTCATTTTCGAGTTTCTAAGTGATGGATTGCTACCTTAGAAAAGTTTTGATGGGAATTGGTTTGAAAGAGAACAAGTTGATTTGAAATTTCAAATGTTTTGAATTTAAAATGGAAATAAATATATGTATATATTTATGTGATTTCGAAAGGGCTTGAAATGAAATCTCGGGAATTTGAATTCTGGAATTTTAATTTGACTTAAGCAAATTAAATGGATTGACGTAAATAAATTTATCAGAATCAATTTGAATGAATTTGAATTGAATATAATTGGATGTGAATATATTGGGTGTGAATCATTCAGATTAAATGAATGGAAACCAAAAGTTTGGTTGGAATAAAATTTGGAGAAGTATAAAATGTTGAGTTCAACATAAAGTGGTTTTTGAAAAGTAATGGTTCGTACTATTTTTCCTACATTAGTAATTTCGGGGACGAAATTCTTTAGAGGGGAAGAATGATACGACCCGGATTTTTGGTTGATTAATTTTAAATATTTAATATGTTTTTAAATATATAGTTGATAATACAAATTAATTTTTATATTGAGTTATCGATTTAATAATCGAATATAATTTAATTTATAATATATTGAATTATTTTAATTCGAAATATAATTGAAATCGAAGTTAAAAACTGAATCAAAATGATTCAGATTGTAAGTAGGAATTCTATTTGAATATATACGATAATAATAATAATTTATTATCGCGAAATTTTCGTTTGAATTTAAATTATATTATATAAATTTATTATGGTTACTGTATATATATACACGTTCAAATTTAATTTCAGAATGTATTCTGTTAAGCTCAGAACACCGTTATTACATTGAAAATGTCGGTCGATACGTTAAAATAGCGGCCACTGATTTCATGTTATGTACCTCGGGATATTTGGAATGGATAAGATAGAAATCGAATCGAATATCAAATCAATATCTATTTAAAAAGGAGAAAAATCTCTTTGTTTCAAATCGCATTAAATAGAAATCAAATCGTGATTTATTACATTGTACCTTCTACCTTACATTCCTTAACGGTGAAGTATTCTCCTCCTATAAATTGCTATACCCATTCCTTTCTTTCTCTCTACATTTCGTTTTCCTGAAATACATTTGAAGGCCTCAAATGTGATGAAAAGGCTGCTCCAAAAATCAAATGAATACGAACCTCTTCTTTTGGTTTTCTCAAATACAGCGAGAGGGAAAAACTCGCGATGGCCATAAAATCGCTTCACCAAAAATCTTTCATGGCACCCGTCCCCCAAAGCCGCTACTTTCCTCATTCTTTGAAGAATCCAAATCAAAGCTTCGGTGTGATTAAAAATGCCCGACTTCGATTAATAGAAAAAATAAATAAAAAGAAGGGGATTTCGATCAGCTTCCTCCAAATCTCGTGCGATGCCTAGTCGGTTATTCGAACTCAAACATTTCGAGTTAGGGCAGGGATTCATCGTTGACTTCAGGATTGTCTTGGTGCTCAGAAGGGTGAGGCGAAATGGTCACTGAAGTCTAGTTGTCGAGCTTTTCATCTCGTTGTTTCGACTCTAGTGTGAACGACTTAGGTAAAGACGAATTCGAACATCTCGATTTGGGGATTTTTGAGATTTTAGGTATAAATTCATGATTTGGTGGTAAGTTCGTAATCAGGGAGAGAAACAGATTTGGAAGTGAAGGTATTGGGAAAGTCTATACAAAAATACTTCACATGAAGTCAGTGATGGGATTCGGGGTTTTTCCTGTTTGTTGCGTTGATGATGGTGAACGCTAGTGGAAAAGGAAGGGTGCGTATGCAGTTGTCGAGGTAGAGATTTTAAGACTCGGGTGCTTGTTTGTTCGAAATCATGATTTGGGCTAAGAAGAACTAAAGCAGAGAAATAAAAGTTTTAGAAGGTAAATTCTTAAGTTAATTTGATTAGTATATAAATTAAAACTATGATTCATACAGTATTGGAAAAGGAATGTCGTTTTCTGCAAATATGAAATTTATTTCATGTTAGGTAATTAACTTAGATATTTTAATTAGTCTGAAATAAATAAGAATTTAAATGCAAGGAAATTATTTTATATAATTGGAATTTGATTGAAGTAAACTAGTTTATCTAATTAGTCCATCTAGAGGAAATTAGTTATAAGGAATAAAATTAGTAGACTAATAGTTTAGTAAGATTAATGTTTAAATTGGAATAATTTACAAGTGGCAATTAATTAAATTTAATTTGTCTAATTAAATAACTGAAATTTTATTTATATTGTTTTTACATTGAAAAACAAACGGGTGGAGAAATCACTGTGAAATCTATATACTTGGCTTCATTGGATATTCGGCAATAAAAATCAAGGTGAGTATATCTCAGTCTGTTTTTATTTAGAATTTTTTTTAATCGGTAAAAATATTTGTCTGTTGGTTGTTTGGATACTCTGAAATATTTGTGTGACTACTAAATATATATTAGTTATTTAGGATTGGTGTTTGTGGTTATTATATATATTGGTGGTTGGATTCCCGTAGTACCGTTAGCGGACGCCCGCAGTATCATTAGCGGATGACCCTATATGCCCCACGCTATGATATTGGATGACCTTCTATGCCGCGATATCCTGCCTCGAAGCAGGATGGGTATTATTTATGTGACTAACGCCTGTGGATGTAGCAAAATAGATTGGTGGAATCCAACTGGATTCCTCAAAAATATTATCATTTGTTTGGTTTAATAATGTTATCTTATATAATGTGTTATAAAATCCGTGATTTGATAATTTGGTATTTTGGATGTTTGAAATATCGCTGGGCCTAAATGGTAATTTATAGAAATATTGTAAATAGGGTTTTGAAATTTAAAAAGGAAAAGTCTATTTTTCTAAAATAGAATTTGAATTTAGAACGGGCTAAAGATATTTACTTGTTTTAAAAATAAATAAAACAGGTATTGAATTTATAAACGATGTTTATGAATTAAATAATATAGGAAATTGAAGTAAATTTGTAAACAGTGTTTATAAATAAATTGGGAAAATTATCAATGGATAATTTGAATATTTAAATTCAAATGTGAATTTAAAAATAGAAATGGGGAAATCGTTTTAAAGAAATAAACGATGAAATTTATTCTGATGTTCAGAATATAAATTGAACTAAAATAAATTCGTAAGAATTTATGATTTGAATTCGATTAATTCGAATTTATTTAAATAGGAGTTAAATTAGATATGAAAATAAGTTGAGTTTTATATATATAAGTTATTATAAATAGAAATTTCCAAAATAAGATTTTCGTTTTAAATAGATTTCGAAATAGACTTGTTTAAATATAAAACAAGGAAATTTTATAAAATTGTGTTTATAAATATAATGAATTAATTATCAAGAGATAATTTGAATATTTAAACTCAAATATGAATTTAAAAATAGAATTTGAAATCATTCGAAAGGGAACAACTGTTTTTATTCCGCAATTCGGAATATCAAAGGGATGGAGTTTCAAATAGAAATTTGAAAAGGGAACTTGTTTAAATATACGAAACAAGGAAGTTGAATTTATAAATTCTGTTATAAATTTGGTGAATAAATTATCATTTGGATAATTTAAACCATTTAAATTCAAATAGGAATTTAAAAGTAAATTAGGAAGTATTTTGAAACAAAACGATTGGTTATATTTCGGAATTCGAAATATAAGCTAATTGAAGAAAATCCAACGGGTTTATAATTGAAATTCGATTATATCGAATTTTATAAATAATTTATTTATAAAAGGAATTGGAATTAAATATAGAAGATCGAAGTATAAATAAATATATTACCGAGTAAGGGAAAATCGACAATTATAGATAATCGAAAATATTAAGTTGAATTTGGAAAATTGGTTTAAAATATATTAAAGTATATTAGAATGGAGTTAGAATTTATATATAAATGAAATTTAAAACGTTTATATATTAAATATAATTAAAACGAGCTCGTCGCAGCGTGGTAGTTCGTAAATTGGCGATTCGAACTTCAATTGAGTATATAGAACTCAAATTAAGTCGGAATTCTTTGAAACAAGAACCGTCAGGACCCATTTGATAATAGTTTTCTAATGGAAGAGAAAATTATGAATTTCATCGTATATATTTTGAGTTATGTCAAAATCAGATTTTCAAAAAAACCGCGCCATAACCATTTAAAAACCATAACGGTTTATTTAATTTTATAAAAGGATTTTAAGCGAATAAAATCCGAATTTCTATTTAGAAAATTTCAGATTTGAGTTGAAAAAAAATATGTGAACTCAAGTGGAGTAATGGATTGATTTTTGAAACAAAAATCAGATTTTTAATAGAATTAACTAATTTGAATAATAATTAGTTAATGAGATTTCTAAATTGAAATTGGGCTTTGAATAAGTGAATTCGATTTGGAAATTTATATTCGAAATCGAAAAAGTAACTTGAATATAAAATGGAATTCGATTTGTTTATAAGTAAGTTGATGTTATATTAGAATATGTTATGTTCAGACAAAGAAGTGTAATAGGCAAAATAACTAATTAGAAAATAAATTAGCGAATTGGGTTAAGACGAATGGATTGAGTTGAAACCAAATGGGAATATGTGGATATGGGCTAGACAGGTATGGAATGAAGTGTATGAAGATTATAATTTAACTGCCCGACAAAAAGGTACACGTTTAATTCCATATGAGATTTTATGCGCCGAATCGGCAAGCCGCTTGGCTTTTTGATTTTCTTTTTGAATGGAAAGGGCCTAGAGAGGCGAGTTGAGGTTTGAGAACTATTTGCCGATACAAAGGAGGTTATGGCGAATTTTTCCGAAAATTTAAGGAGTTAGAATATTTTTAAGAAATTTTGATATATAAAAATTGATATATATAGAATTCGATAAGGAAATGAACTTGAAAATAGAATACTATAAACAAAAAAGAAATATATAATTAAACCTGGTAAAATTAGAAAGAGAAACGTTACGGGTTTAAAATGAATAATTGGTTTTTATAATGTTGATTATTCGAGGTAAGTTGTTTTGTCCGTTTTGAAGTAAAGGATGTTTTCAGTCAAGGTCTGAGAGGTAATTATACCCAACTTGATTGATTTCATTTTTAATTGATAAATAGCAAGATCCAGTCTCTAAGAGAAGTGTTTGAATAAGAGTTAGTTGAATAAAATATTTTGGGTTGTTATAACGATGTTTTACACAGCATTCGTTTCAACCCAAGTGGTGGAATTTTGGAAATATAAAAGTAAATATTTCTTGAGTATAATTAAAGTAGTCAGGAAAGAGATAAGTGATTGTAATTGTTTTCAATTGCAAATGGAATATATTTTCTTTGTATAGAAAATAAAAGAAGGTGATATATGGAAATGTTTTTCCAAATAGCGTAAGAGACCAATAAGATTACTGGAAATATCTGGTTAACAAATATTGATAGGGAAATGAAGAAGTGAATTACTTAATGAAATATTAATTAAGAGGCCCAGCGATTTGGTTGATGGTTGGAATGTTTGTTTGTTTTTCTTCGATAGTTAAATAACCGACTATCGAAGTATTTGCCAATAATCGTTGTCAATATGGAGAGACCGATTGGATTATTATCCGTGAACCACTCTGTATTGGCAGTGGCGTTGCGAATCAGATTATATGAAGATAATCAAAGACGGAGTAAAGTGCAAGGACTTTTTTCTATTAATGGAAATTGTGCCTTTGGTTTCTTTCAATCCCAGAACGAACATATATGGATGAATGTCCGACAGAGTATTTCCAATGATCGCATAAAATTGTTCTGTATAAATATATATGGTGGCAGAGGATTTATTCTCTTAGCATAATATCCAGAATATATTTGTGCAAATCAATTAGTGATTAACGGATTTGACAATGTGGCATTCAAAGTGATTGTGCTATCAATGAATGATAAGAAATCGTAGCCTCAGGCCTCAACAACCGGGAAATGACAAAAATCGGGCAGGCATCATGGCTATGTGGGTCGCTCCCATTAGGGTATGTAATCAGCTATATAGAGAAATTCCTTTTACTTCTTTAATCTATCGATGCTGTCCCTTTTCGGGAAACGATTGCTGATCCCAACCGTTGGTGATATACATTCGATACACTCAAGCGAAATGAGTGGTCAGTCATGTGTGGGCCGGGTTGCAAGACGTTCTTGTTGAACCCAGGGTATTCCACTCTAGAGTTACACTATCGGAAAGTGGTTCCATACCTTGTCACTGTCGGAATTCAATCTTTAATAAGCGCCCTACGGTTTTTGACTTTATTCTATATATGGAGCGTGAGATGCAAGAGTTCCTCTAGATTGGTATTTATTTGATTTAGACACTATTATAATATCAATGGATTTTTATATCAAAGTGTTTTGGGTTATAGTAAGGTAAAAACCATCCATGTTTATGTGTGAGCTGGTCTTACTATTATCCTTTCTTTCAAAAGGATTTTGAAAGTTAAACAAATATTTGGAGTTTACTCACACCAGTACCATGACTGACCCAGAGTTTATTTTGTTTGTTTTCCCTAAACTCTTGGGTGCCCAAATTTGTACGGGCAGTCAAGTAGTTAGGATTTTACAGATTCACTTGGAGGTGTTTGAAGCAGGAGGCTTCACCAGTTAGCTATAGACTATCATATATTTCACTGTGTAACATGTTTGTATCTGGAAACATGTGTTTATAACTGTTCCAGAAATAACCGTTGTATGTATATACAGTTATTGATTTATATTTCAAAAGTTATGTTATACAATATATTTTATTCGTTCCGCTGTGAGATTTGTCTTCTTTGTTTACTTCTATTCTAACATTTCTTACTATTTCTCATCCTCTAACTTCTTTCTAATAATGATTCGTATTTCTGTGCAATTTGGGTCGGACGTGTGGTGTTATTAATCAACTCAAATAGTACTGATTTGCGGGACATTACAATGAGCGTTAATTACAACAATCTAATAACGACGATAATTCTGTTTGAATCTATTTTATAACAAACATGATACACACAATTCCATTCAGTGATTCACAACAATACAACACAATCAACATTTCAATAAATATATACATGACACCACATGAATTTTATATAGAATGAATATAAATTTCACAATAAAATAATTAATTAATTTTAAATCAAAAATAGAAATCTCATAGTGCTTTTATTCTGATTCGAAATTTGGCCAAAATTGGATCTGCTCAGAATCAGTTCTACTCGGTTCAAGAGCGTTGATCTTGGAAAGACTATTCCAACGAGTCCTTGTTTGCTGAATTCTGATTTCATATGAATGAGTTACGGATTTTTGAATATTAGATTACATTTAAACTTTATTAGCAATTATTAATTAATTTAATTAATATAATCGATGTTTAACCTTTTCATCCCTGTCGATTTCTGTTTCAACACCGAACCCAAAACCACGCCCTCCAATTCATCCATGCGCATAGCAATCCACCACACCGGAGCACGATCAAGTGGCTCCACCACATCGACCTTGGCTAGAACCCCCACCCCAGTATGGAGGAGTCTGACGTATCTGTCTTGCCTGGAGGAGGCTTCGAAACGTACGACTTTGTGGCTCAAATTCAGTCAAACCACTCCACCATACCACATCATCACCGTTCAAAATGTAGATCACAAGATGATCTTTGATTTTTGCTTTGGAATGATGAATTAATATTGTCTAGGTTGGGAATGATTTTGGTTTTATTTTCGGAGCTTGGAGGCCATCTGAATGAAAGATGGCGGCTGAGTTTGTTTAGGTTTAGGATTACCTTGTTTTGGGGGTATTTATATATTATAATAATAATTATTTTTAATATTAATTAACTAGAAAATAGCTCGTTTAATCTATGAATTCCAAATCAAACCCAACGACTATCATTCCTAGCTAAATACCCTTATTCCGGACTCAATGGACCATGTTTCGTAAGCCCATTTGAATGTTTAGATAAGTTTTTATCAGAATTGAACTATAAATCATTATATACTTATTTTGAACGTACATTTAAATTTAACGGGGCCACATACAGACTCTAAAAATTTCATAAAAAATATTTCTAGCTATGCTTTGATGATACGGTTCTAACAAGACTAATTTCGTCGAATTTAGAGACTGTTTGAAAAATGGTCATTTTCTGGCCGATCTGATTTGACTGGAACTGACAAAACACATTTTCCTTTTCCACGCTCACATATTAATTCGAAAAATTATGAAAATTGAAACCTAGCAATAATTTGACATTCCGGTTCCAACAAAATTGGTTTCGTTGAAAACGGAGGTCGGTTGAAAAATGGCTATTTTTAATATTAAAATATATATAAATTTTTTTGAAATTTAAACTGGGCATAACTTTTGATTTCCGCTATGAAATTTTGATTTTTCGAATTCATTAGAAAGATATTTTTAAATAGATTCTAATATTTTTGGTTTCACTAAAATCCGATTTATTTTTGCATCCTGTACAGTCAGTCAGAGTTCAATTTCAGATTTTCAAACTATCGCGCTATTTCTAATGCCTTTTATAATTAAATTAAAAATTTTCATTCTAACTTCGATTTAAATTAATTTTTTCATCGTTATTATTTAAAATTAATTATTTCCAATATTTAAAATCCATTAAAATTTCTAAAACAAAAATTTTGAATTAGTTCATAATTTGCGGGTTGTTACAATCTCCCCCACTTAAAATCTTTTCGTCCTCGAAATGGAACGAAGCAGAAAGTTGTTTAATTTACCAATTTGATTTTCATTCTTTTATTGGTTTCAATAATTTTATTCGTTAATTAACTTTTCAAATATATATCTCTTTTATATATTCAGAAATCATATTTTCTATAATCGAATTATATATGTAATCACAAATACGTTAATCATAGACTTGTCGCTCTGAACTCATTCTAGGGCATTTCTAACCCCATCTCTAATGAGTTTTCTCGTTCTAGGATACTACTAATTCCATCTCTAATAAGTATTCTTATTGGATATTACTAATCCAATCTCTGATGAGTCTTTTGTTCAGTTCCAACGAGCTATACCCCAAAGATTTGAGCTAACCAAAGCTCTCATACCAACTGTAACGACCCGGATTTCAATCGACCCGATCAATCGCTAAATCGACCAAGACCGTTCAAAACCCGAATGCGTTAACTCTGGGAAAACAATACATCAAAAAAAAATAAAAAAATAGAAGACTTTTATTACATCATAATAATGTTACATCAGAGTACAGAATATCAGAGTACATCGATATAACACAGTGGAAGATAAATTACAATAAATGTAATACACTACAGCGGAACAATTAAATTAACACAGTGGAAGACTACCAATGCTCTGGAACCAGCTCTAAGCTTCGATCCAGAATCCTGCTCAATATATCTGCAAAATAAGCTACTCGACTGCCCGTGTGGAAAAGAGGGCACCCGAGTTTGCAAAGTGAAGAAAACTACGAGTCAGTCATGGGACTGGTATGAGAAATATTATTTAATTTATCTAATAATAAGGCTAATAACAGAACCACGCCGCTAACGCGGAATGGGTTTATTCCATTGGATTTCCCATGCATGAATAAATTAAATCGTTAAACATCGTAATGCTTTTAGAAAAATGAAACCATTATGAGACTCAAGTCCCATCACACAATGCAACGCAAATCGGAGGATAGAGTTTTACCTTATAATGGTCAAAAATGCTTGATACGATAAAACGGATTTGATATTATTATTAGTGTATATATGTTTCAAAAACATTTCTACCATAATGTATCAATCATAGACGGCATAGCCACCATATACTATGATGTCATACTAGCTCTACAATCAAAACCGCATGATGTCGTATTGGAAATTGGGTTTCCATCAAGAGTCAAGGCCAGGAACGATCTCCTTACCGATTCAAGACACTCTAGCAATATCTCAGGATTCAGATGCCGGCGAACCCTTGGATCCTGCAGGGCCGGTCCACAAATACTTTAGTGGATTAGTTATGCCTGAACACATGCTGCCCGGTCCTATCGAATCTATAATTTGGCCACTGGCGGACAATAAATCCGAGGCCTCGAAATCCATCATCCACATAAGTAAATGTCAGGGCATGTAAAACACTGATACCACTTCTAGCTAGAAAGAAACGTGTGCACTCCCCGCGTTCCCTTGCTCCATTTTTGACTCTTACCGGGGTGTGAGGCTCGTGAAGTCATGCTATACACAAAGCTTTGCCGAAATAGGCTATGCTTTGATCATCAACCACAAGGCTCTTCTTTTCAACAAAATCCTTGATCATTTGCATCTTGGCGTGCCATATTGACAATCCACGCCATGCGATCGATATCAACCAATATATAACCTCTGAGCTCGTACGTCTCACAGAAGGGTGTTAAGCAAGAGAATAAATTCTCCACCACCACAGATATATATTAAATAGGAATCAATTTAATTTACATGGAATGA
Source organism: Allium sativum (assembly GCA_030737875.1). Taxonomy (NCBI): domain Eukaryota; kingdom Viridiplantae; phylum Streptophyta; class Magnoliopsida; order Asparagales; family Amaryllidaceae; genus Allium; species Allium sativum. Next base: position 413,455,598 of record CM060923.1, on the reverse strand, counting down.
AATTCAATGTCATACACACATCCGTTTACAAGTCCGTTCTGGGTCTGAACGAAACCGGAGTCACCTTATTTCTTGTCCCGTATGTCCAATACGGAAGTGAGGTGCTCGCATATCCGGACAATCAACAAGTACGTCCGGACAAACTACCACTTTTAACCCGTTATTGGTAGCTAGCTAATGCCAGGAATCAGTAGTCGTCCATTCGATGTGAAGATCGCCGGTCTTCATCCACCGTCTTCAATGTCTTCGATTTTAATCGTCGTAGTAATTATTCAGAATGGGTTAAACCTGGTCTTTCCGAATAACTCATGTATTTTTATAATTAAAAATCAAGTGCTATAAAGACACATCATATGCCTCATTCCAATTCAGAATATTATTTTAATAAAATATTAATATAATTAGGGAAAGGTTCCCATCAATTTATCAAAGATAAATTCTTTTAAATTAATTATTTAATCTTCTTTTTAAAGATTCATCAAACTCCAATTTGATTTTAATATCAAAAATTATTAGTTTATGGTTATCCAAATTTAATAAAACTAATCTTATCTTTAACTGGGTTAAAGAACTAATGTCATTTAAAACACAGTTTACGATAAACCCAAAATCAATTTCCGTTAAATATGGAATTTCATAGAAATCAAATCAATATATAATCGATATAAATTTCCGTATCCGACTAATAATATAAATGGAATAACGGCAAAGACTTTTAAATTCCATATATAGTAACAATCTTCTTTTACAGAAACCTATCTCGATTATTATTGTTGACGACCAAAATTGTCGAAAACACCAAATATTCCGTATTACTAGGAATTAATAATATGGTCGCATAGACAAGACATATTATATAACATGAAATAAAATATAAGCGGTAAATGACACAAGAGATTTATAGTGGTTCGGCCTTAGTGAAGGCCTACGTCCACTTTGAAGAGGTGTAGAGATTTTATTAATCACTTTGAAAGATTAAAAGGTTGAGATCCTCTCATCACATATGTGGACTATTATGCAAAATAGTCATATTTGCAAGAAATAATAAAATGGACAATTTTGCCCTTCTTCTTCCTCAAAGAGGAGATGCCATTAATGAAGCTCTATGAGGTCTCAAGGTCCAAGAATCTCTCTCCTTTTAAGTGTGAGGTAGTAGGGTATTTATAGGAAGTGGTTAAGTAAGGGTTAGGTGGGAGTAGGTAGAAATGGGGACCATCTACAGGAAATTCGCGCCTCCCAGTTTCGGCCTTGGAAAATTCGTATCTGGGTGAGGTGCGAAATTTTACACCTGGTAGGTGCGGAAGTTCGCACCTCGAGGTACGAAATTTCGTACTTCCCAGGTACGAAATTTTGTACCTTCATGGTACGAAATTTCGTACCTCTAAGGTATGAAATTTCGTGCCTTCGAAGTGCAAAATTTCATACCTTGGAGGTACGAAATTTCGCACCTTGGCAGGTGTGAAGTGTGTTTTTGGGGAAGATGTGGTGAGGTTTGTCGGCACGATTCCCTTTGGTGTTTCCCCTGGATTTCCCATATCTCGCCCTTGACCTTGGCTTCACGCAATGAGTTGAGTCAAGCGTGTCTTGAGTACTTTTGGTAACCGAGCCAAAAGGCCGGTTAACATTTGCCTCCCGATGTACGTCTTATCTTGACAGGATGTGCTTCGGAATGGAAGTTGAGAGGATAGTTGAACTGTGGATCTATACTGCAAGTTATAGAAAAGAATTTGTTAGTCAGCGGGCTCGCCTGTTTGGGCGAGTCGCCATCGGTTTGACGTCGTATTAGCGCTGCCTTGTGTTCGCGTTGCGTCGGAATCGCGTGGTTCTGGTGACTGACGTGTTGTAGGCGTCCGTTGTCATCTTCATAAATATTTTCTTCCTCATTTTTTTTGAGGTTCGAAATTTCGACCCTTCGGGGCTCGAAATTTCGAACCATAGGGATTAGGGTCCCCGTGTTCTGGCGCCTCGAAATATCGGGCTAGAAAATTCGAAATTTCGAACCGAAGTGGTTCGAAATTTCGAGACTTTTGGCTCAAAATTTCGTGCCTAGGTGGAATACGAAGGGTCTTTTTCCTTTTTATTATAAATAGGACCCCCTCCCTCATTTTCTTTTATCTTGCGTTGTGATTATTAGAATTTCGAACCTCGACCTTTGACCAAAAAAGAAGACTTTTTTAGGTAATGAACTTGGTCGATGGAGGGAAGGGAGAAGGGAGGTCGAGGTACGACTGCTGGAGGAGGCTCGAGGCTTCGAGGCGTGAGGTTCGAGGATTCGAACCTGGTAGGTTCGAGCCCGTCGAGGCTTGTTGGGTTCGAAGTTTTCGAACAATGCGGGGTTCGAGTGTTCAAACCTATGGTTCGAGGTCTCGAGACTTGCTGGCCTCGATACTGGCCCTCGGGGCTCAAATTTTCGAACCTTGATGGTTCGAAATTTCGAGCCTTTGGGGTCTGGAAGTCCGAGTCCTTTGGTTCGAGATATCGAAATGCCGGGGCTCGAAATTTCGATCCGTCATGGTTCAAATTCTCAAACCCCCTTGGTCCGACATTTTTGAACCCCTGGATAGGACTTTGAGGTGCCCTGGTTCGGGCTTTAGACTTCTACGCACTCAATTCTTCGAGCCCTGGGGCGAGTCTGAGGGCATTGTCTTGACCATATATCGTCCTTAGGTGCCCTCGACTTTGACTTTAACTTCCTCACTCCCCGCCTTCAGACTTATTAACTGTCTGATTGCATGAATCTACTAAGTGTTGACATCGACAACTGTCTGGATAAGAACTCGAAGCTTTCACATAGGATAAATCATATATCCGGATTGTGACTGAACTGTTATGATCTTTAGCGTTTCTGTGAGCATTTTCACTCTTTGCACGGCACTGCACACACTTGTTAGTGTTTACCAATGCGAGGGGTACAGGTTATTCTGTTGTGACGTCTAATACTGCTATGTTGAAGTATACTGAACCATGCAAACAAGATCACAAACTGGAAAACTCTTGGGAGCCAAGGCTTCCCCGCCATCGTCTGATTCTTCTGATTCTTCTTCTGGCTCTACGGGCAACATTAGCTCCGGTAATAGTGAGTCTGAGACCACCCAGGGATCGAATCCTTCCCTGGTTGGGAGCTCCCCAGAGGTGTCTGAGCACGGTGAACATATCGAAAGGCTTAACTCCCCAATTGTGTATTCGGAGATAGAGAGTGTGGACATCATGGGAGGTGCTGAGCCGATTGCACGAGTGGCTCCTTACATGTTACCTGGTGCGGTCATCTTGGACAATCCTACGGATTCGGTGCCATCACGCATGGATGCTTCGGTTGTTAACAAGATGTCGCTGCGATTTGGCATCCCGAAGGGGGAGGCCCGTGCCCCTACGTCGGATGAAAGGGCTCACACCCCGCTCGAGGGGCTTACTGCTTGGAATTGACATGCTTGCAGCGTGGGGTGCGTGCCCCCGGCCAACGATTTTATTTGGGAAATGTTATTGTATTTCCGGCTTGCCCCCTCATAGTTACACGCAAATGCTTATTCCGCGCTCTTGGGTACTTGTGACCTTTTTCGAGAGTTTCTAAATCGAGACCCTATTGGAGAGGACATCCGGTTCCTTTTCTACTTTAGGCGATTAAAGGGCGGGTCATCTTCCCAATGGTTCCTGGAGGCGCCTACGACTACTAGATTCTTCGTCGAGAAGTGGCCCATGCCATCGGTAATTAAACATGATTGGTTCTTCGTTAGCTGCCCTCCTGGGTTCGCGAGGAGGTGGATACAAGGAAGTGAGTGTCTCTGATCTCTTCTTGCCTTATTATCGAGTCTCGTGCCTTACTATTTTCGGATTATGACAGGAAATCCCGTGGCGCCGACTGGTGACATGTTTCTGCAACGCCTTGATGCTTTGCGAGCTATTCCCGAAGCTTCCCGTAAGACGGACTCTGTGATAGACCAGGGCAGGCTTCGGCGCGTGGGGTTGCTCTCGGCTGGTCAGGCCATACTTAGGCCTGCCGTGGCGAGTAGCGTGTCGAGAGAGGCTATGACGAGGGCTTCTACCGCTTCTGCTTTAAAAAGAAAGTCGACCCCTACACAACTTGGGCCACAAAAGGTTGTCAAGTTCCATGAAGGTGTCAGAGGTAGCGAGGCGGGTGGCGCGGAGACAGCTACTCGAGAGGTGGGACTTCCTGATGCTTCTGTCCGACCCCCGATGGGAGGGGTAGGAGAAGAAGCGCTGGATAGTCCTCACTCCCCTGTGGCTTCTCTGGAAGCTACTGCCTCCCTCGAGGAGGCGGGTCATTTTACTGATCTGGAAATGGTTCCTATTGACTTATCTCGATGTCCGAGTACGGCTAGTATGGAGGACATAGGTCTTGCAACGAAGGAGTCAACTCCTATGGCTGGCGAACAATCTGGTTTGTTGAGAGAGCACTTAGGCTATGCACTCACACACCCCATGTTGCTTGTAAGAGTGCCAGCGCGAATCATTTGATTGACTTGGCTTCTTTTCTTTGACATGTGACATGGCCAGAGAAAATAGAGGACGAGGTCGCGGAGGCCGTCGCCGACATGATAGCGCTTTTCTTGGCTCCTTTAAGCAGGGAGCTAGTCTGTACGGCGATGTTCCACGCCCACAGGGTCATGGCAGCGGAGGTCGTTGTCAAGTCAGGCCCCGATCCTACATGGTTCCTCCCCCTCCCCCTTCGACTCTGGTGCCTAGGAGAGGTTCGAGATTTGATCAGGGGGGCCGAGTCACCCGTCGTTAACCACTTCACCTGTCGCGGCTTCGCTGGCTCCCGTTCGGACTTCGAGGGGAGAGGTGTCACCGATTGCCCAACCGGGGCCGGACGGGGCGCCCATCGCGGAGATGGATGGTCTTACAGAGTCCGGAGTTCGGGATCTGCCCATTGAGGAGAGGATGGCCTTTCTGAGGCTCCGCTTCCTGGGGTTATACCTTGATGGGATGTGGTTTGTCCCGGAGATTCGTCCTGCCCTTGATTGGGAGACCGGCGAGATATAACAACATGTGAGGGCCGCGTGTCGTCAGGTTGACGCGTTTATCCGGTATTCCCATCATTTGTCTGATCTGATCAGGAAAAAGAACAAGGAGCTCGCCGACCGACAAATGATCATAGATGCTGGGGAGACTTCTATTTCAAATCTAACAGCGGAAAGAGGTGAGCTTTTCGATTCGTTTTTAAGGTGGGTGTGCCTCTTATCTCTTGGTGTTGCAAACTCTCGAGGCATGTTGTTCTACAAATGAGATGGAGAGTTGGTATGAGGAGCTTAAGAGGGTGACTGGCCATTGTAGCTCCGTTCTGAAGGATTCTATAACTGATTTGACCACTCAGAACACCATTTTGAAAAGTGGGAAAATCGAAGCAGACAAGGATTGTGCTGACTTGAGGTGGGGTAATGCATAGGTCCAGCAGCTCCAGGAGAGTAATTAGACTTTAAGGGCGGAGAATGTCTGTCTAGCGAGGGAGCTTGAGGCGGCGAGAATGGCGAAGGAGGACGCGAGAGCTAGTAATTGGGACGTGCTAAGTGTCGCCGACGTATTGAAGACCGAGTACTTGGGTGAAATGGAACGCTTGAGGGACGAGCTAGCGCATGCCAAGTACCAGGCTCAATCGTCTGTGGAAGGATACGTTAAGGACATGCTCATTAAAGTCCTAAAGTTTCGTGGGATCTCATGGATGCCTGATTATTCCCGCGTGTTAGCTCGAACTTGGGAAAAACTAATTCCGTACGAAGCCTTCTTGCGAGGAGTGGAGGTAGGCACCTTGGATGAGCAACATCTTGAAATTGACATCTTGACCGCGGAGGAGCGCGTGGAGTTGGAGAGGGGTAGGATTTTGTTGTTGGAGGTTGCGGGGAGGCAAAGGCAGGAATAGCTTGCAGACTGATAGTGTCGCGGTAGCCGTGACATTTGCGGGGGGAAGTTCCTCTCGATTCCCCGTCCCTTGACCGGTTTCCATGGGTGATCCGACAGATTTGATTCTGGCTTTGGCTGAACGTAACCCGGAGTCGAAAGATACTGACTTTACATCACCTGTTGCGCCAGGTACTCTCTCTGCCATCACCGTACCAACCCTAACCGGAGGTAAATTCTTCCTACAATGCATCCCGTAGGACGATGTGGTTATCAAATTTGCGGACTAAACTGTTGTGTTTTCGTTGTGCAGTTTCCCCTGGAGTAACTGTGGCATTGGATCCGGCCTTAGTGATCCGTGGAGTGTCAGGGTCTGGGCCAGGTCTCGAGGGATCAATGCTTGGAGAGGGTGGAGATCATCTTGACACCTTTTCGGGGTTAGGGGTAACCCCTAGTCTTTACGAGAGCCTTGTTGATGAGGAAGGTGAGGTGGACGGGCTAAGTGCTCGAGGCTCGGTAGAGGCTGATGTGTCGTCGATGGCCGCCCTGGTGGAAGCGCAAAAGGATAAGATGGAGGTCAAGAGTGAGGAGGTGGAGGAGAAATGGGAACAGGATGAAGCGGCTAGGCGGGAGATTATCGCTAAGACCCGGGATGACGCCGAAAAGATGGCGACGGCGACCGTTGCTCAGAGGAGGACGGACGATGAGGTGGAGAAGAAGAGGGCGGCGGACGATAGGAGGCTCTTAACTTCTCATGGGTCGACTTCCTCCCCAAAGAGTCATAGCGGGAGAGGTAGTTCTGGAAAGAAGACGCTTGGCTCCAAGGATGGATCATCAAGTGCTGGATCTACAAAAGATAGGCATAGAAACAAGAAGAAACTCAGTTAGCGTTAGTTGCTTATGTACTAGTGTGCTGATTATTTTTGTAGTGTAGGCCGCTAGTTTAAGCGAGTTCGGCCCTCGCTTTTGAATTTTCAAGGCACGGTGTGCGTGTACACCCTGTCATTAAAAAGGAAGATATTAGCAATGTAATGGGTTGTAGTGTGTGTGTTGTAATGAAGTGTGAATTAGTAAAGATCACATTTTGTTGTTAAATGTTCGGATGTTCTTTCTATGATTTCGGGCGTCCCGTACTTGCATAGACGTACTTATCGTTACACCTGACAAAAAAGTGATCGTGTGTTCCGCACCCTGGGGTGATTGTCCCAGGGGGTGTGTAGTGTATCGCACTCTGGATCGTGGTTCCATAGGGGTGAGAGAGTGCGCAGGCTTCTAGTAGGTCTCCCTCAGCTCAGGAGACCCGTAGTTTGTGAAGCCTTGCCAGAGCGCCTGTTGTTTTTTCTTGGGTTGCCCGGGGTTAACCTCAAGAGTAGAGAAGTCATATGACGTTACGTTATACGGTCCGTCCGGTGTCAGCTCTCCCGTCATTCATCGGGTTGAGGCGAGCCCGCCGGCGTCGTCGCTCGCCCGGAAAGAGAAGCCCGAGTCATCAGCCCGTAGGGTCCGACCGTGGCCGTAGGCTACCCCTAAGCCTTGAGAGCTTCGGGGATGTGATGATTTAAGGTCGGTCTTGGTTCTATGCCAAGTGCTAGACCACACCCGTAGTTCGGGAGGAGTTGGTATCGCTCCGTCTGGCTGTTGGGTGGTTTAAACAATTTATCCTCGGCCTCTGCACTGGGCCTAGGTTCGAGTTAGAGGTTATTTACACTCGGTCGCGCCGCGGGCTGGCGATTCGAGTAACGTTGCCGGCTCACGTGCTCGGGGTGTCGGTCGTAGCCAATGTGGATAGATTGCGAGGTTGGCTCGCGGACCGGGCGGTGGTGTCGGCCTCCGCACTGGAGGATGATACCGCGGTCGGTGGTTTACACGGAAACGAGTTGTTAGGATTGATCAAACATGTCACGTGAGGAGTAAACATAGGATAAGGAAGTAGGAAGCTGAACATCATTTTCAGTAACAACATTTGGCATGAATAGCCTTTACAATGCTCTGAATTGCTGGAAAACAAAACATCGCTGAAAAGCGTATACAACCAGGTGCTAAATTATGTAAAGTAGCGGCGGAGATGTTCGCTGTTCCAAGCCCATGGTAGCTCGACTCCGTCCACGGTCGCTAGCTTGAAAGTTCCTTCACTGAGCCTTCGTGTAATGGAGTACAGGCCTTCCAAACGAGGAGTGAGGCCTGGTGGAGGTGGGAATACCCGCTTTAGGACGAGGTCTCCGATGTTGAGGTCCTTGTGGCGGACTCGAGAGTAGAAGTACCGGGCGACTCGTTGTCGCTGGGCCACTTCTCGTAGATTGGCTTCATTCCTTTTCTCTTCTAGCAAGTCAAGTGGTCCCATAAGTAAATCTTGGTTTGTCTTCGGATCGAAGTAAGTGAGTCGGTGAGATTGAAGTTCGAGCTTGATGGGGATAACGGCTTCAGACTCGAAGGAGAGGGCGAAGGGAGTGTGCCGGGTTGCTGTCTTGTGAATGGTCCGGTAGGCCCAAAGGGCTAAAGGAAGTTCATCTGCCCATATGCCCCCGGCCTTCTCAAGGCCCTTCTTGATGATGGATTTGATGACCTTGTTAACTGCCTCAACTTGTCCGTTAGCCTGGGGATGTGCTACGGCCAAGAACCTCTTTTCAATGCCATGGCGTTGACAGAAGGATTTGAACTCTGCGCTCTCTAATTGGGTTCCATTATCTGAAATGATGGCTTGAGGGACCCCGTATCAGGTGATGATGTTGCGTACCACAAAATTGATCATTTTCTTAGTAGTGATGGTGGTGAGAGCTTCGGCTTCGACTCATTTGGTAAAATAATCGATGGCGACCACGGCGTACCGTGCCCCACCTCTGTCCATGGGAAGAGTCCCAACGATATCGATCCCCCACATGGAAAACGGCCATGGGCTGGTCATTTGTGTTATTTTCATTGGCGGGGCTCTCGGGATCTTCGAGAAGCGTTGGCATTTGTCGCATTTGCGGGCGTAGTCAATAGCATCTTGCTCGAGTGTGGGCCAGTAGTAGTCGTGTCGGAGTATCTTCCTGGCCAAGGTTTTCCCGCCGGTGTGGTCACCGCACTCTCCCTCGTGTATGCTGACTAGGATCTTTGTGGCTTCCTCCGAGTTTACGCACTTGAGTAAGGGGACGGAGAAGCCTCGTCGATAGAGTGTCCCGTTCATAAGGAGATAGCGGGCTGACTGGCGGGTGAGCGCTCGCCTTTCTTTGCGGCTTTGTGGGAGGATCCCCTGCTGTAGGTAGTCCCTGATTGGCGTCATCCACAATTATAGCTCGGGTCCGATGCTCATGATCTTATCGGTTGGCGTTGGCTTGGTGCTAGGGGAGTTGAGCACCTCGACAGAAGCGAAGCCCAATAGTTGTGGGTCCCCGGAACTCGCTAATCGCGCAAAAGAATCAGTCCCCTCATTTTGCTCTCGCGGGATGTGAGTGATAGTGAAATGATCGAAGTAAGCGAGTAGTTCTTGGACTCGGGCTAGGTACGGGGCGAGTCATTCCCCTTTGGTCTGGTACACCCCTTTCACTTGACGCACGACAAGCTGTGAGTCGAAGAAAATATGAATGATCTTCAGCTTAAGCTCGATAGCGATTCTCAGTCCGGCTATCAGCGCTTCGTATTCTGCATCGTTGTTGGTAGCGGGGAAATTTATCTTCAGTGCATAGTGTATGGAGCGTCCCTTGGGAGTGATGAACACAATGCCAGCTCTCGAGCACTTGTCGTTGTAGGATCCGTCCATAAATATCTTCCATGTGTCACAAGGAGTCTCGGTATCCTCCGTAGAAGCTTCTTCAGGTGCGGTAAACTCTACTATGAAGTCGGCTAGGGCTTGTCCGAGGATGGCTCGACGAGGGATGAATGTAATCTCGAATTGGCTGAGTTCCATGCTCCACTTTAGCAATCGACCGGATGCCTCAGGTCGTTGTAGGACTGGGCGCAACGGTTGGTCGGTGAAGACCTTAGTAGGATGAGCCTGGAAGTAGGACCTGAGTTACCAGGAGGAGATGAGTAAGCAGAATGCCAGCTTTTCGAGCTTTGGGTAGTTCTTCACTGCCCCCTGTCAATCGCTTAATGATGTAGTCGACGGGCCGTTGAATGCGATCTTCAAGCCGTATGAGTGCTGAGCTGATTGCCTACGAAGAAACTGCCAAGTAAACATATAATTCCTCGTGGTCTATTGGTTTATATAAGATGGCTTGTCGCCCTATGTGGTCGAGGAGTTCTTTGAACGCGAAAATGCATTCGGGGGTCCACTTGAAGTTGCGCTTCCCCTTTCGAAGCAAATCGAAGAAAGGAACGCACTTGTCGGTGGCCTTTGAGATGAAACAACTTAGAGGGTCAACCTTTCCGTTCAGACTTTGAACGTCTTTGATGTTTTCAGGGACTCGGATGTCCTGAATAGCCTGGATCTTCTCGGGATTAGCTTCGATGCCCCGCGCGTTGACAATGAAACCCAGGAACTTTCCCAAGGCGACACCAAAGGAGCACTTTAGAGGGTTAAGTTTCAAGTCATATTGGCAGAGGACATTGAACATTTCGGAGAGGTCATGGACGTGGTTGCTTGATGTTTTTGATTTGACTAGCATGTCGTCAACGTGCACCTCCATGGATCTCCCGATTTGATTCTTTAAGAGGCGATTAATGATCCGCTGATAGGTGGCACCGGCGTTCTTGAGACCGAAGAGCATGAAACGATAGCAGTACATCCCGCAATCGGTTATGAAGGAAGTATCGTCTTGATTGCAGGGATTCATCGGGATCTGGTTGTAACCGGAGTAAGCGTCCATGAAGGATAGCAATTGGTATCCGGCGGTTGAGTCAACCAGTTGGTCAACCTTCGGGAGGGGGAAGCTGTCCTTGGGACACGCTTTGTTTAGATCCGAGAAGTCGATACATGTTCACCATTTACCATTGGCCTTCTTGACTAAGACTAGATTAGATACCCATTCGGGGTAGTCGGCTTCGCGAATGAAGTTGTTGTTCAGGAGAAGATCTACCTCTTCTTCGAGTGCCTTGGATCTGTCAGGTCCTAAGAAGCGGCGCTTTTGTTTGACTGGAGGCACTATAAGGTCTATGCTTAGAGAATGGCAGGCGATTGCCGGATCCATGCCTTTCATGTTGGAATGAGTCCGTGCGAATACATCTAGGTTAGCCTTCAAGAAGTCTACGAGGTAATCTCTGATTACTGGATGGAGGTCCGACCCTATCTTCAACATGCGCGATGGGTCGGTAAGGCTGACGGGCACATCAATGGTTGGCTCGATGGGAGTTGGTCTCTTCTATCCAGGTTCTTCGTCTTTCCTTGGATCGAGGTCGTCGGAAATACAGGAGTGGCGTCTGAGCCATGGACCAAACGCCGCTGGTTGCTATGCGGAGGCGGTCTTGGCGCAATAGGGGGCGGGTACTGCTTTACCATTTTCCCTGTTGCGCGCATTCTTCCATTCTATCGCGTAGCATTCCCTGGCACTGACTTGGTCGCCTCTGACTGTCGTGAACCCATTTTATGTCTGAAATTTCATGAGGAGGGACCATGGTGATAGGCATACACAGAACTCTGTGAGGAATGGACGTCCAAGGATGGCATTGTAGGACGAGGTGATGTCGATGACCACGAAGGTGAGGAGGCGGACCCGGCTCTGATCCCTTGTACTGAGTTCAACAGGTAGGTCGATGACTCCGACTGGACAGCTGGATTCCCCATTGAAGCCGAGGATCGTGGAGTGGCACGGTTTGAGATCTATTGCTTCTAACTTCATTTGTTCGTACGCGGCTTTGAAGATAATGTTGACCGAGCTCCCTGAGTCGACCAATATTTTTCGAATAGTTGCAGCGCCAATTTGGGCGGTGATTACCAAAGGATTGGTAGTTGGGATCTCGATCCCCATGGAATCCCTCCCGTTGAAGGTGATGTCGTCCCGCATAGTCTTCCGGAGCTTAGCTGGGATAGAAGCGTCGGGATCAGAGAAAGCCTCGTGGATCGCATGCTTGACGAATCCCACATATTCCTCCATCTTTCGGAAGATGTCATGCGTGGGACCTTGCCCGCCGCAAATGGAATTGATCTCGATGCCCCGCCTTGCGTTGGATGGTCCTGAGGCAGCCTTGGCGGCCGTTTGAGGAGCCGTTGCTGGGGGCTTTGGATCAGTTTTAGAGGGAAAGGTCTCTTGGACGTACTGCTAGAGCTGCTTTTCTCGGATGAGTTCCTCGATTGCATCCTTCAGCTGGCGGCACTCGTTAGTGTTATGGCCATACATGTCATGATATCAGCAGTATTTTCCCGAGCTCTTTTCGGATTCTGTGGATTCTCTGACTCGGGGTTTCTTGTATGGTAGAGTGTTACACGTCTCTAGATAGATAGTCTTAGGATCCTCGTTCAGCGGGGTATAAGTCTCGTAAGATTGATAGGGGCCGGGCTTCCTCGTATCTACTTGTACCTGGTTGGTGCCCCGGCCACCTTGCCACCCAATGTTCGGCCTCTGCCTGGGGGTTGCTGCCCCCGTATTAGGGTTAGACGGGCCTCCTACTTCTCGACCCCTATGCTGGTTGTTGGCGGTTCCCGCTCGAGGGATGCTGGGACGAGTGGTCTCGATGAGGCGGTTGCGCCTTGCATCTTCTTGACATAAGAACTGCCCCGCCTTCTCGTAGAAGTCGTCGAGGATCTTTGGCTGCTTTCGGTCGATCCATGCCTAAAATTCTGAAGTTGGGAGGATGCCTTTAGCTAATTAGAACAGTATAGTGCACTGGTCTGGATCCTCGACCTCGGCGAGGGTTTCGTTGAACCTAAAGAGGTAGCTTTTGAGTGATTCTGCAACCCTTGGTATAGGTTGGAAAGAGCGAGGGCGTTCTTCGGTGTTGGGATGTGCATTCGGAATTACTTCACTAATTGTGTGGCTAATTAGCCGAAGTTGTTGATGGAATCGATCGGGAGGCGAGAGAACCACAATAGGGCAGTTCCTGAAAGGAAAACCGGAAAGCACTTGGATTTTACAGGATCGTCGCCTCTGCTCGAGTCCATTGGCCGCTCATAACGATTTAAGAAAGCACAAGGATCGGTGGTGCCGTCATAGAGCGACATTTGTGGCATGCTGAAACGTCGCGGCCATTCAGCTTCGTTCACTCTTCGAGTGAAAGGGTTGCGCCTAATGTACGCTTCCCATGGTTCATGCACATTCCTTCGCATCTCTCTAATGATCCTTCGGACTATGTCGGGATGGTAGGTTGGATGGGTATCCGCCATTGGAACCCATTGGCTTTGGCGAGGTTCAGGAGTTCGAGGACGTCTTCTATGGTGGACATCCGGGCTATTGCCTTCTGAGTCCTCGACATCTATGATGCGATCCGCGCGTGCCCGTGGACGTGGGGCAAGGGCGAGAGGGTCTTGTTCAGGGTAGGTTTGGGCCGCCATATTAGTTGGTTCGTTCCTTCGGCGGGCGGCCGTTGGGTCTTGTCGAGGAGGAGGTCGGTTAGTAGGAGCGGGTCCGTCATTGATGATTAAGCGAGAGTGGTCCCGATATTGGGTACCCCCGCTATAGGTTACGGTGGTACAGTCGCCGTTACCATTGCCGTTGGTATACCCATTGCCATTTCCGTTGTCGAGGGCGTTTGTTCGGACGACAACGTTGTTGATGAGGCTAAACCTCCTTCGTTGGTGCGGGCCCCTGTCTCGGAAGAGGAAGTTTCCGATGTTGGTGGTCGTGGTTGGGCGTTGTTCTAAACTAGTTGTAGTCGAGCGACATCGCGCTTACTCTCGTTGAGTTGCCGCATAAGGTCAATGTTATTCCTTAGCGCTTGGTTAAGCTCGATCGCCGTACTCTCGTACCTTTCATTAAGTGTACGGATTTGCGCCTGGGTTACGGGCGCTTCGGGGTCCATAACTGGGGGTTCATTTTCATTGGCTGCCGGGATATTTGCCGGTGGAGGTGGATTGGATGGACCGGCCTCGGCGGCGGCTGACAAGCCGATTATTATGTTCTTTAACTTTTTTTCCATCATACGTGGGCCCGACGGCAGGTTGAGCAAGGAACCTTAAGCTCGTCGAAGTCGAGATGGAAGATGCAAGAAAGACGTAATGTCCGAGTTCTCAGTGAAAGCACCAAATGTTGACGACCAAAATTGTCGTATACACCAAAGATTCTGTATTACTAAGAATTAATAATATGGTCGCATAGACAAGACATATTATATAACATGAAATAAAATATAAGCGGTGTAACAACCCGTATTTTGAATAACAAGTTATAACATAAATCAAGGCAAAATTAAATGATAAAATCTGAATAAAGGGAAACGGGCTATGCCATTGCGTTTGTCTCGGAAAAATACGCGAAATAGAGTCCGAGTTTTCGAAAATCGGAGTCCGTATGACCAAGTTATGGCCCGTCAAAGTTTTCAGAAAATTCAAGTTTAAAAACAGATTCAAATTCAAATTCAGCTGACAGGACAGGCGGGAAAAATTCCCGCCACCCCCGAGTCGACTGGGGAGTCGACTTTGGAGTCTACATGGCCCAGGCTGTGTTGACTGCCCAGTCGACACCCCTGTCGACTTGGGTGGTCGGCCAGTTTGGCCTGGGTGCACATGACTTTTTCCTCAAGACAGGTTTTAAAACTTGTGACGGATTTTAAAGGCCCAGATCTGAATTAGGGTTAATCCTATGGTCTAAACTAACCTAAACTTCTATAAAAGACCCTAATACCTAGCCTAAACCATCATAAATCAATCCTATAACTAGATTATGCCAAAATGTTCAATCATGGCCTCCACCCTCTTGTCATAGCCTCCACCTTCATTCATATGAGAGTTCCTAAGCTTGTTTGAGAGTTTCTAAGCTTGATTCAAGGCGAAAGTTCAATCTTTCTTCATCAAAGCAAGGATCTTCTTCTTGTTTCTCAAGGGTTTTCATTGGAGCTTATCATTTGGGAGTGTTTAGAGTTGCTAGTGGCTTCGTCTCAATCTTATTTTATTTTATAAGTTTTCATAAGCATTGTAAGCACTATACTACTCTTAGATTCTAACTATGAAGTTAAATATGACATGTTGCAAGTTGAGTTTGGGACTAAGTATGATTTGTGCTTTGACTCTATCATGTTATGCATAGATTTATTCTAAGCATGTTGGTAAAGCTATCACCTTGACCTTGTGCATAGAAAGCTATGAGCTTTGATTTGAAATGTTGCGTTAAGCAACATAGAAACTCTCATAAACCTTGTGTTAACTTGCATGTGATGTTATATGCGAATCACTAGCTATCATCCTATGTCATTTATGATCATGTTTCACCTATTTGCTAAAGTTTGATATCATGCATGTTTTGAGGCTTATAATGTAATATGCTAGTTTACGAACACATTTGCCTCATATGCCACCATGTTTAACTTGTGGCCAAAATTATTAATTATGTCATGCTTCTATGTTCCCCTCTTTGAGATCTATTTGAGTTTATGTGAACTTGCATGCGATGGGGTCACGTTATGGGTAAACTAAAATGACATAAAAACATGACTTGGAAAGATGACATGAAACATGACATGTGACTATGCTTGAAACATGAATATGAACCTGGACATGACTTCTAGAAAACATGAGAATGGCCAACTCGAGGTTGGGTTGAGTTTGTAGCATAAATCTACCCGGAACCGACCAGCTTAACTAGTGGCTACAGGCAATAGGACCCAATGTGAGTAGTTGGTCATGTCGCACTTGAAACCCGAGGTTAGACTAAGTTGTGGTGTAAAGCTACCCGGACCCGCCCGGCCTAACTAGTAACCATAACAAGGTCTAATGTGAGAGGTTGGATGCATTAAATTAATTAATGCCACATGATAGGGTTAAGTCATGGACTACTTGAATACTTAACCCATTAAACACGATGGGTTGATGGGGTTAAGTCATGAACCTTGGGTACACTTAACCAACTTGATTGGATGGGGTTAACCACTTTTAACCCGTTAGAAACCCTAGTTACGTGGTCCATTTCACCAGTAACCCTCTTGGTAGTATCATGATACCCTAGGGACTAGGCTAGGGTGGGGCACGATTACTGGGCTGACATGTAAGCGACCAAAACGATGGCTGAGTAGGTGCGCCGGTGTAGGTTCATGCGGACTATGGTCGTGCACATAGTCCGGAGTTGAAAAAGCAGACACGGGCACCAGTAGGTTTAGACTGTGCGTGCTTGATTTGTGTCCGTGGTTGACACCCTAGGGCTTGATACACCCTAGGGTTGACCTAGCACAGTTTGACTACACTTCGTGGTTCGGCCGTATGATAGCGACACTTGACGAGTTAGGCTTTTAGGGAGCCGATCGACTAGACCGTGTTGTGGACCTTGATTTAGGTCATCTCGTGATAGTGGGCCAAGATTGGGCCAAGGGATCACTTCTTGTTTATACTTGACATGGGTTGGAATACTAGTACACTTGGTGCAAAAACTTAACCTTGTATATGCGATGCCACACTTGATCTATCTTGTTAACTTTTCACCATGCCAGTTATCATCCTATATTTCATCTCTGTTTTACATGTCCAGTTAACTTTATTAGTTTTTATACTAATAGTAGATAGGACTTACCAGTCTTTTGAATGACCCATTTTCTTTCGCCTCTTTTCTTCCGTTCCCCCCCCCCAGGTTTACAGGGTGGGAACACCAGCACCTAGCTTGGATCTTTAGCTGCTTTTATGGATAGCTCATGTACGGTTTGGACTTGAGCTCGCTATGGCTTTATTCTACTCTGGGGATAGTTACTTTATGATTTTCTTTCCAGTTTTCAGTTTATGTTTCTAGACTTTGTTTTGTGGAAAATAAAGACCAAGTGCTTTGATGTAACTTGACTATGGTTTGGAAATGTTAGTTTTTATCCGCTGCTTATTTTACTCTGTTTTTACTTATATGTTCTGTCTTGTGATATCTGCATGCATGTTTACCTTGTTTAACGCCACTCCAAAGCTAGTGTACTTGCAAGAGTGGCATTGGCGGAGGTGGGGTGTTACATTTGGTATCAGAGCATAAGGTTTTACTAGACCGGACAAAAGTTTTAAAACCCTTTTTGAAAAACTATTTTCAAAACCAATTAAATATTTTCCAAGAAAAGTCTAGTTTATTTTAAAAGGTATTCCCCAAAAGCCATTAGCACTATCCTTCGTTTCCTCGTTCTAAATCTATCTTTTCCTTTTTCAGCATGGACGATCTTAACCTTCCTGAGGGAGTGACCATTCCCGGATGGTTCCGGAGGTACTTGGAAGCTAGGCCCAACGATGTGGGCCCAGCAAACACCCCCACCGTAACGAGGTTCCTCCTCCTCCTCCTCAGCATCCACATGCAGATTTCGCAAAGGTTTGCAAAGACTTTAAGGCGATGGGTGGCAAGAATTTTATCAGGACAGAGACTTTTGTTGAGGCGCGAAATTGGTTGAAAGAAACTGAAGATCTCTTCGCCATCTTTGATGTGGAAGACCATAGAAAAGTTTTGTTGGCAGCATGGCTATTGAAAGAGGAAGCTGCTTATTGGTGGGAAGTCACCAACGCTACTAGGCCTATAGAGACTTGGGCCGACTTTTGGACGAGGTTTGGGCTTAAGTTTCTATCATCTGCTGAGGCGAATCTGCAATTGGAGAAGTTTATATCTTTGAAGCAAGGGGACATGACAGTGAGGGAGTATGTGAATAAGTTTAACCAGCTTGCTCGATTTGGTTTGGACATGGTTAGTACTCCTCAGAAGAAGGCTCTACGCTTTGCACGAGGGTTGAATGAGCCATTACAAGGTTTAGCCACGTCTCATATACCCATGGGGGCCACTTTTGAAAGCCTAGTGGACATGGCATTGCTTCAGGGGGACGATAAGAATGGCAAGAAAGAAGTCAAGCCTAATGAGAATCAAACCAAGAAGACGGACTCCAAGTAGGGAGGGAACTAGAGCAATCAGAACAACAAGGGCAACAAGGCCAAGGCAAAGGACCCAAGAGAATGCAACTTCTGTGGGATTGTTGGGCACATAGCTAAAGATTGAAGGAAGAAGAAGAGGATGTTGGGTGAATGCTTTCATTGTGGAGAGACTGGACACTTTAGCAAGGATTTCCCTAAGAAGCAAGGACAAGGGCAGACTCAGCGTGCAGGACCTTCTGGAGGGCAAGTGCATGCTCTCAACACTGCTCCAGTTCAGGACCGAGGTAGTATTTCTGTAGAAAGCCTTGTTTATATTTCTGACTTTCCTGTTCGCACTTTATTTGATTCTGGCGCATCGCATACCTTTATTTCTTCTGACATCGTTGAAAGTTTGCACCTAGTACTAGTCTAGTTGAGGATCCCGTTAGTGTTTCAAATCCAATTGGGGGTTCTGCCCATCTATCTATGATTTGTGTGGATTTGAAGATTTCTATCTTGACCGTAGAATTCACGTGTAATGCTTATGTTCTCGGGTTCACGGGATACGGGTTGATTTTGGGCATGGATTGGTTGTCCAGTTATGGAGCCATTCTCGATTGTGAGCATAGGGTGGTGTTAGCCTACTTTGTGAACTAGGCAACACAAAGTCAAGAAACCAACCGTTGAAGAGTATTTCAAGTTATGCGACTCCGGTTCGGATCGGAAGGAAACTCCACAATTCAGATTGATAGCAGCATATCGGTTCGGATCGGGTAAAATTCTCTGTTCGGATCGGATATCTCTTACTGGATAAATTGGCAAAGCATACCTGATCGGATCGGAAGGCCAATGAATCTCAGGTGGATCGGAAAGCCGTCTGCTTGCCACGACTTCGGAGCGGAGCGGAGTATGATTAGAGAAGAAGAGACGTCCAAGCTACTCCGGTTCGGGTCGGGTATTCCGATCCGAGCCCCCAACCTGCACGTCTCCGATCCGCACCCATGATCCAGGAAAATCTCCTATAAAGTCGCCTGGAGAACCGGACCGGATGTGACCAATTCCTACCCCTAACGTCCATCTCATTGATGCGTTGTCAGCTTGATAGCCTATCCGAACCCGAAGAGAGTGCGATGGATGACACGTGTTCCGACCCGGATTGCATCTCAGGCAAATTCACACCTATAAATACCCCATCTAGAGACAAAGAGAAGGATCTTTTTTCAGCACTTTGAGAATCCAAGTACCTCCATCATTCGAATTCCTTCACTCCCGGAAAATCCAAACCATCTTTCATTTCCTGTTTTTATTTTTCTGAGTGAACAAAAGTGAGTTGTGAGCGAATTTTACATTGTATTTGTAATTGAATTGCTGAATATAGTGAAAACTAAGTGGACGTAGGCATTTCTTCGCCGAACCACTATAAACCTTGTGTGTTCTTTTTTATTTCTGCTTTACTTTATCTTGTTTCTAATCAATTTGGGTGTTAGAACCACATTTGGGTCTAACATTTTGGTGCTTTCACTGAGAACCCTCATCTAAAATTCTTTATTTTCCGGGATCTCTTTCTACTTTTTGGACCGTTGAGTTCAAAGAAGTGAACCCTTAAGTTTCTCCACTTTCTTACATTCGTTGAAGTAATTGTCAAAGACTCATGGCCAGAGGAAAAGGCAAGGAAGTCCAGTCTGTTCAAGGAAATGGAGCTGGTGAAGATCAGCAACATGCTGTTGTAACAATGTCTAGGGGGCAGAGTTCAGCAGCAGGGAGAATCAATACAGGAAATCCGAACCGACAGCAAGGGGAAAGTTCCGATCCGATCCGGGTTGGAGACTCTGAAGCAGTGCACTCCCCCAGTCTGAACCGACCCGACTTGCTCGCTGCACACCGATCCGAACAGACACCCCAGCTCCGATCCGACCCGACTTCCTACCTCCGATCCGACCCGATGCTTGGTGAAGCTGGAACATCTACTCGAGTCCCCGCAAATGCTCCAATTCCAGCTGCCAGGGTTGGAGATCAGGCCAATCCATCTGCTCCCATCACTCAAGGAGATTTCTCGCGCTTGCTTGATATGCTTGAGAGCACGAGGGAAGCTATGAGAGTTCATGAGCGCACCAATCTCATGATGCAGGAAAATATGAGGCTCATGAGTCGGGAAATCAGTGAGCTCCGCCGGCAAAGAACTCCGTCGCCAGTTCGTCATACACCAGTAGATCAATCTTCATCTTCTGAGGAAGAGAGGCCCCGTGAGCGAAGGCCACTCGAACGACCTCAGAACGTGGAGCAGCTAACGTTTGGATCTTTGGGATCTCGCGAGGATATCGCACGAGCATTAGGAAACGATAGCCCATCTCGGGGGCAAAGACTCCAGTCCCCTCTTCCCGAGATCGACCGGGAACGCAGGGAAAGGAATAGAGCAGAGGCAGCTCGAAGAAGAAGGGCGTCTCCTGAGCAAGAGCCCCGGAGGAACTCGGACACTAGGGCCAGGGAACCTGAGCAGCCCCTAACTAGTGCCGATGTGCAGGCGATGGTTCGTCGAATTATGTCCGAAAGCCGGAATTATACAAATGAAGACTACGGTATAGAGCGAAGCCATACTCCGTTCACTGACGACATCCTAGACTTCCAGTTCCCCCGACGCTTTAATTTGCCACAGATGGATAAATATAATGGAAGGACTGATCCAGGACAGCACTTGATGCGGTATTCGTGGCTTATGAATGCAGCTGCTGCCCCCGATGAAGTAAAATGCAAAGCGTTCCCAATCTACCTAGAAGATGTGGCTTTATTTTGGTTTACCCGACTTCCTCCTCGTTCAATTTCTAATTACAAAGAACTAAGCGAGCGTTTCATGAACCAGTTCCGACTACATGCTCGAAAGTCCAAGAGCGTTATTGAATTGTCAAGGATCAAACAGGCACCAGGAGAATCTTTAAGGGCATATTTAGATCGATTTAACCAAGCTGTAACTGAGGTCAGTGACCCGCATGAGCCCACTATTCTGATGGCATTGAAGGAAGGAGTCGATCCCGAATCTGAGTTTGGAGACTACCTTTCTGGGAAGACACCCCCCACAAGGGCGATATTCTACGAAAAAGCCGATATTTATCTGAGACGAGAGGAGGCCCGGGCAAACCGGAAGAGAAAGTCTGAGACAGCTGCAAAGGAGAATGTGCAGAGTAATATTGCAGTGAAGCAGTCTGGGGAAAGTGCTGGCAAGGTTGAAGTAAATGTAGGAAACAAGGGTGGAAACAACAATACTGGAAGCGGGGGAAACAACAACAACCGTAATTCGAACGGTAACAGGAGAAACAGAAATAGGGGAAGCGACCCAAACAAAAGGCCCCGATTCCAGAACTACGAGAACTACACACCATTGAATGATACGTTGGAAAATATTTACCTGGACACGTATAATGTGTTGCAGTACAAAAGACCGCCACCTCGTGATTCGACCGAGAAAGAAATGGCGACAGGGAAATTTTGCTTATTTCACGGAACGCATGGACATTCGACCAATGAGTGTCGACATTTGAGGGATGTAATTGAAAAGCTGCTGCGTGAAGGAAAGTTGGATGAGTACAAGGTTGCCCCGAGGGACAGGGGGCAAGGAGAGCAGGCTCCAAAGCAAATCCTACCTGCTCCTAAGCCTACCGCGCAGCAGAAAGGTAAAGGGATCGTCATCAACTCCATAGTAGGCGGACCTCACCCGGCAATTCGAAGCTTTAGGTCAATGGACCAATATGTGAATGCTGCCAAACATCTAGATGTGAATGAAGGTGACGAGTTGGAAGATGTCACCCCCATCAAACAACAAAAAACCATGTTCGATGACGTGGTGTTTCGCAGCCGAGACAACACGGGAATACAATCTCCCACCAATGATCCGTTGGTTATTACTACCACTATTGGGCCAGCGTTGGTCCATAAGGTATTAGTAGACAACGGAAGTTCCGTTAATATTTTGTTCAAGAAGTCATTTGATCAGATGAAGCTTGAGCCTGAAGATCTGAAACCTTGTGAAGGATGGATTAGAGGTTTCAACGGAGCGACGACAGCTCCTATGGGATATATAGAGTTGCCTGTGACCCTAGGGCAAGGAGAACGTAGAAGAGTGCGAATGCTTCAGTTTGTAGTGCTGGATGTAGATTCGCCATATAACGCATTTTTAGGGAGGCCTGCCCTCGCTGAGTTTAGAATTTGTATCGCCCCTTGGTGCTTGTTACTAAAGTTCCCAACCGAAGCCGGGACTGGAGTAATAAGGGGGGATCAGGTTTCTGGACGGGCCTGCTATGTGGCCGAACTGAAGATGTTGATGAAAGGAGTTAATGCTGAGAATAAGGATGCCTCATCTCCCTCAAAGGGGGACTCGGCATAGCAATTAGAGAGGTTGAACCCAAGGGAGTTGCGAAAAGGAACGCCTGAAGACCTGGATCCTAGAAAAGACGAGGAACCAGAGGCTAGGAATGCAACTCCTAATGAAGCAACAGTGGAAATTCCTGTTGATAAAGCTGATCCGACGAAAGTTTTGAAGATTGGTTCCCAATTGGATCCACGTCGTGCTGAAGAGCTGACGAACTTCTTGAAGGCGAACTTAGATGTGTTCGCCTGGACCCATGCTGACATGTGTGGGATATCGCCTTCCGTTATCAGTCACAAATTGAATGTAAATCCGAAGCATCCGCCTGTGAAGCAAAAGAGACGCATGCTGGGCCCAGAGAGGTCGGTTGCTCTCAAAGAAGAAGTAGAGAAATTGAAGCAAAATGGATTTGTTCGAGATTCGACTTATCCCGACTGGATATCGAATCCTGTCTTGGTAAAGAAGCCAAACGGAAAGTGGCGAACTTGTATTGACTTTTCAGATTTAAATAAGGCTTGCCCAAAGGATAGTTTCCCGCTTCCCAGAATTGACCAGCTTGTAGACTCGACAGCAGGTCACGAACTTCTCTCTTTCATGGATGCGTATTCTGGATACAATCAAATTCCTATGCATGTGCCAGACCAAGAGCATACGAGTTTCATTACGAATTTGGGATTATATTGTTATGTTGTAATGCCGTTCGGATTAAAAAACGCTGGAGCTACTTATCAGCGGTTGGTAAATAGAATGTTTTATGATCAAATAGGAAAAACTATGGAAGTTTATGTGGATGATATGCTTGTTAAATCAAAGCAGTCCTCCAGTCATACGCAAGACTTAGCAGAAATGTTTGGTATCTTGCGAAAATACCGTATGAAATTGAATCCTTTAAAATGTTCATTTGGAGTGGCGTCGGGAAAGTTCCTTGGCTTCATTGTGAGTTCCCGAGGAATTGAGATCAACCCTAGCCAGATAGCGGCGATTAGAAATATCAAAGAACCAAGGAAAATTAAAGACGTCCAAAGTCTGGCAGGAAAGGTAGCGGCGCTAAGTAGATTCATCTCTAAAGCCACCGATAAATGTGTTCCATTTTTTGATTTGATAAAAAGGGGAAAAAAGAACTTCCAGTGGACTCCCGATTGTGTCGAGGCTTTTCAAAATCTGTTAGAACTGTTAGAAAAACCGCCAATCTTATCAAAGCCCGTAGACCATGAAGAACTATTTGTTTATCTAGCAGTCTCGGCTCACGCTGTCAGCACAGTTCTGGTTCGAGAAGAAGACAAAGTACAAAGGCCAGTATACTATGTGAGTAAGAAATTAGCAGCGGCAGAGCGCAACTACCCAAAGATCGAGAAGCTTGCTTATAGCCTCCTGATTGCATCCCGAAAGCTTCGTCACTACTTCCAAGCCCATCCAATAACCATATACACCGATCAGCCGTTAAGACAAGTGTTGCAGAGACCCGAAGCGTCGGGAAGGTTGATTAAATGGAACATAGAACTAAGCCAGTTTGATTTGAATTTTCAACCACGAAAGTCAATCAGGGGGCAAGCTCTAGCAGACTTTATTGCGGAGTTCACCATTCCAGAGGAAGAAATAATCAATGACCGAGTGATTAAATCCGAGGATAAGCTAAAGATGAATCCGTGGGAATTATATACAGATGGAGCCAAAAATGACCGAAGATCCGGAGCTGGAATTGTCTTAGTCACTCCGGAGGGACGGTCGTTATATTACGCCCTGCGATTAGAATTTTCGGCAACAAACAACGACTCTGAGTATGAAGCCCTGATTGCCGGGCTGAAACTCGCTAAAGACCTCGGAGTAAAAGTGATGGATATATTTTGTGACTCTAAGATTGTTGTTTGCCAAGTGCGAGAGGAGTTCGCGGCTCGAGGACCTCGACTTGTTGCTTACCTTAAGAAAGTGAAAGAGCTATTAAGTAGCTTAGAGCGGTACAACATAACACATATTCCCAGAGAAGAAAACCAGAAAGCGGATAGACTAGCAAAATTAGCTAGTTCTGACAATCCAGAAGGGACTGAGGTAATTCCAATTGAAACGTTGGAGTCGCCAAGCTTTGAGTCAATGGAAATGGAATTCGTTCTTGAAACGGAACCAGAGAAGGAATCATGGATGACTCCAATCAAGAATTTTCTTAAGAATGGGACACTCCCATTAAAGAAGAGTGAAAAGAGAGCTGTAGTGCGCAGAGCTACCAGATATGTTATACAAGACGATATTCTCTATAGACAAGGATTTTCTATGCCCCTGTTACGATGTATCGCACACGACGACATCAAGCGTGTACTGAGAGAAGTGCACGAAGGTGAGTGTGGAGATCATACAGGAGGTCAAACTTTAGCGAAGAAAATATTGCGATACGGATACTTCTGGCCTACGATCAACAAAGATGCAGCTGATTATTCACGACGCTGCGATAAGTGCCAGAGATTCGCCAAAATCCCCAGGGCACCGTCAACCCAGCTTAAATCGATGGTGAGTCCTTGGCCATTTGCCACATGGGGAATCGATATCATTGGAGTTTTACCGATCGCTAAAGGAGGGGCTAAGTATGCCATAGTAGCCGTGGATTATTTTACAAAATGGGTGGAAGCTGAACCCTTGACTAAGATCACCACAAGAAAGGTGATAAGTTTTGTGGTCAGAAATATTATATGCCGATTCGGGATCCCAAGGACGATTATTACCGATAACGGGACTCAATTTGATAGCACTGAATTCAGAAACTTTTGCCAGAAATATAAGATAGACAAACGATATACTGCAGTTGCCTATCCACAATCTAATGGGCAAGTAGAGGCAATAAACAAGGTAATAAAATCCATCCTCAAAAAGCGATTAGAGCATGCAAAGGCAAAATGGGTTGATGAATTGCCCCTAGCTTTGTGGGCATATCGAACAACGTTTAAAACGGCTACCGGTCATACCCCTTTTTCCCTCTCCTTTGGCTCAGAAGCAGTAATTCCAGTTGAACTGGAAGTTCCTTCCCACAGGGTGACATATTATGACCCGATGACGAATCGGGCACTTTTACTTGAGTCTCTTGATGAAGTCGAAGAGAAAAGAGACGAAGCAGACTTGCGTGCTGCAAGACATCGGCATCAGATGGCACGCTATTATGACAAAAAAGTTCGCCTCAGAACTTTTGAACCCGGAGATTTGGTGCTCAAGAGAGTTTTTCCATCCCTTCCTCACCTCGGCCCAAAATGGGAGGGACCCTTTGTCATCCAACGGAAACTTGATAAAGGAACATTCAAGTTAACGACCGTAGATGGCGAAGAAGTCCCTCGAGCATGGAATGCCCAACACTTAATGCGATATTTGGATTAGAAATGCTATACTTTTTGCTGTTCTTCCTGTAAACTCTGTAATAAGGCACGACTTGCCTTTGGAAAATATGACGATATGAATAAAGGACTATAAAGTGGACGTAGGCTATGACTTAGCTGAACCACTATAAAATATTGTGTGTTATTTACTTTTATGCATTTACATTCGTTAGTTATTCTGTTGTGATTATAAAATACAGGACAACTTAGAACCTAAAAAGGTTGAAACAGTTTGGGCATAAAAAGAAGCACAATGATTATTTGTGCAATAAGACATAAAAGAATGAGAAAACGACATTCTTAACTCTAACTCTCCAGAGAAAGAGAGAGAGTATAAAAGCGTCTCAGACTGAGCGCTGAAAAAGAAATTCTATTCTGAACTCTAACTCTCCAGAGAAAGAGAGAGAGTATAAAAGCGTCTCCGACTGAGCGCTGAGAAAGAGGTTCAACTCCGAACTCTAACTTTCCAGAGAGAAAGAGAGTATAAAGGCGTCTCCGACCGAGCGCCGAGAAAGAAATCTTTTCCCGTTGAACGACCGGGGGATAAACAAATAACTGAACTCGAACTCTAACTCTCAAGAGAGTGAGAAAGAGTATAAAAGAAATGCCAGGAAAAACAACAGATATTGATGATACAGGAAATGCTATCCCGTTAGAGAATCGGGAGCATCCAGATTGCATAGTTAGCCGCTGAATAACTTACGGAGATTGACTGGGGACACATGCCCATACACATATCTCCCCTCTTCACAACTTTGTTTCATAACTATAGATATGCATTTTTACATAAGTGCAGAACTGCTAACAAATAAACATTGCAGAAAGTGAATTATTTTTATTTACGAATGAATGAATTTGTACAGGGAAATAACTGAAAAAGAAAGTGCGAAAGCTGCTGGTGTAGCAGCACTTATTGATTTACAAAGATGCTAAAAGGACACAGAAGGACCCACTATTTGGGCTTGGAATGAGCCTTTGATTTCTTGACAGCTTTTTCTGCATCTTTTGCTTCCTTCTCGGCTTCAGTCAAGATCCGCTTTGGTTTCTTTTTCCCTGAAGATGTAGTACTGGGGCCAGCAGACTTTTTCCCGGAGGGCGGGGCACTGGAATCGAGAGAAGATTTTTTAGCAAGTTCTTCGGTAATAGATCTAGTGGAAAGCTTAACAACTAACCTTGAACCTGCATCCACAACAGCGAGGGGCTTGAGGACCTCAGGGTCTAATTCTTCAGCCTTTAATTGCAAGCGCTTGTCTTGATCAGCCTTCATGGCAGCCAAGGTAATGTCCTCAGCGCTTTTCGACTCCCCGGTTATTGTAACTTCTGGTTCCTCATCATGCCCCTCGCCTCCTCCGTCGTCTTTTAACGCTGCAATCATTTCTTCGTCATGGGGAGTAGTCACTTTAGTTGATTCACTCCTTTTCCCCAAGTCTGTGGAAGCAGCCTTGTCTTCTCCTTCTTTGACCCTATCAGCGGGCTTTGTCCCAGTGGTAGCTCCTTGAACTACGTCTGTCTTTGCGGAGGATTCAACGCCTACAAAATGAGAAACATCGGTTATCAACTCAGGCGAGAGCAAAGGATTTCTCATTGAACGTTCAATCATGTAGCCAAAGGTAGTAGTAGCCTTGACAAGTTGAGGAGAAAAGACAGGGATACCTTCTGAAGACTTCTCAGCGGGGGTAACTACTACCTCTGGAGTTATTTCAGGAATGGGAGATAGTAAAGTTGATCGGGGAATTCCCGGGTTTTCGGGATCATACCCTTCCACTTCAGGAGTTACAGGAGCAGAAGAAGAGGAGCCAGCTTCAGGAATGGTTTTCTGTTTAGACTTCCGCCTCTCTTCTTCCATGGCCTCAGCAATTAGACGGCGACCTTCAGCTAGGCGCTCGGGTTCGTCGTCTCTCAAGTACTTCTCCATCAACTTATCTTCATCGAGGGAATCGACCTTAAGCTCTTCTTTTTCCCACTCAACGATTTGATTCCACACATGAACCAAGGTGGATGGATAGTCCTCGATCCAGGAAATGTTTCGACGACGAATAATGTGCGCAAAGAATTCGATCATTAGCTCCCCGAAGCCCTGAATATCGGCCTCCGCCTCTGATAGCTGTTTGCGGGTTTCCTCCGCAGATTTAATAGCGCATTCAACGTTGCCCTCAGCCAGAGCAGCCCTGTTTTCCGCCTCTAACAATTTTGAAGCCAAATCAGCGTTTTTCTTTTCTAACTCAGCACTCCTTTTCGCTAACTCGGCATTCTTTTGCTCAAGCTCAGCATAAGCGAGACGTGTCTTAGCAGCCTCTGACTTGGCTTCGTCAGCTTGCTTCTTCAACTCGGAACGTTCCTGAGTGTGGGATTCTAGCAAATCATGATAGCGCTTTTGCATGTCCTCAAACTGTTGTTTGAAGTTAGAAGCGTTCTTCTGAGCGATAGCTAGTTGAGCTTGAGTATCTTCTAAATTTTTTCCTAAGGTTTTCAGGGCCTTAGCATCTTCCTCTGCAGTTTTGTGCATTGAGTCAGCATTTGTCAGTAGCGTGCGAATGATTCTAGAAAGAGTGCGGGAATACTTGAACATTTCGGTATATTGTTTTTCCACCAAATCAATCTTTGCTCTGGCCTCCTCTGCCCAATTAGAAGAAATAGGTTCAAGGGAAGGTAGAAAGGTCAGAGTCTCGAAGTAGTGCTCGGGAAATTGCTCCTTTAAGTATGCCAGCCTTACGGCGGTTCCCGCATCTGGTGGAGGAGGGGCTAGGATTGTTAGTTCAGCGTCCCTTCTCGAAGAAGATTCTGTAGAACCCTTGTCTGTCCGAGGTCGCTTAGTAGCAGGGACTTTTTGCTTGCTTCTAGACCCAGTTTCCTTTGGAGGTGTTTTCTCTCTGCTTCGCTTTTCATGGGAGGAAGTGGAATCCCTAGATTGTGGTCTATCCTCCTCCCTACGACCTTGATAGCTTTTGTATTTTTCCTGTTCCGGTCGAACTGGTGAGCGGGAGCGTGAGGATCGAGATCGATAAGGATCATAGGGTCTCCTTTCCTCCCTGCCGCGGTCATCCCGGCGGTTATATTCGGCATCCTGGGGAGGATTAGACATGCTGCGGCGAAGCTTTCTTATGTCATAAGAGGATCGAGACATTGTACCTGCACGATAAGTTAAACGAAGTTTAGAATCAGCGGATCCATGGAAAAAGAAGTGCAATGAATGCTAGTGCTACGGTGCAAAGTGCATCCTATGTAGTGTATGTGTCCCCCCAACCAACCCGAGTCTGAAGCTAAAGTGGTGCGGGCAGGCTCTTTGGCCTTAGCAGGAGTAGTCTCTTCAGAAGAAGTGAAGACTAGAGGGTCCTTTCTGAAATCTTCCGAAGTGTATATAGCCTCGGGTAAAGGGAGATCCCCCAAACCCTGAAATATGTGCTCGTCGGCGCTAGGAACATCCCCTTCGGAAGCGTGAAGTGGCGACCCTTGGGGAGATTTTGATTTGTCTACCGAGGTAGTTTCCTCGGGGGCAACGTACCCTTCACGATGTTTTTTGGCCAGATTAGCCAGCTCATCGTCTTGAGTGGAAGAGGGAGAGGGTGAAGTTTGAAGAGAAGCTGCAGGAATCCCCGAGCCTTCTCCTATTTCTGGAACTGTTTCCACTGGAGGGATATATGCATAAGGGACTGTCCCATGACCGATGCTACGGTGGACGGATAGCAGCCCGTGAAAATGAAGGTACTCATCTTTAAGAACCTCGTCAATAGTAAGGAATTTTTGGTCGCCATTGAGGAGACGGTGCATTCGATCAAAGAACACTTGGTCTGATACCTGTTTGGGATTATCGACTGCAAATAAAAAGGAAAAACAGGTCAGGGTGATGATTCAAGTGTCTAGAATCCAGGGTCAGAAAATCAGTGCTTTACTTGATTTTATCCATCTTCTGGCGCATCCAGGCTGTTGCTTTATATAGAACCACTCCAATCTGGAATCTCCAGCCTTGCTGCAAAACGGTGTAGAGATTATCTTCCTCTTTTGGACCGACTCAAAGTAACAGAAAGAAGGGGTTTCCCTAGTCCGATGTTTGAAATTATAGAAGAAATGAACATCGTCAAACGTAAGCTCCACGCCTAGAATTTCACGATATGCTATGAATAAGGTATGCAGATAGGCGTATGAATTGGGATGTAGCTGCATGGGGGCAATCCGCATTTGTCTTAAGAAGTCGACGATGAAAGGCGAGAAAGGAGGAATGGCGCCAACCATGCACATCAAACGAGTGATCGTCATATATCCTTCTGGAGGGTTATGTGGACGGTCAGAACGTGAGGGCACTAGAGTGTCTCTCTTCATTATTCCATACTTCAAGCAAATTCTCACGAGTCGGTCGTTGTCAATTGTTGATTCTACGGAATCTGGAGGTGACTCCAATATAATGGCTGAGTCGAATTCATCGGGTGCTCGGGTGTCACCAATCCCTCCTTCCTCCTCAAAGCCTAGGGAAACTTCATTTTCTGAAGACACTTCACCGCTTTCCCGATGACCAGCTCCGTAATCCGGACCCTCGCTGTCCCATTCTGGGTCAGATGAAGAAGATATATCATCGAGAGTGGTTTTGTGGGAAGTTTCTGGAGCTTCTTTCCTCTCAGCTAGACGAGAAGAGCGTCTGGGCCTCATTGTCATGGAACTATTGAAGAAGCAATAGCACGAATTAGAGTGAATTATCCCGTGTCCCCTTTTTGTGTATGTGTGTGAACTAAAGTGTGTGCAACAAATGCGGGAAGTGCAAAATAAGAGTACAGCAAGGTAAGACGAAGCTTTAAAGAGAAGGTGATAGTCAGAATTGTTCTTAATTCTCGTTTATGTTTACAAGGCACTATCCTAACTGTCCGCGAGGCATATTCGTCTAGAATGAGTGTTAGTCGAATTAGTTGAGTGGTCTTTATGTGTCAAGTTCAATATGTTCGGGTCGGTTCGGATATGCATATGATGACTAGCTCGACGCAGGCAAAGATAACAGTCGGTTCGGATGCCTCACTAAAGCATGGTCAGTTCAAGACAAGGGAAGCAACGGATGCAGAAGCGGGACTGATCCGTTCGGGTCGGGTAGCCCGATCCGAACCGAACCAGCATCACCTAACCGACCCGTTTACTTCAGCCTCTTATCCCATTCACCTTTCCGACCCGAACCGCCTTTTCCTTTCCTTTCCATCTTTCCTAAGAACGAGACCCGAGCCGATTCCCTTTCCCTCCTTTTCCTTTTTGCTCCTTCGTCGTCTACCCGAATCGACTCCAGCTTGTCACCCCACTCTTCATCTCTTTCCTTTTTTCCCATCTACTCACAGATGAGTCCACTTTATCACCGAAGCCGCCGTGAAGAACAAATGTTCGCCCTATTCAGCCTCGCAACGCCTCGAAGCAATGGCGCGTCCACCAGCAGCGGCGGAGGGTTCGAGTGACGCTTATGGCCTAACCATCTTAATCCAACGCTAATTGAAATCGAGAACGGTTGCAACTAAAGTATTTGAGATTAGAAAAGCTACCTATATGTTTGATTCGGGAAATCTACAGGAAGTTGTTTTAGAATTTTCGAGTTTCTAACGTTTTCAATATTAGGGTCGGGAGCGGTAGCAAAAACGAAGAAGGAAGGAATGAAGGCAGTAACGAGTTTATAAAGGGAATACTGTTGACCCCTCGTCTTCCTATTTTGTCTCACCCGCTCGGACCGGAATGAAGGCCCAGAAGCACAACTCCCTCTGAAGGCCCAACGTCCAAGAACTTAACTCACGAAGACGCTTCGGATCGGAATCCGAACCGAGCGGAAATCTCATGCGATTGATTTAACGTCCGACTCGAATTGAAGAGAAGGGAAGTAAAGGAGGAGCATACCTACAAGAAGCATTACACGGCGAGTAGAGTTCCCAAATTTGCTCAGAAATGAAGAAAAGGCACTCGGATCGGACGCCGAACCGAATAGAAATCAATGCATTACTCTTGACAATTCTGGTTGAACGACATCAAAGGACGCTTTGTACAACGAAAGCATCCTTTGAGGGGGCAAAATGTTAGCCTACTTTGTGAACTAGGCAACACAAAGTCAAGAAACCAACCGTTGAAGAGTATTTCAAGTTATGCGACTCCGGTTCGGATCGGAAGGAAACTCCACAATTCAGATTGATAGCAGCATATCGGTTCGGATCGGGTAAAATTCTCTGTTCGGATCGGATATCTCTTACTGGATAAATTGGCAAAGCATACCTGATCGGATCGGAAGGCCAATGAATCTCAGGTGGATCGGAAAGCCGTCTGCTTGCCACGACTTCGGAGCGGAGCGGAGTATGATTAGAGAAGAAGAGACGTCCAAGCTACTCCGGTTCGGGTCGGGTATTCCGATCCGAGCCCCCAACCTGCACGTCTCCGATCCGCACCCATGATCCAGGAAAATCTCCTATAAAGTCGCCTGGAGAACCGGACCGGATGTGACCAATTCCTACCCCTAACGTCCATCTCATTGATGCGTTGTCAGCTTGATAGCCTATCCGAACCCGAAGAGAGTGCGATGGATGACACGTGTTCCGACCCGGATTGCATCTCAGGCAAATTCACACCTATAAATACCCCATCTAGAGACAAAGAGAAGGATCTTTTTTCAGCACTTTGAGAATTCAAGTACCTCCATCATTCGAATTCCTTCACTCCCGGAAAATCCAAACCATCTTTCATTTCCTGTTTTTATTTTTCTGAGTGAACAAAAGTGAGTTGTGAGCGAATCTTACATTGTATTTGTAATTGAATTGCTGAATATAGTGAAAACTAAGTGGACGTAGGCATTTCTTCGCCGAACCACTATAAACCTTGTGTGTTCTTTTTTATTTCTGCTTTACTTTATCTTGTTTCTAATCAATTTGGGTGTTAGAACCACATTTGGGTCTAACAGGTGGTGAGGCTCATGACTCGCCTCTGTAATACCCTACAGATTTCTTGCAACCCACTGGATCCCGTCATGTTATGTTATCTTGAATCTCTTGACTCGTCCATCGATGATCTGCAATCTGTAAGGGTGGTACGAGAATATCCCGATGTATTTGAAGAGGTTAAGGGGTTACCCCCTAAACGAGAGATAGATTTCCGCATTTATCTTGTTGATAATGCCAAGCCAGTTTCATTGCCCATTAGGCACATGGCCCCACGAGAAAGAAGGGAACTCAGTAAGCAAATCAAGGAGCTGATTGAAAAGAATTTTATTAGGCGAAGCATTTCTGAATGGGGTACTCCTGTGGTGTTCTCTACCAAGGCGGATGGTTCGCTTCGTCTATGTGTTGATTATCGAGAGTTGAACAAGCTGACAAAGAAGAATAGGCACCCGTTACCGAGGATTGATGACCTCTTTGACCAGCTTGTTGGTGCTTCTATTTTCTCTCAGCTCGATCTAGCCACCGGATTCCATCAGCTTAGAGTGGGTGAGGATAGTATTGATAAAACTGCGTTTAGGACTCCAGACGGATTCTTTGAGTGGCTTGTTATGCCATTCGGTTTGACTAATGCACCCGCCTACTTCGTAGATTTGATGAGTAGGGTGTTCAGGTAGTTCCTTAACAAGTTTGTTGTTGTCTTCGTGGATGATATTCTGATCTTCTCAACGGATGAGGAAGAACATGCTAGACATCTCAAGGAAGCGATGGATACGCTTAGAGTTCATCAGTTGAAAGCCAAGTTCTCCAAATGCCATTTTTGGAGAAGGGAAGTTCGGTTTCTTGGACATATAGTTTCCAAGCAAGGCATAGCTGTGGATCCCGCGAAAGTGGTTGCAAGACTCCTAAGAATGCAACCGAAGTAAGAAGCTTTCTCGGTCTGGCAGGCTACTATAGGAAGTTCATTAGGGACTTCGCTAAGATTTCAGCCCCTCTTACTAAGTTGATGAAGAAGAACTTATTCCTTGCATAGGACTTAGAGCGTGAGCTTGCTTTCCAAAGGCTCAAGAGGGCCCTTACCACAGCTCCAGTTTTGGCATTACCCGATGGCGGTAAGATGTTTACCGTGTACACCGATGCATGTGGCACGGGGTTAGGTGCTGTTCTGATGCAAGAGGGAAGAGTGATATGTTATGGGGGTAGGCAACTTAAAGTTCAAGAGAAGAACTATCCCACTCATGATTTGGAGTTGGCGGCGATTGTATTTGCACTCAAATCCTAGCGCCACTATCTTTTAGGTGAAAGGTTTGAGTTGTATACTGATCACAAGTCACTCAAGTACATCTTCTCGTAGAAAGATCTGAATCTAAGGCAGCAAAGGTGGATGGAATTCTTGGCATCGTATGACTTCGAGATAGCTTATACCCCTGGCAAGGGTAATGTTATGGCAGATGCACTAAGCCGAAGAAGGTTGACTTTGAGTCCCTTGTTTATTGAGATGAAGAATCTAGAGTTCTTGGCAACCTTCGATTTCACAACGGCTGTAGAGTCAGTGATGGGTTCCTTAGCATCTCTTGAGCTTAGACCCACACTTCTTGATCAAGTAGGGACTTCGCAAAAGGAAGACCCGCAGATAGTTGAGATCAGGGACAAGTTGATTCGTGGTGAGACGTCTTGTCACCTTGCTAGATATACTATTGATGACAAGGGTTGGCTAAGGCATGATGGAAGGCTATGCGTTCCACAAGTAGGAGACTTGGTGCATAAAGTTCTCGAAGAAGCGCATCACTCGAAGATGACTATACATCCTGGAGGAGAGAAGATGTATAGGGATATGAAGCGCATTTTCTTTTGGGCTGGAATAAAGAAGGATGTGGCAGAGTATGTTTCAAAGTGCATGGTGTGCCAACAAGTGAAAGCCGAGTCGAAGAAACCCGGTGGGCTATTACATCCATTGGAGGTCCCGCAATGGAAGTGGGAAAGTATCTCTATGGATTTTGTGGATGGATTGCCTAGGTCAGGGAAAGGGAATATGAGCATATGGGTTGTAGTTGATAAACTTACGAAGAGTGCTCATTTCATCCCAGTGAAGAGCAAGAGCACCGCACCATGGCTAGCATCTATTTATCTTTGAGAGATAGTGCGATTGCATGGAGTTCCTTCTAGCATAGTTAGTGATCGTGACCCAATTTTCACTAGCCAGTTCTGGAATAGTTTGCAAGAAGCGATGGGTACACGATTGAATCTAAGTATAGCCTATCACCCTCAGACGGATGGCCAAACCGAAAGGGTGAATAGAGTGCTAGAAGATCTTTTGAGGCTTTGTGTTCTTGACTTTGGTGGTAGTTGGGAAGACCACCTTCCTCTTGTAGAGTTTGCTTATAATAATAGCTATCAAGCCAGCATAGGGATGGCACCATTTGAAGCTTTGTATGGGAGGCCGTGTAGGTCACCATCTTGTTGGTGGGAGACAACGGATAGGCTTATACTCGGGCCCGATATGATACGGGACACGTCCGAGAAAGTTGAATCGGTGAGAAGACGGATGAAAGCGACCCAAGACAGACAGAAATCCTATGCTGACAAGCGAAGGACAAATTTGGAATTCGAAGTTGTAGATATGGTTTTCGTGAAGGTTTCTCCTCTGCGTAATGAGGTTCGTTTTGGAGAAGTTGGGAAGCTGGCACCAAGGTTCGTAGGACCCTTCCTTATCATAGAGAGAATTGGGAAGATGGCTTATAAGGTGGAATTGCCCGAGAAGCTGGCCGGAGTGCGTAATGTCTTTCATGTCTCGCATCTCCGAAAGTGCCTACATGAATCCGCGGAGGTGGTTGAACCTAGCATTCTTGAAGACATGGAGGTAGAAAAAGTGGCAACCTTGAGGAGAGCTCCGATTCGTATCTTGGGAACGGAGATCAGGAAGCTAAGGAATCGAGAGGTCAAATTGGTGAAAGTTCAGTGGAGTGAAGTCGAAGAGGATGCAACTTGGGAAACCGAGGAGAGGATGCGTGGGCTTTATCCATTTCTTTTTGAGGATACATTCTCGATCTCTTTTCCTTTTTAGCATGTCTTTTTGCTATCCATGTTTATCCTGTTTATCTTAAAACTTCGTAAATCTTGTCATGAGAACCTTAGGTAGATACCCTTTGGACGAAACATGTATTTGAAACATGTTATGTTTGATGTTTGCAAGTGGTTGCAAGTGTTTGCAAGTGGATACTCGTGGATGCATAATACACGTTAGGCACTAAGATCGGCTCACACACTTTCATATTGCATATGCATGAGTGCTTATACTTATTCATGGCCGAAACTTGTTATGTTATCACGTGGATGTTGCATATGGATGAATGTTATGTGCACTCATGTAGATATTATAAAATTATGTTAGGAATTTGCATACATATGGACTCATTTCACTAACATACTTTGCATTAAGGAGGTTTACTGAATCAGTAACCGCCTGATTTTCGCATTAGATAAGTACATATACACACACCTTCGCATATAATCATACAGCATTTAGAATCTTTTAAGGACAATGATTGCTCATGGATGATGTTTTGAGTAGATCGATGATGGATGGTAGGATACGTTCTTCCTAACTTGAAGATTTCGGGGACGAAATCCTTTATGGTGGGGAGGATGTAACAACCCGTATTTTGAATAACAAGTTATAACATAAATTAAGGCAAAATTAAATGATAAAATCTGAAACAAGGGAAACGGGCTATGCCATTGCGTTCGTCTCGGAAAAATACGCGAAATAGAGTCCGAGTTTTCGAAAATCGGAGTCCGTATGACCAGGTTATGGCCCGTCAATGTTTTCAGAAAATTCAAGTTTAAAAACAGATTCAAATTCAAATTCAGCTGACAGGACAGGCGGGAAAAATCCCCGCCACCCCCAAGTCGACTAGGGAGTCGACTTGGGGGTCGACACGCCCCAGGCTGTGTGGACTGCCCAGTCGACACCCTTGTCGACTTGGGTGGTTGGCCAGTTTGGCCTGGGTGCACATGACTTGTTCCTCAAGACAGGTTTTAAGACTTGCGACGGATTTTAAAGGCCCAGATCTGAATTAGGGTTAATCCTATGGTCTAAACAAACTTAAACTTCTATAAAAGGACCCTAATACCTAGCCTAAACCATCATAAATCAATCCTACAACTAGATTATGCCAAAATGTTTAATCATGGCCTCCACCCTCTTGTCATAGCCTCCACCTTCATTCATATTAGAGTTCCTAAGCTTGTTTGAGAGTTTCTAAGCTTGATTCAAGGCCAAAGTTCAATCTTTCTTCATCAAAGCAAGGATCTTCTTCTTGTTTCTCAAGGGTTTTCATTATCATTTGGGTGTGTTTAGAGTTGCTAGTGGCTTCGTCTCAATCTTATTTTATTTTATAAGTCTTCATAAGCATTGTAAGCGCTAAACTACTCTTAGATTCTAACTATGAAGTTAAATATGACATGTTGCAAGTTGAGTTTGAGCCTAAGTATGATTTGTGCTTTGATTCTATCATGTTATGTATAGATTTATTCTATGCATGTTGGTAACGCTATCACCTTGACCTTCTGCATAGAAAGCTATGAGCTTTGATTTGAAATGTTGCATAAAGCAACATAGAAACTCTCATAAACCTTGTGTTAACTTGCATGTGATGTTATATGCGAATCACTAGCTATTATCCTATGTCATTTATGATCATGTTTCACATATTTGCTAAAGTTTGATATCATGCATGTTTTGAGGCTTATAATGTAATATGCAAGTTTATGAACACATTTGCCTCATATGCCACCATGTTTAACTTGTGGCCAAACCTTATTAATTATGTCATGCTTCTAAGTTCCTCTCTTTGAGATCTATTTGCGTTTAAGCGAACTTGCATGCGATGGGGTCACGTTATGGGTAAACTAAAATGACATAAAAACATTACTTGGAAAGATGACATGAAACATGACATGTGACTATGCTTGAAATATGAATATAAACTTGGACATGACTTCTATAAAACATGAGAATGGCCAACTCGAGGTTGGGTTGAGTTTGTAGCATAAATCTACCCGGAACCGACCGGCTTAACTAGTGGCTACAAGCAATAGGACCCAATGTGAGTAGTTCGTCATGTCGCACTTGAAACCTGAGGTTAGAATAAGTTGTGGTGTAAAGCTACCTGGACCCGCCCGGCCTAAGTAGTAACCACAACAAGGTCTAATGTGAGAGGTTGGGTGCATTAAATTAATTAATTCCACATGATAGGGTTAAGTTATGGACTACTTGAATACTTAACCAATTAAACACGATGGGTTGATGGGGTTAAGTCATGAACCTTGGGTACACTTAACCAACTTGATTGGATGGGGTTAACCACGTTTAACCCGTTAGAAACCCTAGTTACGTGGTCCTTTTCACCAGTAACCCTCTTGGTTGTATCATGATACCCTAGGGACTAGGCTAGGGTGGGGCACGATTACTGGGCTGACATGTAAGCGACCAAAACGACGGCTGAGTAGGTGCGCCGGTGTAGGTTCAGGCGGACTATGGTCGTGCAAATAGTCCGGAGTTGAAAAAGCAGACACGGGCACCAGTAGGTTTAGACTGTGCGTGCTTGATTTGTGTCCATGGTTGACACCCTAGGGCTTGATACACCGTAGGGTGGACCTAGCACAGTTTGACTACACTTCGTGGTTGGGCCGTATGACACCGACACTTGACGAGTTAGGCTTTTAGGGAGCCGATCGACTAGACCATGTTGTGGACCTTGATTTAGGTCATCTCGTGATAGTGGGCCAAGATTGGGCCAAGGGATCACTTCTTGTTTATACTTGACATGGGTTGGAGTACTAGTACACTTGGTGCAAAAAATTAACCTTGTATATGCGATGCCACACTTGATCTATCTTGTTAACTTTTCACCATGCCAGTTATCATCCTATATTTCATCTCTGTTTTACATGTCCAGTTAACTTTATTAGTTTTTATACTAATAGTAGATAGGACTTACCAGTCTTTTGACTGACCCATTTTCTTTTGCCTCTTTTCTTCTGTTTCCCCCCCAGGTTTACAGGCTGGGAACACCAGCACCTAGCCTGGAACTTTAGCTGCTTTTCTGGATAGCTCATGTACGGTTTGGACTTGAGCTCGCTATGGCTTTATTCTACTTTGGGGATAGTTACTTTATGATTTTCTTTCCAGCTTTCAGATTATGTTTCTAGACTTTGTTTTGAGGAAAATAATGACCAAGTGCTTTGATGTAACTTGACTATGGTTTGGAAATGTTAGTTTTTATCCGCTGCTTATTTTACTCTGTTTTTACTTATATGTTCTGTCTTGTGATATCTGCATGCATGTTTACCTTGTTTAACGCCCCTCCATAGCTAGTGTACTTGCGAGAGTGGCATTGGCGGAGGTGGGGTGTTACAAGCGGTAAATGACACCAGAGATTTATAGTGGTTTGGCCTTAGTGAAGGCTTTCGCACCTCGAGGTACGAAATTTCGCACCTATACCAAGTACTAAATTTCGCACCTTGGCAGGTGCGAAGTGTGTTTTTGGTGAAGATGTGGTGAGGCGTGTCGGCGCGATTCCCTTCTGTCTTTCCACTGGATTTCCCGTATCTCGCCTTTGGCCATAGCTTCACACGATGAGTTGAGTCGAGCGTGCCTTGAGTACTTTTGGTAACCGGGCCAAAAGGCCGGTTAACAATTATCAAATCGAATTTCCACTCAATTCCAATTTACTGTATTGAATTGGAACACTTGACTGTGGAAAATTTCTTTTTAAATCTTAATAAAAGAATTAAAAATTCTAAATCATATTTTCATTGTTAATTGGGTTAAAGAAAAAATGTCGTTTAAAAACATAGTTCACAATAAACCCAATTCACATATCAATTTATTCCAATACTAAATATAATTTGAAAACACTAATAATCTTAGTTAAAAGATTTATTCTTTCATAAGGGGTTTTAGAACAGTGTTATTTGAGATACCAACCACGACAACCAAAAATCCAATTCTTTTATTACAATATCTTTTAAAAATATTTTTTTTTAAAAGAAATTCTTTGTTTAAAAATATTCTTTATATAAAAGATATTCTGAATTGGAAAGCGACTCAATCATTCACCATATAACTTCGATTATATGGATTTCATACATCGTATGTAAATGACTAATCATCAAACCACCCATTCAGAATCCAGAGTGAAGTCCACAACAGTGTGAGCATTAAAATGGAACAATAATGCTCATCACAGCCTGTCAATCTATTGATTGACATACAAATAAATATTGGGACTAGTGTATATCAATTACCATCCCAATACCCATGTGGGGTTTTCAGCCAACAACAGTTCATATAATTAAATAATTGGTTAATGAATTTAACCAATTTTAATACTGTTAACATATTGATGATAATAAACAAAACGTGTTATTTTATTCCTAGTGCCGAATAAAAATGTTTTTGACTCGTATAATTTACTTATGCATTTCTAATGTCTAATAAAATGCAATTTATTTATATGACATTATTGCTGGTGACAAATGAAAAGATAATTTTCATTTTTCTTTATTTGTATGCAAATTTCAATTTTTAATTTTAACAAATAAAAGAGTTAATTTTATTTGTTTATATTTCCAATGTATAACTTAATACAAAAAAATGTTTTGTTTTAAATGGCATGTAAACTTTAATGTATACATTGACACATTAAAATGTTACTTTTACTTACATACAAATTCTAAGGTGTGTTGTGACAATGTAAATGATTCTTTATTTCACTTACAAATTCTAATGTATGCTCGCCAATAAAGATGATTCTTATATTTGCAATATAAATTCTATTTCAACAAAATGTATAAAAAGTGATACATCCATTTTGCTGACAATTCTATTTTATCAAAACGAATGTTTTTGTCGTAACATAAACCTATTTAACAAAAATGCTATTTGTGGTTAACTCTTTTATTTATCAAAAATGTGATTTTTGTTTTATTCCGAATCTAATTAACAAAAATGTGATTTTTGTTTTCAACTATCATATTTAACAAAATGTAATTTTTGTTTCAACTATTATATTTTTGACAAAAATAACTATTTTGCCTCAACTAATCTATTTGGCCAAAAATGTTTATTTTGACCAAAAATGTGTATTTTCATTCAACTCATCTATTTTGACAGAAGTGTATATTTTGACAAAAGTATATGGTTTGCTTTAACTAATCTAATTTGACAAAAATGAATATTTTGACAAAATGTATATTTTCATTCAACTACCCTATTTCAACAAACAATAAAGATAATGACTTTGTTTTGTTGACAAATTTATTTCAACAAAACAATAAGAATGATAACTTTGTTTTGTCGATAATTCTAATTCAACAAAACAATTGAAAGTGACTTGTTTGTTTGTTTTGTCGACAATTCTAATTCAACAAAACAAATGAAAGTAGCATATTTGTTTTGTCAAATCTAATGCGACAAAATGATAATGTTTGTTTTAACCATTCTAATTTGACAAAAGTGACCAATTTTTTTTAACTATGATAATTTGACAAAAGCGACAAATTGGATTTTAACTTTAAAAATTTGACAAAAGTGACAATTTGGTTTCTACTTTTATAATTTGATAAAAGTGACAATTTTAGTTCTAACTTTTATAATTTGATAAAAAGTGTATATTTTGTTCAACAATTCTAATTTGACGAAAATACATGTTTTTATTTTAACTATACTAATTGACAAAAATGAATGTTTTGTTTAACTATTCTATATTGACAAAAATGAATATTTTTGTTTAACTACTCTTTTTATGACAATAGAACATATTTTTAATTTTACTCTTTTTGTTTTTGTTGAACAAAATGACAAAAAAATGAAATCTTTTATAATAGTCTTTTATCCTATTCTTTTATTTCTAATCTTTTTATTTTAATCCTTTTTGACACTAATGTTAAATTTGTTCCAATAACATGTTTTGACACAAATGATAAATTTTATTTCAATTACATGTTTTGACAAAAGCGTTATTTTTATTTCAACTAACATGTTTGACAAAAATGACCATTTTTATTTCATATAAAATGACAACAAAAATGATACCTTTAAATCATCTATTTTTGTTGCATATAAAATGAAAATAAAAATGCAACTTTAAAATCTATTCTTTTCATTACAAACAAAATGCCAATAAAAATGTTTCTTTTGTATCCATTCTTTTTATTGTCACTATCTTGACAATAAAAATGTTATTTTCTTAATCTATCCTTTCTATTGTGACTAAATTTACAATAAAAATATATCCTCCTATTTTACTCTTTTCATAATAATCTAAAGTGGCAGTAAAAATGCAACTTTAAAATATCCTCTTTTTATTTCATATAAGATTACAATAAAATTCAAGTCTAAAATCTATTCTTTCTAGTGTCTCTAATTTGACAATAAAAATGTTTCTTTAAAATCTGTACATTTTATTGTCTAAATTTTTGACAATAGAAATATTTCCTTTAAATCTAATTTCCTAATTAACATAAATGTTAATTACCACCATCTAATAAACAAATGATAATATTATTTGAATCTAATTTTATAACTAACATGAGTGTTGATTACAACAATCTAATAACAATGATAATTAAGTTTAAATCTATTTTATAACAAACATGATACACACAATTCCATTCGGTGATTCACAGTAATACAACACAATCAACATTTCAATAAATATATACATGACACCACATGAATTTTATATAGAATGAATATAAATTTCACAAAAAAATAAATAATTAATTTTAATTTAAAAATATAAATCTCATTGTGCTTTTATTCAGATTTGAAATTTGGCCAAAATTGGATCTGCTCAGAATCAGTTCTACTCAGTTCAGAGGCGTAGATCTTGGAAAGACGATTCCAACGAGTCCTTGTTTGCTGAATTCTGATTTCATATGAATGAGTTACGAATTTCTGAATATTACATTACATTTAAACTTTATTAGCAATCATTAATTAATTGAATTAATCTAATCCATGTTTAACCTTTTCTCCCCCGTCGGTTTCTGTTTCAACACCGAACCCAAAACCACGCCCTCCAATTCATCCTTGCGGACAACAATCCACCACACCAGAGCACGATCAAGTGGTGCCACCACATCGACCTTGGCTAGAACCCCCCCCCCCCCCTCCGTCAGTATGGAGGAGTTCGACTCATCCATCTCGCCGGGAGGAGGCTTCGAAACACATGACTTTCCTGCTCAAATTAGGTCAAACCACTCCACCATACCACATCATCACCGTTTAGAATGTAAATCACAAGATGATCTTTGATTTTTTTTCTTTGGACTGACGAATTAACATTGTCTAGATTGGGAATGATTTGGGTTTGATTTTCGGAGCTTGGAGGCCATTGGAATGAAAGATGGCGGCTGAGTTTGTTTAGGGTAAGGGTTACCTCGTTTTGGGGGTATTTATATATTAATATAAAAATTATTTTTAATATTAATTAATTAGAAAATAGCTCGTTTAATCTATGAATTCCAAATAAAACTTAACGACTGTTGTTCCTTGCTAATTACCCCTATTCCGGACTCAGTGGACCATGTTTCGTAAGCCCATTCTCCTGTTTAGATCATTTTTTATTTGAATTAAAATATAAATCATTATGTATTCATTTTGAACGTACATTTAAATTTACCGGGGCCACATACGGACTCTAAAAATTACAAAAAATTTATTTCTAGCTATGCTTTGACGATACGGTTCTAACAAGTCTAATTTCGTCGAATTCCGAGACAGTTTGAAAAATGGTCATTTTCTGGTCGATCCGATTTGACTAAAACTGACATTACACATTTTCCTTTGCAACGCTCACATATTAATTCGAAAAATTATGAAAATTGAAATCTAGCAATAATTTGACATTCCGGTTCCAACAAAAGTGTTTTCATCGAAAACGGAGGTCATTTGAAAAATGGCTATTTTTGATATTAAAATATATATAAAAGTTCTACAATGACTTTTCTAAAATTTAAACTGGACATAACTTTTGATTTCCGCTATGAAATTTTGAATTTTCGGATTTGTTGGAAAGATACTTTTTAATAGATTCTAATATTTTTGGTTTCACTAAAATCCGATTTATTTTAGCATCCTATACAGTCAGTCAAAATTCAAATTCAAATTTTCAAACTACCGCGCTATTTCTAACTCCTTTTATAATTAAATTAAAAAATTTCGTTCTAACT
This sequence comes from Allium sativum, assembly GCA_030737875.1. Taxonomy (NCBI): domain Eukaryota; kingdom Viridiplantae; phylum Streptophyta; class Magnoliopsida; order Asparagales; family Amaryllidaceae; genus Allium; species Allium sativum. The sequence continues at coordinate 413,412,062 of CM060923.1, read as the reverse complement.
TCGATTTAAAATAAATTTTTCGTCGTTATTATTTAAAATAAACTATTTCCAATATTTAAAACCCATTAAAATTTCTAAAACAAAATTTTTAAATTGGTTCAGAATTTGCAGGTTGTTACATTCTCCCCCACCTAAAATCTTTTCGTCTTGGGGTTTGATATCTATCACAATCCGTTCAACTTCGTCTCAATCAGGTTATGCCACGCCGGAGAGCTACGGGAAGCGCATAGGGGGGCCCACTTGGTTGAAGCTCGATCGAGCTATGGGGGTGCGGCGACGCTGTGTACGATGCTACTTTGGAGCGCTGTGCCTCGGCGTTCGTGCCTCCTGGTGATGGTCCAACCGTATGGAAATGAGGAGGATGAAAATATCAACAGAAAAGTCTAAAGGAGGAGGGGTTTTGATGTATGGATCGACGGAATTTAAAGGGGTATTGTGGCGGCGGCTACAGTGAAGGCTAGGGTTTTGAAAATGATTTTCCTATTATTTATAATATTTTAATGTAAATTTTACAATTAAATCCACACACTCTTAACAACTCCGATTTCAATCCAACCAGAGTTGATCCCACCCAATAGCCCCCGTTCCGGATCCAATGGGCTAGGTCCCGTCAGCTCAAACGACTATCTATGGCCTGAATTCTTTAATTTAATATTAAAATCCTTTATTAAATTAATTCAATCGTATATTTAAATTCACTCGGGCCACAAACGGACTCTAAAAATTCCAGAAAAATTATTTCTGACTTTGTTTGTTGATTTATAAAAAACATCACCTTTATTGTTGTTTGATTGAATTAGAGCTTTCAATTGAATTAAAGCTTTCAATCAAATAAAATATTGTTTTTGTAGTTATAATTAAACTAGCAGCAAAAATGGACATTTGGGTAAATAAAAAATTTAGTAAGCAAAGGAATAGAATGGAAAGTTATATTTTTATTTATTTATTAGGTGTGAATAAAAGAAAGGAATGAAAATTTATATTTTTATTTACGTATTAGATGTAAATAAAGAATAGATGAAAATTTACAATTTTTTTATTTGCATTTTAGTTGCAAATAAAACATAAATTAAAAGATTACATTTTTTATTTGCATTTTAGATGCGAATAAAAACATGAATTAAAAAGTTGCATCATTATTTGCATTTTAGATGCGAGTGACAACATGAATTAAAAAGTTGCATTTTTATTTGCATTTTAGATGCGAATAAATACATGAATTAAAAAGTTGCATTTTTATTTGCGTTTTAGATGCAAATAAAAACATGAATTAAAAAGTTGCATTTTTATTTGCATTTTAGATGCGAATGAAAGCATGAATTAAAAAGTTGCATTTTTATTTGCATTTTAGATGCGAATGAAAATATGAATTAAAAAGTTACATTTTTACTTGCATTTTAGATGCGAATAAAAACATGAATTAAAAAGTTGCATTTTTTATTTGCATTTTAGATGCGAATGAAAACATGAATTAAAAAGTTACATTTTTATTTGCATTTTAAATGCGAATAAAAACATGAATTTAAAAGTTGCATTTTTATTTGCATTTTAGATGCGAATAAAAACATGAATTAAAAAGTTACATTTTTATTTGCATTTTAGTTGCGAATGAAAACATGAATTAAAAAGTTACATTTTTATTTGCATTTTAGATGCGAATAAAAACATAAATTAAAAAGTTCCATTTTTCTTTGCATTTTTGATGCGAATGAAAACATGAATTAAAAAGTTATATTTTTATTTGCATTTTAGATGCGAATAGAAACATTGATTTAAAAGTTGCATTTTTATTTGTATATTAGATGCAAATAAAAACAATAGATAAAAAGTTACATTTTTATTTACATGTTAGATGTAAATAAAAAGAATAAAATTTAAAAGTTACACCTTTATCTATATTTTAGATGTAATAAAAGTATCGAAATAAGAATTTATATTTTTATTGTCAAATTAGAGACAATAAAAAGAATAAATCGTAAATGACATTTTTATTGGCATGTTATGTAAGGACCCGTAACTTCTCGGTAAGGAAAGGACGGATTGCCTTGAGGACAAGCCACATTGGAACACAAACAGAAGAACATTTCATTGTTTATTACAACAATTCCATCAGAATATAAGAATATACAGAGTATGAACAAAAATCATACAACAGAACAATATCAGAGATTTAAATTATATTACATAGCAGCAGAAAAACAATACAAAACACAACTGAAGGAGATATACAGATTCAAATCTTTCCGAATATCGTTCTAGCTGTAAACCAGGTTCCTGTGAAGATAATTCTACAAAACAAAAACTACTAGCTGCCCGTGTCGAAAATAAGGGCACCCAGAGTTTAGGTTAAAACAATAAACTCCAAGTCAGTCATGTGACTGGCGTGAGAACTAAAACTGTTATTAATCTTTATTTTAAAGTTAGGTAAATCAAGGGACCACGCCGTATAACACGGAACGGATTTCCTCCCAAGAATACTAGTGCATAAAACAACAGCGCAATGCTAAATAAAGAACAATGAAGCTATTATAAGACCCAGGTCCCATCACACAATGCAACACAAGCCGGAGGATAGGGTTTTACCTTATAATAGCCAAAGAATGCTTGAAACGCTAAATTTCATCTTTTAATATTACTATAAGTGTATAATGTCAAAACAATTTCAATTATAAGTATCAATCATAGATGGCATGGGTACCACATATCATGTCACCATATATAGGTTTACAATCAAAACCGCAAAGGCACGTATTGGAAGTTGGATTCCCATCTGTGAACCGAGGCTCGGGAACGTCCTCACCGCTTCGAGACAATCTAGCCTACCGTGTCTCAGGAACAGCCGTGACTGCACCTTGGATCGTCAGGGCCGGTCCACCGATGTGGATTAAAATGCCTGAACACTGCGTTCCCCCGCCCTATGGGGCGAAAATGAGCCAAATGACTCCATCGGACCCGGATCGTCCGAACCAACCGAGGCGCCTCGCAATCCATCATCCACATAAGTAAAATGTCAGGCCGTGTTAAACACTGACACCACTCCTAGCTAGAAGGAAACGCATGCTCTCTCTGAGGTCCTCTCCCATTTCTGGATCACAACCGGGGTGTGAGGCTCGCGAATCAACACTACACAAAGCTATGCCACACAGGCGGTGCTTTGATCATCAACTACACGACTTTGCTTTTCAACAGAAGCCTTGATCAATTACCACTTGGGCATACCACACAGGAAATTCACACCATGCGACTGATGTCTATCGATATACAACCTCTGATCCCGTACGTCTCAGAGAAGGGTGAAGTAAGGGAATGAATTCCCCTTCACCAGGCAGATGTATATTTATTAGAGATCAATCAACCCAGAGAAAAATCCAATGTCAGACACATAGTCCATACAAGTCCATTCGGGGTCTGAACGAAACCGGAGGAACCTTATTCCTCGCATATCCATCGATCTCCAAGTACGTCTGGAAGATCACCAACTGATTCCCTGCTCTTGGGTGTACAGCCCAATCAAGATCATCAGTAATTAACCAAACGATGTGAAGACCTCCGGTCTTTGACCACCATCTTCATCCTCAACACCACATCGAATCAGTTATTCAGAATGGGATAAACACGGTCTTTCTGAATAACTCGCGTATATAATAAACAAGTGTTACACAACATACGCCTCATTCCAATTCAGAATGTTCTTTTATTCAAATATTCTTATACTTTGGGAAAAGTTCCCATTAATTTTATCAATGATAAATTCTTTAAATTTATTATTTAATCTTCCTTTGAATATTAATTCAAACCAAATTATGGTTTATCCAAACTGGTCGGGATTAACGAACCTTACCGAAGTAATCATTTATTTTATTTCCCAATCCCAACCTAATCATCCCATGAAGTAAAACTGGTCATACTTCATATCTAAAACCACGATGTTATCGGTAAATTCTATTACCATTTCACGTTCAAATATAATTAAAGATTTAACTATCGTCTGGCACAAAATTGGTGATACTCCATTCTCGATCATTTCAATCTAATTAAAGATTCATTAAAACTCCACTTGGTTTTAATCTTCCCAAAAATCAGTATTAATGATCATTTAACTTGGGAAATCATATCCCGTCTTTAACTGGGTTAAAGAACCAATGTCACTTAAAACACGGTACACGATAAACCCAAAATCAATTCCTATTCAATTCCAATTAAATATTATTTAATTGGTACACTTAATTAAATCTAAATAAAAAGATTTAATCTTTTTCTCAACTGGGTTAAAGAATGAATGTTAATGAAGACACCATTCACGACAAACCCAAATCCAATTTGATATTAAATACAAGGCTCTGAATAGAGAATATATCGGCTTATATTCAATATCAAATTCTACGACCAACAAATATTGTATTGGAAATAACGGTATAAATATATCTTTCAAATTTCCATAACAATATCTATATAATCAAGAAATCCCGCATCGAAATATTCCAAAGACAATTTCGATTCAAATCCATTTTCAATCCATATATTGGAAATTTGGTTATTTTCAAAACCATTTCAGATCCAATTTATTAATTTTAAATATAAATGGATTATAATTCTAGTTCAAAACTAATTCATTTCGATAAAAATCTATTTTTATCTTTTCCAATATGGAGTTTTTCATACCAATTCTTTCCAAATCATTTCTTATGATTTTACACAAATTATTGATATTTTTAATAATTTTATCAAGGCCCGTACAGTCGATTTCCATCAACGGCCATCGAACTGCACTTACAACAACATTTTCCAAATTTGATTTGGACATAATTCCAAATCCAACCATTAGATTTTTAATTTCTTGTATTCGTTAGAAAGCACTTTTCGATACGAACCCAACGATTCTGGTTTTAGGAGAATCCGACGGTCGGATCTCCCATGATGTCCATTCGAAGTCAATGCTCGAAATTCACGAACGGCCGCAGCGCGCCGCGTTCTATTCAGGCCATTATATATATATATATATAATATATATATATATTTCGTCAATTTCCATTTAAAACGTATTTTATAAATCATTTTAAATTCGTTTTCAAAATGATTTCAACTACCATCTCAAATTCAAATCAAAATTGAAATTTCTAATATAATTCGTTTTAAATTCATTTCAAATCGATTTCAATTCAATTTCAATCAGTTTTAAATTCCATTCAAAACGATTCCAATTCTATTTCAGTTTAATTCGAATTTCAATTCTATTTCAGATTAATTCGAATTTCAAATCTATTCAATTTAATTCGAATTTCCATTTTATTCGAATTTCAAATCTTTTTAATTTAATTCGAATTTCAAATCTTTTCAATTTAATTCGAATTTCAAATCTTTTCAAGTTAATTCTAATTTCAAGTCTTTTCAATTTAATTCGAATTTCAAATATTTTCAATTTAATTCGAATTTCAAATCTTTTCAAATATCATATTTTGAAATCACTTTCGAAATTCATTGTAAAATGGACAAAATTCCCGTTTGTGTTAAAATGGCGTTTAACTACTTAACACGGCTTCACATATCAATATTCACTGAATATTATTTTAAAATATTCGATAATTCTGAACTGGAATCAGACACAGTCAATTACCATATAATCTGATTATATGGATTTCACACATCAAATGTGTATAACAACAACGAAAACAGCAATCCATCATCCAGAGTGCATTCTACACTGTATAAGCAATAAATATAAATATTTAACGCTTATAACAGCTTGTCAATCAATCGACCGACATACAACTAATTATTGGGATTAGTGTACACCCAATTTCATCCCAATACCTGTGTGGGGTTTCAAACAATTAAACACAGGTTTTATTTGTGCTGTTGGGCGATGTGTAAAATTTATCGTCGCAATCAACATCAGCCTAATGTGTGTATATAAACAAATCGTCCGATTTATTTATAAATATTTATTTTATATACACGTTAAGAATTATATTTTTAACTATAAAATATTTATTTATTACACATCACACAATCAAATTTCACAACACATCAATCAAACAAACAAGTCATCCATGGTCTGTGGACGATGAGTGTCGGGTGCTACTAAGCACCGTTTGCATCCTAGTATATATTTCAAACTAGAAATTAAAATAAAAGTGAGGAGTTCTCACCAAGAGCTAAACCAAACGTCCGGACTCTTCTTATGTAGGAAATCTTCACCGTGCTTCTAACGAGATCTGTTTCACGCAGTTTTATGTCAGAAATCTCATTTTTATTTCACATCTACATGTATAAAAATCGCATTTCTTTGATATCACTTCATGTATATAAAAAATATATTTTTTTATCGCTACTTTAAAATAGGAATCTCATTTTTATAAGTTCTCTTTCAATATAAAGATCATATTTTTATCGCCACTTCATATATAAAGATTATATTTTTATAACGCTACTTTCTATATAAAAATCATATTTTTATCTTGCTACCACATATGTAAAAATTGCATTTTTATCTAATGTATAAAATAAAAATCATATTTTTAACATCGCTACTCCATTATAAAAAATATATTTTTATAGCGCTATTGTACATATAAAAATCATATCTTTGTAATCTTAAAAATCATATCTTTTCCTTACAAAATAATCTAACTTTTTATTTAGAAAAATCGAATCTTTCTATCACTAAAAATCATATCTTTGATAAACTAAAAATTATATATTTAAAAACAATGTTGTTACCTATCATATATATAAAATTATATTTTCAAAACGACTACTCTTCCATAAAGATTATATTTTTAAAATCATTTCTTTTTTATAAAGACTGTATTTTTTTTATTAAAAATCATTTCTTTTTATTTATAAACCAAGAAATCATAAATATTTATATTTATAAACTAAGAAATCAAAACAAAGGAAGATAAAACTCGTAGCGGGGGACGAAAAGAGTTGCTGATCGAATCGGAGAGGGGGGAGGTCGCCTTTGTTCACGGTGGTTGAGCATTGGGCGCCTGCTGGTGGCAGAGCTACGGCGTCGAAGGTGGACCAGGGGGGTCGCGGATGCCATGGGGTGGTCAGGAGGACGGCTAGGGTGAATGGAGGCGAGGCTAAGGGGGTTTGGCGTCGGTCGTTAAGGGTTTGGGGTGCTCGACCATTGGGGATTCGAACCGGAGAAGGGGAGAAAGGAGAGGGGCTAAGGGGATCGAGGGTGGAGGAGCGAAGGTCTGACGGCGGTAGGAGGCGCCGGCGGTGAGCGTGGGGGCGGAAAAAGGTGAAGGCGCGCCTTTGTTATTTTCTTTTTTGTTATTTCGTTTAGATCTAAAAGAGAGGAGAGAGAAGAGGAAAAGGGGGGTGTATATTTTAATTTATTTATTATATTTTGGTTTTTGTTTTATTCTCTTTTAATGTTGACTTTCTATTCTAACCCCAAACGAGAACCAACGACAGCCGCACCAAGCTAAATACCCCCATTCTGAACACAATGGGATATGTATCGAAAGCCACTTCGACCGTTTCAATTAGTTTCGGTTTAAATTAACATATAAATCTATATATCCAATTTTAAACGTACATTTTAATTTGCCGGGGCCACATACTAACTCTAAAAATTCCCGAAAAATAGTTTCTAGCTTCGTATTGATGGTACGGTCCTAACAAAACTAATTTCATCGAATTCTGAGACCACTTGAAAAATGGTCGTTTTCTGGTCGATCGAAATTAACTGAAACTGTTAAAACACGTTTAACTTCGCCACGCTCACATATTGATTCAGAAAATTATGAATTTTGGAACCTAGCAATAATTTGACATCCCGGATCCAACAAAAGTGGTTTAGTAAAAAATGAAGGTCGTTTGCCAAATTTCCATTTTTAAGGGCCAGAATTTAATAGCGACTATTTTGAATTTTCAACCGGATGTATCTTTTGATTCCCACTATGAAATTTCAATTTTTCGGATTTGTTGGAAAGATATTTTCAAATAGATTTTGATATTTTTGGTTTCGCTAAAATCCAGTTTATTTTGAATCCTTTGCATTCATTTGAACTTTGAAATCGAATTTTCGAACTACCGCACCATTTTCAATTCCTTTTATATTTATAAATAAAATATTTATATTCTAACGTTGATTCAAATAAATATATTCATTCTAATTATATTCAAAATAAATTTCTTGTCATCATTATTTAAAATAAATCATTTTAAATATTCAAAATTCACTAAAACTGCCAAAATAAAAATTTTAAATTGGCTTAGATTTTCGGGTTATTACAATCTCCCCCACTTAAAACTTTTCATCCCCAAAAAGGAACGAAGATGAAAGTTGTTTAACCAATCAACTCAACATTCGTTATTTTCATTATGGCCTAAGTTCTTCAACTTTTCAGTTTCTAAGAAATTTTCAAATGTTTCAAAAATTTGGCTAACACCCTAAATTTTCGAAAAATTTCTCATAACCTCCCCTGCACCGGGAGCTTCAGGATATTTCAAATAGCCTCCCATGGCCCTCACCAATCCAAAAGAAAAAGCCAAGCGGTAAGCTAATCGGCTCATAAAATCATCGAAAACCCAAGAAATACAATAAACATGTACATATTTGTCGGGCAAACAATTTTATTCCTCTTCTCTAGCCTCCTTACTATGACCTGTTCAATGGATACACATATATATGTACATGCATGCATGCAATTCCAAACAATTTCCAATACAGTTCAATATTTGGTCAATTTGTGTTAGATCAAAATTTGGACCTAACACCCAAATTGTTCTGATTCGTAAAGAATTATAACTGGAGAATGAAGAAAAAGCAGAAAACACACAGAATTTATAGTGGTTCGGCATTAACGAGCCTACGTCCACTTTATATGTTATCGATTATACTTTGAATGCTAGTACAATCAATGATTTCTCTCAAACTCACTCTTACAATTGTGATTTCTCTCAGTAATCTCGTAGTAAAACTGATAAGAAATAGTGGTATGACAGTAATGGTGGAATCAGTGCTCAATACTGCCTAAAAAACCCTGAAAATGCCAGTCTCTAGGCTATTTACAGCTGATTCTGTTAGGCGGTTCGCGGTCACACGTGGTGAAGATCCCGAGAAAATCGGATCGGATCGAGTGTTGAGAAGGAATTGGTCAATATGACAGTTGTGGACAGGTGTCGCGAGATCCGTGCATTTCGGATCGCTGAAGACCTGCTCGTGGTTTGAACAAGTCAGAAGCTTCGCCACGTAGCAAGGGATCAGATCGGAGTGAGGAGGAGGAATTGGTCAAAGTGACAGTTGGGGACACGTGTCGCTGGATCCGTTGATCTCGGATCGCCGAAGACTAGCTCGTGCTTGAACAGGTCAGAGGCTTCGCTGTGCGTCGGGGGATCGGATCGGTTTGTGCAGGGTAGTGGTGTAAGTGCGGATCGAGTTGTGTAGAGGTAGACGGATCGCTTATGCTATGGGGGCGATCCGATGGGGGCGATCCTCTGGTGCGATCCGATCCTTCATGGACTTAAGGAACGTATTTTCATACATTCTTCTTGTGTGTAAACCTTGGTGGCTTGGTCAAAAAGCTAGCCAACATTTTACCCCCTCGAAGTATGTTTCATCGGGGATGGAATATGCTTCGAAATTGCAGAGGTATCTTTTCATAGAACGACACACATTAGCGGTCGTGTCTGTCTGAATGGTTGTACTTCTTCCAGAAGCCGCGTCCCTCGACGAGTATAAATATTGGGTTAAGCTATCGATCATTTCTTTGCTCATTAGACAGTTCTCATCTTTGGAGTGTTGGGAGACTTCATTGTCAAATTGCCAGTAAATTTTTAAATCTTCACAAGCATTTTTGATCCTTTATTTTCGACAGTTGTTTGTGGAGTCGGATCACCGAAACGTCCCACGGTTAATGAGACGAAGCATTCGTTCCAAGTTGGTGGTCATCTGGGCTTTCCTTGTGAAACGTAATGGGCTTGTTGGCTTCAATTACGAGCCACGTGAGGGAGAGTCCTTCCTTTTCTTCGTTGGGCTCAGGTCCACGGTCCACTGGTCTTTACAGTCCGAATGGGACAAAAACTGGAATATTAACGGTTGCGGTTTTTGGCTATATAAACCGAGCCCCCCTTTCTCTTTCTTCCTCTTCCTGTCGCCGCCAGTTTTCTTGAGAAAAACCCTAACTTTGATTTTCAAATTCCCACCCGATTTCAAAATTTAAAAAGGTAATTAAACAACTTCTCTTTAGTTTCTATCGTGTTCGCACTGGTTTAGAGAGTGGAGACAACGGAGTTTTGTGGGATTTGGTAATAGTAAACATGAACGTGCCTGGTTCGGTTCCATGGGTTTAAGGGTGGAGAGGAGAGTTGAGGAAGAAGAAGGAAGGGATGACCAGGTCGGTTCGTGGGTAGGGGCTTCGACTCGGGTCGCGGCAATGGTGAAAGCAAAGAGAGGAGTGGGAGAGCAGTCTTGGATCGGAACGAGGTAGCAGGAGCGGGTCGGACCGGGTCGTGAAAAGTCACTGGTTCACGAGGGAATAGGTAGAAGTGGATCGCGGGGGGTCCTTGCGATCCGTTTCGGTTTCACGATCCGATGATTTTTCATGAGTTAGTGCTTTTGCCGCGGGTCCATACCCGCTTCACGATCCGTAGATATACCACGATCTGGTTCCTGCTGCGCGATCCAGTTTGATGAACTTGTTACATAAATAATACGACCTAACTCTGATATATCAATGGACAGTTAGGCTAGAGCCCATAAGAGGTCCTTCTGGACGGAATGACAACATAATTTGACTGCCGTTGACGACTAATCCTTCGATTAACTTGCTAACTTTTATGCTTTTCTTTATTGTATGCACAGGCACACACTTGCACTTAACACATACGGGGGGACGGGTAATTATATTCTTATTTCTCATGTTTACTCGCCTAAACTGTAATGTCAGATAACCGTTCCCCTTCAAGATCTGATACAGAGATGGATCCCGAGGTGTACGAGCACCACAACCCCGAGGTTCTTCCATCTAATCCAGAGGGTGCAGATTCTGGATCCGAATATGAGGCAGAAACATAATCGAATCCGTCTGAGAGTACCTCGCTTGATGAAGAGTTGGAGGTAGATGGCCGAGCTCCTGACGAAGTCCCTGGTGCAACAGAAATAGAGAAATTCACATACTCTCTAGCTTCCAAACTCGATGACATAAAGCTTAAGAGAATTTTCCTAAGACATGGGATCCCCTGGGATGATGTGAGGACACCCGGCAGCGAAGATAGACCTCACCTAGCTCCGGAAGGGTATATGACAGTCAGCTGACTCATGTGCTGGGTAAGAGATATTCCTTCATTTCCCCCAATCGTCATTGAGACCTTAAAACAATTTGGTATTGCTCCGATGCAGCTTCATCCCAATGCCTACGCGGCTCTATACACGCTATATATCGCATACGCGGAAATCCTGCATACCGAGCTCACATTTAAAGATTTAAAATTCTTTTATCTTTTCAAGCATCGCTCCTCTGTAACCCCAAATTTCTCTTTCGTCGAATCAGTAGCAAATAGGAAGGTTCTGTCTGATGGATACAACAATATAGGGGATCCCAAGGATGATTGGTTCTATATAAAGAGACAGGCTGGGTGTTCAAGAAGATGGCTTAAATCAAGTAAACTTTAATCTTTTGACTGAATAACTTGTTTAAGAAATCGAAGCACTAACATGCCCCCCCTTTTTTTAAGCAGATCATGTCTTTCCCAAGACGGAAGGCTCAGTATTCAATAATCGACTGTCTCTTTTTCTACAAAGCAAATCCGACTTTTTAAAGATCAAGAAGTGCATTACTGACGAGAACCTTCACAAGCTTCGCCTTCTGGATATAAGGTTTGGACTTGGTGCAGGAGGCAAACCCTACAAATACGTGCCCTCAACGGAGGGAGAAGGAACGTCACGAGCAGCAGAAACAATTAAATTCCGTAAGAGTCCTTCGCCAATAATCATCCAAGACGACGAGGACCTAAACATATATAGAGGAGATGAGGCCTGTGGTGATAAGTCTAAGGAAATATCAGTTTCTCCAGAGGGTTTCCCCTCAAGGGCCTCTCTTCCGATTGAACCTGCTGCTTCCGATGATTTAATAGATGAACAACTATTTAACGAGCTGAGAAAAATTCCTTTGTCTAATGATGTATACACACAGGGAGACTTTGAAGGGGAGCCGTTTTTCCCCATTTCTGAGGAAACAACCGCTCCAGTTGGAGGACAAGAAACTACTCAGATGAGCCTGACTTCGGGCCCTGGTCTGTTAGGGTGAATTATATGGGATACACAAATCACATGCACTGCCTAACCCCACACTTTTATATCAACAGCATTCAAGGCTTTAATATGCTCTTTTTTCTTTTGCAGGAAAGATGTCTCGCAGGCGGTCTTATTCTTATCGCTCTCTTCGTGAAGGCACACCCAGCCTTCATCCAAATCCTGAGCATGCTCGCGGCCTTTCTCATAAGCCTACTTCTTCACAATCCAGGTCTCCATCCAAACCAACCTCTGGCAAGCTTCCCAGTTATTCGGTGCCACCTACAGGGGGAAAACAACTTCTCAAAGAATTAAACCCTCCGAAGAGTGCGCCTTCTCACAGCAGGTCATCAAAAAGACACTACGAGCCCAAGGATAAAAGCAAGGATCCAATCAAGGATTCTGAGAAGGAGAAAATTGACATTGTCCCTTCCAGCCAGCAGGAATTGGTTGCCCCCGGGTCATGAGATTACATCCATGGTCCCGAGACTCAGGCTAAGCTGGAAAAGTTACGAGAACAATTCCCTAACATCTTCTTCGAAAGGATGATGTTTGTTCCAGCCATGGAACCAGTCCCTAGGAACTAGGACACTGAAGTCATCGGGCACATTCGCCATTTACCCAGGCAGTATGAAGTGATGAAGAAACATGCTGTTAATATTTCAGAGGTCATGCGAACGCTTGAGATGGAAGCGCATAGATCCAAATTGAAGATAGATAACAATGAAAGGGCTAGGACAAAGATGGAGAAGGACTTGGAAGACGCTCAATCCCAACTTGCCTTAGCGCGGAGAGATGCTGAAAATTATAAGACTGAGTTGGAGAATGCTAGGAACACTTTCATTCTGAAATCGACTTAAATAGTCAAGAAAAAATGGCCTTAAAGAAGGAGGTAGAAGATCTTAAAATGGCCAACATTGAGTTGAAGACGGCACAGGGCCATTTTGAAGCCGAGAGAGCTGCTTGGGAGAAATAAAAAGCAAGTTTGAAAGAAAGTCTAGCTTTGGCCGAGGCAGAGAAGGTGATTTTGAATGACCAAGTTGCGGATGTGGAGAGGCGCGCGGCTCTTGCTGAGAATAATGTAGAAAGTGCCATTGAAATGGCTACTGCTTCTAACAACAAGCTCCTCGAGAGAGAAAAGGATATCGAAAGGTTTGAAGAGATGATATTTTACTTCCTCGGCCACGTCCTCAAAACCCGTAACATCTCGTGGATCCCAAACTACCACGTCACCTTAGCCAACTTATGGGATGCCATCGTCGAAGGAGAGAAGCAGAGGTTAGGTGTAACAACCCGTATTTTCAATAACCTGTTATAACATAAATTGAGGCAGAATTTTATTCTAAAATCTGAATCAAGGGAAACGGGCTATGCCATTGCGTTCGTCTCGGAAAAATAGGCGAAATAGAGTCCGAGTTTTCGAAAATCGGAGTCCGTATGAAGAAGATATGGACGAACGAAGTTAGGCAGAAAAACCGAAAACAAGCCAGAATGCACTGGCGCACTTGGGAAGTGCGCCAGCACAAAAATACACTGGCGCACTTGGGAAGTGCGCCCGTGTTGAGCCAGAAACCTGCACAGCCTTCTGGCTTGACCCTGGCTGGCCTGGTGCACATGTTTTGGCCCTTGGTCTTGTTTTGGAGGCTTGTGACGATTTTTGAGGGCTGGGATCTATCCTAGGGTTAATCCTATGGCCTAAAACACTTGCCTAATCTATAAGTAAGACCCTAACCTACCCCAAATCATCATTAATCTATCCTACAACTAAACTATGGCAAAATCAATCCTCTCATGGCCTCCACTCTCTTCATAAATTCCTAAATCAAATTTCTAAGAGATTTCCATGCATACAAGTGTATTTAGGCTTGTATGATCCTCTTTCGCTTGCATTAAAGTCTTGTTTCTCTATTGGCATCATAAAGGAGGAGTCTTGATCAAGTTTACTTGCATTTTGGGGTTTCTTACATTTGCTATACTCATTTGAGTCCACATAAGCATTGTAAGCCTATTTCTACTCTTGTATTTTAACTATGAAGTTAATATGTTATGTTGCAAGTTGAGTTTGGGGTTAATCATGATATGTGCTTTGATCTTATGATTCTATGCATAAGCTAACTCTATGCATGTTAGTAAAGTCATTACCTTGGCTTTATGCATAGAAAGATGTGATCTTTGGTTGGAAATGTTGCATGATGCAACTTTGAAACTCTCATAAACCTTGTATTAACATGCATATAATGTTATATACATGTTACTAGTCCTTATCTCATGCTATCTATGGCCGTGTTCCGCCTATTTGCCAAGTTTGATGTTATGCATGCATATGAACCTTATGCAAGTTGAAACCATGTTATGCAAGCATATGAACCTTATGCAAGTTGAAACCATGTTATGCATGCATATGAACACTATGCAAGTTAAAATGATGTTGTGCATGCTTATGAATATTTTGCAAGTTGATAACATGATATGCAAGTTTGTGATCACATCTTTGTCTCATATGCCACCATGTTTAACTTGTGGCTCCAACACCTCTATGTCATGATTTTGCCAAGTTCCCTCTTTCTATCCTTTATGCGCTATTGCGATATGTAAGAGAGGGGATTGCGTTTGGGGTTGGGTAAACTTAAAAGACATAAAAACGTAAGCTTGGGAATTTACCTATCAAGTTAGGTCTACCCATTGGGAATTTACCTATTAAGTTAGGTCTACCCAATTGCTTGAAAATTTGTAATGTGTTTTGGAAACATGATGGACACGACACTTAGAAAACATGAGGATGGCCAACTCGAGGTTGGGTTGAGCTTGTAGCATAAACCTACCCGGAACCGACCAGCTTAACTAGTGGCTACAAGCAATAGGACCCAATGTGAGTAGTTGGTCATGTTGCACGTGAAACCCGAGGTTAGACTAAGTTGTGGTGTAAACCTACCCGGACCCGCCCGGCCTAACTAGTAACCACAACAAGGTCTAATGTGAGAGGTTGGGTGCATTAAATTAATTAATGCCAAATGGTAGGGTTGAGTCATGGACCGCTTGAATACTTAACCAACTAAACACGATGGGTTGATAGGGTTAAGTCATGAACCTTGGGTACACTTAACCAACTTGGTACTTGGACGAGTTGGGTTAACCACGTTTAACCCATTAAGGAAACCCTAGTTACGTGGTCCTTTGCACCAGTAACCCTCTTAGTTGTATCATGATACCCTAGGTACTAGGCTAGGGTGGGGCACGATTACTGGGATGACATGTAAGCGACCAAGACGACGGCTGTGTAGGTGCGCCGGTGTAGGTTCAGGCGGGCCATGGTCGTGCACATGGTCCGGAGTTGAAAAAGCAGGCACGGGCACCAGTAGGTTTAAACTGTGCGTGCTTGGTTTGTGTCAGTGGTTGACACCCTAGGACTTTATACACCCTAGGGTGGACCTAGCACAGTTTAGCTACACTTCGTAGTTGGGCCGTATGACACCGACACTTGACGAGTTAGGCTTTAGGAGAGCCGATCGACTAGACCGTGCTAGTTGGACCTTGGTTTAGGTCATTCATGATGTTGGGCCAAACTTGGGCCTGGGGATCACTTCTTGTTTACACTTGACATGACTTGTGATACTAGTACACTTGGTGCAAACCTCAACCTTGTATATGCGGTGCCACACTTGATCTATCTTGTTGACTTTTTCCATGCCAGTTATCATCCTATGACTCATCCTTGTTTACATATACAGTTAACTTTATTAGTTGTTGTACAATAGTAGGTAGGACTTACCAGTCTTTTGACTGACCCATTTTCTTTCGCCTCTTTTCTTTCGTTCCCCCCCCCCCCCAAGGTTTACAGGGCGGGAATACCAGTACTTAGCTTGGATCTTAGCTGCTTTTCCTGGATAGCTCATGTATGCTTTGGACTTGAGCTCGCTATGGTTTTCTACCTTGGGGATAGCTACTTTATGTTTTCCTTTCCAGTTTCCAGTTTTATGTTTCTAGACTTTGTTTATGGAAAATAATGATCAAGTACTGTGTTGTAACTTAACATATGGTTTTGATATGCTAGTTTTTATCCGCTGCTATATTTACTCTGTTTTTACTTATATGTTCTGTCTTGTGATATCTGCATGCATGTTTACCTTGTTTAAACGCCCCTCCAAAGTCAGTGCCCTTGCAAGAGTGGCACTGGCGGAGGTGGGGTGTTACATTTGGTATCAGAGCATAAGGTTTACAAGATTGGAGCAAAAAGGGTTTTAAAGTTACTTTTAAAAGCTATTTTCAAAACCAATTAAGTATTTTCCAAAGAAAAGTCTAGTTTATGTAGAAAGGCTATCCCCCAAGAGCCATAAGCACTATCCTTCGTTTCCTCGTTCTAAATCTATCTTTTCCTTTTTTTTTCAGCATGGCCGATCTCAATCTTCCTGAGGGAGTCACCATTCCCGGATGGTTCCGGAGGTACTTGGAAGCTAGGGCCAACAATGCAGGTCCAGCAACCACTCCGACTATCACTGAGGTTCCACCTCCTCCTCCTCCTCCTCAGCAACCACAAGCCGATTTCGCGAAGGTTTGCAAGGACTTCAAGGCAATGGGTGGCAAAAATTTTATTGGGACGGAGACTTTTGTGGAAGCAAGAAATTGGTTGAAGGAGACCGAAGATCTCTTTGCCATCTTAGATATAGAGGACCGTAGAAAGGTTCTGTTGGCGGTTTGGCTACTAAAGGAGGAAGCTTCTTATTGGTGGGAGGTCACCAGTGCTACTAGGCCCGTACAAACCTGGGCCGACTTTAGGGCAAGGTTTGGGCTTAAGTTTTTATCGTCTGCGGAGGCAAATTTGCAACTAGAGAAGTTCATAGCCCTGAAGCAAGGAGACATGACGGTGAGAGAATATGTGAATAAGTTCAACCAGCTTGCCCGATTCGGTTTGGACATGGTCAATACTCCCGAGAAGAAGGCTCTACGTTTTGCACGAGGGTTAAATGAGCCATTACAAGGTCTAGCCATGTCACACATACCCATGGGGGCCACTTTCGAGAGCCTAGTAGACATGGCATTGCTGCAGGGAGAGGAAAAGAATGGGAAGAAGGAAGTCAAGCACAATGAAACTCAGCCTAAGAAGACAGACTCCTAGTGGGGAGGGAATCAGAGTAATCAGAACAACAAGAACAACAAGAACAACAAGGGCAACAAGAACAAGGCAAAGGACACAAGAAAGTGCCACTACTGTGGGATTGTTGGGCACGTAGCCAAGGACTGTAGGAAGAAGAAAATGAAATTGGGTGGATGCTTTCATTGTGGAGAGATGGGACATTTTAGCAAGGATTGCCCTAAGAAGCAGGGGCATGGACAAACTCAGCGCGCAGGTTTATCTGGAGGGCAAGTGCATGCTCTCAACACCGCTCCAGTTCAGGACCGAGGTATTATTTTTGTGGAAAGTCTTGTTTATATTTCTGTTTTTCCTGTTCGCACTTTGTTTGATTCTGGCGCATCGCATACCTTTATTTCTTCTGATGTTGTTCGAAGTTTGCACCTAAGTACTAGTCTTGTTGAGGATCCCGTAAGTGTTTCAAATCCGATTGGGGGTTCAGCCCATTTATCTATGATCTGTATGGATTTGAGGATTTCTATCTTGACCGTAGAATTCTTGTGTGATGCTTATGTTCTCGGGTTCACGGGATACGGGTTGATCTTGGGCATGGATTGGTTGTCCCGCTATGGAGCCATTCTTGATTGTGAGCATAGGGTGGTGAGACTCATGACTCGCCTTGGCAATACCCTAGAGATTTCTTGCAACCCGCTAGATCCCGTCATGCTATGTTATCTTGAATCTCTTGACTCGTCTATCGATGATCTGCAATCTGTAAGGGTGGTTTGAGAATACCCTGATGTTTTTGAAGAAGTTAAGGGGTTACCCCCCTAAGCGAGAGATAGATTTCCGCATTTATCTGGTTGATAATGCTAAGCCAGTCTCCTTACCAGTTAGGCACATGGCCCCGCGTGAAAGGAGAGAGCTCAGTAAGCAAATCAAGGAGCTACTTGAGAAGAATTTTATTAGGTGAAGCATTTCTGAATGGGGTGCTCCTGTAGTGTTCGCTACTAAGGCGGACGGCTCGCTTCGTCTATGTGTTGATTATCGAGAGTTGAACAAGCTGACCAAGAAGAATAGGCATCCATTACCGAGGATAGATGACCTCTTCGACCAGCTTGTTGGTGCTTCTGTTTTCTCTCAGCTTGATTTAGCCACCGGATTTCATCAGCTTAGAGTGGCCGAAGACAGCATTGATAAGACTGCATTTAGGACTCCAGACGGATTCTTTGAATGGCTTGTCATGCCATTCGGCTTGACTAATGCACCCGCCTACTTCGTAGATTTGATGAGTAAGGTGTTCAGGGAGTTCCTTAAAAAGTTTGTTGTTGTCTTCGTGGATGATATTCTGATCTTTTCAAAAGACGAGGAAGAACATGCTAGACACCTCAAGGAAGTGATGGATACGCTTAGAGGCCATCAGTTGAAAGCCAAGTTCTCCAAATGCCACTTTTGGAGAAAGGAAGTCCGATTTCTTGGGCATATAGTTTCTAAGCAGGGTATAGCTGTGGATCCCACGAAAGTGGTTGCAGTTCAAGACTGGAAGACTCCTAGGAATGCAACCGAAGTGCGAAGCTTTCTCGGTCTGGCAGGCTACTATAGGAAGTTCATTAGAGACTTCGCTAAGATTTCGGCCCCTCTCACTAGATTGACGAAGAAGAACTTAGTCTTTGCATGGGACTTAGAGTGTGAGCTTGCTTTTCAAAGGATCAAAAGGGCCCTTACCACAGCTCCAGTTTTGGCATTACCCGATGGCGGTAAGATGTTTACCGTGTATACCGATGCATGTGGCACGGGGTTAGGCGCTGTTCTGATGCAGGAGAGAAGAGTGATATGTTATGGGGGTAGGCAACTTAAAGTTCATGAGAAGAACTACCCCACTCATGACTTGGAGTTGGCGGCGATTGTCTTTGCACTCAAGTCCTGGCGCCACTATCTTTTAGGCGAAAGGTTTGAGTTGTATACTGATCACAAATCACTCAAGTATCTCTTCTCGCAGAAAGATCTGAATCTTAGGCAGCAAAGGTGGATGGAATTCTTGGCATCATATGACTTCGAGATAGCTTATACCCCTAGCAAGGGTAATGTTGTGGCTGATGCACTAAGCAGAAAGAGGTTGACCCTAAGTCCTCTATTCGTTGAGATGAAGAATTTAGAGTATGTGGCAACCTTTGATTTCTCTTTGGCAATTGAGTCGATGACCGGTTCATTAGCATCTCTAGAACTCAGACCTACCCTTCTTGATCAAGTTGGGGCTTCGTAGAAAGAAGACCCTCAGATAGTTGATATTATGGATAAGCTGATTCGAGGAGAGACGTCTAGTCATCTCGCTCGATATTCTATTGATGACAAGGGTTGGCCGAGGAGAGATGGAAGGTTATGTGTTCCAGTGGTAGGAGATCTAATAAGAAAAATTCTTGAGGAAGCGCATCGCTCTAAGTTGACTATACATCCAGGCGGAGATAAGATGTATAAAGATATGAAGCGTATTTTCTTTTGGCCTGGGATGAAGAAGGATGTGGCAGAGTTTGTTTCTAGATGTATCATTTGCCAGCAAGTTAAGGCCGAGTCGAAGAAGCCCGGTGGGCTATTGCATCCTCTAGACGTTCCACTTTGGAAGTGGGAGAGTATTTCCATGGATTTTATTGATGGGCTACCAAGGTCAAGGAAAGGGAATACGAGCATTTGGGTTATTGTGGACAGACTTACGAAGAGTGCTCATTTCATTCCGGTAAAGAGCAAGAGGACCGCATCTTGGCTAGCGTCTGTATATCTTCGTGAGATTGTGAGACTTCATGGAGTCCCTTCTAGTATAGTCAGTGACCGTGACCCAATCTTTACAAGTCAGTTCTGGAATAGCTTGCAAGAAGCCATGGGCACGAGGTTGAATCTAAGTACTGCTTATCACCCATAGACGGACGGTCAAACCGAAAGGGTGAATAGGGTACTCGAGGATCTGTTAAGGCTTTGTATTCTGGATTTTGGTGGTACTTGGGAAGACCATCTTCCTCTTGTTGAGTTTGCATATAATAACAGTTATCAAGCAAGCATAGGGATGGCACCATTTGAAGCTTTATATGGGAGGCCGTGCAAGTCGCCTACATGTTGGTGGGAGACTACAGATAAGCTTATACTTGGGCCTGATATGATCATAGATGCATCCGAGAAGATCGAGTTGATTCGAAGACGGATGAAAGCGGCCCAAGACCGACAGAAATCCTATGCTGATAAGCGAAGATCTGATTTGGAGTTTGATGTTGGAGATATGGTTTTCGTGAAGGTTTCTCCTTTGCGGAATGTGGTCCGATTTGGAGCCGTTGGGAAGTTAGCACCGAGATTTGTTGGACCCTTCCCTATTATAGAGAGGATCGGGCAGATGGCTTATAGAGTGAAATTGCCCGAGAAGCTTGCCGGAGTACACGATGTTTTTCATGTCTCGCATCTCCGAAAGTGTTTACATGAGTCAGCAGAGGTTGTTGAGCCAAGTTTTCTGGAAGATGCGGAATTGGAGAAAGAAGCTACTTTGAGGAGAGCTCCGATTCGTATCTTGGGGACGGAGACCAAGAAGCTAAGGAATCGAGAGGTCAAGTTGGTGAAGGTTCAATGGGGTGAAGCCGAAGAAGACGCAACTTGGGAAACCGAGGAGAAGATGCGTGGGCTTTATCCATTCCTTTTTGAGGGTACACTCTCAATCTCTTTTCTTTGTTAGCATATCTTTCTCTTTGCTATCCATGTTTATCTAGTTATCGTGCTAATCTTGTCATGAGAACCTTAGGTAGAAACCCTTTGGATGAAACATGTATTTGAAACATGTTATGCTTGATGGTTGCAAGTGGTTGCAAGTGGTTGCAAGTGGATACTCGTGGATGCATGATACACATTAGGCACTAAGATCGGCTCACACACTCTCATATTGCATATGCATGAGTGTTTATGCTTATTCATGGATGAAAATTTTTGTGTTATCACATGGATGTTGCATATGGATGTATGTGATGTGCACACATATAGATGTTATACATTATGTTAGGAATTGCATACATATGGATTCATTTCACTAACATAATATGCATTGATGATATTTTCATTAGATAAGTACATATACACACACCTTTGCATATGTTCATACAGCATTTAGAACCTTGTAAGGACAATGATTGCTCGTGGATGATGTTTTGAGTAGATGGATGTTGGATGGTAGGATACGTTCTTCCTAACTTGAAGATTTCGGGGACGAAATCCCTTAAGGAGGGGAGAATGTAACAACCCGTATTTTCAATAACCTGTTATAACATAAATTGAGGCAGAATTTAATTCTAAAATCTGAACCAAGGGAAACGGGCTATGCCATTGCGTTCGTCTCGGAAAAATAGGCGAAATAGAGTCCAAGTTTTCGAAAATCGGAGTCCGTATGAAGAAGATATGGACGAACGAAGTTAGGCAGAAAAACCGAAAACAAGCCAGAATGCACTGGCGCACTTGGGAAGTGCACCAGCACAAAAATACACTGGTGCACTTGGGAAGTGCGCTCGTGTCGAGCCAGAAACCTGCACAGCCTTCTGGCTTGACCCTGGCTGGCCTGGTTCACCTGTTTTGGCCCTTGGTCTTGTTTTGGAGGCTTGTGACGATTTTTGAGGGCTGGGATCTATCCTAGGGTTAATCCTATGGCCTAAAACACTTGCCTAATCTATAAATAAGACCCTAACCTACCCCAAATCATCATTAATCTATCCTACAACTAAACTATGGCAAAATCAATCCTCTCATGGCCTCCACTCTCTTCATAAATTCCTAAATCAAATTTCTAAGAGATTTCCATGCATACAAGTGTATTTAGGCTTGTATGATCCTCTTTAGCTTGCAATAAAGTCTTGTTTCTCTATTGGCATCATAAAGGAGGAGTCTTGATCAAGTTTGCTTGCATTTTGGGGTTTTAATTTGTTGCATAAGGGGTTTCTTACATTTGCTATACTCATTTGAGTCCACATAAGCATTGTAAGCCTATTTCTACTCTCGTATTTTAACTATGAAGTTAATATGTTATGTTGCAAGTTGAGTTTGGGGTTAATCATGATATGTGCTTTGATCTTATGATTCTATGCATAAGCTTACTCTATGCATGTTAGTAAAGTCATTACCTTGGCTTTATGCATAGAAAGACGTGATCTTTGGTTGGAAATGTTGCATGATGCAACTTTGAAACTCTCATAAACCTTGTATTAACATGCATATAATGTTATATGCATGTTACTAGTCCTTATCTCATGCTATCTATGGCCATGTTCCGCCTATTTGCCAAGTTTGATGTTATGCATGCATATGAACCTTATGCAAGTTGAAACCATGTTATGCATGCATATGAACCTTATGCAAGTTGAAACCATGTTATGCATGCATATGAACACTATGCAAGTTAAAATGATGTTATGCATGCTTAGGAATATTTTGCAAGTTGATAACATGATATGCAAGTTTGTGATCACATCTTTGTCTCATATGCCACCATGTTTGACTTGTGGCTCCAACACCTTTATGTCATGATTTTGCCAAGTTCCCTCTTTCTATCCTTTATGCGCTATTGCGATATGTAAGCGAGGGGATTGCATTTGGGGTTGGGTAAACTTAAAAGACATAAAAACGTAAGCTTGGGAATTTACCTATTAAGTTAGGTCTACCCATTGGGAATTTACCTATTAAGTTAGGTCTACCCAATTGCTTGAAAATTTGTAATGTGTTTTGGAAACATGATGGACATGACACTTAGAAAACATGAGGATGGCCAACTCGAGGTTGGGTTGAGCTTGTAGCATAAACCTACCCGGAACCGACCGGCTTAACTAGTGGCTACAAGCAATAGGACCCAATGTGAGTAGTTGGTCATGTTGCACGTGAAACCCGAGCTTAGACTAAGTTGTGGTGTAAACCTACCCGGACCCGCCCGGCCTAACTAGTAACCACAACAAGGTCTAATGTGAGAGGTTGGGTGCATTAAATTAATTAATGCCACATGGTAGGGTTAAGTCATGGACCACTTGAATGCTTAACCAATTAAACATGATGGGTTGATAGGGTTAAGTCATGAACCTTGGGTACACTTAACCAACTTGGTACTTGGACGAGTTGGGTTAACCACGTTTAACCCATTAAGGAAACCCTAGTTACGTGGTCCTTTGCACCAGTAACCCTCTTAGTTGTATCATGATACCCTAGGGACTAGGCTAGGGTGGGGCACGATTACTGGGATGACATGTAAGCGACCAAGACGACGGCTGTGTAGGTGCGCCGGTGTAGGTTCAGGCGGGCCATGGTCGTGTACATGGTCCGGAGTTGAAAAAGCAGGCACGGGCACCAGTAGGTTTAAACTGTGCGTGCTTGGTTTGTGCTAGTGGTTGACACCCTAGGACTTGATACACCCTAGGGTGGACCTAGCACAGTTTAGCGACACTTCGTAGTTGGGCCGTATGACACCGACACTTGACGAGTTAGGCTTTAGGAGAGCCGATCGACTAGACCGTGCTAGTTGGACCTTGGTTTAGGTCATTCATGATGTTGGGCCAAACTTGGGCCTGGGGATCACTTCTTGTTTACACTTGACATGACTTGTGATACTAGTACACTTGGTGCAAACCTCAACCTTGTATATGCGGTGCCACACTTGATCTATCTTGTTGACTTTTTCCATGCCAGTTATCATCCTATGACTCATCCTTGTTTACATATACAGTTAACTTTATTAGTTGTTGTACAATAGTAGGTAGGACTTACCAGTCTTTTGACTGACCCATTTTCTTTCGCCTCTTTTCTTTCGTTCCCCCCCCCCCAGGTTTACAGGGCGGGAATACCAGTACTTAGCTTGGATCTTAGCTGCTTTTCCTGGATAGCTCATGTATGCTTTGGACTTGAGCTCGCTATGGTTTTCTACCTTGGGGATAGCTACTTTATGTTTTCCTTTCCAGTTTCCAGTTTTATGTTTCTAGACTTTGTTTATGGAAAATAATGATCAAGTACTG
This sequence comes from Allium sativum, assembly GCA_030737875.1. NCBI lineage: Eukaryota > Viridiplantae > Streptophyta > Magnoliopsida > Asparagales > Amaryllidaceae > Allium > Allium sativum. The sequence goes on along the minus strand of CM060923.1, from coordinate 413,387,734 downwards.
TGTTGTAACTTAACTTATGGTTTTGATATGCTAGTTTTTATCCGCTGCTATATTTACTCTGTTTTTACTTATATGTTCTGTCTTGTGATATCTGCATGCATGTTTACCTTTTTTAAACGCCCCTCCAAAGTCAGTGCCCTTGCAAGAGTGGCACTGGCGGAGGTGGGGTGTTACATTAGGAGTTGAGGAAATTGACGAGGATGAGCTTATGAAGGCCATTCTGAAGGATAACGAGCCTGAAGATTTGGCAAAAGGTCGGCGCCTGATCTAGGAGGAGAGGGAAACGGAAAGAACTCTGGACAAGGGAAAAAACAAAATTGACGAAGGCTCAAGCTCAGCTATAGAGCCTAAGGCCTCCGTTATCGAGGAGTACAGTCCTGATGACCCACTGATTCCTCTGGGTCTGACTCCTCTTGTTGTTGGAGCTTCTGCCGCTGGCGTGGATATAGGCTCAGCGGAAGGTATCTCTATATTTTCTCCGCAATTTGTCAAAGCTGTCATTACTTGTCGCCGTCTTGCCGAACAATCAATTGAGCTGACCGTACTCTCTCCTGAAATAACATTCGTTTCTGGTAATACAGGTGGCGAGCCCGTCGACAAGGATGTCGATAAAAGGACAGAGGCAGAGAAGATTGACATCTCGCCTAGCGCCGGTGCTGATATACCGAAGCAGGCGGAAGGAACAATAGCAGAGAAGGGCGTCCTGGCACCCAGTGCTGATGCTACCAAGGATGATGAAACCATCGATGCCTTGAAAGACATGTACGGGCGCCATGTAGATGATGAGGAGGATATCATCAGTACCAAAGAAGTCGAAGGCGATGATGACGAGACTTTGGCCAAAAGAAAGGCTAAGCAGGAAAAACAACTGGCTTAAAAGAAAGTGGGACAAGAGCCTTTGAATGTGGCCCCTATCTCGGAGTTTGATCCCAAAACTGGGATGCTTCTGAAACTCCAGCCCAAATCCAACACCAAACAGCTTCATTTTGCGAACCCTGATGATTTCCCAGGTTCCCTTACTGATAAAAGAAAGAGAAAGCAGGAGGAGGAGGAAGAGGAGTCTTCTGATGAGTCGGACGTTCCTCTTATACATAAAAGGAAAAGAAAGAAGGGTGATCAATCCGAAACTGACAAGGCGAAGCTGGAGAAGCAGAAACAGGAGAAGAAGTCCAAGCGTAAATAAGATATTGTCGCTTGTCTATATTTTGTCTTTAGGCTTCCCACTGGCCATGAAATGTAATTGTGAGACTGGCCCTCACTTTTGTTTTAGGTTGTTTTTCACTTTGTAGGCTTGCAGTTTATAAATGAAAGTTTATCTCTTTTGCATCATCGTGTACCTGCATTTAATAAATTTTTCATGCTTAGTCATAGATCATCTGATTATAACTACAAATCAGTCAAGCAACAGAAAGAAAAATTTAAAAATTTCTGTGCTGCATCAAGGTTCATGTGTATACGTATATGCCCCCAATCAATCGTTAACGTAGCGCCTAACCAGAGCTTATTAAGGATTGATTAGTGTAGTATGCACGTTGCCCCCTATTTCTGAATATGGGGGACCTAGAAAATTTAGTAAGATAACTTTCCTTGTGGTGCTGAGTTTCCAGCACCTTTCTCAGCGCCCAGTCGGAGACGCTTCTATACTCTCTCTCTGCTCTGGAGAGTTAGAGTTAGAGCTCCGCAGTTCAATCGCTCCCCGATCCTTCAGCGGGGTAGGAGCTCTTTCTCAGCGCTCAATTGGAGACGCTTTTATACTCTCCTGGCAGTCACCGAGGTTAGAGTTCGAGCTCACCAGTTCTGTCGCTCCCTGATCCTTCAGCGGGGTAAGTGCTCTTTCTCAGCGCTCAGTCGGAGACGCTTTTATACTCTCTCTCTGCTCTAGAGAGTTAGAGTTCCGTCAAGGTGGTTCCGATCATGGTGCACCGCCATGACTTACGGACATCGCCTTCATGTGCGTTATGCTCTCTCTCGGCTCTGGAGAGTTAGAGCGCTATCAATGATATGATTTACTTTATCGCATCCTCAGAGTTTTGACTGGTGATTGCATTCCATTCTGATGGAAGGCACCTATAATTATACGCTTCTGTGATCGTTGCATGGTTCACAACAATTTCCATAAAAATAGAAAGGCAGATAAAAAATAGTGCAATAAAGGTAAACAACACACAATATTTTTATAGTGGTTCGGTCGAATCATGACCTACGTACACTTTATAATTTTTTGCTTAAGAAATCAGACTATTCTAGGCAAGTCGTGCCTTGTACATGGTCCTTAATAAAGCAAATGGACAGATCTGACATCTTTACATTAGATACGGCCGTAAATGTTGGGCATTCCACACTCTTGGGATTTCCTTTCCATCTACGGTCGCTAGCTTGAAGGTTCCAGTATCAAGCTTGCACAGAATGGAGTACGGTCCTTCCCACTTCGCGCCCATGTGAGTTGGGGCTGGAAAGACACGCTTCAGAACCAAGTCTCCGGGTTCAAAGGTTCGGGCTCGAACCTTTTTGTTGTAGTATCGGACGACCTGTTGCTTGCATCTCAAGGCACGCAGGTCTGCTTCGTCCCTCTTTTCTTCGATCATATCCAGGGATTCAAGGAGCAATTCGTTATTAGTCATCGGATCATAATAAGTCACTTGGTGAGAAGGTACTTTTATTTCAACCGGGATGACTTCTTCTGCTCCAAAAGCAAGGGAGAAGAGGGTATGTCCTGTTGCCGATTTATACGTTGTCCTATAGGCCCATAGTGCTAAGGGTAATTCATCAACCCACATGGCTCTGGCCCGTTTCATTCTTCTATTCAGAATGGAAATAATCACATTATTCGCCGCTTCGACCTGTCCGTTCGACTGCGGATGCGCCACAGAGGTGTACCGTTTCTCAATGTGGTATTTCTGGCAGAAGTCTCTGAATTCAGTGCTATCGAACTGAGTTCCGTTGTCAGTTATAACAATCTTTGGAATCCCAAATCGATAGATGATGTTTGTAACGACGAAATTTATCACTCGTTTGGTTGTGATTGTAGTCAGTGGCTCAGCCTCGACCCACTTAGTGAAGTAATCTACAGCTACAATAGCGAACTTCGCTCCGCCCCAAGCTATGGGGAGACTTCCGATGATATCAATCCCCCACATAGCGAAAGGCCATGGGCTCGTCATCGTTTTTAACTGACTAGGAGGTGCCCTAGGTATCTTTGAAAATCTCTGGCATGCATCACACCGTCGTGCGTATTTCGCCGCATCTTTGTTTATGGTAGGCCAGAAATAACCATGCCGCAACACCTTTTTCACCAATGTTTGCCCTCCAGTGTGATCACCGCATTCACCTTCATGTACCTCCTGCAGCACACGCTTGATGTCATCATGAGCTATACACTGGAGAAGGGGCACCGAAAATCCCTATCTGTAAAGAACTCCGCCTTGCAGAACGTACCGGGCAGCTTTACGAATTACTTTACGCCTCTCGCTTTTCTTTGTCGCAAGCGTTCCATTCATCAAGAAATTCTTTAGAGGGGTCATCCACGACTCCCTTTCTGGTTCCGTCTCTAGTACTGGATCAATTTCCGTCTGATCTATACTAGGAAACCGTAGTACTTCAACTGGGGCTAGCCCGGTCTCTTCAGGATCGTCGGAACTAGCCATCTTTGCCAACTTATCTGCCTGCTGATTCTCTAACAGCGGAATATGAGAAATGCTGTAGTGACCGAAGCCGTTCAGCAACTCCTTCACTTTCTCCAAGTATAAAATCAATCTTGGGCTTTTGGCTTGGAATTTTCCAGTGACCTGGTTTACAACTAACTTGGAGTCGCAAAAGATGTCCAGGTTTGGGATTTCCAACTCCTTTGCGATCCTTAGCCCGGCTATCAGGGCTTCATATTCGGAGTCGTTGTTAGTGGCGTGAAACTCCATCCGGATAGCATAGGATATCAGCCGTTTCTCGGGAGTTTCAAGCACTATTCCAGCGCCAGATCTCTTGTCATTCCTAGCGCTATCAGTATACAATCTCCAGGCACTGGAGTCGAGAATTAACTTTGAGGGGTTAACTTCTTCGTTCGTTATATCTTCCTCTGGGACAGTAAACTCTGCTATGAAGTCAGGTATCACTTGCCCCCATATTGACCGCCGGGGTTGAAAGTTCAGATCAAATTGACTCAAATCAATGTTCCACTTGAGTAGTCTTCCAGACGCTTCTGGTCTCTGTAGAACTTGCTTGAGTGGATGATCAGTGTATACGGTAATGGGATGAGCCTGAAAATAATGTCGAAGCTTTCAAGATGCAATCAGCAAACTATATGCCAACTTTTCTGTCCTTGGATAATTACGCTCTGCTGCCGCCAATTTTTTGCTCACGTAATACACTGGTCTTTGAGCTTTATCTTCTTCTCTCACCAATGTTGAGCTGATCGCGTGGGACGACACTGCCAAGTACACGAATAAGTCCTCGTGATCCACCGGTTTAGATAATATCAGAGGTTTTTCCAGGTGACTCAGCAAGTTCTCAAATGCTTCTATGCAGTCAGGCGTCCATTTGAAGTGGCGTTTTCCTCGCTGTATCAATTAGAAGAATGGGATGCATTTGTCTGTAGCCCTGGAGATGAATCTGCTTAGTGCGGCTACTTTCCCTGCAAGGCTTTGCACATCTTTAATCTGCCTAGGCTCCTGAATGTCTCTGATTGCTGCGATCTGGTCTGGATTAATCTCAATCCCCCGAGAACTGACGATGAATCCCAAGAATTTTCCGGAGGCGACCCCGACTGAACATTTTGTTGGGTTGAGTATCATCCCGTACTTTCGAAGATTGCCAAACATCTCTGCCAAGTCCGTAGTGTGATTGGAGGATTGCCTGGACTTAACCAACAAGTCGTCGACGTATACTTCCATTGTTTTCCCAATCTTGTTATAGAACATTCTGTTCACTAACCGTTGATATGTAGCGCCTGCGTTCTTCAAGCCAAAGGGCATTACCACGTAGTAGTATAATCCCAGATCCGTAATGAAGCTAGTGTGTTCTTGATCTGGAACGTGCATTGGAATTTGGTTATATCCTGAATAAGCATCCATAAAGGAGAGAAGTTCATGGCCCGCCGTTGACTCCACCAACTGATCGATCCTGGGTAACGGAAAACTGTCTTTCGGGCAGGCTTTATTCAAATCCGAGAAATCGATACATGTTCGCCACTTCCCGTTGGCCTTCTTTACCAGGACTGGATTTGAAATCCAGTCTGGATAGATTGAGTCTCTGATAAATCCATTACTCTTTAGCTTTCCAACTTCTTCTTTCAAGGCAGCGGACCTCTCTGGGCCCAGCATTCGCCTTTTTTGTTTTACCGGAGTATATTTTGGGTTAATGCTTAATGAATGGCTCATGATTGATGGAGATATCCCACACATGTCTGCGTTGGTCCAAGCAAATTCATCCAAATTATCTTTCAAGAAATCCGTCAGTTCTTTAGCTAAATTCGGATTTAACTAGGATCCAATCTTAAGGACCTTCTCTGGGTCACTATCATCGATTGGTACATCCACAGTTGTCTCGTTGGGATTCGCCATTCTGCCCCCAGGTTCTTTGTCCTCTCTGGGATCTATATCCTCGGGCAACTCTCTGGGCGACTCTCCCACGGTTATTCTCTTTAATTGCTATAAGGTTTCCGCCCTTGCGGGGGGAGAAGCGCCCTTGGTTTCTATGTCTCCTCCGTTGCAGAGTAGCTTTAGCTCTGCAATATAACATGCTCGTGCGGCAACCTGATCTCCTCTGACAATACCAACACCAGCTTCCGTAGGAAACTTCAATAACAAGCACCAGGGGCCTATACAGGCTCTAATCTTTGCGAGGGCCGGTCGGCCCAAGAAGGCATTATAGGGTGATTCAATATCCAAAACCACGAAGGGAAGAATTCTCACTCTCTGGCGTTCACCTTCCCTAAGCGTAACTGGTAGCTCTACATAACCCATTGGAGCGGTGGATGCTCCGTTAAATCAACGGATCCATCCCTCACAGGGCTTCAAGTCTTTTATCTCGAGATTCATCTGGTCGAATGTCTTTTTGAAGAGAATGTTGACGGAGCTCCCGTTTTCCACCAAGGCTTTTTGAACAGTGGCCGGGCCAATAGGTACTGTGATTACAAATGGCTCTTCGGTCGAAGCATGGACTCCAATGCTTTCTCGTTCGCGGAAAATGACGTCGTCGGACATCATCTTTTGTTGCTTTACCGGGACGTTGTCCTCAGGGTTGCTACACTCCCCTACCCCGAGGTGCTGCTTGGCTGCATTGACATACTAATCAAATGCCTTGGAACCGTGCCCGGCGAGATAAAGCCCTCCGATTATGGTATTGATAACAAGGTCCTTTCCCTTTTGCTGGGCAGTTGGCCTGATAGCAGGTTGATTCTGGTTCTGATTTGGGGCCTGTACGGCTTTCCCCTATCTCTGGGTGTCACTCTGTATTCATCCAATTTTCCTTTTTGGAGAAGCCTCTCGACCACATCTCTTAGGTGACGAGATTCATTTGTCGAATGGCCATGAATCTGATGGAAGAGACAAAACTTCCCCGTTTCACGTTCTTTCTCCGTCGACTCTCTGGGAGGAGGCCTTTTATTTTGGAGGACGTTGTACGAATCCATGAAGATATTCTCCAAGGTATCGTTTATTGGCGTATAACTCTCAAAAGACCTGGGACGAGTCCTTCTCTAGGAGTCGTTCCCTCGATTCCTGTTCCGGTTGTTGCCATTACTGTTATTACCATTGTTTCCTGACATACGACCACCATGGTTCTGATTTCCGACATTAACCTCGACCTTCCCCGAGCTGTCTCCTGTCTGCTTAACGGAGACATTGCTCTAGATTTCCTCTTTATCGGTCGTTTTTGCCTTTCGGTTAGCATATACTTCCTCTCGGCGTAAGTGCACGTTAGCTTTTTCGTTGAATAATTCTCTAGTATGAGGTGGCTTGCCGGCCAGGTATCTCCCAAATTCGGTGTCTTTAACTACCCCATCAATTATGGCTGCTACAACAGTTGGCTCATGACGATCTTTGACTTCAGTGGTGGCTAGGTTGAAGCGGTCTAGATACATCCTCAAACTCTCGCTTGGTCGTTGCTTGACAAGGAACAAGTCAATCACACTCTTTGTCTTTTGTGCATAGATGAGGAACTGTTCCATGAACCTTTCACTCAACTCCCCGAAGATGGAAATTGATCTTGTTGGCAAGCGAGTAAACCATAATAATGCTACATCCTCCAGGAATATGGGAAATGCTTTGCACTTGACAGCGTCAGAAGCTGCGGCAGCGGTCATTGACCAAGAATATCTCATCAGATGTTGGACGGGATCAGATCTACCCGCGTAACGGTTCATCTGCGGCATGTTAAAGCGCCTCGGAAACGTCGCATCCAAAATGTCATCAGTGAAAGGGGTGTAACTGCGGTCAATTCCCCAATCTTCATTCCGTAGTCCACGGCTATCTGCCAGAATTTGATGGATCATAGCTGCAACATTTGCACTGGTCATCGGAGGTTCGGGATCAGCACTTCTTGCTCGGTGGGGTTCTCTAATCTCCCTTCCAGGAGCGGCCACGAAATCCGGGGCTCGGATTGGGCTTCGCTGCCCCCTGTTACCATGAGCATTTGTACGGCGACGGGGCTGAGGTAGTCTATTCTGAACAGGGCTGTCCATAACTCGAGCTGTGGGAGTTGCAGCGCGATCATTCACATTGTGGTTTGAGGGCCCTGCACCCAGTGCCTCTTCTTCACGTGATGGCAGGGTTCCAAATCGAAGCTGCTCTATGTTTTCAGGCCTCTCATATGGTCGCTGCAGAGGTCTCGGCGATTCCTCTGATGAAGAAGAGTATTCTGGGGTGAGCGGACGAAGTGGGGGCGCCCTTTGCCTTACGAGATCATTAAGCCTTTTATCCATAGCAGTCAAGTTCTGTCGCAGAACGGAGCTCTCCTGCCTTTGAGCAACCAATTCATCAAACAACCTCTCCCACATTTCAGAAAGGCGAGAAAGATCCCCCTCGTAACGGGAGCAGAAGGGTCATATTTGATCATCATCATTTTCTCTTATGCGCAAAGAGCTTGAGCCAAGTCGAGCGGAGGGGCCAGGACAGTAGGAGCGAGCCATAGGCTCCTTTCCAGGTCGGGTTGTAGTCTGGTCATCAATTTGGATCGCTGTGGATCGAGGTTTGTGGCTCGCAGCGCCCCCCTGGGATCGGTTCATGGTCACGGTATGCGGAGGATTCGGGGCGTTATCACAGGATCGAGTAACAACCCCTCCAGCTTCGCGGTTCACAGCGCCACCATCAAGTCGGATCGTGGCACCTTGATTGGTTCGGGTTGCCCCCCTGTCCTCGCGATCCGTGACCCCCTCGACGACATGCTCGTGTGCACTTTCGCCAACCACTTCATTCGCGACTTCATTCGCTTGCGAAGCTCGCACTTCCTTAGACTTCTTCCCAGCCATGATATCAGATGTCACTGGAATCTTCAAAAATCTGAACAGTGAAGTTTTGGGACTGTTTTCTTCGGACTTTCAGATCCAAATAGTAGAATAGCAATCCAGTAGGCTGAGAATTGAATTCTCAGTGAAAGCACCAAAATGTTAGATCAAAATTTGGACCTAACACCCAAATTGTTCTGATTCGTAAATAATTATAACTGGCGAATGAAGAAAAAGTAGAAAACACACAGAATTTATAGTGGTTCGGCGTTAACGAGCCTACGTTCACTTTATATGTTATCGATTATACTTTGAATGCTAGTACAATCAATGATTTCTCTCAAACGTACTCTTACAATTGTGATTTCTCTCAGTAATCTCGTAGTAAAACTGATAAGAAATAGTGGTATGACAGTAATGTTGGAATCAGTGCTCAATACTGCCTAAAAAACCCTGAAAATGCCAGTTCAGGGCTATTTATAGCTGATTTTGTTAGGCGGTTCGCGGTAACACGTGGTGCAGATCCCGAGAAAATCGGATCGGATCGAGCATTGAGGCGGAATTGGTCAATATGACAGTTGTGGAAAGGTGTCGCGAGATCCGTGCATTTCGGATTGCTGAAGACCTGCTCGTGGTTTGAACAAGTCAGAAGCTTCGCCACGTAGCAAGGGATCGGATCGGAGTGAGGAGGAGGAATTGGTCAAAGTGACAGTTGGGGACACGTGTCACTGGATCCGTGGATCTCGGATCACCGAAGACTAGCTCGTGCTTGAACAGGTCAGAGGCTTCGTTGTGCGTCGGGGGATCGGATCGGTTTGTGCAGGGTAGTGGTGTAAGTGTGGATCGAGTTGTGTAGAGGTAGACGGATCGCTGATGCTACGGGGGCGATCCGATGGGGGGCGATCCGATGGGGGGCGATCCGAGAGGGGCGATCCTCTTGTGTGATTCGATACTTCATGGACTTAAGGAACGTAGTTTCATACTTTCTTCTTGTGTGTAAACCTTGGTGGCTTGGTCAAAAAGCTAGCCAACAATTTGGTTACATGGTTCAAATTTTAATTAATCAACCAATAATCAAACAACAGAACCAGCAATCAATTTGTTGATTAGCTTTTCAAATTCATAGCTTTGATACATAGTCCAAAAATCAGTTTTTTGATGCCAAATCACAACAGTAAGCCCTATCTAGTTTTGGTTCTCACACCAGTCTAATGGAAATATATAAATATCACACCTTCAAAACTCGAACATAAATTCTGATGATGTAGCTACAATCATCAGAATCATCTCCGGGCGACTAGAGTGTGACTCCATATCTTTTTAGTATATTAAAACTTCGGATACCCATGGACCAGATGTTTATGCAAAATCTTTCTATATTGGATAGTCCAAATTCAATACAAATAAATATTCAAATGCGTTGAATACGGTTTAAATTTTCAAAACAAAATTCGTTTTCATTTTAAAATATACTCTTCACACTCATTCTAGGATACTACATATCCCATCTCTAACGAGTCATTCCTATTGGATATTACTAATCCAATATCTGATGAATTCTTTCGTATGGTTCTAATGTTTCTTGTTCTCAGCTTTGTAAACCAATGCTCTGATACCACTATAAGGACCCGTAACTTCGCTGGTAAGGAAAGGACGGTTTGCCTTAAGGATAAGCCACATCATAACACAAACAGAAGAACATTTCATTGTTTATAACAACAATTCCATCAGAATACAAGAATATACAGAGTATGAATAAATATTATACAACAGAACAATATCAGAGATTTAAATTACATTACATAGCAGCAGAAAAACAATACAAAACACAACTGAAGGGGATATACCGATACAAAGCTTTCCGAATATCATTCCAGCTGTAAACCAGGTTCCTGTGAAGATAAATTTGCAAAACCAAAACTACTAGCTGCCCGTGTCGAAAATAAGGGCACCCAGAGTTTAGGTTAAAACAATAAACTCCACGTCAGTCATGTGACTGGTGTGAGAACTAAAACTATTATTAATCTTTATTTTAAAGTTAGGTAAATCAAGGGACCACACCGTATAAAACGGAACGGGTTTCCTCCTAAGAATACCAGTGCATAAAACAACAGCGCAATGCTAAATAAAGAACAATGAAGCTATTATAAGACACAGGTCCCATCACACAATGCAACACAAGCCAGAGGATAGAATTTTACCTTATAATAGCCAAAGAATGCTTGATACGCTAAATTTCATCTTTTAATATTACTATAAGTGTATAATGTCAAAACAATTTTAATCATAAGTATCAATCATAGACGGCATGGGTACCACATATCATGTCCCCATATATAGGTTTATAATCAAAACCGCAAAGGCACGTATTGGAAGTTGGATTCCCATCTGTGAACCAAGGCTAGGGAACGTCCTCAACGCTTCGAGACAATCTAGCCTACCATATCTCAGGAAAAGCCGTGACTGCAACTTGGATCATCAGGGCCGGTCCACCGATGCGGATTAAAATGCCTGAACACTGCGTTCCCCCGCCCTATGGGGCGAAAATGAGCCAAATGACTCCATCGGACCCGGATCGTCCGAACTAACCGAGGCGCCTCGCAATCCATCATCCACATAAGTAAAATGTTAGGCCGTGTAAAACACTGACACCACTCCTAGTTAGAAGGAAACACATGCCTTCCCTGAGGTCCTCTCCCGTTTCTGGTTCACAACCAGGTGTGAGGCTCGCGAATCAACGCTACACAAAGCTATGCCACACAGGCAGTGCTTTGATCATCAACCACAAGACTTTGCTTTTCAACAGAAGCCTTGATCAATTGCCACTTAGGCATGCCACACAGGAAATTCACACCATGCGACTGATGTCTATCGATATACAACCTCTGATCCCGTACGTCTCAGAGAAGGGTGAAGTAAAGGAATGAATTCCCCTTCACCGGGCAGATGTATATTTAATAGAGATCAATCAACACAGAGCAAAATCCAATGTCAGACACACAGTCCATACAAGTCCGTTCTGGGTGTGAACGAAACCGGAGAAACCTTATTCCTCACATATCCATCGATCGCCAAGTACGTCTGGACGATCACCAACTGATTCCCTCCTCTTGGGTGTACAGCCCAATCAAGATCATCAGTAATTTTCCAAACGATGTGAAGACCTCCGGTCTTCGACCACCGTCTTCATCCTCAACACCACGTCGAATCAGTTATTCAGAATGGGATAAACCCGGTCTTTCTGAATAACTCGCGTATATAATAAACAAGTGTTACACAAACACAACATACGCCTCATTCTAATTCAGAATGTTCTTTTATTAAAATATTCTTATACTTGGGAAAGGTTCCCATTAATTTTATCAAAGATAAATTCTTTAAATTTATTCTTTAATCTTCATTTGAATATCAATTCAAACCAAATTATGGTTTATCCAAACTAGTCGGGATTAACGAACCTTACCGAAGTAATCATTTATTTTATTTCCCAATCTCAACCTATTCATCCCATGAAGTAAAACTGGTCATACTTCATATCTGATACCACGGTGTTATCGGTAAATTCTATTACCATTTCACGTTCAAATCTAATTAAAGATTTAACTATCGTCTGGAGCAAAACTGGTGATACTCCATTCTCGATCATTACAATCTAATTAAAGATCCTTTAAAACTCCACTTGGTTTTAATCTTCCCAAAAATCAGTATTAATGATCATTTAACTTGGGAAATCATATCCCGCCTTTAACTGGGTTAAAGAACCAATGTCACTTAAAACACGGTTCAAGATAAACACAAAATCAATTCCTATTCAATTCCAATTAAATATTATTTAGTTGGTACACTTAATTAAATCTAAATAAAAAGATTTAATTTTTTTCTCAACTGGGTTTAAGAACGAATGTTAATGAAGACACCATTCACGACAAACCCTAATCCCATTTGATATTAAATACAAGGCTCCGAATAGAGAATATATCGGCTTATATTCAATATCAAATTCTACGACCAACAAATATCGTATTGGAAATAACAATATAAATATATCTTTAAAATTTCCATAACAATATCTGTATAATCACGAAATCCCACATTGAAATATTCCAAAGCCAATTTCGATTCAAATTCATTTTCAATCTATATATTGGAAATTCTGGTTATTTTCAAAACCATTTCAGATCCAATTTATTTATTTTAAAAATAAATGGATTATAATTCTACTTCAAAACTAGTTCATTTCGATAAAAATCTATTTTTATCTTTTCCAATATGGAGTTTTTCATCCCAATTCTTTCCAAATCATTTCTTATGATTTTACACAAATTATTGATATTTTTAATAATTTTATCAAGGCCCGTACAGTCGATTTCCGTCAACGACCATCGAACTGCACTTACAGCGACCTTTTCCAAATTTGATTTGGATATATTTCCAAATCCAACTGTTAGATTTTTAATTTCTAATATTCGTTAGAAAGCTCTTTTCGATACGAACTCAGCGGTTATGGTTAGGAGAATCCGATGGTCGGATCTCCCGTAATGTCCATTCGAAGTTAATGCTCGAAATTCATGAACGGCCGCAGCGCGCCGCGTTCTATTCAGGCCATTATATTATATATATAATATATATAATATGTATACTTTGTCGATTTCCATTTAAAACGTATTTGATAAATCGTTTTAAATTCGTTTTCAAAATGATTTCAACTGCCATCTCAAATTCAAATCAAAATTGAATTTTCCAATATAAATTCATTTTAAATTCATTTCAAATCGATTTCAATTCAATTTCAATCTGTTTTAAATTCAATTCAAAACGATTCCAATTCTATTTCAATTTAATTCGAATTTTAATTCGAATTTTAATTCTATTTCAAATTAATTCGAATTTCAAATCTATTTAATTTAATTCGAATTTCAAATCTTTTTAATTTAATTCGAATTTCAAATCTTTTCAATTTAATTCGAATTTCAACTCTTTTCAATTTAATTCGAATTTCAAATCTTTTCAATTTAATTTGAATTTCAAGTCTTTTCAATTTAATTCGAATTTCAAATATTTTCAATTTAATTCGAATTTCAAATCTTTTCAATTTATCAGATTTTGAAATCACTTTTGATATTCATTGTAAAATGGACAAAATTCCCGTTCGTGTTAAAATGGCGTTAAACTACTTAACACGGCTTCACATATCAATATTCACTTAATATTATTTTATAATATTCGATAATTCTGGGAATCAGACACAGTCAATTACCATATAATCAGATTATATGGATTTCACACATCAAATGTGTCTAACAACAACGAAAACAACAATCCATCATCCAGAGTGCATTGTACACTGTATAAGCATTAAATATAAATATTTAACGCTTATAACAGCTTGGCAATCAATCGACCGACATACAGCTAATTATTGGGATTAGTGTACGCCCAATTTCATCCCAATACCCGTGTGGGGTTTCAAACAATTAAACACAGGTTTTATTTGTGCTGTTGGGCGATGTGTAAAATTTATCGTCCCAATCAATATCAGTCAAATGTGTGTATATAAACAAATCGTCTGATTTATTTATAAATATTTATTTTATATACACGTTAGGAATTATATTTTTAACTATAAAATATTTATTTATTACACATCACACAATCAAATTTCACAACACATCAATCAAACAAACAAGTCATCCATGGTCTGTGGACGACGGGTGTCAGATGCTACTAAGCACCGTTTGCATCCTAGTATATATTTCAAACTAGAAATTAAAATAAAAGTGAGGAGTTCTCACCAAGAGCTAAACCAAACGTCACGACTGTTCTTATGTAGGAAATCTTCACTGTGCTTCTAACAAGATCTGTTTCACGCAGTTTTATGTTAAAAATATCATTTTCATTTCACATCTACATGTATAAAAATCGCATTTCTATGATATCACTTCTTGTATATAAAAAAATTTATTTTTAAATCGCTACTTTAAAATAGGAATCTCATTTTTCTAAGTTCTCTTTCAATATAAAGATCATATTTTTATCGCCACTTCAAATATAAAGATTATATTTTTATAACGCTACTTTCTATATAAAAATCATATTTTTATCCAGCTACCACATATGTAAAAATCGCATTTTTATCTAATGTATAAAATAAAAATCATATTTTTAACATCGCTACTCCATTATAAAAATTATATTTTTATAGCGCTATTGTACATATAAAAATCGTATCTTTATAATCTTAAAAATCATATCTTTTCCTTCCTAAATAATCTAACTTTTTATTTAGAAAAGTCGAACCTTTCTATCACTAAAAATCATATCACTGATAAACTAAAAATTATATATTTAAAAACAATGTTGTTACCTATCATATATATATAATTATATTTTCAAAACGACTACTCTTCCATAAAGATTATATTTTTAAAATCATTTATTTTCTATAAAGATTGTATTTTTTTTATTAAAAATCATTTATTTTTATTTATAAACCAAGAAATCATAAAATATTTATATTTATAAACTAGGAAATCAAAACAAAGGAAGATAAAACTCACAGCGGGGGAAGGAAAGAGTTGCTGATCGAATCGGAAAGGGGGGAGGTCGCCTTTGT
The DNA here is from genome assembly GCA_030737875.1 of Allium sativum. Taxonomy (NCBI): domain Eukaryota; kingdom Viridiplantae; phylum Streptophyta; class Magnoliopsida; order Asparagales; family Amaryllidaceae; genus Allium; species Allium sativum. Next base: position 413,372,687 of record CM060923.1, on the reverse strand, counting down.
TCACGATGGTAGAGCATTGGGCGCCTGCTGGTAGCAGAGCTACGGCGTCGAAGGTGGACCAGGGGGGTCACGGATGCCTCGGGGTGGTCAGGAGGACGGCTAGAGTGAACGGAGGCGAGGCTAAGGGGGTCTGGCATCGGTCGTTAAGGGTTTGGGGTGCTCGGCCATTGGGGATTCGAACCGGAGAGGGGAGAAAGGAGAGGGGCTGAGGGGGTCGAGGGTGGGGGAGCGAAGGTCGGACGGCGGTAGGAGGCGCCGTCGGTGAGCGCGGGGGCCGAAAAAGGTAAAGGCGCGCCTTTGTTTTTTTCTTTTTTGTTATTTCGTTTAGATCTGAAAGAGAGGAGAATTTGACTTTGTTTAACTTCGCCACGCTTAACTTATTAATTAGAACTGAAACTGTTAAAACACGTTTAACTTCGCCACGCTCACAAATTGATTCAGAAAATTATGAATTTTGGAACCTAGCAATAATTTGACATCCTAGATCCAACAAAAGTGGTTTCGTAAAAAATGAAGGTCGTTTGCCAAATTTCCATTTTTAAGGGCCAGAATTTAATAGCGACTATTTTGAATTTTCAACCGGATGTATCTTTTGATTCCCACTATGAAATTTCAATTTTTCGGATTTGTTGGAAAGATAATTTCAAATAGATTTTGATATTTTTGGTTTCGCTAAAATCCGGTTTATTTTGAATCCTTTGCATTCATTTGAACTTTGAAATCGAATTTTCGAACTACCGCACCATTTTCAATTCCTTTTATATTTATAAATAAAATATTTATATTCTAACGTCGATTCAAATAAATATATTCATTCTAATTCTATTCAAAATAAATTTCTTGTCATCGTTATTTAAAATAAATCATTTTAAATATTCAAAATTCACTAAAACTGCCAAAATAAAATTTTTAAATTGGCTCAGATTTTCGGGTTATTACAATCTCCCCCACTTAAAACTTTTCATCCCCAAAAAGGAACAAAGATGAAAGTTGTTTAACCAATCAGCTCAACATTCGTTATTTTCATTATGGCCTAAGTTCTTCAACTTTTCAGTTTCTAAGAAATTTTCAAATTTTTCAAAAATTTGGCTAACACCCTAAATTTTCGAAAAATTTCTCCATAACCTCCCCTGCACCGGGAGCTTCAGGATATTTCAAATAGCCTCCCATGGCCCTCACCAATCCAAAAGAAAAAGCCAAGCGGTAAGCTAATCGGCTCATAAAATCATCGAAAACCCAAGAAATACAATAAACATGTACATATTTGTCGAGCAAACAATTTTATTCCTCTTCTCTAGCCTCCTTGCTATGACCTGTTCAATGGATACACATATATATGTACATGCATGCATGCAATTCCAAACAATTTCCAATACAGTTCAATATTTGATCAATTTGTGTTAGATCAAAATTTGGACCTAACACCCAAATTGTTCTGATTCGTAAAGAATTATAACTGGAGAATGAAGAAAAAGCAGAAAACACACAAAATTTATAGTGGTTCGGCGTTAACGAGCCTACGTCCACTTTATATGTTATCGATTATACTTTGAATGCTAGTACAATCAATGATTTCTCTCAGTAATCTCGTAGTAAAACTGATAAGAAATAGTGGTATGACAGTAATGGTGGAATCAGTGCTCAATACTGCCTAAAAAACCCCTGAAAATGCCAGTCTCTATGCTATTTATAGCTAATTCTGTTAGGCGGTTCACGGTCACACGTGGTGCAGATCCCGAGAAAATCGGATCGGATCGAGTGTTGAGGAGGAATTGGTCAATATGACAGTTGTGGACAGGTGTCGCGAGATCCGTGCATTTCGGATCGCTGAAGACCTGCTCTTGGTTTGAACTAGTCAGAAGCTTTGCTACGTAGTAAGGGATCGGATCAGAGTGAGGAGGAGGAATTGGTCAAAGTGAAAGTTGGGGACACGTGTCGCTGGATCCGTGGATCTCGGATCGCCGAAGGCTAGCTCGTGCTTGAACAGGTCAGAGGCTTCGCTGTGCGTCGGGGGATCGGATCGGTTTGTGCAGGGTAGTGGTGTAAGTGCGGATCGAGTTGTGTAGAGGTAGATGGATCGCTGATGCTATGTGGGCGATCCGATGGGGGCGATCCTCTGGTGCGATCCGATCCTTCATGGACTTAAGGAACGTATTTTCATACTTTCTTCTTGTGTGTAAACCTTGGTGGCTTGGTCAAAAAGCTAGCCAACATTTTGCCCCCTCGAAGTATGTTTCATCAGGGATGGAATATGCTTCGAAATTGCAGAGGTATCTTTTCATAGAACGACACACATTAGCGGTCGTGTCTGTCTGAATGGTTGTACTTCTTCCAGAAGCCGCATCCCTCGACGAGTATAAATATCGGGTTAAGCTATCGATCATTTCTTTGCTCATTAGACAGTTCTCATCTTTGGAGTGTTGGGAGACTTCATTGTCAAATTGCCAGTAAATTTTTAAATCTTCACAAGCATTTTTGATCCTTTATTTTCGACAGTTGTTTGTAGAGTCGGATCACCGAAACGTCCCACGGTTCATGAGACGAAGCATTCGTTCCAAGTTGGTGGTCATCTGGGCTTTCTTTGTGAAACGTAATGGGCTTGCTGGCTTCAATTACGAGCCACGTGAGGGAGAGTCCTTCCTTTTCTTTGTTGGGCTCAGGTCCACGGTCCACTGGTCTTTACGGGCCGAATGGGACAAAAACTGGAATATTAACGGTTGCGGTTTTTGACTATATAAACCGAGCCCCCCTTTCTCTTTCTTCCTCTTCCTGCCGTCGCCAGTTTTCTTGAGAAAAACCCTAACTTCGATTTCCAAATTCCCACCCGATTTCAAACTTTAAAAAGGTAATTAAACAACTTCTCTTTAGTTTCTATCATGTTCGCACTGGTTTAGAGAGTGGAGACAGCGGAGTTTTGTGGGATTTGGTGATAGTAAACAGGAATGTGCCTGGTTCGGTTCCATGGGTTTAAGGGTGGAGAGGAGAGTTGAGGAAGAAGAAGGAAGGGATGACCAGGTCGGTTCGTGGGTAGGGGCATCGACTCGGGTCGCGGCAAAGGTGAAAGCAAAGAGACGAGTGGGAGAGAAGTCTTGGATCGGAACGAGGTAGCAGGAGCGGGTCGGACCGGGTCATGAAAAGTCACTGGTTCACGAGGGAATAGGAAGAAGTGGATCGCGGGGGGTTCTTGCGATCCGTTTCGGTTTCACGATCCGATGATTTTTCATGAGTTAGTGCTTTTGCCGCGGGTCCATACCCGCTTCACGATCCGTAGATATACCACGATCCGGTTCCTGCTGCGCGATCCAGTTTGATGAACTTGTTACATAAATAATGCAACCTAACTCTTATATATCGATGGATAGTTAGGCTAGAGCCCATAAGAGGTCCTTCTGGATGGAATGACAGCATAATTTGACTGCCGTTGACGACTAATCCTTCGATTAACTTGCTAACTTTTATTCTTTTCTTTATTGTATGCACAGGCACACACTTGCACTTAACACACACGGGGGGACGGGTAATTATATTCTTATTTCTCATGTTTACTTGCCTAAACTGTAATGTCAGATAACCGTTCCCCTTCAAGATCTGATACAAAGACGGATCCCGAGGTGTATGAGCACCACAACCCCGAGGTTCTTCCATCTAATCCAGAGGGTGCAGATTCTGGATCCGAATATGAGGCAGAAACAGAATCGAATCCGTCTGAGAGTACCTCGCTTGGTGAAGAGTTGGACGTAGATGGCCGAGCTCCTGACGAAGTCCCTGGTGCAACAGAAATAGAGAAATTCACAGACTCTCTAGCTTCCAAACTCGATGACATAAATCTTAAGAGAATTTGCTTGAGACATGGGATCCCCTGGGATGATGTGAGGACACCCGGCAGCGAAGATAGACCTCACTTAGCTCCGGAAGGTTATATGACAGTCACCTGACTCATGTGCTAGGTAGGAGCTATTCCTTCGTTTCCCCCAATCGTCATTGAGACCTTAAAACGATTGGGTATTGCTCCGATGCAGCTTCATCCCAATGCCTACGCGGCTCTATACACGCTATATATCGCATACGCGGAAATCCTACATACCGAGCTCACATTTAAAGATTTAAAATTCTTTTATCTTTTCAAGCATCGCTCCTCGGCAACCCCAAATTTCTCTTTCTTCGAATCAGTAGCAAATAGGAAGGTTCTGTCTGATGGATACAACAATATAGGGGATCCCAAGGCTGATTGGTTCTATATAAAGAGACAGGCTGGGTGTTCAAGAAGATGGCTTAAATCAAGTAAACTTTAATCTTTTGACTGAATAACTTGTTTAAGAAATCGAAGCACTAACATGCCCCCCCTTTTTTTAAGCAGATCATGTCTTTCCCAAGACGGAAGGCTCGGTATTCAATAATCGACTGTCTCTTTTTCTACAAAGCAAATCCGACTTTTTAAAGATCAAGAAGTGTATTACTGACGAGAACCTTCACAAGCATCGCCTTCTGGATATAAGGTTTGGACTTGGTGCAGGCGGCAAACCCTACAAATACGTGCCCTCAACGGAGGGAGAAGGAACGTCACGGGCAGCAGAAGCAATTAAATTCCGTAAGAGTCCTTTGCCAATAATCATCCAAGACGACGAGGACCTAAACATATATAGAGGAGATGAGGCCCGTGGTGATAAGTCTAAGGAAATATCAGATCTCCAGAGGGTTTCCCCTCAAGGGCCTCTCTTCCGATTGAACCTGCTGCTTCCGATGATTTAATAGATGAACAACTATTTAAAGAGCTGAGCAAAATTCCTTTGCCTGATGATGTATACACACAGGGAGACTTTGAAGGGGAGCCGTTTTTCCCTGTTTCTGAGGAAACAACCACTCCAGTTGGAGGACAAGAAACTACTCAAATGAGCCTGACTTCGGGCCCTGGTCTGTTAGGGGGAATTATATGGGATACACAAATCACATGCACTGCCTAACCCCACACTTTTATATCAACAACATTCAAGGCTTTAATATGCTCTTTTTTCTTTTGCAGGAAAGATGTCTCGCAGGCGGTCTTATTCTTATCGCTCTCTTCGTGAAGGCACACCCAGCCTTCATCCAAATCCTGAGCATGCTCGCGGCCTTTCTCATAAGCCTACTTCTTCACAATCCAGGTCTCCATCCAAACCAACCTCTGGCAAGCTTCCCAGTTATTCGGTGCCACCTATAGGGGGAAAACAACTTCTCAAAGAATTAAACCCTCCGAAGAGTACGCCCTCTCACAGCAGGTCATCAAAAAGGCACTACGAGCCCAAGGATAAAAGCAAGGATCCAATCAAGGATTCTGAGAAGGAGAAAATTGACATTGTCCCTTCTAGCCAGCAAGAATTGGTTGCCCCCGGGTCACGAGATTACATCCATGGTCCCGAGACTCAGGCTAAGCTGGAAAAGTTACGAGAACAATTCCCTAACATCTTCTTCGAAAGGATGATGTTTGTTCCAGCCATGGAACCAGTCCCTAGGAACTGGGACACTGAAGTCATCGGGCACATTCGCCATTTACCCAGGCAGTATGAAGTGATGAAGAAACATGCTGTTAATCTTTCAGAGGTCATCCGAACACTTGAGATGGAAGCGCATAGATCCAAAGTGAAGATAGATAACAATGAAAGGGCTAGGACAAAGATGGAGAAGGATTTGGAAGACGCTCAATCCCAACTTGCCTTAGCGCAGAGAGATGCTGAAAATTATAAGATTGAGTTGGAGAATGCTAGGAAACGCTTTCATTCTGAACTCGACTTAAATTGTCAAGAGAAAATGGCCTTAAAGAAGGAGGTAGAAGATCTTAAAATGGCCAACATTGAGTTGAAGACGGCACAGGGCCATTTTGAAGCCGAGAGAGCTGCTTGGGAGAAATAAAAAGCAAGTTTGAAAGAAAGTCTAGCTTTGGCCGAGGCAGAGAAGGCGATTTTGAATGACCAAGTTGCGGATGTGGAGAGGCGCGCGGCTCTTGCTGAGAATAATGTAGAAAGTGCCATTGAAATGGCTACTGCTTCTAACAACAAGCTCCTCGAGAGAGAAAAGGATATCGAAGGGTTTGAAGAGATGATATTTTACTTCCTCGGCCACGTCCTCAAAACCCGTAACATCTCGTGGATCCCAAACTACCACGTCACCTTAGCCAACTTATGGGATGCCATCGTCGAAGGAGAGAAGCAGAGGTTAGGAGTTGAGGAAATTGACGAGGATGAGCTTATGAAGGCCATTCTGAGGTATAACGAGCCTAAAGATTTGGCAAAAGGTCGGCGCCTAATCCAGGAGGAGAGGGAAACGGAAAGAACTCTGGCCAAGGGAAAAAACAAAATTGACGAAGGCTCAAGCTCAGCTATAGAGCCTAAGGCCTCTGTTATCGAGGAGTACAGTCCTGATGACCCACTGATTCCTCTGGGTCTGACTCCTCTTGTTGTCGGAGCTTCTGCCGCTGGTGTGGATATAGGCTCAGCGGAAGGTATCTCTATATTTTCTCCGCAATTTGCCAAAGCTGTCATTACTTGTCGCCGTCTTGCCGAACAATCAATTGAGCTGACCGTATTCTCTCCTGAAATAACATTCGTTTCTCGTAATACAGGGGGCGAGCCCGTCGACAAGGATGTCGAGAAAAGGACAGAGGCAGAGAAGATTGACATCTCGCCTAGCGCCGATGCTGATATACCGAAGCAGGCTGAAGGAACAATAGCAGAGAAGGGCGTCCTGGCACCCAGTGCTGATGCTACCAAGGATGATGAAACCATCGATGCCTTGAAAGATATGTACGGGCGCCATGTAGATGATGAGGAGGATATCATCAGTACCAAAGAAGTCGAAGGCGATGATGACGAGACTTTGGCCAAAAGAAAGGCTAAGCAGGAAAAGCAACTGGCTTTAAAGAAAGTGGGACAAGAGCCTTTGAACGTGGCCCCTATCTCGGATTTTGATCCCAAAACTGGGATGCTTCTGAAACTCCAGCCCAAATCCAACACCAAACAGCTTCATTTTGCGAACCCTGATGATTTCCCAGGTTCCCTTACTGATAAAAGAAAGAGAAAGCAGCAGGAGGAGGAAGAAGAATCTTCTGATGAGTCGGACGTTCCTCTTATACATAAAAGGAAAAAAAAGAAGGGTGATCAATCCGAAACTGACAAGGCGAAGCTGGAGAAGCAGAAACAGAAGAAGAAGTCCAGGCGTAAATAGGATATTGTCGCTTGTCTATATTTTGTCTTTAGGCTTCCCACTGGCCATGAAATGTAATTGTGAGACTGGCCCTCACTTTTTTTTTAGGTTTTTTTTCACTTTGTAGGCTTGCAGTTTATAAATGAAAGTTTATCTCTTTTGCATCATCGTGTACCAGCATTTAATAAACTTTTCATGCTTAGTCATAGATTATCTGATTATAACTACAAATCAGTCAAGCAACAGAAAGAAAAATTTAAAAATTTCTTTGTTGCATCAAGGTTCATGTGTATACGTATATGCCCCCAATCAATCGTTAACGTAGCACCTAACCAGAGCTTATTAAGGATTGATTAGTGTAGTATGCACGTTGCCCCCTATTTCTGAATATGGGGGACCTAGAAAATTTAGTAAGATAACTTTCCTTGTGGTGCTGAGTTTCCGGCGCCTTTCTTAGCGTTCAGTCGGAGACGCTTCTATACTCTCTCTCTGCTCTGGAGAGTTAGAGTTAGAGCTCAGCAGTTCAATCGCTCCCCGATCCTTCAGCGGGGTAGGAGCTCTTTCTCAGCGCTCAATTGGAGACGCTTTTATACTCTCCTGGCAGTCACCGAGGTTAGAGTTCGAGCTCACCAGTTCTGTCGCTTCCCGATCCTTCAGCGGGGTAAGAGCTCTTTCTCAACGCTCAGTCGGAGACGCTTTTATACTCTCTCTCTGCTCTAGAGAGTTAGAGTTCCGTCAAGGCGGTTCCGATCATGGTGCACCGCCATGACTTACGGACATCGCCTTCATGTCCGTTATGCTCCCTCTCGGCTCTGGAGAGTTAGAGCGCTATCAATGATATGATTTACTTTATCGCATCCTCAGAGTTTTGACTGGTGATTGCATTCCATTCTGATGGAAGGCACCTATAATTATACGCTTCTTTGATCGTTGCATGGTTCACAACAATTTCCATAAAAATAGAAAGGCAGATAAAAAATAGTGCAATAAAGGTAAACAACACACAATATTTTCATAGTGGTTCGGTCGAATCATGACCTACGTACACTTTATAATTTTTTCCTTAAGAAATCGGACTATTCTAGGCAAGTCGTGCCTTGTACATGGTCCTTAATAAAGCAAAAGGACAGATCTGACATCTTTACGTTAGATACGGCCGTAAATGTTGGGCATTCCACACTCTTGGGATTTCCTTTCCATCTACGGTCGCTAGCTTGAAGGTTCCAGTATCAAGCTTGCACAGAATGGAGTACGGTCCTTCGCACTTCGCGCCCATGTGAGTTGGGGCTGGAAAGACACGCTTCAGAACCAAGTCTCCGGGTTCAAAGGTTCGGGCTCGAACCTTTTTGTTGTAGTATAGGGCGACCTGTTTCTTGCATCTCAAGGAACGCAGGTCTGCTTTGTCCCTCTTTTCTTCGATCATATCCAGGGATTCAAGGAGCAATTCGTTATTAGTCATCGGATCGTAATAAGTCACTAGGTGAGAAGGTACTTTTATTTCAATCGGGATGACTGCTTCTGCTCCAAAAGCAAGGGAGAAGGGTGTATGTCCTGTTGCCGATTTATACGTTGTCCTGTAGGCCTATAGTGCTAAGGGTAATTCATCAACCCACATGGCTCTGGCCCGCTTCAGTCTTCTTTTCAGAATGGACTTAATCAATTATTCGCCGCTTCGACCTGTCCGTTCGACTGCGGATGCGCCACAGAGGTGTACCGTTTCTCAATGTGGTATTTCTGGCAGAAGTCTCTGAATTCAGTGTTATCGAACTAAGTTCCGTTGTCAGTTATAACAATCTTTGGAATCCCAAATCGACAGATGATGTTTCTAACGATGAAATTGATCACTCGTTTGGTTGTGATTGTAGTCAGTGGCTCAGCCTCGACCCACTTAGTGAAGTAATCTACAGCTACAATAGTGAACTTCGCTCCGCCCCTAGCTATGGGGAGACTTCCGATGATATCAATCCCCGACATAGCGAAAGGCCATGGGCTCGTCATCGTTTTTAACTGACTAGTAGGTGCCCTAGGTATCTTTGAAAATCTCTGGCATGCATCACACCGTCGTGCGTATTTCGCCGCATCTTTGTTTATGGTAGGCCAGAAATAACCATGCCGCAAAACCTTTTTCGCAAATGTTTGCGCTCCAGTGTGATCAACGCATTCACCTTCATGTACCTCCTGCAGCACACGCTTGATGTCATCATGAGCTATACACTGGAGAAGGGGCACCGAAAATCCCTATCTGTAAAGAACTCCGCCTTGCAGAACGTAACAGGCAGCTTTACGAATTTCTTTACGCCTCTCGCTTTTCTTTGTCGCAAGCGTTCCATTCATCAAGAAATTCTTTAGAGGGGTCATCCATGACTCCCTTTCTGGTTCCGTTTCTAGTACCGGATCAATTTCCATCTGATCTATACTAGGAAACCGTAGTACTTCAACTGGGGCTAGCCCGGTCTCTTCAGGATCATCGGAACTAGCCATCTTTGCCAACTTATCTGCCTGTTGATTCTCTGACCGCGGAATATGAGAAATGCTGTAGTGACCGAAGCCGTTCAGCAACTCCTTCACTTTCTCCAAGTATAAAATCAGTCTTGGGCTTTTGGCTTGGAATTTTTCAGTGACCTGGTTTACAACTAACTTGGAGTCGCAAAAGATGTCCAGGTTTGGGATTTCCAACTCCTTCGCGATCCTTAGCCGGGCTATCAGGGCTTCATATTCGGAGTCGTTGTTAGTGGCGTGAAACTCCATCCGGATAGCATAGGATATCAGCCGTTTCTTGGGAGTTTCAAGCACTATTCCAGTGCCGGATCTCTTGTCATTCCTAGCGCCATCAGTATACAATCTCCAGGCACTGGGGTCGAGAATTAACTTTGAGGGGTTAACTTCTTCATTCGTTATATCTTCCTCTAGGACAGTAAACTCTGCTATGAAGTCAGCTATCACTTGCCACCATATTGACCGCCGGGGTTGAAAGTTCAGATCAAATTGACTCAAATCAATGTTCCACTTGAGTAGTCTTCCAGACGCTTCTGGTCTCTATAGAACTTGCTTGAGTGGATGATCAGTGTATACGGTAATGGGATGAGCCTGAAAATAATGTCGAAGCTTTTAAGATGCAAACAGCAAACTATATGCCAACTTTTCTATCCTTGGATAATTACGCTCTGCTGCCGCCAATTTTTTGCTCACGTAATACACTGGTCTTTGAGCTTTATCTTCTACTCTCACCAATGCTGAGCTGATCGCGTGGGACGACACTGCCAAGTACACGAATAAGTCCTCGTGATCCACCGGCTTAGATAATATCGGAGGTTTTTCCAGGTGACTCAGCAAGTTCTGAAATGCTTCTATGCAGTCAGGCGTCCATTTGAAGTGGCGTTTTCCTCGCTTTATCAATTCGAAGAATGGGATGCATTTGTCTGTAGCCCTGGAGATGAATCTGCTTAGTGCGGCTACTTTCCCTGCAAGGCTTTGCTCATCTTTAATCTGCCTAGGCTCCTGAATGTCTCTGATTGTTGCGATCTGGTCTGGATTAATCCCAATCCCCCGAGAACTGATGATGAATCCCAAGAATTTTCCGGAGGCGACCCCGAATGAACATTTTGTTGGGTTGAGTTTCATCCCGTACTTTCGAAGATTGCCAAACATCTCTGCCAAGTCTGTAGTGTGATTGGAGGATTGCCTGGACTTAACCAACATGTCGTTGACGTATACTTCCATTGTTTTCCCAATCTGGTTATAGAACATTCTGTTCACTAACCGTTGATATGTAGCGCCTGCGTTCTTCTAGCCAAAGGGCATTACCACGTAGTAGTATAATCCCAGATCCGTAATGAAGCTAGTGTGTTCTTGATCTGGAATGTGCATTGGAATTTGGTTATATCCTGAATAAGCATCCATAAAGGAGAGATGTTCATGGCCCGCCGTTTAGTTCACAAACTGATCGATCCTGGGTAACGGAAAACTGTCTTTCGGGCAGGCTTTATTCAAATCCGAGAAATCGATACATGTTCGCCACTTCCCGTTGGCCTTCTTTACCAGGACTGGATTTGAAATCCAGTCTGGGTAGATTGAGTCTCTGATAAATCCATTACTCTTTAGCTTTCCAACTTCTTCTTTCAAGACAGCGGACCTCTCTGGGCCCAGCATTCGCCTTTTTTGTTTTACCGTAGGATATTTAGGGTTAATGCTTAATGAATGGCTCATGATTGATGGAGATATCCCACACATGTCTGCGTGGGTCCAAGCAAATACATCCAAATTATCTTTCAAGAAATCCGTCAGTTCTTTAGCTAAATTCGGATTTAACTAGGATCCAATCTTAAGGACCTTCTCTGGGTCACTATCATCGATCGGTACATCCACAGTTGTCTCGTTGGGAGTCGCCATTCTGCCCCCAGGTTCTTTTTCCTCTCTGGGATCTATATCCTTGGGCAACTCTCTGGGCGACTCTCCTACGGTTATCCTCTTTAATTGCTATAAGGTTTCCGCCCTTGCAGGGGGAGAAGCGCCCTTGGTTTCTATGTCTCCTCCGTTGCAGAGTAGCTTTAGCTCTGCAATATAACATGCTCAGGCGGCAACCTGATCTCCTCTGACAATACCAACACCAGCTTCCGTAGGAAACTTCAATAACAAGCACCAGGGGCTTATACAGGCTCTAAACATTGCGAGGGCCGGTCGGCCCAAGAAGGCATTATAGGGTGATTCAATATCCAAAACCACGAAGGGAAGAATTCTCACTCTCTGGCGTTCTCCTTCCCCAAGCGTAACTGGTAGCTCTACATAACCCATTGGAGCGGTGGATGCTCCGTTAAATCCACGGATCCATCCCTCACAGGGCTTCAAGTCTTTTATCTCGAGATTCATCTGGTCGAATGTCTTTTTGAAAAGAATGTTGACGGAGCTCCCGTTATCCACCAACCCTTTTTGAACAGTGGTCGGGCCAATAGGTACTGTGATTACAAATGGCTCTTCGGTCGGAGCATGGACTCCAATGCTTTCTCGTTCGCGGAAAATGATGTCGTCGGACATCATCTTTTGTTGCTTTACCAGGATGTTGTCCTCAGGGTTGCTACACTCCCCTACCCCGAGGTGCTGCTTGGCTGCATTGACATACTGATCCAATGCCTTGCAACCGTGCCCGGCGAGATAAAGCCCTCCGATTATGGTATTGATAACAAGGTCCTTTCCCTTTTGCTGGGCAGTTGGCCAGATAGCAGGTTGATTCTGGTTCTGATTTGGGGCCTGTACGGCTTGCCCCTGTCTTTGGGTGTCACTCTGTATTCATCCAATTTTCCTTTTCGGAGAAGCCTCTCGACCACATCTCTTAGGTGACGGCATTCATTTGTCGAATGGCCATGATTCTGATGGAAGAGACAAAACTTCCCCGTTTCACGTTCTTTCTCCGTCGACTCTCTGGGAGGAGGCCTTTTATTTTGGAGGACGTTGTACGAATCCATGAAGATATTCTCCAAAGTATCGTTTATTGGCGTATAACTCTCAAAAGACCTGGGACGAGTCCTTCTCTAGGAGTCGTTCCCTCGATTCCTGTTCCGGTTGTTGCCATTACTGTTACTACCATTGTTTCCTGACTGACGACCACCATGGTTCTGATTTCCGACATTAACCTCGAGCTTCCCCGAGCTGTCTCCTGTCTGCTTAACGGAGACATTGCTCTAGATTTCCTCTTTATCGGTTGTTTTTGCCTTTCGGTTAGCATATACTTCCTCCCGGCGTAAGTGCACGTTAGCTTTTTCGTAGAATAATTCTTTAGTATGAGGTGACTTGCCGGCCAGGTATCTCCCAAATTCGGTGTCTTTATCTACCCCATCAATTAGGGCTGCTACAACAGTTGGCTCATGACGATCTTTGACTTCAGTGGCGGCTAGGTTGAAGCGGTCTAGATACATCCTCAAACTCTCGCTTGGTCGTTGCTTGACAAGGAACAAGTCAATCACACACTTCGTCTTTTGTGCATAGATGAGGAACTGTTCCATGAACCTTTCACTCAACTCCCTGAAGCTGGAAATTGATGTTGCTGGCAAGTGAGTAAACCATAATAATGCTACATCCTCCAGGAGTATGGGAAATGCTTTGCACTTGACAGCGTCAGAAGCTGCGGCAGCGATCATTGACCAAGAATATCTCATCAGATGTTGGACGGGATCAGATCTACCCGCGTAACGGTTCATCTGCGGCATGTTAAAGCTCCTCGGAAACGTCGAATCTGAAATGTCATCAGTGGAAGGGGTGTGACTGCGGTCAATTCCCCAATCTTCATTTCGTTGTCCACGGCTATCTGCCAGAATTTGATGGATCATAGCTGCAATATTTGCACTGGTCAGCGGAGGTTCGGGATGAGCACTTCTTGCTCGGTGGGGTTCTCTAATCTCCCTTCCAGGAGCGGCCATGAAATCTGGGGCTCGGATTGGGCTTCGCTGCCCCCTGTTACCATGAGCATTTATACGGCAACGGGGTTGAGGTAGTCTACTCTGAACAGGGCTGTCCACACCTCGAGGTGTGGGAGTTGCGGCGCGTTCATTCACATTGTGGTTTGAGGGCCCTGCACCCAGTGCCTCTTCTTCACGTGATGGCAGGGTTCCAAATCGAAGCTGCTCTATGTTTTCAGGCCTCTCATATGGTCGCTGCGGAGGTCTCAGCGATTCCTCTGATGAAGAAGAGTATTCTGGGGTGAGCGGACGAAGTGGGGGCGTCCTTTGCCTTACGAGATCATTAAGCCTTTTATCCATAGCAGTCAAGTTCTGTCGCAGAACGGAGCTCTCCTGCCTTTGAGCAACCAATTCATCAAACAACCTCTCCTACATTTCAGAAAGGCGAGAAAGATCCCCCTCAGTAATGGGAGCAGAAGGGTCATATTTATCATCATCATTTTCTCTTATGCGCAAAGAGCTTGAGCCAAGTCGAGCGGAGGGGCCAGGACGGTAGGAGCGAGCCATAGGCTCCTTTCCAGGTCGGGTTGTAGTCTGGTCATCAATTTGGATCGCTGTGGATCGAAGTTGGTGGCTCCCAGCGCCCCCTGGAATCGGTTCGTGGTCACGGTATGCGGAGGATTCAGGGCGTTATCACAGGGTCGAGTAACAACCCCTCCAGCTTTGCGGTTCACAGCGCCACCCTCAAGTCGGATCATGGCACCTTGATTGGTTTGGGTTGCCCCCCTGTCCTCGCGATCCGTGACCCCCTCGACGACATGCTCGTGTGCACTTTCGCCAACCACTTCATTCGCGACTTCATTCGTTTGCGAAGCTCGCACTTCCTTAGACTTCTTCCCAGCCATGATATCAGATGTCACTGGAATCTTCAAAAATCTGAACAGTGAAGTTTTGGGACTATTTTCTTCGGACTTTCAAATCCAAATAGTAGAATAGCAATCCAGTAGGCTGAGAATTGAATTCTCAGTGAAAGCACCAAAATGTTAGATCAAAATTTGGACCTAACATCCAAATTGTTCTGATTCGTAAAAAATTATAACTGGAGAATGAAGAAAAAGCAGAAAACACACAGAATTTATAGTGGTTCGGCGTTAACGAGCCTACGTCCACTTTATATGTTATCGATTATACTTTGAATGCTAGTACAATCAATGATTTCTCTCAAACGCACTCTTACAATTATGATTTCTCAGTAATCTCGTAGTAAAACTGATAAGAAATAGTGGTATGACAGTAATGTTGGAATCAGTGCTCAATACTGCCTAAAAAACCCTGAAAATGCCAGTCTATGGGCTAGTTATAGCTGATTCTGTTAGGCGGTTCGCGGTAACACGTGGTGCAGATCCCGAGAAAAACGGATCGGATCGAGCATTGAGGAGGAATTGGTCAATATGACAGTTGTGGACAGGTGTCGAGAGATCCGTGCATTTCGGATTGCTGAAGACCTGCTCGTGGTTTGAACAAGTCAGAAGCTTCGCCACGTAGCAAGGGATCGGATCGGAGTGAGGAGGAGGAATTGGTCAAAGTGACAGCTGGGGACACGTGTCGCTGGATCCGTGGATCTCGGATCGCCGAAGACTAGCTCGTGCTTGAACAGGTCAGAGGCTTCGCTGTGCGTCGGGGGATCGGATCGGTTTGTGCAGGGTAGTGGTGTAAGTGTGGATCGAGTTGTGTAGAGGTAGACGGATCGCTGATGCTATGGGGGCGATCCGATGGGGGGCGATCCGATGGGGGGCGATCCGAGAGGGGCGATCCTCTGGTGCGATTTGATCCTTCATGGACTTAAGGAACGTAGTTTCATACTTTCTTCTTGTGTGTAAACCTTGGTGGCTTGGTCAAAAAGCTAGCCAACAATTTGGTTATATGGTTCAAATTTTAATTAATCAACCAATAATCAAACAACAGAACCAGCAATCAATTTGTTGATTAGCTTTTCAAATTCATAGCTTTTATACATAGTCCAAAAATCAGTTTTTTGATGCCAAATCACAACAGTAAGCCCTATCTAGTTTTGGTTCTCACACCAGTCTAATGGAAATATATAAATATCACACCTTCAAAACTCGAACATAAATTCTGATGATGTAGCTACAATCATCAGAATCATCTCCGGGCGACTAGAGTGTGACTCCATATCTATTTAGTATATTAAAACTTCGGATACCCATGGACCAGATGTTTATGCAAAATCTTTCTATATTGGATTGTCCAAATTCAATACAAATAAATATTCAAATATGTTGAATACGGTTTAAATTTTCAAAACAAAATTCGTTTTCATTTTAAAATATACTCTTCACACTCATTCTAGGATACCACATATCCCATCTCTAACGAGTCATTCCTATTGGATATTACTAATCCAATCTCTGATGAATTCTTTCATATGGTTCTAATGTTTCTTGTTCTCAGCATTGTAAACCAATGCCCTGATACCACTATTAGGACCCGTAACTTCGCTGGTAAGGAAAGGATGGATTGCCTTGAGGATATGCCACATCAGAACACAAACAGAAGAACATTTCATTGTTTATTACAACAATTCCATCAGAATACAAGAATATACAGAGTATGAATAAATATTATACAACGGAACAATATTAGAGATTTAAATTACATTACATAGCAGCAGAAAAACAATACAAAACACAACTGAAGGGGATATACGGATACAAAGCTTTCCGAATATTATTCCAGCTGTAAACCAGGTTCCTGTGAAGATAAATCTGCAAAACCAAAACTACTAGCTGCCCGTGTCGAAAATAAGGGCACCCAGAGTTTAGGTTAAAACAATAAACTCCACGTCAGTCATGTGACTGGGGTGAGAACTAAAACTGTTATTAATCTTTATTTTAAAGTTAGGTAAATCAAGGGACCACACCGTATAAAACGGAACGGGTTTCCTCCTAAGAATACCAGTGCATAAAACAACAGCGCAATGCTAAATAAAGAACAATGAAGCTATTATAAGACACAGGTCCCATCACACAATGCAACACAAGCCAGAGGATAGAGTTTTACCTTTTAATAGCCAAAGAATGCTTGATACGCTAAATTTCATCTTTTAATATTACTATAAGTGTATAATGTCAAAACAATTTCAATCATAAGTATCAATCATAGACGGCATGGGTACCACATATCATGTCCCCATATATAGGTTTACAATCAAAACCGCAAAGGCACGTATTGGAAGTTGGATTCCCATCTGTGAACCAAGGCTAGTGAACGTCCTCAACGCTTCGAGACAATCTAGCCTACCATATCTCAGGAACAGCCGTGACTGGAACTTGGATCGTCAGGGCCGGTCCACCGATGCAGATTAAAATGCCTGAACACTGCGTTCCACCGCCCTATGGGGCGAAAATGAGCCAAATGACTCCATCGGACCCAGATCGTCCGAACTAACCGAGGTGCCTCGCAATCCATCATCCACATAAGTAAAATGTTAGGCCGTGTAAAACACTGACACCACTCCTAGTTAGAAGGAAACACATGCCTTCCCAGAGGTCCTCTCCCGTTTCTGGTTCACAACCGGGTGTGAGGCTCGCGAATCAACGCTACACAAAGCTATGCCACACAGGCGGTGCTTTGATCATCAACCACAAGACTTTGCTTTTCAACAGAAGCCTTGATCAATTGCCACTTAGGCATGCCACACAGGAAATTCACACCATGCGACTGATGTCTATCGATATACAACCTCTGATCCCATACGTCTCAGAGAAGGGTGAAGTAAAGGAATGAATTCCCCTTCACCGGGCAGATATATATTTAATAGAGATCAATCAACACAGAGCAAAATCCAATGTCAGACACACAGTCCATACAAGTCCGTTCTGGGTCTGAACGAAACCGGAGAAACCTTATTCCTCGCATATCCATCGATCACCAAGTACGTCTGGACGATCACCAACTGATTCCCTCCTCTTGGGTGTACAGCCCAATCAAGATCATCAGTAATTTTCCAAACGATGTGAAGACCTCCGGTCTTCGACCACCATCTTCATCCTCAACACCACGTCGAATCAGTTATTCAGAATGGGATAAACCCGGTCTTTCTGAAGAACTCGCGTATATAATAAACAAGTGTTACACAAACACAACATACGCCTCATTCTAATTCAGAATGTTCTTTTATTCAAATATTCTTATACTTTGGAAAGGTTCCCATTAATTTTATCAAAGATAAATTCTTTAAATTTATTCTTTAATCTTCATTTGAATATCAATTCAAACCAAATTATGGTTTATCCAAACTAGTCGGGATTAACGAACCTTACCGAAGTAATCATTTATTTTATTTCCCAATCCCAACCTATTCATCCCATGAAGTAAAACTGGTCATACTTCATATCTAATACCAAGGTGTTATCGGTAAATTCTATTACCATTTCACGTTCAAATCTAATTAAAGATTTAACTATCGTCTGGAGCAAAACTGGTGATACTCCATTCTCGATCATTACAATCTAATTAAAGATTCATTAAAACTCCACTTGGTTTTAATCTTCCCAAAAATCAGTATTAATGATCATTTAACTTGGGAAATCATATCCTGCCTTTAACTGGGATAAAGAACCAATGTCACTTAAAACACGGTTCAAGATAAACCCAAAATCAATTCCTATTCAATTCCAATTAAATATTATTTAGTTGGTACACTTAATTAAATCTAAATAAAAAGATTTAATTTTTTTCTCAACTGGGTTTAAGAATGAATGTTAATGAAGGCACCATTCACGACAAACCCTAATCCCATTTGATATTAAATACAAGGCTCCGAATAGAGAATATATCGGCTTATATTCAATATCAAATTCTACAACCAACAAATATCGTATTGGAAATAACAATATAAATATATCTTTAAAATTTCCATAACAATATCTGCATAATCACGAAATCCCACATCGAAATATTCCAAAGCCAATTTCGATTCAAATCCATTTTCAATCTATATATTGGAAATTCTGGTTATTTTCAAAACCATTTCAGATCCAATTTGTATATTTTAAAAATAAATGGATTATAATTCTACTTCAAAACTAGTTCATTTCGATAAAAATCTATTTTTATCTTTTCCAATATGGAGTTTTTCATCCCAATTCTTTCCAAATCATATCTTATGATTTTACACAAATTATTGATATTTTTAATAATTTTATCAAGGCCCGTACAGTCGATTTCCGTCAATGACCATTGAACTGCACTTACTGCGACCTTTTCCAAATTTGATTTGGATATATTTCCAAATCCAACTGTTAGATTTTCAATTTCTTATATTCGTTAGAAAGCACTTTTCGATACGAACCCAACGGTTCTGGTTAGGAGAATCTGACGGTCGGATCTCCTGTAATGTCCATTCGAAGTCAATGCTCGAAATTCATGAACGGCCGCAGCGCGCCGCGTTCTATTCAGGCCATTATATTATATATATATATATATATATATATATAATATATATAATATGTATAATTTGTCGATTTCCATTTAAAATGTATTTGATAAATCGTTTTAAATTCGTTTTCAAAATGATTTCAACTGCCATCTCAAATTCAAATCAAAATTGAATTTTCCAATATAAATTCGTTTTAAATTCATTTCAAATCGATTTCAATTCAATTTCAATCCGTTTTAAATTCAATTCAAAATGATTCCAATTCTATTTCAATTTATTTCGAATTTTAATTCTATTTCAAATTAATTCGAATTTCAAATCTATTCAATTTAATTCGAATTTCAATTTAATTCGAATTTCAAATCTTTTTAATTTAATTCGAATTTCAAATCTTTTCAATTTAATTCGAATTTCAAATCTTTTCAATTTAATTCGAATTTCAAATATTTTCAATTTAATTCGAATTTCAAGTCTATTCAATTTAATTCGAATTTCAAATATTTTCAATTTAATTCGAATTTCAAATCTTTTCAATTTATCAGATTTTGAAATCACTTTCGATATTCATTGTAAAATGGACAAAATTCCCGTTCATGTTAAAATGGAATTTAACTACTTAACACGGCTTCACATATCAATATTCACTAAATATTATTTTAAAATATTCGATAATTCTGGGAATCAGACACAGTCAATTACCATATAATCTGATTATATGGATTTCACACATCAAATGTGTCTAACAACAACGAAAACAACAATCCATCATCCAGAGTGCATTCTACACTGTATAAGCATTAAATATAAATATTTAACGCTTATAACAGCTTGGAAATCAATCGACCGACATACAGCTAATTATTGGGATTAGTGTACGCCCAATTTCATCCCAATACCCGTGTGGGGTTTCAAACAATTAAACACAGGTTTTATTTGTGTTGTTGGGCGATGTATAAAATTTATCGTCCCAATCAATATCAGTCAAATGTGTGTATATAAACAAATCATCCGATTTATTTATAAATATTTATTTTATATAAACGTTAAGAAATATATTTTTAACTATAAAATATTTATTTATTACACATCATACAATCAAATTTCACAACACATCAATCAAACAAACAAGTCATCCATGGTCTGTGGACGACGGGTGTCGGATGCTACTAAGCACCGTTTGCATCCTAGTATATATTTCAAACTAGAAATTAAAATAAAAGTGAGGAATTCTCACCAAGAGCTAAACCAAACGTCACGACTGTTCTTATGTAGGAAATCTTCACTGTGCTTCTGACGAGATCTGTTTCACGCAGTTTTATGTTAAAAATATCATTTTCATTTCACATCTACATGTATAAAAATCGCATTTCTATAATATCACTTCTTGTATATAAAATAATATATTTTTAAATCGCTACTTTAAAATAGGAATCTCATTTTTATAAGTTCTCTTTCAATATAAAGATCATATTTTTATCGCCACTTCAAATATAAAGATTATATTTTTATAACGCTACTTTCTATATAAAAAAACATATTTTTATCTAGCTACCACATATGTAAAAATCGCATTTTTATCTAATGTATAAAATAAAAATCATAATTTTAACATCGCTACTACATTATAAAAATTATATTTTTATAGCGCTATTGTACATATAAAATTCGTATCTTTATAATCTTAAAAATCATATCTTTTCCTTCCTAAGTAATCTAACTTTTTATTTAGAAAAGTCGAACCTTTCTATCACTAAAAATCATATCACTGATAAACTAAAAATTATATACTTAAAAACAATGTTGTTACCTATCATATATATAAAATTATATTTTCAAAACGACTACTCTTCCATAAAGATTATATTTTTAAAATCATTTATTTTCTATAAAGATTGTATTTTTTTATTAAAAATCATTTATTTTTATTTATAAACCAAGAAATCATAAAATATTTATATTTATAAACTAGGAAATCAAAACAAAGGAAGATAAAACTCACAGCGGGGGAAGGAAAGAGTTGCTGATCGAATCGGAAAGGGGGGAGGTCGCCTTTGTTCACGATGGTAGAGCATTGGGCGCCTGCTGGTGGTAGAGCTACGGCGTCGAAGGTGGACCAGGGGGGTCGCGGATGCCTCGGGGTGGTCAGGAGGACGGCTATAGTGAACGGAGGCGAGGCTAAGGGGGTCTGGCGTCGGTCGTTAAGGGTTTGGGGTGCTCGGCCATTGGGGATTCGAACCGGTGAAAGGGAGAAAGGAGAGGGGCTGAGGGGGTCGAGGGTGGAGGAGCGAAGGTCGGACGACGGTAGGAGGTGCCGTCGGTGAGCGCGGGGGCGGAAAAAGGTGAAGGCGCGCCTTTGTTTTTTTTCTTTTTTGTTATTTCGTTTAGATTTGAAAGAGAGGAGAGAGAAGAGGAAAAGGGGGGTGTATATTTTAGTTTATTTATTATATTTTGGTTTTAGTTTTATTCTCCTTTAATGTTGACTTTCTATTCGAACCCCAAACGAGACCCAACGACTGCCGCATCAAGCTAATTACCCCCATTCCGAACACAATGGGACATGTGTCGAAAGCCACTTCGATCGTTTCGATCAGTTTCTGTTTAAATTAATATATAAATCTATATATTCAATTTTAAACGTATATTTTAATTTGCCGGGGCCACATACTAACTCTAAAAATTCCCGAAAAATAGTTTCTAGCTTCGTTTTGACGATACGATCCTAACAAAACTAATTTCGTCGAATTCTGAGACCACTTGAAAAATGGCCATTTTCTGGTCGATCGAAATTAACTGAAACTATTAAAACACGTTTAAATTCGCCACGCTCACATATTGATTCAGAAAATTATGAATTTTGGAACCTAGGAATAATTTGACATCCTAGATCCAACAAAAGTGGTTTCGTCAAAAACGAAGATCGTTTGCAAAATTTCCATTTTTAAGGGCCAGAATTTCATAGCGACTATTTTGAATTTTCAACTGGACATATCTTTTGATTCCCACTATGAAATTTCAATTTTTCGGATTTGTTGGAAAGATATTTTCAAATAGATTTTGATATTTTTTGGTTTCGCTAAAATCCGGTCTATTTTGAATCCTTTACATTCATTTGAACTTTGAAATCGAATTTTCGAACTACCGCACCATTTTCAATTCCTTTTATATTTATAAATAAAATATTTATATTCTAACGTCAATTCAAATAAATATATTCATTCTAATTCTATTCAAAATAAATTTCTTGTCATCATTATTTAAAATAAATCATTTTAAATATTCAAAATTCACTAAAACTGCCAAAATAAAAATTTTAAATTGGCTCAGATTTTCGGGTTATTAGAATCTCCCCCACTTAAAACTTTTCATCCCCGAAAAGGAACGAAGACGAAAGTTGTTTAACTAATCAACTCAACATTCGTTATTTTCATTATGGCCTAAGTTCTTCAACTTTTCAGTTTCTAAGAACTTTTCAAATTTTTCAAAAATTTGGCTAGCACCCTAAATTTTCGAAAAATTTCTCTATAACCTCCCCTGCACTGGGAGCTTCGGGATATTTCAAATAGCCTCCCATGGCCCTCACCAATCCAAAAGAAAAAGCCAAACGGCAAGCCAATCGGCTCATAAAATCATCAAAAACCCAAGAAATACAATAAACATGTACCTATTTGTCGGGCAAACAATTTTATTCCTCTTCTCTAGCCTCCTTGCTATGACCTGTTCAATGGATACACATATATACGTACGTGCATGCATGCATGCAATTCCAAACAATTTCCAATACAGTTCAATATTTGATCAATTTGGTTATATGGTTCAAATTTTAATTAATCAACCAATAATCAAACAACACAATCAGCAATCAATTTGTTGATTAGCTTTCAAATTCGTAGCTTTGATACGTAGTCCAAAAATCAGTTTTGTGATGCCAAATCACAACAGTAAGCCCTATCTAGTTTTGGTTCTCACACCAGTCTAATGGAAATATATAAATATGAACACAAATTCTGATGATGTAGCTACAATCATCAGAATCATCTACGGGCGACTAGAGTTTGACTCCATATCTATTCAGTATATTAAAACTTCGGATACCCGTGGACCAGATGTGTATGCAAAATATTTATATATTGGATTGTCCAAATTCAATACAAATAAATATTTAAATATGTTGAATACGGTTTAAATTTTCAAAACAAAATTCGTTTTCATTTTAAAAATATACTCTTCACACTCATTCTAGGATACTACTGATCTCATCTCTAATGAGTCATTCCTTTTGGATATTACTAATCCAATCTCTGATGAATTCTTTCGTATGGTTCTAATGTGTCTTGTTCTAGACTTTGTAAACCAATGCTCTGATACCACTGTAAGGACCCGTAACTTCGCCGGTAAGGAAAGGACGGATTGCCTTGAGGACAAGCCACATCGGAAAACAAACAGAAGAACATTTCACTGTTTATTACAACAATTCCATCAGAATACAAGAATATACAGAGTATGAATAAATATTATACAACAGAACAATATCAGAGATTTAAATTACATTACATAGCAGCAGAAAAACAATACAAAACACAAATGAAGGAGATATACGGATACAAAGCTTTCCGAATATCATTCCAGCTATAAACCAGGTTCCTGTGAAGATAAATCTGCAAAACCAAAACTACTAGCTGGTCGTGTCGAAAATAAGGGCACCCAGAGTTTAGGTTAAAACAATAAACTCCAGTTCAGTCATGTGACTAGTGTGAGAACTAAAACTGTTATTAATCTTTATTTTAAAGTTAGGTAAATCAAGGGACCACGCCGTATAAAACGGAACGGGTTTCCTCCCAAGAATACCAGTGCATAAAACAACAACGCAATGCTAAATAAAGAACAATGAAGCTATTATAAGACCCAGGTCCCATCACACAATGCAATACAAGCCGGAGGATAGAGTTTTACCTTATAATAGCCAAAGAATGCTTGATACGCTAAATTTCATCTTTTAATATTACTATAAGTGTATAGTGTCAAAACAATTTCAATCATAAGTATCAATCATAGACGGCATGGGTACCATATATCATGTCGCCATATATAGGTTTACAATCAAAACCGCAAAGGCACATATTGGAAGTTGGATTCCCATATGTAAACCGAGGCAAGGTATCGTCCTCCCCGCCTCGAGACAATCTAGCCTATCGTGTCTCAGGAATAGCTGCGACTACACCTTGGATCGCCAGGACCGGTCCACCGATGCGGAATAAAATGCCTGAACACTGCTTTCCCCCGCCCTATGGGGGAGAAAATGAGCTAAATAACTCCATCGGACCCGGATCGTCCAATCTAACCGAGACACCTCGCATTCCATCATACACATAAGTAAAATGTTAGGCCGTGTAAAACACTGACACCACTCCTAGCTAGAAGGAAACACATGCCCTCCCGGAGGTCCTCTCCCGTTTTTGGTTCATAACCGAAGTGTGAGGCTCGCGAATCAACGCTACACAAAGTTATGCCATACAGGCGGTGCTTTGTTCATCAACCACAAGACTTTGCTTTTCTACGGAAGCCTTGATCAATTGCCACTTAGGCATGCCACACAGGCAATTCACACCATGCGACTGATGTCTATCGATATACAACCTCTGATCCCGTACGTCTCAGAGAAGGGTGAAGTAAGGGAATGAATTCCCCTTCACCAGGCAGATGTATATTTAATAGAGATCAATCAACACAGAGAAAAATCCAGTGTCAGGCACATGGTCCATACAAGTCCGTTCTGGGTTTGAACGAAACCGGTGGAACCTTATTCCTCGCATATCCATCGATCTCCAAGTAGGTCTGGACGATCACCAACTGATTCCCTCCTCTTGGGTGTACAACCCAATCAAGATCATCAGTAATTATCCAAACGATGCGAAGACCTCTGGTCTTTGACCACCATCTTCATCCTCGACACCACATCGAATCAGTTATTCAGAATGGAATAAACCCGGTCTTTCTGAATAACTCGCGTATATAATAAACAAGTGTTACACAAACACAACATACGCCTCATTGCAATTCAGAATGTTCTTTTATTCAAATATTCTTATACTTTGGGAAAAGTTCCCATTAATTTTATCAATGATAAATTCTTTAAATTTATTATTTAATCTTCCTTTGAATATCAATTCAAACCAAATTATGGTTTATCCAAACTAGTCGGGATTAACGAACCTTACCGAAGTAATCATTTATTTTATTTCCCAATCCCAACCTATTCATCCCATGAAGTAAAACTGGTCATACTTCATATCTAACACCACGGTGTTATCGGTAAATTCTATTACCATTTCATGTTCAAATCTAATTAAAGATTTAACTATCGTCTAGAGCAAAATTGGTGATACTCCTTTCTCGATCATTTCAATCTAATTAAAGATTCATTAAAACTCCACTTGGTATTAATCTTCCCAAAAGTCAGTATTAATGATCATTTAACTTGGGAAATCATATCATGTCTTTAACTGGGTTAAAGAACCAATGTAACTTAAAACACGGTTCACGATGAACCCAAAAGCAATTTCTATTCAATTCCAATTAAATATTATTTAATTAGTACACTTCATTAAATCTAAATAAAAAGATTTAATCATTTTATCAACTGGGTTAAGGAACGAATGTTAATGAAGACACCATTCACGACAAACCCAAATCCCATTTGATATTAAATACAAGGCTCTGAATAGAGAATATATCGGCTTATATTCAATATCAAATTCTACGACCAACAAATATCGTATTGGAAATAACGATATAAATATATCTTTCAAATTTCCATAACAATATCTGTATAATCATGAAATCCCACATCGAAATATTCCAAAGACAATTTCAATTCAAATCCATTTTCAATCTATATATTGGAAATTCTGGTTATTTTCAAAACCATTTCAGATCCCATTTATTTATTTTAAAAATAAATGGATTATATTTCTAGTTCAAAACTAGTTCATTTTGCTAAAAATCTATTTTTATCTTATCCAATATGGAGTCTTTCATCCCAATTCTTTCCAAATAATTTTTTATGATTTTACACAAATTATTGATATTTTTAATCATTTTATCAAGGCCCGTAAAGTGGATTTCCATCAACGTCCATCGAACTGCACTTACACCGACCTTTTCCAAATTTGATTTGGACATAACTCCAAATCGAACCGTTAGATTTCTAATTTCTCGTATTCGTTAGAAAGCTCCTTTCGATACGAATCCAATATTTCCGGTTTTAGGAGAATCCGACGGTTGGATCTCCCGTATTGTCCATTCGAAGTCAATGGTCAAAATTCGCGAACTACCGCAGCACGGCGCGTTCTATTCAGGCCATTATATTATATATATAATATATATAATTCATATATTTCATCAATTTCCATTTAAAACGTATTTTATAAATCGTTTTAAATTCGTTTTCAAAACGATTTCAACTTCCATCTCAAATTCAAATCAAAATTGAATTTTCCAATATAAATTCATTTTAAATTCATTTCAAATCATTTTAAATTCATTTCAAATCAATTTAAATCGATTTCAATTCAATTTCAATCCGTTTTAAATTCAATTCAAAACGATTCCAATTCTATTTCAATTTAATTTGAATTTCAATTCTATTTCAATATAATTCGAATTTCAAATCTATTCAATTTAATTCGAATTTCAATTCTATTTCAATTTAATTTGAATTTCAAATCTTTTCAATTTAATTCGAATTTCAAATCTTTTCAATTTAATTCGAATTTCAAATCTTTTCAATTTAATTCGAATTTCAAATTTTTTCAATTTATCAGATTTTGAAATCCCTTTCGGTATTCATTGTAAAATGAATATAATCGACAAAATTCCCATTCGTGTTAAAATGGCTTTTAACTACTTAACACAGCTTCACATATCAATATTCACTAAATATTATTTTAAAATATTCGATAATTCTGAACTGGAATCAGACACAGTGAATTACCATATAATCTGATTATATGGATATCACACATCAAATGTGTATAACAACAATGAAAACAGCAATCCATCATCCAGAGTGCATTATCCACTGTATAAGCATTAATTATAAATATTTAACGCTTATAACAGCTTTTCAATCAATCAATCGACATACAGCTAATTATTGGGATTAGTGTATGCCCAATTTCATCCCAATACCCGTGTGGAGTTTCAAACAACGAACACATGTTTTATTTGTGCTGTTGGGCGATGTGTAAAATTTATCGTCCCAATCAATATCAGTCAAATGTGTGTATATAAACAAATCGTCCGATTTGTTTATAAATATTTATTTTATGTACACGTTAAGAATTATATTTTTAACTATAAAATATTTATTCATTAAACATCGCACAAACAATTTTCATAACACATCAATCATACAAAAAAGTCATCCTTGGTCTGTGGACGACGGGTGTCGGGTGCTACTAAGCACTGCCTGCATCCTAGTATATATTTCAAACTAGAAATTAAAATAAAAGTGAGGAGTTCTCACCATGAGCTAAACCAAACGTCACGACACTTCTTATGTAGGAAATCTTCGCCATAGTTCTAACGAGATCTGTTTCACGCAGTTTTATGTTAAAAATCTCATTTTTATTTCACATCTACATGTATAAAAATCGCATTTTTACGATATCACTTCATGAATATAAAAAATATATTTTTATATCGCTACTTTAAAATAGGAATCTCATTTTTATAAGTTCTCTTTCTATATAAAGATCATATTTTCATCGCCACTTCGAATATAAAGATTATATTTTTATAACGCTACTTTCTATTTAAAAATCATATTTTTATCTAACTACCACATATGTAAAAATTGCATTTTTATCTAATGTACAAAATAAAAATCATATTTTTAACATCGCTACTCAATTATAAAAATTATATTTTTATAGCGCTATTGTACATATAAAAATCATATCTTTATAATCTTAAAAATCATATCTTTTCCTTTCTTAAAAATCTAACTTTTTATTTAGAAAAATCGAACCTTTCTATCACTAAAAATCGTATCTTTGATAAACTAAAAATTATATATTTAAAAACAATGTTGTTACCTATCATATATATAAAATTATATTTTCAAAACGATTACTCTTCCATAAAGATTAAAATTTTAAAATCATTCCTTTTCTATAAAGATTGTATTTTTTAATTAAAAATCATTTCTTTTTATTTATAAACCAAGAAATCATAAATATTTATATTTATAAACTAGGAAATCAAAACAAAGGAAGATAAAACTCACAACGGGGGAAGGAAAGAGTTGTTGATCGAATCAGAGAGGGGGGAGGTCGCCTATGTTCACGGTGGTGGAGCATTAGGTGCCTGTTGGTGGTAGAGCTACGGTGTCGAAGGTGGGCTAGGGGGGTCGCGGATGCCTCGGCGTGGTCAGGTGGACGGCTAGAGTGAACGAAGGCAAGGCTAAGGGGGTCTGGCATCGGTCGTTAAGGGTTTGGGGTGCTCGGCCATTGGGGATTCAAACCGGAGAAGGGGAGAAAGGAGAGGGGCTGAGGGGGTCGAGGGTGGAGGAGCGAAGGTCGGACGGCGGTGGGAGGCGCCGACGGTGAGCGCGGGGGCGGAAAAAGGTGGAGGCTCGCCTTTGTTTTTTTATTTTTATTTTACTTCGTTTAGATCTGAAAGAGTAGAGAGAGAAGAGGAAAAGGGGTTGTATATTTTAATTTATTTATTATTATTTTTTTGTTTTATTCTCCTTTAATGTTGACTTTCTATTCGAACCTCAAACGAGACGCAATGACTGTCACCCCGAGCTAATTACCCCCTTCCGAACACAATGGGATAAGTACCGAAAGCCAATTCGACCGTTTTGATCAGTTTCCAATTAAATTAACATATAAATCTATATATTCAATTTTAAACGTATATTTTAATTTGTCGGGGCCACATACTAACTCTAAAAATTCCCGAAAAATAGTTTCTAGCTTCGTATTGACGATACAATCCTAACAAAACTAATTTCGTCGAATTCTGAGACCGCTTGAAAAATGGCCATTTTGTAGTCGATCGAAATTAACTAAAACTGTTAAAACACGTTTAACTTCGCCACGCTCACATATTGGTTCAGAAAATTATGAATTTTGGAACCTAGCAATAATTTGACATCCCGGATCCAACAGAAGTGGTTTAGTCGAAAACGAAGGTCGTTTGCAAAATTTCCATTTTAAGGGCCAGAATTTCATAGCGACTATTCTGAATTTTCAACTGGACGTATCTTTTGATTCCCGCTATGAAATTTCAATTTTTCGGATTCGTTGGAAAGATATTTTCATATAGATTTTGATATTTTTGGTTTCGCTAAAATTCGGTTTATTTTGAATCCTGTACATTCATTTGAACTTTGAAATCGAATCTTCGAACTACTGCACCATTTTCAAATCCTTTTATATTTATAAATAAAATATTTATATTCTAACATCGATTCAAATAAATATATTCATTGTAATTCTATTCAAAATAAATTTCTTGTCGTCATTATTTAAAATAAATCATTTTAAATATTCAAAATTCAATAAAATTGCCAAAATAAAAATTTTAAATTGGCTCAGATTTCCGGTTTATTACATGTTATTTGTAAATAAAAGAGTAGGTTTTATAATTTCATTTTTATTGTCATTTTAGAGACAATAAAAAAGAACAAAATTGAAAGTTACATTTTTATTGCCATGTTAAATGAAATAAAAAGAAAAGAAATAAAAATTACATTTTTATTGTCACTTTATAGAAAATGAAAAGAGTAGATTAAAATGTCACAATTTTGATTTAATTTTAGTTGAAATAAAAAGAATAAGATCAAAGGTTGCATTTGATTGACATTTTATATACAATAAAGGAATAGATTTAATTGTCGTATTTTTATCGTCATTTTGATGAAATAAAAATAGTAGGATTAAAGGTCATACTTTTATTGTCATTTGGTTTCAACATGAATAGTGAACATTAGGAATACATATTTTCAATGTAACTTAGTTACCATTGTAAATAATTTGTCAATAAAACATGATTTATTTCAAATCATCATTTTTATCATGTTAGTAGGATTATGAAAATCATATATAAAATCTCTAACATGAATATAGACTGTATTTGGGTTGCATGTGATTATTTGAAAGTAGTTGAAACTTCCAAACGATTTATATTTATATGTGTATATAATATAAATTAAAATTAAAACGAATCGCGCGCGGTAGTTTGCGTTTCGGTAATCGAAACTTCAAACGATCGTACCGTAAGATCCGACCATCGGATTTTCCCAAAATCGGAACGTTAGGACCGCTTTGGGAAGATCTTTCCATCGATATGAATTTTGTTAAAACCCAACTATTAGATTTCAAGATAAGTGTAAATCAAATTTTGGTAAAAGCAGCGCCAGAGCCACCCATCGACCCAAAGCGTCGTTAGATTAATCTGGCTATTTTTATATAAATAAAAATAGCTATTAATCGTTATTAAATACCGGTAACAATATGAAATGATTTTAAATTATATATATGCAAGGATCATTTGAAAAGAACGAGTTAAAACTCATTACAAACGGTAATACGATGATCTGAATTGGAGATCTCAAAGATGGCGATTGAAGACCGACGATCTTCATGTCGAAAGGATAACTACTGATGCCTGGCATTGGCTAGCTACCAATAAAGGGTTAAAGTGGTAGTTGTCCGGACGTACTTGTTGATTGTCCGGATACGCGAGCCCTCACTTCCGTATTGGACATACGTGACGAGGAATAAGGTGACTCCGGTTTCGTTCAGACCCCGAACAGACTTGTAAATGGATGTGTGTCCAACATTGAATTTCATTCTGTGTAATTAAATTGGTATCTATTAATATATATCTGTGGTGGCAGAGAATTTGTTCTCTTTCTTAACACGCTTCTTTGAGACACATGAGGTTGAAGGTTATATATTGGTAGTTATCGATCGCATGGTGTGAACTGTCAATGTGGCATGCCAAGATGCAATTGATCGAGGCTTTTGTTGAAAAGCAGAGCCTTGTCGATGATGATCAAAGCATAGCCTATTTAGGCATGGCTTTGTGTATTACGTTACCTCGCAAGCCTCACACCCCGGTATAGTCAAAAACGGGACAAGGGAACGCAGGGAGTGCACACGTTTCTTTCTAGCTAGAAGTGGTGTTTGGGTTTTTACAAGGCCCGGCATTATTACTTATGTGGTTGATGGAATGAGGCGCCTCATATATTTTTATTGGTCGCCAATGGCCAATTTATAGGTCCAATAGGATCGGGGAGCGTGTGATCGGGCATAACTGATCCACTAAAGTATTTGTGGACCGGCCCGACAGGATCCAAGGGTTCGCCAGCGTCCGAATCCTGAGACATTGCTAGAGTGTCTCAAATCGGTTAGGAGATCGTCCCTAGCCGTGACTCATGATGGAAACCAACCCCCAATACGACATTACGGTTTTGATTGTAAATCTATATACGGCGACATAGTATATGATAGCTGTGTCGTCTAGGATTGATACATTTACTTTTAAGTATTTTAAATTCATAATAGGAACTAATAATAATATTAAAATATTATTTTCTACGTATCAAGCATTTTTTTACCATTATAAGGTAAAACTCTATCCTCCGTTTGCGTTGCATTATGTGATGAGACTTAAGTCTTATAATAATTTCATTTTCTAAAAAAGCATTACGTTGTTTTTGACTTAAAATGTATAAACCTATACACTGGCAATCCAATGGAGTAAAACCCGTTCCGCGTTAGCGGCGTGGTCCAATGATTAGCCAATTTTTTTAGTTTAGTAAGATTTCTCATACCAGCCCCATGACTGACTCGTAGTTTGCTTCACTTTGCAAACTCGGTGCCCTCTTTTCACACGGGCAGCCAAGCTTGCTGTTGAAGAAGATGAAGAATCTTTTCTTTTTATCTTTTTATTTACTTCTTGAGACATTGAGACAGTATTGAGTATTGATGTATTTTTGGCAGATTGAGACTTTATTTCTTTCCCTGTTTTAGACATCTATTTTGCTAAGTGTATCCTGTACTACGTACTCTGATGTTTTATGATGATGTTTGTGATGACATTTCCGTTTCCGCTGCAATGATTTATATGTTCTGCTATTACCTGAGATCTGTTATTGTTTTAGTTATGTTATGCTCCGATGATTATCCTTACATTCGTACCATAGAAGTTTGGGTCGTCACATTTGGTATCATAGCCAGGTTTCGATCCTGGGACCTGTGGGTTATGGGCCCATATTTCAGAAATACAACTGAAAGAAATACACGGACATAGAGCGTTCCGAATATCGCTTTAGTTGTAGACCAGGATCATGTGAACATAATATCTACAAAACTAAACTACTGACTGCCCGTATGGAAAATATGGGCACCCAAGGTTTAGGAAGGAACAACAAACTCCAGGTCAGTCATGGGACTGGTATGAGAACTCAAGACAGTTATTAATTTGAGTTTAAAGTTAGGTAAATCAAGCGACCACGCCGTATCACACGAAACGGGTGTAACCCCAAGAATACCCATGTATAAATAAACATTGCAATGCTAATTAAAGGAAAATGAAACCATTATAAGACTCAAGTCCCATGCAACGCAAGCCAAAGGATAGAGTTTTACCTTATAATGGTCAAAAATATGCTTAATACGCAAAATTCAACTTTTAATATTACCATAAGTGCATAGTGTAGAAATCAATTTCAAAAATAAATGTATCAATCATAGGTGGCATAATATATCATGTATGCGGCATACTATATTATGTCACCATATAGGTATACAACTAAAACCGTAAAGCTCGTATTAGAAAATTGGGTTTCCATGATGATGGTTGCAGATTCGAAAGATCATCGCGATTGTATCTCCATGGCTTACGTCTCGGTAAGAGGAAACACCGTAATACATATGCTACGCACTTTGGATGAGCATCAATATGTTCTATCCTCATGGGATTCGGTCGGCTGGAATGACCTATCCCAATCTCCAGGTGTAGAGCGACCACACCCAGCACAACTCGGCCGACCAAATCCATATATATATATATATATATATATATATATATATATATGTATGTATACATATATATATAAAGTACATTGGTCAAACCCACTAATCTAATAAATCATTCACCATTATACCGGGGTGTGAGGCTTGCGAAGTAACGTTGTACACAAAAGCTACGCTAATTAAAGCTGTGCTTTGATCATCATCCCTAAGGCTTTGCTTTTCAACAAAAGCCTTGATCCATGCATCTTAGCATGCCACATTGTCAATCCATACCATACCATTGATTCTGTCAATATATATAACCTCTGAGCACATACGTCTCAGAGAAGGGTGCTAAGCAAGGGAATAAATTCTCCACCACCAACAGATATATATATTTAGAAGAGGTCAACGAATACAGTATAAAGGAATACAACGTCAGACATACAATCCATTTACAAGTCCGTTCTGGGTTCGAACGAAACCGGAGGCACCTTATTCCTCGTCCCGTATGTCCAATACGCAAGAGTGGCCCTCGCATATCCGAACAATCAACAAGTACATCTGGATGGCTACCACTATAGCCCTTTCAGGGTAGCTACTCCAATCACGAGCATCAGTAGCAGATCATCCATTCGATGTGAAGATCGTCGGTCTTGCACCGTCTTCAATCCCTTCGACTATTAATAGTCGTATCAATTATTCAGAATGGATTAAACCCAGTTTTTCCGAATAACTGGCGTACTTTATAAACTAGTGTTATAAAAACACATCATACGCCTCATTCCAATTCAGAATATTCTTTTAATAAAATATTCACTTCTTTAGGGAAGGGTTCCCATTAATTTTATCAAATATAAATTCTTTAAATTTATATTTTTAATTTCAAAAATCATTACTTAATGATTATTCAAGCTTAAGAATTTAACCTTATCTTTAACTGGGTTAAAGAACTAATGTCTTTTAGAAACGTCTTTCACGAAAAATCCAAATCTTCTTCCATTAACTATGTAATCTTCATGGAAATCATAACAGTGTATAATCGATATAAATTCCCATCTCAAACTAATAATATAAATGGAGTAGCGGCAATGCCTTTAAAATTCCGTATATAGTATCGGTCTTCATTCCTAGGAGCTCATCTCGATTATTGCCAAATCGAATTCCATTCAATTCCAATTTAATACATTAAATTGGAAAACTTTATTTTGGAAAATTCCCATTAAATCTTAAATAAATATTTATAAATTCCAAATTATTTCTTCATTGTTAATTGGGTTAAAGAACAAGTGTTTTTTAAATCACCATTCACGATAAACCCAAAAATCCAATTCTTTTATCCAATTCCAATTAAATATTAATTAATTGGTAAAAATTTCCTAAATCGTAAATAAAAGATTTATTCTTTTCTAAATTGGGTTTAAGGACAGTGTTATTAAAGACACCATCCACGACAAACCCAAAATCCCATTTGATATTAAATATAAGGCTCTGAATAGAAATTATATCGACTTATATTCAATATCAAATTCTGAAACCAACAAATATCGTATTGGGAATAACGATATGTATATATCTTCCAAATTCCTCACAATATTCGTATAATAACGAAATCTAATATTGAAATATTTCGAAGATAAGTTCCATTCAAATCCATTCCAATATATATAAATAAATATTGGAAAAATTCTGGTGATTTTAAAAACCATTTTCAAAGCCAATTTATTTATTTCTAAAAATAATTAAATTATTATTCTAGTTAATAACTAGTTTATTAAAAGTTCATTTCGATAAAAATATATTTTTAACTTTATAAAATTGGATTTTTTTTTCATCAAAAATCATTCCAAACCATTTATTATGATTTTACATAATTTTTCCATATTTTTAATAATTTTATTATTGCCCGTACAATCGGTTTCCAATATCGGCCACCGAACTGCATCCCTTGCGACCTTTTCTGAAATTGATTTGGACATATCTCCAAATATAAGCACTAGATTTCAAATATCTTATATTCATTCGAAATCTCTTTTCGATATGAACCCAACGATTCCGGTTTAAGGAGAATCCGACGGTCGGATCTCCCTTTACGCTAATTTGAAGTTAATGGTCGAAATTCGCGAATGGTCGCTGCGCGACGCGTTCTATTCAGGCCATTATATAATATATAATTATATATATATATATATATATATTTCGTCGATTTCCATTTAAAACGTATTTTATAAATCGTTTATAAATTCATTTTAATACGATTCAACTTCGTTTTCAATTTTAAATCAAAATTGAATATTCTATATTTTATCATATTAATATGATAATCTTTTCTACTTTGCTATCATGTAAATGATTTACATTTTAATGATTTTATAATACAAAAACAATATAATTTCATTGTTTAAACATTTTATTTAAAACTATTGAATATTTTCAATTATTCCTACAAACGCAATAAAATGTATATTTTTATGAGTCAACATATTCTATTCCAAACAATGAATATTTTGATGATTCATACTTACATTAAAAATATAATTTTTAATGTTACAACATTTCTATTCAAACAATGAATATTTTTCACCATTTCTTATATACAATAAAAACATAGATTTTTATTATTAAACCTTTTTATTTCCATCGATGAATATTTTTCATTATTTCTAAATTCAATAAAAATGTGAATCTTTATTGTTTAACTTTTCTACATTCAATAAAAATGTGAATTTTTATTGTTTAAATTTTCTATTTCAATCGATGAATATTCTATTTATTCGTACATGCAATAAAAATGTGATTTTTATTGTATAGGCCTTTTCTTTTCAAAACAATGAATATCTTATTGGTTCATATATTCGATAAAAACGATATTTTTATTATTTAAATATTTTTATTTAACACATGATATTATTTTAAAATATTCTTTATTTTCCAAATTGGAATGAGACCCAAACAATTACCATATAAAGTTATTTATATGGATTTCATACATCGCATGTATACACCAATAGCGATAAACAATCATTAAAATTCATATGACATCCAGAGTGTACTTACAACTGTGTGAGCATTAAAAAAAATGCTCATCACGGGCTGTCAATCCATTGATTAACATACACCTAAATATTAGGAATCGTGTATGTCAAATATCATCCCAATACCCGTGTGGGGTTTTCAAACAACAACAATTTATTTAAATAAATTATTGGTTAAGAAATTTAACCAATTTTCACTGTTTAAATTATAAATGAATTATTATAATTTAATTTCAACTACCAGATTTGTGTTAACATCATTTTTAATCATTTCCACATCACAAACAACATACAATACAGTCAATTTAAATCATCCATGGTTTGTGGACGAGGGGAATCTAATCAAGCACAATGTACAGTTTATAGTGATTAAACTGATAAAAATTTAAATTGGCAATCCTATCTATTTTTCAGTTAAAAGTAAATAAATAACTATGTAGAAATTTTAGTGAGGAGTTCTCACCTTTGGGTTTCCACTCCGTCATTCTTTAACTGACGATTTTGATTCTGTTCTGCTTTCAGTCAGTTCCATCGTAATCTGTTTCACACGGCATATTATATTAAAAATCATATTTTTTATATATTTAAAAATCGCAATTTTAAACAATGATATTTATAAATGAAAATCATATTTTTCTATACAGTGAAAAATAGTTTTTTTTTATACAGTGAAAAATAATGTTATTTTCCTATTTTCAAAACAGTTTTCTTTTTATATTTTCAAACAAAATATATTTTTATTTTCTAAACAAAGATATGTTTAGTTCAAAACCATGTTATGCTTTTATTTACAAAAACATGTGAATCATTTATTTACAAAACATGTGAATCATTTATTTACAAAAACATGTTTAGTTTATTTGCAAAAACGATGTTTAGTTTATTTTCAGAAATAATGTTTTGTTTATTCACAAAAATATTGTTTATTTTAACTGTTACATAAAGTAAAAAAATCACGTTTTAAAGCTATATTTATAATAAATCATATATTTAACACAAAGTTGTATATTTTATTTACAATTTAAAACAATCCCTTTTTATATTTAAAACTTTTTAAACCTTTTTATATTCAAAACAATGTCTTTTCCTTTTTATATTCAAAACAATATCTTTTCCTTTTTATTTCAAAGCAATGTCCTTTTTTATATTCACAAAGCGACATTCTTTTGTTCACAAAGCGATGTCCTTTTGTTTTGCAAAATCGATGTTCTTCTTTAATTTAAAACATTTTGTTCTTTTCGTTTTCAAAACATTTTGTTCTTTTTGTATTCAAAACATTTTGTTCTTTTTGTTTTCAAAAACAATGTTCATTTTTATTTAAAAACAATGTTGATTTTATTAATCAAAACAATGTTTATT
Source organism: Allium sativum (assembly GCA_030737875.1). NCBI lineage: Eukaryota > Viridiplantae > Streptophyta > Magnoliopsida > Asparagales > Amaryllidaceae > Allium > Allium sativum. The sequence goes on along the minus strand of CM060923.1, from coordinate 413,335,237 downwards.
TATATTAACAAACCAATGTTATTTTCTTTAATCACAACAATGTTATTGTATTTTTTTATAAAACAAGCTATTTTATTTCAAAACAATCCATGTTTGAGTTTAAAAAGAATCTATGGTTTGAGTTTTAAAACAATCTATGTTTGAATAGTTTACACTGAGTCTTCTTCTGCCTCTCCTTTCTGTTTTCTGCCATGCCCAAACCCATCGCTCGCTTCAGGAATCCGATGCGCACCGCCTCTACAGTTGCTCCGACGATGATCAGGAAGTGCCATCGGAACCGGCGCAGGGTCACCCCTAACGCTAGCAACCCCGCAGCAATCGAACGCCTCCACCACCCTAAAAAACCTGCGAGCGGCGCCAGTATGGACGAGAAATTGGATTGATCCTCTCAACGGTTTTGCATCAAATTCATATGAAAATGTAGATCGAAGTTTGCTCTGGAAGTTTTATTTTGAAATCAATATTTAATTTGAAGTGGATTGAAACTGATTGAGGCTTGAATTTCGTAGCATTACAGCCATTGATTTAATCCTAGCGGCGGCTCATGGAGACTGAATTAGGGTTTTCGACTTTTGGGCCATTTTATAATAATTATTTTATTATTTAATAAAATTTTAATTCACCAATTGCTTGTTTATCAGTCCGGACTCCAAACGAGGCCCAACGACTATCGCCCCTAACTAAATACCCTCATTCCGAGCACAATGGGATATGTTTCGTAAGCCAATTCCTCTGTTTTGATCAATTTTTATCAAAATTAAAACATAATATAATATATATTTAATTTAAATGTACATTTTAAATTACGAGGGCCACATAATGGCTCTAAAAAATTCTAGAAAAATTATTTCTAGATATTTTTTGACGATACGGTCCTAACAACACTAATTTTGTTGAATTTGGCGAATGTTTGAAAAATGGCCATCTTCTGGTCGATACAATTTGATTAAAACATTCAAAACACGTTTTCTTTTGTTACGCTCACATATTAATAGTAAAAATTATGAAAATTGAAATCTAGCAACAATTTGACATTCTGGTTCCAACAAAAGTGGTTTCGTCGAAAATGGAGGTCGTTTGCAAAACGACTATTTTCAAGGGCTATATATTATATTAAAATATATATAAATTCTACAATGACTTTTCTGAATTTTAAACTAGATATAACTTTTTATTTGAAACGACCCGAAATCCCCTTTACGGGAAATCACAGATTGAGTTGAGAACCCGATGAATCAGAATGCAAACAGAAGAACACTTCATTGCTTATTACAACAATTTCATCAAATTACAAGAATATATGGAGTATGAATAAATATTACACAACAGAAAAATATCAGAGTTTACAATACATTACATAGCAGCGGAAAATAATACAAAACACAACTGAAGGAGATATACGGATACAAAGCTTTCCGAATATCATTCCAGCTGTAAACCAGGATCCTGTGAATATAAATCTGCAAAACCAAAACTACTAGCTGCCCATGTCGAAAATAAGGGCACCCATAGTTTAGGTTAAAAAAATAAACTCCAGCTCAGTCATGTGACAGGTGTGAGAACTAAAACAGTTATTAATCTTTATTTTAAAGTTAGGTAAATCAAGGGACCTTGCCGTAAAACACGGAACTGGTTTCCTCCCAAGAATACCAGTTCATAAAACAACAGCGCAGCCTGTTTAAGCGTAGCTTTTTGTATAGCGTTACGTCGTGAGCCTCACACCCCGGTAAGATTCAAAAACGAGACAAGGGAACGCAGGGAGTGCACACGTTTCTTTCTAGCTAGAAGTGGTGTCAGCGTTTTACAAGCCCTGACAATCTTTTTTACTTATGTGTATGACGGATTACGAGGCCTCAGATTTATTAGTCGATAGTGACCAAATTATAGGTTCAATATAACCAAGAAACGTGTGTTCTGGAATTGCCAATCCACTAAGGTATATTTGTGGACCTGCCCTGCAGGATCCAAGGGTTCACTGCAGGGGATCCTGAGACATTGCTAGAGTGTCTCGAATCGGTAAGGAGATCGTCCCTAGCCTTGACTCATGATGGAAACCCAATTTCCAATAAGACACCATGTAGTTTTGATTGTATAACTAGTATGGCGACATAGTAGGATGGGGTACTATGCCGTCTATAATTGATACTGTAACACCCCACCTCCACTAGGGTCACTCACAAAGGGAATGCACTAGGTTTGGTGAAGCATTATCGAGGTAAACATGCACAGAAATATTACAAGACTGAACATATATAAAACAGCGGAAGTAAAACAAATTTCATTACCTTATAAACTAAGGTCTAAAGCCTTTTACATCAGAATACATCAAAACCTGTCTTGCAATAGTAAATAAGCATAAAACCATTTAATAAATTATTCCCCAAGTAAAACAGTAAAGTAGCCATAGCCAAGAAAAAGTCCAAGCCATGCTTGATGACCTCCATCAGAAGAACTCCGAACTAAATAACAGTGTTTCCTCCCTGAAAACCTAGGGGGAGGGAATGGAAGACAAAGAGGCGAAACAAAACGGGGTCAGTCATAAAGACTGGTAAGTCCTATCTACTTCCAGTATAATAACAGGTAAAGGTAACATGACATGCATAAACTGAAAGTAAACATAAGGATGACTACAAGATAGACAAACTAAACCAGGATAACAGGCCGAACTACTATAGCAAGATAAACTAAGATATCATGATAAACTACGGTGTCATGATAAATCAAGGTATCACATCGTCAGATTTCTATCAAGTATACTATCCCAAGGTATCTATCATGTATACCATCCCATGGTATCTATCACGTATACCATCCCAAGGTATTTATCATGTATATTTGCTCTGCACCTCTCGTACTAGTATCCCAACCCGCGTCATGTGTTAACTATGAATGTCCCTTGCCCAATGTCATGTAATGGTCCATGTCAACCTAATATATAGCATATGTAGGTTTTCCCAACTCGTGTGTTTCTTTCCATGTATAAGTTCAGCCCTTTGCCGTAAGTCGCACGGGCTTTCCCATGTAAATCTATACCACCTCAACGTAGTACCGTTTATCCTTGAGGTTATTTTGGACTGCTACCCTTGATCTGGTTATGTTTTCTTACCATGAACTATCGCGTGTTCACTTAGGATTTATGCCACCTAGGACCACTAGGGATTATGCTACCTAATGAACGTTTCCGTGTCTCGGTTTGGGTTCAAGCCACCTAGGGCCACTAAGGATTATGCCACCCGTCAACCGCGCCCTTTATCCCACGTGTGTACCGTGAATCATTTTCCATGTCTAGACGCACATGTATCTCAATGTGCCATCCAAGTTCTGTGCCAGGGCAAATTGAGAAATACGGAACTCGGTCGAGAGCTTTAAGTCGTCTGTGATGCAGATATCAAGGTCTGTTTTTGTATCCGTGGCTATGGTCCCACGTGACCCCTCCCTCAACTACTGAAAGGCAATCCAAGAAAAATCATGTATCAGAACTGCATCCCGGCCCCACTATAGCCCCACTTTCCTATTGGCCAACCTCACCCATGACTCGATAGCAAGAACATGGTCTTTTGGGAGTTCTCTGCCTTTCCGTTCGTACACTATTGACTAAAGATGGTAGGTAGTCGGCAACGTGCTATCCAGGGAAAAAACAAGTATCGTAGACTCCACGCTAATCCATCCCAGTCTTTAGGTCGCTCGCATTGCAACCAAGGCATACCCTTGGCTCTTCTACTGCAGACCTTAACCTCTGTGAGGCCGGGTTTCATGGACCATCTACCACCTCACAGAGGGGTACCAAGAGTACCCTTCCGTTCCCCGAAGCTACCGCTTCGTCACCCAGTTTGCTGGAGCCTTTTATCCAAGTCAGATAAGTTGCTCCTCCTCGTATACTAAGCGATGATCTACCGTATCAGGTTACTCATCTATTTATGAACTAGTCCCATGTCCTTGGCTAAGAATTATTACTTAGTTATCCTTAACTACGGTTTACCACTTTGCTTTTCTTCCCGCTATCCTTGTTAACCACGATTTTCAACCTCGTCCCCTGAGCTAGGGTTTTGTCTAATGGGTTAAGTGTTGTCATTCAAGTTCATGACTTAACCCGCCTACGGATCATGTCAAGATTGGCTAAGTATTTAAGTTCAAGGCTTAGTCCTACAAGTTGGTTAAGTGTACCAAGAAGCTCATGACTTAACCCTATCAAGTCAAATTGGTTAAGTATTTGTTTGTCTTAACCCTATTAGATTATCGTGTTAGATTGATTAAGCATAAATTATCTTAATCCCATCAGATTATCGAGTCGGATTGGTTAAGTATGGGTTAGCTTAACCCCATCCACTAATCGTATTACAATGGTTAAGTATATTTAAAAGGTCTTGTGACTTAACCCTATCAGGTCCGCATATTAGGTTGGTTAAATATAAGTTAATTATCCTCATCAAATCCTCATGTATAATTGGTTAAGTATAAGTTACTTAACCCCATTAAATTATCATGTTAAGTTGGTTAAGTATTGGTTACTTAACCTCATTGAATTACCAAGTTTAGATTGGTTAAGTGTTTAACTTAACCCCATCGAATTACCCTTTTTAGATTAGTTAAGTGAAGGTTACTTAACCCCATCTAATTACCGTGTTTAGATTAGTTAAGTCTAAGTTACTTAACCCCATCTAATTACCGTGTTTAGATTAGTTAAGTCTAAGTTACTTAACCCCATCTAATTACCGTGTTTAGATTAGTTAAGTCTAAGTTACTTAACCCCATCTAATTACCAAGTCGGATTAGTTAAGTGTAAATTACTTAACCCCATCCCCTAGTTGTCTTATATGGTTAAGTGTCATTAAGGAACCAAGTCCGGTTTAACTTAACCTACCCATTCGTGTCATATCGGTTAAGTGTCACTAATCAAAATTACTTAACCTTTTCATGTGGCATTAATTAGATTAATGCACCCCAACCTCTCATATTAGACTTTGTTGTGGTTACTAGTTAAGCCGGGAGGGTCCGGGTAGATTTACACCACAACCTAGTCTAACCTCGGGTTTTAAGTGCTATGTGACGAACTACTCACATTGGGTTCTATTGTTTGTAGCTACTAGTTAAGTCGGGCGGGTCCGGGTAGATTTATGCTACAAACACAACCCAACCTCGAGTTGGCCACTTTCATGTTTTGTCTAGTGTCATACTACACTTACAACCCATACGTGTCTAGTTTCAAGTCCCATGTTTACCCCACATGTCATGTCCACATTTAGGTGTATCATGAGTGTCACATTTTCATGAAATCCCATGTCAAATTATCGTGTCATAATCACGCTCGTCTAACCCACCCCAAATCGTGTTTCCAACCCAAGTAAAAGCGAGTCAACATAGCAAGGTTACTATGCTACATATTGGCCTCAAAACATGCACGATGCCAAAAAGGGATTGGCCACAAACATGCATAGTATCATAAGGGGATATGGCCACAAACATGCATAGTATCATAAGCGAATTTGGCCACAAACATGCATAGTATCATAAGTGAATTTGGCCACAAACATGCATGATAACACAAGGGGTTTGTGTTCATTTACATGCATAAGCCCCAAAGTCAAGTCTTTACCCATGTTTCACCAGTCAAGTGGTTCCCAAAGATTCATGCTAACATTTCATAGATAAATATTCAAACTTGCAAGATATACTAGGTTAAACATAACATAAGTGGCATGATTTAGTCACTAAGCATAGCCCAAAGTCATAGGTTCAAGCAAAAGAGGCATGACAAGGTTCATGTAGGCTAGCATACTTATGTTTCATCGTATTTTATCCCATGTTATATTATAACCACCGTTAGAATCTACTAGTAGCTAGAACTTACATAGCGTGGCAGGAGGGCTAGGAGGATGAATCGTCTTGATGAAGAAAGGTGGCTCCTTTGTGGAAGAATCGTCATGAAGTTTGCATAGCAACGTTGATCTACTCCCTTGATTAGGTGTAGCAAGCTAGCACCTTTGATTCGGATCCGATTTGAATGCATAAGCCCTTGGAGTTGGAGATGGAGGCCATGATCACTTGGCATTTGGGCGGCACTTCGTGGCAAGAGTGATTTGTGAGGGTTTAGGGTAGGCTTAGGGGTGTTTTAATAGAGATTAGGAGTAGATTATGCCCTTAGATTAACCCTAGGATAGATCTGAGCCTTTAAAATCCGTCACAAGCCTCCAAACATGTCTTGAGGAACAAGTTAGGTGCACCCAGGCCAAACTGGCCGACCACCCAAGTCGACAGGGGTGTCGAATGGGCAGTCGACACCACCTTGGGTGGGTCGACTCCCTAGTGGACTTGGGGGTGGCGGGAATTTTCCCGCCTGCGCTGCTTGGTGAATTTGAATTCTGAATTCAAATTTGAGCTGTTTTTGAACTTGAAATTTCCTGAAAACTTTGACGGGCCATAACTGGGTCATACGGACTCCGATTTTCGAAAACTCAGACTCTATTTCGCGTATTTTTCCGAGACGAACGCAATGGCATAGCCCTTTTCTCCTGATTCAGATTTTATATTTTAGTTCTGCCTTGATTCTTGTTTTTAACACGTTGTTAAATTTCGGGTTGTTACATTCTCCCTTCCTTTAAGGATTTCGTCCCCGAAATCTCCAAGTTAGGAAGAACGTATCCTACCATCCATCATCCATCTACTCAAAACATCATCCACAGGCAACCATTGTCCTTTGACGATTTCTAATACCGTATGAACATATGCAAAACCTGTGTGTATATGCTCCTTAGCTAATGCTAATGATCAGGCCTGAATGATCTTTCTAATGCAAAGTATGTTTAGTGCCATGAATCCAACATGTATGCAGATAGTCCTAGTCATGTAAACAATATATGTGTGCACAAACATTCATTCATATGCAACATTCGCATGACAACACATTCAATTTCATCCATAAAAAAGTACAAATACTCGTCCATATGCAACATGAAACGTGACCACGTCAATCTAGTATCTAATGTGTATTCGCGCATCGACGAGCAACCACTTGCAACCATTTGCAACCATATCAATCATAACATGTTTCAAATGCATGTTTTCATCCATAGAATTCTACCTAAGGTTCCCAAGATAGGATCGAGAAGATAAACAAGACAAACTCCTTACGTGGTTTGCAACAGAAACAGGGCCGAGAGGATATCCACCAAGCGATAGCATGCAAGCAAGCTCTACAGGAGAACCAGGGATCAACGATATACTCTTACAAAGAGACATGATGCGCACGTTTAAGCTGCATTTCCTTCAGCTTAATTCCAGTATGCCTTGACCACCTTTGACTTCATGATTTTCGTAGCTCCTTGATTCCTATTTCCAAGGTATGAGTCAGAACTCATTTCACTGTTGCCTCTCGTTCCTTTTTCACTTGTTCTTTCCCTAGTATACTCGGCTCAACCATACCTGCATACTCATGCAAGCTCTCCAAAATTCACTAGTGAATTCTGGATCTCGTTTACCGATGCCAATCCATGTTACCACGCGCACTTACTAGGGTGATTCCTATAACCCATGCTCAAGCGGAATGAACCAACCGTCTTAGTGGCGAACGTTACTCGATCGGATCAGAGACTTCCGATAAATGCATCAAGAGATTCTAGGTAACTAACCATGACAGAACCTAAAGGTTACACGAGACTTCGAGGGTATTACCAAGGCAAGTTAAGAGTTTAACTACCCTCCTTTCAAAACCGAGAATGGCTTCCCTTTACTGGATAACCACTTCTTCCCTAGAATCCATCCATAGCTCAACAATAGAAGCATTGCTTCTAATCTCAACACTTGGCATATACGTTCTCAAATCCAAACAAGTCATGAATAAAAGGACCGACTCTCCAACCAGATTTTGGGACTAAAGTGGGATCTTCTACCATGGTAGTACTAAGGTGCAGAGACTTAACTATAGAGGCAGACTTAAATGATGCGATGATCAATACAAAGTCTGAACGGGATGATAGAAAAGAAAGGCTGAGCCTTTAACAGAAACGGTACCATTTCTCTTAGGTACGCTAGAAATGAGAGCATACAATTGCCCTCTCGTTGATCTTGTCCTTATCTTCCTTTGTGGATCAAGCCATACCAACAAGTTGCTTATTCTTAAGCTAGTGTCCTTTATCCTTGCTCTTATTATCCCTTCTTATAACTTCGGTAACAGGTCTCTCGAGAACTTCCTCCATCGCACGGGGAAAACACTCACATAGTTAGACAAGGATTAGTCGCAGTTAAAACTACTATGACTACAGATGGAGGAAAGAAAGGAAAAGAGGTTCAATCAAGGAAACAAAGGATAGTGCTAGTGGCCATTGGGGAATAGCCTTTAAAAACTTTTCTTGAAAAATGCTTCTTTGTAAACGGTTTCTCAAATAGTTTTTAGAATGTTTTAAAAAAACTTTTGCCCAGTATGGTAACCTTCTACTCTGATACCAAATGTAACACCCCACCTCCGCTATGGTCACTCACAAAGGGAATGCACTAGGTTTGGTGAAGCATTATCGAGGTAAACATGCATAGAAATATTACAAGACAGAACATATATAAAACAACGGAAGTAAAACAAATTTCATTACCTTAAAAATAAGGTCTAAAGCCTTTTACATCAGAATACATCAAAACCTGTCTTGCAATAGTAAAGAAGCATAAAACCTTTTCATAAATTATTCCCCAAGTAAAATAGTAAAGTAGCCATAGCCAAGAAAATGTCCAAGCCATGCTTGATGACCTCCAGCAGAAGAAGTCCAAACTATATAACAGTGTTTCCTCCCTGAAAACCTGTGGGGGGGGGGGGGGGGAACGGAAGACAAAGAGGCGAAACAAAACGGGGTCAGTCATAAAGACTGGTAAGTCCTATCTACTTCCAGTATTAAAAGAGGCAAAGGTAACATGACATGCATAAACTGAAAGTAAACATAAGGATGACTACAAGATAGACAAACTAAACCAGGATAACAGGCCGAAATACTATAGCAAGATAAACTAAGATATCATGATAAACTACTGTGTCATGATAAATCAAGGTATCACATCGTCAGATTTCTATCAAGTATACTATCCCAAGGTATCTATCATGTATACCATCCCATGGTATCTATCATGTATACCATCCCAAGGTATTTATCATGTATATTTGCTCTGCACCTCTCGTACTAGTATCCCAACCCACGTCATGTGTTAACTATGAATGTCCCTTGCCCAATGTCATGTAACGGTCCATGTCAACCTAATATATAGCATATGTAGGTTTTCCCATCTCGTATGTTTCTTTCCATGTATAAGTTCAGTCCTTTGCCGTAGGCCGTACGGGCTTTCCCATGTAAATCTATACCACCTCAACGTAGTACCGTTTATCCTAGAGGTTATTTTGGACTGCTACCCTTGATCTGGTTATGTTTTCTTACCGTGAACTATCGCGTGATCACTTAGGATTTATGCCACCTAGGACCACTAGGGATTATGCTACCTAATGAACGTTTCCGTGTCTCGGTTTGGGTTCAAGCCACCTAGGGCCACAAGGGATTATGCCACCCGTCAACCGTGCCCTTTATCCCACGTGTGTACCGTGAATCGTTTTCCATGTCTAGACGCACATGTATCTCAATGTGCCATCCGAGTTCCTTGCCAGGGCTAATCGAGAAATATGGAACTCGGTCGGGAGATTTAAGTCGTCTGCTGATGCAGATATTAAGGTCTGTTTTTGTATCCGTGGCTATGGTCCCACGTGACCCCTCGCTCAACTACTGAAAGGCAATCCAAGAAAAATCATGTTTGAGAACTACATCCCGGCCCCACTATAGCCCCACTTTCCTATTGGCCAACCTCACCCATGTCTCGATAGCAAGAACATCGTCTGTTGGGAGTTCTCTGCCTTTCCGTTCGTACACGATTGACTAAAGATGGTACGTAGTAGGCGACGTGCTATCCAGGGCAAACACAAGTATCGTCGACTCCACGCTAATCCGTCCCAGTCTTTAGGTCGCTCGCATAGCAACCAAGGCATACCCTTGGCTCTTCTACCGCAGACCTTAACCTTTGTGAGGCCGGGTTTCATGGACCATCTGCCACCTCACAGAGGGATACCAAGAGTACCCTCCCGTCCCCCGAAGCTACCGCTTCGTCACCCTATTCGCTGGAGCCTTTTATCCAAGTCAGATAAGTTGCTCCTCCTCGTATACTAAGCGATGACCTACCATGTCAGGTTACTCATCTATTTATTTACTAGTCCCATGTCCTTGGCTAAGAATTATTACTTAGTTATCCTTAACTAAGGTTTACCACTTAGCTTTTCTTCCCGCTATCCTTGTTAACCACGATTTTCAACCTAGTCCCCTGAGCTAGGGTTTTGTCTAATGGGTTAAGTGTTGTCATTCAAGTTCAGGACTTAACCCGCCTACGGATCATGTCAAGATTGGCTAAGTATTTAAGTTCAAGGCCTAGCCCTACAAGTTGGTTAAGTGTACCAAGAAGCTCATGACTTAACCCTATCAAGTCAAATTGGTTTAAGTATTTGTTTGTCTTAACCCTATCAGATTATCGTGTTAGATTGATTAAGCATAAATTATCTTAATCCCTTCAGATTATCGAGTCGGATTGGTTAGTTATGGGTTAGCTTAACCCCATCCACTAATCGTATTACAATGGTTAAGTATATTTAAAAGGTCTTGTGACTTAACCCTATCAGGTCCGCATATTAGGTTGGTTAAGTATAAGTTACTTAACCTCATCAAATCCTCATGTATAATTGGTTAAGTATAAGTTACTTAACCCCATTAAATTATCATGTTAAGTTGGTTAAGTATTGGTTACTTAACCTCATTGAATTACCAAGTTTAGATTGGTTAAGTGTTTAACTTAACCCCATCGAATTACCATGTTTAGATTAGTTAAGTGAAGGTTACTTAACCCCATCTAATTACCGTGTTTAGATTAGTTAAGTCTAAGTTACTAAACCCCATCTAATTACCGTGTTTAGATTAGTTAAGTCTAAGTTACTTAACCCCATCTAATTACCGTGTTTAGATTAGTTAAGTCTAAGTTACTTAACCCCATCTAATTACCAAGTCGGATTAGTTGAGTGTAAATTACTTAACCCCATCCCCTAATTGTCTTATATGGTTAAGTGTCATTAAGGAACCAAGTCCGGTTTAACTTAACCTACCCATTCGTGTCATATCGGTTAAGCGTCATTAATCAAAATTACTTAACCTTTTCATGTGGCATTAATTAGATTAATGCACCCCAACCTCTCACATTAGACTTTGTTGTGGTTACTAGTTAAGCCGGGCGGGTCCGGGTAGATTTACACCACAACCTAGTCTAACCTCGGGTTTTAAGTGCTATGTGACCAACTACTCACATTGGGTCCTATTGTTTGTAGCTACTAGTTAAGCCGGACGGGTCCGGGTAGATTTATGCTACAAACTCAACCCAACCTCGAGTTGGCCACTTTCATGTTTGGTCTAGTGTCATACCTACACTTACAACCCACACGTGTCTAGTTTCAAGTCCCATGTTTACCCCACATGTCATGTCCACATTTAGGTGTATCATGAGTGTCACATTTTCATGAAATCCCATGTCAAATAATTGTGTCATAATCACGCTCGACTAACCCACCCCAAATCGTATTTCCAACCCAAGTAAAAGTGAGTCAACATAGCAAGGCTACTATGCTGCATATTGGCCTCAAAACATGCACGATGCCAAAACCGGATTGGCCACAAACATGCATAGTATCATAAGGGGATATGGCCACAAACATGCATAGTATCATAGGGGAATTTGGCCACAAACATGCATAGTATCATAAGTGAAATTGGCCACAAACATGCATGATAACACAACGGGTTTGGGTTCATTTACATGCATAAGCCCCAAAGTCAAGTCTTTACCCATGTTTCACAAGTCAAGTGGTTCCCAAAGGTTCATGCTAACATTTCATAGATAAAGATTCAAACTTGCAAGATATACTAGGTTAAACATAACATAAGTGGCATGATTTAGTCACTAAGCATAGCCCAAGGTCATAGGTTCAAGCAAAAGAGGCATGACAAGGTTCATATAGGCTAGCATACTTATGTTTCATCGCATTTTATCCCATGTCACATTAGAACCACCGTTAGAATCTACAAGTAGCTAGAACTTACATAGCGTGGCAAGAGGGCTAGGAGCACGAATCGTCTTGATGAAGAAAGGTGGCTTCTTTGTGGAAGAATCGTCATGAAGTTTGCATAGCAACGTTGATCTACTCCCTTGATTTGGGGTAGCAAGCTAGCACCTTTGATTCAGATCCGATTTGAATGCATAAGCCCTTGGAGTTGGAGATGGAGGCCATGATCACTTGGCATTTGGGCGGCACTTCGTGGCAAGAGTGATTTGTGAGGGTTTAGGGTAGGCTTAGAGGTGTTTTTATCGAGATTAGGAGAAGTTTAGGCCCTTAGATTAACCTTAGGATAGATCTGAGCCTTTAAAACCCGTCACAAGCCTCCAAAGATGTCTTGATGAACAAGGCAGGTGCACCCAGGCCAAACTGGCCGACCACCCAAGTCGACAAGGGTGTCGACTGGGCAGTCGACACCACCTGGGGTGTGTCGACTCCCAAGTCGACTCCCCAGTCGACTTGGGGGTGGCGGGATTTTTCCTGCCTGCGTTGCTAGGCTGAATTTGAATTCTGAATTTCTGTTTTTGAGCTTGAAATTTCCTGAAAACTTTGACGGGCCATAACTGGGTAATACGGACTCCGATTTTCGAAAACTCAGACTCTATTTCGCGTATTTTTCCCAGACGAATGCAATGGCATAGCCCATTTCTCCTGATTCAGAATTTATATTTTAGTTCTGCCTTGATTCTTGTTTTTAACACGTTGTTATATTTCGGGTTGTTACATTCTCCCTTCCTTTAAGGATTTCGTCCCCGAAATCTCCAAGTTAGGAAGAACATATCCTACCATCCATCATCCATCTACTCAAAACATCATCCACAGGCAACAATTGTCCTTTGACGATTTCTAATGCCGTATGAACATATGCAAAACGTGTGTGTATATGCTCCTTAGCTAATGCTAATGATCAGGCCTGAATGATCTTTCTAATGCAAAGTATGTTTAGTACCTTGAATCCAACATGTATGCAGATAGTCCTAGTCATGTAAACACTATATGTGTGCACAAACATTCATTCATATGCAACATCCGCATGACAACACATTCAATTTCATCCATAAACAAGTATAAATACTCGTGCAAATGCAACATGAAACGTGACCTCGTCAATCTAGTATCTAATGTGTATTCGCGCATCCACGAGCAATCACTTGCAACCATTTGCAACCATATCAATCATAACATGTTTCAAATGCATGTTTTCATCCATAGAATTCTACCTAAGGTTCCCAAGATAGGATCGAGAAGATAAACAAGACAAACTCCTTACGTGGTTTGCAACAGAAACAGGACCGAGAGGATATCCACCAAGCGATAGCATGCAAGCAAGCTCTACAGGAGAACCAGGGATCAATGATATACTCTTACAAAGAGACATGATGCGCGCGTTTAAGCCGCATTTCCTTGAGCTTAATTCCAGTGTGCCTTGACCACCTTTGACTTCATGATTTTCGTAGCTCCTTGATTCCTATTTCCAAGGTATGAGTCAGAACTCATTTCACTGTTGCCTCTCGTTCCTTTTTCACTTATTCTTTCCCTAGTATACTTGGCTCAACCATACCTTCATACTCATGCAAGCTCTCCAAAATTCACTAGTGAATTCTGGATCTCGTTTACCGATGCCAATCCATGTTACCACGTGCACTTACTAGGGTGATTCCTATAAACCATGCTCAAGCGGAATGAACCATCCGTCTTAGTGGCGAACGTTACTCGATCGGATCAGAGATTTCCTATAAATGCATCAAGAGATTCTAGGTAACTAACCATGACAGAACCCAAAGGTTACACGAGACTTCGAGGGTATTACCAAGGCAAGTTAAGAGTTTAACTACCCTCCTTTCAAAACCGAGAATGGCTTCCCTTTACTGGATAACCACTTCATCCCTAAAATCCATCCATAGCTCAGCAATAGAAGCATTGCTTCTAATCTCAACACTTGGCATAGACGTTCTCAAATCCAAACAAGTCATGAATAAATGGACCGACTCCCTAACCAGATTTAAGGACTAAAGTGGGATCTTCTACCATGGTAGTACTAAGGTGCAGAGACTTAACTATAGAGGCAGACTTAAATGATGCGATGATCAATAAAAAGTCTGGATGGGTTGATAGAAAAGAAAGGCTGAGCCTTTAACAGAAACGGTACCATTTCTCTTAGGTACGCTAGAAATGAGAGCATACAATTGCCCTCTCGCTGATCTTGTCCTTATCTTCCTTTGTGGATCAAGCCATACCAACAAGTTGCTTATTCTTAAGCTTGTGTCCTTTATCCTTGCTCTTATTATCCCTTCTTATAACTTCGGTAACAGGTCTCTCGAGAACTTCCTCCATCGAACGAGGAAAACACTCACGTATTTAGACAAGGATTAGTCGCAGTTAAAACTACTATGACTACAGATGGAGGAAAGAAAGGAAAAGAGGTTCAATTAAGGAAACAAAGGATAGTGCTAGTGGCTTTTGGGGAATAGCCTTTAAAAACTTTTCTTGAAAAATGCTTCTTTGTAAACGGTTTCTCAAATAGTTTTCAGAATGTTTTAAAAAAACGTTTGCCCAGTCTGGTAACCTTCTACTCTGATACCAAATGTAACACCCCACCTTCGCTAGGGTCACTCACAAACGGAATGCACTAGGTTTGGTGAAGCATTATCGAGGTAAACATGCACAGAAATATTACGAGACAGAACATATATAAAACAGCGGAAGTAAAACAAATTTCATTACCTTAAAAATAAGGTCTAAAGCCTTTTACATCAGAATACATCAAAACCTGTCTTGCAATAGTAAAGAAGCATAAAACCATTTCATAAATTATTCCCCAAGTAAAACAGTAAAGTAGCCATAGCCAATAAAAAGTCCAAGCTATGCTTGATGACCTCCAGCAGAAGAAGTCCAAACTGAATAACAGTGTTTCCTCCCTGAAAACCTGCGGGGTGGGGGGGGGGGAACGGAAGACAAAGAGGCGAAACAAAACGGGGTCAGTCATAAAGACTGGTAGGTCCTATCTACTTTGAGTATAAAAATAGGTAAAGGTAACATGACATGCATTAACTGAAAGTAAACATAAGGATGACTACAAGACAGACATACTAAACCAGGATAACAGGCCGAACTACTGTAGGAAGATAAACTAAGATATCATGATAAACTACAGTGTCATGATAAATCAAGGTATCACATCGTCAGATTTCTATCAAGTATACTATCCCAAGGTATCTATCATGTATACCATCCCATGGTATCTATCATGTATACCATCCCAAAGTATTTATCATGTATATTTTCTCTGCACCTCTCGTACTAGTATCCCAACCAACGTCATGTGTTAACTATGAATGTCCGTTGCCCAATGTCATGTAATGGTCCATGTCAACCTAATATATAGCATATGTAGGTTTTCCCAACTCGTATGTTTCTTTCCATGTATAAGTTCAGTCCTTTGCCGTAGGCCGTACGGGCTTTCCCATGTAAATCTATACCACCTCAACGTAGTACCGTTTATCCTTGAGGTTATTTTGGACTGCTACCCTTGATCTGGTTATGTTTTCTTACCATGAACTATCGCATCTTCACTTAGGATTTATGCCACCTAGGACCACTAGGGATTATGCCACCTAATGAACGTTTCTGTGTCTCGGTTTGGGTTCAAGCCACCTAGGGCCACAAGGGATTATGCCACCTGTCAACCGTGCCCTTTATCCCACGTGTGTACCATGAATCGTTTTCCATGTCTAGACGCACATGTATCTCAATGTGCCATCCGAGTTCCGTGCCAGGGCAAATCGAGAAATACGGAACTCGGTCGGGAGCTTTAAGTCGTCTGCTGATGCAGATATTAAGGTCTGTTTTTGTATCCGTGGCTATGGTCCCACGTGACCCCTCTCTCAACTACTGAAAGGCAATCCAAGAAAAATCATGTATGAGAACTACATCCTGGCCCCACTATAGCCCCACTTTCCTATTGGCCAACCTCACCCATGACTCGATAGCAAGAACATGGTCTGTTGGGAGTTTTCTGCCTTTTCGTTCGTGCACGATTGACTAAAGATGGTAGGTAGTCGGCGACGTGCTATCCAGGGCAAAAACAAGTATCGTCGACTCCACGCTAATCCATCCCAGTCTTTAGGTCGCTCGCATAACAACCAAGGCATACCCTTGGCTCTTCTACCGTAGACCATAACCTCTGTGAGGCCGGGTTTCATGGACCATCTGCCACCTCACAGAGGGATACCAAGAGTACCCTCCCGTCCCCCGAAGCTACCGCTTCGTCACCCTGTTCGCTGGAGCCTTTTATCCAAGTCAGATAAGTTGCTCCTCCTCGTATACTAAGCGATGACCTACCGTGTCAGGTTACTCATCTATTTATTTACTAGTCCCATGTCCTTGGCTAAGAATTATTACTTACTTATCCTTAACTAAGGTTTACCACTTAGCTTTTCTTCCCGCTATCCTTGTTAACCACGATTTTCAACCTAGTCCCCTGAGCTAGGGTTTTGTCTAATGGGTTAAGTGTTGTCATTCAAGTTCAGGACTTAACCCGCCTACGGATCATGTCAAGATTGGCTAAGTATTTAAGTTCAAGGCCTAGCCCTACAAGTTGGTTAAGTGTACCAAGAAGCTCATGACTTAACCCTATCAAGTCAAATTGGTTAAGTATTTGTTTGTCTTAACCCTATCAGATTATCGTGTTAGATTGATTAAGCATAAATTATCTTAATCCCTTCAGATTATCGAGTCGGATTGGTTAGTTATGGGTTAGCTTAACCCCATCCACTAATTGTATTACAATGGTTAAGTATATTTAAAAGGTCTTGTGACTTAACCCTATCAGGTCCGCATATTAGGTTGGTTAAGTATAAGTTACTTAACCTCATCAAATCCTCATGAATAATTGGTTAAGTATAAGTTACTTAACCCCATTAAATTATCATGTTAATTTGGTTAAGTATTGGTTACTTAACCTCATTGAATTACCAAGTTTAGATTGGTTAAGTGTTTAACTTAACCCCATCGAATTACCGTGTTTAGATTAGTTAAGTGAAGGTTACTTAACCCCATCTAATTACCGTGTTTAGATTAGTTAAGTCTAAGTTACTAAACCCCATCTAATTACCGTGTTTAGATTAGTTAAGTCTAAATTACTTAACCCCATCTAATTACCGTGTTTAGATTAGTTAAGTCTAAGTTACTTAACCCCATCTAATTACCAAGTCGGATTAGTTAATTGTAAATTACTTAACCCCATCCCCTAATTGTCTTATATGGTTAAGTGTCATTAAGGAACCAAGTCCGGTTTAACTTAACCTACCCATTCGTGTCATATCGGTTAAGTGTCATTAATCAAAATTACTTAACTTTTTCATGTGGCATTAATTAGATTAATGCACCCCAACCTCTCACATTAGACTTTGTTGTGGTTACTAGTTAAGCCGGGTGGGTCCGGGTAGATTTACACCACAACCTACTCTAACCTCGGGTTTTAAGTGCTATGTGACGAACTACTCACATTGGGTCCTATTGTTTGTAGCTACTAGTTAAGCCGGGCGGGTCCAGGTAGATTTATGCTACAAACTCAACCCAACCTCGAACTGGCCACTTTCATGTTTGGTCTAGTGTCATACCTACACTTACAACCCATACGTGTCTAGTTTCAAGTCCCATGTTTACCCCACATGTCATGTCCACATTCAGGTGTATCATGAGTGTCACATTTTCATGAAATCCCATGTCAAATTATCGTGTCATAATCACGCTCGACTAACCCACCCCAAATCGTGTTTCCAACCCAAGTAAAAGCGAGTCAACATAGCAAGGCTACTATGCTACATATTGGCCTCAAAACATGCACGATGCCAAAAACGGATTGGCCACAAACATGCATAGTATCATAAGGGGATATGGCCACAAACATGCATAGTATCATTGGGGAGTTTGGCCACAAACATGCATAGTATCATAAGTGAAATTGGCCACAAACATGCATGATAACACAAGGGGTTTGGGTTCATTTACATGCATAAGCCCCAAAGTCAAGTCTTTACCCATGTTTCACAAGTCAAGTTGTTCCCAAAGGTTCATGCTAACATTTCATAGATAAAGATTCAAACTTGCAAGATATACTAGGTTAAACATAACATAAGTGGCATGATTTAGTCACTAAGCATAGCCCAAAGTCATAGGTTCAAGCAAAAGAGGCATGACAAGGTTCATATAGGCTAGCATACTTATGTTTCATCGCATTTTATCCCATGTCACATTAGAACCACCGTTAGAATCTACATGTAGCTAGAACTTACATAGCGTGGCAAGAGGGCTAGGAGCATGAATCGTCTTGATGAAGAAAGGTGGCTCCTTTGTGGAAGAATCGTCATGAAGTTTGCATAGCAACGTTGACCTACTCCCTTTATTTGGTGTAGCAAGCTATCACCTTTGATTCAGATCCGATTTGAATGCATAAGCCCTTGGAGTTGGAGATGGAGCCCATAATCACTTGGCATTTGGGCGGCACTTCATGGCAAGAGTTATTTGTGAGGGTTTAGGGTAGGCTTAGGGGTGTTTTTATAGAGATTAGGAGAAGTTTAGGCCCTTAGATTAACCCTAGGATAGATCTGAGCCTTTAAAATCCGTCACAAGCCTCCAAACATGTCTTGAGGAACAAGTCAGGTGCACCCAGGCCAAACTGGCCGACCACCCAAGTCGACAGGGGTGTCGATTGGGCAGTCGACACCACCTGGGGTGTGTCGACTCCCAAGTCGACTCTCAAGTCGACTTAGGGGTGGCGGGAATTTTCCCGCCTGCATTGCTTGGCTGAATTTGAATTCTGAATTCAAATTTGAACTGTTTTTGAACTTGAAATTTCCTGAAAACTTTGACGGGCCATTGCTGGGTCATACGGACCCGAAAACTCGGACTCTATTTCGCGTATTTTTCCGAGACGAACGCAATGGCCCAACCTGTTTCTTCTGATTCAGATTTTATATTTTAGTTCTGCCTTGATTCTTGTTTTTAACACGTTGTTAAATTTCGGGTTGTTACGGATACATTATGATTGAAATTGTTTTTGAAACATATATACACTAATGATAATATCAAATCTGTTTTATCATATCAAGAATTTTTGACCATTATAAGGTAAAACTCTATCCTCCGGTTTGCGTTGCTTCGTGTGATGGGACTTGAGTCTTACAATGGTTTAATTTTTCTAAAAAGCATTGCGTTGTTTAACGATTTACTTTATTTCATGCACTGGCAATCCAATGGAGTAAACCCGTTCCATGTTAGCGGCGTGGTCATACGATTAGCCGTATTACTAGATAAGTTAAGTAAAGATTTCTCATACCAGTCCCATGACTGACCTGTAGTTTGTTTCACTTGCAAACTCGGGTGCCCATATTTTCCACACGGGAAGTCGAGTAGCTTATTTTGCAGATATATTGAGCAGGATTCTGGACCGAAGGTTAAAGCTGTGTCCAAAGTATTGGTCGACTTCCGCTGTATTAGTTAATTGTTTCCGCTGCACTGTATTAAACTCATTGTAAATTAATCTTCCGCTGTATTATTATTTATTCGATGTACTCTGATATTTTGTACTCTGATGTAACATTATTATCATGTTTATAAAAGTCTTCTATTATTTGTTCTGATGTGTTGTATTCCCAAAGTTAAAATATTTGGGTTTTGAATGGCCTTGGTCGATTTAGCGATCGACTAGGTCCGGGTAAAATTCAAATTGTTACAATATGAATATTTAAATAAAAGAGTATTCAGGATTGGAATGAGGTGTATGTTGTGTTTTTATAGCATTTGTTTATTATATACGCGACTCATCCGGAAAGGCCGGGTTTATGCCTATTCTGAATAATTGATTCGACGATAAGTCGACGATGAAGACAGTGGTTGAAGACCGGAGGTCTTCACATCGTTTGGATGATTACTAATGTCTTAATTGAGCGGTACACCCAAGACAAGGTAATAAGTTGTGATCTTCCATACGTACTTGGAGATCGACCGGATATGCGAGGACATCTCTCCTGTATTGGACATGGGACGAGGAATAAGGTGCCTCTGGTTTCGTTCAGACCCAGAACGAACTTGTAAATGGATGTGTGTCTGACATTGGATTTTATTTTGTGTTGATTGATCTCTATTAAATATATATCTGTTTGGCGACGGAGAATTTATTCTCTTGCTTAATGCCCTTTTCTGAGACGTACAAGCTCAGAGGTTATATATCGATAGATATCAGTCGCATGGCATGAATTTCCTGTGTGGCATGCAGAGATGCAGTGATTAAGGCTTCAATTGAAAAGCAGAGTCTTGTGGTTGATAATCAAAGCACGACTTTAATATAGGATAACTTTGTTTATAGTGTTAATTCGCGAGCCTCACACCTCGGTATGAGTTAAAAACGGGATAAGGGAATCCAAGGAGGACATGACGTTCCTTTTTAGCTATGGGTGGTGTCGGGTTTTGCAAGTCCAAATATTTATGTTATTTTTACCTTTGTGGTTGTTGGAATGCGAGGCGCCTCAGATATATCGGTCTCTACAGAGCCGATGGATATTGAGTCATTTGGCTCTTGGACGCTCGATAGGGCGGGGAAACGCGTGTTCAGGAATTGCCAATCCTCAAACGTAAGTGAGGACCAACCTTGGAGGATCCAAGGACCTTCTGCAGGTGATCCTAAGGCATTTGCTAGAGTGTCTCGAAGCCGATGAGGAGTACGTCCCTTGCCTCGACTCATGACGGAAATCCAATTTCCAATACATGACATTTCAGTTTTGATTGTAGAGCCTAGTATTGGCGACATGATATATGGTACCCATGCCGTCTATGATTGATACATTTATATTTGAAGTTGTTTAATACACTATGCACTTATAATAGTATCAAATGATTTGTTTTAACCGTACTAAGCATGTTTGGCTATTATAAGGTAAACCCTATCCTCCGGCTTGCGTTGCATTGTGTGATGGGACCTTGGTCTTATAATCACTTCATTTTCCAAAAAGCATTGCGCTGTTTATAACTGTATATGCACCGGTAGTGTAACGTCCCAGATTTTTCGGCCATTTAAATTCGAATATTTAAATTTGTTTATATATTATATTTGTAATATAATGGATTTTTTATCGAATTTATTTAATTAAAATAGAGTTTGAATATATATATATATTTATATACTATTTAAAACTAGAATTTTAATGTTAAATTTTAATTCTATACCATTTGAAGTTGAAGATGTTATTTGATAAATATGATGACATTTATTTATTTATTTTCGTTACATTTAGTTTCCTTGAATTTAATATATATATATATATATATATATATATATATATATATATATTCATTAACGTTTCCGTTTGGTTTGGCAAAAACGAATAAAACTGAACGCTTATATTCATTACACTTGTAAAACGAACCAAATTCGCGAACATGAACATGGAACAAAACATGTCTAATATGAGAACTAAAAACATGGAAGCATACTGTATGAAAACAAGAATGTAATGTATACAAAGGAAAAGTATATAACATAAATCCATATATAACACAATTTGCATAGAGTCATGAGTTTCCTTTCGATTCCTATAAGAAACTGCAAGTGCCGTAAATTATATGACAACAATAAGAGTATAATAATTGCTTTAATAAATATTTAGTGTATTGGCTTCATATTTGCCCACTTAGTATTGCAGATAATTACAATATGCAAATTCCATAATCTCATCTAAATGGTGCACTTATTGCACTTATGCAAATAGCTATAGGTTAGCTTTGTCATCTAATTGTATCTCAACCAAGAATTTTCATTTTATGAATGAAGTTTAATCCCACTAAACTTCCTCAGTTCTGATTATAACGCATTAAATTACATTATAATACAAGTCCAAATCCTTGCACAATACAAGTTCAAAATTTCAAAACACAAATCAATATTTGTAAATGAACTTCTTCATGTCAGTTTTTCTTCCCGAATCGAAGTATCCCCATCTCTTTTCATCTGCGAAAGGAAAAAAAAAGAGAAGCAAGAAAAGAAAAAAAAAACCTATCAGTATATATATAAAAAAGAACTGGGACGTACAACATGATAGAACTGAAAAGTGATCAACAAAAGATATGCAACATACATCCACAAACCGTTGGTACAAATGCAAGAGTGTACAAGAGAATTCATTTTTAAAAATTTCAATGTCATGTGTTGTTTCTTTCATGAAACAGTGAGATGAGTATATCCCCACAAGCACAAACAGCTAAAAATGTATACCATAAATTTATACATGAACAGCTAGAAAGACAAAACAATTCATAGTTAAAGAAAAATAGCAAAAGGGGGATGCAAACTGATCAGTGAGTGTTATTGAAAGGAACTAATATATATCTATATTGGTATACACAAAATATTTATCGAATAGTAAACTCACATGTATAAACAGTGAAATTCTGATACCAAAAATTCACTGTTTACTTATATTTAAAAATGAAAATCAAATCTAATATACAGGTTCCAAATCTTTGAATAGAATGGACAATCCATAGCCACAAGCCTAGCCTAATCTACACAGCAATATATATATATTCACAATCGAATTCATATCAGAACCGTACCATAAAATCTACCACAAACAATATAGATATTAAATTTACAATGCATAGTTCACTGTCCTTTGATCTGTTCAATCAATATCCATTTGAACGGATATCATACACCATCAAAACAGTACAACGAAGGTGATGAAAGCATATGGCCTAAGATCTAAGTAGCTGAACTACCTATGTTAAGCTTTGATAGACGTTGAACTTATCTTAACCCAACCACAACTATAAATACACGTAGTAGTGTTCATCAACCAAGTCGCGAACACAGTAAACCGAAAAGAAAATCCCATTCGGAACCTCAGAAAAAATCAAAACAAATAATACTGAAATCGAAAGAAAAACTTAACTTAATTCGAGAAAGCCTCGATCTGGATCGCTCGTCGTGGTTCTGGAAAGCTCGGGGTTGCTCGACAGTGTGGTGGTGGATCGTTGGAGGAGGTCGAAGGGGGTTGCGATGCTACTGGCCTTGGGTTTACTGGAGGAGGATCAAAAAGGGGATTAGGGATTTGATTTTCGGCTTAGGGTTTGAGTCGGCTTTGGGAACAATTCTGGAGGCGGCTGAACAAATGATCGGTGGTAAGGGTTTAAAAGGGAACCGGGTAGTAGGTGTTGGGCCGAAGGATTTAAGGTAAGGCCCATCTTTGAGTTTAAAAAGAAAACCCATGTTTTAGAATTAAATTTCTTTTATAAATTTGTTTATACGATTTCTCGCTCTTACAATATCAGATTTACGCACGGTCAGTTGCGTTGGGACCGTGGAGACGAGTACTTTAGCAGAGTTGTTCGGGATCTGGAACAACTGAAAATTTTAGTGAAATTAAACGTCAGTTTAATTCGACTAAAAACCAGATATTTATCAATGATTTAAGTCATGATGAGTTAAACTCACTCAGCTCCCCCTATTTATATTTTATATAAATTGGGTTTTTATTTTCCGTGTTCTGATTGTTAGTGGTTGACTATTTGCTAGTTGTTTATGTTTATTGTTGATTCAATTTCTGAAATCAAATGGTTGTTTAATTTCGGAAAATACCAATCATTTTGATTTCACTTGAGTAAAGAAATTTCCCTTGATTGATCACGTTTATAAACGGGTATGAAACTATGTGAATTGTTTGAACTGGCTATTGATTGATGATTGTTATAGAAATTATCAGTCAAATAAAAAGGAATGATTGATTATTGTTGATTGTTGAACCATATTTCAACATTTATTCTGATGTTAACCAATGGATGGTATGGGTTGGGTAATTGGCATTACCTGGACTTGAAATCAATCGATTTTTAAATATGGCTTTTATCGACTATAAACAAACAGTATTGAAGTTATGAATATATTTTTAACGAAAATAGGTTTTGAAAGTTATTTTAAAGGGGAATGAATGTTAATGATTTATTTAGTAAAGTTTATAAGTAATTATGAAATTGTGTTATAAAGCAGATTCTTATGTTGATAAGAATTATAAACAAATGAGCAAGTAATAACCTAGTGGTTAAGTACTTGATTAATCACGTCAAGTGAACAATTAAATGAAGTTATTTATATTAATTATATTTTAATTAATTTAGAATGGAAATTAACTAGAATGGGTTAGAGGAGTAATCATGTTTTGAATTGACCAAGTCAATCGTGTTAACTAAGTTGGGTTTTATAATTAGTTTGTTAATGAACTAAATATATTCATTTAACAAATGGTTGTTTGAATTCTAAGAAGATTTTAAAGAGATTTTTATTATTTGTCTTTGTAAATAAAACTTATTTTACAGTAATAAATGTAAAGGTAAATTATTTGTTTAAGTTTAATTAATTACTTCTTAAATGAGATATATTTAAGTAAGTAATTGTTTTGGAGATATAAAGGGGTTTAGGTTAAACCTGAGATGTATAAACATAGTTATAAAGGAAATGTGAGATTAAAGCGTTGTTTTGAATTGGGAATACTTGGGAATGAAATTAAGTTAAGGGATTTGAAAAGGGGTTTTTTCAGAAAGAAAGGAGATTGGAAAAGAGATTGAAATCGAGTTTGGTAAACAAAGTTGAAAATAGGATTTGTAATAATAATTCAGTTTGTAAAACGAAGTTATTTGAATAAGTCGAGAGTTAATTAAAAGGAGGTTTAGTGAACAATTATTTAATTAACGAATTAAGAGATATTAATTATAATTGGAAAGAGAAGTTTCCAAAGGATAAGGAGAACTATAAAGATATTTTATCTAGTGCGATGTGTTTGATGTAAGATTTAATATCAGTTCTTGAATTACAACACGTATTCATCTGAAGATAAGAACGTTGTTGATCAAGGTCTGAGAGGTAATTAAAATACCCCAACTTGAACGACTTCGGGACTATCCAAAGATAATGCTAGTTGGAAATAGCGGGAGTGTATGTTAAAGTTTCCAAAGTAACAGGAATGATATGAGATGATATTTTACCTAGTAACGGAAGTAAAAGGAGATTGGGCGATACATTTTAAAAGCCAAGTGATGCAGAGTACCAGAACAGTGTATCTATTTTTGTGATTTTATGGATGTTTATTTGATTGTTAAACAACCGACTACCAAATTTGACCTACGATTGTTGGTTGGAAAGACAGGGATCGAATGTATATTCGAAAACCATTCCAACCAACAAATACGAAATATATAGAAGATATCGGGCGACAATCGAGATGGAGCATGTGGAGACCATAGATCTTCGTAAAGCGGAAGAACCACTTACAATCTCTGATTCGACCCGGAGATATACTGGGGTTCTGTCGTGATTGGGATCTGTGGATTGCAAGGACTATCGCTACTAATCCATGGGGTGATTCCTATATTTGATGCAGTAAGAGAGTATCTTCGGTTCATCCTGTTCCTGAATGACTTGTATGGACGAATGTCTGACTGAGTATTTCCTAAAACCACGTACGTTGATTTTTACAAATATATCGAGCGGTGGCAAAGAGGGGCATTTCTTTTATACACAGAGTATATTTGTGGACGTCAATTAGTGACTTGATGGATTTGGCAATGTGGCATTCAAAGTGAATGGTGGCCAGGTGTTCAAAAGATTATAACCTCAAGCCTCAACAACCAGGAAATGACAAAAAATCGGGCAGGCAGCATGGATATGTGGGTCGCTCTCATTAGGGTGTATAATCACCTATCTAGAGAAAATCCATTTCATTCTTAAATCTATTTCGATGCTGTCCCTTTTTAGGAAACGGTGGTTTGAGTCCAACCGTTGGTGATATACATTCGATACACTCAAGCGAAATGGGTGGTCGATCATGTGAGGGCCGGGTTGCTAGACGTTCTTGTTGAACCCAGTGTATTCGCCTCTAGAGATACACTATCAGTAGTTGGTCCCATACCTTGTCATAGTTGGAATCCAATCTCCAATAAGTGCCCACGGTTTTAATTTGTATACTATATAGTGGAGCGTGAGATGCAAGCGTTCCACTAGATTAATATTTACTTGTATTCAAACACTATTATAATATTAGAAAAGATATTGATTTCAAAACTATTTTTTGGTTATCATAAGGTAAAAACTGTCCGTGTTTATGTGTGGATTTGGTCTTACGATTATCCTTTTCTTTCGAAAGGATTTGACTTTAAAATCAAGTTGTGTGATACCCTTAATGCTGTGCGGGTTTTTCTCACTCTGGTTCACCAGACAGACCCGGTGTTTTGTAAATGCTCGAGTTAGCCAGAGGTATACAGGTTCAGGTTATCATGTACTGCGAAGTCCAAAGACGAGATGGAGATGTTCAGACGAATGGTATCTAGTATGTATTCCGCTATGTGATTATATATGAGGACATAATATTATAATTGTTCAGAGATGTGATGTACTCTGACATTGTAAGTATTTTTCAAAGCTCTCAATAAAGATTTATTTCTGTACTATATTTTGTTCCGCTGCGATGTGGGACTCTATGTTGTGTTGATACTTCCTCTTCTTTTATTCTAACTTTCTTTCTTTCTTATCTCACCATCTAATTTTTTTCTATAAATGTTCCAATGTTTTCGGTGCTTGGAAGGTCGGCAAAAGTCATGGTAAGTGTATTTATATCAATTTTCGGGGCCGGAAAACCCTGGATCGTTATAGGTAGTCTCGGGAGGAAACCAATTCCGTGTTATACGGCGTGGTCCCTTGATTTACTTTATTTTTAAAGCAAAGTTTTAAATAATTTTTTTAGTTCTCATGCTAGTCACATGAATGACCTAGAGTTTATTGTTTTAACCTAAACTCTGGGTGCCCCTATATTCCACACGGGAAGCTAGTAGTTTTGGTTTTGTAGATTTATATTCACAGGATCCTGGTTTACAGCTGGAATGATGTTCGGAAATCTCTGTGTTTGTATATCTCTTTCAGTTATGTTTTTTATTATTTTCCACAACATTGTAATTTGTAAATTTATGATATTTATCAAATGTATATTATTTATTCATACTCTGTATATTCTTTTACTCTGATGTAAATTGTTGTAATAAGCAATGAAATGTTCTTCTGTTTGTGTTCTGATTTGTCGTGTTCTCAACTCAATCCGGGCTTTCCCGTAAGGGCGAGTTTGGGACGTTTCATTTTGGTATCAGAGCTTTGGTTTATAGAGCTAGAGAACAAGACACATTAGAACCAAACAAAAGAATTCTTCAGAGATTGGATTAGCAATATCAAATGAGAATGACTCATTAGAGATGGGATCAGTAGTATCCTAGAACGAGTGTGAAGAGTAGTGTTTTTAAAATAAAAAATGCAAACAAATTTTGTTTTGAAAATTTAAACCATTTCATACATATTTGAATATTTATTTGATATTGAATTTAGACAATCGAGTATATAAAGATTTTGCATATATGCCTTGCAAACGTATATTCGAAGTTTTAATATACTAGATAGATATAGAATAACACTCTAGTCTCCCGGAGATGGTTCTGATGATCGCTATAGCATCATCAACATTTATGTTCGAGTTTCGAAAGTGGGATTTCTATATATTTCCAATTGACTGGTGTGAGAACCAAAACTAGATATGGTCTATTGTTGTGACTTGGCATCAAAAATGTATTTATATAAATATATATATAAATGTTATGTGTTTGAGACGATAATCAACTAATTGATTGTGTTGTTTGATTAATTTAAAACTTTGAACCACTAAGCCAAATTTAGTCAAATTTGAACTGAATTGCAAGTTATTTGGAAAATTTGCACGCATGTACATAAATATGTGTGAACAGGTAATTGCAAGGAGGCAAGAGAAGAGGAATAAAATTGTATGCCCGACAAATAGGTACATGTTTACAAATTTATTGGGCTTGGATGATTTTATAAGCCGATTGGCTTTTTCTTTCTTGTTTTGGATGGTGAGGGCCCTACGTGGAAGGTTGCGGTTTTAAATGTCTCCCCGTACAAAGGAGGATATGGTGAAATTTTTCAAAAATTTATGGTGTTAGCCAAATTTTTGAAGAAATGGAAAATTTTTAGAAATTGAAAAGTTGAGGAATGAAAGCCAAACTGAAAGTTGAGTTGATTAGAAAAACAACTTTCAGCTCCGTCCCTTTTCTAGGACGAAAAGATTTTAAGTAGGGGAGATTGTAATAACCAAGAAAATCAGAATCGATTAAATTTTTTTATTTTGGCAATTTTAATGAATTTTGGATATTTAAATTGATTTATTTTAAATAATATCGACTCGAAATTTATTTTGAATAGAATTAGAACGTATATTTTTATTTAAATCGAAATTAGAATATAAATATTTATTTTAATTATAAAAGGAATTGAAAATGGCGCGGTAGTTTGAAAATTCGATTTCAAATTTCAAATGAATTACAGGATTCAAAATAAAACGGATTTTGGTAAAACTAGAAATATTTGAATCTGTTTGAAAATATCTTTCCAACGAAAGTGAAAAATCCAAATTTCATAGCGGGAATAAAAAGTTATATCTAGTTGCAAATTCAGAACAGTCGTTATGGAAATATAGCCCTTAAAAATAGCCATTTTGCAAACGACCTTCGTTTTCGAGGAGACTGCTTTTGTTGGATCCCGAATGTCAAATTATTGGTTGATTTCAATTTTCATAATTTTTAGAATGAATATGTGAGCGTGGTGAATTTAAATGTGTTTGGTCAATTCAATTTGAATTTAATTCACAGGAAAATGACCATTTTCAAACAGTCTCCAAATTCGACAAAATTAGTTTTCTTAGGACCGTATCGTCAAAACAAAGCCAGATTTATTTTTCTGGAATTTTTGGAGTCCGTATGTGGCCCTAGAAAATTAAAATGTGTGTTTGAATTTAAAATATAATGATTTAAATTTTAAATTTAGCGGAAACTGATAGTAACCGTCGAATCAGCTTACTGAACATTTCCTATTGTGTTTGAAATGGGAATAATTAGCTAGGCGCAACAGTCGTTGGGTCCGATTTAGTGTTCGATTTAAAAAGAAACTTTTTGGAGAGAAAAATTAAAATAAAATCTATTTATACTATAATTCCCACTAATCTTTAATGATTACTAATTAGTCCAACTGTAAAATACCCAAATTGCCCATATTTATCAAGGTCATTTAATTATTCTAACCTTTGGCCCGACCTTGAATTGTTCAAACTAATCTTTAATTATTCTAACTTTGTAATGCTATAAAATTGATTAAAAATATTATTTTATTGTAGTATTTTAAATTATTTGAAACTACACACGAATGACAATATATTAAAAAAAATACACGTATTATTACAAATTCGGAATAATTATTCTAACTAATCAAGCACATGCAAATATTAAATACAGAAATAAATATTGAACAAAAAAGTCAAAAAGGTTTGATATAATTGATTAAAAATATTATTTTATTTTAGTTTTTTAAATTATTTGAAACTACATACGAATGACAATATATTAAAAAAAATTACATGTATTGTTACAAATTAGGAATAATTATTCTAACTAATCAAGCACATGCAAATATTAAATATATAAATAAATATTCGACAAAAAAGTCTAAAAGGTTTGATATAATTGATTAAAAATATTATTTTATTGTAGTTTTTTAAATTATTTGAAACTACATACGAATGACAATATATTAAAAAAATTACATGTATTGTTACAAATTAGGAATAATTATTAAAAAAATTACATGTATTTTTACAAATTAGGAAAAATTACATGTATTTGGTTCGACCAAGTAATGTAATTAATAAAAAATTTTATTACTCTTTACTTGATTTCTTATCACATGTATAATTAATAATTTTGTCTATTCAAATGTTTCCGAAAATGCTTTATTTACATAATATACGTAAACTATTATTTCAGAAATGGCATAAATTACAATAAATATTTCTGGAAATATTATGTAAAAATAGCAAACATAATAACGCTTTCAATAATATACGTGATATGAAGAAATGCTTTTTAGTTCTTTTTACAATTGGATATTATACATAATATACGTAAATTTACTAATCTTTTTAAGTTCTGGAAATAACATAAATAATATACGTAAATTTACTAATTTTTTTAGTTCTGGAAATAACAGACATAATATACGTAAATTTAGTAATCTTAAATTCACTAATCTTTTTTAGAAATGTATATTTTTTGTAAATATATTATACATAACAACGTTTTTAGTAATATTTCTGGAAATGCTTTACAAAATATGACGATAATAATTTTATTTATTGCTCTTTACCTGATTTCTTATCACATGTATAATTAATAATTTTGTCTATTCAAATATTTATAGAAATGCTTTATTTACATAATATATGTAAACTATTATTTACAAAATGGCGTAAATTACAATAAATATTTCTGGAAATATTTTGTAAAAATATCATACATAATAACGGTTTCAATAATACACATGATATGACGAAATGCTTTTTAGTTCTTTTTACAAATGTATATTATACGCAATATACGTAAATTTAATAATCTTTTTAAGTTCTGGAAATAACATACATAATATACGTAAATTTACTAATCCTTTTTAGTTCTGTAAATAACATACATAATAACATACAAAATATACGTAAATTTACTAATCATAAATTCACTAATCTTTTTTACAAATGTATATTATTTGTAAAAATAACATACATAATAACGTTTTCATTAATATTTATGGAAATGTTTTACATAATATGACGAAAAACTTTATTAGTATATGGAATTGCTTTACATAATATACGTAAATTTAAGATTTCTTACTAAATATGATGATGTTATATAATACATAATATTCTGGAAACGCTGATATGACGAAAAACTTTCTTATCACATACATAATATTTCTGGAAATGCTTTACATAATATACATAAATTTAATATTTCTTACTAAATATGATGATGTTTGTAACAACCCGAAAATTCTGAACCAATTTATAATGTTTATTTTAGAACTTTTAATGGATTTTGAATATTTAAAATAATTTATTTTAAATAATAATGACTAAAAATTTATTTGAATCAAAGTTAGAACGAATAATTTTAATTTAATTATAAAAGGAGTTAGAATTAGTGCGGTAGTTTCAAAATTTGAATTTGAACTTTGACTGACTATACAGGGTGCAAAATAAATCGGATTTTAGTGAAACCAAAAATATCTAAATCTATTTAAAAATATCTTTCTAACGAATCCGAATAATCGAAATTTCATTGCGGGAATCAAAAGTTATGGCCAGCTGAAAATTCAGGATCGTCGCTATAGAATTTATATATATATTAATATTAAAAATAGTCACTTTTCAAATGACCTCCGTTTTTGACAAAACCACTTTTTTTGGATCCGGAAGGTCAAATTATTGCTAGGTTTCAATTTTAATAAATTTTGGAATTAATATGTGAGCGTGGCAAAGGAAAATGTGTTTTGTCAGTTTCAGTTAAATTGGATCGACCAGAAAATGGCCATTTATCAAACGGTTTCGGAATTCGACGAAATTAGACTAGTTAGGACCGTATCACCACAACATAGCTAGAAATAACTTTTCTATAATTGGATCGACTCGCTTATTTTGTTGACTTGATTAGTAGGGTGTTTAGGGAGTCCCTTAATAAGTTTATAGCAGTCTTCATGGACGATATCTTGATTTTCTCAAAGAACGAGGAAGAACATGCTTTGCATTCAAGAGAAGTCATGGATACACATCGAGCACATCAACTTAAGATGCAGTTCTCCAAAATGTCATTTTTGGAGAGAAGAAGTAAGGTTTCTAGGACATGTGGTGTCCAAAAAAGGGATAGCAGTAGATCCCACAAAAGTAGTTGCGGTGCAAGACTGGAAGGTCCCAAGGAATGCAACAGAAGTAAGAAGCTTTCTTGGACTAGCGGGCTAATATAGGAAGTTCATTAAGAACTCTGCGAAGGTAGTAGCCCCACTTACTGGATTAACAAAGAAGAATCTAACCTTTTCTCGGGATATTGATGTCGCTTTCCAACGTTCGAAGAGGGCTCTTACAACAGCCCCAGTTTTGACGTTTACCTTACGGTAGTAAAAGGTTTACGGTATACACGGATGCATGCGGCGCGGGACTAGGCGCCATTTTGATGTTAAAAGGAAGGGTAAGGTCGTAGCGGATGCCTTAAGAAGAAAAAGGTTGACTTCGAGTCCTCTTTATGTGAAAAGGAAAAGTTCAGAATACATATCAACCCTTGATTTCTAAACCCTTCGGTTAAGTTAGTAGTTGGCATTGCTAGGTGTAATACCTACGCTTTCGGATCAAATGGGGATTTCACAAAGAAAAGATTCTCAGATAGTTAACGAAATGGATAAGTTAAGAAAGTCAGAGCACAATGGAGTGAAGCTCAAGAAGTTGCGACTTAGAAGACTGAAGACTAGATGTAACAACCCGTATTTTCAATAACCTGTTATAACATAAATCAAGGCAGAATTTAATTATAAAACCTGAATCAGGATAAACGGGTTGCGCCATTGCGTTCGACTCGGAAAAATACGCGAAATAGAGTCCGAAATTTCGTAAATCGGAGTTCGTATGACCGAGATATGGCCTCGCAAAGTTTCACAAAAATTCAAATCCGAAAACAGATTTGAAATTCAGCCCAATTAAGACACCACTCCATTTTTAGGCCTGGTTAAGACACCACTCCATTTTTTAGACTTGACTTCTTCCCCAAGACATGCTTTGGATGGCTAGGATTGGTTCTAGGGTTTTTCCTATGGCTAAAACTATCCTAGTCTTCTATAAAAAGACCCCTAACCCTCTCCTAAAACCCTCATTATTCATTCTAGTAACTAAACTATGGCAAAATCAATCCTCTCATGGCCTCCACTCTCTTCATAAAATTCCTAAATAAATTTCTAAGTGATTTTAAATCCATACAAGTGTTTTCAAACTTGTATGAGCATCATTAGCTTGCATTCAAGTCAAGTCTCTATATTTGCGTCATAAAGAAAGAGTTTTGATCATTTTGGCTCAAGGGTTTTTATGTTAGAGCTTGCATTCTGGGTCTATTTGATTGCATAAGGGCTTTGTCATATCTTTTGTGCCTTCATAGCAATGTAAGCCCTTTCCCTACTCTTAGATATTAACTATGAAGTTAAATGTTCATGTTGCAAGTTTGGGTTTGATCATTGAGTATGATACATGCTATCATGTCATGCAAGTATATGAAGTCATTATCTTGATCTTGTGAGCTAAAAGCTACAACCTTTTTGTTGAAATGTTGCATTAGGCAACATGAGAACCCTCATAACCTTTATGTCAACTTGCATATGAAGTCATAACCCTTATATGATGATATATGCGAGTTACTAGTCATCATTCCATATCTTTTGTGACCATGATTCGCTTATGTGCCAAGTTTGGGTTTATGCATGTTTTGAGGCTTAAGAATGTAACATGCAAGTTAATGAACACATTTTTGCCTCATTTGCCACCATGATTAACTTGTGGCTTAATATCCATTTTTGTCATGCCTTTGCCAAGTCTCTTCTTTTAATCCATTACGTTGTTGCGAACGTATATGCGAGTTTAAAAGCGTTGGGTTATGTTATGGGTAATTTCTAGTGACATGAAAATATAACTTGAAAATATGACTTGAAATATAACATGGAAGTTGACATGTAAGTATGCATAAAAACATAAGCTTGGGAATTTACCTATTAAGTTAGGTCTACCCTTTGGGAATTTACCTGTTAAGTTAGGTCTACCCAAATGCTTGAAAACTTGTAACATGTTTTGGAAACACGATGGACATGACACTTAGATAATATAAGTGTGGCCAACTCGAGGTTGGGTTGAGTTTGCAACGTAAAACTACCCGGAACCGACCGGCCTAACTAGTATTTGCAAACAATAGGACCCAATGTGAGAAGTTGGTCATGTTGTGCTTGAACCCGAGGTTAGACCAAGTTGTGGTGTAAAGCTACCTGGAACCGACCGGTTTAACTAGTAACCACAACAAAGTCTAATGTGAGAGGTTGAGGTGCATTAAGTAATTAATGCCACATGATAGGGTTAAGTTAATTTGATTAATGACTCTTAATCAAATATGACATGGACAAATGGGTTAAGTAATTTGATTAGGCTAATGATACTTAACAAAACATGACAAGGTTGGGTAGGTTAAGTAATTTGATTTGCCTAATGACACTTAACCATTTTTATATGACTAGTGGATGGGGTTAAGTTAACCAACACTTAATCAATCCAACCCGATAACTTGGTAAGGTTAAGTAAGTTTTCTTAAGGACGCTTAACCGAAAAATACGGTTAACGAATGGGGTTAAGATTAGACTCAACTAGTCTAAACATGGAAATCGGATGGGGTTAAGTTAGCCTAGACTTAATTAATCCCACTTGGTAGTTTAATGGGGTTAAGTTAAACACTTAACTAATCTAAACATGATGAATTGATGTGGTTAAGTGACCTATACTTATCCAATCTAACTCGTTAATTTATTGTGGTTAAGTTAACCAATACTTAACCAATATAACGTGAAAACATGATAAGGCTAAGTCACGAATCGCTTGAATACACTTGACCGATTTGACTAAGTAAATTGATAGGGTCAAGTTAATATATACTTGACCAATCTAGAATGATAATTGGACGAGGTTAAGTCGTGAATTTCTTAATATACTTAACCAACTTGAGCATGGTTTGTAGGGTTAAGTCTTGGACTTGGATACTTAGCCAATTTTGACATGATTTGTAGACGGGTTAAGTCATGAACTTAAGTGACACTTAATCCATTATGTAAACCCTAGTTCTGAGGATTAGGTGGATAACCGTAGTTAACAAGGATAACGGGAATAAGGCTAAGTGGTAAACCTTAGTTGAGGAATAACTAAGTAATGATTCTTAGTCAAGGAAATTTAGACCAGTTCATAGATAGATGAGTAACCTGATACGGTAGGTCGTCGTTTAACTATACGAGTAGGAGCAAGTATCTGATTTAGATAAAGGCTCCAGCGAACTGGGTAACGAAGCAGCGGCTTCGGGGAACGTGAGGATATTCTTGGTATCCCTCTGTGAGCTGCCAGGTGATTATACTAGGCTCATGAGAGGTTAAGGTCTGCGTTAGAAGAACCAAGAGTATGCCTTGGTTGCTATACGAGCGACCTAAAGACGGGGATGGATAAGGGATAGCCGACGATACACGGTCGTACCCTAGATAGCATTTTCGTTAGATTACCTACCATCTTTGGTCAAGCGTGTACGTACGGAAAGGCAGAGAACACCCAATAGACCATAATTGCTATCTAATTATGGTTGCGGTAAGGCTTGGATGTGGGTTGGCCAGTGTTGTGTTCTCATACAGGATTTATCCTGTCTTGTCTTTCGCTAGTTCAGGGAGGGGTCGCGTGGGACCATAGCCACGTATAGAAAAACAGACCTTAGCATCTGCATCGGCAGATAAATCGAAAGCTCCCGACCGAGTCCTTTATTTCTTGATCTGCCCTGTGACAGGACTCGGATGGCACGATGTGATACATGTGCATACAGTCATGGAAAAACGATTCACGATGAATGCATGGGAAAAAAGGCGCGGTTGACGGTTAGCGTAAATCCTAGTGGCCCTGGGTGGTTGAACCAAAACCGAGATACGGAAACGTGTAATAGGTAAGCGTAATCCCTAGTAGCCCTAGGTAGCATAAGTCCTAGTTGTATAAACGATAATTCATGTTGGAAGACCCTAGCTAGGTTTAGGGTAACAGTCCAAACCGATCTTAAGGATCATGGAACTATGTTAAAGTAGTATAGAATCTCATGAGAAAGCCCGTATGGTCTACGGCAAGGGACTGAACATTTACATGGAATAAAACATACGAGTTGAGTAACCTATATATGCGATATATTAGGTTGACATGGACCATTACACGGCTTTTGAGTAAGGGTCATTCATGGTTAACACATGATACGGTGGGGATACTAGTACGGTAGGTGCAGAGCGGATGTACAGGATAGATACCATGGGACGTTATACGTGATAGATATCTTGGGGATATTATACTTGATAGAAACCTGACGGAGGGATACCTTGTTTTATCTTGACATTGTAATTTATCGTGACACCTTAGTTTATCTAAGTTCAGTAGTTCATCATGTTATTTTGATTTAGCTTATCTATCTTGTTATCATGCTTATGTTCATCTCAGTTTCTCATGTTAGTTAACTTTACTAGTTTTTATACTAATAGTAGATAGGGCTTACTCAGTCTTTTTGACTGACCCGTTTTGTTTCGCCTCTTTTCTTCCGTTTTCCCCCAGGTTACAGGGAGGAAATACTGTTGTTTAGTTCGGACTTCTTCTGCTTGAAGGTCATCATGAATGGCTTGGACTTTTCTTGGCTATGGCTACTTTACTGTTTTACTTGGGGAATAATTTATGAAAAAGTCTTTATGCTTCTTTGCTATTGCAAGACAGGTTTTGATGTACTCTGATGTAAAAGGCTTTAGACCTTAATTATTGATGTTTATGAATGTTCGATTTTACTTCTGCTATTTTATATGTTCTGTCTTGTGATATTTCTGTGCATGTTTACCAATAATGCCCCTCTAAAGCTAGTGCATTCCCTTGCGAGTGACCCTAGCGGAGGCGGGGTGTTACATTTCGTATCAGAGCAGAAGGTTACCAGACTGGGCAAAAGTTTTTAAAGACCTACTGAAAACTATTTGAAAAAAAAACCGTTTACAAAGAAGCATTTTTCAAGAAAATTTTCTTTTAAAAGAAAAAAGGCTATTCCCCAAAGGCCATTAGCACTATCCTTGTTTCCTTAATTGAGTCTCTTTTCCTTTCTTTCCTCCATCTGTAGTCACAGTAGTTTTAACTGCGACTAGTCTTTTCTACCTACGAAAGTGCTTTCCATACGATGGAGGTGGTTCTCGAGAGACCAGTGGCCGCGTTATAAGAAAGGATCGTGAGAAAGAAGGATAAAGGATACGAGCTTAAGGATGAGCAACTCGTTGGTTTGGCTTGGTCCTCAAAGGAGGGAGAAAGATGAACAATGAAACCCATGACGAGAGAGTACCTTTGGCATGGTAAAACGGGGCGGATAGTTAAGTATTATAGGACAAGGACAAGATCATTGGGAGGGTAATAGTATGCTCTCATTTCTAGGGTACCTCGGAAGGAGGATAACGATCTTGTTAAAGGTTTAGCTCTTCTTCTCAATCATCCCGTTAGGACTCCGTTTTTCGTATCATTTAAGTCTGCTTCGATAGTTGAGTCTCTGCACCTTAAGTACTAGCGTAATAGAGGATCCCATTTTTGTCTCAAAGTCCTATTGGAGAATCAGTCCATTTATACATGACCTGTTTGGATTTGAGGATGTTTATGCCAAGTGTTGAGTTTGGAAATAATGCTTGTGTTAATAAGCTATGGATGGATTCTAGGGATGAAGTGGTTATCCAGTAGGGGGTGCCACTCTCGGTTTTGATAGGAGGGTAGTTAGACCTTTTGACTAGCCTTGGTAATGCCCTCGAAGTACCGAGTAACCTTTTTGAGGTTCTGTCATGACTAGTTACTTAGAATCCCTTGATGCCTTTATTGGAAATTTGAAGCCCGATCGAGTAGGGTTCGCCAATAAGACGGATGGTTTACTTCATTTATGCATGGGGTATAGAGATCACCCTAGTAAGTGCGCATGAAAACCTGGTTGGCATCTGTTTACTTTCAAGAGAAAGTTCTTCTACGCGGAATACCTTGTGGTACGAGGTCTGAGATCCACTAGTGAATTTTGGAAAGCTTGCATGAGATCATGAGTACGCAGTCATGTTTGCATCAAGTATTCTAAGAAAAGGATAAGTGCAAGTGGAACGAGAGGCGACAAAGAAATAAGTTCCAGCTCAAGTTATGGAAACAGGAAATAAGAAGCTACGAAATCGCGAAGTTAAAAGATGGTCAAGGCACAATGGAATTAAGCTCGAGAAATACGACTTTGATGGTCAAAGACTAGATACACGCATGATATCTCTTTTTGGGAGTATATCCTTGATCCTTGTTTTCTGTAGAGCTTACTTGTAGGCTATCTTTTGTGGACTTCCTCTCGGTCCTATTTTCTGTTACAAACCCCGTAAGGAGTTTGTCTTGTTTATCTTCTCGACCCTGTTTCAGGGAATTCTAGGTAGAACCCTATAGATGTAAACATGTATTTGAAACATGTTATGATTGATATGGTTGCAAGTGGTTGCTCGTGGATGCGCGAATACACATTAGATACTAGCTCGACTCGGTCACATTTCATATTGCATATGCACGAGTATTTATACTTGTTTATGGATGAAATCGAATGTATTATCATGCGGTTGTTGCATATGAATGAATGATTGTGCATGCATATAGTATCTATATGACTAGGACTATTTGCATACATGTTGGATTCATGGCACTATACATATTTTGCATTAGAAAGATTATTCAGGCCTGATCATTAGCATTAGCTAAGGAACATGTACACACACGTTTTGCATATATTCATACAGCATTAGAAATCATCTAAGGACAATGGTTGCTTGTGGATGATGTTTTGAGTAGATGGATGATGGATGGTAGGATATGTTCTTCCTAACTTGGAGATTTCGGGGACGAAATCCTAAAAGGTGGGGAGAATGTACCGTATTTTCAATAACCTGTTATAACATAAATCAAGGCAGAATTTAATTATAAAACCTGAATCAGGATAAACGGGTTGCGCCATTGCGTTCGTCTCGGAAAAATAAGCGAAAAAGAGTCCGAAATTTCGTAAATCGGAGTTCGTATGACCGAGATATGGCCTCGCAAAGTTCCACGAAAATTCAAATCTGAAAACAGATTTGAAATTCAGCCCAATTAAGACACCACTCCATTTTTAGGCCTGGTTAAGACACCACTCCATTTTTTAGACTTGACTTCTTCCCCAAGACATGCTTTGGATGGCTAGGATTGGTTCTAGGGTTTATCCTATGGCTAAAACTATCCAATCTTCTATAAAAAGACACCTAACCCTCTCCTAAAACCCTCATTATTCATTCTGGTAACTAAACTATGGCAAAATCAATCCTCTCATGGCCTCCACTCTCTTCATAAAATTCCTAAATAAATTTCTAAGTTATTTTCCATCCATACAAGTGTTTTCAAACTTGTATGAGCATCATTAGCTTGCATTCAAGTAAAGTCTCTATGTTTGCGTCATAAAGAAAGAGTTTTGATCATTTTGGCTCAAGGGTTTTTATGTTAGAGCTTGCATTTTGGGTCTATTTGATTGCATAAGGGCTTTGTCATATCTTTTGTGCCTTCATAGCAATGTAAGCCCTTTCCCTACTCTTAGATATTAACTATGAAGTTAAATGTTCATGTTGCAAGTTTGGGTTTGATCATTGAGTATGATACATGCTATCATGTCATGCAAGTTTATGAAGTCATTATCTTGATCTTGTGAGCTAAAAGCTACAACCTTTATGTTGAAATGTTGCATTAGGCAACATGAGAACCCTCATAACCTTTATGTCAACTTGCATATGAAGTCATAACCCTTATATGATGATATATGCGAGTTACTAGTCATCATTCCATATCTTTTGTGACCATGATTCGCTTATGTGCCAAGTTTGGGTTTATGCATATTTTGAGGCTTAAGAATGTAACATGCAAGTTAATGAACACATTTGTGCCTCATTTGCCACCATGATTAACTTGTGGCTTAATATCCATTTTTGTCATGCCTTTGCCAAGTCTCTTCTTTTAATCCATTACGTTGTCGCGAACGTATATGCGAGTTTAAAAGCGTTGGGTTATGTTATGGGTAATTTCTAGTGACATGAAAATATAACTTGAAAATATGACTTGAAATATAACATGGAAGTTGACATGTAAGTATGCATAAAA
Source organism: Allium sativum (assembly GCA_030737875.1). Classification (NCBI taxonomy): domain Eukaryota; kingdom Viridiplantae; phylum Streptophyta; class Magnoliopsida; order Asparagales; family Amaryllidaceae; genus Allium; species Allium sativum. The sequence continues at coordinate 413,295,133 of CM060923.1, read as the reverse complement.
ACATAAGCTTGGGAATTTACCTATTAAGTTTGGTCTACCCTTTGGGAATTTACCTATTAAGTTAGGTCTACCCAAATGCTTGAAAACTTGTAACATGTTTTGGAAACACGATGGACATGACACTTAGATAATATAAGTGTGGCCAACTCGAGGTTGGGTTGAGTTTGCAACGTAAAACTACCCGGGACCGACCGGCCTAACTAGTAGTTGCAAACAATAGGACCCAATGTGAGAAGTTGGTCATGTTGTGCTTGAACTCGAGGTTAGACCAAGTTGTGGTGTAAAGCTACCCGGAACCGACCGGCTTAACTAGTAACCACAACAAATCTAATGTGAGAGGTTGAGGTACATTAAGTAATTAATGCCACATGATATGGTTAAGTTAATTTGATTAATGACTCTTAATCAAATATGACATGGACAAATGAGTTAAGTAATTTGATTAGGCTAATGATACTTAACAAAACATGACAAGGTTGGGTAGGTTAAGTAATTTGATTTGCCTAATGACACTTTACCATTTTTATATGACTAGTGGATGGGGTTAAGTTAACCAACACTTAATCAATCCAACGCGATAACTTGGTAAGCTTAAGTAAGTTTTCTTAATGACGCTTAACCGAAAAATACGGTTAACAAATGGGGTTAAGATTAGACTCAACTAGTCTAAACATGGAAATCGGATGGGGTTAAGTTAGCCTAGACTTAATTAATCCCACTTGGTAGTTTAATGGGGTTAAGTTAAACACTTAACTAATCTAAACATGATGAATTGATGTGGTTAAGTGACCTATACTTATCCAATCTAACTCGTTAATTTATTGTGGTTAAGTTAACCAATACTTAACCAATATAACGTGAAAACATGATAAGGCTAAGTCACGAATCGCTTGAATACACTTGACCGATTTGACTAAGTAAATTGATAGGGTCAAGTTAATATATACTTAACCAATCTAGAATGATAATTGGACGAGGTTAAGTCGTGAATTGCTTAATATACTTAACCAACTTGAGCATGGTTTGTAGGGTTAAGTCTTGGACTTGGATACTTAGCCAATTTTGACATGATTTGTAGACGGGTTAAGTCATGAACTTAAGTGACACTTAATCCATTATGTAAACCCTAGTTCTGAGGATTAGGTTGATAACCGTAGTTAACAAGGATAACGGGAATAAGGCTAAGTGGTAAACCTTAGTTGAGGAATAACTAAGTAATGATTCTTAGTCAAGGAAATTTAGACCAGTTCATAGATAGATGAGTAACCTGATACTGTAACACCCCGCCTCCGCTAGGGTCACTCGCAAAGGAATGCACTAGCTTTAGAGGGGCATTATTGGTAAACCTGCACAGAAATATCACAAGGCAGAACATATAAAATAGCGGAAGTAAAATCAAACTTTCATAACATGAATAAATAAGGTCTAAAGCCATTTACATCAGAGTACATCAAAACCTGTCTTGCAATAGTAAAGAAGCATAAAGACATTTTTATAAATTATTCCCCAGGTAAAGACAGTAAAGTAGCCATTAGACAAGAAAAGTCCAAGCCATCCATGATGACCTTCAAGCAGAAGAAGTCCGAACTAAACAACAGTATTTCCTCCCTGTAACCTGGGGGGGGGGGGGGGAAACGGAAGAAAAGAGGCGAAACAAAACGGGTCAGTCAAAAAGACTGAGTAAGCCCTATCTACTATTAGCATAAAAACTAGTAAAGTTAACTGACATGAGAAACTGAGATGAACATAAGCATGATAACAAGATAGATAAGCTAAATCAAAATAACAGGATGAACTACTGAACTCAGGTAAACTAAGGTGTCATGATAAATTACGATGTCAAGATAAAACAAGGCATCACATCGTCAGGTTTCTATCCAGTATAATATCCCAAGGTATCTATCCCGTATAACATCCCCCGGTTTCTATCATGTATATTTCTCCTGTTTCTAACATGTATATTTGCTCTGCACCTCTCGTACTAGTATCCCAACCCACGTCATGCGTTAACCATGAATGTCCCTTGCCCAATGTCATGTAATGGTCCATGCCAACCTAATATATAGCATAAGTAGGTTTTCCCAACTCGTATGTTTCTTTCCATGTATAAGTTCTGTCCTTTGCCGCAGGCCATACGGGCTTTCCCATGTAAACGTTTTATCCTTGAAGTTGTTTTGGACTGCAACCCTTGATCTAGTTATGATTCCTTACCATGAACTATCGCGCGTTCGCTTAGGATTTATGCCATGTAACACCCCGCCTCCGCTAGGGTCACTCGCAAAGGAATGCACTAGCTTTAGAGGGGCATTATTGGTAAACATGCACAGAAATATCACAAGACAGAACATATATATATTAATAGCGGAAGTAAAGTCAAACTTTCATAACATGAATAAATAAGGTCTAAAGCCTTTTACATCAGAGTACATCAAAACCTATCTTGCAATAGTAAAGAAGCATAAAGACTTTTTCATAAATTATTCCCCAAGTAAAACAGTAAAGTAGCCATAGCCAAGAGAAGTCCAAGCCATCCATGATGACCTTCAAGCAGAAGAAGTCCGAACTAAACAGCATTGTTTCCTCCCTGAAACCTGGGGGGGGGGGGGGGAAACGGAAGAAAAGAGGCGAAACAAAACGGGTCAGTCAAAAAGACTGAGTAACTCCTATCTACTTCCAGTATAAAAACAGGTAAAGGTAACGTGACATGCATAAACTGAAAGTAAACATAAGGATAACTACAAGATAGATAAACCAGAGTAGCCGGTTAAACTACTGCGGCAAGGTAAACTAAGGTATCATGAAAAATTACGGTGTTATGATAAGTCAAGGTATCACATCGTCAGATTTCTATCGAGTACATTATCCCAAGGTATCTACCCCGTCTAACATCCCACGGTATCTATTATGTATATTCTTCCTAGTTCTAACATGTATATTTGCTCTGCACCTCTCGTACTAGTATCCCTACCCGCGTCATGTGTTAACCATGAACGTCCCTTGCTCAAGGTTGTGTAATGGTCCATGTCAACCTAATATATCGCATATATAGGTTACTCAAATCATAGGTTTCTTTCCATGTATATAAGTTCAGTCCTTTGCCGTACCTCGTACGGGCTTTCTCATGTCGTATTATCCTTGGAATCGTTTGGACTGTCACCCTTGTTCTAGCTAGGCTCTTTCATATGAATCATCGTTTGAACTACTAGGACTTACGCCACCTAGCACCACTAGGGATTACGCTTACCTATTGCACGCTTTCGTATTTCGGTTTGGGTTAAACCACCTAGGCCACTAGGGATTACGCTAAACCTCGACCGCGCCCTTTTCCCACGCATTCATTGTGAATCGTTTTTCTATTACTGTATGCACATGTATCACATCGTGCCACCCGAGTCCTGTCACAGGGCAAACCAAGAAATACAGGACTCGGTCGGGAGCTTTAGATTTATCTGCCGATGGAGATACTAAGGTCTGCTTTTCTACACGTGGCTATGGTCCCATGAGACCCCTCCCTCAACTAGTGAAAGGCAACACAAGAGAAAATCTTGCATGAGAACTACACTCCTGCCAGCCCACATCCTACGGCCTACCTCACCCATAATTAGATAGCAAATCATGGTCTGTTGGGTGTTCCCTGCCTTTCCGTACGTACACGCTTGACTCAAGATGGTAGATGATCGACGAACTTGCTATCTCGGGCACCTTATGTATTCGTCGACTCACTGCTATCCACCCCAGTCTTTAGGTCGCTCGCATAGCAACCAAGGCATATTCTTGGTTCCTCTACCGCAGACCTCAACCTCTCGTGAGCCTAGTATAATGACCTGGCAGCTCACAGAGGGATCCCAAGAATATCCTCACGTTCCCCGAAGCCGCTGCTTCGTTACCCAGTTCGTTGGAGCCTTTATCTAAATCAGATAGCCTGCTCCTATACGCATACTTAAACGTTGACCTAACGTATCGAGTTACTAATTTATCTAAGAAATGGTCCAAATTTCCTTGACTAAGAATTATTACTTAGTTTCCCTTAACTAAGGTTTACCACTTAGCCTTATTTCCATAATCCTTGTTAACTATGGTTATTTACCTAATCCTCTGAATTAGGGTTTATCTAATGGGTTAAGTGTCACTTAAGTTCATAACTTAGCTCGTCTACAAACCATGTCAAAATTGGCTAAGTATCCAAGTCCAAGACTTAACCCTACAAACCATGTGTCAAGTTGGCTAAGTATATTAAGCAATCCATAACTTAACCTCGTCTAGTTATCATTTTAGATTGGTTAATTATATAAATTAACTTGACCTTGTCATCAAATTGGTCAAGCGTATTCAAGTGATTCGTGACCTAGCCTTATCATGTTTTCACGTTAGATTGGTTAAGTATAGATTAACTTAACCTCGTCAAATTAACGAGTTAGATTGGTTAAGTATAGGTCATTTAACCTCATCAAATCATCGTGTTAAATTATTTAAGTGTTTAACTTAACCCCATTAAATTACCAAGTTGGATTAATTAAGTCTAGGCTAACTTAACCCCATCCGATTACCATGTTTAGATTAGCTAAGCCTAATCTTAACCCCATCCAATAACTGTATTATACGGTTAAGTGTCATTAAGAAAATTTACTTAACCTTATCACGTTATCGTGTTGGATTGATTAAGTGTTGGTTAACTTAATCCCGTACACTAGTCGTATAAAAATGGTCAAGTGTCATTAGGCAAATCAAGTTACTTAACCTACCCAAGCTTATCATGTTTTGTTAAGTATCATTAGCCTAATCAAATTACTTAACCCATTTGTCCATATCATATTTGGTTAAGCCTCATTAATCAAATTAACTTAACCCTATTATGTGGCATTAATTTAATTAATGCACCCTCAACCTCTCACATTAGACCTTGTTGTGGTTACTAGTTAAGCCGGGCGGGTCCGGGTAGATTTACACCACAACTTAGTCTAACCTCGGGTCTTAAGCGCGACATGACCAACTTCTCACATTGGGTCCTATTGTTTGCAACTACTAGTTAGGCCGGTCGGTTCCGGGTAGTTTTACGTTGCAAACTCAACCCAACCTCGAGTTGGCCATACTTATATTATCTAAGTTCATCACGTTTCCAAAACATGTTACAAGTTTTCGAGCATTTGGGTAGACCTAACTTAATAGGTAAATTCCCAAAGGGTAGACCTAACTTAATAGGTAAATTCCCAAGCTCATGTTTTTATGCATACTTACATGTCATCTTCCATGTTATCTTTCAAGTCATATTTTCAAGTATAAACACATGTCATATTCAAGTTAAGATTTTGCGACATGTTCATGTTTATCTAACTACCCAAAATCGTGTTTTCCCAACGCAAGCAAAGCGAGTCAAAATAGTAAGGATACTATGTCACATATTGGTCTCAAAGCATGCATGATGCCAAAAAGGGCTTGGCTTCCACATGCATAACATCATAAAGGGATTGGCCATAAACATGCATAGTGTCATAAGGTATTTTGGCCACAAACATGCACATTATCAAAAAGGGTTTGGCCATAAACATGCACAACTTAAAAGAGGGGATTGGCCACGAGCATGCATAATCTCATAAAGGATTTGGCCACAAACTTGCATGTTAGCATAAGGGGTTTGGGTTCATAAACATGCATAAGCCCCAAAATCTTGTCTTAGCCAATGTTTCACAAGTAAAGTGGTTCCTAAAGGTTCATGCTAGCATTTCATGCATAAAGATCCCAACTTGCAAGATAAACTAGGATAAACATAACATGAGTGACATGATTAAGTTGCTACATCTTAGTCTAAGGTTATAGATCATAAAAAAAGGGACAAAGTTAGGTTCACATACATGCATACTTATGTTTTATCTCATTTTATCCCATGTCAACATTAAAAATACCGTTTTGATCCAAAAGTACTTGGAACTTACATAGGCAAGCCTTAGAAAAGGGGTCATGCATCATCTTGACGAAGAAAGGTGGCTCCTTTGAAGAAGAACCTTCATGAAACTCGCATAGCAATATTGATTTGGCCTCTATTTGGTGTAGCAAGCTTGCACCTTTTGATTTGAACCCGATTTGAATGCATAGGCTCTAGGGATTGGAGATGGAGGCCATGATCAAAATTGATTTTGGCAGCACTTAGTTGCTAGGTTTGATTTTTAGGGATTTAGGTTAGGTTTAGGGTCTTTTTATAGAGATTAGGAGTGTTTTAAGCCCTTAGATTAACCCTAGGATAGATTAGGACCATCAGATCTCGGAAGCTTCCAGAACCATCCCAAGAACAAGACCAGGTGAGACAAGCAGGTGCGCCAGGCAGCTTGCCCCGGCCACCCCCTGTCGAAAGGCAAGTCGACAGGGCTGTCGACTTGGTCTGGGCCCAAGTCGACAGGCCTGTCGACAGCACTGTCGACATGGCCTAGGCGGGGAAACTTCCCGTCTAGCCCCAGATCTGATTTCCACAACTGTTTCCGAAATTCAAATTCCCAGAAATCTTCTTTGGGCCTTTAACGGGTCATACGGACTCCGATTCTCGAAAACTCGGACTCTATTTCGCGTATTTTTCCGAGACGAACGCAATGGCATAGCCCGTTTTAGTTGAGTTAGAATTTAAAATTAAATTTTGCCTTGATTCTCGTTTTAACATGTTATCGAAATACGAGTTGTTACATTCTCCCCACCTTTTAGGATTTCGTCCCCGAAATCTCAAAGTTAGGAAGAACATATCCTTCCATCCATCATCCATCTACTCAAACCATCATCCACAAGCAAACATTGTCCTTAAACGACTCCTAATGCTTTATGAATGTATGCAAAACGTGTGTGTACATGTCCCTTAGCTAATGCTAATGATCAGGCCTGAATAATCTTTCTAATGCAAAATATGTATAGTGCCATGAATCCAACATGTATGCAAATAGTCCTAGTCATATAGATACTATATGCGTGCACAAACATTCATCCATATGCAACGTCCACATGGTAACACATTCAATTTCATCCATAAATAAGTATAAATACTCGTGCATATGCAATATGAAATGTGACCGAGTCGAGCTAATATCTAATGTAAATTCGCGCATCCACGAGCAACCACTTGCAACCATTTGCAACCATATCAACCATAACATGTTTCAAATACATGTTTACATCCATAGGGTTCTACCTAAGATTCCCTGAAACAGGGTCGAGAAGATAAACAAAACAAACTCCGTACAGGATTTGTAACAGAGACAGGTCTGAGAGGATATCCATAAAAGATAGCCTACAAGCAAGCTCAACAGAAAACAGGGATCAAGGATATATTCCCAAAAGAGATATCGTGCACGTATTTAGTCTTCAGTCTCCTGAGTCGCATTACCTTGAGCTTAGTTCCATCGTGCCTTGACTGCCTTTGACTTCATGATTTCGTAGCTCCTTGATTCCTATTTCCAAGGTGCAATTGAAATTCATTTCACTATCGCCTCTCGTTTCACTTTCACTTATTCTTTCCTTCTAGAATACTTGGCGAAAACAGGACTGCGCACTCATGATCTCATGCAAGCTTTCCAAAATTCACTAGTGAATCTTGGATCTCGTTTATATACTATAAGGTATTCCATGTAGAAGAACTTTCTCTTGAAGGTAAACAGATGTCAACCAGGTTACCAAGCGCACTTACTAGGGTGATTTCTATAACCCATGCATAAGTGAAATAAACCATCCGTCTTATCGGCGAACACCACTCGATCGGCCTTCAAATTTCCAATAAAGGCATCAAGGGATTCCAAGTAACTAGTCATGTTAGAACCTAAAAAGGGTTACACGATACTTCGAGGGTATTACCAAGGCTAGTCAAAAGGTTTAGCTACCCTCCTATCAAAACCGAGAGTGGCACCCCCTACTGAATAACCACTTCATCCCTAGAATCCACCCATAGCTTATAAACATAAGCATTATTTCCAAGCTCAATACTCGGCATAGACATTCTCAAATCCAAACAAGTCATGAATGAATGGACCGATCTTCCAATAGGACTTGGGACAAAAACGGGATCCTCTAATACGCTAGTACTAAGGTGCAGAGACTCAACTATCGAAGCGGACTTAAAAGATGCGGTGATCAAAACAAAGTCCCGACAGGATGATAGAGAAGAAAAGCTAAACCTTTAACAAGATCGTTACCCTCCCTCTGGGGTACCCTAGAAATGAGAGCATACCATTGCCCTCCGAATGATCTTGTCCCTGTTCCATGATACTTAACTATCCGTCCCGTTTCACCATGCCAAAGGTACTCTCTCGTCATGGGTTTCATTGTTCATCTTTCTCCCCCCTTTTAGGACTCAGCCATACCAACATGTTGCTTATCCCTGAGCTCGTATCCTTTATCCTTGTTCTTACTATCCTTTCATGCATAACTCTGCAACGGTCTCTCGAGAACCACCTCCATCGTACGGGAAACATTTACGTAGCTAGAAAGACTAGTCGCAGTCAAAAACACTATGACTACAGATGGAGGAAAGAAAGGAAAAGAGATTCAATCAAGGAAACAAGGATAATGCTAATGGCCTTTGGGGAATAGCCTTTTTCTTTTTAAAAGAAAATTTTCTTGGAAAAATGCTTCTTTGTAAACGGTTTTTCAAATGATTTTCAGAAGGTCTTTAAAAACTTTTGCCCAGCCTGGTAACCTTCTGCTCTGATACCAAATGTAACACCCCGCCTCTGCTAGGGTCACTCGCAAAGGAATGCACTAGCTTTAGAGGGGCATTATTGGTAAACATGCACAGAAATATCACAAGACAGAACATATATATATTAATAGCGGAAGTAAAGTCAAACTTTCATAACATGAATAAATAAGGTCTAAAGCCTTTTACATCAGAGTACATCAAAACCTGTCTTGCAATAGTAAAGAAGCATAAAGACTTTTTCATAAATTATTCCCCAAGTAAAACAGTAAAGTAGCCATAGCCAAGAGAAGTCCAAGCCATCCATGATGACCTTCAAGCAGAAGAAGTCCGAACTAAACAGCATTGTTTCCTCCCTGAAACCTTGGGGGGGGGGGGAAAGGAAGAAAAGAGGCGAAACAAAACGGGTCAGTCAAAAAGACTAAGTAAGTCCTATCTACTTCCAGTATAAAAACAGGTAAAGGTAACGTGACGTGCATAAACTGAAAGTAAACATAAGGATAACTACAAGATAGATAAACCAGAGTAGCCGGTTAAACTACTGCGGCAAGGTAAACTAAGGTATCATGAAAAATTACGGTGTTATGATAAGTCAAGGTATCACATCGTCAGATTTCTATCGAGTACATTATCCCAAGGTATCTACCCCGTCTAACATCCCACGGTATCTATTATGTATATTCTTCCTAGTTCTAACATGTATATTTGCTCTGCACCTCTCGTACTAGTATCCCTACCCGCGTCATGTGTTAACCATGAACGTCCCTTGCTCAAGGTCGTGTAATGGTCCATGTCAACCTAATATATCGCATATATAGGTTACTCAAATCATAGGTTTCTTCCCATGTATATAAGTTCAGTCCTTTGCCGTACCTCGTACGGGCTTCCTCATGTCGTATTATCCTTGGAATCGTTTGGACTGTCACCCTTGTTCTAGCTAGGCTCTTTCATATGAATCATCGTTTGAACTACTAGGACTTACGCCACCTAGCACCACTAGGGATTACGCTTACCTATTGCACGCTTTCGTATTTCGGTTTGGGTTAAACCACCTAGGCCACTAGGGATTACGCTAACCCTCGACCGCGCCCTTTTCCCACGCATTCATTTTGAATCGTTTTTCTATTACTGTATGCACATGTATCACATCGTGCCACCCGAGTCCTGTCACAGGGCAAACCAAGAAATACAGGACTCGGTCGGGAGCTTTAGATTTATCTGCCGATGCAGATACTAAGGTCTGCTTTTCTACACGTGGCTATGGTCCCACGAGACCCCTCCCTCAACTAGTGAAAGGCAACACAAGAGAAAATCTTGCATGAGAACTACACTCCGGCCAGCCCACATCCTACGGCCTACCTCACCCATAATTAGATAGCAAATCATGGTCTGTTGGGTGTTCCCTGCCTTTCCGTACGTACACGCTTGACTCAAGATGGTAGATGATCGACGAACTTGCTATCTCGGGCACCTTATGTATTCATCGACTCACTGCTATCCACCCCAGTCTTTAGGTCGCTCGCATAGCAACCAAGGCATATTCTTGGTTCTTCTACCGCAGACCTCAACCTCTCGTGAGCCTAGTATAATGACCTGGCAGCTCACAGAGGGATCCCAAGAATATCCTCACGTTCCCCGAAGCCGCTGCTTCGTTACCCAGTTCGTTGGAGCCTTTATCTAAATCAGATAGCCTGCTCCTATACACATACTTAAACGTTGACCTAACGTATCGGGTTACTAATTTATCTAAGAAATGGTCCAAATTTCCTTGACTAAGAATTATTACTTAGTTTCCCTTAACTAAGGTTTACCACTTAGCCTTATTTCCATAATCCTTGTTAACTATGGTTATTTACCTAATCCTCTGAATTAGGGTTTATCTAATGGGTTAAGTGTCACTTAAGTTCATAACTTAGCCCGCCTACAAACCATGTCAAAATTGGCTAAGTATCCAAGTCCAAGACTTAACCCTACAAACCATGTGTCAAGTTGGCTAAGTATATTAAGCAATCATTAGATTAACCTCGTCTAGTTATCATTTTAGATTGGTTAATTATATAAATTAACTTGACCTTGTCATCAAATTGGTCAAGCGTATTCAAGTGATTCGTGACTTAGCCTTATCATGTTTTCACGTTAGATTGGTTAAGTATAGATTAACTTAACCTCATCAAATTAACGAGTTAGATTGGTTAAGTATAGGTCACTTAACCTCATCAAATCATCGTGTTAAATTAGTTAAGTGTTTAACTTAACCCCATTTAATTACCAAGTTGGATTAATTAAGTCTAGGCTAACTTAACCCCATCCGATTACCATGTTTAGATTAGCTAAGCCTAATCTTAACCCCATCCATTAACTGTATTATACGGTTAAGTGTCATTAAGAAAATTTACTTAACCTTATCATGTTATCGTGTTGGATTGATTAAGTGTTGGTTAACTTAATCCCGTACACTAGTCGTATAAAAATGGTCAAGTGTCATTAGGCAAATCAAGTTACTTAACCTACCCAAGCTTATCATGTTTTGTTAAGTATCATTAGCCTAATCAAATTACTTAACCCATTTTTCCATATCATATTTGGTTAAGCCTCATTAATCAAATTAACTTAACCCTATTATGTGGCATTAATTTAATTAATGCACCCTCAACCTCTCACATTAGACCTTGTTGTGGTTACTAGTTAAGCCGGGCGGGTCCGGGTAGATTTACACCACAACTTAGTCTAACCTCGGGTCTTAAGCGCGACATGACCAACTTCTCACATTGGGTCCTATTGTTTGCAACTACTAGTTAGGCCAGTCGGTTCCGGGTAGTTTTACGTTGCAAACTCAACCCAACCTCGAGTTGGCCATACTTATATTATCTAAGTTCATCATGTTTCCAAAACATGTTACAAGTTTTCGAGCATTTGGGTAGACCTAACTTAATAGGTAAATTCCCAAAGGGTAGACCTAACTTAATAGGTAAATTCCCAAGCTCATGTTTTTATGCATACTTACATGTCATCTTCCATGTTATCTTTCAAGTCATATTTTCAAGTATAAACACATGTCATATTCAAGTTAAGATTTTGCGACATGTTCATGTTTATCTAACTACCCAAAATCGTGTTTTCCCAACGCAAGCAAAGCGAGTCAACATAGTAAGGATACTATGTCACATATTGGTCTCAAAACATGCATGATGCCAAAAAGGGCTTGGCTTCCACATGCATAACATCATAAAGGGATTGGCCATAAACATGCATAGTGTCATAAGGTATTTTGGCCACAAACATGCACATTATCAAAAAGGGTTTGGCCATAAACATGCACAACTTAAAAGAGGGGATTGGCCACGAGCATGCATAATCTCATAAAGGATTTGGCCACAAACTTGCATGTTAGCATAAGGGGTTTGGGTTCATAAACATGCATAAGCCCCAAAATCTTGTCTTAGCCAATGTTTCACAAGTAAAGTGGTTCCTAAAGGTTCATGCTAGCATTTCATGCATAAAGATCCCAACTTGCAAGATAAACTAGGCTAAACATAACATGAGTGACATGATTAAGTTGCTACATCTTAGTCTAAGGTCATAGATCATAAAAAAAGGGACAAAGTTAGGTTCACATACATGCATACTTATGTTTTATCTCATTTTATCCCATGTCAACATTAAAAATACCGTTTTGATCCAAAAGTAGCTGGAACTTACATAGGCAAGGCTTAGAAAAGGGTTCATGCATCATCTTGACGAAGAAAGGTGGCTCCTTTGAAGAAGAACCTTCATGAAACTCGCATAGCAATGTTGATTTGGCCTCTATTTGGTGTAGCAAGCTTGCACCTTTTGATTTGAACCAGATTTGAATGCATAGGCTCTAGGGATTGGAGATGGAGGCCATGATCAAAATTGATTTTGGCAGCACTTAGTTGCTAGGTTTGATTTTTAGGGATTTAGGTTAGGTTTAGGGTCTTTTTATAGAGATTAGGAGTGTTTTAGGCCCTTAGATTAACCCTAGGATAGATTAGGACCATCAGATCTCGGAAGCTTCCAGAACCAGCCCAAGAACAAGACCAGGTGAGACAAGCAGGTGCGCCAGGCAGCTTGCCCCGGCCACCCCCTGTCGACAGGCAAGTCGACAGGGCTGTCGACTTGGTCTGGGCCCAAGTCGACAGGCCTGTCGACAGCCCTGTTGACATGGCCTAGGCGGGGAAACTTCCCGTCTAGCCCCATATCTGATTTCCACAACTGTTTCCGAAATTCAAATTCCCAGAAATCTTCTTTGGGCTTTTAACGGGTCATACAGACTCCGATTCTCGAAAACTCAGACTCGATTTCGCGTATTTTTCCGAGACGAACGCAATGGCATAGCCCGTTTTAGTTGATTTAGAATTTAAAATTAAATTCTTCCTTGATTCTCGTTTTAACATGTTATCGAAATACGAGTTGTTACATGCCACCTAGGACCACTAGGGATTATGTTACCTAATGAACGTTTCCATGTCTCAGTTTGGGTTCAGCCACCTAGGGCCACTAGGGATTACACTAACCGCCAACCGCGCCCTTTTTCCTACGCATTCATCGTGAATCGTTTTTCTATGACTGTATGCACATGTATCACATCGTGCCATCCGAGTCCTGTCACAGGGCAGGTCAAGAAATACAGGACTCGGTCGGGAGCTTTCGGTTTATCTGCCGATGCATATGCTAAGGTCTGTTTTTCTACACGTGGCTATGGTCCCACGCGACCCCTCCCTCAACTAGCGAAAGACAAGACAGGATAAATCCTGTACGAGAACACACTACTGGCCAACCCCCAATCCAAGCCTTACCGCACCCTTAATTAGATAGCAATTATGGTATATTGGGTGTTCTCTGCCTTTCCGTACGTACACGCTTGACCAAAGATGGACCTTAACCTATCCATCTCCGTCTTTAGGTTGCTCGTATAGCAACCAAGGCATACTCTTGGTCCTTCTAACGTAGACCTTAACCTCTCATGAGCCTAGTATAATTACCTGGCAGCCCACAGAGGGATCCCAAGAATATCCTCACGTTCCCCGAAGCCGCTGCTTCGTTACCCAGTTCGCTGGAGCCTTTATCTAAATCAGATACTTGCTCCTACCCGTATACTTAAACGATGACCTACCGTATCAGGTTACTCATCTATCTATGAACTGGTCTAAATTTCCTTGACTAAGAATCATTACTTAGTTATCCTTCAACTAAGGTTTACCACTTAGCCTTATTTCCGTTATCCTTGTTAATTACGGTTACCCACCTAATTCTCCGAATTAGGGTTTATATAACAGATTAAGTGTCACTTAAGTTCATGACTTAATCCCGTTTACAAATCATGTCCAAATTGGCTAAGTATCCAAGTTCAAGACTTAACCCGTCTACAAATCATGTCAAAATTGGCTAAGTATCCAAGTTCAAGACTTAACCCGTCTACAAATCATGTCAAAATTGGCTAAGTATCCAAGTTCAAGACTTAACCCTACAAACCATGCTCAAGTTGGTTAAGTATATATTAACTTGACCCTATCAAATTTCTTAGTCAAACCGGTCAAGTGTATTCAAGCGATTCGTGACTTAGCCTTATCATGTTTTCACGTTACATTGGTTAAGTATGGGTTAACTTAACCTCAATAAATTAACGAGTTAGATTGGTTAGGTTTAGGTCACTTAACCACATCAAATTAACGGGTTAGATTGGTTAAGTATAGGTCACTTAACCACATCAAATTAACGAGTTAGATAGGTTAAGTGTTTAACTTAACCCCATTAAACTACCAAGTGGGATTAATTAAGTTTAGGTTAACTTAACCCCATTCGATTACCATGTTTAGACTAATTGAGTCTAATCTTAACCCCATCCATTAACTGCATCTTTCGGTTAAGTGTCATTAAGAAAACTTGCTTAACCTTACCAAATTATCGTGTTGGATTGATTAAGTGTTGATTAACTTAACCCCGTCCACTAGTCGTATAAAAATGGTTAAGTGTCATTAGGCAAATCAAGTTACTTAACCTACCCAACTTTGTCATGTTTTGTTAAGTATCATTAGCCCAATCTAATTACTTAACCCACTTGTCCATGTCATATTTGGTTAAGAGTCGTTAATCCAATTTTGACTTAACCCTATTATGTGGCATTAATTACTTAATGCACCTTCACCTCTCACATTAGACTTTGTTGTGGTTACTAGTTAAGCCGGTCGGTTCCGGGTAGCTTTACACCACAACTTGGTCTAACCTCAGGTTCAAGCACAACATGACCAACTTCTCACATTGGGTCCTATTGTTTGCAACTACTAGTTAGGCCGGTCGGTTCCGGGTAGTTTTACGTTGCAAACTCAACCCCACCTCGAGTTGGCCACTTTATTGTTTAGTATAGTGTCATGTTCATAGTCAAGTTTTCAAGCAATTGGGTAGACCTAACTTAATAGGTAAATTCCCAAGCTTATGTTTTTATGCACACTTACATGTCAACTTCCATGTTATATTTCAAATCATGTTCTCAAGTTGTATTTTCATGTCATTAGAAATTACCCATAACATAACCCAACGCTTTTAAACTCGCATATACGTTCGCAACAACGTAATGGACTAAAAGAAGAGACTTGACAAAGGCATGACAAAAATGGATATTAAGCCACAAGTTAATCATGGCGGCAAATGAGGCACAAATGTGTTCATTTGCTTGCATATTACATTCTTAAGCCTCAAAACATGCATAAAACCGTAACTTGGCACATAAGCGAATCATGGTGACAAAAGAAATGGAATGATGACTAGAAACTCGCATATATCATCATATAAGGGTCATGACTTCATATGCAAGTAGACATAATGATTATGAAGGTTCCCATGTTGCATAATGCAACATTTCAACATAAAGGTTGTAGCTTTTAGCTCATAAGATCAAGATAATGACTTCATAAACTTGCATGACATGATAACATATATCATTCTCAATGATCAAATCCAAACTTGCAACTTGAACATTTAACTTCATAGTTAATATCTAAGAGTAGGGAAGGGCTTACTTTGCTATGAAGGCCTAAATCGATTAAACTAGAGCTTGTGATGAAGCCTATGCATGCCATCACCCAAAAACCCAAAGATGAATGCTCCAAATCAACAAAAACACCATCTTTATGAACAAAGATCAAAGCTTTTGCCTTGAAATCAACTTGAGAAGCTCTCATACTACCATAGGGACTCTCTAACACACTCATGATCATGAAACCTCTCATAGAAATGAAGTGGAGGCTAGGATAGTTGAGTGGAGGCCATGAGAGTAGAAATTTTGCCATAGTTTAGTTACATGAGTGAATAATGAGGGTTTAGGGGTAGGGTTAGGGGCTTATTTATAGAAGATTAGGCTAGTTAGGACCCTTAGATTAACCCTAGGACCAACCTGAACCGTCAGATCTCAAACCAGGCCCAAAAACCTAGCCAAGATGGAAAATAGGTGCACCAGGCAAGACTGCTCGTCTGAGCCAAGTCGACAGCCAAGTCGACAGGGCTGTCGACTTGGTCAGTCCAAGTCGACTCCCAAGTCGACAGGGCTGTCGGCTTGGGTACTGTGGCGGGAATTTTTCCCGCCTGGACCAACTGGCCCAATTTTCCAAATTCAAGTTTGAATTTGAAATCTGTTTTTTTTTTACTTAGAAATTTTCTGAAAACTTCGTTGGGCCTTAATCGGGTCATACGGACTCCGATTTTCGAAAACTCGGACTCTATTTCGCGTATTTTTCCGAGACGAACGCAATGGCATAGCCCGTTTAACTTGATTCAGAATTTATAATTAAATTCTGCCTTGATTCTCGTCTTAATCATGTTATCGAAATACGGGTTGTTACATTCTCCCCACCTTTTAGGATTTCGTCCCCGAAATCTCTAAGTTAGGAAGAACATATCCTACCATCCATCATTCATCTACTCAAAACATCATCCACAAGCAACCATTGTCCTTAGATGATTTCTAATGCTATATGAATATATGCAAAACGTGTGTGTACATGTTCCTTAGCTAATGCTAATGATCAGGCCTGAATAATCTTTCTAATGCAAAAATATGTTAAGTGCTATGAATCCAACATGTATGCAAATAGTCCTAGTCATATAAGTACTATATGCGTGCACAAACATTCATTCATATGCAACATCCACATGATCAGACATTCAATTTCATCCGTAAAGAAGTATAAATGCTTGTGCACATGCAATATGAAATGTGACCGAGTCGAGCTAGCATCTAATGTGTATTCGCGCATCTACGAGCAACCACTTGCAACCATATCAATCATAACATGTTTCAAATACATGTTTATATCCATAGGGTTCTACCTAGGATTCCCTGAAACATGGTCGAGAAAATAAACAAGACCAACTCCTTACGGGGTTTGTAACAGAAAATAGGACCGAGAGGGTGTCCACAAAAGATAGCCTACAAGTAAGCTCTACAGAAAACAGGGATCAAGGATACATTCCCAAAAAGAGATATCGTGCGCGTATCTAGTCTTTGACCATTAAAGTCGTACTTCCTTGAGCTCAATTCCATTGTGCCTTGACCGTCTTTTAACTTCGCGATTTCGTAGCTTCTTATTTCCTGTTTCCATAACATGAGCTGGAACTCATTCCTTCGCCGCCTCTCGTTCCACTTGCACTTATCCTTTTTCTAAAATACTTGACACACACATGACTGCGTACTCATGATCTCATGCAAGCTTTCCAAAATTCACTAGTGAATCTCGGACCTCGTACCATAAGGTAATCCACGTAGAAGAACTTTCTCTTGAAAGTAAACAGATGCCAACCCGGTTATCAAGCGCACTTACTAGGTTGACTTCTATAACCCATGCATAAGTGAAATAAACCATCCGTCTTATCGGCGAACACCACTCAATCGGGCTCCAAATTTCCAATAAAGGCATCCAGGGATTCTAAGTAACTAGTCATGACAAATCCTCAAAAAGGTTACACGATACTTCGAGGGTATTACCAAGGCTAGTCAAAAGTCTAACTACCCTCCTATCAAAACCGGGAGTGGCACCCCTTACTGGATAACCACTTTATCCCTAGAATCCATCCATAGCTTATAAACATAAGCATTATTTCCAAACTCAACACTTGGCCTAGACATTCTCAAATCCAAACAAGTCATGTATACATGGACTGACTCTCCAATAGGACTTTGAGACAAAAAATTGGGATTCTCTATTATGCTAGTACTTAAGGTGCAGAGACTCCACTATCGAAGAAGACTTAAATAATACGATGATCAAAACAAAGTCCTAACGGAATGATAGAGAAGAAAAGCTAAACCTTTAACAAGATCGTTACCCTCCTTCCGAGGTACCCTAGAAACGAGAGCATACTACTGCCCTCCCGATGATCTTGTCCTTGTCCCATGATACATAACTATCCACCCCGTTTTACCGTGCCAAAGTTACTCTCTCGTCATGGGTTTCATTGTTCATCTTTCTCCCTCCTTTGAGGACTAAGCTTATGCCAACAAGTTGCTCATCCTTAAGCTCGTATCCTTTATCCTCTTTCTCATTATCCTTTCCTATAACGCGGCCATTGGTCTCTCGAGAACCACCTCCATCGCATGGAAAGCACTTTCGTAGATGGAAAAGACTAGTCGCAGTTAAAACCACTGTGACTACAGATGGAGGAAAGAAAGGAAAAGAGATTAAATTAAGGATAGTGCTAATGGCCTTTGGGGAATAGCCTTTAAAAACTTTTCTTGAAAAATACTTCTTTGTAAACGGTTTCTCAAATAGTTTTCAGAAGGTTTTAAAAACTTTTGCCCAGTCTGGTAGCCTTCTGCTCTGATACCAAATGTAACACCCCGCCCCCGCTAGGGTCACTCGCAAAGGAATGCACTAGCTTTAGAGGGGCATTATTGGTAAACATGCACAGAAATATCACAAGACAGAACATATAAAATAGCGGAAGTAAAATCAAACTTTGATAACATGAATAAATAAGGTCTAAAGCCTTTTACAACAGAGTACATCAAAACCTGTCTTGCAATAGTAAAGAAGCATAAAGACATTTTCATAAATTATTCCCCAAGTAAAGATAGTAAAGTAGCCATTAGACAAGAAAAGTCCAAGCCATCCATGATGTCCTTCAAGCAGAAGAAGTCCGAACTAAACAACAGTATTTCCTCCCTGTAACCTGGGGGGGGGGGGAAACGGAAGAAAAGAGGCGAAACAAAACGGGTCAGTCAAAAAGACTGAGTAAGCACTATCTACTATTAGCATAAAAACTAGTAAAGTTAACTGACATGAGAAACTGAGATGAACATAAGCATGATAACAAGATAGATAAGCTAAATCAAAATAACAGGATGAAGTACTGAACTCAGGTAAACCAAGGTGTCATGATAAATTACGATGTCAAGATAAAACAAGGCATCACATCGTCAGGTTTCTATCCAGTATAATATCCCAAGGTATCTATCCCGTATAACATCCCCCGGTTTCTATCATGTATATTTTTCCTGGTTCTAACATGTATATTTGCTCTGCACCTCTCGTACTAGTATCCCAACCCACGTCATGTATTAACCATGAATGTCCCTTGCCCAATGTCATGTAATGGTCCATGCCAACCTAATATATAGCATATGTAGGTTTTCCCAACTCGTATATTTCTTTCCATGTATAAGTTCAGTCCTTTGCCGCAGGCCATACGGGCTTTCCCATGTAAACGTTTTATCCTTGAAGTTGTTTTGGACTGCAACCCTTGATCTAGTTATGTTTCCTTACCATGAACTATCGCGCGTTCGCTTAGGATTTATGCCACCTAGGACCACTAGGGATTATGCTACCTAATGAACGTTTCCGTGTCTCGGTTTGGGTTCAGCCACCTAGGGCCACTAGGGATTACGCTAACCGCCAACCGCGCCCTTTTTCCCACGCATTCATCGTGAATCGTTTTTCCATGACTGTATGCACATGTATCACATCGTGCCATCCGAGTCCTGTCACAGGGCAGGTCAAGAAATACAGGACTCGGTCGGGAGCTTTCGGTTTATCTGCCGATGCAGATGCTAAGGTCTGTTTTTCTACACGTGGCTATGGTCCCACGCGACCCCTCCCTCAACTAGCGAAAGACAAGACAGGATAAATCCTGTACGAGAACACACTACTGGCCATCCCCCAATCCGAGCCTTACCGTACCCATAATTAGATAGCAATTATGGTCTATTGGGTGTTCTCTGCCTTTCCGTACGTACACGCTTGACCAAAGATGGAAGGTAGCCTGACTAGAAAATGCTATCTAGGGTACGACCGTGTCTCGTCGACTATGCCCTATCCATCCCCGTCTTTAGGTTGCTCGTATAGCAACCAAGGCATACTCTTGGTCCTTCTAACGCAGACCTTAACCTCTCATGAGCCTAGTATAATTACCTGGCAGCCCATAGAGGGATCCCAAGAATATCCTCACGTTCCCCGAAGCCGCTGCTTCGTTACCCAGTTCGCTGGAGCCTTTATCTAAATCAGATACTTGCTCCTACCCGTATACTTAAACGATGACCTACCATATCAGGTTACTCATCTATCTATGAACTGGTCTAAATTTCCTTGACTAAGAATCATTACTTAGTTATCCTTCAACTAAGGTTTACCACTTAGCCTTATTTCTGTTATCCTTGTTAATTACGGTTACCCACCTGATTCTCCGAATTAGGGTTTATATAACAGATTAAGTGTCACTTAAGTTCATGACTTAATCCCGTCTACAAATCATGTCCAAATTGGCTAGGTATCCAAGTTCAAGACTTAACCCGTCTACAGATCATGTCAAAATTGGCTAAGTATCCAAGTTCAAGACTTAACCCATCTACAAATCATGTCAAAATTGGCTAAGTATCCAAGTTCAAGACTTAACCCTACAAACCATGCTCAAGTTGGTTAAGTATATATTAACTTGACCCTATCAAATTTCTTAGTCAAACCGGTCAAGTGTATTCAAGCGATTCGTGACTTAGCCTTATCATGTTTTCACGTTACATTGGTTAAGTATGGGTAAACTTAACCTCAATAAATTAACGAGTTAGATTGGTTAGGTTTAGGTCACTTAACCACATCAAATTAACGGGTTAGATTGGTTAAGTATAGGTCACTTAACCACATCAAATTAACGAGTTAGATTGATTAAGGTTTTTAACTTAACCCCATTAAACTACCAAGTGGGATTAATTAAGTTTAGGTTAACTTAACCCCATCCGATTACCATGTTTAGACTAATTGAGTGTAATCTTAACCCCATCCATTAACTGTATCTTTCGGTTAAGTGTCATTAAGGAAACTTGCTTAACCTTACCAAGTTATCGTGTTGCATTGATTAAGTGTTGATTAACTTAACCCCGTCCACTAGTCGTATAAAAATGATTAAGTGTCATTAGGCAAATCAAGTTACTTAACCTACCCAACTTTGTCATTTTTTGTTAAGTATCATTAGCCCAATCTAATTACTTAACCCACTTGTCCATGTCATATTTGGTTAAGAGTCATTAATCCAATTTTGACTTAACCCTATTATGTGGCATTAATTACTTAATGCACCTTCACCTCTCACATTAGACTTTGTTGTGGTTACTAGTTAAGCCGGTCGGTTCCGAGTAGCTTTACACCACAACTTGGTCTAACCTCGGGTTCAAGCACAACATGACCAACTTCTCACATTGGGTCCTATTGTTTGCAACTACTAGTTAGGCCGGTCGGTTCCGGGTAGTTTTACGTTGCAAACTCAACCCCACCTCGAGTTGGCCACTTTCTTGTTTAGTCTAGTGTCATGTTCATAGTTAAGTTTTCAAGCAATTGGGTAGACCTAACTTAATAGGTAAATTCCCAAGCTTATGTTTTTATGCACACTTACATGTCAACTTCCATGTTATATTTCAAATCATGTTCTCAAGTTGTTTTTTCATGTCATTAGAAATTACCCATAACATAACCCAACGCTTTTAAACTCGCATATACGTTCGCAACAACGTAATGGACTAAAAGAAGAGACTTGACAAAGGCATGACAAAAATGGATATTAAGCCACAAGTTAATCATGGTGGCAAGTGAGGCACAAATGTGTTCATTAGCTTGCATATTACATTCTTAAGCCTCAAAACATGCATAAAACCGTAACTTGGCACATAAGCGAATCATGGTGACAAAAGACATGGAATGATGACTAGAAACTCGCATATATCATCATATAAGGGTTATGACTTCATATGCAAGTAGACATAATGATTATGAAGGTTCTCATGTTGCATAATGCAACATTTCAACATAAAGGTTGTAGCTTTTAGCTCATAAGATCAGGATAATGACTTCATAAACTTGCATGACATGATAACATATATCATTCTCAATGATCAAACCCAAACTTGCAACATGAACATTTAACTTCATAGTTAATATCTAAGAGTAGGGAAGGGCTTACTTTGCTATGAAGGCCTAAATCGATTAAACTAGAGCTTGTGATGAAGCCTATGCATGCCATCACCCAAAAACCCAAAGATGAATGCTCCAAATCAACAAAAACACCATCTTTATGAACAAAGATCAAAGCTTTTGCCTTGAAATCAACTTGAGAAGCTCTCATACTACCATAGGGACTCTCTAACACTCTCATGATCATGAAACCTCTCATAGAAATGAAGTGGAGGCTAGGATAGTTGAGTGGAGGCCATGAGAGTAGAAATTTTGCCATAGTTTAGTTACATGAGTGAATAATGAGGGTTTAGGGGTAGGGTTAGGGGCTTATTTATAAAAGATTAGGCTAGTTAGGACCCTTAGATTAACCCTAGGACCAACCTGAACCGTCAGATCTCAAACCAGGCCCAAAAACCTAGCCAAGATGGAAAATAGGTGCACCAGGCAAGACTGCTCGTCTGAGCCAAGTCGACAGCCAAGTCGACAGGGCTGTCGACTTGGTCAGACCAAGTCGACTCCCAAGTCGACAGGGCTGTCGACTTGGGTACTGTTGCGGGAATTTTTCCCGCCTGGACCAACTGGCCCAATTTTCCAAATTCAAGTTTGAATTTGAAATCTGTTTTTTTTTTTTTTTTTTTACTTAGAAATTTTCTGAAAACTTCGTTGGGCCTTAATCGGGTCATACGGACTCCGATTTTCGAAAACTCGGACTCTATTTCACGTATTTTTCCGAGGCGAACGCAATGGCATAGCCCGTTTAACTTGATTCAGAATTTATAATTAAATTCTGCCTTGATTCTCGTCTTAATCATGTTATCGAAATACGAGTTGTTATAGATACGGTAGGTCGTCGTTTAAGTATACGAGTAGGAGCAAGTATCTGATTTAGATAAAGGCTCCAGCGAACTGGGTAACGAAGCAGCGGCTTCGGGGAACGTGAGGATATTCTTGGTATCCCTCTGTGAGCTGCCAGGTGATTATACTAGGCTCATGAGAGGTTAAGGTCTGCGTTAGAAGAACCAAGAGTATGCCTTGGTTGCTATACGAGCGACCTAAAGACGGGGATGGATAGGGGATAGTCGACGATACACGGTCGTACCCTAGATATCATTTTCGTCAGATTACCTACCATCTTTGGTCAAGCGTGTACGTACGGAAAGGCAGAGAACACCCAATAGACCATAATTGCTATCTAATCATGGTTGCGGTAAGGCTTGGATGTGGGTTGGCCAGTGTTGTGTTCTCATTCATGATTTATCCTGTCTTGTCTTTCGCTAGTTGAGGGAGGGGTCGCGTAGGACCATAGCACGTATAGAAAAACAGAACTTAGCATCTGCATCGGCAGATAAATCGAAAGCTCCCGACCGAGTCCTGTATTTCTTGATCTGCCCTGTGACAGGACTCGGATGGCACGATGTGATACATGTGCATACAGTCATGGAAAAACGATTCACGATGAATGCATGGGAAAAAGGGCGCGGTTGACGGTTAGCGTAAATCCTAGTGGCCCTGGGTGGTTGAACCAAAACCGAGGTACGGAAACGTGCAATAGGTAAGCGTAATCCCTAGTAGCCCTAGGTAGCATAAGTCCTAGTTGTACAAACGATAATTCATGTTGGAAGACCCTAGCTAGGTTTAGGGTAACAGTCCAAACCGATCTTAAGGATCATGGAACTATGTTAAAGTAGTATAGAATCTCATGAGAAAGCCCGTATGGTCTACGGCAAGGGACTGAACATTTACATGGAATAAAACATACGAGTTGAGTAACCTATATATGCGATATATTAGGTTGACATGGACCATTACACGGCTTTTGAGTAAGGGTCATTCATGGTTAACACATGATACGGTGGGGATACTAGTACGGTAGGTGCAGAGCGGATGTACAGGATAGATACCATGGGACGTTATACGTGATAGATATCTTGGGGATATTATACTTGATAGAAACCTAACGGAGGGATACCTTGTTTTATCTTGACATTGTAATTTATCATGACACCTTAGTTTATCTATGTTCAGTAGTTCATCATGTTATTTTGATTTAGCTTATCTATCTTGTTATCATGCTTATGTTCATCTCAATTTCTCATGTCAGTTAACTTTACTAGTTTTTATACTAATAGTAGATAGGGCTTACTCAGTCTTTTTGACTGACCCGTTTTGTTTTGCCTCTTTTCTTCCGTTTTCCCCCCAAGTTACAGGGAGGAAATACTGTTGTTTAGTTCGGGCTTCTTCTGCTTGAAGGTCATCATGGATGGCTTGGACTTTTCTTGGCTATGGCTACTTTACTGTTTTACTTGGGGAATAATTTATGAAAAAGTCTTTATGCTTCTTTACTATTGTAAGACAGGTTTTGATGTACTCTGATGTAAAAGGCTTTAGACCTTAATTATTGATGTTTATGAAAGTTCGATTTTACATCCGCTATTTTATATGTTCTGTCTTGTGATATTTCTGTGCATGTTTACCAATAATGCCCCTCTAAAGCTAGTGCATTCCTTTGCAAGTGACCCTAGCGGAGGCGGGGTGTTACACTAGATACACGCATTATACCCTTTTTGAGGGTATATCCTTGATCTCTCTTTTTCTGTAAAGTTTATTTGCATCCCAGCCTTTATATTTTAAGTATATCCTCTCGGTCCTATCCTCGATCCTTAGGTAGAAGCCAATTGATGTAAACATGTGCTTGAGACATGTTATGTTTGGTGGATGCAAGTGAATGTAAGTGTTTGCTAGTGGTTGCTCGTGGATGCATATACACACATTAGGCACTAGATCGGCTCCGTCACTTCCATATTGCATATGCATGAGTGGATTTTTTATATATATGGACTGAAACTTGATGTATTATCATATGGATGCTGCATTTGAATGTATGGTTGTGCACTCATATAGAAATGATATGTATTAATAGGGTTCTTTTGCATACATAATGGACGCATGGCACTATCACGAATTGCATTAAGGAGGTCAACTGAATCCGTAGACCGCTTGATTTTGCATTTGGGTAAGAACAATACACACACTATGCATATGTTAATGAAAAACATTAGAAACCTTTTTAAAGACAATGGATGCCTATGATTGAATGGTTGAGTAGATGGATGCTGGATGGTAGGATATACATTCTTCTTGAAGATTTCGGGGATGAAATCCTTTAAGTAGGGGGAATTTATCACCCCGTAATTTTAAAATGGGACATAAGAGATAATTAAAGAATAATTAATCTTTAAAAGAAGAATTAAGGGAAACAGATTGCGCAATTTCGTCCGTCTCGGAATTCTACTTGAGAAAGAGTCCGAGTTTGCGTAAAACGGATACAGTATGAAGAAATTATGGAGGTCAGAAGATTTCAATTTAAACCAAAATTAAAACAAAATACTCAAAATAGCGAAGGCGGGAGGAGGAAATGCGGAACCGACCCCGTGTTTGGGTGTCGACCCAAGACCCACTGGGTCGACACCTTTGTCGACTCAGGCTTTTTAGGGTCAACACCGGGGTCGACATAGGTGTCGACCCCACCTGTAGGGGTCGACGCCATCAGTCAGATCTGGGTAGTGATGAATTTTGGTTTCTTAGGGAATATGTGGCATGCTCTGATTGGCCTGGTGATGTGTCTTTGTGACTTGGATGGTTTAGATTGATTCTAGATTAATCTAAAGGCTCTAACTAATCCTATACTTCTATATATACATCTCTAAACCTAAACCCTAATTCCAAACAATTCCTTATAACACATCTGTGCTGATGAACTCTCAATTATCTTAGCCGCTACCTCAAAAACCTAAATCATATTAGAAGTTCTTCATCAACGATCAACTTTGAAGATTAATTAACATCAAATTAGGGTTTCTGCAACAACAACGATTCGATTATCTTTTCTAATCCTAGCAATGTATGTTCATGTTATTTTCAGATTTAAATACCTAATAGTAATCTTGGCATGTAATAAAATGAATCTAAGTCCATGCTTGATGATGAGACAATCTTTTCAGATTTATCCCTATCTTTCTATTGATTCTATGATTTTACATGCCTAAGAAGTTATTATATCGATTCAATCATGCCTATATTTGTTGAACGTCGGATATATAATCCTTTTGGGTTCAAGATGTTATTCATATCCGATTTATATGACTACAAGGTTATTTCTATCAGTTTATTTCAGATTTATCTTTGTTATACGCCAATTCTAGCAGATATGTAATCCTGTTAGGCCCATAATGTTATATTTGACAGATC
The DNA here is from genome assembly GCA_030737875.1 of Allium sativum. Lineage (NCBI taxonomy): Eukaryota > Viridiplantae > Streptophyta > Magnoliopsida > Asparagales > Amaryllidaceae > Allium > Allium sativum. The sequence goes on along the minus strand of CM060923.1, from coordinate 413,268,772 downwards.
TATCATTATAATGCCTATTCTTAGTTTATGCTCCTTCTCTCTCTCTCTCTCTTCCCCTATTTCCCTTTTCTTTTATGAACCTGGGTTACCTTCGAACGTAGGCTGAAAACACGAAATAAGAACGATTGGAATACGAGGAATATTTTGGGTAAATATTGGGCATAATGTATTTGGTGAAATAATTAGGCATAACATATTCAGTGAAATTGTTGGACATAATTTGTAACTTGTGATTTGGGGGATAAATGCTATTGTTGCGAACTTGCTGTAAATTGAAATACTAAATCTAGATTGGGTGGAAACTGTAAATTGGAATATTAAATCTAGATTGGGCATAACTATTGGTTGGGACGCCAAGCACAATGTATATTGCGATTTTGGGGCATGACTATTATTGCAAATTTGGGAAGATTGGGTGTAACCTATTTTGAGTAATAACTTGTAATTGAATTTGTTGAGCATAACTTGGGAATTGGAACATGACTAGTTTTGTGAATTTGGGATAATTAGCATATAAAATTTATACTTGGACATGTATATTAAATATGTAAATTGGCTAAAGACGAACGTGCTTAACCCGAGGTTAGATTGAGTTGTGGTGTAAGACTGCCCGGAACCGCCCGACACATTCAGCGACCGCAACAATATAAATCTAATGTGAGAGGTTAGCGCATTAAGCCCTAAACCCGAGGTTAGAATGAGTTTGCGGTAGAAGTCTGCCCGGAACCGCCCGGCACATCCAACAATCGCAAACAACAGTTCTAATGTGAGAGGTTGAGGCATTAGTGAATGAATTAATGCTAATGTAACATGAAAAGTGGTAGGGTTAAGTTAACACAAGAGTGCAACACTTAACTAATATAACATGATGTATGATAGGGCAACACTTAACCAATGTAACATGACAAGTTCTAGGGTTAAGTAACACAAGAGGGCAACACTTAACCAATGTAACTTGACAAGTGGTAGGGTTAAGTAACACAAGAGGGCAACACTTAACCAATGTAACATGACAAGTGGTAGGGTTAAGTAACACAAGAGGCCGACACTTAACCAATGTAACATGACAAGTGGTAGGGTTAAGTAACACAAGAGGGCAACATTTAACCAATGTAACATGACAAGTGGTTGGGTTAAGTTAACACAAGAGGGCAACACTTAACCAATATAAAATGATGAACGAGTGGGGTTATGTTAATGGGAAACACTTAACCAATATAACATGATGAACGAATGGGGTTAAGCTAAGGGGAAACACTTAACCAATATAATATGATGAATGAACAAGGCTAAGTTAATAGAAAACACTTAACCAATTACAACCTGATTGAATGAGAAGGGTTAAGTTAATAAGAAACACTTAACCAACATGACATGATGTGTGGTTGGGTTAAGTTAACTTGAATGGATGGAAAACACTTAACCAATTTGGGGGGGCGGGGGTATACAAATAGACCCTAGGAAACCCTAGTAACGGGGACCCATTTCAGCAGTAACCCACATTGATGTATCGCGGTACCCTAAAACTAGGCAGGGTAGGGCACGATTACTGGGCTGATTATAAGCGGTCAAAATAGCGGCAGGTGGTGCAGCAGCGCAGGTTTCGACGGAGTATGGGCGTGCACGTACTCCGGGGTGGATAAAGCAGGCACTAGGCATCAGTAGTATACACTGTTCATCTGGAATTTGTGTCGGGTTGCCACCATAGGAATTGATACACCCTATGTTGGGATCAACATAGGTATCTAAACGCAAGACAGGGCCGATTGACATAGATACAAGGAAAATTAATACAAGTAGGGAGCCGATCGAGAGGGTAGTAAGGGTATATCTAACATCTTCATGGAAATTAGGCTGATTGAGGTAAGATCCTCATACTAGATGTACACCTGAAGGCTACCACAATTGCGGGGTTGGGATCACCTTATTTTATAACACAGGATACTAGTTGGGACACTAGTAGGGGATACAGATCCTTTTTCACAGGATACTAGTTGGGACACTAGTAGGGCTTACGAATCGTTCTATAAAAGACACTAGTTAGGTTGCTAGTTGGGTGGTGCAGAGAAAATAGGAAATCAGATAAAGAATCGAAGCACATTCAGTGTATCTCACCTTGTCGTATCTAACGATCATCATTTGTTATCTTGCTATGCTTATCATCATGGTTATGGTCTGGTATCCGGTTTATTCATTTCATGATGCTTTTACCTATTTACATGCTGAAAGTTACTGAACTCACCAGGCTTTATGTCTGACTCTGTTATGTTTTGCTTTCTTTTCTTCCGTCCCCGCTCCCCACTAGGTTCACAGTGAGGGAATATTACTACTTAGCTCCGTTTTCTTTCCAAGCTCGAGGATAGTCGATGTACTGCTCTGAACTCTCTTATCCACTGATGTGGCTGGCTTACGCTCTATTAGGGAATATCATTGCCATTTTATGCTTCTTCATTTTGTTAAACAATTCAGATGCTTTGTTGTAATGGGTATTGTAAAACAATCTTTGTACAAGCTGTTTTACCAAGCCACTGTTTCATCAATGAAGTAAAGTTTTATTTATTTTCCGCTATTTAAATTTTGTCTACTTTGTAATTTATCTGTTTTATACACTTATGACGCTCCACCGAAGTTAATGCATTCCCTTTGTGGGTGACCTTAACGGAGGTGGGGTGTTACATGTGGTATCGGAGATGAAGGTTACCAGAACAGATAAAGGATTTTAAAACCCGTTTTCAAAAGTATTTTTATAAAGAAGTATTTTCAAAAACATGTATTAAAGAAGCATTTTTCAAGAGAAAAGTATTTTTTTTAAAAGGCATATTCCCCAAAGCCGTATGCACTATCTTCCGATTCTCTATTTGAATCTCTTCTTCCTTTCTTTTTGCCATAGTTTCATAGGCATGTGGCGCATGTCGAGGGCGAAGTAGTGCCCAACCTCCATTTGTAGCCGTAGTAATTTCACCTGCGGCTAATCTTCTTTTCAAGCTTTGTAGGTTACCGTACGATGGAGGTAGTTTCGAGAAACTTGTCAACAAGCTACACAAGGATATTAAGGATAAGAATATGGCAGTTTAGGCTTAGGAGCACAAGCCCAAGGTTAAGAAGCTTGTTGATATAACTTAATTCATGCGGAAGGAGAAAGGTGAAAAGAAGAAGAATCACAAACAAGGGATTGGAATATAAGAAGGGTGGAAGAAATAATAGATCCTGCGACAAGAGGAAGTGTCTTTTCTATGGTATAACGGGTTATTTAATTGTAGGAAGAAGAAGAAAGGTGGTTGTTTTCAGTATGGCGAAGCAAGGCATCTTATCAAGGATTGCCGAAGGACAAGGACAAGGGCAAATGACATAATCTTCTAGCGGGCAATTGCATGCTCTCACTGCTAGTGTATCTAAGAGAGGTAGGAACGTTTTTGTTGAGAGTTTAGTTTTTCTTTTCAATCATCCTATTAGAACATTGTTTGATTCTAGCGCTTCATATTCTTTTCTATCTTCTTCCATAGCTGAGTCTCTACACCTTAGTACTTGTATTGTAGAGGATTCCATTGTAGTCTCAAATTCTATTGGGGGTTCAGCTCATTTATCTATGATTTGTTTCGATTTGGGAATATCTATACTAAGCATTGAGTTTAGATGTAATGCTTACGTTTTTGGTTTCATGGGCTATGGGTTGATTCTAGGGGTGGATTGATTATCCAGTAATGGTGCCATTCTCAATTGTGAAAGGAGGGTTGTTAGACTTTTGACTCGCCTCATTAATACCCTCGAAATCTCATGTAACCCTAAGAGTTCTGTTATGCTTAGTTACCTAGTATCTCTTGATGCATCTGTTGCAATTCGTTCAATTAGTCCTTGAGTATCCCGATGTCTTTGATGAGGGTTTACCCCCAAAACACGAAATAGATTTCAGTAGTGTTTGCTACTAAGGCGGATGGTTCACTTCGCTTATGCGTGGGTTATAGAGAATTAAACAAGCTAACTAAAGAAAAATAGGCACCCACTTCCAAGAATAGATGATTTGTTTGACCAGCTTGTAGGTGCGTCTATTTTCTCCCAACTAGACTTAGTTATAGGGTTTCATCAGCTAAGATTAGCTGAGGACATTATAAACAATACTGCTTTTAGGACCCCTGATGGTTTCTTTGAGTGGCTCGTCATGCCTTTCGGTTGGACGAATGCACCCGCTTATTTTGTTGACTTGACGAGTAGGGTGTTTAGGGAGTCTCTCAATAAGTTTGTAGTAGTCTTCTTGGACAATATCATTATTTTCTCAAAGAACAAGGAAGAACATGCTTTGCATTTAAGAGAAGTCATGGATACACTTTGTGCACATCAACTTAAGGCGAAGTTCTCTAAAATGTCATTTTTGGAGAGAAGAAGCAAGGTTTGTAGGACATGTGGTGTCCAAAGAAGGGATAACAGAAGATCCCGCAAAAGTAGTTGCTGTGCAAGATTGGAAATCCCAAGGAATGCAACAGAAGTAAGAAGCTTTCTTGGACTAGCAGGCTAATATAGGAAGTTCATTAAGAACCTTGCGAAGGTATTAGCCCCACTTACTGGATTAACGAATAAGAATCTAACCTTTTCTCGGGATATTGAAGTCGCTTTCCAACGATCGAAGAGGGCTCTTACAACGACCCCAGTTTTGACTTTTACTGCACCTCGTGATTTTGAAATATTAAAGTTAACGAAAATAAAGGATGCTTAATTTCAAATATGACAATTAAGGGAAATGGGTTGCGCCATTGCGTTCATCTCGGAATTCTGCTTGAGATAGAGTCTGAGTTTGTGTGAATTGGACAACGTATGAAGAAGTTATGTCGTTCAGAAGTTTCAGAATTTAAATAAATTAAAAACCGCTCAGGTTCAAGAATTTGAAATTCAAATTTCAAACAGGGAAGCAGGCTGGGCGAGAAAATTCCCGACCAAGGCCAGGTCGACCTCCCTATACAGGTCGACCAGGGGGTCGACCTGGGGGTAGACCTGCCCCTCTCGAGCAGATCTAAAAGATGACGCTATTTTGACTTGTTGCTGAGTCATTAGGGCTGAGGTGTTATTCTATCTTGAGTGGATGGTCTTGATTGATTCTAGGCTAATCTGACGGCTCTTAATTAATTAAAATTCTATATAAGCAACCAAAATCTCAACCTAAAGTCACACTAATTCATACCAAGAGCCACCATGCCGTCAATGGAGAACCTAGAGTAGCCTCCGTTCTCTTTCAACCTAAAAGCAAGATAGAAGCAAGAATCAAATCAAATCTAAATCTAAATTAGAATAACGATTAGTCTACATCAAAGGCGAGCAATTCAGTTTCAGCATACAGATCCCAGAAAAATAAGACTATTCTTTTGTTTGTGAGTATAATTACTTTCACAAAATAATTAGCTAATTTAATTGTTATAAGTTATAATTGGGATCATGAGAATGTGACTAGTGAATCGCGTGATGTTGAATTGTATGCCAGTTCTTATGTGAATCTTATGCAAGATTGTGATGTTGGATTATATGTTCTTATATGAATCTTATGCTAGCTTGTGATGTTGGATTATATGTTCTTATATGAATCTTATGCAAGTTTGGGATGTTAAAACATATGTTAATCTAATGCAAGTTTGGGATGTTAAAACATATGTGAATCATGTAGATACATATGCTAGTTTATACTTAAACATGTGACATAAATTTACATGTTTAGGTCCATATGCAAGTTCACATCTTTATGTTTAGGTCCATATGCAAGTTCACATCTTTATGTTTAGATCCATATGCATGTTCACATCTTTATGTTTAGATCCATATGCAAGTTCACACCATTATGTTCAGGTCCATATGTAAGTTCACATCTATATGTTTAGATCCATATTTAGATCGATAGCAGTACATAGTTATGCAAATTTATGCCCATTTCCTATGCGAGTTTTGTATGTGAATCATATGCTAGTTTGAATGTGTAACACCCCACCTCCGCTAGGGTCACTCTTTTGGGGGCACTAGCTTCTGGGGGGCGTTAGAACTGGGTAAGCATGCATAATGATATATCAAGGCAGAACAAGAACATTAATATATATGTAAAACAGAGTAAGTGAGAATAAAACAGCGGAATATCTCAAACCATCTCAAAACAAGTCTAGTACATCATAAAGTCAACTGCCAAAATAAACATGTCTAGTACATCATAAACAGAAATACTGAAATACATAGTGCTATCCCCAAAAATAAAGATGATAAACCATAGCGAGCTCAATGTCCAGACATACATGAGCTATCCAGCAAACAAGCAAGCGATCCAAGCTAAGCACCTGTATTCCCTCCCTGAGAACCTGGGGGGGAAACGGAAGAAAAGAGGCGAAAGAAAACAGGTCAGTCAAAAAGACTGGTAAGCCCTACTACGATCAGTCTATAAACTAATAAAGTTAACATCATGATGGAAACTGAGATGAACATACTGGCCATAGATAAAGGTGTCATCACATAAAGAAGATTAAGTTTTGCACCACAGTGTACTAGCAAACTAACATAACAGGTATTGATCCCTCAGCCCAAACTTTGGCCCAATAGCATGAGGTGACCTTAATACAAGGTCCAGCCCAACGGTCTAGTCGATCGGCTCCCTATAAACCTAACACGTCAAGTGTTGGTGTCCATACGGCCCACATATGGTTGTAGTCAGACTGTGCTGGGTCCACCTTCGGGTGTATCAAGCCCTCGGGTGTCAACCCCAGACACCTAAGCAATAATGCACAGTCTAAACCTACTGGTACCCGTGCCTCGAGTTTGTCCAACACCGGACTACGTGCATGTCCGTAGCCCGCCTGGACCCGCACTCCTGTACCACTCAGCCGTCGCTTTGGTCGCTTACATCAGTCCAGTAATCGTGCCCCGCCCTAGCCTAGCCTCTAGGGTTGTGAATGATACCCAACTGGGATTACTGCTGGAACAGACCACGTTGCTAGGGTTTTCTAAGAGGGTTAAGTGTGGTTTAACCCCTCACTAATCATGGATTAAATTAGTTAAGTGTAACCAACAGTTCACCACTTAACCCCATTTAATCCCTCGTATCCCCAAAATTGGTTAAGTATTAGTGGGCCATGACTTAACCCTAATTATGAGGCATTAATTTAATTGTACCTTAACCTCTCACATTAGACTTTGTTGCGGTTACTAGTTAAGCCTGGCGGGTCCGGGTAGCTTTACACCACAACTTGGTCTAACCTCGGGTCCCAGGTACACATGACCAACTTCTCACATTGGGTCCTATTGTTTGTAGCAACTAGTTAAGCCTGTCGGTTCCGGGTAGGTTTACGCTACAAACTCAACCCAACCTCGAGTTGGCCACACTTATGTTTTCTAAGTGTCATGTCCACTTTATTTTCAAAACATAATAACAAGTTTAACAAATACTTGGGTAGACCTAACTTAATAGGTAAATTCCCAAGGGGTAGACCTAACTTAATAGGTAAATTCCCAATCTTATATTTTCATGTATTTTTAGTTTTACCCAAAAAAACCCCAGCGTCATTCTATCGCTTACATATTCGTCATAACGCATAAAGGATAGAAAGAGGGAACTTGGCACAACATACATGATAAATCTTACATATCGTAATAAACATGCATAACATGTTGGACTTGCATAACTTAGCATAGTGAACTTGCATAAACATGCATAACTTGTTAAACTTGCAAATCATGGCATAGTGAACTTGCATAAACATGCATAACTTATCAAACATGTGTAACATGGCATAGTGAATTCGCATAAGTATGCATAACTTATTAAACATGCATAACATAGAATAGTGAACTCGCATAAGCATGCATAACTTATTAAGCATGCATAACATAGCATAGTGAACTCGCATAAGCATGCATAACTTATTAAACATGCATAACATAGCATAGTGAACTCGCATAAGCATGCATAACTTATTAAACATGCATAACATAGCATAGTGAACTCGCATAAGCATGCATAACTTATTAAACATGCATAAATCCCAACTTTCACCACATATTAACTTTAGAGTTTCTAAAATGAAGGTAAGAGGGCTTACAAATATTATGAAGACACAAATCTACTAATAAAGATTGAGAAGCCCTTTATGCAAGCATATAAAAACCCAAAACAAAGCTCCAATTAACAAAAATCCCAAAAACTCTAGCTTAGCAAATAAAGCTTGCAACTTGATGATGTATGCAAGCTAATGATCATTCATACAACTTAGAAATGCTTGTATGAACATCAAAATCTTCATAGGAATGATTTTTGAAGAGGGTGGAGGCTAGGGTTTTTAGGTGGAGGCCATTTGAGAATTCAATTTGACATAGTTTGGTTGCTAGAATGAATAATGAGGTTTTAGGGTAGGATTAGGGGCTTATTTATAGAAGATTAGAGTGTTTTTAGCCCTAGGATTAACCCTAGGTTAGTTTAGGTCCGTCAGATTTAGGAATTCTCTAGAACCAAGCCACAAGACCAGACCAAGATCCAAAATGGTGCGCCAGGCAAAACTGCCTGGCCACCCTGTGTCGACAGGGCTGTCGACAGGGCTGTCGACACCCTAGGGACCTTGTCGACATGCCTGTCGACATGGGGGTCCTGGCGGGAATTTTCCCGCCTGCGCCAGTTTGCCCTAATTTCCCACTTTTGAACTTGAAATTCAAATCTGTTTTTAACATGGAAATTTCTGAAAACTTCAATGGGCCTTAACTGGGTCATACGGACTCCGATTTTCGAAAACTCGGACTCTATTTCGCGTATTTTTCCGAGACGAACGCAATGGGATAGCCCGTTTCCCTTGATTCAGATTTTTGAATTAAATTCTGCCTCGATTTATGTTATAACAGGTTATTGAAAATACGGGTTGTTACATTCTCCCCTCCTTAAAGGATTTCGTCCCCGAAATCTTCAAGTTAGGAAGAACATATCCTACCATCCAATCATCCATCTACTCAAAACATCATCCACGAGCAACCATTGTCCTTAAAAGATTCTAAATGTTGTATGAACATATGCAAAAGTGTGTGTATATGTACTTATCTAATGCAAAGATCAATGCAAAATATGTTAGTGAAATGTATCCATATGTATGCAAATCCCTAACATAATGTATAATATCTACATGCGTGCTCAATCATACATCCATATGCAACATCCATGTGATTGCATACAAATTTCATCCAAGAATAAGCATAAACACTCATGCACATGCAATATGAGGAGTGTGTGAGCCGATCTAGTGCCTAATGTGTATCATGCATCCACGAGTAACCACTTGCAAACACTTGCAACCACTTGCAACCATCAAACATAACATGTCCCAAACACATGTTTCATCCAAAGGGTTTCTACCTAAGGTTCTCTTGACAAGATTAGCACGATAACTAGATAAACATGGATAGCAAAGAGAAAGATATGCTAACAAAGAAAAGAGATTGAGAGTGTACCCTCAAAAAGGAATGGATAAAGCCCACGCATCTTCTCCTCGGTTTCCCAAGTTGCGTCTTCTTCGGCTTCACCCCATTGAACCTTCACCAGCTTGACCTCTCGATTCCTTAGCTTCTTGGTCTCCGTCCCCAAGATACGAATCGGAGCTCTCCTCAAAGTTGCCTCTTTCTCTACTTCCACGTCTTCAAGAATGCCAGGTTCAACCACCTCAGCGGACTCGTGTAGGCACTTTCGGAGATGCGAGACATGAAAGACATTATGCACTCCGGACAGCTTCTCGGGCAATTGCACTATATAAGCCATCTTCCCAATTCTCTCTATGATAGGGAAGGGTCCAACAAATCTCGGTGCTAACTTCCCAACAGCTCCAAGTCGGACCACATTCCACAAAGGAGAAACCTTTACGAAAACCATATCCCCAACATCAAACTCCAAATCGGATCTTCGCTTGTCAGCATAGGATTTCTGTCGGCCTTGGGCCGCTTTCATACGTCTCCGAATCAACTCGATCTTCTTGGACGTATCTCTGATCATGTCAGGCCCAAGTATGAGCTTCTCTGTAGTCTCCCACCAACATGTAGGCGACTTGCACGGCCTCCCATATAAAGCTTCAAATGGTGCCATCCCTATGCTTGCCTGATAACTGTTATTATATGCAAACTCAACAAGAGGAAGATGGTCTTCCCAAGCACCACCAAAATCCAGAATGCAAAGCCTCAACAAGTCCTCAAGTACCCTATTCACCCTTTCTGTTTGGCCGTCCATTTGTGGGTGATAGGCCGTACTCAGGTTCAACCTCGTGCCCATAGCTTCCTGCAAACTGTTCCAGAACTGACTTGTAAAGATGGGGTCTCGGTCACTGACTATGCTGGAAGGGACTCCATGTAGTCGTACTATCTCACGAAGATATACTGAGGCTAGTCCAGATGCGGTCCTTTTGCTCTTCACCGGAATGAAATGAGCACTCTTCGTAACCCTATCTACAATGACCCATATGCTCGTATTCCCTTTCCTTGACCTTGGAAGCCCATCAATAAAGTCCATAGAAATACTCTCCCACATCCATAGCGGGACCTCTAGAGGATCCAATAGCCCACCGGGCTTCTTCGACTCGGCTTTTACTCTCTGACAAACAACACATCTAGAGACAAACTCTGCCACATCCTTCTTCATTCCAGGCCAGAAGAAAATGCGCTTCATATCCTTATACATCTTATCTCCACCCGGATGTATAGTCAACTTGGAGCGATGTGCTTCATCAAGAACTTTCCTCACCAAGTCTTCCACCATCGGAACACAAAGCCTTCCGTCTCTCCTCAGCCAACCCTTATCATCTATAGAATATCGAGCAAGGTGACTAGATTTCTCCCCTCGAATCAGCTTATCCATAGTCTCAATTATCTGAGGGTCTTCCTTCTGCGAAGCCCCAACCTGATCCAGAAGGGTAGGCCTGAGCTCAAGAGATGCCAAAGAACCGGTCATCGACTCAACCGCCAAAGAGAAATCAAAGGTTGCAAAGAACTCTAGATTCTTCATCTCAACAAATAGAGGACTTAGTGTCAACCTTTTTCTACTCAACGCATCCGCTACGACATTCTCCTTGCCCGGGGTATAGGCTATATCAAAATCATAGGACGCCAAGAATTCCCTCCATCTTTGCTGCCTCAAGTTCAGATCCTTCTGCGAAAAGAGATACTTCAAAGACTTATGATCAGTATACAGCTCAAATCTCTCTCCCAGAAGATAATGACGCCAAGACTTGAGTGCATATACTATCGCTGCCAGCTCTAGATCATGAGTGGGATAATTCTTCTCATGCACCTTAAGTTGCCTCCCACCAAAACATATAACTCTGCACTCTTGCATCAGAACGGTGCCCAATCCCGTGCCACAAGCATCAGTGTACACGGTAAACATCTTACCACCATCGGGTAAAGCTAGAACTGGTGCTGAGGTAAGGGCTCTCTTGAGTCTATGAAAAGCAAGCTCACAGTCCATATCCCAAGCAAAAACTATGTGCTTCTTCGTCAACTTAGTAAGAGGAGCGGATATCTTCGCGAAGTCCTTGATGAACTTCCGATAAAAACCCGCAAGACCTAGAAAACTTCTCACCTCGGTTGCATTCCTTGGAGTCTTCCAATCCTGAACTGCAACCACCTTAGCGGGATCCACCGCTAAGCCTTGCTTGGATACGATATGCCCAAGGAATCTAACTTCCCTTCTCCAAAAGTGACACTTGGAGAACTTGGCCTTTAGCTGATGCGCTCTAAGAGTATCCATCACCTCTACAAGATGCCTCGCGTGCTCTTCTTCATCCTTGGAGAAGATCAGAATATCATCCACAAAGACCACGACAAACTTGTTCAAGAACTCCCGAAACACCCTACTCATCAAGTCCACGAAATACGCGGGTGCATTCGTCAAACCGAACGGCATAACAAGCCATTCAAAGAATCCATCTGGAGTTCTGAATGCAGTCTTGTCTATACTATCTTCAGCCACTCTGAGCTGATGAAATCCAGTAGCAAGATCAAGCTGAGAGAAAACAGAAGCACGAACAAGCTGGTCAAAGAGATCATCGATCCTCGGTAACGGGTGTCTGTTCTTCTTAGTCAGCTTATTCAATTCTCTATAGTCCACACAGAGTCGAAGAGAACCATCTGCCTTAGTAGCAAACACCACAGGCGCTCCCCATTCGGATATACTTCGTCTGATGAAGTTCTTCTCAAGTAACTCCTTTACTTGCTTGCTGAGCTCCCGTCTCTCACGCGGAGCCATGTGCCGAACGGGCAAAGAAACAGGCTTAGCATTATCCACCAGATAAATGCGAAAATCAATCTCTCGTTTAGGGGGCAACCCCTTAACTTCTTCAAAAACATCTGGATAATCTCGGACCACCCTTACAGACTGAAGGGTTTCCTCTGACGAGTCGAGAGATTCATGATAGCACAATATGACGGGATCCTTCGGATTGCATGAAATCTCTAAGGTGTTGCCAAGGCGAGTCACAAGCCTCACAACACTATGCTCACAATCAAGAATGGCTCCATATCTGGACAGCCAATCCATGCCCAATATCAATCCGTATCCCCTGAAACCAAGAACATACGCACTACACAAGAACTCTACACTGAGTATAGAGATCCTCAGATCCTCACATATCATAGATAGATGAGCAGAACCCCCAATGGGATTCGAAACACAAACGGGATCATCCACTAAGCTAGTACTAAGGTACAAACTATCAACAAGATCAGACGAAATAAAGCTATGTGATGCACCAGAATCAAACAAGGTACGAACTGGAAGATCGGAAACATAAACAAGGTTCTCAACAGAAACACTACCTCGATCGGGAACTGGAGCGGTATTGAGAGCATGAACTTGCCCTGCTGAAGGTCCAGCCTGTCCTTTCTTCTTCGGGCATTCCTTGCTGAAGTGTCCAGTCTCACCACAGGAAAAACATCCACCACTAAGCTTCCTTTTCTTCTTCCTACAATCCTTAGCAAAGTGTCCAGGCACACCACAGTAATTGCACTTTCCCTTGCCTTTGTTGTTGTTCCTCTTCTTGTTCTTGCTCTGATTCCCCTGACTGCTTTGACCACCTTGATTGCCTTTACCTTGAGAATCAGTCTTCTTTGCTTGAGTATCACTCGTCTTGACCTCTTTCTTTCCATCTCCCTGAAGTAGAGCCATATTGACCAAACTCCCAAAAGTAGCCCCATGTGGAATATGTGACATCGCCAAACCCTGCAGCGGCTCATTCAACCCTCTAGCAAATCGAAGAGCCTTCTTCTCAGGAGTGTTCACCATATCCAAACCAAAACGGGCCAGCTGATTAAACTTGTTCACATACTCCTTGACAGACATATCACCTTGCTTTAATGCAATGAACTTCACCATCTGTAAATTCGCCTCAGCAGAAGATAGAAACTTAGCCACAAATCTAGCCCTCAAATCGGCCCAAGTCTCAACGGGCCTCGTCCCATTGGTGACCTCCCACCAATAGGTCGCTTCATCCTTCAAAAGCCACACTGTCAATAAGATCTTCCTCTTGTCATCAATCCCAAAGATAGCAAACAGGTCCTCAGTGTCTTTCAGCCAATTCCTAGCTTCAACAAAAGATTCCGTGCCTAGGAAATTCTTGCCTCCCATCGCCTTGAAGTCTTTACAAACCTTCGTGAACTCAACATGAGGGTGCTGAGGGGGAGGAGGAGGAAGAGGAGCCTCAGCAACTGGAGGAGGAGGAACATTAGCAACGGGAGGAGGAATATTAACCACTGGAGGGACCACCGGAGGAGGGACATTAGGGGGAGGATTCTCAACTATAGGAGGAGGAGTGGGAGTAGGGTTTGCGGGGCCGGCTGCCGCCCTAGCTTCTAGAAGTCTCCTATACCAGAGTGGCACATTTACTCCATCCGGGATGGCAAGATCCTCAGCCATACTGAAACGAAGGATAAGATAAGATTAGGTCAAGGGAACGAAGGATAATGCTAATGGCTTTTTGGGGAATAGCCCTTTTAAAATACTAGACTTTTCTTTGGAAAATACTTTATACTTGTTTTGAAAATAGTTTTTCAAAAGTCTTTTTAAAAACTTTTTGTTCTTTCTCGTAAACCTTATACTCTGATACCAAATTTGTAACACCCCACCTCCGCTAGGGTCACTCTTTTGGGGGCACTAGCTTCTGGGGGGCGTTAGAACTGGGTAAGCATGCATAATGATATATCAAGGCAGAAAAAGAACATAAATATATATGTAAAATAGAGTAAGTGAGAATAAAACAGCGGAATATCTCAAACCATCTCAAAACAAGTCTAGTACATCATAAAGTCAACTGCCAAAATAAACATGTCTAGTACATCATAAACAGAAATACTGAAATACATAGTGCTATCCCCAAAAATAAAGATGATAAACCATAGCGAGCTCAATGTCCAGACATACATGAGCTATCCAGCAAACAAGCAAGCGATCCAAGCTAAGCACCTGTATTCCCTCCCTGAGAACCTTGGGGGGGGGGGACGGAAGAAAAGAGGCGAAAGAAAACAGGTTAGTCAAAAAGACTGGTAAGCCCTACTACGATCAGTCTATAAACTAATAAAGTTAACATCATGATGGAAACTGAGATGAACATACTGGCCATAGATAAAGGTGTCATCACATAAAGAAGATTAAGTTTTGCACCACAGTGTAATAGCAAACTAACATAACAGGTATTGATCCCTCATCCCAAACTTTGGCCCAATAGCATGAGGTGACCTTAATACAAGGTCCAGCCCAACGGTCTAGTCGATCGGCTCCCTATAAACCTAACACGTCAAGTGTTGGTGTCCATACGGCCCACATATGGTTGTAGTCAGACTCTGGGTCCACCTTCGGGTGTATCAAGCCCTCGGGTGTCAACCCCAGATCCTAAGCAATAATGCACAGTCTAAACCTACTGGTACCCGTGCCTCGAGTTTGTCCAACACCGGACTACGTGCACGTCCGTAGCCCGCCTGGACCCGCACTGCTGTACCACTCAGCCGTCGCTTTGGTCGCTTACATCAGTCCAGTAATCGTGCCCCACCCTAGCCTAGCCTCTAGGGTTGTGAATGATACCCAACTGGGATTACTGCTGGAACAGACCACGTTGCTAGGGTTTTCTAAGAGGGTTAAGTGTGGTTTAACCCCTCACTAATCATGGATTAAATTAGTTAAGTGTAACACCCCACCTCCGCCAGGGTCACACGCAAGGGAATGCACTAGCTTTGGAGGGGCATTATTGGTAAACATGCATAATGATATAGCAAGGCAGGACATGACATATATATATGTAAATAAACAGAGTAAGTAAATAAAACAGCGGAAGATTTTAAACCATTTCAAAAACAAGTCTGGTACATCAAAATGTCAATTTCCCAAATAAACAAGTCTAGTACATGAAATAACATCATCTGAAACTGAAAAAGAAAACATAATAGTAGCCATCCCCAAAGTGGAAGAAACCATAGCGAGCCCAAGTCCAAAGCATACATGAGCTATCCAAGAAAGCAGCTAAGATCCAAGCTAGGCTCCTGTATTCCCTCCCTGAGAACCTGGGGGGCGAAACGGAAGAAAAGAGGCGAAACAAAATGGGTCAGTCAAAAAGACTGAGTAAGCCCTGCTACGATCAGTCTATAAACTAATAAAGTTAACATCATGATGGGAACTGAGATGATCATAGATAACAACATACTGGCATGGTAAATTAACTACAAGATAGATAGAGGTGTCATTGCATAAAACATGGCTGAGTTTTGCACCACGGTGTACTAGCAACCCAACATAACCGGTATTGATCCCTTGGCCCAAGCTTTGGCCCAATAACATGAGGTGACCTTAATACAAGGTCCAGCCCAACGGTCTAGTCGATCGGCTCCCTATAAACCTAACACGTCAAGTGTTGGTGTCCATACGGCCCACATGGATGTAGTTAGACTGTGTTGGGTCCACCTTTGGGTGTATCAAGCCCTCGGGTGTCAACCCCAGACACTTAAGCAATAATACACAGTCTAAGCCTACTGGTACCCGTGCCTCGAGTTTGTCCAACATCGGACTACGTGCACGTCCGTAGCCCGCCGGACCCGCACCGCTGTACCACTCAGCCGTCGCTTTGGTCACTTACATCAGTCCAGTAATCGTGCCCCGCCCTAGCCTAGCCTCTAGGGTTGTGGATGATACCAAACTGGGATTACTGCTGGAACAGACCACGCTGCTAGGGTTTCTAAGAGGGTTAAGTGTGGTTTTAACCCCTCACTAATCCTGGATTAAATTAGTTAAGTGTAACTACTTAACCCCATCTAATCCTCGAATCCCCAAATTGGTTAAGTATTAGTGGACCCTGACTTAACCCTAATCATGAGGCATTACTTAATTTAATGCACCTTAACCTCTCACATTAGACCTTGTTGTGGTTACTAGTTAGGCCGGGCGGGTCCGGGTAGCTTTACACCACAACTTGGTCTAACCTCGGGTCTTGGCACCCCATGACCAACTTCTCACATTGGGTCCTATTGTTTGTAGCCACTAGTTAAGCCGGTCGGTTCCGGGTAGAATTACGCTACAAACTCAACCCAACCTCGAGTTGGCCACACTTATGTTTTCTAAGTGTCATGTCCACTTTATTTCAAAACATAATTACAAGTCAACAATTACTTGGGTAGACCTAACTTAATAGGTAAATTCCCAAGGGGTAGACCTAACTTAATAGGTAAATTCCCAAACTTATATTTTCATGTATTTTAAGTTTACCCAAAACCCCCAACGTCATTCTATCGCTTACATATTCGTAATAACGCATAAAGGATAGGAAGAGGGAACTTAGCACAACATACATGACAAACTTGCACAACAATCATGCATAACATGTTAGGCTTGCACAACTTAGCATAGTGAACTTGCATTTTACCATAATCATGCATAACTTGTCAAACATGCACAACTTGTCATTTTAACCTTGCATAAACATGCACAACTTGTCAAACATGCACAACTTGTCATTTTAAACTTGCATAAACATGCACAACTTGTCAAACATGCACAACTTGTCAAACATGCACAACTTGTCATTTTAAACTTGCATAAACATGCACAACTTGTCAAACATGCATAGCTTGTCATTTTAAACTTGCATAAACATGCACAACTTGTCAAACATGCATAACTTGTCATTTTAAACTTGCATAAACATGCACAACTTGTCAAACATGCACAACTTGTCATTTTAAACTTGCATAAACATGCACAACTTGTCAAACATGCACAACTTGTCATTTTAAACTTGCATAAACATGCACAACTTGTCAAAACATGCATAACTTGTCATTTTAAACTTGCATAAACATGCACAACTTGTCAAAACGTGCATAACTTGTTAAACTTGCAAATCATGGCTTAGTAAACTTGCATAAACATGCATAACTTATTTAACATACAAATCATGGCTTAGCAAACTCGCATAAACATGCATAACTTAATAAACATACAAATCATGGCTTAACAAACTTGCATAAACATGCATAACTTATTAATCTTGCAAATCATGGCTTAGTATACATGCATAACTCAATAGATTTGCAAATCATGGCTTAGTACCCTTGCATAACATGCACAACTCAATAAACATACATAAACCTCAACTTTCATCACACATTAACTTTAGAGTTTCTAAAATGAAGGTAAGAGGGCTTACAATGCTTATGCGGACTCAAATGAGTATAACAAATGTAAGAAACCCCTTATGCAACTAATTAAAACCCCCAAATGCAAGCAAACTTGATCAAGACTCCTCCTTTATGATGCCAATAGAAAAACAAGCCTTTAATGCAAGCTAAGGAGGATCATACAAGCCAAAATATGCTTGTATGCATGGAAAATCACTTAGGAATTAAATTAGGAATTGTATGAAGAGGGTGGAGGCCATGAGAGTTTTGATTTTGCCATAGTTTAGTTGCAAGAATGATTAATGGGGTTTTAGGGTAGGATTAGAGGCTTATTTATAGAATATTAGAGTGTTTTTAGCCCTAGGATTAACCCTAGGATAGTTTTGGCCCGTCAGATTTCAGAATTCTCTAGAACCAGACCACACAACCAAGCCCAAACCAAGCCCAAACCAAAGTGGTGCGCCAGGCTAATCTGCCTGGCTACCCCCTGTCGACAGGGCTGTCGACAGGGCAGTCGACATGCCTAGACCCCTGTCGACAGGCCTGTCGACATGGGGTCCTGGGCGGGAATTTTTCCCGCCTGCCCAGTTTGCCCTAGCCCATGTTTTTAATTTCAAATTTAAATCTGTTTTTACTTAGAAATTTTCTGCAAACTTCAATGGGCCTTAACTGGGTCATACGGACTCCGATTTTCGAAAATTCGGACTCTATTTTGCGTATTTTTCCGAGACGAACGCAATGGCATAGCCCGTTTCCCTTGATTCAGATTTTAGAATTAAATTCTGCCTCGATTTACATTATTACAGGTTATTGAAAATACGGGTTGTTACATTCTCCCCTCCTTAAAGGATTTCGTCCATCTTCTCAAAACATCATCCACGAGCAATCATTGTCCTTAAAGGATTCTAAATGTGGTATGAACATATGCAAAAGTGTGTGTATATGTACTTACCTAATGCAAAAATCAGGCGGTTACTGATACAGTAAACCTCCTTAATGCATATGTATGTAAATCAGGCGGTTACTGATACAGTAAACCTCCTTAATGCATATGTATGTCAGTGAAATGAATCCATATGTATGCAAATTCCTAAATTCATAGTATTTATATGAGTGCACATCACATTCACCCATATGCAACATCCATGTGGTGGCATAACAAGTTTCAATCATGAATAAGCATAAACACTCATGCATATGCAACATGAAGAGTGTGTGAGCCGATCTAGTGCCTAATGTGTATAATGCACCCACGAGTAACCACTTGCAAACACTTGCAACCACTTGCAACCATCAAGCATAACGTGTTTCAAACACATGTTTCAACCAAAGTGTTTCTACCTAAGGTTCTCATGACAAGATAAACACGATAAACTAGATAAACTAGATAAACTCCTTTTTGTATTACACGAAATCCATTCAAACTTTGACATATAGTACTAACCGATGAGTCTTAACCCCCTTATGGAGTTTACAACAGAAATAAGATCGAGAATGGGACCGAGAGGATATATACAAAAGATAACTTGCAAGCAAGCTCCACAGGAAAACAAGGATCAAGGATGCACTCTTAAAAAGAGATATGATGCGCGTATCTAGTCTTAACTCTTCTTAGTCACGTTTTCTTGAGCTTAACTCTACGGTGCTTTGACTGTCTCTCACTTCATGATTCCTTGGCTTCCTAACTCCTATTTTCCAAATTCGAGTTGGAACTCATTTTATTATCGCCTCTCGTCTTCCTTTTCCACTTATTCTTCTTCCTGTATACTTGGCTTAAACATAATTATAACCTCATGATTCGTGCAAGCTCTCCAAAATTCACTAGTGAATCCTGGATCTCGTCTACTTACTATAAAGTATTCCACGCAGCAGAACTTTTCTTGAAAATACCAATCCACGTTGCCAATTGCCCTTATAAACGTGATTTTCTATAACTCATGCTTAATCGAAATGAACCATCTGCCTATGAGTGATAGGCCATACCTAGATTCAGTTGCCTACCCATGGCTTCTTGTAAGCTATTTTAAAACTGGCCAACTTCTTGAGGGTAAACCGTTTCTAACCGTGATGCAGTCCTCTCGCTCTTCACCGGACTGAAATGAGCACTCTTCGTGAGTCTTCCTATTATGACCCTCATACCCGTATTCCCTTTCTTTGATCTAGGTAGTCTATCCACATAATCTATCGAGATGTTTTCACACTTCCCTTGCGAAACTTCCAATGGAGGTAATGGCCCACTGGGCTTCTATGACTTGGCCTCAACCTGGTGGCACAACATGTATCCTAAAACCAACTCGGCCACCTCCTCGAGTGATGCGCATCTTCAAGAACCTTCTTTACCAAGTCTTTCACTCGAGGAACTCATAATCTCTTGTCGTGCCTTAGTCATCCTTTATAATATATCTAGCGAGGTGACTTAACATCTTGCCTCGAATCGGCTGGTCCATGTTCCTGACCAACGGCGGGTCTTCTTCCTGTGAAACCCCCTTCTTGACCCAGAAGAGTAAGTCTAAGCTCCCGGAATGCTAACTAACTAGCCAAACGGAGGAAGCTTCTTACTTCAATTGCCCTTCTCAGAGCTTTCCGGTCTTAAACCGCAATCACTCTAACGGGATCCCCCGCTAAGCCTTCTTAGGAACTATGTGCCCAAGAAATCCAATTTCTTTCCTCCAAAGTGACATTTGGAGAACTTGACCTTCCCCTGGTGGTTCTAAGCGTATCCATCTCCTCCTTGAGATGTCTAGTATGCTTTCCCTCGTTCTTTTGAGGAGATCAAAATATCGTCTATGACGACCATGACAAACTTGTTCAAGGACTCCCTAAACACCCTACCCATCAAGTTCACGTAATATGTGGGTGCGTTAGTCAAGCCAAATAGCATGACTAGCCCTTCTAAAAATCCATCTAGAGTCCTAAACGCAGTCATGTCAATTCCGTCCTCAGCCATCCTAAGCTGACGGAATCCGATAGTTAGATTAAAAGAAAACAGATGCTCCTACGGGCTGATCAAACAAATCATTGATCCTTGGTAACGGTTATTTATTCCTCTCAAGATAATCAACACATAAGCGAAACAAACTGTCCACATCAGTAACGAATACTACTGGAGCACCCTACTCGAAAATGCTTCGCCTCAGGAAGTTCTTCTCAAGCAACTCCTTGACTTGCTTTCTTAACCCTCACCTCGTGAGGTCATGTGCCTAACCGGCCACGAAACTGGCTTGGTATTACCAACCAGATAATGCGGAAATCTATCCCACGTCTAAGGGTAACCCCTTCACTTTCCCCAAGATATCAGGATGTTCTCGGACCACCCTCACAGATTGCAAACTATCGATAGACGAGTTGAGGGACTCAAGATAACAATCATGACGGGATCCATAGGGTTGCTAGAAATTTCTAGGGTATTACCGAGGCGAGTCATGAGCCTCACACCCTTATATACAAAAACCCAGAATGGCTCCAAAACCGGACAACCATTCCATGCCCCAAAACCAACCCATATCCCCTGAAACTGGGAATAAAACATCCCACGAGAATTCTATACTCAAGATAGAAATTTTCAAATCCACTCAGACCACAGACAAACGGGCAGAACCCCCCCCAATTGGATTTGAAACACATACGGGGTCATCAACTACACTAGTACTTAGGTGCAAAACTTTCAACTGGATTAGATGAAATAAAACTATGCGATGTGCCAGAATCAAACAAAGTTTGAACAGGGAAAATCAGAAAATGTAAACAAGATTTTCAACAGAAACACTACCTCTATCATGAGCTGGAATAACGGGGTGGAGGGGATGAATTCGCCCTCCAGATAGTCCTGCACACTGAGTCTGACCTTGCCCTTGCTTCCTTGGGCAATCCTTGCTGAAATGTCCAAACTCACCACAAATGAAGCATTCGCCCCGCTTTGTCTTTTCCTTCCTCCTACATTCCTTGGCTATATGTCCAACTTTACCACAGAAGTTGCACTTCCTATTCCCTCTTGGCTTGTTCTTGCGGTTGTGGTTATTCTTGCCCCGTTTCCCGGAATTTACTCTCTTGTCTTGAGACTCATTCGCCTTGACCTCTTTCTTGTCATTGTTATCTTCTTCTTGAAGTAGGGCCAAATTCACCAAATTCTCAAAAGTCGCCCCCAAGGGTATATGAGACATGGCCAAACCATGTAATGGCTCGTTTAATCCTAGAGCAAAGTGTAGAGCCTTCTTCTGAGCTGTATTAACCAAGTCTAAATTGACACGAGCCAGTTGATTAAACTTATCTATGTATTCCCTAATCGTCATGTCCCCTTGCTTCAATGATAAGAATCTCAGTCCAAACCTTCCTCTAAAGTCGTCCCAAGTCTCAATTGGCCTGGTTGCGGTGGTGACTACCCACGAACGTGCAGCTTCTTCCTTTAGCAACCATACTGCTAATAAAACTTTCCTGCGGTCACCTATATCAAAGGAGGCTAAAAGATCTTCGGTCTCTTCCAACCAATTCCTTGCTTCTACAAAAGTCTCTGTTCCATTAAAATTTTTGTCACCCATCCTCTTAAAGTTCTTGCAAGTTTCCGCAAAATCCGCTTGTGGAGGCTGAGGGGGAAGAGGAACATCAGCTACGGGAGGAGGAGGAGGAACAGCGGCCTCGACTGGAAAGACAACATTAGAGACACCCGGGACTGGTGCCGTGACTTCCAAGTACCGACGAAACCAATCGGGTACCGTTACTCCTTCGGGCAAGATGAGATTATCAGATATGCTGGAAACGAAAAGAAAAGAGTTCAAACGAGGAGTCAAAGGATAGTGCTAATGGCTTTTGGGGAATAGCCTTTTAAAACAACTAGACTTTTCTTTGGAAAATAATTTATACTTGGTTTTGAAAATAGTTTTTCAAAAGTTTTTAAATCCCTTTTTTCCCTTCTTGTAAACCATATGCTCTGATACCAAATGTAACACCCCACCTCCGCCAGGGTCACTCGCAAGGGAATGCACTAGCTTTGGAGGGGCATTATTGGTAAACATGCATAATGATATAGCAAGGCAGGACATGACATATATATATGTAAATAAGCAGAGTAAGTAAATAAAACAGCGGAAGATTTTAAACCATTTCAAAAACAAGTCTGGTACATCAAAATGTCAATTTCCCAAATAAACAAGTCTAGTACATGAAATAACATCATCTGAAACTGAAAAAGAAAACATAATAGTAGCCATCCCCAAAGTGGAAGAAACCATAGCGAGCCCAAGTCCAAAGCATACATGAGCTATCCAAGAAAGCAGCTAAGATCCAAGCTAGGCTCCTGTATTCCCTCCCTGAGAACCTGGGGGGGGGGGGGGGGGAAACGGAAGAAAAGAGGCGAAACAAAACGGGTCAGTCAAAAAGACTGAGTAAGCCCTGCAACGATCAGTCTATAAACTAATAAAGTTAACATCATGATGGGAACTGAGATGATCATAGATAACAACATACTGGCATGGTAAATTAACTACAAGATAGATAGAGGTGTCATCGCATAAAACATGGCTAAGTTTTGCACCACGGTGTACTAGCAACCCAACATAACCGGTATTGATCCCTTGGCCCAAGCTTTGGCCCAATAACATGAGGTGACCTTAATACAAGGTCCAGCCCAACGGTCTAGTCGATCGGCTCCCTATAAACCTAACACGTCAAGTGTTGGTGTCCATACGGCCCACATGGATGTAGTTAGACTGTGTTGGGTCCACCTTTGGGTGTATCAAGCCCTCGGGTGTCAACCCCAGACACTTAAGCAATAATACACAGTCTAAGCCTACTGGTACCCGTGCCTCGAGTTTGTCCAACATCGGACTACGTGCACGTCCGTAGCCCGCCGGACCCGCACCGCTATACCACTCAGCCGTCGCTTTGGTCGCTTACATCAGTCCAGTAATCGTGCCCCGCCCTAGCCTAGCCTCTAGGGTTGTGGATGATACCAAACTGGGATTACTGCTGGAACAGACCACGCTGCTAGGGTTTCTAAGAGGGTTAAGTGTGGTTTTAACCCCTCACTAATCTTGGATTAAATTAGTTAAGTGTAACTACTTAACCCCATCTAATCCTCGAATCCCCAAATTGGTTAAGTATTAGTGGACCCTGACTTAACCCTAATCATGAGGCATTAATTAATTTAATGCACCTTAACCTCTCACATTAGACCTTGTTGTGGTTACTAGTTAGGCCGGGCGGGTCCGGGTAGCTTTACACCACAACTTGGTCTAACCTCGGGTCTTGGCACCCCATGACCAACTTCTCACATTGGGTCCTATTGTTTGTAGCCACTAGTTAAGCCGGTCGGTTTCGGGTAGAATTACGCTACAAACTCAACCCAACCTCGAGTTGGCCACACTTATGTTTTCTAAGTGTCATGTCCACTTTATTTCAAAACATAATTACAAGTCAACAATTACTTGGGTAGACCTAACTTAATAGGTAAATTCCCAAGGGGTAGACCTAACTTAATAGGTAAATTCCCAATCTTATATTTTCATGTATTTTAAGTTTACCCAAAACCCCCAACGTCATTCTATCGCTTACATATTCGTAATAACGCATAAAGGATAGGAAGAGGGAACTTAGCACAACATACATGACAAACTTGCACAACAATCATGCATAACATGTTAGGCTTGCACAACTTAGCATAGTGAACTTGCATTTTACCATAATCATGCATAACTTGTCAAACATGCACAACTTGTCATTTTAACCTTGCATAAACATGCACAACTTGTCAAACATGCACAACTTGTCATTTTAAACTTGCATAAACATGCACAACTTGTCAAACATGCACAACTTGTCATTTTAAACTTGCATAAACATGCACAACTTGTCAAACATGCATAACTTGTCATTTTAAACTTGCATAAACATGCACAACTTGTCAAACATGCATAACTTGTCATTTTAAACTTGCATAAACATGCACAACTTGTCAAACATGCACAACTTGTCATTTTAAACTTGCATAAACATGCACAACTTGTCAAACATGCACAACTTGTCATTTTAAACTTGCATAAACATGCACAACTTGTCAAAACATGCATAACTTGTCATTTTAAACTTGCATAAACATGCACAAATTGTCAAAACGTGCATAACTTGTTAAACTTGCAAATCATGGCTTAGTAAACTTGCATAAACATGCATAACTTATTTAACATACAAATCATGGCTTAGCAAACTCGCATAAACATGCATAACTTAATAAACATACAAATCATGGCTTAACAAACTTGCATAAACATGCATAACTTATTAATCTTGCAAATCATGGCTTAGTATACATGCATAACTCAATAGATTTGCAAATCATGGCTTAGTACCCTTGCATAACATGCACAACTCAATAAACATACATAAACCCCAACTTTCATCACACATTAACTTTAGAGTTTCTAAAATGAAGGTAAGAGGGCTTACAATGCTTATGCGGACTCAAATGAGTATAACAAATGCAAGAAACCCCTTATGCAA
This sequence comes from Allium sativum, assembly GCA_030737875.1. Classification (NCBI taxonomy): domain Eukaryota; kingdom Viridiplantae; phylum Streptophyta; class Magnoliopsida; order Asparagales; family Amaryllidaceae; genus Allium; species Allium sativum. The sequence continues at coordinate 413,243,647 of CM060923.1, read as the reverse complement.
CTAATTAAAACCCCCAAATGCAAGCAAACTTGATCAAGACTCCTCCTTTATGATGCCAATAGAAAAACAATCCTTTAATGCAAGCTAAGGAGGATCATACAAGCCTAAATATGCTTGTATGCATGGAAAATCACTTAGGAATTAAATTAGGAATTGTATGAAGAGGGTGGAGGCCATGAGAGTTTTGATTTTGCCATAGTTTAGTTGCAAGAATGATTAATGGGGTTTTAGGGTAGGATTAGAGGCTTATTTATAGAAGATTAGAGTGTTTTTAGCCCTAGGATTAACCCTAGGATAGTTTTGGCCCGTCAGATTTCAGAATTCTCTAGAACCAGACCACACAACCAAGCCCAAACCAAGCCCAAACCAAAGTGGTGCGCCAGGCTAATCTGCCTGGCTACCCCCTATCGACAGGGCTGTCGACAGGGCATTCGACATGCCTAGACCCCTGTCGACAGGCCTGTCGACATGGGGTCCTGGGCGGGAATTTTTCCCGCCTGCCCAGTTTGCCCTAGCCCATGTTTTTAATTTCAAATTTAAATCTTTTTTTACTTAGAAATTTTCTGCAAACTTCAATGGGCCTTAACTGGGTCATACGGACTCCGATTTTCGAAAATTCGGAGTCTATTTCGCGTATTTTTCCGAGAGGAACGCAATGGCATAGCCCGTTTCCCTTGATTCAGATTTTAGAATTAAATTCTGCCTCAATTTACATTATTACAGGTTATTGAAAATACGGTTTGTTACATTAAGTGTAACCAACAGTTCACCACTTAACCCCATTTAATCCCTCGTATCCCCAAAATTGGTTAAGTATTAGTGGGCCATGACTTAACCCTAATTATGAGGCATTAATTTAATTGTACCTTAACCTCTCACATTAGACTTTGTTGCGGTTACTAGTTAAGCCGGGCGGGTCCGGGTAGCTTTACACCACAACTTGGTCTAACCTCGGGTACCAGGTACACATGACCAACTTCTCACATTGGGTCCTATTGTTTGTAGCAACTAGTTAAGCCGGTCGGTTCCGGGTAGGTTTACGCTACAAACTCAACCCAACCTCGAGTTGGCCACACTTATGTTTTCTAAGTGTCATGTCCACTTTATTTTCAAAACATAATCACAAGTTTAACAAATACTTGGGTAGACCTAACTTAATAGGTAAATTCCCAAGGGGTAGACCTAACTTAATAGGTAAATTCCCAATCTTATATTTTCATGTATTTTAAGTTTTACCCAAAAACCCCCCAACGTCATTCTATCGCTTACATATTCGTCATAACGCATAAAGGATAGAAAGAGGGAACTTGGCACAACATACATGATAAATCTTACATATCATAATAAACATGCATAACATGTTGGACTTGCATAACTTAGCATAGTGAACTTGCATAAACATGCATAACTTGTTAAACTTGCAAATCATGGCATAGTGAACTTGCATAAACATGCATAACTTATCAAACATGTGTAACATGGCATAGTGAACTCGCATAAGTATGCATAACTTATTAAACATGCATAACATAGCATAGTGAACTCGCATAAGCATGCATAACTTATTAAACATGCATAACATAGCATAGTGAACTCGCATAAGCATGCATAACTTATTAAACATGCATAACATAGCATAGTGAACTCGCATAAGCATGCATAACTTATTAAACATGCATACCATAGCATAGTGAACTCGCATAAGCATGCATAACTTATTAAACATGCATAAATCCCAACTTTCACCACATATTAACTTTAGAGTTTCTAAAATGAAGGTAAGAGGGCTTACAAATATTATGAAGACACAAATCTACTAATAAAGATTGAGAAGCCCTTTATGCAAGCATATAAAAACCCAAAACAAAGCTCTAATTAACAAAAATCCCAAAAACTCTAGCTTAGCAAATAAAGCTTGCAACTTGATGATGTATGCAAGTTAATGATCATTCATACAACTTAGAAATGCTTGTATGAACATCAAAATCTTCATAGGAATGATTTTTGAAGAGGGTGGAGGCTAGGGTTTTTAGGTGGAGGCCATTTGAGAATTCAATTTGACATAGTTTGGTTGCTAGAATGAATAATGAGGTTTTAGGGTAGGATTAGGGGCTTATTTATAGAAGATTAGAGTGTTTTTAGCCCTAGGATTAACCCTAGGTTAGTTTAGGTCCGTCAGATTTAGGAATTCTCTAGAACCAAGCCACAAGACCAGACCAAGATCCAAAATGGTGCGCCAGGCAAAACTGCCCGGCCACCCTGTGTCGACAGGGCTGTCGACACCCTAGTGACCCTGTCGACATGCCTGTCGACATGGGGGTCATGGCGGGAATTTTCCCGCCTGCGCCAGTTTGCCCTAATTTCCCACTTTTGAACTTGAAATTCAAATCTGTTTTTAACATGGAAATTTCTGAAAAATTCAATGGGCCTTAACTGGGTCATACGGACTCCGATTTTCGAAAACTCAGACTCTATTTCGCGTATTTTTCCGAGACGAACGCAATGGCATAGCCCGTTTCCCTTGATTCAGATTTTTGAATTAAATTCAGCCTCGATTTATGTTATAACAGGTTATTGAAAATACGTGTTGTTACAGAATGAAATTCATATGCAAGTTATAGGAAACCCATATCCATATATGCAAGTTATTGGCTATGTAAACTTATGTCGTGATTCTTAGATCTATTTTATGTGTTATGCAAGTTGTGATGTTGCTTTTCTTTTTATAAGTTAGACTATTTGCGAGTCTAACATATGTCATATTAAAACGTACGAATAGCGTGGGGACAATGGGAAAATATTGAGTATACATAATTGCGAATTGGCATAAAATGGCCTTAAAAGGCATATAATTAATTTGAGACATTAATTGGTATAATTTGTATACCTGGTATTTATGGACATAATTTAGGTGACAATTATGGACATAAATTAATTTGGAATTTATTGACAATTTTGAATAGGGATATTAATCCAATTTGGTTTTAAATAATTATGTGTAATAATTAACCGCCTAAGACACGAGGTTAGACTCGTTTCTGGTGTAAGAATGCCCGGACCCACCCGACAAATCCAGCAACGACAAACGGTAGTCTAATGTGAGCGGTCAAAGGCACGAATTAAATGCGTAACAATTGTTAAGACATGAGGTTAGGCTCGTTTGCGGCATAAGACTGCCCGGACCCGCCTAGCAAATCCAGCAACCGCAAACGGTAGTCTAATGTGGGAGGTCTTTACAAGGTTACGGCTCTAATGAATTAAGTAACACTTAACCAGATATACATGTAGTGGGACATGGGGGTTAAGTGGGCGCCATGGGTAGCTTGTGAAATACGATTAGAAACACTTAACCAAGTTGAAACATGTAAGAAGACATGAATAAGAATGGGGTCAAGTGGGAAACCTTAGTGTGGACCAAGCATAGGTGGAAAGCTTGTGTCAAGCATGAGGGCCGTCTACAAACCTGTAATCCATTAAGTTTCTCTGTGAGCTCGACCCATGTTGAGGACGGGACACGCTTACTGGGTTTGATTGTAAGTGGTCAAAACAGGTTAGCGGTGGCAACGTAATTCCGAAGGGGTCATGTGCCTGCGTGGGCCCGGGCTAGTAGGTAAGACGTTGTTGCACCGTGTAGATATAAGTCGTGCATCTTTAGTGGTATTGGGTTGCCTCTTTGGGGAGTGATAGACCCCATTGTGGGACCAACACGGGTATTTACGAGTTAGGGAGCCGATCGAATGGGGGTAGTGGGTACAACTAGTGGAGATAGGGGCAGGCGGCACCTATGAAGGCAACTATGGGTACATGAAACTACCATTATCATTATTATGTTCTGTAGGCGGGATCAACTTTTAGGGTGACGGTAACACCCCAGGTCCATTAATGTCACACACAAAGGGAATGCATCAATGTCCATGAACCGTTATTGTTGTATGAAACAGATAAATTACAACAATATATAAATAAAACAACACAGCGGAAGATAAAACTTATTTCATAGCATCATAACTCAGAACAAGCTTACATAAGTATTCTCCAAAACCATTACAACAGGATCAATAGTCTTTTCCAAAAACTTCAAAGTACATAAAGAAGCAAATACTTAAATAACATAAATGCAAAAATCCCCACTGAGCACAAGCAAAGCCATAAAGATGAGAGAGTCCAAAGCGATACATCTACTCTTTTCAAGCAACTGAAAGAAATCGGCATTAAGTTGTAGTATTCCTTCCTTGCAAACCTGAGGGGGGAAAGGAAAGAAAAGAGGTGGAAACAAAACGGGTCATAAATAAAGTCTGGCGAGTCCAGTAATTTTAACAAATAATAGGTAAGGTAAATGATCAAGACATAAATAGGCGTCATGGTATGGCTGTAACATAGATAAGGTAGATAAAAAGGATGGACAAGATGATTTCTTTCCTAAGTACTAAGACAATCCTACACCTTGGCTAAGCGAACAACCCTCCAAGTACTAACCCCGAAGACCGAAGTCAACACCAGAGTAGCACCCAAAGGACTATCCAACTCAACCAACATGTATTTAGTTACACCGCACTTTTGCTAAGTTACACCACATTACTTAATTACACCGCACATCTACTAGTCTCTATTTACTAAAGGTTGATCCCTTCCCACTAACTGTACCCACATGACAAACTTGGTAGTTACTTGTACCTAGCTGCTATCGTAGGTGCCGGCTTGCTCCTACCACCGCTAAGGTACCCTTACCCTACCCATTCGATCGGCTCCCTAAACCCCGTAGGCACCCGTGCTGGCCTCACAGTGGGGTGTATCACTCCCCAAAGTGGCAGCCCCGATACCAACATAAAATGCACGGCCATACCTACACGATGCAACAACGTCTTACATACCAGCCCGGACCCATGCACGCACATGAACCCGTTGGACTCGCGTTGCCACCGCTATTCACGTTTTGACCTCTTACATTCAAGTCCAGTAAGCGTGCCCCAACCCCGGCCTAGTACCGGGCCCAATTAGATACTCAAACGGGTTACTGGTTGAAACGGGTCCCCCATCCGACACAAGCCTCCCACCTATGCTTGGTCCCTACTAGGTTTTTCTCCCACTAAACCATTTTAATTTAAATGTCCATGTCTTACACATGCTATGGTTAAGTCCATACTTACATGTCATAATTTACATGTCTTATATTATACCGGTTAAGTCCATATTTACATGTCATAATTTACATGTCACCCCACTTAACCCTCTATCCATACCCATGTCTTATTATGGTTAGTATTCCTTAATTCATTCCTTATGACGAACGGTGCATGACCTCCTACATTAGACCGAATGCTTTGTGACCGCTGGATTTGCCGGGCAATTCCAGGCAGTCGTACGCCACAAACCGTGTCTAACCTCATGTCATTAACCATTGCGCCTACAATTCATTCCTTTGACCTCTCACATTAGACATCCAATTGTGGCAGCTGGATTTGCCAGGCGGTTCCGGGCAGTCTTACGCCACAATTGCGCCTAACCTCGTGTCAAAGGTTTATTAATAATCGTATTTCACCCATACCCAATTTTCATGTCATGTATATCCAATTAAACATGTAATCATGTTTATAATATTTCCTATTCCAAATTGTCACTAATTACATATTAATTAGACTCAATTACAAATTCACAATTATAGGCAATTTCATCAATTCCATGTAATTCATACCCAAATATGCCAATTTCACATATTATCCAATTATCCAAAATGTCCAATAATATCCGATTTTCCATATTTCACATATTCCCATCGTTCCTACGTATTTGCATTTGCGCGTATTTTTAACATAGGCTCGAAGGTAGCCTAGATCACAAAATAAAAGGAATAGGGATAAGAAGAGAGAATCAAATCACAGAAAATTGGAATTAACACAACATCATGAAATAAAGGGGCATGTAAACTGGTATGGAGGCTTAATGACAGATTCAACATGAATAAACTGATTAAGGTATGAACTTTACATAGAAACATAGGCATATGATGACATGAATCAAAAAAAGGAAGACTTGGATGAGATTTAAATTACATACATACATATGAATCCTCTTTACAACTTCATCATGTTACTTTTATTCCCATTATATTGTGAAAATCACTGTACCCACCTTTCGTGGCTAAAGAATAGAATTATGCACTTAAATTGGTGTAGAAACGTTGCGGTGTTGCTAATTTATCTTCTTGAATTGTTGTAGAAGCTCTAATCTTTAATTTGAGTTGTAGTTGAATACTTGAGATTTGATATAGATGCGGTGGCTAGGGTTTAGGAGAGAGTTTGACAGCATAATCGTATCATAGATATTATTTATGAATTAGGGTTAGGTCTTGGGGTGTATATATAGTTGTAGGAAGTTATATAGGACCATTAGATTAACCCTGAACCATGAGAACCAATCAGATGCCACACCTGCCTTTGAGAGAATCGGCCCACTGGTTGACAGCCAAACACCCTGAATCAATCCCTAGTCGACCTAGGAGGGCTCGGGTCGACCTCAAAAATGGGCCGGTTCGGTTATTCCCCCTCCCAATTCGCTGTTTTGAACTTTTTTGCATATTTATTTATTTAATTATATATATATATTTCTCATATGCATGCAAACTTCAAGGCTTAATAAAATCTTCATAAGGTATCCGTTTTGTGCAAACCAAATGTCTATCTTGAACCAAAATTTTGAAACGAACATAATAGCGCAACCCATTTCATTAATTCTTTTCTAATAATTAAGTATACTTTAATTTGTGAATCTTAATGTTATAAAATTATAGGGTGTTACATTCTCCCCTCCTTAAAGGATTTTGTCCCCGAAATCTCCAAGTTAAGAAGAATGTATCCTACTATCCAATCATCCATCTACTCAACCATCATCCATAAGCATCCATTGTCCTAAAATATTTCTAATGCTTTTCATGTACATATGCATAGTGTGTATATATGTCCGTATACTGATGAAAAATCAGGCGCTCCACTGATTCAGTCGACCTCCTTAATGCAAATAATGATAATGCCATGTATCCATCATGTATGTAAAGAACCCTATACATATCATTACTATATGTGTGCACAACCATTCATTTAAATGCAACATCCATATGATACACACATTCAATGTACATACATTTTACTAAATAAATCCATTTATGTGCAATATGCAATATGAAAGTGACTGAGCCGATCTAGAGCCTAAAGTGTGTGTATATGCATCCACGAGCAACCGCTAGCAAACACTTGCATCCACATGCATCCACCATACATAACATGTCTCAAGCACATGTTTCAACCATAGGACTACCCTATCTAATGGTCAAAGATACCAGCGAGAGGACATGCTAAAGATAGAACAAGTACAAGCTAAGCGATAAAGGAGAAATTAAAAGACATACCCTCGAAAAGAAAACAGAACTATGAACGCATCTTCTCTTCTGTCTCCCAAGTAGCGTCGCTCTCAACATCTCCCAATTGCACTTTGACAAGATTGACCTCTCGATTCCTCAACTTCTTAATCTCTGTGACACCCCGTATTTTTACATTTTAAAAAGTAAGAAATTTACATACGTATACGATGATACGCAAAGCATATAAACCAGTGAAGCATGAAGATAAAAGATATTCTGTTTGTACTTCTAGAATTAAGGTAAACGGGATTCACCATTGCGTTCGTCTCGGAAAAATACGCGAAATAGAGTCCGAGATTTCGAGAATCGAAGTTCGTATGACCCGTTAAAGGCCCAAAGGAGAATTCTGGAAATTTGAAATTCGGAAATTGGTTTGAAAACCAGATCTGGGGCTACGCGGGAAGTTTCCCCGCCTAGGGCACGTCGACAGGGTTGTCGACAGGCCTGTCGACTTGGGACCAGACCAAGTCGACAGCCCTGTCGACTTGCCTGTCGACAGGGGGTGGCCGGGGCAATTTGCCTGGCGCACCTATTTGTCTCACCTGGTCTTGTTCTTGGGCTGGTTCTGGAAGCTTCTGAGATCTGATGGTCCTAATCTATCCTAGATCTAATCCTATGGTCTAAAACACACCCTAATCTCTATAAAAACACCCCTAAGGCTGCCCTAAACCCTCATAACTCACCCTCTCCACGAAGTGCTGCCCAAATGCCAAGTGATCATGGCCTCCATTCCCTTTTCCTAAAGCCTAAGCACTCAAATCGGGTTCAAATCAAGTAGTGCAAGCTAGCTACACCAAATGGAAGGAAGATCAATGTTGCTATGCGAGTTCCATGACGATTCTTCAACAAAGGAGGCACCTTTCTTAGCCAAGATGATTCGTGCTCCTTTCCCTAGGCCTAACTATGTAAGTTCTAGCTACTTTTAGATGGAAACGGTAGTTTTGATAATGACATGGGATAAAATGAGGCTAAACATGATTATGCAAACCAATATGAACCTTACCTTGCCTCTTGTGTTCATGTTTATGGTTTTAGGCCATGTGAGTGACTTAATCATGCCTCTCATGCTATGCATAACCTAGTTTAACTTGCAAGTTTGGATCTTTATGCATGAAATGCTAGCATGAACCTTTAGGAACCATTTTTACTTGTGGAACATTGGCTAAGATTAGATTTTGGGGGCTTATGCATGTTTATGAACCCAAACCCCTAATGTTAACATGCAAGTTTGTGGCCAAATCCTTTATGACATTATGCATACTTATGGCCAATTCCCTTTTCTTTTCATGTTATGCATGCTTGTGGCCAAACCTTTATGAACTTATGTATGTTTAAAGCCAAACCCTCATGATACTATGCATGTTTCGGGTCATTGTGTAGCATAGTATCTCTTCGATGTGACTCGTCCATTCTTGCGTTGGAACACGATTTGGGTTGAGGTTAGACAAGCGTGAATATAGCATGAAAAACTTAACTTGAAGTTACATGAAAACACGATAGGCGAGCTAAACTTGACATAAACCATGATTTGGGTAAATGGGTATAAACATGACAACGTGTAACGTTAAATATGACATGTGTTTATACTTGAAAACATGACTTGAATTATAACATGGAAGTTGACACGTAAGTATACATAAAAACACAAGCTTGGGAATTTACCTATTAAGTTAGGTCTACCCATTGGGAATTTACCTATTAAGTTAGGTCTACCCAATTGCTTGAAACTTGAATATGAACGTGACACTAGACTAAACATGAAAGTGACCAACTCGAGGTTGGGTTGAGTTTGCAATATAAAGCTACACGGAACCAACCGGCCTAACTAGTAGTTGCAAACAATAGGACCCAATGTGAGAAGTTGGTCATGTTGTGCTTGAACCCGAGGTTAGACCAAGTTGTGGTGTAAAGCTACCCGGAACCGACCGGCTTAACTAGTAACCACAACAAAGTCTAATGTGAGAGGTTGGGTGCATTAAGTAATTAATGCCACATGATAGGGTTAAGTTAATTTGATTAATGACTCTTAACCAAATATGACATGGACAAATGGGTTAAGTAATTTGATTGGGCTAGTGATACTTAACAAAACATGACAGGGTTGGGTAGGTTAAGTAACTTGATTTGCCTAACGACACTTGGCCATTTTTATACGAATAATGGACGGGATTAAGTTAACTAACACTTAATCAATCCAACACGATAACTTGATAAGGTCAAGTAAATTTTCTTAAGTAACACTTAACCCATTAGACAAACCCCAATTCGGAGGATTGGGTAAATGACCATAGTTAACAAGGATAAGGGAAATAAGGCTAAGTGGTAAACCTTAGTTAAGGGAAACTAAGTAATAATTCTTAGTCAAGGAAATTTGGACTATTTCTTAGATAGATTAGTAACCCGATACGTTAGGTCAACGTTTAAGTATGCGTGTAGGAGCAGGCTATCTGGTTTAGATAAAGGCTCCAACGAACTGGGTAACGAAGCAGCGGCTTCGGGGAACGTGGGGATATTCTTGGGATCCCTCTGTGAGCTGCCAGGTCATTATACTAGGCTCACGAGAGGTTGAGGTCTACGGTAGAAGAACCAAGAATATGCCTTGGTTGATATGCGAGCGACCTAAAGACTGGGGTGGATAGCAGTGAGTCGACGAATACATAAGGTGCCCGAGATAGCAAGTTCGTCGATCATCTACCATCTTGAGTCAAGCGTGTACGTACGGAAAGGCAGGGAACACCCAACAGACCATAATTGCTATCTAATTATGGGTGAGGTAGGCCGTAGGATGTGGGCTGGCCGGAGTGTAGTTCTCATGCAAGATTTTCTCTTGTGTTGCCTTTCAGTAGTTGAGGGAGGGGTCTCGTGGGACCATAGCCACGCATAGAAAAGCAGACCTTAGTATCTGCATCGGCAGATAAATCTAAAGCTCCCGACCGAGTCCTGTATTTCTTGGTTTGCCCTGTGACAGGACTCGGGTGGCACGATGTGTTACATGTGCGTACAGTAATAGAAAAACGATTCACGATGGATGCGTGGGAAAAAGGGCGCGGTTGAGGGTTAGCGTAATCCCTAGTGGCCTAGGTGGTTTAACCCAAACCGAAATACGAAAGCGTGCAATAGGTAAGCGTAATCCCTAGTGGTGCTAGGTGGCGTAAGTCCTAGTAGTTTAAACGATGATTCATATGGAAGAGCCTAGCTAGAACAAGGGTGACAGTCCAAACGATTTCAAGGATAATATGACATGAGGAAGCCCGTACGAGGTACGGCAAAGGACTGAACCTATATACATGGAAAGAAACATATGATTTGAGTAACCTATATATGCGATATATTAGGTTGACATGGACCATTACACGACTTTGAGTAAGGGACATTCATGGTTAACACATAACAAGGCTGGGATACTAGTACGGAGGGTGCAGAGCAAATATACATGTTAGAACTAGGAAGAATATACATAATAGATACCGTGGGATGTTAGACGGGGCAGATACCTTGGGATAATGTACTCGATAGAAGTCTGATGATGTGATACCTTGACTTATCATAACATCGTAGTTTATCATGATATCTTAGTTCACCTTGCCACAGTAGTTCAACCGGCTACCCTGGTTTAGTTTATCTATCTTGTAGTTATCCTTATGTTTACTTTCAGTTTATGCATGTCATTTTACCTTTACCTGTTTTTATACTGGAAGTAGATAGGACTTACTCAGTCTTTTTGACTGACCCGTTTTGTTTTGCCTCTTTTCTTCCGTTCCCCCCCAGGTTACAGGGAGGAAACAATGCTGTTTAGTTCGGACTTCTTCTGTTTTAAGGTCATCATGGATGGCTTGGACTTTCTTGGCTATGGCTACTTTACTGTTTTATTTGGGGAATAATTTGTTAAAAAGTCTTTATGCTTCTTTACTACTGCAAGACAGGTTTTGATGTACTCTGATGTAAAAGGCTTTAGACCTTAATTATTGAATTTATGAAAGTTCGATTTTACTTCCGCTATTTTATATGTTCTGTCTTGTGATATTTCTGTGCATGTTTACCAATAATGCCCCCCTAAAGCTAGTGCATTCCTTTGCGAGTGACCCTAGCGGAGGCGGGGTGTTACATTTGGTATCAGAGCAGAAGGTTACCAGGCTGGGCAAAAGTTTTTAAAGACCTTCTGAAAATTATTTGAAAAACCGTTTACAAAGAAGCATTTTTCAAGAAAAACTTTGGTTTAGAAGTTATTCCCCAAAAGCCATTAGCAATGTCCTTGTTTTATTAGTTGAATCCTCTTTTTCCCTTCTCTCTCCCATCGATAGTCATGTTGGCTTTGGTTACAAGTAGTTTTTGAGTTAGAAAATTGTTTTCTTTATGATGGGGGAATAGTTCTTGAGAAAATGGAGTTGAGTTAGGAGGAAGTAAGTAAAGGGAAGGATGGCAGGGCAAGAAGAAAAAAATATAAATAAATAAAAAGAGGGCCAGTCGACAGGCCTGTCGACTTACCCCCCCCCCCTGTCGACAGGGCTGTCGACACGACGCGCCTGCAGATCAAAAAGAATATAAGCCCGAAGGCCGAGAGCTTCGGCTCATAACCCCCAATTCTCTTCTCCTTCCCTCCCAGCGACCAAAACCGAAAATTCACCAATTCCACCACCTCCCATCACCTCGTTTCTCCACCGTTCTTCATAAAATTAATCTCAAATCGAAGCTAGAGACCCCCTCCATCCGGATCTATAGTTCCCCTCTTCCAATTCGTGTTTAAATCACCATGGCCAATCAACCCAATCCCTACGAGCTTTACCCTCAACTAACCGCGCAAGAGGTCGAGTGGTGTGACGAGCAACCAGGGATAATTGAGCACTACATGCCGCTTGCCAGTAGGAATTTGCTTTTAGGCCGACCCGTGAGGTTTGCGGATTTTGCGGGAACCGCCGTGGAAAGTTTGTTTGTTAATGCGGGTGTTATTCATATTCTGGATACGCACACAGCCGAGAGGAGAGGCTACAAGCGTATGGTAAGACTTTTTGATGCTCGTTTGCAAATTGATGTCGATGATAACGGGTTGATAACCTATAGTTCATGGGTTAAGGTACCCATATACTTATGAATGAGGTCCAATTTGGGGAATTTTTGAATATCCGGGGTACGGGACTCGATATAAATGATCTGGAGATGGATGATTTGAATGTGTGGGGTAGGATTTTTTTTAATGGACTTGATAGGCAATGGGATAGTACACATTTGCGCCCCCTAGCTAGGTTTGTGATTAGGATATTGCAATATAATATTGCGGGGCAGAATCATGGGTTTGACAGAGTCCCAGTAGTTGTTAAGGCCGCTACTTATGCTATTTTTGGGGGCATACAAATAAACTGGGCAAGAACCATTTTACAGCAGTACCAGATCTTTAGGGGAGCAAGGCACTCCAATATTTGTTTTGGGAACTTATGGACCATAGTTTTCAGTTGGTTCGGGGTGGATTTGCATGATGAGGATTATGTGACACTTTCTAACCATCCCTCTGTTATCATCACTGAAGCTGCACTAGGGAGAATGAGTATAAATATGCATGAGCTACAAAGAGGAGCCACAACCTATGGAGCATGAGGGATTAGATGAGGAAGAGGATGAGGGTGAAGAGGAGGAGGAGCAAGAGGAGGAGCCACATAATGGTCAGTTTGGACAGTTTGAGGGGCCCCATCAGGCACCACAGCACGAGGGTGAGCAGGCTGGGGATGGAGCCTGGCCTTATCAGGCCCCGGCACAGGGGGCTCCGGATACAGGTGCCTGGGATCCATGGGCTACTAGGGATCCAGACTGGAGGACTGAGCTGAGATATGTTTCACAGCAGCAGGCTCGCTTGATGAGGATCCACCAGGATATTATGAGGTCACAACAGCAGACGCTGGAGTCACAGGTAGCCATGGCTCAGACACAGCAGCAGATGCTTCAGGATATGAGTTCCTTTTATGATCAGTTGGGGGTTGGGATACAGGACCTACAATTAGAACTTAGGCAAGGGAACCGACGACATGAAGAGAGGCTTGATAGCTTAGAGGAGCTCATCCGTAGCTATTTCCATCAGGGTTGACTTCTATCAGTTACCCGTAGGATAGTATTTTATTTCAGTATTGTTTAGCTGTTTCTTTTGTTGCCTAGTTGTAACGATGTACTGAAACTATCTTAATAAAGTTTGTACGTTGTTTGTTTATGCAATTTGTTGTGTCTAATGTGATTATGAAATATTGAACGATAATGTCTGATAACGTAGAACAATGAAAACAACAAAACGGGATATCTCTCTGTTACATAGAAATTTAGAAAGTTGGACTTTTCTAAATTAATAATGGATGGTAGGATCTTGGATGCTCAAATTGGATGAACTTCACTCTTATTTTATAAGGGTGTGGGAAAATTTGGATGAAATTACTTTTTCAAATTTTTGCATTCATATAGAACTGCAAGTATATTTAGGATGAGAGCATCATGGTTTGAAAAAGAAATTTTTAAGAAATTGCATTCATGTAGGTGGTACCACAAGTTAGGCATACATATTTTTCTACAATGTGATTCACTTTTGCACATGTGCACATATTTGCAACAATTGGCTGAACACTTCTGGATGCTAATATGGGGACATAAATCCTACTACTATTGAATTTCGGGGACGAAATTCCTTAAGGGTGGGAGAATGTGACACCCCGTATTTTTACATTTTAAAAAGTAAGAAATTTACATACGTATACGATGATACGCAAAGCATATAAACCAGTGAAGCATGAAGATAAAAGATATTCTCTTTATACTTCTAGAATTAAGGTAAACGGGATTCACCATTGCGTTCGTCTCGGAAAAATACGCGAAATAGAGTCCGAGTTTTCGAGAATCGGAGTCCGTATGACCCGTTAAAGGCCCAAAGGAGAATTCTGGAAATTTGAAATTCGGAAATAGGTTTGAAAACCAGATCTGGGGCTAGGCGGGAAGTTTCCCCGCCTAGGGCACGTCGACAGGGCTGTCGACAGGCCTGTCGAATTGGGCCCAGACCAAGTCGACAGCCCTGTCGACTTGCCTGTCGACAGGGGGTGGCCGGGGCAATTTGCCTGGCGCACTTGTTTGTCTCACCCGGTCTTGTTCTTGGGCTGGTTCTGGAAGCTTCCGAGATCTGATGGTCCTAATCTATCCTAGATCTAATCCTATGGTCTAAAACACACCCTAATCTCTATAAAAACACCCCTAAGGCTACCCTAAACCCTCATAACTCACCCTCTCCACGAAGTGCTGCCCAAATGCCAAGTGATCATGGCCTCCATTCCCTTTTCCTAAAGCCTAAGCACTCAAATCGGGTTCAAATCAAGTAGTGCAAGCTAGCTACACCAAATGGAAGGAAGATCAATGTTGCTATGCGAGTTCCATGACGATTCTTCAACAAAGGAGGCACCTTTCTTAGCCAAGATGATTCATGCTCCTTTCCCTAGGCCTAACTATATAAGTTCTAGCTACTTTTAGATGGAAACGGTAGTTTTGATAATGACATGGGATAAAATGAGGCTAAACATGATTATGCAAACCAATATGAACCTTACCTTGCCTCTTGTGTTCATGTTTATGGTTTTAGGCCATGTGAGTGACTTAATCATGCCTCTCATGCTATGCATAACCTAGTTTAACTTGCAAGTTTGGATCTTTATGCATGAAATGCTAGCATGAACCTTTAGGAACCATTTTTACTTGTGGAACATTGGCTAAGATTAGATTTTGGGGGCTTATGCATGTTTATGAACCCAAACCCCTAATGTTAACATGCAAGTTTGTGGCCAAATCCTTTATGACATTATGCATACTTATGGCCAATTCCCTTTTCTTTTCATGTTATGCATGCTTGTGGCCAAACCTTTATGAACTTATGTATGTTTAAAGCCAAACCCTCATGATACTATGCATGTTTGGGGTCATTGTGTAGCATAGTATCTCTTCGATGTGACTCTCCATTCTTGCGTTGGAGCACGATTTGGGTTGAGGTTAGACAAGCGTGAATATAGCATGAAAAACTTAACTTGAAGTTACATGAAAACACGATAGGCGAGCTAAACTTGACATGAACCATGATTTGGGTAAATGGGTATAAACATGACAACGTGTAACGTTAAATATGACATGTGTTTATACTTGAAAACATGACTTGAATTATAACATGGAAGTTGACACGTAAGTATACATAAAAACACAAGCTTGTGAATTTACCTATTAAGTTAGGTCTACCCATTGGGAATTTACCTATTAAGTTAGGTCTACCCAATTGTTTGAAACTTGAATATGAACGTGACACTAGACTAAACATGAAAGTGGCCAACTCGAGGTTGGGTTGAGTTTGCAATATAAAGCTACCCGGAACCGACCGGCCTAACTAGTAGTTGCAAACAACAGGACCCAATGTGAGAAGTTGGTCATGTTGTGCTTGAACCCGAGGTTAGACCAAGTTGTGGTGTAAAGCTACCCGGAACCGACCGGCTTAACTAGTAACCACAACAAAGTCTAATGTGAGAGGTTGGGTGCATTAAGTAATTAATGCCACATGATAGGGTTAAGTTAATTTGATTAATGACTCTTAACCAAATATGACATGGACAAATGGTTTAAGTAATTTGATTGGGCTAGTGATACTTAACAAAACATGACGGGGTTGGGTAGGTTAAGTAACTTGATTTGCCTAACGACACTTGGCCATTTTTATACGACTAATGGACGGGATTAAGTTAACTAACACTTAATCAATCCAACACGATAACTTGATAAGGTCAAGTAAATTTTCTTAAGTAACACTTAACCCATTAGACAAACCCCAATTCAGAGGATTGGGTAAATGACCATAGTTAACAAGGATAAGGGAAATAAGGCTAAGTGGTAAACCTTAGTTAAGGGAAACTAAGTAATAATTCTTAGTCAAGGAAATTTGGACCATTTCTTAGATAGATTAGTAACCCGATACGTTAGGTCAACGTTTAAGTATGCGTGTAGGAGCAGGCTATTTGGTTTAGATAAAGGCTCCAACGAACTGGGTAACGAAGCAGCGGCTTCGGGGAACGTGAGGATATTCTTGGGATCCCTCTGTGAGCTGCCAGGTCATTATACTAGGCTCACGAGAGGTTGAGGTCTGCGGTAGAAGAACCAAGAATATGCCTTGGTTGCTATGCGAGCGACCTAAAGACTGGGGTGGATAGCAGTGAGTCGACGAATACATAAGGTGCCCGAGATAGCAAGTTCGTCGATCATCTACCATCTTGAGTCAAGCGTGTACGTACGGAAAGGCAGGGAACACCCAACAGACCATAATTGCTATCTAATTATGGGTGAGGTAGGCTGTAGGATGTGGGCTGGCCGGAGTGTAGTTCTCATGCAAGATTTTCTCTTGTGTTGCCTTTCACTAGTTGAGGGAGGGGTCTCGTGGGACCATAGCCACGCGTAGAAAAGCAGACCTTAGTATCTGCATCGGCAGATAAATCTAAAGCTCCCGACCGAGTCCTGTATTTCTTGGTTTGCCCTGTGATAGGACTCGGGTGGCACGATGTGTTACATGTGCGTACAGTAATAGAAAAACGATGGATGCGTGGGAAAAAGGGCGCGGTTGAGGGTTAGCGTAATCCCTAGTGGCCTAGGTGGTTTAACCCAAACCGAAATACGAAAGCGTGCAATAGGTAAGCGTAATCCCTAGTGGTGCTAGGTGGCGTAAGTCCTAGTAGTTCAAACGATGATTCATATGGAAGATCCTAGCTAGAACAAGGGTGACAGTCCAAACGATTTCAAGGATAATACGACATGAGGAAGCCCGTACGAGGTACGGCAAAGGACTGAACCTATATACATGGAAAGAAACATATGATTTGAGTAACCTATATATGCGATATATTAGGTTGACATGGAACATTACACGACTTTGAGTAAGGGACATTCATGGTTAACAATAACAAGGCTGGGATACTAGTACGGAGGGTGCAGAGCAAATATACATGTTAGAACTAGGAAGAATATACATAATAGACACCGTGGGATGTTAGACGGGGCAGATACCTTGGGATAATGTACTCGATAGAAGTCTGATGATGTGATACCTTGACTTATTATAACACCGTAGTTTATCATGATATCTTAGTTCACCTTGCCACAGTAGTTCAACCGGCTACCCTGGTTTAGTTTATCTATCTTGTAGTTATCCTTATGTTTACTTTCAGTTTATGCATGTCATATTACCTTTACCTGTTTTTATACTGGAAGTAGATTGGACTTACTCAGTCTTTTTGACTGACCCGTTTTGTTTCGCCTCTTTTCTTCCGTTCCCCCCCCAGGTTACAGGGAGGAAACAATGCTGTTTAGTTCGGACTTCTTCTGTTTGAAGGTCATCATGGATGGCTTGGACTTTCTTGGCTATGGCTACTTTACTGTTTTATTTGGGGAATAATTTATTAAAAAGTCGTTATGCTTCTTTACTACTGCAAGACAGGTTTTGATGTACTCTGATGTAAAAGGCTTTAGACCTTAATTATTGAATTTATGAAAGTTCGAATTTACTTCCGCTATTTTATATGTTCTGTCTTGTGATATTTCTGTGCATGTTTACCAATAATGCCCCCCTAAAGCTAGTGCATTCCTTTGCGAGTGACCCTAGCGGAGGCGGGGTGTTACAATCTCCGACCCAAGATGCATGTAGGAGCTCGTCGAATCGTCGCATCATGCTCTATCTCCATATCTCTGAGCAAGCTCGGCTCTACCACTTCCGCGGTCTCATGCAAGCACTTCCACAAATGTGATACATGAAATACGTCGTGTACACCACTAAGTCTCTCGGGAAACTCCACTCTATACGCCATCTGTCCAGTCCTATCCTTAATAAGAAATGACCCTACGAACCTTGGTGCTAACTTCCCAACGGACCCAAAGAGAAAAACATTCCGTAATGGAGACACCTTGATAAAGACCATGTCCACAATATCAAACTCAAGATCTGTCCTCCTCTTGTCCGCGTACGATTTCTGGCTATCTTGTGCTGTCTTCATCCTCCTTCGAATCAAATCAATCTTTTCTGAAGTCTCTCTAATCATATCGGGCCCAAGAAAGATCTTATCCGTAGATTCCCACCAACATGTAGGTGAACGTCACGGCCTTCCATAAAGAGCCTCGAAAGGTGCCATGCCAATGCTAGACTGAAAACTATTATTATACGCGAACTCCACCAAAGGTAGATGCTCCTCCCATGTACCTCCGAAGTCTAAAACACATAGCCTCAAAAGGTCCTCTAGAATACGATTCACCCTCTCAGTCTGGCTGTCCGTCTGAGGATGATATGCTGTGCTCAAACATAACTGAGTCCCTACCACCTCTTGCAAGCTCTTCCAAAACTCGCTAGTAAAGATAGGACCGCAATCGCTCACTGTGCTAGAAGGAACACCGTGTAAACGAACTATCTCTCGAATGTATACAGAGGCTAACCATGGAGCAGTCCTCTTACTCTTCATGGGAATGAAATGGGCACTCTTAGTAAGTCTGTCTACAACGACCCAAATCCCCGTATTAACCTTCCTCGATCTTTGTAACCCATCAACAAAGTCCATCGAGACACTCTCCCACTTTCATTGTGGGACCTCCAACAGGTGAAGTAGCCCACCAGGCTTCTTTTGTTCTGCTTTTACTTGTTGGCACACCAAGCATCTAGTGACAAACTCGGCCACATCCCTCTTCATACCGGCCCAAAAGTAAACTCGTCTCATGTCCATGTGCATCTTGTTCCCGCCGGGATGAATGGTCATCTACGAACGATGTGCATCATCAAGAATGGTCTTCCTCAAGTTCTCATCTCGTGGTACACAAAGTCTACCATCCCTACGTAACCAACCCTTATCATCTAGGGTATACCTACTGAGATGGCTCGATGACTCCCCCCTTATGAGCTTCTCTACTAACTCAACCAACTGTGGGTCATCTCGCTATGCCTCACCAATCCGTCCCAAAAGCGTAGGTCTGACCTCTAAGGATGCTTGCAAACCGGGTACAAAGTCAATGGAAGGTCTAAAGTCAGACGTAGAGATGAACTCTATGCTTCGCCGCTCAACAAACAATGGACTCAAAGACAACCTTTTCCTAATTAAGGCGTCTGCCACCACGTTACCCTTGCCAGGGGTATATGCTATCTCGAAATCGTAGGACGCTAAGAATTCCATGCACCTTTGCTGCCTTAAGTTCAATTCCTTTTGAGAGAACAAGTATTTTAGCGATTTGTGGTCTGTGAACAATTCAAATTTATCGCCAAGAAGATAATGGCGCCAAGAATTAAGCGCGAAAACAATAGCGACCAACTCTAGGTCATGTGTATGGTAATTTCTATCATGCACTCTCAACTACCTTCCTCCATAGGCTATTACCCTCCTCTCTTGCATTAAGACTGCGCCTAGTCCTGTCCCACAAGCATCGGTATGAACGGTAAATGGCTTACTCCCATCTGGCAACACTAAGACCGGGGCTGTGGTCAAAGCTCTCTTTAGACATTGGAACACATCATCACAATCTATGTCAAACGTGAAAACTAGGTTCTTCTTCATCAAGCGTGTCAATGGGGCTGATATCTTTGCGAAGTCCTTGATAATCTTACTATAGTAGCCAGCCAACCCCAAGAAACTCCTCACCTCGGTATCATTTTTAGGGACCTTCCAATATTGGATGGTCACCACCTTCGCGGGATCCACAGCTATCCCTTCTTTGGAAACCACGTGCCCTAAGAATCGCACTTCCTTCCTCCAAAAGAGACATTTAGAAAATTTAGCTTTAAGGTTATGCGCTTGAAGGGTCTCCAACACTTCTCTAAGATGTATGGCATGCTCTTCCTCGCTCTTAGAAAAGATCAAGATGTCATCCACAAAGACCACCATGAATTTATTAAGGTACTCCCTAAACACCCTACTCATCAAGTCAACAAAGTATGCGGGGGCATTTGTCAAACCGAAGGGCATCACAAGCCACTCATAGAAACCATCCGGAGTCCTAAAGGCAGTCTTGTCTATGTTATCCTCATCCACTCTCAATTGATGGAAACCAGTGGCTAAGTCCAACTACGAAAACACTTAGGCGCCAACTAACTTATCGAAGAGATCGTCAATCCTCGGCAGTGGGTGCCTATTCTTCTTAGTAAGCTTATTAACTTCTCTATAGCCAACACAAAGTTTAAGGGACCCATCCGCCTTCGTGGCAAATACTACTGGAGCACCCCACTCCGATATACTACGTCTTATGAACCCCTTCTCGAGCAACTCCCATACTTGCTTATTGAGTTCCCTCCTCTCACGAGGAGCCATGTGGCGTACTGGCAGAGATACGGGTTTTGCATTGTCTACAAGATAAATACGAAAGTCTATCTCATGTTTTAGGGGTAGACCCCTCACCTCATCGAAGACATCAACATATTCATGGACTATACGAACAAAATGTAAATCATCATTGGATGCGTCAAGTGACTCAAGATAACTAAGCATCACCGATCCTCTAGGGTCACAAGAAATATCAAGGGTCTTTCCACTACGAGTCAATCATTTTACTACCCTTCGTGGCACCATGTCTGGCTAGCCAATCCATCCCTAGAATCAACCCATAGCCCATGAAACCAAGCACAAAAGCATCACATTCAAAACCAACGCCTAAGATAGACAATCTCAAATCCCTACAAACCATGGATAAATGAGCCGACCCAGCAATAAGATTTGAGACTACAATGGGATCCACAATGAGACTAGTATTTAAGTGCAGTGTTTCAACTAATGATGTAGAGATAAACGCATGTGACGTGCCAGAATCGAATAAAGTATGGATAGGATGATCAAACAAGAAAATCAAACTTTCAACAGAAATTTTTCTACCTCCTTCCTGTCCCGGAGCCATGAGAGCGTGAACTTGCCCTCCCGAAGTAGAACCTGCACTCTGCCCTTGCTTCTTAGGACAGTCCTTGACATCATGACCTAGATCACCACAACGATAACAAGCTAACTTCTTCTTCTTCCTATAGTCTTTCTTCAAATGGCCGGGTGTCCCACAGTTGTGACACTTCCTCTTTTCTTTACCACCTTCCTTTTGTTGTCGGGCTTTCTTTGGATCCTCCTTCTTATCTTGCGGCCTAAAAGTACTTACACCCTTCTCTTCTTCATGCATGTATGCACATAACCAAGCTTTTCATTCGTAGCCCCCATTGGAATGTGGGACATAGCCAAACTGTGAAGCGGTTCATTTAGGACCTTTCCAAACCTCAAGGCCTTGTTGTGAGGTGTATTCACCAACTCTAGCCCAAATCTAGCCAACTTATTTAATTCGGTCACATACTCCTTCACGGTCAAGTTTTTCTGCTTCAATGTCAAGAACCTCTCCATGTACATACTCTCCTCAGCTTGAGAAAGGAATTTCAACTCAAACCTTCCCCTAAAATCTGCCCACGTCTCTACAGCACGTTCTCCATTAGTAACCTCCCACCAAAACGAAGCTTCGTCCTTCATCAACCAAGCAACTAATTGGACCTTCCTACAATCATCCAAATCAAAAAATGCCAAACAGATCCTCCACTTCTTTCAACCAATTTCTAGCTTCAACGAACGTTTCAGACCCACTAAAAGGTTTTCCACCCATCGAACGAAAGTCTTTACATATCTTGGAGAAAGCATCTCCACGCAGAGGAATGACTGGAGCTAGGGGGGGAGGAGGAGGAACGCCAGCCGAACCCGCGGCAGCGGCCCTAGCCTCGAGATATTAACGAAACCAACAGGGTACATGAACACCCTCTGGATCTCATATGCTCCATACATGCTGAAAAGAAAAAGAAAGAGTTTCAAAACAAGGGAATTGAAAGAGAGATGTATGGCTTGTGGGGATTATTCTCTTTAAAGTAAAGTTTCCTTGAAAATAGCTTCTTTAGAACAAGTTTTTTTTAAAAAAAAATACTTTCTAGGAGAATAATACCTTTGGAAACACTTTTCAAAACTTTTTATCTGTTCTTGTAACCATAGCTCTGATACCACGTGTAACACCCCATGTCCATTAATGTCACTCACAAAGGGAATGCATCAATGGCCATGAAGCATTATTGTTGTATAGAACAGATAAATTACAAGAATAAATAAATAAAACAACACAGAGGAAGATAAAACTTATTTCATAGCGTCATAACTCAAAACAAGCTTACATAAGTAGTCGCCAAAACCATTACAACAGGATCAATAGTCTTTTCCAAAAACTTCAAAGTACATAAAGAAGTAAATACTTAACTAACATAAATGCATAAATCCTCGCTGAGCATAAGCAAAGCCATAAAGATGAGAGAGTCCAAAGAGATACATCTACTCTTTTCAAGCAACTGAAAGAAATCGGCACTAAGCTGTAGTATTCCATCCGTGCAAACCTGAGGGTAGGGGAAAGGAAAGAAAGGAGGTGGAAACAAAACGTGTCGGACATAAAGTCTTGCGAGTCCAGTAATTTTAACAAATAATAGGTAAGGTAAATGATCAAGACATAAATAGGCATCATGATATGGCTGTAACGTAGATAAAGTAGATAAAAAGGATGGACAAGATGATTCCGTTCCTAAGTACTAAGACAATCCTACACCTTGGCTAGGCGAACAACCCTCCAAGTACTAACCCTGAAGATCGATGTCAACATCATACTTGCACCCAAAGGACTATCCAACTCAACCAACATGTATTTCATTACACCGCACTTTTTCTAAGTTACACCACATTACTTAATTACACAGCACATCTACTAGTCTCTATTTACTAGAGGTTGATCCCTTCCCACTAACTGTACCTACATGACAAACTTGGTAGTTAGTTGTGCCTAGCTGCTATCGTAGGTGCCGGCTTGCTCCTTCCACCGCTTAGATACCCTTACCCTACCCATTCGATTGGCTCCCTAAAACCTGTAGGCACCCGTGCTGGCCCCATAGTGGGGTGTATCACTCCCTAAAGTGGCAACCCCGATACCAACATAAAATGCACGGCCATACCTACACGATGCAACAACGTCTTACCTACCATCCCGGACCCATGCACGCACATGAACACGTTGGACTCGCGTTTCCACCACTATTCATATTTTGACCTCTTACATTCAAGTCCAGTAAGTGTTCCATAACCCCGGCCTAGTACCGGGCCCAATTAGATACTCAAACGGGTTACTGGTTGAAATGGGTCCCCCATCCGACACAAGCCTCCCACATATGCTTGGTCCCCACTAGGTTTTTCTCCCACTTAACCGTTTTAATTTAAATGTCCATGTCTTACACATGCTATTGTTAAGTCCATACTTACATGTCATAATTTACATGTCTTATCTTATACCGGTTAAGTCCATATTTACATGTCTTATTATGGTTATTATTCCTTAATTCATTCCTTATGACGAACGGTGCATGACCTCCCACGTTAGACCGAACACTTTGTGGCCGCTGGATTTGCCGGGCGGTTTCGGGCAGTCTTACGCCATAAACCGGGTCTAACCTCGTGTCATTAACCGTTGCGCCAACAATTCATTCCTTTGACCACTCACATTAGATGTCCAATTATGGCAGCTGGATTTGCCAGGCGGTTACGGGCAATCTTACGCCACAATTGCGCCCAACCTCGTGTCAAAGGTTTATTAATAATCGTATTTCACCCATATCCAATTTTCATGTCATGTATATTGTAACACGCCACCTCCGCTAGGGTCACTCACAAAGGGAATGCACTACGTTTGGTGATGTATTATCGAGGTAAACATGCACAGAAGTATTACAAGACAGAACATATTTAAAACAGTGGAAGTAAAGCAAATTTCATTACCTTATAAAATAGTAAGGACGAAAGCCTTTTACATCAGAATACATCAAAACCTATCTTGCAATAGTAAAGAAGCATAAACCATTTCATAAATTAATCACTAAGTAAAACAGTAAGGTAGCCATAGCCAAGAAAAGTCCAAGCCATGCATGATGACCTTCAAGCAGAGGAAGTCCGAACTAAATAACAGTGTTTCCTCCCTGAAAACCTGGGGGGGAAACGGAAGACAAAGAGGCAAAACAAAACGGGGTTAATCATAAAGACTGGTAAGTCCTATCTACTTCCAGTATAAAAATAGGTAAAGGTAACATGACATGCATAAACTGAAAGTAAACATAAGGATGACGACAAGATAGATAAGCTAAACCAGGATAACTAGATGAACTACTGTAGCAAGAAAAAGTAAGGTATCATGATAAACTACGGTGTCAAGATAAATCAAGGTATCATATCGTCAGGTCTCTATCAAGTATACTATTCCCAAGTTATCTATCATGTATAACATCCCTCGGTATCTATCATGTATAACACCCCAAGGTATTTATCATGTATATTTGCTCTGCACCTCTCGTACTAGTATCCCAACCCGCGTCATGTATCAATTATGAATGTCCCTTGCCCAATGTCATGCAATGGTCCATGTCAACCTAATATATATCATATGTAGGTTTTCCTAACTCGTATGTTTCTTTCCATGTATAAGTTCAGTCCTTTGTCGTAGGCCGTACGGGCTTTCCCATGTAAATCTATACCACCTCAACGTAGTACCATTTTATCCTTGAAGTTGTTTTGGACTGCTACCCTTGATCTGGTTATGTTTTCTTACCATGAACTATCACGTGTTCACTTAGGATTTATGCCACCTAGGACCACTAGGGATTATGCTACCTAATGAACGTTTCCGTGTCTCGGTTTGGGTTCAAGCCACCTAGGGCTACTAGGGATTATGCCACCCGTCAAACGCGCCCTTTGTCCTACGTATGTATCGTGAATCGTTTTCCATGTCTAGACGAACATGTATCTCAATGTGCCATCCGAGTTCCATGCCAGGGCAAATCAAGAAATACGGAACTCGGTCGGGAGCTTTAAGTCATCTGCCGATGCAGATATCAAGGTCTATTTTTGTATCCGTGGCTATGGCCCCACGTGACCCCTCCCTCAACTACTGAAAGGAAATCCAAGAAAAATCATGCATGAGAACTACATCCCGGCCCCACAATAGCCCCACTTTCCTATTGGCCAACCTCACCCATAACTCGATAGCAAGTATATGGTCTGTTGGGAGTTCTCTGCCTTTCCGTACGTACATGATTGACTAAATATGGTAGATAGTCGACGATGCGCTATCCAGGGCAAAAAAACAAGAATCGTCGACTCCACGCTAATCAATCCCAGTCTTTAGGTCGCTCGCATAGCAACCAAGGCATACTCTTGGTTCTTCTACCGTAGACCTTAACCTCTTGTGAGCCCAGTCGGATCATCTGCAACCTCACAAAGGGATACCAAGAGTATACTCACGTCCCCCGAAGCTACTGCTTCGTCACCCAGTTCGTTGGAGCCTTTATGTAAGTCAGATAATTCGCTCCTCCACATGTGTTCAAGCGATGACCTACCATTTCGGGTTACTCATCTATCTGTGAACTGGTCCAGTTTCCTTGACTAAGAATTATTACTTAGTTATCCTTAACTAAGGTTTACCACTTAGCTTCTCTTCCTACTATCCTTGTTAAATACGATTTTCATCCTATTCCCCTGAGCTAGGGTTTTGTCTAATGGGTTAAGTGTAGTCATTCAAGTTCATGACTTAACCCGCCTACGAATCATGTCAAGATTGGCTAAGTATTTAAGTTCAAGACTTAGCCCTACAAGTTGGTTAAGTATACCAAGAAGCTCATGAATTAACCCTATCAAGTCAAATTGGTTAAGTATTTGTTTGTCTTAACCCTATCAGATTATCGTGTTAGATTGATTAAGCATACATTATCTTAATCCCATCAGATTATCGAGTCAGATTGGTTAATTATGGGTTAGCTTAACCCCATCCACTAATCGTATTACAATGGTTAAGTATATTTAAAAGGTCTTGTGGCTTAACCCTATCAGGTCCGCATATTAGATTGGTTAAGTATAGGCTACATAACCTCATCACCTTACCGTGTTAGATTAGTTAAGTCTAGGTTACTTAACCCCATCTAATTACCGTGTTTAGATTAGTTAAGTGTGGATTACTTAACCCCATCGAATTTACTATGTTAGATTAGTTAAGTATGGATTACTTAACCCCATCTAAGTACCGTGTTTAGATTAGTTTAGTGTAAATTACTTAACCCCATCGAATTTACCGTGTTAGATTAGTTAAGTATGGATTAGTTAACCCCATCTAAGTACCGTGTTTAGATTAGTTAAGTGTAAATTACTTGACTCCATACCCTAATTGTCTTATATGGTTTAGTGTCATTAAGAAATCAAGTCCGGTTCCACTTAACCTACCCATTAGTGTCATATCGGTTAAGCGTCATTAGTCAAAATTACTTAACCTTTTCATGTGGCATTAATTAGATTAATGCACCCCAACCTCTCACATTAGACTTTGTTGTGGTTACTAGTTAAGCCGGGTGGGTCCTGGTAGATTTATACAACAACCTAGTCTAACCTCGGGTTTTAAGTGCTATATGACCAACTACTCACATTGGGTCCTATTGTTTGTAGCCACTAGTTAAGCCGGGCGGGTCCAGGTAGATTTATGCTACAAACTCAACCCAACCTCGAGTTGGCCACTTTCATGTTTGGTCTAGTGTCATATTACACTTACAACCCATACGTGTCTAGTTTCAAGTCCCATGTTTACCCCACATGTCTTGTCCACATTTAGGTGTATCATGAGTGTCATATTTTCATGAAATCCCATGTCAAATTATCATGTCATAATCACGCTCGTCTAACCTACCCCAAATCGTGTTTCCAACCTAACTAAAAGCGAGTCAACATAGTAAGGATACTATGCTACATATTGGCCTCAAAACATGCACGATGTCAAAAAGGGATTAGCCACAAGCATGCATGATATCATAAGGGGGTTTGGCCTCAAAATATGCATAACATCATCAGGGGTTTTTGGCCTCAAACATGCATAATGTCACAACGGGATTAGCCACAAACCTGCATGATATCATAAGGGGGTTTTTGTACATTTACATGCATAAGCCCCAAGTCATATTCATGTACATATTTCACAAGTCAAAGTGGTTTCAAGTATTCATGCCAACATTCCGCAAGTAAAGGTTCAATCTTTCATGATGGACTAAGTTAAACATAACATAAGTTGCATGATTTAGTCACTAAGCATAGCCCAAAGTCATAGGTTCAAGCAAAAGAGGCATGACAAGGTTCATATAGGCTAGCATACTTAGTTTAATCTCGTTTTATTCCATGCCATCATTAAAACTACCGTTTAGATCTAGAAGTAGCAAGAACTTACATATCGCGGCAAGAGGGCTAGGAGCATGAATCGTCTTTGACTAAGAAAGGTGGCTCCTTTGTTGAAGAATCGTCATGAAATTTTCATAGCAACGTTGATCTACTCCCTTGATTTGATGTAGCAAGCTAGCACCTTTGATTCGGATCTAGTTTGAATGCATAGTCTCTTGGAGTTGAAGATGGAGGCCAAGATCACTTGGCATTTGGGCAGCAATTCGTGGCAAGAGTGATTTGGGAGGGTTTAGGGTAGGCTTTGGGGTGTTTTTATAGAGATTAGGAGTAGTTTAGGCCGTAGGATAAACCCTAGGATAGATCTGAGCCTTCAAAAATCGTCACAAGCCAACAAAACCTAGCCAAGACAGCAGCAGGTGCACCTAGGCCTAAGTGGTCGGACCACCCAGGTCGACACCCGTGTCGAATGGGCTGTCGACTTGACACTGGGCGTGTTGACTCCCCAGTCGACACCCCAGTCGACCTGGGGCTTGGGTAGGAATTTTCCCGCACAAATTGTTTGGTTCCAGATTTGAATTTCGAACTGTTTTTGAACTTGAATTTTTCTGAAAACTTTGACGGGCCATAACTGGGTCGTACGGACTCCGATTCTCGAAAACTCGGACTTTATTTTGCGAATTTTTCGGAGACGAACGCAATGGCATCGCCCATTTCCCTTGATTCAAATTTTAAAATTAAATTCTGCCCTGGTTCTTATCTTTACACGTTGTAAAAATCCGGGTTGTTACATTCTCCCCAACTTAGAGGATTTCGTCCCCGAAATCTCCAAGTTAGGAAGAACGTATCCTACCATCCATCATCCATCTACTTAAAACATCATTCACAGGCAACCGTTGTCCTTAGATGATTTCTAATGCTGTATGAACATATGCAGAACATGTATGTATATGCTCCTTAGCAAATGCTAATGATCAGGCCTGAATGATCTTTCTAATGCAAAATATGTTTAGTGCCATGAATCTAACATGTATGCAAATAGTTCTAGTCATATAAACAATATATATGTGCACAACCATTCATCCACATGCAACATCCACATGATAACATATTCAATTTCATCCATAAACAAGTATAAATACTCATGCATATGCAACATGAAATGTGACTAAGTCGAACTAGTATCTACTGTGTATTCGCGCATCCACGAGCGACCACTTGCAACCATTTGCAACCATATCAATCATAACATGTTTCAAATACATGTTTTCATCCATAGAATTCTACCTAAGGTTCCCAAGATAGGATCGAGAAGATAAACAAGACTAACTCCTTACGGGGTAACAGAAACATGATCGAGAGGATATCCACCAAGCGATAGCATGCAAGCAAGCTCTACAGGAGAACCAGGGATCAACGATATACTCTTAAAAAGAGACATGATGCGCGCGTCTAAGCCGCATCTCCATGAGCTTAATTCCATTGTGCCTTGACCGCCTTTGACTTCATGATTTCGAAGCTCATTGATTCCTATTTCCAAGGTATGAGTCGGAACTCATTTCACTGTCGCCTCTTGTTCCTTTTTCACTTATTCTTTTCTAGATTACTTGGCTCAACCATAACTGCGTACCCATGGTTTCCTAAAAGCTTTCCAACAATTCACTAGCTAATCTTGGATCTCGTTTACCTACTAAGAGGTATTCCACGCAGAAGAACTTTCCCTTGAAAACAACCAATGCCAGCCACGTTGCCCAGTGTACTTACTAGGTTGATTCCTACAGCCCATGCTTAAGCAGAATGAACCATCCGCCTTATTGGCGAACATTACTCGATCAGACCAGTGATTTCCGATAAATGCATCAAGAGATTCTAGGTAACTAACCATGACAGGACTCATAAGGTTACACGAGACTTCGAGGGTATTACCAAGGCAAGTTAAGAGTTTAACTACCCTCCTTTGAAAACCGAGAATGACATCTCTTACTGGATAACCACTTCATCCCTAGAATCCAGCCATAACTCAACAATAGAAGCATTGCTTCTAATCTCAACACTTGGCATTTACACTCTCAATTCCAAACAAGTCATGAATAAATGGACCGACTCTCCAACCATATTTTGGGACAAAAGTGGGATCTTCTACCATTCTAGTACTAAGGTGCAGAGACTTATCTATTGAAGCAGATTTAAATGATGTGATGATCAATACAAAGTCTGGATGGGATGATAGAAAAGAAAGGCTAAGCCTTTAACAGAAACGGTACCATTCCTCTTAGGTACGCTAGGAATGAGAGCATACAATTGCCCTCTTGCTGATCTTGTCCTTGTCTTCCTTCGTGGACTAATCCATACCAACAAGTTGCTTATCCTTACGTCCGTGTCCTTTATCCTTGCTCTTATTACCCTTCCTTGTGACACGGTAACAAGCCTCTCGAGAACCACCTCCATCTCACGGAGAACACTTCGTAGCTAGACAAGGATTAGTCGCAGTTAAAACTACTGTGACTACAGATGGAGGAAAGAAAGGAAAAGAGATTCGATCAAGGAAACAAAGGATAGTGCTAATGGCTTTTGGGGAATAGCCTTTAAAAACTTTTCTTGAAAAATGCTTCTTTGTAAACGGTTTCTCAAATAGTTTTCAGAAGGTTTTAAAAACTTTGCCCAGTCTGGTAACCTTCTGCTCTGATACCAAATGTAACACCCCACCTCCGCTAGGGTCACTCACAAAGGGAATGCACTAGGTTTGGTGAAGTATTATCGAGGTAAAGATGCACAGAAATATTACAAGACAGAACATATTTAAAACAGCGGAAGTAAAGCAAATTTCATTACCTTATAAAATAGTAAGGTCGAAAGCCTTTTACATCAGAATACATCAAAACCTGTCTTGCAATAGTAAAGAAGCATAAACCATTTCATAAATTATTCCCCAAGTAAAACAGTAAGGTAGCCAAAGCCAAGAAAAGTACAAGCCATGCATGATGATCTTTAAGCAGAGGAAGTCCGAACTAAATAATAGTGTTTCTCCCTGAAAACCTAGGGGGGAAACGGAAGACAAAGAGGCGAAACAAAACAGGGTCAGTCATAAAGACTGGTAAGTCCTATCTACTTACAGTATAAAAACAGGTAAAGGTAACATGACATGCATAAACTGAAAGTAAACATAAGGATGACGACAAGATAGATAAAATAAGCCAGGATAACTGGATGAACTACTGTAGCAAGATAAACTAAGATATCATGATAAACTACGGTGTTGAGATAAATCAAGGTATCATATCGTCAGGTCTCTATCAAGTATACTATTCCCAAGGTATCTATCATGTATAACATCCCACAGTATCTATCATGTATAATATCCCAAGGTATTTATCATGTATATTTGCTTTGCACCTCTCGTACTAGTATCCCAACCCGCGTCATGTATCAACTATGAATGTCCCTTGTCCAATGTCATGTAATGTTCCATGTCAACCTAATATATAGAATATGTAGGTTTTCCCAACTCGTATGTTTCTTTCCATGTATAAGTTCAGTCCTTTGCCGTAGGCCGTACGGGCTTTCCCATGTAAATCTATACCACCTCAATGTATTACCATTTTATCCTTGAAGTTGTTTTGGACTGCTACCCTTGATCTGGTTATGTTTTCTTACGATGAACTATCGCTTGTTCACTTAGGATTTATGCCACCTAGGACCACTAGGGATTATGCTACCTAATGAACGTTTCCGTGTCTCGGTTTGGGTTCAAGCCACCTAGGGCCACTAGCGATTATGCCACCCGTCAACCGCGCCCTTTATCCCATGTATGTATTGTGAATCGTTTTCCATGTCTAGATGCACATGTATCTCAATGTGCCATTCGAGTTCCGTGCCAGGGAAAATCAAGAAATACGGAACTCGGTCGGGAGCATTAAGTCATCTGCCGATGCAGATATCAAGGTCTGTTTTTGTATCCGTGGCTATGGTCCCACGTGACCCCTCCCTCAACTACTGAAAGGAAATCCAAGAAAAATCATGTATGAGAACTACATCCCGGCCCCACTATAGCCCCACTTTCCTATTGGCCAACCTCACACATAACTCGATAGCAAGTATATGGTCTCTTGGGAGTTCTCTGCCTTTCCGTACGTACACGATTGACTAAAGATGGTAGGTATTCGATGACGCGCTATCCAGGGCAAAAATAACAAGAATCGTCGACTCCACGCTAATCAATCCCAGTCTTTAGGTCGCTCGCATAGCAATAGCAACCAAGGCATACTCTTGGTTCTTCTACCGTAGACCTTAACCTCTTGTGAGCCCAGGCGGATCATCTGCAACCTCACAGAGGGATACCAAAAGTATCCTCACATCCCCCGAAGCTACCGCTTCGTCACCCAGTTCGTTGGAGCCTTTATCTAAGTCAGCTAATTTGCTCCTCCACGTGTGTTAAAGCGATGACCTACCGTTTCGGGTTACTCATCTATCTGTGATCTGGTCCAGTTTCCTTGACTAAGAATTATTACTTAGTTATCCTTAACTAAGGTTTAACACTTAGCTTCTCTTCCCGCTATCCTTGTTAACTACGATTTTCATCCTAGTCCCCTGAGCTAGGGTTTTGTCTAATGGGTTAAGTGTTGTCATTCAAGTTCATGACTTAACCCGCCTACGAATCATGTCAAGATTGGCTAAGTATTTAAGTTCAAGACTTAGCCCTACAAGTTGGTTAAGTATACCAAGAAGCTCATGAGTTAACCCTATCAAGTCAAATTGGTTAAGTATTTGTTTGTCTTAACCCTATCAGATTATCGTGTTAGATTGATTAAGCATACATTATCTTAATCCCATTAGATTATCGAGTTGGATTGGTTAATTATGGGTTAGCTTAACCCCATCCACTAATCGTATTACAATGGTTAAGTAAATTTAAAAGGTCTTGTGGCTTAACCCTATCAGGTCCGCATATTAGAGTGGTTAAGTATAGGCTACATAACCTCATCACCTTGCCGTGTTAGATTAGTTAAGTGTGGATTACTTAACCCCATCGAATTTATTGTGTTAGATTAGTTAAGTATGGATTACTTAACCCCATCTAAGTACCGTGTTTAGATTAATTAAGTGTAAATTACTTAACCCCATCGAATTTACCGTGTTAGATTAGTTAAGTATGGATTACTTAACCCCATCTAAGTGCCGTGTTTAGATTAGTTAAGTGTAAATTACTTAACCCCATCCCCTAATTGTCTTATATGGTTTAGT
Organism: Allium sativum; assembly: GCA_030737875.1. Taxonomy (NCBI): domain Eukaryota; kingdom Viridiplantae; phylum Streptophyta; class Magnoliopsida; order Asparagales; family Amaryllidaceae; genus Allium; species Allium sativum. The sequence continues at coordinate 413,210,743 of CM060923.1, read as the reverse complement.
GTCATTAAGAAATCAAGTCCGGTTCCACTTAACCTACCCAGTCGTGTCATATCGGTTAAGCGTCATTAGTCAAAATTACGTAACCTTTTCATGTGGCATTAATTAGATTAATGTACCCCAACCTCTCACATTAGACTTTGTTGTGGTTACTAGTTAAACCGGGCGGGTCCGGGTAGATTTATACAACAACCTAGTCTAACCTTGGGTTTTAAGTGCTATATGACTAACTACTCACATTGGGTCCTATTGTTTGTAGCCACTAGTTACGCCGAGCGGGTCCAGGTAGATTTATGCTACAAACTCAACCCAACCTCGAGTTGGCCACTTTCATGTTTGGTCTAGTGTCATATTACACTTACAACCCATACGTGTCTAGTTTCAAGTCCCATGTTTACCCCACATGTCTTGTCCACATTTAGGTGCATCATGAGTGTCATATTTTCATGAAATCCCATGTCAAATTATCATGTCATAATCACGCTCGTCTAACCTACCCCAAATCGTGTTTCCAACCCAAGTAAAAGCGAGTCAACATAGTAAGGATACTATGGTACATATTGGCCTCAAAACATGCACGATGTCAAAAAGGGATTGGCCACAAGCATGCATGATATCATAAGGGGGTTTGGCCTCAAAATATGCATAACATCATCAGGGGTTTTTGGCCTCAAACATGCATAATGTCACAACGGGATTAGCCACAAACATGCATGATATCATAAGGGGATTTGGGTACATTTACATGCATAAGCCCCAAGTCATATTCATGTACATATTTCACAAGTCAAAGTGGTTTCAAGTGTTCATGCCCAACATTCCGCAAGTAAAGGTTCAATCTTTCATGATGGACTAAGTTAAACATAACATAAGTGGCATGATTTAGTCACTAAGCATAGCCCAAAGTCATAGGTTCAAGCAAAAGAGGCATGACAAGGTTCATATAGGCTAGCATACTTAGTTTAATCTCGTTTTATTCCATGCCATCATTAAAACTACCGTTTAGATCTTGAAGTAGCTATAACTTACATAGCGCGACAAGAGGGCTAGGAGCATGAATCGTCTTTGACTAAGAAAGGTGGCTCCTTTGTTGAAGAATCGTCATGAAATTTGCATAGCAACATTGATCTACTCCCTTGATTTGATGTAGCAAGCTAGCACCTTAGATTCGGATCTAGTTTGAATTCATAGTCTCTTGGAGTTGAAGATGGAGGCCATGATCACTTGGCATTTGGGCAACAATTCATGGCAAGAGTGATTTGTGAGGGTTTAGGGTAGGCTTAGGGGTGTTTTTCTAGAGATTAGGAGTAGTTTAGGCCGTAGGATAAACCCTAGGATTGATCTGAGCCTTAAAAAATCGTCACAAGCCAACAAAACCTAGCCAAGGCAGCAGCAGGTGCACCTAGGCCTAAGTGGTCGGACCACCCAGGTCGACACCCGTGTCGAATGGGCAGTCGACCTGCCCTCTGGGCGTGTCGACTCCCCAGTCGACACCCCAGTCGACCTGGGGCTTGGGTAGGAATTTTCCCGCCCAATTTGTTTGGCTCCAGATTTGAATTTCGAACTGTTTTTGAACTTGAATTTTTCTGAAAACTTTGACGGGCCATAACTGGGTCATACGGACTCCGATTCTCGAAAACTCGGACTTTATTTCGCGTATTTTTCCGAGACGAACGCAATGGCATAGACCGTTTCCCTTGATTCAGATACTAAAATTAAATTCTGCCCTGGTTCTTATCTTTACACGTTGTAAAAATCCGGGTTGTTACATTCTCCCCAACTTAAAGGATTTCTTCCCCGAAATCTCCAAGTTAGGAAGAACGTATCCTACCATCCATCATCCATCTACTTAAAACATCATTAACGGGCAACCATTATCCTTAGATGATTTCTAATGCCGTATGAACATATGCAGAACATGTATGTATATGCTCCTTAGCAAATGCTAATGATCAGGCCTGAATGATCTTTCTAATGCAAAATATGTTTAGTGCCATGAATCTAACATGTATGCAAATAGTCCTAGTCATATAAACACTATATGTGTGCACAACCATTCATCCACATGCAACATCCACATGATAACATATTCAATTTCATCCATAAACAAGTATAAATACTCGTGCATATGCAACATGAAATGTGACTAAGTCGATCTAGTATCTAGTGTGTATTCACGCATCCACTTGCAACCACTTGCAACCATTTGCAACCATATCAATCATAACATGTTTCAAATACATGTTTACATCCATAGAATTCTACCTAAGGTTCCCAAGATAGGATCGAGAAGATAAACAAGACAAATTCCTTACGGGGTTTGCAACAGAAACAGGACCGAGAGGATATCCACCAAGCGATAGCATGCAAGCAAGCTCTACAGGAGAACCAGGGATCAACGATATACTCTTAAAAAGAGACATGATGCGTGCGTCTAAGCCTCATCTCCATGAGCTTAATTCCATTGTGCCTTGACCGCCTTTGACTTCATGATTTCGAAGCTCCTTGATTCCTATTTCCAAGGTATGAGTCGGAACTCATTTCACTGTCGCCTCTCGTTCCTTTTTCACTTATTCTTTTCTAGAATACTTGGCTCAACCATAACTGCGTACCCATGGTTTCCTACAAGCTTTCCAACAATTCACTAGCGAATCTTGGATCTCGTTTACCTACTAAGAGGTATTCCACGCCGAAGAACTTTCCCTTGAAAACAACCAATGCCAGCCATGTTGCCCAGTGTACTTACTAGGGTGATTCCTACAGCCCATGCTTAAGCAGAATGAACCATCCGCCTTATTGCCGAACATTACTCGATCGGATCAGAGATTTCCGATAAATGCATCAAGAGATTCTAGGTAACTAACCATGACAGAACTCATAAGGTTACACGAGACTTCGAGAGTATTACCAAGGCAAGTTAAGAGTTCAACTACCCTCCTTTCAAAACCGAGAATGGCATCTCTTACTGGATAACCACTTCATCCATAGAATCCATCCATAACTTAACAATAGAAGCATTGCTTCTAATCTCAACACTTGGCATTTACACTCTCAATTCCAAACAAGTCATGAATAAGTGGACCGACTCTCCAACCATATTTTGGGACAAAAGTGGGATCTTCTACCATGCTAGTACTAGGGTGCAGAGACTTATCTATTGAAGCAGATTTAAATGATGTGATGATCAATACAAAGTCTGGATGGGATGATAGAAAAGAAAGGCTAAGCCTTTAACAGAAACGGTACCATTCCTCTTAGGTACGCTAGGAATGAGAGCATACAATTGCCCTCTTGCTGATCTTGTCCTTGTCTTCCTTCGTGGACTAATCCATACCAACAAGTTGCTTATCCTTACGTCCATGTGCTTTATCCTTGCTCTTATTACCCTTCCTTGTAACACGGTAACAGGCCTCTCGAGAACCACCTCCATCTCACGGAAAACACTTCGTAGCTAGACAAGGATTAGTCGCAGTTAAAACTACTGTGACTATAGATGGAGGAAAGAAAGGAAAAGAGATTCGATCAAGGAAACAAAGGATAGCGCTAATGGCTTTTGGGGAATAGCCTTTAAAAACTTTTCTTGAAAAATGCATCTTTGTAAACGGTTTCTCAAATAGTTTTCAGAAGGTTTTAAAAACTTTGCCCAGTCTGGTAACCTTCTGCTCTGAAACAAATGTAACACCCCACCTCTGCTAGGGTCACTCACAAAGGGAATGCACTAGGTTTGGTGAAGTATTATCGAGGTAAACATGCACAGAAATATTACAAGACAGAACATATTTAAAACAACGGAAGTAAAGCAAATTTCATTACCTTATAAAATAGTAAGGTCGAAAGCCTTTTACATCAGAATACATCAAAACCTGTCTTGCAATAGTAAAGAAGCATAAACCATTTCATAAATTATTCCCTAAGTAAAACAGTAAGGTAGCCATAGCCTAGAAAATTCCAAGCCATGCATGATGACCTTCAAGCAGAGGAAGTCCAAACTAAATAACAGTGTTTCCTCCCTGAAAACCTGGGGGGGGAAACGGGAGACAAAGAGGCGAAACAAAACAGGGTCAGTCATAAAGACTGGTAAGTCCTATCAACTTCCAGTATTAAAACAGGTAAAGGTAACATGACATGCATAAACTGAAAGGAAACATAAGGATGACGACAAGATAGATAAGCTAAACCAGGATAACTGGATGAACTACTGTAGCAAGATAAACTAAGGTATCATGATAAACTACGGTGTCAAGATAAATCAAGGTATCTTATCGTCAGGTCTCTATCAAGTATACTATTCCCAAGGTATCTATCATGTATAACATCCCACAATATCTATCATGTATAACATCCCAAGGTATTTATCATGTATATTTGCTTTGCACCTCTCGTACTAGTATCCCAACCCGCGTCATGTATCAACTATGAATGTCCCTTGTCCAATGTCATGTATTGGTCCATGTCAACCTAATATATAGCATATGTAGGTTTTCCCAACTCGTATGTTTCTTTCCATGTATAAGTTCAGTCCTTTGCCGTAGGCCGTACGGGCTTTCCCATGTAAATCTATACCACCTCAAAGTAGTACCATTTTATCCTTGAAGTTGTTTTGGACCGCTACCCTTGATCTGGTTATGTTTTCTTACCATGAACTATCGCGTGTTCACTTAGGATTTATGCCACCTAGGACCACTAGGGATTATGCTACCTAATGAACATTTCCGTGTCTCGGTTTGGGTTCAAGCCACCTAGGGCCACTAGCGATTATGCCACCCGTCAACCGCGCCCTTTATCTCTCGTATGTATCGTGAATCGTTTTACATGTCTAGACGCACATGTATCTCAATGTGCCATTCGAGTCCCGTGCCAGGGAAAATCAAGAAATACGGAACTCGGTTGGGAGCTTTAAGTCATCTGCCGATGCAGATATCAAGGTCTGCTTTTGTATCCGTGGCTATGGTCCCACGTGACCCCTCCCTCAACTACTGAAAGGCAATCCAAGAAAAATCATGTACGAGAACTACATCCCGGCCCCACTATAGCCCCACTTTCCTATTGGCCAACCTCACCCATAACTCGATAGCAAGTATATGGTCTGTTGGGAGTTCTCTGCCTTTTCGTATGTACACGATTGACTAAAGATGGTAGGTATTCGATGACGCGCTATCCAGGGCAAAAAAACAAGAATCGTCGACTCCACGCTATTTAATCCCAGTCTTTAGGTCGCTCGCATAGCAACCAAGGCATACTCTTGGTTCTTCTACCGCAGACCTTAACCTCTTGTGATCCCAGGCGGATCATCTGCAACCTCACAGAGGCATACCAAGAGTATCCTCAAATCCCCCGAAGCTACCGCTTCGTCACATAGTTCGTTGGAGCCTTTATCTAAGTCAGATAATTCGCTCCTCCACGTGTGTTCAAGCGATGACCTACCGTATCGGGTTACTCATCTATCTGTGAACTGGTCCAGTTTTCTTGACTAAGAATTATTACTTAGTTATCCTTAACTAAGGTTTACCACTTAGCTTCTCTTCCCGCAATCCTTGTTAACTACGATTTTCATCCTAGTCCCCTAAGCTAGGGTTTTGTCTAATGGGTTAAGTGTTGTCATTCAAGTTCATGACTTAACCCGCCTACGAATCATGTCAAGATTGGCTAATTATTTAAGTTCAAGACTTAGCCCTACAAGTTGGTTAAGTATACCAAGAACTCATGACTTAACCCTGTCAAGTCAAATTGGTTAAGTATTTGTTTGTCTTAACCCTATCAGATTAACGTGTTAGATTGATTAAGCATAGATTACCTTAATCCCATCAGATTATCGAGTCGGATTGGTTAAGTATGGGTTAGCTTAACCCCATCCACTAATCGTATTGCAATGGTTAAGTATATTTAAAAGGTCTTGTGGCTTAACCCTATCAGGTCCGCATATTAGATTGGTTAAGTATAGGCTACTTAACCTCATCACCTTACTGTGTTAGATTAGTTAATTCTAGGTTACTTAACCCCATCTAATTACCGTGTTTAGATTAGTTAAGTGTGGATTACTTAACCCCATCGAATTTACCGTGTTAGATTAGTTAATTATGGATTACTTAACCCCATCTAAGTACCGTGTTTAGATTAGTTAAGTGTAAATTACTTAACCCCATCGAATTTACCGTGTTATAATAGTTAACTATGGATTACTTAACCCCATCTAAGTACCGTGTTTAGATTAGTTAAGTGTAATTTACTTAACCCCATCCCCTAATTGTCTTATATGGTTAAGTGTCATTCAGAAATCAAGTCCGGCTCCACTTAACCTAACCTTTCGTGTCATATCGGTTAAGCGTCATTAGTCAAAATTACTTAACCTTTTCATGTGGCATTAATTAGATTAATGCACCCCAACCTCTCACATTAGACTTTGTTGTGGTTACTAGTTAAGCCGGGCGGGTCCGGGTAGATTTATACCACAACCTAGTCTAACCTCGGGTTTTAAGTGCTATATGACCAACTACTCACATTGGGTCCTATTGTTTGTAGCCACTAGTTAAGCCGGGCGGGTCCAGGTAGATTTATGCTACAAACTCAACCCAACCTCGAGTTGGCCACTTTCATGTTTGGTCTAGTGTCATATTACACTTACAACCCATACGTGTCTAGTTTCAAGTCCCGTGTTTACCCCCACATGTCTTGTCCACATTTAGGTGTATCATGAGTGTCATATTTTCATGAAATCCCATGTCAAATTATCATGTCATAATCACGCTCGTCTAAACTACCCCAAATCGTGTTTCCAACCCAAGTAAAATCGAGTCAACATAATAAGGATACTATGCTACATATTGGCCTCAAAACATGCACGATGTCAAAAAGGGATTGGCCACAAGCATGCATGATATCATAAGGGGGTTTGGCCTCAAAATATGCATAGCATCATAAGAGGTTTTTGGCCTCAAACATGCATAATGTCACAACGGGATTAGGCACAAACATGCATGATATCATAAGGGGGTTTGGGTTCATTTACATGCATAAGCCCCAAGTCGTATTCATGTGCATATTTCACAAGTCAGAGTTCATGCCAACATTCCGCAAGTAAAGGTTCAATCTCTCATGATGGACTAAGTTAAACATAACATAAGGGGCATGATTTAGTCACTAAGCATAGCCCAAAGTCATATGTTCAAGCAAAAGAGGCATGACAAGGTTCATATAGTCTAGCATACCTTGTTTAATCTCATTTTATTCCATGCCATCATTAAAACTACCGTTTAGATCTAGAAGTAGCTAGAACTTACATAGCGTGGCAAGAGGGCTAGGAGCATGAATCGTCTTTGACTAAGAAAGGTGGCTCCTTTGTTGAAGAATCATCATGTAATTTGCATAACAACGTTGATCTACTCCCTTGATTTGATGTAGCAAGCTAGCACGTTTGATTCAGATCTAGTTTGAATACATAGTCTCTTGGAGTTGAAGATGGAAGCCATGATCACGTGGCATTTGGACAGCACTTCGTGGCAAGAGTGATTTGTGAGGGTTTAGGGTAGGCTTAGGGGTGTTTTTATAGAGATTAGGAGTAGTTTAGGCCGTAGGATAAACCCTAGGATAGATCTGAGCCTTCAAAAATCATCACAAGCCAACAAAACCAAGCCAAGACAATAGCAGGTGCACCCAGGCCCAAGTGGTCGGACCACCCAGGTCGACACCCGTGTCGACTGGAGGGTCGACTCGACTCCCCAGTCGACACCCCAATCGACCTGGGTCTTGGGCAGGAGTTTTCCCGCCCAATCTGTTTGGCTCCAGATTTGAATTTCGAGTTGTTTTTGAACTTGAATTTTTCTGAAAATTTTGACGGGCCATAAATGGGTCATACGGACACCGATTCTCGAAAACTCGGACTCTATTTCACGTATTTTTCCGAGACGAACACAATGGTACAGCCCGTTTCCCTTGATTCAAATATTAAAATTAAATTATGCCATGGTTCTTATCTTTACACGTTGTAAAAGTCATATATCTAATTAAACAAGTAATCATGCTTATAATATTGCCTATTCCAAATTGTCACCAATAACATATTAATTAGCCTCAATTACAAATTCACAATTATAGGCAATTTCATCAATTCCATATAATTCATACCCAAATATGACAATTTCACATATTATCCAATTTTCCAAAATGACCAATAGTATCCAATTTTCCATATTTCACATATTCCCATCATTCACACGTATTTGCATTCGCGCGTATTTTTTAACATAGGCTCGAAGGTAGCCTAGATCTAAAAATAAAAGGAATAGGGATAAGAAGAGAGAATCAAATCACAGAAAATTGGAATTAACACAACATCATGAAATAAAGGGGCATTTAACTGGCATGGAGGCATAATGACAGATTCAACATAAATAAACTGATAAAGGTATGAACTTTACATAGAAACATAGGCATATGATGACATGAATCAAAAAGGTGAAGACTTAAATGAGATTTAAATTATATACATACATATGAATCCTATTTACAACTTCATCATGTTACTTTTATTCCCATTATATTGTGAAAATCACCGTACTCACCTTTCATGGTTAAAGAATAGAATTATGCACTGAAATTGGTGTAGAAAGGTTGCAGTGTTGCTGATTTATCTTCTTGAATTGTTGTAGAAGCTCTAATCTTTAATTTGAGTTGAAGTTGAATACTTGAGATTTGATTTAGAGGCGGCGGCTAGGGTTTAAGAGAGAGTTTGACAACATAATGGTGTCATAGATAATATTTATGTAATAGGGTTAGGTCTTAGGATATATATATAGGTGTAGGAAGTTATTTAGGACCATTAGATTAACCCTGAACCATGAGAACCAATCAGATGCCACATCTGCCTTTGAGCGAATCGGCCCACGGGTTGATAGCCAAACACCCTGAATCACCCTTAGTCGACCCAGTTGGGCTTTGGTCAACCTCAAAAATGGGACAGTTCGGTTATTCCCCCTCCAATTCGCTATTTTGAACTTTTTGGCATATTTATTTATTTAATTTTTTATATATATATATATATATACATATATATATATATATTTCTCTCATATGCATGCAAACTTCAAACTTAATAACATCTTCATAAGGTATCTGTTTTCTGCAAACAAAATATCTATCTTGACCCAAAATTTTGAAACGAACATAATAGCGCAAACCATTTCTCTTAATTCTTTTCTAAAAATCAAGTATACTTTAATTTGTGAATCTTAATGTTATAAAATTATGGGGTGTTACAGTGACTAGTAATGGTGCGGTGCAATTAGTAATGGTGTAGTATAGTAATTATCCTATAGTGATTAGGAACGAGATTAACGCCAGAATATTCCTCTTGTTTGTTTTGTCATGCCCACTTGTTTCACAGTCATACCTGTTTTACCAGTTTTGCCTTATCATAATTACTTTAATAATTATATTGTTAAATTTATTATACTCGCCAGACTTTATGTCTGACCCCCTTGTTTTCGCCTCTTTTCTTCCTTTTCCCTCAGGTTATTAGGGTGGGACTAGTATTAGTGGAGCTTGATCTTGGATCTCTCCCTCTCTCACTTTTGGAATTGATTGGATTGCTGAAAGTAATGTTTAGCTCATCTCTTTTATGGCTATTGTGTTGGGGTTATGCTTTTTTTACTTTATGTACTCAGAACACAATTTTTCAAGATGGATATTAAGTGTACTTGGTTTTACTGTTGGTTTGTGAAGTTGTTGTAATCAAACTATTTCTCCGTTGCAATAAAAGTTGTTTTAAAATTTTCAATTACTAATATATGTATCTGTCTTGTTATATTCTTTTATATACACTAATAATGCTCCATGAAACTTAATGCATTCCCTTTGTGAGTGACATTAACGGACGTGCGGTGTTACATGTGGTATAAGAGCAGAAGTTTACCAGAACATATATTAGATTTGGAAAACTAGTTTTCAAAAGCATTTTATTAAGAAATACTTTCAAAAATATGTTTTAAGGAAAGTATTTTCAAGAGAAAATTTTGATTTGAAAACATAACCCCCAAGAGCCATATATCTTTCCTTCGATTCTTCGTTTTGAATCTCTTTCTTTTTCTTTTTCAGCATGTTTGGGGAACTTGAGATACCCGAGGGCATACCGATACCAGGCTGGTTTAGAAAGTATATTGAGGCTAAGGCAGCTTCCGCAGGCCCAACAAATGTTCCCCCTCTCACAGCTACAGTCTCTCCTCTTCCCCTGCCTCGCATTGATACTTTTTCGAAGATATGCAAAGATTTTCAGGAAATGGGCGGGAAACCTTTTCACAAATCAGAGACGTTTGTTGAAGCTCGAAATTGGCTGAAGGAGGTTGAAGATTTATTTGGTATTTTCAAGGTAGAAGATGGAAGGAAGGTCCAATTGGCTGCTTGGTTAATGAAGGACGAAGCCTCGTTTTAGTGGAAGGTCACGAATGGAGAGCGTCCAGTGGAGACATGGATGAATTTCATGCATATGTTCGAGCTGAAATTTCTCTCATGAGAAGAAGAGAATTTATATATGGAGAGGTTCTTAGCGTTGAAGCAAGGAAATTTATTAGTAAAGGAGTACGTCAACAAGTTCAATCAGTTGGCGAGATTTGGCTTAGACTTGGTGAACACACCTGAGAAGAAGGCTCTGAGGTTCGTTAAAGGTTTGAATGATTCGCTACATGGGTTGGCTATGACCCACATTCCGATGGGGCTACCTTTAAGAGATTGGTTGACATGGCGCTTATGCATGAAGAGGAGAAAAGTTCTAATGCAAATAAGGCACCAGAGAAGAAAGGGGATCAAAAGAAATCACAACAGCAAAACAAGAAAGGTGGTAAGGATAACAATAGCAAGGGAAAGAAAAGGTGCTTTAATTGTGGGACACCAGGCCATCTGAGCTAGGACTATATGAAAAAGAGGAAGACTGGCTGTTTCCACTGTGGAGAGGCATGACATCTAGTTAAAGACTACCCAAGGAAACATGGGCAAGGGAAAAGGACAGGGTCCACTTCTGGAGGGCAGCTTCAGGCTCTCATGGCACCAGGACAGGCAAGAGGGTAGGTTCATGCTCTCATGGCACCAGGATAAGAGAGAGGTAGAAATATTTCCGTTGAAAGTTTAGTTTTTCTGTTTGATCATCCTGTTCATACTTTCTTTGACTCTGGCGCTTCACACTTGTTTGTGTCTGCTTCGTTAGTTGAAACACTGCACCTAAATACTAGTCTAGTTACGAATCCCATAGTTGTCTCAAATCCTATTGTTGGTTCGGCTCATCTTTCAATGATTTGTCGGGATTTGAGATTGTCTATCTTGGGAGTTGGGTTTGAATGCAACGCCTTCGTTGTTGGCTTCATGGGCTACGGCTTGATTCTAGGCATGGTTTGGCTAGCTAGATACGGTGCCTTCCTAGACTGTGAAAGAAGGGTGGTTAGATTGTTGACTCGTTGTGGCAAGACCCTCGATATTTCTTGTGACCCTAGAGGTCCGATTATGCTTAGCTACCTAGAATCCCTTGACGCATCCAATGACGATTTGGAATCAGTTCGTGTGGTCCGTGAATATAGTGACGTCTTTGAGGAAGTTCGAGGTTTACCCCCCGAGGCGCGAGATAGACTTTCGAATATACTTAGTAGATATTGCAAAGCTAGTTGCATTACCAGTGCGCCACATGCTTCCGAGAGAGAGAAGAGGACTTAGTAAGCAAGTGAAAGAATTGATTAAGAAGGGGTTCATAAGAAGAAGTATTTTCGAGTGGGGTGCTCTAGTCGTTTTTTCTACAAAAGATGATGGTTCACTTAGATTGTGCGTGGACTATAGAGAGATGAATAAGCTCACAAAGAAGAACAGACACCTATTGCCGAAGATAGATGATTTATTTGATCAGTTGGCGGGTGCTTCGGTTTTCTCGCAACTGGATTTGGCTACAGGGTTTCATCAGCTAAGGGTGGCTAAAGACAACATAGACAAGACAACATTTAGAACTCCTGACGGTTTCTTCGCGTGGCTCGTCATGCCTTTTGGTTTGATGAATGCACCGCTACACTTTGTTAACTTAATGAGTAGGGTATTTAGGGAGTTTCTAAACAAGTTTGTGGTAGTCTTTGTAGACGATATCCTGATTTTCTCTAAAAATGAAAAAGAGCATGCCCTACATCTTAGGGAAGTCTTAAAGACCCTACGAGGGCAACATCTTAAAGCTAAGTTCTCCAAGTGCCATTTTTGTAGAAAAAAATTGAGGTTCTTAGGACAAGTGGTCTCTAACAAAGGGATAGCTGTGGATCCTGCAAAGGTAGTGGCGATCCAAGATTGGAAAATTCCTAAGAACGCAACTGAAGTAAGAAGCTTTTTAGGGCTGGCTGGTTATTATAGGAAGTTCATTAAGGGCTTCGCAAAGATATCAGCCCCACTTACTCGATTAACGAAGAAGAACTTGACTTTTTCTTGGGATGTTGACTGTGACGATGCCTTCCACCATCTGAAGAGGGCTTTGACGACAACTCCAGTTTTAGTTTTGTCAGATGGGAGTAAGCCATTCACAGTATATACCGATGCTTGCGGGACAAGGCTTGGCGCAGTTTTAATGCAAGTGGGAAGGGTGATATGCTATGGTGGAAGACAGTTGAAAGCCCACGAGAAAAATTACCCTACCCACGACTTAGAGTTGGATGCCATAGTTATTGCGCTTAAGTCATGGCATCATTATTTGCTTGGAGAGATGTTTGAGTTGTATACAGACCATAAGTCGCTAAAGTACTTATTCTCTCAGAAAGACCTAAACTTAAGGCAACAGAGGTGGATGGAGTTTTTGGCATCCTACGATTTTGAGAACGCATATACCCCTGGCAAGGGTAACGTTGTAGCCGACGCCTTTAGTAGAAAGAAGTTGACTTTAAGTCCTATGCTCGTAGAGCAGCAGAGTTTGGAATATATATCTACCTTTGACTTCAGACCATCTGTCAATTATGTACCCAGGCTTTTAGCATCGTTAGAGGTGCAACCAACACTTTTGGGTCGAGTTGGAGACGCACAACGAGACGACCCATAGTTGGTTGAGATAGTAAGCAAGCTTACAGGAGGAAGGTCCTCGAGTCATCTTAATTGATATGCTATAGATGAGAGAGGCTAGTTGCGTAGAGATGGGAGACTTTGCGTACCACAAGACGAGAACTTGAAGAAGGCAATTCTTGAAGACTCACATCGCTCTAAGATGACCGTACATCCCGGTGGTGACAAGATGTATAGGGATATGAAGCGAGTTTTCTTTTGGGCCGGAATGAAGAAGGATGTGGCCGAGTTCGTTTCTAGGTGCTTAGTGTGCCGGCAAGACAAGGCGGAGCAAAAGAAGCTTGGTGGTTTGCTCCACCCTTTAGAAATTCCGCTGAAATGGGAAAGTGTTTCCATGGATTTTGTAGATGGGTTGCTAAGATCAAGGAAGGGCAATACAGGAGTTTGGGTAATTGTTGACAAACTTACCAAAAGTGCCCATTTTATTCCCGTTAAAAGTAGAAGGACCGCCGCATGGTTAGCAACTGTTTACCTTCTAGAGATAGTTCGTTTGCACGGCATAGCCACTAGCATTGTAAGCGATAAAGATCCCATTTTCACAAGCGAATTTTGGAAAAGATTACAAGAGGCAGTTGGAACGCAATTATGCTCAAGTACCTCTTGTCACCCTCAGACGGACGGCCAGACGGAGAGAGTAAATCAGATTCTAGAAGTCCTTCTGAGGCTATGCATCCTAGACTTTGGAGGAACGTGGGAAGAACACCTTCCACTAGTTGTGTTCGCCTATAATAATAATTTTCAGGCTAGCATTGGCATGGAACCTTTTGAAGCTCTTTATGGACGACCATGCCGATCACCTACTTGTTGGTGGGAATCCACAAACAAGGTTTTGCTTGGACCCGACATGATTAGGGAGACTTCAAAGAAGATAGAGCTGATTCGACGACGAATGAAGATGGCGCAGGACCGGCAGAAGTCATATGATGATAAGAGACGAACCGATCTTGATTTTAATATTGGGGACATGGTTTTTTTTAAGATGTCACCGTTGAGGAACGTAGTCCATTTTGGATCAGTAGGGAAGTTGGCACCAATGTTCGTAGGACCCTTTCCAATTTCAGAAAGGATTGGGCAGATGGTGTATAGAGTAAAGTTACCAGAGAAGCTCAGTGGTGTTCATGACGTGGTTCACGTTTGCGCAAGTGTTCACATGATACGACGGAAGTGGTGGAGCCAAGCACACTCAAAGAAGTGGAAGTAGAGCGCAATGCCCCGGTTAGACGAGCTCCTACACGCATTCTCGGATCGGAGGTCAAAAATCTATGCAACAATGAGGTCAAGTTGGACAAAGTGTAATGGGGAGATGATCAAAGAGACGCGACTTGGAAGACGGAAGATAAGATGCGTACTCTGTACCCTTTTGTTTTTTAGGGTATGTTTTTAACTTCTCCTTTTTCTACCGCTTTGTTGATACTTGTCCTATCATTTAGTATTATCTTTTCGATGACATCTTTGATCTTTAGTTAGGAAGAACCCTATGGTTGCGAACGTGTGTTTGAGACATGTTATGTTTGGTGGATGCAAATGGATGCAAGTGGTTGCTAGTGGTTGCTCGTGGATGCATGTACACACACATTAGGCACTAGATCGGCTCAATCACCTTCATGTTGCATATAAATTTGTGTGCATATCTAAATTTATAGATGTATAACGGTTGTGTTATCATATGGATACTGTATTTTGATGAATGGTTGTGCACGCATGTAGAAATAATATGTATCGATAGTATTCTTTCGCATACATAATGGATGCATGGCACTATCATGATTTGCATTAAGGAGGTCAACTGAATCAGTAGACCGCCTGATTTTGCATTAGATCAGGAACATATACACACACTTTTTTCATATGTTCATACGACATTAGAAATCTTGTAAGGACAATGAATGCATGTGCTTGATGGTTGAGTAGATGGATGATTGGATGTTAGGATATACATTCTCCTTAACTTGGAGATTTCGGGGGTGAAATCCTTTAAGGAGGAGAGAATGTAACACCCCGTGATTTTTAAATAATAAAGTTAACGTAATTAAAGAATACTTGATTTCAAATGTGAGAATTAAGGGAAACGAGTTTGTGTGAACTGGACTTCGTATGAAGAAGTTACGGCCTTCAGAAGTTTCAGAATTTAAATACATTAAAAACAGCTCAAGTTCAGGAATTTGAAATTCAAATTTCAAACGGGAAGCAGGCTGGGCGGGAAAATTCCCGCCTAAGGCCAGGTCGACCAGGGGGTCGACCTCCCTATACAGGTCGACAGGGGGTCGACCTCCCTATACGAGTCGACTAGGGGGTCGACCAGCCCCCTCCCCCCCTGGGCTGATCTAAAAGATGTGTTTTGACTTGTTGCTGAGTCATTAGGGCTGATATGTTGTTCTATCTTGACTGGATGGTCTTGATTGATTCTGGGCTAATCTGACGGCTCTTAATTAATTAAATTTTTATATAAGCAACCTAAATCTCAACCTAAAATCACAATAATTCATCCCAAGAGCCGCCATGCCGTCAATGGAGAACTTAGAGTAGCCGATGTTCTCTTTCAACCTAAAAGCAAGATAAAAGCAAGAATGAAATCAAATCTAAATCTAAATTAGAATAACGATTAGTCTACATCAAAGGCGAGCAATTCGGTTTTAGAATACAGATCCCAGAAAAACAAGACTATTCTTTTGTTTGTGAGTATAATTTCTTTCACAAAATAATTAGTTAATTTAATTAAGATAAGTTATAATTGGGACCATGAGAATGTGACTAGTGAATCATGTGATGTTAAATTATATGCTAGTTCCTATGTGAATCTTATGCAAGTTTGTGATGTTGGATTATATGTTATTATATGAATCTTATGCAAGTTTGTGATGTTGGATTATATGTTCTTATATGAATCTTATGCATGTTTGGGATGTTAAAACATATGTGAATCTTATGCTAGTTTGGGATGTTAAAACATATGTGAATCATGTAGATACATATGCTAGTTTATATGTAAACATGTGACATAAATTTACATGTTTAGATCCATATGCAAGTTCACATCTTTATGTTTAGATCCATATGCAAGTTCACATCTTTATGTTTAGATCCATATGCAAGTTCACATCTTTATGTTTAGATCCATATGAAAGTTCACACCTTTATGTTCAGGTCCATATGCAAGTTCACATCTTTATGTCTAGATCCATATTTAGATCCATGGTAGTACATAGTTATGCAAATTTATGCCCATTGCCTATGCTAGTTTTGTATGTGAATCGTATGCTAGTTTAAATGAAATTCATATGCAAGTTACAGGGAACCCGTATCCATATATGCAAGTTATGGGCTAAGTAAACTTATTTCATGATTCTTAGATCTATTTTATGTGTTATGCAAGTTGTGATGTTGATTTTCATTTTATAAGTTAGACTATTTGCGATTCTAACATATGTCATATTAAAACGTACGAATAGTGTGGGGACAATGGGAAAATATTGAATATACATAATTGCAAATTGGCATAAAATGGCCTTAAAAGGCATATAATTAATTTGAGACATTAATTGGTATAATTTATATACCTGGTATTTAATGACATAATTTAGGTGACAATTATGGACATAAATTAAATTGTAATTTATTGACAAATTTGAATAGGGATATTAATCCAATTTGGGGATAAATAATTATGTGTAATAATTAACCGCCTAAGACACGAGGTTAGACCCGTTTGTGGTGTAAGACTGCCCGGACCCGCCCGGCAAATCCAGCAACCACAAACGGTAGTCTAATGTGAGAGGTCAAGGGCACGAATTAAATGCGTAACAATTGTAAAGACATGAGGTTAGGCTCGTTTGTGGTATAAGACTTCCTGGACCCACCCGACATATCCAGCAACCGCAAATTGTGGTCTAATGTGGGAGGTCTTTGCAAGGTTACGGATCTAATGAATTAAGTAACGCTTAACCAGATATACATGTAATGGGACATGAGGGTTAAGTGGGTGCCTTGGGTGGCTTGTGAAGTACAATTAGAAACACTTAACCAAGTTTAAACAAGTTAGAAGACATGAATACGAACGGGGTTAAATGGGAAACCTTAGTAGGGACCAAGCATAGGTGGAAAGCTTGTGTTAGGCATGGGGGCCCTTTTCAAACCAGTAACCCATTAAGTATCTTTGTGAGCTCGACCCAAGTCGAGGATGGGACATGCTTACTGGGTTTGATTGTAAGAGGTCAAAATGGGTTAGCGGTGGCAACACAAGTCCAACGGGGTCATGTGCGTGCGTGGGCTGGTAGGTAAGACGTTGTTGCATCGTGTAGATATAAGCCATGCATCATAAGTGGTATCGGGTTGCCTATTTAGGGAGTGATACACACCACTGTGGGACCAGCACGGGTATCTACGAGTTAGGGAGATGATCGAATGGGGGAAGTGGGTACAACTAGTGGGGATAGGGGCAGGCGGCACCTATGAAGGCAACTAGGGGTACACGAAACTACCATTATCATTATTATGTTCTGTAGGTGGGATCAACTTTTAGGGTTACTAGTAATGGTGCAGTATAATTAGTAATGGTTCAGTATAGTAATTATCCTATAGTGATTAAGAACGAGATTAACGCTAGAATATTCCTCTTGTTTGTTTTGTCATACCCACTTGTTTCACAATCATACCATGTTTTACCAGTTATGCCTTATCCTAATTACTTTAATAATTATATTGTTGAAGTTATTATACTCGCCAGACTTTATGTCTGACCCCCTTGTTTTCGCCTCTTTTCTTCCTTTCCCCCCAGGTTCTTAGGGTGGGACCAGTACTAATGGAGCTTGATCTTGGATCTCTCTATCTCTCTCTCTCTTTTGGACATGCTAGGATTGCTGAAAGTAAAGTTCAACTCATCTCTTTTATGGCTACTTGTGATGGGGTTATGCTTTTTAATTTATGTACTCAGAAAACAATTTGTCAAGATGGATATTAAGTGTACTTGGTTTTACTGTTGGTTTGTGAAGTTGTTGTAATCAAACTATTTCTCCGCTGCAATAAAAGTTGTTTTAAAATTTTCAAGTACTAATATATGTACCTGTCTTGTTATATTCTGTTCTATACACTAATAATGCTCCATGAAACTTAATGCATTTCCTTTGTGAGTGACATTAACGGACGTGAAGTGTTACACGTGGTATCAGAGCTGAAGGTTACCAGAACAGATATGAGATTTCGAAAAACTGGTTTTCAAAAGCATTTTATAAAGAAATAATTTCGAAAATATGTTTTAAGGAAAGTATTTTCAAGAGAAAAATTTGACTTAAAAACATAACCCCCAAGAGCCATATATCTTTCCTTCGATTCTCCATTTTGAATCTGTTCCTTTTTCTTTTTCAGCACCTCTGGGGAACTTGAGATACCCAAGGGCCTACCGATACTAGGCTGGTTTAGAACGTATCTGGAGGATAGGGCCGATACCGGAGGCCCAGCAAATGTTCCTCCTCCCCCAGCTATAGTCGCTCCTCCTCCTCCCCCACCTCGCGTTGATACTTTTTCGAAGATATGCAAAGATTTTCGGGTAATGGGCGGCAAACCTTTTCACGGATCAGAGACGTTCGTTGAAGTTTGAAATTGGCTGGAGGAGGTGGAAGATTTATTTTGTATTTTCGAGGTAGAATTTGGAAGGAAGGTCCAATTGGCTGCTTGGTTAATGAAGGAAGAAGCCTCGTTTTGGTGGGAGGTCACGAATGGAGAGTGTCCAGTGGAGACATGGATGGATTTCAGGCATAGGTTCGAGATGAAATTTCTCTCACGAGCAGGAGAGAATTTATATATTCAGAGGTCCTTAGCGTTGAAGCAAGGAAATTTATCATTAAAGGAGTACATCAACAAGTTCAATCTGTTGGCGAGATTTGGCTTAGACTTGGTGAACACACCTGAGAAGAAGGCTCTGAGGTTCGTTAAAGGTTTGAATGAGCTGCTACATGGGTTGGCTACGACCCACATTCCGATGGGGGCTACCTTTGAGAGATTGGTTGACATGGCACTTATGCATGAAGAGGAGAAAAGTGCTAATGCTAATAAGGCACCGGAGAAGAAAGGGGATCAAAATAAATCACAATAGCAAAACAAGAAAGGTGGTAAGGATAACCGTAGCAAGGGAAAGAAAATGTGATTTAATTGTTGGACACCAGGCCATCTGAGCAAGGACTGTAGGGAAAAGAAGAAGACTGGCTGTTTCCACTGTGGAGGGGCAGAACCTCTAGTTAAAGACTGCCCGAGGAAACAGGGGCAAGGACAAAGGATAGTGTCCACTTCTGGACGGCAGCTTCAGGCTCTCACGGCACCAGGGCAGGCAAGAGGGAAGGTTCATGCTCTCATGGCACCAGGATAGGAGAGAGGTAGAAATATTTCCGTTGAAAGTTTAGTTTTTCCGTTTGATCTTCCTATTCGTACTTTGTTCGACTCGGGCGCTTCACACTCGTTTGTATCTGGTTCGTTAGTTGAAACAGTGCACCTAAATACTAGTCTAGTTACGGATCCCATAATAGTCTCAAATCCTATTGATGGTTCGGCACATATTTCAATGATTTGTTGGGATTTGAGAGTGTCTATCTTGGGCGTTGGGTTTGAATACAACGCCTTCGTTCTTGGCTTCATGGGCTACGGCTTGATTCTAGGCATGGATTTGCTAGCTAGATACGGTGCAATCCTAGATTGTAAAAGAAGGGTAGTTAAATTGTTGACTCGTTGTGGAAAGACCCTCGATATTTCTTGTGACCCTAGAGGTCCGGTAATGCTTAGCTACCTAGAATCCCTTGACGCATCCAATGATGATTTGGAATCAGTTCGTGTGGTACGTGAATATAGTGACGTCTTCGAGGAAGTTCGAGGTTTACCCCCGAGGCACGAGATAGATTTTCGAATATACTTAGTAGATAATGAAAAGCCAGTTGCATTACCAGTGCGCCACCTGGCTCCGAGAGAGAGAAGAGAACCCAGTAAACAAGTCAAAGAATTGCTTGAGAAGGGGTTCGTAAGAAGAAGTATTTCGGAGTGGTGTGCTCCAGTCATTTTTGCTACGAAAGCCAATGGTTCTCATAGATTGTGCGTGGACTATAGAGAGATGAATAAGCTCACAAAGAAGAACAGACGCCCATTGCCAAGGATAGATGATTTATTTGATCAGTTGGTGGGTGCTTCAGTTTTCTCGCAACCGAATTTGGCTATAGGGTTTCATCAGCTAAGGGTGGCTGAAGACAGCATAGACAAGGCAACATTTAGAACTCCTGATGGTTTCTTTGAGTGGCTCGTCGTGCCTTTTGGTTTGACGAATGCACCTGCATACTTTGTTGACTTAATGAGTAGGGTATTTAGGGAGTTTCTAAACAAGTTTGTGGTAGTCTTTGTTGACGATATCCCGATTTTCTCTAAAAATGAAAAAGAGCATGCCTTACATCTTAGGGAAGTCTTAGAGACCCTACAAGCACATCAACTTGAAGCTAAGTTCTCCAAGTGCCATTTTTCGAGAAAAGAAGTGAGGTTCTTAGGACACGTGGTCTCTAAGGAAGGGATAGTTGTGGATCCCGCAAAGGTGGTGGCGATCCAAGATTCAAAAATTCCGAAGAACGCAACAAAAGTAAGAAGCTTTTTAGGGCTAGCTGGTTATTATGTGAAGTTCATTAAGGACTTCACAAAGATATCAGCCCCACTTTCTCGATTAACGAAGAAGAACTTGACTTTTGCTTGGGATGTTGATTGTGACGATGCTTTCCAACGTCTGATGAGGGCTTTGACGACAACTCCAGTTTTAGTTTTGCCGGATGGGAGTAAGCCATTCATAGTATATACCGATGCTTGCAGGACAGGGCTTGGCGTAGTTTTAATGCAAGAGGGAAGGGTGATATGCTATGGTGGAAGACAGTTGAAAGACCATAAGGAAAATTACCCTACCCATGACTTAGAGTTGGCTGCCATAGTTTTTGCGCTTAAGTCACGACGTCATTATTTGCTTGGCGAGAGGTTTGAGTTGTATACGGACCATAAGTCGCTAAAGTACTTATTGTAACAACCCGTATTTCGATAACATGATTAAAGAATAGAATCAAGGCAGAATTTAATTTTAAATTCTGAACCAAGTGAAACGGGATATGCCAGTGCGTTCGTCTCGGAAAAATACGCGAAATAGAGTCCGAGTTTTCGAAAATCGGAGTCCGTATGACCAAGATATGGCCTCGCGAATTTTCACGAAAAATTCACAAATTAAAGTATACTTAATTAAGTGAAATGGGTTGCGCAGAAAAATATATATACATTGATATATATATATATATAATTGAAAATTAAATAAATAAATATGCAAAAATGTTCAAAACAGCGAATTGGGAGAGGGGAATAACCGAACCGGCCGATTTTTGAGGTCGACCCGAGCCTGCTTGGTCGACTAGGGGTTAATCCAGGGTGTTTGGCTGTCAACCCGTGGGCCGATTCGCTCAAATGCAGATTTTGCATTTGGATGGTTCTCATGGTTCATCTTTAATCTAAAGGCCCTAGATGGTTCCTACACTTGACTTCTTCCCCAAGACATGCTTTGTTGGCTTGGATTGAATCTAGGTTTAATCCTATGGCCTAAAACACTTGCCTAATCTATAAATAAGACCCTAACCTATCCTAAATCCTCATTATTCATTCATGCAACTAAACTATGGCAAAATTTCTACTCTCATGGCCTCCACTCAACTATCCTAGCCTCCACTTCATTTCTATGAAAGGTTTCGTGATCATGAGAGTGTTAGAGAGTCCCTGTGCTAGTATGAGAGCCTCTCAAGTTGATTTCAAGGCAAAAGCTTTGATCTTTGTTCATAAAGATGCTGTTTTTGTTGATTTGGGGCATCCATCTTTGGGTTTTTGGGTAGTGGCATGCATAGGCTTCATCACAAGCTTTAGTTTAATCGATTTAGGCCTTCATAGCAATGTAAGCCCTTTCCCTACTCTTAGATATTCACTATGAAGTTAAATGTTCATGTTGCAAGTTTGGGTTTGATTATTGAGAATGATACATGCTATCATGTTATGCAAGCTTATGAAGTCATTATCTTGATCTTATGAGCTAAAAGCTACAACCTTTATGTTGATATGTTGCATTATGCAACATGAGAACCTTCATACCCTTTATGTCAACTTGCATATGAAGTCATAACCCTTATATGATGATATATGCGAGTTACTAGTCATCATTCCATGTCTTTTGTCAACATGATTCGCTTATATGCCAAGTTTGGGTTTATGCACGTTTTTGAGGCTTAAGAATGTAACATGTAAGCTAATGAACACATTTGTGCCTCATTTGCCACCATGATTAACTTGTGGCTTAATATCCATTTTTGTCATGCCTTTGCCAAGTCTCTTCTTTTAATCCATTACGTTGTTGCGAACGTATATGCGAGTTTAAAAAGCGTTGGGGTCACATTATGGGAAAACATAATGACATGAACATGATTTGGGTAAATGGGTATAAACATGACAACGTGTAACGTTAAATATGACATGTGTTTATACTTGAAAACATGACTTGAAATATAACATGGAAGTTGACATGTAAGTATGCATAAAAACACAAGCTTGGGAATTTACCTATTAAGTTAGGTCTACCCTTTGGGAATTTACCTATTAAGTTAGGTCTACCCAAATGCTTGAAAAACTTGTAACATGTTTTGGAAACATGATGAACATGACACTTAGATAATATAAGTGTGGCCAACTCGAGGTTGGGTTGAGTTTGCAACGTAAAACTACCCGGAATCGACCGGCCTAACTAGTAGTTGCAAACAATAGGACCCAATGTGAGAAGTTGGTCATGTTGTGCTTAAACCCAAGGTTAGACCAAGTTGTGGTGTAAAGCTACCCGGAACCGACCGGCTTAACTAGTAACCGCAACAAAGTCTAATGTGAGAGGTTGAGGTGCATTAAGTAATTAATGCCACATGATAGGGTTAAGTTAATTTGATTAATGACTCTTAATCAAATATGACATGGATAAAGGGGTTAAGTAAATTGGTTAGGCTAATGATATTTAACAAAACATGACAAGGTTGGGTAGGTTATGTGATTTGATTTGCCTAATGACGCTTAACCATTTTTATACGACTAGTGGACGGGGATTAAGTTAACCAACACTTAATCAATCCAACATGATAATTTGGCAAGGTTAAGTAAGTTTTCTTAATGACACTTAACCATACAAGATGATTAGGGGATAGGGTTAAGTAACTTGCACCTAACTAATCCGACACGGTAATTAGATGGGGTTAAGTAATCCACACTTAACTAATCTAAACACGGTAATTCGATGGGGTTAAGTTAAACACTTAACCAATTTAAACTCGGTAATTCAATGAGGTTAATTAACCAATACTTAACCAACTTAACGTGATAATTTAATGGGGTTAAGCAACTTATACTTAACCAATTATACATGATGATTTGATGGGGTTAAGTAACTTACACTTAACCAATCTAATACGCGGACCTGATAAGGTTAAGTCACAAGACCTTTTTAGAATATACTTAACCAATCCGACTCGATAATTTGATGGGATTAAGATAATCTATGCTTAATCGATCTAGCAAGATAATCCGATAGGATTAAGGTAAGCTAGTACTTGACCAATTTGACTTGATAGGGTTAAGTCATGAGCCTCTGGGTACACTTAACCAACTTGTGGGACTAAGTCTTGAACTTAAATACTTAGCCAATCTTTGACGTGATTCGTGGGCGGGTTAAGTCATGGACTTGAATGATGACACTTAACCAAATAGACAAACCCTAGCTAGAAGAACTAGGTAGAAAACCGTGGTTAATCAAGGATAATGGGAAAGGAAGCTAAGTGGTAAACCTTAGTTAAGGGTAACTAAGTAATAATTCTTAGCTAAGGACATAGGACTAATTCTCAAAACGATGAGTAACCTGATACGGTAGGTTATCGCTTAGTATACGAGGGGGAGCAAGTTATCTGACTTGGATAAAAGCTCCAGCGCACTGGGTGCCGAAGTGGAAGCTTCGGGGGACGTGAGGATATTCTTGGGATCCCTCTGTGGGCTGCCGGGTAATTATACTAGGCCCATGAGAGGTTAAGGTCTGCGTTAGAAGGACCAAGAGTATGCCTTGGTTGCTATGCGAGCAACCTAAAGACTGGGATGGATTAGCGTGGAGTCGACGATTCTTGTTTTTGCCCTGGATAGCGCATCGCCGACTACCTACCATCTTTAGTCAATCGTGTACGTGCGGAAAGGCAGGGAACCCCCAACAGACCATGTGCTTGCTATCGAGTCACGGGTGAGGTTGGCCCGTAGGAAAGTGGGCTATAGTGGGGCCGTGGAGTGGTTCTTATACATGATTTTTCTTGGATTGCCTTTCAGTAGTTGAGGGAGGGGTCACGTGGGACCATAGCCACGGGTACAAAAACAGACCTTGATATCTGCATCGGCAGACGATTTAAAGCTCCCGACCGAGTTCCGTATTTCTTGATTTGCCCTGGCACGGAACTCGGATGGCACATTGGGGAACATGTGCATCTAGACATGGAAAACGATTCACGATACATACGTGGGATCAAGGGCGCGGTTGACGGGTGGCGTAATTCCTAGTGGTCCTAGGTGGCCAAAACCTAAACCGAGACACGGAAACGTTCATTATGTAGCATAATCCCTAGCGGTCCTAGGTAGCATAAATCCTAAGTGGACGCGCGATAATTCATGGTAAGGAAACACAACTAGATCCAGGGTTGCAGTCCAAAACAACTTCAAGGATAAACTGTTTACATGGGAAAGCCCGTATAGCCTACGGCAAAGGACTGAACTTATACATGGAAAGAAACATATGATTTGAGTAACCTATATATGCGGCATATTAGGTTGACATGGATCATTACACGACTTTTGAGTAAGGATCATTCACGGATAACTCGTAATACAGTTGGGGTACTAGTACGGTAGGTGCAGAGCGGATATACAGGATAGATGCCATGGGACGTTATACGCGATAGATATCTTGGGATATTATACTTGATAGAAACCTGACAATGTGATACCTTGTTTTATCTTGACATCGTAGTTTATCACGACACCCTAGTTTATCTGCGTTCAGTAGTTCATCCTGTTATTTTGATTTGGCTTATCTATCTTGTTATCATGCTTATTTTCATCTCAGTTTCTCATGTCAGTTAACTTTACTAGTTTTTATACTAATAGTAGATAGGGCTTACTCAGTCTTTTTGACTGACCCGTTTTGTTTCGCCTCTTTTCTTCCCTTCCCCCCCCCCCCCCCAGGTTACAGGGAGGAAACACTAGTGTTTAGTTCGGACTTCTTCTGCTTGAAGGTCATCATGGATGGCTTGGACTTTTCCTGGCTATGGCTACTTTACTGTTTTTACTTGGGGAATAATTTATGAAAATGTCTTTATGCTTCTTTACTATTGCAAGACAGGTTTTGATGTACGCTGATGTAAAAGGCTTTAGACCTTATTTATTCATGTTATGAAAGTTTAATTTTACTTCCGCTATTTTTATATGTTCTGTCTTGTGATATTTCTGTGCATGTTTACCAATAATGCCCCTCTAAAGCTAGTGCATTCCTTTGCGAGTGACCCTAGCGGAGGCGGGGTGTTACACGTGGTATCAGAGCAGAAGGTTACCAGATTGGGCAAAAGTTTTTAAAAGACCTTCTGAAAACTATTTGAAAATCGTTTACAAAGAAGCATTTTTCAAGAAAATTTTCTTTTAAAAGAAAAGGCTATTCCCCAAAGGCCATTAGCACTATCCTTGTTTCCTTGATTGAATCTCTTTACTCCACCTGTAGTCACAGTGGTTTTAACTGCGACTAGTCTTTTCTATCTACGGAAGTGCTTTTCATACGATGGAGGTGGTTCTCGAGAGACCAGCGGCCGCGTTATAAGAAAGGATCGTGAGAAAGAAGGATAAAGGATACGAGCTTAAGGATGAGCAACTTGTTGGTATGGCTTAGTCCTCAAAGGAGGGAGAAAGATGAACAATGAAACCCATGACGAGAGAGTACCTTTGGCATGGTAAAACGGGGCGGATAGTTAAGTATTATGGGACAAGGACAAGATCATCGGGAGGGCAGTAGTATGCTCTCATTTCTAGAGTACCTCGGAAGGAGGGTAACGATCTTGTTAAAGGTTTAGCTTTTCTTCTCTATCATCCCGTTAGGACTTCGTTGTTCGTATCATTTAAGTCTGCTTCGATAGTTGAGTCTCTGCACCTTAAGTACTAGCGTAATAGAGAATCCCATTGTTGTCTCAAAGTCCTATTGGAGAATCAGTCCATTTATTCATGGCTTGTTTGGATTTGAGAATGTCTATGTCAAGTGTTGAGCTTGGAAATAATGCTTATGTTTATAAGCTATGGATGGATTCTAAGGATGAAGTGGTTATCCTGTAGGGGGTGCCACTCTCGGTTTTGATAGGAGGGTAGTTAGACCTTTTGACTAGCCTTGGTAATGCCCTCGAAGTATCGGGTAACCTTTTTGAGGTTCTGTCATGACTAGTTACTTAGAATCCCTTGATGCCTTTATTGGAAATTTGAAGCCCGATCGAGTGGTGTTCGCCAATAAGAAGGATGGTTTACTTCATTTATGCATGGGTTATAGAGATCACCCTAGTAAGTGCGCATGATAACCTGATTGACATCTGTTTACTTTCAAGAGAAAGTTCTTCTACATGGAATGCCTTATAGTATATAAACGAGATCCAAGATTCACTAGTGAATTTTGGAAAGCTTGCATGAGATCATGAGTACGCAGTCATGTTTGCGTCAAGTATTCTAGGAAAAGGATAAGTGCAAGTGGAACGAGAGGCGACGAAGAAATGAGTTCCAGCTCATGTTATGGAAACAGGAATAAGAAGCTACAAAATCGCGAAGTTAAAAGACGACTTTGATGGTCAAAGACTAGATACGTGCATGATATCTCTTTCTGGGAGTATATCCTTGATCCCTGTTTTCTGTAGAGCTTACTTGTAGGCTATCTTTTGTGGACATCCTCTCGGTCCTATTCTCCGTTACAAACCCTGTAAGGAGTTTGTCCTGTTTATCTTCTCGACCCTGTTTCAGGGAATTCTAGGAAGAACCCTATGGATGTAAACATGTATTTGAAACATGTTATGATTGATATGGTTGCAAGTCGTTGCAAGCGGTTGCTCGTGGATGCGCGAATACACATTAGATACTAGCTCGACTCGGTCACATTTCATATTGCATATGCACGAGTATTTATACTTGTTTATGGATGAAATCAAATGTATTATCATGCGGTTGTTGCATATGAATGAATGATTGTGCACGCATATAGTATCTATATGATTAGGACTATTTGCATACATGTTGGATTCATGGCACTATACATATTTTGCATTAGAAAGATTATTCAGGCCTGATCATTAGCATTAGCTAAGGAACATATACACACACGTCTTGCATATATTCATACAGCATTAGAAATCATCTAAGGACAATGGTTGCTCGTGGATGATGTTTTGAGTAGATGGATGATGGATGGTAGGATATGTTCTTCCTAACTTGGAGATTTCGGGGACGAAATCCTAAAAGGTGGGGAGAATGTAACAACCCGTATTTCGATAACATGATTAAAGACGAGAATCAAGGCAGAATTTAATTTTAAATTCTGAATCAAGTGAAACGGGCTATGCCATTGCGTTCGTCTTGGAAAAATACGCGAAATAGAGTCTGAGTTTTCGAAAATCGGAGTCCGTATGACCAAGATATGGCCTCGCGAAGTTTCACGAAAAATTCCCAAATTAAAGTATACTTAATTAAGTGAAATGGGTTGCGCAGAAAAATATATATATATTGAGATATACATATATATGTATATATAATTGAAAATTAAATAAATAAATATGCAAAAATGTTCAAAACAGCGAATTGGGAGAGGGGAATAACCGAACCGGCCGATTTTTGAGGTCGACCCAAGCCCGCTGGGTCGACTAGGGGTTAATTCAGGGTGTTTGGCTGTCAACCCGTGGGCCGATTCGCTCAAATGCAGATTTTGCATTTGGATGGTTCTTATGGTTCATCTTTAATCTAAATGCCCTTGATGGTTCCTACACTTGACTTCTTCCCCAAGACATGCTTTGATGGCTTGGATTGAATCTAGGTTTAATCCTATGGCCTAAAACACTTGCCTAATCTATAAATAAGACCCTAACCTATCCTAAATCCTCATTATTCATTCATGCAACTAAACTATGGCAAAATTTCTACTCTCATGGCCTCCACTCCACTATCCTAGCCTCCACTTCATTTCTATGAAAGGTTTCATTATCATGAGAGTGTTAGAGAGTCCCTATGCTAGTATGAGAGCCTCTCAAGTTGATTTCAAGGCAAAAGCTTTGATCTTTGTTCATAAAGATGGTGTTTTTGTTGATTTGGGGCATCCATCTTTGGGTTTTTGGGTAGTGGCATGCATATGCTTCATCACAAGCTTTATTTTAATCGATTTAGGCCTTCATAGCAATGTAAGCCCTTTCCCTACTCTTAGATATTCACTATGAAGTTAAATGTTCATGTTGCAAGTTTGGGTTTGATCATTGAGAATGATACATGCTATCATGTAATGCAAGCTTATGAAGTCATTATATTGATCTTATAAGCTAAAAGCTACAACCTTTATGTTGATATGTTGCATTATGCAACATGAGAACCTTCATACCCTTTATGTCAACTTGCATATGAAGTCATAACCCTTATATGATGATATATGCGAGTTACTAGTCATCATTCCATGTCTTTTGTCAACATGATTCGCTTATATGCCAAGTTTGGGTTTATGCACGTTTTTTAGGCTTAAGAATGTAACATGCAAGCTAATGAACACATTTGTGCCTCATTTGCCACCATGATTAACTTGTGGCTTAATATCCATTTTTGTCATGCCTTTGCCAAGTCTCTTCTTTTAATCCATTACGTTGTTGCGAACGTATATGCGAGTTTAAAAAGCGTTGGGGTCACATTATGGGAAAACATAATGACATGAACATGATTTGGGTAAATGGGTATAAACATGACAACGTGTAACGTTAAATATGACATGTGTTTATACTTGAAAACATGACTTGAAATATAACATGGAAGTTGACATGTAAGTATGCATAAAAACACAAGCTTGGGAATTTACCTATTAAGTTAGGTCTACGCAAATGCTTGAAAAACATGTAACATGTTTTGTAAACATGATGAACATGACACTTAGATAATATAAGTGTGGCCAACTCGAGGTTGGGCTGAGTTTGCAACATAAAACTACCCGGAACCGACCGGCCTAACTAGTAGTTGCAAACAATAGGACCCAATGTGAGAAGTTGGTCATGTTGTGCTTAAACCCGAGGTTAGACCAAGTTGTGGTGTAAAGCTACCCGGAACCGACCGGCTTAACTAGTAACCGCAACAAAGTCTAATGTGAGAGGTTGAGGTGCATTAAGTTATTAATGCCACATGATAGGGTTAAGTTAATTTGATTAATGACTCTTAATCAAATATGACATGGATAAAGGGGTTAAGTAAATTGGTTAGGCTAATGATACTTAACAAAACATGACAAGGTTGGGTAGGTTAAGTGATTTGATTTGCCTAATGACGCTTAACCATTTTTATACGACTAGTGGACGGGGATTAAGTTAACCAACACTTAATCAATCCTACAAGATAATTTGGCAAGGTTAAGTAAGTTTTCTTAATGACACTTAACCATACAAGATGATTAGGGGATGGGATTAAGTAATTTGCACCTAACTAATCCGACATGGTAATTAGATGGGGTTAAGTAATCCACACTTAACTAATCTAAACACGGTAATTCGATGGGGTTAAGTTAAACACTTAACCAATTTAAACTCGGTAATTCAATGAGGTTAAGTAACCAATACTTAACCAACTTAACCTGATAATTTAATGGGGTTAAGCAACTTATACTTAACCAATTATACATGATGATTTGATGGGGTTAAGTAACTTACACTTAACCAATCTAATACGCGGACCTGATAAGGTTAAGTCACAAGACCTTTTTAGAATATACTTAACCAATCCGACTCGATAATTTTATGGGATTAAGATAATCTATGCTTAATCGATCTAGCAAAATAATCCGATAGGATTAAGGTAAGCTAGTACTTGACCAATTTGACTTGATAGGGTTAAGTCATGAGCCTCTGGGTACAATTAACCAACTTGTGGGACTAAGTCTTGAACTTAAATACTTAGCCAATCTTTGACGTGATTCGTGGGCGGGTTAAGTCATGGACTTGAATAATGACACTTAACCAAATAGACAAACCCTAGCTAGAAGAACTAGGTAGAAAACCGTGGTTAATCAAGGATAACGGGAAAGGAAGCTAAGTGGTAAACCTTAGTTAAGGGTAACTAAGTAATAATTCTTAGCTAAGGACATAGGACTAATTTTCAAAACGATGAGTAACCTGATACGGTAGGTTATCGCTTAGTATACGAGGGGGAGCAAGTTATCTGACTTGGATAAAAGCTCCAGCGCACTGGGTGCCGAAGTGGAAGCTTCGGGGGACGTGAGGATATTCTTGGGATCCCTCTGTGGGTTGCCAGGTAATTATACTAGGCCCATGAGAGGTTAAGGTCTGCGTTAGAAGGACCAAGAGTATGCCTTGGTTGCTATGCGAGCAACCTAAAGACTGGGATGGATTAGCGTGGAGTCGACTATTCTTGTTTTTGCCCTGGATAGCGCATCGCCGACTACCTACCATCTTTAGTCAATCGTGTACGTGCGGAAAGGCAGGGAACTCCCAACAGACCATGTGCTTGCTATCGAGTCATGGGTGAGGTTGGCCCGTAGGAAAGTGGGCAATAGTGGGGCCGTGGAGTGATTCTTATACATGATTTTTCTTTGATTGCCTTTCAGTAGTTGAGGGAGGGGTCACGTGGGACCATAGCCACGGGTACAAAAACAGACCTTGATATCTGCATCGGCAGACGACTTAAAGCTCCCGACCGAGTTCCCTATTTCTTGATTTGCCCTGGCACGGAACCCAGATGAAACATTGGGGAACATGTGCATCTAGACATGGAAAACGATTCACGATACATACGTGGGATCAAGGGCGCGGTTGACGGGTGGCGTAATCCCTAATGGTCCTAGGTGGCCAAAACCCAAACCGAGACACGGAAACGTTCATTAGGTAGCATAATCCCTAGCGGTCCTAGGTAGCATAAATCCTAAGTGGACGCGCGATAATTCATGGTAAGGAAACACAACTAGATCCAGGGTTGCAGTCCAAAACAACTTCAAGGATAAACTGTTTACATGGGAAAGCCCGTATAGCCTACGACAAAGGACTGAACTTATACATGGAAAGAAACATATGAGTTGAGTAACCTATATATGTGGCATATTAGGTTGACATGGATCATTACACGACTTTTGAGTAAGGGTCATTCACAGATAACTCGTAATACAGTTGGGGTACTAGTACGGTAGGTGCTGAGCGGATATACAGGATAGATGCCATGGGACGTTATACGCGATAGATATCTTGGGATATTATACTTGATAGAAACCTGACAATGTGATACCTTGTTTTATCTTGACATCGTAGTTTATCACGACACCCTAGTTTATCTGAGTTCAGTAGTTCATCCTGTTATTTTGATTTGGCTTATCTATCTTGTTATCATGCTTATGTTCATCTCAGTTTCTCATGTCAGTTAACTTTACTAGTTTATATCCTAATAGTAGATAGGGCTTACTCAGTCTTTTTGACTGACCCGTTTTGTTTCGCCTCTTTTCTTCCGTTTCCCCCCCCCCCAGGTTACAGGGAGGAAACACTGCTGTTTAGTTTGGACTTCTTCTGCTTGAAGGTCATCATGGATGGCTTGGACTTTTCCTGGCTATGGCTACTTTACTGTTTTTACTTGGGGAATAATTTATGAAAATGTCTTTATGCTTCTTTACTATTGCAAGACAGGTTTTGATGTACGCTGATGTAAAAGGCTTTAGACCTTATTTATTCATGTTATGAAAGTTTGATTTTACTTCCGCTATTTTTATATGTTCTGTCTTGTGATATTTCTGTGCATGTTTACCAATAATGCCCATCTAAAGCTAGTGCATTCCTTTGCGAGTGACCCTAGCGGAGGCGGGGTGTTACACTTATTCTCTCAGAAAGACCTAAACTTGAGGCAACATAGGTGGACGGAGTTTTTGGCATCCTACGATTTTGAGAACGCATATACCCCTGGCAAGGGTAACGTTGTAGCCGACGCCTTTAGTAGAAAGAAGTTGACTTTAAGTCCTATGTTCGTAGAGCAGCAGAGTTTGGAGTATATATCTACCTTTGACTTCAGACCATCTGTCGATTATGTACCCAGGCTTTTAGCATCGTTAGAGGTGCAACCTATAATTTTGGGTCGAGTTGGAGACGCACAACGAGACGACCCATAGTTGGTTGAGATAGTAGGCAAGCTTATAGGTGGAGGATCCTCGAGTCATCTTAATAGATATGCTATAGATGAGAGAGGCTAGTTGCGTAGAGATGGGAGACTTTGCGTACCACAAGACGAGAACTTGAAGAAGGCAATTCTTGAAGACTCACATCGCTCTAAGATGACCATACATCCCGGTGGTGACAAGATGTATAGGGATATGAAGCGAGTTTTCTTTTGGGCCGGAATGAAGAAGGACATGGCCGAGTTCGTTTCTAGGTGCTTAGTGTGCCAGTAAGTCAAGGCGGAGCAAAAGAAGCCCGGTGGTTTGCTTCACCCTTTAGAGATTCCGTTATGGAAATGGGAAAGTGTTTCCATGGATTTTGTAGATGGGTTGCCAAGATCAAGGGAGGGCAATACGGGTGTTTGGTTAATTATAGACAGACTTACCAAAAGTGCCCATTTTATTCCCGTTAAAAGTAGAAGGACTGCCGCATGGTTAGCATCTGTTTACCTTCGAGAGATAGTTCGTTTGCACGGCATACCCTCTAGCATTGTGAGTGATAGAGATCCCATTTTCACAAGCGAATTTTGGAAAAGCTTACAAGAGGCGGTTGGAACACAATTATGATTAAGTACCGCTTATCACTCTCAGACGAACGGCCAGACCGAGAGAGTAAATCAGATTCTAGAAGACCATCTGAGCCTAGCATCCTAGACTTTGGAGGAACATGAGAAGAACACCTTCCACTAGTGGAGTTCGCCTATAATAATAGTTTTCAGGCTGGCATTGGCATGGCACCTTGTGAAGCTCTTTAAGGACAAACATGCCGATCACCTACTTGTTGGTGACAAGGTTTTACTTGGACCCTACATGATTAGGGAGACTTCGAAGAAGATATACCTAATTCGATGATGAATGAAAATGGTGCAGGACCGACAGAAGTCATATGCTGATAAGAGATGAACCGATCTTGAGTTTAATATTAGGGACATGGTTTTTATTAAGGTGTCAACGTTGAGGAACGTAGTCCATTTTGGATCAGTAGGGAAGTTGGCACCAAGGTTCGTAGGACCCTTTCCAATTTCAGAAAGGATTGGGAAAATGGTGTATAGAGTAAAGTTACCAGAGAAGATCAGTGGTGTTTATGATGTGTTTCACGTTTCACATTTGCGTAAGTGTTTACATGATACGACGAAAGTGGTGGAGCCAAGTACACTCAAAGAAGAGGAGGTAGAGCGCAATGCCCCGGTTAGACGAGCTCCTACACGCATTCTCGGATCGGAGGTCAAAAAGCTACGCAAAAAAGAGGTCAAGTTGGTCAAAGTGCAATGGGGAGATGATCAAAGATATGCGACTTGGAAGACGAAAGACAAGATGCGTACACTGTACCCTTTCCTTTTTGAGGGTATGTCTTTAACTTCTCCTTTTTCTACCACTTTGTTGATACTTGTGCTATCATTTAGTATTGTCTTTGCGATAACATCTTTGATCATTAGTTAGGAAGAATCCTATGGTTTCAAACATGTGTTTGAGACATGTTATGTTTGGTGGATGCAAATGGATGCAAGTGGTTGCTCGTGGATGTATGTACACCAACAATAGGCACTAGATTGGCTCAATCACCTTCATGTTGCATATAAATGTGTGTGCATATCTAAATTTATGGATGTATAATGGTAGTGTTGTCTTATGGATGTTGCATTTTGATGAATGGTTGTGCACGCATGTAGAAATAATATGTACCGATAATATTCTTTCGCATACATAATGGACGCATGGCACTATCATGATTTGCATTAAGGAGGTCAACTAAATCATTAAACCGCCTGATTTTGCATTAGACAAGGAACATATACACACACTTTTTGCATATGTTCATACGGCATTAGAAATCTTGTAAGGACAATGAATGCCTGTGCTTGATGGTTGAGTAGATGGATGATTGAATATTAGAATATACATTCTCCTTAACTTGGAGATTTCGGGGGCGAAATCCTTTAAGGAGGAGAGAATGTAACACCCTGTGATTTTTAAATATTAAAGTTAACAAAATTAAAGAATACTTATTTCAAATGTGAGAATTAAGGGAAACGGGTTGCGTCATTGCGTTCGTCTCGGAATTCTTCTTGAGATAGAGTCCGAGTTTGTGTGAATTGGACTTCGTATGAAGAAGTTATGGCCTTCATAATTTTCAGAAATTAAATACATTAAAAACAGCTCATGTTCAGGAATTCGAAATTCAAATTTCAAACAGGGAAGCAAGCTGGGTGGGAAAATTCCCGCCCAAGGCCAGGTCGACAAGGGGATCGACCTGCCCCCCCTCCCCCCCGGGCAGATCTGAATGATGACACTGTTTTGAGTTGTTGTTGAGTCATTAGGGCTGAGGTGTTATTCTATCTTGACTGGATGGTCTTGATTGATTCTAGGCTAATCTGATGACTCTTAATTAATTAAAATTCTATATAAGCAACCTAAATCTCAACCTAAAATCACACTAACTCATACCAATAGCCGCCATGCCATCAAATGAGAAACTAGAGTAGACGCCGTTCTCTTTCAACCTAAAAGCAAGATAAAAGCAAGAATCAAATCAAATATAAATCTAAATTAGAATAACGATTAGTCTACATCAAAGGCAAGCAATTCAGTTTCATAATACAGATCTCAGAAAAACAAGACTATTCTTTTGTTTTTGAGCATAATTTCTTTCACAAAATAATTAGTTAATTTAATTGTGATAAGTTATAATTCAGATCATGAGAATGTGACTAGTGAATCATGTGATGTTGAATTATATGCTAGTTCTTATGTGAATCTTATGCAAGTTTGTGATGTTGGATTATATGTTCTTATATGAATCTTATGCAAGTTTGTGATGTTGGATTATATGTTATTATATGAATCTTATGCAAGTTTGGGATGTTAAAACATATGTGAATCTTATGCAAGTTTGGGATGTTAAAACATATGTGAATCATGTAGATACATATGCTAGTTTATATGTAAACATGTGGCATAAATTTACATGTTTAGATCCATAAGCAAGTTCACATCTTTATGTTTAGATCCATATGCAAGTTCACATCTTTATGTTTAGATCT
Source organism: Allium sativum (assembly GCA_030737875.1). Taxonomy (NCBI): domain Eukaryota; kingdom Viridiplantae; phylum Streptophyta; class Magnoliopsida; order Asparagales; family Amaryllidaceae; genus Allium; species Allium sativum. The sequence goes on along the minus strand of CM060923.1, from coordinate 413,175,136 downwards.
ATATGCAAGTTCACACCTTTATGTTCAGGTCCATTGCCTATGCTAGGTTTGTATGTGAATCATATTCTAGTTTGAATGAAATTTATATGCAAGTTATAGGAAACCCATATCCATATATGCAAGTTATTGGCTATGTAAACTTATGTCATGATTCTTAGATCTATTTTATGTGTTATGCAAGTTGTGATGTTGATTTTCTTTTTATAAGTTAGACTATTTGCGATTCTAACATATGTCATATTAAAACATACGAATAACATGGGGACAATGGGAAAATATTGAATATACGTAATTCCGAATTGGCATAAAATGGCCTTAAAAGGCATATAATTAATTTGAGACATTAATTGGTATAATTTGTATACCTGTTATTTATGGACATAATTTAGGTGACAATTATGGACATAAATTAATTTGGAGTTTATTGACAAATTTGAATGGGGATATTAATCCAATTTGGGGTTAAATAATTATGTGTAATAATTAACCGCCTATGACACGAGGTTAGACTCGTTTGTGGTGTAAGACTGTCCAGACCAGCCTGGCAAATCCAGCAACCACCAACGGTAGTCTAATGTGAGAGGACAAAGGCACGAATTAAATGCGTAACAATTGCAAAGACACGAGGTTAGGCTCATTTGCGTTATAAGACTGCCCAGGCCCGCTCGGCAAATACAGCAATCGCAAACAGTAGTCTAATGTTCGAGTTCTTTACAAGGTTAAGGCTCTAATGAATTAAGCAACGCTTAACCAGATATACATGTAGTGGAACATGGGGGTTAAGTGGGTGCCTTGGGTGGCTTGTGAAATACGATTAGAAACACTTAACCAAGTTGAAACATGTTAGAAGACATGAATAAGAATGGGGTTAAGTGGGAAACCTTAGTGGGGACCAAACATAGGTGGAAAGCTTGTGTCAGGCATAGGGGCCCCTTTCAAACCAGTAAACCATTAAGTATCTTTGTGAGCTCGACCAAAGTCGAGGACGGGACACGCTTACTGGGTTTGATTGTAAGAGGTCAAAACGGGTTAGCGGTGGCAATGCAAGTCCAACGGGGTCATGTGCGTGTGTGGGCCCGGGCTGTTAGGTAAGACGTTGTTGCATCGTGTAGATATAAGCCATGCATCTTTAGTGGTATTGGGTTGCCAATTTAAGGAGAGATTGTTGAGAAAAAACGAATAGGAACGGGTTGATGGTGAGGCAAAACAAACAACAGATAACACCAGCAAAGCAATCACAGATCTAGAAATAAAAGAAATAACACAAGAGGTTTATAGTGGTTTGACTAACGCCTTGTTCGTGTACGTCCACTTGGGGAGAGGATATTTTATTACTTTTCTCAATAAGAAAAAATTACAAGACTGATAGTAGGGAAGAAGAAGAACTTTTAGGGATGATACACCTCACATTTTTGAGATGATGATACATTCACCTAATCCCTATCCTTATATAAGGATCAATGCTTGGGGTTGAAGTAATTGATTTATGATATAAATGAATGCCTAATTAATTCTCCAATTCTCCTGATAGGCTTCCTTGTTTAACCAACCAATTAGGGAATTAATTCCTTACTTCACTATCCCAAAAAAAAAACCTTCTTCAAATCCTTCCACTTATGTAGGTAATTTATTGCCTATCCCTTTTACAAATAAAAGAGCAATAAATGTATGATATCTTCCAAATCTTTTGCAAATTAGAAATATTATATTCCCAAATTAACAATATTTCCCAAATCTTCTCTAATTGGAAATATTCTGTCACCATAATTAATAATATCTTCCAATCTTCAGCAAATAGAAATATTGTATCAAAATTTCTAACAATCTCCACCTTGATACTATATTTCCTTGAAAGCATACCAACTCCACCTACATCATCTTACTCTAAGCATCTTCTCAGACAAGACACCATGGTTACTTCCTCCAATGAGCTTCGGCATGGCCATCACCGATTGCACTTTGTCAACAAACTCCGGCAACGCCACCGCCTTCCAACAAAGTGTACAAAGTAACCCCTTCAAGTAAGACCTATCAATCTTCACCATGAAAACAAACGTCTCCATGAACCATCTCAACTCTCTCCCCACATCGTGACACCACGTGGCACCTAGCATTTCGATAAGCGAATCCAGTTCGAGCAACGCTCGAACTTAGCAGTCTGCAAAGACTTATGCATATCCACTGCTTTCTCCTTTGATCTCTGACCAATTTCAGGCGATCCCTTCTGCTTATCAAGCACATCCTCTTGGCAAAATCCCACCTTGTTGAAGCTTTCCCCCTTTGATCATATTCTGCCTATGCAGAAACACAAAGTCCCTTCTCGTATGCCTAGCTTTGACATCTTCTCAACGAGAACTGTAGGCTCCAACCCTTGACTCTCCAAGTACAGTGCTTCCCCTTAGGAGATACAAATTATGAAACATATCTCCCTTCATCACTACAAATGCACCCTTCGAAACCCTTAGACTATCCTTATCAATAGTCACCTTGCATCCTTTCGATGCCAACTGCCCAAGAGATATCATTGACTTCCGAAGACCTGGAACATAACGGACACCTGTCAAGGTGCGCATTACCTCGTCATACATGCGAATTTGCACAGTACCTTCACCCATGACTCTACAACTAGCATCATTTCCCCTAAGAATTAGTTTCCCTCTTTTTCTTTTAAAAAGAACTGAAATAATTCTCATTAGGTGTCATATGAAAAGACGCCCCCGTATCTAGCACCCAATGGTCTGATACATCTGATACCACCGCTGTCAACAAGTCATCAAACAAAAATTCCTGCATCGCCACCGATGAATTTTCAGCTACAATCTTTTTCTTCGAGTCCGGACAATCTCTCTTCCAATGGCCTGGTTTCTTGCAAATGTAGCACTTCCCATCTCTTGACTTCGTTTTCTTCTTCTCCCCTTTCTCCATACCAGCTAATAAGGCTTCCGTACTACTTCCTCCTCTACCTTCACACAACCCCTTCATCTGATCCTTCAAGTCCTCAAATAGAAGACCTGCCTTCACATCAAGATGTGCCTTCACTGAAGTACCCTCTCTCATCCGCATGGTGAAAAATGTCTTCAGCAAATTCAGACGGTTGGTTAGTGACTTCTTTAGATAGAGTTTTTCCAGCTTGGTCCAAATGTCCTTAGTAGTGGTCTCACCGCTAACCTCTGAAATGACATTTTCTCCTATTCCCAATTGTGAAGTAGAAAACGCCCATCGTTCCATCTCCTTCCTTTCCACGGCTGAAATATCATCCGTCAACTCCTCAAAAGCAAATACCACAGGATGAACATTATTCCTCAACAGAACAGCTTTCAGCCTCCATTGCCTCTTTTCGAAGTCTTTATCCCCATTCCATCTTTCTATTGCTAACTGAGATCCTGCTGTCATATATGTCCCTTTGACATATTGGCTTGATACAATTGTTGGATTCTCCTTATCACCTGCCATAATGCCTAACACCCTTTCTCAATCAACCTCGTAGCTCTGATACCTATTGTTGAGAAAAAAACGAATAGGAACGGATTGATGGTGAGGCAAAACAAACAACAGATAACACCAGCAAAGCAATCACAGATCTAGCAATAAAAGAAATAACACAAGAGGTTTATAGTGGTTCCACTAACGTCTTGTTAGTGTACGTCCACTTGGGGAGAGGAGATTTTATTACTTTTCTCAATAAGAAAAAATTACAAGACTGATAATAGGGAAGAAGAAGAACTTTGAGAGATGATACACCTCACATTTTTGAGATGATGATACATTCACCTAATCCCTATCCTTATATAAGGATTAATGCTTGGGGTTGAAGTAATTGATTTACGGTATTAATCAGTGCCTAATTAATTCTCCAATTCTCTTGATAGGCTTCCTTGTTTAACCAACCAATTAGGGAATTAATTCCTTACTTCACTATCCCAAAAAAAACCTTCTTCAAATCCTTCCACTTATGTAGCTAATTTATTGCCTATCCCTTTTACAAATAAAGGAGCAATAAATGTATGATATCTTCCAAATCTTACGCAAAATGGAAATATTATATTCCCAAATTAACAATATTTCCCAAATCTTCCCTAATTGGAAATATATTATCACCATAATTAATAATATCTTCCAATCTTCGGCAAATAGAAATATTGTATCACAATTTCTAACAGAGAAACACCCCACTGTGGGACCAGCACGGGTATCTATGAGTTAGGGAGTCGATCGCATGGGGGTAGTGGGTACAACTAGTGGAGATAGGGGCAGACGACACCTATGGAGGCAACTAGGGGTACACGAAACTACCATTATCATTATTATGTTCTGTGGGTGGGATCAACATTTAGGGTTACTATTAATGGTGCGGTGTAATTATTAATGGTGCAGTATAGTAATTAACCTATAGTGATTAGGAATGAGATTAACGTCAGAATATTCCTCTTGTTTGTTTTGTCATGCCCACTTGTTTCACAGTCATACCTTGTTTTACTAGTTATGCCTTATCCTAATTACTTTAATAATTATATTGTTAAATTTATTATACTCGCTAGACTTTATGTCTAACCCCCTTGTTTTCTCCTCTTTTCTTCCTTTCCCCCCCAGGTTCTCATGGTGGGACTAGTACTAGTGGAACTTGATCTTGGATCTCTCTCTCTCTCTCGGTTTTGGAAGTGCTTGGATTGCTGAAAGTAAAGTTCAGCTCATCTCTTTTATTGCTACTTATGTTGGGGTTATGCTTTTTACTTTTTTTACTCAGAAAACAATTTGTCAAGATGGATATTAAGTGTACTTGGTTTTATTGTTGGTTTATGAAGCTGTTGTAATCAAACTATTTCTCCGTTGCAATAAAAGTTGTTTTAAAATTTTCAAGTACCAATATATGTATCTTTCTTGTAATATTCTGTTCTATACACTAATAATGCTCCATGAAAATTAATGCATTCCCTTTGTGAGTGACATTAACGGATGTAAGGTGTTACATTTACCTTACGGTAGTAAAATGTTTACGGTATACACGGATGCATGCGGCACTTTTATGTTAGAAGGAAGGGTAAGGTCGTAGCGGATGCCTTAAGAAGAAAAAGGTTGACTTGGAGTCCTCTTTATGTGAAAATAAAAAGTTCAGAATACATGTCAACCCTTGATTTCTAAACCGTTCGGTTAAGTTAGTAGTTGGCATCGCTAGGAGTAAGACATACGCTTTTGGATCAAATTGGGATTTCACAAAGAAAAGACTCTCAGATAGTTAATGAAATGAATAAGTTAAGACAGTTAGAGCATAATGGAGTGAAGCTCAAGAAGATGCGACTTTAAAAGACTGAAGACTAGATAAGCGCATCATACCCTTTTTGAGGGTATACCCTTGATCTCTCTTTTTCTGTAAAGTTTATTTGCACGTTATTATTTATCTTTTAAGTATGTCCTCTCGGTCCTATCCTCGATCCTTATGTAGAAGCCAATGGATGTAAACATGTGTTTGAGATTTGTTATGTTTGGTGGATGCAAGTGAATATAAGTGTTTGCTAGTGGTTGCTCGTGGATGCATATACACACAGACGACACTAGATCGGCTCCGTCTCTTCCATATTGCATATGCATGAATGGATTTTTTATATATATGGATTGGAACTTGATGTTTTATCATATGGATGTTGCATTTGAATGTATGGTTGTGCACTCATATAGAAATGATATGTATCAACTGGGTTCTTTTGCATACATAATGGACGCATGACACTATCATGAATTGCATTAAGGAGGTTAACTAAATCAGTAGACCGCCTGATTTTGCATTTGGCTAAGAACATATACATACACTATGCATATGTTCATGAAAAGCATTAGAAACCTTTTTAAGGACAATGGATTCCTATGATTGAATGGTTGAGTAGATGGATGTTGGATGGTAGGATATACATTCTTCTTGAAGATTTCGGGGACGAAATCATTTAATTAGGGGGGAATGTAACACCCCGTAATTTTAAAACGGGACATAAGAGATAATTAAAGAATAATTAATCTTTAATTGAAGAATTAAGGGAAACGGGTCCCGCCATTTCGTTCAGATCAGAATTCTACTTGAGATAGAGTCCGATTTTACGTAAAACGAATAAAGTATGAAGAAGTTATGGAGGTTTGAAGATTTCAGTTTAAACAAGAATTAAAATAAAATATTCAAAACATTGAAGGCGTGGGGAGGAAACGCGAAACCGAGCACCTTGGGGGTGTCGACTCAAGACCCGCTAGGTCGACACCTGTGTAAACTCAGGCTCTTTGGGGTCGACACTGGGGTCGACATAGGTGTCGACCCCACTGTAGGGGTCGACTCCATCAAACTGATCTGGGCAGTGACGATTTTTGGTGTCTTAGGGAATATGTGGCTTGCTCTGATTGGCCTGGTGAGGTGTCTTTGTGAAGTGGATGGTTTAGATTGATCCTAGATTAATCTAAAGGCTCTAACTAATCCTATACTTCTATATATACATCTCTAAACCTAAACCCTAATTCATAACAATTCCTTATGACCTATCTAGGCTGGTGAACTCTCAATTCTCTTAGCTGCCGCCTCAAAAACCTAAATCATATTAGAAGTTCTTCATCAACGATCAACTTTGAAGATTAATCAACATCAAATTAGAGTTTGTACAACAACAACGATTCAATTATCTTTTCTAATCCTAGCAATGTAAGTTCATGTTATTTTCAGATTTAAATACCTAATAGTAATCTTGGCATGTAATAAATTGGATCTAAGTCCATGCTTGATGATGAGACAATCATTTTAGATTTATCCCTATCTTTCTATTGAATCTATGATTTTACATGCCTAAGAAGTTATTATATCGATTCAATCATGCCTATCTTTGTTGAACGTCGGATATATAATCCTTTTAGGTTCATGATGTTATTCATATCCGATTTATATGTCTACTAGGTTATTTCTATCAGTTTATTTCAGATATATATTTGTTATACCTCAATTCTCATGGATCTGTAATCCTCTTAGGTCCATAATGTTATATTTGACAGATCTATCATTATAATGCCTATTTTTATGCCTATTCTTAGTTTATGCTCCTTCACTCTCTCTCTTCCCCTATTTCCTTTTTCTTTTATGAACCTGGGTTACCTTTGAACCTAGGCTGAAATCACGGAGTACAAATGATTGGAATACGTGGAATATTTTGGGTAAATATTGGGCATAATGTATTCGGGGAAATAATTGGGCATAACATATTCGGTGAAATTGTTGGACATAATTTGTAACTTGTGATTTGGGGTATAAATGTTATTGTTGCGAACTTGGGGTAAATTGAAATATTAAATATAGATTGGGCGGAAACTGTAAATTGGAATATAAAATCTAGATTGGGCATAACTATTGGTTGGGATGCCAAGTATAATGTATATTGCGATTTTAGGGCATGACTATTATTGAAAAATTGGGAAGATTGGGTGTAACCTATTTTGAGTAATAACTTGTAATTGAATTTGTTGAGCATAACTTGGGAATTGGAACATGACTATTTTTGTGAATTTGGGATAATTAGCGTATAAAATCGAGACTTGGACATGTATAGTAAATATGTAAATTGGCTAAAGATGAACTTGCTTTACCCGAGGTTAGATTGAGTTGCGGTGTAATACAGCCCAAAACTGCCCGACACATCCAGCGACCCCAACAGTATAAATTTAATGTGAGAGGTTAGCACATTAAGCCCAAAACCCGAGGTTGGAATGAGTTTGCAGTAGAAGTCCGCCCAGAACCGCCCGGCACATCCAACAACCGCAAACAACAGTTCTAATGTGAGAGGTTGAGGCATTAATGAATGAATTAATGATAATGTAACATGACAAGTGGTAGGGTAAAGTTAACACAAGAGGGCAACACTTAACCAATATAACATGATGTGTGATAGTGCAACACTTAACCAATGCAACATGACAAGTGGTAGGGTTATGTAACACAAGAGGGCAACACTTAACCAATGTAACATGACAAGTGGTAGGGTTAAGTAACACAAGAGGGCAACACTTAACCAATGTAACATGACAAGTGGTAGGGTTAAGTAACATAAGAGGGCAGCACTTAACCAATGTAACATGACAAGTGGTATGGTTAAGTTAATACAAGAGGGCAACACATAACCAATATAACATGATGAACGAGTGGGGTTAACTTAATGAGAAACACTTAACCAATATAACATGATGAACGAATGGGGTTAAGCTTAGAAGAAACACTTAACCAATATAATATGATGATTGAACAGGGTAAAGTTAATAGAAAACACTTAACCAATTACAACATGATTGAATGAGAAGGGTTAAGTTAATAAAAAAACACTTAAACAACATGTCATGACGTGTGGATGGGTTAAATTAACTTGAATAGATGGAAAACACTTAATCAATTTGGGGGGTATACGAATAGACCCTAGGAAATCCTAGTAACAGGGACTCATTTCAGCAGTAACCCACATAGATGTATCGCGGTATCCTGAAACTAGGCAGGGTGGGGCACGATTACTAGGCTGATTATAAGCGGTCAAAATAGCGGCGGGTGGTGCAGCAGTGTAGGTTCCGGCGGAGTATGGGTGTGCACATACTACGAAGTGGATAAAGCAGGCACTGGGCATCTAGAATTTGTGTCGGGTTGCCACCATAGGAATTGATACACCCTATGGTGGGACCGGCACAGGTATCTACACGCAAGAGAGGGCCGAATGACACAGATACATGGAAAATTAATTCAAGTAGGGAGCCGATCGATAGGGTAGTAAGGGTACATCTAACATCTTCATGGCAATTAGGCTGATTGAGGTAAGATCCTCATACTAGAAGTACCCCTGAAGGCTAACACAATTGCGTGGTTGGGATCATCTTATTTTATAACACATGATACTAGTTAGGAAACTAGTAGGGGATACAGATCCTTTTTCACATGATACTAGTCGGGACACTAGTAGGGAGTACAAATCGTTCTTTAAAAGACACAAGTTAGGATGCTAGTTGGGTAGTGCAGAGAAAATAGGAAATCAGAGAAAGAACCGAAGCGCATTCAGTGTATCTCACCTTGTCGTATCTAATGATCATCATTTGTTGTCTTGCTATGCTTATCATCATGGTTATCGTCTGGTATCCATCTTATTCATGTCATTATGCTTTTACCTATTTACATGATGAAAGTCACTGGACTTACCAATCTTTATGTCTGACTCTGTTTTGTTTCGCTTTCTTTTCTTCCGTCCCCCCCCCCCCCAAAGGTTCACAGGGAGGGAATATTACTAATTTGCTCAGTTTTCTTTCCAAGCTCGAAGATAGTCGACGTATTGCTTTGAACTCTCTTTTCCACTGCTATGGCTGGCTCATGCTTTATTGGGGGATAACATTGTCATTTTATGCTTCTTTATTTTGTTAAACAAGACAGATGCGTTGTTGTAATGGGTATTGTAAAACAATCTTTATACAAGCTGTTTTACCAAGCCGCTGTTTCATCAATGAATTAAAGTTTTATTTATTTTCCACTATTTAAATTTTGTCTGTTTTGTAATTTATCTGTTCTATACACTTATGACGCTCCACCGAAGTTAATACATTCCCTTTGTGAGTGACATTAACGGAGGTGGGGTGTTACATGTGGTATCAGAGCTCAAGGTTACCAGAACAGAAAAAGGATTTTGAAACTCGTTTTCAAAAACATTTTTATAAAGAAGTATTTTCAAAAACATGTTTTAAAGAAGCGTTTTTCGAGAGAAAAGTATTTTTTAAAAGGCATATTCCCCAAATCCATATGCACTATCTTCCGATTCTCTATTTGAATCTCTTATTCCTTTCTTTTGGCCATAGTTTCGTAGGCATACGGCACATGTCGAGGGCAAAGTAGTGCCCAACCTCCATCTGTAGCCGCAGTAGTTTCACCTGCGGCTAACCCTCTTTTCAATCTTTGTAGGTTGCCGTGTGATGGAGGTAGTTTCGAGAAACTTGTCAACAAGCTACACAAGGATAATAAGGATCAGAATAAGGCAGTTTTGACTAAGGAGCACAAGCCCAAGGATAAGAAGCTTGCTGATATGACTTAATCCATGCAGAAGGAGAATGGTGAAAAGAAAGAGGCCAAAGTGGATGAATCACAAACAAGGGATTGGAATATAAGAAGGGTGGAAGAAATAATAGATCCCGCGACAAGAGGAAGTGTCTTTTCTGTGGTACAGCGGGTCATTTAATTGTAGGAAGAAGAAGGCAGGTATTTGTTTTCAGTATGGTGAAGCAGGGCATCTTATCAAGGATTGCCGAAGGGCAAGGACAAGGGCAAATGACATAATCTTCTAGCGGGTAATTGCATGCTCTCACTGCTAGTGCACCTAGGAGAGGTAGGAACGTTTCTGTTGAGAGTTTAGTTTTTCTTTTCAATCATCATATTAGAACTTTGTTTGATTCTGGCGCTTCACATTCTTTTCTATCTGCTTCCATAGCTGAGTCTTTGCACCTTAGTACTTGTATTGTAGAGGATCCAATTGTAGTCTCAAATCCTATTGGGGGTTCGGCTCATTCATCTATGATTTGTTTGGATTACGGAATATCCATACTAAGCATTGAGTTTAGATGTAATTCTTATGTTTTTGGTTTCATGGGCTATGGGTTGATTCTAAGGGTGGATTGGTTATCCAGTAATGGTGCCATTCTCAATTGTGAAAGGAGGTAGTTAGACTTTTGACTCGCCTCGGTAATACCCTCGAAATCTCATTTAACCCTAAGAGTTCTGTGATGCTTAGTTACTTAGAATCTCTTGATGCATCTGTTGCAATTCATTCAAGTAGTCCGTGAGTATCCGATGTCTTTGATGAGGGTTTACCCCTAAAGCGCGAAATAGGTTTCCTCATATACTTGGTTGATAACGCCAAACCAGTTGCATTACCCGTACGACACATGGCTCCTAGGGAAAGGAAGGAGCTCAACAAGCAAGTTATAGAGTTGCTTAAGAAGGGGTTTATTAGGCAAAGTATTTCTAAATGGGGTGCTCCAGTAGTGTTTGCTACTATGGAGGATGGTTCACTTCACTTATGCGTGGATTATAGAGAATTAAACAAGCTGACTAAAGAAAAATAGTCACCCACTTACAAGAATTGATGATTTGTTTGACCAGGTTGTAGATGCGTCTGTTTTCTCCCAACTAGATTTGGTTACAGGGTTTCATCAGCTAAGAGTAGCTGAGGATAGTATAAACAATACAGCTTTTAGGACCCCTGACGGTTTCTTTGAGTGGCTCGTCATGCCTTTCACTTAGACGAATGCACCCGCTTATTTTGTTGACTTGATGAGTAGGGTGTTTAGGGAGTCCTTTAATAAGTTTGTAGTAGTCTTCGTGGACGATATCTTGATTTTCTCAAAGAACGAGGAAGAACATGCTTTGCATTTAAGAGAAGTCATGGATACACTTCGAGCACATCAACTTAAGGCAAAGTTCTCCAAAATGTCATTTTTGAAGAGAAGAAGTAAGGTTTCTAGGACATGTGGTGTCCAAAGAAGGGATAGCGGTAGATCCCGCAAAAGTAGTTGCGGTGCAAGAATGGAAGGTCCCAAGGTATGCAACAGAAGTAAGAAGTTTTCTTGGACTAGCGTCACTAAGAACTTTGCGAAGGTATTAGACTCACTTACGGGATTAACGAAGAAGAATCTAACCTTTTCTCGGGATATTAATGTCTCTTTCCAACGATCGAAGAGGGCTCTTACAACGGCCCCAGTTTTAACGTTTACCTTACAGTTGTAAAAGTTTTACGATATACACAGAAGCATGCGGCAAGGGATTAGGCGCCATTTTGATGTCAGAAGGAAGGGTAAGGTCGTAGCCGATGCCTTAAGAAGAAAAAGGTTGACTTCGAGTCCTCTTTATGTGAAAAGGAAAAGTTCAGAATACATATAAACCCTTTATTTCTAAACCCTTCAATTAAGTTAGTAGTTGGCATCGCTAGGAGTAAGACCTACGCTTTTGGATCAAATGGGGATTTCACAAAGAAAAGACTCTCAGATAGTTAACGAAATGGATAAGATAAGACAGTCGGAGCACAATAGAGTGAAGCTCAATAAGATGCGACTTAGAAGACTGAAGACTAGATATGCGCATCATAACCTTTTTAATGGTAAATCCCTAATCTCTCTTTTTCTTTAAAGTTTATTTGCATACTAGTCTTTATCTTTTAATTATATCCTCTCGGTCCTATCCTCGATCCTTAGGTAGAAGCAAATGGATGTAAACATGTGTTTGAGACATTTTATGTTTGTTGGATGCAAGTGAATGTAAGTGTTTGCTAGTGGTTGCTCGTGGATGCATATACACACACATTAGGCACTAGATCGGCTCCGTCACTTCCATATTTCATACGTATAAGTGAATTTTTTATATATATGGATTGAAACTTGATGTGTTATCATATGGATGTTGCATTAGAATGTATGGTTGTGCCCTCATATAGAAATGATATGTATCAATAGGGTTCTTTTGCATACATAATGGACGCATGGCACTATCATGAATTGCATTAAGGAGGTCAACTGAATCAGTGGACCACCTAATTTTGCATTTTGGTAAGAACATATACACACACTATGCATATGTTCATGAAAAGCATTAGAAACCATTTTAAGGACAATGGACGCCTATGATTGAATGGTTGAGTAGATGGATGTTGGATGGTAGGATATACATTCTTCTTGAAGATTTCGGGGACGAAATCCTTTAAGTAGGGGTGAATGAAACATCCCGCAATTTTCAAATGGGGTATAAGAGATAATTAAAGAATAATTAATCTTTAAACGTAGAATTAAGGGAAACGAGTTGTGCTATTTCATTCGTCTCGGAATTCTACTTGAGATAGAGTCCAAGTTTGCGTAAAACGGATATAGTATGAAGAAGTTATGGAGGTTAGAAGATTTTAGTTTAAACCAGAATTAAAATAAAATATTCAAAATAGCGAAGGCGGGAGGAGGAAACGCGGAACCGGCCACGTTTGGGGTGTCGACCCAAGACTTGCTGGGTCGACACCTGTGTCGACTCAGGCTATTTAGGGTCGACACCGGTGTCGACATAGGCATCGACCCCCCTATAGGGGTCGACCCCATCAGCCAAATTTGGGCAGTGACGATTTTTGGTGTCATAGGGCATATGTGGCCTGCCCTGATAGGCCTGGTGAAGTGTCTTTGTGACTCGGATGGCTTAGATTGATCCAAGATTAATCTAAAGACTCAAACTAATCCTATACTTTTGTATATACATCGCTAGACCTAAACCCTAATTCATAACAATTCCTTATGACGCATTTATGATGCTGAACTCTCCTCTTAGCCGCTGCCTCAAAAACCTAAATCATATTAGAAGCTTTTCATCAACGATCAAATTTGAAGAATAATCAACATCAAATTAGAGTTTCTGCAACAACAATGATTCAATTATCTTTTCTAATCCTAGCAATGTAAGTTCATGTAATTTTCAGATTTAAATACCTAATAGTAACGTTGGCATGTACTAAAATGAATCTAAGTCCATGCTTGATGATGAGATAATCTTTTCGGATTTATCCCTATCTTTGTATTGAATCTATGATTTTACATGCCTAAGAAGTTATTATATCGATTCAATCATGTCAATCTTTGTTGAACGTTGGATATATAATCCTTTTAGGTTCATGATATTATTCATATCTGAATTATATGTCTACAAGGTTATTTCTATCAGTTTATTTCAGATCTATCTTTGATATACCTCAATCCTAACAGATCTATAAACCTCTTCGGTCCATAATGTTATATTTGACAGATCTATCATTATAATGCCTAAGTTTATGCATATTCTTAGTTCATGCTCCTTCTCTCTCTCTCTCTCTTCCCCTGTTTCCTTTTTCTTTTATGAACCTGGGTTACCTTCGAACCTAGGCTGAAATCGCGAAATATGAAGGATTGGAATACGGGGAATATTTTGGGTAAACATTGGGCATAATGTATTAGGTGAAATAATTGGGCATAACATATTCGGTGAAATTGTTTGACATAATTTGTAGCTAGTGATTTGGGGTATAAATGTTATTGTTGCGAACTTGGGGTAAATTGAAATATTAAATCTAGATTGGGCGGAAACTGTAAATTGGAATATTAAATCTAGATTAGGCATAACTATTGGTTGGGACGCCAAGCATAATGTATATTGCGATTTTGGGGCATGACTGTTATTGCAAATTTGGGACGATTAGGTGTAACCTATTTTGAGTAATAACTTGTAATTGAATTTGTTGAGCATAACTTGGTAATTGGAACATGACTAGTTTTGTGAATTTGGGATAATTCGCATTTAAAATCTAGACTTAGACATGTATAGTAAATATGTAAATTGGCTAAAGATGAACGTGCTTAACCCGAGGTTAGAGTGAGTAGCGGAGTACGACTGCCCGGAATCGCCCGGCACATCCAGCGACCGCAACAAAATAGATCTAATGTGAGAGGTTAGCTCATTAAGCCCAAAACCCGAGGTTAGAATGAGTTTGCGGTAGAAGTCCGCCCGAAACCACCCGGCACATCCAGCAACCGCAAACAACAGTTTTAATGTGTGAGGTTGAGGCATTAATGGATGAATTAATGCTAATGTAACATGACAAGTGGTAAGGTTAAGTTAACACAAGAGAGCAACACTTAACAAATATAACATGATGTGTGATAGGGCAACACTTAACCAATGTAACATGACAAGTAGTAGGGTTAAGTAATAGGGCAACACTTAACCAATGTGACATGACAAGTAGTAGTGTTAAGTAACACAAGAGGGCAACACTTAACCAATGTAACATGACAAGTGGTAGGGTTAAGTAACCCAAGAGGGCAACACTTAACCAATGTAACATGACAAGTGGTAGGGTTAAGTAACACAAGAGGGCGACACTTAAACAATGTAACATGACAAGTGGTAGGGTTAAGTAACACAAGAGGTCAACACTTAACCAATGTAACATGATAAGTGGTAGGGTTAAGTTAACACAAGTTGGCAACACTTAACCAATATGACATGATGAACGAGTGCGGTTAAGTTAATGGGAAACACTTAACCAATATAACATGATGAACGAATGGGGTTAAGCTAAGGGGAAACACTTAACCAATATAATATGATGAACGAACAGGGTTAAGGCAATAGAAATCACTTAACCAGATACAACATGATTGAATGAGAAGGGTTAAGTTAATAAGAAACACTTAACCAACATGACATAACGTGTGGATGGGTTAAGTTAACATTAATGAATGGAAAACACTTAACCAATTTGGGGGGGGGGGGTATACGAATAGACCCTATGAAACCCTAGTAAAGGGGACCCATTTCAGCAATAACCCACATAAATGTATAAAGGTATCCCGAAACTAGGCAGGGTGGGGCACGACTACTGGGCTGATTATAAGTGGTCAAAATAGCGGCAGGTTGTGCAGCAGTGTAGGTTTCGGTGGAGTATGGGTGTGCACGTACTTCGGAATGGATAAGCAGGCACTGGGCATCAATAGTATACACTGTGCATCTAAAATTTGTGTCGGGTCGCCACATAGGAATTGATACACCCTATAGTGGGAGCAACACAGGTATCCACGTGCAAGAGAGGGCCGATTGACACAGATACAAGGAAAACTAATACAAGTAGGGAGCCGATTGATAGGGCAGTAAGGGTACATTTAACATCTTCATGGCAATTAGGCTGATTGAGGTAAGATCCTCATTTTAGATGTACGGGGTTGGGATCACCTTATTTTATAACAAAAGATACTAGTTGGGACACTAGTAGGGGATACAGATCCTTTTTCACAGGATACTAGTTGGGACACTAGTAGGGAATACAAATCGTTCTATAAAAGACACTAGTTAGGATCCTAGTTGGGTGGTGCAGAGAAAATAGGAAATCAGAGAAAGAACCGAAGCGCATTCAGTGTTTCTCGACTTGTCGTATCTAAAGATCATCATTTGTTGTCTTTCTATGCTTATCATCATGGTTATGGTCTGGTATCTTGTTTATTCAGGTCTTGATGCTTTTACCTATTTACATGCTGAAAGTCACTGGACTTACGAGGCTTTACGCCGGACTCTGTTTTGTTTCGCTTTCTTTTCTTCCCCATAGTATCATAGGGAGGGAATATTACTACTTAGCTCAGTTTTCTTTACAAGCTCGAAGATAGTCTATGTATTGTTTTGAACTCTCTTTTCTACAACTATGGCTCATGCTTTATTGGGGAATATCATTGTCATTTTATGCTTCTTTATTTTGTTAAACAAGAAAGATGCTTTGTTGTAATGGGTATTGTAGAACAATCTTTGTACAAGCTGTTTTACCAAGCTGTTGTTTCATCAATGAAGTAAAGGTTTATTTATTTTTCGCTGTTTAAATTTTTTCTAATTTGTGATTTATCTGTTCTATACACTTATGACGCTCCACCGAAGTTAATGCATTCCCTTTGTGAGTGACCTTGACGGAGGTGGGGTGTTACAGGATCAGAAGAAAACATGAAATAGCCAAGCAAGATCGACGATTCCATATGGAGATGATCAGTTTTCATCACGTATCAAGTGCGAATTTGGCACTCAAAGTGACCGACTTTACGCGCGGATTCCAAGGTGGAGTGCGCACCGAGCTTCTCCGTACCCACGGTGGAGGTGGAGCAGGCCAAGGCGCCTCTCGTGGCGGTCCCCAATCAAAGTCCCGCGTAAGCAAGGAGGCAGCGACGGCGGGTCTTCTTCGTCGATGTTGGGTTTTCTGCTTATAGGAAGAACAACGTGAAGAAGAAACAATTAAAGATGGGTTTATTTATTTAATTAATTAATTTAAGTTTATTTAACTAATGTAATTAACGATTATAATACCGTATCTCTCTCAAACAGAATCGGAGTCAGATGATTTCATATGCGTTGGGATCGTCTCGACACGATCTACACAATAGTACATACTAGATCTCAAACGGAGCACTTTGAAAATTCAGAAAAATCGATATGAGATTTCTATTTTAATAATTAATTAAATTTAAATTATTTTCTTACTATTTAAAATCGATTATGTATGTAATGAAATCAGATCTGTGATTTGTGGATTGAAATTTGTTTGTTGTCTGTGATTGATTTCGATGCTCATGTTGCTAGGATCCGATCTAAAATTAAAATATCGTTCTTATTTGATCATGTTATATCAACATTGAAATATCGTTCTTGTTAGATCATGTTAGATTACCATTAAAATATCGTCTATGTTAGAAAACGTTATATTAAAATAAAATGTCGCTTTGTTAGATCATGTTTTTATAAATAAATATGTCACTTATGTAGAAACATGTTTTATAAATGAATTTATCATTTATGTAAGAAGACATACTTTGTTAAATAAAATTGTTATTTAGTTTAAAATCATATTATGAAAATAATACATGATTATTGAAATAAAAATATAGTTTTTATCAAAACATGATTAGTAAAATAACATTTGTGTAAAACATGTTAGTTAAAATAAAATAACGTTTATGTCAAACATGTTAGTTAAAATAAAATAACATTTGTGTTAAAACATGCTAGTTAAAATAAAATAACATTTGTGTTAAACATGTTAGTTAAAATAAAGTAACATTTGTGTTAAAACACGTTAGTAGGAATAAAAGATTTATTTTTATTGTCATTAAAAAGAATAGAATTTGAAGATTACTTTTTTTTGTAATATTGTTTCCATTAAAACGATTAGAATTTAAAGATTACATTTTTTATGTAATATTGGTTTACATTAAAAAGAATAGAATTTAAAGATTTTTTTTTTGTAATGTTGGTTTCCATTAAAAAGAATAGAATTTAAAGATTGCATTTTTATGTAATATTGTTTACAATTAAAATAATTGAAATAAAAGATTAGATTTTTATTGCCATTTGTTTTCAATAAAAAGTATTGAAATAAGGATTTGATTTTCGTTGTCGTTTGTTTACAATAAAAAATTAGATTTCAAAAAAACATTTTATTGTCAAGTTAGGTACAATAAAAAAAAGAATTGACATAAAAGAAACATTTTTATT
Source organism: Allium sativum (assembly GCA_030737875.1). NCBI lineage: Eukaryota > Viridiplantae > Streptophyta > Magnoliopsida > Asparagales > Amaryllidaceae > Allium > Allium sativum. Next base: position 413,157,078 of record CM060923.1, on the reverse strand, counting down.
GTCACTTTATTTGTAATGAAAAGAATAGATTTTAAAGTTGCATTTTTATTTACAATTTATGTGCAATAAAAATAGGAGAGTTGAAAGTAACATTTTTGTTGTCATGTTATATGAAATAAAAATAGTCATTTTTGTCAAAACATGTGAATTGAAATAAAAACAACATTTTTATTAAAAAATTCACCTTTGTCGATTTAAACTAGTTGAAATAAAACATTCACTTTTGTTAATTTATACTAGTTGAAATAAAACATTCACTTTTGTTGATTTATACTAGTTGAATTAAAACATTCACTTTTGTCAATTTATACTAGTTGAAATAAAACATTCACTTTTGTCGATTTTTACTAGCTGAATTAAAACATTCACTTTTTTCAATTTATACTAGTTGAAATAAAACATCCACCTTTGTCAATTTATACAAGTGGAAACAAAACATGCACTCTTGTTAGTTTATATTAGTTGAAACAAAGTATGCACTTTTGTCTAACTATATTAGATGAATCAAAACACACAGTTTGTCAAAATATTCGTCTTTGTCAAAATAAATCAGTTGAATCAAAACATATATTTTTGTCAAAATATAAACTTTTGTCAAAGTAGGTTAGTTGGATCAAATTACACATTTTTGTAAAAAAGATCATTTTTGGCCAAATAGATTAGTTGAACCAATATATTCATTCTTGTCAAAATATACTAGTTGAAAACAAAATTACATTTTGTAAAATATGATTGTTGAAAACAAAAATTACATTTTGTTAATTAGGTTTGAAATAAAACAAAAATTACATTTTTGTTAAATAAAAGAGTTAAACACAAATAGCATTTTTGTTAACTAGAATTGTGTTACAACAAAAATATCCATCTTGTTAAATTAGTATTGTTAACAATATGAATTACCACTTTTTATTCATTTTCTTAAAACTAGGATTGTTAACAAGTGAAATTTCCTCCTTTAAATCATTTGTTGAAATAGAATGGTCAACAAAATGAATATATCACTTTTTATACGTTTTGTTGAAATATAATTTATGTACAAATACAAGGATCATTTTTATTTGCATAACATATAATAGAATTTATATGCAAACATAAGAATCATCTTTATTTGCAAAAACATACGTTAGCAATTGTGTGTTAAAAAGAATCATTTATATTATCACAACACAACTTAGAATTTGTATGTAAACTAAAGTGAAATTTTTATATGTTCATGTATACATTAGAATGTTTATGCAATTTAATATAGGTATTTATATGTGTCAGGTTATATACTGAAAATATAAACAAATATAATTATCTCTTTTGTTTTTTGAAATTAAAAATAGAAATTTGCATACAAATAAAGAAAAATGAAAATTATCTTTATTTGTCGTCAGTATCAAGGCCATATAAATAAATTACCATTTATTAGACAATAGAAATGTATAGAGAAATTATACGAGTAAAATACATTTTTATTCGGCACCAAGAATATAATAACATGTTTGTTTATTATCATCAGCATGTTAGTAGAATTAGAAATTGGTTAAATTCATTTACCAACTTTTTATTTATATGAACTGTTGTTGGATGAAAACCGCACACGGGTGTTGGGATGATAATTGATATACACTTGTCCCAATATTTATTTGTATGTCAATCGATAGATTGACAGGCTGCGATGAGCATTATTATTTCATTTTAATGCTCACACAGTTGTGAACTTTAATATGGATGTTGAATGGATGGTTTGATAATTTTTTATCATATACATACGATATATGAAATCCATATAACTAAATTTATATGGTAACCGATCGAGTCGCATTCCGCTTCATAATTTCTTTTAAATAGAGAATATTCTAAATAAAGAGTATTTTGAATAAAGGTTATCTTTTTATAAAGAATAATTTAAAATAAGGAACATTGTAATATAAAGAATATTTTATATAAAGCGTATTTTTAAATAATGAATATTTTAAAACATTATTCAACAAAGAATAAAATGATGATTTCTTTGTTCGTTTTGGATGGACAAAGATTAAAATATATTTTCGTCAAAATGAACTAGTTATTAAGTAGAATAAATCTTTTAAATTAAGATTTAATGAAGTCTTTTAATTTATTAATCTTTAATTGGGATTAAATTAAAGAATTGGATTTTTGGTTGTAGTGGATAGTGTCTTAAACAATACTGTTCTTAAAACCCGTATGAAAGGATAACTCTTTTAATTAAGATTATTAGAGTTACAAGTTTTATTTAGTAATTAGAATAAATGGATATGAGAATTGGGTTTATTGTGAACTATGTTTTAAACGACATTTGTTCTTTAACCCAATTAACAGTGAAAATATGATTTAGAATTTATAAATCTTTTTATTAAGATTTAAAAAGAAAATTTCCAAAGTCAAGTTTTTCCAATTTAATATATTAAATTGGAATTAAATGGAAATTCGATTTGATAATAATCGAGATAGGTTTCTATAAAAGAAGATTGATACTATATACAGAATTTAAAATGCTTTGCCGTTATTCCATTTATATTATTAGTATGATACGAAAATTTATACCGATTATATATTGATTTGATTTATGTGTAAATTCCATATTTAATGGAAGATGATTTTGGGTTTATCGCGAACAATGTTTTTAAATGACACTGGTTCTTTAACCCAGTTAAAGATAAGATTTATTTCTTAAATTGGAATAATCATAAAGTAATGATTTTTGGTATTAAAACCGAATTTGAGTTTTAAGGAATCTTTAAAAGAAGATTAAAAGAATAAATTTAAAAGAATTTATCTTTGATAGAACTAATGGGAATCTTTCCCTAATAATGCAAATATTTTATTTAAAGAATATTCCGAATTGGAATGAGGCATTGGACGTGTCTTTATAGAACTTGATTTTTAATTATAAAAATACGCGAGTTATTCGAAAAGACCGGGTTTAAGCCATTCTGAATAATTATTACGACGATTAAAGTCAAAGACATTGAAGACGGTGGATGAAGATCGATGATCTCCACATCGAATGCACAACTACTGATGCCTGACATTGGGTCGCTCCGAGTAAAGGGTTAAAGTGGTAGTTTGTCCGGACGTACTTGTTGATTTTCCGGATAAGCGAGCACCTCACTTCCGAAGTTGTCTCCGGTTTCGTTCAGACCTAGAACGGACTTTTAAATGGATGTGTTTCTGACATTGAATTTCATTCCATGTAAATTAAATTGATTTCTATTTAATATATATCTGTGGTAGTGGAGAACTTATTCTCTTGCTTAACACCCTTCTTTGAGACGTACGAGCTCAGAGGTTATATATTGGTAGTTATCGATCGCATGGCGTGGATTGTCAATGTGGCATGCCAAGATGCAATTGATCATGGCTTTGGTTGAAAAGCAGTGCCTTGTGGTTAATGATCAAAGCATAGCCTATTTCGGCATAGCCTTTGTGTATAGCGTGACCTCACGAGCCTCACACCTCGGTAAGAGTCGGAAACAGAGCAAGGGAATGCAGGGAGTGTGCACGTTTCTTTCTAGTGAGGAGTGGTATTAGGGTTTTACACGTCCTGACATTTACTTATGTGGATGATGGATTTCGAGGCCTCAGATGTTTCGGCCGCCAATGGCCGTATTATAAGTTCGATAGGACCGGGAAGCGTGTGTTCATGCATAACTAATCCACTAAAGTATTTGTGGACCGACCCTGCTGTATCCAAGGTTTCGCCAACGTTCGAATCTTGAGACATTGCTAGAGTGTCTCGAATCGGTGAGGAGATTGTTCCTAGCCTTGACTCTTGATGAAAACCCAACTCCCAATACGACCCCATGCGGTTTTGATTATAGAACTAGTATGGCAACATAGTAGGATGGGGGTACTATGCCGTCTATGATTGATACATTATGATTGAAATGTATTTGAAACATATATACACTAATAATAATATCAAATCCGTTTTATCGTACCAAGCATTTTTTACCGTTATAAGGTAATACTCTATCCTTCGGTTTGCGTTGCATTGTGTGATTGGACTTGAGTCATATAATGGTTTCATTTTTCTTAAAAGCATTGCGTTGTTTAATGATTTATTTTACTTATGCACTGGCAATCTAATGGAGAAAACCCGTTTATTACTAGTTAAGTTAAGTAAAGATTTCTCACACCAGTCCCAGGATTGACCCGTAGTTTGTTTCACTTGGCAAACTCGGGTGCCCTCTTTTCCACACGGGCAGTTGAGTAGCTTATTTTGCAGATATTGAGTAGGATTCTGGATCAAAGCATAAAGCTGCGTCCGGAGCATTGATAGTTTTATGCTGTGTTAATTTAATTGTTCTACTGCAGTATATTTCATTTATTATAATTTAATCTTCCGCAATATTTTATCTATGTACTTGATATTTTGTACTCTGATGTTACATTATTATAATGTTTATAAAAGTCTGCTCTTACTTGTTCTATTGTGATGTATTCCCAGAGTTAGCGTACTTGGGTTTTGAACGGTCTTAGTCGATTTTGCGATAGATTAGGTCCAGGCGAAATCCGTATCGTTACAGTTGGTATCAGAGCTCTGGTTAGCTCAAATCTTTGGGTTACAACTCGTTAGAACTGAACAAAAGACTCATCAGAGGTAGGATTAGAAATATCCTATAAAATAATACTCATTAAAGATAGGATCAGCAGTATCCTAGAATGAGAAAAACTCGTTAGAGACAGAGTTAGAAATGCCCTAAATGAGTTCAGAGTGACAAGTTTATAATTAACGTATTTGTTATTATATATATAATCCGATCTTAGAAAATATGATTTTTGACATATAAAAGTTATATATATTTGAAAAGTTAATCAACTAATAAAATTATTGAAGCCAATAAAATAAAAAAATGAAAATTTAGTTGATTAGTTAAACAACTTTTAGCTTCGTTCCTTTTCGAGGACAAAAAGATTTTAAGTGGGGGAGACTGTAACAACCCGGAAATTCTGAACCAATTTAAAAGTTTTATTTTAGAAATTTTAATGGATTTTGAATATATAAAATAATTTATTTTAAATAATAATTACTAAAAATTTGTTTAAATCAAAGTTAGAATAAATAATTTTAATTTAATTATAAAAGGAGTTAGAAATAGTGCTGTAGTTTGAAAATTTGAATTTGAACTTTGACTAACAATACAGGGTGAAAAATAAATCGGATTTTAGTGAAACCAAAAATATCTAAATCTATTTAAAAATATCTTTCCAACCAATCTGAACAATCGAAAAGTTATGGCAAGCTGAAAATTCAGGATAGTCGCTATAGAATTTATATATATACATATATATATATATTTTAATATTAAAAATAGCCATTTTTCAGACGACCTCCATTTTCGACGAAACCTCTTTTGTTGGATCCGAAAGGTCAAATTATTGCTAGGTTTCAATTTTCATAATTTTTGGAATTAATATGTGAGTGTGGCAAAGGAAAATGTGTTTTGTCAGTTTCAGTCAAATTGGATCGACCAAAAAATGGCCATTTTTCAAACGGTCTAAGAATTCGACGAAATTAGTCTGGTTAGGACCGTATCGCCAAAACATAGCTAGAAATAATTTTTCTATAATTTTCAGAGTCCGTATGTGTCCCCAATGAATTTAAATGTAAGATTGAATTAACTAAATAAATGATTTATATATTAAATTAAAGAAAAAAAGCTGGAGATGATCAAATGGGATGACGGGACCTAGTCCATTTTGTCCGGGACAGGGGTATTTGCCTAGAAACAATTTTTTTGGGCTGAATTCGAAGTCAGTATGAGTTAACGACCCTTTTAAGAATTAAAGGATTAAATATATTATTAAATTATTATAAATACCCTAGTGTAGAGTAAAACCCTAACCTAACATCTGTAGCCGCCGTTCTAACATATTCAATGGCCTACATACACCGAAACAAAATCGCTAACCTTTGCTAAATCAAATCAAACGAAGATATGGACCCATAGCAAACATGAAAGAACCAAGCAAGATCTACGATTCCATATGGAGATGATCAGTTTTCATCAAGTATCAAGTGCGAATTTGGCACTCAAAGTGACCGACTTTAGGCTCGGATTCCAAGGTGGAGGGCCCACCGAGCTTCGCCGTACCCACGATGGAGGTGGAGCAGGCCGAGGTACCTCTCGTGGCGGTTCCCGATCGAAGTCCGACGCAAGCAGGGAGGCAACGATGGTGGGTCTTCTTCGTAGATGTTGTGTTTTCTGCTTACAGGAAGAACAACATGAAGAAGAAACAATTGAAGATGGGTTTATTTATTTATTTATTTATTTATTTTAAGTTTAGTTAACCAATGTAATTAACGATTAGAATATCGTATCTCTCTCAAATAGAATCGGAATTAGATGATTTAAGATGCGTTGGGATCGTCTCGACACGATCTACACAACAGTACAGACCAAATCTCAAATGGAGCACTTTGGAAATTCATAAAAATCAATGTGAGATTTCTATTTTAATAATTAATTAAAATTAAAATTATTTTCTTACTGTTTAAAATCGATGTATGTATGTAATGAAATCAGATCTATGATTTGTACATTGAAATTTGTTTGTTGTTTGTGATTGATTTCGATGCTTATGTTGTTTGGTTCCGATCTAAAATTAAAATATCCTTCTTATTTGATCATGTTATATCAACACTGAAATACGGTTCTTGTTAGATCATGTTAGATTACCATTAAAATATCGTTTATGTTAGAAAATGTTATATTAAAATAAAATGTCACTTTGTTAGATCATGTTATTTATAAATAAATATGTCACTTATGTAGAAACATATTTTATAAATGAATTTATCATTTATGTTAGAAGATATACTTTGTTAAATAAAATTGTTATTTACTTTAAAATCATATTACTTAAATAAAACATGATTATCGAAATAAAAATATAATTTTTATCAAAACATGATGAGTAAAATAACATTTTTGTAAAACATGTTAGTTAAAATAAAATAACGCTTGTGTTAAACATGTTGGTTAAAATAAAATAACATTTGTGTTAAAACATGTTAGTTAAAATAAAATAACATTTGTGTTAAACATGTTAGTTAAAATAAAGTAACATTTTTGTTAAAACACGTTAGTAGGAATAAAATATATATTTTTATTGTCATTAAAAAGAATAGAATCTAAAGATTACTTTTTTTGTAATATTGTTTCCATTAAAAAGAATAGAATTTAAAGATTACATTTTTTATGTAATATTGGTTTACATTAAAAAGAATAGAATTAAAAGATTACTTTTTTTTGTAATATTGGTTTCCATTAAAAATAACAGAATTTAAAGATTGCATTTTTACGTAATATTTTTTACAATAAAAAAAACTGAAATAAAAGATTAGATTTTTATTGCCGTTTATTTTCAATAAAAAGTATTGAAATAAAGATTTGATTTTCATTGTCATTTGTTTACAATAAAAAGAATAGATTTAAAAATAACATTTTAATGTCAAGTTATTTACAGTAAAAAAAATTTATATAAAAGAAACATTTTTATTGTCACTTTAGTTGTAATGAAAAGAATAGATTTTAATGTTGCATTTTTATTTACAATTTAAATGCATTAAAAATAGGAGAATTGAAAGTAACAATTTTTTTTGTCATGTTATATGAAATAAAAATAGTCATTTTTGTCAAAACATGTTTATTGAAATAAAAACAACATTTTTATTAAAACATTCACTTTTGTCGATTTATAGTATTTGAAATAAAACATTCACTTTTGTCAATTTATACTAGTTGAAATAAAACATTCACTTTCGTCGATTTATATTAGTTGAATTAAAACATTCACTTTTGTCAATTTATACTAGTTGAAATAAAACATTCACTTTTGTCGATTTATACTAGTTGAATTAAAACATTCACTTTTGTCAATTTATACTAGTTGAAATTAAACATCCACCTTTGTCAATTTATACTAATGGAAACAAAACATGCACTCTTGTCAATTTATATTAGTTGAAACAAGGTATGCACTTTTTTCTAATTATATTAGATGAATCAAAACACACAGTTTGTCAAAATATCTGTAACACCCCACCTCCGCTAGGGTCACTCACAAAGGGAATGCACTAGGTTTGGAGGAGTATTATTGGTAAATATGCACAGAAATATTACAAGACAGAACATATATAAAATAGCAGAAGTAAAATCAAACTTTCATAACATGAATAAATAAGGTCTAAAGCCTTTTACATCAGAGTACATCAAAACCTGTCTTGCAATAATAAAGAAGCATAAAGACTTTTTCATAAATTATTCCCCAAGAAAAAGCAGTAAAGTAGCCATAGCCAAGAAAAATCCAAGCCATCCATGATGACCTTCAAGCAGAAGAAGTCCGAACTAAACAACAGTATTTCCTCCCTGTAACCTGGGGTGGGGGGGGGGGGGAAACGGAAGAAAAGAGGCGAAACAAAACGGGTCAGTCAAAAAGACTGAGTAAGCCCTATCTACTATTAGTATAAAAACTAGTAAAGTTAACTGACATGAGAAACTGAGATGAACATAAGCATGATAACAAGATAGATAAGCTAAATCAAAATAACAGGATGAACTACTGAACTCAGATAAACTAGGGTGTCGTGATAAACTACGGTGTCAGGATAAAACAAGGTATCACATTGTCAGGTTTCTATCAAGTATAATATCCCAAGATATCTATCGCGTATAACGTCCCATGGCATCTATCCTGTATATCCGCTCTGCACCTACCGTACTAGTACCCCAACTGTATTACGTGTTATCCGTGAATGACCCTTACTCAAAAGTCGTGTAATGGTCCATGTCAACCTAATATGCCGCATATATAGGTTACTCAACTCATATGTTTCTTTCCATGTATAAGTTCAGTCCTTTGCCGTAGGCTGTACGGGCTTTCCCATGTAAACGGTTTATCCTTGAAGTTGTTTTGGACTGCAACCCTTGATCTAGTTGTGTTTCCTTACCATGAACTATCGCGCGTCCACTTAGGATTTATGCCACCTAGGACCGCTAGGGATTATGCTACCTAATGAACGTTTCCGTGTCTCGGTTTGGGTTTTGGCCACCTAGGACCACTAGGGATTACGCCACCCGTCAACCGCGCCCTTGATCCCACGTATGTATCGTGAATCGTTTTCCATGTCTAGATGCACATGTTCCCCAATGTGCCATCCGAGTTCCGTGCCAGGGCAAATCAAGAAATACGGAACTCGGTCGCGAGCTTTAAATCGTCTGCCGATGCAGATATCAAGGTCTGTTTTTGTACCCGTGGCTATGGTCCCACGTGACCCCTCCCTCAACTACTGAAAGGCAATCCAAGAAAAATCATGTATAAGAACCACTCCCCGGCCCCACTATAGCCTACTTTCCTACGGGCCAACCTCACCCATGACTCGATAGCAAGCACATGGTCTGTTGGGGGTTCCCTGCCTTTCCGCACGTACACGATTGACTAAAGATGGTAGGTAGTCGGCGATGCGCTATCCAGGGCAAAAACAAGAATCGTCGACTCCACGCTAATCCATCCCAGTCTTTAGGTTGCTCGCATAGCAACCAAGGCATACTCTTGGTCCTTCTAACGCAGACCTTAACCTCTCATGGGCCTAGTATAATTACCTGGCAGCCCACAGAGGGATCCCAAGAATATCCTCACGTCCCCCAAGCTTCCACTTCGGCACCCAGTGCGCTGGAGCTTTTATCCAAGTCAGATAACTTGCTCCCCCTCGTATACTAAGCGATGACCTACCGTATCAGGTTACTCATCGTTTTGAGAATTAGTCATATGTCCTTACTAAGAATTATTACTTAGTTACCCTTAACTAAGGTTTACCACTTAGCTTCCTTTCCCGTTATCCTTGATTAACCACGGTTTTCTACCTAGTTCTTCTAGCTATGGTTTGTCTATTGGGTTAAGTGTTATCATTCAAGTCCATGACTTAACCCGCCCACGAATCACGTCAAAGATTGGCTAAGTATTTAAGTTCAAGACTTAGTCCCACAAGTTGGTTAAGTGTACCCAGAGGCTCATGACTTAACCCTATCAAGTCAAATTGGTCAAGTACTAGCTTACCTTAATCCTATCGGATTATCTTGCTAGATCGATTAAGCATAGATTATCTTAATCCCATCAAATTATCGAGTCGGATTGGTTAAGTATAGGTTGGCTTAACCCCATCCTCTAATCGTACTACAATGGTTAAGTATATTCTAAAAAGGTCTTGTGACTTAACCTTATCAGGTCCGCGTATTAGATTGGTTAAGTGTAAGTTACTTAACCCCATCAAATCATCATGTATAATTGGTTAAGTATAAGTTGCTTAACCCCATTAAATTATCACGTTAAGTTGGTTAAGTATTGGTTACTTAACCTCATTGAATTACCGAGTTTAAATTGGTTAAGGGTTTAACTTAACCCCATCGAATTACCGTGTTTAGATTAGTTAAGTGTGGATTACTTAACCCCATCTAATTACCGTGTCGGATTAGTTTGTTGCAAATTACTTAACCCCATCCCCTAATCATCTTGTATGGTTAAGTGTCATTAAGAAAACTTACTTAACCTTGCCAAATTATCATGTTGGATTGATTAAGTGTCGGTTAACTTAATCCCCGTCCACTAGTCGTATAAAAATGGTTAAGCGTCATTAGGCAAATCAAATCACTTAACCTACCCAACCTTGTCATGTTTTGTTAAGTATCATTAGCCTAACCAATTTACTTAACCCATTTACCTATGTCATATTTGGTTAAGAGTCATTAATCAAATTAACTTAACCCTATCATGTGGCATTAATTACTTAATGCACCCCAACCTCTCACATTAGACTTTGTTGTGGTTACTAGTTAAGCCGGCCGGTTCCGGGTAGCTTTACACCACAACTTGGTCTAACCTCGGGTTCAAGCACAACATGACCAACTTCTCACATTGGGTCCTATTGTTTGCAGCTACAAGTTAGGCCGGTCGGTTCCGGGTAGTTTTACATTGCAAACTCAACCCAACCTCGAGTTGGCCACTTTCATGTTTAGTCTAGTGTCATGTTCATAGTCAAGTTTTCAAGCAATTGGGTAGACCTAACTTAATAGGTAAATTCCCAATGGGTAGACCTAACTTAATAGGTAAATTCCCAAGCTTATGTTTTTATGCATACTTACATGTCGACTTCCATGTTATACTTCAAGTCATGTTTTCAAGTATAAACACATGTCATATTTAACGTTACATGTTGTCATGTTTATACCCATTTACCCAAGTCATATTCATGTCATTATGTTTCCCCATAATGTAACCCCAACGCTTTTTAAACTAGCATATACGTTTGCAACAACGTGATGGATTAAAAGAAGAGACTTGGCAAAGGAGTGACAAAAATGGGTATTAAGCCACAAGTTAATCATGGTGGCAAATGAGGCACAAATGTGTTCATTAGCTTGCATGTTACATTCTTAAGCCTCAAAAACATGCATCAACCCAAACTTGGTACATAAGCGAATCATGGTGACAAAAGACATGGAATGATGGCTAGAAACTCGCATATATCATCATATAAGGATTATGACTTCATATGCAAGTTGACATAATGATTATGAAGATTCTCATGTTGCATAATGCAACATTTCAACATAAAGGTTGTGGCTTTTAGCTCATAAGATCAAGATAATGACTTCATAAACTTGCATAACATGATAGCATGCATCATTCTAATTAATCAAACCCAAACTTTCAACATGAACATTTAACTTCATAGTTAATATCTAAGAGTAGGGAAGGGCTTACAATGCTTATGTGGACTCAAATGAGTATAGCAAATGTAAGAAACCCCTTATGCAACAAATTAAAACCCCAAAATGCAAGCAAACTTGATCAAGACTCCTCCTTTATGATGCCAATAGAGAAACAAGACTTTAATGCAAGCTAAAGAGGATCATACAAGCCTAAATACACTTGTATGCATGGAAATCTCTTAGAAATTTGATTTAGGAATTTATGAAGAGAGTGGAGGCCATGAGAGGATTGATTTTGCCATAGTTTAGTTGTAGGATAGATTAATGATGATTTAGGGTAGGTTAGGGTCTTATTTATAGATTAGGCAAGTGTTTTAGGCCATAGGATTAACCCTAGGATAGATCCCAGCCCTCAAAAATCGTCACAAGCCTCCAAAACAAGACCAAGGGCCAAAACAGGTGCACCAGGCCAGCCAGGGTCAAGTCAGAAGGCTGTGCAGGTTTCTGGCTCGACACGGGCGCACTTCCCAAGTGCGCCAGTGTATTTTTGTGCTGGCGCACTTCACAAGTGCGCCAGTGCATTCTGGCTTGTTTTCGGTTTTTCTGCCTAACTTCGTTCGTCCATATCTTCTTCATACGGACTCCGATTTACGAAATTTCGGACTCTATTTCGCGTATTTTTCCGAGACGAACGCAATGGAGCAACCCGTTTATCCTGATTCAGAATTTATAATTTAATTCTTCCTTGATTCTTGTCTTAACACGTTGCTAAAAATTCGGGTTGTTACATCCTCCCCAACTTAAAGGATTTCGTCCCCGAAATCTCCAAGTTAGGAAGAACGTATCCTACTATCCATCTACTCACCACATCATCCACAGGCAACCATTTTCCTTAGATGATTTCTAATGCTGTATGAATATATGCAAAACGTGTGTGTACGTGTTCCTTAGCTAATGCTAATGATCAGGCCTGAATAATCTTTCTAATGCAAAATATGTATAGTGCCATGAATCCAACATGTATGCAAATAGTCCTAGCCATATAGGTACTATATGCGTGCACAATCATTCATTCATATGCAACAACCGAATGATAATACATTCGATTTCATCCATAAACAAGTATAAATACTCGTGCATATGCAATATGAAATGTGACCGAGTCGAGCTAGTATCTAATGTGTATTCGCGCATCCACGAGCAACCACTTGCAACCACTTGCAACCATATCAATCATAACATGTTTCCAATACATGTTTACATCCATAGGGTTCTACCTAGGATTCCCTGGAACAGGGGCGAGAAGAAAAAACAAGACAAACTCCTTACGGGGTTTGTAACAGAAAATAGGACAGAGAGGATGTCCACAAAAGATAGCCTACAATTAAGCTCTACAGAAAACAGGGATCAAGGATATACACCCAAAAGAGATATCATGCGCGTATATAGTCTTTGACCATCAGAGTCGTATTTCCTCGAGCTTAATTCCATTGTGCCTTGACCGTCTTTTAACTTCGCGATTTCGTAGCTTCCTATTTCCTGTTTCCATAACATGAGCTGGAACTCATTTCTTCGTCGCCTCTCGTTCCACTTGCACACTTGGCGCAAACCTGACTGCGTACTCATGATCTCATGCAAGCTTTCCAAAATTCACTAGTGAATCTCGGACTTCGTACCACCAGGTATTCCACGTAGAAGAACTTTCTCTTGAAAGTAAACAGATGCCAACCAGGTTATCAAGCGCACTTACTAGGGTGATTTCTATAACCCAAGCATAAGTGAAGTAAACCATCCGTCTTATCGGCGAACACCACTCGATCGGGCTTCAAATTTCCAATAAAGGCATCAAGGGATTCTAAGTAACTAGTCATGACAGAACCTCAAAAAGGTTACACGATACTTCGAGGGTATTACCAAGGCTAGTCAAAAGGTCTAACTACCCTCCTATCAAAACCGAGAGTGGCATCCCCTACTGTATAACCACTTCATCCCTAGAATCCATCCATGGCTTATAAACATAAGCATTATTTCCAAACTCAACACTTGGCATAGACATTCTCAAATCCAAACAAGTCATGTATAAATGGACTGATTCCCCAATAGGACTTTGAGACAAAAATGGGATTCTCTATTACGCTAGTACTTAAGGTGCAGAGACTCAACTATCGAAGCAGACTTAAATGATACGAACAACGAAGTCCTAACGGGATGGTAGAGAAGAAAAGCTAAACCTTTAACGAGATCGTTACCCTCCTTCCGAGGTACTCTAGAAATGAGAGCATACTACTGCCCTCCCGATGATCTTGTCCTTGTCCCATGATACTTAACTATCCGTCCCGTTCCACCATGCCAAAGGTACTCTCTCGTCATGGGTTTCATTGTTCATCTTTCTCTCTCATTCTGGGTTGAGCCATACCAACAAGTTGTTCATCCTTAAACTCGCATACTTCATCCTCTTTCTCACTATCCTTTCTTATAACGCGGCCATTGGTCTCTCGAGAACCACCTCCATCGCATGGAAAGTACTTTCGTAGATAGAAAAGACTAGTCGCAGTTAAAACCACTGTGACTACAGATGGAGGAAAGAAAGGAAAAGAGATTTAATTTAGGAAACAAGGATAATGCTAATGGCCTTTGGGGAATAGCCTTTTCTTTTTAAAAGAAAACTTTCTTGAAAAATGCTTCTTTATAAACGATTTTCAAATAGTTTTCAGAAGGTCTTTAAAAACTTTTTCCCAATCTGGTAACCTTCTGCTCTGATACCAAATGTAACACCCCACCTCCGCTAGGGTCACTCACAAAGGGAATGCACTAGGTTTGGAGGAGTATTATTGGTAAATATGCACAGAAATATTACAAGACAGAACATATATAAAATAGCGGAAGTAAAATCAAACTTTCATAACATGAATAAATAAGGTCTAAAGCATTTTACATCAGAGTACATCAAAACCAGTCTTGCAATAATAAAGAAGCATAAAGACTTTTTCATAAATTATTCCCCAAGAAAAAGCAGTAAAGTAGCCATAGCCAAGAAAAATCCAAGCCATCCATGATGACCTTCAAGCAGAAGAAGTCCGAACTAAACAACAGTATTTCCTCCCTGTAACCTGGGGGTGGGGGGGGGGGAAACGGAAGAAAAGAGGCGAAACAAAACGGGTCAGTCAAAAAGACTGAGTAAGCCCTATCTACTATTAGTATAAAAACTAGTAAAGTTAACTGACATGAGAAACTGAGATGGACATAAGCATGATAACAAGATAGATAAGCTAAATCAAAATAACAGGATGAACTACTGAACTCAGATAAACTAGGGTGTCATGATAAACTACGGTGTTAAGATAAAACAAGGTATCACATTGTCAGGTTTCTATCAAGTATAATATCCCAAGATATCTATCGCATATAACATCCCATGGCATCTATCCTGTATATCCGCTCTGCACCTACCATACTAGTACCCCAACTGTATTACGTGTTATCCGTGAATGACCCTTACTCAAAAGTCGTGTAATGGTCCATGTCAACCTAATATGCCGCATATATAGGTTACTCAACTCATATGTTTCTTTCCATGTATAAGTTCAGTCCTTTGCCGTAGGCTGTACGGGCTTTCCCATGTAAACGGTTTATCCTTGAAGTTGTTTTGGACTGCAACCCTTGATCTAGTTGTGTTTCCTTACCATGAACTATCGCGCGTCCACCTAGGATTTATGCCACCTAGGACCGCTAGGGATTATGCTACCTAATGAACGTTTCCGTGTCTCGGTTTTGGTTTTGGCCACCTAGGACCACTAGGGATTACGCCACCCGTCAACCGCGCCCTTGATCCCACGCATGTATCGTGAATCGTTTTCCATGTCTAGATGCACATGTTCCCCAATGTGCCATCCGAGTTCCGTGCTAGGGCAAATCAAGAAATACGGAACTCGGTCGGGAGCTTTAAATCGTCTTCCGATGCAGATATCAAGGTCTGTTTTTGTACCCGTGGCTATGGTCCCACGTGACCCCTCCCTCAACTACTGAAAGGCAATCCAAGAAAAATCATGTATAAGAACCACTCCCCGGCCCCACTATAGCCCACTTTCCTACGGGCCAACCTCACCCATGACTCGATAGCAAGCACATGGTCTGTTGGTGGTTCCCTGCCTTTCCGCACGTACACGATTGACTAAAGATGGTAGGTAGTCGGCGATGCGCTATCCAGGGAAAAAACAAGAATCGTCGACTCCACGCTAATCCATCCCAGTCTTTAGGTTGCTCGCATAGCAACCAAGGCATACTCTTGGTCCTTCTAACGCAGACCTTAACCTCTCTTGGGCCTAGTATAATTACCTGGCAGCCCACAGAGGGATCCCAAGAATATCCTCACGTCCCCCGAAGCTTCCACTTCGGCACCCAGTGCGCTGGAGCTTTTATCCAAGTCAGATAACTTGCTCCCCCTCGTATACTAAGCGATGACCTACCGTATCAGGTTACTCATCATTTTGAGAATTAGTCCTATGTCCTTAGCTAAGAATTATTACTTAGTTACCCTTAACTAAGGTTTACCACTTAGCTTCCTTTCCCGTTATCCTTGATTAACCACGGTTTTCTACCTATTTCTTCTAGCTAGGGTTTGTCTATTGGGTTAAGTGTTATCATTCAAGTCCATGACTTAACCCGCCCACGAATCACGTCAAAGATTGGCTAAGTATTTAAGTTCAAGACTTAGTCCCACAAGTTGGTTAAGTGTACCCAGAGGCTCATGACTTAACCCTATCAAGTCAAATTGGTCAAGTACTAGCTTACCTTAATCCTATCGGATTATCTTGCTAGATCGATTTAGCATAGATTATCTTAATCCCATCAAATTATCGAGTCGGATTGGTTAAGTATAGGTTGGCTTAACCCCATCCTCTAATCGTACTACAATGGTTAAGTATATTCTAAAAAGGTCTTGTGACTTAACCTTATCAGGTCCGCGTATTAGATTTGTTAAGTGTAAGTTACTTAACCCCATCAAATCATCATGTATAATTGGTTAAGTATAAGTTGCTTAACCCCATTAAATTATCACGTTAAGTTGGTTAAGTATTGGTTACTTAACCTCATTGAATTACCGAGTTTAAATTGGTTAAGTGTTTAACTTAACCCCATCGAATTACCGTGTTTAGATTAGTTAAGTGTGGATTACTTAACCCCATCTAATTACCGTGTCGGATTAGTTAGGTGCAAATTACTTAACCCCATCCCCTAATCATCTTGTATGGTTAAGTGTCATTAAGAAAACTTACTTAACCTTGCCAAATTATCATGTTGGATTGATTAAGTGTTGGTTAACTTAATCCCCGTCGACTAGTCGTATAAAAATGGTTAAGCGTCATTTGGCAAATCAAATCACTTAACCTACCCAACCTTGTCATGTTTTGTTAAGTATCATTAGCCTAACCAATTTACTTAACCCATTTACCCATGTCATATTTGGTTAAGAGTCATTAATCAAATTAACTTAACCCTATCATGTGGCATTAATTACTTAATGCACCCCAACCTCTCACATTAGACTTTGTTGTGGTTACTAGTTAAGTCGGTCGGTTCCGGGTAGCTTTACACCACAACTTGGTCTAACCTCGGGTTCAAGCACAACATGACCAACTTCTCACATTGGGTCCTAATGTTTGCAGCTACTAGTTAGGCCGGTCGGTTCCGGGTAGTTTTACGTTGCAAACTCAACCCAACCTCGAGTTGGCCACTTTCATGTTTAGTCTAGTGTCATGTTCATAGTCAAGTTTTCAAGCAATTGGGTAGACCTAACTTAATAGGTAAATTCCCAATGGGTAGACCTAACTTAATAGGTAAATTCCCAAGCTTATGTTTTTATGCATACTTACATGTCGACTTCCATGTTATACTTCAAGTCATGTTTTCAAGTATAAACACATGTCATATTTAACGTTACATGTTGTTGTGTTTATACCCATTTACCCAAGTCATATTCATGTCATTATGTTTCCCCATAATGTAACCCCAACGCTTTTTAAACTAGCATATACGTTCGCAACAACGTGATGGATTAAAAGAAGAGACTTGGCAAAGGAGTGACAAAAATGGGTATTAAGCCACAAGTTAATCATGGTGGCAAATGAGGCACAAATGTGTTCATTAGCTTGCATGTTACATTCTTAAGCCTCAAAAACATGCATCAACCCAAACTTGGTACATAAGCGAATCATGGTGACAAAATACATGGAATGATGGCTAGAAACTCGCATATATCATCATATAAGGATTATGACTTCATATGCAAGTTGACATAATGATTATGAAGATTCTCATGTTGCATAATGCAACATTTCAACATAAAGGTTGTGGCTTTTAGCTCATAAGATCAAGATAATGACTTCATAAACTTGCATAACATGATAGCATGCATCATTCTAATTAATCAAACCCAAACTTTCAACATGAACATTTAACTTCATAGTTAATATCTAAGAGTAGGGAAGGGCTTACAATGCTTATGTGGACTCAAATGAGTATAGCAAATGTAAGAAACCCCTTATGCAACAAATTAAAACCCCAAAATGCAAGCAAACTTGATCAAGACTCCTCCTTTATGATGCCAATAGAGAAACAAGACTTTAATGCAAGCTAAAGAGGATCATACAAGCCTAAATACACTTGTATGCATGGAAATCTCTTAGAAATTTGATTTAGGAATTTATGAAGAGAGTGGAGGCCAAGAGAGGATTGATTTTGCCATAGTTTAGTTGTAGGATAGATTAATGATGATTTAGCGTAGGTTAGGGTCTTATTTATAGATTAGGCAAGTGTTTTAGGCCATAGGATTAACCCTAGGATAGATCCCAGCCCTCAAAAATCGTCACAAGCCTCCAAAACAAGACCAAGGGCAAAAACAGGTGCACCAGGCCAGCCAGGGTCAAGCCAGAAGGCTGTGCAGGTTTCTGGCTCGACACGGGCGCACTTGCCAAGTGCGCCAGTGTATTTTTGTGCTGGCGCACTTCACAAGTGCGCCAGTGCATTATGGCTTGTTTTCGGTTTTTCTGCCTAACTTCGTTCGTCCATATCTTCTTCATACGGACTCCGATTTACGAAATTTCGGACTCTATTTCGCGTATTTTTCCGAGACGAACGCAATGGCGCAACCCGTTTATCCTGATTCAGATTTTATAATTTAATTCTGCCTTGATTCTTGTCTTAACACGTTGCTAAAAATTTGGGTTGTTACAATATCCGTCTTTATCAAAATAAATCAGTTGAATCATACAATATTTTTTTTTCAAAATATACACTTTTGTCAAAGTAGGTAAGTTGGATCAAATTACACATTTTTGTCAAAAAGAACATTTTTGGCTAAATAGATTAGTTGAACCAATATATTCATTCTTGTCAAAATATGCTAGTTGAAAACAAAATTACTTTTGTCAAATATGATTGTTGAAAACAAAAATTACATTTTGTTAATTAGGTTTGAAATAAAACAAAAATTACATTTTTGTTGAATAAAAGAGTTAAACACAAATGGCATTTTTGTTATCCAGAATTGTGTTACAACAAAAATATCCATCTTGTTAAATTAACATTGTTAACAATATGAATTACCACTTTTTATTCATTTTGTTAAAACGAGGATTGTTAACAAGTGAAATTACCTCTTTTAAATCATTTGTTGAAATAGAATGGTCAACAAAACGAATACATCACTTTTTATACATTTTGTTGAAATATAATTTATATACAAATATAAGAATCATTTTTATTTGCATAACATATAATAGAATTTATATGCAAACATAAGAATCATCTTTATTTGCAAAAACATGCATTAGCAAATGTATGTTAAATAAAGAATCATTTATATTATCACAACACACCATAGAATTTGTATGTAAACTAAAGTGAAATTTTTATATATTAATGTCTACATTAGAATGTTTATGCAATTTAATATAGGCATTTATATGTGTCAGGTTATATACTGAAAATATAAACAAATAAAATTATCTCTTTTATTTGTTAAAATTAAAAATAGAAATTTCCATACAAATAAAGAAAAATGAAAACACGGGTTTTTTGTGAAACCACCCAACCGTCGGTTGCCCTCAGAAACGCGGGTTTTTTGTGAAATTCCTATACTCGCAACCGCCAGTTCAAAAGCCGAGATCGAGTGTTCGGAGCTCCCTGGAATCCAGCATAGTATATTTATACCGAGTTTGGGCGGCCGATCGTTATTTCCGTTGGCCCGATCGCGATACGGGAACGTTGGGCCACCAAAACGCACATTGATCGTGAAATTCCCATGCTCGGCTTCGCAAATTCGAAAGCCGAGATCTATGTTTCAGAGCTATTAGGAAACCACCACAGTAAATTTCTACGTAATTTGGGTAGACGCAAGACCGTCTAGGCGTACGTGGCGTGCATTGATCTTAAAATTCCTATACTCGTATTAGCTAGTTCGAAAGCCAAGACGGAGGGTTCAGAGCGCTCTCGAAAGCCACTGCGGTAACTTTCTATAGTGCATGGGAAATCGCCTAATAGTTCTGCCCTTCGAAACGCGCGTTTCAGCGACTGAACTCCAAAAACACCTCATGGATTCGAATTTATTCTCAGGCCTTGTACACACCACCCACCCCACCGACACACCCACCCCACATGGGGGGAGTTGTTCGTTTTTCTAGCAGGGCCGGTCGTGATCCGGGAACTTCCGACCCTTTGAAACGCGCGTCAATAAATCCCTACACTCGTCTCTTCTAGTTCAAAAGCTGAGATCGAGGGTTCGGAGTGCCCCTGAAGCCACAATAGTAACTTTCTCTCGAGATTGGGAAGCCGCCCAATTGTCGTTTGGCCTCCGAAACGCGAGTTTTTTGTTAAATTTTGATACTCGCAACCGCCAGTTCGGAAGCAGAGATCGAGGGTTCGGAGCTCCCCAGAACCCACCAGTAACTTTATACCGAGTTTGGGCAGCTGATCGTTATTTCTGTTGGGTCGGTCACGTTATGGGACCGTCGGGCCACCGAATCCCGCGTCGATCGTGAAATTCCCATGCTCGGTTTCACCAATTCGAAAGCCGAGATCTATGTTTCGGAGCTATTAGGAAACAACCGTTGTAAATTTCTACGTAATTGGGGTAGATGTAAGACATTCCGGGCGTACGTGGCATGCGTTGATCTTAAAATTCCTATAATCATATTAGCTAATTTGAAAGACAAGACGGAGGGTTCGGAGCGCTCTAGAAAGCCACCTCGGTAACTTTCTATAGTGCGTGGGAAATCGCCCAATAGTTCTGCCCTTTGAAACGCGTGTTTCAGCGACCGAACTCCAAAAACACCTCATCGATTCGAATTCATTCTCGGGCCTTTTACAAAACACCCACCACACCCAAACACCCACCCCACTTGGGGGAGTCGATCATTTTTCTAGTTGGGTCGGTCGCGATCCGGGACCTTCTGACCCTCCGAAACGCGCATCGATCGGGAAATCCCTGCAATCGTCTCTGCCAGTTCGAAAGCCGAGATCGAGGGTTAGGAGCGTCCCGAAAGCCACCATAGTAACTTTCTCTCGAGATTGGGAAGCCGTCCAACCGTCGGTTGCCCTCAGAAACGCGGTTTTTTTTGTGAAATTCCTATACTCGTAATCGCCAGTTCGGAAGGCGAGATCGAAGGTTCGGAGCTCCCCGGAACCCAGCATAGTAACTTTATTCTGAGATTGGGCGGCCGATCGTTATTTTCGTTTGCCCGGTCGTGATATGGGACCGTCGGGCCACCAAAACACGAGTTGATCGTGAAATTCCCATGCTCGGCTTCGCAAATTCGAAAGTCGAGATCTATGTTTCGGAGCTATTAGGAAACCGCCATAGTAAATTTCTACGTAATTTGGGTAGATGCAAGACCGTCCGGGCATACGTAGCGTGCATTGATCTTAAAATTCCTATTCTCGTATTAGCTTGTTTGAAAGCCAAGACGGAGGTTTAGGACTGCTCTCGAAAGCCACTGCGGTAACTTTCTACAGTGCGTGGGAAATCGCCAAATAGTTCTGTCCTTCGAAACGCGCGTTTCAGCGACCGAATCCAAAAGCACCTCATCAAATCGAATTCATTCTCAAGCCTTGTACACACCACCCACCCCACCCACACACCCACCCAAGGTGGGGGGAGTCGTTCGTTTTTCTAGTTGGGCCGGTCGCGATCTAGGACCTTCAGACCCGTTGAAACGCGTGTAGATCGGGAAATCCCTGTAATCGCCACCGCCAGTTCGAAAGCCGAGATCGAGGGTTCAAAGCACCTCGGAAGCCACCATAGTAAATTTCTCTCAAGATTGGTCAGCCCCCAACCGTCGGTTGCGCTCAGAAACGCTGGTTTTTTGTGAAATTCCTATACTCGCAACCTCCAGTTCGGAGGTCGAGATCGAGGGTTCGGAGCTCCCCGGAACACAGCATAGTTACTTTATACCGAGATTGGGCGGCCGATCGTTATTTCCGTTGGCCCGGTCGCGATACGGGACCGTCGGGCCACCAAAACGCGCGTTGATCGTGAAATTCCCATGCTCGGCTTCGCAAATTGGAAAGCCGAGATCTATGTTTCAGAGCTATTAGGAAACCACCATAGTAAATTTCTACGTAATTTGGGTAGGTGCAAGACTATCTAGGCGTACGTAGCGTGCGTTGATCTTAAAATTCCTATACTCGTATTAGCTAGTTCGAAAGCCAAGATGAAAGGTTCAGAGCGCTCTCGAAAGCCACTGCGGTAACTTTCTATAGTGCGTGGGAAATCGCCTAATAGTTCTGCACTTCGAAACGCGCGTTTCAGCGACTGAACTCCAAAAACACCTCATCGATTTGAATTTATTCTTAGGCCTTGTACACACCACCCACCCTGCCCACACACCCACCCCACGTGGAGGGAGTTGTTCGTTTTTCTAGTTGGGCCGGTCGTGATCCAGGACTTCCGACCCTCTGAAACACGCGTCAATCGAGAAATCCCTACACTCGTCTCCGGCAGTCCAAAAGCCGAGATCGAGGGTTCGGAGCGCCCTTGAAGCCACAATAGTAACTTTCTCTCGAGATTGGGAAGTCACCCAATTGTCGGCTGGCCTCTGAAACGAGGGTTTTTTGTGAAATTTTGATACTTGCGACCGCCAGTTCGGAAGCAGAGATAGAAGGTTCGGAGCTCCCCAGAAGCCACCAATAACTTTATACCGAGTTTGGGCGGCCGATCGTTATTTCCGTTGGGCCGGTCACGATACGGGACCGTTGGGCCACCGAATCCCGCGTCGATCGTGAAACTCCCATGCTCGGTTTCACCAATTCAAAAGCCGAGATCTATGTTTCAGAGGTATTAGGAAACAACCATAGTAAATTTCTACATAATTGGGGTAGACGTAAGGCCGTCCGGGCGTACGTAGCATGCGTTGATATTAAAATTCCTATAATCTTATTAGCCAGTTTGAAAGAAAAGACGGAGGGTTCGGAGCGCCCTTGAAAGCCACCTCGGTAACTTTCTACAGTGCATGGGAAATTGCCCAATAGTTCTGCCCTATGAAACACGCGTTTCAGCGGCCGAACTCCCAAAACACCTCATCGATTCGAATTCATTCTCGGGCCTTGTACACACCACCCACCATACCCTCCGAAACGCGCGTCGATTGGGACCTTCTGACCCTCCGAAACGCGCATCGATTGGGAAATCCCTGCAATCGTCCCCGCCAGTTCGAAAGCCGAGATTGAGGGTTCGGAGCACCCCGAAAGCCACCATAGTAACTTTATCTCGAGATTGGGCAGCCGACCAACCGTTGGTTGCCCTTATAAACGTGGTTTTTTTTGTGAAATTCCTATACTCGCAACCGCCAGTTCGGACGGCGAGATCGAGGGTTCAGAGCTCCCCGGAACCCATCGTAGTAACTTTATACCGAGATTGGGCTGCAGATCGTTATTTTCGTTGGCCCGGTCGTGATATGGGACCGTCTGGCCAACAAAACACGCGTTGATCGTGAAATTCCCATGCTAGTCTTCGCAAATTTGAAAGTCGAGATCTATGTTTCGAAGCTATTAGGAAACCACAATAGCAAATTTCTAAGTAATTTGGGTAGACGCAAGACCGTCCTGGCGTACGTATCGTGCGTTGATCTTAAAATTCCTATACTCGTATTAGCTTGTTCGAAAGCCAAGACGGAGCGTTCAGAGCGCTCTCGAAAGCCACTACGGTAACTTTCTACACTGCGTGGGAAATCTCCCAATAGTTCTGCCCTTCGAAACGCGCGTTTCAGCGACCGAACTCCAAAAACACCTCATCGATTCGAATTCATTGTCGGGCCTTGTATACACCACCCACCACACCTACACACCCACCCCACGTGGGCGGAGTCGATCGTTTTTCTAGTCGGGCTGGTCGCGATCCAGGGCCTTCTGACCGTCTGAAACGCGTGTCGATTGCGAAATCCGTGCAATCGTCTCCGCTAGTTCGAAAGCTGAGACAGAGGGTTTGGAGCACCCCAGAAGCCACCATAGTAACTTTCTCTCGAGATTGGGTAGCCGCCCAACTATCGGTTGCCTTCAGAAATGCGATTTTTTTGTGAAATTCCTATACTCGCAAACGCTAGTTCGGAAGCCGAGATCGACGGTTCGGAGCTCCCCGGAACCCGACATAGTAACTTTATGCCGAGTTTGGGCGACCGATCGTTATTTCCGTTGGCCAGGTCATGATACGAGACCATCGGGCCGCCAAAACGCACGTTGATCGTGAAATTCCCATGCTCGGCTTCGCAAATTCGAAAGCCGAGATCTATGTTTTGGAGCTATTAGAAAACCACCATAGTAAATTTCTACGTAATTTGGGTAGACGCAAGACCGTCCGGGTGTACGTAGCGTGCGTTGATCTTAAAATTCCTATACTCGTATTAGCTTGTTCGAAATCCATGACGTAGGGTTCAGAGTGCTCTCGAAAGCCACCGCGGTAACTTTCTACAGTGCATGGGAAATCGCCCAATAGTTATGCCCTTCGAAACGCGCATTTCAGCGACCGAACTCTTAAAACACCTCATCGATTCGAATTCATTCTTGGGCCTTGTACACACCGCCCACCACACCCAGGCACCCACCCTCCGTGGGGGAGTCGAACGTTTTTCTAGTTGGGCCGGTCGCGATCCGGGACCTTCTGACCGTCCGAAACGCGCATCGATCGGGAAATCCCTGCAATCGTCTCCACTAGTTCGAAAGACGAGATCGAGGGTTCGGAGCACCCCGGAAGACAACATATGTAACACCCCACCTCTGCCAATGCCACTCTTGCAAGCACACTAGCTTCGGAGGGGCGTTAAACAAGGTAAACATGCATGTAGATGTCACAAGACAGAACATATAAGTAAAAACAGAGTAAATAAAGCAGCGGGTAAAAACTAACATTTCAAAACCATAGTCAAGTTACATCAAAGTACTTGGTCATTATTTTCCACAAAACGAAGTCTAGAAACATAAACTGAAAATTGGAAAGAAAATCATAAAGTAACTATCCCCATGGCAGCATAGAGCCATAGCAAGCTCAAGTCCAAACCGTACATGAGCTATCCAGAAAAGCAGCTAAAGATCCAAGCTAGGTGCTAGTGTTCCCACCCTGTAAACCTGGGGGGGGAGGGGGGGGGACGAAAGAAAAGAGGCGAAATAAAATGGGTTAGTCAAAAGACTGGTAAGTCCTATCTACTATTAGTATAAAAACTAATAAAGTTAACTGGACATGTAAAGTAAAGAAGAAACATGGGTTGATAACTGGCATGGTGAAAAGTTAACAAGATAGATCAAGTGTGGCATCGCATATACAAGGTTAAGTTTTCGGCACCAAGTGTACTAGCATTCCAACCCATGTCAAGTATAAACAAGAAATGATCCCTTGGCCCAAAGCTGGCCCAATATCATGAGGTGACCTAAATCAAGGTCCAATTACACGGTATAGTTGATTGGCTCCCTAAAAGCCTAACTCGTCAAGTGTCGGTGTCATACGGCCCAATCACGAAGTGTAGTCAAACTGTGCTAGGTCCACCCTAGGGTGTATCAAGCCCTAGGGTGCCAACCACGGACACAAATCAAGCACGCACAGTCTAAACCTATCGGTGCCCGTGTCTGCTTTTTCAACTCCGGACTATGTGCACGACCATAGTTCGCCTGAACCTACACCGGCGCACCTACTCAGCCGTCGTTTTGGTCGCTTACATGTCAACCCGGTATGCGTGCCCCACCCTAGCCTAGTCCCTAGGGTATCATGATACAACCAAGAGGGTTACTTGTGAAAAGGACCTCGTAACTAGGGTTTCCTAACGGGTTAAATGTGGTTAACCGGATCCAATCAAGCATCATGTTGGTTAAGTGTACCCAAGGTTCATGACTTAACCCTATCAACCCATCGTGTTCATGTTGGTTAAGTGTTACGTGGTCCATGACTTAACCCTATCATGTGGCATTAATTAATTTAATGCACCTTAACCTCTCACATTAGACCTTGTTGTGGTTACTAGTTAAGCCGGGCGGGTCCGGGTAGCTTTACACCACAACCTAGTCTAACCTCGGGTTTAATCACAACATGACCAACTACTCACAATGGGTCCTATTGTTTGTAGCCACTAGTTAAGCCGGTCGGTTCCGGGTAGATTTTTGCTACAAACTCAACCCAACCTCGAGTTCGCCACACTCATATTATCTAAGTTTCATGTCCATAATTATGTTTACAAACATAATCACAAGTCAATGTTCATGTCATATTTTAAAACCATGTTTTCATGTCATTAATATTACCCAAACCCAACGCACTCCCATCGCATGTACGTTTCGCATAACATAACATAGATCAGAAGAGGGAACTTGGCCAAAGCATGACAAAAAGGGCATACGGTAATAAGGTTGGCCACAAGTTAAACATGGTGGCATATGAGGCATAAATATGTCCATTTAAATTTGCATGTTGCATTATAAGCCTCAACACATGCATGATATCAATTTTAGCAAAATAGATGAAACATGGTCATAAATGACATAGGATGATTGCAAGTGATTCGCATATAACATAATATGCAAGATGACATAAGGTTTATGAGAGGTCATAAACTTGCATATTACATTATAAGCCTCAAAACATGCATGATATCAAACTTTAGCAAATAGGTGAAACATGATCATAAATGACATATGATGATAGCTAGTGGTTCGCATATAACATCATATGCAAGATAACATAAGGTTTATGAGAGTTTCTATGTTGCTTTATGCAACATTTCCAATCAAAGCTCATAGCTTTCTATGCATAAGGTCAAGGTGATAGCTTTACAAACATGCATAGAATAAATCTATGCATAACATGATAGAATCAAAGCACATATCATACTTAGGCCCAAACTAAAATTGTTACATGTCATATTTAACTTCATAGTCAGAATCTAAGAGTAGTATAGGGCTTACAATGTTTATGAAGACTTATAAAATAAAATAAGATTGAGACGAAGCCACTAGCAACTCTAAACACTCCCAAATAATAAGTTCCAATGAAAACCCTTAAGGAACAAGCCAAATATCTTTGCTTTGATGAAGAAAGATTGAACTTTGGCCTTGAATCAAGCTTAGAAACTCTCAAACAAGCTTAGGAACTCTCATATGAATGAAGGTGGAGACTATGACAAGAGGGTGGAGGCCATGATTAAACATTTTGGCATAGTTTAGTTGTAGGATTGATTTAGGATTATTTTGGCTAGGTACTAGGGTGTTTTTATAGATGATTAGGTTAGTTTAGACCATAGGATTAACCCTAATTCAGATCTGGGCCATCAATTCATGTCACTAGCCTCCAAATATGCCTTGAGAAACAAGTCAGGTGCACCCAGGCTAGACTGGCCGACCACCCAAGTCGACAGGGGTGTCGACTGGGCAGTCGACACAGCCTGGGGTGTGTCGACTCCCAAGTCGACTCCCCAGTCAACTTGGGGGGTGGCGGGAATTTTTCCCGCCTATCCTGCTCAACTGAAATTTGAATCCTGAATTCAAATTTGAACTTGAAATTTTCTGAAAACTTTGACGGGCCATAACTGGGTCATACGGACTCAGATTTTCGAAAACTCGGACTCTCTTTCACGTATTTTTCCGAGATGAATGCAATGGCACAGCCCGTTTCCCTTGATTCAGATTTTATCTTTTAATTCTGCCTTGATTTATGTTACAACTTGTTATACAAAATACGGGTTGTTACATCCTCCCCACCTTAAAGGATTTCGTCCCCGAAATCTTCAAGTTATGAAGAACGTATCCTACCATCCATCATCCATCTACTCAAAACATCATCCACGAGCAGTCATTGTCCTTAAAAGATTCTAAATGCTGTATGCTCATATGAGAAAGGTGTGTGTATATGTACTTATCTAATGCGAAAATAAGGCAGTTACTGATTCAGTAAACCTCCTTAATGCAAATGTATGTTAGTGTAATGAGTCCATATGTATGCAAATTCCTAACATGATTCATAATCTATACATGAGTGCACATAACATTCATCCATATGCAACATCCATGTGATAGCATAACAAGTGTCAGCCATGAATAAATAGACACTCATGCATATGCAATATGAAAGTGTGTGAGCCGATCTTAGTGCCTAATGTGTATCATGCATCCACGAGTATCCACTTGCAAACACTTGCAAACATCAAACATAAATGTTTCAAATACATGTTTCATCCAATGGGTTTCTACCTATGGTTCTCATGACAAGGTTAACGAGATAACAAGATAAACAGGATAAACATGGATAGCAAAAAGGAAGATATGCTAACAAGGTAAAAAGGGATTGAGAATGTACCCTCAGAAACAAATGGATAAAGCCCACGCATCTTCTCCTCGGTTTCCCAAGTCGCATCCTCTTCGGCTTCACTCCACTGAACCTTCACTAATTTGACTTCTCGATTCCTTAGCTTCCTGATCTCCGTTCCTAAGATACCAATCGGGGCTCTCCTCAAGGTTGCCTCTTTCTCTACCTCCATGTCTTCAAGGATGCTAAGTTCAACTACCTCAGCGGACTCATGTAGGCACTTTCGGAGATGCGGGACGTGAAAGACATTATGCACTCCGGCAAGTTTCTCGGGCAATTTGTAACACCCCACCTCCGCTAGGGTCACTCACAAAGGGAATGCACTAGGTTTGGAGGAGTATTATTGGTAAACATGCACAGAAATATTACAAGATAGAACATATATAAAATAGCGGAAGTAAAATCAAACTTTCATAACATGAATAAATAAGGTCTAAAGCCTTTTACATCAGAGTACATCAAAACCTGTCTTGCAATAATAAAGAAGCATAAAGACTTTTTCATAAATTATTCCCCAAGAAAAAGCAGTAAAGTAGCCATAGCCAGGAAAAGTCCAAGCCATCCATGATCACCTTCAAGCAGAAGAAGTCCGAACTAAACAGCAGTGTTTCCTCCCTGTAACCTGGGGGGGGAACGGAAGAAAAGAGGCTAAACAAAACGGGTCAGTCAAAAAGACTGAGCAAGCCCTATCTACTATTAGTATAAAAACTAGTAAAGTTAACTGACATGAGAAACCGAGATGAACATAAGCATGATAACAAGATAGATAAGCTAAATCAAAATAACAGGATGAACTACTGAACTCAGATACACTAGGGTGTCGTGATAAACTACGATGTCAAGATAAAACAAGGTATCACATTGTCAGGTTTCTATCAAGTATAATATCCCAAGATATCTATCGCGTATAACGTCCCAAGGCATCTATCCTGTATATCCGCTCTGCACCTACCGTACTAGTACCCCAACTGTATTACGTGTTATCCGTGAATGACCCTTACTCAAAAGTCGTGTAATGGTCCATGTCAACCTAATATGCCGCATATATAGGTTACTCAACTCATATCTTTCTTACCATGTATAAGTTCAGTCCTTTGCCGTAGGCTGTACGGGCTTTCCCATGTAAACGGTTTATCCTTGAAGTTGTTTTGGACTGCAACCCTTGATCTAGTTGTGTTTCCTTACCATGAACTATCGCACATCCACTTAGGATTTATGCCACCTAGGACCGCTAGGGATTATGCTACCTAATGAACGTTTCCGTGTCTCGGTTTGGGTTTTGGCCACCTAGGACCACTAGGGATTACGCCACCCATCAACCGCGCCCTTGATCCCACGTATGTATCGTGAATCGTTTTCCATGTCTAGAAGCACATGTTCCCCAATGTGCCATCCGAGTTCCGTGCCAGGGAAAATCAAAAAATACGGAACTCGGTCGGGAGCTTTAAATTGTCTGCCGATGCAGATATCAAGGTCTGTTTTTGTACCCGTGGCTATGGTCCTACGTGACCCCTCCCTCAACTACTGAAAGGCAATCGAAGAAAAATCATGTATAAGAACCACTCCACGGCCCCACTATAGCCTACTTTCCGACGGGCCAACCACACCCATGACTCGATAGCAAGCACATGGTCTGTTGGGGGTTCCCTGCCTTTCCGCACGTACACGATTGACTAAAGATGGTAGGTAGTCGGCGATGCGCTATCCAGGGCAAAAACAAGAATCGTCGACTCCACGCTAATCCACCCCAGTCTTTAGGTTGCTCGCATAGCAACCAAGGCATACTCTTGGTCCTTCTAACGCAGACCTTAACCTCTCATGGGCCTAGTATAATTACCTGGCAGCCCACAGAGGGATCCCAAGAATATCCTCACGTCCCCCGAAGCTTCCACTTCGGCACCCAGTGCGCTGGAGCTTTTATCCAAGTCAGATAACTTGCTCCCCCTCGTATACTAAGCGATGACCTACCGTATCAGGTTACTCATCGTTTTGAGAATTAGGCCTATGTCCTTAGCTAAGAATTATTACTTAGTTACCCTTAACTAAGGTTTACCACTTAGCTTCCTTTCCCGTTATCCTTGATTAACCACGGTTTTCTACCTAGTTCTTCTAGCTAGGGTTTGTCTATTGGGTTAAGTGTTATCATTCAAGTCCATGACTTAACCCGCCCACGAATCACGTCAAAGATTGGCTAAGTATTTAAGTTCAAGACTTAGTCCCACAAGTTGGATAAGTGTACCCAGAGGCTCATGACTTAACCTTATCAAGTCAAATTGGTCAAGTACTAGCTTACCTTAATCCTATCGGATTATCTTGCTAGATCGATTAAGCATAGATTATCTTAATCCCATCAAATTATCGAGTCGGGTTGGTTAAGTATAGGTTGGCTTAACCCCATCCTCTAATCGTACTATAATGGTTAAGTATATTCTAAAAAGGTCTTGTGACTTAACCTTATCAGGTCCGCGTATTAGATTGGTTAAGTGTAAGTTACTTAACCCCATCAAATCATCATGTATAATTGGTTAAGTATAAGTTGCTTAACCCCATTAAATTATCACGTTAAGTTGGTTAAGTATTGGTTACTTAACCTCATTGAATTACCGAGTTTAAATTGGTTAAGTGTTTAACTTAACCCCATCGAATAACCGTGTTTAGATTAGTTAAGTGTGGATTACTTAACCCCATCTAATTAACGTGTCGGATTAGTTAAGTGTAAATTACTTAACCCCATCCCCTAATCATCTTGTATGGTTAAGTGTCATTAAGAAAACTTACTTAACCTTGCCAAATTATCATGTTGGATTGATTAAGTGTTGGTTAACTTAATCCCCGTCCACTAGTCGTATAAAAATGGTTAAGCGTCATTAGGCAAATCAATTCACTTAACCTACCCAACCTTGTCATGTTTTTTTAAGTATCATTAGCCTAACCAATTTACTTAACCCATTTACCCATGTCATATTTGGTTAAGAGTCATTAATCAAATTAACTTAACCCTATCATGTGGCATTAATTACTTAATGCACCCCAACCTCTCACATTAGACTTTGTTGTGGTTACTAGTTAAGCCGGTCGGTTCCGGGTAGCTTTACACCACAACTTGGTCTAACCTCGGGTTCAAGCACAACATGACCAACTTCTCACATTGGGTCCTATTGTTTGCAACTACTAGTTAGGCCGGTCGGTTCCGGGTAGTTTTACGTTGCAAACTCAACCCAACCTTGAGTTGGCCACTTTCATGTTTAGTCTAGTGTCATGTTCATTGTCAAGTTTTCAAGCAATTGGGTAGACCTAACTTAATAGGTAAATTCCCAATGGGTAGACCTAACTTAATAGGTAAATTCCCAAGCTTATGTTTTTATGCATACTTACATGTCAACTTCCATGTTATGATTCAAGTCATGTTTTCAAGTTGTATTTT
Organism: Allium sativum; assembly: GCA_030737875.1. Taxonomy (NCBI): domain Eukaryota; kingdom Viridiplantae; phylum Streptophyta; class Magnoliopsida; order Asparagales; family Amaryllidaceae; genus Allium; species Allium sativum. Next base: position 413,125,097 of record CM060923.1, on the reverse strand, counting down.
CATGTCATTAGAAATTACCCATAACATAACCCAACGCTTTTAAACTCGCATATACGTTCGCAACAACTTAATGAATTAAAAGAAGAGACTTGGCAAAGGCATGACAAAAATGGATATTAAGCCATAAGTTAATCATGGTGGAAAATGAGGCACAAATGTGTTCATTAGCTTGCATGTTACATTCTTAAGCCTCAAAATCATGCATAAACCCAAACTTGGCACATAAACGAATCATTGTGACAGAAGACATGGAATGATGACTAGAAACTCGCATGTATCATCATATAAGGGTTATGACTTCATATGCAAGTTGACATAAAGATTATGAAGGTTCTCATGTTGCATAATGCAACATTTCAACATAAAGGTTGTAGCTTTTAGCTCATAAGATCAAGATAATGACTTCATAAGCTTGCATGACATGATAGCATGTATCATTCTCAATGATCAAACCCAAACTTGCAACATGAACATTTAACTTCATAGTTAATATCTAAGAGTAGGGAAAGGGCTTACATAGCTATGAAGGCCTAAATCGATTAAACTAAAGCTTGTGATGAAGCCTATGCATGCCATCACCCAAAAACCCAAAGATGAACACTCCAAATCAATAAAAACCCCATCTTTATGAACAAAGATCAAAGCTTTAGCCTTGAAATCAACTTGAGAAGCTCTCATACTAACATAGGGACTCTCTAATACTCTCATGATCATGAAACCTCTCATAGAAATGAAGTGGAGGATAGGATAGTTGAGTGGAGGCCATGAGAGTAGGAATTTTGCCATAGTTTAGTTGCATGAATGAATAATTAGGATTTAGGATAGGTTAGGGTCTTATTTATAGATTAGGCAAGTGTTTTAGGCCATAGGATTAAACCTAGATTCAATCCAAGCCATCAAAGCATGTCTTGGGGAAGAAGTCAAGTGTAGGAACCATCTAGGGCCTTTAGATTAAAGATGAACCATGAGAACCATCCAAATGCAAAATCTGCATTTGAGCGAATCGGCCCACGGGTTGATAGCCAAACACCCTGGATTAACCCCTAGTCGACCCAGCGAGCTCGGGTCGACCTCAAAAATCGGCCTGTTCGGTTATTCCCCTCTCCCAATTCGCTGTTTTGAACATTTTTGCATATTTATTTATTAAATTTTCAATTGTATATATATATATATATATCAATATATATATTTCTCCGCGCAACCCATTTCACTTAATTAAGTATACTTTAATTTGGGAATTTTTCGTGAAACTTCGCGAGGCCATATCTTGGTCATACGGACTCCGATTTTCGAAAACTCAGACTCTATTTCGCGTATTTTTCCGAGACGAACGCAATGGCATAGCCCGTTTCACTTGATTCAGAATTTAAAATTAAATTCTGCCTTGATTCTCGTCTTTAATCATGTTATCGAAATACGGGTTGTTACATTCTCCCCACCTTTTAGGATTTCGTCCCCGAAATCTCCAAGTTAGGAAGAACATATCCTACCATCCATCATCCATCTACTCAAAACATCATCCACGAGCAACCATTGTCCTTAGATGATTTCTAATGCTGTATGAATATATGCAAGACATGTGTGTACATGTTCCTTAGCTAATGCTAATGATCAGGCCTGAATAATCTTTCTAATGCAAAATATGTATAGTGCCATGAATCCAACATGTATGCAAATAGTCCTAGTCATATAGATACTATATGCGTGCACAATCATTCATTCATATGCAACAACCGCATGATAATACATTCGATTTCATCCATAAACAAGTATAAATACTCGTGCATATGCAATATGAAATGTGACCGAGTCGAGCTAGTATCTAATGTGTATTCGCGCATCCACGAGCAACCACTTGCAACCACTTGCAACCATATCAATCATAACATGTTTCAAATACATGTTTACATCCATAGGGTTCTACCTAGAATTCCCTGAAATAGGGCCGAGAAGATAAACAAGACAAACTCTTTACGGGGTTTGTAACAGAAAGTAGGACCGAGAGGATGTCCACAAAAGATAACCTACAAGTAAGCTCTACAGAAACAGGGATCAAGGATATACTCCCAAAAAGAGATATCATGCGCGTATCTAGTCTTTGACCATCAAAGTCGTATTTCCTTGGGCTTACTTCCATTATGCCTTGACCACCCTTTAACTTCGCGATTTCGTAGCTTCTTATTTCCTGCTTCCATAACATGAGCTGAAACTCATTTCTTCGTCGCCTCTCGTTCCACTTGCACTTATCCTTTTTCTAGAATACTTGGCGCAAACATGACTGCGTACTCATGATCTCATGCAAGCTTTACAAAATTTACTAGTGAATCTTGGATCTCGTTTATATACTATAAGGCATTCCATGTAGAAGAACTTTCTCTTGAAAGTAAACAGATGTCAATCAGGTTATCATGCGCACTTACTAGGGTGATCTCTATAACCCATGCATAAATGAAGTAAACCATCCGTCTTATTGGCGAACACCACTCGATTGGGCTTCAAATTTCCAATAAAGGCATCAAGGGATTCTAAGTAACTAGTCATGACAGAACCTCAAAAAGGTTACCCGGTACTTCGAGGGCATTACCAAGGCCAGTCAAAAGGTCTAACTACCCTCCTATCAAAATCGAGAGTGGCACCCCCTACTGGATAACCACTTCATCCCTAGAATCCATCCATAGCTTATAAACATAAGCATTATTTCCAAACTCAACACTTGGCATAGACATTCCCAAATCCAAACAAGTCATGTATAAATGGACTGATTCTCCAATAGGACTTTGAGACAAAAAAGGGATTCTCTATTACGTTAGTACTTAAGGTGCAGAGACTCAACTACCGAAGCGGACTTAAATGATGCGGGGATCAAAAAAAAGTCTTGGCGTGATGATAGAAAAGAATAACTAGATCTTCAACAAGGATGTTATCCCCCTACTCAGGTACTCTAGTGAGGGTATACAACGATGATCTTGTCCTTGTCCCACGATACTTAACTATCCGTCCCGTTTCACCATACCAAAGATACTTTCTCGTCATGGGTTTCATTGTTCATCTTTCACCCTCCTTTGAGGACTAAGCCATACCAACAAGTTGCTCATCCTTAAGCTCGTATCCTTTATCCTCTTTCTCACTATCCTTTCTTATAACGCGGCCACTGGTCTCTTGAAAACCACCTCCATCGCATGGAAAGCACTTTCGTAGATAGAAAAGACTAGTCGCAGTTAAAACCACTGTGACTACAGATGGAGGAAAGAAAGGAGAAGAGATTCAATTATGGAAACAAGGATAGTGCTAATGGCCTTTGGGGAATAGCCTTTTTCTTTTAAAAGAAAATTTTCTTGAAAAAATGCTTCTTTGTAAACGATTTTCAAATAGTTTTCAGAAGGTCTTTAAAAACTTTTGCCCAGTCTGGTAACCTTCTGCTCTGATACCACGTGTAACACCCCACCTCCGCTAGGGTCACTCACAAAGGGAATGCACTAGGTTTGGAGGAGTATTATTGGTAAACATGCACAGAAATATTACAAGACAGAACATATATAAAATAGCGGAAGTAAAATCAAACTTTCATAACATTAATAAATAAGGTCTAAAGCCTTTTACATCAGAGTACATCAAAACCTGTCTTGCAATAATAAAGAAGCATAAATACTTTTTCATAAATTATTCCCCAAGAAAAAGCAGTAAAGTAGCCATAGCCAGGAAAAGTCCAAGCCATCCATGATGACCTTCAAGCAGAAGAAGTCTGAACTAAACAGCAGTGTTTCCTCCCTGTAACCTGGGGGGGGGGGGGAAACGGAAGAAAAGTGGCGAAACAAAACGGGTCAGTCAAAAAGACTGAGCAAGCCCTATCTACTATTAGTATAAAAACTAGTAAAGTTAACTGACATGAGAAACTGAGATGAACATAAGCATGATAACAAGATAGATAAGCTAAATCAAAATAACAGGATGAACTACTGAACTCGGATACACTAGGGTGTCGTGATAAACTACGATGTCAAGATAAAACAAGTTATCACATTGTCAGGTTTCTATCAAGTATAATATCCCAAGATATCTATCGCGTATAACGTCCCATGGCATCTATCCTGTATATCCTCTCTGCACCTACCGTACTAGTACCCCAACTGTATTACGTGTTATCCGTGAATGACCCTTACTCAAAAGTCGTGTAATGGTCCATGTCAACCTAATATGCCGCATATTTAGGTTACTCAACTCATATGTTTCTTTCCATGTATAAGTTCAGTCCTTTGCCGCAGGCTGTACGGGCTTTCCCATGTAAACGGTTTATCCTTGAAGTTGTTTTGGACTGCAACCCTTGATCTAGTTGTGTTTCCTTACCATGAACTATCGCGCGTCCACTTAGGATTTATGCCACCTAGGACCGCTAGGGATTATGCTACCTAATGAACGTTTCCGTGTCTCGGTTTGGGTTTTGGCCACCTAGGACCACTAGGGATTACACCACCCGTCAACCGCGCCCTTGATCCCACGTATGTATCGTGAATCGTTTTCCATGTCTAGATGCACATGTTCCCCAATGTGCCATCCGAGTTCCGTGCCAGGGCAAATCAAGAAATACGGAACTCGGTCGGGAGCTTTAAATTATCTGCCGATGCAGATATCAAGGTCTGTTTTTGTACCCGTGGCTATGGTCCCACGTGACCCCTCCCTCAACTACTGAAAGGAAATCCAAGAAAAATCATGTATAAGAACCACTCCACGTCCCCACTATAGCCCACTTTCCTACGGGCCAACCTCACCCATGACTCGATAGCCAGCACATGGTCTGTTGGGGGTTCCCTGCCTTTCCGCAGGTACACGATTGACTAAAGATGGTAGGTAGTCGGCGATGCGCTATCCAGGGCAAAAACAAGAATCGTCGACTCCACGCTAATCCATCCCAGTCTTTAGGTTGCTCGCATAGCAACCAAGGCATACTCTTGGTCCTTCTAACGCAGACCTTAACCTCTCATGGGCCTAGTATAATTACCTGCCAGCCCACAGAGGGATCCCAAGAATATCCTCACGTCCCCGAAGCTTCCACTTCGGCATCCAGTGCGCTGGAGCTTTTATCCAAGTCAGATAACTTGCTCCCCCTCGTATACTAAGCGATGACCTACCGTATCAGGTTACTCATCGTTTTGAGAATTAGTCCTATGTCCTTAGCTAAGAATTATTACTTAGTTACCCTTAACTAAGGTTTACCACTTAGCTTCCTTTCCCGTTATCCTTGATAAACCACGGTTTTCTACCTAATTCTTCTAGCTAGGGTTTGTCTATTGGGTTAAGTGTTATCATTCAAGTCCATGACTTAACCCGCCCACGAATCACGTCAAAGATTGGCTAAGTATTTAAGTTCAAGACTTAGTCCCACAAGTTGGATAAGTGTACCCAGAGGCTCATGACTTAACCTTATCAAGTCAAATTGGTCAAGTACTAGCTTACCTTAATCCTATCGGATTATCTTGCTAGATCGATTAAGCATAGATTATCTGAATCCCATCAAATTATCGAGTCGGGTTGGTTAAGTATAGGTTGGCTTAACCCCATCCTCTAATCGTAATATAATGGTTAAGTATATTCTAAAAAGGTCTTGTGACTTAACCTTATCAGGTCCGCGTATTAGATTGGTTAAGTGTAAGTTAATTAACCCCATCAAATCATCATGTATAATTGGTTAACTATAAGTTGCTTAACCCCATTAAATTATCACGTTAAGTTGGTTAAGTATTGGTTACTTAACCTCATTGAATTACCGAGTTTAAATTGGTTAAGTTTTTAACTTAACCCCATCGAATTACCGTGTTTAGATTAGTTAAGTGTGGATTACTTAACCCCATCTAATTACCGTGTCGGATTAGTTAAGTGTAAATTACTTAACCCCATCCCCTAATCATCTTGTATGGTAAAGTGTCATTAAGAAAACTTACTTAACCTTGCCAAATTATCATGTTGGAATGATTAAGTGTTGGTTAACTTAATCCCCGTCCACTAGTCGTATAAAAATGGTTAAGCGTCATTAGGAAAATCAAATCACTTAACCTACCCAACCTTGTCATGTTTTGTTAAGTATCATTAGCCTAACCAATTTACTTAACCCATTTACCCATGTCATATTTGGTTAAGAGTCATTAATCAAATTAACTTAACCCTATCATGTGGCATTAATTACTTAATGCACCCCAACCTCTCACATTAGACTTTGTTGTGGTTACTAGTTAAGCCGGTCGGTTCCGGGTAGCTTTACACCAAAACTTGGTCTAACCTCGGGTTCAAGCACAACATGACCAACTTCTCACATTGGGTCCTATTGTTTGCAACTACTAGTTAGGCCGGTCGGTTCCGGGTAGTTTTACGTTGCAAACTCAACCCAACCTCGAGTTGGCCACTTTCAAGTTTAGTCTAGTGTCATGTTCATAGTCAAGTTTTCAAGCAATTGGGAAGACCTAACTTAATAGGTAAATTCCCAATGGGTAGACCTAACTTAATAGGTAAATTCCCAAGCTTATGTTTTTATGCATACTTACATGTCGACTTCCATGTTATGATTCAAGTCATGTTTTCAAGTTGTATTTTCATGTTATTAGAAATTACCCATAACATAACCCAACGCTTTTAAACTCGCATATACGTTCGCAACAACTTAATGGATTTAAAGAAGAGACTTGGCAAAGGCATGACAAAAATGGATATTAAGCCACAAGTTAATCATGGTGGCAAATGAGGCACAAATGTGTTCATTAGCTTGCATGTCACATTCTTAAGCCTCAAAATCATGCATAAACCCAAACTTGGCACATAAACGAATCATGGTGACAGAAGACATGGAATGATGACTAGAAACTCGCATGTATCATCATATAAGGGTTATGACTTCATATGCAAGTTGACATAAAGATTATGAAGGTTCTCATGTTGCATAATGCAACATTTCAACATAAAGGTTGTAGCTTTTAGCTCGTAAGATCAAGATAATGACTTCATAAGCTTGCATGACATGATAGCATGTATCATTCTCAATGATCAAACCCAAACTTGCAACATGAACATTTAACTTCATAGTTAATATCTAAGAGTAGGGAAAGGGCTTACATAGCTATGAAGGCCTAAATCGATTAAACTAAAGCTTGTGATGAAGCCCATGCATGCCATCACCCAAAAACCCAAAGATGAACACTCCAAATCAATAAAAACCCCATCTTTATGAACAAAGATCAAAGCTTTAGCCTTGAAATCAACTTGAGAAGCTCTCATACTAACATAGGGACTCTCTAATACTCTCATGATCATGAAACCTCTCATAGAAATGAAGTGGAGGCTAGGATAGTTGAGTGGAGGCCATGAGAGTAGGAATTTTGCCATAGTTTAGTTGCATGAATGAATAATGAGGATTTAGGATAGGTTAGGGTCTTATTTATAGATTAGGCAAGTGTTTTAGGCCATATGATTAAACCTAGATTCAATCCAAGCCATCAAAGCATGTCTTGGGGAAGAAGTCAAGTGTAGGAACCATCTAGGGCCTTTAGATTAAAGATGAACCATGAGAACCATCCAAATGCAAAATCTGCATTTGAGCAAATCGGCCCACGTGTTGACAGCCAAACACCATGGATTAACCCTTAGTCGACCCAGCGAGCTCGGGTCGACCTCAAAAATCGGCCGGTTCGGTTATTCCCCTCTCCCAATTCGCTGTTTTGAACATTTTTGCATATTTATTTATTAAATTTTCAATTATATATATATATATATATCAATATATATATATTTCTCTGCGCAACCCATTTCACTTAATTAAGTATACTTTAATTTGGGAATTTTTCGTGAAACTTCGCGAGGCCATATCTTGGTCATACGGACTCCGATTTTCGAAAACTCAGACTCTATTTCGCGTATTTTTCCGATACGAACGCAATGGCATAGCCCGTTTCACTTGATTCAGAATTTAAAATTAAATTCTGCCTTGATTCTCGTCTTTAATCACGTTATCGAAATACGGGTTGTTACACAATTCCACCTAATAAGCCATCTTCCCAATTCTCTCTATGATAGGGAAGGGTCCTACGAACCTTGGGGCTTGCATCCCAACTGCTCCAAAACAAACCACATTACGCAAAGGAGAAACCTTCACGAAAACCATGTCTCCCACTACGAATTCCAAATCTGTCCTTCAATTGTCAGCATAGGATTTCTGTCTGTCTTGGGCCGCTTTCATCCGTCTTCTCACCAATTCAACTTTCTCGGATGTGTCCCGTATCATATCGGGCCCAAGTATAAGCCTATCCATTGTCTCCCACCAACAAGATGGTGACCTACATGGCCTCCCATACAAAGCTTCAAATGGTGCCATCCCAATGCTGGCTTGATAGCTATTATTATAAGCAAACTCTACAAGAGGAAGGTGGTCTTCCCAAGTACCACCAAAGTCAAGCACACAAAGCCTCAAAAGATCTTCTAGCACTCTATTCACCCTTTCGGTTTGGCCATCCGTCTAAGGGTGATAGGTTGTACTTGGATTCAATTGTGTACCCATCGCTTCTTGCAGACTATTCCAGAACTGGCTAGTGAAAATTGGGTCACGATCGCTAACTATGCTAGAAGGAACTCCATGCAATCGTACTATCTCTCGAAGATAAATAGATGCTAGCCATGATGCGGTCCTCTTGCTCTTCACTGGAATGAAATGAGCACTCTTCGCAAGTCTATCAACTATAACCCATATGCTCGTATTAACTTTCCTTGACCTCGGCAATCCGTCCACAAAATCCATAGAGATACTTTCCCACTTTCACTGCGGGACCTCCAATGGATGCAATGGCCCACCAGGTTTCTTCGACTCGGCTTTCACTTGTTGGCATACCATGCACTTTGAAACATATTCTGCCACATCTTTCTTCATTCCAGCCCAAAAGAAAATGCGTTTCATGTCCCTATACATCTTATCTCCTCCAGGATGTATAGCCATCTTCGAGTGATGTGCCTCTTCGAGAACTGTAACACCCCGCATTTTTTATGATTTAAATAAATCAGAAATTCAAATATATATATATATATATATATATATATATTCCGAGACGGTATAATATAATGGTGATAGGCGAAACAAGTTAACTAAGAACAATGGAAAATAAAAGATACTCAAGTAAATATTCAGACACTAGTTAAACGGATTTCACCATTACGTTCGTCTCGGAATTCTGCCCGAAAACGAGTCCGAATTTTCGTAAATCGGACTCCGTATGGAGAAGTTATGACCGTATGAAGTTTCATAAATTTTAAAACAGTCTAAAATCAAAACAGATTCGAGATTCAAGCCCAGATTGGGAAGGCGGGAAAAATTCCCGCCAACCCAGCAAGACGACAGGGGGGTCGACCCGGGTGTCGACCCACCATGGTCGGGTCGACACCGGGGTCGACATGGGTGTCGACCCCCCAAGCAGGGTCGACACTATTGTCGACCCAGGGGTCGACCCTACCCACGTTTTCCAGAATTTCTTCTGGAGCATTCTAATGCTGATTGGCTGGTTTCTTGGACGAGGATCATGACTCTGCGGCTATAAATACACCCCTAGACCCATTGAAATGATCACCCTATTTCACGGCGAAGCCATGCCGGTTTCTAGACTTACCTCCCTCTCCTCCAAATGGATTTTAGGCCTACTTCTTCACTCTTGTCTCCACAAAAGCTCTCATCTTGTAACTAAGGAGGTTTAGGCCAAGAAAGGTGATGACTTTGGATGAAGAGCTTGGAGCCAAGGGGACTACGCAAGGGAAAAGGGAGGACCTCAGATTCAAATAGCACAAGGAGGTTGAAAGATCAATTCTTGGCATGAAATCAACATAAAGCGAGATCTAATCGTTGCATAGATGGCATCAACCTATGTGAGTGGTGTTATAACAACCTTTTGTGTAAAATGCTATGATCGTTCAAACATATGAATCATGGATTGGAATTAGCATGAACATATAGCAAGTTAAAATAGAATTTGTGTAACGCTTGAGGACCTAATGCTTACCTATCATGAACCTAGTAACGTTCATGTTGACTTTTAGGTAGAAAGCCATGAGCTTTACGTGGTGATTTTGCATAATGCAACCTATAACACTTCATGAACCTTATGATAACTTGCCTATGATGCTAAAACTTAATGCTAGTTACATGTATGATTCACTTTTGCCATGCTATCCCCCTATGTTGCTAAGTTGGTGTCATACATGTTTAGAAACAAATCACCACATATGCAAGTTGTGTAGGATACCCTTAGCCTCACCATGTTTAACTTGTGACTACTTTGCCATTTTACACCCACTTTGTCATGTTTATATGTTCCCTCTTGATCTATTCGTGTTGATGCAAATATACTTGCGATGGGGAAAACGTTATGGGTAGTTAGGCAAAGTTTAAATGACATGAGACATGATTTGACAACATAGCACGAAAGTTGGCATATGATTATGCTTGAAAAACAAGATTATGGACATGACACTAGATCAAACATGAAAGTGGCCAACTCGAGGTTGGGTTGAGTTTGTAACATAAATCTACCCGGACCCGCCCGGACCCGCCCGGCTTAACTAGTGGCTACAAACAATAGGACCCAATGTGGGTAGTTGGTCATGTAGCACCTAAAACCCGAGGTTAGACTAGGTTGTGGTATAAATCTACCCGGACCCGCCCGTCTTAACTAGTAGCCACAACAAAGTCTAATGTGAGAGGTTGAGGTGCATTAATCTAATTAATGCCACATGAAAAGTTTTAGTAATTTTGATTAATGACACTTAACCGATATGACACAAATGGGAAGGTTAAGTTAAATCGGACTTGGTTCCTTAATGACACTTAACCATATAAGACAATTAAGGGATGGGGTTAGGTAACCTACACTTTGGTGATCTAAACACGGTAATTAGATGGGGTTAAGTAATCCATACTTAACTAATCTAACACGGTAAATTCAATGGGGTTAAGTGATTTACACTTAACTAATCCGACTTGGTAATTAGATGGGGTTAAGTAACCTTCACTTAACTAATCTAAACACGGTAATTCGATGAGGTTAAGTTAAACACTTAACCAATCTAAACTTGGTAATTCAATGAGGTTAAGTAACCAATACTTAACCAAATTAACATGATAATTTAATGGGGTTAAGTAACTTATACTTAATCAATTATACAGGATGATTCGATAAGTCTAAGTCGCGAACCGTTTGAATATACTTAACCAATCTAAAAATAGAAATTGGATAGGGTTAAGGTCTTGAAATTGAATACTTAGCCGCCCTTGGCATGATTCGTGGATGGGTTAAGTCTAGAACTTGGGCAACACTTAACCCATTAGACCGAAACCCTAGTTAGAGGGACTAAGTAGGAAAAACGTAGTTAACAAGGGCAACGGGAAAGGAAGCTAAGTGGTAAACCTTAGTCAGAGATAACTAAGTCAAAAATTCTTAAGCCAAGGACGTGGGACCAGTTCATATATAGATGTGTAACCTGATATGGTAGATCATCGCTTAGTATACGAGGGGGAGCGAATTATCTGACTTAGATAAAGGCTCCAACGAACTAGGTGACGAAGCAGTAGCTTCGGGGGACGTGAGGGTACTCTTGGTATACCTCTGTGAGGTGGCGGATGGTCCATGAAACCTGGCCTCACAGAGGTTAAGGTCTGCGGTAGAAGAGCCAAGAGTATGCCTTGGTTGCTATGCGAGCAACCTAAAGACTGGGATGGATTAGCGTGGAGTCATCGATTCTTGTTTCTGCCCCAGATAGCGCGTCGTGGACTACCTACCATCTTGAGTCAATCGTGTACGAACGGAAAGGCAGAGAACTCCCAATAGACCATGCGCTTGCTATCGAGTCATGGTTGAGGTTGGCCAATAGGAAAGTGGGGCATAGTTGAGGCCGTGAGTACAGTTCTCATACATGATCTTTCTTGGATTTCCTTTCAGTAGTTGAGGGAGGGGTCCCGTGGGATCATAGCCACGGTTACAAAAACAGACCTTGACATCTGCATCGGTAGACAATCTAAAGCTCCCGACCGAGTCCCGTATTTCTTGTTTTGCCCGGTCATGGGACTCGGGTGGCACATTGAGACACATGTGCGACTAGACATGGAAAAACGATTCATGATGTATACGTGGGAGAAAAGGGGCGTTGTCGGTGGGTAGCATAATCCCTAGTGGCCCTAGGTGGCTGGGACCTAGACCGAGTTGCGAGAACGTTTAATAAGTTGCATAATCCCTAGTGGTCCTAGGTGGCACGAATTCCAACCGAACATTTGAAAATTTAGAGCTAGAACAAAGGTAGTAGTCCGAACGAGTTTTCTAGGATGATGGAACTACGGTAAGGTAGTACGAAAAACAGGTTTAGGGCCTGTAGAAATTACGGTTAGGGATTGTACACATACATGAAAGGACTGTACGAGTTGGGTTATTATGCTAGTGAGTGGGTGGGAATGACACGGGTTGGGTCAAAAAGACCAAATTGGTAAATAACCTAACGGGACCAGAAACCGTAACTGAACGGTACATGTAGAGTATACAGGAGTTTATTATAACTACACTCACACAGAACTTATGTTCTGACCCCCCTCCTCAAAACATGAGCAGGTTAGGTACAAGTCAGAGATGATAGAGCTTAAATACTGACATAGCTGTATTATGAATGAGGTATAGTTACGTTCGAAAAAAACTATATTTAATTACTTCTGCTGCAATTTGCTTTATCAAGTTCTGACATGTTTTCTTTCTCTGTCTTCTCTGCAGGATACCAGGACATTCAGCTCGGGGTTCGATGGACCGGATTTTGAGAAAATTCGGTCTGTCGAAACCCGGGTTGTTACATCTGGTATCAGAGCCTAGGTTTAGCTTTCCTTGAATTTTTTTTAAGACAGAGTAATTATATAGATATTAGGTGTATATAAAAATATAAGTCTAGTGGAGTTGTTGAGGACCAAACTTAGGTAGAAATAGAACTTTTACCCCGTACATGGAAAAATGGAGTCAAAGAGAATTTTTGAACCAATAAGTGAAACTGTGACGTGTACACAAAGATGGATATTCTGGAGATTTCGTGTTCCATATAAGTGTATATTTCAAGGAAGTGGAACCGACGAGAACAGTGTGCGTGTCAGGTGTAAACCGGTAACATAGCACGAGAGGTGGAGGCGGACTATCGCAAAGTAGACAAGAATTGCCGAGAAGAGAAGAAAATAAAAAATCAGAAAAAAATATCCAGCGTTAGTTGACACAGGGGTCGACCCCCCTGGGTGGGTCGACACCCGTGTCGACCCCCCCTGCGCTAGCAGAAAAAAATAATAGGGCTGAAGGCCGTAGCCTTCAGCCAAACAGCACGCCCCCCCCCCCTCTCTTTTTCTTCCAGCAAGCTCCTCACCCCTTTTCTCCACTTCCACCACCTCTTTCTCCTCCAATTCTCAACTATTCTCCAAAAAATTGGTCTTAATTGAAAGCTAGCGGCATTCTCTACCCGGATCTACCCATCTCCCCTTCCAATTTGGCCCCAAATCGCCATGGCGAACGTTTATGAGATTTACCCCCAATTGTCACCACAAGAAATAGAGTGGTGCAATGAAGACGAAGAGATAGTCAGGAAGTATATCGAGACCGCGGGGTTGAAGTTATTGTTGGGGCGTCCAGTAAAGTTTGCCGATTTCGTTGCGACATCCGTGGAAGGTTTGTTTGTGGAAGCGGGCTTGTCTACTATTCTGGATGTGAACACCGCCGAGCGGAGAGGCTACAAGCGGTTGGTAAGGCTTTTTGACGCTAATTTACAAATTGGCAATGATGAAGAGGGGCTAGTAACTTTTACTTCTATGGTTAAGGGAACCCCTATATTTTTCAATGAGGTTCAGTTTGGGGAAATGTTGAATATTATGGGTACGTTGATGGATACACCTGTTATAGAGATGAATGACATGCTTGTGTCACGCGGAATTTTTAAAGATGAATTTGTAAGGAATTGGGATAGTGAACACTTGCGCCCGATAGCTAGGTTAGTTATTAGGATTTTACAATACAATCTTGGGGGACAGAGTGCGGGTTTTGATAAAGTTGCGACAATGGTAAAGCGTGCGACATATGCTATCTTTGGGGGTTTACACATGAATTGGGCATGCATTATTTTACAAAATTACAGCCTTACTAAAGAAGGAAGACAGGCGAATATCCGTTATGGGAATTTATGGACCACAGTCTTTGCACGGAGCGGCGTTAACCTGCAGATAGAAAGGTGTATCACATCTCCTTCTCATCCCTCCCATGTTTTTTATTTGACCGCATTATCAAGAATGGGTATCTCCCTACACGATTTATTTGAGCCATTACCCATGGAAGCCATGGAGCATGATTTGTTTGGGGAGGAAGGGGAAGAGGAAGGTGAGCCTCACGAGGCGCATGATTCTCAGCATGAGCAGACCGAGGAGCCCCAGTATGCACAGCCCGAGGGATTCAGTCCAGCACCGACAGAGCCGACTTGGGGAGCTGCTTGGACAACCCCAGCTCCGGATTGGGGGACTCCCCAGGCTACAGGTTGGGGGACTTCCCAGGCTACAGGTTGGGGGACTTCTGAAACTTCTGCATGGGATCCCTAGGAGTCCTAAGACACAGACTGGAGGACTGAGTTGAGGGTCGTCTCTGACCGACAGGCCCGCTTGGTTAGGGATTAGCAGGACATCCTCAAGGACCAGCAGGAGATGTTCCAGACCCAGGTTGAGTTTGGACAGACTCAACAGCAGATGTTGCAGGAGATGAGCACTTCGTATGACCAGCTGGGATCAGGGTTACAGGACCTTCAGTTAGAGATTAGTTCGGGAATGCATGACCTGCAGCAGGAGATGAGGCAAGGTAACCAACAGCAGGGGGAGAAGCTTGATAGCTTGGAGAGTCTCATCCGTAGTTTCTTCCACTAGGTTTGACTTAGGATATGGTACCCGTAAAGTAGCATTTTGTTTCCACGATGTCTAGTTGTTTCCTTGTTTGTCTGGTTGTAACAATGTACTGAAACTTTATCTAGAAGTAATGCTCAAATTTATGTTCTGAAAATTGTCGTGATTATTATTATTATGCCATAATAAGAATCGCAAAGAATAGACAAAGAAAATACGATAAACGGGAAAAATATAGGTTTTTCCGTTATATGATATTTAGAAAAATTATATTTTTCTAAATTTAAAAATGGATGATAGGTTCTGGAAGCGACAATTGGCTGAACTGCACTCTTATTTTATAAGGGTATGGGAAAAATTTGGTTGAAAAACGTTTTCAAAATTTCTGCATTCATTTAGAATTGCAAGTATATTTAGGGTGCGGGCATCATACTTTGAAAAAAAAAATTCAGAAAAAAATTGCATCCATCTAGGGGGTAACAAAAGTTAGGCATACATATTTTACTACAATGTACTTCACTTTGCACATGCGCACATGGTTGCAACGGTTGGTTGAACTCTTTTTAGATGGTTATGGAGGGTTACTAATCCTACTCTTGTTGAATTTCGGGGACGAAATTCTTTAAGGGTGGTAGAATGTAACACCCCGCATTTTTATGATTTAAATAAATAAGAAATTCAAATATATATATATATATATTCCGAGACGGTATAATATAATGGTGATACGCGAAACAAGTTAACTAAGAACAATGGAAAATAAAAGATACTCAAGTAAATATTTAGACACTAGTTAAACGGATTTCAGCATTACGTTCGTCTCGGAATTCTGCCCGAAAACGAGTCCGAATTTTCTTAAATCGGACTCCGTATGCAGAAGTTATGACCGTACGAAGTTTCTGAAATTTTAAAACAGTCTAAAATCAAAACAGATTCGAGATTCAAGCCCAGATAGGGAAGGCGGGAAAAATTCCTGCCAACAGAGCAAGACGACAGGGGGGTCGACCCAGGTGTCGAACCACCCTGGTCGGGTCGACACCAGGGTCGATATGGGTGTCGACACCCTAAACAGGGTCGACACTAGTGTCGACCCAGGGGTCGACCCTACCCACGTTTTCCAGAGTTTCTTCTGCAGCGTTCTAATGCTGATTGGCTGGTTTCTTGGACGAGGATCACGACTCTGTGGCTATAAATTCACCTCTAGACCCCTTGAAATGATCACCATACTTCACGGCAAAGCCATGCCGGTTTCTAGACTTTCCTCCCTCTCCTCCAAATGGATTTTAGGCATACTTCTTCACTCTTGTCTCCACAAAAGCTCTCTTCTTGTAACTAAGGAGGTTTAGGCCAAGAAAGGTGACGACTTTGGATGAAGAGCTTGGAGCCAAGGGGACTACGCAAGGTAAAACAGAGGAGCTCGGATTCAAATAGCACAAGGAGGTTGAAAGATCAATTCTTGGCATGAAATCAACATAAAGCGAGATCTAATCGTTGCATAGAAGGGATCAACCTATGTGAGTGGTGTTATAACAACCTTTTGTGTAAAATGCTATGGTCGTTCAAACATATGAATCATGGATTGGAATTAGCATGAACATATAGCAAGTTAAAATAGGATTTGTGTAACGCTTGAGGACCTAATGCTTACCTATCATGAACCTAGTAATATTCATGTTGACTTTTAGGTAGAAAGCCATGAGCTTTATGTGGCGATTTTGCACAATGCAACCTATAACACTTCATGAACCTTATGATAACTTGCCTATGATGCTAAAACTTAATGCTAGTTACATGTATGATTCACTTTTGCCATGCTATCCCCCTATGTTGCTAAGTTGGTGTCATACATGTTTAGAAACAAATCACCACATATGCAAGTTGTGTAGGATACCCTTAGCCTCACCATGTTTAACTTGTGAATACTTTGCCATTTTACGCCCACTTTGTCATGTTTATATGTTCCCTCTTGATCTATTCGTGTTGATGCAAATATACGTGCGATGGGGAAAACGTTATGGGTAGTTAAGCAAAGTTTAAATGACATGAAACATGATTTGACAACATGGAACGAAAGTTGGCATATGATTATGCTTGAAAAACATGATTATGGACATGACACTAGACCAAACATGAAAGTGGCCAACCCGAGGTTGGGTTGAGTTTGTAGCAGAAATCTACCCGGACCCGCTCGGCTTAACTAGTGGCTACAAACAATAGGACCCAATGTGGGTAGTTGGTCATGTAGTACCTAAAACCCGAGGTTAGACTAGGTTGTGGTGTAAATCTACCCGGACCCGCCCGGCTTAACTAGTAGCCACAACAAAGTCTAATGTGAGAGGTTGAGGTTCATTAATCTAATTAATGCCACATGAAAAGGTTAAGTAATTTTGATTAATGACTCTTAACCGATATGACACGAATGGGAAGGTTAAGTTAAACCGGACTTGGTTCCTTAATGACACTTAACCATATAAGACAATTAGGGGATGGGGTTAGGTAACCTATACTTGGCTGATCTAAACACGTAATTAGATGGGGTTAAGTAATCCATACTTAACTAATCTAACACGGTAAATTCAATGGGGTTAAGCGATTTACACTTAACTAATCCGACTTGGTAATTAGATGGGGTTAAGTAACCTTCACTTAACTAATCTAAACACGGTAATTCGATGAGGTTAAGTTAAACACTTAACCAATCTAAACTTGGTAATTCAATGTGGTTAAGTAACCAATACTTAACCAACTTAACATGATAATTTAATGGGGTTAAGTAACTTATACTTAATCAATTATACACGATGATTGGATAAGGCTATGTCGCGAACCGTTTGAATATACTCAACCAATCTAAAAATAGAAATTGGATAGGGTTAAGGACTTGAACTTGAATACTTAGCCGCCCTTGGCATGATTCGTGGATGGGTTAAGTCTAAAACTTGGGCAACACTTAACCCATTAGACCGAAACCCTAGTTAGAGGGACTAAGTAGGAAAAACGTAGTTAACAAGGGCAACGGGAAAGGAAGCTAAAGGGTAAACCTTAGTCAGAGATAACTAAGTCAAAAATTCTTAAGCCAAGGACGTGGGACCAGTTCATATATAGATGTGTGACCTGATACGGTAGATCATCGCTTAGTATACAAGGGGGAGCGAATTATCTGACTTAGATAAAGGCTCCAATGAACTAGGTGACGAAGCGGTAGCTTCGGGGGGCGTGAGGGTACTCTTGGTATCCCTCTGTGAGGTGGCGGATGGTCCATGAAACCTGGCCTCACAGAGGTTAAGGTCTGCGGTAGAAGAGCCAAGAGTATGCCTTGGTTGCTATGCGAGCAACCTAAAGACTGGGATGGATTAGCGTAGAGTCGTCGATTCTTGTTTCTGCCCCGGATAGCGCATCGTTGACTACCTACCATCTTGAGTCAATCGTGTACGAACGAAAAGGCAGAGAACTCCCAACAGACCATGTGCTTGCTATCAAGTCATGGGTGATGTTGGCCAATAGGAATGTGGGGCATAGTTGAGGCCGTGAGTACAGTTCTCATAGATGATCATTCTTGGATTGCCTTTCAGTAGTTGAGGGAGGGGTCCCGTGGGACCATAGCCACGGTTACAAAAACAGACCTTAACATCTGCATCGGCAGACAATCTAAAGCTCCCTACCGAGTCCCGTATTTCTTGTTTTGCCCGGTCTCGGGACTCGGGTGGCACATTGAGACACATGTGCGACTAGACATGGAAAAACGATTCACGATATATACGTGGGAGAAAAGGGGCGTTGTCGGTGGGTAGCATAATCCTTAGTAGCCCTAGGTGGCCTGGACATAGACCGAGTTGCAAGAACGTTTAGTAAGTTGCATAATCCCTAGTGGTCCTAGGTGGCACGAATTCCAACCGAACATTCGAAAATTTAGAGCTAGAACAAAGGAAGTAGTCCGAATGAGTTTTCTAGGATGATGGAACTACGGTAAGGTAGTACGGAAAACAGGTTTAGGGCCCGTAGTAATTACGGTAAGGGATTGTACACATACATGAAAGGACTGTACGAGTTGGGTTATTATGCTAGTGAGTGGGTGGGAATGACACGGGTTGGGTCAAAAAGACCAAATTGGTAAATAACCTAACGGGACCAGAAACCGTAACTGAATGGTACATGTAGAGTATACAGGAGTTTATTATAACTACACTCACACAGAACTTATGTTCTGACCCCCCTCCTCAAAACATGTGCAGGTTAGGTACAAGACAGAGATGATATAGCTTTAATACTGACATAGCAGTATTATGAATGAGGTATAGTTACGTTCGAAAAAAATCTATATTTAATTACTTCTGCTGCAAGTTGCTTTATCAAGTTTTGACATGTTTTCTTTCTCTGTCTTCTCTGCAGGATACCAGGATATTCAGCTCGGGGTTCGATGGACTGGAATTTGAGAAAATTCTGTCTGTCGAAACCCGGGTTGTTACAAGAACTTTATGCACCAAGTCTCCCACTTTTGGAACGCATAGCCTTCCACCACACCTTAGCCAACCATTGTCATCAATAGTATATCTAGCCGGGTGACTAGACGTCTCACCATGAATCAACTTGTCCATGATCTCGACTATCTGCGGGTCTTCCTTCTGCGAAGTCCCTACTTGATCAAGAAGTGTGGGTCTAAGCTCAAGGGATGCTAACGAACCCGTCATCGACTCAACCGCCGTCGTGAAATCAAAGGTTGCCAAGAACTCTAGGTTCTTCATCTCAATAAACAAGGGACTCAAAGTCAACCTTCTTCTGCTTAGTACATCTGCCACAACATTACCCTTGCCAGGGGTATAAGCTATCTCAAAGTCATATGATGCCAAGAATTCCTTCCACCTTTGCTGCCTTAGATTCAGATCTTTCTACGAGAAGAGGTACTTGAGTGACTTGTGATTAGTATATAACTCAAACCTTTCGCCTAGAAGATAGTGGCGCCAGGATTTGAGTGCAAAGACAATCGCCGCCAACTCCAATTCATGAGTGGGATAGTTCTTCTCATGAACTTTAAGTTGCCTACCCCCATAACATATCACTCTTCCCTCTTGCATCAGAACAACACCTAACCCCGTGCCACACGCATCGGTGTACACGGTAAACATCTTACCGCCATCGGGTAATGCCAAAACTGGGGCTGTGGTAAGGGCCCTCTTGAGCCTTTGAAAAGCAAGCTCACACTCTAAGTCCCATGCAAAGTCTAAGTTCTTCTTCGTCAACTTAGTAAGAGGTGCTGAAATCTTAGCGAAGTCCCTGATGAACTTCTTATAGTAGCCCGACAGACCGAGAAAGCTTCTTACTTCGATTGCATTCTAGGAGTCTTCCAGTCTTGAACCGCAACCACTTTCGCGGGATCCACCGCTATGCCTTGCTAAGAAACTATATGTCCAAGAAACCGAACTTCCTTTCTCCGAAAATGGCATTTGGAGAACTTGGCTTTCAACTGATGAGCTCTTAGCGTATCCATCACTTCCTTGAGATGTCCATCATGTTCTTCCTCATCCTTTGAGAAGATCGGAATATCATCCACGAAGACAACAACAAACTTGTTAAGGAACTCCCTGAACACCCTACTCATCAAATCTACGAAGTAGGCGGGTGCATTAGTCAAACCGAATGGCATGACAAGCCAATCAAAAAATTCGTATGGAGTCCTAAATGCAGTTTTATCAATACTATACTCAGCCACTCTAAGCTGATGGAATCCGGTGGCTAGATCGAGCTGAGAGAAAATAGAAGCACCAACAAGCTGGTCAAAGAGGTCATCAATCCTCGGTAACGGGTGCCTATTCTTCTTTGTCAGCTTGTTCAACTCTTGATAATCAACACATAGATGAAGCGAACCATCTGCCTTAGTAGCGAATACCACAGGAGCACCCCATTCAGAAATACTTCGCCTAATAAAATTTTTCTCAAGCAGCTCCTTCATTTGCTTACTGAGCTCTCTCCTTTCTCGTGGGGCCATGTGCCTAACGGGTAATGATACTGGCTTGGCATTATCAACAAGATAAATGTAGAAATCTATCTCTCGTTTAGGTGGTAACCCCTTAACCTCTTCAAAGACATCAGGATATTCTCGAACCACCCTTACAGATTGCAGATCATTGATGGACGAGTCAAGAGATTCAAGATAACATAACATGTCGGGATCCAGCGGGTTGCAAGAAAACTCTAGGGTATTACCGAGGCGAGTCATGAGCCTCACCACCCTATGCTCACAATCGAGAATGGCTCCATAACTGGACAACCAATCCATGCCAAAAATCAACCCGTATCCCGTGAACCCGAGAACATAAGTATTACACGTGAATTCTACTGTCAAGATAGAAATCTTCAAATCCACACAAATCATAGATAGATGGGCGGAACACCCAATTGGATTTGAAACACTAACGGGATCCTCAACAAGACTAGTACTTAGGTGCAAACTTTCAACAATGTCAGAAGAAATAAAGGTATGCGATGCGCCAGAATCAAATAAAGTGCGAACAGGAAAGTCAGAAATATAAACAAGACTTTCTACAGAAATACTGCCTCGATCCTGAACTGGAGCAGTGTTGAGAGCATGCACTTGCCCTCCAGAAGGTCCTGCACGTTGAGTCTGCCCTTGCTTCTTGGGGCAATCCTTGCTAAAGTGTCCAGTCTCTCCACAATGAAAGCATTCGCCCAACTTCCTCTTCTTCTTCCTACAATCTTTAGCTATGTGCCCAACAATCCCACAGAAGTTGCATTTTCTTGGGTCCTTTGCCTTCGCCTTGTTGCCCTTGTTGTTCTTGTTGTTCTTGTTGTTTTGATTGCTCTGCTTCCCTCCCCACTTGGAGTCCGTCTTCTTGGTTTGAGTCTCAATAGGCTTGACTTCTTTCTTCTTATCATCTCCCTGAAGCAATGCCATGTCCACTAGGCTTTCAAAAGTGGCCCCCATAGGTATATGACATGGCTAAACCTTGTAATGGCTCATTCAACACTCGTGCAAAGCGTAGAGCCTTCTTCTGGGGAGTATTAATCATGTCCAAACCGAATCGAGCAAGCTAGTTAAACTTATTTACATACTCCCTTAGTGTCATGTCCCCTTGCTTCAAAGATATAAATTTCTCCAATTGCAGATTCGCCTCAGCAGATGATAGAAACTTAAGCCCAAACCTCGTCCTAAAGTCGGCCCAAGTCTCTATAGGCCTAGTAGCATTGGTGACCTCCCGCCAATAAGCACCTTCCTCTTTCAATAGCCATGCTGCCAACAGAACTTTTCTATGGTCTTCCACATCAAAGATGGCGAAGAGATCTTCGGTTTCTTTCAACCAATTTCGCGCCTCAACAAAATTCTTCGTCCCGGTAAAATTCTTGCCACCCAATGCCTTAAAGTCTTTGCAAACTTTTGCGAAATCTGCTTGTGGGTGCTGAGGAGGAGGAGGAGGAACCTCAGTTAGGGTAGGAGTGGTTGCTGGGCCCACATCGTTGGCCCTAGCTTCCAAGTACCTCCGGAACCATCCGGGAATGGTCACTCCCTCAGGAAGGTTAAGATCGGCCATGCTGAAAAAGGAAAAGATAGATTTAGAACGAGGAAACGAAGGATAGTGTTAATGGCTTTTGGGGAATAGACCTTTAAAATAAACTAGACTTTTCTTGGAAAATACTTAATTGATTTTGAAAATAGTTTTTCAAAAAGGGTTTTAAAACTTTTGTCCGGTCTAGTAAAATCTTATGCTCTGATACCAAATGTAACACCCCACCTCCGCCAATGCCACTCTTGCCAGCACACTAGCTTTGGAGGGGCGTTAAACAAGGTAAACATGCATGCAAATGTCACAAGACAGAATATATAAGTAAAAACAGAGTAAATAAAACAGCGGGTAAAAACTAACATTTCAAAACCACAGTCTAGTTACATCAAAGTACTTGGTCGTTATTTTCCACAAAACGAAGTCTAGAAACATAAACTGAAAACTGGAAAGAAAATCATAAA
This sequence comes from Allium sativum, assembly GCA_030737875.1. Taxonomy (NCBI): domain Eukaryota; kingdom Viridiplantae; phylum Streptophyta; class Magnoliopsida; order Asparagales; family Amaryllidaceae; genus Allium; species Allium sativum. Next base: position 413,102,211 of record CM060923.1, on the reverse strand, counting down.
GTAACTATCCCCAAGGTAGCATATAGCCATAGCAAGCTCAAGTCCAAACCGTACATGAGCTATACAGAAAAGCAGCTAAAGATCCAAGCTAGGTGCTAGTGTTCCCACCCTGTAAACCTGGGGTGGTGGGGGGGGGGGGGGGGGGAACGAAAGAAAAGAGGCGAAAGAAAATGGGACAGTCAAAAGACTGGTAAGTCCTATCTACTATTAGTATAAAAACTAATAAAGTTAACTGGACATGTAAAGCAAAGATGAAACATGGGGTGATAACTGGCATGGTGAAAAGTTAACAAGATAGATCAAGTGTGGCATCGCATATATAAGGTTAAGTTTTCTGCACCAAGTGTACTAGCATTCCAACCCATGTCAAGTATAAACAAGAAATGGTCCCTTGGCCCAAAGCTGGCTCAATATCATGAGGTGACCTAAATCAAGGTCCAACTACACGGTCTAGTTGATCGGCTCCCTAAAAACCTAACTCGTCAAGTGTCGGTGTCATACGGCCCAATCACGAAGTGTAGTCAAACTGTGCTAGGTCCACCCTAGGGTGTATCAAGCCCTAGGGTGCCAACCACGGACACAAATCAAGCACGCACAGTCTAAACCTACAGGTGCCCGTGTCTACTTTTTAAACTCCGGACTATATGCACGACCATAGTCCGCCTGAACCTACACCGGCGCACCTACTCAACCGTCGTTTTGGTCGCTTACATGCCAACCGAGTAATCGTGCCCCACCCTAGCATAGTCCCTAGGGTATCATGATACAACCAAGAGGGTTACTAGTGAAAAGGACCTCGTAACTAGGGTTTCCTAACAGGTTAAATGTGGTTAACCCGATCCAATCAAGCATCAAGATGGTTAAGTGTACCCAAGGTTCATGAATTAACCCTATCAACCCATCGTGTTGATGTTGGTTGTGTTACGTGGTCCATGACTTAACCCTATCATGTGGCATTAATTAATTTAATGCACCTTAACCTCTCACATTAGTCCTTGTTGTGGTTACTAGTTAAGCCGGGTAGGTCCGGGTAGCTTTACACCACAACCTAGTCTAACCTCGGGTTTAAGCACAACATGACCAACTACTCACATTGGGTCCTATTGTTTGTAGCCACTAGTTAAGCCGGTCGGTTCCGGGTAGATTTATGCTACAAACTCAAACCAACCTCGAGTTGGCCACACTCATATTTTCTAAGTGTCATGTCCATCATTATGTTTCCAAACATAATCAAAAGTCAATGTTCATGTCGTATTTTAAAACCATGTTTTCATGTCATTAATATTACCCAAACCCAACGCATTCCCGTCGCATGTACGTTTCGCATAACATAACATAGATCAAAAGAGGGAACTTGGCAAAAGCATGACAAAAAGGGCATAAGGTAATAAGGTTGGCCACAAGTTAAACATGGTGGCATATGAGGCATATATATGTCCATTTAAACTTGCATGTTACATTATAAGCCTCAAAACATGCATGATATCAATTTTAGCAAAATAGATGAAACATGGTCATAAATGACATAGGATGATAGCAAGTGATTCGCATATAACATCATATGCAAGATGACATAAGGTTTATGAGAGATCATAAACTTGCATATTACATTATAAGCCTCAAAACATGCATGATATCAAACTTTAGCAAATAGGTGAAACATGATCATAAATGACATAGGATGATAACTAGTGATTCGCATATAACATCATATGCAAGGTAACATAAGGTTTATGAGAGTTTCTATGTTGCTTTATGCAACATTTCCAATCAAAGCTCATAGCTTTCTATGCATAAGGTCATGGTGATAGCTTTACAAACATGCATAGAATAAATCTATGCATAAAATGATAGAATCAAAGCACATATCATACTTAGGCCCAAACTCAAACTTGCAACATGTCATATTTAACTTCATAGTTAGAATATAAGAGTAGTATAGGGCTTACAATGCTTATGAAGACTTATAAAATAAAACAAGGTTGAGACGAAGCCACAAGCAACTCTAAACACTCCCAAATAATAAGCTCTAATGAAAACCCTTCAGAAACAAGCCAAATATCCTTGCTTTGATGAAGAAAGATTGAACTTTGGCCTTGAATCAAGTTTAGAAACTCTCAAACAAGCTTAGTAACTCTCATATGAATGAAGGTGGAGACGAGGCCATGATTTAACATTTTGGCATAGTTTAGTTGTAGGATTGATTTATGATGATTTAGGCTAGGTATTAGGGTCTTTTTATAGATGATTAGTTTAGTTTAGACCATAGGATTAACCCTAATTCAGATCTGGGCCATCAATTCACGTCACTAGCCTCCAAACATGTCTTGAGAAACAAGTCAGATGCACCCAGGCCAGACTGGCCGACCACCCAAGTCGACAGGGGTGTCCACTGGGCAGTCGACACAGCCTGGGGTGTGTCGACTCCCAAGTCAACTCCCCAGTCGACTTGTGTAAGAACCCGTTACTTCCCCGTAAAGGAAAGAGCGGATACTTTGAGAACAACACACAAATGAACGCAGACGGAAGAACATTTCAATTGTTATTACAACAATTCCATCAGATACAAGAATATGCAAAGTATAAATGAATAAATTACATTCGATAAATATCAGAGATTACAATAAATTACATAGCAGCGGAAAATAATACAAAAGCACAACTAGAAATAATGCACGGATACAGAGCTTTCCGAGCATCGTTCCAGCTGTAAATCAGGATCTTGTGAATATAAATCTGCAAAACCAAAACTACTAGCTTCCCGTGTCGAAAATAAGGGCACCCAGAGTTTAGGTTAAAACAATAAACTCCAGGTCAGTCATGTGACTGGTGTGAGAACTAAAACAGTTATTTTAAAACTTTACTTTAAAGGAGAGTAATTCAAGGGACCACGCCGTATAACACGGAACGGGTTTCCTCCCAAGAATACCAGTGCATAGAATAAACAACGCAAGGCTTTTTCGAAAAATCAAGCTATTATAAGACCCAGGTCCCATCACACAATGCAACGCAAGCCGGAGGATAGGGTTTTCGCTTATAATAGCCAAACATGCTTGGTATGTTTAAAACAAATCATTTGATACTATAATAAGTGTATAGTGTCAAAACAGTTTCAATCATAAATATAAATCATAGATGGCATAGCATCCCATGCTACTTTGTCGCCATACTAGTTCTACAATTAAAACCGCAATACACGTATTGGAAATTGGATTTCCGTCATGAGTCGAGGCAAGGGGCAAGATCATCTCCACGCTCGAGACACTCTAGCAAATGCCTCAGGGCTACGCACTCTGGGCAACCCTGGATGCGGCTGGGCCGGTCCTCACTTACGTTAGAGGATTAGTTATGCCTGAACACACGTTTCCCGGTCCTTACAGACCTATAATCGAGGCGCCTCATTCCAACAACCACAAAGGTGAAAAGTATATAAATGTCAGGGCTGGTAAGTCACTAACACCACCAAAGCTAGAAAGAAACGTCGTGCTCTCCCAACGGTCCGTATCCCGTTTTTAACTCATACCGAGCTGTGAGGCTCGCGAATTCACGTTATACACTAAGCTACGCCACAAAGGCCGTGCTTTGATCATCAACCACAAGACTTTGCTTTTCAACAGAAGCCTTGATCATTGCATCTCAGCATGCCACACAGGCAATTCATGCCATGCGATTGATATCTATCAATATATAACCTCTAAGCTCGTACGTCTCAGAGAAGGGCGTTAAGCAAGAGAATAAATTCTCCGCCGCCAAACAGATATATATTTAACAGAAATCAATCGACACAGAATAAAATCCAATGTCAGACACACAATCCATTTACAAGTCCGTTCTGGGTCTGAACGAAACCGGAGCCACTTTCCACGCATATCCATCCATCTCCAAGTACGTCTGGACGACCACCAACTATTTCCATCCTCTTGGGTGTACCGCCCAATCAGGATCGTCAGTAATTACCAAACGATGTGAAGACTTCTGGTCTTCGACCACCGTCTTCATCTTCGACTTATCGTCGAATTGGTTATTCAGAATGGGTATAAACCCGGCCTTTCCGAACAACCCGCGTATATTAAAAACAAATGTTACACAAATTCAACATACGCCTCATTCTAATTCTGAATATTATGTTATTTAAATATTCGCATCTTTTGGGAAAGGTTCCCATTAATTTTATCCAAGATAAATTATTTAGAATTTATCCTTTAATCATCCTTTTGATGTCGTTTCAAACCAAATTATGGTTTTCTGAACTAGTCGAGATTAGCGAACTGTAACGAAGTAATTATCTATTTTATTTCCCAATCCCAACCTATTCATCCCATGAAGCAAAACTGGTAGTACTTCACGTCTAACACCAAAGTGTTATCGGTAAAATTAATTACCATCTCACGTTCAAATCTAATTAAAGATTTAACTATCGCTTTGGAGCAAAACTGGTGATACTCCATTCTCGCTCATTTCTAAATTTGATAATTTAGATTATAGATTCACATTTCAACCTAATTGCAGTTTCGTTAAAACTCTTTTTACTGGGTTAAAGAACTAGGTGTTATTTAAAACACAGTTCATGACAAACCCAAATCACATTCTATTTATTATCGGGTTAAAGAACTAGTGTTGTTTAAAACACAGTTCACGATAAGCCGATAAATCAATTCTAGTTCAATTCAAATCAAATATATTAGGAATTCCGATTATTTAAAACCCCTTTTTAAATCTAATTTATTTATTTAAAAATAAAAACCCGGGTTTTAAATTGAGTTCAAACTAGTTCATTTCGATAAAAATCTATTTTTATCTTTTCAAATATGGAGTTTTTCACCCTTATTTTTCTCAAATCACTTCTTATGATTTTACACAAATTATTGGTATTTTTAATAATTTTATCAAGGCCCGTACAGTCGATTTCCAACAATGGCTATCGAACTGCACTTACAGCGACCTTTTTCAATTTTGATTTGGACCTATCTCCAAATCCAACCGTTAGATTTCAAATTTCCAGTATTCGTTAGAAAGCTCTTTTCGATACGAACCCAACGGTTCTGGTTTTAGGAGAATCCGACGGTCGGATCTCCCGTAATGTCCGTTCGAAGTCCATGGTCAAAATTCGCGAACTACCGCGGCGCGGCGCGTTCTATTCAGGCCATTATATTATATATATAATATATATAATATATATTTCGTTGATTTCTATTTATAACGAATTTTATAAATAGTTTAAGTTCATTTCAAAAACAATTTCAACTCCCATTTCAATTCAAATCAAAATTGAATTTTTCCATATAAATTCGTTTTAAAATTCATTTCTTTTCAATTCAAATTTGAATTCATTTCAATTTGTTTCCAATTCAATTCGAATTCGTTTTCAATTCAATTCGAATTGGTTTTATATTCAATTCATTTCGAAATCGTTCTATATTCAATTCATTTCGAAATCGTTCTATATTCAATTCATTTCGAAATCGTTTTATATTCAATTCATTTCGAAATCGTTTCTTTTGCTATTCATTTGAAATCAAATTCATTTTCCACTCAATTCGAATTCATTATATATTCAATTCAAAACAAATTCCATTTCAAAATATTCAATTTCGAAATCACTTTTCAATATTCATTTCAAAATGAATGAAATTGATGTAAATATCGTTCACGGACAATGGCGTCAATCTAATCAACACGGCTTCATATATTCCTTTATTCTATTCAACAAATGAATATTTATTTTTGTCAACACACGACTAATCTCAACGAATGAGTATTGTCCACGTGTGACTATTTTTGTTAAATTATTTCGTTCAACACATGACTAATCTCAACGGATGAGTACAGTCAACACATGAACCTTTATTTTATATTGATAAAGATGTAAATTTTATTATTAAAATATTTCGTTCAACACATGACTAATCTCAACGGATGAGTACAGTCAACACATGAACTTTTATTTTATAATGTTCTTTATTTTCTAAATTGGAGTGAGGCCCAATCAATCACCATATAATGTTAATTATATGGATTTTCATACATCACATGTATATAATAGCATTGAAAAATAATCAACCATCAACCAAAGTGCACTACACTGTATAAGCATCAAATATAAATATCTAACGCTTATAACAGCATGTCAATCAATCGATTGACATATTTACTCAATCAGGATGAGTGAACTTCAAATTTCATCCCAACACCCGTGTGGGGTTTCAATCAATCAAACACAGATTTTATTTGTGCAGTTGGGTGATGTGTAAAATTTATCGTCCCAATCAATGTCAGTCAAATCAGTGTACATAAACAAACCTTCCGGTTTGTAAATGAATATTTATTTATTCACATTCACTATATTCTTATTCACGTTAAAAATTATATTTTTAACGATAAAACATTTTATTTTAACATATGAATTTCTATTTAGTTCATTCTTTAAATAAAATGATATTTTTATTTTTCTAACTTATTTTAGAAAATTTCGGCGGCATAACGGCACGGTACTAGAAACGGGACGAGTCCTAGCCTTATCCCCGGTCTAGTGAAGGCCCACGCCATTCACACATCAATCCAATTCACCAAACAACCCAATTCAAATCAAATCATCTAACTAATCTATGCAACCAAACAAACAAGTCCATGGTCTGTGGACGATTGTGTCGGGTGCTACTAAACACCGTCTGCATCCTAGTATATATATATGACTAGAAAATGAAATTGAAAGGTGAGAAATTCTCACCGATAGCAATCCAATACCACAACTCTTCATTTATAGAAATCTTCGTCGTTCTCGCCTTTTTATCACCTTCGTTGCCCGTAGCCACTACATTTGTAAAAATTGAATTTTTACTATGCTATTCAATATATAAAAATCGAATTTTTACTATGTTATTCAATATATAAAAATCGAATTTTTATCCCGCTATTCTATATATAAAAATCGAAATTTTACTTCGCTATTCAATATATAAAAATCGAACTTTTAAACCGCTACTATATAGATAAAAATTATATTTTCACATCGATGATCATATAGTAAAGATTATAATTTTATCTCGCTATTCTTCATATAAAGATTTCGCCTTTTCAAATATATCCTTATAAAAATCACATTTTTATTTTTCTACACATATAAAGATGATATTTCTAACATTCCTATCATGTAAAAATTATATTTTTAATTCTCTACATAAACAAAAATCATATTTTTACATCGTCTATATAGTAAAGACTATATTTTTAATAATTTAAAAATATAAAAATCATATTTTTAATTAAATAAAAATCTTTTCTACCTCTTCCTTTTAAAAAAATTATATTTTTATCCTATGTATAGTATAAAGATTATACTTTTATTATCATCACTAATCAAAATCAGATCTTTCTACATTCAAATAAAAATACGATCTTTTCACCTTTAAAAATATCGTCTTTCATTCGTTAAAAATCCGCCTTTTCAATTTTAAAAATTTGATCTAAATTTTATATTCATTTAAAAAATCACTTCTTAAACAAGGTTATATAATTAAAAATAAAATAACATTTCTAATACATAAGTAAATAAAGAAAAATGAAGTTAAAAACTCACCTTGCTTCGAATTGGGTAGGGGTTTCATGCGCCTGAGGGAGAGAGGGGCTGCAGGGGTTTTGTTGAGGTGGTGTCCGGGGCGTGGGGATTGGGGTTTCGCGTGAGGTGGTTTGGTGGGGGGTGCGGTCGGGGTTTGGGGGGTAGCGGAGGCTGTTGGATGCGGGTTCGGAGGTTTTGGGTGCGGGTTCGATCGCAGGGGGCTAGGGTTCACGCAGGAGAGGGAGAGAGGAAGGAGAAGAAGGAGGGGAGGGGGGCGCGCATCTCCTGAGGTGGAGGGGAGCACCGCCGACCGCGGCGGCCTGGGAGCTCGAGCGTGCATGTTCTTCTTCTTTTTTTTCTGTTTTGAAAGATAAGAGGGGGAGCAGAGGATATAGGAAAGGGTTTTTTTATTTTTATTATTTAATTATTTAATTTTGCAAAAAGTTGACTTTCACATACGACCTCGAAACGAGGCCCACCGCCTGTCGTCCATAGCATTTTACCCCCATTCCAAACACAATGGGATATGTATCGCAAGCTGATTCGATTGTTTTAATCAGTTTCCATTGAATTTACATTTAAATCACTATATTGAATTTTAAACGTACATTTCAAATTACCGGGGTCGCATACGAACTTTAAAAATTCCAGAAAAATATTTTCTAGCTTCGTATTGACGATACGGTCCTAACAAAACTAGTTTCGTCGAATTCTGAGACCGTTGGAAAAATGGCCAATTTCCAGTCGATTAAAATCAATTAAAACTGGTCAAACGCGTTTTCCTTTGCCACGCTCACATATTGATTCAGAAAATTATGAAATTTGGAATCTAGCAATAACTTGACACTGCGGATCCAACAAAAGTGGTTTCGTCGAAATCCGAGGTCATTTGCAAAATTTCCATTTTTAAGGGTCTGAATTCCATAGCGACTATTCAGAATTTTCAACTGAACATATCTTTTGATTCCCGCTATGAAATTTTGATTTTTCGGATTCGTTGGAAAGATATTCTCAAATAGAACCTATTGTTTTTGGTTTCACTAAAATCCAGATTGTTTTGCACCCGGTACATTCAATTGAAATTTGAAATTGAATTATCGAACTACCGCGTCATTTTCAATTCTATTTATAATTATATTTAAATATTTATATTCTAACGACGGCGTATATAATATATGCATTCGAATTATATTCAAATTAGATTTCTCGTCGATATTATTTAAAATAATTCACTTTAAATATTCAAAATTCGCTAAAATAACCAAAATAAAAATTTTAAACTGGCTCGCATTTTCTGGGTTATTACAATCTCCCCCACTTAAAACTTTTCGTCCCCGAAAAGGAACAAAGCCGAAAGTGGTTTGATTAATCTACTCTACGTTCGATCCGGCTTCCATTCTCCAACTTTTCAGTTTCTGAGAATTTTCAAATTCTTCAAAAATTTGGCTAACACCCTAAATTTTCGAAAAATTTCGCCATAACCTCCCCTGCACCAGGAGCCACGGGAAAATCCCGAAATTGCCATACAGGCCTTCTGATCTCAAAAAGAAAAAGAAAAAGCCAAGCGGCTGGCCAATAGGCTCATAAAATCATCATCACCCAAACAAAACAGTAAATTATAATAAACACGTACCTATTTGTCGGGCAAACAAATTTTATTCTCTGCTCTAGCCTCCTTGCTATGACCTGTTCAATGTAAGTATATGTATATGCAAGCAAATGCGACCAAATTTCAATACAGTTCAATATGTGACTAAATTAGGCATAATGGTTCAAAATTATCGAACAAATAACAAACAATATAAACATCAATCAATTAGTGAATTAGAGTTTCAAATTGATAATTTTGATATATATACAGAAAATCATGTTTTTGATGCCAATTCACAACAATGTGTTCTAGCTATTTAAGTTTTGGTTCTCACACCAATATAATGGAAATATATAGATATCACACCTTCGTCACTCGAAAATAAATGCTGGTGATGGTATAATTCATCATCAGGACCATGTCCGGGCGACTAGAGTGTGACTCTATATCTATCTAATATATTAAAACTTCGAATATACGTTCATGACGCGTATATGCAAAACCTTTATATATCGGATTGTCCATATTTAAAATAAATAAATATTCAAATACGATTAAAATGGTTTAAATTTTCAAAACAAATTGTTTTCATTTGAAAAATATACTCTTCACACTCGTTCTAGGATACTACTGATCCTATCTCTAACGAGTCATTCTAATTGGATATTGCTAATCCAATATCTGATGGATTCTATCGTATCGTTCTAATGTGTCTTGTTCTCGAGCTCTATAAACCAAAGCTCTGATACCAACTGTAAGAACCCGTTACTTCCCCCAAAAGGAAAGAGCGGATACTTTGAGAACAACACACAAATGAACGCAGACCGAAGAACATTTCAATTGTTATTACAACAATTCCATCAGATACAAGAATATACAGAGTATAAATGAATAAATTACATTCGATAAATATCAGAGATTACAATAAATTACATAGCAGCGGAAAATAATACAAAAGCACAACTAGAAATAATGCACAGATACAAAGCTTTCCGAGCATCGTTCCAGCTGTAAATCAGGATCTTGTGAATATAAATCTGCAAAACCAAAACTACTAGCTGCCCATGTCGAAAATAAGGGCACCCAGAGTTTAGGTTAAAACAATAAACTCCAGGTCAGTCATGTGACTGGTGTGAGAAATAAAACAGTTATTTTAAAACTTTACTTTAAAGGAGAGTAATTCAAGGGACCACGCCGTATAACACGGAACGGGTTTCCTACCAAGAATACCATGCATAGAATAAATAACGCAATGCTTTTTCGAAAAATGAAGCTATTATAAGACCCAGGTCCCATCACACAATGCAACGCAAGCCGGAGGATAGGGTTTTCCCTTATAATAGCCAAACATGCTTGGTACATTTAAAACAAATCATTTGATACTATAATAAGTGTATAGTGTCAAAATAGTTTCAATCATAAATATAAATCATAGACGACATAGCATCCCATGCTACTATGTCGCCATACTAGTTCTACAATTAAAACCGCAATACACGTATTGGAAATTGGATTTCCGTCATGAGTCGAGGCAAGGGGCAAGATCCTCTCCGCGCTTGAGACACTCTAGCAAATGCCTCAGGGCTACGCACTCTGGGCAACCCTGGATGCGGCTGGGCCGGTCCGCACTTACGTTAGAGGATTAGTTATGCCTGAACACACGTTTCCCAGTCCTTACAGACCTATAATCGAGGCGCCTCATTCCAACAACCACAAAGGTGAAAAGTATATAAATGTCAGGGCTGGTAAGTCACTGAAACCACCAAAGCTAGAAAGAAATGTCGTGCTCTCCCAGCGGTCCGTGTCCCGTTTTTAACTCATACCGAGGTGTGAGGCTCGCGAATTCACGTTATACACAAAGCTATGCCACAAAGGCCGTGCTTTTATCATCAACCACAAGACTTTGCTTTTCAACAGAAGCCTTGATCATTGCATCTCAGCATGCCACACAGGCAATTCATGCCATGCGATTGATATCTATCGATATGTAATCTCTAAGCTCGTACGTCTCAGAGAAGGGCGTTAAGCAAGAGAATAAATTCTCCGCCGCCAAACAGATATACATTTAACAGAAATCAATCGATATAGAATAAAATCCAATGTCAGACACACAATCCATTTACAAGTCCGTTCTCGGTCTGAACGAATCCGGAGGCACTTTCCTCGTATATCCATCCATCTCCAAGTACGTCTGGACGACCCCCAACTATTTCCATCCTCTTGGGTGTACAGCCCAATCAAGATCGTCAGTAGTTACCCAAACGATGTGAAGACTTCCGGTCTTCAACCACCGTCTTCATCTTCGACTTATCATCGAATCAGTTATTCAGAATGGGTATAAACCCGGCCTTTCCGAACAACCCGCGTATATTAAAAACAAATGTTACACGAATTCAACATACGCCTCATTCCAATTCTGAATATTCTGTTATTTAAATATTCGCATCTTTTGGGAAAGGTTCCCATTAATTTTATCCAAGATAAATTCTTTAGAATTTATCCTTTAATCATCCTTTTGATGTCGTTTCAAACCAAATTATGGTTTTCTGAACTAGTCGAGATTAGCGAACCGTAACGAAGTAATAATTTATTTTATTTCCCAATCACAACCTATTCATCCCATGAAGCAAAACTGGTAGTACTTCACGTCTAACACCACAGTGTTATCGGTAAAATTAATTACTATCTCACGTTCAAATCTAATTAAAGATTTAACTATCGCTTTGGGGCAAAACTGGTGATACTCCATTCTCGCTCATTTCTAAATTTGATAACTTAGATTACAAATTCACATTTCAACCTAATTGCAGATTCGTTAAAACTCTTTTTACTGGGTTAAAGAACTAGGTGTTATTTAAAACACAGTTCAAGACAAACCCAAATCACATTCTATTTATTATCGGGTTAAAGAACTAGTGTTGTTTAAGACACAGTTCACGATAAACCCACAAATCAATTCTAGTTCAATTCAAATCAAATATATTAGGAATTCCGATTATTTAAAACCCCTTTTTAAATCTAATTTATTTATTTAAAAATAAAAACCCGGGTTTTAAATTGAGTTCAAACTAGTTCATTTCGATAAAAATCTATTTTTATCTTTACAAATATGGATTTTTTCACCCTTATTTTTCTCAAATCACTTCTTATGATTATACACAAATTATTGGTGTTTTAAATAATTTTATCAAGGCCCGTACAGTCGATTTCCAACAATGGCCATCGAACTGCACCTACAGCGACCTTTTTCAAATTTGATTTGGACGTATCTCCAAATTCAACCGTTAGATTTCAAATTTCTAATATTCGTTAGAAAGCTCTTTTCGATACGAACCCAACGGTTCCGGTTTTAGGAGAATCCGACGGTCGGATCTCCCGTAATGTCCGTTCGAAGTCCATGGTCGAAATTCGCGAACTACCGCGGCGCGGCGCGTTCTATTCAGGCCATTATATTATATATATAATATATATTTCGTCGATTGTTATTTAAAACGAATTTTATAAATAGTTTAAATTCGTTTCAAAAACAATTTCAACTCCCATTTCAATTCAAATCAAAATTGAATTTTTCCTTAGAAATTCGTTTTAAAATTCATTTCTATTCAATTCAAATTTGAATTCATTTCAATTTGTTTCCAATTCAATTCGAATTCGTTTTCAAATCAATTCGAATTCGTTTTCAATTCAATTCGAATTGGTTTTATATTCAATTCATTTCGAAATCGTTCTATATTCAATTCATTTCGAAATCGTTCTATGTTCAGTTCATTTCGAAATCGTTTTATATTCAATTCATTTCGAAATCGTTTCGTTTGCTATTCATTTGAAATCAAATTCGTTTTCCACTCAATTCGAATTCATTATATATTCAATTCAAAACAAATTCCATTTCAAAATATTCAATTTCGAAATCACTTTTCAATATTCATTTCAAAATGAATGAAATTGATGTAAATATCGTTCGTGGCACAATGGCGTCAATCTAATCAACACGGCTTCATATATTCCTTTATTCTATTCAACAAATGAATATTTATTTTTGTCAACACACGACTAATCTCAACGAATGAGTACTGTCCACGTGTGACTATTTTTGTTAAATTATTTCGTTCAACACATGACTAATCTCAACGGATGAGTATAGTCAACACATGAACCTTTATTTTATATTGATAAAGATGTAAATTTTATTATTAAAATATTTCGTTCAACACATGACTAATCTCAATGGATGAGTACAGTCAACACATGAACTTTTATTTTATAATGTTCTTTATTTTCTAAATTGGAATGAGGCCCAATCAATCACCATATAATGTTAATTATATGGATTTTCATACATCACATGTATATAATAGCATTGAAAAATAATCAACCATCAACCAAAGTGCACTACACTGTATAAGCATCAAAAATAGATATCTAACGCTTATAACAGCCTGTCAATCAATCGATTGACATATTTACTCAATCAGGATGAGTGAACTTCAAATTTCATCCCAACACCCGTGTGGGGTTTTGTAACAACCTTTATTTTTGAATAACATGTTAAAACATAAATGGAGGCAGAATTAAACTGAAAATTCGGAATCAAAGGAAACGGTCTGTGCCATTGCATTCATCTCGGAAAAATACGCGAAATAGAGTCCGAGTTTTCGAAAATCGGAGTCCGTATGACCAAGATATGGTCTCGCGAAGTTTCACGAAAAATTCACAAATTAAAGTATACTTAATTAAGTGAAATGGGTTGCGCAGAGAAATATATATATATTGATATATATATATATATATAATTGAAAATTTAATAAATAAATAAGCAAAAATGTTCAAAACAGCGAATTGGGAGAGGGGAATAACCGAACCGGCCGATTTTTGAGGTCGACCCTAGCCCGCTGGGTCGACTAGGGGTTATTCCAGGGTGGTTGGCTGTCAACCCGTGGGCCGATTCGCTCAAATGCAGATTTTGCATTTGAATGGTTCTCATGGTTCAGCTTTAATCTAAAGGCCCTAGATGGTTCCTACACTTGACTTCTTCCCCAAGACATGCTTTGATGGCTTGGATTGAATCTAGGGTTAATCCTATGGCTAATACTATCCTAAAACTCTATAAAAAGACCCCTAAGCCTAGCCTAAATAATCATTATTCATTCCTACAACTAAACTATGCCAAATTTGTTCCTCTCATGGCCTCCACTCTCATGCTAAAATTCCTAAGTCTATCTATATGAGAGATTTTGAGTGCATACAAGTATTTTCAAGCTTGTATGAGTGTTCTTAGTTTGCATTCAAGTCAAGTTGCAACATTTCTCTTTCAAAGCAAGAGTTTTTATTGATTTGGCTCAAGGGTTTTTCATTTGGAGCTTGCATATTTGGGTTTTGCATAAGGGCTTCGTCTCAATCTTTATAATAACTATTTATTTGTGTCTTCATAGCATTGTAAGCCCTTTTCTACTTTCTTTCTTGAACTCTAAAGTTAAATGAATGATGCAAGTTTGGGGTTGATCATTATGATATGCAAGTTTGGTTGATCACTATGATATGCAAGTTTGGTTGATCATTATATGCAAGTTTGGTTGATCATTATATGCAAGTTTGGATGATCATTATGCAAGTTGGGTTAATCATTATGTATGACACATGTTGCTATGTTATGCAAGTTTGGGTTGATCATGTTATCATGTTATGCAAGTTAAACTTGATGTTGTGAGCATAAAGCTCCAAGCTTTATGTTGAAGGTTGCATTTTGGCAACATGGAAGTTATCATATCCCTTATGATAACTTGCATGTGAGGCTAAATGCGAACTTCTAGCAACTTCTACATGTCATTTATCACCATGTATCACTCATATGCTAAGTTTGGTTTTGTGCATGCTTTTGAAGCCTAATGATGCAATATGCAAGTACATGAATATATGTACATTTCATATGCCACCATGATAAACTTGTGGCTTCAACACCTTTTTGTCATGATTATGCCAAGTTCCCTATTTTATCCTTTATGCGTTGTTGCGAGTATGTAAACGATGGGATTACGTTGGGTTTGGAAAAATTATGACACGAACATGATTTTTATAACATGACGTGATATGTTACCTTGTAATTATGTTTTGGAAACATAATGGACATGACACTTAGAAAATATGAGTGTGGCCAACTCGAGGTTGGGTTGAGTTTGTAGCATAAATCTACCTGGACCTACCCGGCTTAACTAGTGGCTACAAACAATAAGACCCAATGTGAGAAGTTGGTCATGTTGTGCTCGAACCCGAGGTTAGACCTAGTTGTGGTGTAAAGCTACCCGGACCCGCCCGGCTTAACTAGTAACCACAACAAAGTCTAATGTGAGAGGTTAAAGCGCATTAAGTTAATTAATGCCTCCTGATTAGTGTTAAGTCATGGTCCACTTAATACTTAACCAATTTGGGCTTGATGGATTAATTGAGGTTAAGTCAGGAGCCTTGGGTACTCTTAACCGATTTAATCCACGTTTGGATCGGGTTAACCACATTTAACCCGTTAAGAAACCCTAGTTGCGTGGTCCTTTTCAGCAGTAACCTTCTAGATGTATCATAAGACCCTAGGACTAGGCTAGGGTGGGGTACGATTACTGGGCTGATTGTAAGAGACCAAAAGAGACGGCTGAATGATGCCCCGGTTTTTCAGGCGGACCATGGTCGTGCACATCAAGTCCGGAGTTGAACACGGGCACAGGTAGGTTTGGACTGTGCATCATGGTATGGTGTCTGAGGGTTACACCGTAGGGCCAGATACACCCTAAGATGGACCCTGCACAGTCAACTACATTACATGATTAGGCCGCATGACACCGACACTTGACGAGTTAGGGTTATAGGGAGCCGATCGACTAGACCGTGTAGTTGGACCTTAATTTAGGTCACCTCCTGATGATGGGCCAAGCTTGGGCCAAGGGATCAATTCTTGTTTTTACTTGACATGTTAGAATGCTAGTACACCCGTGGTGCAAAACTTAACCTTAATTATGCGATGACATCTTTATCTATCTTGTTAGTTAATCATCATGCCAGTATGTTGTTATCCTTATGTTCATCTCAGCTTCTCATGCCAATTTAACTTTACTAGTTCATAGACAGATAGTAGTAGGGCTTACCAGTCTTTTTGGCTGACCTGTTTTCTTTCGCCTCTTTTCTTCCGTTCCCCCCCCCCCCTCAGGTTCTCAGGGTGGGAACATTGGAGCTTAGCTTGGATCTTTACAGTTTGCTTACTGGATTTGCTCATGTACGGTTTTGGACATTGAGCTAGCTATGGTTTATCACTTCATTTTGGGGATAGTACTTTATGTATTTCAGTTTTTCAGTTTATGCTTTTATCCAGACTTTGTTGTTGGAAAAATAATGGCAAAGTACTTTGTTGTAACATGACTATGGTTTTGAAATGCTAAGTTTTATCCGCTGCTTTACTACTCTGTTTTAATTATATGTTCTGTCTTGTGATATCTGCATGCATGTTTACCTTGTTTAACGCCCCTCCAATGCTAATGTCCTTTCAAGAGTGGCATTGGCGGAGATGGGGTGTTACATTTGGTTTCAAACAATCAAACACAGATTTTATTTGTGCAATTGGGCGATGTGTAAAATTTATCGTCCCAATCAATGTCAGTCAAATCAGTGTACATAAACAAACCGTCCGGTTTGTAAATGAATATTTATTTATTCACATTCACTATATTCTTATTCACGTTAAAAATTATATTTTTAACGATAAAACATTTTATTTTAACATATGAATTTCTATTCAGTTCATTCTTTAAATAAAATGATATTTTTTTTCTAACTTATTTTAGAAAATTTCGGCGGCATAACGACACGATACTAGAAACGGGACGAGGCCTAGCCTTATCCCCGGTCTAGTGAAGGCCCACGCCATTCACACATCAATCCAATTCACCAAACAACCAAATTCAAATCAAATCATCTAACTAATCTATGCAACCAAACAAACAAGTCCATGGTCTGTGGACGATTGTGTCGGGTGCTACTAAACACCGTCTGCATCCTAGTATATATATATGACTAGAAAATGAAATTGAAAGGTGAGAAATTCTCACCGATAGCTATCCAATACCACGACTCTTCATTTATAGAAATCTTCGTCGTTCTCGCCTTTTTATCACCTTCGTTGCCCGTAGCCACTACATATGTAAAATTTGAATTTTTACTATGCTATTCAATATATAAAAATCGAATTTTTACTATGCTATTCAATATATAAAAATCGAATTTTTATCCCGCTATTCTATATATAAAAATCGAACTTTTACTTCGCTATTCAATATATAAAAATAGAACTTTTATACCGCTACTATATAGATAAAAATTATATTTTCACATCGATAATCATATAGTAAAGATTATAATTTTATCTCGCTATTCTTCATATAAAGATTTCGCCTTTTCAAATATATCCTTATAAAAATCACATTTTTATTTTTCTACACATATAATGATGATATTTCTAACATTCCTATCATGTAAAAATTATATTTTTAATTCTCCATATAAACAAAAATCATATTTTTACATCGTCTATATAGTAAAGACTATATTTTTAATACTTTAAAAATATAAAAATCATATTTTTAATTGAATAAAAATCTTTTCTACCTCTTCCTTTTATAAAAATTATATTTTTATCCTATGTATAGTATAAAGATTATATTTTTATTATCATCACTAATCAAAATCCGATCTTTCTACATTCAAAAAAAAATACGATCTTTTCACCTTTAAAAATATCGTCTTTCATTCGTTAAAAATCCGCCTTTTCAATTTTAAAAATATGATCTAAATTTTATATTCATTTTAAAAATCACTTTTAAACAAGGTTATGTAATTAAAAATAAAATCACATTTCTAATACATAAGTAAATAAAGAAAAATGAAGTTAAAAACTCACCTTGCTTCGAATTGGGGAGGGGTTTCATGCGCCTGAGGGAGAGAGGGGCTGCAGGGGTTTTGTTGAGGCAGTGTCCGGGGCGTGGGGATTGGGGTTTCGCGCGAGGTGGTTTGATGGGGGGTGCGATCGGGGTTTGGGGGGGGGGTAGCGGAGGCTGTTGGATGCGGGTTCGGAGGTTTTGGGCGCGGGTTCGATCGCAGGGGGCTAGGGTTCACGCAGGAGAGGGAGAGAGGAAGGAGAAGAAGGAGGGGAGGGGGGCGCGCATCGCCAGAGGTGGAGGCGGAGCACCGCCGACGGCGGCGGCCTGGTAGCTCGAGCGTGCGTGCTCTTCTTCTTCTTCTTCTTTTTTTTTTTTTTGATTTCTGTTTTGAAAGATAAGCGGGGGGGGGGGGGGGGCAGAGGATATAGGAAAGGTTTTTTTTTTTTAATTATTTAATTTGGCAAAAAGTTGACTTTCACATACGACCTCGAAACGAGGCCCACCGCCTGTCGTCCATAGCATTTTACCCCCATTCCAAACACAATGGGATATGTATCGCGTGCTGATTCGATTGTTTTGATCAGTTTCCGTTGAATTTACATTTAAATCACTATATTGAATTTTAAACGTACATTTCAAATTACCGGGGTCGCATACGAACTTTAAAAATTCCAGAAAAATATTTTCTAGCTTCTTATTGACGATACGGTCCTAACCAAACTAGTTTCGTCGAATTCTGAGACCGTTGGAAAAATGGCCAATTTCCAGTCGATTAAAATCAACTGAAACTGGTCAAACCCGTTTTCCTTTTCCACGCTCACATATTGATTCAGAAAATTATGAAATTTGGAATCTAGCAATAACTTGACACTACGGATCCAACAAAAGTGGTTTCGTCGAAATCCGAGGTCGTTTGCAAAATTTCCATTTTTAAGGGTCTGAATTCCATAGCGACTATTCAGAATTTTCAACTGGACATATCTTTTGATTCCCGCTATGAAATTTTGATTTTTCGGATTCGTTGGAAAGATATTCTCAAATAGAACCTATTGTTTTTGGTTTCACTAAAATCCGGATTGGTTTGCACACGGTACATTCAATTGAAGTTTGAAATTGAATTATCGAACTACCGCGTCATTTTCAATTCTATTTATAATTATATATAAATATTTATATTCTAATGACGGCGTATATAATATATGCGTTCGAATTATATTCAAAATTGATTTCTCGTCGATATTATTTAAAATAATTCATTTTAAATATTCAAAATTCGCTAAAATTGCCAAAATAAAAATTTTAAACAGGCTCGCATTTTCCGGGTTATTACAACTTGGGGGGGTGGCGGGAATTTTTCCCGCCTATCCTGCTCAGCTGAAATTTGAATCCTGAATTCAAATTTGAACTTGAAATTTTCTGAAAACTTTGACGGGCCATAACTAGGTCATACGGACTCCGATTTTCGAAAACTCGGACTCTATTTCGCGTATTTTTCCGAGACGAACACAATGGCACAGCCCGTTTCCCTTAATTCAACTTTTATCTTTTAATTCTGCGTTGATTTATGTTACAACTTGTTATTCAAAATACAGGTTGTTACACCATAGTAACTTTCTCTCGAGATTGGGCGGCCGCCCAACCGTCGGTTTCCCTCAGAAACGCGGGTTTTTTGTGAAATTCCTATACTCGCAACCGCCAGTTCGGAAGCCGAGATCGAGGGTTCGGAGCTCCCCGAAACCCAGTATAGTAACTTTATACAGAGATTGGGCTGCCGATCGTTATTTCCGTTGGCCCGGCCGTGATACGAGACCCTTGGGCCACTAAAACGCGCGTTGATCGTTAAATTCCCATGCTCGGCTTCGCAAATTCGAAAGCCGAGATCTATGTTTCGGAGCTATGAAGAAACCACCATCGTAAATTTCTATGTTATTTGGGTAGACGCATGACCGTCCGGGCGTACGTAGTGTGCGTTGACCTTAAAATTCCTATACTCGTATTAGCTTGTTTGGAAGCCAAGACGGAGTGTTCGGAGCGCTCTCGAAATCCACCGCGGTAACTTTTTATACTGTGTGGGAAATCGTCCAATAGTTCTTCCCTTCGAAACGCGTGTTTCAGCGACCGAACTCCAAAACACCTCATCGATTCGAATTCATTCTTGGGCCTTGTGCACACCACCCACCCCACCCACACACCCACCCCATGTTGGGGAAGTCGATGGTTTTTCTAGTTGGACCGGTCGCGATCCAGGACCTTCTGATCCTCCGAAACGCGCGTCGATTGGGAAATCCCTGCAATCGTCTCCGCCAGTTCGAAAGCCGAGATTGAGGGTTTGGAGCACCCCGAAAGCCACCATAGTAACTTTATCTCTAGATTGGGCAGCCGCCTAACCGTCGGTTGCCCTCATAAATGTGGTTTTTTTTTTGTGAAATTCCTATACTCTCAACCGCCAGTTCGGAAGGTGAGATCGAGGGTTCAGAGCTCCACAGAACCCAGCATAGTAACTATATACCGAGATTGGGTGGCCGATCGTTAATTTCGTTGGCCCAGTCATGATATGGGACCGTCGGGCCACCAAAACACGCGTTGATCGTGAAATTCCCATGCTCGGCTTCGCAAATTTGAAAGTCGAGATCTATGTTTCGGAGCTATTAGGAAACCACCATAGTAAATTTCTACGTAATTTGGGTAGACGCAACACTGTCCGGGCGTACGTAGCGTGCGTTGATCTTAAAATTCCTATACTCATATTAGCTTGTTCGTAAGCCAAGACGGAGAGTTAGGACCGCTCTCGAAAGCCACCGTGGTAACTTTCTAAAGTGCGTGGGAAATCGCCCAATAGTTCTGTCCTTCGAAACGCGCGTTTTAGCGACTGAACTTAAAAAACACCTCATCGAATCTAATTCATTCTCGGGCCTTGTACACACCACCCAACCCACCCACACACCCACACCATGTGGGGGGAGTTGATCGTTTTTCTAGTTGGGCCGGTCGCGATCTAGGACCTTCTGACCCTTCGAAACGCGTGTCGATCGTAAAATCCCTACAATCGTCTCCGCCAGTTCGAAAGCCGAGATCGAGGGTTCAGAGCACCTCGGAAGCCACCGTAGTAACTTTCTCTCGAGATTGGGCAGCCGCCAAACCGTCGGTTACCCTCAGAAACACTGGTTTTTTGTGAAATTCCTATACTCGCAACCGCCAGTTCGAAAGCCGAGATCGAGGGTTCGGAGCTCCCCGGAACCCAGCATAGTAACTTTATACTGAGATTTGGCGGCCGATCGTTATTTTCTTTGGCCCGGTCGTGATATGGGACCGTCGGGCCACCAAAACACGCGTTGATCGTGAAATTCCCATGCTCGGCTTCGCAAATTTGAAAGTCGAGGTCTATGTTTCGGAGCTATTAGGAAACCACCATAGCAAATTTCTACGTAATTTGGGTAGACGCAGGACCGTCCTGGCGTTCGTAGCGTGCGTTGATCTTAAAATTCCTATACTCGTATTAGCTTGTTCGAAAGCCAAGACGAAGCTTTCGGGGCGCTCTCGAAGCCACTACACTAACTTTCTACAGTGCTTGGGAAATCACCCAATAGTTCTGCCCTTCGAAACGTGCGTTTCAGCGACCGAACTCCAAAAACACCTCATCGATTCGAATTCATTGTTGGGCCTTGTACACACCACCCACCACACCTACACACCCACCCCACGTCGGGGGAGTCGATCGTTTCTCTAGTTGGGCCGGTCGCGATCCAGGACCTTCTGACCGTTTGAAACGCGCGTCGATTGCAAAATCCGTGCAATCGTCTCCGCTAGTTTGAAAGCCGAGATAGAGGGTTCGGAGCACCCCGGAAGCCACCATAGTATCTTTCTCTCGAGATTGGGTAGCCGCCCAACTGTCGGTTGCCCTCAGAAATGCGGGTTTTTTGTGAAATTCCTATACTCACAACCGCTAGTTCGGAATCCGAGATCGACGGTTCGGAGCTCCCCGGAACCCGGCATAGTAACTTTATACCGAGATTGGGCGACCGATCGTTATTTCCGTTGGCCCGGTCGTGATACGGGACCGTCGGGCCACCAAAATGCGCGTTGATCGTGAAATTCCCATGCTCGGCTTCGCAAATTCGAAAGGCGAGATCTATGTTTTGGAGCTATTAGGAAACCACCATAGTAAATTTCTATGTAATTTGGGTAAACGCATGACCGTCTGGGCGTACGTAGCGTGCGTTGATCTTAAAATTCCTATACTCGTTTAGCTTGTTCGGAAGCCAAGATGGAGTGTTCGGAGCGCTCTCGAAATCCACCGCGGTAACTTTCTATAGTGTGTTGGAAATCGCCCAATAGTTCTGCCCTTCGAAACGCGTGTTTTAGCGACCAAACTCCAAAAACACCTCATCGATTCGAATTCATTCTCGGGCCTTATACACACCAACCACCCCACCCACACACCCACCCCATGTGGGGGGAGTCGATGGTTTTCCTAGTTGCGCCGGTCGCGATACGCGACCTTCTGACCCTCCGAAACGCGCGTCGATCGGGAAATCCCTGCAATCGTCTCTGCCAGTTCGAAAGCCGAGATCGAGGGTTCGGAGCATCCCAGAAGCCACGATAGTAACTTTCTCTCGAGATTGGGAAGCATCCCAACCATCGGTTGCCCTTAGAAACGCGGGTTTTTTGTGAAATTCCTATACTCGCAACCGCCAGTTCGGAAGCCGAGATCGAGGGTTCGGAGCTCCCCGGGACCCAGCATAGTAACTTTATACCGAGATTGGGCAGCCGATTGTTATTTCCGTTGGCGCGGACGTGATACGGGACCGCCGGGCCACCAAAACGCGCGTTGATCGTGAAATTCCCATGCTCGGCTTCGCAAGTTTGAAAGCCGAGATCTATTTTTCAGAGCCGTTAGGAAACCACCATAGTAAACGTAATTTGGGTAGACGCATGACCGTCCGGGCGTACGTAGCGTGCCTTGATCTTAAATTTCCTATACTCGTATTAGCTAGTTCGAAAGCCAAGACGGAGGGTTCGGAGCGCTCTCGAAAGCCACCGCGGTAACTTTCTATAGTGCGTGGGAAATCGCTCAATAGTTCCGCCCTTCGAAACGCGCGTTTTAGCGACCGAACTCCAAACACCCCACATCGATTCGAATTCATTCTCGGGCCTTATGCACATCACCCACCACACCCACAAACATACCCCATGTGGTGGGAGTCGATCGTTTTTCCAGTTGGGCCGCTCTCGATCCGGGACTTTCTGAACGTCCAAAACGCGCGTCGATCGGGAAATCCCTACAATCGTCTCCACCAGTTCGAAAGCAGAGATCGAGGGCTCAGAGCACCCAGGAAGCCACCATAGTAACTTTCTCTCGAGATTGTGCAGCTGCCCAACCGTCGGTTGCCCTCAGAAACGCGGTTTTTTTGTGAAATTCTTATACTCGCAAACTGCTAGTTCGGAAGCCGAGATCGAGGGTTCGGAGCTCCCCGTGACCCAGCATATAACTTTATACCGAGATTGGGTGGCCGATCGTTATTTCCGTTGGCCCGGTCGTGATACGGGACCGTCAGGCCACCAAAACGCGCATTGATCGTGAAATTCCCATGCTCGGCTTCACAAATTCGAAAGCCGAGATCAATGTTTCAGAGCTGTTAGGAAACCACCATAGTAAATTTCTACGTAATTTTGGTAGACTCAAGACCGTCCGGGCGTACGTAGCGTGCGTTGATCTTAAAGTTCCTATACTCGTATTAGCTTGTTCGAAATCCAAGACGGAGGGTTCGGAGTGCTCTCGAAAGCCACCACGGTAACTTTCTACAGTGCGTGGGAAATCGCCTAATAGTAATGCCATTCGAAACGCACGTTTCAGCGACCGATCTCCTAAAACACCTCATCGATTCGAATTCATTCTCGGGCCTTGTACACACCACCCACCACACCTGTAACACCCCGTAATTTGAACATAAAATTCACAAATTAAATTATACTTAATTAAGAGAAATGGGTTGCGCAGAGAAATATATATATATATATATTGATATATATATATATATATATATATATATATATATATAATTGAAAATTAAATAAATAAATATGCAAAAATGTTCAAAACAGCGAATTGGGAGAGGGGAATTACCGAACCGGCCGATTTTTGAGGTCGATCCGAGCCCACTGGGTCGACTAGGGGTTAATCCAGGGTGTTGGGCTGTCAACCCGTGGGCCGATTTGCTCAAATGCAGATTTTGCATTTGAATGGTTCTCATGGTTCATCTTTAATCTAAAGGCCCTAGATGGTTCGTACACTTGACTTCTTCCCCAAGACATGCTTTGATGGCTTGGATTGAATCTAGGGTTAATCCTATGGCTAATACTATCCTAATCCTCGATAAAAAGACCACTAAACCTAGCCTAAATCACCATTATTCAATCCTACAACTAAACTATGTCAAATTTGTTCCTCTCATGGCCTCCACTCTCATGCTAAAATTTATAAGCCTATTTCTATGAGAGATTGTGAGTTCATACAAGTGCTTTCAAACTTGTATGGGTGTTCTTAGTTTGTATTCAAGTCAAGTTGCAACATTTCTATTTCAAAGCAAGGATTTTTATTGATTTGGCGCAAGGGTTTTTCAATTGAGGCTTTCATATTTTGGTGCTTGCATAAGGGCTTCGTCTCAATCTTTATAATAAATATTCATTTGTGTCTTCATAGCGTAGTAAGCCCTTTTCTACTTTCTTTTTATTGAACTCTAAAGTTAAATGAATGATGCAAGTTTGGGGTTGATCATTATGATATGCAAGTTTGGTTGATCATTATGATATGCAAGTTTGGTTGATTATTATGATATGCAAGTTTGGTTAATCATTATGCTATGCAAGTTGGTTTAATCAATATGTATGACACATATTGCTATGTTATGCAAGTTAAACTTGATGTTGTGAGCATAAAGCTCCAAGCTTTATATCAAAGGTTGCATTTTGGTAACATTAAAATTATCATATCCCTTATGATAACTTGCATGTGAGGCTAAATGTGAACTTCTAGCAACTTCTACATGTCATTTATCATCATGTATCACTCATATGCTAAGTTTGGTTTTATGCATGCTTTTGAAGCCTAACAATGTAATATGCAAGTATATGAATATATGTACATCTCATATGCCACCATGATAAACTTTTGGCTTCAACACCTTTTTGTCATGATTATGCCAAGTTCCCTATTTTACCCTTTATGCGTTGTTGCGATTATGTAAACGATGGGATTACGTTGGGGTTGGGTAAAATTATGATATGAACATGATTTTTATAACATAACGTGATATGTTAACTTGTAATTATGTTTTTGAAACATAATGGACATGACACTTAGAAAATATGAGTGTGGCCAACTCGAGGTTGGGTTGAGTTTGTAGCATAAATCTACCCGGACCCGCCCGGCTTAACTAGTGGCTACAAACAATAGGACCCAATGTGAGAAGTTGGTCATATTGTGCTCGAACCCGAGGTTAGACCAAGTTGTGGTGTAAAGCTACCCGGACCCGCCCGGCTTAACTAGTAACCACAACAAAGTCTAATGTGAGAGGTTAAAGCACATTAAGTTAATTAATGCCTCCTGATTAGGGTTAAGTCATGGTCCACTTAATACTTAATCAATTTGGGCTGGATGGGTTAATCGGGGTTAAGTCACGAACCTTGGGTATATTTAACCAATTTAATCCACGTTTGGATCGGGTTAACCACATTTAACCCATTAAGGAAACCCTAGTTGCGTGGTCCTTTTCAGCAGTAACCCTCTTGATAGTATCATAAGACCCTAGGACTAGGCTATGGTGGGGCACGATTACTGGGCTGACATGTAAGCGACCAAAACGACGACTGAGTAGGTACGCCGGTGTAGGTCCAGGCGGACTATGGTCGTGCACATAGTCCGGAGTTGGAGAATCAGGCACCGGTACCAGTAGATCTAGACTGCGCATACTTGATTCGTGTCTGAGGTTGACACCCTAGGACTTGATACACCCTAGGGTGTACCTAGCGCAGTTTAACTACATTGCATGTTTGGGCCGTATGACACCGACACTTGACGAGTTAGGCTTATAGGGAGCCGATCGACTAGACCATGTAGTTGGACCTTAATTTAGGTCACCTCATGATGATGGGCCAAGCTTGGGCCAAGGGATCATTTCTTGTTTTTACTTGACATGTTAGAATGCTAGTACACCCGTGGTGCAAAACTTAACCTTAATTATGTGATGACACCTTTATCTATCTTGTTAGTTAATCATCGTGCCAGTATGTTGTTATCCTTATGTTCATCTCAGCTTCTCATGCCAGTTAACTTTACTAATTCATAGACAGATAGTAGTAGGGCTTACCAGTCTTTTTGACTGACCTGTTTTCTTTCGCCTCTTTTCTTCCGTTTCCCCCCTCAGGTTCTCAGGGTGGGAACATTGGAGCTTAGCTTGGATCTTTACAGCTTACTTACTGGATTTGCTCATGTACGGTTTTGGACATTGAGCTAGCTATGGTTTATCACTTTATTTTGGGGATAGTACTTTATGTTTTCCAGTTTTTCATTTTATGCTTTTATCTAGACTTTGTTGTTGGAAAATAATGACCATGTACTTTGTTGTAACATGACTATGGTTTTGAAATGCTAAGTTTTATCCGCTGCTTTACTACTCGGTTTTACTTATATGTTTTGTCTTGTGATATCTGCATGCATGTTTACCTTGTTTAACACCCCTCCAAAGCTAATGTCCTTGAAAGAGTGGCATTGGCGGAGGTGGGGTGTTACAACACCCACACACCCACTCCACGTGGGGGGAGTCGATCGTTTTTCCAGTTGGGCCGATCGCGATCCTGGACCTTCTGACCGTCCGAAACGCATGTCGATCAGGAAATCCTTGCAATCGTCTCCGCCAATTCGAAAGACGAGATCGAGGGTTCTAAGTACCCCAGAAGCCACCATAGTAACTTTCTCTAGAGATTGGGCAGCTGCCTAATCGTCGGTTGCCCTCAGAAACGCGGGTTTTTTGTGAAATTCCTATACTCGCTACCGCTAGTTCCGAAGCCGAGATCGAGGGTTCGGATCTCCCCGCGACCCAGCATATTAACTTTATACCGAGTTTGGGTGGCCGATCGTTATTTCCGTTGGCCTGGCCACGATACGGGATCGTCGGGCCACCAAAACGCGCGTTGATCGTGAAATTCCCATGCTCAGCTTCGCAAATTCGAAAACCAAGATTTATGTTTCGGAGCTATTAGGAAACAACCATAGTAAATTTCGATGTAATTTGGGTAGACGTAAGACTGTCAAGGCGTACGTAGCGTACATTGATCTTAAAATTCCTATACTCGTATTAGCCAGTCCGAAAGCCAAGACGGAGGGTTCAGAGCGCTCTCGAAATCCACCTCGGTAACTTTCTACATTGCGTGGGAAATCGCCTAATAGTTCTACCCTTTGAAACGCGCATTTAAGCGACCTAACTCCAAAAACACCTCATTGATTCCAATTCATTCTCAGGCCTTGTGCACACCACCCCACCTACACACCCACCCCACGTGGGGGTAGTAGTTCGTTTTTCAAGTTGGGCCGGTCGTGATCCGGGATCTTCCGACCCTCTGAAACGTCGCCGATTGTAAAATCCCTACACTCGTCTCCGCTAGTTCGGAAGTCGAGATCGAGGGTTCAGAGCACCCCTGAAGCCATAATAGTAACTTTCTCTCGAGATTGGGAAGCCGCCCAATCGTCAGTTGGCCTCCGTAACGCATGTTTTTTGTGAAATTTTGATACTCACAACTGCCAATTCGGGAGTAGAGATCGAGGGTTCGGAGCTCCCCAAAACGCACCAATAACTTTATACCGAGTTTGGGCGGCCGATCGTTTTTTCCGTTGGGTCGATAGCGATACGGGACCGTCGGGCCACCGAAACGTGCGTCGATCGTGAAATTCCCATGCTCGGTTTCGCCAATTCGACAGCCGAGATCTATGTGTCAGAGCTGTTACGAAACAACCATAGTAAATTTCTACGTAATTGGGGTTGATGTAAGACTGTCCGGGCGTACGTAGCGTGCGTTGATCTTAAAATTCCTAAACTCGTATTAACTAGTTCGAAATACAAGACGGAGGTTTCGGAGTGCTCTCGTAAGCCACCTCGGTAACTTTATACAGTACGTGGGAAATCACCCAATAGTTCTCCCCTTCGAAACGCGCATTTCAGCGACTGAACTCCGAAAATACCTCATCGATTCAAATTCATTCTTGGGCCTTGTACACACCACCCACCACACCCAAACACCTACCCCATGCGTGGGAGCCGATCGTTTTTTCTAGTTTGGCCGGTCGCGATTCGGGACTTTCTGACCCTCCGAAACGCGCATCGATCGAAAAATCCCTGTAATCGTCTCCGCCAGTTCAAAAGCCGAGATCGAGGGTTCGGAGCACCCCGAAAGCCAACATAGTAACTTTCTCTCGAGATCTGGCAGCCGCCCAACAGTCAGTTGACCTCAGAAATGCAGGTTTTTTGTGAAAATTCCTATACTCGCAACTGCCAGTTCGAAGCCAAGATCGAGGGTTCGGAGCTCCCAGGAACCCAGCATAGTTATTTTATACCGAGATTGGGCGGCCGATCATTATTTCCGTTATCCCAGTGGTGATACGGGACCATCGGGCCACCAAAACGTGCATTGATCGTGAAATTCCCATGTTCGGCTTCGCAAATTCGAAAGCCGGGATCTATGTTTCGGAGCTATTAGGATACCACCATAGTAAATTTCTATGTAATTTGGGTAGACGCAAGACCGTTCGGGCGTACGTACGTTCGTTGATCTTAAAATCACTATACTCGTATTAGCTTGTTCGAAAGCCAGGACGGAGGGTTCGGAGCGCTCTCGAAAGCCACCGTGGTAAATTTCTATAGAGCGTGGGAAATCGCTTAATAGTTCTGCCCTTCGAAATGCGCGTTTCAGCGATTGAACTCCAAAAACACCTCATCGATTCGATTTCATTCTCTGGCCTTGTACACACCACCCACCACACCCACACACCCACCAAAAGTGGGGGGAGTTGATCATTTTTCCAGTTGGGCCGGTCGGGATGCGGGACCTTCTGGCTATCCGCAATGCGCGTCGATCGGGAAATACTTGCAATCGTCTTCGCCAGTTCGAAAGCCGAGATTGAGGGTTCTGAGTACTTTGGAAGCCACCATAGTAACTTTCGCTAGAGATTGGGCAGCTGCCCAACCATCGGTTGCCCTCAGAAACGCGTTTTTTTTTGACAAATTCCTATACTCGCAACAGCCAGTTCGGAAGCCGAGATCGAGGGTTCGGTGCTCCCCGGAACCCAACATAGTAACTTTATACCGAGATTGGGCGGCCGATCGTTATATCCGTTGGCCCAGTCGTGATACGGAACCGTCGGGCCACCAAAATGCGCATTGATCGGTAAATTCCCGTGCTCGGCTTCGCAAATTCGAAAGCCGAGATCTATGTTTCGGAGCTGTTAGGAAACAACCATAGTAAATTTCTACGTAATTTGGGTATACGTAAGACTGTCAAGGCATACACAACATGCGTTGATCTTAAAATTCCTATACTCGTATTAGCTAGTCCGAAAGCCAAGACGAAGGGTTCAGAGCGCTCTTGAAAGCCACCGCGGTAACTTTCTATAGTGCATGGGAAATCGCCTAACAGTTCTGCCCTTTGAAACGCGCGTTTCAACGACCGAACTCCAAAAACACCTCATCGATTCGAATTCATTCTCATGCCTTGTGCACACCACCCACCCCACCTACACACCCACCCCACGTAGGGGGAGTCGCTCGTTTTTCAAGTTGGGCCGGTCGTGATCCAAGACCTTCCGACCCTCTTAAACGCGCACCTATTGGAAAATCCCTACACTAGTCTCCGCCAGCTCGAAAGCCATGATCGAGGGTTCGGAGCGCCCCTGAAGCCATAATAGTAA
This sequence comes from Allium sativum, assembly GCA_030737875.1. NCBI lineage: Eukaryota > Viridiplantae > Streptophyta > Magnoliopsida > Asparagales > Amaryllidaceae > Allium > Allium sativum. Next base: position 413,072,194 of record CM060923.1, on the reverse strand, counting down.
CTTTCTCTCGAGATTGGGAAGCAACCCAATCGTTGGTTGGCCTCCGAAACGCCGGTTTTTTGTGAAATTTTGATAGTCGCAACCGCCAGTTTGGAAGTAGAGATCAAGGGTTCGGAGCTCCCCAGAACCCACCAGTAACTTTATACCAAGTTTGGGCGACTGATCGTTATTTCAGTTGGGCAGGTCACGATACGGGACTGTCGGGCCATCGAAACCCACGTCGATCGTGAAATTCCCATGCTCGGTTTCGCCAATTCGAAAGCCGAGATCTATGTGCCAGAGCTATTACGAAACAACCATAGTAAATTTCTATGTAATTGGGGTAGATGTAAGACCTTCCGGGCGTACGTAGCGTGCCTTGATCTTAAAATTCCTATACTCGTATTAGCTAGTTCGAAAGACAAGACAGAGGGTTCAGAGCGCTCTCTTAAGCCACCTCGATAACTTTATACAGTGCGTGGGAATTCGCCCAATAGTTCTGCCCTACGAAACGCACGTTTCAGCGAATAAACTCCAAAAACACCTCATCGATTCGAATTCATTCTCTGGCCTTGTACACACCACCCTCCACACCCAAACACCGACCCCTCATGTGGGAGTCGATCGTTTTTCTAGTTGGGCCGGTCGCGATCTGGGACATTCTGACCCTCCAAAATGGGCGTAGATCGGGAAATCCCTGCAATCGTCTCAGCCAGTTCGAAAGCCGAGATCGAGGGTTCGGAGCACCCCGAAAGCCACCATAGTAACATTCTCTCGAGATTGGGCAGCCGCCCAACGGACAGTTGACCTCAGAAACGCGGGTTTTTTGTGTAATTCCTATACTCACAACCGCCAGTTCGAAGCCAAGATCGAGGGTTCGGAGCTCCCCGGAACCCAACATAGTTACTTTATACCGAGTTTGGGCGGCCGATCGTTATTTCCGTTGTCTCAGTCATGATACGGGACCATCGGGCCACCAAAACGCGCATTGTTCGTGAAATTCCCATGCTCGGCTTCGCAAATTCGAAAGCCGAGATCTATGTTTCGGAGCTATTAGGAAACCACCATAGTAAATTTCTACGTAATTTGGGTAGATGCAAGACTGTCCGGGCATACGTAGCGTGCGTTGATCTTAAAATTCCTATACTCGTATTAGCTTGTTCGAAAGCCAGGACAGAGGGTTCAGAGCACTCTCGAAAGCCACCGTGGTAACTTTCTATAGTGCGTGTGAAATCACCCAATAGTTCTGCCCTTCAAAACGCATGTTTCAGCGACCGAACTCCAAAAACACCTCATCGATTCGAATTCATTCTCGGGCCATGTACAAACCACCAACCACACCCACACACACACCCCACACGGGGGAGTCGATCGTTTTTCCAGTTGGGCCGGTCGCGATCCGGGTCCTTCTGACCGTCCGAAAAGCGCGTCGAACAGGAAATCCTTGCTATCGTCTCCGCCAGTTCGAAAGCCGAGATCGAGGGTTTGGAGCACCCGGGAAGCCACCATAGCAATTTTCTCTCAAGATTGGGCAGTCGCCCAACCATCGGTTGCCCTCAGAAATGCTTGTTTTTTGGGAAATTCCTATACCCGAAACCGCCAGTTCGGAAGCCGAGATCGAGGGTTCGGAGCTCCATATAACCCAATATAGTAACTTTAAACCAAGATTGGGCGGCCGATCGTTTATTCCGTTTGCCCGGTCGTGATACGGGACCGTCGGGCCACCAAAACGCGTGTTGATCGTGAAATTCCCATGCTCGGCTCCGCAATTTCGAAAGCCGAGATCTATGTTTCGGAGCTGTTAGGAAACCACCATAGTAAATTTCTACATTATTTAGGTAGACGCAAGACCGTCCGGGCGTACGTAGCGTGCGTTGATCTTAAAATTCCTATACACGAATTAGCTAGTTCGAAAGCCAAGACGGAGGGTTCAGAGCGTTCTCGAAAGCCACCGCGGTAACTTTCTATAGTGCGTGGGAAATCGTCCAATAGTTTTGCCCTTCGAAATGCGCGTTTCAGCGACCGAACTCCAAAAACACCTCATCGCTTCGAATTCAATCTCGGGCCTTGTACACACCACACACCACACCCACCCCACATGTGAAATTCCTAAACTCGCAACCGCCTGTTCGGAAGCCGAGAACGATTGTTCGGAGCTCCCCGGAACGCAGCATAGTTAAATTTATACCGAGTTTGGGCGGCCGATCGTTATTTCCGTTGGCCCGGTCGCGATACGGGACCATCAGGCCACCAAAACGCGCGTTGATCGTGAAATTCCCATGCTCGGCTTCGCAAATTCGAAAGCAGAGATCTATGTTTCGGAGCTTCTAGGAAACCACCACAGTAAATTTCTATGTAATTTGTGTAGACGCAAGACCGTCCAGGCTTACGTAGCGTGTGTTGATCTTAAAATTCCTATACTCGTATTAGCTAGTCCGAAAGCCAAGACGGAGGGTTTAGAGCGCTCTCAAAAGCCACCGTGGTAACTTTCTACAGTGCGTGGGAAATCGCCCAATAGTTCTGCCCTTCGAAACGCGAGTTTCAGCGACCGAACTCCAAAAACACCACATCGATTCGAATTCATTCTCAGGCCTTATACACACCACCCACCACACCCACACACCCACCCCGCGTAGGGTGAGTCGATCGTTTTTCCAGTTGGGCCGGTCGCGATCTGGGACCTTCTGACCATCCGATACGTGCGTCGATCAGCTAATACCTACAATCGTCTCCGCCAGTTCGAAAGCCGATATCGAGGATTCGGAGCACCCCGGAAGCCATCATAGTAAATTTCTCTCGAGATTGGGCAGCCGCCCGATCGTCGGTTGCCCTCAGAAACGCGGGGTTTTTGTGAAATTCTTATACTCACAACCGCCAGTTCGGAAGCCGAGATCGAGGGCTCGGAGCTCCCCGAAACCCAGCATAGTAACTTTATATTGAGTTTGGGCGGCTGATCGTTATTTCCCTTGCCCTGGTCGTAATACGGGACCGTCTGGCCACCAAAACGCGCGTTGATCGTGAAATTCCCATGCGCGGCTTCGCAAATTCGAAATCCGAGATTTATGTTTCGGAGCTGTTAGGAAACAACCATAGTAAATTTCTACGTAATTTGGGTAGACGTAAGACTGTCAAGGCGTACGTAGCATGCGTTGATCTTAATATTTCTATACTCGTATTAGCTAGTCCGAAAGCCAAGACGGAGGGTTCAGAGCGCTCTCGAAAACCACCGCGGTAACTTTCTACAGTGCGTGGGAAATCGCCTAATAGTTCTGCCCTTTGAAACGCGCGTTTCAGCGACCGAACTACAAAAACACCTCATCGATTTGAACTCATTCTCAGGCCTTGTGCAAACCACCCACCCCAACCACACATCCACCCCACGTGGGGGGAGTCGTTCATTTTTCAAGTTGGGCCGGTCGTCATCCAGGACCTTCTGACCCTCTGAAACGCGCGCCGATCGGAAAATCCCTACACTCGCCTCCGCCAGTTTAAAAGCCAAGATCGAGGGTTCGGAGCACCCCTAAAGCCATAATAGCAACTTTCTCTCGAGATTTGGAAGCCGCCCAATTGTCGGTTGGCCTCCGAAACGCCGGTTTTTTGTAAAATTTTGATACTCGCAACCGCCAGCTCGGAAGTAGAGATCGAGGGTTCGGAGCTCCCCAGAACCCACCAGTAACATTATACCGAGTTTGGGCGGCCGATCGTTATTTCCGTTGGGCCGGTCAAGATACACGACCATCGGGCCACCGAAACGCACGTCGATCGTGAAATTCCCAGCTCGGTTTCGCCAATTCGAAAGCCGAGATCTATGTGTCAGAGCTATTACGAAACAACCATAGTAAATTTCTCACATTAGACCTTGTCGTGGTTACTAGTTAAGCCGGGCGGGTCCGGGTAGCTTTACACCACAACCTAGTCTAACCTCGGGTTTAAGCACAACATGACCGACTACTCACATTGGGTCCTATTGTTTGTAGCCACTAGTTAAGCCGGTAGGTTCCGGGTAGATTTATGCTACAAACTCAACCCCACCTCGAGTTGGCCACACTCATATTTTCTAAGTGTCATGTCCATCATTATGTTTACAAACATAATCACAATTCAATGTTCACGTCATATTTTAAAACCATGTTTTCATGTCATTAATATTACCCAAACCCAACGCATTCCCATCGCATGTACGTTTCGCATAACATAACAAAGATCAAAAGAGGGAACTTGGCCAAAGCATGACAAAGAGGGCATAAGGTAATAAGGTTGGCCACAAGTTAAACATGGTGGCATATGAGGCATAAATATGCCCATTTAAACTTGCATGTTACATTATAATCCTCAAAACATGCATGATATCAATTTTAGCAAAATAGATGAAACATGGTCATAAATGACATAGGATGATAGCAAGTGATTCGCATATAACATCATATGCAAGATGACATAAGGTTTATGAGAGATCATAAATTTGCATATTATATTATAAGCCTCAAAACATGCATGATATCAAACTTTAGCAAATAGGTGAAACATGATCATAAATGACATAGGATGATAGCCAGTGATTCGCATATAACATCATATGAAAGATAACATAAGGTTTATGAGAGTTTCTATGTTGCTTTATGCAACATTTCCAATCAAAGCTCATAGCATTCTATGCATAAGGTCAAGGTGATAGCTTTACAAACATGCATAGAATAAATCTATGCATAACATGATAAAATCAAAGCACATATCATACTTAGGCCCAAACTCAAACTTGCAACATGTCATATTTAACTTCATAGTTAGAATCTAAGAGTAGTATAGGGCTTAAAATGCTTATGAAGACTTATAAAATAAAATAAGATTGAGACGAAGCCACTAGCAACTCTAAACACTTCCAAATAATAAGCTCCAATGAAAACCCTTGAGAAAAAAGCCAAATATCCTTGCTTTGATGAGGAAAGATCGAACTTTGGCCTTGAATCAAGCTTAGAAACTCTCAAACATGCTTAGGAACTCTCATATGAATGAAGGTGGAGACGAGGCCATGATTAAACATTTTGGCATACTTTAGTTGTAGGATTGATTTATGATGATTTAGGCTAGGTATTAGGGTGTTTTTATAGATGATTAGGTTAGTTTAGACCATAGGATTAACCCTAATTCAGATCTGGGCCATCAAGTCACGTCACTAGCCTCCAAACATGTCTTGAGAAACAAGTCAGGTGCACCCAGGCCAGACTGGCCGACCACCCAAGTCGACAGGTTTGTCGACTGGGCAGTCGACACAGACTGGGGTGTGTCGACTCCCCAGTCGACTTGGGGGTTGCGGGAAATTTTTTCCCGCCTATCCTGCTCTGCTGAAATTTGAATCCTGAATTCAAATTTGAACTTGAAATTTTCTGAAAACTTTGACGGGCCATAACTGGGTCATACGGACTCCGATTTTTGAAAACTCGGACTCTATTTCGCGTATTTTTCCGAGTCGAACGCAATGGCACAGCCCATTTCCCTTGATTCAGAATTTATCTTTTAATTCTACCTTGATTTATGTTACAACTTGTTATTCAAAATACGGGTTGTAACACCATATTAACTCTCTCTCGAGATTGGGCAGCCGCCCAACCGTCGGTTGCCCTCAGAAACGCGGGTTTTTTGTGAAATTCCTATACTCGCAACCGCCAATTGGGAAGCCGAGATCGAGGGTTCGGAGCTCCCCAGAAACCAGCATAGTTACTTTATACAAAGATTGGGCTGCCGATCGTTATTTCCGTTGGCCGGTCGTGATATGGGACCCTTGGGCCACCAAAACGTGCGTTGATCGTTAAATTCACATGCTCGGCTTCGCAAATTCGAAAGCCGAGATCTATGTTTTGGAACTATTAAGAAACCACCATAGTAAATTTCTATGTTATTTGGGTAGACGCATGACCGTCCGGGCGTACGTAGTGTGCGTTGTTCTTAAAATTCCTATACTCGTATTAGCTTGTTTGGAAGCCAAGACGGAGTGTTCGGAGCGCTCTCGAAATCCACCGCGGTGACTTTTTATAATGTGTGGGAAATCGCCCAATAGTTCTGCCCTTCAAAACGCATGTTTCAGCGACCGAACTCCAAAAACACCTCATCGATTCGAATTCTTTCTCGAGCCTTGTACACACCACCCACCCCACCCACACACCCACCCCATGTTGGGGAAGTTGATTGGGAAATTCCTGCAATCGTCTCCGCTAGTTCGAAAGCCGAGATCGAGGGTTCAGAGCACCCCGAAAACCACCATAGTAACTTTATCTCTAGATTGGGCAGCCGCCCAACCGTCGGTTGCCCTCATAAACTTGGTTTTTTTTTGTGAAATTCCTATACTCGCAACCACCAGTTCGAAAGGCGAGATCGAGGGTTCAAAGCTCCACGGAACCTAGCATACTAACTTTATACCGAGATTGGGTGGCAGATCGTTATTTTCGTTGGCCCGATCCAGATATGGGACCGTCAGGCCACCAAAACACGCGTCGATCATGAAATTCCCATGCTCAGCTTCGCAAATTTGAAAGTCGAGATCTATGTTTCGGAGCTATTAGGAAACCACCATAGTAAATTTCTACGTAATTTGGGTAGATGCAACACTGTCCAGGCGTACGTAGCGTGCGTTGATCTTAAAATTCCTATACTCGTATTGGCTTGTTCGTAAGCCAAGACGGAGGGTTAGGACCGCTCTCGAAAGCCACCACGGTAACTTTCTAAAGTGCATGGGAAATCGCCCAATAGTTTTGTCCTTCGAAATACGCGTTTTAGCGATTGAACTCCAAAAACACCTCATCGACTCTAATTTATTCTCGTGCCTTGTACACACCACCTAACCCACCCACACAACCACCCTATGTGGTGGGAGTTGATCGTTTTTCTAGTTAGGCCGGTCGCGATCTGGGACCTTCTGACCCTTCGAAACGCGTGTCGATCGTGAAATCCCTACAATCGTCTCCGCCAGTTCGAAAGCCGATATCGAGGGTTCAGAGCACGTCGGAAGCCACCGTAGTAACTTTCTCTCGAGATTGGGCAGCCGCCAAACCATCGGTTGCCCTCAGAAAAACTGGTTTTTTGTGAAATTCCTATACTCACAACACTAGTTCGGAAGACGAGATCGAGGGTTCGGAGCTCCCCGGAACCCAGCATAGTAACTTTATACCAAGATTGGGCGGCCGATCGTTATTTTCGTTGGCCCGATCGTGATGTGGGACGGTCAGGCCACCAAAACACGCATTGATCGTGAAAATCCCATGCTCGTCTTCGCGAATTTGAAAGTCGAGATCTTTGTTTCGGAGCTATTAGGAAACCACAATAGCAAATTTCTACGTAATTTGGGTAGACGCAAGACCGTCCTGGCGTTCGTAGCGTGCGTTGATCTTAAAATTCCTATAGTCGTTTTAGCTTGTTCGAAAGCCAAGACGGAGCGTTCGGAGCGCTCTCGAAAGCCACTGCGGTAACTTTCTATAGTGCATGGGAAATCGCCCAGTAGTTCTGCCCTTCGAAACGCGCGTTTCAGCGACCGAACTCCAAAAACACCTCATCGATTCGAATTCATTGTCGGGCCTTGTACACACCACCCACCACATCTACACACCCACCCCACGTGGGGGGAGTCGATCGTTTTCCTAGTCGGGCCGGTGGCGATCCAGGACCTTCTGACCGTCTGAAACGGGCGTCGATTGCGAAATCCGTGCAATCGTCTCCGCTAGTTCGAAAGTCGAGATAGAGGGTTCGGAGCACCCCGGAAGCCACCATAGTAACTTTCTCTCGAGATTGGGTAGCCGCCCAACAGTCGATTGCCCTCAGAAATGCGGGTTTTTTGTGAAATTCCTATACTCACAACCGCTAGTTCGGAAGCCGAGATCGACGGTTCGGAGCTCCCCGGAACCCGGCATAGTAACTTTATACCGAGATTGGGCGACCAATCGTTATTTCCGTTGGCCCGGTCGTGATACGAGACCGTCGAGCCACCAAAACGCGCGTTGATCGTGAAATTCCCATGCTCGGCTTCGCAAATTCGAAAGCCGAGATCTATGTTTCGGAGCTATTAGGAAACCACAATAGTAAATTTCTATGTAATTTGGGCAAACGCATGACCGTCCGGGTGTTCGTAGCAAGCGTTGATCTTAAAATTCCTATACTCGTATTAGCTTGTTCGGAAGCCAAGATGGAGTGTTCGGAGCGCTCTCGAATTCCACCGCGGTAACTTTTTATAGTGTGTGGGAAATCGCCCAATAGTTCTGCCCTTCGAAATGCGTGTTTCAGCGACCGAACTCTAAAAACACCTCATCGATTCGAATTCATTCTCTGGCCTTATACACACCAACCACCCCACCCACACACCCACCCCATGTGGGGGGAGTCGATGTTTTTTCTAGTTGGGCCGGTCGCGATCCGGGACCTTCTGACCCTCCGAAACGCGCGTCGATCGGGAAATCCCTGAAATCGTCTTTGCCAGTTCGAAAGCCGAGATCGAGGGTTCGGAGCACCCCAGAAGCCACCATAGTAACTTTCTCTCGAGATTGGGCAGCATCCCAACCGTCGGTTGCCCATAGAAATGCGGGTTTTTGGTGAAATTCCTATACTCGCAACCGCTAGTTCGGAAGCCGAGGTCGAGGGTTCGGAGCTCCCCGGGACCCAGCATAGTAACTTTATATCGAGATGGGGCGGCCGATTGTTATTTCCGTTGGCCCGGTCGTGATAAAGGACCGCCGGGCCACCAAAACGCGCGTTGATCGTGAAATTCCCATCCTCGGCTTCGCCAGTTTGAAAGCCGAGATCTATTTTTCAGAGCCGTTAGGAAACCACCATAGTAAATTTCTACGTAATTTGGGTAGACGCAAGACCGTCCGGGCGTACGTAGCATGCGTTGATCTTAAATTTCCTATACTTGTATTAGCTAGTTCGAAAGCCAAGACGGAGGGTTCGGAGCGCTCTCGAAAGCCACCGCGTTAACTTTCTATAGTGCGTGAGAAATCGCTCAATAGTTCTGCCCTTCGAAACGCGCGTTTCAGCGACCGAACTCCAAACACCCCACATCGATTCGAATTTATTCCCGGGCCTTATGCGCATCACTCACCACACCAATAAACCCACCCCATGTGGTGGGAGTCGATCGTTTTTCCAGTTGAGCCGGTGGCGATCCGGGACCTTCTGACCGTCCGAAACGCGCGTCGATTGGGAAATTCCTGCAATCGTCTCCGCCAGTTCGAAAGCAGAGATCGACGGTTCGGAGCACCCCTGAAGCCACCATAGTAACTTTCTCTCGAGATTGGGCAGCCGCCCAACCATCGGTTGCCCTCAGAAACGCGGTTTTTTTTGTGAAATTCCTATACTCGCAACCGCTAGTTCGGAAGCCGAGATCGAGTGTTCGGAGCTCCCCAGGACCCAGCATAGTAACTTTATACCGAGATTGGGCGGCCGATCGTTATTTCTGTTGGCCCGGTCGGGATACGGGACCGTCAGGCCACCAAAACGCGCGTTGATCGTGAAATTCCTTTGCTCGGCTTCACAAATTAGAAAGCCGAGATCTATGTTTCAGAGCTATTAGGAAACCACCATTGTAAATTTCTACGTAATTTGGGTAGACGCAAGACTGTCCAGGCGTACGTAGCGTGCATTGATCTTAAAATTCCTATACTCGTATTAGCTTGTTCGAAATCCAAGATGGAGGGTTCGGAGTGCTCTCGAAAGCCACCGTGGTAACTTTCTACAGTGCGTGGGAAATCGCCTAATAGCTATGCCCTTCGAAACGCGCGTTTCAGCGACCGAACTCCGAAAACACCTCATCGATTCGAATTCATTCTCGGGCCTTGTACACACCACCCACCACACCCACACACCCACTCCACATGGGGGGAGACGATCGTTTTTCCAGTAGGGCCGGTCGCGATCCGGGACCTTCTGACCGTCCGAAACGCGCGTCGATAGGGAAATCCTTGCAATCGTCTCCGCTAGTTCGAAAGCCGAGATCGAGGGTTCTGAGTACCCCGGAAGCCACCATAGTAACTTTCTCTAGAGATTGGGCAGCTGCCTGACCGTCGGTTGCCCTCAGAAACGCGGGTTTTTTGTGAAATTCCTATACTCGCAACCGCTAGTTCCGAAGCCGAGATCGATGGTTCTGAGCTTCCCGGAACCCAGCATAGTAACTTTATACCATGATTGGGCGGCCGATCATTATATCCGTTGGCCCAGTCGTGATACGGGACCGTCGGGCCACCAAAATGCACGTTGATTGTGAAATTTCCATGCTCGCCTTCGCAAATTCGAAAGCCGAGATCTACGTTTCGGAGCTATTAGGAAACAACCATAGTAAATTTCTACGTAATTAGGGTAGACGTAAGACTGTCAAGGCGTACGTAGCGTGCGTTGATCTTAAAATTCCTATACTCGTATTAGCTAGTCCGAAAGCCAAGACGGAGGGTTCAGAGCGCTCTCGAAAACCACAGCGGTAACTTTCTACAGTGCGTGGGAAACTGCCTAACAGTTCTGCCCTTTAAAACGCGCGTTTCAGCGACCGAACTACAAAAACACCTCATCAATTCGAACTCATTCTCAGGCCTTGTGCACACCACCCACCGCATCCACACATCCAATCCCCGTGTGAGGAGTTGTTCGTTTTTCATGTTAGGCCGGTCGTGATCCAGGACCTTCCGACCCTCTAAAACGCGCGCCGATCGTAAAATCCCTACACTCGTCTCTGCCAGTTCGAAAGCCGAGATCGAGGGTTCGGAGCGCCCCTAAAGCCATAATAGTAACTTTCTCTCAGGATTGGGAAGCCGCCCAATAATCGGTTGGCCTCCGAAACGCCGGTTTTTTGTAAAATTTTGATACTCGCAACTGCCAGTTCGGAAGTAGAGATCGAGGGTTCGGAGCTCCCCAGAACCCACCAGTAACTTTATACCGAGTTTGGGCGGCCGATCGTTATTTCCGTTGGGCCGGTCAAGATACGCGACCGTCGGGCCAGCGAAACGCGCGTCGATCGTGAAATTCCCATGCTGGGTTTCACCAATTCGAAAGCCGAGATCTATGTGTCAGAGCTGTTATGAAACAACCATAGTAAATTTCTACGTCATTAGGGTAGACGTTAGACCGTCCGGGCGTACGTAGCGTGCGTTGATCTTAATATTCCTATACTCGTATTAGCTAGTTCGAAAGACAAGACGGAGGGTTCAGAGCGCTCTCGTAAGCCACCTCGGTAATTTATGCAGTGCGTGGGAAATCGCCAAATAGTTCTGCCCTTCGAAACGCGCGTTTCACCGACTGAACTCAAAAAACACCTCATCGATTCGAATTCATTCTCTGGCCTTGTACACCCCACCCTCAACACCCAAACACCGACCCCACGTGCGGGAGTCGATCGTTTTTCTAGTTGGGCCGGTCGCGATCCGGGACTTTCTCAGCCTCCGTAACGGGTGTCGATCGGGAAATCCCTACAATCTTCTCCGCCAGTTCGAAAGCCGAGATCGAGGGTTCGGAGCACCCTGAAAGCCACCATAGTAACTTTCTCTCGAGATCGGGCAGCCGCCCAACCGTCAGTTGACCTCAGAAACACGGGTTTTTTTGTGAAATTCCTATACTCGCAACCGCCAGTTCGAAGCCGAGATCGAGGGTTCGGAGCTCCCCGGAACCCGGCATAGTTACTTTATACCGAGATTGGGCGGTCGGCCGTTATTTCCGTTGTCCCAGTCATGATACAGGACCATCGAGCCACCAAAACGCGCATTGATCGTGAAATTCCCATGCTCGGCTTCGCAAATTCGAAAGCCGAGATCTATGTTTCGGAGCTATTAGGAAACCACCATAGTAAATTTCTATGTAATTTGGGCAGACACAAGATTGTCCGGGCATACGTAGCGTGCGTTGATCTTAAAATTCCTATACTCGTATTAGCTTGTTCGAAAGCCAGGACGGAGGGTTCGGAGTGCTCTCGAAAGCCACCGTGGTAACTTTCTATAGTGCGTGGGAAATCGCCCAATAGTTTTGCCCTTCGAAACACGCGTTTCAGTGACCGAACTCCAAAAACACCTCATCGATTCGAATTCATTCTCGGGCCTTGTACACACCACCCACCACACCCACACACCCACCCCACATGGGGGAGTCGATCGTTTTTCCAGTTGGGCCGGTCGCGATCCGGGTCCTTCTGACCGTCTGAAACGCGAGTCGATCAGGAAATCCTTACAATCGTCGACGCCAGTTCGAAAGCCGAGATCGAGGGTTCGGAGCACCCCGGAAGCCACCATAGTAATTTTCTCTCGAGATTGGGTAGCCGCCCAACCATCGGTTGCCCTCAGAACGCTAGTTTTTTGTGAAATTCCTATACTCGAAACCGCCAGTTCGAAAGCCGAGATCGAGGGTTCGGAGCTCCCTATAACCCAATATAGTAACTTTATACCGAGATTGGGCGACCGATCGTTATTTCCATTTGCCCGGTCGTGATACGGGATCGTCGGATCACCAAAACGCGCGTTGATCGTGAAATTCCCATGCTCGGCTCCGCAATTTCGAAAGACGAGATCTATGTTTCGGAGCTGTTAGGAAACCACCATAGTAAATTTCTACGTAATTTGGGTAGAGGCAAGACCGTCCGGGTGTACGTAGCAGGCGTTGATCTTAAAACTCCTATACTCGTATTAGCCAGTTCGAAATCCAAGACGGAGGGTTCAGAGCGCTCTCGAAAGCCACCGTGGTAACTTTCTATAGTGCGTGGGAAATCGCCCAATAGTTTTGCCCTTTGAAACGCGCGTTTCAGCGACTGAACTCCAAAAACACCTCATCGATTCGAATTCATTCTCGGGCCTTGTACACACCACCCACCACACCCACACACCCACCCCCACGTGAGGGGAGTCGATCGTTTTTCCACTTGGGCCGGTCGCGATCCGGGACCTTCTGACTGTCCTAAACGCGCGTTGATCGGGAAATCCCGGCAATCGTCTCCACCAGTTCGAAAGTCGAGATCGAGGGTTCGGGGCACCTCGGAAGCCACCATAGTAACTTTCTCTCGAGATTGGGCAGCCGCCCAACCATCGGTTACCCTAAGAAACGCGGGTTTTTTGTGAAATTCCTATACTCGTAACCGCCAGTTCGGAAGCCGAGATCGAGGGCTCGGAGCTCTCCGGAACCCAGCATAGTAACTTTATACTGAGATTGGGCAGCCGATCGTTATCTCCGTTGGCCCGGTCGTGATACAGGACCGTCGGGGCGTACGTAGCATGCGTTGATCTTAAATTTCCTATACTCGTATTAGCTAGTTCGAAAGCCAAGACGGAGGGTTCAAAGCGCTATCGAAAGCCACCGCGGTAACTTTCTACAGTGCGTGGGAAATCGCCCAATTGCTCTGCCCTTCGAAACGCGCGTTTCAGCGAAAGAAATCTAAAAACACCACATCTATTCGAATTCATTCTCGGGCCTTATACACACAATCCACCACACCCACGCACCCAACCCCACATGGGGGGGGGGTCGATCGTTTTTCCACTTGGGCCGGTCGCGATCCGGGACTTTTTGACCGTCTGAAACGCGCGTCGATCGGGAAATCCCTGCAATCGTCTCCACCAGTTCGAAAGCCGAGATCGAGGGTTCGGAGCACCCCGGAAGCCACCCTAGTAACTTTCTCTCGAGATTGTGCAGCTGCCCAACCGTCGGTTACCCTCAGAAATGCGTGTTTTTTTTGAAATTCCTATACTTGCAACCGCTAGTTCGGAAGCCGAGATCGAGGGCTCGGAAACCGAGATTGGGCGGCCGATCGTTATCTCCGTTGGCCCGGTCGTGATACGGGACCGTCGAGCCACCAAAATGCTCGTTGATCGTGAAATTCCCATGCTCGGCTTCGCAAATTCGAAAGCCGAGATCTTTGTTTCGGAGCTGTTAGGAAACCACCATAGTAAATTTCTACGTTATTTGGGTAGATGCAAGACCGTCCGGGCGTACGTAGCGTGCGTTGATCTTAAATTTCCTATACTCGTATTAGCTAGTTCGAAAGCAAAGACGAAGGGTTCAGAGCGATCTCGAAAACCACCGCGGTAACTTTCTACAGTGCGTGGGAAATCGCCCAATAGTTCTGCCCTTCGAAACGCGCGTTTCAGCGACCGAACTCCAAAAACACCACATCGATTCGAATTCATTCTCGGTCCTTATACACACCACCCACCACACCCACACACCCACCCCCACATGGGGGGAGTCGATCGTTTTTCCAGTTGGGCCAGTCGCGATCCGGGACATTCTGACCGTCCGAAACGCGCGTCGATCGGGAAATCCCTGCAATCGTCTCCACCAGTTCGAAAGCCGAGATCGAGGGTTCGGAGCATCCCGGAAGCCACCATAGTAACTTTCCCTCGAGATTGGGCAGCCGCCCAACCGTCGGTTACCCTAAAAAACGCTGGTTTTTTTGTGAAATTCCTATACTCGCAAACGCCAGTTCGGAAGCCGAGATCGAGGGCTCGGAGCTCCCCGGAACTCAGCATAGTAACTTTATACCGAGATTGGGCCGCCGATCGTTATTTCCGTTGGCTCGTTCGTGATACGGGACCGTCGAGCCACCAAAACGCGCGTTGATCGTGAAATTCCCATGCTCGGCTTCGCAAATTCGAAAGCCGAGATCTCTGTTTCGGAGCTGTTAGGAAACCACCATAGTAAATTTCTACGTTATTTGGGTAGACGCAAGACCGTCCGGGCGTACGTAGCGTGCGTTGATCTTAAATTTCCTATACTCGTATTAGCTAGTTCGAAAGCCAAGACGGAGGGTTCAGAGCGCTCTCGAAAGCCATCGCTGTAACTTTCTACAGTGCGTGGGAAATTGCCCAATATTTCTTCCCTTCGAAACGCGCGTTTCAGCGACCGAACTCCAAAAACACTACATCGATTCGAATTCATTCTCGGGCCTTATACACACCACCCACCACACCCACACAACCACCCCCACGTTGGGGGAGTCGACCGTTTTTCCAGTTGGACCGATCGCGATCCGAGACCTTCTGACCGTCCGAAACGCGCGTCGATCGGGAAATCGCTGCAATCGTCTCCACCAGTTCGAAAGCCGAGATCGAGGGTTCAGAGCACCCCGGAAGCCACCATAGTAACTTTCTCTCGAGATTGGGCAGCCGCCCAACCGTTGGTTACCCTCAGAAACGCTGGATTTTTGTGAAATTCCTATACTCGCAAACGCCAGTTCGGAAGCGGAGATCGAGGGCTTGGAACTCCCCGGAACCCAGCATAGTAACTTTATACCGAGATTGGGCGGCCGATCGTTATTTCCGTTGGCCCGGTCGTGATACGGGACCGTCGGGCCACCAAAACGCGCGTTGATCATGAAATTCCAATGCTCGGCTTTGCAAATTCGAAAGCCGAGATCCATGTTTCGGAGCTGTTAGGAAACCACCATAATAAATTTCTACGTTATTTGGGTAGACGCAAGACCGTCCGGGCGTACGTAGTGTGCGTTTATCTTAAATTTCCTATACTCGTATTAGCTAGTTCGAATGCCAAGACGGAGGGTTCAGAGAGCTCTCGAAAGCCACTGCGGTAACTTTCTACAGTGCATGGGAAATCACCCAATATTTCTGCCCTTCGAAACGCGCGTTTCAGCGACCGAACTACAAAAACTCCACATCGATTCGAATTCATTCTCGGGCCTTATACACACCACCCACCACACCCACACACCCACCCCCACGTAGGGGAGTCCATCGTTTTTCTAGTTGGGCCGGTCGCGAACAGGGACCTTCTGACCGTCCGAAACGCGCGTCGATCGGGAAATCCCTGCAATCGTCTCCACCAGTTCGAAAGCCGAGATCGAGGGTTCGGAGCACCCCAGAAGCCACCATAGTAACTTTCTCTCGGGATTGGGCAGCTGCCCAACCGTCGGTTACCCTCAGAAACGCTGGTTTTTTTGTGAAATTCCTATACTCGCAAACGCCAGTTCGGAAGCCGTGATCGAGGGCTCGGAGCTCCCCGGAACCCAGCATAGTAACTTTATACTGAGATTCGGCGGCCGATCGTTGTTTCCGTTGGCCCGGTCATGGTACGGGACCATCGAGCCACCAAAACGCGTGTTGATCGTGAAATTCCCATGCTCGGCTTCGCAAATTCGAAAGCCGAGATCTAAGTTTCGGAGATGCTAGGAAACCATCATAGTAAATTTCTACGTTATTTGGATAGACGCAAGTCCGTCCGGGCGTACGTAGCGTGCGTTGATCTTAAATTTCCTATACTCGTATTAGCTAGTTCGAAAGCCAAGACGGAGAGTTCAGAGCGCCCTCGAAAGCCACCGTGGAAACTTCCTACTATGCGTCGGAAATCGCCCAATAGTTCTGCCCTTCGAAACGCGCGTTTCAGCGACCGAACTCAAAAAACACCACATCGATTAGAATTCATTCTCGGACCTTATACACACCACCCACCACACCCACACACCCACCCCAACGTAGGGGGAGTCGATCGTTTTTCCAGTTGGCCCGGTCGCGACCCGGGACCTTCTGACCGTCCGAAACGCGCGTCGATCGGGAAATCCCAGCAATCGTCTCCACCAGTTCGAAAGCCGAGATCGAGGGTTCGGAGCACCCCGGAAGCCACCATAGTAACTTTCTCTCGATATTGGGCAGCCGCCCTACCGTCGGTTACCCTCAATAACGCTGGTTTTTTTGTGAAATTCCTGTACTCGCAAACGCCAGTTCGGAAGCCGAGATCGAGGGCTCGGAGCTCCCCCGGAACCCAGCATAGTAACTTTATACCGAGATTGGGCAGCCGATCGTTATTTCCATTGGCTCATTCGTGATACGGGACCGTCGAGCCACCAAAACACGCGTTGATCGTGAAATTCCCATGCTCGGCTTCGCAAATTCGAAAGCCGAGATCTCAGTTTCGGAGGTGTTAGGAAACCACCATAGTAAATTTCTACGTTATTTGGGTAGACGCAAGACCGTCCGGGCGTACGTAGCGTGCGTTGATCTTAAATTTCCTATACTCGTATTAGCTAGTTCGAAAGCCAAGACGGAGGGTTCAGAGCGCTCTCGAAAGCCATCGCGGTAACTTTCTACAGTGCGTGGGAAATCGCCCAATATTTCTGCCCTTTGAAATGCGCGTTTCAGCGACCGAACTCCAAAAACACTACATCGATTCGAATTCATTCTCGGGCCTTATACACACCACCCACCACACCCACACACCCACCCCCACGTTGGGGGAGTCGATCGTTTTTCCTGTTGGACCGGTCGCGATCCGAGACCTTCTGACCGTCCGAAACGCGCGTCGATCGGGAAATAGCTGCAATCGTCTCCACCAGTTCGAAAGCCGAGATCGAGGGTTCGGAGCACCCCGGTAGCCACCATAGTAACTTTCTCTCGAGATTGGGCAGCCGCCCAACCGTTGATTACCCTCAGAAATGCTGGATTTTTGTGAAATTCCTATACTCGTGAACGCCAGTTCGGAAGCGGAGATCGAGGGCTCGGAGCTCCCCGGAACCCAGCATAGTAACTTTATACCGAGATTGGGAGGCCGATCGTTATTTCCGTTGGCCCGGTCGTGATACGGGACCGTCGGCCACCAAAACGCGCGTTGATCGTGAAATTCCAATGCTTGACTTCGCAAATTCAAAAACCGAGATCCATGTTTCGGAGCTGTTCGGAAACCACCATAGTAAATTTCTACGTTATTTGGGTAGACGCAAGACCGTCCGGGCGTACGTAGTGTGCGTGGATATTAAATTTCCTATACTCGTATTAGCTAGTTCGAATGCCAAGACGGAGGGTTCTGAGCGCACTCGAAAGCCACCGCGGTAACTTTCTACAGTGCGTGGGAAATCGCCCAATATTTCTGCCCTTCGAAACGCGCGTTTCAGCGACCGAACTCCAAAAACTCCACATCGATTCGAATTCATTCTCGGGCCTTATACACACCACCCACCACACCCACACACCCACCCCCACGTGGGGGGAGTTCATCGTTTTTCTAGTTGGGCCGGTCGCGATCAGGGACCTTCTAACCGTCCGAAACGCGCGTCGATCGGGAAATCCCTGCAATCGTCTCCACCAGTTTGAAAGCCGAGATCGAGGGTTCGGAGCACCCCGGAAGCCACCATAGTAAATTTCTCTCGAGATTGGGCAGCTGCCCAACCGTCGGTTACCCTCAGAAACGCTGGGTTTTTTTTGAAATTCCTATACTCGCAAACGCCAGTTCGGAAGCCGAGATCGAGGGCTCGGAGCTCCCCGGAACCCAGCATAGTAACTTTATACCGAGATTGGGCGGCCGATCGTTGTTTCCGTTGGCCCGGTCATGGTACGGGACCATCGAGCCACCAAAACGCGCGTTGATCGTGAAATTTCCATGCTCGGCTTCGCAAATTCGAAAGCCGAGATCTATGTTTCGGAGCTGTTAGGAAACCACCATAGTAAATTTCTACGTTATTTGGATAGACGCAAGTCTGTCCGGGCGTACGTAGCGTGCGTTGATTTTAAATTTCCTATACTCGTATTAGCTAATTTGAAAGCCAAGACGGAGGGTTCAGAGCGCCCTCGAAAGCCACCGCGGAAACTTCGTACAGTGCGTCAGAAATCGCCCGATAGTTCTGCCCTTCGAAACGCGCGTTTCAGCGACCGAACTCAATAAACACCACATCGATTAGAATTCATTCTCTGGCCTTATACACACCACCCACCCACCCCTACATTGGGGGAGTCGATCGTTTTTCCAGTTGGACCGGTCGCGATCCGGGACCTTCTGACCGTCTGAAACGCGCGTCGATCGGGAAATCCCTGCAATCGTCTCCACCAGTTCGAAAGCCGAGATCGAGGGTTCGGAGCACCCCGGAAGACACCATAGTTACTTTCTCTCGAGATTGGGCAGCCGCCCAACCGTCGGTTACCCTCAGAAACGCTGCTTTATTTGTGAAATTCCTATACTCGCAAATGCCAGTTCGGAAGCCGAGATCGAGGGCTCGGAGCTCCCCGGAACCTAGCATAGTAACTTTATACCGAGATTGGGCGGCCGAACGTTATTTCCGTTGGCTCGGCTATGATACGGGACCGTCATGCCACCAAAACGCGCGTTGAGCATGAAATTCCCATGCTCGGTTTAGCAAATTCGAAAGCCGAGATCTATGTTTCGGAGCTGTTAGGAAACCACCATAGTAAATTTCTACGTTATTTGGGTAGACGCAAGACCGTACGGGCGTACGTAGCGTGCGTTGATCGTAAATTTCCTATACTCGTATTAGCTTGTTCGAAAGCCAAGACGGTGGGTTTAGAGCGCTCTCGAAAGACATCGCGATAACTTTCTACAGTGCGTGGGAAATCGCCCAATATTTCTGCCCTTCGAAACGCGCGTTTCAGCGACCGAACTCCAAAAACACCACATCGATTCGAATTCATTTTCGGGCCTTATACACACCACCCACCACACCCACACACCCACCCCCACGTTGGGGGAGTCGATAGTTTTTCCAGTTGGACCGATCGCGATCCGGGACCTTCTGACCGTAAGAAATGCGCGTCGATCGGGAAATCCCTGCAATCGTCTACACCAGTTCGAAAGCCGAGATCGAGGGTTCGGAGCACCCCGGAAGCCACCATAGTAACTTTCTCTCGAGATTGGGCAGCCGCCCAACCGTCGGTTACCCTCAGAAACGCTGGTTTTTTTGTGAAATTCCTATACTCGCAAACGCCAGTTCGGAATCGGAGATCGAGGGCTCGGAGCTCCCCGGAACCCAGCATAGTAACTTTATACCGAGATTGGGCGGCCGATCGTTATTTCCGTTGGGCGGTCGTGGTACGGGACCGTCGGGCCACCAAAACGCACGTTGATCGTGAAATTCTAATGCTCGGCTTCGCAAATTCGAAAGCCGAGATCCATGTTTCGGAGCTGTTAGGAAATCACCATAGTAAATTTCTACGTTATTTGGGTAGACGCAAGACCGTCCGGGCGTACATAGTGTGCGTTGATCTTAAATTTCCTATACTCGTATTAGCTAGTTCGAATGCCAAGACGGAGGGTTCAGAGCGCTCTCGAAAACCACCGTGGTAACTTTCTATAGTGCGTGGGAAATCGCCCAATATTTCTGCCCTTCGAAACGCGCGTTTCAGCGACCGAACTCCAAAATCACCACATCGATTCGAATTCATTCTCGGGCCTTATACACACCACCCACCACACCCACACACCCACCCCCACGTAGGGGGAGTCCATCGTTTTTCTAGTTGGGCCGGTCGCGATCAGGGACCTTCTGACCGTCCGAAACTCGCGCAGATCGGGAAATCCCTGCAATCGTCTCCACCAGTTCGAAAGCCGAGATCGAGGGTTCGGAGCACCCCGGAAGCCACCATAGTAACTTTCTCTCGAGATTGGGCAGCCGCCCAACAGTCGATTACCCTCAGAAACGCTGGTTTTTTTTGTGAAATTCCTATACTTGCAAACGCCAGTTCGGAAGCCGAGATCGAGGGCTCGGAGCTCCCCGGAACCCAGCATAGTAACTTTATACCGAGATTGGGCGGCCGATCGTATTTTCCGTTGGTCCGGTCGTGATACGGGACCGTCGGGCCACCAAAACGCGCGTTGATCGTGAAATTCCAATGCTCGGCTTCGCAAATTCAAAAGCCGAGATCCATGTTTCGGAGCTGTTAGGAAACCACCATAGTAAATTTCTACGTTATTTGGGTAGACGCAAGACCGTACGGGCGTACGTAGTGTGCGTTGATCTTAAATTTCCTATACTCGTATTAGCTTGTTCGAAAGCCAAGATGGAGGGTTCAGAGCGCTCTCGAAAGCCACCGCGGTAACTTTCTACAGTGCGTGGGAAATCGCCCAATATTTCTGCCCTTCGAAACGCGCGTTTCAGCGACCGAACTCCAAAAACGCGACATCGATTCGAATTCATTCTCGGGCCTTATACACACCACCCACCACACCAACACACCCCCACGTGGGGGGAGTCCATCGTTTTTCCAATTGGGCCGGTTGCGATCCGGGACCTTCTGACCATCCGAAACGCGCGTCGATCGGGAAATCCCTGCAATCGTCTCCACCAGTTCGAAAGCTGAGATCGAGGGTTCGGAGCACCCCGTAAGCCACCATAGAAACTTTCTCTCGAGATTGGGCAGTCGCCCAACCGTCGGTTACCCTCAGAAACGCTGATTTTTTGTGAAATTCATATACTCGCAAACGCCAGTTCGGAAGCCGAGATCGAGGGCTCGGAGCTCCCCGGAACCCAGCATAGTAACTTTATACCGAGATTGGGCGGCCGAACGTTATTTCCGTTGGCTCGGCTATGATACGGGACCGTCGGGCCACAAAAACGCGCGTTGATCGTGAAATTCCCATGCTCGGTTTAGCAAATTCGAAAGCCGAGATCTACGTTTCGGAGCTGTTAGGAAACCACCATAGTAATTTCTACGTTATTTGGGTAGATGCAAGACCGTACGGGCGTACGTAGCGTGCGTTGATCGTAAATTTCCTATACTCGTATTAGCTAGTTCGAAAGCCAAGACGGTGGGTTTAGAGCGCTCTCGACAGACATCGCGATAACTTTCTACAGTGCGTGGGAAATCGCCCAATATTTCTGCCCTTCGAAACGCGCGTTTCAGCGACCGAACTCCAAAAACACCACATCGATTCGAATTCATTCTCGAGCCTTATACACACCACCCACCACACCCACACACCCACCCCCACGTGGGGGGAGTCCATCGTTTTTCCAGTTGGGCCGGTCGCGATCAGGGACCTTCTGACCGTCCGAAACGCGCGTCGATATGGAAATCCCTGCAATCGTCTCCACCAGTTCGAAAGCGGAGATCGAGGGTTCGGAGCACCGCGGAAGCCACCATAGTAACTTTCTCTCGAGATTGGGCAGCCGCCCAACCGTCGGTTACCCTCAAAAACGCGGGATTTTTGTGAAATCCCTATACTCGCAAACGCTATTTCGGAAGCCGAGATCGAGGGCTCGGAGCTCCCCGGAACCCAGCATAGTAACTTTATACCGAGATTGGGCGGCCGATCGTTATTTCCATTGGCCCGGTCGTGATACGGGACCGTCGGGCCACCAAAACGCGTGTTGATCGTGAAATTCCAATGCTCGGCTTCGGAAATTCGAAAGCCGAGATCCATGTTTCGGAGCTGTTAGGAAACCACCATAGTAAATTTCCACGTTATTTGGGTAGACGCAAGACCGTCCGGGCGTACGTAGCGTGCGTTGATCTTAAATTTCCTATACTCGTATTAGCTAGTTCGAAATCCAAGACGGAGGGTTCAGAGCGCTCTCGAAAGCCACCACGGTAACTTTCTATAGTGCGTGGGAAATCGCCCAATAGTTCTGCCCTTCGAAACGCGTGTTTCAGTGAGTGAAATCCAAAAACACCACATCAATTCGAATTCTTTCTCGGGCCTTATTCACACCACCCACAACACCCACACGGGGGGGAGTCGATCGTTTTTCCAGTTGGGTCGGTCGCGATCCGGGACATTCTGACCGTCCGAAAAGCGCGTCGATCGGGAAATCCCTGCAATCGTCTCCACCAGTTCGAAAGCCGAGATCGAGGGTTCGTAGCACCCCGGAAGCCACCATAGTAACTTTCTCTCGAGATTGTGCAGCCGCCCAACCGTCGGTTACCCTAAAAAACACGGGTTTTTTGTGAAATTCCTATACTCGTAACTGCCAGTTCGGAAGCCGAGATCAAGGGCTCGGAGCTACCCGGAACCCAGCATAGTAACTTTATACCGAGATTGGGTGGTCGATCGTTATTTCCGTTGGCCCTGTCGTGATACGGGACCGTCGGGCCACCAAAACGCGCGTTGATCGAGAAATTCCCATGCTCAGCTTCGCAAATTCGAAAGCCGAGATCTATGTTTCATAGCTGTTAGGAAACCACCACAGTAAATTTCTACGTTATTTGGGTAGACGCAAGTCCGTCCGGGTGTACGTAGCGTGCGTTGATCTTAATTTTCCTTTACTCGTATTAGCTAGTTCGAATGCCAAGACGGAGGGTTCAGAGCGGTCCAGAAAGCCACCGTGGTAACATTCTACAGTGCGTGGGAAATCGCCCAATAGTTCAGCCCTTCGAAACGCTTGTTTCAGGTACCGAAATCCAAAAATACTACATCGATTCGAATTCATTCTCAGGCCTTATACACACCGCCCACCACACCCATACACCCATTCCCACGTGGGGGGAGTCGATCGTTTTTCCAGTTGGGTCGGTCATGATGCGGGACCTTCTGACCGTCCGTAACGCGCGTCGATCGGGAAATCCCTGCAATCGTCTCCAATAGTTCGAAAGCCGAGATCGTGGGTTCGGAGCACCCCGGAATCCACTATAGTAACTTTCTCTCGAGATTGGCAGCCGCCCAACCGTCGGTTGCCCTCAGAAACGCGGGTATTTTGTGAAATTCCTATACTCGCAACCGCCAATTCGGAAGCCGAGATCGAGGGCTCGGAGCTACCCGGAACCCAGCGTAGTAACTTTATAACGAGATTGGGTGGCCGATCGTTATTTCCGTTGGTCCGGTCGTGATACAGGACCGTCGGGCCACCAAAACGCGCGTTGATCGTGAAATTCCCATGCTCGGCTTCGCAAATTCAAAAGCCGAGATCCATGTTTCAGAGCTGTTGGGAAACCACCACAGTAAATTTCTACGTTATTTGGGTAGATGCAAGACCGTCCGGGAGTACGTAGCGTGCGTTGATCTTAAATTTCCTATACTCGTATTAGCTAGTTCAAAAGCCAAGACGGAGGGTTCAGAGCGCTCTCGAAAGCCACCGTGGTAACTTTCTACAGTGCATGGGAAATCGTCCAATAGTTCTGCCCTTCGAAACGCGTGTTTCAGTGAGCGAAATCCAAAAACACCACATCGATTCGAATTCATTCTCGGGCCTTATACACACCACCCACCACACCCACACACCCACCACCACGTGGGGGGAGTCGATCGTTTTTCCAATTGGGCCGGTTGCGATTCGGGACCTTCTAACCGTCCGAAAAGCGCGTCGATCGGGAAATCCGTGCAATCGTCTCCACCAGTTCGAAAGCCGAGATCGAGGGTTCGGAGCACCCCGGAAGCAACCATACTAACTTTCTCTCAAGATTGGGCTGCCGCCCAAAAGTCGGTTACCCTAAAAAACACGGGTTTTTTGTGAAATTCCTATACTCGCAACTGCCAGTTCGGAAGCCGAGATCAAGGGCTCGGAGCTACCCGGAACCCAGCATAGTAACTTTATACCGAGATTGGGCGGCCGAACGTTATTTCCGTTGGCCCTGTCGTGATACGGCACCGTCGGGCCAACAAAACGCGCATTGATCATGAAATTCCCATGCTCGGCTTCGCAAATTCGAAAGCCGAGATCTATGATTCGGAGCTGTTAGGAAACCACCATAGTAAATTTCTACGTTATTTGGGTAGACGCAAGACCGTCCGGGCGTACGTAGCGTACGTTGATCTTAAATTTCCTATACTCATATTAGCTAGTTCGAAACCCAAGACGGAGGGTTCAGAGCGATCTCGAAAGCCACCGTGGTAACTTTCTACAGTTCGTGGGAAATCGCCCAATAGTTCTGCCCTTCGAAACGCGCGTTTCAGCGACCGAAATCCAAAAATACCACATCGATTCGAATTCATTCTCAGGCCTTATACACACCACCCACCACACCCACACACCCATTCCCACGTGGGGGAGTCGATCGTTTTTCCAGTTGGGTCGGTCTTGATCCGGGACCTTCTGACCGTTCGAAACGCGCGTAGATCGGGAAATCCCTTCAATCGTCTCCAACAGTTCGAAAGCCATGATCGAGGGTTCGGAGCACCCCGGAAGCCACCATAGTAACTTTCTCTCGAGATTGGGCAGCCGCCCAACCGTCGGTTACCTTCAGAAACGCTGCTTTGTTTGTGAAATTCCTATACTCGCAAACGCCAGTTCGGAAGCCGAGATCGAGGGCTCGGAGCTCCCCGGAACCCAGCATAGTAACTTTATACCGAGATTGGGCGGCCGAACGTTATTTCCGTTGGCTCGGCTATGATACGGGACCGTCGGGCCACCAAAACGCGCGTTGATCGTGAAATTCCCATGCTCGGTTTAGCAAATTCGAAAGCCGAGATCTATGTTTCGGAGCTGTTAGTAAACCACCATAGTAAATTTCTACGTTATTTGGGTAGACGCAAGACCGTACGGGCGTACGTAGCGTGCGTTGATCGTAAATTTCCTATACTCGTATTAGCTAGTTCGAAAGCCAAGACGGCGGGTTTAGAGCGCTCTCGAAAGACATCGCGATAACTTTCTACAGTGCGTGGGAAATCGCCCAATATTTCTGCCCTTCGAAACGCGCGTTTCAGCGACCGAACTCCAAAAACACCACATCGATTCGAATTCATTCTCTGGCCTTGTACACACCACCCACCACACACACACACCCCCACGTGGGGGAGTTCATCGTTTTTCAAATTTAGCCGATCACGATTCGGGAACTTCTGACCATCTGAAACGCGCGTCGATCGAGAAATCCCTGCAATCGTCTCCACCAGTTCGAAAGGCGAGATCGAGGATTCGAAGCACCCCGTAAGCCACCATAGAAACTTTCTCTCGAGATTGGGCAGTCGCCCAACCGTCGGTTACCCTCAGAAACGCTGGTTTTTTGTGAAATTCATATACTCGCAAACGCCAGTTCGGAAGCCGAGATCGAGGGCTCGGAGCTCCCCGGAACCCAGCATAGTAACTTTATACTGAGATTGGGTGGCTGAACGTTATTTCCGTTGGCTCGGCTGTGATACGGGACCGTCGGGCCACCAAAACGCGCGTTGATCGTGAAATTCCCATGCTCGGTTTAGCAAATTCGAAAGCCGAGATCTATGTTTCGGACCTGTTAGGAAACCACCATAGTAAATTTCTACGTTATTTGGGTAGACGCAAGACCGTCCGACCGTACGTAGCATGCGTTGATCTAAAATTTCCTATACTCGTATTAGCTAGTTCGAAAGCAACGACGGAGGGTTCAGAGCGCTCTCGAAATCCACCGCGGAAACTTTCTACAGTGCGTGGGAAATCGCCCAATATTTCTGCCCTTCGAAACGCGCGTTTCAGCGACCGAACTCCAAAAACACCACATCGATTCGAATTCATTCTCGGGCCTTATACACACCACCCATCACACCCACACACCCACCCCCACGTGGGGGAAGTCCATCGTTTTTCCAGTTGGGCCGGTCACGATCAGGGACCTTCTGACCGTCCGAAACGCGCGTCGATCGGGAAATCCCTGCAATCGTCTCCACCAGTTCGAAAGCCAAGATCGAGGGTTCACAGCACCCCGGAAGCCACCATAGTAACTTTCTCTTGAGATTGGGCAGCCGCCAAACCGTCGGTTACCCTCAGAAACGCTGGTTTTTTGTGAAATTCCTATACTCGCTAACGCCAGTTCAGAAGCCGAGATCGAGGGCTCGGAGCTCCCCGGAACCCAGCATAGTAACTTTATACCGAGATTGGGCGGCCGATCGTTATATCCATTGGCCCGATCGTGATACGGGACCGTTGGGCCACCAAAACGCGCGTTGATCGTGAAATTCCAATGCTCGGCTTCGCAAATTCGAAAGCCGAGATCCATGTTTCAGAGCTGTTAGGAAACCACCATAGTAAATTTCTACGTTATTTGGGTAGACGCAAGACCGTCCGGGCGTACGTAGCGTGCGTTGATCTAAAATTTCCTGTACTCTTATCAGCTAGTTCGAAATCCAAGACAGAGGGTTCAGAGCGCTCTCGAAAGCCACCGTGGTAACTTTCTACAGTGCGTGGGAAATCGCCCAATAGTTCTGCCCTTCGAAACACGTGTTTCAGTGAGTGAAATCCAAAAACACCACATCGATTCGAATTCTTTCTCGGGCCTTATTCACACCACCCACCACACCCACACGGGGGGGAGTCGATCGTTTTTCCAGTTGGGTCGGTCGCGATCCGGACATTATGACCATCCGAAAAGCGCGTCGATCGGGAAATCCCTGCAATCGTCTCCACCAGTTCGAAAGCCGAGATCGAGGGTTCGTAGCACCCCGGAAGCCACCATAGTAACTTTCTCTCGAGATTGGGCAGCCGCCAAACCGTCGGTTGCCCTCAAAAACACGGGTTTTTTGTGAAATTCCTATACTCGTAACTGCCAGTTCGGAAGCCGAGATCAAGGGCTCGGAGCTACCCGGAACCCAGCATAGTAACTTGATACCGAGATTGGGCGGCCGATCGTTATTTCCGTTGGCCCTGTCGTGATACGGGACCGTCGGGCCACCAAAACACGCGTTGATCGTGAAATTCCCATGCTCGGCTTCGCAAATTCGAAAGCCGAGATCTATGTTTCGGAGCTGTTAGGAAACCACCATAGTAAATTTCTACGTTATTTGGGTAGACGCAAGTCTGTCCGGGCATACGTAGCGTGCGTTGATCTTAAATTTCCTATACTCGTATTAGCTAGTTCGAATGCCAAGACGGAGGGTTCAGAGCGCTCTCGAAAGCCACCGCGGTAACTTTCTATAGTGCGTGGGAAATCGCGCAATAGTTCAGCCCTTCGAAACGCGCGTTTCAGCGACCGAAATCCAAAAATACCACATCGATTCGAATTCATTCTCAGGTCTTATACACACCACCCACGACACCCACACACCCATTCCCACGTGGGGGGAGTCGATCGTTTTTCCAGTTGGGTCGGTCATGATCCGGGACCTTCTGACCGTCCGAAACGCGCGTCGTTCGAGTAATCCCTGCAATCGTCTCCAACAGTTCGAAAGCCGAGATCGAGGGTTTGGAGCACCCCGGAATCCACCATAGTAACTTTCTCTCAAGATTGGGCAGCCGCCCAACCGTACGTTACCCTCAGAAACGCGGGTTTTTTTTGAAATTCCTATACTCGCAACTGCCAGTTCGGAAGCCGAGATCGAGGGCTCGGAGCAACCCGGAATCCAGCATAGTAACTTTATACCGAGATTGGGCGGCCGATCGTTACTTCCGTTGGTCCGGTCGTGATACGGGACCGTCGGGCCACCAAAACGCACGTTGATCGTGAAATTCCCATGCTTGGCTTCGCAAATTCAAAAGCCGAGATCCATGTTTCGGAGCTGTTAGGAAACCACCACAGTAAATTTCTACGTTATTTGGGTAGACGCAAGACCGTCCGGGCGTACGTAGCGTGCGTTGATCTTAAATTTCGGTCATTTTTGTGAAATTCCTATACTCGCAACCGCCAGTTCGGAAGCCGAGTTCGAGGGCTCGGAGCTACCCTGAACCCAGCATAGTAACTTTATACCGAGATTGGGCGGTCGATCGTTATTTCCGTTGGCCTGTCTTGATACGGGATCGTCGGGCCACCAAAACGCGCGTTGATCGTGAAATTCCCATGCTCGGCTTCGCAAATTCGAAAGACGAGATCTATGTTTCGGAGCTGTTAGGAAACCACCATAGTAAATTTCTACGTTATTTGGGAAGACGCAAGACCGTCCGGGCGTACGTATCGTGCCTTGATCTTAAATTTCATATACTCGTATTAGCTAGTTCGAAAGCCAAGACGGAGGGTTCAGAATGCTCTCAAAAGCCACTGTGGGAACTTTCTACAGTGCGTGGAAATCGCCCAATAGTTCTGCCCTTCGAAACGCGCGTTTCAGCGACCGAAATCCAAAAATACCACATCGATTCGAATTCATTCTCAGGCCTTATACACACCACCCACCACACCCACACACCCATTCCCACGTGGGGGGAGTCGGTCGTTTTTCCAGTTGGGTCGGTCATGATCCGGGACATTCTGACCGTCCGAAACGCGCGTAGATCGGGAAATCCCTGCAATCGTCTCCAACAGTTCGAAAGGTGAGATCGACGGTTCGGAGCACCCCGGAAGCCACCATAGTAACTTTCTCTCAAGATTGGGCAGCCGCCCAACCGTCGGTTACCCTCAGAAACGCGGGTTTTTTGTGAAATTCCTATACTCGCAACCGCCAGTTCGGAAGCCGAGTTCGAGGGCTCGGAGCTACCCGGAACCCAGCATAGTAACTTTATACCGAGATTGGGCGGCCGATCGTTATTTCCGTTGGTCCGGTCGTGATACGGGACCGTCGGGCCACCAAAACGCGCGTTGATCATGAAATTCCCATGCTCGGCTTCGCAAATTCAAAAGCAAAGATCCATGTTTCGGAGCTGTTAGGAAACCACCATAGTAAATTTCTACGTTATTTGGGTAGACGCAAGACCGTACGGGCGTACGTAGCGTGCGTTGATCGTAAATTTCCTATACTCGTATTAGCTAGTTCGAAAGCCAAGACGGTGGGTTTAGAGCGCTCTCGAAAGACATCGCGATAATTTTCTACAGTGCGTGGGAAATCACCCAATATTTCTGCCCTTCGAAACGCGCGTTTCAGCGACCGAACTCCAAAAACACCACATCGATTCGAACTCATTCTCGGGCCTTGTACACACCACCCACCACACACACACACCCCCACGTGGGGGAGTTCATCGTTTTTCAAATTTGGCCGGTTACGATTCGGGACCTTCTGACCATCTGAAACGCGCGTCGATCGGGAAATCCCTGCAATCGTCTCCACCAGTTCGAACGCCGAGATCGAGGATTCGAAGCACCCCGTAAGCCACCATAGAAACTTCCTCTCGAGATTGGGCAGTCGCCCAACCGTCGGTTACCCTCAGAAACGCTGGTTTTTTGTGAAATTCATATACTCGCAAACGCCAGTTCGGAAGCCGAGATCGAGGGCTCGGAGCTCCCCGGAACCCAGCATAGTAACTTTATACTGAGATTGGGCGGCCGAACGTTATTTCCATTGCCTCGGCTGTGATACGGGACCGTCGGGCCACCAAAACGCGCGTTGATCGTGAAATTCCCATGCTCGGTTTAGCAAATTCGAAAGCCGAGATCTATGTTTCGGACCTGTTAGGAAACCACCATAGTAAATTTCTATGTTATTTGGGTAGACGCAAGACCGTCCGACCGTACGTAGCATGCGTTGATCTAAAATTTCCTATACTCGTATTAGCTAGTTCGAAAGCCACGACGGAGGGTTCAGAGCGCTCTCGAAATCCACCGCGGAAACTTTCTACAGTGCGTGGGAAATCGCCCAATATTTCTGCCCTTCGAAACGCGCGTTTCAGCGACCGAACTCCAAAAACACCACATCGATTCGAATTCATTCTCGGGCCTTATACACACCACCCACCACACCCACACACCCACCCCCACGTGGGGGAAGTCCATCGTTTTTCCAGTTGGGCCGGTCGCGATCAGGGACCTTCTGACCGTCCGAAACGCGCGTGGATCTGGAAATCCCTGCAATCGTCTCCACCAGTTCGAAAGCCAAGATCGAGGGTTCACAACACCCCGGAAGCCACCATAGTAACTTTCTCTTGAGATTGGGCAGCGGCCCAACCGTCGGTTACCCTCAGAAACGCTGGTTTTTTGTGAAATTCCTATACTCGCTAACGCCATTTCGGAAGCCGAGATCGAGGGCTCGGAGCTCCCCGGAACCCAGCATAGTAACTTTATACCGAGATTGGGCGGCCGATCGTTATTTCCATTGGCCCGATCGTGATACGGGACCGTCGGGCCACCAAAACGCGCGTTGATCGTGAAATTCCAATGCTCGGCTTCGCAAATTCGAAAGCCGAGATCCATGTTTCGGAGCTGTTAGGAAACCACCATAGTAAATTTCTACGTTATTTGGGTAGACGCAAGACCGTCCGGGCGTACGTAGCGTGCGTTGATCTTAAATTTCCTATACTCTTATCAGCTAGTTCGAAATCCAAGACAGAGGGTTCAGAGCGCTCTCGAAAGCCACCGTGGTAACTTTCTACAGTGCGTGGGAAATCGCCCAATAGTTCTGCCCTTCGAAACGCGTGTTTCAGTGAGTGAAATCCAAAAACACCACATCGATTCGAATTCTTTCTCGGGCCTTATTCACACCACCCACCACACCCACACGGGGGGGAGTCGATCGTTTTTCCAGTTGGGTCGGTCGCGATCCGGACATTCTGACCATCCGAAAAGCGCGTCGATCGGGAAATCCCTGCAATCGTCTCCACCAGTTCGAAAGCCGAGATCGAGGGTTCGTGGCACCCCGGAAGCCACCATAGTAACTTTCTCTCGAGATTGGGCAGCCGCCAAACCGTCGGTTGCCCTCAAAAACACGGGTTTTTTGTGAAATTCCTATACTCGTAACTGCCAGTTCGGAAGCCGAGATCAAGGGTTCGGAGCTACCCGGAACCCAGCATAGTAACTTGATACCGAGATTGGGCGGCCGATCGTTATTTCCGTTGGCCCTGTCGTGATACGGTACAGTCGGGCCACCAAAACGCGCGTTGATCGTGAAATTCCCATGCTCGGCTTCGCAAATTCGAAAGCCGAGATCTATGTTTCGGAGCTGTTAGGAAACCACCATAGTAAATTTCTACGTTATTTGGGTAGACGCAAGTCCGTCCGGGCATACGTAGCGTGCGTTGATCTTAAATTTCCTATACTCGTATTAGCTAGTTCGAATGCCAAGACGGAGGGTTCAGAGCGCTCTCGAAAGCCACCGCGGTAACTTTCTATAGTGCGTGGGAAATCGCCCAATAGTTCAGCCCTTCGAAACGCGCGTTTCAGCGACCGTAATCCAAAAATACCACATCGATTCGAATTCATTCTCAGGTCTTATACACACCACCCACCACACCCACACACCCATTCCCACGTGGGGGGAGTCGATCGTTTTTCCAGTTGGGTCGGTCATGATCCAGGACCTTCTGACCGTCCGAAACGCGCGTCGTTCGAGTAATCCCTGCGATCGTCTCCAACAGTTCGAAAGCCGAGATCGAGGGTTTGGAGCACCCCGGAATCCACCATAGTAACTTTCTCTCAAGATTGGGCAGCCGCCCAACCGTACGTTACCCTCAGAAACGCGAGTTTTTTGTGAAATTCCTATACTCGCAACTGCCAGTTCGGAAGCCGAGATCGAGGGCTCGGAGCAACCAGGAATCCAGCATAGTAACTTTATACCGAGATTGGGCGGCCGATCGTTACTTCCGTTGGTCCGGTCGTGATACGGGACCGTCGGGCCACCAAAACGCACGTTGATCGTGAAATTCCCATGCTCGGCTTCGCAAATTCAAAAGCCGAGATCCATGTTTCGGAGCTGTTAGGAAACCACCACAGTAAATTTCTACATTATTTGGGTAAACGCAAGACCGTCCGGGCGTACGTAGCGTGCGTTGATCTTAAATTTCGGTCGTTTTTGTGAAATTCCTATACTCGCAACCGCCAGTTCGGAAGCCGAGTTCGAGGGCTCGGAGCTACCCTGAACCCAGCATAGTAACTTTATACCGAGATTGGGCGGTCGATCGTAATTTCCGTTGGCCTGTCTTGATACGGGACCGTCGGGCCACCAAAACGCGCGTTGATCGTGAAATTCCCATGCTCGGCTTCGCAAATTCGAAAGACGAGATCTATGTTTCGGAGCTGTTAGGAAACCACCATAGTAAATTTCTACGTTATTTGGGTAGACGCAAGACCGTCCGGGCGTACGTAGCGTGCGTTGATCTTAAATTTCATATACTCGTATTAGCTAGTTCGAAAGCCAAGACGGAGGGTTCAGAATGCTCTCAAAAGCCACCGTGGGAACTTTCTACAGTGCGTTGAAATCACCCAATAGTTCTGCCCTTCGAAACGCGCGTTTTAGCGACAGAAATCCAAAAATACCACATCGATTCGAATTCATTCTCAGGCCTTATACACACCACCCACCACACCCACACACCCATTCCCACGTGGGGGGAGTCGGTCGTTTTTCCAGTTGGGTCGGTCATGATCCGGGACATTCTGACCGTCCGAAACGCGCGTAGATCGGGAAATCCCTGCAATCGTCTCCAACAGTTCGAAAGGCGAGATCGAGGGTTCGGAGCACCCCGGAAGCCACCATAGTAACTTTCTCTCAAGATTGGGCAGCCGCCCAACCGTCGGTTACCCTCAGAAACGCGGGTTTTTTGTGAAATTCCTATACTCGCAACCGCCAGTTCGGAAGCCGAGTTCGAGGGCTCGGAGCTACCCGGAACCCAGCATAGTAACTTTATACCGAGATTGGGCGGCCGATCGTTATTTCCGTTGGTCCGGTCGTGATACGGGACCGTCGGGCCACCAAAACGCGCGTTGATCGTGAAATTCCCATGCTCGGCTTCGCAAATTCAAAAGCAAAGATCCATGTTTCGGAGCTGTTAGGAAACCACCATAGTAAATTTCTACGTTATTTGGGTAGACGGAAGACCGTCCGGGCGTACGTAGCGTGCGTTGATCTCAAATTTCCTATACTCGTATTAGCTAGTTCGAAAGCCAAGACGGAGGGTTCAGAGCGCTCTCGAAAGCCACCGCGGAAACTTTATATAATGCGTGGGAAATCGCCCAATAGTTCTGCCCTTCGAAACGCGCGTTTCAGCGACCGAAATCCAAAAATACCACATCGATTCGAATTCATTCTCAGGCCTTATACACACCACCCACCACACCCACACACCCATTCCCACGTGGGGGGAGTCGATCGTTTTTCCAGTTGGGTCGGTCATGAT
The DNA here is from genome assembly GCA_030737875.1 of Allium sativum. Taxonomy (NCBI): domain Eukaryota; kingdom Viridiplantae; phylum Streptophyta; class Magnoliopsida; order Asparagales; family Amaryllidaceae; genus Allium; species Allium sativum. The sequence goes on along the minus strand of CM060923.1, from coordinate 413,038,662 downwards.
CCGGGACCTTCTGACCGTCCGAAACGCGCATCGATCGGGAAATCCCTTCAATCGTCTCCAACAGTTCGAAAGCCGAGATCGAGGGTCCGGAGCACCCCGGAAGCGACCATAGTAACTTTCTCTCGAGATTGGGAAGCCGCCCAACCGTCATTTACCCTCAGAAATGCGGGATTTTTGTGAAATTCCTATACTCGCAACCGCCAGTTCGGAAGCCGAGATCGAGGGCTCAGAGCTACCCGGAACCCAGCATAGTAACTTTATAACGAGATTGGGCGGCCGATCGTTATTTCCATTGGTCCGGTCGTGATACGGGACCGTCGTGCCACCAAAACGCGCGTTGATCGTGAAAGTCCCATGCTCGGCTTCGCAAATTCGAAAGACGAGGTCCATGTTTCGGAGCTGTTAGGAAACCACCATAGTAAATTTCTATGTTATTTGGGTAGACGCAAGACCGTCCGGGCGTACGTAGCGTGCGTTGATCTTAAATTTCCTATACTCGTATTAGCTTGTTCGAAAGCCAAGACGGAGGGTTCAGAGCGCTCTTCAAAGCTACCGTGGTAACTTTCTACAGTGCGTGGGAAATCGCCCAATAGTTCTGCCCTTTGAAACGCGTGTTTCAGTGAGCGAAATCCAAAAACACCACATCGATTCGAATTCATTCTCGGGCCTTATACACACCACGCACCAAACCCACACACCCACCCCCACGTGGGGGGAGTCGATCGTTTTTCCAGTTGGGCCGGTTGCGATCCGGGACCTTCTAACTGTCCGAAAAGCACGTCGATCGGGAAATCTCCACAATCGTCTCCACCAGTTCGAAAGCCGAGATCGAGGGTTCGGAGCACCCCGGAAGCCACCGTAGTAACTTTCTCTCGAGATTGGGCAGCCGCCCAACCGTCGGTTACCCTAAAAAATACGGGTTTTTTTGTGAAATTCCTATACTCACAACCGCTAGTTCGGAAGTCGAGATCGAGGGCTCGGAGCTCCACGGAACCCAGCATAGTAAATTTATACCGAGATTAGGTGGCCGATCGTTATTTCCGTTGGCCCTGTCGTGATACGGGACCGTCGGGCCACCAAAACGCGCGTTGATCGTGAAATTCCCATGCTCGGCTTCGCAAATTCGAAAGCCGAGATCTATATTTCGGAGCTGTTAGGAAACCACCATAGTAAATTTCTACGTTATTTGGGTTGACGCAAGTCCGTCCGGGCGTACGTAGCGTGCGTTGATCTTAAATTTCCTATACTCGTACTAGCTAGTTCGAAAGCCAAGACGGAGGGTTCAGAGCGCTCTCGAAAGCCACTGCGGTAACTTTCTACAGTGCGTGGGAAATCGCCCAATAGTTCTGCCCTTCGAAACACGCGTTTCAGCGACCGAACTCCAAAAATACCACATCGATTCGAATTCATTCTCAGGCCTTATACACACCACCCACCACACCCACACACCCATTCCCACGTGGTGGGAGTCGATCGTTTTTCCAGTTGGGTCGGTCATGATCCGGGACCTTCTGACCGTCCGAAACGCGCGTCGATCCGGAAATCCCTTCAATCGTCTCCAACACTTCGAAAGCCGAGATCGATGGTTCGGAGCACCCCGGAAGCCACTATAGTAACTTTCTCTCGAGATTGGGCAGCCTCCCAACCGCCGGTTACCCTCAGAAACGCGGGTTTTTTGTGAAATTCCTATACTCGCAACCGCCAGTTCGGAAGCCGATTTCGAGGGCTCGGAGCTACCCGGAAACCAGCATAGTAACTTTATACCGAGATTGGGCGGCTGGTCGTTATTTCCGTTGGTCCGGTCGTGATACGGGACCGTCGTGCCACCAAAACGCGCGTTGATCGTGAAAGTCCCATGCTCGGCTTCGCAAATTCGAAAGACGAGGTCCATGTTTCGGAGCTGTTAGGAAACCACCATAGTAAATTTCTACGTTATTTGGGTAGACGCAAGACCGTCCGGGCGTACGTAGCGTGCGTTGATCTTAAATTTCATATACTCGTATTAGCTAGTTCGAAAGCCAAGACGGAGGGTTCAGAATGCTCTCAAAAGCCACCGTGGGAACTTTCTACAGTGCGTGGAAATCGCCCAATAGTTCTGCCCTTCGAAACGCGCGTTTTAGCGACCGAAATCCAAAAATACCACATCGATTCGAATTCATTCTCAGGCCTTATACACACCACCCACCACACCCACACACCCATTCCCACGTGGGGGGAGTCGGTCGTTTTTCCAGTTGGGTCGGTCATGATCCGGGACATTCTGACCGTCCGAAACGCGCGTAGATCGGGAAATCCCTGCAATCGTCTCCAACAGTTCGAAAGGCGAGATCGAGGGTTCGGAGCACCCCGGAAGCCACCATAGTAACTTTCTCTCAAGATTGGGCAGCCGCCCAACCGTCGGTTACCCTCAGAAACGCGGGTTTTTTGTGAAATTCCTATACTCGCAACCGCCAGTTCGGAAGCCGAGTTCGAGGGCTCGGAGCTACCCGGAACCCAGCATAGTAACTTTATACCGAGATTGGGCGGCCGATCGTTATTTGCGTTGGTCCGGTCGTGATACGGGACCGTCGGGCCACCAAAACGCGCGTTGATCGTGAAATTCCCATGCTCGGCTTCGCAAATTCAAAAGCAAAGATCCATGTTTCGGAGCTGTTAGGAAACCACCATAGTAAATTTCTACGTTATTTGGGAAGACGGAAGACCGTCCGGGCGTACGTAGCGTGCGTTGATCTTAAATTTCCTATACTCGTATTAGCTAGTTCGAAAGCCAAGACGGAGGGTTTAGAGCGCTCTCGAAAGCCACAGCGGAAACTTTATATAATGCGTGGGAAATCGCCCAATAGTTCTGCCCTTCGAAACGCGCGTTTCAGCGACCGAAATCCAAAAATACCACATCGATTCGAATTCATTCTCAGGCCTTATACACACCACCCACCACACCCATACACCCATTCCCACGTGGGGGGAGTCGATCGTTTTTCCAGTTGGGTCGGTCATGATCCGGGACCTTCTGACCGTCCGAAACGCGCATCGATCGGGAAATCCCTTCAATCGTCTCCAACAGTTCGAAAGCCGAGATCGAGGGTCCGGAGCACCCCGGAAGCGACCATAGTAACTTTCTCTCGAGATTGGGAAGCCGCCCAACCGTCATTTACCCTCAGAAACGCGGGATTTTTGTGAAATTCCTATACTCGCAACCGCCAGTTCGGAAGCCGAGATCGAGGGCTCAGAGCTACCCGGAACCCAGCATAGTAACTTTATAACGAGATTGGGCGGCCGATCGTTATTTCCATTGGTCCGGTCGTGATACGGGACCGTCGTGCCACCAAAACGCGCGTTGATCGTGAAAGTCCCATGCTCGGCTTCGCAAATTCGAAAGACGAGGTCCATGTTTCGGAGCTGTTAGGAAACCACCATAGTAAATTTCTATGTTATTTGGGTAGACGCAAGACCGTCCGGGCGTACGTAGCGTGCGTTGATCTTAAATTTCCTATACTCATATTAGCTAGTTCGAAAGCCAAGACGGAGGGTTCAGAGCGCTCTTCAAAGCTACCGCGGTAACTTTCTACAGTGCGTGGGAAATCGCCCAATAGTTCTGCCCTTTGAAACGCGTGTTTCAGTGAGCGAAATCCAAAAACACCACATCGATTCGAATTCATTCTCGGGCCTTATACACACCACCCACCAAACCCACACACCCACCCCCACGTGGGGGGAGTCGATCGTTTTTCCAGTTGGGCCGGTTGCGATCCGGGACCTTCTAACCGTCCGAAAAGCACGTCGATCGGAAATCTCCACAATCGTCTCCACCAGTTCGAAAGCCGAGATCGAGGGTTCGGAGCACCCCGGAAGCCACCGTAGTAACTTTCTCTCGAGATTGGGCAGCCGCCCAACCGTCGGTTACCCTCAAAAATACGGGTTTTTTTGTGAAATTCCTATACTCGCAACCGCTAGTTCGGAAGTCGAGATCGAGGGCTCGGAGCTCCACGGAACCCAGCATTGTAAATTTATACCGAGATTAGGCGGCCGATCGTTATTTCCGTTGGCCCTGTCGTGATACGGGACCGTCGGGCCACCAAAACGCGCGTTGATCGTGAAATTCCCATGCTCGGCTTCGCAAATTCGAAAGCCGAGATCTATATTTCGGAGCTGTTAGGAAACCACCATAGTAAATTTCTACGTTATTTGGGTTGACGCAAGTCCGTCCGGGCGTACGTAGCGTGCGTTGATCTTAAATTTCCTATACTCGTACTAGCTAGTTCGAAAGCCAAGACGGAGGGTTCAGAGCGCTCTCGAAAGCCACTGCGGTAACTTTCTACAGTGCGTGGGAAATCGCCCAATAGTTCTGCCCTTCGAAACGCGCGTTTCAGCGACCGAACTCCAAAAATACCACATCGATTCGAATTCATTCTCAGGCCTTATACACACCACCCACCACACCCACACACCCATTCCCACGTGGTGGGAGTCGATCGTTTTTCCAGTTGGGTCGGTCATGATCCGGGACCTTCTGACCGTCCGAAACGTGCGTCGATCCGGAAATCCCTTCAATCGTCTCCAACACTTCGAAAGCCGAGATCGATGGTTCGGAGCACCCCGGAAGCCACCATAGTAACTTTCTCTCGAGATTGGGCAGCCTCCCAACCGTCGGTTACCCTCAGAAACGCAGGTTTTTTGTGAAATTCCTATACTCGCAACCGCCAGTTCGGAAGCCGATTTCGAGGGCTCGGAGCTACCCGGAACCCAGCATAGTAACTTTATACCGAGATTGGGCGGCTGATCGTTATTTCCGTTGGTCCGGTCGTGATACGGGACCGTCGTGCCACCAAAACGCGCGTTGATCGTGAAATTCCCATGCTCGGCTTCGCAAATTCAAAAGCCGAGATCCATGTTTCAGAGCTGTTAGGAAACCACCATAGTAAATTTCTACGTTATTTGGGTAGACGCAAGACCGTCTGGGCGTACGTAGCGGGCGTTGATCTTAAATTTCCTATACTCGTATTAGCTAGTTCGAAAGCCAAGACGGAGGGTTCAGAGCGCTCTCGAAAGCCACCGCGGAAACTTTCTATAATGCGTGGGAAATCGCCCAATAGTTCTGCACTTCGAAACGCGCGTTTCAGCGACAAAATCCAAAAATACCACATCGATTCGAATTCATTCTCAGGCCTTATACACACCACCCACCACACCCACAAACCCATTCCCACGTGGGGGGAGTCGATCGTTTTTCCAGTTGGGTCGGTCATGATCCGGGACCTTCTGACCGTCCGAAACGCGCGTCGATCGGGAAATCCCTGCAATCGTCTCCAACAGTTCGAAAGCCGAGATCGAGGGTTCGGAGCACCCCGTAAGCCACCATAGTAACTTTCTCTCGAGATTGGGAAGCCGCCCAACCGTCAGTTACACTCAGAAACGCGGGTTTTTGTGAAATTCCTATACTCGCAACCGCCAGTTCGGAAGCCGAGATCGAGGGCTCGGAGCTACCCGGAACCCAGCATAGTAACTTTATACCGAGATTGGGCGGCCGATCGATATTTCCGTTGGTCCGGTAGTGGTGCGGGACCGTCGGGCCACCAAAACGCGCGTTGATCGTGAAATTCCCATGCTCGGCTTCGCAAATTCAAAAGCCGAGATCCATGTTTCGGAGCTGTTAGGAAACCACCATAGTAAATTTCTACGTTATTTGGGTAGACGCAAGACTGTCCGAGCGTACGTTGCGTGCGTTGATCTTAAATTTCCTATACTCGTATTAGCTAGTTCGAAAGCCAAGACCGAGGGTTCAGAGTGCTCTCGAAAGCCACCGCGGTAACTTTCTACAGTGCATGGGAAATCGCCCAATAGTTCTGCCCTTCGAAACGCGTGTTTCAGTGAGCGAAATCCAAAAATACCACATCGATTCGAATTCATTCTCCGGCCTTATACACACCACCCACCACACCCACACACCCATTCCCACGTGGGGGGAGTCGATCGTTTTTCCAGTTGGGTCGGTCTTGATCCGGGACCTTTTGACCGTCTGAAATGCGCGTAGATCGGGAAATCCCTGCAATCGTCTCCAACAGTTCGAAAGCCATGATCGAGGGTTCGGAGTACCCCTGAAGCCACCATAGTAACTTTCTCTCGAGATTGGGCAGCCGCCCAACCGACCTCAGAAACGCGGGTTTTTTGTGAAATTCATATACTCGCAACCGCTAGTTCGGAAGCCGAGATCGAGGGCTCGGAGCTCCCCGGAACCCAGCATAGTAAATTTATACCGAGATTTGGTGGCCGATCGTTATTTCCGTTGGCCCAGTCATGATACGGGACCGTCTGGCCGCCAAAACGCGCGTTGATCGCGAAATTCCCATGCTCGGCTTCGCAAATTCGAAAGCCGAGATCTATGTTTCGGAGATGTTAGGAAACCACCATAGTAAATTTCTACGTTATTTGGGTTGACGCAAGTCCGTCCGGGCATACGTAGCGTGCGTTGATCTTAAATTTCCTATTCTCGTATTAGCTAGTTCAAAAGCTAAGACGGAGGGTTCAGAGCGCTCTCGAAAGCCACTGCGGTAACTTTCTACAGTGCGTGGGAAATCGCACAATAGTTCTGCCCTTCGAAACGCGCGTTTCAGCGACCGAAATCCAAAAATACCACATCGATTCAAATTCATTCTCAGGCCTTATACAAACCACCCACCACACACACACACCCATTCCAACGTGGCGGGAGTCGATCGTTTTTCCAGTTGGGTCGGTCATGATCCGGGACCTTCTGACCGTCCGAAATGCGTGTCGATCGGGAAATCCCTTCAATCGTCTCCAACAGTTCGAAAGCCGAGATCGAGGGTTCAGAGCACCCCAGAAGCCACCATAGTAACTTTATCTCGAGATTGGGCAGCCGCCCAACCGTCGGTTACCCTCAGAAACGCGGGTTTTTTGTGAAATTCCTATACTCGCAACCGCCAGTTCGGAAGCCGAGATCGAGGGCTCGGAGCTACCCGGAACCCAGCATAGTAACTTTATACCGAGATTGGGCGGCCGATCGTTATTTCCGTTGGTCCGGTCGTGATACGGGACCGGCAGGCCACCAAAACGCGCGTTGATCGTGAAATTCCCATGCTCGGCTTCACAAATTCAAAAGCCGAGATCCATGTTTCGGAGCTGTTAGGAAACCACCATAGTAAATTTCTACGTTATTTGGGTAGACGCAAGACCGTCCGGGCGTACGTAGCGTGCGTTGATCTTAAATTTCCTATACTCGTATTAGCTAGTTCGAAAGCCAAGACGGAGGGTTCAGAGCGCTCTCGAAAGCCACCGCGGTAACTTTCTATAGTGCGTGGGAAATCGCCCAATAGTTCTGCCCTTCGAAACGCGTGTTTCAGTGAGTGAAATCCAAAAACACCGCATCGATTCGAATTCATTCTCAGGCCTTATACACACCACCCACCACACTCACACACCCATTCCCACGTGGGGGGAGTCGATCGTTTTTCCAGTTGGGTCGGTCATGATCTGGAACCTTCTGACCGTCCGAAACGCGCGTAGATCGGGAAATCCCTGCAATCGTCTCCAACAGTTCGAAAGGCGAGATCGAGGGTTCGGAGCACCCCGGAAGCCACCATAGTAACTTTCTCTCGATATTGGGCAGCCGCCCAACCTTCGGTTACCCTCAGAAACGCAGGTTTTTTGTGAAATTCCTATACTCGCAACCGCCAGTTCGGAAGCCGAGTTCGAGGGCTCGGAGCTACCCTGAACCCAGCATAGTAACTTTATACCGAGATTGGGCGGTCGATCGTTATTTCCGTTGGCCTGTCTTGATACGGGACCGTCGGGCCACCAAAACGCGCGTTGATCGTGAAATTCCCATGCTTGGCTTCGCAAATTCGAAAGACGAGATCTATGTTCCGGAGCTGTTAGGAAACCACCATAGTAAATTTCTACGTTATTTGGGTAGACGCAAGACCGTCCGGGCGTACGTAGCGTGCGTTGATCTTAAATTTCATATACTCGTATTAGCTAGTTCGAAAGCCAAGACGGAGGGTTCAGAATGCTCTCAAAAGCCACCGTGGGAACTTTCTACAGTGCGTGGAAATCGCCCAATAGTTCTGCCCTTCGAAACGCGCGTTTCAGCGACCGAAATCCAAAAATAACGCATCGATTCGAATTCATTCTCAGGCCTTACACACACCACCCACCACACCCACACACCCATTCCCACGTGGGGGGAGTCGGTCGTTTTTCCAGTTGGGTCGGTCATGATCCGGGACATTCTGACCGTCCGAAACGCGCGTAGATCGGGAAATCCCTGCAATCGTCTCCAACAGTTCGAAAGGCGAGATCGAGGGTTCGGAGCACCCCGGAAGCCACAATAGTAACTTTCTCTTAAGATTGGGCAGCCGCCCAACCGTCGGTTACCCTCAGAAACGCGGGTTTTTTGTGAAATTCCTATACTCGCAACCGCCAGTTCGGAAGCCGAGTTCGAGGGCTCGGAGCTACCCGGAACCCAGCATAGTAACTTTATACCGAGATTGGCCGGCCGATCGTTATTTCCGTTGGTCCGGTCGTGATACGGGACCGTCGGGCCACCAAAACGCGCGTTGATCGTGAAATTCCCATGCTCGGCTTCGCAAATTCAAAAGCAAAGATCCATGTTTCGGAGCTGTTAGGAAACCACCATAGTAAATTTCTACTTTATTTGGGTAGACGCAAGACCGTCCGGGCGTACGTAGCGTGCGTTGATCTTAAATTTCCTATACTCGTATTAGCTAGTTCGAAAGCCAAGACGGAGGGTTCAGAGCGCTCTCGAAAGCCACCGCGGAAACTTTCTATAATGCATGGGAAATCGCCCAATAGTTCTGCCCTTCGAAACGCGCGTTTCAGCGACCGAAATCCAAAAATACCACATCGATTCGAATTCATTCTCAGGCCTTATACACACCACCCACCACACCCACACACCCATTCCCACATGGGGGGAGTCGATCGTTTTTCCAGTTGGGTCGGTCATGATCCGGGACCTTCTGACCATCCGAAACGCGCTTCGACCGGGAAATCCCTTCAATCGTCTCCAACAGTTCGAAAGCCGAGATCGAGGGTTCGGAGCACCCCGGAAGCCACCATAGTAACTTTCTCTCGAGATTGGGAAGCCGCCCAACCGTCATTTACCCTCAGAAACGCGGGATTTTTGTGAAATTCCTATACTCGCAACCGCCAGTTCGGAAGCCGAGATCGAGGGCTCAGAGCTACCCGGAACCCAGCATAGTAACTTTATAACGAGATTGGGCGGCCGATCGTTATTTCCATTGGTCCGGTCGTGATACGGGACCGTCGGGCCACCAAAACGCGCGTTGATCGTGAAAGTCCCATGCTCGGCTTCGCAAATTCGAAAGACGAGGTCCATGTTTCGTAGCTGTTAGGAAACCACCATAGTAAATTTCTACGTTATTTGGGTAGACGCAAGACCGTCAGGGCGTACGTAGCGTGCGTTGATCTTAAATTTCCTATACTCGTATTAGCTAGTTCGAAAGCCAAGACGGAGGGTTCAGAGCGCTCTTCAAAGCTACCGCGGTAACTTTCTATAGTGCGTGGGAAATCGCCCAATAGTTCTGCCCTTTGAAACGCGAGTTTCAGTGAGCGAAATCCAAAAACACCACATCGATTCGAATTCATTCTTGGGCCTTATACACACCACCCACCAAACCCACACACCCACCCCCACGTGGGGGGAGTCGATCGTTTTTCCAGTTGGGCCGGTTGCGATCCGGGACCTTCTAACCGTCCGAAAAGCACGTCGATCGGGAAATCTCCACAATCGTCTCCACCAGTTCGAAAGCCGAGATCGAGGGTTCGGAGCACCCTGGAAGCCACCGTAGTAACTTTCTCTCGAGATTGGACTTTCTATCGAGATGTGGCAGCTGCCCAACCGTCGGTTACCCTCAAAAATACGGGTTTTTTTGTGAAATTCCTATACTCGCAACCGCTAGTTCGGAAGTCGAGATCGAGGGCTCGGAGCTCCACGGAACCCAGCATAGTAAATTTATACCGAGATTAGGCGGCCGATCGTTATTTCCGTTGGCTCTGTCGTGATACGGGACCGTCGGGCCACCAAAACGCGCGTTGATCGTGAAATTCCCATGCTCGGCTTCGCAAATTCGAAAGCCGAGATCTATATTTCGGAGCTGTTAGGAAACCACCATAGTAAATTTCTACGTTATTTGGGTTGACGCAAGTCCGTCCGGGCGTACGTAGCGTGCGTTGATCTTAAATTTCCTATACTCGTACTAGCTAGTTCGAAAGCCAAGACGGAGGGTTCAGAGCGCTCTCGAAAGCCACTGCGGTAACTTTCTACAGTGCATGGGAAATCGCCCAATAGTTATGCCCTTCGAAACGTGCGATTCAGCGATCGAACTCCAAAAATACCACATCGATTCGAATTCATTCTCAGGCCTTATACACACCACCCACCACACCCACACACCCATTCCCACGTGGTGGGAGTCGATCGTTTTTCCAGTTGGGTCGGTCATGATCCGGGACCTTCTGACCGTCCGAAACGCGCGTCGATCCGGAAATCCCTTCAATCGTCTCCAACAGTTCGAAAGCCGAGATCGAGGGTTCCGAGCACCCCAAAAGCCACCATAGTAACTTTCTCTCGAGATTGGGCAGCCGCCCAACCGTCGGTTACCCTCAGAAACGCGGGTTTTTTGTGAAATTCCTATACTCGCAACCGCCAGTTCTGAAGCCGATTTCGAGGGCTCGGAGCTACCCGGAACCCAGCATAGTAACTTTATACCGAGATTGGGCGGCTGATCGTTATTTCCGTTGGTCCGGTCGTGATACGGGACCGTCGTGCCACCAAAACGCGCGTTGATCGTGAAATTCCCATGCTCGGCTTCGCAAATTGAAAAGCAAAGATCCATGTTTCGGAGCTGTTAGGAAACCACCATAGTAAATTTCTACGTTATTTGGGTAGACGCATGACCGTCTGGGCGTACGTAGCGGGCGTTGATCTTAAATTTCCTATACTCGTATTAGCTAGTTCGAAAGCCAAGACGGAGGGTTCAGAGCGCTCTCGAAAGCCACCGCGGAAACTTTCTATAATGCGTGGGAAATCGCCCAATAGTTCCGCCCTTCGAAACGCGCGTTTCAGCGACCAAAATCCAAAAATACCACATCGATTCGAATTCATTCTCAGGCCTTATACACACCACCCACCACACCCACAAACCCATTCCCACGTGGGGGGAGTCGATCGTTTTTCCAGTTTGGTCGGTCATGATCCGGGACCTTCTGACCGTCCGAAACGCGCGTCGATCGGGAAATCCCTGCAATCGTCTCCAATAGTTCGAAAGCCGAGATCGAGGGTTCGGAGCACCCCGTAAGCCACCATAGTAACTTTCTCTCGAGATTGGGAAGCCGCCCAACCGTCAGTTACACTCAGAAACGCGGGATTTTTGTGAAATTCCTATACTCGCAACCGCCAGTTCGGAAGCCGAGATCGAGGGCTCAGAGCTACCCGGAACCCAGCATAATAACTTTATACCGAGATTGGGCAGCCGATCGATATTTCCGTTGGTCCGGTAGTGATACGGGACCGTCGGGCCACCAAAACGCGCATTGATCGTGAAATTCCCATGCTCGTCTTCGCAAATTCAAAAGCCGAGATCCATGTTTCGGAGCTGTTAGGAAACCACCATAGTAAATTTCTACGTTATTTGGGTAGACGCAAGACTGTCCGGGCGTACGTTGCGTGCGTTGATCTTAAATTTCCTATACTCGTATTAGCTCGTTCGAAAGCCAAGACCGAGGGATCAGAGTGCTCTCGAAAGCCACCGCGGTAACTTTCTACAGTGCATGGGAAATCGCCCAATAGTTCTGCCCTTCGAAACGCGTGTTTCAGTGAGCGAAATCCAAAAATACCACATCGATTCGAATTTATTCTCCGGCCTTATACACACCACCCACCGCACCCACACACCCACCCCCACGTAGGTGGAGTCGATCGTTTTTCCAGTTGGGCCGGTTGCGATCCGGGACCTTCTAACCGTCCGAAAAGCACGTCGATCGGGAAATCCCTGCAATCGTCTCCACCAGTTCGAAAGCCGAGATCGAGGGTTCGGAGCACCCAGGAAGCCACATAGTAACTTTCTCTCGAGATTGGGCAGCCGCCTAACCGTCGGTTACCCTCAAAAACACGGGTTTTTTGTGAAATTCCTATACTCGCAACTGCCAGTTCGGAAGCCGAGATCAAGGGCTCGGAGCTACCCAGAACCCAGCATAGTAACTTTATACCGAGATTGGGCGGCCGATCGTTATTTCCATTGGCCTGTCGTGATACGGGACCATCGGGCCACCAAAACGCACGTTAATCGTGAAATTCCCATGCTCGGCTTCGCAAATTCGAAAGACGAGATCTATGTTTGGGTGCTGTTAGGAAACCGCCATAGTAAATTTCTACGTTATTTGGGTAGACGCAAGACCGTCCGGGCGTACGTAGCATGCGTTGATCTTAAATTTCCTATACTCGTATTAGCTAGTCCGAAAGCCAAGACGGAGGGTTCAGAGCGCTCTCGAATGCCACCGTGGGAACTTTCTACAGTGCGTGGGAAATCGCCCAATAGTTCTGCCCTTCGAAATGCGCGTTTCAGCGACCAAAATCCAAAAATACCACATCGATTCGAATTCATTCTCAGGCCTTATACACACCACCCACCACACCCACACACCCATTCCCACGTGGGGGGAGTCGATCGTTTTTCCAGTTGGGTCGGTCATGGTCCGGGACCTTCTGACCGTCCGAAACGTGCGTAGATCGGGAAATCCCTGCAATCGTCTCCAACAGTTCGAAAGGCGAGATCGAGGGTTCGGAGCACCCCGGAAGCCACCATAGTTGTAACACCCCGAGAATTCTATAACTGTGAAATTCATGAATTAAAGCATAATTAATCTGAAATAAAAGAACTAAGGGAAATGGGATACGCCATTGCGTTCGTCTCGGAAAAATACGCGAAATAGAGTCCGAGTTTTCGAAAAACGGGGTCCGTATGAAGAAGATATGGCCTTCAGAAGTTTTGAATTAAATTTAAAATTCAAACAGAATAAAATAATTAAAAATGGGGCTCAATGGGCCAGGGCAGATATCACCCGCCTAGGCCACCCAGGTCGACTGGGCTGTCGACCTGGGCTACCCATGTCGACAGGGCTGTCGACAGCCCTGTCGACAGGGGTGTCGACCTGGTCGAGCCCAGACAACCTGGCTGGCCAGGTCGGTGTGTGGTCGAATTTCTGTGGTCTGCTTTGTCATTAGGGCTAGTTGGCGGGTTTTTATTGGTCTCTCTATCTAATGAATGGCTATGATCTATCCAAGCAACATCAAGGGTCCTAATCAATTCCTAACCTCTATATAAACAACCCTAGACTAAACCCTAATCTATTCATTCAAATTAAGAATATAGCCGCCATGTTGCTGAGGAACGACTAAGAGTAGCCGCCAACTAGAGAGGGGATTAGGAAGAAAATTCTAAAGCCTAAAGCAATTCAAGCAACCTAAAGCCAATCAATTCAACAAAGGAATCATATCTCTTAATTAGAGAATTCGCCGCAACCATTGTAAGTAGAGTATTACTTTGGTATGAATAAACAATTATGTTGATGTGTATGCTTGAATTGTGGCAATGAAAGTAATTCATAGTTGTGCGTTCTTATCAATTTATATACGTTTGGATATTCTTAAATTATGTTATTCGATTATAAAGAACTACATGCGGTAGTTCTATGCAAGTATACGTTTGGAATATTGTGTAAATTATATAATCTATGTTGAGGCTACATGTATGTAGTTGATTGAAATTCAGGCAAGTTTGGGGCTTTGTTATTATGTCACTATGATGTATATTTTTGTGCATAAATCATTTTGCAAGTAATTGGAATAAGTTTGGTTGTTATAGTTCATAAGAAACTATGTTGGAATTTTGACACCATAATCCATGTATTAAATCATGCTTTTGCAAACTTATGAATATGGCTAGGCTATGAATGGTATTTAGCATAATTGAAATCTATGATTAAGGATTATATGATGACATATGTGAGACATGGCTAGGTTAGACTCAAAAATCCCTTTTTGCAAGTTTAAAGCAAACACCATGATTAGGAATATTTATGCATAAGTATATTTATACTATCGTTATATGATTAGACTTAAACCATAATTAAGTTGATCTATGTTTTTGTGTTAGTAACAAAGTATCCCCTTTGCAAACATGTAGAAACCTTATGAACATGACTTGTTTATGTTTATGCCATGTTTATGCTAAAAGTATTTATGCCATGCTTGTGTTTGACATTATGCTATGCTTATGCTAGAAATATTTATGACATGTTTATGTTTGACATTATGCCTAGATAAGAATATAGGTTCATGTTGTAGTTAAACCTATGCAAGTTCACATGCTTTGATTCATGTCACCTATGTTACCACTATGCAAGTACACCAATTTCTACTTTGCATTCCCAACGTCGTATTGCAAGTTCATGTGCACACCTTCCCCTCTTTGTGTATACGCGATAAGCCTCCCCTTTTCGCATGGCTAAATTGGGCTTTAAAAGGCTAAGCCCAATATATATGAACGGACGTGTAAAACGGGGGAAAATAACGTTGGGTTAAAATTAATTAATGAATAAAAATATGAAATAGAAGGGCCCAAATTCAAGTATGGGTTGGGCCCGTGATTGGTGTAACCTTTACACCATTAACTTAATAATGGGCCGCAAATATTTACATATAAGAAATAAAGAAGAATGACAAGATATGTAAATGTAGAAAATACGATGTGTTTAACCCGAGGTTGGATTGAGTTGTGATGTAAACCTGCCCGGAACCGCCCGGCTGTCCAGTAGTCACAACAATACCTATCCAATGTGGGAGGTTAAACATGGAGCCCAGCAAGGACCCGAGGTTAGACTGAGTTGTGGCGTAAGACTGCCCGGAACCAACCGGCAACAGGCAGCCACAACAATACCTGTCTAATGTGAGAGGTCAGGGCCTTAATAAGACATTAAGGCTGAGTCAGGATTGTTAGGATTAAGTGAACTAAAGACTTAATCAAAATGGAACATGCTAAACTAAACGGACTGGAGGGGGTTAGGTTAGAAACACTTAACCAACTTAGCATGTTGGCTAGAGATAGAAAACCTAATAACGGGGGACCCTTTTCAGCAGTAACCCTAAAAGGTGTATCAGGATACCCTGAAACTAGGCAGGGTTGGGCACGATTACTGGGCTGATTGTAAGAGGTCAAATCGACGGCGGTGGTGTAGCAGTGTAGGTTCTAACGG
The DNA here is from genome assembly GCA_030737875.1 of Allium sativum. NCBI lineage: Eukaryota > Viridiplantae > Streptophyta > Magnoliopsida > Asparagales > Amaryllidaceae > Allium > Allium sativum. The sequence goes on along the minus strand of CM060923.1, from coordinate 413,023,347 downwards.
AGTGCGGGCGTGCACACACTCCGGCGCAGAAAAATAAGGCACTGGACACCAGTAGCATACCTGTGCACTCTAAGGTTGTGTCGGGTTGCCACTATGGGACTTGATACACCCCATGGTGGGACCAGCATAGGTATCTACAGACATCGGGGGCCGTAAGACACATGGAACTATGCGAGTAGGAGCCGATCATCATAGAATGGATCACATCACCCTGATTATGGGGTGCAAATTGGAAACTAGTATATGGGTTCAGAGATTAACATGGGGTACGATAGTATATTCGACCCTAGATAACTTAACCAAGTTCGTAGTGTTTGCCCACTTCCTGTTTTACTTATCATACCCAGTTCTTTATTCATAGACAAAGTAGTACTAGACTTACTCAGACTTTATGTCTGACTCTATTTTTCTTTCGTTTTCTTTCTTCCGTTTCCCCCCCAGGTCCTCAGGGAGGGAACATAGCAGCTTGACCAGCCTCAACATCCAGCTAGAAGAAGAGAAATGTATTGCTTGGACTTTCCTGTTTTGAACTATGGCTTTGGACAATTCACTATGGGGGCTTTTGCAGTTTATCTATGTTTTATTTATGCTTCTTTAAATAATGTACTCAAGACAGATTATGAAAGTATTATGTTATGTTTTTGGAAAGGATGTTGTTGTAACACGTATTTGACTTTATGAAATAAAAGTTTGTTGTTCTTCCGCTGTTTACAAATATGTGTTCTTATATCTGTCTTGTATATCTGTGACTTGTACTTATAAACCTCCACCAAAATTAGGGCATTCCCTTTGAGAGTGACCCTAACGGAGGTGGGGTGTTTCACTTGGTATTAGAGCATAGGTTTACCAGATAAGATATAAAAAGTTTTGAAAAATTATTTTCAAAAAGGAAATTTAAAGAAGCATTTTTAAAAGAAAAATATTATTTTATTTTAAAAAGGCAAAGTCCACTCCCCAAAGCCATAGGAACTATCTCTTATCCTTCGTTTTGAATCTATCCTTTTTGTTTCAGCATGTCCCAAGAACTTAACTTGCCGGAGGGGGTACCAATACCTGGTTGGTTTAGACGGTTCTTAGAAGCAAGGGCCACTCAGCCAGGTCCTACCATTCCTCCTCCCCCAGCGGAAGGAAACCATCCAGCTGCAGCAGCAACTTTTCCTCCACCTCCTCCTCGGGGAAACACTTTTGCTAAGATATGTAAAGATTTTAAAGCTATGGGAGGAAGGGATTTCCATGGAACTGAGTCCTTCGTGGCAGCTAGAAATTGGCTGAAAGAAACTGAGGACCTATTCATCATCTTTGAGGTAGAAGATAGACAAAAAGTACAGTTGGCAGTGTGGCTATTGAAGGGCGAGGCTTCCTACTGGTGGGAAGTCACTAATGCTGAAAGACCAGTGGAGACATGGGAGGACTTTAGGGCAAGGTTTGAGACTAAGTTTCTCTCAGATGCGGAAAGAAGTTTGCAGTTGGAAAAATTCTTATTTCTTAAGCAAGGGGACAAGACAGTCAGAGAGTATGTGAATCAGTTCGATGAGCTGGCTAGGTTTGGGCTTGACCTAGTCAACACCCCGCACAAGAAGGCTCTCCGTTTCGTCAAAGGGTTGAATGAGCCATTACACAGTTTGGCCATGACCCATATACCCATGGGAGCCACGTATGAAAGATTGGTGCAAATGGCATTGCTGAATGAAGAGGATAAGGGCAAGAAGAAAGAGGGTTTGCAGCCCAAGAAGACAGACTTTAAGAAAGGCGGGAAAGGCAACAAAGAGAAGAGGAAGTGCAATTTCTGTGGCAAAGTGGGGGCACTTAGTAAAGGACTGCCGGAAAAAGAAGGCCAAGGAAAATGGTGGGTGCTTTTCTTGCGGTGAGACGGGCCATAGGGCTAAGGACTGCCCAAAGAAACGAGGACAGGGGCAGAGGGCTGGATCCACCCCAAGGGCACAGGTTCATGTGCTGGAAGCGCCACCTCTGCAACAGCGAGGTATAAATACTTCTGTAGAAAGTGTAGTTTATCTTTATGATCACCCCGTTCGCACTTTATTTGATTCTGGCGCATCACACTCCTTTATCTCGTCTGCTTTAGTAGAATCTCTGCACCTAAAAACTAGTATGGTAGAGGACCCCTTAATTGTTTCAAACCCAATTGGGGGCCCAGCTCATTTGTCTATGATCTGTTTGGATTTGAAAATTTCTATTCTAAGTGTAGAATTTCAATGCAGTGCCTTTGTTTTGGGCTTTTCGGGGTATGGTTTGATTTTGGGTATGGATTGGCTATCCAGTAATGGGGCCATCCTTGATTGTGAGAAAAGGGTTGTTAGGCTCCTAACCCAGCTCGGTAATACTTTGGAAATTTCTTGTAATCCCTCGTATGCGGTTATGCTTAGTTATCTTGAATCGCTAGATGCCTCTGTTGAAAACTTGCAATCAGTTAGAGTGGTCCGGGAATATCCGGATGTCTTTGAAGAGGTGAGGGGCTTGCCTCCGAAGCGGGAAATAGACTTCCGCATATATCTTGTAGATAATGCAAAGCCCGTCGCGTTGCCCGTTAGACATATGGCTCCACGAGAAAGGAAAGAGCTCAGTAAACAGATTAAAGAGCTTCTAGAAAAGGGGTTCATTAGGAGGAGCATTTCAGAATGGGGCGCTCCGGTGGTGTTCGCTACAAAGGCGGATGGTTCACTCCGTCTATGTGTTGACTATAGGGAGTTCAACAAGCTAACAAAAAAGAATAGGCACCCTCTCCCTAGAATTGACGATTTATTTGACCAGCTTGTAGGAGCGTCTGTTTTCTCCCAACTCGATTTAGCAACCGGTTTTCATCAGCTAAGGGTGGCTGAAGATAGCATCGATAAAACGGCGTTCAGAACCCCAGACGGCTTCTTTGAATGGCTTGTCATGCCTTTCGGCTTGACAAATGCACCTGCTTACTTCGTGAACCTCATGAGTAGGGTATTTAGAGATTTCCTCAACAAATTCGTAGTGGTCTTCGTAGATGATATCCTTATCTTCTCAAAGAGTGAAGAGGAACATGCTCAGCACTTAAGGGCAATCATGGAAACTTTGCGAGTCCATCAACTAAAAGCCAAATTCTCCAAATGCCACTTTTGGAGAGAAGAGGTGAGGTTCCTTGGGCACATAGTATCCAAACAAGGGTTAGCGGTGGACCCCGCGAAGGTAGTGGCGGTACAGGATTGGAAGACACCAAGGAATGCAACTGAGGTCCGAAGCTTTCTAGGACTAGCAGGTTTCTATCGAAAGTTTATAAGGGATTTTGCGAAAATCTCAGCTCCGCTCACGAAATTGACTAAGAAGAATCTAGTGTTCAATTGGGACTTGGATCGCGAGTTTGCTTTCCAACGACTGAAAAGGGCTCTCACAACAGCCCCAGTTTTGACGTTGCCAGATGGGAGCAAGATGTTCACTGTTTATACGGATGAATGTGGGACAGGGCTAGGCGCCGTCTTAATGCAAGAAGGAAGGGTAGTAGCTTATGGCGGGAGGCAGTTGAAGGTGCACGAAAAGAACTACCCAACCCACGATCTCGAGTTAGCCGCCATCGTCTTTGCACTCAAGTCTTGGCGACACTATCTCCTAGGTGAGAAGTTCGAACTTTACACTGACCATAAATCGTTGAAATATCTTTTCTCGCAGAAAGATCTTAACTTGTGGCAACAAAGATGGATGGAGTTTCCTGCCTCGTACGATTTCGAAATCTCCTACACTCCGGGCAAAGGCAACGTAGTGGCAGACGCGTTGAGCCGAAAGAAATTGACCCTAAGCCCGTTGTTTGTTGAAAGACAAAGCCTAGAGTTTATAGCCAGCTTCGACTTTAGGCCTTCCTCCGATTTCGTACCAGGCTTGCTAGCATCTCTCGAAGTGCGCCCAACTTTAGTGGATTCAGTAGCGACATCACAACGCGAAGACCCTCAGCTTGTGGAAATGATTGATAGGCTAATTAGGGGTGAGACTTCAAGTCACCTCAACAGATACTCCATCGACGATAAGGGTTTGCTAAGGCGAGACGGAAGACTATGCGTCCCACAGACAAACGATTTAATAAAGAAGGTTCTCGAGGAAGCACATCACTCCAGGATGACGATACACCCAGGCGGGGATAAAATGTACAAAGACATAAAAAGGACTTTCTTTTGGAATGGCATGAAAAAGGACGTGGCAGAATTCGTTTCTAAGTGTATGGTGTGCCAACAGGTTAAGGCGGAACAGAAAAAGCCTGGTGGACTGCTACATCCTTTGGAGGTCCCACAGTGGAAGTGGGATAGCATCTCAATGGACTTCATCGATGGGCTGCCTAGGTCTAGGAGAGGCAACACTAGCATTTGGGTAATAGTGGATAGGCTTACTAAAAGCGCCCACTTTTTACCTGTCAAAAGTAAAAGAACTGCCTCATCCCTAGCATCACTTTACCTCAAGGAAATCGTTCGACTCCATGGAATACCATCTAGCATTGTTAGTGACCGAGACCCCATCTTCACCAGCGAATTTTGGCGGAGTCTGCAAGAAGCAGTAGGAACGCAGTTATGCTTGAGCACAGCCTATCATCCCCAAACCGACGGCCAAATAGAGAGAGTGAACAGATTTTTGGAAGACCTCTTAAGACTGTGCGTCCTTGACTTCGGAGGGACATGGGAAGACCACCTTCCTTTGGTGGAATTTGCCTACAACAACAGCTATCAAGCAACCATAGGAATGGCGCCCTTCGAAGCTTTATATGGAAGACCATGCCGATCGCCCACTTGTTGGTGGGAGTCCACGGATAAGCTCATACTTGGACCAGATATGATCCGAGAGACCTCAGAGAAAGTAGATTTAATACGAAGAAGGATGAAGACGGCCCAAGACAGACAAAAGTCCTACGCCGACAAGAGGAGGACCGACCTTGAATTTGAGGTTGGAGACAGAGTTTTTCTCAAGGTATCACCGCTAAGAAACGTTGTTCATTTTGGAACCACAGGAAAGCTAGCGCCAAGATTCGTAGGGCCATTCCCTATTATCGAGAAGATTGGGAAAATGGCCTATAGATTAGAGCTACCCGAGAAGTTGGCTGGAGTCCACAACATTTTTCACGTTTCACATCTCCGAAAATGCCTGCATGAGTCTGCTGAAGTGGTAGAGCCAAATATACTCGAAGAGGCCGAAGTGGAACGCGAAGCAACCATAAGAAAAGTTCCAACCCGCATCTTAGGAACAGAAGTGAAGAGGCTACGCAACCGCGAAGTCAAGCTCGTCAAAGTTTAGTGGAGCGACGCCGAGGGAGACGCGACTTGGGAAACTGAAGCTAGAATCCGTACAGCCTACCCTTTTCTGTTCGAGGGTACATCCTTGATCTTTCTCTTTCCTTAAGTTGCGCTTTTGTCTTTTTTAGGTATATTTCCTCGACCGTATCTTTTAGGTAGAAACCTTTTCGGATGGAAACATGTAGTTGAAACATGTTATGTATGAGTGGTTGCAAGTGGTTGCAAGTGATTGCTAGTGGTTGCTCGTGGTTGCATATACACACACAATCTAGATTTTAGATCGGCTCAGTCACTTCATATTGCATATGCATATATGTTTGTATTCGTATATGGTTGAACTTTAATGTGTTGCCATGTGGATGTTGCATTTGTATTGAATGATTGTGCACTCATGTAGAATCATGAATAGGAAAATTTGCATACATAATGGATTCATGGCACTTACATAATCCGCATTAAGGAGGTCAACTGAATCAGTAGACCGCCTGATTTTGCATTAGATAAGTACATGTACACACACACACTTCGCATATGATCATGAAGCATTAGAAGTCTTTTAAGGACAATGGATGCTCGTGTTTGATGGATGAGTAGATGGATGATTGGATGTTAGGATATACATTCCTCCTAACTTGAAGATTTCGGGGACGAAATCCTTTTAAGTGGGGGAGAATGTAACACCCCGAGAATTCTATAACTGTGAAATTCATGAATTAAAGCATAATTAATCTGAAATCAAAGAACTAAGGGAAACGGGATACGCCATTGCGTTCGTCTCGGAAAAATACGCGAAATAGAGTCCGAGTTTTCGAAAAACGGAGTCCGTATGAAGAAGATATGGCCTTCGGAAGTTTTGAATTAAATTTAAAATTCAAACAGAATAAAATAATTAAAAATGGGGCCCAATGGGCCAGGGTAGATATCACCCGCCTAGGCCACCCAGGTCGACTGGGCTGTCGACCTGGGCTACCCATGTCGACAGGGCTGTCGACAGCCCTGTCGACAGGGGTGTCGACCTGGTCGAGCCCAGTCAACCTGGCTGGCCAGGTCGGTGTGTGGTCGAATTTCTGTGGTCTGCTTTGTCATTAGAGCTAGGTGGCGGGTTTTTATTGGTCTCTCTATCTAATGAATGGCTATGATCTATCCAAGCAACATCAAGGGTCCTAATCAATTCCTAACCTCTATATAAACAACCCTAGACTAAACCCTAATCTATTCATTCAAATTAAGAACATAGCCGCCATGTTGCTGAGGAACGACTAAGAGTAGCCGCCAACTAGAGAGGGGATTAGGAAGAAAATTCTAAAGCCTAAAGCAATTCAAGCAACCTAAAGCCAATCAATTCAACAAAGGAATCATATCTCTTAATTAGAGAATTCGCCGCAACCATTGTAAGTAGAGTATTACTTTGGTATGAATAAACAATTGTGTTGATGTGTATGCTTGAATTGTGGCAATGAAAGTAATTCATAGTTGTGCGTTCTTATTAATTTATATATGTTTGGATATTCTTAAATTATGTTATTCGATTATAAAGAACTACATGCGGTAGTTCTATGCAAGTATACGTTTGGAATATTGTGTAAATTATATAATCTATGTTGAGGCTACATGTATGTAGTTGATTGAAATTCATGCAAGTTTGGGGCTTTGTTATTATGTCACTATGATGTATATTTTTGTGCATAAATCATTTTGCAAGTAATTGGAATAAGTTTGGTTGTTATAGTTCATAAGAAACTATGTTGGAATTTTGACACCATAATCCATGTATTAAATCATGCTTTTGCAAACTTATGAATATGGCTAGGCTATGAATGGTATTTAGCATAATTGAAATCTATGATTAAGGATTATATGATGACATATGTGAGACATGGCTAGGTTAGACTCAAAAATCCCTTTTTGCAAGTTTAAAGCAAACACCATGATTAGGAATATTTATGCATAAGTATATTTATACTATCGTTATATGATTAGACTTAAACCATAATTAAGTTGATCTATGTTTTTGTGTTAGTAACAAAGTATCCCCTTTGCAAACATGTAGAAACCTTATGAACATGACTTGTTTATGTTTATGCCATGTTTATGCTAAAAGTATTTATGCCATGCTTGTGTTTGACATTATGCTATGCTTATGCTAGAAATATTTATGACATGTTTATGTTTGACATTATGCCTAGATAAGAATATAGGTTCATGTTGTAGTTAAACCTATGCAAGTTCACATGCTTTGATTCATGTCACCTAAGTTACCACTATGCAAGTACACCAATTTCTACTTTGTATTCCCAACGTCGTATTGCAAGTTCATGCGCACACCTTCCCCTCTTTGTGTATACGCCATAAGCCTCCCCTTTTCGCATGGCTAAATTGGGCTTTAAAAGGCTAAGCCCAATATATATGAACGGACGTGTAAAACGGGGGAAAATAACGTTGGGTTAAAATTAATTAATGAATAAAAATATGAAATAGAAGGGCCCAAATTCAAGTATGGGTTGGGCCCGTGATTGGTGTAACCTTTACACCATTAACTTAATAATGGGCCGCAAATATTTACATATAAGAAATAAAGAAAATGACAAGATATGTAAATGTAGAAAATACGATGTGTTTAACCCGAGGTTGGATTGAGTTGTGATGTAAACCTGCCCGGAACCGCCCGGCTGTCCAGTAGTCACAACAATACCTATCCAATGTGGGAGGTTAAACATGGAGCCCAGCAAGGACCCGAGGTTAGACTGAGTTGTGGCGTAAGACTGCCCGGAACCAACCGGCAACAGGCAGCCACAACAATACCCGTCTAATGTGAGAGGTCAGGGCCTTAATAAGACATTAAGGCTGAGTCAGGATTGTTAGGATTAAGTGAACTAAAGACTTAATCAAAATGGAACATGCTAAACTAAACGGACTGGTGGGGGTTAGGTTAGAAACACATAACCAACTTAGCATGTTGGCTAGAGATAGAAAACCTAGTAACGGGGGACCATTTTCAGCAATAACCCTAAAAGGTGTATCAGGATACCCTGAAACTAGGCAGGGTGGGGCACGATTACTGGGCTGATTGTAAGAGGTCAAATCGACGGCGGTGGTGTAGCAGTGTAGGTTCTAACGGAGTGCGGGCGTGCACACACTCCGGCGCAGAAAAATAAGGCACTGGACACCAGTAGCATACCTGTGCACTCTAAGGTTGTGTCGGGTTGCCACTATGGGACTTGATACACCCCATGGTGGGACCAGCATAGGTATCTACAGACATCGGGGGCCGTAAGACACATGGAACTATGCGAGTAGGAGCCGATCATCATAGAATGGATCACATCACCCTGATTATGGGGTGCAAATTGGAAACTAGTATATGGGTTCAGAAATTAACATAGGGTACGATAGTATATTCGACCCTAGATAACTTAACCAAGTTCATAGTGTTTGCCCACTTTCTGTTTTACTTATCATACCCAGTTCTTTATTCATAGACAAAGTAGTACTAGACTTACTCAGACTTTATGTCCGACTCTATTTTTCTTTTGTCTTCTTTCTTCCGTTTCCCCCCCAGGTCCTCAGGGAGGGAACACAGCAGCTTGACCAGCCTCAACATCCAGCTAGAAGAAGAGAAATGTATTGCTTGGACTTTCCTGTTTTGAACTATGGCTTTGGACAATTCACTATGGGGGCTTTTGCAGTTTATCTATGTTTTATTTATGCTTCTTTAAATAATGTACTCAAGACAGATTATGAAAGTATTATGTTATGTTTTTGGAAAGGATGTTGTTGTAACACGTATTTGACTTTATGAAATAAAAGTTTGTTGTTCTTCCGCTGTTTACAAATATGTGTTCTTATATCTGTCTTGTATATCTGTGACTTGTACTTACAAACCTCCACCAAAATTAGGACATTCCCTTTGAGAGTGACCCTAACGGAGGTGGGGTGTTTCAATAGTAACTTTCTCTCGAGATTGGGCAGCCGCCCAACCGTCGGTTACCCTCAGAAATGCGGGTTTTTTGTGAAATTCCTATACTCGCAACCGCCAGTTCGGAAGCCGAGATCGAGGGCTCGGAGCAACCCAGAACCCAACATAGTAACTTTATACCAAGATTGGGCGGTCGATCGTTATTTCCGTTGGTCCGGTCGAGATACGGGACCGTCGGGCCACCAAAACGCGCGTTGATCGTGAAATTCCCATGCTCGGCTTCACAAATTCAAAAGCCGAGATCCATGTTTCGGAGCTGTTAGGAAACCACCATAGTAAATTTCTATGTTATTTGGGTAGACGCAAGAACGTCCGGGCGTACGTAGCGTGCATTGATCTTAAATTTCCTATACTCGTAATAGCTAGTTCGAAAGCCAAGACGGAGGGTTTAGAGCGCTCTCGAAAGCCACCGCGGAAACTTTCGATAATGCGTGGGAAATCGCCCAATAGTTCTGCCCTTTGAAACGCGCGTTTCAGCGACCGAAATCCAAAAATACCACATCGATTCGAATTCATTCTCAGGCCTTATACACACCAACCACCACACCCACACACCCATTCCCACGTGGGGGGAGTCGTTCGTTTTTCCAGTTGGGTCGGTCATGATCCGGGACCTTCTGACCGTCTGAAACGCGCGTCTATCGGGAAATCAGTGCAATCGTCTCCAACAGTTCGAAAGCCGAGATCGAGGGTTCGGAGCACCCCGTAAGCCACCATAGTAACTTTCTCTCGAGATTGGGAAGCCGCCCAACCGTCAGTTACACTCAAAAACGCTGGTTTTTTGTGAAATTCCTATACTCGCAACCGCCAGTTCGGAAGCCGAGATCGAGGGCTCGGAGCTACCCGGAACCCAGCATAGTAACTTTATACCGAGATTGGGCGGCCGATCGATATTTCCGTTGGTCCGGTAGTGATACGGGACCGTCGGGCCACCAAAACGCGCGTTGATCGTGAAATTCCCATGCTCGGCTTCGCAAATTCAAAAGCCGAGGTCCATGTTTCGGAGCTGTTAGGAAACCACCATAGTAAATTTCTAAGTTATTTGGGTAGACGCAAGACTGTCCGAGCGTACGTTGCGTGCGTTGATCTTAAATTTCCTATACTCGTATTAGCTAGTTCGAAAGCCAAGACCGAGGGTTCAGAGTGCTCTCGAAAGCCACCGCGGTAACTTTCTACAGTGCATGGGAAATCGCCCAATAGTTCTGCCCTTCGAAACGCGTGTTTCAGTGAGCGAAATCCAAAAATACCACATCGATTCGAATTCATTCTCCGGCCTTATACACACCACCCACCACACCCACACACCTACCCCCACGTGGGGGGGAGTCGATCGTTTTTCCAGTTGGGCCAGTTGCGATCCGGGACCTTCTAACCGTCCGAAAAGCACGTCGATCGGGAAATCCCTGCAATCGTCTCCACCAGTTCGAAAGCCGAGATCGAGGGTTCGGAGCACCCCGGAAGCCACATAGTAACTTTCTCTCGAGATTGGGCAGCCGCCCAACTGTCGGTTACCCTCAAAAACACGGGTTTTTTGTGAAATTCCTATACTCGCAACTGCCAGTTCGGAAGCCGAGATCAAGGGCTCGGAGCTACCCGGAACCCAGCATAGTAACTTTATACCGAGATTGGGCGGCCGATCGTTATTTCCATTGGCCTGTCGTGATACGGGACCATCGGGCCACCAAAACGCGCGTTAATCGTGAAATTCCCATGCTCGGCTTCGCAAATTCGAAAGACGAGATCTATGTTTCGGAGCTGTTAGGAAACCACCATAGTAAATTTCTACGTTATTTGGGTAGACGCAAGACCGTCCGGGCGTACGTAGCGTGCGTTGATCTTAAATTTCCTATACTCGTATTAGCTAGTTCGAAAGCCAAGACGGAGGGTTCAGAGCGCTCTCGAATGCCACCGTGGGAACTTTCTACAGTGCGTGGGAAATCGCCCAATAGTTCTGCCCTTCGAAATGCGCGTTTCAGCGACCAAAATCCAAAAATACCACATCGATTCGAATTCATTCTCAGGCCTTATACACACCACCCACCACGCCCACACACCCATTCCCACGTGGGGGGAGTCGATCGTTTTTCCAGTTGGGTCGGTCATGGTCCGGGACCTTCTGACCGTCCGAAACGTGCGTAGATCGGGAAATCCCTACAATCGTCTCCAATAGTTCGAATGGCGAGATCGAGGGTTCGGAGCACCCCGGAAGCCACCATAGTAACTTTCTCTCGAGATTGGGCAGCCGCCCAACCGTCGGTTACCCTCAGAAACGCGGGTTTTTTGTGAAATTCCTATACTCGCAACCGCCAGTTCGGAAGCCGAGATCGAGGGCTCGGAGCAACCCGGAACCCAACATAGTAACTTTATACCAAGACTGGGCGGTCGATCGTTATTTCTGTTGGTCCGGTCGAGATACGGGACCGTCGGGCCACCAAAACGCGCGTTGATCGTGAAATTCCCATGCTCGGCTTCACAAATTCAAAAGCCGAGATCCATGTTTCGGAGCTGTTAGGAAACCACCATAGTAAATTTCTATGTTATTTGGGTAGACGCAAGACCGTCCGGGCGTACGTAGCGTGCGTTGATCTTAAATTTCCTATACTCGTAATAGCTAGTTCGAAAGCCAAGACGGAGGGTTTAGAGCGCTCTCGAAAGCCACCGCGGAAACTTTCGATAATGCGTGGGAAATCGCCCATTAGTTCTGCCCTTTGAAACGCGCGTTTCAGCGACCGAAATCCAAAAATACCACATCGATTCGAATTCATTCTCAGGCCTTATACACACCACCCACCACACCCACACACCCATTCCCACGTGGGGGGAGTCGTTCGTTTTTCCAGTTGGGTCGGTCATGATCCGGGACCTTCTGACCGTCTGAAACGCGCGTCTATCGGGAAATCCCTGCAATCGTCTCCAACAGTTCGAAAGCCGAGATCGAGGGTTCGGAGCACCCCGTAAGCCACCATAGTAACTTTCTCTCGAGATTGGGAAGCCGCCCAACCGTCAGTTACACTCAGAAACGCGGGTTTTTTGTGAAATTCCTATACTCGCAACCGCCAGTTCGGAAGCCGAGATCGAGGGCTCGGAGCTACCCGGAACCCAGCATAGTAACTTTATACCGAGATTGGGCGGCCGATCGATATTTCCGTTGGTCCGGTCGTGATACGGGACCGTCGGGCCACCAAAACGCGCGTTGATCGTGAAATTCCCATGCTCGGCTTCGCAAATTCAAAAGCCGAGATCCATGTTTCGGAGCTGTTAGGAAACCACCATAGTAAATTTCTAAGTTATTTGGGTAGACGCAAGACTGTCCGGGCGTACATTGCGTGCGTTGATATTAAATTTCCTATACTCGTATTAGCTAGTTCGAAAGCCAAGACCGAGGGTTCAGAGTGCTCTCGAAAGCCACCGCGGTAACTTTCTACAGTGCATGGGAAATCGCCCAATAGTTCTGCCCTTCGAAACGCGTGTTTCAGTGAGCGAAATCCAAAAATACCACATCGATTCGAATTCATTCTCAGGCCTTATACACACCACCCACCACACCCACACACCCATTCCCACGTGGGGGGAGTCATTCGATTTTCCAGTTGGGTCGGTCATGATCCGGGACCTTCTGACCATCTGAAACGCGCGTCTATCGGGAAATCCCTGCAATCGTCTCCAACAGTTCGAAAGACAAGATCGAGGGTTCGGAGCACCCCGGAAGCCACCATAGTAACTTTCTCTCGAGATTGGGAAGCCGCCAAACCGTCAGTTACCCTTAGAAACGCGGGTTTTTTGTGAAATTCCTATACTCGCAACCGCCAGTTCGGAAGCCGAGATCGAGGGCTCGGAGCTACCCGGATCCCAGCATAGTAACTTTATACCGAGATTGGGCGGCCGATCGTTATTTCCGTTGGTCCGGTCGTGATACGGGACCGTCGGGCCACCAAAATACGCGTTGATCGTGAAATTCCCATGCTCGGCTTCGCAAATTCAAAAGCCGAGATCCATGTTTCGGAGCTGTTAGGAAACCACCATAGTAAATTTCTATGTTATTTGGGTAGACGCAAGTCTGTCCGGGCGTACGTTGCGTGCGTTGATCTGAAATTTCCTATACTCGTATTAGCTAGTTCGAAAGCCAAGACCGAGGGTTCAGAGTGCTCTCGAAAGCCACCGCGGTAACTTTCTACAGTGCATGGGAAATCGCCCAATAGTTCTGCCCTTCGAAACGCGTGTTTCAGTGAGCGAAATCCAAAAATACCACATCGATTCGAATTCATTCTCCGGCCTTATACACACCACCCACCAACACACCCAGCCCCACGTGGGGGGAGTCGATCGTTTTTCCAGTTGGGCCGATTGCGATCCGGGACCTTCTAACCGTCCGAAAAGCACGTCGATCGGGAAATCCCTGCAATCGTCTCCACCAGTTCGAAAGCCGAGGTCGAGGGTTCGGAGCACCCCGGAAGCCACATAGTAACTTTCTCTCGAGATTGGGCAGCCGCCCAACCGTCGGTTACCCTCAAAAACACGGGTTTTTTGTGAAATTCCTATACTCGCAACTGCCAGTTCGGAAGCCGAGATCAAGGGCTCGGAGCTACCTGGAACCCAGCATAGTAACTTTATACCGAGATTGGGCGGCCGATCGTTATTTCCATTGGCCTGTCGTGATACGGGACCATCTGGCCACCAAAACGCGCGTTAATCGTGAAATTCCCATGCTCGGCTTCGCAAATTCGAAAGCCGAGATCTATGTTTCGGATCTGTTAGGAAACCGCCATAGTAAATTTCTACGTTATTTGGGTAGACGCAAGACCGTCCGGGCGTACGTAGCGTGCGTTGATCTTAAATTTCCTATACTCGTATTAGCTAGTTCGAAATCCAAGACGGAGGGTTCAGAGCGCTCTGGAATGCCACTGTGGGAACTTTCTACAGTGCGTGGGAAATCGCCCAATAGTTCTGCCCTTCGAAATGCGCGTTTCAGCGACCAAAATCCAAAAATACCACATCGATTCGAATTCATTCTCAGGCCTTATACACACCACCCACCACACCCACACACCCATTCCCACGTGGGGGGAGTCGATCGTTTTTCCAGTTGGGTCGGTCATGGTCCGGGACCTTCTGACCGTCCGAAACGTGTGTAGATCGGGAAATCCCTGCAATCGTCTCCAACAGTTCGAAAGGCGAGATCGAGGGTTCGGAGCACCCCGGAAGCCACCATAGTAACTTTCTCTCGAGATTGGGCAGCCGCCCAACCGTCGGTTACCCTCAGAAACGCGGGTTTTTTGTGAAATTCCTATACTTGCAACCGCCAGTTCGGAAGCCGAGATCGAGGGCTCGGAGCTACCCGGAACCCAGCATAGTAACTTTATACCGAGATTGGGCGGCCGATCGTTATTTCCGTTGGTCCGGTCGTGATACGGGACCGTCGGGCCACCAAAACGCGCGTTGATCGTGAAATTCCCATGCTCGGCTTCGCAAATTCAAAAGCCGAGATCCATGTTTCGGATCTGTTAGGAAACCACCATAGTAAATTTCTACGTTATTTGGGTAGACGCCAGACCGTTCGGGCGTACGTAGCGTGCGTTGATCTTAAATTTCCTATACTCGTAATAGCTAGTTCGAAATCCAAGACGGAGGGTTTACAGCGCTCTCGGAAGCCACCGCGGAAACTTTCGATAATGCGTGGGAAATCGCCCAATAGTTCTGCCCTTTGAAACGCGCGTTTCAACGACCGAAATCCAAAAATACCACATTGATTCGAATTCATTCTCAGGCCTTATACACACCACCCACCACACCCACACACCCATTCCCACGTGGGGGGAGTCGTTCGATTTTCCAGTTGGGTCGGTCATGATCCGGGACCTTCTGACCGTCTGAAACGCGCGTCTATCGGGAAATCCCTGCAATCGTCTCCAACAGTTCGAAAGCCGAGATCGAGGGTTCGGAGCACCCCGGAAGCCACCATAGTAACTTTCTCTCGAGATTGGGAAGCCGCCCAACCGTCAGTTGCCCTTAGAAACGCGGGTTTTTTGTGAAATTCCTAAACTCGCAACCGCCAGTTCGGAAGCCGAGATCGAGGGCTCAGAGCTACCCGGAACCCAGCATAGTAACTTTATACCGAGATTGGGCGGCCGATCGTTATTTCCGTTGGTCCGGTCGTGATACGGGACCGTCGGGCCACCAAAACGCGCGTTGATCGTGAAATTCCCATGCTCGGCTTCGCAAATTCAAAAGCCGAGATCCATGTTTCGGAGCTGTTAGGAAACCACCATAGTAAATTTCTATGTTATTTGGGTAGACGCAAGACCGTCCGGGCATACGTAGCGTGCGTTGATCTTAAATTTCCTATACTCGTAATAGCTAGTTCGAAAGCCAAGACGGAGGGTTTAGAGCGCTTTCGAAAGCCACCGCGGAAACTTTCGATAATGTGTGGGAAATCGCCCAATAGTTCTGCCCTTTGAAACGCGCGTTTCAACGACCGAAATCCAAAATTACCACATTGATTCGAATTCATTCTCAGGCCTTATACACACCACCCACCACACCCACACACCATTCCCACGTGGGGGGAGTCGTTCGATTTTCCAGTTGGGTCGGTCATGATCCGGGACCTTCTGACCGTCTGAAACGCGCGTCTATTGGGAAATCCCTGCAATCGTCTCCAACAGTTCGAAAGCCGAGATCGAGGGTTCGGAGCACCCCGGAAGCCACCATAGTAACTTTCTCTCGAGATTGGGAAGCCGCCCAACCGTCAGTTACCCTTAGAAACGCGGGTTTTTTGTGAAATTCCTATACTCGCAACCGCCAGTTCGGAAGCCGAGATCGAGGGCTCGGAGCTACCCGGAACCCAGCATAGTAACTTTATACCGAGATTGGGCGGCCGATCGTTATTTCCGTTGGTCCGGTCGTGATACGGGACCGTCGGGCCACCAAAATGCGCGTTGATCGTGAAATTCCCATGCTCGGCTTCGCAAATTCAAAAGCCGAGATCCATGTTTCGGATCTGTTAGGAAACCACCATAGTAAATTTCTACGTTATTTGGGTAGACGCAAGACCGTTCGGGCGTACGTAGCGTGCGTTGATCTTAAATTTCCTATACTCGTATTAGCTAGTTCGAAAGCCAAGACGGAGGGTTCAGAGCGCTTTCGAAAGCCACCGCGGTAACTTTCTACAGTGCGTGGGAAAACGCCCAATAGTTCTGCCCTTTGAAACGCGTGTTTCATTGAGCGAAATCCAAAAACACCACATCGATTCGAATTCATTCTCGGGCCTTATACACACCACCTACCACACCCATTCCCACGTGGGGGGAGTCGATCATTTTTCCAGTTGGGTCGGTCATGGTCCGGGACCTTCTGACCGTCCGAAATGCGCGTAGAACGGGAAATCCCTGCAATCGTCTCCAACAGTTCGAAAGGCGAGATCGAGGGTTTGGAGCACCCCGGAAGCCACCATAGTAACTTTCTCTCGAGATTGGGCAGCCGCCCAACCGTCGGTTACCCTCAGAAACGCGGGTTTTTTGTGAAATTCCTATACTCGCAACCGCCAGTTCGGAAGCCGAGATCGAGGGCTCGGAGCAACCCGGAACCCAGCATAGTAACTTTATACCGAGATTGGGCGGTCGATCGTTATTTCCGTTGGTCCGGTCGTGATACGGGACCGTCGGGCCACCAAAACGCGCGTTGATCGTGAAATTCCCATGCTCGGCTTCGCAAATTCAAAAGCCGAGATCCATGTTTCGGAGCTGTTAGGAAACCACCATAGTAAATTTCTATGTTATTTGGGTAGACGCAAGACCGTCCGGGCATACGTAGCGTGCGTTGATCTTAAATTTCCTATACTCGTAATAGCTAGTTCGAAAGCCAAGACGGAGGGTTTAGAGCGCTTTCGAAAGCCACCGCGGAAACTTTCGATAATGTGTGGGAAATCGCCCAATAGTTCTGCCCTTTGAAACGCGCGTTTCAACGACCGAAATCCAAAAATACCACATTGATTCGAATTCATTCTCAGGCCTTATACACACCACCCACCACACCCACACACCATTCCCACGTGGGGGAAGTCGTTCGATTTTCCAGTTGGGTCGGTCATGATCCGGGACCTTCTGACCGTCTGAAACGCGCGTCTATTGGGAAATCCCTGCAATCGTCTCCAACAGTTCGAAAGCCGAGATCGAGGGTTCGGAGCACCCCGGAAGCCACCATAGTAACTTTCTCTCGAGATTGGGAAGCCGCCCAACCGTCAGTTACCCTTAGAAACGCGGGTTTTTTGTGAAATTCCTATACTCGCAACCGCCAGTTCGGAAGCCGAGATCGAGGGCTCGGAGCTACCCGGAACCCAGCATAGTAACTTTATACCGAGATTGGGCGGCCGATCGTTATTTCCGTTGGTCCGGTCGTGATACGGGACCGTCGGGCCACCAAAATGCGCGTTGATCGTGAAATTCCCATGCTCGGCTTCGCAAATTCAAAAGCCGAGATCCATGTTTCGGATCTGTTAGGAAACCACCATAGTAAATTTCTACGTTATTTGGGTAGACGCAAGACCGTTCGGGCGTACGTAGCGTGCGTTGATCTTAAATTTCCTATACTCGTATTAGCTAGTTCGAAAGCCAAGACGGAGGGTTCAGAGCGCTTTCGAAAGCCACCGCGGTAACTTTCTACAGTGCGTGGGAAAACGCCCAATAGTTCTGCCCTTTGAAACGCGTGTTTCATTGAGCGAAATCCAAAAACACCACATCGATTCGAATTCATTCTCGGGCCTTATACACACCACCTACCACACCCATTCCCACGTGGGGGGAGTCGATCATTTTTCCAGTTGGGTCGGTCATGGTCCGGGACCTTCTGACCGTCCGAAATGCGCGTAGAACGGGAAATCCCTGCAATCGTCTCCAATAGTTCGAAAGGCGAGATCGAGGGTTTGGAGCACCCCGGAAGCCACCATAGTAACTTTCTCTCGAGATTGGGCAGCCGCCCAACCGTCGGTTGCCCTCAGAAACGCGGGTTTTTTGTGAAATTCCTATACTCGCAACCGCCAGTTCGGAAGCCGAGATCGAGGGCTCGGAGCAACCCGGAACCCAGCATAGTAACTTTATACCGAGATTGGGCGGTCGATCGTTATTTCCATTGGTCCGGTCGTGATACGGGACCGTCGGGCCACCAAAACGCGCGTTGATCGTGAAATTCCCATGCTCGGCTTCGCAAATTCAAAAGCCGAGATCCATGTTTCGGAGCTGTTAGGAAACCACCATAGTAAATTTCTTTGTTATTTGGGTAGACGCAAGACCATCCGGGCGTACGTAGCTGCGTTGATCTTAAATTTCCTATACTCGTAATAGCTAGTTCGAAAGCCAAGACGGAGGGTTTAGAGCGCTCTCGAAAGCCACCGTTGAAACTTTCGTTAATGCGTGGGAAATCGCCCAATAGTTCTGCCCTTTGAAACGCGCGTTTCAGCGACCGAAATCCAAAAATACCACATCGATTCGAATTCATTCTCAGGCCTTATACACACCACCCACCACATCCACACACCCATTCCCACGTGGGGGGAGTCATTCGTTTTTCCAGTTGGGTCGGTCATGATCCGGGACCTTCTGACCGTCTGAAACGCGCGTCTATCGGGAAATCCCTACAATCGTCTCCAACAGTTCGAAAGCCGTGATCGAGGGTTCGGAGCACCCCGTAAGCCACCATAGTAACTTTCTCTCGAGATTGGGAAGCCGCCCAACCATCAGTTACCCTTAGAAACACGGATTTTTTGTGAAATTCCTATACTCGCAACCGCCAGTTCGTAAGCCGAGATCGAGGGCTCGGAGCTACCCGGAACCCAGCATAGTAACTTTATACCGAGATTGGGCGGCCGATCGTTATTTCCGTTGGTCCGGTCGTGATACGGGACCGTCGGGCCACCAAAATGCGCGTTGATCGTGAAATTCCCATGCTCGGCTTCGCAAATTCAAAAGCCGAGATCCATGTTTCGGATCTGTTAGGAAACCACCATAGTAAATTTCTACGTTATTTGGGTAGACGCAAGACCGTTCGGGCGTACGTAGCGTGCGTTGATCTTAAATTTCCTATACTCGTATTAGCTAGTTCGAAAGCCAAGACGGAGGGTTCAGAGCGCTTTCGAAAGCCACCGCGGTAACTTTCTACAGTGCGTGGGAAAACGCCCAATAGTTCTGCCCTTTGAAACGCGTGTTTCATTGAGCGAAATCCAAAAACACCACATCGATTCGAATTCATTCTCGGGCCTTATACACACCACCTACCACACCCATTCCCACGTGGGGGGAGTCGATCATTTTTCCAGTTGGGTCGGTCATGGTCCGGGACCTTCTGACCGTCCGAAATGCGCGTAGAACGGGAAATCCCTGCAATCGTCTCCAACAGTTCGAAAGGCGAGATCGAGGGTTTGGAGCACCCCGGAAGCCACCATAGTAACTTTCTCTCGAGATTGGGCAGCCGCCCAACCGTCGGTTGCCCTCAGAAACGCGGGTTTTTTGTGAAATTCCTATACTCGCAACCGCCAGTTCGGAAGCCGAGATCGAGGGCTCGGAGCAACCCGGAACCCAGCATAGTAACTTTATACCGAGATTGGGCGGTCGATCGTTATTTCCATTGGTCCGGTCGTGATACGGGACCGTCGGGCCACCAAAACGCGCGTTGATCGTGAAATTCCCATGCTCGGCTTCGCAAATTCAAAAGCCAAGATCCATGTTTCGGAGCTGTTAGGAAACCACCATAGTAAATTTCTTTGTTATTTGGGTAGACGCAAGACCATCCGGGCGTACGTAGCTGCGTTGATCTTAAATTTCCTATACTCGTAATAGCTAGTTCGAAAGCCAAGACGGAGGGTTTAGAGCGCTCTCGAAAGCCACCGTGGAAACTTTCGTTAATGCGTGGGAAATCGCCCAATAGTTCTGCCCTTTGAAACGCGCGTTTCAGCGACCGAAATCCAAAAATACCACATCGATTCGAATTCATTCTCAGGCCTTATACACACCACCCACCACATCCACACACCCATTCCCACGTGGGGGGAGTCGTTCGTTTTTCCAGTTGGGTCGGTCATGATCCGGGACCTTCTGACCGTCTGAAACGCGCGTCTATCGGGAAATCCCTACAATCGTCTCCAACAGTTCGAAAGCCGTGATCGAGGGTTCGGAGCACCCCGTAAGCCACCATAGTAACTTTCTCTCGAGATTGGGAAGCCGCCCAACCATCAGTTACCCTTAGAAACACGGGTTTTTTGTGAAATTCCTATACTCGCAACCGCCAGTTCGTAAGCCGAGATCGAGGGCTCGGAGCTACCCGGAACCCAGCATAGTAACTTTATACCGAGATTGGGCGGCCGATCGTTATTTCCGTTGGTCCGGTCGTGATACGGGACCGTCGGGCCACCAAAACGCGCGTTGATCGTGAAATTCCCATGCTCGGCTTCGCAAATTCAAAATCCGAGATCCATGTTTCAGAGCTGTTAGGAAACCACCATAGTAAATTTCTACGTTATTTGGGTAGACGCAAGACCGTCCGGGCGTACGTAGCGTGCGTTGATCTTAAATTTCCTATACTCGTATTAGCTAGTTCGAAAGCCAAGACGGAGGGTTCTGAGCGCTTTCAAAAGCCACCGCGGTAACTTTCTACAGTGCGTGGGAAAACGCCCAATAGTTCTGCCCTTTGAAACGCGTGTTTCATTGAGCGAAATCCAAAAACACCACATCGATTCGAATTCATTCTCGGGCCTTGTACACACCACCCACCAAACCCATCCCCACGTGGGGGGAGTCGATCGTTTTTCCAGTTGGGCCGGTTGCGATCGGGGACCTTCTAACCGTCTGAAAAGCACGTCGATCGGGAAATCCCTGCAATCGTCTCCACCAGTTCGAAAGCCGAGATCGAGGGTTCAGAGCACCCAGTAAGCCACCATAGTAACTTTCTCTCGAGATTGGGTAGCCGCCCAACCGTCGGTTACCCTCAAAAACACGGGTTTTTTGTGAAATTGCTATACTCGTAACCGCCAGTTCGAAAGCCGAGATCGAGGGCTCGGAGCAACCCGGAACCCAGCATAGTAACTTTATACCGAGATTGGGCGGTCGATCGTTATTTCCGTTGGTCCGGTCGTGATACGGGACCGTCGGGCCACCAAAACGCGCGTTGATCGTGAAATTCCCATGCTCGGCTTCGCAAATTCAAAAGCCGAGATCCATGTTTCGGAGCTGTAAGGAAACCACCATAGTAAATTTCTATGTTATTTGGGTAGACGCAAGACCGTCCGGGCGTACGTAGCGTGCGTTGTTCTTAAATTTCCTATACTCGTAATAGCTAGTTCGAAAGCCAAGACGGAGGGTTTAGAGCGCTCTCAAAAGCCACCGCGGAAACTTTCGATAATGCGTGGGAAATCGCCCAATAGTTCTGCCCTTTGAAACGCGTGTTTCAGCGACCGAAATCCAAAAATACCACATCGATTCGAATTCATTCTCAGGCCTTATACACACCACCCACCACATCCACACACCCATTCCCACGTGGGGGGAGTCGTTCGTTTTTCCAGTTGGGTCAGTCATGATCCGGGACCTTCTGACCGTCTGAAACGCGCGTCTATCGGGAAATCCCTGCAATCGTCTCCAACAGTTCGAAAGCCGAGATCGAGGGTTCGGAGCACCCCGGAAGCCACCATAGTAACTTTCTCTTGAGATTGGGAAGCCGCCCAACCGTCAGTTACCCTTAGAAACACGGGTTTTTTGTGAAATTCCTATACTCGCAACCGCCAGTTCGGAAGCCGAGATCGAGGGCTCGGAGCTACCCGGAACCCAGCATAATAACTTTATACCGAGATTGGGCGGCCGATCGTTATTTCCGTTGGTCCGGTCGTGATACGGGACTGTCGGGCCACCAAAACGCGCGTTGATCGTGAAATTCCCATGCTCGGCTTCGCAAATTCAAAAGCCGAGATCCATGTTTCGGAGCTGTTAGGAAACCACCATAGTAAATTTCTACGTTATTTGGGTAGATGCAAGACCGTCCGGGCGTACGTAGCGTGCGTTGATCTTAAATTTCCTATACTCGTATTAGCTAGTTCGAAAGCCAAGACGGAGGGTTCAGAGCGCTTTCGAAAGCCACCGCGGTAACTATCTACAGTGCGTGGGAAAACGCCCAATAGTTCTGCCCTTTGAAACGCGTGTTTCATTGAGCGAAATCCAAAAACACCACATCGATTCGAATTCATTCTCGGGCCTTGTACACACCACCCACCACACCCACCCCCACGTGGGGGGAGTCGATCGTTTTTCCAGTTGGGCCGGTTGCGATCGGGGACCTTCTAACCGTCCGAAAAGCACGTCGATCGGGAAATCCCTGCAACCGTCTCCACCAGTTCGAAAGCCGAGATCGAGGGTTCGGAGCACCCAGTAAGCCACCATAGTAACTTTCTCTCGAGATTGGGTAGCCGTCCTACCGTCGGTTACCCTCAAAAACACGGGTTTTTTGCGAAATTGCTATACTCGCAACTGCCAGTTCGGAAGCCGAGATCAAGGGCTAGAAGCTACCCGGAACCCAGCAAGGTAACTTTATACCGAGATTGGGCGGCCGATCGTTATTTCCGTTGGCCTGTCGTGATACGGGACCGTCGGGCCACCAAAACGTGCGTTGATCGTGAAATTCCCATGCTCGGCTTCGCAAATTCGAAAGACGAGATCTATGTTTCGGAGCTGTTAGGAAACCACCATAGTAAATTTCTACGTTATTTGGGTGGACGCAAGACCGTCCGGGCGTACGTAGCGTGCGTTGATCTTAAATTTCCTATACTCGTATTTGCTTGTTCGAAAGCCAAGACGGAGGGTTCAGGGCGCTCTCGAAAGCCACCGTGGGAACTTCCTACAGTGTGTGGGAAATCGCCCAATAGTTCTCCCCTTCGAAACGCGCGTTTCAGCGACCGAAATCCAAAAATACCACATCGATTCGAATTCATTCTCAGGCCTTATACACACCACCCACCACACCCACACACCCATTCCCACGTGGGGGGAGTCGATCGTTTTTCCAGTTGGGTCGGTCTTGATCCGGGACTTTCTGACCGTCCGAAATGCGCGTAGATCGGGAAATCCCTGCAATCGTCTCCAACAGTTCGAAAGGCGAGATCGAGGGTTCGGAGCACCCCGAAAGCCACCATAGTAACTTTCTCTCGAGATTGGGCAGCTGCCCAACCGTCGGTTACCCTCAGAAACGCGGGTTTTTTGTGAAATTCCTATACTCGCAACCGCTAGTTCGGAAGCCGAGATCGAGGGCTCGGAGCTCCACGGAACCCAGCATAGTAAATTTATACCGAGATTGGGCGGCCGATCGTTATTTCCGTTGGCCCTGTCATGATACGGGACCGTCGGGCCACCAAAACGCGCGTTGATCGTGAAATTCCCATGCTCGGCTTCGCAAATTCGAAAGCCGAGATCTATGTTTCGGAGCTGTTAGGAAACCGCCATAGTAAATTTCTACGTTATTTGGGTTGACGCAAGTCCGTCCGGGCGTACGTAGCATGCGTTGATCTTAAATTTCCTATACTCGTATTAGCTAGTTCGAAAGCCAAGACGGAGGGTTCAGAGCACTCTCGAAAGCCATTGCGGTAACTTTTTACAGTGCGTGGGAAATCGCCCAATAGTTCTGTCCTTCGAAACGCGCGTTTCAGCGACCGAAATCCAAAAATACCACATCGATTCGAATTCATTCTCAGGCCTTATACACACCACCCACCACACCCACACACCCATTCCGACGTGGGGGGAGTCGATCGTTTTTCCAGTTGGGTCGGTCTTGATACGGGACTTTCTAACCGTCCGAAATGCGAGTAGATCGGGAAATCCCTGCAATCGTCTCCAACAGTTCGAACGGCGAGATCGATGGTTCGGAGCACCCCGGAAGCCACCATAGTAACTTTCTCTCGAGATTGGGCAGCCGCCCAACCGTCGGTTACCCTTAGAAACGCGGGTTTTTTGTGAAATTCCTATACTCGCAACCGCTAGTTCGGAAGCCGAGATCGAGGGCTCGGAGCTCCACGGAACCCAGCATAGTAAATTTATACCGAGATTGGGCGGTCGATCGTTATTTCCGTTGGCCCTGTCATGATACGGGACCGTCGGGCCACCAAAACGCGCGTTGATCGTGAAATTCCCATGCTCGGCTTCGCATATTCGAAAGCCGAGATCTATGTTTCGGAGCTGTTAGGAAACCACCATAGTAAATTTCTACGTTATTTGGGTTGACGCAAGTCCGTCCGGGAGTACGTAGCGTGCGTTGATCTTAAATTTCCTATTCTCGTATTAGCTAGTTCGAAAGCCAAGACGGAGGGTTCAAAGCACTCTCGAAAGCCACTGCGGTTACTTTCTACAGTGCGTGGGAAATCGCCCAATAGTTCTGCCCTTCGAAACGCGCGTTTCAGCGACCGAACTCCAAAAATACCACATCGATTCGAATTCATTCTCAGGCCTTATACACACCACCCACCACACCCACACACCCATTCCCACGTGGGGGGAGTCGATCGTTTTTCCAGTTGGGTCGGTCATGATCCGGGACCTTCTGACCGTCCGAAACGCGCGTTGATCGGGAAATCCCTGTAATCGTCTCCAACAGTTCGAAAGCCGAGATCGAGGGTTCGGAGCTCCCCGGAAGCCACCATAGTAACTTTCTCTCGAGATTAGGCAGCCGCCCAACCGTCGGTTATCCTCAGAAACGTGGAATTTTTGTGAAATTCCTGTACTCGTAACCGCCAGTTCGGAAGCCGAGTTCGAGGGCTCGGAGCTACCCGGAACCCAGCATAGTAACTTTATACCGAGATTGGGCGGCCGATCGTTATTTCCGTTGGCCCGATCGTGATACGGGACCGTCGGGCCACCAAAACGCGCATTGATCGTGAAATTCCCATGCTCGGCTTCGCAAATTCAAAAGCCGAGATCCATGTTTCGGAGATGTTAGGAAACCACTATAGTAAATTTCTACGTTATTTGGGTAGACGCAAGACTGTCCGGGCGTACGTAGCGTGCGTTGATCTTAAATTTCCTATACTCGTATTAGATAGTTCGATAGCCAAGACGGAGGGTTCAGAACGCTCTCAAAAGCCACCGCGGTAACTTTCTACAGTGCGTGGGAAATCGCCCAATAGTTATGCCCTTCGAAACGCGCGTTTCAGCAACCGAAATCCAAAAATACCACATTGATTCGAATTCATTCTCAGGCCTTATACACACCACCCACCACACCCACACACCCATTCCCACGTGGGGGGAGTAAGTCGTTTTTCCAGTTGGGTCGATCATGATCCGGGACCTCCTGACCGTCCGAAACGCGCGTCGAACGGGAAATCCCTGCAATCGTCTCCAACAGTTCGAAAGCTGAGATCGAGGGTTCGGAGCACCCCGGAAGCCACCATAGTAACTTTCTCTCGAGATTGGGCAGCCTCCCAACCATCGGTTACCCTCAGAAACGCGGGTTTTTTGTGAAATTCCTATACTCCCAACCGCCAGTTCGGAAGCCGAGATCGAGGGCTCGGAGCTACCCGGAACCCAGCATAGTAACATTATACCGAGATTGGGCGGCCGATCGTTATTTCCGTTGGTCCGGTCGTGATACGGGACCGTCGGGCCACCAAAACGCGCGTTGATCGTGGAATTCCCATGCTCGGCTTCGGAAATTCAAAAGCCGAGATCCATGTTTCGGAGCTGTTAGGAAACCACCATAGTAAATTTCTACGTTATTAGGGTAGACGCAAGACTGTCCGCGCGTACGTAGCGTGCGTTGATCTTAAATTTCCTATACTCGTATTAGATAGTTCGATAGCCAAGACGGAGGGTTCAGAGCGCTCTCGAAAGCCACCGTGGTAACTTTCTACAGTGCGTGGGAAATCGCCCAATAGTTCTGCCCTTCGAAACGCGCGTTTCAGCGACCGAAATCCAAAAATACGACATCGATTCGAATTCATTCTCAGGCCTTATACACACCACCCACCAAACCCACACACCCATTCCCACGTGGGGGGAGTAAATCGTTTTTCCAGTTGGGTCGATCATGATCCGGGACCTTCTGACCGTCCGAAACGCGCGTCGATCGTGAAATCCCCTCAATCGTCTTCAACAGTTCGAAAGCTGAGATCGAGGGTTCGGAGCACCCCGGAAGCCACCATAGTAACTTTCTCTCGAGATTGGGCAGCCGCCCAACCATCGGTTACCCTCAGAAACGCGGGTTTTTTGTGAAATTCCTATACTCCCACCGCCAGTTCGGAAGCCGAGATCGAGGGCTCGGAGCTACCCGGAACCCAGCATAGTAACATTATACCGAGATTGGGCGGCCGATCGTTATTTCCGTTGGTCCGGTCGTGATACGGGACCGTCGGGCCACCAAAACGCGCGTTGATCGTGGAATTCCCATGCTTGGCTTCGCAAATTCAAAAGCCGAGATCCATGTTTCGGAGCTGTTAGGAAACCACCATAGTAAATTTCTACGTTATTTGGGTAGACGCAAGACCGTCCGGGCGTACGTAGCGTGCGTTGATCTTAAATTTCCTATACTCGTATTAGCTAGTTCGAAAGCCAAGACGGAGGGTTCAGAGCGCTCTCGAAAACCACCGCGGTAACTTTCTACAGTGCGTGGGAAATCGCTCAATAGTTCTGCCCTTTGAAACGCGTGTTTCAGTGAGCGAAATCCAAAAACACCACATCGATTCGAATTCATTCTCGGACCTTATACACACCACCCACCACACCCACACACCCACCCCCACGTGGGGGGAGTCGATCGTTTTTCCAGTTGGGCCGGTTGCGATCCGGGACCTTCTAACCCTCGATCCGGGACCACACCCACACACCCAACCCCACGTGGGGGGAGTCGATCGTTTTTCCAGTTGCCCTTTGAAAGCGCGTCGATCGGGAAATCCCTGCAATCGTCTCCACCAGTTCGAAAGCCGAGATCGAGGGTTCGGAGCACCCCGGAAGCCACCATAGTAACTTTCTATCGAGATTGGGCAGTCGCCCAACCGTCAGTTACCCTCAAAAACACGGGTTTTTTGTGAAATTCCTATACTCGCAACTGCCAGTTCGGAAGCCGAGATCAAGGGCTCGGAGCTACCCGGAACCCAGCATAGTAACTTTATACCGAGATTGGGCGGCCGATCGTTATTTCAGTTGGCCCTGTCGTGATACGGGACCGTCGGGCCACCAAAACGCGCGTTGATCGTGAAATTCCCATGCTCGGCTTCGCAAATTCGAAAGCCGAGATCTATGTTTCGGAGCTGTTAGAAAACCACCATAGTGAATTTGTACGTTATTTGGGTAGATGCAAGAACGTCCGGGCGTACATAGCATGCGTTGATCTTAAATTTCCTATACTCGTATTAGCTAGTTCGAAAGACAAGACGGAGGGTTCAGAGCGCTCTCGAAAGCCACCGTGGTAACTTTCTACAGTGCGTGGGAAATCGCCCAATAGTTCTGCCCTTCGAAACGCGCTTTTCAGCGACCGAACTCCAAAAATACCACATCGATTCGAATTCATTCTCAGGCCTTATACATACCACCCACCACACCCACACACCCAATCCCACGTGGAGGGAGTCGATCATTTTTCCAGTTGGGTCGGTCATGATCCGGGGCCTTCTGAACGTCTGAAACGCGCGTAGATCGGGAAATCTCTGCAATCGTCTCCAACAGTTCGAAAGCCGAGATCGAGGGTTCGAAGCGCCCCGGAAGCCACCATAGTAACTTTCTCTCGAGATTGGGCAGCCGCCCAACCGTCGGTTACCCTCAGAAACGTGGGTTTTTTGTGAAATTCCTATACTCGCAACCGCTAGTTCGGAAGCCGAGATCGAGGGCTCGGAGCTCCCCGGAACCCAGCATAGTAAATTTATACCGAGATTGGGCAGCCGATCGTTATTTCCGTTGGCCCTGTCGTGATACGGGACCGACGGGCCACCAAAACGCGCGTTGATCGTGAAATTCCCATGCTTGGCTTCGCAAATTCGAAAGCCGAGATCTATGTTTCGGAGCTGTTAGGAAACCACCATAGTAAATTTCTACGTTACTTGGGTTAACGCAATTCCGTCTGGGCGTACGTAGCGTGCGTTGATCTTAAATTTCCTATACTCGTACTAGCTAGTTCGAAAGCCAAGACGGAGGGTTCAGAGCGCTCTCAAAAGCCACTGCGGTAACTTTCTACAGTGCGTGGGAAATCGCCCAATAGTTCTGCCCTTCGTAACGCGCGTTTCAGCGACTGAAATCCAAAAATACCACATCGATTCGAATTCATTCTCAGGCCTTATACACACCACCCACCACACCCACACACCCATTCCCACGTGGGGGGAGTCGATCGTTTTTCCAGTTGGGTCGGTCATGATCCGGGACCTTCTGACCGTCCGAAACGCGCGTCGATCGGGAAATACCTGCAATCGCCTCCAACAGTTCGAAAGCCGAGATCGAGGGTTCGGAGCACTCCGGAAGCCACCATAGTAACTTTCTCTCGAGATTGGGCAGCCACCCAACCGTCGGTTACCCTAAAAAACACGGGTTTTTTGTGAAATTCCTATACTCGCAATTGCCAGTTCGGAAGCCCAGATCAAGGGCTCGGAGCTACCCGGAACCCAGCATAGTAACTTTATACAGAGATTGGGCGGCCGATCGTTATTCCCGTTGGCCATGTCGTGATACGGGACCGTCGGGCCACCAAAACACGCGTTGATCGTGAAATTCCCATGCTCGGCTTCGCAAATTCGAAAGCTGAGATCTATGTTTCGGAGCTGTTAGGAAACCACCATAGTAAATTTCTACGTTATTTGGGTAGACGCAAGACCGTCCGGGCGTACGTAGCATGCGTTGATCTTAAATTTCGTATAATCGTATTAGCTAGTTCGAAAGCCAAAACGGAGGGTTCAGAGCGCTCTCGAAAGCCACCGTGGTAACTTTCTACAGTGCATGGGAAATCGCCCAATAGTTCTGCCCTTCGAAATGCGCGTTTCAGCGACCGAAATCCAAAAATACCACATCGATTCGAATTCATTCTCAGGCCTTATACACACCACCCACCACACCCACACACCCATTCCCACGTGGGGGGAGTCGATCGTTTTTCCAGTTGGGTCGGTCATGATCCGGGACCTTCTGACCGTCCGAAACGCCCGTAGATCGGGAAATCCCTACAATCTTCTCCAATAGTTCGAAAGCCGAGATCGAGCGTTCGGAGCACCCCGGAAGCCACCATAGTAACTTTCTCTCGAGATTGGGCAGCCGACCAACCGTCGGTTACCCTCAGAAACGAGGGTTTTTTGTGAAATTCCTATACTCGCAACCGCTAGTTCGGAAGCCGAGATCGAGTGCTCGGAGCTCCCCGGAACCCAGCATAGTAAATTTATACCGAGATTGGGCGGCCGATCGTTATTTCCGTTGGCCCTATCGTGATACGGGACCGTCGGGCCACCAAAACGCGCATTGATCGTGAAATTCCCATGCTCGGCTTCGCAACTTCGAAAGCCGAGATCTATGTTTCGGAGCTGTTAGGAAACCACCATAGTAAATTTCTATGTTATTTGGGTAGGCGCAAGTCCGTCCGGGCGTACGTAGCGTGCGTTGATCTTAAATTTCCTATACTCATATTAGCTAGTTCAAAAGCCAAAACGGAGGGTTTAGAGCGCTCTCGAAAACCACCCAGTAACTTTCTACAGTGCGTGGGAAATCGCCCAATAGTTCGGCCCTTCGAAACGCGCGTTTCAGCGACCGAAATCCAAAAATACCACATCGATTCGAATTCATTCTTAGGCCTTATACACACCACCCACCACACCCACACACCCATTCCCACGTGGAGGTAGTCGATCATTTTTCCAGTTGGGTCGTTCATGATCCGGGACCTTCTGACCGTCCGAAACGCGCGTAGATCGTGAAATCCCTACAATCGTCTCCAACAGTTCGAAACTGAGATCGAGGGTTCGGAGCACCCCGGAAGCCACCATAGTAACTTTCTCTCAAGATTGGGCAGCCGCCCAACCGTCGGGTACCCTCAAAAACACAGGTTTTTTGTGAAATTCGTATACTCGCAACTGCCAGTTCGGAAGCCGAGATCAAGGGCTCGGAGCTACCCGGAACCCAGCATAGTAACTTTATACCAAGATTGGGCGGCCGATCGTTATTTCCGTTGGCCCGGTCGTGATACGGGGCCATTGGGCCACCAAAACGCGCGTTGATCGTGAAATTCCCATGCTCGGCTTCGCAAATTCGAAAGCCGAGATCTATGTTTTGGAACTGTTAGGAAACCACCATAGTAAATTTTTACGTTATTTGGGTAGACGCAAGACCGTCCAGGTGTGCGTAGCGTGTGTTGATCTTAAATTTCCTATACTCGTATTAGCTAGTTCGAAAGCCAAGACGGAGGGTTCAGAGCGCTCTCGAAATCCAACGCGGAAACTTTCTATAGTGCGTGGGAAATCGCCCAATAGTTCTGCCCTTCGAAACGCGCGTTTCAGCGACCGAACTCCAAAAACACCACATCGATTCGAATTCATTCTCGGGCCTTATACACACCGCCCACCACACCCACACACCCACCCCCACGTGGGGGGAGATGATCGTTTTTTTAGTTGGGTTGGTCGCGATCCGGGACCTTCTGACCGTCCGAAACGCGCGTCGATCGGGAAATCCCTGCAATCGTCTCCAACAGTTCGAAAGCCGAGATCGAGGGTTCGGAGCTCCCCGGAAGCCACCATAGTAACTTTCTCTCGAGATTGGGCAGTCGCCCAACCGTCGGTTACCCTCAGAAACGCAGGTTTTTTGTGAAATTCCTATACTCGCAACCGCCAGTTTGGAAGCCGAGATCGAGGGCACGGAGCAACCCAGGACCCAACATAGTAAATTTATACCGAGATTGGGCGGCCGATCGTTATTTCCGTTGGCCCGGTCGTGATTCGGGACCGTCGGGCCACCAAAACGTGCGTTGACTGTGAAATTCCCATGCTCGGCTTCGCAAATTCGGAAGCCGAGATCTATGTTTCGGAGCTATTAGGAAACCACCAAAGTAAATTTCTACGTTATTTGGGTAGACGCAAGTCCGTCCGGGCGTACGTAGCGTGCGTTGATCTTAAATTTCCTATACTCGTATTAGCTAGTTCAAAAGCCAAGACGGAGGGTTCAGAGCGCTCTCGAAAGCCCCCACGGTAACTTTCTACAGTGCGTGGGAAATCGCCCAATTGTTCTGCCTTTCGAAACGCGCGTTTCAGCGACCGAAATCCAAAAATACCACATCGATTCGAATTCATTCTCAGGCCTTATACACACCACCCACCACACCCACAAACCCATTCCCACGTGGGGGGAGTCGATTGTTTTTCCAGTTGGGTCGGTCATGATCCGGGACCTTCTGACCCTCCGAAACGCGCGTCGATCGGGAAATCCCTGCAATCGTCTCCAACAGTTCGAAAGCCGAGATCGAGGGTTCGGAGCACCCCGGAAGCCACCATAGTAACTTTCTCTCGAGATTGGGCAGCCGGCCGACCATCGGTTACCCTCAGAAATGCGGGTTTTTTGTGAAATTCCTATACTCGGAACCACTAGTTCGGAAGCCGTGATCGAGGGCTCGGTGCTCCCCGGAACCCATCATAGTAACTTTATATCGAGATAGGGCGGCCGATCGTTATTTCCGTTGGCCCGGTCGTGATATGGGACCGTCGGGCAACCAAAACGCGCGTTGATCGTGAAATTCCCATGCTCGGCTTCGCAAATTCCAAAGCCGAGATCTATGTTTCGGAGCTGTTAGGAAACCACCATAGTAAATTTCTACGTTATTTGGGTAGACGCAAGACCGTCCGGGCGTACGTTGCGTGCGTTGATCTTAAATTTCCTACACTCGTATTAGCAAGTTCGAAAGCCAAGATGGAGGTTTCAGAGCGCTCTTGAAATCCACCACGAAAACTTTCTACAGTGCGTGGGAAATCGCCCAATAGTTTTGCACTTCGAAACGCGCGTTTCAGCGACCGAACTCCAAAAACCCCACATCGATTCGAATTCATTCTAGGGCCATATACACACCACCCTCCACACGCACACACCGACCCCCACGTGGGGGGAGTCGATCGTTTTTCCAGTTGGGCCGGTCGCGATCCGGGACCTTCTGACCGAAATCCAAAAATACCACATCGATTCGAATTCATTCTCGGGCCTTATACACACCACCCACCACACCCACACACCCATTCCCACGTGGGGGGAGTCGATCGTTTTTCCAGTTGGGTCGATCATGATATGGGACCTTCTGACCATCCGAAACGCGCGTAGATCGTGAAATCCCTGCAATCGTCTCCACTAGTTCAAAAGCTGAGATCGAGGGTTCGGAGCAACTCGGAAGCCACCATAGTAACTTTCTCTCGAGATTGGGCAGCCGCCCAACCGTCGGTTACCTTCAAAAACACAGGTTTTTTGTGAAATTCCTATACTCGCAACTGCCAGTTCGGAAGCCGAGATCAAGGGCTCGGAGCTACCCGGAACCCAGCATAGTAACTTTATAACGAGATTGGGCGGCCGATCGTTATTTCCGTTGGCCCAGTCGTGATACTGGACCGTTGGGCCACCATAACGCGCGTTGATCGTGAAATTCCCATGCTCGGCTTCGCAAATTCGAAAGCCGAGATCTATGTTTCGGAGCTGTTAGGAAACCACCATAGTAAATTTCTACGTTATTTGGGTAGACGCAAGACCGTCCGGGCGTACGTAGCGTGCACTGATCTTAAATTTCCTATACTCGTATTAGCTAGTTCGAAAGCCAAGACGGAGGGTTCAGAGCACTCTCTAAATCCACCGTGGAAACATTCTACAGTGCGTGGGAAATCGCCCAATAGTTCTGCCCTTCGAAACGCGCGTTTCAGCGACCGAACTCCAAAAACACCACATCGATTTGAATTCATTCTCGGGCCTTATACACACCACCCACCACACCCACACACCCACCCCCATGTGGGGAGAGATTATCGTTTTTTTAGTTGGGCCGGTCGCGATCCGGGACCTTCTGACCGTCCGAAACACGCGTCGATCGGGAAATCCCTGCAATCGTCTCCAATAGTTCGAAAGCCGAGATCGAGGGTTCGGAGCACCCCGTAAGCCACCATAGTAACTTTCTCTCAAGATTGGGCAGCCGCCCAACCATCGGTTACCCTCAAAAACACAGGTTTTTTGTGAAATTCCTATACTCGCAACTGCCAGTTCGGAAGCCGAGATCAAGGGCTCGGAGCTACCTGAAACCCAGCATAGTAACTTTATAACGAGATTGGGCGGTCGATCGTTATTTCCGTTGGCCCGGTCGTGATACTGGACCGTTGGGCCACCAAAACGCGTGTTGATCGTGAAATTCCCATGCTCTGCTTCGCAAATTCGAAAGCCGAGATCTATGTTTCGGAGCTGTTAGGAAACCACCATAGTAAATTTCTATGTTATTTGGGTAGACGCAAGACCGTCCGGGCGTACGTAGCGTGCATTGATCTTAAATTTCCCATACTCGTATTAGCTAGTTCGAAAGCCAAGACGGAGGGTTCAGAGCGCTCTCGAAATCCACCGCGGAAACTTTCTATAGTGCGTGGGAAATCGCCCAATAGTTCTACCCTTCGAAACGCGCGTTTCTGCGACCGAACTCCAAAAACACCACATCGATTCGAATTCATTCTCGGGCCTTATACACACCACCCACCACACCCACACACCCACCCCCACGTGGGGAGAGATGATCGTTTTTTTAGTTGGGCCGGTCGCGATCCGGGACCTTCTGACCGTCCAAAACACGCGTCGATCGGGAAATCCCTGCAATCGTCTCCAATAGTTCGAAAGCCGAGATCGAGGGTTCGGAGCACCCCGTAAGCCACCATAGTAACTTTCTCTCGAGATTGGGCAGCCGCCCAACCGTCGGTTACCCTCCGAAACGCGGGTTTTTGGTGAAATTCCTATACTCGCAACCGCCAGTTCGGAAGCTGAGATCGAGGACTCGGAGCTACCCGGAACCCAGCATAGTAACTTTATACCGAGATTGGGCGGCCGATCGTTATTTCCGTTGGCCCGGTCGTGATACGGGACCGTCAGGCCACCAAAACGCGCGTTGATCTTGAAATTCCCATGCTCGGCTTCACAAATTCGAAAGCCAAGATCTATGTTTCGGAGCTGTTAGGTAACCACATAGTAAATTTCTACGTTATTTGGGTAGACGCAAGTCCGTCCGAGCGTACGTAGCGTGCGTTGATCTTAAATTTCCTATACTCGTATTAGCTAGTTCGAAAGCCAAGACGGAGGGTTCAGAGCGCTCTTTCGCATGGGAAATCGTCCAATAGTTCTGCCCTTCAAAACGCGCGTTTCAGTGACCGAACTCCAAAAACACCACACCGATTCGAATTCATTCTCGGGCCTTATACACACCACCCACCACACCTACACACCCATTCCCACGTGGGGGGAGTCGATCGTTTTTCCAGTTGGGTCGGTTGCGATCCGAGACCTTCTTACCGTCCGAAACGCTCGTCGATCAGGAAATCCCTGCACTCGTCTCCAACAGCTCGAAAGCCGAGATCGAGGGTTCGGAGCACCCCGGAAGCCACCATAGTAACTTTCTCTCAAGATTGGGCAGCCGCCGAACCGTCGGTTACCCTCAGAAACGCGGGTTTTTTGTGAAATTCCTATACTCGCAACCGCTAGTTCGGAAGCCGAGATCGAGGGATCGGAGCTCCCCGGAACCCAGCATAGTAACTTTATATCGAGATTGGGCAGCCGATCGTTATTTCCGTTGGCCCAGTCGTGATACGGGACCGTCGGGCCACCAAAACGCGCGTTGATCGTGAAATTCCCATGCTCTGCTTCACAAATTCGAAAGCCGAGATCTATGTTTCGGAGCTGTTAGGAAACCACCATAGTAAATTTCTACGTTATTTGGGTAGACGCAAGTCCGTCCGGGCATACGTAGCGTGTGTTGATATTAAATTTCCTATACTCGTATTAGCTAGTTCGAAAGCCAAGACGGATGGTTCAGAGCGCTCTTTCGCATGGGAAATCGTCCAATAGTTATGCCCTTCGAAACGCGCGTTTCAGCGACCGAACTCCAAAAACACCACATCGATCCGAATTCATTCTCGGGCCTTATACACAACACCCAACACACCCACACACCCATTCCCACGTGGGGGGAGTCGATCGTTTTTCCAGTTGGGTCGGTCGCGATCCGGGACCTTCTAACCGTCCGAAACGCGCGTCGATCGGGAAATCCCTGCAATCGTCTCCAACAGTTCGAAAGCCGAGATCGAGGGTTCGGAGCACCCCGGAAGCCACCATAGTAACTTTCTCTCGAGATTGGGCAGCCGCCCAACCGTCGGTCACCCTCAGAAATGCGGGTTTTTTGTGAAATTCCTATACTCGCAACCGCTAGTTAGAAAGCCAAGATCGAGCGCTCGGAGCTCCCCGGAACCCAGCATAGTAACTTTATACCGAGATTGGGCGGCCGATCGTTATTTCCGTTGGCCCGGTCGTGATACTGGACCGTCGGGCCCCCGAAACGCGCATTGATCGTAAAATTCCCATGCTCGGCTTCGCAAATTCGAAAGTCGAGATCTACGTTTCGGAGCTGTTAGGAAACCATCATAGTAAATTTCTATGTTATTTGGGTAGACGCAAGACTGTCCGGGCGTACGTAGCGTGCGTTGGTCTTAAATTTCCTATACTCGTATTAGCTAGTTCGAAAGCCAAGACGGAGGGTTCAGAGCGCTCTCGAAATCCACAGCGGAAACTTTCTACAGTGCGTGGGAAATCGCGCAATAGTTCTGCCCTTCGAAACGTATGTTTCAGCGACCGAACTCCAAAAACACCACATCGATTCGAATTCATTCTCGGGCCTTATACACACCACACACCACACCCACACCCCCACCCACACGTGGGGGGAGTCAATCGTTTTTCCAGTTGGGCCGGTCGCTATCCGGGACATTCTGACCGTCCGAAACGCACGTCGATCGGGAAATCCCTGCAATCGTCTCCAACAGTTCGAAAGCCGAGATCGATGGTTCGGAGCACCCCGGAAGCCACCATAGTAACTTTCTCTCGAGATTGGGCAGCCGCCCAACCGTCGGTTACGCTCAAAAATGCGGGTTTTTTGTGAAATTCCCATACTCGCAACCGCCAGTTCGGAAGCCGAGATCGAGGGCTCGGAGCTACCCGGAACCCAGCATAGTAACTTTATACCGAGATTGGGCGGCCGATCGTTATTCCCGTTGGCCCGGTCGTGATACGGGACCGTCGGGCCACCAAAACGCGCGTTGATCGTGAAATTACCATGCTCGGCTTCGCAAATTCGAAAGCCGAGATCTATGTTTCGGAGCTGTTAGGAAACCATCATAGTGAATTTCTACGTTATTTGGGTAGACGCAAGTCCGTCCGGGCGTACGTAGCGTGCGTTGATCTTAAATTTCCTATACTCGTATTAGCTAGTTCGAAAGCCAAGACGGAGGGTTCAGAGCGCTCTTTCGCATGGGAAATCGCGCAATAGTTCTACCCTTCGAAACGCGCGTTTCAGTGACCGAACTCCAAAAACACCACATCGATTCGAATTCATTCTCGGGCCTTATACACACCACCCACCACACCCACACACGCATTCCCACGTGGGGGAGTCGATCGTTTTTCCAGTTGGGTCGGTCGCGATCCGAGACCTTCTGATCGTCCGAAATGCGCGTCGATCGGGAAATCCCTGCAATCGTCTCAAACAGTTCGAAAGTCGAGATCGAGGGTTCGGAGCACCCCGAAAGCCACCATAATAACTTTCTCTCGAGATTGGGCAGCCGCCCAACCGTCGGTTACCCTCAGAAATGCGGGTTTTTTGTGAAATTCCTATACTCGCAACCGCTAGTTCGGAAGCCGAGATCGAGGGCTCGGAGCTCTCCGGAACCCAGCATAGTAACTTTATACTGAGATTGGGCGGCCGATCGTTATTTCCGTTGGCCCGGTCGTGATACGGGACCGTCGGGCCACCAAAACGGGCGTTGATCGTGAAATTCCCATGCTCGGCTTTGCAAATTCGAAAGCCGAGATCTATGTTTCGGAGCTGTTAGGAAACCACCATAGTGAATTTCTACGTTATTTGGGTAGACGCAAGTCCGTCCGGGCGTACGTAGCGTGCGTTGACCTTAAATTTCCTATACTCGTATTAGCTAGTTCGAAAGCCAAGACGGAGTGTTCAGAGCGCTCTCGAAATCCACGGCGGAAACTTTCTATAGTGCGTGGGAAATCGCCCAATAGTTCTTCCCTTCGAAACGCGCGTTTCAGCGACCGAACTCCAAAAACACCACATCGATTCGAATTCATTCTCGGGCCTTATACACACCACCCACCACACCCACACACCCACCCCTACGTGGGGGGAGTCGATCGTTTTTCCAGTTCGGTCGGTCGCGATCCGGGACCTTTTGACCGTCCGAAACGCGCGTCGATCGGGAAATCCCTGCAATCGTCTCCAACAGTTCGAAAGCCGAGATCGAGGGTTCGGAGCACCCCGGAAGCCATCATAGTAACTTTCTCTCGAGATTGGGCAGCCGCCCAACCGTCGGTTACGCTCAAAAATGCGGGTTTTTTGTGAAATTCCTATACTCGCAACCGCCAGTTCGGAAGCCGAGATCGAGGGCTCGGAGCTACCCGGAACCCAGCATAGTAACTTTATACCGAGATTGGGCGGCCGATCGTTATTCCCGTTGGCCCGGTCGTGTTACGGGACCGTCGGGCCACCAAAACGCGCGTTGATCGTGAAATTCCCATGCTCGGCTGCGCAAATTCGAAAGCCGAGATCTATGTTTCGGAGCTGTTAGGAAACCACCATAGTGAATTTCTACGTTATTTGGGTAGACGCAAGTCCGTCCGGGCGTACGTAGCGTGCGTTGATCTTAAATTTCCTATATTCGTATTAGCTAGTTCGAAAGCCAAGACGGAGGGTTCAGAGCACTCTTTCGCATGGGAAATCGCGCAATAGTTCTACCCTTCGAAACGCGCGTTTCAGCGACCGAACTCCAAAAACACCACATCGATTCGAATTCATTCTCGGGCCTTATACACACCACCCACCACACCCACACACGCATTCCCATGTGGGGGGAGTCGATCGTTTTTCCAGTTGGGTCGGTCGCGATCCGAGACCTTCTAATCGTCCGAAATGCGCGTCGATCGGGAAATCCCTGCAATCGTCTCCAACAGTTCGAAAGTCGAGATCGAGGGTTCGGAGCACCCCGAAAGCCACCATAATAACTTTCTCTCGAGATTGGGCAGCCGCCCAACCGTCGGTTACCCTCAGAAACGCGGGTTTTTTGTGAAATTCCTATACTCGCAACCGCTAGTTCGGAAGCCGAGATCGAGGGCTCGGAGCTCTCCGGAACCCAGCATAGTAACTTTATACCGAGATTGGGCGGCCGATCGTTATTTTCATTGGCCCGGTCGTGATACGGGACCGTCGGGCCACCAAAACGCGCGTTGATCGTGAAATTCCCATGCTCGGCTTCGCAAATTCGAAAGCTGAGATCTATGTTTCGGAGCTGTTAGGAAACCACCATAGTAAATTTCTATGTTATTTGGGTAGACACAAGACCGTCCGGGCGTACGTAGCGTGCGTTGATCTTAAATTTCCTATACTCGTATTAGCTAGTTCGAAAGCCAAGACGGAGGGTTCAGAGCGCTCTCGAAATCCACCGCGGAAACTTTCTACAGTGCGTAGGAAATCGCCCAATAGTTCTTCCCTTCGAAACGCGCGTTTCAGCGACCGAACTCCAAAAACGCCACATCGATTCGAATTCATTCACGGGCTTTATACACACCACCCACCACACCCACACACCCACCCCCACGTGGGGGGAGTCAATCGTTTTTCCAGTTGGGCCGGTAGCGATCCGGGACATTCTGACCGTCCGAAACGCACGTCGATCGGGAAATCCCTGCAATCGTCTCCAACAGTTCGAAAGCCGAGATCGATGGTTCGGAGCACCCCGGAAGCCACCATAGTAACTTTCTCTCGAGATTGGGCAGCCGCCCAACCGTCGGTTACGCTCAAAAATGCGGGTTTTTTGTAAAATTCCTATACTCGCAACCGCCAGTTCGGAAGCCGAGATCGAGGGCTCGGAGCTACCCGGAACCCAGCATAGTAACTTTATACCGAGATTGGGCGGCCGATCGTTATTCCCGTTGGCCCGGTCGTGATACGGGACCGTCGGGCCACCAAAACGCGCGTTGATCGTGAAATTCCCATGCTCGGCTTCGCAAATTCGAAAGCCGAGATCTATGTTTCGGAGCTGTTAGGAAACCACCATAGTGAATTTCTACGTTATTTAGGTAGACGCAAGTCCGTCCGGGCGTACGTAGCGTGCGTTGATCTTAAATTTCCTATACTCGTATTAGCTAGTTCGAAAGCCAAGACGGAGGGTTTAGAGCGCTCTTTCGCATGGGAAATCGCGAAATAGTTCTACCCTTCGAAACGCGCGTTTCAGTGACCGAACTCCAAAAACACCACATCGATTCGAATTCATTCTCGGGCCTTATACACACCACCCACCACACCCACACACGCATTCCCACGTGGGGGGAGTCGATCGTTTTTCCAGTTGGGTCGGTCGCGATCCGAGACCTTCTGATCGTCCGAAATGCGCGTCGATCGGGAAATCCCTGCAATCGTCTCAAACAGTTCGAAAGTCAAGATCGAGGGTTCGGAGCACCCCGAAAGCCACCATAATAACTTTCTCTCGAGATTGGGCAGCCGCCCAACCGTCGGTTACCCTCAGAAACGCGGGTTTTTTATGAAATTCCTATACTCGC
The DNA here is from genome assembly GCA_030737875.1 of Allium sativum. NCBI lineage: Eukaryota > Viridiplantae > Streptophyta > Magnoliopsida > Asparagales > Amaryllidaceae > Allium > Allium sativum. Next base: position 412,983,295 of record CM060923.1, on the reverse strand, counting down.
AACCGCTAGTTCGGAAGCCGAGATCGAGGGCTCGGAGCTCTCCGGAACCCAGCATAGTAAATTTATACCGAGATTGGGCGGCCGATCGTTATTTTCATTGGCCCGGTCGTGATACGGGACCATCGGGCCACCAAAACGCGCGTTGATCGTGAAATTCCCATGCTCGGCTTCGCAAATTCGAAAGCTGAGATCTTTGTTTCGGAGCTGTTAGGAAACCACCATAGTAAATTTCTATGTTATTTGGGTAGACACAAGACCGTCCGGGCGTATGTAGCGTGCGTTGATCTTAAATTTCCTATACTCGTATTAGCTAGTTCGAAAGCTAAGACGGAGGGTTCAGAGCGCTCTCGAAATCCACGGCGGAAACTTTCTATAGTGCGTGGGAAATCGCCCAATAGTTCTTCCCTTCGAAACGCGCGATTCAGCGACCGAACTCCAAAAACGCCACATCGATTCGAAATCATTCACGGGCTTTATACACACCCCCCACCACACCCACACACCCACCCCCACGTGGGGGGAGTCGATCGTTTTTCCAGTTCGGTCGGTCGCGATCCGGGACCTTCTGACCGTCCGAAACGCGCGTCGATCGGGAAATCCCTGCAATCGTCTCCAACAGTTCGAAAGCCGAGATCGAGGGTTCGGAGCACCCCGAAAGCCATCATAGTAACTTTCTCTCGAGATTGGGCAGCCGCCCAACCGTCGGTTACGCTCAAAAATGCGGGTTTTTTGTGAAATTCCTATACTCGCAACCGCCAGTTCGGAAGCCGAGATCGAGGGCTCGGAGCTACCCGGAACCCAGCATAGTAACTTTATACCGAGATTGGGCGGCCGATCGTTATTCCCGTTGGCCCGGTCGTGATACGGGACCATTGGGCCACCAAAACGCGCGTTGATCGTGAAACTCCCATGCTCGGCTTCGCAAATTCGAAAGCCGAGATCTATGTTTCGGAGCTGTTAGGAAACCACCATAGTGAATTTCTACGTTATTTGGGTAGACGCAAGTCCGTCCGGGCGTACGTAGCGTGCGTTGATCTTAAATTTCCTATACTCGTATTAGCTAGTTCGAAAGCCAAGACGGAGGGTTCAGAGCGCTCTTTCGCATGGGAAATCGCGCAATAGTTCTACCCTTCGAAACGCGCGTTTCAGCGACCGAACTCCAAAAACACCACATCGATTCGAATTCATTCTCGGGCCTTATACACACCACCCACCACACCCACACACGCATTCCCATGTGGGGGGAGTCGATCGTTTTTCCAGTTGGGTCGGTCGCGATCCGAGACCTTCTGATCGTACGAAATGCGCGTCGATCGGGAAATCCCTGCAATCGTCTCCAACAGTTCGAAAGTCGAGATCGAGGGTTCGGAGCACCCCGAAAGCCACCATAATAACTTTCTCTCGAGATTGGGCAGCCGCCCAACCGTCGGTTACCCTCAGAAATGCGGTTTTTTTGTGAAATTCCTATACTCGCAACCGCTAGTTCGGAAGCCGAGATCGAGGGCTCGGAGCTCTCCGGAACCCAGCATAGTAACTTTATACCGAGATTGGGAGGCCGATCGTTATTTTCATTGGCCCGGTCGTGATACGGGACCGTCGGGCCACCAAAACGCGCATTGATCGTGAAATTCCCATGCTCGGCTTCGCAAATTCGAAAGCTGAGATCTATGTTTCGGAGCTGTTAGGAAACCACCATAGTAAATTTCTATGTTATTTGGGTAGACACAAGACCGTCCGGGCGTACGTAGCGTGCGTTGATCTTAAATTTCCTACACTCGTATTAGCTAGTTCGAAAGCCAAGACGGAGGGTTCAGAGCGCTCTCGAAATCCACCGCGGAAACTTTCTACAGTGCGTGGGAAATCGCCCAATAGTTCTTCCCTTCGAAACGCGCGTTTCAGCGACCGAACTCCAAAAACGCCACATCGATTCGAATTCATTCACGGGCTTTATACACACCACCCACCACACCCACACACCCACCCCCACATGGGGGGAGTCAATCGTTTTTCCAGTTGGGCCGGTCGCGATCCGGGACATTCTGACCGTCCGAAACGCACGTCGATCGGGAAATCCCTGCAATCATCTCCAACAGTTCGAAATCCGAGATCGATGGTTCGGAGCACCCCGGAAGCCACCATAGTAACTTTCTCTCGAGATTGGGCAGCCGCCCAACCGTCGGTTATGCTAAAAAATGCGGGTTTTTTGTGAAATTCCCATACTTGCAACCGCCAGTTCGGAAGCCGAGATCGAGGGCTCGGAGCTACCCGGAACCCAGCATAGTAACTTTATACCGAGATTGGGCGGCCGATCGTTATTCCCGTTGGCCCGGTCGTGATACGGGACCGTCGGGCCACCAAAACGCGCGTTGATCGTGAAATTCCCATGCTCGGCTTCGCAAATTCGAAAGCCGAGATCTATGTTTCGGAGCTGTTAGGAAACCACCATAGTGAATTTCTACGTTATTTGGGTAGACGCAAGTCCGTCCGGGCGTACGTAGCGTGCGTTGATCTTAAATTTCCTATACTCGTATTAGCTAGTTCGAAAGCCAAGACGGAGGGTTCAGAGCGCTCTTTCGCATTGGAAATCGCGCAATAGTTCTACCCTTCGAAACGCGCGTTTCAGTGACCGAACTCCAAAAACACCACATCGATTCGAATTCATTCTCGGGCCTTATACACACCACCCACCACACCCACACACGCATTCCCATGTGGGGGGAGTCGATCGTTTTTCCAGTTGGGTCGGTCGCGATCCGAGACCTTCTGATCGTCCGAAATGCGCGTCGATCGGGAAATCCCTGCAATCGTCTCCAACAGTTCGAAAGTCGAGATCGAGGGTTCGGAGCACCCCGAAAGCCACCATAATAACTTTCTCTCGAGATTGGGCAGCCGCCCAACCGTCGGTTACCCTCAGAAACGCGGTTTTTTTGTGAAATTCCTATACTCGCAACCGCTAGTTCGGAAGCCGAGATCGAGGGCTCGGAGCTCTCCGGAACCCAGCATAGTAACTTTATACCGAGATTGGGAGGCCGATCGTTATTTTCATTGGCCCGGTCGTGATACGGGACCGTCGGGCCACCAAAACGCGCGTTGATCGTGAAATTCCCATGCTCGGCTTCGCAAATTCGAAAGCTGAGATCTATGTTTCGGAGCTGTTAGGAAACCACCATAGTAAATTTCTATGTTATTTGGGTAAACACAAGACCGTCCGGGCGTACGTAGCGTGCGTTGATCTTAAATTTCCTATACTCGTATTAGCTAGTTCGAAAGCCAAGACGGAGGGTTCAGAGCGCTCTCGAAATCCACCGCGGAAACTTTCTACAGTGCGTGGGAAATCGCCCAATAGTTCTTCCCTTCGAAACGCGCGTTTCAGCGACCGAACTCCAAAAACGCCACATCGATTCGAATTCATTCACGGGCTTTATACACACCACCCACCACACCCACACACCCACCCCCACGTGGGGGGAGTCAATCGTTTTTCCAGTTGGGCCAGTCGCGATCCGGGACATTCTGACCGTCCGAAACGCACGTCGATCGGGAAATCCCTGCAATCGTCTCCAACAGTTCGAAAGCCGAGATCGATGGTTTGGAGCACCCCGGAAGCCACCATAGTAACTTTCTCTCGAGATTGGGCAACCGCCCAACCGTCGGTTACGCTCAAAAATGCGGGTTTTTTGTGAAATTCCCATACTCGCAACCGCCAGTTCGTAAGCCGAGATCGAGGGCTCGGAGCTACCCGGAACCCAGCATAGTAACTTTATACCGAGATTGGGCGGCCGATCGTTATTCCCGTTGGCCCGGTCGTGATACGGGACCGTCGGGCCACCAAAACGCGCGTTGATCGTGAAATTCCCATGCTCGGCTTCGCAAATTCGAAAGCCGAGATCTATGTTTCGGAGCTGTTAGGAAACCACCATAGTGAATTTCTACGTTATTTGGGTAGACGCAAGTCCGTCCGGGCGTACGTAGCGTGCGTTGATCTTAAATTTCCTATACTCGTATTAGCTAGTTCGAAAGCCAAGACGGAGGGTTCAGAGTGCTCTTTCGCATGGGAAATCGCGCAATAGTTCTACCCTTCGAAACGCGCGTTTCAGTGACCGAACTCCAAAAACACCACATCGATTCGAATTCATTCTCGGGCCTTATACACACCACCCACCACACCCACACACGCATTCCCACGTGGGGGGAGTCGATCGTTTTTCCAGTTGGGTCGGTCGCGATCCGAGACCTTCTGATCGTCCGAAATGCGCGTCGATCGGGAAATCCCTGCAATCGTCTCAAACAGTTCGAAAGTCGAGATCGAGGGTTCGGAGCACCCCGAAAGCCACCATAATAACTTTCTCTCGAGATTGGGCAGCCGCCCAACCGTCGGTTACCCTCAGAAACGCGGGTTTTTTGTGAAATTCCTATACTCGCAACCGCTAGTTCGGAAGCCGAGATCGAGGGCTCGGAGCTCTCCGGAACCCAGCATAGTAACTTTATACTGAGATTGGGCGGCCAATCGTTATTTCCGTTGGCCCGGTCGTGATACGGGACCGTCGGGCCACCAAAACGGGCGTTGATCGTGAAATTCCCATGCTCGGCTTCGCAAATTCGAAAGCCGAGATCTATGTTTCGGAGCTGTTAGGAAACCACCATAGTGAATTTCTACGTTATTTGGGTAGACGCAAGTCCGTCCGGGCGTACGTAGCGTGCGTTGATCTTAAATTTCCTATACTCGTATTAGCTAGTTCGAAAGCCAAGACGGAGGGTTCAGAGCGCTCTTTCGCATGGGAAATCGCGCAATAGTTCTACCCTTCGAAACGCGCGTTTCAGCGACCGAACTCCAAAAACACCACATCGATTCGAATTCATTCTCGGGCCTTATACACACCACCCACCACACCCACACACGCATTCCCATGTGGGGGGAGTCGATCGTTTTTCCAGTTGGGTCGGTCGCGATCCGAGACCTTTTGATCGTCCGAAATGCGCGTCGATCGGGAAATCCCTGCAATCGTCTCCAACAGTCCGAAAGTCGAGATCGAGGGTTCGGAGCACCCCGAAAGCCACCATAATAACTTTCTCTCGAGATTGGGCAGCCGCCCAACCGTCGGTTACCCTCAGAAACGCGGGTTTTTTGTGAAATTCCTATACTCGCAACCGCTAGTTCGGAAGCCGAGATCGAGGGCTCGGAGCTCTCCGGAACCCAGCATAGTAACTTTATACTGAGATTGGGCGGCCGATCGTTATTTCCGTTGGCCCGGTCGTGATACGGGACCGTCGGGCCACCAAAACGGGCGTTGATCGTGAAATTCCCATGCTCGGCTTCGCAAATTCGAAAGCCGAGATCTATGTTTCGAAGCTGTTAGGAAACCACCATAGTGAATTTCTACGTTATTTGGGTAGACGCAAGTCCGTCCGGGCGTACGTAGCGTGCGTTGACCTTAAATTTCCTATACTCGTATTAGCTAGTTCGAAAGCCAAGACGGAGGGTTCAGAGCGCTCTCGAAATCCACGGCGGAAACTTTCTATAGTGCGTGGGAAATCGCCCAATAGTTCTTCCCTTCGAAACGCGCGTTTCAGCGACCGAACTCAAAAAACACCACATCGATTCGAATTCATTCTCGGGCCTTATACACACCACCCACCACACCCACACACGCATTCCCATGTGGGGGGAGTCGATCGTTTTTCCAGTTGGGTCGGTCGCGATCCGAGACCTTCTGATCGTCCGAAATGCGCGTCGATCGGGAAATCCCTGCAATCGTCTCCAACAGTTCGAAAGTCGAGATCGAGGGTTCGGAGCACCCCGAAAGCCACCATAATAACTTTCTCTCGAGATTGGGCAGCCGCCCAACCGTCGGTTACCCTCAGAAACGCGGTTTTTTTGTGAAATTCCTATACTCGCAACCGCTAGTTCGGAAGCCGAGATCGAGGGCTCGGAGCTCTCCGGAACCCAGCATAGTAACTTTATACCGAGATTGGGCGGCCGATCGTTATTTTCATTGGCCCGGTCGTGATACGGGATCGTCGGGCCACCAAAACGGGCGTTGATCGTGAAATTCCCATGCTCGGCTTCGCAAATTCGAAAGCCGAGATCTATGTTTCGGAGCTGTTAGGAAACCACCATAGTGAATTTCTACGTTATTTGGGTAGACGCAAGTCCGTCCGGGCGTACGTAGCGTGCGTTGACCTTAAATTTCCTATACTCGTATTAGCTAGTTCGAAAGCCAAGACGGAGGGTTCAGAGCGCTCTCGAAATCCACGGCGGAAACTTTCTATAGTGCGTGGGAAATAGCCCAATAGTTCTTCCCTTCGAAACGCGCGTTTCAGCGACCGAACTCCAAAAACACCACATATTTTCGAATTCATTCTCGGGCCTTATACACACCACCCACCACACCCACACACGCATTCCCATGTGGGGGGAGTCGATCGTTTTTCCAGTTGGGTCGGTCGCGATCCGAGACCTTCTGATCGTCCGAAATGCGCGTCGATCGGGAAATCCCTGCAATCGTCTCCAACAGTTCGAAAGCCGAGATCGAGGGTTCGGAGCACCCCGAAAGCCACCATAAAAACTTTCTCTCGAGATTGGGCAGCCGCACAACCGTCGGTTACCCTCAGAAACGCGGTTTTTTTGTGAAATTCCTATACTTGCAACCGCTAGTTCGGAAGCTGAGATCGAGGGCTCGGAGCTCTCCGGAACCCAGCATAGTAACTTTATACCGAGATTGGGCGGCCGATCGTTATTTTCATTGGCCCGGTCGTGATACGGGACCGTCGGGCCACCAAAACGCGCGTTGATCGTGAAATTCCCATGCTCGGCTTCGCAAATTCGAAAGCTGAGATCTATGTTTCGGAGCTGTTAGGAAACCACCATAGTAAATTTCTATGTTATTTGGGTAGACACAAGACCGTCCGGGCGTACGTAGCGTGCGTTGATCTTAAATTTCCTACACTCGTATTAGCTAGTTCGAAAGCCAAGACGGAGGGTTCAGAGCGCTCTCGAAATCCACCGCGGAAACTTTCTACAGTGCGTGGGAAATCGCCCAATAGTTCTTCCCTTCGAAACGCGCGTTTCAGCGACCGAACTCCAAAAACGCCACATCGATTCGAATTCATTCACGGGCTTTATACACACCACCCACCACACCCACACACCCACCCCCACGTGGGGGGAGTCAATCGTTTTTCCAGTTGGGCCGGTCGCGATCCGGGACATTCTGACCGTCCGAAACGCACGTCGATCGGGAAATCCCTGCAATCGTCTCCAACAGTTCGAAAGCCGAGATCGATGGTTCGGAGCACCCCGGAAGCCACCATAGTAACTTTCTCTCGAGATTGGGCAGCCGCCCAACCTTCGGTTACGCTCAAAAATGCGGGTTTTTTGTGAAATTCCCATACTCGCAACCGCCAGTTCGGAAGCCGAGATCGAGGGCTCGGAGCTACCCGGAACCCAGCATAGTAACTTTATACCGAGATTGGGCGGCCGATCGTTATTCCCATTGGCCCGGTCGTGATACGGGACCGTCGGGCCACCAAAACGCGCGTTGATCGTGAAATTCCCATGCTCGGCTTCGCAAATTCGAAAGCCGAGATCTATGTTTCGGAGCTGTTAGGAAACCACCATAGTGAATTTCTACGTTATTTGGGTAGACGCAAGTCCGTCCGGGCGTACGTAGCGTGCGTTGATCTTAAATTTCCTATACTCGTATTAGCTAGTACGAAAGCCAAGACGGAGGGTTCAGAGCGCTCTTTCGCATGGGAAATCGCGCAATAGTTCTACCCTTCGAAACGCGCGTTTCAGTGACCGAACTCCAAAAACACCACATCGATTCGAATTCATTCTCGGGCCTTATCCACACCACCCACCACACCCACACACGCATTCCCACGTGGGGGGAGTCGATCGTTTTTCCAGTTGGGTCGGTCGCGATCCGAGACCTTCTGATCGTCCGAAATGCGCGTCGATCGGGAAATCCCTGCAATCGTCTCAAACAGTTCGAAAGTCGAGATCGAGGGTTCGGAGCACCCCGAAAGCCACCATAATAACTTTCTCTCGAGTTTGGGTAGCCGCCCAACCGTCGGTTACCCTCAGAAACGCGGGTTTTTTGTGAAATTCCTATACTCGCAACCGCTTGTTCGGAAGCCGAGATCGAGGGCTCGGAGCTCTCCGGAACCCAGCATAGTAACTTTATACTGAGATTGGGCGGCCGATCGTTATTTCCGTTGGCCCGGTCGTGATACGGGACCGTCGGGCCACCAAAACGGGCGTTGATCGTGAAATTCCCATGCTCGGCTTCGCAAATTCGAAAGCCGAGATCTATGTTTCGGAGCTGTTAGGAAACCACCATAGTGAATTTCTACGTTATTTGGGTAGACGCAAGTCCGTCCGGGCGTACGTAGCGTGCGTTGACCTTAAATTTCCTATACTCGTATTAGCTAGTTCGAAAGCCAAGACGGAGGGTTCAGAGCGCTCTCGAAATCCACGGCGGAAACTTTCTATAGTGCGTGGGAAATCGCCCAATAGTTCTTCCCTTCGAAACGCGCGTTTCAGCGACCGAACTCCAAAAACACCACATATTTTCGAATTCATTCTCGGGCCTTATACACACCACCCACCACACCCACACACGCATTCCCATGTGGGGGGAGTCGATCGTTTTTCCAGTTGGGTCGGTCGCGATCCGAGACCTTCTGATCGTCCGAAATGCGCGTCGATCGGGAAATCCCTGCAATTGTCTCCAACAGTTCGAAAGCCGAGATCGAGGGTTCGGAGCACCCCGAAAGCCACCATAAAAACTTTCTCTCGAGATTGGGCAGCCGCCCAATCGTCGGTTACCCTCAGAAACGCGGTTTTTTTGTGAAATTCCTATACTTGCAACCGCTAGTTCGGAAGCCGAGATCGAGGGCTCGGAGCTCTCCGGAACCCAGCATAGTAACTTTATACCGAGATTGGGCGGCCGATCGTTATTTTCATTGGCCCGGTCGTGATACGGGACCGTCTGGCCACCAAAACGCGCGTTGATCGTGAAATTCCCATGCTCGGCTTCGCAAATTCGAAAGCTGAGATCTATGTTTCGGAGCTGTTAGGAAACCACCATAGTAAATTTCTATGTTATTTGGGTAGACACAAGACCGTCCGGGCGTACGTAGCGTGCGTTGATCTAAAATTTCCTACACTCGTATTAGCTAGTTCGAAAGCCAAGACGGAGGGTTCAGAGCGCTCTCGAAATCCACCGCGGAAACTTTCTACAGTGCGTGGGAAATCGCCCAATAGTTCTTCCCTTCGAAACGCGCGTTTCAGCGACCGAACTCCAAAAACGCCACATCGATTCGAATTCATTCACGGGCTTTATACACACCACCCACCACACCCACACACCCACCCCCACGTGGGGGGAGTCAATCGTTTTTCCAGTTGGGCCGGTCGCGATCCGGGACATTCTGACCGTCCGAAACGCACGTCGATCGGGAAATCCCTGCAATCGTCTCCAACAGTTCGAAAGCCGAGATCGATGGTTCGGAGCACCCCGGAAGCCACCATAGTAACTTTCTCTCGAGATTGGGCAGCCGCCCAACCTTCGGTTACGCTCAAAAATGCGGGTTTTTTGTGAAATTCCCATACTCGCAACCGCCAGTTCGGAAGCCGAGATCGAGGGCTCGGAGCTACCCGGAACCCAGCATAGTAACTTTATACCGAGATTGGGCGGCCGATCGTTATTCCCGTTGGCCCGGTCGTGATACGGGACCGTCGGGCCACCAAAACGCGCGTTGATCGTGAAATTCCCATGCTCGGCTTCGCAAATTCGAAAGCCGAGATCTATGTTTCGGAGCTGTTAGGAAACCACCATAGTGAATTTCTACGTTATTTGGGTAGACGCAAGTCCGTCCGGGCGTACGTAGCGTGCGTTGATCTTAAATTTCCTATACTCGTATTAGCTAGTACGAAAGCCAAGACGGAGGGTTCAGAGCGCTCTTTCGCATGGGAAATCGCGCAATAGTTCTACCCTTCGAAACGCGCGTTTCAGTGACCGAACTCCAAAAACACCACATCGATTCGAATTCATTCTCGGGCCTTATACACACCACCCACCACACCCACACACGCATTCCCACGTGGGGGGAGTCGATCGTTTTTCCAGTTGGGTCGGTCGCGATCCGAGACCTTCTGATCGTCCGAAATGCGCATCGATCGGGAAATCCCTGCAATCGTCTCAAACAGTTCGAAAGTCGAGATCGAGGGTTCGGAGCACCCCGAAAGCCACCATAATAACTTTCTCTCGAGATTGGGCAGCCGCCCAACCGTCGGTTACCCTCAGAAACGCGGGTTTTTTGTGAAATTCCTATACTCGCAACCGCTTGTTCGGAAGCCGAGATCGAGGGCTCGGAGCTCTCCGGAACCCAGCATAGTAACTTTATACTGAGATTGGGCGGCCGATCGTTATTTCCGTTGGCCCGGTCGTGATACGGGACCGTCGGGCCACCAAAACGGGCGTTGATCGTGAAATTCCCATGCTCGGCTTCGCAAATTCGAAAGCCGAGATCTATGTTTCGGAGCTGTTAGGAAACCACCATAGTGAATTTCTACGTTATTTGGGTAGACGCAAGTCCGTCCGGGCGTACGTAGCGTGCGTTGACCTTAAATTTCCTATACTCGTATTAGCTAGTTCGAAAGCCAAGACGGAGGGTTCAGAGCGCTCTCGAAATCCACGGCGGAAACTTTCTATAGTGCGTGGGAAATCGCCCAATAGTTCTTCCCTTCGAAACGCGCGTTTCAGCGACCGAACTCCAAAAACACCACATCGATTCGAATTCATTCTCGGGCCTTATACACACCACCCACCACACCCACACACCCACCCTCACGTGGGGGGAGTCGATCGTTTTTCCAGTTCGGTCGGTCGCGATCCGGGACCTTCTGACCGTCCGAAACGCGCGTCGATCGGGAAATCCCTACAATCGTCTCCAACAGTTCGAAAGCCGAGATCGAGGGTTCGGAGCACCCCGGAAGCCATCATAGTAACTTTCTCTCGAGATTGGGCAGCCGCCCAACCGTCGGTTACGCTCAAAAATGCGGGTTTTTTGTGAAATTCCTATACTCGCAACCGCCAGTTCGGAAGCCGAGATCGAGGGCTCGGAGCTACCCGGAACCCAGCATAGTAACTTTATACCGAGATTGGGCGGCCGATCGTTATTCCCGTTGGCCCGGTCGTGATACGGGACCATCGGGCCACCAAAACGCGCGTTGATCGTGAAATTCCCATGCTCGGCTTCGCAAATTCGAAAGCCGAGATCTATGTTTCAGAGCTGTTAGGAAACCACCATAGTGAATTTCTACGTTATTTGGGTAGACGCAAGTCCGTCCGGGCGTACGTAGCGTGCGTTGATCTTAAATTTCCTATACTCGTATTAGCTAGTTCGAAAGCCAAGACGGAGGGTTCAGAGCGCTCTTTCGCATGGGAAATCGCGCAATAGTTCTACCCTTCGAAATGCGCGTTTCAGCGACCGAACTCCAAAAACACCACATCGATTCGAATTCATTCTCGGGCCTTATACACACCACCCACCACACCCACACACGCATTCCCATGTGGGGGGAGTCGATCGTTTTTCCAGTTGGGTCGGTCGCGATCCGAGACCTTCTGATCGTCCGAAATGCGCGTCGATCGGGAAATCCCTGCAATCGTCTCCAACAGTTCGAAAGTCGAGATCGAGGGTTCGGAGCACCCCGAAAGCCACCATAATAACTTTCTCTCGAGATTGGGCAGCCGCCCAACCGTCGGTTACCCTCAGAAACGCGGGTTTTTTGTGAAATTCCTATACTCGCAACCGCTAGTTCGGAAGCCGAGATCGAGGGCTCGGAGCTCTCCGGAACCCAGCATAGTAACTTTATACCGAGATTGGGCGGCCGATCGTTATTTTCATTGGCCCGGTCATGATACGGGACCGTCGGGCCACCAAAACGCGCGTTGATCGTGAAATTCCCATGCTCGGCTTCGCAAATTCGAAAGCTGAGATCTATGTTTCGGAGCTGTTAGGAAACCACCATAGTAAATTTCTATGTTATTTGGGTAGACACAAGACCATCCGGGCGTACCTAGCGTGCGTTGATCTTAAATTTCCTATACTCGTATTAGCTAGTTCGAAAGCCAAGACGGAGGGTTCAGAGCGCTCTCGAAATCCACCGCGGAAACTTTCTACAGTGCGTGGGAAATCGCCCAATAGTTCTTCCCTTCGAAACGTGCGTTTCAGCGACCGAACTCCAAAAACGCCACATCGATTCGAATTCATTCACGGGCTTTATACACACCACCCACCACACCCACACACCCACCCCCACGTGGGGGGAGTCAATCGTTTTTCCAGTTGGGCCGGTCGCGATCCGGGACATTCTGACCGTCCGAAACGCACGTCGAGCGGGAAATCCCTGCAATCGTCTCCAACAGTTCGAAAGCCGAGATCGATGGTTCGGAGCACCCCGGAAGCCACCATAGTAACTTTCTCTCGAGATTGGGCAGCCGCCCAACCGTCGGTTACGCTCAAAAATGCGGGTTTTTTGTGAAATTCCCATACTCGCAACCGCCAGTTCGGAAGCCTAGATCGAGGGCTCGGAGCTACCCGGAACCCAGCATAGTAACTTTATACCGAGATTGGGCGGCCGATCGTTATTCCCGTTGGCCCGGTCGTGATACGGGACCGTCGGGCCACCAAAACGCGCGTTGATCGTGAAATTCCCATGCTCGGCTTCGCAAATTCGAAAGCCGAGATCTATGTTTCGGAGCTGTTAGGAAACCACCATAGTGAATTTCTACGTTATTTGGGTAGACGCAAGTCCGTCCGGGCGTACGTAGCGTGCGTTGATCTTAAATTTCCTATACTCGTATTAGCTAGTACGAAAGCCAAGACGGAGGGTTCAGAGCGCTCTTTCGCATGGGAAATCGCGCAATAGTTCTACCCTTCGAAACGCGCGTTTCAGTGACCGAACTCCAAAAACACCACATCGATTCGAATTCATTCTCGGGCCTTATACACACCACCCACCACACCCACACACGCATTCCCACGTGGGGGGAGTCGATCGTTTTTCCAGTTGGGTCGGTCGCGATCCGAGACCTTCTGATCGTCCGAAATGCGCGTCGATCGGGAAATCCCTGCAATCGTCTCAAACAGTTCGAAAGTCGAGATCGAGGGTTCGGAGCACCCCGAAAGCCACCATAATAACTTTCTCTCGAGATTGGGCAGCCGCCCAACCGTCGGTTACCCCCAGAAACGCGGGTTTTTTGTGAAATTCCTATACTCGCAACCGCTTGTTCGGAAGCCGAGATCGAGGGCTCGGGGCTCTCCGGAACCCAGCATAGTAACTATATACTGAGATTGGGCGGCCGATCGTTATTTCCGTTGGCCCGGTCGTGATACGGGACCGTCGGGCCACCAAAACGGGCGTTGATCGTGAAATTCCCATGCTCGGCTTCGCAAATTCGAAAGCCGAGATCTATGTTTCGGAGCTGTTAGGAAACCACCGTAGTGAATTTCTACGTTATTTGGGTAGACGCAAGTCCGTCCGGGCGTACGTAGCGTGCGTTGACCTTAAATTTCCTATACTCGTATTAGCTAGTTCGAAAGCCAAGACGGAGGGTTCAGAGCGCTCTCGAAATCCACGGCGGAAACTTTCTATAGTGCGTGGGAAATCGCCCAATAGTTCTTCCCTTCGAAACGCGCGTTTCAGCGACCGAACTCCAAAAACACCACATCGATTCGAATTCATTCTCGGGCCTTATACACACCACCCACCACATCCACACACCCACCCCCACGTGGGGGGAGTCGATCGTTTTTCCAGTTCGGTCGGTCGCGATCCGGGACCTTCTGACCGTCCGAAACGCGCGTCGATCGGGAAATCCCTGCAATCGTCTCCAACAGTTCGAAAGCCGAGATCGAGGGTTCGGAGCACCCCGGAAGCCATCATAGTAACTTTCTCTCGAGATTGGACAGCCGCCCAACCGTCGGTTACGCTCAAAAATGCGGGTTTTTTGTGAAATTCCTATACTCGCAACCGCCAGTTCGGAAGCCGAGATCGAGGGCTCGGAGCTACCCGGAACCCAGCATAGTAACTTTATACCGAGATTGGGCGGCCGATCGTTATTCCCGTTGGCCCGGTCGTGATACGGGACCATCGGGCCACCAAAACGCGCGTTGATCGTGAAATTCCCATGCTCGGCTTCGCAAATTCGAAAGCCGAGATCTATGTTTCAGAGCTGTTAGGAAACCACCATAGTGAATTTCTACGTTATTTGGGTAGACGCAAGTCCGTCCGGGCGTACGTAGCGTGCGTTGATCTTAAATTTCCTATACTCGTATTAGCTAGTTCGAAAGCCAAGACGGAGGGTTCAGAGCGCTCTTTCGCATGGGAAATCGCGCAATAGTTCTACCCTTCGAAACGCGCGTTTCAGCGACCGAACTCCAAAAACACCACATCGATTCGAATTCATTCTCAGGCCTTATACACACCACCCACCACACCCACACACGCATTCCCATGTGGGGGGAGTCGATCGTTTTTCCAGTTGGGTCGGTCGCGATCCGAGACCTTCTGATCGTCCGAAATGCGCGTCGATCGGGAAATCCCTGCAATCGTCTCCAACAGTTCGAAAGTCGAGATCGAGGGTTCGGAGCACCCCGAAAGCCACCATAATAACTTTCTCTCGAGATTGGGCAGCCGACCAACCGTCGGTTACCCTCAGAAACGCGGGTTTTTTGTGAAATTCCTATACTCGCAACCGCTAGTTCGGAAGCCGAGATCGAGGGCTCGGAGCTCTCCGGAACCCAGCATAGTAACTTTATACCGAGATTGGGCGGCCGATCGTTATTTTCATTGGCCCGGTCGTGATACGGGACCGTCGGGCCACCAAAACGCGCGTTGATCGTGAAATTCCCATGCTCGGCTTCGCAAATTCGAAAGCTGAGATCTATGTTTCGGAGCTGTTAGGAAACCACCATAGTAAATTTCTATGTTATTTGGGTAGACACAAGACCGTCCGGGCGTACCTAGCGTGCGTTGATCTTAAATTTCCTATACTCGTATTAGCTAGTTCGAAAGCCAAGACGGAGGGTTCAGAGCGCTCTCGAAATCCACCGCGGAAACTTTCTACAGTGCGTGGGAAATCGCCCAATAGTTCTTCCCTTCGAAACGCGCGTTTCAGCGACCGAACTCCAAAAACGCCACATCGATTCGAATTCATTCACGGGCTTTATACACACCACCCACCACACCCACACACCCACCCCCACGTGGGGGGAGTCAATCGTTTTTCCAGTTGGGCCGGTCGCGATCCGGGACATTCTGACCGTCCGAAACGCACGTCGATCGGGAAATCCCTGCAATCGTCTCCAACAGTTCGAAAGCCGAGATCGATGGTTCGGAGCACCCCGGAAGCCACCATAGTAACTTTCTCTCGAGATTGGGCAGCCGCCCAACCGTCGGTTACGCTCAAAAATGCGGGTTTTTTGTGAAATTCCCATACTCGCAACCGCCAGTTCGGAAGCCGAGATCGAGGGCTCGGAGCTACCCGGAACCCAGCATAGTAACTTTATACCGAGATTGGGCGGCCGATCGTTATTCCCGTTGGCCCGGTCGTGATACGGGACCGTCGGGCCACCAAAACGCGCGTTGATCGTGAAATTCCCATGCTCGGCTTCGCAAATTCGAAAGCTGAGATCTATGTTTCGGAGCTGTTAGGAAACCACCATAGTGAATTTCTACGTTATTTGGGTAGACGCAAGTCCGTCCGGGCGTACGTAGCGTGCGTTGATCTTAAATTTCCTATACTAGTATTAGCTAGTTCGAAAGCCAAGACGGAGGGTTCAGAGCGCTCTTTCGCATGGGAAATCGCGTAATAGTTCTACCCTTCGAAACGCGCGTTTCAGCGACCGAACTCCAAAAATACCACATCGATTCGAATTCATTCTCGGGCCTTATACACACCACCCACCACACCCACACACGCATTCCCACGTGGGGGGAGTCGATCGTTTTTCCAGTTGGGTCGGTCGCGATCCGAGACCTTCTGATCGTCCGAAATGCGCGTCGATCGGGAAATCCCTGCAATCGTCTCAAACAGTTCGAAAGTCGAGATCGAGGGTTCGGAGCACCCCGAAAGCCACCATAATAACTTTCTCTCGAGATTGGGCAGCCGCCCAACCGTCGGTTACCCTCAGAAACGCGGGTTTTTTGTGAAATTCCTATACTCGCAACCGCTAGTTCGGAAGCCGAGATCGAGGGCTCGGAGCTCTCCGGAACCCAGCATAGTAACTTTATACTGAGATTGGGCGGCCGATCGTTATTTCCGTTGGCCCGGTCGTGATACGGGACCGTCGGGCCACCAAAACGGGCGTTGATCGTGAAATTCCCATGCTCGGCTTCGCAAATTCGAAAGCCGAGATCTATGTTTCGGAGCTGTTAGGAAACCACCATAGTGAATTTCTACGTTATTTGGGTAGACGCAAGTCCGTCCGGGCGTACGTAGCGTGCGTTGATCTTAAATTTCCTATACTCGTATTAGCTAGTTCGAAAGCCAAGACGGAGGGTTCAGAGCGCTCTTTCGCATGGGAAATCGCGCAATAGTTCTACCCTTCGAAACCCGCGTTTCAGCGACCGAATTCCAAAAACACCACATCGATTCGAATTCATTCTCGGGCCTTATACACACCACCCACCACACCCACACACGCATTCCCATGTGGGGGGAGTCGATCGTTTTTCCAGTTGGGTCGGTCGCGATCCGAGACCTTCTGATCGTCCGAAATGCGCGTCGATCGGGAAATCCCTGCAATCGTCTCCAACAGTTCGAAAGTCGAGATCGAGGGTTCGGAGCACCCCGAAAGCCACCATAATAACTTTCTCTCGAGATTGGGCAGCCGCCCAACCGTCGGTTACCCTCAGAAACGCGGGTTTTTTGTGAAATTCCTATACTCGCAACCGCTAGTTCGGAAGCCGAGATCGAGGGCTCGGAGCTCTCCGGAACCCAGCATAGTAACTTTATACCGAGATTGGGCGGCCGATCGTTATTTTCATTGGCCCGGTCGTGATACGGGACCGTCGGGCCACCAAAACGCGCGTTGATCGTGAAATTCCCATGCTCGGCTTCGCAAATTCGAAAGCTGAGATCTATGTTTCGGAGCTGTTAGGAAACCACCATAGTAAATTTCTATGTTATTTGGGTAGACACAAGACCGTCCGGGCGTACCTAGCGTGCGTTGATCTTAAATTTCCTATACTCGTATTAGCTAGTTCGAAAGCCAAGACGGAGGGTTCAGAGCGCTCTCGAAATCCACCGCGGAAACTTTCTACAGTGCGTGGGAAATCGCCCAATAGTTCTTCCCTTCGAAACGCGCGTTTCAGCGACCGAACTCCAAAAACGCCACATCGATTCGAATTCATTCACGGGCTTTATACACACCACCCACCACACCCACACACCCACCCCCACGTGGGGGGAGTCAATCGTTTTTCCAGTTGGGCCGGTCGCGATCCGGGACATTCTGACCGTCCGAAACGCACGTCGATCGGGAAATCCCTGCAATCGTCTCCAACAGTTCGAAAGCCGAGATCGATGGTTCGGAGCACCCCGGAAGCCACCATAGTAACTTTCTCTCGAGATTGGGCAGCCGCCCAACCGTCGGTTACGCTCAAAAATGCGGGTTTTTTGTGAAATTCCCATACTCGCAACCGCCAGTTCGGAAGCCGAGATCGAGGGCTCGGAGCTACCCGGAACCCAGCATAGTAACTTTATACCGAGATTGGGCGGCCGATCGTTATTCCCGTTGGCCCGGTCGTGATACGGGACCGTCGGGCCACCAAAACGCGCGTTGATCGTGAAATTCCCATGCTCGGCTTCGCAAATTCGAAAGCCGAGATCTATGTTTCGGAGCTGTTAGGAAACCACCATAGTGAATTTCTACGTTATTTGGGTAGACGCAAGTCCGTCCGGGCGTACGTAGCGTGCGTTGATCTTAAATTTCCTATACTAGTATTAGCTAGTTCGAAAGCCAAGGCGGAGGGTTCAGAGCGCTCTTTCGCATGGGAAATCGCGTAATAGTTCTACCCTTCGAAACGCGCGTTTCAGCGACCGAACTCCAAAAACACCACATCGATTCGAATTCATTCTCGGGCCTTATACACACCACCCACCACACCCACACACGCATTCCCACGTGGGGGGAGTCGATCGTTTTTCCAGTTGGGTCGGTCGCGATCCGAGACCTTCTGATCGTCCGAAATGCGCGTCGATTGGGAAATCCCTGCAATCGTCTCAAACAGTTCGAAAGTCGAGATCGAGGGTTCGGAGCACCCCGAAAGCCACCATAATAACTTTCTCTCGAGATTGGGCAGCCGCCCAACCGTCGGTTACCCTCAGAAACGCGGGTTTTTTGTGAAATTCCTATACTCGCAACCGCTAGTTCGGAAGCCGAGATCGAGGGCTCGGAGCTCTCCGGAACCCAGCATAGTAACTTTATACTGAGATTGGGCGGCCGATCGTTATTTCCGTTGGCCCGGTCGTGATACGGGACCGTCGGGCCACCAAAACGGGCGTTGATCGTGAAATTCCCATGCTCGGCTTCGCAAATTCGAAAGCCGAGATCTATGTTTCGGAGCTGTTAGGAAACCACCATAGTGAATTTCTACGTTATTTGGGTAGACGCAAGTCCGTCCGGGCGTACGTAGCGTGCGTTGATCTTAAATTTCCTATACTCGTATTAGCTAGTTCGAAAGCCAAGACGGAGGGTTCAGAGCGCTCTTTCGCATGGGAAATCGCGCAATAGTTCTACCCTTCGAAACCCGCGTTTCAGCGACCGAATTCCAAAAACACCACATCGATTCGAATTCATTCTCGGGCCTTATACACACCACCCACCACACCCACACACGCATTCCCATGTGGGGGGAGTCGATCGTTTTTCCAGTTGGGTCGGTCGCGATCCGAGACCTTCTGATCGTCCGAAATGCGCGTCGATCGGGAAATCCCTGCAATCGTCTCCAACAGTTCGAAAGTCGAGATCGAGGGTTCGGAGCACCCCGAAAGCCACCATAATAACTTTCTCTCGAGATTGGGCAGCCGCCCAACCGTCGGTTACCCACAGAAACGCGGGTTTTTTGTGAAATTCCTATACTCGCAACCGCTAGTTCGGAAGCCGAGATCGAGGGCTCGGAGCTCTCCGGAACCCAGCATAGTAACTTTATACCGAGATTGGGCGGCCGATCGTTATTTTCATTGGCCCGGTCGTGATACGGGACCGTCGGGCCACCAAAACGCGCGTTGATCGTGAAATTCCCATGCTCGGCTTCGCAAATTCGAAAGCTGAGATCTATGTTTCGGAGCTGTTAGGAAACCACCATAGTAAATTTCTATGTTATTTGGGTAGACACAAGACCGTCCGGGCGTACCTAGCGTGCGTTGATCTTAAATTTCCTATACTCGTATTAGCTAGTTCGAAAGCCAAGACGGAGGGTTCAGAGCGCTCTCGAAATCCACCGCGGAAACTTTCTACAGTGCGTGGGAAATCGCCCAATAGTTCTTCCCTTCGAAACGCGCGTTTCAGCGACCGAACTCCAAAAACGCCACATCGATTCGAATTCATTCACGGGCTTTATACACACCACCCACCACACCCACACACCCACCCCCACGTGGGGGGAGTCAATCGTTTTTCCAGTTGGGCCGGTCGCGATCCGGGACATTCTGACCGTCCGAAACGCACGTCGATCGGGAAATCCCTGCAATCGTCTCCAACAGTTCGAAAGCCGAGATCGATGGTTCGGAGCACCCCGGAAGCCACCATAGTAACTTTCTCTCGAGATTGGGCAGCCGCCCAACCGTCGGTTACGCTCAAAAATGCGGGTTTTTTGTGAAATTCCCATACTCGCAACCGCCAGTTCGGAAGCCGAGATCGAGGGCTCGGAGCTACCCGGAACCCAGCATAGTAACTTTATACCGAGATTGGGCGGCCGATCGTTATTCCCGTTGGCCCGGTCGTGATACGGGACCGTCGGGCCACCAAAACGCGCGTTGATCGTGAAATTCCCATGCTCGGCTTCGCAAATTCGAAAGCCGAGATCTATGTTTCGGAGCTGTTAGGAAACCACCATAGTGAATTTCTACGTTATTTGGGTAGACGCAAGTCCGTCCGGGCGTACGTAGCGTGCGTTGATCTTAAATTTCCTATACTAGTATTAGCTAGTTCGAAAGCCAAGGCGGAGGGTTCAGAGCGCTCTTTCGCATGGGAAATCGCGTAATAGTTCTACCCTTCGAAACGCGCGTTTCAGCGACCGAACTCCAAAAACACCACATCGATTCGAATTCATTCTCGGGCCTTATACACACCACCCACCACACCCACACACGCATTCCCACGTGGGGGGAGTCGATCGTTTTTCCAGTTGGGTCGGTCGCGATCCGAGACCTTCTGATCGTCCGAAATGCGCGTCGATCGGGAAATCCCTGCAATCGTCTCAAACAGTTCGAAAGTCGAGATCGAGGGTTCGGAGCACCCCGAAAGCCACCATAATAACTTTCTCTCGAGATTGGGCAGCCGCCCAACCGTCGGTTACCCTCAGAAACGCGGGTTTTTTGTGAAATTCCTATACTCGCAACCGCTAGTTCGGAAGCCGAGATCGAGGGCTCGGAGCTCTCCGGAACCCAGCATAGTAACTTTATACTGAGATTGGGCGGCCGATCGTTATTTCCGTTGGCCCGGTCGTGATACGGGACCGTCGGGCCACCAAAACGGGCGTTGATCGTGAAATTCCCATGCTCGGCTTCGCAAATTCGAAAGCCGAGATCTATGTTTCGGAGCTGTTAGGAAACCACCATAGTGAATTTCTACGTTATTTGGGTAGACGCAAGTCCGTCCGGGCGTACGTAGCGTGCGTTGATCTTAAATTTCCTATACTCGTATTAGCTAGTTCGAAAGCCAAGACGGAGGGTTCAGAGCGCTCTTTCGCATGGGAAATCGCGCAATAGTTCTACCCTTCGAAACGCGCGTTTCAGCGACCGAACTCCAAAAACACCACATCGATTCGAATTCATTCTCGGGCCTTATACACACCACCCACCACACCCACACACGCATTCCCATGTGGGGGGAGTCGATCGTTTTTCCAGTTGGGTCGGTCGCGATCCGAGACCTTCTGATCGTCCGAAATGCGCGTCGATCGGGAAATCCCTGCAATCGTCTCCAACAGTTCGAAAGTCGAGATCGAGGGTTCGGAGCACCCCGAAAGCCACCATAATAACTTTCTCTCGAGATTGGGCAGCCGCCCAACCGTCGGTTACCCTCAGAAACGCTGGTTTTTTGTGAAATTCCTATACTCGCAACCGCTAGTTCGGAAGCCGAGATCGAGGGCTCGGAGCTCTCCGGAACCCAGCATAGTAACTTTATACTGAGATTGGGCGGCCGATCGTTATTTCCGTTGGCCCGGTCGTGATACGGGACCGTCGGGCCACCAAAACGGGCGTTGATCGTGAAATTCCCATGCTCGGCTTCGCAAATTCGAAAGCCGAGATCTATGTTTCGGAGCTGTTAGGAAACCACCATAGTGAATTTCTACGTTATTTGGGTAGACGCAAGTCCGTCCGGGCGTACGTAGCGTGCGTTGACCTTAAATTTCCAATACTCGTATTAGCTAGTTCGAATGCCAAGACAGAGGGTTCAGAGCGCTCTCGAAATCCACGGCGGAAACTTTCTATAGTGCGTGGGAAATCGCCCAATAGTTCTTCCCTTCGAAACGCGCGTTTCAGCGACCGAACTCCAAAAACACCACATCGATTCGAATTCATTCTCGGGCCTTATACACACCACCCACCACACCCACACACGCATTCCCATGTGGGGGGAGTCGATCGTTTTTCCAGTTGGGTCGGTCGCGATCCGAGACCTTCTGATCGTCCGAAATGCGCGTCGATCGGGAAATCCCTGCAATCGTCTCCAACAGTTCGAAAGTCGAGATCGAGGGTTCGGAGCACCCCGAAAGCCACCATAATAACTTTCTCTCGAGATTGGGCAGCCGCCCAACCGTCGGTTACCCTCAGAAACGCGGTTTTTTTGTGAAATTCCTATACTCGCAACCGCTAGTTCGGAAGCCGAGATCAAGGGCTCGGAGCTCTCCGGAACCCAGCATAGTAACTTTATACTGAGATTGGGCGGCCGATCGTTATTTTCATTGGCCCGGTCGTGATACGGGACCGTCGGGCCACCAAAACTCGCGTTGATCGTGAAATTCCCATGCTCGGCTTCGCAAATTCGAAAGCTGAGATCTATGTTTCGGAGCTGTTAGGAAACCACCATAGTAAATTTCTATGTTATTTGGGTAGACACAAGACCGTCCGGGCGTACCTAGCGTGCGTTGATCTTAAATTTCCTATACTCGTATTAGCTAGTTCGAAAGCCAAGACGGAGGGTTCAGAGCGCTCTCGAAATCCACCGCGGAAACTTTCTACAGTGCGTGGGAAATCGCCCAATAGTTCTTCCCTTCGAAACGCGCGTTTCAGCGACCGAACTCCAAAAACGCCACATCGATTCGAATTCATTCACGGGCTTTATACACACCACCCACCACACCCACACACCCACCCCCACGTGGGGGGAGTCAATCGTTTTTCCAGTTGGGCCGGTCGCGATCCGGGACATTCTGACCGTCCGAAACGCACGTCGATCGGGAAATCCCTGCAATCGTCTCCAACAGTTCGAAAGCCGAGATCGATGGTTCGGAGCACCCCGGAAGCCACCATAGTAACTTTCTCTCGAGATTGGGCAGCCGCCCAACCGTCGGTTACGCTCAAAAATGCGGGTTTTTTGTGAAATTCCCATACTCGCAACCGCCAGTTCGGAAGCCGAGATCGAGGGCTCGGAGCTACCCGGAACCCAGCATAGTAACTTTATACCGAGATTGGGCGGCCGATCGTTATTCCCGTTGGCCCGGTCGTGATACGGGACCGTCGGGCCACCAAAACGCGCGTTGATCGTGAAATTCCCATGCTCGGCTTCGCAAATTCGAAAGCCGAGATCTATGTTTCGGAGCTGTTAGGAAACCACCATAGTGAATTTCTACGTTATTTGGGTAGACGCAAGTCCGTCCGGGCGTACGTAGCGTGCGTTGATCTTAAATTTCCTATACTAGTATTAGCTAGTTCGAAAGCCAAGACGGAGGGTTCAGAGCGCTCTTTCGCATGGGAAATCGCGTAATAGTTCTACCCTTCGAAACGCGCGTTTCAGCGACCGAACTCCAAAAACACCACATCGATTCGAATTCATTCTCGGGCCTTATACACACCACCCACCACACCCACACACGCATTCCCACGTGGGGGGAGTCGATCGTTTTTCCAGTTGGGTCGGTCGCGATCCGAGACCTTCTGATCGTCCGAAATGCGCGTCGATCGGGAAATCCCTGCAATCGTCTCAAACAGTTCGAAAGTCGAGATCGAGGGTTCGGAGCACCCCGAAAGCCACCATAATAACTTTCTCTCGAGATTGGGCAGCCGCCCAACCGTCGGTTACCCTCAGAAACGCGGGTTTTTTGTGAAATTCCTATACTCGCAACCGCTAGTTCGGAAGCCGAGATCGAGGGCTCGGAGCTCTCCGGAACCCAGCATAGTAACTTTATACTGAGATTGGGCGGCCGATCGTTATTTCCGTTGGCCCGGTCGTGATACGGGACCGTCGGGCCACCAAAACGGGCGTTGATCGTGAAATTCCCATGCTCGGCTTCGCAAATTCGAAAGCCGAGATCTATGTTTCGGAGCTGTTAGGAAACCACCATAGTGAATTTCTACGTTATTTGGGTAGACGCAAGTCCGTCCGGGCGTACGTAGCGTGCGTTGATCTTAAATTTCCTATACTCGTATTAGCTAGTTCGAAAGCCAAGACGGAGGGTTCAGAGCGCTCTTTCGCATGGGAAATCGCGCAATAGTTCTACCCTTCGAAACGCGCGTTTCAGCGACCGAACTCCAAAAACACCACATCGATTCGAATTCATTCTCGGGCCTTATACACACCACCCACCACACCCACACACGCATTCCCATGTGGGGGGAGTCGATCGTTTTTCCAGTTGGGTCGGTCGCGATCCGAGACCTTCTGATCGTCCGAAATGCGCGTCGATCGGGAAATCCCTGCAATCGTCTCCAACAGTTCGAAAGTCGAGATCGAGGGTTCGGAGCACCCCGAAAGCCACCATAATAACTTTCTCTCGAGATTGGGCAGCCGCCCAACCGTCGGTTACCCTCAGAAACGCTGGTTTTTTGTGAAATTCCTATACTCGCAACCGCTAGTTCGGAAGCCGAGATCGAGGGCTCGGAGCTCTCCGGAACCCAGCATAGTAACTTTATACTGAGATTGGGCGGCCGATCGTTATTTCCGTTGGCCCGGTCGTGATACGGGACCGTCGGGCCACCAAAACGGGCGTTGATCGTGAAATTCCCATGCTCGGCTTCGCAAATTCGAAAGCCGAGATCTATGTTTCGGAGCTGTTAGGAAACCACCATAGTGAATTTCTACGTTATTTGGGTAGACGCAAGTCCGTCCGGGCGTACGTAGCGTGCGTTGACCTTAAATTTCCAATACTCGTATTAGCTAGTTCGAAAGCCAAGACAGAGGGTTCAGAGCGCTCTCGAAATCCACGGCGGAAACTTTCTATAGTGCGTGGGAAATCGCCCAATAGTTCTTCCCTTCGAAACGCGCGTTTCAGCGACCGAACTCCAAAAACACCACATCGATTCGAATTCATTCTCGGGCCTTATACACACCACCCACCACACCCACACACGCATTCCCATGTGGGGGGAGTCGATCGTTTTTCCAGTTGGGTCGGTCGCGATCCGAGACCTTCTGATCGTCCGAAATGCGCGTCGATCGGGAAATCCCTGCAATCGTCTCCAACAGTTCGAAAGTCGAGATCGAGGGTTCGGAGCACCCCGAAAGCCACCATAATAACTTTCTCTCGAGATTGGGCAGCCGCCCAACCGTCGGTTACCCTCAGAAACGCGGTTTTTTTGTGAAATTCCTATACTCGCAACCGCTAGTTCGGAAGCCGAGATCAAGGGCTCGGAGCTCTCCGGAACCCAGCATAGTAACTTTATACTGAGATTGGGCGGCCGATCGTTATTTTCATTGGCCCGGTCGTGATACGGGACCGTCGGGCCACCAAAACTCGCGTTGATCGTGAAATTCCCATGCTCGGCTTCGCAAATTCGAAAGCTGAGATCTATGTTTCGGAGCTGTTAGGAAACCACCATAGTAAATTTCTATGTTATTTGGGTAGACACAAGACCGTCCGGGCGTACCTAGCGTGCGTTGATCTTAAATTTCCTATACTCGTATTAGCTAGTTCGAAAGCCAAGACGGAGGGTTCAGAGCGCTCTCGAAATCCACCGCGGAAACTTTCTACAGTGCGTGGGAAATCGCCCAATAGTTCTTCCCTTCGAAACGCGCGTTTCAGCGACCGAACTCCAAAAACGCCACATCGATTCGAATTCATTCACGGGCTTTATACACACCACCCACCACACCCACACACCCACCCCCACGTGGGGGGAGTCAATCGTTTTTCCAGTTGGGCCGGTCGCGATCCGGGACATTCTGACCGTCCGAAACGCACGTCGATCGGGAAATCCCTGCAATCGTCTCCAACAGTTCGAAAGCCGAGATCGATGGTTCGGAGCACCCCGGAAGCCACCATAGTAACTTTCTCTCGAGATTGGGCAGCCGCCCAACCGTCGGTTACGCTCAAAAATGCGGGTTTTTTGTGAAATTCCCATACTCGCAACCGCCAGTTCGGAAGCCGAGATCGAGGGCTCGGAGCTACCCGGAACCCAGCATAGTAACTTTATACCGAGATTGGGCGGCCGATCGTTATTCCCGTTGGCCCGGTCGTGATACGGGACCGTCGGGCCACCAAAACGCGCGTTGATCGTGAAATTCCCATGCTCGGCTTCGCAAATTCGAAAGCCGAGATCTATGTTTCGGAGCTGTTAGGAAACCACCATAGTGAATTTCTACGTTATTTGGGTAGACGCAAGTCCGTCCGGGCGTACGTAGCGTGCGTTGATCTTAAATTTCCTATACTAGTATTAGCTAGTTCGAAAGCCAAGACGGAGGGTTCAGAGCGCTCTTTCGCATGGGAAATCGCGTAATAGTTCTACCCTTCGAAACGCGCGTTTCAGCGACCGAACTCCAAAAACACCACATCGATTCGAATTCATTCTCGGGCCTTATACACACCACCCACCACACCCACACACGCATTCCCACGTGGGGGGAGTCGATCGTTTTTCCAGTTGGGTCGGTCGCGATCCGAGACCTTCTGATCGTCCGAAATGCGCGTCGATCGGGAAATCCCTGCAATCGTCTCAAACAGTTCGAAAGTCGAGATCGAGGGTTCGGAGCACCCCGAAAGCCACCATAATAACTTTCTCTCGAGATTGGGCAGCCGCCCAACCGTCGGTTACCCTCAGAAACGCGGGTTTTTTGTGAAATTCCTATACTCGCAACCGCTAGTTCGGAAGCCGAGATCGAGGGCTCGGAGCTCTCCGGAACCCAGCATAGTAACTTTATACTGAGATTGGGCGGCCGATCGTTATTTCCGTTGGCCCGGTCGTGATACGGGACCGTCGGGCCACCAAAACGGGCGTTGATCGTGAAATTCCCATGCTCGGCTTCGCAAATTCGAAAGCCGAGATCTATGTTTCGGAGCTGTTAGGAAACCACCATAGTGAATTTCTACGTTATTTGGGTAGACGCAAGTCCGTCCGGGCGTACGTAGCGTGCGTTGATCTTAAATTTCCTATACTCGTATTAGCTAGTTCGAAAGCCAAGACGGAGGGTTCAGAGCGCTCTTTCGCATGGGAAATCGCGCAATAGTTCTACCCTTCGAAACGCGCGTTTCAGCGACCGAACTCCAAAAACACCACATCGATTCGAATTCATTCTCGGGCCTTATACACACCACCCACCACACCCACACACGCATTCCCATGTGGGGGGAGTCGATCGTTTTTCCAGTTGGGTCGGTCGCGATCCGAGACCTTCTGATCGTCCGAAATGCGCGTCGATCGGGAAATCCCTGCAATCGTCTCCAACAGTTCGAAAGTCGAGATCGAGGGTTCGGAGCACCCCGAAAGCCACCATAATAACTTTCTCTCGAGATTGGGCAGCCGCCCAACCGTCGGTTACCCTCAGAAACGCTGGTTTTTTGTGAAATTCCTATACTCGCAACCGCTAGTTCGGAAGCCGAGATCGAGGGCTCGGAGCTCTCCGGAACCCAGCATAGTAACTTTATACTGAGATTGGGCGGCCGATCGTTATTTCCGTTGGCCCGGTCGTGATACGGGACCGTCGGGCCACCAAAACGGGCGTTGATCGTGAAATTCCCATGCTCGGCTTCGCAAATTCGAAAGCCGAGATCTATGTTTCGGAGCTGTTAGGAAACCACCATAGTGAATTTCTACGTTATTTGGGTAGACGCAAGTCCGTCCGGGCGTACGTAGCGTGCGTTGACCTTAAATTTCCAATACTCGTATTAGCTAGTTCGAAAGCCAAGACAGAGGGTTCAGAGCGCTCTCGAAATCCACGGCGGAAACTTTCTATAGTGCGTGGGAAATCGCCCAATAGTTCTTCCCTTCGAAACGCACGTTTCAGCGACCGAACTCCAAAAACACCACATCGATTCGAATTCATTCTCGGGCCTTATACACACCACCCACCACACCCACACACGCATTCCCATGTGGGGGGAGTCGATCGTTTTTCCAGTTGGGTCGGTCGCGATCCGAGACCTTCTGATCGTCCGAAATGCGCGTCGATCGGGAAATCCCTGCAATCGTCTCCAACAGTTCGAAAGTCGAGATCGAGGCTTCGGAGCACCCCGAAAGCCACCATAATAACTTTCTCTCGAGATTGGGCAGCCGCCCAACCGTCGGTTACCCTCAGAAACGCGGTTTTTTTGTGAAATTCCTATACTCGCAACCGCTAGTTCGGAAGCCGAGATCAAGGGCTCGGAGCTCTCCGGAACCCAGCATAGTAACTTTATACTGAGATTGGGCGGCCGATCGTTATTTTCATTGGCCCGGTCGTGATACGGGACCGTCGGGCCACCAAAACGCGCGTTGATCGTGAAATTCCCATGCTCGGCTTCGCAAATTCGAAAGCTGAGATCTATGTTTCGGAGCTGTTAGGAAACCACCATAGTAAATTTCTATGTTATTTGGGTAGACACAAGACCGTCCGGGCGTACCTAGCGTGCGTTGATCTTAAATTTCCTATACTCGTATTAGCTAGTTCGAAAGCCAAGATGGAGGGTTCAGAGCGCTCTCGAAATCCACCGCGGAAACTTTCTACAGTGCGTGGGAAATCGCCCAATAGTTCTTCCCTTCGAAACGCGCGTTTCAGCGACCGAACTCCAAAAACGCCACATCGATTCGAATTCATTCACGGGCTTTATACACACCACCCACCACACCCACACACCCACCCCCACGTGGGGGGAGTCAATCGTTTTTCCAGTTGGGCCGGTCGCGATCCGGGACATTCTGACCGTCCGAAACGCACGTCGATCGGGAAATCCCTGCAATCGTCTCCAACAGTTCGAAAGCCGAGATCGATGGTTCGGAGCACCCCGGAAGCCACCATAGTAACTTTCTCTCGAGATTGGGCAGCCGCCCAACCGTCGGTTACGCTCAAAAATGCGGGTTTTTTGTGAAATTCCCATACTCGCAACCGCCAGTTCGGAAGCCGAGATCGAGGGCTCGGAGCTACCCGGAACCCAGCATAGTAACTTTATACCGAGATTGGGCGGCCGATCGTTATTCCCGTTGGCCCGGTCGTGATACGGGACCGTCGGGCCACCAAAACGCGCGTTGATCGTGAAATTCCCATGCTCGGCTTCGCAAATTCGAAAGCCGAGATCTATGTTTCGGAGCTGTTAGGAAACCACCATAGTGAATTTCTACGTTATTTGGGTAGACGCAAGTCCGTCCGGGCGTACGTAGCGTGCGTTGATCTTAAATTTCCTATACTAGTATTAGCTAGTTCGAAAGCCAAGACGGAGGGTTCAGAGCGCTCTTTCGCATGGGAAATCGCGTAATAGTTCTACCCTTCGAAACGCGCGTTTCAGCGACCGAACTCCAAAAACACCACATCGATTCGAATTCATTCTCGGGCCTTATACACACCACCCACCACACCCACACACGCATTCCCACGTGGGGGGAGTCGATCGTTTTTCCAGTTGGGTCGGTCGCGATCCGAGACCTTCTGATCGTCCGAAATGCGCGTCGATCGGGAAATCCCTGCAATCGTCTCAAACAGTTCGAAAGTCGAGATCGAGGGTTCGGAGCACCCCGAAAGCCACCATAATAACTTTCTCTCGAGATTGGGCAGCCGCCCAACCGTCGGTTACCCTCAGAAACGCGGGTTTTTTGTGAAATTCCTATACTCGCAACCGCTAGTTCGGAAGCCGAGATCTAGGGCTCGGAGCTCTCCGGAACCCAGCATAGTAACTTTATACTGAGATTGGGCGGCCGATCGTTATTTCCGTTGGCCCGGTCGTGATACGGGACCGTCGGGCCACCAAAACGGGCGTTGATCGTGAAATTCCCATGCTCAGCTTCGCAAATTCGAAAGCCGAGATCTATGTTTCGGAGCTGTTAGGAAACCACCATAGTGAATTTCTACGTTATTTGGGTAGACGCAAGTCCGTCCGGGCGTACGTAGCGTGCGTTGATCTTAAATTTCCTATACTCGTATTAGCTAGTTCGAAAGCCAAGACGGAGGGTTCAGAGCGCTCTTTCGCATGGGAAATCGCGCAATAGTTCTACCCTTCGAAACGCGCGTTTCAGCGACCGAACTCCAAAAACACCACATCGATTCGAATTCATTCTCGGGCCTTATACACACCACCCACCACACCCACACACGCGTTCCCATGTGGGGGGAGTCGATCGTTTTTCCAGTTGGGTCGGTCGCGATCCGAGACCTTCTGATCGTCCGAAATGCGCGTCGATCGGGAAATCCCTGCAATCGTCTCCAGCAGTTCGAAAGTCGAGATCGAGGGTTCGGAGCACCCCGAAAGCCACCATAATAACTTTCTCTCGAGATTGGGCAGCCGCCCAACCGTCGGTTACCCTCAGAAACGCGGGTTTTTTGTGAAATTCCTATACTCGCAACCGCTAGTTCGGAAGCCGAGATCGAGGGCTCGGAGCTCTCCGGAACCCAGCATAGTAACTTTATACTGAGATTGGGCGGCCGATCGTTATTTCCGTTGGCCCGGTCGTGATACGGGACCGTCGGGCCACCAAAACGGGCGTTGATCGTGAAATTCCCATGCTCGGCTTCGCAAATTCGAAAGCCGAGATCTATGTTTCGGAGCTGTTAGGAAACCACCATAGTGAATTTCTACGTTATTTGGGTAGACGCAAGTCCGTCCGGGCGTACGTAGCGTGCGTTGACCTTAAATTTCCTATACTCGTATTAGCTAGTTCGAAAGCCAAGACGGAGGGTTCAGAGCGCTCTTTCGCATGGGAAATCGCGCAATAGTTCTACCCTTCGAAACGCGCGTTTCAGCGACCGAACTCCAAAAACACCACATCGATTCGAATTCATTCTCGGGCCTTATACACACCACCCACCACACCCACACACGCATTCCCATGTGGGGGGAGTCGATCGTTTTTCCAGTTGGGTCGGTCGCGATCCGAGACCTTCTGATCGTCCGAAATGCGCGTCGATCGGGAAATCCCTGCAATCGTCTCCAACAGTTCGAAAGTCGAGATCGAGGGTTCGGAGCACCCCGAAAGCCACCATAATAACTTTCTCTCGAGATTGGGCAGCCGCCCAACCGTCGGTTACCCTTAGAAACGCTGGTTTTTTGTGAAATTCCTATACTCGCAACCGCTAGTTCGGAAGCCGAGATCGAGGGCTCGGAGCTCTCCGGAACCCAGCATAGTAACTTTATACTGAGATTGGGCGGCCGATCGTTATTTCCGTTGGCCCGGTCGTGATACGGGACCGTCGGGCCACCAAAACGGGCGTTGATCGTGAAATTCCCATGCTCGGCTTCGCAAATTCGAAAGCCGAGATCTATGTTTCGGAGCTGTTAGGAAACCACCATAGTGAATTTCTACGTTATTTGGGTAGACGCAAGTCCGTCCGGGCGTACGTAGCGTGCGTTGACCTTAAATTTCCAATACTCGTATTAGCTAGTTCGAAAGCCAAGACAGAGGGTTCAGAGCGCTCTCGAAATCCACGGCGGAAACTTTCTATAGTGCGTGGGAAATCGCCCAATAGTTCTTCCCTTCGAAACGCACGTTTCAGCGACCGAACTCCAAAAACACCACATCGATTCGAATTCATTCTCGGGCCTTATACACACCACCCACCACACCCACACACGCATTCCCATGTGGGGGGAGTCGATCGTTTTTCCAGTTGGGTCGGTCGCGATCCGAGACCTTCTGATCGTCCGAAATGCGCGTCGATCGGGAAATCCCTGCAATCGTCTCCAACAGTTCGAAAGTCGAGATCGAGGCTTCGGAGCACCCCGAAAGCCACCATAATAACTTTCTCTCGAGATTGGGCAGCCGCCCAACCGTCGGTTACCCTCAGAAACGCGGTTTTTTTGTGAAATTCCTATACTCGCAACCGCTAGTTCGGAAGCCGAGATCAAGGGCTCGGAGCTCTCCGGAACCCAGCATAGTAACTTTATACTGAGATTGGGCGGCCGATCGTTATTTTCATTGGCCCGGTCGTGATACGGGACCGTCGGGCCACCAAAACGCGCGTTGATCGTGAAATTCCCATGCTCGGCTTCGCAAATTCGAAAGCTGAGATCTATGTTTCGGAGCTGTTAGGAAACCACCATAGTAAATTTCTATGTTATTTGGGTAGACACAAGACCGTCCGGGCGTACCTAGCGTGCGTTGATCTTAAATTTCCTATACTCGTATTAGCTAGTTCGAAAGCCAAGACGGAGGGTTCAGAGCGCTCTCGAAATCCACCGCGGAAACTTTCTACAGTGCGTGGGAAATCGCCCAATAGTTCTTCCCTTCGAAACGCGCGTTTCAGCGACCGAACTCCAAAAACGCCACATCGATTCGAATTCATTCACGGGCTTTATACACACCACCCACCACACCCACACACCCACCCCCACGTGGGGGGAGTCAATCGTTTTTCCAGTTGGGCCGGTCGCGATCCGGGACATTCTGACCGTCCGAAACGCACGTCGATCGGGAAATCCCTGCAATCGTCTCCAACAGTTCGAAAGCCGAGATCGATGGTTCGGAGCACCCCGGAAGCCACCATAGTAACTTTCTCTCGAGATTGGGCAGCCGCCCAACCGTCGGTTACGCTCAAAAATGCGGGTTTTTTGTGAAATTCCCATACTCGCAACCGCCAGTTCGGAAGCCGAGATCGAGGGCTCGGAGCTACCCGGAACCCAGCATAGTAACTTTATACCGAGATTGGGCGGCCGATCGTTATTCCCGTTGGCCCGGTCGTGATACGGGACCGTCGGGCCACCAAAACGCGTGTTGATCGTGAAATTCCCATGCTCGGCTTCGCAAATTCGAAAGCCGAGATCTATGTTTCGGAGCTGTTAGGAAACCACCATACTGAATTTCTACGTTATTTGGGTAGACGCAAGTCCGTCCGGGCGTACGTAGCGTGCGTTGATCTTAAATTTCCTATACTAGTATTAGCTAGTTCGAAAGCCAAGACGGAGGGTTCAGAGCGCTCTTTCGCATGGGAAATCGCGTAATAGTTCTACCCTTCGAAACGCGCGTTTCAGCGACCGAACTCCAAAAACACCACATCGATTCGAATTCATTCTCGGGCCTTATACACACCACCCACCACACCCACACACGCATTCCCACGTGGGGGGAGTCGATCGTTTTTCCAGTTGGGTCGGTCGCGATCCGAGACCTTCTGATCGTCCGAAATGCGCGTCGATCGGGAAATCCCTGCAATCGTCTCAAACAGTTCGAAAGTCGAGATCGAGGGTTCGGAGCACCCCGAAAGCCACCATAATAACTTTCTCTCGAGATTGGGCAGCCGCCCAACCGTCGGTTACCCTCAGAAACGCGGGTTTTTTGTGAAATTCCTATACTCGCAACCGCTAGTTCGGAAGCCGAGATCTAGGGCTCGGAGCTCTCCGGAACCCAGCATAGTAACTTTATACTGAGATTGGGCGGCCGATCGTTATTTCCGTTGGCCCGGTCGTGATACGGGACCGTCGGGCCACCAAAACGGGCGTTGATCGTGAAATTCCCATGCTCAGCTTCGCAAATTCGAAAGCCGAGATCTATGTTTCGGAGCTGTTAGGAAACCACCATAGTGAATTTCTACGTTATTTGGGTAGACGCAAGTCCGTCCGGGCGTACGTAGCGTGCGTTGATCTTAAATTTCCTATACTCGTATTAGCTAGTTCGAAAGCCAAGACGGAGGGTTCAGAGCGCTCTTTCGCATGGGAAATCGCGCAATAGTTCTACCCTTCGAAACGCGCGTTTCAGCGACCGAACTCCAAAAACACCACATCGATTCGAATTCATTCTCGGGCCTTATACACACCACCCACCACACCCACACACGCATTCCCATGTGGGGGGAGTCGATCGTTTTTCCAGTTGGGTCGGTCGCGATCCGAGACCTTCTGATCGTCCGAAATGCGCGTCGATCGGGAAATCCCTGCAATCGTCTCCAGCAGTTCGAAAGTCGAGATCGAGGGTTCGGAGCACCCCGAAAGCCACCATAATAACTTTCTCTCGAGATTGGGCAGCCGCCCAACCGTCGGTTACCCTCAGAAACGCGGGTTTTTTGTGAAATTCCTATACTCGCAACCGCTAGTTCGGAAGCCGAGATCGAGGGCTCGGAGCTCTCCGGAACCCAGCATAGTAACTTTATACTGAGATTGGGCGGCCGATCGTTATTTCCGTTGGCCCGGTCGTGATACGGGACCGTCGGGCCACCAAAACGGGCGTTGATCGTGAAATTCCCATGCTCGGCTTCGCAAATTCGAAAGCCGAGATCTATGTTTCGGAGCTGTTAGGAAACCACCATAGTGAATTTCTACGTTATTTGGGTAGACGCAAGTCCGTCCGGGCGTACGTAGCGTGCGTTGACCTTAAATTTCCAATACTCGTATTAGCTAGTTCGAAAGCCAAGACGGAGGGTTCAGAGCGCTCTCGAAAT
This sequence comes from Allium sativum, assembly GCA_030737875.1. Lineage (NCBI taxonomy): Eukaryota > Viridiplantae > Streptophyta > Magnoliopsida > Asparagales > Amaryllidaceae > Allium > Allium sativum. Next base: position 412,949,065 of record CM060923.1, on the reverse strand, counting down.
CCACGGCGGAAACTTTCTATAGTGCGTGGGAAATCGCCCAATAGTTCTTCCCTTCGAAACGCGCGTTTCAGCGACCGAACTCCAAAAACACCACATCGATTCGAATTCATTCTCGGGCCTTATACACACCACCCACCACACCCACACACGGATTCCCATGTGGGGGGAGTCGATCGTTTTTCCAGTTGGGTCGGTCGCGATCCGAGACCTTCTAATCGTCCGAAATGCGCGTCGATCGGGAAATCCCTGCAATCGTCTCCAACAGTTCGAAAGTCGAGATCGAGGGTTCGGAGCACCCCGAAAGCCACCATAATAACTTTCTCTCGAGATTGGGCAGCCGCCCAACCGTCGGTTACCCTCAGAAACGCGGTTTTTTTGTGAAATTCCTATACTCGCAACCGCTAGTTCGGAAGCCGAGATCGAGGGCTCGGAGCTCTCCGGAACCCAGCATAGTAACTTTATACTGAGATTGGGCGGCCGATCGTTATTTTCATTGGCCCGGTCGTGATACGGGACCGTCGGGCCACCAAAACGCGCGTTGATCGTGAAATTCCCATGCTCGGCTTCGCAAATTCGAAAGCTGAGATCTATGTTTCGGAGCTGTTAGGAAACCACCATAGTAAATTTCTATGTTATTTGGGTAGACACAAGACCGTCCGGGCGTACCTAGCGTGCGTTGATCTTAAATTTCCTATACTCGTATTAGCTAGTTCGAAAGCCAAGACGGAGGGTTCAGAGCGCTCTCGAAATCCACCGCGGAAACTTTCTACAGTGCGTGGGAAATCGCCCAATAGTTCTTCCCTTCGAAACGCGCGTTTCAGCGACCGAACTCCAAAAACGCCACATCGATTCGAATTCATTCACGGGCTTTATACACACCACCCACCACACTCACACACCCACCCCCACGTGGGGGGAGTCAATCGTTTTTCCAGTTGGGCCGGTCGCGATCCGGGACATTCTGACCGTCCGAAACGCACGTCGATCGGGAAATCCCTGCAATCGTCTCCAACAGTTCGAAAGCCGAGATCGATGGTTCGGAGCACCCCGGAAGCCACCATAGTAACTTTCTCTCGAGATTGGGCAGCCGCCCAACCGTCGGTTACGCTAAAAAATGCGGGTTTTTTGTGAAATTCCCATACTCGCAACCGCCAGTTCGGAAGCCGAGATCGAGGGCTCGGAGCTACCCGGAACCCAGCATAGTAACTTTATACCGAGATTGGGCGGCCGATCGTTATTCCCGTTGGCCCGGTCGTGATACGGGACCGTCGGGCCACCAAAACGCGCGTTGATCGTGAAATTCCCATGCTCGGCTTCGCAAATTCGAAAGCCGAGATCTATGTTTCGGAGCTGTTAGGAAACCACCATAGTGAATTTCTACGTTATTTGGGTAGACGCAAGTCCGTCCGGGCGTACGTAGCGTGCGTTGATCTTAAATTTCCTATACTAGTATTAGCTAGTTCGAAAGCCAAGACGGAGGGTTTAGAGCGCTCTTTCGCATGGGAAATCGCGTAATAGTTCTACCCTTCGAAACGCGCGTTTCAGCGACCGAACTCCAAAAACACCACATCGATTCGAATTCATTCTCGGGCCTTATACACACCACCCACCACACCCACACACGCATTCCCACGTGGGGGGAGTCGATCGTTTTTCCAGTTGGGTCGGTCGCGATCCGAGACCTTCTGATCGTCCGAAATGCGCGTCGATCGGGAAATCCCTGCAATCGTCTCAAACAGTTCGAAAGTCGAGATCGAGGGTTCGGAGCACCCCGAAAGCCACCATAATAACTTTCTCTCGAGATTGGGCAGTCGCCCAACCGTCGGTTACCCTCAGAAACGCGGGTTTTTTGTGAAATTCCTATACTCGCAACCGCTAGTTCGGAAGCCGAGATCTAGGGCTCGGAGCTCTCCGGAACCCAGCATAGTAACTTTATACTGAGATTGGGCGGCCGATCGTTATTTCCGTTGGCCCGGTCGTGATACGGGACCGTCGGGCCACCAAAACGGGCGTTGATCGTGAAATTCCCATGCTCAGCTTCGCAAATTCGAAAGCCGAGATCTATGTTTCGGAGCTGTTAGGAAACCACCATAGTGAATTTCTACGTTATTTGGGTAGACGCAAGTCCGTCCGGGCGTACGTAGCGTGCGTTGATCTTAAATTTCCTATACTCGTATTAGCTAGTTCGAAAGCCAAGACGGAGGGTTCAGAGCGCTCTTTCGCATGGGAAATCGCGCAATAGTTCTACCCTTCGAAACGCGCGTTTCAGCGACCGAACTCCAAAAACACCACATCGATTCGAATTCATTCTCGGGCCTTATACACACCACCCACCACACCCACACACGCATTCCCATGTGGGGGGAGTCGATCGTTTTTCCAGTTGGGTCGGTCGCGATCCGAGACCTTCTGATCGTCCGAAATGCGCGTCGATCGGGAAATCCCTGCAATCGTCTCCAACAGTTCGAAAGTCGAGATCGAGGGTTCGGAGCACCCCGAAAGCCACCATAATAACTTTCTCTCGAGATTGGGCAGCCGCCCAACCGTCGGTTACCCTCAGAAACGCGGGTTTTTTGTGAAATTCCTATACTCGCAACCGCTAGTTCGGAAGCCGAGATCGAGGGCTCGGAGCTCTCCGGAACCCAGCATAGTAACTTTATACTGAGATTGGGCGGCCGATCGTTATTTCCGTTGGCCCGGTCGTGATACGGGACCGTCGGGCCACCAAAACGGGCGTTGATCGTGAAATTCCCATGCTCGGCTTCGCAAATTCGAAAGCCGAGATCTATGTTTCGGAGCTGTTAGGAAACCACCATAGTGAATTTCTACGTTATTTGGGTAGACGCAAGTCCGTCCGGGCGTACGTAGCGTGCGTTGACCTTAAATTTCCAATACTCGTATTAGCTAGTTCGAAAGCCAAGACGGAGGGTTCAGAGCGCTCTCGAAATCCACGGCGGAAACTTTCTATAGTGCGTGGGAAATCGCCCAATAGTTCTTCCCTTCGAAACGCGCGTTTCAGCGACCGAACTCCAAAAACACCACATCGATTCGAATTCATTCTCGGGCCTTATACACACCACCCACCACACCCACACACGGATTCCCATGTGGGGGGAGTCGATCGTTTTTCCAGTTGGGTCGGTCGCGATCCGAGACCTTCTAATCGTCCGAAATGCGCGTCAATCGGGAAATCCCTGCAATCGTCTCCAACAGTTCGAAAGTCGAGATCGAGGGTTCGGAGCACCCCGAAAGCCACCATAATAACTTTCTCTCGAGATTGGGCAGCCGCCCAACCGTCGGTTACCCTCAGAAACGCGGTTTTTTTGTGAAATTCCTATACTCGCAACCGCTAGTTCGGAAGCCGAGATCGAGGGCTCGGAGCTCTCCGGAACCCAGCATAGTAACTTTATACTGAGATTGGGCGGCCGATCGTTATTTTCATTGGCCCGGTCGTGATACGGGACCGTCGGGCCACCAAAACGCGCGTTGATCGTGAAATTCCCATGCTCGGCTTCGCAAATTCGAAAGCTGAGATCTATGTTTCGGAGCTGTTAGGAAACCACCATAGTAAATTTCTATGTTATTTGGGTAGACACAAGACCGTCCGGGCGTACCTAGCGTGCGTTGATCTTAAATTTCCTATACTCGTATTAGCTAGTTCGAAAGCCAAGACGGAGGGTTCAGAGCGCTCTCGAAATCCACCGCGGAAACTTTCTACAGTGCGTGGGAAATCGCCCAATAGTTCTTCCCTTCGAAACGCGCGTTTCAGCGACCGAACTCCAAAAACGCCACATCGATTCGAATTCATTCACGGGCTTTATACACACCACCCACCACACTCACACACCCACCCCCACGTGGGGGGAGTCAATCGTTTTTCCAGTTGGGCCGGTCGCGATCCGGGACATTCTGACCGTCCGAAACGCACGTCGATCGGGAAATCCCTGCAATCGTCTCCAACAGTTCGAAAGCCGAGATCGATGGTTCGGAGCACCCCGGAAGCCACCATAGTAACTTTCTCTCGAGATTGGGCAGCCGCCCAACCGTCGGTTACGCTAAAAAATGCGGGTTTTTTGTGAAATTCCCATACTCGCAACCGCCAGTTCGGAAGCCGAGATCGAGGGCTCGGAGCTACCCGGAACCCAGCATAGTAACTTTATACCGAGATTGGGCGGCCGATCGTTATTCCCGTTGGCCCAGTCGTGATACGGGACCGTCGGGCCACCAAAACGCGCGTTGATCGTGAAATTCCCATGCTCGGCTTCGCAAATTCGAAAGCCGAGATCTATGTTTCGGAGCTGTTAGGAAACCACCATAGTGAATTTCTACGTTATTTGGGTAGACGCAAGTCCGTCCGGGCGTACGTAGCGTGCGTTGATCTTAAATTTCCTATACTAGTATTAGCTAGTTCGAAAGCCAAGACGGAGGGTTTAGAGCGCTCTTTCGCATGGGAAATCGCGTAATAGTTCTACCCTTCGAAACGCGCGTTTCAGCGACCGAACTCCAAAAACACCACATCGATTCGAATTCATTCTCGGGCCTTATACACACCACCCACCACACCCACACACGCATTCCCACGTGGGGGGAGTCGATCGTTTTTCCAGTTGGGTCGGTCGCGATCCGAGACCTTCTGATCGTCCGAAATGCGCGTCGATCGGGAAATCCCTGCAATCGTCTCAAACAGTTCGAAAGTCGAGATCGAGGGTTCGGAGCACCCCGAAAGCCACCATAATAACTTTCTCTCGAGATTGGGCAGCCGCCCAACCGTCGGTTACCCTCAGAAACGCGGGTTTTTTGTGAAATTCCTATACTCGCAACCGCTAGTTCGGAAGCCGAGATCGAGGGCTCGGAGCTCTCCGGAACCCAGCATAGTAACTTTATACTGAGATTGGGCGGCCGATCGTTATTTCCGTTGGCCCGGTCGTGATACGGGACCGTCGGGCCACCAAAACGGGCGTTGATCGTGAAATTCCCATGCTCGGCTTCGCAAATTCGAAAGCCGAGATCTATGTTTCGGAGCTGTTAGGAAACCACCATAGTGAATTTCTACGTTATTTTGGTAGACGCAAGTCCGTCCGGGCGTACGTAGCGTGCGTTGATCTTAAATTTCCTATACTCGTATTAGCTAGTTCGAAAGCCAAGACGGAGGGTTCAGAGCGCTCTTTCGCATGGGAAATCGCGCAATAGTTCTACCCTTCGAAACGCGCGTTTCAGCGACCGAACTCCAAAAACACCACATCGATTCGAATTCATTCTCGGGCCTTATACACACCACCCACCACACCCACACACGCATTCCCATGTGGGGGGAGTCGATCGTTTTTCCAGTTGGGTCGGTCGCGATCCGAGACCTTCTGATCGTCCGAAATGCGCGTCGATCGGGAAATCCCTGCAATCGTCTCCAACAGTTCGAAAGTCGAGATCGAGGGTTCGGAGCACCCCGAAAGCCACCATAATAACTTTCTCTCGAGATTGGGCAGCCGCCCAACCGTCGGTTACCCTCAGAAACGCGGGTTTTTTGTGAAATTCCTATACTCCCAACCGCTAGTTCGGAAGCCGAGATCGAGGGCTCGGAGCTCTCCGGAACCCAGCATAGTAACTTTAAACTGAGATTGGGCGGCCGATCGTTATTTCCGTTGGCCCGGTCGTGATACGGGACCGTCGGGCCACCAAAACGGGCGTTGATCGTGAAATTCCCATGCTCGGCTTCGCAAATTCGAAAGCCGAGATCTATGTTTCGGAGCTGTTAGGAAACCACCATAGTGAATTTCTACGTTATTTGGGTAGACGCAAGTCCGTCCGGGCGTACGTAGCGTGCGTTGACCTTAAATTTCCAATACTCGTATTAGCTAGTTCGAAAGCCAAGACGGAGGGTTCAGAGCGCTCTCGAAATCCACGGCGGAAACTTTCTATAGTGCGTGGGAAATCGCCCAATAGTTCTTCCCTTCGAAACGCGCGTTTCAGCGACCGAACTCCAAAAACACCACATCGATTCGAATTCATTCTCGGGCCTTATACACACCACCCACCACACCCACACACGCATTCCCATGTGGGGGGAGTCGATCGTTTTTCCAGTTGGGTCGGTCGCGATCCGAGACCTTCTGATCGTCCGAAATGCGCGTCGATCGGGAAATCCCTGCAATCGTCTCCAACAGTTCGAAAGTCGAGATCGAGGGTTCGGAGCACCCCGAAAGCCACCATAATAACTTTCTCTCGAGATTGGGCAGCCGCCCAACCGTCGGTTACCCTCAGAAACGCGGTTTTTTTGTGAAATTCCTATATTCGCAACCGCTAGTTCGGAAGCCGAGATCGAGGGCTCGGAGCTCTCCGGAACCCAGCATAGTAACTTTATACCGAGATTGGGCGGCCGATCGTTATTTTCATTGGCCCGGTCGTGATACGGGACCGTCGGGCCACCAAAACGCGCGTTGATCGTGAAATTCCCATGCTCGGCTTCGCAAATTCGAAAGCTGAGATCTATGTTTCGGAGCTGTTAGGAAACCACCATAGTAAATTTCTATGTTATTTGGGTAGACACAAGACCGTCCGGGCGTACGTAGCGTGCGTTGATCTTAAATTTCCTATACTCATATTAGCTAGTTCGAAAGCCAAGACGGAGGGTTCAGAGCGCTCTCGAAATCCACCGCGGAAACTTTCTACAGTGCGTGGGAAATCGCCCAATAGTTCTTCCCTTCGAAACGCGCGTTTCAGCGACCGAACTCCAAAAACGCCACATCGATTCGAATTCATTCACGGGCTTTATACACACCACCCACCACACCCACACACCCACCCCCACGTGGGGGGAGTCAATCGTTTTTCCAGTTGGGCCGGTCGCGATCCGGGACATTCTGACCGTCCGAAACGCACGTCGATCGGGAAATCCCTGCAATCGTCTCCAACAGTTCGAAAGCCGAGATCGATGGTTCGGAGCACCCCGGAAGCCACCATAGTAACTTTCTCTCGAGATTGGGCAGCCGCCCAACCGTCGGTTACGCTCAAAAATGCGGGTTTTTTGTGAAATTCCCATACTCGCAACCGCCAGTTCGGAAGCCGAGATCGAGGGCTCGGAGCTACCCGGAACCCAGCATAGTAACTTTATACCGAGATTGGGCGGCCGATCGTTATTCCCGTTGGCCCGGTCGTGATACGGGACCGTCGGGCCACCAAAACGCGCGTTGATCGTGAAATTCCCATGCTCGGCTTCGCAAATTCGAAAGCCGAGATCTATGTTTCGGAGCTGTTAGGAAACCACCATAGTGAATTTCTACGTTATTTGGGTAGACGCAAGTCCGTCCGGGCGTACGTAGCGTGCGTTGATCTTAAATTTCCTATACTCGTATTAGCTAGTTCGAAAGCCAAGACGGAGGGTTCAGAGCGCTCTTTCGCATGGGAAATCGCGCAATAGTTCTACCCTTCGAAACGCGCGTTTCAGTGACCGAACTCCAAAAACACCACATCGATTCGAATTGATTCTCGGGCCTTATACACACCACGCACCACACCCACACACGCATTCCCACGTGGGGGGAGTCGATCGTTTTTCCAGTTGGGTCGGTCGCGATCCGAGACCTTCTGATCGTCCGAAATGCGCGTCGATCGGGAAATCCCTGCAATCGTCTCAAACAGTTCGAAAGTCGAGATCGAGGTTTCGGAGCACCCCGAAAGCCACCATAATAACTTTCTCTCGAGATTGGGCAGCCGCCCAACCGTCGGTTACCCTCAGAAACGCGGGTTTTTTGTGAAATTCCTATACTCGCAACCGCTAGTTTAGAAGCCGAGATCAAGGGCTCGGAGCTCTCCGGAACCCAGCATAGTAACTTTATACTGAGATTGGGCGGCCGATCGTTATTTCCGTTGGCTCGGTCGTGATACGGGACCGTCGGGCCACCAAAACGGGCGTTGATCGTGAAATTCCCATGCTCGGCTTCGCAAATTCGAAAGCCGAGATCTATGTTTCGGAGCTGTTAGGAAACCACCATAGTGAATTTCTACGTTATTTGGGTAGACGCAAGTCCGTCCGGGCGTACGTAGCGTGCGTTGTCCTTAAATTTCCTATACTCGTATTAGCTAGTTCGAAAGCCAAGACGGAGGGTTCAGAGCGCTCTCGAAATCCACGGCGGAAACTTTCTATAGTGCGTGGGAAATCGCCCAATAGTTCTTCCCTTCGAAACGCGCGTTTCAGCGACCGAACTCCAAAAACACCACAGCGATTCGAATTCATTCTCGGGCCTTATACACACCACCCACCACACCCACACACCCACCCCCACGTGGGGGGAGTCGATCGTTTTTCCAGTTCGGTCGGTCGCGATCCGGGACCTTCTGACCGTCCGAAACGCGCGTCGATCGGGAATTCCCTGCAATCGTCTCCAACAGTTCGAAAGCCGAGATCGAGGGTTCGGAGCACCCCGGAAGCCATCATAGTAACTTTCTCTCGAGATTGGGCAGCCGCCCAACCTTCGGTTACGCTCAAAAATGCGGGTTTTTTATGAAATTCCCATACTCGCAACCGCCAGTTCGGAAGCCGAGATCGAGGGCTCGGAGCTTCCCGGAACCCAGCATAGTAACTTTATACCGAGATTGGGCGGCCGATCGTTATTCCCGTTGGCCCGGTCGTGATACGGGACCGTCGGGCCACCAAAACGCGCGTTGATCGTGAAATTCCCATGCTCGGCTTCGCAAATTCGAAAGCCGAGATCTATGTTTCGGAGCTGTTAGGAAACCACCATAGTGAATTTCTACGTTATTTGGGTAGACGCAAGTCCGTCCGGGCGTACGTAGCGTGCGTTGATCTTAAATTTCCTATACTCGTATTAGCTAGTTCGAAAGCCAAGACGGAGGGTTCAGAGCGCTCTTTCGCATGGGAAATCGCGCAATAGTTCTACCCTTCGAAACGCGCGTTTCAGTGACCGAACTCCAAAAACACCTCATCGATTCGAATTCATTCTCGGGCCTTATACACACCACGCACCACACCCACACACGCATTCCCACGTGGGGGGAGTCGATCGTTTTTCCAGTTGGGTCGGTCGCGATCCGAGACCTTCTGATCGTCCGAAATGCGCGTCGATCGGGAAATCCCTGCAATCGTCTCAAACAGTTCGAAAGTCGAGATCGAGGGTTCGGAGCACCCCGAAAGCCACCATAATAACTTTCTCTCGAGATTGGGCAGCCGCCCAACCGTCGGTTACCCTCAGAAACGCGGGTTTTTTGTGAAATTCCTATACTCGCAACCGCTAGTTTGGAAGCCGAGATCGAGGGCTCGGAGCTCTCCGGAACCCAGCATAGTAACTTTATACTGAGATTGGGCGGCCGATCGTTATTTCCGTTGGCCCGGTCGTGATACGGGACCGTCGGGCCACCAAAACGGGCGTTGATCGTGAAATTCCCATGCTCGGCTTCGCAAATTCGAAAGCCGAGATCTATGTTTCGGAGCTGTTAGGAAACCACCATGGTGAATTTCTACGTTATTTGGGTAGACGCAAGTCCGTCCGGGCGTACGTAGCGTGCGTTGTCCTTAAATTTCCTATACTCGTATTAGCTAGTTCGAAAGCCAAGACGGAGGGTTCAGAGCGCTCTCGAAATCCACGGCGGAAACTTTCTATAGTGCGTGGGAAATCGCCCAATAGTTCTTCCCTTCGAAACGCGCGTTTCAGCGACCGAACTCCAAAAACACCACAGCGATTCGAATTCATTCTCGGGCCTTATACACACCACCCACCACACCCACACACCCACCCCCACGTGGGGGGAGTCGATCGTTTTTCCAGTTCGGTCGGTCGCGATCCGGGACCTTCTGACCGTCCGAAACGCGCGTCGATCGGGAATTCCCTGCAATCGTCTCCAACAGTTCGAAAGCCGAGATCGAGGGTTCGGAGCACCCCGGAAGCCATCATAGTAACTTTCTCTCGAGATTGGGCAGCCGCCCAACCTTCGGTTACGCTCAAAAATGCGGGTTTTTTATGAAATTCCCATACTCGCAACCGCCAGTTCGGAAGCCGAGATCGAGGGCTCGGAGCTTCCCGGAACCCAGCATAGTAACTTTATACCGAGATTGGGCGGCCGATCGTTATTCCCGTTGGCCCGGTCGTGATACGGGACCGTCGGGCCACCAAAACGCGCGTTGATCGTGAAATTCCCATGCTCGGCTTCGCAAATTCGAAAGCCGAGATCTATGTTTCGGAGCTGTTAGGAAACCACCATAGTGAATTTCTACGTTATTTGGGTAGACGCAAGTCCGTCCGGGCGTACGTAGCGTGCGTTGATCTTAAATTTCCTATACTCGTATTAGCTAGTTCGAAAGCCAAGACGGAGGGTTCAGAGCGCTCTTTCGCATGGGAAATCGCGCAATAGTTCTACCCTTCGAAACGCGCGTTTCAGTGACCGAACTCCAAAAACACCTCATCGATTCGAATTCATTCTCGGGCCTTATACACACCACGCACCACACCCACACACGCATTCCCACGTGGGGGGAGTCGATCGTTTTTCCAGTTGGGTCGGTCGCGATCCGAGACCTTCTGATCGTCCGAAATGCGCGTCGATCGGGAAATCCCTGCAATCGTCTCAAACAGTTCGAAAGTCGAGATCGAGGGTTCGGAGCACCCCGAAAGCCACCATAATAACTTTCTCTCGAGATTGGGCAGCCGCCCAACCGTCGGTTACCCTCAGAAACGCGGGTTTTTTGTGAAATTCCTATACTCGCAACCGCTAGTTTGGAAGCCGAGATCGAGGGCTCGGAGCTCTCCGGAACCCAGCATAGTAACTTTATACTGAGATTGGGCGGCCGATCGTTATTTCCGTTGGCCCGGTCGTGATACGGGACCGTCGGGCCACCAAAACGGGCGTTGATCGTGAAATTCCCATGCTCGGCTTCGCAAATTCGAAAGCCGAGATCTATGTTTCGGAGCTGTTAGGAAACCACCATGGTGAATTTCTACGTTATTTGGGTAGACGCAAGTCCGTCCGGGCGTACGTAGCGTGCGTTGTCCTTAAATTTCCTATACTCGTATTAGCTAGTTCGAAAGCCAAGACGGAGGGTTCAGAGCGCTCTCGAAATCCACGGCGGAAACTTTCTATAGTGCGTGGGAAATCGCCCAATAGTTCTTCCCTTCGAAACGCGCGTTTCAGCGACCGAACTCCAAAAACACCACAGCGATTCGAATTCATTCTCGGGCCTTATACACACCACCCACCACACCCACACACCCACCCCCACGTGGGGGGAGTCGATCGTTTTTCCAGTTCGGTCGGTCGCGATCCGGGACCTTCTGACCGTCCGAAACGCGCGTCGATCGGGAATTCCCTGCAATCGTCTCCAACAGTTCGAAAGCCGAGATCGAGGGTTCGGAGCACCCCGGAAGCCATCATAGTAACTTTCTCTCGAGATTGGGCAGCCGCCCAACCTTCGGTTACGCTCAAAAATGCGGGTTTTTTGTGAAATTCCCATACTCGCAACCGCCAGTTCGGAAGCCGAGATCGAGGGCTCGGAGCTACCCGGAACCCAGCATAGTAACTTTATACCGAGATTGGGCGGCCGATCGTTATTCCAGTTGGCCCGGTCGTGATACGGGACCGTCGGGCCACCAAAACGCGCGTTGATCGTGAAATTCCCATGCTCGGCTTCGCAAATTCGAAAGCCGAGATCTATGTTTCGGAGCTGTTAGGAAACCACCATAGTGAATTTCTACGTTATTTGGGTAGACGCAAGTCCGTCCGGGCGTACGTAGCGTGCGTTGATCTTAAATTTCCTATACTCGTATTAGCTAGTTCGAAAGCCAAGACGGAGGGTTCAGAGCGCTCTTTCGCATGGGAAATCGCGCAATAGTTCTACCCTTCGAAACGCGCGTTTCAGCGACCGAACTCCAAAAACACCACATCGATTCGAATTCATTCTCGGGCCTTATACACACCACCCACCACACCCACACATGCATTCCCATGTGGGGGGGTCGATCGTTTTTGCAGTTGGGTCGGTCGCGATCCGAGACCTTCTGATCGTCCGAAATGCGCGTCGATCGGGAAATCCCTGCAATCGTCTCCAACAGTTCGAAAGTCGAGATCGAGGGTTCGGAGCACCCCGAAAGCCACCATAATAACTTTCTCTCGAGATTGGGCAGCCGCCCAACCGTCGGTTACCCTCAGAAACGCGGGTTTTTTGTGAAATTCCTATACTCGCAACCGCTAGTTCGGAAGCCGGGATCGAGGGCTCGGAGCTCTCCGGAACCCAGCATAGTAACTTTATACCGAGATTGGGCGGCCGATCGTTATTTTCATTGGCCCGGTCGTGATACGGGACCGTCGGGCCACCAAAACGCGCGTTGATCGTGAAATTCCCATGCTCGGCTTCGCAAATTCGAAAGCCGAGATCTATGTTTCGGAGCTGTTAGGAAACCACCATAGTGAATTTCTATGTTATTTGGGTAGACACAAGACCGTCCGGGCGTACGTAGCGTGCGTTGATCTTAAATTTCCTATACTCATATTAGCTAGTTCGAAAGCCAAGACGAAGGGTTCAGAGCGCTCTCGAAATCCACCGCGGAAACTTTCTACAGTGCGTGGGAAATCGCCCAATAGTTCTTCCCTTCGAAACGCGCGTTTCAGCGACCGAACTCCAAAAACGCCACATCGATTCGAATTCATTCACGGGCTTTATACACACCACCCACCACACCCACACACCCACCCCCACGTGGGGGGAGTCAATCGTTTTTCCAGTTGGGCCGGTCGCGATCCGGGACATTCTGACCGTCCGAAACGCACGTCGATCGGGAAATCCCTGCAATCGTCTCCAACAGTTCGAAAGCCGAGATCGATGGTTCGGAGCACCCCGGAAGCCACCATAGTAACTTTCTCTCGAGATTGGGCAGCCGCCCAACCGTCGGTTACGCTCAAAAATGCGGGTTTTTTGTGAAATTCCTATACTCGCAACCGCCAGTTCGGAAGCCGAAATCGAGGGCTCGGAGCTACCCGGAACCCAGCATAGTAACTTTATACCGAGATTGGGCGGCCGATCGTTATTCCCGTTGGCCCGGTCGTGATACGGGACCGTCGGGCCACCAAAACGCGCGTTGATCGTGAAATTCCCATGCTCGGCTTCGCAAATTCGAAAGCCGAGATCTATGTTTCGGAGCTGTTAGGAAACCACCATAGTGAATTTCTACGTTATTTGGGTAGACGCAAGTCCGTCCGGGTGTACGTAGCGTGCGTTGATCTTAAATTTCCTATACTCGTATTAGCTAGTTCGAAAGCCAAGACGGAGGGTTCAGAGCGCTCTTTCGCATGGGAAATCGCGCAATAGTTCTACCCTTCGAAACGCGCGTTTCAGCGACCGAACTCCAAAAACACCACATCGATTCGAATTCATTCTCGGGCCTTATACACACCACCCACCACACCCACACACGCATTCCCATGTGGGGGGAGTCGATCGTTTTTCCAGTTGGGTCGGTCGCGATCCGAGACCTTCTGATCGTCCGAAATGCGCGTCGATCGGGAAATCCCTGCAATCGTCTCCAACAGTTCGAAAGTCGAGATCGAGGGTTCGGAGTACCCCGAAAGCCACCATAATAACTTTCTCTCGAGATTGGGCAGCCGCCCAACCGTCGGTTACCCTCAGAAACGCGGGTTTTTTGTGAAATTCCTATACTCGCAACCGCTAGTTCGGAAGCCGGGATCGAGGGCTCGGAGCTCTCCGGAACCCAGCATAGTAACTTTATACCGAGATTGGGCGGCCGATCGTTATTTTCATTGGCCCGGTCGTGATACGGGACCGTTGGGCCACCAAAACGCGCGTTGATCGTGAAATTCCCATGCTCGGCTTCGCAAATTCGAAAGCTGAGATCTATGTTTCGGAGCTGTTAGGAAACCACCATAGTATATGTTATTTGGGTAGACACAAGACCGTCCGGGCGTACGTAGCGTGCGTTGATCTTAAATTTCCTATACTCGTATTAGCTAGTTCGAAAGCCAAGATGGAGGGTTCAGAGCGCTCTCGAAATCCACCGCGGAAACTTTCTACAGTGCGTGGGAAATCGCCCAATAGTTCTTCCCTTCGAAACGCGCGTTTCAGCGACCGAACTCCAAAAACGCCACATCGATTCGAATTCATTCACGGGCTTTATACACACCACCCACCACACCCACCCCCACGTGGGGGGAGTCAATCGTTTTTCCAGTTGGGCCGGTCGCGATCCGGGACATTCTGACCGTCCGAAACGCACGTCGATCGGGAAATCCCTGCAATCGTCTCCAACAGTTCGAAAGCCGAGATCGATGGTTCGGAGCACCCCGGAAGCCACCATAGTAACTTTCTCTCGAGATTGGGCAGCCGCCCAACCGTCGGTTACGCTCAAAAATGCGGGTTTTTTGTGAAATTCCTATACTCGCAACCGCCAGTTCGGAAGCCGAAATCGAGGGCTCGGAGCTACCCGGAACCCAGCATAGTAACTTTATACCGAGATTGGGCGGCCGATCGTTATTCCCGTTGGCCCGGTCGTGATACGGGACCGTCGGGCCACCAAAACGCGCGTTGATCGTGAAATTCCCATGCTCGGCTTCGCAAATTCGAAAGCCGAGATCTATGTTTCGGAGCTGTTAGGAAACCACCATAGTGAATTTGTACGTTATTTGGGTAGACGCAAGTCCGTCCGGGCGTACGTAGCGTGCGTTGATCTTAAATTTCCTATACTCGTATTAGCTAGTTCGAAAGCCAAGACGGAGGGTTCAGAGCGCTCTTTCGCATGGGAAATCGCGCAATAGTTCTACCCTTCGAAACGCGCGTTTCTGCGACCGAACTCCAAAAACACCACATCGATTCGAATTCATTCTCGGCCCTTATACACACCACCCACCACACCCACACACGCATTCCCACATGGGGGGAGTCGATCGTTTTTCCAGTTGGGTCGGTCGCGATCCGAGACCTTCTGATCGTCCGAAATGCGCGTCGATCGGGAAATCCCTGCAATCGTCTCCAACAGTCCGAAAGTCGAGATCGAGGGTTCGGAGCACCCCGAAAGCCACCATAATAACTTTCTCTCGAGATTGGGCAGCCGCCCAACCGTCGGTTACCCTCAGAAACGCGGGTTTTTTGTGAAATTCCTATACTCGCAACCGCTAGTTCGGAAGCCGAGATCGAGGGCTCGGAGCTCTCCGGAACCCAGCATAGTAACTTTATACCGAGATTGGGCGGCCGATCGTTATTTTCATTGGCCCGGTCGTGATACGGGACCGTCGGGCCACCAAAACGCGCGTTGATCGTTAAATTCCCATGCTCGGCTTCGCAAATTCGAAAGCTGAGATCTATGTTTCGGAGCTGTTAGGAAACCACCATAGTAAATTTCTATGTTATTTGGGTAGACACAAGACCGTCCGGGCGTACGTAGCGTGCGTTGATCTTAAATTTCCTATACTCGTATTAGCTAGTTCGAAAGCCAAGACGGAGGGTTCAGAGCGCTCTCGAAATCCACCGCGGAAACTTTCTACAGTGCGTGGGAAATCGCCCAATAGTTCTTCCCTTCGAAACGCGCGTTTCAGCGACCGAACTCCAAAAACGCCACATCGATTCGAATTCATTCACGGGCTTTATACACACCACCCACCACACCCACACACCCACCCCCACGTGGGGGGAGTCAATCGTTTTTCCAGTTGGGCCGGTCGCGATCCGGGACATTCTGACCGTCCGAAACGCACGTCGATCGGGAAATCCCTGCAATCGTCTCCAACAGTTCGAAAGCCGAGATTGATGGTTCGGAGCACCCCGGAAGCCACCATAGTAACTTTCTCTCGAGATTGGGCAGCCGCCCAACCGTCGGTTACGCTCAAAAATGCGGGTTTTTTGTGAAATTCCTATACTCGCAACCGCCAGTTCGGAAGCCGAGATAGAGGGCTCGGAGCTACCCGGAACCCAACATAGTAACTTTATACCGAGATTGGGCGGCCGATCGTTATTCCCGTTGGCCCGGTCGTGATACGGGACCGTCGGGCCATCAAAACGCGCGTTGATCGTGAAATTCCCATGCTCGGCTGTGCAAATTCGAAAGCCGAGATCTATGTTTCGGAGCTGTTAGGAAACCACCATAGTGAATTTCTACGTTATTTGGGTAGACGCAAGTCCGTCCGGGCGTACGTAGCATGCGTTGATCTTAAATTTCCTATACTCGTATTAGCTAGTTCGAAAGCCAAGACGGAGGGTTTAGAGCGCTCTCGAAATCCACCGCGGAAACTTTCTACAGTGCGTGGGAAATCGCCCAATAGTTCTTCCCTTCGAAACGCGCGTTTCAGCGACCGAACTCCCAAAACGCCACATCGATTCGAATTCATTCACGGGCTTTATACACACCACCCACCACACCCACACACCCACCCCCACGTAGGGGGAGTCAATCGTTTTTCCAGTTGGGCCGGTCGCGATCCGGGACATTCTGACCGTCCGAAACGCACGTCGATTGGGAAATCCCTGCAATCGTCTCCAACAGTTCGAAAGCCGAGATCGATGGTTCGGAGCACCCCGGAAGCCACCATAGTAACTTTCTCTCGAGATTGGGCAGCCGCCCAACCGTCGGTTACGCTCAAAAATGCGGGTTTTTTGTGAAATTCCTATACTCGCAACCGCCAGTTCGGAAGCCGAGATCGAGGGCTCGGAGCTACCCGGAACCCAGCATAGTAACTTTATACCGAGATTGGGCGGCCGATCGTTATTCCCGTTGGCCCGGTCGTGATACGGGACCGTCGGGCCACCAAAACGCGCGTTGATCGTGAAATTCCCATGCTCGGCTTCGCAAATTCGAAAGCCGAGATCTATGTTTCGGAGCTGTTAGGAAACCACCATAGTGAATTTCTACGTTATTTGGGTAGACGCAAGTCCGTCCGGGCGTACGTAGCGTGCGTTGATCTTAAATTTCCTATACTCGTATTAGCTAGTTCGAAAGCCAAGACGGAGGGTTCAGAGCGCTCTCGAAATCCACCGCGGAAACTTTCTACAGTGCGTGGGAAATCGCCCAATAGTTCTTCCCTTCGAAACGCGCGTTTCAGCGACCGAACTCCAAAAACGCCACATCGATTCGAATTCATTCACGGGCTTTATACACACCACCCACCACACCCACACACCCAGCCCACGTCGGGGGAGTCAATCGTTTTTCCAGTTGGGCCGGTCGCGATCCGGGATATTCTGACCGTCCGAAACGCACGTCGATCGGGAAATCCCTGCAATCGTCTCCAACAGTTCGAAAGCCGAGATCGATGGTTCGGAGCACCCCGGAAGCCACCATAGTAACTTTCTCTCGAGATTGGGCAGCCGCCGAACCGTCGGTTATGCTCAAAAATGCGCGTTTTTTGTGAAATTCCTATACTCGCAACCGCCAGTTCGGAAGCCGAGATCGAGGGCTCGGAGCTACCCGGAACCCAGCATAGTAACTTTATACCGAGATTGGGCGACCGATCGTTATTCCCGTTGGCCCGGTCGTGATACGGGACCGTCGGGCCACCAAAACGCGCGTTGATCGTGAAATTCCCATGCTCGGCTGCGCAAATTCGGAAGTCGAGATCTATGTTTCGGAGCTGTTAGGAAACCACCATAGTGAATTTCTACGTTATTTGGGTAGACGCAAGTCCGTCCGGGCGTACGTAGCATGCGTTGATCTTAAATTTCCAATACTCGTATTAGCTAGTTCGAAAGCCAAGACAGAGGGTTCAGAGCGCTCTCGAAATCCACCACGGAAACTTTCTACAGTGCGTGGGAAATCGCCCAATAGTTCTTCCCTTCGAAACGCGCGTTTCAGCGACCGAACTCCAAAAACGCCACATCGATTCGAATTCATTCACGGGCTTTATACACACCACCCACCACACCCACACACCCACCCCCACGTGGGGGGAGTCAATCGTTTTTCCAGTTGGGCCGGTCGCGATCCGGGACATTCTGACCGTCCGAAACGCACGTCGATCAAGAAATCCCTGCAATCGTCTCCAACAGTTCGAAAGCCGAGATCGATGGTTCGGAGCACCCCGGAAGCCACCATAGTAACTTTCTCTCGAGATTGGGCAGCCGCCCAACCGTCGGTTACGCTAAAAAATGCGGGTTTTTTGTGAAATTCCTATACTCGCAACCGCCAGTTCGGAAGCCGAGATCGAGGGCTCGGAGCTACCCGGAACCCAACATAGTAACTTTATACCGAGATTGGGCGGCCGATCGTTATTCCCGTTGGCCCGGTCGTGATACGGGACCGTCGGGCCACCAAAACGCGCGTTGATCGTGAAATTCCCATGCTCGGCTGCGCAAATTCGAAAGCCGAGATCTATGTTTCGGAGCTGTTAGGAAACCACCATAGTGAATTTCTACGTTATTTGGGTAGACGCAAGTCCGTCCGGGCGTACGTAGCATGCGTTGATCTTAAATTTCCTATACTCGTATTAGCTAGTTCGAAAGCCAAGACGGAGGGTTCAGAGCGCTCTCGAAATCCACCGCGGAAACTTTCTACAGTGCGTGGGAAATCGCCCAATAGTTCTTCCCTTCGAAACGCGCGTTTCAGCGACCGAACTCCAAAAACGCCACATCGATTCGAATTCATTCACGGGCTTTATACACACCACCCACCACACCCACAAACCCACCCCCACGTAGGGGGAGTCAATCGTTTTTCCAGTTGGGCCGGTCGCGATCCGGGACATTCTGACCGTCCGAAACGCACGTCGATTGGGAAATCCCTGCAATCGTCTCCAACAGTTCGAAAGCCGAGATCGATGGTTCGGAGCACCCCGGAAGCCACCATAGTAACTTTCTCTCGAGATTGGGCAGCCGCCCAACCGTCGGTTACGCTCAAAAATGCGGGTTTTTTGTGAAATTCCTATACTCGCAACCGCCAGTTCGGAAGCCGAGATCGAGGGCTCGGAGCTACCCGGAACCCAGCATAGTAACTTTATACCGAGATTGGGCGGCCGATCGTTATTCCCGTTGGCCCGGTCGTGATACGGGACCGTCGGGCCACCAAAACGCGCGTTGATCGTGAAATTCCCATGCTCGGCTTCGCAAATTCGAAAGCCGAGATCTATGTTTCGGAGCTGTTAGGAAACCACCATAGTGAATTTCTACGTTATTTGGGTAGACGCAAGTCCGTCCGGGCGTACGTAGCGTGCGTTGATCTTAAATTTCCTATACTCGTATTAGCTAGTTCGAAAGCCAAGACGGAGGGTTCAGAGCGCTCTCGAAATCCACCGCGGAAACTTTCTACAGTGCGTGGGAAATCGCCCAATAGTTCTTCCCTTCGAAACGCGCGTTTCAGCGACCGAACTCCAAAAACGCCACATCGATTCGAATTCATTCACGGGCTTTATACACACCACCCACCACACCCACACACCCACCCCCACGTCGGGGGAGTCAATCGTTTTTCCAGTTGGGCCGGTCGCGATCCGGGATATTCTGACCGTCCGAAACGCACGTCGATCGGGAAATCCCTGCAATCGTCTCCAACAGTTCGAAAGCCGAGATCGATGGTTCGGAGCACCCCGGAAGCCACCATAGTAACTTTCTCTCGAGATTGGGCAGCCGCCGAACCGTCGGTTATGCTCAAAAATGCGCGTTTTTTGTGAAATTCCTATACTCGCAACCGCCAGTTCGGAAGCCGAGATCGAGGGCTCGGAGCTACCCGGAACCCAGCATAGTAACTTTATACCGAGATTGGGCGACCGATCGTTATTCCCGTTGGCCCGGTCGTGATACGGGACCGTCGGGCCACCAAAACGCGCGTTGATCGTGAAATTCCCATGCTCGGCTGCGCAAATTCGGAAGCCGAGATCTATGTTTCGGAGCTGTTAGGAAACCACCATAGTGAATTTCTACTTTATTTGGGTAGACGCAAGTCCGTCCGGGCGTACGTAGCATGCGTTGATCTTAAATTTCCAATACTCGTATTAGCTAGTTCGAAAGCCAAGACGGAGGGTTCAGAGCGCTCTCGAAATCCACCACGGAAACTTTCTACAGTGCGTGGGAAATCGCCCAATAGTTCTTCCCTTCGAAACGCGCGTTTCAGCGACCGAACTCCAAAAACGCCACATCGATTCGAATTCATTCACGGGCTTTATACACACCACCCACCACACCCACACACCCACCCCCACGTGGGGGGAGTCAATCGTTTTTCCAGTTGGGCCGGTCGCGATCCGGGACATTCTGACCGTCCGAAACGCACGTCGATCAAGAAATCCCTGCAATCGTCTCCAACAGTTCGAAAGCCGAGATCGATGGTTCGGAGCACCCCGGAAGCCACCATAGTAACTTTCTCTCGAGATTGGGCAGCCGCCCAACCGTCGGTTACGCTCAAAAATGCGGGCTTTTTGTGAAATTCCTATACTCGCAACCGCCAGTTCGGAAGCCGAGATCGAGGGCTCGGAGCTACCCGGAACCCAACATAGTAACTTTATACCGAGATTGGGCGGCCGATCGTTATTCCCGTTGGCCCGGTCGTGTTACGGGACCGTCGGGCCACCAAAACGCGCGTTGATCGTGAAATTCCCATGCTCGGCTGCGCAAATTCGAAAGCCGAGATCTATGTTTCGGAGCTGTTAGGAAACCACCATAGTGAATTTCTACGTTATTTGGGTAGACGCAAGTCCGTCCGGGCGTACGTAGCATGCGTTGATCTTAAATTTCCTATACTCGTATTAGCTAGTTCGAAAGCCAAGACGGAGGGTTCAGAGCGCTCTCGAAATCCACCGCGGAAACTTTCTACAGTGCGTGGGAAATCGCCCAATAGTTCTTCCCTTCGAAACGCGCGTTTCAGCGACCGAACTCCAAAAACGCCACATCGATTCGAATTCATTCACGGGCTTTATACACACCACCCACCACACCCACAAACCCACCCCCACGTAGGGGGAGTCAATCGTTTTTCCAGTTGGGCCGGTCGCGATCCGGGACATTCTGACCGTCCGAAACGCACGTCGATCAAGAAATCCCTGCAATCGTCTCCAACAGTTCGAAAGCCGAGATCGATGGTTCGGAGCACCCCGGAAGCCACCATAGTAACTTTCTCTCGAGATTGGGCAGCCGCCCAACCGTCGGTTACGCTCAAAAATGCGGGTTTTTTGTGAAATTCCTATACTCGCAACCGCCAGTTCGGAAGCCGAGATCGAGGGCTCGGAGCTACCCGGAACCCAACATAGTAACTTTATACCGAGATTGGGCGGCCGATCGTTATTCCCGTTGGCCCGGTCGTGATACGGGACCGTCGGGCCACCAAAACGCGCGTTGATCGTGAAATTCCCATGCTCGGCTGCGCAAATTCGAAAGCCGAGATCTATGTTTCGGAGCTGTTAGGAAACCACCATAGTGAATTTCTACGTTATTTGGGTAGACGCAAGTCCGTCCGGGCGTACGTAGCATGCGTTGATCTTAAATTTCCTATACTCGTATTAGCTAGTTCGAAAGCCAAGACGGAGGGTTCAGAGCGCTCTCGAAATCCACCGCGGAAACTTTCTACAGTGCGTGGGAAATCGCCCAATAGTTCTTCCCTTCGAAACGCGCGTTTCAGCGACCGAACTCCAAAAACGCCACATCGATTCGAATTCATTCACGGGCTTTATACACACCACCCACCACACCCACAAACCCACCCCCACGTAGGGGGAGTCAATCGTTTTTCCAGTTGGGCCGGTCGCGATCCGGGACATTCTGACCGTCCGAAACGCACGTCGATTGGGAAATCCCTGCAATCGTCTCCAACAGTTCGAAAGCCGAGATCGATGGTTCGGAGCACCCCGGAAGCCACCATAGTAACTTTCTCTCGAGATTGGGCAGCCGCCCAACCGTCGGTTACGCTCAAAAATGCGGGTTTTTTGTGAAATTCCTATACTCGCAACCGCCAGTTCGGAAGCCGAGATCGAGGGCTCGGAGCTACCCGGAACCCAGCATAGTAACTTTATACCGAGATTGGGCGGCCGATCGTTATTCCCGTTGGCCCGGTCGTGATACGGGACCGTCGGGCCACCAAAACGCGCGTTGATCGTGAAATTCCCATGCTCGGCTTCGCAAATTCGAAAGCCGAGATCTATGTTTCGGAGCTGTTAGGAAACCACCATAGTGAATTTCTACGTTATTTGGGTAGACGCAAGTCCGTCCGGGCGTACGTAGCGTGCGTTGATCTTAAATTTCCTATACTCGTATTAGCTAGTTCGAAAGCCAAGACGGAGGGTTCAGAGCGCTCTCGAAATCCACCGCGGAAACTTTCTACAGTGCGTGGGAAATCGCCCAATAGTTCTTCCCTTCGAAACGCGCGTTTCAGCGACCGAACTCCAAAAACGCCACATCGATTCGAATTCATTCACGGGCTTTATACACACCACCCACCACACCCACACACCCACCCCCACGTCGGGGGAGTCAATCGTTTTTCCAGTTGGGCCGGTCGCGATCCGGGATATTCTGACCGTTCGAAACGCACGTCGATCGGGAAATCCCTGCAATCGTCTCCAACAGTTCGAAAGCCGAGATCGATGGTTCGGAGCACCCCGGAAGCCACCATAGTAACTTTCTCTCGAGATTGGTCAGCCGCCGAACCGTCGGTTATGCTCAAAAATGCGCGTTTTTTGTGAAATTCCTATACTCGCAACCGCCAGTTCGGAAGCCGAGATCGAGGGCTCGGAGCTACCCGGAACCCAGCATAGTAACTTTATACCGAGATTGGGCGACCGATCGTTATTCCCGTTGGCCCGGTCGTGATACGGGACCGTCGGGCCACCAAAACGCGCGTTGATCGTGAAATTCCCATGCTCGGCTGCGCAAATTCGGAAGCCGAGATCTATGTTTCGGAGCTGTTAGGAAACCACCATAGTGAATTTCTACGTTATTTGGGTAGACGCAAGTCCGTCCGGGCGTACGTAGCATGCGTTGATCTTAAATTTCCAATACTCGTATTAGCTAGTTCGAAAGCCAAGACGGAGGGTTCAGAGCGCTCTCGAAATCCACCACGGAAACTTTCTACAGTGCGTGGGAAATCGCCCAATAGTTCTTCCCTTCGAAACGCGCGTTTCAGCGACCGAACTCCAAAAACGCCACATCGATTCGAATTCATTCACGGGCTTTATACACACCACCCACCACACCCACACACCCACCCCCACGTGGGGGGAGTCAATCGTTTTTCCAGTTGGGCCGGTCGCGATCCGGGACATTCTGACCGTCCGAAACGCACGTCGATCAAGAAATCCCTGCAATCGTCTCCAACAGTTCGAAAGCCGAGATCGATGGTTCGGAGCACCCCGGAAGCCACCATAGTAACTTTCTCTCGAGATTGGGCAGCCGCCCAACCGTCGGTTACGCTCAAAAATGCGGGTTTTTTGTGAAATTCCTATACTCGCAACCGCCAGTTCGGAAGCCGAGATCGAGGGCTCGGAGCTACCCGGAACCCAACATAGTAACTTTATACCGAGATTGGGCGGCCGATCGTTATTCCCGTTGGCCCGGTCGTGTTACGGGACCGTCGGGCCACCAAAACGCGCGTTGATCGTGAAATTCCCATGCTCGGCTGCGCAAATTCGAAAGCCGAGATCTATGTTTCGGAGCTGTTAGGAAACCACCATAGTGAATTTCTACGTTATTTGGGTAGACGCAAGTCCGTCCGGGCGTACGTAGCATGCGTTGATCTTAAATTTCCTATACTCGTATTAGCTAGTTCGAAAGCCAAGACGGAGGGTTCAGAGCGCTCTCGAAATCCACCGCGGAAACTTTCTACAGTGCGTGGGAAATCGCCCAATAGTTCTTCCCTTCGAAACGCGCGTTTCAGCGACCGAACTCCAAAAACGCCACATCGATTCGAATTCATTCACGGGCTTTATACACACCACCCACCACACCCACAAACCCACCCCCACGTAGGGGGAGTCAATCGTTTTTCCAGTTGGGCCGGTCGCGATCCGGGACATTCTGACCGTCCGAAACGCACGTCGATTGGGAAATCCCTGCAATCGTCTCCAACAGTTCGAAAGCCGAGATCGATGGTTCGGAGCACCCCGGAAGCCACCATAGTAACTTTCTCTCGAGATTGGGCAGCCGCCCAACCTTCGGTTACGCTTAAAAATGCGGGTTTTTTGTGAAATTCCTATACTCGCATCCGCCAGTTCGGAAGCCGAGATCGAGGGCTCGGAGCTACCCGGAACCCAGCATAGTAACTTTATACCGAGATTGGGCGGCCGATCGTTATTCCCGTTGGCCCGGTCGTGATACGGGACCGTCGGGCCACCAAAACGCGCGTTGATCGTGAAATTCCCATGCTCGGCTTCGCAAATTCGAAAGCCGAGATCTATGTTTCGGAGCTGTTAGGAAACCACCATAGTGAATTTCTACGTTATTTGGGTAGACGCAAGTCCGTCCGGGCGTACGTAGCGTGCGTTGATCTTAAATTTCCTATACTCGTATTAGCTAGTTCGAAAGCCAAGACGGAGGGTTCAGAGCGCTCTCGAAATCCACCGCGGAAACTTTCTACAGTGCGTGGGAAATCACCCAATAGTTCTTCCCTTCGAAACGCGCGTTTCAGCGACCGAACTCCAAAAACGCCACATCGATTCGAATTCATTCACGGGCTTTATACACACCACCCACCACACCCACACACCCACCCCCACGTCGGGGGAGTCAATCGTTTTTCCAGTTGGGCCGGTCGCGATCCGGGACATTCTGACCGTCCGAAACGCACGTCGATCGGGAAATCCCTGCAATCGTCTCCAACAGTTCGAAAGCCGAGATCGATGGTTCGGAGCACCCCGGAAGCCACCATAGTAACTTTCTCTCGAGATTGGGCAGCCGCCCAACCGTCGGTTATGCTCAAAAATGCGCGTTTTTTGTGAAATTCCTATACTCGCAACCACCAGTTCGGAAGCCGAGATCGAGGGCTCGGAGCTACCCGGAACCCAGCATAGTAACTTTATACCGAGATTGGGCGACCGATCGTTATTCCCGTTGGCCCGGTCGTGATACGGGACCGTCGGGCCACCAAAACGCGCGTTGATCGTGAAATTCCCATGCTCGGCTGCGCAAATTCGAAAGCCGAGATCTATGTTTCGGAGCTGTTAGGAAACCACCATAGTGAATTTCTACGTTATTTGGGTAGACGCAAGTCCGTCCGGGCGTACGTAGCATGCGTTGATCTTAAATTTCCTATACTCGTATTAGCTAGTTCGAAAGCCAAGACGGAGGGTTCAGAGCGCTCTCGAAATCCACCACGGAAACTTTCTACAGTGCGTGGGAAATCGCCCAATAGTTCTTCCCTTCGAAACGCGCGTTTCAGCGACCGAACTCCAAAAACGCCACATCGATTCGAATTCATTCACGGGCTTTATACACACCACCCACCACACCCACACACCCACCCCCACGTGGGGGGAGTCAATCGTTTTTCCAGTTGGGCCGGTCGCGATCCGGGACATTCTGACCGTCCGAAACGCACGTCGATCGGGAAATCCCTGCAATCGTCTCCAACAGTTCGAAAGCCGAGATCGATGGTTCGGAGCACCCCGGAAGCCACCATAGTAACTTTCTCTCGAGATTGGGCAGCCGCCCAACCGTCGGTTACGCTCAAAAATGCGGGTTTTTTGTGAAATTCCTATACTCGCAACCGCCAGTTCGGAAGCCGAGATCGAGGGCTCGGAGCTACCCGGAACCCAACATAGTAACTTTATACCGAGATTGGGCGGCCGATCGTTATTCCCGTTGGCCCGGTCGTGATACGGGACCGTCGGGCCACCAAAACGCGCGTTGATCGTGAAATTCGCATGCTCGGCTGCGCAAATTCGAAAGCCGAGATCTATGTTTCTGAGCTGTTAGGAAACCACCATAGTGAATTTCTACGTTATTTGGGTAGACGCAAGTCCGTCCGGGCGTACGTAGCATGCGTTGATCTTAAATTTCCTATACTCGTATTAGCTAGTTCGAAAGCCAAGACGGAGGGTTCAGAGCGCTCTCGAAATCCACCGCGGAAACTTTCTACAGTGCGTGGGAAATCGCCCAATAGTTCTTCCCTTCGAAACGCGCGTTTCAGCGACCGAACTCCAAAAACGCCACATCGATTCGAATTCATTCACGGGCTTTATACACACCACCCACCACACCCACACACCCACCCCCACGTAGGGGGAGTCAATCGTTTTTCCAGTTGGGCCGGTCACGATCCGGGACATTCTGACCGTCCGAAACGCACGTCGATTGGGAAATCCCTGCAATCGTCTCCAACAGTTCGAAAGCCGAGATCGATGGTTCGGAGCACCCCGGAAGCCACCATAGTAACTTTCTCTCGAGATTGGGCAGCCGCCCAACCGTCGGTTACGCTCAAAAATGCGGGTTTTTTGTGAAATTCCTATACTCGCAAACGCCAGTTCGGAAGCCGAGATCGAGGGCTCGGAGCTACCCGGAACCCAGCATAGTAACTTTATACCGAGATTGGGCGGTCGATCGTTATTCCCGTTGGCCCGGTCGTGATACGGGACCGTCGGGCCACCAAAACGCGCGTTGATCGTGAAATTCCCATGCTCGGCTTCGCAAATTCGAAAGCCGAGATCTATGTTTCGGAGCTGTTAGGAAACCACCATAGTGAATTTCTACGTTATTTGGGTAGACGCAAGTCCGTCCGGGCGTACGTAGCGTGCGTTGATCTTAAATTTCCTATACTCGTATTAGCTAGTTCGAAAGCCAAGACGGAGGGTTCAGAGCGCTCTCGAAATCCACCGCCGAAACTTTCTACAGTGCGTGGGAAATCGCCCAATAGTTCTTCCCTTCGAAACGCGCGTTTCAGCGACCGAACTCCAAAAACGCCACATCGATTCGAATTCATTCACGGGCTTTATACACACCACCCACCACACCCACACACCCACCCCCACGTGGGGGGAGTCAATCGTTTTTCCAGTTGGGCCGGTCGCGATCCGGGACATTCTGACCGTCCGAAACGCACGTCGATTGGGAAATCCCTGCAATCGTCTCCAACAGTTCGAAAGCCGAGATCGATGGTTCGGAGCACCCCGGAAGCCACCATAGTAACTTTCTCTCGAGATTGGGCAGCCGCCCAACCGTCGGTTACGCTCAAAAATGCGGGTTTTTTGTGAAATTCCTATACTCGCAACCGCCAGTTCGGAAGCCGAGATCGAGGGCTCGGAGCTACCCGGAACCCAACATAGTAACTTTATACCGAGATTGGGCGGCCGATCGTTATTCCCGTTGGCCCGGTCGTGATACGGGACCGTCGGGCCACCAAAACGCGCGTTGATCGTGAAATTCGCATGCTCGGCTGCGCAAATTCGAAAGCCGAGATCTATGTTTCTGAGCTGTTAGGAAACCACCATAGTGAATTTCTACGTTATTTGGGTAGACGCAAGTCCGTCCGGGCGTACGTAGCATGCGTTGATCTTAAATTTCCTATACTCGTATTAGCTAGTTCGAAAGCCAAGACGGAGGGTTCAGAGCGCTCTCGAAATCCACCGCGGAAACTTTCTACAGTGCGTGGGAAATCGCCCAATAGTTCTTCCCTTCGAAACGCGCGTTTCAGCGACCGAACTCCAAAAACGCCACATCGATTCGAATTCATTCACGGGCTTTATACACACCACCCACCACACCCACACACCCACCCCCACGTAGGGGGAGTCAATCGTTTTTCCAGTTGGGCCGGTCACGATCCGGGACATTCTGACCGTCCGAAACGCACGTCGATTGGGAAATCCCTGCAATCGTCTCCAACAGTTCGAAAGCCGAGATCGATGGTTCGGAGCACCCCGGAAGCCACCATAGTAACTTTCTCTCGAGATTGGGCAGCCGCCCAACCGTCGGTTACGCTCAAAAATGCGGGTTTTTTGTGAAATTCCTATACTCGCAAACGCCAGTTCGGAAGCCGAGATCGAGGGCTCGGAGCTACCCGGAACCCAGCATAGTAACTTTATACCGAGATTGGGCGGTCGATCGTTATTCCCGTTGGCCCGGTCGTGATACGGGACCGTCGGGCCACTAAAACGCGCGTTGATCGTGAAATTCCCATGCTCGGCTTCGCAAATTCGAAAGCCGAGATCTATGTTTCGGAGCTGTTAGGAAACCACCATAGTGAATTTCTACGTTATTTGGGTAGACGCAAGTCCGTCCGGGCGTACGTAGCGTGCGTTGATCTTAAATTTCCTATACTCGTATTAGCTAGTTCGAAAGCCAAGACGGAGGGTTCAGAGCGCTCTCGAAATCCACCGCCGAAACTTTCTACAGTGCGTGGGAAATCGCCCAATAGTTCTTCCCTTCGAAACGCGCGTTTCAGCGACCGAACTCCAAAAACGCCACATCGATTCGAATTCATTCACGGGCTTTATACACACCACCCACCACACCCACACACCCACCCCCACGTGGGGGGAGTCAATCGTTTTTCCAGTTGGGCCGGTCGCGATCCGGGACATTCTGACCGTCCGAAACGCACGTCGATTGGGAAATCCCTGCAATCGTCTCCAACAGTTCGAAAGCCGAGATCGATGGTTCGGAGCACCCCGGAAGCCACCATAGTAACTTTCTCTCGAGATTGGGCAGCCGCCCAACCTTCGGTTACGCTCAAAAATGCGGGTTTTTTGTGAAATTCCTATACTCGCAACCGCCAGTTCGGAAGCCGAGATCGAGGGCTCGGAGCTACCCGGAACCCAGCATAGTAACTTTATACCGAGATTGGGCGACCGATCATTATTCCCGTTGGCCCGGTCGTGATACGGGACCGTCGGGCCACCAAAACGCGCGTTGATCGTGAAATTCCCATGCTCGGCTTCGCAAATTCGAAAGCCGAGATCTATGTTTCGGAGCTGTTAGGAAACCACCATAGTGAATTTCTACGTTATTTGGGTAGACGCAAGTCCGTCCGGGCGTACGAAGCGTGCGTTGATCTTAAATTTCCTATACTCGTATTAGCTAGTTCGAAAGCCAAGACGGAGGGTTCAGAGCGCTCTCGAAATCCACCGCGGAAACTTTCTACAGTGCGTGGGAAATCGCCCAATAGTTCTTCCCTTCGAAACGCGCGTTTCAGCGACCGAACTCCAAAAACGCCACATCGATTCGAATTCATTCACGGGCTTTATACACACCACCCACCACACCCACACACCCACCCCCACGTAGGGGGAGTCAATCGTTTTTCCAGTTGGGCCGGTCACGATCCGGGACATTCTGACCGTCCGAAACGCACGTCGATTGGGAAATCCCTGCAATCGTCTCCAACAGTTCGAAAGCCGAGATCGATGGTTCGGAGCACCCCGGAAGCCACCATAGTAACTTTCTCTCGAGATTGGGCAGCCGCCCAACCGTCGGTTACGCTCAAAAATGCGGGTTTTTTGTGAAATTCCTATACTCGCAAACGCCAGTTCGGAAGCCGAGATCGAGGGCTCGGAGCTACCCGGAACCCAGCATAGTAACTTTATACTGAGATTGGGCGGTCGATCGTTATTCCCGTTGGCCCGGTCGTGATACGGGACCGTCGGGCCACCAAAACGCGCGTTGATCGTGAAATTCCCATGCTCGGCTTCGCAAATTCGAAAGCCGAGATCTATGTTTCGGAGCTGTTAGGAAACCACCATAGTGAATTTCTACGTTATTTGGGTAGACGCAAGTCCGTCCGGGCGTACGTAGCGTGCGTTGATCTTAAATTTCCTATACTCGTATTAGCTAGTTCGAAAGCCAAGACGGAGGGTTCAGAGCGCTCTCGAAATCCACCGCCGAAACTTTCTACAGTGCGTGGGAAATCGCCCAATAGTTCTTCCCTTCGAAACGCGCGTTTCAGCGACCGAACTCCAAAAACGCCACATCGATTCGAATTCATTCACGGGCTTTATACACACCACCCACCACACCCACACACCCACCCCCACGTGGGGGGAGTCAATCGTTTTTCCAGTTGGGCCGGTCGCGATCCGGGACATTCTGACCGTCCGAAACGCACGTCGATTGGGAAATCCCTGCAATCGTCTCCAACAGTTCGAAAGCCGAGATCGATGGTTCGGAGCACCCCGGAAGCCACCATAGTAACTTTCTCTCGAGATTGGGCAGCCGCCCAACCGTCGGTTACGCTCAAAAATGCGGGTTTTTTGTGAAATTCCTATACTCGCAACCGCCAGTTCGGAAGCCGAGATCGAGGGCTCGGAGCTACCCGGAACCCAACATAGTAACTTTATACCGAGATTGGGCGGCCGATCGTTATTCCCGTTGGCCCGGTCGTGATACGGGACCGTCGGGCCACCAAAACGCGCGTTGATCGTGAAATTCGCATGCTCGGCTGCGCAAATTCGAAAGCCGAGATCTATGTTTCTGAGCTGTTAGGAAACCACCATAGTGAATTTCTACGTTATTTGGGTAGACGCAAGTCCGTCCGGGCGTACGTAGCATGCGTTGATCTTAAATTTCCTATACTCGTATTAGCTAGTTCGAAAGCCAAGACGGAGGGTTCAGAGCGCTCTCGAAATCCACCGCGGAAACTTTCTACAGTGCGTGGGAAATCGCCCAATAGTTCTTCCCTTCGAAACGCGCGTTTCAGCGACCGAACTCCAAAAACGCCACATCGATTCGAATTCATTCACGGGCTTTATACACACCACCCACCACACCCACACACCCACCCCCACGTAGGGGGAGTCAATCGTTTTTCCAGTTGGGCCGGTCACGATCCGGGACATTCTGACCGTCCGAAACGCACGTCGATTGGGAAATCCCTGCAATCGTCTCCAACAGTTCGAAAGCCGAGATCGATGGTTCGGAGCACCCCGGAAGCCACCATAGTAACTTTCTCTCGAGATTGGGCAGCCGCCCAACCGTCGGTTACGCTCAAAAATGCGGGTTTTTTGTGAAATTCCTATACTCGCAAACGCCAGTTCGGAAGCCGAGATCGAGGGCTCGGAGCTACCCGGAACCCAGCATAGTAACTTTATACCGAGATTGGGCGGTCGATCGTTATTCCCGTTGGCCCGGTCGTGATACGGGACCGTCGGGCCACCAAAACGCGCGTTGATCGTGAAATTCCCATGCTCGGCTTCGCAAATTCGAAAGCCGAGATCTATGTTTCGGAGCTGTTAGGAAACCACCATAGTGAATTTCTACGTTATTTGGGTAGACGCAAGTCCGTCCGGGCGTACGTAGCGTGCGTTGATCTTAAATTTCCTATACTCGTATTAGCTAGTTCGAAAGCCAAGACGGAGGGTTCAGAGCGCTCTCGAAATCCACCGCCGAAACTTTCTACAGTGCGTGGGAAATCGCCCAATAGTTCTTCCCTTCGAAACGCGCGTTTCAGCGACCGAACTCCAAAAACGCCACATCGATTCGAATTCATTCACGGGCTTTATACACACCACCCACCACACCCACACACCCACCCCCACGTGGGGGGAGTCAATCGTTTTTCCAGTTGGGCCGGTCGCGATCCGGGACATTCTGACCGTCCGAAACGCACGTCGATTGGGAAATCCCTGCAATCGTCTCCAACAGTTCGAAAGCCGAGATCGATGGTTCGGAGCACCCCGGAAGCCACCATAGTAACTTTCTCTCGAGATTGGGCAGCCGCCCAACCTTCGGTTACGCTCAAAAATGCGGGTTTTTTGTGAAATTCCTATACTCGCAACCGCCAGTTCGGAAGCCGAGATCGAGGGCTCGGAGCTACCCGGAACCCAGCATAGTAACTTTATACCGAGATTGGGCGACCGATCATTATTCCCGTTGGCCCGGTCGTGATACGGGACCGTCGGGCCACCAAAACGCGCGTTGATCGTGAAATTCCCATGCTCGGCTTCGCAAATTCGAAAGCCGAGATCTATGTTTCGGAGCTGTTAGGAAACCACCATAGTGAATTTCTACGTTATTTGGGTAGACGCAAGTCCGTCCGGGCGTACGAAGCGTGCGTTGATCTTAAATTTCCTATACTCGTATTAGCTAGTTCGAAAGCCAAGACGGAGGGTTCAGAGCGCTCTCGAAATCCACCGCGGAAACTTTCTACAGTGCGTGGGAAATCGCCCAATAGTTCTTCCCTTCGAAACGCGCGTTTCAGCGACCGAACTCCAAAAACGCCACATCGATTCGAATTCATTCACGGGCTTTATACACACCACCCACCACACCCACACACCCACCCCCACGTAGGGGGAGTCAATCGTTTTTCCAGTTGGGCCGGTCGCGATCCGGGACATTCTGACCGTCCGAAACGCACGTCGATCGGGAAATCCCTGCAATCATCTCCAACAGTTCGAAAGCCGAGATCGATGGTTCGGAGCACCCCGGAAGCCACCATAGTAACTTTCTCTCGAGATTGGGCAGCCGCCCAACCGTCGGTTACGCTCAAAAATGCGGGTTTTTTGTGAAATTCCTATACTCGCAACCGCCAGTTCGGAAGCCGAGATCGAGGGCTCGGAGCTACCCGGAACCCAGCATAGTAACTTTATACCGAGATTGGGCGGCCGATCGTTATTCCCGTTGGCCCGGTCGTGATACGGGACCGTCGGGCCACCAAAACGCGCGTTGATCGTGAAATTCCCATGCTCGGCTTCGCAAATTCGAAAGCCGAGATCTATGTTTCGGAGCTGTTAGGAAACCACCATAGTGAATTTCTACGTTATTTGGGTAGACGCAAGTCCGTCCGGGCGTACGTAGCGTGCGTTGATCTTAAATTTCCTATACTCGTATTAGCTAGTTCGAAAGCCAAGACGGAGGGTTCAGAGCGCTCTCGAAATCCACCGCGGAAACTTTCTACAGTGCGTGGGAAATCGCCCAATAGTTCTTCCCTTCGAAACGCGCGTTTCAGCGACCGAACTCCAAAAACGCCACATCGATTCGAATTCATTCACGGGCTTTATACACACCACCCACCAAACCCACACACCCACCCCCACGTGGGGGGAGTCAATCGTTTTTCCAGTTGGGCCGGTCGCGATCCGGGACATTCTGACCGTCCGAAACGCACGTCGATCGGGAAATCCCTGCAATCGTCTCCAACAGTTCGAAAGCCGAGATCGATGGTTCGGAGCACCCCGGAAGCCACCATAGTAACTTTCTCTCGAGATTGGGCAGCCGCCCAACCGTCGGTTACGCTCAAAAATGCGGGTTTTTTGTGAAATTCCTGTACTCGCAACCGCCAGTTCGGAAGCCGAGATCGAGGGCTCGGAGCTACCCGGAACCCAGCATAGTAACTTTATACCGAGATTGGGCGGCCGATCGTTATTCCCGTTGGCCCGGTCGTGATACGGGACCGTCGGGCCACCAAAACGCGCGTTGATCGTGAAATTCCCATGCTCGGCTGCACAAATTCGAAAGCCGAGATCTATGTTTCGGAGCTGTTAGGAAACCACCATAGTGAATTTCTACGTTATTTGGGTAGACGCAAGTCCGTCCGGGCGTACGTAGCATGCGTTGATCTTAAATTTCCTATACTCGTATTAGCTAGTTCGAAAGCCAAGACGGAGGGTTCAGAGCGCTCTCGAAATCCACCGCGGAAACTTTCTACAGTGCGTGGGAAATCGCCCAATAGTTCTTCCCTTCGAAACGCGCGTTTCAGCGACCGAACTCCAAAAACGCCACATCGATTCGAATTCATTCACGGGCTTTATACACACCACCCACCACACCCACACACCCACCCCCACGTAGGGGGAGTCAATCGTTTTTCCAGTTGGGCCGGTCGCGATCCGGGACATTCTGACCGTCCGAAACGCACGTCGATTGGGAAATCCCTGCAATCGTCTCCAACAGTTCGAAAGCCGAGATCGATGGTTCGGAGCACCCCGGAAGCCACCATAGTAACTTTCTCTCGAGATTGGGCAGCCGCCCAACCGTCGGTTACGCTCAAAAATGCGGGTTTTTTGTGAAATTCCTATACTCGCATCCGCCAGTTCGGAAGCCGAGATCGAGGGCTCGGAGCTACCCGGAACCCAGCATAGTAACTTTATACCGAGATTGGGCGGCCGATCGTTATTCCCGTTGGCCCGGTCGTGATACGGGACCGTCGGGCCACCAAAACGCGCGTTGATCGTGAAATTCCCATGCTCGGCTTCGCAAATTCGAAAGCCGAGATCTATGTTTCGGAGCTGTTAGGAAACCACCATAGTGAATTTCTACGTTATTTGGGTAGACGCAAGTCCGTCCGGGCGTACGTAGCGTGCGTTGATCTTAAATTTCCTATACTCGTATTAGCTAGTTCGAAAGCCAAGACGGAGGGTTCAGAGCGCTCTCGAAATCCACCGCGGAAACTTTCTACAGTGCGTGGGAAATCGCCCAGTAGTTCTTCCCTTCGAAACGCGCGTTTCAGCGACCGAACTCCAAAAACGCCACATCGATTCGAATTCATTCACGGGCTTTATACACACCACCCACCACACCCACACACCCACCCCCACGTGGGGGGAGTCAATCGTTTTTCCAGTTGGGCCGGTCGCGATCCGGGACATTCTGACCGCCCGAAACGCACATCGATTGGGAAATCCCTGCAATCGTCTCCAACAGTTCGAAAGCCGAGATCGATGGTTCGGAGCACCCCGGAAGCCACCATAGTAACTTTCTCTCGAGATTGGGCAGCCGCCCAACCGTCGGTTACGCTCAAAAATGCGGGTTTTTTGTGAAATTCCTATACTCGCAACCGCCAGTTCGGAAGCCGAGATCGAGGGCTCGGAGCTACCCGGAACCCAGCATAGTAACTTTATACCGAGATTGGGCGGTCGATCGTTATTCCCGTTGGCCCGGTCGTGATACGGGACCGTCGGGCCACCAAAACGCGCGTTGATCGTGAAATTCCCATGCTCGGCTTCGCAAATTCGAAAGCCGAGATCTATGTTTCGGAGCTGTTAGGAAACCACCATAGTGAATTTCTACGTTATTTGGGTAGACGCAAGTCCGTCCGGGCGTACGTAGCGTGCGTTGATCTTAAATTTCCTATACTCGTATTAGCTAGTTCGAAAGCCAAGACGGAGGGTTCAGAGCGCTCTCGAAATCCACCGCGGAAACTTTCTACAGTGCGTGGGAAATCGCCCAATAGTTCTTCCCTTCGAAACGCGCGTTTCAGCGACCGAACTCCAAAAACGCCACATCGATTCGAATTCATTCACGGGCTTTATACACACCACCCACCACACCCACACACCCACCCCCACGTAGGGGGAGTCAATCGTTTTTCCAGTTGGGCCGGTCGCGATCCGGGACATTCTGACCGTCCGAAACGCACGTCGATAGGGAAATCCCTGCAATCGTCTCCAACAGTTCGAAAGCCGAGATCGATGGTTCGGAGCACCCCGGAAGCCACCATAGTAACTTTCTCTCGAGATTGGGCAGCCGCCGAACCGTCGGTTATGCTCAAAAATGCGCGTTTTTTGTGAAATTCCTATACTCGCAACCGCCAGTTCGGAAGCCGAGATCGAGGGCTCGGAGCTACCCGGAACCCAGCATAGTAACTTTATACCGAGATTGGGCGACCGATCGTTATTCCCGTTGGCCCGGTCGTGATACGGGACCGTCGGGCCATCAAAACGCGCGTTGATCGTGAAATTCCCATGCTCGGCTGTGCAAATTCGAAAGCCGAGATCTATGTTTCGGAGCTGTTAGGAAACCACCATAGTGAATTTCTACGTTATTTGGGTAGACGCAAGTCCGTCCGGGCGTACGTAGCATGCGTTGATCTTAAATTTCCTATACTCGTATTAGCTAGTTCGAAAGCCAAGACGGAGGGTTCAGAGCGCTCTCGAAATCCACCGCGGAAACTTTCTACAGTGCGTGGGAAATCGCCCAATAGTTCTTCCCTTCGAAACGCGCGTTTCAGCGACCGAACTCCCAAAACGCCACATCGATTCGAATTCATTCACGGGCTTTATACACACCACCCACCACACCCACACACCCACCCCCACGTAGGGGGAGTCAATCGTTTTTCCAGTTGGGCCGGTCGCGATCCGGGACATTCTGACCGTCCGAAACGCACGTCGATTGGGAAATCCCTGCAATCGTCTCCAACAGTTCGAAAGCCGAGATCGATGGTTCGGAGCACCCCGGAAGCCACCATAGTAACTTTCTCTCGAGATTGGGCAGCCGCCCAACCGTCGGTTACGCTCAAAAATGCGGGTTTTTTGTGAAATTCCTATACTCGCAACCGCCAGTTCGGAAGCCGAGATCGAGGGCTCGGAGCTACCCGGAACCCAGCATAGTAACTTTATACCGAGATTGGGCGGCCGATCGTTATTCCCGTTGGCCCGGTCGTGATACGGGACCGTCGGGCCACCAAAACGCGCGTTGATCGTGAAATTCCCATGCTCGGCTTCGCAAATTCGAAAGCCGAGATCTATGTTTCGGAGCTGTTAGGAAACCACCATAGTGAATTTCTACGTTATTTGGGTAGACGCAAGTCCGTCCGGGCGTACGTAGCGTGCGTTGATCTTAAATTTCCTATACTCGTATTAGCTAGTTCGAAAGCCAAGACGGAGGGTTCAGAGCGCTCTCGAAATCCACCGCGGAAACTTTCTACAGTGCGTGGGAAATCGCCCAATAGTTCTTCCCTACGAAACGCGCGTTTCAGCGACCGAACTCCAAAAACGCCACATCGATTCGAATTCATTCACGGGCTTTATACACACCACCCACCACACCCACACACCCACCCCCACGTCGGGGGAGTCAATCGTTTTTCCAGTTGGGCCGGTCGCGATCCGGGATATTCTGACCGTCCGAAACGCACGTCGATCGGGAAATCCCTGCAATCGTCTCCAACAGTTCGAAAGCCGAGATCGATGGTTCGGAGCACCCCGGAAGCCACCATAGTAACTTTCTCTCGAGATTGGGCAGCCGCCGAACCGTCGGTTATGCTCAAAAATGCGCGTTTTTTGTGAAATTCCTATACTCGCAACCGCCAGTTCGGAAGCCGAGATCGAGGGCTCGGAGCTACCCGGAACCCAGCATAGTAACTTTATACCGAGATTGGGCGACCGATCGTTATTCCCGTTGGCCCGGTCGTGATACGGGACCGTCGGGCCACCAAAACGCGCGTTGATCGTGAAATTCCCATGCTCGGCTGCGCAAATTCGGAAGCCGAGATCTATGTTTCGGAGCTGTTAGGAAACCACCATAGTGAATTTCAACGTTATTTGGGTAGACGCAAGTCCGTCCGGGCGTACGTAGCATGCGTTGATCTTAAATTTCCAATACTCGTATTAGCTAGTTCGAAAGCCAAGACGGAGGGTTCAGAGCGCTCTCGAAATCCACCACGGAAACTTTCTACAGTGCGTGGGAAATCGCCCAATAGTTCTTCCCTTCGAAACGCGCGTTTCAGCGACCGAACTCCAAAAACGCCACATCGATTCGAATTCATTCACGGGCTTTATACACACCACCCACCACACCCACACACCCACCCCCACGTGGGGGGAGTCAATCGTTTTTCCAGTTGGGCCGGTCGCGATCCGGGACATTCTGACCGTCCGAAACGCACGTCGATCAAGAAATCCCTGCAATCGTCTCCAACAGTTCGAAAGCCGAGATCGATGGTTCGGAGCACCCCGGAAGCCACCATAGTAACTTTCTCTCGAGATTGGGCAGCCGCCCAACCGTCGGTTACGCTCAAAAATGCGGGTTTTTTGTGAAATTCCTATACTCGCAACCGCCAGTTCGGAAGCCGAGATCGAGGGCTCGGAGCTACCCGGAACCCAACATAGTAACTTTATACCGAGATTGGGCGGCCGATCGTTATTCCCGTTGGCCCGGTCGTGATACGGGACCGTCGGGCCACCAAAACGCGCGTTGATCGTGAAATTCCCATGCTCGGCTGCGCAAATTCGAAAGCCGAGATCTATGTTTCGGAGCTGTTAGGAAACCACCATAGTGAATTTCTACGTTATTTGGGTAGACGCAAGTCCGTCCGGGCGTACGTAGCATGCGTTGATCTTAAATTTCCTATACTCGTATTAGCTAGTTCGAAAGCCAAGACGGAGGGTTCAGAGCGCTCTCGAAATCCACCGCGGAAACTTTCTACAGTGCGTGGGAAATCGCCCAATAGTTCTTCCCTTCGAAACGCGCGTTTCAGCGACCGAACTCCAAAAACGCCACATCGATTCGAATTCATTCACGGGCTTTATACACACCACCCACCACACCCACAAACCCACCCCCACGTAGGGGGAGTCAATCGTTTTTCCAGTTGGGCCGGTCGCGATCCGGGACATTCTGACCGTCCGAAACGCACGTCGATTGGGAAATCCCTGCAATCGTCTCCAACAGTTCGAAAGCCGAGATCGATGGTTCGGAGCACCCCGGAAGCCACCATAGTAACTTTCTCTCGAGATTGGGCAGCCGCCCAACCGTCGGTTACGCTCAAAAATGCGGGTTTTTTGTGAAATTCCTATACTCGCAACCGCCAGTTCGGAAGCCGAGATCGAGGGCTCGGAGCTACCCGGAACCCAGCATAGTAACTTTATACCGAGATTGGGCGGCCGATCGTTATTCCCGTTGGCCCGGTCGTGATACGGGACCGTCGGGCCACCAAAACGCGCGTTGATCGTGAAATTCCCATGCTCGGCTTCGCAAATTCGAAAGCCGAGATCTATGTTTCGGAGCTGTTAGGAAACCACCATAGTGAATTTCTACGTTATTTGGGTAGACGCAAGTCCGTCCGGGCGTACGTAGCGTGCGTTGATCTTAAATTTCCTATACTCGTATTAGCTAGTTCGAAAGCCAAGACGGAGGGTTCAGAGCGCTCTCGAAATCCACCGCGGAAACTTTCTACAGTGCGTGGGAAATCGCCCAATAGTTCTTCCCTTCGAAACGCGCGTTTCAGCGACCGAACTCCAAAAACGCCACATCGATTCGAATTCATTCACGGGCTTTATACACACCACCCACCACACCCACACACCCACCCCCATGTCGGGGGAGTCAATCGTTTTTCCAGTTGGGCCGGTCGCGATCCGGGATATTCTGACCGTCCGAAACGCACGTCGATCGGGAAATCCCTGCAATCGTCTCCAACAGTTCGAAAGCCGAGATCGATGGTTCGGAGCACCCCGGAAGCCACCATAGTAACTTTCTCTCGAGATTGGGCAGCCGCCGAACCGTCGGTTATGCTCAAAAATGCGCGTTTTTTGTGAAATTCCTATACTCGCAACCGCCAGTTCGGAAGCCGAGATCGAGGGCTCGGAGCTACCCGGAACCCAGCATAGTAACTTTATACCGAGATTGGGCGACCGATCGTTATTCCCGTTGGCCCGGTCGTGATACGGGACCGTCGGGCCACCAAAACGCGCGTTGATCGTGAAATTCCCATGCTCGGCTGCGCAAATTCGGAAGCCGAGATCTATGTTTCGGAGCTGTTAGGAAACCACCATAGTGAATTTCTACGTTATTTGGGTAGACGCAAGTCCGTCCGGGCGTACGTAACATGCGTTGATCTTAAATTTCCAATACTCGTATTAGCTAGTTCGAAAGCCAAGACGGAGGATTCAGAGCGCTCTCGAAATCCACCACGGAAACTTTCTACAGTGCGTGGGAAATCGCCCAATAGTTCTTCCCTTCGAAACGCGCGTTTCAGCGACCGAACTCCAAAAACGCCACATCGATTCGAATTCATTCACGGGCTTTATACACACCACCCACCACACCCACACACCCACCCGCACGTGGGGGGAGTCAATCGTTTTTCCAGTTGGGCCGGTCGCGATCCGGGACATTCTGACCGTCCGAAACGCACGTCGATCAAGAAATCCCTGCAATCGTCTCCAACAGTTCGAAAGCCGAGATCGATGGTTCGGAGCACCCCGGAAGCCACCATAGTAACTTTCTCTCGAGATTGGGCAGCCGCCCAACCGTCGGTTACGCTCAAAAATGCGGGTTTTTTGTGAAATTCCTATACTCGCAACCGCCAGTTCGGAAGCCGAGATCGAGGGCTCGGAGCTACCCGGAACCCAACATAGTAACTTTATACCGAGATTGGGCGGCCGATCGTTATTCCCGTTGGCCCGGTCGTGTTACGGGACCGTCGGGCCACCAAAACGCGCGTTGATCGTGAAATTCCCATGCTCGGCTGCGCAAATTCGAAAGCCGAGATCTATGTTTCGGAGCTGTTAGGAAACCACCATAGTGAATTTCTACGTTATTTGGGTAGACGCAAGTCCGTCCGGGCGTACGTAGCATGCGTTGATCTTAAATTTCCTATACTCGTATTAGCTAGTTCGAAAGCCAAGACGGAGGGTTCAGAGCGCTCTCGAAATCCACCGCGGAAACTTTCTACAGTGCGTGGGAAATCGCCCAATAGTTCTTCCCTTCGAAACGCGCGTTTCAGCGACCGAACTCCAAAAACGCCACATCGATTCGAATTCATTCACGGGCTTTATACACACCACCCACCACACCCACAAACCCACCCCCACGTAGGGGGAGTCAATCGTTTTTCCAGTTGGGCCGGTCGCGATCCGGGACATTCTGACCGTCCGAAACGCACGTCGATCAAGAAATCCCTGCAATCGTCTCCAACAGTTCGAAAGCCGAGATCGATGGTTCGGAGCACCCCGGAAGCCACCATAGTAACTTTCTCTCGAGATTGGGCAGCCGCCCAACCGTCGGTTACGCTCAAAAATGCGGGTTTTTTGTGAAATTCCTATACTCGCAACCGCCAGTTCGGAAGCCGAGATCGAGGGCTCGGAGCTACCCGGAACCCAACATAGTAACTTTATACCGAGATTGGGCGGCCGATCGTTATTCCCGTTGGCCCGGTCGTGATACGGGACCGTCGGGCCACCAAAACGCGCGTTGATCGTGAAATTCCCATGCTCGGCTGCGCAAATTCGAAAGCCGAGATCTATGTTTCGGAGCTGTTAGGAAACCACCATAGTGAATTTCTACGTTATTTGGGTAGACGCAAGTCCGTCCGGGCGTACGTAGCATGCGTTGATCTTAAATTTCCTATACTCGTATTAGCTAGTTCGAAAGCCAAGACGGAGGGTTCAGAGCGCTCTCGAAATCCACCGCGGAAACTTTCTACAGTGCGTGGGAAATCGCCCAATAGTTCTTCCCTTCGAAACGCGCGTTTCAGCGACCGAACTCCAAAAACGCCACATCGATTCGAATTCATTCACGGGCTTTATACACACCACCCACCACACCCACAAACCCACCCCCACGTAGGGGGAGTCAATCGTTTTTCCAGTTGGGCCGGTCGCGATCCGGGACATTCTGACCGTCCGAAACGCACGTCGATTGGGAAATCCCTGCAATCGTCTCCAACAGTTCGAAAGCCGAGATCGATGGTTCGGAGCACCCCGGAAGCCACCATAGTAACTTTCTCTCGAGATTGGGCAGCCGCCCAACCGTCGGTTACGCTCAAAAATGCGGGTTTTTTGTGAAATTCCTATACTCGCAACCGCCAGTTCGGAAGCCGAGATCGAGGGCTCGGAGCTACCCGGAACCCAGCATAGTGACTTTATACCGAGATTGGGCGGCCGATCGTTATTCCCGTTGGCCCGGTCGTGATACGGGACCGTCGGGCCACCAAAACGCGCGTTGATCGTGAAATTCCCATGCTCGGCTTCGCAAATTCGAAAGCCGAGATCTATGTTTCGGAGCTGTTAGGAAACCACCATAGTGAATTTCTACGTTATTTGGGTAGACGCAAGTCCGTCCGGGCGTACGTAGCGTGCGTTGATCTTAAATTTCCTATACTCGTATTAGCTAGTTCGAAAGCCAAGACGGAGGGTTCAGAGCGCTCTCGAAATCCACCGCGGAAACTTTCTACAGTGCGTGGGAAATCGCCCAATAGTTCTTCCCTTCGAAACGCGCGTTTCAGCGACCGAACTCCAAAAACGCCACATCGATTCGAATTCATTCACGGGCTTTATACACACCACCCACCACACCCACACACCCACCCCCACGTCGGGGGAGTCAATCGTTTTTCCAGTTGGGCCGGTCGCGATCCGGGATATTCTGACCGTCCGAAACGCACGTCGATCGGGAAATCCCTGCAATCGTCTCCAACAGTTCGAAAGCCGAGATCGATGGTTCGGAGCACCCCGGAAGCCACCATAGTAACTTTCTCTCGAGATTGGGCAGCCGCCGAACCGTCGGTTATGCTCAAAAATGCGCGTTTTTTGTGAAATTCCTATACTCGCAACCGCCAGTTCGGAAGCCGAGATCGAGGGCTCGGAGCTACCCGGAACCCAGCATAGTAACTTTATACCGAGATTGGGCGACCGATCGTTATTCCCGTTGGCCCGGTCGTGATACGGGACCGTCGGGCCACCAAAACGCGCGTTGATCGTGAAATTCCCATGCTCGGCTGCGCAAATTCGGAAGCCGAGATCTATGTTTCGGAGCTGTTAGGAAACCACCATAGTGAATTTCTACGTTATTTGGGTAGACGCAAGTCCGTCCGGGCGTACGTAGCATGCGTTGATCTTAAATTTCCAATACTCGTATTAGCTAGTTCGAAAGCCAAGACGGAGGGTTCAGAGCGCTCTCGAAATCCACCACGGAAACTTTCTACAGTGCGTGGGAAATCGCCCAATAGTTCTTCCCTTCGAAACGCGCGTTTCAGCGACCGAACTCCAAAAACGCCACATCGATTCGAATTCATTCACGGGCTTTATACACACCACCCACCACACCCACACACCCACCCCCACGTGGGGGGAGTCAATCGTTTTTCCAGTTGGGCCGGTCGCGATCCGGGACATTCTGACCGTCCGAAACGCACGTCGATCAAGAAATCCCTGCAATCGTCTCCAACAGTTCGAAAGCCGAGATCGATGGTTCGGAGCACCCCGGAAGCCACCATAGTAACTTTCTCTCGAGATTGGGCAGCCGCCCAACCGTCGGTTACGCTCAAAAATGCGGGTTTTTTGTGAAATTCCTATACTCGCAACCGCCAGTTCGGAAGCCGAGATCGAGGGCTCGGAGCTACCCGGAACCCAACATAGTAACTTTATACCGAGATTGGGCGGCCGATCGTTATTCCCGTTGGCCCGGTCGTGTTACGGGACCGTCGGGCCACCAAAACGCGCGTTGATCGTGAAATTCCCATGCTCGGCTGCGCAAATTCGAAAGCCGAGATCTATGTTTCGGAGCTGTTAGGAAACCACCATAGTGAATTTCTACGTTATTTGGGTAGACGCAAGTCCGTCCGGGCGTACGTAGCATGCGTTGATCTTAAATTTCCTATACTCGTATTAGCTAGTTCGAAAGCCAAGACGGAGGGTTCAGAGCGCTCTCGAAATCCACCGCGGAAACTTTCTACAGTGCGTGGGAAATCGCCCAATAGTTCTTCCCTTCGAAACGCGCGTTTCAGCGACCGAACTCCAAAAACGCCACATCGATTCGAATTCATTCACGGGCTTTATACACACCACCCACCACACCCACAAACCCACCCCCACGTAGGGGGAGTCAATCGTTTTTCCAGTTG
This sequence comes from Allium sativum, assembly GCA_030737875.1. NCBI lineage: Eukaryota > Viridiplantae > Streptophyta > Magnoliopsida > Asparagales > Amaryllidaceae > Allium > Allium sativum. Next base: position 412,905,653 of record CM060923.1, on the reverse strand, counting down.
GGCCGGTCGCGATCCGGGACATTCTGACCGTCCGAAACGCACGTCGATTGGGAAATCCCTGCAATCGTCTCCAACAGTTCGAAAGCCGAGATCGATGGTTCGGAGCACCCCGGAAGCCACCATAGTAACTTTCTCTCGAGATTGGGCAGCCGCCCAACCTTCGGTTACGCTTAAAAATGCGGGTTTTTTGTGAAATTCCTATACTCGCATCCGCCAGTTCGGAAGCCGAGATCGAGGGCTCGGAGCTACCCGGAACCCAGCATAGTAACTTTATACCGAGATTGGGCGGCCGATCGTTATTCCCGTTGGCCCGGTCGTGATACGGGACCGTCGGGCCACCAAAACGCGCGTTGATCGTGAAATTCCCATGCTCGGCTTCGCAAATTCGAAAGCCGAGATCTATGTTTCGGAGCTGTTAGGAAACCACCATAGTGAATTTCTACGTTATTTGGGTAGACGCAAGTCCGTCCGGGCGTACGTAGCGTGCGTTGATCTTAAATTTCCTATACTCGTATTAGCTAGTTCGAAAGCCAAGACGGAGGGTTCAGAGCGCTCTCGAAATCCACCGCGGAAACTTTCTACAGTGCGTGGGAAATCACCCAATAGTTCTTCCCTTCGAAACGCGCGTTTCAGCGACCGAACTCCAAAAACGCCACATCGATTCGAATTCATTCACGGGCTTTATACACACCACCCACCACACCCACACACCCACCCCCACGTCGGGGGAGTCAATCGTTTTTCCAGTTGGGCCGGTCGCGATCCGGGACATTCTGACCGTCCGAAACGCACGTCGATCGGGAAATCCCTGCAATCGTCTCCAACAGTTCGAAAGCCGAGATCGATGGTTCGGAGCACCCCGGAAGCCACCATAGTAACTTTCTCTCGAGATTGGGCAGCCGCCCAACCGTCGGTTACGCTCAAAAATGCGCGTTTTTTGTGAAATTCCTATACTCGCAACCACCAGTTCGGAAGCCGAGATCGAGGGCTCGGAGCTACCCGGAACCCAGCATAGTAACTTTATACCGAGATTGGGCGACCGATCGTTATTCCCGTTGGCCCGGTCGTGATACGGGACCGTCGGGCCACCAAAACGCGCGTTGATCGTGAAATTCCCATGCTCGGCTGCGCAAATTCGAAAGCCGAGATCTATGTTTCGGAGCTGTTAGGAAACCACCATAGTGAATTTCTACGTTATTTGGGTAGACGCAAGTCCGTCCGGGCGTACGTAGCATGCGTTGATCTTAAATTTCCTATACTCGTATTAGCTAGTTCGAAAGCCAAGACGGAGGGTTCAGAGCGCTCTCGAAATCCACCACGGAAACTTTCTACAGTGCGTGGGAAATCGCCCAATAGTTCTTCCCTTCGAAACGCGCGTTTCAGCGACCGAACTCCAAAAACGCCACATCGATTCGAATTCATTCACGGGCTTTATACACACCACCCACCACACCCACACACCCACCCCCACGTGGGGGGAGTCAATCGTTTTTCCAGTTGGGCCGGTCGCGATCCGGGACATTCTGACCGTCCGAAACGCACGTCGATCGGGAAATCCCTGCAATCGTCTCCAACAGTTCGAAAGCCGAGATCGATGGTTCGGAGCACCCCGGAAGCCACCATAGTAACTTTCTCTCGAGATTGGGCAGCCGCCCAACCGTCGGTTACGCTCAAAAATGCGGGTTTTTTGTGAAATTCCTATACTCGCAACCGCCAGTTCGGAAGCCGAGATCGAGGGCTCGGAGCTACCCGGAACCCAACATAGTAACTTTATACCGAGATTGGGCGGCCGATCGTTATTCCCGTTGGCCCGGTCGTGATACGGGACCGTCGGGCCACCAAAACGCGCGTTGATCGTGAAATTCGCATGCTCGGCTGCGCAAATTCGAAAGCCGAGATCTATGTTTCTGAGCTGTTAGGAAACCACCATAGTGAATTTCTACGTTATTTGGGTAGACGCAAGTCCGTCCGGGCGTACGTAGCATGCGTTGATCTTAAATTTCCTATACTCGTATTAGCTAGTTCGAAAGCCAAGACGGAGGGTTCAGAGCGCTCTCGAAATCCACCGCGGAAACTTTCTACAGTGCGTGGGAAATCGCCCAATAGTTCTTCCCTTCGAAACGCGCGTTTCAGCGACCGAACTCCAAAAACGCCACATCGATTCGAATTCATTCACGGGCTTTATACACACCACCCACCACACCCACACACCCACCCCCACGTAGGGGGAGTCAATCGTTTTTCCAGTTGGGCCGGTCACGATCCGGGACATTCTGACCGTCCGAAACGCACGTCGATTGGGAAATCCCTGCAATCGTCTCCAACAGTTCGAAAGCCGAGATCGATGGTTCGGAGCACCCCGGAAGCCACCATAGTAACTTTTTCTCGAGATTGGGCAGCCGCCCAACCGTCGGTTACGCTCAAAAATGCGGGTTTTTTGTGAAATTCCTATACTCGCAAACGCCAGTTCGGAAGCCGAGATCGAGGGCTCGGAGCTACCCGGAACCCAGCATAGTAACTTTATACCGAGATTGGGCGGTCGATCGTTATTCCCGTTGGCCCGGTCGTGATACGGGACCGTCGGGCCACCAAAACGCGCGTTGATCGTGAAATTCCCATGCTCGGCTTCGCAAATTCGAAAGCCGAGATCTATGTTTCGGAGCTGTTAGGAAACCACCATAGTGAATTTCTACGTTATTTGGGTAGACGCAAGTCCGTCCGGGCGTACGTAGCGTGCGTTGATCTTAAATTTCCTATACTCGTATTAGCTAGTTCGAAAGCCAAGACGGAGGGTTCAGACCGCTCTCGAAATCCACCGCCGAAACTTTCTACAGTGCGTGGGAAATCGCCCAATAGTTCTTCCCTTCGAAACGTGCGTTTCAGCGACCGAACTCCAAAAACGCCACATCGATTCGAATTCATTCACGGGCTTTATACGCACCACCCACCACACCCACACACCCACCCCCACGTGGGGGGAGTCAATCGTTTTTCCAGTTGGGCCGGTCGCGATCCGGGACATTCTGACCGTCCGAAACGCACGTCGATTGGGAAATCCCTGCAATCGTCTCCAACAGTTCGAAAGCCGAGATCGATGGTTCGGAGCACCCCGGAAGCCACCATAGTAACTTTCTCTCGAGATTGGGCAGCCGCCCAACCTTCGGTTACGCTCAAAAATGCGGGTTTTTTGTGAAATTCCTATACTCGCAACCGCCAGTTCGGAAGCCGAGATCGAGGGCTCGGAGCTACCCGGAACCCAGCATAGTAACTTTATACCGAGATTGGGCGACCGATCATTATTCCCGTTGGCCCGGTCGTGATACGGGACCGTCGGGCCACCAAAACGCGCGTTGATCGTGAAATTCCCATGCTCGGCTTCGCAAATTCGAAAGCCGAGATCTATGTTTCGGAGCTGTTAGGAAACCACCATAGTGAATTTCTACGTTATTTGGGTAGACGCAAGTCCGTCCGGGCGTACGAAGCGTGCGTTGATCTTAAATTTCCTATACTCGTATTAGCTAGTTCGAAAGCCAAGACGGAGGGTTCAGAGCGCTCTCGAAATCCACCGCGGAAACTTTCTACAGTGCGTGGGAAATCGCCCAATAGTTCTTCCCTTCGAAACGCGCGTTTCAGCGACCGAACTCCAAAAACGCCACATCGATTCGAATTCATTCACGGGCTTTATACACACCACCCACCACACCCACACACCCACCCCCACGTAGGGGGAGTCAATCGTTTTTCCAGTTGGGCCGGTCGCGATCCGGGACATTCTGACCGTCCGAAACGCACGTCGATCGGGAAATCCCTGCAATCGTCTCCAACAGTTCGAAAGCCGAGATCGATGGTTCGGAGCACCCCGGAAGCCACCATAGTAACTTTCTCTCGAGATTGGGCAGCCGCCCAACCGTCGGTTACGCTCAAAAATGCGGGTTTTTTGTGAAATTCCTATACTCGCAACCGCCAGTTCGGAAGCCGAGATCGAGGGCTCGGAGCTACCCGGAACCCAGCATAGTAACTTTATACCGAGATTGGGCGGCCGATCGTTATTCCCGTTGGCCCGGTCGTGATACGGGACCGTCGGGCCACCAAAACGCGCGTTGATCGTGAAATTCCCATGCTCGGCTTCGCAAATTCGAAAGCCGAGATCTATGTTTCGGAGCTGTTAGGAAACCACCATAGTGAATTTCTACGTTATTTGGGTAGACGCAAGTCCGTCCGGGCGTACGTAGCGTGCGTTGATCTTAAATTTCCTATACTCGTATTAGCTAGTTCGAAAGCCAAGACGGAGGGTTCAGAGCGCTCTCGAAATCCACCGCGGAAACTTTCTACAGTGCGTGGGAAATCGCCCAATAGTTCTTCCCTTCGAAACGCGCGTTTCAGCGACCGAACTCCAAAAACGCCACATCGATTCGAATTCATTCACGGGCTTTATACACACCACCCACCACACCCACACACCCACCCCCACGTGGGGGGAGTCAATCGTTTTTCCAGTTGGGCCGGTCGCGATCCGGGACATTCTGACCGTCCGAAACGCACGTCGATCGGGAAATCCCTGCAATCGTCTCCAACAGTTCGAAAGCCGAGATCGATGGTTCGGAGCACCCCGGAAGCCACCATAGTAACTTTCTCTCGAGATTGGGCAGCCGCCCAACCGTCGGTTACGCTCAAAAATGCGGGTTTTTTGTGAAATTCCTATACTCGCAACCGCCAGTTCGGAAGCCGAGATCGAGGGCTCGGAGCTACCCGGAACCCAGCATAGTAACTTTATACCGAGATTGGGCAGCCGATCGTTATTCCCGTTGGCCCGGTCGTGATACGGGACCGTCGGGCCACCAAAACGCGCGTTGATCGTGAAATTCCCATGCTCGGCTGCACAAATTCGAAAGCCGAGATCTATGTTTCGGAGCTGTTAGGAAACCACCATAGTGAATTTCTACGTTATTTGGGTAGACGCAAGTCCGTCCGGGCGTACGTAGCATGCGTTGATCTTAAATTTCCTATACTCGTATTAGCTAGTTCGAAAGCCAAGACGGAGGGTTCAGAGCGCTCTCGAAATCCACCGCGGAAACTTTCTACAGTGCGTGGGAAATCGCCCAATAGTTCTTCCCTTCGAAACGCGCGTTTCAGCGACCGAACTCCAAAAACGCCACATCGATTCGAATTCATTCACGGGCTTTATACACACCACCCACCACACCCACACACCCACCCCCACGTAGGGGGAGACAATCGTTTTTCCAGTTGGGCCGGTCGCGATCCGGGACATTCTGACCGTCCGAAACGCACGTCGATTGGGAAATCCCTGCAATCGTCTCCAACAGTTCGAAAGCCGAGATCGATGGTTCGGAGCACCCCGGAAGCCACCATAGTAACTTTCTCTCGAGATTGGGCAGCCGCCCAACCGTCGGTTACGCTCAAAAATGCGGGTTTTTTGTGAAATTCCTATACTCGCATCCGCCAGTTCGGAAGCCGAGATCGAGGGCTCGGAGCTACCCGGAACCCAGCATAGTAACTTTATACCGAGATTGGGCGGCCGATCGTTATTCCCGTTGGCCCGGTCGTGATACGGGACCGTCGGGCCACCAAAACGCGCGTTGATCGTGAAATTCCCATGCTCGGCTTCGCAAATTCGAAAGCCGAGATCTATGTTTCGGAGCTGTTAGGAAACCACCATAGTGAATTTCTACGTTATTTGGGTAGACGCAAGTCCGTCCGGGCGTACGTAGCATGCGTTGATCTTAAATTTCCTATACTCGTATTAGCTAGTTCGAAAGCCAAGACGGAGGGTTCAGAGCGCTCTCGAAATCCACCGCGGAAACTTTCTACAGTGCGTGGGAAATCGCCCAGTAGTTCTTCCCTTCGAAACGCGCGTTTCAGCGACCGAACTCCAAAAACGCCACATCGATTCGAATTCATTCACGGGCTTTATACACACCACCCACCACACCCACACACCCACCCCCACGTGGGGGGAGTCAATCGTTTTTCCAGTTGGGCCGGTCGCGATCCGGGACATTCTGACCGCCCGAAACGCACATCGATTGGGAAATCCCTGCAATCGTCTCCAACAGTTCGAAAGCCGAGATCGATGGTTCGGAGCACCCCGGAAGCCACCATAGTAACTTTCTCTCGAGATTGGGCAGCCGCCCAACCGTCGGTTACGCTCAAAAATGCGGGTTTTTTGTGAAATTCCTATACTCGCAACCGCCAGTTCGGAAGCCGAGATCGAGGGCTCGGAGCTACCCGGAACCCAGCATAGTAACTTTATACCGAGATTGGGCGGTCGATCGTTATTCCCGTTGGCCCGGTCGTGATACGGGACCGTCGGGCCACCAAAACGCGCGTTGATCGTGAAATTCCCATGCTCGGCTTCGCAAATTCGAAAGCCGAGATCTATGTTTCGGAGCTGTTAGGAAACCACCATAGTGAATTTCTACGTTATTTGGGTAGACGCAAGTCCGTCCGGGCGTACGTAGCGTGCGTTGATCTTAAATTTCCTATACTCGTATTAGCTAGTTCGAAAGCCAAGACGGAGGGTTCAGAGCGCTCTCGAAATCCACCGCGGAAACTTTCTACAGTGCGTGGGAAATCGCCCAGTAGTTCTTCCCTTCGAAACGCGCGTTTCAGCGACCGAACTCCAAAAACGCCACATCGATTCGAATTCATTCACGGGCTTTATACACACCACCCACCACACCCACACACCCACCCCCACGTGGGGGGAGTCAATCGTTTTTCCAGTTGGGCCGGTCGCGATCCGGGACATTCTGACCGCCCGAAACGCACATCGATTGGGAAATCCCTGCAATCGTCTCCAACAGTTCGAAAGCCGAGATCGATGGTTCGGAGCACCCCGGAAGCCACCATAGTAACTTTCTCTCGAGATTGGGCAGCCGCCCAACCGTCGGTTACGCTCAAAAATGCGGGTTTTTTGTGAAATTCCTATACTCGCAACCGCCAGTTCGGAAGCCGAGATCGAGGGCTCGGAGCTACCCGGAACCCAGCATAGTAACTTTATACCGAGATTGGGCGGTCGATCGTTATTCCCGTTGGCCCGGTCGTGATACGGGACCGTCGGGCCACCAAAACGCGCGTTGATCGTGAAATTCCCATGCTCGGCTTCGCAAATTCGAAAGCCGAGATCTATGTTTCGGAGCTGTTAGGAAACCACCATAGTGAATTTCTACGTTATTTGGGTAGACGCAAGTCCGTCCGGGCGTACGTAGCGTGCGTTGATCTTAAATTTCCTATACTCGTATTAGCTAGTTCGAAAGCCAAGACGGAGGGTTCAGAGCGCTCTCGAAATCCACCGCGGAAACTTTCTACAGTGCGTGGGAAATCGCCCAATAGTTCTTCCCTTCGAAACGCGCGTTTCAGCGACCGAACTCCAAAAACGCCACATCGATTCGAATTCATTCACGGGCTTTATACACACCACCCACCACACCCACACACCCACCCCCACGTGGGGGGAGTCAATCGTTTTTCCAGTTGGGCCGGTCACGATCCGGGACATTCTGACCGTCCGAAACGCACGTCGATCGGGAAATCCCTGCAATCGTCTCCAACAGTTCGAAAGCCGAGATCGATGGTTCGGAGCACCCCGGAAGCCACCATAGTAACTTTCTCTCGAGATTGGGCAGCCGCCCAACCGTCGGTTACGCTCAAAAATGCGGGTTTTTTGTGAAATTCCTATACTCGCAACCGCCAGTTCGGAAGCCGAGATCGAGGGCTCGGAGCTACCCGGAACCCAGCATAGTAACTTTATACCGAGATTGGGCGGCCGATCGTTATTCCCGTTGGCCCGGTCGTGATACGGGACCGTCGGGCCACCAAAACGCGCGTTGATCGTGAAATTCCCATGCTCGGCTGCACAAATTCGAAAGCCGAGATCTATGTTTCGGAGCTGTTTGGAAACCACCATAGTGAATTTCTACGTTATTTGGGTAGACGCAAGTCCGTCCGGGCGTACGTAGCATGCGTTGATCTTAAATTTCCTATACTCGTATTAGCTAGTTCGAAAGCCAAGACGGAGGGTTCAGAGCGCTCTCGAAATCCACCGCGGAAACTTTCTACAGTGCGTGGGAAATCGCCCAATAGTTCTTCCCTTCGAAACGCGCGTTTCAGCGACCGAACTCCAAAAACGCCACATCGATTCGAATTCATTCACGGGCTTTATACACACCACCCACCACACCCACACACCCACCCCCACGTAGGGGGAGTCAATCGTTTTTCCAGTTGGGCCGGTCGCGATCCGGGACGTTCTGACCGTCCGAAACGCACGTCGATCGGGAAATCCCTGCAATCGTCTCCAACAGTTCGAAAGCCGAGATCGATGGTTCGGAGCACCCCGGAAGCCACCATATTAACTTTCTCTCGAGATTGGGCAGCCGCCCAACCGTCGGTTACGCTCAAAAATGCGGGTTTTTTGTGAAATTCCTATACTCGCATCCGCCAGTTCGGAAGCCGAGATCGAGGGCTCGGAGCTACCCGGAACCCAGCATAGTAACTTTATACCGAGATTGGGCGGCCGATCGTTATTCCCGTTGGCCCGGTCGTGATACGGGACCGTCGGGCCACCAAAACGCGCGTTGATCGTGAAATTCCCATGCTCGGCTTCGCAAATTCGAAAGCCGAGATCTATGTTTCGGAGCTGTTAGGAAACCACCATAGTGAATTTCTACGTTATTTGGGTAGACGCAAGTCCGTCCGGGCGTACGTAGCGTGCGTTGATCTTAAATTTCCTATACTCGTATTAGCTAGTTCGAAAGCCAAGACGGAGGGTTCAGAGCGCTCTCGAAATCCACCGCGGTAACTTTCTACAGTGCGTGGGAAATCGCCCAGTAGTTCTTCCCTTCGAAACGCGCGTTTCAGCGACCGAACTCCAAAAATGCCACATCGATTCGAATTCATTCACGGGCTTTATACACACCACCCACCACACCCACACACCCACCCCCACGTGGGGGGAGTCAATCGTTTTTCCAGTTGGGCCGGTCGCGATCCGGGACATTCTGACCGCCCGAAACGCACATCGATTGGGAAATCCCTGCAATCGTCTCCAACAGTTCGAAAGCCGAGATCGATGGTTCGGAGCACCCCGGAAGCCACCATAGTAACTTTCTCTCGAGATTGGGCAGCCGCCCAACCGTCGGTTACGCTCAAAAATGCGGGTTTTTTGTGAAATTCCTATACTCGCAACCGCCAGTTCGGAAGCCGAGATCGAGGGCTCGGAGCTACCCGGAACCCAGCATAGTAACTTTATACCGAGATTGGGCGGTCGATCGTTATTCCCGTTGGCCCGGTCGTGATACGGGACCGTCGGGCCACCAAAACGCGCGTTGATCGTGAAATTCCCATGCTCGGCTTCGCAAATTCGAAAGCCGAGATCTATGTTTCGGAGCTGTTAGGAAACCACCATAGTGAATTTCTACGTTATTTGGGTAGACGCAAGTCCGTCCGGGCGTACGTAGCGTGCGTTGATCTTAAATTTCCTATACTCGTATTAGCTAGTTCGAAAGCCAAGACGGAGGGTTCAGAGCGCTCTCGAAATCCACCGCGGAAACTTTCTACAGTGCGTGGGAAATCGCCCAGTAGTTCTTCCCTTCGAAACGCGCGTTTCAGCGACCGAACTCCAAAAACGCCACATCGATTCGAATTCATTCACGGGCTTTATACACACCACCCACCACACCCACACACCCACCCCCACGTGGGGGGAGTCAATCGTTTTTCCAGTTGGGCCGGTCGCGATCCGGGACATTCTGACCGCCCGAAACGCACATTGATTGGGAAATCCCTGCAATCGTCTCCAACAGTTCGAAAGCCGAGATCGATGGTTCGGAGCACCCCGGAAGCCACCATAGTAACTTTCTCTCGAGATTGGGCAGTCGCCCAACCGTCGGTTACGCTCAAAAATGCGGGTTTTTTGTGAAATTCCTATACTCGCAACCGCCAGTTCGGAAGCCGAGATCGAGGGCTCGGAGCTACCCGGAACCCAGCATAGTAACTTTATACCGAGATTGGGCGGCCGATCGTCATTCCCGTTGGCCCGGTCGTGATACGGGACCGTCGGGCCACCAAAACGCGCGTTGATCGTGAAATTCCCATGCTCGGCTGCACAAATTCGAAAGCCGAGATCTATGTTTCGGAGCTGTTAGGAAACCACCATAGTGAATTTCTACGTTATTTGGGTAGACGCAAGTCCGTCCGGGCGTACGTAGCATGCGTTGATCTTAAATTTCCTATACTCGTATTAGCTAGTTCGAAAGCCAAGACGGAGGGTTCAGAGCGCTCTCGAAATCCACCGCGGAAACTTTCTACAGTGCGTGGGAAATCGCCCAATAGTTCTTCCCTTCGAAACGCGCGTTTCAGCGACCGAACTCCAAAAACGCCACATCGATTCGAATTCATTCACGGGCTTTATACACACCACCCACCACACCCACACACCCACCCCCACGTAGGGGGAGTCAATCGTTTTTCCAGTTGGGCCGGTCGCGATCCGGGACATTCTGACCGTCCGAAACGCACGTCGATTGGGAAATCCCTGCAATCGTCTCCAACAGTTCGAAAGCCGAGATCGATGGTTCGGAGCACCCCGGAAGCCACCATAGTAACTTTCTCTCGAGATTGGGCAGCCGCCCAACCGTCGGTTACGCTCAAAAATGCGGGTTTTTTGTGAAATTCCTATACTCGCATCCGCCAGTTCGGAAGCCGAGATCGAGGGCTCGGAGCTACCCGGAACCCAGCATAGTAACTTTATACCGAGATTGGGCGGCCGATCGTTATTCCCGTTGGCCCGGTCGTGATACGGGACCGTCGGGCCACCAAAACGCGCGTTGATCGTGAAATTCCCATGCTCGGCTTCGCAAATTCGAAAGCCGAGATCTATGTTTCGGAGCTGTTAGGAAACCACCATAGTGAATTTCTACGTTATTTGGGTAGACGCAAGTCCGTCCGGGCGTACGTAGCGTGCGTTGATCTTAAATTTCCTATACTCGTATTAGCTAGTTCGAAAGCCAAGACGGAGGGTTCAGAGCGCTCTCGAAATCCACCGCGGAAACTTTCTACAGTGCGTGGGAAATCGCCCAGTAGTTCTTCCCTTCGAAACGCGCGTTTCAGCGACCGAACTCCAAAAACGCCACATCGATTCGAATTCATTCACGGGCTTTATACACACCACCCACCACACCCACACACCCACCCCCACGTGGGGGGAGTCAATCGTTTTTCCAGTTGGGCCGGTCGCGATCCGGGACTTTCTGACCGCCCGAAACGCACATCGATTGGGAAATCCCTGCAATCGTCTCCAACAGTTCGAAAGCCGAGATCGATGGTTCGGAGCACCCCGGAAGCCACCATAGTAACTTTCTCTCGAGATTGGGCAGCCGCCCAACCGTCGGTTACGCTCAAAAATGCGGGTTTTTTGTGAAATTCCTATACTCGCAACCGCCAGTTCGGAAGCCGAGATCGAGGGCTCGGAGCTACCCGGAACCCAGCATAGTAACTTTATACCGAGATTGGGCGGTCGATCGTTATTCCCGTTGGCCCGGTCGTGATACGGGACCGTCGGGCCACCAAAACGCGCGTTGATCGTGAAATTCCCATGCTCGGCTTCGCAAATTCGAAAGCCGAGATCTATGTTTCGGAGCTGTTAGGAAACCACCATAGTGAATTTCTACGTTATTTGGGTAGACGCAAGTCCGTCCGGGCGTACGTAGCGTGCGTTGATCTTAAATTTCCTATACTCGTATTAGCTAGTTCGAAAGCCAAGACGGAGGGTTCAGAGCGCTCTCGAAATCCACCGCGGAAACTTTCTACAGTGCGTGGGAAATCGCCCAATAGTTCTTCCCTTCGAAACGCGCGTTTCAGCGACCGAACTCCAAAAACGCCACATCGATTCGAATTCATTCACGGGCTTTATACACACCACCCACCACACCCACACACCCACCCCCACGTGGGGGGAGTCAATCGTTTTTCCAGTTGGGCCGGTCACGATCCGGGACATTCTGACCGTCCGAAACGCACGTCGATCGGGAAATCCCTGCAATCGTCTCCAACAGTTCGAAAGCCGAGATCGATGGTTCGGAGCACCCCGGAAGCCACCATAGTAACTTTCTCTCGAGATTGGGCAGCCGCCCAACCGTCGGTTACGCTCAAAAATGCGGGTTTTTTGTGAAATTCCTATACTCGCAACCGCCAGTTCGGAAGCCGAGATCGAGGGCTCGGAGCTACCCGGAACCCAGCATAGTAACTTTATACCGAGATTGGGCGGCCGATCGTTATTCCCGTTGGCCCGGTCGTGATACGGGACCGTCGGGCCACCAAAACGCGCGTTGATCGTGAAATTCCCATGCTCGGCTGCACAAATTCGAAAGCCGAGATCTATGTTTCGGAGCTGTTTGGAAACCACCATAGTGAATTTCTACGTTATTTGGGTAGACGCAAGTCCGTCCGGGCGTACGTAGCATGCGTTGATCTTAAATTTCCTATACTCGTATTAGCTAGTTCGAAAGCCAAGACGGAGGGTTCAGAGCGCTCTCGAAATCCACCGCGGAAACTTTCTACAGTGCGTGGGAAATCGCCCAATAGTTCTTCCCTTCGAAACGCGCGTTTCAGCGACCGAACTCCAAAAACGCCACATCGATTCGAATTCATTCACGGGCTTTATACACACCACCCACCACACCCACACACCCACCCCCACGTAGGGGGAGTCAATCGTTTTTCCAGTTGGGCCGGTCGCGATCCGGGACGTTCTGACCGTCCGAAACGCACGTCGATCGGGAAATCCCTGCAATCGTCTCCAACAGTTCGAAAGCCGAGATCGATGGTTCGGAGCACCCCGGAAGCCACCATATTAACTTTCTCTCGAGATTGGGCAGCCGCCCAACCGTCGGTTACGCTCAAAAATGCGGGTTTTTTGTGAAATTCCTATACTCGCATCCGCCAGTTCGAAAGCCGAGATCGAGGGCTCGGAGCTACCCGGAACCCAGCATAGTAACTTTATACCGAGATCGGGCGGCCGATCGTTATTCCCGTTGGCCCGGTCGTGATACGGGACCGTCGGGCCACCAAAACGCGCGTTGATCGTGAAATTCCCATGCTCGGCTTCGCAAATTCGAAAGCCGAGATCTATGTTTCGGAGCTGTTAGGAAACCACCATAGTGAATTTCTACGTTATTTGGGTAGACGCAAGTCCGTCCGGGCGTACGTAGCGTGCGTTGATCTTAAATTTCCTATACTCGTATTAGCTAGTTCGAAAGCCAAGACGGAGGGTTCAGAGCGCTCTCGAAATCCACCGCGGAAACTTTCTACAGTGCGTGGGAAATCGCCCAGTAGTTCTTCCCTTCGAAACGCGCGTTTCAGCGACCGAACTCCAAAAACGCCACATCGATTCGAATTCATTCACGGGCTTTATACACACCACCCACCACACCCACACACCCACCCCCACGTGGGGGGAGTCAATCGTTTTTCCAGTTGGGCCGGTCGCGATCCGGGACATTCTGACCGCCCGAAACGCACATCGATTGGGAAATCCCTGCAATCGTCTCCAACAGTTCGAAAGCCGAGATCGATGGTTCGGAGCACCCCGGAAGCCACCATAATAACTTTCTCTCGAGATTGGGCAGCCGCCCAACCGTCGGTTACGCTCAAAAATGCGGGTTTTTTGTGAAATTCCTATACTCGCAACCGCCAGTTCGGAAGCCGAGATCGAGGGCTCGGAGCTACCCGGAACCCAGCATAGTAACTTTATACCGAGATTGGGCGGTCGATCGTTATTCCCGTTGGCCCGGTCGTGATACGGGACCGTCGGGCCACCAAAACGCGCGTTGATCGTGAAATTCCCATGCTCGGCTTCGCAAATTCGAAAGCCGAGATCTATGTTTCGGAGCTGTTAGGAAACCACCATAGTGAATTTCTACGTTATTTGGGGAGACGCAAGTCCGTCCGGGCGTACGTAGCGTGCGTTGATCTTAAATTTCCTATACTCGTATTAGCTAGTTCGAAAGCCAAGACGGAGGGTTCAGAGCGCTCTCGAAATCCACCGCGGAAACTTTCTACAGTGCGTGGGAAATCGCCCAGTAGTTCTTCCCTTCGAAACGCGCGTTTCAGCGACCGAACTCCAAAAACGCCACATCGATTCGAATTCATTCACGGGCTTTATACACACCACCCACCACACCCACACACCCACCCCCACGTGGGGGGAGTCAATCGTTTTTCCAGTTGGGCCGGTCGCGATCCGGGACATTCTGACCGCCCGAAACGCACATCGATTGGGAAATCCCTGCAATCGTCTCCAACAGTTCGAAAGCCGAGATCGATGGTTCGGAGCACCCCGGAAGCCACCATAGTAACTTTCTCTCGAGATTGGGCAGCCGCCCAACCGTCGGTTACGCTCAAAAATGCGGGTTTTTTGTGAAATTCCTATACTCGCAACCGCCAGTTCGGAAGCCGAGATCGAGGGCTCGGAGCTACCCGGAACCCAGCATAGTAACTTTATACCGAGATTGGGCGGTCGATCGTTATTCCCGTTGGCCCGGTCGTGATACGGGACCGTCGGGCCACCAAAACGCGAGTTGATCGTGAAATTCCCATGCTCGGCTTCGCAAATTCGAAAGCCGAGATCTATGTTTCGGAGCTGTTAGGAAACCACCATAGTGAATTTCTACGTTATTTGGGTAGACGCAAGTCCGTCCGGGCGTACGTAGCGTGCGTTGATCTTAAATTTCCTATACTCGTATTAGCTAGTTCGAAAGCCAAGACGGAGGGTTCAGAGCGCTCTCGAAATCCACCGCGGAAACTTTCTACAGTGCGTGGGAAATCGCCCAATAGTTCTTCCCTTCGAAACGCACGTTTCAGCGACCGAACTCCAAAAACGCCACATCGATTCGAATTCATTCACGGGCTTTATACACACCACCCACCACACCCACACACCCACCCCCACGTGGGGGGAGTCAATCGTTTTTCCAGTTGGGCCGGTCACGATCCGGGACATTCTGACCGTCCGAAACGCACGTCGATCGGGAAATCCCTGCAATCGTCTCCAACAGTTCGAAAGCCGAGATCGATGGTTCGGAGCACCCCGGAAGCCACCATAGTAACTTTCTCTCGAGATTGGGCAGCCGCCCAACCGTCGGTTACGCTCAAAAATGCGGGTTTTTTGTGAAATTCCTATACTCGCAACCGCCAGTTCGGAAGCCGAGATCGAGGGCTCGGAGCTACCCGGAACCCAGCATAGTAACTTTATACCGAGATTGGGCGGCCGATCGTTATTCCCGTTGGCCCGGTCGTGATACGGGACCGTCGGGCCACCAAAACGCGCGTTGATCGTGAAATTCCCATGCTCGGCTTCGCAAATTCGAAAGCCGAGATCTATGTTTCGGAGCTGTTAGGAAACCACCATAGTGAATTTCTACGTTATTTGGGTAGACGCAAGTCCGTCCGGGCGTACGTAGCGTGCGTTGATCTTAAATTTCCTATACTCGTATTAGCTAGTTCGAAAGCCAAGACGGAGGGTTCAGAGCGCTCTCGAAATCCACCGCGGAAACTTTCTACAGTGCGTGGGAAATCGCCCAATAGTTCTTCCCTTCGAAACGCGCGTTTCAGCGACCGAACTCCAAAAACGCCACATCGATTCGAATTCATTCACGGGCTTTATACACACCACCCACCACACCCACACACCCACCCCCACGTAGGGGGAGTCAATCGTTTTTCCAGTTGGGCCGGTCGCGATCCGGGACATTCTGACCGTCCGAAACGCACGTCGATTGGGAAATCCCTGCAATCGTCTCCAACAGTTCGAAAGCCGAGATCGATGGTTCGGAGCACCCCGGAAGCCACCATAGTAACTTTCTCTCGAGATTGGGCAGCCGCCCAACCGTCGGTTACGCTCAAAAATGCGGGTTTTTTGTGAAATTCCTATACTCGCATCCGCCAGTTCGGAAGCCGAGATCGAGGGCTCGGAGCTACCCGGAACCCAGCATAGTAACTTTATACCGAGATTGGGCGGCCGATCGTTATTCCCGTTGGCCCGGTCGTGATACGGGACCGTCGGGCCACCAAAACGCGCGTTGATCGTGAAATTCCCATGCTCGGCTTCGCAAATTCGAAAGCCGAGATCTATGTTTCGGAGCTGTTAGGAAACCACCATAGTGAATTTCTACGTTATTTGGGTAGACGCAAGTCCGTCCGGGCGTACGTAGCGTGCGTTGATCTTAAATTTCCTATACTCGTATTAGCTAGTTCGAAAGCCAAGACGGAGGGTTCAGAGCGCTCTCGAAATCCACCGCGGAAACTTTCTACAGTGCGTGGGAAATCGCCCAGTAGTTCTTCCCTTCGAAACGCGCGTTTCAGCGACCGAACTCCAAAAACGCCACATCGATTCGAATTCATTCACGGGCTTTATACACACCACCCACCACACCCACACACCCACCCCCACGTGGGGGGAGTCAATCGTTTTTCCAGTTGGGCCGGTCGCGATCCGGGACATTCTGACCGCCCGAAACGCACATCGATTGGGAAATCCCTGCAATCGTCTCCAACAGTTCGAAAGCCGAGATCGATGGTTCGGAGCACCCCGGAAGCCACCATAGTAACTTTCTCTCGAGATTGGGCAGCCGCCCAACCGTCGGTTACGCTCAAAAATGCGGGTTTTTTGTGAAATTCCTATACTCGCAACCGCCAGTTCGGAAGCCGAGATCGAGGGCTCGGAGCTACCCGGAACCCAGCATAGTAACTTTATACCGAGATTGGGCGGTCGATCGTTATTCCCGTTGGCCCGGTCGTGATACGGGACCGTCGGGCCACCAAAACGCGCGTTGATCGTGAAATTCCCATGCTCGGCTTCGCAAATTCGAAAGCCGAGATCTATGTTTCGGAGCTGTTAGGAAACCACCATAGTGAATTTCTACGTTATTTGGGTAGACGCAAGTCCGTCCGGGCGTACGTAGCGTGCGTTGATCTTAAATTTCCTATACTCGTATTAGCTAGTTCGAAAGCCAAGACGGAGGGTTCAGAGCGCTCTCGAAATCCACCGCGGAAACTTTCTACAGTGCGTGGGAAATCGCCCAATAGTTCTTCCCTTCGAAACGCGCGTTTCAGCGACCGAACTCCAAAAACGCCACATCGATTCGAATTCATTCACGGGCTTTATACACACCACCCACCACACCCACACACCCACCCCCACGTGGGGGGAGTCAATCGTTTTTCCAGTTGGGCCGGTCACGATCCGGGACATTCTGACCGTCCGAAACGCACGTCGATCGGGAAATCCCTGCAATCGTCTCCAACAGTTCGAAAGCCGAGATCGATGGTTCGGAGCACCCCGGAAGCCACCATAGTAACTTTCTCTCGAGATTGGGCAGCCGCCCAACCGTCGGTTACGCTCAAAAATGCGGGTTTTTTGTGAAATTCCTATACTCGCAACCGCCAGTTCGGAAGCCGAGATCGAGGGCTCAGAGCTACCCGAAACCCAGCATAGTAACTTTATACCGAGATTGGGCGGCCGATCGTTATTCCCGTTGGCCCGGTCGTGATACGGGACCGTCGGGCCACCAAAACGCGCGTTGATCGTGAAATTCCCATGCTCGGCTTCGCAAATTCGAAAGCCGAGATCTATGTTTCGGAGCTGTTAGGAAACCACCATAGTGAATTTCTACGTTATTTGGGTAGACGCAAGTCCGTCCGGGCGTACGTAGCGTGCGTTGATCTTAAATTTCCTATACTCGTATTAGCTAGTTCGAAAGCCAAGACGGAGGGTTCAGAGCGCTCTCGAAATCCACCGCGGAAACTTTCTACAGTGCGTGGGAAATCGCCCAATAGTTCTTCCCTTCGAAACGCGCGTTTCAGCGACTGAACTCCAAAAACGCCACATCGATTCGAATTCATTCACGGGCTTTATACACACCACCCACCACACCCACACACCCACCCCCACGTGGGGGGAGTCAATCGTTTTTCCAGTTGGGCCAGTCGCGATCCGGGACATTCTGACCGTCCGAAACGCACGTCGATTGGGAAATCCCTGCAATCGTCTCCAACAGTTCGAAAGCCGAGATCGATGGTTCGGAGCACCCCGGAAGCCACCATAGTAACTTTCTCTCGAGATTGGGCAGCCGCCCAACCGTCGGTTACGCTCAAAAATGCGGGTTTTTTGTGAAATTCCTATACTCGCAACCGCCAGTTCGGAAGCCGAGATCGAGGGCTCGGAGCTACCCGGAACCCAGCATAGTAACTTTATACCGAGATTGGGCGACCGATCATTATTCCCGTTGGCCCGGTCGTGATACGGGACCGTCGGGCCACCAAAACGCGCGTTGATCGTGAAATTCCCATGCTCGGCTGCCCAAATTCGAAAGCCGAGATCTATGTTTCGGAGCTGTTAGGAAACCACCATAGTGAATTTCTACGTTATTTGGGTAGACGCAAGTCCGTCCGGGCGTACGTAGCATGCGTTGATCTTAAATTTCCTATACTCGTATTAGCTAGTTCGAAAGCCAAGACGGAGGGTTCAGAGCGCTCTCGAAATCCACCGCGGAAACTTTCTACAGTGCGTGGGAAATCGCCCAATAGTTCTTCCCTTCGAAACGCGCGTTTCAGCGACCGAACTCCAAAAACGCCACATAGATTCGAATTCATTCACGGGCTTTATACACACCACCCACCACACCCACACACCCACCCCCACGTGGGGGGAGTCAATCGTTTTTCCAGTTGGGCCGGTCGCGATCCGGGACATTCTGACCGTCCGAAACGCACGTCGATCGGGAAATCCCTGCAATCGTCTCCAACAGTTCGAAAGCCGAGATCGATGGTTCGGAGCACCCCGGAAGCCACCATAGTAACTTTCTCTCGAGATTGGGCAGCCGCCCAACCGTCGGTTACGCTCAAAAATGCGGGTTTTTTGTGAAATTCCTATACTCGCAACCGCCAGTTCGGAAGCCGAGATCGAGGGCTCGGAGCTACCCAGAACCCAGCATAGTAACTTTATACCGAGATTGGGCGGCCGATCGTTATTCCCGTTGGCCCGGTCGTGATACGGGACCGTCGGGCCACCAAAACGCGCGTTGATCGTGAAATTCCCATGCTCGGGTTCGCAAATTCGAAAGCCGAGATCTATGTTTCGGAGCTGTTAGGAAACCACCATAGTGAATTTCTACGTTATTTGGGTAGACGCAAGTCCGTCCGGGCGTACGTAGCGTGCGTTGATCTTAAATTTCCTATACTCGTATTAGCTAGTTCGAAAGCCAAGACGGAGGGTTCAGAGCGCTCTCGAAATCCACCGCGGAAACTTTCTACAGTGCGTGGGAAATCGCCGAATAGTTCTTCCCTTCGAAACGCGCGTTTCAGCGACCGAACTCCAAAAACGCCACATCGATTCGAATTCATTCACGGGCTTTATACACACCACCCACCACACACACACACCCACCCCCACGTGGGGGGAGTCAATCGTTTTTCCAGTTGGGCCGGTCGCGATCCGGGACATTCTGACCGTCCGAAACGCACGTCGATCGGGAAATCCCTGCAATCGTCTCCAACAGTTCGAAAGCCGAGATCGATGGTTCGGAGCACCCCAGAAGCCACCATAGTAACTTTCTCTCGAGATTGGGCAGCCGCCCAACCGTCGGTTACGCTCAAAAATGCGGGTTTTTTGTGAAATTCCTATACTCGCAACCGCCAGTTCGGAAGCCGAGATCGAGGGCTCGGAGCTACCCGGAACCCAGCATAGTAACTTTATACCGAGATTGGGCGGCCGATCGTTATTCCCGTTGGCCCGGTCGTGATACGGGACCGTCGGGCCACCAAAACGCGCGTTGATCGTGAAATTCCCATGCTCGGCTTCGCAAATTCGAAAGCCGAGATCTATGTTTCGGAGCTGTTAGGAAACCACCATAGTGAATTTCTACGTTATTTGGGTAGACGCAAGTCCATCCGGGCGTACGTAGCGTGCGTTGATCTTAAATTTCCTATACTCGTATTAGCTAGTTCGAAAGCCAAGACGGAGGGTTCAGAGCGCTCTCGAAATCCACCGCGGAAACTTTCTACAGTGCGTGGGAAATTGCCCAATAGTTCTTCCCTTCGAAACGCGCGTTTCAGCGACCGAACTCCAAAAACGCCACATCGATTCGAATTCATTCACGGGCTTTATACACACCACCCACCACACCCACACACCCACCCCCACGTGGGGGGAGTCAATCGTTTTTCCAGTTGGGCCGGTCACGATCCGGGACATTCTGACCGTCCGAAACGCACGTCGATCGGGAAATCCCTGCAATCGTCTCCAACAGTTCGAAAGCCGAGATCGATGGTTCGGAGCACCCCGGAAGCCACCATAGTAACTTTCTCTCGAGATTGGGCAGCCGCCCAACCGTCGGTTACGCTCAAAAATGCGGGTTTTTTGTGAAATTCCTATACTCGCAACCGCCAGTTCGGAAGCCGAGATCGAGGGCTCGGAGCTACCCGGAACCCAGCATAGTAACTTTATACCGAGATTGGGCGGCCGATCGTTATTCCCGTTGGCCCGGTCGTGATACGGGACCGTCGGGCCACCAAAACGCGCGTTGATCGTGAAATTCCCATGCTCGGCTTCGCAAATTCGAAAGCCGAGATCTATGTTTCGGAGCTGTTAGGAAACCACCATAGTGAATTTCTACGTTATTTGGGTAGACGCAAGTCCGTCCGGGCATACGTAGCGTGCGTTGATCTTAAATTTCCTATACTCGTATTAGCCAGTTCGAAAGCCAAGACGGAGGGTTCAGAGCGCTCTCGAAATCCACCGCGGAAACTTTCTACAGTGCGTGGGAAATCGCCCAATAGTTCTTCCCTTCGAAACGCGCGTTTCAGCGACCGAACTCCAAAAACGCCACATCGATTCGAATTCATTCACAGGCTTTATACACACCACCCACCACACCCACACACCCACCCCCACGTGGGGGGAGTCAATCGTTTTTCCAGTTGGGCCGGTCGCGATCCGGGACATTCTGACCGTCCGAAACGCACGTCGATCGGGAAATCCATGCAATCGTCTCCAACAGTTCGAAAGCCGAGATCGATGGTTCGGAGCACCCCGGAAGCCACCATAGTAACTTTCTCTCGAGATTGGGCAGCCGCCCAACCGTCGGTTACGCTCAAAAATGCGGGTTTTTTGTGAAATTCCTATACTCGCAACCGCCAGTTCGTAAGCCGAGATCGAGGGCTCGGAGCTACCCGGAACCCAGCATAGTAACTTTATACCGAGATTGGGCGGCCGATCGTTATTCCCGTTGGCCCGGTCGTGATACGGGACCGTCGGGCCACCAAAACGGGCGTTGATCGTGAAATTCCCATGCTCGGCTGCGCAAATTCGAAAGCCGAGATCTATGTTTCGGAGCTGTTAGGAAACCACCATAGTGAATTTCTACGTTATTTGGGTAGACGCAAGTCCGTCCGGGCGTACGTAGCATGCGTTGATCTTAAATTTCCTATACTCGTATTAGCTAGTTCGGAAGCCAAGACGGAGGGTTCAGAGCGCTCTCGAAATCCACCGCGGAAACTTTCTACAGTGCGTGGGAAATCGCTCAATAGTTCTTCCCTTCGAAACGCGCGTTTCAGCGACCGAACTCCAAAAACGCCACATAGATTCGAATTCATTCACGGGCTTTATACACACCACCCACCACACCCACACACCCACCCCCACGTGGGGGGAGTCAATCGTTTTTCCAGTTGGGCCGGTCGCGATCCGGGACATTCTGACCGTCCGAAACGCACGTCGATCGGGAAATCCCTGCAATCGTCTCCAACAGTTCGAAAGCCGAGATCGATGGTTCGGAGCACCCCGGAAGCCACCATAGTAACTTTCTCTCGAGATTGGGCAGCCGCCCAACCGTCGGTTACGCTCAAAAATGCGGGTTTTTTGTGAAATTCCTATACTCGCAACCGCCAGTTCGGAAGCCGAGATCGAGGGCTCGGAGCTACCCGGAACCCAGCATAGTAACTTTATACCGAGATTGGGCGGCCGATCGTTATTCCCGTTGGCCCGGTCGTGATACGGGACCGTCGGGCCACCAAAACGCGCGTTGATCGTGAAATTCCCATGCTCGGGTTCGCAAATTCGAAAGCCGAGATCTATGTTTTGGAGCTGTTAGGAAACCACCATAGTGAATTTCTACGTTATTTGGGTAGACGCAAGTCCGTCCGGGCGTACGTAGCGTGCGTTGATCTTAAATTTCCTATACTCGTATTAGCTAGTTCGAAAGCCAAGACGGAGGGTTCAGAGCGCTCTCGAAATCCACCGCGGAAACTTTCTACAGTGCGTGGGAAATCGCCCAATAGTTCTTCCCTTCGAAACGCGCGTTTCAGCGACCGAACTCCAAAAACGCCACATCGATTCGAATTCATTCACAGGCTTTATACACACCACCCACCACACCCACACACCCACCCCCACGTGGGGGGAGTCAATCGTTTCTCATGTTGGGCCGGTCGCGATCCGGGACATTCTGACCGTCCGAAACGCACGTCGATCGGGAAATCCCTGCAATCGTCTCCAACAGTTCGAAAGCCGAGATCGATGGTTCGGAGCACCCCGGAAGCCACCATAGTAACTTTCTCTCGAGATTGGGCAGCCGCCCAACCGTCGGTTACGCTCAAAAATGCGGGTTTTTTGTGAAATTCCTATACTCGCAACCGCCAGTTCGGAAGCCGAGATCGAGGGCTCGGAGCTACCCGGAACCCAGCATAGTAACTTTATACCGAGATTGGGCGGCCGATCGTTATTCCCGTTGGCCCGGTCGTGATACGGGACCGTCGGGCCACCAAAACGCGCGTTGATCGTGAAATTCCCATGCTCGGCTTCGCAAATTCGAAAGCCGAGATCTATGTTTCGGAGCTGTTAGGAAACCACCATAGTGAATTTCTACGTTATTTGGGTAGACGCAAGTCCGTCCGGGCGTACGTAGCGTGCGTTGATCTTAAATTTCCTATACTCGTATTAGCTAGTTCGAAAGCCAAGACGGAGGGTTCAGAGCGCTCTCGAAATCCACCGCGGAAACTTTCTACAGTGCGTGGGAAATCGCCCAATAGTTCTTCCCTTCGAAACGCGCGTTTCAGCGACCGAACTCCAAAAACGCCACATCGATTCGAATTCATTCACGGGCTTTATACACACCACCCACCACACCCACACACCCACCCCCACGTAGGGGGAGTCAATCGTTTTTCCAGTTGGGCCGGTCGCGATCCGGGACATTCTGACCGTCCGAAACGCACGTCGATTGGGAAATCCCTGCAATCGTCTCCAACAGTTCGAAAGCCGAGATCGATGGTTCGGAGCACCCCGGAAGCCACCATAGTAACTTTCTCTCGAGATTGGGCAGCCGCCCAACCGTCGGTTACGCTCAAAAATGCGGGTTTTTTGTGAAATTCCTATACTCGCATCCGCCAGTTCGGAAGCCGAGATCGAGGGCTCGGAGCTACCCGGAACCCAGCATAGTAACTTTATACCGAGATTGGGCGGCCGATCGTTATTCCCGTTGGCCCGGTCGTGATACGGGACCGTCGGGCCACCAAAACGCGCGTTGATCGTGAAATTCCCATGCTCGGCTTCGCAAATTCGAAAGCCGAGATCTATGTTTCGGAGCTGTTAGGAAACCACCATAGTGAATTTCTACGTTATTTGGGTAGACGCAAGTCCGTCCGGGCGTACGTAGCGTGCGTTGATCTTAAATTTCCTATACTCGTATTAGCTAGTTCGAAAGCCAAGACGGAGGGTTCAGAGCGCTCTCGAAATCCACCGCGGAAACTTTCTACAGTGCGTGGGAAATCGCCCAGTAGTTCTTCCCTTCGAAACGCGCGTTTCAGCGACCGAACTCCAAAAACGCCACATCGATTCGAATTCATTCACGGGCTTTATACACACCACCCACCACACCCACACACCCACCCCCACGTGGGGGGAGTCAATCGTTTTTCCAGTTGGGCCGGTCGCGATCCGGGACATTCTGACCGCCCGAAACGCACATCGATTGGGAAATCCCTGCAATCGTCTCCAACAGTTCGAAAGCCGAGATCGATGGTTCGGAGCACCTCGGAAGCCACCATAGTAACTTTCTCTCGAGATTGGGCAGCCGCCCAACCGTCGGTTACGCTCAAAAATGCGGGTTTTTTGTGAAATTCCTATACTCGCAACCGCCAGTTCGGAAGCCGAGATCGAGGGCTCGGAGCTACCCGGAACCCAGCATAGTAACTTTATACCGAGATTGGGCGGTCGATCGTTATTCCCGTTGGCCCGGTCGTGATACGGGACCGTCGGGCCACCAAAACGCGCGTTGATCGTGAAATTCCCATGCTCGGCTTCGCAAATTCGAAAGCCGAGATCTATGTTTCGGAGCTGTTAGGAAACCACCATAGTGAATTTCTACGTTATTTGGGTAGACGCAAGTCCGTCCGGGCGTACGTAGCGTGCGTTGATCTTAAATTTCCTATACTCGTATTAGCTAGTTCGAAAGCCAAGACGGAGGGTTCAGAGCGCTCTCGAAATCCACCGCGGAAACTTTCTACAGTGCGTGGGAAATCGCCCAATAGTTCTTCCCTTCGAAACGCGCGTTTCAGCGACCGAACTCCAAAAACGCCACATCGATTCGAATTCATTCACGGGCTTTATACACACCACCCACCACACCCACACACCCACCCCCACGTGGGGGGAGTCAATCGTTTTTCCAGTTGGGCCGGTCACGATCCGGGACATTCTGACCGTCCGAAACGCACGTCGATCGGGAAATCCCTGCAATCGTCTCCAACAGTTCGAAAGCCGAGATCGATGGTTCGGAGCACCCCGGAAGCCACCATAGTAACTTTCTCTCGAGATTGGGCAGCCGCCCAACCGTCGGTTACGCTCAAAAATGCGGGTTTTTTGTGAAATTCCTATACTCGCAACCGCCAGTTCGGAAGCCGAGATCGAGGGCTCAGAGCTACCCGAAACCCAGCATAGTAACTTTATACCGAGATTGGGCGGCCGATCGTTATTCCCGTTGGCCCGGTCGTGATACGGGACCGTCGGGCCACCAAAACGCGCGTTGATCGTGAAATTCCCATGCTCGGCTTCGCAAATTCGAAAGCCGAGATCTATGTTTCGGAGCTGTTAGGAAACCACCATAGTGAATTTCTACGTTATTTGGGTAGACGCAAGTCCGTCCGGGCGTACGTAGCGTGCGTTGATCTTAAATTTCCTATACTCGTATTAGCTAGTTCGAAAGCCAAGACGGAGGGTTCAGAGCGCTCTCGAAATCCACTGCGGAAACTTTCTACAGTGCGTGGGAAATCGCCCAATAGTTCTTCCCTTCGAAACGCGCGTTTCAGCGACCGAACTCCAAAAACGCCACATCGATTCGAATTCATTCACGGGCTTTATACACACCACCCACCACACCCACACACCCACCCCCACGTGGGGGGAGTCAATCGTTTTTCCAGTTGGGCCAGTCGCGATCCGGGACATTCTGACCGTCCGAAACGCACGTCGATTGGGAAATCCCTGCAATCGTCTCCAACAGTTCGAAAGCCGAGATCGATGGTTCGGAGCACCCCGGAAGCCACCATAGTAACTTTCTCTCGAGATTGGGCAGCCGCCCAACCGTCGGTTACGCTCAAAAATGCGGGTTTTTTGTGAAATTCCTATACTCGCAACCGCCAGTTCGGAAGCCGAGATCGAGGGCTCGGAGCTACCCGGAACCCAGCATAGTAACTTTATACCGAGATTGGGCGACCGATCATTATTCCCGTTGGCCCGGTCGTGATACGGGACCGTCGGGCCACCAAAACGCGCGTTGATCGTGAAATTCCCATGCTCGGCTGCGCAAATTCGAAAGCCGAGATCTATGTTTCGGAGCTGTTAGGAAACCACCATAGTGAATTTCTACGTTATTTGGGTAGACGCAAGTCCGTCCGGGCGTACGTAGCGTGCGTTGATCTTAAATTTCCTATACTCGTATTAGCTAGTTCGAAAGCCAAGACGGAGGGTTCAGAGCGCTCTCGAAATCCACCGCGGAAACTTTCTACAGTGCGTGGGAAATCGCCCAATAGTTCTTCCCTTCGAAACGCGCGTTTCAGCGACCGAACTCCAAAAACGCCACATCGATTCGAATTCATTCACGGGCTTTATACACACCACCCACCACACCCACACACCCACCCCCACGTGGGGGGAGTCAATCGTTTTTCCAGTTGGGCCGGTCGCGATCCGGGACATTCTGACCGTCCGAAACGCACGTCGATCGGGAAATCCCTGCAATCGTCTCCAACAGTTCGAAAGCCGAGATCGATGGTTCGGAGCACCCCGGAAGCCACCATAGTAACTTTCTCTCGAGATTGGGCAGCCGCCCAACCGTCGGTTACGCTCAAAAATGCGGGTTTTTTGTGAAATTCCTATACTCGCAACCGCCAGTTCGGAAGCCGAGATCGAGGGCTCGGAGCTACCCGGAACCCAGCATAGTAACTTTATACCGAGATTGGGCGGCCGATCGTTATTCCCGTTGGCCCGGTCGTGATACGGGACCGTCGGGCCACCAAAACGCGCGTTGATCGTGAAATTCCCATGCTCGGGTTCGCAAATTCGAAAGCCGAGATCTATGTTTCGGAGCTGTTAGGAAACCACCATAGTGAATTTCTACGTTATTTGGGTAGACGCAAGTCCGTCCGGGCGTACGTAGCGTGCGTTGATCTTAAATTTCCTATACTCGTATTAGCTAGTTCGAAAGCCAAGACGGAGGGTTCAGAGCGCTCTCGAAATCCACCGCGGAAACTTTCTACAGTGCGTGGGAAATCGCCGAATAGTTCTTCCCTTCGAAACGCGCGTTTCAGCGACCGAACTCCAAAAACGCCACATCGATTCGAATTCATTCACGGGCTTTATACACACCACCCACCACACACACACACCCACCCCCACGTGGGGGGAGTCAATCGTTTTTCCAGTTGGGCCGGTCGCGATCCGGGACATTCTGACCGTCCGAAACGCACGTCGATCGGGAAATCCCTGCAATCGTCTCCAACAGTTCGAAAGCCGAGATCGATGGTTCGGAGCACCCCAGAAGCCACCATAGTAACTTTCTCTCGAGATTGGGCAGCCGCCCAACCGTCGGTTACGCTCAAAAATGCGGGTTTTTTGTGAAATTCCTATACTCGCAACCGCCAGTTCGGAAGCCGAGATCGAGGGCTCGGAGCTACCCGGAACCCAGCATAGTAACTTTATACCGAGATTGGGCGGCCGATCGTTATTCCCGTTGGCCCGGTCGTGATACGGGACCGTCGGGCCACCAAAACGCGCGTTGATCGTGAAATTCCCATGCTCGGCTTCGCAAATTCGAAAGCCGAGATCTATGTTTCGGAGCTGTTAGGAAACCACCATAGTGAATTTCTACGTTATTTGGGTAGACGCAAGTCCATCCGGGCGTACGTAGCGTGCGTTGATCTTAAATTTCCTATACTCGTATTAGCTAGTTCGAAAGCCAAGACGGAGGGTTCAGAGCGCTCTCGAAATCCACCGCGGAAACTTTCTACAGTGCGTGGGAAATTGCCCAATAGTTCTTCCCTTCGAAACGCGCGTTTCAGCGACCGAACTCCAAAAACGCCACATCGATTCGAATTCATTCACGGGCTTTATACACACCACCCACCACACCCACACACCCACCCCCACGTGGGGGGAGTCAATCGTTTTTCCAGTTGGGCCGGTCACGATCCGGGACATTCTGACCGTCCGAAACGCACGTCGATCGGGAAATCCCTGCAATCGTCTCCAACAGTTCGAAAGCCGAGATCGATGGTTCGGAGCACCCCGGAAGCCACCATAGTAACTTTCTCTCGAGATTGGGCAGCCGCCCAACCGTCGGTTACACTCAAAAATGCGGGTTTTTTGTGAAATTCCTATACTCGCAACCGCCAGTTCGGAAGCCGAGATCGAGGGCTCGGAGCTACCCGGAACCCAGCATAGTAACTTTATACCGAGATTGGGCGGCCGATCGTTATTCCCGTTGGCCCGGTCGTGATACGGGACCGTCGGGCCACCAAAACGCGCGTTGATCGTGAAATTCCCATGCTCGGCTTCGCAAATTCGAAAGCCGAGATCTATGTTTCGGAGCTGTTAGGAAACCACCATAGTGAATTTCTACGTTATTTGGGTAGACGCAAGTCCGTCCGGGCATACGTAGCGTGCGTTGATCTTAAATTTCCTATACTCGTATTAGCCAGTTCGAAAGCCAAGACGGAGGGTTCAGAGCGCTCTCGAAATCCACCGCGGAAACTTTCTACAGTGCGTGGGAAATCGCCCAATAGTTCTTCCCTTCGAAACGCGCGTTTCAGCGACCGAACTCCAAAAACGCCACATCGATTCGAATTCATTCACAGGCTTTATACACACCACCCACCACACCCACACACCCACCCCCACGTGGGGGGAGTCAATCGTTTTTCCAGTTGGGCCGGTCGCGATCCGGGACATTCTGACCGTCCGAAACGCACGTCGATCGGGAAATCCATGCAATCGTCTCCAACAGTTCGAAAGCCGAGATCGATGGTTCGGAGCACCCCGGAAGCCACCATAGTAACTTTCTCTCGAGATTGGGCAGCCGCCCAACCGTCGGTTACGCTCAAAAATGCGGGTTTTTTGTGAAATTCCTATACTCGCAACCGCCAGTTCGGAAGCCGAGATCGAGGGCTCGGAGCTACCCGGAACCCAGCATAGTAACTTTATACCGAGATTGGGCGGCCGATCGTTATTCCCGTTGGCCCGGTCGTGATACGGGACCGTCGGGCCACCAAAACGCGCGTTGATCGTGAAATTCCCATGCTCGGCTGCGCAAATTCGAAAGCCGAGATCTATGTTTCGGAGCTGTTAGGAAACCACCATAGTGAATTTCTACGTTATTTGGGTAGACGCAAGTCCGTCCGGGCGTACGTAGCATGCGTTGATCTTAAATTTCCTATACTCGTATTAGCTAGTTCGAAAGCCAAGACGGAGGGTTCAGAGCGCTCTCGAAATCCACCGCGGAAACTTTCTACAGTGCGTGGGAAATCGCTCAATAGTTCTTCCCTTCGAAACGCGCGTTTCAGCGACCGAACTCCAAAAACGCCACATAGATTCGAATTCATTCACGGGCTTTATACACACCACCCACCACACCCACACACCCACCCCCACGTGGGGGGAGTCAATCGTTTTTCCAGTTGGGCCGGTCGCGATCCGGGACATTCTGACCGTCCGAAACGCACGTCGATCGGGAAATCCCTGCAATCGTCTCCAACAGTTCGAAAGCCGAGATCGATGGTTCGGAGCACCCCGGAAGCCACCATAGTAACTTTCTCTCGAGATTGGGCAGCCGCCCAACCGTCGGTTACGCTCAAAAATGCGGGTTTTTTGTGAAATTCCTATACTCGCAACCGCCAGTTCGGAAGCCGAGATCGAGGGCTCGGAGCTACCCGGAACCCAGCATAGTAACTTTATACCGAGATTGGGCGGCCGATCGTTATTCCCGTTGGCCCGGTCGTGATACGGGACCGTCGGGCCACCAAAACGCGCGTTGATCGTGAAATTCCCATGCTCGGGTTCGCAAATTCGAAAGCCGAGATCTATGTTTTGGAGCTGTTAGGAAACCACCATAGTGAATTTCTACGTTATTTGGGTAGACGCAAGTCCGTCCGGGCGTACGTAGCGTGCGTTGATCTTAAATTTCCTATACTCGTATTAGCTAGTTCGAAAGCCAAGACGGAGGGTTCAGAGCGCTCTCGAAATCCACCGCGGAAACTTTCTACAGTGCGTGGGAAATCGCCCAATAGTTCTTCCCTTCGAAACGCGCGTTTCAGCGACCGAACTCCAAAAACGCCACATCGATTCGAATTCATTCACAGGCTTTATACACACCACCCACCACACCCACACACCCACCCCCACGTGGGGGGAGTCAATCGTTTCTCATGTTGGGCCGGTCGCGATCCGGGACATTCTGACCGTCCGAAACGCACGTCGATCGGGAAATCCCTGCAATCGTCTCCAACAGTTCGAAAGCCGAGATCGATGGTTCGGAGCACCCCGGAAGCCACCATAGTAACTTTCTCTCGAGATTGGGCAGCCGCCCAACCGTCGGTTACGCTCAAAAATGCGGGTTTTTTGTGAAATTCCTATACTCGCAACCGCTAGTTCGGAAGCCGAGATCGAGGGCTCGGAGCTACCCGGAACCCAGCATAGTAACTTTATACCGAGATTGGGCGGCCGATCGTTATTCCCGTTGGCCCGGTCGTGATACGGGACCGTCGGGCCACCAAAACGCGCATTGATCGTGAAATTCCCATGCTCGGCTTCGCAAATTCGAAAGCCGAGATCTATGTTTCGGAGCTGTTAGGAAACCACCATAGTGAATTTCTACGTTATTTGGGTAGACGCAAGTCCGTCCGGGCGTACGTAGCGTGCGTTGATCTTAAATTTCCAATACTCGTATTAGCTAGTTCGAAAGCCAAGACGGAGGGTTCAGAGCGCTCTCGAAGTCCACCGCGGAAACTTTCTACAGTGCGTGGGAAATCGCCCAATAGTTCTTCCCTTCGAAACGCGCGTTTCAGCGACCGAACTCCAAAAACGCCACATCGATTCGAATTCATTCACAGGCTTTATACACACCACCCACCACACCCACACACCCACCCCCACGTGGGGGGAGTCAATCGTTTCTCCAGTTGGGCCGGTCGCGATCCGGGACATTCTGACCGTCCGAAACGCACATCGATCGGGAAATCCCTGCAATCGTCTCCAACAGTTCGAAAGCCGAGATCGATGGTTCGGAGCACCCCGGAAGCCACCATAGTAACTTTCTCTCGAGATTGGGCAGCCGCCCAACCATCGGTTACGCTAAAAAATGCGGGTTTTTTGTGAAATTCCTATACTCGCAACCGCCAGTTCGGAAGCCGAGATCGAGGGCTCGGAGCTACCCGGAACCCAGCATAGTAACTTTATACCGAGATTGGGCGGCCGATCGTTATTCCCGTTGGCCCGGTCGTGATACGGGACCGTCGGGCCACCAAAACGCGCGTTGATCGTGAAATTCCCATGCTCGGCTGCACAAATTCGAAAGCCGAGATCTATGTTTCGGAGCTGTTAGGAAACCACCATAGTGAATTTCTACGTTATTTGGGTAGACGCAAGTCCGTCCGGGCGTACGTAGCATGCGTTGATCTTAAATTTCCTATACTCGTATTAGCTAGTTCGAAAGCCAAGACGGAGGGTTCAGAGCGCTCTCGAAATCCACCGCGGAAACTTTCTACAGTGCGTGGGAAATCGCCCAATAGTTCTTCCCTTCGAAACGCGCGTTTCAGCGACCGAACTCCAAAAACGCCACATCGATTCGAATTCATTCACGGGCTTTATACACACCACCCACCACACCCACACACCCACCCCCACGTAGGGGGAGTCAATCGTTTTTCCAGTTGGGCCGGTCGCGATCCGGGACATTCTGACCGCCCGAAACGCACGTCGATTGGGAAATCCCTGCAATCGTCTCCAACAGTTCGAAAGCCGAGATCGATGGTTCGGAGCACCCCGGAAGCCACCATAGTAACTTTCTCTCGAGATTGGGCAGCCGCCCAACCGTCGGTTACGCTCAAAAATGCGGGTTTTTTTTGAAATTCCTATACTCGCAACCGCCAGTTCGGAAGCCGAGATCGAGGGCTCGGAGCTACCCGGAACCCAGCATAGTAACTTTATACCGAGATTGGGCGGCCGATCGTTATTCCCGTTGGCCCGGTCGTGATACGGGACCGTCGGGCCACCAAAACGCGCGTTGATCGTGAAATTCCCATGCTCGGCTTCGCAAATTCGAAAGCCGAGATCTATGTTTCGGAGCTGTTAGGAAACCACCATAGTGAATTTCTACGTTATTTGGGTAGACGCAAGTCCGTCCGGGCGTACGTAGCGTGCGTTGATCTTAAATTTCCTATACTCGTATTAGCTAGTTTGAAAGCCAAGACGGAGGGTTCAGAGCGCTCTCGAAATCCACCGCGGAAACTTTCTACAGTGCGTGGGAAATCGCCCAATAGTTCTTCCCTTCGAAACGCGCGTTTCAGCGACCGAACTCCAAAAACGCCACATCGATTCGAATTCATTCACAGGCTTTATACACACCACCCACCACACCCACACACCCACCCCCACGTGGGGGGAGTCAATCGTTTCTCCAGTTGGGCCGGTCGCGATCCGGGACATTCTGACCGTCCGAAACGCACGTCGATCGGGAAATCCCTGCAATCGTCTCCAACAGTTCGAAAGCCGAGATCGATGGTTCGGAGCACCCCGGAAGCCACCATAGTAACTTTCTCTCGAGATTGGGCAGCCGCCCAACCGTCGGTTACGCTCAAAAATGCGGGTTTTTTGTGAAATTCCTATACTCGCAACCGCTAGTTCGGAAGCCGAGATCGAGGGCTCGGAGCTACCCGGAACCCAGCATAGTAACTTTATACCGAGATTGGGCGGCCGATCGTTATTCCCGTTGGCCCGGTCGTGATACGGGACCGTCGGGCCACCAAAACGCGCATTGATCGTGAAATTCCCATGCTCGGCTTCGCAAATTCGAAAGCCGAGATCTATGTTTCGGAGCTGTTAGGAAACCACCATAGTGAATTTCTACGTTATTTGGGTAGACGCAAGTCCGTCCGGGCGTACGTAGCGTGCGTTGATCTTAAATTTCCTATACTTGTATTAGCTAGTTCGAAAGCCAAGACGGAGGGTTCAGAGCGCTCTCGAAATCCACCGCGGAAACTTTATACAGTGCATGGGAAATCGCCCAATAGTTCTTCCCTTCGAAACGCGCGTTTCAGCGACCGAACTCCAAAAACGCCACATCGATTCGGATTCATTCACGGGCTTTATACACACCACCCACCACACCCACACACCCACCCTCACGTGGGGGGAGTCAATCGTTTTTCCAGTTGGGCCGGTCACGATCCGGGACATTCTGACCGTCCGAAACGCACGTCGATCGGGAAATCCCTGCAATCGTCTCCAACAGTTCGAAAGCCGAGATCGATGGTTCGGAGCACCCCGGAAGCCACCATAGTAACTTTCTCTCGAGATTGGGCAGCCGCCCAACCGTCGGTTACGCTCAAAAATGCGGGTTTTTTGTGAAATTCCTATACTCGCAACCGCCAGTTCGGAAGCCGAGATCGAGGGCTCGGAGCTACCCGGAACCCAGCATAGTAACTTTATACCGAGATTAGGCGGCCGATCGTTATTCCCGTTGGCCCGGTCGTGATACGGGACCGTCGGGCCACCAAAACGCGCGTTGATCGTGAAATTCCCATGCTCGGCTGCACAAATTCGAAAGCCGAGATCTATGTTTCGGAGCTGTTAGGAAACCACCATAGTGAATTTCTACGTTATTTGGGTAGACGCAAGTCCGTCCGGGCGTACGTAGCATGCGTTGATCTTAAATTTCCTATACTCGTATTAGCTAGTTCGAAAGCCAAGACGGAGGGTTCAGAGCGCTCTCGAAATCTACCGCGGAAACTTTCTACAGTGCGTGGGAAATCGCCCAATAGTTCTTCCCTTCGAAACGCGCGTTTCAGCGACCGAACTCCAAAAACGCCACATCGATTCGAATTCATTCACGGGCTTTATACACACCACCCACCACACCCACACACCCAGCCCCACGTAGGGGGAGTCAATCGTTTTTCCAGTTGGGCCGGTCACGATCCGGGACATTCTGACCGCCCGAAACGCACGTCGATTGGGAAATCCCTGCAATCGTCTCCAACAGTTCGAAAGCCGAGATCGATGGTTCGGAGCACCCCGGAAGCCACCATAGTAACTTTCTCTCGAGATTGGGCAGCCGCCCAACCGTCGGTTACGCTCAAAAATGCGGGTTTTTTGTGAAATTCCTATACTCGCAACCGCCAGTTCGGAAGCCGAGATCGAGGGCTCGGAGCTACCCGGAACCCAGCATAGTAACTTTATACCGAGATTGGGCGGCCGATCGTTATTCCCGTTGGCCCGGTCGTGATACGGGACCGTCGGGCCACCAAAACGCGCGTTGATCGTGAAATTCCCATGCTCGGCTTCGCAAATTCGAAAGCCGAGATCTACGTTTCGGAGCTGTTAGGAAACCACCATAGTGAGTTTCTACGTTATTTGGGTAGACGCAAGTCCGTCCGGGCGTACGTAGCGTGCGTTGATCTTAAATTTCCTATACTCGTATTAACTAGTTCGAAAGCCAAGACGGAGGGTTCAGAGCGCTCTCGAAATCCACCGCGGAAACTTTCTACAGTGCGTGGGAAATCGCCCAATAGTTCTTCCCTTCGAAACGCGCGTTTCAGCGACCGAACTCCAAAAACGCCACATCGATTCGAATTCATTCACGGGCTTTATACACACCACCCACCACACCCACACACCCACCCCCACGTGGGGGGAGTCAATCGTTTTTCCAGTTGGGCCGGTCACGATACGGGACATTCTGACCGTCCGAAACGCACGTCGATCGGGAAATCCCTGCAATCGTCTCCAACAGTTCGAAAGCCGAGATCGATGGTTCGGAGCACCCCGGAAGCCACCATAGTAACTTTCTCTCGAGATTGGGCAGCCGCCCAACCGTCGGTTACGCTCAAAAATGCGGGTTTTTTGTGAAATTCCTATACTCGCAACCGCCAGTTCGGAAGCCGAGATCGAGGGCTCGGAGCTACCCGGAACCCAGCATAGTAACTTTATACCGAGATTGGGCGGCCGATCGTTATTCCCGTTGGCCCGGTCGTGATACGGGACCGTCGGGCCACCAAAACGCGCGTTGATCGTGAAATTCCCATGCTCGGCTTCGCAAATTCGAAAGCCGAGATCTACGTTTCGGAGCTGTTAGGAAACCACCATAGTGAGTTTCTACGTTATTTGGGTAGACGCAAGTCCGTCCGGGCGTACGTAGCGTGCGTTGATCTTAAATTTCCTATACTCGTATTAGCTAGTTCGAAAGCCAAGACGGAGGGTTCAGAGCGCTCTCGAAATCCACCGCGGAAACTTTCTACAGTGCGTGGGAAATCGCCCAATAGTTCTTCCCTTCGAAACGCGCGTTTCAGCGACCGAACTCCAAAAACGCCACATCGATTCGAATTCATTCACGGGCTTTATACACACCACCCACCACACCCACACACCCACCCCCACGTGGGGGGAGTCAATCGTTTTTCCAGTTGGGCCGGTCACGATACGGGACATTCTGACCGTCCGAAACGCACGTCGATCGGGAAATCCCTGCAATCGTCTCCAACAGTTCGAAAGCCGAGATCGATGGTTCGGAGCACCCCGGAAGCCACCATAGTAACTTTCTCTCGAGATTGGGCAGCCGCCCAACCGTCGGTTACGCTCAAAAATGCGGGTTTTTTGTGAAATTCCTATACTCGCAACCGCCAGTTCGGAAGCCGAGATCGAGGGCTCGGAGCTACCCGGAACCCAGCATAGTAACTTTATACCGAGATTGGGCGGCCGATCGTTATTCCCGTTGGCCCGGTCGTGATACGGGACCGTCGGGCCACCAAAACGCGCGTTGATCGTGAAATTCCCATGCTCGGCTTCGCAAATTCGAAAGCCGAGATCTACGTTTCGGAGCTGTTAGGAAACCACCATAGTGAATTTCTACGTTATTTGGGTAGACGCAAGTCCGTCTGGGCGTACGTAGCGTGCGTTGATCTTAAATTTCCTATACTCGTATTAGCTAGTTCGAAAGCCAAGACGGAGGGTTCAGAGCGCTCTCGAAATCCACCGCGGAAACTTTCTACAGTGCGTGGGAAATCACCCAATAGTTCTTCCCTTCGAAACGCGCGTTTCAGCGACCGAACTCCAAAAACGCCACATCGATTCGAATTCATTCACGGGCTTTATACACACCACCCACCACACCCACACACCCACCCCCACGTGGGGGGAGTCAATCGTTTTTCCAGTTGGGCCGGTCGCGATCCGGGACATTCTGACCGTCCGAAACGCACGTCGATCGGGAAATTCCTGCAATCGTCTCCAACAGTTCGAAAGCCGAGATCGATGGTTCGGAGCACCCCGGAAGCCACCATAGTAACTTTCTCTCGAGATTGGGCAGCCGCCCAACCGTCGGTTACGCTCAAAAATGCGGGTTTTTTGTGAAATTCCTATACTCGCAACCGCCAGTTCGGAAGCCGAGATCGAGGGCTCGGAGCTACCCGGAACCCAGCATAGTAACTTTATACCGAGATTGGGCGGCCGATCGTTATTTCCGTTGGCCCGGTCGTGATACGGGACCGTCGAGCCACCAAAACGCGCGTTGATCGTGAAATTCCCATACTCGGCTTCGCAAATTCGAAAGCCGAGATCTATGTTTCGGAGCTGTTAGGAAACCACCATAGTGAATTTCTACGTTATTTGGGTAGACGCAAGTCCGTCCGGGCGTACGTAGCGTGCGTTGATCTTAAATTTCCTATACTCGTATTAGCTAGTTCGAAAGCCAAGACGGAGGGGTCAGAGCGCTCTTTCGCATGGGAAATCGCGCAATAGTTCTACCCTTCGAAACGCGCGTTTCAGCGACCGAACTCCAAAAACACCACATCGATTCGAATTCATTCTCGGGCCTTATACACACCACCCACCACACCCGCACACGCATTCCCACGTGGGGGGAGTCGATCGTTTTTCCAGTTGGGTCGGTCGCGATCCGAGACCTTCTGATCGTCCGAAATGCGCGTCGATCGGGAAATCCCTGCAATCGTCTCAAACAGTTCGAAACTCGAGATCGAGGGTTCGGAGCACCCCGAAAGCCACCATAATAACTTTCTCTCGAGATTGGGCAGCCGCCCAACCGTCGGTTACCCTCAGAAACGCGGGTTTTTTGTGAAATTCCTATACTCGCAACCGCTAGTTCGGAAGCCGAGATCGAGGGCTCGGAGCTCTCCGAAACCCAGCATAGTAACTTTATACCGAGATTGGGCGGCCGATCGTTATTTTCATTGGCCCGGTCGTGATACGGGACCGTCGGGCCACCAAAACGCGCTTTGATCGTGAAATTCCCATGCTCGGCTTCGCAAATTCGAAAGCCGAGATCTATGTTTCGGAGCTGTTAGGAAACCACCATAGTGAATTTCTACGTTATTTGGGTAGACGCAAGTCCGTCCGGGCGTACGTAGCGTGCGTTGATCTTAAATTTCCTATACTCGTATTAGCTAGTTCGAAAGCTAAGACGGAGGGTTCAGAGCGCTCTTTCGCATGGGAAATCGCGCAATAGTTCTACCCTTCGAAACGCGCGTTTCAGCGACCGAACTCCAAAAACACCACATCGATTCGAATTCATTCTCGGGCCTTATACACACCACCCACCACACCCACACACGCATTCCCACGTGGGTGGAGTCGATCGTTTTTCCAGTTGGGTCGGTCGCGATCCGGGACATTCTGACCGTCCGAAACGCACGTCGATCGGGAAATCCCTGCAATCGTCTCCAACAGTTCGAAAGCCGAGATCGATGGTTCGGAGCACCCCGGAAGCCACCATAGTAACTTTCTCTCGAGATTGGGCAGCCGCCCAACCGTCGGTTACGCTCAAAAATGCGGGTTTTTTGTGAAATTCCTATACTCGCAACCGCCAGTTCGGAAGCCGAGATCGAGGGCTCGGAGCTACCCGGAACCCAGCATAGTAACTTTATACCGAGATTGGGCGGCCGATCGTTATTCCCGTTGGCCCGGTCGTGATACGGGACCGTCGGGCCACCAAAACGCGTGTTGATCGTGAAATTCCCATGCTCGGCTTCGCAAATTCGAAAGCCGAGATCTATGTTTCGGAGCTGTTAGGAAACCACCATAGTGAATTTCTACGTTATTTGGGTAGACGCAAGTCCGTCCGGGCGTACGTAGCGTGCGTTGATCTTAAATTTCCTATACTCGTATTAGCTAGTTCGAAAGCCAAGACGGAGGGTTCAGAGCGCTATTTCGCATGGGAAATCGCGCAATAGTTCTACCCTTCGAAACGCGCGTTTCAGCGACC
This sequence comes from Allium sativum, assembly GCA_030737875.1. NCBI lineage: Eukaryota > Viridiplantae > Streptophyta > Magnoliopsida > Asparagales > Amaryllidaceae > Allium > Allium sativum. The sequence continues at coordinate 412,867,593 of CM060923.1, read as the reverse complement.
GAACTCCAAAAACACCACATCGATTCGAATTCATTCTCGGGCCTTATACACACCACCCACCACACCCACACACGCATTCCCACGTGGGGGGAGTCGATCGTTTTTCCAGTTGGGTCGGTCGCGATCCGAGACCTTCTGATCGTCCGAAATGCGCGTCGATCGGGAAATCCCTGCAATCGTCTCCAACAGTTCGAAAGTCGAGATCGAGGGTTCGGAGCACCCCGAAAGCCACCATAATAACTTTCTCTCGAGATTGGGCAGCCGCCCAACCGTCGGTTACCCTCAGAAACGCGGGTTTTTTGTGAAATTCCTATACTCGCAACCGCTAGTTCGGAAGCCGAGATCGAGGGCTCGGAGCTCTCCGGAACCCAGCATAGTAACTTTATGCCGAGATTGGGCGGCCGATCGTTATTTTCATTGGCCCGGTCGTGATACGGGACCGTCGGGCCACCAAAACGCGCGTTGATCGTGAAATTCCCATGCTCGGCTTCGCAAATTCGAAAGCTGAGATCTATGTTTCGGAGCTGTTAGGAAACCACCATAGTAAATTTCTATGTTATTTGGGTAGACACAAGACCGTCCGGGCGTACGTAGCGTACGTTGATCTTAAATTTCCTATACTCGTATTAGCTAGTTCGAAATCCAAGACGGAGGGTTCAGAGCGCTCTCGAAATCCACCGCGGAAACTTTCTACAGTGCATGGGAAATCGCCCAATAGTTCTTCCCTTCGAAACGCGCGTTTCAGTGACCGAACTCCAAAAACGCCACATCGATTCGAATTCATTCACGGGCTTTATACACACCACCCACCACACCCACACACCCACCCCCACATGGGGGGAGTCAATCGTTTTTCCAGTTGGGCCGGTCGCGATCCGGGACATTCTGACCGTCCGAAACGCACGTCGATCGGGAAATCCCTGCAATCGTCTCCAACAGTTCGAAATCCGAGATCGATGGTTCGGAGCACCCCGGAAGCAACCGTAGTAACTTTCTCTCGAGATTGGGCAGCCGCCCAACTGTCGTTTACGCTCAGAAACACGGGTATTTTGTGAAATTCCTATACTCGCAACCGCTAGTTCGGAAGCTGAGAACGAGGGCTCGGAGCTCCCCGGAACCCAGCATAGTAACTTTATACCGAGATTGGGCGGCCGATCATTATTTTCGTTGGCCCGGTCGTGATACGGGACCGTAGGGCCACCAAAACGCGTGTTGATCGTGAAATTCCCATGCTCTGCTTCGCAAATTCGAAAGCCGAGATCTATGTTTCGGAGCTGTTAGGAAACCACCATAGTGAATTTCTACGTTATTTGGGTAGACGCAAGACCGTCCGGGCGTAGGTAGCGTGCGTTGATCTTAAATTTCCTATACTCATATTAGCTAGTTCGAAAGCCAAGACGGAGGGTTCAGAGCGCTCTAGAAATCCACCGCGGAAACATTCTACACTGCGTGGGAAATCGCCCAATAGTTCTGCCCTTCGAAACGCGCGTTTCAGCGACCGAAATCCAAAAACACCACATTGATTCGAATTCATTCTGGGCCTTATACACACCACCCACCACACCCACACACCCACCCCCACGTGGGGGGAGTCAATCGTTTTTCCAGTTGGCCCGGTTGTGATCCGGGACCTTCTGACCGTCCGAAACGCGCGTCGATTGGGAAATCCCTGCAATCGTCTCCAATAGTTCGAAAGCCGAGATCGAGGGTTCGGAGCACCCCAAAAGCCACCATAGTAACTTTCTCTCGAGATTGGGCAGCCGCCCAACCGTCGGTTACCCTCAGAAACGCGGGTTTTTTGTGAAATTCCTATACTCGCAACCGCTAGTTCGGAAGCCGAGATCGAGGGCTCGGAGCTACCCGGAACCCAGCATAGTAACATTATACCGAGATTGGGCGGCCGATCGTTATTTCCGTTGGCCCGATCGTAATACGGGACCGTCGGGCCACCAAAACGCGCGTTGATCGTGAAATTCCCATGCTCGGCTTCGCAAATTTGAAAGCCGAGATCTATGTTTCGGAATAGTTAGGAAACCACCATAGTTAATTTCTACGTTATTTGGGTAGACGCAAGACCGTCTGGGCGTACGTAGCGTGCGTTGATCTTAAATTTCCTATACTCGTATTAGCTAGTTCGAAAGCCAAGACGGAGGTTCAGAGCGCACTCGAAAGCCATCGCGGTAACTTTCTACAGTGCGTGGGAAATCGCCCAATAGTTCTGCCCTTCGAAACGCGCGTTTCAGCGACCGAAATCAAAAAATACCACATCGATTCGAATTCATTCTCGGACCTTATGCACACCACCCACCACACCCACACACCCATTCCCACGTGGGGGGAGTCGATCATTTTTCCAGTTGGGTCGGTCGCATTCCGAGACCTTCTGACCGTCCGAAACGCGCGTCGATCGGGAAATCCCTGCAATCGTCTCCAACAGTTCGAAAGCCGAGATCGAGGGTTCGGAGCACCCCGAAAGCCACCATAATAACTTTCTCTCGAGATTGGGCAGCCGCCCAACCGTCGGTTACCCTCAGAAACGCGGGTTTTTTCTGAAATTCCTATACTCGCAACCGCTAGTTCGGAAGCCGAGATCGAGGGCTCGGAGCTCCCCGGAACCCAGCATAGTAACTTTATACCGAGATTGGGCGGCCGATCGTTATTTTCGTTGGCCCAGTTGTGATACGGGACCATCGGGCCACCAAAACGCGCGTTGATCGTGAAATTCCCATGCTCGGCTTCGCAAATTCGAAAGCTGAGATCTATGTTTCGGAGTTGTTAGGAAACCACCATAGTAAATTTCTATGTTATTTGGGAAGACGCAAGACCGTCCGGGCGTACGTAGCGTGCGTCGATCTTAAATTACCTATACTTGTATTAGCTAGTTCGAAAGCCAAGACGGAGGGTTCAGAGCGCTCTCGAAATCCACCGCGGAAACTTTCTACAGTGCGTGGGAAATCGCCCAATAGTTCTTCCCTTCGAAACGCACGTTTCAGCGACCGAACTCCAAAAACACCACATCGATTCGAATTCATTCTCGGGCCTTATACACACCACCCACCACACCCACACACCCACCCCTACATGGGGGGAGTCAATCGTTTTTCCAGTTGGGCCGGTCGCGATCCAGGACCTTCTGACCGTCCGAAACGCGCGTCGATCGGGAAATCCCTACAATCGTCTCCAACAGTTCGAAAGCGGAGATCGAGGGTTCGGAGCACCCCGGAAGCCACCGTAGTAGCTTTCTCTCAAGATTGGGCAGCCGCCCAACCGTCGGTTAAGCTCAGAAACGCGGGTTTTTTGTGAAATTCCTATACTCACAACCGCTAGATCGGAAGCCGGGATCGAGGGCTCGGAGCTCCCCGGAACCCAGCATAGTAACTTTATACCGAGATTGGGCGGCCGATCCTTATTTTTGTTGGCCCGGTCGTGATACGGGACCGTTGGGCCACCAAAACGCGTGTTGATCGTGAAATTCCCATGCTTTGCTTTGCAAATTCGAAAGCCGAGATCTATGTTTCGGAGCTGTTAGGAAACCACCATAGTAAATTTCTACGTTATTTGGGTAGACGCAAGACCATCCGGGCGTACGTTGCGTGCGTTGATCTTAAATTTCCTACACTCGTGTTAGCTAGTTCGAAAGCCAAGATGGAGGGTTCAGAGCACTCTCGAAATCCACAGCAGAAACATTCTACAGCGCGTGGGATATCGCTCAATAGTTCTGCCCTTCGAAACGCGCGTTTCAACGACCGAACTCCAAAAACACCACATCGATTCGAATTCATTCTTGGGCCTTATACACACCACCCACCACACCCACAAACCCACCCCCATATGGGGGAGTCAATCGTTTTTCTAGTTGGGCCGGTCGCGATCCGGGACCTTCTGACCGTCCGAAACGCGCGTCGATCTGGAAATCCCTGCAATCGTCTCCAACAGTTCGAAAGCCGAGATCGAGGGTTCGGAGCACCCCAGAAGCCACCATAGTAACTTTCTCTCGAGATTGGGCAGCTGCCCAACCGTCGGATACCCTCAGAAACGCGGGTTTTTTGGTGAAATTCCTATACTCGCCACCGCTAGTTCGGAAGCCGAGATCAAGGGCTCGGAGCTACCCGGAACCCAGCATAGTAACTTTATACCAAGATTGGGCGGCCGATCGTTATTTCCGTTGGCCCGATCGTGATACAGGACCGTCGGGCCACCAAAACGCGCGTTGATCGTGAAATTCCCATGCTCGGCTTCGCAAATTCGAAAGCCAATATCTATGTTTCGGTGCTGTTAGGAAACTATATAGTAAATTTCTACGTTATTTGGGTAGACGAAAGACCGTCCGAGCGTACGTAGCGTGCGTTGATCTTAAATTTCCTATACTCGTATTAGCTAGTTCGAAAGCCAAGACAGAGGGTTTAGAGCGCTCTCGAAAGCCATCGCGTTAACTTTCTACAGTGTGTGGGAAATCGCCCAATAGTTCTGCCCTTCGAAACGCGCATTTCAGCGACCGAACTCCAAAAACACCACATCGATTCGAATTCATTCTTGGGCCTTATACACACCACCCACCACACCCACACACCCACCCCCACGTGGGGGGAGTCCATCGTTTTTCCAATTAGGCCGGTCGCGATCCGGGACATTCTGACCGTCCGTAACGCGCGTCGATCGGGAAATCCCTGCAATCGTCTCCACCAGTTCGAAAGCCGAGATCGAGGGTTCGGAGCACCTCGGAAGCCACCATAGTAACTTTCTCTCGAGATTGGGAAGCCGCCCAACCTTCGGTTACCCTCAGAAACGCTGGTTTTTTGTGAAATTCCTATACTCGCAAATGCCAGTTCGGAAGCCGAGATCGAGGGCTCGGAGCTCCCCGGAACCCAGCATAGTAACTTTATATCGAGATTGGGCGGCCGATCGTTATTTCCGTTTGCCCGGTCGTGATACGGGACCGTCGGGCCACCAAAACGCGCGTTGATCGTGAAATTCCCATGCTCGGTTCGCAAATTCGAAAGCCGCGATCTATGTTTTGGAGCTGTTAGGAAACCACGATTGTAAATTTCTACGTTATTTGGTTAGAATCAAGACCGTCCAGGCGTACGTTGCATGCGTTGATCTTAAATTTCATATACTCATATTAGCTAGTTCGAAAGCCACCGCGGTAACTTTCTACAGTGCGTGGGAAATTGCCCAATAGTTCTGCCCTTCGAAACGCGCGTTTCAGCGAATGAAATCCAAAAACACCACATCGATTCGAATTCATTCTCGGGCCTTATACACACCACCCATCACACCCACACACCCACCCCCATGTGGAGGGAGCCTTCGTTTTTCCAGTAGGGGCGGTTGCGATCCGGGACCTTTTGACCGTCCGAAAGGCGCGTCGATCGGGAAATCCCTGAAATCGTCTCCACCAGTTCGAAACCCGAGATCGAGGGTTCGGAGCACCCCAGAAGCCACCATAGTAACTTTCTCTCGAGATTGGGCAGCCGCCCAGCCGTCGGTTACCCTCAGAAATGCGGGTTTTTTGTGAAATTCCTACACTCGCAACCGCCAGTTCGGAAGCCGAGATCGAGGGCTCGTAGCTCCCCGGAACCCAGCATAGTAACTTTATACCGAGATTGGGAGGCCGATCGTTATTTCCGTTGGCTCGGCCGCGATACGGGACCGTCGGGCCACCAAAACGCGCGTTGATCGTGAAATTCCCATGCTCAGTTTAGTAAATTTGAAAGCCGAGATCTATGTTTCGGAACTGTTTGGAAACCACCATAGTAAATTTCTATGTTATTTGGGTAGACGCAAGACCGTCCGAGCGTACGTAGCGTGCGTTGAACTTAAATTTACTAAACTCGTATTAGCTAGTTCGAAAGCCAAGACGGAGGGTTCAGATCGCTCGCAAAAGCCATCGCGGTAACTTCTACAGTGCGTGGGAAATCGCCCAATATTTCTTCCCTTTGAAACGCGTGTTTCAGCGACCGAAATCCAAAAATACCACATCGATTCGAATTCATTCTCGAGCCTTATACACACCACCCACCACACCCACACACCCACCCCCATGTGGGGGGAGTCGATCGTTTTTCAAGTTGGGCCAGTCACGATCCGAGACCTTTTGACTGTCTAAAACGCGCGTCGATCGGGAAATCCCGGCAATCGTCTCCACCAGTTCTAAAGCCGAGATCGAGGGTTCGGAGCACCCCAGTAGCCACCATACTAACTTTCTCTCAAGATTGGGCAGCCGCCCCACCCTCGGTTACCCTCAAAAACGCGGGTTTTTTGTGAAATTCTTATACTCGCTACCGCCAGTTTGAAAGCCGAGATCGAGGGCTCGGAGATACCCGGAACCCAACATAGTAACTTTATACCGAGATAGGGCGGCCGATCGTTATTTCTGTTGGCCCGGTCGTGATACGGGACCGTCGGGCCACCAAAACGCGCGTTGATCGTGAAATTTCCATGCTCGGCTTCGCAAATTTGAAAGCCGAGATCTATGTTACGGAGCTGTTAGAAAACCACCATATTAAATTTCTACGTTATTTGGGTAGACGCAAGACCGTCCGAGCGCACGTAGCATGCTTGATCTAAAATTTCTATACTCGTATTAGCTAGTTCGAAAGTCAGGACGGAGGGTTCAGAGCGCTCTCGAAAGCCACCGCGGTAACTTTCTACCGTGCGTGGGAAATCGTCCAATAGTTCTGCCCTTCGAAACGCGCGTTTCAGAGACCGAAATCCAAAAATACCACTTCGATTCGAATTCATTCTCAGGCCATATACACACCACCCACCACACCCACACACCCATTACCACGTGGGGAGAGTCGATCGTTTTTCCAGTTGGGTCGGTGAAGATCCGGGAACTTCTGACCGTACGAAACGCGCATCGATCGGGAAATCCCTGCAATCGTCTCCAACAGTTCGAAAGCCGAAATTGAGGGTTCAGAGCACCCCGGAAGCCACCATAGTAACTTTCTCTCGAGATTTGGCAGCCGCCCAACCATCGGTTACCCTCAGAAATGCGGGTTTTTTGTGAAATTCCTATACTCGCAACCGCCAGTTCGGAAGCCGAGATCAAGGGCTCGGAGCTACCCGGAACCCAGCATAGTAACTTTATACCGAGATTGGGCGGCCGATCGTTATTTCCGTTGGCCCGGTTGTGATACGGGACCGTCGAGCCACCAAAACGCGCGTTGATCGTGAAATTCCCATGCTCGACTTCGCAAATTCAAAAGCCGAGATCCATGTTTCGGAGCTGTTAGGAATCCACCATAGTAAATTTCTACGTTATTTGGGTAGACGCAAGACCGTCCGGGCGTACGTAGCGTGCGTTGATCTTAAATTTCCTATACTCGTATTAGCTAGTTCGAAAGCCAAGACGGAGGGTTCAGAGCGCTCTCGAAAGCCACCGTGGTAACTTTTTACAGTGCATGGGAAATCGCCCAATAGTTCTGCCCTTCGAAACGCGTGTTTCAGGGAGTGAAATCCAAAAACACCACATCGATTCGAATTCTTTCTCGGGCCTTATACACACCACCCACCACACCCAAACACCCACCACCACGTGGGGGGAGTCGATCGTTTTTTCAGTTGGGCCAGTTGCAATCCGGGACCTTCTGACCGTCCGAAACGCGCGTCGATCGGGAAATCCCTGCAATCGTCTCCACCAGTTCGAAAGCCGAGATCGAGGGTTCGGAGCACCCCGGAAGCCACCATAGTAACTTTCCCTCGAGATTGGGCAGTCGCCCAGCCGTCGGTTACCCTCAGAAATGCGGGTTTTTTGTGAAATTCCTATACTCGCAACTGCCAGCTCGGAAGCCGAGATCGAGGGCTCGGAGCTACCCGGAACCTAGCATAGTAACTTTATACCGAGATTGGGCGGCCGGTCGTTATTTCCGTTGGCCCGGTCATGATACGGGACCGTCGGGCCACCAAAACGCGCGATGATCATGAAAGTCCCATGCCCGGCTTCGCAAATTCGAAAGCCGAGATCCATGTTTATGAGCTGTTAGGAAACCACCATAGTAAATTTCTATGTTATTTGGGTAGACGCAAGACCGTCCGGGCGTACGTAGCGTGCGTTGATCTTAAATTCCCTATACTCGTGGTTCAGAGCGCTGTCGAAAGCCACCGCGGTAACTTTCTACAGTGCGTGGGAAATCGCCCAATAGTTCTGCCCTTCGAAACGCGCGTTTCCGCGACCGAAAGCCAAAATTGCCACATCGATTCGAATTCATTCTCAGGCCTTATACACACCACACACTACACCCACACACCCATTCCCACGTGGGTGAGTCGATCGTTTTTCCAGTTGGGTCGGTCATGATCCGGGACCTTCTGACCGTCCGAAACGCGCGTCGATCGGGAAATCCCTGCAATCGTCTCCAACAGTTCGAAAGCCGAGATCGAGGGTTCAGAGCACCCCGGAAGCCACCATAGTTACTTTTTCTCGAGATTGGACAGCCGCCCAACCGTCGGTTACCCTCAGAAACGCGGGTTTTTTGTGAAATTCCTATACTCCCAACCGCCAGTTCGGAAGCCGAGATCGAGGGCTCGGAGCTCCCCGGAACCCAGCATAGTAACTTTATACCGAGATTGGGCGGCCGATCGTTATTTCCGTTGGTCCGGTCGTGATACGGGACCGTCGGGCCACCAAAACGCGCGTTGATCGTGAAATTCCCATGCTCGGCTTCGCAAATTCAAAAGCCGAGATCCTTGTTTCGGAGCTGTTAGGAAACCACCATAGTAAATTTCTACGTTATTTGGGTAGACGCAAGACCGTCCGGGCGTACGTAGCGTGCGTTGATCCTAAATTTCCTATACTCGTATTAGCTAGTTCGAAAGCCAAGACGGAGGGTTCAAAGCGCTCTCGAAAGCCACCGCGGTAACTTTCTACAATGCGTGGGAAATCGCCCAATAATTCTTCCCTTCGAAACGCGTGTTTCAGTGAGCGAAATCCAAAAACACCACATCGATTCGAATTCATTCCTGGACTTTATACACACCACCCACCACACCCACACACCCACCCCCACATGGGGGGAGTCGATCCTTTTTCCAGTTGGGCCAGTTGCGATCCGGGACCTTCTGACCGTCCGAAAAGCGCGTCGATCGAGAAATCCCTGCAATCGTCTCCACCAGTTCGATAGCCGAGATCGAGGGTTCGGAGCACCCCGGAAGCCACCATAGTAACTTTCTCTCGAGATTGGGCAGCCGCACAACCGTCGGTTACCCTCAAAAACACGGGTTTTTTGTGAAATTCCTATACTCGCAACTGCCAGTTCGGAAGCCGAGATCAAGGGCTCTGAGCTACCCGGAACCCAGCATAGTAACTTTATAGCAAGATTGGGCGGACGATCGTTATTTCCGTTGGCCCTGTCGTGATACGGGACCGTCGGGCCACCAAAACGCGCGTTGATCGTGAAATTCCCATGCTTGGCTTCGCAAATTCGAAAGCCGAGATCTATGTTTCGGAGCTGTTAGAAAACCACCATATTAAATTTTTACGTTATCTAGGTAGACGCAAGTCCGTTTGAGCGTACGTAGCGTGGGTTGATGTTAAATTTCCTATACTCGTATTAGCTAGTTCAAAGGCCAAGACGGAGGGTTCAGAGTGCTCTTGAAAGCCACCGCGGAAACTTCCTACAGTGCGTCGGAAATCGCCCAATAGTTCTGCCCTTCGAAACGCGCGTTTCAGCGACCGAACTCCAAAAACACCACATCAATTCGAATTCATTCTCGGGCCTTATACACACCAACCACCACACCCATACACCCACCCCCACGTGGGGGGAGTCAATCGTTTTTCCAGTCGGCCCGGTCGCGATCCGGGACCTTCTGACCGTTCGAAACGCGCGTCGATCGGGAAATCCCTACAATCGTGTCCAACAGTTCGAAAGCCGAGATCGAGGGTTCGGAGCACCCTGGAAGCCACCATAGTAAATTTCTCTCGAGATTGGGCAGCCGCCTAACCGTCGGTTACCCTCAGAAACGTGGGTTTTTTGTGAAATTCCTATACTCGCAACCGCTAGTTCGGAAGTCGAGATCGAGGGCTTGGAACTACCCGGAACCCAGCATTGTAACTTTATACCGAGATTGGGCGGCCGATCGTTATTTCCGTTGGCCCGGTCGTGATACGGGACCGTCAGGCCACCAAAACGCGCGTTGATCGTGAAAGTCCCATGCTCGGCTTCGCAAATTCGAAAGCCGAGATCCATGTTTCGGAGCTGTTAGGAAACCACCATAGTAAATTTCTACGTTATTTGGGTAGACGCAAGACCGTCCGGGCGTTCGTAGCGTGCGTTGATCCTAAATTTCCTATACTCGTATTAGCTAGTTCAAAAGCCAAGACGGGGGGTTCAAAGCGCTCTCGAAAGTCACCGCGGTAACTTTCTACAATGCGTGGGAAATCGCCCAATAGTTCTGCCCTTCGAAACGCGTGTTTCAGTGAGCGAAATCCAAAAACACCACATCGATTCAAATTCATTCCCGGGTCTTATACACACCACCAACCACACCCACACACCCACCCCCACGTGGGGGGAGTCAATCGTTTTTCCAGTTGGGCTGGTCGCGATCCGGGACCTTCTGACCGTCCGAAACGCGCGTCGACCGGGAAATCCCTGCAATCGTCTCCACCAGTTCGAAAGCCGAGATCGAGGGTTCGAGGCACCCCAGAAGCCACCATAGTAACTTTCTCTTGAGATTGGGCAGCCGCCCAACCGTCGGTTACCCTCAAAAACACGTGTTTTTTGTGAAATTCCTATACTCCCAACCGCCAGTTCGGATGCCGTGATCGAGGGCTCGGAGCTCCCCGGAACCCAGCATAGTAACTTTATACCGAGATTGGGCGGCCGATCGTTATTTCCGTTGGTCCGGTCGTGATACGGGACCGTCGGGCCACCAAAACGCGCGTTGATCGTGAAATTCCCATGCTCGGCTTCGCAAATTCAAAAGCCGAGATCCATGTTTCGGAGCTGTTAGGAAACCACCATAGTAAATTTCTACGTTATTTGGGTAGACGCAAGACCGTCCGGGCGTACGTAGCGTGCGTTGATCCTAAATTTCCTATACTCGTATTAGCTAGTTCGAAAGCCAAGACGGAGGGTTCAAAGCGCTCTCGAAAGCCACCGCGGTAACTTTCTACAATGCGTGGGAAATCGCCCAATAATTCTGCCCTTCGAAACGCATGTTTCAGTGAGCGAAATCCAAAAACACCACATCGATTCGAATTCATTCCTGGGCCTTATACACACCACCCACCACACCCACACACCCACCCCCACATGGGGGGAGTCGATCCTTTTTCCAGTTGGGCCGGTTGCGATCTGGGACCTTCTGACCGTCCGAAAAGCGCGTCGATCGAGAAATCCCTGCAATCGTCTCCACCAGTTCGATAGCCGAGATCGAGGGTTCGGAGCACCCCGGAAGCCACCATAGTAACTTTCTCTCGAGATTGGGCAGCCGCACAACCGTCGGTTACCCTCAAAAACACGGGTTTTTTGTGAAATTCCTATACTCGCAACTGCCAGTTCGAAAGCCGAGATCAAGGGCTCTGAGCTACCCGGAACCCAGCATAGTAACTTTATACCAAGATTGGGAGGACGATCGTTATTTCCGTTGGCCCTATCGTGATACGGGACCGTCGGGCCACCAAAACGCGCGTTGATCGTGAAATTCCCATGCTCGGCTTCGCAATTTCGAAAGCCGAGATCTATGTTTCGGAGCTGTTAGGAAACCACCATTGTAAATTTTTACGTTATTTGGGTAGACGCAAGTCCGTCCGGGCGTACATAGCATGTGTTTATATTAAATTTCCTAATCTCGTATTAGCTAGTTCGAAAGCCAAGACGGAGGGTTCAGAGCGCTCTCGAAAGCCACCGCGGAAACTTCCTACAATGCGTCGGAAATCGCCCAATAGTTCTGCCCTTCGAAACGCGCGTTTTAGCGACCGAACTCCAAAAACACCACATCGATTCGAATTCATTCTCGGGCCTTATACACACCACCCACCACACCCATACACCCACCCCCACGTGGGGGGAGTCCATCGTTTTTCCATTTGGGCTGGTCGCGATCCGGGACCTTCTGACCGTCCGAAACGCGCGTCGATCGGGAAATCCCTACAATCGTCTCCAAAAGTTCGAAAGCCGAGATCGAGGGTTCGGAGCACCCTGGAAGCCACCATGATACGGGACCGTCGGGCCACCAAATCGCGTATTGATCGTGAAATTCCCATGCTCGGCTTCACAAATTCGAAAGCCGAGATCTATGTTTCGGAGCTGTCAGGAAACCACCATAGTAAATTTCTATGTTATTTGGGTAGACGCAAGTCCGTCCGGGCGTACGAAGCGTGCGTTGATCTTAAATTTCCTATACTCATATTAGCTAGTACGAAAGCCAAGACGGAGGGTTCAGAGCGCTCTTTCACATGGGAAATCGTCCAATAGTTCTGCCCTTCGAAACGCGCGTTTCAGCGACCGAACTCCAAAAACACCACATCGATTCGAATTCATTCTCGGGCCTTATACACACCACCCACCACACCCACATACCCATTCCCACGTGGGGGGAGTCGATCGTTTTTCTAGTTGGGTCGATCGAGATCCGGGACCTTCTGACCGTCCGAAACGCGCGTCGATCGGGAAATCCATGCAATCATCTCCAACAGTTCGAAAGCCGAGATCGAGGGTTCGGAGCACCCCGGAAGCCACCATAGTAACTTTTTCTCGAGATTGGGAAGCCGTCCAACCGTCGGTTACCCTCAGAAACACGGGTTTTTTGTGAAATTCCTATACTCCCAACCGCTAGTTCGGAAGCCGAGATCGAGGGCTCGGAGCTCCCCGGAACCCAGCATAGTAACTTTATACCGAGATTGGGCGGCCAATCGTTATTTCCGTTGGCCCGGTCATGATACGGGACCGTCAGGCCAACTAAACGCGCGTTGATCGTGAAATTCCCATGCTCGGCTTCGCAAATTCGAAAGCCGAGATCTATGTTTCGGGGCTGTTAGGAAACCACCATAGTAAATTTCTACGTTATTTGGGTAGACGCAAGACCGTCCGGGCGTACGTAGCGTGCGTTGATCATAAATTTCATATACTCGTATTAGCTAGTTCGAAAGCCAAGACGGACGGTTCAGAGCATTCTCGAAATCCACCGCGGAAACTTTCGACAGTGCAAGGAAATCGCCCAATAGTTCTGCCCTTCGAAACGCACGTTTCAGCGACCGAAATTCAAAAATACCACATCGATTCGAATTCATTCTCAGGCCGTATACACACCACCCACCACACCCACACACCCATTCCCACATGGGGGAGTCGATCGTTTTTCCAGTTGGGTCGGTTGCGATCCGGGACCTTCTGACCGTCTGAAACGCGCGTCGATCGGGAAATCCATGCAATCGTCTCCAACAGTTCGAAAGCCGAGATCGAGGGTTCGGAGCACCCCGGAAGCCACCATAGTAACTTTTTCTCGAGATTGGGAAGCCGCCCAACCATCGGTTACCCTCAGAAACGCGGGTTTTTTGTGAAATTCCTATACTCGCAACCGCCAGTTCGGAAGCCGAGATCGAGGGCTCGGAGCTACCCGGAACCCAGCATAGTAACTTTATACCTAGATTGGTCGGCCGATCGTTATTTACGTTGGCCTGTTCGTGATACGGGACCGTCGGGCCACAAAAACGAACATTGATCGTGAAAGTCCCATGCTCGGCTTCGCAAATTCGAAAGCCGAGATCGATGTTTCGGAGCTGTTAGGAAACCACCATAGTAAATTTCTACGTTATTTGGGTGGACGCAAGACCGTCCGGGCGTACGTAGCGTGCATTGATCTTAAATTTCCTATACTTGTATTAGCTAGTTCGAAAGCCAAGACGGAGGGTTCAGAGCACTCTCGAAAGCCACCGCGGTAACTTTCTACAGTGTGTGGGAAACCGCCCAATAGTTCTGCCCTTCGAAACGCACGTTTCAGCGACCGAAATTCAAAAATACCACATCGATTCGAGTTCATTCTCAGGCCGTATACACACCACCCACCACACCCACACACCCATTCCCACATGGGGGAGTCGATCGTTTTTCCAGTTGGGTCGGTCGCGATCCGGGACCTTCTGACCGTCTGAAACGCGCGTCGATCGGGAAATCCATGCAATCGTCTCCAACAGTTCGAAAGCCGAGATCGAGGGTTCGGAGCACCCCTGAAGCCACCATAGTAACTTTTTCTCGAGATTGGGAAGCCGCCCAACCGTCGGTTACCCTCAGAAACGCGGGTTTTTTGTGAAATTCCTATACTCGCAACCGCTAGTTCGGAAGCCGAGATCGAGGGCTCGGAGCTACCCGGAACCCAGCATAGTAACTTTATACCGAGATTGGTCGGCCGATCGTTATTTCCGTTGGCCTGTTCGTGATACGGGACCGTCGGGCCACAAAAACGAACGTTGATCGTGAAAGTCCCATGCTCGGCTTCGCAAATTCGAAAGCCGAGATCCATGTTTCGGAGCTGTTAGGAAACCACCATAGTAAATTTCTACGTTATTTGGGTAGACGCAAGACCGTCCGGACGTACGTAGCATGCATCGATCTTAAATTTCCTATACTCGTATTAGCTAGTTCGAAAGCCAAGACGGAGGGCCGATCGTTATTTTCGTTGGCCCGGTCGTGATACGGGACCGTCGAGCCACCAAAACGCGCGTTGATCGTGAAAGTCCCATGCTCGGCTTCGCAAATTCGAAAGCCGAGATCCATGTTTCGGAGCAGTTCGGAAACCACCATAGTAAATTTCTACGTTATTTGGGTAGACGCAAGACCGTCCGGGCGTACGTAGCGTGCGTTGATCTTAAATTTCCTATACTCTTATTAGCTAGTTCGAAAGCCAAGACGGAGGGTTCAGAGCGCTCTCGAAATCCACCGTGGAAACTTTCTACAGTGCATGGGAAATCGCCTAATAGTTCTGCCCTTCGAAACTCGCGTTTCAGTGATCGAACTCCAGAAACACCACATCGATTCGAGTTCATTCTCGGGCCTTATACACACCACCCACCACACCCACACACCCACCTCCACGTGAGGGGAGTCAATCGTTTTTCCAGTTGGGTCGGTCACGATCCGGGACCTTCTGACCATCCGAAAAGCGCGTCGATCGGGAAATCCCTGCAATTGTCTCCAACAGTTCGAAAGCCGAGATCGAGGGTTCGGAGCACCCCGGAAGCCACCATAGTAACTTTCTCTCGAGATTGGGCAGTCACCCAACCGTCGGTTACCTTCAAAAACGTGGGATTTTCGTGAAATTCCTATACTCGCAACCGCTAGTTCGGAAGCCGAGATCGAGGGCTCGGAGCTCCCCGGAACCCAGCATAGTAACTTTATACCGCGATTGGGCGGCCGATCGTTATTTCCGTTGGCCCGGTCGTGATACGGGACCGTCGGGCCACCAAAACGCGCGTTGATCGTGAAATTCCCATGCTCGGCTTCGCAAATTCGAAAGCCGAGATCTATGTTTCGGAGCTGTTAGGAAACAACCATAGTATATTTCTATGTTATTTGGGTAGACGCAAGACCGTCTGGGCGTACGCAGCGTGCGTTGATCTTAAATTTCCTATACTCGTATTAGCTAGTTCGAAAGCCAAGACGGAGGGTTCAGAGCGCTCTCGAAATCCACCGTGGAAACTTTCTACAGTGCGTGGGAAATCGCCCAATAGTTCTGCCCTTCATAACGCGCGTTTTAGCGACCGTACTCCAAAAACACCACATCGATTGGAATTCATGCTCGGGCCTTATACACACCACCCACCACACCCACACACCCACCCCCTCGTGGGGGGAGTCGATCGTTTTTCCAATTGGGCCGGTCGCGATCCGGGACCTTCTGACCGTTCGAAACGCGCGTCGATCGGGAAATCCCTACAATCGTCTCCAACAGTTCGAAAGCCGAGATCGAGGGTTCAGAGCACCCCGGAAGCCAACATAGTAACTTTCTCTCGAGATTGGGCAGCCGCCCAACCGTCGGTTACTCTAAGAAACGCGGGTTTTTTGTGAAATTCCTATACCCGCAACCGCCAGTTCGGAAGCCGAGATCGAGGGCTCGGAGCTACCTGGAACCCAACATAGTAACTTTATACCGAGATTGGGCGGCCGATCGTTATTTTCGTTGGCCCGGTCGTGATACGGGACCGTCGGGCCACCAAAACGCGCGTTGATCGTGAAAGTCCCATGCTCGGCTTCGCAAATTCGAAAGCCGAGATCCATGTTTCGGAGCAGTTCGGAAACCACCATAGTAAATTTCTACATTATTTGGGTAGACGCAAGACCGTCCGGGCGTACGTAGCGTGCGTTGATCTTAAATTTCCTATACTCTTATTAGCTAGTTCGAAAGCCAAGACGGAGGGTTCAGAGCGCTCTCGAAATCCACCGTGGAAACTTTCTACAGTGCATGGGAAATCGCCTAATAGTTCTGCCCTTCGAAACGCGCGTTTCAGTGACCGAACTCTAGAAACACCACATCGATTCGAGTTCGTTCCCGGGCCTTATACACACCACCCACCACACCCACACACCCACCCCCACGTGGGGGGTGTCGATCGTTTTTCCAGTTGGGCCGGTCGCAATACGGGACCTTCTGACCGTTCGAAACGCGCGTCGATCGGGAAATCCCTGCAATCGTCTCCAACAGTTCAAAAGCCGAGATCGAGGGTTCAGAGCACCCCTGAAGCCACCATAGTAACTTTCTCTCGAGATTGGGCAGTCGCCCAACCGTCGGTTACCCTCAGAAACACGGGTTTTTTGTGAAATTCCTATACTCGCAACCGCTAGTTCGGAAGCCGAGATCGAGGGCTCGGAGCTCCCCGGAACCCAGCATAGTAACTTTATACCGCGATTGGGCGGCCGATCGTTATTTCCGTTGGCCCGGTCGTGATACGGGACCGTCGGGCCACCAAAACGCGCGTTGATCGTGAAATTCCCGTGCTCGGCTTCGCAAATTCGAAAGCCGAGATCTATGTTTCGGAGCTGTTAGGAAACAACCATAGTTAATTTCTACGTTATTTGGGTAGACGCAAGACCGTCTGGGCGTACGTAGCGTGCGTTGATCTTAAATTTCCTATACTCGTATTAGCTAGTTCGAAAGCCAAGATGGAGGGTTCAGAGCTCTCTCGAAATCCACCGCGGAAACTTTCTACAGTGCGTGGGAAATCGCCCAATAGTTCTGCCCTTCAAAACGCGCGTTTTAGCGACCGAACTCCAAAAACACCACATCGATTCGAATTCATGCTCGGGCCTTATACACACCACCCACCACACCCACACACCCACCCCCTCGTGGGGGGAGTCGATCGTTTTTCCAATTGGGCCGGTCGCGATCCGGGACCTTCTGACCGTTCGAAACGCGCGTCGATCGGGAAATCCCTGCAATCGTCTCCAACAGTTCGAAAGCCGAGATCGAGGGTTCAGAGCACCCCGGAAGCCAACATAGTAACTTTCTCTCGAGATTGGGCAGCCGCCCAACCGTCGGTTACTATAAGAAACGCGGGTTTTTTGTGAAATTCCTATACCCGCAACCGCCAGTTCGGATGCCGAGATCGAGGGGTCGGAGCTACCTGGAACCCAGCATAGTAACTTTATACCGAGATTGGGCGGCCGATCGTTATTTTCGTTGGCCCGGTCGTGAAACGGGACCGTCGGGCCACCAAAACGCGCGTTGATCGTGAAATTCCCATGCTCGGCTTCGCAAATTCGAAAGCCGAGATCTATGTTTCGGAGCTGTTAGGAAACAACCATAGTAAATTTCTATGTTATTTGGGTAGACGCAAGACCGTCTGGGCGTACGCAGCGTGCGTTGATCTTAAATTTCCTATACTCGTATTAGCTAGTTCGAAAGCCAAGACGGAGGGTTCAGAGCGCTCTCGAAATCCACCGCGGAAACTTTCTACAGTGCGTGGGAAATCGCCCAATAGTTCTGCCCTTCATAACGCGCGTTTTAGCGACCGAACTCCAAAAACACCACATCGATTGGAATTCATGCTCGGGCCTTATACACACCACCCACCACACCCACACACCCACCCCCTCGTGGGGGGAGTCGATCGTTTTTTCCAATTGGGCCGGTCGCGATCCGGGACCTTCTGACCGTTCGAAACGCGCGTCGATCGGGAAATCCCTGCAATCGTCTCCAACAGTTCGAAAGCCGAGATCGAGGGTTCAGAGCACCCCGGAAGCCAACATAGTAACTTTCTCTCGAGATTGGGCAGCCGCCCAACCGTCGGTTACTCTATGAAACGCGGGTTTTTTGTGAAATTCCTATACCCGCAACCGCCAGTTCGGAAGCCGAGATCGAGGGCTCGGAGCTACCTGGAACCCAGCATAGTAACTTTATACCGAGATTGGGCGGCCGATCGTTATTTTCGTTGGCCCGGTCGTGATACGGGACCGTCGGGCCACCAAAACGCGCGTTGATCGTGAAAGTCCCATGCTCGGCTTCGCAAATTCGAAAGCCGAGATCCATGTTTCGGAGCAGTTCGGAAACCACCATAGTAAATTTCTACGTTATTTGGGTAGACGCAAGACCGTCCGGGCGTACGTAGCGTGCGTTGATCTTAAATTTCCTATACTCTTATTAGCTAGTTCGAAAGCCAAGACGGAGGGTTCAGAGCGCTCTCGAAATCCACCGTGGAAACTTTCTACAGTGCATGGGAAATCGCCTAATAGTTCTGCCCTTCGAAACGCGCGTTTCAGTGACCGAACTCTAGAAACACCACATCGATTCGAGTTCGTTCCCGGGCCTTATACACACCACCCACCACACCCACACACCCACCCCCACGTGGGGGGTGTCGATCGTTTTTCCAGTTGGGCCGGTCGCAATACGGGACCTTCTGACCGTTCGAAACGCGCGTCGATCGGGAAATCCCTGCAATCGTCTCCAACAGTTCAAAAGCCGAGATCGAGGGTTCAGAGCACCCCTGAAGCCACCATAGTAACTTTCTCTCGAGATTGGGCAGTCGCCCAACCGTCGGTTACCCTCAGAAACACGGGTTTTTTGTGAAATTCCTATACTCGCAACCGCTAGTTCGGAAGCCGAGATCGAGGGCTCGGAGCTCCCCGGAACCCAGCATAGTAACTTTATACCGCGATTGGGCGGCCGATCGTTATTTCCGTTGGCCCGGTCGTGATACGGGACCGTCGGGCCACCAAAACGCGCGTTGATCGTGAAATTCCCGTGCTCGGCTTCGCAAATTCGAAAGCCGAGATCTATGTTTCGGAGCTGTTAGGAAACAACCATAGTTAATTTCTACGTTATTTGGGTAGACGCAAGACCGTCTGGGCGTACGTAGCGTGCGTTGATCTTAAATTTCCTATACTCGTATTAGCTAGTTCGAAAGCCAAGATGGAGGGTTCAGAGCTCTCTCGAAATCCACCGCGGAAACTTTCTACAGTGCGTGGGAAATCGCCCAATAGTTCTGCCCTTCAAAACGCGCGTTTTAGCGACCGAACTCCAAAAACACCACATCGATTCGAATTCATGCTCGGGCCTTATACACACCACCCACCACACCCACACACCCACCCCCTCGTGGGGGGAGTCGATCGTTTTTCCAATTGGGCCGGTCGCGATCCGGGACCTTCTGACCGTTCGAAACGCGCGTCGATCGGGAAATCCCTGCAATCGTCTCCAACAGTTCGAAAGCCGAGATCGAGGGTTCAGAGCACCCCGGAAGCCAACATAGTAACTTTCTCTCGAGATTGGGCAGCCGCCCAACCGTCGGTTACTCTAAGAAACGCGGGTTTTTTGTGAAATTCCTATACCCGCAACCGCCAGTTCGGAAGCCGAGATCGAGGGGTCGGAGCTACCTGGAACCCAGCATAGTAACTTTATACCGAGATTGGGCGGCCGATCGTTATTTTCGTTGGCCCGGTCGTGAAACGGGACCGTCGGGCCACCAAAACGCGCGTTGATCGTGAAATTCCCATGCTCGGCTTCGCAAATTCGAAAGCCGAGATCTATGTTTCGGAGCTGTTAGGAAACAACCATAGTAAATTTCTATGTTATTTGGGTAGACGCAAGACCGTCTGGGCGTACGTAGCGTGCGTTGATCTTAAATTTCCTATACTCGTATTAGCTAGTTCGAAAGCCAAGACGGAGGGTTCAGAGCGCTCTCGAAATCCACCGCGGAAACTTTCTACAGTGCGTGGGAAATCGCCCAATAGTTCTGCCCTTCATAACGCGCGTTTTAGCGACCGAACTCCAAAAACACCACATCGATTGGAATTCATGCTCGGGCCTTATACACACCACCCACCACACCCACACACCCACCCCCTCGTGGGGGGAGTCGATCGTTTTTTCCAATTGGGCCGGTCGCGATCCGGGACCTTCTGACCGTTCGAAACGCGCGTCGATCGGGAAATCCCTGCAATCGTCTCCAACAGTTCGAAAGCCGAGATCGAGGGTTCAGAGCACCCCGGAAGCCAACATAGTAACTTTCTCTCGAGATTGGGCAGCCGCCCAACCGTCGGTTACTCTATGAAACGCGGGTTTTTTGTGAAATTCCTATACCCGCAACCGCCAGTTCGGAAGCCGAGATCGAGGGCTCGGAGCTACCTGGAACCCAGCATAGTAACTTTATACCGAGATTGGGCGGCCGATCGTTATTTTCGTTGGCCCGGTCGTGATACGGGACCGTCGGGCCACCAAAACGCGCGTTGATCGTGAAAGTCCCATGCTCGGCTTCGCAAATTCGAAAGACGAGATCCATGTTTCGGAGCAGTTCGGAAACCACCATAGTAAATTTCTACGTTATTTGGGTAGACGCAAGACCGTCCGGGCGTACGTAGCGTGCGTTGATCTTAAATTTCCTATACTCTTATTAGCTAGTTCGAAAGCCAAGACGGAGGGTTCAGAGCGCTCTCGAAATCCACCGTGGAAACTTTCTACAGTGCATGGGAAATCGCCTAATAGTTCTGCCCTTCGAAACGCGCGTTTCAGTGACCGAACTCTAGAAACACCACATTGATTCGAGTTCGTTCCCGGGCCTTATACACACCACCCACCACACCCACACACCCACCCCCACGTGGGGGGTGTCGATCGTTTTTCCAGTTGGGCCGGTCGCAATACGGGACCTTATGACCGTTCAAAACGCGCGTCGATCGGGAAATCCCTGCAATCGCCTCCAACAGTTCGAAAGCCGAGATCGAGGGTTCAGAGCACCCCTGAAGCCACCATAGTAACTTTCTCTCGAGATTGTGCAGCCGCCCAACCGTCGGTTACCCTCAGAAACACGGGTTTTTTGTGAAATTCCTATACTCGCAACCGCTAGTTCGGAAGCCGAGATCGAGGGCTCGGAGCTCCCCGGAACCCAGCATAGTAACTTTATACCGCGATTGGGCGGCCGATCGTTATTTCCGTTGGCCCGGTCGTGATACGGGACCGTCGGGCC
Organism: Allium sativum; assembly: GCA_030737875.1. Taxonomy (NCBI): domain Eukaryota; kingdom Viridiplantae; phylum Streptophyta; class Magnoliopsida; order Asparagales; family Amaryllidaceae; genus Allium; species Allium sativum. Next base: position 412,846,181 of record CM060923.1, on the reverse strand, counting down.
ACCAAAACGCGCGTTGATCGTGAAATTCCCGTGCTCGGCTTCGCAAATTCGAAAGCCGAGATCTATGTTTCGGAGCTGTTAGGAAACAACCATAGTAAATTTCTACGTTATTTGGGTAGACGCAAGACCGTCTGGGCGTACGTAGCGTGCGTTGATCTTAAATTTCCTATACTCGTATTAGCTAGTTCGAAAGCCAAGATGGAGGGTTCAGAGCGCTCTCGAAATCCACCGTGGAAACTTTCTACAGTGCGTGGGAAATCGCCCAATAGTTCTGCCCTTCAAAACGCGCGTTTTAGCGACCGAACTCCAAAAACACCACATCGATTCGAATTCATGCTCGGGCCTTATACACACCACCCACCACACCCACACACCCACCTCCTCGTGGGGGGAGTCGATCGTTTTTCCAATTGGGCCGGTCGCGATCCGGGACCTTCTGACCGTTCGAAACGCGCGTCGATCGGGAAATCCCTGCAATCGTCTCCAACAATTCGAAAGCCGAGATCGAGGGTTCAGAGCACCCCGGAAGCCAACATAGTAACTTTCTCTCGAGATTAAGCAGCCGCCCAACCGTCGGTTACTCTAAGAAACGCAGGTTTTTTGTGAAATTCCTATACCCGCAACCGCCAGCTCGGAAGCCGAGATCGAGGGCTCGGAGCTACCTGGAACCCAGCATAGTAACTTTATACCGAGATTGGGCGGCCGATCGTTATTTTCGTTGGCCCGGTCGTGAAACGGGACCGTCGGGCCACCAAAACGCGCGTTGATCGTGAAATTCCCATGCTCGGCTTCGCAAATTCGAAAGCCGAGATCTGTGTTTCGGAGCTGTTAGGAAACAACCATAGTAAATTTCTATGTTATTTGGGTAGACGCAAGACCGTCTGGGCGTACGCAGCGTGCGTTGATCTTAAATTTCCTATACTCGTATTAGCTAGTTCGAAAGCCAAGACGGAGGGTTCAGAGCGCTCTCGAAATCCACCGCGGAAACTTTCTACAGTGCGTGGGAAATCGCCCAATAGTTCTGCCCTTCATAACGCGCGTTTTAGCGACCGAACTCCAAAAACACCACATCGATTGGAATTCATGCTCGGGCCTTATACACACCACCCACCACACCCACACACCCACCCCCTCGTGGGGGGAGTCGATCGTTTTTTCCAATTGGGCCGGTCGCGATCCGGGACCTTCTGACCGTTCGAAACGCGCGTCGATCGGGAAATCCCTGCAATCGTCTCCAACAGTTCGAAAGCCGAGATCGAGGGTTCAGAGCACCCCGGAAGCCAACATAGTAACTTTCTCTCGAGATTGGGCAGCCGCCCAACCGTCGGTTACTCTATGAAACGCGGGTTTTTTGTGAAATTCCTATACCCGCAACCGCCAGTTCGGAAGCCGAGATCGAGGGCTCGGAGCTACCTGGAACCCAGCATAGTAACTTTATACCGAGATTGGGCGGCCGATCGTTATTTTCGTTGGCCCGGTCGTGATACGGGACCGTCGGGCCACCAAAATGCGCGTTGATCGTGAAAGTCCCATGCTCGGCTTCGCAAATTCGAAAGACGAGATCCATGTTTCGGAGCAGTTCGGAAACCACCATAGTAAATTTCTACGTTATTTGGGTAGACGCAAGACCGTCCGGGCGTACGTAGCGTGCGTTGATCTTAAATTTCCTATACTCTTATTAGCTAGTTCGAAAGCCAAGACGGAGGGTTCAGAGCGCTCTCGAAATCCACCGTGGAAACTTTCTACAGTGCATGGGAAATCGCCTAATAGTTCTGCCCTTCGAAACGCGCGTTTCAGTGACCGAACTCTAGAAACACCACATTGATTCGAGTTCGTTCCCGGGCCTTATACACACCACCCACCACACCCACACACCCACCCCCACGTGGGGGGTGTCGATCGTTTTTCCAGTTGGGCCGGTCGCAATACGGGACCTTATGACCGTTCAAAACGCGCGTCGATCGGGAAATCCCTGCAATCGCCTCCAACAGTTCGAAAGCCGAGATCGAGGGTTCAGAGCACCCCTGAAGCCACCATAGTAACTTTCTCTCGAGATTGTGCAGCCGCCCAACCGTCGGTTACCCTCAGAAACACGGGTTTTTTGTGAAATTCCTATACTCGCAACCGCTAGTTCGGAAGCCGAGATCGAGGGCTCGGAGCTCCCCGGAACCCAGCATAGTAACTTTATACCGCGATTGGGCGGCCGATCGTTATTTCCGTTGGCCCGGTCGTGATACGGGACCGTCGGGCCACCAAAACGCGCGTTGATCGTGAAATTCCCGTGCTCGGCTTCGCAAATTCGAAAGCCGAGATCTATGTTTCGGAGCTGTTAGGAAACAACCATAGTAAATTTCTACGTTATTTGGGTAGACGCAAGACCGTCTGGGCGTACGTAGCGTGCGTTGATCTTAAATTTCCTATACTCGTATTAGCTAGTTCGAAAGCCAAGATGGAGGGTTCAGAGCGCTCTCGAAATCCACCGTGGAAACTTTCTACAGTGCGTGGGAAATCGCCCAATAGTTCTGCCCTTCAAAACGCGCGTTTTAGCGACCGAACTCCAAAAACACCACATCGATTCGAATTCATGCTCGGGCCTTATACACACCACCCACCACACCCACACACCCACCTCCTCGTGGGGGGAGTCGATCGTTTTTCCAATTGGGCCGGTCGCGATCCGGGACCTTCTGACCGTTCGAAACGCGCGTCGATCGGGAAATCCCTGCAATCGTCTCCAACAATTCGAAAGCCGAGATCGAGGGTTCAGAGCACCCCGGAAGCCAACATAGTAACTTTCTCTCGAGATTAAGCAGCCGCCCAACCGTCGGTTACTCTAAGAAACGCAGGTTTTTTGTGAAATTCCTATACCCGCAACCGCCAGCTCGGAAGCCGAGATCGAGGGCTCGGAGCTACCTGGAACCCAGCATAGTAACTTTATACCGAGATTGGGCGGCCGATCGTTATTTTCGTTGGCCCGGTCGTGAAACGGGACCGTCGGGCCACCAAAACGCGCGTTGATCGTGAAATTCCCATGCTCGGCTTCGCAAATTCGAAAGCCGAGATCTGTGTTTCGGAGCTGTTAGGAAACAACCATAGTAAATTTCTATGTTATTTGGGTAGACGCAAGACCGTCTGGGCGTACGCAGCGTGCGTTGATCTTAAATTTCCTATACTCGTATTAGCTAGTTCGAAAGCCAAGACGGAGGGTTCAGAGCGCTCTCGAAATCCACCGCGGAAACTTTCTACAGTGCGTGGGAAATCGCCCAATAGTTCTGCCCTTCATAACGCGCGTTTTAGCGACCGAACTCCAAAAACACCACATCGATTTGAATTCATGCTCGGGCCTTATACACACCACCCACCACACCCACACACCCACCCCCTCGTGGGGGGAGTCGATCGTTTTTTCCAATTGGGCCGGTCGCGATCCGGGACCTTCTGACCGTTCGAAACGCGCGTCGATCGGGAAATCCCTGCAATCATCTCCAACAGTTCGAAAGCCGAGATCGAGGGTTCAGAGCACCCCGGAAGCCAACATAGTAACTTTCTCTCGAGATTGGGCAGCCGCCCAACCGTCGGTTACTCTATGAAACGCGGGTTTTTTGTGAAATTCCTATACCCGCAACCGCCAGTTCGGAAGCCGAGATCGAGGGCTCGGAGCTACCTGGAACCCAGCATAGTAACTTTATACCGAGATTGGGCGGCCGATCGTTATTTTCGTTGGCCCGGTCGTGATACGGGACCGTCGGGCCACCAAAACGCGCGTTGATCGTGAAAGTCCCATGCTCGGCTTCGCAAATTCGAAAGCCGAGATCCATGTTTCGGAGCAGTTCGGAAACCACCATAGTAAATTTCTACGTTATTTGGGTAGACGCAAGACCGTCCGGGCGTACGTAGCGTGCGTTGATCTTAAATTTCCTATACTCTTATTAGCTAGTTCGAAAGCCAAGACGGAGGGTTCAGAGCGCTCTCGAAATCCACCATGGAAACTTTCTACAGTGCATGGGAAATCGCCTAATAGTTCTGCCCTTCGAAACGCGCGTTTCAGTGACCGAACTCTAGAAACACCACATCGATTCGAGTTCGTTCCCGGGCCTTATACATACCACCCACCACACCCACACACCCACCCCCACGTGGGGGGTGTCGATCGTTTTTCCAGTTGGGCCGGTCGCAATATGGGACCTTCTGACCGTTCGAAACGCGCGTCGATCAGGAAATCCCTGCAATCGTCTCCAACAGTTCGAAAGCCGAGATCGAGGGTTCAGAGCACCCCTGAAGCCACCATAGTAACTTTCTCTCGAGATTGGGCAGCCGCCCAACCGTCGGTTACCCTCAGAAACACGGGTTTTTTGTGAAATTCCTATACTCGCAACCGCTAGTTCGGAAGCCGAGATCGAGGGCTCGGAGCTCCCCGGAACCCAGCATAGTAACTTTATACCGCGATTGGGCGGCCGATCGTTATTTCCGTTGGCCCGGTCGTGATACGGGACCGTCGGGCCACCAAAACGCGCGTTGATCGTGAAATTCCCGTGCTCGGCTTCGCAAATTCGAAAGCCGAGATCTATGTTTCGGAGCTGTTAGGAAACAACCATAGTAAATTTCTACGTTATTTGGGTAGACGCAAGACCGTCTGGGCGTACGTAGCGTGCGTTGATCTTAAATTTCCTATACTCGTATTAGCTAGTTCGAAAGCCAAGATGGAGGGTTCAGAGCGCTCTCGAAATCCACCGCGGAAACTTTCTACAGTGCGTGGGAAATCGCCCAATAGTTCTGCCCTTCAAAACGCGCGTTTTAGCGACCGAACTCCAAAAACACCACATCGATTCGAATTCATGCTCGGGCCTTATACACACCACCCACCACACCCACACACCCACCCCCTCGTGGGGGGAGTCGATCGTTTTTCCACTTGGGCCGGTCGCGATCCGGGACCTTCTGACCGTTCGAAACGCGCGTCGATCGGGAAATCCCTGCAATCGTCTCCAACAGTTCGAAAGCCGAGATCGAGGGTTCAGAGCACCCCGGAAGCCACCATAGTAACTTTCTCTCGAGATTGGGCAGCCGCCCAACCATCGGTTACCCTCAGAAACGCGGGATTTTTGTGAAATTCCTATACCCGCAACTGCCAGTTCGGAAGCCGAGATCGAGGGCTCGGAGCTACCTGGAACCCAGCATAGTAACTTTATACCGAGATTGGGCGGCCGATCGTTATTTTCGTTGGCCTGGTCGTGATACGGGACCGTCGGGCCACCAAAACGCGCGTTGATCGTGAAAGTCCCATGCTCGGCTTCGCAAATTCGAAAGCCGAGATCCATATTTCGGAGCAGTTCGGAAACCACCATAGTAAATTTCTACGTTATTTGGGTAGACGCAAGACCGTCCGGGCGTACGTAGCGTGCGTTGATCTTAAATTTCCTATACTCTTATTAGCTAGTTCGAAAGCCAAGACGGAGGGTTCAGAGCGCTCTCGAAATCCGCCGTGGAAACTTTCTACAGTGCATGGGAAATCGCCTAATAGTTCTGCCCTTCGAAACGCGCGTTTCAGTGACCGAACTCCAGAAACACCACAACGATTCGAGTTCATTCTCGGGCCTTATACACACCACCCACCACACCCACACACCCACCCCCACGTGAGGGGAGTCAATCGTTTTTCCAGTTGGGTCGGTCGCGATCCGGGACCTTCTGACCGTCCGAAACGCGCGTCGATCGGGAAATCCCTGCAATTGTCTCCAACAGTTCGAAAGCCGAGATCGAGGGTTCGGAGCACCCCGGAAGCCACCATAGTAACTTTCTCTCGAGATTGGGCAGTCGCCCAACTGTCGGTTACCCCCCAAAACACGGCTTTTTTGTGAAATTCCTATACTCGACACTGCCAGTTCGGAAGCTGAGATCAAGGGCTCGGAGCTACCCGGAACCCAGCATAGTAACTTTATACTGAGATTGGGCGGCCGATCGTTATTTCCGTTGGCCCGGTCGTGATACGGGACCGTCGGGCCACCAAAACGGGCGTTGATCGTGAAATTCCCATGCTCAGCTTCGCAAATTCGAAAGCCGAGAACTATGTTTCGGAGCTGTTAGGAAACCACCATAGTAAATTTTTACGTTATTTGGGTAGACACAAGACCGTCCGGGTGTACGTAGCATGCGTTGATCTTAAATTTCCTATACTCGTATTAGCTAGTTCGAAAGCCAAGACGGAGGGTACAGAGCGCTCTCGAAATCAACTGCGGAAGCTTTCAACAGTGCGTGGGAAATCGCCCAATAGTTTTGCCCTTCGAAACGCGCGTTTGAGCGACCGAACTCCAAAACACCACATCGATTCGAATTCATTCTCGGGCCTTATACACACCACCCACCACACCTACACACCCACCCCCACGTGGGGGGTGTCGATCGTTTTTCCAGTTGGGCCGGTCGCGATCCGGGACCATCTGACCTTTCGAAACGCGCGTCGATCGGGAAATCCCTGCAATCGTCTCCAACAGTTCGAAAGCCGAGATCGAGGGTTCAGAGCACCCCTGAAGCCACCATAGTAACTTTCTTTCGAGATTGGGCAGCCGCCCAACCGTCAGTTTCCCTCAGAAACGCGGGTTTTTCGTGAAATTCCTATACTCGCAACCGCTAGTTCGGAAGCCGAGATCGAGGACTCGGAGCTCCCCGGAACCCAGCATAGTAACTTTATACCGCGATTGGGCGGCCGATCGTTGTTTCCGTTGGCCCGGTCGTGATACGGGACCGTCGGGCCACCAAAACGCGCGTTGATCGTGAAATTCCCATGCTCGGCTTCGCAAATTCGAAAGCCGAGATCTATGTTTCGGAGCTGTTAGGAAACAACCATAGTAAATTTCTACGTTATTTGGGTAGACGCAAGACCGTCTGGGCGTACGTAGTGTGCGTTGATCTTAAATTTCCTATACTCGTATTAGCTAGTTCGAAAGCCAAGACGGAGGGTTCAGAGCGCTCTCCAAATCCACCGCGGAAATTTTCTACAGTGCGTGGGAAATCGCCCAATAGTTCTGCCCTTCAAAACGCGCGTTTTAGCGACCGAACTCCAAAAACACCACATCGATTCGAATTCATGCTCGGGCCTTATACACACCACCCACCACACCCACACACCCACACCCTCGTGGGGGGAGTCGATCGTTTTTCCAATTGGGCCGGTCGCGATCCGGGACCTTCTGACCGTTCGAAACGCGCGTCGATCGGGAAATCCCTGAAATCTTCTCCAATAGTTCGAAATCCGAGATCGAGGGTTCAGAGAACCCCGGAAGCCACCATAGTAACTTTCTCTCGAGATTGGGCAGCCGCCCAACTGTCGGTTACCCTCAGAAACGTGGGTTTTTTGTGAAATTCCTATACTCGCAACCGCTAGTTCGAAAGCCGAGATCGAGGGCTCGGAGCTCCCCGGAACCCAGCATAGTAACTTTATACCGCGATTGGGCGCCCGATCGTTATTTCCGTTGGCCCGGTCTTGATACGGGACCGTCGGGCCACCAAAACGCGCGTTGATCGTGAAATTCCCATGCTCGGCTTCGCAAATTCGAAAGCCGAGATCTATGTTTCGGAGCTGTTAGGAAACCACCATAGTAAATTTCTACGTTATTTGGGTAGACGCAAGACCATCCGGGCGTACGTAGCGTGCGTTGATCTTAAATTTCCTATACTCGTATTAGCTAGTTCGAAAGCCAAGATGGAGGGTTCAGAGCTCTCTCGAAATCCACCGCGGAAATTTTCTACAGTGCGTGGGAAATCGCCCAATAGTTCTGCCCTTCAAAACGCGCGTTTCAGAGACCGAACTCCAAAAACACCACATCGATTCGAATTCATTCTTGGGCCTTATACACACCACCCACCGCACCCACACACCCACCCCCTCGTGGGGGGAGTCGATCGTTTTTCCAGTTGGGTCGGTCGCGATCCAGGACCTTCTGACAGTTCGAAACGCGCGTCGATCGGGAAATCCCTGCAATCGTCTCCAATAGTTCGAAAGCCGAGATCGAGGGTTCAGAGCACCCCGGAAGCCACCATAGTAACTTTCTCTCGAGATTGGGCAGCCACCCAACCGTCGGTTACCCTCAGAAACGCGGGTTTTTTGTGAAATTCCTATACTCGCAACCGCTAGTTCGGAAGCCGAGATCGAGGGCTCGGAGCTCCCTGGAACCCAGCATAGTAACTTTATACCGCAATTGGGCGGCCGATCGTTATTTCCATTGGCCCGGTCGTGATACAGGACCGTCAGGCCACCAAAACGCGCGTTGATCGTGAAATTCCCATGCTCGGCTTCGCAAATTCGAAAGCCGATATCTATGTTTCGGAGCTGTTAGGAAACCACTATAGTAAATTTCTACGTTATTTGGGTAGATGCAAGACCGTCCGGGCGTACGTAGCGTGCGTTGATCTTAAATTTCCTATACTCGTATTAGCTAGTTCGAAAGCCAAGACGGAGGGTACAGAGCGCTCTCGAAATCCACTGTGGAAACTTTCAACAGTGCGTGGGAAATCTCCCAATAGTTTTGCCCTTCGAAACGTGCGTTTCAGCGACCGAACTCCAAAACACCACATCGATTCGAATTCATTCTCGGGCCTTATACACACCACCCACCACACCTACACACCCACCCCGACGTGGGGGGTGTCGATCGTTTTTCCAGTTGGGCCGGTCGCAATCCGGGACCTTCTGACCGTTCGAAACGCGCGTCGATCGGGAAATCCCTGCAATCGTCTCCAACAGTTCGAAAGCCAAGATCGAGGGTTCAGAGCACCCCAGAAGCCACCATAGTAACTTTCTCTCGAGATTGGGCAGCCGCCCAACCGTCGGTTACCCTCAGAAACGCGGATTTTTTGTGAAATTCCTATACTCGCAACCGCTAGTTCGGAAGCCGAGATCGAGGGCTCGGAGCTCCCCGTAACCCAGCATAGTAACTTTATACCGCGATTGGGCGGCCGATCGTTATTTCCGTTGGCCAGGTCGTGATACGGGACCGTCGGGCCACCAAAACGCGCGTTGATTGTGAAATTCCCATGCTCGGCTTCGCAAATTCGAAAGCCGAGATCTATGTTTCGGAGCTGTTAGGAAACCACCATAGTAAATTTCTATGTTATTTGGGTAGACGCAAGACCGTCTAGGCGTACGTAGCGTGCGTTGATCTTAAATTTCCTATACTCGTATTAGCTAGTTCGAAAGCCAAGACGGAGGGTTCAGAGCGCTCTCGAAATCCACCGCGGGAACTTTCTACAGTGCGTGGGAAATCACCCAATAGTTTTGCCCTTCAAAACGCGTGTTTTAGCGACCGAACTCCAAAAACACCACATCAATTCGAATTCATTCTCGGGCCTTATACACACCACCCACCACACCCACACACCCACCCCATCGTGGGGGGAGTCGATCGTTTTTCCAATTGGGCCGGTCGCGATCCGGGACCTTCTGACCGTTCGAAACGCGCGTTGATCGGGAAATCCCTGCAATCGTCTCCAACAGTTGGAAAGCCGAGATCGAGGGTTCAGAGCACCCCGGAAGCCACCATAGTAACTTTCTCTCGAGTTTGGGCAGCCGCCCAACCGTCGGTTACCCTCAGAAACGCGAGTTTTTTGTGAAATTCCTATACCCGCAACCGCCAGTTCGGAAGCCGAGATCGAGGGCTTGGAGCTACCTGGAACCCAGCATAGTAACTTTATACCGAGATTGGGCGGCCGATCGTTATTTTCGTTGGCCTGGTCGTGATACGGGACTGTCGGGCCACCAAAACGCGCGTTGATCGTGAAAGTCCCATGCTCGACTTCGCAAATTCGAAAGCCGAGATCCATGTTTCGGAGCAGTTCGGAAACCACCATAGTAAATTTCTACGTTATTTGGGTAGACGCAAGACCGTCCGGGCGTACGTAGCGTGCGTTGATCTTAAATTTCCTATACTCTTATTAGCTAGTTTGAAAGCCAAGACGGAGGGTTCAGAGCGCTCTCGAAATCCACTGCGGAAACTTTCTACAGTGCATGGGAAATCGCCTAATAGTTCTGCCCTTCGAAACGCGCGTTTAAGCGACCGAACTCTAGAAACACCACATCGATTCGAGTTCATTCTCGGTCCTTATACACACCATCCACCACACCCACACACCCACCCCCACGTGAGGGGAGTCAATCGTTTTTCCAGTTGGGTCGGTCGCGATCCGGGACCTTCTGACCGTCTGAAACGCGCGTCGATCGGGAAATCCCAGCAATTGTCTCCAATAGTTCGAAAGCCGAGATCGAGGGTTCAGAGCACCCTGAAGCCACCATAGTAACTTTCTTTCGAGATTGGGCAGCCGCCCAACCGTCGGTTACCCTCAGAAACGCGGGTTTTTCTTGAAATTCCTATACTCGCAACCGCTAGTTCGGAAGCCGAGATCGAGGGCTCGGAGCTCCCCGGAACCCAGCATAGTAACTTTATACCGCGATTGGGTGGCCGATCATTATTTCCGTTGGCCCGGTCGTGATACGAGACCGTCGGGCCACCAAAACGCGCGTTGATCGTTAAATTCCCATGCTCGGCTTCGCAAATTCGAAAGTCGATATCTATGTTTCGGAGCTGTTAGGAAACAACCATAGTAAATTTCTACGTTATTTGGGTAGACGCAAGACCGTCTGGGCGTACGTAGCGTGCGTTGATCTTAAATTTCCTATACTCGTATTAGCTAGTTCGAAAGCCAAGACGGAGGGTTCGGAGCGCTCTCAAAATCCACCGCGGAAACTTTCTACAGTGCGTGGGAAATCGCCCAATAGTTCTGCCCTTCAAAACGCGCGTTTTAGCGACCGAACTCCAAAAACACCACATCGATTCGAATTCATTCTCGGGCCTTATACACACCATCCACCACGCCCACACACCCACCCCCTCGTGGGGTGAGTCGATCGTTTTTCCAATTGGGCCGGTCGCGATCCGGGACCTTCTGACCGTTCGAAACGCGCGTCGATCGGGAAATCCCTGCAATCGTCTCCAACAGTTCGAAAGCCGAGATCGAGGGTTCAGAGCACCCCGGAAGCCACCATAGTAACTTTCTCTCGAGATTGGGCAGCCGCCCAACCGTCGGTTACCCTCAGAAACGTGGGTTTTTTGTGAAATTCCTATACTCGCAACCGCTAGTTCGGAAGCCGAGATCGAGGGCTCGGAGCTCCCCGGAACCCAACATAGTAACTTTATACCGCGATTGGGCGCCCGATCGTTATTTCCGTTGGCCCGGTCGTGATACGGGACCGTCGGGCCACCAAAACGCGCATTGATCGTGAAATTCCCATGCTCGGCTTCGCAAATTCGAAAGCCGGGATCTATGTTTCGGAGCTGTTAGGAAACCACCATAGTAAATTTCTACGTTATTTGGGTAGACGCAAGACCGTCTGGGCGTACGTAGCGTGCGTTGATCTTAAATTTCCTATACTAGTATTAACTAGTTTGAAAGCCAAGACGGAGGGTTCAGAGCGCTCTCGAAATCCACCGCGGAAACTTTCTACAGTGCGTGGGAAATCGCCCAATAGTTCTGCCCTTCAAAACGCGCGTTTCAGAGACCGAACTCCAAAAACACCACATCGATTCGAATTCATTCTCGGGCCTTATACACACCACCCACCACACCCACACACCCACCCCCTCATGGGGGGAGTCGATCGTTTTTCCAGTTGGGTCGGTCGCGATCCGGGACCTTCTGACCGTTCGAAACGCGCGTCGATCGGGAAATCCCTGCAATCGTCTCCAACAGTTCGAAAGCCGAGATCGAGGGTTCAGAGCACCCCGGAAGCCACCATAGTAACTTTCTCTCGAGATTGGGCAGCCGCCCAACCGTCGGTTAGCCTCAGAAACGTGGGTTTTTTGTGAAATTCCTATACTCGCAACCGCTAGTTCGGAAGCCGAGATCGAGGGCTCGGAGCTCCCCGGAATCCAGCATAGTAACTTTATACCGCGATTGGGCGGTTGATCGTAATTTCCGTTGGCCCGGTCGTGATACGGGACCGTCAGGCCACCAAAACGCGCGTTGATCGTGAAATTCCCATGCTTGGCTTCGCAAATTCGAAAGCCGAGATCTATGTTTCGGAGCTGTTAGGAAACCACTATAGTAAATTTCTACGTTATTTGGGTAGACGCAAGACTGTCCGGGCGTACGTAGCGTGCGTTGATCTTAAATTTCCTATACTCGTATTAGCTAGTTCGAAAGCCAAGACGGAGGGTACAGAGCGCTCTCGAAATCCACTGCGGAAACTTTCAACAGTGCGTGGGAAATCGCCCAATAGTTTTGCCCTTCGAAACGCGCGTTTCAGCGACCCAACTCCAAAACACCACATCGATTCGAATTCATTCTCGGGCCTTATACACACCACCCACCACAACTACACACCCACCCCCTCGTGGGGGGTGTCGATCGTTTTTCCAGTTGGTCCGGTCGCGATCCGGGACCTTCTGACCGTTCGAAACGCGCGTCGATCGAGAAATCCCTGCAATCGTCTCCAACAGTTCGAAAGCCAAGATCGAGGGTTCAACGCACCCCAGAAGTCACCATAGTAACTTTCTCTCGAGATTGGGCAGCTGCCCAACCGTCGGTTACCCTCAGAAACGCGGATTTTTTGTGAAATTCCTATACTCGCAACCGCTAGTTCGGAAGCCGAGATCGAGGGCTCGGAGCTCCCCGGAACCCAGCATAGTAACTTTATACCGCGATTCGGCGCCCGATCGTTATTTCCGTTGGCCCGGCCGTGATACGGGACCGTCGGGCCACCAAAACGCGCATTGATCGTGAAATTCCCAAGCTCGGCTTCGCAAATTCGAAAGCCGGGATCTATGTTTCGGAGCTGTTAGGAAACCACCATAGTAAATTTCTACGTTATTTGGGTAGACGCAAGACCGTCCGGGCGTACGTAGCGTGCGTTGATCTTAAATTTCCTATACTAGTATTAGCTAGTTTGAAAGCCAAGACGGAGGGTTCAAAGCGCTCTCGAAATCCACCACGGAAACTTTCTACAGTGCGTGGGAAATCGCCTAATAGTTCTGCCCTTCAAAACGCGCGTTTCAGAGACCGAACTCCAAAAACACCACATCGATTCGAATTCATTCTCGGGCCTTATACACACCACCCACCACACCCACACACCCACCCCCTCGTGGGGGGAGTCGATCGTTTTTCCAGTTGGGTCGGTCGCGATCCGGGACCTTCTGACCGTTCGAAACGCGCGTCGATCGGGAAATCCCTGCAATCGTCTCCAACAGTTCGAAAGCCGAGATCGAGGGTTCAGAGCACCCCGGAAGCCACCATAGTAACTTTCTCTCGAGATTGGTCAGCCGCCCAACCGTCGGTTACCCTCAGAAACGCGGGTTTTTTGTGAAATTCCTATACTCGCAACCGCTAGTTCGGAAGCCGAGATCGAGGGCTCGGAGCTCCCCGAAATCCAGTATAGTAACTTTATACCGCGATTGGGCGGCCGATCGTAATTTACGTTGGTCCGGTAGTGATACGGGACCGTCAGGCCACCAAAACGGGCGTTGATCGTGAAATTCCCATGCTTGGCTTCGCAAATTCGAAAGCCGAGATCTATGTTTCGGAGCTGTTAGGAAACCACTATAGTAAATTTCTACGTTATTTGGGTAGACGCAAGACCGTCCGGGCGTACGTAGCGTGCGTTGATCTTAAATTTCCTATACTCGTATTAGCTAGTTCGAAAGCCAAGACGGAGGGTACAGAGCGCTCTCGAAATCCATTGCGGAAACATTCAACAGTGCGTGGGAAATCGCCCAATAGTTTTGCCCTTCGAAACGCGCGTTTCAGCGACCGAACTCCAAAACACCACATCGATTCGAATTCATTCTCGGGCCTTATACACACCACCCACCACAACTACACACCCACCCCCTCGTGGGGGGTGTCGATCGTTTTTCCAGTTGGGCCGGTCGCGATCCGGGACCTTCTGACCGTTCGAAACGCGCGTCGATCGAGAAATCCCTGCAATCGTCTCCAACAGTTCGAAAGCCAAGATCGAGGGTTCAAAGCACCCCAGAAGACACCATAGTAACTTTCTCTCGAGATTGCGCAGCCGCCGAACCGTTGGTTACCCTCAGAAACGCGGATTTTTTGTGAAATTCCTATACTCGCAACCGCTAGTTCGGAAGCAAAGATCAAGGGCTCGGAGCTCCCCGGAACCCAGCATAGTAACTTTATACCGCGATTGGGCGCCCGATCGTTATTTCTGTTGGCCCGGTCGTGATACGGGACCGTCGGGCCACCAAAACGCGCGTTGATCGTGAAATTCCCATGCTCGGCTTTGCAAATTTGAAAGCCGGGATCTATGTTTCGGAGCTGTTAGGAAACCACCATAGTAAATTTCTACGTTATTTCGGTAGACGCAAGACCGTCCGGGCGTACGTAGCGTGCGTTGATCTTAAATTTCCTATACTAGTATTAGCTAGTTTGAAAGCCAAGACGGAGGGTTCAGAGCGCTCTTGAAATCCACCGCGGAAACTTTCTACAGTGCGTGGGAAATCGCCCAATAGTTCTGCCCTTCAAAACGCGCGTTTCATAGACCGAACTCCAAAAACACCTTATCGATTCGAATTCATTCTCGGGCCTTATACACACCACCCACCACACCCACACACCCACCCCCTCGTGGGGGGAGTCGATCGTTTTTCCAGTTGGGTCGGTCGCGATCCGGGACCTTCTGACCGTTCGAAACGCGCGTCGATCGGGAAATCCCTGCAATCGTCTCCAACAGTTCGAAAGCCGAGATTGAGGGTTCAGAGCACCCCGGAAGCCACCATAGTAACTTTCTCTCGAGCTTGGGCAGCCGCCCAACCGTCGGTTACCCTCAGAAACGCGTGTTTTTTGTGAAATTACTATACTCGCAACCGCTAGTTCGGAAGCCGAGATCGAGGGCTCGGAGCTCCCCGGAATCCAGCATAGTAACTTTATACCGCGATTGGGCGGCCGATCGTAATTTCCGTTGGCCCGGTCGTGATACGGGACCGTCAGGCCACCAAAACGCGCGTTGATCGTGAAATTCCCATGCTTGGCTTCGCAAATTCGAAAGCCGAGATCTATGTTTCGGAGCTGTTAGGAAACCACTATAGTAAATTTCTACGTTATTTGGGTAGACGCAAGGCCGTCCGGGCGTACATAGCGTGCGTTGATCTTAAATTTCCTATACTCGTATTAGCTAGTTCGAAAGCCAAGATGGAGGGTACAGAGCGCTCTCGAAATCCACTGCGGAAACTTTCAACAGTGCGTGGGAAATCGCCCAATAGTTTTGCCCTTCGAAACGCGCATTTCAGCGACCGAACTCCAAAACACCACATCGATTCGAATTCATTCTCGGGCCTTATACACACCACCCACCACAACTACACACCCACCCCCTCGTGGGGGGTGTCGATCGTTTTTCCAATTGGGCCGGTCACGATCTGGGACCTTCTGACCGTTCGAAACGCGCGTCGATCGAGAAATCCCTGCAATCGTCTCCAACAGTTCGAAAGCCGAGATCGAGGGTTCAAAGCACCCCAGAAGCCACCATAGTAACTTTCTCTCAAGATTGGGCAGCCGCCCAACCGTCGGTTACCCTCAGAAACTCGGATTTTTTGTGAAATTCCTATACTCGCAACCGCTAGTTCGGAAGCCGAGATCGAGGGCTCGGAGCTCCCCGTAACCCAGCATAGTAACTTTATACCGCGATTGGGCGGCCGATCGTTATTTCCATTGGCCCGGTCGTGATATTGGACCGTCGGGCCACCAAAACGCGCGTTGATTGTGAAATTCCCATGCTCGGCTTCGCAAATTCGAAAGCCGAGATCTATGTTTCGGAGCTGTTAGGAAACCACCATAGTAAATTTCTCTGTTGTTTGGGTAGACGCAAGACTGTCTGGGCGTACGTAGCGTGCGTTGATCTTAAATTTCCTATACTCTTATTAGCTAGTTCGAAAGCCAAGACGGAGGGTTCAGAGCGCTCTCGAAATCCACCGTGGGAACTTTCTATAGTGCGTGGGAAATCACCCAATAGTTCTGCCCTTCAAAACGCGCGTTTTAGCGACCGAACTCCAAAAACACCACATCAATTCGAATTCATTCTCGGGCCTTATACACACCACCCACCACACCCACACACCCACCCCCTCGTGGGGGGAGTCGATCGTTTTTCCAATTGGGCTGGTCGCGATCCGGGACCTTCTGACCGTTCGAAATGCGCGTCGATCGGGAAATCCCTGCAATCGTCTCCAACAGTTCGAAAGCCGAGATCGAGGGTTCAGAGCACCACGGAAGCCACCAAAGTAACTTTCTCTCGAGATTGGGCAGCCGCCCAACCGTCGGTTACCCTCAGAAATGCGGGTTTTTTGTGAAATTTCTATACTCGCAACCGCTAGTTCGGAAGCCGAGATCGAGGGCTCAGAGCTCCCCGGAACCCAACATAGTAACTTTATACCGCGATTGGGCGGCCGATCATTATTTCCGTTGGCCCGGTCGTGATACGGGACCGTCAGGCCACCAAAACGCGCGTTGATCGTGTTCCCATGCTCGGCTTCGCAAATTCGAAAGCCGAGATCTATGTTTCGGAGCTGTTAGGAAACCACTATAGTAAATTTCTACGTTATTTGGGTAGACACAAGACCGTCCGGGCGTACGTAGCGTGCGTTGATCTTAAATTTCCTATACTCGTATTAGCTAGTTCGAAAGCCAAGACGGAGGGTATAGAGCGCTCTCGAAATCCACTGCGGAAACTTTCAACAGTGCGTGGGAAATCACCCAATAGTTTTGCCCTTCGAAACGCGCGTTTCAGCGACCGAACTCCAAAACACCACATTGATTCGAATTCATTCTCGGGCCTTATACACACCACCCACCACAACTACACACCCACCCCCTCGTGGGGGGTGTCGATCGTTTTTCCAGTTGGGCCGGTCGCGATCCGGGACCTTCTGACCGTTCGAAATGCGCGTCGATCGGGAAATCCCTGCAATAGTCTCCAACAGTTCGAAAGCCGAGATCGAGGGTTCAGAGCACCCCAGAAGCCACCATAGTAACTTTCTCTCGAGATTGGGCAGCCGCCCAACCGTCGATTACCCTCAGAAACGCGGATTTTTTGTGAAATTCCTATACTCGCACCCGCTAGTTCGGAAGCCGAGATTGAGGGCTCGGAGCTCCCCATAACCCAGCATAGTAACTTTATACCGCGATTGGGCGGCCGATCGTTATTTCTGTTGGCCCGGTCGTGATACGGGACCGTCGGGCCACGAAAACGCGCGTTGATTGTGAAATTCCCATGCTCGGCTTCGCAAATTCGAAAGCCGAGATCTATGTTTCGGAGCTGTTCGGAAACCACCATAGTAAATTTCTATGTTATTTGGGTAGACGCAAGACCGTCTGGGCGTACGTAGCGTGCGATGATCTTAAATTTCCTATACTCGTATTAGCTAGTTTGAAAGCCAAGACGGAGGGTTCAGAGCACTCTCGAAATCCACCGCGGGAACTTTCTACAGTGCGTGGGAAATCGCCCAATAGTTATGCCCTTCAAAACGCGCGTTTTAGCGACCGAACTCCATAAACACCACATCGATTCGAATTCATTCTCGGGCCTTATACACACCACCCACCACACCCACACACCCACCCCCTCGTGGGGGGAGTCGATCGTTTTTCCAGTTGGGTCGGTCGCGATCTGGGACCTTCTGACCGTTCGAAACGCGCGTCGATCGGGAAATCCCTGCAATGGTCTCCAAAAGTTCGAAAGCCGAGATCGAGGGTTCGGAGCACCCCGGAAGCCACCATAGTAACTTTCTCTCGAGATTGGGCAGCCGCCCAACCGTTGGTTACCCTCAGAAACACGGGTTTTTTGTGATATTCCTATACCCGCAACCGCCAGTTCGGAAGCCGAGATCGAGGGCTCGGAGCTACCTGGAACCCAGCATAGTAACTTTATACCGAGATTGGGCGGCCGATCATTATTTTTGTTGGCCCGGTCGTGATACGGGACCGCCTGACTGTCCGAAAGGCGCGTCGATCGGGAAATCCCTGCAATTGTCTCCAACAGTTCGAAAGCCGAGATCGAGGGTTCGGAGCACCCCGGAAGCCACCATAGTAACTATCTCTCGAGATTGGGCAGTC
Source organism: Allium sativum (assembly GCA_030737875.1). Lineage (NCBI taxonomy): Eukaryota > Viridiplantae > Streptophyta > Magnoliopsida > Asparagales > Amaryllidaceae > Allium > Allium sativum. The sequence continues at coordinate 412,828,067 of CM060923.1, read as the reverse complement.
TCCTAACCGTCGGTTACCCTAAAAAACACGGGTTTTTTGTGAAATTCTTATACTCGACACTGCCAGTTCGGAAGCCGAGATCAAGGGCTCGGAGCTACCCGGAACCCAGCATAGTAACTTTATACCGAGATTGGGCGGCCGATCGTTATTTTCCTTGGCCCGGTCGTGATACGAGACCGTCGGGGCACCAAAATGGGCGTTGATCGTGAAATTCCCATGCTCGGCTTCGCAAATTCGAAAGCCGAGATCTATGTTTCGGAGCTGTTAGGAAACCACCATAGTAAATTTCTACGTTATTTGGGTAGACGCAAGACCGTCCGAGCGTACGTTGCGTGTGTTGATATTAAATTTCCTATACTCATATTAGCTAGTTCGAAAGCCAAGACGGAGGGTACAGAGCGCTCTCGAAATCCACTGCGGAAGCTTTCAACAGTGCGTGGGAAATCGCCCAATAGATTTGCCCTTCGAAACGCGCGTTTCAACGACCGAACTCCAAAACACCACATCGATTCGAATTCATTCTCGGGCCTTATACACACCACCCACCACAACTACACACCCACCCCCCCGCCCACTTGGGGGGTGTCGATCGTTTTTCCATTTGGGCCGGTCGCGATCCGGGACCTTCTGACCGTTCGAAACACGCGTCGATCGGGAAATCCCTGCAATTGTCTCCAACAGTTCGAAAGCCGAGATCGAGGGTTCAGAGCACCCCTAAAGCCACCATAGTAACTTTCTCTCGAGATTGGGCAGCCGCCCAACCGTCGGTTACCCTCAGAAACGCGGGTTTTTCGTGAAATTCCTATACTCGCAACCGCTAGTTCGGAAGCCGAGATCGAGGGCTCGGAGCTCCCCGGAACCCAGCATAGTAACTTTATACCGCGATTGGGCGGCTGATCGTTATTTCCGTTGGCTCGGTCGTGATACGGGACCGTCGGGCCACCAAAACGCGCGTTGATCGTGAAATTCCCAGGCTCGGCTTCGCAAATTCGAAAGCCGAGATCTATGTTTCGGAGCTGTTAGGAAACCACCATAGTAAATTTCTACGTTATTTGGGTAGACGCAAGACCGTCTAGGCGTACGTAGCATGCGTTGATCTTAAATTTCCTATATTCGTATTAGCTAGTTCGAAAGCCAAGACGGAGGGTTCAGAGCATTCTCGAAATCCACCGCGGAAACTTTCGACAGTGCGTGGGAAATCGCCCAATAGTTTTGCCCTTCGAAACGCGCGTTTCAGCGACCGAACTCCAAAAACACCACATCGATTCGAATTCATTCTCGGGCCTTATACACACCACCCACCACACCCACACACCCACCCCCTCATGGGGGGAGTCGATCGTTTTTCCAGTTGGGTCGGTCGCGATCCGGGACCTTCTGACCGTTCGAAATGCGCGTCGATCGGGAAATCCCTGCAATCGTCTCCAAAAGTTCGAAAGCCGAGATCGAGGGTTCGGAGCACCCCGGAAGCCACCATAGTAACTTTCTCTCGAGATTGGACAGCCGCCCAACCGTCGGTTACCCTCAGAAACGCGGGTTTTTTGTGAAATTCCTATACCCGCAAACGCCAGTTCGGAAGCCGAAATCGAGGGCTCGGAGCTACCTGGAACCCAGCATAGTAACTTTATACCGAGATTGGGCGGTCGATCGTTATTTTCGTTGGCCCGGTCGTGATACGGGACCGTCTGACCGTCCGAAACGCGCGTCGATCGGGAAATCCCTGCAATTGTCTCCAACAGTTCGAAAGCCGAGATCGAGGGTTCGGAGCACCCCGGAAGCCACCATAGTAACTTTCTCTCGAGATTGGGCAGTCTCCTAACCGTCGGTTACCCTCAAAAACACAGGTTTTTTGTGAAATTCCTATACTTGACACTGCCAGTTCGGAAGCCGAGATCAGGGGCTCGGAGCTACCCGGAACCCAGCATAGTAACTTTATACCGAGATTGGGCGGCCGATCGTTATTTCCGTTGGCCCGGTCGTGATACGGGACCGTCGGGCCACCAAAATGGGCTTTGATCGTGAAATTCCCATGCTCGGCGTCGCAAATTTGAAAGCCAAGATCTATGTTACGGAGCTGTTAGGAAACCACCATAGTAAATTTCTACGTTATTTGGGTAGACGCAAGACCGTCCGGGCGTACGTAGCGTGCGTTGATATTAAATTTCCTATACTCGTATTAGCTAGTTCGAAAGCCAAGACGGAGGGTACAGAGCGCTCTCGAAATCAACTGCGGAAGCTTTCAACAGTGCGTTGGAAATCGCCCAATAATTTTGCCCTTCGAAACGCGCGTTTCAGCGACCGAACTCCAAAACACCACATCGATTCGAATCCATTCTCGGGCCTTATACACACCACCCACCACAACTACACACCCACCCCTCCCCCCCCCCCCACGTGGGGGGTGTCGATCGTTTTTCCATTTGGGTCGGTCACGATCCGGGACCTTCTGACCGTTCGAAACGCGCGTCGATCGGGAAATCCCTGCAATCGTCTCCAACAGTTCGAAAGCCGAGATCGAGGGTTCAGAGCACCCGTATAGCCACCATAGTAACTTTCTCTCGAGATTGGGCTGCCGCCCAATTGTCGGTTACCCTCAGAAACGCGGGTTTTTCGTGAAATTCCTATACTCGCAACCGCTAGTTCGGAAGCCGAGATCGAGGGCTCGGAGTTCCCCGGAACCCAGCATAGTAACTTTATACCGCGATTGGGCGGCCGATCGTTATTTCCGTTGGGCCGGTCGTGATACGGGACCGTCGGGCCACCAAAACGCGCGTTGATCGTGAAATTCCCATGCTCGGCTTCGCAAATTCGAAAGCCGAGATCTATGTTTCGGAGCTGTTAGGAAACAACCATAGTAAATTTCTATGTTATTTGGGTAGACGCAAGACCGTCTGGGCTTACGTAGCGTGCGTTGATCTTAAATTTCCTATACTCGTATTAGCTAGTTCGAAAGCCAAGACCGAGGGTTCAGAGCGCTCTCGAAATCCACCGCGGAAACTTTCTATAGTGCGTGGGAAATCGCCCAATAGTTCTGCCCTTCAAAACGCGCGTTTTAGCGACCGAACTCCAAAAACACCACATCGATTCGAATTCATTCTCGGGCCTTACACACACCACCCACCACACACCCACCCCCTCTTGGGGGGAGTCGATCGTTTTTCAAATTGGGCCGGTCGCGATCCGGGACCTTCTGACCGTTCGAAACGCGCGTCGATCGGGAAATCCCTGAAATCGTCTCCAACAGTTCGAAAGCCGAGATCGAGGGTTCAAAGCACCCCGGAAGCCACCATAGTAACTTTCTCTCGAGATTGGGCAGCCGCCCAACCGTCGGTTACCCTCAGAAACGCGGGTTTTTTGTGAAATTCCTATACTCGCAACTGCTAGTTCGGAATCCGAGATCGAGGGCTCGGAGCTACCCGGAACCCAGCATAGTAACTTTATACTGAGATTTGGCGGTCGATCGTTATTTCCGTCGGCCCGGTCGTGATACGGGACCGTCGGGCCACAAAAACGCACGTTGATCGTGAAACTCCCATGCTCGGCTTCGCAAATTCGAAAGCCGAGATCTATGTTTCGGAGCTGTTAGGAAACCACCATAGTAAATTTCTACGTTATTTGGGTAGACGCAAGTCCATCCGGGCGTACGTAGCTTGCGTTGATCTTAAATTTCCTATACTTGTATTAGCTAGTTCAAAAGCCAAGACGGAGGGTTCAGAACGCTCTTTCGCGTGGGAAATCGCCCAATAGTTCTGCCCTTCGAAACGCGCGTTTCAGCGACAGAACTCCAAAAACACCACATCGATTCAAATTCATTCTCGGGACTTATACACACCACCCACCACACCCACACACCCATTCCCACGTGGGGGGAGTCGATCGTTTTTCCAGTTGGGTCAGTCGCGATCCGGGACCTTCTGACCGTCCGAAACGCGCGTCGATCGGGAAAGCCCTTCAATCGTCTCCAACTGTTCGAAAGCCGAGATTGAGGGTTCGGAGCACCCCGGAAGCCACCATAGTAACTTTCTCTCGGGATTGGGCAGCCGCCCAACCGTCGGTTACCCTCAAAAACGCGGGTTTTTTGTGAAATTCCTATACTCGCAACCGCCAGTTCGGAAGCCGAGATCGAGGACTCGGAGCTACCCGGAACCCAGCATAGTAACTTTATACTGAGATTGGGCGGCCGATCGTTATTTCCGTTGGCCCGGTCGTGATACGGGTCCGTCGGGCCACCAAAACGCGCGTTGATCGAGAAATTCCCATGCTCGGCTTCGCAAATTCGAAAGCCGAGATCTATGTTTCGGAGCTGTTAGGAAACCACCATAGTAAATTTCTACGTTATTTGGGTAGACGCAAGTCCATCCGGTCGTACGTAGCTTGCGTTGATCTTAAATTTTCTATACTTGTATTAGCTAGTTCAAAAGGCAAGACGGAGGGTTCAGAGCGCTCTTTCGCGTGGGAAATCGCCCTATAGTTCTGCCCTTCGAAACGCACGTTTCAGTGACCGAACTTCAAAAACACCACATTGAATCGAATTCATTCTCGGGCCTTATACACACCACCCACCACACCCACACACCCATTCCCACGTGGGGGGAGTCGATCGTTTTTCCAGTTGGGTCGGTCGCGATCCGGGACCTTCTGACCTTCCGAAACGCGCGTCGATCGGGAAATCCCTGCAATCGTCTCCAATAGTTCGAAAGCCGAGATCGAGGGTTCGGAGCACCCCGGAAGCCACCATAGTAACTTTCTCTCGGGATTGGGAAGCCGCCCAATGGTCGGTTACCCTCAGAAACACGGGGTTTTTGTGAAATTCCTATACTCGCAATCGCCAGTTCGGAAGCCGAGATCGAGGACTCGGAGCTAACCGGAACCCAGCATAGTAACTTTATATTGAGATTGGGCGGCCGATCGTCATTTCCGTTGGTCCGGTCGTGATACGGGACCGTCGGGCCACCAAAACGCGCGTTGATCGTGAAATTGCCATGCTCGGCTTCGCAAATTCGAAAGCCGAGATCTATGTTTCGGAGCTGTTAGGAAACCACCATAGTAAATTTCTACGTTATTTGGGTAGACGCAAGTCGACCCGGGCGTACGTAGCTTGCGTTGATCTTAAATTTCCTATACTTGTATTAGCTAATTCAAAAGCCAAGATGGAGGGTTCAGAGCGCTCTTTCGCGTGGGAAATCGCCCAATAGTTCTGCCCTTCGAAACGCGCGTTTCATTGACCGAACTCCAAAAACACCACATCGATTCGAATTCATTCTCGGGCCTTATACACACCACCCACCACACCCACACACCCATTCCCACATGGGGGGAGTCGATCGTTTTTCCAGTTGGGTCTGTCGCGATCCGGGACCTTCTGACCGTCCGAAACGCGCATCGATCGGGAAATCCCTGCAATCGTCTCCAACAGTTCGAAAGCCGAGCTCGAGGGTTCGGAGCACCCCGGAAGCCACCATAGTAACTTTCTCTCGGGATTGGGCAGCCGCCCAACCGTCGGTTACCCTCAGAAACGCGGGTTTTTTGTGAAATTCCTATACTCGCAACCGCCAGTTCGGAAGCCGAGATCGAGGACTCGGAGCTACCTGGAACCCTGCATAGTAACTTTATACTGAGATTGGGCGGCCGATCGTTATTTCCGTTGGCCCGGTCGTGATACGGGTCCGTCGGGCCACCAAAACGCGCGTTGATCGAGAAATTCCCATGCTCGGCTTCGCAAATTCGAAAGCCGAGATCTATGTTTCGGAGCTGTTAGGAAACCACCATAGTAAATTTCTACGTTATTTGGGTAGACGCAAGTCCATCCGGGCGTACGTAGCTTGCGTTGATCTTAAATTTCCTATACTTGTATTAGCTAGTTCAAAAGCCAAGACGGAGGGTTCAGAGCGCTCTTTCGCATGGGAAATCGCCCAATAGTTCTGCCCTTCGAAACGCGCGTTTCAGCGACCGAACTCCAAAAACACCACATTGAATCGAATTCATTCTCGGGCCTTATACACACCACCCACCACACCCACACCCTCATTCCCACGTGGAGGGAGTCGATCGTTTTTCCAGTTGGGTCAGTCGCGATCCGGGACCTTCTGACCGTCCGAAACGCGCGTCGATCGGGAAATCCCTGTAATCGTCTCCAATAGTTCGAAAGCCGAGATCGAGGGTTCGGAGCACCCCGGAAGCCACCATAGTAACTTTCTCTCGGGATTGGGCAGCCGCCCAACCGTCGGATACCCTCAGAAACACGGGTTTTTTGTGAAATTCCTATACTCGCAACCGCCAGTTCGGAAGCCGAGATCAAGGACTCGGAGCTACCCGGAACCCAGCATAGTAACTTTATATTGAGATTGGGCGGCCGATCGTTATTTCCGTTGGCCCGCTCGTGATACGGGACCGACGGGCCACCAAAACGCGCGTTGATCATGAAATTGCCATGCTCGGCTTCGCAAATTCGAAAGCCGAGATCTATGTTTCGGAGCTGTTTGGAAACCACCATAGTAAATTTCTACGTTATTTGGGTAGACGCAAGTCCACCCGGGCGTACGTAGCTTGCGTTTATCTTAAATTTCCTATACTTGTATTAGCTAGTTCAAAAGCCAAGATGGAGGGTTCAGAGCGCTCTTTCACGTGGGAAATCGCCCAATAGTTCTGCCCTTCGAAACGCGCGTTTCAGCGACCGAACTCCAAAAACACCACATCGATTCGAATTCATTCTCGGGCCTTATACACACCACCCACCACACCCACACACCCATTCCCACGTGGGGGGAGTCGATCGTTTTTCCAGTTGGGTCAGTCGCGATCCGGGACCTTCTGACCGTCCGAAACGCGCGTTGATCGGGAAATCCCTGCAATCGTCTCCAACAGTTCGAAAGCCGAGATCGAGGGTTCGGAGCACCCCGGAAGCCACCATAGTAACTTTCTCTCGGGATTGGGCAGCCGCCCAACCGTCGGTTACCCGCAGAAACGCGGGTTTTTTGTGAAATTCCTATACTCGCAACCGCCAGTTCGGAAGCCGAGATCGAGAACTCGAAGCTACCCGGAACCCAGCATAGTAACTTTATACTGAGATTGGGCGGCCGATCGTTATTTCCGTTGGCCCGGTCGTGATACGGGACCGTCAGGGCAACAAAACGCGCGTTGATCGTGAAACTCCCATGCTCGGCTTCGCAAATTCGAAAGCCGAGATCTATGTTTCGGAGCTGTTAGGAAACCACCATAGTAAATTTCTACGTTATTTGGGTAGACGAAAGTCCATCCGGGCGTACGTAGCTTGCATTGATCTTAAATTTCCTATACTTGTATTAGCTAGTTCAAAATCCAAGACGGAGGGTTCAGAGCGCTTTTTCGCGTGGGAAACCGCCCAATAGTTCTGCCCTTCGAAACGCGCGTTTCAGCGACCGAACTCCAAAAACACCACATCGATTCGAATTCATTCTCGGGCCTTATACACACCACCCACCACACCCACACACCCATTCCCACGAGGGGGGAGTCGATCGTTTTTCCAGTTGGGTCAGTCGCGATCCGGGACCTTCTAACCGTCCGAAACGCGCGTCGATCGGGAAATCCCTGCAATCGTCTCCAACAGTTCGAAAGTCGAGATCGAGGGTTCGGAGCACCCCGGAAGCCACCATAGTAACTTTCTCTTGGGATTGGGCAGCCGCCCAACCGTCGGTTACCCTCAGAAACGCGGGTTTTTTGTGAAATTCCTATACTCGCAACCGCCAGTTCGGAAGCCGAGATCGAGGACTCGGAGCTACCCGGAACCCAGCATAGTAATTTTATACTGAGATTGGGCGGCCGATCGTTATTTCCGTTGGCCCGGTCGTGATACGGGACCGTCGGGCCACCAAAACGCGTGTTGATTGTGAAATTCCCACGCTCGGCTTCGCAAATTCGATAGCCGAGATCTATGTTTCGGAGCTGTTAGGAAACCACCATAGTAAATTTCTACGTTATTTGGGTAGACGCAAGTCCATCCGGGCGTACGTAGCTTGCGTTGATCTTAAATTGCCTATACTTGTATTAGCTAGTTCAAAAGCCAAGACGGAGGGTTCAGAGTGCTCTTTCGCGTGGGAAATCGCCCAATAGTTCTGCGCTTCGAAACGCGCGTTTCAGCGACCGAACTCCAAAAACACCACATCAATTGGAATTCATTGTCGGGCCTTATACAAACCACCCACCACACCCACACACCCATTCCCACGTGGGGGAGTCGATCGTTTTTCCAGTTGGGTCAGTCGCGATCCGGGACCTTCTGACCGTCCGAAACGCGCGTCGATCGGGAAATCCCTGCAATCGTCTCCAATAGTTCGAAAGCCAAGATCGAGGGTTCGGAGCACCCCGAAAGCCACCATAGTAACTTTCTCTCGGGATTGGGCAGCCGCCCAACCGTCGGTTACCCGCAGAAACGCGGGTTTTTTGTGAAATTCCTATACTCGCAACCGCCAGTTCGGAAGCCGAGATGGAGGGCTCGGAGCTACCCGGAACCCAGCATAGTAACTTTATGCTGAGATTGGGTGGCCGATCGTTATTTCCGTTGGCCCGGTCGTGATATGGGACCGTCGGGCCACCAAAACGCGCGTTGATCGTGAAATTCCCATGCTCGGCTTCGCAAATTCGAAAGCCGAGATCTATGTTTCGGAGCTGCTAGGAAACCACCATAGTAAATTTCTACGTTATTTTGGGTAGACGCAAGACCGTCCGGGCGTACGTAGCGTGCGTTGATCTAAAATTTCCTATACACGTATTAGCTAGTTCGAAGGCCAAGATGGAGGGTTCAGAGCGCTCTCGAAATCCACTGCGGAAACTTTCTACAGTGCGTGGGAAACCGCCCAATAGTTTTGCCCTTCGAAACGCGCGTTTCAGCGACCGAACTCCAAAAACACCACATCGATTCGAATTCATTCTCGGGCCTTATACACACCACCCACCACACCGACACACCCACCCGCACGTGGGGGGAATCGATCGTTTTTCCAGTTGGGCCAGTCGCGATCCGGGACCTTCTGACCGTCCGAAACGCGCGTCGATCGGGAAATCCCTACAATCGTCTCCAACAGTTCGAAAGCCGAGATCGAGGGTTCGGAGCACCCCGGAAGCCACCATAGTAACTTTCTCTCGAGATTGGGCAGCCGCCCAACCGTCGGTTACCCTCAGAAACGCGGGTTTTTTTGTGAAATTCCTATACTCGCAACCGCTAGTTCGGAAGCCGAGATCGAGGGCTCGGAGTTCCCCGGAATCCAGCAAAGTAAATTTATACCGAGATTGGGCGGCCGATCGTTATTTCCGTTGGCCCGGTCATGATACGGGACCGTCGGGCCACCAAAACGCACGTTGATCGTGAAATTCCCATGCTCGGCTTCGCAAATTCAAAAGCCGAGATCTATGTTTCGGAGCTGTTAGGAAACCACCATAGTAAATTTCTACGTTATTTGGGTAGACGCAAGTCCATCCGGGCGTACGTAGCGTGCGTTGATCTTAAATTTCCTATACTTGTATTAGCTAGTTCAAAAGCCAAGACGGAGGGTTCAGAGCGCTCTTTCGTGTGGGAAATCGCCCAATAGTTCTGTCCTTCGAAACGCGCGTTTCAGCGACCGAACTCCAAAAACACCACATCGATTCGAATTCATTCTCGGTCCTTATACACACCACCCACCACACCCACACACCCATTCCCACGTGGGGGGAGTCGATCGTTTTTCCAGTTGGGTCAGTCGCGATCCGGGACCTTCTGACCGTCCGAAATGCGCGTCGATCGGGAAATCCCTGCAATCGTCTCCAACAGTTCGAAAGCCGAGATCGAGGGTTCGGAGCACCCCGAAAGCCACCATAGTAACTTTCTCTCGGGATTGGGCAGCCGCCCAACCGTCGGTTACCCTCAGAAACGCGGGTTTTTTGTGAAATTCCTATACTCGCATCCGCCAGTTCGGAAGCCGAGATCGAGGGCTCGGAGCTACCCGGAACCCAGCATAGTAACTTTATACTGAGATTGGGCGGCCGATCGTTATTTCCGTTGGCCCGGTCGTGATACGGGACAGTCGGGCCACCAAAACGTGCGTTGATCATGAAATTCCCATGCTCGGCTTCGCAAATTCGAAAGCCGAGATCTATGTTTCGGAGCTGTTAGGAAACCACCATAGTAAATTTCTACGTTATTTGGGTAGACGCAAGTCCATCCTGGCGTACGTAGCTTGCGTTGATCTTAAATTTCCTATACTTGAATTAGCTAGTTCAAAAGCCAAGACGGAGGGTTCAGAGCGCTCTTTCGCGTGGGAAATCGCCCAATAGTTTTGCCCTTCGAAACGCGCGTTTCAGCGACCGAACTCCAAAAACATCACATCGATTCGAATTCATTCTCGGGCCTTATACACACCACTCACCACACCCACACACCCACCCCCACGTGGGGGGAGTCAATCGTTTTTCCAATTGGACTGGTCGCGATCCGGGACCTTCTGACCGTCCGAAACGCGCGTCGATCGGGAAATCCCTACAATCGGCTCAACCAGTTCGAAAGCTGAGATCGAGGGTTCGGAGCACCCCGGAAGCCACCATAGTAACTTTCTCTCAGGATTGGGCAGCCGCCCAACCGTCGGTTACCCTCAGAAACGCGGGTTTTTTGTGAAATTCCTATACTCGCAACCGCCAGTTCGGAAGCCGAGATCGAGGACTCGGAGCTACCCGGAACCCAGCATAGTAACTTTATACTGAGATTGGGCGGCCGATGATCATTTCCGTTGGCCCGGTCGTTATACGGGATCGTCGGGCCACCAAAACGTGCGTTGATCGTGAAATTCCCATGCTCGGCTTCGCAAATTCGAAAGCCGAGATCTATGTTTCGAAGCTGTTAGGAAACCACCATAGTAAATTTCTACGTTATTTGGGTAGACGCAAGTCCATCCGGGCGTACGTAGCTTGCGTTGATCTTAAATTTCCTATACTTGTATTAGCTAGTTCAAAAGCCATGACGGAGGGTTCAGAGCGCTCTTTCGCGTGGGAAATCGCCCAATAGTTCTGCCCTTCGAAACGCGCGTTTCAGCGACCGAACTCCAAAAACACCACATCGATTCGAATTCATTCTCGGGCCTTATACACACCACCCACCACACCCACACACCCATTCCCTCGTGGAGGGAGTCGATCGTTTTTCCAGTTGGGTCAGTCGCGATCCGGGACCTTCTGACCGTCCAAAACGCGCGTCGATCGGGAAATCCCTGCAATCGTCTCCAACAGTTCGAAAGCCGAGATCGAGGGTTCGAAGCACCCCGGAAGCCACCATAGTAACTTTCTCTCGGAAATGGGCAGCCGCCCAACCGTCGGTTACCCTCAGAAACGCTGGTTTTTTGTGAAATTCCTATACTCGCAACCGCCAGTTCGGAAGCCGAGATCGAGGACTCGGAGCTACCCGGAACCCAGTATAGTAACTTTATACCGAGATTGGGCGGCGTATCGTTATTTCCGTTGGCCCGGTCGTGATACGGGACCGTCGGGCCACCAAAACGCGCGTTGATCGTGAAATTCCCATGCTCGGCTTCGCAAATTCGAAAGCCGAGATCTATGTTTCGGAGCTGTTAGGAAACCACCATAGTAAATTTCTACGTTATTTGGGTAGACGCAAGTCCATCCGGGCGTACGTAGCTTGCGTTGATCTTAAATTTCCTATACTTGTATTAGCTAGTTCAAAAGCCAAGACGGAGGGTTCAGAGCGCTCTTCCGCGTGGGAAATCGCTCAATAGTTCTGCCCTTCGAAACGCGCGTTTCAGCGACCGAACTCCAAAAACACCACATCGATTCGAATTCATTCTCGGGCCTTATACACACCACCCACCACACCCAGACACCCATTCCCACGTGGGGGGAGTCGATTGTTTTTCCAGTTGGGTCAGTCGCGATCCGGGACCTTCTGACCGTCCGAAACGCGCGTCGATCGGGTAATCCCTACAATCGTCTCCAACAGTTCGAAAGCCGAGATCGAGGGTTCGGAGCACCCCGGAAGCCACCATAGTAACTTTCTCTCGGGATTGGGCAGCCGCCCAACCGTCGGTTACCCTCCGAAACGCGGGTTTTTTGTGAAATTCCTATACTCGCAACCGCCAGTTCGGAAGCCGAGATCGAGGACTCGGAGCTACCCGGAACCCAGCATAGTAACTTTATATTGAGATTGAGCGGCCGATCGTTATTTCGGTTGGCCCGGTCGTGATACGGGACTGTCGGGCCACCAAAACGCGCGTTGATCGTGAAATTCACATGCTCGGCTTCGCAAATTCGAAAGCCGAGATCTATGTTTCGGAGCTGTTAGGAAACCACCATAGTGAATTTCTACGTTATTTGGGTAGACGCAAGTCCATCCGGGCGTACGTAGCTTGCGTTGATGTTAAATTTCCTATACTTGTATTAGCTAGTTCAAAAGCCAAGACGAAGGGTTCAGAGCGCTCTTTCGCGTGGGAAATCGCCCAAAAGTTCTACCCTTCGAAATGCGCGTTTCAGCGACCGAACTCCCAAAACACCACATCGATTCGAATTCATTCTCGAGCCTTATACACACCACCCACCACACCCACACACCCATTCCCACGTGGGGGGAGTCGATCGTTTTTCCAGTTGGGTCAGTCGCGATCCGGGACCTTCTGACCGTCCGAAACGCGCGTCGATCGGGAAATCCCTGCAATCGTCTCCAACGGTTCGAAAGTCGAGATCGAGGGTTTGGAGCACCCCGGAAGCCACCATAGTAACTTTCTCCCACGATTGGGCAGTCGTCCAACCGCCGGCTACCCTCAGAAACGCGGGTTTTTTGTGAAATTCCTATACTCGCAACCGCCAGTTCGGAAGCCGAGATCGAGGACTCGGAGCTACCCGGAACCCAGCATAGTAACTTTATACTGAGATTGGGCGGCCGATCGTTATTTCCGTTGGCCCGGTCGTGATACGGGACCGTCGGGCCACCAAAACGCGCGTTGATCGTGAAATTCCCATGCTCGACTTCGCAAATTCGAAAGCCAAGATCTATGTTTCGGAGCTGTTAGGAAACCACTATAGTAAATTTCTACGTTACTTGGGTAGACGCAAGTCCATCCGGGCGTACGTAGCTTGCGTTGATCTTAAATTTCCTATACTTGTATTAGCTAGTTCAAAAGCCAAGACGGAGGGTTCAGAGCGCTCTTTCGCGTGGGAAATCGCCAAATAGTTCTGCCCTTCGAAACGCGCGTTTCAGCGACCGAACTCCAAAAACGCCACATCGATTCGAATTCATTCTCGGGCCTTATACACACCACCCACCACACCCACACACCCACCCCCACGTTGGGGGAGTCGATCGTTTTTCCAGTTGGACTGGTCGCGATCCGGGACCATCTGAGCGTCCGAAATGCGCGTCGATCGGGAAATCCCTGCAATCGTCTCCACATGTTCGAAAGCCGAGATCGAGGGTTCGGAGCACCCCGGAAGCCACCATAGTAACTTTCTCTCAGGATTGGGCAGCCACTCAACCATCGGTTACCCTCAGAAACGCGGGTTTTTTGTGAAATTCCTATACTCGCAACCGCCAGTTCGGAAGCCGAGATCGAGGACTCGGAGCTACCCGGAACCCAGCATAGTAACTTTATACTGAGATTGGGCGACCGATCGTTATTTCCGTTGGCCCGGTCGTGATACGGGACCGTCGGGCCACCAAAACGCGCGTTGATCGTGAAATTCCCATGCTCGGCTTCGCAAATTCGAAAGCCAAGATCTATGTTTCGGAGCTGTAAGGAAACCACCATAGTAAATTTCTACGTTATTTGGGTAGACGCAAGTCCATCCGGGCGTACGTAGCTTGCGTTGATCTTAAATTTCCTATACTTGTATTAGCTAGTTCAAAAGCCAAGACGGAGGGTTCAGAGCGCTCTTTCGCATGGGAAATCGCCCAATAGTTCTGCCCTTCGAAACGCGCGTTTCAGCGACCGAACTCCAAAAACACCACATCGATTTGAATTCATTCTCGGGCCTTATACACACCACCCACCACACCCACCCCCACGTTGGGGGAGTCGATCGTTTTTCCAGTTGGACTGGTCGCGATCTGGGACCTTCTGAGCGTCCGAAATGCGCGTCGATCGGGAAATCCCTGCAATCGTCTCCACCAGTTCGAAAGCCGAGATCGAGGGTTCGGAGCACCCCGGAAGCCACCATAGTAACTTTCTCTCAGGATTGGGCAGCCACCCAACCGTCGGTTACCCTCAGAAACACGGGTTTTTTGTGAAATTCCTATACTCGCAACCGCCAGTTCGGAAGCCGAGATCGAGGACTCGGAGCTACTCAGAACCCAACATAGTAACTTTATACTGAGATTGGGCGGCCGATCGTTATTTCCGTTGGCCCGGTCGTGATACGGGACAGTCGGGCCACCAAAACGCGCGTTGATCGTGAAATTCCCATGCTCGGCTTCGCAAATTCGAAAGCCGAGATCTATGTTTCGGAGTTGTTAGGAAACCACCATAGTAAATTTCTATGTTATTTGGGTAGACGCAAGTCCATCCGGGCGTACGTAGCTTGCGTTGATCTTAAATTTCCTATACTTGTATTAGCTAGTTCAAAAGCCAAGACGGAGGGTTCAGAGCGCTCTTTCGCGTGGGAAATCGCCCAATAGTTCTGCCCTTCGAAACGCGCGTTTCAGCGACCGAACTCCAAAACCACCACATCGATTCGAATTCATTCTCGGTCCTTATACACACCACCCACCACACCCACACACCCACCCCCATGTTGGGGGAGTCGATCGTTTTTCCAGTTGGACTGGTCGCGATCCGGGACCTTCTGAGCGTCCGAAATGCGCGTCGATCGGGAAATCCCTGCAATCGTCTCCACCAGTTCGAAAGCCGAGATCGAGGGTTCGAACCCCGGAAGCCACCATAGTAACTTTCTCTCAGGATTGGGCAGCCACCCAACCGTCGGTTACCCTCAGAAACGCGGGTTTTTTGTGAAATTCCTATACTCGCAACCGCCAGTTCGGAAGCCGAGATCGAGGACTCGGAGCTACCCGGAACCCAGCATTGTAACTTTATACTGAGATTGGGCGGCCGATCGTTATTTCCGTTGGCCCGGTCGTGATACGGGACCGTCGGGCCACCAAAACGCGCGTTGATCGTGAAATTCCCATGCTCGGCTTCGCAAATTCGAAAGCCGAGATCTATGTTTCGGAGTTGTTAGGAAACCACCATAGTAAATTTCTATGTTATTTGGGTAGCCGCAAATCCATCCGGGCGTACGTAGCTTGCGTTGATCTTAAATTTCCTATACTTGTATTAGCTAGTTCAAAAGCCAAGACGGAGGGTTCAGAGCGCTCTTTCGCATGGGAAATCGCCCAATAGTTCTGCCCTTCGAAACGCGCGTTTCAGCGACCGAACTCCAAAAACACCACATCGATTCGAATTCATTCTCGGGCCTTATACACACCACCCACCACACCCACACACCCACCCCCACGTTGGGGGAGTCGATCGTTTTTCCAGTTGGACTGGTCGCGATCCAGGACCTTCTGAGCGTCCGAAATGCGCGTCGATCGGGAAATCCCTGCAATCGTCTCCACCAGTTCAAAAGCCGAGATCGAGGGTTCGGAGCACCCCGGAATACACCATAGTAACTTTCTCTCAGGATTGGGCAGCCACCCAACCGTCGGTTACCCTCAGAAACGCGGGTTTTTTGTGAAATTCCTATACTCGCAACCGCCAGTTCGGAAGCCGAGATCGAGGACTCGGAGCTACCCGGAACCCAGCATAGTAACTTTATACTGAGATTGGGCGGCCGATCGTTATTTCTGTTGGCCCGGTCGTGATACGGGACCGTCGGGCCACCAAAACGCGGGTTAATCGTGAAATTCCCATGCTCGGCTTCGCAAATTCGAAAGCCGAGATCTATGTTTCGGAGCTGTTAGGAAACCACCATAGTAAATTTCTACGTTATTTGGGTAA
Organism: Allium sativum; assembly: GCA_030737875.1. Taxonomy (NCBI): domain Eukaryota; kingdom Viridiplantae; phylum Streptophyta; class Magnoliopsida; order Asparagales; family Amaryllidaceae; genus Allium; species Allium sativum. Next base: position 412,812,120 of record CM060923.1, on the reverse strand, counting down.
ACGCAAGTCCATCCGGGCGTACGTAGCTTGCATTGATCTTAAATTTCCTATACTTGTATTAGCTAGTTCAAAAGCCAAGACCGAGGGTTCAGAGCGCTCTTTCGCGTGGGAAATCGCCCAATAGTTATGCCCTTCGAAAAGCGTGTTTCAGCGACCGAACTCCAAAAACACCACATCGATTCGAATTCATTCTCGGGCCTTATACACACCACCCACCACACCCACACACCCATTCCCACGTGGGGGGAGTCAATCGTTTTTCCAGTTGGGTCAGTCACGATCCGGGACCTTCTGACCGTCCGAAACGCGCGTCGATCGGGAAATCCCTCCAACAGTTCGAAAGCCGAGATCGAGGGTTCGGAGCACCCCGGAAGCCACCATAGTAACTTTCTCTCGGGATAGGGCAGCCGCCCACCATTGGTTACCCTCAGAAACGCGGGTTTTTTGTGAAATTCCTATACTCGCAACCGCCAGTTCGGAAGCCGAGATCGAGGACTCGGAGCTACCCGAAACCCAGCATAGTAACTTTATACTGAGATTGGGCGGCCGATCGTTATTTCCGTTGGCCCGGTCGTGATACGGGACCGTCGGGCCACCAAAACGCGCGTTGATCGTGAAATTCCCATGCTCGGCTTCGCAAATTCGAAAGCCGAGATCTATGTTTCGGAGCGGTTAGGAAACCACCATAGTAAATTTCTATGTTATTTGGGTAGCCGCATGTCCATCCGGGTGTACGTAGCTTGCGTTGATCTTAAATTTCCTATACTTGTATTAGCTAGTTCAAAAGCCAAGACGGAGGGTTCAGAGCGCTCTTTCGCGTGGGAAATCGCCCAATAGTTCTGCCCTTCGAAATGCGCGTTTCAGCGACCGAACTCCAAAAACACCACATCGATTCGAATTCATTCTCGAGCCTTATACACACCACCCACCACACCCACACACCCATTCCCATGTGGGGGGGTCGATAGTTTTTCCAGTTAGGTCAGTCGCGATCCGGGACCTTCTGACCGTCCGAAACGCGCGTCGATCGAGAAATCCCTGCAATCGTCTCCAACGGTTCGAAAGCCGAGATCGAGGGTTTGGAGCACCCCGGAAGCCACCATAGTAACTTTCTCCCGGGATTGGGCAGCCGCCCAACTGTCGGTTACCCTCAGAAACGCGGGTTTTTTGTGAAATTCCTATACTCGCAACCGCCAGTTCGGAAGCCGAGATCGAGGACTCGGAGCTACCCGGAACCCAGCATAGTAACTTTATACTGAGATTGGGCGGCCGATCGTTATTTTCGTTGGCCCGGTTGTGATACGGGACCGTCTGGCCACCAAAACGGGCGTTGATCGTGAAATTCCCATGTTCGGCTTCGCAAATTCGAAAGCCGAGATCTATGTTTCGGAGCTGTTTGGAAACCACCATAGTAAATTTCTACGTTATTTGGGTAGACGCAAGTCCATCCGGGCGTACGTAGCTTGCGTTGATCTTAAATTTCCTATACTTGTATTAGCTAGTTCAAAAGCCAAGACGGAGGGTTCAGAGCGCTCTTTCGCGTGGGAAATCGCCCAATAGTTCTGCTCTTCGAAACGCGCGTTTCAGCGACCGAACTCCAAAAACACCACATCGATTCGAATTCATTCTCGGTCCTTATACACAACACCCACCACACCCACACACCCACCCCCACGTTGGGGGAGTCGATCGTTTGACCAGTTGGACTGGTCGCGATCCGGGACCTTCTGAGCGTCCGAAATGCTCGTCGATCGGGAAATCCCTGCAATCGTCTCCACCAGTTCGAAAGCCGAGATCGAGGGTTCGCAGCACCCCGGAAGCCACCATTTTAACTTTCTCTCGGGATTGGGCAGCCGCCCAACCGTCGGTTACCCTCAGAAACACGGGTTTTTTGTGAAATTCCTATACTCGCAACCGCCAGTTCGGAAGCCGAGATCGAGGACTCGGAGCTACCCGGAACCCAACATAGTAACTTTATACTGAGATTGGGCGGCCGATCGTTATTTCCGTTGGCCCGGTCGTGATACGGGACCGTCAGACCACCAAAACGCGCGTTGAACGTGAAATTCCCATGCTCGGCTTCGCAAATTCGAAAGCCGAGATCTATGTTTCGGAGCTGTTAGGAAACCACCATAGTAAATTTCTACGTTATTTGGGTAAACGCAAGTCCATCCTGGCGTACGTAGCTTGCGTTGATCTTAAATTTCCTATACTTGTATTAGCTAGTTCAAAAGCCAAGACGGAGGGTTCAGAGCGCTCTTTCGCGTGGGAAATCGCCCAATAGTTCTGCCCTTCGAAACGCGTGTTTCAGCTACCGAACTCCAAAAACACCACATCGATTCGAATTCATTCTCGGGCCTTATACACACCACCCACCACACCCACACACCCATTCCCACGTAGGGGGAGTCGATCGTTTTTCCAGTTGGGTCAGTCGCGATCCGGGACCTTCTGACCGTCCGAAACGCGCGTCGATCGGGAAATCCCTGCAATCGTCTCCAACAGTTCGAAAGCCGAGATCGAGGGTTCGGAGCACCCCGGAAGCCACCATAGTAGCTTTCTCTCGGGATTGGGCAGCCGCCCAACCGTCGGTTACCCTCAGAATAGCGGGTTTTTTGTGAAATTCCTATACTCGCAACCGCCAGTTCGGAAGCCGAGATCGAGGACTCGGAGCTACTAGGAACCCAGCATAGTAACTTTATACTGAGATTGGGCGGCCGATCGTTATTTCCGTTGGCCTGGTCGTGATACGGGACCGTCGGGCCACCAATACGCGCGTTGATCGTGAAATTCCCATGCTCGGCTTCGCAAATTCGAAAGCCGAGATCTATGTTTCGGAGCTGTTAGGAAACCACCATAGTAAATTTCTACGTTATTTGGGTAGACGCAAGTCCATCTGGGCGTACGTAGCTTGCGTTGATCTTAAATTTCCTATACTTGTATTAGCTAGTTCAAAAGCCAAGACGGAGGGTTCAGAGCGCTCTTTCGCGTGGGAAATCGCCCAATAGTTCTGCCCTTCGAAACACGCGTTTCAGCGACCGAACTCCAAAAACACCACATCGATTCGAATTCATTCTCGTGCCTTATACACACCACCCACCACACCCACACACCCATTCCCACGTGGGGGGAGTCGATCGTTTTTCCAGTTGGGTCAGTCGCGATCCGGGACCTTCTGACCGTCTGAAACGCGCGTCGATCGGGAAATCCCTGCAATCGTCTCCAATAGTTCGAAAGCCGAGATCGAGGGTTCGGAGCACCCCGGAAGCCACCATAGTAACTTTCTCTCGGGATTGGGCAGCCGCCGAACCGTCGGTTACCCTCAGAAACGCGGGTTTTTTGTGAAATTCCTATACTCGCAACCGCCAGTTCGGAAGCCGAGATCGAGGACTCAGAGCTACGCGGAACCCAGCATAGTAACTTTACACTGAGATTGGGCGGCCGATCGTTATTTCTGTTGGCCTGGTCGTGATACGGGACCGTCGGGCCACCAAAACGCGCGTTGATCGTGAAATTCCCATGCTCGGCTTCGCAAATTCGAAAGCCGAGATCTATGTTTCGGAGCGGTTAGGAAACCACCATAGTAAATTTCTACGTTATTTGGGTAGACGCAAGTCCATCCGGGCGTACGTAGCTTGCGTTGACCTTAAATTTCCTATACTTGTATTAGCTACTTCAAATGCCAAGATGGGGGGTTCAGAGCGCTCTTTCGTGTGGGAAATCGCAAAATAGTTCTGCCCTTCGAAACGCGCGTTTCAGCGACCGAACTCCAAAAACACCACATCGATTCGAATTCATTCTCGGGCCTTATACAAACCACCCACCACACCCACACACCCATTCCCACGTGGGGGGAGTCGATCGTTTTTCCAGTTGGGTCAGTCGCGATCCGGGACCTTCTGACCGTCCGAAACGCGCGTCGATCGGGAAATCCCTGCAATCGTCTCCAACAGTTCGAAAGCCGAGATCGAGGGTTCGGAGCACCCCGGAAGCCACCATATTAACTTTCTCTCGGGATTGGGCAGCCGCCCAACCGTCGGTTACCCTCAGAAACACGGGTTTTTTGTGAAATTCCTATACTCGCAACCGCCAGTTCGGAAGCCGAGATCGAGGACTAGGAGCTACCCGGAACCCAGCATAGTAACTTTATACTGAGATTGGGCGGCCGATCGTTATTTCCGTTGGCCCGGTCGTGATACAAGACCGTCGGGCCACCAAAACGCGCGTTGATCGTGAAATTCCCATGCTCGGCTTCGTAAATTCGAAAGCCGAGATCTATGTTTCGGAGCTGTTAGGAAACCACCATAGTAAATTTCTACGTTATTTGGGTAGACGCAAGACCGTTCGGGCGTACGTTGCGTGCGTTGATCTTAAATTTCCTATACTCGTATTAGCTAGTTCGAAAGCCAAGACGGAGGGTTTAGAGCGCTCTTGAAATCCACCGCGGAAACTTTCTACAGTGCATGGGAAACCGCCCAATAGTTTTGCCCTTCGAAACGCGCGTTTCAGCGACCAAACTCCACAAACACCACATCGATTCGAATTCATTCTCGGGCCTTATACACACCACCCACCACACCCACACATCCACCCCCATGTGGGGGGAGTCGATCATTTTTCCAGTTGGGCCGGTCACGATCCGGGACCTTCTGACCGTTCGAAACGCGCGTCGATCGGGAAATCCCTGCAATCGTCTCCAACAGTTCGAAAGCCGAGATCGAGGGTTCGGAGCACCCCGGAAGCCACCATAGTAACTTTCTCTCGAGATTGGCAGCCGGCCAACCGTCAATTACCCTAAGAAACGCGGGTTTTTTGTGAAATTCCTATACTCGCAACCGCTAGTTCGGAAGCCGAGATCGAGGGCTCGGAGCTCCCCGGAACCCAGCATAGTAACTTTATACCGAGATTGGGCGGCCGATCGTTATTTCCGTTGGCTCGGTCGTGATACGGGACCGTCGGGCCACCAAAACGCGCATTGATCATGAAATTTCCATGCTCGGCTTCGCAAATTCGAAAGCCGAGATCTATGTTTCGGAGCTGTTAGGAAACCACCATAGTAAATTTCTACGTTATTTCGGTAGACGCAAGACTGTCCGGGCGTATTTAGCGTGCGTTGATCTTAAATTTTCTATACTCTTATTAGCTAGTTCGAAAGCCAAGATGGAGGGTTAAGAGCACTCTCGAAATCCACCGTGGAAACTTTCTACAGTGCGTGGGAAATCGCCCAATAGTTTTGCCCTTCGAAACGCGCGTTTCAGCGACCGAACTCCAAAAACACCACATTGATTCGAATTCATTCTCGGGCCTTATACACACCACCCACCACACCCACACACCCACACGCACGTGGGGGGAGTCGTTCGTTTTTCCAGTTGGGCCGGTCGCGATCCGGGACCTTCTGACTGTTCGAAACGCGCGTCGATCGGGAAATCCCTGCAATCTTCTCCAACAGTTTGAAAGCCGAGATCGAGGGTTCGGAGCCCCCCGGAAGCCACCATAGTAACTTTCTATCGGGATTGGGCAGCCGCCCAACCGTCGGTTACCCTCAGAAACGCGGGTTTTTTGTGAAATTCCTATACTCGCAACCGCCAGTTCGGAAGCCGAGATCGAGGGCTCGGAGCTACCCGGAACCCAGCATAGTAGCTTTACACAGAGATTGGGCGGCCGATCGTTATTTCCGTTGGCCTGGTCGTGATACAGAACCGTCGGTCCACCAAAACGCGCGTTGATCGTGAAATTCCCTTGCTCGGCTTCGCAAATTCGAAAGCCGAGATCTATGTTTCGGAGCGGTTAGGAAACCACCATAGTAAATTTCTACGTTATTTGGGTAGACGCAAGTCCATCCGGGCGTACGTAGCTTGCGTTGATCTTAAATTTCCTATACTTGTATTAGCTACTTCAAAAGCCAAGATGGGGGGTTCAGAGCGCTCTTTCGCGTGGGAAATCGCCCAATAGTTCTACCCTTCGAAACGCGCGTTTCAGCGACCGAACTCCAAAAACACCACATCGATTCGAATTCATTCTCGGGCCTTATACAAACCACCCACCACACCCACACACCCATTCCCACGTGGGGGGAGTCGATCGTTTTTCCAGTTGGGTCAGTCGTGATCCGGGACCTTCTGACCGTCCGAAACGCGCGTCGATCGGGAAATCCCTGCAATCGTCTCCAACAGTTCGAAAGCCGAGATCGAGGGTTCGGAGCACCCCGCAAGCCACCATAGTAACTTTCTCTCGGGATTGGGCAGCCGCCCAACCGTCGGTTACCCTCAGAAACACGGTTTTTTTGTGAAATTCCTATACTCGCAACCGCCAGTTCGGAAGCCGAGATCGAGGACTAGGAGCTACCCGGAACCCTGCATAGTAACTTTATACTGAGATTGGGCGGCCGATTGTTATTTCCGTTGGCCCGGTCGTGATACGGGACCGTCGGGCCACCAAAACGCGCGTTGATCGTGAAATTCCCATGCTCGGCTTCGTAAATTCGAAAGCCGAGATCTATGTTTCGGAGTTGTTAGGAAACCACCATAGTAAATTTCTACGTTATTTGGGTAGACGCAAGACCGTTCGGGCGTACGTTGCGTGCGTTGATCTTAAATTTCCTATACTCGTATTAGCTAGTTCGAAAGCCAAGACGGAGGGTTTAGAGCGCTCTTGAAATCCACCGCGGAAACTTTCTACAGTGATTGGGAAACCGCCCAACAGTTTTGCCCTTCGAAACGCGCGTTTCAGCGACCGAACTCCACAAACACCACATCGATTCGAATTCATTCTTCGGCCTTATACACACCACCCACCACACCCACACATCCACCCCCATGTGGGGGGAGTCGATCATTTTTCCAGTTGGGCCGGTCACGATCCGGGACCTTCTGACCGTTCGAAACGCGCATCGATCGGGAAATCCCTGCAATCGTCTCCAACAGTTCGAAAGCCGAGATCGAGGGTTTGGAGCACCCCGGAAGCCACCATAGTAACTTTCTCTCGAGATTGGGTAGCCGGCCAACCGTCGGTTACCCTAAGAAACGCGGGTTTTTTGTGAAATTCCTATACTCGCAACCGCTAGTTCGGAAGCCGAGATCGAGGGCTCGGAGCTCCCCGGAACCCAGCACAGTAACTTTATACCGAGACTGGGCGGCCGATCGTTATTTCCGTTGGCTCGGTCGTGATACGGGACCGTCGGGCCACCAAAACGCGCATTGATCATGAAATTTCCATGCTCGGCTTCGCAAATTCGAAAGCCGAGATCTATGTTTCGGAGCTGTTAGGAAACCACCATAGTAAATTTCTACGTTATTTCGGTAGACGCAAGACTGTCCGGGCGTATTTAGCGTGCGTTGATCTTAAATTTCCTATACTCTTATTAGCTAGTTCGAAAGCCAAGACGGAGGGTTCAGAGCACTCTCGAAATCCACCGCGGAAACTTTCTACAGTGCGTGGGAAATCGCCCAATAGTTTTGGCCTTCGAAACGCGCGTTTCAGCGACCGAACTCCAAAAACACCACATTGATTCGAATTCATTCTCGGGCCTTATACACACCACCCACCACACCCACACACCCACACGCACGTGGGGGGAGTCGATCGTTTTTCCAGTTGGGCCGGTCGCGATCCGGGACCTTATGACCGTTCGAAACGCGCGTCGATCGGGAAATCCCTGCAATCGTCTCCAATAGTTCGAAAGCCGAGATCGATGGTTCGGAGCACCCCGGAAGCCACTATAGTAACTTTCTCTCGGGATTGGGCAGCCGCCCAACCGTCTGTTACCCTCAGAAACGCGGGTTTTTTGTGAAATTCCTATACTCGCAACCGCCAGTTCGGAAGCCGAGATCGAGGGCTCGGAGCTCCCCGGAACCCAGCATAGTAGCTTTATACCGAGATTGGGCGACTGATTGTTTTTTCCGTTGGCCCGGTCGTGATACGGGACCGTCGGGCCACCAAAACGCGCGTTGATCGTGAAATTCCCATGCTCGGCTTCGCAAATTCGAAAGCCGAGATCTATGTTTCGGAGCTGTTAGGAAACCAGCATAGTAAATTTCTACGTAATTTGGGTAGACGCAAGACCGTCCGGGCGTATGTAGCATGCGTTGATCTGAAATTTCCTATACTCGTATTAGCTAGTTCGAAAGCCAAGACGGAGGGTTCAGAGCGCTCTCGAAATCCACCGCGGAAACTTTTTACAGTGCGTGGGAAATCGCCCAATAGTTCTGCCCTTCGAAACGCGCGTTTCAGCGACCGAACTCCAAAAACACCACATCGATTCGAATTCATTCTCGGACCTTATACACACCACCCACCACACCCACACACCCATTCCCACGTGGGGGGAGTCGATCGTTTTTCCAGTTGGGTCAGTCGCGATCCGGGACCTTCTGACCGTCTGAAACGCGCGTCGATCGGGAAATCCCTCCAATCATCTCCAATAGTTCGAAAGTCGAGATCGAGGGTTCGGAGCACCCCGGAAGCCACCATAGTAACTTTCTCTCGGGATTGGGCAGCCGCCCAACCGTCGGTTACCCTCAGAAATGCGGGTTTTTTGTGAAATTCCTATACTTGCAGCCGCCAGTTCGGAAGCCGATATCGAGGACTCGGAGCTACCCGGAACCCAGCATAGTAACTTTACACTGAGATTGGGCGGCCGATCGTTATTTCCGTTGGCCTGGTCGTGATACGGGACCATCGGGCCACCAAAACGCGCGTTGATCGTGAAATTCCCATGCTCGGCTTCGCAAATTCGAAAGCCGAGATCTATGTTTCGGAGCGGTTAGGAAACCACCATAGTAAATTTCTACGTTATTTGGGTAGACGCAAGTCCATCCGGGCGTACGTAGCTTGCGTTGATCTTAAATTTCCTATACTTGTATTAGCTACTTCAAAAGCCAAGATGGGGGGTTCAGAGCGCTCTTTCGCGTGGGAAATCGCCCAATAGTTCTGCCCTTCGAAACGCGCGTTTCAGCGACCGAACTCCAAAAACACCACATCGATTCGAATTCATTCTCGGGCCTTATACAAACCACCCACCACACCCACACACCCATTCCCACGTGGGGGGAGTCGATCGTTTTTCCAGTTGGGTCAGTCGCGATCCGGGACCTTCTGACCGTCGGAAACGCGCGTCGATCGGGAAATCCCTGCAATCGTCTCCAACAGTTCGAAAGCAGAGATCGAGGGTTCAGAGCACCCCGCAAGCCACCATAGTAACTTTCTCTCGGGATTGGGCAGCCGCCCAACCGTCGGTTACCCTCAGAAACACGGGTTTTTTGTGAAATTCCTATACTCGCAACCGCCAGTTCGGAAGCCGAGATCGAGGACTAGGAGCTACCCGGAACCCAGCATAGTAACTTTATACTGAGATTGGGCGGCCGATTGTTATTTCCGTTGGCCCGGTCGTGATACGGGATCGTCGGGCCACCAAAACGCGCGTTGATCGTGAAATTCCCATGCTCGGCTTCGTAAATTCGAAAGCCGAGATCTATGTTTCGGAGTTGTTAGGAAACCACCATAGTAAATTTCTACGTTATTTGGGTAGACGCAAGACCGTTCGGGCGTACGTTGCGTGCGTTGATCTTAAATTTCCTATACTCGTATTAGCTAGTTCGAAAGCCAAGACGGAGGGTTTAGAGCGCTCTTGAAATCCACCGCGGAAACTTTCTACAGTGCATGGGAAACCGCCCAACAGTTTTGCCCTTCGAAACGCGCGTTTCAGCGACCGAACTCCACAAACACCACATCGATTCGAATTCATTCTCGGGCCTTATACACACCACCCACCACACCCACACATCCACCCCCATGTGGGGGGAGTCGATCATTTTTCCAGTTGGGCCGGTCACGATCCGGGACCTTCTGACCGTTCGAAACGCGGATCGATCGGGAAATCCCTGCAATCGTCTCCAACAGTTCGAAAGCCGAGATAGAGGGTTCGGAGCACCCCGGAAGCCACCATAGTAACTTTCTCTCGAGATTGGGCAGCCGGCCAACCGTCGGTTACCCTAAGAAACGCGGGTTTTTTGTGAAATTCCTATACTCGCAACCGCTAGTTCGGAAGCCGAGATCGAGGGCTCGGAGCTCCCCGGAACCCAGCACAGTAACTTTATACCGAGATTGGGCGGCCGATCGTTATTTCCGTTGGCTCGGTCGTGATACGGGACCGTCGGGCCACCAAAACGCGCATTGATCATGAAATTTCCATGCTCGGCTTCGAAAATTCGAAAGCCGAGATCTATGTTTCGGAGCTGTTAGGAAACCACCATAGTAAATTTCTACGTTATTTCGGTAGACGCAAGACTGTCCGGGCGTATTTAGCGTGCGTTGATCTTAAATTTCCTATACTCTTATTAGCTAGTTCGAAAGCCAAGACGGAGGGTTCAGAGCACTCTCGAAATCCACCGCGGAAACTTTCTACAGTGCGTGGGAAATCGCCCAATAGTTTTGCCCTTCGAAACGCGCGTTTCAGCGACCGAACTCCAAAAACACCACATTGATTCGAATTCATTCTCGGGCCTTATACACACCACCCACCACACCCACACACCCACACGCACGTGGGGGGAGTCGATCGTTTTTCCCGTTGGGCCGGTCGCGATCCGGGACCTTCTGACCGTTCGAAACGCGCGTCGATCGGGAAATCCCTGCAATCTTCTCCAACAGTTCGAAAGCCGAGATCGAGGGTTCGGAGCACCCCGGAAGCCACCATAGTAACTTTCTCTCGGGATTGGGCAGCCGCCCAACCGTCGGTTACCCTCAGAAACGCGGGTTTTTGTGAAATTTCTATACTCGCAACCGCCAGTTCGGAAGCCGAGATCGAGGGCTCGGAGCTACCCGGAACCCAGCATAGTTGCTTTATACCGAGATTGGGCGGCCGATCGTTATTTCCGTTGGCCTGGTCGTGATACAGGACCGTCGGTCCACCAAAACGCGCGTTGATCGTGAAATCGCCATGCTCGGCTTCGCAAATTCGAAAGCCGAGATCTATGTTTCGGAGCTGTTAGGAAACCACCATAGTAAATTTCTACGTTATTTGGGTGGACGCAAGACCGTTCGGGCGTACGTTGCGTGCGTTGATCTTAAATTTCCTATACTCGTATTAGCTAGTTCGAAAGCCAAGACGGAGGGTTCAGAGCGCTCTCGAAATCCACCGCGGAAACTTTTTACAGTGCGTGGGAAATCGCCCAATAGTTCTGCCCTTCGAAACGCGCGTTTCAGCGACCGAACTCCAAAAACACCACATCGATTCGAATTCATTCTCGGACCTTATACACACCACCCACCACACCCACACACCCATTCCCACGTGGGGGGAGTCGATCGTTTTTCCAGTTGGGTCAGTCGCGATCCGGGACCTTCTGACCGTCTGAAACGCGCGTCGATCGGGAAATCCCTCCAATCATCTCCAATAGTTCGAAAGTCGAGATCGAGGGTTCGGAGCACCCCGGAAGCCACCATAGTAACTTTCTCTCGGGATTGGGCAGCCGCCCAACCGTCGGTTACCCTCAGAAATGCGGGTTTTTTGTGAAATTCCTATACTTGCAACCGCCAGTTCGGAAGCCGATATCGAGGACTCGGAGCTACCCGGAACCCAGCATAGTAACTTTACACTGAGATTGGGCGGCCGATCGTTATTTCCGTTGGCCTGGTCGTGATACGGGACCATCGGGCCACCAAAACGCGCGTTGATCGTGAAATTCCCATGCTCGGCTTCGCAAATTCGAAAGCCGAGATCTATGTTTCGGAGCGGTTAGGAAACCACCATAGTAAATTTCTACGTTATTTGGGTAGACGCAAGTCCATCCGGGCGTACGTAGCTTGCGTTGATCTTAAATTTCCTATACTTGTATTAGCTACTTCAAAAGCCAAGATGGGGGGTTCAGAGCGCTCTTTCGCGTGGGAAATCGCCCAATAGTTCTGCCCTTCGAAACGCGCGTTTCAGCGACCGAACTCCAAAAACACCACATCGATTCGAATTCATTCTCGGGCCTTATACAAACCACCCACCACACCCACACACCCATTCCCACGTGGGGGGAGTCGATCGTTTTTCCAGTTGGGTCAGTCGCAATCCGGGACCTTCTGACCGTCCGAAACGCGCGTCGATCGGGAAATCCCTGCAATCGTCTCCAACAGTTCGAAAGCAGAGATCGAGGGTTCAGAGCACCCCGCAAGCCACCATAGTAACTTTCTCTCGGGATTGGGCAGCCGCCCAACCGTCGGTTACCCTCAGAAACACGGGTTTTTTGTGAAATTCCTATACTCGCAACCGCCAGTTCGGAAGCCGAGATCGAGGACTAGGAGCTACCCGGAACCCAGCATAGTAACTTTATACTGAGATTGGGCGGCCGATTGTTATTTCCGTTGGCCCGGTCGTGATACGGGATCGTCGGGCCACCAAAACGCGCGTTGATCGTGAAATTCCCATGCTCGGCTTCGTAAATTCGAAAGCCGAGATCTATGTTTCGGAGTTGTTAGGAAACCACCATAGTAAATTTCTACGTTATTTGGGTAGACGCAAGACCGTTCGGGCGTACGTTGCGTGCGTTGATCTTAAATTTCCTATACTCGTATTAGCTAGTTCGAAAGCCAAGACGGAGGGTTTAGAGCGCTCTTGAAATCCACCGCGGAATCTTTCTACAGTGCATGGGAAACCGCCCAACAGTTTTGCCCTTCGAAACGCGCGTTTCAGCGACCGAACTCCACAAACACCACATCGATTCGAATTCATTCTCGGGCCTTATACACACCACCCACCACACCCACACATCCACCCCCATGTGGGGGGAGTCGATCATTTTTCCAGTTGGGCCGGTCACGATCCGGGACCTTCTGACCGTTCGAAACGCGGATCGATCGGGAAATCCCTGCAATCGTCTCCAACAGTTCGAAAGCCGAGATAGAGGGTTCGGAGCACCCCGGAAGCCACCATAGTAACTTTCTCTCGAGATTGGGCAGCCGGCCAACCGTCGGTTACCCTAAGAAACGCGGGTTTTTTGTGAAATTCCTATACTCGCAACCGCTAGTTCGGAAGCCGAGATCGAGGGCTCGGAGCTCCCCGGAAACCAGCACAGTAACTTTATACCGAGATTGGGCGGCCGATCGTTATTTCCGTTGGCTCGGTCGTGATACGGGACCGTCGGGCCACCAAAACGCGCATTGATCATGAAATTTCCATGCTCGGCTTCGAAAATTCGAAAGCCGAGATCTATGTTTCGGAGCTGTTAGGAAACCACCATAGTAAATTTCTACGTTATTTCGGTAGACGCAAGACTGTCCGGGCGTATTTAGCGTGCGTTGATCTTAAATTTCCTATACTCTTATTAGCTAGTTCGAAAGCCAAGACGGAGGGTTCAGAGCACTCTCGAAATCCACCGCGGAAACTTTCTACAGTGCGTGGGAAATCGCCCAATAGTTTTGCCCTTCGAAACGCGCGTTTCAGCGACCGAACTCCAAAAACACCACATTGATTCGAATTCATTCTCGGGCCTTATACACACCACCCACCACACCCACACACCCACACGCACGTGGGGGGAGTCGATCGTTTTTCCCGTTGGGCCGGTCGCGATCCGGGACCTTCTGACCGTTCGAAACGCGCGTCGATCGGGAAATCCCTGCAATCTTCTCCAACAGTTCGAAAGCCGAGATCGAGGGTTCGGAGCACCCCGGAAGCCACCATAGTAACTTTCTCTCGGGATTGGGCAGCCGCCCAACCGTCGGTTACCCTCAGAAACGCGGGTTTTTGTGAAATTTCTATACTCGCAACCGCCAGTTCGGAAGCCGAGATCGAGGGCTCGGAGCTACCCGGAACCCAGCATAGTTGCTTTATACCGAGATTGGGCGGCCGATCGTTATTTCCGTTGGCCTGGTCGTGATACAGGACCGTCGGTCCACCAAAACGCGCGTTGATCGTGAAATCGCCATGCTCGGCTTCGCAAATTCGAAAGCCGAGATCTATGTTTCGGAGCTGTTAGGAAACCACCATAGTAAATTTCTACGTTATTTGGGTGGACGCAAGACCGTTCGGGCGTACGTTGCGTGCGTTGATCTTAAATTTCCAATACTCGTATTAGCTAGTTCGAAAGCCAAGACGGAGGGTTTAGAGCGCTCTTGAAATCCACCACGGAAACTTTCTACAGTGCATGGGAAACCGCCCAACAGTTTTGCCCTTCGAAACGCGCGTTTCAGCGACCGAACTCCACAAACACCACATCGATTCGAATTCATTCTCGGGCCTTATACACACCACCCACCACACCCACACATCCACCCCCATGTGGGGGGAGTCGATCATTTTTCCAGTTGGGCCGGTCACGATCCGGGACCTTCTGACCGTTCGAAACGCGCATCGATCGGGAAATCCCTGCAATCGTCTCCAACAGTTCGAAAGCCGAGATCGAGGGTTCGGAGCACCCCGGAAGCCACCATAGTAACTTTCTCTCGAGATTGGGCAGCCGGCCAACCGTCGGTTACCCTAAGAAACGCGGGTTTTTTGTGAAATTCCTATACTCGCAACCGCTAGTTCGGAAGCCGAGATCGAGGGCTCGGAGCTCCCCGGAACCCAGCACAGTAACTTTATACCGAGATTGGGCGGCCGATCGTTATTTCCGTTGGCTCGGTCGTGATACGGGACCGTCGGGCCACCAAAACGCGCATTGATCATGAAATTTCCATGCTCGGCTTCGCAAATTCGAAAGCCGAGATCTATGTTTCGGAGCTGTTAGGAAACCACCATAGTAAATTTCTACGTTATTTCGGTAGACGCAAGACTGTCCGGGCGTATTTAGCGTGCGTTGATCTTAAATTTCCTATACTCTTATTAGCTAGTTCGAAAGCCAAGACGGAGGGTTCAGAGCACTCTCGAAATCCACCGCGGAAACTTTCTACAGTGCGTGGGAAATCGCCCAATAGTTTTGCCCTTCGAAACGCGCGTTTCAGCGACCGAACTCCAAAAACCCCACATTGATTCGAATTCATTCTCGGGCCTTATACACACCACCCACCACACCCACACACCCACACGCACGTGGGGGGAGTCGATCGTTTTTCCCGTTGGGCCGGTCGCGATCCGGGACCTTCTGACCGTTCGAAACGCGCGTCGATCGGGAAATCCCTGCAATCTTCTCCAATAGTTCGAAAGCCGAGATCGAGGGTTCGGAGCACCCCGGAAGCCACCATAGTAACTTTCTCTCGGGATTGGGCAGCCGCCCAACCGTCGGTTACCCTCAGAAACGCGGGTTTTTGTGAAATTTCTATACTCGCAACCGCCAGTTCGGAAGCCGAGATCGAGGGCTCGGAGCTACCCGGAACCCAGCATAGTTGCTTCATACCGAGATTGGGCGGCCGATCGTTATTTCCGTTGGCCTGGTCGCGATACAGGACCGTCGGTCCACCAAAACGCGTGTTGATCGTGAAATCCCCATGCTCGGCTTCGCAAATTCGAAAGCCGAGATCTATGTTTCGGAGCTGTTAGGAAACCACCATAGTAAATTTCTACGTTATTTGGGTGGACGCAAGACCGTTCGGGCGTACGTTGCATGCGTTGATCTTAAATTTCCTATACTCGTATTAGCTAGTTCGAAAGCCAAGACGGAGGGTTTAGAGCGCTCTTGAAATCCACCGCGGAAACTTTCTACAGTGCATGGGAAACCGCCCAACAGTTTTGCCCTTCGAAACGCGCGTTTCAGCGACCGAACTCCACAAACACCACATCGATTCGAATTCATTCTCGGGCCTTATACACACCACCCACCACACCCACACATCCACCCCCATGTGGGGGGAGTCGATCATTTTTCCAGTTGGGCCGGTCACGATCCGGGACCTTCTGACCGTTCGAAACGCGCATCGATCGGGAAATCCCTGCAATCGTCTCCAACAGTTCGAAAGCCGAGATCGAGGGTTCGGAGCACCCCGGAAGCCACCATAGTAACTTTCTCTCGAGATTGGGCAGCCGGCCAACCGTCGGTTACCCTAAGAAATGCGGGTTTTTTGTGAAATTCCTATACTCGCAACCGCTAGTTCGGAAGCCGAGATCGAGGGATCGGAGCTCCCCGGAACCCAGCACAGTAACTTTATACCGAGATTGGGCGGCCGATCGTTATTTCCGTTGGCTCGGTAGTGATACGGGACCGTCGGGCCACCAAAACGCGCATTGATCATGAAATTTCCATGCTCGGCTTCGCAAATTCGAAAGCCGAGATCTATGTTTCGGAGCTGTTAGGAAACCACCATAGTAAATTTCTACGTTATTTCGGTAGACGCAAGACTGTCCGGGCGTATTTAGCGTGCGTTGATCTTAAATTTCCTATACTCTTATTAGCTAGTTCGAAAGCCAAGACGGAGGGTTCAGAGCACTCTCGAAATCCACCGCGGAAACTTTCTATAGTGCGTGGGAAATCGCCCAATAGTTTTGCCCTTCGAAACGCGCGTTTCAGCGACCGAACTCCAAAAACACCACATTGATTCGAATTCATTCTCGGGCCTTATACACACCACCCACCACACCCACACACCCACACGCACGTGGGGGGAGTCGATCGTTTTTCCAGTTGGGCCGGTCGCGATCCGGGACCTTCTGACCGTTCGAAACGCGCGTCGATCGGGAAATCCCTGCAATCTTCTCCAACAGTTTGAAAGCCGAGATCGAGGGTTCAGAGCACCCCGGAAGCCACCATATTAACTTTCTCTCGGGATTGGGCAGCCGCCCAACCGTCGGTTACCCTCAGAAACGCGGGTTTTTTGTGAAATTCCTATACTCGCAACCGCCAGTTCGGAAGCCGAGATCGAGGGCTCGGAGCTACCCGGAACCCAGCATAGTAGCTTTATACCGAGATTGGGCGGCCGATCGTTATTTCCGTTGGCCTGGTCGTGATACAGGACCGTCGGTCCACCAAAACGCGCGTTGATCGTGAAATCCCCATGCTCGGCTTCGCAAATTCGAAAGCCGAGATCTATGTTTCGGAGCTGTTAGGAAACCACCATAGTAAATTTCTACGTTATTTGGGTAGACGCAAGACCGTTCGGGCGTACGTAGCATGCGTTGATCTTAAATTTCCAATACTCGTATTAGCTAGTTCGAAAGCCAAGACGGAGGGTTTAGAGCGCTCTTTAAATCCACCGCTGAAACTTTCTACAGTGCGTGGGAAACCGCCCAATAGTTTGCCCTTCGAAACAAGCGTTTCAGCGACCGAACTCCACAAACACCACATCGATTCGAATTCATTCTCGGGCCTTATACACACCACCCACCACACCCACACATCCACCCCCACGTGGGGGGAGTCGATCATTTTTCCAGTAGGGCCGGTCGGGATCCGGGACCTTCTGACCGTTCGAAACGCACGTCGATCGGGAAATCCCTGCAATTGTCTCCAACAGTTTGAAAGCCGAGATCAAGGGTTCCGAGCACCCCGGAAGCCACTATAGTAACTTTCCCTCGAGATTGGGCAGCCGCCCAACCGTCGGTTACCCTCAGAAACGCGGGTTTTTTGTGAAATTCCTATACTCGCAACCGCTAGTTCGGAAGCCGAGATCGAGGGCTCGGAGCTCCCCGGAACCCAGCATAGTAACTTTATACCGAGATTGGGCGGCCGATCATTATTTCCGTTGGCCTGGTCGTGATACAGGACCGTCGGGCAACCAAAACGCGCGTTGATCGTGAAATTTCCATGCTCGGCTTCGCAAACTCGAAATCCGAGATCTATGTTTCGGAGCTGTTAGGAAACCACCATAGTAAATTTCTACGTTATTTCGATAGACGCAAGACCGTCCGGGCGTATGTAGCGTGCGTTGATCTTAAATTTCCTATACTCTTATTAGCTAGTTCGAAAGCCAAGACGGAGGGTTCAGAGCGCTCTTGAAATCCACCGCGGAAACTTTCTACAGTGCGTGGGAAATCGCCTAATAGTTTTGGCCTTCGAAACGCGCGTTTCAGCGACCGAACTCCAAAAACACCACATTGATTCGAATTCATTCTCGGGCCTTATACACACCACCCACCACACCCACACACCCACACGCACGTCGGGGGAGTTGATCGTTTTTCCAGTTGGGCCGGTCGCGATCCGGGACCTTCTGACCGTTCGAAACGCGCGTCGATCGGGAAATCCCTGCAATCGTCTCCAATAGTTCGAAAGCCGAGATCGAGGGTTCGGAGCACCCCGGAAGCAACCATAGTAACTTTCTCTCGGGATTGGACAGCCGCCCAACCGTCTGTTACCCTCAGAAACGCGGGTTTTTTGTGAAATTCCTATACTCGCAACCGCCAGTTCAGAAGCAGAGATCGAGGGCTCGGAGCTACCCGGAACCCAGCATAGTAACTTTATACCGAGGTTGGGCGGCCGATCGATATTTCCGTTTGCCCGGTCGTGATACGGGACCGTCGGGCCACTAAAACGCGCGTTGATCGTGAAATTCCCATGCTCGGCTTCGCAAATTCGAAAGCCGAGATCTATGTTTCGGAGCTGTTAGGAAACCACCATAGTCAATTTCTATGTTATTTGGGTAGACGCAAGACCGTCCGGGCGTACGTAGCATGCGTTGATCTTAAATTTCCTATACTCGTATTAGCTAGTTCGAAAGCCAAGACGGAGGGTTCAGAGCGCTCTCGAAATCCACCGCGGAAACTTTCTATAGTGCGTGGGAAACCACCCAATAATTTTGCCCTTCGAAACGCGCGTTTCAGCGACCGAACTCCAAAAACACCACATCGATTCGAATTCATTCTCGGGCCTTATACACACCACCTACCACACCCACACATCCACCTCCACGTGGGGGGAGTCGATCATTTTTCCTGTTGGGCCGGTCGCGATCCGGGACCTTCTGACCGTTTGAAACGCACGTCGATCGGGAAATCCCTACAATCGTCTCCAACAGTTCGAAAGCCGAGATCGAGGGTTCGGAGCACCCCGGAAGCCACCATAGTAACTTTCTCTCGAGATTGGGCAGCCGTCCAACCTTCGGTTACCCTTAGAAACGTGGGTTTATTGTGAAATTCCTATACTCGCAACCGCTAGTTCGGAAGCCGAGATCGAGGGCTCGGAGCTCCCCGGAACCCTGCATAGTAACTTTATACCGAGATTGGGCGGCCGATCGTTTTTTCCGTTGGCCCGGTCGTGATGCGGGACCGTCGGGCCACCAAAACGCGCGTTGATCGTGAAATTCCCACGCTCGGCTTCGCAAATTCGAAAGCCGAGATCTATGTTTCGGAGCTGATAGGAAACTACCATAGTAAATTTCTACGTTATTTGGGTAGACGCAAGACCGTCCGGGCGTATGTAGCGTGCGTTGATCTGAAATTTCCTATACTCGTATTAGCTAGTTCGAAAGCCAAGACGGAGGGTTCAGAGCGCTCTCGAAATCCACCGCGGAAACTTTCTACAGTGCGTGGGAAATCGCCTAACAGTTTTGCCCTTCGAAATGCGCGTTTCAGCGACCGAACTCCAAAAACACCACATCGATTCGAATTCATTCTCGGGCCTTATTCACACCACCCACCACGCCCACACATCCACCCCCACGTGGGGGGAGTCGATCGTTTTTCCAGTTGGGCCGGTCGCGATCCGGGACCTTCTGACCGTTCGAAACGCGCGTCGATCGGGAAATCCCTGCAATCGTCTCCAACAGTTTGAAAGCCGAGATCGAGGGTTCGGAGCACCCCGGAAGCCACTATAGTAACTTTCCCTCGGGATTGGGCAGCCGCCCAACCGTCGGTTACCCTCAGAAACGCGGGTTTTTTGTGAAATTCCTATACTCTCAACCGCTAGTTCGGAAGCCGAGATCGAGGGCTCGGAGCTCCCCGGAACCCAGCATAGTAACTTTATACCGAGATTGGGCGGCCGATCATTATTTCCGTTGGCCTGGTCGTGATACGGGACCGTTGGGCCACCAAAACGCTCGTTGATCGTGAAATTTCCATGCTCGGCTTCGCAAATTCGAAAGCCGAGATCTATGTTTCGGAGCTGTTAGGAAACCACCATAGTAAATTTCTACGTTATTTCGATAGACGCAAGACCGTCCGGGCGTATGTAGCGTGCGTTGATCTTAAATTTCCTATACTCTTATTAGCTAGTTCGAAAGCCAAGACGGAGGGTTCAGAGCGCTCTTGAAATCCACCGCGGAAACTTTCTACAGTGCGTGGGAAATCGCCCAATAGTTTTGGCCTTCGAAACGCGCGTTTCAGCGACCGAACTCCAAAAACACCACATTGATTCGAATTCATTCTCGGGCCTTATACACACCACCCACCACACCCACACACCCACACGCACGTGGGGGGAGTCGATCGTTTTTCCAGTTGGGCCGGTCGCGATCCGGGACCTTCTGACCGTTCGAAACGCGCGTCGATCGGGAAATCCCTGCAATCGTCTCCAATAGTTCGAAAGCCGAGATCGAGGGTTCGGAGCACCCCGGAAGCCACCATAGTAACTTTCTCTCGGGATTGGGCAGCCGCACAACCGTCTGTTACCCTCAGAAACGCGGGTTTTTTGTGAAATTCCTATACTCGCAACCGCCAGTTCGGAAGCCGAGATCGAGCGCTCGGAGCTACCCGGAACCCAGCATAGTAACTTTATACCGAGGTTGGGCGGCCGATCGTTATTTCCGTTTGCCCGGTCGTGATACGGGACCGTCGGGCCACTAAAACGCGCGTTGATCGTGAAATTCCCATGCTCGGCTTCGCAAATTCGAAAGCCGAGATCTATGTTTCGGAGCTGTTAGGAAACCACCCTAGCAAATTTCTACGTTATTTTGGTAGACGCAAGACCGTCCGGGCGTACGTAGCGTGCGTTGGTCTTAAATTTCCTATACTCGTATTAGCTAGTTCGAAAGCCAAGACAGAGGGTTCAGAGCGCTCTCGAAATCCACCGCGGAAACTTTCTACAGTGCGTGGGAAACCGCCCAATAGTTTTGCCCTTCGAAACGTGCGTTTCAGCGACCGAACTCCTAAAACCCCACATCGATTCGAATTCATTCTCGGGCCTTATACACACCACCCACCACAACCACACATCCACCCCCACGTGGGGGGAGTCGCACATTTTTCCAGTTCGGCCGATCGCGATCCGGGACCGTCTGACCGTTCGAAACGCGCGTCGATCGGGAAATCCCTACAATCGTCTCCAACTGTTCGAAAGCCGAGATCGAGGGTTCGGAGCACCCCGGAAGCCACCATAGTAACTTTCTCTCGAGATTGGGCAGCCACCCAACCGTCGGTTACGCTTAGAAACGCGGTTTTTTTGTGAAATTCCTATACTCGCAACCTCTAGTTCGGAAGCCGAGATCGAGGGCTCGGAGCTCCCCGGAACCCTGCATATAACATATACCGAGATTGGGTGGCCGATCGTTTTTTCCGTTGGCCCGGTCGTGATACGGGACCGTCGGGCCACCAAAACGCGCGTTGATCGTGAAATTCCCATGCTCGGCTTCGCAAATTCGAAAGTCGAGATCTATGTTTCGGAGCTGTTAGGAAACCACCATAGTAAATTTCTACGTTATTTGGGTAAACGCAAGTCCATCTGGGCGTACGTAGCTTGCGTTGATCTTAAATTTCCTATACTTGTATTAGCTAGTTCAAAAGCCAAGACGGAGGGTTCAGAGCGCTCTTTCGCGTGGGAAATCGCCCAATAGTTCTGCCCTTCGAAACGCGTGTTTGAGCTACCGAACTCCAAAAACACCACATCGATTCGAATTCATTCTCGGGCCTTATACACACCACCCACCACACCCACACACCCATTCCCACGTAGGGGGAGTCGATCGTTTTTCCAGTTGGGTCAGTCGCGATCCGGGACCTTCTGACCGTCCGAAACGCGCGTCGATCGGGAAATCCCTGCAATCGTCTCCAACAGTTCGAAAGCCGAGATCGAGGGTTCGGAGCACCCCGGAAGCCACCATAGTAGCTTTCTCTCGGGATTGGGCAGCCGCCCAACCGTCGGTTACCCTCAGAATAGCGGGTTTTTTGTGAAATTCCTATACTCGCAACCGCCAGTTCGGAAGCCGAGATCGAGGACTCGGAGCTACTAGGAACCCAGCATAGTAACTTTATACTGAGATTGGGCGGCCGATCGTTATTTCCGTTGGCCCGGTCGTGATACGGGACCGTCGGGCCACCAAAACGCGCGTTGATCGTGAAATTCCCAAGCTCGGCTTCGCAAATTCGAAAGCCGAGATCTATGTTTCGGAGCTGTTAGGAAACCACCATAGTAAATTTCTACGTTATTTGGGTAGACGCAAGTCCATCTGGGCGTACGTAGCTTGCGTTGATCTTAAATTTCCTATACTTGTATTAGCTAGTTCAAAAGCCAAGACGGAGGGTTCAGAGCGCTCTTTCGCGTGGGAAATCGCCCAATAGTTCTGCCCTTCGAAACGCGCGTTTCAGCGACCGTACTCCAAAAACACCACATCGATTCGAATTCATTCTCGTGCCTTATACACACCACCCACCACACCCACACACCCATTCCCACGTGGGGGGAGTCGATCGTTTTTCCAGTTGGGTCAGTCGCGATCCGGGACCTTCTGACCGTCTGAAAGGCGCGTCGATCGGGAAATCCCTGCAATCGTCTCCAACAGTTCGAAAGCCGAGATCGAGGGTTCGGAGCACCCCGGAAGCCACCATATAACTTTCTCTCGGGATTGGGCAGCCGCCCAACCGTCGGTTACCCTCAGAAACGCGGGTTTTTTGTGAAATTCCTATACTCGCAACCGCCAGTTCGGAAGCCGAGATCGAGGACTCGGAGCTACCCGGAACCCAGCATAGTAACTTTACACTGAGATTGGGCGGCCGATCGTTATTTCTGTTGGCCTGGTCGTGATACGGGACCGTCGGGCCACCAAAACGCGCGTTGATCGTGAAATTCCCATGCTCGGCTTCGCAAATTCGAAAGCCGAGATCTATGTTTCGGAGCGGTTAGGAAACCACCATAGTAAATTTCTACGTTATTTGGGTAGACGCAAGTCCATCCGGGCGTACGTAGCTTGCGTTGATCTTAAATTTCCTAAACTTGTATTAGCTACTTCAAATGCCAAGATGGGGGGTTCAGAGCGCTCTTTCGCGTGGGAAATCGCCCAATAATTCTGCCCTTCGAAACGCGCGTTTCAGCGACCGAACTCCAAAAACACCACATCGATACGAATTCATTCTCGGGCCTTATACAAACCACCCAACACACCCACACACCCATTCCCACGTGGGGGGAGTCGATCGTTTTTCCAGTTGGGTCAGTCGCGAGCCGGGACCTTCTGACCGTCCGAAACGCGCGTCGATCGGGAAATCCCTGCAATCGTCTCCAACAGTTCGAAAGCCGAGATCGAGGGTTCGGAGCACCCCGGAAGCCACCATATTAACTTTCTCTCGGGATTGGGCAGCCGCCCAACCGTCGGTTACCCTCAGAAACACGGTTTTTTTGTGAAATTCCTATACTCGCAACCGCTAGTTCGGAAGCCGAGATCGAGGACTAGGAGCTACCCGGAACCCAGCATAGTAACTTTATACTGAGATTGGGCGGCCGATCGTTATTTCCGTTGGCCCGGTCGTGATACGGGACCGTCGGGCCACCAAAACGCGCGTTGATCGTGAAATTCCCATGCTCGGCTTCGTAAATTCGAAAGCCGAGATCTATGTTTCGGAGCTGTTAGGAAACCACCATAGTAAATTTCTACGTTATTTGGGTAGACGC
This sequence comes from Allium sativum, assembly GCA_030737875.1. Lineage (NCBI taxonomy): Eukaryota > Viridiplantae > Streptophyta > Magnoliopsida > Asparagales > Amaryllidaceae > Allium > Allium sativum. The sequence continues at coordinate 412,788,448 of CM060923.1, read as the reverse complement.
AAGACCGTTCGGGCGTACGTTGCGTGCGTTGATCTTAAATTTCCTATACTCGTATTAGCTAGTTCGAAAGCCAAGACGGAGGGTTTAGAGCGCTCTTGAAATCCACCGCGGAAACTTTCTACAGTGCATGGGAAACCGCCCAATAGTTTTGCCCTTCGAAACGCGCGTTTCAGCGACCGAACTCCACAAAAACCACATCGATTCGAATTCATTCTCGGGCCTTATACACACCACCCACCACACCCACACATCCACCACCATGTGGGGGGAGTCGATCATTTTTCCAGTTGGGCCGGTCACGATCCGGGACCTTCTGACCGTTCAAAACGCGCGTCGATCGGGAAATCCCTGCAATCGTCTCCAACAGTTCGAAAGCCGAGATCGAGGGTTCGGAGCACCCCGGAAGCCACCATAGTAACTTTCTCTCGAGATTGGGCAGCCGGCCAACCGTCAGTTACCCTAAGAAACGCGGGTTTTTTGTGAAATTCCTATACTCGCAACCGCTAGTTCGGAAGCCGAGATCGAGGGCTCGGAGCTCCCCGGAACCCAGCATAGTAACTTTATACCGAGATTGGGCGGCCGATCGTTATTTCCGTTGGCTCGGTCGTGATACGGGACCGTCGGGCCACCAAAACGCGCATTGATCGTGAAATTTCCATGCTCGGCTTCGCAAATTCGAGAGCCGAGATCTATGTTTCAGAGCTGTTAGGAAACCACCATAGTAAATTTCTACGTTATTTCGGTAGACGCAAGACTGTCTGGGCGTATTTAGCGTGCGTTGATCTTAAATTTCCTATACTCTTATTAGCTAGTTCGAAAGCCAAGATGGAGGGTGCAGAGCACTCTCGAAATCCACCGCGGAAACTTTCTACAGTGCGTGGGAAATCGCCCAATAGTTTTGCCCTTCGAAACGCGCGTTTCAGCGACCGAACTCCAAAAACACCACATTGATTCGAATTCATTCTCGGGCCTTATACACACCACCCACCACACCCACACACCCACACGCACGTGGGGGGAGTCGATCGTTTTTCCAGTTGGGCCGGTCGCGATCCGGGACCTTCTGATCGTACGAAACGCGCGTCGATCGGGAAATCCCTACAATCTTCTCCAACAGTTTGAAAGCCGAGATCGAGGGTTCGGAGCACCCCGGAAGCCACCATAGTAACTTTCTCTCGGGATTGGGCAGCCGCCCAACCGTCGGTTACCCTCAGAAACGCGGGTTTTTTGTGAAATTCCTATACTCGCAACCGCCAGTTCGGAAGCCGAGATCGAGGGCTCGGAGCTACCCGGAACCCAGCATAGTAGCTTTATACCGAGATTGGGCGGCCGATCGTTATTTCCGTTGGCCTGGTCGTGATACAGGACCGTCGGTCCACCAAAACGCGCGTTGATCGTGAAATTCCCTTGCTCGGCTTCGCAAATTCGAAAGCCGAGATCTATGTTTCGGAGCTGTTAGGAAACCACCATAGTAAATTTCTACGTTATTTGGGTAGACGCAAGACCGTTCGGGCGTACGTAGCATGCGTTGATCTTAAATTTCCTATACTCGTATTAGCTAGTTCGAAAGCCAAGACGGAGGGTTTAGAGCGCTCTTGAAATCCACCGCTGAAACTTTCTACAGTGCGTGGGAAACCGCCCAATAGTTTTGCCCTTCGAAACGCGCGTTTCAGCGACCGAACTCCACAAACACCACATCGATTCGAATTCATTATCAGGCCTTATACACACCACCCACCACACCCACACATCCACCCCCACGTGGGGGGAGTCGATCATTTTTCCAGTTGGGCCGGTCGCGATCCGGGACCTTCTAACCGTTCGAAACGCACGTCGATTGGGAAATCCCTGCAATCGTCTCCAACAGTTTGAAAGCCGAGATCGAGGGTTCGGAGCACCCCGGAAGCCACTATAGTAACTTTCCCTCGAGATTGGGCAGCCGTCCAACCGTCGGTTACCCTCAGAAACACGGATTTTTTGTGAAATTCCTATACTCGCAACCGCTAGTTCGGAAGCCGAGATCGAGGGCTCGGAGCTCCCCAGAACCCAGCATAGTAACTTTATACCGAGATTGGGCGGCCGATCATTATTTCCGTTGGCCTGGTCGTGATACGGGACCGTCGGGCCACCAAAACGCGCGTTGATCGTGAAATTTCCATGCTCGGCTTCGCAAACTCGAAAGCCGAGATCTATGTTTCGGAGCTGTTAGGAAACCACCATAGTAAATTTCTACGTTATTTCGGTAGACGCAAAACCGTCCGGGCGTATGTAGCGTGCGTTGATCTTAAATTTCCTATACTCTTATTAGCTAGTTCGAAAGCCAAGACGGAGGGTTCAGAGCGCTCTTGAAATCCACCGCGGAAACTTTCTACAGTGCGTGGGAAATCGCCCAATAGTTTTGGCCTTCGAAACGCGCGTTTCAGCGACCGAACTCCAAAAACACCACATTGATTCGAATTCGTTCTCGGGCCTTATACACACCACTCACCACACCCACACACCCACACGCACGTGGGGGGAGTCGATCGTTTTTCCAGTTGGGCCGGTCGCGATCCGGGACCTTCTGACCGTTCGAAACGCGCGTCGATCGGGAAATCCCTGCAATCGTCTCCAATAGTTCGAAAGCCGAGATCGAGGGTTCGGAGCACCCCGGAAGCCACCATAGTAACTTTCTCTCGGGATTGGGCAGCCGCCCAACCGTCTGTTACCCTCAGAAACACGGGTTTTTTGTGAAATTCCTATACTCGCAACCGCCAGTTCGGAAGCCGAGATCGAGGGCTCGGAGCTCCCCGGAACCCAGCATAGTAGCTTTATACCGAGATTGGGCGACTGATTGTTTTTTCCGTTGGGCCGGTCGTGATACGGGACCGTCGGGCCACCAAAACGCGCGTTGATCGTGAAATTCCCATGCTCGGCTTCGCAAATTCGAAAGCCGAGATCTATGTTTCGGATCTTTTAGGAAACCAGCATAGTAAATTTCTACGTAATTTGGGTAGACGCATGACCGTCCGGGCGTATGTAGCATGCGTTGATCTGAAATTTCCTATACTCGTATTAGCTAGTTCGAAAGCCAAGACGGAGGGTTCATAGCGCTCTCGAAATCCACCGCGGAAACTTTTTACAGTGCATGGGAAATCGCCCAATAGTTCTGCCCTTCGAAACGCGCGTTTCAGCGACCGAACTCCAAAAACACCACATCGATTCGAATTCATTCTCGGGCCTTATACACACCACCCACCACACCCACACACCCATTCCCACGTGAGGGGAGTCGATCGTTTTTCCAGTTGGGTCAGTCGCGATCCGGGACCTTCTGACCGTCTGAAACGCGCGTCGATCGGGAAATCCCTGCAATCGTCTCCAATAGTTCGAAAGCCGAGATCGAGGGTTCGGAGCACCCCGGAAGCCACCATAGTAACTTTCTCTCGGGATTGGGCAGCCGCCCAACCGTCGGTTACCCTCAGAAACGCGGGTTTTTTGTGAAATTCCTATACTCGCAACCGCCAGTTCGGAAGCCGATATCGAGGACTCGGAGCTACCCGGAACCCAGCATAGTAACTTTACACTGAGATTGGGCGGCCGATCGTTATTTCCGTTGGCCTGGTCGTGATACGGGACCGTCGGGCCACCAAAACACGCGTTGATCGTGAAATTCCCATGCTCGGCTTCGCAAATTCGAAAGCCGAGATCTATGTTTCGGAGCAGTTAGGAAACCACCATATTAAATTTCTACGTTATTTGGGTAGACGCAAGTCCATCCGGGCGTACGTAGCTTGCGTTGATCTTAAATTTCCTATACTTGTATTAGCTACTTCAAAAGCCAAGATGGGGGGTTCAGTGCGCTCTTTCGCGTGGGAAATCGACCAATAGTTCTGCCCTTCGAAACGCGCGTTTCAGCGACCGAACTCCAAAAACACCACATCGATTCGAATTCATTCTCGGGCCTTATACAAACCACCCACCACACCCACACACCCATTCCCACGTGGGGGGAGTCGATCGTTTTTCCAGTTGGGTCAGTCGCGATCCGGGACCTTCTGACCGTCCGAAACGCGCGTCGATCGGGAAATCCCTGCAATCGTCTCCAACAGTTCGAAAGCCGAGATCGAGGGTTCGGAGCACCCCGCAAGCCACCATAGTAACTTTCTCTCGGGATTGGGCAGCCGCCCAACCGTCGGTTACCCTCAGAAACACGGGTTTTTTGTGAAATTCCTATACTCGCAACCGCCAGTTCGGAAGCCGAGATCGAGGACTAGGAGCTACCCGGAACCCAGCATAGTAACTTTATACTGAGATTGGGCGGCCGATTGTTATTTCCGTTGGCCTGGTCGTGATACGGGACCGTCGGGCCACCAAAACGCGCGTTGATCGTGAAATTCCCATGCTCGGCTTCGTAAATTCGAAAGCCGAGATCTATGTTTCGGAGTTGTTAGGAAACCACCATAGTAAATTTCTACGTTATTTGGGTAGACGCAAGACCGTTCGGGCGTACGTTGCGTGCGTTGATCTTAAATTTCCTATACTCGTATTAGCTAGTTCGAAAGCCAAGACGGAGGGTTTAGAGCGCTCTTGAAATCCACCGCGGAAACTTTCTACAGTGCATGGGAAACCGCCCAACAGTTTTGCCCTTCGAAACGCGCGTTTCAGCGACCGAACTCCACAAACACCACATCGATTCGAATTCATTCTCGGGCCTTATACACACCACCCACCACACCCACACATCCACCCCCATGTGGGGGGAGTCGATCATTTTTCCAGTTGGGCCGGTCACGATCCGGGACCTTCTGACCGTTCGAAACGCGCATCGATCGGGAAATCCCTGCAATCGTCTCCAACAGTTCGAAAGCCGAGATCGAGGGTTCGGAGCACCCCGGAAGCCACCATAGTAACTTTCTCTCGAGATTGGGCAGCCGGCCAACCGTCGGTTACCCTAAGAAACGCGGGTTTTTGTGAAATTCCTATACTCGCAACCACTAGTTCGGAAGCCGAGATCGAGGGCTCGGAGCTCCCCGGAACCCAGCACAGTAACTTTATACCGAGATTGGGCGGCCGATCGTTATTTCCGTTGGCTCGGTCGTGATACGGGACCGTCGGGCCACCAAAACGCGCATTGATCATGAAATTTCCATGCTCGGCTTCGCAAATTCGAAAGCCGAGATCTATGTTTCGGAGCTGTTAGGAAACCACCATAGTAAATTTCTACGTTATTTCGGTAGACGCAAGACTGTCCGGGCGTATTTAGCGTGCGTTGATCTTAAATTTCCTATACTCTTATTAGCTAGTTCGAAAGCCAAGACGGAGGGTTCAGAGCACTCTCGAAATCCACCGCGGAAACTTTCTACAGTGCGTGGGAAATCGCCCAATAGTTTTGCCCTTCGAAACGCTTGTTTCAGCGACCGAACTCCAAAAACCCCACATTGATTCGAATTCATTCTCGGGCCTTATACACACCACCCACCACACCCACACACCCACACGCACGTGGGGGGAGTCGATCGTTTTTCCCGTTGGGCCGGTCGCGATCCGGGACCTTCTGACCGTTCGAAACGCGCGTCGATCGGGAAATCCCTGCAATCTTCTCCAACAGTTTGAAAGCCGAGATCGAGGGTTCGGAGCACCCCGGAAGCCACCATAGTAACTTTCTCTCGGGATTGGGCAGCCGCCCAACCGTCGGTTACCCTCAGAAACACGGGTTTTTGTGAAATTTCTATACTCGCAACCGCCAGTTCGGAAGCCGAGATCGAGGGCTCGGAGCTACCCGGAACCCAGCATAGTTGCTTTATACCGAGATTGGGCGGCCGATCGTTATTTCCGTTGGCCTGGTCGTGATACAGGACCGTTGGTCCACCAAAACGCGCGTTGATCGTGAAATCCCCATGCTCGGCTTCGCAAATTCGAAAGCCGAGATCTATGTTTCGGAGCTGTTAGGAAACCACCATAGTAAATTTCTACGTTATTTGGGTGGACGCAAGACCGTTCGGGCGTACGTTGCGTGCGTTGATCTTAAATTTCCTATACTCGTATTAGCTAGTTCGAAAGCCAAGACGGAGGGTTTAGAGCGCTCTTGAAATCCACCGCGGAAACTTTCTACAGTGCATGGGAAACCGCCCAACAGTTTTGCCCTTCGAAACGCGCGTTTCAGCGGCCGAACTCCACAAACACCACATCGATTCGAATTCATTCTCGGGCCTTATACACACCACCCACCACACCCACACATCCACCCCCATGTGGGGGGAGTCGATCATTTTTCCAGTTGGGCCGGTCACGATCCGGGACCTTCTGACCGTTCGAAACGCGCATCGATCGGGAAATCCCTGCAATCGTCTCCAACAGTTCGAAAGCCGAGATCGAGGGTTCGGAGCACCCCGGAAGCCACCATAGTAACTTTCTCTCGAGATTGGGCAGCCGGCCAACCGTCGGTTACCCTAAGAAACGCGGGTTTTTTGTGAAATTCCTATACTCGCAACCGCTAGTTCGGAAGCCGAGATCGAGGGCTCGGAGCTCCCCGGAACCCAGCACAGTAACTTTATACCGAGATTGGGCGGCCGATCGTTATTTCCGTTGGCTCGGTAGTGATACGGGACCGTCGGGCCACCAAAACGCGCATTGATCATGAAATTTCCATGCTCGGCTTCGCAAATTCGAAAGCCGAGATCTATGTTTCGGAGCTGTTAGGAAACCACCATAGTAAATCTCTACGTTATTTCGGTAGACGCAAGACTGTCCGGGCGTATTTAGCGTGCGTTGATCTTAAATTTCCTATACTCTTATTAGCTAGTTCGAAAGCCAAGACGGAGGGTTCAGAGCACTCTCGAAATCCACCGCGGAAACTTTCTATAGTGCGTGGGAAATCGCCCAATAGTTTTGCCCTTCGAAACGCGCGTTTCAGCGACCGAACTCCAAAAACACCACATTGATTCGAATTCATTCTCGGGCCTTATACACACCACCCACCACACCCACACACCCACACGCACGTGGGGGGAGTCGATCGTTTTTCCAGTTGGGCCGGTCGCGATCCGGGACCTTCTGACAGTTCGAAACGCGCGTCGATCGGGAAATCCCTGCAATCTTCTCCAACAGTTTGAAAGCCGAGATCGAGGGTTCGGAGCACCCCGGAAGCCACCATATTAACTTTCTCTCGGGATTGGGCAGCCGCCCAACCGTCGGTTACCCTCAGAAACGCGGGTTTTTTGTGAAATTCCTATACTCGCAACCGCCAGTTCGGAAGCCGAGATCGAGGGCTCGGAGCTACCCGGAACCCAGCATAGTAGCTTTATACCGAGATTGGGCGGCCGATCGTTATTTCCGTTGGCCTGGTCGTGATACAGGACCGTCGGTCCACCAAAACGCGCGTTGATCGTGAAATCCCCATGCTCGGCTTCGCAAATTCGAAAGCCGAGATCTATGTTTCGGAGCTGTTAGGAAACCACCATAGTAAATTTCTACGTTATTTGGGTAGACGCAAGACCGTTCAGGCGTACGTAGCATGCGTTGATCCTAAATTTCCAATACTCGTATTAGCTAGTTCGAAAGCCAAGACGGAGGGTTTAGAGCGCTCTTTAAATCCACCGCTGAAACTTTCTACAGTGCGTGGGAAACCGCCCAATAGTTTGCCCTTCGAAACAAGCGTTTCAGCGACCGAACTCCACAAACACCACATCGATTCGAATTCATTCTCGGGCCTTATACACACCACCCACCACACCCACACATCCACCCCCACGTGGGGGGAGTCGATCATTTTTCTAGTTGGGCCGGTCGCGATCCGGGACCTTCTGACCGTTCGAAACGCACGTCGATCGGGAAATCCCTACAATCGTCTCCAACAGTTTGAAAGCCGAGATCAAGGGTTCGGAGCACCCCGGAAGCCACTATAGTAACTTTCCCTCGAGATTGGGCAGCCGCCCAACCGTCGGTTACCCTCAGAAACGCGGGTTTTTTGTGAAATTCCTATACTCGCAACCGCTAGTTCGGAAGCCGAGATCGAGGGCTCGGAGCTCCCCGGAACCCAGCATAGTAACTTTATACCGAGATTGGGCGGCCGATCATTATTTCCGTTGGCCTGGTCGTGATACGGGACCGTCGGGCAACCAAAACGCGCGTTGATCGTGAAATTTCCATGCTCGGCTTCGCAAACTCGAAAGCCGAGATCTATGTTTCGGAGCTGTTAGGAAACCACCATAGTAAATTTCTACGTTATTTCGATAGACGCAAGACCGTCCGGGCGTATGTAGCGTGCGTTGACCTTAAATTTCCTATACTCTTATTAGCTAGTTCGAAAGCCAAGACGGAGGGTTCAGAGCGCTCTTGAAATCCACCGCGGAAACTTTCTACAGTGCGTGGGAAATCGCCTAATAGTTTTGGCCTTCGAAACGCGCGTTTCAGCGACCGAACTCCAAAAACACCACATTGATTCGAATTCATTCTCGGGCCTTATACACACCACCCACCACACCCACACACCCACACGCACGTGGGGGGAGTCGATCGTTTTTCCAGTTGGGCCGGTCGCGATCCGGGACCTTCTGACCGTTCGAAACGCGCGTCGATCGGGAAATCCCTGCAATCGTCTCCAATAGTTCGAAAGCCGAGATCGAGGGTTCGGAGCACCCCGGAAGCAACCATAGTAACTTTCTCTCGGGATTGGGCAGCCGCCCAACCGTCTGTTACCCTCAGAAACGCGGGTTTTTTGTGAAATTCCTATACTCGCAACCGCCAGTTCAGAAGCAGAGATCGAGGGCTCGGAGCTACCCGGAACCCAGCATAGTAACTTTATACCGAGGTTGGGCGGCCGATCGATATTTCCGTTTGCCCGGTCGTGATACGGGACCGTCGGGCCACTAAAACGCGCGTTGATCGTGAAATTCCCATGCTCGGCTTTGCAAATTCCAAAGCCGAGATCTATGTTTCGGAGCTGTTAGGAAACCACCATAGTCAATTTCTATGTTATTTGGGTAGACGCAAGACCGTCCGGGCGTACGTAGCATGCGTTGATCTTAAATTTCCTATACTCGTATTAGCTAGTTCGAAAGCCAAGACGGAGGGTTCAGAGCGCTCTCGAAATCCACCGCGGAAACTTTCTATAGTGCGTGGGAAACCGCCCAATAATTTTGCCCTTCGAAACGCGCGTTTCAGCGACCGAACTCCAAAAACACCCCATCGATTCGAATTCATTCTCGGGCCTTATACACACCACCTACCACACCCACACATCCACCTCCACGTGGGGGGAGTCGATCATTTTTCCTGTTGGGCCGGTCGCGATCCGGGACCTTCTGACCGTTCGAAACGCACGTCGATCGGGAAATCCATACAATCGTCTCCAACAGTTCGAAAGCCGAGATCGAGGGTTCGGAGCACCCCGGAAGCCACCATAGTAACTTTCTCTCGAGATTGGGCAGCCGTCCAACCTTCGGTTACCCTTAGAAACGTGGGTTTATTGTGAAATTCCTATACTCGCAACCGCTAGTTCGGAAGCCGAGATCGAGGGCTCGGAGCTCCCCGGAACCCTGCATAGTAACTTTATACCGAGATTGGGCGGCCGATCGTTTTTTCCGTTGGCCCGGTCGTGATATGGGACCGTCGGGCCACCAAAACGCGCGTTGATCGTGAAATTCCCACGCTCGGCTTCGCAAATTCGAAAGCCGAGATCTATGTTTCGGAGCTGATAGGAAACTACCATAGTAAATTTCTACGTTATTTGGGTAGACCCAAGACCGTCCGGGCGTATGTAGCGTGCGTTGATCTGAAATTTCCTATACTCGTATTAGCTAGTTCGAAAGCCAAGACGGAGGGTTCAGAGCGCTCTCGAAATCCACCGCGGAAACTTTCTACAGTGCGTGGGAAATCGCCTAACAGTTTTGCCCTTCGAAATGCGCGTTTCAGCGACCGAACTCCAAAAACACCACATCGATTCGAATTCATTCTCGGGCCTTATACACACCACCCACCACGCCCACACATCCACCCCCACGTGGGGGGAGTCGATCGTTTTTCCAGTTGGGCCGGTCGCGATCCAGGACCTTCTGACCGTTCGAAACGCGCGTCGATCGGGAAATCCCTGCAATCGTCTCCAACAGTTTGAAAGCCGAGATCGAGGGTTCGGAGCACCCCGGAAGCCACTATAGTAACTTTCCCTCGGGATTGGGCAGCCGCCCAACCGTCGGTTACCCTCAGAAACGCGGGTTTTTTGTGAAATTCCTATACTCGCAACCGCTAGTTCGGAAGCCGAGATCGAGGGCTCGGAGCTCCCCGGAACCCAGCATAGTAACTTTATACCGAGATTGGGCGGCCGATCATTATTTCCGTTGGCCTGGTCGTGATACGGGACCGTCGGGCCACCAAAACGCTCGTTGATCGTGAAATTTCCATGCTCGGCTTCGCAAATTCGAAAGCCGAGATCTATGTTTCGGAGCTGTTAGGAAACCACCATAGAAAATTTCTACGTTATTTCGATAGACGCAAGACCGTCCGGGCGTATGTAGCGTGCGTTGATCTTAAATTTCCTATACTCTTATTAGCTAGTTCGAAAGCCAAGACGGAGGGTTCAGAGCGCTCTTGAAATCCACCGCGGAAACTTTCTACAGTGCGTGGGAAATCACCCAATAGTTTTGGCCTTCGAAACGCGCGTTTCAGCGACCGAACTCCAAAAACACCACATTGATTCGAATTCATTCTCGGGCCTTATACACACCACCCACCACACCCACACACCCACACGCACGTGGGGGGAGTCGATCGTTTTTCCAGTTGGGCCGGTCGCGATCCGGGACCTTCTGACCGTTCGAAACGCGCGTCGATCGGGAAATCCCTGCAATCGTCTCCAATAGTTCGAAAGCCGAGATCGAGGGTTCGGAGCACCCCGGAAGCCACCATAGTAACTTTCTCTCGGGATTGGGCAGCCGCACAACCGTCTGTTACCCTCAGAAACGCGGGTTTTTTGTGAAATTCCTATACTCGCAACCGCCAGTTCGGAAGCCGAGATCGAGCGCTCGGAGCTACCCGGAACCCAGCATAGTAACTTTATACCGAGGTTGGGCGGCCGATCGTTATTTCCGTTTGCCCGGTCGTGATACGGGACCGTCGGGCCACTAAAACGCGCGTTGATCGTGAAATTCCCATGCTCGGCTTCGCAAATTCGAAAGCCGAGATCTATGTTTCGGAGCTGTTAGGAAACCACCATAGTCAATTTCTACGTTATTTGGGTAGACGCAAGACCGTCCGGGCGTACGTAGCATGCGTTGATCTTAAATTTCCTATACTCGTATTAGCTAGTTCGAAAGCCAAGACGGAGGGTTCAGAGCGCTCTCGAAATCCACCGCGGAAACTTTCTATAGTGCGTGGGAAACCACCCAATAGTTTTGCCCTTCGAAACGCGCGTTTCAGCGACCGAACTCCAAAAACACCACATCGATTCGAATTCATTCTCGGGCCTTATACACACCACCCACCACACCCACACACCCACCCGCACGTGGGGGGAGTCGATCGTTTTTCCAGTTGGGCCGGTCGCGATCCGGGACCTTCTGACCGTTCGAAACGCGCGTCGATCGGGAAATCCCTGCAATCGTCTCCAACAGTTCGAAAGCCAAGATCGAGGGTTCGGAGCACCCCGGAAGCCACCATAGTAACTTTCTATCGGGATTGGGCAGCCGTCCAACCGTCGGTTACCCTCAGAAACGCGGGTTTTTTGTGAAATTCCTATACTCGCAACCGCCAGTTCAGAAGCCGAGATCGAGGGCTCGGAGCTACCCGGAACCCAGCATAGTAACTTTATACCGAGGTTGGGCGGCCGATCGTTATTTCCGTTGGCCCGGTCGTGATACGGGACCGTCGGGCCACCAAAACGCGCGTTGATCGTGAAATTCCCATGCTCGGCTTCGCAAATTCGAAAGCCGAGATCTATGTTTCGGAGCTGTTAGGAAACCACCCTAGCAAATTTCTACGTTATTTTGGTAGACGCAAGACCGTCCGGGCGTACGTAGCGTGCGTTGATCTTAAATTTCCTATACTCGTATTAGCTAGTTCGAAAGCCAAGACGGAGGGTTCAGAGCGCTCTCGAAATCCACCGCGGAAACTTTCTACAGTGCGTGGGAAACCGCCCAATAGTTTTGCCCTTCGAAACGTGCGTTTCAGCGACCGAACTCCTAAAACCCCACATCGATTCGAATTCATTCTCGGGCCTTATACACACCACCCACCACAACCACACATCCACCCCCATGTGGGGGGAGTCGCACATTTTTCCAGTTCGGCCGATCGCGATCCGGGACCGTCTGACCGTTCGAAACGCGCGTCGATCGGGAAATCCCTACAATCGTCTCCAACTGTTCGAAAGCCGAGATCGAGGGTTCGGAGCACCCCGGAAGCCACCATAGTAACTTTCTCTCGAGATTGGGCAGCCACCCAACCGTCGGTTACGCTTAGAAACGCGGGTTTTTTGTGAAATTCCTATACTCGCAACCTCTAGTTCGGAAGCCGAGATCGAGGGCTCGGAGCTCCCCGGAACCCTGCATATAACATATACCGAGATTGGGCGGCCGATCGTTTTTTCCGTTGGCCCGGTCGTGATACGGGACCGTCGGGCCACCAAAACGCGCGTTGATCGTGAAATTCCCATGCTCGGCTTCGCAAATTCGAAAGTCGAGATCTATGTATCGGAGCTGTTAGGAAACCACCATAGTAAATTTCTACGTTATTTGGGTAAACGCAAGTCCATCTGGGCGTACGTAGCTTGCGTTGATCTTAAATTTCCTATACTTGTATTAGCTAGTTCAAAAGCCAAGACGGAGGGTTCAGAGTGCTCTTTCGCGTGGGAAATCGCCCAATAGTTCTGCCCTTCGAAACGCGTGTTTGAGCTACCGAACTCCAAAAACACCACATCGATTCGAATTCATTCTCGGGCCTTATACACACCACCCACCACACCCACACACCCATTCCCACGTAGGGGGAGTCGATCGTTTTTCCAGTTGGGTCAGTCGCGATCCGGGACCTTCTGACCGTCTGAAACGCGCGTCGATCGGGAAATCCCTGCAATCGTCTCCAACAGTTCGAAAGCCGAGATCGAGGGTTCGGAGCACCCCGGAAGCCACCATAGTAGCTTTCTCTCGGGATTGGGCAGCCGCCCAACCGTCGGTTACCCTCAGAATAGTGGGTTTTTTGTGAAATTCCTATACTCGCAACCGCCAGTTCGGAAGCCGAGATCGAGGACTCGGAGCTACTAGGAACCCAGCATAGTAACTTTATACTGAGATTGGGCGGCCGATCGTTATTTCCGTTGGCCCGGTCGTGATACGGGACCGTCGGGCCACCAAAACGCGCGTTGATCGTGAAATTCCCATGCTCGGCTTCGCAAATTCGAAAGCCGAGATCTATGTTTCGGAGCTGTTAGGAAACCACCATAGTAAATTTCTACGTTATTTGGGTAGACGCAAGTCCATCTGGGCGTACGTAGCTTGCGTTGATCTTAAATTTCCTATACTTGTATTAGCTAGTTCAAAAGCCAAGACGGAGGGTTCAGAGCGCTCTTTCGCGTGGGAAATCGCCCAATAGTTCTGCCCTTCGAAACGCGCGTTTCAGCGACCGAACTCCAAAAACACCACATCGATTCGAATTCATTCTCGTGCCTTATACACACCACCCACCACACCCACACACCCATTCCCACGTGGGGGGAGTCGATCGTTTTTCCAGTTGGGTCAGTCGCGATCCGGGACCTTCTGACCGTCTGAAAGGCGCGTCGATCGGGAAATCCCTGCAATCGTCTCCAACAGTTCGAAAGCCGAGATCGAGGGTTCGGAGCACCCCGGAAGCCACCATATAACTTTCTCTCGGGATTGGGCAGCCGCCCAACCGTCGGTTACCCTCAGAAACGCGGGTTTTTTGTGAAATTCGTATACTCGCAACCGCCAGTTCGGAAGCCGAGATCGAGGACTCGGAGCTACCCGGAACCCAGCATAGTAACTTTACACTGAGATTGGGCGGCCGATCGTTATTTCTGTTGGCCTGGTCGTGATACGGGACCGTCGGGCCACCAAAACGCGCGTTGATCGTGAAATTCCCATGCTCGGCTTCGCAAATTCGAAAGCCGAGATCTATGTTTCGGAGCGGTTAGGAAACCACCATAGTAAATTTCTACGTTATTTGGGTAGACGCAAGTCCATCCGGGCGTACGTAGCTTGCGTTGATCTTAAATTTCCTAAACTTGTATTAGCTACTTCAAATGCCAAGATGGGGGGTTCAGAGCGCTCTTTCGCGTGGGAAATCGCCCAATAATTCTGCCCTTCGAAACGCGCGTTTCAGCGACCGAACTCCAAAAACACCACATCGATACGAATTCATTCTCGGGCCTTATACAAACCACCCAACACACCCACACACCCATTCCCACGTGGGGGGAGTCGATCGTTTTTCCAGTTGGGTCAGTCGCGAGCCGGGACCTTCTGACCGTCCGAAACGCGCGTCGATCGGGAAATCCCTGCAATCGTCTCCAACAGTTCGAAAGCCGAGATCGAGGGTTCGGAGCACCCCGGAAGCCACCATATTAACTTTCTCTCGGGATTGGGCAGCCGCCCAACCGTCGGTTACCCTCAGAAACACGGGTTTTTTGTGAAATTCCTATACTCGCAACCGCTAGTTCGGAAGCCGAGATCGAGGACTAGGAGCTACCCGGAACCCAGCATAGTAACTTTATACTGAGATTGGGCGGCCGATCGTTATTTCCGTTGGCCCGGTCGTGATACGGGACCGTCGGGCCACCAAAACGCGCGTTGATCGTGAAATTCCCATGCTCGGCTTCGTAAATTCGAAAGCCGAGATCTATGTTTCGGAGCTGTTAGGAAACCACCATAGTAAATTTCTACGTTATTTGGGTAGACGCAAGACCGTTCGGGCGTACGTTGCGTGCGTTGATCTTAAATTTCCTATACTCGTATTAGCTAGTTCGAAAGCCAAGACGGAGGGTTTAGAGTGCTCTTGAAATCCACCGCGGAAACTTTCTACAGTGCATGGGAAACCGCCCAATAGTTTTGCCCTTCGAAACGCGCGTTTCAGCGACCGAACTCCACAAAAACCACATCGATTCGAATTCATTCTCGGGCCTTATACACACCACCCACCACACCCACACATCCACCCCCATGTAGGGGGAGTCGATCATTTTTCCAGTTGGGCCGGTCGCGATCCGGGACCTTCTGACCGTTCAAAACGCGCGTCGATCGGGAAATCCCTGCAATCGTCTCCAACAGTTCGAAAGCCGAGATCGAGGGTTCGGAGCACCCCGGAAGCCACCATAGTAACTTTCTCTCGAGATTGGGCAGCCGGCCAACCGTCAGTTACCCTAAGAAACGCGGGTTTTTTGTGAAATTCCTATACTCGCAACCGCTAGTTCGGAAGCCGAGATCGAGGGCTCGGAGCTCCCCGGAACCCAGCATAGTAACTTTATACCGAGATTGGGCGGCCGATCGTTATTTCCGTTGGCTCGGTCGTGATACGGGACCGTCGGGCCACCAAAACGCGCATTGATCGTGAAATTTCCATGCTCGGCTTCGCAAATTCGAGAGCCGAGATCTATGTTTCAGAGCTGTTAGGAAACCACCATAGTAAATTTCTACGTTATTTCGGTAGACGCAAGACTGTCCGGGCGTATTTAGCGTGCGTTGATCTTAAATTTCCTATACTCTTATTAGCTAGTTCGAAAGCCAAGATGGAGGGTTCAGAGCACTCTCGAAATCCACCGCGGAAACTTTCTACAGTGCGTGGGAAATCGCCCAATAGTTTTGCCCTTCGAAACGCGCGTTTCAGCGACCGAACTCCAAAAACACCACATTGATTCGAATTCATTCTCGGGCCTTATACACACCACCCACCACACCCACACACCCACACGCACGTGGGGGGAGTCGATCGTTTTTCCAGTTGGGCCGGTCGCGATCCGGGACCTTCTGACCGTACGAAACGCGCGTCGATCGGGAAATCCCTACAATCTTCTCCAACAGTTTGATAGCCGAGATCGAGGGTTCGGAGCACCCCGGAAGCCACCATAGTAACTTTCTCTCGGGATTGGGCAGCCGCCCAACCGTCGGTTACCCTCAGAAACGCGGGTTTTTTGTGAAATTCCTATACTCGCAACCGCCAGTTCGGAAGCCGAGATCGAGGGCTCGGAGCTACCCGGAACCCAGCATAGTAGCTTTATACCGAGATTGGGCGGCCGATCGTTATTTCCGTTGGCCTGGTCGTGATACAGGACCGTCGGTCCACCAAAACGCGCGTTGATCGTGAAATTCCCTTGCTCGGCTTCGCAAATTCGAAAGCCGAGATCTATGTTTCGGAGCTGTTAGGAAACCACCATAGTAAATTTCTACGTTATTTGGGTAGACGCAAGACCGTTCGGGCGTACGTAGCATGCGTTGATCTTAAATTTCCTATACTCGTATTAGCTAGTTCGAAAGCCAAGACGGAGGGTTTAGAGCGCTCTTGAAATCCACCGCTGAAACTTTCTACAGTGCGTGGGAAACCGCCCAATAGTTTTTCCCTTCGAAACGCGCGTTTCAGCGACCGAACTCCACAAACACCACATCGATTCGAATTCATTCTCAGGCCTTATACACACCACCCACCACACCCACACATCCACCCCCACGTGGGGGGAGTCGATCATTTTTCCAGTTGGGCCGGTCGCGATCCGGGACCTTCTGACCGTTCGAAACGCACGTCGATTGGGAAATCCCTGCAATCGTCTCAAACAGTTTGAAAGCCGAGATCGAGGGTTCGGAGCACCCCGGAAGCCACTATAGTAACTTTCCCTCGAGATTGGGCAGCCGCCCAACCGTCGGTTACCCTCAGAAACGCGGATTTTTTGTGAAATTCCTATACTCGCAACCGCTAGTTCGGAAGCCGAGATCGAGGGCTCGGAGCTCCCCAGAACCCAGCATAGTAACTTTATACCGAGATTGGGCGGCCGATCATTATTTCCGTTGGCCTGGTCGTGATACGGGACCGTCGGGCCACCAAAACGCGCGTTGATCGTGAAATTTCCATGCTCGGCTTCGCAAACTCGAAAGCCGAGATCTATGTTTCGGAGCTGTTAGGAAACCACCATAGTAAATTTCTACGTTATTTCGGTAGACGCAAAACCGTCCGGGCGTATGTAGCGTGCGTTGATCTAAAATTTCCTATACTCTTATTAGCTAGTTCGAAAGCCAAGACGGAGGGTTCAGAGCGCTCTTGAAATCCACCGCGGAAACTTTCTACAGTGCGTGGGAAATCACCCAATAGTTTTGGCCTTCGAAACGCGCGTTTCAGCGACCGAACTCCAAAAACACCACATTGATTCGAATTCGTTCTCGGGCCTTATACACACCACCCACCACACCCACACACCCACACACACGTGGGGGGAGTCGATCGTTTTTCCAGTTGGGCCGGTCGCGATCCGGGACCTTCTGACCGTTCGAAACGCGCGTCGATCGGGAAATCCCTGCAATCGTCTCCAATAGTTCGAAAGCCGAGATCGAGGGTTCGGAGCACCCCGGAAGCCACCATAGTAACTTTCTCTCGGGATTGGGCAGCCCCCCAACCGTCTGTTACCCTCAGAAACACGGGTTTTTTGTGAAATTCCTATACTCGCAACCGCCAGTTCGGAAGCCGAGATCGAGGGCTCGGAGCTCCCCGGAACCCAGCATAGTAGCTTTATACCGAGATTGGGCGACTGATTGTTTTTTCCGTTGGGCCGGTCGTGATACGGGACCGTCGGGCCACCAAAACGCGCGTTGATCGTGAAATTCCCATGCTCGGCTTCGCAAATTCGAAAGCCGAGATCTATGTTTCGGATCTTTTAGGAAACCAGCATAGTAAATTTCTACGTAATTTGGGTAGACGCATGACCGTCCGGGCGTATGTAGCATGCGTTGATCTGAAATTTCCTATACTCGTATTAGCTAGTTCGAAAGCCAAGACGGAGGGTTCAGAGCGCTCTCGAAATCCACCGCGGAAACTTTTTACAGTGCATGGGAAATCGCCCAATAGTTCTGCCCTTCGAAACGCGCGTTTCAGCGACCGAACTCCAAAAACACCACATCGATTCGAATTCATTCTCGGGCCTTATACACACCACCCACCACACCCACACACCCATTCCCACGTGAGGGGAGTCGATCGTTTTTCCAGTTGGGTCAGTCGCGATCCGGGACCTTCTGACCGTCTGAAACGCGCGTCGATCGGGAAATCCCTGCAATCGTCTCCAATAGTTCGAAAGCCGAGATCGAGTGTTCGGAGCACCCCGGAAGCCACCATAGTAACTTTCTCTCGGGATTGGGCAGCCGCCCAACCGTCGGTTACCCTCAGAAACGCGGGTTTTTTGTGAAATTCCTATACTCGCAACCGCCAGTTCGGAAGCCGATATCGAGGACTCGGAGCTACCCGGAACCCAGCATAGTAACTTTACACTGAGATTGGGCGGCCGATCGTTATTTCCGTTGGCCTGGTCGTGATACGGGACCGTCGGGCCACCAAAACGCGCGTTGATCGTGAAATTCCCATGCTCGGCTTCGCAAATTCGAAAGCCGAGATCTATGTTTCGGAGCGGTTAGGAAACCACCATATTAAATTTCTACGTTATTTGGGTAGACGCAAGTCCATCCGGGCGTACGTAGCTTGCGTTGATCTTAAATTTCCTATACTTGTATTAGCTACTTCAAAAGCCAAGATGGGGGGTTCAGTGCGCTCTTTCGCGTGGGAAATCGACCAATAGTTCTGCCCTTCGAAACGCGCGTTTCAGCGACCGAACTCCAAAAACACCACATTGATTCGAATTCATTCTCGGGCCTTATACAAACCACCCACCACACCCACACACCCATTCCCACGTGGGGGGAGTCGATCGTTTTTGCAGTTGGGTCAGTTGCGATCCGGGACCTTCTGACCGTCCGAAACGCGCGTCGATCGGGAAATCCCTGCAATCGTCTCCAACAGTTCGAAAGCCGAGATCGAGGGTTCGGAGCACCCCGGAAGCCACCATAGTAACTTTCTCTCGGGATTGGGAAGCCGCCCAACCGTCGGTTACCCTCAGAAACACGGGTTTTTTGTGAAATTCCTATACTCGCAACCGCCAGTTCGGAAGCCGAGATCGAGGACTAGGAGCTACCCGGAACCCAGCATAGTAACTTTATACTGAGATTGGGCGGCCGATCGTTATTTCCGTTGGCCCGGTCGTGATACGGGACCGTCAGGCCACCAAAACGCGCGTTGATCGTGAAATTCCCATGCTCGGCTTCGTAAATTCGAAAGCCGAGATCTATGTTTCGGAGCTGTTAGGAAACCACCATAGTAAATTTCTACGTTATTTGGGTAGACGCAAGACCGTTCGGGCGTACGTTGCGTGCGTTGATCTTAAATTTCCTATACTCGTATTAGCTAGTTCGAAAGCCAAGACGGAGGGTTTAGAGCGCTCTTGAAATCCACCGCGGAAACTTTCTACAGTGCATGGGAAACCGCCCAATAGTTTTGCCCTTCGAAACGCGCGTTTCAGCGACCGAACTCCACAAACACCACATCGATTCGAATTCATTCTCGGGCCTTATACACACCACCCACCACACCCACACATCCACCCCCATGTGGGGGGAGTCGATCATTTTTCCAGTTGGTCCGGTCACGATCCGGGACCTTCTGACCGTTCGAAACGCGCGTCGATCGGGAAATCCCTGCAATCGTCTCCAACAGTTCGAAAGCCGAGATCGAGGGTTCGGAGCACCCCGGAAGCCACCATAGTAACTTTCTCTCGAGATTGGGCAGCGGCCAACCGTCGGTTACCCTAAGAAACGCGGGTTTTTTGTGAAATTCCTATACTCGCAACCGCTAGTTCGGAAGCCGAGATCGAGGGCTCGGAGCTCCCCGGAACCCAGCATAGTAACTTTATACCGAGATTGGGCGGCCGATCGTTATTTCCGTTGGCTCGGTCGTGATACGGGACCGTCGGGCCACCAAAACGCGCATTGATCATGAAATTTCCATGCTCGGCTTCGCAAATTCGAAAGCCGAGATCTATGTTTCGGAGCTGTTAGGAAACCACCATAGTAAATTTCTACGTTATTTCGGTAGACGCAAGACTGTCCGGGCGTATTTAGCGTTCGTTGATCTTAAATTTCCTATACTCTTATTAGCTAGTTCGAAAGCCAAGACGGAGGGTTCAGAGCACTCTCGAAATCCACCGCGGAAACTTTCTACAGTGCATGGGAAATCGCCCAATAGTTTTGCCCTTCGAAACGCGCGTTTCAGCGACCGAACTCCAAAAACACCACATTGATTCGAATTCATTCTCGGGCCTTATACACACCACCCACCACACCCACACACCCACACGCACGTGGGGGGAGTCGATCGTTTTTCCAGTTGGGCCGGTCGCGATCCGGGACCTTCTGACCGTTCGAAACGCGCGTCGATCGGGAAATCCCTGCAATCTTCTCCAACAGTTTGAAAGCCGAGATCGAGGGTTCGGAGCACCCCGGAAGCCACCATAGTAACTTTCTCTCGGGATTGGGCAGCCGCCCAACCGTCGGTTACCCTCAGAAACGCGGGTTTTTTGTGAAATTCCTATACTCGCAACCGCCAGTTCGGAAGCCGAGATCGAGGGCTCGGAGCTACCCGGAACACAGCATAGTAGCTTTATACCGAGATTGGGCAGCCGATCGTTATTTCCGTTGGCCTGGTCGTGATACAGGACCGCCGGTCCACCAAAACGCGCGTAGATCGTGAAATCCCCATGCTCGGCTTCGCAAATTCGAAAGCCGAGATCTATGTTTCGGATCTGTTAGGAAACCACCATAGTAAATTTCTACGTTATTTGGGTAGATGCAAGACCGTTCGGGCGTACGTAGCATGCGTTGATCTTAAATTTCCTATACTCGTATTAGCTAGTTCGAAAGCCAAGACGGAGGGTTTAGAGCGCTCTTTAAATCCACCGCTGAAACTTTCTACAGTGCGTGGGAAACCGCCCAATAGTTTTGCCCTTCGAAACGCGCGTTTCAGCGACCGAACTCCACAAACACCACATCGATTCGAATTCATTCTCGGGCCTTATACACACCACCCACCACACCCACACATCCACCCCCACGTGGGGGGAGTCGATCATTTTTCCAGTTGGGCCGGTCGCGATCCAGGACCTTCTGACCGTTCGAAACGCACGTCGATCGGGAAATCCCTGCAATCGTCTCCAACAGTTTGAAAGCCGAGATCGAGGGTTCGGAGCACCCCGGAAGCCACTATAGTAACTTTCCCTCGAGATTGGGCAGCCGCCCAACCGTCGGTTACCCTCAGAAACGCGGGTTTTTTGTGAAATTCCTATACTCGCAACCGCTAGTTCGGAAGCCGAGATCGAGGGCTCGGAGCTCCCCGGAACCCAGCATAGTAACTTTATACCGAGATTGGGCGGCCGATCATTATTTCCGTTGGCCTGGTCATGTTACGGGACCGTCGGGCCACCAAAACGCGCGTTGATCGTGAAATTTCCATGCTCGGCTTCGCAAACTCGAAAGCCGAGATCTATGTTTCGGAGCTGTTAGGAAACCACCATAGTAAATTTCTACTTTATTTCGATAGACGCAAGACCGTCCGGGCGTATGTAGCGTGCGTTGATCTTAAATTTCCTATACTCTTATTAGCTAGTTCGAAAGCCAAGACGGAGGGTTCAGAGCGCTATTGAAATCCACCGCGGAAACTTTCTACAGTGCGTGGGAAATCGCCCAATAGTTTTGGCCTTTGAAACGCGCGTTTCAGCGACCGAACTCCAAAAACACCACATTGATTCGAATTCATTCTCGGGCCTTATACACACCACCCACCACACCCACACACCCACACGCACGTGGGGGGAGTCGATCGTTTTTCCAGTTGGGCCGGTCGCGATCCGGGACCTTCTGACCGTTCGAAACGCGCGTCAATCGGGAAATCCCTGCAATCGTCTCCAACAGTTCGAAAGCCGAGATCGAGGGTTCGGAGCACCCCGGAAGCCACCATAGTAGCTTTCTCTCGGGATTGGGCAGCCGCCCAACCATCGGTTACCCTCAAAATAGCGGGTTTTTTGTGAAATTCCTATACTCGCAACCGCCAGTTCGGAAGCCGAGATCGAGGACTCGGAGCTACTAGGAACCCAGCATAGTAACTTTATACTGAGATTGGGCGGCCGATCGTTATTTCCGTTGGCCCGGTCGTGATACGGGACCGTCGGGCCACCAAAACGCGCGTTGATCGTGAAATTCCCATGCTCGGCTTCGCAAATTCGAAAGCCGAGATCTATGTTTTGGAGCTGTTAGGAAACCACCATAGTAAATTTCTACGTTATTTGGGTAGACGCAAGTCCATCTGGGCGTACGTAGCTTGCGTTGATCTTAAATTTCCTATACTTGTATTAGCTAGTTCAAAAGCCAAGACGGAGGGTTCAGAGCGCGCTTTCGCGTGGGAAATCGCCCAATAGTTCTGCCCTTCGAAACGCGCGTTTCAGCGACCGAACTCCAAAAACACCACATCGATTCGAATTCATTCTCGTGCCTTATACACACCACCCACCACACCCACACACCCATTCCCACGTGGGGGGGGGGGGGGTCGATCGTTTTTCCAGTTGGGTCAGTCGCGAGACGGGACCTTCTGACCGTCCGAAACGCGCGTCGATCGGGAAATCCCTGCAATCGTCTCCAACAGTTCGAAAGCCGAGATCGAGGGTTCGGAGCACCCCGGAAGCCACCATATTAACTTTCTCTCGGGATAGGGCAGCCGCCCAACCGTCGGTTACCCTCAGAAACACGGGTTTTTTGTGAAATTCCTATACTCGCAACCGCCAGTTCGGAAGCCGAGATCGAGGACTAGGAGCTACCCGGAACCCAGCATAGTAACTTTATACTGAGATTGGGCGGCCGATCGTTATTTCTGTTGGCCCGGTCGTGATACGGGACCGTCGGGCCACCAAAACGCGCGTTGATCGTGAAATTCCCATGCTCGGCTTCGTAAATTCGAAAGCCGAGATCTATGTTTCGGAGCTGTTAGGAAACCACCATAGTAAATTTCTACGTTATTTGGGTAGACGCAAGACCGTTCGGGCGTACGTTGCGTGCGTTGATCTTAAATTTCCTATACTCGTTTTAGCTAGTTCGAAAGCCAAGACGGAGGGTTTAGAGCGCTCTTGAAATCCACCGCGGAAACTTTCTACAGTGCATGGGAAACCGCCCAATAGTTTTGCCCTTCGAAACGCGCGTTTCAGCGACCGAACTTCACAAACACCACATCGATTCGAATTCATTCTCGGGCCTTATACACACCAACCACCACACCCACACATACACCCCCATGTGGGGGGAGTCGATCATTTTTCCAGTTGGGCCGGTCACGATCCGGGACCTTCTGACCGTTCGAAACGCGCGTCGATCGGGAAATCCCTGCAATCGTCTCCAACAGTTCGAAAGCCGAGATCGAGGGTTCGGAGCACCCCGGAAGCCACCATAGTAACTTTCTCTCGAGATTGGGCAGCCGGCCAACCGTCAGTTACCCTAAGAAACGCGTGTTTTTTGTGAAATTCCTATACTCGCAACCGCTAGTTCGGAAGCCGAGATCGAGGGCTCGGAGCTCCCCGGAACCGAGCATAGTAACTTTATACCGAGATTGGGCGGCCGATCGTTATTTCCGTTGGCTCGGTCGTGATACGGGACCGTCAGGCCACCAAAACGCGCATTGATCGTGAAATTTCCATGCTCGGCTTCGCAAATTCGAAAGCCGAGATCTATGTTTCGGAGCTGTTAGGAAACCACCATAGTAAATTTCTACGTTATTTCGGTAGACGCAAGACTGTCCGGGCGTATTTAGCGTGCGTTGATCTTAAATTTCCTATACTCTTATTAGCTAGTTCGAAAGCCAAGATGGAGGGTTCAGAGCACTCTCGAAATCCACCGCGGAAACTTTCTACAGTGCGTGGGAAATCGCTCAATAGTTTTGCCCTTCGAAACGCGCGTTTCAGCGACCGAACTCCAAAAACACCACAATGATTCGAATTCATTCTCGGGCCTTATACACACCACCCACCACACCCACACACCCACACGCACGTGGGGGGAGTCGATCGTTTTTCCAGTTGGGCCGGTCGCGATCCGGGACCTTCTGACCGTTCGAAACGTGCGTCGATCGGGAAATCCCTGCAATCTTCTCCAACAGTTTGAAAGCCGAGATCGAGGGTTCGGAGCACCCCGGAAGCCACCATAGTAACTTTCTCTCGGGATTGGGCAGCCGCCCAACCCTCGGTTACCCTCAGAAACGCGGGTTTTTTGTGAAATTCCTATACTCGCAACCGCCAGTTCGAAGCCGAGATCGAGGGCTCGGAGCTACCCGGAACCCAGCATAGTAGCTTTATACCGAGATTGGGCGGCCGATCGTTATTTCCGTTGGCCTGGTCGTGATACAGGACCGTCGGTCCACCAAAACGCGCGTTGATCGTGAAATTCCCTTGCTCGGCTTCGCAAATTCGAAAGCCGAGATCTATGTTTCGGAGCTGTTAGGAAACCACCATAGTAAATTTCTACGTTATTTGGGTAGACGCAAGACCGTTCGGGAGTACGTAGCATGCGTTGATCTTAAATTTCCTATACTCGTATTAGCTAGTTCGAAAGCCAAGACGGAGGGTTTAGAGCGCTCTTGAAATCCACCGCTGAAACTTTCTACAGTGCGTGGGAAACCGCCCAATAGTTTTGCCCTTCGAAACGCGCGTTTCAGCGACCGAACTCCACAAACACCACATCGATTCGAATTCATTCTCGGGCCTTATACACACCACCACCACACCCACACATCCACCCCCACGTGGGGGGAGTCGATCATTTTTCCAGTTGGGCCGGTCGCGATCCGGGACCTTCTGACCGTTCGAAACGCACGTCGATCGGGAAATCCCTGCAATCGTCTCCAACAGTTTGAAAGCCGAGATCGAGGGTTCGGAGCACCCCGGAAGCCACTATAGTAACTTTCCCTCGAGATTGGGCAGCCGCCCAACCGTCGGTTACCCTCAGAAACGCGGATTTTTTGTGAAATTCCTATACTCGCAACCGCTAGTTCGGAAGCCGAGATCGAGGGCTCGGAGCTCCCCGGAACCCAGCATAGTAACTTTATACCGAGATTGGGCGGTCGATCATTATTTCCGTTGGCCTGGTCGTGATACGGGACCGTCGGGCCACCAAAACGCGCGTTGATCGTGAAATTTCCATGCTCGGCTTCGCAAACTCGAAAGCCGAGATCTATGTTTCGGAGCTGTTAGGAAACCACCATAGTAAATTTCTACGTTATTTCGGTAGACGCAAGACCGTCCGGGCGTATGTAGCGTGCGTTGATCTTAAATTTCCTATACTCTTATTAGCTAGTTCGAAAGCCAAGACGGAGGGTTCAGAGCGCTCTTGAAATCCACCGCGGAAACTTTCTACAGTATGGGAAATCGCCCAATAGTTTTGGCCTTCTAAACGCGCGTTTCAGCGACCGAACTCCAAAAACACCACATTGATTCGAATTCATTCTCGGGCCTTATACACACCACCCACCACACCCACACACCCACACGCACGTGGGGGGAGTCGATCGTTTTTCCAGTTGGGCCGGTCGCGATCCGGGACCTTCTGACCGTTCGAAACGCGCGTCGATCGGGAAATCCCTGCAATCGTCTCCAATAGTTCGAAAGCCGAGATCGAGGGTTCGGAGCACCCCGGAAGCCACCATAGTAACTTTCTCTCGGGATTGGGCAGCCGCCCAACCGTCTGTTACCCTCAGAAACACGGGTTTTTTGTGAAATTCCTATACTCGCAACCGCCAGTTCGGAAGCCGAGATCGAGGGCTCGGAGCTCCCCGGAACCCAGCATAGTAGCTTTATACCGAGATTGGGCGACTGATTGTTTTTTCCGTTGGCCCGGTCGTGATACTGGACCGTCGGGCCACCAAAACACGCGTTGATCGTGAAATTCCCATGCTCGGCTTCGCAAATTCGAAAGCCGAGATCTATGTTTCGGAGCTGTTAGGAAACCAGCATAGTAAATTTCTACGTAATTTGGGAAGACGCAAGACCGTCCGGGCGTATGTAGCATGCGTTGATCTGAAATTTCCTATACTCGTATTAGCTAGTTCGAAAGCCAAGACGGAGGGTTCAGAGCGCTCTCGAAATCCACCATGGAAACTTTTTACAGTGCGTGGGAAATCGCCCAATAGTTCTGCCCTTCGAAACGCGCGTTTCAGCGACCGAACTCCAAAAACACCACATCGATTCGAATTCATTCTCGGGCCTTATACACACCACCCACCACACCCACACACCCATTCCCACGTGGGGGGAGTCGATCGTTTTTCCAGTTGGCTCAGTCGCGATCCGGGATCTTCTGACCGTCTGAAACGCGCGTCGATCGGGAAATCCCTGCAATCGTCTCCAATAGTTCGAAAGCCGAGATCGAGGGTTCGGAGCACCCCGGAAGCCACCATAGTAACTTTCTCTCGGGATTGGGCAGCCGCCCAACCGTCGGTTACCCTCAGAAACGCGGGTTTTTTGTGAAATTCCTATACTCGCAACCGCCAGTTCGGAAGCCGATATCGAGGACTCGGAGCTACCCGGAACCCAGCATAGTAACTTTACACTGAGATTGGGCGGCCGATCGTTATTTCCGTTGGCTTGGTCGTGATACGGGACCGTCGGGCCACCAAAACGCGCGTTGATCGTGAAATTCCCATGCTCGGCTTCGCAAATTCGAAAGCCGAGATCTATGTTTCGGAGCGGTTAGGAAACCACCATAGTAAATTTCCACGTTATTTGGGTAGACGCAAGTCCATCCGGGCGTACGTAGCTTGCGTTGATCTTAAATTTCCTATACTTGTATTAGCTACTTCAAAAGCCAAGATGGGGGGTTCAGTGCGCTCTTTCGCGTGGGAAATCGCCCAATAGTTCTGCCCTTCGAAACGCGCGTTTCAGCGACCGAACTCCAAAAACACCACATCGATTCGAATTCATTCTCGGGCCTTATACAAACCACCCACCACACCCACACACCCATTCCCACGTGGGGGGAGTCGATCGTTTTTGCAGTTGGGTCAGTCGCGATCCGGGACCTTCTGACCGTCCGAAACGCGCGTCGATCGGGAAATCCCTGCAATCGTCTCCAACAGTTCGAAAGCCGAGATCGAGGGTTCGGAGCACCCCGGAAGCCACCATAGTAACTTTCTCTCGGGATTGGGCAGCCGCCCAACCGTCGGTTACCCTCAGAAACACGGGTTTTTTGTGAAATTCCTATACTCGCAACCGCCAGTTCGGAAGCCGAGATCGAGGACTAGGAGCTACCCGGAACCCAGCATAGTAACTTTATACTGAGATTGGGCGGCCGATCGTTATTTCCGTTGGCCCGGTCGTGATACGGGACCGTCGGGCCACCAAAACGCGCGTTGATCGTGAAATTCCAATGCTCGGCTTCGTAAATTCGAAAGCCGAGATCTATGTTTCGGAGCTGTTAGGAAACCACCATAGTAAATTTCTACGTTATTTGGGTAGACGCAAGACCGTTCGGGCGTACGTTGTGTGCGTTGATCTTAAATTTCCTATACTCGTATTAGCTAGTTCGAAAGCCAAGACGGAGCGTTTAGAGCGCTCTTGAAATCCACCGCGGAAACTTTCTACAGTGCATGGGAAACCGCCCAATAGTTTTGCCCTTCGAAACGTGCGTTTCAGCGACCGAACTCCACAAACACCACATCGATTCGAATTCATTCTCGGGCCTTATACACACCACCCACCACACCCACACATCCACCCCCATGTGGGGGGAGTCGATCATTTTTCCAGTTGGTCCGGTCACGATCCGGGACCTTCTGACCGTTCGAAACGCGCGTCGATCGGGAAATCCCTGCAATCGTCTCCAACAGTTCGAAAGCCGAGATCGAGGGTTCGGAGCACCCCGGAAGCCACCATAGTAACTTTCTCTCGAGATTGGGCAGCCGGCCAACCGTCGGTTACCCTAAGAAACGCGGGTTTTTTGTGAAATTCCTATACTCGCAACCGCTAGTTCGGAAGCCGAGATCGAGGGCTCGGAGCTCCCCGGAACCCAGCATAGTAACTTTATACCGAGATTGGGCGGCCGATCGTTATTTCCGTTGGCTCGGTCGTGATACGGGACTGTCGGGTCACCAAAACGCGCATTGATCATGAAATTTCCATGCTCGGCTTCGCAAATTCGAAAGCCGAGATCTATGTTTCGGAGCTGTTAGGAAACCACCATAGTAAATTTCTACGTTATTTCGGTAGACGCAAGACTGTCCGGGCGTATTTAGCGTGCGTTGATCTTAAATTTCCTATACTCTTATTAGCTAGTTCGAAAGCCAAGACGGAGGGTTCAGAGCACTCTCGAAATCCACCGCGGAAACTTTCTACAGTGCGTGGGAAATCGCCCAATAGTTTTGCCCTTCGAAACGCGCGTTTCAGCGACCGAACTCCAAAAACACCACATTGATTCGAATTCATTCTCGGGCCTTATACACACCACCCACCACACCCACACACCCACACGCACGTGGGGGGAGTCGATCGTTTTTCCAGTTGGGCCGGTCGCGATCCGGGACCTTCTGACCGTTCGAAATGCGCGTCGATCGGGAAATCCCTGCAATCTTCTCCAACAGTTTGAAAGCCGAGATCGAGGGTTCGGAGCACCCCGGAAGCCACCATAGTAACTTTCTCTCGGGATTGGGCAGCCGCCCAACCGTCGGTTACCCTCAGAAACGCGGGTTTTTTGTGAAATTCCTATACTCGCAACCGCCAGTTCGGAAGCCGAGATCGAGGGCTCGGAGCTACCCGGAACCCAGCATAGTAGCTTTATACCGAGATTGGGCGGCCGATCGTTATTTCCGTTGGCCTGGTCGTGATACAGGACCGTCGGTCCACCAAAACGCGCGTAGATCGTGAAATCCCCATGCTCGGCTTCGCAAATTCGAAAGCCGAGATCTATGTTTCGGAGCTGTTAGGAAAGCACCATAGTAAATTTCTACGTTATTTGGGTAGATGCAAGACCGTTCGGGCGTACGTAGCATGCGTTGATCTTAAATTTCCTATACTCGTATTAGCTAGTTCGAAAGCCAAGACGGAGGGTTTAGAGCGCTCTTTAAATCCACCGCTGAAACTTTCTACAGTGCGTGGGAAACCGCACAATAGTTTTGCCCTTCGAAACGCGTTTCAGCGACCGAACTCCACAAACACCACATCGATTCGAATTCATTCTCGGGCCTTATACACACCACCCACCACACCCACACATCCACCCCCACGTGGGGGGAGTCGATCATTTTTCCAGTTGGGCCGGTCGCGATCCGGGACCTTCTGACCGTTCGAAACGCACGTCGATCGGGAAATCCCTGCAATCGTCTCCAACAGTTTGAAAGCCGAGATCGAGGGTTCGGAGCACCCCGGAAGCCACTATAGTAACTTTCCCTCGAGATTGGGCAGCCGCCCAACCGTCGGTTACCCTCAGAAACGCGGGTTTTTTGTGAAATTCCTATACTCGCAACCGCTAGTTCGGAAGCCGAGATCGAGGGCTCGGAGCTCCCCGGAACCCAGCATAGTAACTTTATACCGAGATTGGGCGGCCGATCATTATTTCCGTTGGCCTGGTCGTGATACGGGACCGTCGGGCACCAAAACGCGCGTTGATTGTGAAATTTCCATGCTCGGCTTCGCAAACTCGAAAGCCGAGATCTATGTTTCGGAGCTGTTAGGAAACCACCATAGTAAATTTCTACGTTATTTCGATAGACGCAAGACCGTCCGAGCGTATGTAGCGTGCGTTGATCTTAAATTTCCTATACTCTTATTAGCTAGTTCGAAAGCCAAGACGGAGGGTTCAGAGCGCTATTGAAATCCACCGCGGAAACTTTCTACAGTGCGTGGGAAATCGCCCAATAGTTTTGGCCTTTGAAACGCGCGTTTCAGCGACCGAACTCCAAAAACACCACATTGATTCGAATTCATTCTCGGGCCTTATACACACCACCCACCACACCCACACACCCACACGCACGTGGGGGGAGTCGATCGTTTTTCCAGTTGGGCCGGTCGCGATCCGGGACCTTCTGACCGTTCGAAACGCGCGTCGATCGGGAAATCCCTGCAATCGTCTCCAATAGTTCGAAAGCCGAGATCGAGGGTTCGGAGCACCCCGGAAGCCACCATAGTCACTTTCTCTCGGGATTGGGCAGCCGCCCAACCGTCTGTTACCCTCAGAAACGCGGGTTTTTTGTGAAATTCCTATACTTGCAACCGCCAGTTCGGAAGCCGAGATCGAGGGCTCGGAGCTCCCCGGAACCCAGCATAGTAGCTTTGTACCGAGATTGGGCGACTGATTGTTTTTTCCGTTGGCCCGGTCGTGATACGGGACCGTCGGGCCACCAAAACGCGCGTTTATCGTGAAATTCCCATGCTCGGCTTCGCAAATTCGAAAGCCGAGATCTATGTTTCGGAGCTGTTAGGAAACCAGCATAGTAAATTTCTACGTAATTTGGGTAGACGCAAGACCGTCCTGGCGTATGTAGCATGCGTTGATCTGAAATTTCCTATACTCGTATTAGCTAGTTCGAAAGCCAAGACGGAGGGTTCAGAGCGCTCTGGAAATCCACCGCGGAAACTTTTTACAGTGCGTGGGAAATCGCCCAATAGTTTTGCCCTTCGAAACGCGCGTTTCAGCGACCGAACTCCAAAAACACCACATCGATTCGAATTCATTCTCGGTAGGAATGGCAATGGGGTGGGTCGGGGCGGGTTTCTCGTGCCCCAGACCCAACCCGGACTTTTTAAACCCCGCCCCAGACCCGCCCCGTAGACCCGGTGCGGGTCTGGAATTTCTCCCCGTACCCGAAACCCGTACGGGTCAGGGTAGACCCGACCCGCCCCGCGACCCGGTGATATCGTGTTCTAATGTACACTAATTTATATACTTACATTTTTTATCAATAAGTGATAAATTATATAAATGTTATAATGTGTTGACAATGATAAGGGAATATAATAAAATGAGTTGTAAGATAATAGTTCAAAATGTATGCATTTTTTTATTGTATGATTATCATTGATGCAACTTAATATTATGAAAATTTTATAGTTTGTTGATTGAAAGAATATAATATTCAAGTTATAACCATGTATACCTAAGAAGATTGACAAGTAATTATTATAGTTATAAAGTTCTTAAATGATGTTTCAATCATGCGGGTCGGGTTGGGGCGGGGTAGCCGTGCCCCAGACCCGACCCTAGACCCGGACCTCCAAAAGCGGGTCGCGGGTTTACCCACCCTGAAGACCCTATGGGGCGGGTCTAAATGGGTCAAAACAGGGGCGGGTCAAGCGGGTTTAGACCCTAGACCCGCCCCATTGCCATCCCTAATTCTCGGGCCTTATACACACCACCCACCACACCCACACACCCACCCGCACGTGGGGGGAGTCGATCGTTTTTCCAGTTGGGCCGGTCGCGATCAGGGACCTTCTGACCATTCGAAACGCCCGTCGATCGGGAAATCCCAACAATCGTCTCCAACAGTTCGAAAGCCGAGATCGAGGGTTCGGAGCACCCCGGAAGCCACCATAGTAACTTTCTCTCGGGATTGGGCAGCCGCCCAACCGTCGGTTACCCTCAGAAACGCAGGTTTTTTGTGAAATTCCTATACTCGCAACCGCCAGTTCAGAAGCCGAGATCGAGGGCTTGGAGCTACCCGGAACCCAGCATAGTAACTTTATACCGAGGTTGGGCGGCCGATCGTTATTTCCGTTTGCCCGGTCGTGATACGGGACCGTCGGGCCACCAAAACGCGCGTTGATTGTGAAATTCCCATGCTCGGCTTCGCAAATTCGAAAGCCGAGATCTATGTTTAGGAGCTGTTAGGAAACCACCATAGTTAATTTCTACGTTATTTAGGTAGACGCAAGACCGTCCGGGCGTACGTAGCATGCGTTGATCTTAAATTTCCTATACTCGTATTAGCTAGTTCGAAAGCCAAGACGGAGGGTTCAGAGCGCTCTCGAAATCCACCGCGGAAACTTTCTATAGTGCGTGGGAAACCGCCCAATAGTTTTGCCCTTCGAAACGCGCGTTTCAGCGACCGAACTCCAAAAACACCACATCGATTCGAATTCATTCTCGGGCCTTATACACACCACCTACCACACCCACACATCCACCTCCATGTGGGGGGAGTCGATCATTTTTCCTGTTGGGCCGGTCGCGATCCGGGACCTTCTGACCGTTCGAAACGCACGTCGATCGGGAAATCCCTACAATCGTCTCCAACAGTTCGAAAGCCGAGATCGAGGGTTCGGAGCACCCCGGAAGCCACCATAGTAACTTTCTCTCGAGATTGGGCAGCCGTCCAACCTTCGGTTACCCTTAGAAACGCAGGTTTATTGTGAAATTCCTATACTCGCAACCGCTAGTTCGGAAGCCGAGATCGAGGGCTCGGAGCTCCCCAGAACCCTGCATAGTAACTTTATACCGAGATTGGGCGGCCGATCGTTTTTTCCGTTGGCCCGGTCGTGATACGGGACCGTTGGGCCACCAAAACGCGCGTTGATCGTGAAATTCCCACGCTCGGCTTCGCAAATTTGAAAGCCGAGATCTATGTTTCGGAGCTGATAGGAAACTACCATAGTAAATTTCTATGTTATTTGGGTAGACGCAAGACCGTCCGGGCGTATGTAGCGTGCGTTGATCTGAAATCTCCTATACTCGTATTAGCTAGTTCGAAAGCCAAGACGGAGGGTTCAGAGCGCTCTCGAAATCCACCGTGGAAACTTTCTACAATGCGTGGGAAATCGCCTAACAGTTTTGCACTTCGAAATGCGCGTTTCAGCGACCGAACTCCAAAAACACCACATCGATTCGAATTCATTCTCGGGCCTTATACACACCACCCACCACGCCGACACACCCACCCGCACATGGGGGGAGTCGATCGTTTTTCCAGTTGGGCCGGTCGCGATCCGGGACCTTCTGACCGTTCGAAACGCGGGTCGATCGGGAAATCCCTGCAATCGTCTCCAACAGTTCGAAAGCCGAGATCGAGGGTTCGGAGCACCCCGGAAGCCACCATAGTAACTTTCTCTCGGGATTGGGCAGCCGTCCAACCGTCGGTTACCCTCAGAAACGCGGGTTTTTTGTGAAATTCCTATACTCGCAACCGCCAGTTCGGAAGCAGAGATTGAGGGCTCGGAGCTACCCGGAACCCAGCATAGTAACTTTATACCGAGATTGGGCGGCCGATCGTTATTTCAGTTGGCCCGGTCGTGATATGGGACCGTCGGGCCACCAAAACGCGCGTTGATCGTGAAATTCCCATGCTCGGCTTCGCTAATTCGAAAGCCGAGATCTATGTTTCAGAGTTGTTAGGAAACCACCATAGTAAATTTCTACGTTATTTGGGTAGACGCAAGACCGTCCGGGCGTACGTAGCGTGCGTTGATCTTAAATTTCCTATACTCGTATAAGCTAGTTCGAAAGCCAAGACGGAGGGTTCAGAGCGCTCTCGAAATCCACCGCGGAAACTTTCTACAGTGCGTGGGAAACCGCCCAATAGTTTTGCCCTTCGAAACACGCGTTTCAGCGACCGAACTCCAAAAACACCACATCGATCCGAATTCGTTCTCGGGCCTTATACACACCACCCACCACACCCACACACCCACCCCCACGTGGGTGGAGTCGATCATTTTTCCAGTTGGGCCGGTCGCGATCTGGGACCTTCTGACCGTTCAAAACGCGCGTCGATCGGGAAATCCCTGCAATCGTCTCCAACAGTTCGAAAGCCGAGATCGAGGGTTCGGAGCACCCCGGAAGCCACCATAGTAACTTTCTCTCGAGATTGGGCAGCCGCCCAACCGTCGGTTACCCTCAGAAACGCGGGTTTTTTGTGAAATTCCTATACTCGCAACCGCTAGTTCGGAAGCCGAGATCGAGGGCTCGGAGCTCCCCGGAACCCAGCATAGTAACTTTATACCGAGATTGGGCTGCAGATCGTTTTTTCATTTGGCCCGTTCGTGATAGGGGACCGTCGGGCCACCAAAACGCGCGTTGATCGTGAAATTCCCATGCTCGGGTTCGCAAATTCGAAAGCCGAGATCTATGTTTCGGAGCTGTTAGGAAACCACCATAGTAAATTTCTACGTTATTTGGGTAGACGCAAGACCGTCCGGGCGTATGTAGCGTGCATTGATCTGAAATTTCCTATACTAGTATTAGCTAGTTCGAAAGCCAAGACGGAGGGTTCAGAGCGCTCTCAAAATCCACCGCGGAAACTTTCTACAGTGCGTGGGAAATCGCCCAATAGTTTTGCCCTTCGAAACGCGCGTTTCAGCGATCGAACTCCAAAAACACCACATCGATTCGAATTTATTCTCGGTAGGAATGGCAATGGGGCGAGTCGGGCCGGGTTTCTCGTGCCCCATACCCGACCCGGACGTTTTAAACCCCGCCCCAGACCCGCCCCGTAGACCCGGTGCGGGTCTGGAATTTCGCCCCGTACCCGAAACCCGTACGGGTCAGGGTAGACCCGACCCGCCCCGCGACCCGGAAATATCGTGTTCTAATGTACACGAATTTATATACTTACATTTTTTATCAATAAGTGATAAATTATATAAATGTTATAATGTGTTGACAATGATAAGAGAATATAATAAAATGAGTTGTAAGATATTAGTTCAAAATGTATGCATTTTTTTATTGTATGATTATCATTGATGCAACTTAATATTATGAAAATTTTATAGTTTGTTGATTGAAAGAATATAATATTCAAGTTATAACCATGTATACCTAAGAATATTGACAAGTAATTATTATAGTTATAAAGTTCTTAAATGATGTTTCAATCATGCGGGTCGGGTTAGGGCGGGTTAGCCGTGCCCCAGACCCGACCTTAGACCCGGACCTCCAAAAGCGGGTCGCGGGTTTACCCACCCCGAAGACCCTATGGGGCGAGTCTAAATGGGTCAAAACAGGGGCGGGTCAAGCGGGTTTAGACCCTAGACCCGCCCCATTGCCATCCCTAATTCTCGGGCCTTATACACACCACCCACCACACCCACACACACACCCGCACGTGGGGGGAGTCGATCGTTTTTCCAGTTGGGCCGGTCGCGATCCGGGACCTTCTGACCGTTCGAAACGCGCGTCGATCGGGAAATCTCTGCAATCGTCTCCAACAGTTCGAAAGCCAAGATCGAGGGTTCGGAGCACCCCGAAAGCCACCATAGTAACTTTCTCTCGGGATTGGGCAGCCGTCCAACCGTCGGTTACCTTCAGAAACGCGGGTTTTTTGTGAAATTCCTATACTCGCAACCGCCAGTTCAGAAGCCGAGATCGAGGGCTCGGAGCTACCCGGAACCTAGCATAGTAACTTTATACCGAGGTTGGGCGGCCGATCGTTATTTCCGTTGGCCCGGTCGTGATACGGGACCGTCGGGCCACCAAAACGCGCGTTGATCGTGAAATTCCCATGCTTGGCTTCGCAAATTCGAAAGCCGAGATCTATGTTTCGGAGCTGTTAGGAAACCACCCTAGCAAATTTCTACGTTATTTTGGTAGACGCAAGACCGTCCGGGCGTACATAGCGTGCGTTGATCTTAAATTTCCTATACTCGTATTAGCTAGTTCGAAAGCCAAGACGGAGGGTTCAGAGCGCTCTCGAAATCCACCGCGGAAACTTTCTACTGTGCGTGGGAAACCGCCCAATAGTTTTGCCCTTCGAAACGTGCGTTTCAGCGACCAAACTCCTAAAACCCCACATCGATTCGAATTCATTCTCGGGCCTTATACACACCACCCACCACAACCACACATCCACCCCCACGTGGGGGGAGTCGCACATTTTTCCAGTTCGGCCGATCGCGATCCGGGACCGTCTGACCGTTCGAAACGCGCGTCGATCGGGAAATCCCTACAATCGTCTCCAACTGTTCGAAAGACGAGATCGAGGGTTCGGAGCACCCCGGAAGCCACCATAGTAATTTTCTCTCGAGATTGGGCAGCCGCCCAACCGTCGGTTACCCTTAGAAATGCGGGTTTTTTGTGAAATTCCTATACTCGCAACCTCTAGTTCGGAAGCCGAGATCGAGGGCTCGGAGCTCCCCGGAACCCTGCATATAACATATACCGTGATTGGGCGGCCGATCGTTTTTTCCGTTGGCCCGGTCGTGATACGGGACCGTCGGGCCACCAAAACGCGCGTTGATCGTGAAATTCCCATGCTCGGCTTCGCAAATTCGAAAGTCGAGATCTATGTTTCGGAGCTGTTAGGAAACCACCATAGTAAATTTCTACGTTATTTGGGTAGACGCAAGATCGTCCGGGCGTATGTAGCGTGCGTTGATCTGAAATTTCCTATACTCGTATTAGCTAGTTCGAAAGCCAAGACGGAGGATTCAGAGCGCTCTCGAAATCCACCGTGGAAACTTTCTACAATGCATGGGAAATCGCCTAACAGTTTTGCCCTTCGAAACGCGCGTTTCAGCGACCGAACTCCAAAAACACCACATCGATTCGAATTCATTCTCGGGCCTTATACACACCACCCACCACACCGACACACCAACCCGCACGTGGGGGGAGTCGATCGTTTTTCCAGCTGGGTCGGTCGTGATAAGGGACCTACTGACCGTTCGAAACGCGCGTCGATCGGGAAATCCCTGCAATCGTCACCAACAGTTCGAAAGCCGAGATCGAGGGTTCGGAGCACCCCGGAAGCCACCATATTAACTTTCTCTCGGGATTGGGCAGCCGCCCAACCGTTGGTTACCCTCAGAAATGGGGTTTTTTTGTGAAATACCTATACTTGCAACCTCAAGTTCGGAAGCCGAGATCGAGGGCTCGGAGCTACCCGGAACCCAGCATAGTAACTTTATACCGAGATTGGGCGGCCGATCAGTATTTTCGTTGGCCCGGTCGTGATATGGGACCGTTGGGCCACCAAAACGCGCGTTGATCATGAAATTCCCATTCTCGGCTTCGCAAATTCGGAAGCCGAGATCTATGTTTCGGAGTTGTTAGGATACCACGATAGTAAATTTCTATGTTATTTGGGTAGACGCAAGACCGTCCGGGCGTACGTACCGTGCGTTGATCTTAAATTTCCTATAC
Organism: Allium sativum; assembly: GCA_030737875.1. Taxonomy (NCBI): domain Eukaryota; kingdom Viridiplantae; phylum Streptophyta; class Magnoliopsida; order Asparagales; family Amaryllidaceae; genus Allium; species Allium sativum. The sequence continues at coordinate 412,751,273 of CM060923.1, read as the reverse complement.
TCGTATTAGCTAGTTCGAAAGCCAAGACGGAGGGTTCAGAGCGCTCTCGAAATCCACCGCGGAATCTTTCTACAGTGCGTGGGAAACCGCCCAATAGTTTTGCCCTTCGAAACACGCGTTTCAGCGACCGAACTCCAAAAACACCACATCGATTCGAATTCATTCTCGGGCCTTATACACACCACCCACCACACCCACAAACCCACCCCCACGTGGGCGGATTCGATCATTTTTCCAGTTGGGCCGGTCGCGATCCGGGACCTTCTGACCGTTCGAAACGCGCGTCGATCGGGAAATCCCTGCAATCGTCTCCAATAGTTCGAAAGCCGAGATCGAGGGTTCGGAGCACCTCGGAAGCCACCATAGTAACTTTCTCTCGAGATTGGGCAGCCGTCCAACCGTCGGTTACCCTTAGAAACGCGGGTTTTTTTTGAAATTCCTATACTTGCAACCGCCAGTTCGAAAGCCGAGATCGAGGGCTCGGAGCTACCCGGAACCCAGCATAGTAACTTTATACCGAGATTGGGCGGCCGATCTTTATTTCCGTTGGCCCGGTCGTGATATGGGACCTTCGGGCCACCAAAAAGATCTATGTTTCGGAGCTGTTAGGAAACCACCATAGAAAATTTCTACGTTATTTGGGTAGACGCGAGAACGTCCGGGCGTACATAGCTTGCGTTGATCTTAAATTTCCTATACTCGTATTAGCTAGTTCGAAAGCCAAGACGGAGGGGTCAGAGCGCTCCCGAAATCCACCGCGGAAACTTTCTACAGTGCGTGGGAAACCGCCCAATAGTTTTGCCCTTCGAAACGCGCGTTTCAGCGACCGAACTCCAAAAACACCACATCGATTCGAATTAATTCTCGGGCCTTATACACACCACCCACCACACCCACACACCCACCCCCACGTGGGGGGAGTCGATTATTTTTCCAGTTGGGCCGGTCGCGATCCGGGACCTTCTGACCGTTCGAAACGCGCGTTGATCGGGAAATCCCTGCAATCGTCAGCAACAGTTCGAAAGCCGAGATCGAGGGTTCGGAGCACCCCGGAAGCCACCATAGTAACTTTCTCTCGAGATTGGGCAGCCACCCAACCGTCGGTTACCCTCAGAAACGCAGGTTTTTTGTGAAATTCCTATACTCGCAACCGATAGTTCGGAAGCCGAGATCGAGGGCTCGGAGCTCCCCGGAACCCAGCATAGTAACTTTATACCGGGATTGGGCGGCCGATCGTTATTTTCATTGGCCCAGTCGTGATACGGGACCGTCGGGCCACCAAAACGCGCATTGATCATGAAATTCCCATGCTCGGCTACGCAAATTCGAAAGCCGAGATCTATGTTTCGGAGCTGTTAGGAAACCACCATAGTAAATTTCTACGTTATTTGGGTAGACGCAAGACCGTCCGGGCGTACGTAACGTGCGTTGATCTTAAATTTCCTATACTCTTACTAGCTAGTTCGAAAGCCAAGACAGAGGGTTCAGAGCGCTCTCGAAATCCACCGCGGAAACTTTCTATAGTGCGTGGGAAATCGCCCAATAGTTTTGCCCTTCGAAATGCGCGTTTCAGCGACCGAACTCCAAAAACTCCACATCGACTCGAATTCATTCTCGGGCCTTATACACACCACCCACCACACCCACACGCCCACCCGCACGTGGGGGGAGTCGATCGTTTTTCCAGTTGGGCCGGTCGCGATCCAGGACCTTCTGACCGTTCGAAACGCGCGTCGATCGGGAAATCCCTACAATCGTCTCCAACAGTACGAAAGCCGAGATCGAGGGTTCGGAGCACCCCGGAAGCCACCATAGTAACTTTCTCTCGGGATTGGGCAGCCGTCCAACCATCGGTTACCCTCAGGAATGCGGGTTTTTTGTGAAATTCCTATACTCGCAACTGCCCGTTCGGAAGCCGAGATCGAGGGCTCGGAGCTACCCGGAACCCAGCATAGTAACTTTATACCGAGGTTGGGCGGCCGATCGTTATTTCCGTTGGCCCGGTCGTGATACGGGACCGTCGGGCCACCAAAACGCGCGTTGATCGTGAAATCCCCATGCTCGGCTTCGCAAATTCGAAAGCCGAGATCTATGTTTCGGAGGTGTTAGGAAACCACCATAGTAAATTTCTACGTTATTTGGGTAGACGCAAGACCGTCCGGACGTACGTAGCGTGCGTTGATCTTAAATTTCCTATACTCGTATTAGCTAGTTCGAAAGCTAAGACAGAGGGTTCAGAGCGCTCTCGAAATCCACCGCGGAAACTTTCTACAGTGCGTGGGAAATCGCCTAACAGTTTTGCCCTTCGAAACGCGCGTTTCAGCGACCGAACTCCAAAAACACCACACCGATTCGAATTCATTCTCGGGCCTTATACGCACCACCCACCACACCCACACACCCACCCCCACGTGGGTGGAGTCGATCATTTTTCCAGTTGGGCCGGTCGCGATTTGGGACCTTCTGACCGTTCAAAACGCGCGTCGATCGGGAAATCCCTGCAACTGTCACCAATAGTTCGAAAGCCGAGATCGAGGGTTCGGAGCACCCCGGAAGCCACCATAGTAACTTTCTCTCGGGATTAGGCAGCCGCCCAACCGTCGGTTACCCTCAGAAACGCGGGTTTTTTGTGAAATAAATGTACTCGCAACCGCCAGTTCGAAAGCCGAGATCGAGGGCTCGGAGCTACCTGGAACCTAGCATAGTAACTTTATACCGAGATTGGGCGGCCGATCGTTATTTTTGTTGGCCCGGTCGTGATACGGGACCGTCGGGCCACCAAAACGCGCGTTGATCGTGAAATTCCCATGCTCGGCTTCGCAAATTCAAAAGCCGAGATCTATGTTTCGGAGCTGTTAGGAAACCACCATAGTAAATTTCTACGTTATTTGGGTAGACGCAAGACCGTCCGAGCGTATGTAGCGTGCGTTGATCTGAAATTTCCTATACTCGTATTAGCTAGTTCGAAAGCCAAGACGGAGGGTTCAGAGCGCTCTCAAAATCCACCGCTGAAACTTTCTACAGTGCGTGGGAAATCGCCCAATAGTTTTGCCCTTCGAAACGCGCGTTTCAGCGACCGAACTCCAAAAACACCACATCGATTCGAATTCATTCTCGGTAGGAATGGCAAAGGGGCGAGTCGGGGCGGGTTTCTCGTGCCCCATACACGACCCGGACGTTTTAAACCCCGCCCCAGACCCGCCCCGTAGACCCGGTGCGGGTCTGGAATTTCGCCCCGTACCCGAAACCCGTACGGGTCAGGGTAGACCCGACCCGCCCCGCGACCCGGAAATATCGTGTTCTAATGTACACGAATTTATATACTTACATTTTTTTATCAATAAGTGATAAATTATATAAATGTTATAATGTGTTGACAATGATAAGAGAATATAATAAAATGAGTTGTAAGATAATAGTTCAAAATGTATGCATTTTTTTATTGTATGATTATCATTGATGCAACTTAATATTATGAAAATTTTATAGTTTGTTGATTGAAAGAATATAATATTCAAGTTATAACCATGTATACCTAAGAATATTGACAAGTAATTATTATAGTTATAAAGTTCTTAAATGATGTTTCAATCATGCGGGTCGGGTTAGGGCGGGTTAGCCGTGCCCCAGACCCGACCTTAGACCCGGACCTCCAAAAGCGGGTCGCGGGTTTACCCACCCCGAAGACCCTATGGGGCGGGTCTAAATGGGTCAAAACAGGGGCGGGTCAAGCGGGTTTAGACCCTACACCCGCCCCATTGCCATCCCTAATTCTCGGGCCTTATACACACCACCCACCACACCCACACACCCACCCGCACGTGGGGGGAGTCGATCGTTTTTCCAGTTGGGCCGGTCGCGATCCGGGACCTTCTGACCGTTCAAAACGCGCGTCGATCGGGAAATCCCTGCAATCGTCTCCAACAGTTCGAAAGCCAAGATCGAGGGTTCGGAGCACCCCGGAAGCCACCATAGTAACTTTCTCTCGGGATTGGGCAGCCGTCCAACCGTCGGTTACCCTCAGAAACGCGGGTTTTTTGTGAAATTCCTATACTCGCAACCCACCACTCCGGAAGCCGAGATCGAGGGCTCGGAGCTACCCGGAACCCAGCATAGTAACTTTATACCGAGATTGGGCGGCCGATCGTTATTTCCGTTGGCCCGGTCGTGATATGGGACCGTCGGGCCACCAAAAAGATCTATGTTTCGGAGCTGCTAATAAACCACCATAGTAAATTTTTACGTTATTTGGGTAGACGCGAGAACGTCCGGGCGTACATAGCTTGCGTTGATCTTAAATTTCCTATACTCGTATTAGCTAGTTCGAAAGCCAAGACGGAGGGGTCAGAGCGCTCTCGAAATCCACCGCGGAAACTTTCTACGGTGCGTGGGAAACCGCCCAATAGTTTTGCCCTTCGTAACGCGCGTTTCAGCGACCGAACTCCAAAAACACCACATCGATTCGAATTAATTCTCGGGCCTTATACACACCACCCACCACACCCACACACCCACCCCCACGTGGGGGGAGTCGATTGTTTTTCCAGTTGGGCCGGTCGCGATCCGGGACCTTCTGACCGTTCGAAACGCGCGTCGATCGGGAAATCCCTGCAATCGTCAGCAACAGTTCGAAAGCCGAGATCGAGGGTTCGGAGCACCCCGGAAGCCACCATAGTAACTTTCTCTCGAGATTGGGCAGCCACCCAACCGTCGGTTACCCTCAGAAACGCAGGTTTTTTGTGAAATTCCTATACTCGCAACCGATAGTTCGAAAGCCGAGATCGAGGGCTCGGAGCTCCCCGGAACCCAGCATAGTAACTTTATACCGGGATCGGGCGGCCGATCGTTATTTTCATTGGCCCAGTCGTGATACGGGACCGTCGGGCCACCAAAACGCGCATTGATCATGAAATTCCCATGCTCGGCTACGCAAATTCGAAAGCCGAGATCTATGTTTCGGAGCTGTTAGGAAACCACCATAGTAAATTTCTACGTTATTTGGGTAGACGCAAGACCGTCCGGGCGTACGTAGCGTGCGTTGATCTTAAATTTCCTATAATCTTACTAGCTAGTTCGAAAGCCAAGACGGAGGGTTCAGAGCGCTCTCGAAATCCACCGCGGAAACTTTTTATAGTGCGTGGGAAATCGCCCAATAGTTTTGCCCTTCGAAATGCGCGTTTCAGCGACCGAACTCCAAAAACTCCACATCGATTCGAATTCATTCTCGGGCCTTATACACACCACCCACCACACCCACACGCCCACCCGCACGTGGGGGGAGTCGATCGTTTTTCCAATTGGGCCGATCGCGATCCAGGACCTTCTGACTGTTCGAAACGCGCGTCGATCGGGAAATCCCTGCAATCGTCTCCAACAGTACGAAAGCCGAGATCGAGGGTTCGGAGCACCCCGGAAGCCACCATAGTAACTTTCTCTCGGGATTGGGCAGCCGTCCAACCATCGGTTACCCTCAGAAATGCGGGTTTTTTGTGAAATTCCTATACTCGCAAACGCCCGTTCGGAAGCCGAGATCGAGGGCTCGGAGCTACCCGGAACCCAGCATAGTAACTTTATACCGAGGTTCGGCGGCCGATCGTTATTTCCGTTGGCCCGGTCGTGATACGGGACCGTCGGGCCACCAAAACGCGCGTTGATCGTGAAATCCCCATGCTCGGCTTCGCAAATTCGAAAGCCGAGATCTATGTTTCGGAGGTGTTAGGAAACCACCATAGTAAATTTCTACGTTATTTGGGTAGACGCAAGACCGTCCGGACGTACGTAGCGTGCGTTGATCTTAAATTTCCTATACTCGTATTAGCTAGTTCGAAAGCTAAGACAGAGGGTTCAGAGCGCTCTCGAAATCCACCGCGGAAACTTTCTACAGTGCGTGGGAAATCGCCTAACAGTTTTGCCCTTCGAAACGCGCGTTTCAGCGATCGAACTCCAAAAACACCACATCGATTCGAATTCATTCTCGGGCCTTATACGCACCACCCACCACACCCACACACCCACCTCCACGTGGGTGGAGTCGATCATTTTTCCAGTTGGGCCGGTCGCGATCTGGGACCTTCTGACCGTTCAAAACGCGCGTCGATCGGGAAATCCCTGCAACTGTCACCAATAGTTTGAAAGCCGAGATCGAGGGTTCAGAGCACCCCAGAAGCCACCATAGTAACTTTCTCTCGGGATTGGGCAGCCGCCCAACCGTCGGTTACCCTCAGAAACGCGGGTTTTTTGTGAAATACCTATACTCGCAACCGCCAGTTCGGAAGCCGAGATCGAGGGCTCGGAGCTAGCTGGAACCCAGCATAGTAACTTTATACCGAGATTGGGCGGCCGATCGTTATTTTCGTTGGCCCGGTCGTGATACGGGACCGTCGGGCCACCAAAACGCGCGTTGATCGTGAAATTCCCATGCTCGGCTTCGCAAATTCGAAAGCCGAGATCTATGTTTCGGAGTTGTTAGGAAACCACCATAGTAAATTTCTACGTTATTTGGGTAGACGCAAGACCGGCCGGGCGTATGTAGCGTGCGTTGATCTGAAATTTCCTATACTCGTATTAGCTAGTTCGAAAGCCAAGACGGAGGGTTCAGAGCGCTCTCAAAATCCACCGCTGAAACTTTCTACAGTGCGTGGGAAATCGCCCAATAGTTTTGCCCTTCGAAACGCGCGTTTCAGCGACCGAACTCCAAAAACACCACATCGATTCGAATTCATTCTCGGTAGGAATGGCAAAGGGGCGAGTCGGGGCGGGTTTCTCGTGCCCCATACCCGACCCGGACGTTTTAAACCCCGCCCCAGACCCGCCCCGTAGACCCGGTGCGGGTCTGGAATTTCGCCCCGTACCCGAAACCCGTACGGGTCAGGGTAGACCCGACCCGCCCCGCGACTCGGAAATATCGTGTTCTAATGTACACGAATTTATATACTTTCATTTTTTTATCAATAAGTGATAAATTATATAAATGTTATAATGTGTTGACAATGATAAGAGAATATAATAAAATGAGTTGTAAGATAATAGTTCAAAATGTATGCATTTTTTTATTGTATGATTATCATTGATGCAACTTAATATTATGAAATTTTTATAGTTTGTTGATTGAAAGAATATAATATTCAAGTTATAACCATGTATACCTAAGAATATTGACAAGTAATTATTATAGTTATAAAGTTCTTAAATGATGTTTCAATCATGCGGGTCGGGTTAGGGCGGGTTAGCCGTGCCCCAGACCCGACCTTAGACCCGGACCTCCAAAAGCGGGTCGCGGGTTTACCCACCCCGAAGACCCTATGGGGCGGGTCTAAATGGGTCAAAACAGGGGCGGGTCAAGCGGGTTTAGACCCTACACCCGCCCCATTGCCATCCCTAATTCTCGGGCCTTATACACACCACCCACCACACCCACACACCCACCCGCACGTGGGGGGAGTCGATCGTTTTTCCAGTTGGGCCGGTCGCGATCCGGGACCTTCTGACCGTTCGAAACGCGCGTCGATTGGGAAATCCCTGCAATCGTCTCCAACAGTTCGAAAGCCAATATCGAGGGTTCATAGCACCCCGGAAGCCACCATAGTAACTTTCTCTCGGGATTGGGCAGCCGTCCAACCGTCGGTTACCCTCAGAAACGCGGGTTTTTTGTGAAATTCCTATACTCGCAACCGCCAGTTCAGAAGCCGAGATCGAAGGCTCGGAGCTACTCGGAACCCAGCATAGTAACTTTATACCGAGGTTGGGCGGCCGATCGTTATTTCCGTTGGCCCGGTCGTGATACGGGACCGTCGGGCCACCAAAACGCGCGTTGATCGTGAAATTCCCATGCTCGGCTTCGCAAATTCGAAAGCCGAGATCTATGTTTCGGAGCTGTTAGGAAACCACCCTAGCAAATTTCTACGTTATTTTGGTAGACGCAAGACCGTCCGGGCGTACGTAGCGTGCGTTGATCTTAAATTTCCTATACTCGTATTAGCTAGTTCGAAAGCCAAGACGGAGGGTTCAGAGCGCTCTCGAAATCCACCGCGGAAACTTTCTACAGTGCGTGGGAAACCACCCAATAGTTTTGCCCTTCGAAACGTGCGTTTCAGCGACCGAACTCCTAAAACCCAACATCGATTCGAATTCATTCTCGGGCCTTATACACACCACCCACCACAACCACACATCCACCCCCACGTGGGGGTAGTCGCACATTTTTCCAGTTCGGCCGATCGCGATCCGGGACCGTCTGACCGTTCGAAACGCGCGTCGATCGGGAAATCCCTACAATCGTCTCCAACTGTTCGAAAGCCGAGATCGAGGGTTCGGAGCACCCCGGAAGCCACCATAGTAACTTTCTCTCGAGATTGGGCAGCCGCCCAACCGTCGGTTACCCTTAGAAACGCGGGTTTTTTGTGAAATTCCTATACTCGCAACCTCTAGTTCGGAAGCCGAGATCGAGGGCTCGGAGCTCCCCGGAACCCTGCATATAACATATACCGAGATTGGGCGGCCGATCGTTTTTTCCGTTGGCCCGATCGTGATACGGGACCGTCGGGCCACCAAAACGCGCGTTGATCGTGAAATTCCCATGCTCGGCTTCGCAAATTCGAAAGTCGAGATCTATGTTTCGGAGCTGTTAGGAAACCACCATAGTAAATTTCTACGTTATTTGGGTAGACGCAAGACCGTCCGGGCGTATGTAGCGTGCGTTGATCTGAAATTTCCTATACTCGTATTAGCTAGTTCGAAAGCCAAGACGGAGGGTTCAGAGCGCTCTCGAAATCCACCGTGGAAACTTTCTACAATGCGTAGAAAATCGCCTAACAGTTTTGCCCTTCGAAACGCGCGTTTCAGCGACCGAACTCCAAAAACACCACATCGATTCGGATTCATTCTCGGGCCTTATACACACCACCCACCACACCGACACACCAACCCGCACGTGGGGGGAGTCGATCGTTTTTCCAGCTAGGTCGGTCGTGATCCGGGACCTACTGACCGTTCGAAACGCACGTCGATCGGGAAATCCCTGCAATCGTCACCAACAGTTCGAAAGCCGAGATCGAGGGTTCGGAGCACCCCGGAAGCCACCATAGTAACTTTCTCTCGGGATTGGGCAGCCGCCCAACCGTTGGTTACCCTCATAAACGGGGTTTTTTTGTTAAATACCTATACTTGCAACCGCCAGTTCGGAAGCCGAGATCAAGGGCTCGGAGCTACCCGGAACCCAGCATAGTAACTTTATACCGAGATTGGGCGGCCGATCAGTATTTTCGTTGGCCCGGTCGTGATATGGGACCGTCGGGCCACCAAAACGCGCGTTGATCATGAAATTCCCATTCTCGGCTTCGCAAATTCGAAAGCCGAGATCTATGTTTCGGAGTTGTTAGGAAACCACCGTAGTAAATTTCTATGTTATTTGGGTAGACGCAAGACCGTCCCGGCGTACGTAGCGTGCGTTGATCTTAAATTTCCTATACTCGTATTAGCTAGTTCGAAAGCCAAGACGGAGGGTTCAGAGCGCTCTCGAAATCCACCGCGGAATCTTTCTACAGTGCGTGGGAAACCGCCCAATAGTTTTTCCCTTCGAAACACGCGTTTCAGCGACCGAACTCCAAAAACACCACATCGATTCGAATTCATTCTCGGGCCTTATACACACCACCCAACACACCCACAAACCCACCCCCACGTGGGTGGATTCGATCATTTTTCCAGTTGGGCCGGTCGCGATCCGGGACCTTCTGACCGTTCGAAACGCGCGTCGATCGGGAAATCCCTGCAATCGTCTCCAATAGTTCGAAAGCCGAGATCGAGGGTTCAGAGCACCTCGGAAGCCACCATAGTAACTTTCTCTCGAGATTGGGCAGCCGTCCAACCGTCGGTTACCCTTAGAAACGCGGGTTTTTTTTTGAAATTCCTATACATGCAACCGCCAGTTCGGAAGCCGAGATCGAGGGCTCGGAGCTACCCGGAACCCAGCATAGTAACTTTATACCGAGATTGGGTGGCCGATCGTTATTTCCGTTGGCCCGGTCGTGATATGGGACCGTCGGGCCACCAAAAAGATCTATGTTTCGGAGCTTTTAGGAAACCACCATAGTAAATTTCTACGTTATTTGGGTAGACGCAAGAACGTCCGGGCGTACATAGCTTGCGTTGATCTTAAATTTCCTATACTCGTATTAGCTAGTTCGAAAGCCAAGACGGAGGGGTCAGAGCGCTCTCGAAATCCACCGCGGAAACTTTCTATAGTGCGTGGCAAACCGCCCAATAGTTTTGCCCTTCGAAACGCGCGTTTCAGCGACCGAACTCCAAAAACACCACATCGATTCGAATTAATTCTCGGGCCTTATACACACCACCCACCACACCCACACACCCACGTGGGGGGAGTCGATTATTTTTCCAGTTGGGCCGATCGCGATCCGGGACCTTCTGACCGTTCGAAACGCGCGTCGATCGGGAAATCCCTGCAATCGTCAGCAACAGTTCGAAAGCCGAGATCGAGGGTTCGGAGCACCCCGGAAGCCACCATAGTAACTTTCTCTCGAGATTGGGCAGCCACCCAACCATCGGTTACCCTCAGAAACGCAGGTTTTTTGTGAAATTCCTATACTCGCAACCGATAGTTCGGAAGCCGAGATCGAGGGCTCGGAGCTCCCCGGAACCCAGCATAGTAACTTTATACCGGGATTGGGCGGCCGATCGTTATTTTCATTGGCCCAGTCGTGATACGGGACCGTCGGGCCACCAAAACGCGCATTGATCATGAAATTCCCATGCTCGGCTACGCAAATTCGAAAGCCGAGATCTATGTTTCGGAGCTGTTAGGAAACCACCATAGTAAATTTCTACGTTATTTGGGTAGACGCAAGACCGTCCGGGCGTACGTAGCGTGCGTTGATCTTAAATTTCCTATACTCTTACTAGCTAGTTCGAAAGCCAAGACGGAGGGTTCAGAGCGCTCTCGAAATCCACCGCGGAAACTTTCTATAGTGCGTGGGAAATCGCCCAATAGTTTTGCCCTTCGAAATGCGCGTTTCAGCGACCGAACTCCAAAAACTCCACATCGATTCGAATTCATTCTCGGGCCTTATACACACCACCCACCACACCCACACACCCACCCGCACGTGGGGGGAGTCGATCGTTTTTCCAGTTGGGCCGGTCGCGATCCAGGACCTTCTGACCGTTCGAAACGCGTGTCGATCGGGGAAAACCTGCAATCGTCTCCAACAGTACGAAAGCCGAGATCAAGGGTTCGGAGCACCCCGGAAGCCACCATAGTAACTTTCTCTCGGGATTGGGCAGTCGTCCAACCATCGGTTACCCTCAGAAATGCGGGTTTTTTGTGAAATTCCTATACTCGCAACCGCCTGTTCGGAAGCCGAGATCGAGGGCTCGGAGCTACCCGGAACCCAGCATAGTAACTTTATACCGAGGTTGGGCGGCCGATCGTTATTTCCGTTGGCCCGGTCGTGATACGGGACCGTCGGGCCACCAAAACGCGCGTTGATCGTGAAATCCCCATGCTCGGCTTCGCAAATTCGAAAGCCGAGATCTATGTTTCGGAGGTGTTAGGAAACCACCATAGTAAATTTCTACGTTATTTGGGTAGACGCAAGACCGTCCGGACGTACGTAGCGTGCGTTGATCTTAAATTTCCTATACTCGTATTATCAAGTTCGAAAGCTAAGACAGAGGGTTCAGAGCGCTCTCGAAATCCACCGCGGAAACTTTCTACAGTGCGTGGGAAATCGCCTAACAGTTTTGCCCTTCGAAACGCGCGTTTCAGCGACCGAACTCCAAAAACACCACATCGATTCGAATTCATTCTCGGGCCTTATACGCACCACCCACCACACCCACACACCCACCCCCACGTGGGTGGAGTCGATCATTTTTCCAGTTGGGCCGGTCGCGATCTGGGACCTTCTGACCGTTCAAAACGCGCGTCGATCGGGGAATCCCTGCAACTGTCACCAATAGTTCGAAAGCCGAGATCGAGGGTTCGGAGCACCCCGGAAGCCACCATAGTAACTTTCTCTCGGGATTGGGCAGCCGCCCAACCATCGGTTACCCTCAGAAACGCGGGTTTTTTGTGAAATACCTATACTCGCAACCGCCAGTTCGGAAGCCGAGATCGAGGGCTCGGAGCTACCTGGAACCCGGCATAGTAACTTTATACCGAGATTGGGCGGCCGATCGTTATTTTCGTTGACCCGGTCGTGATACGGGACCGTCGGGCCACCAAATCGCGCGTTGATCGTGAAATTCCCATGCTCGGCTTCGCAAATTCGAAAGCCGAGATCTATGTTTCGGAGCTGTTAGGAAACCACCATAGTAAATTTCTACGTTATTTGGGTAGACGCAAGACCGTCCGGGCGTATGTAGCGTGAGTTGATCTGAAATTTCCTATACTCGTATCAGCTAGTTCGAAAGCCAAGACGGAGGGTTCAGAGCGCTCTCAAAATCCACCGCGGAAACTTTCTACAGTGCGTGGGAAATCGCCCAATAGTTTTGCCCTTCGAAACGCGCGTTTCAGCGACCGAACTCCAAAAACACCACATCGATTCGAATTCATTCTCGGTAGGAATGGCAAAGGGGCGAGTCGGGGCGGGTTTCTCGTGCCCCATACCCGACCCGGACGTTTTAAACCCCGCCCCAGACCCGCCCCGTAGACCCGGTGCGGGTCTGGAATTTCGCCCCGTACCCGAAACCCGTACGGGTCAGGGTAGACCCGGCCCGCCCCGCGACCCGGAAATATCGTGTTCTAATGTACACGAATTTATATACTTACATTTTTTATCAATAAGTGATAAATTATATAAATGTTATAATGTGCTAACAATGATAAGAGAATATAATAAAATGAGTTGTAAGATAATAGTTCAAAATGTATGCATTTTTTTATTGTATGATTATCATTGATGCAACTTAATGTTATGAAAATTTTATAGTTTGTTGATTGAAAGAATATAATATTCAAGTTATAACCATGTATACCTAAGAATATTGACAAGTAATTATTATAGTTATAAAGTTCTTAAATGATGTTTCAATCATGCGGGTCGGGTTAGGGCGGGTTAGCCGTGCCCCAGACCCGACCTTAGACCCGGACCTCCAAAAGCGGGTCGCGGGTTTACCCACCCCGAAGACCCTATGGGGCGGGTCTAAATGGGTCAAAACAGGGGCGGTTCAAGAGGGTTTAGACCCTAGACCCGCCCCATTGCCATCCCTAATTCTCGGGCCTTATACACACCACCCACCACACCCACACACCCACCCGCACGTGGGGGGAGTCGATCGTTTTTCCAGTTGGGCCGGTCGCGATCCGGGACCTTCTGACCGTTCGAAACGCGCGTCGATCGGGAAATCCCTGCAATCGTCTCCAACAGTTCGAAAGCCAAGATCGAGGGTTCGGAGCACCCCGGAAGCCACCATAGTAACTTTCTCTCGGGATTGGGCAGCCGTCCAACCGTCGGTTACCCTCAGAAACGCGGGTTTTTTGTGAAATTCCTATACTCGCAACCGCCAGTTCAGAAGCCGAGATCGAGGGCTCGGAGCTACCCGGAACCCAGCATAGTAACTTTATACCGAGGTTGGGCGGCCGATCGTTATTTCCGTTGGCCCGGTCGTGATACGGGACCGTCGGGCCACCAAAACGCGCGTTGATCGTGAAATTCCCATGCTCGGCTTCGCAAATTCGAAAGCCGAGATCTATGTTTCGGAGCTGTTAGGAAACCACCCTAGCAAATTTCTACGTTATTTTGGTAGACGCAAGACCGTCCGGGCGTACGTAGCGTGCGTTGATCTTAAATTTCCTATACTTGTATTAGCTAGTTCGAAAGCCAAGACGGAGGGTTCAGAGCGCTCTCGAAATCCACCGCGGAAACTTTCTACAGTGCGTGGGAAACCGCCCAATAGTTTTGCCCTTCGAAACGTGCGTTTCAGCGACCGAACTCCTAAAACCCCACATCGATTCGAATTCATTCTCGGGCCTTATACACACCACCCACCACAACCACACATCCACCCCCACATGGGGGGAGTCGCACATTTTTCCAGTTCGGCCGATCGCGATCCGGGACCGTCTGACCGTTCGAAACGCGCGTCGATCGGGAAATCCCTACAATCGTCTCCAACTGTTCGAAAGCCGAGATCGAGGGTTCGGAGCACCCCGGAAGCCACCATAGTAACTTTTTCTCGAGATTGTGCAGCCGCCCAACCGTCGGTTACCCTTAGAAACGTGGATTTTTTGTGAAATTACTATACTCGCAACCTCTAGTTCGGAAGCCGAGATCGAGGGCTCGGAGCTCCCCGGAACCCTGCATATAACGTATACCGAGATTGGGCGGCCGATCGTTTTTACCGTTGGCCCGGTCGTGATACGGGACCGTCGGGCCACCAAAACGCGCGTTGATCGTGAAATTCCCATGCTCGGCTTCGCAAATTCGAAAGTCGAGATCTATGTTTCGGAGCTGTTAGGAAACCACCATAGTAAATTTCTACGTTATTTGGGTAGACGCAAGACCGTCCGGGCGTATGTAGCGTGCGTTGATCTGAAATTTCCTATACTCGTATTAGCTAGTTCGAAAGCCAAGACGGAGGGTTCAGAGCGCTCTCGAAATCCACCGTGGAAACTTTCTACAATGCGTGGGAAATCGCCTAACAGTTTTGCCCTTCGAAACGCGAGTTTCAGCGACCGAACTCCAAAAACACCACATCGATTCGAATTCATTCTCGGGCCTTATACACACCACCCACCACACCGACACACCAACCCGCACGTGGGGGGAGTCGATCGTTTTTCCAGCTGGGTCGGTCATGATCCGGGACCTACTGACCGTTCGAAACGCGCGTCGATCGGGAAATCCCTGCAATCGTCACCAACAGTTCGAAAGCCGAGATCGAGGGTTCGGAGCACCACGGAAGCCACCATAGTAACTTTCTCTCGGGATTGGGCAGCCGCCCAACCGTTGGTTACCCTCAGAAACGGGGTTTTTTTGTGAAATACCTATACTTGCAACCGCCAGTTCGGAAGCCGAGATCGAGGGCTCGGAGCTACTCGGAACCCAGCATAGTAACTTTATACCGAGATTGGGCGGCCGATCGGTATTTTCGTTGGCCCGGTCGTGATATGGGACCGTCGGGCCACCAAAACGCGCATTGATCATGAAATTCCCATTCTCGGCTTCGCAAATTCGAAAGCCGAGATCTATGTTTCGGAGTTGTTAGGAAACCACCATAGTAAATTTCTATGTTATTTGGGTAGACGCAAGACCGTCCGGGCGTACGTAGCGTGCGTTGATCTTAAATTTCCTATACTCGTATTAGCTAGTTCGAAAGCAAAGACGGAGGGTTCAGAGCGCTCTCGAAATCCACCGCGGAATCTTTCTACAGTGCGTGGGAAACCGCCCAATAGTTTTGCACTTCGAAACACGCGTTTCAGCGACCGAACTCCAAAAACACCACATTGATTCGAATTCATTCTCGGGCCTTATACACACCACCCACCAAACCCACAAACCCACCCCCACGTGGGTGGATTCGATCATTTTTCCAGTTGGGCCGGTCGCGATCCGGGACCTTCTGACCGTTCGAAACGCGCGTCGATCGGGAAATCCCTGCAATCGTCTCCAATAGTTCGAAAGCCGAGATCGAGGGTTCGGAGCACCTCGGAAGCCACCATAGTAACTTTCTCTCGAGATTGGGCAGCCGTCCAACCGTCGGTTACCCTTAGAAACGCGGGTTTTTTTTGAAATTCCTATACTTGCAACCGCCAGTTCGGAAGCCGAGATCGAGGGCTCGGAGCTACCCGGAACCCAGCATAGTAACTTTATACCGAGATTGGGCGGCCGATCGTTATTTCCGTTGGCCCGGTCGTGATATGGGACCGTCGGGCCACCAAAAAGATCTATGTTTCGGAGCTGTTAGGAAACCACCATAGTAAATTTCTACGTTATTTGGGTAGACGCAAGAACGTCCGGGCGTACATAGCTTGCGTTGATCTTAAATTTCCTATACTCGTATTAGCTAGTTCGAAAGCCAAGACGGAGGGGTCAGAGCGCTCTCGAAATCCACCGCGGAAACTTTCTACAGTGCGTGGGAAGCCGCCCAATAGTTTTGCCCTTCGAAACGCGCGTTTCAGCGACCGAACTCCAAAAACACCACATCGATTCGAATTAATTCTCGGGCCTTATACACACCACCCACCACACCCACACACCCACACCCACGTGGGGGGAGTCGGTTATTTTTCCATTTGGGCCGATCGCGATCCGGGACCTTCTGACCGTTCGAAACGCGCGTCGATCGGGAAATCCCTGCAATCGTCAGCAACAGTTCGAAAGCCGAGATCGAGGGTTCGGAGCACCCCGGAAGCCACCATAGTAACTTTCTCTCGAGATAGGGCAGCCACCCAACCGTCGGTTACCCTCAGAAACGCAGGTTTTTTGTGAAATTCCTATACTCGCAACCGATAGTTCGGAAGCCGAGATCGAGGGCTCGGAGCTCCCCGGAACCCAGCATAGTAACTTTATACCGGGATTGGGCGGCCGATCGTTATTTTCATTGGCCCAGTCGTGATACGGGACCGTCGGGCCACCAAAACGCGCATTGATCATGAAATTCCCATGCTCGGCTACGCAAATTCGAAAGCCGAGATCTATGTTTCGGAGCTGTTAGGAAACCACCATAGTAAATTTCTACGTTATTTGGGTAGACGCAAGACCATCCGGGCGTACTTAGCGTGCGTTGATCTTAAATTTCCTATACTCTTACTAGCTAGTTCGAAAGCAAGACGGAGGGTTCAGAGCGCTCTCGAAATCCACCGCCGAAACTTTCTATAGTGCGTGGGAAATCGCCCAATAGTTTTGCCCTTCGAAATGCGCGTTTCAGCGACCGAACTCCAAAAACTCCACATCGATTCGAATTCATTCTCGGGCCTTATACACACCACCCACCACACCCACACACCCACCGGCACGTGGGGGCAGTCGATCGTTTTTCCAGTTGGGCCGGTCGCGATCCAGGACCTTCTGACCGTTTGAAACGCGCGTCGATCGGGAAATCCCTGCAATCGTCTCCAACAGTACGAAAGCCGAGATCGAGGGTTCGGAGCACCCCGGAAGCCACCATAGTAACTTTCTCTCGGGATTGGGCAGCCTTCCAACCGTCGGTTACCCTCAGAAATGCGGTTTTTTTGTGAAATTCCTATACTCGCAACCGCCCGTTCGGAAGCCGAGATCGAGGGCTCGGAGCTACCCGGAACCCAGCATAGTAACTTTATACCGAGGTTGGGCGGCTGATCGTTATTTCTGTTTGCCCGGTCGTGATACGGGACCGTCGGGCCACCAAAACGCGCGTTGATCATGAAATCCCCATGCTCGGCTTCGCAAATTCGAAAGCCGAGATCTATGTTTCGGAGCTGTTAGGAAACCACCATAGTAAATTTCTACGTTATTTGGGTAGACGCAAGACCGTCCGGACGTACGTAGCGTGCATTGATATTAAATTTCCTATACTCGTATTAGCTAGTTCGAAAGCCAAGACGGAGGGTTCAGAGCGCTCTCGAAATCCACCGCGGAAACTTTCTACAGTGCGTGGGAAACCGCCCAATAGTTTTGCCCTTCGAAACGCGCGTTTCAGTGACCGAACTCCTAAAACCCCACATCGATTCGAATTCATTCTCGGGCCTTATACGCACCACCCACCACACCCACACATCCACCCCCACGTGAGGGGAGTCGCTCATTTTTCCAGTTGGGCCGATCGCGATTCGGGACCTTCTGACCGTTCGAAACGCGCGTCGATCGGGAAATCCCTACAATCGTCTCCAACAGTTCGAAAGCCGAGATCGAGGGTTCGGAGCACCCCGAAAGCCACCATAGTAACTTTCTCTCGAGATTGGGCAGCCGCCCAACCGTCTGTTACCCTTAGAAACGCGGGTTTTTGTGAAATTCCTATACTCACAACCTCTAGTTCGGAAGCCGAGATCGAGGGCTCGGAGCTCCCCGGAACCCTACATATAACTTTATACCGAGATTGGGCGGCCGATCGTTTTTTCCGTTGGCCCGGTCATGATACGGGACCGTCGGGCCACCAAAACGCGCGTTGATCGTGAAATCCCCATGCTCGGCTTCACAAATTCGAAAGCCGAGATCTATGTTTCGGAGCTGTTAGGAAACCACCATAGTAAATTTCTACGTTATTTGGGTAGACGCATGACCGTCCGGGCGTACGTAGCGTGCGTTGATCTGAAATTTCCTATACTCGTATTAGCTAGTTCGAAAGCTAAGACAGAGGGTTCAGAGCGCTCTCGAAATCCACCGCGGAAACTTTCTACAATGCGTGGGAAATCGCCTAACAGTTTTGCCCTTCGAAACGCGCGTTTCAGCGACCGAACTCCAAAAACACCACATCGATTTGAATTCATTCTCGGGCCTTATACACACCACCCACCACACCGACACACCCACCCGCACATGGGGGGAGTCGATCGTTTTTCCAGTTGGGCCAGTCGCGATCCGGGACCTACTGACCGTTCGAAACACGCATCGATCGGGAAATCCCTGCAACTGTCACCAATAGTTCGAAAGCCGAGATCGAGGGTTCGGAACACCCCGGAAGCCACCATAGTAACTTTCTCTCGGGATTGGGCAGCCGCCCAACCGTCGGTTACCCTCAGAAACGCGGGTTTTTTGTGAAATACCTATACTTGCAACCGCCAGTTCGGAAGCCGAGATCGAGGGCTCGGAGCTACCTGGAACCCAGCATAGTAACTTTATACCGTGATTGGGCGGCCGATCGTTATTTTTGTTGGCCCGGTCGTGATATGGGACCGTCGGGCCACCAAAACGCGCGTTGATCGTGAAATTCCCATGCTCGGCTTCGCAAATTCGAAAGCCGAGATCTATGTTTCGGAGCTGTTAGGAAACCACCATAGTAAATTTCTACGTTATTTGGGTAGACGCAAGACCGTCCGGGCGTACGTAGCGTGCGTTGATCTTAAATTTCCTATACTCGTATTAGCTAGTTCGAAAGCCAAGACGGAGGGTTCAGAGCGCTCTCGAAATCCACCACGGAATCTTTCTACAGTGCGTGGGAAACCGCCCAATAGTTTTGCCCTTCGAAACACGCGTTTCAGCGACCGAACTCCAAAAACACCACATCGATTCGAATTCATTCTCGGGCCTTATACACACCACCCACCACACCCACAAACCCACCCACACGTGGGTGGAGTCGATCATTTTTCCAGTTCGGCCGGTCGCGATCCGGGACCTTCTGACCGTTCGAAACGCGCGTCGATCGGGAAATCCCTGCAATCGTCTCCAACAGTTCGAAAGCCGAGATCGAGGGTTCGGAGCACCTCGGAAGCCACCATATTAACTTTCTCTCGAGATTGGGCAGCCGCGCAACCGTCGGTTATCCTCAGAAACGCGGTTTTTTTTTTGAAATTCCTATACTCGCAACCGCCAGTTCGGAAGCCGAGATCGAGGGCTCGGAGCTACCCAGAACCCAGCATAGTAACTTTATACCGAGATTTGGTGGCCGATCGTTATTTCCATTGGCCCAGTCGTGATATGGGACCGTCGGGCCACCAAAACGCGCATTGATCGTGAAATTCCCATGCTCGGCTTCGCAAATTCGAAAGCCGAGATCTATGTTTCGGAGCTGTTAGGAAACCACCATAGTAAATTTCTACGTTATTTGGGTAGATGCAAGACCGTCCGGGCGTACATAGCTTGCGTTGATCTTGAATTTCCTATACTCGTATTAGCTAGTTCGAAAGCCAAGACGGAGGGTTCAGAGCGCTCTCGAAATCCACCGCGGAAACTTTCTACAGTGCGTGTGAAACCGCCCAATAGTTTTGCCCTTCGAAACGCGCGTTTCAGCGACCGAACTCCAAAAACACCACATCGATTCGAATTCATTCTCGGGCCTTATACACACCACCCACCACACCCACACACCCACCCCCACGTGCGGGGAGTCGATCATGTTTCCAGTTGGGCCAGTCGCGATCCGGTACCTTCTGACCGTTTGAAACGCGCGTCGATCGGGAAATCCCTGCAATCATCAGCAACAGTTCGAAAGCCGAGATCGAGGGTTCGGAGCACCCCGGAAGCCACCATAGTAACTTTCTCTCGAGATTGGGCAGCCGCCCAACCGTCGGTTACCCTCAGAAACGCAGGTTTTTTGTGAAATTCCTATACTCGCAACCGCTAGTTCGGAAGCCGAGATCGAGGGCTCGGAGCTCCCCGGAACCCAGCATAGTAACTTTATACCGGGATTGGGCGGCCGATCGTTATTTTCGTTGGCCCGGTCGTGATACGGGACCGTCGGGCCACCAAAACGCGCATTGATCGTGAAATTCCCATGCTCGGCTTCGCAAATTCGAAAGCCGAGATCTATATTTCGGAGCTGTTAGGAAACCACCATAGTAAATTTCTACGTTATTTGGGTAGACACAAGACCGTCCGGGCGTATGTAGCATGCGTTGATCTGAAATTTCCTATACTCGTATTAGCTAGTTCGAAAGCCAAGACGGAGGGTTCAGAGCGCTCTCGAAATCCACCGCGGAAACTTTCTATAGTGCGTGGGAAATCGCCCAATAGTTTTGCCCTTCGAAATGCGCGTTTCAGCGACCGAACTCCAAAAACTCCACATCGATTCGAATTCATTCTCGGGCCTTATACACACCACCCACATCACCCACACACCCACCCGCACGTGGGGGGAGTCAATCGTTTTTCCAGTTGGCCCGGTCGCGATCCAGGACCTTCTGACTGTTCGAAACGCGCGTCGATCGGGAAATCCGTGCAATCGTCTCCAACAGTTTGAAAGCTGAGATCGAGGGTTCGGTGCACCCCGGAAGCCACCATAGTAACTTTCTCTCGGGATTGGGCAACCGCCCAACCGTCGTATACCCTCAGAAACGCGGGTTTTTTGTGAAATTCCTATACTCGCAACCGCCAGTTCGGAAGCCGAGATCGAGGGCTCGGAGCTACCCGGAACCCAGCATAGTAACTTTATACCGAGATTGGGCGGCCGATCGTTATTTTCGTTGGCCCGGTCGTGATACGGGACCGTCGGGCCACCAAAACGCGCGTTGATCGTGAAATTCCCATGCTCGGCTTCGCAAATTCGAAAGCCGAGATCTATGTTTCAGAGCTGTTTGGAAACCACCATAGTAAATTTCTACGTTATTTGGGTAGACGCAAGACCGTCCGGGCGTACGTAGCATGCGTTGATCTTAAATTTCCTATACTCGTATTAGCTAGTTCGAAAGCCAAGACGGAGGGTTCAGAGCGCTCTCGAAATCCACCGCGGAAACTTTCTACAGTGCGTGGGAAACCGCCCAATAGTTTTGCCGTTCGAAACGCGCGTTTCAGCGACCGAACTCCTAAAACTCCACATCGATTCGAATTAATTCTCGGGCCTTATACACACCACCCACCACACCCACACATCCACCCCCACGTGGGGGAGTCGCTCATTTTTCCAGTTGGGCCGATCGCGATCCGGGACCTTCTGACTGTTCAAAACGCGCGTCGATCAGGAAATCCCTACAATCGTCTCCAACAGTTCGAAAGCCGAGATCGAGGGTTAGGAGCACCCCGGAAGCCACCATATTAACTTTCTCTCGAGATTGGGCAGCCGCCCAACCGTCGGTTACCCTTAGAAACGTGGGTTTTTTGTGAAATTCCTATACTCGCAACCGCTAGTTCGGAAGCCGAGATCGAGGGCTCGGACCTCCCCGGAACCCTGCATATAACTTTATACCGAGACTGGGCGGCCGATCGTTTTTTCCGTTGGCCCGGTCGTGATACGGGACCGTCGGGCCACCAAAACGCGCGTTGATCGTGAAATTCCCATGCTCGGCTTCGCAAATTCGAAAGTCGAGATCTATGTTTCGGAGCTGTTAGGAAACCACCATAGTAAATTTCTATGTTATTTGGGTAGACGCAAGACCGTCCGGGCGTATGTAGCTTGCTTTGATCTGAAATTTCCTATACTCGTATTAGCTAGTTCGAAAGCCAAGACGGAGGGTTCAGAGCGCTCTCGAAATCCACCGCGGAAACTTTCTACAATGCGTGGGAAATCGCCTAACAGTTTTGCCCTTCGAAACGCGCGTTTCAGCGACCGAACTCCAAAAACACCACATCGATTCGAATTCATTCTCGGGCCTTATACACACCACCCACCACACCGACACACCCACCCGCACGTGGGGGGAGTCGATCGTTTTTCCATTTGGGCCGGTCGCTACCCGGGACCTTCTGACCTTCCGAAACAAGCGTCGATCGGGAAATCCCTACAATCGTCTCCAATAGTTCGAAAGCTGAGATCGAGGGTTCGGAGCACCCCGGAAGCCACCATAGTAACTTTCTCTCGAGATTGGGTAGCCCCCCTGCCGTCGGTTACCCTCAGAAACGTGGGTTTTTTGTGAAATTCCTATACTCGCAACCGCCAGTTCGGAAGCCGAGATCGAGGGCTCGGAGCTCCCCGGAACCCAGCATAGTAACTTTATACCGAGATTGGGCGGCCGATCGTTATTTCCGTTGGCCCGGTCGTGATACGGGACCGTCGGGACACCAAAACTCGCGTTGATCGTGAAATTCCCATGCTCGGTTTCGCAAATTCGAAAGCCGAGATCTATGTTTTGGAGCTGCTAGGAAACCACCATAGTAAATTTCTATGTTATTTGGGCAGACGCAAGAACGTCCGGGAGTACGTAGCGTGCGTTGATCTTAAATTTCCTATAGTCGTATTAGCTAGTTCGAAAGCCAAGACGGAGGGTTCAGAGCGCTCTCGAAATCCACCGCGGAAACTTTCTACAGTGCGTGGGAAACCGCCAAATAGTTTTGCCCTTCGAAACGCACGTTTCAGCGACCGAACTCCAAAAACACCACATCGATTCGAATTCATTCTCGGGCCTTATACACACCATCCACCACACCGACACACCCACCCGCACGTGGGGGGAGTCGATCGTTTTTCCAGTTGGGCCGGTCGCGATTCGGGACCTTCTGACCGTCAGAAACGCGCGTCGATCGGGAGATTCCTACAATCGTCTCCAACAGTTCGAAAGCCGAGATCGAGGGTTCGGAGCACCCCGGAAGCGACCATAGTAACTTTCTCTCGAGATTGGGTAGCCCCCCAACCGTCGGTTAACCTCAGAAACGCGGGTTTTTTGTGAAATTCCTATACTCGTAACCGCTAGTTCGGAAGCCGAGATCGAGGGCTCGGAGCTCCCCGGAACCCAGCATAGTAACTTTATACAGAAATTGGGCGGCCGATCGTTATTTCCGTTGGCCCGGTCGTGATACGGGACCGTCGAGCCACCAAAACTCGCGTTGATCGTGAAATTCCCACGCTCGGTTTCGCAAATTCGAAAGCCGAGATCTATGTTTCGGAGCTGTTAGGAAACCACCATAGCAAATTTCTACGTTATTTGGGTAGACGCAAGACCGTCCGGGCGTACGTAGCGTGCGTTGATATGAAATTTCCTATACTCTTATTAGCTAGTTCGAAAGCCAAGACGGAGGGTTCAGAGCGCTCTCGAAATCCACCGCGGAAACTTTTTACAGTGCGTGGAAAACCGCCAAATAGTTTTGCCCTTCGAAACGCGCGTTTCAGCGACCGAACTCCAAAAACACCACATCGATTCGAATTCATTCTCGGGCCTTATACACACCACCCACCACACCGACACACCCACCCGCACGTGGGGGGAGTCGATCGTTTTTCCAGTTGGGCCGGTCGCGATCCAGGACCTTCTGACCGTCCGAAACGCGCGTCGACCGGGAAATCCCTACAATCGTCTCCAACAGTTCGAAAGCCGAGATCGAGGGTTCGGAGCACCCCAGAAGCCACCATAGTAACTTTCTCTCGAGATTGGGTAGCCCCCCAACCGTCGGTTACCCTCAGAAATGCGGGTTTTTTGTGAAATTCCTATACTCACAACCGCTAATTCGGAAGCCGAGATCGAGGGCTCGGGGCTCCCCGGAACCCAGCATAGTAACTTTATACCGAAATTGGGCGACCGATCGTTATTTCCGTTGGCCCGGTCGTGATACGGGACGGTCGGGCCACCAGAACGCGCGTTGATCGTGAAATTCCCATGCTCGGCTTCGCAAATTCGAAAGCCGAGATCTATGTTTCGGATCTGTTAGGAAACCACCATAGTAAATTTCTACGTTATTTGGGCAGACGCAAGACCGTCCGGGCGTACGTAGCGTGCGTTGATCTTAAATTTCCTATAGTCGTATAAGCTAGTTCGAATGCCAAGACGGAGGGTTCAGAGCGCTTTCGAAATCCACCGCGGAAACTTTCTACAGTGCGTGGGAAACCGCCAAATAGTTTTGCCCTTCGAAACGCGCGTTTCAGCGACCGAACTCCAAAAACACCACATCGATCCGAATTCATTCTCGGGCCTTATACACACCACCCACCACACCCACACACCCACCCCCACGTGGGGGAAGTCGATCATTTTTCCGGTTGGGCCGTTCGCGATCCGGGACCTTCTGACCGTTCGAAACGCGCGTCGATCGGGAAATCCCTGCAATCGTCTTAGACAGTTCGACAGCCGAGATCGAGGGTTCGGAGCACCCTGGAAGCCACCATAGTAACTTTCTCTCGAGATTGGGCAGCCGCCCAACCGTCGGTTACCCTCCGAAACGCGGGTTTTTTTTGTGAAATTCCTATACTCGCAACCGCTAGTTCGGAAGCCGAGATCGAGGGCTCAGAGCTCCCCGAAACCCAGCATAGTAACTTTATACCGAGATTGGGCGGCCGATCGTTTTTTCCTTTGGCCCAGTCGTGGTACGGGACCGTCGGGCCACCAAAACGCGCGTAATCGTGAAATTCCCATGCTCGGCTTCGCAAATTCGAAATCCGAGATCTATGTTTCGGAGCTGCTAGGAAACCACCATAGTAAATTTCTACGTTATTTGGGTAGACGCAAGACCGTCCGGGCGTATGTGGCGTGCGTTGATCTTAAATTTCCTATACTCATATTAGCTAGTTCGAAAGCCAAGACGGAGGGTTCGGAGCGCTCTTGAAATCCACCGCGGAAACTTTCTATAGTGCGTGGGAAATCGCCCAATAGTTTTGCCCTTCGAAACGCGCGTTTCAGCGACCGAACTACAAAAACACCACATCGATTCGAATTCATTCTCGGGCCTTATACACACCACCCACCACACCCACACACCCACCCGCACGTGGGGGGAGTTGATCGTTTTTCCAGTTGGGCCGGTCGCGATCCAGGACCTTCTGACCGTTCGAAACGCGCGTCGATCGGGAAATCCCTGCAATCGTCTCCAACAGTTCGAAAGCCGAGATCGAGGGTTCAGAGCACCCCGGAAGCCACCATAGTAACTTTCTCTCGGGATTGTGCAGCCGCCCAACCGTCGGTTACCCTCCGAAACGCGGGTTTTTTGTGAAATTCCTATACTCGCAACCGCCAGTTCGAAAGCCGAGATCGAGGGCTCGGAGCTACCCAGAACCTAGCATAGTAACTTTATTCCGAGATTGGGCGGCCGATCGTTTTTTCCGTTGGCCCGGTCGTGATACGGGACCGTCGGGCCACCAAAACGCCCGTTGATCAGGAAATTCCCATGCTCGGCTTCGCAAATTCGAAAGCCGAGATCTATGTTTCGGAGCTGTTAGGAAACCACCATAGTAAATTTCTACGTTATTTGGGTAGACGCAAGTCCGTCCGGGCGTACGTAGCTTGCATTGATCTTAAATTTCCTATACTCGTATTAGCTAGTTCAAAAGCCAAGACGGAGGTTTCAGAGCGCTCTCAAAATCCACCGCGGAAACTTTCTACAGTTCATGGGAAATCGCCCAATAGTTCTGCCCTTCGAAACGCGTGTTTCAGCGACTGAACAACAGAAACACCACATCGATTCGAATTCATTCTTGGGCCTTATACACACCACCCACCACACCCACACACACACCCCCACGTGGGGGGAGTCAATCGTTTTTCCAGTTGGGTCGGTCGCGATCCGGGACCTTCTGACAGTTCGAAACGCGCGTCGATCCGGAAATCACTTCAATCGTCTCCAACAGTTCGAAAGCCGAGATCGAGGGTTCGGAGCACCCCGGAAGCCAGCATAGTAACTTTCTCTCGAGATTGGGGAACCGCCCAACCGTCGGTTACCCTAAGAAACGCGGGTTTTTTGTGAAATTCCTATACTCGCAACCGCTAGTTCGGAAGCCGAGATCGAGGGCTCGGAGCTCCCCGGAACCCAGCATAGTAACTTTATACCGAGATTGGGCGGCCGATCGTTATTTCCGTTGGCCTGGTCGTGATACGGGACCGTCGGGCCACCAAAACGCGCGTTGATCGTGAAATTCCCATGCTCGGCTTCGCAAATTCGAAAGCCGAGATCTATGTTTCGGAGTTGTTGGGAAACCACCATAGTAAATTTCTACGTTATTTTGGTAGACGCAAGACCGTCCGGGCGTACGTAGCGTGCGTTGATCTTAAATTTCCTATACTCGTATTAGCTAGTTCGAAAGCCAAGAGGGAGGGTTCAGAGCGCTCTCGAAATCAACCGCGGAAACTTTCTACAGTGCATGGGAAACCGCCCAATAGTTTTGCCCTTCGAAACGCGCGTTTCAGCGACCGAACTCCAAAAACACCACATCGATTCAAATTCATTCTCGGGCCTTATACACACCACCCACCACACCGACACACCCACCTGCACATGGGGGGAGTCGATCGTTTTTCCAGTTGGGCCGGTCGCGATCTGGGACCTTCTGACCGTCCGAAACGCGCGTCGATCGGGAAATCCCTACAATCTTCTCCAACAGTTCGAAAGCCGAGATCGAGGGTTCGGAGCACCCCGGAAGCCACCATAGTAACTTTCTCTCGAGACTGGGCAGCCGCCCAACCGTCGTTTACCCTCAGAAACGCGGGTTTTTTGTGAAATTCCTATACTCGCAACCGCTAGTTCGGAAGCCGAGATCGAGGGCTCGGAGCTCCCCGGAACCCAGCATAGTAACTTTATACCGAGATTGGGCAGCCGATCGTTTTTTCCGTTGGCCCTGTCGTGATACGGGACCGTCGGGCCACCAAAACGCGCGTTGATCGTGAAATTCCCATGCTCGTCTTCGCAAATTCGAAAGCCGAGATCTATATTTCGGAGCTGTTAGGAAACCACCATAGTAAATTTCTACGTTATTTGGGTAGACGCAAGACCGTCCGGGCGTATGTAGCGTGCGTTGATCTGAAATTTCCTATACTCCTATTAGCTAGTTCGAAAGCCAAGACGGAGGGTTCAGAGCGCTCTCGAAATCCACCGCGGAAACTTTCTACAGTGCGTGGGAAATCGCCCAATAGTTTTGCCCTTCGAAACGCGCGTTTCAGCGACCGAACTCCAAAAACACCACATCGATTCGAATTCATTCTCGGGCCTTATACACACCACCCACCACACCCACACACCCACACGCACGTGGGGGGAGTCGATCGTTTTTCCAGTTGGGCCGGTCGCGATCCGGGACCTTCTGACCGTTCGAAACGCGCGTCGATCGGGAAATCCCTGCAATCGTCTCCAACAGTTCGAAAGCCGAGATCGAGGGTTCGGAGCACCCCGGAAGCCACCATAGTAACTTTCTCTCGGGATTGTGCAGCCGCCCAACCGTCGGTTACCCTCCGAAACGCGGGTTTTTTGTGAAATTCCTATACTCGCAACCGCCAGTTCGGAAGCCGAGATCGAGGGCTCGGAGCTACCCGGAACCTAGCATAGTAACTTTATACCGAGATTGGGCGGCCGATCGTTTTTTCCGTTGGCCCTGTCGTGATACGGGACCGTCGGGCCACCAAAACGCGTGTTGATCGGGAAATTCCCATGCTCGGCTTCGCAAATTCGAAAGCCGAGATCTATGTTTCGGAGCTGTTAGGAAACCACCATAGTAAATTTCTACGTTATTTGGGTAGACGCAAGTCCGTCCCGGCGTACGTAGCTTGCGTTGATCTTAAATTTCCTATACTCGTATTAGCTAGTTCAAAAGCCAAGACGGAGATTTCAGAGCGCTCTCAAAATCCACCGTGGAAACTTTCTACAGTTCATGGGAAATCGCCCAATAGTTCTGCCCTTCGAAACGCGTGTTTCAGCGACTGAACAACAGAAACACCACATCGATTCGAATTCATTCTTGGGCCTTATACACACCACCCACCACACCCACACACCCACCCCCACGTGGGGGGAGTCAATCGTTTTTCCTGTTGGGTCGGTCGCGATCCGGGACCTTCTGACAGTTCGGAACGCGCGTCGATCCGGAAATCACTGCAATCGTCTCCAACAGTTCGAAAGCCGTGATCGAGGGTTCGGAGCACCCCGGAAGCCACCATAGTAACTTTCTCTCGAGATTGGGCAACCGCCCAACCGTCGGTTACCCTCAGAAACGCGGGTTTTTTGTGAAATTCCTATACTCGCAACCGCTAGTTCGGAAGCCGAGATCGAGGGCTCGGAGCTCCCCGGAACCCAGCATAGTAACTTTATACCGAGATTGGGCGGCCGATCGTTATTTCCGTTGGCCCGGTCGTGATACGGGACCGTCGGGCCACCAAAACGCGCGTTGATCGTGAAATTCCCATGCTCAGCTTCACAAATTCGAAAGCCGAGATCTATGTTTCGGAGCTGTTAGGAAACCACCATAGTAAATTTCTACATTATTTGGGTAGACGCAAGACCGCCCGGGCGTATGTAGCGTGCGTTGATCTTAAATTTCCTATACTCGTATAAGCTAGTTCGAAAGCCAAGACGGAGGGTTCAGAGCGCTCTCGAAATCCACCGCAGAAACTTTCTACAGTGCGTGGGAAATCGCCCAATAGTTTTGGCCTTCGAAACGCGCGTTTCAGCGACTGAACTCCAAAAACACCACATCGATTCGAATTCATTCTCGGGCCTTATACACACCACCCACCACACCCACACACCCACACGCACGTGGGGGGAGTCGATCGTTTTTCCAGTTGGGCGGGTCGCGATCCGGGACCTTCTGACCGTTCGAAACACACGTCGATCGGGAAATCCCTGCAATCGTCTCCAACAGTTCGAAAGCCGAGATCGAGGGTTCGGAGCACCCCGGAAGCCGCCATATTAACTTTCTCTTCGGATAGGGCAGCCGCCCAACCGTCGGTTACCCTCAGAAACGCGGGTTTTTTGTGAAATTCCTATACTCTTAACCGCCAGTTCGGAAGCCGAGATCGAGGGCTCGGAGCTACCCGGAACCCAGCATAGTAACTTTATACCGAGATTGGGCGGCCGATCGTTATTTCCGTTGGCCCGGTCGTGATACGGGACCGTCGGGCCACCAAAACGCCCGTAGATCGTGAAATTCCCATGCTCGGCTTCGCAAATTCGAAAGCCGAGATCTATGTTTCGGAGCTTTTAGGAAACCACCATAGTAAATTTCTACGTTATTTGGGTAGACGCAAGACCGTCCGGGCGTACGTAGTGTGCGTTGATCTTAAATTTCCTATACTCGTATTAGCTAGTTCGAAAGCCAAGACGGAGGGTTCAGAGCGCTCTCGAAATCCACCGTGGAAACTTTCTACAGTGCATGGGAAACCGCCCAATAGTTTTGCCCTTCTAAACGGGCTTTTCAGCGACCGAATTCCAAAAACACCACATCGATTCAAATTCATTCTCGGGCCTTATACACACCACCCACCACACCGACACACCCACCTGCACGTGGGGGGAGTCGATCGTTTTTCCAGTTGGGCCGGTCGCGATCTGGGACCTTCTGACCGTCCGAAACGCGCGTCGATCGGGAAATCCCTACAATCATCTCCAACAGTTCGAAAGCCGAGATCGAGGGTTCGGAGCACACCGGAAGCCACCATAGTAACTTTCTCTCGAGATTGGGCAGCCGCCCAACCGTCGGTTACCCTCAGAAACGCGGGTTTTTTGTGAAATTCCTATACTCGCAACCGCTAGTTCGGAAGCCGAGGTCGAGGGCTCGGAGCTCCCCAGAACCCAGCATCGTTACTTTATACCGAGATTGGGCGGCCGATCGTTTTTTCCGTTGGCCCGGTCGTGATACGGGACCGTCGGGCCACCAAAACGCGCGTTGATCGTGAAATTCCCATGCTCGTCTTCGCAAATTCGAAAGCCGAGATCTATATTTCGGAGCTGTTAGGAAACCACCATAGTAAATTTCTACGTTATTTGGGTAGACGCAAGACCGTCCGGGCGTATGTAGTGTGCGTTGATCTGAAATTTCCTATACTCCTATTAGCTAGTTCGAAAGCCAAGACGGAGGGTTCAGAGCGCTCTCGAAATCCACCGCGGAAACTTTCTACAGTGCGTGGGAAATCGACCAATAGTTTTGCCCTTCGAAACGCGCGTTTCAGCAACCGAACTCCAAAAACACCACATCGATTCGAATTCATTCTCGGGCCTTATACACACCACCCACCACACCCACACACCCACACGCACGTGGGGGAGTCGATCGTTTTTCCAGTTGGGCCGGTCGCGATCCGGGACCTTCTGACCGTTCGAAACGCACGTCGATCGGGAAATCCCTGCAATCGTCTCCAACAGTTCGAAAGCCGAGATCGAGGGTTCGGAGCACCCCGGAAGCCACCATAGTAACTTTCTCTCGGGATTGTGCAGCCGCCCAACCGTCGGTTACCCTCCGAAACGCGGGTTTTTTGTGAAATTCCTATACTCGCAACCGCCAGTTCGGAAGCCGAGATCGAGGGCTCGGAGCTACCCGGAACCCAGCATAGTAACTTTATACCGAGATTGGGCGGCCGATCGTTATTTCCGTTGGCCCGGTCGTGATACGGGACCGTCGGGCCACCAAAACGCCCGTAGATCGTGAAATTCCCATGCTCGGCTTCGCAAATTCGAAAGCCGAGATCTATGTTTCGGAGCTTTTAGGAAACCACCATAGTAAATTTCTACGTTATTTGGGTAGACGCAAGACCGTCCGGGCGTACGTAGTGTGCGTTGATCTTAAATTTCCTATACTCGTATTAGCTAGTTCGAAAGCCAAGACGGAGGGTTCAGAGCGCTCTCGAAATCCACCGTGGAAACTTTCTACAGTGCATGGGAAACCGCCCAATAGTTTTGCCCTTCTAAACGGGCTTTTCAGCGACCGAATTCCAAAAACACCACATCGATTCAAATTCATTCTCGGGCCTTATACACACCACCCACCACACCGACACACCCACCTGCACGTGGGGGGAGTCGATCGTTTTTCCAGTTGGGCCGGTCGCGATCTGGGACCTTCTGACCGTCCGAAACGCGCGTCGATCGGGAAATCCCTACAATCATCTCCAACAGTTCGAAAGCCGAGATCGAGGGTTCGGAGCACACCGGAAGCCACCATAGTAACTTTCTCTCGAGATTGGGCAGCCGCCCAACCGTCGGTTACCCTCAGAAACGCGGGTTTTTTGTGAAATTCCTATACTCGCAACCGCTAGTTCGGAAGCCGAGGTCGAGGGCTCGGAGCTCCCCAGAACCCAGCATCGTTACTTTATACCGAGATTGGGCGGCCGATCGTTTTTTCCGTTGGCCCGGTCGTGATACGGGACCGTCGGGCCACCAAAACGCGCGTTGATCGTGAAATTCCCATGCTCGTCTTCGCAAATTCGAAAGCCGAGATCTATATTTCGGAGCTGTTAGGAAACCACCATAGTAAATTTCTACGTTATTTGGGTAGACGCAAGACCGTCCGGGCGTATGTAGTGTGCGTTGATCTGAAATTTCCTATACTCCTATTAGCTAGTTCGAAAGCCAAGACGGAGGGTTCAGAGCGCTCTCGAAATCCACCGCGGAAACTTTCTACAGTGCGTGGGAAATCGACCAATAGTTTTGCCCTTCGAAACGCGCGTTTCAGCAACCGAACTCCAAAAACACCACATCGATTCGAATTCATTCTCGGGCCTTATACACACCACCCACCACACCCACACACCCACACGCACGTGGGGGAGTCGATCGTTTTTCCAGTTGGGCCGGTCGCGATCCGGGACCTTCTGACCGTTCGAAACGCACGTCGATCGGGAAATCCCTGCAATCGTCTCCAACAGTTCGAAAGCCGAGATCGAGGGTTCGGAGCACCCCGGAAGCCACCATAGTAACTTTCTCTCGGGATTGTGCAGCCGCCCAACCGTCGGTTACCCTCCGAAACGCGGGTTTTTTGTGAAATTCCTATACTCGCAACCGCCAGTTCGGAAGCCGAGATCGAGGGCTCGGAGCTACCCGGAACCTAGCATAGTAACTTTATACCGAGATTGGGCGGCCGATCGTTTTTTCCGTTGGCCCTGTCGTGATATGGGACCGTCGGGCCACCAAAACGCGTGTTGATCGGGAAATTCCCATGCTCGGCTTCGCAAATTCGAAAGCCGAGATCTATGTTTCGGAGCTGTTAGGAAACCACCATAGTAAATTTCTACGTTATTTGGGTAGACGCAAGTCCGTCCCGGCGTACGTAGCTTGCGTTGATCTTAAATTTCCTATACTCGTATTAGCTAGTTCAAAAGCCAAGACGGAGGTTTCAGAGCGCTCTCAAAATCCACCGTGGAAACTTTCTACAGTTCATGGGAAATCGCCCAATAGTTCTGCCCTTCGAAACGCGTGTTTCAGCGACTGAACAACAGAAACACCACATCGATTCGAATTCATTCTTGGGCCTTATACACACCACCCACCACACCCACACACCCACCCCCACGTGGGGGGAGTCAATCGTTTTTCCAGTTGGGTCGGTCGCGATCCGGGACCTTCTGACAGTTCGGAACGCGCGTCGATGCGGAAATCACTGCAATCGTCTCCAACAGTTCGAAAGCCGAGATCGAGGGTTCGGAGCACCCCGGAAGCCACCATAGTAACTTTCTCTCGAGATTGGGCAACCGCCCAACCGTCGGTTACCCTCAGAAACGCGGGTTTTTTGTGAAATTCCTATACTCGCAACCGCTAGTTCGGAAGCCGAGATCGAGGGCTCGGAGCTCCCCGGAACCCAGCATAGTAACTTTATACCGAGATTGGGCGGCCGATCGTTATTTCCGTTGGCCCGGTCGTGATACGGGACCGTCGGGCCACCAAAACGCGCGTTGATCGTGAAATTCCCATGCTCAGCTTCACAAATTCGAAAGCCGAGATCTATGTTTCGGAGCTGTTAGGAAACCACCATAGTAAATTTCTACATTATTTGGGTAGACGCAAGACCGCCCGGGCGTATGTAGCGTGCGTTGATCTTAAATTTCCTATACTCGTATAAGCTAGTTCGAAAGCCAAGACGGAGGGTTCAGAGCGCTCTCGAAATCCACCGCAGAAACTTTCTACAGTGCGTGGGAAATCGCCCAATAGTTTTGGCCTTCGAAACGCGCGTTTCAGCGACTGAACTCCAAAAACACCACATCGATTCGAATTCATTCTCGGGCCTTATACACACCACCCACCACACCCACACACCCACACGCACGTGGGGGGAGTCGATCGTTTTTCCAGTTGGGCGGGTCGCGATCCGGGGCCTTCTGACCGTTCGAAACACACGTCGATCGGGAAATCCCTGCAATCGTCTCCAACAGTTCGAAAGCCGAGATCGAGGGTTCGGAGCACCCCGGAAGCCGCCATATTAACTTTCTCTTCGGATAGGGCAGCCGCCCAACCGTCGGTTACCCTCAGAAACGCGGGTTTTTTGTGAAATTCCTATACTCTTAACCGCCAGTTCGGAAGCCGAGATCGAGGGCTCGGAGCTACCCGGAACCCAGCATAGTAACTTTATACCGAGATTGGGCGGCCGATCGTTATTTCCGTTGGCCCGGTCGTGATACGGGACCGTCGGGCCACCAAAACGCCCGTAGATCGTGAAATTCCCATGCTCGGCTTCGCAAATTCGAAAGCCGAGATCTATGTTTCGGAGCTTTTAGGAAACCACCATAGTAAATTTCTACGTTATTTGGGTAGACGCAAGACCGTCCGGGCGTACGTAGTGTGCGTTGATCTTAAATTTCCTATACTCGTATTAGCTAGTTCGAAAGCCAAGACGGAGGGTTCAGAGCGCTCTCGAAATCCACCGTGGAAACTTTCTACAGTGCATGGGAAACCGCCCAATAGTTTTGCCCTTCTAAACGGGCTTTTCAGCGACCGAATTCCAAAAACACCACATCGATTCAAATTCATTCTCGGGCCTTATACACACCACCCACCACACCGACACACCCACCTGCACGTGGGGGGAGTCGATCGTTTTTCCAGTTGGGCCGGTCGCGATCTGGGACCTTCTGACCGTCCGAAACGCGCGTCGATCGGGAAATCCCTACAATCATCTCCAACAGTTCGAAAGCCGAGATCGAGGGTTCGGAGCACACCGGAAGCCACCATAGTAACTTTCTCTCGAGATTGGGCAGCCGCCCAACCGTCGGTTACCCTCAGAAACGCGGGTTTTTTGTGAAATTCCTATACTCGCAACCGCTAGTTCGGAAGCCGAGGTCGAGGGCTCGGAGCTCCCCAGAACCCAGCATAGTAACTTTACACCGAGATTGGGCGGCCGATCGTTTTTTCCGTTGGCCCGGTCGTGATACGGGACCGTCGGGCCACCAAAACGCGTGTTGATCGTGAAATTCCCATGCTCGTCTTCGCAAATTCGAAAGCCGAGATCTATATTTCGGAGCTGTTAGGAAATCACCATAGTAAATTTCTACCTTATTTGGGTAGACGCAAGACCGTCCGGGCGTATGTAGTGTGCGTTGATCTGAAATTTCCTATACTCCTATTAGCTAGTTCGAAAGCCAAGACGGAGGGTTCAGAGCGCTCTCGAAATCCACCGCGGAAACTTTCTACAGTGCGTGGGAAATCGACCAATAGTTTTGCCCTTCGAAACGCGCGTTTCAGCGACCGAACTCCAAAAACACCACATCGATTCGAATTCATTCTCGGGCCTTATACACACCACCCACCACACCCACACACCCACACGCACGTGGGGGGAGTCGATCGTTTTTCCAGTTGGGCCGGTCGCGATCCGGGACCTTCTGACCGTTCGAAACGCGCGTCGATCGGGAAATCCCTGCAATCGTCTCCAACAGTTCGAAAGCCGAGATCGAGGGTTCGGAGCACCCCGGAAGCTACCATAGTAACTTTCTCTCGGGATTGTGCAGCCGCCCAACCGTCGGTTACCCTCCGAAACGCGGGTTTTTTGTGAAATTCCTATACTCGCAACCGCCAGTTCGGAAGCCGAGATCGAGGGCTCGGAGCTACCCGGAACCTAGCATAGTAACTTTATACCGAGATTGGGCGGCCGATCGTTTTTTCCGTTGGCCCGGTCGTGATACGGGACCGTCGGGCCACCAAAACGCGCGTTGATCGGGAAATTCCCATGCTCGGCTTCGCAAGTTCGAAAGCCGAGATCTATGTTTCGGAGCTGTTAGGAAACCACCATAGTAAATTTCTACGTTATTTGGGTAGACGCAAGTCCGTCCGGGCGTACGTAGCTTGCGTTGATCTTAAATTTCCTATACTCGTATTAGCTAGTTCAAAAGCCAAGACGGAGGTTTCAAAGTGCTCTCAAAATCCACCGCGGAAACTTTCTACAGTTCATGGGAAATCGCCCAATAGTTCTGCCCTTCGAAACGCGTGTTTCAGCGACTGAACAACAGAAACACCACATCGATTTGAATTCATTCTTTGGCCTTATACACACCACCGACCACACCCACACACCCACCCCCACGTGGGGGGAGTCAATCGTTTTTCCAGTTGGGTCGGTCGCGATCCGGGACCTTCTGACAGTTCGAAACGCGCATCGATCCGGAAATCACTGCAATCGTCTCCAACAGTTCGAAAGCCGAGATCGAGGGTTCGGAGCACCCCGGAAGCCACCATAGTAACTTTCTCTCGAGATTGGGCAACCGCCCATCCGTCGGTTACCCTCAGAAACGCGGGTTTTTTGTGAAATTCCTATACTCGCAACCGCTAGTTCGGAAGCCGAGATCGAGGGCTCGGAGCTCCCCGGAACCCAGCATAGTAACTTTATACCGAGATTGGGCGGCCGATCGTTATTTCCGTTGGCCCGGTCGTGATACGGGACCGTCGGGCCACCAAAACGCGCGTTGATCGTGAAATTCCCATGCTCGGCTTCGCAAATTCAAAAGCCGAGATCTATGTTTCGGAGCTGTTAGGAAACCACCATAGTAAATTTCTACGTTATTTGGGTAGACGCAAGACCGTCCGGGCGTACGTAGCGTGCGTTAATCTTAAATTTCCTATACTCGTATTAGCTAGTTCGAAAGGCAAGACGGAGGGTTCAGAGCGCTCTCGAAATCCACCGCGGAAACTTTCTACAGTGCATGGGAAACCGCCCAATAGTTTTGCCCTTCGAAACGCGCGTTTCAGCTACTGAACTCCAAAAACACCACATCGATTCGAATTCATTCTCGGGCCTTATACACACCACCCACCACACCCACACACCCACACGCACGTGGGGGGAGTCGATCGTTTTTCCAGTTGGGCGGGTCGCGATCCGGGACCTTCTGACCGTTCGAAACACACGTCAATCGGGAAATCCCTGCAATCGTCTCCAACAGTTCGAAAGCCGAGATCGAGGGTTCGGAGCACCCCGGAAGCCGCCATATTAACTTTCTCTACGGATTGGGCAGCCGCCCAACCGTCGGTTGCCCTCAGAAACGCGGGTTTTTTGTGAAATTCCTATACTCTTAACCGCCAGTTCAGAAGCCGAGATCGAGGGCTCGGAGCTACCCGGAACCCAGCATAGTAACTTTATACCGAGATTGGGCGGCCGATCGTTATTTCCGTTGGCCCGGTCGTGATACGGGACCGTCGGGCCACCAAAACGCCCGTAGATCGTGAAATTCCAATGCTCGGCTTCGCAAATTCGAAAGCCGAGATCTATGTTTCGGAGCTTTTAGGAAACCACCATAGTAAATTTCTACGTTATTTGGGTAGACGCAAGACCGTCCGGGCGTACGTAGCGTGCGTTGATCTTAAATTTCCTATACTCGTTTTAGCTAGTTCGAAAGCCAAGACGGAGGGTTCAGAGCGCTCTCGAAATCCACCGCGGAAACTTTATACAGTGCATGGGAAACCGCCCAATAGTTTTGCCCTTCTAAACGGGCGTTTCAGCGACCGAACTCCAAAAACACCACATCGATTCAAATTCATTCTCGGGCCTTATACACACCACCCACCACACCGACACACCCACCTGCACGTGGGGGGAGTCGATCGTTTTTCCAGTTGGGCCGGTCGCGATCTGGGACCTTCTGACCGTCTGAAACGCGCGTCGATTGGGAAATCCCTACAATCATCTCCAACAGTTCGAAAGCCGAGATCGAGGGTTCGGAGCACCCCGGAAGCCACCATAGTAACTTTCTCTCGAGATTGGGCAGCCGCCCAACCGTCGGTTACCCTCAGAAACGCGGGGTTTTTGTGAAATTCCTATACTCGCAACCGCTAGTTCGGAAGCCGAGATCGAGGGCTCGGAGCTCCCCAGAACCCATCATAGTAACTTTATACCGAGATTGGGCGGCCGATCGTTTTTTCCGTTGGCCCGGTCGTGATACGGGACCGTCGGGCCACCAAAACGCGCGTTGATCGTGAAATTCCCATGCACGTCTTCGCAAATTCGAAAGCCGAGATCTATATTTTGGAGCTGTTAGGAAACCACCATAGTAAATTTCTACGTTATTTGGGTAGACGCAAGACCGTCCGGGCGTATGTAGCGTGCGTTGATCTGAAATTTCCTATACTCCTATTAGCTAGTTCGAAAGCCAAGACGGAGGGTTCAGAGCGCTCTCGAAATCCACCGTGGAAACTTTCTACAGTGCGTGGGAAATCGACCAATAGTTTTGCCCTTCGAAACGCGCGTTTCAGCGACCGAACTCCAAAAACACCACATCGATTCGAATTCATTCTCGGGCCTTATACACACCACCCACCACACCCACACACCCACACGCACGTGGGGGGAGTCGATCGTTTTTCAAGTTGGGCCGGTCGCGATCCGGGACCTTCTGACCGTTCGAAACGCGCGTCGATCGGGAAATCCCTGCAATCGTCTCCAACAGTTCGAAAGCCGAGATCGATGGTTCGGAGCACCCCGGAAGCCACCATAGTAACTTTCTCTCGGGATTGTGCAGCCGCCCAACCGTCGGTTACCCTCCGAAATGCGGGTTTTTTGTGAAATTCCTATACTCGCAACCGCCAGTTCGGAAGCCGAGATCGAGGGCTCGGAGCTACCCGGAACCTAGCATAGTAACTTTATACCGAGATTGGGCGGCCGATCGTTTTTTCCGTTGGCCCGGTCATGATACGGGACCATCGGGCCACCAAAACGCGCGTTGATCGGGAAATTCCCAGACTCGGCTTCGCAAATTCGAAAGCCGAGATCTATGTTTCGGAGCTGTTAGGAAACCACCATAGTAAATTTCTACGTTATTTGGGTAGACGCAAGTCCGTCCGGGCGTACGTAGCTTGCGTTGATCTGAAATTTCCTATACTCCTATTAGCTAGTTCGAAAGCCAAGACGGAGGGTTCAGAGCGCTCTAGAAATCCACCGCGGAAACTTTCTACAGTGCGTGGGAAATTGCCCAATAGTTTTGCCCTTCGAAATGCGCGTTTCAGCGACCGAACTCCAAAAACACCACATCGATTCGAATTCATTCTTGGGCCTTATACACACCACCCACCACACCCACACACCCACACGCACGTGGGGGGAGTTGATCATTTTTCCAGTTGGGCCGGTCGCGATCCGGGACCTTGTGACCGTTCGAAACGCGCGTCGATCGGGAAATCCCTGCAATCGTCTCCAACAGTTCGAAAGCCGAGATCGAGGGTTCGGAGCACCCCGGAAGCCACCATAGTAACTTTCTCTCGGGATTGGGCAGCCGCCCAACAGTCGGTTACCCTCAGAAACGCGGGTTTTTTGTGAAATTCCTATACTCGCAACCGCCAGTTCGGAAGCCCAGATCGAGCGCTCGGAGCTACCCGGAACCCAGCATAGTAACTTTATACCGAGATTGGGCGGCCGATCGTTATTTCCGTTGGCCCGGTCGTGATACGGGACCGTCGGGCCACCAAAACGCGCGTTGATCGTGAAATTCCCATGTTCGGCTTCGCAAATTCGAAAGCCGAGATCTATGTTTCGGAGCTGTTAGGAAACCACCATAGCAAATTTCTACGTTATTAGGGTAGACGCAAGACCGTCCGGGCGTACGTAGCGTGCGTTAATCTTAAATTTCCTATACTCGTATTAGCTAGTTCGAAAGGCAAGACGGAGGGTTCAGAGCGATCTCGAAATCCACCGCGGAAACTTTCTACAGTGCATGGGAAACCGCCCAATAGTTTTGCCCTTCGAAACGCGCGTTTCAGCTACCGAACTCCAAAAACACCACATCGATTCGAATTCATTCTCGGGCCTTATACACACCACCCACCACACCGACACACCCACCGGCACGTGGGGGGAGTCGATCGTTTTTCCAGTTGGGCCGGTCGCGATCTGGGACCTTCTGACCGTCCGAAAAGCGCATCGATCGGGAAATCCCTACAATCGTCTCCAACAGTTCGAAAGCCGAGATCGAGGGTTCGGAGCACCCCGGAAGCCACCATAGTAACTTTCTCTCGAGATTGGGCAGCCGCCCAACCATCGGTTACCCTCAGAAACGCGGGTTTTTTGTGAAATTCCTATACTCGCATCCGCTAGTTCGGAAGCCGAGATCGAGGGCTCGGAGCTCCCCGGAACCCAGCATAGTAACTTTATACCGAGATTGGGCGGCCGATCGTTTTTTCCGTTGGCCCGGTCGTGATACGGGACAGTCGGGCCACCAAAACGCGCGTTGATCGTGAAATTCCCATGCTCGTCTTCGCAAATTCGAAAGCCGAGATCTATATTTCGGAGCTGTTAGGAAACCACCATAGTAAATTTCTACGTTATTTGGGTAGACGCAAGACCGTCCGGGCGTATTTAGCGTGCGTTGATCTGAAATTTCCTATACTCCTATTAGCTAGTTCGAAAGCCAAGACGGAGGGTTCAGAGTGCTCTAGAAATCCACCGCGGAAACTTTCTACAGTGCATGGGAAATTGCCCAATAGTTTTGCCCTTCGAAATGCGCGTTTCAGCGACCGAACTCCAAAAACACCACATCGATTCGAATTCATTCTTGGGCCTTATACACACCACCCACCACACCCACACACCCACACGCACGTGGGGGGAGTTGATCATTTTTCCAGTTGGGCCGGTAGCGATCCGGGACCTTGTGACCGTTCGAAACGCGCGTCGATCGGGAAATCCCTGCAATCGTCTCCAACAGTTCGAAAGCCGAGATCGAGGGTTCGGAGCACCCCGGAAGCCACCATAGTAACTTTCTCTCGGGATTGGGCAGCCGCCCAACCGTCGGTTACCCTCAGAAACGCGGGTTTTTTGTGAAATTCCTATACTCGCAACCGCCCGTTCGGAAGCCCAGATCGAGCGCTCGGAGCTACCCGGAACCCAGCATAGTAACTTTATACCGAGATTGGGCGGCCGATCGTTATTTCCGTTGGCCCGGTCGTGATACGGGACCGTCGGGCCACCAAAACGCGCGTTGATCGTGAAATTCCCATGTTCGGCTTCGCAAATTCGAAAGCCGAGATCTATGTTTCGGAGCTGTTAGGAAACCACCATAGCAAATTTCTACGTTATTAGGGTAGACGCAAGACCATCCGGGCGTACGTAGCATGCGTTTATATGAAATTTCCTATACTCGTATTAGCTAGTTCAAAAGCCAAGACGGATGGTTCAGAGCGCTCTCGAAATCCACCATGGAAACTTTCTACAGTGCGTGGGAAATCGCCCAATAGTTTTGCCCTTCGAAACGCGAGTTTCAGCGACCGAACTCCAAAAACACCACATCGATTCGAATTCATTCTCGGGCCTTATACACACCACCCACCACACCCACACACCCACCCCCACGTGGGTGGAGTCGATCATTTTTCCAGTTGGGCCGGTCGCGATCCGGGACCTTCTGACCGTTCGAAACGCTCGTCGTTCGGGAAATCCCTGCAATCGTCTCCAACAGTTCGAAAGCCGAGATCGAGGGTTCGGAGCACCCCGGAAGCCACCATAGTAACTTTCTCTCGAGATTGGGCAGCCGCCCAACCGTCGGTTACCCTCAGAAACGCGGGTTTTTTGTGAAATTCCTATACTTGCAACCGCTAGTTCGGAAGCCGAGATCGAGGGCTCGGAGCTCCCCGGAACCCAACATAGTACTTTTATACCGAGATTGGGTGGCCGATCGTTATTTCCGTTGGCCCGGTCGTGATACGGGATTGTCGGGCCACCAAAACGGGCGTGATCGTGAAATTCCCATGCTCGGCTTCGCAAATTCGAAAGCCGAGATCTATGTTTCGGAGCTGTTAGGAAACCACCATAGTAAATTTCTACGTTATTTGGGTAGACGCAAGACCGTCCGGGCGTATGTAGCGTGCGTTGATCTTAAATTTCCTATACTCGTATTTGCTAGTTCGAAAGCCAAGACGGAGGGTTTGGAGCGCTCTCGAAATCCACCGCGGAAACTTTCTACAGTGCGTGGGAAATCGCCCAATAGTTTTGCCCTTCGAAACGCGCGTTTCAGTGTCCGAAATCCAAAAACACCACATCGATTCGAATTCATTCTCGGGCCTTATACACACCACCCACCACACCCACACACCCACCCGCACGTGGGGGGAGTCGATCGTTTTTCCAGTTGGGCCGGTCGCGATCCGGGACCTTCTGACCGTTCGAAACCCGCGTCGATCGGGAAATCCCTGCAATCGTCTCCAACGGTTCGAAAGCCGAGATCGAGGGTTCGGAGCACCCTGGAAGCCACCATAGTAACTTTCTCTCGGGATTGGGCAGCCGCCCAACCGTCGGTTACCCTCCAAAACACGGGTTTTTTGTGAAATTTCTATACTCGCAACCGCCAGTTCGGAAACCGAGATCGGGGGCTCGGAGCTACCCGGAACCCAGCATAGTAACTTTATACTGAGATTGGGCGGCCGATCGTTATTTTCATTGGCCCGGTCGTGATACGGGACCGTCGAGCCACCAAAACGCGCGTTGATCGTGAAATTCCCATGCTCGGCTTCGCAAATTCATAAGCCGAGATCTATGTTTCGGAGCTGTTAGGAAACCACCATAGTAAATTTCTACGTTATTTGGGTAGACGCAAGTCCGTCCGGGTGTACGTAGCTTGCGTTGATCTTAAATTTCCGATACTCGTATTAGCTAGTTCAAAAGCCAAGACGGAGGGTTCAGAGCGCTCTTTCGCATGGGAAATCGCCCAATAGTTCTGCCCTTCGAAACGCGCGTTTCAGCGACCGAACTCCAAAAACACCACGTCGATTCGAATTCATTCTTGGGCCTTATACACACCACCCACCACCCCCACACACCCATTCTCACGTGAGGGGAGTCGATCGTTTTTCCAGTTGGGTCAGTCGCGATCCGGGACCTTCTGATCGTCTGAAACGCGCGTCGATCTGGAAATTCCTGCAATCGTCTCCAACAGTTCGAAAGCCGAGATCGAGGGTTCGGAGCACCCCGGAAGCCATCAGAATAACTTTCTCTCGAGATTGGGCAGCCGCCCAACCGTCGGTTACCCTCAGAAACGCGGTTTTTTTTTGAAATTCCAATAATCGCAACCGATAGTTCGGAAGCCGAGATCGAGGGCTCGAAGCTCCCCGGAACCCAACATAGTAACTTTATACCGAGATTGGGTGGCCGATCGGTATTTCCGTTGGCCCGGTCGTGATACGGGACCGTCGGGCCACCAAAACGCGCGTTGATCGTGAAATTCCCATGCTCGGCTTCGCAAATTCGAAAGCCGAGATCTATGTTTCGGAGCTGTTAGGAAACCACCATAGTAAATTTCTACGTTATTTGGGTAGACGCAAGACCGTCCGGGCGTACGTAGCGTGCGTTGATCTTAAATTTCTAATACTCTTATTATCTAGTTCGAAAGCCAATACGGAGGGTTCAGAGCTCTCTCGAAATCCACCGCGGAAACTTTCTACAGTTCATGGGAAATTGCCCAATATTTCTGCCCTTCGAAACGCGTGTTTCAGCGACCGAACAACAGAAACACCACATCGATTCGAATTCATTCTCGGGCCTTATACACACCACCCACCACACCCACACACCCACCCCCACGTGGGGGGAGTCAATCGTTTTTCCAGTTGGGTCGGTCGCGATCCGGGACCTTCTAACAGTCCGAAAAGCGCGTCGATCGGGAAATCCCTACAATCGTCTCCAACAGTTCGAAAGCCGAGATCGAGGGTTCGGAGCACCCCGGAAGCCACCATAGTAACTTTCTCTCGGGATTGGGCAGCCGCCCAACCGTCGGTTACCCTCAGAAACGCGGGTTTTTTGTGAAATTCCTATACTTGCAACCGCTAGTTCGGAAGCCGAGATCGAGGGCTCGGAGCTCCCCGGAACCCAGCATAGTACTTTTATACCGAGATTGGGCGGCCGATCGTTATTTCCGTTGGCCCGGTCGTGATACGGGACCGTCGGGCCACCAAAACGGGCGTGATCGTGAAATTCCCATGCTCGGCTTCGCAAATTCGAAAGCCGAGATCTATGTTTCGGAGCTGTTAAGAAACCACCATAGTAAATTTCTACGTTATTTGGGTAGACGCAAGACCGTCCGGGCGTATGTAGCGTGCGTTGATCTTAAATTTCCTATACTCGTATTAGCTAGTTCGAAAGCCAAGACGGAGGTTCGGAGCGCTCTCGAAATCCACCGCGGAAACTTTCTACAGTGCGTGGGAAATCGCCCAATAGTTTTGCCCTTCGAAACGCGCGTTTCAGTGTCCGAACTCCAAAAACACCACATCGATTCGAATTCATTCTCGGGCCTTATACACACCACCCACCACACCCACACACCCACCCGCACGTGGGGGGAGTCGATCGTTTTTCCAGTTGGGCCGGTCGCGATCCGGGACCTTCTGACCGTTCGAAACGCGCGTCGATCGGGAAATCCCTGCAATCATCTCCAACAGTTCGAAAGCCGAGATCGAGGGTTCGGAGCACCCCGGAAGCCA
The DNA here is from genome assembly GCA_030737875.1 of Allium sativum. Lineage (NCBI taxonomy): Eukaryota > Viridiplantae > Streptophyta > Magnoliopsida > Asparagales > Amaryllidaceae > Allium > Allium sativum. The sequence goes on along the minus strand of CM060923.1, from coordinate 412,707,180 downwards.
CCATAGTAACTTTCTCTCGGGATTGGGCAGCCGCCCAACCGTCGGTTACCCTCCGAAACGCGGGTTGTTTGTGAAATTCCTATACTCGCAACCGCCAGTTCGGAAGCCGAGATGGAGGGCTCGGAGCTACCCGGAACCCAGCATTGTAACTTTATACCGAGATTGGGCGGCCGATCGTTATTTTCGTTGGCCCGGTCGTGATACGGGACCGTCGGGCCACCAAGACGCGCGTTGATCGTGAAATTCCCATGCTCGGCTTCGCAAATTCGAAAGCCGAGATCTAGTTTCGGAGCTGTTAGGAAACCACCATAGTAAATTTCTACGTTATTTGGGTAGACGCAAGTCCGTCCGAGCGTACGTGGCTTGCGTTGATCTTAAATTTCCTATACTCGTATTAGCTAGTTCAAAAGCCAAGACGGAGGGTTCAGAGCGCTCTTTCGCGTGGGAAATCGACCAATAGTTCTGCCCTTCGAAACGCGCGTTTCAGCGACCGAAGTCCTTAAACACCACGTCGATTCGAATTCATTCTTGGGCCTTATACACACCACCCACCACACCCACACACCCATTCTCACGTGCGGGGAGTCGATCGTTTTTCCAGTTGGGTCAGTTGCGATCCGGGATCTTCTGACCGTCTGAAACGCGCGTCGATCTGGAAATCCCTGCAATCGTCTCCAACAGTTCGAAAGCCGAGATCGAGGGTTCGGAGCACCCCGGAAGCCATCATAATAACTTTCTCTCGAGATTGGGCAGCCAGCCAACCGTCGGTTACCCTCAGAAACGCGGGTTTTTTTTGAAATTCCTATAATCGCAACCGCTAGTTCGGAAGCCGAGATCGAGGGCTCGAAGCTCCCCGGAACCCAGCATAGTAACTTTATACCGAGATTGGGCGGCCGATCGTTATTTCCGTTGGCCCGGTCGTGATATGGGACCGTCGGGCCACCAAAACGCGCGTTGATCGTGAAATTCCCATGCTCGGCTTCGCAAATTAGATAGCCGAGATCTATGTTTTTGAGCTATTAGGAAACCACCAGAGTAAATTTCTACGTTATTTATTTAGACGCAAGACCGTCCGGGCGTACGTAACGTGCGTTGATCTTAAATTTCCTATACTCTTATTAGCTAGTTCGAAAGCCAAGACGGAGGGTTCAGAGCGCTCTTGAAATCCACCGCGGAAACTTTCGACAGTTCATGGGAAATCACCCAATAGTTCTGCCCTTCGAAACGTGCGTTTCAGCGACCGAACTCCAAAAACACCACATCGATTCGAATTCATTCTCGGGCCTTATACACACCACCCACCACACCCACACACCCACACGCACGTGGGGGGAGTCGATCGTTTTTCCATTTGGGTCGGTCGCGATCCGAGATCTTCTGACCATTCGAAACGCGCGTCGATTGGGAAATCCCTGCAATTGTCTCCAACAGTTCGAAAGCCGAGATCGAGGGTTCGGAGCACCCCGGAAGCCACCATAGTAACTTTCTCTTGGGATTGGGCAGCCGCCCAACCGTCGATTACCCTCAGAAACGCGGGTTTTTTGTGAAATTTCTATACTCGCAACCGCCAGTTCAGAAGCCGAGATCGAGGGCTCGGAGCTACCCGGAACCCAACATAGTAACTTTATACCGAGAATGGGCGGCCGGTCGTTATTACCGTTGGCCTGGTCGTGATACGGGACCGTCGGGCCACCAAAACGCGTGTTGATCGTGAAATTCCCATGCTCGGCTTCACAAATTCGAAAGCCGAGATCTATGTTTTGGAGCTGTTAGGAAACCACCATAGTAAATTTCTACATTATTTGGGTAGATGCAAGACCGTCCGGGTGTGTATGTAGCGTGCGTTGATCTTAAATTTCCTATACTCGTATTAGCTAGTTCGAAAGCCAAGACGGAGGGTTCAGAGCACTCTCGAAATCCACCGCGGAAACTTTCTACAGTGCATGGGAAATCGCCCAATAGTTCTGCCCTTCGAAACGCGCGTTTCAGCGACCGAACTCCAAAAACACCACATTGATTCGAATTCATTCTCAGGCCTCATACACACCACCAACCACACCCACACACCCATTCCCACGTGTGGGGAGTCGATCGTTTTTCCAGTTGGGTCAGTCGCGATCCGGGACCTTCTGACCGTCCGAAACGCGCGTCGATCTGGAAATCCCTGCAATCGTCTCCAACAGTTCGAAAGCCGAGATCGAGGGTTCGGAGCACCCCGGAAGCCACCATAGTAACTTTCTCTCGGGATTGGGCAGCCGCCCAACCGCCGGTTACCCTCCGAAACGCGGGTTTTTTGTGAAATTCCTATACTCGCAACCGCTAGTTCGGAAGCCGAGATCGAGGGCTCGGAGCTCCCCGGAACCCAGCATAGTAACTTTATACCGAGATTGGGCGGCCGATCGTTATTTCCGTTGGCCCGGTCGTGATACGGGACCGTCGGGCCACCAAAACGCGCGTTGATCGTGAAATTCCCATGCTCGGCTTCACAAATTCGAAAGACGAGACCTATGTTTCGGAGCTGTTAGGAAACCACCATAGTAAATTTCTACGTTATTTGGGTAGACGCAAGACCGTCCGAGCGTATATAGCGTGTGTTGATCTTAAATTTCATATACTCGTATTAGCTAGTTCGAAAGCCAAGACGGAGGGTTCAGAGCGCTCTCGAAATCCACCGCGGAAACTTTCTACAGTGCGTGGGAAATCTCCCAATAGTTTTGCCCTTCGAAACGCGCGTTTCAGCGACCGAACTCCAAAAACATCACATCGATTCGAATTCATTCTCGGGCCTTATACACACCACCCACCACACCCACACACCCATACGCACATGGGGGGAGTCGATTGTTTTTCCAGTTGGGCCGGTCGCGATCCGGGATCTTCTGACCGTTCGAAACGCGCGTCGATCGGGAAATCCCTGCAATCGTCTCCAACAGTTCGAAAGCCGAGATCGAGGGTTCGGAGCACCCCGGAAGCCACCACAGTAACTTTCTCTCGGGATTGGGCAGCCGCCCAACCGTCGGTTACCCTCAGAAACGCCGGTTTTTTGTGAAATTCCTATACTCGCAACCGCCAGTTCGGAAGCCGAGATCGAGGGCTCGGAGCTACCCGGAACCCAGCATAGTAACTTTATACCGAGATTGGGCGGCTGATCGTTATTTCTGTTGGCCCGGTCGTGATACGGGACCGTTGGGCCACCAAAACGCGCGTTGATCGTGAAATTCCCACACTCGGCTTCACAAATTCGAAAGCCGAGATCTATGTTTCGGAGCTGTTAGGAAACCACCATAGTAAATTTCTACATTATTTGGGTAGACGCAAGACCGTCCGGGCGTACGTAGCGTGCGTTGATCTTAAATTTTCTATACTCGTATTAGCTAGTTCGAAAGCCAAGACGGATGGTTCAGAGCGCTCTCGAAATCCGCCGCGGAAACTTTCGACAGTTCATGGGAAATCGCCCAATAGTTCTGCCCTTCGAAACGCGTGTTTCAGCGACCGAACAACAGAAACACCACATCGATTCGAATTCATTCTCGTGCCTTATACACACTACCCACCACACCCACACACCCACCCCTACGTGGGGGGAGTCAGTCGTTTTTCCAGTTGGGTCGGTCGCGATCCGGGTCCTTCTGACAGTCCGAAACGGGCGTTGATCGAGAAATCCCTGCAATCGTCTCCAACAGTTCGAAAGCCAAGATCGAGGGTTTGGAGCACCCCGGAAGCCACAATAGTAACTTTCTCTCGAGATTGGGCAGCCGCCCAACCGTCGGTTACCCTCAGAAACGCGGGTTTTTTGTGAAATTCCTATACTCGCAACCGCTAGTTCGGAAGCCGAGATCGAGGGCTCGGAGCTCCCCGGAACCCAGCATAGTAACTTTATACCGAGATTGGGCGACCGGTCGTTATTTCCGTTGGCGTGGTCGTGATACGGGACCGTCGGGCCACCAAAACGCGCGTTGATCTGAAATTCCCATGCTCTACTTCACAAAATCGATAGCCGAGATCTATGTTTCGGAGCTGTTAGGAAACCACCATAGTAAATTTCTACATTATTTGGGTAGACGCAAGACCGTCCGGGCGTATGTAGCGTGCGTTGATCTTAAATTTCCTATACCCGTATTAGCTAGTTCGAAAGCCAAGACGGAGGGTTCAGAGCGCTCTCGAAATCCACTGCGGAAACTTTCTACAGTGCGTGGGAAATCGCCCAATAGTTTTGCCCTTCGAAACGCGCGTTTCAGCGACCGAACTCCAAAAACACCACATCGATTCGAATTCATTCTCGGGCCTTATACACACCACCCACCACACCCACACACCCACACGCACGTGGGGGGAGTTGATCGTTTTTCCATTTGGGTCGGTCGCGATCCGGGATCTTCTGACCGTTCGAAACGCGCGTCGATCGGGAAATCCCTGCAATTGTCTCCAACAGTTCGAAAGCCGAGATCGAGGGTTCGGAGCACCCCGGAAGCCACCATAGTAACTTTCTCTTGGGATTGGGCAGCCGCCCAACCATCGGTTACCCTCAGAAACGCGGGTTTTTTGTGAAATTTCTATACTCGCAACCGCCAGTTCGGAAGCCGAGATCGAGGGCTCGGAGCTACCAGGAACCCAACATAGTAACTTTATAGCGAGATTGAGCGGTCGATCGTTATTTCCGTTGGCCCGGTCGTGATACGGGACCGTCTGGCCACCAAACGCGTGTTGATCGTGAAATTCCCATGCTCGGCTTCACAAATTCGAAAGCCGAGATCTATGTTTCGGAGCTGTTAGGAAACCACCATAGTAAATTTCTACATTATTTGGGTAGATGCAAGACCGTCCGGGCGTATGTAGCGTGCGTTGATCTTAAATTTCCTATACTCGTATTAGCTAGTTCGAAAGCCAAGACGGAGGGTTCAGAGCGCTCTCGAAATCCACCGCGGAAACTTTCTACAGTGCGTGGGAAATCGCCCAATAGTTCTGCCCTTCGAAACGCGCGTTTCAGCGACCGAACTCCAAAAACACCACATCGATTCGAAATCATTCTTGGGCCTCATTCACACCACCCACCACACCCACACACCCATTCCCACGTGGGGGGAGTCGATCGTTTTTCCAGTTGGGTCAGTCGCGATCCGGGACCTTCTGACCGTCCGAAACGCGCGTCGATCTGGAAATCCCTGCAATCGTCTCCAACAGTTCGAAAGCCGAGATCGAAGGTTCGGAGCACCCCGGAAGCCACCATAGTAACTTTCTCTCGGGATTGGGCAGCCGCCCAACCGTCGGTTACCCTCCAAAACGCTGGTTTTTTGTGAAATTCCTATACTCGCAACCGCTAGTTCGGAAGCCGAGATCGAGGGCTCGGAGCTCCCCGGAACCCAGCATAGTAACTTTATACCGAGATTGGGCGGCCGATCGTTATTTCCGTTGGCCCGGTCGTGATACAGGTCCGTCGGGCCACTAAAACACGCGTTGATCGTGAAATTCCCATGCTCGGTGTTAGACCAAAAAATGGTCCTAACACCCAAATCGTCGTATTTTGAGCATAGGATATGAAGAAATAGCTGGAAAATAGAGAAAAAAGCAAGACAACGAGATTTTTATAGTGGTTCGGCGTTAACGAGCCTACGTCCACTTCATATTTTCTCATTTCACTCATAGATTACAATTACAATGAATATTGTCTTTCGATCACTTGAGTTCAATGAATAATTCTCTCTGAATCCATTGAATTTATTGAGGAAGATAGTGGTTATTCATGGAGAAGTGTTGGCCATGGCAGCCATGGATGAGGAGATGCCAAAAGTCCCCTGAAAATGCCCTTTGAAGGTGTATTTATAGCTGTAGGAAAGCTCCTGGGAGGACTGGGTCGTGGTAGGACACGTGGCAGGCGATCCATGAAAGTAGGAGCATGAATAGCCTTAAGAATAGGTCAAAACAGTGCGCTTATCTGCAGGTTCGGTGGTCGGATCGCGGTAATGGGATTGGATCGTGGTCACGGTACGCACCACGAACGGGTCGTGGTCGGAGGGAGCGAGCAGGGTGATGACGGGTCGGATCGTGACGCGTGAGGGGCGATCCGAGGGGGGCGATCCGATCGAGGGCGAGCCGATGGGAGCGATCCGATGCGATGGCCTGAGTCTTCGATGCTAGATTACACCCATTCACGGAAACAGGCATAACTTTCAAATCGTAAGGCCGATTGAGCCAAACCAAAGCTCAAACTGAAGCTAGTTCAAAGGGCTACGATTATTTGAGGTTAATAGATCCAAATGAGGTCATTTGATAGGGGTTTCGGGCCAGTTTATACTGATGTTGTGATTTTGACCAAACTGCCTTGTGTCTTCTGACGATGTTTCCAATGCCAGAGAGCGATGTTATCCAGAGATTCCATATGAGACAGCATTTACCCAGAGGTGTGTCAACATGATCTTTGCTTTGGGTAGCCTGGTCACAAAGCAGGCTAACATTTTGCCCCCCAAAGTACATCTTATCGAAGATAAGATGTGCTTTGAATATGTTGAGCTAAATCTTTCTGGAATATCATTTGTCCTTGAGAAGGCTTTATTCAATTGTTGCATTGCTTCCATTGGAGCTAATCAGGCTAAGTTCTATGAGAGGAGTGTTCGAGACGATCAAGAAATTGTTTAAACCTTGCCAAATCAAAAGATCTAATTCATCCATCAGAAGTCATGCTAAATTGTCGGCTCCCGAGCGTGATCCTACACGCATAGATCGTCGCCAAACAACATTATCATTCTATGCAAGCCAAGCGCGTGGTAGGGCTGGACTTTCTTTTTCATATGAGCCAATGTATGAAGTAGCCAACCAAATCATGGGGCAATGTAAGAATCCTTGGGCTCTGAGCTAACAACTGGACTATTGAGATCAAGCACATCAGAATCAACGTAGAAGTTTATCATTTGTACTCAAGATCGGACTAGCCTGATATCTTGATATTGATTCAGGATCTTAAAATCGCATTGAATCGTAATAATAAGGAATTCAAAAGCCATGATCACTCTGGATCGTAGTCGAGAGAATCCACAATTGTTACGGATCATTTCTTAATCCAATATTCACATATGAAGTAGACAGTAAGGGACGTTATTAAAATTATGTGGACCAGTGCCATAGGATCGTCACCATCGCGAGGCAGTAGATAGGTTTGTCACACCTTCCATTTTGTTTAGTTTGAGTCTTTAAGTTCACATTCGATCCACAAGCTAGCTCGCTTGGTTGGCAAAGATGAGTAAGATTGTACTTCGGAGGCATGACATACATGTTTTGAATCCCATTTCATGCCAGGATTGTCTTCAAAGTTAGTCTATGAACCGACACTTGTGCTCTCAGTGCCATCGGAGGACAAGCGAGGTCAGTACTTATGCCCCCAGTATCGATGGGGGTTGAGTTGAGTCAATAAGGCATTTAATCTTGAAGATTTTATACTTCCTGTCATTGCATCTAGTAAGAGTTGCAAGTTCAGCAATCTTAGTCGACCCAGATCATTCTGTGCTGTTTCTTAATTTAGCAAAAATCGGAATTGTATATGCGAATGGTTGAACCACATTTGCTTTGATATCATCTCTTCTCTTTAGTCAGATAGTGAGGATTGCCTTATCGGGCATCAGCGACTTCGGTTACTCTCATCAGATCGGTTGCGGAGTCATGTAAGGTTGTTGAATGCGAGTGAATAAATGTCGTTATGAAGTTAGTTGGGCCCCACCGTTTATGCTTTAGCCTAGTCCGAAATGGTTATCACAGTCTTATTGAGTCTCTTTCTCATGCTCGGTTCAATTGTTCTTGACAAATAAGATCATGGGCTCAATAAGTGGTATAGATTCACCTTGGAATTGCACATTCTTATCATTGTTTTTCAGGGCTTTTCCTTTGTCCTTATCGGTTTGGGAGTCGGATGATGCTCCATCCTTTATCATAAAAGCATTGAGATTTTCTATCTCGACATTAACACCTTCTTATCATAGAAGTATGTCCACCTCAGGGTTGAATTCACCAAAGCTTCTAAACAACTCTCGTTAGAGAGAAAATTTAAAGTCCGGGGGAATAACAGGGGATCCTGACGTCCCACGTGTGAGGGTTGTAATTGTTGTTATCCATATCATCTCGAGAAGTGCCGCCTCTCGAGAGGCGCCGAATCAGACTAGCGAGAAGGTTGCCATCAAAGAATTGATGCACATTATCAAGATCCTGGCTGGTGCCCCCAGTTTTGAATCTGAAATTACAAGGGGGCCTTTTAGGATCACAACACAAGTTAAACACAGGCACTTAAGTTATGCCGTTTGTAAATATTTTCAATAGCCATGGCCCTAGTTATAGGGTAAGTGTGAAAGACATGCGGTCGGATCACTTCCCTTTCGAATTCAGACATGTATACATGAGAAGAGGAAGTCTCTTTCAGAATTCAAGCGATCATACTATCCAAGCATGGAGTAGGACGTGTTTGGGACGGTACAAGAAGCTAAGGCAGGGTAGACATCAAAAAAATCTCAGGGCCTCGCCAGGTCCTTCTTGTTGCGAGTATGAAGTTGTATAACATGTCGCTGAACAATTCACTATCCAGGCTTCTTTTTCTGTCGTCGCTGTGAGTCGCACAGGCAGCTTAGAATTATACGCCTACGTCATCCTTCTGGACGCGGCCCTTTAGTTATTCCCTACAGGTCTGCTGTTGTTGTACGAGTTCGGATCTCGCATTTTGTCCAGCTTTGTTTTATGAGCCTGTACTTAGTGAATGAAATTCCATTTCATTTTGTACTTCTGTGTTCGTGTGCTGCCCCCCATTCCCGGAAACGAGTGGTTCGAGCTCCATTTTCATTCTTGGTCCCAGTCGTGTGACGGGATAGGATCCCTTGAGTGGCATAAGTCGTCATGCATTTATACTCTCCTGATCCTTCAGCGGAGCAGAAATTATGGGGGGTGCTGAGTCTCCAACGTTTTTCTCAGCGCTTAATCATAGACGCTTTTATACTCTCCTGGCGGTCGCCAAGGTTAGAGTTCGAACTCAGTTGTTTTGTCGCTCCCCGATCCTTCAGCGGGGTAAGAGTTCTTTCTCAGCGCTCAATCCGAGACGCTTTTATACTCTCCTGGCGTTCGCCAAGGTTAGAGTTCAAGCTCAGCTATTCAGTCGCTCCCCGATCCTTCAGCGGGGTGAGAGTCCTTTCGCATTATCTTGTACCTGCGAGCATTCCATAATTAGTTATGCATTTAGACATTTGAAACACAAATAAGCAAACAAGTCATGAAACATTATAAGTTATCAGTGCAACTTATAAGTGAAAGTGCAGTAAAGTAGCTAGTATGTATAGGCATGCCCCCAATCAATCATTAACTTAGTGCCTGGCCAGGTCTTGTTGAGGATTGATTAGGACCATAACTGTGTTGCCCCCATGTCGGGACATGGAGGATTTGGGGTCAGCTTCCATCCTGCCCCCTGATCATTTAATGGGGGAGGAATTTTCCCGTGGCGCTAAGTCTCTAGCGCTTTTATACTCTCCCGATCCTTCAGCGGGTTAGAGTTGCTGGGGCACTGAATCTCTAGCACTTTTATACTCTCCCGATCCTTCAGCGGGTTAGAGTTCGAGCTCGGTTCATGATCTGCTCAACGATCCTTTAGCGGAGCAGAAGTTCTCAGCGCTAAATCATAGACGCTTTTATACTCTCTCTCGACTCTGGAGAGTTAGAGTTGGGACTCAGCTGTTCCATCGCTCCCCGATCCTTCAGCGGGGTAAGAGTCCTTTCTCAGCGCCAAATCATGGACGCTTTTATACTCTCTCTCGACTCTGGAGAGTTAGAGTTGGGACTCAGCTGTTCCATTGCTCCCCGATCCTTTAGCGGGGTAAGAGTCCTTTCTCAGCGCCAAATCATGGACGCTTTTATATTCTCCTGGAGGTCGCCAAGGTTAGACTTTTGCTCAGGCAGCTCCGATCATGGTACACCGCCATGCCTTGTGGACGTCATCTTTGCGTCCTTTATACTTTCTCTCAGCTCTGGAGAGTTAGAGTCATGGATCAAGCGGTCTGCAATCATGCACGCTCATCAAACTCGTCCTAGGTTTACATTTTAATCCAAGCTCCGAGGGTTAAAACCAGTCGGACAAGCAGTTGGAGCATTTGCCAAGGCTTTGAGTTCCTCCGAACAGTCTACGGGAGGAATGGTTGGCACCAGACTTCGGGTACCTGCATTATTCATACCGCACGAATTAGTCACGTCAGTAACTCGGAAAGCATGTGAAAGCAAATTTTATGATTGAAAAGTAAGCAAATTAAGAGGTAGTGTTGCCTCCTTTATTTGAATTCATGTAATTTGGTGGCGTCGAGCATAGGATCGAGCCATGTAGGCGGTCACACCGCGTCCATCTGGAATCAGACTATGACTTTGTAACTCAATGATTTATGTTCAATTGTCTTGTGGTCTGCCACGTGTGAGCCAAGGATTGGATGGTCATCCCGGATCCACCTTGAGCTATACAGCATTCTTTAGACGAAGAGCGTGGCTTTGTAAACGAGCAGTTCAGTCGAGCTCGTTATAGTATTGCTCTATTGCTCTATATGCGGGTGTTACAAGTTTGATCGGTAGCAAATCCTGGATACCTACACCATCCACATATTAATTCATCTGAGTTAATTACATCAATAACTCATAAATCATGCAAATATATGAGTCATGGTTATAGAATAATCCTGTTAAAGGAATGAGTATCATTCTGAGTGAAAAATGGCGTTGCATATTCATTGCAGGTCCATTTTGCTTCGCCCTATCTCTGTCAATAAAGGGCTTGATCGGGGTCTTGACATGGCAAAGGCGTCTAGGTAGGTACTATAAGCGAGTGATGAGGTCGCATCTCCTTCAAATCGCCTTTTTGCCCCCGTGCTGAGGGTAAGGATAGAGTGTCAGGAAGTCATGACTGGATTGCTAATGGTAGCACATCTTTGCATTGGTGTTAGGTTGTAAATTAGCATGTGAACAATGGATTCATGCTTATAGAAATTTTTGCACTTTCCATGCTAGGAAATAGGATATTACTGCTGGTGGGATAATCATATCACATAAATTTGCTGATATACCCTCGATCCCATATCGGGGACAAGGGTTGGTGCGCCGACAATCAACCAGCATTCATGCGTAAGCATTCTAGATCTTCGACTCGCTAACTTTCAGGCAAGACTAAGTCAATTGGCCAGGCAAATTCTTGATGTATCAGCTCCGAATTAGATGATGTAGTCTCGAGCAATTTATGCTCAAATCTGTAGTTGCCCCCAGCCTTAGGGGAGTGAGTCACTTGGCAGATAATCGATGAAAAGAGTGGAAGTATGAGTCTTCACTTTCTAACTTCAGAACGCCGTTGGCCAGAAGTTTCATTCATGTACATCTCCCATCTAATGGGTGGCTGACTGGTGATTTGGTCGAATCATTTAGGGCGGTGAATTTGGCAATTGCATTCGTTGGTGTTTGTTTTGGGACAACCTTCCAGGAGAAATAAGCAATGTCGAATTGCATGTCATACCTCGAGGCATAAAGAAAGATTGCACGCCTTTCATTTCACCTTGTTAGATGCATTTTGTGCTGTAGGAAGTTTATCATGGAGTTAACCATGACTCTCTTCCGGGTTTGGTCTCCAATGTTGGATCAACTTCCATTTTATCAATTGTTGTATTTCATAGTGTCTTGATGGGGATCATCTCTATCTTTTCTGGATTATCGGAACTTTCTTATTCGACCAGATGATTCGACTTTAGATCTTCTGTGTATGAAATATGAGGTATGTTGTAACGTTCCAATCCGTCCAATAACTCTTCTGCCCATTCTAGGTAAGCTGCGAGTTGTGGTTTCTCCGACTGGAATTCCTTTCGAGTCGTCCTTTGGGGGTTATCTGCAAAACTTCGGCGTTGGATTGCCGATCATTTCTTGCACCGTCTGTATACAACTTCCAGGTGCTTGATTTCATCTTTCATTTCGAATGGCAACTCCATATAAAATCCCGTGATAGTGAACTTACTGGATACATCTTATTTGCTTGTCAGGAGCACACTTCAGGTTTATACTCAAGAAATGACTCATAATTTGGGATAAAATCCCGCAAATATTAACATTGGTCCAAACGAAAACATCCATGCTCGCCTACAGAAAGCATATAAGTTCTCTCGTTCGGAAGAGGTCTAAAGGAGATCCGATGTGAGGATCTTAGTCAGGTCGGCGTCACCAGTCGGAACACGTGAAGTTGCGTTATTAGATGTCACCCTTCTTCATCCCGAATCACCATCCTCTCTGGAATCTATGTCTTCGGGCAGGTCGTTTGGCAATTCCTTTTGCGATGCTCCCATCACTCGCAATATTGACACCTCCTTCACACTCCATTTCATCTGGAGGGGAAGCGTCTTTGGGTTTCACACAATCTCTGTTGCGTAGCATATTCCATCCTTCCTAATCAGTCGGCTTCTCCAATAACTTGGTCACCATAGACCAGTCTCACTCCGTCTTTGGTAGGGATATTTAACGGTTAACACCCATATGCTATGTAAGCTCTGAATTCCGCTAGACCTGGTTGGTTGAGAGCACGATCAGATAAGCTTGAATGCAATAGCATGGCTTGCAAGGCTTCAAGTAAGGTTCGTATATCCTATCACAACTGTTGTATGAAGTGGAAAGCTAATGGTTGATTCATATTTGCGTTGATCTCAAGTTCTTGTTTCTTGACCAATGTCATAAGGTTGCTGGTGAGCAGTCAAGTTGTTATCATCCCAGCAATGATCCATATATCCAATCACGGCCTGCGGAGGTTCAATTGGTTCCTAACTCTGGGGACCAAAGTACATCGATCTAACCCTTGGACACGTAGAAATCAATCTATCTCGATGCGGTTGACGGCAAATAGGTGAACCGTAGGACATACGTTTTTCACCATGCCATTCAAGCGAAGGGTAATTTTGTAGTGCTAGGGTCCTTACTTGCCGTCGGGTATCCCATTATCGAGAATCATGGTCATTGGGATCTTTTGAGTCATCTCCTCAGAATAGTATCCGGATTGCTCTATGTCAATGTCATCTGGGATTTCGCCTGCAGGACAGGTTTAAGTCACGTAAGCTAGGTGATCACTATTCGCTCAGGAGCATCATCAGTTGCATTTGGGAAATATGCACACCATTGGAGCTCTGGAAGAGGAGGCTGTTATGAGACCATCATTATTTTGTATACTGCCATAGCCAGCGTGTCGAATCTTTTCAACAACTTCTCACATTCAATAACATCGGTAGATAGAGGTCATGGCTTCTGGAAAGAATCCTCAGAATACCTACCGAATCTTGGTCGATAAGCATTTGTGATAATTGTGGGTCAGAATGTACTCCGAGCCGAAGGCGAGCCGTGCTCCGAGCCGAAGGCGAGGCCGTCAGCGGGTCCGGGCGCAGCGCCGGCGGGGGTCCGGGGCCCCGCAGTCCCGGCGGCGATCGACCTAACCGGCTAGGTCGAAAATGTGGGCACCGCAGGATTTTTTCGATTTTGGAAGATAGAGCCTTTTCTGAAATGATCTGAAAATTACATTTTTTCCAAAAAATGTCACTTTTTTGGGTCGGATCGCGACCCTTGTTCGTCACCACTTTTCTGGGTCGCGGTTCGCTACTGTCGTCTGGTTCGTGGCTCGGATCGTCAATTAATCAACGTCTTCGGATTGGATCGCGGATCCTACACCAGGTCGGGTCGTGAAGGTCACTCTGGGCCCGGGTCGTGGAGGTCGTTCCGCGAACTACGAATCGGATCGTGATGGCTCTTTGGGCTCCGTTCGTGGAGGTCGTTCCGCGAACCGCGAATCGGGTCGTGATGGCTCTTTGGGCTCCGTTCGTGGAGGTCGTTCCGCGAACCGCGAATCGGATCGTGATGGCTCCTGCGCTCCGCGAACCGCGAACCGAGAACTGGCCACCTGCTCTAACCTGCTCCTGTGCATTTTCTTTATAATCCTCATTCGTTTCTCAGTGAAAGCACCAAAATGTTAGACCAAAAAATGGTCCTAACACCCAAATCGTCGTATTTTGAGCATAGGATATGAAGAAATAGCTGGAAAATAGAGAAAAAAGCAAGACAACGAGATTTTTATAGTGGTTCGGCGTTAACGAGCCTACGTCCACTTCATATTTTCTCATTTCACTCATAGATTACAATTACAATGAATATTGTCTTTCGATCACTTGAGTTCAATGAATAATTCTCTCTGAATCCATTGAATTTATTGAGGAAGATAGTGGTTATTCATGGAGAAGTGTTGGCCATGGCAGCCATGGATGAGGAGATGCCAAAAGTCCCCTGAAAATGCCCTCTGAAGGTGTATTTATAGCTGTAGGAAAGCTCCTGGGAGGACTGGGTTGTGGTAGGACACGTGGCAGGCGATCCATGAAAGTAGGTGCATGAATAGCCTTAAGAATAGGTCAAAACAGTGCGCTTATCTGCAGGTTCGGTGGTCGGATCGTGGTAATGGGATTGGATCGTGGTCACGGTACGCACCACGAACGGGTCGTGGTCGGAGGGAGCGAGCAGGGTGATGACGGGTCGGATCGTGACGCGTGAGGGGCGATCCGAGGGGGGCGATCCGATCGAGGGCGAGCCGATGGGAGCGATCCGATGCGATGGCCTGAGTCTTCGATGCTAGATTACACCCATTCACGGAAACGGGCATAACTTTCAAATCGTAAGGCCGATTGAGCCAAACCAAAGCTCAAACTGAAGCTAGTTCAAAGGGCTACGATTATTTGACGTAAATAGATCCAAATGAGGTCATTTGATAGGGGTTTCGGGCCAGTTTATACTGATGTTGTGATTTTGACCAAACTGCCTTGTGTCTTCTGACGATGTTTCCAATGCCAGAGAGCGATGTTATCCAGAGATTCCATATGAGACAGCATTTACCCAGAGGTGTGTCAACATGATCTTTGCTTTGGGTAGCCTGGTCACAAAGCAGGCTAACACTCGGCTTCACAAATTCGAAAGCCGAGATCTATGTTTCGGAGCTGTTAGGAAACCACCATAGTAAATTTCTACATTATTTGGGTAGACGCAAGACCGTCCGGGCGTATGTAGCGTGTGTTGATCTTAAATTTCCTATACTCGTATTAGCTAGTTCGAAAGCCAAGACGGAGGGTTCAGAGCGCTCTCGAAATCCACCGCGGAAACTTTCTACAGTGCGTGGGAAATCGCCCAATTGTTTTGCCCTTCGAAACGCGCGTTTCAGCGACCGAACTCCAAAAACATCACATCGATTCGAATTCATTCTCGGGCCTTATACACACCACCCACCACACCCACACACCCATATGCACATGGGGGGAGTCGATCGTTTTTCCAGTTGGGCCGGTCGCGATCCGGGATCTTCTGACCGTTCGAAACGCGTGTCGATCGGGAAATCCCTGCAATCGTCTCCAACAGTTCGAAAGCCGAGATCGAGGGTTCGGAGCACCCCGGAAGCCACCATAGTAACTTTCTCTTGGGATTGGCCAGCCGCCCAACCGTCGGTTACCCTCAGAAACGCGGGTTTTTTGTGAAATTTCTATACTCGCAACCGCCAGTTCGGAAGCCGAGATCGAGGGCTCGGAGCTACCCGGAACCCAGCATAGTAACTTTATACCGAGATTGGGCGGCTAATCGTTATTTCCGTTGGCCCGGTCGTGATACGGGACCGTCGGGCCACCAAAACGCGCGTTGATCGTGAAATTCCCACACTCGGCTTCACAAATTCGAAAGCCGAGATCTATGTTTCGGAGCTGTTAGGAAACCACCATAGTAAATTTCTACATTATTTGGGTAGACGCAAGACCGTCCGGGCGTACGTAGCGTGTGTTGATCTTTAATTTTCTATACTCGTATTAGCTAGTTCGAAAGCCAAGACGGAGGGTTCAGAGCGCTCTCGAAATCCACCGCAGAAACTTTCGACGGTTCATGGGAAATCGCCCAATAGTTCTGCCCTTCGAAACGCGTGTTTCAGCGACCGAACAACAGAAACACCACATCGATTCGAATTCATTCTCGGGCCTTATACACACTACCGACCACACCCACACACCCACCCCTACGTGGGGGGAGTCAGTCGTTTTTCCAGTTGGGTCGGTCGCGATCCGGGTCCTACTGACAGTCCGAAACGGGCGTCGATCGGGAAATCCTTGCAATCGTCTCCAACAGTTCGAAAGCCGAGATCGAGGGTTCGGAGCACCCCGGAAGCCACAATAGTAACTTTCTCTCGAGATTGGGCAGCCGCCCAACCGTCGGTTACCCTCAGAAACACGGGTTTTTTATGAAATTCCTATACTCGCAACCGCTAGTTCGGAAGCCGAGATCGAGGGCTCGGAGCTCCCCGGAACCCAGCATAGTAACTTTATACCGAGATTGGGCGGCCGATCGTTATTTCCGTTGGCCCAGTCGTGATACGGGACCGTCGGGCCACCAAAACGCGCGTTGATCTGAAATTCCCATGCTCGGCTTCACAAAATCGATAGCCGAGATCTATGTTTCGGAGCTGTTAGGAAACCACCATAGTAAATTTCTACATTATTTGGGTAGACGCAAGACCGTCCGGGCATATGTAGCGTGCGTTGATCTTAAATTTCCTATACTCGTATTAGCTAGTTCGAAAGCCAAGACGGAGGGTTCAGAGCGCTCTCGAAATCCACTGCGGAAACTTTCTACAGTGCGTGGGAAATCGCCCAATAGTTTTGCCCTTCGAAACGCGCGTTTCAGCGACCGAACTCCAAAAACACCACATCGATTCGAATTCATTCTCGGGCCTTATACACACCACCCACCACACCCACACGCACGTGGGGGGAGTCGATCGTTTTTCCATTTGGGTCGGTCGCGATCCGGGATCTTCTGACCGTTCGAAACGCGCGTCGATCAGGAAATCCCTGCAATTGTCTCCAACAGTTCGAAAGCCGAGATCGAGGGTTCGGAGCACCCCGGAAGCCACCATAGTAACTTTCTCTCGGGATTGGGCAGCCGCCCAACCGTCGGTTACCCTCAGAAACGCGGGTTTTTTGTGAAATTTCTATACTCGCAACCGCCAGTTCGGAAGCCGAGATCGAGGGCTCGGAGCTACCAGGAACCCAACATAGTAACTTTATACCGAGATTGGGCGGTCGGTCGTTATTTCCGTTGGCTCGGTCGTGATACGGGACCGTCGGGCCACCAAAACGCGTGTTGATCGTGAAATTCCCATGCTCGGCTTCACAAATTCGAAAGCCGAGATCTATGTTTCGGAGCTGTTAGGAAACCACCATAGTAAATTTCTACATTATTTGGGTAGATGCAAGACCGTCCGGGCGTATGTAGCGTGCGTTGATCTTAAATTTCCTATACTCGTATTAGCTAGTTCGAAAGCAAAGACGGAGGGTTCAGAGCGCTCTCGAAATCCACCGCGGAAACTTTCTACAGTGCGTGGGAAATCGCCCAATAGTTCTGCCCTTCGAAACGCACGTTTCAGCGACCGAACTCCAAAAACACCACATCGATTCGAATTCATTCTCGGGCCTCATACACACCACCCACCACACCCACACACCCATTCCCACGTGGGGGGAGTCGATCGTTTTTCCAGTTGGGTCAGTCGCGATCCGGGACCTTCTTACCATCTGAAACGGGCGTCGATCTGGAAATCCCTGCAATCGTCTCCAACAGTTCGAAAGCCGAGATCGAGGGTTCGGAGCACCCCGGAAGCCACCATAGTAACTTTCTCTCGGGATTGGGCAGGCGCCCAACCGTCGGTTACCCTCCGAAACGCGGGTTTTTTGTGAAATTCCTATACTCGCAACCGCTAGTTCGGAAGCCGAGATCGAGGGCTCGGAGCTCCCCGGAACCCAGCATAGTAACTTTATACCGAGATTGGGCGGCCGATCGTTATTTCCGTTGGCCCGGTTGTGATACGGGACCGTCGGGCCACCAAAACGCGCGTTGATCGTGAAATTCCCATGCTCGGCTTCACAAATTCGAAAGCCGAGATCTATGTTTCGGAGCTGTTAGGAAACCACCATAGTAAATTTCTACATTATTTGGGTAGACGCAAGGCCGTCCGGGCGTATGTAGCGTGTGTTGATCTTAAATTTCCTATACTCGTATTAGCTAGTTCGAAAGCCAAGACGGAGGGTTCAGAGCGCTCTCGAAATCCACCGCGGAAACTTTCTACAGTGCGTGGGAAATCGCCCAATAGTTTTGCCCTTCGAAACGCGCGTTTCAGCGACCGAACTCCAAAAACATCACATCGATTCGAATTCATTCTCGGGCCTTATACACACCACCCACCACACCCACACACCCATACGCACATGGGGGGAGTCGAACGTTTTTCCAGTTGGGCCGGTCGCGATCCTGGATCTTCTGACCGTTCGAAACGCGCGTCGATCGGGAAATCCCTGCAATCGTCTCCAACAGTTCGAAAGCCGAGATCGAGGGTTCGGAGCACCCCGGAAGCCACCATAGTAACTTTCTCTCAGGATTGGGCAGCCGCCCAACCGTCGGTTACCCTCAGAAACGCGGGTTTTTTGTGAAATTCCTATACTCGGAACCGCCTGTTCGGAAGCCGAGATCGAGGGCTCGGAGCTACCCGGAACCCAGCATAATAACTTTATACCGAGATTGGGCGGCTGATCGTTATTTCCGTTGGCCCGGTCGTGATACGGGACCGTCGGGCCACCAAAACGCGCGTTGATCGTGAAATTCCCACACTCGGCTTCACAAATTCGAAAGCCGAGATCTATGTTTCGGAGCTGTTAGGAACCATAGTAAATTTCTACATTATTTGGGTAGACGCAAGACCGTCCGGGCGTACGTAGCGTGCGTTGATCTTAAATTTTCTATACTCGTATTAGCTAGTTCGAAAGCCAAGACGGAGGGTTCAGAGCGCTCTCGAAATCCACCGCGGAAACTTTCTACAGTGCATGGGAAACCGTCCAATAGTTTTGCCCTTCGAAACGCGCGTTTCAGCGACCGAACTCCAAAAACACCACATCGATTCGAATTCATTCTCTGGCCTTATACACACCACCCACCACACCCACACACCCACCCCCACGTGGGGGGAGTCGATCGTTTTTCCAGTTGGGCCGGTCGCGATCCGGGACCTTCTGACCGTTCGAAACGCGCGTCGATCGGGAAATCCCTGCAATCGTCTCCAACAGTTCGAAAGCCGAGATCGAGGGTTCGGAGCACCCCGGAAGCCACCATAGTAACTTTCTCTCGAGATTGGGCAGCCGCCCAACCGTCGGTTACCCTCAGAAACGCGGGTTTTTTGTGAAATTTCTATACTCGCAACCGCCAGTTCGGAAGCCGAGATCGAGGGCTCGGAGCTACCAGGAACCCAACATAGTAACTTTATACCGAGATTGGGCGGTCGGTCGTTATTTCCGTTGGCTCGGTCGTGATACGGGACCGTCGGGCCACCAAAACGCGTGTTGATCGTGAAATTCCCATGCTCGGCTTCACAAATTCGAAAGCCGAGATCTATGTTTCGGAGCTGTTAGGAAACCACCATAGTAAATTTCTACATTATTTGGGTAGATGCAAGACCGTCCGGGCGTATGTAGCGTGCGTTGATCTTAAATTTCCTATACTCGTATTAGCTAGTTCGAAAGCAAAGACGGAGGGTTCAGAGCGCTCTCGAAATCCACCGCGGAAACTTTCTACAGTGCGTGGGAAATCGCCCAATAGTTCTGCCCTTCGAAACGCACGTTTCAGCGACCGAACTCCAAAAACACCACATCGATTCGAATTCATTCTCGGGCCTCATACACACCACCCACCACACCCACACACCCATTCCCACGTGGGGGGAGTCGATCGTTTTTCCAGTTGGGTCAGTCGCGATCCGGGACCTTCTTACCATCTGAAACGGGCGTCGATCTGGAAATCCCTGCAATCGTCTCCAACAGTTCGAAAGCCGAGATCGAGGGTTCGGAGCACCCCGGAAGCCACCATAGTAACTTTCTCTCGGGATTGGGCAGGCGCCCAACCGTCGGTTACCCTCCGAAACGCGGGTTTTTTGTGAAATTCCTATACTCGCAACCGCTAGTTCGGAAGCCGAGATCGAGGGCTCGGAGCTCCCCGGAACCCAGCATAGTAACTTTATACCGAGATTGGGCGGCCGATCGTTATTTCCGTTGGCCCGGTTGTGATACGGGACCGTCGGGCCACCAAAACGCGCGTTGATCGTGAAATTCCCATGCTCGGCTTCACAAATTCGAAAGCCGAGATCTATGTTTCGGAGCTGTTAGGAAACCACCATAGTAAATTTCTACATTATTTGGGTAGACGCAAGACCGTCCGGGCGTATGTAGCGTGTGTTGATCTTAAATTTCCTATACTCGTATTAGCTAGTTCGAAAGCCAAGACGGAGGGTTCAGAGCGCTCTCGAAATCCACCGCGGAAACTTTCTACAGTGCGTGGGAAATCGCCCAATAGTTTTGCCCTTCGAAACGCGCGTTTCAGCGACCGAACTCCAAAAACATCACATCGATTCGAATTCATTCTCGGGCCTTATACACACCACCCACCACACCCACACACCCATACGCACATGGGGGGAGTCGAACGTTTTTCCAGTTGGGCCGGTCGCGATCCTGGATCTTCTGACCGTTCGAAACGCGCGTCGATCGGGAAATCCCTGCAATCGTCTCCAACAGTTCGAAAGCCGAGATCGAGGGTTCGGAGCACCCCGGAAGCCACCATAGTAACTTTCTCTCAGGATTGGGCAGCCGCCCAACCGTCGGTTACCCTCAGAAACGCGGGTTTTTTGTGAAATTCCTATACTCGGAACCGCCTGTTCGGAAGCCGAGATCGAGGGCTCGGAGCTACCCGGAACCCAGCATAATAACTTTATACCGAGATTGGGCGGCTGATCGTTATTTCCGTTGGCCCGGTCGTGATACGGGACCGTCGGGCCACCAAAACGCGCGTTGATCGTGAAATTCCCACACTCGGCTTCACAAATTCGAAAGCCGAGATCTATGTTTCGGAGCTGTTAGGAACCATAGTAAATTTCTACATTATTTGGGTAGACGCAAGACCGTCCGGGCGTACGTAGCGTGCGTTGATCTTAAATTTTCTATACTCGTATTAGCTAGTTCGAAAGCCAAGACGGAGGGTTCAGAGCGCTCTCGAAATCCACCGCGGAAACTTTCTACAGTGCATGGGAAACCGTCCAATAGTTTTGCCCTTCGAAACGCGCGTTTCAGCGACCGAACTCCAAAAACACCACATCGATTCGAATTCATTCTCTGGCCTTATACACACCACCCACCACACCCACACACCCACCCCCACGTGGGGGGAGTCGATCGTTTTTCCAGTTGGGCCGGTCGCGATCCGGGACCTTCTGACCGTTCGAAACGCGCGTCGATCGGGAAATCCCTGCAATCGTCTCCAACAGTTCGAAAGCCGAGATCGAGGGTTCGGAGCACCCCGGAAGCCACCATAGTAACTTTCTCTCGAGATTGGGCAGGCGCCCAACCGTCGGTTACCCTCCGAAACGCGGGTTTTTTGTGAAATTCCTATACTCGCAACCGCTAGTTCGGAAGCCGAGATCGACGGCTCGGAGCTCCCCGGAACCCAGCATAGTAACTTTATACCGAGATTGGGCGGCCGATCGTTATTTCCGTTGGCCCGGTCGTGATACGGGACCGTCGGGCCACCAAAACGCGCGTTGATCGTGAAATTCCCATGCTCGGCTTCACAAATTCGAAAGCCGAGATCTATGTTTCGGAGCTGTTAGGAAACCACCATAGTAAATTTCTACATTATTTGGGTAGACGCAAGACCGTCCGGGCGTACGTAGCGTGTGTTGATCTTTAATTTTCTATACTCGTATTAGCTAGTTCGAAAGCCAAGACGGAGGGTTCAGAGCGCTCTCGAAATCCACCGCGGAAACTTTCTACAGTGCGTGGGAAATCGCCCAATAGTTTTGCCCTTCGAAACGCGCGTTTCAGCGACCGAACTCCAAAAACATCACATCGATTCGAATTCATTCTCGGGCCTTATACACACCACCCACCACACCCACACACCCATACGCACATGGGGGGAGTCGATCGTTTTTCCAGTTGGGCCGGTCGCGATCCGGGATCTTCTGACCGTTCGAAACGCGCGTCGATCGGGAAATCCCTGCAATCGTCTCCAACAGTTCGAAAGCCGAGATCGAGGGTTCGGAGCACCCCGGAAGCCACCATAGTAACTTTCTCTCAGGATTGGGCAGCCGCCCAACCGTCGGTTACCCTCAGAAACGCGGGTTTTTTGTGAAATTCCTATACTCGGAACCGCCTGTTCGGAAGCCGAGATCGAGGGCTCGGAGCTACCCGGAACCCAGCATAGTAACTTTATACCGAGATTGGGCGGCTGATCGTTATTTCCGTTGGCCCGGTCGTGATACGGGACCGTCGGGCCACCAAAACGCGCGTTGATCGTGAAATTCCCACACTCGGCTTCACAAATTCGAAAGCCGAGATCTATGTTTCGGAGCTGTTAGGAAACCACCATAGTAAATTTCTACATTATTTGGGTAGACGCAAGACCGTCTGGGCGTACGTAGCGTGTGTTGATCTTTAATTTTCTATACTCGTATTAGCTAGTTCGAAAGCCAAGACGGAGGGTTCAGAGCGCTCTCGAAATCCACCGCGGAAACTTTCGACAGTTCATGGGAAATCGTCCAATAGTTCTGCCCTTCGAAACGCGTGTTTCAGCGACCGAACAACAGAAACACCACAACGATTCGAATTCATTCTCGGGCCTTATACACACTACCCACCACACCCACACACCCACCCCTACGTGGGGGGAGTCAGTCGTTTTTCCAGTTGGGTCGGTCGCGATCCGGGTCCTTCTGACAGTCCGAAACGGGCGTCGATCGGGAAATCCCTACAATCGTCTCCAACAGTTCGAAAGCCGAGATCGAGGGTTCGGAGCACCCCGGAAGCCACAATAGTAACTTTCTCTCGAGATTGGGCAGCCGCCCAACCGTCGGTTACCCTCAGAAACACGGGTTTTTTATGAAATTCCTATACTCGCAACCGCTAGTTCGGAAGCCGAGATCGAGGGCTCGGAGCTCCCCGGAACCCAGCATAGTAACTTTATACCGAGATTGGGCGGCCGATCGTTATTTCCGTTGGCCCAGTCGTGATACGGGACCGTCGGGCCACCAAAACGCGCGTTGATCTGAAATTCCCATGCTCGGCTTCACAAAATCGATAGCCGAGATCTATGTTTCGGAGCTGTTAGGAAACCACCATAGTAAATTTCTACATTATTTGGGTAGACGCAAGACCGTCCGGGCGTATGTAGCGTGCGTTGATCTTAAATTTCCTATACTCGTATTAGCTAGTTCGAAAGACAAGACGGAGGGTTCAGAGCGCTCTCGAAATCCACTGCGGAAACTTTCTACAGTGCGTGGGAAATCGCCCAATAGTTTTGCCCTTCGAAACGCGCGTTTCAGCGACCGAACTCCAAAAACACCACATCGATTCGAATTCATTCTCGGGCCTTATACACACCACCCACCACACCCACACACCCACACGCACGTGGGGGGAGTCGATCGTTTTTCCATTTGGGTCGGTCGCGATCCGGGATCTTCTGACCGTTCGAAACGCGCGTCGATCAGGAAATCCCTGCAATTGTCTCCAACAGATCGAAAGCCGAGATCGAGGGTTCGGAGCACCCCGGAAGCCACCATAGTAACTTTCTCTCGGGATTGGGCAGCCGCCCAACCGTCGGTTACCCTCAGAAACGCGGGTTTTTTGTGAAATTTCTATACTCGCAACCGCCAGTTCGGAAGCCGAGATCGAGGGCTCGGAGCTACCAGGAACCCAACATAGTAACTTTATACCGAGATTGGGCGGTCGGTCGTTATTTCCGTTGGCCCGGTCGTGATACGGGACCGTCGGGCCACCAAAACGCGTGTTGATCGTGAAATTCCCATGCTCGGCTTCACAAATTCGAAAGCCGAGATCTATGTTTCGGAGCTGTTAGGAAACCACCATAGTAAATTTCTACATTATTTGGGTAAATGCAAGACCGTCCGGGCGTATGTAGCGTGCGTTGATCTTAAATTTCCTATACTCGTATTAGCTAGTTCGAAAGCCAAGACGGAGGGTTCAGAGCGCTCTCGAAATCCACCGCGGAAACTTTCTACAGTGCGTGGGAAATCGCCCAATAGTTCTGCCCTTCGAAACGCACGTTTCAGCGACCGAACTCCAAAAACACCACATCGATTCGAATTCATTCTCGGGCCTCATACACACCACCCACCACACCCACACACCCATTCCCACGTGGGGGGAGTCGATCGTTTTTCCAGTTGGGTCAGTCGCGATCCGGGACCTTCTTACCATCTGAAACGCGCGTCGATCTGGAAATCCCTGCAATCATCTCCAACAGTTCGAAAGTCGAGATCGAGGGTTCGGAGCACCCCGGAAGCCACCATAGTAACTTTCTCTCGGGATTGGGCAGGCGCCCAACCGTCGGTTACCCTCCGAAACGCGGGTTTTTTGTGAAATTCCTATACTCGCAACCGCTAGTTCGGAAGCCGAGATCGAGGGCTCGGAGCTCCCCGGAACCCAGCATAGTAACTTTATACCGAGATTGGGCGGCCGATCGTTATTTCCGTTGGCCCGGTCGTGATACGGGACCGTCGGGCCACCAAAACGCGCGTTGATCGTGAAATTCCCATGCTCGGCTTCACAAATTCGAAAGCCGAGATCTATGTTTCGGAGCTGTTAGGAAACCACCATAGTAAATTTCTACATTATTTGGGTAGACGCAAGACCGTCCGGGCGTATGTAGCGTGTGTTGATCTTAAATTTCCTATACTCGTATTAGCTAGTTCGAAAGCCAAGACGGAGGGTTCAGAGCGCTCTCGAAATCCACCGCGGAAACTTTCTACAGTGCGTGGGAAATCGCCCAATAGTTTTGCCCTTCGAAACGCGCGTTTCAGCGACCGAACTCCAAAAACATCACATCGATTCGAATTCATTCTCGGGCCTTATACACACCACCCACCACACCCACACACCCATACGCACATGGGGGGAGTCGATCGTTTTTCCAGTTGGGCCGGTCGCGATCCGGGATCTTCTGACCGTTCGAAATGCGCGTCGATCGGGAAATCCCTACAATCGTCTCCAACAGTTCGAAAGCCGAGATCGAGGGTTCGGAGCACCCCGGAAGCCACCATAGTAACTTTCTCTCAGGATTGGGCAGCCGCCCAACCGTCGGTTACCCTCAGAAACGCGGGTTTTTTGTGAAATTCCTATACTCGGAACCGCCTGTTCGGAAGCCGAGATCGAGGGCTCGGAGCTACCCGGAACCCAGCATAATAACTTTATACCGAGATTGGGCGGCTGATCGTTATTTCCGTTGGCCCGGTCGTGATACGGGACCGTCGGGCCACCAAAACGCGCGTTGATCGTGAAATTCCCACACTCGGCTTCACAAATTCGAAAGCCGAGATCTATGTTTCGGAGCTGTTAGGAACCATAGTAAATTTCTACATTATTTGGGTAGACGCAAGACAGTCCGGGCGTACGTAGCGTGCGTTGATCTTAAATTTTCTATACTCGTATTAGCTAGTTCGAAAGCCAAGACGGAGGGTTCAGAGCGCTCTCGAAATCCACCGCGGAAACTTTCTACAGTGCATGGGAAACCGTCCAATAGTTTTGCCCTTCGAAACGCGCGTTTCAGCGACCGAACTCCAAAAACACCACATCGATTCGAATTCATTCTCTGGCCTTATACACACCACCCACCACACCCACACACCCACCCCCACGTGGGGGGAGTCGATCGTTTTTCCAGTTGGGCCGGTCGCGATCCGGGACCTTCTGACCGTTCGAAACGCGCGTCGATCTGGAAATCCCTGCAATCGTCTCCAACAGTTCGAAAGCCGAGATCGAGG
Organism: Allium sativum; assembly: GCA_030737875.1. Lineage (NCBI taxonomy): Eukaryota > Viridiplantae > Streptophyta > Magnoliopsida > Asparagales > Amaryllidaceae > Allium > Allium sativum. The sequence continues at coordinate 412,681,274 of CM060923.1, read as the reverse complement.
GTTCGGAGCACCCCGGAAGCCACCATAGTAACTTTCTCTCGAGATTGGGCAGGCGCCCAACCGTCGGTTACCCTCCGAAACGCGGGTTTTTTGTGAAATTCCTATACTCGCAACCGCTAGTTCGGAAGCCGAGATCGAGGGCTCGGAGCTCCCCGGAACCCATCATAGTAACTTTATACCGAGATTGGGCGGCCGATCGTTATTTCCGTTGGCCCGGTCGTGATACGGGACCGTCGGGCCACCAAAACGCGCGTTGATCGTGAAATTCCCATGCTCGGCTTCACAAATTCGAAAGCCGAGATCTATGTTTCGGAGCTGTTAGGAAACCACCATAGTAAATTTCTACATTATTTGGGTAGACGCAAGACCGTCCGGGCGTATGTAGCGTGTGTTGATCTTAAATTTCCTATACTCGTATTAGCTAGTTCGAAAGCCAAGACGGAGGGTTCAGAGCGCTCTCGAAATCCACCACGGAAACTTTTTACAGTGCGTGGGAAATCGCCCAATAGTTTTGCCCTTCGAAACGCGCGTTTCAGCGACCGAACTCCAAAAACATCACATCGATTCGAATTCATTCTCGGGCCTTATACACACCACCCACCACACCCACACACCCATACGCACATGGGGGGAGTCGATCGTTTTTCCAGTTGGGCCGGTCGCGATCCGGGATCTTCTGACCGTTCGAAATGCGCGTCGATCGGGAAATCCCTACAATCGTCTCCAACAGTTCGAAAGCCGAGATCGAGGGTTCGGAGCACCCCGAAAGCCACCATAGTAACTTTCTCTCAGGATTGGGCAGCCGCCCAACCGTCGGTTACCCTCAGAAACGCGGGTTTTTTGTGAAATTCCTATACTCGGAACCGCCTGTTCGGAAGCCGAGATCGAGGGCTCGGAGCTACCCGGAACCCAGCATAATAACTTTATACCGAGATTGGGCGGCTGATCGTTATTTCCGTTGGCCCGGTCGTGATACGGGACCGTCGGGCCACCAAAACGCGCGTTGATCGTGAAATTCCCACACTCGGCTTCACAAATTCGAAAGCCGAGATCTATGTTTCGGAGCTGTTAGGAACCATAGTAAATTTCTACATTATTTGGGTAGACGCAAGACCGTCCGGGCGTACGTAGCGTGCGTTGATCTTAAATTTTCTATACTCGTATTAGCTAGTTCGAAAGCCAAGACGGAGGGTTCAGAGCGCTCTCGAAATCCACCGCGGAAACTTTCTACAGTGCATGGGAAACCGTCCAATAGTTTTGCCCTTCGAAACGCGCGTTTCAGCGACCGAACTCCAAAAACACCACATCGATTCGAATTCATTCTCTGGCCTTATACACACCACCCACCACACCCACACACCCACCCCCACGTGGGGGGAGTCGATCGTTTTTCCAGTTGGGCCGGTCGCGATCCGGGACCTTCTGACCGTTCGAAACGCGCGTCGATCTGGAAATCCCTGCAATCGTCTCCAACAGTTCGAAAGCCGAGATCGAGGGTTCGGAGCACCCCGGAAGCCACCATAGTAACTTTCTCTCGAGATTGGGCAGGCGCCCAACCGTCGGTTACCCTCCGAAACGCGGGTTTTTTGTGAAATTCCTATACTCGCAACCGCTAGTTCGGAAGCCGAGATCGAGGGCTCGGAGCTCCCCGGAACCCATCATAGTAACTTTATACCGAGATTGGGCGGCCGATCGTTATTTCCGTTGGCCCGGTCGTGATACGGGACCGTCGGGCCACCAAAACGCGCGTTGATCGTGAAATTCCCATGCTCGGCTTCACAAATTCGAAAGCCGAGATCTATGTTTCGGAGCTGTTAGGAAACCACCATAGTAAATTTCTACATTATTTGGGTAGACGCAAGACCGTCCGGGCGTATGTAGCGTGTGTTGATCTTAAATTTCCTATACTCGTATTAGCTAGTTCGAAAGCCAAGACGGAGGGTTCAGAGCGCTCTCGAAATCCACCACGGAAACTTTTTACAGTGCGTGGGAAATCGCCCAATAGTTTTGCCCTTCGCAACGCGCGTTTCAGCGACCGAACTCCAAAAACATCACATTGATTCGAATTCATTCTCGGGCCTTATACACACCACCCACCACACCCACACACCCATACGCACATGGGGGGAGTCGATCGTTTTTCCAGTTGGGCCGGTCGCGATCCGGGATCTTCTGACCGTTCGAAACGCGCGTCGATCGGAAAATCCCTGCAATCGTCTCCAACAGTTCGAAAGCCGAGATCGAGGGTTCGGAGCACCCCGGAAGCCACCATAGTAACTTTCTCTCAGGATTGGGCAGCCGCCCAACCGTCGGTTACCCTCAGAAACGCGGGTTTTTTGTGAAATTCCTATACTCGGAACCGCCTGTTCGGAAGCCGAGATCGAGGGCTCGGAGCTACCCGGAACCCAGCATAGTAACTTTATACCGAGATTGGGCGGCTGATCGTTATTTTCGTTGGCCCGGTCGTGATACGGGACCGTCGGGCCACCAAAACGCGCGTTGATCGTGAAATTCCCACACTCGGCTTCACAAATTCGAAAGCCGAGATCTATGTTTCGGAGCTGTTAGGAACCATAGTAAATTTCTACATTATTTGGGTAGACGCAAGACCGTCCGGGCGTACGTAGCGTGCGTTGATCTTAAATTTTCTATACTCGTATTAGCTAGTTCGAAAGCCAAGACGGAGGGTTCAGAGCGCTCTCGAAATCCACCGCGGAAACTTTCTACAGTGCATGGGAAACCGTCCAATAGTTTTGCCCTTCGAAACGCGCGTTTCAGCGACCGAACTCCAAAAACACCACATCGATTCGAATTCATTCTCTGGCCTTATACACACCACCCACCACACCCACACACCCACCCCCACGTGGGGGGAGTCGATCGTTTTTCCAGTTGGGCCGGTCGCGATCCGGGACCTTCTGACCGTTCGAAACGCGCGTCGATCGGGAAATCCCTGCAATCGTCTCCAACAGTTCGAAAGCCGAGATCGAGGGTTCGGAGCACCCCGGAAGCCACCATAGTAACTTTCTCTCGAGATTGGGCAGGCGCCCAACCGTCGGTTACCCTCCGAAACGCGGGTTTTTTGTGAAATTCCTATACTCGCAACCGCTAGTTCGGAAGCCGAGATCGAGGGCTCGGAGCTCCCCGGAACCCAGCATAGTAACTTTATACCGAGATTGGGCGGCCGATCGTTATTTCCGTTGGCCCGGTCGTGATACGGGACCGTCGGGCCACCAAAACGCGCGTTGATCGTGAAATTCCCATGCTCGGCTTCACAAATTCGAAAGCCGAGATCTATGTTTCGGAGCTGTTAGGAAACCACCATAGTAAATTTCTACATTATTTGGGTAGACGCAAGACCGTCCGGGCGTATGTAGCGTGTGTTGATCTTAAATTTCCTATACTCGTATTAGCTAGTTCGAAAGCCAAGATGGAGGGTTCAGAGCGCTCTCGAAATCCACCGCGGAAACTTTCTACAGTGCGTGGGAAATCGCCCAATAGTTTTGCCCTTCGAAACGCGCGTTTCAGCGACCGAACTCCAAAAACATCACATTGATTCGAATTCATTCTCGGGCCTTATACACGCCACCCACCACACCCACACACCCATACGCACATGGGGGGAGTCGATCGTTTTTCCAGTTGGGCCGGTCGCGATCCGGGATCTTCTGACCGTTCGAAACGCGCGTCGATCGGAAAATCCCTGCAATCGTCTCCAACAGTTCGAAAGCCGAGATCGAGGGTTCGGAGCACCCCGAAAGCCACCATAGTAACTTTCACTCAGGATTGGGCAGCCGCCCAACCGTCGGTTACCCTCAGAAACGCGGGTTTTTTGTGAAATTCCTATACTCGGAACCGCCTGTTCGGAAGCCGAGATCGAGGGCTCGGAGCTACCCGGAACCCAGCATAGTAACTTTATACCGAGATTGGGCGGCTGATCGTTATTTCCGTTGGCCCGGTCGTGATACGGGACCGTCGGGCCACCAAAACGCGCGTTGATCGTGAAATTCCCACACTCGGCTTCACAAATTCGAAAGCCGAGATCTATGTTTCGGAGCTGTTAGGAACCATAGTAAATTTCTACATTATTTGGGTAGACGCAAGACCGTCCGGGCGTACGTAGCGTGCGTTGATCTTAAATTTTCTATACTCGTATTAGCTAGTTCGAAAGCCAAGACGGAGGGTTCAGAGCGCTCTCGAAATCCACCGCGGAAACTTTCTACAGTGCATGGGAAACCGTCCAATAGTTTTGCCCTTCGAAACGCGCGTTTCAGTGACCGAACTCCAAAAACACCACATCGATTCGAATTCATTCTCTGGCCTTATACACACCACCCACCACACCCACACACCCACCCCCACGTGGCGGGAGTCGATCGTTTTTCCAGTTGGGCCGGTCGCGATCCGGGACCTTCTGACCGTTCGAAACGCGCATCGATCGGGAAATCCCTGCAATCGTCTCCAACAGTTCGAAAGCCGAGATCGAGGGTTCGGAGCACCCCGGAAGCCACCATAGTAACTTTCTCTCGAGATTGGGCAGCCGCCCAACCGTCGGTTACCCTCAGAAACGCGGTTTTTTTTTGTGAAATTCCTATACTCGCAACCGCTAGTTCGGAAGCCGAGATCGAGGGCTCGGAGCTCCCCGAAACCCAGCATAGTAAATTTATACCGAGATTGGGCGGCCGATCGTTTTTTCCGTTAGCTCGGTCGTGATACGGGACCGTCGGGCCATTAAAACGCGTGTTGATCGTGAAATTCCCATGCTCGGCTTCGCAAATTCGAAAGCCGAGATCTATGTTTCAGAGCTGTTAGGAAACCACCATAGTAAATTTCTACATTATTTGGGTAGACGCAAGACCGTCCGTGCGTATGTAGCGTGCGTTGATCTTAAATTTACTATACTCGTATTAGCTAGTTCGAAAGCCAAGACGGAGGGTTCAGAGCGCTCTCGAAATCCACTGCGGAAACTTTCTACATTGCGTGGGAAATCGCCCAATAGTTTTGCCCTTCGTAACGCACATTTCAGCGACCGAACTCCAAAAACACCACATCGATTCGAATTTATTCCCGGGCCTTATACACACCACCCACCACACCCACACACCCACCCGCACGTGGGGGGAGTCGATCGTTTTTCCAGTTGGGCCGGTCGCGATCCGGGACCTTCTGACCGTTCGAAACACGCGTCGATCGGGAAATCCCTGCAATCGTCTCCAACAGTTCGAAAGCCGAGATCGAGGGTTTGGAGCACCCCAGAAGCCACCATAGTAACTTTCTCTCGGGATTAGGCAGCCGCCCAACCGTCGGTTACCCTCCGATACGATGGTTTTTTGTGAAATTCCTATACTCGTAACCGCCAGTTCGGAAGCCGAGATCGAGGGTTCGGAGCTACCCGGAACCCAGCATAGTAACTTTATACCGAGATTGGGCGGCCGATCGTTATTTTCGTTGGCCCGGTTGTGATACGGGACCGTCGGGCCACCAAAACTCGCGTTGATCGTGAAATTCCCATGCTCGGCTTCGCAAATTTGAAAGCCGAGATCTATGTTTCGGAGCTATTAGGAAACCACCATAGTAAATTTCTATGTTATTTGGGTAGACGCAAGTCCGTCCGGGCGTATGTAGCTTGCATTGATCTTAAATTTCCTATACTCGTATTAGCTAGTTCAAAAGCCAAGACGGAGGGTTCAGAGCGCTCTTTCGCATGGGAAATCGCCCAATAGTTCTGCCCTTCGAAACGCGCGTTTCAGCGACCGAACTCCAAAAACACCACATCGATTCGAATTCATTCTCGGGCCTTATACACACCACCCACCAAACCCACACACCCATTCCCACGTGGGGGAGTCGATCGTTTTTCCAGTTGGGTCAGTCGCGATCCGGGACCTTCTGACCGTCCGAAACGCGCGTCGATCTGGAAATCCCTGCAATCGTCTCCAACAGTTCGAAAGCCGAGATCGAGGGTTCGGAGCACCCCGGAAGCCACCATTATAACTTTCTCTCGAGATTGGGCAGCCGCCCAACCGTCGGTTACCCTCAGAAACGCCGGTTTTTTGTGAAATTCCTATACTCACAACCGCTAGTTCGGAAGCCGAGATCGAGGGCTCGTAGCTCCCCGGAACCCAGCATAGTAACTTTATACCGAGATTGGGCGGCTGATCGTTATTTCCGTTGGCCCGATCGTGATACGGGACCGTCGGGCCACCAAAACGCGCGTTGATCGTGAAATTCCCATGCTCGGCTTCACAAATTCGAAAGCCGAGATCTATGTTTCGGAGCTATTAGGAAACCACAATAGTAAATTTCTATGTTATTTGGGTAGACGCAAGACCGTCGGGCGTACGTAGCGTGCGTTGATCTTAAATTTCCTATACTCTTATTAGCTAGTTCGAAAGCCAAGACGGAGGGTTCCAAGCGCTCTCGAAATCCACCGCGGAAACTTTCTACATTTCATGGGAAATCGCCCAATAGTTCTACCCTTCGAAACGCGTGTTTCAGCAACCGAACAACAGAAACACCACATCGATTCGAATTCATTCTCGGGCCTTATACACACCACCCACCACACCCACACACCCACCCCCATGTGGGGGGAGTCAATCGTTTTTCCAGTTGGGTCGGTCGCGATCCAGGACTTTCTGACAGTCCGAAACGCGCGTCGATCTGGAAATCCCTGCAATCGTCTCCAACAGTTCGAAAGCCGAGATCGAGGGTTCGGAGCACCCGGAAGCCACCATAGTAACTTTCTCTCGAGATTGGGCAGCTGCCCAACCGTCGGTTACCCTCAGAAACGTGGGTTTTTTGTGAAATTCCTATACTCGCAACCGCTAGTTCGGAAGCCGAGATCGAGGGCTCGGAGCTCCACGGAACCCAGCATAGTAACTTTATACCGAGATTGGGCGGCCGATCGTTATTTCCATTGCCCCGGTCGTGATACGGGACCGTCGAGCCACCAAAACGCGCGTGATCACGAAATTCCCATGCTCGGCTCCGCAAATTCGAAAGCCGAGATCTATGTTTCAGAGCTGTTAGGAAACCACCATAGTAAATTTCTACGTTATTTAGGTAGACGCAAGACCGTCCGGGCGTACGTAGTGTGCGTTGATCTTAAATTTCCTATACTCTTATTAGCTAGTTCGAAAGCCAAGACGGAGGGTTCAGAGCGCTCTCGAAATCCACCGCGGAAACTTTCTACAGTGCGTGGGAAATCGCCCAATAGTTTTTCCCTTCGAAACGCGCGTTTCAGCGACCGAACTCCAAAAACACCACATCGATTCGAATTCATTCTCGGGCCTTATGCACACCACCCACCACACCCACACACCCACCCGCACGTGGGGGGAGTCGATCGTTTTTCTAGTTGGGCCGGTCGCGATCCGGGACCTTCTGACCGGTCGAAACGCGCGTCGATCTGGAAATCCCTGCAATCGTCTCCAACAGTTCGAAAGCAGAGATCGAGGGTTCGGAGCACCCCGGAATCCACCATAGTAACTTTCTCTCGGGATTGGGCAACCGCCCAACCGTCGGTTACCCTCCGAAATGCGGGTTTTTTGTGAAATTCCTATACTCGCAACCGCCAGTTCGGAAGCCGAGATCGAGGGCTCGGAGCTACCCGGAAGCCAGCATAGTAACTTTATACCGAGATTGGGCGGTCGATCGTTATTTTCGTTGGCCCGGTCGTGATACGGGACCGTGGGGCCACCAAAACGTGCGTTGATCGTGAAATTCCCATGCTCGGCTTCGCAAATTCGAAAGCCGATATCTATGTTTCGGAGCTGTTAGGAAACCACCATAGTAAATTTCAACGTTTTTTGGGTAGACGCAAGTCCGTCCGGGCCTACGTAGCTTGCGTTGATCTTAAATTTCCTATACTCGTATTAGCTAGTTCAAAATCCAAGAGGGAGGGTTCAGAGCACTCTTTCGCGTGGGAAATCACCCAATAGTTCTGCCCTTCGAAACGCGTGTTCCAGCGACCGAACTCCAAAAACACCACATCGATTCGAATTCATTCTCAGGCCTTATACACACGACCCACCACACCCACACACCCATTCCAACGTGAGGGGAGTCGATCGTTTTTCCAGTTGGGTCAGTCGCGATCCGGGACCTTCTGACCGTCCGAAACGCGCGTCGATCTGGAAATCACTGCAATCGTCTCCAACAGTTCGAAAGCCGAGATCGAGGGTTCAGAGCACCCCAGAAGCCACCATAGTAACTTTCTCTCGAGATTGGGCAGCCGCCTAACCATCGGTTACCCTCAGAAACGCGGCTTTTTTTTGAAATTCCTATATTCGCAACCGCTAGTTTGGAAGCCGAGATCGAGGGCTCGAAGCTCCCCGGAACCCAGCATAGTAACTTTATACCGAGATTGGGTGGCCAATCGTTATTTCCGTTGGTCAGTCGTGATACGGGACCATCGGGCCACCAAAACGCGTGTTGATCATGAAATTCCCATGCTCGGCTTCGCAAATTCGAAAGCCGAGATCTATGTTTCAGAGCTGTTAGGAAACCACCATAGTAAATTTCTACGTTATTTGGGTAGACGCAAGACCGTCCGGGCGTACGTAGCGTGCGTTGATCTTAAATTTCCTATACTCTTATTAGCTAGTTCGAAAGCCAAGATGGAGGGTTCAGAGCGCTCTCGAAATCCACCGCGGAAACTTTCTACAGTTCATGGGAAATCGCCCAATAGTTCTGCCCTTCGAAACGCGTGTTTCAGCGACCGAACAACAGAAACACCACATCGATTCGAATTCATTCTCGGGCCTTATACACACCACCCACCACACCCAAACACACACCCGCACGTGGGGGGAGTCGATCGTTTTTCCAGTTGGGCCGGTCCCGATCCGGGACCTTCTGACCATTCGAAACGCGCGTCGATCGGGAAATCCCTGCAATCGTCTCCAACAGTTCGAAAGCCGAGATCGAGGGTTCGGAGCACCCCAGAAGCCACCATAGTAACTTTCACTCGGGATTGGGCAGCCGCCCAACCGTCAGTTACCCTCCGGAACGCGGGTTTTTTGTGAAATTCCTATACTCGTAACCGCCAGTTCGGAAGCCGAGATCGAGGGCTCGGAGCTACCCGGAACCCAGCATAGTAACTTTATACCGAGATTGGGCGGCCGATCATTATTTTCGTTGGCCCGGTTGTGATACGGGACCGTCGGGCCACCAAAACGCGCGTTGATCGTGAAATTCCCATGCTCGGCTTCGCAAATTCGAAAGCCGAGATCTATGTTTCGGAGCTATTAGGAAACCACCATAGTAAATTTCTATGTTATTTGGGTAGACGCAAGTCCATCCGGGCGTATGTAGCTTGCGTTGATCTTAAATTTCCTATACTCATATTAGCTAGTTCAAAAGCCAAGACGGAGGGTTCAGAGCGCTCTTTCGCGTGGGAAATCGCCCAATAGTTCTGCCCTTCGAAACGCGCGTTTCAGCGACCGAACTCCAAAAACACCACATCGATTCGAATTCATTCTCGGGCCTTATACACACCACCCACCAAACCCACACACCCATTCCCACGTGGGGGAGTCGATCGTTTTTCCAGTTGGGTCAGTCGCGATCCGAGACCTTCTGACCGTCTGAAACGCGCGTCGATCTGGAAATCCCTGCAATCGTCTCCAACAGTTCGAAAGCCGAGATCGAGGGTTCGGAGCACCCCGGAAGCCGCCATAATAACTTTCTCTCGAGATTGGGCAGCCGCCCAACCGTCGGTTACCCTCAGAAACGCGGGTTTTTTGTGAAATTCCTATACTCGCAACCGCTAGTTCGGAAGCCGAGATCGAGGGCTCGGAGCTCTCCGGAACCCAGCATAGTAACTTTATACCGAGATTGGGCGGCTGATCGTTATTTCCGTTGGCCCGGTCGTGATACGGGACCGTCGGGCCACCAAAACGCGCGTTGATCGTGAAATTCCCATGGTCGGCTTCACAAATTCGAAAGCCGAGATCTATGTTTCGGAGCTGTTAGGAAACCACCATAGTAAATTTCTATGTTATTTGGGTAGACGCAAGACCGTCGGGCGTACGTAGCGTGCGTTGATCTTAAATTTCCTATACTCTTATTAGCTAGTTCGAAAGCCAAGACGGAGGGTTCCGAGCGCTCTCGAAATCCACCGCGGAAACTTTCTACAGTTCATGGGAAATCGCCCAATAGTTCTACCCTTCGAAACGCGTGTTTCAGCGACCGAACAACAGAAACACCACATCGATTCGAATTCATTCTCGGGCCTTATACACACCACCCACCACACCCGCACACCCACCCCCACGTGGGGGGAGTCAATCGTTTTTCCAGTTGGGTCGGTCGCGATCCGGGACCTTCTGACAGTCCGAAACGCGGGTCGATCGGGAAATCCTTGCAATCGTCTCCAACAGTTCGAAAGCCGAGATCGAGGGTTCGGAGCACCCGGAAGCCACCATATTAACTTTCTCTCGAGATTGGGCAGCTGCCCAACCGTCGGTTACCCTCAGAAACGCGGGTTTTTTGTGAAATTCCTATACTCGCAACCACTAGTTCGGAAGCCGAGATCGAGGGCTCGGAGCTCCCCGGAACCCAGCATAGTAACTTTATACCGAGATTGAGCGGCCGATCGTTATTTCCATTGTCCCGGTCGTGATACGGGACCGTCGAGCCAACAAAACGCGCGTGACCTTGAAATTCCCATGCTCGGCTTCGCAAATTCGAAAGCCGAGATCTATGTTTCAGAGCTGTCAGGAAACCACCATAGTAAATTTCTACGTTATTTGGGTAGACGCAAGACCGTCCGGGCGTACATCGCGTGTGTTGATCTTAAATTTCCTATACTCTTATTAGCTAGTTCGAAAGCCAAGACGGAGGGTTCAGAGCGCTCTCGAAATCCACCGCGGAAACTTTCTACTGTGCGTGGGAAATCGCCCAATAGTTTTTCCCTTCGAAATGCGCGTTTCAGCGACCGAACTCCAAAAACACCACATCGATTCGAATTCATTCTCGGGCCTTATACACACCACCCACCACACCCACACACCCACCCGCACGTGGGGGGAGTCGATCGTTTTTCTAGTTTGGCCGGTCGCGATCCGGGACCTTCTGACCGGTCGAAACGCGTGTCGATCTTGAAATCCCCGCAATCGTCTCCAACAGTTCGAAAGCCGAGATCGAGGGTTCGGAGCACCCCGGAGGCCACCATAGTAACTTTCTCTCGGGATTGGGCAGCCGACCCACCGTCGGTTACCCACCGAAACGCGGGTTTTTTGTGAAATTCCTATACTCGCAACCGCCAGTTCGGAAGCCGAGATCGAGGGCTCGGAGCTACCCGGAACCCAGCATAGTAACTTTATACCGAGATTGGGCGGCCGATCGTTATTTTCGTTGGCCCGGTCGTGATACGGGACCGTGGGGCCACCAATACGCGCGTTGATCGTGAAATTCCCATGCTCGACTTCGCAAATTCGAAAGTCGAGATCTATGTTTCGGAGCTGTTAGGAAACCACCATAGTAAATTTCTACGTTATTTGGGTAGACGCAAGTCCGTCCGGGCGTACGTAGCTTGCGTTGATCTTAAATTTCCTATACTCGTATTAGCTAGTTCAAAAGCCAAGACGGAGGGTTCAGAGCACTCTTTCGCGTGGGAAATCGCCCAATAGTTCTGCCCTTCGAAACGCGTGTTTCAGCGACCGAACTCCAAAAACACCACATCGATTCAAATTCATTCTCGGGCCTTATACACACAACCCACCACACCCACACACCCATTCCCACGTGAGGGGAGTCGATCGTTTTTCCAGTTGGGTCAGTCGCGATCCGGGACCTTTTGACCGTCCGAAACGCGCGTCGATCTGGAAATCCCTGCAATCGTCTCCAACAGTTCGAAAGCCGAGATCGAGGGTTCGGAGCACCCCAGAAGCCACCATAGTAACTTTCTCTCGAGATTGGGCAGCCGCCTAACCATCGGTTACCCTAAGAAACGCGGGTTTTTTTTTGAAATTCCTATACTCGCAACCGCAAGTTCGGAAGCCGAGATCGAGGGCTCGGAGCTCCCCGGAACCCAGCATAGTAACTTTATACCGAGATTGGGTGGCCGATCGTTATTTCCGTTGGTCGGTCGTGATACGGGACCATCGGGCCACCAAAACGCGCGTTGATCGTGAAATTCCCATGCTCGGCTTCGCAAATTCGAAAGCCGAGATCTATGTTTCTGAGCTGTTAGGAAACTACCATAGTAAATTTTTATGTTATTTGGGTAGACGCAAGACCGTCGGGCGTACGTAGCGTGTGTTGATCTTAAATTTCCTATACTCTTATTAGCTAGTTTGAAAGCCAAGACGGAGGGTTCCGATCGCTCTCGAAATCCACCGCGGAAACTTTCTACAGTTCATGGGAAATCGCCCAATAGTTCTACCCTTCGAAACGTGTGTTTCAGCGACCGAACAATAGAAACACCACATCGATTCGAATTCATTCTCGGGCCTTATACACACCACCCACCACACCCACACACCCACCCCCACGTGGGGGGAGTCAATCGTTTTTCCAGTTGGGTTGGTCGCGATCCGGGACCTTCTGACAGTCCGAAACGCGCGTCGATCGGGAAATCCCTGCAATCGTCTCCAACAGTTCGAAAGCCGAGATCGAGGGTTCGGAGCACCCGGAAGCCACCATAGTACTTTCTCTCGAGATTGGGCAGCTGCCCAACCGTCGGTTACCCTCAGAAACGCGGGTTTTTTGTGAAATTCCTATACTCGCAACCGCTAGTTCGGAAGCCGAGATCGAGGGCTCGGAGCTCCCCGGAACCCAGCATAGTAACTTTATACCGAGATTGGGCGGCCGATCATTATTTCCATAGTCCCGGTCATGATACGGGACCGTCGAGCCACCAAAACGCGCGTGATCATGAAATTCCCATGCTCGGCTTCGCAAATTCGAAAGCCGAGATCTATGTTTCAGAGCTGTTAGGAAACCACCATAGTAAATTTCTACGTTATTTGGGTAGACGCAAGACCGTCCGGGCGTACATCGCGTGCGTTGATCTTAAATTTCCTATACTCTTATTAGCTAGTTCGAAAGCCAAGACGGAGGGTTCAGAGCGCTCTCGAAATCCACCGCGGAAACTTTCTACAGTGCGTGGGAAATCGCCCAATAGTTTTTCCCTTCGAAATGCGCGTTTCAGCGACCGAACTCAAAAAACACCACATCGATTCGAATTCATTCTCGGGCCTTATACACACCACCCACCACACCCACACACCCACCCGCACGTGGGGGGAGTCGATCGTTTTTCTAGTTGGGCCGGTCGCGATCCGGGACCTTCTGACCGGTCGAAACGCGCGTCGATCTTGAAATCCCTGCAATCGTCTCCAACAGTTCGAAAGCCGAGATCGATGGTTCGGAGCACCCCGGAAGCCACCATAGTAACTTTCTCTTGGGATTGGGCAGCCGACCAACCGTCGGTTACCCACCGAAACGCGGGTTTTTTGTGAAATTCCTATACTCGCAACCGCCAGTTCGAAAGCCGAGATCGAGGGCTCGGAGCTACCCGGAACCCAGCATAGTAACTTTATACCGAGATTGGGCGGGCGATCGTTATTTTCGTTGGCCCGGTCGTGATACGGGACCGTGGGGCCACCAAAACGCGCGTTGATCGTGAAATTCCCATGCTCAACTTCGCAAATTCGAAAGCCGAGATCTATGTTTCGGAGCTGTTAGGAAACTACCATAGTAAATTTCTACGTTATTTGGGTAGACGCAAGTCCTTCCGGGCGTACGTAGCTTGCGTTGATCTTAAATTTCCTATACTCGTATTAGCTAGTTCAAAAGCCAAGACAGAGAGTTCAGAGCACTCTTTCGCGTGGGAAATCGCCCAATAGTTCTGCCCTTCGAAATGGGTGTTTCAGCGACCGAACTCCAAAAACACCACATCGATTCGAATTCATTCTCGGGCCTTATACACACAACCCACCACACCCACACACCCATTCCCACGTGAGGGGAGTCGATCGTTTTTCCAGTTGGGTCAGTCGCGATCCGGGACCTTTTGACCTTCCGAAACCCGCGTCGATCTGGAAATCCCTGCAATCGTCTCCAACTGTTCGAAAGCCGAGATCGAGGGTTCGAAGCACCCCAGAAGCCACCATAGTAACTTTCTCTCGAGATTGGGCAGCCGCCTAACCATCGGTTACCCTCAGAAACACGGGTTTTTTTTGAAATTCCTACACTCGCAACCGCTAGTTTGGAAGCCGAGATCGAGGGCACGAAGCTCCCCGGAACCCAGCATAGTAACTTTATACCGAGATTGGGTGGCCGATCGTTATTTCCGTTGGTCGGTCGTGATACGGGACCATCGGGCCACTAAAACGCGCGTTGATCGTGAAATTCCCATGCTCGGCTTCGCAAATTCGAAAGCCGAGATCTATGTTTCAGAGCTGTTAGGAAACCACCATAGTAAATTTCTACGTTATTTGGGTAGACGCAAGACCGTCCGGGCGTACGTAGCGTGCGTTGATCTTAAATTTCCTATACTCTTATTAGCTAGTTCGAAAGCCAAGACGGAGGGTTCAGAGCGCTCTCGAAATCCACCGCGGAAACTTTCTACAGTTCATGGGAAATTGCCCAATAGTTCTGCCCTTCGAAACGCGTGTTTCAGCGATCGAACAACAGAAACACCACATCGATTCGAATTCATTCTCGGGCCTTATACACACCACCCACCACACCCACACACCCACCCCCACGTGGGGGGAGTCAATCGTTTTTCCAGTTGGGTCGGTCGCGATCCGGGACCTTCTGACAGTCCGAAACGCGCGTCGATCAGGAAATCCCTGCAATCGTCTCCAACAGTTCGAATCCCGAGATCGAGGGTTCGGAGCACCCCGGAAGCCACCATAGAAACTTTCTCTCGATATTGGGCAGCCGCCCAACCGTCGGTTACCCTCAGAAACGCGGGTTTTTTGTGAAATTCCTATCCTCGCAACCGCTAGTTCGGAAGCCGAGATCGAGGGCTCGGAGCTCCCCGGAACCCAGCATAGTAACTTTATACCGAGATTGGGCGGCCGATCGTTATTTCCGTTGGCCCGGTCGTGATACGGGACCGTCGGTCCACCAAAACGCGCGTTGATCGTGAAATTCCCATGCTCGGCTTGGCAAATTCGAAAGCCGAGATCTATGTTTCGGAGCTGTTAGGAAACCACCATAGTAAATTTCTACGTTATTTGGGTAGACGCAAGACCGTCCGGGCGTACGTAGCATGCGTTGATCTTAAATTTCCTATACTCTTATTAGCTAGTTCGAAAGCCAAGACGGAGGGTTCAGAGCGCTCTCGAAATCCAACGCGGAAACTTTCTACAGTTCATGGGAAATCGCCCAATAGTTCTGCCCTTTGAAACGCGTGTTTCAGCGACCGAACTACAGAAACACCACATCGATTCGAATTCATTCTCGAGCCTTATACACACCACCCACCACACCCACACACCCATTCCCACGTGAGGGGAGTCGATCGTTTTTCCAGTTGGGTCAGTCGCGAACCGGGACCTTTTGACCGTCCGAAACGCGCGTCGATCTGGAAATCCCTGCAATCGTCTCCAACAGTTCGAAAGCCGAGATCGAGGGTTCGGAGCACCCCAGAAGCCACCATAGTAACTTTCTCTCGAGATTGGGCAGCCGCCTAACCATCGGTTACCCTCAGAAACGCGGGTTTTTTTTGAAATTCCTATACTCGCAACCGCAAGTTCGGAAGCCGAGATCGAGGGCTCGGAGCTCCCCGGAACCCAGCATATAACTTTATACCGAGATTGGGTGGCCGATCGTTATTTACGTTGGTCGGTCGTGATACGGGACCATCGGGCCACCAAAACGCGCGTTGATCGTGAAATTCCCATGCTCGGCTTCGCAAATTCGAAAGCCGAGATCTATGTTTCGGAGCTGTTAGGAAACCACCATAGTAAATTTCTATGTTATTTGGGTAGACGCAAGACCGTCGGGCGTACGTAGCGTGTGTTGATCTTAAATTTCCTATACTCTTATTAGCTAGTTCGAAAGCCAAGACGGAGGGTTCCGATCGCTCTCGAAATCCACCGCGGAAACTTTCTACAGTTCATGGGAAATCGCCCAATAGTTCTACCCTTCGAAACGCGTGTTTCAGCGACCGAACAACAGAAACACCACATCGATTCGAATTCATTCTCGGGCCTTATACACACCACCCACCACACCCGCACACCCACCCCCACGTGGGGGGAGTCAATCGTTTTTCCAGTTGGGTCGGTCGCGATCCGGGACCTTCTGACAGTCCGAAACGCGCGTCGATCGGGAAATCCCTGTAGTCGTCTCCAACAGTTCGAAAGCCGAGATCGAGGGTTCGGAGCACCCGGAAGCCACCATAGTAACTTTCTCTCGAGATTGGGCAGCTGCCCAACCGTCGGTTACCCTCAGAAACGCGGGTTTTTTGTGAAATTCCTATACTCGCAACCGCTAGTTCGGAAGCCGAGATCGAGGGCTCGGAGCTCCCCGGAACCCAGCATAGTAACTTTATACCTAGATTGGGCGGCCGATCGTTATTTCCATTGTCCCGGTCGTGATACGGGACCGTCGAGCCACCAAAACGCGCGTTATCATGAAATTCCCATGCTCGGCTTCGCAAATTCGAAAGCCGAGATCTATGTTTTAGAGCTGTTAGGAAACCACCATAGTAAATTTCTACGTTATTTGGGTAGACGCAAGACCGTCCGGGCGTACATCGCGTGCGTTGATCTTAAATTTCCTATACTCTTATTAGCTAGTTCGAAAGCCAAGACGGAGGGTTCAGAGCGCTCTCGAAATCCACCGCGGAAACTTTCTACAGTGCATGGGAAATCGCCCAATAGTTTTTCCCTTCGAAATGCGCGTTTCAGCGACCGAACTCCAAAAACACCACATCGATTCGAATTCATTCTCGGGCCTTATACACACCACCCACCACACCCACACACCCACCCGCACGTGGGGGGAGTCGATCGTTTTTCTAGTTGGGCCGGTCGCGATCCGGGACCTTCTGACCGGTCGAAACGCGCGTCGATCTTGAAATCCCTGCAATCGTCTCCAACAGTTCGAAAGCCGAGATCGAGGGTTCGGAGCACCCCGGAAGCCACCATATTAACTTTCTCTCGGGATTGGGCAGCCGACCAACCGTCGGTTACCCAACGAAACGCGGGTTTTTTGTGAAATTCCTATACTCGCAACCGCCAGTTCGGAAGCCGAGATCGAGGGCTCGGAGCTACCCGGAACCCAGCATAGTAACTTTATACCGAGATTGGGCGGCCGATCGTTATTTTCGTTGGCCCGGTCGTGATACGGGACCGTGGGGCCACCAAAACGCGCGTTGATCGTGAAATTCCCATGCTCGACTTCGCAAATTCGAAAGCCGAGATCTATGTTTCGGAGCTGTTAGGAAACTACTATAGTAAATTTCTACGTTATTTGGGTAGACGCAAGTCCGTCCGGGCGTACGTAGCTTGCGTTGATCTTAAATTTCTTATACTCGTATTAGCTAGTTCAAAAGCCAAGACAAAGGGTTCAGAGCACTCTTTCGCGTGGGAAATCGCCCAATAGTTCTGCCCTTCGAAATGCGTGTTTCAGCGACCGAACTCCAAAAACACCACATCGATTCGAATTCATTCTCGGGCCTTATACACACAACCCACCACACCCACACACCCATTCCCACGTGAGGGGAGTCGATCGTTTTTCCAGTTGGGTCAGTCGCGATCCGGGACCTTTTGACCTTCCGAAACGCGCGTCGATCTGGAAATCCCTGCAATCGTCTCCAACAGTTCGAAAGCCGAGATCGAGGGTTCGGAGCACCCCAGAAGCCACCATAGTAACTTCCTCTCGAGATTGGGCAGCCGCCTAACCATTGGTTACCCTCAGAAACGCGGGTTTTTTTTGAAATTCCTACACTCGCAACCGCTAGTTTGGAAGCCGAGATCGAGGGCTCGAAGCTCCCCGGAACCCAGCATAGTAATTTTATACCGAGATTGGGTGGCCGATCGTTATTTCCGTTGGTCGGTCATGATACGGGACCGTCGGGCCACCAAAACGCGCGTTGATCGTGAAATTCCCATGCTCGGCTTCGCAAATTCGAAAGCCGAGATCTATGTTTCAGAGCTGTTAGGAAACCACCATAGTAAATTTCTACGTTATTTGGGTAGACGCAAGGCCGTTCGGGCGTACGTAGCGTGCGTTGATCTTAAATTTCCTATCCTCTTATTAGCTAGTTCGAAAGCCAAGAAGGAGGGTTCAGAGCGCTCTCGAAATCCACCGCGGAAACTTTCTACAGTTCATGGGAAATCGCCCAATAGTTCTGCCCTTCGAAACGCGTGTTTCAGCGACCGAACAACAGAAACACCACATCGATTCGAATTCATTCTCGGGCCTTATACACACCACCCACCACACCCACACACCCACCCCCACGTGGGGGGAGTCAATCGTTTTTCCAGTTGGGTCGGTCGCGATCCGGGACCTTCTGACAGTCCGAAACGCGCGTCGATCGGGAAATCCCTGCAATCGTCTCCAACAGTTCGAATCCCGAGATCGAGGGTTCGGAGCACCCCGGAAGCCACCATAGAAACTTTCTCTCGATATTGGGCAGCCGCCCAACCGTCGGTTACCCTCAGAAACGCGAGTTTTTTGTGAAATTCCTATACTCGCAACCGCTAGTTCGGAAGCCGAGATCGAGGGCTCGGAGCACCCCGGAACCCAGCATAGTAACTTTATACCGAGATTGGGCGGCCGATCGTTATTTCCGTTGGCCCGGTCGTTATACGGGACCGTCGGTCCACCAAAACGCGCATTGATCGTGAAATTCCCATGCTCGGCTTGGCAAATTCGAAAGCCGAGATCTATGTTTCGGAGCTGTTAGGAAACCACCATAGTAAATTTCTACGTTATTTGGGTAGACGCAAGACCGTCCGGGCGTACGTAGCGTGCGTTGATCTTAAATTTCCTATACTCTTATTAGCTAGTTCGAAAGCCAAGACGGAGGGTTCAGAGCGCTCTCGAAATCCAACGCGGAAACTTTCTACAGTTCATGGGAAATCGCCCAATAGTTCTGCCCTTTGAAACGCGTGTTTCAGCGACCGAACAACAGAAACACCACATCGATTCGAATTCATTCTCGAGCCTTATACACACCACCCACCACACCCACACACCCACCCCCACGTGGGGGGAGTCAATCGTTTTTCCAGTTGGGTCGGTCGCGATCTGGGACCTTCGGACAGTCCGAAACGCGCGTTGATCGGGAAATCCCTGCAATCGTCTCCAACAGTTCGAAAGACGAGATCGAGGGTTCGGAGCACCCCGAAAGCCACCATAGTAACTTCTCTCGAGATTGGGCAGCCGCCTAACCGTCGGTTACCCTCAGAAATTCGGGTTTTTTGTGAAATTTCTATACTCGCAACCGCTAGTTTGGAAGCCGAGATCGAGGGCTCGGAGCTACCCGGAACCCAGCATAGTAACTTTATACCGAGATTGGGCGGCCGATCGTTATTTCCGTTGGCCCGGTCGTGATACGGGACCGTCGGGCCACCAAAACGCGCGTGATCGTGAAATTCCCACGCTCGGCTTCGCAAATTCGAAAGCCGAGATCTATGTTTCGGAGCTGTTAGGAAACCACCATAGTAAATTTCTACGTTATTTGGGTAGACGCAAGACCGTCCGGGCGTACGTAGCGTGCGTTGATCTTAAATTTCCTATACACTTATTAGCTTGTTCGAAAGCCAAGACGGAGGGTTCAGAGCGCTCTCGAAATCCACCGCGGAAACATTCTACAGTGCGTGGGAAATCGCCCAATAGTTTTGCCCTTCGAAACGCGCGTTTCAGCGACCGAACTCCAAAAACACCACATCGATTCGAATTCATTCTCGGGCCTTATACACACCACCCACCACACCCACACACCCACCCACACGTGGGGGGAGTCGATCGTTTTTCCAGTTGGGCCGGTCGCGATCCGGGACCTTCTGACCATTCGAAACGCGCGTCGATCGGGAAATCCCTGCAATCTTCTCCAACAGTTCGAAAGCCGAGATCGAGGGTTCGGAGCACCCCGGAAGCCACCATAGTAACTTTCTCTCGGGATTGGGCAGCCGCCCAACCGTCGGTTACCCTCCGAAACGCGGGTTTTTTGTGAAATTCCTATACCCGCAACCGCCAGTTCGGAAGCCGAGATCGATAGCTCGGAGCTACCCGGAACCCAGCATATTAACTTTATACCGAGATTGGGCGTCCGATCATTATTTTCGTTGGCCCGGTCGTGATACGGGACCGTCGGGCCACCAAAATGCGCGTTGATCGTGGAATTCCCATGTTCGGCTTCGCAAATTCGAAAGCCGATATCTATGTTTCGGAGCTGTTAGGAAACCACCATAGTAAATTTCTACGTTATTTGGGTAGACGCAAGTCCGTCCGGGCGTACGTAGCTTGCGTTGATCTTAAATTTCCTATACTCGTATTAGCTAGTTCAAAAGCCAAGACGGAGGGTTCAGAGCACTCTTTCGCGTGGGAAATCGCCCAATAGTTCTGCCCTTCGAAACGCGCGTTTCAGCGACCAAACTCCAAAAACACCACATCGATTCGAATTCATTCTCGGTCCTTATACACACCACCCACCACACCCACACACCCATTCCCACGTGAGGGGAGTCGATCATTTTTCCAGATGGGTCAGTCGCGATCCGGGACCTTCTGACCGTCCGAAACGCGCGTCGATCTGGAAATCCCTGCAATCGTCTCCAACAGTTCAAAAGCCGAGATCGAGGGTTCGGAGCACCCCGGAAGCCACCATAATAACTTTCTCTCGAGTTTGGGCAGCCGCCCAACCGTCAGTTACCCTCAGAAACACGGTTATTTTTTGAAATTCCTAGACTCATTACCGCTAGTTGGGAAGCCGAGATCGAGGGCTCGAAGCTCCCTGGAACCCAGCATAGTAAATTTTTACCGAGATTGGGTGGCCGATCGTTATTTCCGTTGGCCCGATCGTGATACGGGACCGTCGGGCCACCAAAACGCGCGTTGATCGTGATATTCCCATGCTCGGCTTCGCAAATTCGAAAGCCAAGATCTATGTTTCGGAGCTATTAGGAAACCACCATAGTAAATTTCTACGTTATTTGGGTAGACGCAAGACCGTCCGGGCGTACGTAGCGTGCGTTGATCTTAAACTTCCTATACTCTTACTAGCTAGTTCGAAAGCCAAGACGGAGGGTTCAGAGCGCTCTCGAAATCCACCGCGGAAACTTTCTATAGTTCATGGGAAATCGCCCAATAGTTATGCCCTTCGAAACGAGTGTTTCAGCGACCGAACAACAGAAACACCACATCGATTCGAATTCATTCTCGGGCCTTATACACACCACCCACCACACCCACACACCCACCCCCACGTGGGGGGAGTCAATCGTTTTTCCAGTTGGGTCGGTCACGATCCGGGTCCTTCTGACAGTCCGGAATGCGTGTCGATCGGGAAATCCTGCAATCGTCTCCAACAGTTCGAAAGCCGAGATCGAGGGTTCGGAGCACCCTGGAAGCCACCATAGTAACTTTCTCTCGGGATTGGGCAGCCGCCCAACCGTCGGTTACCCTCAGAAACGCGGGTTTTTTGTGAAATTCCTATACTCGCAACCGCCAGTTCAGAAGCCGACATCGAGGGCTCGGAGCTACCCGGAACCCAGCATAGTAACTTTATACCGAGATTGGGCGGCCGATCGTTATTTCCGTTGGCCCGGTCGTGATACGGGACCGTCGGGCCACCAAAACGCGCGTTGATCGTGAAATTCCCATGCTCGGCTTGACAAATTCGAAAGCCGAGATCTATGTTTCGGAGCTGTTAGGAAACCACCATAGTAAATTTCTACATTATTTGGGTAGATGCAAGACCGTCCGGGCGTATGTAGCGTGCGTTGATCTTAAATTTCCTATACTCGTATTAGCTAGTTCGAAATCAAAGACGGAGGGTTCAGAGCGCTCTTGAAATCCACCGCGGAAACTTTCTACAGTGCGTGGGAAATCGCCCAATAGTTCTGCCCTTCGAAACGCGCGTTCCAGCGACCGAACTCCAAAAACACCACATTAATTCGAATACATTCTCGGGCCTTATACACACCACCCACCACACCCACACACCCATTCCCACGTGGGGGGAGTCTATCGTTTTTCCAGTTGGGTCAGTCGCGATCCGGGACCTTCTGACCGTCCGAAATGCGCGTCGATCTGGAAATCCCTCCAATCGTCTCCAACAGTTCGAAAGCCGAGATCGAGGGTTCGGAGCACCCCGGAAGCCACCATAATAACTTTCTCTCGAGTTTGGGCAGCCGCCCAACCGTCAGTTACCCTCAAAAACGCGGTTTTTTTTTTTTAAATTCCTATACTCACAACCGCTAGTTGGGAAGCCGAGATCGAGGGCTCGAAGCACCCTGGAACCCAGCATAGTAACTTTATACCGAGATTGGGTGGCCGATCGTTATTTTCGTTGGCCCGGTCGTGATACGGGACCGTCGGGCCGCAAAAACGCGCGTTGATCGTGAAATTCCCATGCTCGGCTTTGCAAATTCGAAAGCCGAGATCTATGTTTCGGAGCTGTTAGGAAACCACCATAGTAAATTTCTACGTTATTTGGGTAGACGCAAGACCGTCCGGGCGTACGTAGCGTGCGTTGATCTTAAATTTCCTATACTCTTATTAGCTAGTTCGAAAGCCAAGACGGAGGGTTCAGAGCGCTCTCGAAATCCACCGCGGAAACTTTCTACAGTTCATGGGAAATCGCCCTATAGTTTTGCCCTTCGAAACGCGTGTTTCAGCGACCGAACAACAGAAACACCACATCGATTCGAATTAATTCTCGGGTCTTATACACACCACCCACCACACCCACACACCCACCCCCACGTGGGGGGAGTCAATCGTTTTTCCAGTTGGGTCGGTCGCGATTCGGGTCCTTCTGACAGTCTGAAACGCTCGTCGATCGGGAAATCCCTGCAATCGTCTCCAACAGTTCGAAAAGCCGAGATCGAGGGTTCGGAGCACCCCGGAAGCCACCATAGTAACTTTCTCTCGTGATTGGGCAGCCGCCCAACCGTCGGTTACCCTCAGAAACACGGGTTTTTTGTGAAATTCCTATACTCGCAACCAGTAGTTCGGAAGCCGAGATCGAGGGCTCGGAGCTCCCCGGAACCCAGCATAGTAACTTTATACCGAGATTGGGCGGCCGATCGTTATTTCCGTTGGCCCGGTCGTGATACGGGACCGTCGGGCCACCAAAACGCGCGTTGATCATGAAATTCCCATGCTCGGCTTCACAAATTCGAAAGCCGAGATCTATGTTTCGGAGCTGTTAGGAAACCACCATAGTAAATTTCTACATTACTTGGGTAGATGCAAGACCGTCCGGGCGTATGTAGCGTGCGTTGATCTTAAATTTCCTATACTCGTATTAGCTTGTTCGAAAGCAAAGACGGAGGGTTCAGAGCGCTCTCGAAATCCAACGCGGAAACTTTCTACAGTGCGTGGGAAATCGCCCAATAGTTCTGCCCTTCGAAACGCGCGTTTCAGCGACCGAACTCCAAAAACACCACATCGATTCGAATTCATTATCGGGCCTTATACACACCACCCACCACACTGACACACCCACACGCACGTGAGGGGAGTGATCGTTTTTCCAGTTGGGCCGGTCGCGATCCGGGATCTTCTGACCGTTCGAAACGTGCGTCGTTCGGGAAATCCCTGCAATCGTCTCCAACAGTTCAAAAGCCGAGATCGAGGGTTCGGCGCACCCCGGAAGACAACATAGTAACTTTCTCTCGGGATTGGGCAGCCGCCCAACCGTCGGTTACCCTTAGAAACGCGGGTTTTTTGTGAAATTCCTATACTCACACTCGCCAGTTGGGAAGCCGAGATCGTGGGCTCGGAGCTACCCGGAACCCAGCATAGTAACTTTGTACCGAGATTGGGCGGCCGATCGTTATTTCCGTTGGCCCGGTCGTGATACGGGACCATCGGGCCACCAAAACGCGCGTTGATCGTGAAATTCCCATGCTCGGCTTCGCAAATTCGGAAGCCGAGATCTATGTTTCGGAGCTGTTAGGAAACCACCATAGTAAATTTCTACGTTATTTGGGTAGACGCAAGATCGTCCGGGCGTACGTAGCGTGCGTTGATCTTAAATTTCCTATACTCGTATTAGCTAGTTCGAAAGCCAAGACGGAGGGTTCAGAGCGCTCTCGAAATCCACCGCGGAAACTTTCTACAGTGCGTGGGAAATCGCCCAATAGTTCTGCCCTTCGAAACGCGCGTTTCAGCGACCGAACTCCAAAAACACCACATCGATTCGAATTCATTATCGGGCCTTATACACACCACCCACCACACCGACACACCCACACGCACGTGAGGGGAGTGATCGTTTTTCCAGTTGGGTCGGTCGCGATCCGGGATCTTCTGACCGTTCGAAACGTGCGTCGATCGAGAAATCCCTGCAATAGTCTCCAACAGTTCAAAAGCCGAGATCGAGGGTTCGGCGCACCCCGGAAGACAACATAGTAACTTTCTCTCGGGATTGGGCAGCCGCCCAACCGTCGGTTACCCTTAGAAACGCGGGTTTTTTGTGAAATTCCTATACTCACACTCGCCAGTTGGGAAGCCGAGATCGAG
Source organism: Allium sativum (assembly GCA_030737875.1). Taxonomy (NCBI): domain Eukaryota; kingdom Viridiplantae; phylum Streptophyta; class Magnoliopsida; order Asparagales; family Amaryllidaceae; genus Allium; species Allium sativum. The sequence continues at coordinate 412,656,599 of CM060923.1, read as the reverse complement.
GGCTCGGAGCTACCCGGAACCCAGCATAGTAACTTTGTACCGAGATTGGGCGGCCGATCGTTATTTCCGTTGGCCCGGTCGTGATACGGGACCATCGGGCCACCAAAACGCGCGTTGATCGTGAAATTCCCATGCTCGGCTTCGCAAATTCGGAAGCCGAGATCTATGTTTCGGAGCTGTTAGGAAACCACCATAGTAAATTTCTACGTTATTTGGGTAGACGCAAGACCGTCCGGGCGTACGTAGCGTGCGTTGATCTTAAATTTCCTATACTCGTATTAGCTAGTTCGAAAGCCAAGACGGAGGGTTCAGAGCGCTCTCGAAATCCACCGCGGAAACTTTCTACAGTGCGTGGGAAATCGCCCAATAGTTCTGCCCTTCGAAACGCGCGTTTCAGCGACCGAACTCCAAAAACACCACATCGATTCGAATTCATTATCGGGCCTTATACACACCACCCACCACACCGACACACCCACACGCACGTGAGGGGAGTGATCGTTTTTCCAGTTGGGCCGGTCGCGATCCGGGATCTTCTGACCGTTCGAAACGTGCGTCGATCGAGAAATCCCTGCAATCGTCTCCAACAGTTCAAAAGCCGAGATCGAGGGTTCGGCGCACCCCGGAAGACAACATAGTAACTTTCTCTCGGGATTGGGCAGCCGCCCAACCGTCGGTTACCCTTAGAAACGCGGGTTTTTTGTGAAATTCCTATACTCACACTCGCCAGTTGGGAAGCCGAGATCGAGGGCTCGGAGCTACCCGGAACCCAGCATAGTAACTTTGTACCGAGATTGGGCGGCCGATCGTTATTTCCGTTGGCCCGGTCGTGATACGGGACCGTCGGGCCACCAAAACGCGCGTTGATCGTGAAATTCCCATGCTCGGCTTCGCAAATTCGAAAGCCGAGATCTATGTTTCGGAGCTGTTAGGAAACCACCATAGTAAATTTCTACGTTATTTGGGTAGACGCAAGACCGTCCGGGCGTACGTAGCGTGCGTTGATCTTAAATTTCCTATACTCGTATTAGCTAGTTCGAAAGCCAAGACGGAGGGTTCAGAGCGCTCTCGAAATCCACCGCGGAAACTTTCTACAGTGCGTGGGAAATCGCCCAATAGTTTTGCCCTTCGAAAATCGCGTTTCAGCGACCGAACTCCAAAAACACCACATCGATTCGAATTCATTCTCGGGCCTTATACACACCACCCACCACACCCACACACCCACCCCCACGTGGGGGGAGTCGATCGTTTTTCCAGTTGGGCCAGTCGCGATCCGGGATCTCCTGACCCTTCGAAACGCGCGTCGATCGGGAAATCCCAGCAATCGTCTCCAACAGTTCAAAAGCCGAGATCGAGGGTTCGGAGCACCCGGAAGCCACCATAGTAACTTTCTCACGGGATTGGGCAGCCGCCCAACCGTCAGTTGCCCTTAGAAACGCGAGTTTTTTGTGAAATTCCTATACTCACAACCGCCAGTTCGGAAGCCGAGATCGAGGGCTCGGAGCTACCCGGAACCCAGCATAGTAACTTTATACCGAGATTGGGCGGCCGATCGTTATTTCCGTTGGCCCGGTCGTGATACGGGACCGTCGGGCCACCAAAACGCGCGTTGATCGTGAAATTCCCATGCTCGGCATCGCAAATTCGAAAGCCGAGATCTATGTTTCGGAGCTGTTAGGAAACCACCATAGTAAATTTCTACATTATTTGGGTAGACGCAAGACCGTCCGGGCGTATGTAGCGTGCGTTGATCTTAAATTTCCTATACTCGTATTAGCTAGTTCGAAAGCCAAGACAGAGGGTTCAGAGCGCTCTCGAAATCCACCGCGGAAACTTTCTACAGTGCGTGGGAAATCGCCCAACAGTTTTGCCCTTCGAAACGCGCGTTTCAGCGACCGAACTCCAAAAACACCACATCGATTCGAATTCATTCTCGGGCCTTATACACACCACCCACCACACCGACACACCCACACGCACGTGGGGGGAGTCGATAGTTTTTCCAGTTGGGCCGGACGCGATCCGGGATCTCCTGACCCTTCGAAACGCGCGTCGATCGGGAAATCCCTGCAATCGTCTCCAACAGTTCAAAAGCCGAGATCGAGGGTTCGGAGCACCCGGAAGCCACCATAGTAACTTTCTCCCGGGATTGGGCAGCCGCCCAACCGTCAGTTACCCTTAGAAACGCGGGTTTTTTGTGAAATTCCTATACTCACAACCGCCAGTTCGGAAGCCGAGATCGAGGGCTCGGAGCTACCTGGAACCCAGCATAGTAACTTTATACCGAGATTGGGCGGCCGATCGTTATTTCCGTTGGCCCGGTCGTGATACGGGACCGTCGGGCCACCAAAACGCGCGTTGATCGTGAAATTCCCATGCTCGGCATCGCAAATTCGAAAGCCGAGATCTATGTTTCGGAGCTGTTAGGAAACCACCATAGTAAATTTCTACATTATTTGGGTAGACGCAAGACCGTCCGGGCGTATGTAGCGTGCGTTGATCTTAAATTTCCTATACTCGTATTAGCTAGTTCGAAAGCCAAGATGGAGGGTTCAGAGCGCTCTCGAAATCCACCGCGGAAACTTTCTACAGTGCGTGGGAAATCGCCTAATAGTTTTGCCCTTCGAAACGCGCGTTTCAGCGACCAAACTCCAAAAACACCACATCGATTCGAATTCATTCTCGGGCCTTATACACACCACCCACCACACCCACACACCCACCCCCACGTGGGGGGAGTCGATCGTTTTTCCAGCTGGGCCGGCCGCGATCCGGGATCTTCTGACCGTTCGAAACGCGCGTCGATCGGGAAATCCCTGCAATCGTCTCCAACGGTTCGAAAGCCGAGATCAAGGATTCGGAGCACCCCGGAAGCCACCATAGTAACTTTCTCTCGGGATTGGGCAGCCGCCCAACCGTCGGTTACCCTCATAAACGCGGGTTTTTTGTGAAATTACTATACTCACAACCGCCAGTTCGAAAGCCGAGATCGAGGGCTCGGAGCTACCCGGAACCCAGCATAGTAACTTTATACCGAGATTGGGCGGCTGATCGTTATTTCCGTTGTCCCGGTCGTGATACGGGACCGTCAGACTACCAAAACGCGCGTTGATCGTGAAATTCCCATGCTCGGCTTCACAAATTCGAAAGCCGAGATCTATGTTTCGGAGCTGTTAGGAAACCACAATAGTAAATTTCTACATTATTTGGGTAGATGCAAGACCGTCCGGGCGTATGTAGCGTGCGTTGATCTTAAATTTCCTATACTCGTATTAGCTAGTTCGAAAGCAAAGACGGAGGGTTCAGAGCGCTCTCGAAATCCACCGCGGAAACTTTCTACAGTGCGTGGGAAATCGCCCAATAGTTCTGCCCTTCGAAACGCACGTTTCAGCGAACGAACTACAAAAACACCACATCGATTCGAATTCATTCTCGGGCCTTATACACACCACCCACCACACCGACACACCCACACGCACGTGAGGGGAGTGATCGTTTTTCCAGTTGGGCCGGTCGCGATACGAGATCTTCTGACCGTTCGAAACGTGCGTCGATCGGGAAATCCCTGCAATCGTCTCCAACAGTTCAAAAGCCGAGATCGAGGGTTCGGCGCACCCCGGAAGACACCATAGTAACTTTCTCTCGGGATTGGGCAGCCGCCCAACCGTCGGTTACCCTTAGAAACGCGGGTTTTTTGTGAAATTCCTATACTCACACCCGCCAGTTCGGAAGCCGAGATCGAGGGCTCGGAGCTACCCGGAACCCAGCATAGTAACTTTGTACCGAGATTGGGTGGCCGATCGTTATTTCCGTTGGCCCGGTCGTGATACGGGACCGTCGGGCCACCAAAACGCGCGTTGATCATGAAATTCCCATGCTCGGCTTCGCAAATTCGAAAGCCGAGATCTATGTTTCGGAGCTGTTAGGAAACCACCATAGTAAATTTCTACGTTATTTGGGTAGACGCAAGACCGTCCGGGCGTACGTAGCGTGCGTTGATCTTAAATTTCCTATACTCGTATTAGCTAGTTCGAAAGCCAAGACGGAGGGTTCAGAGCGCTCTCGAAATCCACCGCGGAAACTTTCTACAGTGCATGGGAAATCGCCGAATAGTTTTGCCCTTCGAAACGCGCGTTTCAGCGACCGAACTCCAAAAACACCACATCCATTCGAATTCATTCTCGGGCCTTATACACACCACCCACCACACCGACACACCCACACGCACGTGGGGGGAGTCGATCGTTTTTCCAGTTGGGTCGGTCGCGATCCGGGATCTCCTGACCCTTCGAAACGCGCGTCGATCGGGAAATCCCTGCAATCGTCTCCAACAGTTCAAAAGCCGAGATCGAGGGTTCGGAGCACCCGAAGGCCACCATAGTAACTTTCTCCCGGGATTGGGCAGCCGCCAAACCGTCAGTTGCCCTTAGAAACGCGGGTTTTTTGTGAAATTCCTATACTCACAACCGCCAGTTCGGAAGCCGAGATCGAGGGCTCGGAGCTACCCGGAACCCAGCATAGTAACTTTATACCGAGATTGGGCGGCCGATCGTTATTTCCGTTGGCTCGGTCGTGATACGGGACCGTCGGGCCACCAAAACGCGCATTGATCGTGAAATTCCCATGCTCGGCATCGCAAATTCGAAAGCCGAGACCTATGTTTCGGAGCTGTTAGGAAACCACCATAGTAAATTTCTACATTATTTGGGTAGACGCAAGACCGTCCGGGCGTATGTAGCGTGCGTTGATCTTAAATTTCCTATACTCGTATTAGCTAGTTCGAAAGCCAAGACGGAGGGTTCAGAGTGCTCTCGAAATCCACCGCGGAAACTTTCTACAGTGCGTGGGAAATCGCCCAATAGTTTTGCCCTTCGAAACGCGCGTTTCAGCGACCGAACTCCAAAAACACCACATCGATTCGAATTCATTCTCAAGACTTATACACACCACCCACCACACCCACACACCCACCCCCACGTGGGGGGAGTCGATCGTTTTTCCAGTTGGGCCGGTCGCGATCCGGGATCTTCTGACCGTTCGAAACGCGCGTCGATCGGGAAATCTCTGCAATCGTCTCCAACAGTTCGAAAGCCGAGATCGAGGGTTCGGAGCACCCCGGAATCCACCATAGTAACTTTCTCTCGGGATTGGGCAGCCGCCCAACCGTCGGTTACCCTCAGAAACGCGGGTTTTTTGTGAAATTCCTATTCTCACAACCGCCAGTTCGGAAGCCGAGATCGAGGGCTCGGAGCTACCCGGAACCCAGCATAGTAACTTTATACCGAGATTGGGCGGCGGATCGTTATTTTCGTTGGCCCGGTCGTGATACGGGACCGTCGGGCCACCAAAACGCGCGTTGATCGTGAAATTCCCATGCTCGGCTTCGCAAATTCGAAAGCCGAGATCTATGTTTCGGAGCTGTTAGGAAACCACCATAGTAAATTTCTACGTTATTTGGGTAGACGCAGGACCGTCCGGGCGTACGTAGCGTGCGTTGATCTTAAATTTCCTATACTCGTATTAGCTAGTTCGAAAGCCAAGACGGAGGTTCAGAGCGCTCTCGAAATCCACCGCGGAAACTTTCTACAGTGCGTGGGAAATCGCCCAATAGTTTTGCCCTTCGAAACGCGCGTTTCAGCGACTGAACTCCAAAAACGCCACATCGATTCGAATTCATTCTCGGGCCTTATGGACACCACCCACCACACCGACACACCCACACGCACGTGGGGGGAGTCGATCGTTTTTCCAGTTGGGCCGGTCGCGATCCGGGATCTTCTGACCGTTCGAAACGCGCGTCGATCGGGAAATCCCTGCAATCGTCTCCAACAGTTCGAAAGCCGAGATCGAGGGTTCGGAGCACCCGGAAGCCACCATAGTAACTTTCTCCCGGGATTGGGCAGCCGCTCAACCATCAGTTACCCTTAGAAACGCGGGTTTTTTGTGAAATTCCTATACTCTCAACCGCCAGTTCGGAAGCCGAGATCGAGGGATCGGAGCTACCCGGAATCCAGCATAGTAACTTTATACCGAGATTGGGCGGCCTATCGTTATTTCCGTTGGCCCGGTCGTGATACGGGACTGTCGGGCCACCAAAACGCGCGTTGATCGTGAAATTCCCATGCTCGACATTGCAAATTCGAAAGCCGAAATCTATGTTTCGGAGCTGTTAGGAAACCACCATAGTAAATTTCTACATTATTTGGGTAGACGCAAGACCGTCCGGGCATCGAAACGCACGTTTCAGCGACCGAACTCCAAAAACACCACATCGATTCGAATTCATTCTCGGGCCTTATACACACCACCCACCACACCCACACACCCACCCGCACGTGGGGGGAGTCGATCGTTTTTCCAGTTGGGCCGATCGAGATCCGGGACCTTCTGACCGTTCGAAACGCGCGTCGATTAGGAAATCCCTGCAATCGTCTCCAACAGTTCGAAAGCAGAGATCGAGGGTTCCGAGCACCCCGGAAGCCACCATAGTAACTTTCTATCAGGATTGGGCAGCCGCCCAACCGTCGGTTACCCTCAGAAACGTGGGTTTTTTGTGAAATTCCAATACTCGCAACCGCCAGTTCGGAAGCCGAGATCGAGGGCTCGGAGCTACCCGGAACCCAGCATAGTAACTTTATACCGAGATTGGGCGGCCGATCGTTATTTCCTTTGGCCCGGTCGTGATACGGGACCGTCGGGCCACCAAAACACGCGTTGATCGTGAAATTCCCATTCTCGGATTCGCAAATTCGAAAGCCGAGATCTATGTTTCGGAGCTGTTAGGAAACCACCATAGTAAATTTCTACGTTATTTGGGTAGACGCAAGACTGTCTGGGCGTACGTAGCGTGCGTTGATATTAAATTTCCTATACTCGTATTAGCTAGTTCGAAAGCCAAGACGGAGAGTTCAGAGCGCTCTCGAAATCCACCACTGAAACTTTCTACAGTGCATGGGAAACCGCCCAACAATTTTGCCCTTTGAAACGCGCGTTTCAGCGACCGAACTCCAAAAACACCACATCGATTCGAATTCATTCTCGGGCCTTATACACACCACCCACCACACCCACACACCCACCCGCACGTGGGGGGAGTCGATCATTTTTCCAGTTGGGCCGGTGGCGATCCGGGACCTTTTGACCGTTCGAAACGCGCGTCGATCGAGAAATCGCTGCAATCAACTCCAACAGTTCGAAAGCCAAGATCGAGGGTTCGGAGCACCCCGGAAGCCACCATAATAACTTTCTCTCGGGATTGGGCAGCCGCCCAACCGTCGGTTACCCTTAGAAATGCGGGTTTTTTGTGAAATTCCTATACTCGCAACCGCCATTTCGGAAGCCGAGATCGAGGGTCGGAGCTACCCGGAACCCAGCATAGTAACTTTATACCGAGATTGGGCGGCCGATCGTTATTTCCATTGGCCCGGTCGTGATACGGGACCGTCAGGCCACCAAAACGCGCGTTGATCGTGAAATTCCCGTGCTCGGCTTCGCAAATTCGAAAGCCGAGATCTATGTTTCGGAGTTGTTAGGAAACCGCCATAGTAAATTTCTACGTTATTTGGGTAGACGCAAGACCGTCCGGGCGTACGTAGCGTGCGTTGATCTGAAATTTCCTATACTCGTATTAGCTAGTTCGAAAGCCAAGAAGGAGGGTTCATAGCGCTCTCGAAATCCACCGCGGAAACTTTCTACAGTGCGTGGGAAACCGCCCAATAGTTTTGCCCTTCGAAACGCGCGTTTCAGCGAGCGAACTCCAAAAACACCACATCGATTAGAATTCATTCTCGGGCCTTATACACACCACCCACCACACCCACACACCCACCCCCACGTAGGGGGAGTCGATCATTTTTCCAGTTGGGCCGGTCGCGATCCAGGACCTTCTGACCGTTCGAAACGCGCGTCGATCAGGAAATCCCTGCAATCGTCTCCAACAGTTCGAAAGCCGAGATCGAGGGTTCGGAGCACCCCGGAAGCCACCATAGTAACTTTCTCTCGAGATTGGGCAGCCGCCCAACCGTCGGTTACCCTCAGAAACGCGGGTTTTTTTGTGAAATTCCTATACCCGCAACCGCTAGTTCGGAAGCCGAGATCGAGGGCTCGGAGCTCCCCGGAACCCAGCATATGAACTATATACCGAGATTGGGCGGCCGATCATTTTTTCCGTTGGCCAGGTCGTGATACGGGAACGTCGGGCCACAAAAACGCGCGTTGATCGTGAAATTCCCATGCTCGGCTTCGCAAATTCGAAAGCCGAGATCTATGTTTCGGAGCTGTTAGGAAACCACAATAGTAAATTTCTACGTTATTTGGGTAGACGCAAGACCGTCCGGGCGTACGTAGCGTGCGTTGATCTTAAATTTCCTATACTCGTATTAGCTAGTTCGAAAGCCAAGACGGAGGGTTCAGAGCGCTCTCGAAATCCACCGTGGAAACTTTCTACAGTGCGTGGGAAATCGCCCAATAGTTTTGCCCTTCGAAACGCGCGTTTCAGCGACCGAACTCCAAAAACACCACATCGATTCGAATTCATTCTCGGGCCTTATACACACCACCCACCACACCCACACACCCACCCGCACGTGGGGGGAGTCGATCGTTTTTCCAGTTTGGCCGGTCGCGATCCGGGACCTTCTGACCATTCGAAACGCGCGTCGATCGGGAAATCCCTTCCATCGTCTCCAATAGTTCGAAAGCCGAGATCGAGGGTTCGGAGCACCTCGGAAGCAACCATTGTAACTTTCTCTCGGGATTGGGCAGCCGCCCAACCGTCAGTTACCGTCAGAAACGCGGGTTTTTTGTGAAATTCCTATACTCGCAACCGCCAGTTCGGAAGCCGAGATCGAGGGCTCGGAGCTACCCGGAACACAGCATAGTAACTTTATACCGAGATTGGGCGGCCGATCGTTATTTCCGTTGGCCCGGTCGTGATACGAGACCGTCGGGCCACCAAAACGCGCGTTGATCGTGAAATTGGCATGCTCGGATTCGCAAATTCGAAAGCCGAGATCTATGTTCCGGAGCTGTTAGGAAACCACCATTGTAAATTTCTACGTTATTTGGGTAGACGCAAGACCGTCCGGGCATACGTAGCGTGCGTTGATCTGAAATTTCCTATACTCGTACTAGCTAGTTCGAAAGCCAAGACGGAGGGTTCAGAGCGCTCTCGAAATCCACCGCGGAAACTTTCTATAGTGCGTGGGAAACCGCCCAATAGTTTTGGCCTTCGAAACGCGCGTTTCAGCGACCGAACTCCAAAAACAGCACATCGATTCGAATTCATTCTCGGGCCTTATACACACCACCCACCACACCCACACACCCACCCCCACGTGGGGGGAGTCGATCATTTTTCCAGTTGGGCCGGTCGCGATCCGGGATCTTTTGACGGTTCGAAACGCGCGTCGATCGGGAAATCCCTGCAATCGTCTCCAACAGTTCGAAAGCCGAGATCGAGGGTTTGGAGCACCCCGGAAGCCACCATAGTAACTTTCTCTCGAGGTTGGGCAGCCGCCGAACCGTCGGTTACCCTCAGAAACGCGGGTTTTTTTGTGAAATTCCTATACTCGTAACCGCTAGTTCGGAAGCCGAGATCGAGGGCTCGGAGCTCCCCGGAACCCAGCATAGTAACTTTATACCGAGATTGGGCGGCCGATCGTTTTTTCCGTTGGCCCGGTCGTGATACCGGACCGTTGGGCCACAAAAACGCGCGTTGATCGTGAAATTCCCATGCTCGGCTTCGCAAATTCGAAAGCCGAGATCTATGTTTCGGAGCTGTTAGGAAACCACCATAGTAAATTTCTACGTTATTTGGGTAGACGCAGGACAGTCCGGGCGTACGTCGCGTGCGTTGATCTTAAATTTGCTATACTCGTATTAGCTAGTTCGAAAGCCAAGACGGGGGGTTCAGAGCATTCTCGAAATCCACCGCGGAAACTTTCTACAGTGCGTGGGAAACCGCCCAATAGTTTTGCCCTTCGAAACGCGCGTTTCAGCGACCGAACTCCAAAAACACCATATCGATTCAAATTCATTCTCGGGCCTTATACACACCACCCACCACACCCACACACCCACCCGCACATGGGGGGAGTCGATCGTTTTTCCAGTTGGGCCGGTCGCGATCCGGGACCTTCTGACCGTTCGAAACGCGCGTCGATCGGGAAATCCCTGCAATCGTCTCCAACAGTTCGAAAGCCGAGATCGAGGATTCGGAGCACCCCGGAAGCCACCATAGTAACTTTCTCTCGGGATTGGGCAGCCGCCCAACCGTCGGTTACCCTCAGAACGTGGGTTTTTTGTGAAATTCCTATAATCGCAACCGCCAGTTCGGAAGCCGAGATCGAGGGCTCGGAGCTACCCGGAACCCAGCATAGTAACTTTATACCGAGATTGAGCGGCCGATCATTATTTCCGTTGGCCCGATCGTGATACGGGACCGTCGGGCCACCAAAACGCGCGTTGATCGTTAAATTCCCATGCTCGGCTTCGCAAATTCGAAAGCCGAGATCTATGTTTCGGAGCTGTTAGGAAACCACCATAGTAAATTTCTACGTTATTTGGGTAGACGCAAGACTGTCCGGGCGTACGTAGAGTGCGTTGATCTTAAATTTCCTATACTCGTATTAGCTAGTTCGAAAGCAAAGACGGAGGGTTCAAAGCGCTCTCGAAATCCACCGCGGAAACCTTCTACAGTGCATGGGAAACCGCCCAATAGTTTTGCCCTTCGAAACGTGCGTTTCAGCGACCGAACTCCAAAAACACCACATCGATTCGAATTCATTCTCGGGCCTTATACACACCACCCACCACACCCACACACCCACCCCTACGTAGGGGGAGTCGATCATTTTTCCAGTTGGGCCGGTCGCGATCCGGGACCTTCTGACCGTTCGAAACGCGCGTCGATGGGGAAATCCCTGCAATCCTCTCTAACAGTTCGAAAGCCGAGATCGAGGGTTCGGAGCACCCCGGAAGCCACCATAGTAACTTTCTCTCGAGATTGGGCAGCCGCCCAACCGTCGGTTGCCCTCAGAAATGCGGTTTTTTTTGTGAAATTCCTATACTCGCAACCGCTAGTTCGGAAGCCGAGATCGAGGGCTCGGAGCTCCCCGAAACCCTGCATAGTAACTTTATACCGAGATTGGGCAGCCGATCGTTTTTTCCGTTGGCCCGGTCGTGATACGGGACCGTTGGGCCACCAAAACGCGCGTTGATCGTGAAATTCCCATGCTCGGCTACGCAAATTCGAAAGCCGAGATCTATGTTTCGGAGCTGTTAGGAAACCACCATAGTAAATTTCTACGTTATTTGGGTAGACGCTAGACCGTCCGGGCGTACGTAGCGTGCGTTGATCTTAGATTTCCTATACTCGTATTAGCTAGTTCGAAAGCCAAGACGGAGGGTTCAGAGCGCTCTCGAAATCCACCGCGGAAACTTTCTACAGTGCATGGGAAACCGCCCAATAGTTTTGCCCATCGAAACGCGCGTTTCAGCGACCGAACTCCAAAATCACCACATCGACTCGAATTCATTCTCGGGCCTTATACACACCACACATCACACCCACACACCCACCCGCACGTGGGGGGAGTCGATAATTTTTCCTGTTGGGCCGGTCGCGATCCGGGACCTTCTGACCGTTCGAAACGCGCTTCGATCGGGAAATCCCTGCAATCGTCTCCAATAGTTCGAAAGCCGAGATCGAGAGTTCGGAGCACCCCAGAAGCCACCATAGTAACTTTCTCTCGGGATTGGGCAGCCTCCCAACCGTCGGTTAGCCTTAGTAACGCGGGTTTTTTGTGAAATTCCTATACTCGCAACCGCCAGTTCGGATGCCGAGATCGAGGGTTCGGAGCTACGCGGAACCCAGCATAGTAACTTTATACCGAGATTGGGCAACCGATCGTTTTTTCCGTTGGCCCGGTCATGATACGGGACCGTCGGGCCACCAAAACGCGCGTTGATCGTGAAATTCCCATGCTCGGCTTCGCAAATTCGAAAGCCGAGATCTATGTTTTGGAGCTGTTAGGAAACCACCATAGTAAATTTCTACGTTATTTGGGTAGACGCAAGATCGTCCGGGCATATGTAGCATGCGTCGATCTTAAATTTTCTATAATCGTATTAGCTAGTTTGAAAGCCAAGACGGAGGGTTCAGAGCGCTCTCGAAATCCACCGCGGAAACTTTCTACAGTGCGTGGGAAATCGCTCAATAGTTTTGCCCTTCGAAACGCGCGTTTCAGCGACCGAACTCCAAAAACACCACATCGATTCGAATTCATTCTCGGGCCTTATACACACCACCCACCACACCCGCACATCCACCCGCACGTGGGGGGAGTCGATCATTTTTCCAGTTGGGCCGGTCACGATCCGGGACCTTCTGACCGTTCGAAACGCGCGTCGATCGGGAAATCCCTGCAATCGTCTCCAACAGTTCGAAAGCCGAGATCGAGGGTTCGGAGCACCCCAGAAGCCACCATAGTAACTTTCTCTCGGGATTGGACAGCCGCCCAACCGTCGGTTACCCTAAGAATTGCGGGTTTTTTGTGAAATTCCTATACTCGCAACCGCCAGTTCGGAAGCCGAGATCGAGGGCTCGGAGCTACGCGGAACCCTGCATAGTAACTTTATACCGAGATTGGGCGGCCGATCTTTATTTCCGTTGGCCCGGTCGTGATACGGGACCGTCGAGCCACCAAAACGCGCGTTGATCGTGAAATTCCCATGCTCGGCTTCCCAAATTCGAAACCGAGATCTATGTTTCGGGGCTGTTAGAAAACCACCATAGTAAATTTCCACGTTATTTGGGTAGACGCAAGACCGTCCGGGCGTACGTAGCGTGCATTGATCTTAAATTTTCTATACTCGTATTAGCTAGATCGAAATCCAAGACGGAGGGTTCAGAGCGCTCTTGAAATCCACCATGGAAACTTTCTACAGTGCGTGGGAAATCGCCCAATAGTTCTGCCCTTCGAAACGCGTGTTTCAGCGACCGAACTCCAAAAACACCACATTGATTCGAATTCATTCTCGGGCCTTATACACACCACCCACCACACCCACACACCCACCCGCACATGGGGGGAGTCGATCGTTTTTCCAGTTGGGCCGGTCGCGATCCGGGACCTTCTGACCGTTCAAAACGCGCGTCGATCGGGAAATCCCTGCAATCGTCTCCAACAGTTCAAAAGCCGAGATCGAGGGTTCGGAGCACCCCAGAAGCCACCATAGTAACTTTCTCTCGGGATTGGGCAGCCGCCCAACCATCGGTTACCGTCAGAAACGCGGGTTTTTTGTGAAATTCCTATACTCGCAACCACCAGTTCGGAAGCCCAGATCGAGGGCTCGGAGCTACCCGGAACCCAGCATAGTAACTTTATACCGAGATTGGGCGGCCAATCGTTATTTCCGTTGGCCCGGTCGTGATACGGGACTGTCGGGCCACCAAAACGCGTGTTGATCGTGAAATTCCCATGCTCGGCTTCGCAAATTCGAAAGCCGAGATCTATGTTTCGGAGCTGTTAGAAAACCACCATAGTAAATTTCTACGTTATTTGGGTAGACGCAAGACCGTCCGGGCATACGTAGCGTGCATTGATCTTAAATTTCCTATTCTCGTATTAGCTAGTTCGAAAGCCAAGACGGAGGGTTCAGAGAGCTCTCGAAATCCACCGTGGAAACTTTATACAGTGCATGGGAAATCGCCCAATAGTTTTGCCCATCGAAACGCGCGTTTCAGCGACCGAACTCCAAAAACACCACATCGATTCGAATTCATTCTCAGGCCTTATACACACCACCCACCACACCCGCACACCCACCCGCACGTGGGGGGAGTCGATCATTTTTCCTGTTCGGCCGGTCCCGATCCGGGACCTTCTAACCGTTCGAAACACGCGTCGATCGGGAAATCCCTGCAATCGTCTCCAACAGTTCGAAAGCCGAGATCGAGGGTTCGGACCACCCCGGAAGCCACCATAGTAATTTTTTCTCGGGATTGGGCAGCCGCCCAACCGTCGGTTACCCTCAGAAATGGGGGTTTTTTGTGAAATTCCTATACTCGCAACCGCCAGTTCGGAAGCCGAGATCGAGGGCTCGGAGCTACGCGGAACCCAGCATAGTAACTTTATACCGAGATTGGGCGGCCGATCGTTATTTCCGTTGGCCCGGTCGTGATACGGGACCGTCGGGCCACCAAAACGCGCATTGATCATGAAATTCCCATGCTCGGCTTCGCAAATTCGAAAGCCGAGATCTATGTTTCGGAGCTGTTAGGAAACCGCCATAGTAAATTTCTACGTTATTTGGGTAGACGCAAGACCGTCCATGCGTACGTAGCGTGCGTTGATCTTAAATTTCCTATACTCGTATTAGCTAGTTCGAAAGCCAAGATGGAGGTTTCAGAGCGCTCTTGAAATCCACCACAGAAACTTTCTACGGTGCATGGGAAACCGCCCAATAGTTTTGCCCTTCGAAACGCGCGTTTCAGCGACCGAACTCCAAAAACACCACATCGATTCAAATTCATTCTCGGGCCTTATACACACCACCCACCACACCCACACACCCACCCGCACGTGGGGGGATTCGATCATTTTTCCAGTTGGCCCGGTCGCGATCTGGGACCTTCTGACCGTTCGAAACGCGCGTCGATCTGGAAATCCCTGCAATCATCTCCAACAGTTCGAAAGCCGAGATCGAGGGTTCGGAGCACCCCAGAAGCCACCATATTAACTTTCCCTCGGGATTGGGCATCCTCCCAACCGTCGGTTACCCTCAGAAATGCGGGTTTTTTGTGAAATTCCTATACTCGCAACCGCCAGTTCGGAAGCCGAGATCGAGGGCTCGGAGCTACGCGGAACCCAGCATAGTAACTTTATACCGAGATTGGGCGGCCGATCGTTATTTCCGTTGGCTCGGTCGTGATACGGGACCGTCGGGCCACCAAAACGCGCGTTGATCGTGAAATTCCCATGCTCGGCTTCGCAAATTCGAAAGCCGAGATCTATGTTTCGGAGCTGTTAGGAAACCACCATAGTAAATTTCTACGTTATTTGGGTAGGAGCAAGACCGTCCGGGCATACGTAGCGTGCATTGATCTTAAATTTCCTATACTCGTATTAGCTAGTTCGAAAGCCAAGACGGAGGGTTCAGAGCGCTCTCGAAATCCACCGTGGAAACTTTCGACAGTGCATGGGAAATCGCCCAATAGTTTTGCCCTTCGAAACGCGCGTTTCAGCGACCGAACTCCAAAAACACCACATCGATTCGAATTCATTCTCGGGCCTTATACACACCACCCACCACACCCGCACACCCACCCGCACGTGGGGGGAGTCGATCATTTTTCCTGTTGGGCCGGTCGCGATCCGGGACCTTCTGACCGATCGAAACGCGTGTCGATCGGGAAATCCCTGCAATCGTCTCCAACAGTTCGAAAGCCGAGATCGAGGGTTCGGAGCACCCCGGAAGCCACCATAGTAACTTTCTCTCGGGATTGGGCAACCGCCCAACCGTCGGTTACCCTCAGAAATGCGGGTTTTTTGTGAAGTTCCTATACTCGCAACCGCCAGTTCAGAAGCCGAGATCGAGGGCTCGGAGCTATGCGGAACCCAGCATAGTAACTTTATACCGAGATTGGGCGGCCGATCGTTATTTCCGTCGGCCCGGTCGTGACACGGGACCGTCGGGCCACCAAAACGCGCGCTGATCGTGAAATTCCCATGCTCGGCTTCGCAAATTCGAAAGCCAAGATCTATGTTTCGGAGCTGTTAGGAAACCACCATAGTAAATTTCTACGTTATTTGGGTAGACGCAAGACCGTCCGGGCGTACGTAGCGTGCATTGATCTCAAATTTCCTATACTCGTATTAGCTAGTTCGAAAGCCAAGACGGAGGGTTCAGAGCGCTCTCGAAATCCACCGCGGAAACTTTCTACAGTGCGTGGGAAATCGCCCAATAGTTTTGCCCTTCGAAACGCGCGTTTCAGCGACCGAACTCCAAAAACACCACATCGATTCGAATTCATTCTCGGGCCTTATACACACCACCCACCACACCGACACACCCACACGCACGTGGGGGGAGTCGATCGTTTTTCCAGTTGGGCCGGTCGCGATCCGGGATCTCCTGACCCTTCGAAACGCGTGTCGATCGGGAAATCCCTGCAATCGTCTCCAACATTTCAAAAGCCGAGATCGAGGGTTCGGAGCACCCGGAAGCCACCATAGTAACTTTCTCCCGGGATTGGGCAGCCGCCCAACCGTCAGTTACCCTTAGAAACGCGGGTTTTTTGTGAAATTCCTATACTCACAACCGCCAGTTCGGAAGCCGAGATCGAGGGCTCGGAGCTACCCGGAACCCAGCATAGTAACTTTATACCGAGATTGGGCGGCCGATCGTTATTTCCTTTGGCCCGGTCGTGATACGGGACCGTCGGCCCACCAAAACGCGCGTTGATCGTGAAATTCCCATGCTCGGCATCGCAAATTCGAAAGCCGAGATCTATGTTTCGGAGCTGTTAGGAAACCACCATAGTAAATTTCTACATTATTTGGGTAGACGCAAGAACGTCCGGGCGTATGTAGCGTGCGTTGATCTTAAATTTCCTATACTCGTATTAGCTAGTTCGAAAGCCAAGATGGAGGGTTCAGAGCGCTCTCGAAATCCACCGCGGAAACTTTCTACAGTGCGTGGGAAATCGCCTAATAGTTTTGCCCTTCGAAACGCGCGTTTCAGCGACCAAACTCCAAAAACACCACATCGATTCGAATTCATTCTCGGGCCTTATACACACCACCCACCACACCCACACACCCACCCCCATGTGGGGGGAGTCGATCGTTTTTCCAGCTGGGCCGGTCGCGATCCGGGATCTTCTGACCGTTCGAAACGCGCGTCGATCGGGAAATCCCTGCAATCGTCTCCAACGGTTCGAAAGCCGAGATCAAGGATTCGGAGCACCCCGGAAGCCACCATAGTAACTTTCTCTCGGGATTGGGCAGCCGCCCAACCGTCGGTTACCCTCATAAACGCGGGTTTTTTCTGAAATTACTATACTCACAACCGCCAGTTCGGAAGCCGAGATCGAGGGCTCGGAGCTACCCGGAACCCAGCATAGTAACTTTATACCGAGATTGGGCGGCTAATCGTTATTTCCGTTGTCCCGGTCGTGATACGGGACCGTCAGACCACCAAAACGCGCGTTGATCGTGAAATTCCCATGCTCGGCTTCACAAATTCGAAAGCCGAGATCTATGTTTCGGAGCTGTTAGGAAACCACCATAGTAAATTTCTACATTATTTGGGTAGATGCAAGACCGTCCGGGCGTATGTAGCGTGCGTTGATCTTAAATTTCCTATACTCGTATTAGCTAGTTCGAAAGCAAAGACGGAGGGTTCAGAGCGCTCTCAAAATCCACCGCGGAAACTTTCTACAGTGCGTGGGAAATTGCCCAATAGTTCTGCCCTTCGAAACGCGCGTTTCAGCGAACGAACTACAAAAACACCACATCGATTCGAATTCATTCTCGGGCCTTATACACACCACCCACCACACCGACACACCCACATGCACGTGAGGGGAGTGATCGTTTTTCCAGTTGGGCCGGTCGCGATACGAGATCTTCTGACCGTTCGAAACGTGCGTCGATCGGGAAATCCCTGCAATCGTCTCCAATAGTTCAAAAGCCGAGATCGAGGGTTCGGCGCACCCCGGAAGACACCATAGTAACTTTCTCTCGGGATTGGGCAGCCGCCCAACCGTCGGTTACCCTTAGAAACGCGGGTTTTTTGTGAAATTCCTATACTCACACCCGCCAGTTCGGAAGCCGAGATCGAGGGCTCGGAGCTACCCGGAACCCAGCATAGTAACTTTGTACCGAGATTGGGTGGCCGATCGTTATTTCCGTTGGCCCGGTCGTGATACGGGACCGTCGGGCCACCAAAACGCGCGTTGATCATGAAATTCCCATGCTCGGCTTCGCAAATTCGAAAGCCGAGATCTATGTTTCGGAGCTGTTAGGAAACCACCATAGTAAATTTCTACGTTATTTGGGTAGACGCAAGACCGTCCGGGCGTACGTAGCGTGCGTTGATCTTAAATTTCCTATACTCGTATTAGCTAGTTCGAAAGCCAAGACGGAGGGTTCAGAGCGCTCTCGAAATCCACCGCGGAAACTTTCTACAGTGCGTGGGAAATCGCCCAATAGTTTTGCCCTTCGAAACGCGCGTTTCAGCGACCGAACTCCAAAAACACCACATCCATTCGAATTCATTCTCGGGCCTTATACACACCACCCACCACACCGACACACCCACACGCACGTGGGGGGAGTTGATCGTTTTTCCAATTGGGTCGGTCGCGATCCGGGATCTCCTGACCCTTCGAAACGCGCGTCGATCGGGAAATCCCTGCAATCGTCTCCAACAGTTCAAAAGCCGAGATCGAGGGTTCGGAGCACCCGGAGGCCACCATAGTAACTTTCTCCCGGGATTGGGCAGCCGCCCAACCGTCAGTTGCCCTTAGAAACGCGGGTTTTTTGTGAAATTCCTATACTCACAACCGCCAGTTCGGAAGCCGAGATCGAGGGCTCGGAGCTACCCGGAACCCAGCATAGTAACTTTATACCGAGATTGGGCGGCCGATCGTTATTTCCGTTGGCTCGGTCGTGATACGGGACCGTCGGGCCACCAAAACGCGCATTGATCGTGAAATTCCCATGCTCGGCATCGCAAATTCGAAAGCCGAGACCTATGTTTCGGAGCTGTTAGGAAACCACCAAGGTAAATTTCTACATTATTTGGGTAGACGCAAGACCGTCCGGGCGTATGTAGCGTGCGTTGATCTTAAATTTCCTATACTCGTATTAGCTAGTTTGAAAGACAAGACGGAGGGTTCAGAGTGCTCTCGAAATCCACCGCGGAAACTTTCTATAGTGCGTGGGAAATCGCCCAATAGTTTTGCCCTTCGAAACGCGCGTTTCAGCGACCGAACTCCAAAAACACCACATCGATTCGAATTCATTCTCAAGACTTATACACACCACCCACCACACCCACACACCCACCCCCACGTGGGGGGAGTCGATCGTTTTTCCAGTTGGGCCGGTCGCGATCCGGGATCTTCTGACCGTTCGAAACGCGCGTCGATCGGGAAATCTCTGCAATCGTCTCCAACAGTTCGAAAGCCGAGATCGAGGGTTCGGAGCACCCCGGAACCCACCATAGTAACTTTCTCTCGGGATTGGGCAGCCGCCCAACCGTCGGTTACCCTCAGAAACGCGGGTTTTTTGTGAAATTCCTATACTCACAACCGCCAGTTCGGAAGCCGAGATCGAGGGCTCGGAGCTACCCGGAACCCAGCATAGTAACTTTATACCGAGATTGGGCGGCCGATCGTTATTTTCGTTGGCCCGGTCGTGATACGGGACCGTCGGGCCACCAAAACGCGCATTGATCGTGAAATTCCCATGCTCGGCTTCGCAAATTCGAAAGCTTGGATCTATGTTTCGGAGCTGTTAGGAAACCACCATAGTAAATTTCTACGTTATTTGGGTAGACGCAGCACCGTCCGGGTGTACGTAGCGTGCGTTGATCCTAAATTTCCTATACTCGTATTAGCTAGTTCGAAAGCCAAGACGGAGGTTCAGAGCGCTCTCGTAATCCACCGCGGAAACTTTCTACAGTGCGTGGGAAATCGCCCAATAGTTTTGCCCTTCGAAACACGCGTTTCAGCGACTGAACTCCAAAAAGGCCACATCGATTCGAATTCATTCTCGGGCCTTATGCACACCACCCACCACACCGACACACCCACACGCACGTGGGGGGAGTCGATCGTTTTTCTAGTTGGGCCGGTCGCGATCCGGGATCTTCTGACCGTTCGAAACGCGCGTCGATCGGGAAATCCCTGCAATCGTCTCCAACAGTTCGAAAGCCGAGATCGAGGGTTCGGAGCACCCGGAAGCCACCATAGTAACTTTCTCCCGGGATTGGGCAGCCGCTCAACCATCAGTTACCCTTAGAAACGCGGGTTTTTTGTGAAATTCCTATACTCACAACCGCCAGTTCGGAAGCCGAGATCGAGGGCTCGGAGCTACCCGGAATCCAGCATAGTAACTTTATACCGAGATTGGGCGGCCTATCGTTATTTCCGTTGGCCCGGTCGTGATACGGGACCGTCGGGCCACCAAAACGCGCGTTGATCGTGAAATTCCCATGCTCGGCATTGCAAATTCGAAAGCCGAAATCTATGTTTCGGAGCTGTTAGGAAACCACCATAGTAAATTTCTACATTATTTGGGTAGACGCAAGACCGTCCGGGCATCGAAACGCACGTTTCAGCGACCGAACTCCAAAAACACCACATCGATTCGAATTCATTCTCGGGCCTTATACACACCACCCACCACACCCACACACCCACCCGCACGTGGGGGGAGTCGATCGTTTTTCCAGTTGGGCCGATCGAGATCCGGGACCTTCTGACCGTTCGAAACGCGCATCGATTAGGAAATCCCTGCAATCGTCTCCAACAGTTCGAAAGCAGAGATCGAGGGTTCCGAGCACCCCGGAAGCCACCATAGTAACTTTCTATCAGGATTGGGCAGCCGCCCAACCGTCGGTTACCCTCAGAAACGTGGGTTTTTTGTGAAATTCCAATACTCGCAACCGCCAGTTCGGAATCGAGATCGAGGGCTCGGAGCTACCCGGAACCCAGCATAGTAACTTTATACCGAGATTGGGCGGCCGATCGTTATTTCCTTTGGCCCGGTCGTGATACGGGACCGTCGGGCCACCAAAACACGCGTTGATCGTGAAATTCCCATTCTCGGATTCGCAAATTCGAAAGCCGAGATCTATGTTTCGGAGCTGTTAGGAAACCACCATAGTAAATTTCTACGTTATTTGGGTAGACGCAAGACTGTCTGGGCGTACGTAGCGTGCGTTGATATTAAATTTCCTATACTCGTATTAGCTAGTTCGAAAGCCAAGACGGAGAGTTCAGAGCGCTCTCGAAATCCACCACTGAAACTTTCTACAGTGCATGGGAAACCGCCCAACAATTTTGCCCTTTGAAACGCGCGTTTCAGCGACCGAACTCCAAAAACACCACATCGATTCGAATTCATTCTCGGGCCTTATACACACCACCCACCACACCCACACACCCACCCGCACGTGGGGGGAGTCGATCATTTTTCCAGTTGGGCCGGTGGCGATCCGGGACCTTTTGACCGTTCGAAACGCGCGTCGATCGAGAAATCGCTGCAATCAACTCCAACAGTTCGAAAGCCAAGATCGAGGGTTCGGAGCACCCCGGAAGCCACCATAGTAACTTTCTCTCGGGATTGGGCAGCCGCCCAACCGTCGGTTACCCTCAGAAATGCGGGTTTTTTGTGAAATTCCTATACTCGCAACCGCCAGTTCGGAAGCCGAGATCGAGGGTCGGAGCTACCCGGAACCCAGCATAGTAACTTTATACCGAGATTGGGCGGCCGATCGTTATTTCCATTGGCCCGGTCGTGATACGGGACCGTCAGGCCACCAAAACGCGCGTTGATCGTGAAATTCCCGTGCTCGGCTTCGCAAATTCGAAAGCCGAGATCTATGTTTCGGAGTTGTTAGGAAACCGCCATAGTAAATTTCTACGTTATTTGGGTAGACGCAAGACCGTCCGGGCGTACGTAGCGTGCGTTGATCTGAAATTTCCTATACTCGTATTAGCTAGTTCGAAAGCCAAGAAGGAGGGTTCAGAGCGCTCTCGAAATCCACCACGGAAACTTTCTACAGTGCGTGGGAAACCGCCCAATAGTTTTGCCCTTCGAAACGCGCGTTTCAGCGAGCGAACTCCAAAAACACCACATCGATTAGAATTCATTCTCGAGCCTTATACACACCACCCACCACACCCACACACCCACCCCCACGTGGGGGGAGTCGATCATTTTTCCAGTTGGGCCGGTCGCGATCCAGGACCTTCTGACCGTTCGAAACGCGCGTCGATCAGGAAATCCCTGCAATCGTCTCCTACAGTTCGAAAGCCGAGATCGAGGGTTCGGAGCACCTCGGAAGCCACCATAGTAACTTTCTCTCGAGATTGGTCAGCCGCCCAACCGTCGGTTACCCTCAGAAACGCGGGTTTTTTTGTGAAATTCCTATACCCGCAACCGCTAGTTCGGAAGCCGAGATCGAGGGCTCGGAGCTCCCCGGAACCCAGCATAGTAACTATATACCGAGATTGGGCGGCCGATCATTTTTTCCGTTGGCCAGGTCGTGATACGGGAACGTCGGGCCACAAAAACGCGCGTTGATCGTGAAATTCCCATGCTCGGCTTCGCAAATTCGAAAGCCGAGATCTATGTTTCGGAGCTGTTAGGAAACCACAATAGTAAATTTCTACGTTATTTGGGTAGACGCAAGACCGTCCGGGCGTACGTAGCGTGCGTTGATCTTAAATTTCCTATACTCGTATTAGCTAGTTCGAAAGCCAAGACGGAGGGTTCAGAGCGCTCTCGAAATCCACCGTGGAAACTTTCTACAGTGCGTGGGAAATCGCCCAATAGTTTTGCCCTTCGACACGCGCGTTTCAGCGACCGAACTCCAAAAACACCACATCGATTCGAATTCATTCTCGGGCCTTATACACACCACCCACCACACCCACACACCCACCCGCACGTGGGAGGAGTCGATCGTTTTTCCAGTTTGGCCGGTCGCGATCCGGGACCTTCTGACCATTCGAAACGCGCGTCGATCGGGAAATCCCTTCCATCGTCTCCAATAGTTCGAAAGCCGAGATCGAGGGTTCGGAACACCTCGGAAGCAACCATTGTAACTTTCTCTCGGGATTGGGCAGCCGCCCAACCGTCAGTTACCGTCAGAAACGCGGGTTTTTTGTGAAATTCCTATACTCGCAACCGCCAGTTCGGAAGCCGAGATCGAGGGCTCGGAGCTACCCGGAACCCAGCATAGTAACTTTATACCGAGATTGGGCGGCCGATCGTTATTTCCGTTGGCCCGGTCGTGATACGAGACCGTCGGGCCACCAAAACGCGCGTTGATCGTGAAATTGGCATGCTCGGATTCGCAAATTCGAAAGCCGAGATCTATGTTCCGGAGCTGTTAGGAAACCACCATTGTAAATTTCTACGTTATTTGGGTAGACGCAAGACCGTCCGGGCATACGTAGCGTGCGTTGATCTGAAATTTCCTATACTCGTACTAGCTAGTTCGAAAGCCAAGACGGAGGGTTCAGAGCGCTCTCGAAATCCACCGCGGAAACTTTCTATAGTGCGTGGGAAACCGCCCAATAGTTTTGCCCTTCGAAACGCGCGTTTCAGCGACCGAACTCCAAAAACAGCACATCGATTCGAATTCATTCTCGGGCCTTATACACACCACCCACCACACCCACACACCCACCCCCACGTGGGGGGAGTCGATCATTTTTCCAGTTGGGCCGGTCGCGATCCGGGATCTTCTGACGGTTCGAAACGCGTGTCGATCGGGAAATCCCTGCAATCGTCTCCAACAGTTCGAAAGCCGAGATCGAGGGTTTGGAGCACCCCGGAAGCCACCATAGTAACTTTCTCTCGAGGTTGGGCAGCCGCCGAACCGTCGGTTACCCTCAGAAACGCGGGTTTTTTTGTGAAATTCCTATACTCGTAACCACTAGTTCGGAAGCCGAGATCGAGGGCTCGGAGCTCCCCGGAACCCAGCATAGTAACTTTATACCGAGATTGGGCGGCCGATCGTTTTTTCCGTTGGCCCGGTCGTGATACCGGACCGTCGGGCCACAAAAACGCGCGTTGATCGTGAAATTCCCATGCTCGTCTTCGCAAATTCGAAAGCCGAGATCTATGTTTCGGAGCTGTTAGGAAACCACCATAGTAAATTTCTACGTTATTTGGGTAGACGCAGGACAGTCCGTGCGTACGTCGCGTGCGTTGATCTTAAATTTGCTATACTCGTATTAGCTAGTTCGAAAGCCAAGACGGGGGGTTCAGAGCATTCTCGAAATCCACCGCGGAAACTTTCTACAGTGCGTGGGAAACCGCCCAATAGTTTTGCCCTTCGAAACGCGCGTTTCAGCGACCGAACTCCAAAAACACCATATCGATTCAAATTCATTCTCGGGCCTTATACACACCACCCACCACACACACCCACCCGCACGTGGGGGGAGTCGATCGTTTTTCCAGTTGGGCCGGTCGCGATCCGGGACCTTCTGACCGTTCGAAACGCGCGTCGATCGGGAAATCCCTGCAATCGTCTCCAACAGTTCGAAAGCCGAGATCGAGGGTTCGGAGCACCCCGGAAGCCACCATAGTAACTTTCTCTCGGGATTGGGCAGCCGCCCAACCGTCGGTTACCCTCAGAACGTGGGTTTTTTGTGAAATTCCTATAATTGCAACCGCCAGTTCGGAAGCCGAGATCGAGGGCTCGGAGCTACCCGGAACCCAGCATAGTAACTTTATACCGAGATTGAGCGGCCGATCATTATTTCCGTTGGCCCGATCGTGATACGGGACCGTCGGGCCACCAAAACGCGCGTTGATCGTTAAATTCCCATGCTCGGCTTCGCAAATTCGAAAGCCGAGATCTATGTTTCGGAGCTGTTAGGAAACCACCATAGTAAATTTCTACGTTATTTGGGTAGACGCAAGACTGTCCGGGCGTACGTAGAGTGCGTTGATCTTAAATTTCCTATACTCGTATTAGCTAGTTCGAAAGCTAAGACGGAGGGTTCAAAGCGCTCTCGAAATCCACCGCGGAAACCTTCTACAGTGCATGGGAAACCGCCCAATAGTTTTGCCCTTCGAAACGTGCGTTTCAGCGACCGAACTCCAAAAACACCACATCGATTCGAATTCATTCTCGGGCCTTATACACACCACCCACCACACCCACACACCCACCCCTACGTAGGGGGAGTCGATCATTTTTCCAGTTGGGCCGGTCGCGATCCGGGACCTTCTGACCGTTCGAAACGCGCGTCGATGGGGAAATCCCTGCAATCCTCTCTAACAGTTCGAAAGCCGAGATCGAGGGTTCGGAGCACCCCGGAAGCCACCACAGTAACTTTCTCTCGAGATTGGGCAGCCGCCCAACCGTCGGTTGCCCTCAGAAACGCGGGTTTTTTTGTGAAATTCCTATACTCGCAACCGCTAGTTCGGAAGCCGAGATCGAGGGCTCGGAGCTCCCCGAAACCCTGCATAGTAACTTTATACCGAGATTGGGCAGCCGATCGTTTTTTCCGTTGGCCCGGTCGTGATACGGGACCGTTGGGCCACCAAAACGCGCGTTGATCGTGAAATTCCCATGCTCGGCTTCGCAAATTCGAAAGCCGAGATCTATGTTTCGGAGCTGTTAGGAAACCACCATAGTAAATTTCTACGTTATTTGGGTAGACGCAAGACCGTCCGTGCGTACGTAGCGTGCGTTGATCTTAAATTTCCTATACTCGTATTAGCTAGTTCGAAAGCCAAGACGGAGGGTTCAGAGCGCTCTCGAAATCCACCGCGGAAACTTTCTACAGTGCATGGGAAACCGCCCAATAGTTTTGCCCATCGAAACGCGCGTTTCAGCGACCGAACTCCAAAATCACCACATCGACTCGAATTCATTCTCGGGCCTTATACACACCACACACCACACCCACACACCCACCCGCACGTGGGGGGAGTCGATCATTTTTCCAGTTGGGCCGGTCGCGATCCGGGACCTTCTGACCGTTCGAAACGCGCTTCGATCGGGAAATCCCTGCAATCGTCTCCAATAGTTCGAAAGCCGAGATCGAGAGTTCGGAGCACCCCAGAAGCCACCATAGTAACTTTCTCTCGGGATTGGGCAGCCTCCCAACCGTCGGTTAGCCTTAGTAACGCGGGATTTTTGTGAAATTCCTATACTCGCAACCGCCAGTTCGGATGCCGAGATCGAGGGTTCGGAGCTACGCGGAACCCAGCATAGTAACTTTATACCGAGATTGGGCAGCCGAGCGTTTTTTCCGTTGGCCCGGTCGTGATACGGGACCGTCGGGCCACCAAAACGTGCGTTGATCTTGAAATTCCCATGCTCGGCTTCGCAAATTCGAAAGCCGAGATCTATGTTTTGGAGCTGTTAGGAAACCACCATAGTAAATTTCTACGTTATTTGGGTAGACGCAAGATCGTCCGGGCATATGTAGCGTGCGTCGATCTTAAATTTTCTATAATCGTATTAGCTAGTTTGAAAGCCAAGACGGAGGGTTCAGAGCGCTCTCAAAATCCACCGCGGAAACTTTCTACAGTGCGTGGGAAATCGCCCAATAGTTTTGCCCTTCGAAACGCGCGTTTCAGCGACCGAACTCCAAAAACACCACATCGATTCGAATTCATTCTCGGGCCTTATACACACCACCCACCACACCCGCACATCCACCCGCACGTGGGGGGAGTCGATCATTTTTCCAGTTGGGCCGGTCGCGATCCGGGACCTTCTGACCGTTCGAAACGCGCGTCGATCGGGAAATCCCTGCAATCGTCTCCAACAGTTCGAAAGCCGAGATCGAGGGTTCGGAGCTCCCCAGAAGCCACCATAGTAACTTTCTCTCGGGATTGGGCAGCCGCCCAACCGTCGGTTACCCTAAGAATTGCGGGTTTTTTGTGAAATTCCTATACTCGCAACCGCCAGTTCGGAAGCCGAGATCGAGGGCTCGGAGCTACGCGGAACCCTGCATAGTAACTTTATACCGAGATTGGGCGGCCGATCGTTATTTCCGTTGGCCCGGTCGTGATACGGGACCGTCGGGCCACCAAAACGCGCGTTGATCGTGAAATTCCCATGCTCGGCTTCCCAAATTCGAAAGCCGAGATCTATGTTTCGGGGCTGTTAGAAAACCACCATAGTAAATTTCCACGTTATTTGGGTAGACGCAAGACCGTCTGGGCGTACGTAGCGTGCATTGATCTTAAATTTTCTATACTCGTATTAGCTAGATCGAAATCCAAGACGGAGGGTTCAGAGCGCTCTTGAAATCCACCGTGGAAACTTTCTACAGTGCGTGGGAAATCGCCCAATAGTTCTGCCCTTCGAAACGCGTGTTTCAGCGACCGAACTCCAAAAACACCACATCGATACGAATTCATTCTCGGGCCTTATACACACCACCCACCACACCCACACACCCACCCGCACATGGGGGGAGTCGATCGTTTTTCCAGTTGGGCCGGTCGCGATCCGGGACCTTCTGACCGTTCGAAACGCGCGTCGATCGGGAAATCCCTGCAATCGTCTCCAACAGTTCAAAAGCCGAGATCGAGGGTTCGGAGCACCCCGGAAGCCACGATAGTAACTTTCTCTCGGGATTGGGCAGCCGCCCAACCATCGGTTACCGTCAGAAACGCGGGTTTTTTGTGAAATTCCTATACTCGCAACCGCCAGTTCGGAAGCCCAGATCGAGGGCTCGAAGCTACCCGGAACCCAGCATAGTAACTTTATACCGAGATTGGGCGGCCGATCGTTATTTCCGTTGGCCCGGTCGTGATACGGGACTGTCGGGCCACCAAAACGCGTGTTGATCGTGAAATTCCCATGCTCGGCTTCGCAAATTCGAAAGCCGAGATCTATGTTTCGGAGCTGTTAGAAAACCACCATAGTAAATTTCTACGTTATTTGGGTAGACGCAAGACCGTCCGGGCATACGTAGCGTGCATTGATCTTAAATTTCCTATTCTCGTATTAGCTAGTTCGAAAGCCAAGACGGAGGGTTCAGAGCGCTCTCGAAATCCACCGTGGAAACTTTCTACAGTGCATGGGAAATCGCCCAATAGTTTTGCCCATCGAAACGCGCGTTTCAGCGACCGAACTCCAAAAACACCACATCGATTCGAATTCATTCTCAGGCCTTATACAAACCAC
Organism: Allium sativum; assembly: GCA_030737875.1. NCBI lineage: Eukaryota > Viridiplantae > Streptophyta > Magnoliopsida > Asparagales > Amaryllidaceae > Allium > Allium sativum. The sequence goes on along the minus strand of CM060923.1, from coordinate 412,628,687 downwards.
CCACCAGACCCGCACACCCACCCGCACGTGGGGGGAGTCGATCATTTTTCCTGTTCGGCCGGTCCCGATCCGGGACCTTCTAACCGTTCGAAACACGCGTCGATCGGGAAATCCCTGCAATCGTCTCCAACAGTTCGAAAGCCGAGATCGAGGGTTCGGACCACCCCGGAAGCCACCATAGTAATTTTTTCACGGGATTGGGCAGCCGCCCAACCGTCGGTTACCCTCAGAAATGGGGTTTTTTTGTGAAATTCCTATACTCGCAACCGCCAGTTCGTAAGCCGAGATCGAGGGCTCGGAGCTACGCGGAACCCAGCATAGTAACTTTATACCGAGATTGGGCGGCCGATCGTTATTTCCGTTGGCCCGGTCGTGATACGGGACCGTTGGGCCACCAAAACGCGCATTGATCGTGAAATTCCCATGCTCGGCTTCGCAAATTCGAAAGCCGAGATCTATGTTTCGGAGCTGTTAGGAAACCACCATAGTAAATTTCTACGTTATTTGGGTAGACGCAAGACCGTCCAGGCGTACGTAGCGTGCGTTGATCTTAAATTTCCTATACTCGTATTAGCTAGTTCGAAAGCCAAGATGGAGGTTTCAGAGCGCTCTCGAAATCCACCACAGAAACTTTCTACGGTGCATGGGAAACCGCCCAATAGTTTTGCCCTTCGAAACGCGCGTTTCAGCGACCGAACTCCAAAAACACCACATCGATTCGAATTCATTCTCGGGCCTTATACACACCACCCACCACACCCACACACCCACCCGCACGTGGGGGGAGTCGATCATTTTTCCAGTTGGCCCGGTCGCGATCAGGGACCTTCTGACCGTTCGAAACGCGCATCGATCTGGAAATCCCTGCAATCATCTCCAACAGTTCGAAAGCCGAGATCGAGGGTTCGGAGCACCCCAGAAGCCACCATATTAACTTTCCCTCGGGATTGGGCATCCTCCCAACCGTCGGTTACCCTCAGAAATGCGGGTTTTTTGTGAAATTCCTATACTCGCAACCGCCAGTTCGGAAGCCGAGATCGAGGGCTCGGAGCTACGCGGAACCCAGCATAGTAACTTTATACCGAGATTGGGCGGCCGATCGTTATTTCCGTTGGCTCAGTCGTGATACGGGACCGTCGGGCCACCAAAACGCGCGTTGATTGTGAAATTCCCATGCTCGGCTTCGCAAATTCAAAAGCCGAGATCTATGTTTTGGAGCTGTTAGGAAACCACCATAGTAAATTTCTACGTTATTTGGGTAGACGCAAGACCGTCCGGGCATACGTAGCGTGCATTGATCTTAAATTTCCTATACTCGTATTAGCTAGTTCGAAAGCCAAGACGGAGGGTTCAGAGCGCTCTCGAAATCCACCGTGGAAACTTTCTACAGTGCGTGGGAAATCGCCCAATAGTTTTGCCCTTCGAAACGCGCGTTTCAGCGACCGAACTCCAAAAACACCACATCGATTCGAATTCATTCTCGGGCCTTATACACACCACCCACCACACCCACACACCCACCCGCACGTGGGGGGAGTCGATCATTTTTCCTGTTGGGCCGGTCGCGATCCGGGACCTTCTGACCGATCGAAACGCGTGTCGATCGGGAAATCCCTGCAATCGTCTCCAACAGTTCGAAAGCCGAGATCGAGGGTTCGGAGCACCCCGGAAGCCACCATAGTAACTTTCTCTCGGGATTGGGCAGCCGCCCAACCGTCGGTTACCCTCAGAAATGCGGGTTTTTTGTGAAGTTCCTATACTCGCAACCGCCAGTTCAGAAGCCGAGATCGAGGGCTCGGAGCTATGCGGAACCCAGCATAGTAACTTTATACCGAGATTGGGCGGCCGATCGTTATTTCCGTTGGCCCGGTCGTGACACGGGACCGTCGGGCCACCAAAACGCGCGTTGATCGTGAAATTCCCATGCTCGGCTTCGCAAATTCGAAAGCCAAGATCTATGTTTCGGAGCTGTTAGGAAACCACCATAGTAAATTTCTACGTTATTTGGGTAGACGCAAGACCGTCCGGGCGTACGTAGCGTGCATTGATCTTAAATTTCCTATACTCGTATTAGCTAGTTCGAAAGCCAAGACGGAGGGTTCAGAGCGCTCTCGAAATCCACCGCGGAAACTTTCTACAGTGCGTAGGAAACCGCCCAATAGTTTTGCCTTCGAAACGCGCGTTTTAGCGACCGAACTCCAAAAATACCACATCGATTCGAATTCATTCTCGGGCCTTATACACAGCACCCACCACACCCACACACCCACCCGCACGTGGGGGGAGTCGATCGTTTTTCCAGTTGGGCCGGTCGCGATCCGGGACCTTCTGACCGTTCGAAACGCGCGTCGATCAGGAAATCCCTACAATCGTCTCCAACAGTTCGAAAGCCGAGATCGAGGGTTCGGAGCACCCTGGAAGCCACCATAGTAACTTTCTCTCGAGATTGGACAGCCGCACAACCGTCGGTTACCCTCAGAAATGCCGGTTTTTTTGTGAAATTCCTATACTCGCAACCGCTAGTTCGGAAGCCGAGATCGAGGGCTCGGAGCTCCCCGGAACCCAGCATAGTAACTTTATACCGAGATTGGGCGGCCGATCGTTTTTTCCGTTGGCCCGGTCGTGATATCGGACCGTCGGGCCACCAAAACGCGCGTGAACGTGAAATTCCCATGCTCGGCTTCGCAAATTCGAAAGCCGAGATCTATGTTTCGGAGCTGTTAGGAAACCACCAAAGTAAATTTCTACGTTATTTTGGTAGACGCAAGACCGTCCGGGCATACGTAGCGTGCGTTGATCTTAAATTTCCTATACTCGTATTAGCTAGTTCGAAAGCCAAGAAGGAGGGTTCAGAGCGCTCTCGAAATCCTCCGCGGAAACTTTCTACAGTGCATGGGAAACCGCCCAATAGTTTTGCCCATCGAAACGCGCGTTTCAGCGACCGAACTCCAAAATCACCACATCGACTCGAATTCATTCTCGGGCCTTATACACACCACACACCACACCCACACACCCACCCGCACGTCGGGGGAGTCGATCATTTTTCCAGTTGGGCCGGTCGCGATCCGGGACCTTCTGACCGTTCGAAACGCGCTTCGATCGGGAAATCCCTGCAATCGTCTCCAATAGTTCGAAAGCCGAGATCGAGAGTTCGGAGCACCCCAGAAGCCACCATAGTAACTTTCTCTCGGGATTGGGCAGCCTCCCAACCGTCGGTTAGCCTTAGTAATGCAGGTTTTTTGTGAAAATCCTATACTCGCAACCGCCAGTTCGGATGCCGAGATCGAGGGTTCGGAGCTACGCGGAACCCAGCATAGTAACTTTATACCGAGATTGGGCGGCCGATCGTTATTTCCGTTGGCTCGGTCGTGATACGGGACCGTCGGGCCAACAAAACGCGCGTTGATCGTGAAATTCCCATGCTCGGCTTCGCAAATTCAAAAGCCGAGATCTATGTTTTGGAGCTGTTAGGAAACCACCATAGTAAATTTCTACGTTATTTGGGTAGACGCAAGACCGTCCGGGCATACGTAGCGTGCATTGATCTTAAATTTCCTATACTCGTATTAGCTAGTTCGAAAGCCAAGACGGAGGGTTCAGAGCGCTCTCGAAATCCACCGTGGAAACTTTCTACAGTGCGTGGGAAATCGCCCAATAGTTTTGCCCTTCGAAACGCGCGTTTCAGCGACCGAACTCCAAAAACACCACATCGATTCGAATTCATTCTCGGGCCTTATACACACCACCCACCACACCCACACACCCACCCGCACGTGGGGGGAGTCGATCATTTTTCCTGTTGGGCCGGTCGCGATCCGGGACCTTCTGACCGATCGAAACGCGTGTCGATCGGGAAATCCCTGCAATCGTCTCCAACAGTTCGAAAGCCGAGATCGAGGGTTCGGAGCACCCCGGAAGCCACCATAGTAACTTTCTCTCGGGATTGGGCAGCCGCCCAACCGTCGGTTACCCTCAGAAATGCGGGTTTTTTGTGAAGTTCCTATACTCGCAACTGCCAGTTCAGAAGCCGAGATCGAGGGCTCGGAGCTACGCGGAACCCAGCATAGTAACTTTATACCGAGATTGGGCGGCCGATCGTTATTTCCGTTGGCCCGGTCGTGACACGGGACCGTCGGGCCACCAAAACGCGCGTTGATCGTGAAATTCCCATGCTCGGCTTCGCAAATTCGAAAGCCAAGATCTATGTTTCGGAGCTGTTAGGAAACCACCATAGTAAATTTCTACGTTATTTGGGTAGACGCAAGACCGTCCGGGCGTACGTAGCGTGCATTGATCTTAAATTTCCTATACTCGTATTAGCTAGTTCGAAAGCCAAGACGGAGGGTTCAGAGCGCTCTCGAAATCCACCGCGGAAACTTTCTACAGTGCGTAGGAAACCGCCCAATAGTTTTGCCTTCGAAACGCGCGTTTTAGCGACCGAACTCCAAAAATACCACATCGATTCGAATTCATTCTCGGGCCTTATACACAGCACCCACCACACCCACACACCCACCCGCACGTGGGGGGAGTCGATCGTTTTTCCAGTTGGGCCGGTCGCGATCCGGGACCTTCTGACCGTTCGAAACGCGCGTCGATCAGGAAATCCCTACAATCGTCTCCAACAGTTCGAAAGCCGAGATCGAGGGTTCGGAGCACCCTGGAAGCCACCATAGTAACTTTCTCTCGAGATTGGGCAGCCGCACAACCGTCGGTTACCCTCAGAAATGCCGGTTTTTTTGTGAAATTCCTATACTCGCAACCGCTAGTTCGGAAGCCGAGATCGAGGGCTCGGAGCTCCCCGGAACCCAGCATAGTAACTTTATACCGAGATTGGGCGGCCGATCGTTTTTTCCGTTGGCCCGGTCGTGATATCGGACCGTCGGGCCACCAAAACGCGCGTGAACGTGAAATTCCCATGCTCGGCTTCGCAAATTCGAAAGCCGAGATCTATGTTTCGGAGCTGTTAGGAAACCACCAAAGTAAATTTCTACGTTATTTTGGTAGACGCAAGACCGTCCGGGCATACGTAGCGTGCGTTGATCTTAAATTTCCTATACTCGTATTAGCTAGTTCGAAAGCCAAGAAGGAGGGTTCAGAGCGCTCTCGAAATCCTCCGCGGAAACTTTCTACAGTGCATGGGAAACCGCCCAATAGTTTTGCCCATCGAAACACGCGTTTCAGCGACCGAACTCCAAAATCACCACATCGACTCGAATTCATTCTCGGGCCTTATACACACCACACACCACACCCACACACCCACCCGCACGTCGGGGGAGTCGATCATTTTTCCAGTTGGGCCGATCGCGATCCGGGACCTTCTGACCGTTCGAAACGCGCTTCGATCGGGAAATCCCTGCAATCGTCTCCAATAGTTCGAAAGCCGAGATCGAGAGTTCGGAGCACCCCAGAAGCCACCATAGTAACTTTCTCTCGGGATTGGGCAGCCTCCCAACCGTCGGTTAGCCTTAGTAATGCAGGTTTTTTGTGAAAATCCTATACTCGCAACCGCCAGTTCGGATGCCGAGATCGAGGGTTCGGAGCTACGCGGAACCCAGCATAGTAACTTTATACCGAGATTGGGCGGCCGATCGTTATTTCCGTTGGCTCGGTCGTGATACGGGACCGTCGGGCCAACAAAACGCGCGTTGATCGTGAAATTCCCATGCTCGGCTTCGCAAATTCAAAAGCCGAGATCTATGTTTTGGAGCTGTTAGGAAACCACCATAGTAAATTTCTACGTTATTTGGGTAGACGCAAGACCGTCCGGGCATACGTAGCGTGCATTGATCTTAAATTTCCTATACTCGTATTAGCTAGTTCGAAAGCCAAGACGGAGGGTTCAGAGCGCTCTCGAAATCCACCGTGGAAACTTTCTACAGTGCGTGGGAAATCGCCCAATAGTTTTGCCCTTCGAAACGCGCGTTTCAGCGACCGAACTCCAAAAACACCACATCGATTCGAATTCATTCTCGGGCCTTATACACACCACCCACCACACCCACACACCCACCCGCACGTGGGGGGAGTCGATCATTTTTCCTGTTGGGCCGGTCGCGATCCGGGACCTTCTGACCGATCGAAACGCGTGTCGATCGGGAAATCCCTGCAATCGTCTCCAACAGTTCGAAAGCCGAGATCGAGGGTTCGGAGCACCCCGGAAGCCACCATAGTAACTTTCTCTCGGGATTGGGCAGCCGCCCAACCGTCGGTTACCCTCAGAAATGCGGGTTTTTTGTGAAGTTCCTATACTCGCAACCGCCAGTTCAGAAGCCGAGATCGAGGGCTCGGAGCTATGCAGAACCCAGCATAGTAACTTTATACCGAGATTGGGCGGCCGATCGTTATTTCCGTTGGCCCGGTCGTGACACGGGACCGTCGGGCCACCAAAACGCGCGTTGATCGTGAAATTCCCATGCTCGGCTTCGCAAATTCGAAAGCCAAGATCTATGTTTCGGAGCTGTTAGGAAACCACCATAGTAAATTTCTACGTTATTTGGGTAGACGCAAGACCGTCCGGGCGTACGTAGCGTGCATTGATCTTAAATTTCCTATACTCGTATTAGCTAGTTCGAAAGCCAAGACGGAGGGTTCAGAGCGCTCTCGAAATCCACCGCGGAAACTTTCTACAGTGCGTAGGAAACCGCCCAATAGTTTTGCCTTCGAAACGCGCGTTTTAGCGACCGAACTCCAAAAATACCACATCGATTCGAATTCATTCTCGGGCCTTATACACAGCACCCACCACACCCACACACCCACCCGCACGTGGGGGGAGTCGATCGTTTTTCCAGTTGGGTCGGTCGCGATCCGGGACCTTCTGACCGTTCGAAACGCGCGTCGATCTGGAAATCCCTACAATCGTCTCCAACAGTTCGAAAGCCGAGATCGAGGGTTCGGAGCACCCTGGAAGCCACCATAGTAACTTTCTCTCGAGATTGGGCAGCCGCACAACCGTCGGTTACCCTCAGAAATGCCGGTTTTTTTGTGAAATTCCTATACTCGCAACCGCTAGTTCGGAAGCCGAGATCGAGGGCTCGGAGCTCCCCGGAACCCAGCATAGTAACTTTATACCGAGATTGGGCGGCCGATCGTTTTTTCCGTTGGCCCGGTCGTGATATCGGACCGTCGGGCCACCAAAACGCGCGTGAACGTGAAATTCCCATGCTCGGCTTCGCAAATTCGAAAGCCGAGATCTATGTTTCGGAGCTGTTAGGAAACCACCAAAGTAAATTTCTACGTTATTTTGGTAGACGCAAGACCGTCCGGGCATACGTAGCGTGCGTTGATCTTAAATTTCCTATACTCGTATTAGCTAGTTCGAAAGCCAAGACGGAGGGTTTAGAGCGCTCTCGAAATCCTCCGCGGAAACTTTCTACAGTGCATGGGAAACCGCCCAATAGTTTTGCCCATCGAAACGCGCGTTTCAGCGACCGAACTCCAAAATCACCACATCGACTCGAATTCATTCTCGGGCCTTATACACACCACACACCACACCCACACACCCACCCGCACGTCGGGGGAGTCGATCATTTTTCCAGTTGGGCCGGTCGCGATCCGGGACCTTCTGACCGTTCGAAACGCGCTTCGATCGGGAAATCCCTGCAATCGTCTCCAATAGTTCGAAAGCCGAGATCGAGAGTTCGGAGCACCCCAGAAGCCACCATAGTAACTTTCTCTCGGGATTGGGCAGCCTCCCAACCGTCGGTTAGCCTTAGTAATGCGGGTTTTTTGTGAAAATCCTATACTCGCAACCGCCAGTTCGGATGCCGAGATCGAGGGTTCGGAGCTACGCGGAACCCAGCATAGTAACTTTATACCGAGATTGGGCGGCCGATCGTTATTTCCGTTGGCTCGGTCGTGATATGGGACCGTCGGGCCAACAAAACGCGCGTTGATCGTGAAATTCCCATGCTCGGCTTCGCAAATTCGAAAGCCGAGATCTATGTTTCGGAGCTGTTAGGAAACCACCATAGTAAATTTCTACGTTATTTGGGTAGACGCAAGACCGTCCGGGCATACGTAGCGTGCATTGATCTTAAATTTCCTATACTCGTATTAGCTAGCTCGAAAGCCAAGACGGAGGGTTCAGAGCACTCTCGAAATCCACCGTGGAAACTTTCTACAGTGCGTGGGAAATCGCCCAATAGTTTTGCCCTTCGAAACGCGCGTTTTAGCGACCGAACTCCAAAAACACCACATCGATTCGAATTCATTCTCGGGCCTTATACACACCACCCACCACACCCGCACACCCACCCGCACGTGGGGGGAGTCGATCATTTTTCCTGTTGGGCCGGTCGCGATCCGGGACCTTCTGACCGATCGAAACGCGTGTCGATCGGGAAATCCCTGCAATCGTCTCCAACAGTTCGAAAGCCGAGATCGAGGGTTCGGAGCACCCCGGAAGCCACCATAGTAACTTTCTCTCGGGATTGGGCAGCCGCCCAACCGTCGGTTACCCTCAGAAATGCGGGTTTTTTGTGAAGTTCCTATACTCGCAACCGCCAGTTCAGAAGCCGAGATCGAGGGCTCGGAGCTACGCGGAACCCAGCATAGTAACTTTATACCGAGATTGGGCGGCCGATCGTTATTTCCGTTGGCCCGGTCGTGACACGGGACCGTCGGGCCACCAAAACGCGCGTTGATCGTGAAATTTCCATGCTCGGCTTTGCAAATTCGAAAGCCAAGATCTATGTTTCGGAGCTGTTAGGAAACCACCATAGTAAATTTCTACGTTATTTGGGTAGACGCAAGACCGTCCGGGCGTACGTAGCGTGCATTGATCTTAAATTTCCTATACTCGTATTAGCTAGTTCGAAAGCCAAGACGGAGGGTTCAGAGCGCTCTCGAAATCCACCGCGGAAACTTTCTACAGTGCGTTGGAAACCGCCCAATAGTTTTGCCTTCGAAACGCGCGTTTTAGCGACCGAACTCCAAAAACACCACATCGATTCGAATTCATTCTCGGGCCTTATACACAGCACCCACCACACCCACAAACCCACCCGCACGTGGGGGGAGTCGATCGTTTTTCCAGTTGGGCCGGTCGCGATCCGGGACCTTCTGACCGTTCGAAACGCGCGTCGATCAGGAAATCCCTACAATCGTCTCCAACAGTTCGAAAGCCGAGATCGAGGGTTCGGAGCACCCTGGAAGCCACCATAGTAACTTTCTCTCGAGATTGGGCAGCCGCACAACCGACGGTTACCCTCAGAAATGCCGGTTTTTTTGTGAAATTCCTATACTCGCAACCGCTAGTTCGGAAGCCGAGATCGAGGGCTCGGAGCTCCCCGGAACCCAGCATAGTAACTTTATACCGAGATTGGGCGGCCGATCGTTTTTTCCGTTGACCCGGTCGTGATATCGGACCGTCGGGCCACCAAAACGCGCGTGAACGTGAAATTCCCATGCTCGGCTTCGCAAATTCGAAAGCCGAGATCTATGTTTCGGAGCTGTTAGGAAACCACCAAAGTAAATTTCTACGTTATTTTGGTAGACGCAAGACCGTCCGGGCATACGTAGCGTGCGTTGATCTTAAATTTCCTATACTCGTATTAGCTAGTTCGAAAGCCAAGACGGAGGGTTCAGAGCGCTCTCGAAATCCTCCGCGGAAACTTTCTACAGTGCATGGGAAACCGCCCAATAGTTTTGCCCATCGAAACGCGCGTTTCAGCGACCGAACTCCAAACTCACCACATCGACTTGAATTCATTCTCGGGACTTATACACACCACACACCACACCCACACACCCACCCGCACGTGGGGGGAGTCGATCATTTTTCCAGTTGGGCCGGTCGCGATCCGGGACCTTCTGACCGTTCGAAACGCGCTTCGATCGGGAAATCCCTGCAATCGTCTCCAATAGTTCGAAAGCCGAGATCGAGAGTTCGGAGCACCCCAGAAGCCACCATAGTAACTTTCTCTCGGGATTGGGCAGCCTCCCAACCGTCGGTTAGCCTTAGTAATGCGGGTTTTTTGTGAAAATCCTATACTCGCAACCGCCAGTTCGGATGCCGAGATCGAGGGCTCGGAGCTACGCGGAACCCAGCATAGTAACTTTATACCGAGATTGGGCAGCCGATCGTTTTTTCCGTTGGCCCGGTCGTGATACGGGACCGTCGGGCCTCCAAAACGCGCGTTGATCGTGAAATTCCCATGCTCGGCTTCGCAAATTCGAAAGCTGAGATCTATGTTTTGGAGCTGTTAGGAAACCACCATAGTAAATTTCTACGTTATTTGGGTAGACGCAAGATCGTCCGGGCATATGTAGCGTGCGTCGATCTTAAATTTTCTATAATCGTATTAGCTAGTTTGAAAGCCAAGACGGAGGGTTCAGAGCGCTCTCGAAATCCACCGCGGAAACTTTCTACAGTGCGTGGGAAATCGCCCAATAGTTTTGCCCTTCGAAACGCGCGTTTCAGCGACCGAACTCCAAAAACACCACATCGATTCGAATTCATTCTCGGGCCTTATACACACCACCCACCACACCCGCACATCCACCCGCACGTGGGGGGAGTCGATCATTTTTCCTGTTCGGCCGGTCGTGATCCGGGACCTTCTGACCGTTCGAAACGCGCGTCGATCGGGAAATCCCTGCAATCGTCTCCAACAGTTCGAAAGCCGAGATCGAGGGTTCGGAGCACCCCAGAAGCCCCCATAGTAACTTTCTCTCGGGATTGGGCAGCCGCCCAACCGTCGGTTACCCTAAGAATTGCGGGTTTTTTGTGAAATTCCTATACTCGCAACCGCCAGTTCGGAAGCCGAGATCGAGGGCTCGGAGCTACGCGGAACCCTGCATGGTAACTTTATACCAAGATTGGGCGGCCGATCGTAATTTCCGTTGGCCCGGTTGTGATACGGTACCTTCGGGCCACCAAAACGCGCGTTGATTGTGAAATTCCCATGCTCGGCTTCCCAAATTCGAAAGCCGAGATCTATGTTTCGGAGGTGTTAGGAAACCGCCATAGTAAATTTCTACATTATTTGGGTAGACGCAAGACCGTCCAGGCGTACGTAGCGTGCGTTGATCTTAAATTTCCTATACTCGTATTAGCTAGTTCGAAAGCCAAGATGGAGGTTACAGAGCGCTCTCGAAATCCACCACAGAAACTTTCTACAGTGCATGGGAAACCGCCCAATAGTTTTGCCCTTCGAAACGCGCGTTTCAGCGACCGAACTCCAAAAACACCACATCGATTCGAATTCATTCTCGGGCTTTATACACACCACCCACCACACCCACACACCCACCCGCACGTGGGGGGATTCGATCATTTTTCCAGTTGGCCCGGTCGCGATCTGGGACCTTCTGACCGTTCGAAACGCGCGTCGATCTGGAAATCCCTGCAATCATCTCCAACAGTTCGAAAGCCGAGATCGAGGGTTCGGATCACCCCAGAAGCCACCATATTAACTTTCCCTTGGGATTGGGCATCCTCCCAACCGTCGGTTACCCTCAGAAATGCGGGTTTTTTGTGAAATTCCTATACTCGCAACCGCCAGTTCGGAAGCCGAGATCGAGGGCTCGGAGCTACGCGGAACCCAGCATAGTAACTTTATACCGAGATTGGGCGGCCGATCGTTATTTCCTTTGGCTCGGTCGTGATACGGGACCGTCGGGCCACCAAAACGCGCGTTGATCGTGAAATTCCCATGCTCGGCTTCGCAAATTCGAAAGCCGAGATCTATGTTTCGGAGCTGTTAGGAAACCACCATAGTAAATTTCTACGTTATTTGGGTAGACGCAAGACCGTCCGGGCATACGTAGCGTACATTGATCTTAAATTTCCTATACTCGTATTAGCTAGTTCGAAAGCCAAGACGGAGGGTTCAGAGCGCTCTCGAAATCCACCGTGGAAACTTTCTACAGTGCGTGGGAAATCGCCCAATAGTTTTGCCCTTCGAAACGCGCGTTTCAGCGACCGAACTCCAAAAACACCACATCGATTCGAATTCATTCTCGGGCCTTATACCACCCACCACACCCGCACACCCACCCGCACGTGGGGGGAGTCGATCATTTTTCCTGTTGGGCCGGTCGCGATCCGGGACCTTCTGACCGATCGAAACGCGTGTCGATCGGGAAATCCCTGCAATCGTCTCCAACAGTTCGAAAGCCGAGATCGAGGGTTCGGAGCACCCCGGAAGCCACCATAGTAACTTTCTCTCGGGATTGGGCAGCCGCCCAACCGTCGGTTACCCTCAGAAATGCGGGTTTTTTGTGAAGTTCCTATACTCGCAACCGCCAGTTCAGAAGCCGAGATCGAGGGCTCGGAGCTACGCGGAACCCAGCATAGTAACTTTATACCGAGATTGGGCGGTCCGATCGTTATTTCCGTTGGCCCGGTCGTGACACGGGACCGTCGGGCCACCAAAACGCGCGTTGATCGTGAAATTTCCATGCTCGGCTTCGCAAATTCGAAAGCCAAGATCTATGTTTCGGAGCTATTAGGAAACCACCATAGTAAATTTCTACGTTATTTGGGTAGACGCAAGACCGTCCGGGCGTACGTAGCGTGCATTGATCTTAAATTTCCTATACTCGTATTAGCTAGTTCGAAAGCCAAGACGGAGGGTTCAGAGCGCTCTCGAAATCCACCGCGGAAACTTTCTACAGTGCGTAGGAAACCGCCCAATAGTTTTGCCTTCGAAACGCGCGTTTTAGCGACCGAACTCCAAAAACACCACATCGATTCGAATTCATTCTCGGGCCTTATACACAGCACCCACCACACCCACAAACCCACCCGCACGTGGGGGGAGTCGATCGTTTTTCCAGTTGGGCCGGTCGCGATCCGGGACCTTCTGACCGTTCGAAACGCGCGTCGATCAGGAAATCCCTACAATCGTCTCCAACAGTTCGAAAGCCGAGATCGAGGGTTCGGAGCACCCTGGAAGCCACCATAGTAACTTTCTCTCGAGATTGGGCAGCCGCACAACCGTCGGTTACCCTCAGAAATGCCGGTTTTTTTGTGAAATTCCTATACTCGCAACCGCTAGTTCGGAAGCCGAGATCGAGGGCTCGGAGCTCCCCGGAACCCAGCATAGTAACTTTATACCGAGATTGGGCGGCCGATCGTTTTTTCCGTTGACCCGGTCGTGATATCGGACCGTCGGGCCACCAAAACGCGCGTGAACGTGAAATTCCCATGCTCGGCTTCGCAAATTCGAAAGCCGAGATCTATGTTTCGGAGCTGTTAGGAAACCACCAAAGTAAATTTCTACGTTATTTTGGTAGACGCAAGACCGTCCGGGCATACGTAGCGTGCGTTGATCTTAAATTTCCTATACTCGTATTAGCTAGTTCGAAAGCCAAGACGGAGGGTTCAGAGCGCTCTCGAAATCCTCCGCGGAAACTTTCTACAGTGCATGGGAAACCGCCCAATAGTTTTGCCCATCGAAACACGCGTTTCAGCGACCGAACTCCAAACTCACCACATCGACTCGAATTCATTCTCGGGACTTATACACACCACACACCACACCCACACACCCACCCGCACGTGGGGGGAGTCGATCATTTTTCCAGTTGGGCCGGTCGCGATCCGGGACCTTCTGACCGTTCGAAACGCGCTTCGATCGGGAAATCCCTGCAATCGTCTCCAATAGTTCGAAAGCCGAGATCGAGAGTTCGGAGCACCCCAGAAGCCACCATAGTAACTTTCTCTCGGGATTGGGCAGCCTCCCAACCGTCGGTTAGCCTTAGTAATGCGGGTTTTTTGTGAAAATCCTATACTCGCAACCGCCAGTTCGGATGCCGAGATCGAGGGTTCGGAGCTACGCGGAACCCAGCATAGTAACTTTATACTGAGATTGGGCAGCCGATCGTTTTTTCCGTTGGCCCGGTCGTGATACGGGACCGTCGGGCCTCCAAAACGCGCGTTGATCGTGAAATTCCCATGCTCGGCTTCGCAAATTCGAAAGCTGAGATCTATGTTTTGGAGCTGTTAGGAAACCACCATAGTAAATTTCTACGTTATTTGGGTAGACGCAAGATCGTCCGGGCATATGTAGCGTGCGTCGATCTTAAATTTTCTATAATCGTATTAGCTAGTTTGAAAGCCAAGACGGAGGGTTCAGAGCGCTCTCGAAATCCACCGCGGAAACTTTCTACAGTGCGTGGGAAATCGCCCAATAGTTTTGCCCTTCGAAACGCGCGTTTCAGCGACCGAACTCCAAAAACACCACATCGATTCGAATTCATTCTCGGGCCTTATACACACCACCCACCACACCCGCACATCCACCCGCACGTGGGGGGAGTCGATCATTTTTCCTGTTCGGCCGGTCGTGATCCGGGACCTTCTGACCGTTCGAAACGCGCGTCGATCGGGAAATCCCTGCAATCGTCTCCAACAGTTCGAAAGCCAAGATCGAGGGTTCGGAGCACCCCAGAAGCCACCATAGTAACTTTCTCTCGGGATTGGGCAGCCGCCCAACCGTCGGTTACCCTAAGAATTGCGGGTTTTTTGTGAAATTCCTATACTCGCAACCGCCAGTTCGGAAGCCGAGATCGAGGGCTCGGAGCTACGCGGAACCCTGCATAGTAACTTTATACCAAGATTGGGCGGCCGATCGTAATTTCCGTTGGCCCGGTCGTGATACGGGACCGTCGGGCCACCAAAACGCGCGTTGATTGTGAAATTCCCATGCTCGGCTTCCCAAATTCGAAAGCCGAGATCTATGTTTCGGAGGTGTTAGGAAACCGCCATAGTAAATTTCTACGTTATTTGGGTAGACGCAAGACCGTCCAGGCGTACGTAGCGTGCGTTGATCTTAAATTTCCTATACTCGTATTAGCTAGTTCGAAAGCCAAGATGGAGGTTACAGAGCGCTCTCGAAATCCACCACAGAAACTTTCTACGGTGCATGGGAAACCGCCCAATAGTTTTGCCCTTCGAAACGCGCGTTTCAGCGACCGAACTCCAAAAACACCACATCGATTCGAATTCATTCTCGGGCCTTATACACACCACCCACCACACCCACACACGCACCCGCACGTGGGGGGATTCGATCATTTTTCCAGTTGGCCCGGTCGCGATCTGGGACCTTCTGACCGTTCGAAACGCGCGTCGATCTGGAAATCCCTGCAATCATCTCCAACAGTTCGAAAGCCGAGATCGAGGGTTCGGAGCACCCCAGAAGCCACCATATTAACTTTCCCTTGGGATTGGGCATCCTCCCAACCGTCGGTTACCCTCAGAAATGCGGGTTTTTTGTGAAATTCCTATACTCGCAACCGCCAGTTCGGAAGCCGAGATCGAGGGCTCGGAGCTACGCGGAACCCAGCATAGTAACTTTATACCGAGATTGGGCGGCCGATCGTTATTTCCTTTGGCTCGGTCGTGATACGGGACCGTCGGGCCACCAAAACGCGCGTTGATCGTGAAATTCCCATGCTCGGCTTCGCAAATTCGAAAGCCGAGATCTATGTTTCGGAGCTGTTAGGAAACCACCATAGTAAATTTCTACGTTATTTGGGTAGACGTAAGACCGTCCGGGCATACGTAGCGTACATTGATCTTAAATTTCCTATACTCGTATAAGCTAGTTCGAAAGCCAAGATGGAGGGTTCAGAGCGCTCTCGAAATCCACCGTGGAAACTTTCTACAGTGCGTGGGAAATCGCCCAATAGTTTTGCCCTTCGAAACGCGCGTTTCAGCGACCGAACTCCAAAAACACCACATCGATTCGAATTCATTCTCGGGCCTTATACACACCACCCACCACACCCGCACACCCACCCGCACGTGGGGGGAGTCGATCATTTTTCCTGTTGGGCCGGTCGCGATCCGGGACCTTCTGACCGATCGAAACGCGTGTCGATCGGGAAATCCCTGCAATCGTCTCCAACAGTTCGAAAGCCGAGATCGAGGGTTCGGAGCACCCCGGAAGCCACCATAGTAACTTTCTCTCGGGATTGGGCAGCCGCCCAACCGTCGGTTACCCTCAGAAATGCGGGTTTTTTGTGAAGTTCCTATACTCGCAACCGCCAGTTCAGAAGCC
Source organism: Allium sativum (assembly GCA_030737875.1). Taxonomy (NCBI): domain Eukaryota; kingdom Viridiplantae; phylum Streptophyta; class Magnoliopsida; order Asparagales; family Amaryllidaceae; genus Allium; species Allium sativum. The sequence continues at coordinate 412,612,662 of CM060923.1, read as the reverse complement.
GAGATCGAGGGCTCGGAGCTACGCGGAACCCAGCATAGTAACTTTATACCGAGATTGGGCGGCCGATCGTTATTTCCGTTGGCCCGGTCGTGACACGGGACCGTCGGGCCACCAAAACGCGCGTTGATCGTGAAATTCCCATGCTCGGCTTCGCAAATTCGAAAGCCAAGATCTATGTTTCGGAGCTGTTAGGAAACCACCATAGTAAATTTCTACGTTATTTGGGTAGACGCAAGACCGTCCGGGCGTACGTAGCGTGCATTGATCTTAAATTTCCTATACTCGTATTAGCTAGTTCGAAAGCCAAGACGGAGGGTTTAGAGCGCTCTCGAAATCCACCGCGGAAACTTTCTACAGTGCGTAGGAAACCACCCAATAGTTTTGCCTTCGAAACGCGCGTTTTAGCGACCGAACTCCAAAAACACCACATCGATTCGAATTCATTCTCGGGCCTTATACACAGCACCCACCACACCCACACACCCACCCGCACGTGGGGGGAGTCGATCGTTTTTCCAGTTGGGCCGGTCGCGATCCGGGACCTTCTGACCGTTCGAAACGCGCGTCGATCAGGAAATCCCTACAATCGTCTCCAACAGTTCGAAAGCCGAGATCGAGGGTTCGGAGCACCCTGGAAGCCACCATAGTAACTTTCTCTCGAGATTGGGCAGCCGCACAACCGTCGGTTACCCTCAGAAATGCCGGTTTTTTTGTGAAATTCCTATACTCGCAACCGCTAGTTCGGAAGCCGAGATCGAGGGCTCGGAGCTCCCCGGAACCCAGCATAGTAACTTTATACCGAGATTGGGCGGCCGATCGTTTTTTCCGTTGGCCCGGTCGTGATATCGGACCGTCGGGCCACCAAAACGCGCGTGAACGTGAAATTCCCATGCTCGGCTTCGCAAATTCGAAAGCCGAGATCTATGTTTCGGAGCTGTTAGGAAACCACCAAAGTAAATTTCTACATTATTTTAGTAGACGCAAGACCGTCCGGGCATATGTAGCTTGCGTTGATCTTAAATTTCCTATACTCGTATTAGCTAGTTCGAAAGCCAAGACTGAGGGTTCAGAGCGCTCTCGAAATCCACCGCGGAAACTTTCTACAGTGCGTGGGAAATCGCCCAATAGTTTTGCCCTTCGAAACGCGCGTTTCAGCGACCGAACTCCAAAAACACCACATCGATTCGAATTCATTCTCGGGCCTTATACACACCACCCACCACACCCACACACCCACCCGCACATGGGGGGAGTTGATCGTTTTTCCAGTAAGGCCGGTCGCGATCCGGGACCTTCTGACCGTTCGAAACGCGCGACGTTCGGGAAATCCCTGCAATCGTCTCCAATAGTTCGAAAGCCAAGATCGAGGGTTCGGAGCACCCCGGAAGCCACCATAGTAACTTTCTCTCGGGATTGGGCAGCCGCCCAACCGTCGGTTACCCTCAAAAACGCGGGTTTTTTGTGAAATTCCTATACTCGCAACCGCCAGTTCGGAAGCCGAGATCGAGGGCTCGGAGCTACCAGGAACCCAGCATTGTAACTTTATACCGAGATTGGGCGGCCGATCGTTATTTCCGTTGGCCCGGTCGTGATACGGGACCGTCGGGCCACCAAAACGCGCGTTGATCGTGAAATTCCCATGCTCGGCTTCGCAAATTCGAAAGCCGAGATCTATGTTTCGGAGCTGTTAGGAAACCACCATATTAAATTTCTATGTTATTTGGGTAGACGCAAGTCCATCCGGGCGTACGTAGCTTGCGTTGATCTTAAATTTCCTATACTCGTATTAGCTAGTTCAAAAGACAAGACAGAGGGTTCAGAGCGCTCTTTCGCGTGGGAAATCGCCCAATAGTTCTGCCCTTTGTAACGCGCGTTTCAGCGACCGAACTCCAAAAACACCACATCGATTCGAATTAATACTCGGGCCTTATACACACCACCCACCACACCCACACACCCATTCCCACGTAGGGGAGTCGATCGTTTTTCCAGTTGGGTCGATCGCGGTCCGGGACCTTCTGACCGTCTGAAACGCACGTCAATCAGGAAATCCCTGCAATCGTCTCCAACAGTTCGAAAGCTGAGATCGAGGGTTTGGAGCACCCCGGAAGCCAACATAGTAACTTTCTCTCGAGATTGGGTAGCCGCCCAACCGTCGGTTACCCTCAAAAACGCGGGTTTTTTGTGAAATTCCTATACTTGCAACCGCTAGTTCGGAAGCCGAGATCGAGGGCTCGGAGCTCCCCGGAACCCAGCATAGTAACTTTATACCGAGATTGTGTGGCCGATCGTTATTTCCGTTGGCCCGGTCGTGATACGGGATCGTCGGGCCACCAAATCGCACGTTGATCGTGAAATTCCCATGCTCGGCTTCGCAAATTCGAAAGCCGAGATCTATGTTTCGGAGCTGTTAGGAAACCACCATAGTAAATTTCTACGTTATTTGGGTAGACGCAAGTCCGTCCGGGCGTACGTAGCGTGCGTTGATCTTTAATTTCCTATACTCGTATTAGCTAGTTTGAAAGCCAAGACGGAGGGTTTAGAGTGCCCTCGAAAGCCACCGCGGTAACTTTCTACAGTGCGTGGGAAATCACCCAATAGTTCTGCCCTTCGAAACGCGCGTTTCAGCGACCGAAATCCAAAAATACCACATCGATTCGAATTCATTCTCAGGCCTTGTACACAGCACCCACTACACCCACACAGCCATTCCCACGTGGGGGGAGTCAATCGTTTCTCCAGTTGGGCCGGTCGCGATCCGGGACCTTCTGACCGTCCGAAACGCGCGTCGATCGTGAAATCCCTGCAATCGTCTCCGACAGTTCGAAAGTCGAGATCGAGGGTTCGGAGCACCCCGGAAGCCACCATAGTAACTTTCTCTCGAGTTTGGGCAGCCGCCCAACCGTCGGTTACCCTCAGAAATGCGGGTTTTTTGTGAAATTCCTATACTCGCAACCGCCAGTTCGAAAGCCGAGATCGATGGCTCGGAGCTACCCGGAACCCAGCATAGTAACTTTATGCCGAGATTGGGCGGCCGATCGTTATTTCTGTTCGCCCGCTTGTGATACGGGACCGTCGGGCCACCAAAACGCGCGTTGATCGTGAAATTCCCATGCTATGTTTCGGAGCTGTTAGGAAACCTCCATAGTAAATTTCTACGTTATTTGGGTAGACGCAAGACCGTCCGGGCGTACATAGCGTGCGTTGATCTTAAATTTCCTATACTCGTATTAGCTAGTTCGAAAGCCAAGACGGAGTGTTGAGAGCGCTCTCGAAATCCACCGCGGAAACTTTCTACAGTGCGTGGGAAATCACCCAATAGTTCTGCCCTTCGAAACGCGCATTTCAGCGACCGAACTCCAAAAACACCACATCGATTCGAATTCATTCTCGGGCCTTATACACACCACCCACCACACCCACACACCCGTTCCCACGTGGGGGGAGTCGATCGTTTTTCCAGTTGGGTCGGTCATGATCCGGGATCTTCTGACCGTCCGAAACGCGCGTCGATCGGGAAATCCCTGCAATCTTCTCCAACAGTTCGAAAGCCGAGATCGAGGGTTCGGAGCACCCCGGAAGCCTCCATAGTAACTTTCTCTCGAGTTTGGGCAGCCGCGCAACCGTCGGTTACCCTCAGAAACGCGGGTTTTTTGTGAAATTCCTATACTCGCAACCGCCAGTTCGGAAGCCGAGATCGAGGGCTCGGAGCTACCCGGAACCTAGCATAGTAACTTTATACCGAGATTGGGCGGCCGATCATTATTTCCGTTGGCCCGGTCGTGATACGGGACCGTCGGGCCACCAAAACGCGCGTTGATCATGAAATTCCCATGCTCGGCTTCGCAAATTCGAAAGCCGAGATCTATGTTTCGGAGCTGTTAGGAAACCACCATAGTAAATTTCTACGTTATTTGGGTAGACGCAAGTCCTTCCGGGCGTACGTAGCATGCGTTGATCTTAAACTTCCTATACTCGTATTAGCTAGTTCGAAAGCCAAGACGGAGGGTTCAGAGCGCTCTCAAAAGCCACCACGGTAACTTTCTACAGTGCATGGGAAATCGCCTAATAGTTCTGCCCTTCGAAACGCGCGTTTCAGCGACCGAAATCCAAAAATACCACATCGATTCGAATTCATTCTCAGGCCTTATACACACCACCCACCACACCCACACACCCATTCCCCCGTGGGGGGAGTCGATCGTTTTTCCAGTTGGGTCGGTCATGATCCGGGACCTTCTGACCGTCCGAAACGCGCGTCGATCTGGAAATCCCTGCAATCTTCTCCAACAGTTCGAAAGCCGAGATCGAGGGTTCGGAGCACCCCAGAAGCCACCATAGTAACTTTCTCTCGAGTTTGGGCAGCCGCCCAACCGTCGGTTACCCTCAGAAACGCGGGTTTTTTGTGAAATTCCTATACTTGCAACCGCCAGTTCGGAAGCCGAGATCGAGGGCTCGGAGCTACCCGGAACCCAGCATAGTAACTTTATACCGAGATTGGGCGGCCGATCGTTATTTCCGTTGGCCCAGTCGTGATATGGGACCGTCGGGCCACCAAAACGCGCGTTGATCGTGAAATTCCCATGCTCGGCTTCGTAAATTCGAAAGCCGAGATCTATGTTTCGGAGCTGTTAGGAAACCACCATAGTAAATTTCTACGTTATTTGGGTAGACGCAAGACCGTCCGGGCGTACGTAGCGTGCGTTGATCTTAAATTTCCTATACTCATATTAGCTAGTTCGAAAGCCAGGACGGAGGGTTCAGAGTGCGCTCGAAATCCACCGCGGAAACTTTCTACAGTGCGTGGGAAACCGCCCAATCGTTTTGCCATTCGAAACGCGCGTTTCAGCGAACGAACTCCAAAAACACCACATCGATTCGAATTCATTCTCGGGCCTAATACACACCACCCACCACACCCACACGCCCACCCCCACGTGGGGGGAGTCAATCATTTTTCCAGTTGGGCCGGTCGCGATCCGGGACCTTCTAACCGTTCAAAACGCGCGTCGATCGGGAAATCCCTGCAATCGTCTCCAACAGTTCGAAAGCCGAGATCGATGGTTCGGAGCACCCCGGAAGCCACCATAGTAACTTTCTCTCGGGATTGGGCAGCCGCCCAACCGTCGGTTACCCTCAGAAACGCGGGTTTTTTTGAAATTCCTATACTCGCAACCGCCAGTTCGGAAGCCGAGATCGAGGGCTCGGAGCTACCCGGAACCCAGCATAGTAACTTTATACCGAGATTGGGCGGCCGATCGTTATTTCCATTGGCCCGGTCGTGATGCGGGACCGTCGGGCCACCAAAACGCGCGTTGATCGTGAAATTCCCATGCTCGGCTTCGCAAATTCGAAAGCCGAGATCTATGTTTCGGAGCTGTTAGGAAACCACAATAGTAAATTTCTACGTTATTTGGGTAGACGCAAGACCGTCCGGGCGTACGTAGTGTGCGTTGATCTTAAATTTCCTATACTCGTATTAGCTAGTTCGAAAGCCAAGACGGAGGGTTCATAGCACTCTCGAAATCCACCACAGAAACTTTCTACAGTGTGTGGGTAATCGCCCAATAGTTCTGCCGTTCGAAACGCGCGTTTCAGCGACCGAACTCCAAAAACACCACATCGATTCGAATTCATTTTCGGGCCTTATACACACCACCCACCACACCCACACACCCACACCCACGTGGGGGGAGTCGATCATTTTTCCAGTTGGGTCGGTTGCGATCCGGGACCTTCTGACCGTTCGAAACGCGCGTCGATTGGGAAATCCCTGCAATCGTCTCCAACAGTTCGTAATCCGAGATCGAGGGTTCGGAGCACCCCGGAAGCCACCATAGTAACTTTCTCTCGAGTTTGGGCAGCCGCGCAACCATCGGTTACCCTCAGAAACGCGGGTTTTTTGTGAAATTCCTATACTCGCAACCGCCAGTTCGGAAGCCAAGATCGAGGGCTCGGAGCTTCTCGGAACTCAGCATAGTAACTTTATACCGAGATTGGGCGGCCGATCGTTATTTCAGTTGGCCCGATCGTGATGCGGGACCGTCGGGCCACCAAAACGTGCGTTGATCGTGAAATTCCCATGCTCGGCTTCACAAATTCGAAAGCCGAGATCTATGTTTCGGAGCTGTTAGTAAACCACAATAGTAAATTTCTACGTTATTTGGGTAGACGCAAGACCGTCCGGGCGTACGTAGCGTGCGTTGATCTTAAATTTCCTATAGTCGTATTAGCTAGTTCGAAAGCCAAGACGGAGGGTTCATAGCGCTCTCGAAATCCACCTTAGAAACTTTCTACAGTGCGTGGGAAATCGCCCAATAGTTCTGTCGTTCGAAACGCGCGTTTCAGCGACCGAACTCCAAAAACACCACATCGATTCGAATTCATTCTCGGGCCTTATACACACCACCCACCACACCCACACACCCACCCCCACGTGGGGGGAGTCGATCATTTTTCCAGTTGGGCCGGTCGCGATCCAGGACCTTCTGACCGTTCGAAACGCGCGTCGATCGGGAAATCCCTGCAATCGTCTCCAACAGTTCGAAAGCCGAGATCGAGGTTTCGGAGCACCCCGGAAGCCACCATAGTAAATTTCTCTCGGGATTGGGCAGCCGCCCAACGGTCGGTTACCCTCAGAAACGCGGGTTTTTTGTGAAATTCATATACTTGCAACCGCCAGTTCGGAAGCCGAGAACGAGGGCTCGGAGCTACCCGGAACCCAGCATAGTAACTTTATACCGAGATTGGGCGGCCGATCGTTATTTTCGTTGGCCCAGTCGTGATACGAGACCGTCGGGCCACCAAAACGCGTGTTGATCGTGAAATTTCCATGCTCGGCTTCGTAAATTCGAAAGCCGAGATCTATGTTTCGGAGCTGTTCGGAAACCACCATAGTAAATTTCTACGTTATTTGGGTAGACGCAAGACCGTCCGGGCGTACGTAGCGTGCGTTGATCTTAAATTTCCTATATTCATATTAGCTAGTTCGAAAGCCAAGATGGAGGGTTCAGAGTGCTCTCGAAATCCACCGCGGAAACTTTCTACATTGCATGGGAAACCACCCAATAGTTTTGCCATTCGAAACGCGCGTTTCAGCGAACGAACTGCAAAAACACCACATCGATTCGAATTCATTCTCGGGCCTTATACACACCACCCACCACACCCACACACCCATTCCCACGTAGCGGAGTCGATCGTTTTTCCAGTTGGGTCGATCGCGATCCGGGACCTTCTGACCGTCCGAAACGCACGTCGATCGGGAAATCCCTGCAATCGTCTCCAACAGTTCAAAAGCTGAGATCGAGGGTTCGGAGTACCCCGAAAGCCACCATAGTGACTTTCTCTCGAGATTGGGCAGCCGCCCAACCGTCGGATACCCTCAAAAACGCGGGTTTTTTGTGAAATTCCTATACTTGCAACCGCTAGTTCGGAAGCCGAGATCGAGGGCTCGGAGCTCCCCGGAACTCAGCATAGTAACTTTATACCGAGATTGGGCGGCCGATCGTTATTTCCGTTGGCCCGTTCGTGATGCGGGACTGTCGGGCCACCAAAACGTGCGTTGATCGTGAAATTCCCATGCTCGGCTTCGCAAATTCGAAAGCCGAGATCTATGTTTCGGAGCTGTTAGGAAACCACAATAGTAAATTTCTAGGTTATTTGGGAAGACGCAAGACCGTCCGGGCGTACGTAGCGTGCGTTGATCTTAAATTTCCTATACTCGTATTAGCTAGTTCGAAAGCCAAGACGGAGGTTTCATAGCGCTCTCGAAATCCACCTCAGAAACGTTCTACAGTGCGTGGGAAATCGCCCAATAGTTCTGCCGTTCGAAACGCGCGTTTCAGCGACCGACCTCCAAAAACACCACATCGATTCGAATTCATTCTCGGGCCTTATACACACCACCCACCACACCCACACACCCACCCCCACGTGGGGGGAGTCGATCATTTTTCCAGTTGGGCCGGTCGCGATCCAGGACCTTCTGACCGTTCGAAACGCGCGTCGATCGGGAAATCCCTGCAATCGTCTCCAATAGTTCGAAAGCCGAGATCGAGGGTTCAGAGCACCCCGGAAGCCACCATAGTAAATTTCTCTCGGGATTGGGCAGCCGCCCAACGGTCGGTTACCCTCAGAAACGCGGGTTTATTGTGAAATTCCTATACTCGCAACCGCCAGTTCGGAAGCCGAGATCGAGGGCTCGGAGCTACCCGGAAACCAGCATAGTAACTTTATACAGAGATTGGGCGGCCGATCGTTATTTCCGTTGGCCCGGTCGTGATACTGGACCCTCGGGCCACCAAAACGCGCGTTGATCGTGAAATTTCCATGCTCGGCTTCGTAAATTCGAAAGCCGAGATCTATGTTTCGGAGCTGTTCGGAAACCACCATAGTAAATTTCTACGTTATTTGGGTAGACGCAAGACCGTCCGGGCGTACGTAGCGTGCGTTGATCTTAAATTTCCTATAATCATATTAGCTAGTTCGAAAGCCAAGAAGGAGGGTTCAGAGTGCTCTCGAAATCAACCACGGAAACTTTCTACATTGCGTGGGAAACCGCCCAATAGTTTTGCCATTCGAAACGCGCGTTTCAGCGAACGAACTGCAATAACACCACATCGATTTGAATTCATTCTTGGGCCTTATACACACCACCCACCACACGCACACACCCACCCAGACGTGGGGGGAGTCGATCATTTTTCCATTTGGGCCGGTCGCGATCCGGGACCTTCTGACCGTTCGAAACGCGCGTCGATCGGGAAATCCCTACAATCGTCTCCAACAGTTCGAAAGCCGAGATCGAGGGTTCGGAGCACCCCGAAAGCCACCGTAGTAACTTTCTCTCGGGTTTGGGCAGCCGCCCATCCGTCGGTTACCCTCAGAAACGCGGGTTTTTTGTGAAATTCCTATACTCGCAACCGCCAGTTCAGAAGCCGATATCGAGGGCTCGGAGCTACCCGGAACCCAGCATAGTAACTTTATACCGAGATTGAGCGGCCGATCGTTATTTCCGTTGGCCCGGTCGTGATGCGGGACCGTCGGGCCACCAAAACGCGCGTTGATCGTGAAATTCCCATGCTCGGCTTCGCAAATTCGAAAGCCGAGATCTATGTTTCGGAGCTGTTAGGAAACCACAATAGTAAATTTCTACGTTATTTGGGTAGACGCAAGACCGTCCGGGCGTACGTAGCGTGCGTTGATCTTAAATTTCCTATAGTCGTATTAGCTAGTTCGAAAGCCAAGACGGAGGGTTCATAGCGCTCTCGAAATCCACCTCAGAAACTTTCTACAGTGCGTGGGAAATCGCCCAATAGTTCTGTCGTTCGAAACGCGCGTTTCAGCGACCGAACTCCAAAAACTCCACATCGATTCGAATTCATTCTCGGGCCTTATACACACCACCCACCACACCCACACACCCACCCCCACGTGGGGGGAGTCGATCATTTTTCCAGTTGGGCCGGTCGCGATCCAGGACCTTCTGACCGTTCGAAACGCGCGTCGATCGGGAAATCCCTGCAATCGTCTCCAACAGTTCGAAAGCCGAGATCGAGGGTTCGGAGCACCTCGGAAGCCACCATAGTAAATTTCTCTCGGGATTGGGCAGCCGCCCAACCGTCGGTTACCCTCAGAAACGCGGGTTTTTTTTTTGAAAATACTATACTCGCAACCACCAGTTCGGAAGCCGATATCGACGGCTCGGAGCTACCCGGAACCCAGCATAGTAACTTTATACCGAGATTGGGCGGCCGATCGTTATTTCCGTTGGCCCGGTCGTGATACGGGACCGTCGGGCCACCAAAACGCGCGTTGATCGTGAAATTCGCATGCTCGGCTTCGTAAATTCGAAAGCCGAGATCTATGTTTCGGAGCTGTTAGGAAACCACCATAGTAAATTTCTACGTTATTTGGGTAGACGCAAGACCGTCTGGGCGTACGTAGCGTGCGTTGATCTTAAATTTCCTATACTCATATTAGCTAGTTCGAAAGCCAAGGCGGAGGGTTCATAGTGCTCTCGAAATCCACCGCGGAAACTTTCTACAGTGCGTGGGAAACCACCCAATAGTTTTGCCATTCGAAACGCGCGTTTCAGCGAACAAACTCCAAAAACACCACATCGATTCGAATTCATTCTCGGGCCCTATACACACCACCCACCACACCCACACACCCACCCCCACGTGGGGGGAGTCGATCATTTTTCCAGTTGGGCCAGTCGCGATCCAGGACCTTCTGACCGTTCGAAATGCGCGTCGATCGGGAAATCCCTGCAATCGTCTCCAACAGTTCGAAAGCCGAGATCGAGGGTTCGGAGCACCCCGGAAGCCACCATAGTAAATTTCTCTCGGGATTGGGCAGCCGCCCAACCGTCGGTTACCCTCAGAAACGCGGGTTTTTTGTGAAATTCCCATACTCGCAACCGCTAGTTCGGAAGCCGAGATCGAGGGCTCGGAGCTACCCGGAACCCAGCATAGTAACTTTATACCGAGATTGGGCGGCCGATCGTTATTTCCATTGGCCCGGTCGTGATACGGGACCATCGGGCCACCAAAACGCGCGTTGATCGTGAAATTTCCATGCTCGGCTTCGTAAATTCGAAAGCCGAGATCTATGTTTCGGAGCTGTTCGGAAACCACCATAGTAAATTTCTACGTTATTTGGGTAGACGCAAGACCGTCCGGGCGTACGTAGCGTGCGTTGATCTTAAATTTCCTATACTCATATTAGCTAGTTCGAAAGCCAAGACGGATGGTTCAGAGTGCTCTCGAAATCCACAGCGGAAACTTTCTACAGTGCGTGGGAAACCGCCCAATAGTTTTGCCATTCGAAACGCGCGTTTCAGCGAACGAACTGCAAAAACACCACATCGATTCGAATTCATTCTCGGGCCTTATACACACCACCCACCACACCCACACACCCACCCAGACGTGGGGGGAGTCGATCATTTTTCCATTTGGGCCGGTCGCGATCCGGGACATTCTGACCGTTCGAAACGCGCGTCGATCGAGAAATCCCTGCAATCGTCTCCAACAGTTCGAAAGCCGAGATCGAGGGTTCGGAGCACCCCGGAAGCCACCGTAGTAACTTTCTCTCGGGATTGGGCAGCCACCCAACCGTCGGTTACCCTCAGAAACGCGGATTTTTAGTTAAATTCCTATACTCGCAACCGCCAGTTCGGAAGCCGAGATCGAGGGCTCGGAGCTACCCGGAACCCAGCATAGTAACTTTATACCGAGATTGGGCGGCCGATCGTTATTTCCGTTGGCCCGGTCGTGATACGGGACCGTCGGGCCACCAAAACGCGCGTTGATCGTGAAATTCCCATGCTCGGCTTCGTAAATTCGAAAGCCGAGATCTATGTTTCGGAGCTGTTAGGAAACCACCATAGTAAATTTCTACGTTATTTGGGTAGACGCAAGACCGTCCGGGCGTACGTAGCGTGCGTTGATCTTAAATTTCCTATACTCATATTAGCTAGTTCGAAGACGGAGGGTTCATAGTGCTCTCGAAATCCACCGCGGAAACTTTCTACAGTGCGTGGGAAACCACCCAATAGTTTTGCCATTCGAAACGCGCGTTTCAGCGAACGAACTCCGAAAACACCACATCGATTCGAATTCATTCTCGGGCCTTATACACACCACCCACCACACCCACACACCCCCCCCCCCCACGTGGGGGGAGTCGATCATTTTTCCAGTTGGGCCGGTCGCGATCCGGGACCTTCTGACCGTTCGAAACGCGCGTCGATCGGGAAATCCCTGCAATCGTCTCCAAAAGTTCGAAAGCCGAGATCGAGGGTTCGGAGCACCCCGGAAGCCACCATAGTAACTTTCTCTCGGGATTGGGCAGCCGCCCAACCGTCGGTTACCCTCAGAAACGCGGGTTTTTTGTGAAATTCCTATACTTGCAACCGCTAGTTCGGAAGCCTTGATCGAGGGCTCGGAGCTACCCGGAACCCAGCATAGTAACTTTATACCGAGATTGGGCGGCCGATCGTTATTTCCGTTGGCCCGGTGGTGATGCGGCACCGTCGGGCCACCAAAACACGCGTTGATCGTGAAATTCCCATGCTCGGCTTCGCAAATTCGAAAGCCGAGATCTATGTTTCGGAGCTGTTAGGAAACAACAATAGTAAATTTCTACGTTATTTGGGTAGGCGCAAGACCGTCCGGGCGTACGTAGCGTGCGTTGATCTTAAATTTCCTATACTCGTATTAGCTAGTTCGAAAGCCAAGACGGAGGGTTCATAGCGCTCTCGAAATCCACCTCAGAAACTTTCTACAGTGCGTGGGAAATCGCCCAATAGTTCTGCCGTTCGAAACGCGCGTTTCAGCAACCGAACTCCAAAAACACCACATCGATTCGAATACACTCTCAGGCCCTATACACACCACACCCACCCCCACGTGGGGGGAGTCGATCATTTTTCCAGTTGGTCCGGTCGCGATCCAGGACCTTCTGACCGTTCGAAACGCGCGTCGATCGGGAAATCCCTGCAATCGTCTCGAACAGTTAGAAAGTCGAGATCGAGGGTTCGGAGCACCCCGGAAGCCACCATAGTAAATTTCTCTTGGGATTGGGCAGCCGCCCAACCGTCGGTTACCCTTAGAAACGCGGGTTTTTTGTGAAATTCCCATACTCGCAACCGCCATTTCGGAAGCCGAGATCGAGGGCTTGGAGCTACCCGGAACCCAGCATAGTTACTTTATACCGAGATTGGGCGGCCGATCGTTATTTCCTTTGGCCCGGTCGTGATACGGGACCGTCGGGCCACCAAAACGCGCGTTGATCGTGAAATTTCCATGCTCGGCTTCGTAAATTCGAAAGCCGAGATCTATGTTTCGGAGCTGTTCGGAAACCACCATAGTAAATTTCTACGTTATTTGGGTAGACGCAAGACCGTCCGGGCGTACGTAACGTGCGTTGATCATAAATTTCCTATACTCATATTAGCTAGTTCGAAAGCCAAGACGGAGGGTTCAGAGTGCTCTCGAAATCCACTGCGGAAACTTTCTACAGTGCGTGGGAAACCGCCCAATAGTTTTGCCATTCGAAACGCACGTTTCAGCGAACAAACTGCAAAAACACCACATCGATTCGAATTCATTCTCGGGCCTTATACACACCACCCACCACACCCACACACCCACCCAGACGTGGGGGGAGTCGATCATTTTTCCATTTGGGCCGGTCGCGATCCGGGACCTTCTGACCGTTCGAAACGCGCGTCGATCGGGAAATCCCTACAATCGTCTCCAACAGTTTGAAAGCCGAGATCGAGGGTTCGTAGCACCCCGGAAGCCACCGTAGTAACTTTCTCTCGGGATTGGGCAGCCGCCCAACCGTCGGTTACCCTCAGAAACGCAGGTTTTTTGTGAAATTCCTATACTCGCAACCGCCAGTTCGGAAGCCAAGATCGAGGGCTCGGAGCTACCCGGAACCCAGCATAGCAACTTTATACCGAGATTGAGCGGCCGATCGTTATTTCCGTTGGCCCGGTCGTGATGCGGGACCGTCGGGCCACCAAAATGCGCGTTGATCGTGAAATTCCCATGCTCGGCTTCGCAAATTCGAAAGCCGAGATCTATGTTTCAGAGCTGTTAGGAAACCACAATAGTAAATTTCTACGTTATTTGGGTAGATGCAAGACCGTCCGGGCGTACATAGCGTGCGTTGATCTTAAATTTCCTATACTCGTATTAGCTAGTTCGAAAGCCAAGACGGAGGGTTCATAGCGCTCTCGAAATCCACCTCAGAAACTTTCTACAGTGCGTGGGAAATCGCCCAATAGTTCTGCCGTTCGAAAAGCGCGTTTCAGCGACCGAACTCCAAAAACACCACATCGATTCGAATTCATTCTCGGGCCTTATACACACCACCCACCACACCCACACACCCACCCCCACGTGGGGGGAGTCGATCATTTTTCCAGTTGGGCCGGTCGCGATCCAGGACCTTCTGACCGTTCGAAACGCGTGTCGATCGGGAAATCCCTGCAATCGTCTCCAACAGTTCGAAAGCCGAGATCGAGGGTTCGGAGCACCCCGGAAGCTACCACAGTAAATTTCTCTCGGGATTGGGCAGCCGCCCAACCGTCGGTTACCCTCAGAAACGCGGGTTTTTTGTGAAATTCCCATACTCGCAACCGCCAGTTCGGAAGCCGAGATCGAGGGCTCGGAGCTACCCGGAACCCAGCATAGTAACTTTATACCGAGATTGGGCGGCCGATCGTTATTTCCGTTGGCCCGGTCGTGATACGGGACCGTCGGGACATCAAAACGCGCGTTGATCGTGAAATTTCCATGCTCGGCTTCGTAAATTCGAAAGCCGAGATCTATGTTTCGGAGCTGTTAGGAAACCACAATAGTAAATTTCTACGGTATTTGGGTAGACACAAGACCGTCCGGGCGTACGTAGCGTGCGTTGATCTTAAATTTCCTATACACATATTAGCTAGTTCGAAAGCCAAGACGGAGGGTTCAGAGTGCTCTCGAAATCCACCGCGGAAACTCTCTACAGTGCGTGGGAAACCACCCAATAGTTTTGCCATTCGAAACGCGCATTTCAGCGAACGAACTCCAAAAACACCACATCGATTCGAATTCATTCTCGGGCCTTATACACACCACCCACCACACCCACACCCCCCCCCCCACGTGGGGGGAGTCGATCATTTTTCCAGTTGGGCCGGTCGCGATCCAGGACCTTCTGACCGTTCGAAACGCGCGTCGATCGGGAAATCCCTGCAATCATCTCCAACAGTTCGAAAGCCGAGATCGAGGGTTCGGAGCACCCCGGAAGCCACCGTAGTAACTTTCTCTCGGGATTGGGCAGCCGCCCAACCGTCGGTTACCCTCAGAAACGCGGGTTTTTTTGTGAAATTCCTATACTCGCAACCGCCAGTTCGGAAGCCGAGATCGAGGGCTCGGAGCTACCCGAAACCCAGCATAGTAACTTTATACCGAGATTGAGCGGCCGATCGTTATTTACGTTGGCCCGGTCGTGATGCGGGACCGTCGGGCCACCAAAACGCGCGTTGATCGTGAAATTCCCATGCTCGGCTTCGCAAATTCGAAAGCCGAGATCTATGTTTCGGAGCTGTTAGGAAACCACAATAGTAAATTTCTACGTTATTTGGGTAGACGCAAGACCGTCCGGGCGTACGTAGCGTGCGTTGATCTTAAATTTCCTATACTCGTATTAGCTAGTTCGAAAGCCAAGACGGAGGGTTCATAGCGCTCTCGAAATCCACCTCAGGAACTTTCTACAGTGCGTGGGAAATCGCCCAATAGTTCTGCCGTTCGAAACGCGCGTTTCAGCGACCGAACTCCAAAAACACCACATCGATTCGAATTCACTCTCGGGCCCTATACACACCACCCACCACACCCACACACCCACCCCCACGTGGGGGGAGTCGATCATTTTTCCAGTTGGGCCGGTCGCGATCCAGGACCTTCTGACCGTTCGAAACGCGCGTCGATCGGGAAATCCCTGCAATCGTCTCCAACAGTTCGAAAGCCGAGATCGAGGGTTCGGAGCACCCCGGAAGCCACCGTAGTAACTTTCTCTCGGGATTGGGCAGCCGCCCAACCGTCGGTTACCCTCAGAAACGCGGGTTTTTTTGTGAAATTCCTATACTCGCAACCGCCAGTTCGGAAGCCGAGATCGAGGGCTCGGAGCTACCCGAAACCCAGCATAGTAACTTTATACCGAGATTGAGCGGCCGATCGTTATTTACGTTGGCCCGGTCGTGATGCGGGACCGTCGGGCCACCAAAACGCGCGTTGATCGTGAAATTCCCATGCTCGGCTTCGCAAATTCGAAAGCCGAGATCTATGTTTCGGAGCTGTTAGGAAACCACAATAGTAAATTTCTACGTTATTTGGGTAGACGCAAGACCGTCCGGGCGTACGTAGCGTGCGTTGATCTTAAATTTCCTATACTCGTATTAGCTAGTTCGAAAGCCAAGACGGAGGGTTCATAGCGCTCTCGAAATCCACCTCAGAAACTTTCTACAGTGCGTGGGAAATCGCCCAATAGTTCTGCCGTTCGAAACCCGCGTTTCAGCGACCGAACTCCAAAAACACCACATCAATTCGAATTCACTCTCGGGCCCTATACACACCACCCACAAGACCCACACACCCACCCCCACGTGGGGGGAGTCGATCATTTTTCCAGTTGGGCCGGTCGCGATCCAGGACCTTCTGAACGTTCGAAACGCGCGTCGATCGGGAAATCCCTGCAATCGTCTCCAACAGTTCGAAAGCCGAGATCGAGGGTTCGGAGCACCCCGGAAGCCACCGTAGTAACTTTCTCTCGGGATTGGGCAGCCACCCAACCGTCGGTTACCCTCAAAAACGCGGGTTTTTTGTGAAATTCCCATACTCGCAACCGCCAGTTCGGAAGCCGAGATCGAGGGCTCGGAGCTACCCGGAACCCAGCATAGTAACTTTATACCGAGATTGGGCGGCCGATCGTTATTTCCGTTGGCCCGGTCGTGATATGGGACCGTCGGGCCACCAAAACGCGCGTTGATCGTGAAATTTCCATGCTCGGCTTCGTAAATTCGAAAGCCGAGATCTATGTTTCGGAGCTGTTAGGAAACCACAATAGTAAATTTCTACGTTATTTGGGTAGACGCAAGACCGTCCGGGCGTACGTAGCGTGCGTTGATCTTAAATTTCCTATACTCGTATTAGCTAGTTCGAAAGCCAAGACGGAGGGTTCATAGCGCTCTCAAAATCCACCTCAGAAACTTTCTACAGTGCGTGGGAAATCGCCCAATAGTTCTGCCGTTCGAAACGCGCGTTTCAGCGACCGAACTCCAAAAACACCACATCGATTCAAATTCACTCTCGGGCCCTATACACACCACCCACAACACCCACACACCCACCCCCACGTGGGGGGAGTCGATCATTTTTCCAGTTGGGCCGGTCGCGATCCAGGACCTTCTGACCGTTCGAAACGCGCGTCGATCGGGAAATCCCTGCAATCTTCTCCAACAGTTCGAAAGCCGAGATCGAGGGTTCGGAGCACCCCGGAAGCCACCGTAGTAACTTTCTCTCGGGATTGGGCAGCCGCCCAACCGTCGGTTACCCTCAGAAACGCGGGTTTTTTTGTGAAATTCCTATACTCGCAACCGCCAGTTCGGAAGCCGAGATCGAGGGCTCGGAGCTACCCGAAACCCAGCATAGTAACTTTATACCGAGATTGAGCGGCCGATCGTTATTTACGTTGGCCCGGTCGTGATGCGGGACCGTCGGGCCACCAAAACGCGCGTTGATCGTGAAATTCCCATGCTCGGCTTCGCAAATTCGAAAGCCGAGATCTATGTTTCGGAGCTGTTAGGAAACCACAATAGTAAATTTCTACGTTATTTGGGTAGACGCAAGACCGTCCGGGCGTACGTAGCATGCGTTGATCTTAAATTTCCTATACTCGTATTAGCTAGTTCGAAAGCCAAGACGGAGGGTTCATAGCGCTCTCGAAATCCACCTCAGAAACTTTCTACAGTGCATGGGAAATCGCCCAATAGTTCTGCCGTTCGAAACGCGCGTTTCAACGACCGAACTCCAAAAACACCACATCGATTCGAATTCACTCTCGGGCCCTATACACACCACCCACCACACCCACACACCCACCCCCACGTGGGGGGAGTCGATCATTTTTCCAGTTGGGCCGGTCGCGATCCAGGACCTTCTGACCGTTCGAAACGCGCGTCGATCGGGAAATCCCTGCAATCGTCTCCAACAGTTCGAAAGCCGAGATCGAGGGTTCGGAGCACCCCGGAAGCCACCGTAGTAACTTTCTCTCGGGATTGGGCAGCCGCCCAACCGTCGGTTACCCTCAGAAACGCGGGTTTTTTTGTGAAATTCCTATACTCGCAACCGCCAGTTCGGAAGCCGAGATCGAGGGCTCGGAGCTACCCGAAACCCAGCATAGTAACTTTATACCGAGATTGAGCGGCCGATCGTTATTTACGTTGGCCCGGTCGTGATGCGGGACCGTCGGGCCACCAAAACGCGCGTTGATCGTGAAATTCCCATGCTCGGCTTCGCAAATTCGAAAGCCGAGATCTATGTTTCGGAGCTGTTAGGAAACCACAATAGTAAATTTCTACGTTATTTGGGTAGACGCAAGACCGTCCGGGCGTACGTAGCGTGCGTTGATCTTAAATTTCCTATACTCGTATTAGCTAGTTCGAAAGCCAAGACGGAGGGTTCATAGCGCTCTCGAAATCCACCTCAGAAACTTTCTACAGTGCGTGGGAAATCGCCCAATAGTTCTGCCGTTCGAAACCCGCGTTTCAGCGACCGAACTCCAAAAACACCACATCAATTCGAATTCACTCTCGGGCCCTATACACACCACCCACCAGACCCACACACCCACCCCCACGTGGGGGGTCGATCATTTTTCCAGTTGGGCCGGTCGCGATCCAGGACCTTCTGACCGTTCGAATCGCGCGTCGATCGGGAAATCCCTGCAATCGTCTCCAACAGTTCGAAAGCCGAGATCGAGGGTTCGGAGCACCCCGGAAGCCACCGTAGTAACTTTCTCTCGGGATTGGGCAGCCGCCCAACCGTCGGTTACCCTCAGAAACGCGGGTTTTTTTGTGAAATTCCTATACTCGCAACCGCCAGTTCGGAAGCCGAGATCGAGTGCTCGGAGCTACCCGAAACCCAGCATAGTAACTTTATACCGAGATTGAGCGGCCGATCGTTATTTACGTTGGCCCGGTCGTGATGCGGGACCGTCGGGCCACCAAAACGCGCGTTGATCGTGAAATTCCCATGCTCGGCTTCGCAAATTCGAAAGCCGAGATCTATGTTTCGGAGCTGTTAGGAAACCACAATAGTAAATTTCTACGTTATTTGGGTAGACGCAAGACCGTCCGGGCGTACGTAGCGTGCGTTGATCTTAAATTTCCTATACTCGTATTAGCTAGTTCGAAAGCCAAGACGGAGGGTTCATAGCGCTCTCGAAATCCACCTCAGAAACTTTCTACAGTGCGTGGGAAATCGCCCAATAGTTCTGCGGTTCGAAACGCGCGTTTCAGCGACCGAACTCCAAAAACACCACATCGATTCAAATTCACTCTCGGGCCCTATACACACCACCCACCACACCCACACACCCACCCCCACGTGGGGGGAGTCGATCATTTTTCCAGTTGGGCCGGTCGCGATCCAGGACCTTCTGACCGTTCGAAACGCGCGTCGATCGGGAAATCCCTGCAATCGTCTCCAACAGTTCGAAAGCCGAGATCGAGGGTTCGGAGCACCCCGGAAGCCACCGTAGTAACTTTCTCTCGGGATTGGGCAGCCGCCCAACCGTCGGTTACCCTCAGAAACGCGGGTTTTTTTGTGAAATTCCTATACTCGCAACCGCCATTTCGGAAGCCGAGATCGAGGGCTCGGAGCTACCCGAAACCCAGCATAGTAACTTTATACTGAGATTGAGCGGCCGATCGTTATTTACGTTGGCCCGGTCGTGATGCGGGACCGTCGGGCCACCAAAACGCGCGTTGATCGTGAAATTCCCATGCTCGGCTTCGCAAATTCGAAAGCCGAGATCTATGTTTCGGAGCTGTTAGGAAACCACAATAGTAAATTTCTACGTTATTTGGGTAGACGCAAGACCGTCCGGGCGTACGTAGCGTGCGTTGATCTTAAATTTCTTATACTCGTTTTAGCAAGTTCGAAAGCCAAGACGGAGGGTTCATAGCGCTCTCGAAATCCACCACAGAAACTTTCTACAGTGCGTGGGAAATCGCCCAATAGTTCTGCCGTTCGAAACGCGCGTTTCAGCGACCGAACTCCAAAAACACCACATCGATTCGAATTCACTCTCGGGCCCTATACACACCACCCACCACACCCACACACCCACCCCCACGTGGGGGGAGTCGATCATTTTTCCAGTTGGGCCGGTCGCGATCCAGGACCTTCTGACCGTTCGAAACGCGCGTCGATCGGGAAATCCCTGCAATCGTCTCCAACAGTTCGAAAGCCGAGATCGAGGGTTCGGAGCACCCCGGAAGCCACCGTAGTAACTTTCTCTTGGGATTGGGCAGCCGCCCAACCGTCGGTTACCCTCAGAAACGCGGGTTTTTTGTGAAATTCCCATACTCGCAACCGCCAGTTCGGAAGCCGAGATCGAGGGCTCGGAGCTACCCGGAACCCAGCATAGTAACTTTATACCGAGATTGGGCGGCCGATCGTTATTTCCGTTGGCCCGGTCGTGATGCGGGACCGTCGGGCCACCAAAACGCGCGTTGATCGTGAAATTCCCATGCTCGGCTTCGCAAATTCGAAAGCCGAGATCTATGTTTCGGAGCTGTTAGGAAACCACAATAGTAAATTTCTACGTTATTTGGGTAGACGCAAGACCGTCCGGGCGTACGTAGCGTGCGTTGATCTTAAATTTCCTATACTCGTATTAGCTAGTTCGAAAGCCAAGACGGAGGGTTCATAGCGCTCTCGAAATCCACCTCAGAAACTTTCTACAGTGCATGGGAAATCGCCCAATAGTTCTGCCGTTCGAAACGCGCGTTTCAGCGACCGAACTCCAAAAACACCACATCGATTCGAATTCACTCTCGGGCCCTATACACACCACCCACCACACCCACACACCCACCCCCACGTGGGGGGAGTCGATCATTTTTCCAGTTGGGCCGGTCGCGATCCAGGACCTTCTGACCGTTCGAAACGCGCGTCGATCGGGAAATCCCTGCAATCGTCTCCAACAGTTCGAAAGCCGAGATCGAGGGTTCGGAGCACCCCGGAAGCCACCGTAGTAACTTTCTCTCGGGATTGGGCAGCCGCCCAACCGTCGGTTACCCTCAGAAACGCGGGTTTTTTTGTGAAATTCCTATACTCGCAACCGCCAGTTCGGAAGCCGAGATCGAGTGCTCGGAGCTACCCGAAACCCAGCATAGTAACTTTATACCGAGATTGAGCGGCCGATCGTTATTTACGTTGGCCCGGTCGTGATGCGGGACCGTCGGGCCACCAAAACGCGCGTTGATCGTGAAATTCCCATGCTCGGCTTCGCAAATTCGAAAGCCGAGATCTATGTTTCGGAGCTGTTAGGAAACCACAATAGTAAATTTCTACGTTATTTGGGTAGACGCAAGACCGTACGGGCGTACGTAGCGTGCGTTGATCTTAAATTTCCTATACTCGTATTAGCTAGTTCGAAAGCCAAGACGGAGGGTTCATAGCGCTCTCGAAATCCACCTCAGAAACTTTCTACAGTGCGTGGGAAATCGCCCAATAGTACTGCCGTTCGAAACGCGCGTTTCAGCGACCGAACTCCAAAAACACCACATCGATTCAAATTCACTCTCGGGCCCTATACACACCACCCACCACACCCACACACCCACCCCCGCGTGGGGGGAGTCGATCATTTTTCCAGTTGGGCCGGTCGCGATCCAGGACCTTCTGACCGTTCGAAACGCGCGTCGATCGGGAAATCCCTGCAATCGTCTCCAACAGTTCGAAAGCCGAGATCGAGGGTTCGGAGCACCCCGGAAGCCACCGTAGTAACTTTCTCTCGGGATTGGGCAGCCGCCCAACCGTCGGTTACCCTCAGAAACGCGGGTTTTTTTGTGAAATTCCTATACTCGCAACCGCCAGTTCGGAAGCCGAGATCGAGGGCTCGGAGCTACCCGAAACCCAGCATAGTAACTTTATACCGAGATTGAGCGGCCGATCGTTATTTACGTTGGCCCGGTCGTGATGCGGGACCGTCGGGCAACCAAAACGCGCATTGATCGTGAAATTCCCATGCTCGGCTTCGCAAATTCGAAAGCCGAGATCTATGTTTCGGAGCTGTTAGGAAACCACAATAGTAAATTTCTACGTTATTTGGGTAGACGCAAGACCGTCCGGGCGTACGTAGCGTGCGTTGATCTTAAATTTCTTATACTCGTTTTAGCAAGTTCGAAAGCCAAGACGGAGGGTTCATAGCGCTCTCGAAATCCACCACAGAAACTTTCTACAGTGCGTGGGAAATCGCCCAATAGTTCTGCCGTTCGAAACGCGCGTTTCAGCGACCGAACTCCAAAAACACCACATCGATTCGAATTCACTCTCGGGCCCTATACACACCACCCACCACACCCACACACCCACCCCCACGTGGGGGGAGTCGATCATTTTTCCAGTTGGGCCGGTCGCGATCCAGGACCTTCTGACCGTTCGAAACGCGCGTCGATCGGGAAATCCCTGCAATCGTCTCCAACAGTTCGAAAGCCGAGATCGAGGGTTCGGAGCACCCCGGAAGCCACCGTAGTAACTTTCTCTTGGGATTGGGCAGCCGCCCAACCGTCGGTTACCCTCAGAAACGCGGGTTTTTTGTGAAATTCCCATACTCGCAACCGCCAGTTCGGAAGCCGAGATCGAGGGCTCGGAGCTACCCGGAACCCAGCATAGTAACTTTATACCGAGATTGGGCGGCCGATCGTTATTTCCGTTGGCCCGGTCGTGATATGGGACCGTCGGGCCACCAAAACGCGCGTTGATCGTGAAATTTCCATGCTCGGCTTCGTAAATTCGAAAGCCGAGATCTATGTTTCGGAGCTGTTAGGAAACCACAATAGTAAATTTCTACGTTATTTGGGTAGACGCAAGACCGTCCGGGCGTACGTAGCGTGCGTTGATCTTAAATTTCCTATACTCGTATTAGCTAGTTCGAAAGCCAAGACGGAGGGTTCATAGCGCTCTCGAAATCCACCTCAGAAACTTTCTACAGTGCGTGGGAAATCGCCCAATAGTTCTGCCGTTCGAAACGCGCGTTTCAGCGACCGAACTCCAAAAACACCACATCGATTCAAATTCACTCTCGGGCCCTATACACACCACCCACAACACCCACACACCCACCCCCACGTGGGGGGAGTCGATCATTTTTCCAGTTGGGCCGGTCGCGATCCAGGACCTTCTGACCGTTCGAAACGCGCGTCGATCGGGAAATCCCTGCAATCGTCTCCAACAGTTCGAAAGCCGAGATCGAGGGTTCGGAGCACCCCGGAAGCCACCGTAGTAACTTTCTCTCGGGATTGGGCAGCCGCCCAACCGTCGGTTACCCTCAGAAACGCGGGTTTTTTGTGAAATTCCCATACTCGCAACCGCCAGTTCGGAAGCCGAGATCGAGGGCTCGGAGCTACCCGAAACCCAGCATAGTAACTTTATACCGAGATTGAGCGGCCGATCGTTATTTACGTTGGCCCGGTCGTGATGCGGGACCGTCGGGCCACCAAAACGCGCGTTGATCGTGAAATTCCCATGCTCGGCTTCGCAAATTCGAAAGCCGAGATCTATGTTTCGGAGCTGTTAGGAAACCACAATAGTAAATTTCTACGTTATTTGGGTAGACGCAAGACCGTCCGGGCGTACGTAGCGTGCGTTGATCTTAAATTTCCTATACTCGTATTAGCTAGTTCGAAAGCCAAGACGGAGGGTTCATAGCGCTCTCGAAATCCACCTCAGAAACTTTCTACAGTGCATGGGAAATCGCCCAATAGTTCTGCCGTTCGAAACGCGCGTTTCAGCGACCGAACTCCAAAAACACCACATCGATTCGAATTCACTCTCGGGCCCTATACACACCACCCACCACACCCACACACCCACCCCCACGTGGGGGGAGTCGATCATTTTTCCAGTTGGGCCGGTCGCGATCCAGGACCTTCTGACCGTTCGAAACGCGCGTCGATCGGGAAATCCCTGCAATCGTCTCCAACAGTTCGAAAGCCGAGATCGAGGGTTCGGAGCACCCCGGAAGCCACCGTAGTAACTTTCTCTCGGGATTGGGCAGCCGCCCAACCGTCGGTTACCCTCAGAAACGCGGGTTTTTTTGTGAAATTCCTATACTCGCAACCGCCAGTTCGGAAGCCGAGATCGAGGGCTCGGAGCTACCCGAAACCCAGCATAGTAACTTTATACCGAGATTGAGCGGCCGATCGTTATTTACGTTGGCCCGGTCGTGATGCGGGACCGTCGGGCCACCAAAACGCGCGTTGATCGTGAAATTCCCATGCTCGGCTTCGCAAATTCGAAAGCCGAGATCTATGTTTCGGAGCTGTTAGGAAACCACAATAGTAAATTTCTACGTTATTTGGGTAGACGCAAGACCGTCCGGGCGTACGTAGCGTGCGTTGATCTTAAATTTCCTATACTCGTATTAGCTAGTTCGAAAGCCAAGACGGAGGGTTCATAGCGCTCTCGAAATCCACCTCAGAAACTTTCTACAGTGCGTGGGAAATCGCCCAATAGTTCTGCCGTTCGAAACGCGCGTTTCAGCGACCGAACTGCAAAAACACCACATCGATTCGAATTCACTCTCGGGCCCTATACACACCACCCACCACACCCACACACCCACCCCCACGTGGGGGGAGTCGATCATTTTTCCAGTTGGGCCGGTCGCGATCCAGGACCTTCTGACCGTTCGAAACGCGCGTCGATCGGGAAATCCCTGCAATCGTCTCCAACAGTTCGAAAGCCGAGATCGAGGGTTCGGAGCACCCCGGAAGCCACCGTAGTAACTTTCTCTCGGGATTGGGCAGCCGCCCAACCGTCGGTTACCCTCAGAAACGCGGGTTTTTTTGTGAAATTCCTATACTCGGAACCGCCAGTTCGGAAGCCGAGATCGAGGGCTCGGAGCTACCCGAAACCCAGCATAGTAACTTTATACCGAGATTGAGCGGCCGATCGTTATTTACGTTGGCCCGGTCGTGATGCGGGACCGTCGGGCCACCAAAACGCGCGTTGATCGTGAAATTCCCATGCTCGGCTTCGCAAATTCGAAAGCCGAGATCTATGTTTCGGAGCTGTTAGGAAACCACAATAGTAAATTTCTACGTTATTTGGGTAGACGCAAGACCGTCCGGGCGTACGTAGCGTGCGTTGATCTTAAATTTCCTATACTCGTATTAGCTAGTTCGAAAGCCAAGACGGAGGGTTCATAGCGCTCTCGAAATCCACCTCAGAAACTTTCTACAGTGCGTGGGAAATCGCCCAATAGTTCTGCCGTTCGAAACGCGCGTTTCAGCGACCGAACTCCAAAAACACCACATCGATTCAAATTCACTCTCGGGCCCTATACACACCACCCACCACACCCACACACCCACCCCCACGTGGGGGGAGTCGATCATTTTTCCAGTTGGGCCGGTCGCGATCCAGGACCTTCTGACCGTTCGAAACGCGCGTCGATCGGGAAATCCCTGCAATCGTCTCCAACAGTTCGAAAGCCGAGATCGAGGGTTCGGAGCACCCCGGAAGCCACCGTAGTAACTTTCTCTCGGGATTGGGCAGCCGCCCAACCGTCGGTTACCCTCAGAAACGCGGGTTTTTTTGTGAAATTCCTATACTCGCAACCGCCAGTTCGGAAGCCGAGATCGAGGGCTCGGAGCTACCCGAAACCCAGCATAGTAACTTTATACCGAGATTGAGCGGCCGATCGTTATTTACGTTGGCCCGGTCGTGATGCGGGACCGTCGGGCCACCAAAACGCGCGTTGATCGTGAAATTCCCATGCTCGGCTTCGCAAATTCGAAAGCCGAGATCTATGTTTCGGAGCTGTTAGGAAACCACAGTAGTAAATTTCTACGTTATTTGGGTAGACGCAAGACTGTCCGGGCGTACGAAACGCACGTTGATCTTAAATTTCTTATACTCGTTTTAGCAAGTTCGAAAGCCAAGACGGAGGGTTCATAGCGCTCTCGAAATCCACCACAGAAACTTTCTACAGTGCGTGGGAAATCGCCCAATAGTTCTGCCGTTCGAAACGCGCGTCGATCGGGAAATCCCTGCAATCGTCTCCAATAGTTCGAAAGCCGAGATCGAGGGTTCGGAGCACCCCGGAAGCCACCATAGTAACTTTCTCTCGGGATTGGGCGGCCGCCCAACCGTCGGTTACCCTCAGAAACGCGGGTTTTTTGTGAAATTCCTATACTCACAACCGCTAGTTTGGAAGCCGAGATCGAGGGCTCGGAGCTACCCGGAACCCAGCATAGTAACTTTATACCGAGATTGGGCGGCCGATCGTTATTTCCGTTGGCCCCGGTCGTGATACGGGACCGTCGGGCCACCAAAACGCGCGTGGATCGTGAAATTCCCATGCTCGGCTTCGCAAATTCGAAAGCCGAGATCTATGTTTCAGAGCTGTTAGGAAACCACCATAGTAAATTTCTACGTTATTTGGGTAGACGCAAGACAGTCCGGGCATACGTAGCGTGCGTTGATCTTAAATTTCCTATACTCCTATTAGCTAGTCTGAAAGCCATGACGGAGGATTCAGAGTGCTCTCGAAATCCACCGCGGAAACTTTCTACAGTGCGTGGGAAACCGCCCATTAGTTTTGCCCTTCGAAACGCGCGTTTCAGCGACCGAACTCCAAAAACACCACATCGATTTGAATTCATTCTCGGGACTTATACACACCACGCACCACACCCACACACCCACCCCCACGTGGGGGGAGTCGATCATTTTTCCAGTTGGGCCGGTCGCGATACGGGACCTTCTGACCGTTCGAAACGCGCGTCGATCGGGAAATCCCTGCAATCGTCTCCAACAGTTCGAAAGCCGAGATCGAGGGTTCGGAGCACCCCGGAAGCCACCATAGTAACTTTCTCTCGGGATTGGGCAGCCGCCCAACCATCAGTTACCCTCAGAAACGCGGGTTTTTTTGTGAAATTCCTATACTCGCAACCGCCAGTTCGGAAGCCGAGATCGAGGGCTCGGAGCTACCCGGAACCCAGCATAGTAACTTTATACCGAGATTGGGCGGCCGATCGTTATTTCCGTTGGCCCCGGTCGTGATACGGGACCGTCGGGCCACCAAAACGCGCGTGGATCGTGAAATTCCCATGCTCGGCTTCGCAAATTCGAAAGCCGAGATCTATGTTTCGGAGCTGTTAGGAAACCACCATAGTAAATTTCTACGTTATTTGGGTAGACGCAAGACCGTCCGGGCGTACGTAGCGTGCGTTGATCTTAAATTTCCTATACTCATATTAGCTAGTCTGAAAGCCATGACGGAGGGTTTAGAGTGCTCTCGAAATCCACCGCGGAAACTTTCTACAGTGCGTGGGAAACCGCCCAATAGTTTTGCCCTTCGAAACGCGCGTTTCAGCGACCGAACTCCAAAAACACCACATCGATTCGAATTCATTCTCGGGACTTATACACACCACGCACCACACCCACACACCCACCCCCACGTGGGGGGAGTCGATCATTTTTCCAGTTGGGCCGGTCGCGATACGGGACCTTCTGACCATTCGAAACGCGCGTCGATCGGGAAATCCCTGCAATCGTCTCCAATAGTTCGAAAGCCGAGATCGAGGGTTCGGAGCACCCCGGAAGCCACCATAGTAACTTTCTCTCGGGATTGGGCGGCCGCCCAACCGTCGGTTACCCTCAGAAACGCGGGTTTTTTGTGAAATTCCTATACTCACAACCGCTAGTTTCGAAGCCGAGATCGAGGGCTCGGAGCTACCCGCAACCCAACATAGTAACTTTATACCGAGATTGGGCGGCCGATCGTTATTTCCGTTGGCCCCGGTCGTGATACGGGACCGTCGGGCCACCAAAACGCGCGTGGATCGTGAAATTCCCATGCTCGGCTTCGCAAATTCGAAAGCCGAGATCTATGTTTCAGAGCTGTTAGGAAACCACCATAGTAAATTTCTACGTTATTTGGGTAGATGCAAGACCGTCCGGGCGTACGTAGCGTGCGTTGATCTTAAATTTCCTATACTCATATTAGCTAGTCTGAAAGCCATGACGGAGGGTTCAGAGTGCTCTCGAAATCCACCGCGGAAACTTTCTACAGTGTGTGGGAAACCGCCCAATAGTTTTGCCCTTCGAAACGTGCGTTTCAGCGACCAAACTCCAAAAACACCACATCGATTCGAATTCATTCTCGGGACTTATACACACCACGCACCACACCCACACACCCACCCCCACGTGGGGGGAGTCGATCATTTTTCCAGTTGGGCCGGTCGCGATACGGGACCTTCTGACCGTTCGAAACGCGCGTCGATCGGGAAATCCCTGCAATCGTCTCCAACAGTTCGATAGCCGAGATCGAGGGTTCGGAGCACCCCGGAAGCCACCATAGTAACTTTCTCTCGGGATTGGGCAGCCGCCCAACCATCAGTTACCCTCAGAAACGCGGGTTTTTTTGTGAAATTCCTATACTCGCAACCGCTAGTTCGGAAGCCGAGATCGAGGGCTCGGAGCTACCCGGAGCCCAGCATAGTAACTTTATACCGAGATGGGCGGCCGATCGTTATTTCCGTTGGCCCCGGTCGTGATACGGGACCGTCGGGCCACCAAAACGCGCGTGGATCGTGAAATTCCCATGCTCGGATTCGCAAATTCGAAAGCCGAGATCTATGTTTCGGAGCTGTTAGGAAACCACCATAGTAAATTTCTACGTTATTTGGGTAGACGCAAGACCGTCCGGGCGTACGTAGCATGCGTTGATCTTAAATTTCCTATACTCATATTAGCTAGTCTGAAAGCCATGACGGAGGGTTTAGAGTGCTCTCGAAATCCACCGCGGAAACTTTCTACAGTGCGTGGGAAACCGCCCAATAGTTTTGCCCTTCGAAACGCGCGTTTCAGCGACCGAACTCCAAAAACACCACATCGATTCGAATTCATTCTGGGGACTTATACACACCACGCACCACACCCACACACCCACCCCCACGTGGGGGGAGTCGATCATTTTTCCAGTTGGGCCGGTCGCGATACGGGACCTTCTGACCGTTCGAAACGCGCTTCGATCGGGAAATCCCTGCAATCGTCTCCAACAGTTCGAAAGCCGAGATCGAGGGTTCGGAGCACCCCGGAAGCCACCATAGTAACTTTCTCTCGGGATTGGGAAGCCGCCCAACGTCGGTTACCCTCAGAAACGCGGGTTTTTTGTGAAATTCCTATATTCGCAACCGCCAGTTTAGAAGCCGAGATCGATGGCTCGGAGCTACCCGGAACCCAGCATAGTAACTTTATACCGAGATTGGGCGGCCGATCGTTATTTCCGTTGGCCCCGGTCGTGATACGGGACCGTCGGGCCACCAAAACGCGCGTGGATCGTGAAATTCCCATGCTCGGCTTCGCAAATTCGAAAGTCAAGATCTATGTTTCGGAGCTGTTAGGAAACCACCATAGTAAATTTCTACGTTATTTGGGTAGACGCAAGACCGTCCGGGCGTACGTAGCGTGCGTTGATCTTAAATTTCCTATACTCATATTAGCTAGTTTGAAAGCCAAGACGGAGGGTTCAGAGTGCTCTCGAAATCCACCGCGGAAACTTTCTACAGTGCAAGGGAAACCGCCCAATAGTTTTGCCCTTCGAAACGCGCGTTTCAGCGACCGAACTCCAAAAACACCACATCGATTCGAATTCATTCTCGGGACTTATACACACCACCCACCACACCCACACACCCACCCCCACGTGGGGGGAGTCGATCATTTTTCCAGTTGGGCCGGTCGCGATCCGGGACCTTCTGAACGTTCGAAACGCGCGTCGATCGGGAAATCCCTCCAATCGTCTCCAACAGTTCGAAAGCCGAGATCGAGGGTTCGGAGCACCCCGGAAGCCACCATAGTCGTGATACGGGACCGTCGGGACAACAAAACGCGCGTGGATCGTGAAATTCCCATGCTCGGCTTCGCAAATTCGAAAGCCGAGATCTATGTTTCGGAGCTGTTAGGAAACCACCATAGTAAATTTCTACGTTATTTGGGTAGACGCAAGACCGTCCGGGCGTACGTAGCGTGCGTTGATCTTAAATTTCCTATACTCATATTAGCTAGTTTGAAAGCCAAGACGGAGGGTTCAGAGTGCTCTCGAAATCCACCGCGGAAACTTTCTACAGTGCAAGGGAAACCGCCCAATAGTTTTGCCCTTCGAAACGCGCGTTTCAGCGACCGAACTCCAAAAACACCACATCGATTCGAATTCATTCTCGGGACTTATACACACCACCCACCACACCCACACACCCACCCCCACGTGGGGGGAGTCGATCATTTTTCCAGTTGGGCCGGTCGCGATCCGGGACCTTCTGACCGTTCGAAACGCGCGTCGATCGGGAAATCCCTCCAATCGTCTCCAACAGTTCGAAAGCCGAGATCGAGGGTTCGGAGCACCCCGGAAGCCACCATAGTCGTGATACGGGACCGTCGGGTCAACAAAACGCGCGTGGATCGTGAAATTCCCATGCTCGGCTTCGCAAATTCGAAAGCCGAGATCTATGTTTCGAAGCTGTTAGGAAACCACCATAGTAAATTTCTACGTTATTTGGGTAGACGCAAGACCGTCCGGGCGTACGTAGCGTGCGTTGATCTTAAATTTCCTATACTCATATTAGCTAGTTTGAAAGCCATGACGGAGGGTTCAGAGTGATCTCGAAATCCACCGCGGAAACTTTCTACAGTGCGTGGGAAACCGCCCAATAGTTTTGCCCTTCGAAACGCGCGTTTCAGCGACCGAACTCCAAAAACACCACATCGATTCGAATTCATTCTGGGGACTTATACACACCACGCACCACACCCACACACCCACCCCCACGTGGGGGGAGTCGATCATTTTTCCAGTTGGGCCGGTCGCGATACGGGACCTTCTGACCGTTCGAAACGCGCTTCGATCGGGAAATCCCTGCAATCGTCTCCAACAGTTCGAAAGCCGAGATCGAGGGTTCGGAGCACCCCGAAAGCCACCATAGTAACTTTCTCTCGGGATTGGGCAGCCGCCCAACGTCGGTTACCCTCAGAAACGCGGGTTTTTTGTGAAATTCCTATATTCGCAACCGCCAGTTTGGAAGCCGAGATCGATGGCTCGGAGCTACCCGGAACCCAGCATAGTAACTTTATACCGAGATTGGGCGGCCGATCGTTATTTCCGTTGGCCCCGGTCGTGATACGGGACCGTCGGGCCACCAAAACGCGCGTGGATCGTGAAATTCCCATGCTCGGCTTCGCAAATTCGAAAGTCAAGATCTATGTTTCGGAGCTGTTAGGAAACCACCATAGTAAATTTCTACGTTATTTGGGTAGACGCAAGACCGTCCGGGCGTACGTAGCGTGCGTTGATCTTAAATTTCCTGTACTCATATTAGCTAGTTTGAAAGCCAAGATGGAGGGTTCAGAGTGCTCTCGAAATCCACCGCGGAAACTTTCTACAGTGCATGGGAAACCGCCCAATAGTTTTGCCCTTCGAAACGCGCTATTCAGCGACCGAACTCCAAAAACACCACATCGATTCGAATTCATTCTCGGGACTTATACACACCACCCACCACACCCACACACCCATCCCCACGTGGGGGGAGTCGATCATTTTTCCAGTTGGGCCGGTCTCGATCCGGGACCTTCTGACCGTTCGAAACGCGCGTCGATCGGGGAAATCCCTGCAATCGTCTCCAATAGTTCGAAAGCCGAGATCGAGGGTTCGGAGCACCCCGGAAGCCACCATAGTAACTTTCTCTCGGGATTGGGCGGCCGCCCAACCGTCGGTTACCCTCCGAAACGCGGGTTTTTTGTGAAATTCCTATACTCGCAACCGCTAGTTTGGAAGCCGAGATTGAGGGCTCGGAGCTACCCGGAACCCAGCATAGTAACTTTATACCGAGATTGGGCGGCCGATCGTTATTTCCGTTGGCCCCGGTCGTGATACGGGACCGTCGGGCCACCAAAACGCGCGTGGATCGTGAAATTCCCATGCTCGGCTTCAGAATTCGAAAGTCGAGATCTATGTTTCAGAGCTGTTAGGAAACCACCATAGTAAATTTCTACGTTATTTGGGTAGACGTAAGACCGTCCGGGCGTACGTAGCGTGCGTTGATCTTAAATTTCCTATACTCATATTAGCTAGTTTGAAAGCCATGACGGAGGGTTCAGAGTGCTCTCGAAATCCACCGCGGAAACTTTCTACAGTGCGTGGGAAACCGCCCAATAGTTTTGCCCTTCGAAACGCGCGTTTCAGCGACCGAACTCCAAAAACACCACATCGATTCGAATTCATTCTCGGGACTTATACACACCACGCACCACACCCACACACCCACCCCCACGTGGGGGGAGTCGATCATTTTTCCAGTTGGGCCGGTCGCGATACGGGACCTTCTGACCGTTCGAAACGCGCGTCGATCGGGAAATCCCTGCAATCGTCTCCAACAGTTCGAAAGCCGAGATCGAGGGTTCGGAGCACCCCGGAAGCCACCATAGTAACTTTCTCTCGGGATTGGGCAGCCGCCCAACGTCGGTTACCCTCAGAAACGCGGGTTTTTTATGAAATTCCTATATTCGCAACCGCGAGTTTGGAAGCCGAGATCGATGGCTCGGAGCTACCCGGAACCCAGCATAGTAACTTTATACCGAGATTGGGCGGCCGATCGTTATTTCCGTTGGCCCCGGTCGTGATACGGGACCGTCGGGCCACCAAAACGCGCGTGGATCGTGAAATTCCCATGCTCGGCTTCGCAAATTCGAAAGTCAAGATCTATGTTTCGGAGCTGTTAGGAAACAACCATAATAAATTTCTACGTTATTTGGGTAGACGCAAGACCGTCCGGGCGTACGTAGCGTGCGTTGATCTTAAATTTCCTATACTCATATTAGCTAGTTTGAAAGCCAAGACGGAGGGTTCAGAGTGCTCTCGAAATCCACCGCGGAAACTTTCTACAGTGCATGGGAAACCGCCCAATAGTTTTGCCCTTCGAAACGCGCTATTCAGCGACCGAACTCCAAAAACACCACATCGATTCGAATTCATTCTCGGGACTTATACACACCACCCACCACACCCACACACCCACCCCCACGTGGGGGGAGTCGATCATTTTTCCAGTTGGGCCGGTCTCGATCCGGGACCTTCTAACCGTTCGAAACGCGCGTCGATCGGGGAAATCCCTGCAATCGTCTCCAATAGTTCGAAAGCCGAGATCGAGGGTTCGGAGCACCCCGGAAGCCACCATAGTAACTTTCTCTCGGGATTGGGCGGCCGCCCAACCGTCGGTTACCCTCCAAAACGCGGGTTTTTTGTGAAATTCCTATACTCGCAACCGCTAGTTTGGAAGCCGAGATCGAGGGCTCGGAGCTACCCGGAACCCAGCATAGTAACTTTATACCGAGATTGGGCGGCCGATCGTTATTTCCGTTGGCCCCGGTCGTGATACGGGACCGTCGGGCCACCAAAACGCGCGTGGATCGTGAAATTCCCATGCTCGGCTTCGCAAATTCGAAAGCCGAGATCTATGTTTCGGAGCTGTTAGGAAACCACCATAGTAAATTTCTACGTTATTTGGGTAGACGTAAGACCGTCCGGGCGTACGTAGCATGCGTTGATCTTAAATTTCCTATACTCATATTAGCTAGTTTGAAAGCCATGACGGAGGGTTCAGAGTGCTCTCGAAATCCACCGCGGAAACTTTCTACAGTGCGTGGGAAACCGCCCAATAGTTTTGCCCTTCGAAACGCGCGTTTCAGCGACCGAACTCCAAAAACACCACATCGATTCGAATTCATTCTCGGGACTTATACACACCACGCACCACACCCACACACCCACCCCCACGTGGGGGGAGTCGATCATTTTTCCAGGTGGGCCGGTCGCGATACGGGACCTTCTGACCGTTCGAAACGCGCGTCGATCGGGAAATCCCTGCAATCGTCTCCAACAGTTCGAAAGCCGAGATCGAGGGTTCGGAGCACCCCGGAAGCCTCCATAGTAACTTTCTCTCGGGATTGGGCAGCCGCCAAACCGTCGGTTACCCTCAGAAACGCGGGTTTTTTGTGAAATTCCTATATTCGCAACCGCCAGTTTGGAAGCCGAGATCGATGGCTCGGAGCTACCCGGAACCCAGCATAGTAACTTTATACCGAGATTGGGCGGCCGATCGTTATTTCCGTTGGCCCCGGTCGTGATACGGGACCATCGGGCCACCAAAACGGGCGTGGATCGTGAAATTCCCATGCTCGGCTTCGCAAATTCGAAAGCCGAGATCTATGTTTCGGAGCTGTTAGGAAACCACCATAGTAAATTTCTACGTTATTTGGGTAGACGCAAGACCGTCCGGGCGTACGTAGCGTGCGTTGATCTTAAATTTCCTATACTCATATTAGCTAGTTTGAAAGCCATGACGGAGGGTTCAGAGTGCTCTCGAAATCCACCGCGGAAACTTTCTACAGTGCGTGGGAAACCGCCCAATAGTTTTGCCCTTCGAAACGCGCGTTTCAGCGACCGAACTCCAAAAACACCACATCGATTCGAATTCATTCTCGGGACTTATACACACCACGCACCACACCCACACACCCACCCCCACGTGGGGGGAGTCGATCATTTTTCCAGTTGGGCCGGTCGCGATACGGGACCTTCTGACCGTTCGAAACGCGCGTCGATCGGGAAATCCCTGCAATCGTCTCCAACAGTTCGAAAGCCGAGATCGAGGGTTCGGAGCACCCCGGAAGCCACCATAGTAACTTTCTCTCGGGATTGGGCAGCCGCCCAACGTCGGTTACCCTCAGAAACGCGGGTTTTTTGTGAAATTCCTATATTCGCAACCGCCAGTTTGGAAGCCGAGATCGATGGCTCGGAGCTACCCGGAACCCAGCATAGTAACTTTATACCGAGATTGGGCGGCCGATCGTTATTTCCGTTGGCCCCGGTCGTGATACGGGACCGTCGGGCCACCAAAACGCGCGTGGATCGTGAAATTCCCATGCTCGGCTTCGCAAATTCGAAAGTCAAGATCTATGTTTCGGAGCTGTTAGGAAACCACCATAGTAAATTTCTACGTTATTTGGGTAGACGCAAGACCGTCCGGGCGTACGTAGCATGCGTTGATCTTAAATTTCCTATACTCATATTAGCTAGTTTGAAAGCCAAGACGGAGGGTTCAGAGTGCTCTCGAAATCCACCGCGGAAACTTTCTACAGTGCATGGGAAACCGCCCAATAGTTTTGCCCTTCGAAACGCGCTATTCAGCGACCGAACTCCAAAAACACCACATCGATTCGAATTCATTCTCGGGACTTATACACACCACCCACCACACCCACACACCCACCCCCACGTGGGGGGAGTCGATCATTTTTCCAGTTGGGCCGGTCTCGATCCGGGACCTTCTAACCGTTCGAAACGCGCGTCGATCGGGGAAATCCCTGCAATCGTCTCCAATAGTTCGAAAGCCGAGATCGAGGGTTCGGAGCACCCCGGAAGCCACCATAGTAACTTTCTCTCGGGATTGGGCGGCCGCCCAACCGTCGGTTACCCTCCGAAACGCGGGTTTTTTGTGAAATTCCTATACTCGCAACCGCTAGTTTGGAAGCCGAGATCGAGGGCTCGGAGCTACCCGGAACCCAGCATAGTAACTTTATACCGAGATTGGGCGGCCGATCGTTATTTCCGTTGGCCCCGGTCGTGATACGGGACCGTCGGGCCACCAAAACGCGCGTGGATCGTGAAATTCCCATGCTCGGCTTCGCAAATTCGAAAGCCGAGATCTATGTTTCGGAGCTGTTAGGAAACCACCATAGTAAATTTCTACGTTATTTGGGTAGACGTAAGACCGTCCGGGCGTACGTAGCATGCGTTGATCTTAAATTTCCTATACTCATATTAGCTAGTTTGAAAGCCATGACGGAGGGTTCAGAGTGCTCTCGAAATCCACCGCGGAAACTTTCTACAGTGCATGGGAAACCGCCCAATAGTTTTGCCCTTCGAAACGCGCGTTTCAGCGACCGAACTCCAAAAACACCACATCGATTCGAATTCATTCTCGGGACTTATACACACCACGCACCACACCCACACACCCACCCCCACGTGGGGGGAGTCGATCATTTTTCCAGTTGGGCCGGTCGCGATACGGGACCTTCTGACCGTTCGAAACGCGCGTCGATCGGGAAATCCCTGCAATCGTCTCCAACAGTTCGAAAGCCGAGATCGAGGGTTCGGAGCACCCCGGAAGCCTCCATAGTAACTTTCTCTCGGGATTGGGCAGCCGCCCAACCGTCGGTTACCCTCAGAAACGCGGGTTTTTTGTGAAATTCCTATATTCGCACCCGCCAGTTTGGAAGCCGAGATCGATGGCTCGGAGCTACCCGGAACCCAGCATAGTAACTTTATACCGAGATTGGGCGGCCGATCGTTATTTCCGTTGGCCCCGGTCGTGATACGGGACCATCGGGCCACCAAAACGGGCGTGGATCGTGAAATTCCCATGCTCGGCTTCGCAAATTCGAAAGCCGAGATCTATGTTTCGGAGCTGTTAGGAAACCACCATAGTAAATTTCTACGTTATTTGGGTAGACGCAAGACCGTCCGGGCGTATGTAGCGTGCGTTGGTCTTAAATTTCCTATACTCATATTAGCTAGTTTGAAAGCCAAATGGAGGGTTCAGAGTGCTCTCGAAATCCACCGCGGAAACTTTCTACAGTGCATGGGAAACCGCCCAATAGTTTTGCCCTTCGAAACGCGCTATTCAGCGACCGAACTCCAAAACCACCACATCGATTCGAATTCATACTCGGGACTTATACACACCACCCACCACACCCACACACCCACCCCCACGTGGGGGGAGTCGATCATTTTTCTAGTTGGGCCGGTCGCTATCCGGGACCTTCTGACCGTTCGAAATGCGCGTCGATCGGGAAATCCCTGCAATCGTCTCCAATAGTTCGAAAGCCGAGATCGAGGGTTCGGAGCACCCCGGAAGCCACCATAGTAACTTTCTCTCGGGATTGGGCGGCCGCCCAACCGTCGGTTACCCTCAGAAACGCGCGTTTTTTGTGAAATTCCTATACTCGCAACCGCTAGTTTGGAAGCCGAGATCGAGGGCTCGGAGCTACCCAGAACCCAGCATAGTAACTTTATACCGAGATTGGGCGGTCGATCGTTATTTTCGTTGGCCCCGGTCGTGATACGGGACCGTCGAACCACCAAAACGCGCGTGGATCGTGAAATTCCCATGCTCGGCTTCGCAAATTCGAAAGCCGAGATCTATGTTTCGGAGCTGTTAGGAAACCACCATAGTAAATTTCTACGTTATTTGGGTAGACGCAAGACCGTCCGGGCGTACGTAGCGTGCGTTGATCTTAAATTTCCTATACTCATATTAGCTAGTTTGAAAGCCATGACGGAGGGTTCAGAGTGCTCTCGAAATCCACCGCGGAAACTTTCTACAGTGCGTGGGAAACCGCCCAATAGTTTTGCCCTTCGAAACGCGCGTTTCAGCGACCGAACTCCAAAAACACCACATCGATTCGAATTCATTCTCGGGACTTATACACACCACGCACCACACCCACACACCCACCCCCACGTGGGGGGAGTCGATCATTTTTCCAGTTGGGCCGGTCGCGATACGGGACCTTCTGACCGTTCGAAACGCGCGTCGATCGGGAAATCCCTGCAATCGTCTCCAACAGTTCGAAAGCCGAGATCGAGGGTTCGGAGCACCCCGGAAGCCACCATAGTAACTTTCTCTCGGGATTGGGCAGCCGCCCAACGTCGGTTACCCTCAGAAACGCGGGTTTTTTGTGAAATTCCTATGTTCGCAACCGCCAGTTTGGAAGCCGAGATCGATGGCTCGGAGCTACCCGGAACCCAGCACAGTAACTTTATACCGAGATTGGGCGGCCGATCGTTATTTCCGTTGGCCCCGGTCGTGATACGGGACCGTCGGGCCACCAAAACGCGCGTGGATCGTGAAATTCCCATGCTCGGCTTCGCAA
This sequence comes from Allium sativum, assembly GCA_030737875.1. Classification (NCBI taxonomy): domain Eukaryota; kingdom Viridiplantae; phylum Streptophyta; class Magnoliopsida; order Asparagales; family Amaryllidaceae; genus Allium; species Allium sativum. The sequence continues at coordinate 412,574,854 of CM060923.1, read as the reverse complement.
ATTCGAATGTCAAGATCTATGTTTCGGAGCTGTTAGGAAACCACCATAGTAAATTTCTACGTTATTTGGGTAGACGCAAGACCGTCCGGGCGTACGTAGCGTGCGTTGATCTTAAATTTCCTATACTCATATTAGCTAGTTTGAAAGCCAAGACGGAGGGTTCAGAGTGCTCTCGAAATCCACCGCGGAAACTTTCTACAGTGCATGGGAAACCGCCCAATAGTTTTGCCCTTCGAAACGCGCTATTCAGTGACCGAACTCCAAAAACACCACATCGACTCGAATTCATTCTCGGGACTTATACACACCACCCACCACACCCACACACCCACCCCCACGTGGGGGGAGTCGATCATTTTTCCAGTTGGGCCGGTCTCGATCCGGGACCTTCTAACCGTTCGAAACGCGCGTCGATCGGGGAAATCCCTGCAATCGTCTCCAATAGTTCGAAAGCCGAGATCGAGGGTTCGGAGCACCCCGGAAGCCACCATAGTAACTTTCTCTCGGGATTGGGCGGCCGCCCAACCGTCGGTTACCCTCCGAAACGCGGGTTTTTTGTGAAATTCCTATACTCGCAACCGCTAGTTTGGAAGCCGAGATCGAGGGCTCGGAGCTACCCGGAACCCAGCATAGTAACTTTATACCGAGATTGGGCGGCCGATCGTTATTTCCGTTGGCCCCGGTCGTGATACGGGACCGTCGGGCCACCAAAACGCGCGTGGATCGTGAAATTCCCATGCTCGGCTTCGCAAATTCGAAAGCCGAGATCTATGTTTCGGAGCTGTTAGGAAACCACCATAGTAAATTTCTACGTTATTTGGGTAGACGTAAGACCGTCCGGGCGTACGTAGCATGCGTTGATCTTAAATTTCCTATACTCATATTAGCTAGTTTGAAAGCCATGACAGAGGGTTCAGAGTGCTCTCGAAATCCACCGCGGAAACTTTCTACAGTGCGTGGGAAACCGCCCAATAGTTTTGCCCTTCGAAACGCGCGTTTCAGCGACCGAACTCCAAAAACACCACATCGATTCGAATTCATTCTCGGGACTTATACACACCACGCACCACACCCACACACCCACCCCCACGTGGGGGGAGTCGATCATTTTTCCAGTTGGGCCGGTCGCGATACGGGACCTTCTGACCGTTCGAAACGCGCGTCGATCGGGAAATCCCTGCAATCGTCTCCAACAGTTCGAAAGCCGAGATCGAGGGTTCGGAGCACCCCGGAAGCCTCCATAGTAACTTTCTCTCGGGATTGGGCAGCCGCCCAACCGTCGGTTACCCTCAGAAACGCGGGTTTTTTGTGAAATTCCTATATTCGCAACCGCCAGTTTGGAAGCCGAGATCGATGGCTCGGAGCTACCCGGAACCCAGCATAGTAACTTTATACCGAGATTGGGCGGCCGATCGTTATTTCCGTTGGCCCCGGTCGTGATACGGGACCATCGGGCCACCAAAACGGGCGTGGATCGTGAAATTCCCATGCTCGGCTTCGCAAATTCGAAAGCCGAGATCTATGTTTCGGAGCTGTTAGGAAACCACCATAGTAAATTTCTACGTTATTTGGGTAGACGCAAGACCGTCCGGGCGTATGTAGCGTGCGTTGGTCTTAAATTTCCTATACTCATATTAGCTAGTTTGAAAGCCAAATGGAGGGTTCAGAGTGCTCTCGAAATCCACCGCGGAAACTTTCTACAGTGCATGGGAAACCGCCCAATAGTTTTGCCCTTCGAAACGCGCTATTCAGCGACCGAACTCCAAAAACACCACATCGATTCGAATTCATTCTCGGGACTTATACACACCACCCACCACACCCACACACCCACCCCCACGTGGGGGGAGTCGATCATTTTTCTAGCTGGGCCGGTCGCTATCCGGGACCTTCTGACCGTTCGAAATGCGCGTCGATCGGGAAATCCCTGCAATCGTCTCCAATAGTTCGAAAGCCGAGATCGAGGGTTCGGAGCACCCCGGAAGCCACCATAGTAACTTTCTCTCGGGATTGGGCGGCCGCCCAACCGTCGGTTACCCTCAGAAACGCGCGTTTTTTGTGAAATTCCTATACTTGCAACCGCTAGTTTGGAAGCCGAGATCGAGGGCTCGGAGCTACCCAGAACCCAGCATAGTAACTTTATACCGAGATTGGGCGGCCGATCGTTATTTTCGTTGGCCCCGGTCGTGATACGGGACCGTCGAACCACCAAAACGCGCGTGGATCGTGAAATTCCCATGCTCGGCTTCGCAAATTCGAAAGCCGAGATCTATGTTTCGGAGCTGTTAGGAAACCACCATAGTAAATTTCTACGTTATTTGGGTAGACGCAAGACCGTCCGGGCGTACGTAGCGTGCGTTGATCTTAAATTTCCTATACTCATATTAGCTAGTTTGAAAGCCATGACGGAGGGTTCAGAGTGCTCTCGAAATCCACCGCGGAAACTTTCTACAGTGCGTGGGAAACCGCCCAATAGTTTTGCCCTTCGAAACGCGCGTTTCAGCGACCGAACTCCAAAAACACCACATCGATTCGAATTCATTCTCGGGACTTATACACACCACGCACCACACCCACACACCCACCCCCACGTGGGGGGAGTCGATCATTTTTCCAGTTGGGCCGGTCGCGATACGGGACCTTCTGACCGTTCGAAACGCGCGTCGATTGGGAAATCCCTGCAATCGTCTCCAACAGTTCGAAAGCCGAGATCGAGGGTTCGGAGCACCCCGGAAGCCACCATAGTAACTTTCTCTCGGGATTGGGCAGCCGCCCAACCGTCGGTTACCCTCAGAAACGCGGGTTTTTTGTGAAATTCCTATACTCGCAACCGCCAGTTCGGAAGCCGAGATCGAGGGCTCGGAGCTACCCGGAACCCAGCATAGTAACTTTATACCGAGATTGGGCGGCCGATCGTTATTTCTGTTGGCCCCGGTCATGATACGGGACCGTCGGGCCACCAAAACGCGCGTGGATCGTGAAATTCCCATGCTCGGCTTCGCAAATTCGAAAGCCGAGATCTATGTTTTGGAGCTGTTAGGAAACCACCATAGTAAATTTCTACGTTATTTGGGTAGACGCAAGACCGTCCGGGCGTACGTAGCATGTGTTGATCTTAAATTTCCTATACTCATATTAGCTAGTTTGAAAGCCAAGATGGAGGGTTCAGAGTGCTCTCGAAATCCACCGCGGAAACTTTCTACAGTGCGTGGGAAACCACCCAATAGTTTTGCCCTTCGAAACGCACGTTTCAGCGATCGAACTCCAAAAACACCACATCGATTCGAATTCATTCTCGGGCCTTATACACACCACCCACCACACCCACACACCCACCCCCGCATGGGGGGAGTCGATCATTTTTCCAGTTGGGCCGGTCGCGATCCGGGACTTTTTGACCGTTCGAAACGCGCGTCGATCGGGAAATCCCTGCAATCGTCTCCAACAGTTCGAAAGCTGAGATCGAGGGTTCGAAGCACCCCGGAAGCCACCATAGTAACTTTCTCTCGGGATTGGGCAGCCGCCCAACCGTCGGTTACCCTCAGAAACGCGGGTTTTTTGTGAAATTCCTATACTCGCAACCGCCAGTTCGGAAGCTGAGATCGAGGGCTTGGAGCTACCAGGAACCCAACATAGTAACTTTATACCGAGATTGGGCGGCCGATCGTCATTTCCGTTGGCCCCGGTCGTGATACGGGACCGTCGGGCCACCAAAACGCGCGTTGATCATGAAATTCCCATGCTCGGCTTCGCAAATTCGAAAGCCGAGATCTATGTTTCGGAGCTGTTAGGAAACCACCATAGTAAATTTCTACGTTATTTGGGTAGACGCAAGACCGTCCGGGCGTACGTAGCGTGCGTTGATCTTAAATTTCCTATACTCATATTAGCTAGTTCGAAAGCCAAGACGGAGGGTTCAGAGTGCTCTCGAAATCCACCACGGAAACTTTCTACAGTGCGTGGGAAACCGCCCAATAGTTTTGCCCTTCGAAACGCGCGTTTCAGCGGCCGAACTCCAAAAACACCACATCGATTTGAATTCATTCTCGGGCCTTATACACCACCACACACCCACCCCCACGTGGGGGGAGTCAATCATTTTTCCAGTTGGGCCGGTCGCGATCCGGGACCTTCTGACCGTTTGAAACGCGCGTCGATCGGGAAATCCCTGCAATCGTCTCCAATAGTTCGAAAGCCGAGATCGAGGGTTCGGAGCACCCCGAAAGCCACCATAGTAACTTTCTCTCGGGATTGGGCGGCCGCCCAACCGTCGGTTACCCTCGGAAACGCGGGTTTTTTGTGAAATTCCTATACTCGCAACCGCTAGTTTGGAAGCCGAGATCGAGGGCTCGGAGCTACCGGGAACCCAGCATAGTAACTTTATACCGAGATTGGGCGGCCGATCGTTATTTCCGTTGGCCCCGGTCGTGATACAGGACCGTCGGGCCACCAAAACGCGCGTGGATCGTGAAATTCCCATGCTCGGCTTCGCAAATTCGAAAGCCGAGATCTATGTTTCGGAGCTGTTAGGAAACCACCATAGTAAATTTCTACGTTATTTGGGTAGACGCAAGACCGTCCGGCCGTACGTAGCGTGCGTTGATTTTAAATTTCCTATACTCATATTAGCTAGTTTGAAAGCCAAGACGGAGGGTTCAGAGTGCTCTCGAAATCCACCGCAGAAACTTTCTACAGTGCGTGGGAAACCGCCCAATAGTTTTGCCCTTCGAAACGTGCGTTTCAGCGACCGAACTCCAAAAACACCACATCGATTCGAATTCATTCTCGGGACTTATACGCACCACCCAACACACCCACACACCCACCCCCACGTGGGGGGAGTCGATCATTTTTCCAGTTGGGCCGGTCGCGATACGGGACCTTCTTACCGTTCGAAACGCGCGTCGATCGGGAAATCCCTGCAATCGTCTCCAACAGTTCGAAAGCCGAGATCGAGGGTTTGGAGCACCCCGGAAGCCACCATAGTAACTTTCTCTCGGGATTGGGCAGCCGCCCAACCGTCGGTTACCCTCAGAAACGCGGGTTTTTTGTGAAATTCCTATACTCGCAACCGCCAGTTCGGAAGCCGAGATCGAGGGCTCGGAGCTACCAGGAACCCAGCATAGTAACTTTATACCGAGATTGGGCGGCCGATCGTCATTTCCGTTGGCCCCGGTTGTGATACGGGACCGTCGGGCCACCAAAACGCGCGTTGATCATGAAATTCCCATGCTCGGCTTCGCAAATTCGAAAGCCGAGATCTATGTTTCGGAGCTGTTAGGAAACCACCATAGTAAATTTCTACGTTATTTGGGTAGACGCAAGACCGTCCGGGCGTACGTAGCGTGCGTTGATCTTAAATTTCCTATACTCATATTAGCTAGTTCGAAAGCCAAGACGGAGGGTTCAGAGTGCTCTCGAAATCCACCACGGAAACTTTCTACAGTGCGTGGGAAACCGCCCAATAGTTTTGCCCTTCGAAACGCGCGTTTCAGCGGCCGAACTCCAAAAACACCACATCGATTTGAATTCATTCTCGGGCCTTATACACCACCACACACCCACCCCCACGTGGGGGGAGTCGATCATTTTTCCAGTTGGGCCGGTCGCGATCCGGGACCTTCTGACCGTTCGAAACGCGCGTCGATCGGGAAATCCCTACAATCGTCTCCAATAGTTCGAAAGCCGAGATCGAGGGTTCGGAGCACCCCGGAAGCCACCATAGTAACTTTCTCTCGGGATTGGGCGGCCGCCCAACCGTCGGTTACCCTCAGAAACGCGGGTTTTTTGTGAAATTCCTATACTCACAACCGCTAGTTTGGAAGCCGAGATCGAGGGCTCGGAGCTACCCGGAACTCGGCATAGTAACTTTATACCGAGATTGGGCGGCCGATCGTTATTTCCGTTGGCCCCGGTCGTGATACGGGACCGTCGGGCCACCAAAACGCGCGTGGATCGTGAAATTCCCATGCTCGGCTTCGCAAATTCGAAATCCGAGATCTATGTTTCAGAATTGTTAGGAAACCACCATAGTAAATTTCTACGTTATTTGGGTAGACGCAAGACCGTCCGGGCGTACGTAGCGTGCGTTGATCTTAAATTTCCTATACTCATATTAGCTAGCCTGAAAGCCATGACGGAGGGTTCAGAGTGCTCTCGAAATCCACCGCGGAAACTTTCTACAGTGCGTGGGAAACCGCCCAATAGTTTTGCCCTTCGAAACGCGCGTTTCAGCGACCGAACTCCAAAAACACCACATCGATTCGAATTCATTCTCGGGACTTATACACACCACGCACCACACCCACACACCCACCCCCACGTGGGGGGAGTCGATCATTTTTCCAGTTGGGCCGGTCGCGATACGGGACCTTCTGACCGTTCGAAACGCGCGTCGATCGGGAAATCCCTGCAATCGTCTCCAACAGTTCGAAAGCCGAGATCGAGGGTTCAGAGCACCCCGGAAGCCACCATAGTAACTTTCTCTCGGGATTGGGCAGCCACCCAACCATCAGTTACCCTCAGAAACGCGGGTTTTTTTGTGAAATTCCTATACTCGCAACCGCCAGTTCGGAAGCCGAGATCGAGGGCTCGGAGGTACCCGGAACCCAGCATAGTAACTTTATACCGAGATTGGGCGGCCGATCGTTATTTCCGTTGGCCCCGGTCGTGATACGGGACCGTCGGGCCACCAAAACGCGCGTGGATCGTGAAATTCCCATGCTCGGCTTCGCAAATTCGAAAGCCGAGATCTATGTTTCGGAGCTGTTAGGAAACCACCATAGTAAATTTCTACGTTATTTGGGTAGACGCAAGACCGTCCGGGCGTACGTAGCGTGCGTTGATCTTAAATTTCCTATACTCATATTAGCTAGTCTGAAAGCCATAACGGAGGGTTTAGAGTGCTCTCGAAATCCACCGCGGAAACTTTCTGCAGTGCGTGGGAAACCGCCCAATAGTTTTGCCCTTCGAAACGCGCGTTTCAGCGACCGAACTCCAAAAACACCACATCGATTCGAATTCATTCTCGGGACTTATACACACCACGCACCACACCCACACACCCACCCCCACGTGGGGGGAGTCGATCATTTTTCCAGTTGGGCCGGTCGCGATACGGGACCTTCTGACCGTTCGAAACGCGCGTCGATCGGGAAATCCCTGCAATCGTCTCCAACAGTTCGAAAGCCGAGATCGAGGGTTCAGAGCACCCCGGAAGCCACCATAGTAACTTTCTCTCGGGATTGGGCAGCCACCCAACCATCAGTTACCCTCAGAAACGCGGGTTTTTTTGTGAAATTCCTATACTCGCAACCGCCAGTTCGGAAGCCGAGATCGAGGGCTCGGAGGTACCCGGAACCCAGCATAGTAACTTTATACCGAGATTGGGCGGCCGATCGTTATTTCCGTTGGCCCCGGTCGTGATACGGGACCGTCGGGCCACCAAAACGCGCGTGGATCGTGAAATTCCCATGCTCGGCTTCGCAAATTCGAAAGCCGAGATCTATGTTTCGGAGCTGTTAGGAAACCACCATAGTAAATTTCTACGTTATTTGGGTAGACGCAAGACCGTCCGGGCGTACGTAGCGTGCGTTGATCTTAAATTTCCTATACTCATATTAGCTAGTCTGAAAGCCATAACGGAGGGTTTAGAGTGCTCTCGAAATCCACCGCGGAAACTTTCTGCAGTGCGTGGGAAACCGCCCAATAGTTTTGCCCTTCGAAACGCGCGTTTCAGCGACCGAACTCCAAAAACACCACATCGATTCGAATTCATTCTCGGGACTTATACACACCACGCACCACACCCACACACCCACCCCCACGTGGGGGGAGTCGATCATTTTTCCAGTTGGGCCGGTCGCGATACGGGACCTTCTGACCGTTCGAAACGCGCGTCGATCGGGAAATCCCTGCAATCGTCTCCAACAGTTCGAAAGCCGAGATCGAGGGTTCGGAGCACCCCGGAAGCCACCATAGTAACTTTCTCTCGGGATTGGGCAGCCGCCCAACCATCGGTTACCCTCAGAAACGCGGGTTTTTTTGTGAAATTCCTATACTCGCAACCGCCAGTTCGGAAGCCGAGATCGAGGGCTCGGAGCTACCCGGAACCCAGCATAGTAACTTTATACCGAGATTGGGCGGCCGATCGTTATTTCCGTTGGCCCCGGTCGTGATACGGGACCGTCGGGCCACCAAAACGCGCGTGGATCGTGAAATTCCCATGCTCGGCTTCGCAAATTCGAAAGCCGAGATCTATGTTTCGGAGCTGTTAGGAAACCACCATAGTAAATTTCTACGTTATTTGGGTAGACGCAAGACCGTCCGGGCGTACGTAGCGTGCGTTGATCTTAAATTTCCTATACTCATATTAGCTAGTTTGAAAGCCAAGACGGAGGGTTCAGAGTGCTCTCGAAATCCACCGCGGAAACTTTCTACAGTGCATGGGAAACCGCCCAATAGTTTTGCCCTTCGAAACGCGCGTTTCAGCGGCCGAACTCCAAAAACACCACATCGATTTGAATTCATTATCGGGCCTTATACACCACCACACACCCACCCCCACGTGGGGGGAGTCGATCATTTTTCCAGTTGGGCCGGTCGCGATCCGGGACCTTCTGACCGTTCGAAACGCGCGTCGATCGGGAAATCCCTGCAATCGTCTCCAATAGTTCGAAAGCCGAGATCGAGGGTTCGGAGCACCCCGAAAGCCACCATAGTAACTTTCTCTCGGGATTGGGCGGCCGCCCAACCGTCGGTTACCCTCAGAAACGCGGGTTTTTTGTGAAATTCCTATACTCACAACCGCTAGTTTGGAAGCCGAGATCGAGGGCTCGGAGCTACCCGGAACCCAGCATAGTAACTTTATACCGAGATTGGGCGGCCGATCGTTATTTCCGTTGGCCCCAGTCGTGATACGGGACCGTCGGGCCACCAAAACGCGCGTGGATCGTGAAATTCCCATGCTCGGCTTCGCAAATTCGAAAGCCGAGATCTATGTTTCAGAGCTGTTAGGAAACCACCATAGTAAATTTCTACGTTATTTGGGTAGACGCAAGACCGTCCGGGCATACGTAGCGTGCGTTGATCTTAAATTTCCTATACTCATATTAGCTAGTCTGAAAGCCATGACGGAGGATTCAGAGTGCTCTCGAAATCCACCGCGGAAACTTTCTACAGTGCATGGGAAACCGCCCAATAGTTTTGCCCTTCGAAACGGGCGTTTCAGCGACCGAACTCCAAAAACAACACATCTATTCGAATTCATTCTCGGGATTTATACACACCACGCACCACACCCACACACCCACCCCCACGTGGGGGGAGTCGATCATTTTTCCAGTTGGGCCGGTCGCGATACGGGACCTTCTGACCGTTCGAAACGCGCGTCGATCGGGAAATCCCTGCAATCGTCTCCAACAGTTCGAAAGCCGAGATCGAGGGTTCGGAGCACCCCGGAAGCCACCATAGTAACTTTCTCTCGGGATTGGGCAGCCGCCCAACCATCAGTTACCCTCAGAAACGCGGGTTTTTTTGTGAAATTCCTATACTCGCAACCGCCAGTTCGGAAGCCGAGATCGAGGGCTCGGAGCTACCCGGAACCCAGCATAGTAACTTTATACCGAGATTGGGCGGCCGATCGTTATTTCCGTTGGCCCCGGCCGTGATACGGGACCGTCGGGCCACCAAAACGCGCGTGGATCGTGAAATTCCCATGCTCGGCTTCGCAAATTCGAAAGCCGAGATCTATGTTTCGGAGCTGTTAGGAAACCACCATAGTAAATTTCTACGTTATTTGGGTAGACGCAAGACCGTCCGGGCGTACGTAGCGTGCGTTGATCTTAAATTTCCTATACTCATATTAGCTAGTCTGAAAGCCATGACGGAGGGTTTAGAGTGCTCTCGAAATCCACCGCGGAAACTTTCTACAGTGCGTGGGAAACCGCCCAATAGTTTTGCCCTTCGAAACGGGCGTTTCAGCGACCGAACTCCAAAAACACCACATCGATTCGAATTCATTCTCGGGACTTATACACACCACGCACCACACCCACACACCCACCCCCACGTGGGGGGAGTCGATCATTTTTCCAGTTGAGCCGTTCGCGATACGGGACCTTCTGACCATTCGAAACGCGCGTCGATCGGGAAATCCCTGCAATCGTCTCCAATAGTTCGAAAGCCGAGATCGAGGGTTCGGAGCACCCCGGAAGCCACCATAGTAACTTTCTCTCGGGATTGGGCGGCCGCCCAACCGTCGGTTACCCTCAGAAACGCGGGTTTTTTGTGAAATTCCTATACTCGCAACCGCCAGTTCGGAAGCCGAGATCGAGGGCTCGGAGCTACCCGGAACCCAGCATAGTAACTTTATACCGAGATTGGGCGGCCGATCGTTATTTCCGTTGGCCCCGGTCGTGATACGGGACCGTCGGGCCACCAAAACGCGCGTGGATCGTGAAATTCCCATGCTCGGCTTCGCAAATTCGAAAACCGAGATCTATGTTTCGGAGCTGTTAGGAAACCACCATAGTAAATTTCTACGTTATTTGGGTAGACGCAAGACCGTCCGGGCGTACGTAGCGTGCGTTGATCTTAAATTTCCTATACTCATATTAGCTAGTCTGAAAGCCATGACGGACGGTTTAGAGTGCTCTCGAAATCCACCGCGGAAACTTTCTACAGTGCGTGGGAAACCGCCCAATAGTTTTGCCCTTCGAAACGCGCGTTTCAGCGACCGAACTCCAAAAACACCACATCGATTCGAATTCATTCTCGGGACTTATACACACCACGCACCACACCCACACACCCACCCCCACGTGGGGGGAGTCGATCATTTTTCCAGTTGGGCCGGTCGCGATACGGGACCTTCTGACCGTTCGAAACGCGCGTCGATCGGGAAATCCCTGCAATCGTCTCCAACAGTTCGAAAGCCGAGATCGAGGGTTCAGAGCACCCCGGAAGCCACCATAGTAACTTTCTCTCGGGATTGGGCAGCCACCCAACCATCAGTTACCCTCAGAAACGCGGGTTTTTTTGTGAAATTCCTATACTCGCAACCGCCAGTTCGGAAGCCGAGATCGAGGGCTCGGAGGTACCCGGAACCCAGCATAGTAACTTTATACCGAGATTGGGCGGCCGATCGTTATTTCCGTTGGCCCCGGTCGTGATACGGGACCGTCGGGCCACCAAAACGCGCGTGGATCGTGAAATTCCCATGCTCGGCTTCGCAAATTCGAAAGCCGAGATCTATGTTTCGGAGCTGTTAGGAAACCACCATAGTAAATTTCTACGTTATTTGGGTAGACGCAAGACCGTCCGGGCGTACGTAGCGTGCGTTGATCTTAAATTTCCTATACTCATATTAGCTAGTCTGAAAGCCATAACGGAGGGTTTAGAGTGCTCTCGAAATCCACCGCGGAAACTTTCTGCAGTGCGTGGGAAACCGCCCAATAGTTTTGCCCTTCGAAACGCGCGTTTCAGCGACCGAACTCCAAAAACACCACATCGATTCGAATTCATTCTCGGGACTTATACACAACACGCACCACACCCACACACCCACCCCCACGTGGGGGGAGTCGATCATTTTTCCAGTTGGGCCGGTCGCGATACGGGACCTTCTGACCGTTCGAAACGCGCGTCGATCGGGAAATCCCTGCAATCGTCTCCAACAGTTCGAAAGCCGAGATCGAGGGTTCGGAGCACCCCGGAAGCCACCATAGTAACTTTCTCTCGGGATTGGGCAGCCGCCCAACCATCGGTTACCCTCAGAAACGCGGGTTTTTTTGTGAAATTCCTATACTCGCAACCGCCAGTTCGGAAGCCGAGATCGAGGGCTCGGAGCTACCCGGAACCCAGCATAGTAACTTTATACCGAGATTGGGCGGCCGATCGTTATTTCCGTTGGCCCCGGTCGTGATACGGGACCGTCGGGCCACCAAAACGCGCGTGGATCGTGAAATTCCCATGCTCGGCTTCGCAAATTCGAAAGCCGAGATCTATGTTTCGGAGCTGTTAGGAAACCACCATAGTAAATTTCTACGTTATTTGGGTAGACGCAAGACCGTCCGGGCGTACGTAGCGTGCGTTGATCTTAAATTTCCTATACTCATATTAGCTAGTTTGAAAGCCAAGACGGAGGGTTCAGAGTGCTCTCGAAATCCACCGCGGAAACTTTCTACAGTGCATGGGAAACCGCCCAATAGTTTTGCCCTTCGAAACGCGCGTTTCAGCGGCCGAACTCCAAAAACACCACATCGATTTGAATTCATTATCGGGCCTTATACACCACCACACACCCACCCCCACGTGGGGGGAGTCGATCATTTTTCCAGTTGGGCCGGTCGCGATCCGGGACCTTCTGACCGTTCGAAACGCGCGTCGATCGGGAAATCCCTGCAATCGTCTCCAATACTTCGAAAGCCGAGATTGAGGGTTCGGAGCACCCCGAAAGCCACCATAGTAACTTTCTCTCGGGATTGGGCGGCCGCCCAACCGTCGGTTACCCTCAGAAACGCGGGTTTTTTGTGAAATTCCTATACTCACAACCGCTAGTTTGGAAGCCGAGATCGAGGGCTCGGAGCTACCCGGAACCCAGCATAGTAACTTTATACCGAGATTGGGCGGCCGATCGTTATTTCCGTTGGCCCCAGTCGTGATACGGGACCGTCGGGCCACCAAAACGCGCGTGGATCGTGAAATTCCCATGCTCGGCTTCGCAAATTCGAAAGCCGAGATCTATGTTTCAGAGCTGTTAGGAAACCACCATAGTAAATTTCTACGTTATTTGGGTAGACGCAAGACCGTCCGGGCATACGTAGCGTGCGTTGATCTTAAATTTCCTATACTCATATTAGCTAGTCTGAAAGCCATGACGGAGGATTCAGAGTGCTCTCGAAATCCACCGCGGAAACTTTCTACAGTGCATGGGAAACCGCCCAATAGTTTTGCCCTTCGAAACGGGCGTTTCAGCGACCGAACTCCAAAAACAACACATCTATTCGAATTCATTCTCGGGATTTATACACACCACGCACCACACCCACACACCCACCCCCACGTAGGGGGAGTCGATCATTTTTCCAGTTGGGCCGGTCGCGATACGGGACCTTCTGACCGTTCGAAACGCGCGTCGATCGGGAAATCCCTGCAATCGTCTCCAACAGTTCGAAAGCCGAGATCGAGGGTTCGGAGCACCCCGGAAGCCACCATAGTAACTTTCTCTCGGGATTGGGCAGCCGCCCAACCATCAGTTACCCTCAGAAACGCGGGTTTTTTTGTGAAATTCCTATACTCGCAACCGCCAGTTCGGAAGCCGAGATCGAGGGCTCGGAGCTACCCGGAACCCAGCATAGTAACTTTATACCGAGATTGGGCGGCCGATCGTTATTTCCGTTGGCCCCGGCCGTGATACGGGACCGTCGGGCCACCAAAACGCGCGTGGATCGTGAAATTCCCATGCTCGGCTTCGCAAATTCGAAAGCCGAGATCTATGTTTCGGAGCTGTTAGGAAACCACCATAGTAAATTTCTACGTTATTTGGGTAGACGCAAGACCGTCCGGGCGTACGTAGCGTGCGTTGATCTTAAATTTCCTATACTCATATTAGCTAGTCTGAAAGCCATGACGGAGGGTTTAGAGTGCTCTCGAAATCCACCGCGGAAACTTTCTACAGTGCGTGGGAAACCGCCCAATAGTTTTGCCCTTCGAAACGGGCGTTTCAGCGACCGAACTCCAAAAACACCACATCGATTCGAATTCATTCTCGGGACTTATACACACCACGCACCACACCCACACACCCACCCCCACGTGGGGGGAGTCGATCATTTTTCCAGTTGAGCCGTTCGCGATACGGGACCTTCTGACCATTCGAAACGCGCGTCGATCGGGAAATCCCTGCAATCGTCTCCAATAGTTCGAAAGCCGAGATCGAGGGTTCGGAGCACCCCGGAAGCCACCATAGTAACTTTCTCTCGGGATTGGGCGGCCGCCCAACCGTCGGTTACCCTCAGAAACGCGGGTTTTTTGTGAAATTCCTATACTCGCAACCGCCAGTTCGGAAGCCGAGATCGAGGGCTCGGAGCTACCCGGAACCCAGCATAGTAACTTTATACCGAGATTGGGCGGGCCGATCGTTATTTCCGTTGGCCCCGGTCGTGATACGGGACCGTCGGGCCACCAAAACGCGCGTGGATCGTGAAATTCCCATGCTCGGCTTCGCAAATTCGAAAACCGAGATCTATGTTTCGGAGCTGTTAGGAAACCACCATAGTAAATTTCTACGTTATTTGGGTAGACGCAAGACCGTCCGGGCGTACGTAGCGTGCGTTGATCTTAAATTTCCTATACTCATATTAGCTAGTCTGAAAGCCATGACGGACGGTTTAGAGTGCTCTCGAAATCCACCGCGGAAACTTTCTACAGTGCGTGGGAAACCGCCCAATAGTTTTGCCCTTCGAAACGCGCGTTTCAGCGACCGAACTCCAAAAACACCACATCGATTCGAATTCATTCTCGGGATTTATACACACCACCCACCACACCCACACACCCACCCCCACGTGGGGGGAGTCGATCATTTTTCCAGTTGGGCCGGTCGCGATCCGGGTCCTTCTGACCGTTCGAAACGCGCGTCGATCGGGAAATCCCTGCAATCGTCTCCAACAGTTCGAAAGCCGAGATCGAGGGTTCGGAGCACCCCGGAAGCCTCCATAGTAACTTTCTCTCGGGATTGGGCAGCCGCCCAACTGTCGGTTACCCTCAGAAACGCGGGTTTTTTGTGAAATTCCTATACTCGCAACCGCCAGTTCGGAAGCCGAGATCGAGGGCTCGGAGCTACCCGGAACCCAGCATAGTAACTTTATACCGAGATTGGGCGGCCGATCGTTATTTCCGTTGGCCCCGGTCATGATACGGGACCGTCGGGTCACCAAAACGCGCGTTGATCGTGAAATTCCCATGCTCGGCTTCGCAAATTCGAAAGCCGAGATCTATGTTTCGGAGCTGTTAGGAAACCACCATAGTAAATTTCTACGTTATTTGGGTAGACGCAAGACCGTCCGGGCGTACGTAGCGTGCGTTGATCTTAAATTTCCTATACTCATATTAGCTAGTCTGAAAGCCATGACGGAGGGTTTAGAGTGCTCTCGAAATCCACCGCGGAAACTTTCTACAGTGCGTGGGAAACCGCCCAATAGTTTTGCCCTTCGAAACGGGCGTTTCAGCGACTGAACTCCAAAAACACCACATCGATTCGAATTCATTCTCGGGACTTATACACACCACGCACCACACCCACACACCCACCCCCACGTGGGGGGAGTCGATCATTTTTCCAGTTGGGCCGGTCGCGATACGGGACCTTCTGACCATTCGAAACCCGCGTCGATCGGGAAATCCCTGCAATCGTCTCCAACAGTTCGAAAGCCGAGATAGAGGGTTCGGAGCACCCCGGAAGCCACCATAGTAACTTTCTCTCGGGATTGGGCGGCCGCCCAACCGACGGTTACCCTCAGAAACGCGGGTTTTTTGTGAAATTCCTATACTCGCAACCGCTAGTTTGGAAGCCGAGATCGAGGGCTCGGAGCTACCCGGAACCCAGCATAGTAACTTTATACCGAGATTGGGCGGCCGATCGTTATTTCCGTTGGCCCCGGCCGTGATACGGGACCGTCGGGCGACCAAAACGCGCGTGGATCGTGAAATTCCCATGCTCGGCTTCGCAAATTCGAAAGCCGAGATCTATGTTTCAGAGCTGTTAGGAAACCACCATAGTAAATTTCTACGTTATTTGGGTAGACGCAAGACCGTCCGGGCGTACGTAGCGTGCGTTGATCTTAAATTTCCTATACTCATATTAGCTAGTCTGAAAGCCATGACGGAGGGTTCAGAGTGCTCTCGAAATCCACCGCGGAAACTTTCTACAGTGCGTGGGAAACCGCCCAATAGTTTTGCCCTTCGAAACGTGCGTTTCAGCGACCAAACTCCAAAAACACCACATCGATTCGAATTCATTCTCGGGACTTATACACACCACGCACCACACCCACACACCCACCCCCACGTGGGGGGAGTCGATCATTTTTCCAGTTGGGCCGGTCGCGATACGGGACCTTCTGACCGTTCGAAACGCGCGTCGATCGGGAAATCCCTGCAATCGTCTCCAACAGTTCGAAAGCCGAGATCGAGGGTTCGGAGCACCCCGGAAGCCACCATAGTAACTTTCACTCGGGATTGGGCAGCCGACCAACCATCGGTTACCCTCAGAAACGCGGGTTTTTTTGTGAAATTCCTATACTCGCAACCGCCAGTTCGGAAGCCGAGATCGAGGGCTCGGAGCTACCCGGAACCCAGCATAGTAACTTTATACCGAGATTGGGCGGCCGATCGTTATTTCCGTTGGCCCCGGTCGTGATACGGGACCGTCGGGCCACCAAAACGCGCGTGGATCGTGAAATTCCCATGCTCGGCTTCGCAAATTCGAAAACCGAGATCTATGTTTCGGAGCTATTAGGAAACCACCATAGTAAATTTCTACGTTATTTGGGTAGACGCAAGACCGTCCGGGCGTACGTAGCGTGCGTTGATCTTAAATTTCCTATACTCATATTAGCTAGTCTGAAAGCCATGACGGACGGTTTAGAGTGCTCTCGAAATCCACCGCGGAAACTTTCTACAGTGCGTGGGAAACCGCCCAATAGTTTTGCCCTTCGAAACGCGCGTTTCAGCGACCGAACTCCAAAAACACCACATCGATTCGAATTCATTCTCGGGACTTATACACACCACGCACCACACCCACACACCCACCCCCACGTGGGGGGAGTCGATCATTTTTCCAGTTGGGCCGGTCGCGATACGGGACCTTCTGACCTTTCGAAACGCGCGTCGATCGGGAAATCCCTGCAATCGTCTCCAACAGTTCGAAAGCCGAGATCGAGGGTTCGGAGCACCCCGGAAGCCACCATAGTAACTTTCTCTCGGGATTGGGCAGCCGCCCAACCATCGGTTACCCTCAGAAACGCGGGTTTTTTTGTGAAATTCCTATACTCGCAACCGCCATTTCGGAAGCCGAGATCGAGGGATCGGAGCTACCCGGAACCCAGCATAGTAACTTTATACCGAGATTGGGCGGCCGATCATTATTTCCGTTGGCCCCGGTCGTGATACGGGACCGTCGGGCCACCAAAACGCGCGTGGATCGTGAAATTCCCATGCTCGGCTTCGCAAATTCGAAAGCCGAGATCTATGTTTCGGAGCTGTTAGGAAACCACCATAGTAAATTTCTACGTTATTTGGGTAGACGCAAGACCGTCCGGGCGTACGTAGCGTGCGTTGATCTTAAATTTCCTATACTCATATTAGCTAGTTTGAAAGCCAAGACGGAGGGTTCAGAGTGCTCTCGAAATCCACCGCGGAAACTTTCTACAGTGCATGGGAAACCGCCCAATAGTTTTGCCCTTCGAAACGCGCGTTTCAGCGACCGAACTCCAAAAACACCACATCGATTCGAATTCATTCTCGGGACTTATACACACCACCCACCACACCCACACACCCACCCCCACGAGGGGGGAGTCGATCATTTTTCCAGTTGGGCCGGTCGCGATCCGGGACCTTCTGACCGTTCGAAACGCGCGTCGATCGGGAAATCCCTGCAATCGTCTCCAATAGTTCGAAAGCCGAGATCGAGGGTTCGGAGCACCCCGGAAGCCACCATAGTAACTTTCTCTCGGGATTGGGCGGCCGCCCAACCGTCGGTTACCCTCAGAAACGCGGGTTTTTTGTGAAATTCCTATACTCGCAACCGCCAGTTCGGAAGCCGAGATCGAGGGCTCGGAGCTACCCGGAACCCAGCATAGTAACTTTATACCGAGATTGGGCGGCCGATCGTTATTTCCGTTGGCCCCGGCCGTGATACGGGACCGTCAGGCCAACAAAACGCGCGTGGATCGTGAAATTCCCATGCTCGGCTTCGCAAATTCGAAAGTCGAGATCTATGTTTCGGAGCTGTTAGGAAACCACCATAGTAAATTTCTACGTTATTTGGGTAGACGCAAGACCGTCCGGGCGTACGTAGCGTGCGTTGATCTTAAATTTCCTATACTCATATTAGCTAGTTTGAAAGCCAAGACGGAGGGTTCAGAGTGCTCTCGAAATCCACCGCGGAAACTTTCTACAGTGCATGGGAAACCGCCAAATAGTTTTGCCCTTCGAAACGCGCGTTTCAGCGACCGAACTCCAAAAACACCACATCGATTCGAATTCATTCTCGGGACTTATACACACCACCCACCACACCCACACACCCACCCCCACGTGGGGGGAGTCGATCATTTTTCCAGTTGGGCCGGTCTCGATCCGGGACCTTCTGACCGTTCGAAACGTGCGTCGATCGGGAAATCCCTGCAATCGTCTCCAATAGTTCGAAAGCCGAGATCGAGGGTTCGGAGCACCCCGGAAGCCACCATAGTAACTTTCTCTCGGGATTGGGCGGCCGCCCAACCGTCGGTTACCCTCAGAAACGCGGTTTTTTAGTGAAATTCCTATACTCGCAACCGCCAGTTCGGAAGCCGAGATCGAGGGATCGGAGCTACCCGGAACCCAGCATAGTAACTTTATACCGAGATTGGGCGGCCGATCGTTATTTCCGTTGGCCCCGGTCGTGATACGGGACCGTCGGGCCACCAAAACGCGCGTGGATCGTGAAATTCCCATGCTCGGCTTCGCAAATTCGAAAGCCGAGATCTATGTTTCGGAGCTGTTAGGAAATCACCATAGTAAATTTCTACGTTATTTGGGTAGACGCAAGACCGTCCGGGCGTACGTAGCGTGCGTTGATCTTAAATTTCCTATACTCATATTAGCTAGTTTGAAAGCCAAGACGGAGGGTTCAGAGTGCTCTCGAAATCCACCGCGGAAACTTTCTATAGTGCATGGGAAACCGCCCAATAGTTTTGCCCTTCGAAACGCGCGTTTCAGCGACCGAACTCCAAAAACACCACATCGATTCGAATTCATTCTCGGGACTTATACACACCACCCACCACACCCACACACCCACCCCCACGAGGGGGGAGTCGATCATTTTTCCAGTTGGGCCGGTCGCGATCCGGGACCTTCTGACCGTTCGAAACGCGCGTCGATCGGGAAATCCCTGCAATCGTCTCCAATAGTTCGAAAGCCGAGATCGAGGGTTCGGAGCACCCCGGAAGCCACCATACTAACTTTCTCTCGGGATTGGGCGGCCGCCCAACCGTCGGTTACCCTCAGAAACGCGGGTTTTTTGTGAAATTCCTATACTCGCAACCGCCAGTTCGGAAGCCGAGATCGAGGGCTCGGAGCTACCCGGAACCCAGCATAGTAACTTTATACCGAGATTGGGCGGCCGATCGTTATTTCCGTTGGCCCCGGCCGTGATACGGGACCGTCGGGCCACCAAAACGCGCGTGGATCGTGAAATTCCCATGCTCGGCTTCGCAAATTCGAAAGCCGAGATCTATGTTTCGGAGCTGTTAGGAAACCACCATAGTAAATTTCTACGTTATTTGGGTAGATGCAAGACCGTCCGGGCGTACGTAGCGTGCGTTGATCTTAAATTTCCTATACTCATATTAGCTAGTTTGAAAGCCAAGACGGAGGGTTCAGAGTGCTCTCGAAATCCACCGCGGAAACTTTCTACAGTGCATGGGAAACCGCCCAATAGTTTTGCCCTTCGAAACGCGCTATTCAGCGACCGAACTCCAAAAACACCACATCGATTCGAAT
This sequence comes from Allium sativum, assembly GCA_030737875.1. Lineage (NCBI taxonomy): Eukaryota > Viridiplantae > Streptophyta > Magnoliopsida > Asparagales > Amaryllidaceae > Allium > Allium sativum. Next base: position 412,555,081 of record CM060923.1, on the reverse strand, counting down.
TCATTCTCGGGACTTATACACACCACCCACCACACCCACACACCCACCCCCACGTGGGGGGAGTCGATCATTTTTCCAGTTGGGCCGGTCGCGATCCGGGACCTTCTGACCGTTCGAAACGCGCGTCGATCGAGAAATCCCTGCAATCGTCTATAATAGTTCGAAAGCCGAGATCGAGGGTTCGGAGCACCCCAGAAGCCACCATAGTAACTTTCTCTCGGGATTGGGTGGCCGCCCAACCGTCGGTTACCCTCAGAAACGCGGGTTTTTTGTGAAATTCCTATACTCGCAACCGCTAGTTTGGAAGCCGAGATCGAGGGCTCGGAGCTACCCGGAACCCAGCATAGTAACTTTATACCGAGATTGGGCGGCCGATCGTTATTTCCGTTGGCCCCGGTCGTGATACGGGACCGTCGGGCCACCAAAACGCGCGTGGATCGTGAAATTCCCATGCTCGGCTTCGCAAATTCGAAAGCCGAGATCTATGTTTCGGAGCTGTTAGGAAACCACCATAGTAAATTTCTACGTTATTTGGGTAGACGCAAGACCGTCCGGGCGTACGTAGCGTGCGTTGATCTTAAATTTCCTATACTCATATTAGCTAGTTTGAAAGCCATGACGGAGGGTTCAGAGTGCTCTCGAAATCCACCGAGGAAACTTTCTACAGTGCGTGGGAAACCGCCCAATAGTTTTGCCCTTCGAAACGCGCGTTTCAGCGACCGAACTCCAAAAACACCACATCGATTCGAATTCATTCTCGGGACTTATACACACCACGCACCACACCCACACACCCACCCCCACGTGGGGGGAGTCGATCATTTTTCCAGTTGGGCCGGTCGCGATACGGGACCTTCTGACCGTTCGAAACGCGCGTCGATCGGGAAATCCCTGCAATCGTCTCCCACAGTTCGAAAGCCGAGATCGAGGGTTCGGAGCACCACGGAAGCCACCATAGTAACTTTCTCTCGGGATTGGGCAGCCGCCCAACCGTCGGTTACCCTCAGAAACGCGGGTTTTTTGTGAAATTCCTATACTCGCAACCGCCAGTTCGGAAGCCGAGATCGAGGGCTCGGAGCTACCCGGAACCCAGCATAGTAACTTTATACCGAGATTGGGCGGCCGATCGTTATTTCCGTTGGCCCCGGTCGTGATACGGGACCGTCGGGCCACCAAAACGCGCGTGGATCGTGAAATTCCCATGCTCGGCTTCGCAAATTCGAAAGCCGAGATCTATGTTTCGGAGCTGTTAGGAAACCACCATAGTAAATTTCTATGTTATTTGGGTAGACGCAAGACCGTCCGGGCGTACGTAGCGTGCGTTGATCTTAAATTTCCTATACTCATATTAGCTAGTTTGAAAGCCAAGACGGAGGGTTCAGAGTGCTCTCGAAATCCACCGCGGAAACTTTCTACAGTGCATGGGAAACTGCCCAATAGTTTTGCCCTTCGAAACGCGCGTTTCAGCGACCGAACTCCAAAAACACCACATCGATTCGAATTCATTCTCGGGACTTATACACACCACCCACCACACCCACACACCCACCCCCACGTGGGGGGAGTCGATCATTTTTCCAGTTGGGCCGGTCGCGATCCGGGACCTTCTGACCGTTCGAAACGCGCGTCGATCGGGAAATCCCTGCAATCGTCTCCAACAGTTCGAAAGCCGAGATCGAGGGTTCGGAGCACCCCGGAAGCCACCATAGTAACTTTCTCTTGGGATTGGGCGGCCGCCCAACCGTCGGTTACCCTCAGAAACGCGGGTTTTTTGTGAAATTCCTATACTCGCAACCGCCAGTTCGGAAGCCGAGATCGAGGGCTCGGAGCTACCCGGAACCCAGCATAGTAACTTTATACCGAGATTGGGCGGCCGATCGTTATTTCCGTTGGCCCCGGCCGTGATACGGGACCGTCAGGCCAACAAAACGCGCGTGGATCGTGAAATTCCCATGCTCGGCTTCGCAAATTCGAAAGCCGAGATCTATGTTTCGGAGCTGTTAGGAAACCACCATAGTAAATTTCTACGTTATTTGGGTAGACGCAAGACCGTCCGGGCGTACGTAGCGTGCGTTGATCTTAAATTTCCTATACTCATATTAGCTAGTTTGAAAGCCAAGACGGAGGGTTCAGAGTGCTCTCGAAATCCACCGCGGAAACTTTCTACGGTGCATGGGAAACCGCCCAATAGTTTTGCCCTTCGAAACGCGCGTTTCAGCGACCGAACTCCAAAAACACCACATCGATTCGAATTCATTCTCGGGACTTATACACACCACCCACCACACCCACACACCCACCCCCACGTGGGGGGAGTCGATCATTTTTCCAGTTGGGCCGGTCTCGATCCGGGACCTTCTGACCGTTCGAAACGTGCGTCGATCGGGAAATCCCTGCAATCGTCTCCAATAGTTCGAAAGCCGAGATCGAGGGTTCGGAGCACCCCGGAAGCCACCATAGTAACTTTCTCTCGGGATTGGGCGGCCGCCCAACCGTCGGTTACCCTCAGAAACGCGGGTTTTTAGTGAAATTCCTATACTCGCAACCGCCAGTTCGGAAGCCGAGATCGAGGGATCGGAGCTACCCGGAACCCAGCATAGTAACTTTATACCGAGATTGGGCGGCCGATCGTTATTTCCGTTGGCCCCGGTCGTGATACGGGACCGTCGGGCCACCAAAACGCGCGTGGATCGTGAAATTCCCATGCTCGGCTTCGCAAATTCGAAAGCCGAGATCTATGTTTCGGAGCTGTTAGGAAATCACCATAGTAAATTTCTACGTTATTTGGGTAGACGCAAGACCGTCCGGGCGTACGTAGCGTGCGTTGATCTTAAATTTCCTATACTCATATTAGCTAGTTTGAAAGCCAAGACGGAGGGTTCAGAGTGCTCTCGAAATCCACCGCGGAAACTTTCTACAGTGCATGGGAAACCGCCCAATAGTTTTGCCCTTCGAAACGCGCGTTTCAGCGACCGAACTCCAAAAACACCACATCGTTTCGAATTCATTCTCGGGACTTATACACACCACCCACCACACCCACACACCCACCCCCACGAGGGGGGAGTCGATCATTTTTCCAGTTGGGCCGGTCGCGATCCGGGACCTTCTGACCGTTCGAAACGCGCGTCGATCGGGAAATCCCTGCAATCGTCTCCAATAGTTCGAAAGCCGAGATCGAGGGTTCGGAGCACCCCGGAAGCCACCATACTAACTTTCTCTCGGGATTGGGCGGCCGCCCAACCGTCGGTTACCCTCAGAAACGCGGGTTTTTTGTGAAATTCCTATACTCGCAACCGCCAGTTCGGAAGCCGAGATCGAGGGCTCGGAGCTACCCGGAACCCAGCATAGTAACTTTATACCGAGATTGGGCGGTCCGATCGTTATTTCCGTTGGCCCCGGCCGTGATACGGGACCGTCGGGCCACCAAAACGCGCGTGGATCGTGAAATTCCCATGCTCGGCTTCGAAAATTCGAAAGCCGAGATCTATGTTTCGGAGCTGTTAGGAAACCACCATAGTAAATTTCTACGTTATTTGGGTAGATGCAAGACCGTCCGGGCGTACGTAGCGTGCGTTGATCTTAAATTTCCTATACTCATATTAGCTAGTTTGAAAGCCAAGACGGAGGGTTCAGAGTGCTCTCGAAATCCACCGCGGAAACTTTCTACAGTGCATGGGAAACCGCCCAATAGTTTTGCCCTTCGAAACGCACTATTCAGCGACCGAACTCCAAAAACACCACATCGATTCGAATTCATTCTCGGGACTTATACACACCACCCACCACACCCACACACCCACCCCCACGTGGGGGGAGTCGATCATTTTTCCAGTTGGGCCGGTCGCGATCCGGGACCTTCTGACCGTTCGAAACGCGCGTCGATCGGGAAATCCCTGCAATCGTCTATAATAGTTCGAAAGCCGAGATCGAGGGTTCGGAGCACCCCGGAAGCCACCATAGTAACTTTCTCTCGGGATTGGGCGGCCGCCCAACCGTCGGTTACCCTCAGAAACGCGGGTTTTTTGTGAAATTCCTATACTCGCAACCGCTAGTTTGGAAGCCGAGATCGAGGGCTCGGAGCTACCCGGAACCCAGCATAGTAACTTTATACCGAGATTGGGCGGCCGATCGTTATTTCCGTTGGCCCCGGTCGTGATACGGGACCGTCGGGCCACCAAAACGCGCGTGGATCGTGAAATTCCCATGCTCGGCTTCGCAAATTCGAAAGCCGAGATCTATGTTTCGGAGCTGTTAGGAAACCACCATAGTAAATTTCTACGTTATTTGGGTAGACGCAAGACCGTCCGGGCGTACGTAGCGTGCGTTGATCTTAAATTTCCTATACTCATATTAGCTAGTTTGAAAGCCATGACGGAGGGTTCAGAGTGCTCTCGAAATCCACCGAGGAAACTTTCTACAGTGCGTGGGAAACCGCCCAATAGTTTTGCCCTTCGAAACGCGCGTTTCAGCGACCGAACTCCAAAAACACCACATCGATTCGAATTCATTCTCGGGACTTATACACACCACGCACCACACCCACACACCCACCCCCACGTGGGGGGAGTCGATCATTTTTCCAGTTGGGCCGGTCGCGATACGGGACCTTCTGACCGTTCGAAACGCGCGTCGATCGGGAAATCCCTGCAATCGTCTCCCACAGTTCGAAAGCCGAGATCGAGGGTTCGGAGCACCACGGAAGCCACCATAGTAACTTTCTCTCGGGATTGGGCAGCCGCCCAACCGTCGGTTACCCTCAGAAACGCGGGTTTTTTGTGAAATTCCTATACTCGCAACCGCCAGTTCGGAAGCCGAGATCGAGGGCTCGGAGCTACCCGGAACCCAGCATAGTAACTTTATACCGAGATTGGGCGGCCGATCTTTATTTCCGTTGGCCCCGGTCGTGATACGGGACCGTCGGGCCACCAAAACGCGCGTGGATCGTGAAATTCCCATGCTCGGCTTCGCAAATTCGAAAGCCGAGATCTATGTTTCGGAGCTGTTAGGAAACCACCATAGTAAATTTCTATGTTATTTGGGTAGACGCAAGACCGTCCGGGCGTACGTAGCGTGCGTTGATCTTAAATTTCCTATACTCATATTAGCTAGTTTGAAAGCCAAGACGGAGGGTTCAGAGTGCTCTCGAAATCCACCGCGGAAACTTTCTACAGTGCATGGGAAACTGCCCAATAGTTTTGCCCTTCGAAACGCGCGTTTCAGCGACCGAACTCCAAAAACACCACATCGATTCGAATTCATTCTCGGGACTTATACACACCACCCACCACACCCACACACCCACCCCCACGTGGGGGGAGTCGATCATTTTTCCAGTTGGGCCGGTCGCGATCCGGGACCTTCTGACCGTTCGAAACGCGCGTCGATCGGGAAATCCATGCAATCGTCTCCAATAGTTCGAAAGCCGAGATCGAGGGTTCGGAGCACCCCGGAAGCCACCATAGTAACTTTCTCTCGGGATTGGGCGGCCGCCCAACCGTCGGTTACCCTCAGAAACGCGGGTTTTTTGTGAAATTCCTATACTCGCAACCGCCAGTTCGGAAGCCGAGATCGAGGGCTCGGAGCTACCCGGAACCCAGCATAGTAACTTTATACCGAGATTGGGCGGCCGATCGTTATTTCCGTTGGCCCCGGTCGTGATACGGGACCGTCGGGCCACCAAAACGCGCGTGGATCGTGAAATTCCCATGCTCGGCTTCGCAAATTCGAAAGCCGAGATCTATGTTTCGGAGCTGTTAGGAAACCACCATAGTAAATTTCTACGTTATTTGGGTAGACGCAAGACCGTCCGGGCGTACGTAGCGTCCGTTGATCTTAAATTTCCTATACTCATATTAGCTAGTTTGAAAGCCAAGACGGAGGGTTCAGAGTGCTCTCGAAATCCACCGCGGAAACTTTCTACAGTGCATGGGAAACCGCCCAATAGTTTTGCCCTTCGAAACGCGCTATTCAGCGACCGAACTCCAAAAACACCACATCGATTCGAATTCATTCTCGGGACTTATACACACCACCCACCACACCCACACACCCACCCCCACGTGGGGGGAGTCGATCATTTTTCCAGTTGGGCCGGTCGCGATCCGGGACCTTCTGACCGTTCGAAACGCGCGTCGATCGGGAAATCCCTGCAATCGTCTATAATAGTTCGAAAGCCGAGATCGAGGGTTCGGAGCACCCCGGAAGCCACCATAGTAACTTTCTCTCGGGATTGGGCGGCCGCCCAACCGTCGGTTACCCTCAGAAACGCGGGTTTTTTGTGAAATTCCTATACTCGCAACCGCTAGTTTGGAAGCCGAGATCGAGGGCTCGGAGCTACCCGGAACCCAGCATAGTAACTTTATACCGAGATTGGGCGGCCGATCGTTATTTCCGTTGGCCCCGGTCGTGATACGGGACCGTCGGGCCACCAAAACGCGCGTGGATCGTGAAATTCCCATGCTCGGCTTCGCAAATTCGAAAGCCGAGATCTATGTTTCGGAGCTGTTAGGAAACCACCATAGTAAATTTCTACGTTATTTGGGTAGACGCAAGACCGTCCGGGCGTACGTAGCGTGCGTTGATCTTAAATTTCCTATACTCATATTAGCTAGTTTGAAAGCCATGACGGAGGGTTCAGAGTGCTCTCGAAATCCACCGAGGAAACTTTCTACAGTGCGTGGGAAACCGCCCAATAGTTTTGCCCTTCGAAACGCGCGTTTCAGCGACCGAACTCCAAAAACACCACATCGATTCGAATTCATTCTCGGGACTTATACACACCACGCACCACACCCACACACCCACCCCCACGTGGGGGGAGTCGATCATTTTTCCAGTTGGGCCGGTCGCGATACGGGACCTTCTGACCGTTCGAAACGCGCGTCGATCGGGAAATCCCTGCAATCGTCTCCCACAGTTCGAAAGCCGAGATCGAGGGTTCGGAGCACCACGGAAGCCACCATAGTAACTTTCTCTCGGGATTGGGCAGCCGCCCAACCGTCGGTTACCCTCAGAAACGCGGGTTTTTTGTGAAATTCCTATACTCGCAACCGCCAGTTCGGAAGCCGAGATCGAGGGCTCGGAGCTACCCGGAACCCAGCATAGTAACTTTATACCGAGATTGGGCGGCCGATCTTTATTTCCGTTGGCCCCGGTCGTGATACGGGACCGTCGGGCCACCAAAACGCGCGTGGATCGTGAAATTCCCATGCTCGGCTTCGCAAATTCGAAAGCCGAGATCTATGTTTCGGAGCTGTTAGGAAACCACCATAGTAAATTTCTATGTTATTTGGGTAGACGCAAGACCGTCCAGGCGTACGTAGCGTGCGTTGATCTTAAATTTCCTATACTCATATTAGCTAGTTTGAAAGCCAAGACGGAGGGTTCAGAGTGCTCTCGAAATCCACCGCGGAAACTTTCTACAGTGCATGGGAAACTGCCCAATAGTTTTGCCCTTCGAAACGCGCGTTTCAGCGACCGAACTCCAAAAACACCACATCGATTCGAATTCATTCTCGGGACTTATACACACCACCCACCACACCCACACACCCACCCCCACGTGGGGGGAGTCGATCATTTTTCCAGTTGGGCCGGTCGCGATCCGGGACCTTCTGACCGTTCGAAACGCGCGTCGATCGGGAAATCCATGCAATCGTCTCCAATAGTTCGAAAGCCGAGATCGAGGGTTCGGAGCACCCCGGAAGCCACCATAGTAACTTTCTCTCGGGATTGGGCGGCCGCCCAACCGTCGGTTACCCTCAGAAACGCGGGTTTTTTGTGAAATTCCTATACTCGCAACCGCCAGTTCGGAAGCCGAGATCGAGGGCTCGGAGCTACCCGGAACCCAGCATAGTAACTTTATACCGAGATTGGGCGGCCGATCGTTATTTCCGTTGGCCCCGGTCGTGATACGGGACCGTCGGGCCACCAAAACGCGCGTGGATCGTGAAATTCCCATGCTCGGCTTCGCAAATTCGAAAGCCGAGATCTATGTTTCGGAGCTGTTAGGAAACCACCATAGTAAATTTCTACGTTATTTGGGTAGACGCAAGACCGTCCGGGCGTACGTAGCGTGCGTTGATCTTAAATTTCCTATACTCGTATTAGCTAGTTTGAAAGCCAAGACGGAGGGTTCAGAGTGCTCTCGAAATCCACCGCGGAAACTTTCTACAGTGCATGGGAAACTGCCCAATAGTTTTGCCCTTCGAAACGCGCGTTTCAGCGACCGAACTCCAAAAACACCACATCGATTCGAATTCATTCTCGGGACTTATACACACCACCCACCACACCCACACACCCACCCCCACGTGGGGGGAGTCGATCATTTTTCCAGTTGGGCCGGTCGCGATCCGGGACCTTCTGACCGTTCGAAACGCGCGTCGATCGGGAAATCCATGCAATCGTCTCCAATAGTTCGAAAGCCGAGATCGAGGGTTCGGAGCACCCCGGAAGCCACCATAGTAACTTTCTCTCGGGATTGGGCGGCCGCCCAACCGTCGGTTACCCTCAGAAACGCGGGTTTTTTGTGAAATTCCTATACTCGCAACCGCCAGTTCGGAAGCCGAGATCGAGGGCTCGGAGCTACCCGGAACCCAGCATAGTAACTTTATACCGAGATTGGGCGGCCGATCGTTATTTCCGTTGGCCCCGGTCGTGATACGGGACCGTCGGGCCACCAAAACGCGCGTGGATCGTGAAATTCCCATGCTCGGCTTCGCAAATTCGAAAGCCGAGATCTATGTTTCGGAGCTGTTAGGAAACCACCATAGTAAATTTCTACGTTATTTGGGTAGACGCAAGACCGTCCGGGCGTACGTAGCGTGCGTTGATCTTAAATTTCCTATACTCGTATTAGCTAGTTTGAAAGCCAAGACGGAGGGTTCAGAGTGCTCTCGAAATCCACCGCGGAAACTTTCTACAGTGCATGGGAAACCGCCCAATAGTTTTGCCCTTCGAAACGCGCGTTTCAGCGACCGAACTCCAAAAACACCACATCGATTCGAATTCATTCTCGGGACTTATACACACCACCCACCACACCCACACACCCACCCCCACGTGGGGGGAGTCGATCATTTTTCCAGTTGGGCCGGTCGCGATCCGGGACCTTCTGACCGTTCGAAACGCGCGTCGATCGGGAAATCCCTGCAATCGTCTCCAACAGTTCGAAAGCCGAGATCGAGGGTTCGGAGCACCCCGGAAGCCACCATAGTAACTTTCTCTTGGGATTGGGCGGCCGCCCAACCGTCGGTTACCCTCAGAAACGCGGGTTTTTTGTGAAATTCCTATACTCGCAACCGCCAGTTCGGAAGCCGAGATCGAGGGCTCGGAGCTACCCGGAACCCAGCATAGTAACTTTATACCGAGATTGGGCGGCCGATCGTTATTTCCGTTGGCCCCGGCCGTGATACGGGACCGTCAGGCCAACAAAACGCGCGTGGATCGTGAAATTCCCATGCTCGGCTTCGCAAATTCGAAAGCCGAGATCTATGTTTCGGAGCTGTTAGGAAACCACCATAGTAAATTTCTACGTTATTTGGGTAGACGCAAGACCGTCCGGGCGTACGTAGCGTGCGTTGATCTTAAATTTCCTATACTCATATTAGCTAGTTTGAAAGCCAAGATGGAGGGTTCAGAGTGCTCTCGAAATCCACCGCGGAAACTTTCTACGGTGCATGGGAAACCGCCCAATAGTTTTGCCCTTCGAAACGCGCGTTTCAGCGACCGAACTCCAAAAACACCACATCGATTCGAATTCATTCTCGGGACTTATACACACCACCCACCACACCCACACACCCACCCCCACGTGGGGGGAGTCGATCATTTTTCCAGTTGGGCCGGTCTCGATCCGGGACCTTCTGACCGTTCGAAACGTGCGTCGATCGGGAAATCCCTGCAATCGTCTCCAATAGTTCGAAAGCCGAGATCGAGGGTTCGGAGCACCCCGGAAGCCACCATAGTAACTTTCTCTCGGGATTGGGCGGCCGCCCAACCGTCGGTTACCCTCAGAAACGCGGGTTTTTAGTGAAATTCCTATACTCGCAACCGCCAGTTCGGAAGCCGAGATCGAGGGATCGGAGCTACCCGGAACCCAGCATAGTAACTTTATACCGAGATTGGGCGGCCGATCGTTATTTCCGTTGGCCCCGGTCGTGATACGGGACCGTCGGGCCACCAAAACGCGCGTGGATCGTGAAATTCCCATGCTCGGCTTCGCAAATTCGAAAGCCGAGATCTATGTTTCGGAGCTGTTAGGAAATCACCATAGTAAATTTCTACGTTATTTGGGTAGACGCAAGACCGTCCGGGCGTACGTAGCGTGCGTTGATCTTAAATTTCCTATACTCATATTAGCTAGTTTGAAAGCCAAGACGGAGGGTTCAGAGTGCTCTCGAAATCCACCGCGGAAACTTTCTACAGTGCATGGGAAACCGCCCAATAGTTTTGCCCTTCGAAACGCGCGTTTCAGCGACCGAACTCCAAAAACACCACATCGATTCGAATTCATTCTCGGGACTTATACACACCACCCACCACACCCACACACCCACCCCCACGAGGGGGGAGTCGATCATTTTTCCAGTTGGGCCGGTCGCGATCCGGGACCTTCTGACCGTTCGAAACGCGCGTCGATCGGGAAATCCCTGCAATCGTCTCCAATAGTTCGAAAGCCGAGATCGAGGGTTCGGAGCACCCCGGAAGCCACCATACTAACTTTCTCTCGGGATTGGGCGGCCGCCCAACCGTCGGTTACCCTCAGAAACGCGGGTTTTTTGTGAAATTCCTATACTCGCAACCGCCAGTTCGGAAGCCGAGATCGAGGGCTCGGAGCTACCCGGAACCCAGCATAGTAACTTTATACCGAGATTGGGCGGCCGATCGTTATTTCCGTTGGCCCCGGCCGTGATACGGGACCGTCGGGCCACCAAAACGCGCGTGGATCGTGAAATTCCCATGCTCGGCTTCGCAAATTCGAAAGCCGAGATCTATGTTTCGGAGCTGTTAGGAAACCACCATAGTAAATTTCTACGTTATTTGGGTAGATGCAAGACCGTCCGGGCGTACGTAGCGTGCGTTGATCTTAAATTTCCTATACTCATATTAGCTAGTTTGAAAGCCAAGACGGAGGGTTCAGAGTGCTCTCGAAATCCACCGCGGAAACTTTCTACAGTGCATGGGAAACCGCCCAATAGTTTTGCCCTTCGAAACGCGCTATTCAGCGACCGAACTCCAAAAACACCACATCGATTCGAATTCATTCTCGGGACTTATACACACCACCCACCACACCCACACACCCACCCCCACGTGGGGGGAGTCGATCATTTTTCCAGTTGGGCCGGTCGCGATCCGGGACCTTCTGACCGTTCGAAACGCGCGTCGATCGGGAAATCCCTGCAATCGTCTATAATAGTTCGAAAGCCGAGATCGAGGGTTCGGAGCACCCCGGAAGCCACCATAGTAACTTTCTCTCGGGATTGGGCGGCCGCCCAACCGTCGGTTACCCTCAGAAACGCGGGTTTTTTGTGAAATTCCTATACTCGCAACCGCTAGTTTGGAAGCCGAGATCGAGGGCTCGGAGCTACCCGGAACCCAGCATAGTAACTTTATACCGAGATTGGGCGGCCGATCGTTATTTCCGTTGGCCCCGGTCGTGATACGGGACCGTCGGGCCACCAAAACGCGCGTGGATCGTGAAATTCCCATGCTCGGCTTCGCAAATTCGAAAGCCGAGATCTATGTTTCGGAGCTGTTAGGAAACCACCATAGTAAATTTCTACGTTATTTGGGTAGACGCAAGACCGTCCGGGCGTACGTAGCGTGCGTTGATCTTAAATTTCCTATACTCATATTAGCTAGTTTGAAAGCCATGACGGAGGGTTCAGAGTGCTCTCGAAATCCACCGAGGAAACTTTCTACAGTGCGTGGGAAACCGCCCAATAGTTTTGCCCTTCGAAACGCGCGTTTCAGCGACCGAACTCCAAAAACACCACATCGATTCGAATTCATTCTCGGGACTTATACACACCACGCACCACACCCACACACCCACCCCCACGTGGGGGGAGTCGATCATTTTTCCAGTTGGGCCGGTCGCGATACGGGACCTTCTGACCGTTCGAAACGCGCGTCGATCGGGAAATCCCTGCAATCGTCTCCCACAGTTCGAAAGCCGAGATCGAGGGTTCGGAGCACCACGGAAGCCACCATAGTAACTTTCTCTCGGGATTGGGCAGCCGCCCAACCGTCGGTTACCCTCAGAAACGCGGGTTTTTTGTGAAATTCCTATACTCGCAACCGCCAGTTCGGAAGCCGAGATCGAGGGCTCGGAGCTACCCGGAACCCAGCATAGTAACTTTATACCGAGATTGGGCGGCCGATCGTTATTTCCGTTGGCCCCGGTCGTGATACGGGACCGTCGGGCCACCAAAACGCGCGTGGATCGTGAAATTCCCATGCTCGGCTTCGCAAATTCGAAAGCCGAGATCTATGTTTCGGAGCTGTTAGGAAACCACCATAGTAAATTTCTATGTTATTTGGGTAGACGCAAGACCGTCCGGGCGTACGTAGCGTGCGTTGATCTTAAATTTCCTATACTCATATTAGCTAGTTTGAAAGCCAAGACGGAGGGTTCAGAGTGCTCTCGAAATCCACCGCGGAAACTTTCTACAGTGCATGGGAAACTGCCCAATAGTTTTGCCCTTCGAAACGCGCGTTTCAGCGACCGAACTCCAAAAACACCACATCGATTCGAATTCATTCTCGGGACTTATACACACCACCCACCACACCCACACACCCACCCCCACGTGGGGGGAGTCGATCATTTTTCCAGTTGGGCCGGTCGCGATCCGGGACCTTCTGACCGTTCGAAACGCGCGTCGATCGGGAAATCCATGCAATCGTCTCCAATAGTTCGAAAGCCGAGATCGAGGGTTCGGAGCACCCCGGAAGCCACCATAGTAACTTTCTCTCGGGATTGGGCGGCCGCCCAACCGTCGGTTACCCTCAGAAACGCGGGTTTTTTGTGAAATTCCTATACTCGCAACCGCCAGTTCGGAAGCCGAGATCGAGGGCTCGGAGCTACCCGGAACCCAGCATAGTAACTTTATACCGAGATTGGGCGGCCGATCGTTATTTCCGTTGGCCCCGGTCGTGATACGGGACCGTCGGGCCACCAAAACGCGCGTGGATCGTGAAATTCCCATGCTCGGCTTCGCAAATTCGAAAGCCGAGATCTATGTTTCGGAGCTGTTAGGAAACCACCATAGTAAATTTCTACGTTATTTGGGTAGACGCAAGACCGTCCGGGCGTACGTAGCGTGCGTTGATCTTAAATTTCCTATACTCGTATTAGCTAGTTTGAAAGCCAAGACGGAGGGTTCAGAGTGCTCTCGAAATCCACCGCGGAAACTTTCTACAGTGCATGGGAAACCGCCCAATAGTTTTGCCCTTCGAAACGCGCGTTTCAGCGACCGAACTCCAAAAACACCACATCGATTCGAATTCATTCTCGGGACTTATACACACCACCCACCACACCCACACACCCACCCCCACGTGGGGGGAGTCGATCATTTTTCCAGTTGGGCCGGTCGCGATCCGGGACCTTCTGACCGTTCGAAACGCGCGTCGATCGGGAAATCCCTGCAATCGTCTCCAATAGTTCGAAAGCCGAGATCGAGGGTTCGGAGCACCCCGGAAGCCACCATAGTAACTTTCTCTCGGGATTGGGCGGCCGCCCAACCGTCGGTTACCCTAAGAAACGCGGGTTTTTTGTGAAATTCCTATACTCGCAACCGCCAGTTTGGAAGCCGAGATCGAGGGCTCGGAGCTACCCGGAACCCAGCATAGTAACTTTATACCGAGATTGGGCGGCCGATCGTTATTTCCGTTGGCCCCGGTCGTGATACGGGACCGTCGGGCCACCAAAACGCGCGTGGATCGTGAAATTCCCATGCTCGGCTTCGCAAATTCGAAAGCCGAGATCTATGTTTCGGAGCTGTTAGGAAACCACCATAGTAAATTTCTACGTTATTTGGGTAGACGCAAGACCGTCCGGGCGTACGTAGCGTGCGTTGATCTTAAATTTCCTATACTCATATTAGCTAGTTTGAAAGCCATGACGGAGGGTTCAGAGTGCTCTCGAAATCCACCGAGGAAACTTTCTACAGTGCGTGGGAAACCGCCCAATAGTTTTGCCCTTCGAAACGCGCGTTTCAGCGACCGAACTCCAAAAACACCACATCGATTCGAATTCATTCTCGGGACTTATACACACTACGCACCACACCCACACACCCACCCCCACGTGGGGGAAGTCGATCATTTTTCCAGTTGGGCCGGTCGCGATACGGGACCTTCTGACCGTTCGAAACGCGCGTCGATCGGGAAATCCCTACAATCGTCTCCAACAGTTCGAAAGCCGAGATCGAGGGTTCGGAGCACCCCGGAAGCCACCATAGTAACTTTCTCTCGGGATTGGGCAGCCGCCCAACCGTCGGTTACCCTCAGAAAAGCGGTTTTTTTGTGAAATTCCTATACTCGCAACCGCCAGTTCGGAAGCCGAGATCGAGGGCTCGGAGCTACCCGGAACCCAGCATAGTAACTTTATACCGAGATTGGGCGGCCGATCGTTATTTCCGTTGGCCCCGGTCGTGATACGGGACCGTCGGGCCACCAAAACGCGCGTGGATCGTGAAATTCCCATGCTCGGCTTCACAAATTCGAAAGCCGAGATCTATGTTTCGGAGCTGTTAGGAAACCACCATAGTAAATTTCTACGTTATTTGGGTAGACGCAAGACCGTCCGGGCGTACGTAGCGTGCGTTGATCTTAAATTTCCTATACTCGTATTAGCTAGTTTGAAAGCCAAGACGGAGGGTTCAGAGTGCTCTCGAAATCCACCGCGGAAACTTTCTACAGTGCATGGGAAACCGCCCAATAGTTTTGCCCTTCGAAACGCGCGTTTCAGCGACCGAACTCCAAAAACACCACATCGATTCGAATTCATTCTCGGGACTTATACACACCACCCACCACACCCACACACCCACCCCCACGTGGGGGGAGTCGATCATTTTTCCAGTTGGGCCGGTCGCGATCCGGGACCTTCTGACCGTTCGAAACGCGCGTCGATCGGGAAATCCCTGCAATCGTCTCCAATAGTTCGAAAGCCGAGATCGAGGGTTCGGAGCACCCCGGAAGCCACCATAGTAACTTTCTCTCGGGATTGGGCGGCCGCCCAACCGTCGGTTACCCTAAGAAACGCGGGTTTTTTGTGAAATTCCTATACTCGCAACCGCCAGTTTGGAAGCCGAGATCGAGGGCTCGGAGCTACCCGGAACCCAGCATAGTAACTTTATACCGAGATTGGGCGGCCGATCGTTATTTCCGTTGGCCCCGGTCGTGATACGGGACCGTCGGGCCACCAAAGCGCGCGTGGATCGTGAAATTCCCATGCTCGGCTTCGCAAATTCGAAAGCCGAGATCTATGTTTCGGAGCTGTTAGGAAACCACCATAGTAAATTTCTACGTTATTTGGGTAGACGCAAGACCGTCCGGGCGTACGTAGCGTGCGTTGATCTTAAATTTCCTATACTCATATTAGCTAGTTTGAAAGCCATGACGGAGGGTTCAGAGTGCTCTCGAAATCCACCGAGGAAACTTTCTACAGTGCGTGGGAAACCGCCTAATAGTTTTGCCCTTCGAAACGCGCGTTTCAGCGACCGAACTCCAAAAACACCACATCGATTCGAATTCATTCTCGGGACTTATACACACTACGCACCACACCCACACACCCACCCCTACGTGGGGGAAGTCGATCATTTTTCCAGTTGGGCCGGTCGCGATACGGGACCTTCTGACCGTTCGAAACGCGCGTCGATCGGGAAATCCCTGCAATCGTCTCCAACAGTTCGAAAGCCGAGATCGAGGGTTCGGAGCACCCCGGAAGCCACCATAGTAACTTTCTCTCGGGATTGGGCAGCCGCCCAACCGTCGGTTACCCTCAGAAAAGCGGTTTTTTTGTGAAATTCCTATACTCGCAACCGCCAGTTCGGAAGCCGAGATCGAGGGCTCGGAGCTACCCGGAACCCAGCATAGTAACTTTATACCGAGATTGGGCGGCCGATCGTTATTTCCGTTGGCCCCGGTCGTGATACGGGAACGTCGGGCCACCAAAACGCGCGTGGATCGTGAAATTCCCATGCTCGGCTTCGCAAATTCGAAAGCCGAGATCTATGTTTCGGAGCTGTTAGGAAACCACCATAGTAAATTTCTACGTTATTTGGGTAGACGCAAGACCGTCCGGGTGTACGTAGCGTGCGTTGATCTTAAATTTCCTATACTCGTATTAGCTAGTTTGAAAGCCAAGACGGAGGGTTCAGAGTGCTCTCGAAATCCCCCGCGGAAACTTTCTACAGTGCATGGGAAACCGCCCAATAGTTTTGCCCTTCGAAACGCGCGTTTCAGCGACCGAACTCCAAAAACACCACATCGATTCGAATTCATTCTCGGGACTTATACACACCACCCACCACACCCACACACCCACCCCCACGTGGGGGGAGTCGATCATTTTTCCAGTTGGGCCGGTCGCGATCCGGGACCTTCTGACCGTTCGAAACGCGCGTCGATCGGGAAATCCCTGCAATCGTCTCCAATAGTTCGAAAGCCGAGATCGAGGGTTCGGAGCACCCCGGAAGCCACCATAGTAACTTTCTCTCGGGATTGGGCGGCCGCCCAACCGTCGGTTACCCTCAGAAACGCGGGTTTTTTGTGAAATTCCTATACTCGCAACCGCCAGTTCGGAAGCCGAGATCGAGGGCTCGGAGCTACCCGGAACCCATCATAGTAACTTTATACCGAGATTGGGCGGCCGATCGTTATTTCCGTTGGCCCCGGTCGTGATACGGGACCGTCGGGCCACCAAAACGCGCGTGGATCATGAAATTCCCATGCTCGGCTTCGCAAATTCGAAAGTCGAGATCTATGTTTCGGAGCTGTTAGGAAACCACCATAGTAAATTTCTACGTTATTTGGGTAGACGCAAGACCGTCCGGGCGTACGTAGCGTGCGTTGATCTTAAATTTCCTATACTCGTATTAGCTAGTTTGAAAGCCAAGACGGAGGGTTCAGAGTGCTCTCGAAATCCACCGTGGAAACTTTCTACAGTGCGTGGGAAACCGCCCAATAGTTTTGCCCTTCGAAACGCGCTATTCAGCGACCGAACTCCAAAAACACCACATCGATTCGAATTCATTCTCGGGACTTATACACACCACCCACCACACCCACACACCCACCCCCACGTGGGGGGAGTCGATCATTTTTCCAGTTGGGCCGGTCGCGATCCGGGACCTTCTGACCGTTCGAAACGCGCGTCGATCGGGAAATCCCTGCAATCATCTCCAATAGTTCGAAAGCCGAGATCGAGGGTTCGGAGCACCCCGGAAGCCACCATAGTAACTTTCTCTCGGGATTGGGCGGCCGCCCAACCGTCGGTTACCCTCAGAAACGCGGGTTTTTTATGAAATTCCTATACTCGCAACCGCCAGTTCGTAAGCCGAGATCGAGGGCTCGGAGCTACCCGGAACCCAGCATAGTAACTTTATACCGAGATTGGGCGGCCGATCGTTATTTCCGTTGGCCCCGGTCGTGATACGGGACCGTAGGGCACCAAAACGCGCGTGGATCGTGAAATTCCCATGCTCGGCTTCGCAAATTCGAAAGCCGAGATCTATGTTTCGGAGCTGTTAGGAAACCACCATAGTAAATTTCTACGTTATTTGGGTAGACGCAAGACCGTCCGGGCGTACGTAGCGTGCGTTGATCTTAAATTTCCTATACTCATATTAGCTAGTTTGAAAGCCAAGACGGAGGGTTCAGAGTGCTCTCGAAATCCACCGCGGAAACTTTCTACAGTGCATGGGAAACCGCCCAATAGTTTTGCCCTTCGAAACGCGCTATTCAGCGACCGAACTCCAAAAACACCACATCGATTCGAATTCATTCTCGGGACTTATACACACCACCCACCACACCCACACACCCACCCCCACGTGGGGGGAGTCGATCATTTTTCCAGTTGGGCCGGTCGCGATCCGGGACCTTCTGACCGTTCGAAACGCGCGTCGATCGGGAAATCCCTGCAATCATCTCCAATAGTTCGAAAGCCGAGATCGAGGGTTCGGAGCACCCCGGAAGCCACCATAGTAACTTTCTCTCGGGATTGGGCGGCCGCCCAACCGTCGGTTACCCTCAGAAACGCGGGTTTTTTGTGAAATTCCTATACTCGCAACCGCTAGTTTGGAAGCCGAGATCGAGGGCTCGGAGCTACCCGGAACCCAGCATAGTAACTTTATACCGAGATTGGGCGGCCGATCGTTATTTCCGTTGGCCCCGGTCGTGATACGGGAGCGTCGGGCCACCAAAACGCGCATGGATCGTGAAATTCCCATGCTCGGCTTCGCAAATTCGAAAGCCGAGATCTATGTTTCGGAGCTGTTAGGAAACCACCATAGTAAATTTCTACGTTATTTGGGTAGACGCAAGACCGTCCGGGCGTACGTAGCGTGCGTTGATCTTAAATTTCCTATACTCATATTAGCTAGTTTGAAAGCCATGACGGAGGGTTCAGAGTGCTCTCGAAATCCACCGAGGAAACTTTCTACAGTGCGTGGGAAACCACCCAATAGTTTTGCCCTTCGAAACGCGCGTTTCAGCGACCGAACTCCAAAAACACCACATCGATTCGAATTCATTCTCGGGACTTATACACACCACGCACCACACCCACACACCCACCCCCACGTGGGGGGAGTCGATCATTTTTCCAGTTGGGCCGGTCGCGATACGGGACCTTCTGACCGTTCGAAACGCGCGTCGATCCGGAAATCCCTGCAATCGTCTCCAACAGTTCGAAAGCCGAGATCGAGGGTTCAGAGCACCTCGGAAGCCACCATAGTAACTTTCTCTCGGGATTGGGCAGCCGCCCAACCGTCGATTACCCTCAGAAACGCGGGTTTTTTGTGAAATTCCTATACTCGCAACCGCCAGTTCGGAAGCCGAGATCGAGGGCTCGGAGCTACCCGGAACCCAGCATAGTAACTTTATACCGAGATTGGCGGCCGATCGTTATTTCCGTTGGCCCCGGTCGTGATACGGGACCGTCGGGCCACCAAAACGCGCGTGGATCGTGAAATTCCCATGCTCGGCTTCGCAAATTCGAAAGCCGAGATCTATGTTCCGGAGCTGTTAGTAAACCACCATAGTAAATTTCTACGTTATTTGGGTAGACGCAAGACCGTCCGGGCGTACGTAGCGTGCGTTGATCTTAAATTTCCTATACTCATATTAGCTAGTTTGAAAGCCAAGACGGAGGGTTCAGAGTGCTCTCGAAATCCACCGCGGAAACTTTCTACAGTGCATGGGAAACCGCCCAATAGTTTTGCCCTTCGAAACGCGCTATTCAGCGACCGAACTCCAAAAACACCACATCGATTCGAATTCATTCTCGGGACTTATACATACCACCCACCACACCCACACACCCAACCCCACGTGGGGGGAGTCGATCATTTTTCCAGTTGGGCCGGTCGCGATCCGGGACCTTCTGACCGTTCGAAACGCGCGTCGATCGGGAAATCCCTGCAATCGTCTCCAATAGTTCGAAAGCCGAGATCGAGGGTTCGGAGCACCCCGGAAGCCACCATAGTAACTTTCTCTCGGGATTGGGCGGCCGCCCAACCGTCGGTTACCCTCAGAAACGCGGTTTTTTTTTTGAAATTCCTATACTCGCAACCGCTAGTTTGGAAGCCGAGATCGAGGGCTCGGAGCTACCCGGAACCCAGCATAGTAACTTTATACCGAGATTGGGCGGCCGATCGTTATTTCCGTTGGCCCCGGTCGTGATACGGGACCGTCGGGCCACCAAAACGCGCGTGGATCGTGAAATTCCCATGCTTGGCTTCGCAAATTCGAAAGCCGAGATCTATGTTTCGGAGCTATTAGGAAACCACCATAGTAAATTTCTACGTTATTTGGGTAGACGCAAGACCGTCCGGGCGTACGTAGCGTGCGTTGATCTTAAATTTCCTATACTCATATTAGCTAGTTTGAAAGCCATGACGAAGGGTTCAGAGTGCTCTCGAAATCCACCGAGGAAACTTTCTACAGTGCGTGGGAAACCGCCCAATAGTTTTGCCCTTCGAAACGCGCGTTTCAGCGACCGAACTCCAAAAACACCACATCGATTCGAATTCATTCACGGGACTTATACACACCACCCACCACACCCACACACCCACCCCCACGTGGGGGGAGTCGATCATTTTTCCAGTTGGGCCGGTCGCGATCCGGTACCTTCTGACCGTTCGAAACGCGCGTCGATCGGGAAATCCCTGCAATCGTCTCCAATAGTTCGAAAGCCGAGATCGAGGGTTCGGAGCACCCCGGAAGCCACCATAGTAACTTTCTCTCGGGATTGGGCGGCCGCCCAACTGTCGGTTACCCTCAGAAACGCGGGTTTTTTGTGAAATTCCTATACTTGCAACCGCTAGTTTGGAAGCCGAGATCGAGGGCTCGGAGCTACCCGGAACCCAGCATAGTAACTTTATACCGAGATTGGGCGGCCGATCGTTATTTCCGTTGGCCCCGGTCGTGATACGGGACCGTCGGGCCACCAAAACGCGCGTGGATCGTGAAATTCCCATGCTCGGCTTCGCAAATTCGAAAGCCGAGATCTATGTTTCGGAGCTGTTAGGAAACCACCATAGTAAATTTCTACGTTATTTGGGTAGACGCAAGACCGTCCGGGCGTACGTAGCGTGCTTTGATCTTAAATTTCCTATACTCATATTAGCTAGTTTGAAAGCCATGACGGAGGGTTCAGAGTGCTCTCGAAATCCACCGAGGAAACTTTCTACAGTGCGTGGGAAACCGCCCAATAGTTTTTCCCTTCGAAACGCGCGTTTCAGCGACCGAACTCCAAAAACACCACATCGATTCGAATTCATTCTCGGGACTTATACACACCACGCACCACACCCACACACCCACCCCCACGTGGGGGGAGTCGATCATTTTTCCAGTTGGGCCGGTCGCGATACGGGACCTTCTGACCGTTCGAAACGCGCGTCGATCGGGAAATCCCTGCAATCGTCTCCAACAGTTCGAAAGCCGAGATCGAGGGTTCGGAGCACCCCGGAAGCCACCATAGTAACTTTCTCTCGGGATTGGGCAGCCGCCAAACCGTCGGTTACCCTCAGAAACGCGGTTTTTTTGTGAAATTCCTATACTCGCAACCGCCAGTTCGAAAGCCGAGATCGAGGGCTCGGAGCTACCCGGAACCCAGCATAGTAACTTTATACCGAGATTGGGCGGCCGATCGTTATTTCCGTTGGCCCCGATCGTGATACGGAACCGTCGGGCCACCAAAACGCGCGTGGATCGTGAAATTCCCATGCTCGGCTTCGCAAATTCGAAAGCCGAGATCTATGTTTCGGAGCTATTAGGAAACCACCATAGTAAATTTCTACGTTATTTGGGTAGACGCAAGACCGTCCGGGCGTACGTAGCGTGCGTTGATCTTAAATTTCCTATACTCATATTAGCTAGTTTGAAAGCCATGACGAAGGGTTCAGAGTGCTCTCGAAATCCACCGAGGAAACTTTCTACAGTGCGTGGGAAACCGCCCAATAGTTTTGCCCTTCGAAACGCGCGTTTCAGCGACCGAACTCCAAAAACACCACATCGATTCGAATTCATTCACGGGACTTATACACACCACCCACCACACCCACACACCCACCCCCACGTGGGGGGAGTCGATCATTTTTCCAGTTGGGCCGGTCGCGATCCGGGACCTTCTGACCGTTCGAAACGCGCGTCGATCGGGAAATCCCTGCAATCGTCTCCAATAGTTCGAAAGCCGAGATCGAGGGTTCGGAGCACCCCAGAAGCCACCATAGTAACTTTCTCTCGGGATTGGGCGGCCGCCCAACTGTCGGTTACCCTCAGAAACGCGGGTTTTTTGTGAAATTCCTATACTTGCAACCGCTAGTTTGGAGGCCGAGATCGAGGGCTCGGAGCTACCCGGAACCCAGCATAGTAACTTTATACCGAGATTGGGCGGCCGATCGTTATTTCCGTTGGCCCCGGTCGTGATACGGGACCGTCGGGCCACCAAAACGCGCGTGGATCGTGAAATTCCCATGCTCGGCTTCGCAAATTCGAAAGCCGAGATCTATGTTTCGGAGCTGTTAGGAAACCACCATAGTAAATTTCTACGTTATTTGGGTAGACGCAAGACCGTCCGGGCGTACGTAGCGTGCTTTGATCTTAAATTTCCTATACTCATATTAGCTAGTTTGAAAGCCATGACGGAGGGTTCAGAGTGCTCTCGAAATCCACCGAGGAAACTTTCTACAGTGCGTGGGAAACCGCCCAATAGTTTTTCCCTTCGAAACGCGCGTTTCAGCGACCGAACTCCAAAAACACCACATCGATTCGAATTCATTCTCGGGACTTATACACACCACGCACCACACCCACACACCCACCCCCACGTGGGGGGAGTCGATCATTTTTCCAGTTGGGCCGGTCGCGATACGGGACCTTCTGACCGTTCGAAACGCGCGTCGATCGGGAAATCCCTGCAATCGTCTCCAACAGTTCGAAAGCCGAGATCGAGGGTTCGGAGCACCCCGGAAGCCACCATAGTAACTTTCTCTCGGGATTGGGCAGCCGCCCAACCGTCGGTTACCCTCAGAAACGCGGTTTTTTTGTGAAATTCCTATACTCGCAACCGCCAGTTCGAAAGCCGAGATCGAGGGCTCGGAGCTACCCGGAACCCAGCATAGTAACTTTATACCGAGATTGGGCGGCCGATCGTTATTTCCGTTGGCCCCGATCGTGATACGGAACCGTCGGGCCACCAAAACGCGCGTGGATCGTGAAATTCCCATGCTCGGCTTCGCAAATTCGAAAGCCGAGATCTATGTTTCGGAGCTGTTAGGAAACCACCATAGTAAATTTCTACGTTATTTGGGTAGACGCAAGACCGTCCGGGCGTACGTAGCGTGCGTTGATCTTAAATTTCCTATACTCGTATTAGCTAGTTTGAAAGCCAAGACGGAGGGTTCAGAGTGCTCTCGAAATCCACCGCGGAAACTTTCTACAGTGCATGGGAAACCGCCCAATAGTTTTGCCCTTCGAAACGCGCTATTCAGCGACCGAACTCCAAAAACACCACATCGATTCGAATTCATTCTCGGGACTTATACACACCACCCACCACACCCACACACCCACCCCCACGTGGGGGGAGTCGATCATTTTTCCAGTTGGGCCGGTCGCGATCCGGGACCTTCTGACCGTTCGAAACGCGCGTCGATCGGGAAATTCCTGCAATCGTCTCCAATAGTTCGAAAGCCGAGATCGAGGGTTCGGAGCACCCTGGAAGCCACCATAGTAACTTTCTCTCGGGATTGGGCAGCCTCCCAACCGTCGGTTACCCTCAGAAACGCGGGTTTTTTGTGAAATTCATATACTCGCAACCGCCAGTTCGGAAGCCGAGATCGAGGGCTCGGAGCTACCCGGAACCCAGCATAGTAACTTTATACCGAGATTGGGCGGCCGATCGTTATTTCCGTTGGCCCTGTCGTGATGCGGGACCGTCGGGCCACCAAAACGCGCGTTGATCGTGAAATTCCCATGCTCGGCTTCCCAAATTCGAAAGCCGAGATCTATGTTTCGGAGCTGTTGGGAAACCACCATAGTAAATTTCTACGTTTTTTGGGAAGACGCAAGACCGTCCGGGCGTACGTAGCGTGCATTGATCTTAAATTTCCTATACTCGTATTAGCTAGTTTGAAAGCCAAGACGGAGGGTTCAGAGTGCTCTCGAAATCCACCTCAGAAACTTTCTACAGTGCATGGGAAATTGCCTAATAGTTCTGCCCTTCGAAACGCGCGTTTCAGCGACCGAACTCTAAAAACACCACATCGATTCTAATTCATTCTCGGGCCTTATACACACCACCCACCACACCCACAAACCCATCCGCACGTGGGGGAAGTCAATCGTTTTTCCAGTTGGCCCGGTCGCGATCCGGTACCTTCTGACCGTTCGAAACGCGCGTCGATCGGGAAATCCCTGCAATCGTCTCCAACAATTCGAAAGCCGAGATCGAGGGTTCGGAGCACCCCGGAAGCCACCATAGTAACTTTCTCTCGGGATTGGGCAGCCGCCCAACCGTCGGTTACCCTCAGAAACACGGGGTTTTGTGAAATTCCTATACTCGCAACCGCCAGTTCGGAAGTCGAGATCGAGGGCTCGGAGCTACCCGGAACCCAGCATAGTAACTTTATACCGAGATTGGGCGGCCGATCGTTATTTTCGTTGGCCCGGTCGTGATGCGGGACCGTCGGGCCACCAAAACTCGCGTTGATCGTGAAATTCCCATGCTCGGCTTCGCAAATTCGAAAGCCGAGATCTATGTTTCGGAGCTGTTGGGAAACCACCATAGTAAATTTCTACGTTATTTGGGTAGACGCAAGACCGTCCGGGTGTACGTAGCGTGCGTTGATCTTAAATTTCCTATACTCATATTAGCTAGTTTGAAAGCCAAGACGGAGGGTTCAGAGTGCTCTCGAAATCCACCGCGGAAACTTTCTACAGTGCGTGGGAAATCACCCAATAGTTCTGCCCTTCGAAACGCGCGTTTCAGCGACCGAACTCCAAAAACACCACATCGATTCGAATACATTCTCGGGCCTTATACACACCACCCACCACACCTACACACCCACCCCCACGTGGGGGGAGTCGATCATTTTTCCAGTTGGGCCGGTCGCGATCCGGGACCTTCTGCCCGTTCGAAACGCGCGTCGATTGGGAAATCCCTGCAATCGTCTCCAACAGTTCGAAAGCCGAGATCGAGGGTTCGGAGCACCCCGGAAGCCACCATTGTAACTTTCTCTCGGGATTGGGCAGCCGCCCAACCGTCGGTTACCCTAAGAAACGCGGTTTTTTTGTGAAATTCCTATTCTCGCAACCGCCAGTTCGGAAGCCGAGATCGAGGGCTCGGAGCTACCCGGAACCCAGCATAGTAACTTTATACCGAGATTGGGCGGCCGATCGTTATTTCCGTTGGCCCCGGTCGTGATACGGGACCGTTGGGCCACCAAAACGCGCGTGGATCGTGAA
This sequence comes from Allium sativum, assembly GCA_030737875.1. Taxonomy (NCBI): domain Eukaryota; kingdom Viridiplantae; phylum Streptophyta; class Magnoliopsida; order Asparagales; family Amaryllidaceae; genus Allium; species Allium sativum. The sequence continues at coordinate 412,529,857 of CM060923.1, read as the reverse complement.
ATTCCCATGCTCGGCTTCGCAAATTCGAAAGCCGAGATCTATGTTTCGGAGCTGTTAGGAAACCACCATAGTAAATTTCTACGTTATTTGGGCAGACGCAAGACTGTCCGGGCGTACGTAGCGTGCGTTGATCTTAAATTTCCTATACTCGTATTAGCTAGTTCGAAAGCCAAGACGGAGGGTTCGGAGCGCTCTTGAAATCCACCTCAGAAACTTTCTACAGTGCGTGGGAAATCGCCCAATAGTTCTGCCCTTCGAAACACGCGTTTCAGCGACCGAACTCCAAAAACACTACATCGATTCGAATTCATTCTCGGGCCTTATACACACCACCCACCACACCCACACACCCACCCGCACGTGGGGGAGTCGATCGTTTTTCCAGTTGGGCCGGTCGCGATCCGGGACCTTCTGACCGTTCGAAACGCGCGTCGATCGGGAAATTCCTGCAATCGTCTCCAACAGTTCGAAAGCCGAGATCGAGGGTTCGGAGCACCCCGGAAGCCACCGTAGTAACTTTCTCTCGGGATTGGGCAGCCGCCCAACCGTCGGTTACCCTCAGAAACGCGGGTTTTTTGTGAAATTCCTATACTCGCAACCGCTAGTTCGGAAGCCGAGATCGAGGGCTCGGATCTACCCAGAACCCCGCATAGTAACTTTATACAGAGATTGGGCGGCCGATCGTTATTTCCGTTGGCCCCGGTCGTGATACGTGACCGTCGGGCCACCAAAACGCGCGTGGATCGTGAAATTCCCATGCTCGGCTTCGCAAATTCGAAAGCCGAGATCTATGTTTCGGAGAGGTTAGGAAACCACCATAGTAAATTTCTATGTTATTTGGGTAGACGCAAGACCGTCCGGGCGTACGTAGCGTGCGTTGATCTTAAATTTCCTATACTCATATTAGCTAGTTTGAAAGCCAAGACGGAGGGTTCAGAGTGCTCTCGAAATCCACCACGGAAACTTTATACAGTGCGTGGGAAACCGCCCAATAGTTTTGCCCTTCGAAACGCGCGTTTCAGCGACCAAACTCCAAAAACACCACATCGATTCGAAATGATTCTCGGTCCTTATACACACCACCCACAAAACCCACACACCCACCCCCACGTGGGGGAGTCGATCGTTTTTCCAGTTGGGTCGGTTGCGATCCGGGACCTTCTGACCGTTCGAAACGCGCGTCGATCGGGAAATCCCTGCAATCGTCTCCAACAGTTCGAAAGCCGAGATCGAGGGTTCGGAGAACCCCAGAAGCCACCATAATAACTTTCTCTCGGGATTGGGCAGCCGCCCAACCGTCGGTTACCCTCAGAAACGCGGGTTTTTTGTGAAATTCCTATACTCGCAACTGCCAGTTCGGAAGCCGAGATCGAGGGCTAGGAGCTACCCGGAACCCAGCATAGTAACTTTATACCGAGATTGGGCGGCCGATCGTTATTTCCGTTGGCCCGGTCGTGATGCGGGACAGTCGGGCCACCAAAACGCGCGTGGATCGTGAAATTCCCATGCTCGGCTTCACAAATTCGAAAGCCGAGATCTATGTTTCGGAGAGGTTAGGAAACCACCATAGTAAATTTCTACGTTATTTGGGTAGACGCAAGACCGTCCGGGCGTACGTAGCGTGCGTTGATCTTAAATTTCCTATACTCATATTAGCTAGTTTGAAAGCCAAGACGGAGGGTTCAGAGTGCTCTCGAAATCCACCACGGAAACTTTATACAGTGCGTGGGAAACCGCCCAATAGTTTTTCCCCTCGGAACGCGCGTTTCAGCGACCGAACTCCAAAAACACCACATCGATTCGAAATCATTCTCGGGCCTTATACACACCACCCACCACACCCACACACCCACCCCCACGTGGGGGAGTCGATCATTTTTCCAGTTGGGTCGGTCGCGATACGGGACCTTCTGACCGTTCGAAACGCGCGTCGATCGGGAAATCCCTGCAATCGTCTCCAACAGTTCGAAAGCCGAGATCGAGGGTTCGGAGCACCCCGGAAGCTACCATAGTAACTTTCTCTCGGGATTGGGCAGCCGCCCAACCGTCGACTACCCTCAGAAACGCGGGTTTTTTGCGAAATTCCTATACTCGCAACCGCCAGTTCGGAAGCCGAGATCGACGGCTCGGAGCTACCCGGAACCCAGCATAGTAACTTTATACCGAGATTGGGCGGCCGATCGTTATTTCTGTTGGCCCGGTCGTGATTCGCAAATTCGAAAGACGAGATCTATGTTTCGGAGCTATTAGGAAACCACCATAGTAAATTTCTACGTTTTTTGGGTAGACGCAAGACCGTCCGGGCGTACGTAGCGTGCGTTGATCTTAAATTTCCTATACTCATATTAGCTAGTTTGAAAGCCATGACGGAGGGTTCAGAGTGCTCTCGAAATCCACCGCGGAAACTTTCTACAGTGCGTGGGAAACCGCCCAATAGTTTTGCCCTTCGAAACGCGCGTTTCAGCGACCGAACTCCAAAAACACCACATCGATTCGAATTCATTCTCGGGACTTATACACACCACGCACCACACCCACACACCCACCCCCACGTGGGGGGAGTCGATCATTTTTCCAGTTGGGCCGGTCGCGATACGGGACCTTCTGACCGTTCGAAACGCGCGTCGATCGGGAAATCCCTGCAATCGTCTCCAACAGTTCGAAAGCCGAGATCGAGGGTTCGGAGCACCCCGGAAGCCACCATAGTAACTTTCTCTCGGGATTGGGCAGCCGCCCAACCGTCGGTTACCCTCAGAAACGCGGGTTTTTTGTGAAATTCCTATACTCGCAACCGCCAGTTCGGAAGCCGAGATCGAGGGCTCGGAGCTACCCGGAACCCAGCATAGTAACTTTATACCGAGATTGGGCGGCCGATCGTTATTTCCGTTGGCCCGGTCGTGATGCGGGACCGTCGGGCCACCAAAACGCGCGTTGATTGTGAAATTCCCATGCTCGGCTTCGCAAATTCGAAAGCCGAGATCTATGTTTCGGAGCTGTTAGGAAACCACCATAGTAAATTTCTACGTTTTTTGGGTAGACGCAAGACCGTCCGGGCGTACGTAGCGTCCGTTGATCTTAAATTTCCTATACTCGTATTAGCTAGTTTGAAAGCCAAGACGGAGGGTTCAGAGTGCTCTCGAAATCCACCTCAGAAACTTTCTACAGTGCGTGGGAAATCGCCCAATAGTTCTGCCCTTCGAAACGCGCGTTTCAGCGACCGAACTCCAAAAACACCATATCGATTCTAATTCATTCTCGGGCCTTATACACACCACCCACCACACCCACACACCCACCCGCACGTGGGGGAAGTCAATCGTTTTTCCAGTTGGGCCGGTCGCGATCCGGGACCTTCTGACCGTTCGAAACGCGCGTCGATCGGGAAATCCCTGCAATCGTCTCCAACAGTTCGAAAGCCGAGATCGAGGGTTCGGAGCACCCCGGAAGCCACCATAGTAACTTTCTCTCGGGATTGGGCAGCCGCCCAACCGTCAGTTACCCTTAGAAACGCGGGTTTTTTGTGAAATACCTATACTCGCAACCGCCAGTTCGGAAGCTGAGATCGACGGCTCGGAACTACCCGGAACCCAGCATAGTAACTTTATACCGAGATTGGGCGGCCGATCGTTATTTCCGTTGGCCCCCGTCGTGATACGGGACCGTCGGGCCACCAAAACGCGCGTGGATCGTGAAATTCCCATGCTCGGCTTCGCAAATTCGAAAGCCGAGATCTATGTTTCGGAGAGGTTAGGAAACCACCATAGTAAATTTCTACGTTATTTGGGTAGACGCAAGACCGTCCGGGCGTACGTAGCGTGCGTTGATCTTAAATTTCCTATACTCATATTAGCTAGTTTGAAAGCCAAGACGGAGGGTTCAGAGTGCTCTCGAAATCCACCACGGAAACTTTATACAGTGCGTGGGAAACCGCCCAATAGTTTTGCCCTTCGAAACGCGCGTTTCAGCGACCGAACTCCAAAAACACCACATCGATTCGAAATCATTCTCGGGCCTTATACACACCACCCACCACACCCACACACCCACCCCCACGTGGGAGAGTCGATCATTTTTCCAGTTGGGTCGGTCGCGATACGGGACCTTCTGACCGTTCGAAACGCGCGTCGATCGGGAAATCCCTGCAATCGTCTCCAACAGTTCGAAAGCCGAGATCGAGGGTTCGGAGCACCCCGGAAGCTACCATAGTAACTTTCTCTCGGGATTGGGCAGCCGCCCAACCGTCGACTACCCTCAGAAACGCGGGTTTTTTGCGAAATTCCTATACTCGCAACCGCCAGTTCGGAAGCCGAGATCGACGGCTCGGAGCTACCCGGAACCCAGCATAGTAACTTTATACCGAGATTGGGCGGCCGATCGTTATTTCTATTGGCCCGGTCGTGATTCGCAAATTCGAAACCCGAGATCTATGTTTCGGAGCTATTAGGAAACCACCATAGTAAATTTCTACGTTTTTTGGGTAGACGCAAGACCGTCCGGGCGTACGTAGCGTGCGTTGATCTTAAATTTCCTATACTCATATTAGCTAGTTTGAAAGCCATGACGGAGGGTTCAGAGTGCTCTCGAAATCCACCGCGGAAACTTTCTACAGTGCGTGGGAAACCGCCCAATAGTTTTGCCCTTCGAAACGCGCGTTTCAGCGACCGAACTCCAAAAACACCACATCGATTCGAATTCATTCTCGGGACTTATACACACCACGCACCACACCCACACACCCACCCCCACGTGGGGGGAGTCGATCATTTTTCCAGTTGGGCCGGTCGCGATACGGGACCTTCTGACCGTTCGAAACGCGCGTCGATCGGGAAATCCCTGCAATCGTCTCCAACAGTTCGAAAGCCGAGATCGAGGGTTCGGAGCACCCCGGAAGCCACCATAGTAACTTTCTCTCGGGATTGGGCAGCCGCCCAACCGTCGGTTACCCTCAGAAACGCGGGTTTTTTGTGAAATTCCTATACTCGCAACCGCCAGTTCGGAAGCCGAGATCGAGGGCTCGGAGCTACCCGGAACCCAGCATAGTAACTTTATACCGAGATTGGGCGGCCGATCGTTATTTCCGTTGGCCCGATCGTGATGCGGGACCGTCGGGCCACCAAAACGCGCGTTGATTGTGAAATTCCCATGCTCGGCTTCGCAAATTCGAAAGCCGAGATCTATGTTTCGGAGCTGTTAGGAAACCACCATAGTAAATTTCTACGTTTTTTGGGTAGACGCAAGACCATCCGGGCGTACGTAGCGTGCGTTGATCTTAAATTTCCTATACTCGTATTAGCTAGTTTGAAAGCCAAGACGGAAGGTTCAGAGTGCTCTCGAAATCCACCTCAGAAACTTTCTACAGTGCGTGGGAAATCGCCCAATAGTTCTGCCCTTCGAAACGCGCGTTTCAGCGACCGAACTCCAAAAACACCACATCGATTCTAATTCATTCTCGGGCCTTATACACACCACCCACCACACCCACACACCCACCCGCACGTGGGGGAAGTCAATCGTTTTTCCAGTTGGGCCGGTCGCGATCCGGGACCTTCTGACCGTTCGAAACGCGCGTCGATCGGGAAATCCCTGCAATCGTCTCCAACAGTTCGAAAGCCGAGATCGAGGGTTCGGAGCACCCCGGAAGCCACCATAGTAACTTTCTCTCGGGATTGGGCAGCCGCCCAACCGTCGGTTACCCTTAGAAACAGGGGTTTTTTGTGAAATACCTATACTCGCAACCGCCAGTTCGGAAGCCGAGATCGACGGCTCGGAACTACCCGGAACCCAGCATAGTAACTTTATACCGAGATTGGGCGGCCGATCGTTATTTCCGTTGGCCCCCGTCGTGATACGGGACCGTCGGGCCACCAAAACGCGCGTGGATCGTGAAATTCCCATGCTCGGCTTCGCAAATTCGAAAGCAGAGATCTATGTTTCGGAGCTGTTAGGAAACCACCATAGTAAATTTCTACGTTATTTGGGTAGACGCAAGACCGTCCGGGCGTACGTAGCGTGCGTTGATCTTAAATTTCATATACTCATATTAGCTAGAATGAAAGCCAAGACGGAGGGTTCAGAGTGCTCTCGAAATCCACCGCGGAAACTTTCTACAGTGCGTGGGAAACCGCCCAATAGTTTTGCCCTTCGAAACGCGTGTTTCAGCGACTGAACTCCAAAAACACCACATCGATTCGAATTCATTCTCGGGCCTTATACACACCACCCACCACACCCACACACCGACTCCCACGTGGGGGGAGTCGATCATTTTTCCAGGTGGGCCGGTCGCGATCAGGGACCTTCTGACCGTTCGAAATGCGCGTCGATCGGGAAATCCCTGCAATCGTCTCCAACAGTTCGAAAGCCGAGATCGAGGGTTCGAAGCACCCCGGAAGCCACCATAGTAACTTTCTCTCGGGATTGGGCAGCCGCCCAACCGTCGGTTACCCTCAGAAACGCGGGTTTTTTGTGAAATTCCTATACTCGCAACCGCCAGTTCGGAAGCCGAGATCGAGGGTTCGGAGCTACCCGGAACCCAGCATAGTAACTTTATACCGAGATTGGGCGGCCGATCGTTATTTCTGTTGGCCCGGTCGTGATTCGCAAATTCGAAAGCCGAGATCTATGTTTCGGAGCTATTAGGAAACCACCATAGTAAATTTCTACGTTTTTTGGGTAGACGCAAGACCGTCCGGGCGTACGTAGCGTGCGTTGATCTTAAATTTCCTATACTCATATTAGCTAGTTTGAAAGCCATGACGGAGGGTTCAGAGTGCTCTCGAAATCCACCGCGGAAACTTTCTACAGTGCGTGGGAAACCGCCCAATAGTTTTGCCCTTCGAAACGCGCGTTTCAGCGACCGAACTCCAAAAACACCACATCGATTCGAATTCATTCTCGGGACTTATACACACCACGCACCACACCCACACACCCACCCCCACGTGGGGGGAGTCGATCATTTTTCCAGTTGGGCCGGTCGCGATACGGGACCTTCTGACCGTTCGAAACGCGCGTCGATCGGGAAATCACTGCAATCGTCTCCAACAGTTCGAAAGCCGAGATCGAGGGTTCGGAGCACCCCGGAAGCCACCATAGTAACTTTCTCTCGGGATTGGGCAGCCGCCCAACCGTCGGTTACCCTCAGAAACGCGGGTTTTTTGTGAAATTCCTATACTCGCAACCGCCAGTTCGGAAGCCGAGATCGAGGGCTCGGAGCTACCCGGAACCCAGCATAGTAACTTTATACCGAGATTGGGCGGCCGATCGTTATTTCCGTTGGCCCGGTCGTGATGCGGGACCGTCGGGCCACCAAAACGCGCGTTGATTGTGAAATTCCCATGCTCGGCTTCCCAAATTCGAAAGCCGAGATCTATGTTTCGGAGCTGTTAGGAAACCACCATAGTAAATTTCTACGTTTTTTGGGTAGACGCAAGACCGTCCGGGCGTACGTAGCGTGCGTTGATCTTAAATTTCCTATACTCGTATTAGCTAGTTTGAAAGCCAAGACGGAGGGTTCAGAGTGCTCTCGAAATCCACCTCAGAAACTTTCTACAGTGCGTGGGAAATCGCCCAATAGTTCTGCCCTTCGAAACGCGCGTTTCAGCGACCGAACTCCAAAAACACCACATCGATTCTAATTCATTCTCGGGCCTTATACACACCACCCACCACACCCACACACCCACCCGCACGTGGGGGAAGTCAATCGTTTTTCCAGTTGGGCCGGTCGCGATCCGGGACCTTCTGACCGTTCGAAACGCGCGTCGATCGGGAAATCCCTGCAATCGTCTCCAACAGTTCGAAAGCCGAGATCGAGGGTTCGGAGCACCCCGGAAGCCACCATAGTAACTTTCTCTCGGGATTGGGCAGCCGCCCAACCGTCGGTTACCCTTAGAAACGGGGGTTTTTTGTGAAATACCTATACTCGCAACCGCCAGTTCGGAAGCCGAGATCGACGGCTCGGAACTACCCGGAACCCAGCATAGTAACTTTATACCGAGATTGGGCGGCCGATCGTTATTTCCGTTGGCCCCCGTCGTGATACGGGACCGTCGGGCCACCAAAACGCGCGTGGATCGTGAAATTCCCATGCTCGGCTTCGCAAATTCGAAAGCAGAGATCTATGTTTCGGAGCTGTTAGGAAACCACCATAGTAAATTTCTACGTTATTTGGGTAGACGCAAGACCGTCCGGGCGTACATAGCGTGCGTTGATCTTAAATTTCATATACTCATATTAGCTAGAATGAAAGCCAAGACGGAGGGTTCAGAGTGCTCTCGAAATCCACCGCGGAAACTTTCTACAGTGCGTGGGAAACCGCCCAATAGTTTTGCCCTTCGAAACGCGTGTTTCAGCGACTGAACTCCAAAAACACCACATCGATTCGAATTCATTCTCGGGCCTTATACACACCACCCACCACAACCACACACCGACTCCCACGTGGGGGGAGTCGATCATTTTTCCAGGTGGGCCGGTCGCGATCAGGGACCTTCTGACCGTTCGAAATGCGCGTCGATCGGGAAATCCCTGCAATCGTCTCCAACAGTTCGAAAGCCGAGATCGAGGGTTCGAAGCACCCCGGAAGCCACCATAGTAACTTTCTCTCGGGATTGGGCAGCCGCCCAACCGTCGGTTACCCTCAGAAACGCGGGTTTTTTGTGAAATTCCTCTACTCGCAACCGCCAGTTCGGAAGCCGAGATCGAGGGTTCGGAGCTACCCGGAACCCAGCATAGTAACTTTATACTGAGATTGGGCGGCCGATCGTTATTTCCGTTGGCCCCGGTCGTGATACGGGACCGTCGGGCCACCAAAATGCGCGTGGATCGTGAAATTCCCATGCTCGGCTTCGCAAATTCGAAAGCCGAGATCTATGTATCGGAGCTGTTAGGAAACCACCATAGTAAATTTCTACGTTCTTTGGGTAGACGCAAGACCGTCCGGGCGTACGTAGCGTGCGTTGATCTTAAATTTCCTATACTCATATTAGCTAGTTTTAAAGCCAAGACGGAGGGTTCAGAGTGCTCTCGAAATCCACCGCGGAAACTTTCTACAGTGCGTGGGAAACCACCCAATAGTTTTGCCCTTCGAAACGCGCGTTTCAGCGACCGAACTCCAAAAACACCACATCGATTCGAATTCATTCTCGGGCCTTATACACACCACCCACCACACCCACACACCCTCCCCCACGTGGGGGGAGTCGATCATTTTACTAGTTGGGCCTGTCGCGATCCGGGACCTTCTGACCGTTCGAAACGCGCATCGATCGGGAAATCCCTGCAATCGTCTCCAACAGTTCGAAAGCCGAGATCGAGGATTCAGAGCACCCCGGAAGCCACCATAGTAACTTTCTCTCGGGATTGGGCAGCCGCCCAACCGTCGGTTACCCTCAGAAACGCAGGTTTTTTGTGAAATTCCTATACTCGCAACCGCCAGTTCGGAAGCCGAGATCGAGGGCTCGGAGCTACCCGGAACCCAGCATAGTAACTTTATACCGAGATTGGGCGGCCGATCATTATTTCCGTTGGCCCGGTCGTGATGCGGGACCGTCGGGCCACCAAAACGCGCGTTGATCGTGAAATTCCCATGCTCGGCTTCGCAAATTCGAAAGCCGAGATCTATGTTTCGGAGCTGTTAGGAAACCACCATAGTAAATTTCTACGTTTTTTGGGTAGACGCAAGACCGTCCGGGCGTACGTAGCGTGCATTGATCTTAAATTTCCTATACTCGTATTAGCTAGTTTGAAAGCCAAGACGGAGGGTTCAGAGTGCTCTCGAAATCCACCTCAGAAACTTTCTACAGTGCGTGGGAAATCGGCCAATAGTTCTGCCCTTCGAAACGCGCGTTTCAGCGACCGATCTCCAAAAACACCACATCGATTCTAATTCATTCTCGGGCCTTATACACACCACCCACCACACCCGCACACCCACCCGCACGTGGGGGAAGTCAATCGTTTTTCCAGTGGGGCCGGTCGCGATACAGGACCTTCTGACCGTTCCAAACGCGCGTCGATGGGGAAATCCCTGCAATCGTCTCCAACAATTCGAAAGCCGAGATCGAGGGTTCGGATCACCCCGGAAGGCACCATAATAACTTTCTCTCGGGATTGGGCAGCCGCCCAACCGTCGGTTACCCTCAGAAACGCGAGTTTTTTGTGAAATTCCTATACTCGCAACCGCCAGTTCGGAAGCCGAGATCGAGGGCTAGGAGCTACCCGGAACCCAGCATAGTAGCTTTATACAGAGATTGGGCGGCCGATCGTTATTTCCGTTGGCCCGGTCGTGATGCGGGACCGTCGAGCCACCAAAATGCGCGTTGATCGTGAAATTCCCATGCTCGGCTTCGCAAATTCGAAAGCCGAGATCTATGTTTCGGAGCTGTTAGGAAACCACCATAGTAAATTTCTACGTTATTTGGGTAGACGCAAGACTGTCCGGGCGTACGTAGCGTGCGTTGATCTTAAATTTCCTATACTCGTATTAGCTAGTTCGAAAGCCAAGACGGAGGGTTCGGAGCGCTCTTGAAATCCACCTCAGAAACTTTCTACAGTGCGTGGGAAATCGCCCAATAGTTCTGCCCTTCGAAACGCGCGTTTCAGCGACCGAACTCCAAAAACACAACATCGATTCGAATTCATTCTCGGGCCTTATACACACCACCCACCACACCCACACACCCACCCGCACGTGGGGGGAGTCGATCGTTTTTCCAGTTGGGCCGGTCGCGATCCGGGACCTTCTGACCGTTCGAAACGCGCGTCGATCGGGAAATTCCTGCAATCGTCTCCAACAGTTCGAAAGCCGAGATCGAGGGTTCGGAGCACCCCGGAAGCCACCGTAGTAACTTTCTCTCGGGATTGGGCAGCCGCCCAACCGTCGGTTACCCTCAGAAACGCGGGTTTTTTGTGAAATTCCTATACTCGCAACCGCTAGTTCGGAAGCCGAGATCGAGGGCTCGGAGCTACCCGGAACCCAGCATAGTAACTTTATACAGAGATTGGGCGGCCGATCGTTATTTCCGTTGGCCCCGGTCGTGATACGGGACCGTCGGGCCACCAAAACGCGCGTGGATCGTGAAATTCCCATGCTCGGCTTCGCAAATTCGAAAGCCGAGATCTATGTTTCGGAGAGGTTAGGAAACCACCATAGTAAATTTCTACGTTATTTGGGTAGACGCAAGACCATCCGGGCGTACGTAGCGTGCGTTAATCTTAAATTTCCTATACTCATATTAGCTAGTTTGAAAGCCAAGACGGAGGGTTCAGAGTGCTCTCGAAATCCACCACGGAAACTTTATACAGTGCGTGGGAAACCGCCCAATAGTTTTGCCCTTCGAAACGCGTGTTTCTGCGACCGAACTCCAAAAACACCACATCGATTCGAAATCATTCTCGGGCCTTATACACACCACCCACCACACCCACACACCCACCCCCACGTGGGGGAGTCGATCATTTTTCCAGTTGGGTCGGTCGCGATCCGGGACCTTCTGACCGTTCGAAACGCGCGTCGATCGGGAAATCCCTGCAATCGTCTCCAACAGTTCGAAAGCCGAGATCGAGGGTTCGGAGCACCCCGGAAGCCACCATAGTAACTTTCTCTCGGGATTGGGCAGCCGCCCAACCGTCGACTACCCTCAGAAACGCGGGTTTTTTGCGAAATTCCTATACTCGCAACCGCCAGTTCGGAAGCCGAGATCGAGGGCTCGGAGCTACCCGGAACCCAGCATAGTAACTTTATACCGAGATTGGGCGGCCGATCGTTATTTCCGTTGGCCCGGTCGTGATGCGGGACCGTTGAGCCACCAAAATGCGCGTTGATCGTGAAATTCCCATGCTCGGCTTCGCAAATTCGAAAGCCGAGATCTATGTTTCGGAGCTGTTAGGAAACCACCATAGTAAATTTCTACGTTATTTGGGTAGACGCAAGACCATCCGGGCGTACGTAGCGTGCGTTGATCTTAAATTTCCTATACTCATATTAGCTAGTTTGAAAGCCAAGACGGAGGGTTCAGAGTGCTCTCGAAATCCACCACGGAAACTTTATACAGTGCGTGGGAAACCGCCCAATAGTTTTGCCCTTCGAAACGCGTGTTTCAGCGACCGAACTCCAAAAACACCACATCGATTCGAAATCATTCTCGGGCCTTATACACACCACCCACCACACCTACACACCCACCCCCACGTGGGGGAGTCGATCATTTTTCCAGTTGGGTCGGTCGCGATCCGGGACCTTCTGACCGTTCGAAACGCGCGTCGATCGGGAAATCCCTGCAATCGTCTCCAACAGTTCGAAAGCCGAGATCGAGGGTTCGGAGCACCTCGGAAGCCACCATAGTAACTTTCTCTCGGGATTGGGCAGCCGCCCAACCGTCGACTACCCTCAGAAACGCGGGTTTTTTGCGAAATTCCTATACTCGCAACCGCCAGTTCGGAAGCCGAGATCGAGGGCTCGGAGCTACCCGGAACCCAGCATAGTAACTTTATACCGAGATTGGGCGGCCGATCGTTATTTCCGTTGGCCCGGTCGTGATGCGGGACCGTCGAGCCACCAAAATGCGCGTTGATCGTGAAATTCCCATGCTCGGCTTCGCAAATTCGAAAGCCGAGATCTATGTTTCGGAGCTGTTAGGAAACCACCATAGTAAATTTCTACGTTATTTGGGTAGACGCAAGACTGTCCGGGCGTACGTAGCGTGCGTTGATCTTAAATTTCCTATACTCATATTAGCTAGTTCGAAAGCCAAGACGGAGGATTCAGAGCGCTCTCGAAATCCACCTCAGAAACTTTCTACAGTGCGTGGGAAATCGCCCAATAGTTCTGCCCTTCGAAACGCGCGTTTCAGCGACGATTCGAATTCATTCTCGGGCCTTATACACACCACCCACCACACCCACACACCCACCCGCACGTGGGGGGAGTCGATCGTTTTTCCAGTTGGGCCGGTCGCGATCCGGGACCTTCTGACCGTTCGAAACGCGCGTCGATCGGGAAATCCCTGCAATCGTCTCCTACAGTTCGAAAGCCGAGATCGAGGGTTCGGAGCACCCCGGAAGCCACCATAGTAACTTTCTCTCGGGATTGGGCAGCCGCCCAACCGTCGACTACCCTCAGAAACGCGGGTTTTTTGCGAAATTCCTAAACTCGCAACCGCCAGTTCGGAAGCCGAGATCGAGGGCTCGGAGCTACCCGGAACCCAGCATAGTAACTTTATACCGAGATTGGGCGGCCGATCGTTATTTCCGTTGGCCCGGTCATGATGCGGGACCGTCGAGCCACCAAAATACGCGTTGATCGTGAAATTCCCATGCTCGGCTTCGCAAATTCGAAAGCCGAGATCTATGTTTCGGAGCTGTTAGGAAACCACCATAGTAAATTTCTACGTTATTTGGGTAGACGCAAGACCATCCGGGCGTACGTAGCGTGCGTTGATCTTAAATTTCCTATACTCGTATTAGCTAGTTCGAAAGCCAAGACGGAGGGTTCGGAGCGCTCTTGAAATCCACCTCAGAAACTTTCTACAGTGCGTGGGAAATCGCCCAATAGTTCTGCCCTTCGAAACGCGCGTTTCAGCGACCGAACTCCAAAAACACAACATCGATTCGAATTCATTCTCGGGCCTTATACACACCACCCACCACACCCACACACCCACCCCCACGTGGGGGAGTCGATCATTTTTCCAGTTGGGTCGGTCGCGATCCGGGACCTTCTGACCGTTCGAAACGCGCGTCGATCGGGAAATCCCTGCAATCGTCTCCAACAGTTCGAAAGCCGAGATCGAGGGTTCGGAGCACCCCGGAAGCCACCATAGTAACTTTCTCTCGGGAATGGGCAGCCGCCCAACCGTCGACTACCCTCAGAAACGCGGGTTTTTTGCGAAATTCCTAAACTCGCAACCGCCAGTTCGGAAGCCGAGATCGAGGGCTCGGAGCTACCCGGAACCCAGCATAGTAACTTTATACCGAGATTGGGCGGCCGATCGTTATTTCCGTTGGCCCGGTCGTGATGCGGGACCGTCGGGCCACCAAAATGTGCGTTGATCGTGAAATTCCCATGCTCGGCTTCGCAAATTCGAAAGCCGAGATCTATGTTTCGGAGCTATTAGGAAACCACCATAGTAAATTTCTACGTTATTTGGGTAGACGCAAGACCGTCCGGGCGTACGTAGCGTGCGTTGATCTTAAATTTCCTATACTCATATTTTCTAGTTTGAAAGCCAAGACGGAGGGTTCAGAGTGCTCTCGAAATCCACCGAGGAAACTTTCTACAGTGCGTGGGAAACCGCCCAATAGTTCTGCCCTTCGAAACGCGCGTTTCAGTGACCGAACTCCAAAAACACCACATCGATTCGAATTCATTCTCGGGCCTTATACACACCACCCACCACACCCACACACCCACCCCCACGTGGGGGAGTCGAACATTTTTCCAGTTGGGTCGGTCGCGATCCGGGACCTTCTGACCGTTCGAAACGCGCGTCGATCGGGAAATCCCTGCAATCGTCTCCAACAGTTCGAAAGCCGAGATCGAGGGTTCGGAGCACCCCGGAAGCCACCATAGTAACTTTCTCTCGGGAATGGGCAGCCGCCCAACCGTCGACTACCCTCAGAAACGCGGGTTTTTTGCGAAATTCCTAAACTCGCAACCGCCAGTTCGGAAGCCGAGATCGAGGGCTCGGAGCTACCCGGAACCCAGCATAGTAACTTTATACCGAGATTGGGCGGCCGATCGTTATTTCCGTTGGCCCGGTCGTGATGCGGGACCGTCGGGCCACCAAAATGTGCGTTGATCGTGAAATTCCCATGCTCGGCTTCGCAAATTCGAAAGCCGAGATCTATGTTTCGGAGCTATTAGGAAACCACCATAGTAAATTTCTACGTTATTTGGGTAGACGCAAGACCGTCCGGGCGTACGTAGCGTGCGTTGATCTTAAATTTCCTATACTCATATTTTCTAGTTTGAAAGCCAAGACGGAGGGTTCAGAGTGCTCTCGAAATCCACCGAGGAAACTTTCTACAGTGCGTGGGAAACCGCCCAATAGTTCTGCCCTTCGAAACGCGCGTTTCAGTGACCGAACTCCAAAAACACCACATCGATTCGAATTCATTCTCGGGCCTTATACACACCACCCACCACACCCACACACCCACCCCCACGTGGGGGAGTCGAACATTTTTCCAGTTGGGTCGGTCGCGATCCGGGACCTTCTGACCGTTCGAAACGCGCGTCGATCGGGAAATCCCTGCAATCGTCTCCAACAGTTCGAAAGCCGAGATCGAGGGTTCGGAGCACCCCGGAAGCCACCATAGTAACTTTCTCTCGGGAATGGGCAGCCGCCCAACCGTCGACTACCCTCAGAAACGCGGGTTTTTTGCGAAATTCCTAAACTCGCAACCGCCAGTTCGGAAGCCGAGATCGAGGGCTCGGAGCTACCCGGAACCCAGCATAGTAACTTTATACCGAGATTGGGCGGCCGATCGTTATTTCCGTTGGCCCGGTCGTGATGCGGGACCGTCGGGCCACCAAAATGTGCGTTGATCGTGAAATTCCCATGCTCGGCTTCGCAAATTCGAAAGCCGAGATCTATGTTTCGGAGCTATTAGGAAACCACCATAGTAAATTTCTACGTTATTTGGGTAGACGCAAGACCGTCCGGGCGTACGTAGCGTGCGTTGATCTTAAATTTCCTATACTCGTATTTTCTAGTTTGAAAGCCAAGACGGAGGGTTCAGAGTGCTCTCGAAATCCACCGAGGAAACTTTCTACAGTGCGTGGGAAACCGCCCAATAGTTCTGCCCTTCGAAACGCGCGTTTCAGTGACCGAACTCCAAAAACACCACATCGATTCGAATTCATTCTCGGGCCTTATACACACCACCCACCACACCCACACACCCACCCCCACGTGGGGGAGTCGATCATTTTTCCAGTTGGGTCGGTCGCGATCCGGGACCTTCTGACCGTTCGAAACGCGCGTCGATCGGGAAATCCCTGCAATCGTCTCCAACAGTTCGAAAGCCGAGATCGAGGGTTCGGAGCACCCCGGAAGCCACCATAGTAACTTTCTCTCGGGAATGGGCAGCCGCCCAACCGTCGACTACCCTCAGAAACGCGGGTTTTTTGCGAAATTCCTAAACTCGCAACCGCCAGTTCGGAAGCCGAGATCGAGGGCTCGGAGCTACCCGGAACCCAGCATAGTAACTTTATACCGAGATTGGGCGGCCGATCGTTATTTCCGTTGGCCCGGTCGTGATGCGGGACCGTCGGGCCACCAAAATGTGCGTTGATCGTGAAATTCCCATGCTCGGCTTCGCAAATTCGAAAGCCGAGATCTATGTTTCGGAGCTATTAGGAAACCACCATAGTAAATTTCTACGTTATTTGGGTAGACGCAAGACCGTCCGGGCGTACGTAGCGTGCGTTGATCTTAAATTTCCTATACTCATATTTTCTAGTTTGAAAGCCAAGACGGAGGGTTCAGAGTGCTCTCGAAATCCACCGAGGAAACTTTCTACAGTGCGTGGGAAACCGCGCAATAGTTCTGCCCTTCGAAACGCGCGTTTCAGTGACCGAACTCCAAAAACACCACATCGATTCGAATTCATTCTCGGGCCTTATACACACCACCCACCACACCCACACACCCACCCCCACGTGGGGGAGTCGATCATTTTTCCAGTTGGGTCGGTCGCGATCCGGGACCTTCTGACCGTTCGAAACGCGCGTCGATCGGGAAATCCCTGCAATCGTCTCCAACAGTTCGAAAGCCGAGATCGAGAGTTCGGAGCACCCCGGAAGCCACCATAGTAACTTTCTCTCGGGATTGGGCAGCCGCCCAACCGTCGACTACCCTCAGAAACGCGGGTTTTTTGCGAAATTCCTAAACTCGCAACCGCCAGTTCGGAAGCCGAGATCGAGGGCTCGGAGCTACCCGGAACCCAGCATAGTAACTTTATACCGAGATTGGGCGGCCGATCGTTATTTCCGTTGGCCCGGTCGTGATGCGGGACCGTCGGGCCACCAAAATGTGCGTTGATCGTGAAATTCCCATGCTCGGCTTCGCAAATTCGAAAGCCGAGATCTATGTTTCGGAGCTATTAGGAAACCACCATAGTAAATTTCTACGTTATTTGGGTAGACGCAAGACCGTCCGGGCGTACGTAGCGTGCGTTGATCTTAAATTTCCTATACTCATATTTTCTAGTTTGAAAGCCAAGACGGAGGGTTCAGAGTGCTCTCGAAATCCACCGAGGAAACTTTCTACAGTGCGTGGGAAACCGCGCAATAGTTCTGCCCTTCGAAACGCGCGTTTCAGTGACCGAACTCCAAAAACACCACATCGATTCGAATTCATTCTCGGGCCTTATACACACCACCCACCACACCCACACACCCACCCCCACGTGGGGGAGTCGATCATTTTTCCAGTTGGGTCGGTCGCGATCCGGGACCTTCTGACCGTTCGAAACGCGCGTCGATCGGGAAATCCCTGCAATCGTCTCCAACAGTTCGAAAGCCGAGATCGAGAGTTCGGAGCACCCCGGAAGCCACCATAGTAACTTTCTCTCGGGATTGGGCAGCCGCCCAACCGTCGACTACCCTCAGAAACGCGGGTTTTTTGCGAAATTCCTAAACTCGCAACCGCCAGTTCGGAAGCCGAGATCGAGGGCTCGGAGCTACCCGGAACCCAGCATAGTAACTTTATACCGAGATTGGGCGGCCGATCGTTATTTCCGTTGGCCCGGTCGTGATGCGGGACCGTCGGGCCACCAAAATGTGCGTTGATCGTGAAATTCCCATGCTCGGCTTCGCAAATTCGAAAGCCGAGATCTATGTTTCGGAGCTATTAGGAAACCACCATAGTAAATTTCTACGTTATTTGGGTAGACGCAAGACCGTCCGGGCGTACGTAGCGTGCGTTGATCTTAAATTTCCTATACTCATATTTTCTAGTTTGAAAGCCAAGACGGAGGGTTCAGAGTGCTCTCGAAATCCACCGAGGAAACTTTCTACAGTGCGTGGGAAACCGCCCAATAGTTCTGCCCTTCGAAACGCGCGTTTCAGTGACCGAACTCCAAAAACACCACATCGATTCGAATTCATTCTCGGGCCTTATACACACCACCCACCACACCCACACACCCACCCCCACGTGGGGGAGTCGATCATTTTTCCAGTTGGGTCGGTCGCGATCCGGGACCTTCTGACCGTTCGAAACGCGCGTCGATCGGGAAATCCCTGCAATCGTCTCCAACAGTTCGAAAGCCGAGATCGAGGGTTCGGAGCACCCCGGAAGCCACCATAGTAACTTTCTCTCGGGAATGGGCAGCCGCCCAACCGTCGACTACCCTCAGAAACGCGGGTTTTTTGCGAAATTCCTAAACTCGCAACCGCCAGTTCGGAAGCCGAGATCGAGGGCTCGGAGCTACCCGGAACCCAGCATAGTAACTTTATACCGAGATTGGGCGGCCGATCGTTATTTCCGTTGGCCCGGTCGTGATGCGGGACCGTCGGGCCACCAAAATGTGCGTTGATCGTGAAATTCCCATGCTCGGCTTCGCAAATTCGAAAGCCGAGATCTATGTTTCGGAGCTATTAGGAAACCACCATAGTAAATTTCTACGTTATTTGGGTAGACGCAAGACCGTCCGGGCGTACGTAGCGTGCGTTGATCTTAAATTTCCTATACTCGTATTTTCTAGTTTGAAAGCCAAGACGGAGGGTTCAGAGTGCTCTCGAAATCCACCGAGGAAACTTTCTACAGTGCGTGGGAAACCGCCCAATAGTTCTGCCCTTCGAAACGCGCGTTTCAGTGACCGAACTCCAAAAACACCACATCGATTCGAATTCATTCTCGGGCCTTATACACACCACCCACCACACCCACACACCCACCCCCACATGGGGGAGTCGATCATTTTTCCAGTTGGGTCGGTCGCGATCCGGGACCTTCTGACCGTTCGAAACGCGCGTCGATCGGGAAATCCCTGCAATCGTCTCCAACAGTTCGAAAGCCGAGATCGAGGGTTCGGAGCACCCCGGAAGCCACCATAGTAACTTTCTCTCGGGAATGGGCAGCCGCCCAACCGTCGACTACCCTCAGAAACGCGGGTTTTTTGCGAAATTCCTAAACTCGCAACCGCCAGTTCGGAAGCCGAGATCGAGGGCTCGGAGCTACCCGGAACCCAGCATAGTAACTTTATACCGAGATTGGGCGGCCGATCGTTATTTCCGTTGGCCCGGTCGTGATGCGGGACCGTCGGGCCACCAAAATGTGCGTTGATCGTGAAATTCCCATGCTCGGCTTCGCAAATTCGAAAGCCGAGATCTATGTTTCGGAGCTATTAGGAAACCACCATAGTAAATTTCTACGTTATTTGGGTAGACGCAAGACCGTCCGGGCGTACGTAGCGTGCGTTGATCTTAAATTTCCTATACTCGTATTTTCTAGTTTGAAAGCCAAGACGGAGGGTTCAGAGTGCTCTCGAAATCCACCGAGGAAACTTTCTACAGTGCGTGGGAAACCGCCCAATAGTTCTGCCCTTCGAAACGCGCGTTTCAGTGACCGAACTCCAAAAACACCACATCGATTCGAATTCATTCTCGGGCCTTATACACACCACCCACCACACCCACACACCCACCCCCACGTGGGGGAGTCGATCATTTTTCCAGTTGGGTCGGTCGCGATCCGGGACCTTCTGACCGTTCGAAACGCGCGTCGATCGGGAAATCCCTGCAATCGTCTCCAACAGTTCGAAAGCCGAGATCGAGGGTTCGGAGCACCCCGGAAGCCACCATAGTAACTTTCTCTCGGGAATGGGCAGCCGCCCAACCGTCGACTACCCTCAGAAACGCGGGTTTTTTGCGAAATTCCTAAACTCGCAACCGCCAGTTCGGAAGCCGAGATCGAGGGCTCGGAGCTACCCGGAACCCAGCATAGTAACTTTATACCGAGATTGGGCGGCCGATCGTTATTTCCGTTGGCCCGGTCGTGATGCGGGACCGTCGGGCCACCAAAATGTGCGTTGATCGTGAAATTCCCATGCTCGGCTTCGCAAATTCGAAAGCCGAGATCTATGTTTCGGAGCTATTAGGAAACCACCATAGTAAATTTCTACGTTATTTGGGTAGACGCAAGACCGTCCGGGCGTACGTAGCGTGCGTTGATCTTAAATTTCCTATACTCATATTTTCTAGTTTGAAAGCCAAGACGGAGGGTTCAGAGTGCTCTCGAAATCCACCGAGGAAACTTTCTACAGTGCGTGGGAAACCGCGCAATAGTTCTGCCCTTCGAAACGCGCGTTTCAGTGACCGAACTCCAAAAACACCACATCGATTCGAATTCATTCTCGGGCCTTATACACACCACCCACCACACCCACCCCCACGTGGGGGAGTCGATCATTTTTCCAGTTGGGTCGGTCGCGATCCGGGACCTTCTGACCGTTCGAAACGCGCGTCGATCGGGAAATCCCTGCAATCGTCTCCAACAGTTCGAAAGCCGAGATCGAGGGTTCGGAGCACCCCGGAAGCCACCATAGTAACTTTCTCTCGGGATTGGGCAGCCGCCCAACCGTCGACTACCCTCAGAAACGCGGGTTTTTTGCGAAATTCCTAAACTCGCAACCGCCAGTTCGGAAGCCGAGATCGAGGGCTCGGAGCTACCCGGAACCCAGCATAGTAACTTTATACCGAGATTGGGCGGCCGATCGTTATTTCCGTTGGCCCGGTCGTGATGCGGGACCGTCGGGCCACCAAAATGTGCGTTGATCGTGAAATTCCCATGCTCGGCTTCGCAAATTCGAAAGCCGAGATCTATGTTTCGGAGCTATTAGGAAACCACCATAGTAAATTTCTACGTTATTTGGGTAGACGCAAGACCGTCCGGGCGTACGTAGCGTGCGTTGATCTTAAATTTCCTATACTCATATTTTCTAGTTTGAAAGCCAAGACGGAGGGTTCAGAGTGCTCTCGAAATCCACCGAGGAAACTTTCTTCAGTGCGTGGGAAACCGCCCAATAGTTCTGCCCTTCGAAACGCGCGTTTCAGTGACCGAACTCCAAAAACACCACATCGATTCGAATTCATTCTCGGGCCTTATACACACCACCCACCACACCCACACACCCACCCCCACGTGGGGGAGTCGATCATTTTTCCAGTTGGGTCGGTCGCGATCCGGGACCTTCTGACCGTTCGAAACGCGCGTCGATCGGGAAATCCCTGCAATCGTCTCCAACAGTTCGAAAGCCGAGATCGAGGGTTCGGAGCACCCCGGAAGCCACCATAGTAACTTTCTCTCGGGAATGGGCAGCCGCCCAACCGTCGACTACCCTCAGAAACGCGGGTTTTTTGCGAAATTCCTAAACTCGCAACCGCCAGTTCGGAAGCCGAGATCGAGGGCTCGGAGCTACCCGGAACCCAGCATAGTAACTTTATACCGAGATTGGGCGGCCGATCGTTATTTCCGTTGGCCCGGTCGTGATGCGGGACCGTCGGGCCACCAAAATGTGCGTTGATCGTGAAATTCCCATGCTCGGCTTCGCAAATTCGAAAGCCGAGATCTATGTTTCGGAGCTATTAGGAAACCACCATAGTAAATTTCTACGTTATTTGGGTAGACGCAAGACCGTCCGGGCGTACGTAGCGTGCGTTGATCTTAAATTTCCTATACTCGTATTTTCTAGTTTGAAAGCCAAGACGGAGGGTTCAGAGTGCTCTCGAAATCCACCGAGGAAACTTTCTACAGTGCGTGGGAAACCGCCCAATAGTTCTGCCCTTCGAAACGCGCGTTTCAGTGACCGAACTCCAAAAACACCACATCGATTCGAATTCATTCTCGGGCCTTATACACACCACCCACCACACCCACACACCCACCCCCACGTGGGGGAGTCGATCATTTTTCCAGTTGGGTCGGTCGCGATCCGGGACCTTCTGACCGTTCGAAACGCGCGTCGATCGGGAAATCCCTGCAATCGTCTCCAACAGTTCGAAAGCCGAGATCGAGGGTTCGGAGCACCCCGGAAGCCACCATAGTAACTTTCTCTCGGGAATGGGCAGCCGCCCAACCGTCGACTACCCTCAGAAACGCGGGTTTTTTGCGAAATTCCTAAACTCGCAACCGCCAGTTCGGAAGCCGAGATCGAGGGCTCGGAGCTACCCGGAACCCAGCATAGTAACTTTATACCGAGATTGGGCGGCCGATCGTTATTTCCGTTGGCCCGGTCGTGATGCGGGACCGTCGGGCCACCAAAATGTGCGTTGATCGTGAAATTCCCATGCTCGGCTTCGCAAATTCGAAAGCCGAGATCTATGTTTCGGAGCTATTAGGAAACCACCATAGTAAATTTCTACGTTATTTGGGTAGACGCAAGACCGTCCGGGCGTACGTAGCGTGCGTTGATCTTAAATTTCCTATACTCATATTTTCTAGTTTGAAAGCCAAGACGGAGGGTTCAGAGTGCTCTCGAAATCCACCGAGGAAACTTTCTACAGTGCGTGGGAAACCGCGCAATAGTTCTGCCCTTCGAAACGCGCGTTTCAGTGACCGAACTCCAAAAACACCACATCGATTCGAATTCATTCTCGGGCCTTATACACACCACCCACCACACCCACCCCCACGTGGGGGAGTCGATCATTTTTCCAGTTGGGTCGGTCGCGATCCGGGACCTTCTGACCGTTCGAAACGCGCGTCGATCGGGAAATCCCTGCAATCGTCTCCAACAGTTCGAAAGCCGAGATCGAGGGTTCGGAGCACCCCGGAAGCCACCATAGTAACTTTCTCTCGGGATTGGGCAGCCGCCCAACCGTCGACTACCCTCAGAAACGCGGGTTTTTTGCGAAATTCCTAAACTCGCAACCGCCAGTTCGGAAGCCGAGATCGAGGGCTCGGAGCTACCCGGAACCCAGCATAGTAACTTTATACCGAGATTGGGCGGCCGATCGTTATTTCCGTTGGCCCGGTCGTGATGCGGGACCGTCGGGCCACCAAAATGTGCGTTGATCGTGAAATTCCCATGCTCGGCTTCGCAAATTCGAAAGCCGAGATCTATGTTTCGGAGCTATTAGGAAACCACCATAGTAAATTTCTACGTTATTTGGGTAGACGCAAGACCGTCCGGGCGTACGTAGCGTGCGTTGATCTTAAATTTCCTATACTCATATTTTCTAGTTTGAAAGCCAAGACGGAGGGTTCAGAGTGCTCTCGAAATCCACCGAGGAAACTTTCTTCAGTGCGTGGGAAACCGCCCAATAGTTCTGCCCTTCGAAACGCGCGTTTCAGTGACCGAACTCCAAAAACACCACATCGATTCGAATTCATTCTCGGGCCTTATACACACCACCCACCACACCCACACACCCACCCCCACGTGGGGGAGTCGATCATTTTTCCAGTTGGGTCGGTCGCGATCCGGGACCTTCTGACCGTTCGAAACGCGCGTCGATCGGGAAATCCCTGCAATCGTCTCCAACAGTTCGAAAGCCGAGATCGAGGGTTCGGAGCACCCCGGAAGCCACCATAGTAACTTTCTCTCGGGAATGGGCAGCCGCCCAACCGTCGACTACCCTCAGAAACGCGGGTTTTTTGCGAAATTCCTAAACTCGCAACCGCCAGTTCGGAAGCCGAGATCGAGGGCTCGGAGCTACCCGGAACCCAGCATAGTAACTTTATACCGAGATTGGGCGGCCGATCGTTATTTCCGTTGGCCCGGTCGTGATGCGGGACCGTCGGGCCACCAAAATGTGCGTTGATCGTGAAATTCCCATGCTCGGCTTCGCAAATTCGAAAGCCGAGATCTATGTTTCGGAGCTATTAGGAAACCACCATAGTAAATTTCTACGTTATTTGGGTAGACGCAAGACCGTCCGGGCGTACGTAGCGTGCGTTGATCTTAAATTTCCTATACTCGTATTTTCTAGTTTGAAAGCCAAGACGGAGGGTTCAGAGTGCTCTCGAAATCCACCGAGGAAACTTTCTACAGTGCGTGGGAAACCGCCCAATAGTTCTGCCCTTCGAAACGCGCGTTTCAGTGACCGAACTCCAAAAACACCACATCGATTCGAATTCATTCTCGGGCCTTATACACACCACCCACCACACCCACACACCCACCCCCACGTGGGGGAGTCGATCATTTTTCCAGTTGGGTCGGTCGCGATCCGGGACCTTCTGACCGTTCGAAACGCGCGTCGATCGGGAAATCCCTGCAATCGTCTCCAACAGTTCGAAAGCCGAGATCGAGGGTTCGGAGCACCCCGGAAGCCACCATAGTAACTTTCTCTCGGGAATGGGCAGCCGCCCAACCGTCGACTACCCTCAGAAACGCGGGTTTTTTGCGAAATTCCTAAACTCGCAACCGCCAGTTCGGAAGCCGAGATCGAGGGCTCGGAGCTACCCGGAACCCAGCATAGTAACTTTATACCGAGATTGGGCGGCCGATCGTTATTTCCGTTGGCCCGGTCGTGATGCGGGACCGTCGGGCCACCAAAATGTGCGTTGATCGTGAAATTCCCATGCTCGGCTTCGCAAATTCGAAAGCCGAGATCTATGTTTCGGAGCTATTAGGAAACCACCATAGTAAATTTCTACGTTATTTGGGTAGACGCAAGACCGTCCGGGCGTACGTAGCGTGCGTTGATCTTAAATTTCCTATACTCATATTTTCTAGTTTGAAAGCCAAGACGGAGGGTTCAGAGTGCTCTCGAAATCCACCGAGGAAACTTTCTACAGTGCGTGGGAAACCGCGCAATAGTTCTGCCCTTCGAAACGCGCGTTTCAGTGACCGAACTCCAAAAACACCACATCGATTCGAATTCATTCTCGGGCCTTATACACACCACCCACCACACCCACACACCCACCCCCACGTGGGGGAGTCGATCATTTTTCCAGTTGGGTCGGTCGCGATCCGGGACCTTCTGACCGTTCGAAACGCGCGTCGATCGGGAAATCCCTGCAATCGTCTCCAACAGTTCGAAAGCCGAGATCGAGGGTTCGGAGCACCCCGGAAGCCACCATAGTAACTTTCTCTCGGGATTGGGCAGCCGCCCAACCGTCGACTACCCTCAGAAACGCGGGTTTTTTGCGAAATTCCTAAACTCGCAACCGCCAGTTCGGAAGCCGAGATCGAGGGCTCGGAGCTACCCGGAACCCAGCATAGTAACTTTATACCGAGATTGGGCGGCCGATCGTTATTTCCGTTGGCCCGGTCGTGATGCGGGACCGTCGGGCCACCAAAATGTGCGTTGATCGTGAAATTCCCATGCTCGGCTTCGCAAATTCGAAAGCCGAGATCTATGTTTCGGAGCTATTAGGAAACCACCATAGTAAATTTCTACGTTATTTGGGTAGACGCAAGACCGTCCGGGCGTACGTAGCGTGCGTTGATCTTAAATTTCCTATACTCATATTTTCTAGTTTGAAAGCCAAGACGGAGGGTTCAGAGTGCTCTCGAAATCCACCGAGGAAACTTTCTACAGTGCGTGGGAAACCGCGCAATAGTTCTGCCCTTCGAAACGCGCGTTTCAGTGACCGAACTCCAAAAACACCACATCGATTCGAATTCATTCTCGGGCCTTATACACACCACCCACCACACCCACACACCCACCCCCACGTGGGGGAGTCGATCATTTTTCCAGTTGGGTCGGTCGCGATCCGGGACCTTCTGACCGTTCGAAACGCGCGTCGATCGGGAAATCCCTGCAATCGTCTCCAACAGTTCGAAAGCCGAGATCGAGGGTTCGGAGCACCCCGGAAGCCACCATAGTAACTTTCTCTCGGGATTGGGCAGCCGCCCAACCGTCGACTACCCTCAGAAACGCGGGTTTTTTGCGAAATTCCTAAACTCGCAACCGCCAGTTCGGAAGCCGAGATCGAGGGCTCGGAGCTACCCGGAACCCAGCATAGTAACTTTATACCGAGATTGGGCGGCCGATCGTTATTTCCGTTGGCCCGGTCGTGATGCGGGACCGTCGGGCCACCAAAATGTGCGTTGATCGTGAAATTCCCATGCTCGGCTTCGCAAATTCGAAAGCCGAGATCTATGTTTCGGAGCTATTAGGAAACCACCATAGTAAATTTCTACGTTATTTGGGTAGACGCAAGACCGTCCGGGCGTACGTAGCGTGCGTTGATCTTAAATTTCCTATACTCATATTTTCTAGTTTGAAAGCCAAGACGGAGGGTTCAGAGTGCTCTCGAAATCCACCGAGGAAACTTTCTACAGTGCGTGGGAAACCGCCCAATAGTTCTGCCCTTCGAAACGCGCGTTTCAGTGACCGAACTCCAAAAACACCACATCGATTCGAATTCATTCTCGGGCCTTATACACACCACCCACCACACCCACACACCCACCCCCACGTGGGGGAGTCGATCATTTTTCCAGTTGGGTCGGTCGCGATCCGGGACCTTCTGACCGTTCGAAACGCGCGTCGATCGGGAAATCCCTGCAATCGTCTCCAACAGTTCGAAAGCCGAGATCGAGGGTTCGGAGCACCCCGGAAGCCACCATAGTAACTTTCTCTCGGGAATGGGCAGCCGCCCAACCGTCGACTACCCTCAGAAACGCGGGTTTTTTGCGAAATTCCTAAACTCGCAACCGCCAGTTCGGAAGCCGAGATCGAGGGCTCGGAGCTACCCGGAACCCAGCATAGTAACTTTATACCGAGATTGGGCGGCCGATCGTTATTTCCGTTGGCCCGGTCGTGATGCGGGACCGTCGGGCCACCAAAATGTGCGTTGATCGTGAAATTCCCATGCTCGGCTTCGCAAATTCGAAAGCCGAGATCTATGTT
Source organism: Allium sativum (assembly GCA_030737875.1). NCBI lineage: Eukaryota > Viridiplantae > Streptophyta > Magnoliopsida > Asparagales > Amaryllidaceae > Allium > Allium sativum. The sequence goes on along the minus strand of CM060923.1, from coordinate 412,503,036 downwards.
TCGGAGCTATTAGGAAACCACCATAGTAAATTTCTACGTTATTTGGGTAGACGCAAGACCGTCCGGGCGTACGTAGCGTGCGTTGATCTTAAATTTCCTATACTCGTATTTTCTAGTTTGAAAGCCAAGACGGAGGGTTCAGAGTGCTCTCGAAATCCACCGAGGAAACTTTCTACAGTGCGTGGGAAACCGCCCAATAGTTCTGCCCTTCGAAACGCGCGTTTCAGTGACCGAACTCCAAAAACACCACATCGATTCGAATTCATTCTCGGGCCTTATACACACCACCCACCACACCCACACACCCACCCCCACGTGGGGGAGTCGATCATTTTTCCAGTTGGGTCGGTCGCGATCCGGGACCTTCTGACCGTTCGAAACGCGCGTCGATCGGGAAATCCCTGCAATCGTCTCCAACAGTTCGAAAGCCGAGATCGAGGGTTCGGAGCACCCCGGAAGCCACCATAGTAACTTTCTCTCGGGAATGGGCAGCCGCCCAACCGTCGACTACCCTCAGAAACGCGGGTTTTTTGCGAAATTCCTAAACTCGCAACCGCCAGTTCGGAAGCCGAGATCGAGGGCTCGGAGCTACCCGGAACCCAGCATAGTAACTTTATACCGAGATTGGGCGGCCGATCGTTATTTCCGTTGGCCCGGTCGTGATGCGGGACCGTCGGGCCACCAAAATGTGCGTTGATCGTGAAATTCCCATGCTCGGCTTCGCAAATTCGAAAGCCGAGATCTATGTTTCGGAGCTATTAGGAAACCACCATAGTAAATTTCTACGTTATTTGGGTAGACGCAAGACCGTCCGGGCGTACGTAGCGTGCGTTGATCTTAAATTTCCTATACTCATATTTTCTAGTTTGAAAGCCAAGACGGAGGGTTCAGAGTGCTCTCGAAATCCACCGAGGAAACTTTCTACAGTGCGTGGGAAACCGCCCAATAGTTCTGCCCTTCGAAACGCGCGTTTCAGTGACCGAACTCCAAAAACACCACATCGATTCGAATTCATTCTCGGGCCTTATACACACCACCCACCACACCCACACACCCACCCCCACGTGGGGGAGTCGAACATTTTTCCAGTTGGGTCGGTCGCGATCCGGGACCTTCTGACCGTTCGAAACGCGCGTCGATCGGGAAATCCCTGCAATCGTCTCCAACAGTTCGAAAGCCGAGATCGAGGGTTCGGAGCACCCCGGAAGCCACCATAGTAACTTTCTCTCGGGAATGGGCAGCCGCCCAACCGTCGACTACCCTCAGAAACGCGGGTTTTTTGCGAAATTCCTAAACTCGCAACCGCCAGTTCGGAAGCCGAGATCGAGGGCTCGGAGCTACCCGGAACCAAGCATAGTAACTTTATACCGAGATTGGGCGGCCGATCGTTATTTCCGTTGGCCCGGTCGTGATGCGGGACCGTCGGGCCACCAAAATGTGCGTTGATCGTGAAATTCCCATGCTCGGCTTCGCAAATTCGAAAGCCGAGATCTATGTTTCGGAGCTATTAGGAAACCACCATAGTAAATTTCTACGTTATTTGGGTAGACGCAAGACCGTCCGGGCGTACGTAGCGTGCGTTGATCTTAAATTTCCTATACTCGTATTTTCTAGTTTGAAAGCCAAGACGGAGGGTTCAGAGTGCTCTCGAAATCCACCGAGGAAACTTTCTACAGTGCGTGGGAAACCGCCCAATAGTTCTGCCCTTCGAAACGCGCGTTTCAGTGACCGAACTCCAAAAACACCACATCGATTCGAATTCATTCTCGGGCCTTATACACACCACCCACCACACCCACACACCCACCCCCACGTGGGGGAGTCGAACATTTTTCCAGTTGGGTCGGTCGCGATCCGGGACCTTCTGACCGTTCGAAACGCGCGTCGATCGGGAAATCCCTGCAATCGTCTCCAACAGTTCGAAAGCCGAGATCGAGGGTTCGGAGCACCCCGGAAGCCACCATAGTAACTTTCTCTCGGGAATGGGCAGCCGCCCAACCGTCGACTACCCTCAGAAACGCGGGTTTTTTGCGAAATTCCTAAACTCGCAACCGCCAGTTCGGAAGCCGAGATCGAGGGCTCGGAGCTACCCGGAACCAAGCATAGTAACTTTATACCGAGATTGGGCGGCCGATCGTTATTTCCGTTGGCCCGGTCGTGATGCGGGACCGTCGGGCCACCAAAATGTGCGTTGATCGTGAAATTCCCATGCTCGGCTTCGCAAATTCGAAAGCCGAGATCTATGTTTCGGAGCTATTAGGAAACCACCATAGTAAATTTCTACGTTATTTGGGTAGACGCAAGACCGTCCGGGCGTACGTAGCGTGCGTTGATCTTAAATTTCCTATACTCATATTTTCTAGTTTGAAAGCCAAGACGGAGGGTTCAGAGTGCTCTCGAAATCCACCGAGGAAACTTTCTACAGTGCGTGGGAAACCGCCCAATAGTTCTGCCCTTCGAAACGCGCGTTTCAGTGACCGAACTCCAAAAACACCACATCGATTCGAATTCATTCTCGGGCCTTATACACACCACCCACCACACCCACACACCCACCCCCACGTGGGGGAGTCGAACATTTTTCCAGTTGGGTCGGTCGCGATCCGGGACCTTCTGACCGTTCGAAACGCGCGTCGATCGGGAAATCCCTGCAATCGTCTCCAACAGTTCGAAAGCCGAGATCGAGGGTTCGGAGCACCCCGGAAGCCACCATAGTAACTTTCTCTCGGGAATGGGCAGCCGCCCAACCGTCGACTACCCTCAGAAACGCGGGTTTTTTGCGAAATTCCTAAACTCGCAACCGCCAGTTCGGAAGCCGAGATCGAGGGCTCGGAGCTACCCGGAACCAAGCATAGTAACTTTATACCGAGATTGGGCGGCCGATCGTTATTTCCGTTGGCCCGGTCGTGATGCGGGACCGTCGGGCCACCAAAATGTGCGTTGATCGTGAAATTCCCATGCTCGGCTTCGCAAATTCGAAAGCCGAGATCTATGTTTCGGAGCTATTAGGAAACCACCATAGTAAATTTCTACGTTATTTGGGTAGACGCAAGACCGTCCGGGCGTACGTAGCGTGCGTTGATCTTAAATTTCCTATACTCGTATTTTCTAGTTTGAAAGCCAAGACGGAGGGTTCAGAGTGCTCTCGAAATCCACCGAGGAAACTTTCTACAGTGCGTGGGAAACCGCCCAATAGTTCTGCCCTTCGAAACGCGCGTTTCAGTGACCGAACTCCAAAAACACCACATCGATTCGAATTCATTCTCGGGCCTTATACACACCACCCACCACACCCACACACCCACCCCCACGTGGGGGAGTCGATCATTTTTCCAGTTGGGTCGGTCGCGATCCGGGACCTTCTGACCGTTCGAAACGCGCGTCGATCGGGAAATCCCTGCAATCGTCTCCAACAGTTCGAAAGCCGAGATCGAGGGTTCGGAGCACCCCGGAAGCCACCATAGTAACTTTCTCTCGGGAATGGGCAGCCGCCCAACCGTCGACTACCCTCAGAAACGCGGGTTTTTTGCGAAATTCCTAAACTCGCAACCGCCCGTTCGGAAGCCGAGATCGAGGGCTCGGAGCTACCCGGAACCCAGCATAGTAACTTTATACCGAGATTGGGCGGCCGATCGTTATTTCCGTTGGCCCGGTCGTGATGCGGGACCGTCGGGCCACCAAAATGTGCGTTGATCGTGAAATTCCCATGCTCGGCTTCGCAAATTCGAAAGCCGAGATCTATGTTTCGGAGCTATTAGGAAACCACCATAGTAAATTTCTACGTTATTTGGGTAGACGCAAGACCGTCCGGGCGTACGTAGCGTGCGTTGATCTTAAATTTCCTATACTCATATTTTCTAGTTTGAAAGCCAAGACGGAGGGTTCAGAGTGCTCTCGAAATCCACCGAGGAAACTTTCTACAGTGCGTGGGAAACCGCCCAATAGTTCTGCCCTTCGAAACGCGCGTTTCAGTGACCGAACTCCAAAAACACCACATCGATTCGAATTCATTCTCGGGCCTTATACACACCACCCACCACACCCACACACCCACCCCCACGTGGGGGAGTCGATCATTTTTCCAGTTGGGTCGGTCGCGATCCGGGACCTTCTGACCGTTCGAAACGCGCGTCGATCGGGAAATCCCTGCAATCGTCTCCAACAGTTCGAAAGCCGAGATCGAGGGTTCGGAGCACCCCGGAAGCCACCATAGTAACTTTCTCTCGGGATTGGGCAGCCGCCCAACCGTCGACTACCCTCAGAAACGCGGGTTTTTTGCGAAATTCCTAAACTCGCAACCGCCAGTTCGGAAGCCGAGATCGAGGGCTCGGAGCTACCCGGAACCCAGCATAGTAACTTTATACCGAGATTGGGCGGCCGATCGTTATTTCCGTTGGCCCGGTCGTGATGCGGGACCGTCGGGCCACCAAAATGTGCGTTGATCGTGAAATTCCCATGCTCGGCTTCGCAAATTCGAAAGCCGAGATCTATGTTTCGGAGCTATTAGGAAACCACCATAGTAAATTTCTACGTTATTTGGGTAGACGCAAGACCGTCCGGGCGTACGTAGCGTGCGTTGATCTTAAATTTCCTATACTCGTATTTTCTAGTTTGAAAGCCAAGACGGAGGGTTCAGAGTGCTCTCGAAATCCACCGAGGAAACTTTCTACAGTGCGTGGGAAACCGCCCAATAGTTCTGCCCTTCGAAACGCGCGTTTCAGTGACCGAACTCCAAAAACACCACATCGATTCGAATTCATTCTCGGGCCTTATACACACCACCCACCACACCCACACACCCACCCCCACGTGGGGGAGTCGAACATTTTTCCAGTTGGGTCGGTCGCGATCCGGGACCTTCTGACCGTTCGAAACGCGCGTCGATCGGGAAATCCCTGCAATCGTCTCCAACAGTTCGAAAGCCGAGATCGAGGGTTCGGAGCACCCCGGAAGCCACCATAGTAACTTTCTCTCGGGAATGGGCAGCCGCCCAACCGTCGACTACCCTCAGAAACGCGGGTTTTTTGCGAAATTCCTAAACTCGCAACCGCCAGTTCGGAAGCCGAGATCGAGGGCTCGGAGCTACCCGGAACCAAGCATAGTAACTTTATACCGAGATTGGGCGGCCGATCGTTATTTCCGTTGGCCCGGTCGTGATGCGGGACCGTCGGGCCACCAAAATGTGCGTTGATCGTGAAATTCCCATGCTCGGCTTCGCAAATTCGAAAGCCGAGATCTATGTTTCGGAGCTATTAGGAAACCACCATAGTAAATTTCTACGTTATTTGGGTAGACGCAAGACCGTCCGGGCGTACGTAGCGTGCGTTGATCTTAAATTTCCTATACTCGTATTTTCTAGTTTGAAAGCCAAGACGGAGGGTTCAGAGTGCTCTCGAAATCCACCGAGGAAACTTTCTACAGTGCGTGGGAAACCGCCCAATAGTTCTGCCCTTCGAAACGCGCGTTTCAGTGACCGAACTCCAAAAACACCACATCGATTCGAATTCATTCTCGGGCCTTATACACACCACCCACCACACCCACACACCCACCCCCACGTGGGGGAGTCGAACATTTTTCCAGTTGGGTCGGTCGCGATCCGGGACCTTCTGACCGTTCGAAACGCGCGTCGATCGGGAAATCCCTGCAATCGTCTCCAACAGTTCGAAAGCCGAGATCGAGGGTTCGGAGCACCCCGGAAGCCACCATAGTAACTTTCTCTCGGGAATGGGCAGCCGCCCAACCGTCGACTACCCTCAGAAACGCGGGTTTTTTGCGAAATTCCTAAACTCGCAACCGCCAGTTCGGAAGCCGAGATCGAGGGCTCGGAGCTACCCGGAACCAAGCATAGTAACTTTATACCGAGATTGGGCGGCCGATCGTTATTTCCGTTGGCCCGGTCGTGATGCGGGACCGTCGGGCCACCAAAATGTGCGTTGATCGTGAAATTCCCATGCTCGGCTTCGCAAATTCGAAAGCCGAGATCTATGTTTCGGAGCTATTAGGAAACCACCATAGTAAATTTCTACGTTATTTGGGTAGACGCAAGACCGTCCGGGCGTACGTAGCGTGCGTTGATCTTAAATTTCCTATACTCGTATTTTCTAGTTTGAAAGCCAAGACGGAGGGTTCAGAGTGCTCTCGAAATCCACCGAGGAAACTTTCTACAGTGCGTGGGAAACCGCCCAATAGTTCTGCCCTTCGAAACGCGCGTTTCAGTGACCGAACTCCAAAAACACCACATCGATTCGAATTCATTCTCGGGCCTTATACACACCACCCACCACACCCACACACCCACCCCCACGTGGGGGAGTCGAACATTTTTCCAGTTGGGTCGGTCGCGATCCGGGACCTTCTGACCGTTCGAAACGCGCGTCGATCGGGAAATCCCTGCAATCGTCTCCAACAGTTCGAAAGCCGAGATCGAGGGTTCGGAGCACCCCGGAAGCCACCATAGTAACTTTCTCTCGGGAATGGGCAGCCGCCCAACCGTCGACTACCCTCAGAAACGCGGGTTTTTTGCGAAATTCCTAAACTCGCAACCGCCAGTTCGGAAGCCGAGATCGAGGGCTCGGAGCTACCCGGAACCAAGCATAGTAACTTTATACCGAGATTGGGCGGCCGATCGTTATTTCCGTTGGCCCGGTCGTGATGCGGGACCGTCGGGCCACCAAAATGTGCGTTGATCGTGAAATTCCCATGCTCGGCTTCGCAAATTCGAAAGCCGAGATCTATGTTTCGGAGCTATTAGGAAACCACCATAGTAAATTTCTACGTTATTTGGGTAGACGCAAGACCGTCCGGGCGTACGTAGCGTGCGTTGATCTTAAATTTCCTATACTCGTATTTTCTAGTTTGAAAGCCAAGACGGAGGGTTCAGAGTGCTCTCGAAATCCACCGAGGAAACTTTCTACAGTGCGTGGGAAACCGCCCAATAGTTCTGCCCTTCGAAACGCGCGTTTCAGTGACCGAACTCCAAAAACACCACATCGATTCGAATTCATTCTCGGGCCTTATACACACCACCCACCACACCCACACACCCACCCCCACGTGGGGGAGTCGATCATTTTTCCAGTTGGGTCGGTCGCGATCCGGGACCTTCTGACCGTTCGAAACGCGCGTCGATCGGGAAATCCCTGCAATCGTCTCCAACAGTTCGAAAGCCGAGATCGAGGGTTCGGAGCACCCCGGAAGCCACCATAGTAACTTTCTCTCGGGAATGGGCAGCCGCCCAACCGTCGACTACCCTCAGAAACGCGGGTTTTTTGCGAAATTCCTAAACTCGCAACCGCCAGTTCGGAAGCCGAGATCGAGGGCTCGGAGCTACCCGGAACCCAGCATAGTAACTTTATACCGAGATTGGGCGGCCGATCGTTATTTCCGTTGGCCCGGTCGTGATGCGGGACCGTCGGGCCACCAAAATGTGCGTTGATCGTGAAATTCCCATGCTCGGCTTCGCAAATTCGAAAGCCGAGATCTATGTTTCGGAGCTATTAGGAAACCACCATAGTAAATTTCTACGTTATTTGGGTAGACGCAAGACCGTCCGGGCGTACGTAGCGTGCGTTGATCTTAAATTTCCTATACTCATATTTTCTAGTTTGAAAGCCAAGACGGAGGGTTCAGAGTGCTCTCGAAATCCACCGAGGAAACTTTCTACAGTGCGTGGGAGACCGCCCAATAGTTCTGCCCTTCGAAACGCGCGTTTCAGTGACCGAACTCCAAAAACACCACATCGATTCGAATTCATTCTCGGGCCTTATACACACCACCCACCACACCCACACACCCACCCCCACGTGGGGGAGTCGATCATTTTTCCAGTTGGGTCGGTCGCGATCCGGGACCTTCTGACCGTTCGAAACGCGCGTCGATCGGGAAATCCCTGCAATCGTCTCCAACAGTTCGAAAGCCGAGATCGAGGGTTCGGAGCACCCCGGAAGCCACCATAGTAACTTTCTCTCGGGAATGGGCCGCCGCCCAACCGTCGACTACCCTCAGAAACGCGGGTTTTTTGCGAAATTCCTAAACTCGCAACCGCCAGTTCGGAAGCCGAGATCGAGGGCTCGGAGCTACCCGGAACCCAGCATAGTAACTTTATACCGAGATTGGGCGGCCGATCGTTATTTCCGTTGGCCCGGTCGTGATGCGGGACCGTCGGGCCACCAAAATGTGCGTTGATCGTGAAATTCCCATGCTCGGCTTCGCAAATTCGAAAGCCGAGATCTATGTTTCGGAGCTATTAGGAAACCACCATAGTAAATTTCTACGTTATTTGGGTAGACGCAAGACCGTCCGGGCGTACGTAGCGTGCGTTGATCTTAAATTTCCTATACTCGTATTTTCTAGTTTGAAAGCCAAGACGGAGGGTTCAGAGTGCTCTCGAAATCCACCGAGGAAACTTTCTACAGTGCGTGGGAAACCGCCCAATAGTTCTGCCCTTCGAAACGCGCGTTTCAGTGACCGAACTCCAAAAACACCACATCGATTCGAATTCATTCTCGGGCCTTATACACACCACCCACCACACCCACACACCCACCCCCACGTGGGGGAGTCGATCATTTTTCCAGTTGGGTCGGTCGCGATCCGGGACCTTCTGACCGTTCGAAACGCGCGTCGATCGGGAAATCCCTGCAATCGTCTCCAACAGTTCGAAAGCCGAGATCGAGGGTTCGGAGCACCCCGGAAGCCACCATAGTAACTTTCTCTCGGGAATGGGCAGCCGCCCAACCGTCGACTACCCTCAGAAACGCGGGTTTTTTGCGAAATTCCTAAACTCGCAACCGCCAGTTCGGAAGCCGAGATCGAGGGCTCGGAGCTACCCGGAACCCAGCATAGTAACTTTATACCGAGATTGGGCGGCCGATCGTTATTTCCGTTGGCCCGGTCGTGATGCGGGACCGTCGGGCCACCAAAATGTGCGTTGATCGTGAAATTCCCATGCTCGGCTTCGCAAATTCGAAAGCCGAGATCTATGTTTCGGAGCTATTAGGAAACCACCATAGTAAATTTCTACGTTATTTGGGTAGACGCAAGACCGTCCGGGCGTACGTAGCGTGCGTTGATCTTAAATTTCCTATACTCATATTTTCTAGTTTGAAAGCCAAGACGGAGGGTTCAGAGTGCTCTCGAAATCCACCGAGGAAACTTTCTACAGTGCGTGGGAGACCGCCCAATAGTTCTGCCCTTCGAAACGCGCGTTTCAGTGACCGAACTCCAAAAACACCACATCGATTCGAATTCATTCTCGGGCCTTATACACACCACCCACCACACCCACACACCCACCCCCACGTGGGGGAGTCGATCATTTTTCCAGTTGGGTCGGTCGCGATCCGGGACCTTCTGACCGTTCGAAACGCGCGTCGATCGGGAAATCCCTGCAATCGTCTCCAACAGTTCGAAAGCCGAGATCGAGGGTTCGGAGCACCCCGGAAGCCACCATAGTAACTTTCTCTCGGGAATGGGCCGCCGCCCAACCGTCGACTACCCTCAGAAACGCGGGTTTTTTGCGAAATTCCTAAACTCGCAACCGCCAGTTCGGAAGCCGAGATCGAGGGCTCGGAGCTACCCGGAACCCAGCATAGTAACTTTATACCGAGATTGGGCGGCCGATCGTTATTTCCGTTGGCCCGGTCGTGATGCGGGACCGTCGGGCCACCAAAATGTGCGTTGATCGTGAAATTCCCATGCTCGGCTTCGCAAATTCGAAAGCCGAGATCTATGTTTCGGAGCTATTAGGAAACCACCATAGTAAATTTCTACGTTATTTGGGTAGACGCAAGACCGTCCGGGCGTACGTAGCGTGCGTTGATCTTAAATTTCCTATACTCGTATTTTCTAGTTTGAAAGCCAAGACGGAGGGTTCAGAGTGCTCTCGAAATCCACCGAGGAAACTTTCTACAGTGCGTGGGAGACCGCCCAATAGTTCTGCCCTTCGAAACGCGCGTTTCAGTGACCGAACTCCAAAAACACCACATCGATTCGAATTCATTCTCGGGCCTTATACACACCACCCACCACACCCACACACCCACCCCCACGTGGGGGAGTCGATCATTTTTCCAGTTGGGTCGGTCGCGATCCGGGACCTTCTGACCGTTCGAAACGCGCGTCGATCGGGAAATCCCTGCAATCGTCTCCAACAGTTCGAAAGCCGAGATCGAGGGTTCGGAGCACCCCGGAAGCCACCATAGTAACTTTCTCTCGGGAATGGGCCGCCGCCCAACCGTCGACTACCCTCAGAAACGCGGGTTTTTTGCGAAATTCCTAAACTCGCAACCGCCAGTTCGGAAGCCGAGATCGAGGGCTCGGAGCTACCCGGAACCCAGCATAGTAACTTTATACCGAGATTGGGCGGCCGATCGTTATTTCCGTTGGCCCGGTCGTGATGCGGGACCGTCGGGCCACCAAAATGTGCGTTGATCGTGAAATTCCCATGCTCGGCTTCGCAAATTCGAAAGCCGAGATCTATGTTTCGGAGCTATTAGGAAACCACCATAGTAAATTTCTACGTTATTTGGGTAGACGCAAGACCGTCCGGGCGTACGTAGCGTGCGTTGATCTTAAATTTCCTATACTCGTATTTTCTAGTTTGAAAGCCAAGACGGAGGGTTCAGAGTGCTCTCGAAATCCACCGAGGAAACTTTCTACAGTGCGTGGGAAACCGCCCAATAGTTCTGCCCTTCGAAACGCGCGTTTCAGTGACCGAACTCCAAAAACACCACATCGATTCGAATTCATTCTCGGGCCTTATACACACCACCCACCACACCCACACACCCACCCCCACGTGGGGGAGTCGATCATTTTTCCAGTTGGGTCGGTCGCGATCCGGGACCTTCTGACCGTTCGAAACGCGCGTCGATCGGGAAATCCCTGCAATCGTCTCCAACAGTTCGAAAGCCGAGATCGAGGGTTCGGAGCACCCCGGAAGCCACCATAGTAACTTTCTCTCGGGAATGGGCAGCCGCCCAACCGTCGACTACCCTCAGAAACGCGGGTTTTTTGCGAAATTCCTAAACTCGCAACCGCCAGTTCGGAAGCCGAGATCGAGGGCTCGGAGCTACCCGGAACCCAGCATAGTAACTTTATACCGAGATTGGGCGGCCGATCGTTATTTCCGTTGGCCCGGTCGTGATGCGGGACCGTCGGGCCACCAAAATGTGCGTTGATCGTGAAATTCCCATGCTCGGCTTCGCAAATTCGAAAGCCGAGATCTATGTTTCGGAGCTATTAGGAAACCACCATAGTAAATTTCTACGTTATTTGGGTAGACGCAAGACCGTCCGGGCGTACGTAGCGTGCGTTGATCTTAAATTTCCTATACTCATATTTTCTAGTTTGAAAGCCAAGACGGAGGGTTCAGAGTGCTCTCGAAATCCACCGAGGAAACTTTCTACAGTGCGTGGGAGACCGCCCAATAGTTCTGCCCTTCGAAACGCGCGTTTCAGTGACCGAACTCCAAAAACACCACATCGATTCGAATTCATTCTCGGGCCTTATACACACCACCCACCACACCCACACACCCACCCCCACGTGGGGGAGTCGATCATTTTTCCAGTTGGGTCGGTCGCGATCCGGGACCTTCTGACCGTTCGAAACGCGCGTCGATCGGGAAATCCCTGCAATCGTCTCCAACAGTTCGAAAGCCGAGATCGAGGGTTCGGAGCACCCCGGAAGCCACCATAGTAACTTTCTCTCGGGAATGGGCCGCCGCCCAACCGTCGACTACCCTCAGAAACGCGGGTTTTTTGCGAAATTCCTAAACTCGCAACCGCCAGTTCGGAAGCCGAGATCGAGGGCTCGGAGCTACCCGGAACCCAGCATAGTAACTTTATACCGAGATTGGGCGGCCGATCGTTATTTCCGTTGGCCCGGTCGTGATGCGGGACCGTCGGGCCACCAAAATGTGCGTTGATCGTGAAATTCCCATGCTCGGCTTCGCAAATTCGAAAGCCGAGATCTATGTTTCGGAGCTATTAGGAAACCACCATAGTAAATTTCTACGTTATTTGGGTAGACGCAAGACCGTCCGGGCGTACGTAGCGTGCGTTGATCTTAAATTTCCTATACTCGTATTTTCTAGTTTGAAAGCCAAGACGGAGGGTTCAGAGTGCTCTCGAAATCCACCGAGGAAACTTTCTACAGTGCGTGGGAGACCGCCCAATAGTTCTGCCCTTCGAAACGCGCGTTTCAGTGACCGAACTCCAAAAACACCACATCGATTCGAATTCATTCTCGGGCCTTATACACACCACCCACCACACCCACACACCCACCCCCACGTGGGGGAGTCGATCATTTTTCCAGTTGGGTCGGTCGCGATCCGGGACCTTCTGACCGTTCGAAACGCGCGTCGATCGGGAAATCCCTGCAATCGTCTCCAACAGTTCGAAAGCCGAGATCGAGGGTTCGGAGCACCCCGGAAGCCACCATAGTAACTTTCTCTCGGGAATGGGCCGCCGCCCAACCGTCGACTACCCTCAGAAACGCGGGTTTTTTGCGAAATTCCTAAACTCGCAACCGCCAGTTCGGAAGCCGAGATCGAGGGCTCGGAGCTACCCGGAACCCAGCATAGTAACTTTATACCGAGATTGGGCGGCCGATCGTTATTTCCGTTGGCCCGGTCGTGATGCGGGACCGTCGGGCCACCAAAATGTGCGTTGATCGTGAAATTCCCATGCTCGGCTTCGCAAATTCGAAAGCCGAGATCTATGTTTCGGAGCTATTAGGAAACCACCATAGTAAATTTCTACGTTATTTGGGTAGACGCAAGACCGTCCGGGCGTACGTAGCGTGCGTTGATCTTAAATTTCCTATACTCATATTTTCTAGTTTGAAAGCCAAGACGGAGGGTTCAGAGTGCTCTCGAAATCCACCGAGGAAACTTTCTACAGTGCGTGGGAGACCGCCCAATAGTTCTGCCCTTCGAAACGCGCGTTTCAGTGACCGAACTCCAAAAACACCACATCGATTCGAATTCATTCTCGGGCCTTATACACACCACCCACCACACCCACACACCCACCCCCACGTGGGGGAGTCGATCATTTTTCCAGTTGGGTCGGTCGCGATCCGGGACCTTCTGACCGTTCGAAACGCGCGTCGATCGGGAAATCCCTGCAATCGTCTCCAACAGTTCGAAAGCCGAGATCGAGGGTTCGGAGCACCCCGGAAGCCACCATAGTAACTTTCTCTCGGGAATGGGCCGCCGCCCAACCGTCGACTACCCTCAGAAACGCGGGTTTTTTGCGAAATTCCTAAACTCGCAACCGCCAGTTCGGAAGCCGAGATCGAGGGCTCGGAGCTACCCGGAACCCAGCATAGTAACTTTATACCGAGATTGGGCGGCCGATCGTTATTTCCGTTGGCCCGGTCGTGATGCGGGACCGTCGGGCCACCAAAATGTGCGTTGATCGTGAAATTCCCATGCTCGGCTTCGCAAATTCGAAAGCCGAGATCTATGTTTCGGAGCTATTAGGAAACCACCATAGTAAATTTCTACGTTATTTGGGTAGACGCAAGACCGTCCGGGCGTACGTAGCGTGCGTTGATCTTAAATTTCCTATACTCGTATTTTCTAGTTTGAAAGCCAAGACGGAGGGTTCAGAGTGCTCTCGAAATCCACCGAGGAAACTTTCTACAGTGCGTGGGAGACCGCCCAATAGTTCTGCCCTTCGAAACGCGCGTTTCAGTGACCGAACTCCAAAAACACCACATCGATTCGAATTCATTCTCGGGCCTTATACACACCACCCACCACACCCACACACCCACCCCCACGTGGGGGAGTCGATCATTTTTCCAGTTGGGTCGGTCGCGATCCGGGACCTTCTGACCGTTCGAAACGCGCGTCGATCGGGAAATCCCTGCAATCGTCTCCAACAGTTCGAAAGCCGAGATCGAGGGTTCGGAGCACCCCGGAAGCCACCATAGTAACTTTCTCTCGGGAATGGGCCGCCGCCCAACCGTCGACTACCCTCAGAAACGCGGGTTTTTTGCGAAATTCCTAAACTCGCAACCGCCAGTTCGGAAGCCGAGATCGAGGGCTCGGAGCTACCCGGAACCCAGCATAGTAACTTTATACCGAGATTGGGCGGCCGATCGTTATTTCCGTTGGCCCGGTCGTGATGCGGGACCGTCGGGCCACCAAAATGTGCGTTGATCGTGAAATTCCCATGCTCGGCTTCGCAAATTCGAAAGCCGAGATCTATGTTTCGGAGCTATTAGGAAACCACCATAGTAAATTTCTACGTTATTTGGGTAGACGCAAGACCGTCCGGGCGTACGTAGCGTGCGTTGATCTTAAATTTCCTATACTCGTATTTTCTAGTTTGAAAGCCAAGACGGAGGGTTCAGAGTGCTCTCGAAATCCACCGAGGAAACTTTCTACAGTGCGTGGGAAACCGCCCAATAGTTCTGCCCTTCGAAACGCGCGTTTCAGTGACCGAACTCCAAAAACACCACATCGATTCGAATTCATTCTCGGGCCTTATACACACCACCCACCACACCCACACACCCACCCCCACGTGGGGGAGTCGATCATTTTTCCAGTTGGGTCGGTCGCGATCCGGGACCTTCTGACCGTTCGAAACGCGCGTCGATCGGGAAATCCCTGCAATCGTCTCCAACAGTTCGAAAGCCGAGATCGAGGGTTCGGAGCACCCCGGAAGCCACCATAGTAACTTTCTCTCGGGAATGGGCAGCCGCCCAACCGTCGACTACCCTCAGAAACGCGGGTTTTTTGCGAAATTCCTAAACTCGCAACCGCCAGTTCGGAAGCCGAGATCGAGGGCTCGGAGCTACCCGGAACCCAGCATAGTAACTTTATACCGAGATTGGGCGGCCGATCGTTATTTCCGTTGGCCCGGTCGTGATGCGGGACCGTCGGGCCACCAAAATGTGCGTTGATCGTGAAATTCCCATGCTCGGCTTCGCAAATTCGAAAGCCGAGATCTATGTTTCGGAGCTATTAGGAAACCACCATAGTAAATTTCTACGTTATTTGGGTAGACGCAAGACCGTCCGGGCGTACGTAGCGTGCGTTGATCTTAAATTTCCTATACTCGTATTTTCTAGTTTGAAAGCCAAGACGGAGGGTTCAGAGTGCTCTCGAAATCCACCGAGGAAACTTTCTACAGTGCGTGGGAGACCGCCCAATAGTTCTGCCCTTCGAAACGCGCGTTTCAGTGACCGAACTCCAAAAACACCACATCGATTCGAATTCATTCTCGGGCCTTATACACACCACCCACCACACCCACACACCCACCCCCACGTGGGGGAGTCGATCATTTTTCCAGTTGGGTCGGTCGCGATCCGGGACCTTCTGACCGTTCGAAACGCGCGTCGATCGGGAAATCCCTGCAATCGTCTCCAACAGTTCGAAAGCCGAGATCGAGGGTTCGGAGCACCCCGGAAGCCACCATAGTAACTTTCTCTCGGGAATGGGCCGCCGCCCAACCGTCGACTACCCTCAGAAACGCGGGTTTTTTGCGAAATTCCTAAACTCGCAACCGCCAGTTCGGAAGCCGAGATCGAGGGCTCGGAGCTACCCGGAACCCAGCATAGTAACTTTATACCGAGATTGGGCGGCCGATCGTTATTTCCGTTGGCCCGGTCGTGATGCGGGACCGTCGGGCCACCAAAATGTGCGTTGATCGTGAAATTCCCATGCTCGGCTTCGCAAATTCGAAAGCCGAGATCTATGTTTCGGAGCTATTAGGAAACCACCATAGTAAATTTCTACGTTATTTGGGTAGACGCAAGACCGTCCGGGCGTACGTAGCGTGCGTTGATCTTAAATTTCCTATACTCGTATTTTCTAGTTTGAAAGCCAAGACGGAGGGTTCAGAGTGCTCTCGAAATCCACCGAGGAAACTTTCTACAGTGCGTGGGAAACCGCCCAATAGTTCTGCCCTTCGAAACGCGCGTTTCAGTGACCGAACTCCAAAAACACCACATCGATTCGAATTCATTCTCGGGCCTTATACACACCACCCACCACACCCACACACCCACCCCCACGTGGGGGAGTCGATCATTTTTCCAGTTGGGTCGGTCGCGATCCGGGACCTTCTGACCGTTCGAAACGCGCGTCGATCGGGAAATCCCTGCAATCGTCTCCAACAGTTCGAAAGCCGAGATCGAGGGTTCGGAGCACCCCGGAAGCCACCATAGTAACTTTCTCTCGGGAATGGGCAGCCGCCCAACCGTCGACTACCCTCAGAAACGCGGGTTTTTTGCGAAATTCCTAAACTCGCAACCGCCAGTTCGGAAGCCGAGATCGAGGGCTCGGAGCTACCCGGAACCCAGCATAGTAACTTTATACCGAGATTGGGCGGCCGATCGTTATTTCCGTTGGCCCGGTCGTGATGCGGGACCGTCGGGCCACCAAAATGTGCGTTGATCGTGAAATTCCCATGCTCGGCTTCGCAAATTCGAAAGCCGAGATCTATGTTTCGGAGCTATTAGGAAACCACCATAGTAAATTTCTACGTTATTTGGGTAGACGCAAGACCGTCCGGGCGTACGTAGCGTGCGTTGATCTTAAATTTCCTATACTCGTATTTTCTAGTTTGAAAGCCAAGACGGAGGGTTCAGAGTGCTCTCGAAATCCACCGAGGAAACTTTCTACAGTGCGTGGGAAACCGCCCAATAGTTCTGCCCTTCGAAACGCGCGTTTCAGTGACCGAACTCCAAAAACACCACATCGATTCGAATTCATTCTCGGGCCTTATACACACCACCCACCACACCCACACACCCACCCCCACGTGGGGGAGTCGATCATTTTTCCAGTTGGGTCGGTCGCGATCCGGGACCTTCTGACCGTTCGAAACGCGCGTCGATCGGGAAATCCCTGCAATCGTCTCCAACAGTTCGAAAGCCGAGATCGAGGGTTCGGAGCACCCCGGAAGCCACCATAGTAACTTTCTCTCGGGAATGGGCAGCCGCCCAACCGTCGACTACCCTCAGAAACGCGGGTTTTTGCGAAATTCCTAAACTCGCAACCGCCAGTTCGGAAGCCGAGATCGAGGGCTCGGAGCTACCCGGAACCCAGCATAGTAACTTTATACCGAGATTGGGCGGTCCGATCGTTATTTCCGTTGGCCCGGTCGTGATGCGGGACCGTCGGGCCACCAAAATGTGCGTTGATCGTGAAATTCCCATGCTCGGCTTCGCAAATTCGAAAGCCGAGATCTATGTTTCGGAGCTATTAGGAAACCACCATAGTAAATTTCTACGTTATTTGGGTAGACGCAAGACCGTCCGGGCGTACGTAGCGTGCGTTGATCTTAAATTTCCTATACTCGTATTTTCTAGTTTGAAAGCCAAGACGGAGGGTTCAGAGTGCTCTCGAAATCCACCGAGGAAACTTTCTACAGTGCGTGGGAAACCGCCCAATAGTTCTGCCCTTCGAAACGCGCGTTTCAGTGACCGAACTCCAAAAACACCACATCGATTCGAATCATTCTCGGGCCTTATACACACCACCCACCACACCCACACACCCACCCCCACGTGGGGGAGTCGATCATTTTTCCAGTTGGGTCGGTCGCGATCCGGGACCTTCTGACCGTTCGAAACGCGCGTCGATCGGGAAATCCCTGCAATCGTCTCCAACAGTTCGAAAGCCGAGATCGAGGGTTCGGAGCACCCCGGAAGCCACCATAGTAACTTTCTCTCGGGATTGGGCAGCCGCCCAAACCGTCGACTACCCTCAGAAACGCGGGTTTTTTGCGAAATTCCTAAACTCGCAACCGCCAGTTCGGAAGCCGAGATCGAGGGCTCGGAGCTACCCGGAACCCAGCATAGTAACTTTATACCGAGATTGGGCGGCCGATCGTTATTTCCGTTGGCCCGGTCGTGATGCGGGACCGTCGGGCCACCAAAATGTGCGTTGATCGTGAAATTCCCATGCTCGGCTTCGCAAATTCGAAAGCCGAGATCTATGTTTCGGAGCTATTAGGAAACCACCATAGTAAATTTCTACGTTATTTGGGTAGACGCAAGACCGTCCGGGCGTACGTAGCGTGCGTTGATCTTAAATTTCCTATACTCATATTTTCTAGTTTGAAAGCCAAGACGGAGGGTTCAGAGTGCTCTCGAAATCCACCGAGGAAACTTTCTACAGTGCGTGGGAGACCGCCCAATAGTTCTGCCCTTCGAAACGCGCGTTTCAGTGACCGAACTCCAAAAACACCACATCGATTCGAATTCATTCTCGGGCCTTATACACACCACCCACCACACCCACACACCCACCCCCACGTGGGGGAGTCGATCATTTTTCCAGTTGGGTCGGTCGCGATCCGGGACCTTCTGACCGTTCGAAACGCGCGTCGATCGGGAAATCCCTGCAATCGTCTCCAACAGTTCGAAAGCCGAGATCGAGGGTTCGGAGCACCCCGGAAGCCACCATAGTAACTTTCTCTCGGAATGGGCCGCCGCCCAACCGTCGACTACCCTCAGAAACGCGGGTTTTTTGCGAAATTCCTAAACTCGCAACCGCCAGTTCGGAAGCCGAGATCGAGGGCTCGGAGCTACCCGGAACCCAGCATAGTAACTTTATACCGAGATTGGGCGGCCGATCGTTATTTCCGTTGGCCCGGTCGTGATGCGGGACCGTCGGGCCACCAAAATGTGCGTTGATCGTGAAATTCCCATGCTCGGCTTCGCAAATTCGAAAGCCGAGATCTATGTTTCGGAGCTATTAGGAAACCACCATAGTAAATTTCTACGTTATTTGGGTAGACGCAAGACCGTCCGGGCGTACGTAGCGTGCGTTGATCTTAAATTTCCTATACTCGTATTTTCTAGTTTGAAAGCCAAGACGGAGGGTTCAGAGTGCTCTCGAAATCCACCGAGGAAACTTTCTACAGTGCGTGGGAAACCGCCCAATAGTTCTGCCCTTCGAAACGCGCGTTTCAGTGACCGAACTCCAAAAACACCACATCGATTCGAATTCATTCTCGGGCCTTATACACACCACCCACCACACCCACACACCCACCCCCACGTGGGGGAGTCGATCATTTTTCCAGTTGGGTCGGTCGCGATCCGGGACCTTCTGACCGTTCGAAACGCGCGTCGATCGGGAAATCCCTGCAATCGTCTCCAACAGTTCGAAAGCCGAGATCGAGGGTTCGGAGCACCCCGGAAGCCACCATAGTAACTTTCTCTCGGGAATGGGCAGCCGCCCAACCGTCGACTACCCTCAGAAACGCGGGTTTTTTGCGAAATTCCTAAACTCGCAACCGCCAGTTCGGAAGCCGAGATCGAGGGCTCGGAGCTACCCGGAACCCAGCATAGTAACTTTATACCGAGATTGGGCGGCCGATCGTTATTTCCGTTGGCCCGGTCGTGATGCGGGACCGTCGGGCCACCAAAATGTGCGTTGATCGTGAAATTCCCATGCTCGGCTTCGCAAATTCGAAAGCCGAGATCTATGTTTCGGAGCTATTAGGAAACCACCATAGTAAATTTCTACGTTATTTGGGTAGACGCAAGACCGTCCGGGCGTACGTAGCGTGCGTTGATCTTAAATTTCCTATACTCATATTTTCTAGTTTGAAAGCCAAGACGGAGGGTTCAGAGTGCTCTCGAAATCCACCGAGGAAACTTTCTACAGTGCGTGGGAGACCGCCCAATAGTTCTGCCCTTCGAAACGCGCGTTTCAGTGACCGAACTCCAAAAACACCACATCGATTCGAATTCATTCTCGGGCCTTATACACACCACCCACCACACCCACACACCCACCCCCACGTGGGGGAGTCGATCATTTTTCCAGTTGGGTCGGTCGCGATCCGGGACCTTCTGCTGACCGTTCGAAACGCGCGTCGATCGGGAAATCCCTGCAATCGTCTCCAACAGTTCGAAAGCCGAGATCGAGGGTTCGGAGCACCCCGGAAGCCACCATAGTAACTTTCTCTCGGGAATGGGCCGCCGCCCAACCGTCGACTACCCTCAGAAACGCGGGTTTTTTGCGAAATTCCTAAACTCGCAACCGCCAGTTCGGAAGCCGAGATCGAGGGCTCGGAGCTACCCGGAACCCAGCATAGTAACTTTATACCGAGATTGGGCGGCCGATCGTTATTTCCGTTGGCCCGGTCGTGATGCGGGACCGTCGGGCCACCAAAATGTGCGTTGATCGTGAAATTCCCATGCTCGGCTTCGCAAATTCGAAAGCCGAGATCTATGTTTCGGAGCTATTAGGAAACCACCATAGTAAATTTCTACGTTATTTGGGTAGACGCAAGACCGTCCGGGCGTACGTAGCGTGCGTTGATCTTAAATTTCCTATACTCGTATTTTCTAGTTTGAAAGCCAAGACGGAGGGTTCAGAGTGCTCTCGAAATCCACCGAGGAAACTTTCTACAGTGCGTGGGAAACCGCCCAATAGTTCTGCCCTTCGAAACGCGCGTTTCAGTGACCGAACTCCAAAAACACCACATCGATTCGAATTCATTCTCGGGCCTTATACACACCACCCACCACACCCACACACCCACCCCCACGTGGGGGAGTCGATCATTTTTCCAGTTGGGTCGGTCGCGATCCGGGACCTTCTGACCGTTCGAAACGCGCGTCGATCGGGAAATCCCTGCAATCGTCTCCAACAGTTCGAAAGCCGAGATCGAGGGTTCGGAGCACCCCGGAAGCCACCATAGTAACTTTCTCTCGGGAATGGGCCGCCGCCCAACCGTCGACTACCCTCAGAAACGCGGGTTTTTTGCGAAATTCCTAAACTCGCAACCGCCAGTTCGGAAGCCGAGATCGAGGGCTCGGAGCTACCCGGAACCCAGCATAGTAACTTTATACCGAGATTGGGCGGCCGATCGTTATTTTCCGTTGGCCCGGTCGTGATGCGGGACCGTCGGGCCACCAAAATGTGCGTTGATCGTGAAATTCCCATGCTCGGCTTCGCAAATTCGAAAGCCGAGATCTATGTTTCGGAGCTATTAGGAAACCACCATAGTAAATTTCTACGTTATTTGGGTAGACGCAAGACCGTCCGGGCGTACGTAGCGTGCGTTGATCTTAAATTTCCTATACTCGTATTTTCTAGTTTGAAAGCCAAGACGGAGGGTTCAGAGTGCTCTCGAAATCCACCGAGGAAACTTTCTACAGTGCGTGGGAAACCGCCCAATAGTTCTGCCCTTCGAAACGCGCGTTTCAGTGACCGAACTCCAAAAACACCACATCGATTCGAATTCATTCTCGGGCCTTATACACACCACCCACCACACCCACACACCCACCCCCACGTGGGGGAGTCGATCATTTTTCCAGTTGGGTCGGTCGCGATCCGGGACCTTCTGACCGTTCGAAACGCGCGTCGATCGGGAAATCCCTGCAATCGTCTCCAACAGTTCGAAAGCCGAGATCGAGGGTTCGGAGCACCCCGGAAGCCACCATAGTAACTTTCTCTCGGGAATGGGCAGCCGCCCAACCGTCGACTACCCTCAGAAACGCGGGTTTTTTGCGAAATTCCTAAACTCGCAACCGCCAGTTCGGAAGCCGAGATCGAGGGCTCGGAGCTACCCGGAACCCAGCATAGTAACTTTATACCGAGATTGGGCGGCCGATCGTTATTTCCGTTGGCCCGGTCGTGATGCGGGACCGTCGGGCCACCAAAATGTGCGTTGATCGTGAAATTCCCATGCTCGGCTTCGCAAATTCGAAAGCCGAGATCTATGTTTCGGAGCTATTAGGAAACCACCATAGTAAATTTCTACGTTATTTGGGTAGACGCAAGACCGTCCGGGCGTACGTAGCGTGCGTTGATCTTAAATTTCCTATACTCATATTTTCTAGTTTGAAAGCCAAGACGGAGGGTTCAGAGTGCTCTCGAAATCCACCGAGGAAACTTTCTACAGTGCGTGGGAGACCGCCCAATAGTTCTGCCCTTCGAAACGCGCGTTTCAGTGACCGAACTCCAAAAACACCACATCGATTCGAATTCATTCTCGGGCCTTATACACACCACCCACCACACCCACACACCCACCCCCACGTGGGGGAGTCGATCATTTTTCCAGTTGGGTCGGTCGCGATCCGGGACCTTCTGACCGTTCGAAACGCGCGTCGATCGGGAAATCCCTGCAATCGTCTCCAACAGTTCGAAAGCCGAGATCGAGGGTTCGGAGCACCCCGGAAGCCACCATAGTAACTTTCTCTCGGGAATGGGCCGCCGCCCAACCGTCGACTACCCTCAGAAACGCGGGTTTTTTGCGAAATTCCTAAACTCGCAACCGCCAGTTCGGAAGCCGAGATCGAGGGCTCGGAGCTACCCGGAACCCAGCATAGTAACTTTATACCGAGATTGGGCGGCCGATCGTTATTTCCGTTGGCCCGGTCGTGATGCGGGACCGTCGGGCCACCAAAATGTGCGTTGATCGTGAAATTCCCATGCTCGGCTTCGCAAATTCGAAAGCCGAGATCTATGTTTCGGAGCTATTAGGAAACCACCATAGTAAATTTCTACGTTATTTGGGTAGACGCAAGACCGTCCGGGCGTACGTAGCGTGCGTTGATCTTAAATTTCCTATACTCGTATTTTCTAGTTTGAAAGCCAAGACGGAGGGTTCAGAGTGCTCTCGAAATCCACCGAGGAAACTTTCTACAGTGCGTGGGAACCGCCCAATAGTTCTGCCCTTCGAAACGCGCGTTTCAGTGACCGAACTCCAAAAACACCACATCGATTCGAATTCATTCTCGG
This sequence comes from Allium sativum, assembly GCA_030737875.1. Lineage (NCBI taxonomy): Eukaryota > Viridiplantae > Streptophyta > Magnoliopsida > Asparagales > Amaryllidaceae > Allium > Allium sativum. Next base: position 412,480,292 of record CM060923.1, on the reverse strand, counting down.
GCCTTATACACACCACCCACCACACCCACACACCCACCCCCACGTGGGGGAGTCGATCATTTTTCCAGTTGGGTCGGTCGCGATCCGGGACCTTCTGACCGTTCGAAACGCGCGTCGATCGGGAAATCCCTGCAATCGTCTCCAACAGTTCGAAAGCCGAGATCGAGGGTTCGGAGCACCCCGGAAGCCACCATAGTAACTTTCTCTCGGGAATGGGCAGCCGCCCAACCGTCGACTACCCTCAGAAACGCGGGTTTTTTGCGAAATTCCTAAACTCGCAACCGCCAGTTCGGAAGCCGAGATCGAGGGCTCGGAGCTACCCGGAACCCAGCATAGTAACTTTATACCGAGATTGGGCGGCCGATCGTTATTTCCGTTGGCCCGGTCGTGATGCGGGACCGTCGGGCCACCAAAATGTGCGTTGATCGTGAAATTCCCATGCTCGGCTTCGCAAATTCGAAAGCCGAGATCTATGTTTCGGAGCTATTAGGAAACCACCATAGTAAATTTCTACGTTATTTGGGTAGACGCAAGACCGTCCGGGCGTACGTAGCGTGCGTTGATCTTAAATTTCCTATACTCATATTTTCTAGTTTGAAAGCCAAGACGGAGGGTTCAGAGTGCTCTCGAAATCCACCGAGGAAACTTTCTACAGTGCGTGGAGACCGCCCAATAGTTCTGCCCTTCGAAACGCGCGTTTCAGTGACCGAACTCCAAAAACACCACATCGATTCGAATTCATTCTCGGGCCTTATACACACCACCCACCACACCCACACACCCACCCCCACGTGGGGGAGTCGATCATTTTTCCAGTTGGGTCGGTCGCGATCCGGGACCTTCTGACCGTTCGAAACGCGCGTCGATCGGGAAATCCCTGCAATCGTCTCCAACAGTTCGAAAGCCGAGATCGAGGGTTCGGAGCACCCGGAAGCCACCATAGTAACTTTCTCTCGGGAATGGGCCGCCGCCCAACCGTCGACTACCCTCAGAAACGCGGGTTTTTTGCGAAATTCCTAAACTCGCAACCGCCAGTTCGGAAGCCGAGATCGAGGGCTCGGAGCTACCCGGAACCCAGCATAGTAACTTTATACCGAGATTGGGCGGCCGATCGTTATTTCCGTTGGCCCGGTCGTGATGCGGGACCGTCGGGCCACCAAAATGTGCGTTGATCGTGAAATTCCCATGCTCGGCTTCGCAAATTCGAAAGCCGAGATCTATGTTTCGGAGCTATTAGGAAACCACCATAGTAAATTTCTACGTTATTTGGGTAGACGCAAGACCGTCCGGGCGTACGTAGCGTGCGTTGATCTTAAATTTCCTATACTCGTATTTTCTAGTTTGAAAGCCAAGACGGAGGGTTCAGAGTGCTCTCGAAATCCACCGAGGAAACTTTCTACAGTGCGTGGGAAACCGCCCAATAGTTCTGCCCTTCGAAACGCGCGTTTCAGTGACCGAACTCCAAAAACACCACATCGATTCGAATTCATTCTCGGGCCTTATACACACCACCCACCACACCCACACACCCACCCCCACGTGGGGGAGTCGATCATTTTTCCAGTTGGGTCGGTCGCGATCCGGGACCTTCTGACCGTTCGAAACGCGCGTCGATCGGGAAATCCCTGCAATCGTCTCCAACAGTTCGAAAGCCGAGATCGAGGGTTCGGAGCACCCCGGAAGCCACCATAGTAACTTTCTCTCGGGAATGGGCAGCCGCCCAACCGTCGACTACCCTCAGAAACGCGGGTTTTTTGCGAAATTCCTAAACTCGCAACCGCCAGTTCGGAAGCCGAGATCGAGGGCTCGGAGCTACCCGGAACCCAGCATAGTAACTTTATACCGAGATTGGGCGGCCGATCGTTATTTCCGTTGGCCCGGTCGTGATGCGGGACCGTCGGGCCACCAAAATGTGCGTTGATCGTGAAATTCCATGCTCGGCTTCGCAAATTCGAAAGCCGAGATCTATGTTTCGGAGCTATTAGGAAACCACCATAGTAAATTTCTACGTTATTTGGGTAGACGCAAGACCGTCCTCCGGGCGTACGTAGCGTGCGTTGATCTTAAATTTCCTATACTCGTATTTTCTAGTTTGAAAGCCAAGACGGAGGGTTCAGAGTGCTCTCGAAATCCACCGAGGAAACTTTCTACAGTGCGTGGGAAACCGCCCAATAGTTCTGCCCTTCGAAACGCGCGTTTCAGTGACCGAACTCCAAAAACACCACATCGATTCGAATTCATTCTCGGGCCTTATACACACCACCCACCACACCCACACACCCACCCCCACGTGGGGGAGTCGATCATTTTTCCAGTTGGGTCGGTCGCGATCCGGGACCTTCTGACCGTTCGAAACGCGCGTCGATCGGGAAATCCCTGCAATCGTCTCCAACAGTTCGAAAGCCGAGATCGAGGGTTCGGAGCACCCCGGAAGCCACCATAGTAACTTTCTCTCGGGATTGGGCAGCCGCCCAACCGTCGACTACCCTCAGAAACGCGGGTTTTTTGCGAAATTCCTAAACTCGCAACCGCCAGTTCGGAAGCCGAGATCGAGGGCTCGGAGCTACCCGGAACCCAGCATAGTAACTTTATACCGAGATTGGGCGGCCGATCGTTATTTCCGTTGGCCCGGTCGTGATGCGGGACCGTCGGGCCACCAAAATGTGCGTTGATCGTGAAATTCCCATGCTCGGCTTCGCAAATTCGAAAGCCGAGATCTATGTTTCGGAGCTATTAGGAAACCACCATAGTAAATTTCTACGTTATTTGGGTAGACGCAAGACCGTCCGGGCGTACGTAGCGTGCGTTGATCTTAAATTTCCTATACTCATATTTTCTAGTTTGAAAGCCAAGACGGAGGGTTCAGAGTGCTCTCGAAATCCACCGAGGAAACTTTCTACAGTGCGTGGGAAACCGCCCAATAGTTCTGCCCTTCGAAACGCGCGTTTCAGTGACCGAACTCCAAAAACACCACATCGATTCGAATTCATTCTCGGGCCTTATACACACCACCCACCACACCCACACACCCACCCCCACGTGGGGGAGTCGATCATTTTTCCAGTTGGGTCGGTCGCGATCCGGGACCTTCTGACCGTTCGAAACGCGCGTCGATCGGGAAATCCCTGCAATCGTCTCCAACAGTTCGAAAGCCGAGATCGAGGGTTCGGAGCACCCCGGAAGCCACCATAGTAACTTTCTCTCGGGATTGGGCAGCCGCCCAACCGTCGACTACCCTCAGAAACGCGGGTTTTTTGCGAAATTCCTAAACTCGCAACCGCCAGTTCGGAAGCCGAGATCGAGGGCTCGGAGCTACCCGGAACCCAGCATAGTAACTTTATACCGAGATTGGGCGGCCGATCGTTATTTCCGTTGGCCCGGTCGTGATGCGGGACCGTCGGGCCACCAAAATGTGCGTTGATCGTGAAATTCCCATGCTCGGCTTCGCAAATTCGAAAGCCGAGATCTATGTTTCGGAGCTATTAGGAAACCACCATAGTAAATTTCTACGTTATTTGGGTAGACGCAAGACCGTCCGGGCGTACGTAGCGTGCGTTGATCTTAAATTTCCTATACTCATATTTTCTAGTTTGAAAGCCAAGACGGAGGGTTCAGAGTGCTCTCGAAATCCACCGAGGAAACTTTCTACAGTGCGTGGGAAACCGCCCAATAGTTCTGCCCTTCGAAACGCGCGTTTCAGTGACCGAACTCCAAAAACACCACATCGATTCGAATTCATTCTCGGGCCTTATACACACCACCCACCACACCCACACACCCACCCCCACGTGGGGGAGTCGATCATTTTTCCAGTTGGGTCGGTCGCGATCCGGGACCTTCTGACCGTTCGAAACGCGCGTCGATCGGGAAATCCCTGCAATCGTCTCCAACAGTTCGAAAGCCGAGATCGAGGGTTCGGAGCACCCCGGAAGCCACCATAGTAACTTTCTCTCGGGAATGGGCAGCCGCCCAACCGTCGACTACCCTCAGAAACGCGGGTTTTTTGCGAAATTCCTAAACTCGCAACCGCCAGTTCGGAAGCCGAGATCGAGGGCTCGGAGCTACCCGGAACCCAGCATAGTAACTTTATACCGAGATTGGGCGGCCGATCGTTATTTCCGTTGGCCCGGTCGTGATGCGGGACCGTCGGGCCACCAAAATGTGCGTTGATCGTGAAATTCCCATGCTCGGCTTCGCAAATTCGAAAGCCGAGATCTATGTTTCGGAGCTATTAGGAAACCACCATAGTAAATTTCTACGTTATTTGGGTAGACGCAAGACCGTCCAGGCGTACGTAGCGTGCGTTGATCTTAAATTTCCTATACTCGTATTTTCTAGTTTGAAAGCCAAGACGGAGGGTTCAGAGTGCTCTCGAAATCCACCGAGGAAACTTTCTACAGTGCGTGGGAAACCGCCCAATAGTTCTGCCCTTCGAAACGCGCGTTTCAGTGACCGAACTCCAAAAACACCACATCGATTCGAATTCATTCTCGGGCCTTATACACACCACCCACCACACCCACACACCCACCCCCACGTGGGGGAGTCGATCATTTTTCCAGTTGGGTCGGTCGCGATCCGGGACCTTCTGACCGTTCGAAACGCGCGTCGATCGGGAAATCCCTGCAATCGTCTCCAACAGTTCGAAAGCCGAGATCGAGGGTTCGGAGCACCCCGGAAGCCACCATAGTAACTTTCTCTCGGGATTGGGCAGCCGCCCAACCGTCGACTACCCTCAGAAACGCGGGTTTTTTGCGAAATTCCTAAACTCGCAACCGCCAGTTCGGAAGCCGAGATCGAGGGCTCGGAGCTACCCGGAACCCAGCATAGTAACTTTATACCGAGATTGGGCGGCCGATCGTTATTTCCGTTGGCCCGGTCGTGATGCGGGACCGTCGGGCCACCAAAATGTGCGTTGATCGTGAAATTCCCATGCTCGGCTTCGCAAATTCGAAAGCCGAGATCTATGTTTCGGAGCTATTAGGAAACCACCATAGTAAATTTCTACGTTATTTGGGTAGACGCAAGACCGTCCGGGCGTACGTAGCGTGCGTTGATCTTAAATTTCCTATACTCATATTTTCTAGTTTGAAAGCCAAGACGGAGGGTTCAGAGTGCTCTCGAAATCCACCGAGGAAACTTTCTACAGTGCGTGGGAAACCGCCCAATAGTTCTGCCCTTCGAAACGCGCGTTTCAGTGACCGAACTCCAAAAACACCACATCGATTCGAATTCATTCTCGGGCCTTATACACACCACCCACCACACCCACACACCCACCCCCACGTGGGGGAGTCGATCATTTTTCCAGTTGGGTCGGTCGCGATCCGGGACCTTCTGACCGTTCGAAACGCGCGTCGATCGGGAAATCCCTGCAATCGTCTCCAACAGTTCGAAAGCCGAGATCGAGGGTTCGGAGCACCCCGGAAGCCACCATAGTAACTTTCTCTCGGGATTGGGCAGCCGCCCAACCGTCGACTACCCTCAGAAACGCGGGTTTTTTGCGAAATTCCTAAACTCGCAACCGCCAGTTCGGAAGCCGAGATCGAGGGCTCGGAGCTACCCGGAACCCAGCATAGTAACTTTATACCGAGATTGGGCGGCCGATCGTTATTTCCGTTGGCCCGGTCGTGATGCGGGACCGTCGGGCCACCAAAATGTGCGTTGATCGTGAAATTCCCATGCTCGGCTTCGCAAATTCGAAAGCCGAGATCTATGTTTCGGAGCTATTAGGAAACCACCATAGTAAATTTCTACGTTATTTGGGTAGACGCAAGACCGTCCGGGCGTACGTAGCGTGCGTTGATCTTAAATTTCCTATACTCATATTTTCTAGTTTGAAAGCCAAGACGGAGGGTTCAGAGTGCTCTCGAAATCCACCGAGGAAACTTTCTACAGTGCGTGGGAAACCGCCCAATAGTTCTGCCCTTCGAAACGCGCGTTTCAGTGACCGAACTCCAAAAACACCACATCGATTCGAATTCATTCTCGGGCCTTATACACACCACCCACCACACCCACACACCCACCCCCACGTGGGGGAGTCGATCATTTTTCCAGTTGGGTCGGTCGCGATCCGGGACCTTCTGACCGTTCGAAACGCGCGTCGATCGGGAAATCCCTGCAATCGTCTCCAACAGTTCGAAAGCCGAGATCGAGGGTTCGGAGCACCCCGGAAGCCACCATAGTAACTTTCTCTCGGGAATGGGCAGCCGCCCAACCGTCGACTACCCTCAGAAACGCGGGTTTTTTGCGAAATTCCTAAACTCGCAACCGCCAGTTCGGAAGCCGAGATCGAGGGCTCGGAGCTACCCGGAACCCAGCATAGTAACTTTATACCGAGATTGGGCGGCCGATCGTTATTTCCGTTGGCCCGGTCGTGATGCGGGACCGTCGGGCCACCAAAATGTGCGTTGATCGTGAAATTCCCATGCTCGGCTTCGCAAATTCGAAAGCCGAGATCTATGTTTCGGAGCTATTAGGAAACCACCATAGTAAATTTCTACGTTATTTGGGTAGACGCAAGACCGTCCGGGCGTACGTAGCGTGCGTTGATCTTAAATTTCCTATACTCATATTTTCTAGTTTGAAAGCCAAGACGGAGGGTTCAGAGTGCTCTCGAAATCCACCGAGGAAACTTTCTACAGTGCGTGGGAAACCGCCCAATAGTTCTGCCCTTCGAAACGCGCGTTTCAGTGACCGAACTCCAAAAACACCACATCGATTCGAATTCATTCTCGGGCCTTATACACACCACCCACCACACCCACACACCCACCCCCACGTGGGGGAGTCGATCATTTTTCCAGTTGGGTCGGTCGCGATCCGGGACCTTCTGACCGTTCGAAACGCGCGTCGATCGGGAAATCCCTGCAATCGTCTCCAACAGTTCGAAAGCCGAGATCGAGGGTTCGGAGCACCCCGGAAGCCACCATAGTAACTTTCTCTCGGGAATGGGCAGCCGCCCAACCGTCGACTACCCTCAGAAACGCGGGTTTTTTGCGAAATTCCTAAACTCGCAACCGCCAGTTCGGAAGCCGAGATCGAGGGCTCGGAGCTACCCGGAACCCAGCATAGTAACTTTATACCGAGATTGGGCGGCCGATCGTTATTTCCGTTGGCCCGGTCGTGATGCGGGACCGTCGGGCCACCAAAATGTGCGTTGATCGTGAAATTCCCATGCTCGGCTTCGCAAATTCGAAAGCCGGGATCTATGTTTCGGAGCTATTAGGAAACCACCATAGTAAATTTCTACGTTATTTGGGTAGACGCAAGACCGTCCGGGCGTACGTAGCGTGCGTTGATCTTAAATTTCCTATACTCATATTTTCTAGTTTGAAAGCCAAGACGGAGGGTTCAGAGTGCTCTCGAAATCCACCGAGGAAACTTTCTACAGTGCGTGGGAAACCGCCCAATAGTTCTGCCCTTCGAAACGCGCGTTTCAGTGACCGAACTCCAAAAACACCACATCGATTCGAATTCATTCTCGGGCCTTATACACACCACCCACCACACCCACACACCCACCCCCACGTGGGGGAGTCGATCATTTTTCCAGTTGGGTCGGTCGCGATCCGGGACCTTCTGACCGTTCGAAACGCGCGTCGATCGGGAAATCCCTGCAATCGTCTCCAACAGTTCGAAAGCCGAGATCGAGGGTTCGGAGCACCCCGGAAGCCACCATAGTAACTTTCTCTCGGGATTGGGCAGCCGCCCAACCGTCGACTACCCTCAGAAACGCGGGTTTTTTGCGAAATTCCTAAACTCGCAACCGCCAGTTCGGAAGCCGAGATCGAGGGCTCGGAGCTACCCGGAACCCAGCATAGTAACTTTATACCGAGATTGGGCGGCCGATCGTTATTTCCGTTGGCCCGGTCGTGATGCGGGACCGTCGGGCCACCAAAATGTGCGTTGATCGTGAAATTCCCATGCTCGGCTTCGCAAATTCGAAAGCCGAGATCTATGTTTCGGAGCTATTAGGAAACCACCATAGTAAATTTCTACGTTATTTGGGTAGACGCAAGACCGTCCGGGCGTACGTAGCGTGCGTTGATCTTAAATTTCCTATACTCATATTTTCTAGTTTGAAAGCCAAGACGGAGGGTTCAGAGTGCTCTCGAAATCCACCGAGGAAACTTTCTACAGTGCGTGGGAAACCGCCCAATAGTTCTGCCCTTCGAAACGCGCGTTTCAGTGACCGAACTCCAAAAACACCACATCGATTCGAATTCATTCTCGGGCCTTATACACACCACCCACCACACCCACACACCCACCCCCACGTGGGGGAGTCGATCATTTTTCCAGTTGGGTCGGTCGCGATCCGGGACCTTCTGACCGTTCGAAACGCGCGTCGATCGGGAAATCCCTGCAATCGTCTCCAACAGTTCGAAAGCCGAGATCGAGGGTTCGGAGCACCCCGGAAGCCACCATAGTAACTTTCTCTCGGGAATGGGCAGCCGCCCAACCGTCGACTACCCTCAGAAACGCGGGTTTTTTGCGAAATTCCTAAACTCGCAACCGCCAGTTCGGAAGCCGAGATCGAGGGCTCGGAGCTACCCGGAACCCAGCATAGTAACTTTATACCGAGATTGGGCGGCCGATCGTTATTTCCGTTGGCCCGGTCGTGATGCGGGACCGTCGGGCCACCAAAATGTGCGTTGATCGTGAAATTCCCATGCTCGGCTTCGCAAATTCGAAAGCCGAGATCTATGTTTCGGAGCTATTAGGAAACCACCATAGTAAATTTCTACGTTATTTGGGTAGACGCAAGACCGTCCGGGCGTACGTAGCGTGCGTTGATCTTAAATTTCCTATACTCATATTTTCTAGTTTGAAAGCCAAGACGGAGGGTTCAGAGTGCTCTCGAAATCCACCGAGGAAACTTTCTACAGTGCGTGGGAAACCGCCCAATAGTTCTGCCCTTCGAAACGCGCGTTTCAGTGACCGAACTCCAAAAACACCACATCGATTCGAATTCATTCTCGGGCCTTATACACACCACCCACCACACCCACACACCCACCCCCACGTGGGGGAGTCGATCATTTTTCCAGTTGGGTCGGTCGCGATCCGGGACCTTCTGACCGTTCGAAACGCGCGTCGATCGGGAAATCCCTGCAATCGTCTCCAACAGTTCGAAAGCCGAGATCGAGGGTTCGGAGCACCCCGGAAGCCACCATAGTAACTTTCTCTCGGGAATGGGCAGCCGCCCAACCGTCGACTACCCTCAGAAACGCGGGTTTTTTGCGAAATTCCTAAACTCGCAACCGCCAGTTCGGAAGCCGAGATCGAGGGCTCGGAGCTACCCGGAACCCAGCATAGTAACTTTATACCGAGATTGGGCGGCCGATCGTTATTTCCGTTGGCCCGGTCGTGATGCGGGACCGTCGGGCCACCAAAATGTGCGTTGATCGTGAAATTCCCATGCTCGGCTTCGCAAATTCGAAAGCCGGGATCTATGTTTCGGAGCTATTAGGAAACCACCATAGTAAATTTCTACGTTATTTGGGTAGACGCAAGACCGTCCGGGCGTACGTAGCGTGCGTTGATCTTAAATTTCCTATACTCATATTTTCTAGTTTGAAAGCCAAGACGGAGGGTTCAGAGTGCTCTCGAAATCCACCGAGGAAACTTTCTACAGTGCGTGGGAAACCGCCCAATAGTTCTGCCCTTCGAAACGCGCGTTTCAGTGACCGAACTCCAAAAACACCACATCGATTCGAATTCATTCTCGGGCCTTATACACACCACCCACCACACCCACACACCCACCCCCACGTGGGGGAGTCGATCATTTTTCCAGTTGGGTCGGTCGCGATCCGGGACCTTCTGACCGTTCGAAACGCGCGTCGATCGGGAAATCCCTGCAATCGTCTCCAACAGTTCGAAAGCCGAGATCGAGGGTTCGGAGCACCCCGGAAGCCACCATAGTAACTTTCTCTCGGGAATGGGCAGCCGCCCAACCGTCGACTACCCTCAGAAACGCGGGTTTTTTGCGAAATTCCTAAACTCGCAACCGCCAGTTCGGAAGCCGAGATCGAGGGCTCGGAGCTACCCGGAACCCAGCATAGTAACTTTATACCGAGATTGGGCGGCCGATCGTTATTTCCGTTGGCCCGGTCGTGATGCGGGACCGTCGGGCCACCAAAATGTGCGTTGATCGTGAAATTCCCATGCTCGGCTTCGCAAATTCGAAAGCCGAGATCTATGTTTCGGAGCTATTAGGAAACCACCATAGTAAATTTCTACGTTATTTGGGTAGACGCAAGACCGTCCGGGCGTACGTAGCGTGCGTTGATCTTAAATTTCCTATACTCATATTTTCTAGTTTGAAAGCCAAGACGGAGGGTTCAGAGTGCTCTCGAAATCCACCGAGGAAACTTTCTACAGTGCGTGGGAAACCGCCCAATAGTTCTGCCCTTCGAAACGCGCGTTTCAGTGACCGAACTCCAAAAACACCACATCGATTCGAATTCATTCTCGGGCCTTATACACACCACCCACCACACCCACACACCCACCCCCACGTGGGGGAGTCGATCATTTTTCCAGTTGGGTCGGTCGCGATCCGGGACCTTCTGACCGTTCGAAACGCGCGTCGATCGGGAAATCCCTGCAATCGTCTCCAACAGTTCGAAAGCCGAGATCGAGGGTTCGGAGCACCCCGGAAGCCACCATAGTAACTTTCTCTCGGGATTGGGCAGCCGCCCAACCGTCGACTACCCTCAGAAACGCGGGTTTTTTGCGAAATTCCTAAACTCGCAACCGCCAGTTCGGAAGCCGAGATCGAGGGCTCGGAGCTACCCGGAACCCAGCATAGTAACTTTATACCGAGATTGGGCGGCCGATCGTTATTTCCGTTGGCCCGGTCGTGATGCGGGACCGTCGGGCCACCAAAATGTGCGTTGATCGTGAAATTCCCATGCTCGGCTTCGCAAATTCGAAAGCCGAGATCTATGTTTCGGAGCTATTAGGAAACCACCATAGTAAATTTCTACGTTATTTGGGTAGACGCAAGACCGTCCGGGCGTACGTAGCGTGCGTTGATCTTAAATTTCCTATACTCATATTTTCTAGTTTGAAAGCCAAGACGGAGGGTTCAGAGTGCTCTCGAAATCCACCGAGGAAACTTTCTACAGTGCGTGGGAAACCGCCCAATAGTTCTGCCCTTCGAAACGCGCGTTTCAGTGACCGAACTCCAAAAACACCACATCGATTCGAATTCATTCTCGGGCCTTATACACACCACCCACCACACCCACACACCCACCCCCACGTGGGGGAGTCGATCATTTTTCCAGTTGGGTCGGTCGCGATCCGGGACCTTCTGACCGTTCGAAACGCGCGTCGATCGGGAAATCCCTGCAATCGTCTCCAACAGTTCGAAAGCCGAGATCGAGGGTTCGGAGCACCCCGGAAGCCACCATAGTAACTTTCTCTCGGGAATGGGCAGCCGCCCAACCGTCGACTACCCTCAGAAACGCGGGTTTTTTGCGAAATTCCTAAACTCGCAACCGCCAGTTCGGAAGCCGAGATCGAGGGCTCGGAGCTACCCGGAACCCAGCATAGTAACTTTATACCGAGATTGGGCGGCCGATCGTTATTTCCGTTGGCCCGGTCGTGATGCGGGACCGTCGGGCCACCAAAATGTGCGTTGATCGTGAAATTCCCATGCTCGGCTTCGCAAATTCGAAAGCCGAGATCTATGTTTCGGAGCTATTAGGAAACCACCATAGTAAATTTCTACGTTATTTGGGTAGACGCAAGACCGTCCGGGCGTACGTAGCGTGCGTTGATCTTAAATTTCCTATACTCATATTTTCTAGTTTGAAAGCCAAGACGGAGGGTTCAGAGTGCTCTCGAAATCCACCGAGGAAACTTTCTACAGTGCGTGGGAAACCGCCCAATAGTTCTGCCCTTCGAAACGCGCGTTTCAGTGACCGAACTCCAAAAACACCACATCGATTCGAATTCATTCTCGGGCCTTATACACACCACCCACCACACCCACACACCCACCCCCACGTGGGGGAGTCGATCATTTTTCCAGTTGGGTCGGTCGCGATCCGGGACCTTCTGACCGTTCGAAACGCGCGTCGATCGGGAAATCCCTGCAATCGTCTCCAACAGTTCGAAAGCCGAGATCGAGGGTTCGGAGCACCCCGGAAGCCACCATAGTAACTTTCTCTCGGGATTGGGCAGCCGCCCAACCGTCGACTACCCTCAGAAACGCGGGTTTTTTGCGAAATTCCTAAACTCGCAACCGCCAGTTCGGAAGCCGAGATCGAGGGCTCGGAGCTACCCGGAACCCAGCATAGTAACTTTATACCGAGATTGGGCGGCCGATCGTTATTTCCGTTGGCCCGGTCGTGATGCGGGACCGTCGGGCCACCAAAATGTGCGTTGATCGTGAAATTCCCATGCTCGGCTTCGCAAATTCGAAAGCCGAGATCTATGTTTCGGAGCTATTAGGAAACCACCATAGTAAATTTCTACGTTATTTGGGTAGACGCAAGACCGTCCGGGCGTACGTAGCGTGCGTTGATCTTAAATTTCCTATACTCATATTTTCTAGTTTGAAAGCCAAGACGGAGGGTTCAGAGTGCTCTCGAAATCCACCGAGGAAACTTTCTACAGTGCGTGGGAAACCGCCCAATAGTTCTGCCCTTCGAAACGCGCGTTTCAGTGACCGAACTCCAAAAACACCACATCGATTCGAATTCATTCTCGGGCCTTATACACACCACCCACCACACCCACACACCCACCCCCACGTGGGGGAGTCGATCATTTTTCCAGTTGGGTCGGTCGCGATCCGGGACCTTCTGACCGTTCGAAACGCGCGTCGATCGGGAAATCCCTGCAATCGTCTCCAACAGTTCGAAAGCCGAGATCGAGGGTTCGGAGCACCCCGGAAGCCACCATAGTAACTTTCTCTCGGGAATGGGCAGCCGCCCAACCGTCGACTACCCTCAGAAACGCGGGTTTTTTGCGAAATTCCTAAACTCGCAACCGCCAGTTCGGAAGCCGAGATCGAGGGCTCGGAGCTACCCGGAACCCAGCATAGTAACTTTATACCGAGATTGGGCGGCCGATCGTTATTTCCGTTGGCCCGGTCGTGATGCGGGACCGTCGGGCCACCAAAATGTGCGTTGATCGTGAAATTCCCATGCTCGGCTTCGCAAATTCGAAAGCCGAGATCTATGTTTCGGAGCTATTAGGAAACCACCATAGTAAATTTCTACGTTATTTGGGTAGACGCAAGACCGTCCGGGCGTACGTAGCGTGCGTTGATCTTAAATTTCCTATACTCATATTTTCTAGTTTGAAAGCCAAGACGGAGGGTTCAGAGTGCTCTCGAAATCCACCGAGGAAACTTTCTACAGTGCGTGGGAAACCGCCCAATAGTTCTGCCCTTCGAAACGCGCGTTTCAGTGACCGAACTCCAAAAACACCACATCGATTCGAATTCATTCTCGGGCCTTATACACACCACCCACCACACCCACACACCCACCCCCACGTGGGGGAGTCGATCATTTTTCCAGTTGGGTCGGTCGCGATCCGGGACCTTCTGACCGTTCGAAACGCGCGTCGATCGGGAAATCCCTGCAATCGTCTCCAACAGTTCGAAAGCCGAGATCGAGGGTTCGGAGCACCCCGGAAGCCACCATAGTAACTTTCTCTCGGGAATGGGCAGCCGCCCAACCGTCGACTACCCTCAGAAACGCGGGTTTTTTGCGAAATTCCTAAACTCGCAACCGCCAGTTCGGAAGCCGAGATCGAGGGCTCGGAGCTACCCGGAACCCAGCATAGTAACTTTATACCGAGATTGGGCGGCAGATCGTTATTTCCGTTGGCCCGGTCGTGATGCGGGACCGTCGGGCCACCAAAATGTGCGTTGATCGTGAAATTCCCATGCTCGGCTTCGCAAATTCGAAAGCCGGGATCTATGTTTCGGAGCTATTAGGAAACCACCATAGTAAATTTCTACGTTATTTGGGTAGACGCAAGACCGTCCGGGCGTACGTAGCGTGCGTTGATCTTAAATTTCCTATACTCATATTTTCTAGTTTGAAAGCCAAGACGGAGGGTTCAGAGTGCTCTCGAAATCCACCGAGGAAACTTTCTACAGTGCGTGGGAAACCGCCCAATAGTTCTGCCCTTCGAAACGCGCGTTTCAGTGACCGAACTCCAAAAACACCACATCGATTCGAATTCATTCTCGGGCCTTATACACACCACCCACCACACCCACACACCCACCCCCACGTGGGGGAGTCGATCATTTTTCCAGTTGGGTCGGTCGCGATCCGGGACCTTCTGACCGTTCGAAACGCGCGTCGATCGGGAAATCCCTGCAATCGTCTCCAACAGTTCGAAAGCCGAGATCGAGGGTTCGGAGCACCCCGGAAGCCACCATAGTAACTTTCTCTCGGGAATGGGCAGCCGCCCAACCGTCGACTACCCTCAGAAACGCGGGTTTTTTGCGAAATTCCTAAACTCGCAACCGCCAGTTCGGAAGCCGAGATCGAGGGCTCGGAGCTACCCGGAACCCAGCATAGTAACTTTATACCGAGATTGGGCGGCCGATCGTTATTTCCGTTGGCCCGGTCGTGATGCGGGACCGTCGGGCCACCAAAATGTGCGTTGATCGTGAAATTCCCATGCTCGGCTTCGCAAATTCGAAAGCCGAGATCTATGTTTCGGAGCTATTAGGAAACCACCATAGTAAATTTCTACGTTATTTGGGTAGACGCAAGACCGTCCGGGCGTACGTAGCGTGCGTTGATCTTAAATTTCCTATACTCATATTTTCTAGTTTGAAAGCCAAGACGGAGGGTTCAGAGTGCTCTCGAAATCCACCGAGGAAACTTTCTACAGTGCGTGGGAAACCGCCCAATAGTTCTGCCCTTCGAAACGCGCGTTTCAGTGACCGAACTCCAAAAACACCACATCGATTCGAATTCATTCTCGGGCCTTATACACACCACCCACCACACCCACACACCCACCCCCACGTGGGGGAGTCGATCATTTTTCCAGTTGGGTCGGTCGCGATCCGGGACCTTCTGACCGTTCGAAACGCGCGTCGATCGGGAAATCCCTGCAATCGTCTCCAACAGTTCGAAAGCCGAGATCGAGGGTTCGGAGCACCCCGGAAGCCACCATAGTAACTTTCTCTCGGGAATGGGCAGCCGCCCAACCGTCGACTACCCTCAGAAACGCGGGTTTTTTGCGAAATTCCTAAACTCGCAACCGCCAGTTCGGAAGCCGAGATCGAGGGCTCGGAGCTACCCGGAACCCAGCATAGTAACTTTATACCGAGATTGGGCGGCCGATCGTTATTTCCGTTGGCCCGGTCGTGATGCGGGACCGTCGGGCCACCAAAATGTGCGTTGATCGTGAAATTCCCATGCTCGGCTTCGCAAATTCGAAAGCCGGGATCTATGTTTCGGAGCTATTAGGAAACCACCATAGTAAATTTCTACGTTATTTGGGTAGACGCAAGACCGTCCGGGCGTACGTAGCGTGCGTTGATCTTAAATTTCCTATACTCATATTTTCTAGTTTGAAAGCCAAGACGGAGGGTTCAGAGTGCTCTCGAAATCCACCGAGGAAACTTTCTACAGTGCGTGGGAAACCGCCCAATAGTTCTGCCCTTCGAAACGCGCGTTTCAGTGACCGAACTCCAAAAACACCACATCGATTCGAATTCATTCTCGGGCCTTATACACACCACCCACCACACCCACACACCCACCCCCACGTGGGGGAGTCGATCATTTTTCCAGTTGGGTCGGTCGCGATCCGGGACCTTCTGACCGTTCGAAACGCGCGTCGATCGGGAAATCCCTGCAATCGTCTCCAACAGTTCGAAAGCCGAGATCGAGGGTTCGGAGCACCCCGGAAGCCACCATAGTAACTTTCTCTCGGGAATGGGCAGCCGCCCAACCGTCGACTACCCTCAGAAACGCGGGTTTTTTGCGAAATTCCTAAACTCGCAACCGCCAGTTCGGAAGCCGAGATCGAGGGCTCGGAGCTACCCGGAACCCAGCATAGTAACTTTATACCGAGATTGGGCGGCCGATCGTTATTTCCGTTGGCCCGGTCGTGATGCGGGACCGTCGGGCCACCAAAATGTGCGTTGATCGTGAAATTCCCATGCTCGGCTTCGCAAATTCGAAAGCCGGGATCTATGTTTCGGAGCTATTAGGAAACCACCATAGTAAATTTCTACGTTATTTGGGTAGACGCAAGACCGTCCGGGCGTACGTAGCGTGCGTTGATCTTAAATTTCCTATACTCATATTTTCTAGTTTGAAAGCCAAGACGGAGGGTTCAGAGTGCTCTCGAAATCCACCGAGGAAACTTTCTACAGTGCGTGGGAAACCGCCCAATAGTTCTGCCCTTCGAAACGCGCGTTTCAGTGACCGAACTCCAAAAACACCACATCGATTCGAATTCATTCTCGGGCCTTATACACACCACCCACCACACCCACACACCCACCCCCACGTGGGGGAGTCGATCATTTTTCCAGTTGGGTCGGTCGCGATCCGGGACCTTCTGACCGTTCGAAACGCGCGTCGATCGGGAAATCCCTGCAATCGTCTCCAACAGTTCGAAAGCCGAGATCGAGGGTTCGGAGCACCCCGGAAGCCACCATAGTAACTTTCTCTCGGGAATGGGCAGCCGCCCAACCGTCGACTACCCTCAGAAACGCGGGTTTTTTGTGAAATTCCTAAACTCGCAACCGCCAGTTCGGAAGCCGAGATCGAGGGCTCGGAGCTACCCGGAACCCAGCATAGTAACTTTATACCGAGATTGGGCGGC
Organism: Allium sativum; assembly: GCA_030737875.1. NCBI lineage: Eukaryota > Viridiplantae > Streptophyta > Magnoliopsida > Asparagales > Amaryllidaceae > Allium > Allium sativum. Next base: position 412,463,453 of record CM060923.1, on the reverse strand, counting down.
CGATCGTTATTTCCGTTGGCCCGGTCGTGATGCGGGACCGTCGGGCCACCAAAATGTGCGTTGATCGTGAAATTCCCATGCTCGGCTTCGCAAATTCGAAAGCCGGGATCTATGTTTCGGAGCTATTAGGAAACCACCATAGTAAATTTCTACGTTATTTGGGTAGACGCAAGACCGTCCGGGCGTACGTAGCGTGCGTTGATCTTAAATTTCCTATACTCATATTTTCTAGTTTGAAAGCCAAGACGGAGGGTTCAGAGTGCTCTCGAAATCCACCGAGGAAACTTTCTACAGTGCGTGGGAAACCGCCCAATAGTTCTGCCCTTCGAAACGCGCGTTTCAGTGACCGAACTCCAAAAACACCACATCGATTCGAATTCATTCTCGGGCCTTATACACACCACCCACCACACCCACACACCCACCCCCACGTGGGGGAGTCGATCATTTTTCCAGTTGGGTCGGTCGCGATCCGGGACCTTCTGACCGTTCGAAACGCGCGTCGATCGGGAAATCCCTGCAATCGTCTCCAACAGTTCGAAAGCCGAGATCGAGGGTTCGGAGCACCCCGGAAGCCACCATAGTAACTTTCTCTCGGGAATGGGCAGCCGCCCAACCGTCGACTACCCTCAGAAACGCGGGTTTTTTGCGAAATTCCTAAACTCGCAACCGCCAGTTCGGAAGCCGAGATCGAGGGCTCGGAGCTACCCGGAACCCAGCATAGTAACTTTATACCGAGATTGGGCGGCCGATCGTTATTTCCGTTGGCCCGGTCGTGATGCGGGACCGTCGGGCCACCAAAATGTGCGTTGATCGTGAAATTCCCATGCTCGGCTTCGCAAATTCGAAAGCCGGGATCTATGTTTCGGAGCTATTAGGAAACCACCATAGTAAATTTCTACGTTATTTGGGTAGACGCAAGACCGTCCGGGCGTACGTAGCGTGCGTTGATCTTAAATTTCCTATACTCATATTTTCTAGTTTGAAAGCCAAGACGGAGGGTTCAGAGTGCTCTCGAAATCCACCGAGGAAACTTTCTACAGTGCGTGGGAAACCGCCCAATAGTTCTGCCCTTCGAAACGCGCGTTTCAGTGACCGAACTCCAAAAACACCACATCGATTCGAATTCATTCTCGGGCCTTATACACACCACCCACCACACCCACACACCCACCCCCACGTGGGGGAGTCGATCATTTTTCCAGTTGGGTCGGTCGCGATCCGGGACCTTCTGACCGTTCGAAACGCGCGTCGATCGGGAAATCCCTGCAATCGTCTCCAACAGTTCGAAAGCCGAGATCGAGGGTTCGGAGCACCCCGGAAGCCACCATAGTAACTTTCTCTCGGGAATGGGCAGCCGCCCAACCGTCGACTACCCTCAGAAACGCGGGTTTTTTGCGAAATTCCTAAACTCGCAACCGCCAGTTCGGAAGCCGAGATCGAGGGCTCGGAGCTACCCGGAACCCAGCATAGTAACTTTATACCGAGATTGGGCGGCCGATCGTTATTTCCGTTGGCCCGGTCGTGATGCGGGACCGTCGGGCCACCAAAATGTGCGTTGATCGTGAAATTCCCATGCTCGGCTTCGCAAATTCGAAAGCCGGGATCTATGTTTCGGAGCTATTAGGAAACCACCATAGTAAATTTCTACGTTATTTGGGTAGACGCAAGACCGTCCGGGCGTACGTAGCGTGCGTTGATCTTAAATTTCCTATACTCATATTTTCTAGTTTGAAAGCCAAGACGGAGGGTTCAGAGTGCTCTCGAAATCCACCGAGGAAACTTTCTACAGTGCGTGGGAAACCGCCCAATAGTTCTGCCCTTCGAAACGCGCGTTTCAGTGACCGAACTCCAAAAACACCACATCGATTCGAATTCATTCTCGGGCCTTATACACACCACCCACCACACCCACACACCCACCCCCACGTGGGGGAGTCGATCATTTTTCCAGTTGGGTCGGTCGCGATCCGGGACCTTCTGACCGTTCGAAACGCGCGTCGATCGGGAAATCCCTGCAATCGTCTCCAACAGTTCGAAAGCCGAGATCGAGGGTTCGGAGCACCCCGGAAGCCACCATAGTAACTTTCTCTCGGGAATGGGCAGCCGCCCAACCGTCGACTACCCTCAGAAACGCGGGTTTTTTGTGAAATTCCTAAACTCGCAACCGCCAGTTCGGAAGCCGAGATCGAGGGCTCGGAGCTACCCGGAACCCAGCATAGTAACTTTATACCGAGATTGGGCGGCCGATCGTTATTTCCGTTGGCCCGGTCGTGATGCGGGACCGTCGGGCCACCAAAATGTGCGTTGATCGTGAAATTCCCATGCTCGGCTTCGCAAATTCGAAAGCCGGGATCTATGTTTCGGAGCTATTAGGAAACCACCATAGTAAATTTCTACGTTATTTGGGTAGACGCAAGACCGTCCGGGCGTACGTAGCGTGCGTTGATCTTAAATTTCCTATACTCATATTTTCTAGTTTGAAAGCCAAGACGGAGGGTTCAGAGTGCTCTCGAAATCCACCGAGGAAACTTTCTACAGTGCGTGGGAAACCGCCCAATAGTTCTGCCCTTCGAAACGCGCGTTTCAGTGACCGAACTCCAAAAACACCACATCGATTCGAATTCATTCTCGGGCCTTATACACACCACCCACCACACCCACACACCCACCCCCACGTGGGGGAGTCGATCATTTTTCCAGTTGGGTCGGTCGCGATCCGGGACCTTCTGACCGTTCGAAACGCGCGTCGATCGGGAAATCCCTGCAATCGTCTCCAACAGTTCGAAAGCCGAGATCGAGGGTTCGGAGCACCCCGGAAGCCACCATAGTAACTTTCTCTCGGGAATGGGCAGCCGCCCAACCGTCGACTACCCTCAGAAACGCGGGTTTTTTGCGAAATTCCTAAACTCGCAACCGCCAGTTCGGAAGCCGAGATCGAGGGCTCGGAGCTACCCGGAACCCAGCATAGTAACTTTATACCGAGATTGGGCGGCCGATCGTTATTTCCGTTGGCCCGGTCGTGATGCGGGACCGTCGGGCCACCAAAATGTGCGTTGATCGTGAAATTCCCATGCTCGGCTTCGCAAATTCGAAAGCCGGGATCTATGTTTCGGAGCTATTAGGAAACCACCATAGTAAATTTCTACGTTATTTGGGTAGACGCAAGACCGTCCGGGCGTACGTAGCGTGCGTTGATCTTAAATTTCCTATACTCATATTTTCTAGTTTGAAAGCCAAGACGGAGGGTTCAGAGTGCTCTCGAAATCCACCGAGGAAACTTTCTACAGTGCGTGGGAAACCGCCCAATAGTTCTGCCCTTCGAAACGCGCGTTTCAGTGACCGAACTCCAAAAACACCACATCGATTCGAATTCATTCTCGGGCCTTATACACACCACCCACCACACCCACACACCCACCCCCACGTGGGGGAGTCGATCATTTTTCCAGTTGGGTCGGTCGCGATCCGGGACCTTCTGACCGTTCGAAACGCGCGTCGATCGGGAAATCCCTGCAATCGTCTCCAACAGTTCGAAAGCCGAGATCGAGGGTTCGGAGCACCCCGGAAGCCACCATAGTAACTTTCTCTCGGGAATGGGCAGCCGCCCAACCGTCGACTACCCTCAGAAACGCGGGTTTTTTGCGAAATTCCTAAACTCGCAACCGCCAGTTCGGAAGCCGAGATCGAGGGCTCGGAGCTACCCGGAACCCAGCATAGTAACTTTATACCGAGATTGGGCGGCCGATCGTTATTTCCGTTGGCCCGGTCGTGATGCGGGACCGTCGGGCCACCAAAATGTGCGTTGATCGTGAAATTCCCATGCTCGGCTTCGCAAATTCGAAAGCCGGGATCTATGTTTCGGAGCTATTAGGAAACCACCATAGTAAATTTCTACGTTATTTGGGTAGACGCAAGACCGTCCGGGCGTACGTAGCGTGCGTTGATCTTAAATTTCCTATACTCATATTTTCTAGTTTGAAAGCCAAGACGGAGGGTTCAGAGTGCTCTCGAAATCCACCGAGGAAACTTTCTACAGTGCGTGGGAAACCGCCCAATAGTTCTGCCCTTCGAAACGCGCGTTTCAGTGACCGAACTCCAAAAACACCACATCGATTCGAATTCATTCTCGGGCCTTATACACACCACCCACCACACCCACACACCCACCCCCACGTGGGGGAGTCGATCATTTTTCCAGTTGGGTCGGTCGCGATCCGGGACCTTCTGACCGTTCGAAACGCGCGTCGATCGGGAAATCCCTGCAATCGTCTCCAACAGTTCGAAAGCCGAGATCGAGGGTTCGGAGCACCCCGGAAGCCACCATAGTAACTTTCTCTCGGGAATGGGCAGCCGCCCAACCGTCGACTACCCTCAGAAACGCGGGTTTTTTGCGAAATTCCTAAACTCGCAACCGCCAGTTCGGAAGCCGAGATCGAGGGCTCGGAGCTACCCGGAACCCAGCATAGTAACTTTATACCGAGATTGGGCGGCCGATCGTTATTTCCGTTGGCCCGGTCGTGATGCGGGACCGTCGGGCCACCAAAATGTGCGTTGATCGTGAAATTCCCATGCTCGGCTTCGCAAATTCGAAAGCCGGGATCTATGTTTCGGAGCTATTAGGAAACCACCATAGTAAATTTCTACGTTATTTGGGTAGACGCAAGACCGTCCGGGCGTACGTAGCGTGCGTTGATCTTAAATTTCCTATACTCATATTTTCTAGTTTGAAAGCCAAGACGGAGGGTTCAGAGTGCTCTCGAAATCCACCGAGGAAACTTTCTACAGTGCGTGGGAAACCGCCCAATAGTTCTGCCCTTCGAAACGCGCGTTTCAGTGACCGAACTCCAAAAACACCACATCGATTCGAATTCATTCTCGGGCCTTATACACACCACCCACCACACCCACACACCCACCCCCACGTGGGGGAGTCGATCATTTTTCCAGTTGGGTCGGTCGCGATCCGGGACCTTCTGACCGTTCGAAACGCGCGTCGATCGGGAAATCCCTGCAATCGTCTCCAATAGTTCGAAAGCCGAGATCGAGGGTTCGGAGCACCCCGGAAGCCACCATAGTAACTTTCTCTCGGGATTGGGCAGCCGCCCAACCGTCGACTACCCTCAGAAACGCGGGTTTTTTGCGAAATTCCTAAACTCGCAACCGCCAGTTCGGAAGCCGAGATCGAGGGCTCGGAGCTACCCGGAACCCAGCATAGTAACTTTATACCGAGATTGGGCGGCCGATCGTTATTTCCGTTGGCCCGGTCGTGATGCGGGACCGTCGGGCCACCAAAATGTGCGTTGATCGTGAAATTCCCATGCTCGGCTTCGCAAATTCGAAAGCCGGGATCTATGTTTCGGAGCTATTAGGAAACCACCATAGTAAATTTCTACGTTATTTGGGTAGACGCAAGACCGTCCGGGCGTACGTAGCGTGCGTTGATCTTAAATTTCCTATACTCATATTTTCTAGTTTGAAAGCCAAGACGGAGGGTTCAGAGTGCTCTCGAAATCCACCGAGGAAACTTTCTACAGTGCGTGGGAAACCGCCCAATAGTTCTGCCCTTCGAAACGCGCGTTTCAGTGACCGAACTCCAAAAACACCACATCGATTCGAATTCATTCTCGGGCCTTATACACACCACCCACCACACCCACACACCCACCCCCACGTGGGGGAGTCGATCATTTTTCCAGTTGGGTCGGTCGCGATCCGGGACCTTCTGACCGTTCGAAACGCGCGTCGATCGGGAAATCCCTGCAATCGTCTCCAACAGTTCGAAAGCCGAGATCGAGGGTTCGGAGCACCCCGGAAGCCACCATAGTAACTTTCTCCCGGGATTGGGCAGCCGCCCAACCGTCGACTACCCTCAGAAACGCGGGTTTTTTGCGAAATTCCTAAACTCGCAACCGCCAGTTCGGAAGCCGAGATCGAGGGCTCGGAGCTACCCGGAACCCAGCATAGTAACTTTATACCGAGATTGGGCGGCCGATCGTTATTTCCGTTGGCCCGGTCGTGATGCGGGACCGTCGGGCCACCAAAATGTGCGTTGATCGTGAAATTCCCATGCTCGGCTTCGCAAATTCGAAAGCCGGGATCTATGTTTCGGAGCTATTAGGAAACCACCATAGTAAATTTCTACGTTATTTGGGTAGACGCAAGACCGTCCGGGCGTACGTAGCGTGCGTTGATCTTAAATTTCCTATACTCATATTTTCTAGTTTGAAAGCCAAGACGGAGGGTTCAGAGTGCTCTCGAAATCCACCGAGGAAACTTTCTACAGTGCGTGGGAAACCGCCCAATAGTTCTGCCCTTCGAAACGCGCGTTTCAGTGACCGAACTCCAAAAACACCACATCGATTCGAATTCATTCTCGGGCCTTATACACACCACCCACCACACCCACACACCCACCCCCACGTGGGGGAGTCGATCATTTTTCCAGTTGGGTCGGTCGCGATCCGGGACCTTCTGACCGTTCGAAACGCGCGTCGATCGGGAAATCCCTGCAATCGTCTCCAATAGTTCGAAAGCCGAGATCGAGGGTTCGGAGCACCCCGGAAGCCACCATAGTAACTTTCTCTCGGGATTGGGCAGCCGCCCAACCGTCGACTACCCTCAGAAACGCGGGTTTTTTGCGAAATTCCTAAACTCGCAACCGCCAGTTCGGAAGCCGAGATCGAGGGCTCGGAGCTACCCGGAACCCAGCATAGTAACTTTATACCGAGATTGGGCGGCCGATCGTTATTTCCGTTGGCCCGGTCGTGATGCGGGACCGTCGGGCCACCAAAATGTGCGTTGATCGTGAAATTCCCATGCTCGGCTTCGCAAATTCGAAAGCCGGGATCTATGTTTCGGAGCTATTAGGAAACCACCATAGTAAATTTCTACGTTATTTGGGTAGACGCAAGACCGTCCGGGCGTACGTAGCGTGCGTTGATCTTAAATTTCCTATACTCATATTTTCTAGTTTGAAAGCCAAGACGGAGGGTTCAGAGTGCTCTCGAAATCCACCGAGGAAACTTTCTACAGTGCGTGGGAAACCGCCCAATAGTTCTGCCCTTCGAAACGCGCGTTTCAGTGACCGAACTCCAAAAACACCACATCGATTCGAATTCATTCTCGGGCCTTATACACACCACCCACCACACCCACACACCCACCCCCACGTGGGGGAGTCGATCATTTTTCCAGTTGGGTCGGTCGCGATCCGGGACCTTCTGACCGTTCGAAACGCGCGTCGATCGGGAAATCCCTGCAATCGTCTCCAACAGTTCGAAAGCCGAGATCGAGGGTTCGGAGCACCCCGGAAGCCACCATAGTAACTTTCTCTCGGGAATGGGCAGCCGCCCAACCGTCGACTACCCTCAGAAACGCGGGTTTTTTGCGAAATTCCTAAACTCGCAACCGCCAGTTCGGAAGCCGAGATCGAGGGCTCGGAGCTACCCGGAACCCAGCATAGTAACTTTATACCGAGATTGGGCGGCCGATCGTTATTTCCGTTGGCCCGGTCGTGATGCGGGACCGTCGGGCCACCAAAATGTGCGTTGATCGTGAAATTCCCATGCTCGGCTTCGCAAATTCGAAAGCCGGGATCTATGTTTCGGAGCTATTAGGAAACCACCATAGTAAATTTCTACGTTATTTGGGTAGACGCAAGACCGTCCGGGCGTACGTAGCGTGCGTTGATCTTAAATTTCCTATACTCATATTTTCTAGTTTGAAAGCCAAGACGGAGGGTTCAGAGTGCTCTCGAAATCCACCGAGGAAACTTTCTACAGTGCGTGGGAAACCGCCCAATAGTTCTGCCCTTCGAAACGCGCGTTTCAGTGACCGAACTCCAAAAACACCACATCGATTCGAATTCATTCTCGGGCCTTATACACACCACCCACCACACCCACACACCCACCCCCACGTGGGGGAGTCGATCATTTTTCCAGTTGGGTCGGTCGCGATCCGGGACCTTCTGACCGTTCGAAACGCGCGTCGATCGGGAAATCCCTGCAATCGTCTCCAACAGTTCGAAAGCCGAGATCGAGGGTTCGGAGCACCCCGGAAGCCACCATAGTAACTTTCTCTCGGGAATGGGCAGCCGCCCAACCGTCGACTACCCTCAGAAACGCGGGTTTTTTGCGAAATTCCTAAACTCGCAACCGCCAGTTCGGAAGCCGAGATCGAGGGCTCGGAGCTACCCGGAACCCAGCATAGTAACTTTATACCGAGATTGGGCGGCCGATCGTTATTTCCGTTGGCCCGGTCGTGATGCGGGACCGTCGGGCCACCAAAATGTGCGTTGATCGTGAAATTCCCATGCTCGGCTTCGCAAATTCGAAAGCCGGGATCTATGTTTCGGAGCTATTAGGAAACCACCATAGTAAATTTCTACGTTATTTGGGTAGACGCAAGACCGTCCGGGCGTACGTAGCGTGCGTTGATCTTAAATTTCCTATACTCATATTTTCTAGTTTGAAAGCCAAGACGGAGGGTTCAGAGTGCTCTCGAAATCCACCGAGGAAACTTTCTACAGTGCGTGGGAAACCGCCCAATAGTTCTGCCCTTCGAAACGCGCGTTTCAGTGACCGAACTCCAAAAACACCACATCGATTCGAATTCATTCTCGGGCCTTATACACACCACCCACCACACCCACACACCCACCCCCACGTGGGGGAGTCGATCATTTTTCCAGTTGGGTCGGTCGCGATCCGGGACCTTCTGACCGTTCGAAACGCGCGTCGATCGGGAAATCCCTGCAATCGTCTCCAATAGTTCGAAAGCCGAGATCGAGGGTTCGGAGCACCCCGGAAGCCACCATAGTAACTTTCTCTCGGGATTGGGCAGCCGCCCAACCGTCGACTACCCTCAGAAACGCGGGTTTTTTGCGAAATTCCTAAACTCGCAACCGCCAGTTCGGAAGCCGAGATCGAGGGCTCGGAGCTACCCGGAACCCAGCATAGTAACTTTATACCGAGATTGGGCGGCCGATCGTTATTTCCGTTGGCCCGGTCGTGATGCGGGACCGTCGGGCCACCAAAATGTGCGTTGATCGTGAAATTCCCATGCTCGGCTTCGCAAATTCGAAAGCCGGGATCTATGTTTCGGAGCTATTAGGAAACCACCATAGTAAATTTCTACGTTATTTGGGTAGACGCAAGACCGTCCGGGCGTACGTAGCGTGCGTTGATCTTAAATTTCCTATACTCATATTTTCTAGTTTGAAAGCCAAGACGGAGGGTTCAGAGTGCTCTCGAAATCCACCGAGGAAACTTTCTACAGTGCGTGGGAAACCGCCCAATAGTTCTGCCCTTCGAAACGCGCGTTTCAGTGACCGAACTCCAAAAACACCACATCGATTCGAATTCATTCTCGGGCCTTATACACACCACCCACCACACCCACACACCCACCCCCACGTGGGGGAGTCGATCATTTTTCCAGTTGGGTCGGTCGCGATCCGGGACCTTCTGACCGTTCGAAACGCGCGTCGATCGGGAAATCCCTGCAATCGTCTCCAACAGTTCGAAAGCCGAGATCGAGGGTTCGGAGCACCCCGGAAGCCACCATAGTAACTTTCTCCCGGGATTGGGCAGCCGCCCAACCGTCGACTACCCTCAGAAACGCGGGTTTTTTGCGAAATTCCTAAACTCGCAACCGCCAGTTCGGAAGCCGAGATCGAGGGCTCGGAGCTACCCGGAACCCAGCATAGTAACTTTATACCGAGATTGGGCGGCCGATCGTTATTTCCGTTGGCCCGGTCGTGATGCGGGACCGTCGGGCCACCAAAATGTGCGTTGATCGTGAAATTCCCATGCTCGGCTTCGCAAATTCGAAAGCCGGGATCTATGTTTCGGAGCTATTAGGAAACCACCATAGTAAATTTCTACGTTATTTGGGTAGACGCAAGACCGTCCGGGCGTACGTAGCGTGCGTTGATCTTAAATTTCCTATACTCATATTTTCTAGTTTGAAAGCCAAGACGGAGGGTTCAGAGTGCTCTCGAAATCCACCGAGGAAACTTTCTACAGTGCGTGGGAAACCGCCCAATAGTTCTGCCCTTCGAAACGCGCGTTTCAGTGACCGAACTCCAAAAACACCACATCGATTCGAATTCATTCTCGGGCCTTATACACACCACCCACCACACCCACACACCCACCCCCACGTGGGGGAGTCGATCATTTTTCCAGTTGGGTCGGTCGCGATCCGGGACCTTCTGACCGTTCGAAACGCGCGTCGATCGGGAAATCCCTGCAATCGTCTCCAATAGTTCGAAAGCCGAGATCGAGGGTTCGGAGCACCCCGGAAGCCACCATAGTAACTTTCTCTCGGGATTGGGCAGCCGCCCAACCGTCGACTACCCTCAGAAACGCGGGTTTTTTGCGAAATTCCTAAACTCGCAACCGCCAGTTCGGAAGCCGAGATCGAGGGCTCGGAGCTACCCGGAACCCAGCATAGTAACTTTATACCGAGATTGGGCGGCCGATCGTTATTTCCGTTGGCCCGGTCGTGATGCGGGACCGTCGGGCCACCAAAATGTGCGTTGATCGTGAAATTCCCATGCTCGGCTTCGCAAATTCGAAAGCCGGGATCTATGTTTCGGAGCTATAAGGAAACCACCATAGTAAATTTCTACGTTATTTGGGTAGACGCAAGACCGTCCGGGCGTACGTAGCGTGCGTTGATCTTAAATTTCCTATACTCATATTTTCTAGTTTGAAAGCCAAGACGGAGGGTTCAGAGTGCTCTCGAAATCCACCGAGGAAACTTTCTACAGTGCGTGGGAAACCGCCCAATAGTTCTGCCCTTCGAAACGCGCGTTTCAGTGACCGAACTCCAAAAACACCACATCGATTCGAATTCATTCTCGGGCCTTATACACACCACCCACCACACCCACACACCCACCCCCACGTGGGGGAGTCGATCATTTTTCCAGTTGGGTCGGTCGCGATCCGGGACCTTCTGACCGTTCGAAACGCGCGTCGATCGGGAAATCCCTGCAATCGTCTCCAACAGTTCGAAAGCCGAGATCGAGGGTTCGGAGCACCCCGGAAGCCACCATAGTAACTTTCTCCCGGGATTGGGCAGCCGCCCAACCGTCGACTACCCTCAGAAACGCGGGTTTTTTGCGAAATTCCTAAACTCGCAACCGCCAGTTCGGAAGCCGAGATCGAGGGCTCGGAGCTACCCGGAACCCAACATAGTAACTTTATACCGAGATTGGGCGGCCGATCGTTATTTCCGTTGGCCCGGTCGTGATGCGGGACCGTCGGGCCACCAAAATGTGCGTTGATCGTGAAATTCCCATGCTCGGCTTCGCAAATTCGAAAGCCGGGATCTATGTTTCGGAGCTATTAGGAAACCACCATAGTAAATTTCTACGTTATTTGGGTAGACGCAAGACCGTCCGGGCGTACGTAGCGTGCGTTGATCTTAAATTTCCTATACTCATATTTTCTAGTTTGAAAGCCAAGACGGAGGGTTCAGAGTGCTCTCGAAATCCACCGAGGAAACTTTCTACAGTGCGTGGGAAACCGCCCAATAGTTCTGCCCTTTAAAACGCGCGTTTCAGTGACCGAACTCCAAAAACACCACATCGATTCGAATTCATTCTCGGGCCTTATACACACCACCCACCACACCCACACACCCACCCCCACGTGGGGGAGTCGATCATTTTTCCAGTTGGGTCGGTCGCGATCCGGGACCTTCTGACCGTTCGAAACGCGCGTCGATCGGGAAATCCCTGCAATCGTCTCCAACAGTTCGAAAGCCGAGATCGAGGGTTCGGAGCACCCCGGAAGCCACCATAGTAACTTTCTCCCGGGATTGGGCAGCCGCCCAACCGTCGACTACCCTCAGAAACGCGGGTTTTTTGCGAAATTCCTAAACTCGCAACCGCCAGTTCGGAAGCCGAGATCGAGGGCTCGGAGCTACCCGGAACCCAGCATAGTAACTTTATACCGAGATTGGGCGGCCGATCGTTATTTCCGTTGGCCCGGTCGTGATGCGGGACCGTCGGGCCACCAAAATGTGCGTTGATCGTGAAATTCCCATGCTCGGCTTCGCAAATTCGAAAGCCGGGATCTATGTTTCGGAGCTATTAGGAAACCACCATAGTAAATTTCTACGTTATTTGGGTAGACGCAAGACCGTCCGGGCGTACGTAGCGTGCGTTGATCTTAAATTTCCTATACTCATATTTTCTAGTTTGAAAGCCAAGACGGAGGGTTCAGAGTGCTCTCGAAATCCACCGAGGAAACTTTCTACAGTGCGTGGGAAACCGCCCAATAGTTCTGCCCTTCGAAACGCGCGTTTCAGTGACCGAACTCCAAAAACACCACATCGATTCGAATTCATTCTCGGGCCTTATACACACCACCCACCACACCCACACACCCACCCCCACGTGGGGGAGTCGATCATTTTTCCAGTTGGGTCGGTCGCGATCCGGGACCTTCTGACCGTTCGAAACGCGCGTCGATCGGGAAATCCCTGCAATCGTCTCCAACAGTTCGAAAGCCGAGATCGAGGGTTCGGAGCACCCCGGAAGCCACCATAGTAACTTTCTCCCGGGATTGGGCAGCCGCCCAACCGTCGACTACCCTCAGAAACGCGGGTTTTTTGCGAAATTCCTAAACTCGCAACCGCCAGTTCGGAAGCCGAGATCGAGGGCTCGGAGCTACCCGGAACCCAGCATAGTAACTTTATACCGAGATTGGGCGGCCGATCGTTATTTCCGTTGGCCCGGTCGTGATGCGGGACCGTCGGGCCACCAAAATGTGCGTTGATCGTGAAATTCCCATGCTCGGCTTCGCAAATTCGAAAGCCGGGATCTATGTTTCGGAGCTATTAGGAAACCACCATAGTAAATTTCTACGTTATTTGGGTAGACGCAAGACCGTCCGGGCGTACGTAGCGTGCGTTGATCTTAAATTTCCTATACTCATATTTTCTAGTTTGAAAGCCAAGACGGAGGGTTCAGAGTGCTCTCGAAATCCACCGAGGAAACTTTCTACAGTGCGTGGGAAACCGCCCAATAGTTCTGCCCTTCGAAACGCGCGTTTCAGTGACCGAACTCCAAAAACACCACATCGATTCGAATTCATTCTCGGGCCTTATACACACCACCCACCACACCCACACACCCACCCCCACGTGGGGGAGTCGATCATTTTTCCAGTTGGGTCGGTCGCGATCCGGGACCTTCTGACCGTTCGAAACGCGCGTCGATCGGGAAATCCCTGCAATCGTCTCCAACAGTTCGAAAGCCGAGATCGAGGGTTCGGAGCACCCCGGAAGCCACCATAGTAACTTTCTCCCGGGATTGGGCAGCCGCCCAACCGTCGACTACCCTCAGAAACGCGGGTTTTTTGCGAAATTCCTAAACTCGCAACCGCCAGTTCGGAAGCCGAGATCGAGGGCTCGGAGCTACCCGGAACCCAGCATAGTAACTTTATACCGAGATTGGGCGGCCGATCGTTATTTCCGTTGGCCCGGTCGTGATGCGGGACCGTCGGGCCACCAAAATGTGCGTTGATCGTGAAATTCCCATGCTCGGCTTCGCAAATTCGAAAGCCGGGATCTATGTTTCGGAGCTATTAGGAAACCACCATAGTAAATTTCTACGTTATTTGGGTAGACGCAAGACCGTCCGGGCGTACGTAGCGTGCGTTGATCTTAAATTTCCTATACTCATATTTTCTAGTTTGAAAGCCAAGACGGAGGGTTTAGAGTGCTCTCGAAATCCACCGAGGAAACTTTCTACAGTGCGTGGGAAACCGCCCAATAGTTCTGCCCTTCGAAACGCGCGTTTCAGTGACCGAACTCCAAAAACACCACATCGATTCGAATTCATTCTCGGGCCTTATACACACCACCCACCACACCCACACACCCACCCCCACGTGGGGGAGTCGATCATTTTTCCAGTTGGGTCGGTCGCGATCCGGGACCTTCTGACCGTTCGAAACGCGCGTCGATCGGGAAATCCCTGCAATCGTCTCCAACAGTTCGAAAGCCGAGATCGAGGGTTCGGAGCACCCCGGAAGCCACCATAGTAACTTTCTCTCGGGAATGGGCAGCCGCCCAACCGTCGACTACCCTCAGAAACGCGGGTTTTTTGCGAAATTCCTAAACTCGCAACCGCCAGTTCGGAAGCCGAGATCGAGGGCTCGGAGCTACCCGGAACCCAGCATAGTAACTTTATACCGAGATTGGGCGGCCGATCGTTATTTCCGTTGGCCCGGTCGTGATGCGGGACCGTCGGGCCACCAAAATGTGCGTTGATCGTGAAATTCCCATGCTCGGCTTCGCAAATTCGAAAGCCGGGATCTATGTTTCGGAGCTATTAGGAAACCACCATAGTAAATTTCTACGTTATTTGGGTAGACGCAAGACCGTCCGGGCGTACGTAGCGTGCGTTGATCTTAAATTTCCTATACTCATATTTTCTAGTTTGAAAGCCAAGACGGAGGGTTCAGAGTGCTCTCGAAATCCACCGAGGAAACTTTCTACAGTGCGTGGGAAACCGCCCAATAGTTCTGCCCTTCGAAACGCGCGTTTCAGTGACCGAACTCCAAAAACACCACATCGATTCGAATTCATTCTCGGGCCTTATACACACCACCCACCACACCCACACACCCACCCCCATGTGGGGGAGTCGATCATTTTTCCAGTTGGGTCGGTCGCGATCCGGGACCTTCTGACCGTTCGAAACGCGCGTCGATCGGGAAATCCCTGCAATCGTCTCCAACAGTTCGAAAGCCGAGATCGAGGGTTCGGAGCACCCCGGAAGCCACCATAGTAACTTTCTCTCGGGAATGGGCAGCCGCCCAACCGTCGACTACCCTCAGAAACGCGGGTTTTTTGCGAAATTCCTAAACTCGCAACCGCCAGTTCGGAAGCCGAGATCGAGGGCTCGGAGCTACCCGGAACCCAGCATAGTAACTTTATACCGAGATTGGGCGGCCGATCGTTATTTCCGTTGGCCCGGTCGTGATGCGGGACCGTCGGGCCACCAAAATGTGCGTTGATCGTGAAATTCCCATGCTCGGCTTCGCAAATTCGAAAGCCGGGATCTATGTTTCGGAGCTATTAGGAAACCACCATAGTAAATTTCTACGTTATTTGGGTAGACGCAAGACCGTCCGGGCGTACGTAGCGTGCGTTGATCTTAAATTTCCTATACTCATATTTTCTAGTTTGAAAGCCAAGACGGAGGGTTCAGAGTGCTCTCGAAATCCACCGAGGAAACTTTCTACAGTGCGTGGGAAACCGCCCAATAGTTCTGCCCTTCGAAACGCGCGTTTCAGTGACCGAACTCCAAAAACACCACATCGATTCGAATTCATTCTCGGGCCTTATACACACCACCCACCACACCCACACACCCACCCCCACGTGGGGGAGTCGATCATTTTTCCAGTTGGGTCGGTCGCGATCCGGGACCTTCTGACCGTTCGAAACGCGCGTCGATCGGGAAATCCCTGCAATCGTCTCCAACAGTTCGAAAGCCGAGATCGAGGGTTCGGAGCACCCCGGAAGCCACCATAGTAACTTTCTCTCGGGATTGGGCAGCCGCCCAACCGTCGACTACCCTCAGAAACGCGGGTTTTTTGCGAAATTCCTAAACTCGCAACCGCCAGTTCGGAAGCCGAGATCGAGGGCTCGGAGCTACCCGGAACCCAGCATAGTAACTTTATACCGAGATTGGGCGGCCGATCGTTATTTCCGTTGGCCCGGTCGTGATGCGGGACCGTCGGGCCACCAAAATGTGCGTTGATCGTGAAATTCCCATGCTCGGCTTCGCAAATTCGAAAGCCGGGATCTATGTTTCGGAGCTATTAGGAAACCACCATAGTAAATTTCTACGTTATTTGGGTAGACGCAAGACCGTCCGGGCGTACGTAGCGTGCGTTGATCTTAAATTTCCTATACTCATATTTTCTAGTTTGAAAGCCAAGACGGAGGGTTCAGAGTGCTCTCGAAATCCACCGAGGAAACTTTCTACAGTGCGTGGGAAACCGCCCAATAGTTCTGCCCTTCGAAACGCGCGTTTCAGTGACCGAACTCCAAAAACACCACATCGATTCGAATTCATTCTCGGGCCTTATACACACCACCCACCACACCCACACACCCACCCCCACGTGGGGGAGTCGATCATTTTTCCAGTTGGGTCGGTCGCGATCCGGGACCTTCTGACCGTTCGAAACGCGCGTCGATCGGGAAATCCCTGCAATCGTCTCCAACAGTTCGAAAGCCGAGATCGAGGGTTCGGAGCACCCCGGAAGCCACCATAGTAACTTTCTCTCGGGATTGGGCAGCCGCCCAACCGTCGACTACCCTCAGAAACGCGGGTTTTTTGCGAAATTCCTAAACTCGCAACCGCCAGTTCGGAAGCCGAGATCGAGGGCTCGGAGCTACCCGGAACCCAGCATAGTAACTTTATACCGAGATTGGGCGGCCGATCGTTATTTCCGTTGGCCCGGTCGTGATGCGGGACCGTCGGGCCACCAAAATGTGCGTTGATCGTGAAATTCCCATGCTCGGCTTCGCAAATTCGAAAGCCGGGATCTATGTTTCGGAGCTATTAGGAAACCACCATAGTAAATTTCTACGTTATTTGGGTAGACGCAAGACCGTCCGGGCGTACGTAGCGTGCGTTGATCTTAAATTTCCTATACTCATATTTTCTAGTTTGAAAGCCAAGACGGAGGGTTCAGAGTGCTCTCGAAATCCACCGAGGAAACTTTCTACAGTGCGTGGGAAACCGCCCAATAGTTCTGCCCTTCGAAACGCGCGTTTCAGTGACCGAACTCCAAAAACACCACATCGATTCGAATTCATTCTCGGGCCTTATACACACCACCCACCACACCCACACACCCACCCCCACGTGGGGGAGTCGATCATTTTTCCAGTTGGGTCGGTCGCGATCCGGGACCTTCTGACCGTTCGAAACGCGCGTCGATCGGGAAATCCCTGCAATCGTCTCCAACAGTTCGAAAGCCGAGATCGAGGGTTCGGAGCACCCCGGAAGCCACCATAGTAACTTTCTCTCGGGAATGGGCAGCCGCCCAACCGTCGACTACCCTCAGAAACGCGGGTTTTTTGCGAAATTCCTAAACTCGCAACCGCCAGTTCGGAAGCCGAGATCGAGGGCTCGGAGCTACCCGGAACCCAGCATAGTAACTTTATACCGAGATTGGGCGGCCGATCGTTATTTCCGTTGGCCCGGTCGTGATGCGGGACCGTCGGGCCACCAAAATGTGCGTTGATCGTGAAATTCCCATGCTCGGCTTCGCAAATTCGAAAGCCGAGATCTATGTTTCGGAGCTATTAGGAAACCACCATAGTAAATTTCTACGTTATTTGGGTAGACGCAAGACCGTCCGGGCGTACGTAGCGTGCGTTGATCTTAAATTTCCTATACTCATATTTTCTAGTTTGAAAGCCAAGACGGAGGGTTCAGAGTGCTCTCGAAATCCACCGAGGAAACTTTCTACAGTGCGTGGGAAACCGCCCAATAGTTCTGCCCTTCGAAACGCGCGTTTCAGTGACCGAACTCCAAAAACACCACATCGATTCGAATTCATTCTCGGGCCTTATACACACCACCCACCACACCCACACACCCACCCCCACGTGGGGGAGTCGATCATTTTTCCAGTTGGGTCGGTCGCGATCCGGGACCTTCTGACCGTTCGAAACGCGCGTCGATCGGGAAATCCCTGCAATCGTCTCCAACAGTTCGAAAGCCGAGATCGAGGGTTCGGAGCACCCCGGAAGCCACCATAGTAACTTTCTCTCGGGAATGGGCAGCCGCCCAACCGTCGACTACCCTCAGAAACGCGGGTTTTTTGCGAAATTCCTAAACTCGCAACCGCCAGTTCGGAAGCCGAGATCGAGGGCTCGGAGCTACCCGGAACCCAGCATAGTAACTTTATACCGAGATTGGGCGGCCGATCGTTATTTCCGTTGGCCCGGTCGTGATGCGGGACCGTCGGGCCACCAAAATGTGCGTTGATCGTGAAATTCCCATGCTCGGCTTCGCAAATTCGAAAGCCGGGATCTATGTTTCGGAGCTATTAGGAAACCACCATAGTAAATTTCTACGTTATTTGGGTAGACGCAAGACCGTCCGGGCGTACGTAGCGTGCGTTGATCTTAAATTTCCTATACTCATATTTTCTAGTTTGAAAGCCAAGACGGAGGGTTCAGAGTGCTCTCGAAATCCACCGAGGAAACTTTCTACAGTGCGTGGGAAACCGCCCAATAGTTCTGCCCTTCGAAACGCGCGTTTCAGTGACCGAACTCCAAAAACACCACATCGATTCGAATTCATTCTCGGGCCTTATACACACCACCCACCACACCCACACACCCACCCCCACGTGGGGGAGTCGATCATTTTTCCAGTTGGGTCGGTCGCGATCCGGGACCTTCTGACCGTTCGAAACGCGCGTCGATCGGGAAATCCCTGCAATCGTCTCCAATAGTTCGAAAGCCGAGATCGAGGGTTCGGAGCACCCCGGAAGCCACCATAGTAACTTTCTCTCGGGATTGGGCAGCCGCCCAACCGTCGACTACCCTCAGAAACGCGGGTTTTTTGCGAAATTCCTAAACTCGCAACCGCCAGTTCGGAAGCCGAGATCGAGGGCTCGGAGCTACCCGGAACCCAGCATAGTAACTTTATACCGAGATTGGGCGGCCGATCGTTATTTCCGTTGGCCCGGTCGTGATGCGGGACCGTCGGGCCACCAAAATGTGCGTTGATCGTGAAATTCCCATGCTCGGCTTCGCAAATTCGAAAGCCGAGATCTATGTTTCGGAGCTATTAGGAAACCACCATAGTAAATTTCTACGTTATTTGGGTAGACGCAAGACCGTCCGGGCGTACGTAGCGTGCGTTGATCTTAAATTTCCTATACTCATATTTTCTAGTTTGAAAGCCAAGACGGAGGGTTCAGAGTGCTCTCGAAATCCACCGAGGAAACTTTCTACAGTGCGTGGGAAACCGCCCAATAGTTCTGCCCTTCGAAACGCGCGTTTCAGTGACCGAACTCCAAAAACACCACATCGATTCGAATTCATTCTCGGGCCTTATACACACCACCCACCACACCCACACACCCACCCCCACGTGGGGGAGTCGATCATTTTTCCAGTTGGGTCGGTCGCGATCCGGGACCTTCTGACCGTTCGAAACGCGCGTCGATCGGGAAATCCCTGCAATCGTCTCCAACAGTTCGAAAGCCGAGATCGAGGGTTCGGAGCACCCCGGAAGCCACCATAGTAACTTTCTCTCGGGAATGGGCAGCCGCCCAACCGTCGACTACCCTCAGAAACGCGGGTTTTTTGCGAAATTCCTAAACTCGCAACCGCCAGTTCGGAAGCCGAGATCGAGGGCTCGGAGCTACCCGGAACCCAGCATAGTAACTTTATACCGAGATTGGGCGGCCGATCGTTATTTCCGTTGGCCCGGTCGTGATGCGGGACCGTCGGGCCACCAAAATGTGCGTTGATCGTGAAATTCCCATGCTCGGCTTCGCAAATTCGAAAGCCGAGATCTATGTTTCGGAGCTATTAGGAAACCACCATAGTAAATTTCTACGTTATTTGGGTAGACGCAAGACCGTCCGGGCGTACGTAGCGTGCGTTGATCTTAAATTTCCTATACTCATATTTTCTAGTTTGAAAGCCAAGACGGAGGGTTTAGAGTGCTCTCGAAATCCACCGAGGAAACTTTCTACAGTGCGTGGGAAACCGCCCAATAGTTCTGCCCTTCGAAACGCGCGTTTCAGTGACCGAACTCCAAAAACACCACATCGATTCGAATTCATTCTCGGGCCTTATACACACCACCCACCACACCCACACACCCACCCCCACGTGGGGGAGTCGATCATTTTTCCAGTTGGGTCGGTCGCGATCCGGGACCTTCTGACCGTTCGAAACGCGCGTCGATCGGGAAATCCCTGCAATCGTCTCCAACAGTTCGAAAGCCGAGATCGAGGGTTCGGAGCACCCCGGAAGCCACCATAGTAACTTTCTCTCGGGAATGGGCAGCCGCCCAACCGTCGACTACCCTCAGAAACGCGGGTTTTTTGCGAAATTCCTAAACTCGCAACCGCCAGTTCGGAAGCCGAGATCGAGGGCTCGGAGCTACCCGGAACCCAGCATAGTAACTTTATACCGAGATTGGGCGGCCGATCGTTATTTCCGTTGGCCCGGTCGTGATGCGGGACCGTCGGGCCACCAAAATGTGCGTTGATCGTGAAATTCCCATGCTCGGCTTCGCAAATTCGAAAGCCGGGATCTATGTTTCGGAGCTATTAGGAAACCACCATAGTAAATTTCTACGTTATTTGGGTAGACGCAAGACCGTCCGGGCGTACGTAGCGTGCGTTGATCTTAAATTTCCTATACTCATATTTTCTAGTTTGAAAGCCAAGACGGAGGGTTCAGAGTGCTCTCGAAATCCACCGAGGAAACTTTCTACAGTGCGTGGGAAACCGCCCAATAGTTCTGCCCTTCGAAACGCGCGTTTCAGTGACCGAACTCCAAAAACACCACATCGATTCGAATTCATTCTCGGGCCTTATACACACCACCCACCACACCCACACACCCACCCCCACGTGGGGGAGTCGATCATTTTTCCAGTTGGGTCGGTCGCGATCCGGGACCTTCTGACCGTTCGAAACGCGCGTCGATCGGGAAATCCCTGCAATCGTCTCCAACAGTTCGAAAGCCGAGATCGAGGGTTCGGAGCACCCCGGAAGCCACCATAGTAACTTTCTCTCGGGATTGGGCAGCCGCCCAACCGTCGACTACCCTCAGAAACGCGGGTTTTTTGCGAAATTCCTAAACTCGCAACCGCCAGTTCGGAAGCCGAGATCGAGGGCTCGGAGCTACCCGGAACCCAGCATAGTAACTTTATACCGAGATTGGGCGGCCGATCGTTATTTCCGTTGGCCCGGTCGTGATGCGGGACCGTCGGGCCACCAAAATGTGCGTTGATCGTGAAATTCCCATGCTCGGCTTCGCAAATTCGAAAGCCGGGATCTATGTTTCGGAGCTATTAGGAAACCACCATAGTAAATTTCTACGTTATTTGGGTAGACGCAAGACCGTCCGGGCGTACGTAGCGTGCGTTGATCTTAAATTTCCTATACTCATATTTTCTAGTTTGAAAGCCAAGACGGAGGGTTCAGAGTGCTCTCGAAATCCACCGAGGAAACTTTCTACAGTGCGTGGGAAACCGCCCAATAGTTCTGCCCTTCGAAACGCGCGTTTCAGTGACCGAACTCCAAAAACACCACATCGATTCGAATTCATTCTCGGGCCTTATACACACCACCCACCACACCCACACACCCACCCCCACGTGGGGGAGTCGATCATTTTTCCAGTTGGGTCGGTCGCGATCCGGGACCTTCTGACCGTTCGAAACGCGCGTCGATCGGGAAATCCCTGCAATCGTCTCCAACAGTTCGAAAGCCGAGATCGAGGGTTCGGAGCACCCCGGAAGCCACCATAGTAACTTTCTCTCGGGATTGGGCAGCCGCCCAACCGTCGACTACCCTCAGAAACGCGGGTTTTTTGCGAAATTCCTAAACTCGCAACCGCCAGTTCGGAAGCCGAGATCGAGGGCTCGGAGCTACCCGGAACCCAGCATAGTAACTTTATACCGAGATTGGGCGGCCGATCGTTATTTCCGTTGGCCCGGTCGTGATGCGGGACCGTCGGGCCACCAAAATGTGCGTTGATCGTGAAATTCCCATGCTCGGCTTCGCAAATTCGAAAGCCGGGATCTATGTTTCGGAGCTATTAGGAAACCACCATAGTAAATTTCTACGTTATTTGGGTAGACGCAAGACCGTCCGGGCGTACGTAGCGTGCGTTGATCTTAAATTTCCTATACTCATATTTTCTAGTTTGAAAGCCAAGACGGAGGGTTCAGAGTGCTCTCGAAATCCACCGAGGAAACTTTCTACAGTGCGTGGGAAACCGCCCAATAGTTCTGCCCTTCGAAACGCGCGTTTCAGTGACCGAACTCCAAAAACACCACATCGATTCGAATTCATTCTCGGGCCTTATACACACCACCCACCACACCCACACACCCACCCCCACGTGGGGGAGTCGATCATTTTTCCAGTTGGGTCGGTCGCGATCCGGGACCTTCTGACCGTTCGAAACGCGCGTCGATCGGGAAATCCCTGCAATCGTCTCCAACAGTTCGAAAGCCGAGATCGAGGGTTCGGAGCACCCCGGAAGCCACCATAGTAACTTTCTCTCGGGATTGGGCAGCCGCCCAACCGTCGACTACCCTCAGAAACGCGGGTTTTTTGCGAAATTCCTAAACTCGCAACCGCCAGTTCGGAAGCCGAGATCGAGGGCTCGGAGCTACCCGGAACCCAGCATAGTAACTTTATACCGAGATTGGGCGGCCGATCGTTATTTCCGTTGGCCCGGTCGTGATGCGGGACCGTCGGGCCACCAAAATGTGCGTTGATCGTGAAATTCCCATGCTCGGCTTCGCAAATTCGAAAGCCGAGATCTATGTTTCGGAGCTATTAGGAAACCACCATAGTAAATTTCTACGTTATTTGGGTAGACGCAAGACCGTCCGGGCGTACGTAGCGTGCGTTGATCTTAAATTTCCTATACTCATATTTTCTAGTTTGAAAGCCAAGACGGAGGGTTCAGAGTGCTCTCGAAATCCACCGAGGAAACTTTCTACAGTGCGTGGGAAACCGCCCAATAGTTCTGCCCTTCGAAACGCGCGTTTCAGTGACCGAACTCCAAAAACACCACATCGATTCGAATTCATTCTCGGGCCTTATACACACCACCCACCACACCCACACACCCACCCCCACGTGGGGGAGTCGATCATTTTTCCAGTTGGGTCGGTCGCGATCCGGGACCTTCTGACCGTTCGAAACGCGCGTCGATCGGGAAATCCCTGCAATCGTCTCCAACAGTTCGAAAGCCGAGATCGAGGGTTCGGAGCACCCCGGAAGCCACCATAGTAACTTTCTCTCGGGATTGGGCAGCCGCCCAACCGTCGACTACCCTCAGAAACGCGGGTTTTTTGCGAAATTCCTAAACTCGCAACCGCCAGTTCGGAAGCCGAGATCGAGGGCTCGGAGCTACCCGGAACCCAGCATAGTAACTTTATACCGAGATTGGGCGGCCGATCGTTATTTCCGTTGGCCCGGTCGTGATGCGGGACCGTCGGGCCACCAAAATGTGCGTTGATCGTGAAATTCCCATGCTCGGCTTCGCAAATTCGAAAGCCGGGATCTATGTTTCGGAGCTATTAGGAAACCACCATAGTAAATTTCTACGTTATTTGGGTAGACGCAAGACCGTCCGGGCGTACGTAGCGTGCGTTGATCTTAAATTTCCTATACTCATATTTTCTAGTTTGAAAGCCAAGACGGAGGGTTCAGAGTGCTCTCGAAATCCACCGAGGAAACTTTCTACAGTGCGTGGGAAACCGCCCAATAGTTCTGCCCTTCGAAACGCGCGTTTCAGTGACCGAACTCCAAAAACACCACATCGATTCGAATTCATTCTCGGGCCTTATACACACCACCCACCACACCCACACACCCACCCCCACGTGGGGGAGTCGATCATTTTTCCAGTTGGGTCGGTCGCGATCCGGGACCTTCTGACCGTTCGAAACGCGCGTCGATCGGGAAATCCCTGCAATCGTCTCCAACAGTTCGAAAGCCGAGATCGAGGGTTCGGAGCACCCCGGAAGCCACCATAGTAACTTTCTCTCGGGATTGGGCAGCCGCCCAACCGTCGACTACCCTCAGAAACGCGGGTTTTTTGCGAAATTCCTAAACTCGCAACCGCCAGTTCGGAAGCCGAGATCGAGGGCTCGGAGCTACCCGGAACCCAGCATAGTAACTTTATACCGAGATTGGGCGGCCGATCGTTATTTCCGTTGGCCCGGTCGTGATGCGGGACCGTCGGGCCACCAAAATGTGCGTTGATCGTGAAATTCCCATGCTCGGCTTCGCAAATTCGAAAGCCGAGATCTATGTTTCGGAGCTATTAGGAAACCACCATAGTAAATTTCTACGTTATTTGGGTAGACGCAAGACCGTCCGGGCGTACGTAGCGTGCGTTGATCTTAAATTTCCTATACTCATATTTTCTAGTTTGAAAGCCAAGACGGAGGGTTCAGAGTGCTCTCGAAATCCACCGAGGAAACTTTCTACAGTGCGTGGGAAACCGCCCAATAGTTCTGCCCTTCGAAACGCGCGTTTCAGTGACCGAACTCCAAAAACACCACATCGATTCGAATTCATTCTCGGGCCTTATACACACCACCCACCACACCCACACACCCACCCCCACGTGGGGGAGTCGATCATTTTTCCAGTTGGGTCGGTCGCGATCCGGGACCTTCTGACCGTTCGAAACGCGCGTCGATCGGGAAATCCCTGCAATCGTCTCCAACAGTTCGAAAGCCGAGATCGAGGGTTCGGAGCACCCCGGAAGCCACCATAGTAACTTTCTCTCGGGATTGGGCAGCCGCCCAACCGTCGACTACCCTCAGAAACGCGGGTTTTTTGCGAAATTCCTAAACTCGCAACCGCCAGTTCGGAAGCCGAGATCGAGGGCTCGGAGCTACCCGGAACCCAGCATAGTAACTTTATACCGAGATTGGGCGGCCGATCGTTATTTCCGTTGGCCCGGTCGTGATGCGGGACCGTCGGGCCACCAAAATGTGCGTTGATCGTGAAATTCCCATGCTCGGCTTCGCAAATTCGAAAGCCGGGATCTATGTTTCGGAGCTATTAGGAAACCACCATAGTAAATTTCTACGTTATTTGGGTAGACGCAAGACCGTCCGGGCGTACGTAGCGTGCGTTGATCTTAAATTTCCTATACTCATATTTTCTAGTTTGAAAGCCAAGACGGAGGGTTCAGAGTGCTCTCGAAATCCACCGAGGAAACTTTCTACAGTGCGTGGGAAACCGCCCAATAGTTCTGCCCTTCGAAACGCGCGTTTCAGTGACCGAACTCCAAAAACACCACATCGATTCGAATTCATTCTCGGGCCTTATACACACCACCCACCACACCCACACACCCACCCCCACGTGGGGGAGTCGATCATTTTTCCAGTTGGGTCGGTCGCGATCCGGGACCTTCTGACCGTTCGAAACGCGCGTCGATCGGGAAATCCCTGCAATCGTCTCCAACAGTTCGAAAGCCGAGATCGAGGGTTCGGAGCACCCCGGAAGCCACCATAGTAACTTTCTCTCGGGATTGGGCAGCCGCCCAACCGTCGACTACCCTCAGAAACGCGGGTTTTTTGCGAAATTCCTAAACTCGCAACCGCCAGTTCGGAAGCCGAGATCGAGGGCTCGGAGCTACCCGGAACCCAGCATAGTAACTTTATACCGAGATTGGGCGGCCGATCGTTATTTCCGTTGGCCCGGTCGTGATGCGGGACCGTCGGGCCACCAAAATGTGCGTTGATCGTGAAATTCCCATGCTCGGCTTCGCAAATTCGAAAGCCGGGATCTATGTTTCGGAGCTATTAGGAAACCACCATAGTAAATTTCTACGTTATTTGGGTAGACGCAAGACCGTCCGGGCGTACGTAGC
Organism: Allium sativum; assembly: GCA_030737875.1. Taxonomy (NCBI): domain Eukaryota; kingdom Viridiplantae; phylum Streptophyta; class Magnoliopsida; order Asparagales; family Amaryllidaceae; genus Allium; species Allium sativum. Next base: position 412,437,794 of record CM060923.1, on the reverse strand, counting down.
GTGCGTTGATCTTAAATTTCCTATACTCATATTTTCTAGTTTGAAAGCCAAGACGGAGGGTTCAGAGTGCTCTCGAAATCCACCGAGGAAACTTTCTACAGTGCGTGGGAAACCGCCCAATAGTTCTGCCCTTCGAAACGCGCGTTTCAGTGACCGAACTCCAAAAACACCACATCGATTCGAATTCATTCTCGGGCCTTATACACACCACCCACCACACCCACACACCCACCCCCACGTGGGGGAGTCGATCATTTTTCCAGTTGGGTCGGTCGCGATCCGGGACCTTCTGACCGTTCGAAACGCGCGTCGATCGGGAAATCCCTGCAATCGTCTCCAACAGTTCGAAAGCCGAGATCGAGGGTTCGGAGCACCCCGGAAGCCACCATAGTAACTTTCTCTCGGGATTGGGCAGCCGCCCAACCGTCGACTACCCTCAGAAACGCGGGTTTTTTGCGAAATTCCTAAACTCGCAACCGCCAGTTCGGAAGCCGAGATCGAGGGCTCGGAGCTACCCGGAACCCAGCATAGTAACTTTATACCGAGATTGGGCGGCCGATCGTTATTTCCGTTGGCCCGGTCGTGATGCGGGACCGTCGGGCCACCAAAATGTGCGTTGATCGTGAAATTCCCATGCTCGGCTTCGCAAATTCGAAAGCCGAGATCTATGTTTCGGAGCTATTAGGAAACCACCATAGTAAATTTCTACGTTATTTGGGTAGACGCAAGACCGTCCGGGCGTACGTAGCGTGCGTTGATCTTAAATTTCCTATACTCATATTTTCTAGTTTGAAAGCCAAGACGGAGGGTTCAGAGTGCTCTCGAAATCCACCGAGGAAACTTTCTACAGTGCGTGGGAAACCGCCCAATAGTTCTGCCCTTCGAAACGCGCGTTTCAGTGACCGAACTCCAAAAACACCACATCGATTCGAATTCATTCTCGGGCCTTATACACACCACCCACCACACCCACACACCCACCCCCACGTGGGGGAGTCGATCATTTTTCCAGTTGGGTCGGTCGCGATCCGGGACCTTCTGACCGTTCGAAACGCGCGTCGATCGGGAAATCCCTGCAATCGTCTCCAACAGTTCGAAAGCCGAGATCGAGGGTTCGGAGCACCCCGGAAGCCACCATAGTAACTTTCTCTCGGGATTGGGCAGCCGCCCAACCGTCGACTACCCTCAGAAACGCAGGTTTTTTGCGAAATTCCTAAACTCGCAACCGCCAGTTCGGAAGCCGAGATCGAGGGCTCGGAGCTACCCGGAACCCAGCATAGTAACTTTATACCGAGATTGGGCGGCCGATCGTTATTTCCGTTGGCCCGGTCGTGATGCGGGACCGTCGGGCCACCAAAATGTGCGTTGATCGTGAAATTCCCATGCTCGGCTTCGCAAATTCGAAAGCCGAGATCTATGTTTCGGAGCTATTAGGAAACCACCATAGTAAATTTCTACGTTATTTGGGTAGACGCAAGACCGTCCGGGCGTACGTAGCGTGCGTTGATCTTAAGTTTCCTATACTCATATTTTCTAGTTTGAAAGCCAAGACGGAGGGTTCAGAGTGCTCTCGAAATCCACCGAGGAAACTTTCTACAGTGCGTGGGAAACCGCCCAATAGTTCTGCCCTTCGAAACGCGCGTTTCAGTGACCGAACTCCAAAAACACCACATCGATTCGAATTCATTCTCGGGCCTTATACACACCACCCACCACACCCACACACCCACCCCCACGTGGGGGAGTCGATCATTTTTCCAGTTGGGTCGGTTGCGATCCGGGACCTTCTGACCGTTCGAAACGCGCGTCGATCGGGAAATCCCTGCAATCGTCTCCAACAGTTCGAAAGCCGAGATCGGGGGTTCGGAGCACCCCGGAAGCCACCATAGTAACTTTCTCTCGGGATTGGGCAGCCGCCCAACCGTCGACTACCCTCAGAAACGCGGGTTTTTTACGAAATTCCTAAACTCGCAACCGCCAGTTCGGAAGCCGAGATCGAGGGCTCGGAGCTACCCGGAACCCAGCATAGTAACTTTATACCGAGATTGGGCGGCCGATCGTTATTTCCGTTGGCCCGGTCGTGATGCGGGACCGTCGGGCCACCAAAATGTGCGTTGATCGTGAAATTCCCATGCTCGGCTTCGCAAATTCGAAAGCCGAGATCTATGTTTCGGAGCTATTAGGAAACCACCATAGTAAATTTCTACGTTATTTGGGTAGACGCAAGACCGTCCGGGCGTACGTAGCGTGCGTTGATCTTAAATTTCCTATACTCATATTTTCTAGTTTGAAAGCCAAGACGGAGGGTTCAGAGTGCTCTCGAAATCCACCGAGGAAACTTTCTACAGTGCGTGGGAAACCGCCCAATAGTTCTGCCCTTCGAAACGCGCGTTTCAGTGACCGAACTCCAAAAACACCACATCGATTCGAATTCATTCTCGGGCCTTATACACACCACCCACCACACCCACACACCCACCCCCACGTGGGGGAGTCGATCATTTTTCCAGTTGGGTCGGTCGCGATCCGGGACCTTCTGACCGTTCGAAACGCGCGTCGATCGGGAAATCCCTGCAATCGTCTCCAACAGTTCGAAAGCCGAGATCGAGGGTTCGGAGCACCCCGGAAGCCACCATAGTAACTTTCTCTCGGGATTGGGCAGCCGCCCAACCGTCGACTACCCTCAGAAACGCAGGTTTTTTGCGAAATTCCTAAACTCGCAACCGCCAGTTCGGAAGCCGAGATCGAGGGCTCGGAGCTACCCGGAACCCAGCATAGTAACTTTATACCGAGATTGGGCGGTCCGATCGTTATTTCCGTTGGCCCGGTCGTGATGCGGGACCGTCGGGCCACCAAAATGTGCGTTGATCGTGAAATTCCCATGCTCGGCTTCGCAAATTCGAAAGCCGAGATCTATGTTTCGGAGCTATTAGGAAACCACCATAGTAAATTTCTACGTTATTTGGGTAGACGCAAGACCGTCCGGGCGTACGTAGCGTGCGTTGATCTTAAGTTTCCTATACTCATATTTTCTAGTTTGAAAGCCAAGACGGAGGGTTCAGAGTGCTCTCGAAATCCACCGAGGAAACTTTCTACAGTGCGTGGGAAACCGCCCAATAGTTCTGCCCTTCGAAACGCGCGTTTCAGTGACCGAACTCCAAAAACACCACATCGATTCGAATTCATTCTCGGGCCTTATACACACCACCCACCACACCCACACACCCACCCCCACGTGGGGGAGTCGATCATTTTTCCAGTTGGGTCGGTTGCGATCCGGGACCTTCTGACCGTTCGAAACGCGCGTCGATCGGGAAATCCCTGCAATCGTCTCCAACAGTTCGAAAGCCGAGATCGGGGGTTCGGAGCACCCCGGAAGCCACCATAGTAACTTTCTCTCGGGAATGGGCAGCCGCCCAACCGTCGACTACCCTCAGAAACGCGGGTTTTTTACGAAATTCCTAAACTCGCAACCGCCAGTTCGGAAGCCGAGATCGAGGGCTCGGAGCTACCCGGAACCCAGCATAGTAACTTTATACCGAGATTGGGCGGCCGATCGTTATTTCCGTTGGCCCGGTCGTGATGCGGGACCGTCGGGCCACCAAAATGTGCGTTGATCGTGAAATTCCCATGCTCGGCTTCGCAAATTCGAAAGCCGAGATCTATGTTTCGGAGCTATTAGGAAACCACCATAGTAAATTTCTACGTTATTTGGGTAGACTCAAGACCGTCCGGGCGTACGTAGCGTGCGTTGATCTTAAATTTCCTATACTCATATTTTCTAGTTTGAAAGCCAAGACGGAGGGTTCAGAGTGCTCTCGAAATCCACCGAGGAAACTTTCTACTGGGCGTGGGAAACCGCCCAATAGTTCTGCCCTTCGAAACGCGCGTTTCAGTGACCGAACTCCAAAAACACCACATCGATTCGAATTCATTCTCGGGCCTTATACACACCACCCACCACACCCACACACCCACCCCCCACCACACCCACACACCCACCCCCACGTGGGGGAGTCGATCGTTTTTCCGGTTGGGTCGGTCGCGATCCGGGACCTTCTGACCGTTCGAAACGCGCGTCGATCGGGAAATCCCTGCAATCGTCTCCAACAGTTCGAAAGCCGAGATCGAGGGTTCGGAGCACCCCGGAAGCCACCATAGTAACTTTCTCTCGGGAATGGGCAGCCGCCCAACCGTCGACTACCCTCAGAAACGCGGGTTTTTTGCGAAATTCCTAAACTCGCAACCGCCAGTTCGGAAGCCGAGATCGAGGGCTCGGAGCTACCCGGAACCCAGCATAGTAACTTTATACAGAGATTGGGCGGCCGATCGTTATTTCCGTTGGCCCCGGTCGTGATACGGGACCGTCGGGCCACCAAAACGCGCGTGGATCGTGAAATTCCCATGCTCGGCTTCGCAAATTCGAAAGCCGAGATCTATGTTTCGGAGCTGTTAGGAAACCACCGTAGTAAATTTCTACGTTATTTGGGTAGACGCAAGACCGTCCGGGCATACGTAGCGTGCGTTGATCTTAAATTTCCTATACTCATATTAGCTAGTTTGAAAGCCAAGACGGAGGGTTCAGAGTGCTCTCGAAATCCACCGCGGAAACTTTCTACAGTGCGTGGGAAATCGCCCAATAGTTTTGCCCTTCGAAACGCGCGTTTCAGCGACCGAACTCCAAAAACACCACATCGATTCGAATTCATTCTCGGGCCTTATACACACCACCCACCACACCCACACACCCACCCCCACGTGGGGGGAGTCGATCATTTTTCCAGTTGGGCTGGTCGCGATCCGGGACCTTCTGACCGTTCGAAACGCGCGTCGATCGGGAAATCCCTGCAATCGTCTCCAACAGTTCGAAAGCCGAGATCGGGGGTTCGGAGCACCCCGGAAGCCACCATAGTAACTTTCTCTCGGATTGGGCAGCCGCCCAACCGTCGACTACCCTCAGAAACGCGGGTTTTTTACGAAATTCCTAAACTCGCAACCGCCTGTTCGGAAGCCGAGATCGAGGGCTCGGAGCTACCCGGAACCCAGCATAGTAACTTTATACCGAGATTGGGCGGCCGATCGTTATTTCCGTTGGCCCGGTCGTGATGCGGGACCGTCGGGCCACCAAGATGTGCGTTGATCGTGAAATTCCCATGCTCGGCTTCGCAAATTCGAAAGCCGAGATATATGTTTCGGAGCTATTAGGAAACCACCATAGTAAATTTCTACGTTATTTGGGTAGACGCAAGACCGTCCGGGCGTACGTAGCGTGCGTTGATCTTAAATTTCCTATACTCATATTTTCTAGTTTGAAAGCCAAGACGGAGGGTTCAGAGTGCTCTCGAAATCCACCGAGGAAACTTTCTACAGTGCGTGGGAAACCGCCCAATAGTTCTGCCCTTCGAAACGCGCGTTTCAGTGACCAAACTCCAAAAACACCACATCGATTCGAATTCATTCTCGGGCCTTATACACACCACCCACCACACCCACACACCCACCCCCACGTGGGGGAGTCGATCATTTTTCCAGTTGGGTCGGTCGCGATCCGGGACCTTCTGACCGTTCGAAACGCGCGTCGATCGGGAAATCCCTGCAATCGTCTCCAACAGTTCGAAAGCCGAGATCGAGGGTTCGGAGCACCCCGGAAGCCACCATAGTAACTTTCTCTCGGGATTGGGCAGCCGCCCAACCGTCGACTACCCTCAGAAACGCGGGTTTTTTGCGAAATTCCTAAACTCGCAACCGCCAGTTCGGAAGCCGAGATCGAGGGCTCGGAGCTACCCGGAACCCAGCATAGTAACTTTATACCGAGATTGGGCGGCCGATCGTTATTTCCGTTGGCCCGGTCGTGATGCGGGACCGTCGGGCCACCAAAATGTGCGTTGATCGTGAAATTCCCATGCTCGGCTTCGCAAATTCGAAAGCCGAGATCTATGTTTCGGAGCTATTAGGAAACCACCATAGTAAATTTCTACGTTATTTGGGTAGACGCAAGACCGTCCGGGCGTACGTAGCGTGCGTTGATCTTAAATTTCCTATACTCATATTTTCTAGTTTGAAAGCCAAGACGGAGGGTTCAGAGTGCTCTCGAAATCCACCGAGGAAACTTTCTACAGTGCGTGGGAAACCGCCCAATAGTTCTGCCCTTCGAAACGCGCGTTTCAGTGACCGAACTCCAAAAACACCACATCGATTCGAATTCATTCTCGGGCCTTATACACACCACCCACCACACCCACACACCCACCCCCACGTGGGGGAGTCGATCATTTTTCCAGTTGGGTCGGTCGCGATCCGGGACCTTCTGACCGTTCGAAACGCGCGTCGATCGGGAAATCCCTGCAATCGTCTCCAACAGTTCGAAAGCCGAGATCGAGGGTTCGGAGCACCCCGGAAGCCACCATAGTAACTTTCTCTCGGGATTGGGCAGCCGCCCAACCGTCGACTACCCTCAGAAACGCAGGTTTTTTGTGAAATTCCTAAACTCGCAACCGCCAGTTCGGAAGCCGAGATCGAGGGCTCGGAGCTACCCGGAACCCAGCATAGTAACTTTATACCGAGATTGGGCGGCCGATCGTTATTTCCGTTGGCCCGGTCGTGATGCGGGACCGTCGGGCCACCAAAATGTGCGTTGATCGTGAAATTCCCATGCTCGGCTTCGCAAATTCGAAAGCCGAGATCTATGTTTCGGAGCTATTAGGAAACCACCATAGTAAATTTCTACGTTATTTGGGTAGACGCAAGACCGTCCGGGCGTACGTAGCGTGCGTTGATCTTAAGTTTCCTATACTCATATTTTCTAGTTTGAAAGCCAAGACGGAGGGTTCAGAGTGCTCTCGAAATCCACCGAGGAAACTTTCTACAGTGCGTGGGAAACCGCCCAATAGTTCTGCCCTTCGAAACGCGCGTTTCAGTGACCGAACTCCAAAAACACCACATCGATTCGAATTCATTCTCGGGCCTTATACACACCACCCACCACACCCACACACCCACCCCCACGTGGGGGAGTCGATCATTTTTCCAGTTGGGTCGGTTGCGATCCGGGACCTTCTGACCGTTCGAAACGCGCGTCGATCGGGAAATCCCTGCAATCGTCTCCAACAGTTCGAAAGCCGAGATCGGGGGTTCGGAGCACCCCGGATGCCACCATAGTAACTTTCTCTCGGGATTGGGCAGCCGCCCAACCGTCGACTACCCTCAGAAACGCGGGTTTTTTACGAAATTCCTAAACTCGCAACCGCCAGTTCGGAAGCCGAGATCGAGGGCTCGGAGCTACCCGGAACCCAGCATAGTAACTTTATACCGAGATTGGGCGGCCGATCGTTATTTCCGTTGGCCCGGTCGTGATGCGGGACCGTCGGGCCACCAAAATGTGCGTTGATCGTGAAATTCCCATGCTCGGCTTCGCAAATTCGAAAGCCGAGATCTATGTTTCGGAGCTATTAGGAAACCACCATAGTAAATTTCTACGTTATTTGGGTAGACGCAAGACCGTCCGGGCGTACGTAGCGTGCGTTGATCTTAAATTTCCTATACTCATATTTTCTAGTTTGAAAGCCAAGACGGAGGGTTCAGAGTGCTCTCGAAATCCACCGAGGAAACTTTCTACTGGGCGTGGGAAACCGCCCAATAGTTCTGCCCTTCGAAACGCGCGTTTCAGTGACCGAACTCCAAAAACACCACATCGATTCGAATTCATTCTCGGGCCTTATACACACCACCCACCACACCCACACACCCACCCCCCACCACACCCACACACCCACCCCCACGTGGGGGAGTCGATCGTTTTTCCAGTTGGGTCGGTCGCGATCCGGGACCTTCTGACCGTTCGAAACGCGCGTCGATCGGGAAATCCCTGCAATCGTCTCCAACAGTTCGAAAGCCGAGATCGAGGGTTCGGAGCACCCCGGAAGCCACCATAGTAACTTTCTCTCGGGAATGGGCAGCCGCCCAACCGTCGACTACCCTCAGAAACGCGGGTTTTTTGCGAAATTCCTAAACTCGCAACCGCCAGTTCGGAAGCCGAGATCGAGGGCTCGGAGCTACCCGGAACCCAGCATAGTAACTTTATACAGAGATTGGGCGGCCGATCGTTATTTCCGTTGGCCCCGGTCGTGATACGGGACCGTCGGGCCACCAAAACGCGCGTGGATCGTGAAATTCCCATGCTCGGCTTCGCAAATTCGAAAGCCGAGATCTATGTTTCGGAGCTGTTAGGAAACCACCGTAGTAAATTTCTACGTTATTTGGGTAGACGCAAGACCGTCCGGGCATACGTAGCGTGCGTTGATCTTAAATTTCCTATACTCATATTAGCTAGTTTGAAAGCCAAGACGGAGGGTTCAGAGTGCTCTCGAAATCCACCGCGGAAACTTTCTACAGTGCGTGGGAAATCGCCCAATAGTTTTGCCCTTCGAAACGCGCGTTTCAGCGACCGAACTCCAAAAACACCACATCGATTCGAATTCATTCTCGGGCCTTATACACACCACCCACCACACCCACACACCCACCCCCACGTGGGGGGAGTCGATCATTTTTCCAGTTGGGCTGGTCGCGATACGGGACCTTCTGACCGTTCGAAACGCGCGTCGATCGGGAAATCCCTGCAATCGTCTCCAACAGTTCGAAAGCCGAGATCGGGGGTTCGGAGCACCCCGGAAGCCACCATAGTAACTTTCTCTCGGGATTGGGCAGCCGCCCAACCGTCGACTACCCTCAGAAACGCGGGTTTTTTACGAAATTCCTAAACTCGCAACCGCCTGTTCGGAAGCCGAGATCGAGGGCTCGGAGCTACCCGGAACCCAGCATAGTAACTTTATACCGAGATTGGGCGGCCGATCGTTATTTCCGTTGGCCCGGTCGTGATGCGGGACCGTCGGGCCACCAAGATGTGCGTTGATCGTGAAATTCCCATGCTCGGCTTCGCAAATTCGAAAGCCGAGATATATGTTTCGGAGCTATTAGGAAACCACCATAGTAAATTTCTACGTTATTTGGGTAGACGCAAGACCGTCCGGGCGTACGTAGCGTGCGTTGATCTTAAATTTCCTATACTCATATTTTCTAGTTTGAAAGCCAAGACGGAGGGTTCAGAGTGCTCTCGAAATCCACCGAGGAAACTTTCTACAGTGCGTGGGAAACCGCCCAATAGTTCTGCCCTTCGAAACGCGCGTTTCAGTGACCGAACTCCAAAAACACCACATCGATTCGAATTCATTCTCGGGCCTTATACACACCACCCACCACACCCACACACCCACCCCCACGTGGGGGAGTCGATCGTTTTTCCAGTTGGGTCGGTCGCGATCCGGGACCTTCTGACCGTTCGAAACGCGCGTCGATCGGGAAATCCCTGCAATCGTCTCCAACAGTTCGAAAGCCGAGATCGAGGGTTCGGAGCACCCCGGAAGCCACCATAGTAACTTTCTCTCGGGAATGGGCAGCCGCCCAACCGTCGACTACCCTCAGAAACGCGGGTTTTTTGCGAAATTCCTAAACTCGCAACCGCCAGTTCGGAAGCCGAGATCGAGGGCTCGGAGCTACCCGGAACCCAGCATAGTAACTTTATACCGAGATTGGGCGGCCGATCGTTATTTCCGTTGGCCCGGTCGTGATGCGGGACCGTCGGGCCACCAAAATGTGCGTTGATCGTGAAATTCCCATGCTCGGCTTCGCAAATTCGAAAGCCGAGATCTATGTTTCGGAGCTATTAGGAAACCACCATAGTAAATTTCTACGTTATTTGGGTAGACGCAAGACCGTCCGGGCGTACGTAGCGTGCGTTGATCTTAAATTTCCTATACTCATATTTTCTAGTTTGAAAGCCAAGACGGAGGGTTCAGAGTGCTCTCGAAATCCACCGAGGAAACTTTCTACAGTGCGTGGGAAACCGCCCAATAGTTCTGCCCTTCGAAACGCGCGTTTCAGTGACCGAACTCCAAAAACACCACATCGATTCGAATTCATTCTCGGGCCTTATACACACCACCCACCACACCCACACACCCACCCGCACGTGGGGGGAGTCGATCGTTTTTCCAGTTGGGCCGGTCGCGATCCGGGACCTTCTGACCGTTCGAAACGCGCGTCGATCAGGAAATCCCTGCAATCGTATCCAACAGTTCGAATGCCGAGATCGAGGGTTCGGAGCACCCCGGAAGCCACCATAGTAACTTTCTCTCGGGATTGGGCAGCCGCCCAACCGTCGACTACCCTCAGAAACGCGGGTTTTTTGCGAAATTCCTAAACTCGCAACCGCCAGTTCGGAAGCCGAGATCGAGGGCTCGGAGCTACCCGGAACCCAGCATAGTAACTTTATACCGAGATTGGGCGGCCGATCGTTATTTCCGTTGGCCCGGTCGTGATGCGGGACCGTCTGGCCACCAAAATGTGCGTTGATCGTGAAATTCCCATGCTCGGCTTCGCAAATTCGAAAGCCGAGATCTATGTTTCGGAGCTATTAGGAAACCACCATAGTAAATTTCTACGTTATTTGGGTAGACGCAAGACCGTCCGGGCGTACGTAGCGTGCGTTGATCTTAAATTTCCTATACTCATATTTTCTAGTTTGAAAGCCAAGACGGAGGGTTCAGAGTGCTCTCGAAATCCACCGAGGAAACTTTCTACAGTGCGTGGGAAACCGCCCAATAGTTCTGCCCTTCGAAACGCGCGTTTCAGTGACCGAACTCCAAAAACACCACATCGATTCGAATTCATTCTCGGGCCTTATACACACCACCCACCACACCCACACACCCACCCGCACGTGGGGGGAGTCGATCGTTTTTCCAGTTGGGCCGGTCGCGATCCGGGACCTTCTGACCGTTCGAAACGCGCGTCGATCAGGAAATCCCTGCAATCGTATCCAACAGTTCGAATGCCGAGATCGAGGGTTCGGAGCACCCCGGAAGCCACCATAGTAACTTTCTCTCGGGATTGGGCAGCCGCCCAACCGTCGACTACCCTCAGAAACGCGGGTTTTTTGCGAAATTCCTAAACTCGCAACCGCCAGTTCGGAAGCCGAGATCGAGGGCTCGGAGCTACCCGGAACCCAGCATAGTAACTTTATACCGAGATTGGGCGGCCGATCGTTATTTCCGTTGGCCCGGTCGTGATGCGGGACCGTCTGGCCACCAAAATGTGCGTTGATCGTGAAATTCCCATGCTCGGCTTCGCAAATTCGAAAGCCGAGATCTATGTTTCGGAGCTATTAGGAAACCACCATAGTAAATTTCTACGTTATTTGGGTAGACGCAAGACCGTCCGGGCGTACGTAGCGTGCGTTGATCTTAAATTTCCTATACTCATATTTTCTAGTTTGAAAGCCAAGACGGAGGGTTCAGAGTGCTCTCGAAATCCACCGAGGAAACTTTCTACAGTGCGTGGGAAACCGCCCAATAGTTCTGCCCTTCGAAACGCGCGTTTCAGTGACCGAACTCCAAAAACACCACATCGATTCGAATTCATTCTCGGGCCTTATACACACCACCCACCACACCCACACACCCACCCCCACGTGGGGGAGTCGATCATTTTTCCAGTTGGGTCGGTCGCGATCCGGGACCTTCTGACCGTTCGAAACGCGCGTCGATCGGGAAATCCCTGCAATCGTCTCCAACAGTTCGAAAGCCGAGATCGAGGGTTCGGAGCACCCCGGAAGCCACCATAGTAACTTTCTCTCGGGATTGGGCAGCCGCCCAACCGTCGACTACCCTCAGAAACGCGGGTTTTTTGCGAAATTCCTAAACTCGCAACCGCCAGTTCGGAAGCCGAGATCGAGGGCTCGGAGCTACCCGGAACCCAGCATAGTAACTTTATACCGAGATTGGGCGGCCGATCGTTATTTCCGTTGGCCCGGTCGTGATGCGGGACCGTCGGGCCACCAAAATGTGCGTTGATCGTGAAATTCCCATGCTCGGCTTCGCAAATTCGAAAGCCGAGATCTATGTTTCGGAGCTATTAGGAAACCACCATAGTAAATTTCTACGTTATTTGGGTAGACGCAAGACCGTCCGGGCGTACGTAGCGTGCGTTGATCTTAAATTTCCTATACTCATATTTTCTAGTTTGAAAGCCAAGACGGAGGGTTCAGAGTGCTCTCGAAATCCACCGAGGAAACTTTCTACAGTGCGTGGGAAACCGCCCAATAGTTCTGCCCTTCGAAACGCGCGTTTCAGTGACCGAACTCCAAAAACACCACATCGATTCGAATTCATTCTCGGGCCTTATACACACCACCCACCACACCCACACACCCACCCCCACGTGGGGGAGTCGATCATTTTTCCAGTTGGGTCGGTCGCGATCCGGGACCTTCTGACCGTTCGAAACGCGCGTCGATCGGGAAATCCCTGCAATCGTCTCCAACAGTTCGAAAGCCGAGATCGAGGGTTCGGAGCACCCCGGAAGCCACCATAGTAACTTTCTCTCGGGATTGGGCAGCCGCCCAACCGTCGACTACCCTCAGAAACGCGGGTTTTTTGCGAAATTCCTAAACTCGCAACCGCCAGTTCGGAAGCCGAGATCGAGGGCTCGGAGCTACCCGGAACCCAGCATAGTAACTTTATACCGAGATTGGGCGGCCGATCGTTATTTCCGTTGGCCCGGTCGTGATGCGGGACCGTCGGGCCACCAAAATGTGCGTTGATCGTGAAATTCCCATGCTCGGCTTCGCAAATTCGAAAGCCGAGATCTATGTTTCGGAGCTATTAGGAAACCACCATAGTAAATTTCTACGTTATTTGGGTAGACGCAAGACCGTCCGGGCGTACGTAGCGTGCGTTGATCTTAAATTTCCTATACTCATATTTTCTAGTTTGAAAGCCAAGACGGAGGGTTCAGAGTGCTCTCGAAATCCACCGAGGAAACTTTCTACAGTGCGTGGGAAACCGCCCAATAGTTCTGCCCTTCGAAACGCGCGTTTCAGTGACCGAACTCCAAAAACACCACATCGATTCGAATTCATTCTCGGGCCTTATACACACCACCCACCACACCCACACACCCACCCCCACGTGGGGGAGTCGATCATTTTTCCAGTTGGGTCGGTCGCGATCCGGGACCTTCTGACCGTTCGAAACGCGCGTCGATCGGGAAATCCCTGCAATCGTCTCCAACAGTTCGAAAGCCGAGATCGAGGGTTCGGAGCACCCCGGAAGCCACCATAGTAACTTTCTCTCGGGATTGGGCAGCCGCCCAACCGTCGACTACCCTCAGAAACGCGGGTTTTTTGCGAAATTCCTAAACTCGCAACCGCCAGTTCGGAAGCCGAGATCGAGGGCTCGGAGCTACCCGGAACCCAGCATAGTAACTTTATACCGAGATTGGGCGGCCGATCGTTATTTCCGTTGGCCCGGTCGTGATGCGGGACCGTCGGGCCACCAAAATGTGCGTTGATCGTGAAATTCCCATGCTCGGCTTCGCAAATTCGAAAGCCGAGATCTATGTTTCGGAGCTATTAGGAAACCACCATAGTAAATTTCTACGTTATTTGGGTAGACGCAAGACCGTCCGGGCGTACGTAGCGTGCGTTGATCTTAAATTTCCTATACTCATATTTTCTAGTTTGAAAGCCAAGACGGAGGGTTCAGAGTGCTCTCGAAATCCACCGAGGAAACTTTCTACAGTGCGTGGGAAACCGCCCAATAGTTCTGCCCTTCGAAACGCGCGTTTCAGTGACCGAACTCCAAAAACACCACATCGATTCGAATTCATTCTCGGGCCTTATACACACCACCCACCACACCCACACACCCACCCGCACGTGGGGGGAGTCGATTGTTTTTCCAGTTGGGCCGGTCGCGATCCGGGACCTTCTGACCGTTCGAAACGCGCGTCGATCAGGAAATCCCTGCAATCGTATCCAACAGTTCGAATGCCGAGATCGAGGGTTCGGAGCACCCCGGAAGCCACCATAGTAACTTTCTCTCGGGATTGGGCAGCCGCCCAACCGTCGACTACCCTCAGAAACGCGGGTTTTTTGCGAAATTCCTAAACTCGCAACCGCCAGTTCGGAAGCCGAGATCGAGGGCTCGGAGCTACCCGGAACCCAGCATAGTAACTTTATACCGAGATTGGGCGGCCGATCGTTATTTCCGTTGGCCCGGTCGTGATGCGGGACCGTCGGGCCACCAAAATGTGCGTTGATCGTGAAATTCCCATGCTCGGCTTCGCAAATTCGAAAGCCGAGATCTATGTTTCGGAGCTATTAGGAAACCACCATAGTAAATTTCTACGTTATTTGGGTAGACGCAAGACCGTCCGGGCGTACGTAGCGTGCGTTGATCTTAAATTTCCTATACTCATATTTTCTAGTTTGAAAGCCAAGACGGAGGGTTCAGAGTGCTCTCGAAATCCACCGAGGAAACTTTCTACAGTGCGTGGGAAACCGCCCAATAGTTCTGCCCTTCGAAACGCGCGTTTCAGTGACCGAACTCCAAAAACACCACATCGATTCGAATTCATTCTCGGGCCTTATACACACCACCCACCACACCCACACACCCACCCCCACGTGGGGGAGTCGATCATTTTTCCAGTTGGGTCGGTCGCGATCCGGGACCTTCTGACCGTTCGAAACGCGCGTCGATCGGGAAATCCCTGCAATCGTCTCCAACAGTTCGAAAGCCGAGATCGAGGGTTCGGAGCACCCCGGAAGCCACCATAGTAACTTTCTCTCGGGATTGGGCAGCCGCCCAACCGTCGACTACCCTCAGAAACGCGGGTTTTTTGCGAAATTCCTAAACTCGCAACCGCCAGTTCGGAAGCCGAGATCGAGGGCTCGGAGCTACCCGGAACCCAGCATAGTAACTTTATACCGAGATTGGGCGGCCGATCGTTATTTCCGTTGGCCCGGTCGTGATGCGGGACCGTCGGGCCACCAAAATGTGCGTTGATCGTGAAATTCCCATGCTCGGCTTCGCAAATTCGAAAGCCGAGATCTATGTTTCGGAGCTATTAGGAAACCACCATAGTAAATTTCTACGTTATTTGGGTAGACGCAAGACCGTCCGGGCGTACGTAGCGTGCGTTGATCTTAAATTTCCTATACTCATATTTTCTAGTTTGAAAGCCAAGACGGAGGGTTCAGAGTGCTCTCGAAATCCACCGAGGAAACTTTCTACAGTGCGTGGGAAACCGCCCAATAGTTCTGCCCTTCGAAACGCGCGTTTCAGTGACCGAACTCCAAAAACACCACATCGATTCGAATTCATTCTCGGGCCTTATACACACCACCCACCACACCCACACACCCACCCGCACGTGGGGGGAGTCGATTGTTTTTCCAGTTGGGCCGGTCGCGATCCGGGACCTTCTGACCGTTCGAAACGCGCGTCGATCAGGAAATCCCTGCAATCGTATCCAACAGTTCGAATGCCGAGATCGAGGGTTCGGAGCACCCCGGAAGCCACCATAGTAACTTTCTCTCGGGATTGGGCAGCCGCCCAACCGTCGACTACCCTCAGAAACGCGGGTTTTTTGCGAAATTCCTAAACTCGCAACCGCCAGTTCGGAAGCCGAGATCGAGGGCTCGGAGCTACCCGGAACCCAGCATAGTAACTTTATACCGAGATTGGGCGGCCGATCGTTATTTCCGTTGGCCCGGTCGTGATGCGGGACCGTCGGGCCACCAAAATGTGCGTTGATCGTGAAATTCCCATGCTCGGCTTCGCAAATTCGAAAGCCGAGATCTATGTTTCGGAGCTATTAGGAAACCACCATAGTAAATTTCTACGTTATTTGGGTAGACGCAAGACCGTCCGGGCGTACGTAGCGTGCGTTGATCTTAAATTTCCTATACTCATATTTTCTAGTTTGAAAGCCAAGACGGAGGGTTCAGAGTGCTCTCGAAATCCACCGAGGAAACTTTCTACAGTGCGTGGGAAACCGCCCAATAGTTCTGCCCTTCGAAACGCGCGTTTCAGTGACCGAACTCCAAAAACACCACATCGATTCGAATTCATTCTCGGGCCTTATACACACCACCCACCACACCCACACACCCACCCCCACGTGGGGGAGTCGATCATTTTTCCAGTTGGGTCGGTCGCGATCCGGGACCTTCTGACCGTTCGAAACGCGCGTCGATCGGGAAATCCCTGCAATCGTCTCCAACAGTTCGAAAGCCGAGATCGAGGGTTCGGAGCACCCCGGAAGCCACCATAGTAACTTTCTCTCGGGATTGGGCAGCCGCCCAACCGTCGACTACCCTCAGAAACGCGGGTTTTTTGCGAAATTCCTAAACTCGCAACCGCCAGTTCGGAAGCCGAGATCGAGGGCTCGGAGCTACCCGGAACCCAGCATAGTAACTTTATACCGAGATTGGGCGGCCGATCGTTATTTCCGTTGGCCCGGTCGTGATGCGGGACCGTCGGGCCACCAAAATGTGCGTTGATCGTGAAATTCCCATGCTCGGCTTCGCAAATTCGAAAGCCGAGATCTATGTTTCGGAGCTATTAGGAAACCACCATAGTAAATTTCTACGTTATTTGGGTAGACGCAAGACCGTCCGGGCGTACGTAGCGTGCGTTGATCTTAAATTTCCTATACTCATATTTTCTAGTTTGAAAGCCAAGACGGAGGGTTCAGAGTGCTCTCGAAATCCACCGAGGAAACTTTCTACAGTGCGTGGGAAACCGCCCAATAGTTCTGCCCTTCGAAACGCGCGTTTCAGTGACCGAACTCCAAAAACACCACATCGATTCGAATTCATTCTCGGGCCTTATACACACCACCCACCACACCCACACACCCACCCGCACGTGGGGGGAGTCGATTGTTTTTCCAGTTGGGCCGGTCGCGATCCGGGACCTTCTGACCGTTCGAAACGCGCGTCGATCAGGAAATCCCTGCAATCGTATCCAACAGTTCGAATGCCGAGATCGAGGGTTCGGAGCACCCCGGAAGCCACCATAGTAACTTTCTCTCGGGATTGGGCAGCCGCCCAACCGTCGACTACCCTCAGAAACGCGGGTTTTTTGCGAAATTCCTAAACTCGCAACCGCCAGTTCGGAAGCCGAGATCGAGGGCTCGGAGCTACCCGGAACCCAGCATAGTAACTTTATACCGAGATTGGGCGGCCGATCGTTATTTCCGTTGGCCCGGTCGTGATGCGGGACCGTCGGGCCACCAAAATGTGCGTTGATCGTGAAATTCCCATGCTCGGCTTCGCAAATTCGAAAGCCGAGATCTATGTTTCGGAGCTATTAGGAAACCACCATAGTAAATTTCTACGTTATTTGGGTAGACGCAAGACCGTCCGGGCGTACGTAGCGTGCGTTGATCTTAAATTTCCTATACTCATATTTTCTAGTTTGAAAGCCAAGACGGAGGGTTCAGAGTGCTCTCGAAATCCACCGAGGAAACTTTCTACAGTGCGTGGGAAACCGCCCAATAGTTCTGCCCTTCGAAACGCGCGTTTCAGTGACCGAACTCCAAAAACACCACATCGATTCGAATTCATTCTCGGGCCTTATACACACCACCCACCACACCCACACACCCACCCCCACGTGGGGGAGTCGATCATTTTTCCAGTTGGGTCGGTCGCGATCCGGGACCTTCTGACCGTTCGAAACGCGCGTCGATCGGGAAATCCCTGCAATCGTCTCCAACAGTTCGAAAGCCGAGATCGAGGGTTCGGAGCACCCCGGAAGCCACCATAGTAACTTTCTCTCGGGATTGGGCAGCCGCCCAACCGTCGACTACCC
This sequence comes from Allium sativum, assembly GCA_030737875.1. Taxonomy (NCBI): domain Eukaryota; kingdom Viridiplantae; phylum Streptophyta; class Magnoliopsida; order Asparagales; family Amaryllidaceae; genus Allium; species Allium sativum. The sequence goes on along the minus strand of CM060923.1, from coordinate 412,420,074 downwards.
TCAGAAACGCGGGTTTTTTGCGAAATTCCTAAACTCGCAACCGCCAGTTCGGAAGCCGAGATCGAGGGCTCGGAGCTACCCGGAACCCAGCATAGTAACTTTATACAGAGATTGGGCGGCCGATCGTTATTTCCGTTGGCCCCGGTCGTGATACGGGACCGTCGGGCCACCAAAACGCGCGTGGATCGTGAAATTCCCATGCTCGGCTTCGCAAATTCGAAAGCCGAGATCTATGTTTCGGAGCTGTTAGGAAACCACCGTAGTAAATTTCTACGTTATTTGGGTAGACGCAAGACCGTCCGGGCATACGTAGCGTGCGTTGATCTTAAATTTCCTATACTCATATTAGCTAGTTTGAAAGCCAAGACGGAGGGTTCAGAGTGCTCTCGAAATCCACCGCGGAAACTTTCTACAGTGCGTGGGAAATCGCCCAATAGTTTTGCCCTTCGAAACGCGCGTTTCAGCGACCGAACTCCAAAAACACCACATCGATTCGAATTCATTCTCGGGCCTTATACACACCACCCACCACACCCACACACCCACCCCCACGTGGGGGGAGTCGATCATTTTTCCAGTTGGGCTGGTCGCGATCCGGGACCTTCTGACCGTTCGAAACGCGCGTCGATCGGGAAATCCCTGCAATCGTCTCCAACAGTTCGAAAGCCGAGATCGGGGGTTCGGAGCACCCCGGAAGCCACCATAGTAACTTTCTCTCGGGATTGGGCAGCCGCCCAACCGTCGACTACCCTCAGAAACGCGGGTTTTTTACGAAATTCCTAAACTCGCAACCGCCAGTTCGGAAGCCGAGATCGAGGGCTCGGAGCTACCCGGAACCCAGCATAGTAACTTTATACCGAGATTGGGCGGCCGATCGTTATTTCCGTTGGCCCGGTCGTGATGCGGGACCGTCGGGCCACCAAGATGTGCGTTGATCGTGAAATTCCCATGCTCGGCTTCGCAAATTCGAAAGCCGAGATATATGTTTCGGAGCTATTAGGAAACCACCATAGTAAATTTCTACGTTATTTGGGTAGACGCAAGACCGTCCGGGCGTACGTAGCGTGCGTTGATCTTAAATTTCCTATACTCATATTTTCTAGTTTGAAAGCCAAGACGGAGGGTTCAGAGTGCTCTCGAAATCCACCGAGGAAACTTTCTACAGTGCGTGGGAAACCGCCCAATAGTTCTGCCCTTCGAAACGCGCGTTTCAGTGACCGAACTCCAAAAACACCACATCGATTCGAATTCATTCTCGGGCCTTATACACACCACCCACCACACCCACACACCCACCCCCACGTGGGGGAGTCGATCGTTTTTCCAGTTGGGTCGGTCGCGATCCGGGACCTTCTGACCGTTCGAAACGCGCGTCGATCGGGAAATCCCTGCAATCGTCTCCAACAGTTCGAAAGCCGAGATCGAGGGTTCGGAGCACCCCGGAAGCCACCATAGTAACTTTCTCTCGGGAATGGGCAGCCGCCCAACCGTCGACTACCCTCAGAAACGCGGGTTTTTTGCGAAATTCCTAAACTCGCAACCGCCAGTTCGGAAGCCGAGATCGAGGGCTCGGAGCTACCCGGAACCCAGCATAGTAACTTTATACCGAGATTGGGCGGCCGATCGTTATTTCCGTTGGCCCGGTCGTGATGCGGGACCGTCGGGCCACCAAAATGTGCGTTGATCGTGAAATTCCCATGCTCGGCTTCGCAAATTCGAAAGCCGAGATCTATGTTTCGGAGCTATTAGGAAACCACCATAGTAAATTTCTACGTTATTTGGGTAGACGCAAGACCGTCCGGGCGTACGTAGCGTGCGTTGATCTTAAATTTCCTATACTCATATTTTCTAGTTTGAAAGCCAAGACGGAGGGTTCAGAGTGCTCTCGAAATCCACCGAGGAAACTTTCTACAGTGCGTGGGAAACCGCCCAATAGTTCTGCCCTTCGAAACGCGCGTTTCAGTGACCGAACTCCAAAAACACCACATCGATTCGAATTCATTCTCGGGCCTTATACACACCACCCACCACACCCACCCCCACGTGGGGGAGTCGATCATTTTTCCAGTTGGGTCGGTCGCGATCCGGGACCTTCTGACCGTTCGAAACGCGCGTCGATCGGGAAATCCCTGCAATCGTCTCCAACAGTTCGAAAGCCGAGATCGAGGGTTCGGAGCACCCCGGAAGCCACCATAGTAACTTTCTCTCGGGATTGGGCAGCCGCCCAACCGTCGACTACCCTCAGAAACGCGGGTTTTTTGCGAAATTCCTAAACTCGCAACCGCCAGTTCGGAAGCCGAGATCGAGGGCTCGGAGCTACCCGGAACCCAGCATAGTAACTTTATACCGAGATTGGGCGGCCGATCGTTATTTCCGTTGGCCCGGTCGTGATGCGGGACCGTCGGGCCACCAAAATGTGCGTTGATCGTGAAATTCCCATGCTCGGCTTCGCAAATTCGAAAGCCGAGATCTATGTTTCGGAGCTATTAGGAAACCACCATAGTAAATTTCTACGTTATTTGGGTAGACGCAAGACCGTCCGGGCGTACGTAGCGTGCGTTGATCTTAAATTTCCTATACTCATATTTTCTAGTTTGAAAGCCAAGACGGAGGGTTCAGAGTGCTCTCGAAATCCACCGAGGAAACTTTCTACAGTGCGTGGGAAACCGCCCAATAGTTCTGCCCTTCGAAACGCGCGTTTCAGTGACCGAACTCCAAAAACACCACATCGATTCGAATTCATTCTCGGGCCTTATACACACCACCCACCACACCCACCCCCACGTGGGGGAGTCGATCATTTTTCCAGTTGGGTCGGTCGCGATCCGGGACCTTCTGACCGTTCGAAACGCGCGTCGATCGGGAAATCCCTGCAATCGTCTCCAACAGTTCGAAAGCCGAGATCGAGGGTTCGGAGCACCCCGGAAGCCACCATAGTAACTTTCTCTCGGGATTGGGCAGCCGCCCAACCGTCGACTACCCTCAGAAACGCGGGTTTTTTGCGAAATTCCTAAACTCGCAACCGCCAGTTCGGAAGCCGAGATCGAGGGCTCGGAGCTACCCGGAACCCAGCATAGTAACTTTATACCGAGATTGGGCGGCCGATCGTTATTTCCGTTGGCCCGGTCGTGATGCGGGACCGTCGGGCCACCAAAATGTGCGTTGATCGTGAAATTCCCATGCTCGGCTTCGCAAATTCGAAAGCCGAGATCTATGTTTCGGAGCTATTAGGAAACCACCATAGTAAATTTCTACGTTATTTGGGTAGACGCAAGACCGTCCGGGCGTACGTAGCGTGCGTTGATCTTAAATTTCCTATACTCATATTTTCTAGTTTGAAAGCCAAGACGGAGGGTTCAGAGTGCTCTCAAAATCCACCGAGGAAACTTTCTACAGTGCGTGGGAAACCGCCCAATAGTTCTGCCCTTCGAAACGCGCGTTTCAGTGACCGAACTCCAAAAACACCACATCGATTCGAATTCATTCTCGGGCCTTATACACACCACCCACCACACCCACCCCCACGTGGGGGAGTCGATCATTTTTCCAGTTGGGTCGGTCGCGATCCGGGACCTTCTGACCGTTCGAAACGCGCGTCGATCAGGAAATCCCTGCAATCGTATCCAACAGTTCGAATGCCGAGATCGAGGGTTCGGAGCACCCCGGAAGCCACCATAGTAACTTTCTCTCGGGATTGGGCAGCCGCCCAACCGTCGACTACCCTCAGAAACGCGGGTTTTTTGCGAAATTCCTAAACTCGCAACCGCCAGTTCGGAAGCCGAGATCGAGGGCTCGGAGCTACCCGGAACCCAGCATAGTAACTTTATACCGAGATTGGGCGGCCGATCGTTATTTCCGTTGGCCCGGTCGTGATGCGGGACCGTCGGGCCACCAAAATGTGCGTTGATCGTGAAATTCCCATGCTCGGCTTCGCAAATTCGAAAGCCGAGATCTATGTTTCGGAGCTATTAGGAAACCACCATAGTAAATTTCTACGTTATTTGGGTAGACGCAAGACCGTCCGGGCGTACGTAGCGTGCGTTGATCTTAAATTTCCTATACTCATATTTTCTAGTTTGAAAGCCAAGACGGAGGGTTCAGAGTGCTCTCGAAATCCACCGAGGAAACTTTCTACAGTGCGTGGGAAACCGCCCAATAGTTCTGCCCTTCGAAACGCGCGTTTCAGTGACCGAACTCCAAAAACACCACATCGATTCGAATTCATTCTCGGGCCTTATACACACCACCCACCACACCCACCCCCACGTGGGGGAGTCGATCATTTTTCCAGTTGGGTCGGTCGCGATCCGGGACCTTCTGACCGTTCGAAACGCGCGTCGATCGGGAAATCCCTGCAATCGTCTCCAACAGTTCGAAAGCCGAGATCGAGGGTTCGGAGCACCCCGGAAGCCACCATAGTAACTTTCTCTCGGGATTGGGCAGCCGCCCAACCGTCGACTACCCTCAGAAACGCGGGTTTTTTGCGAAATTCCTAAACTCGCAACCGCCAGTTCGGAAGCCGAGATCGAGGGCTCGGAGCTACCCGGAACCCAGCATAGTAACTTTATACCGAGATTGGGCGGCCGATCGTTATTTCCGTTGGCCAGGTCGTGATGCGGGACCGTCGGGCCACCAAAATGTGCGTTGATCGTGAAATTCCCATGCTCGGCTTCGCAAATTCGAAAGCCGAGATCTATGTTTCGGAGCTATTAGGAAACCACCATAGTAAATTTCTACGTTATTTGGGTAGACGCAAGACCGTCTGGGCGTACGTAGCGTGCGTTGATCTTAAATTTCCTATACTCATATTTTCTAGTTTGAAAGCCAAGACGGAGGGTTCAGAGTGCTCTCAAAATCCACCGAGGAAACTTTCTACAGTGCGTGGGAAACCGCCCAATAGTTCTGCCCTTCGAAACGCGCGTTTCAGTGACCGAACTCCAAAAACACCACATCGATTCGAATTCATTCTCGGGCCTTATACACACCACCCACCACACCCACACACCCACCCGCACGTGGGTGGAGTCGATTGTTTTTCCAGTTGGGCCGGTCGCGATCCGGGACCTTCTGACCGTTCGAAACGCGCGTCGATCAGGAAATCCCTGCAATCGTATCCAACAGTTCGAATGCCGAGATCGAGGGTTCGTAGCACCCCGGAAGCCACCATAGTAACTTTCTCTCGGGATTGGGCAGCCGCCCAACCGTCGACTACCCTCAGAAACGCGGGTTTTTTGCGAAATTCCTAAACTCGCAACCGCCAGTTCGGAAGCCGAGATCGAGGGCTCGGAGCTACCCGGAACCCAGCATAGTAACTTTATACCGAGATTGGGCGGCCGATCGTTATTTCCGTTGGCCCGGTCGTGATGCGGGACCGTCGGGCCACCAAAATGTGCGTTGATCGTGAAATTCCCATGCTCGGCTTCGCAAAAGCCGAGATCTATGTTTCGGAGCTATTAGGAAACCACCATAGTAAATTTCTACGTTATTTGGGTAGACGCAAGACCGTCCGGGCGTACGTAGCGTGCGTTGATCTTAAATTTCCTATACTCATATTTTCTAGTTTGAAAGCCAAGACGGAGGGTTCAGAGTGCTCTCGAAATCCACCGAGGAAACCTTCTACAGTGCGTGGGAAACCGCCCAATAGTTCTGCCCTTCGAAACGCGCGTTTCAGTGACCGAACTCCAAAAACACCACATCGATTCGAATTCATTCTCGGGCCTTATACACACCACCCACCACAGCCACCCCTACGTGGGGGAGTCGATCATTTTTCCAGTTGGGTCGGTCGCGATCCGGGACCTTCTGACCGTTCGAAACGCGCGTCGATCGGGAAATCCCTGCAATCGTCTCCAACAGTTCGAAAGCCGAGATCGAGGGTTCGGAGCACCCCGGAAGCCACCATAGTAACTTTCTCTCGGGATTGGGCAGCCGCCCAACCGTCGACTACCCTCAGAAACGCGGGTTTTTTGCGAAATTCCTAAACTCGCAACCGCCAGTTCGGAAGCCGAGATCGAGGGCTCGGAGCTACCCGGAACCCAGCATAGTAACTTTATACCGAGATTGGGCGGCTGATCGTTATTTCCGTTGGCCCGGTCGTGATGCGGGACCGTCGGGCCACCAAAATGTGCGTTGATCGTGAAATTCCCATGCTCGGCTTCGCAAATTCGAAAGCCGAGATCTATGTTTCGGAGCTATTAGGAAACCACCATAGTAAATTTCTACGTTATTTGGGTAGACGCAAGACCGTCCGGGCGTACGTAGCGTGAGTTGATCTTAAATTTCCTATACTCATATTTTCTAGTTTGAAAGCCAAGACGGAGGGTTCAGAGTGCTCTCGAAATCCACCGAGGAAACTTTCTACAGTGCGTGGGAAACCGCCCAATAGTTCTGCCCTTCGAAACGCGCGTTTCAGTGACCGAACTCCAAAAACACCACATCGATTCGAATTCATTCTCGGGCCTTATACACACCACCCACCACACCCACCCCCACGTGGGGGAGTCGATCATTTTTCCAGTTGGGTCGGTCGCGATCCGGGACCTTCTGACCGTTCGAAACGCGCGTCGATCAGGAAATCCCTGCAATCGTATCCAACAGTTCGAATGCCGAGATCGAGGGTTCGGAGCACCCCGGAAGCCACCATAGTAACTTTCTCTCGGGATTGGGCAGCCGCCCAACCGTCGACTACCCTCAGAAACGCGGGTTTTTTGCGAAATTCCTAAACTCGCAACCGCCAGTTCGGAAGCCGAGATCGAGGGCTCGGAGCTACCCGGAACCCAGCATAGTAACTTTATACCGAGATTGGGCGGCCGATCGTTATTTCCGTTGGCCCGGTCGTGATGCGGGACCGTCGGGCCACCAAAATGTGCGTTGATCGTGAAATTCCCATGCTCGGCTTCGCAAATTCGAAAGCCGAGATCTATGTTTCGGAGCTATTAGGAAACCACCATAGTAAATTTCTACGTTATTTGGGTAGACGCAAGACCGTCCGGGCGTACGTAGCGTGCGTTGATCTTAAATTTCCTATACTCATATTTTCTAGTTTGAAAGCCAAGACGGAGGGTTCAGAGTGCTCTCGAAATCCACCGAGGAAACTTTCTACAGTGCGTGGGAAACCGCCCAATAGTTCTGCCCTTCGAAACGCGCGTTTCAGTGACCGAACTCCAAAAACACCACATCGATTCGAATTCATTCTCGGGCCTTATACACACCACCCACCACACCCACCCCCACGTGGGGGAGTCGATCATTTTTCCAGTTGGGTCGGTCGCGATCCGGGACCTTCTGACCGTTCGAAACGCGCGTCGATCGGGAAATCCCTGCAATCGTCTCCAACAGTTCGAAAGCCGAGATCGAGGGTTCGGAGCACCCCGGAAGCCACCATAGTAACTTTCTCTCGGGATTGGGCAGCCGCCCAACCGTCGACTACCCTCAGAAACGCGGGTTTTTTGCGAAATTCCTAAACTCGCAACCGCCAGTTCGGAAGCCGAGATCGAGGGCTCGGAGCTACCCGGAACCCAGCATAGTAACTTTATACCGAGATTGGGCGGCCGATCGTTATTTCCGTTGGCCAGGTCGTGATGCGGGACCGTCGGGCCACCAAAATGTGCGTTGATCGTGAAATTCCCATGCTCGGCTTCGCAAATTCGAAAGCCGAGATCTATGTTTCGGAGCTATTAGGAAACCACCATAGTAAATTTCTACGTTATTTGGGTAGACGCAAGACCGTCCGGGCGTACGTAGCGTGCGTTGATCTTAAATTTCCTATACTCATATTTTCTAGTTTGAAAGCCAAGACGGAGGGTTCAGAGTGCTCTCAAAATCCACCGAGGAAACTTTCTACAGTGCGTGGGAAACCGCCCAATAGTTCTGCCCTTCGAAACGCGCGTTTCAGTGACCGAACTCCAAAAACACCACATCGATTCGAATTCATTCTCGGGCCTTATACACACCACCCACCACACCCACACACCCACCCGCACGTGGGTGGAGTCGATTGTTTTTCCAGTTGGGCCGGTCGCGATCCGGGACCTTCTGACCGTTCGAAACGCGCGTCGATCAGGAAATCCCTGCAATCGTATCCAACAGTTCGAATGCCGAGATCGAGGGTTCGTAGCACCCCGGAAGCCACCATAGTAACTTTCTCTCGGGATTGGGCAGCCGCCCAACCGTCGACTACCCTCAGAAACGCGGGTTTTTTGCGAAATTCCTAAACTCGCAACCGCCAGTTCGGAAGCCGAGATCGAGGGCTCGGAGCTACCCGGAACCCAGCATAGTAACTTTATACCGAGATTGGGCGGCCGATCGTTATTTCCGTTGGCCCGGTCGTGATGCGGGACCGTCGGGCCACCAAAATGTGCGTTGATCGTGAAATTCCCATGCTCGGCTTCGCAAAAGCCGAGATCTATGTTTCGGAGCTATTAGGAAACCACCATAGTAAATTTCTACGTTATTTGGGTAGACGCAAGACCGTCCGGGCGTACGTAGCGTGCGTTGATCTTAAATTTCCTATACTCATATTTTCTAGTTTGAAAGCCAAGACGGAGGGTTCAGAGTGCTCTCGAAATCCACCGAGGAAACCTTCTACAGTGCGTGGGAAACCGCCCAATAGTTCTGCCCTTCGAAACGCGCGTTTCAGTGACCGAACTCCAAAAACACCACATCGATTCGAATTCATTCTCGGGCCTTATACACACCACCCACCACACCCACACACCCACCCCCAGGTGGGGGAGTCGATCGTTTTTCCAGTTGGGTCGGTCGCGATCCGGGACCTTCTGACCGTTCGAAACGCGCGTCGATCGGGAAATCCCTGCAATCGTCTCCAACAGTTCGAAAGCCGAGATCGAGGGTTCGGAGCACCCCGGAAGCCACCATAGTAACTTTCTCTCGGGATTGGGCAGCCGCCCAACCGTCGACTACCCTCAGAAACGCGGGTTTTTTGCGAAATTCCTAAACTCGCAACCGCCAGTTCGGAAGCCGAGATCGAGGGCTCGGAGCTACCCGGAACCCAGCATAGTAACTTTATACCGAGATTGGGCGGCCGATCGTTATTTCCGTTGGCCCGGTCGTGATGCGGGACCGTCGGGCCACCAAAATGTGCGTTGATCGTGAAATTCCCATGCTCGGCTTCGCAAATTCGAAAGCCGAGATCTATGTTTCGGAGCTATTAGGAAACCACCATAGTAAATTTCTACGTTATTTGGGTAGACGCAAGACCGTCCGGGCGTACGTAGCGTGCGTTGATCTTAAATTTCCTATACTCATATTTTCTAGTTTGAAAGCCAAGACGGAGGGTTCAGAGTGCTCTCGAAATCCACCGAGGAAACCTTCTACAGTGCGTGGGAAACCGCCCAATAGTTCTGCCCTTCGAAACGCGCGTTTCAGTGACCGAACTCCAAAAACACCACATCGATTCGAATTCATTCTCGGGCCTTATACACACCACCCACCACACCCACACACCCACCCGCACGTGGGGGGAGTCGATTGTTTTTCCAGTTGGGCCGGTCGCGATCTGGGACCTTCTGACCGTTCGAAACGCGCGTCGATCAGGAAATCCCTGCAATCGTATCCAACAGTTCGAATGCCGAGATCGAGGGTTCGGAGCACCCCGGAAGCCACCATAGTAACTTTCTCTCGGGATTGGGCAGCCGCCCAACCGTCGACTACCCTCAGAAACGCGGGTTTTTTGCGAAATTCCTAAACTCGCAACCGCCAGTTCGGAAGCCGAGATCGAGGGCTCGGAGCTACCCGGAACCCAACATAGTAACTTTATACCGAGATTGGGCGGCTGATCGTTATTTCCGTTGGCCCGGTCGTGATGCGGGACCGTCGGGCCACCAAAATGTGCGTTGATCGTGAAATTCCCATGCTCGGCTTCGCAAATTCGAAAGCCGAGATCTATGTTTCGGAGCTATTAGGAAACCACCATAGTAAATTTCTACGTTATTTGGGTAGACGCAAGACCGTCCGGGCGTACGTAGCGTGCGTTGATCTTAAATTTCCTATACTCATATTTTCTAGTTTGAAAGCCAAGACGGAGGGTTCAGAGTGCTCTCGAAATCCACCGAGGAAACTTTCTACAGTGCGTGGGAAACCGCCCAATAGTTCTGCCCTTCGAAACGCGCGTTTCAGTGACCGAACTCCAAAAACACCACATCGATTCGAATTCATTCTCGGGCCTTATACACACCACCCACCACAGCCACCCCTACGTGGGGGAGTCGATCATTTTTCCAGTTGGGTCGGTCGCGATGCGGGACCTTCTGACCGTTCGAAACGCGCGTCGATCGGGAAATCCCTGCAATCGTCTCCAACAGTTCGAAAGCCGAGATCGAGGGTTCGGAGCACCCCGGAAGCCACCATAGTAACTTTCTCTCGGGATTGGGCAGCCGCCCAACCGTCGACTACCCTCAGAAACGCGGGTTTTTTGCGAAATTCCTAAACTCGCAACCGCCAGTTCGGAAGCCGAGATCGAGGGCTCGGAGCTACCCGGAACCCAGCATAGTAACTTTATACCGAGATTGGGCGGCCGATCGTTATTTCCGTTGGCCCGGTCCTGATGCGGGACCGTCGGGCCACCAAAATGTGCGTTGATCGTGAAATTCCCATGCTCGGCTTCGCAAATTCGAAAGCCGAGATCTATGTTTCGGAGCTATTAGGAAACCACCATAGTAAATTTCTACGTTATTTGGGTAGACGCAAGACCGTCCGGGCGTACGTAGCGTGCGTTGATCTTAAATTTCCTATACTCATATTTTCTAGTTTGAAAGCCAAGACGGAGGGTTCAGAGTGCTCTCAAAATCCACCGAGGAAACTTTCTACAGTGCGTGGGAAACCGCCCAATAGTTCTGCCCTTCGAAACGCGCGTTTCAGTGACCGAACTCCAAAAACACCACATCGATTCGAATTCATTCTCGGGCCTTATACACACCACCCACCACACCCACACACCCACCCGCACGTGGGGGGAGTCGATTGTTTTTCCAGTTGGGCCGGTCGCGATCCGGGACCTTCTGACCGTTCGAAACGCGCGTCGATCAGGAAATCCCTGCAATCGTATCCAACAGTTCGAATGCCGAGATCGAGGGTTCGGAGCACCCTGGAAGCCACCATAGTAACTTTCTCTCGGGATTGGGCAGCCGCCCAACCGTCGACTACCCTCAGAAATGCGGGTTTTTTGCGAAATTCCTAAACTCGCAACCGCCAGTTCGGAAGCCGAGATCGAGGGCTCGGAGCTACCCGGAACCCAGCATAGTAACTTTATACCGAGATTGGGCGGCCGATCGTTATTTCCGTTGGCCCGGTCGTGATGCGGGACCGTCGGGCCACCAAAATGTGCGTTGATCGTGAAATTCCCATGCTCGGCTTCGCAAATTCGAAAGCCGAGATCTATGTTTCGGAGCTATTAGGAAACCACCATAGTAAATTTCTACGTTATTTGGGTAGACGCAAGACCGTCCGGGCGTACGTAGCGTGCGTTGATCTTAAATTTCCTATACTCATATTTTCTAGTTTGAAAGCCAAGACGGAGGGTTCAGAGTGCTCTCGAAATCCACCGAGGAAACTTTCTACAGTGCGTGGGAAACCGCCCAATAGTTCTGCCCTTCGAAACGCGCGTTTCAGTGACCGAACTCCAAAAACACCACATCGATTCGAATTCATTCTCGGGCCTTATACACACCACCCACCACACCCACACACCCACCCGCACGTGGGGGGAGTCGATTGTTTTTCCAGTTGGGCCGGTCGCGATCCGGGACCTTCTGACCGTTCGAAACGCGCGTCGATCAGGAAATCCCTGCAATCGTATCCAACAGTTCGAATGCCGAGATCGAGGGTTCGGAGCACCCTGGAAGCCACCATAGTAACTTTCTCTCGGGATTGGGCAGCCGCCCAACCGTCGACTACCCTCAGAAATGCGGGTTTTTTGCGAAATTCCTAAACTCGCAACCGCCAGTTCGGAAGCCGAGATCGAGGGCTCGGAGCTACCCGGAACCCAGCATAGTAACTTTATACCGAGATTGGGCGGCCGATCGTTATTTCCGTTGGCCCGGTCGTGATGCGGGACCGTCGGGCCACCAAAATGTGCGTTGATCGTGAAATTCCCATGCTCGGCTTCGCAAATTCGAAAGCCGAGATCTATGTTTCGGAGCTATTAGGAAACCACCATAGTAAATTTCTACGTTATTTGGGTAGACGCAAGACCGTCCGGGCGTACGTAGCGTGCGTTGATCTTAAATTTCCTATACTCATATTTTCTAGTTTGAAAGCCAAGACGGAGGGTTCAGAGTGCTCTCGAAATCCACCGAGGAAACCTTCTACAGTGCGTGGGAAACCGCCCAATAGTTCTGCCCTTCGAAACGCGCGTTTCAGTGACCGAACTCCAAAAACACCACATCGATTCGAATTCATTCTCGGGCCTTATACACACCACCCACCACACCCACACACCCACCCGCACGTGGGGGGAGTCGATTGTTTTTCCAGTTGGGCCGGTCGCGATCTGGGACCTTCTGACCGTTCGAAACGCGCGTCGATCAGGAAATCCCTGCAATCGTATCCAACAGTTCGAATGCCGAGATCGAGGGTTCGGAGCACCCCGGAAGCCACCATAGTAACTTTCTCTCGGGATTGGGCAGCCGCCCAACCGTCGACTACCCTCAGAAACGCGGGTTTTTTGCGAAATTCCTAAACTCGCAACTGCCAGTTCGGAAGCCGAGATCGAGGGCTCGGAGCTACCCGGAACCCAGCATAGTAACTTTATACCGAGATTGGGCGGCTGATCGTTATTTCCGTTGGCCCGGTCGTGATGCGGGACCGTCGGGCCACCAAAATGTGCGTTGATCGTGAAATTCCCATGCTCGGCTTCGCAAATTCGAAAGCCGAGATCTATGTTTCGGAGCTATTAGGAAACCACCATAGTAAATTTCTACGTTATTTGGGTAGACGCAAGACCGTCCGGGCGTACGTAGCGTGCGTTGATCTTAAATTTCCTATACTCATATTTTCTAGTTTGAAAGCCAAGACGGAGGGTTCAGAGTGCTCTCGAAATCCACCGAGGAAACTTTCTACAGTGCGTGGGAAACCGCCCAATAGTTCTGCCCTTCGAAACGCGCGTTTCAGTGACCGAACTCCAAAAACACCACATCGATTCGAATTCATTCTCGGGCCTTATACACACCACCCACCACAGCCACCCCTACGTGGGGGAGTCGATCATTTTTCCAGTTGGGTCGGTCGCGATCCGGGACCTTCTGACCGTTCGAAACGCGCGTCGATCGGGAAATCCCTGCAATCGTCTCCAACAGTTCGAAAGCCGAGATCGAGGGTTCGGAGCACCCCGGAAGCCACCATAGTAACTTTCTCTCGGGATTGGGCAGCCGCCCAACCGTCGACTACCCTCAGAAACGCGGGTTTTTTGCGAAATTCCTAAACTCGCAACCGCCAGTTCGGAAGCCGAGATCGAGGGCTCGGAGCTACCCGGAACCCAGCATAGTAACTTTATACCGAGATTGGGCGGCCGATCGTTATTTCCGTTGGCCCGGTCGTGATGCGGGACCGTCGGGCCACCAAAATGTGCGTTGATCGTGAAATTCCCATGCTCGGCTTCGCAAATTCGAAAGCCGAGATCTATGTTTCGGAGCTATTAGGAAACCACCATAGTAAATTTCTACGTTATTTGGGTAGACGCAAGACCGTCCGGGCGTACGTAGCGTGCGTTGATCTTAAATTTCCTATACTCATATTTTCTAGTTTGAAAGCCAAGACGGAGGGTTCAGAGTGCTCTCAAAATCCACCGAGGAAACTTTCTACAGTGCGTGGGAAACCGCCCAATAGTTCTGCCCTTCGAAACGCGCGTTTCAGTGACCGAACTCCAAAAACACCACATCGATTCGAATTCATTCTCGGGCCTTATACACACCACCCACCACACCCACACACCCACCCGCACGTGGGGGGAGTCGATTGTTTTTCCAGTTGGGCCGGTCGCGATCCGGGACCTTCTGACCGTTCGAAACGCGCGTCGATCAGGAAATCCCTGCAATCGTATCCAACAGTTCGAATGCCGAGATCGAGGGTTCGGAGCACCCTGGAAGCCACCATAGTAACTTTCTCTCGGGATTGGGCAGCCGCCCAACCGTCGACTACCCTCAGAAATGCGGGTTTTTTGCGAAATTCCTAAACTCGCAACCGCCAGTTCGGAAGCCGAGATCGAGGGCTCGGAGCTACCCGGAACCCAGCATAGTAACTTTATACCGAGATTGGGCGGCCGATCGTTATTTCCGTTGGCCCGGTCGTGATGCGGGACCGTCGGGCCACCAAAATGTGCGTTGATCGTGAAATTCCCATGCTCGGCTTCGCAAATTCGAAAGCCGAGATCTATGTTTCGGAGCTATTAGGAAACCACCATAGTAAATTTCTACGTTATTTGGGTAGACGCAAGACCGTCCGGGCGTACGTAGCGTGCGTTGATCTTAAATTTCCTATACTCATATTTTCTAGTTTGAAAGCCAAGACGGAGGGTTCAGAGTGCTCTCGAAATCCACCGAGGAAACTTTCTACAGTGCGTGGGAAACCGCCCAATAGTTCTGCCCTTCGAAACGCGCGTTTCAGTGACCGAACTCCAAAAACACCACATCGATTCGAATTCATTCTCGGGCCTTATACACACCACCCACCACACCCACACACCCACCCGCACGTGGGGGGAGTCGATTGTTTTTCCAGTTGGGCCGGTCGCGATCCGGGACCTTCTGACCGTTCGAAACGCGCGTCGATCAGGAAATCCCTGCAATCGTATCCAACAGTTCGAATGCCGAGATCGAGGGTTCGGAGCACCCTGGAAGCCACCATAGTAACTTTCTCTCGGGATTGGGCAGCCGCCCAACCGTCGACTACCCTCAGAAATGCGGGTTTTTTGCGAAATTCCTAAACTCGCAACCGCCAGTTCGGAAGCCGAGATCGAGGGCTCGGAGCTACCAGGAACCCAGCATAGTAACTTTATACCGAGATTGGGCGGCCGATCGTTATTTCCGTTGGCCCGGTCGTGATGCGGGACCGTCGGGCCACCAAAATGTGCGTTGATCGTGAAATTCCCATGCTCGGCTTCGCAAATTCGAAAGCCGAGATCTATGTTTCGGAGCTATTAGGAAACCACCATAGTAAATTTCTACGTTATTTGGGTAGACGCAAGACCGTCCGGGCGTACGTAGCGTGCGTTGATCTTAAATTTCCTATACTCATATTTTCTAGTTTGAAAGCCAAGACGGAGGGTTCAGAGTGCTCTCGAAATCCACCGAGGAAACCTTCTACAGTGCGTGGGAAACCGCCCAATAGTTCTGCCCTTCGAAACGCGCGTTTCAGTGACCGAACTCCAAAAACACCACATCGATTCGAATTCATTCTCGGGCCTTATACACACCACCCACCACACCCACACACCCACCCCCATGTGGGGGAGTCGATCATTTTTCCAGTTGGGTCGGTCGCGATCCGGGACCTTCTGACCGTTCGAAACGCGCGTCGATCGGGAAATCCCTGCAATCGTCTCCAACAGTTCGAAAGCCGAGATCGAGGGTTCGGAGCACCCCGGAAGCCACCATAGTAACTTTCTCTCGGGATTGGGCAGCCGCCCAACCGTCGACTACCCTCAGAAACGCGGGTTTTTTGCGAAATTCCTATACTCGCAACCGCCAGTTCGGAAGCCGAGATCGAGGGCTCGGAGCTACCCGGAACCCAGCATAGTAACTTTATACCGAGATTGGGCGGCCGATCGTTATTTCCGTTGGCCCGGTCGTGATGCGGGACCGTCGGGCCACCAAAATGTGCGTTGATCGTGAAATTCCCATGCTCGGCTTCGCAAATTCGAAAGCCGAGATCTATGTTTCGGAGCTATTAGGAAACCACCATAGTAAATTTCTACGTTATTTGGGTAGACGCAAGACCGTCCGGGCGTACGTAGCGTGCGTTGATCTTAAATTTCCTATACTCATATTTTCTAGTTTGAAAGCCAAGACGGAGGGTTCAGAGTGCTCTCGAAATCCACCGAGGAAACTTTCTACAGTGCGTGGGAAACCGCCCAATAGTTCTGCCCTTCGAAACGCGCGTTTCAGTGACCGAACTCCAAAAACACCACATCGATTCGAATTCATTCTCGGGCCTTATACACACCACCCACCACAGCCACCCCTACGTGGGGGAGTCGATCATTTTTCCAGTTGGGTCGGTCGCGATCCGGGACCTTCTGACCGTTCGAAACGCGCGTCGATCGGGAAATCCCTGCAATCGTCTCCAACAGTTCGAAAGCCGAGATCGAGGGTTCGGAGCACCCCGGAAGCCACCATAGTAACTTTCTCTCGGGATTGGGCAGCCGCCCAACCGTCGACTACCCTCAGAAACGCGGGTTTTTTGCGAAATTCGTAAACTCGCAACCGCCAGTTCGGAAGCCGAGATCGAGGGCTCGGAGCTACCCGGAACCCAGCATAGTAACTTTATACCGAGATTGGGCGGCCGATCGTTATTTCCGTTGGCCCGGTCGTGATGCGGGACCGTCGGGCCACCAAAATGTGCGTTGATCGTGAAATTCCCATGCTCGGCTTCGCAAATTCGAAAGCCGAGATCTATGTTTCGGAGCTATTAGGAAACCACCATAGTAAATTTCTACGTTATTTGGGTAGACGCAAGACCGTCCGGGCGTACGTAGCGTGCGTTGATCTTAAATTTCCTATACTCATATTTTCTAGTTTGAAAGCCAAGACGGAGGGTTCAGAGTGCTCTCAAAATCCACCGAGGAAACTTTCTACAGTGCGTGGGAAACCGCCCAATAGTTCTGCCCTTCGAAACGCGCGTTTCAGTGACCGAACTCCAAAAACACCACATCGATTCGAATTCATTCTCGGGCCTTATACACACCACCCACCACACCCACACACCCACCCGCACGTGGGGGGAGTCGATTGTTTTTCCAGTTGGGCCGGTCGCGATCCGGGACCTTCTGACCGTTCGAAACGCGCGTCGATCAGGAAATCCCTGCAATCGTATCCAACAGTTCGAATGCCGAGATCGAGGGTTCGGAGCACCCTGGAAGCCACCATAGTAACTTTCTCTCGGGATTGGGCAGCCGCCCAACCGTCGACTACCCTCAGAAATGCGGGTTTTTTGCGAAATTCCTAAACTCGCAACCGCCAGTTCGGAAGCCGAGATCGAGGGCTCGGAGCTACCCGGAACCCAGCATAGTAACTTTATACCGAGATTGGGCGGCCGATCGTTATTTCCGTTGGCCCGGTCGTGATGCGGGACCGTCGGGCCACCAAAATGTGCGTTGATCGTGAAATTCCCATGCTCGGCTTCGCAAATTCGAAAGCCGAGATCTATGTTTCGGAGCTATTAGGAAACCACCATAGTAAATTTCTACGTTATTTGGGTAGACGCAAGACCGTCCGGGCGTACGTAGCGTGCGTTGATCTTAAATTTCCTATACTCATATTTTCTAGTTTGAAAGCCAAGACGGAGGGTTCAGAGTGCTCTCGAAATCCACCGAGGAAACTTTCTACAGTGCGTGGGAAACCGCCCAATAGTTCTGCCCTTCGAAACGCGCGTTTCAGTGACCGAACTCCAAAAACACCACATCGATTCGAATTCATTCTCGGGCCTTATACACACCACCCACCACACCCACACACCCACCCGCACGTGGGGGGAGTCGATTGTTTTTCCAGTTGGGCCGGTCGCGATCCGGGACCTTCTGACCATTCGAAACGCGCGTCGATCAGGAAATCCCTGCAATCGTATCCAACAGTTCGAATGCCGAGATCGAGGGTTCGGAGCACCCTGGAAGCCACCATAGTAACTTTCTCTCGGGATTGGGCAGCCGCCCAACCGTCGACTACCCTCAGAAATGCGGGTTTTTTGCGAAATTCCTAAACTCGCAACCGCCAGTTCGGAAGCCGAGATCGAGGGCTCGGAGCTACCCGGAACCCAGCATAGTAACTTTATACCGAGATTGGGCGGCCGATCGTTATTTCCGTTGGCCCGGTCGTGATGCGGGACCGTCGGGCCACCAAAATGTGCGTTGATCGTGAAATTCCCATGCTCGGCTTCGCAAATTCGAAAGCCGAGATCTATGTTTCGGAGCTATTAGGAAACCACCATAGTAAATTTCTACGTTATTTGGGTAGACGCAAGACCGTCCGGGCGTACGTAGCGTGCGTTGATCTTAAATTTCCTATACTCATATTTTCTAGTTTGAAAGCCAAGACGGAGGGTTCAGAGTGCTCTCGAAATCCACCGAGGAAACCTTCTACAGTGCGTGGGAAACCGCCCAATAGTTCTGCCCTTCGAAACGCGCGTTTCAGTGACCGAACTCCAAAAACACCACATCGATTCGAATTCATTCTCGGGCCTTATACACACCACCCACCACACCCACACACCCACCCCCACGTGGGGGAGTCGATCATTTTTCCAGTTGGGTCGGTCGCGATCCGGGACCTTCTGACCGTTCGAAACGCGCGTCGATCGGGAAATCCCTGCAATCGTCTCCAACAGTTCGAAAGCCGAGATCGAGGGTTCGGAGCACCCCGGAAGCCACCATAGTAACTTTCTCTCGGGATTGGGCAGCCGCCCAACCGTCGACTACCCTCAGAAACGCGGGTTTTTTGCGAAATTCCTATACTCGCAACCGCCAGTTCGGAAGCCGAGATCGAGGGCTCGGAGCTACCCGGAACCCAGCATAGTAACTTTATACCGAGATTGGGCGGCCGATCGTTATTTCCGTTGGCCCGGTCGTGATGCGGGACCGTCGGGCCACCAAAATGTGCGTTGATCGTGAAATTCCCATGCTCGGCTTCGCAAATTCGAAAGCCGAGATCTATGTTTCGGAGCTGTTAGGAAACCACCGTAGTAAATTTCTACGTTATTTGGGTAGACGCAAGACCGTCCGGGCGTACGTAGCGTGCGTTGATCTTAAATTTCCTATACTCATATTTTCTAGTTTGAAAGCCAAGACGGAGGGTTCAGAGTGCTCTCGAAATCCACCGAGGAAACTTTCTACAGTGCGTGGGAAACCGCCCAATAGTTCTGCCCTTCGAAACGCGCGTTTCAGTGACCGAACTCCAAAAACACCACATCGATTCGAATTCATTCTCGGGCCTTATACACACCACCCACCACACCCACACACCCACCCGCACGTGGGGGGAGTCGATTGTTTTTCCAGTTGGGCCGGTCGCGATTCGGGACCTTCTGACCGTTCGAAACGCGCGTTGATCGGGAAATCCCTGCAATCGTCTCCAACAGTTCGAAAGCCGAGATCGAGGGTTCGGAGCACCCCGGAAGCCACCATAGTAACTTTCTCTCGGGATTGGGAAGCCGCCCAACCGTCGGTTACCCTCAGAAACGCGGGTTTTTTGCGAAATTCCTATACTCGCAACCGCCAGTTCGGAAGCCGAGATCGAGGGCTCGGAGCTACCCGGAACCCAGCATAGTAACTTTATACAGAGATTGGGCGGCCGATCGTTATTTCCGTTGGCCCCGGTCGTGATACGGGACCGTCGGGCCACCAAAACGCGCGTGGATCGTGAAATTCCCATGCTCGGCTTCGCAAATTCGAAAGCCGAGATCTATGTTTCGGAGCTGTTAGGAAACCACCATAGTAAATTTCTACGTTATTTGGGTAGACGCAAGACCGTCCGGGCGTACGTAGCGTGCGTTGATCTTAAATTTCCTATACTCATATTAGCTAGTTTGAAAGCCAAGACGGAGGGTTCAGAGTGCTCTCGAAATCCACCGCGGAAACTTTCTACAGTGCGTGGGAAATCGCCCAATAGTTTTGCCCTTCGAAACGCGCGTTTCAGCGACCGAACTCCAAACACACCACATCGATTCGAATTCATTCTCGGGCCTTATACACACCACCCACCACACCCACACACCCACCCCCACGTGGGGGGAGTCGATCATTTTTCCAGTTGGGCTGGTCGCGATCCGGGACCTTCTGACCGTTCGAAACGCGCGTCGATCGGGAAATCCCTGCAATCGTCTCCAACAGTTCGAAAGCCGACATCGAGGGTTCGGAGCACCTCGGAAGCCACCATAGTAACTTTCTCTCGGGCTTGGGCAGCCGCCCAACCGTCGATTACCCTCAGAAACGTGGGTTTTTTGCGAAATTCCTATACTCGCAACCGCCAGTTCGGAAGCCGAGATCGAGGGCTCGGAGCTACCCGGAACCCAGCATAGTAACTTTATACCGAGATTGGGCGGTCGATCGTTATTTCCGTTGGCCCGGTCGTGATGCGGGACCGTCGGGCCACCAAAACGCGCGTTGATCGTGAAATTCCCATGCTCTTCTTCGCAAATTCGAATGCCGAGATCTATGTTTCGGAGCTGTTAGGAAACCACCATAGTAAATTTCTACGTTATTTGGGTAGACGCAAGACCGTCCGGGCGTACGTAGCGTGCGTTGATCTTAAATTTCCTATACTCATATTTTCTAGTTTGAAAGCCAAGACGGAGGGTTCAGAGTGCTCTCAAAATCCACCGAGGAAACTTTCTACAGTGCGTGGGAAACCGCCCAATAGTTCTGCCCTTCGAAACGCGCGTTTCAGTGACCGAACTCCAAAAACACCACATCGATTCGAATTCATTCTCGGGCCTTATACACACCACCCACCACACCCACCCCCACGTGGGGGAGTCGATCGTTTTTCCAGTTGGGTCGGTCGCGATCCGGGACCTTCTGACCGTTCGAAACGCGCGTCGATCGGGAAATCCCTGCAATCGTCTCCAACAGTTCGAAAGCCGAGATCGAGGGTTCAGAGCACCCCGGAAGCCACCATAGTAACTTTCTCTCGGGATTGGGCAGCCGCCCAACCGTCGACTACCCTCAGAAACGCGGGTTTTTTGCGAAATTCCTAAACTCGCAACCGCCAGTTCGGAAGCCGAGATCGAGGGCTCGGAGCTACCCGGAACCCAGCATAGTAACTTTATACCGAGATTGGGCGGCCGATCGTTATTTTCGTTGGCCCGGTCGTGATGCGGGACCGTCGGGCCACCAAAATGTGCGTTGATCGTGAAATTCCCATGCTCGGCTTCGCAAATTCGAAAGCCGAGATCTATGTTTCGGAGCTATTAGGAAACCACCATAGTAAATTTCTACGTTATTTGGGTAGACGCAAGACCGTCCGGGCGTACGTAGCGTGCGTTGATCTTAAATTTCCTATACTCATATTTTCTAGTTTGAAAGCCAAGACGGAGGGTTCAGAGTGCTCTCAAAATCCACCGAGGAAACTTTCTACAGTGCGTGGGAAACCGCCCAATAGTTCTGCCCTTCGAAACGCGCGTTTCAGTGACCGAACTCCAAAAACACCACATCGATTCGAATTCATTCTCGGGCCTTATACACACCACCCACCACACCCACACACCCACCCGCACGTGGGGGGAGTCGATTGTTTTTCCAGTTGGGCCGGTCGCGATCCGGGACCTTCTGACCATTCGAAACGCGCGTCGATCAGGAAATCCCTGCAATCGTATCCAACAGTTCGAATGCCGAGATCGAGGGTTCGGAGCACCCCGGAAGCCACCATAGTAACTTTCTCTCGGGATTGGGCAGCCGCCCAACCGTCGACTACCCTCAGAAACGCGGGTTTTTTGCGAAATTCCTAAACTCACAACCGCCAGTTCGGAAGCCGAGATCGAGGGCTCGGAGCTACCCGGAACCCAGCATAGTAACTTTATACCGAGATTGGGCGGCCGATCGTTATTTCCGTTGGCCCGGTCGTGATGCGGGACCGTCGGGCCACCAAAATGTGCGTTGATCGTGAAATTCCCATGCTCGGCTTCGCAAATTCGAAAGCCGAGATCTATGTTTCGGAGCTATTAGGAAACCACCATAGTAAATTTCTACGTTATTTGGGTAGACGCAAGACCGTCCGGGCGTACGTAGCGTGCGTTGATCTTAAATTTCCTATACTCATATTTTCTAGTTTGAAAGCCAAGACGGAGGGTTCAGAGTGCTCTCGAAATCCACCGAGGAAACTTTCTACAGTGCGTGGGAAACCGCCCAATAGTTCTGCCCTTCGAAACGCGCGTTTCAGTGACCGAACTCCAAAAACACCACATCGATTCGAATTCATTCTCGGGCCTTATACACACCACCCACCACACCCACACACCCACCCCCACGTGGGGGAGTCGATCATTTTTCCAGTTGGGTCGGTCGCGATCCGGGACCTTCTGACCGTTCGAAACGCGCGTCGATCGGGAAATCCCTACAATCGTCTCCAACAGTTCGAAAGCCGAGATCGAGGGTTCGGAGCACCCCGGAAGCCACCATAGTAACTTTCTCTCGGGATTGGGCAGCCGCCCAACCGTCGACGACCCTCAGAAACGCGGGTTTTTTGCGAAATTCCTAAACTCGCAACCGCCAGTTCGGAAGCCGAGATCGAGGGCTCGGAGCTACCCGGAACCCAGCATAGTAACTTTATACCGAGATTGGGCGGCCGATCGTTATTTCCGTTGGCCCGGTCGTGATGCGGGACCGTCGGGCCACCAAAATGTACGTTGATCGTGAAATTCCCATGCTCGGCTTCGCAAATTCGAAAGCCGAGATCTATGTTTCGGAGCTATTAGGAAACCACCATAGTAAATTTCTACGTTATTTGGGTAGACGCAAGACCGTCCGGGCGTACGTAGCGTGCGTTGATCTTAAATTTCCTATACTCATATTTTCTAGTTTGAAAGCCAAGACGGAGGGTTCAGAGTGCTCTCGAAATCCACCGAGGAAACTTTCTACAGTGCGTGGGAAACCGCCCAATAGTTCTGCCCTTCGAAACGCGCGTTTCAGTGACCGAACTCCAAAAACACCACATCGATTCGAATTCATTCTCGGGCCTTATACACACCACCCACCACACCCACACACCCACCCCCACGTGGGGGAGTCGATCATTTTTCCAGTTGGGTCGGTCGCGATCCGGGACCTTCTGACCGTTCGAAACGCGCGTCGATCGGGAAATCCCTGCAATCGTATCCAACAGTTCGAATGCCGAGATCGAGGGTTCGGAGCACCCCGGAAGCCACCATAGTAACTTTTTCTCGGGATTGGGCAGCCGCCCAACCGTCGACGACCCTCAGAAACGCGGGTTTTTTGCGAAATTCCTAAACTCGCAACCGCCAGTTCGGAAGCCGAGATCGAGGGCTCGGAGCTACCCGGAACCCAGCATAGTAACTTTATACCGAGATTGGGCGGCCGATCGTTATTTCCGTTGGCCCGGTCGTGATGCGGGACCGTCGGGCCACCAAAATGTACGTTGATCGTGAAATTCCCATGCTCGGCTTCGCAAATTCGAAAGCCGAGATCTATGTTTCGGAGCTATTAGGAAACCACCATAGTAAATTTCTACGTTATTTGGGTAGACGCAAGACCGTCCGGGCGTACGTAGCGTGCGTTGATCTTAAATTTCCTATACTCATATTTTCTAGTTTGAAAGCCAAGACGGAGGGTTCAGAGTGCTCTCGAAATCCACCGAGGAAACTTTCTACAGTGCGTGGGAAACCGCCCAATAGTTCTGCCCTTCGAAACGCGCGTTTCAGTGACCGAACTCCAAAAACACCACATCGATTCGAATTCATTCTCGGGCCTTATACACACCACCCACCACACCCACACACCCACCCCCACGTGGGGGAGTCGATCATTTTTCCAGTTGGGTCGGTCGCGATCCGGGACCTTCTGACCGTTCGAAACGCGCGTCGATCGGGAAATCCCTGCAATCGTATCCAACAGTTCGAATGCCGAGATCGAGGGTTCGGAGCACCCCGGAAGCCACCATAGTAACTTTCTCTCGGGATTGGGCAGCCGCCCAACCGTCGACGACCCTCAGAAACGCGGGTTTTTTGCGAAATTCCTAAACTCGCAACCGCCAGTTCGGAAGCCGAGATCGAGGGCTCGGAGCTACCCGGAACCCAGCATAGTAACTTTATACCGAGATTGGGCGGCCGATCGTTATTTCCGTTGGCCCGGTCGTGATGCGGGACCGTCGGGCCACCAAAATGTACGTTGATCGTGAAATTCCCATGCTCGGCTTCGCAAATTCGAAAGCCGAGATCTATGTTTCGGAGCTATTAGGAAACCACCATAGTAAATTTCTACGTTATTTGGGTAGACGCAAGACCATCCGGGCGTACGTAGCGTGCGTTGATCTTAAATTTCCTATACTCATATTTTCTAGTTTGAAAGCCAAGACGGAGGGTTCAGAGTGCTCTCGAAATCCACCGAGGAAACTTTCTACAGTGCGTGGGAAACCGCCCAATAGTTCTGCCCTTCGAAACGCGCGTTTCAGTGACCGAACTCCAAAAACACCACATCGATTCGAATTCATTCTCGGGCCTTATACACACCACCCACCACACCCACACACCCACCCCCACGTGGGGGAGTCGATCATTTTTCCAGTTGGGTCGGTCGCGATCCGGGACCTTCTGACCGTTCGAAACGCGCGTCGATCGGGAAATCCCTGCAATCGTCTCCAACAGTTCGAAAGCCGAGATCGAGGGTTCGGAGCACCCCGGAAGCCACCATAGTAACTTTCTCTCGGGATTGGGCAGCCGCCCAACCGTCGACTACCCTCAGAAACGCGGGTTTTTTGCGAAATTCCTAAACTCGCAACCGCCAGTTCGGAAGCCGAGATCGAGGGCTCGGAGCTACCCGGAACCCAGCATAGTAACTTTATACCGAGATTGGGCGGCCGATCGTTATTTCCGTTGGCCCGGTCGTGATGCGGGACCGTCGGGCCACCAAAATGTGCGTTGATCGTGAAATTCCCATGCTCGGCTTCGCAAATTCGAAAGCCGAGATCTATGTTTCGGAGCTATTAGGAAACCACCATAGTAAATTTCTACGTTATTTGGGTAGACGCAAGACCGTCCGGGCGTACGTAGCGTGCGTTGATCTTAAATTTCCTATACTCATATTTTCTAGTTTGAAAGCCAAGACGGAGGGTTCAGAGTGCTCTCAAAATCCACCGAGGAAACTTTCTACAGTGCGTGGGAAACCGCCCAATAGTTCTGCCCTTCGAAACGCGCGTTTCAGTGACCGAACTCCAAAAACACCACATCGATTCGAATTCATTCTCGGGCCTTATACACACCACCCACCACACCCACACACCCACCCGCACGTGGGGGGAGTCGATTGTTTTTCCAGTTGGGCCGGTCGCGATCCGGGACCTTCTGACCGTTCGAAACGCGCGTCGATCAGGAAATCCCTGCAATCGTATCCAACAGTTCGAATGCCGAGATCGAGGGTTCGGAGCACCCCGGAAGCCACCATAGTAACTTTCTCTCGGGATTGGGCAGCCGCCCAACCGTCGACTACCCTCAGAAACGCGGGTTTTTTGCGAAATTCCTAAACTCGCAACCGCCAGTTCGGAAGCCGAGATCGAGGGCTCGGAGCTACCCGGAACCCAGCATAGTAACTTTATACCGAGATTGGGCGGCCGATCGTTATTTCCGTTGGCCCGGTCGTGATGCGGGACCGTCGGGCCACCAAAATGTGCGTTGATCGTGAAATTCTCATGCTCGGCTTCGCAAATTCGAAAGCCGAGATCTATGTTTCGGAGCTATTAGGAAACCACCATAGTAAATTTCTACGTTATTTGGGTAGACGCAAGACCGTCCGGGCGTACGTAGCGTGCGTTGATCTTAAATTTCCTATACTCATATTTTCTAGTTTGAAAGCCAAGACGGAGGGTTCAGAGTGCTCTCGAAATCCACCGAGGAAACTTTCTACAGTGCGTGGGAAACCGCCCAATAGTTCTGCCCTTCGAAACGCGCGTTTCAGTGACCGAACTCCAAAAACACCACATCGATTCGAATTCATTCTCGGGCCTTATACACACCACCCACCACACCCACACACCCACCCCCACATGGGGGAGCCGATCATTTTTCCAGTTGGGTCGGTCGCGATCCGGGACCTTCTGACCGTTCGAAACGCGCGTCGATCGGGAAATCCCTACAATCGTCTCCAACAGTTCGAAAGCCGAGATCGAGGGTTCGGAGCACCCCGGAAGCCACCATAGTAACTTTCTCTCGGGATTGGGCAGCCGCCCAACCGTCGACTACCCTCAGAAACGCGGGTTTTTTGCGAAATTCCTAAACTCGCAACCGCCAGTTCGGAAGCCGAGATCGAGGGCTCGGAGCTACCCGGAACCCAGCATAGTAACTTTATACCGAGATTGGGCGGCCGATCGTTATTTCCGTTGGCCCGGTCGTGATGCGGGACCGTCGGGCCACCAAAATGTGCGTTGATCGTGAAATTCCCATGCTCGGCTTCGCAAATTCGAAAGCCGAGATCTATGTTTCGGAGCTATTAGGAAACCACCATAGTAAATTTCTACGTTATTTGGGTAGACGCAAGACCGTCCGGGCGTACGTAGCGTGCGTTGATCTTAAATTTCCTATACTCATATTTTCTAGTTTGAAAGCCAAGACGGAGGGTTCAGAGTGCTCTCAAAATCCACCGAGGAAACTTTCTACAGTGCGTGGGAAACCGCCCAATAGTTCTGCCCTTCGAAACGCGCGTTTCAGTGACCGAACTCCAAAAACACCACATCGATTCGAATTCATTCTCGGGCCTTATACACACCACCCACCACACCCACACACCCACCCGCACGTGGGGGGAGTCGATTGTTTTTCCAGTTGGGCCGGTCGCGATCCGGGACCTTCTGACCGTTCGAAACGCGCGTCGATCAGGAAATCCCTGCAATCGTATCCAACAGTTCGAATGCCGAGATCGAGGGTTCGGAGCACCCCGGAAGCCACCATAGTAACTTTCTCTCGGGATTGGGCAGCCGCCCAACCGTCGACTACCCTCAGAAACGCGGGTTTTTTGCGAAATTCCTAAACTCGCAACCGCCAGTTCGGAAGCCGAGATCGAGGGCTCGGAGCTACCCGGAACCCAGCATAGTAACTTTATACCGAGATTGGGCGGCCGATCGTTATTTCCGTTGGCCCGGTCGTGATGCGGGACCGTCGGGCCACCAAAATGTGCGTTGATCGTGAAATTCTCATGCTCGGCTTCGCAAATTCGAAAGCCGAGATCTATGTTTCGGAGCTATTAGGAAACCACCATAGTAAATTTCTACGTTATTTGGGTAGACGCAAGACCGTCCGGGCGTACGTAGCGTGCGTTGATCTTAAATTTCCTATACTCATATTTTCTAGTTTGAAAGCCAAGACGGAGGGTTCAGAGTGCTCTCGAAATCCACCGAGGAAACTTTCTACAGTGCGTGGGAAACCGCCCAATAGTTCTGCCCTTCGAAACGCGCGTTTCAGTGACCGAACTCCAAAAACACCACATCGATTCGAATTCATTCTCGGGCCTTATACACACCACCCACCACACCCACACACCCACCCCCACATGGGGGAGCCGATCATTTTTCCAGTTGGGTCGGTCGCGATCCGGGACCTTCTGACCGTTCGAAACGCGCGTCGATCGGGAAATCCCTACAATCGTCTCCAACAGTTCGAAAGCCGAGATCGAGGGTTCGGAGCACCCCGGAAGCCACCATAGTAACTTTCTCTCGGGATTGGGCAGCCGCCCAACCGTCGACGACCCTCAGAAACGCGGGTTTTTTGCGAAATTCCTAAACTCGCAACCGCCAGTTCGGAAGCCGAGATCGAGGGCTCGGAGCTACCCGGAACCCAGCATAGTAACTTTATACCGAGATTGGGCGGCCGATCGTTATTTCCGTTGGCCCGGTCGTGATGCGGGACCGTCGGGCCACCAAAATGTGCGTTGATCGTGAAATTCCCATGCTCGGCTTCGCAAATTCGAAAGCCGAGATCTATGTTTCGGAGCTGTTAGGAAACCACCGTAGTAAATTTCTACGTTATTTGGGTAGACGCAAGACCGTCCGGGCGTACGTAGCGTGCGTTGATCTTAAATTTCCTATACTCATATTTTCTAGTTTGAAAGCCAAGACGGAGGGTTCAGAGTGCTCTCGAAATCCACCGAGGAAACTTTCTACAGTGCGTGGGAAACCGCCCAATAGTTCTGCCCTTCGAAACGCGCGTTTCAGTGACCGAACTCCAAAAACACCACATCGATTCGAATTCATTCTCGGGCCTTATACACACCACCCACCACACCCACCCGCACGTGGGGGGAGTCGATTGTTTTTCCAGTTGGGCCGGTCGCGATTCGGGACCTTCTGACCGTTCGAAACGCGCGTTGATCGGGAAATCCCTGCAATCGTCTCCAACAGTTCGAAAGCCGAGATCGAGGGTTCGGAGCACCCCGAAAGCCACCATAGTAACTTTCTCTCGGGATTGGGAAGCCACCCAACCGTCGATTACCCTCAGAAACGCGGGTTTTTTGCGAAATTCCTATACTCGCAACCGCCAGTTCGGAAGCCGAGATCGAGGGTTCGGAGCTACCCGGAACCCAGCATAGTAACTTTATACAGAGATTGGGCGGCCGATCGTTATTTCCGTTGGCCCCGGTCGTGATACGGGACCGTCGGGCCACCAAAACGCGCGTGGATCGTGAAATTCCCATGCTCGGCTTCGCAAATTCGAAAGCCGAGATCTATGTTTCGGAGCTGTTAGGAAACCACCGTAGTAAATTTCTACGTTATTTGGGTAGACGCAAGACCGTCCGGGCGTACGTAGCGTGCGTTGATCTTAAATTTCCTATACTCATATTAGCTAGTTTGAAAGCCAAGGCGGAGGGTTCAGAGTGCTCTCGAAATCCACCGTGGAAACTTTCTACAGTGCGTGGGAAATCGCCCAATAGTTTTGCCCTTCGAAACGCGCGTTTCAGCGACGAACTCCAAACACACCACATCGATTCGAATTCATTCTCGGGCCTTATACACACCACCCACCACACCCACACACCCACCCCACGTGGGGGGAGTCAATCATTTTTCCAGTTGGGCTGGTCGCGATCCGGGACCTTCTGACCGTTCGAAACGCGCGTCGATCGGGAAATCCCTGCAATCGTCTCCAACAGTTCGAAAGCCGACATCGAGGGTTCGGAGCACCTCGGAAGCCACCATAGTAACTTTCTCTCGGGCTTGGGCAGCCGCCCAACCGTCGATTACCCTCAGAAACGTGGGTTTTTTGCGAAATTCCTATACTCGCAACCGCCAGTTCGGAAGCCGAGATCGAGGGCTCGGAGCTACCCGGAACCCAGCATAGTAACTTTATACCGAGATTGGGCGGTCGATCGTTATTTCCGTTGGCCCGGTCGTGATGCGGGACCGTCGGGCCACCAAAACGCGCGTTGATCGTGAAATTCCCATGCTCTTCTTCGCAAATTCGAATGCCGAGATCTATGTTTCGGAGCTGTTAGGAAACCACCATAGTAAATTTCTACGTTATTTGGGTAGACGCAAGACCGTCCGGGCGTACGTAGCGTGCGTTGATCTTAAATTTCCTATACTCATATTTTCTAGTTTGAAAGCCAAGACGGAGGGTTCAGAGTGCTCTCAAAATCCACCGAGGAAACTTTCTACAGTGCGTGGGAAACCGCCCAATAGTTCTGCCCTTCGAAACGCGCGTTTCAGTGACCGAACTCCAAAAACACCACATCGATTCGAATTCATTCTCGGGCCTTATACACACCACCCACCACACCCACACACCCACCCCCACGTGGGGGAGTCGATCGTTTTTCCAGTTGGGTCGGTCGCGATCCGGGACCTTCTGACCGTTCGAAACGCGCGTCGATCGGGAAATCCCTGCAATCGTCTCCAACAGTTCGAAAG
This sequence comes from Allium sativum, assembly GCA_030737875.1. NCBI lineage: Eukaryota > Viridiplantae > Streptophyta > Magnoliopsida > Asparagales > Amaryllidaceae > Allium > Allium sativum. Next base: position 412,390,288 of record CM060923.1, on the reverse strand, counting down.
CCGAGATCGAGGGTTCGGAGCACCCCGGAAGCCACCATAGTAACTTTCTCTCGGGATTGGGCAGCCGCCCAACCGTCGACTACCCTCAGAAACGCGGGTTTTTTGCGAAATTCCTAAACTCGCAACCGCCAGTTCGGAAGCCGAGATCGAGGGCTCGGAGCTACCCGGAACCCAGCATAGTAACTTTATACCGAGATTGGGCGGTCGATCGTTATTTCCGTTGGCCCGGTCGTGATGCGGGACCGTCGGGCCACCAAAACGCGCGTTGATCGTGAAATTCCCATGCTCTTCTTCGCAAATTCGAATGCCGAGATCTATGTTTCGGAGCTGTTAGGAAACCACCATAGTAAATTTCTACGTTATTTGGGTAGACGCAAGACCGTCCGGGCGTACGTAGCGTGCGTTGATCTTAAATTTCCTATACTCATATTTTCTAGTTTGAAAGCCAAGACGGAGGGTTCAGAGTGCTCTCGAAATCCACCGAGGAAACTTTCTACAGTGCGTGGGAAACCGCCCAATAGTTCTGCCCTTCGAAACGCGCGTTTCAGTGACCGAACTCCAAAAACACCACATCGATTCGAATTCATTCTCGGGCCTTATACACACCACCCACCACACCCACACACCCACCCCCACATGGGGGAGCCGATCATTTTTCCAGTTGGGTCGGTCGCGATCCGGGACCTTCTGACCGTTCGAAACGCGCGTCGATCGGGAAATCCCTACAATCGTCTCCAACAGTTCGAAAGCCGAGATCGAGGGTTCGGAGCACCCCGGAAGCCACCATAGTAACTTTCTCTCGGGATTGGGCAGCCGCCCAACCGTCGACGACCCTCAGAAACGCGGGTTTTTTGCGAAATTCCTAAACTCGCAACCGCCAGTTCGGAAGCCGAGATCGAGGGCTCGGAGCTACCCGGAACCCAGCATAGTAACTTTATACCGAGATTGGGCGGCCGATCGTTATTTCCGTTGGCCCGGTCGTGATGCGGGACCGTCGGGCCACCAAAATGTGCGTTGATCGTGAAATTCCCATGCTCGGCTTCGCAAATTCGAAAGCCGAGATCTATGTTTCGGAGCTGTTAGGAAACCACCGTAGTAAATTTCTACGTTATTTGGGTAGACGCAAGACCGTCCGGGCGTACGTAGCGTGCGTTGATCTTAAATTTCCTATACTCATATTTTCTAGTTTGAAAGCCAAGACGGAGGGTTCAGAGTGCTCTCGAAATCCACCGAGGAAACTTTCTACAGTGCGTGGGAAACCGCCCAATAGTTCTGCCCTTCGAAACGCGCGTTTCAGTGACCGAACTCCAAAAACACCACATCGATTCGAATTCATTCTCGGGCCTTATACACACCACCCACCACACCCACCCGCACGTGGGGGGAGTCGATTGTTTTTCCAGTTGGGCCGGTCGCGATTCGGGACCTTCTGACCGTTCGAAACGCGCGTTGATCGGGAAATCCCTGCAATCGTCTCCAACAGTTCGAAAGCCGAGATCGAGGGTTCGGAGCACCCCGAAAGCCACCATAGTAACTTTCTCTCGGGATTGGGAAGCCACCCAACCGTCGATTACCCTCAGAAACGCGGGTTTTTTGCGAAATTCCTATACTCGCAACCGCCAGTTCGGAAGCCGAGATCGAGGGTTCGGAGCTACCCGGAACCCAGCATAGTAACTTTATACAGAGATTGGGCGGCCGATCGTTATTTCCGTTGGCCCCGGTCGTGATACGGGACCGTCGGGCCAACAAAACGCGCGTGGATCGTGAAATTCCCATGCTCGGCTTCGCAAATTCGAAAGCCGAGATCTATGTTTCGGAGCTGTTAGGAAACCACCGTAGTAAATTTCTACGTTATTTGGGTAGACGCAAGACCGTCCGGGCGTACGTAGCGTGCGTTGATCTTAAATTTCCTATACTCATATTAGCTAGTTTGAAAGCCAAGGCGGAGGGTTCAGAGTGCTCTCGAAATCCACCGCGGAAACTTTCTACAGTGCGTGGGAAATCGCCCAATAGTTTTGCCCTTCGAAACGCGCGTTTCAGCGACGAACTCCAAACACACCACATCGATTCGAATTCATTCTCGGGCCTTATACACACCACCCACCACACCCACACACCCACCCCACGTGGGGGGAGTCAATCATTTTTCCAGTTGGGCTGGTCGCGATCCGGGACCTTCTGACCGTTCGAAACGCGCGTCGATCGGGAAATCCCTGCAATCGTCTCCAACAGTTCGAAAGCCGACATCGAGGGTTCGGAGCACCTCGGAAGCCACCATAGTAACTTTCTCTCGGGCTTGGGCAGCCGCCCAACCGTCGATTACCCTCAGAAACGTGGGTTTTTTGCGAAATTCCTATACTCGCAACCGCCAGTTCGGAAGCCGAGATCGAGGGCTCGGAGCTACCCGGAACCCAGCATAGTAACTTTATACCGAGATTGGGCGGTCGATCGTTATTTCCGTTGGCCCGGTCGTGATGCGGGACCGTCGGGCCACCAAAACGCGCGTTGATCGTGAAATTCCCATGCTCTTCTTCGCAAATTCGAATGCCGAGATCTATGTTTCGGAGCTGTTAGGAAACCACCATAGTAAATTTCTACGTTATTTGGGTAGACGCAAGACCGTCCGGGCGTACGTAGCGTGCGTTGATCTTAAATTTCCTATACTCATATTTTCTAGTTTGAAAGCCAAGACGGAGGGTTCAGAGTGCTCTCAAAATCCACCGAGGAAACTTTCTACAGTGCGTGGGAAACCGCCCAATAGTTCTGCCCTTCGAAACGCGCGTTTCAGTGACCGAACTCCAAAAACACCACATCGATTCGAATTCATTCTCGGGCCTTATACACACCACCCACCACACCCACACACCCACCCCCACGTGGGGGAGTCGATCGTTTTTCCAGTTGGGTCGGTCGCGATCCGGGACCTTCTGACCGTTCGAAACGCGCGTCGATCGGGAAATCCCTGCAATCGTCTCCAACAGTTCGAAAGCCGAGATCGAGGGTTCGGAGCACCCCGGAAGCCACCATAGTAACTTTCTCTCGGGATTGGGCAGCCGCCCAACCGTCGACTACCCTCAGAAACGCGGGTTTTTTGCGAAATTCCTAAACTCGCAACCGCCAGTTCGGAAGCCGAGATCGAGGGCTCGGAGCTACCCGGAACCCAGCATAGTAACTTTATACCGAGATTGGGCGGTCGATCGTTATTTCCGTTGGCCCGGTCGTGATGCGGGACCGTCGGGCCACCAAAACGCGCGTTGATCGTGAAATTCCCATGCTCTTCTTCGCAAATTCGAATGCCGAGATCTATGTTTCGGAGCTGTTAGGAAACCACCATAGTAAATTTCTACGTTATTTGGGTAGACGCAAGACCGTCCGGGCGTACGTAGCGTGCGTTGATCTTAAATTTCCTATACTCATATTTTCTAGTTTGAAAGCCAAGACGGAGGGTTCAGAGTGCTCTCGAAATCCACCGAGGAAACTTTCTACAGTGCGTGGGAAACCGCCCAATAGTTCTGCCCTTCGAAACGCGCGTTTCAGTGACCGAACTCCAAAAACACCACATCGATTCGAATTCATTCTCGGGCCTTATACACACCACCCACCACACCCACACACCCACCCCCACGTGGGGGAGTCGATCATTTTTCCAGTTGGGTCGGTCGCGATCCGGGACCATCTGACCGTTCGAAACGCGCGTCGATCGGGAAATCCCTGCAATCGTCTCCAACAGTTCGAAAGCCGAGATCGAGGGTTCGGACCACCCCGGAAGCCACCATAGTAACTTTCTCTCGGGATTGGGCAGCCGCCCAACCGTCGACTACCCTCAGAAACGCGGGTTTTTTGCGAAATTCCTATACTCGCAACCGCCAGTTCGGAAGCCGAGATCGAGGGCTCGGAGCTACCCGGAACCCAGCATAGTAACTTTATACCGAGATTGGGCGGCCGATCGTTATTTCCGTTGGCCCGGTCGTGATGCGGGACCGTCGGGCCACCAAAATGTGCGTTGATCGTGAAATTCCCATGCTCGGCTTCGCAAATTCGAAAGCCGAGATCTATGTTTCGGAGCTATTAGGAAACCACCATAGTAAATTTCTACGTTATTTGGGTAGACGCAAGACCGTCCGGGCGTACGTAGCGTGCGTTGATCTTAAATTTCCTATACTCATATTTTCTAGTTTGAAAGCCAAGACGGAGGGTTCAGAGTGCTCTCGAAATCCACCGCGGAAACTTTCTACAGTGCATGGGAAATCGCCCAATAGTTCTGCCCTTCGAAACGCGCGTTTCAGCGACCGAACTCCAAAAACACCACATCGATTCGAATTCATTCTCGGGCCTTATACACACCACCCACCACACCCACACACCCACCCCCACGTGGGGGAGTCGATTGTTTTTCCAGTTGGGTCGGTCGCGATCCGGGACCTTCTGACCGTTCGAAACGCGCGTCGATCGGGAAATCCCTGCAATCGTCTCCAACAGTTCGAAAGCCGAGATCGAGGGTTCGGAGCACCCCGGAAGCCACCATAGTAACTTTCTCTCGGGATTGGGCAGCCGCCCAACCGTCGACTACCCTCAGAAACGCGGGTTTTTTGCGAAATTCCTAAACTCGCAACCGCCAGTTCGGAAGCCGAGATCGAGGGCTCGGAGCTACTCGGAACCCAGCATAGTAACTTTATACCGAGATTGGGCGGCCGATCGTTATTTCCGTTGGCCCGGTCGTGATGCGGGACCGTCGGGCCACCAAAATGTGCGTTGATCGTGAAATTCCCATGCTCGGCTTCATAAATTCGAAAGCCGAGATTTATGTTTCGGAGCTATTAGGAAACCACCATAGTAAATTTCTACGTTATTTGGGTAGACGCAAGACCGTCCGGGCGTACGTAGCGTGCGTTGATCTTAAATTTCCTATACTCATATTTTCTAGTTTGAAAGCCAAGACGGAGGGTTCAGAGTGCTCTCAAAATCCACCGAGGAAACTTTCTACAGTGCGTGGGAAACCGCCCAATAGTTCTGCCCTTCGAAACGCGCGTTTCAGTGACCGAACTCCAAAAACACCACATCGATTCGAATTCATTCTCGGGCCTCGGCTTCGCAAATTCGAAAGCCGAGATCTATGTTTCGGAGCTATTAGGAAACCACCATAGTAAATTTCTACGTTATTTGGGTAGACGCAAGACCGTCCGGGCGTACGTAGCGTGCGTTGATCTTAAATTTCCTATACTCATATTTTCTAGTTTGAAAGCCAAGACGGAGGGTTCAGAGTGCTCTCGAAATCCACCGCGGAAACTTTCTACAGTGCGTGGGAAATCGCCCAATAGTTTTGCCCTTCGAAACGCGCGTTTCAGCGACCGAACTCCAAAAACACCACATCGATTCGAATTCATTCTCGGGCCTTATACACACCACCCACCACACCCACACACCCACCCCCACGTGGGGGAGTCGATCATTTTTCCAGTTGGGTCGGTCGCGATCCGGGACCTTCTGACCGTTCGAAACGCGCGTCGATCGGGAAATCCCTGCAATCGTCTCCAACAGTTCGAAAGCCGAGATCGAGGGTTCGGACCACCCCGGAAGCCACCATAGTAACTTTCTCTCGGGATTGGGCAGCCGCCCAACCGTCGACTACCCTCAGAAACGCGGGTTTTTTGCGAAATTCCTAAACTCGCAACCGCCAGTTCGGAAGCCGAGATCGAGGGCTCGGAGCTACTCGGAACCCAGCATAGTAACTTTATACCGAGATTGGGCGGCCGATCGTTATTTCCGTTGGCCCGGTCGTGATGCGGGACCGTCGGGCCACCAAAATGTGCGTTGATCGTGAAATTCCCATGCTCGGCTTCATAAATTCGAAAGCCGAGATTTATGTTTCGGAGCTATTAGGAAACCACCATAGTAAATTTCTACGTTATTTGGGTAGACGCAAGACCGTCCGGGCGTACGTAGCGTGCGTTGATCTTAAATTTCCTATACTCATATTTTCTAGTTTGAAAGCCAAGACGGAGGGTTCAGAGTGCTCTCAAAATCCACCGAGGAAACTTTCTACAGTGCGTGGGAAACCGCCCAATAGTTCTGCCCTTCGAAACGCGCGTTTCAGTGACCGAACTCCAAAAACACCACATCGATTCGAATTCATTCTCGGGCCTCGGCTTCGCAAATTCGAAAGCCGAGATCTATGTTTCGGAGCTATTAGGAAACCACCATAGTAAATTTCTACGTTATTTGGGTAGACGCAAGACCGTCCGGGCGTACGTAGCGTGCGTTGATCTTAAATTTCCTATACTCATATTTTCTAGTTTGAAAGCCAAGACGGAGGGTTCAGAGTGCTCTCGAAATCCACCGCGGAAACTTTCTACAGTGCGTGGGAAATCGCCCAATAGTTTTGCCCTTCGAAACGCGCGTTTCAGCGACCGAACTCCAAAAACACCACATCGATTCGAATTCATTCTCGGGCCTTATACACACCACCCACCACACCCACACACCCACCCCCACGTGGGGGAGTCGATCATTTTTCCAGTTGGGTCGGTCGCGATCCGGGACCTTCTGACCGTTCGAAACGCGCGTCGATCGGGAAATCCCTGCAATCGTCTCCAACAGTTCGAAAGCCGAGATCGAGGGTTCGGAGCACCCCGGAAGCCACCATAGTAACTTTCTCTCGGGATTGGGCAGCCGCCCAACCGTCGACTACCCTCAGAAACGCGGGTTTTTTGCGAAATTCCTAAACTCGCAACCGCCAGTTCGGAAGCCGAGATCGAGGGCTCGGAGCTACTCGGAACCCAGCATAGTAACTTTATACCGAGATTGGGCGGCCGATCGTTATTTCCGTTGGCCCGGTCGTGATGCGGGACCGTCGGGCCACCAAAATGTGCGTTGATCGTGAAATTCCCATGCTCGGCTTCATAAATTCGAAAGCCGAGATTTATGTTTCGGAGCTATTAGGAAACCACCATAGTAAATTTCTACGTTATTTGGGTAGACGCAAGACCGTCCGGGCGTACGTAGCGTGCGTTGATCTTAAATTTCCTATACTCATATTTTCTAGTTTGAAAGCCAAGACGGAGGGTTCAGAGTGCTCTCAAAATCCACCGAGGAAACTTTCTACAGTGCGTGGGAAACCGCCCAATAGTTCTGCCCTTCGAAACGCGCGTTTCAGTGACCGAACTCCAAAAACACCACATCGATTCGAATTCATTCTCGGGCCTCGGCTTCGCAAATTCGAAAGCCGAGATCTATGTTTCGGAGCTATTAGGAAACCACCATAGTAAATTTCTACGTTATTTGGGTAGACGCAAGACCGTCCGGGCGTACGTAGCGTGCGTTGATCTTAAATTTCCTATACTCATATTTTCTAGTTTGAAAGCCAAGACGGAGGGTTCAGAGTGCTCTCGAAATCCACCGCGGAAACTTTCTACAGTGCGTGGGAAATCGCCCAATAGTTTTGCCCTTCGAAACGCGCGTTTCAGCGACCGAACTCCAAAAACACCACATCGATTCGAATTCATTCTCGGGCCTTATACACACCACCCACCACACCCACACACCCACCCCCACGTGGGGGAGTCGATCATTTTTCCAGTTGGGTCGGTCGCGATCCGGGACCTTCTGACCGTTCGAAACGCGCGTCGATCGGGAAATCCCTGCAATCGTCTCCAACAGTTCGAAAGCCGAGATCGAGGGTTCGGAGCACTCCGGAAGCCACCATAGTAACTTTCTCTCGGGATTGGGCAGCCGCCCAACCGTCGACTACCCTCAGAAACGCGGGTTTTTTGCGAAATTACTAAACTCGCAACCGCCAGTTCGGAAGCCGAGATCGAGGGCTCGGAGCTACTCGGAACCCAGCATAGTAACTTTATACCGAGATTGGGCGGCCGATCGTTATTTCCGTTGGCCCGGTCGTGATGCGGGACCGTCGGGCCACCAAAATGTGCGTTGATCGTGAAATTCCCATGCTCGGCTTCATAAATTCGAAAGCCGAGATTTATGTTTCGGAGCTATTAGGAAACCACCATAGTAAATTTCTACGTTATTTGGGTAGACGCAAGACCGTCCGGGCGTACGTAGCGTGCGTTGATCTTAAATTTCCTATACTCATATTTTCTAGTTTGAAAGCCAAGACGGAGGGTTCAGAGTGCTCTCAAAATCCACCGAGGAAACTTTCTACAGTGCGTGGGAAACCGCCCAATAGTTCTGCCCTTCGAAACGCGCGTTTCAGTGACCGAACTCCAAAAACACCACATCGATTCGAATTCATTCTCGGGCCTCGGCTTCGCAAATTCGAAAGCCGAGATCTATGTTTCGGAGCTATTAGGAAACCACCATAGTAAATTTCTACGTTATTTGGGTAGACGCAAGACCGTCCGGGCGTACGTAGCGTGCGTTGATCTTAAATTTCCTATACTCATATTTTCTAGTTTGAAAGCCAAGACGGAGGGTTCAGAGTGCTCTCGAAATCCACCGAGGAAACTTTCTACAGTGCGTGGGAAACCGCCCAATAGTTCTGCCCTTCGAAACGCGCGTTTCAGTGACCAAACTCCAAAAACACCACATCGATTCGAATTCATTCTCGGGCCTTATACACACCACCCACCACACCCACACACCCACCCCCACGTGGGGGAGTCGATCATTTTTCCAGTTGGGTCGGTCGCGATCCGGGACCTTCTGACCGTTCGAAACGCGCGTCGATCGGGAAATCCCTGCAATCGTCTCCAACAGTTCGAAAGCCGAGATCGAGGGTTCGGACCACCCCGGAAGCCACCATAGTAACTTTCTCTCGGGATTGGGCAGCCGCCCAACCGTCGACTACCCTCAGAAATGCGGGTTTTTTGCGAAATTCCTATACTCGCAACCGCCAGTTCGGAAGCCGAGATCGAGGGCTCGGAGCTACCCGGAACCCAGCATAGTAACTTTATACCGAGATTGGGCGGCCGATCGTTATTTCCGTTGGCCCGGTCGTGATGCGGGACCGTCGGGACACCAAAATGTGCGTTGATCGTGAAATTCCCATGCTCGGCTTCGCAAATTCGAAAGCCGAGATCTATGTTTCAGAGCTATTAGGAAACCACCATAGTAAATTTCTATGTTATTTGGGTAGACGCAAGACCGTCCGGGCGTACGTAGCGTGCGTTGATCTTAAATTTCCTATACTCATATTTTCTAGTTTGAAAGCCAAGACGGAGGGTTCAGAGTGCTCTCGAAATCCACCGAGGAAACTTTCTACAGTGCGTGGGAAACCGCCCAATAGTTCTGCCCTTCGAAACGCGCGTTTCAGTGACCAAACTCCAAAAACACCACATCGATTCGAATTCATTCTTGGGCCTTATACACACCACCCACCACACCCACACACCCACCCCCACGTGGGGGAGTCGATCATTTTTCCAGTTGGGTCGGTCGCGATCCGGGACCTTCTGACCGTTCGAAACGCGCGTCGATCGGGAAATCCCTGCAATCGTCTCCAACAGTTCGAAAGCCGAGATCGAGGGTTCGGACCACCCCGGAAGCCACCATAGTAACTTTCTCTCGGGATTGGGCAGCCGCCCAACCGTCGACTACCCTCAGAAACGCGGGTTTTTTGCGAAATTCCTGTACTCGCAACCGCTAGTTCGGAAGCCGAGATCGAGGGCTCGGAGCTACCCGGAACCCAGCATAGTAACTTTATACCGAGATTGGGCGGCCGATCGTTATTTCCGTTGGCCCGGTCGTGATGCGGGACCGTCGGGACACCAAAATGTGCGTTGATCGTGAAATTCCCATGCTCGGCTTCGCAAATTCGAAAGCCGAGATCTATGTTTCAGAGCTATTAGGAAACCACCATAGTAAATTTCTATGTTATTTGGGTAGACGCAAGACCGTCCGGGCGTACGTAGCGTGCGTTGATCTTAAATTTCCTATACTCATATTTTCTAGTTTGAAAGCCAAGACGGAGGGTTCAGAGTGCTCTCGAAATCCACCGAGGAAACTTTCTACAGTGCGTGGGAAACCGCCCAATAGTTCTGCCCTTCGAAACGCGCGTTTCAGTGACCAAACTCCAAAAACACCACATCGATTCGAATTCACTCTTGGGCCTTATACACACCACCCACCACACCCACACACCCACCCCCACGTGGGGGAGTCGATCATTTTTCCAGTTGGGTCGGTCGCGATCCGGGACCTTCTGACCGTTCGAAACGCGCGTCGATCGGGAAATCCCTGCAATCGTCTCCAACAGTTCGAAAGCCGAGATCGAGGGTTCGGACCACCCCGGAAGCCACCATAGTAACTTTCTCTCGGGATTGGGCAGCCGCCCAACCGTCGACTACCCTCAGAAACGCGGGTTTTTTGCGAAATTCCTATACTCGCAACCGCTAGTTCGGAAGCCGAGATCGAGGGCTCGGAGCTACCCGGAACCCAGCATAGTAACTTTATACCGAGATTGGGCGGTCGATCGTTATTTCCGTTGGCCCGGTCGTGATGCGGGACCGTCGGGCCACCAAAATGTGCGTTGATCGTGAAATTCCCATGCTCGGCTTCGCAAATTCGAAAGCCGAGATCTATGTTTCGGAGCTGTTAGGAAACCACCGTAGTAAATTTCTACGTTATTTGGGTAGACGCAAGACCGTCCGGGCGTACGTAGCGTGCGTTGATCTTAAATTTCCTATACTCATATTTTCTATTTGAAAGCCAAGAGGGAGGGTTCAGAGTGCTCTCGAAATCCACCGAGGAAACTTTCTACAGTGCGTGGGAAACCGCCCAATAGTTCTGCCCTTCGAAACGCGCGTTTCAGTGACCGAACTCCAAAAACACCACATCGATTCGAATTCATTCTCGGGCCTTATACACTCCACCAGCCACACCCACACACCCACCCGCACGTGGGGGGAGTCGATTGTTTTTCCAGTTGGGCCGGTCGCGATTCGGGACCTTCTGACCGTTCGAAACGCGCATTGATCGGGAAATCCCTGCAATCGTCTCCAACAGTTCGAAAGCCGAGATCGAGGGTTCGGAGCACCCCGGAAGCCACCATAGTAACTTTCTCTCGGGATTGGGAAGCCGCCCAACCGTCGGTTACCCTCAGAAACGCGGGTTTTTTGCGAAATTCCTATACTCGCAACCGCCAGTTCGGAAGCCGAGATCGAGGGCTCGGAGCTACCCGGAACCCAGCATAGTAACTTTATACAGAGATTGGGCGGCCGATCGTTATTTCCGTTGGCCCCGGTCGTGATACGGGACCGTCGGGCCACCAAAACGCGCGTGGATCGTGAAATTCCCATGGTCGGCTTCGCAAATTCGAAAGCCGAGATCTATGTTTCGGAGCTGTTAGGAAACCACCGTAGTAAATTTCTACGTTATTTGGGTAGATGCAAGACCGTCCGGGCGTACGTAGCGTGCGTTGATCTTAAATTTCCTATACTCATATTAGCTAGTTTGAAAGCCAAGACGGAGGGTTCAGAGTGCTCTCGAAATCCACCGCGGAAACTTTCTACAGTGCGTGGGAAATCGCCCAATAGTTTTGCCCTTCGAAACGCGCGTTTCAGCGACCGAACTCCAAAAACACCACATCGATTCGAATTCATTCTCGGGCCTTATACACACCACCCACCACACCCACACACCCACCCCCACGTGGGGGAGTCGATCATTTTTCAAGTTGGGTCGGTCGCGATCCGGGACCTTCTGACCGTTCGAAACGCGCGTCGATCGGGAAATCCCTGCAATCGTCTCCAACAGTTCGAAAGCCGAGATCGAGGGTTCGGACCACCCCGGAAGCCACCATAGTAACTTTCTCTCGGGATTGGGCAGCCGCCCAACCGTCGACTACCCTCAGAAACGCGGGTTTTTTGCGAAATTCCTATACTCGCAACCGCCAGTTCGGAAGCCGAGATCGAGGGCTCGGAGCTACCCGGAACCCAGCATAGTAACTTTATACCGAGATTGGGCGGCCGATCGTTATTTCCGTTGGCCCGGTCGTGATGCGGGACCGTCGGGCCACCAAAATGTGCGTTGATCGTGAAATTCCCATGCTCGGCTTCGCAAATTCGAAAGCCGAGATCTATGTTTCGGAGCTATTAGGAAACCACCATAGTAAATTTCTACGTTATTTGGGTAGACGCAAGACCGTCCGGGCGTACGTAGCGTGCGTTGATCTTAAATTTCCTATACTCATATTTTCTAGTTTGAAAGCCAAGACGGAGGGTTCAGAGTGCTCTCGAAATCCACCGCGGAAACTTTCTACAGTGCGTGGGAAATCGCCCAATAGTTTTGCCCTTCGAAACGCGCGTTTCAGCGACCGAACTCCAAAAACACCACATCGATTCGAATTCATTCTCGGGCCTTATACACACCACCCACCACACCCACACACCCACCCCCACGTGGGGGAGTCGATCATTTTTCCAGTTGGGTCGGTCGCGATCCGGGACCTTCTGACCGTTCGAAACGCGCGTCGATCGGGAAATCCCTGCAATCGTCTCCAACAGTTCGAAAGCCGAGATCGAGGGTTCGGAGCACCCCGGAAGCCACCATAGTAACTTTCTCTCGGGATTGGGCAGCCGCCCAACCGTCGACTACCCTCAGAAACGCGGGTTTTTTGCGAAATTCCTAAACTCGCAACCGCCAGTTCGGAAGCCGAGATCGAGGGCTCGGAGCTACTCGGAACCCAGCATAGTAACTTTATACGGAGATTGGGCGGCCGATCGTTATTTCCGTTGGCCCGGTCGTGATGCGGGACCGTCGGGCCACCAAAATGTGCGTTGATCGTGAAATTCCCATGCTCGGCTTCATAAATTCGAAAGCCGAGATTTATGTTTCGGAGCTATTAGGAAACCACCATAGTAAATTTCTACGTTATTTGGGTAGACGCAAGACCGTCCGGGCGTACGTAGCGTGCGTTGATCTTAAATTTCCTATACTCATATTTTCTAGTTTGAAAGCCAAGACGGAGGGTTCAGAGTGCTCTCAAAATCCACCGAGGAAACTTTCTACAGTGCGTGGGAAACCGCCCAATAGTTCTGCCCTTCGAAACGCGCGTTTCAGTGACCGAACTCCAAAAACACCACATCGATTCGAATTCATTCTCGGGCCTCGGCTTCGCAAATTCGAAAGCCGAGATCTATGTTTCGGAGCTATTAGGAAACCACCATAGTAAATTTCTACGTTATTTGGGTAGACGCAAGACCGTCCGGGCGTACATAGCGTGCGTTGATCTTAAATTTCCTATACTCATATTTTCTAGTTTGAAAGCCAAGACGGAGGGTTCAGAGTGCTCTCGAAATCCACCGCGGAAACTTTCTACAGTGCGTGGGAAATCGCCCAATAGTTTTGCCCTTCGAAACGCGCGTTTCAGCGACCGAACTCCAAAAACACCACATCGATTCGAATTCATTCTCGGGCCTTATACACACCACCCACCACACCCACACACCCACCCCCACGTGGGGGAGTCGATCATTTTTCCAGTTGGGTCGGTCGCGATCCGGGACCTTCTGACCGTTCGAAACGCGCGTCGATCGGGAAATCCCTGCAATCGTCTCCAACAGTTCGAAAGCCGAGATCGAGGGTTCGGAGCACCCCGGAAGCCACCATAGTAACTTTCTCTCGGGATTGGGCAGCCGCCCAACCGTCGACTACCCTCAGAAACGCGGGTTTTTTGCGAAATTCCTAAACTCGCAACCGCCAGTTCGGAAGCCGAGATCGAGGGCTCGGAGCTACTCGGAACCCAGCATAGTAACTTTATACCGAGATTGGGCGGCCGATCGTTATTTCCGTTGGCCCGGTCGTGATGCGGGACCGTCGGGCCACCAAAATGTGCGTTGATCGTGAAATTCCCATGCTCGGCTTCATAAATTCGAAAGCCGAGATTTATGTTTCGGAGCTATTAGGAAACCACCATAGTAAATTTCTACGTTATTTGGGTAGACGCAAGACCGTCCGGGCGTACGTAGCGTGCGTTGATCTTAAATTTCCTATACTCATATTTTCTAGTTTGAAAGCCAAGACGGAGGGTTCAGAGTGCTCTCAAAATCCACCGAGGAAACTTTCTACAGTGCGTGGGAAACCGCCCAATAGTTCTGCCCTTCGAAACGCGCGTTTCAGTGACCGAACTCCAAAAACACCACATCGATTCGAATTCATTCTCGGGCCTCGGCTTCGCAAATTCGAAAGCCGAGATCTATGTTTCGGAGCTATTAGGAAACCACCATAGTAAATTTCTACGTTATTTGGGTAGACGCAAGACCGTCCGGGCGTACGTAGCGTGCGTTGATCTTAAATTTCCTATACTCATATTTTCTAGTTTGAAAGCCAAGACGGAGGGTTCAGAGTGCTCTCGAAATCCACCGAGGAAACTTTCTACAGTGCGTGGGAAACCGCCCAATAGTTCTGCCCTTCGAAACGCGCGTTTCAGTGACCAAACTCCAAAAACACCACATCGATTCGAATTCATTCTCGGGCCTTATACACACCACCCACCACACCCACACACCCACCCCCACGTGGGGGAGTCGATCATTTTTCCAGTTGGGTCGGTCGCGATCCGGGACCTTCTGACCGTTCGAAACGCGCGTCGATCGGGAAATCCCTGCAATCGTCTCCAACAGTTCGAAAGCCGAGATCGAGGGTTCGGACCACCCCGGAAGCCACCATAGTAACTTTCTCTCGGGATTGGGCAGCCGCCCAACCGTCGACTACCCTCAGAAACGCGGGTTTTTTGCGAAATTCCTATACTCGCAACCGCCAGTTCGGAAGCCGAGATCGAGGGCTCGGAGCTACCCGGAACCCAGCATAGTAACTTTATACCGAGATTGGGCGGCCGATCGTTATTTCCGTTGGCCCGGTCGTGATGCGGGACCGTCGGGACACCAAAATGTGCGTTGATCGTGAAATTCCCATGCTCGGCTTCGCAAATTCGAAAGCCGAGATCTATGTTTCAGAGCTATTAGGAAACCACCATAGTAAATTTCTATGTTATTTGGGTAGACGCAAGACCGTCCGGGCGTACGTAGCGTGCGTTGATCTTAAATTTCCTATACTCATATTTTCTAGTTTGAAAGCCAAGACGGAGGGTTCAGAGTGCTCTCGAAATCCACCGAGGAAACTTTCTACAGTGCGTGGGAAACCGCCCAATAGTTCTGCCCTTCGAAACGCGCGTTTCAGTGACCAAACTCCAAAAACACCACATCGATTCGAATTCATTCTTGGGCCTTATACACACCACCCACCACACCCACACACCCACCCCCACGTGGGGGAGTCGATCATTTTTCCAGTTGGGTCGGTCGCGATCCGGGACCTTCTGACCGTTCGAAACGCGCGTCGATCGGGAAATCCCTGCAATCGTCTCCAACAGTTCGAAAGCCGAGATCGAGGGTTCGGACCACCCCGGAAGCCACCATAGTAACTTTCTCTCGGGATTGGGCAGCCGCCCAACCGTCGACTACCCTCAGAAACGCGGGTTTTTTGCGAAATTCCTATACTCGCAACCGCTAGTTCGGAAGCCGAGATCGAGGGCTCGGAGCTACCCGGAACCCAGCATAGTAACTTTATACCGAGATTGGGCGGTCGATCGTTATTTCCGTTGGCCCGGTCGTGATGCGGGACCGTCGGGCCACCAAAATGTGCGTTGATCGTGAAATTCCCATGCTCGGCTTCGCAAATTCGAAAGCCGAGATCTATGTTTCGGAGCTGTTAGGAAACCACCGTAGTAAATTTCTACGTTATTTGGGTAGACGCAAGACCGTCCGGGCGTACGTAGCGTGCGTTGATCTTAAATTTCCTATACTCATATTTTCTAGTTTGAAAGCCAAGAGGGAGGGTTCAGAGTGCTCTCGAAATCCACCGAGGAAACTTTCTACAGTGCGTGGGAAACCGCCCAATAGTTCTGCCCTTCGAAACGCGCGTTTCAGTGACCGAACTCCAAAAACACCACATCGATTCGAATTCATTCTCGGGCCTTATACACTCCACCAGCCACACCCACACACCCACCCGCACGTGGGGGGAGTCGATTGTTTTTCCAGTTGGGCCGGTCGCGATTCGGGACCTTCTGACCGTTCGAAACGCGCATTGATCGGGAAATCCCTGCAATCGTCTCCAACAGTTCGAAAGCCGAGATCGAGGGTTCGGAGCACCCCGGAAGCCACCATAGTAACTTTCTCTCGGGATTGGGAAGCCGCCCAACCGTCGGTTACCCTCAGAAACGCGGGTTTTTTGCGAAATTCCTATACTCGCAACCGCCAGTTCGGAAGCCGAGATCGAGGGCTCGGAGCTACCCGGAACCCAGCATAGTAACTTTATACAGAGATTGGGCGGCCGATCGTTATTTCCGTTGGCCCCGGTCGTGATACGGGACCGTCGGGCCACCAAAACGCGCGTGGATCGTGAAATTCCCATGGTCGGCTTCGCAAATTCGAAAGCCGAGATCTATGTTTCGGAGCTGTTAGGAAACCACCGTAGTAAATTTCTACGTTATTTGGGTAGATGCAAGACCGTCCGGGCGTACGTAGCGTGCGTTGATCTTAAATTTCCTATACTCATATTAGCTAGTTTGAAAGCCAAGACGGAGGGTTCAGAGTGCTCTCGAAATCCACTGCGGAAACTTTCTACAGTGCGTGGGAAATCGCCCAATAGTTTTGCCCTTCGAAACGCGCGTTTCAGCGACCGAACTCCAAAAACACCACATCGATTCGAATTCATTCTCGGGCCTTATACACACCACCCACCACACCCACACACCCACCCCCACGTGGGGGGAGTCGATCATTTTTCCAGTTGGGCTGGTCGCGATCCGGGACCTTCTGACCGTTCGAAACGCGCGTCGATCGGGAAATCCCTGCAATCGTCTCCAACTGTTCGAAAGCCGACATCGAGGGTTCGGAGCACCTCGGAAGCCACCATAGTAACTTTCTCTCGGGATTGGGCAGCCGCCCAACCGTCGATTACCCTCAGAAACGTGGGTTTTTTGCGAAATACCTATACTCGCAACCGCCAGTTCGGAAGCCGAGATCGAGGGCTCGGAGCTACCCGGAACCCAGCATAGTAACTTTATACCGAGATTGGGCGGTCGATCGTTATTTCCGTTGGCCCGGTCGTGATGCGGGACCGTCGGGCCACCAAAACGCGCGTTGATCGTGAAATTCCCATGCTCTTCTTCGCAAATTCGAAAGCCGAGATCTATGTTTCGGAGCTGTTAGGAAACCACCATAGTAAATTTCTACGTTATTTGGGTAGACGCAAGACCGTCCGGGCGTACGTAGCGTGATAGCGTTGATCTTAAATTTCCTATACTCGTATTAGCTAGTTCGAAAGCCAAGACGGAGGGTTCGGAGCACTCTTGAAATCCACCTCAGAAACTTTCTACAGTGCGTGGGAAATCGCCCAATAGTTCTGCCCTTCGAAACGCGCGTTTCAGCGACCGAACTCCAATAACACCACATCGATTCGAATTCATTCTCGGGCCTTATACACACCACCCACCACACCCACACACCCACCCGCACGTGGGGGGAGTCGATCGTTTTTTCAGTTGGGCCGGTCGCGATCCGGGACCTTCTGACCGTTCGAAACGCGCGTCGATCGGGAAATCCCTGCAATTGTCTCCAACAGTTCGAAAGCCGAGATCGAGGGTTCGGAGCACCCCGGAAGCCACCATAGTAACTTTCTCTCGGGATTGGGCAGCCGCCCAACCATCGGTTACCTTCAGAAACGCGAGTTTTTTGTGAAATTCCTATACTCGCAACCGCCAGTTCGGAAGCCGAGATCGAGGGCTCGGAGCTACCCAGAACCCAGCATAGTAACTTTATACTGAGATTGGGCGGCCGATCGTTATTTCCTGTCTCCCGGTCGTGATGCGGGACCGTCGGGCGACCAAAACGCGCGTTGATTGTGAAATTCCCATGCTCGGCTTCGCAAATTCGAAAGCCGAGATCTATGTTTCGGAGCTGTTAGGAAACCACCATAGTAAATTTCTACGTTATTTGGGTAGACGCAAGACCGTCCGGGCGTACGTAGCGTGCGTTGATCTTAAATTTCCTATACTCGTATTAGCTAGTTCGAAAGCCAAGACAGAGGGTTCAGAGCGCTCTCGAAATCCACCTCAGAAACTTTCTACAGTGCGTGGGAAATCGCCCAAAAGTTCTGCCGTTCGAAACGCGCGTTTCAGCGACCGAACTCCAAAAACACAACATCGATTCGAATTCATTCTCGGGCCTTATACACACCACCCACCACACCCACACACCCACCCGCACGTGGGGGGGTCGATCATTTTTCAAGTTGGGCCGGTCGGGATCCGGGACCTTCTGACCGTTCGAAACGCGCATCGATCGGGAAATCCCTGCAATTGTCTCCAACAATTCGAAAGCCGAGATCGAGGGTTCGGAGCACCCCGGAAGCCACCATAGTAACTTTCTCTCGGGATTGGGCAGCCGCCCAACCGTTGGTTACCCTCAGAAACGCGGTTTTTTTGTGAAATTCCTATACTCGCAACCGCCAGTTCGGAAGCCGAGATCGAGGGCTCGGAGCTACCCGGAACCCAACATAGTAACTTTATACCGAGATTGGGCGGCCGATTGTTATTTCCGTTGGCCCGGTCGTGATACGGGACCGTCGGGCAACCAAAACGCGCGTTGATCGTGAAATTCCCATGCTTGGCTTCGCAAATTCAAAAGCTGAGATCTATGTTTCGGAGCTGTTAGGAAACCACCATAGTAAATTTCTACGTTATTTGGGTAGACGCAAGACCGTCCAGGCGTACGTAGCGTGCGTTGATCTTAAATTTCCTATACTCGTATTAGCTAGTTCGAAAGCCAAGATGGAGGGTTCAGAGTGCTCTCGAAATCCACCACGGAAACTTTCTAAAGTGCGTGGGAAACCGCCCAATAGTTTTGCCCTTCGAAACGCGCGTTTCAACGACCGAACTCCAAAAACACCACATCGATTCGAATTCATTCTCGGGCCTTATACACACCACCCACCACACCCACACACCAACACCCACGTGGGCGGAGTCGATCATTTTTCCAGTTGGGCCGGTCGCGGTCCGGGACCTTCTGACCGTTCGAAACGCGCGTCGATCGGGAAATCCCTGCAATCGTCTCCAACAGTTCGAAAGCCGAGATCGAGGGTTCGGAGCACCCCGGAAGCCACCATAGTAACTTTCTCTCGGGATTGGGCAGCCGGCCAACCGTCGGTTACCCTCAAAAATGCGGGTTTTTTGTGAAATTCTTATACTCGCAACAGCCAGTTCGGAAGCCAAGATCGAGGGCTCGGAGCTACCCAGAACCCAGCATAGTAACTTTATACCGAGATTGGGCGGCCGACCGTTATTTCCGATGGCCCGGTCGTGATGCGGGACCGTCGGGCCACCAAAACGCGCGTTGATCGTGAAATTCCCATGCTCGGCTTCGCAAATTCGAAAGCCGAGATCTATGTTTCGGAGCTGTTAGGAAACCGCCATAGTAAATTTCTACGTTATTTGGGTTGACGCAAGACCGTCCGGGCGTACGTAGCGTGCGTTGATCTTAAATTTCCTATATATTCGTATTAGCTAGTTCGAAAGCCAAGACGGAGGGTTCAGAGCGCTCTCGAAATCCACTGTGGAAACTTTCTACAGTGCGTGGGAAATCGCCCAATAGTTCTGCCCTTCGAAACGCGCGTTTCAGCGACCGAACTCCAAAAACACCACATCGATTCGAATTCATTCTCGGGCCTTATACACACCACCTACCACACCCACACACCCAACCCTACGTGGGGGGAGATGATCGTTTTTTCAGTTGGGCCGGTAGCGATCCGGGACCTTCTGACCGTCTGAAATGCGCATCGATCGGGAAATCCCTGCAATCGTCTCCACCAGTTCGAAAGCCGAGATCGAGGGTTCAGAGCACCCCAGAAGCCACAATAGTAACTTTCTCTCGAGATTGGGCAGCCGCCCAACCGTCGGTTACCCTCAGAAACGCGGGTTTTTTGTTGAATTCCTATACTCGTAACCGCTAGTTCGGAAGCCGAGATCGAGGGCTCGGAGCTCCCCGGAACCCAGCATAGTAACTTTATACCGAGATTGGGCGGCCGATCGTTATTTCCGTTGGCCCGGTCGTGATACGGGACCGTCGGGCCACCAAAACGCGCGTTGATCGTGAAATTCCCATGTTCGGCTTCGCAAATTTGAAAGCCGAGATCTATGTTTCAGAGCTGTTAGCAAACCACCATAGTAAATTTCTACGTTATTTGGGTTGACGCAAGACCGTCCGGGCATACGTAGCGTGCGTTGATCTTAAATTTCCTATACTCGTATTAGCTAGTTCAAAAGCCAAGACGGAGGGTTCAGAGCGCTCTCGAAATCCACCGCGGAAACTTTCTACAGTGCGTGGGAAATCGCCCAATAGTTCTGCCCTTAGAAACGCGCGTTTCAGCGACCGAACTCCAAAAACACCACATCGATTCGAATTCATTCTCGGGCCTTATACACACCACCCACCACACCCACACACCCACCCGCACGTGGGGGGAGTCGATCGTTTTTTCAGTTGGGCCGGTCGCGATCCGGGACCTTCTGACCGTTCGAAACGCGCGTCGATCGGGAAATCCCTGCAATCGTCTCCAACAGTTCGAAAGCCGAGATCGAGGGTTCGGAGCACCCCGGAAGCCACCATAGTAACTTTCTCTGTGGATTGGGCAGCCGCCCAGCCGTCGGTTACCCTCAGAAACGCAAGTTTTTTGTGAAATTCCTATACTCGCAACCGCCAGTTCGGAAGCCGAGATCGAGGGCTCGGAGCTACCCAGAACCCAGCATAGTAACTTTATACCGAGATTGGGCGGCCGATCGTTATTTCCGTTGGCCCGGTCGTGATGCGGGACCGTCGGGCCACCAAAACGCGCGTTGATTGTGAAATTCCCATGCTCGGCTGCGCAAATTCGAAAGCCGAGATCTATGTTTCGGAGCTGTTAGGAAACCACCATAGTAAATTTCTATGTTATTTGGGTAGACGCAAGACCGTCCGGGCGTACGTAGCGTGCGTTGATCTTAAATTTCCTATACTCGTATTAGCTAGTTCGAAAGCCAAGACGGAGGGTTCAGAGCGCTCTCGAAATCCACCTCAGAAACTTTCTACAGTGCGTGGGAAATCGCCCAATAGTTCTACCCTTCGAAACGCGCGTTTCAGCGACCGAACTCCAAAAATACAACATCGATTCGAATTCATTCTCGGGCCTTATACACACAACCCACCACACCCACACACCCACCCGCACGTGGGGGGAGTCAATCGTTTTTCCAGTTGGGCCGGTCGCGATCCGGGACCTTCTGACCGTTCGAAACGCGCGTCGATTGGGAAATCCCTGCAATCGTCTCCAACAATTCGAAAGCCGAGATCGAGGGTTCGGAGCACCCCGGAAGCCACCATAGTAACTTTCTCTCGGGATTGGGCAGCCGCCCAACCGTCGGTTACCCTCAGAAACGCGGGTTTTTTGTAAAATTCCTATACTCGCAACCGCCAGTTCGGAAGCCGAGATCGAGGGCTCGGAGCTACACGGAACCCAACATAGTAACTTTATACCGAGATTGGGCGGCCGATCGTTATTTCCGTTGGCCCGGTCGTGATACGGGACCGTCGGGCAACTAAAACGCGCGTTGATCGTGAAATTCCCATGCTCGGCTTCGCAAATTCGAAAGTCGAGATCTATGTTTTGGAGCTGTTAGGAAACCACCATAGTAAATTTCTACGTTATTTGGGTAGACGCAAGACCGTCCAGGCGTACGTAGCGTGCGTTGATCTTAAATTTCCTATACTCGTATTAGCTAGTTCGAAAGCCAAGATGGAGGGTTCAGGGTACTCTCGAAATCCACCGTGGAAACTTTCTATAGTGCGTGGGAAACCGCCCAATAGTTTTGCCCTTCGAAACGCGCGTTTCAGCGATCGAACTCCAAAAACACCACATCGATTCGAATTCATTCTCGGGCCTTATACACACCACCCACCATACCCACACACCCGCCCCCACGTGGGGGGAGTCGATCATTTTTCCAGTTGGGCCGGTCGCGGTCCGGGACCTTCTGACCGTTCGAAACGCGCGTCGATCGGGAAATCCCTGCAATCGTCTCCAACAGTTCGAAAGCCGAGATCGAGGGTTCGGAGCACCCCGGAAGCCACCATAGTAACTTTCTCTCGAGATTGGGCAGCCGCCCAACCGTCGGTTACCCTCAGAAACGCGGGTTTTTTATGAAATTCTTATACTCGCAACCGCTAGTTCGGAAGCCAAGATCGAGGGCTCGGAGCTACCCAGAACCCAGCATAGTAACTTTATACCGAGATTAGGCGGCCGATTGTTATTTCCGTTGGCCCGGTCGTGATGCGGGACCGTCGGGCCACCAAAACGCGCGTTGATCGTGAAATTCCCATGCTCGGCTTCGCAAATTCGAAAGCCGAGATCTATGTTTCGGAGCTGTTAGGAAACCGCCATAGTAAATTTCTACGTTATTTGGGTTGACGCAAGACCGTCCGGGCGTACGTAGCGTGCGTTGATCTTAAATTTCCTATATATTCGTATTAGCTAGTTCGAAAGCCAAGACGGAGGGTTCAGAGCGCTCTCGAAAGCCACCGTGGTAACTTTCTACTGTGCGTGGGAAATTGCCCAAGAGTTCTTCCCTTCGAAAGACGCGTTTCAGCGACCAAAATCCAAAAACACCACATCGATTCGAATTCATTCTCGGGCCTTATACACACCACCCACCATACCCACACACCCACCCCCATGTGGGGGAAGTCGAACGTTTTTCCAGTTGGGCCGGTCGCGATCCGAGACCTTCTGACCGTCCGAAACGCGCGTCGACCGGGAAATCCCTACAATCGTCTCCACCAGTTCGAAAGCCGAGATCGAGGGTTCGGAGCACCCCGGAAGACACCATAGTAATTTTATCTCGAGATTGGGCAGCCGCTCAACCGTCGGTTACCCTCAGAAACGCGGGTTTTTTGTGAAATTCCTATACTCGCAACCGCCAGTTCGGAAGCCGAGATCGAGGGCTTGGAGCTCCCTGGAACCTAGCATAGTAACTTTATACCGAGATTGGGCGGCCGATCGTTATTTCTGTTGGCCCGGTCGTGATACGGGACCGTCGGGCCAACAAAACGCGCGTTGATCATGAAATTCCCATGCTCGGCTTCCCAAATTCGAAAGCCGAGATCCATGTTTCAGAGTTGTTAGGAACGCAAGACTGTCGGGGCGTACATAGCGTGCGTTGATCTTAAATTTCCTACACTCGTATTAGCTAGTTCGAAAGCCAAGACGGAGGGTTCAGAGCGCTCTCGAAAGCCACCGCGGTAACTTTCTACAGTGCGTTGGAAATCGCCTAATAGTTCTGCCCATCGAAACGCGCGTTTCTGCGACCGAAATCCAAAATCACCACATCGATTCGAATTCATTCTCGGGCCTTATACACACCACCCACAACACCCAAAAACCCACCCCCGCATGGGGGAGTCGATCGTTTTTCCAGTTGGGCCGGTCGCGATCCGGGACCTTCTGACCGTCCGAAACGCACGTTGATCGGGAAATCCCTGCAATCGTCTCCACCAATTCGAAAGCCGAGATCGAGGATTCGGAGCACCCCGGAAGCCACAATAGTAATTTTCTCTCGAGATCGGGCAGCCGCCCAACCGTCGGTTACCCTAAGAAAAGCGGGTTTTTTGTGAAATTCCTATACTCGCAACCGCCAGTTCGGAAGCCGAGATCGAGGGCTCGGAGCTCCCCGGAACCCAGCATAGTAACTTTATACCGAGATTGGGCGGCCGATCGTTATTTCCGTTGGCCCGGTCGCGATACGGAACCGTCGGGCCACCAAAACGCGCGTTGATCTTGAAATTCGCATGCTCGGCTTCGCAAATTCGAAAGCCAAGATCTATGTTTCGGAGCTGTTAGGAAACCACCATAGTAAATTTCTACATTATTTGGGTAGATGCAAGACCGTTAGGGCGTACGTAGCGTTCATTGATCTTAAATTTCCTATACTCGTATTAGCTAGTTCGAAAGCCAAGATGTAGGGTTCAGAGCGCTCTCGAAAGCCACCGTGGTAACTTTCTACAGTGCATGGGAAATCGCCCAATAGTTTTTCCCTTCGAAAGACGCGTTTCAGCGACTGAAATCCAAAAACACCACGTCGACTTGAATTCATTCTCGGGCGTTATACACACCACCCACAACACCCACACACCCACCCCCTCGTGGGGGGAGTCGATCGTTTTTCCAGTTAGGCCGGTCGCGATCCGGGACCTTCTGACCGTCCAAAACGCGCGTCGATCGGGAAATCCCTGTAATCATCTCTGCCAGTTCGAAAGCCGAGATCGAGGGTTCGGAGCACCCCGGAAGCCACCATGGTACTTTTCTATCGAGATTGGGCAGCCACCCAACCGTCGGTTACCCTCAAAAACACGGGTTTTTTGTGAAATTCCTATACTCGCAACCGCTAGTTCGGAAGCCAAGATCGAGGGCTCGGAGCTACCCGGAATCTAGCATAATAACTTTATACCGAGATTGGGCGGGCGATCGTTATTTCCGCTGGCCCGGTCGTGATACGGGACTGTCGGCCCACCAAAACGCGCGTTGAACGTGAAATACCCTTGCTCGGTTCGCAAATTCGAAAGCCGAGATCTATGTTTCGGAGCTGTTAGGAAACCACCATAGTAAATTTGTAAGTTATTTGGGTAGATGCAAGACCGTCCGGGCATACGTAGCGTGCGTTGATCTTAAATTTCCTATACTCGTATTAGCTAGTTCGAAAGCCAAGACGGAGGGTTCAGAGCGCTCTCGAAAGCCGCCGCGATAACTTTCTACAGTGCGTGGGAAATCGCCTAATAGTTCTGCCCATCGAAACGCGCGTTTGAGCGACCGAGATCCAAAAACACCACATCGATTCGAATTCATTCTCGGGCCTTATGCACACCACCCACAACACCCACACACCCAACCCCACGTGGGGGGAGTCGATCGTTTTTCCAGTTGGGCCGGTCGCGATCCGGGACCTTCTGACCGTCCGAAACGCGTGTCAATCGGGAAATCCCTGCAATCGACTCCACCAGTTCGAAAGCCGAGACCGAGGGTTCAGAGCACCCCGGAAGCCACCATAGTAATTTTCTCTCGAGATTGGGCAGCCGCCCAACCGTCGGTTACCATCAGAAACGCGGTTTTTTTTTGAAATTCCTATACTCGCAATCGCCAGTTTGGAAGCCGAGTTGGAGGGCTCGGAGCTCCCCGGAACCCAGCATGGCAACCTTATACCGAGATTGGGCGGCCGATCATTATTTCCGTTGGCCCGGTCGTGATACGGGACCGTGGGCCAGCAAAACGCGCGTTGATCGTGAAATTCCCATGCTCGGCTTCGCAAATTCGAAAGCCGAGATCTATGTTTCGGAGCTGTTAGGAAACCACAATAGTAAATTTCTACGTTATTTGGGTAGAAGCAAGACTGTCGGGGCGTACGTAGCGTGCGCTAATCTTAAATTTCCTATACTCGTATTAGCTAGTTCGAAAGCCAAGACGGAGGGTTCAGGGCGCTCTCGAAACCCACCGCGGTAACTTTCTACAGTGCGTGGGAAATCGCCTAATAGTTCTGCCCATCGAAACGCGCGTTTCAGCGACCAAAATCGAAAATCACCACATCGATTCGAATTCATTCTCAGGCCTTATACACACCACCCACAACAACCACACACCCACCCCCGCATGGGGGAGTCGATCGTTTTTCCAGTTGGGCCGGTCGCGATCCGTGACATTCTGACCCTCCGAAACGCGCGTCGATAGGGAAATCCCTGCAATTGTCTCCACCAATTCTAAAGCCGATATCGAGGGTTCAGAGCACCCTGGAAGCCACAATAGTAATTTTCTCTCTAGATTGGGCAGCCGCCTAACCGTCGGTTACCCTCAGAAACGCGGGTTTTTTGTGAAATTTCTGTACTCGCAACCGCCAGTTCGGAAGCCGAGATCGAGGGCTCGAAGCTCCCCGGAACCCAGCATAGTAACTTTATACCGAGATTAGGCGGCCGATCGTTATTTCCGTTGGCCCCGGTCGTGATACGGGACCGTCAGGCCACCAAAACGCGCGTTGATCTTGAAATTCGCATGCTCGGCTTCGCAAATTTGAAAGCTAAGATCTATGTTTCGGAGCTGTTAGGAAACCACCATAGTAAATTTCTACGTTATTTGGGTAGATGCAAGACCGTCCGAGCGTACGTAGCGTTCGTTGATCTTAAATTTCATATACTCGTATTAGCTAGTTCGAAAGCCAAGACGTTGGGTTTAGAGCCACTGAAATCCAAAAACACCACATCGATTTGAATTCATTCTCGGGCCTTATACACACCACCCACAACACCCACACACCCACCCTCACGTGGGGGGAGTCGATCATTTTTTCAGCTAGGCCGGTCGCGATCCGGGACCTTCTGACCGTCCAAAACGCGCGTCGATCGGGAAATCCCTGTAATCATCTTTGGCAGTTCGAAAGCCGAGATCGAGGGTTCGGAGCACCTCGGAAGCCACCATGGTAATTTTCTCTCGAGATTGGGCAGCCACCCAACCGTCGGTTACCCTCAGAAACGCGGGTTTTCTGTGAAATTCCTATACTCGCAACCGGTAGTTCGGAAGCCGAGATCTAGGGCTCGGAGCTACCCGGAACCTAGCATAGTAACTTTATACCGAGATTGGGCAGCCGATCGTTATTTCCGCTTGCCTGGTCGTGATACGGGACCGTCAGGCCACCAAAACGCGCGTTGAACGTGAAATTCCCATGCTCGGCTTCGCAAATTCAAAAGCCGAGATCTATGTTTCGGAGCTGTTAGGAAACCACCATAGTAAATTCCTACGTTATTTGGGTAGATGCAAGACCGTCCAAGCGTACATTTCGTGCATTGATCTTAAATTTCCTATACTCGTATTAGCTAGTTCGAAAGCCAAGACGGAGGGTTCAGAGCGCTCTCGAAAGCCATAGCGGTAACTTTCTACGGTGCATGGGAAATCGCCTAATAGTTCTGCCCATCGAAACGCGCGTTTCAGCGACCGAGATCCATAAACACCACATCGATTCGAATTCATTCTCGGGCCTTATACACACCACCCACAACAAACGCACACCCACCCACCCCAACGTGGGGGGAGTCGATCGTTTTTCCGGTTGGGCCGGTCGCGATCCGGGACCTTCTAACAGTCCAAAACGCGCGTCGATCGGGAAATCCCTACAATCGACTCCACCAGTTCGAAAGCCGAGATCGAGGGTTCAGAGCACCCCGGAAGCCACCATGGTAATTTTCTCTCGAGATTGGGCAGCCGCCCAACCGTCGGTTACCCTCAGAAACGCGGGTTTTTTGCGAAATTCCTATACTCGCAACCGCTAGCTCGGAAGCCGAGATCGAGGGCTCGGAGCTACCCGGAACCTAGCATAGTAACTTTATAACGAGATTGGTCGGCCGACCGTTATTTCCGCTGGCCCGGTCGTGATACGGTACCGTTGGGCCACCAAAACGCGAGTTGAACGTGAAATACCCATGCTCGGCTTCGCAAATTCGAAAGCCGAGATCTATGTTCCGGAGCTGTTAGGAAACCACCATAGTAAATTTCTACGTTATTTGGGTAGATGCAAGACCGTCCGGGCGTACGTAGCGTGCGTTGATCTTAAATTTCCCTATACTCGTATTAGCTAGTTCGAAACCCAAGACGGAGGGTTCAGAGCGCTCTCGAAAGGCACCGCGGTAACTTTCTATAGTGCCTGGGAAATCGCCTAATAGTTCTGCCCATCGAAACGCGCATTTCAGCGAACGAGATCCAAAAACACCACATCGATTCGAATTCATTCTCGGGCCTTATACACACCACCCACAACACCCACACACCCACCCCCACGTGGGGGGAGTCGATCGTTTTTCCAGTTGGGCCGGTCGCGATCCGGGAACTTCTGACCGTCCGAAACGCGGGTCGATCAGGAAATCCCTGCAATCGTCTCCACCAGTTCGAAAGCCGAGATCGAGGGTTCGGAGCACCCCGGAAGACACCATAGTAATTTTCTCTCGAGATTGGGCAGTCGCTCAACCGTCGGTTACCCTCAGAAATGCAGGTTTTTTGTGAAATTCCAATACTCGCAACCGCCAGTTCGGAAGCCAAGATCGAGGGCTCGGAGCTCCCCGGAACCCAGCATAGTAACTTTATACCGAGATTGGGCGGCCGATCGTTATTTCTGTTGGCCCGGTCATGATACGGGACCGTCGGGCCACCAAAACGCGCATTGATCGTGAAATTACCATTCTCGGCTGCAAATTTGAAAGCCGAGATCCATGTTTCGAAGCTGTTAGGAAACCACCATAGTAAATTTCAACATTATTTGGGTAGACGCAAGACCGTCGGGTCGTACGTAGCGTGCGTTGATCTTAAATTTCCTATACTCATATTAGCTAGTTCGAAAGCCAAGACGGAGGGTTCGGAGCGCTCTCGAAAGCCACCGCGGTAACTTTCTACAGTGCGTGGGAAATCGCCTAATAGTTCTGCCCATCGAAACGCGCGTTTCAGCGACCGAAATCCAAAAACACCACATCGATTTGAATTCATTCTCGGGCCTTATACACACCACCTACAACACCCACACACCCACCCCCGCATGGGGGGAGTCGATCGTTTTTCCAGTTGGACCGGTCGCGATCTGGGACCTTATAACCGTCCGAAACGCGCGTCGATCGTGAAATCCCTGCAATCGTCTCCACCAGTTCGAAAGCCGAGTTCGAGGGTTCGGAGCACCCCGGAAGCCACAATAGTAATTTTCTCCCGAGATTGGGCAGCCGCCCAACCGTCGGTTACCCTCAGAACTGCGGGTTTTTTGTGAAATTCCTATACTCGCAACCGCTAGTTCGGAAGCCGAGATTGAGGGCTCGAAGCTCCCCGGAACCCAGCATAGTAACTTTATACTGAGATTGGGCGGCCGATCGTTATTTCCGTTGGCCCGGTCGTGATACAGGACCGTCGGGCCACCAAAACGCGCGTTGATTGTGAAATTCGCATGCTCGGCTTCGCAAATTCGAAAGCCGAGATCTATGTTTCGGAGCTGTTAGTAAACCACCATAGTAAATTTCTTCGTTATTTGGGTAGATGCAAGACCGCCCGGGCGTACGTAGCGTGGGTTGATCTTAAATTTCCTATACTCGTATTAGCTAGTTCGAAAGCCAAGACGTAGCGTTCAGAGCGCTCTCGAAAGCCACCGCGGTAACTTCGTACAATGCGTGGGAAATAGCCCAATTGTTTTACCCTTCGAAAGACGCGTTTCAGCGACCGAAATCCAAAAACACCACATCGATTCGAATTCATTCTCGGGCCTTATACACACCACCCACCACACACACCCACCACCACGTGGGGGGTATCGATCGTTTTTCTAGTTGGGCCGGTCGCGATCCGGGACCTTATGACCGTTCGAAACGCGGGTCGATCGGGAAATCCCTAAAATTGTCTCCACCAGTTCGAAAGCCGAGATCGAGGGTTCGGAGCACCCCTGAAGTCCCCATTGTGATTTTCTATCGAGATTGGGCAGCCGCCCAACTGTCGGTTACCCTCAGAAACACGGGTTTTTTGTGAAATTCCTATACTCGCAACCGCCGGTTCGGAAGCCGAGACCGAGGGCTCGGAGCTCCACGGAACCCAGCATAGTAACTTTATACTGAGATTGGGCAGCCGATCGTTATTTTCGTCGGCCCAGTCGTGATACGGGACAGTCGGGCCACCAAAACGCGCGTTGATCGTGAAATTCCCATGCTCGGCTTTGCAAATTCGAAAGCCGAGATCAATGTTTCGGTGCTATTAGGAAACCACCATAGTAAATTTCTACGTTATTTGGGTAGACGCAAGACCGTCTGGGCGTACGTAGCGTGCGTTGATCTTAAATTTCCTATACTCGTATTAGCTAGTTCGAAAGCCAAGACGGAGGGTTCAGAGTGCTCTCGAAAGCCACCGCGGTAACGTTCTACAGTGCTTGGGAAATCGCCCAATAGTTCTGCCCTTCGAAACGTGCGTTTCAGCGACCGAAATCCAAAAACACCACATCGATTCGAATTCATTCTCGGGCCTTATACACACACCCACCCCCACGTTGGGGGAGTCGATTGTTTTTCCAGTTAGGCCGGTCGCGATACGGGACCTTCTGACCGTCCGAAACGTGCGTCGATCGGGAAACCCCTGCAATCGTCTCCACCAGTTCGAAAGCCGAGATCGTGGGTTCGGAGTATCCCGGAAGCCACCATAGTAACTTTATCTCGAGATTGGGCACCCGCCCAATTGTCGGTTACCCGCAGAAACGCGGGTTTTTTGTGAAATTCCTATACTCTCAACCGCTAGTTCGAAAGCCGAGATCGAGGGTTCGGAGCTCCCCGGAACCCAGCATACTAACTTTATACCGAGTTTGGGCGGCCTATCGTTATTTCCATTGGCCCGGTTGCGATACGGGACCGCCGGGCCACTGAAATGCGCGTTGATCGTGAAATTCCCATGCTCGGCTTCGCAAATTCGAAAGTCGAGATCTATGTTTCGGAGGTGTAAGGAAACCACCATAGTAAATTTCTACGTAATTTGGGTAGACGCAAGGCCGTCCGGGCGTACTAGCGCGCGTTGATCTTACAATTCCTATACTCGTACTAGCCAGTTCGAAAGCCAAGACGGAGGGTTCGGAGCGCTCTCGAAAGCCACCTCGGTAACATTCTACAGTGCGTGGGAAATCGCCCAATAGTTCTACCCTTCGAAACGCGTGTTTCAGCGACCGAACTCCAAAAACACCTCATCTATTCGAATTCATTCTCGGTCCTTGTACACCCCACCCACCCCACGTGGGGGGAGTTGATCGTTTTTCTAGTTGGGCCGGTCGCGATCCGCGACCTTCTTACCCTTAGAAAAGCGCGTCGATCGGGAAATCCTAGCACCCGTCTCCGCCAGTTCGAAAGCTGAGATCGAGGGTTCGGACCGCCCTGGAAGCCATAATAGTAACTTTCTCTCGAGATTGGGGGGCCGCCCAACCGTCGGTTGGCCTCTGAAACACGGGTTTTTTTGTGTAAATTTGATACTCTCAACCGCTAGTTCGGAAGTAGAGATCGAGTAATTGGAGCTCCCCATAACCCACCAGTAACTTTATACCGAGTTTAGGCGGCCGATCGTTATTTCTGTTGGGTCGGTCGCGATACAGGACAGTCGGGCCACCGAAACGCGCGTCGATCGTGAAATTCCCAAGCTCGGTTTTGCCAATACAAAAGCCAAGATCTATGTTTCAGAGATGTTAGGAAACAACCATAGTAAATTTCTACGTGATTTGGGTAGACATAAGACCGTCCGGACGTACGTAGCGTGAGTTGATCTAAAAATTCGTGTTCTCGTATTAGCTAGTTTGAAAGATAAGATGGAGGGTTCTGAGCACTCTCGAAAGCCATTGTGGTAACTTTCTACAGTGTATGGGAAATCGCCCAATAGTTCTGCCATTCGAAACACGCGTTTCAGCGACCGAACTACAAAAACACCTCATCGATTCGAGTTCATTCTCCGGCCTTGTACACCACCCACCACACCCACACACCCTCCCCACATGGGAGGAGTCGAACGTTTTTCTAGTTGGGCCGGTCGCGATCCGGGACCTTCTGATCTTCCGAAACGCGCGTCGATCGGGAAATCCCTGCAATCGTTTACACCAGTTTGAAAGCCGAGATCGAGGTTTCGGAGC
The DNA here is from genome assembly GCA_030737875.1 of Allium sativum. Classification (NCBI taxonomy): domain Eukaryota; kingdom Viridiplantae; phylum Streptophyta; class Magnoliopsida; order Asparagales; family Amaryllidaceae; genus Allium; species Allium sativum. The sequence continues at coordinate 412,358,586 of CM060923.1, read as the reverse complement.
GCCCCGGAAGACAAAATAGTAACTTTCTCTCGAGATTGGGAAATCACGCAACCGTCGATTGGCCTCCAAAACTTTAGTTTTTTGTGAAAATTTGATACTCGCAACTGCCAGTTCAGAAGTAGAGATCAAGGGTTCGGAGCTCGCCAAAACCCACCAGTAACTTCATACCGGGTTTGGGCGGCAGATCGTTATTTCTGTTGGGCCGGTGGAGATACGGGATAGCCGGGACACCGAAACGCGCGTCGATCGTTAAATTCCCATGCTTAGTTTCGCCAAATTGAAAGCTGAAATCTACGTTTCGAAGCTGTTAGGAAACCACCATAGTAAATTTCTACGTACTTTGGGTAGATGCATGACCGTCCGGGCGTACGTAGCGTGCATTGATCTTAAAATTCCTATACTCGTACTAGCTCGTTCGAAAGGCAAGATGGAGGGTTCGTAGCACTCTCGAAAGCCACCTCGGTAACTTTCTACTGTGCATGGGAAATCTCCCAATAGTTTTGCCCTTCGAAACGCGCGTTTCAGCGACCGAGTTCCAAAAACACCTCATCGATTCTAATTCATTCGCGGTCCTTGTACACACCACCCACCCCACCCACACACCAACCCCACGTGGGGGGAGTCGATCGTTTTTCTAGTTGGGCCGGTCGCGATCCGGGACCTTCCGACCCTCCAAAATGCGCGTCGATCGGGAAATCCCTACACTCGTCACTGCCAGTTCGGAGCGCACCGGAATCCAACATAGTCTCTCGAGATTGGGCAGCTGCCCAACCATCAGTTGAACTCACAAAGGCGGGTTTTTTGTGAAATTCCTATACTCGCAACTGCCAGTTCGAAAGCCGAGATCGAGTGTTCGGAGCTCCACGGAACCTAGTATAGTAACTTTATACCGAGTTTGGGCGGCCGATCGTTATTTCCGTTGGCCCGGTCGCGATACGGGACCATCGGGCCACCAAAACGCGCATTGATCATGAAATTCCCATGCTTGGCTTTGCAAATTCGAAAGTCGAGATCTATGTTTCGGAGCTGTTAGGAAACCACCATAGTAAATTTCTACGTAATTTGGGTAGACGCAAGACCGTCCTGGCGTACGTAGCATGCGTTGATCTTAAAATTCCTATATTCGTACTAGCTAGTTCGAAAACCAAGGCGGAGGGTACGAAGCGCTCTCGAAAGCCACCTCGGTAACTTTCTACAGTGTATGGTAAATTGCCCAATAATTCTGCCCTTCAAAATGCGCGTTTCAGCATCCGAACTCCAAAAACACCTCATCCATTCTAATTCATTCTCGATCCCTGTACACACCACCTATCCCACCCACACACCCACCCCACGTGGGGAGAGTCGATCGTTTCTGGTTGCGAACCGGGACCTTCCAACCCTCGGAAACGTGCGTCGATCGGGATAGCCTCGCACTCGTCACCGCCAGTTCGAAAGCCAAGATCGAGGGTTCGGAGCACCCCGGAAGCAACCATAGTAACTTTCTCTCGAGATTGGGCAGCCGCCCAACCGTCCGTTGGCCTTAGAAACGCGGTTTTTTTGTGAAAATCCTATACTCGCAACCGCCAGTTCGGAAGCCAAAATCGAGGGTTCGGAGCTCCCCGGAACCTAGCATAGAAACTTTGTTCCGAGTTTAGGCCGCCAATCGTTATTTCCGTTGGCCCGGTCGTGCTACGGGACCGTCGGTCCACCAGAACGCGCGTCGATCGTGAAATTCCCATGCTCGGCTTCGCAAATTCGAAAGCCGAGATATATGTTTCGGAGCTATTAGGAAACCACCGTAGTAAATTTCTACGTAATTCGGGTAGACGCAATACCCTCTAGGCGTACGTAGCGTGCATTGATCTTAAAATTCCTATACTCATACTAGCTCGTTCGAAAGCCAAGATGGAGGGTTCGGAGCGCTCTCTAAAGCCACCTCGGTAACTTTCTGCTCTGCGTGGGAAATGGCCCAATAGTTCTGCCCTTCGAAACGCACGTTTCAGCGATTGAACTTCAAAAACACCTCAACGATTCTAATTCATTCGCGGTCCTTGTACACACCACCCACCCCACCCAAACACGCATCCCACGTGCGGAGAGCCGATCGTTTTTCTAGTTGGGCTGGTCGCGATCCAGGACCTTCCGTCCCTCCGAAACGCGCGTCGATCGGGAAATCCCTGCAATCGTCTCCACCAGTTCGAAAACCGAGATCAAGGATTCGGAGCACCCCGGAAGCCACCACATTAACTTTCTCTCGAGATTGGGCAGCTGCCCAACCATCGGTTGACCTCAAAAACGCGGTTTTTTGTGAAATTCCTATACTCGCAACCGCCAGTTCGGAAGCCGAGATCGAGTGTTCGGAGCTCCCCGGAACCCAGCATAGTAACTTTCTACCGAGTTTAGGCGGCCGATCATTATTTCCCTTGGCCCGGTCGCGATACGGGACCATCGAGCCATCGAAACGCGCGTTGATCATGAAATTCCCATGCTCGGCTTCACGAATTCGAAAGTCGAGATTTATGTTTCGGAGTTGTTAGGAAACCGCCATAGAAATTTTCTACGTAATTTTGGTAGACGCAAGACTGTCCAGGCGCACGTAGCGTGCGTTGATCTTAAAATTCTTATACTCGTACTAGCTAGTTCGAAAACCAAGACGGAGGGTACGAAGCTCTCTCGAAAGCCACCTCGGTAACTTTCTACAGTGCGCTGGAAATCGCCCAGTAGTTCTACCCTTCGAAACGCATGTTTCAGCGGCCGAACTCCAAAAACACCTCATCCATTCTAATCCATTCTCGGTCCCTGTACACACCACCTACCCCACCCACACACCCACCCCACGTGTGGGGAGTCGATCGTTTTTCCAGTTGATCGATCGCGATCTAGGACCTTCCGACCCTCTGAAACGTGCATCGATCGGGAAATCCCTGCACTCATCACCGCCAGTTCGAAAGCCGAGATCGAGGGTTCGAGGTGCCCCGGAATCCACCATAGTAACTTTCTCTCGAGATTGGGCAGCCGCCCAACCGTCCGTTGGTCCCAGAAACGTGGGTTTTTTGAGAAATTCCTATACTTGACACCGCCAGTTCAGAAGCCGAGATCGAGGGTTCAAAGCTCCCCGGAACCCAGCATAGTAACTTTATACCGAGTTTTGGCGGCCGATCGTTATTGTCGTTGGCCTATTCGCGACACGGGACCGTCGGGCCACCGAAACGCGCGTTGATCGTGAAATTCCCATGCCCGGCTTCGCATATTCGAAAGTCGAGATCTATGTTTCGGAGCTGTTAGGAAACCACCATAGTAGATTTCTACGTAATTTGGGTAGACGCCAGACTGTCCAGGCGTACGTAGCATGCGCTGATCTTAAAATTCCTATACTCGTACTAGCTAGTTCGAAAGACAAGACGGAGGGTTCGGAGCGCTCTCGAAAGCCAATAGTTCTGCCCTTCGAAACGCACATTTCAGCAACCGAACTCCAAAAACACCTCATCGATTCAAATTCATTCTCGGTCCTTGTACACACCACCCACACACCCACCCTACGTGGGGGGAGTCGATCGTTTTTCTAGTAGGGCAGGTCGCGATCTGGGACCTTCTGACCCTCCGAAACGTGCGTCGATGGGGAAATCTCTGTACTCGTCTCCGCTTGTTCGAAAGCCGAGATCGAGGTTTTGGAGCGCCCCGGAAGCCACAATAGTAACTTTCTCTCGAGATTGGGAAGCCTCCCAACCGTCGGTTGGCCTCCGAAACGATGGTTTTTTGTGAAAATTTGATACTCGTAACCGCCAGTTCGGAAGCATAGATCGAGGGTTCAGAGCTCCACATAACCCACCAGTAACATTATACCGAGTTTGGGCGGCCGATCGTTATTTCCGTTGGGCTGGTCGCGATACGGGACCGTCGAGCCACCGAAACGCGCGTCGATCGTGAAATTCCCATGCTCGGTTTCGCTAATTCGAAAGCCGAGATCTATGTTTTGAAGTTGTTAGGAAACAACCATAGTAAATTTCTACGTAATTTGGGTAGACGTAAGACCGTCTGGGAGTACGTAGCGTGCGTTGATCTTAAAATTCCTATACTCGTATTGGCTAGTTCGAAAGACAGGACGGAGGGTTCGGACCGCTCTCGAAAGCCATAGCAGTAACTTTCTACAGTGCATGGCTAATAGCCCAATAGTTCTGCCCTTCGAAACGCACGTTTCAGCGACCGAACTCCAAAAACACCTCATCGATTCGAATTCATTCTCGAACCCAATAGTTCTGCCCTTCGAATCAATAAGGTGTTTCATTGAAATGCGCATTTCGAACTGTTCGGCGATTTCCAATGCTCTATAGAAAGTTACCGCGGTGGCTTTCGAGTGCGCTCCGAACCCGCCATCTTGGCTTTCGAACTAGCTAATACAAGTATAAGAATTTGAAGATCAACGCACGCTACGTATGCCCATACGATCTTGCGTCTACCCAAATTACGTAAAAATTTACTATGGTGGTTTCCTAACAGCTCCGAAACATAGATCTCGACTTCCGAATTTGCGAAGGCGAGAACGAGAATTTCACGATAAACACGTGTTTCGATGGCTCGATGGTCCCGCATCGCAACCGGGTGAACGAAAAAAATGATCGGTCGCCCAAACTCGGTATAAAGTTACTATGGTGTGTTTCAGGGAGCTCCGAACCCTCGATCTCGGCTTCCAAACCGGCGGATGCGAATATCCTAATTTCACAAAAAACCCGCATTTCAGAGGCCAACCGCTGGTTGGGCGGCAGCTCAATCTCGAGAGAAAGTTCCTATGGTGGCTTCCGGGGCACTCCGAACCCTCGATGTCGGCTTTCGAACTGGCGGAGACGAATGCAGGGATTTCCCAATCGACACGCATTTCGGAGGGTCGGAAGGTCCCGAATCTCGACCGGCCCAATAAGAAAAACAAATGACACCCCCCACGCTCGGCTTTTCTAATTTGGAAGCAGAGAACTATGTTTCGGAGCTGTTATGAAACCACCATAGTAAATTTCTACGTAATTTGGGTAGAGGCAAGACCTTCCGGGCATACGAAGCGTGCGTTGATCTTCAAATTCCAATACTCATATTAGCTAGTTCGAAAGCCAAGACGGTGGGTTTGTAGCACTCTAGAAAGCCACCGCGTTAACTTTCTATAGAGCGTGGGAAATCGCCCGACAGTTCTGCCCTTCGAAATCGCCCGACCACCGACCCCACCCACACACCCACCACACATGGGGGGAGTCGATCATTTTTCTAGTTGGGTCGGTCGCGATACGGGGCCGTCCGGCACTTCGAAACGCACGTCGGTCGTGAAATCCATGAACTCGTCTCCGCCGGTTCGAAAGCAGAGAACGAGGGTTCAGAGCTCCCCAGAAGTCACCAAAGTAACTTTCTGCTGAGATTGGGTAGCCCCCCAACCGTCGGTTGGCCTCCAAAACGCGTGTTATTAATGAAATTCAAATACTCGCATTCGTTAGTTCAGAAGCCGAGATCGAGGGTTCAGAGCTCCACGGAACCCGCCATAGTAACTTCATACAGAGTTTGGTCGGCCGATCGTTATTTCCGTTGGCCCGACTGCGATACGTGACAATCGGGCCACCGAAACGCAAGTCGATCGTAAAATTCACACGCTCGGCTTCGCAAATTCGGAAGCCGAGATCTATGTTTCAGAGCTGTTATGAAAGCACCACAGTAAATTTCTACGTAATTTGGGTAGTTGCAAGACCGTCCGGGCGTATGAAGCTTGCGTTGATCTTCAAATTCGTATACTAATATTAGCTAGTTAGAAAGCCAAGACGGTTGGTTCGGAGCGCTCTCGAAAGCCACTGCGGTAACTTTCTATAGAGCATGGGAAATCGCCCAACAGTTCTGCCCTTCGAAACGCGCGTTTTAGCGACCTAACTCCAAAAACAGCTCATTGATTCGAATTCAATCTCGGGCCTTGTACACACAAACCACCCCACTCACACACCCACCACACGTGGGAGGAGTCGATCATTTTTCTAGTTGGGTTTGTCGCGATCCGTAACCGTCCGGCCCTTCGAAACGCGCGCCGATTGTAAAATCCATGCAGTCGCTCTGCCAGTTCGAAAGCCGAGAACGAGGGTTCAGAGCACCTCGGAAGTCACCATAGTAACTATCTACCGAGATTGGGCAACCACCCAACCGTCGGTTAGCCTCAAAAACGCGCGTTATTAATGAAATTGAATTACTCACATCTGCTAGTTCGGAAGCCGAGATCGAGGGTTCAGAGCTCCCCGGAATCCACCATAGATACTTTATGCCGAGTTTGGTCGATAGATCGTTATTTCCGTTGGCCCGGCCGCGATACGGCACCGTCGGGCCACCGAAACCCATGTCGATCATAAAATTCCCACGCTCACCTTTGCAAATTCGGAAGCCGAGATCTATATTTCGGAGCTGTTATGAAAACACCATTGTAAATTTCTACGTAATTTGGGTAGATGCAAGACCGTCCGGCCATACGAAGCATGCGTTGATCTTCAAATTCCTATACTCATATTAGCTGGTTAGAAAGCCAAGACGGTAGGTTCGGAGCGCTCTCGAAAGCCACCGCGTTAACTTTCTATAGAGCATGGGAAATCGCCCAACAGTTCTGTCCTTCGAAACACGTGTTTCAGCGACCTAACTCAAAAAACACCTCATCGATTGGAATTCATTCTCGGGCCTTGTGCACACCACCCACCCCACCCACACACCCACCACACGTGGGGGGAGTCGATCATTTTTCTAGTTGGGTTTGTCGCGATCCGTGACCTCCAGCGCTTCGAAACGCGCGCCGATCGGGAAATCCATGCACTCGTCTCCGCTAGTTCGAAAGCCGAGAATGAGGGTTCAGAGCACCTCGGAAGTCACCATTGTAACTTTCTGCCGAGGTCGGGCAGCCACCCAACCGTCGGTTGGCCTCCAAAACGCAAAACACGCGTTATTAATGAAATTCAAATACTCACATCCACCAGTTCAGAAGCCGAGATCGAGGGTTCAGAGCCCTCTTGAACCCACCATAGTAACTTTATACCGAGTTTATCGGCCAATGGTTATTTCCGTTTGCCCGGCCGCGATACGGGACCGTCGGGCCACCGAAATGTACGTCGCTCGTAAAATTCCCACGCTTGCCTTCGCAAAATCGGATGCCGAGATCTATGTTTCGGAGCTGTTATGAACCCACAATAGTAAATTTCTACGTAATTTGGGTAGATGCAAGACCGTCCGGGCGTACGAAGCGTGCATTGATCTTCAAATTCCTATACTCGTATTAGCTAGTTAGAAAGCCAAGACGGTTGGTTCGGAGCGCTCTCGAAAGCCACCGCGGTAACTTTCTGTAGAGCATGGTAAATCGCCCAACAGTTCTGCCCTTCGAAACGCGCGTTTAATCGACCTAACTCCAAAAGCATCTCATCGATTTGAATTCAATCTCGGACCTTGTACACAACACCCACACCACCGACACACCCACCACACGTGGGGGAGTCGATCATTTTTCTAGTTGGGTTTGTCGCGATCCGTGACCGTCCGACCCTTCGAAACGTGTGCCGATCGGAAATCCATGCACTCGTCTCCGCCGGTTCAAAAGCCGAGAATGAGGGTTCAAAGCACCTCAGAAGTCACCATATTAACTCTCTGTCGAGATTGGGCAGCCACCCAACCGTCGGTTGGCCTCCAAAACGCGCGTTATTAATGAAATTCAAATACTCGCATCCGCCAGTTCGGAAGCCGAGAACGAGGGTTCAGAGCTCCCCGAAACCCACCATAGTAACTTTATACCGAGTTTGGTCGTCCGATCGTTATTTCCGTTGGCCAGACCGCGATACGGGACCGTCGGGCCATCGAAATGCACGTCGATCGTCAAATTCCCATGCTCGGTTTCGCAAATTCGGAAGCCGAGATCTATGTTTCGGAGCTGTAATGAAACCACCATAGTAAATTTCTGCGTAATTTTGGTAGATGCAAGATCGTCCGGGCGTATGAAGCGTGCGTTGATCTTCAAATTCCTATACTCATATTAGCTAGTTAGAAAGCCAAGACGGTTGGTTCGGAGTGCTCTCGAAAGCCACCGCGGTAACTTTCTATAGAGCGTGGGAAATCGTCCAACAGTTCTATCCTTCGAAACGCGCCTTTCAGTGACCTAACTCCAAAAACACCTTATCGACTGGAATTCATTCTCGGGCCTTGTGCACAACACCCACCCCACCCACACACCCACCACACGTGGGGGGAGTCGATCATTTTTCTATTTGGGTTTGTCGCGATCCGTGACCGTCCGGCCCTTCGAAACGCGCACCGATCGGTAAATCCATGCACTCATCTCCGCTAGTTCGAATGCCGAGAATGAGGGTTCGAAGCACCTCGGAAGTCACCATTGTAACTTTCTTCCGAGATTGGGCAGCCACCCAACCGTCGGTTGGCCTCCAAAACGCAAAACACGCGTTATTAATGAAATTCAAATACTCACATCCACCAGTTCTGAAGCCGAGATCGAGGGTTCAGAGCCCCCAGAACCCACCATAGTAACTTTATACCAATTTTGGTCGGCTGATCGTTGTTTCCATTGGCTCGGCCGTGATACGGGACCGTCGGGCCACTGAAATGTACGTCGATTGTAAAATTACCACGCTCGCCTTTGAAAATTCGGAAGCCGAGATCTATGTTTCGGAGCTGTTATGAAACCACCATAGTAAATTTCTACGTAATTTGGGTAGATGCAAGACCGTTCGGGCGTACGAAGCGTGCATTGATATTCAAATTCCTATACTCGTATTAGATAGTTAGAAAGCCAAGACGGTTGGTTCAGAGCGCTCTCGAAAGCCACCGCGGTAAATTTCTATAGAGCATGGGAAATCGCCCAATAGTTCTGCCCTTCGAAACGCACGTTTCAGCGACCTAACTCCAAAAACATCTCATCGATTAGAATTCATTCTCAGTCACTGTACACACCACCCACACCACCCACACACACACCACACGTCGGGGGAGTCGATCATTTTTCTAGTTGGGTTTGTCGCGATCCATGACCATCCGGCCCTTCGAAACGCGCGTCGATCGGGAAATCCATGCACTCGTCTCCGCCAGTTCGAAAGCCGAGAACGAGGGTTCGGAGCACCTCGGAAGTCACCATATTAACTTTTTGCCGAGATTGGGCAGCCACCCAACCGTCGGTTGGCCTCCAAAATGCGCGTTATTAATGAAATTCAAATACTCACATCCGCCAGTTCGGAAGCCGAGATCGAGGGTTCAGAGCTCCCCGGAACCCACCATAGTAACTTTATACCGAGTTTGGTCGTCCGATCGTTATTTCCATTGGCCCGACCGCGATACGGGACCTTCGGGCCACCGAAACGCACGTCGATCGTAAAATACCCATGCTCGGCTTTGCAAATTCGGAAGCCGAGATCTATGTTTCGGAGCTGTTATGAAACCACCATAGTAAATTTCTACGTAATTTGGGTAGATGCAAGACCGTCCGGGCGTACGAAGCGTGCGTTGATCTTCAAATTCCTATACTCGTATAAGCTAGTTAGAAAGCCAAGACGGTTGGTTCGGAGCGATCTCGAAAGCCACAGTGGTAACTTTCTATAGAGCATGGGAAATCGCCCAACAGTTCTGCATTTCGAAACACGCGTTTCAACGACCTAACTCCTAAAACAGTTCATCGATTTGAATTCATTCTCGGGCCTTGTACACACCACCCACACCACCTACACACCCACCACATGTTGGGAGAGTCGATCATTTTTCTAGTTGGGTTTGTCGTGATTAGTGACCGTCCGGCCCTTCGAAACGCGCGCCGATCGGGAAATCCATGCACTCGTCTCCGCCAGTTCGAAAGCCGAGAACGAGGGTTCAGAGCACCTCGGAAGCCACCATATTAACTTTCTGCCGAGATTGGGCAGCCACCCAACTGTCGGTTGGCCTCCAAAACGCGCATTATTAATGAAATTAAAATACTCACATGCGCCAGTTCGGAAGCCGAGATCGAGGGTTCAGATCTCCCCGGAACCCAACATAGAAACTTTATACCGAGTTTGGTCGTCCGATCAATATTTCCGTTGGCCCGACCGCGATATGGGACCGTCGGGCCACCGAAACGCACGTCGATCGTAAAATTCCCATGCTCAGCTTCGCAAATTCGGAAGCCGAGATCTATGTTTCGGAGCTGTTATGAAACCACCATAGTAAATTTCTACGTAATTTGGGTAGATGTAAGACTGTCCGGGCGTACAAAGCATGCGTTGATCTTCAAATTCCTATACTCATATTAGCTAGTTAGAAACCAAGACGGTTGGTTCGGAGCGCTCTCGAAAGCCACCGCGGTAACTTTCTATAGAGCATGGGAAATCGCCCAACAGTTATGCCCTTCGAAACGCGCGTTTCAGCGACCTAACTCTAAAAACAACTCATCGATTGGAATTCATTTTCGGGCATTGTGCTCACCACCCACCCCACCCACACACCCACCACACGTGGGGAGTCGATCATTTTTCTAGTTAGCTTTGTCGCGATCCGTGACCGTCCGGCCCTTCGAAACGTGCGCCGATCGTGAAATCCATCCACTCGTCTCCGCCAGTTCGAAAGCCGAGAATGAGGGTTCAGAGCACCTCGGAAGTCACCATTGTAACTTTCTGCCGAGATTGGACAGCCACCCAACCATTGGTTGGCCTCCAAAACGCAAAACACGCGTTATTAATGAAATTCAAATACTCACATCCACCAGTTCAGAAGCCGAGATCGAGGGTTCAGAGCTCCCCAAAACCCACCATAGTAACTTTATACCGAGTTTGGTCGGCCGATCGTTATTTCCGTTGGCCCGGCCGCAATACGGAACCGTCGGGCCACCGAAACGCACGTCGATCATAAAACTCCCACTCTCGCCTTCGCAAATTCGGAAGCCGAGATCTATGTTTCGGAGCTGTTATGAAACCACCATAGTAAATTTCTACGTAATTTGGGTAGATGCAAGACCGTCCGGGCTTACGAAGCGTGCGTTGATATTCAAATTCCTATACTCGTATAAGCTAGTTAGAAATCCAAGACGGTTGGTTCGGAGCGATCTCAAAAGCCACCGTGGTAACTTTCTATAGAGCATGGGAAATCGCCCAACAGTTCTGCATTTCGAAACGCGCATTTCAGCGACCTAACTCCTAAAATAGTTCATCGATTTGAATTCATTCTCGGGCCTTGTACACACCACCCACACCACCCACACACCCACCACATGTGGGGAGAGTCGATCATTTTTCTAGTTGGGTTTGTCGTGATCAGTGACCGTCCAGCCCTTCGAAGCGCGCGCCGATCGGGAAATCCATGCACTCGTCTCCGCCAGTTCGAAAGCCGAGAACGAGGGTTCAGAGCACCTCGGAAGTCACCATATTAACTTTCTGCCGATATTGGGCAGCCACCCAACCGTTGGTTGGCCTCCAAAACGCCCATTATTAATGAAATTAAAATACTCACATCCGCCAGTTCGGAAGCCGAGATCGAGGGTTCAGATCTCCCTGGAACCCAACATAGTAACTTTATACTGAGTTTGGTCGTCCGATCGATATTTCCGTTGGCAAGACCGCGATATGGGATCGTCGGGCCACCGAAACGCACGTCGATCGAAAAATTCCCATGCTCGGCTTCGCAAATTCGGAAGCCGAGATCTATGTTTCAGAGCTGTTATGAAACCACCATAGTAAATTTCTACGTAATTTGGGTAGATGCAAGACCGTTCGGGCGTACAAAGCATGCGTTGATCTTCAAATTCCTATACTCATGTTAGCTAGTTAGAAACCAAGACGGTTGGTTCGGAGCGCTCTCGAAAGCCACCGCGGTAACTTTCTATAGAGCATGGGAAATCGCCCAACAGTTCTGCCCTTCGACACGCGCGTTTCAGCGACCTAACTCTAAAAACAACTCATCGATTGGAATTCATTTTCGGGCATTGTGCACACCACCCACCCCACCCACACACCCACAACACGTGGGGGGAGTCGATCATTTTTCTAGTTAGCTTTGTCACGATCCGTAACCGTCCGGCCCTTCGAAACACGCGCCGATCGGGAAATCCATCCACTCGTCTCCGCCAGTTCGAAAGCCGAGAATGAGGGTTCAGAGCACCTCGGAAGTCACCATTGTAACTTTCTGCCGAGATTGGACAGCCACCCAACCGTTGGTTGGCCTCCAAAACGCAAAACACGCGTTATTAATGAAATTCAAATAATCACATCCACCAGTTCAGAAGCCGAGATCGACGGTTCAGAGCTCCCCCAAACCCACCATAGTAACTTTATACCGAGTTTGGTCAGCCGATCGTTATTTCCGTTGGCCAGGCCGCAATATGGAACCGTCGGGCCACCGTAACGCACGTCGATCGTAAAATTCCCACGCTCGCCTTCGCAAATTCGGAAGCCGAGATCTATGTTTTGGAGCTGTTATGAAACCACCAAAGTAAATTTCTACGTAATTTGGGTAGATGCAAGACCGTCTGGGCTTACGAAGCGTGCATTGATATTCAAATTCCTATACTCGTATAAGCTAGTTAGAAATCCAAGACGGTTGGTTCGGAGCGATCTCGAAAGCTACCGTGGTAACTTTCTATAGAGCATGGGAAATCGCCCAACAGTTCTGCATTTCGAAATGCGCATTTCAGCGACCTAACTCCTAAAACAGTTCATCGATTTGAATTCATTCTCGGGCCTTGTACACACCACCCATACCACCCACACACCCACCACATGTGGGGAGAGTCGATCATTTTTCTAGTTGTGTTTGTCATGATCCGAGACCGTCCGGCCCTTCGTAATGTGCGCCGATCAAGAAATCCATGCACTCGTCTCCGCCAGTTCGAAAGCCGAGAACGAGGGTTCAGAGCACCTCGGAAGTCACCATATTAACTTTCTGCCGGGATTGGGCAGCCACCCAACCGTGGTTGGCCTCCAAAACGCGCATTATTAATGAAATTAAAATACTCACATCCGCCAGTTCGGAAGCCGAGATCGCGGGTCAGATCTCCCAGGAACCCAACAAAGTAACTTTATACCGAGTTTGGTCGTCCGATCGTTATTTCCGTTAGCCCGACCGCGATACGGGACCGTCGGGCCACCGAAACGCACATCGATCGTAAAATTCCCATGCTTGGCTTCACAAATTCGGAAGCCGAGATCTATGTTTCGGAGCTGTTATGAAACCACCATAGTAAATTTCTACGTAATTTGGGTAGATGCAAGACCGTCCGGGCGTACGAAGCATGCGTTGATCTTAAAATTCCTATACTCATATTAGCTAGTTAGAAACCAAGACGGTTGGTTCGGAGCGCTCTCGAAAGCCACCGTGGTAACTTTCTATAGAGCATGGGAAATCGCCCAACAGTTCTGCCCTTCGAAACGCGCGGTTCAGCGACCTAACTCCAAATAAAACTCATCGATTGGAATTCATTTTCTGGCCTTGTGCACACCACCCACCCCACCCACACACCCACCACACGTCGGGGGTGTCGATCATTTTTCTAGTTAGCTTTGTCGTGATCCGTGTCCTTCCGGCCCTTCGAAACACGCGCCGATCGGGAAATCCATCCACTCGTCTCCGCCAGTTCGAAAGCCGAGAATGAGGGTTCAGAGCACCTCGGAAGTCACCATTGTAACTTTCTGTCGAGATTGGACAGCCACCCAACCGTTGGTTGGCCTCCAAAACGCAAAACACGCGTTATTAATGAAATTCAAATACTCACATCCACCAGTTCAGAAGCCGAGATCGACGGTTCAGAGCTCCCCCAAACCCACAATAGTAACTTTATACCGAGTTTGGTCAGCCGATCGTTATTTCCGTTGGCCCGGCGGCAATACGGAACCGTCGGGCCACCGTAATGCACGTCGATCGTAAAATTCCCACGCTCGCCTTCGCAAATTCGGAAGCCGAGATCTATGTTTCGGAGCTGTTATGAAACCACCATAGTAAATTTCTACGTAATTTGGGTAGATGCAAGACCGTCTGGGCTTACGAAGCGTGCATTGATATTCAAATTCCTATACTCGTATAAGCTAGTTAGAAATCCAAGACGGTTGGTTCGGAGCGATCTCGAAAGCTACCGTGGTAACTTTCTATAGAGCATGGGAAATCGCCCAACAGTTCTGCATTTCGAAATGCGCATTTCAGCGACCTAACTCCTAAAACAGTTCATCGATTTGAATTCATTCTCGGGCCTTGTACACACCACCCATACCACCCACACACCCACCACACGTGGGGAGAGTCGATCATTTTTCTAGTTGGGTTTGTCGTGATCCGAGACCGTCCGGCCCTTCGTAATGCGCGCCGATCAAGAAATCCATGCACTCGTCTCCGCCAGTTCGAAAGCCGAGAACGAGGGTTCAGAGCACCTCGGAAGTCACCATATTAACTTTCTGCCGGGATTGGGCAGCCACCCAACCGTGGTTGGCCTCCAAAACGTGCATTATTAATGAAATTAAAATACTCACATCCGCCAGTTCGGAAGCCGAGATCGAGGGTTCAGATCTCCCAGGAACCCAACATAGTAACTTTATACCGAGTTTGGTCGTCAGATCGTTATTTCCGTTAGCCCGACCGCGATACGGGACCGTCGGGCCACCGAAACGCACATCAATCGTAAAATTCCCATGCTTGGCTTCACAAATTCGGAAGCCGAGATCTATGTTTCGGAGCTGTTATGAAACCACCATAGTAAATTTCTACGTAATTTGGGTAGGTGCAAGACCGTCCGGGCGTACGAAGCATGCGTTGATCTTAAAATTCCTATACTCATATTAGCTAGTTAGAAACCAAGACGGTTGGTTCGGAGCGCTCTCGAAAGCCACCGTGGTAACTTTCTATAGAGCATGGGAAATCGCCCAACAGTTCTGCCCTTCGAAACGCACGGTTCAGCGACCTAACTCCAAATAAAACTCATCGATTGGAATTCATTTTCTGGCCTTGTGCACACCACCCACCCCACCCACACACCCACCACACGTCGGGGGTGTCGATCATTTTTCTAGTTAGCTTTGTCGTGATCCGTGACCTTCCGGCCCTTCGAAACACGCGCCGATCGGGAAATCCATCCACTCGTCTCCGCCAGTTCGAAAGCCGAGAATGAGGGTTCAGAGCACCTCGGAAGTCACCATTGTAACTTTCTGCCGAGATTGGACAGCCACCCAACCGTTGGTTGGCCTCCAAAACGCAAAACACGCGTTATTAATGAAATTCAAATACTCACGTCCACCAGTTCAGAAGCCGAGATCGACGGTTCAGAGCTCCCCCAAACCCACCATAGTAACTTTATACCGAGTTTGGTCAGCCGATCGTTATTTCCGTTGGCCAGGCCGCAATACGGAACCGTCGGGCCACCGTAATGCACGTCGATCGTAAAATTCCCACGCTCGCCTTCGCAAATTCGGAAGCCGAGATCTATGTTACGGAGCTGTTATGAAACCACCATAGTAAATTTCTACGTAATTTGGGTAGATGCAAGACCGTCTGGGCTTACGAAGCGTGCATTGATATTCAAATTCCTATACTCGTATAAGCTAGTTAGAAATCCAAGACGGTTGGTTCGGAGCGATCTCGAAAGCTACCGTGGTAACTTTCTATAGAGCATGGGAAATCGCCCAACAGTTCTGCATTTCGAAATGCGCATTTCAGCGACCTAAGTCCTAAAACAGTTCATCGATTTGAATTCATTCTCGGGCCTTGTACACACCACCTATACCACCCACACACCCACCACGTGTGGGGAGAGTCGATCATTTTTCTAGTTGGGTTTGTCGTGATCCGAGACCGTCCGGCCCTTCGTAATGCGCGCCGATCAAGAAATCCATGCACTCGTCTCCGCCAGTTCGAAAGCCGAGAACGAGGGTTCAGAGCACCTCGGAAGTCACCATATTAACTTTCTGCGGGGATTGGGCAGCCACCCAACCGTGGTTGGCCTCCAAAACGCGCATTATTAATGAAATTAAAATACTCACATCCGCCAGTTCGGAAGCCGAGATCGAGGGTTCAGATCTCCCAGGAACCCAACATAGTAACTTTATACCGAGTTTGGTCGTCCGATCGTTATTTCCGTTAGCCCGACCGCGATACGGGACCGTCGGGCCACCGAAACGCACATCGATCGTAAAATTCCCATGCTTGGCTTCACAAATTCGGAAGCCGAGATCTATGTTTCGGAGCTGTTATGAAACCACCATAGTAAATTTCTACGTAATTTGGGTAGATGCAAGACCGTCCGGGCGTACGAAGCATGCGTTGATCATAAAATTCCTATACTCATATTAGCTAGTTAGAAACCAAGATGGTTGGTTCGGAGCGCTCTCGAAAGCCACCGTGGTAACTTTCTATAGAGCATGGGAAATCGCCCAACAGTTCTGCCCTTCGAAACGCGCGGTTCAGCGACCTAACTCCAAATAAAACTCATCGATTGGAATTCATTTTCTGGACTTGTGCACACCACCCACCCCACCCACACACCCTCCACACGTCGGGGGTGTCGATCATTTTTCTTGTTAGCTTTGTCGTGATCCGTGACCTTCCGGCCCTTCGTAACGCGCGCCGATCGGGAAATCCATGCACTCGTCTTCGCCAGTTCGAAAGCCGAGAATGAGGGTTCAAAGCACCTCGGAAGTCACCATTGTAGCTTTCTGCCTAGATTGGATAGCCACCCAACTGTCGGTTGGCTTCCAAAACGCAAAACACGCGTTATTAATGAAATTCAAATACTCACATCCACCAGTTCAGAAGCCGAGATCGACGGTTCAGAGCTCCCCAAAACCCACCATAGTAACTTTATACCGAGTTAGGTCGGCCGATCGTTATTTCCGTTGGCCCTGCCGCGATACGGGACCGTCGGGCCACCGTAATGCACGTCGATCGTAAAATTCCTACTCTAGCCTTTGCAAATTCGGAAGCCGAGATCTATGTTTCAGAGCTGTTATGAAACAACCATAGTAAATTTCTACGTAATTTGGGTAGATGCAAGACCGTCCGTGCGTACAAAGCGTTCGTTGATCTTCAAATACCTATACTCGTATAAGATAGTTAGAAAGCCAAGACGGTTGGTTCGGAGCGATCTCGAAAGCCACCGTGATAACTTTCTATAGAGCATGGGAAATCGCCCAATAGTTCTGCATTTCGAAACGCGCGTTTCAGCGACCTAACTCCTAAAACAGTTCATCGATTTGAATTCATTCTCGGGCCTTGTACACACCACCCACACCACCCACACACCCACCACATGTGGGGAGAGTCGATCATTTTTCTAGTTAGGTTGGTCGTTCGGCCATTCGAAACGCGCGCCGATCGGGAAATCCATGCACTCGTCTCCGCCGGTTCGAAAGCCGAGAACGAGGGTTCAGAGCACCTCGAAAGTCACCATATTAACTTTCTGCCGAGATTGGGCAGTCACCCAACCGTCGGTTGGCCTCCAAAACGCGCATTATTAATGAAATTAAAATACTCACATCCGCCAGTTCGGAAGCCGAGATCGAGGGTTCAGATCTCCCTGAAACCCAACATAGTAACGTTATACCGAGTTTGGTCGTCCGATCGTTATTTCCGTTGGCCCGACCGCGATATGGGACTGTCGGGCCAACGAATCGCACGTCGATCGTAAAATTCCCATGCTCGGCTTCGCAAATTCGGAAGCCGACATCTATGTTTTGCAGCTGTTATGAAACCACCATAGTAAATTTTTGCGTAATTTTGGTAGATGCAAGACTATCCGGGCGTACGAAGCGTGCGTTGATCTTCAAATTCCTATACTTATATTAGCTAGTTAGAAAGCCAAGACGGTTGGTTCGGAGCGCTCTCGAAAGCCACCGCGGTAACTTTCTATAGAGCATGGGAAATTGCCCAACATTTCTGCCCTTCGAAATACGCGTTTTAGCGACCTAACTCCAAAAACACCTCATCGATTTGAATTCATTCTCGGGCCTTGTGCACACCACCCACCCAACCCACACACCGACCACACGGGGGAGTCGATAATTTTTCTAGTTGGGTTTGTCGCGATCCGTGACTGTCCGGCCCATCGAAACGCGCGCCGATCTGGAAATCCATGCACTCGTCTCCGCCAATTCGAAAGCCGAGAATGAGGGTTTAGAGCACCTCGGAAGTCACCATTGTAACTTTCTACCGAGATTGGGCGGCCACCCAACCGTCGGTTGGCCTCCAAAACACGCGTTATTAATGAAATTCAAATAGTCACATCCACCAGTTCAGAAGCTGAGAACGAGGGTTCAGAGCTCCCCAGAACCCCCCATAGTTATTTTATACCGAGTTTGGTTTGACGATCGTTATTTCCGTTGGCCCGGCCGCGATACGGTACTGTCGGGACACCAAAACGCACATCAATCATAAAATTACCATGCTCGGATTTGCAAATTTGGAAGCCGAGATCTGTATTTCGGAGCTGTTAGGAAACCACCATAGTAAATTTCAACGTAATTGGGGTATATGCAAGACTGTCGGGGCGTACGAAGCGTGCGTTGATCTTCAAATTCCTATACTCGTATTAGCTAGTTCGAAAGCCAAGACGGAGGGTTCGGAGCGCTCTCAAAAGCCACTGCGTTAACTTTCTATAGAGCATGGGAAATCGCCCAACCGTTCTTCCCTTCGAGACGCGCGTTTCAGCGACCTAACTCCAAAAACACCTCATCGATTCGAGTTCATTCTCGTGGCTTTTACACACCACCCACCCCACCCACACACCCACCACATGTGGTGGGAGTCGATCATTTTTCTAGATGGGTCGATCGCGATACAGGACCGTAAGGCCCTTCTTAACGCGCGTCGATCAGGAAATCCATGCATTCGTCTCCGCTAGTTCGAAAACAAAGAACGAGGGTTCAGAGCTCCACAGATGTCACCATAGTAACTTTCTGCCGAGATTGGGTAACCACCCAAGCGTCAGTTGGCCTCCAAAATGCGCGTTATTAATGAAATTCCAATACTCGCATCCGTTAGTTCGGAAGCCGAGATCGAGGGTTCAGAGCCCCCCGGAACCCAACATAATAACTTTATACCGAGCTTGTTTGGCCGATCGTTATTTCCGTTGGCCCGGCCACGATATGGGAACGTCTAGCCACTGAAACGCACGTCGATCGTAAAATTTTCACGCTCGGCTTCGCAAATTCGGAAGCCGAGATCTATGTTTCGGAGCTGTTATGAAACCACCATAGTATATTTCTATGTAATTTGGGTAGATGCAAGACCGTCTGGGCGTATGATGTAACACCCCACCTCCGTTAAGGTCACTCACAAAGGGAATGCCTTAACTTTGGTGGAGCATTTTAGTAAACATAAACAGAATACTACAAGACAGATAAACAGTACTTGAAATTATAACTTTATTTCAAACAGAAGCTTGGTTACATCCTTTCAAATCACAATATCAAAATTCAAGTACAAAATATCAGTCTTGTACAAAAGCCTTCAGAATGCATAGTTTAAAATCATAATCCCCACTGAAGAAGACAAGCCATACTTTAAGCACTGCTAGCGGAAGAAATCTGGATCAAGATAGAGTATTCCCTTCTACAAAACCTGAGGGGGGGAGACGGAAGAAAGGAGGCGAAACAACAAGGGTCAGACAAAAGTCTGGCAAGTCCAGTGATTTTCAGTTATGAACAGATAATAATAACATGACATGAAAATAAAGCTGAATGAGAGATAACTGTAACAGATGTAGCAGATATAACAGAAGAATAGAATGATATAAGCTATTTCTTTACACTTCTCTGCACTTGCACTAGTATAAAAGAATTAGGTGTCACCCTAATGTCTAAACTGAAACAGAAATGGGTACAGAATAATTTAACAGAAGTAGAATGCTAATAATGGGCCTTTACTACCCGATCAGAAACAGACAGAAGCAGAAACAGATTAATCCCTACGGAAACAGAGTGTAGAATTAGGTGTACACTAGTAATGGTCCTTTACCACCCGAACAGACGGTATCACGCAGAAACAGACAGGTGTTACCACCCAATAGAAACAGACGGTACCAACAGAAACAGACAGAACTAAGTGTACCCTAAAACCCTACCCCAAGCGATCGGCTCCCTAATACATAAATATCCTGTGTCGGCCCCACAGTAGGGTGTATCACTCCCTAAAGTGACAACCAATTGGCACAGACCTATTTACAGATATCACGGTGTCTTACATCCTCAGAGGCGGACATGGATCCATGCACGCACATGACCCGCTTGGAATGCACCATCAACACCCCTCGCCATTATCAGAATGAACCACTTATAATTAGTTCAGTAAGCATGCCCGGACCCTACTTACTGTTGGGTCAATGTTTTGATACCAGAAAGGGTTACTGACTAATATGGGTCCTAAATAACAGATGACACAAGTAATTCCCCTCCTAAACTTGTGTCCCCAGACTAACAGATTTCGGTCTAACTTGTCTACAAGTTTCAGACATACAAAATTTAGTTTAACTAGTTCACAGTTCAGACAATCAAGTTAACAGGTTTTCAGACTAACGGGTCATATGTTCGGATTAACAGGATTACGAATTAACTGGTTGCAGATTATCTAACTTTGTATTGGGCCTACGGATTCACGAAACGGGTTTATCAGATTCATTGGTCCAATTGGTTTAACCTTACCCAACACGTTTTAGACATCATAATTATCTCAGATTTTCATTAATTAAATATTAATGCCCAAACCCCTCACATTAGACTGACAGTTTGCGGCTACTGGTTAGGCCGGTTAGTTTCGGCAGGTTTCTGTCGCAAACTGAGTCTAACCTCGGGTTTCAAGCACGTTATTACTAACTTCTAACATTAGAACCTATTATTTGCGACCACTGGAATATGCCGGGCGGTTCCGGATAGAATTACGCCGCAAAGTCATTCTAACCTCGAGTTAGCCATGTTTATCTTTGCAGCTAATTAATTAATGATTTACAATTTATACCCACGCCTAATATACATGTCAATTATTCATAACTATATCCAATTCAGATTATGTCAATAGCGGACTAATTATATCAACTCAACAGATATAGCAGATAACAGATTTCTCAGATTAGGCGATTTAACAGATTAAGCAAACTAGCAGATTTAGCATTTTCAACAGGCAGATTTGGCAGATGAACAAATCTAGCAAACTAAGCAGTAGAGAAGAACTGGAAGATTAAGCAAAATAACAGAACTAGCAGATTAGGCAATGTAACAAAACTAGCAAATTAGGCAAATATAACAGATTTATTCATTTCTTAAAGTTTCATATCTTGCCTGATTATAAATCTTGCCTAAGTTCGCGTGCATAAATAATAGTCTTGATTCACAATATTATCATATACCTATGTTTGTATTAAATTTACATAGCACAGATTATGGTCATAAATTTACCATATATCATATGTTCCAAATTTCTATCAAACTTGTATAGTACAGAAGATCCCTGCATAAATTATACCAAATATAGCCATCGATTACTATGCATATCATATATCCCAAAGATCCCTTACTTAGGTGTTTATTTACATTTAATAGATGTCCTACCTTAATGTAAATCTTTATACCTAAGCCATATTTTCTTTGTCACAAGTCATATGTTAACATACCATGGTTCCTCTTCTTCCAATTCACAGAATATGCATAAATATAAATCTAGTTTACAAGCTATGTCCTTTTTCTTAAATCAGTCACAGATTAACCAACTTCTCAAGTCGTATATTCAATATTCTTCATGCCACAAACACAAGTCATAGGTTCAATTATGTGCCTTAGATTTATGTCCTAAGTTCCAAGTTCAACCTATGTTCTTTCCTCAAATCAGTCACATATCGGTCATTCCCATTTCATGCATTATTCATTTTATTGTCCTAAAAATTTTAGCGTATGTTAATCTCTTAGGAGATTGGCGCAGGCTCGTAGTAGCCTGGCTATAGAACAGAAAGAAGAACAGATACGAATAAAATAGATTAGAACAGAACATACACAATCTCAAATTCAGATTTACAATCATGTCATAATTATGATTAAAGTTTATATCGGAAAATAACTGCAATTGCCTTGATTGGATTCTAAAAGAAAAAGGTGTTGTAGCTGTTTTCTTTTAATCCTAATCTGAATTGGAGGAAGAAGAAGCACAAGTCCTAGCTTAGGTTTCAGCAGAGTAGAGACGCCATTGATTTATTTATTTTTAGAGAGGAAGAGAGCATTGGAGGCTAGAGAATTGTGTATGAGATTTAGGTTTAGGTTAGGGATGTATATATAGGTGTAGGAAGTTATTTAGGACAATTAGATTAACCCTGAATAATGAGAACCATTCAAATGCAAAATCGGCATTTGAGCGAATCGGCCAACGGGATGACAGCCAAACATCCTGGATTAATCCCTAGTCGATCCAGCGGGGCTCGGGTTGACCTCAAAAATGGGCTGGTTCGATTATTCCCCCTCCCAATTCGTTGTTTTGAACCTTTATTGCATGTTTATTTATTTAATTATTATATATATCTATATATATTTCTCTCATATGCACGCAAAATTCAAGGCTTAATAACTTCTTCATAATTAACCATTTTTTTTAATATTCTCAGAAAATACGGGGTGTTACATTCTCCCCTCCTTAAAGGATTTCGTCCCCGAAATCTTCAAGTTAAGAAGAATGTATCCTAACATCCAACATCCATCTACTCAACCATTCAATCACAGGCATCCATTGTCCTTAAAAGGTTTCTAATGTTGTATGAACATATGCAAAGGTGTGTGTATATGTTCCTTATCTAATGCAAAGATCAGGCGGTCCACTGATTCAGTTGACCTCCTTAATGCGAATTATGTCAGTGCCATGAGTCCAACATATATGCAATTTTCCTACTTGATACATATCATTTCTATATGAGTGCATAACCATTCATCCAAATGCAACATCCATGTGAGGAGTCAATCATTCTGCATCCACAAAATTTGAAAAATGCACACACATCCATATGCAGTATGAGAGTGTTTTTGAGCCGATCTAGTGCCTAGTGTGTGTATATGCATCCATGAGAGACCACTAGCAACCACTTGCATCCACTTGCAACCATCAAACATAACATGTCTCAAACACATGTTTACACCCATTAGTTTTTACCTAAAGTTCGAAGATTCGATCGATAGGATACAATCGAACGATGGAAGCGAGTACAGATAAAACAAAAACTTTGTTCCCATTAGACATTGGTTGAGAGAATAATTCCCCTAAGTATCAACCCCAAAGACCGAAATCAATATTAGATTGACACTCAGAGGATTACCCTTTTTAGACAGTGTCAAAACTGGAAATCTTAACCTTATCAGAGATATTCGGATATTTACAGACTACTAGTACAGATCAGATTACCAAATGATTCTTAGAAAACTAAGCATGATAAAACCTAGAATGTATGCGTCCCACTTGACGGCTAACACATATATCTCTCAAACCCCAATTTATCACAAGCAGATGAGTCATAACCTTATGGGTTTGAGTCTACAGCGGAATTATAAACAATACTAGTATTAAAGTGCAGAGTATCAATTACAGAATCAAAATGCCAGAATCAGAAAGAGTTTTTACTCAACAATCAGATAAAGAAATTAAACCTCTCACAGAACGTTTTCCTAATTCTATCCTATCCACTAGCCTCGAGAGTGTTCGCCTGCCCTCCAGAAGTAGGTCCTATCTTCTGCTATTGCCCTCGTTTCTTCGATCAGTCCCTAGTGAAGTGTCGCATCTCACCACAGTTGAAGCAAGCGGCCTTCTTTGGATCCACTTTCTTATCGCGTGTCCTATCCATATCTCCCATGTACGTTCTCCATTCGTGACCTTCCACCAAAATGAAGCTTCATCTTTCATTAACCAAGCAGTTGGTTGAACCTTCCTCCCATCGTCTATCTCAAAGGGACCAACATGTCCTCTACTCCGTTGAGCCAACTTTTAGCCTCGACAACATCTCAGTCCCATAAAGCAGTTTTCTGCCCATTGCACAGAAGTTCTTACATATCTTAGAAAAAGCATCTATACGCGGAGGAAGATATTCAAAAGGGAAAGAGGAAGGAACTCGAAACAAAGAATCGAAAGAAAGATATATGGCTTTTGGGGATTATGTTTTTTTTTTCAAAATAAGCTTTACTTTTGAAAATACTTCCTTTTTAAAACATAGTTTTCAAAAACTTTTTATCAAATCTGGTAACCTTCAGCTCTGATACCAAGTGTAACACCCCCCTCCGTTAAGGCCACTCACAAAGGGAATGCCTTAACTTTAGTGGAGCATTTTAGTAAACAGAAACAGAATACTACAAGACAGATAAACAGTACTTGAAAAATTATAACTTTTTTCAACCAGAAGCTTGGTTACATCCTTTCAAATCACAATATCAGAATTAAAGTACAAAATATCAGTCTTGTACAAAAGCCTTCAGAATGCATAGTTTAAAATCATAATCCCCACAGAAGAAGACAAGCCATATTTTAAGCACTGCAAGCGGAAGAAATCTGGATCAAGGTAGAGTATTCCCTTCTACAAAACCTGGGGGGGAAACGGAAAAAAGGAGGCGAAACAACAAGGGTCAGACAAAAGTCTGGCAATTCCAGTGATTTTCAGTTAAGAACAGATAATAATAACATGACATGAAAATAAAACTGGATGAGAGATAACTGTAATAGATGTAGCAGATATAACAGAAGAACAGAATGATATAAGCTATTGCTTTACACTTCTCTGCACTTGCACTAGTATAACAGAATTAGGTGCCACCCTAATGTCTAAACTGAAACAGAAACGGGTACAGAATAAATTAACAGAAACAGAATGCTAATAATGGGCCTTTACTACCCGATCAGAAAAAGACAGAAGCAGAAACAGATTAATCCCTACGGAAACTGAATGTAGAATTAGGTGTACACTAGTAATGGTCCTTTACCACCCGAACAGATGGTACCACGCAGAAACAGACAGGTGTTACCACCCAACAGAAACAGACGGTACCAACAGAAACAGAAAGAACTAAGCGTACCCTAAAACCCTACCCCAAGCGATCGGCTCCCTAATACATAAATATCCTGTGTCGGCCCCACAGTAGGGTGTATTACTCCCTAAAGTGGCAACCAATTGGCACAGACCTATTTACAGATGTCACGGCGTCTTAAATCCTCAGAGGCGGACCGGGATCCATGCACGCACATGACCCGGTTGGAACGCACTATCAACACCCCTCGCCTTATCAGAATGAACCGCTTATAATTAGTTCAGTAAGAGTGCCCGGACCCTACTTACTGTTGGGTCAAAGTTTTGATACCAGAAAGGGTTATTGACTAATATGGGTCCCAAACTACATATGACACAAGTAATTCCCCTGCTAACATTGTGTCCCCAGACTAACAGATTTCGGTTTAACTTGTCTACAAGTTTCAGACATACAAAATTTAGATTAACTAGTTCACAGATCAGACAATCAAGCTAACAGGTTTTCAGACTAACGGATCAGATGTTCGGATTAACAGGCTTACAGATTAACTGGTTCCAGATTATCTAACTTTGTATTGGGCCTACGGATTCACGAAACGGGTTTATCAGATTCATTGGTCCAATTGGTTTAACCTTACCCAACACGATTTAGACATCATAATTATCTCAGATTTTCATTAATTAAATATTAATGCCCAAACCTCTCACATTAGACTGACAGTTTGCGGCTACTGGTTAGGCCGGTTGGTTCCAGGCAGGTTTCTGTCGCAGACTGAGTCTATCCTCGGGTTTCAAGCACGTTATGACTAACTTCTCACATTAGAACCTATTGTTTGCGACCACTGGAATATGCCGGGCGGTTTCGGGCTGAATTACGCCGCAAACTCATCTAACCTCGAGTTAGCCATGTTTATCTTTGCGGCCAATTAATTAATGATTTACCATCTATACCCACGCATAATATACATGTCAATTATTCATAACTATAGCCAATTCAGATTATGTCAATAGCGGACTAATTATATCAACTCAACAGATATAGCAGATAACAGATTTCTCAGATTAGGCGATTTAGTAGATTAAGCAAACTAGCAGATTTAGCATTTTCAACTGACAGATTTGGCAGATGAACAAATCTAGCAAACTAAGCAGTAGAGCAGAACTGGCAGATTAAGAAATATAACAGAACTAGCAGATTAGGCAATGTAACAAAACTAGCAAATTAGGCAAATATAACAGATTTACTCATTTCTTAAAGTTTCATATCTTGCCTAATTATAAATCTTGCCTAAGTTCACATGCATAAATAATAGTCTTGATTCACAATATTATCATATACCCTATGTTTGTATTAAATTTACATAGCACTGATTATGGTCAAAATTTTACTATATATCATATGTTCCAATTTTCTATTAAACTTGCATAGTACAGAATATCCCTACATAAATTATACCAAATATAGCCATCGATTACTACGCATATCATATATCCCAAAGATCCCTTACTTAGGTGTTTATTTACATTTAATAGATGTCCTACCTTAATGTAAATCTTTATACCTAAGCCATATTTTCTTTGTCTCAAGTCATATGTTAACATACCATGGTTCCTCTTCTTCCAATTCACAGAATATGCATAGATCTAAATCTAGTTTACAACCTATGTCCTTTTTCTTAAATCAATCACAGATTAACCCACTTCTCAAGTCGTATGCTCAATATTCTTCATGCCACAAACTCAAGTCATAGGTTCAATTATATGCCTTAGATTTATGTCCTAAGTTCCAAGTTCAACCTATGCTCTTTCCTCAAATCAGTCTCATATCGGTCATGCCCATTTCATGCATTATTCATTTTGTTGTCCCAAATATTTTAGCATATGTTAATCTCTTAGGAGATTGGCGCAGGCTCGTAGTAGCCTTGCTATAGAACTGAAAGAAGAAGAGATACAGAATAAAATAGATCAGAACAGAACATACACAAACTCAAATTCATATTTACAATCATGTCACAATTATGATTAAAGTTTATATCGGAAAATAACTGCACTTGCCTTGGTTGGATTCTAAAAGAAAAAGGTGTTGTAGCTGTTCTCTTTTAATCCTAATCAGAATTGGAGGAAGAAGACGCACAAGTCCTAGCTTATGTTTCAGCAGAGTAGAGACGCCATTGATTTATTTATTTTTAGAGAGGAAAAGAGCAATGGAGGCTAGAGAATTGTATATGAGATTTAGGTTTAGGTTACGGATGTATATATAGGTGTAGGAAGTTATTTAGGACCATTAGATTAACCCTGAATCATGAGAACCATTCAAATGCAAAATCTGCATTTGAGCGAATCGGCCCACGGGATGACAGCCAAACACCAAGGATTAACCCCTAGTCGACCCAGTGGAGCTTGGGTCGACCTAAAAAATGAGCCGGTTCGGTTATTCCCCTCCCAATTCGCTGTCTTGAACCTTTTTTGCATGTTTATTTATTTAATTTTTATATATATCTATATATATTTCTCTCATATGCATACAAACTTCAAGGCTTAATACCTTCTTCATAATTAACCATTTTTTTTAATATTCTCAGAAAATACGGGGTGTTACATATGAAGCGTGCGTTGATCTTAAAATTCCTATACTCATATTAGCTAGTTAGAAAGCCAAGACGGTTGGTTCGGAGTACTCTCGAAAACCACTGCGGTTACTTTCTATAGAGCTTGGGAAATCGCCCAACAGGTCTGCCCTTCGAAACACGCGTTTTAGCGACCTAACTCCAAAAACGGCTCATCGATTCGAATTCATTCTCGAGCCTTGTACACACCACCCACCCCACTCACACACCCACCACACGTGGGGGGAGTCAATCATTTTTCTAGTTGGGTTTGTCGCGATCCGTGACTATCCGGTCCTTCGAAACGCGCGCCGATCGTGAAATCCATGCAATCGTCTCCGCCAGTTCGAAAGCCGAGAACGAGGGTTCAAAGCACCTCGGAAGTCACCATAGTAACTTTCTGCCGATATTGGGCAGCCACCCAACCGTCGGTTGGCCTCCAAAACGCGCGTTATTAATGAAATTCAAATACTCACTAGTTCGGAATCCGAGATCGAGGGTTCATAGCTCCCCGGAACCCACCATAGTAACTTTATACCAAGTTTGGTCGGGCGATCGTTATTTCTGTTGGCCAAGCCGCGATACGGGACCTTCGGGCCACCGAAACGCACGTCGATCGTAAAATTCCCACGCTCAGCTTTGGAAATTTGGAAGATGAGATCTATGTTTCGGAGCTGTTAGGAAATCACCATAGTAAATTTCTACGTAATTGGGGTAGATGCCAGACTGTTGGGGCGTACGAAGCGTGCGATGATCTTCAAATTCCTATACTCATATTAGCTAGTTCGAAAGCCAAGACGGAGGGTTCGGAGCGCTCTAGAAAGCCACCGTGGTAACTTTTTGTAGAGCGCGGGAAATCGCCCAACAGTTCTACCCTTCGAAACGCGCGATTCAGCGACCTAACTCCAACAACACCTCATCGATTCGAATTCATTCTTGGGCCTTGTACACGCCACCCACCCCACCCACACACCCACCACACGTGAGGGGAGTCGATCATTTTTCTAGTTGGGTCGGTCGCGATACGGGACCGTCCGGCCCTTCGAAACGCGCGTCGATCAGGAAATCCATGCGCTTGTCTCCGCCAGTTCGAAAGCAGAGAATGAGGGTTCTGAGCTCCCTAGAAGTCACCATAGTAACTTTCTGCCGAGATTGGGCAGCTACTCAACCGTCGGTTGGCCTCCAAAACACATGTTATTAATGAAATTCAAATACTCGCATCCGTTAGTTCAGAAGCCATAATCGAGGGTTCAGAGCTCCCCGAACCCACCATAGTAACTTTATACCGAGTTTGGTCGGCCGATCGTTATTTCCGTTGGCCCGGCCGCAATGTGGGACCATCGGGCCACCGAAACGCACATCGATCATAAAATTCCCATGCTCGGCTTCGCAAATTCGGAATCCGAGATCTATGTTTCGGAGCTGTTATGAAACCACCATAGTAAATTTCTACATAATTTGGGAAGATGCAAGACCGTCCGGGCGTACGAAGCGTGCGTTGGTCTTCAAATTCCTATACTCATATTAGCTAGTTAGAAATCCAAGACGGTTGGTTTGGAGCGCTCTCGAAAGACACCGCGGTAACTTTCTATAGAGCATGGGAAATCGCTCAACAGTTCTGCCCTTCGAAACGCGCGTTTCAGCGACCTAACGCCAAAAACACCTCGTCGATTCGAATTCATTCTCGGGCCTTGTACACAGCACCCACACCACCCACCCCACCCACACACCCACCACACATGGGGGTAGTCAATCATTTTTCTAGTTAGTTTTGTCGCGATCGTGACCGTCCGGCCCTTTGAAACGCGCGCCGATCGGGAAATCCATGCACTCGTCTCCGCCAGTTCGAAAGTCGAGAACGAGGGTTCAGAGCACCTCGGAAGTCACCATAGTAACTTTCTACCGAGATTGGGCAGCCACCCAACCGTTGGTTGGCCTCCAAAACGCGCGTTATTAATGAAATTCAAATACTCACATCTGTCAGTTCGGAAGCCGAGTTTGAGGGTTCAGAGCTCCCCGGAACCCACCATAGTAACTTTATACCTAGTTTGGTCAGCTGATCGTTATTACGGTTGGCCTGTCCGCGATACTGGACCGTCGGGCCACCGAAACGCACGTCGATTGTAAAATACTCACGCTCGGCTTTGCAAATTTGGAAGCCGAGATCTATGTGTCGGAGGTGTAAGGAAACCACCATAGTAAATTTCTACGTAATTGGGGTAGATGCAAGACTGTCGGGGCATACGAAGCGTGCGTTGATCTTCAAATTCCTATACTCATATTAGGTAGTTCGAAAGCCAAGACGGAGGGTTCAGAGCGCTCACGAAAGCCACCGCGGTAACTTTCTATAGAGCGCGGGAAATCACCCTACAGTTTTACCCTTCAAAACACGCATTTCAGCGACCTTACTCCAAAAACACCACATCGATTCGAATTCATTCTCGGGCCTTGTACACACACCCCACCCCACCCACACACCCAATAAACATTCGGGGATTTCATCATTTTTCTAGTTGGGTCGGCCGCGATATACAGGACCGTCCGGCACTTCGAAACGCGCGTCGATCAGGAAATCCATACACTCGTCTTCGCCAGTTCGAAAGCAGAGAATGAGGGTTCAGAGCTCCCCAGAAGTCACCATAGTAACTTTCTGCCGAGATTGGGCAACCAGCCAACTGTCGGTTGGCCTCCAAATCGCGCGTTATTAATGAAATTCAAATACTCGCATCCGTCAGTTCGTAAGCCAAGATTGAGGATTCAGAGCTCTCCGGAACCCACCATAGTAACTTTATACCGAGTTTGGTCGGCAGATCATTATTTCCGTTGGCCCGGCCGCGATATGGTACCATCGGGCCACCGAAACGCACATCGGTCGTAAAATTCCCACGCTCGTCTTCGCAAATTCGGAAGCCGAGATCTATGTTTTGGAGCTGTTATGAAACAACCATAGTAAATTTCTACGTAATTTGGGTAGATGCAAGACCGTCTGGGCGTACGAAGCGTGCGTTGGTCTTCAAATTCCTATACTCATATTAGCTAGTTAGAAAGCCACGACTGTTGGTTCGGAGCGCTCTCGAAAGCCACCGCGGTAACTTTCTATAGAGCATGAGAAATCGCCCAACATTTATGCCTTTCGAAACGCGCGTTTCAGCGACCTAACGCAAAAAACACCTCGTCGATTCGAATTCATTCTCGGGCCTTATAGACAGCACCCACCCCACCCACATACCCACCACACATGGGGGGAGTCGATCATTTTTCTAATTGGTTTTGTCGCGATCCGTGACCGTCCGGCCCTTTGAAACGCACACCGTTCGGGAAATCCATGCACTCATCTCTGGAAGTTCGAAAGTCGAGAACGAGGGTTCAGAGCACCTCGAAAGTCACCATATTAACTTTCTGCCGAGATTGTGCAGCCACCCAACCGTTGTTTGGCCTCCAAAACGCGCGTTATTAATGAAATTCAAATACTGACATCCGCTAGTTCGGAAGCCGAGATTGAGGGTTCAGAGCTCCCCGGAACCCACCATAGTAACTTTATACCGAGTTTGTTCGGCCGATCGTTATTACAGTTGGCCCGTCCGCGAACTGGACCGTCGTGCCACCGAAACGCACGTCGATCATAAAATTCTCATGCTTGGCTTTGCAAATTTGGAAGAAAAGAACTATGTGTCGGAGGTGTAAGGAAGCCACCATAGTAAATTTCTACGTAATTGGGGTAGATGCAAGACTGTCGGGGCATATGAAGCATGCGTTGATCTTCAAATTCCTATACTCATATTAGGTAGTTCGAAAGCCAAGACGGAGGGTTCAGAGCGCGGGAAATCACCCAACAGTTTTACTCTTTGAAACGCGCATTTCAGCGACCTTACTCCAAAAACACCACATCGATTCGAATTCATTCTCGGACCTTGTACGCACCACCCACCCCACCCACACACCCAACAAATATGGGGAATTTGATCATTTTTCTAGTTGGGTCGGCAGCGATACGGGACCGTCCAGCCCTTCGAAACGCGCGTCGATCATGAAATCCATACACTCGTCTTCACCAGTTCAAAAGCAGAGAACGAGGGTTCAGAGCTCCCGAGAAGTTACCATAGTAACTTTCTGCCGAGATTGGGCAACCACCCAAATGTCGGTTGGCCTCCAAAACGCGTGTTATTAATGAAATTCAAATACTCGCATCCGTCGGTTCGGAAGCCAAGATCGAGGGTTCAGAGCTCCCCAGAACCCACCATAGTAACTTTATACCGAGTTTGGTCGGCCAATCGTTATTTTCGTTGGCCCGGCCGCGATACGGGACCATCGGGCAGTCGAAACGCATGTCGGTCGTAAAATTCCCATGCTCGGCTTTGCAAATTCGGAAGCTGAGATCTATATTTCGGAGCTGTTATGAAACCACCATAGTAAATTTCTACATAATTTGGGTGGATGCAAGTCCGTCCGGGCGTACGAAGCGTGTGTTGGTCTTCAAATTCCTATACTCATATTTGCTAGTTAGAAAGCCAAGACTGTTAGTTCAGAGCGCTCTCGAAAGCCACCTCAGTAAATTTCTATAGAGCACGGGAAATCGCCCAATAGTTCTGCCCTTCGAAACGCGCGTTCCAGCGACCTAACTCCAAAAACAGCTCATCGATTCGAATTCGTTCTCAGGCCTTGTACACACCACCCACTCCACCCACACACCCACCACACATGGGGAGAGCCGATCATTTTTCTAGTTGGGTTTGTCGCGATCCGTGACCGTCCAGCCCTTCGAAATGTTCGCCGATCGGGAAATCCACGCAATCGTCTCCGCCAGATCGAAAGCCGAGAACGAGGGTTCAGAGCACCTCGGAAGTCACCATAGTAACTTTCTGCCGAGATTAGGCAACCACCCAACCGTCGGTTGGCTTCCAAACCACGCTTTATTAATGGAATTCAAATACTCACATCCGCCAGTTTGGAAGCCGAGATCGAGGGTTCAGTGCTCCCCGGAACCCACCATAGTAACTTTATACCAAATTTGGTCGGTCGATCGTTATTTTCGTTGGCCCGGCCGCGATACGGGACCGTCGGGCCACCGAAACGCACGTCTATCATAAAACTCCCACGCTTGGCTTTGCAAATTTGGAAGCCGAGATCTATGTTTCAGAGGTTTTGGGAAACCACTATAGTAAATATCTACGTAATTGGGGTTGATCCAAGACTGTCGGTGCGTAAGAAGCATGCGTTGATCTTCAAATTCCTATACTCATATTAGGTAGTTCGAAAGCCAAGACCGAGGGTTCGGAGTGCTCTCGAAAGCCACCGCGGTAACTTTCTGTAGAGCGCGGGAAATCGCCCAACAGTTCTACTCTTCGAAACGCGCGTTTCAGCGACCTAACAACAAAAACACCTCATCGATTCGAATTCATTCTCGGGCCCTATACACACCACCCACCCTACCCACTACACGTGGGGGGAGTCCATTATTTTTCTAGTTGGGTCGGTCGCGATACGGTACTGTCCGGCCCTTCGAAACGTGCGTCGATCAGGAAATCCATGCACTCCTCTCCGCCAGCTTGAAAGTAGAGAACGAGGGTTCAGAGCTCCCCAGAAGTCACAATAGTAACTTTCTACCGAGATTGGGCAGCCACCCAACCGTCGGTTGGCCTCCAAAACGCGCGTTATTAATGAAATTCAAATACTTGCATCCATCAGGTCGGAAGCCAAGATCGTGGGTTCAGAGCTCCCCCGAACCCGCCATAGTAACTTTATACCGAGTTTGGTTGGCTGATCGTTATTTCCGTTGGCCCGGCCGCGATACGGGACCGTCGGGCCACCAAAATGCACGTCGATCGTGGGAATTTTACGTAATTTAGGTAGATGCAAGACCGTCCGGGCGTACGAAGCGGGCGTTGGTCTTCAAATTCCTATACTCATATTAGCTAGTTAGAAAGCCAAGACGGTTGGTTCAGAGCGCTCACGAAATCCACCGCGGTAACTTTCTATAGAGCTTGGGAAATCGCCCAGTAGTTCTGCACTTCGAAACGTGCGTTTCAGCGACCTAACTCCAAAAACATCTCATCGATTCGAATTCATTCTCGGTCCTTATACACACCACCCACCCCACGCACACACCCACCCCATGTATGGGGAGTCGATCATTTTTCTAGTTGGGTTTGTCGCGATCCGTGACTGCCCGACCCTTCGAAACGCGCACCGATCGGGAAATCCATGCACTCGTCTCCGCCAGTTCGAAAGCCGAGATCGAGGGTTCAGAGCACTTATGAAGTCACCATAGTAACTTTCTGCCGAGATTGGGCAGCCACCCAACCGTCGGTTGGCCTCCAAAACGCGTGTTATTAATGAAATTCAAATACTCATATCCGCCCGTTCGGAAGCCGAGATCGAGGGTTCAGAGCTCCCCAGAACCCACCATAGTAACTTTATACCGAGTTTGGTCGGCTGATCATTATTTTCGTTGGCCCGGCCGCGATACGGGACCGTTGGGCCACCAAAACGCACGTCAATCGTAAAATTCCCACTCTCGGCTTTGCAAATTTGGAAGCCGAGATCTATGTTTCGGAGGTGTTAGTAAACCACCATAGTTAATTTCTATGTAATTGGGGTATATGCATGACTGTCGGGGCGTACGAAGCGTGCGTTGATCTTCAAATTCCAATACTCATATTAGCTAGTTCGAAAGCCAAGACGAATGGTTCGAAGCTCTCTCGAAAGCCACCACGGTAACTTTATATAGAGCACGGGAAATCGACCAACAGTTCTACCCTTCGAAATGCGCGTTTCAGTGACCTAACTCCAAAAACGCCTCATCGATTCGAATTCATTCTCGGTCCTTGTACACACCACCCAGACACCCACCACACATGGGGGGAGTCAATCATTTTTCTTGTTGGGTCGGTCGCGATACGGGACCGTCTGGCCCTTCGAAACGCGCGTTGATCAGGAAATCCATGCACTCGTCTCCGCCAGTTCGAAAGCAGAGAACGAGGGTTCAGATCTCCCAAGAAGTCACCATAATTACTTTCTGCCGAGGTTGGGAAGCCACCCAACCGTCGGTTGGCCTCCAAAACGCGCTTTATTAGTGAAATTCAAATACTCGCATCCGTCAGTTCGGAAGCCGGGATCGAGGGTTCGGAGCTCCCCGGAACCCACCATAGTAACTTTATACCAAGTTTGGACGGTTGATCGTTAATTCCGTTGGCCCTGCCGCGATACGGGACCGTCGGGCGACCGAAACGCACGTCGATCGAAAAACTCCCATGCTCGGTTTCGAAATTTGGAAGCTGAGATCTATGTTTCGAAGCTGTTATGAAACCACCATAGTAAATTTCTACGTAATTTAGGTAGATGCAAGACCGTCTGGGCGTACGAAGCGTGCGTTGGCCTTCAAATTCCTATACTCATATTAGCTAGTTAAAAATTCAAGACGGTTGGTTCGGAGCGCTCTCGAAAGCCACCGCGGTAACTTTCTATAGAGCGTGGGAAATCGCCCAAC
Organism: Allium sativum; assembly: GCA_030737875.1. NCBI lineage: Eukaryota > Viridiplantae > Streptophyta > Magnoliopsida > Asparagales > Amaryllidaceae > Allium > Allium sativum. The sequence continues at coordinate 412,323,545 of CM060923.1, read as the reverse complement.
AGTTCTGCCCTTCGAAATGCACGTTTCAGCGACCAAACTCCAAAAACACCTCATCGATTCGAATTCATTCTCGGACCTTGTACACACCACCTACCCCACCCACACACACACCACACGTGGGGGGAGTCGATCATTTTTCTAGTTGGGTTGGTCGCGATCCGTGACCGTCTGGCCCTTCGAATCGCGCGCCGATCGGGAAATCCATGCACTCGTCTCCGTCGGTTCAAAGGCCGGGAACAAGGGTTTAGAGCACCTCGGAAGTCACCTGTAACGACCCGGAAAATGCGAGCCAGTTTAAAAATTTTATTTTGGCAACTTTAGTGATTTTTGCATATTTAAAATAATTATTTTAAATAATATCGACAAGAAATTTATTTGAATGGAATTAGAACGTATATATTTATATACTTCGTCGTTAGAATATAATTATATATATATATAAAAGGAATTGAAAATGGCGCGGTAGTTCCATAATTCGATTTCAAACTTCAATTGAATGTACCGGGTGCAAAATAAACCGGATTTTAGTGAAACCAAAAATAATAGGATCTATTTGAGAATTTCTTTCCAACGAATACGAAAAATCGAAATTTCATGGCAGCGATCAAAAGATATGTCTAGTTTAAATTTCAGAATAGTCGCTATGGAATTTCGGCCCTTAAAATAGCCATTTTGCAAACGACCTCGGATTTCGACGAAACCACTTTTGTAGGATCCGTGATGACAAGTTATTGCTAGGTTTCAAATTTCATAATTTTTCGAATCAATATGTGAGCGTGGAAAAGGAAAACGCGTTTGACCAGTTTTAGTTGATTTTAATCGACCAGAAAATGACCATTTTTCAAACGGTGTCAGAATTTGACGAAATTAGTTTTTTTAGGACCGTATCGTCAATACGAAGCTAGAAATAATTTTTATGGAATTTTTCGAGTCCATATGTGGCCCCGGTAAATTGAAATGTGCGTTCCAATTCAATATATAGAGTTATATTTTGATTTTAAATGAAAACTGATCGTAACGGCCGATTTGGCTCACGATACATATCCCATTCTGTTCGGAATGGGGGTAAAACGCTAGGAGCGTCAGTCGGTGGGTTCGAATTGGGCTTCGATATAAAAAGTTACTTTTTAGAATTTTAAAAGAAAATAAAATATATAAATATATATTCTCTCACTCCCTCCAATTCGCTCAGATCGATTTAATAAAAAAAAGGGAAAAAGGCGCGTGCCCTAGCCGAAGTCAACCGCCGCCTCAAGGAGGAGCGCCACTGCGCCCTGGCGAACGCGCCGCCTCAGGCGTGGAACCCCCCTCTCGCGCCCTCATCAGCAACCGCCACTTCCCCATCGACCCAATCCCCCAGTCGCTCAACCCAACGCCGACCTCGCCCTCCCCCACCTGACCGACGCACCACCCCTCCTACATGTTGTACCTCACTACGACCCCCCTGCTGCGCGCTTTCTCTTCTCTCTCCCCTTCAACCGCGCAGCGACGCTCGCACCCCATTGCCCGCAATTGAAGCCGTCCCAAATCAGCATCGTCGTCGCCATTGGACGATGAACGTGCCTCCACTTGAATCCCCTTCCCCCCTCGACCCGCCTTCCCCTTCTCTTCCTCCTCCCTTCCTCTTTCCCCCCAATCCCCTATGCCCAAACCGCCCGAGCGCGCCGCCCAGAAGACCGCCGCCGCCACATGCCCCTCCTCCGCCTCTTCTTCTCCTCCTCCAGTCAGAGACCGATGGTGACTCCCCCTCTCCAATTCAAACCATTTGTAAGTTTTATTTAAGTTTTATTTTACTTATTTTTAATTTACTTCTCTCCATCTATTCAATGAATTTCAGTTTAGACTGAAAATGATTTTTGCCATAAAAATTTGATTTTTTAAATGTAGGAAATTTGTTTTTTTTTTTTATGTATATGAAAATTTAATCTTTATAGTAGAAAAGGTTAGATGTAGAAAAGGTTATATTCTTTTAGGCTTAAAGATATAATTTTTATAATATAGAAAGTATAAAAATATAATTTTTATATAGTAGAACTGTTAAAGATATAATTTTTATAATATAGAAAGGATAAAAATATAATTTTTATCTATATAGTAGAGATGTAAAAATAGAATTTTTATCTATATAGTAGTAGTATAAAAATGTGATTTTCATATACATAGCAACGATATAAAAATGTGATTTTTATATATGTAGTGGCTACGGGCAACGAAAGTGACAAAAGGCGGGAACAACGAAGACTCCTACATAAGAAGTGTCGCGGTGATTGGATTTAGCTTGGGTGAGAACTTCTCACTCTAAATCTTGTTTTACTAGTTAAAATATATACTAGGATGCAGACGGAGTTTAGCTGCACCCGACACCCGTCATCCACAGACCGTGGATGGCTTGTATGTTTGATTGTTTGATGTGTTTTGAAAATTGATTGTGTGATGTGAAATAAAATATTTACATAGTTAAAAATATTTGATTGTTAAAAATATTATTTTTAACGTGTGTGTGTGAATAAAAATGTGTGTTTGTTGATGTGAAACCCCGCACGGGTGTTGGGATGATATTTGAAGTCCACTCATCCCGATTGATTAGTTGTATGTCGATCGATTGATTGACAGGCTGTTATAAGCGTTAGATATCTATATTTAATGCTTATACAGTAGTGTGGTGCACTTTGGATGTTCATTGATTATTTACCGTTGTGATTATATACATGTGTTGTATGGAATCCATATAATTAACATTATATGGTAATTGATTGGGCCTCAATCCAATCGGGAAAATAGATAAATTATCATGTGTTGAAAAATTATCATGTGTTGAAAGAAATATTTTAACAATAAAATTTACATCTTTATAATCATTCTCTTACTACTTTACAGTTGGAGTCTGATTTGAAAATCAAACGATAGATACCATAATTTTATAAAATATTTTAAATTACAAAAATAGTTGTGTTGACAGTACTCATTAGTTGAGATTAGTCAAGTGTTGAAAGAAATATATATTCATGTGTTGAATAGGATGAATATTCATTTGTTGAATAGAATAACGAATTTATTGAAATATATAAACCCGTGTTGATTATAGTTGCGCTATTTTGATGTGAGCGATATTTATATCGATTATATTCATTTTTAAAAATGAATATAGAAAAAGAAGTGATTTTAAAATATAACGTTTTGAAAATATTATCATTTATATAGTAATGATATGAAGTATGCAATTTTGATTTGAAATTGAATAGGAAGTTGAATTTGTTTTGAAAACGAATTTAAAACGATTTATAAAATACGATTTAAAATGGAAATTGATGAAATATATAATATATATATTATATATATAATGGCCTGAATAGAACGCGCCACGCCGCGACAGTTTGTGAATTTCGACCATTGACTTCGAATTGACGTTGTGGCAGATCCGACTGTCGGATTCTCCTGAAAGCGGAACCGTTGGGTTCGTATCGAAAAGAGCTTTCTAACGAATATTTCTAATTTGAAATCTAACAGTTGGATTTGGAATTATGTCCAAATCAAATTTGAAAAAGGTCGCTATAAGTGCAGTTCGATGGCCGTTGATTGAAATCGACTGTACGTGCCTTGGTAAAATTATTCAAAATATCAATAATTTGTGTGAAATCATAAGAAGTGGTTTGGGAAAATTTGGGATGAAAATTTTCATATTTGAAAAGATAAAAATGGATTTTTATCGAAATGAACTAGTTTTGAACTAGAATTAAAATCAATTTATTTAGAAATAAATAAAATGAATTTGACGTGGTTTTAAAAATAATCAAAATTTCTGTAACACCCCACCTCCGCTAGGGTCACTCACAAAGGGAATGCACTAGCTTTAGAGGGGCATTATTGGTAAACATGCACAGAAATATCACAAGACAGAACATATAAAAATAGCGGAAGTAAAATCAAACTTTCATAACATGAATAAATAAGGTCTAAAGCCTTTTACATCAGAGTACATCAAAACCTGTCTTGCAATAGTAAAGGAGCATAAAGACATTTTCATAAATTATTCCCCAAGTAAAAACAGTAAAGTAGCCATAGCCAGGAAAAGTCCAAGCCATCCATGATGACCTTCAAGCAGAAGAAGTCCGAACTAAACAGCAGTGTTTCCTCCCTGTAACCTGGGGGGGGGGAACGGAAGAAAAGAGGCGAAACAAAACGGGTCAGTCAAAAAGACTGAGTAAGCCCTATCTACTATTAGTATAAAAACTAGTAAAGTTAACTGACATGAGAAACTGAGATGAACATAAGCATGATAACAAGATAGATAAGCCAAATCAAAATAACAGGATGAACTACTGAACTCAGATAAACTAGGGTGTCGTGATAAACTACGATGTCAAGATAAAACAAGGTATCACATTGTCAGGTTTCTATCAAGTATAATATCCCAAGATATCTATCGCGTATAACGTCCCATGGCATCTATCCTGTATATCCGCTCTGCACCTACCGTACTAGTACCCCAACTGTATTACGAGTTATCCGTGAATGACCCTTACTCAAAAGTCGTGTAATGGTCCATGTCAACCTAATATGCCGCATATATAGGTTACTCAACTCATATGTTTCTTTCCATGTATAAGTTCAGTCCTTTGCCGTAGGCTATACGGGCTTTCCCATGTAAACGGTTTATCCTTGAAGTTGTTTTGGACTGCAACCCTGGATCTAGTTGTGTTTCCTTACCATGAATTATCGCGCGTCCACTTAGGATTTATGCCACCTAGGACCGCTAGGGATTATGCTACCTAATGAACGTTTCCGTGTCTCGGTTTGGGTTTTGGCCACCTAGGACCACTAGGGATTAGGCCACCCGTCAACCGCGCCCTTGATCCCACGTATGTATCGTGAATCGTTTTCCATGTCTAGATGCACATGTTCCCCAATGTGCCATCCCAGTTCCGTGCCAGGGCAAATCAAGAAATACGGAACTCGATCGGGAGCTTTAAATCGTCTGCCGATGCAGATATCAAGGTCTGTTTTTGTACCCGTGGCTATGGTCCCACGTGACCCCTCCCTCAACTACTGAAAGGCAATCCAAGAAAAATCATGTATAAGAACCACTCCACGGCCCCACTATAGCCCACTTTCCTATGGGCCAACCTCACCCATGACTCGATAGCAAGCACATGGTCTGTTGGGGGTTCCCTGCCTTTCCGCACGTACACGATTGACTAAAGATGGTAGGTAGTCGGCGATGCGCTATCCAGGGCAAAAACAAGAATCGTCGACTCCACGCTAATCCATCCCAGTCTTTAGGTTGCTCGCATAGCAACCATGGCATACTCTGGGTCCTTCTAACGCAGACCTTAACCTCTCATGGGCCTAGTATAATTACCTGGCGGCCCACAGAGGGATCCCAAGAATATCCTCACGTCCCCCGAAGCTTCCACTTCGGCACCCAGTGCGCTGGAGCTTTTATCCAAGTCAGATAACTTGCTCCCCCTCGTATACTAAGCGATGACCTACCGTATCAGGTTACTCATCGTTTTGAGAATTAGTCCTATGTCCTTAGCTAAGAATTATTACTTAGTTACCCTTAACTAAGGTTTACCACTTAGCTTCCTTTCCCGTTATCCTTGATTAACCACGGTTTTCTACCTAGTTCTTCTAGCTAGGGTTTGTCTATTGGGTTAAGTGTTATCATTCAAGTCCATGACTTAACCCGCCCACGAATCACGTCAAAGATTGGCTAAGTATTTAAGTTCAAGACTTAGTCCCACAAGTTGGTTAAGTGTACCCAGAGGCTCATGACTTAACCCTATCAAGTCAAATTTGTCAAGTACTAGCTTACCTTAATCCTATCGGATTATCTTGCTTGATCGATTAAGCATAGATTATCTTAATCCCATCAAATTATCGAGTCGGATTGGTTAAGTATAGGTTGGCTTAATTCCATCCTCTAATTGTACTACAATGGTTAAGTATATTCTAAAAAGGTCTTGTGACTTAACCTTATCAGGTCCGCGTATTAGATTGGTTAAATGTAAGTTACTTAACCCCATGAAATCATCATGTATAATTGTTTAAGTATAAGTTGCTTAACCCCATTAAATTATCACGTTAAGTTGGTTAAGTATTGGTTACTTAACCTCATTGAATTACCGAGTTTAAATTGGTTAAGTGTTTAACTTAACCCCATCGAATTACCGTGTTTAGATTAGTTAAGTGTGGATTACTTAACCCCATCTAATTACCGTGTCGGATTAGTTAGGTGCAAATTACTTAACCCCATCCCATAATCATCTTGTATGGTTAAGTGTCATTAAGAAAACTTACTTAACCTTGCCAAATTATCATGTTGGATTGATTAAGTGTTGGTTAACTTAATCCCCGTCCACTAGTCGTATAAAAATGGTTAAGCGTCATTAGGCAAATCAAATCACTTAACCTAACCAACCTTGTCATGTTTTGTTAAGTATCATTAGCCTAACCAATTTACTTAACCCCTTTATCCATGTCATATTTGGTTAAGAGTTATTAATCAAATTAACTTAACCCTATCATGTGACATTAATTACTTAATGCACCCCAACCTCTCACATTAGACTTTGTTGTGGTTACTAGTTAAGCCGGTCGGTTCCGGGTAGCTTTACACCACAACTTGGTCTAACCTCGGGTTCAAGCACAACATGACCAACTTCTCACATTGGGTCCTATTGTTTACAATTAGTAGTTAGGCCGGTCGGTTTTAGGTAGTTTTACGTTGCAAACTCAACCCAACCTCGAGTTGGCCACACTTATATTATCTAAGTGTCATGTTCATCATGTTTCAAAAACATGTTACAAGTTTTTCAAGCATTTGGGTAGACCTAACTTAATAGGTAAATTCCCAAAGGGTAGACCTAACTTAATAGGTAAATTCCCAAGCTTATGTTTTTATGCATACTTACATGTCAACTTCCATGTTATATTTCAAGCCATGTTTTCAAGTTGTATTTTCATGTCATTAGAAATTACCCATAACATAACCCAACGCTTTTAAACTCGCATATACGTTCGCAACAACGTAATGGATTAAAAGAAGAGACTTGGCAAAGGAATGACAAAAATGGGTATTAAGCCACAAGTTAATCATGGTGGCAAATGAGGCACAAATGTGTTCATTAGCTTGCATGTTACATTCTTACACCTCAAAAACATGCATAAACCCAAACTTGGCACATAAACGAATCATGGTGACTAAAGACATAGAATGATGACTAGTAACTCGCATATATCATCATATAAGGGTTATGATTTCATATGCAAGTTGACAAGAAGATTATGAAGGTTCTCATGTTGCATAATGCGACATTTCAACATAAAGGTTGTAGCTTTTTGCTCATAAGATCAAGATAATGACTTCATAAACTTGCATAACATGTTAGCATGCATCATTCTCAATGATCAAACCCAAACTTTCTACATGAACATTTAACTTCATAGTTAATATCTAAGAGTAGGGAAAGGGCTTACATTGCTATGAAGGCACAAATCGATTTAAATTAAAGATTGTGATGAAGCCTATGCATGCCATCACCCAAAAACCCAAAGATGAACACTCCGAATCAATCAAAACCCCATCTTTATGAACAAAGATCAAAGCTTTAGCCTTGAAATCAACTTGAGAGGCTCTCATACTAACATAGAAACTCTCTAACACTCTCGTGATCATGAAACCTCTCATAGGAATTTACTTAGGAATTTTAGAATGAGGGTGGAGGCCATGATAGTGAAAATTTTGCCATAGTTTAGTTGCAAAAATAAATAATGAGGGTTTAGGGTAGGCTTAGGGGTGTTTTTATAGAGATTAGGGTAGTTTTAGGCCCTTAGATTAACCCTAGGATAGATCCCAGCCCTCAAAAATCGTCACAAGCCTCCAAAACAAGACCAAGGGCCAAAACAGGTGCACCAGGCCAGCCAGGGTCAAGCCAGAAGGCTGTGCAGGTTTCTGGCACGACACGGGCGCACTTCCCAAGTGCGCCAGTGTATTTTTGTGCTGGCGCACTTCACAAGTGCGCCTGTGCATTCTGGCTTGTTTTCAGTTTTTCTGCCTAACTTCGTTCGTCCAAATCTTCTTCATAAGGACTCCGATTTACGAAATTTCGGACTCTATTTCGCGTATTTTTCTGAGACGAACGCAATGGCGCAAGCCGTTTATCCTGATTCAGATTTTATAATTTAATTCTGCCTTGATCCTTGTCTTAACACGTTGCTAAAAATTCGGGTTGTTACATCCTCCCCAACTTAAAGGATTTCGTCCCTGAAATCTCCAAGTTAGGAGGAACATATCCTACCATCCATCATCCACCTACTCAAAACATCATCCACAAGCAACCATTGTCCTTAGATGATTTCTAATGCTGTATGAATATATGCAAAACGTGTGTGTATATGCACTTATCTAATGTAAATGATCAGGCCTGAGTGATCTAATGCAAAATATGTATAGTGCCATGAATCCAACATGTATGCAAATAGTCCTAGTCATTTAGATACTATATGCGTGCACAATCATTCATTCATATGCAACAACCGCATGATAATACATTCGATTTCATCCATAAACAAGTATAAATACTCGTGCATATGCAATATGAAATGTGACCGAGTCGAGCTAGAATCTAATGTGTATTCGCGTATCCACGAGCAACCACTTGCAACCATATCAATCATAACATGTTTCAAATACATGTTTACATCCATAGGGTTCTACCTAGGATTCCCTGAAACAGGGTCGAGAAGATAAACAAGACAAACTCCTTACGGGGTTTGTAACAGAAAATAGGACCAAGAGGATGTCCACAAAATATAGCCTACAAGTAAGCTCTACAGGAAACAGGGATCAAGGATATAATCCCAAAAAGAGATATCATGCGCGTATCTAGTCTTTGACCATCAAAGTCGTATTTCCTTGAGCTCAATTCCATTGTGCCTTGACCATCCTTTAACTTCGCGATTTCGTAGCTTCTTATTTCTTGTTTCCATAACATGAGCTGGAACTCATTTCTTCATCGCCTCTCATTCCACTTGCACTTATCCTTTTCCTAGAATACTTGACGCAAACATGACTGCGTACTCATGATCTTCATGCAAGCTTTCCAAAATTCACTAGTGAATCTTGGATCTCGTTTATATACTATAAGGTATTCCATGTAGAAGAACTTTCTCTTGAAAGTAAATAGATGTCAACCAGGTTACCAAGCGTACTTACTAGGGTGATTTCCATAACCCATGCATAGGTGAAATAAACCATCCGTCTTATCGGCGAACACCACTCGATCGGGCTTCAAATTTCCAATAAAGGCATCACGGGATTCTAAGTAACTAGTCATGACAGAACCTCAAAAAGGTTACATGAGACTCCGAGGGTATTACCAAGGCTAGTCAAGAGTCTAACTACCCTCTTATCAAAACCGAGAGTGGCACCCCTTACTGGATAACCACTTCATCCCTAGAATCTTTCCATAGCTTATAAACATAAGCATTATTTCCAAACTCAACACTTGGCATAGACATTCTCAAATCCAAGCAGTTCATGTATAAATGGACTGATTCTCCAATAGGACTTTGAGACAAAAATGGGATTCTCTATTACGCTAGTACTTAAGGTGCAGAGACTCAACTATCGAAGCAGACTTAAATGATACGAACAACGAAGTCCTAACGGGATGGTAGAGAAGTAAAGCTAAACCTTTAACGAGATCGTTACCCTCCTTCCGAGGTACTCTAGAAATGAGAGCATACTACTGCCCTCCCGATGATCTTATCCTTGTCCCATGATACTTAACTATCCGTCCCGTTCCACCATGCCAAAGGTACTCTCTCGTCATGGGTTTCATTGTTCATCTTTCTCTCTCATTCTGGGTTGAGCCATACCAACAAGTTGTTCATCCTTAAACTCGCATCCTTCATCCTCTTTCTCACTATCCTTTCTTATAACGCGGCCATTGGTCTCTCGAGAACCACCTCCATCGCATGGAAAGTACTTTCGTAGATAGAAAAGACTAGTCGCAGTTAAAACCACTGTGACTACAGATGGAGGAAAGAAAGGAAAAGAGATTTAATTAAGGAAACAAGGATAATGCTAATGGCTTTTGGGGAATAGCCTTTTCTTTTTAAAAGAAAACTTTCTTGAAAAATGCTTCTTTATAAACGATTTTCAAATAGTTTTCAGAAGGTCTTTAAAAACTTTTGCCCAATCTGGTAACCTTCTGCTCTGATACCAAATGTAACACCCCACCTCCGCTAGGGTCACTCACAAAGGGAATGCACTAGCTTTAGAGGGGCATTATTGGTAAACATGCACAGAAATATCACAAGACAGAACATATAAAAATAGCGGAAGTAAAATCAAACTTTCATAACATGAATAAATAAGGTCTAAAGCCTTTTACATCAGAGTACATCAAAACCTGTCTTGCAATAGTAATGAAGCATAAAGACATTTTCATAAATTATTCCCCAAGTAAAAACAGTAAAGTAGCCATAGCCAGGAAAAGTCCAAGCCATCCATGATGACCTTCAAGCAGAAGAAGTCCGAACTAAACAGCAGTGTTTCCTCCCTGTAACCTGGGGGGGAAACGGAAGAAAAGAGGCGAAACAAAACGGGTCAGTCAAAAAGACTGAGTAAACCCGATCTACTATTAGTATAAAAACTAGTAAAGTTAACTGACATGAGAAATTGAGATGAACATAAGCATGATAACAAGATAGATAAGCCAAATCAAAATAACAGGATGAACTACTGAACTCAGATAAACTAGGGTGTCGTGATAAACTACGATGTCAAGATAAAACAAGGTATCACATTGTCAGGTTTCTATCAAGTATAATATCCCAAGATATCTATCGCGTATAACGTCCCATGGCATCTATCCTGTATATCCGCTCTACACCTACCGTACTAGTACCCCAACTGTATTACGAGTTATCCGTGAATGACCCTTACTCAAAAGTCGTGTAATGGTCCATGTCAACCTAATATGCCGCATATATAGGTTACTCCACTCATATGTTTCTTTCCATGTATAGGTTCAGTCCTTTGCCGTAGGCTATATAGGCTTTCCCATGTAAACGGTTTATCCTTGAAGTTGTTTTGGACTGCAACCCTGGATTTAGTTGTGTTTCCTTACCATGAATTATCGCGCGTCCACTTAGGATTTATGCCACCTAGGACCGCTAGGGATTATGCTACCTAATGAACGTTTCCGTGTCTCGGTTTGGGTTTTGGCCACCTAGGACCACTAGGGATTACGCCACCCGTCAACCGCGCCCTTGATCTCACGTATGTATCGTGAATCATTTTCCATGTCTAGATGCACATGTTCCCCAATGTGCCATCCGAGTTCCATGCCAGGGCAAATCAAGAAATACGGAACTCGGTCGGGAGCTTTAAATCGTCTGCCGATGCAGATATCAAGGTCTGTTTTTGTAACCGTGGCTATGGTCCCACGTGACCCCTCCCTCAACTACTGAAAGGCAATCCAAGAAAAATCATGTATAAGAACCACTCCACGGCCCCACTATAGCCCACTTTCCTATGGGCCAACCTCACCCATGACTCGATAGCAAGCACATGGTCTGTTGGGGGTTCCCTGCCTTTCCGCACGTACACGATTGACTAAAGATGGTAGGTAGTCGGCGATGCGCTATCCAGGGCAAAAACAAGAATCGTCGACTCCACGCTAATCTATCCCAGTCTTTAGGTTGCTCGCATAGCAACCAAGGCATACTCTTGGTCCTTCTAACGCAGACCTTAACCTCTCATGGGCCTAGTATAATTACCTGGCGGCCCATAGAGGGATCCCAAGAATATCCTCACGTCCCCCGAAGCTTCCACTTCGGCACCCAGTGCGCTGGAGCTTTTATCCAAGTCAGATAACTTGCTCCCCCTCGTATACTAAGCGATGACCTACCGTATCAGGTTACTCATCGTTTTGAGAATTAGTCCTATGTCCTTAGCTAAGAATTATTACTTAGTTACCCTTAACTAAGGTTTACCACTTAGCTTCCTTTCCCGTTATCCTTGATTAACCACGGTTTTCTACCTAGTTCTTCTAGCTAGGGTTGTCTATTGGGTTAAGTGTTATCATTCAAGTCCATGACTTAACCCGCCCACGAATCACGTCAAATATTGGCTAAGTATTTTAGTTCAAGACTTAGTCCCACAAGTTGGTTAAGTGTACCCAGAGGCTCATGACTTAACCCTATCAAGTCAAATTGGTCAAGTACTAGCTTACCTTAATCCTATCGGATTATCTTGCTAGATCGATTAAGCATAGATTATCTTAATCCCATCAAATTATCGAGTCGGATTGGTTAAGTATAGGTTGGCTTAACCCCATCCTCTAATCGTAGTACAATGGTTAAGTATATTCTAAAAAGGTCTTGTGACTTAACCTTATCAGGTCCGCGTATTAGATTGGTTAAGTGTAAGTTACTTAACCCCATCAAATCATCATGTATAATTGGTTAAGTATATGTTGCTTAACCCCATTAAATTATCACGTTAAGTTGGTTAAGTATTAGTTACTTAACCTCATTGAATTACCGAGTTTAAATTGGTTAAGTGTTTAACTTAACCCCATTGAATTACCGTGTTTAGATTAGTTAAGTGTGGATTACTTAACCCCATCTAATTACCGTGTCGGATTAGTTAGGTGCAAATTACTTAACCCCATCCCCTAATCATCTTGTATGGTTAAGTGTCATTAAGAAAACTTACTTAACCTTGCCAAATTATCATGTTGGATTGATTAAGTGTTGGTTAACTTAATCCCCGTCCAGTAGTCGTATAAAAATGGATAAGCGTCATTAGGCAAATCAAATCACTTAACCTACCCAACCTTGTCATGTTTTGTTAAGTATCATTAGCCTAACCAATTTACTTAACCCCTTTATCCATGTCATATTTGGTTAAGAGTTATTAATCAAATTAACTTAACCCTATCATGTGACATTAATTACTTAATGCACCCCAACCTCTCACATTAGACTTTGTTGTGGTTACTAGTTAAGCCGGTCGGTTCCGGGTAGCTTTACACCACAACTTGGTCTAACCTCGGGTTCAAGCACAACATGACCAACTTCTCACATTGGGTCCTATTGTTTGCAACTACTAGTTAGGCCGGTCGGTTCTGGGTAGTTTTACGTTCCAAACTCAACCCAACCTCGAGTTGGCCACACTTATATTATCTAAGTGTCATGTTCATCATGTTTCCAAAACATGTTACAAGTTTTTCAAGCATTTGGGTAGACCTAACTTAATAGGTAAATTCCCAAAGGGTAGACCTAACTTAATAGGTAAATTCCCAAGCTTATGTTTTTATGCATACTTACATGTCAACTTCCATGTAATATTTCAAGCCATGTTTTCAAGTTGTATTTTCATGTCATTATAAATTACCCATAACATAACCCAACGCTTTTAAACTCGCATATACGTTCGCAACAACGTAATGGATTAAAAGAAGAGACTTGGCAAAGGAATGACAAAAATGGGTATTAAGCCACAAGTTAATCATGGTGGCAAATGAGGCACAAATGTGTTCATTAGCTTGCATGTTACATTCTTACACCTCAAAAACATGCATAAACCCAAAATTGGCACATAAACGAATCATGGTGACTAAAGACATAGAATGATGACTAGTAACTCGCATATATCATCATATAAGGGTTATGATTTCATATGCAAGTTGACAAGAAGATTATGAAGGTTCTCATGTTGCATAATGCAACATTTCAACATAAAGGTTGTAGCTTTTTGCTCATAAGATCAAGATAATGACTTCATAAACTTGCATAACATGTTAGCATGCATCATTCTCAATGATCAAACCCAAACTTTCTACATGAACATTTATCTTCATAGTTAATATCCAAGAGTAGGGAAAGGGCTTACATTGCTATGAAGGCACAAATCGATTTAAATTAAAGACTGTGATGAAGCCTATGCATGCCATCACCCAAAAACCCAAAGATGAACACTCCGAATCAATCAAAACCCCATCTTTATGAACAAAGATCAAAGCTTTAGCCTTGAAATCAACTTGAGAGGCTCTCATACTAACATAGAAACTCTCTAACACTCTCATGATCATGAAACCTCTCATAGGAATTTACTTAGGAATTTTAGAATGAGGGTGGAGGCCATGAGAGTGAAAATTTTGCCATAGTTTAGTTGCAAGAATAAATAATGAGGGTTTAGGGTAGGCTTAGGGGTGTTTTTATAGAGATTAGGGTAGTTTTAGGCCCTTAGATTAACCCTAGGATAGATCCCAGCCCTCAAAAATCGTCACAAGCCTCCAAAACAAGACTAAGGGCCAAAACAGGTGCACCAGGCCAGCCAGGTTCAAGCCAGAAGGCTGTGCAGGTTTCTGGCTCGACACGGGCGCACTTCCCAAGTGCGCCAGTGTATTTTTGTGCTGGCGCACTTCACAAGTGCGCCAGTGCATTCTGGCTTGTTTTCAGTTTTTCTGCCTTACTTCGTTCGTCCATATCTTCTTCATACGGACTCCGATTTACGAAATTTCGGACTCTATTTCACGTATTTTTCCGAGATGAACGCAATGGCGCAAGCTGTTTATCCTGATTCAGATTTTATAATTTAATTCTGCCTTTATCCTTGTCTTACCACGTTGCTAAAAATTCGGGTTGTTACAATTTCCAATACGTGAATTGGGATGGATTTGAATCGAAATTATTTTCGAAATATTTCAATGTTGGATTTCGTAATTATACAGATATTGTAATGGGAATTTGAAAGATATATTTATATTGATATTTCCAGTACAACATTTGTTGATTTCAGAATTTTATATTGAATATAAGCCGATATATTTCCTATTCAGAGCCTTGTATTTAATATCAAACGTGATTTGGGTTTCTCGTGAATGGTGTCTTCATTAACACCGTTCTTAAGCCCAGTTAAAGTGATTTTGCGTTTATCATGAATTGTGTTTTGAATGACATTGGTTCTTTAACCCAGTTAAAGATAGGATATTGATATTTGAAAAGATTAAAATTAAGTGGAGTTTTAATGAATCTTTAATTAGATTGAAATGTGAATTGATAATTTAAATTATCAAATCTGAAAGGTGATCGAGAAGGGAGTACCCCCAGTTTTTCTCCAAAGCGATAATTAAATCTTTAACTAGATTTGAACGTGGAATGGTAATTAATTTTACCAATGACACCGTGGTGTTAGATATGGAGTATTACCAGTTTTGCTCCATGGGATATATAGGTTGAGGTTGGGAAATAAAATTAATAATTACTTCGGTGTGGTTCGCTAATCCCGACTAGATTGGAAAACCATGATGTGGTTTGAAATTATATCCAAAGGAAGATTAAAGAATAAATTTAGAAGAATTTATCTTTGATAAAATTAATGGGAACGTTTCCCTAAGAATGTGATTTTGTGAATAAAAGAATATTCTGAATTGGAATGAGGCGTCTGTTGTGTTTGTGTAACATTTGTTTGTTATATACGTGGGTTATTCAGGAAGGCCGGGTTTATACCCATTCTGAATAACCGATTCGGCGATATGTCGAAGATGAAGACGGTGGTTGAAGACCGGAAGTCTTCACATCGTTTGGGTGATTGCTGATGATCTTGATTGGCCTGTAAACCCAAGATGAGGGAATCAGTTAGTGATCGTCCAGACGTACTTGGAGATCGATGGATATGCGAGGAAAGTGCCTCTGGTTTCGTTCAGACCCAGAATGAACTTGTAAATGGACTGTGCGTATGACATTGGATTTTATTCTGTGTTGATTGATCTCTATGAAATATACATCTGTTTGGCGGCGGAGAATTTATTCTCTTGATTTACGCCCTTCTCTGAGATGTACGAGCTCAGAGGTTGTATATCGATGGACATCAGTCGCATGGAGTGAATTGCCAGTGTGGCACGCGTAAGTGGGAATTGATCAAGGCTTCTGTTGAAAAGTAAAGTCTTGTGGTTGATGATCAAAGCTCGGCCTGTGTGGCATAGCTTTTTGTATAGCGTGAATTCGCGAGTCTCACACCTCGGTATGAGTAAAAAATGGGATAAGGACCCAAGGAGTGCATGATGTTTCTTTCAAGCCAGGGGTGGTGTCAGTGCTTAAACTGGCTGACATTTATATACTTTTCACCTGTGTGGTTGTTGGAATGCGAGGCGCCTCGGATATAGGTCATATAGGACCGGGAAACATGTGTTCAGGAATTGCCAATCCTCAAAAGTAAGAGAGGACCGACCTTGGAGGATCCAAGGGATTGCTGTGTGCGGTCCTGAGACATTTGCTAGAGTGTCTCGAATCGGAGAGGAGCTTGCCCCTTGCCTCGACTCATGATGGGATCCAATTTCGAATACGTGATATTGCGGTTTTATTTGTAGAACCTAGTATGGCGACATAGTAGATGGTAGCTATGCCGCCTATGATTGATATTTATGATTGAAATTGTTTTGACACTATACACTTATAGTAGTATCAAAATAATATGTTTTAAACGTATCAAGCATGCTTTGGCTAATATAAGGTAAAAACCCTATCCTCCGGCTTGTGTTGCATTGTGTGATGGGACCAGGGTTTTATAAAACCTTCATTTTTCTTTATTTAGCATTGCGTTGTTTGTTTTAAGCACTGGTATTCTTGGGAGGAAACTCGTTCCGTGTTATACGGCGTGGTCACTTGATTTACCGAACTTTAAAATAAAGATTAATAACTGTTTTAGTTCTCACACCAGTTACATGACTGACCTGGAGATTATTGTTTTAACCTAAACTCTGGGTGCCCCTATTTTCAACACGGGTAGCTAGTTGTTTTGGTTTTCCAGATTTATATTCACAGGATCCTGATTTACAGCTCGAACGATGCTCGGAAAGCTCTGTATTCGTGTACTACTTTCAGTTGTGTTTTGTATTATTTTCCGCTGCTATGTAATTTATTGTAATCTCTGATATTTATCGAATGTATTTTATTCATTCATACTCTGTATATTCTTGTATTCTGGTGGAATTGTTGTAATAAACAATGAGATGTTCTTTCGTCTGCGTTCTGTTATGTCTTGTCTGTGCTTTCCTTCACGGGGAAGTTCGGGTCGTGTCAGTTTCGTATCAGAGCTTTGGTTTACAGAGCTCGAGAACAAGACACATTAGAACCATACAAAAGAATTCAGCAGTTATTTGATTAGTAATATCCAATTAGAATAACTCGTTAGAGATAGGATCAGTAGTATCCTAGAACAAATGTGAAGAGTATATTTTTCAAATGAAAACAATTTTTTTTTTAAAATTTAAATCGTTTTATACGTATTTGAATATTTATTTATTTTTAATTTGGACAATCTAGTATATAAAGGTTTTGTATATACGCATCATGAACGTATATTCGAAGTTTTAATATACTGGATAGATACAGAATCACACTCTAGCCGCCCGGAGATGGTTCTGATGATTGATCGATCATCATCAGAATTTATGTTCGTGTTTCGAAGGTGTGATATCTATATATTTCCATTAGACTGGTGTGAGATCCAAAACTAGATAGGTTTATTTGTTGTAATTTGGCATCAAAAACATGATTTTCTGTATATATATCAAAATTATGAATTTGAAACAATAATCCACTAATTGATTGATGGTTGTGTTGTTTGTCAATTTGTTTGATATTTTGAACCATTTAGCCTAATTGAATCAAATATTGAACTGTATTGAAAATTGGTCGCATTTGCTTGCATATACATGTACTTACATTGAACATGTCATAGCAAGGAGGCTAGCGCAGAAGAATAAAATTGTTTGCCCGACAAATAGGTACATGTTTACCATAATTTACTATTTTTTTTGGGTGATGATGATTTATGAGCCGATTGGCCTTTTCTTTTTCCTTTGAGTTGAAGAAGGCCATGGGAGGCTATATGAAATATCCCGAAGTCCTCAGTGCAGGGGAGGTTATGGCAAAAATTTTCAGAAATTTAGGGTGTTGGCCAAATTTTTGAAAAATTTGAAAAGTTCTTAGAAACTGAAAAGTTGAAGAACTTAAGCCGTATTGAAAATACTGGAAGTTGAGCTGATTTGTTAAACAACTTTCGGTTTTGTTCCTTTTCGGGGACGAAATGTTTTAAGTGGAGGAGAATGTAACAACCCGGAAAATGCGAGCCAGATTAAAATTTTTATTTTGGCAACTTTAGTGAATTTCGCATATTTAAAATGATTATTTTAAATAATATCGATGAGAAATTTATTTGAATAGTATTAGAACATATATATTTATATACGTCATTGTTAGAATATAATTATATATATATATATATATATATAAGGAATTGAAAATGGCGCGGTAGTTCGATAATTCGATTTCAAACTTCAACTGAATGTACCGGTGCAAAATAAACCAGATTTTAGTGAAACCAAAAATAATTGGATCTATTTGAGAATATCTTTCCAACGAATCCGAAAAATCGAAATTTCATAGCAGGGATCAAAAGATATGTCCAGTTGAAATTTCAGAATAGTCGCTATGGAATTTCGGCACTTAAAAATAGCCATTTTGCAAACGACCTCGGATTTCGACGAAACCACTTTTGTTGGATCCGTGATGTCAAGTTATTTCTAGGTTTAAAATTTCATAATTTTTCAAATCAATATGTGAGCGGGGCAAAGTAAAACGTGTTTGACCAGTTTTAATTGATTTTAATCGACTAGAAAATGACCATTTTTCAAACGGCCTCAGAATTTGACGAAATTAGTTTTGTTAGAACCGTATCGTCAATACGAAGCTAGAAATAATTTTTCTGGAAATTTTTGAGTCCGTATGTGGCCTCGGTAAATTGAAATGTGCATTCAAATTCAATGTATAGAGTCATACTTTGATTTTTAATGAAAACTGATCGTAACGGCCGAATTGTCTCACGATACATATCCCATTGTGTTCGGAATGGGGGTAAAACGCTAGGGGCATCAGTCGGTTGGTTCGAATTGGGCTTCCATATAAAAAGTTACTTTTTAGAATTTTAATAGAAAATAAAATATATAAATATATATTCTCTCACTCCCTCCTATTCGCTCAGATCGATTTAATTAAAAAAAAGGGAAAAAGGCTCGTGCCTTAGCCGAAGTCCACCGCCGCCTCAAAGAGGAGCGCCACTGCGCTCTGGCGAACGCGCCGCCTCAGGCGTGGACCCCCATCTTGCGCCCTCATCAGCAACCGCCACTTCCCCATCGACCCAATCCCCCAGTCGCTCAACCCAACGCCGACCTCGCCCTCCCTCACCTGATCGACGCACCACCCCTCCGACCTGCTGCATCTCACCACGACCCCCCTGTTGCGCGCTCTCTCTTCTCTCTCTCCTTCAACCGCGCAGCGACGCTCGCACCCCATTGCCCACAATTGAAGCCGCCCCAAATCAGCATCGTCGTCGCCATTGGAGGTTGAACGCGCCTCCACTTGAATCCCCTTCCCCCTCGAACCGCCTTCCCCTTCTCTTCCTCCTCCCTTCCTCTTTCCCCCCAATCCCCTACGCCAAAACCGCCCCAGCCCTAGCGCACCACACAGAAGACCGCCGCCGCCACATGCCCCTCCTCTGCCTCTTCTTCTCCTCCTCCAGTCAGAGACCGATGGTGAACCCCCCTCCAATTCAAACCATTTGTAAGTTTTAGTTAAGTTTTATTTTACTTATTTTTAATTTACTTCTCTCCATCTATTCAATGAATTTCAGTTTAGACTGAAAATGATTTTTGCCATAAAATTTGATTTTTTAAATGTAGGAAAAAAATTTGGGTTTTTTTTTATGTATATGAAAATTTAATCTTTATAGTAGAAAAGGTTAGATGTAGAAATGGTTATATTGTTTTAGACTTGAAGATATAATTTTTATAATATAGAATAGATAAAAATATAATTTTTATATAGTAGAAATGTTAGAGATATAATTTTTATAATATAGAAAGGATAAAAATATAAATTTTATCTATATAGTAGAAATGTAAAAATAGAATTTTTATCTATATAGTAGTAGTATAAAAATGTGATTTTTATATACATAGCAACAATATAAAAATGTGATTTTTATATATGTAGTGGCTACGGGCGACGAAAGTGACAAAAGGCGGGAACAACGAAGACTCCTACATAAGAATAGTCGCGGTGGTTGGATTTAGCTTGGGTGAGAACTTCTCACTCTAAATCTTGTTTTTCTAGTTAAAATATATACTAGGATGCAGACGGTTCTTAGTAGCACCCGACACCCGCCATCCACAGACCATGGATGGCTTGTATGTTTGATGGTTTGATGTGTTTTGAAAATTGATTGTGTGATGTGAAATAAAATATTTATATAGTTAAAAATATTTGATTGTTAAAAATATTATTTTTAACGTGTGTGTTTGAATAAAAATGTGTGTTTGTTGATGTGAAACCCCACACGGGTGTTGGGATGATATTTGAAGTTCACTCATCCTGATTGTTTAGTTGTATGTCGATCGATTGATTAACAGGCTGTTATAAGCGTTAGATATCTATATTTAATGCTTATGCAGTAGTGTGGTGCACTTTGGATGTTGATTGATTATTTACCGTTGTGATTATATACATGTGTTATATGGAATCCATATAACTAACATTATATGGTAATTGATCGGGCCTCATTCCAATCGGGAAAATAGATAAATAATCAAGTGTTGAAAAATTATCATGTGTTGAAAGAAATATTTTAACAATAAAATTTACATCTTTATAATCATTCTCTTACTACTTTACAGTTGGAGTCTGATTTGAAAATCAAACGATAGATACCACAATTTTATAAAATATTTTAAATAACAAAAATAGTTGTGTTGACAGTACTCATTCGTTGAGATTAGTCAAGTGTTGAAAGAAATATATATTCATGTGTTGAATAGGATGAATATTCATTTGTTGAATAGAATAACGAATTTATTGAAATATATAAAGCCGTGTTAATTATAGTTGCGCTATTTTGACGTGAGCGATATTTATATCGATTATATTCATTTTTAAAAATGAATATAGAAAAAGAAGTTATTTCAAAATATAACCTTTTGAAAATATTATCATTTATATAGTAATGATCTGAAATATGCAATTTTGATTTGAAATTGAATATGAAGTTGAATTTGTTTTGAAAACGAATTTAAAACGATTTATAAAATATGTTTTAAAAAGGAAATCGATGAAATATATAATATATATATATTATATATATGTATTGGCCTGAATAGAACGCGCCGCGCCGTGGCAGTTCGTAAATTTCGACCATTGACTTCGAATTGACGTTGCGAGAGATCCGACCGTCGGATTCTCCTGAAACTGGAACCGTTGGGTTCGTATCGAAAAGAGCTTTCTAACGAATATTTGAAATTTGAAATCTAACGTTTGGATTTGGAATTATGTCCAAATCAAATTTGACAAAGGTCGCTATAAGTGCAGGTCGATGGCCGTTGATGGAAATCGACTGTACGGGCCTTGATAAAATTATTAAGAATATCAATAATTTGTGTAGAATCATAAGAAGTGGTTTGGGAAAATTTGGGATGAAAATTTCCATATTTGAAAAGATAAAAATAGATTTTTAGCGAAATGAACTAGTTTTGAACTAGAATTAAAATCTATTTATTTAGAAATAAATAAATTGAATTTGTAGTGGTTTTAAAAATAATCAGAATTTCCAATACGTGAATTGGGATGGATTTGAATCAAAATTATCTTCGGAATATTTCGATGTTGGATTTCGTAATTATACAGATATTGTAATGGGAATTTGAAAGACATATTTATATCGTTATTTCCAATACAACATTTGTTGGTTTCAGAATTTGATATCGAATATAAGCCGATATATTTCCTATTCAGAGCCTTGTATTTAATATCAAACGTGATTTGGGTTTTTTGTGAATGGTGTCTTCATTAACACCATTCTTAAGCCCAGTTAAAGTGATTTTGGGTTTATCGTGAATCGTGTTTTGAATGACATTGGTTTTTTAACCCAGTTAAAGACAGGATATTGATATTTGAAAAGATTAAAACTAAGTGAAGTTTTAATGAATCGTTAATTAGATTGAAATGTGAATTGACAATTTAAATAATCAAATCTGAAAGGTGATCGAGAATGGAGTACCACCAGTTTTTCTCCAAAGCGATAGTTAAATCTTTAACTAGATTTGAACGCGGAATGGTAATTAATTTTACCGATGACACCGTGGTGTTAGATATGGAGTATTACCAATTTGCTCCATGGGATATATAGGTTGGGGTTGGGAAATAAAATAAATAATTACTTCGGTGTGGTTCGCTAATCCCGACTAGATTGGAAAACCATGATATGGTTTGAAATTATATCCAAAGGAAGATTAAAGAATAAATTTAGAAGAATTTATCTTTGATAAAGTTAATGGGAACCTTTCCTTAAGAATGTGATTTTGTGAATAAAAGAATATTCTGAATTGGAATGAGGCGTTTGTTGTGTTTGCGTAACATTTGTTTATTATATAGTGGGTTATTCAGAAAGGCCGGGTTTATACCCATTGTGAATAACTGATTTGGCGATATGTCGAAGATGAAGATGGTGGTTGGAGACCGAAATTCTTCACATCGTTTGGGTGATTGCTGATGATCATGATTGGGCTGTACACCCAAGATAAGGGAATCAATTGGTGATCGTCCAGACGTACTTGGAGATCGATGGATATGCAAGGAAAGTGCCTCCGGTTTCGTTCAGACCCAGAACGAACTTGTAAATGGACTGTGTGTTTGACATTGGATTTTATTCTGTGTTGATTGATCTCTATTAAATATACATCTGTTTGGCGGCGGAGAATTTATTCTCTTGCTTAACGCCCTTCTCTAAGACGTACAAGCTCAGAGGTTGTATATCGATGGACATCAGTCGCATGGAGTGAATTGCCAGTGTGGCACGCGTAGGTGGCAATTGATCAAGGCTTCTGTTGAAAAGCAAAGTCATGTGGTTGATGATCAAAGCACGGCCTGTGTGGCGTAGCTTTGTGTATAGCGTGAATTCGCGAGCCTCACACCTCGTTATGAGTCAAAAACGGGATAAGAACCCAAGGAGTGCACCACGTTTCTTTCTAGCTCGGGGTTGTGTCAGTGCTTAAACTGGCTGACATTTTATACTTTTCACCTGTGTGGTTGTTGGAATGCGAGGCGCCTCGGATATAGGTCCTATAGGACCGGGAAACGTGTATTCAGGAATTACCAATCCTCAAAAGTAAGAGAGGACCGGCCTTGGAGGATCCAAGGGATTGCTGTGTGCGGTCCTGAGACATTTGCTAGAGTCTCTCGAATCGGAGAGGAGCTTGCCCCTTTCCTCGACTCATGATGGAATCCAATTTCCAATACGTGGTATTGCGATTTTATTTGTAGAACCTAGTATAGCGACATAGTAGATGGTAGCTATGCCGCCTATGATTGATATTTATGATTGAAATTGTTTTGACACTATACACTTATAGTAATATCAAAATAATGTGTTTTAAACGTATCAAGGATGCTTTGGCTATTATAAGGTAAAAACCCTATCCTCCGGCTTGCGTTGCATTGTTTGATGGGACCTGTGTCTTATAATAGCTTCATTTTTCTTTATTTAGAATTGCGCTGTTTGTTTTAAGCACTGGTATTCTTAGGAGGAAACCCGTTCCGTGTTATATGGCGTAGTCCCTTGATTTACCGAACTTTAAAATAAAGATTAATAACTGTTTTAGTTCTCACACCAGTCACATGACTAACCTGGAGTTTATTGTTTTAACCTAAACTCTGGTGCCCCTATTTTTGACATGGGCAGCTAGTAGTTTTGGTTTTGCAGATTTATATTCACAGGATTCTGATTTACAGCTAGAACGATGCCCGGAAAGCTCTGTATCCGTGTATTACTTTCAGTTGTGTTTTGCATTATTTTCCGCTGCTATGTAATTTATTGCAATCTCTGATATTTATCGAATGTATTTTATTCATTCATACTCTGTATATTCTTGTGTTCTGGTGGAATTGTTGTAATAAACAATGAAAAGTTCTTTCGTCTGCGTTCTGTTATGTCTTGTCCGTGCTTTCCTTCATGGGGAAGTTCGGGTCGTGTCATCACCACTGTAACTTTCTGCCGAGATTGGGCAGCCACCCTACCGTCGGTTGGCCTCCAAAACGCGCGTTATTAATGAAATTCAAATACTCACATCAGCCAGTTCGGAAGCCGAGATCGAGGGTTTAGAGCACCCCGGAACCCACCATAGTAACTTCTGACCGAGTTTGGTCGGTCGATCGTTATTTCCATTGGCCCGGCCGTGATACGGCACCATCTGGCCACCGTAACGCATCGATCGTAAAATTCCCACGATCGGCTTCGTAGGAAACCGAGATCTATGTTTTGGAGCTGTTATGAAACCACCATAGTAAATTTCTACGTAATTTGGGTAGATGCAAGACCGTCCGGGCGTACGAAGCGTGCGTTGATCCTCAATTTCCTATACTCATATTAGCTAGTTAGAAAGCCAAGATGGTTGGTTCGGAGCACTCTCGAAAGCCACCGCGGTAACTTTCTATAGAGCATGGGAAATCGCCCAACAGTTCTGCCCTTCGAAACGCGCGTTTCAGCGATCTAACTCCAAAAACAGCTCATCGATTCGAATTCATTCTCGGGCCTTGTACACACCACCCACCCCACCCATACACCCACCACATATGGGGGAGTCGATCATTTTTCTAGTTGGGTTGGTCACGATCCGTGACCATGCGCCCCTTCGAAACACGCACCGATCGGGAAATCCATGCACTCGTCCCTGCCAGTTCGAAAGCCAAGAACGAAAGCCACCGCGGGTTCGGAGCGCTCTCGAAAGCCACCGCGGTAACTTTCTACAGAGAGTGGGAAATCACCCAACAGTTCTACCCTTCGAGACGCACGCTTCAGCAACCTATCTTCAAAAACACCTCATCGATTCGAATTCATTCTCGGGACTTGTACACACCACCCACCCCACCCACACACCCACCACACATGAGTGGAGTCAATCATTTTTCTAGTTGGGTCGATCGCGATACGGGACCGTTCGACCCTTCGAAACGCGTGTCGATCAGGAAATCCATGCACTCGTCTCTGCCAGTTCAAAAGCAGAGAACAAGGGTTCAGAGCTCCCCAGAAGTCACCATAGTAACTTTCTGCCGAGATTGGGCAGCCGTCCAACCATTGGTTGGCCTCCAAAACGCACGTTATTAATGAAATACAAATACTCGCATCCGTCAGTTCGGAAGCCGAGATCGAGGGTTCAGAGCTCCCCGATACAGGACGTCGGGCCACCGAAATGCACGTCGATCGTAAAATTTCCATGCTCGGATTCATAAATTTGGAAGCCGAGATCTATGTTTCGGAGCTATTATGAAACCACCATAGTAAATTTCTACGTAATTTGGGTAGATGTAAGACCGTCTGGGCGTATGAAGCATGCGTTGATCTTCAGATTCCTATACTTATATTAGCTAGTTAGAAAGCCAAGACGGTTGGTTCAGAGCACTCTCGAAAGCCACTGCTGTAACTTTCTACACAGCATGGGAAATCGCCCAACAGTTATGCCCTTCGAAACACGCGTTTCAGTGACCTAACTCCAAAAACAGCTCATCGATTCGAATTCTTTCTCAGTCCTTGTACACACCACCCACCCTACCCACACACCCACTACACGTGGGGGGAATCGGTCATTTTTCTAGTTGGGTTTGTCGCGATCCGTGACCGTTCGACCCTTCGAAACGCGCGCCGATCGGGAAATCCATGCACTCGTCTCCGCCAGTTCGAAAGCCGAGAACGATGGTTCAGAGCACCTCGGAAGTCACCATATTAACTTTCTGCCAAGATTGGGCAGCCACCCGACCGTCGGTTGGCCTCCAAAACGTGCATTATTAATGAAATTCAAATACTCACATCCGTCAGTTCGGAAGCCGAGAACGAGTGTTCAGAGCTCCCCGAAACCCACCATAGTAACTTTATACCGAGTTTGGTCGGCCGATCGTTATTTCTGTTTCCCACCCGTGATACGGGACCGTCAGCCACTGAAATGCACGTCAATCGTAAAATTCCTACGCTCGGCTTTGGAAATTTGATAGCCATATCTATGTTTCGGAGGTGTTAGGAAACCACCGTAGTAAATTACAACGTAATTGGGGTAGATGCAAGACTGTCGGGGCATACGAAGCGTGCGTTGATCTTCAAATTCCTATACTCATATTAGCTAGTTCGAAAGCCAAGACAGAAGGTTCGGAGCGCTCTCGAAAGCCACCGCGGTAACTTTCTATTGATCGTGGGAAATCGCCCAACAGTTCTACCCTTCGAATCACGCGTTTCAGCGACCAACTCCAAAAACACCTCATCGATTTGAATTCATTCTCGGGCCTTGTACACACCACCCACCCCACCCCCACACACACCACACGTGGGGGGAGTCGATCATTTTTCTAGTTAGGTTGGTCGCGATACGGGACCGTCCGGCCCTTCTAAACGCGCGTCAATCAGGAAATCCATGCACTCGTCTCCGCCAGTTCGAACGCAGAGAACGAGGGTTCAGAGCTCCCCAGAAGTCACCATAGTAACTTTCTACCGAGATTGGGCAGCCACCCAACCGTCGGTTGGTCTCCAAAACGCGCATTATTAATAAAATTCAAATACTCGCATCCGTCAGTTCGGAAGCCGAGATCGAGGGTTCAGAGCTCCCCGGAGCCCACCATAGTAACTTTATACCGAGTTTGGTCGACCGATCGTTATTTCCGTTGGCCCGGCCGCGATACGGCACCATTAGGCCACCGAAACGCGCGCTGATCGTAAAATTCCCACGCTCGGCTTCGCAAATTCGAAAGCCGAGATCTATGTTTTCGGTGCTGTTATGAAACCACCATAGTAAATTTCTACGTAATTCGGGTAGATGCAAGACCGTCCGGGCGTACGAAGCATGCGTTGATCTTTAAATTCCTATACTCATTTATCTAGTTAGAAAGCCAAGATGGTTGGTTCGGAGCGCTCTCGAAATCCATCGCGGTAACTTTCTATAGAGCGTGGGAAATCACCCAACAGTTCTGCCCTTCGAAACGCGCGTTTCAGCGATCTAAGTCCAAAATCACCTCCTCTATTCGAATTCATTCTCGAGCCTTGTACACACCACCCACACACCCACCATACGTGGGTGTAGTCGATCATTTTTCTAGTTTGTTTGGTCGCTATCCGTGACCGTTCGGCCCTTCGAAACGCGCACCGATCGGGAAATCCATGAACTCGTCTATGCTAGTTCGAAAGTCGAGAACGAGGGTACAGAGCACCTCGGAAGTCACCATAGTAACTTTCTGCCGAGATTGGGCAGCCACCCAACTGTCGGTTGGCCACCAAAACGCGCGTTATTAATGAAATTCAAATACTCGCATCCGCCAGTTCGGAGGCCGAGATCAAGGGTTCGGAGCTCCCCGGAACCAACCATAGTAACTTCATACCGAGTTTGGTCAGCCGATCATTATTTCCGTTTGCCCGGCAGTAATACGGGACCGTCGGGCCACTGAAAGGCGCGTCGATCTTAAAACTCCCATGCTCGGCTTCGCAAATTTGGAAGCCGAGATCTATGTTTCGGTGCTGTTAGGAAACCACCATAGTAAATTTCTACGTAATTGGGTAGATGCAAGACTGTCGGGGCGTATGAAGTGTGCGTTGATCTTCAAATTCCTATACTCATATTAGCTAGTTCGAAAGCCAAGATGGAGGGTTCGGAGCGCTCTCGAAAGCCACCGCGGTAACTTTCTATAGAGCATGGGAAATCTCCCAACAGTTCTACACTTCGAAACCCGCGTTTCAGCGACCAAACTCCAAAGACACCACATCGATTCGAATTCATTCTCGTGCCTTGTACACACCACCCACCCCACCTACACACCCACCACACGTAGGGGGAGTCGATCATTTTTCTAGTTGGGATTGTTGAGACCCGTGACCATCCGGCCCTTCGAAACACGCGCAGATCGGAAAATCCATGCCCTCGTCTCCGCCCGTTCGAAAGTTGAGAACGAGGGTTCAGAGCAACTCGGAAGTCACCATAGTAACTTTCCCCCGAGATTGGGAAACCACCCAACCGTCTGTTGGCCTCCAAAACGTACATTATTAATGAAATTCAAATACTCAAATCCGCCAGTTCGGAAGCCAAGATCGAGGGTTCAGAGCTCCCCGGAATCCACCATAGTAAATTTTATACCGAGTTTGGTCGGCCGATCGTTACTTCCATTGGCCCAGCTGCGATACGGGACCGTCGGGCCGTTGAAATGCACGTCAATCATAAAATTCCCACGCTCGGCTTTGGAAATTTGGAAGCCAGCATTTATGTTTCGGAGCTGTTAGGAAACCACCATAGTAAATTTCTACGTAATTGGGGCAGATGCAAGACTGTCGGGGCGTACAAAGCGTGCGTTGATCTTAGAATTCCTATACTCATATTATCTAGTTCGAAAGCCAAGATGGAGGGTTCGGAGCGCTCTCGAAAGCCACCGCGGTAAATTTCTATAGAGCATGGGAAATCGCCCAATGGTTCTACCCTTCGAAACGCGCGTTTCAGCGACCAACTCCAAAAACACCACATGCATTCGAATTCATTCTCGGGCCTTGTACACACCACCCACCCCACCCACACACCCACCATATGTGGCGGGAGTCGATCATTTTTCTAGTTTGGTCGGTCGCGATACGGGACTGTTTGGCACTTCGAAACGCGCGTCGATCAGGAAATCCATGAACTCGTCTCCGCCAGTTCGAAAGCAGAGAACGAGGGTTCAGAGCTGCACAGAAGTCACCATAGTAACTTTCTACCGAGATTGGGCAGCCACCCAACCGTCGATTGGCCTCCAAAACGCGCATTATTAATGAAATTCAAATACTCGTATCCATCAGTACGGAAGCCGAGATCGAGGGTTCAGAGCTCCCCGGAACCTACCATAGTAACTTTATGCCGAGTCTGGTCGGCCGATCGTTATTTCCGTTGGCCAGGCCACGATATGGCACCGTTGGGCCACCGAAACGCACGTCGATCGTAAAATTCCCATGCTCGGCTTCGCAAATTCGGAAGCCGAGATCTCTGTTTCGGAGCTGTTATGAAACCACCATAATAAATTTCTACGTAATTTGGGTAGATGCAAGACCGGACGGGCGTACAAAGCGTGCGTTGATCTTCAAATTCCCATACTCATATTAGCTAGTTAGAAAGCCAAGACGGTTGGTTCGGAGCGCTCTTGAAAGCCACGGCGGTAACTTTCTATAGAGCATGGGAAATCGCCCAACAGTTCTGCCCTTGGAAACGAGCATTTCAACGATATAACTCCAAAAACACCTCATCGATTCAAATTCATTCTTTGGCCTTGTACACACAACCCCACCCACACACCCACCACACGTGGGGGAGTCGATCATTTTTCTAGTTGGGTTGGTCGCGATCCATAACCGACCGACCCTTCGAAACGCGCGCCGATCGGGAAATCCATGCACGTGTCTCTTCCAGTTCGAAAGCCGAGAACGAGGGTTCAGAGCACCTCGGATGTCACCGTAGTAACTTTCTGCTGAGATTGGGCAGCCACCCAACCGTCGGTCGGCCTCCAAACGCGCGTTATTAATGAAATTCAAATACTCGCATCCGCCAGTTCGGAGGCCGAGATCGAGGGTTCGGAGATCCCTGGAACCCACCAAAGTAACTTTATACCGAGTTTGGTCGGCCGATCGTTATTTCCGTTGGCCCGGCCATGATATGGGACCGTCGGGTCCTCGAAAGGCGCGTCGATCGTAAAATTCCCATGCTCGGCTTTGGGAATTTGCAACCCGAGATCTATGTTTTGGAGGTGTTAGGAAACCACCATAGTTAATTTCTACGTAATTGGGGTAGATGTAAGACTGTCGGGCTGTACGAAGCGTGCGTTGATCTTCTAATTCCTATACTCATATTAGCTAGTTCGAAAGCCAAGACGGAGGTTTGGTGCGCTCTCA
Organism: Allium sativum; assembly: GCA_030737875.1. Lineage (NCBI taxonomy): Eukaryota > Viridiplantae > Streptophyta > Magnoliopsida > Asparagales > Amaryllidaceae > Allium > Allium sativum. The sequence continues at coordinate 412,293,541 of CM060923.1, read as the reverse complement.
AAAGCCACCACGGAAACGTTCTATAGAGCATGGGAAATCGCCCAATAGTTCTACCCTTCGAAACGCGCGTTTCATCGACCAACTCCAAAAACACCTCATCGATTCGAATTCATTCTCGGGCCTTGTACATACCACCCAATCCACCCACACACCCACCACACGTGGGAGAGTCGATCATTTTTCTAGTGGGGTCGGTCGTGATATGGGACCGTCCGGCCCTTCGAAACACGCGTCGATCAGGAAATCCATGTAGTCATCTCCGCCAGTTCGAAAATAGAGAACGAGGGTTCAGAGCTCCCCATTAGTCACCATACTAACTTTCTACTGAGATTGGGCAGCCACCCAACTGTCGGTTGGTCGCCAAAACGCGTGTTATTAATGAAATTCAAATACTCGCATCCATCAGTTCGGAAGCCGAGATCGAGGGTTCAGAGCTCCCCGCAATCCACCATAGTAACTTTATGCCAAGTTTGGTTGGCTAATCGTTATTTCCGTTGGCCCGACCGCGATATGGCACCGTCGGGCCACCGAAACGCACGTTGATCGTAAAATTCCCACGCTGGGCTTCCTCAAATTCGAAAGCCGAGATCTATGTTTTAGAGCTGTTATGAAACCACCATAGTAAATTTCTACGTAATTTGGGTAGATGCAAGACTGTCCGAGCGTACGAAGCGTGTGTTGATCTTCAAATTCCTATACTCATATTAGCTAGTTAGAAAGCCAAGACGGTTGGTTCGGAGCACTCTCGAAAGCCACTGTGGTAATTTTCTATAGGGCATGGGAAATCGTCCAAAAGTTATGCCGATCGAAACGCATGTTTCAGCGATCTAACTCAAAAAACACCTCATCGATTCGAATTCATTCTCGGGCCTTGTACACACCACAAACCCCACCCACACACCCACCACACGTGGGGGTAGTCGATGATTTTTCTAGTTGGGTTAGCCACGACCCGTGACCGTCCGGTCCTTCGAAGCACGCACCGATCGGGAAATCCTTGCACTCATCTCTAACAGTTCTCAAGCTGAGAACGAGAGTTCAGAGACCCTCGGAAGTCACCATAGTACCTTTCTTCCGAGATTGAGTAGCCACCTAACCCTCGGTTGGCCTCCAAAACAAGCGTTATTAATCAAATTCAAATACTTGCATCCGCCAGTTCGGAGGCCGAGATCGAGGGTTCAGAGCTCCCCGGGACTAACCATGGTAACTTTACACCGAGTTTGGTCGGCCGATCGTTATTTCCGTTGGCCCGGCCGTGATATGGGACCGTCGGGCCACCGAAAGGCGCGTCGATCGTAAAATTCCCACGCTTGGCTTCGCAAATTCTGAAGCCGAGATCTATGTTTCGGAGCTGTTAGGCAACCACCATAGTAAATTTCTACGTAATTAGGGTAGATGCAAGACTGTTCGGGCGAACGAAGCGTGTGTTAATCTTCAAATTCCTACACTAATATTAGATAGTTCGAAAGCCAAGACGAAGGGTTAGGAGTGCTCTCGAAAGCAACCGCGTTAACTTTCTATAGAGCATGGGAAATCGTCCAACAGTTCTGCCCTTCGAAACGCGCGTTTCAGCGGCCTAACTCCAAAAACACCTCATCGATTCGAATTCATTCTTGGGCCTTGTACACACCACCCACCACACGTAGGCGGAGTCGATCATTTTGCTAGTTGGGTCGGTTGCGATACGGGACTGTCTGGCCCTTCGAAACGCGCGTCGATCAGGAAATCCATGCACTCGTCTCCGCTAGTTCGAAAGCAGAGAACGAGGGTTCAGAGCTCCTCAGAAGTCACCATAGTAACTTTTTTTTGAGATTGGGCAGCCACACAACCGTCGGTTGGCCTCCAAAACGCGCGTTATTAATGAAATTCAAATACTCGCATCCGTCAGTTCGAAAGCTGAGATCGAGGGTTCAGAGCTCCTCGGAACCCACCAAGTAACTTTATACTGAGTTTGGTTGGCCGATCGTTATTTCAGTTGGCCTGGCCGCAATACGGAACCGTCAGGCCATCGAAACCCACGTCGATCGTAAAATTCCCATGCTCGGCTTCACAAATTCGGAAGCCGATAACTATGTTTTGGAGATGTTATGAAACCACCATAATTAATTTCTACGTAATTTGGGTAGATGCAAGACTGTCCGGGCGTACGAAGCGTGCGTTGATAGAAAGCAAATACAGTTGGTTCGGAGCACTCTCGAAAGCCACCGCGGTAACTTTTATAGAGCATGGGAAATCGGCCAACAGTTATGCCCTTCGAAACGCGCGTTTCAGAGACCTAACTCCAAAAACACCTAATCGATTCGAATTCATTCTCGGGCCTTGTACACACCACCCACCCCACCCACACACCCACCACACGTGGGGGGAGTCGATCATTTTTCTAGTTGGGTTTATCGCGATCCGTGACCGTCTGGCCCTTCGAAATGCGCGCCGATCGGGAAGTCCATGCACTTGTCTCCATTTTTTGAAAGCTGAGAACGAGGGTTCGGAGCACCTCGAAAGTCACCATAGTAACTTTCTGCCGAGATTGGGTAGCCACCCAACCGTCGGTTGGCCTCTAAAACGCGCGTTATTAATGAAATTCAAATACTCGCATCCGCCAGTTCGGAGGCCGAGATCGAGGGTTCAGAGCTCCCCGGAACAAACCATAGTAACTTTATACCGAGTTTTGTCGGCCGATCGTGATTTCTGTTGGCCCGGCCACGATACGGGACCATCGGGCCATCGAAACGTGTGTCGGTTGTAAAATTCCAATGCTCGGCTTCGCAAATTCGGAAGCCGAGATCAATGTTTCAGAGCTGTTCGGAAACCACCATAGTAAATTTCTATGTAGTTGGGGTAGATGCAAGACTGTTCGGGCGTACAAAGTGTGCATTGATCTTCAAATTCCTATACTCATATTACCTAGTTCAAAGTCCAAGACGAAGGGTTTGGAGCACTCTCGAATGCCAATGCGGTAACATTCTATAGAGCGGAGGAAATCGCCCAACGGTTCTGCACTTCGAAACGCGCTTTTCAGCGACCTAACTCCAAAAACACCTCATCGATTCAAATTCATTCTTGGGCCTTATACACACCACCCACCCCACCCACACACCCACCACACGTGGGGTGAGTCTATCATTTTTCTAGTTGGGTCAGTCGTGATACGGGACAGTCTGTCCCTTCGAAACACGCATCGATCAAGAAATCCATGCACTCGTCTGCGCCAGTTCGAAAGCAGAGAACGAGGGTTCAAAGCTCCCAGAAGTCACCATAGTAACTTTCTGCAGAGATTGGGCAACCACCCAACCGTCGATTGGCCTCCAAAACTCGCGTTATTAATGAAATTCATATACTCGCATCCGCTAGTTTGGAAGCCGAGATCGAGGGTTCAGAGCTCCCCGGAACCCACCGTAGTAACTTTATACTGAGTTTGTACTGAGTTTGGTCGGCCGATCGTTATACTGACGTTGGTTGGCCCGTCCGCGATACGGGACCGTCAGGCCACCAAAACGCAGGTCAATCGTAAAATTCCCACGTTCGGCTTCACAAATTCGGAAGCCGGCATCTATGTTTCGGAGCTGTTATGAGACCACAATAGTAAATTTCTACGTAATTTGGGTAGGTGCAAGACCGTCCGGGCGTACGAAGCCTGTGTTGATCTTCAAATTCCTATACTCATATTAGCTAGTTAGAAAGCCAAGACGGTTGGTTCGGAGCGCTCTCGAAAGCCATGGCGGTAACTTTCTATTGAGCATGGGAAATCGACCAACAGTTCTGCCCTTCGAAACGCGCGTTTCAGTGACCTAACTCCAAAAACACCTCATTGATTCGAATTCATTCTCAGGCCTTGTACACACCATCCACCCTACCCACACACCCACCACACATGGGGGGAGTCGATCATTTTTCTAGTTGGGTTTCTCACGACCCGTGACCGTCCATCCCTTCGAAACGCGCACCGATCGGGAAATCCATGCACTCGTCTCCGCCAGTTCGAAAGGCTAGAACAAGTGTTCAGAGCACCTCGGAATCACCATAGTAACTTTCTACCGAGATTGGGCAGCCACCCAATCGTCGGTTGGTCTCCAAAATGCGCGCTTTTGTTTAAATTCAAATACTCGCATCCGCCAGTTCGGAGGCCGATATCGAGGGTTTGGAGCTCCCCGGAACCAACCATAGTAGCTTTATACCGATTTTGGTTGGCCGATCGTTATTTCCGTTGGCCCAGCCAAGATACGGGACCGTCCGGCCACCGAAACGCACGTCGATCGTAATATTCCCACGCTCGGCTTCACAAATTCGGAAGCCGAGATCTAGGTTTTGGAGCTATTATGAACCACCATAGTAAATTTCTACGTAATTTGGGAAGATGCAAGACCGTCCGGGCATACGAAGCGTGCGTTGATCTTCAAATTCTTATACTCATATTAGCTAGTTAGAAAGCCAAGACTGTTTGTTCGGAGCGCTCACGAAAGACACCGCGGTAACTTTCAATAGAGCATGGGAAATCGCCCAATAGTTCTGCCCTTCGAAACGCGCGTTTCAGCGACCTGACTCCAAATAAACCTCATCGATTCGAATTCATTCTTGGTCTTTGCACACACCACCCCACCCACACACCCACCACACGTGGGGGGAGTCGAACATTTTTCTAGTTGGGTTTGTCGCGATCCGTGACCATCCGGCCTTTCGAAACGTGCGCCGAACGGGAAATCCATGCACTTGTCTCCGCCAGTTCGAAAGCCGAGAACGATTGTTCAGAGCACCTCGGAAGTGACCATAGTAACATTCTACCGAAATTGGGCAGCCACCCAACCGTCGGTTGGCCTCCAAAACGCGCGTTATTAATGAAATTCAAATACTCACATCCACCAGTTCATAGGCCGAGATCCAAGTTTTGGAGCTCCTTGGAACCAACCATAGTAACTTTATACCGAGTTTGGTCGGCCGATCGTTATTTCCGTTGGCTCGACCGCGATACGGGACCGTTGGGTCACCGAAACGCATGTCGATCGTAAAATTCCCACGCACGGCTTTGCAAATTCGGAAGCCGATATGTATGTTTCGGAGCTGTTACGAAACCACCATTGTAAATTTCTATGTAATTTGGGTAGATGCAAGACCGTCCGAGCGTACGAAGCGTGCATTGATCATCAAATTCCTATACTCATATTAACTAGTTAGTAAGCCAAGACGGTTGGTTCGGAGTGCTCTCGAATGCCACCGCGGTAACTTTCTATAGAGCATGGGAAATCGCCCAACAGTTCTACCCTCTGAAACGCACGTTTCAGCGACCTAACTCCAAAAACCACTCATCGATTCGAATTCATTCTCGGGCCTTGTACACACCAACCAGCCCACCCACACCCCCCAACCACACGTGGGGCGAGTCGATCATTTTTCTAGTTGGGTTTGTCGCGATCCTTGACCGTTCGGCTTTTGGAAACGCGCGCCGATCAGGAAATCCATGCACTCATCTCCGCCAGTTCGAAAGTCGAGAATGAGGGTTCAAAGCACCTCGAAAGTCGTCATAGTAACTTTCTGTCGAGATTGGGCAGCCACCCAACCGTTAGTTGGCCTCCAAAACGCGCTTTATTAATGAAATTCAAATACTCGCATCCGCCAGTTCGGAGGCCGAGTTCGAGGGTTTAGAGCTCCCCGGAACCCACCATAGTAACTTTATACTGAGTTTGGTCGGCCGATCGCTATTCCCATTGGCCCGGTCGCGTTACGGGACCGTTGGGCCGCTGAAACGCACGTCGATCGTTATATTCCCAAGCTCGGCTTCACAAATTCGGAAGCTAAGATCTATGTTTTGGAGCTGCAATGAAACCACCATAGTAAATTTCTACTTAATTTGGGTAGATGCAAGACCGTCCTGGCGTACGAAGCGTGCGTTGATCTTCAAATTCCTATACTCATATTAGCTAGTTAGAAAGCCAAGATGGTTGGTTCGGATAGCTCTCGAAAGCCACCGCGGTAACTTTCTGTTGAGCATGGGAAATCGCCCAACATTTCTACCCTTCGAAACGCGCGTTTCAGCGACCTAACTCCAAAAATACCTCATCGATTCGAATTCATTATCGGGCCTTGTACACGCCACCCACCCCACCCACACACCCACCACACGTGGGGGGAGTCAATCACTTTTCTAGTTGGTTTTGTCGCGATCCATGACCGTCCGGCCCTTCGAAACGCACACCGATCGGGAAATCCATGCACTCGTCTCTGCAAGTTCGAAAGCCGAGAACGAGGGTTCAGAGCACCTCGGAATTCACCATAGTAAATTTCTGATGAGATTGGGCAGCCACCCAACCGTCGGTTGGCCTCTAAAACGCGCGTTATTAATGAAATTCAAATACTCGCATCCGCTAGTTCGAAGGCCAAGATCGAGGGTGCGGAGCTCCCCGGAACAAACCATAGTAACTTTATACCGAGTTTGGTCGGACGATCGTTATTTCCATTTGCCCAACCGCGATACGGGACCGATGGGCCACCGAAACGCGCGTCTATCGTAAAATCCCCACGCTCGGGTTTGCAAATTCGGAAGCCGAGGTCTATGTTTCGGAGCTATTAGGAAACCACCATAGTAAATTTCTACGTAATTGGGGTAGATACAAAACTGTCGGGGCGTACGAAGCGTGCGTTGATCTTCAAATTCCTATACTCATATTAGCTAGTTCGAAATCCAAGACGGAGGGTTCGGAGCGCTCTCGAAAGCCACCGCGGTTACTTTCTATAGAGCATGGGAAATCGCCCTACAATTCTTCACTTCGAAACGCACGTTTCAGCGACTTAACTCCAAAAACCCCTCATCGATTCGAATTCATTCTCAGGCCTTATACACACAACCCACCCCACCCACACACCCGCCACACGTGAGGGGAGTCGATCATTTTTCTAGTTGGGTCAATCGCGATACGGGACCGTCCGACCCTTCGAAATGCGCGTTGATCAGGAAACCAATGCACTCGTCTCCGCCAGTTCGAAATCAGAGAACGAGGGTTCAGAGCTCCACAGAAATCCCCATAGTAACTTTCTGCCAAGATTGGGCAACCACCCAACCGTCGGTTGGACTCCAAAACGCGCATTATTAATGAAATTCATATACTCGCATCCGCCAGTTTGGAAGCCGAGATCGAGGGTACGGAGCTCCCCCAAACCCACCATAGTAACTTTGTACCGAGTTTGGTCTGCCGATCGTTATTTCCGTTGGCCCGGCCGCGATACGGGACCGTCGGGCCATCGAAACGCACGTCGATCGTAAAATTCCCACTCTCGCCTTTGCAAATTCGGAAGCCGACATCTATGTTTCGAAGCTGTTATGAAACCACCATAGTAAATTTCTACGTAATTTGGGTAGATGCAAGACCATCCGGGCGTACGAAGCGTGCGTTTATCTTCAAATTTCTATACTCATATTAGCTAGTTAGAAAGCCAAGACGGTTGGTTCGGAGCACTCTCGAAAGCCACCGCGGTAACTTTCTACAGAGCATGGGAAATCGCCCAACAGTTCTGCCCTTAGAAACACACGTTTCAGCCACCTAACCCCAAAAACACCTCATCAATTCGGATTCATTCTCGGGCCTTGTATACACCAACCACCCCACCAACACACCGACCACACATGGGGGAGTTGATCATTTTTCTAGTTGGGCCGGTCGCAATAAAAGACCGTCCGACCCTTCGAAACCCGTGTCGATCAGGAAATCCATGCACTCGTCTCCTCCATTTCGAAAGCAGAGAACAAGGTTCAGAGCTCGCTAAAAGTCACCATAGTAACTTTCTGCAGAGATTGGGCAGTGACCCAACCATCGGTTAGCCTCCAAAACGTGCGTTATTAATGAAATTCAAATACTCGCATCCGCCAGTTCAGAGGCCGAGATCGAGGGTTCGGAGCTCCCCAGAACCAAACATAGTAACTTTATACCAAGTTTGGGCGGCCGATCGTTATTTCCCTTAGCCCGGTCGCGGTACGGGACCGTTAGACCACCGAAACACGCGTCGATCGTAAAATTCCCATGCTCGGCTTTGCTAATTGGGAAGCCGAGATCTATGTTTCAGAACTGTTAGGAAACCACAATAGTATATTTCTACGTAATTGGGGTAGATGCAAGACTGTCGGGGCGTACGAAGCGTGCATTGATCTTCAAATTCCTATACTCATATTAGCTAGTTCGAAAGCCAAGATGGAGGGTTCAGAGCGCTTTCAAAAACCACCGCGGTAAATTTCTACTGAGCGTGGGAAATAGCCCTACATTTATGCCCTTCGAAACGCGCGTTCCAGCGACTTAACTCCAAAAGCACCTCATTGATTCGAATTCATTCCCGGGCCTTGTACACACCACCCAACCCACCCACACACCCACCACACGTGGGCGGAGTCGGTCATTTTTCTAGTTGGGTTACTCAGGATCTATGGCCATATGGCCCTTCGAAACGCGCGCCGATCGGGAAATCCATGCACTCGTCTCCGCTAGTTCGAAAGCCGAGAACGAGGGTTTAGAGCAACTCAGAAGTCACTATAGTAACTTTCTGCCGTGATTAGGCAACCATCGGTTGGCCTCCCAAACGCGCATAATTAATGAAATTCAAATACTCACATCCGCCAGTTCGGAAGCCGATATCAAGGGTTTGGAACTACCCGGAACCCACCATAGTAACTTTATACCGAGTTTGGTCGGCCGATCGTTATTTCCGTTGGCCCGTCGGCGATACAGGATCGTCGGGCCACCGAAACACACGTCGATCGTAAAATTCCCATGCACGGCTTTGCAAATTTGGAAGCCGAGATCTATTTTTTGGAGCTGTTATGAAACCACAATAGTAAATTTCTACGTAATTTGGGTAGAGGCAAGACCGTCCGGGCGTACGACGCATGCGTTGATCTTAAAATTCCTAACTCATATTAGCTAGTTCGAAAGCCAAGACGGTTGGTTCAGAGCGCTCTCGAAAGCCGCCTCCTTAACTTTCTATTGAGCTTGGGAAATCGCCCAACAGTTCCGCCCTTCGAAACGCGCGTTTCAGCGACCTATATCCAAAAACACCTCATCAATTCGAATTAATTCTCGGGCCTTGTATACACCACCCACCCCACCAACACACCCACCATGCATAGGGGGAGTCGATCATTTTTCTAGTTAGGTCGGTCGCAATCCGGGACCGTCCGGCCCTTCGAAACACGCGTCGATCAGGAAATCCATGCACTCGACTCCTCTAGTTCGAAAGCAGGGAACGAAGGTTCAGAGCTCCCTGGAAGTCACCATAGTAACTTTCTGCCGAGATTGGGCATCGACCCAACCATCGGTTGTCCTCCAAAACGTGTATTATGAATGAAATTCAAATACTCGCATCCGCTAGTTCGGGGGTCGAGATCGAGTTTTCGGAGCTCCCCGGAACCAAACATAGTAACTTTATACCGAGTTTGGTCGACCGATCGTTATTTCCGTTGGCCCGACCCCGATACGGGACTGTCGGGCCACCGAAACGTGCATCGATCGTAAAATTCTCATGCTCGTCATCGCAAATTCGGAAGACGAGATCTATGTTTCGGAGCTGTTAGGAAACCACCACTGTAAATTTCTACGTAATTGTGGTAGATGCTAGACTGTCGGGGCGTACGAAGCGTGCGTTCATCTTCAAATTCCTAAACTCATATTAGCTAGTTCGAAAGCCAAGATTGAGGGTTCGGAGCGCTCTCAAAAACCACCGCGGTAACTTTCTACTGAGCACGGTAAATCACCGAACATTTATGCCCTTCGAAACGCGCGTTCCAGCGACCTAACTCCAAAAGCACCTCATCGATTCGAATTCATTCTCGGGCCTTGTACACAACACCCACCCCACCCACACACCCACCACACGTGGGTGGAGTCGTTCATTTTTCTAGTTGGGTTGGTCGCTATCCATAGCCATACAGCCCTTCGAAACGCGCGCCGATCGGGAAATCCATGCACTCGTCTCCGCTAGTTCGAAAGCCGAGAACGAGGGTTCAGAGCACCTCCGAAGTCACTATAGTAACTATCTGCCAAGATTGGGCAGCACCCAACCGTCAGTTGGCTCGAAAACCCGCGTTATTAATGAAATTCATATACTCGCATCCGCCAGTTCGGAAGCCGAGATCGAGGGTTCGGAGCTCCCCGGAACCTACAATAGTAACTTTATACCAAGTTTTCGTGTCCGATTGTTATTTCCGTTGGCCCGATCGCGATACGAGACCGTCTTGCCACCGAAACGTGCGTCGATCGTAAAATTCCCACGCTCGGCTTCGCAAATTCGGAAGCCGAGATCTATGTTTCGGAGCTGTTAGGAAACCACCACTGTAAATTTCTACATAATTGTGGTAGATGCAATACTGTCGGGGCGTACGAAGCATGCGTCCATCTTCAAATTCCTATACTCATATTAGCTAGTTCGAAAGCCAAGATGGAGGGTTCGGAGCGCTCTCAAAAACCACCGCGATAACTTTCTACTGAGCGTGGTAAATCACCCAATATTTATGCCCTTCGAAACGCGCGTTCCAGCGACCTAACTCCAAAAGCACCTCATCGATTCAATTCATTCTCGGGCCTTGTACACACCACCCACCCCACCCACGCACCCAGCACACGTTGGCGGAGTCGGTCATTTTTCTAGTTGGGTTGGTTGCTATCCATAGCCATACGACCCTTCAAAACGCGCACCGATCGGGAAATCCATGCACTCGCCTCCGCTAGTTCGAAAGCCGAGAACGAGGGTTTAGAGCACCTCGGAAGTCGCCATAGTAACTATCTTCCAAGATTGGGCAGCCACCCAACCATCGGTTGGCCTCGAAAACCCGCGTTATTAATGAAATTCATATACTCACATCAGCCAGTTCGAAAGCCGAGATCGAGGGTTCAGAGCTCCCCGGAACCCACCATAGTAACATTATACCAAGTTTTCGTGTCCGATCGTTATTTCCGTTGGCTCGGTCGCGATATGGACTGTCTGGCCACCGAAACGTGCGTCAATCGTAAAATTCCTACGCTCGGCTTCGCAAATTTGGGAGCCGAGATCTATGTTTCGGAGCTGTTAGGAAACCACCACTGTAAATTTCTACGTAATTGTGGTAGATGCAAGACTGTCGGGGCGTACGAAGCGTGCGTTGATCTTCAAATTCCTATACTCATATTAGCTAGTTCGAAAGCCAAGACGGTGGGTTCGGAGCGCTCTCGAAAGCGACCGCGGTAACTTTCTATAGAGCACGGGAAATCGCCCAATTGTTCTGCCTTTCGAAACGCGCGTTTCAGCGACCTAACTCCAAAAACACCTCATCGATTCGAATTCATTCTCGGGCCTTGTGCACACCACCCACCTCACCAACACACCCACCACACGTGGGGGAGTCGATCATTTTTCTAGTTGGGTTGGTCGCGATCCGTGACCGTCCGACCCTTCGAAACATGCGCGGATTGAGAAATCCATGCACTCGTCTCCGCAAGTTCGAAAGCCAAGAAAGAGGTTTTAGAGCACCACGGAAGTCACCATTGAAACTTTCTGCCGAGATTGGGCAGCCACCCAACCGTCGGTTGGCCTCCAAAACACGCTTTATTAATGAAATTCAAATACTCACATCCGCTAGTTCGAAAGCCGAGATCGAGGGTTCAGAGCTCCCCGGAACCCACCGTATAAACTTTATACCGAGTTTGGTCGGCCGTTTGTTATTTACGTTGGACCATCAGCGATACGGGACCGTCGGGCCACCGAAATGCACGTCGATCGTAAAATTCCCACGCTCGGCTTTGCAAATTTGGAAGCCGAGATCTATTTTTCGGAGCTATTATGAAACCACCATAGTAAATTTCACGTAATTTGGGAAGAGGCAAGACCGTCCGAGCGTACGAAGCATGTGTTGACCTTCAAATTCCAATACTCATATTAGCTAGTTCGAAAGCCAAGACGGTGGGTTCAGAGCGCTCTCGAAAACCACCTCGTTAACTTTCTATAGAGCGTGGGAAATCGCCCAACAATTCTGCCCTACGAAACGCGCGTTTCAGCGACCTAACTCCAAAAACACTTCATCGATTCGAATTCATTCTTGGGCCTTGTATACACCACCCACCCCACCAACACATCAACCACGCATATGGGGAGTCGATCATTTTTCTAGTTGGGCCGGTCTCGATACGGGACCATCAGACCCTTCGAAACGCGTGTCGATCAGGAAATCCATGCACTCGTCTCCTCCAGTTCGAAAGCATAGAACGAAGGTTCAGAGCTCCCTGAAAATCACCATAGTAACTTTCTGCCGAGATTGGGCAGCGACTCAACCATCGGTTAGCCTCCAAAACGCGCGTTATTAATGAAATTCAAATACTCGCATCCGCCTCAGAGGCCGAGATCGAGGGTTCGGAGCTCCCCCGAACCAAACATAGTAACTTTATGCTGAGTTTGCGCGGCCGATCATTATTATGTTGGCCCGGTCGCAATACGGGACCGTTAGGCCACCAAGACGCGCGTCGATCGTAAAATTCCCATGCTTGGCTTTGCAAATTCGGAAGCCGAGATCTATGTTTCGGAGCTGTTACGATACCACCATAGTAAATTTCTACGTAATTGGAGTAGACGCAAGACTGTCGGGGCGTACGAAGCGTGCGTTGATCTTCAAATTCCTATACTCATATTAGCTAGTTCGAAAGCCAAGATGGAGGGATCAGAGCGCATTCAAAAACCACCGCAGTAAATTTCAACTGAGTGTGGGAAATAGCCCAACATTTATGCCCTTCGAAACGCACGTTCCAGCGACTTAACTCCAAAAACACCTCATCGATTCGAATTCATTCCCGGGCCTTATACACACTACCCACCCCACCCACACACCCACCACACGTGGGCGGAGTCGGTCATTTTTCTAGTTGGGTTACTCGTGATCCATAGCCATATGGCCCTTCGAAACGCGCGCCGATCGGGAAATCCATGAACTCGTCTCCGCCAGTTCGAAAGACGAGAACGAGGGTTTAGAGCACCTCAGAAGTCACTATAGTAACTTTCTGCCATGATTGGGCAACCGTCGAGTGGCCTCCCAAACGCGCATAATTAATGAAAATCAAATACTCACATCTGCCAGTTCGGAAGCCGATATCGAGGGTTTGGAACTCCCCGGAACCCACAACAGTAACTTTATACCGAGTTTGGTCGGCCGATCGTTATTTCCGTTGACCCGTCGGCGATACAGGACCGTCGGGCCACCGAAACACAAGTCGATCGTAAAATTCCCACGCACGCTTTGCAAATTTGGAAGCCGAGATCTATTTTTCGGAGCTGTTATGAAACCACCATAGTAAATTTCTACGTAATTGGGGTAGAGGCAAGACCGTCTGGGCGTACGACGCGTGCGTTGATCTTAAAATTCCTAACTCATATTAGCTAGTTCGAAAGCCAAGACGGTTTGTTCAGAGTGCTCTCGAAAGCCACCTCCTTAATTTTCTATTGAGCGTAGGAAATCGCCCAACAGTTCCGCCCTTCGAAACTCGCGTTTCAGCGACCTATCTCCAAAAACACCTCATCAATTCGAATTAATTCTCGGGCCTTGTATACACCACCCACCCCACCAACACACCCACCATGCATAGGGGGAGTCGATCATTTTTCTAGTTAGGTCGGTCGCAATCCGGGACCGTCCGGCCCTTCGAAACACGCGTCGATCAGGAAATCCATGCACTCGACTCCTCCAGTTTGAAAGCAGGGAACGATGGTTCAGAGCTTCCTGGAAGTCACCATAGTAACTTTCTGCCGAGATTGGGCATCGACCCAACCATTGGTTGTCCTCCAAAACGCGCGTTATGAATGAAATTCAAATACTCGCATCCGGTAGTTCGGAGGCCGAGATCGAGTTTTCGGAGCTCCCCGGAACCAAACATAGTAACTTTATACCGAGTTTGGTCGGCCGATCGTTATTTCCGTTGGCCTGACCGCGATACGGGAACGTCGGGCCATTGAAACGTGCGTCGATCGTAAAATTCCCACGCTCGGCTTCGCATATTCGGATGCCGAGATCTATGTTTCGGAGCTGTTAGGAAACTACCACAGTAAATTTCTACGTAATTTGCATAGACGCAAGACCGTCTGGGCGTACGAAGCATGCGTTGATCTTCAAATTCCTATACTCATATTAGCTAGTTCGAAAGCCAAGATGAAGGGTTTGGAGCGCTCTCAAAAACCAGCGCGGTAACTTCCTACTGAGCGTGGTAAATCGCCCAACATTTATGCCCTTCGAAACGCGCGTTCCAGCGACCTAATTCCAAAAGCACCTCATCGATTCGAATTCATTCTCGGGCTTTGTACACACCACCCACCCCTCCCACACACCCACCACACGTGGGCGGAGTTGGTCATTTTTCTAGTTGGGTTGGTCGCTATCCATAGCCATACGGCCCTTCGAAACGCGCGCCGATTGGGAAATCCATGCACTCGTCTCCGCTAGTTCGAAAGCCGAGAACGAGGGTTCAGAGCACCTCGGAAGTCACTATAATAACTATCTGCCAAGATTGGGCATCACCCAACCGTCGGTTGGCCTCGAAAACCCGCGTTATTAATGAAATTCATATACTCGCATCCGCCAGTACGGAAGCCGAGATCGAGGGTTCGGAGCTCCCCGGAACCCACCATAGTAACTTTATACCAAGTTTTCGTGTCCGATCGTTATTTCCGTTGGCCCGATCGCGATACGAGACCGTCTGGCCACCGAAACGTAAGTCGATCGTAAAATTCCCACGCTCGGCTTCGCAAATTCGGAAACCGAGATCTATGTTTCGGAGCTGTTAGGAAACCACCACTTTAAATTTCTACGTAATTGTGGTAGATGCAAGACTGTCGGGGCATACGAAGCGTGCGTTCATCTTCTAATTCCTATACTCATATTAGCTAGTTCGAAAGCCAAGATTGAGGGTTCGGAGCGCTCTCAAAAACCACCGCGGTAACTTTCTACTGAGCATGGTAAATCGCCCAACATTTATGCCCTTCGAAACACGCGTTCCAGCGACCTAACTCCAAAAGCACCTCATCGATTCGAATTCATTCTCGGGCCTTGTACACACCACCCACCCCACCCACACACCCACCACACGTGGGCGGAGTCTGTCATTTTTCTAGTTGGGTTGGTCGCTATCCATAGCCATATGACCCTTCAAAACGCGTGCCGATCGGGAAATCCATGCACTCATCTCCGCTAGTTCGAAAGCCGAGAACGAGGGTTCAGAGCACCTCGGAAGTCACTATAGTAACTATATGCCAAGATTGGGCAGCCACCCAACCGTCGATTGGCCTCGAAAACCCGTGTTATTAATGAAATTCATATACTCACATCAGCCAGTTCGGAAGCCGAGATCGAGGGTTCGGTGCTCCCCGGAACCCACCATAGTAACTTTATACCAAGTTTTCGTGTCCGATCGTTATTTCCGTTGGCCCGGTCGCGATACGAGATCGTCCGGCCACCGAAACGTGCGTCAATCGTAAAATTCCTACGCTCGGCTTCACAAATTCGGGAGCCGAGATCTATGTTTCGGAGCTGTTAGGAAACCACCACTGTAAAATTCTACGTAATTGTGGTAGATGCAAGACTGTCGGGGCGTACGAAGCGTGCGTTGATCTTCAAATTCCTATACTCATATTAGCTAGTTCGAAAGCCAAGACGGTGGGTTCGGAGCGCTCTCGAAAGCAACCGCGGTAACGTTCTATAGAGCATGGGAAATCGCCCAATAGTTCTGCCTTTCGAAACGCGCGTTTCAGCGACCTAACTCCAAAAATACCACATCGATTCGAATTCATTCTCGGGCCTTGTACACACCACCCACCCCACCCACACACCCACCACACGTGGGGGAGTCGATCATTTTTCTAGTTGGGTTGGTCGCGATCTGTGACCGTCCGGCCCTTCGAAACGTGCGCAGATCGAGAAATCCATGCACTCGTCTCTGCAGGTTCGAAAGCCAAGAAAGAGGGTTTAGAGCACCTCGGAAGTCACCATAGAAACTTTCTGCCGAGATTGGGCAGCCACCCAACCGTCGATTGGCCTCCAAAACGCGCTTTATTAATGAAATTCAAATACTCACATCCGCTAGTTCGGAAGCCGAGATCGAGGGTTCAGAGCTTCCCGGAACCCACCATAGAAACTTTATAACGAGTTTGGTTGGCCGTTCGTTATTTACGTCGGACCGTCGGCGATACGGGACTGTCGGGCTACCGAAACGCACGTCGATCGTAAAATTCCCACGCTCGCCTTTGCAAATTTGGAAGCCGAGATCTATTTTTCGGAGCTGTTATGAAACCACCATAGTAAATTTCATGTAATTTGGGAAGAGGCAAGACCGTCCGAGCGTACGAAGCGTGTGTTGATATTCAAATTCCAATACTCATATTAGCTAGTTCGAAAGCTAAGACGGTGGGTTCAGAGCGCTCTCGAAAACCACCTCGTTAACTTTCTATAGAGCGTGGGAAATCGCCCAACATTTCTACCCTTCGAAACGCGCATTTCAGCGACCTAACTCCAAAAACACCTCATCAATTCGAATTCATTCTTGGGCCTTGTATACACCACCCACCCAACCAACACACCAACCACGCATAGGGGGAGTCGATCATTTTTCTAGTTGGGCCGGTCGCGATACGGGACCTCCGACCCTTCGAAACGCGTGTCGATCAGGAAATCCATGAACTCGTCTCCTCCAGTTCGAATGCAGAGAACGAAGGTTCAGAGCTCCCTGAAAGTCACCATAGTAACTTTCTACCGAGATTGGGCAGCGACTCAACCATCGGTTTGCCTCCAAAACGAGTGTTATTAATGAAATTCAAATACTCGCATCCGCCAGTTCAGAGGCCGAGATCGAGGGTTCGGAGCTCCCTGGAACCAAACATAGTAAGTTTATACCGAGTTTGGGCGGCCGATCATTATTATGTTGGCCCGGTCGCAATACGAGACCATTAGGCCACCAAGACGCGCGTTGATCGTAAAATTCCCATGCTTGGCTTTGCAAATTCGGAAGCCGAGATCTATGTTTCGGAGCTATTAGGTTACCACCATAGTAAATTTCTACGTAATTGGAGTAGATGCAAGACCGTCGGGGCGTACGAAGCGTGCGTTGATCTTCAAATTCCTATACTCATATTAGCGAGTTCGAAACCCAAGACGTTGGGTTCGGAGCGCTCTCGAAAGCCACCGCGGTAACTTTCTATTGAGCATGGGAAATCGCCCAATAGTTCTGCCCTTAGAAAAGCGCGTTTCAGTGACCTAACTCCCAAAACACCTAATCGGTTCGAATTCATTCTCGGACCTTGTACACACCACCCACCCCACCCACACACCCACCACACGTGGGGGGAGTCGATCATTTTTCTAGATTGGTTGGTCGCGATCCGTGACCGTCCGACCCTTCAAAACGCGCGCTAATCGGGAAATCCATGCACTCGTCTCTGCAAGTTCGAAAGCCGATCATGAGGGTTTAGAGCACCTCGGAAGTCACTATAGTAACTTTCTGCCATGATTGGGCAGCCAACCAACTGTCGGTTGGCCTCCAAAACGCGCATTATTAATGAAATTCAAATACTCACATCCGCCAGTTCGGAAGCCGATATCGAGGGTTCGGAGCTCCCCGGAACCCACCGTAGTAACTTTATACCGAGATTGGTCGGGCGATCGTTATTTCCATTGGCCCGTCGGTGATACGGGACCGTCGGGCCACCGAAACACACATCGATCGTAAAATTCCCACGCTCGGCTTTGCAAATTTGGAAGCCGAGATCTATTTTTCGGACCTATTATGAAACCACCATAGTAAATTTCTACGTAATTTGGGTAGAGGCAAGACCGTCCGGGCGTACGACCCGTGCGTTGATCTTAAAATTCCTATACTAATATTAGCTAGTTCGAAAGCCAAGACGGTGGGTTCAGAGCGCACCCGAAAGCCTCCTCCTTAACTTTCTATAGAGCGTGGGAAATCGCCCAACAGTTCTGCCCTTCGAAACGCGCGTTTCAGCGACCTATCTCCAAAAATACCTCATCGATTCGAATTAATTCTCGGGCCTTCTATACACCACCCACCCCACCAACACACCCACCACGCATCGGGGGAGTCGATCATTTTTCTAGTCAGGTCGGACGCAATGCGGGACCGTCCGACCCTTCGAAACGCGTGTCGATCAGGAAATCCATGCACTCGTCTCCCCCAGTTCGAAAGCAGGGAACGAAGGTTCAGAGCTCCCCGAAAGTCACCATAGTAACTTTCTGCCGAGATTGGGCATCGACCCAACCGTCGGTTGGCATCCAAAACGCGTGTTATGAATGAAATTCAAATACTCGCATCCGCCAGTTCGGAGTCCGAGATCGAGTGTTCGGAGCTCCCCGTAACCAAACATAGTAACTTTATACCGAGTTTGGTCGGCCGATCATTATTACCGTTGGCCCGGCCGCGATGCGGGACCGTCGGGTCACCAAAAGGTGCGTCGATCGTAAAATTCCCACGCTCGGCTTCGCAAATTCGGAAGCCGAGATCTATATTTCGGAGCTATTAGGAAACCACCATAGTAAATTTCTACGTAATTTCCATAGACACAAGGACGTCCGGGAGTACGAAGCGGGCGTTGATCTTCAAATTCTTATACACATATTAGCTAGTTCGAAAGATAAGATGGAGGGTTCAGAACGCTCTTAAAAACTACCGCGATAACATTCTACAGAGCGTGGGAAAACACTCTCGGGTCCTGTACACACAACCCACCCCACCCACACACCCACCACACGTGGTGGGAGTCGTCATTATTCTAGTTGGGTTGGTCGCAATCCGTAACCGTCCGGCCCTTCAAAACGTGTGCATATCGGGAAATCGATGCACTCGTCTCCTCCAGTTCGAAAGCCAAGAAAGAGGGTTCAGAGCTCCTCGGAAGTCACCATAGTAACTATCTGCCGAGATTGGGCAGCCACCCAACCGTCGGTTGGCCTCCAAAACGCGTGTTATTAATGAAATTCATATACTCGCATCCGCTAGTTCGGAAGCCGTGATCGAGGGTTCGGAGCTCCCTGGAACCCAACATAGTAACTTTATACCGAGTTTGGGCGATCGATCGTTATTGGCCGTCACCCAACCGTCGGTTGGCCTCCAAAACGCACATTATTAATGAAATTCAAATACTCACATCTGCCAGTTCGGAAGCCGATATCGAGGTTTCGGAGCTCCCCGGAACCCACCGTAGTAACTTTATACCGAGTTTGGTCGGCCGATCGTTATTTCCGTTGGCCCGGCTGCGATACGGGACCATCGGGCCATTGAAACGTACGTCGATCGTAAAATTACCACGCTCGGCTTTGCAAATTTGGAAGCCGAGATCTATTTTTCGGAGCTGTCATGAAACCACCATAGTAAATTTTTACATAATTTGGGTAGAGGCAAGACCGTCCAGGCGTACGACGCATGCGTTGATCTTAAAATTCCTATACTAATACTAGGTAGTTCGAAAGCCAAGACGGTGGGTTCAGAGCGCTCTCGAAAGCCACCTCCTTAGCTTTCTATAGAGCGTGGGAAATCGCCCAACAGTTCTGCCCTTCGAAACGCGCGTTTCAGCGACCCATCTCCATAAACACCTCATTGATTCGAATTAATTCTCGTGCCTTGTATACACCACCCACCCCACCAACACACCCACCACGCATGGGGGAGTCGATCATTTTTCTAGTTAGGTCGGTCACAATCCGGGACTGTCCGGCCCTTCGAAACGCGCGTCGATCAGGAAATTCATGCACTCGTCTCCTCCAGTTCGAAAGCAGGGAACGAAGGTTCAGAGCTCCCTGGAAGTCACCATAGTAACTTTCTGCCGAGATTGGGCATCGACCCAACCGTTGGTTGGCCTCCAAAATGCGCGCTATGAATGAAATTCAAATACTCGCATCCGCCAGTTCGGAGGATGAGATCGAGTGTTCGGAGCTCCCCGGAACCAAACATAGTAACTTTATACCGAGTTTGGTCGGCCGATCGTTATTTCCGTTGGCACGGCCGCGATACAGGACCGTCGGGCCACCGAAACGTGCGTCGATCGTTAAATTCCCACGCTCAGCTTCGCAAATTCAGAAGCCGAGATCCATGTTTCGGAGCTATTAGGAAACCACCATAGTAAATTTCTACGTAATTTCCATAGACGCAAGGACGTCCGGTCGTACGAAGCGTGCGTTGATCTTCAAATTCCTATACACATATTAGCTAGTTCGAAAGCCAAGATGAAGGGTTCGGAACGCTCTCAAAAACCACCGCGATAACATTCTATAGAGCATGGGAAATCACTCCCGGGCCCTGTACACACAACCCACCCCACCCACACACCCACCACACATGGTGGGAGCCGATCATTATTCTAGTTGGGTTGGTCGCAATCCGTAACCGTTCGGCCCTTCAAAACGTGTGCAAATCGGGAAATCGATGCACTCGTCTCCTCCAGTTCGAAAGCCAAGAACGAGTGTTCAGAGCTCCTCGGAAGTCACCATAGTAACTATCTGCCGAGATTGGGCAGCCACCCAACCGTCGGTTGGCCTCCAAAACGCGCGTTATTAATGAAATTCATATACTCGCATCCGCTAGTTCGGAAGCCAGGATCGAGGGTTTGGAGCTCCCCGGAACCCACCATAGTACCTTTATATCGAGTTTGGGTTACCGATCGTTATTTCCATTGGCCTGGTCGTAATACGGGACCGTCGGGCCACCGAAACGCGCGTCGATCATAAAATTTGCACGCTCAGCTTTGCAAATTCGGAAGCCGAGATCCATGTTTCGGAGCTGTTATGAAACCACCATAGTAATTTTCTACGTAATTTGGGTAGATGCAAGACCATCCGGGCGTACGAAGTGTGCGTCGATCTTCAAATTCCTATACTCATATTAGATAGTTAGAAAGCCAAGATGGTTAGTTCAGAGCGCTCTCGAAAGCCACCGTGGTAACTTTCTATAGGGAATGGAAAATCGCCCAACAGTTCTGCCC
Source organism: Allium sativum (assembly GCA_030737875.1). Lineage (NCBI taxonomy): Eukaryota > Viridiplantae > Streptophyta > Magnoliopsida > Asparagales > Amaryllidaceae > Allium > Allium sativum. The sequence goes on along the minus strand of CM060923.1, from coordinate 412,272,580 downwards.
TACGAAACGTGAGTTTCAGCGACCTAACTCCAAAAACACCTCATCGATTCGAATTCATTCTAGTGTCTTGTACACACCACCCACCCCAACCCCACACCCGCCATACGTAGTGGGAGTCAATCATTTTTCCAGTTGGTTTGGTCGCAATCCGTGACCGTCCGGCCCTTCGAAACGCGCCGATCGGGAAATCCATGCACCCGTCTCCGCCAGTTCGAAAGCCAAGAACGAGGGTTCAGAGCACCTCGGAAGTCACCATAGTAATTTTCTGCCGAGATTGGGCAGTCACCCAACCGTCGGTTGGCCTCCAAAAAACACGTTATTAATGAAATTCAAATACTCACGTCCACCTGTTCGGAAGCCAAGATCAAGGGTTTAGAGCTCCCAAGAACCCACCATAGTAACTTTGTACCGAGTTTGGTCGGTCAATCATTATTTCCGTTGGCCCGGTGGCGATACGAGACCGTCGGGCCACCGAAACGCACGTCGATGGTAAAATTCCCATGCTCGGATTTGCAAATTTGGAAGCCGTGATCTATGTTTCGGAGCTGTTATGAAACCACCATAGTAAATTTCCACGTAATTTGGGTAGAGGCAAGACTGTCCGGGCGTACGAAGCGTGCATTGATCTTCAAATTCCTATATTCATATTAGCTAGTTCGAAAGCCAAGATGGTGTGTTTAGAGTGCTCTCGAAAGCCACCTCGTTACCTTTCTACAGAGCGTGGGAAATCGCCCAACAGTTCTGCCCTTCGAAATGCTCATTTCGGCGACCTAACTCCAAAAACACCTCATCGATTCGAATTCATTCTCGGGCCTTGTATACACCACCCACCCCACCAATACACCCACCACGCATAGGGGGAGTCGATCATTTTTCTAGTTGGGCCGGTCGCGATCCAGGACCGTCCGGCCCATCGAAACGCGCGTCGATCATGAAATCCATGCACTCGTCTCCTCCAGTTCGAAAGTAGAGAACGAAGGTTCAGAGCTCCCCGAAAGTCACAATAGTAACTTTCTCCCGAGATTTGGCAGTCACCCAACCGTCGGTTGGCCTCCAAAACGCGCGTTATTAATGAAATTCAAATACTCACATTGGCCAGTTTGGAAGCCGAGATCGAGGGTTCAGAGCTCCCCGGAACACATCATAGTAACTTTATACCGAGTTTGGTCGGCCGATCGTTATTTCCATTGGCCCGGCGACGATACGGGACCGTCGAGCCACTGAAACGCACGTCGATCGTAAAATTCCCACGCTCGGCTTTGCAAATTTGGAAGCCGAGACCTATGTTTCGGAGCCGTTATGAAATCACCATAGTAAATTTCTACGTAATTTGGGTAGACGCAAGACTGTCCGGGCGTACGAATCGTGCGTTGATCTTCAAATTCCTATACTCATATTAGCTAGTTCAAAACCCAAGACGGTGGGATCAGAGCGCTGTCGAAATCCACCTCGTTAACTTTTTATAGGACGTGGGAAATCACCCAACAGTTCTGCCCTTCGAAAAGCGTGTTTCAGCGACCTAACACCAAAAACACCTCATCTATTCGAATTCATTCTCGGGCCTTGTATACCCCACCCACCCCACCAACATACCCACCACGCATGGGGGAGTCGATTATTTTACAAGTTGGGTCGGTCCAGATACGGGACCCTCCGGCCCTTCGAAACGCGCGTTGATCAGGAAATCCATGCACTCGTCTCCTCCAGTTCGAAAGTAGAGAACGAAGGTTCAGAGCTCCTCGAAAGTCACCATAATTACGTTCTGTCGAGATTGGGCAGCGACCCAACCGTCGGTTGGCCTCCAAAACGCGCGCTATTAATGAAATTCAAATACTCGCATCCGCCAATTCGGAGGCCGAGATCGAGTGTTCGGAGCTCCCCGGAACCAAACATAGTAACTTTATACTGAGTTTGGTCGGCCGATTGTTATTTCCGTTGGCCCGACCGCGATACGGGACCATCGGGCCACCGAAACGTGCGTCGATCGTAAAATTCCCATGCTCGGCTTCTCAAATTCGAAAGCGAGATCTATGTTTCGGAGCTGTTAGGAAACCACCATAATAAATTTCTACATAATTTGAATAGACGCAAGACCGTCTGGGCGTACGAAGCGTGCGTTGATCTTCAAATTCCTATACTCATATTGGCTGGTTCGAAAGCCAAGATGGAGGGTTCGGAGCGCTCTCAAAAACCACCGCGGTAACTTTCTACCGAGCGTGGAAAATCGCCCAACATTTATGCCCTTCGAAAAGCGCGTTCCAGTGGCCTAACTACAAAATCACCTCATCGATTCAAATTCATTCTCGGGCCTTGTACACGCCACCCACCCTACCCACACACCCACCACACGTGGGCGGAGTCAGTCATTTTTCTAGTTGGGTTGGTCGCGATGCATAGCCATATGGCCCTTCGAAACGCGCGCCGATCGGGAAATCCATGCACTCATCCTCGCTAGTTCGAAAGCCAAGAACGAGGGTTCAGAGCACCTCGGAAGCCACCATAGCAACTATTTGCCAAGATTAGGCAGCCACCCAACCGTCGGTTGGCCTCGAAAACCCGCGTTATTAATGAAATTCATATACTCGCATCCGCCAGTTCGGATGCCGAGATCGAGGGTTCGGAGCTCCCTGGAACCCACCATAGTAACTTTGTACCGAGTTTTCGTGGCCGATCGTTATTTCCGCTAGCTCGGTCGCGATACGGGACCGTGGGACCACCGAAACGCGCGTTGATCGTAAAATTCCCATGCTTGGCTTCGCAATTTCGGAAGCCGAGATCTATGTTTCGGAGCTATTAGGAAACCACCATTGTAAATTTCTAAGTAATTGGGGTAGATGCAAGACTGTCGAGGCGTACGAAGCGTGCGTTGATCTTCCAATTCATATACTCATATTAGCTAGTTCGAAAGCCAAGACGGAGGGTTTGGAGCACGCTCGAAAGCCACCGCGGTAACTTTCTATAGAGCATGGGAAATCGCCCAATAGTTCTGCCTTTCGAAACGCGCGTTTCAGCGAGCTAACTCCAAAAACACCTCATCGATTTGAATTCATTCTCGGGCCTTGTACACACCACCCACCCCACCCACACACCCATCGCACGTGGGGAGTCGATCATTTTTCTAGTTGGGTTGGTCGCGATCCGTGACCGTCCGGCCCTTCGAAACGCGTGCGGATCGGGAAATCCAAGCACTTGTCTCCGCAAGTTCGAAAGCCGAGAACGAGGGTTTAGAGCACCCCGGAAGTCACCATAGAAACTTTCTGCCGAGATTGGGCAGCCACCCAACCGTCGGTTTACCTCCAAAACGCGTGTTATTATTGAAATTCAAATACTCACATCCGCCATTTCGGAAGTCGAGATCGAGGGTTCAGAGGTACCCGGAACCCACCATAGAAACCTTATACCGAGTTTGGTCGGTCGATCGTTATTTCCGTTGGCCCGTCAACGATACGAGACCGTCGGGCCACTGAAACGCACGTCGATCGTAAAATTCCCCCACTCGGCTTTGCAAATTTGGAAGCCGAGATCTATTTTTCGGAGCTGTTATGTAACCACCATAGTAAATTTCACGTAATTTGGGAAGAGGCAAGACCGTCCGAGCGTACGAAGCATGTGGTGATCTTCAAATTCCTATACTCAGAGTAGCTAGTTCGAAAGCTAAGACGGTGGGTTCAGAGCGCTCTCGAAAGCCACCTCGTTAACTTTCTATAGTGCGTGGGAAATCGCCCAGCAGTTCTTCCCTTCGAAACGCGCGTTTCAGCGACCTAACTCCAAAAACACCTCATCGATTCGAAATTATTCTCGGGCCTTGTATACACCACCCACCCCACCAACACACCGACCACGTATAGGGGGAGTCGATCATTTTTCTAGTTGGGCCGGTCGCGATCCGGGACCGTCCGGCCCTTCGAAACGCGTGTCGATCGGGAAATCCATGCACTCGTCTCCTCCAGTTCAAAAGCAAAGAACGAAGGTTCAGAGCTCCCTGAAAGTCACCATAGTAACTTTCTGCTGAGATTGGGCAGCGACCCAACCGTCGGTTAGCCTCCAAAACGCGCGTTACTAATGAAATTCAAATACTCGCATCTGCCTGTTCGAAAGCCGAGATCGAGAGATCGGAGCTCCCCGGAACCAAACATAGTAACTTTATACCGAGTTTGGGCGGCCGATCGTTATTTCCGTTGGCCCGGTCGTGATACGGGACCGTTAGGCCACCGAAACGCGCGTCGATCGTAAAATTCCCATTCTCGGCTTTGCAAATTCGGAAGCCGAGATCTATGTTTTGGAGCTGTTAGGAAACCACTATAGTAAATTTCTACGTAATTGGGGTAGATGCAAGACTGTTGGGGCGTACGAAGCGTGCGTTGATCTTCAAATTCCTGTACTCATATTAGCGAGTTCGAAAGCCAAGACGGTGGGTTCGGAGCGCTCTCGAAAGCCACCGCGGTAACTTTCTATAGAGCATGGGAAATCGCCCAATAGTTCTGCCCTTCGAAACGCGCGTTTCAGCGACTTAACTCCAAAAACACCTCATCGGTTCGAATTCATTCTCGGCCCTTGTACACACCACCCACCCCGCCCACACACCCCCACTTGTGGGGGGAGTCGATCATTTTTCCAGTTTTGTGGGTCGCGATCCGTGATCGTCCGACCCTTCGAAACACGCGCCGATCGGGAAATCTATGCACTCGTCTCCGCCAGTACGAAAGCCGAGAATGAGGGTTTAGAGCACCTTGGAAGTCACTATAGTAACTTTCTGCCATGATTGGGCAGCCACCCAATCGTCGGTTGGCCGCCAAAACGCGCATTATCAATGAAATTCAAATACTCACATCCGCCATTTCGGAAGGTGATATCGAGGGTTCGGAGCTCCCCGGAACCCACCATAGTAACTTTATACCGAGTTTGGTCGGCCAATCGTTATTTCAGTTGGCCTGTCGGCGATACGGGACCGTCGGGCCCCCGAAACACACATCGATCGTAAAATTCCCATACTCGGCTTTGCAAAGTTTGAAGCCGAGATCTATTTTTCGGAGCTGTTATGAAACCACCATAGTAAATTTCTACGTAATTTGGTTAGAGGCAAGACTGTCCGTGTGTACGACGCGTGCGTTGATCTTAAAATTCCTACACTCATATTACCTAGTTCGAAAGCCAAGACGGTGGGTTCAGAGTGCTCTCGAAAGCCACCTCCTTAACTTTCTGTAGAGCATGGGAAATCGCCCAACAGTTCTTCCCTTCGAAACGCTTGTTTCGGTGACCTATCTCCAAAAACACCTCATCAATTCGAATTAATTCTCGGGCCTTGTATACACCACCCACCCTACCAACATACACATCACGCATGGGGGGAGTCGATCATTTTTCTAGTTAGGTCGGTCGCAATCCGGGACTGTCCGGCCCTTCGAAACGCGCGTCGATCAGGAAATCCACGCACTCGTCTCCTCCAGTTCGAAAGCAGGGAATGAAGGTTCAGATCTCCCAGGATCTCACCATAGTAACTTTCTGCCGGGATTGGGCATCGACCCAACCGTCGGTTGGCCTCCAAAACGCGCATTATGAATGAAATTCAAATACTCCCATCCGCCAGTTCGGAGGCCGAGATCGAGTGTTCGGAGCTCCCAGGAACCAAACATAGTAATTTTATACCGAGTTTGGTCGGCCGATCGTTATTTCCGTTGGCCCGGCTGCGATACGGGACCATCGCGCCATTGAAACGTACGTCGATCGTAAAATTACCACGCTCGGCTTCGCAAATTTGGAAGACGAGATCTATTTTTCGGAGCAGTTAGGAAACCACCATAGTAAATTTCTACGTAATTTCCGTAGACGCAAGGCCGTCCGGGCGTATGAAGCGTGCGTTGATCTTCAAATTCCTATACACATATTAGCTAGTTCGAAAGCCAAGATGGAGGGTTAAGAACGCTCTGAAAAACCACCGCGGTAACATTCTACAGAGCGTGGGAAATCACCCAACATTTCTGCCCTTAGAAACGCGCCTTCCAGCGACCTAACTCCAAAAACACCTCATCGATTCGAATTCATTCTCGGGTCCTGTACACACAACCTACCCCACCCACACACCCACCACACGTGGTGGGAGTCGATCATTATTCTAGTTGGGTTGGTCGCAATCCTTAACCGTCCGGCCCTTCAAAACGTGTGCAAATCGGGAAATCAATGCACTCGTCTCCACAAGTTCGAAAGCCGAGAACGAGTGTTCAGAGCACCACGGAAGTCACCATAGTAACTATCTGCCGAGATTGGACAGCCACCCAACCGTCGGTTGGCCTCCTAAGCGCCCGTTATTAATGAAATTCATATACTCGCATCCGCTAGTTCGGAAGCCGAGATCGAGGGTTCGGAGCTCCCCGGAACCCACCATAGTAACTTTATACCGAGTTTGGGCGACAGATCATTATTTCCTTTGGCCCGGTCGCAATGAGGGACCGTCGGGCCACCGAAACGCGGGTCGATCGTAAAATTTCCACTCTCGGCTTCGCAAATTTGGAAGCCGAGATCTATGTTTTGGAGCTCTTAGGAAACCACCATAGTAAATTTCTATGTAATTGGTGTAGATGCAAGACTGTAGGGGCGTACGAAGCGTGCATTGATCTTCAAATTCCTATACTCATATTAACTAGTTCGAAAGCCAAGACGGAGGGTTCGAAGTGCTCTAGAAAGCCACCACGGTAACTTTTTATAGAGCGTGGGAAATCGCCCAACTGTTCTGCCCTTCGAAACGCGCGTTTCAACGACCTCACTCCAAAAACACCTCATCGATTCGAATTCATTCTCGCGACTTGTACACAGCACCCAACTTGGCCACACACCCACCACACGTGGGGGGAGTCGATCATTTTTCTAGTTGGGTTGGTCGCGATACGGGAACGTCCGGCCCTTCGAAACGCGCGTCGATCGGGAAATCCATGCACTCGTCTCTTCTAGTTCGAAGGCCGATAACGAGGTTTCAAAGCACCTCGGAAGTCACCATAGTCACTATCTGCCGAGATTGGGCAGCCACCCAACCATCGGTTGGCCTCCAAAACGCGCGTTTTTAATGAAATTCATATAGTTGCATCCGCCAGTTTGGAAGCCGAGATCGAGGATTTGGAGATCCCCGGAACCCACCAGAGTAACTTTATACCGAGTTTGGTCGGCCGATCGTTATTTCTGTTGGCCCGGCCGCGATACGGGAACGTCGGGCCACCGAAACGTGCATCGATCATAAAATTACCATGCTCGGCTTCGCAAATTCGGAAGCCGAGATCTATGTTTCAAAGCTGTTAGGAAACCACCATAGTAAATTACTACGTAATTTGCATAGACGCAAGACTGTCCGGGCGTATGAAGCGTGCGTTGATCTTCAAATTCCTATACTCATATTAGCTAGTTCGAAAGACAGGATGGAGGGTTCGGAGCGCTCTCAAAACCACCGCGGTAACTTTCTACAGAGCGTGGGCAATCGCCCAACATTTCTGCCCTTCGAAACGTGCGTTCTAGCGACCTAACTCCAAAACCACCTCATCGATTTGAATTCATTCTCGGGCCTTGTACACCCCACCTACCCCACCCACACACCCACCACACTTGGGGGAGTCGATCATTTTTCTAGTTTGGTTGGTCGCGTTCCGTAAGCGTCCGGCCCTTCGAAATGTGGATCGATCGGGAAATCCATGCACTCGTCTCCGCCAGTTCAAAAGCCGAGAACGAGGGCGAAGAGCACCTCGAAAGTCCCCATAGTAACTATCTGCCGAGATTGGGCAGCCACCTAACCGTCGGTTGGCCTCCAAAACACGTGTTATTAATGAAATTTGTATACTCACATCCACCAGTTCGGAAGACGAGATCGAGGGTTTGGAGCTCCCCGGAACCCACCATAGTAACTGTATACCGAGTTTGGGTGGCCGATCGTTATTTACGTTGGCCCAGTCGCGATACGGGACCGTCGGGCAACCGAAACGCGCGTCGATCGTAAAATTCCCATGCTCGGCTTCACAAATTCGAAATCCGAGATCTATATTTCGGAGCTGTTAGGAAACCACCGCAATAAATTTCTTCGTACTTAGGGTAGATGCAAGACTGTCGAGGCGTATGAAGCGTGCGTTGATATTCAAATTCCTATACTCATATTAGCTAGTTTGAAAGCCAAGACGGAGGGTTCGGAGCGCTCTCGAAAGCCATCGCAGTAACTTTCTATAGAGCATGGGAAATCGCACAACAGTTCTGCACTTCGAAACGCGCGTTTCAGCGACCTAACTCCATAGTAACACCTCAACGATTCAAGTTCATTCACGGGCCTTGTACACACCACCCAACTTAGCCACACACCCACCACACGTGGGGGGAGTCGATCATTTTTCTAGTTGGGTTGGTCGCGATACGGGAACGTCCGGCCTTCGAAACGCGCGCCGATCAGGAAATCCATGCACTCGTCTCTTCCAGTTCGAAAGCCGATAACGAGGTTTCAAAGCACCTCGGAAGTCACCATAGTCACTATCTGTCGAGATTGGGCAGCCACCCAACCGTCGATTGGCCTCCAAAACGCGCGTTATTAATGAAATTCATATAGTCGCATCCGCCAGTTTGGAAGCCGAGATCGAGGGTTCGGAGATCCCCAGAACCCACCATAATAACTTTATACCGAGTTTGGTCGGCCGATCGTTATTTCCGTTGGCCCGGACGCGATACGGGAGTGTCGGGCCAAAGAAACGAACGTCGATCGTAAAATTCCCATGCTCGGCTTTGCAAATTCGGATGCCGACATCTATATTTTGGAGCTGTTATGAAACCACCATAGTAAATTTCTACGTAATTTGGGTAGATGCAAGACTGTCCAGGCGTACGAAGCGTGCATTGATCTTCAAATTCCTATACTTATATTAGCTAGTTAGAAAGCCAAGACGGTTGGTTCGGTGCACTCTCGAAAGCCACGGCGGAAACATTCTATAGAGCATGGGAAATCGCCCAACAGTTCTTCCCTTTGAAATGCGCGTTTCAGTGATCTAACTCCAAAAACACCTCATCGATTCGAATTCATTCTCGGGCCTTGTGCACACCATCCACCCCACCCTCACACCCACCACACGTAGGGGAGTCGATCATTTTTCTAGTTGGGTTGGTCGCGATCCGTGACCACCCGGCCCTTCGAAACGCGCGTCGATCGGGAAATCCGTGCACTCGCCTCCGCCAGTTCGAAAGCCGAGAACGAGGGTTCAGAGCACCTCGGAAGTCACCATAGTAACTTTCTACCGAGATTGGGCAGCCAACTAACTGTCGATTCGCATACAAAACGCGCGTTATTAATGAAATTCAAATACTCACATCCGCCAGTTCGAAAGCCGAGATCGAGGGTTACTTGCTCGCCCGTAACCAACCATAGTAACTTTATACCGAGTTTGTTCAGCCGATCGTTATTTCCGTTGGACGGGAGGCGATACGGGACCGTCGGGCCACCGAAACGCACGTCGATCGTAAAATTCCCACACTCGGCTTTGGAAATTTGGAAGCCGAGATCTATGTTTTGGAGCTGTTATGAAACCACCATAGTAAATTTCTACGTAATTTAGGTAGAAGCAATATCATCCGGGCGTACGAAGCGTGCGTTGGTCTTCAAATTCAAATACTCAAATTAGCTAGTTTGAAAGCCAAGATGGTGGGTTCAGAGCGCTCTCGAAAGCCACCTTGTTAACTTTTATAGAGCGAGGGAAATCGACCAACAGTTTTGCCCTTCGAAACGCGCGTTTTAGTGACCTAACTCCAAAAACACCTCATCGATTCGAAATCGTTCTCGGGCCATGTATACACCACCCACCCCACCAACACACCCACCATGCAAGGGGGAGTCGATCATTTTCTAGTTTGGTCGGTCGCGATCCGGGACCGCCCGGCCTTTCGAAACGCACGTCGAACAGGAAATCCATGCAGTCATCTCCTCCAGTTCGAAAGTAGAGAGCGAAGGTTGAGAGCTCCCAGAAAGTCGCCATAGTAACTTTCTGCCGAGATTGGGCAGCGACCCAACCGTCGGTTAGCCTCCAAAACGGGCGTTATTAATGAAATTCAAATACTCGCATTCGCTAGTTCGGAGGCCGATCATTATTTCCGTCGGTTTGGAGCTCCCCAGAACCAAACATAGTAACTTTATACCGAGTTTGGTCGGCCGATCATTTTTTCAGTTGGCCCGGCCGCGGTACGGGACCGTTGGGCCACCGAAACGTGCGTCGATCATAAAATTCCCATGTGCGGCTTCGCAAATTCGTAAGCCGAGATCTATGTTTCGGAGCTGTTAGGAAACCACCATAGTAAATTTCGATGTAATTTGCGTAGACGCAAGACCGTCCGGGCGTACGAAGCGTGCGTTGATCTTCAAATTCCTATATTCATATTAGCTAGTTCGAAAGCCAAGATGGAGGGTTCTGAGCGCTCTCAAAAACCACCACGGTAACTTTCTGTAGAGCTTGGGAAATAGCCCAACATTTCTGCCCTTCGAAACGTGCATTCCAGCGACCTAACTCCAAAAACACCATATCGATTCGAATTCATTCTCGGGACTTGTGCACACCACCCACCCCATCCACACACCCACAACACGTGGGGGGAGTCGATCATTTTTCTAGTTGGGTTGGTCACGATCCGTAACCGTCCGGCCCTTCGAAACGCGCACCGATCGGGAAATCCATGCACTCGTCTCCGCCAGTTCAAAAGCCGAGAACGAGGGTTCAGAGCACCTCGGAAGTCACTATAGTAACTATCTGCCGAGATTGGGCAGCCACCCAACCGTCGGTTGGCCTCCAAAACACGTGTTATTAATGAAATTCATATACTTGCATCCGCCAGTTCGGAAGCCGAGATCGAGCGTTCATAGCTCCCCGGAACCCACCATAGTGACTTTATACCGTGTTTCGGCGGCCGATCGTTATTTTCGTTGGCCCAGTTGTAATACGGGACCGTCAAGCCACTGAAACGCGCGTCGATCATAAAATTCCCATGCTCGGCTTCGCAAATTCAGATGCCGAGATCTATGTTTCGGAGCTGTTAGGAAACCACCACAGTAAATTTCTACGTAATTGGGGTAGATGCAAGACTGTCGGGGCGTACAAAGTGTGCATTGATCTTCAAATTCCTATACTCATATTAGCTAGTTCGAAAGCCAAGACGGAGGGTTCGAAGCGCTCTCGAAAGCCACCGCGACAACTTTCTATAGAGCGTGGGAAATCGCCCAATAGTTCTGCACTTCGAAATGCGCGTTTCAGCGAACTAACTCCAAAAACACCTCATCGATTCAAATTCATTCTCGGGCCTTGTACATACCACCCATCCCACCCACACACCCACCATACGTAGGTATAGTCGATCCTTTTTCTAGTTGGGTTGGTCGCAATACGGGAATGTTAGGCCCTACGAAACGTGCGTCGATTAGGAAATCCATGCACTCGTCTCCGCCAGTTCGAAAGCAAAGAACGACGGCCCAAAGCACGCCAGAAGTCACCATAGTAACTTTCTGCTGAGATTGAGCAGCCACAAAACCGTCGGTTGGCCTCCAAAACGCGCGTTATTAATGAAATTCAAATACTCGCATTCGGCAGTTCGGAAGCCGAGATCGAGGGTTCAGAGCTCCCCGGAACCCACCATAGTAACTTTATACCGAGTTTGGTGGGCCGATCATTATTTTCGTTGGTCCGGCCGCGATACAGGACCGTCGGGCCACCGAAACTCACGTCGATCGTAAAATTCCCACTCTCTGCTTCGCAAATTTGGAAGCCGACATCTATGTTTCGGAGCTGTTATGAAACCACCATAGTAAATTTCTACGTAATTTGGGTAGATGCAGGACCGTCCGATCAAACGAAGCGTACGTTGATCTTCATATTCCTATACTCATACTAACTAGTTAGAAAGCCAAGATGGTTGGTTCGAAGCGCTCTCGAAAGCCACCGCGATGACTTTCTATAGAGCATGGGATAACGCCCAACAGTTCTGCCCTTCGAAACGCGCGTTTCAGCGACCTAACTCCAAAAATGCCTCCTTCATTTGAATTCATTCTCGGTCCTTGTACACACCATCCACCCCACCCACACACCCACCACACATAGGGGAGTCGATCATTTTTCTAGTTGGGTTGGTCGTGATCCGTGACCGTCTGACCCTTCGAAACGCGCGTCAATCGGGAAATCCATGCACTTGTCTCCGCCAGTTCGAAAGCTGAGAACGAGGGTTCAGAGCACCTCGGAAGTCACCATAGTAACTTTCTACCAAGACTGGGCAGCCACCCATCCGTCGGTAGGCCTACAAAACGCGCGTTATTAGTTAAATTCAAATACTCAAATCCGCTAGATCGAAAGCCGAGATCGAGGGTTCAGTGCTCCCCAGAGCCCACCAATATAACTTTATAACGAGTTTCGTCGGCCGATCGTTATTTCTGTTGGACGGGTGGCATTACGGGACCGTCGGGCCACCGAAACGCACGTCGATCGTAAAATTCCCACGCTCGGCTTCGCAAATTTGGAAGTCGAGATCTATGTTTCGTAGCTGTTATGAAACCACCATAGTAAATTTCTACGTAATTTGGGTAGAGGCAAGACCGTCCGAGCGTACGAAGCGTGCGTTTATCTTCAAATTCCTATACTCATATTAGCTAGTTCGAAAGCTGACGGTGGGTTCAGAGCGCTCTCGAAAGCCACATAGTTAACTTTTTATAGCGCGTGGGAAATCGCCCAACAGTTCTGCCTTTCGAAACGCGCATTCAGCGACCTAACTCCAAAAATACATCATCGATTAGAATTCATTCTCGGGCCTTGTATACACCACCCACCCCACCAACACACCAACCACGCATGGGGGGAGTAGATCATTTTTCTAGTTGGGTCGGTCACGATCCGGGACCGTCCGGCCCTTCGAAACGCATGTCGATCCGGAAATCCATGCACTCGTCTCCAACAGTTCGAAAGGAGAGAACGAAGGTTCAGAGCTCCCCGGAAGTCACCATAGTAACTTTCTGCCGAGATGGGGCAGCGACCCAACCGTCGGTTGGCCTCCAAAACGCGCGTTATTAATGAAATTCAAATACTCGCATCTGCCAGTTCGGAGGCCGAGATCGAGGGTTCAGAGCTCTCTAGGATCAAACATAGTAACTTTATATCGAGTTTGGCCGGCCGATCGTTATTTCCGTCGGCCCAGCCGCGATACGGGGTCGTCGGGCCACCGAAACGTGCGTCGATCGTAAAATTCCCATGCTCGGATTCGCAAATTCGGAAGCCAAGATCTATGTTTCGGAGCTGTTAGGAAACCAACATAGTAAATTTCTACGTAATTTGCGTAGATGCAAGACCGTCCGGGCGTACGAAGCGCGCGTTGATCTTTAAATTCCTATACTCATATCAGCTAGTTCGAAAACCAAGATGGAAGGTTCAGAGCGCTCTCAAAAACCACCGCGGTAACATTCTACAGAGCGTGGGAAATCGCCCAACATTTCTGCCCTTCGAGAAGCGCGTTTCAGCGACCAAACTCCAAAAACACCTCATCGGTTCAAATTCATTCTCGAGACTTGTACACACTACCCACCCCACCCACACAACCACCACACGTGGTGGGAGTCGATAATTTTTCTAGTTCGGTTGGTCGCGATCCATAACCGTCCTGCCTTTCGAAACGCACACCGATCGGGAAATCCATGCACTCGTCTCCGCCAGTTCAAAAGCCGAGATCGAGGGTTCAGAGCACCTCGGAAGTCACCATAGTAACTATCTTCCGAGACTGGGCAGCCAACCAACTGTAGGTTGGCCTCCAAAACGCGCGTTATTTATGAAATTCATATACTCGCATACGCCAGTTTGGAAGCCGAGATCGAGGGTTCGGAGCTCCCCAGAACCCACCATATTAACTTTATACCGAGTTCGGGCGGCCGATGGTTATTTCCATTGGCCTGGCCGCGATACGGGATCGTCGGGCCACCGAAACGCACGTCGATCATAAAATTCATACGCTCGGCTTTGCAAATTCGAAAGCCGAGATCTATGTTTCGGAGCTGTTATGAAACCACCATAGTAAATTTCTACGTAATTTGGGTAGAAGCAAGACCGTCCGGGCGTACTAAGCGTGTGTTGATCTTCAAATTCCTATACTCATATTAGCTAGTTAGAAAGCCAAGACGGTTGGTTCGGAGCGCTCTCGAAAGCCACCGCTGTAACTTTCTATAGAGCATGGGAAATTGCCCAACAGTTCTGCCCTTCGAAACAAGCGTTTCAGCGACCTAACTCCAAAAACACCTTATCGATTCGAATTCATTCTCGGGCCTCGTACACACCATCCACCCTACCCACACAGCCACCACACGTGGGAGAAGTCGATCATTTTCATTGTTGGGTTGGTCGCGATCCGTGACCTTCCGGCCCTTCGAAACGCGCGCCGATCGGGAAATCCATGCACTCGTCTCCACCAGTTCGAATGCCGAGAACGAGGGTTCTTAGCACCTCAGAAGTCACCATAGTAAGTTTCTACGGAGATTGGGCGGCCACCCAACCGTCGGTTGGCCTACAAAATGCGCGTTATTAATGAAATTCAAATGCTCTCATCCTCCAGTTCGGAAGCCGAGATCGAGAACTCAGTGCTCCCCGGAACCCACCATAGTAACTTTATACTGAGTTTGGTCGGCCGATCGTTATTTCCGTTGGCCGGGCGACGATACGGGACCGTCGGGCCAACGAAACGCACGTCAGTCGTAAAATTCCCAAGCTCCGCTTTGCAAATTTGGAAGCCAAGATCTATGTTTCAGAGCTGTTATGAAACCAACATAGTAAATTTCTGCGTAATTTGGGTAGAGGCAAAACCGTCCGGGCGTACGAAGCGTGCGTTGATCTTCAAATTGCTATACTTATATTAGCTAGTTCGATAGCCAAGACAGTGGGTTCAGAGCACTCTCGAAAGCCGCCTCGTTAACTTTCTATAGAGCGTGGGAATTCGCCCAACAATTCTACCCTTCGTAACGCGCGTTTTAGCGACCTAACTCAAAATCACCTCATCGATTCGAATTCATTCTCGTGCCTTGCATACACCACCCACCCCACCAACACACCGACTACGCATGGGGGGAGTCGATCATTTTTCTAGTTGGGTCGGTCGCGATTCGGGACCGTCCGGCCCTTCAAAACGCGCGTAGATCCGAAAATGCATGAACTCGTCTCGTCCAGTTCGAAAGCAGATGACGAAGGTTCAGAGCTCCCCGGAAGTCACCATAGTAACTTTCTTCCGAGATTGGGCAGCGACCCAACCGGAGGTTGGCCTCCAAAATGCGCGTTATTAATGAAATTCAAATACTCGCATCCGCCAGTTCGGTTGCCGAGATCGAGGGTTCAGAACTCCCCAGAACCAAACATAGTAACTTTATACCGAGTTTTGTCGGCCGGTCGTTATTTTCGTTGGCCCGCGGCGATACGGGACCGTCAGGACACCGAAACGTGCGTCGATCGTAATATTCCCATGCTCGGCTTCGCAAATTCGGAAGTCGAGATCTACGTTTCTGAGCTGTTAGGAAACCACCATAGTAAATTTCTTAGTAAGTTGCGTAGACGCAAGACAGTTCGGGGTTACGAAGCATGCGTTGATCTTCAAATTCCTATACTCATATTAGCTAGTTCAAAGCCAAGATGGAGGGTTCGGAGCGCTCTTCAAAACCACCGCTGTAACTTTCTACATAGCATGGGAAATCACCCGACATTTCTGCCCTTAGAAACGCTCCTTCCAGCGAACTAACTCCAAAAATAACTCATCGATTTGAATTCATTCTCGGGCCTTGTACACACCACCAACCCCATCCACACACCCACCACACGTTGGGGGAGTCGACCATTTTTCTAGTTGGGTTGGTCGCGAACCGTCCGGCCCTTTGAAATGCATGCCGATCGGGAAATCCATGCACTCGTCTCCGCCCGTTCGAAAGCCGAGAACGAGGGTTCAGAGCACCTCGGAATTCACCATAGTAACTATCTGCCGAGATTGGGAAGCCAACCAACCATCGGTTGGCCTCCAAAACGCGCATTATTAATGAAATTCATATACTCGCATCCGCCAGTTCGGAAGCCGAGATTGAGGGTTCAGAGTTCCCCGGAACCCACCATAGTAACTTTATACCGAGTTTGGATGGCCGATCGTTATTTCCTTTGGCCCGGCCGCGATACAGGACCGTCGGGCCACTAAAACGCACGTCGATCGTAAAATTCCCACGCTCAGCTTCGCAAATTCCGAATATGAGATCTATGTTTCAGAGCTGTTAGGAAACTACCGTAGTAAATTTCTACGTAATTAGGGTAGATGCAAGACAGTCAGGGCGTACGAAGCATGAGTTGATCTTCAAATTCCTGTACTCATATTAGCTAGTTCGAAAGCCCAGACGGAGAGTTCGGAGCGCTCTCAAAATCCACAGCGGTAACTTTCTATAGAGCATGGAATCACCCAACAGTTCTACCCTTCGAAATGCGCGTTTCAGCGACCTAACTCCAAAAACACCTCATTAGTTCAAATTCATTCTCAGGCCTTGTAGACACCACCCACCCCACCCACACACCCACCACACGTGGAGGGAGTCGATCATTTTTCTAGTTGGGTCGGTCGCGATACGGGAATGTCCGACCCTTCGAAACGCGTGTCGATCAGGAAATCCAAGCACTCATCTCCGCTAGTCCGAAAGTAGAGAACCACGGTTCAAAGCTCCCTGGAAGTTACCATAGTAACTTTGTGCCGAGATTGGGCATCCACCGAACCTTGGGTTCGGAAGTCGAGATCGAGGGTTCAGAGCCCACCGGAACCAACCATAGTAACTTTATACCGAGTTTGGTCGGCCGATCCTTATTTCCGTTGGCCGGCTGGGATACGGGACAGTCGGGCCACCGAAACGAACGTCGATCATAAAATTCCCACACTCGGCTTCGCAAATTCGGAAGCCGAGATCTATGTTTCGGAGCTGTTATGAAACCACTATAGTAAATTTCTACGTAATTTGGGTAGATGCAAGACCGTCCGGGTGTACTAAGCGTACGTTGATCTTCAAATTCCTATACTCATATTAGCTAGTTAGAAAGCCAAGACGGTTGGTTCAGAGCGCTCTCGAAAGCCACCATGGTAATTTTCTATAGAGCATGGGAAATCGCCCAATAGTTCTGCCCTTCAAACGCGCCTTTCAGCGACCTAACTCCAAAAACACCTCATTCATTCGAATTCATTCTCGGGCCTTGTACACACCACCCACCCCACCTACACACGCACCACACGTGGGGGGAGTCGATCAATTTTCTAGTTGGGTTGGTCGCGATCCGTAACTGTCCTACCCTTCGAAACGCGCGCCGATCGTGAAATCAATGCACTCGTCTCCGCCAGTTCGAAAGCAGAGAACGAGGGTTCAAAGCATCTCGGAAGTCACCATAGTAACTATCTGCCGAGATTGGGCAGCCACCCAACCATCGGTTGGCCTCCAAAACACACGTTATTAATGAAATTCATATACTCGCATCCGCGAGTTCGAAAGCCGAGATCGAGGGTTCGGAGCTCCCCGGAACCCACCATAGTAACTTTATACCGAGTTTGGGCAGACTATCGTTATTTCTGTTAGCACAGTCGCGATACGGGACCGTCGGGCCACCAAAATGCGTGTAGATCGTAAAATTCCCACGCACGGCTTCGCAAATTCGGAACCCAAGATCTATGTTTCAGAGCTGTTAGGAAACCACCATAGTAAATTACTACGTAATTGGGGTAGATGCAAGACTGTCGGGGCATACGAAGCGTGCGTTGATCTTCAAATTCCTATACTCATATTAGCCAGTTCGAAAGCCAAGGCGGAGGGTTCGGAGCACTCTCGAAAGCCACCTCGGTAATTTTCTATAGAGCGTGGGAAATTGCCCAACAGTTCTGTCCTCCGAAACGCGCGTTTTAGCGACCTAACTCCAAAAACACCTCATCAATTCAAATTCATTCTTGGGCCTTGTACAGACCACCCACACCACCCACACACCCACCACATGTGGAGCGAGTCGATTATTTTTCTAGTTGGGCCGGTCGCGATACGGGAACGTCCGGCCGTTCGAAACGCGCGTTTATCTGGAAATCATGCACTCGTCTCCGGTAGTTCTAAAGCAAAGAACGATGGTTCAAAGCTCCATGGAAGTCACCATAGTAACTTTCTACCGAGATTGGGCAGCCACCCAACCGTCGGTTAGCCTCCAAAACGAGCGTTATTAATGAAATTCAAATAACCGCATCCGTCAGTTCGGAAGCCGAGATCGAGGGTTCAGAGCTCCCCGGAACCCACCATAGTAACTTTATATCGAGTTTGGTCGGCCGATCGTTATTTCTGTTGGCCCGACCGCGATACGGGACCGTTGGGCCACCGAAACGCACGTCGATCGTAAAATTCCCACGCTCAGCTTCGCAAATTCGGAAGCCGAGATCTATGTTTCGGAGCTGTTATGTAATCACCATAGTAAATTTCTATGTAATTTGGGTAGATGCAAGACTGTCGGGCGTATTAAGCGTGCGTTTATCTTTAAATTCCTATACTCATATTAGCTAGTTAGAAAGCCAAAACGATTGGTTTGGAGCGCTCTCGAAAGCAACCACGGTAACTTTCTATAGAGCATAGGAAATCGCCCAACAGTTCTGCCTTTCAAACGCGCGTTTCAGCGACCTAACTCCCAAAACACCTCATCAATTCAAATTCATTGTCGGACCTTGTACACACCACCCACCCCTCCCACACACCCACCACACATGGGGGGAGTCAATCATTTTTCTAGTTGGGTTGGTCGCGATCCGTAACCTTCTGGTCCTTCGAAACGCGCGATGATCGGGAAATCCATGCACTCGTCTCCGCTAGTTCGAAAGCCGAGACCGAGGGTTCAGAGCACCTCGGAAGTCACCATAGTAACTTTCTACCGAGATTGGGCAGCCACCCAACCGTCGGTTGGCCTCCAAAATGCACGTTATTAATGAAATTCATATACTCACATCCGCCAGTTCAGAAGCCGAGATCGACTGTTCAAAGCTCCCCGGAACCAACCATAGTAACATTATACTGAGTTTGGGTGGCCGATCGTTATTTCCGTTGGCCCGGTCGTGATACAGGACCGTTGGGCCACCAAAACGCGCGTCGGTCGTAAAATTCCCATGCTCGGCTTCGCAAATTCGGAAGCCGAGATCTATATTTCGGAGCTGTTAGGAAACCCCCGTAGTAAATTTCTACGTAATTAGGGTAGATGTAAGACTGTCGGGGCGTACGAAGCGTGCGTTGATCTTCAAATTCCTATACCCATATTAGCTAGTTCGAAAGCCAAGTTGGAGTGTTTGGAGCGCTCTCGAAAGCCACCACGGTGACTTTCTATAGAGTGTGGTAAATCGCCCAACAGTTCTGCCCTTCGAAACGCGCATTTCAGTGACCTAACTCCAAAAACACCTCATCGATTCAAATTCATTCTCGGGCATTGTACACACCACCCACCCCAACCACACACACCGAACGTGGAGGGAGTCGATAATTTTTATAGTTGGGTCAGTCGCGATACGGGAACGTTCGACCCTTCGATACGCGCGTAGATCAGGAAATCCATGCACTCATCTCCGCTAGTTCGAAAGCAGAGAACGACTGTTCAGTGCTCCCCGGAAGTCACCATAGTAACTTTCCACCGAGATTGGGCAGCCACCCAACCGTCGGTTGGCCTCCAAAACGCACGCTATTAATGAAATTCAAATAATGGCATCTGTCAGTTCGAAAGCCGAGATCGAGGGTTCAGAGTTCCCCGGAACCCACCATAGTATCTTTATACCGAGTTTGGTCAGCTGATCGTTAATTCCGTTGGCCCGGCCGCGATACGGGACCATCGTGCCATCGAAACGCATGTCGATCGTAAAATTCCCACGCTCGGCTTCGCAAATTCAGAAGCCGAGATCTATGTTTTGGTGCTGTTGTGTAACCACCATAGTAAATTTCTACATAATTTGGATAGTTGCAAGACCGTCCGGGCGTACTAAGCGTGCGTTGATCTTCAAATTCCTATACTTATATTAGCTAGTTAGAAAGCCAAGACGGTTGGTTCGGAGCACTCTCGAAAGCCGCTATGGTAACTTTCTATAGAGCATGAGAAATCGCCCAAATGTTCAGCCCTTCAAACGCGCGTTTCAGCGACCTACTCCAAAAACACCTCATCAATTCGAATTCATTCTTGAGCCTTGTACACACCACCCACCCCACCCACACACCCACCACACGTGGGGGGAGTCAATCATTTTTCTGGTTGGGTTGGTCGCGATCCGTGACCATCCGGCCCTTTGAAACGCCCGCCGATCGTGAAATCCATGCAGTCGTCTCCACCAGTTCGAAAGCCGAGAACGAGGGTTCAGAGCACATCGGAAGTCACCATAGTAACTATCTGCCGAGATTGCGCAGCCACCCAACTGTCGGTTCGTGTCCAAAATGCGCGTTATTAATGAAATTCATATACTCGCATCCGCCAGTTCGGAAGCCGAGATCGAGGGTTCCGAGCTCCCCGGAACCCACCATAGTAACTTTATACCGAGTTTGGACGGCCGATCGCTATACGGGACCGTCGGGCCACCGAAATGCGCGTCGATCTTAAAATTCCCAAGCTCGGCTTCGCAAATTCGAAAGCCGAGATCTATGTTTCGGAGCTGTTAGGAAACCACCACAGTAAATTTCTATGTAATTTGGGTAGACGCAAGACCGTCCGGGCGTACGAAGCGTGCATTGATCTTCCAATTCCTATACTCATATTAGCTAGTTCGAAAGCCAAGATGGAGGGTTCGGTGCACTCTCAAAAACCACCATGGTAACTTTCTATAGAGCATGGGAAATAACCCAACAGTTCTACCCTTCGAAACGTGCGTTTTAGCGACCTAACTCCGAAAACACCTCATCGATTTGAATTCATTCTCAGGCCTTGTATACACCACCCACCCCACCCACACACCCACCACACGTGGGGGGAGTCGATCATTTTTCTATATGGGTCGGTCACGATACGGGACCGTCCGGCCCTTCGAAACGTGCGCCGATCGGGAAATCCATGCATCGTCTTTGCCGGTTCGAAAGCCGAGAACGAGGGTTCAAAGCACCTCAGAAGTCACCATAGTCATTATCTGCCGAGATTGGGCAGCCACGCAATCGTCAGTTGGCCTCCAAAACGCGCATTAATGAAGAAATTCATAAACTTGCATTCGCCAGTTTGGAAGCCGAGATCGAGCATTCGGAGAACCCTGGAACCCACCTTATTAACTTTATACCGAGTTTGGTCGGCCGATCATTATTTCCGTGGGCCCGGCCATGATACGGGACTGTTGGGCCACCGAAACGCACGTCGATCGTAAAATTCCCACGCTTGGCTTCGCAGATTCGGAAGCCAAGATCTATGTTTTGGAGCTGTTATTAAACCACCATAGTAAATTTCTACATAATTTTGGTAGAGGCAAGATCGTATGGGCGTAGGAAGCGTGCGTTGATCTTCAAATTCCTATACTCATATTAGCTATTTCGAAAGCCAAGACGGTGGGTTCGGAGCGCTCTCGAAAGCCACCGCGGTAACTTTCTATAGAGCGTGGGAAATCGGCCAACAGTTCTGCCCTTTGTAACGCGCATTTCAGCTACCTAACCCCAAAAAATCCTCATTGATTCGAATTCATTCTCGGGTTGTGTATACACCACCCACCCCACCAACACACCCACCACGCGTAGGGGGAGTCGATCATTTTTCTAGTTGGATCGGTCGCGATCCAGGACCGTCCATCCCTTCGGAACACGCGTCCATCAGAAAATCCATTTACTCGTCTCCGCCAGTTCAAAAGCAGAGACGAGGGTTCAGAGCTCCCCGGATGTCAGCATAGTAACTTTGTGCCAAGGTTGGGCAGCCACCCAACCATCGGTTGGCCTCCAAAACGTGCGTTATTAATTAAATTCAAATACTCGCATCAGCCAGTTCGGAAGGCGAGATCGAGGGTTCGAAGCTCCCTGGAACCAACCATAGTAACTTTATACCGAGTTTGGTCGACCGATTGTTATTTCGGTCTGCCCGGTCGCGATACGGGACCGTCGGGCCACCGAAACGTGCATCGATCGTGAAACTCCCACGCTCGGCTTCGCAAATTCGGAAGCCGAGATCAATGTTTCGGAGTTGTGAGGAAACCACCATAGTAAATTTCTCTGTAATTTGCGTAGACGCAAGATCGTCCGGGCGTACGAAGCATGCGCATTAATCTTCAAATTCCTATACTCATATTAGCTAGTTCGAAAGCCAGGATGGAGGGTTCGGAGCGCTCTCAAAAACCACCGCGGTAACTTTCTATAGAGCGTGGGAAATCGCCCAATAGTTCTGCCCTTCAAACGCATGTTTCAGCAACCTACTCCAAATACACCTCATCGATTCGAATTCATTCTCGGGCCTTGCACACACCGCCCACCCCACCCACATACCCACCACTCGTGGGGGGAGTCGATCATTTTTCTAGTTGGGTTGGTAGTGATACGGGACCGTCCGGTCCTTCGAAACGCGCGTTAATTAGGAAATCCATGCACTCGTCTCCACCAGCTCGAAAGCGGAGAACGAGGGTTCAGATCTCCTCGGATGTTACCATGGTAACTTTCTACCGAGATTGTGCAACCACCCAACCATTGGTTAGCCTCCATAACGCGCGTTATTAATGAAATTCAAATACTCACATCCGCCAGTTCGAAAGCCGAGATCGAGGATTTAGAGCTCCTCGTTACCCACCATAGAAACTTTATACCGATTTTGGTCGGCCGATCGGTATTTCTGTTGGCTCGACCATGATACGGGACCGTTGGGCCACCGAAACGCACGTCGATCGTAAAATTCCCACGCTCGGCTTCGCAAATTCGGAAGTCGAGATCTATGTTTCGGAGCTTTTATGAAACCACCATAGTAAATTTCAACATAATTTGTGTAGAGGCAAGACTGTCCGGGCGTACGAAGCGTAAGTTGATCTTCAAATTCCTATACTCATATTAGCTAGTTCGAAAGCCAAGACGGCGGGTTCGTAGCGCTCTTGAAAGCCACCGCGGTAACTTTCTATAGAGCGTGGGAAATCGTCCAACAGTTCTGCCCTTCGAAACGCGCGTTTCATCTACCTAACTCCAAAAACACCTCATCGATTCGAATTCATTCTCGGGCTTTATATACACCACCCGACCCACCAAAACACCCACCACGTGTGGGGGGATTCGATCATTTTTCTAGTTGGGTCGGTCGCGATCCGGGACCGTCCGACCCTTCGGAACGCGTGTCGATCAGGAAATCCATGCAATCGTCTCCGCCAAAGCAGAGAACGAGGGATCAGAACTACCCGGAAGTCACCATAGTAACTTTTTGCCGAGATTGGGCAGCTACTTAACCGTCGGTTGGCCTCCAAAGTGCGCGTTATTAATGAAATTCAAATACTCGCATCGCTAGTTCGGAAGCCGAGATCGAGGGTTCGAAGATCCCCAGAACCAACAATAGTAACTTTATACCGAGTTTGGTCGGCCGATTGTTATTTCCGTTGTCCCGGCCGCGATACGGGACCGTCGAGCTACCAAAACGTGCGTCGATCGTAAAATTCCCACGCTCGGCTTCGCAAATTTGAAAGCCATGATCTATGTTTCAGAGCTGTTAAGAAACCACCATAGTAAATTTCTCTGTAATTAGCATAGACGCAAGACCGTCCGGGCGTGCGAAGCACGTGCATTGATCTTCAAATTCCTATACTCAAATTAGCTAGTTCGAAAGCCAAGATGGAGTGTTAAGAGCGCTCTCAAAAACCATCGCGGTAACTTTCTACAAAGCGTGGGAAATCGCCCAACATTTCTGCCCTTCAGAACACGCGTTCCAGCGACCTAACTCCAAAAACACCTCATCGATTCGAATTCATTCCCGAGGGTTGTACACACCACCCATCCCACCCACACACCCATCACTCATGGGGGGAGTCGATCATTTTTCTAGTTGGGTCGGTAGCGATACGGGACCATTCGGCCCTTCGAAACCCGCGTCGATCAGGAAATCCATGCACTCGTCTCTGCAGTTCGAAAGCAGAGAACGAGGGTTCATAGCTCCTCGGAAATCACCATAGTAACTCTCTACCGAGATTGGGCAGCCACCCAACCATCGGTTGGCCCCAAAACTCGCGTTATTAATGAAATTCAAATACTTGCATCCGCTAGTTCGAAAGCCGAGATCGAGGGTTCAGAGCTCCACATAACCCACCATAGTAACTTTATACCGAGTTCGGTCGGCCGATCGTTATTTCCGTTGGCTCGGCCGCGATACGGGACTGTTGGGCCACCGAAACGCACATCAATCGTAAAATTCCCATGCTCGGCTTCGTAGATTAAGAAGCCGAGATCTATGTTTTGGAGCTGTTACAAAACCACCATAGTAAATTTCTATTTAATTTGGGTAGAGGCAAGACCGTCCGGGCGTACGAACCGTGCGTTGATCTTCAAATTCCTATACTCATATTAGCGAGCTCGAAATCCAAGATGGTGGGTTCGGAGTGCTCTCGAAAGTCACCGCGGTAACTTTCTATAAAGCGTGGGAAATCGGCCAACAGTTCTGCCCTTCGAAACGCGCGTTTCAGCTACCTAACTCCGAAAACACCTCATCGATTCGAATTCATTCTCAGGGCTTTTACACACCACCAACACAACCTCCACGCGTGGGGGAGTCGATCATTTTTCTAGTTGGGTCGTTCGCGATCCGGGACCGTCCAAACCTTCGGAACGCGCGTCGATCAGGAAATCCATGCACTCGTCTCTGCCAGTTCGAAAGCAAAGAACGAGGGTTCAGAGCTTCCCGGAAGTCACCATAGAAACTTTCTGCCGAGATTGGGCATGTAACAACCCGGATTTTTAACAACATGTTAAAACAAGAATCAAGGCAGAATTAAAATATAAAATCTGAATTAGGAGAAACGGGTTGCACCATTGCGTTCGTCTTGGAAAATTACGCGAAATAGAGTCCGAGTTTTTGAGAATCGGAGTCCGTATGACCCAGTTATGGCCCGTCAAATTTTTCAGAAAATTTCAAGTTCAAAAACTATTCAAATTTGAATCAGAATTCAAATTCAGCCAGGCGGGAAAATTCCCTCCACCCCCAAGTCGACTGGGGAGTCGACTTGGGAGTCGACACACCCCAGGTGGTGTCGACTGCCCAGTCGACACCCCTGTCAACTTGGGTGGTCAGCCAGTTTGGCCTGGGTACACCTGACTTGTTCCTCAAGACATGTTTGGAGGCTTGTGCCGGATTTTAAAAGCTCAGATCTATCCTATGGTTAATCTAAGGGCCTAAACTACTCCTAATCTCTATAAAAACAACCCTAAGCCTACCCTAAACCCTCAAAAGTCAATCTAACAACGAAGTGCTGCCCAAATCCCTCTAGATCCTGGCCTCCATCTTCAACTCCAAGAGCTTATGCATTCAAATTGGATCCGAATCAAAGGTGCTAGCTTGCTACATCAATTCAAGGGAGTGGATCAACGTTGCTATGCAAATTTGATGACGATTCTTAAACAAAGGAGCCACCTTTCTTCGTTAAGACGATGCATGATCCTTCCCTAAGCCTTGCTATGTAAGTTCTAGCTACTTGTAGATTCTAACGGTGGTTCTAATGTGACAGGGAATAAAATGCGATGAAACATAAGTATGCTTGCCTATGTGAACCTAAGTTTGCCCCTTTTCTATGATCTATGACCTTAGGCTAAGTTTTAGCGACTTAATCATGCCACTCATGTTATGTTTAACCTAGTTTATCTTGCAAGTTTGAATCTTAATCTATGGAATGTTAGCATGAACCTTTGGGAACCATTTGACTTATAAAACATGGGCAAAGACTTGACTTTGTGGCTTATGCATGTAAATGAACCCAAACCCCTTATGTTATCATGCATGTTTGTGGCCCAATTCACTTATGATACTATGCATGTTTGTGGCCAAATTCACTTATGATACTATGCATGTTTTTGGCCAAATTCCCTTATGATACTATGCATGTTTGTGGCCAATCCCTTTTTGACATCGTGCATGTTTTGAGGCCAATATGTAGCATAGTATCCTTACTATGTTGACACGCTTTTACTTGGGTTGGAAACACGATTTGGGGTGGGTTAGACGAGCGTGATTATGACACGATAATTTGACATGGGATTTCATGAAAATATGACACTCATGATCCACCTAAATGGGGACATGACATGTGGGGTAGACACGGGACTTGAAACTAGACACGTATGGGTTGTAAGTGTAATATGACACTAGACCAAACATGAAAGTGGCCAACTCGAGGTTGGGTTGAGTTTGTAGCATAAATCTACCCGAACCCGACCGGCTTAACTAGTGGCTACAAACAATAGGACCCAATGTGAGTAGTTGGTCACATAGCACTTAAAACCCGATGTTAGACTAGGTTGTGGTGTAAATCTTTCTTGACCCGCCCGGCTTAACTAGTAACCACAACAAAGTATAATGTGAGAGGTTAGGGTGCATTAATCTAATTAATGCCACATGAAAAGGTTAAGTAATTTTGACTAACGACACTTAACCGATATGACACGAATGGGTAGGTTAAGTGAAACCAGACTTGGTTTCTTAATGACACTTAACCATATAAGACAATTAGGGGATGGGGTTAAGTAATTTACACTTAACTAATCCGACTTGGTAATTAGATGGGGTTAAGTAACTTAGACTTAACTAATCTAAACACGGTAATTAGATGGGGTTAAGTAACTTAGACTTAACTAATCTAAACGCGGTAATTAGATGGGGTTAAGTAACCTCCACTTAACTAATCTAAGCACGGTAATTCGATGGGGTTAAGTTAAACACTTAACCAATCTAAACTTGGTAATTCAATGAGGTTAAGTAATCAATGCTTAACCAACTTAACATGATAATTTAATGGGGTTAAGCAACTTATACTTAACCAATTATGCATGGAGGTTTGATGAGGTTAAGTACCCTATACTTAACCAATCTAATATGCGGACCTGATAGGGTTAAGTCACAAGACCTTTTAAATATACTTAACCACTGTAATACGATTAGTGGATGGGGTTATGCTAACCCATACTAAACCAATCCGACTCGATAATCTGATGGGATTAAGATAATCTATGCTTAATCAATCTGACACGATAATCTGATAGGGTTAAGACAAATAAATACTTAACCAATTTGACTTGATAGGGTTAAGTCATGAGCTTCTTGGTATACTTAACCAACTTGTAGGGCTAAGCCTTGAACTTAAATACTTAGCCAATCTTGACATGATTCGTAGGCGGGTTAAGTCATGAACTTGAATGACAACACTTAACCCGTTAGAAAAAAACCCTAGCTCAGGGGACTAGGTTGAAAATCGTGGTTAACAAGGATAGCGGGAAGAGAAGCTAAGTGGTAATCCTAAGTAAAGGAAAACTAAGTAATAATTCTTAGCCAAGGACATGAGACTAGTTCATAAATAGATAAGTAACTGGATATGGTAGGTCATCGCTTAGTATACGAGGAGGAGCAACTTATCTGACTTGGATAAAAAGCTCCAGCGAACTAGGTGACGAAGCGGTAGCTTCGGGGGACGTGAGGGTACTCTTGGTATCCCTCTGTGAGGTGGCAGATGGTCCATGAAACCTGGCCTCACAGAGGGTAAGGTCTGCGTCAGAAGATCCAAGAGTATGCCTCGGATGCTATGCGAGCGACCTAAAGACTGGGATGGATTAGCGTGGAGCCGACGATACTTGTTTTTGCCCTGGATAGCACGTCGCCAACTACCTACCATCTTTAGTCAATCGTGTACGCAAGGAAAGGCAGAGAACTCCCAACAGACCATGTTCTTGCTATCGAGTCATGGGTGAGGTTGGCCAATAGGAAAGTGGGGCATAGTGGGGCCGGGATGTAGTTCTCATACATGATTTTTCTTGGATTGCCTTTCAGTAGTTGAGGGAGGGGTCACGTGGGACCATAGCCACGGGTACAAAAACATGCCTTGATATCTGCATCGGCAGATGAGTTAAAGCTCCCAACCGAGTTCTGTTTTTCTTGATTTGCCATGGCACGGAACTTGGATGGCACATTGAGATACATGTGCGTCTAGACATGGAAAATGATTCACGATACATACATGGGAAAAAGGGCACGGTTGACGGGTGGCATAATCCCTAGTGGCCCTAGGTGGCTTGTACCCAAACCGAGACACGAAAACGTTTATTAGGTAGCATAATCCCTAGTGGTCCTAGGTGGCATAAATCCTAAGTGAACACGCGATAGTTCATGGTAAGAAAACATAACCAGATCAAGGATAGCAGTCCAAAAGAACCTCAAGGATAAAATGGTACTACGTTGAGGTGGTATAGATTTACATGGGAAAGCCCGTACAGCCTACGGCAAAGGACTGAACTTATACATGGAAAGGAACATACGAGTTGGGAAACCAACATATGATATATATATTAGGTTGGCATGGACCATTACATGACATTGGGCAAGGGACATTCATAGTTAACACATGACGCGGGTTGGGATACTAGTACGAGAGGTGCAGAGCAAATATACTTGATAAATACCTTGGGATACCGTGGGATGTTATACATGATAGATACCTTGGGGATAGTATACTTGATAGAAACCTGAATACCTTGATTTATCTTGACACCGTAGTTTATCATGATACCTTAATTTATCTTGCTACAGTAGTTCATCCAGTTATCTTGGATTAGCTTATCCATCTTGTCATCACCCTTATGTTTACTTTTAGTTTATGCATGTCATGTTACCTTTACCTGTTTTTATACTGGAAGTAGATAGGACTTACCAGTCTTTATGACTGACCCCGTTTTGTTTCGCCTCTTTGTCTTCCGTTCCCCCCCCCCCAGGTTTTCAGGGAGTAAACACTGTTATTTAGTTCGGACTTCCTCTGCTTGAAGATCATCATGCATGGCTTGGACTTTTCTTGGCTATGGCTAATTTACTGTTTTACTTAGGGAATAATTTATGAAATGGTTTATGCTTCTTTATTGCAAGACAGGTTTTGATTTATTCTGATGTAAAAGGCTTTAGACCTTATTTTATAAGGTAATGAAATTTGTTTTACTTCCGCTGTTTTATATATGTTCTGTCTTGTAATATGTCTGTGCATGTTTACCTCGATAATGCTTCACCAAACCTAGTGCATTCCCTTTGTGAGTGACCCTAGCGGAGGTGGGGTGTTACATTTTGGTATCAGAGCAGAAGGTTACCAGACTAGGAAAAAGTTTTTAAAACCTTCTGAAAACTATTTGAGAAACCGTTTACAAAGAAGCATTTTTTTCAAGAAAAGTTTGTAAAGCTATTCCCCAAAAGCCATTAGCACTATTCTTTGTTTCCTTGATTGAACCTCTTTTCCTTTCTTTCCTCCATCTGTAGTCACAGTAGTTTTAAACTGCGACTAATCCTTGTTTAGCTACGTAAGTGTTTTCCCCTGCGATGGAGGAAGTTCTCGAGAGACCTGTTACCGAAGTTATAAGAAGGGATAATAAGAGCAAGGATAAAGGATACAAGCTTAAGAATAAGCAACTAGTTGGTATGGATTAGTCCACGAAGGAAAACAAGGACAAGATCAGCGAGAGGGCTATTGTATGCTATCATTTCTAGCGTACCTAAGAGGAATGGTACCGTTTCTGTTAAAGGCTTAACCTTTCTTTTCTATCATCCTGTCCAGACTTTGTTTTGATCATCGCATCATTTAGGTCTACTTCGATAGTTAAGTCTCTGCACCTTAGTACTAGCATGGTAGAAGATCCCACTTTTGTCCCAAAATCTGGTTGGAGAATCGGTCCACTTATACATGACTTGTTTGGAATTGAGATTGTAAATGCCACGTGTTGAGATTAGAAGCAATGCTCTATTGTTGAGCTATGGATGGATTCTAGGGATGAAGCGGTTTTCCAGTAAGGGATGCCATTCTTGGTTTTGGAAGGAGGGTAGTTAAACTCTTAACTTGCCTTGGTAATACCCTCGAAGTCTCGTGTAACCTTTTGGGTACTGTCATGGTTAGTTACCTAGAATCTCCTGATGCATTTATCGGAAATCTCTGATCCAAACGAGTAACGTTCGCCAATAAGACGAGATGTTCATTCCGCTTGAGCATGGGTTATAGGAATCACCCTAGTAAGTGCACGTGGTAACATGGATTGGCATCGGTAAACGAGATCCAGAATTCACTTGTGGATTTTGGAGAGCTTGCATGAGTACGCAGATATGGTTGAGCCGAGTATACTAGGGAAAGAATAAGTGAAAGTGGAACGAGAGGCGATAGTGAAATGAGTTCCGACTCATACCTTGGAAATAGGAATCAAGGAGCAACGAAATCATGAAGTCAAAGGAGCTCAAGGCACAATGGAATTAAGCTCATGGAAAAGCGGCTTGGACGCGCGCATCATGTCTCTTTTTAAGAGTATATCTTTGATCCTTGGTTCACCTGTAGAGCTTGCTTGCACGCTATCGCTTGGTGGATATCCTCTCGGTCCTGTTTCTGTTACAAACCCCGTAAGGAGTTTGTCTTGTTTATCTTCTCGATCCTATCTTGGGAACCTTAGGTAGAACTCTATTGATGTAAACATGTATTTGGAACATGTTATGATTGATATGGTTGCAAATGGTTGCAAGTGGTTGCTCGTGGATGCACGAATACACATTAGATACTAGATTGACGCGGTCACGTTTCATGTTGCATATGCACGAGTATTTATACTTGTTTATGGATGAAATTGAATATGTTATCATGTGGATGTTGCATGTGGATGAATGGTTGTGCACACATATAGTATTTTTATGACTAGGACTATTTGCATACATGTTGGATTCATGGCACTAAACATACTTTGCAATAGAAAGACCATTTAGGCCTGATCATTAGCATTAGCTAAGGAGCATATACACACACGTTTTTCATATGTTCATATGGCATTAAAAATCGTCTAAGGACAATGGTTGCTTGTGGATGATGTTTTGAGTAGATGGATGATGGATGGTAGGATACGTTCTTCCTAAATTGGAGATTTCGGGGACGAAATCCTTTAAGTTGGGGAGAATGTAACAACCCGTATTTTTAACAACGTGTTAAAACAAGAATCAAGGCAGAATTATAATATAAAATCTGAATCAGGAGAAACGGGTTGCGCCATTTCGTTCGTCTCGGAAAAATACGCAAAATATAGTCCGAATTTTCGAGAATCGGAGTCCGTATGACCCAGTTATGGCCCGTCAAAGTTTTCAGAAAATTTCAAGTTCAAAAACAGTTTAAATTTGAATTCAAAATTCAAATTCAGCCAGGCGGGAAAATCCCGCCACCCCCAAGTCGACTGGGGAGTCGACTTGGGAGTCGACACACCCCAGGTGGTGTCGACTGCCCAGTCGACACCCCTGTCGACTTGGGTGGTCGGCCAGTTTGTCCTGGGTGCACCTGACTTGTTCTTCAAGACATGTTTGGAGGCTTATGACAGATTTTAAAGGCTCAGATCTATCCTAGGGTTAATCTAAGGGCCTAAACTACACCTAATCTCTATAAAAACACCCCAAAGCCTACCCTAAACCCTCACAAATCAATCTAACTACGAAGTGTTGCCCAAATCCTTCTTGATCATGGCCTCCATCTTCAACTCCAAGAGTTTATGCATTCAAATCGGATCCGAATCAAAGGTGCTAGCTTGCTACATCAAATCAAGGGAGTGGATCAACGTTGCTATGCAAATTTCATGACGATTCTTCAACAAAGGGGACACGTTTCTTCATTAAGACGATGCATGATCCTTCCCTAAGCCTTGCTATGTAAGTTCTAGCTACTTGTAGATTCTAACGGTGGTTCTAATGTGACATGGAATAAAATGCGATTAAACATAAGTATGCTAGCCTATGTGAACCTAAGTTTGCCCCTTTTCTATGATCTATGACCTTAGGCAAAGTTTTAGCGACTTAATCATGCCACTCATGTTATGTTTAACCTAGTTTATCTTGCAAGTTTGAATCTTTATCTATGGAATGTTAGCTTGAACCTTTGGGACCCATTTGACTTATGAAACATGGGCAAAGACTTGACTTTGGGGCTTATGCATGTAAATGAACCCAAACCCCTTATGTTATCATGCATGTTTGTGGCCAAATTCACTTATGATACTATGCATGTTTGTGGCCAAATTCACTTATGATACTATGCATGTTTGTGGCCAAATTCCCTTATGATACTATGCATGTTTGTGGCCAATCCCTTTTTGACATCATGCATGTTTTGAGGCCAATATGTAGCATAGTATCCTTACTATGTTGACTCACTTTTACTTGGGTTGGAAACACGATTTGGGGTGGGTTAGACGAGCGTGATTATGACACGATAATTTGACATGGGAATTCATGAAAATATGACACTCATGATCCACCTAAATGTGTACATGACATGTGGGGTAGACATGGGGCTTGAAACTAGACACGTATGGGTTGTAAGTGTAATATGACACTAGACCAAACATGAAAGTGGCCAACTCGAGGTTGGGTTGAGTTTGTAGCATAAATCTATCCGGACCCGCCCGGCCTAACTAGTGTCTACAAACAATAGGACCCAATGTGAGTAGTTGGTCACATAGCACTTAAAACCCGAGGTTAGACTAGGTTGTGGTGTAAATCTATCCGGACCCGCCCGGCTTAACTAGTAACCACAACAAAGTCTAATGTGAGAGGTTAGGGTGCATTAATCTAATTAATGCCACATGAAAAGGTTAAGTAATTTTGACTAATGACACTTAACCGATATGACACGAATGGGTAGGTTAAGTGAAACCGGACTTGGTTTCTTAATGACACTTAACCACATAAGACAATTAGGGGATGGGGTTAAGTAATTTACACTTAACTAATCTGACTTGGTAATTGATGGGGTTAAGTAACTTAGACTTAACTAATCTAAATACGGTAACTAGATGGGGTTAAGTAACTTAGACTCAACTAATATAAATACGTAATTAGATGGGGTTAAGTAACCTCCACTTAACTAATCTAAGCACGGTAATTCGATGGGGTTAAGTTAAACACTTAACCAATCTAAACTTGGTAATTCAATGAGGTTAAGTAATCAATACTTAACCAAGTTAACATGATAATTTAATGGGGTTAAGAAACTTATACATAACCAATTATGCATGGAGGTTTGATGAGGTTAAGTACCTTATACTTAACCAATCTAATATGCGGACCTGATAGGGTTAAGTCACAAGACCTTTTAAATATACTTAACCATTGTAATACTATTAGTGGATGGGGTTAAGCTAACCCATACTTAACCAATCCGACTCGATAATCTGATGGGATTAAGATAATCTGTGCTTAATCAATCTGACACGATAATCTGATAGGGTTAAGACAAATAAATACTTAACCAATTTGACTTGATAGGATTAAGTCATGAGCTTCTTGGTATACTTAACCAACTTGTAGGGCTAAGCCTTGAACTTAAATACTTAGCCAATCTTGACATGATTCGTAGGCGGGTTAAGTCATGAACTTGAATGACAACACTTAACCCATTAGACAAGACCCTAGCTCAGGGGACTAGGTTGAAAATCGTGGTTAACAAGGATAGCAGGAAGAGAAGCTAAGTGGTAAACCTTAGTTAAGGATAACTAAGTAATAATTCGCAGCCAAGGACATGGGACTAGTTCATAAATAGATGAGTAACCTGATGCGGTAGGTCATCGCTTAGTATACGAGGAGGAGCAACTTATCTGACTTGGATAAAAAGCTCCAGCGAACTGGGTGACGAAGCGGTAGCTTCGGGGGACGTGAGGGTACTCATGGTATCCCTTTGTGAGGTGGCAGATGGTCCATGAAACCTGGCCGCACAGAGGTTAAGGTCTGCGACAGAAGAGCCAAGAGTATGCCTTGGTTGCTATGCGAGCGACCTAAAGACTGGGATGGATTAGCGTGGAGTCGACGATACTTGTTTTTGCCCTGGATAGCACGTCGCCAACTACCTACCATCTTTAGTCAATCGTGTACTTACGGAAAGGCAGAGAACTCCCAACAGACCATGTTGTTGCTATTGAGTCATGGGTGAGGTTGGCCAATAGGAAAGTGGGGCATAGTGGGGTCGGGATGTAGTTCTCATACATGATTTTTCTTGGATTGCCTTTCAGTAGTTGAGGGAGGGGTCACGTGGGACCATAGCTACGGGTACAAAAACAGAACTTGATATCTGCATCGGTGGCTGACTTAAAGCTCCCGACCGAGTTCCGTATTTCTTGATTTGCCCTAGCACGAAACTCGTATGGCACATTGAGATACATGTGCGTCTAGACATGGAAAACGAGTCACGATACATACATGGGAAAAAGGGCGCGGTTGACGGGTGGCATAATCCCTAGTGGCCCTAGGTGGCTTGAACCCAAACCGAGACACAGAAACGTTCATTAGGTAGCATAATCCCTAGTGGCCCTAGGTGGCATAAATCGTAAGTGAACACGCGATAGTTCATCGTAAGAAAACATAACCAGATCAAGGGTAGCAGTCCAAAACAACCTCAAGGATAAAAACGGTACTACGTTGAGGTGGTATAGATTTACATGGGAAAGCCCGTACGGCCTATGGCAAAGGACTGAACTTATACATGGGAAGGAACATACGA
Organism: Allium sativum; assembly: GCA_030737875.1. Classification (NCBI taxonomy): domain Eukaryota; kingdom Viridiplantae; phylum Streptophyta; class Magnoliopsida; order Asparagales; family Amaryllidaceae; genus Allium; species Allium sativum. The sequence continues at coordinate 412,237,897 of CM060923.1, read as the reverse complement.
GTTGGGAAACCTACATATGATATATATATATGTTAGGTTGACATGGACCATTTCATGACATTAGGCAAGGGACATTCATAGTTAACACATGTCGCGGGTTGGGATACTAGTACGAGAGGTGCATAGCAAATATACATAATAAATACCTTGGGATGTTATACATGATAGATACCGTGGGATGTTATATATGATAGATACCTTGGGGATAGTATACTTGATAGAAACCTGAATACCTTGATTTATCTTGACACCGTAGTTTATCATGATACCTTAGCCTATCTTGCTATAGTAGTTCATCCAGTTATCTTGGATTAGCTTATCCATCTTGTCATCACCCTTCTGTTTAGTTTCAGTTTATGCATGTCATGTTACCTTTACCAGTTTTTAAACTGGAATAGAGAGGACTTACCAGCCTTTATGACTGACCCCGTTTTGTTTCGCCTCTTTGTCTTCCATCCCCCCCCCCAGGTTTTCAGGGAGGAAACACTGTTATTTAGTTCGGACTTCCTCTGCTTGAAGATCATCATGCATGGCTTGGACTTTCCATGGCTATGGCTACTTTACTGTTTTACTTGGGGAATAATTTATGAAATGGTTTATGCTTCTGTTTTGCAAGACAGGTTTTGATGTATTCAAATGTAAAAGGCTTTAGACCTTATTTTATAAGGTAATGAAATTTGTTTTACTTCTGCTGTTTTATATATGTTCTGTCTTGTAATATTTCTGTGCATGTTTACCTCGATAATGCATCACCAAACCTAGTGCATCCCCTTTGTGAGTGACCCTAGCGGAGGTGGGGTGTTACAAGGCAGCCACCCAGGCATCGGTTCGCCTCCAAAATGCTTGTTATTAATGAAATTCAAATACTCGCATCCGCCAGCTCGGAAGCCGAGATTGAGGGTTCGAAGCTCCCTAGAACCAACCATAGTAACTTTATACCGATTTTAGTCGGTCGATTGTTATTTCCATTGGCCCAGCCGCGATACGGGACCGTCAGGCCACCGAAACGTGCGTCGATCATAAAATTCCCACGCTCGGTTTCGCAAATTCGGAAGCCGAGATCTACGTTTCAGAGCTGTTAGGAAACCACCATAGTAAATTTCTCCATAATTTTCGTATACGCATGAACGTCCAGGCGTACGAAGCACATGCGTTGATCTTCAAATTCCTATACTCATATTAGCTAGTTCGAAAGCCAAGATGGAGGGTTCGGAGCGCTCTCAAAAACCACCGCAGTAACTTTCTACAGAGCATGGGAAATTGCCCAACATTTCTTCCCTTCAAAACGCGCGTTCCAGCGACCTAACTCCAAAAACACCTCATCAATTCGAATTCATTCTCGGGCCTTGTACACTCACCCGCACACCCATCACTCGTGGGGGGAGTCGATCATTTTTCTAGTTGGGTCGGTCGCAATATGGGACCGTCCGGCCGTTTGAAACGCGCGTTGATAAGGAAATCCATGCACTCGTCTCCGCCAGTTCGAAAGCAGAGAACGAGGGTCCAGAGCTCCTCGAAAGTCACCATAGTAACTTTCTACCGAGATTGGGTAGCCACCCAACCATCCGTTGGCCTCTAAAACGCGCGTTATTAACGAAATTCAAGTACTCGCATCCGCCAGTTCGAAAGCCGAGATCGAGGGTTCAGAGCTCCCCGTAACCCACCATAGTAACTTTATACCGAGTTTGGTCGGCCGATCGTTATTTCCTTTGGCCCCGCCGCGATACGGGACCGTTGGGCCACCGAAACGCACGTCGATCGTAAAATTCCCATGCTCGGCTTCGCAGATTCGAAAACCGAGATCTATGTTTCGGAGTTGTTATGAAACCACCACAGTAAATTACTACGTAATTTGGGTAGAGGCAAGACCGTCGGGGCGTACGATGCGTGCGTCGATCTTCAAATTCCTATACTTATATTAGCTAGTTTGAAAGCCAAGACGGTGGGTTCGTAGCGCTCTCGAAAGCCACCGCAGTAACTTTCCATAGACCGTGGGAAATCGGCAAACAGTTCTGCCGTTCGAAACGCGCGTTTCAGCTACCTAACTCCAAAAACACCTCATGGATTCGAGTTCATTCTATGGCCTTGTACACACCACCTCCCAACCAACACACCCACCATGCGTGGGGGGGAGTCTATAATTTTTCTAGTTGGCTCGTTCGCAATCCGGGACCGTCCAGCCCTTCGGAACGGTCATCGATCAGGAAATCCATGCACTCATCTCCGCCAGTTCAAAAGCAGAGAACGAATGTTCAGAGCTCCCCGGAAGTCACCATAGCAATTTCTGCCGAGATTGGGCAGCCACCAAACCGTCGGTTGGCCTCCAAAACGCGCGTTATTAATGAAATTCAAATACTCGCATGCGCCAGTTCGGAATCCGAGATCGAGGGTTCGAAGCTCCCCGAAACCAACCATAGTAATTTATGCTGAGTTCGGTCGGCCGATTGTTATTTCCGTTGGCCGGGCTGCGATACGGACCGTCGCACAACCGAAACGTGCGTCAATCGTAAAATTCCCATGCTCGGCTTCGCAAATTCGGAAGCCGAGATCTATGTTTCGGAGCTGTTGGGAAACCACCATAGTAAATTTCTCCATAATTTGCATAGACGCAAGACCGTCCGGGCGTACGAAGCACGTGCGTTGGTCTTCAAATTCCTATACTCATATTAGGTAGTTCGAAAGCCAAGATGGAGGGTTCGAAATGCTCTCAAAAACCGCCACGATAACTTTCAACAGAGCGAGGGAAATCACCCAACATTTCTGACCTTCGCACGCGCGTTCCAGCGACCTAACTCCAAAAACTCATCATCGATTCGAATTCATTCTCGGGCCTTGTGCAGACCACCCACCCCACCCTCACACCTACCAATCATTGGGGGAGTCGATCATTTTTCTAGTTGGGTCAGTTGCGATACGGGACCGTCCAGCCCTTCAAAACGTGCGTCGATCAGGAAATCCATGTACTCGTCTCCGCCAGTTCGAAAGTAGAAAACGAGGGTTCAGAGCTCCTCGGAAGTCACCATAGTAACTTTCTACCGAGATTGGGCAGCCATCCAACCATCGGTTGGCCTCCAAAACGCGCGTTATTAATGAAATTCAAATACTCGCATCCGCTAGTTCGAAAGCCGAGATCGAGGGTTCAGAGCTCCCCGTAACCCACCATAGTAACTTTATACTAAGTTTGGTCGGCCGATCATTATTTTCGTTGGCCCGGCCGTGATACGGGACCGTTGGGCCACCGAAACGCACGTTGATCGTGAAATTCCCACGCTCGGCTTCGCGGATTCGGAAGCCGAGATCTATGTTTCGGAGCTGTTATGAAACCACCATAGTAAATTTCTACGTAATTTGGGTAGAGGCAAGACCGTCCGGGCGTACGAAGCGTGCGTTGATCTTTAATTTCCAATACTCATATTAGCTAGTTCGAAAGCCAAGACGGTGGGTTTGGAGCGCTCTCGAAAGCCACCGCGGCAACTTTCTATAGAGCATGGGAAATCGGCCAACAGTTCTGCCCTTCGAAACGTGCGTTTCAGCTACCTAACTTCAAAAACACCTCATCGATTCAAATACATTCTGGGGCTTTGTATAGACCATCCACCCCAACAACACACCCACCACATGTGGGGGGATTCGATCATTTCTCTAGTTTGGTCGGTCGCGATCTGGGACCGTCCGACCCTTCGGATCCCGCGTCAATCAGGAAATCCATGCACTCATCTCCGCCAGTTTGAAAGCAGAGAACGAGGATTCAGAGCTCCCCGGAATTCACCATAGTAACTTTCTGCTGAGATTGGGCACCCACCCAACCGTCGGTTGGCCTCCAAAACACGCGTTATTAATGAAATTCAAATACTCGCATCCGCCAGTTCAGAAGACGAGATCGAGGGTTCGAAGCTCCTCGGAACCAACCATAGTAACTTTATACCAAGTTTGGTCGGCCGATTGTTATTTCCGTTGGCCCGGCCGCGAATCAGGACCGTCGGGCCACCGAAAAGTGCATCGATCATTAAATTCCCACGCTCGGCTTCGCAAATTCGAAAGCTTAGATCTATGTTTCGGGGCTGTTAGTAAACCACCATAGTAAATTTCTCCGTAATTTGCATAGACGCAAGACCATCCGAGCGTACGAAGCACGTGCGTTGATCTTCAAATTCGTATACTCATATTAGCTTGTTCGAAAGCCAAGATGGAGGGTTCGTAGCGCTCTCAATAACCACCGCGGTAACTTTCTACAGAGCATGGGAAATCGGCCAACAGTTCTACCCTTCGAAACGCTCGTTCCAGCGACCTAACTCCAAAAACACCACATCGATTCGAATTCATTCTCGGGCCTTGTACACACCACCCCACTCACACAACCACCACTCGTGGGGGGAGTCGATCATTTTTCTAGTTGGGTCGGTCGCGATATGGGACCGTCCAGTCCTTTGACACGTGCGTCGATCAGGAAATTCATGCACTCATCAGCGCCAGTTCGAAAGCAGAGAACGAGGGTTCAGAGCTCCTCGGAAGTCACCATAGTAGCTTTCTACCGAGATTGGGCAGCCACCCAACCATCGGTTGGCCTCCAAAACGCGCGTTATTATTGAAATTCAAGTACTCGCATCCGCCAGTTCGGGAGCCAAGATCGAGGGTTCAGAGCTCCCCGGAACCCACCATAGTAACTTTATATCGAGTTTGGTCGGCCGATCGTTGTTTCCGTTGGCCGGCCGCGATACGGGACCATCGGGCCACCAAAAGGCTCGTCGATCAAAAAATTCCCACGCTCGGCTTTCCAAATTCGGAAGCCGAGATCTATGTTTCGGAGCTGTTATGAAACCACCATAGTAAATTTCTACGTAATTTGGGTAGATGCAAGACCATCCGGGCGTATGTAGCGTGCGTTGATCTTCAAATTTCTATACTCATATTAGCTAGTTCGAAAGCAAAGACGGTTGGTTCGTAGCGCTCTCGAAAGCCACCGCGGTAACTTTCTATAGAGCATGGGAAATCGCCCAATAGTTCTGCCCTTGGAAACGCGTGTTTCAGTGACCTAACTCCAAAAACACCTCATTGAGTCGAATTCATTCTCGGGCCTTATACACACCACCCACCCCACACACAAACCCACCACACATGGGAGGAGTCAATCATTTTTCAAGTTGGGTTTGTCGCGATCCATGATCGTCTGGCCCTTCGAAATGCGCGTCAATCAGGAAATCCGTGCACTCGTCTCCGCAAGTTCGAAAGTAGAAAATGAGGGTTCAAAGCTCCCCGGATGTCACCATAGTAACTATCTGCCGAGATTGGGCATCCAACCAACCGTCGGTTGACATCCAAAGCATGAGTTATTAATGAAATCCATATACTCACATCCGTCAATTCGAAATCCGAGATCGAGGGTTCTGAGCTCTCCGGAACCCACCATAATAACTTTATACCGAGTTTGGGAGGCCGATCATTATTTCCGTTGGCCCGATCGCGATACGGGTCCGTCGGGCCACTGAAACGCGCATCGATCGTGAAATTCCCACGCTCGGCTTCGCAAATTCGGAAGCCGGGATCTATGTTTCGGAGCTGTTATGAAACCACCATAATAAATTTCTACGTAATCTGGGTAGACGCAAGATCGTCCGTGCGTAAGAAGCATGCGTTGATCTTCAAATTCCTATATTCATATTAGCTAGTTCGAAATCCAAGATGGAGGGTTCGAAGCGCTCTCAAAAACAACAGCGGTAACTTTCTAAAGATCATGGGAAATCGCCCAATAGTTCTGCCCTTCGAAACGCGCGTTTCAGCGATCTAACTCTGAAAACACCTCATCGATTCGAATTCATTCTCGGGCCTTGTACACACCACGCACCCCACCCACACACCTACCGCAAGTGGGGAGAGTCGATCATTTTTCTAGTTGGGTCGGTCGCGATACGGGCCCGTCCGACCCTTCGAAACGCGCGTCGATCACGAAATCCATGCACTCCTCTCCGCCAGTTCGAAAGCAGAGATCGAGGGTTCAGAGCTCCCCGTAACCCACCATAGTAACTTTATACCGAGTTTGGTCGGCCGATCGTTATTTCAGTTGGCCCGGCCGCGATACGGGACCGTCGGGCCACCGAAACTCACGTCGATCGTAAAATTCCCACGCTCGTCTTCGCAGATTCGGAAGCCGAGATCTACGTTTCGAAGCTGTTATGAAACCACCGTAGTTAATTTCTACGTAATTTGGGTAGAGCCTGGACCGTCCGGGCGTACGAAGCGTGCGTTGATCATCAAATTCCTATACTCATATTAGCTAGTTCGAAAGCCAAGACGGTGGGTTCGTAGCGCTCTCGAAAGCCACCGCGGTAACTTTCTAAAGAGCATGGGAAATTACCCAACAGTTTTTCCCTTCGAAATGCACGTTCCAGCGACTAAACTCCAAAAACACCTCATCGATTCGAATTCATTCTCGGGCCTAGTACACACCACCCACCCCACCCACACACCCACCACATGTGGAGGGAGTCGATTATTTTTGTAGTTGGGTTTATCACGATCCGTGACCGTCTAGCCCTTTAAAATGCGCGTCGATCAGGAAATCCATGCACTCATCTCTGCAAGTTCGAAAGTAGAGAACGAGGGTTCATAACTCCCCGGAAGTCACCATAGTAACAATCTACCGAGATTGGGTAGCCACCCAACCGTCGGTTGGCCTCCAATACGCGCGTTATTAATGAAATTCATATACTAGCATCCACCAGTTCGGAATCCGAGATCGAGGGTTCGGAGCTCCCTGGAACCCACCATAGTAACTTTATACCGGGTTTGGGCGGCCGATCGTTATTTCCGTTGGCCCAGTCGCGATACGGGACCATCTGGCCACCGAAACGCGCATCGATCATAAAATTCCCACGCTCGGCTTCGCAAATTCGGAAGTCGATATCTATGTTTATGAGCTATTATGAAACCATCATAGTAAATTTCTCAGTAATTTGCGTAGACGCAAGACCGTCTGGGCTTACGAAGCACATGCGTTGATCTTTAAATTCGTATACTCATATTAGCTAGTTCGAAAGCTAAGGTGGACGGTTTGGAGCGCTCTCAAAAACCACCGTGGAACTTTCTACAGAGCGTGGGAAATCGCCCAACATTTCTGCCCTTCCAAATGAGCGTTCAAGCGACCTAACTCCAAAAACAGCTCTTCGATTCGAAATCATTCTCGGGCCTTGTACACACCACCCACCCCACCAACACACCCACCACTCTTGGGGGGAGTCGATCATTTTTCTAGTTGGGTCGGTCACGATACGGGACCGTCCAGCCCTTCGAAACGCGTGTCGATCAGGAAATCCATGCACTCGTCTCCGCCAGTTCGAAAGCAGAGAAGGAGGGTTCAGAGCTTCCCGGAAGTCACCATAGTAACTTTATACCGAATTTGGTCGGCCGATCGTTATTTCCGTTGTCCTGACCGCGATACGGGACCGTTGGGCCACCGAAATGCTTGTCGATCGTAAAATTCCCACGCTCGGCTTTGCAAATTCGGAAGTCGAGATCTATGTTTCGGTGCTGTTATGAAAGCACCATAATAAATTTCTATGTAATTTGGGTAGACGTAAGACCGTCCGGGCGTACGAAGCATGCGTTGATCTTCAAATTCCTATACTCATATTAGCTAGTACGAAAGCAAAGACGGTTGGTTCGGAGCATTCTCAAAAGCCACCGCGGTAACTTTCTATAGAGCATGGGAAATCGCCCAACAGTTCCGCCCTTCGAAACACGCGTTTCAGTGACCTAACTCCAAAAACACCTCTTTGATTCGAATTCATTCTCGGGCCTTGTACACACCACCCACCCCACCCGTACACCCACCACATGTGGGGGGAGTCGATCATTTTTCTAGTTGGGTTTGTCGCGATCCATGACCGTCCGGCCGTTCGAAACGCGCGTCGATCAGGAAATCCGTGCACTCGTCTCCGCAAGTTCAAAAGCAGAGAACGAGGGTTCAAAGCTCCCCGGAAGTCACCATAGTAACTATCTGCCGAGATTGGGCAGCCATCCAACCGTCGGTTGGCCTCCAAAACGCGCGTTATTAATGAAATTCATTTATTCGCATCCGCCAATTCGAAATCCGAGATCGAGGGTTCGGAGCTCCCAGAACCCACCATAATAACTTTATACCGAGTTTGGGCGGCCGATCATTATTTCCGCTGGCCCGGTCGCAATACGGGACCGTCGGGCCACCGAAACGCGCATCGATCGTAAAATTTCCACCCTCGGCTTCGCGAATTCGGAAGCCGAGATCTATGTTTCGGAGCTATTATGAAACCACCATAGTAAAGTTATACATAATTTGGGTAGACGAAAGTCCGTCCGGGCGTAAGAAGCATGCGTTGATCTTCAAATTCCTATACTCATATTAGCTATTCGAAAGCCAAGATGGAGGGTTCGAAGCACTCTCAAAAACCACCGCGGTAACTTTCTACAGAGCGTGGGAAATCGCCCAACAGTTCTACCCTTCGAAACACGCGTCTCAACGACCTAACTCCAAAAACACCTCATCGATTCGAATTCATTTACGGGCCTTGTACACACCACCCACCCCACCCACAAACCCACTATAGGTGGGGGGAGTCGATCATTTTTTAGTTGGATTGGTCACGATCCGTGACCGTACAGCCCTTTGAAACGCGCGTCAATCAGAAAATCCTTGGACTCGTCTCTACTAGTTCGAAAGCCAAGAACGAGGGTACAGAGCACCACGAAAGTCACCGTAGTAACTATCTACCGAGATTGGGCAGCCACCCAACCGTCGGATGGCCTCCAAAATGCGCGTTATAAATGAAATTCATATACTCGCATCCGCCAGTTCGGAAGCCAAGATCGAGGGTTCAGAGCTCCCCGAAACCCACCATAGTAACTTTATAACGAGTTTGGGTGGCCGATCATTATTTCCGTTGGCCCGGTCGCGATATGGGACTGTCGGGCCATCGAAATACACGTCGATCGTAAAATTCCCATGCTCGGCTTCGCAAATTCGGAAGTCGAGATCTATGTTTCGCAGATGTTAGGAAACCACCATAGTAAATTTCTACGTAATTGGGGTATACGCAAGACTGTCCGGGCGTACGAAGCGTGCGTTGATCTTCAAATTCCTATACTCATATTAGCTAGTTCAAAAGCCAAGACGGAGAGTTCGGAGCACTCTAGAAAGCCACCGCGGTAACTTTCTATAGAGCGCGAGAAATCGCCCAACAGTTCTGCCCTACAAATCGCGCATTTCAGCAACCTAACTCCAAAAACACCTCATCGATTGGAATTCATTCTCTGGCCTTGTACACACTACCCACCCCACCAACACACCCAACACATGTGGGGGGAGTCGATCATTCTTCTAGTTGGGTCGGTCGCGATACGGGACCGTCCGGCTCTTCGAAATGCGCGTCGATCATGAAATCCACGCACTCGTCTCCGCTAGTTCGAAAGCAGAGAACGAGGGTTCAGAGCTCCCGGGAAGTTACCATAGTAACTTTCTGCCGAAATTGGGCAGCCACCCAACCGCCGGTTGGCCTCCAAAACGCGCGTTACTAATGAAATTAAAATACTCGCATCCGCCAGTTCGGAAGCCGAGATCGAGGGTTCGGAGCTCCCCGGAACCCGCACACCCACCATGCAAGGGGGGAGTCGATCATTTTTCTAGTTGGGTCGGTCGCGATCCGAGACCGTCCGGCCCATCGAAACGAGCGTCAATCGGGAAATCCATATACTCATCTCTGCCAGTTCGAAAGCCGAGAAGGAGAGTTCACAGCACCTAGGAGGTCACCATAGCAACTATCTGCCGAGATTGGGCAGCCACCCAATCGTCGGTTGGCCTCCAAAACTCGCGTTATTAATGAAATTCATACACTCGCATCCGCCAGTTTAAATGCCTAGATCAAGGATTCTGGGCTCCTCGGAACCCACCATAGTAACTTTATACCGAGTTTTGGCGGCCGACCGTTATTTCCGTCGACTCGATCGCGATACGGGACCGTCGGGCCATTGAAACGCACGTAGATCTTAAAATTCCCATGCTCGGCTTCGCAAATTCGGAAGCTGAGATCTATGTTTCGGAGCTGTTAGGAAACCACCGTAGTAAATTTCTACGCAATTGGGCTAGACGCAAGACAGTCCGGGCGTACAAAGCTTGCGCTGATCTTCAAATTCCTATACTCATACTAGCTAGTTCAAAAGCCAATACGGAGGGTTCGGAGCGCTCTCGAAAGCCACCGCGGTAACTTTCTATAGAGCGCGGGAAATCGCCCAATAGTTATGGCCTTCGAAACGCGTGTTTCAGCGACATAACCCCTAAAACACCTCATTGATTAGAATTCATTCTCAGGCCTTATACACACCACCCACCCCACCAACACACCCACCACACGTGGGGGGAGTCGATCATTTTTCTAGTTGGGTCGGTCGTGATACGGGACTGTCCGGCCCTTCGAATTGCGCGTCGATCAGGAAATCCATGGCCTCGTCTCCGACAGTTCGAAAGCAGAGAACGAGGGTTTGGAGCTCCCCGGAAATCACCATAGTAACTTTCTGCCGAGATTGGGCAGCCACCCAACCGTCGGTTGGCCTCCAAAACGCGCGTTATTAATGAAATTCAAATACTCGGATCTGCCAGTTCGAAAGCCGAGATCTAGGGTTTTGAGCTCCCCGGAACCAACCATAGTAACTTTATACCGAGTTTTGTCTGCCGATCATTACTTTCGTTGGCCCGGCCGCTATACGGGACCGTCGGGCCACCGAAACGCCCGTCGATTGTAAAATTCCCACACTCAGTTTCTCAAATTCGGAAGCCGAGATCTATGTTTCGGAGCTGTTAGGAAACCACCATAGTAAATTTCTACGTAATTTGGGTAGACGCAAGACCGTCCAGGCGTACGAAGCGTGGGTTGAGCTTAAAATTCCTGTACTCATATTAGCTAGTTCGAAAGCCAAGATGGCGGGTTCAGAGCGCTCCCGAAAGCCACGGTGGTTACTTTCTATAGAGCATGGGAAATCGCCTAATAGTTGTGCACTTCGAAACGCGCGTTTCAGCGGCCTAACTCCAAAAACACCTCATCGATTCGAATTCATTATCGGGCCTTGTATACACCATCCACCCCACCAACACACCCACCACATGTAGGAGGGAGTTGTTCATTTTTCTAGTTGGGCCGGTCGCGATCCGGGACCGTCCGGCCCTTCGAAACGCGCGTCGATCAGCAAATCTGTGCACTCATCTCAGCTAGTTCAAAAGCAGAGAATGAGGGTTCAGAGCTCCTCCGAAGTCACCATAGCAACTTTCTGCCGAGATTGGGCAGCCACCCAACCGTCGATTGGCCTCCAAAACACGCTTTATTAATCAAATTCAAATACTCGCAACACCCAGTTCGGAAGCCGAGATCGAGGGTTTGGATCTCCCCGGAACCAACCATAGTAACTTTATACCTAGTTGGCCAAATCGCGATACGGGACCGTTGGGCCACTGAAATGCGCGTCAATCGTGACATTTCCACGCGCGGCTTTGCAAATTCTGAAGCCGAGATCTATGTTTCGGAGCAGTTAGGAATCCACCATAGTAAATTTCTACGTAATTGGGGTAGACGCAAGACTGTCCGAGCGTACGATGTGTGCGTTGATCTTCAAATACCTATACTCACATTAGCTAGTTCGAAAGCCAAGACGATGGGTTCGGAGCTCTCTCAAAAACCACCGCTGTAACTTTCTAAAGAGCGTAGTAAATCCCCCAACAGTTCTGCCCTTCGAAACGCACGTTCCAGCGACCTAACTTCAAAAACACCTCATCAATTCGAATTCATTCTCGGGCCTTGTACACACCACCCACCCCACCCACATACCCACCACATATGGGGGGAGTCGATCATTTTTCTAGTTTGGTCGGTCACGATACGGGACCGTCCGGCACTTCGAAAAGCGAGACGATCGGGAAGTCCATGTACTCGGCTTCGCCAGTTCGAAAGCTGAGAACGAGGGCTCATAGCACCTTAGAAGTCACCATAGTAACTATCTGCAGAGATTCGGCAGCCACCCAACCGTCGGTTGGCCTCCAAAACGCGCGTTATTAATGAAATTCATATACACGCATCCGCCAGTATGGAAGCCGAGATCGAGGGTTCGGAGTTTCCCGAGACTCATAATAGTAACTTTATACCGAGTTTAGGTGGCCGATCATTATTTCCATTGACCCGGTCGCGATATAGGACTATCGAACCATCAAAACGAGCGTCGATCGTAAAACAACCGTGCTCGGATTTGCAAATTCGGAAGCTTAGATCTATGTTTCGGAGGTGTTAGGGAACCACCATAGTAAATTTCTACGTAATTAGGGTAGACGTAAGGCCGTCCGGGCATACGAAGCGTGCGTTGATCTTCAAATTCCTATACTCATATTAGGTAGTTCGAAATCCAAGACGGAGGGTTCGGAGCGCTCCCGAAAGCCAACGCGGTAACTTTCTATAGAGCGTGGGAAATCGCCGAACAGTTCTACCCTTCGAAATGCGCGTTTCAGCGACCTAACTCCAAAAAACCTCATCGATTTGAATTCATTCTCGGGCCTTGTATACACCACCCACCGCACCAACACACCCACCACACGTGGGGGGAGTTGATCATTTTTCTAGTTGGGTCGGTCACGATCCGGGACCGTCCGGCCCTTTGAAACTCGCATCGATCTGAAAATCCGTGCACTCATATCCGCCAGTTCAAAAGAAGAGAACGAGGGTTCAGAGCTCCTCGGAAGTCACCATAGTAACTTTCTACCGAGATTGGTCAGCCACCCAATCGTCGGTTGGCCTCCAAAACATGCTTTATTAATCAAATTCAAATACTCGCAACCGTCAGTTCGGAAGCCGAGATCAAGGGTATGGAGCTCCCCGGAACCAACCATAGTAGCTTTATAATGATTTTGGTCGGCTGATCGTTATTTCCGCTGTCCCGGCCGCGATACGGGACCGTCGGGTCCCCGAAACGCACGTCGGTTGTAAAATTCCCATGGACGGCTTCGCAAATTTGGAAGCCGAGATCTATGTTTTGGAGCTGTTCTGAAACCACCATAGTAAATTTCTACGTAATTTTGGTAGATGCAAGACCGTCCTGGCGTACGAAGCGTGCGTTGATCTTCAAATTCCTATACTCATATTAGCTAGTTTGAAAGCGAAGACGGTGGGTTTGGAGCTCTCTCAAAAACAAACGCGGTAACTTTCTACAGAGCGTGGGAAATCGCTCAACAGTTCTACCCTTCGAAACACACGTTTCAGCGGCCTAACTCCAAAACCACCTCATCGATTCGGATTCATTCTCGGGCCTTGTACACACCACCCACACACCCACCTCAAGTGGGTTGAGTCGATCATTTTTCTAGTTGGGTCGGTCGCGATCCGGGACCGTCCGACCCTTCGAAACGCGCATCGATCAGGAAAACCATGCACTCGTCTCCACCAGTTCGAAAGCAGAGAACGAGGGTTCATAGGTCCCCAGAAGTCACCATAGTAACTTTCTGCAGAGATTGGGCAGCCACCCAACCGTCGGTTGGCCTCCAAAACGCGCGTTATTAATGAAATTCAAATACTCGCATTCGCCAGTTCGGAAGGCGAGATCGAGGGTTCGGAGCTCCCAGAAACCCACCATAGTAACTTTATACCGAGTTTGGTCTACCGATCGTTACTTCTGTTGGCTCGGCCGTGATACGGGACTATCGGGCCACCGAAACGACCGTCGATCGTAAAATTCCCATGCTCGGCTTCGCTAATTCGTAAGGCGAGATCTATGTTTCGGAACTATCATGAAACCACGATAGTAAATTTCTGCGTAATTTGGGTAGACGCAAGACCGTCCAGGCGTACGAAGCGTGCGTCGATCTTCAAATTCCTATACTCATATTAGATAGTTCGAAAGCCAAGACGGAGGGTTCGGAGCGCTCCAGAAAGCCCCCGCGTTAAATTTCTATAGAGCATGGGAAATCGCCGAACAGTTCTACCCTTCGAAATGCGCGTTTCAGCGACCTAACTCCAAAAAAACCTCATCGATTCGAATTCATTCTCGGGCCTTGTATACACCACCCACCCCACTAACACACCCACCGCACGTGGTGCGGGGAGTTGATCATTTTTCTAGTTGGGTCGGTCACGATCCGGGACCGTCCGGCCCTTTGAAACTCGCATTGATTGGGAAATCCGTGCACTCATCTCCGCTAGTTCAAAAGCAGAGAACGAGGGTTCAGAGCTCCTCGGAAGTCACCATAGTAACTTTCTACCGAGATTGGGCCGCCACCCAACCTTCGGTTGGCCTCAGAAACATGCTTTATTAATCAAATTCAAATACTCGCAACCGCCAATTCAGAAGCCGAGATTGAGGGTTTGGAGCTCCCCGGAACCAACCATAGTAACTTTATACCGAGTTTGGTCGACAGATCGTTATTTCCGTTAGCCCTGCCGCGATACGGGACCGTCAGGCCCCCGTAATGCACGTTGATCGTAAAATTCCCATGCACGGCTTTGCAAATTCGGAAGCCGAGATCTATGTTTCGGAGCTGTTTTGGAACCGCCATAGTAAATTTCTACGTAATTTGGGTAGACGCAAGACCGTCCGGGCGTATGAAGCATGCGTTGATCTTCAAATTCCTATCCTCATATTAGCTAGTTCGTAAGACAAGACGGTGGGTTCGGAGCTCTCTCAAACCACCGCGGTAACTTTCTACAGAGCGTGTCAAATCGCCCAACAGTTCTACCCTTCGAAACGCACGTTTCAGCGACCTAACTCTGAAAACACCTCATCGATTCGAATTCATTCGCGGGCCTTGTACACACCACCCACACACCCACCACAAGTGAGGGGAGTCGATCATTTTTCTAGTTGGGTCGGTCGCGATCCAGGACAGTCCGGCACTTCGAAACGCGCATCGATCGGGAAATACATGCACTCGTTTCCGCAATTCGAAAGCTGAGAACGAGAGTTCAGAGTACAATGGAAGTCACCATAGTAACTATCCACCGAGATTGATCAGCCACCCAACCGTCGGTTGGCCTCCAAACCGAGCGTTATTAATGAAATTCATATACTCGCATCCGCCAGTACGGAAGCTGAGATCGAGGGTTCTGAGCTCCCTAGAACCCACCATAATAACTTTATACCGAGTTTGGGCGGCCGATCATTATTTCCGTTGACCCGGTCGCGATATGGGACCGTCGGGCCATCGAAACGCGCTTCGATTGTAAAATTCCCATGCTCGGGTTCGCAAATTCGGAAGCCGAGATCTATGTTTCAGAGCTGTTAGGAAACCACCATAGTAAATTTCTACGTAATTGGGGTAGACGCAAGACTGTCCGAGAGTACGAAGCATGCACTGATCTTCAAATTCCTATACTCATATTATCTAGTTCGATAGCCAAGACGGAGGGTTCAGAGCGCTCTCGAAAGCAACCGTGGTAACTTTCTATAGAGCATGGGAAATCGCCCAACAGTTCTGGCCTTCGTAACATGTGTTTCAACGACCTAACTCCAAAAACACCTCATCGATTCGAATTCATTCTCGAACCTTGTACACACCACGCACCCCACCAACACACCGACCACACGTGGAGGGAGTCGATGATTTTTCTAGTTGGGTCGGTCGCGATCCGGGACCGTCCAGCCCTTCGAAATGCGCGTCGATCAGGAAATCCATGCACTCGCCTCCGCCAGTTCGAAAGCAGAGAACGAGGGTTCAGAGCTCCCCGGAAGTCACCATAGTAACTTTCTGCCGAGATTGGGCAGCCACCCAACCGTCAGTTGGCCTCCAAAACACGCGTTATTAATGAAATTCAAATACTCGCATCCGCAAGTTCAGAAGCCGAGATCGAAGGTTCGGAGCTCCCCGAAACCCACCATAGTAACTTTATACCGAGTTTGGTCAGCCGATCGTTACTTCCGTTGGCCCGGTCGCGATGCGGGACAATCGGGCCACCAAAACGCCCGTCGATCGTAATATTCCCACGCTCGGCTTCGCAAATTCGTAAGCCGAGATCTATGTTTCAGAGGTATTATGAAACCACCATAGTAAATTTCTACGTAATTTGGTAGACTCAAGACCATCTGGGCGTATGAAGCGTGCATTGATCTTCAAATTCCTATCCTCATATTACCTAGTTCAAAAGCTAAGACGGTGGGTTCAGAGCTCTCTCAAAAACCACTGTGGTAACTTTCTGCAGAGCGTGGGAAATCGCCCAACAGTTCTGCCCTTCGATACGCACGTTTCAGCGACCTAACTCCAAAAACACCTCATCAATTCGAATTCATTCTCAGGCCTTGTACACACCATCCACCCCACCCACACACCCACCACACATGGGGGGAGTCGATCATTTTTCTAGTTTGGTCGGTCGTGATCCGGGACCGTCCGACCCTCCGAAACACGTGTCGATCGTGAAATACATGCACTCGTCTCCGCCAGTTCGAAAGCCGAGAACGAGGGTTCAGAGCACCTTGGAAGTCACCATAGTAACTATCTTCCGAGGTTGGGGAGCCACCCAACCGTCGGTTGGCCTCCAAAACGCGTGTTATTAATGAAATTCATATATTCGCATCCGCCAGTTCGGAAGCCGAGATTGAGGGTTCTGAGCTCCCCGGAACCCACCATAGTAATTTTATACCGAGTTTGGGCGGTCGATCGTTATTTCCGTTGACCCGGCTGCGATACGGGACCGTCGGGCCATCGAAATGCGCGTCGATCGTGAAAGTCCCATGCTCGACTTCGCAAATTCAAAAACCGAGATCTATGTTTCGGAGCTGTTAGGAAATCACCATTGTAAATTTCTACCTAATTGGGGTAGACGCAAGACTGTCCGGGCATACGAAGCGTGCGTTGATCCTCAAATTCCTATTCTCATATTAGCTATATTGAAAGCCAAGACGGAGGGTTCGGAGCGCTCTAGAAGGCCACCGCGGTAACTTTCTATAGAGCGTGGGAAATCGCCCATCAGTTCTGGCCTTCGAAACGTGCGTTTCAGCGACCAAACTCCAAAAACACCTCAATGATTCAAATTCATTCTCGGGCCTTGTACACACCACCCACCCCCACCAACTCACCCACCACACGTGGGGGTAGTCGATCATTTTTCTAGTTGGGTCGGTCGCGATACGAGACCATCCGGCCCTTCGAAATGCGCGTCGATCAGAAAATCCATGCACTTGTCTCCTCTAGTTCGAAAGTAGAGAACGAGGGTTCAGAGCTCCCCGGAAGTCACCATAATAAATTTCTACGGAGATTGGGGAGCCACCCAACCATCGATTGGCCTCCAAAACGCGCGTTATTAATGAAATTCAAATACTCGCATCCGCTAGTTCGGAAGCCGAGATCGAGGGTTTGGAGCTCCCCGGAACCCACCATAGTAAATTTATACCAAGTTCGGTCTGCCGATCGTTATTTCCGTTGGCACGGCCGAGAGACGGGACGGTCGGGCCACCGAAACGCCAATCGATATTAAAATTCCCATGCTCTGCTTCGCAAATTCGAAAGCCGAGATCTATGTTTCGGAGCTGTTACGAAACCACTATTGTAAATTTCTACGTAATTTAGGTAGACGCAAGACTGTCCGGGCGTACGAAGCATGCGTTGATCTTCAATTTCCTATACTCATATTAGCTAGTTCGAAAGCCAAGATGGTGGGTTCAGAGCGCTCTCGAAAGACACCGCAGTAGATTTCTATAGAGCATGGGAAATCGCCCAACAGTTCTGACCTTCGAAACGCGCGTTTCAGCGACCTATTTCCAAAAATACCTCATCGTTTCGAATTCATTCTCGCGCCTTGTATAGACAACCCACCCCACCAACACACCCACCACACATGCGGGGAGTCGATCATTTTTCTAGTTGGTTCGGTCGCGATCCGGGACCGTCCGGCCCTTCGAAACGCGCGTTGATCAGGAAACCCATGCAATCATCTCCGCCAATTCAAAAGCAGACAACGAAGGTTTAGAGCTCCTCGGAAGTCACCATAAATTTCTACGGAGATTGGGGATCCACCCAACCGTCGATTGGCCTCCAAAACACGCTTTATTAATCAAATTCAAATACTTGCAACCGCTAGTTCGGATGCCGAGATCGAGTGTTCGGAGCTCCCCGGAACCAACGATAGAAAGTTTATACCGAGTTTGGTCGACCGATCGTTATTTCCGTTGGGCCAGCCGCGATAAGGGAACGTCGGGACATCGAAACGCACGTCGATCGTAAAATTCCCATGCTCGGCTTCTCAAATTCGGAAGCGAGATCTATGTTTCAGAGCTGTTATGAAACCACCATATTAAATTTCTACGTAATTTGGTTAGACGCAAGACCGTCCAGGCGTATGAAGCGTGCGTTGATCTTTAAATTCCTATACTCGTATTAGCTAGTTCCAAAGCCAAGACGGTGGGTTTAAAGCTCTCTCAAAAACCACCGCGGTAACTTTCTATAGAGCGTGGGAAATCGCCCAACAGTTCTGCCCTTCGAAATGAACGTTTCAGCGACCTAACTCCAAAAACACTTCATCGATTCGAATTCATTCTCGGGCCTTGTACACATCACCCAGCCCACCCACACACCCACCACACGTGGGGTGAGTCGATCATTTTTCTAGTCGGTTCGGTCGCGATCCGGGACCGTCCGTCCGTTCGAAACACGCGTCGATCGGGAAATCCATGCACTTGTCTCCACTAGTTCGAAAGCCGAGAACGAGGGTTCAGAGCACCTTGGAAGTCACCATAGTAACTATCTGCCGAGAATGGGCAGTCACCAACTGTCGGTTGGCCACCAAAACGCGCGTTATTAATGAAATTCATATACTCGCATCCGCCAGTTCGGAAGCTGAGATCAAGGGTTTTGAGCTCCTCGGAACCCACTATAGTAACTTTATACCGAGTTTGGGCGGGCGATCGTTATTTCTGTTGACCCGGTCACGATACGGGACTGTCGGGCCATCGAAACGTGAGTCGATCGTAAAATTCCCATGCTCGGCTTCGCAAATTCGGAATCCAAGATCTGTGTTTCGGAGCTGTTAGGAAACCACCATAGCAAATTTCTACGTAATTGGGGTAGACGCAAGACTGTCCGGGCGTACAAAGCATGCGTTGATCTTCAAATTCTTATACTCATATTAGCTGGTTCGAAAGCCAAGACGGAGGGTTCAGAGCGCTCTCGAAAGCCACCACGGTAACTTTTTATAGAGCGTGGGAAATCGCCCAATAGTTCTGGCCTTCGAAATGCGCATGTCAGCGACCTAACTCCAAAAACACCTCATTGATTCGAGTTATTCTCGGGCCTTATACACACCACCCAACCCATCAACACACCCACCACACGTGGGGGGAGTCAATCATTTTCCTAGTTGGGTCGGTCGCGATACGTGATCGTCCGACCCTTCGAAATGCGCATCGATCAGGAAATCCATGCACTCGTCTTCGCCAGTTTGAAAGCAGAGAACGCGGGTTCAGAGCTCCTCAGAAGTCACCATAGTAACTTTCTGCAAAGATTGGGCAGCCTCCCAACCGTCGGTTGGCCTCCAAAACGCGCGTTATTAATGAAATTCAAATACTCGCATCCACCAGTTCGGAAGCCGAGATCGAGGGTTCGGAGCTCCCCGGAACCCACCATAGTAACTTTATACCGAGTTTGGTCTGCCGATCGTTACTTTTGTCGGGCCGACCGCGATATGGGACCGTTGGGCCAGCGAAATGCCCGTCGATCGTAAAATTCCCACGCTCGGCTTCGCAAATTCGGAAGCCGAGATCTATGTTTTGGAGCTGTTATGAAACCACCATATTAAATTTCTATGTAATTTGGGTAGACGCAAGACCGTCCTGGCGTACGAAGCGTGTGTTGATCTTCAAATTCCTATACTAATATTAGCTAGTTCGAAAGCCAAGATGTTGGGTTCAGAGCGCTCTCGAAAGCCACCGCAGTAACTTTCTATAGAGCGTGGGAAATCACCCAATAGTGCTGCCATCGAAACGCGTGTTTTAGCGACCTAACTCCAAAAATACCTCATCGATTCAACTTCATTCCGGTCCTTGTATAAACCACCCACCCAACCAACACACCCACCACACGTGGCGGAGTCGATCCTTTTTCTAGTTGGGTCGGTCGCGATCCGGACCGTGCGGCCCTTCGAAACGCGCGTCGATCAGGAAAACCGTGCACTCATCTCCGCCAGTTCAAAAGCAGAGAATGAGGGTTCAGAGCTCCTCGGAAGTCACCATAGTAACTCTCTACCGAGATTGGGCAGCCACCCAACCGTCGATTGGCCTCCAAAACACGCTTTATTAATCAAACCCAAATAATCGCAACCGCTAGTTCGGAAGCCAAGATCGATGGTTCGGAGCTCCACGTAACCAACCATAGTAACTTTATACTGAGTTTGATCGGCCAATCGTTATTTCCGTTGGCCCTACCGCGAAACAGGACCGTCGGGCCACCGAAACGCACGTCGATCGTCAAATTCCTATGCTCGACTTCGCAATTTTGGAAGCCGAGATCTATGTTAGGAGCTGTAATGAAACCACCATAGTGAATTTCTTCGTAATTTGGGTAGACGCAAGACCGTACGGGTGTACGAAGCGTGCGTTGATCTTCAAATTCCTATACTCATATTAGCTAGTTTGAAAGCCAAAACGGTGTGTTCGGAGCTCTCTCAAAAACCACTGCGGTAACTTTATACAGAGCGTGGGAAATCGCCCAACAGTTCTGCCCTTCTAAACGCACGTTTCATCAACCTAACTCCAAAAACACCTCATCGATTCAAATTCATTCTCGAGAATTGTACACACCACCCACCCCACCCACAAACCCACCACACGTGGGGGGTCAATCATTTTTCTAGTTGGGTCGATGGCGATCCGGGACCGTCCGGCCCTTCGAAACGCGCGTCGATCGGGAAATCCTTGCAGTCTTCTCCGCTAGTTCGTAAACCGAGAACGAGGGTTCAGAGCACCTTGGAAGTCACCATAGTAACTATCTGCTGAGAATAGCCGCCACCCAACTATCGGTTGGCCTCCAAAACGCGCGTTATTAATGAAATTCATATACTCGCATCCGCCAGTTCGGAAGCCGAGATCGAGGGTTCTGAGCTCCCAGGAACCCACTATAGTAACTTTATACTGAGTTTGGGCGGACGATCGTTATTTCTGTTGACCCGGTCGCGATTCGGGACCGTCGGGCCATCGAAACGCGCATCGATCGTAAAATTCCCATGCTCGTCTTCGCAAATTCGGAAGCCGAGATCTGTGTTTTGGAGCAGTTAGGAAACCACCATAGTAAATTTCTACGTAATTGGGGCAGACGCAAGACGGTCCGGGCGTACAAAGCGTGCGTTGATCTTCAAATTCCTGTACTCATAGTAGCTAGTTCGAAAGCCAAGACGGAGGGTTAGGAGAGCTCTGGAAAGCCACCGCGGTAACTTTCTATAGAGCGTGGGAAATAGCCCAACAGTTCTGGCTTTCGAAACGCACGTTTCAGCGACCTGACTCCAAAAACACCTCATTGATTCGAATTCATTCCCGGGCCTTGTACACACCACCCACCCCACCAACACACCCACCACACGTGGGGGGAGTCGATCATTTTTCTAGTTGGGTCAGTCGCGATACGGGACCGTCCGACCCTTCGAAATGCGCGTCGATCAGGAAATCCACGCACTCGTCTCCGCCAGTTTGAAAGTAGAGAACGAGGGTTTAGAGCTCCTCGGAAGTCACCGTAGTAACTTTCTGCTGAGATTGGACAACCACCCAACTGTCGGTTGGCCTTCAAAACACGCGTTATTAATGAAATTACAATACTCGCATCCACCAATTCGGAAGCCGAGATCGAGGGTTCAGAGCTCCGCGGAACCCAACATAGTAACTTTAGACCGAGTTTGGTCTGCCGATCGTTACTTTCTTCGGCCCGGCCGCGATATGAGACCGTCGGGCCACCGAAACGCCCGTCGATCATAAAATTCCCACGCTCGGCTTCGCAAATTCGGAAGCCGAGATCTATGTTTCGGAGCTATTATGAAACCACCACAGTAAATTTCTACGTAATTTGGGTAGACGCAAGACCGTCCTGGAGTACGAAGCGTGTGTTGCTCTTCGAATTCCTATACTCATATTAGCTAGTTCGAAAGCCAAGACGGTGGGTTCAGAGCGCTCTCAAAAGCCACCACGGTAACTTTCTATAGAGCATGGGAAATCACCCAATAGTTCTGCCCTTCGAAATGCGCATTTCAGCGACCAAACTCAAAAAACACCTCATCGATTCAAATTCATTCTGGTCCTTGTATACTCCACCCACCTGACCAACACACCCACCGCACGTGGGGGAGTCGATCATTCTTCTAGTTGGGTCGGTCGCGATCTGGAACCGTCCGGCCCTTCGAAACGCGCGTCGATCAACCGTGCACTCATCTCCGCTAGTTCAAAAGCAGAGAACGAGGGTTCAGAGCCCCTTGGAAGTCACCATAATAACTTTCTGCCGAGATTGGACAGCCACCCAACCGTCGATTGGCGTCCAAACACGCTTTATTAATCAAATTCAAATACTCGCAACCGCTAGTCCGGAAGCCGAGATCGAGGGTTCGGAGCTCCCCGAGACCAACCATATTAACTTTAAACCGAGTTTGATCGGCCGATCATTATTTCTGTTGGCCCGACCGCGATACGGGGCTGTCGGGCCACCGAAACGCATGTCGATCATAAAATTCCCGTGCTCGGCTTCGCAAATTCGGAAGCCGAGATCTATGTTAGGAGCTGCTATGAAACCACCATAGTAAATTTCTACGTAATTTGGGTAGACGCAAGACAGTCCGGGCTTACGAAGCGTGTGTTGATCTTCAAATTCCTATACTCATATTATCTAGTTTGAAAGCCAAGACGGTGGGTTCGGAGCTCTCTCAAAAACCACCGCGGTAACTTTATACAGAGCATGGGAAATCGCCCAACAGTTCTGCCCTTCGAAACGCACGATTCAGCGACCTAACTCCAAAAACACCTCATCGATTCGAATTCATTCTCGGGCCTTGTACACACCACCCACCCCACCCACATTCCCACCACACGTGGGTGGAGTCGACCATTTTTCTAGTTGGGTCGGTCGCAATCCAGGACCGTCCGGCCCTTCGAAACGCGCGTCAATCGGGAAATCCATGCACTCGTCTCCGCTAGTTCGAGAGGCGAGAACGAGGGTTCAGAGCACCTTGGAAGTCATCATAGTAACTATCTGCTGAGAATGGCAGCCCCCCAACCGTCGGTTGGCCTCCAAAACGCGCGTTATTAATGAAATTCATATACTCGCATCTGCCAGTTCGGAAGTTGAGATCGAGGGTTCTGAGCTACCCGGAACCCACTATAGTAACTTTATACCTAGTTTGGGCAGTCGATCGTTATTTCCGTTCACTTGATCGTGATACGGGACCGTCAGGCCATCGAAACGCGCGTCGACCGTAAAATTCCCATGCTCGGCTTCGCAAATTCGGAAGCCGAGATCTGTGTTTTGGAGCTGTTAGGAAACCACCATAGTAAATTTCTACGTAATTGGGGCAGACGCAAGACTGTCCGGGCGTACGAAGTGTGCGTTGATCTTCAGATTCCTATACTCGTAGTAGCTAGTTCGAAAGCCAAGAAGGAGGGTTCGGAGCGCTCTCGAAAGCCACCGCGGTAACTTTCTATAGAGCGTGGGAAATCGCCCAACAGTTCTGGCTTTCAAAACGCACGTTTCAGCGACCTAACTCCAAAAACACCTCATTGATTCGAATTCATTCTCCGTCCTTGTACACACCACCCACCCCACAAACACTCCCACCACACGTGAGGGGAGCCGATCATTTTTCTAGTTGGGTCGGTCGCGACATGGGACCGTCCGGACCTTCGAAATGCGCTTCAATCAGGAAATCCATGCACTCGTCTCCGCCAGTTTGAAAGAAGAGAACGAGGGTTTAGAGCTCCCCGGAAGTCATCATAGTAACTTTCTGCTGAGATTGGGCCGCCACCCAACCGTCAATTGGCCTCCAAAACGCGCGTTATTAATGAAATGCAAATACTCGCATCCTCCAATTCGGAAGCCGAGATCGAGGGTTCGGAGCTCCCCGAAACCAACCAAAACGCCCGTCGATCGTAAAATTCCCACGCTCGGCTTCGCAAATTCGGAAGCCGAGATCTATGTTTCGGATCTATTATGAAACCACCATAGTAAATTTCAACGCAATTTGGGTAGACACAAGACCGTCCAGGCGTACGAAGCATGCGTTGATCTTCAAATTCCTATACAAATATTTGCTAGTTCGAAAGCCAAGACGGTGGGTTCAGAGCGCTCTCGAAAGCCACCGCGGTAACTTTCTATAGAGCGTGGAAAATCAACCAATAGTTCTCCCCTTCGAAACACGCATTTCAGCGATCTAACTCCAAAAACACCTCATCATTTCAAATTCATTCCGGTCCCTGTATACACCACCCACCCAACCAACACACCCACTGCACGTGGGGGAGTCGATCATTTTTCTAGTTGGGTCGGTCGCGATCCGGGACCGCCCGGCACTTCGAAACGCGCGTCGATCAGGAAAACTGTGCACTCTTCTCTGACAGTTCAAAAGCAGAGAACGAGGGTTCAGAGCTCCTCGGAAGTCACCATAGTATCTTTCTGCCGAGATTGGGCAACCACCCAACCGTCGATTGGCCTCCAAAACATGCTTTATTAATCAAATTCAAATACTCCGAATCGCTAGTTCAAAAGCCGAGATCGAGGGTTCGGAGCTCCTCGAAACCAAACATAGTAACTTTATACCGAGTTTGGTTGGCCGATCGTTATTTCTATTGGCCCGGCCGCGATACAGGACCTTCGGGCCAACGATACGCACGTCGATCGTAAAATTTCCATGCTCAGCTTCGCAAATCCGGAAGTCGAGATCTATGTTAGAAGCTGTAATGAAACCACCATAGTAAATTTCTATGTAATTTGGGTAGACGCAAGACCATCCGGGCTTACGAAGCATGCGTTGATCTTCAAATTCCTATACTCATATTAGATAGTTTGAAAGCCAAGACGGTGGGTTCGGAGCTCTCTCAAAAACTACAGCGGTAACTCTAAACAGAGCGTGGGAAATCGCCCAACAGTTCTGCCCTTCGAAACGCACGTTTTAGCGAACTAACTCCAAAAACACCTCATCGATTCGAATTCATTCTCGGTCCTTGTACACACCACCCACCCCGCCTACACACCCACCACACGTGGGGGAGTCGATCATTTTTCTAGTTGGGTCGGTCGCGATCCGGGACCGTCCGGCACTTCGAAACGCGCGTCGATCGGGAAATCCATGCACTCGTCTCCGCTAGTTCGAAAGCCGAGAACGAGGGTTCAGAGCACCTTGGAAGTCACCATAGTAACTATCTGCTGAGAAGAGCAGCCACCCAACCGTCGGTTTCCCTCCAAAACACGCGTTATTAATGAAATTCATATACTCGCATCCGCTAGTTCGGAAGCCGAGATCGAGGGTTCTGAGCTCCCCGGAACCCACTATAGTAACTTTATACCGAGTTTGGGCGACCGATCGTTATTTCCGTTGACCTGGTCGCGATACGGGACCGTTGGGCCATCGAAACGCGCGTCGATCGTAAAATTCGCATGCTCGGCTTCGCAAATTCGGATGCCGAGATCTGTGTTTTTGAGCAATTAGGAAACCACCATAGTAAATTTCTACGTAATTGGGGCAGACGCCAGACTGTCCGGGCGTACGAAGTGTGCGTTGATCTTCAAATTCCTATACTCATAGTAGCTAGTTCGAAAGCCAAGACAGAGGGTTCGGAGCGCTCTCGAAAGCCACTGCGGAAACTTTCTATAGAGCGTGGGAAATCGCCCAACAGTTCTGGATTTCAAAACGCACGTTTCAGCGACCTAACTCCAAATACACCTCAATGATTCGAATTCATTCTCGTGCCTTGTACACAACAACCACCCCACCAACACACCCACCACACGTGGGGGGAGTCGATCATTTTTCTAGTTTGGTCGGTCGCGATACGGGACCGTCCGGCCCTTTGAAATGCGCATCGATCAGGAAATCTATGCACTAGTCTCCGCCAGTTTGAAAGCAGAGAACGAAGGTTCAGAGCTCATCGGAAGTCACCCAACCGTCGGTTGGCCTCCAAAACGCGTGTTATTAATGAAATTCATACATTCGCATCCGCCAGTTCGGAAGCCGAGATTGAGGGTTCTGAGCTCCCCGGAACCCACCATAGTAATTTTATACCGAGTTTGGGCGGTCGATCGTTATTTCCGTTGACCCGGCTGCGATACGGGACCGTCGGGCCATCGAAATGCGCGTCGATCGTGAAAGTCCCATGCTCGGCTTCGCAAATTCAAAAACCGAGATCTATGTTTCGGAGCTGTTAGGAAATCACCATTGTAAATTTCTACCTAATTGGGGTAGACGCAAGACTGTCCGGGCATACGAAGCGTGCGTTGATCCTCAAATTCCTATTCTCATATTAGCTATATTGAAAGCCAAGACGGAGGGTTCGGAGCGCTCTAGAAGGCCACCGCGGTAACTTTCTATAGAGCGTGGGAAATCGCCCATCAGTTCTGGCCTTCGAAACGTGCGTTTCAGCGACCAAACTCCAAAAACACCTCAATGATTCGAATTCATTCTCGGGCCTTGTACACACCACCCACCCCCACCAACTCACCCACCACACGTGGGGGTAGTCGATCATTTTTCTAGTTGGGTCGGTCGCGATACGAGACCATCCGGCCCTTCGAAATGCGCGTCGATCAGAAAATCCATGCACTTGTCTCCTCTAGTTCGAAAGTAGAGAACGAGGGTTCAGAGCTCCCCGGAAGTCACCATAATAAATTTCTACGGAGATTGGGGAGCCACCCAACCATCGATTGGCCTCCAAAACGCGCGTTATTAATGAAATTCAAATACTCGCATCTGCTAGTTCGGAAGCCAAGATCGAGGGTTTGGAGCTCCCCGGAACCCACCATAGTAAATTTATACCAAGTTCGGTCTGCCGATCGTTATTTCCGTTGGCACGGCCGAGAGACGGGACGGTCGGGCCACCGAAACGCCAATCGATATTAAAATTCCCATGCTCTGCTTCGCAAATTCGAAAGCCGAGATCTATGTTTCGGAGCTGTTACGAAACCACTATTGTAAATTTCTACGTAATTTAGGTAGACGCAAGACTGTCCGGGCGTACGAAGCATGCGTTGATCTTCAATTTCCTATACTCATATTAGCTAGTTCGAAAGCCAAGATGGTGGGTTCAGAGCGCTCTCGAAAGACACCGCAGTAGCTTTCTATAGAGCATGGGAAATCGCCCAACAGTTCTGCCCTTCGAAACACGCGTTTCAGCGACCTATTTCCAAAAATACCTCATCGTTTCGAATTCATTCTCGCGCCTTGTATAGACAACCCACCCCACCAACACACCCACCACACATGCGGGGAGTCGATCATTTTTCTAGTTGGTTCGGTCGCGATCCGGGACAGTCCGGCCCTTCGAAACGCGCGTTGATCAGGAAACCCATGCAATCATCTCCGCCAATTCAAAAGCAGACAACGAAGGTTTAGAGCTCCTCGGAAGTCACCATAAATTTCTACGGAGATTGGGGATCCACCCAACCGTCGATTGGCCTCCAAAACACGCTTTATTAATCAAATTCAAATACTTGCAACCGCTAGTTCGGATGCCGAGATCGAGTGTTCGGAGCTCCCCGGAACCAACCATAGAAAGTTTATACCGAGTTTGGTCGGCCGATCGTTATTTCCGTTGGGCCGGCCGCGATAAGGGAACGTCGGGACATCGAAACGCACGTCGATCGTAAAATTCCCATGCTCGGCTTCTCAAATTCGGAAGCGAGATCTATGTTTCAGAGCTGTTATGAAACCACCATATTAAATTTCTACGTAATTTGGTTAGACGCAAGACCGTCCAGGCGTATGAAGCGTGCGTTGATCTTTAAATTCCTATACTCGTATTAGCTAGTTCGAAAGCCAAGACGGTGGGTTTAAAGCTCTCTCAAAAACCACCGCGGTAACTTTCTATAGAGCGTGGGAAATCGCCCAACAGTTCTGCCCTTCGAAATGAACGTTTCAGCGACCTAACTCCAAAAACACCTCATCGATTCGAATTCATTCTCGGGCCTTGTACACATCACCCAGCCCACCCACACACCCGCCACACGTGGGGTGAGTCGATCATTTTTCTAGTCGGGTCGGTCGCGATCCGGGACCGTCCGTCCGTTCGAAACACGCGTCGATCGGGAAATCCATGCACTTGTCTCCACTAGTTCGAAAGCCGAGAACGAGGGTTCAGAGCACCTTGGAAGTCACCATAGTAACTATCTGCCGAGAATGGGCAGTCACCAACTGTCGGTTGGCCACCAAAACGCGCGTTATTAATGAAATTCATATACTCGCATCCGCCAGTTCGGAAGCTGAGATCAAGGGTTTTGAGCTCCTCGGAACCCACTATAGTAACTTTATACCGAGTTTGGGCGGGCGATCGTTATTTCTGTTGACCCGGTCACGATACGGGACTGTCGGGCCATCGAAACGTGAGTCGATCGTAAAATTCCCATGCTCGGCTTCGCAAATTCGGAATCCAAGATCTGTGTTTCGGAGCTGTTAGGAAACCACCATAGCAAATTTCTACGTAATTGGGGTAGACGCAAGACTGTCCGGGCGTACAAAGCATGCGTTGATCTTCAAATTCTTATACTCATATTAGCTGGTTCGAAAGCCAAGACGGAGGGTTCAGAGCGCTCTCGAAAGCCACCGCGGTAACTTTTTATAGAGCGTGGGAAATCGCCCAATAGTTCTGGCCTTCGAAATGCGCATGTCAGCGACCTAACGCCAAAAACACCTCATTGATTCGAGTTATTCTCGGGCCTTATACACACCACCCAACCCATCAACACACCCACCACACGTGGGGGGAGTCAATCATTTTCCTAGTTGGGTCGGTCGCGATACGTGACCGTCCGACCCTTCGAAATGCGCATCGATCAGGAAATCCATGCACTCGTCTTCGCCAGTTTGAAAGCAGAGAACGCGGGTTCAGAGCTCCTCAGAAGTCACCATAGTAACTTTCTGCAAAGATTGGGCAGCCTCCCAACCGTCGGTTGGCCTCCAAAACGCGCGTTATTAATGAAATTCAAATACTCGCATCCACCAGTTCGGAAGCCGAGATCGAGGGTTCGGAGCTCCCCGGAACCCACCATAGTAACTTTATACCGAGTTTGGTCTGCCGATCGTTACTTTTGTCGGGCCGACCGCGATATGGGACCGTTGGGCCAGCGAAATGCCCGTCGATCGTAAAATTCCCACGCTCGGCTTCGCAAATTCGGAAGCCGAGATCTATGTTTTGGAGCTGTTATGAAACCACCATATTAAATTTCTATGTAATTTGGGTAGACGCAAGACCGTCCTGGCGTACGAAGCGTGTGTTGATCTTCAAATTCCTATACTAATATTAGCTAGTTCGAAAGCCAAGATGTTGGGTTCAGAGCGCTCTCGAAAGCCACCGCAGTAACTTTCTATAGAGCGTGGAAAATCACCCAATAGTGCTGCCATCGAAACGCGTGTTTTAGCGACCTAACTCCAAAAATACCTCATCGATTCAACTTCATTCCGGTCCTTGTATAAACCACCCACCCAACCAACACACCCACCACACGTGGCGGAGTCGATCCTTTTTCTAGTTGGGTCGGTCGAGATCCGGACCGTGCGGCCCTTCGAAACGCGCGTCGATCAGGAAAACCGTGCACTCATCTCCGCCAGTTCAAAAGCAGAGAATGAGGGTTCAGAGCTCCTCGGAAGTCACCATAGTAACTCTCTACCGAGATTGGGCAGCCACCCAACCGTCGATTGGCCTCCAAAACACGCTTTATTAATCAAACCCAAATAATCGCAACCGCTAGTTCGGAAGCCAAGATCGATGGTTCGGAGCTCCACGTAACCAACCATAGTAACTTTATACTGAGTTTGATCGGCCAATCGTTATTTCCGTTGGCCCTACCGCGAAACAGGACCGTCGGGCCACCGAAACGCACGTCGATCGTCAAATTCCTATGCTCGACTTCGCAATTTTGGAAGCCGAGATCTATGTTAGGAGCTGTAATGAAACCACCATAGTGAATTTCTTCGTAATTTGGGTAGACGCAAGACCGTACGGGTGTACGAAGCGTGCGTTGATCTTCAAATTCCTATACTCATATTAGCTAGTTTGAAAGCCAAAACGGTGGGTTCGGAGCTCTCTCAAAAACCACTGCGGTAACTTTATACAGAGCGTGGGAAATCGCCCAACAGTTCTGCCCTTCTAAACGCACGTTTCATCAACCTAACTCCAAAAACACCTCATCGATTCAAATTCATTCTCGAGAATTGTACACACCACCCACCCCACCCACAAACCCACCACACGTGGGGGGTCAATCATTTTTCTAGTTGGGTCGATGGCGATCCGGGACCGTCCGGCCCTTCGAAACGCGCGTCGATCGGGAAATCCTTGCAGTCTTCTCCGCTAGTTCGTAAACCGAGAACGAGGGTTCAGAGCACCTTGGAAGTCACCATAGTAACTATCTGCTGAGAATAGCCGCCACCCAACTATCGGTTGGCCTCCAAAACGCGCGTTATTAATGAAATTCATATACTCGCATCCGCCAGTTCGGAAGCCGAGATCGAGGGTTCTGAGCTCCCAGGAACCCACTATAGTAACTTTATACTGAGTTTGGGCGGACGATCGTTATTTCTGTTGACCCGGTCGCGATTCGGGACCGTCGGGCCATCGAAACGCGCATCGATCGTAAAATTCCCATGCTCGGCTTCGCAAATTCGGAAGCCGAGATCTGTGTTTTGGAGCAGTTAGGAAACCACCATAGTAAATTTCTACGTAATTGGGGCAGACGCAAGACGGTCCGGGCGTACGAAGTGTGCGTTGATCTTCAAATTCCTGTACTCATAGTAGCTAGTTCGAAAGCCAAGACGGAGGGTTAGGAGAGCTCTGGAAAGCCACCGCGGTAACTTTCTATAGAGCGTGGGAAATAGCCCAACAGTTCTGGCTTTCGAAACGCACGTTTCAGCGACCTGACTCCAAAAACACCTCATTGATTCGAATTCATTCCCGGGCCTTGTACACACCACCCACCCCACCAACACACCCACCACACGTGGGGGGAGTCGATCATTTTTCTAGTTGGGTCAGTCGCGATACGGGACCGTCCGACCCTTCGAAATGCGCGTCGATCAGGAAATCCATGCACTCGTCTCCGCCAGTTTGAAAGTAGAGAACGAGGGTTTAGAGCTCCTCGGAAGTCACCATAGTAACTTTCTGCTGAGATTGGACAACCACCCAACTGTCGGTTGGCCTTCAAAACACGCGTTATTAATGAAATTACAATACTCGCATCCACCAATTCGGAAGCCGAGATCGAGGGTTCAGTGCTCCGCGGAACCCAACATAGTAACTTTAGACCGAGTTTGGTCTGCCGATCGTTACTTTCTTCGGCCCGGCCGCGATATGAGACCGTCGGGCCACCGAAACGCCCGTCGATCATAAAATTCCCACGCTCGGCTTCGCAAATTCGGAAGCCGAGATCTATGTTTCGGAGCTATTATGAAACCACCACAGTAAATTTCTACGTAATTTAGGTATACGCAAGATCGTCCTGGAGTACGAAGCGTGTGTTGCTCTTCGAATTCCTATACTCATATTAGCTAGTTCGAAAGCCAAGACGGTGGGTTCAGAGCGCTCTCAAAAGCCACCACGGTAACTTTCTATAGAGCATGGGAAATCACCCAATAGTTCTGCCCTTCGAAATGCGCATTTCAGCGACCAAACTCAAAAAACACCTCATCGATTCAAATTCATTCTGGTCCTTGTATACTCCACCCACCTGACCAACACACCCACCGCACGTGGGGGAGTCGATCATTCTTCTAGTTGGGTCGGTCGCGATCTGGAACCGTCCGGCCCTTCGAAACGCGCGTCGATCAACCGTGCACTCATCTCCGCTAGTTCAAAAGCAGAGAACGAGGGTTCAGAGCCCCTTGGAAGTCACCATAATAACTTTCTGCCGAGATTGGACAGCCACCCAACCGTCGATTGGCGTCCAAACACGCTTTATTAATCAAATTCAAATACTCGCAACCGCTAGTCCGGAAGCCGAGATCGAGGGTTCGGAGCTCCCCGAGACCAACCATATTAACTTTAAACCGAGTTTGATCGGCCGATCATTATTTCTGTTGGCCCGACCGCGATACGGGGCTGTCGGGCCACCGAAACGCACGTCGATCATAAAATTCCCGTGCTCGGCTTCGCAAATTCGGAAGCCGAGATCTATGTTAGGAGCTGCTATGAAACCACCATAGTAAATTTCTACGTAATTTAGGTAGACGCAAGACAGTCCGGGCTTACGAAGCGTGTGTTGATCTTCAAATTCCTATACTCATATTAGCTAGTTTGAAAGCCAAGACGGTGGGTTCGGAGCTCTCTCAAAAACCACCGCGGTAACTTTATACAGAGCATGGGAAATCGCCCAACAGTTCTGCCCTTCGAAACGCACGATTCAGCGACCTAACTCCAAAAACACCTCATCGATTCGAATTCATTCTCGGGCCTTGTACACACCACCCACCCCACCCACATTCCCACCACACGTGGGTGGAGTCGACCATTTTTCTAGTTGGGTCGGTCGCAATCCAGGACCGTCCGGCCCTTCGAAACGCGCGTCAATCGGGAAATCCATGCACTCGTCTCCGCTAGTTCGAGAGGCGAGAACGAGGGTTCAGAGCACCTTGGAAGTCATCATAGTAACTATCTGCTGAGAATGGCAGCCCCCCAACCGTCGGTTGGCCTCCAAAACGCGCGTTATTAATGAAATTCATATACTCGCATCTGCCAGTTCGGAAGTTGAGATCGAGGGTTCTGAGCTACCCGGAACCCACTATAGTAACTTTATACCTAGTTTGGGCAGTCGATCGTTATTTCCGTTCACTTGATCGCGATACGGGACCGTCAGGCCATCGAAACGCGCGTCGATCGTAAAATTCCCATGCTCGGCTTCGCAAATTCGGAAGCCGAGATCTGTGTTTTGGAGCTGTTAGGAAACCACCATAGTAAATTTCTACGTAATTGGGGCAGACGCAAGACTGTCCGGGCGTACGAAGTGTGCGTTGATCTTCAGATTCCTATACTCGTAGTAGCTAGTTCGAAAGCCAAGAAGGAGGGTTCGGAGCGCTCTCGAAAGCCACCGCGGTAACTTTCTATAGAGCGTGGGAAATCGCCCAACAGTTCTGGCTTTCAAAACGCACGTTTCAGCGACCTAACTCCAAAAACACCTCATTGATTCGAATTCATTCTCCGTCCTTGTACACACCACCCACCCCACAAACACTCCCACCACACGTGAGGGGAGCCGATCATTTTTCTAGTTGGGTCGGTCGCGACATGGGACCGTCTGGACCTTCGAAATGCGCTTCAATCAGGAAATCCATGCACTCGTCTCCGCCAGTTTGAAAGAAGAGAACGAGGGTTTAGAGCTCCCCGGAAGTCATCATAGTAACTTTCTGCTGAGATTGGGCCGCCACCCAACCGTCAATTGGCCTCCAAAACGCGCGTTATTAATGAAATGCAAATACTCGCATCCTCCAATTCGGAAGCCGAGATCGAGGGTTCGGAGCTCCCCGAAACCAACCAAAACGCCCGTCGATCGTAAAATTCCCACGCTCGGCTTCGCAAATTCGGAAGCCGAGATCTATGTTTCGGATCTATTATGAAACCACCATAGTAAATTTCAACGCAATTTGGGTAGACACAAGACCGTCCAGGCGTACGAAGCATGCGTTGATCTTCAAATTCCTATACAAATATTTGCTAGTTCGAAAGCCAAGACGGTGGGTTCAGAGCGCTCTCGAAAGCCACCGCGGTAACTTTCTATAGAGCGTGGGAAATCAACCAATAGTTCTCCCCTTCGAAACACGCATTTCAGCGATCTAACTCCAAAAACACCTCATCATTTCAAATTCATTCCGGTCCCTGTATACACCACCCACCCAACCAACACACCCACTGCACGTGGGGGAGTCGATCATTTTTCTAGTTGGGTCGGTCGCGATCCGGGACCGCCCGGCACTTCGAAACGCGCGTCGATCAGGAAAACTGTGCACTCTTCTCTGACAGTTCAAAAGCAGAGAACGAGGGTTCAGAGCTCCTCGGAAGTCACCATAGTATCTTTCTGCCGAGATTGGGCAACCACCCAACCGTCGATTGGCCTCCAAAACATGCTTTATTAATCAAATTCAAATACTCCGAATCGCTAGTTCAAAAGCCGAGATCGAGGGTTCGGAGCTCCTCGACACCAAACATAGTAACTTTATACCGAGTTTGGTTGGCCGATCGTTATTTCTATTGGCCCGGCCGCGATACAGGACCTTCGGGCCAACGATACGCACGTCGATCGTAAAATTTCCATGCTCAGCTTCGCAAATCCGGAAGTCGAGATCTATGTTAGAAGCTGTAATGAAACCACCATAGTAAATTTCTATGTAATTTGGGTAGACGCAAGACCGTCCGGGCTTACGAAGCATGCGTTGATCTTCAAATTCCTATACTCATATTAGATAGTTTGAAAGCCAAGACGGTGGGTTCGGAGCTCTCTCAAAAACCACAGCGGTAACTCTAAACAGAGCGTGGGAAATCGCCCAACAGTTCTGCCCTTCGAAACGCACGTTTTAGCGAACTAACTCCAAAAACACCTCATCGATTCGAATTCATTCTCGGTCCTTGTACACACCACCCACCCCGCCTACACACCCACCACACGTGGGGGAGTCGATCATTTTTCTAGTTGGGTCGGTCGCGATCCGGGACCGTCCGGCACTTCGAAACGCGCGTCGATCGGGAAATCCATGCACTCGTCTCCGCTAGTTCGAAAGCCGAGAACGAGGGTTCAGAGCACCTTGGAAGTCACCATAGTAACTATCTGCTGAGAAGAGCAGCCACCCAACCGTCGGTTTCCCTCCAAAACACGCGTTATTAATGAAATTCATATACTCGCATCCGCTAGTTCGGAAGCCGAGATCGAGGGTTCTGAGCTCCCCGGAACCCACTATAGTAACTTTATGCCGAGTTTGGGCGACCGATCGTTATTTCCGTTGACCTGGTCGCGATACGGGACCGTTGGGCCATCGAAACGCGCGTCGATCGTAAAATTCGCATGCTCGGCTTCGCAAATTCGGATGCCGAGATCTATGTTTTTGAGCAATTAGGAAACCACCATAGTAAATTTCTACGTAATTGGGGCAGACGCCAGACTGTCCGGGCGTACGAAGTGTGCGTTGATCTTCAAATTCCTATACTCATAGTAGCTAGTTCGAAAGCCAAGACAGAGGGTTCGGAGCGCTCTCGAAAGCCACTGCGGAAACTTTCTATAGAGCGTGGGAAATCGCCCAACAGTTCTGGATTTCAAAACGCACGTTTCAGCGACCTAACTCCAAATACACCTCAATGATTCGAATTCATTCTCGTGCCTTGTACACAACAACCACCCCACCAACACACCCACCACACGTGGGGGGAGTCGATCATTTTTCTAGTTGGGTCGGTCGCGATACGGGACCGTCCGGCCCTTCGAAATGCGCATCGATCAGGAAATCTATGCACTAGTCTCCGCCAGTTTGAAAGCAGAGAACGAAGGTTCAGAGCTCATCGGAAGTCACCATAGTAACTTTCTGCAGAGACTGGGCAGCCATGTAACCGTCGGTTGGCCTCCAAAATGCGTGTTATTAATGAAATTCAAATACTCGCATCCACCAATTCGGAAGCCGAGATCGAGGGTTCGGAGCTCTCCGGAACCCACCATAGTAACTTTATACCGAGATTGGTCTGCCGATCGTTACTTTCGTCGGCCCAGCCGCGATACGAGACCGTCGGACCACCGAAACGCCCGTCGATCATAAAATTCCCACGCTCGGCTTCGCAAATTCGGAAGCCGAGATCTATGTTTCGGAGCTATTATGAAACCACCATAGTAAATTTCTACGTAATTTGGGTAGACGCAAGACCGTCCGGACGTACGAAGTGTGCGTTGATCTTCAAATTACTATACTCATATTAGCTAATTCAAAAGCCAAGTCAGTGGGTCCAGATCGCTCTCGAAAGCCACCGCGGTAACTTTCTATAGAGCATGGGAAATAACCCAACAGTGCTGCCCTTCGAAACGCGCATTTCAGCGACCTAACTCCAAAACACCTCATTGATTCAAATTCATTACGGTCCTTGTATACACCACCCACCCGACCAACACACACACCGCACGTGGGGGAGTCGATCATTTTTCTAGTTTGGTCGGTCGCGATCCGGGACCGTCCGGCCCTTCGAATCGCGCATCGATCAGGAAAACCGTCCACTCATCTCCGCCAGTTCAAAAGCAAAGAACAAGGGTTCAGAGCTCCTCGGAAGTCACCATAGTAACTTTCTGCCGAGATTGGCCAGCCACCCAACCGTCGATTGGCCTCCAAAACACGCTTTATTAATCAAATTCAAATACTCGCAACCGCTAGTTCGGAAGCCGAGATCGAGGGTTCGGAGCTTCCCGGAACCAGCCATAGTAATTTAATACCTAGTTTGGTCGGCCGATCGTTATTTCTGTTGGCCCGGCCGCGATACGGACTGTCGGGCCACCGAAACGCACGTCGATCGTAAAATTCCCATGCTCGGCTTCGCAAATTCGAAAGCCGAGATCTACGTTAGGAGCTGTTATGAAATCACCATTGTAAATTTCTACGTAATTTGGGTAGACGCAAGACCGTCCGGGCTTACGAAGCGTGCGTTGATCTTTAAATTCCTATACTCATATTAGCTAGTTTGGAAGCCAAGTCGGTGGTTTCGGAGCTCTCTCAAAAACCACCGCGATAACTTTATACAGAGCGTGGGAAATCGCACAACAGTTCTGCTCTTCGTAACGCACGTTTCAGCGACCTAACTCCAAAAACACCACATCGATTCGAATTCATTCTCGGGCCTTGTACACACCACCCACCCCACCTACACACCCCCCACCCGTGGGGGGAGTCGATCATTTTTCTAGTTGGGCCGGTCGCGATCCGGGACCGTCCGGCCCTTCGAAAAACGCGTCGATCGGGAAATCCATGCACTCATCTCCGCTAGTTCGAAAGCAGAGAACGAGTGTTCAGAGCACCGTGGAAGTCACCATAGTAACTATCTGCTAAGAATGGCAGCCACCCAACCGTCGGTTGGCCTCCAAAACGCGCGTTATTAATGAATTTCATATAGTCGCAACTGCCAGTTCGGAAGCCGAGATCGAGGGTTCTGAGCTCCCCGGAACCCAGTATAGTAACTCTATACCGAGTTTGGGTGGCCGATCGTTATTTCCGTTGACTCGGCCGCGATACGGGATCGTCGGGCCATCGAAACGCGAGTCGATCGTAAAATTCCCAAGCTCGCCTTCGCAAATTCGGAAGCCAAGATCTGTGTTTTGGAGCTGTTAGGAAACCACCACAGTAAATTTCTACGTAATTGGGGCAGATGCAAGACTGTCCGGGCGTACGAAGCGTGCATTGATCTTCAAATTCCTATACTCATAGTAGCTAGTTCGAAAGCCAAGACGGAGGGTTCGGAGCGCTCTAGAAAGCCACTGCGGAAACTTTCTATAGAGCATGGGAAATCGCCCAACAGTTCTGGATTTCGAAACGCATGTTTCAGCGACCTAACTCCAAAAACACCTCAATGATTCGAATTCATTCTCGGGCCTTGTACACACCACCCACCCCACCAACACACCCACCACACGTGGAAGGAGTCGATCATTTTTCTAGTTGGGTCGGTCGCGATACGGGACCGTCCGGCCCTTCGAAATGCGCATCGATCAGGAAATCCATGCACTCGTCTCCGCCAGTTTGAAAGTAGAGAACGAGGGTTCAGAGCTCCCCGGAAGTCACCGTAGTAACTTTCTGCTGAGATTGGGCAGCCACGCAACCGTTAGTTGGCCTCCAAAACGCGTGTTATTAATGAAATTCAAATACTCGCATCCACCAATTCGGAAGCCGAGATCGAGGGTTCGGAGCTCCCCGGAACCCACCATAGTAACTTTATACCGAGTTTGGTCTGCCGATCGTTACTTTCGTCGGCCCGGCCGCGATACGAGACCGTCGGGCCAGCGAAACGCCCGTCGATCGTAAAATTCCCACGCTCGTCTTCGCAAATTCGGAAGTCGAGATCTATGTTTCGGAGCTATTATTAAACCACCATAGTAAATTTCTACGTAATTTGGGTAGACGCAAGACCGTTCGGGCGTACGAAGCATGCGTTGATCTTCAAATTCCTATACTCATATTAGCTAATTCGAAAGCCAAGACGGTGGGTTCAGAGCGCTCTCGAAAGCCACCGCGGTAAATTTCTATAGAGCATGGGAAATCACCCAATAGTACTGCCCCTCGAAACGCGCATTTCAGCGACCTAACTCCAAAAACACCTCATCGATTTAAATTCATTCCAGTCGTTGTATACACCACCCACCCGACCCACACACCCACCGCACGTGGGGGAGTCGATCATTTTTCTAGTTGGGTCGGTCGTGATTCGGGACCGTCCGGCCCTTCGAAACGCGCGTCGATCAGGAAAACTGTGCACTCATCTCCGCTAGTTCAAAAGCCAAGAACGAGGGTTCAGAGCTCCTCGGAAGTAACCATAGTAACTTTCTACCGAGATTGGGCAGCCACCCAACCGTCAATTGGCCTCCAAAACACGCTTTATTAATCAAATTCAAATACTCGCAACCGCTAGTTCGGAAGCCGAGATCGAGGGTTCGGAGCTCCCAGGAACCAACCATAGTAATTTTATACCGAGTTTGGTCGGCCGATCGTTATTTCTGTTGGCCCGGCCGTGATACGGGACCGTCGGGCCAACGAAACGCATGTCGATCGTAAAATTCCCATGCTCGACTTCGCAAATTCGGAAGCCGAGATCTACGATAGGAGCTGTTATGAAATCACCATTGTAAATTTCTACGTAATTTGTGTTGATGCAAGACCGTCCGGGCTTACGAAGCGTGCGTTGATCTTCAAATTCCTATACTCATATTAGCTAGTTTGAAAGCCAAGACGGTGGGTTCGGAGCTCTCTCAAAAACCACCGCGTTAACTTTATACAGAGCGTGGGAAATCGCACAACAGTTCTGCCCTTCGTAACGCACGTTTCAGCGACCTAACTCCAAAAACACCTCATCGATTCGAATTCGTTCTCGGGCCTTGTACACACCACCCACCCCACCCACACACCCCCCACACATGGGGGGAGTCGATCATTTTTCTAGTTGGGCCGGTCGCGATCCGGGACCGTCCGGCCCATGGTAACTTTCGATCGGGAAATCCCTGCACTCGCTTCCGCTAGTTCGAATGCCGAGAACGAGGGTTCAGAGCACCTTGGAAGTCACCATAGGAACTATCTGCTAAGAATGTCAGCCATCCAACCGTCGGTAGGCCTCCAAAACACGTGTTATTAATGAATTTCATATACTCGCAACCGCCAGTTCGGAAGCCGAGATCGAGGGTTCTGAGCTCCCCGGAACCCAGTATAGTAACTTTATACCAAGTTTTGGAGGCCGATCGTTATTTCCGTTGACTCGGCCACGATACGGGACCGTCGGGCCATCGAAACGCGCGTCGATCGTAAAATTCCCATGATCGGCTTCGCAAATTCAGAAGCCGAGATCTGTGTTTTGGAGCTGTTAGGAAACCACCACAGTAAATTTCTACGTAATTGGGGCAGACACAAGACTGTCCGGGCGTATGAAGCGTGTGTTGATCTTCAAATTCCTATACTCATAGTAGCTAGTTCGAAAGCCAAGACGGAGTGTTCAGAACGCTCTCGAAAGCCACCGCGGTAACTTTCTATAGAGCGTGGAAAATAGCCCAACCGTTCTGGCTTTCGAAACGCACGTTTCAGTGAACTAACTCCAAAAACACCTCATTGACTCGAATTCATTCTCGGGCCTTGTACACACTACCCACTCAACCAACACACCCACCGCACGTGAGGGGAGTCGATCATTTTTCTAGTTGGGTCGATGGCAATACGGGACCGTCCGGCCCTTCGAAATGCGCTTCGATCAAGCAATCCATGCACTCTTCTCCGCCAGTTTGAAAGCAGAGAACGAGGGTTCAGAGTTCCCCGGAAGTCACCATAGTGACTTTCTGCCGAGATTGGGCAGCCACCCAACCGTCGGTTGGCCTCCAAAACGCGCGTTATTAATGAAATTCAAATGCTCACATCCACTAGTTCGGAAGCCAAGATCGAGGGTTTGGAGCTCCCCGGAACCCACCATAGTAACTTTATACCGAGTTTGGTTTGCCGATCGTTACTTTCGTCGGCCCGGCCACGATACGGGACTAACGGGCCAACGAAACACCCGTCGATCGTAAAATTTCCACCCTCGGCTTCGCAAATTCGGAACCCGAGATCTATTTTCGGAGCTGTTATGAAACCACCATAGTAAATTTCTACGTAATTTGGGTAGACGAAAGACCGTTCGGGTGTACGAAGCGTGCGTTGATCTTCAAATTCCTATACTCATATTGAACAGTTCGAAAGCCAGGACGGTGGGTTCAGAGCGCTCTCGAAATCCACCGCGGTTACTTTCTATAGAGCGTGGGAAATCGCCCAATAGTTCTGCCCTTCGAAACGCGCGTTTCAGCAACCTAACTCCAAAAACACCTCATCGATTCAAATTCATTCTGGTCCTTGTATACACCATCCAACCGACCAACACACCCACCACATGTGGGGGGAGTCGATCATTTTTCTAGTTTGGTCGGTCGCGATCCGGGACCGTCCCACCCTTCGAAACGCGCATCGATCAGGAAAACTGTGCACTCGTATCAGCCAGTTCAAAAGAAGAGAACGAGGGTTCAGAGCTCCTCGGAAGTCACCATAGTAACTTTCTACCGAGATTGGGTAGCCACCCAACCGTCGGTTGGCCTCCAAAACACACTTTATTAATCAAATTCAAATACTCACAGCCGCCAGTTTGAAAGCCGAGATCGAGGGTTCGGAGCTCCTCAGAACCCACCATAGTAACTTTATACCGAGTTTGATCTGCCGGTCGTTACTTCCGTTGGCCCGGCCGCGATACGAGACCGTCGGGCCACCGAAACGCGCTTCGATCGTAAAATTACGATGCTTGGCTTCGCAACTTTGGAAGCCGAGATCTATGTTTCGGAGCTGTTATGAAACCCCCATTGTAAATTTCTACGTAATTGGGGTAGACGCAAGATTGTCCGGGCGTACGAAGCGTGCGTTGATCTTCAAATTCCTATACTCATATTAGCTAGTTTGAAAGCCAAGACGTAGGGTTCGGAGCGCTCTCAAAAGCCACTGCAGTAACTTTCTATAAAGCGTAGGAAATCGTCCAACAGTTCTGCCCTTGTAAATGCGCGTTTCAACGACCTAACTCAACAAACATCTCAGCGATTCGAATTCATTCTCGGGCCTTGTACACACCACCCACCCACCCCACCACAAGTGGGGGAGTCAGTCGTTTTCTAGGGTGGTCGGTCGCGATCCGGGATTTGAAAGCCGAATCCATGCACGCGTCTCCGCCAGTTAGAAAGATGAGAACGAGGGTTCAGAGCACCTCGGAAGTCACCGTAGTAACTATCTGCCATGATTGGGCAGCCACGCAACCGTCGGTGGGCCTCCAAAACGCGGGTTAGTAATGAAATTCATTGACTCGCATCCGCCAGTTCGGAAGCCGAGATCGAGGGTTCGGAGCACCCCAGAACCCACCATAGTAACTTTATACCGATTTTGGGTGGCCGATCGTTATTTCCTTTGGCCCGGTCGCGATACGGGACCGTCGGGCCACCGCAATGCGCATCGATCGTAAAATTTCCACGCTTGTCTTCATAAATTTGGAAGCTGAGATCTATGTTTCGGAGATGTTAGGAAACCCCCATAGTAAATTTCTATGTAAATTAGGTAGACGCAAGACCGTCCGGGTGTACGAAACGTGTGTTGATCTTCAAATTCCTATACTAGTATTAGGTAGTTCGAAAGCCAAGACAGAGAGTTTGGAGTGCTCTTGAAAACCACCGCGGTAACTTTCTACAGAGCGGGGGAAATCGCCCAATAGTTCTACCCTTCGAAACGCACGTTTCAACGACCTAACTCCAAAAACACCTTATCGATTCGAATTCATTCCTGGGCCTTGTACACACCACCCACCCCACCCGCATACCCACACCGCATGGGGGGGTCGATTGTTTTTCTAGTTGGGCAGGTCGTGATCCAGGACCGTCCGACCCTCCAAAACGCTTATCGATCGAAAAATCCCTGCACTCGTCTCCGCCAGTTGGAGGGTTCGGACCGCACCGAAAGCCACTATATTAACTTTCTAC
Organism: Allium sativum; assembly: GCA_030737875.1. Taxonomy (NCBI): domain Eukaryota; kingdom Viridiplantae; phylum Streptophyta; class Magnoliopsida; order Asparagales; family Amaryllidaceae; genus Allium; species Allium sativum. Next base: position 412,195,500 of record CM060923.1, on the reverse strand, counting down.
CAAGTCTGGGCATCCGCGTAACCGTCGGTTGGCCTCCGAAACGCGGGGTTTTTGTGAAATTCTAATATTGGCATCTGCTAGTTCGGAATCCGAGATTGAGGGTTCGGAACTCCCCGGAACCCACCATAGTAACTCTATACCGAGTTTGGGCGGCCGATCCTTGTTCCCGTTGGCTAGGTCGCGATACAGAATCGCCAGCCCGTCGAAAAGCATTTTGATTGTGAAATTCCCACGATTGACTTCGCAAATTCGGAAGCCGAGATCTATGTTTCGTAGTTATTAGGAAACCACCATAGTAAATTTCTATGCAGTTTGGGTAGACGCAAGACCGCCCAGGCGTACGAAGCGTGCGTTGATCTTCAAATTCGTATACTTGTATTAGCTTGTCCGAAAGCCAAGATGTAGGGTTCATAGCCCTCTCGAAAGCCATGAAGGTAACTTTCTACACAGCGTGGAAAATCGCCCAACAGTTCTGCCCTTTGAAACGCGCGTTTCAGCGACCTCACTCCAAAAACACATCATCGTTTAGAATTCATTCTTGGGCCTTGTACACACAACCCACCCCACCCACACACCCACAACACATGGGGGGAGTCGATCATTTTTCTAGTTCGGTCGGTCGCGATCCGGGACCTTCCGGCCCTTTGAAACGCGAGTCGATCAAGAAATCCATGCACTCGTTTTCGCCAGTTCGAAAGCCGAAAGCGAGAGTTAAGAGCGCCCCTGAAGCCACCATAGTAACTTTCTACCAAGATTAGGCAGCCACCCAACCGTCGGTTGGCCTCCGAAACGTGGTTTTCTTGTGAAATTCCTATACTCGCATTTGCCAGTTCGGAAGCCGAGACCAAGGGTTCGGATCTCCCCGGAACCCACCATAATAACTTTATATCGAGTTTGGGCGGCCGATCGTTATTCCCATAGACTCGGTCGCAATACAAAACCATCAGGCCACTGAAACGTGCGTCGATCGTGAAATTCCTACGCTCGGCTTCACAAATTCGGAAGCCGAGACCTATGATTCGTAGCTGTTAGGAAACCACCATAGAAAATTTCTATGTAATTTAGGTAGACGCAAGACCGCCCGAGCATACGAAGCGTGCATTGATCGTCAAATTCCTATACTCGTATTAGCTAGTTCGAAAGCCAAGATGTAGGGTTCAGAGCGCTCTCGAAAACCACCATGGTAACTTTCTACAGAGCGTGGAAATTCGCCCAACAGTTCTGTCCTTCGAAACGCGCGTTTCAGCGACCTCACTCCAAAAACACCTCATCGATTCGAATTCATTCTCGATCCTTGAAACACCCCACCTCCGTTAGGGTCACTCTCAAAGGGAATGCCCTAATTTTGGTGGGGGTTTATAAGTACAAGTCACAGATATACAAGACAGATATAAGAACACATATTTGTAAACAGCGGAAGAATAACAAACTTTATTTCATAAAGTCAAATACGTGTTACAACAACATCCTTTCCAAAAACATAACATAATACTTTCATAATCTGTCTTGAGTACATTATTTAAAGAAGCATAAATAAAACATAGATAAACTGCAAAAGCCCCATAGTGGATTGTCCAAAGCCATAGTTCAAAACAGGAAAGTCCAAGCAATACATTTCTCTTCTTCAAGCTGGATGTCAAGGCTGATCAAACTGCTGTGTTCCCTCCCTGTGGTCCTGGGGGGGAAACGGAAGAAAGAAGACGAAAGAAAAGTAGAGTCAGACATAAAGCCTGAGTAAGTCTAGTAATACTTTGTCTATGAATAAAGAACTGGGTATGATAAGTATAAACAAGAAGTGGGCATGCACTATAAACTTGGTTAAGTTGTCTAGGGTCGAATATACTATCGTACCCCATGTTAATCTCTGAACCCATACAAACTAGTTTCCAATTTACACCCCATAATCGGGGTGATGTGATCCATTCTATGATGATCGGCTCCTACTCGCAAAGTTACATGTGTCTTACGGCCCCCGATGTCTGTAGTTACATATGCTGGTCCCACCATGGGGTGTATCAAGTCCCATAGTGTCAACCCGACACAACTTTAGAGTGCACAGGTATGCTACTGGTGTCCAGTGCCTTATTTTTCTGCGCCGGAGTGTGTGCACGCCCGCACTCCGTTAGAACCTACACTGCTACACCACCGCCGTCGCTTTGACCTCTTACAATCAGCCCAGTAATCGTGCCCCACCCTGCCTATTTTCAGGGTATCCTGATACACCTTTTAGGGTTACTGCTGAAAAGGGTCCCCCGTTACTAGGTTTTCTATCTCTAGCCAACATGCTAAGTTGGTTAAGTGTTTCCTACCTTACCCCTACCAGTCCGTTTAGTTCAGCATGTTCTATTTTGATTAAGTCTTTAGTTCACTTAATCCTATCATTCCTGACTCAGCCTTAATTGTCTTATTAAGGCCCTGACCTCTCATATTAGACAGGTATTGTTGTGGCTGCCTGTTGCTGGTTGGTTCCGGGCAGTCTTACGCCACAACTCAATCTAACCTCGGGTCCTTGCTGGGCTCCATGTTTAACCTCCCACATTGGATAGGTATTGTTGTGACTACTGGACAGCCGAGCGGTTCCGGGCAGGTTTACATCACAACTCAATCCAACCTCGGGTTAAACACATCGTATGTTCTACATTTACATATTTTGTCATTCTTCTTTATTTCTTATATGTAAATATTTGCGGCCCATTATTAAGTTAATGGTGTAAAGGTTACACCAAACATGGGCCCAACCCATACTTGAACTTGGGCCCTTCTATTTTATGTTTTCATTCATTAATTAATTTTTAACCCAACGTTATTTTCCCCCGTTTTACACGTCCGTTTATATATATATTGGGCTTAGCCTTTTAAAGCCCAATTTAGCCATGCGAAAAGGGGAGGCTTATGGCGTATACACAAAGAGGGGAAGGTGAGCGCATGAACTTGCAATACGACGTTGGAAATACAAAATAGAAATTGGTGTACTTGCATAGTGGTAATGTTGGTGACATGAATCAAAGCATGTGAACTTGCATAGGTTTAACTACAACATGAACCTATATTCTTATTTAGGCATAATGTCAAACATAAGCATGTCATAATTATTTCTAGCATAAGCATAGCATAATGTCGAACATAAGCATGGCATAAATACTTTTAGCATAAACACGGCATAATGTCAAACATAAGCATGGCATAAGTAAAGTTAAATTTGTTCATGGCATAAACATAAACAAGACATGTTCATAAGGTTTCTACATGTTTACAAAGGGGATACTTTGTTACTAACACAAAAGCATAGATCAACTTAATTATGATTTAAGTCTAATCACATAACGATAGTATAAATATACTTATGCATAAATATTCCTAATCATGGTGTTTGCTTTAAACTTGCAAAAAAGGGGATTTTTGAGTCTAACCTAGCCATGTCTCACATATGTCATCATATAATTCTTGTTAACAACATCGAACTAATCATGGATTTCAATTATGCCAAATATCATTCATAGCCTAGCCATATTCATAAGTTTGCAAAAGCATGACCTAATACATGGATTATGGTGTCAAAATTCCAACATAGTTTCTTATGAACTATAACAACCAAACTTGTTTCAATTACTTGCACAATGATTTATGCACAAAAATATACATCATGATGACATAATAACAAAGCCCCAAACTTGCATGAATTTTAATCAACTACATACATGTAGCTTCAACATAGATTACATAATTTGCGCAATATTCCAAACGTATACTTGCATAGAACTACCGCATGTAGTTCTTTATAATGAATAACATAATTTTGCACAAATATGAATTACTTTATTATCCCAATTCAAGCATACAAATCAATACAGTTGTTTATTCATACCAAAGTAATACTCTACTTACAATGGTTGCGGCGAATTCTCTAATTAAGAGATATGATTCCTTTGTCGAATTGATTGGCTTTAGGTTACTTGAATTGCTTTAGGCTTTAGAACTTTCTTCCTAATTCCCTCTCTAGTTGGCGGCTACTCTTAGTCGTTCCTCAGCAACATGGCGGCTATGTTCTTAATTTGAATGAATAGATTAGGGTTTAGTCTAGGGTTGTTTATATAGAGGTTAGGAATTGATTAGGACCATTGATGTTGCTAGGTTAGATCGTAGCCATTCATTAGATAGAGAGACCAATTAGAACCCGCCACCTAGCCCTAATGACAAAGCAGACCACAGAAATTCGACCAAACACAGACCTGGCCAGCCAGGTTGACTGGGCTCGACCAGGTCGACACCCCTGTCGATAGGGCTGTCGACAGCCCTGTCGACATGGGTAGCCCAGGTCGACAGCCCAGTCGACCTGGGTGGCCTAGGCGGGTGTCTATCCGCCCTGGCCCATTGGGCCCCATTTTTAATTATTTTATTCTGTTTGAATTTTAAACTTGATTCTCAAATTTCCGAAGGCCATATCTTCTTCATACGGACTCCGTTTTTCGAAAACTCGGACTCTATTTCGCGTATTTTTCCGAGACGAACGCAATGGCGTATCCCGTTTCCCTTAGTTCTTTGATTTCAGATTAATTATACTTTAATTTGCTAATTTCACAGTTATAGAATTTGCGGGGTGTTACATTCTCCCCCACTTAAAAGGATTTCGTCCCCGAAATCTTCAAGTTAGGAGGAACGTATATCCTAACATCTAATCATCCATCTACTCATCCATCAAACACGAGCATCCGTTGTCCTTAAAAGACTTCTAATGCTTCATGATCATATGCGAAGTGTGTGTGTACATGAACTTATCTAATGCAAAATCAGGCGGTCTACTGATTCAGTTGACCTCCTTAATGCGAATTATGTAAGTGCCATGAATCCATTATGTATGCAAATTTTCCTATTTTTGATTCTACATGAGTGCACAATCATTCAATACAAATGCAACATCCATATGACAACACATCAAAGTTCAACCACATACGAATGCAAACATATATGCATATGCAATATGAAGTGACTGAGCCGATCTAAAACCTAGATTGTGTGTGTATATGCAACCACGAGCAACCACTAGCAATCACTTGCAACCACTTGCAACCATCATCCATAACATGTTTCAACTACATGTTTCCATCCAAAAAGATTCTATCTAAAAGATACGGTCGAGGAAATATACCTAAAAAGATAGATAAAAGCGCAACTTAAGGAAAAAGAAAGATCAAGGATGTACCCTCGAACAGAAAAGGGTAGGCTGTACGTATTCTAGCTTCAGTTTCCCAAGTCGCGTCTCCCTCGGCGTCGCTCCACTGAACTTTGACGAGCTTGACTTCGCGGTTGCGTAGCTTCTTCACTTCTGTTCCTAAGATGCGGGTTGGAACTTTTCTTATGGTTGCTTCGCGTTCCACTTCGGCCTCTTCGAGGATATTTGGCTCTACCATCTCAGCTGACTCATGTAGACATTTTCGGAGATGTGAAACGTGAAAAACGTTGTGGACTCCAGCCAACTTCTCGGGTAGCTCTAATTTATAGGCCATTTTCCCAATTTTCTCGATAATAGGGAATGGCCCTACGAACCTTGGTGCTAGTTTTCCTGTGGTTCCAAAGCGAACAACGTTTCTTAGCGGTGATACCTTGAGAAAAACTCTGTCTCCAACTTCAAATTCAAGATCGGTTCTCCTTTTGTCGGCGTAGGACTTTTGTCTGTCTTGGGCCGTCTTCATCCTTCTTCGTATTAAGTCTACTTTCTCTGAAGTCTCTCGGAACATGTCTGGTCCAAGTATGAGCTTATCCGTGGACTCCCACCAACAAGTGGGCGATCGGCACGGTCTTCCATATAAAGCTTCGAAGGGCGCCATTCCGATGGTTGCTTGATAGCTGTTGTTGTAGGAAAATTCTACCAAAGGAAGGTGGTCTTCCCATGTCCCTCTGAAGTCAAGGACGCACAGTCTTAAAAGGTTTTCCAAAACTCTGTTTACTCTCTCCGTTTGGCCGTCGGTTTGGGGATGATAGGCTGTGCTCAAGCATAACTGCGTTCCCACTGCTTCTTGCAGACTCCGCCAAAACTCACTGGTGAAGATGGGGTCTCGGTCACTAACAATGCTAGATGGTATTCCATGGAGTCGAACGATTTCCTTGAGGTAAAGTGATGCTAGGGATGAGGCAGTTCTTTTACTTTTGACAGGTAAAAAGTGGGCGCTTTTAGTAAGCCTATCCACTATTACCCAAATGCTAGTGTTGCCTCTCCTAGACCTAGGCAGCCCATCGACGAAGTCCATTGAGATGCTATCCCACTTCCACTGCGGGACCTCCAGAGGATGTAACAGTCCGCCAGGCTTTTTCTGTTCCGCTTTAACCTGTTGGCACACCATACACTTAGAAACGAACTCTACCACGTCCTTTTTCATGCCGTTCCAAAAGAAAGTCCTTTTTATATCTTTGTACATTTTATCTCTGCCTGGGTGTATCGTCATCTTGGAGTGATGTGCTTCCTCGAGAACCTTCTTTATTAAATCGTTTGTCTGTGGGACGCATAGTCTTCCGTCTCGCCTTAGCAAACCCCTATCGTCGATGGAGTATCTGTTGAGGTGACTTGAAGTCTCACCCCTAATTAGCCTATCAATTATTTCCACAAGTTGAGGGTCTTCGCGTTGTGCTGTCCCTACTGAATCCACTAAAGTTGGCCGTACTTCGAGAGATGCTAGCAAGCCTGGTACGAAATCGGAGGAGGGCCTAAAGTCGAAGCTGGCTATAAACTCTAGGCTTTGCCTTTCAACAAACAATGGGCTTAGGGTCAATTTCTTTCGGCTCAACGCGTCTGCCACTACGTTGCCTTTGCCCGGAGTGTAGGAGATTTCGAAATCGTACGAGGCAAGAAACTCCATCCATCTTTGTTGCCTCAAGTTAAGATCTTTCTGCGAGAAAAGATATTTCAACGATTTATGGTTAGTGTAAAGTTCGAACTTCTCACCTAGGAGATAGTGTCGCCAAGACTTGAGTGCAAAGACGATGGCGGCTAACTCAAGATCGTGGGTTGGGTAGTTCTTTTCGTGCGCCTTCAACTGCCTCCCGAAATACGCTACTACCCTTCCTTCTTGCATTAAGACGGCGCCTAGCCCTGTCCCACATGCATCCGTATAAACAGTGAACATCTTGCTCCCATCTGGCAGTGTCAAAACTGGGGCTGTTGTGAGAGCCCTTTTTAGTCGTTGGAAAGCAAACTCGCAATCCAAGTCCCAATTGAACACTAGATTCTTCTTAGTCAATTTCGTGAGCGGAGCTGAGATTTTCGCAAAATCCCTTATAAACTTTCGATAGAAACCCGCTAGTCCTAGAAAGCTTCGGACCTCAGTTGCATTCCTTGGTGTCTTCCAATCCTGTACCGCCACTACCTTCGCAGGGTCCACTGCTAACCCTTGTTTGGATACTATGTGCCCAAGGAACCTCACCTCTTCTCTCCAAAAGTGACATTTGGAGAATTTGGCTTTTAGTTGATGGACTCGCAAAGTTTCCATGATTGCCCTTAAGTGCTGAGCATGTTCCTCTTCACTCTTTGAGAAGATAAGGATATCATCTACGAAGACCACTACGAATTTGTTGAGGAAATCTCTAAATACCCTACTCATTAGGTCCACGAAGTAAGCAGGTGCATTTGTCAAGCCGAAAGGCATGACAAGCCATTCAAAGAAGCCGTCTGGGGTTCTGAAAGCCGTTTTATCGATGCTATCTTCAGCCACCCTAAGCTGATGAAAACCGGTTGCTAAATCGAGTTGGGAGAAAACAGACGCCCCTACAAGCTAGTCAAATAAATCGTCAATTCTAGGGAGAGGGTGCCTATTCTTTTTCGTTAGCTTGTTGAGCTCCCTATAGTCAACACATAAACGGAGTGAACCATCCGCCTTTGTGGCGAACACCACTGGAGCGCCTCATTCTGAAATGCTCCTCCTAATGAACCCCTTTTCTAGAAGCTCTTTAATCTGTTTACTGAGCTCTTTCCTTTCTCGTGGAGCCATATGTCTAACGGGCAACGCAACGGGCTTTGCATTATCTACAAGATATATGCGGAAGTCTATTTCCCGCTTCGGAGGCAAGCCCTTCACCTCTTCGAAGACATCCGGATATTCTCGGACCACTCTAACTGATTGCAAATTTTCAACGGAGGCATCTAGCGATTCAAGATAACTAAGCATAACCGCATACGAGGGATTACAAGAAATTTCCAAAGTATTACCGAGCTGGGTTAGGAGCCTAACAACCCTTTTCTCACAATCAAGGATGGCCCCATTACTGGATAGCCAATCCATACCCAAAATCAAACCATACCCCGAAAAGCCCAAAACAAAGGCACTACATTGAAATTCTACACTTAGAATAGAAATTTTCAAATCCAGACAGATCATAGACAAATGAGCTGGGCCCCCAATTGGGTTTGAAACAATTAAGGGGTCCTCTACCATACTAGTTTTTAGGTGTAGAGATTCTACTAAAGCAGACGAGATAAAGGAGTGTGATGCGCCGGAATCAAATAAAGTGCGAACGGGGTGATCATAAAGATAAATTACGCTTTCTACAGAAGTATTTATACCTCGCTGTTGCAATGGTGGCGCTTCTAGCACATGAACCTGTGCCCCTGGGGTGGATCCAGCCCTCTGCCCCTGTCCTCGTTTCTTCGGGCAGTCCTTAGCCCTATGGCCTGTCTCACCACAAGAAAAGCACCCACCATTTTCCTTGGCCTTCTTTTTCCGGCAGTCCTTTACTAAGTGCCCCACTTTGCCACAGAAATTGCACTTTCTCTTCTCTTTGTTGCCTTTCCCGCCCTTCTTAAAGTCTGTCTTCTTGGGTTGCAAACCCTCTTTCTTCCCTTGAGAGCTTTCTGCCTTTGTCTCCTTCTTGCCCTTATCCTCTTCATTCAGCAATGCCATTTGCACCAATCTTTCATACGTAGCTCCCATGGGTATATGGGTCATGGCCAAACTGTGTAATGGCTCATTCAACCCTTTGACGAAACGGAGAGCCTTCTTGTGCGGGGTGTTGACTAGGTCAAGCCCAAACCTAGCCAGCTCATCGAACTGATTCACATACTCTCTGACCGTCTTGTCCCCTTGCTTAAGAAATAAGAATTTTTCCAACTGCAAACTTCTTTCCGCATCTGAGAGAAATTTGGTCTCAAACCTTGCCCTAAAGTCCTCCCATGTCTCCACTGGTCTTTCAACATTAGTGACTTCCCACCAGTAGGAAGCCTCGCCCTTCAATAGCCACACCGCCAGTTGTACTTTTTGTCTATCCTCTACCTCAAAGATGATGAATAGGTCCTCCGTTTCTTTCAGCCAATTCCTAGCTGCTACGAAGGACTCAGTTCCATGGAAATCCCTTCCTCCCATAGCTTTAAAATCTTTACATATCTTAGCCAAAGTGTTTCCCCGAGGAGGAGGTGGAGGAAAAGGTGCTGCTGCAGCTGGATGATTTCCTTCCGCTGGGGGAGGAGGAATGGTAGGACCTGGCTGAGTGGCCCTTGCTTCTAAGAACCGTCTAAACCAACCAGGTATTGGCACCCCTTCCGGCAAGTTAAGTTCTTGGGACATGCTGAAACAAAAAGGATAGATTCAAAACGAAGGTTAAGAGATAGTACCTACGGCTTTGGGGTGTGGACTTTGCCTTTTTTAAAATAAAATAATATTTTTCTTTTAAAAATGCTTCTTTAAATTTCCTTTTTTTTTTGAAAATAATTTTTCAAAACTTTTTATCTTATCTGGTAAACCTATGCTCTGATACCAAGTGAAACACCCCACCTCCGTTAGGGTCACTCTCAAAGGGAATGCCCTAATTTTGGTGGAGGTTTATAAGTACAAGTCACAGATATACAAGACATATATAAGAACACATATTTGTAAACAGCGGAAGAATAACAAACTTTATTTCATAAAGTCAAATACGTGTTACAACAACATCCTTTCCAAAAACATAACATAATACTTTCATAATCTGTCTTGAGTACATTATTTAAAGAAGCATAAATAAAACATAGATAAACTGCAAAAGCCCCATAGTGGATTGTCCAAAGCCATAGTTCAAAACAGGAAAGTCCAAGCAATACATTTCTCTTCTTCAAGCTGGATGTCAAGGCTGATCAAACTGCTGTGTTCCCTCCCTGTGGACCTGGGGGGGGGGAAACGGAAGAAAGAAGACGAAAGAAAAGTAGAGTCAGACATAAAGCCTGAGTAAGTCTAGTACTATTTTGTCTATGAATAAAGAACTGGGTATGATAAGTATAAACAAGAAGTGGGCATGCACTATAAACTTGGTTAAGTTGTCTAGGGTCGAATATACTATCGTACCCCATGTTAATCTCTGAACCCATATAAACTAGTTTCCAATTTACACCCCATAATCGGGGTGATGTGATCCATTCTTTGATGATCGGCTCCTACTCGCAAAGTTACATGTGTCTTACGGCCCCCGTTGTCTGTAGTTACCTATGCTGGTCCCACCATGGGGTGTATCAAGTCCCATAGTGGCAACCCGACACAACCTTAGAGTGCACAGGTATGCTACTGGTGTCCAGTGCGTTATTTTTCTGCGCCGGAGTGTGTGCACGCCCGCACTCCGTTAGAACCTACACTGCTACACCCCCGCCGTCGCTTTGACCTCTTACAATCAGCCCAGTAATCGTGCCCCACCCTGCCTAGTTTCAGGGTATCCTGATACACCTTTTAGGGTTACTGCTGAAAAGGGTCACCCGTTACTAGGTTTTCTATCTCTAGCCAACATGCTAAGTTGGTTAAGTGTTTCCTACCTAACCCCCACCAGTCCGTTTAGTTCAGCATGTTCTATTTTGATTAAGTCTTAAGTTCACTTAATCCTATCATTCCTGACTCAACCTTAATTGTCTTATTAAGGCCCTGACCTCTCACATTAGACAGGTATTGTTGTGGCTGCCTGTTGCCGGTTGGTTCCGGGCAGTCTTACGCCACAACTCAGTCTAACCTCGGGTCCTTGCTGGGCTCCATGTTTGACCTCCCACATTGGATAGGTATTGTTGTGACTACTGGACAGCCGGGCGGTTCCGGGCAGGTTTACATCACAACTCAATCCAACCTCGGGTTAAACACATCGTATGTTCTACATTTACATATTTTGTCATTCTTCTTTATTTCTTATATGTAAATATTTGCGGCCCATTATTAAGTTAATGGTGTAAAGGTTACACCAAACATGGGCCCAACCCATACTTGAACTTGGGCCCTTCTATTTTATGTTTTCATTCATTAATTAATTTTTAACCCAACGTTATTTTCCCCCGTTTTACACGTCCGTTTATATATATATATTGGGCTTAGCCTTTTAAAGCCCAATTTAGCCATGCGAAAAGGGGAGGCTTATGGCGTATACACAAAGAGGGGAAGGTGAGCGCATGAACTTGCAATACGACGTTGGAAATACAAAATAGAAATTGGTGTACTTGCATAGTGGTAATGTAGGTGACATGAATCAAAGCATGTGAACTTGCATAGGTTTAACTACAACATGAACCAATATTCTTATTTAGGCATAATGTCAAACATAAGCATGTCATAATTATTTCTAGCATAAGCATAGCATAATGTCAAACATAAGCATGGCATAAATACTTTTAGCATAAACACGGCATAATGTCAAACATAAGCATGGCATAAGTAAAGTTAAATTTGTTCATGGCATAAACATAAACAAGACATGTTCATAAGGTTTCTACATGTTTACAAAGGGGATACTTTGTTACTAACACAAAAGCATAGATCAACTTAATTATGATTTAAGTCTAATCACATAGCGATAGTATAAATATACTTATGCATAAATATTCCTAATCATGGTGTTTGCTTTAAACTTGCAAAAAAGGGGATTTTTGAGTCTAACCTAGCCATGTCTCACATATGTCATCATATAATTCTTGTTAACAACATAGAACTAATCATGGATTTCAATTATGCCAAATATCATTCATAGCCTAGCCATATTCATAAGTTTGCAAAAGCATGACTTAATACATGGATTATGGTGTCAAAATTCCAACATAGTTTCTTATGAAGTATAACAACCAAACTTGTTTCAATTACTTGCACAATGATTTATGCACAAAAATATACATCATGATGACATAATAACAAGGCCCCAAACTTGCATGAATTTTAATCAACTACATACATGTAGCTTCAACATAGATTACATAATTTGCGCAATATTCCAAACGTATACTTGCATAGAACTACCGCATGTAGTTCTTTATAATGAATAACATAATTTTGCACAAATATGAATTACTTTATTATCCCAATTCAAGCATACAAATCAATACAGTTGTTTATTCATACCAAAGTAATACTCTACTTACAATGGTTGCGGCGAATTCTCTAATTAAGAGATATGATTCCTTTGTCGAATTGATTGGCTTTAGGTTACTTGAATTGCTTTAGGCTTTAGAACTTTCTTCCTAATTCCCTCTCTAGTTGGCGGCTACTCTTAGTCGTTCCTCAGCAACATGGCGGCTATGTTCTTAATTTGAATGAATAGATTAGGGTTTAGTCTAGGGTTGTTTATATAGAGGTTAGGAATTGATTAGGACCATTGATGTTGCTAGGTTAGATCGTAGCCATTCATTAGATAGAGAGACCAATTAAAACCCGCCACCTAGCCCTAATGACAAAGCAGACCACAGAAATTCGACCAAACACAGACCTGGCCAGCCAGGTTGACTGGGCTCGACCAGGTCGACACCCCTGTCGACAGGGCTGTCGACAGCCCTGTCGACATGGGTAGCCCAGGTCGACAGCCCAGTCGACCTGGGTGGCCTAGGCGGGTGTCTATCCGCCCTGGCCCATTGGGCACCATTTTTAATTATTTTATTCTGTTTGAATTTTAAACTTGATTCTCAAATTTCCGAAGGCCATATCTTCTTCATACGGACTCCGTTTTTCGAAAACTCGGACTCTATTTCGCGTATTTTTCCGAGACGAACGCAATGGCGTATCCCGTTTCCCTTAGTTCTTTGATTTCAGATTAATTATACTTTAATTTGCTAATTTCACAGTTATAGAATTTGCGGGTTGTTACAGACCTTGTACATACCACCCACCCTACTCGCACACCAACCCCACATGGGGGGAGTCGATCGTTTTTCTAGTTGGGCCGGTCGCGATCCGGACCGTCTGGGCTTCCGAAACGCGCGTCGATCGGGAAATCCCTACACTCGTCTTCGCCAGTTCGAAAGCCGAGATCGACGGTTCGGAGCGACTTGGAAGCCACCATAGTAACTTTCTACCAAGATTGGGCAGCCTCCCAACCGTCGGTTGGCCTCCGAAATGCAGGTTTCTTGTGAAATTCCTATACTCGCATCTGCCAGTTCCGAAGCCGAGACCGAGGGTTCAGATCTCCCCGGAACCGACCATAATAACTTTATACCGAGTTTGGGCGGCCGATCGTTATTCCCATTGACTCGGTCGTGATACAGAACCGTTAGGCCACCGAAACGTGCGTCGATCGTGAAATTCCAATGCTCGGCTTCGCAAATTCGGAAGCCGAGATCTATGTTTCGGAGTTGTTAGGAAACCATCACAGTAAATTTCTATGTAATTTTGGTAGACGCAAGACTGTCTGGGTGTACGAAGTGTGCGTTGATTTAAAATTACTATACTCGTCTTAGCTAGTTCGAAAGCAAAGACGGAGGGTTCGTAGAGCTCTCGAAAACCATCGCGGTAACTTTCTACAGAGCGAAGAAAATCGGCCAACAGTTCTGCCCTTCGAAACGAGCGTTTCAGTGACCTTACTCCAAAAACACCTCATTGATTCGAATTCATTCTCGGGCCTTGTACACACAACCCCCTCCACCCACACACCCACAACACATGGGGGAGTCGATCATTTTTCTAGTTGGGTCGGTCGCGATTTGGGACCGTCCGGCCATTCGAAACGCGAGTCGATCGGAAAATCCAAGCATTCGTCTTCACCAGTTCGAAAGTCCAGAACAAGGGTTTAGAGCACCCCGGAAGTCACCATAGTAACTTTCTACCGAAATTGGGCAGCCACCCAACCGTCGGTTAGCCTCCAAAACGCGCGTTATTAATGAAATTTCTATACTCACACCCACCAGTTCGGAAGCCGAGATCGAGCGTTCGAAGCTCCCTGGAACCCACCATAGTAACCTTATACCGAGTTTGGGTGGCCGATCGTTATTCCCGCAGGCTCGGTCGCGATACGGAACCGTCGGGACACCGAAACGTGCGTCGATCGTGAAATTCCCACGCTTAGCTTCGCAAATTCGGAAGTAAAGATCTATGTTTCGGAGCAGTTAGGAAACCAGCATAATAATTTTCTATGTAATTTGGCTAGATGGAAGACCATCCGGGCATATGTAGAGTGCGTTGATCTTCATATTCCTATACTTGTATTAGCTAGTTCGAAAGCCAAAATAGAGGGTTCGGAGCGCTCTCGAAAGCCACCGTGGTAACATTCTATAGAGCGTGGGAAATCAACCAACAGTTCTACCCTTCGAAATGCGCATATGAGCGAACTAACTCCAAAACCACCTAGTCGATTCAAATTCATTCTCGGGCCTCGTACACACCACCACACGTGGTGGGAGTCGATCGTTTTTCTAGATGGGCCGGTCTCCGCCAGATCGAATGCCGAGATTGAGGGTTTGGAGCCTACTGGAAGCCACCATAGTAAGGTTCTGCCGAGATTGGGCATCTGCCCAACCGTCGGTTGGCCTCCGAAACACGGGTTTTTCGTGAAATTCCACTATTCGTAATTGCCAGTTCGGAAGCCGAGATCGAGGGTTTGGAGCTCCCCGGAACCCAACATAGTAACTTTATACTGATTTTGGGTGGTCGATCGTTATTGCCGTTGGGTCGGTCACGATACGGAATCGTCGGGGGCACTGAAACACGCGTCGATCGAGAAATTCCCACGATCGGCTTCGCAAATTCGGAAGCTGAGATCTATGTTTCGGAGCTGTTAGGAAACCACCATAATAAATTTCTATGTAATTTAGGTAGATACAAGACCGTCTAGGCGTACGAAGTGTGTGTTGATCTTCAAATTCATATACTCTTATTAGCTAGTTCGAAAGCCAAGATGCAGGGTTCAGAGCACTCTCGAAAGCCACCGCGGTAACGTTCTATAGAGCCATTTAAATCGCCCAACAGTTCCACCCTTCGAAACGCAAGTTTCAGCGTCCTAACTTCAAAAACACGTTATCAATTCAAATTCATTCTCGGGCCTTGTACGCACCACCCACCCCACAGGGGGGAGTCGATCGCTTTTCTAGTTGGATCGGTCGCAATCCGGGAGCGTTTGGCCCACTGAAACGCGCGTCGATCGGGAAATCCTTGCACTCGTCTCCACCAGTTAGAAAGCCGAGATCGAGGGTTCGGTGTGCCTCGGAAGCCATCATAGTAACTTTCTGCCGAGATTTGGCAACCGACCAACCATCAGTTGGCCTCCGAAACGCGGGTTTTTTGTGAAATTCCTGTACTCGTATCCGCCAGGTCGTAAGCCGAGATCGAGGGTTCAGAGCTCCTCGGAACCCACCATAGAACTTTATACCGATTTTGGGAGTCCAATCGTTATTCCGTTGGCTCGATCGTGATACGGAACCGTCGGGCCATCGAAATGCATGTCGATTGTGAAATTCCCATGCTCGGCTTCGCAAATTCGAAAGCCTAGATCTATGTTTCGGAGCTGTTAGGAAACCATTATAGTAAATCTCTACGTAATTTGGGTAGACGGAAGACCGTCCAAGTGTACGAAACGTGCATTGATTTCAAATTCCTATACTCGTATTAGCTAGTTCAAAAGCCAAGACGGAGGGTTCGGAGCACTCTCGAAAACCACCGCGATAACTTTCTACAGTGCGGGGGAAATCTCTCAATAGTTCCGCCCTTCAAAACGTGCGTTTCAACGACCTCACTGCAAAAACACCTCAACGATTCGAATTCATTCTCGGGCCTTGTACACACCGCCCACCCCACCCACACACCCATAACACGCAGGGGGAGTCGATTATTTTTCTAGTTGGATCGGTCGCGATTCGGGACCGTCCGGCCCTTCGATACGCGCATCGATCGGGAAATCCATGCACTCGTCTTCGGCAGTAAGAAAGCGGAGAATGAGCGTTTAGAGCACCCCGGAAATCCCCGTAGTAACTATCAACCGAGATCGGGCAGCCACTCGATCGTCGGTTGACCTCCAAAACGAGCATTATTAGTGTAATTCGTATACTCGCATCCGCCAGTTCGAAAGCCAAGATCGAGGGTTCGGAGCTCACCGGAACCCACCATAGTAACTTTATACCGAGTTTGGGATGCCGATCGTTATTCCCGTTGGCTCAATCGTGATACGGAACCGTCAGGCCACCGAATGCGCGTCGATCGTGAAATTCCCACACTCGGCTTCGCAAATTCGGAGGCGGAGATCTATGTTTTGGAGCTGTTAGGAAATGACCTTAGTAATTTTCTATGTAATTTGGGTAGACGCAAGACCGCCCGACCGTACGAAGCATGCGTTGATCTTCAAATTCGTATACTCGTATTAGCTAGTTCGAAAGCCATGATGTAGGGTTCAGAGCGCTCTCGAAAGCCGCCACGGTAGCGTTCTACGGAGCCTATAAAATCGCCCAACAGTTCTGCCCTTTGAAACGCGCGTTTCAGCGACCTCACTCCAAAAACACCTCATCGATTCGAATTCATTCTTGGGCCTTATACACACCACCCACCTCACCCACACAGCCACCCGACATGGGGGGAGCTGGTCATTTTTCTAGTTGGGTCGGTCGCGATCCGAGACCGTCTAGTCTACCGAAACGCGCGTCGATCAGGAAATCCCTACACTCGTCTCCACCAGTTCGAAAGTCGAGATCGAGGGTTCGGAGCGACTCGGAAGCCACCATAGTAACTTTCTAACAAGATTGGACAGCTGCCCAACCATGGGTTGGCCTCCGAAATGCAGGTTTCTTGTGAAATTCGTATACTTGCATCCGCCAGTTCGAAAACCGAGACTGAGGGTTCGGATCTCCCCAGAACCCACCATAATAAATTTATACCGAGTTTAGGCAACCGATCGTTATTCCCATTGACTCGGTCGCGATACGGAATCATCGGACCATCGAAACGTGCGTCGATCGTGAAATTCCAATGCTCGGCTTCGCAAATTCGGAAGCCGAGATCTATGTTTCAGAGCTATTAGGAAACCATCATAGTAAATTTTGATGTAATTTGGGTAGACGCATGAATGTCCGGGTGTACGAAGAGTGCGTTGATTTAAAATTCCTATACTCGTATTAGCTAGTTCGAAAGCCAAGACGGATGGTTCGGAGAGCTCTCGAAAACCACCGCGGTAACTTTCTACAGAGCGAACGAAATCGCCTAACAGTTCTGCCCTTCGAAATGCGCGTTTCAGCGACCTTACTCCAGAAAACACCTCATCGATTCGAATTCATTCTCGGGCCTTGTACACACAACCCACCCCACCCACACACCCACAACACATGGGGGGAGTCGATCATTTTTCAATTTGGGTCGGTCGCGATCTGGGACCTTCCGGCCCTTCGAAACGTGAGTCGATCAGAAAATCCATGCACTCGTCTTCGCCAGTTTGGAAGTCGAGAACGAGTGATTACAGCGCCACGGAAGTCACCATAGTGACTTTCTGCCGAGATTTGGCAGCCGCCCAACCATCGCCTGGCCTCCAAAATGCGCGTTATTAATGAAATTTCTATATTCGCACCCGCTAGTTCGGAAGTCGAGATCGAGGGTTCGGAGCTCCTCAGAACCCACCATAGTAACCTTATACCGAGTTTGGGTGGCCGATCGTTATTTCCGTTGGCTCGGTCGCGATACGGAACCGTCAGGCCACCGAAACGTGCGTCGATCGTGAAATTCGCACGCTTGGCTTCGCAAATTCGGAAGTACAGATCTATGTTTTGGAGCAGTTAGGAAAACACCATAGTAATTTTCTATGTAATTTGGCTAGACGCAAGACCGTCCGGGCATATGAAGGGTGCTTTGATCTTCATATTCCTATACTTGTATTAGCTAGTTCGAAAGCCAAAATAGAGAGTTCGGAGCGCTCTCGAAAGCCACCGCGGTAACTTTTTACGGAGCATGGGAAATCGCCCAATAGTTCTGCCCTTCGAAACGCGCGTTTCAGCGAACTAACTCCAAAAACACCTTATCGATTGGAATTCATTCTCGGGCCTCGTACACACAACCCACCCCACCAAAACACCTACCACACGTGGGGGGAGTCGATCATTTTTCAAGTTGGTCCGGTCGTAATCCGGGACTGTCTGGCCCTGCGAAACACGCATCGATCGGGAAATCCCTACACTCGTCTCCGCCAGTTCAAAACCGAGATCGAGGGTTCGGAGCATCCCGGAAGCCACCATAGTAATGTTCTGCAGAGATTGGGCATCCGCACAACCGTCGGCTGGCCACCGAAACGCAGGCTTTTTGTGAAATTCCGATATTCGTAATTGCTCGTTCGGAAGCTGAGATAGAGGGCTTGGAGCTCCTCGGAACCCACTATAGTAACTTTATACCGATTTTGGGTGGTCGACCATTATTGTCGTTGGCTCGGTCGTGATACGGAACCGACGGGCCACTGAAACGCGCGTCGATCGTGAAATTCCCACGATCGGCTTCGCCAATTCGGAAGCTGAGATCTATGTTTCGGAGCTGTTAGCAAACCACCATAGTAAATTTTTATGTAATTTGGGTAGACGCAAGACCGTCCGGGTGTACGAAGCAAAAGTTGATCTTCAAATTCCTATACTTGTATTAGCTAGTTCGAAAGCCAAGATGGAGGGTTCAGAGCTCTCTCGAAAGCCACCGCGGTAGCGTTCTAAAGAGCCTGTAAAATCGCCCAACAGTTCTTCCCTTCGAAACGCGTGTTTCAGCGACCTAACTCCAAAAACACCTAATTAATTCGAATCCATTTTCAGGCCTTGTACGCACGACCTACCCCATGAGGGGGGGAGTCGATCGTTTTTCTAGTTGGGCGGGTCGCAATCCGGGAGCGTGCGGCCCTCCGAAACGCGGGTCGATCGGGAAATCCCTGCACTCGTCTCCTCCAGTTCGAAAGCCAAGATCGAGGGTTCGGTGTGCCTCGGAAGCCACCAAAGTAACTTTCTGTTGAGAATGGGCAACCGCCCAACCATGGATTGGTCTCCGAAATGCGGGTTTTTTGTGAAATTCTTATACTCGCATCTGCCAGGTCGTAAGCCGAGATCGAGGGTTCGGAGCTCCCCGGAACCCACCATAGAACTTTATACCCAATTTATGCGGCCAATCGTTATTCCCGTTGGCTCGGTCGCGATACGGAACCATCAGGCCATCAAAACGCACGTCGATTATGAAATTTCCACGCTCGACTTCGCAAATTCGGAAATCTAGATCTGTGTTTCGGAGCTGTTAGGAAACCATCATAGTAAATTTCTACATAATTTGGGTAGACGCAAGACCGTCCGGGTGTACGAAGCATGCATTGATTTCAAATTCCTATACTCGTATTAGCTAGTTCGAAAGCCAAGATGGAGGGTTCAGAGCGCTCTCGAAAACCACCACGATAACATTCTACAGTGCGGCGGAAATCTCACAACAGTTCCGCCCTTGGAAACGCGCGTTTCAACGACCTCACTCCAAAAACACCTCATCGATTCGAATTCATTCTCAGGCCTTGTACACACCACCCACCCCACCCATACACCCACAGCACGTGGGGGGAGTCGATTATTTTTCTTGTTGGGTCGGTCGCGATCTAGAACCGTCTGTCCCTTCGAAATGCACATCGATCGGGAAATCCATGCACTTGTCTTCACCAGTTAGAAATCCAAAAACGAGGGTTTTGAGCACCCCGGAAGTCACCATAGTAACTTTCTGCCGAGATTGGGCAGCCTCCCAACTGTCGGTTGGCCTCCAAAACGAGCATTATTAATGTAATTCCTATACTCGCATCCGCCAGTTCGGAAGCTGAGATCGAGGGTTCGGAGCTCCCAAGAACCCACCTTAGTAACTTTATACTGAGTTTGGGAGGGCGATCGTTATTCCCATTGGCCAGGTCGCAATACGGAACCGTCAGGTAACCAAACAGGCGTCGATCGTGAAATTCCCACACTCGGCTTTGCAAATTCTGAGGTGGAGATCTATGTTTCGGAGCTGTTAGGAAACCACCATAGTAAATTTCTATGTAATTTGGGTAGACGCAAGACCGTCCGGGCATATAAAGCGTGCGTTGATCCTGAAATTCCTATGCTCATATTAGCTAGTTCGAAAGCCAAGATGGAGGGTTCAGAGCGCTCTCGAGAGCCACCGCAGTAAGTTTCTATAGAGCGTGAGAAATCGCCCAATGGTTCTGCACTTCGAAATGCACGTTTCAGCGACCTAACTCCAAAAACACCTAATCGATTCAAATTCATTATCGGGCCTCGTACACACCACCCACCCCACCAACACACCCACCACATGTGAGGGAGTCGATCATTTTTCTAGTTGTGTCGGTCGTAATCCGGGACCGTCCGGCCTTGCGAAACGCGCGTCGTTCAGGAAATCCCTGTACTCCTCTCCGCCAGTTCGAAAAACGAGATCGAGGGTTCGGAGCGCCCTGGAAGCCACCACAGTAACGTTCTGCCGAGATTGGGCATCCGCCCAAACCGTCGGTTGGCCTCCGAAACGCGGGTTTTTTGTGAAATTATGGTATTCGCAATTTCCAGTTCGGAAGCTGAGATCGAGGGTTGGGAGCTCCCCGGAACCCACCATAGTAACCTTATACCGGTTTTGGGTGGTCGATCGTTATCATTGGATCGGTACAGATATGGAATCGTAGGGCCACCGAAACGCGCGTCGATCGTGAAATTCCCATGATTGGCTTCGCAAATTTGGAAGCCAAGATCTATGTTTCGGAGCTGTTAGGAAACCAACAAAGTAAATTTCTATGTAATTTGGGTAAACGCAAGACCGTCCGGGCATACGAAGCATGCGATGATCTTCAAATTCTTATACTCGTATTAGCTAGTTCGAAAACTAGGATGGGGGGCTCGGAGCGCTCTCAAAAGCCACCGCGATAACTTTCTACAGAGCATCGAAAATAGCCCAACAGTTCTGCCTTTCGAAATGCGCGTTACAGCGGCCTAAGTCCAAAAACACCTCATTAATTCGAATTCATTCTCGGGCCTTGTACACATGTAACACCCCATGATTTTAAATATTAAAAGTAACGAATTAAAGAATACTTAATTTCAAATGTGATAATTAAGGGAAACGGGTTACGCCATTGCGTTTGTAACGCCCCACAGCTGTTAGTGTCACTCACAAAGGGAATGCACTAAGTTCTGTGGAGCATATAGGGTAAAAGTGCAGATAAATTACAAGACAGACAGAATTTAAACAGCGGAAAATAAAACTTTGCTTTATTGATAAAATAGTTTGTACAATGATTTCTTTACAATACCAGAGTATCATCTGTCTTAAAAACTAAAGAAGCATAAAACAATATTTATATTCCCCAGTTTTAGCAAGAGCCAGCCATAGCATCTGGAAAGAGAACCCAAGCAATACTTTGACAAATCTTCAAGCTGGGAAAGAGTGACAGTCCAACTTAACCTGAGCTATATTATTCCCTCCTTTACTACCTGGGGGGGAATGGAAGAAAAGAAGACGAAAGAAAAACAGAGTCAGACATAAAGCCTGAGTAAGTTCAGTAACTCCTAGCATGTGAACATGGAAAAACAGAACGACATGAATTAACTGAATACAAGATAACACCATGATGATAGGGTCAGCAAGATTAGACCAGATAATCACAAGATATGCTAAGATAAGATAAACTGGATATGCTCTAATACTTTCGCCGCATCGCCATTTCCTTGTTATACTGATTTCCATATCTCTGCACCACCTAACTAGTGTTCCAACTAGCAACAATAACGCGATCCCAATCCCTGTAGTTTCAATTACCTTCAGGCATACATTTATTACTTAATACCTAGATCTAATCTAGGGTTTTCTAACAAGTGCTTTCTAGATTCAACTAGAGTTTACACTATCTGCTGAATGCTTCTCGGATTCAGGGTTTATGCCACCTAGTCGAACTAGGGATTATGCTACCTGTCGAACGATGCCCCCAAGTCTAGGACACACTACCTAGAGTGGTATATGTTCCTATACTTCCCCACGCATGTATCGCGAATCTTTATCGCTTGTCTAGATGCACATGTCCTGTAATGTGCGGCCCGAGTCCTGTGGCAGGGCAAATCAAGAAACACTGTACTCGGTCGAGAGCTTTCAGATTTCTGCCGATGCAAATGCTAAGGTCTGTTTTTATTCCAGTGGATATGGTCCCACTCGAACCCTCCCTCAACTAATGGAGGGCACACCTTAAAAATGAGAATTATACGCAGGCCCTCTATGCCCCACTGTCCTATGGCCATCCGCAACCATAACAAGATAGCAAGTATATGGTCTTTTGGAGTTCTCCACCTTCCCGGTTCACGTATCTCGATTGACTGAAGATGGATGGTAGACGACGAGTTGCTATCACAGGGCTACCGGTTTCTCGCCGAATCACGCTGGTCCATCCTAGTCTTTAGGTTGCCATATTTTGCAACCAAGACATACCGTTGGTTCTTCTATCGCAGACCTTAACCTCTGTGAGCCCAGGAGGATCATCTACAGCCTCACAGAGGGATACCAAGAGTACCCTCACGTCCCTTCGAAGCCTCGGGCTTCGTAACCCAATTCGTTGGAGCCTTCGTTTTAATCAGACGGACGTTCGCTCCTTTCTGTGTTATACTAAGAATTACTACTTAGTTTTGCTAAATAAGGTTTACCACTTAGTTTCCAGAATCGATGTTTTCTTAACTAAGGTTTACTACTTAGTTCCTTTTAACTAAGGTTTACTGCTTAGTTCTCTTTCCCGTCAATTTGGATTGGTTAAGTTAAGTGTCATTAGTCAATTCAAGCTAACTTAACCCTCTTCATTTATCCTGTTAAACTGGTTAAGTGTTATCAGTAATTCATGTTGACTTAACCCTACCACAAACCAAGTTATATTGGTTAAGTATTTCTTATTACTTAACCCTACCCATTCATCCTATATTGATTAAGTGTTCCTTTTTAACTTAACCTTGCCCGTCTGTTTTAACTAACATGTTATTAATGGTTAAGTATTAACCCTTCATGTTTTAAACTTAGCCCTATTCCTTTATCCAAATCTGACGGTTAAGTGTTCAAGTTTACTTAACCCTGTGGTCTAGTCCAGCTAACATATCAAATTGGCTAAGTGTATTTACTTAACCCCAACCTCTAGTCTAGTTAACATGTTAATTTGGCTAAGTGTATTAACTTTACTTAACCCCACGTTCTAGTCTGGTTAACATGTTAATTTGGCAAAGTGTTTTCTTAGTTACTTAACCCCCACAAATCTTGTCTTGTTATCATGAATTTGGTTAAGTGTTCCTATGGACTTAGCCCTCCCATTCTAGCTTAAATTTGTTAAGTTGGTTAAGTGTTCCTATGGACTTAACCCTCCCATTCTAGCTTAACTGTGTTAAGTGTCTTTATGAACCTAACCCCACCCACTGGTCTGGTTATCATGTTGAATTGGTTAAGTGTCTTAATTAACTTAACCCTACCATTCTTGTTCTAGCTTTAATTAAATAAATTAAAGCCGCGACCACTCACATTAGATAGATATTGTTGCGATTACTGGATGTGCCGGTTGGTTCCGGGCAGGTTTACATCACAACTCAGTCTAACCATGTGTAACACCCCACCTCCGCCAGGGTGGCACTTGCAAGCAACTCTGACTTTGGTGGGGCGTTTTAAAATAAGGTAAACATGCATAATGATATAACAAGGCAGGACATGACATATATATGTAAATAAACAGAGTAAGTAGATAAAACAGCGGAAGATTTTTAAACCATTTCAAAACACAAGTCTGGTACATCAAAAATGTCAATTTCCCAAATAAACAAGTCTAGTACATAAAATAATATCATCTGAAACTGAAAAGGAAAACATAAAAGTAGCTATCCCCAAAGTGGAAAAACCATAGCGAGCTCAAGTCCAAAGCATACATGAGCTATCCAAGAAAGCAGCTAAGATCCAAGCTAGGCTCCTGTATTCCCTCCCTGAGAACCTGAGGGGGGGGGGGGAAACGGAAGAAAAGAGGCGAAAGAAAACAGGTCAGTCAAAAAGACTGAGTAAGCCCTACTACGATCAGTCTATAAACTAATAAAGTTAACAGCATGATGGAAGCTGAGATGATCATAGATAACAACATACTGGCATGGTAAATTAAATACAAGATAGATAGAGGTGTCATCGCATAAACAAGGTTAAGTTTTGCACCACGGTGTACTAGCAAACCAACATAACAGGTATTGATCCCTTTGCCCAAGCTTTGACCCAATAACATGAAGTGACCTTAATATAAGGTCCAACCAAACGGTCTAGTTGATCGGCTCCCTATAAGCCTAACATGTCAAGTGTTGGTGTCCATACGGCCCACATATGGATGTAGTCAGACTGTGCTGGGTCCACCTTCGGGTGTATCAAGCCCTCGGGTGTCAACCCCAGACACTGAAGCAATAATGCACAGTCTAAACCTACTGGTACCCGTGCCTCGAGTTTGTCCAATACCGGATTACGTGCACGTCCGTAGCCCGCCTGGACCCGCACCGCTGTACCACTCAGCCGTCGCTTTGGTCGCTTACATCAGTCCAGTAATCGTGCCCCGCCCTAGCCTAGCCTCTAGGGTTGTGATGATACCAAACTGGGATTACTGCTGGAACAGACCACGTTGCTAGGGTTTCCTAAGAGGGTTAAGTGCGATTTAACCCTTCACTAATCATGGATTAAATTGGTTAAGTGTAACCGACAGTTCACAACTTAACCCCATTTCAATCCCTCAAACCCCCAAATGGATTAAATTGGTTAAGTGTAACCGACAGTTCACACTTAACCCCATTTCAATCCCTCGAATCCCCAAATTGGTTAAGTATTAGTGGACCCTGACTTAACCCTAATCATGAGGCATTAATTAATTTAATGCACCTTAACCTCTCACATTAGACTTTGTTGTGGTTACCTAGTTAAGCCGGTGGGTTCCGGGTAGATTTACACCACAACTTGGTCTAACCTCGGGTTTTGGCACTACATGACCAACTTCTCACATTGGGTCGTATTGTTTGTAGCCACTAGTTAAGCCGGTAGGTTCCGGGTAGAATTACGCTACAAACTCAACCCAACCTCGAGTTGGCCACACTTACGTTTTCTAAGTGTCATGTCCACTTTATTTCAAAACATAATTACAAGTCAACAAATACTTGGGTAGACCTAACTTAATAGGTAAATTCCCAAGGGGTAGACCTAACTTAATAGGTAAATTCCCAATTTTATATTTTCATGTATTTTAAGTTTACCCAAACCCCCCAACGTCATTCTATCGCTTACATATTCGTAATAACGTATAAAGGATAGGAAGAGGGAACTTGGCATAACATACATGATGAACTTGCATATCACAACAAACATGCATAACATGTTAGACTTGCATAACTTAGCATAGTGAACTTGCATATTACCATAAACATGCATAACATGGCATAGTGAACTTGCATAAACATGCATAACCCAATAAACTTGCAAATCATGGCATAGTGAACTTGCATAAGCATGCATAACTTATCAAACATGTGTAACATGGCATATTGAACTCGCATAAGCATGCATAACTCATTAAACATGCATAAATCCCAACTTTCATCACATATTAACTTTAGAGTTTCTAAAATGAAGGTAAGAGGGCTTACAATGCCTATGCGGACTCAAATGAGTATAGCAAATGTAAGAAACCCCTTATGCAACAAAATAAAACCCCAAAATGCAAGCAAACTTGATCAAGACTCCTCCTTTATGATGAAAATAGAGAAACAAGACTTTAATGCAAGCTAAAGAGGATCATACAAGCCTAAATACACTTGTATGCATGGAAATCTCTTAGGAATTTGTTTAGGAATTGTATGAAGAGAGTGGAGGCCATGAGAGTTTTGATTTTGACATAGTTTAGTTGCTAGAATGAATAATGAGTGATTTAGGGTAGGCTAGGGTCTTATTTATAGATTAGGCTAGTGATTAAGACCATAGGATTAAACCCTAGTTCCAATCTCAGCCCTCTAAACCGAATCTAGCCCCCAAGCTCAACACAACCAAGCCCAGATCAGAAATGGTGCGCTAGGCAAAACTGCCTGGCCACCCCGTGTCGACAGGGCTGTCGACAGGGCTGTCGACACTCTGGGGACCCTGTCGACATGCCTGTCGACATGGGGGACCTGGCGGGAATTTTCCCGCCTGCGCCAGTTTGCCCTAATTCCCCACTTTCAACTTGAAATTCAAATCTGTTTTTACTTAGGAATTTTCTGAAAACTTCGTTGGGCCTTAATCGGGTCATACGGACTCCGATTTTCGAAAACCCGGACTCTATTTCACGTATTTTTCCGAGACGAACGCAATGGCATAGCCCGTTTCCCTTGATTCATATTTTATAATTAAATTCTACCTTGATTTATATTATAACAGGTTATTGAAAATACGGGTTGTTACATTCTCCCCTCCTTAAAGGATTTCGTCCCCGATATCTTCAAGTTAGGAAGAACATATCCTACCATCCAACATCCATCTACTTAAAACATCATCCACGAGGAATCATTGTCCTTAAAGGATTCTAAATGTGGTATGAACATATGCAAAAGTGTGTGTATATGTACTTGCCTAATGCAAAGATCAGGCGGTTACTGATACAGTAAACCTCCTTAATGCATATGTATTTCAGTGAAATGAATCCACATGTATGCAAATTCCAAACATAATTCATAGTATCTATATGTGTGCACATAACATTCACCCATATGCAACATCCATGTGATAACACACAATTTTCATTCATGAATAAACACTCATGCACATGCAATATGAAGAGTGTGCGAGCCGATCTAGTGCCTAATTGTGTATAATGCATCCACAAGCAACCATTTGCAAACACTTGCAACCACTTGCAACCATCAAGCATAACATGTTTCAAACACATGTTTCATCCAAAGGATTCTACCTAAGGTTCTCATGACAAGATAAACACGATAAACTAGATAAACTAGATAAACATGGACAGAGAGATATGCTAAAAAGAGATCTTAGAAGATAAGCAAGATAAACTCCTTTTTGGATTACAAGAAATCCATTCAAACTCTGACATATATTACTAACCGATGAGTCATAACCCCCTTATGGAGTTTACAACAGAAATAAGATCGAGAATGGGACCGAGAGGATGTATACAAAAGATAACTTGCAAGCAAGCTCCACAGGAAAACAAGGATCAAGGATGCACTCTTAGAAAGAGATATGATGCGCGTATCTAGTCTTCACCGTTCTTAGTCACGTTTCCTTGAGCTTAACTCCTCTGTTCTTTGACCGTCCTTTACTTCATGATTTCTTGGCTTCCTAACTCCTTTTTCCCAAATTCGAGTTGGAACTCATTTCATTATCGCCGCTCGTCTTCCTTTTCCACTTATTCTTCTTTCTGTATACTTGGCTTAAACATAACTGTAACCTCATGATTTCATGCAAGCTCTCCAAAATTCACTAGTGAATCCTGGATCTCGTCTACTTACTATAAAGTATTCTACGCAGCAGAACTTTTCTTGAAAATACCAATCCACGTTGCCAATTGCCCTTATAAACGTGATTTTCTATAACTCATGCTTAATCGAAATGAACCATCCGCCTATGAGTGATAGGCCATACCTAGATTCAGTTGCCTACCCACGGCTTTCTGTAGGCTATTTCAAGACTGGCCAACTTCTTGTGGGTAAACCGTTGCTAACCATGATGCAGTCCTCTCGCTCTTCACCGGACTGAAATGAGCACTCTTCGTGAGTCTACCTATTATGACCCACCTTCCCGTATTCCCTTTCTTTGATCTAGGTAATCTATCCACATAATCTATCGGGATGTTTTCACACTTCCCTTGCGGAACCTCCAATGGAGGTAATGGCCCGTCGGGCTTCTATGACTTGGCCTTAACCTGGTGGCACAACATGCATCCTGAGACCAACTCGGCCACCTCCTCGAGTGATGCGCATCTTCAAGAACCTTCTTTACCAAGTCTTCCACTCGAGGAACACATAATCTCTCATCGCGCCTTAGTCATCCCTTGTCATCTATAATATATCTAGCGAGGTGACTTAACATCTCGCCTCGAATCAGTTGGTCCATGTTCTTGACTAACTGCGGGTCTTCTTCCTGTGAAACCCCCTTCTTGATCCAGAACAGTAAGTCTAAGCTCAGGGAATGCTAACTAACTAGCCAAACGGAGAAAGCTTCTTACTTCAATTGCCCTCCTCAGAGTTTTCCGGTCTTAAACCGCAACCACTTTAGCGGAATCCACCGCTGAGCCTTACTTAGGAACTATGTACCCAAGAAATCCAACTTCTTTCCTCCAAAGTGACAATTGGAGAACTTGACCTTCAACTGGTGGCTCTAAGCGTATCCATTACCTCCTTGAGATGTCTAGCATGCTCTTCCTCGTTCTTTTAAGGAGATCAAAATATCGTCTATGACGACCACGACAAACTTGTTCAAGGACTCCCTAAACACACTACCCATCAATTTCACGTAATATGCGGGTGCATTAGTCAAACCAAATAGCATGACTAGCCATTCCAAAAATCCATCTCGAGTCCTAAACGCAGTCTTGTCAATTCCATCCTCAGCCATCCTAAGCTGATGGAATCCGGTAGCTGGATCAAAAGAAAACAGATGCTCCTACAAGCTGATCAAACAAATCATCAATCCTTGGTAACGGTTGTCTATTCACGATAATCAACACATAAACGAAGCAAACTGTCCATATTAATAACGAATACTACTGGAGCACCCTACTCGAAAATGCTTCGTCTCAAGAAGTTCTTCTCAAGCAACACCTTGACTTGCTTTCTTAACTCTCATCTCGTGAGGTCATGTGCCTAACCGGCCACGAAACTGGCTTGGTATTACCAACCAGATAATGCGGAAATCTATCCCACGTCTAGGGGTAACCCCTTTACTTCCCCCAAGATATCAGGATATTCTCGGACCACCCTCACAGATTGCAAACTATCGATAGACGAGTTGAGGGATTCAAGATAACATAACATGACGGGACCCATAGGGTTGCTAGAAATTTCTAGGGTATTACCGAGGCGAGTCATGAGCCTCACAACCTTATATACAAAAACCAAGAATGGCTCCAAAACAGGACAACCATTCCATGCCCAAAACCAACCCATATCCCCTGAAACCGAGAATATAAACATCCCACGAGAATTCTATACTCAAGATAGAAATTTTCAAATCCACTCAGACCACAGACAACCGAGCAGAACCCCCAATTGGATTTGAAGCACATATGGGATCATCAACTAGACTAGTACTTAGGTGCAAACTTTCAACTAGATCAGATGAAATAAAACTATGCGATGAGCCAGAATCAATCAAAGTAAGAACAAGGAAAATCAGAAAATGTAAACAAGACTTTCAACAGAAACACTACCTCTATCATGAGCTGGAAGAACGGTGTTGAGGGGATGAACTCGCCCTCCAGATAGTCCTGTACACTGAGTCTGACCTTGCCCTTGTTTCCTCGGGCAATCCTTGCTGAGATGTCCAAACTCACCACAATGAAAGCATTCGCCCCGCTTTCTCTTCTTCTTCCTACATTCCCTGGATATATGTCCAACTTTACCACAGAAGTTGCATTTCCTATTCTCTCTTGGCTTGTCCTTGCGGTTGTTGTTATTCTTGCCTCGTTTCCCGGAATTTACCCTCTTGCCTTGAGACTCATTCGCCTTGACCTCTTTCTTGTCATTGTTATCTTCTTCTTGAAGTAGGGCCATATTCACCAAATTCTAGAAAGTCGCCCCCAAGGGTATTTGAGACATGGCCAAACCATGTAATGGCTCGTTTAATCCTAGAGCAAAGTGTAGGGCCTTCTTCTGGGCGGTATTAACCAAGTCTAAATCGACCCGAGCCAGTTGATTAAACTTATCTATGTATTCCTAATAGTCATGTCCCCTTGCTTCAGTGATAAGAACCTCAGTCCAAACCTTCCTCTAAAGTCATCCCAAGTCTCAATTGGCCTAGTAGCGGTGGTGACTACCCACCAACATGCAGCTTCTTCCTTTAGCAACCATAATGCTAATAAAACCTTCCTGCGGTCACCTATATCAAAGGTGGCTAAAAGATCTTCGGTCTCTTTCAACCAATTCTTTGCCTCTACAAAAGTCTCTGTTCCACTAAAATCCTTGCCACCCATTATCTTAAAGTTCTTACAAGTTTTCGCAAAATCTGCTTGTGGAGGCTGAGGGAGAAGAGGAACATCAGCTACGGAAGGAGGAGGAGGAACAACGGCCTTGACTGGAAAGACAACATTAGAGACACCCGGGACCGGTGCCGTGACTTCCAAGTACCGACGAAACCAATCGGGTATTGTTACTCCTTCGGGAAAAATGAGATTATCAGACATGCTGGAAACGAAAAGAAAAGAGTTCAAACGAGGGGTCAAAGGATAGTGCTAATGGCTTTTGGGGAATAGCCTTTAAAAATAACTAGACTTTTCTTTGGAAAATACTTTATACTTGGTTTTGAAAATAGTTTTTCAAAAGTTTTAAAAACCTTTTTATCCCTTCTCGTAAACCATATGCTCTGATACCAAATGTAACACCCCACCTCCGCCAGGGTGGCTCTTGCAAGCAACTCTGACTTTGGTGGGGCGTTTTAAAACAAGGTAAACACGCATAATGATATAACAAGGCAGGACATGACATATATATATGTAAATAAACAGAGTAAGTAGATAAAACAGCGGAAGATTTTTAAACCATTTCAAAACACAAGTCTGGTACATCAAAAATGTCAATTTCCCAAATAAACAAGTCTAGTACATAAAATAACATCATCTGAAACTGAAAAGGAAAACATAAAAGTAGCTATCCCCAAAGTGGAAAAACCATAGCGAGCTCAAGTCCAAAGCATACATGAGCTATCCAAGAAAGCAGCTAAGATCCAAGCTAGGCTCCTGTATTCCCTCCCTGAGAACCTGGGGGGGAAACGGAAGAAAAGAGGCAAAAGAAAACAGGTCAGTCAAAAAGACTGAGTAAGCCCTGCTACGATCAGTCTATAAACTAATAAAGTTAACAGCATGATGGAAACTGAGATGATCATAGATAACAACATACTGGCATGGTAAATTAACTACAAGATAGATAGAGGTGTCATCGCATAAACAAGGTTAAGTTTTGCACCACGGTGTACTAGCAAACCAACATAACAGGTATTGATCCCTTTGCCCAAGCTTTGACCCAATAACATGAAGTGACCTTAATATAAGGTCTAACCAAACGGTCTAGTCGATCGGCTCCCTATAAGCCTAACACGTCAAGTGTTGGTGTCCATACGGCCCACATATGGATGTAGTCAGACTGTGCTGGGTCCACCTTCGGGTGTATCAAGCCCTCGGGTGTCAAGCCCAGACACTGAAGCAATAATGCACAGTCTAAACCTACTGGTACCCGTGCCTCGAGTTTGTCCAATACCGGATTACGTGCACGTCCGTAGCCCGCCTGGACCCGCACCGCTATACCACTCAGCCGTCGCTTTGGTCGCTTACATCAGTCCAGTAATCGTGCCCCGCCCTAGCCTAGCCTCTAGGGTTGTGATGATACCAAACTGGGATTACTGCTGGAACAGACCACGTTGCTAGGGTTTCCTAAGAGGGTTAAGTGCGATTTAACCCTTCACTAATCATGGATTAAATTGGTTAAGTGTAACCGACAGTTCACAACTTAACCCCATTTCAATCCCTCAAACCCCCAAATGGATTAAATTGGTTAAGTGTAACCGACAGTTCACACTTAACCCCATTTCAATCCCTCGAATCCCCAAATTGGTTAAGTATTAGTGGACCCTGACTTAACCCTAATCATGAAGCATTAATTAATTTAATGCACCTTAACCTCTCACATTAGACTTTGTTGTGGTTACCTAGTTAAGCCGGTGGGTTCCGGGTAGATTTACACCACAACTTGGTCTAACCTCGGGTTTTGGCACTACATGACCAACTTCTCACATTGGGTCCTATTGTTTGTAGCCACTAGTTAAGCCGGTAGGTTCCGGGTAGAATTACGCTACAAACTCAACCCAACCTCGAGTTGGGCACACTTATGTTTTCTAAGTGTCATGTCCACTTTATTTCAAAACATAATTACAAGTCAACAAATACTTGGGTAGACCTAACTTAATAGGTAAATTCCCAAGGGGTAGACCTAACTTAATAGGTAAATTCCCAATCTTATAT
The DNA here is from genome assembly GCA_030737875.1 of Allium sativum. Lineage (NCBI taxonomy): Eukaryota > Viridiplantae > Streptophyta > Magnoliopsida > Asparagales > Amaryllidaceae > Allium > Allium sativum. Next base: position 412,163,109 of record CM060923.1, on the reverse strand, counting down.
TTTCATGTATTTTAAGTTTACCCAAACCCCCCAACGTCATTCTATCGCTTACATATTCGTAATAACGTATAAAGGATAGGAAGAGGGAACTTGGCATAACATACATGATGAACTTGCATATCACAACAAACATGCATAACATGTTAGACTTGCATAACTTAGCATAGTGAACTTGCATATTACCATAAACATGCATAACATGGCATAGTGAACTTGCATAAACATGCATAACCCAATAAACTTGCAAATCATGGCATAGTGAACTTGCATAAGCATGCATAACTTATCAAACATGTGTAACATGGCATATTGAACTCGCATAAGCATGCATAACTCATTAAACATGCATAAATCCCAACTTTCATCACATATTAACTTTAGAGTTTCTAAAATGAAGGTAAGAGGGCTTACAATGCCTATGCGGACTCAAATGAGTATAGCAAATGTAAGAAACCCCTTATGCAACAAAATAAAACCCCAAAATGCAAGCAAACTTGATCAAGACTCCTCCTTTATGATGAAAATAGAGAAACAAGACTTTAATGCAAGCTAAAGAGGATCATACAAGCCTAAATACAATTTTATGCATGGAAATCTCTTAGGAATTTGTTTAGGAATTGTATGAAGAGAGTGGAGGCCATGAGAGTTTTGATTTTGACATAGTTTAGTTGCTAGAATGAATAATGAGTGATTTAGGGTAGGTTAGGGTCTTATTTATAGATTAGGCTAGTGATTTAGACTATAGGATTAAACCCTAGTTCCAATCTCAGCCCTCTAAACCGAATTTGGCCCCCAAGCTCAACACAACCAAGCCCAGATCAGAAATGGTGCGCCAGGCAAAACTGCCCGGCCACCCCGTGTCGACAGGGCTGTCGACAGGGCTGTCGACACCCTGGGTACCCTGTCGACATGCCTGTCGACATGGGGGTCCTGGCGGGAATTTTCCCGCCTGCGCCAGTTTGCCCTAATTCCCCACTTTCAACTTGAAATTCAAATCTGTTTTTACTTAGGAATTTTCTGAAAACTTCGATGGGCCTTAATCGGGTCATACGGACTCCGATTTTCGAAAACTCGGACTCTATTTCGCGTATTTTCCGAGACGAACGCAATGGCATAGCCCGTTTCCCTAGATTCATATTTTATAATTAAATTCTTCCTCGATTTATATCATAACAGGTTATTGAAAATACGGGTTGTTACACCTTAGGTTAGGCCTATTCGTGTTTTCTAAGTTCAAAGGGTTTCGATTAATTTTCAAATCAGGTTTTGAAAGTAACCATCACGTCCGTCGGATCAGTTAGGGATAGCCAGGGAGAGCAGGAAACTTGTATTTTCCAAACGCAAGCCTAGACACTAACCTCTCTGTCACCCTAGAACTTTCTGGTGTATTATTAAAAGAGATGTCGTTAATAAACCTTTAATTTGTCTAAATTTACATTTTTATCATTTAGGACAAATTCTATAAGTAAATTATTCCTAATTTACTTATCTCTTAATTACTCTTTTAATGTAAATTGTCAACATTCATCCTTATAGCCCATTTCCCCCTCTAAATCATATTTATGCTTTTTGGTATGTAAACTATACCAAATTAAGTTGCACTAACCATGATTTTGCAAAACATGACAACTACTCACAATTATGGCCAATTTCAAATTTATGCCAATACACTTATTATGCCAAATTAGCTAATCCAAATCCGATTTAACATTCTAGTTCATGTCAAACTAGACTTACTATTCTAGTTCACAGTTCATGTAAATTCTTGCTTTACAAGTCAATACTAGATTCAAATTACACATCCTATAATTCATGTCAAATTTATCCAATTTGCATTTCTATGAACATGCCATAATACGTGTTCCCAATTTATGCAAATTTCCAAGTTTATAACTAGTTTTTAGTAAATTTCATATTTTTCCCAAATCGTATTCCCACCGTTCGTATAATCGTGATTCAATCTAGATTATAGATAAATCTAGACTCGTAGAAAATAGGGAATGAACCAAAGATGCTATGAAAAAGATAGACATAATAACTGGCATAAAATGATAATTTACTAATTACAGACCTAACGAATTTCACTGAAATTGATCTAAAACATCGAAGGCCTATAGGTCTGAAAATCTTATGACATAAAAAGGGCTGAATAATGACGTAGGCTGAAGAACATGGGTAGACCTAACTTAATAAGTAAATTCCCAAGGTCTAGAACCAAAGAAAACCAAGAATAAACAGAATAAATAATCGGGTTTAGACCAATTTCACAGTCACAAAACTTAAGAAACACTTTCCTAGTCATGAATCATAAGTGTTTAATCACAGTTGTCCTTGTTATGTCATAGGCAATAGTCTATGTTTCCTAATCAAAGGCATAAGTTTGTGTTCACAGTCAAGGAAATAATCCTCATAGTCACAGTCACAGTCATAGGAAATGTTCATAGTCATAGGCAATGTTCATAGGCAATGTTCGTAGTCATGGGTAATGTTCATAGTCATAGGCTATGTTCATAGGCAATGTTTATAGTCATAGGCAATGTTCATAGTCATAGGCAATGTTCATAGTCATAGACAATGCCTAATTGGTTATCACATCATAACAGTTCTTAATTAGGTCCAAGGATATAAGCACTGATTCGAATAGAGGGAGATTTGGCTTATTCTTTTATTCCTTTAATTTCATGTCACGAACAGAGAAAAATGTTCAAATCTAAAAAGTAACTGACTTACAGAGATTAGATTAGAATACAAAGGTGGTGTTGCTATAATTCGTGCGACGTTTCTTGAAACCGTTTGAGTTGGCCTTTGATTCTTATCTTGAAGCTTTAATCTTGATTCGAATCTCTTCTGGACAACTTGAGCAGCATAACCTTGTGTTGGATTTTCGTATTATTTTCTTATTTTTATTTATTTATACATTTTCTCAGAGGCAACATAAGGGTAGGAAAGAATTGTGAATGGAGAAGGAGACTAGGGATGTTTATATAGTGTTAGGCGGACGAATCTGGTCAGAATGGCGTTCGGATACATCAAAATGAACCCAGGTTCAAAACCTGGATTTCGGGAGTAGGTCGACCCCCAGGTCGACTATCCAGTCGACCTAGCCAAGGGGGGTCGACACCCTAGTCGACCTGGGTACCTAGGTCGACTCCCAGGTCGACCCCCTAGTCAACCTGGGTCCTGGGCGGGAAATTTTCCCGCCTAGCCCGCTTCTAGGTCTGTTTTGAAATTTGAACTTCGCTGAAACTTCCGGAGGCCATATCTTTCTCATAAGGACTCCGATTTACGCAAACTCGGACTCGTTTTCATGAAGAATTCCGAGATGAACGCAATGGCGTAGCCCATTTCCCTTGATTTTGATTTCAAATTGTAATTCTGCCTTGATTTTTGAATCTTAGTGTTACAGAATTACGGGGTGTTACATTCTCCCCCACTTAAAAGGATTTCGTCCCCGAAATCTTCAAGTTAGGAGGAATGTGTCCTACCATCCAATCACCCATCTACTCAACCATTCTATCACGGGCATTCATTGTCCTTAAAAGATTTCTAATGCTTTCGTGTTCATATGCATAGTGTGTGTATATGTCTTTATCTAATGTAAAATCAGGCGGTCTACTGATTCAGTTGACCTCCTTAATGAAAATCATGTCAGTGCCATGCGTCCAATCATGTATGCAAGCATCCCTAGCTACATAAATACTACATGCGTGCAAAGCCATTAATCCATATGCAACGTCCATATGATAACATATCAAGTTCAACTTTTAAGCAAATACATATCTGTAAATGCAATATGAAAGAGTTCGAACGGATCTAGGGCCTAATACGTATGTATATGCATTCACGAGAAACCATTAGCAGCCACTTGCAACCATTAACCATAACATGTTTCAAATACATGTTTACATCCAAAAGAGTTTCTACCTAAGGATCGAAGATACGACCTAGAAGATATACTTTGGAAAGAGAGAAACAATTATGCGTAAAGCTCCTACAAAAAAGGAATCAAGGATGCACCCTTAAGGAAAAAGGGTATGATGCTAGTATCTAGCCTTCTTGACCTTTACTCCACTGTATCTTAACTAATTTTACTTCACGATTGTGAAGTTTCCGATCTCCATTTCCAAAATAAACAAATGTCAATCACGGTACCAAGTGTACATACGAAGATGGCTTGAGGTCTCTCCTCTTAGCTTATCCATCACGCCATAACTATGAGGGTCAAAAGATCACTACGTGCTTTTTAGAGTGCCTGCCCCAACTATTCATCTCTCACGCAAACCATCCTAGTCGAACTCGACATTCCTCAAGTACAAGCCCCAAAGACCTAAACCAATATCAGAAAAGCACCCAAGGAATATCTTCTCCGAATTTAGACGATCTACGTGAGATGATATAAGAAAACTTGATAGCTATTCCCATATCCCTACTTACCAAAAATAAACTGGTTGGACCACCAACTGGATTTGAGACACTAGTGGGATATTTCTACAATACAAGTACTATGGTGAAGAGACTCAACTATGGAAGTGGATATGAACAAATGCGAAGAGCTAAAACCAAAGGAAAGAGTACGGACAGCAAAACTAGACTCTTCCAACAGAAATTTACTACCTTTCTCCTAGGTACGCTTAGTGGCGAAAGTATGTACTTGCCCTTCTGAAAATCTTGTTCCTCGTTCTTGCCCTTGTCCTTAATTATATGTCCTATCATACCCTAGTAAAGATACTTCCTCCTGTCTTAGGGTTTTTTTTTAATTTCTTCCTCCTTTGTGAGCTAAATCTACATCCATGAATTCCTCATCGTCTTCCGTGTGTAGTCATGTTGACAAGTCTCTCGAAAGCTTCTTCCATCGTACAGAAAACCCTATAAGCTTGAAAGAAAACTGGCCGTAGGTGAAACAACTACGGCTATGGATGGAAGCCAGGCACGTCTTCGCCCATCGATGAGGTTACCTCCCAGAAAGCCAGTAGCCCCAGAGACTTAAGAAAGAAGGAGACAAGAATTCAAACAGATGAAGAGAGGATAGTGCGTAAGGCTTTGGGGAATATGCCTTTAAAACAAATCTTTTCTCTTGAAAATGCTTCTTTAAAAACCGTTTTGAAAATAATTTTTCAAATCCTTTATCTGATCTGGTAACCTTCAACTCTGATACCACGTGTAACACCCCACATCCATTAGTGTCACTCACAAAGGGAATGTACTAAGTTATGTGGAGCATTTAGGGTAAAAGATGCAGATAAATTACAAGACAGACAGAATTTAAACAGCGGAAAATAAAACTTTGCTTTATTGATAAAATAGTTTGTACAACGATTTCGTTACAATATTAGAGTATCATCTGTCTTACAAAATAAAGAAGCATAAAACAATATTTATATTCCCCAGTTTTAGCAAGAGCCAGCGATAGCATCTAAAAAGGGAACCCATGCAAAACTTCGACAAATCTTCAAGCTGGGAAAGAGTGACAATCCAACTTAACCTGAGCTATATTATTCCCTCCTTTACTACCTGGGGGGGACAAAAGAAAAGAAGACGAAAGAAAAACAGAGTCAGACATAAAGCTTGAGTAAGTTCGGTAACTTCTAGCATGTGAACATGGAAAAACAGAACGACATGAAGTAACTAAATACAAGATAACACCATGATGATAGGGTCAGCAAGATTAGACCAGATAATCACAAGATATGCTAAGATAAGATAAAATGGATATGCTCTAATACTTTCGTCGCTTCGCCATTTCCTTGTTATATTGATTTCTATATCTCTGCACCACCTAACTAGTGTTCCAACTTGTAACGATAACGCGATCCCAATCCCTGTAGTTTCCATTGCCTTTAGGCATACATTTATTATTTATTACCTAGATCTAAGCTAGGGTTTTCTAACAAGTGCTTTCTAGATTCAACTAGATTTTACGCTATCTGCTGAACGCTTCTCGGATTCAGGGTTTATGCCACCTAGTCGAACTAGGGATTTCGCTACCTGTCGAACGATGCCCCCAAGTCTAGGACACACTACCTAGAGTGGTATATGTTCCTATACTTCCCCCACACATGTATCGCGAATCGTTATCGCTTGTCTAGATGCACATGTCCTGTAATGTGCGGCCCGAGTCCTGTGGCAGGGCAAATCAAGAAACACTGTACTCGGTCGGGAGCTTTCAGATATCTGCTGATGCAAATGCTAAGGTCTGTTTTTATTCCAGTGGATATGGTCCCACTCGAACCCTCCCTCAACTAATGGAAGGCACACCTTAAAAATGAGAATTATACGCAGGCCCCCTATGCCCCAATGTCCTATGGCCATCCGCAACCATAACTAGATTGCAAGTATATGGTCTTTTGGAGTTCTCCACCTTCCCGCTTCACGTATCTCGATTGACTGAAGATGGATGGTAGACGACGAGTTACTATCACAGGGCTACCGGTTTCTCGCCGAATCACGCTGGTCCATCCTAGTCTTTAGGTTGCCATATTTTGCAACCAAGGCATACCCTTGGTTCTTCTACCGCAGACCTTAACCTCTGTGAGCCCAGGAGGATCATCTGCAGCCTCACAGAGGGATACCGAGAGTACCTTCACGTCCCCTCGAAGCCTCGGGCTTCGTAACCCAATTCGTTGGAGCCTTCGTTTTAATCAGATGGACGTTCGCTCCCTTCCGTGTTATACTAAGAATTGCTACTTAGTTTTGCTAACTAAGGTTTACCACTTAGTTTCCAGAATCGTTGTTTTCTTAACTAAGGTTTACTACTTAGTTGCTTTTAACTAAGGTTTATTCTCTTTCCCGTCAATTTGGATTGGTTAAGTGTCATTAGTCAATTCAAGCTAACTTAACCCTCTTCATTTATCCTGTTAAACTGGTTAAGTGTTATCAGTAATTCATGTTGACTTAACCCTACCACAAACCAAGTTATATTGGTTAAGTATTTCATATTACTTAACCCTACCCATTCATCCTGTATTGGTTAAGTGTTCCTTTTTAACTTAACCTTGCCCGTCTGTTTTAACTAACATGTTATTAATGGTTAAGTATTATCCCTTCATGTTTTAGACTTAGCCTTATTCCTTTATCAAAATCTAACGGTTAAGTGTTCAAGTTTACTTAACCCTGTTGTCTAGTCCAGCTAACATATCAAATTGGCTAAGTGTATTTACTTAACCCCAACCTCTAGTCTAGTTAACATGTTAATCTGGCTAAGTGTATTAACTTTACTTAACCCCACCTTCTAGTCTGGTTAACATGTTAATTTGGATAAATGTTTTCTTAGTTACTTAACCCCTACAAATCTTGTCTTGTTACCATGATTTTGGTTAAGTGTTCCTATGGACTTAGCCCTCCCATTCTAGCTTAACTGTGTTAAGTTGGTTAAGTGTTCCTATGGACTTAACCCTCCTATTCTAGCTTAACTGTGTTAAGTGTTTGTATGAACCTAACCCCACCCACTGGTCTGGTTATCATATTGAATTGGTTAAGTGTCTTAGTTAAATTAGCCCTACCATTCTTGTTCTAGCTTTAATTAAATAGATTAAAGCCGCGACCACTCACATTAGACAGATTTTTTTGCGATTACTGGATGTGCCGGTTGGTTCCGGGCAGGTTTACATCGCAACTCAGTCTAACCTCGGGTTAGGCCTATTCGTGTTTTCTAAGTTCAAAGGGTTTCGATTAATTTTCAAATCAGGTTTTGAAAGTAACCATCCCGTCCGTCGGATCAGTTAGGGAGAGCAGGAAACTTGTATTTTCCAAACCCAAGCCTAGACACTATCCTCTCTGTCACCCTAGAACTTTCGGGTGTATTATTAAAAGAGATGTCGTTAATAAACCTTTAATTTGTCTAAATTTACATTTTTCTCATTTAGGATAAATTCTATAAGTAAATTATTCCTAATTTACTTATCTCTTATGTACTCTTTTAATGTAAATTGTCAACATTCATCCTTATGGCCCATTACCCCCTCTAAATCATATTTATGCTTTTTGGTATGTAAACTATACCAAATTAAGTGTCACTGACCATGATTTTGCTAAACATGACAAATACTCACAATTATGGCCAATTTCAAATTTATGCCAATAGACTTATTATGCCAAATTAGCTAATCCAATTCTGATTTAACATTCTAGTTCATGTCAAACTAGACTTACTATTCTAGTTCACAGTTCATGTAAATGCTAGATTTTCAAGTCAATACTAGATTCAAATTACACATCCTATAATTCATGTCAAATTTAACCAATTTGCATTTCTATGAACATGCCATAATACATGTTCCCAATTTATGCCAATTTCCAAGTTTATAACTATGTTTTTAATAAATTTCATATTTTGCCCAAATCGTATTCCCACCGTTCGTATAACCGTGATTCAATCTAGATTATAGATAAATCTAGACTCATAGAAAATAGGGAATGAACCAAAGATGCTATGAAAAAGATAGACATAATAACTGACATAAAATGATAATTTACTAATTACAGACCTAACGAATTTCACTGAAATTGATCTAAAACATCGAAGGCCTATAGGTCTGAAAATCTTATGACATTAAAAGGGTTTAATAACGACGTAGGTTCAAGAACATGGGTAGACCTAACTAAATAGGTAAATTCCCAAGGTCTAAAACAAAGAAAACCAAGAATAGACAGAATAGATAATCGGGTTTAGACCAAATTTCACAGTCACAAAACTTAAGCAACACTTTCCTAGTCATGAATCATAAGTGTTTAATCACAGTTGTCCTTGTTATGTCATAGGCAATAGTCAATGTTTCCTAATCAAAGGTATAAGTTTGTGTTCACAGTCAAGGAAATAATCCTTATAGTCACAATCACAGTCATAGGCAATGTTCATAGTCATAGACAATGTTCATAGTCATAGGCAATGTTCATAGTCATAGTGTAACACCCCGCGAATTCTATAACTGTGAAATTAACAAATCAAAGTATAATTAATTTAAAATCAAAGAACTAAGGGAAACGGGATATGCCATTGCGTTCGTCTCGGAAACATATGCGAAATAGAGTCCGAGTTTTCGAAAAACGGAGTCCGTATGAAGAAGATATGGCCTTCGGAAGTTTCTGAATTAAGTTTAAAATTCAAACAGAATAAAACAGTTTAAAATTCCAAAATGGGGCCCAATGGGCCAAGGTGGAAGAACACCCGCCTAACGCACCCAGGTCGACTGGGCTGTCGACCTGGCCTAACCAGGTCGACATGGCTGTCGACAGGGCTGTCGACAGGCATGTCGACCTGGTCCAGAGCCAGGTCGAACCCAGTCCAACCTGGCTGGCCTATTCTATGTTGGTCGATTTTCTGTGGTCTGCTTTGTCATTAGGGCTAGGTGGCAAGCTCTAATTGGTCTCTCCTTAGGATGAATGGCTACGATCAATCCAAGCAACATCAATGGCCCTAATCAGTTCACTACCCCTATAAAAAGGACCCTAGACTCAATCCTAATCTATTCATTCAAAAATAAGAACAAAGCCGCCATGTTGCTGAGGAACGACTAGGGGTAGCCACCAATTGGAGAGAGGATTAGGAGGAAAATTCTAAAGCATAAAGCAACTCAATCAAATCAAACAGCATCTTCAAATCCCTAAATTTGATAATTCGCCTCACCATTGTAAGTAGAGTATTACTTTGGTATGAACAAATAACTGTGTTGGTTTGTATACTTGGTTGTGGTGATAAATAATTCATAATTTGTGCGTTACTATGATTCTTATCGATTTGCAATATTGTATACGTTTGGATATTCTCGAATTATGTTATTCAATTATGAAAAACTACATGCGGTAGTTTTATGCAAGTATACGTTTGGAATATTCGCAATTTTTGGAATCCATATTGAAGCTACATGTATGTAGTTGATTAATTGAAATTCATGCAAGTTTGGGGTTTTGCTACTATGCCATCATAATGTGTATTTTTATACAAACATCATTTTTGTGAAGTAATTGGAATAAGTTTGGGTTATCATAGTCCATATGAAATTATGTTGAAAATTTGGCATCCTGATTTATGTATTAAGACATGCTTTTGTACTAGAAAACCTATTTGCAAACTTATGAATATGACTAGGCTATGATTGATATTTTGCATAATTGAAATCCATGATTATAATGTTAACAAGAATTATATGATGACATATGTGGTACATAGCTAGGTTAGATTCAAAATCCCTTTTGCAAGTTTGCATGACTAAAGTAAAAATCATGATTTCATGTTAGAAATATTTATGCCATGGTTATGTGAACAAATTTAATTATACTTTTGTATTAGTCACAAAAGTAGACACCTTTGTAAACATGTAGTAGTCTTATGAACATGATTTGCTTATGTTTGACATTATGCCTGAATAAAGGTTTATGTTGTAGTTAAGCCTATGTATCGATAGTAATATTCTTAACTTAACTACAAGTTTACATGGTTTGATTCATGTCACTTATGCTTTATGACCAAAGTATATGTCACTACTATGCAAGTACACCAGTTTCTATTTTCTATTTCCAACGTCATATTGCAAGTTCATGCGTTCACATTTCCCTTTTTTTGTGTATGTAATCTCGCTTTAAGCCTCCCCTTTTCGCATGGCTAAGTTGGGCTTTAAAAGGCTAAGCCCAACATATATATAATAAACGGACGAGTTAAACGGGGGAAAATAACGTTGGATTAAAATTACTAATGAATGAAAATATAAAATAGAAGGGCCCAAATTCAAGTATGAGTTGGGCCCATGATTGGTGTAACCTTTACACCATTTACTTAATAATGGGCCGCAAATATTTACATATAAGAAAATAAAGAAGAAAGACAAAATATGTAAATGTAGAACATACGATGTGTTTAACCCGAGGTTGGATTGAGTTGTGATGTAAACCTGCCCGGAACCGCCCGGCTGTCCAGTAGTCACAACAATACCTATCCAATATGGGAGGTTAAACATGGAGCCCAATAAGGACCCGAGGTTAGACTGAGTTGTGGCGTAAGACTGCCCGGAACCAACCGGCAACAGGCAGCCACAACAATACCTGTCTAATGTGAGAGGTCAGGGCCTTAATAAGACAATTAAGGCTGAGTCAGGATTGTTAGGATTAAGTGAACTAAAGACTTAATCAAAATGGAACATGCTAAACTAAACGGACTGGTGGGGGTTAGGTTAGAAAACACTTAACCAACTTAGCATGTTGGCTAGAGATAGAAAACCTAGTAACGGGGGACCCTTTTCAGCAGTAACCCTAGAAGGTGTATCAGGATACCCTGAAACTAGGCAGGGTGGGGCACGATTACTGGGCTGATTGTAAGAGGTCAAATCGACGGCGGTGGTGTAGCAGTGTAGGTTCTAACGGGGTGCGGGCGTGCACACACCCCGGCGCAGAAAAATAAGGCAATGGGCACCAGTAGCATACCTGTGCATTCTAAGGTTGTGTCGGGCCGCCGCCACGGGACTTGATACACCCCATGGTGGGACCAGCATAGGTAACTACAACATCGGGGGATGTAAGACACATGTAACTATGCGAGTAGGAGCCGATCATCCTAGAACGGATCACATGACCCTAATTATGGGGTGCCAATTGGAAACAAGTTTATATGGGTTCAGAGATTAACATGGGGTACGATAGTATATTCGACCCTAGACAACTTAACCAAGTTATAGTGCTTTCCCACTTCTTGTTTATACTTATCATACCCAGTTCTTTATTCATAGACAAAATAGTACTAGACTTACTCAGGCTTTATGTCTGACTCTACTTTTCTTTCGTCTTCTTTTCTTCCGTTCCCCCCCCCCCAGGTCCACAGGGAGGGAACACTGCAGCTTGACCAGCCTTAACATCCAGCTTGAAGAAGAGAAATGTATTGCTTGGACCTTTTCGTTTGAAACTATGGCTTTGGACAAACTCTATGGGGCTTTTGCAGTTTATCTATGTTTTATTTATGCTTCTTTAAATAATGTAATCAAGACAAATTATGAAAGTGTTATGTTATGTTTTGGAAAAGATGTAAGACAATTATGGTGATGTTGTTGTAGCACGTATTTGCTTTCATGAAATAAAAGTTTGTTGATTTTCCGTTGTTTACAAATATGTGTTCTTATATCTGTCTTGTATATCTGTGACTTATACTTATAAACCTCCACCAAAATTAGGGCATTCCCTTTGAGAGTGACCCTAACGGAGGTGGGGTGTTTCACTTGGTATCAGAGCCAGGTTTACCAGATAAGATAAAAAGTTTTGAAAAATTATTTTCAAAAAGGAAATTTAAAGAAGCATTTTTAAAAGAAAAATATTATTTTATTTTTTAAAAAAAAGGCAAAGTCCACTCCCCAAAGCCATAGGTACTATCTCTTATCCTTCGTTTTGAATCTATCCTTTTTGTTTCAGCATGTCCGAAGATCTTAACTTGCCGGAAGGGGTCCCAATACCTGGTCGGTTTAGGCGGTTCTTAGAAGCAAGAGCCACTCAGCCAGGTCCTACCGTTCCTCCTCCCCCAGCTGCCGGAAATCATCCAGCTGCAGCAGCACCTTTTCCTCCACCTCCTCCTCGGGGAAACACATTTGCTAAGATATGTAAAGATTTTAAAGCTATGGGAGGAAGCGATTTCCATGGAACTGAGTCCTTCGTGGCAGCTAGAAATTGGCTGAAAGAAACTGAGGACCTATTCATCATCTTTGAGGTAGAGGATAGACAGAAAGTACAATTGGCAGTATGGCTATTGAAGGGCGAGGCTTCCTACTGGTGGGAAGTCACTAATGCTGAAAGACCAGTGGAGACATGGGAGGACTTTAGGGCTAGGTTTGAGACTAAATTTCTCTCTGATGCGGAAAGAAGTTTGCAGTTGGAAAGATTCTTATTTCTTAAGCAAGGGGACAAGACAGTCAGAGAGTATGTGAATCAGTTCGATGAGCTGGCTAGGTTTGGGCTTGACCTAGTCAACACCCCGCACAAGAAGGCTCTCTGTTTCGTCAAAGGGTTGAATGAGCCATTACACAGTTTGGCCATGACCCATATACCCATGGGAGCCACGTATGAAAGATTGGTGCAAATGGCATTGCTGAATGAAGAGGATAAGGGCAAGAAGGAGACAAAGGCAGAAAGCTCTCAAGGGAAGAAAGAGGGTTTGCAGCCTAAGAAGACAGACTTTAAGAAGGGCGGGAAAGGCAACAAAGAGAAGAGGAAGTGCAATTTCTGTGGCAAAGTGGGGCACTTAGTAAAGGACTACCGGAAAAAGAAGGCCAAGGAGAATGCTGGGTGCTTTTCTTGCGGTGAGACAGGCCACAGGGCTAAGGACTGCCCAAAGAAACGAGGACAGGGGCAGAGGGCTGGATCCACCCCAGGGGCACAGGTTCATGTGCTGGAAGCGCCACCTCTGCAGCAGCGATGTATAAATACTTCTGTAGAAAGTGTAGTTTATCTTTATGATCACCCCGTTCACACTTTATTTGATTCTAGCGCATCACACTCCTTTATCTCGTCTGCTCTAGTAGAATCTCTGCACCTAAAAACTAGTATGGTAGAGGACCCCTTAATTGTTTCAAACCCAATTGGGGGCCCAGCTCATTTGTCTATGATCTGTTTGGGATTGAAAATTTCTATTCTAAGTGTAGAATTTCAATGTAGTGCCTTTGTTTTGGGCTTTTCGGGTTATGGTTTGATTTTGGGTATGGATTGGCTATCCAGTAATGGGGTCATCCTTGATTGTGAGAAAAGGGTTGTTAGGCTCCTAACCCAGCTCGGTAATACTTTGGAAATTTCTTGTAATCCCTCGTATGCGGTTATGCTTAGTTATCTTGAATCGCTAGATGCCTCTGTTGAAAATTTGAAATCAGATAGAGTGGTCCGGGAATATCCGGATGTCTTCGAAGAGGTGAAGGGCTTACCTCCGAAGCGGGAAATAGACTTCCGCATATATCTTGTAGATAATGCAAAGCCCGTTGCGTTGCCCGTTAGACACATGGCTCCACGAGAAAGGAAAGAGCTCAGTAAACAGATTAAAGAGCTTCTAGAAAAGGGGTTCATTAGGAGGAGCATTTCAGAATGGGGCGCTCCAGTGGTGTTCGCTACAAAGGCGGATGGTTCACTCCGTCTATGTGTTGACTATAGGGAGCTCAACAAGCTAACGAAAAAGAACAGGCACCCTCTCCCTAGAATTGACGATTTGTTTGACCAGCTTGTAGGAGCGTCTGTTTTCTCCCAACTCGATTTAGCAACCGGTTTTCACCAGCTAAGGGTGGCTGAAGATCGCATCGATAAAACAGCGTTCAGAACCCCAGACGGCTTCTTTGAATGGCTTGTCATGCCTTTCGGCTTGACAAATGCACCTGCTTACTTTGTGGACCTGATGAGTAGGGTATTTAGAGATTTCCTCAACAAATTCGTAGTGGTCTTCGTAGATTATATCCTTATCTTCTCAAAGAGTGAAGAGGAACATGCTCAGCACTTAAGGGCAATCATGGAAACTTTGCGAGTCCATCAACTAAAAGCCAAATTCTCCAAATGCCACTTTTTGAGAGAAGAGGTGAGGTTCCTTGGGCACATAGTATCCAAACAAGGGTTAGCAGTGGACCCTGCTAAGGTAGTGGCGGTACAGGATTGGAAGACACCAAGGAATGCAACTGTGGTCCGAAGCTTTCTAGGACTAGCAGGTTTCTATCGAAAGTTTATAAGGGATTTTGTGAAAATCTCAGCTCCGCTCACGAAATTGACTAAGAAGAATCTAGTGTTCAATTGGGACTTGGATTGCGAGTTTGTTTTCCAACGACTGAAAAGGGCTCCTACAACAGCCCCAGTTTTGACGCTGCCAGATGGGAGCAAGATGTTCACTGTTTATACGGATGCATGTGGGACAGGGCTAGGCGCCGTCTTAATGCAAGAAGGAAGGGTAGTAGCTTATGGCGGGAGGCAGCTGAAAGTGCACGAAAAGAACTACCCAACCCACGATCTTGAGTTAGCCGCCATCGTCTTGGCACTCAAGTCTTGGCGACACTATCTCCTAGGTGAGAAGTTCGAACTTTACACTGACCATAAATCGTTGAAATATCTTTTCTCGCAGAAGGATCTTAACTTGAGGCAACAAAGATGGATGGAGTTTCTTGCCTCGTACGATTTCGAAATCTCCTACACTCCGGGCAAAGGCAACGTAGTAGCAGACGCGTTGAGCCGAAAGAAATTGACCCTAAGCCCGTTGTTTGTTGAAAGACAAAGCCTAGAGTTTATAGCCAGCTTCGACTTTAGGCCTTCCTCCGATTTCGTACCAAGCTTGCTAGCATCTCTCGAAGTGCGCCCAACTTTAGTGGATTCAGTAGGGACAGCACAACGCGAAGACCCTCAACTTGTGGAGATAATTGATAGGCTAATTAGGGGTGAGACTTCAAGTCACCTCAACAGATACTCCATCGACGATAAGGGTTTGCTAAGGCGAGACGGAAGACTATGCGTCCCACAGACAAAAGATTTAGTAAAGAAGGTTCTCGAGGAAGCACATCACTCCAAGATGACGATACACCCAGGCGGAGATAAAATGTACAAAGACAAAAAAAGGACTTTCTTCTGGAACGGCATGAAAAAGGACGTGGCAGAGTTCGTTTCTAAATATATGGTGTGCCAACAGGTTAGGGCGGAACAGAAAAAGCCTGGCGGACTGCTACATCCTCTAGAGGTCCTGCAGTGGAAGTGGGATAGCATCTCAATGGACTTCATCGATGGGCTGCCTAGGTCTAGGAGAGGCAACACTAGCATTTGGGTAATAGTGGATAGGCTTACTAAAAGCGCCCACTTTTTACCTGTCAAAAGTAAAAGAACTGGCTCATCCCTAGCATCACTTTACCTCAAGGAAATCGTTCGACTCCATGGAATACAATCTAGCATTGTTAGTGACCGAGACCCCATCTTCACCAGCGAGTTTTGGCGGAGTCTGCAAGAAGCAGTAGGAACGCAGTTATGCTTAAGCACAGCCTATCATCCCCAAACCGACGGCCAAACAGAGAGAGTGAACAGAGTCTTGGAAGACCTTTTAAGGCTATGAGTCCTTGACTTCGGAGGGACATGGGAAGACCACCTTCCTTTGGTGGAATTTGCCTACAACAACAGCTATCAAGCAACCATCGGAATGGCGCCCTTCGAAGCTTTATATGGAAGACCGTGCCGATCGCCCACTTGTTGGTGGGAGTCTACTGATAAGCTCATACTTGGACCAGATATGATCCGAGAGACTTCAGAGAAAGTAGACTTAATATGAAGAAGGATGAAGACGGCCCAAGACAGACAAAAGTCCTATGCCGACAAGAGAAGGACCGACCTTGAATTTGAGGTTGGAGACAGAGTTTTTCTCAAGGTATCACCACTAAGAAACGTCGTTCGTTTTGGAACCACAGGAAAGCTAGCACCAAGGTTCGTAGGGCCATTCCCTATCATCGAGAAAATTGGGAAAATGGCCTATAGATTAGAGCTACCCGAGAAGTTGGCTGGAGTCCACAACGTTTTTCACGTTTCACATCTCCGAAAATGTCTACATGAGTCTGCTGAAGTGGTAGAGCCAAATATCCTCGAAGAGGCCGAAGTGGAACGCGAAGCAACCATAAGAAAAGTTCCAACCCGCATATTGGGAACGGAAGTGAAGAAGCTACGCAACCGTGAAGTCAAGCTCGTCAAAGTTCAGTGGAGCGACGCCGAGGAAGACACGACTTGGGAAACTGAAGCTAGAATCCGTACAGCCTACCCTTTTCTGTTCGAGGGTACATCCTTGATCTTTCCTTTTCCTTAAGTTGCGCTTTTATCTATCTTTTTAGGTATATTTCCTCGACCTTATCTTTTAGGTAGAAACCGTTTGGATGGAAACATGTAATTGAAACATGTTATGGATGATGGTTGCAAGTGGTTGCAAGTGATTGCTAGTGGTTGCTCGTGGTTGCATATACACACACAATCTAGGTTTTAGATCGGCTCAGTCACTTCATATTGCATATGCATATATGTTTGCATTCATATGTGGTTGAACTTTAATGTGTTGTCATGTGGATGTTGCATTTGTATTGAATGATTGTGCACTCATGTAAAATCAAAATAGGAAAATTTGCATACATAATGGATTCATGGCACTTACATAATTCGCATTAAGGAGGTCAACTGAATCAGTAGACCGCCTGATTTGGCATTAGATAAGTTCATGTACACACACACTTCGCATATGATCATGAAGCATTAGAAGTCTTTTAAGGACAATAGATGCTCGTGTTTGTTGGATGAGTAGATGGATGATTGAATGTTAGGATATACATTCCTCCTAACTTGAAGATTTCAGGGACGAAATCCTTTTAAGTGGGGGAGAATGTAACACCCCGCAAATTCTATAACTGTGAAATTAACAAATCAAAGTATAATTAATTTGAAATCAAAGAACTAAGGGAAACGGGATACGCCATTGCGTTCGTCTCGGAAAAATACGCGAAATAGAGTCCGAGTTTTTGAAAAACGGAGTCCGTATGAAGAAGATATGGCCTTCGGAAGTTTCTGAATTAAGTTTAAAATTCAAACAGAATAAAACAGTTTAAAATTCCAAAATGGGGCCCAATGGGCCAAGGTGGAAGAACACCCGCCTAACGCACCTAGGTCGACTGGGCTGTCGACCTGGCCTAACCAGGTCGACAGGGCAGTCGACAGGGCTGTCGACAGGCATGTCGACCTGGTCCAGAGCCAGGTCGAACCCAGTCCAACCTGGCTGGCCTATTCTATGTTGGTCGATTTTCTGTGGTCTGCTTTGTCATTAGGGCTAGGTGGCAAGCTCTAATTGGTCTCTCCTTAGGATGAATGGCTACGATCAATCCAAGCAACATCAATGGCCCTAATCAGTTCACTACCCCTATAAAAAGGACCCTAGACTCAACCCTAATCTATTCATTCAAAAATAAGAACAAAGCCGCCATGTTGCTGAGGAATGACTAGGGGTAGCCACCAATTGGAGAGAGGATTAGGAGGAAAATTCAAAAGCATAAAGCAACTCAATCAAATCAAACCGCATCTTCAAATCCCTAAATTTGAGAATTCGCCTCACCATTGTAAGTAGAGTATTACTTTGGTATGAACAAATAACTGTGTTGGTTTGTATACTTGGTTGTCGTGATAAATAATTCATAATTTGTGCGTTACTATGATTCTTATCGATTTGCAATATTGTATACGTTTGGATATTCTCGAATTATGTTATTCAATTATGAAAAACTACATGCGGTAGTTTTATGCAAGTATACGTTTGGAATATTCGCAATTTTTGTAATCCATATTGAAGCTACATGTATGTAGTTGGTTAATTGAAATTCATGCAAGTTTGGGGTTTTGCTACTATGCCATCATAATGTGTATTTTTATACAAACATCATTTTTGTGAAGTAATTGGAATAAGTTTGGGTTATCATAGTCCATATGAAATTATGTTGAAAATTTGGCATCCTGATTTATGTATTAAGACATGCTTTTGTACTAGAAAACCTATTTGCAAACTTATGAATATGACTAGGCTATGATTGATATTTTGCATAATTGAAATCCATGATTATAATGTTAACAAGAATTATATGATGACATATGTGGTACATAGCTAGGTTAGATTCAAAATCCCTTTTGCAAGTTTGCATGACTAAAGTAAAAATCATGATTTCATGTTAGAAATATTTATGCCATGGTTATGTGAACAAATTTAATTATACTTTTGTATTAGTCACAAAAGTAGACACCTTTGTAAACATGTAGTAGTCTTATGAACATGATTTGCTTATGTTTGACATTATGCCTGAATAAAGGTTTATGTTGTAGTTAAGCCTATGTGTCGATAGTATTATTCTTAACTTAACTACAAGTTTACATGGTTTGATTCATCTCACTTATGCTTTATGACCAAAGTATATATCACTACTATGCAAGTACACCAGTTTCAATTTTGTATTTCCAACGTCATATTGCAAGTTCATGCGTTCACATTTCCCTTTTTTTGTGTATGTAATCTCGCTTTAAGCCTCCCCTTTTCGCATGGCTAAGTTGGGCTTTAAAAGGCTAAGCCCAACATATATATAATAAACGGACGAGTTAAACGGGGGAAAATAACGTTGGGTTAAAATTACTAATGAATGAAAATATAAAATAGAAGGGCCCAAATTCAAATATGGGTTGGGCCCATGATTGGTGTAACCTTTACACCATTAACTTAATAATGGGCCGCAAATATTTACATATAAGAAAATAAAGAAGAAAGACAAAATATGTAAATGTAGAACATACGATGTGTTTAACCCGAGGTTGGATTGAGTTGTGATGTAAACCTGCCCGGAACCGCCCGGTTGTCCAATAGTCACAACAATACCTATCCAATGTGGGAGGTTAAACATGGAGCCCAATAAGGACCCGAGGTTAGACTGAGTTGTGGCGTAAGACTGCCCGGAACCAACCGGCAACAGGCAGCCACAACAATACCTGTCTAATGTGTGAGGTCAGGGCCTTAATAAGACAATTAAGGCTGAGTCAGGATTGTTAGGATTAAGTGAACTAAAGACTTAATCAAAATGGAACATGCTAAACTAAACGGACTGGTGGGGGTTAGGTTAGAAAACACTTAACCAACTCAGCATGTTGGCTAGAGATAGAAAACCTAGTAACGGGGGACCCTTTTCAGCAGTAACCCTAGAAGGTGTATCAGGATACCCTGCAACTAGGCAGGGTGGGGCACGATTACTGGGCTGATTGTAAGAGGTCAAATCGACGGCGGTGGTGTAGCAGTGTAGGTTCTAACGGGGTGCGGGCGTGCACACACCCCGGCGCAGAAAAATAAGGCACTGGGCACCAGTAGCATACCTGTGCATTCTAAGGTTGTGTCGGGCCGCCGCCACGGGACTTGATACACCCCATGGTGGGACCAGCATAGGTAACTACAACATCGGGGGCTGTAAGACACATGTAACTATGCGAGTAGGAGCCGATCATCCTAGAACGGATCACATGACCCTAATTATGGGGTGCCAATTGGAAACAAGTTTATATGGGTTCAGAGATTAACATGGGGTACGATAGTATATTCGACCCTAGACAACTTAACCAAGTTATAGTGCTTTCCCACTTCTTGTTTATACTTATCATACCCAGTTCTTTATTCATATACAAAATAGTACTAGACTTACTCAGGCTTTATGTCTGACTCTACTTTTCTTTCGTCTTCTTTTCTTCCGTTTCCCCCCCCCCCCCAGGTCCACAGGGAGGGAACACTGCAGCTTGACCAGCCTTAACATCCAGCTTGAAGAAGAGAAATGTATTGCTTGGACCTTTTCGTTTGAAACTATGGCTTTGGACAAACTCTATGGGGCTTTTGCAGTTTATCTATGTTTTATTTATGCTTCTTTAAATAATGTAATCAAGACAGATTATGAAAGTGTTATGTTATGTTTTGGAAAAGATGTAAGACAATTATGGTGATGTTGTTGTAGCACGTATTTGCTTTCATGAAATAAAAGTTTGTTGATTTTCCGCTGTTTACAAATATGTGTTCTTATATCTGTCTTGTATATCTGTGACTTATTCATATAAACCTCCACCAAAATTAGGGCATTCCCTTTGAGAGTGACCCTAACGGAGGTGGGGTGTTTCACAAAGGCAACGTTCTTAGGCAATGTTCATAGTCATAGGCAATGTTCATAGTCATAGGCAATGCCTAATTGGTCATCGCATCATAACAGTTCTTAATTAGGTCCAAGGATATAAGCACCGATTCGAATAGAGAGAGATTTGGCATATTCTTTTATTTCTTTAATTTCATGTCACGAACAGAGAAAAACGTTCAAATCTAAAAAGTAACCGACTTACAGAGATTAGATTAGAATAGAAGTATGGTGTTGCTTGATTCGTGCGACGTTGCTTGAAACCGTTTGAGTTGGCCTTTGATTCTTATCTTGAAGCCTTAATCTTGATTCGAATCTCTTCTGGACAACTTGAGCAGCATAACCTTGTCTTAGATTTTCGTATTATTTTCTTATTTTTATTTATTTATACATTTTCTCAGAGGCAGCATAAGGATAGAAAAGAATTGTGAATAGAGAAGGAAACTAGGGCTTTTTATATAGTGTTAGGCAGACGAATCTGGTCAGAATGGCGTCCGGATACATCAAAGTGAACCCAGGTTCAAAACCTGGATTTCGGGAGCAGGTCGACCCCCAGGTCAACTACCCAGTCGACCTGGCCAGGGGGGTCGACCCCCAGGTCGACACCCTAGTCGACCTGGGTACCTAGGTCGACCCCCTGGTCGACCTGGGTCCTGGGCAGGAAATTTCCCGCCCAGCCCGCTTCTGGGTCTGTTTTGAAATTTGAACTTCGCTGAAATTTCCGAAGGCCATATCTTTCTCATACGGACTACGATTTACGCAAACTCGGACTCGTTTTCAGGCAGAATTCCGAGATGAATGCAATGGCTTAGCCCGTTTCCCTGGATTTTGATTTAAATTCTAATTCTGCCTTGATTTGTTAATCTTAATGTTAAAGAATTACGGGGTGTTACACCGTTCGTCTCGGAGTTCTGCTTGGGATAGAGTCCGAGTTTGTGTGAATTGGACTTCGTTTGAAGAAATTATGGCCTTCCGATGTTTCAGAATTTAAATAAATTAAAAATAACTCGAATTTGAGATTCAAATTTCAAACAAGGAAGCAGGCTGGGCGGGAGAATTCCCGCCTAATGCCTGGTCGACCATATGGTCGACCAGGGGGTCGACCTCCCTATAAGGTCGATCAGGAGGTCGACGTGGGGGTCGACCCACCCCACACACCCCTCCTGGGCAGATCTGAAAGATGACGTTGTTTTAACTCAGTTTTGAGTCATTAGGGCTGAGGTGTTATTCTATCTTGACTGGATGGTCTTGATTGATTCTAGGTTAATCTCACGGCTCTAAATTAACTAATATTCTATATAAGCAACCTAACGCTAAACCTAAAATCACACTAATTCATACCAAGAGCCGCCATGCCATCAATGGGGAACCTAGAGTAGCCGTCATTCTCTTTCAACTCTAAAGCAAGAATCAAAATCAAATCTAATCTAAATTAGAATAATAATTAGTCTACATCAAAGGCGAGCAATTCAGTTTTAGAATACAGATCCCAGAAAAACAAGACTATACTTTTGTTTGTGAGTATAATTCCCTTTACAAAATAATTAATTAATTTAATTGCGATAAGTTATAATTGGGATTATGAGAATGTGAATATTGAATCATGTGATGTTGAATTATATACTAGTTCTTATGTGAATCTTATGCAAGTTGAATCATATGCTAGTTCTTATGTGAATCTTATGCAAGTTTGTGATGTTGAATTACATGCTAGTTCTTATGTGAATCTTATGCAAGTTTGTGGTGTTGGATTATAGGTTCTTATATGAATCTTATGCAAGTTTGGGATGTTAAAATATATGTGAATCATATGCAAGTTTTGGATGTTAAAACATATGTGAATCAAGTACATACATATGCTAGTTCATGTGCAAACATGTGACAATAATTTACATGTTTAGATCCATATGCAAGTTCACATCTTTCTGTTTAGATCTATATTTAGATCCATGGCAGTATATAATTAAGCAAATTTATGTTCTGTATGCCCATTGCTTATGCTAGTTTTGTATGTGAATCATATGCTAGTTCGGATGAAATCCATATGCAAGTTATAGGAAAACCATATTCACCATTACATGTTTTGATCTATATTTAGATCCATGATAGTTTATGCAAATTTACATATTGCCTATGTAAGTTATTGGCTATGCAAACTTATGTCATGATTCTTAGATCTGCTTTATGTGTTATGCAAGTTGTAATGTTGCTTTTCTTTCATAAGTTAGACTATTTGCGGGTCTAACATATGTCATACTAAAACGTACGAATAGTGTGGGGACAATGGGATAATATTAAATATTAATATTGTGAATTGGCATAAAATGGCCCTAAAGGCATATAATTAATTTGAGATATTAATTGGTATAATTTGTATACCTGAAATTTATGGACATAATTTAGGCGACAATTATGGACATAAATTAATTTGGAATTTATTGACAAATTTGAATAGGGATATTAATCCAATTTGGGGTTAAATAATTGTGTGTTACAATTAACCGCTTAAAACACGAGGTTAGACTCGTTTGTGGTATAAGACTGCCTGGAAAATCCAACAACCACAAACAGTAGTCTAATGTGAGAGGTCAAAGGCACGAATTAAATGCGTAACAATTGTAAAGACACGAGGTTAGGCTCGTTTGCTGTATAAGACTGCCCGGACCCGCCCGGTAAACCCAGCAACCGCAAACGGTAGTCAAATGTGTGAGGTCTTTACAAGGTTACGGTTCTAATAAATTTAGTAACACTTAACCAGATAAACATGTGGTGGGACATGGGGGTTAAGTGGGTGGCCTGGTTGGCATGTGAAATACGATTAGAAACACTTAACCAAGTTGAAAACATGTAAGAAGACATCAATAAGAAGGGGTTAAGTGGGAAATTCTAGTGGGGACCAAGCACAGGTGGAAAGCTTGTGTCAAGCATGGGGGCCCTTTTTCAAACCAGTAACCCATTAAGTATTTTTGTGAGCTCGAGTTAAATCGAGGACGGGAAACTCTTACTGGGTTAGATTGTAAAAGGTCAAAATGGGTTAGCGGTGGCAACACAAGTCCAACGGGGTCATGTGCGTGCGTGGGCCCAGGCTGGTAGGTAAGACATTGTTGCATCATGTAGGTATAAGCCGTGCATCTTTAGTGGTATCGAGTTGCCACTTTGGGGAGTGATACACCCCGCTATGGGACCAGCACGGGTATCTACGAGTTAGGGAGCCGATCGCATGGTGGTAGTGGTTACAACTACTGGAGATAGGAGCAGGCGGCACCTATGAAGGCAAATAGGGGTACACGAAACTACCATTATCATTATTATGTTCTGTAGGCGGGATCAAACTTTTAGGGTGACTAGTAATGGTGCAGTGTAATTAGCATTGGTACAGTATAGTAATTATCCTATAGTGATTAGGAACGAGATTAACGCCAGAATATTACTTCTGTTTTCTTTGTCATGCCCACTTGTTTCACAGTCATACCTTGTTTTACCAGTTTATGCCTTATGTTAATAACTTTAATAATTATATTGTTAAAGTTATTATACTCGCCAGACTTTATGTCTGACCCCCTTATTTTCACCCCTTTTCTTCCTTTCCCCTCCCCGTCCAGGTTCTCAGGGTGGGACTAGTACTAGTGGATCTTGATCTTGGATCTCTTTCTCTCTTTTGGAAGTGCTTGGATTGCTGAAAGTAAAGTTTAGCTCATCTATTTTATGTCTACTTTTGTTTGGGGTTATGCTTTTTAATTAATGTACTCAGAAAACAATTTGTTAAGATGGATATTAAGTGTGCTTGGTTTTACTGTTGGTTTATGAAGTTGTTGTAATCAAACTATTTCTCCGCTGCAATAAAAGTTGATTTAAAATTTTCAAGTACCAATATATGTATCTGTCTTGTTATATTCTATTCTATACACTAATAATGCTCCATGAAAGTTAATGCATTCCCTTTGTGAGTGACATTAATGGACGAGGGGTGTTACACGTGGTATCAGAGCTGAAGGTTACTCGAACAGATATAAGATTTTGAAAAAACTGTTCTTCAAAAGCATTTTGTAAAGAAATACTTTTAAAAATACGTTTTGAGGAGAGTATTTTCAAAAGTAAATTTTGTTTTAAAAACCTAACCCCCAAGAGCCATATACCTTTCCTTCGATTCTCCGTTTTGAATCTCTTCCTTTTTTTTAGCATGTCTGGGGAACCTGAGATACCCGAGCGCATACCGATACCAGGCTGGTTTAGAAGGTATCTGGAGGCTAGGGCCATTGCCGCAGGCCTAGCAAATGTTCCTCCTCCCCCAGCTGCAGTTGCTCCTCCTCCTTCTCCACCTCGCCTTGATACTTTTTCAATGATATGCAAAGATTTTCGGGCAATCGCAGAAAACCTTTTCACGGATCAGAGACGTTTGTTGAAGCTAGAAATTGGCTGAAGGATGTGGAAGATTTGTTTGGTATAATCGAGGTATAAGATGGAAGGAAGGTCCAATTGGTTCTTGGTTAATGAAAGACGAAGCCACGTTTTGGTGGGAGGTCACGAATGAAGAGCGTCTAGTGGAGACATGGATGGATTTCAGGCGTAGGTTCGAGATGAAATTTCTCTCGCGAGCAGAAGAGAATTTATATATGGAGAGGTTCTTAGCACTGAAGAAGGAAATTTGTCAGTAAAGGAGTACATCAACAAGTTCAATCAGTTGGCGATATTTGGCTTAGACTTGGTGAACACACCTGAAAAGAAGGCTCTGAGGTTCGTTAAAGGCTTGAATGACCCGCTACACGGGTTGGCTATGACCCACATTCCAATGGTGGCTACCTTTGAAAGATTGGTTGACATGGCGCTTATGCATGAAGAGGAAAAAGGTGAAAATGCTAATAAGGCAGTGGAGAAGAAAGGGGATCAAAAGAAAACGCAACAGCAAAACAAGAAAGGTGGTAAGGATAATAATAGCAAAGGAAAGAAAAGGTGCTTTAATTGTAGGACACCAGGCTATCTGAGCAAGGACTGTAGGAAAAAGAAGAAGACTGGCTGCTTTCACTATGGAGAGGCAGGACATCTAATTAAAGGCTGCTCGATGAAACAGGGGCAAGGGAAATGGACAGGGTCTACTTCTGGAGGGCAGATTTGGGCTCTCATGGCACCAGGGAATGCAAGAGGGCAGGTTCAAGCTCTCATGGCACTAGGACAGGAGAGAGGTAGAAACATTTCCGTTGAAAGTTTAGTTTTTCTGTTTGATCATCATGTTCGTAATTTGTTTGGCTATGGCGATTCACACTCATTTGTATCTGCTTCGTCAGTTAAAACACTACACCTAAATATTAGTCTAGTTATGGATCCCATAGTAGTCTAAAATCCTATTGGTGGTTCGGCTCGTCCTTCAATGATTTGTCGGGATTTGAGAGTGTCTATCTTGGGCGTTTATTTTGAAAGCAACACCTTCGTTCTTGGCTTCATGGGCTACGGCTTGATTCTAGGAATGGATTGGCTAGTTAGATAAGGTGCCATCCTAGATTGTGAAAGGAATGTAGTTAGATTGTTGACTTGTTGTGGAAAGACCCTCAATATTTCTTATGACTCTGGAGGTCCGATAATGCTTAGCTACCTAGAATCCCTTGATGCATCAAATGATGATTTGGAATCTGTTCGCGTGGTCCGTGAATATAGTGACGTCTTTGATGAGGTTCGAGGTTTACCCCCGAGGCAGGAGATAGACTTTCAAATATACCTAGTAGATAATGCAAACCCGGTTGCATTACCAGTGCGCCACATGGCTCCGATAGTGAGAAGAGAACTCAGTAAGCAAGTCAAAAAGTTGCTTGAGAAGGCGTTCATAAGAAGAAGTATTTCGGAGTGGGGTGCTCCAGTCATTTTGGATACGAAAGATGATGGTTCACTGAGATTGTGTGTAGACTATAGAGAGCTGAATAAGCTAACCAAGAAGAACAAACACCCATATTCAAGGATCGATGATTTATTTGATCAGTTGGTGGGTGCTTCGGTTTTCTCGCAACTCGATTTGGCTATAGGGTTTCATCAGCTAAGGGTGGCTGAAGATAGTATATATAAGACTACATTTAGAACTCTTGATGGTTTCTTCGAGTGGTTCGTCATGCCTTTTGGTTTGACGAATGCACCCGCATACTTTTTGACTTAATGAGTAGGGTGTTTAGGGAGTTTTTAAACAAGTTTGTGGCAGTCTTTGTAGATGATATCCTGATTTTCTCTAAAAATGAAGAAGAGCATGCCCTACATCTTAGGGAAGTCTTAGAGACCCTACGAACGCATCAACTTAGAGCTAAGTTCTCCAAGTGGAATTTTTGGAGAAAAGAAGTGAGGTTCTTGGGACAAGTGGTCTCTAAGGAAGGGATAGCTACAGATCCAGCAAAGGTGGTGGCAATCCAAGGTTGGAAGATTTCTAAGAACGAAACAGAAGTAAGAAGGTTTTTAGGGCTGGCTGGCTATTATAGGAAGTTCATTAAGGACTTCACGAAGATATCAGCCCCACTTACTTGGTTAACGAAGAAGAACTTGACTTTCGCTTGGGGCGTTGACTGTGACGATGCTTTCCAATGACTGAAGAGGGATTTGACGACAACCCCAGTTTTAGTTTTGCCAGATGGGAGTAAGCCATTCACACTATATACCGATTCTTGTGGAACAGGGCTTGGCGCAGTTTTAATGCAACAGGGAAGGGTGATATGTTATGGTGGAAGGCATTTGAAAGCCCATGAGAAAAATTACCCTACCCACGACTTAGAGTTGGCTGCCATAGTTTTTGCGCTTAAGCCATAGCGTTAGTATTTGCTTGGCGAGAGGTTTGAGTTGTATACAGACCATAAGTCGCTAAACTAATTGTTCTCTTAGAATGATCTAAACTTGAGGCAACAAAGGTGGATGGAGTTTTTGGCATCCTACGATTTTGAGATCGCATATACCCCTGGCAAGGGTAAAGTTGTAGAGGACGCCTTAAGTAGAAAGAAGTTGTCTTTAAGTCCTTTGTTCGTAGAGCGGCAGAGTTTGGAGTATATATCTACCTTTGACTTCAGACCCTTTATCGATTATGTACCCGGATTTTTGGCATCATTAGAGGTGCAACCTACACTTTTGGGTCGAGTGGGGGAGGCACAGTGAGATGACCGACAGTTGTTTGAGATAGTAGGCAAGCTTATAGGAGGGGAGTCTTTGAGTCATCTTAATAGATATGCTATAGATGAGAGAGGCTGGCTGCGTAGAGATGGGAGACTTTGCGTACCACAAAATGAGAGTTTGAAATAGGCAATTCTTGAAGATTCACATCGCTCTAAGATGACCATACATCCCGGTGGTGACAAGATGTATAGGGATATGAAGCGAGTTCTCTTTTGGACCAGAATGAAGAAGGACGTGGCTGAGTTCGTTTCTAGATGCTTAGTGTGCCAGCAAGTCAAGGCGGAGCTAATGAAGCCTGGAGGTTTTCTCCACTCTTTAGAGATTCCGCTATGGAAATGGGAAAGTGTTTCCATGGATTTTGTAGCACTACACCATAAAGCTTATTTTGTCACTCCACTCTCCTCTAAATTTGGTACGGTCTATAGCCGTATTAAATTAGAGAGGGCTCTGAGCCGTGCCTATTTAGTTAGAAAAGGCTTGTAGCCTAATTAGAATTTGGCCCAATATTTGACAGTATCAATTTCTTTCACTTGTACGTGTAAAAATTTCCCACCCAGACGTACTCCCACCTTTTTTTCATTTCCCTCCACGCGATCTATTTCCTCCTTTTTTTCTATTTTCCCTTACCCGTGCCCTTTGTCCAATATGCGATCGAAAAACTTGGATATCAAAAAAATTCTGCTCTAATCAAATTCGAACGCTCTCAGATTTGTAAATCTGGTAAATCTTTATTTGATTCAATGATTATTTCTTTTCATACCATGTTTTAGGGTTACGTCTCGAACCTAAATATCCTGATTTTTGATTCGATGATTCGATTATTTTAGGGTTACGTCTTTTGTTTGATTCCATGATTCGATGATTTTAGGGTTACGTTTAGGGTAATGCATTGCTCAGGCCAAACTTTACGACCTATTTATGTTTTTCTTATTGTTTTATCCTGTAGACGTATGGGTACTCATTTAGTGTGCCTAATAAATGGTTCGGGGTATGTTTCTTTCGAAAGACCAAACAAAAGACTTAGATGATGTAAATGTTGTTTAGTTTACGTTATATTGAGGATTCATGCCAGAATTTTCATTTCTTATGCATGGCAATGTTAACTACGATTGTATTATATTTTTGACCCCTTTGTGGGCACGACTATGAGAATTAATTTGGAATTGTACGATGAATTGATTTAATGCTGTTAAATTACTGTTATGTTCACTTAAACAGTTCTGAACAATTGATCCTATCTTTATTGCTGAAATTTAATCCAAGGCAGCAACAACGCATTGTAATATCATCTTTGGATTTCAAAATGAGGGATGTTACATTATGTCAATATAATAATAATGCAAAACTTTATCATATTAAAACCTCAACCTATATGAATAATCGACAATTTCAGCCTTCAACATCATAAAAAACACTACATTTTATTTTTAAGGGTAGAACATAGTTCATCCTTTCTTAGCTTGGTTCAGCAACTGTCCATTGTCAAAGATATTAAAAATCGTACGATCTAAAGCCTGTTTTGAATCTAATCTCTCCTTTTTAATGCAATTTAAAATTTGATTCAATTCGAGTTAAAGCCGCAATTGCGGAAAAGGTCATTCGATCGATACTAATGTAGTTAAATACTTACTTGGATTCTTACTTCCCATTCTAATGCCTTCAAAACAAAATAAATACGAAACAAGATGGAAAATTTGAGTTTTAGATTTATAGAAGTTCAAACATTAAAATCAGTTTGGAAGTGTGTACGAACCTTAAAATATAAATCTTGGAATCTACAATTTACAATTTAAATCTCCTTTTGACTTAAGAGTTTGAACTTTATGATTTAAATCCAATTTAGAAAATGTTGGACTAGTAATTTACTATAAATATAGAGTTATCCTTTACAATTCTATTAGATATTGATATGATTTCCCACAGTGTCAAAGTTAGCAGATGATGCTTATTGAATAAGTCACTTACGCTTTATTACTTAAAGCGATTCCATTGACTTGCACCTTAACTAATCTTCTTTCATGCTTATTCTCCTATTTTATTGTGGTGGTGGTTTTTTTTGTGTGGGGGGAGGGGGGTGGGTGTTGGGGGGTTAAACCTGTATTTATGGCAGTGAAAAATTGCATATCATAACAAGTATGTGACATATGGGGGAGAAAAATCATATCGCGTGAGCCTATAATGCCTTTGAAACTCTTTGCAATTAATAAATACTATCATCACAGCATGCATGTAAGGCTAGCCATTGTATTTTCAGCAAATTGTATGACAGTTTGGCTAGTGTATATTATTAGTGTAATTTTTTTCATCATTTGTTTCACTACTGATTCTTGTTTTGGGGTTTTGTTATTGCAGTCAGGTTTATATGGCAAAAGAAATAAAGACTGGTGAAGTCGTGGCATCGAAGAAAATTAGAATGGACAATGAGAGAGAAGGGGTATGCATTTTAATGATTCATGTGCAGCCATTTCGTCTATAAAATGGTCTCCATCTCTTCTTTAGTTATACTTATGATCTTTAATTTCTTCAGTTTCCTATAACTACCATACGTGAAATAAAAATCCTCAAGAAACTGCACCATGACAATGTAATCCAGCTGAAAGAAATTGTAACTTCTCCAGACCCTGAAAGAGATGAACAAGGGAGGCCAGGTATATTGTTCTTTTTAGTTTCTCTGGCTGTTTAATGACTGTTATAAGAATTAATTGTTTAATCAACATATTTGCTTTACTCAAACTAACATTTTCTATATGTAGTTGATAAAAGTTGCTGTAAAATCTAAATGATCCACCTTCGTTGTGAAGTAGATAATATTCGTTAAGATTTTTTTATCTTCTATTTTTGTTTTATTTTAGGGCAATAAAGTAGATGGAAACAAATACAAGGGGAGCATTTATATGGTATTTGAGTATATGGATCATGATTTAATGGGACTTTCAGATAGACCTGGTTTGCGGTTCACCGTACCTCAAATAAAGGTACTTATCACATATTAGAAAAAGTGATTTATTGATTGATGTTTGAGTCCTTATTTTTTTATTAAACCTTTTGCCAGTGCTACATGAAGAAATTGCTAAACGTATTACACTATTGCCATGTAAATCAAGTTGATCGACGCTAGTATATGAATTAGAAAAGCGCGACATTTAAATTAAATTCTGCAAGCATACAGGTGTGTAGCATACAGGTCGAACACAGGGAGGTGAATTAAATCAATTATTTATCTAATCTCTTTGGCGAGTTAGACAAAGCTTAGAGGTTGTTTTTTTTCGCAAAGCAAAATAAAAACTGAAACTACGAATAAAAGATGCAATTAAATTCACTACAGATTCGAATCTAATCGGATCTGTAATAAATTCAATGATTAAAATAAAATAGAACACTGGAAATAAAATTGCAGAAAAGAAATCAACAACTGAAAATAAAAACTAGGATTACCGCTGAATCTAATCAGACGGTCAAACACTAGTAAGAAAAATAAAAGCAATAGCAAATTATGTTCTAGCAAATCTAAATGACTAGACAACACAATTTGCCATGAAAATAGAATGCAGAAACTAAAGAAAAGAAAGCTTTATTAAAACTGAAAGAGAGTACAGAAGAATGAATGAATCTTTACAATGGTTACAACACATATTTATAGATGAGAATGGGAAAACCATAATTAGGTCTATGAATAAATGGGCCTCCTCATTCATGAATATCTCTTGCCTTCCTTGACTAACTTGATTGGAGAAAATCTGGGCATATCATGGTAAATATTTTCCATATCTTTCAATTTTCCCATGTGGCTTGATTGATAGAAGATTGCATCTAATTAATTCTTCCAAACAAGGACGCTTATCAGACTCCAAAGGCAATATAAGATAAAATCTTCAAAATTGATTTTTCTTCTTGGCAACAATTCAATCAGAAATTCTTCTAATTGAAATTGAATGATTTGAATTTAATTCCATGATAAGAATATGGCTATTGCTGAAATGTTAATTGGTGCACATCATAAATACATACACATGAATATGTGTATGTATATATATAACATAACACTATTCCAAATATTTCACAAAGCAAAGGGCCAGTGTGAACGCGCTCCGTTTCTTTTGCAAAAATTGAGCTTGACGGGGTTCGAACTCAGGTCTCTTAGCACCAATTCCTATACCTTTACCAGCGAGCTACTACTTCTTTTGCAATTGAAATGAATCTGATGTGAGGAAGTAGCTCTTTCTTGTAGTTGGCCTTTGATTTGAATTGAAGGAGGCAACGCGTGAAATCTGTAAAAACACATAAAAAATACCCAAAGTATCATTTATTTATTTACAAAAGATAAAGCATAAGAGTCATAAAATAAACACTTTTCAATGTCAATCACAAGTTCATCGCGAAATAAAAGGTTAGCTCTGACCAAATAGTCATCTTGAAAATTGTAGCTACAGTGTTCTAACCTTGCTTCACTGCATATATTCTTCAGGATCCAATTTGCTAATTGATAACGAGGGAAAACTGAAGCTTGCAGATTTTGGTCTTGCTCGTTTGTTTTCAAGTGATCACAATGGGGGCTTAACAAATCGTGTAATCACTCTGTGGTATAGGTAATGATTGTCGATGTACCGCTTTACCATGTCACACCGATATTTATCTGTTTTTAAATCAATCAAACGATTGTCGCAGGCCCCCTGAGCTTCTACTTGGAACCACAAAATATGGCTCGGCTGTAGATATGTGGTCAGTGGGTTGCATATTTGCAGAGCTATTACATGGTAAACCTATTTTGCCAGGGAAAAATGAGGTAAAATGTTACTATAGATCCTCCGTTCTTTATTTTGGTTTTCCAGAAGTACTTCTTACAGTTATCTTTGATTAATTTTATAACACCCGTTATATATCACTTTTATCATACCAAACTTGAAGAAGCTTTTATATATTTGCACAATGGCAGAGCCATTTGATTGGAAAACTAGAGCTCCTTTCATTCTGGAACCATTTCCCCACTACATTAATAATTATTCCAATTTCAATTACCATGTAGGTTGTCTAATATATAAGGTGCATATGCATGGTAGTTGTATGTGCTACTCGCTATTCTCAAGATGGTCAACGACCGATAGTAATAAAAGATAACGTTGATGCACAGTAATCACAACATCAGCGGTATGAATATAATAGCAGTGGAAAGAAGATCACATAGTCGAGTTTATACTAGTTCAAATCTCTAATTCTACATCCGGTCTCAATATATATATATATATACTGCCTTTTTACTGACACGCACTCGCGCGAGGAACCTGAGCGGCAATACAAGATTTCAATATATTTGTCTGAACAGCCAACGGAGACTTAAGTACCTTTGCTGTAGCAACAAAATAAGACTTCAACTTTGTGAACAAAAGTTACTGCTGTAGCAACAAAACAAGACTTTAACTTTGTGAACAAAAGTTACTTTTATCTTAATTTACAAATTTATCTCCTTTAGTGCACAACCTCCTATAACCACCACAGACAAAATTGAGACTAATGAACGAGGTGTATAGAAAATAATATGCCTTTGCTGGGCAAAGTTGAGTAACAATGTGATGCCCAAAGTGTCTTAATTTGCTGTTTTGAGTGTTTTAGAAATGAATGTATAATAAATAAAAATTGGAGTTTTTGATTTGAGAAAAAAATTAATTTCAATCGAGAGAGCAAGATTTTGAGTGAAAATGATCAAGTGATTGTGCGGTCTTAACCGTCTTAGACTGTAATAACTTGATTTAGACTAAGCTTATAACATACATTCTTTTGAAGCTCTTTAGTCCGAACACTTCTCAATTGCTAAGTATCCTTCGTATCGTGTACGAACACTTCTCAATTGCTCAAGTTAATTTTAAATTTTGGTTGGGAATTAATTATGGCTCGCCTTCACTGAAACTGAGCGTTATGCTCGGCTTCACCGAGCCGTAATGCTCAGTTAAACTGATCTGTAAGGCACAAGTGAAACTGAGCTTTATGGCTTAGTTGAAACTGAGCGTAAGGCTCAGCGAAATAGAGCTTGCGGTTGAGTTTCAGCTGAGCCTTACGCTCAGCGAAACTGAGCTATAAGGCTCAGTTTCAGCTCAGCCTGACGCTCAGCGAAACCGAGCTTACGGCTCAGTTTCACCTGAGCCTTATGCTCAGCGAAACTGAGCATTACGGCTCAGTTTCGCTGAACACTTGAAAATAGAAATTAATGGTGGCAGGTGACCGACTACTTGAAAACCATGACTTGTCATGACCGCCTTCTTCAAGCTATAAATGAATATGTGATAATGAACATCACCTCACAGCTATAAATATATGATCAGTAGTCTTCTTTGGTAAAACATATCATTCCTTCTAAATGTCATATGCACTTCAAAGCAATGTAGCACAGTGGATAATGTTAATCAGTTGCGTAATTGTTAATCATATGTTAACATGGAAAAATGTCAAGTACGAATGGTATCTACCTAAATGCAAGTTGCATAATTGTTATGGTCCCATAGAAAGTTAAATGTTCATCGCAACAATCATGGATTCCAAAGCAATGTAGCACAGTGGATAATGTTATTAATTCAATACGAATATACAAGTAGATTTTTCTTGTATTCAGTACAATTATATAAGTAAATTATCATAAAAACAAATTCGGTGAGAATTTAGTAAACTGTTATAATTTAGTTAATATATGATTATATATTAACCAAATTAGATATTTCTATAATTTAGTTGTAGATTTCATTTGTTGGCAGCAACTTGTTTTTTTTTAACAGTACAATATTGCTGCCCAAATTTGTAAGAAAGTTGTATAAAAGATTCAAGTATTAACCAACAATTCTGAAAGTGGGAATGTTTCATTACTTGCTAACGATAAATGACAATCATAGTGTAGAATGTCAAAGGTTTGAATCCTCCTACAAGAATGGATGCCTGAATTCATACTGCAAAATATAAAATTTTTGTTGTAGTGTTGTTGGAGCATAAGCTAAGTGATGAAGAGCTGAAATTTTTTGGACATGGTTTCAAACTAGGTTGGTCTTTTTGTATTAGCAAATTTCCATAAGAGAAAAGCAATGTTTTAATACTATGGGATGGTAATGTAACTAATGTTTGGAACTTCATGCATGTCTTTATAGATTGGTTTTGGACAATATACTGGTGCCGAATGAGAAAACCACTAAATTAAATCGTTAATTTGCAGAGACTTTTGAAGATGTCGGAGTAGGTGGGTTTGTGTGTCATCCGAAGAGCTTAATTCGATATCTTTAGAAATTACTGGTAAAATTTTCATTCACATAACCGTCTCGTTGTTTTCTTGCTATATACCAATTGAAATTTATGTATTGTAGACATATTGTAATATGGAATGATTGTAAAATGTAATGCACTACTTTCATATGCATGATTTAATGGGAAATGAGATAAAATTCTCACAAACTATTGCAAAGTTTCAAAACTGATTCACTTACACATTGATATTACAGATTCACTTATACATTGCTTGTATTGCTTATTTCAGGTATTGCATTGCTTATTCCAGTGGCGTTACCAAAGCAATTCTTCTTTCAGAGCTATTTCAGGTATGGTTTTGCTTTTATAAAATTTAGTCGCAGTCTTACGTATTTAGTTTGCAAACTCAGTTTATGTGCTTTTAGGTGGTTAGTGAATGATGGATTTATTCAGAGTCTTGCAAACTCAGTTTGCAAAATTTAGTCGCAGTCTTACATGAATTTATTCGCAGTCTTGCAAACTCTGTTTGCAAAATTTAGCTGCAATCAAAACATGAATTTATTTTTGGTAATTTAAAAGCTGAAATTCGTACAAAAAAGGGGGGGTGCGTCTGCGCCAAAACAAACATTTATTTGTTCATTGTTTTGCAACTCAGTTGCAAACTAGACTCTCGAGTTTGCAACTTCAGTTGCAAACTGAGACTCAGTTTGCAACTGAAGTTGCAAACTTGAGAGTCCAGTTGCAAACTGAGTCGAGTTTGCAACTGAAGTTGCAAACTCGAGAGTCCAGTTAAAAACTGAGACTCAGTTTGCAACTATGATTTTTTGATAGTGATACAAAATTTCAAAAGGGATTCATGCTTAATTCTGAACTACGATTCAGTTTTATCTTGCTATTGAATTGCCTGTTGAATTGTGGAATCTAGTGGATTAATCAAAAAACCAATTTTGATTAATCGGAAAATGTTAAGACATTTTGGACTTGGTTTTAAATAAGAAAAATCGATAAACTGGCTATGAAGATCAATCATCCAAAAAAAACTGTTGACCACTAGAAATGTGGATTATATTTTTTTCTTTCTAGTATGTTATAATATAAATATATGTTTGGATATGAAATGGTTTCCGGACAAACAAAAATTGTTTTTGTCATAAAAATCTGAAAAGAATAGTGAATGATATACGATATTAATTCTAACCTTTTTCGAGATCTTATTTATTATATATGATGATGTGAGATCTGCATATCTTGTTTAATATTTGCCTTTGTACGCTTCGTTAAATTAATTTGAATTTGTTAACCTGTGTATTTACATTAAGTATTTTTAGTTGAATCCACCTCTTTAACAAGCAATTATATATGATATGTTTAAGTTGTATTCTGTATACTGACAGATGCATAGAGTGTGTGTATAATTAGTTGTTTGTTTGACTCGAAATATCATACACACATGTTGCTTGCATATATTTATATATATGTGAACACACACACACACACACACACACACACACACACACACACACACACACATATATATATATATATATATTAGAAATTGAACTGGAATTCTAACTTGACTATTGGATCATGTTTTGATTTTCAATCCAATAGCAATTTAAATATGCAAATTTATATGATTGCAAACTGCACCTTCTTTAAAATGTTTAAGTTTGCCAGTTTGCAAGAAGATATATATATTATATATTGCTTGTAATATAACTGATTGCGTATGGTATATTAAGAGGTGCATATAGAATTTAATAAGCTGATTTTATATTTATAATGATAAATATATATAAAAATATACTGTGAATCTTGTTTTGAAAGCTAGAGCAAATATGATTTGCATTTCGATGACTTTCAAATCATTTTAAACTTTAGGCTTGAATTACATGTAATAGATATCAAGATCAGAATTCTGCTTTGATCTGTAAATTAATATGCATATGCTAAACCTAAAATATACACATAGCTAATTCCTCTCTGTTTTGATCATGCATGACAATATATTTAACCTCCTGTGGGTTTAGTTGTTTCATTGAACGGTTTGATGATATGTTACTGTAATATAACTGTAACACCCCACACCCGCTAAGGTCACTCACTAAGGGAATGCCTTAGTTTTGGTGGAGTATTTTTAGTGAGTATAGAACAGAAAAATTACAACAAGACAGATATAAGTAATACTTGAAAATTTTAAATCTTCATTTCATTTCAGCGGAAAGTAAAACATGTTTGGTTACATCACAAAACCATAACAAAAGTCAAGTACATAATATCCATCCTGATAAAACAGAAGTACATAATCCCACTACATAGACAATAGCCATAATAGAAAAGATAAACCGAGCTTTACTTCTACGATCCAAGTCCAAAAGATAGATATAGCGGTCTGATTCAAGCCCACTAGTGCTAGGCCCACTCTGATAACCTGAGGGTTGGGAAAAAGATAAAAACAACGGGGTCAGACATAAGTCTGAGTGAGTCCTATAACCCTAACAATACAACCATTAAAGTAATTAGGGTATGACATAAATAAGGTACGGTACCTCTGGGGATAATGACTACACAAAGTAGCCAACTAAACACCGGATGTATTACGATAACCGAAAAGACGCATTTATCCCCCCAAGGATAATTCTTACACCACCCCAGACTTATTCACCCAAGGGTAATCCCTACACTGCACCACACCAGTTCTACCCACCAAGGGTAATTCCTACTTAAAGGTTGATCCCATCTAAAGTCTTAGAAAATATAACTAGTAGTTTCTGGTACTTCTAGCTGACCACGTAGGTGCCGTCTGCCCCTACATCCACTAGGTGTATAACTGACCACGTAGGTGCCGTCTGCCCCTATCTTTACTAGGTGTACCTACTACTACCCATCGATCGGCTCCCTACCGTAGATACCCGTGCTGGTCCCACGATTGGGGTGTATCATTCCCCTAAAGTGGCTACCAGATAATATCACGGTGCACGACTTTATATCTACACGATGCAACAACGACTTACCAACCAGCCCGGGCCCACACACGCATATGAAACCCGTTGGTCCCGCGTTGCCACCGCTAACCCGTTTTGGCCTCTTATAGTCAAGCCCAATATGCGTGTCCCGTTACCCGACTTGAGTCGAGCCCACAAAGATACGTTTGGGATATTGGTTGAAATGGGCCCCCACAAGCTACTACTTAAGCTTGTCATTTAATCTAGTGCATCCCACTTAACCCTTTAACCGTGTCCCCTTACATGTTATAAATCTTGGTTAAGTCCTTTAATCATATTTCGATTGCCACTTAGGGCACCCACTAGATTTCCACATGCCACCCATGGCACTTACTTAACCCTTTAATCATGTTTAATTACATGTTCCACCTTGGTTAAGTATTTTAATCGTATTCTCACATGCCACCCATGGCACTTACTTAACCCTTTTATCATGTTTAATTACATGTTCCACCTTGGTTAAGTATTCTAATCGTATTTTTCTATTGCCACCCATGGCAACCCACTAGTCTCATCATGCCACCCCAAGGCACCCACTTAACCCCTCATGTCCCACTACATGCTAATATGGTTAAGTGTTTCTTAATTCATTAATTAAGATCATGACCTCATAAAGACCTCTCACATTAGACCGTCTTTTATGACTGCTGGATATGCCGGTTGGTTCCGGGCAGACTTCTGTCATCAAAAGGGCCTAACCTCGTGTCTTTACTTTAATCATGTATTTAATTTATGACTAAGACCTCTCACATTGGGCCAATCATTTGTAGCCGCTGGATGGCCGGTCGGTTCCGGGCAGACTTCTGCTACAAAAAGGGTCCAACCTCGTGTCTTAGTTGATTAATTACACCTAATTAATCACCCCCATATTAATTATCCCTAATTAATATCAAGTTTTTCCATAACATGGGTAGACCTAACTCAATAGGTAAATTCCCATGGGGTAGACCTAAATCAATAGGTAAATTCCCACTTATGGTAATTTATTTTTATGGTATGCTTAATCATACCCAATCATACTTTTATTAACATATTTATTACCCCATCGTTCCCCACGTAAATCGTTCTCATTTCACGACATAATAAAGGGAAAGATCCATCACAAATATCATGGGTTTAGCATATAACTTTGTCATGGGTTAAGAGGATGTCAACTTGCATATATGAACATATATTAACCCAACTACATATAACCAAAACTTGCATATTATCATACACATGATTTGCATAACATGTTGAACTTGCATATAGCCATTCTCATAACTTGCATAACATGTTAATCATGCATTTAAGCATACACATAACTTGCATAAGCATTCACATACTTGCATAAGCATTCACATACTTGCATGAGCATTCACATACTTGCATGAACATGCATAACTTTCATATCACATTAAACTTGCATTTAAGCATATACATAACTTGCATAACATCATGCTCATAACTTACATAATCTCATAAACTTAACTTGCATAACATTATGCACACAACTTGCATACCCTCATACACATAACTTGCATATGCACATAACTTACATAACATATTGAGCTTGCATGTAAGCATAACTTGCATAATATGTCGAATCTTACATATATGACTTGCATCTTAAAGGAGGGTAAACATGCATAGCATATAAGGGTGCCATCTTGCATATGTATATACCATATTTAAAAGGGTAAACTTGCATGTCATGATTTATGCATAATACCAAACACTTAGCATGCATAAAACCACTTACCAATCATGCATAGAATCAAATACTTATTATGCATAGAATCAAATACTTATTATGTATAAAACCAAATACTTATTATGCATAAAATCAAATACTTATTATGCATAAACCCACCACTTAACATGCATAAAACCCAAACACTTAACATGCATAAAACCCCATACTTAGTATGCATACAATCAAATACTTATCATGCATAACGTCAAATACTTTAGCATGAATAACATCAAATACTTAACATGCATAACACCAACTACTTAGCATGCATAAAATCACATGCATAACTTGCATATCATGTTACATATAAATTGCATATATTCTCACATATAGTTTGCATAACATGTCACATATGCATAAATGTTTAACATGGTGTTTTGCATCATAAAACATGGCCTTAACTTGCATTTAACATAAAACTTGCAAATCACATATCATACAAACTTGCATAAATACATTTATCCACAAACATAGCCATGTCTTATCACATCCTACCATAATCAATTTAACAATTGATTATTAAAGCCATAGAAACTCACCAAAACCAAGATTAGCAAATCAATGAAGTAAAACTAGTTGCCAAATATGAAGAAGAAGGTGATTAGGGGTTGATTAGCTTGCAACTCTCTTCATTTGATTTGTGGAGGCCATGACCAAGTTTCATTTTGCCATAGTTTAGTTACTAGATCTAATTATGAATGAATTAGGGTAGGGTTGGGGTCTTATTTATAGGATTAGGTAGTGTTTTAGGCTATTAGATTAACCCTAGGATAGATCCCAGCCCTCAAAAATCGTCACAAGCCTCCAAAACAAGACCAAGGGCCAAAACAGGTGCACCAGGCCAGCCAGGGTCAAGCCAGAAGGCTGTGCAGGTTTCTGGCTCGACACGGGCGCACTTCCCAAGTGCGCCAGTGTATTTTTGTGCTGGCGCACTTCACAGGTGCGCCAGTGCATTTCTGGCCTGTTTCCGGTTTTTCTGCCTAACTTCGTTCGTCCATATCTCCTTCATACGGACTCCGATTTTCGAAAACTCGGACTCTATTTCGCGTATTTTTCCGAGATGAACGCAATGACGCAGCCCGTTTCCCCTAATTCCCACATCTGGGAATAGTTATTCTTTAATTTGTGAATTTTAACATTAACCAAAATTCGGGGTGTTACATTCTCCCCTCCTTAAAGGATTTCGTCCCCGAAATCTCTAAGCTAAGGAGAATGCATATCCTACCATCCAAACAACCATCTACTCAATCCATCAAACACGGGCATCCATTGTCCTTAAAACAATTTCTAATGATGTATGAGCATATGCAAAAAGTGTGTGTATATGTTCCCTATCTAATGTATGAACATATGCAAACCATGATAGTGCCATGCATCCATTATGTATGCGAGAGAACCCTATCGACACATACAATATCTACATGAGTGCACAATCATTCACCAAAATGCATCATCCATGTGATAACACAACCATTATACATCCATAAATATATTTTCCTACACACAAATTTATGCAATATGCAATATGAAGTGACTGAGCCGATCTAGTGCCTAGAGTGTATGTATATGCATCCACGAGCAACCACTAGCAAACACTTGCATCCACTTGCATCCATCATACATAACATGTCTCAAACACATGTTTCAACCATAGGACTATCCTATCTGATGGTCAAAGGTACTAACGAGAGGACATACTAAGGATAAGATAAGTACCAGTCAAACGATAAAGGAGAAGTTAAATGACATACTCTCAAAAAGAAATGGATACAAAGAACGCATCTTCGCTTCCGTCTCCCAAGTTGCGTTGCTCTCCTCTTCTCCCCATTGCACTTTGACTAGCTGAACCTCTCGATTCCTCAATTTCCTAGTCTCTGACCCAAGGATGCGAGTAGGAGCTCGTCGAATAGTCGCATCACGCTCTGCTTCCACTTCTCTAAGCAAACTTGGCTCTACCACCTCTGCGGTCTTATGTAGGCACTTCCTCCCATGGAATACATCATGTACACCACTAAGTCTGTCGGGCAACTCCACCAATGGAATATGCTCCTCCCCTGTACCTCCAAAATCCAAGATACATAGTCTCAAAAGGTCTTCTAAAGCATGATTCACCCTCTCGGTCTGGCCGTCCGTCTGAGGATGATATGCGGTACTCAAACACAACTGAGTCCCTACCGCCTCTTGTAAACTCTTCCAAAACTCTCTAGTGATGATAGGATCTCGATCACTCACTATGCTAGAGGGTACCCCATGCAATCGAACTATCTCTCGAAGATATACAGAAGCTAGCCATGGAGCAGTCCACTTACTCTTCACAGGTATGAAATGGGTGCTCTTAGTAAGTCTGTCTACTACCACCCAAATTCCTGTATTACTCTCTCTCGATCTGGGTCACCCGTCAATAAAATCCATCGAGACGCTGTCCCACTTCCATTGCGGAACCTCCAATGGGTGAAGCAACCCACCTGGTTTCTTTTGCTCCGTCTTCACTTGTTGGCACACCAAGCATCGAGCGACATACTCGGCCACATCTTTCTTCATACCGGCCCAAAAGAAAACTCGCTTCATGTCTTAGTACATCTTACCCCCACCGGGATAAATGGTCATCCTAGAACGGTGTGTGTCATCAAGAATAGCCTTCCTCAAACCCTCATCTTGCGGTACACAAAGTCTACCGTCTCTACGCAAGCACCCTCTATCATCTAGGGTGTACCTACTCAAATGGCTGGACGACTCCC
Organism: Allium sativum; assembly: GCA_030737875.1. Classification (NCBI taxonomy): domain Eukaryota; kingdom Viridiplantae; phylum Streptophyta; class Magnoliopsida; order Asparagales; family Amaryllidaceae; genus Allium; species Allium sativum. The sequence goes on along the minus strand of CM060923.1, from coordinate 412,120,640 downwards.
CCCTTATGAGCTTCTCTACTAACTCAACCAACTGTGGGTCGCCCCTCTGTGCTTCTCCAATCCGCCCCAAAAGAGTAGGTCTAACTTCCAAAGAAGCTAGCAAACCGGGTACAAAGTCAACGGAAGGTCTAAAGTCAAACTTAGAAATAAACTCTAAGCTCCGTCGTTCAACAAACAATGAACTCAAGGACAACCTTTTTCTACTTAAGGTGTCCGTTACCATGTTACCCTTACTCATAGGATGCTAAGGATCCCATCCACTTTTGCTGTCCTAAGACTAAGCGCTCGAAGAGTCTCCAACACTTCCCTAAGATGTAGGGCATGCTTTTCTCCACCAGAATATCATCCAAAATCATCACAACTATCTCCCACGCAGACCACCCTAGTCGAATTCGGCATCCCCCAAATGCAAGCCCCAAAGGCCTAAACCAATATCAGACAAACACCCAAGGGATACCTCCTTCGAATTCAGACGACCTACGTGAGACGATACTAGTAAAAACGGCTAAATAATTAAGCCCTTGTCCAGCTCTGGATGTCCTCGCCAGTCTCGCTCCAAAACCATCATTTATCCCATACTGGCTTTGCTCAGCCTATTGAGCACATACGAAAACTTATTTCGCTCCTAGAGAAGACCAAGATGTCATCCACAAAGACCATCACAACTTATTTAGGTACTCCTTGAACACCCTTCTCATCAAACCAACAAAATATGCGGGGGCGTACGTCAAACCAAATGGCATCACCAGCCACTCATAAAAACCGTCCGGAGTCCTGAAGGTAGTCTTCTCTATACTATCCTCAGCCACTCTCAACTGATGAAACTCCGTGGCTGAGTCCACCACGACAACACTGAAGCGCCAACCAACTGATCAAAGAGATCATCAATCCTCGACAATGGGTGTCTATTCTTCTTTGTGAGTTTATTTAGCTCTGTTTAGCCTACACAAAGTCTGAGGGACCCATCCGCCTTCGTGGCAACAACTACTGGAGTGCCCCACTCCGATATACTTCGTCTTATGAACCCCTTCTCAAGCAAATCGCCTACTTACTTGTGGAGTTCCCTCCTCTCACGAGGAGCCACGTGGCACACTGGCCAAAACACTGGTTTGGCTTTGTCTACCAGATATATTTGGAAGTCAATTTCCTGCTCCGGAGGTAAACCCTTCACCTCCTCACACACATCCGAGTATTCCCGGACCGCTCTAACAGTTCGCAAACTCTAGACCGACGTGTCAAGCGATTCTAGATAACTTAGCATAACAGATTCTATGGGATTGCAAGAGATCTCGAGAGTGTTACCCAAGCGGGTCATAAGCCTAACAACTCTCCCTTCAAAATCAAGAACGGCACCCCTACTGGATAACCAGTCCATGCCCAAAATTAACCCATAGCCCGTGAAGCCCAACAAGCATCACACCTAAACTCAACGCTAAGTATAGAAACTTTCAAACCCAAACACATCATGGAGCCCAATTGGGTTTGAAACAACTAAGGGATCATCTACCAAACTGGTGTCTAAGTGCAGTGACTCAACTAACAATGATGAGATAAACGAACTCGATGCATCATAATCAAATAAAGTTTGAACCGGATAATATAGAAATCCAAATTCCAACCTAGACGGTCCTATCCCCATCTGGTACACTAGCTGTGAGGGAATACAACTACCCTCCAGGAGATTCCATACCTTGCCCTTGCTTCTTTGGACAATCCTAATAAGGTGTCTTATTTCTCCCAAAAGGATAACTACTAGCCTTCTTCTTCCCTATTCTCCACTCGTAACCTCCCACCAATGAGGTTTCATCCTTTATTAACCAAACAACTATTTGAGCCTTCCTCTCATCGTCTATTCTATAGGTACCTACCAGTCCTCCTCCTTCTTGAACCAACTTCTAATCTAATTACCGTCTAAGTTCCTTGAAGTGGTTTTCCATTCTTATCTATCTTAGAAAGATCATCTATACGCGGAGGGGAAACTCAAAACGAGAGAAAGGAAGAGATTCAAAATGGAGAATTCGAAAGATATAGATATGGCTATTGGGGATTATGCTTTTCTTTCAAAAACTTTTCTCTTAAAAGACATGTTTTTGAAAATACTCCTTTCCAAAAATATTCTTAGAAAATAGTTTTTCTAAAAATTTTATTTGTTCCGGTAACCTTAAGCTCTGATACCACGTGTAACACCCCACACCCGCTAAGGTCACTCACTAAGGGAATGCCTTAGTTTTGTGGAGTATTTTTAGTGAGTATAAAACAGAAAAATTACAACAAGACAGATATAAGTAATACTTGAAAAATTTAAATCTTCATTTCATTTCAGCGGAAAGTAAAACATGTTTGGTTACATCACAAAACCATAACAAAAGTCAAGTACATAATATCCATCCTGATAAAACAGAAGTACATAATCCCACTACATAGACAATAGCCATAATAGAAAAGATAAACCGAGCTTTACTTCTACGATCCAAGTCCAAAAGATAGATATAGAGGTCTGATCCAAGCCCACTAGTGCTAGGCCCACTCTGATAACCTGAGGGTTGGGAAAAAGATAAAAACAACGGGGTCAGACATAAGTCTGAGTGAGTCCTATAACCCTAACAATACAACCATTAAAGTAATTAGGGTATGACATAAATAAGGTACGGTACCTCTGGGGATGATGACTACACAAAGTAGCCAACTAAACACCGGATGTATTACGATAACCGAAAAGACGCATTTATCCCCCCAAGGATAATTCTTACACCACCCCCGACTTATTCACCCAAGGGTAATCCCTACACTGCACCACACCAGTTCTACCCACCAAGGGTAATTCCTACTTAAAGGTTGATCCCATCTAAAGTCTTAGAAAATATAACTAGTAGTTTCTGGTACTTCTAGCTGACCACGTAGGTGCCGTCTGCCCCTACATCCACTAGGTGTATAACTGACCACGTAGGTGCCGTCTGCCCCTATCTTTACTAGGTGTACCTACTACTACCCATCGATCGGCTCCCTACCGTAGATACCCGTGCTGGTCCCACGATTGGGGTGTATCATTCCCCTAAAGTGGCTACCAGATAATATCACGGTGCACGGCTTTATATCTACACGATGCAACAACGACTTACCAACCAGCCCGGGCCCACACACGCATATGAAACCCGTTGGTCCCGCGTTGCCACCGCTAACCCGGTTTGGCCTCTTATAGTCAAGCCCAATATGCGTGTCCCGTCACCCGACTTGAGTCAAGCCCACAAAGATACGTTTGGGATATTGGTTGAAATGGGCCCCCACAAGCTACTACTTAAGCTTGTCATTTAATCTAGTGCATCCCACTTAACCCTTTAACCATGTCCCCTAACATGTTATAAATCTTGGTTAAGTCCTTTAATCATATTTCGATTGCCACTTAGGGCACCCACTAGATTTCCACATGCCACCCATGGCACTTACTTAACCCTTTAATCATGTTTAATTACATGTTCCACCTTGGTTAAGTATTTTAATCGTATTCTCACATGCCACCCATGGCACTTACTTAACCCTTTTATCATGTTTAATTACATGTTCCACCTTGGTTAAGTATTCTAATCGTATTTTTCTATTGCCACCCATGGCAACCCACTAGTCTCATCATGCCACCCCAAGGCACCCACTTAACCCCTCATGTCCCACTACATGCTAATATGGTTAAGTGTTTCTTAATTCATTAATTAAGATCATGACCTCATAAAGACCTCTCACATTAGACCGTCTTTTATGACTGCTGGATATGCCGGTTGGTTCCGGGCAGACTTCTGTCATCAAAAGGGCCTAACCTCGTGTCTTTACTTTAATCATGTATTTAATTTATGACTAAGACCTCTCACATTGGGCCAATCATTTGTAGCCGCAGGATGGCCGGTCGGTTCCGGGCAGACTTCCGCTACAAAAAGGGTCCAACCTCGTGTCTTAGTTGATTAATTACACCTAATTAATCACCCCCATATTAATTATCCCTAATTAATATCAAGTTTTTCCATAACATGGGTAGACCTAACTCAATAGGTAAATTCCCACTTATGGTAATTTATTTTTATGGTATGCTTAATCATACCCAATCATACTTTTATTAACATATTTATTACCCCATCGTTCCCCACGTAAATCGTTCTCATTTCACGACATAATAAAGGGAAAGATCCATCACAAATATCATGGGTTTAGCATATAACTTTGTCATGGGTTAAGAGGATGTCAACTTGCATATATGAACATATATTAACCCAACTACATATAACCCAAACTTGCATATTATCATACACATGATTTGCATAACATGTTGAACTTGCATATAGCCATTCTCATAACTTGCATAACATGTTAATCATGCATTTAAGCATACACATAACTTGCATAAGCATTCACATACTTGCATAAGCATTCACATACTTGCATGAGCATTCACATACTTGCATGAACATGCATAACTTTCATATCACATTAAACTTGCATTTAAGCATATACATAACTTGCATAACATCATGCTCATAACTTACATAATCTCATAAACTTAACTTGCATAACATTATGCACACAACTTGCATACCCTCATACACATAACTTGCATATGCACATAACTTACATAACATATTGAGCTTGCATGTAAGCATAACTTGCATAATATGTCGAATCTTACATATATGACTTGCATCTTAAAGGAGGGTAAACATGCATAGCATATAAGGGTGCCATCTTGCATATGTATATACCATATTTAAAAGGGTAAACTTGCATGTCATGATTTATGCATAATACCAAACACTTAGCATGCATAAAACCACTTACCTATCATGCATAGAATCAAATACTTATTATGCATAGAATCAAATACTTATTATGTATAAAACCAAATACTTATTATGCATAAAATCAAATACTTATTATGCATAAACCCACCACTTAACATGCATAAAACCCAAACACTTAACATGCATAAAACCCCATACTTAGTATGCATACAATCAAATACTTATCATGCATAACGTCAAATACTTTAGCATGAATAACATCAAATACTTAACATGCATAACACCAACTACTTAGCATGCATAAAATCACATGCATAACTTGCATATCATGTTACATATAACTTGCATATATTCTCACATATAGTTTGCATAACATGTCACATATGCATAAATGTTTAACATGGTGTTTTGCATCATAAAACATGGCCTTAACTTGCATTTAACATAAAACTTGCAAATCACATATCATACAAACTTGCATAAATACATTTATCCACAAACATAGCCATGTCTTATCACATCCTACCATAATCAATTTAACAATTGATTATTAAAGCCATAGAAACTCACCAAAACCAAGATTAGCAAATCAATGAAGTAAAACTAGTTGCCAAATATGAAGAAGAAGGTGATTAGGGGTTGATTAGCTTGCAACTCTCTTCATTTGATTTGTGGAGGCCATGACCAAGTTTCATTTTGCCATAGTTTAGTTACTAGATCTAATTATGAATGAATTAGGGTAGGGTTGGGGTCTTATTTATAGGATTAGGTAGTGTTTTAGGCCATTAGATTAACCCTAGGATAGATCCCAGCCCTCAAAAATCGTCACAAGCCTCCAAAACAAGACCAAGGGCCAAAACAGGTGCACCAGGCCAGCCAGGGTCAAGCCAGAAGGCTGTGCAGGTTTCTGGATCGACACGGGCGCACTTCCCAAGTGCGCCAGTGTATTTTTGTGCTGGCGCACTTCACAGGTGCGCCAGTGCATTTCTGGCCTGTTTCCGGTTTTTCTGCCTAACTTCGTTCGTCCATATCTCCTTCATACGGACTCCAATTTTCGAAAACTCGGACTCTATTTCGCGTATTTTTCCGAGACGAACGCAATGACGCAGCCCGTTTCTCCTAATTCCCACATCTGGGATTAGTTATTCTTTAATTTGTGAATTTTAACATTAACCAAAATTCGGGGTGTTACAATAACTCGTTTACTTCTCACATTCAATAAAAAAATGCATTTCTGTAGAAAAAACTATACATGGTCATATCAATAGTTTCTTATTTGATTTCAAATATAAATACAAATTATATGTTCAAAATAAATAGTCATATATTCAAAATATGGGCCAATGGAATATACAAAATTGATATTTCAATCAATGCAAAAAAACAACCAGATATACACCACAATAATTTCTAAACCAAGAAACACAAACATGGCATTGACAAATGGCACCATTGTAAACATAGGGAAAGAAGAGCACCTGGAAACAAGTGGAAAAGACAATAAAACTAGATTAATCAATTCACAACATAATAAAAGAATCTTTGGATTAACTTCATTGAGTTGGAGTTAGTAGAGGCCGGAAACTAGAATCTTCCATTGAAGGCTCAGCGAAACTGAGCCGTAAGGCTCAGTTTCACTGAGCATTACGGCTCAGTTTCGCTGAGCCTTCGGCTCAGCTGAAACTGAGCATAAGGCTCAGCGAAACTGAGCCGAAGGCTCAGCGAAACTGAGCCGTAAAAACTGAGCCATAAGGCTCAGCTTCGAACTGAGCCGCAAGGCTCAGCGAAGCTGAGCCTTACGGCTCAGTTTCGCTGAGCCTTCGGCGCAGCTGAAACTGAGCATTCGGATCAGCGAAACTGAGCCGTAATGCTAAGCTGAAACTGAGCCGTAAGGCTCAGTTTCAGCTGAGCCTTACGGCTCAGTTTCGCTGAGCCGAAGGCGCAGCTGCAGCTGAGCCTTACGGCTCTGTTTCGCTGAGCCTTCGGCGCAGCTGAAACTGAGCATTCGGCTCAGCGAAACTGAGCTGTAATGCTCAGCTGAAACTGAGCCTTATGGCTCAGTTTCGCTGCATTGATTTTTTTAGTTACTACTTGAACCAGGTCTTGTTGTTGTGGAGGCGAAACTAAACTGATGTTTGTTATTTTATTTTCTTTTCAAGCATTGGAACAAGCATGAGTTGTATGGGCTCGACAACAGCAGTTTTGTTGAATTTTTTTTAGACAAAGAACTGTGAACATTATGTATTAACTGAAGTTATGATTTATGTATTAATCGAATTATTCTTAGCGTGTCTTCTTTATATACTGCTATATGAGTGTAGCGTATCTTCTTTATTGTGCATATATATATATATATATATATATATATATATATATATATATATATCAATGGGTTCAGTGATTTTGTATATTGCATATATGATATACCGATTTTGATACGGTTAAAAGCCGTTTCTAATTCATTGTTATCATTGTAGGAGTGAGGCATTAAACACGGTTTTTAGCCGTATCAGTATACCAGTTTAATACGGTTTTAAGTCGTATCAAACTGGTATACTGGTACGGCTAAAAACCGTATCAATCTATGAAATTAGCAGTGCAAGCATAACAATTTGAGGTGGTTTAAAGCCGTAGCAATTGTTCAGTTTGATACGGCTTAAAACCGTATCAAATTAGAAGTTGGAGAGTGCCCGCATGCTAATTTGATACGGTTTTAAACCGTATCAAACTGAACAATTACTACGGCTTTAAACCGTACCAATTTAGTAATTTAATATGGTTTTAAGCCGTACCAATTGACAAATTTGATAAGGTTCTAAACTGTATCAATTATGATTTTGATACGGTTTAAAACCGTATCAAATATCTCAATTGATACGGTTTTGAACCGTATCAATTGAACAGAGACGCCATTTTTTGATACGCTTAAAAACGTATCAAATCGCTTTTAATACGTCTATTAACACTGCCAAATTGGCATTTTTGGTGTAGTGTAGATGGTTGCCAAGATCAAGGAATGGTAATATGCGGATTTGGGTTATTGTAGACAGACTTACCAAAAGTGCCCATTTTATTCCCGTTAAAAGTAGAAGGACCGCTGCATGGTTAGCATCTGTTTACCTTCGAGAGATAGTTCGTCTGCACGGCAAACCCTCTAGCATTGTGAGCGATAGAGATCCTATTTTCACAAGCGAATTTTGGAAAATCTTACAAGAGGCGGTTAGAACACAATTATACTTAAGTACCGCTTATCACCCTCAGACGGACGGCCAGACCGAGGGAGTAAATCGGATTCTAGAAGACCTTCTAAGGCTATGCATCTTAGATTTTGGAGGAACATGGGAACAACATCTTCCATTAGTGGAGTTCGCCTATAATAACAACTTTTAGGCTAGCATTGGCATGGCACCTTTTGAGGCTCTTTATGGGCGACCATGCCGACCACCTACTTGTTGGTGGGAATCCACAGATAAGATTTTGCTTAGACCCGACATGATTAGGGAGACTTCGAATAAGATGGACCTGATTCGATGGCGAATGAAGACGCCGTAGGACCAACAGAAGTCATATGCCGATAAGAGACAAACCGATCTTGAGTTCGATACTGGGGACATGGTTTTTATTAAGGTGTCACCGTTGAGAAACGTAATCCGTTTTGGATCAATCGGGAAGTTGGCATCGAGGTTCATAGGACCCTTTCCAATTACAGTGAGGATTGGGCAGATGGTGTATAGAGTAGAGTTGCCGGAGAAGCTCAGTGGTGTTCATGACGTGTTTCACGTTTCGCATTTGCGCAAGTGTTTACATGGTACGATGGAAGTGGTGGAACCGAGCACGCTCAAAAAAGTGGAAGCAGAGAGCAATGCAACGGTTAGATGAGCTCCCACATGCGTTCTCGGATCGGAGGTCAAAAAGCTACGCAACAAAGAGGTCAAGTTGGTCAAATTGCAATGGGGAGATGATCAAAGAGACGCGACTTGGGAGACGGAAGATAAGATGCGTACGCTGTACCCTTTCCTTTTTGAGGGTATGTTTTTAACTTCTCCTTTTTCTACCGCTCTGTTGATACTTGTCCTATCATTTAGTTTTATCTTCGCGGCGGCATCTTCGATCTTTATTTAGGAAGAACCCTATGGTTGCAAAGATGCGTTTGAGACATGTTATGTTTGGTGGATGCATATACACACACATTAGGCACTAGATTGGCTCAATCGCCTTCATGTTGCATATAAATGTGCGTGCATATCTAAATTTATCTATGTATAATTGTTATGTTATCATGTGGATGCTGCATTTTGATGAATGGTTTTGCACGCATTTAGAAATAATATGTATCGATCGGATTCTTTCGCATACATAATGGACGCATGGCACTATCATGAATTGCATTAAGGAGGTCAACTAAATCACTAGACCACCTGATTTTGCATTAGAAAAGGAACATATACACACACTTTTTGCATATGTTCATACGGCATTAGAAATCTTGTAAGGACCATGGATGCCTGTGTTTGATGGGAGAATGTAACACCACGTGATTTTAAGTATAAAAATTAATGAATTGAAGAATACTTAATTTCAATTGTGAGAATTAACAGAAACAGGTTACGCCATTGCGTTCGTCTCGGAATTCTACTTGGGATAGAGTCCGAGTTTGTGTGAATTGGACATCGTATGAAGAATTTATGGCCTTCCGAAGTTTCAGAATTTTATTAAATTAAAAACAGCTCAAATTTGAAATTCAAATTTCAAACAGGGAAGCAGGATGGGCGGGAAAATTCCTGCCCAAGGCCAGGTCGACCAGGGGGTCGACCTCCCTATACAGATCGACCAGGGAGTCGACCTGAGGGTCGACCTACCCCCTCCCCTCCAGGGCCGATATGAAAGAGGACGCTGTTTTGACTCAGTGTCGAGTCATTAGGGCTGAGGTGTTATAATATCTTGACTGGATGGTCTTGATTGATTCTAGGTTAATCTGTCGGCTCTTATTTAACTAAAATTCTATATAAGCAAACTAACTCTGAACCTACAATCACACTAATTCATACCAAGAGCCGCCATGCCATCAATGAGGAACCTAGAGTAGCCGTCATTCTCTTTCAACTCTAAAGCAAGATAGAAGCAAGAATCAAAATCAAATCTAAATTAGAATAACGATTAATTTACATCAAAGGTGATCAATTAAATTTCAGAATACAGATCCCAGAAAAACAAGACTATCCTTTTGTTTGTGAGTATAATTTCTTTCACAAAATAATTAATTAATTTAGTTGCGATAGGTTATAATTGGGATTATGAGAATGTGACTATTGAATCATGTGATGTTGAATTATATGCTAGTTCTTATGTGAATCTTATGCAAGTTGAATCATATGCTAGTTCTTATGTCAATCTTATGAAAGTTTGTGATGTTGAATTATATGCTAGTTCTTATGTGAATCTTATGCAAATTTTTGGTGTTGGATTATTCGTTCTTATATGAATCTTATGCAAGTTTGGGATGTTAAAACATATGTGATTCTTATGCAAGTTTGGGATGTTAAAACATATGTGAATCAAGTCTATACATATGCTAGTTTATATGCAAACATGTGACATTAATTTACATGTTTAGATCCATATGCAAGTTCACATCTTTATGTTTAGATCTGTATTTAGATCCATGGTAGTACAAAGTTATGCAAATTTATGTTCTATAGGCCCATTTATTATGCTAGTTTTGTATGTGAATCATATGCTAGTTTGGACTAAATCCATATGCAAGTTATAGGAAAACCATATTCACGATTACTTGTTTAGATCTATATTTAGATCCATGATAGTTTATGAAAATTTATGTATTGCCTATGCAAGTTATTGGTTATGCAAACTTATGTCATGATTCTTAGATCTACTTTCTGTGTTATGCAAGTTGTGATGTTGCTTTTCTTTTATAAGTTAGCCTATTTTCGAGTCTAACATAGGTTATATTAAAACATACAAATAGCGTGGGGACAATGGGATAATATTAAATATTAATATTGTGAATTGGCATAAAATGGCCTTAATGGCATATAATCAATTTGAGACATTAATTGGTATAATTTGTATACCTGGAATTTATGGACATAATTTAGGTTACAATCATGGACATAAATTAATTTGGAGTTTATTGACAAATTTAACAGGGATATTAATCCAATTTGGGGTTAAATAATTATGTGTAATTATTAACCGCCTAAGACACGAGACTCGTTTGTGGTATAAGACTGCCCGAACCCCCCCGACATATCCAGCAACCACAAACGGTAGTCTAATGTGAGAGGTCCAAAGCACGAATTAAATGAGTAACAATTGTAAAGACACGAGGTTAGGCTCGTTTGCGATATAAGACTGCCCGGACCCGCCCAGCAAATCCAGCAACCGCAAACGGTAGTCTAATGTTGGAGGTCTTTACAAGGTTACGGTTCTAATAAATTAAGTAACACTTAACCAGATAAACATATGGTGGGACATGGGGGTTAAGTGGGTGGTCTGGGTGGCATGTGAAATATGATTAGAAACACTTAACTAAGTTGAAAACATGTAAGAAGACATGAATAAGAAGGGATTAAGTGGGAAATTCTAGTGGGGACCAAGCATAGGTGGAAAGCTTGTGTCAAACATGGGGACCCTTTTCAAGCCAGTATCCCGTTAAGTATCTTTGTGAGCTCGATTTAAATCGAGGATAGGACACGCTTACTGGGTTGGATTGTAAGAGGTCAAAACGGGTTAGCGGTGGCAATGCAAGTCCAACGGGGTCATGTGCGTGTGTGGGCCAGGGCTGGTAGGTAAGACGTTGTTGCATCGTGTAGGTATAAGCCGTGCTTCTTTAGTTGTATCGCGTTGCTAATTTTTGGAGTGATACACGCCACTATGGGACCAGCACGGGTATCTACGTGTTAGGGAGCTGATCGTATGGGGGTAGTTGGTACAAATAGTGGAGACGAAACTACCATTATCATTATTGTATTCTGTAGACAGGATCAACTTTTAGAGGGACTAGTAATGGTGCGTTGTAATTAGCGTTGGTGCAGAATAGTAATCATCCTATATTGATTAGGAACGAGATTAACGCCAGAATATTCCTCCTATTTGCTTTGTCATGCCCACTTGTTTCACTGTCATACCCTGGTTTAACAGTTTATGCCTTATCTTAATTACTTTAATAATTATATTGTTAAAGTTACTATACTCGCTAGACTTTAAGTATGCCCCCTTGTTTTCGTCACTTTTCTTCCTTTCCCCCGCCCAAGGTTCTCAGGGTGGGACTAGCACTAGTGGAGCTTGATCTTAGGTCTCTTTCTCTCTCTTTTGGAAGTGCTCGGATTGCTGAAAGTAAAGTTCAACTCATCTCTTTTATGGCTACTTGTGTTTGGGGTTATACTTTTTACTTTATGTACTCAGAAAACAATTTGTCAAGATGGATATCAATTGTACTTGGCTTTACTGTTGGTTTATGAAGTTGTTGTAATCAAACAATTTCTCTACTGCAATAAAAGTTTATTTAAAATTTTCAAGTACCAATATATGTATCTGTCTTGTTATATTCTGTTCTATACACTAATAATGCTCCATGAAAGTTAATGCATTCCCATTGTGAGTGACATTAATGGACGTGGGGTGTTACAACACACCACCTCCCCAAGCACACACCCACACCACCTGGGGGTGTCGATCATTTTTCTAGCTGGGCCGGTCGCGATCAGGGACCGTCCGGCGCTCCGAAACGCGCATCGATTGGGAAATCCCTACACTTGTCTCTGCCAGTTTGAAAGCAGAGATCTATGGTTCGGAGCGCCCCAGAAGCTGCCATAGTAACATTCTGCCGAGATTGGGGAGCCATCCAAACGTCAGTTGGCCTCCGAAATGCGCGTTATTAGTCAAATTCCGATATGCGCATCCGCCAGTTCGGAAGCCGAGATCGAGGGTTCAGAGCTCTCCGGAACCCACCATTGTAACTTTATACCGAGTTTGGGTGGCCCATCGTTATTTCTGTTGGCCCGGTCGCGATACGGGTCCGTCGGGCCAACGAAACGCGTGTCGATCGTGAAATTCCCACGCTCCGCTTTGCAAATTCGGAAGCCGAGATCTATGTTTCGGAGCTGTTATGAAACCATCATAGTAAATTTCTACGTAATTTGGGTGGATGCAAGACGGTCCGGGCGTACATAACGTGCGTTGATCTTCAAATTCCTATACTCGTATTAGCTAGTTCGAAAGCCAAGACGGAGGGTTCGGAGCGCTATCGAAAGCCACCACGGTAATTTCTACATAGTGTGGGAAATCGCCCAATAGTTCTGCCCTTCGGAATGCGCGTTTCTGCGACCTAACTCGAAAAACACCACATCAATTCGAATTCATTCTCGGGCCTTGTACACACCACCAACCGCACCCACACAGCCACCCCACATGGGGGGAGTCGATCATTTTTCTAGTTGGGCCAGTCACGATCCAGGACCGTCCGGCCTTCCGAAACGCGCGTCTATCAGTAAATCCCTACACTCGTCTCCGCTAGTTCGAAAGCCGAGATCGAGGGTTCAGAGCGCCCCGGAAGCCGCCATAGTAACTTTCTGCCGAGATTGGACAGTCGTCCAACCGTCTATTGGCCTCCGAAAAGCGGGTTTTTTGTGAAATTCCTATAGTAGCATCCGCTAGTTTGGAAGCCGAGACTGAGGGTTCAGAGCTCCCCGAAACCCACCATAGGAACTTTATACCGAGTTTGGGAAGCCGATCGTTATTAACATTGAGTCGGTCGTGATACGGTACCATCGGGCCAGCGAAACGCGCGTCGATCGTGAAATTTGGAAGCCGAGATCTATGTTTCGGAGTTGTTAGGAAACCACCATAGTAAATTTCTATGTAATTTGGGTAGATGCAAGAACCTCCGGGCGTACGATCCGTGCATTGATCTTCAAATTCCTATACTCATATTAGCTAGTTCGAAAGCCAAAACGGAGGGTTCGGAGCGCTCTCGGCAGCCACCGCGTTAACTTTCTATAGAGCGTGGAAAATCTCCCAATAGTTCTTCCCTTCAAAACGCGAGTTTCAGCGACCTAACCCCAAAAACACCTCATCAATTCGAATTCATTCGCGGTCCATGTACACACCACCCACCCCACCTAGACACCCAGCATATGTGGGGGGAGTCAATCGTTTTTCTATTTAGGTCGGTCGCGATCCGGGACTGTCCGGCCCTTCGAAAGGCGCGTCGATCGGGAAATCCATGCACTCATCTTCGCCAGTTCGAAAGCCGAGAACGAAGGTTCCTAGCGCCCCAGAAGTCACCATAGTAACTTTCTGCCGAGATTGGGCAGTCACCTAACCGTCGGTTGGCCTCCAAAACGCGCGTTATTAATGGAATTCCTTACTCGCATCCGCCAGTTCGGAAGCCGAGATCGAGGGTGCGGAGCTCCCCGGAACCCACCATAGTAACTTTATACTGAGTTTGGGTGGCCTGCCGTTATTTCCGTTGGCCCGGTCGCGATATGGGACCATCGGGCCACCGAAACGCATGTCGATCGTGAAATTCCCACGCTCGGGTTTGCAAATTCGGAAGCCGAGATTTATGTTTCAGAGCTGTTAGGAAACCACCATAGTAAATTTCTACGTAATTTGGGTAGATGCAAGTCCGTCCGGGCGTACGAGCGTGCGTTGATCTTCAAATTTCTATACTCGTATTAGCTAGTTCGAAAGCCATGACGGGGGATTCGGAACGCTCTCGAAAGCCACCGCGGTAACTTTCTACATAGCGTGGGAAATCGCCCAACAGTTCTACCCTTCGAAATGCGCGTTTCAGCGACCTAACTCCAAAAACACCTCATCAATTCGAATTCATTCTCGGGCCTTGTACTCACCACCCACCCCACCGACACATCCACCCCACTTGGGTGGAGTCGATCGTTTTTCTAGTTGGATCGGTCGCGATCCGGGACCGCTCGGCCCTCCGAAACGCGCTCGATCGGGAAATCCCTGCACTTGCCTCCGCCAGTTTGAAAGCTGAGATTGACGTTTCGGAATGCCCCGGAAGCCTCCATAATAACTTTCGGCTGAGATTGGGAAACCGCCCAACCGTCGGATGGCCTCCGAAACGCGGGTTTTTTGTGAAATTCCTATACTCGCATCCGCTAGTTCGGAAGCCGAGATCGAGGGTTCGGAGCTCCCTGGAACCAACCATAGTAAATTTACACCGAGTTTGGGCGTCCGATCATTATTCCTGTTGGCTCGGTCGCGATACGGATCCATCGGGCCACCGAAACGTGCGTCGATTGTGAAATTCCCACGCTCGGCTTCGCAAATTCGAAAGCCGAGATCTATGTTTCAGAGCTTTTAGGAAACCACCATAGTAAATTCCTACGTAATTTGTGTAAATGCAAGACCGTTTGGGCGTACGAAGCATGCGTTGATCTTCAAATTCCTATAATCGTATTAGCTAGTTCGAAAGCCAAGATGGAGGTTTCGGAAAACTCTCGAAAACCACCACTGTAACACCCCGTATTTTCTGAGAATATTAAAATCATAAATTAAAGAATAATTTATTTGAAAAATAGGTATGAGAAAAGAATGATGTTTAGCATTGTTCTAATGTTTGTAAGAAAAAGACTTAGTAGCACATTTGGTTAGAACATGTGACTTGCATACAAGAGGTACAGAGTTCGATCCCCGCCAGCTTCATATTTTTGTTTTAGGGGAATGGCTAAAAAGTGGCTTAGTGTGACCGTAGTTCAAAAAGTGGTTAAGTGTGAAAATAGTTAATTATGAAGAAGTTATTAAGCCATGAAGTTTGTATGCATATAAGAGAAATATATGTATGTATGTATATATATATATATAAATTAAATAAATAAATATTCAAAAATTTCAAAACAGCGAATCGGGAGGGGGAATAACCGAACCGCACCATTTTGGAGTCGACCCGAGCCCTGCTGGATCGACTAGATGTCAATCCAGGGTGTTTAGCTGCCAACCCGTGGCCCGATTCGCCCTAAGGGCTGATATGGCATATGAGTGGTCCAGATCAGTTCTAGGGTTAATCCTAAGTCCTAAATAACTTCCTACACCTATATATACACCCCAAGACCTAATCCTAATTCATAAATATTATATATGACACCATTACGTTGTCAAACTCTCTCTTAAACCCTAGACGTCGTCTCTAAATCAAATCTCAAGTATTCAACTTCAACTCAAATTAAAGATTAGAGCTTCTACAACAATTCAAGAAGATAAATCAGCAACACCGCAACGTTTCTACACCAATTTCAGTGCATAATTCTATTCTTTAACCACGAAAGGTGAGCACGGTGTTTTTCACAATATAATGGGATTAAAAGTAACATGATGAAGTTGTAAAGAGGATTCATATGTATGCATGTAATTTAAATCTCATCCAAGTTTTCACCTTTTTGATTCATGTCATCATATGCCTATGTTTTTATGTAAAGTTCATACCTTTTATCAGTTTATTCATGTTGAATCTGTCATTATGCCTCTATGCCAGTTTACATGCCCCTTTATTTCATGATGTTGTGTTAATTCCAATTTTCTGTGATTTGATTCTCTCTTTATATCCCTGTTCCTTTTATTTTTGGATCTAGGCTACCTTCGAGCCTGTGTTAAAAATACGCGTGAATGCGAATACGTGGGAACGATGGGAATATGTGAAATATGGAAAATTGGATATTATTGGATATTTTGGATAATTGGATAATATGTGAAATTGGCATATTTGGGTATGAATTACATGGAATTGATGAAATTGCCTATAATTTTAAATTTGTAATTGAAGCTAATTAATACGTAATTAGTGACAATTTGGAATAGGCAAAAATTGTAAACATGATTATATGTTTAATTGGATATATATATGACATGAAAATTGGGTATGGGTGAAATACGATTATTAATAAACCTTTGACACGAGGTTAGGCGCAATTGTGGCGTAAGACTGCCCGAACCGCCCGGCAAATCCAGCTGCCACAATTGGACATCTAATGTGAGAGGTCAAAGGAGTGAATTGTAGGCGTAACGGTTAATGACACGAGGTTAGACCCAGTTTGTGGCATAAGACTGCCCGGAACCACCCAGAAAATCCAGCGGCCACAAAGCGTTCGGTTTAATATGGGAGGTCATGCACCGTTCGTCATCAGGAATAAATTAAGGAATACTAACCATAATAAGACATGGGTATGGTTAGAGGGTTAAGTGGGGTGACATGTAAATTATGACATGTAAATATGGAGTTAACCGTTATAAGATAAGACATGTAAACTATGACATGTAAGTATGCACTTAACCATAGCATGTATAAGACATGGACATTTAAATTAAAATGGTTAAGTGGGAGAAAAACTTAGTTGGGACCAAGCATAGGTGGGAGGCTTGTGTCGGATGGTGGACCTGTTTCAACCAGTAACCCGTTTGAGTATCTAATTGGGCCCGATACTAGGCCGGGGTTGGGGCACTCTTACTGGACTTGATTGTAAGAGGTCAAAAAGTGAATAGCGGTGGCAATGCAAGTAGAATGGGTTCATGTGCGTGCATGGGTCCGGGCTGGTAGGTAAGACGTTGTTGCATCGTATAGGTATGGTCGTGTCATTTTATGTTGGTATCGGGGTTGCCACTTTGGGGAGTAATACACCCCACTGTGGGGCCAGCACGGGTGCCTACGGGGTTTAGGGAGCCGATCAAATGGGTAGAGTAAGGGTATCTTAGAGGTGGTAGGAGCAAGCCGGCACCTACGATAGCAGCTAAGTAAAAGAAACTACCAGGTTTTTCGTGTGGGTACAATTAGTGCGAAGGGATCAGCCTTTGGTAAATAGAGACTAGTAGATGTGCGTTGTAATTAAGTAATGTGGTGTAACTTAGCAAAAGTGCAATGTAATGAAATACATTTTGGTTGAGTTGGGTAGTCCTTTAAGTGCTAGTCTGATGTTCACTTCGGTCTTCGGGGTTAGTACTTGGAGGGTTGTTCGCTTAGCCAAGGTGTAGGATTGTCCTAATACTTAGGAACGGAATCATCTTGTCCATCCTTTTTATCTACCTTATCAATGTCACAGCCATATCACGATGCCTATTTATGTCTTGATCATTTACCTTACCTATTATTTGTTAAAATTACTGGACGCTCCAGACTTTGTCTGACCCATTTTGTTTCCACCTCTTTTCTTTCATTCCCCCCCTCAGGATTGCAAGGAGGGAATACTGCAGCTTAGTACCGACTTCTTTCAGTTGCTTGAAAAGATTAGATGTATCGCTTTGGACTCTCTCATCTTTATGGCTTTGCTTATGCGCAATGGAGATTTATGCATTTATGTTATTTAAGTATTTGCTTCTTTATGTACTTTGAAGTTTTTTCAAAAGACTATTGATCCTGTTGTATTGGTTTTGAAGACTACTTATGTAAGCTTGTTTTGAGTTATGATGCTATGAAATAAGTTTTACCTTCCGATGTGTTGTTTTATTTATTTATTCTTGCAATTTATCTTTTTTATACAATAATAACGCTTCATGTACATTGATGCATTCCCTTTGTGAGTGACATTAATGGACATGGGGTGTTACAACCACAGTAACTTTCTACAAAGAGGGGGAAATCGGCCAATAGTTCTGCACTTCAAAACGCGCGTTTCAGCGACCTAACTCCAAAAACACCTCATCGATTCGAATTCATTCTCGGGCCGTGTAGACACCAGCCACCCCACCCACACAACCACCCCACATGGGTGGACTCGATCGTTTTTCTAGTTGGGTCGGTCGCGATCCGGGACCGTCCGGCCCTTCGAAAGGCGCATCGATCAGTAAATCCGTGCACTCGTCCCCGCCAGTTCTAAAGCCGAGAACGAGGGTTCCGAGCGTCCCGGAAGTCATCATGGTAACTTTCTGCCGTGATTGGACAGCCACCCAACCGTCGGTTGGCCTCCAAAACGCGCGTTATTAATGAAATTCCTATACTCGCATCCGCCAGATCAAAAGACGAGATCGAGGGTTCGGAGCTCTATGGAACCCACCATAGTAACTTTATACCGAGTTCGGGCGGCCGCTCGTTATTTTCGTTGGCCCGGTCCCGATACGAGACCGTTGGGTCACCGAAACGCGTGTCGATCGTAAAATTCCCATGCTCAGCTTCGCAAATTCGGAAGCCGAGATTTATGTTTCAGAGCTGTTAGGAAACCACCAAAGTAAATTTCTACGTAATTTGGGTAGACGCAAGACTGTTCGGGCGTACGTAGCGTGTGATGATCTTCAAATTCCTATACTCGTATTTGCTAGTTCGAAAGCCAAGACGGAGGATTTGGAACGCTCTCGAAAGCCACCACGGTAACTTTCGACAGAGCATGGGAAATCACCCAACAGTTCTACCGTTCAAAATGCGCGTTTCACCGATCTAACTCCAAAAACACCTCATCAGTTCGAATTCATTCTCGGGCCTTGTACACACAACCCACCAAACCCACACACCCACCCCACATGGGTGGAGTCGATCGTTTATCTAGTTGGGCCGGTCGCGATCCGGGACCGTCCGGCCCTCCAAAACGCGCGTCGATCGGGAAATCCCTACACTCGTCTCCGCCTGTTTGAAAGCCGAGATCGAGGTTTCAGAGCAACCCGGAAGCCACCATAGTAACATTCTGCCGAGATTGGATAGCCGCCCAACCATCGGATAGCCTCCGAAACGTGGGTTTTTTGTGAAATTCCTATACTCGCATCCGCTAGTTCGGAACCCAAGACCGAGTGTTCGGAGCTCCCCGGAACCTACCATAGTAACTTTACACCGAGTTTGGGCAGCCGATCGTTATTGCCGTTGGCTCGGTCGCGATACGGAACTGTCAGGCCACCAAAACGTGCGTCGATTGTGAAATTCCAACGCTCGACTTCGTAAATTCGGAAGTCAAGATCTATGTTTCAGAGCTGTTAGGAAACCACCATAGTAAATTCCTACATAATTTGGGTAGACGCAAGACCGTCCGGGCGCACGAAGCGTGCGTTGATCTTCAAATTCCTATATTCGTATAAGCTAGTTCAAAAGCCAAGATGGAGGTTTCGGAGCACTCTCGAAAACCACCACGGTAACTTTGTACAAAGCGGGGGAAATCGCCCAACAGCTCTGGCCATCGAAACGCGCATTTCAGCAACATAACTCCAAAAATACCTCATCGATTCGAATTCGTTCTCGGGCCTTGTACACACCACCCACCCCACCGACACACCCACCACACGTGGAGGGAGTCGACCATTTTCCTAGTTGGGTCGGTCGCGATCCGGGCCTGTCCGGCCCTTCGAAAGGCGCAACGATCGGTAAATCTATGCACTCGTCTCCGCCATTCCAAAAGCCGAGAACGAGGGTTCCGAGCGCCCCGGAAGTCACCATTGGAAATTTATGCTGAGATTGGGCAGCCACCCAACCATCGGTTGGCCTCCAAAATGCGCGTTATTAATGAAATTCCTCTCCTCGCATCCGCCAATTTGGAAGCCGAGATCGAGGGTTTGGAGCTCCCCGGAACCCACCGTTGTAACTTTATACCAAGTTTGGGTGGCCGATCGTTATTTCCGTTGGCCCGATCGCGATACGAGACGGTCGCGCCACCGAAACGCGTGTCGATCATGAAATTTCCACGCTCGGCTTTGCAAGTTCGGAAGCCGAGATCTATGTTTCAGAGCTATTAGGAAACCACCATATTAAATTTCTACGTAATTGGGTAGAAGCAAGAACGTCCAGGCGTATGAAGCATGCATTGATCTTCAAATTCTTGTACTCAAATTATCTAGTTCGAAAGCCAAGGCAGAGGGTTCCGAGCTCTCTCGAAAGCAACTGCGGTAACTTTCTATAGAGCATTGGAAATCGCCCAACAGTTCTGCCCTTCGAAACACGTGTTTCAGCAACCTAATTCCAAAAACACCTCATCAATTCGAATTCATTCTCGGGCCTTGTACACACCACCCTACCCACACACCCACCCTATGTGGGGGAGTCGATTGTTTTTCTCGTTGGACCGGTCGCGATCTGGGACCGTTCGACCCTCTTAAACGCGCGTCGATCGGGAAATCCCTGCACTCGTCTCCGCCAGTTCGAAAGCCGAGATCGAGGTTTCGAAGCGCCCCGAAAGACACCATTGTAATATTCTGCCGAGATTGGGCATCCGTCCAACCATCGGTTGGCCTCTGAAATGCGGGTTTTTTATGAAATTCCGACATTCGCATCCGCTAGTTCGGAAGCCGAGATCGAGGGTTCAGAGCTCCTCGGAACCCACCATAGTAATTTTATACCGAGTTTGGGTAGCTGATCGTTATTCCCATTGGTTCGGTCGCGATACGGAACTATCGGGCCACCGAAACGTGCGTCGATCGTGAAATTCCCGCGCTCGGCTTCGCAAATTCGGAAGTCGAAATCTATATTTTGGAGCTGTTAGGAAACCACCATAGTAAATTTCTAGGTAATTTGGCAAGACGCAAGACCGTCCGGGCATATGAAGCGTGGGTTGATCTTCATATTCCTATACTCGTATTAGCTAGTTCGAAAGCCAAGATAGAGGGTTCAGAGCGCTCTTGAAAGCCACCGCGGTAACTTTCTACAGAGTGTGGGAAATCGCCCAACAGTTCTGGCCTTCGAAACGCACATTTCAACGACCTAACTCCAAAAATACCTCATCGATTCGAATTCATTATTGGGCCTCGTACAAACAACCAGCCCCCCCCCCAACACACAGACCGCACTTAGGGGGAGTCGATTGTTTTTCTTATTGGGCTGGTCGTGATCCGGGACTGTCCGGCCCTCCGAAATGCACGTCAATCAGGAAATCCCTACACTCGTCTCCGCCAGTTCGAAAGCCGAGATCGAGGGTTCGGAGCACCGTGGAAGCCACGTTAGTAACGATTTGCCGAGATTGGGCATCCGCCCAACCGTCGGTTGGCCTCCGAAATGTTGGTTTTTTGTGAAAATCATATATTCGCATCTGCTAGTTTGGAAGACGAGATCGAGGGTTCGGAGCTCCCCGGAACCCACCATAGTAACTTTATACCGATTTTGGGTGGTCGATCGCTTTCTCCGTTGGCTCGGTCGCGATACGGAACAATCGGGTTACCGAAACGCGCGTCGGTTGTGAAATTCCCACTATCGACGTTGCTAATTCGGAAGCCGAGGTCTATGTTTCGGAGCTGTTAGGAAACCACCATAGTAAATTTCTATGTAATTTGGGTAGACGCAAGACCGTCTGGGCGTACGAAGCATCCATTGATCTTCAAATTCCTATACTTGTATTAGCTAGTTCGAAAGCCAATATGGAGGGCTCAGAGAGCTCTCGAAAGCCACCACGGTAACTTTCTATAGAGCGTGGAAAATCGCCTAATAGTTCTGCCTTTCGAAACGCGTGTTTCAACGACCTAAGTCCAAAAAGACCGCATCGATTCGAATTCATTCTCAGGCCTTGTACACCCCACCTCCCCACATGCACACCCACCCCTCGTGGGGGGAGTTGATCATTTTTCTAGTTGGGTCGGTCGCGATCAGGGACCGTTCGACGCTCCGAAACGCGGGTCGATCGGGAAATCGTTGCACTCGTCTCTACCAGTTCGAAAGCAGAGATCGATGGTTCGGAGCGCCCCGGAAGACACCATACTAACTTTCTGCCGAGACTGGGCAACCGCCCAACCATCGGTTGGCCTCCGAAACGCGCATTATTATTGAAATTCCGATACGTGCATCTGCTAGTTTGGAAGCCGAGATCGAGGGTTCGGAGCTCCCCGGAACCCACCATAGTAACATTATATTGAGTTTGGACTGCCGATCATTATTTCTGTCGGCCCGGTCGCGATATGAGACCGTAGGGCCACCGTAATGTGTCTCGATCATGAAATTCCCATGCTCGGCTTCGCATATTCGTAAGCCGAGATCTATGTTTCGGAGCTGCTAGTAAACCACCATAGTAAATTTCTACGTAATTTAGTTTGACGCAAGAACGTCCAGGCGTACGTAGTGTGCGTTGGTCTTCAAATTCCTATACTCGTATTAGCTAGTTCGAAGGCCATGACGGAGGATTCAGAATGCTCTCGAAAGCCGCTGCGGTAACTTTCTACAGAGCGTGGGAAATCGCCCAACAGTTCTACCCTTCGAAATGCGCGTTTCAGCGACCTAACTCCCAAAACACCTCATCAGTTCGAATTCATTCTTGGGCCTTGTACACACCACCCACCCAACCCATACATCTACCCCTTGTGGGTGGAGTCGATCGTTTTTCTGGTTGGGTAAGTCGCGACACGGGACCGTCCGGCACTCAAAAACGTGCGTCGATCGAAAAATCCCTACACTCGTCTCCGCTAGTTTGAAGCCGAGATCGAGGTTTCGGAGCACCCCGGAAGCAACCATAGTAACTTTCTGCCAAGATTGGACAGCCGTCCACCGTCAGATGGCCTCCGAAACGTGGGATTTTTGTGAAATTCCTATACTCGCATCTACTAGTTCAGAAGCTGAGATCGAGGATTCTGAGCTCCCCGTAACCAACCATAGTAAATTTACACCGAGTTTAGGCAGCCGATCGTTATTCCCGTTGGCTCGGTCGCGATACGGAACCGTCGGGCCACCAAAACGTGCGTCGATCGTGAAATTCCCACGCTCGACTTCGCAAATTCCGAAGCCGAGATCTATGTTTCAAAGCTGTTAGGAAACCACCATATTAAATTCCTACGTAACTTGGGTAGATGCAAGTCCGTCCAGGCGTACGAGGCGTGCGTTGATCTTCAAATTCCTATACTCATATTAGCTAGTTCAAAAGCCAAGATGGAGGGTTCGGAGCACTCTCGAAAACCACCGTGGAAACTTTCTACAAAGCGGTGGAAATCGCCCAACAGTTATGTCCTTTGTAACGCACGTTTCAGCGACCTAACTCAAAAAACACCTCATCGATTTGAATTCATTCTCGGTCCTTGCACACCCCACCCCAACCCACCCACACACCCACCACACGTGGGGGGAATCGACCATTTTTCTTGTTGGGTCAGTCGCGATCCAGGACCGTCCAGACCTTTGAAAGGCGCGTCGATCGGTAAATCCATGCACTCATCTCTGCCGGACCAAAAGCCGAGAACGAGGGTTCCGAGCGCCCCAGAAGTCACCATTGTAACCATCTGTCGAGATTGGGTAGCCACTCAACCGTCGGTTGGCCTCCAAAACGCACGTTATTAATGAAATTCCAATACTTGCATCCGCCAGTTCGGAAGCCGAGATCGAGGGTTCGGAGCTCCCAAGAACCAACCATAGTAACTTTATACCGAGATTGGGCGGGCGACCGTTATTTCCGTTCGGAAGCTGAGATCCATGTTTCGGAGCTGTTAGGAAACAACCATAGTAAATTTCTACGTAATTTGGGTTGACGCAAGACCGTCCGGGCGTACGAAGCATGCATTGATCTTCAAATTCCTGTACTCATATTAGCTAGTTCGAAAGCCAAGGCAGAGGGTTTGGAGCGCTCTCGAAAGCCCAATAGTTCTGCCATTCGAAACACGCGTTTCAGCGACCTAATTCCAAAAGCACCTCATCAATTCGAATTCATTCTCGGTCCTTGTACACACCACCCACCCCACCCAAACACCCACCCCATGTGGGTGGAGTCGATCGTTTTTCTAGTTGGACCGGTCATGATACGGGACTGTTCGGCACTCCGAAACGCGCGTCGATAGAGAAATCCCTACACTCGTCTTCGCTAGTTCGAAAGCAGAGATCGATGGTTCGGAGCGCCTCGGAAGCCACCCTAGTAAATTTTTGCCGAGATTGGGCAGCCGCCCAACCGTCGGTTGGCCTCTGAAACACGCGTTATTTGTGAAATTCCGATACGCGCATCTGCTAGTTCGGAAGCCGAGTTCGAGGTTTCAGAGCTTCCCGGAATCCACCATAGTAACTTCATACCTAGTTTGGGCGGCCGATCGTTATTTCCGTTAGCCCGGACGTGATACGGGACCATCGGGCCACCGAAACACGCGTCGATCCTGAAATTCCCACGCTCGGCTTCGCAAATTCGGAAGCCGAGATATATGTTTCGGAGCTGTTAGGAAATCACCATAGTAAATTTCTACGCAATTTGGGTAGATGCAAGTCCGTCTGTGTGTACGAGCGTGCGTTGATCTTCAAATTCCTATACTCGCATTAGCTAGTTCGAAAGCCAAGACGGAGCATTCAGAGCGCTCTAGAAAGCCGCCGCGGTAACTTTGTACGGAGAGTGGGAAATCGCCCAATAGTTCTATCCTTCGTAACGCGCGTTTCAGCGACTAACTCCAAAAACACCTCATCGATTCGTATTCATTTTTGGGCCTTGTAACAATCCGGAAAATCTGAAATAATTTAATATTTTTATTTTAGCTATTTCAGTAAATTTTTAATAGATAAAATAATTTATTTTAAATAATAATGATTAAAAATTTATTTTAATCGAAGTTACAGCGAATATATTCATTTTAATTACTAAAGAAATTTGAAAGAGTATGGTAGTTGAAAAGTCAAACCTGAACTTTGACTTAATGTACCGGATTCAAAATTTAATGGATTTTAGTGAAACCAAAATTATCTAAATCTGTTTAAAAATATCTTTCCAACAAATCCGAAAAATCCATAATTTCATAGCGGGAATCAAAAGTTATGTCCAGTTGAATATTCGGAATAGTCGTTATAGTATAATTTATAGCCTGTATAATAGGCCATTTTCCAAACGACCTCCGCTTTCGACGGAACCACTTTTGTCGGGTCCGGAATGTCAAATTATTGCTAAGTTTAATTTTCCTAAATTTTGGAATTAATATGTGAGCATTGCAAACAAAAATGTGTTTTGTCAAATTTAGTCAAATTTAATCGACTTGAAAATAGCCATTTTTAAAACAATCTCTGAATTCAATGAAATTAATTTTGTTAGGACCATATCATCAAAACAAAGCCAGAAATATTTTTTTTGGAATTTTCATAGTTCGTATGTGGCACCGGTGAATTTAAACATATGACCGAATTAAATTAATAAATGATTTAAATTTTAAATTGAATAATTCAGGCCACAAACAGTCGTTTGGGCTGACGGGACCTAGCCCATTGGACCGCAAGTGGGGCTATTTAGTGGGATCAACTCTTGTTGGGTTGGAATCAGAATTTTTAGGAATGTAGGGATTTATTTGTAAAATTAACAATAAAATATTATAAAAAATGCTTTTGTCATTTTCCCAAAACCCTAAATACTATATACCAGCGCCGCCGCCCCCTTTAACATATGGCTGAAAATGCTTCCACCTTCTTCCACTAATTTCCCTTCATCCACTCAATAAAACTCCATCCTATTTTGGAGTTTATCGTAGAGATTTCCAAGAGCTTTCCATCCATATGGACGTTAGCATCTGTAGTGAGGTATTTCCGGTGCTCCAGGCCCCTAAACACAATGAATTTCACCCGCCGCCGCCCCCTATTGACGCCATCGAGTTCAACCCCAGTGGGCCCCCCTTGTGCATGCCATCCCCCTCTCCAGCGTTGTAATCTCCGATCGCCTCGAAGCCTTACGGTTTGGGTGAAAATCCCTGACCTAGAATCGAACTACTTGGAAAACATCGCGTCCCTTTTCTGTGTAGAGAAGAAAGAGGTGGAATTTTAATTAATTTTTTAAATTAATTTATTTTAAATTATTAACAATGTAAAATAGATCGTATCTCATTCATACCGACTCAGAACGGAACGATTTTCGAAGCGTCGCAATCGTAAGACAGAGATCTACGTTTCTAGACTAAAAGGAAGCAACTCTGAGCTAGTTGAATTTTGGGCCAAATTGTCAGATCTGAACTATTCAGATTCAAAAGAAATATGAGAAATCCTATTTTATTTTTATTATTATTTAATTTAAATAATTAGAATAAATCGTAATTGAATTCTCATTGATTCGTCGTATATGCAATTCTACGTGATTTGATTTGTATGTGATGTGTTAGTATAGATCTGTAAATTTAGATATTTTGTTAATATAGGTCTACATGTGATGTGTTAATTCGAATAAATCATTTTTGTTAATATTTTGTTGAATCATATATATTCACCAAAAATGGAGCATCATGTTTATTTATTGGATTGAATTAGAATTTTCAATTCAATAAAAATTTGACCTTTGTATATTTATTGAATTGAATTAGAATTTTCAATCCAACAAATTTCACTTTTGTTTATTTTGTTGAATTGAATTAGAACTTTCAATTCAATATATAAAAATATCATTTTGTTTATTTTTGTTGAATTGAATTAGAACAAATATCGCTTTGTTTAATTTGTTGAATTTAATTAGAACTTTCAATTCAATAAAAAATATCGCTTTGTTTATTTTGTTGAATTGAATTGGAACTTTAAATTCAATATAAAAATATCACTTTGTTTATTTTGTTGAATTGAATTAGAACTTTCAATTCAATAAAAAATATCGCTTTGTTTATTTTGTTGAATTGAATTAGGACTTTCCATTAAATATAAAAATTTCACTTTGTTTATTTTGTTGAATTGAATTAGAATTTTCAATTCAATAAAAAAATGTCACCTTTTCTTATTTGTTTAATTGAATTAGAATTTTCAATTCAATAAAAATTTCACCTTTGCTTATTTATTGAATTGAATTAGAATTTTCAATTCAATAAAAATATCACCTTTGTTTATTTGTTTGATTGAACTAGAATTTTCAATCCAAATAAAAATGTAACTTTTGCTATTTTTGATTGAACTAGAATTTTAAATCAAAATAAAAATGCCACTTTTGTTATTTTTGATTGAACTATAACTTTCCATCAAAATAAAAATATCACTTGTGTTTTTGGTTTTATTGAATTAGAATTGTTGAATTGGAATATTCAACAAAAATAAAGTATTAATTTCTATCATATTGGAATCACTATAAAAATAGAAATGCTCATGTTTTAGATTAAAATAAGGATATTACATTAAAAAGTTTACATTTTAATGTAATGTTAATAGAAAAGAAAATTTTCATGTTTTAAACCAAAACATGAATTCATTAAAAATATACAATTTGAAGGAAATTTTAAGAATAGAGAAAAATGTACATGTTTAGAAATAAAAGTGTGTAGTCATTAAAAACTGCACTTTAATGTTATTGAGAAAATTAACAAAATGTTCATAGTTTGAACGAAAACATGATTTTCATATAAAATGTACATTTTAATGAAATGGTTGGAAAATAAAGAAAATGTTCATGTTTTTGAACAAAAACATGAATTCATTAATAGTATACATTTTTAATGTAAAATTAAAAATAAGAAAGGTGTTTATGTTTTAAGGTCAAAACATTACTAAACTAAAAATATACTTTTTAATCTAATAGTAGGTAATAAGAAAAATGTTCATGTTTTTAATCAAAATATGATTCCATTAAAAATATACATTTCTAGTGAAATGTTGAAAATAGGAAAAATATACATGTTTTCAATCCAACATGATTCCATGTAAAAGTTCACATTTTTAATATAATGTTGAATAAAATAGAAATTACACATGTGTTAAAAGAAAACATGATTTCATTAAAAATTTCATATTTTAGTATCAAGAATGAATGTAGAGAAAAGATTCTGTTTTAAAATCAAAAAAAAAAAAAATTCCTTTAAAATATATATTTTTAATGTAATATTAAAATAGAGAAAATGTACATGTTTAAAATGCAAAACATGTAATACATTAAAATTTCACTTTTTAATGTAATTATAGAAATGCAGAAAAGAAACATGTTTTAAAATGAAAATAGGAGTTACATTAAAAATTCAATTTTTTTTAATGTAATAATAGAAATGTTAAAAATATGAAAGATGTTCATGTTTTAAATAGAAAACATGACTTCATTAAAAATATGCATTTTTATTGTAAAAAGACAAACATGCAAGTTTCCAAAATAAAACATGTTTACATTAAAAACTTTGTTTTTAATGGAATGTTAATATCATATTTATAATTGCATCTCATATATTAGAATTTATATGCGCTATTAAAATCACATTTATATTACACCGCATATATTACAATTTATATGTGCTGTTAAAATCACATTTATATTACACCACATATATTAGAATTTATATGCATTGTTAAATTTGCATTTTTAATTACATCGCATATATTAGAATTTATATGTGCTGTTAAAATATAATTTATGATTACATTATATATATTGGATTTATATACACTGTCAAAAATTACATTTATATTTACATTTTCATATGGTAGTATTCATATGCAAAGTAAACTCGTCATTGAATAAATTTTCATATAAATGATATATATTCTGTTTAACGGTACATAAATATGATTTGCCAATGAAAACATTATTTTATTTGGTATGTTAAATACGTTTGACAAATCGTCGAAGAGTTTAAATACATAATTATATTTATATAAATATTAATTAAAAATAACCGAATTGCGCGTGGTAGATCGCGTTTCGGAATCGTAACTTTAAACGATTATACCGAAAGATCCAACAGTCGGATTTTCACAAAACTGGAACCGTTAGGACCGCTTTGGGAAGATCTTTCCAAACGATATAAATTTTGTTAATATCCAACGGTTAGATTTTGAGATAAGTGTAAATCGCCAGGACCGCCCATCGACCAGAAGCATCGTTAAATAAATTTGGCTATTTTTATATAAATAAAAATAGCGATTAATCATTATTAAATGCTACTAACGATATGGAATGATTTTAAACTATATATGCGAGGATCAATTGAAAAGACCGAGTTAAATCTCATTTCTAATGGTTATACGATGATCTAAATTGAAGATCTTAAAGACGGTGATCGAACACCGACGATCTTCGCATCGAATGGATAACTACTGATGCCTGGCATTGGCTAGCTACCAATAAATTGTTGAAGTGGTAGTTGTCCGGACATACTTGTCGATTGTTCGGATACGCGAGCATCACTTTTTCGTATTGGACATATGGGACGAGGAATAAGGTGACTCCGGTTTCGTTTAGACCGAGAACGGACATGTAAATGGATGCGTGTCCGACATTGAATTTAATACTTTCTAATTAAATTGATTTCTATTAATATATATCTGTGGTGGCGGAGAATTTATTCTCTTGCTTAACACTGTACTTTGAGACGCATGAGCCCAAAGGTTATATTTTGGTAGTTATCAATCGCATGGCGTGATTTGTCAATGTGACATGCCAAGATGCAATTGATCGAGGATTTTGTTGAAAAACAGAGCCTTATGGATGATGATCAGAGCATATCCTATTTTGGCATAGCTTTGTGTATTACGTTACCTCGTGAGCCTCACACCTCGGAAGAGTCAAAAACGTGACAAGGGAACGCAGGGAGTGCATACATTTCTTTCTAGATAGAAGTGGTGTTTGGGTTTTTACAAGGCCTGACATATTTACTTATGTGGTTGATGGAATGAGGCGCATCGGATTTATTGGTCCCCAATGGCCAAATTATAGGTCCAACAGGATCGGGGAGCGTGTTTTCAGGCATAACTAATCCAGTAACGTTATTTGTGGACGGGCCCTGCCGGATCCAAAGGTTGCCCGTAGGTGTAATCCTGAGACATTGCTAGGGTGTCTCGAATCGGTTAGGAGATCGTCCCTAGCCTAGACTCATGATCGAAAACCAATCTCCAATACGACATTACAGTTTTGATTGTAAACCTATGTATATAGACATAGTATATGGTAGCTATCCCGTCTAAGATTGATACATTTACTTTGAAGTATTTTTGAAACATAGTAGACACTAATAATAATATTAAAAATATTATTTTCCACGTATCGAGCATTTTTGATCATTATAAGTTAAAACTCTATCCTCCTGTCTGCGTTGCATTGTGTGATGGAACATGAGTCTTATAATGATTTCATTTTCTAAAAAGCATTGCATTGTTTTTGACGTAAAAATTTATAAAACTTATGCACTGGCAATCCAATGGAGTAAACCCGTTCCGCATTAGCGGCGTGGTCCAATGATTAGCCATATTGTTAGTTTGGTAAGATTTCTCATACCAGTCCCGTGACTGACTCGTAGTTTGTTTCACTTTGCAAACTCGGGTGCCCTCTTTCCACATGGGCAGCCAAATGACAGGTTTTAGGTATGGATATTTTCTGGACTAGAGCTACTGATGAAGAGGATGAAGAACCTTTCTTTTTATCTTTTTATTTGCTTCCTGAGACATTTAGACATTATTGAGCTTTGATGTATTTGGAGGAGATTAAGACTTTATTTCTTTCCTTGTTTTAGACTTCTATTTTGCTAAGTGTATCCTGTACTGCGTACTCTGATTTCTGTGATGTTATGTAGTGATGACATTTCCATTTCCGCTGCAATGATTTATATGTTCTGGTATTATCTGAGATTTATTGTTTTAATTATGGTATGCTCCTATTATTATCCTTAAATTCGTACCACAGAAGTTTGTGTAACAACCCGTATTTTTCGATAACATGTTAAAACGAGAATCAAGGCAGAATTTAATTTTAAATTCTGAATCAAGTGAAACAGGCTATGCCATTGCGTTCGTCTCGGAAAAATACGTGAAATGGAGTCCGAGATTTCGAGAATCATAGTCCGTATGACCAAGTTATGATCTGTCAAAGTTTTCAGGGTTTTCAAGTTTGAAAATCGCCTAGGAAGTTCAAGTTTTGGGGTAGGCGGGAATTTTCCCGCCAAAGCCCATGTCGACAGGGGAGTCGACAGGGCTGTCGACACCCCTGGACCCCAAGTCGACAGGGATGTCGACTTGGGTGTCGACTGGGTCCAAAAACACAACTCCGTGTTTTTGTGGCCTGGTGCACCTGGATGCAGTCTTGGTCTGGTTTGATGGGCCTGTGACGATTTCTGTGGCCTAGATTAATCCTAGATCTAATCCTAGGGCCTAAAACTATCCTAATCTCTATAAAAAGACCCTAAACCTAACCTAAATCCCTAAAAATCAAACCTAGCAACTAAGTGCTGCCAAAATCAATCTTGATCATGGCCTCCATCTCCAATCCCTAGAGCCTATGCATTCAAATCGGGTTCAAATCAAAAGGTGCAAGGTTGCTACACCAAATAGAGGCCAAATCAACGTTGCTATGCGAGTTTCATGACGGATCTTCATCAAAGGAGCCACCTTTCTTCGCCAAAACGATTCATGCTCCTAGCCCTCTTGCCATACTATGTAAGTTCTAGCTACTTTTGGATCAAAACGGTAGTTTTAATGTTGGCATGGGATAAAATGAGATAAAACATAAGTATGCATGTATGTGAACCTAACTTTGTCCCTTTTCTATGATTTATGACCTTATACTAAGATGTAGCAACTTAATCATGTCACTCATGTTATGTTTAGCCTAGTTTATCTTGCAAGTTTGGATCTTTGTCTATGGAAGATTAGCATGAACCTTTGGGGAACCATTTGACTTGTGAAACACAGCCAAATACTTGACCTTGGGGCTTATGCATGCACATGAACACAAACCCCCTTATGTTTCATGCATGTTTGTGGCAAAAACCTCCTTATGATGTTATGCAAGTTTGTGGCCAAATCCTATATGATAGTATGCATGCTTATGGTCAATCCCTATATGACTCTATCATGCATGTTTTAAGGCCAAACCCCCTTATGACGCCATGCATGTTTGGAGCCAATCCCTTTTGTGGCAACATGCATGTTTTGGGGTCTACATGTAGCCATAGTATACCTACTATGTTGACTCGCTTTGCTTGCGTTGGGAAAACACGATTTTGGGTAGTTAGGTAAACATGAACATGTCGCGAAACTTTAACTTGATTATGACGTGTTTATACTTGAAAATATGACTTGAAAGATAAAATGGAAGTTGGCATGTAAGTATGCATAAAAACATAAGCTTGGGAATTTACCTATTAAGTTAGGTCTACCCTTTGGGAATTTACCTATTAAGTTAGGTCTACCCAAATGCTTGAAAACTTATAACATGTTTTGGAAACGTGATGAACTTAGATAATATAAGTGTGGCCAACTCGAGGTTGGGTTGAGTTTGCAACGTAAAACTACCCGGAACCGACCGGCCTAACCAGTAGTTGCAAACGATAGGACCCAATATGAGAAGTTGGTCATGTCGCGCTTAAGACCCGAGGTTAGACTAGGTTGTGGTGTAAATCTACCCGGACCCGCCCGGCTTAACTAGTAACCACAACAAGGTCTAATGTGAGAGGTTGAGGGTGCATTAATTAAATCAATGCCACATAATAGGGTTAAGTTAATTTGATTAATGAGGCTTAACCAAAGATGATATGGACAAATGGGTTAAGTAATTTGATTAGGCTAATGATACTTAACAAACTTGGGTAGGTTAAGTAACTTGATTTGCCTAATGACACTTGACCATTTTTATATGACTAGTGGACGGGATTAAGTTAACCAACACTTAATCAATCCAACACGATAACGTGATAAGGTTAAGTAAATTTTCTTAATGACACTTAACCGTATAATACAGTTAATGGATGGGGTTAAGATTAGGCTTAACTAATCTAAACATGGTAATCGGATGGGGTTAAGTTAGCCTAGACTTAATTAATCCAACTTGGTAATTTAATGGGGTTAAGTTAAACACTTAACTAATTTAACAAGATGATTTGATGAGGTTAAGGGACCTATACTTAACCAATCTAACTCGTTAATTTGATGAGGTTAAGTTAATCTATACTTAACCAATCTAACGTGAAAACGTGATAAGGCTAAGTCACGAATCACTTGAATACGCTTGACCAATTTGACTCGGTAATTTGACAAGGTCGAGTTAATTTATATAATTAACCAATCTAAAATGAAAATTAGACGAGGTTAAGTTATGGATTGCTTAGTATACTTAGCCAACTTGACACATGGTTTGTAGGGTTAAGTCTTAGACTTGGATACTTAGCCAATTTTGACATGGTTTGTAGACGGGCTAAGTTATGAACTTAAGTGACACCTAACCCATTAGATAAACCCTAATTCGGAGGATTAGGTAAATAACCATAGTTAACAAGGATTATGGAAATAAGGCTAAGTGGTAAACCTTAGTTAAGGGAAACTAAGTAATAATTCTTAGTCAAGGAAATTTGGACCATTTCTTAGATAGATTAGTAACCCGATACGTTAGGTCAACGTTTAAGTATGCGTGTAGGAGCAGGCTATCTGATTTAGATAAAGGCTCCATCGAACTGGGTAACGAAGCAGCGGCTTCGGGGAACGTGAGGATATTCTTGGGATCCCTCTTTGAGCTGCCAGGTCATTATACTAGGCTCACGAGAGGTTGAGGTCTGCGGTAGAAGAACCAAGAATATGCCTTGGTTGCTATGCGAGCGACCTAAAGACTGGGGTGGATAGCAGTGAGTCGACGAATACATAAGGTACCCGAGATAGCAAGTTCGTCGATCATCTACCATCTTGAGTCAAGCGTGTACACACGGAAAGGCAGGGAACACCCAACAAACCATGATTTGCTATCTAATTATAGGTGAGGTAGGCCGTAGGATGTGGGCTGGCCAGAGTGTAGTTCTCATGCAAGATTTTCTCTTGTGTTGCCTTTCACTAGTTGAGGGAGGGGTCTCGTGGGACCATAGCCACGTGTAGAAAAGCAGACCTTAGTATCTGCATCGACAGATAAATCTAAAGCTCCCGACCGAGTCCTGTATTTCTTGTTTTGCCCTGTGACAGGACTCGGATGGCACGATGTGATACTTGTGCATACAGTTATAGAAAAACGATTCACGATGAACGCGTGGGAAAAAGGGCGCGGTTGAGGGTTAGCGTAATCCCTAGTGGCCTAGGTGGTTTAACCCAAACCGAAATACGAAAGCGTGCAATAGGTAAGCGTAATCCCTAGTGGTGCTAGGTGGCGTAAGTCCTAGTAGTTCAAACGATGATTCATATGGAAGAGCCTAGCTAGAACAAGGGTGACAGTCCAAACGATTTCAAGGATAATACGACATGAGGAAGCCCGTACGAGGTACGGCAAAGGACTGAACTTATATACATGGAAAGAAACATATGATTTGAGTAACCTATATATGCGGTATATTAGGTTGACAGAGACCATTACACGACTTTGGGCAAGGGACATTCATGGTTAACACATGACGCGGGTAGGGATACCAGTACGAGAGGTGCAGAGCAGATATACAGGTTAGAACTAGGAAGAATATACATAATAGATACCGTGGGATGTTAGACGGGGTAGATACCTTGGGATGATGTACTCGATAGAAATCTGACGATGTGATACCTTGGCTTATCATAACACTGTGGTTTATCATGATACCTTAGTTTACCTTGCCGCAGTAGTTCAACCGGCTACCTGGTTTATCTATCTTGTAGTTATCCTTATGTTTACTTTCAGTTTATGCATGTCATGTTACCTTTACCTGTTTTTATACTGGAAGTAGATAGGACTTACTCAGTCTTTTTGACTGACCCGTTTTGTTTCGCCTCTTTTCTTCCGTTTCCCCCCCCCCCCTCCCCACCCAGGTTTCAGGGAGGAAACAATGCTGTTTAGTTCGGACTTCTTCTGCTTGAAGGTCATCATGGATGGCTTGGACTTCTCTTGGCTATGGCTACTTTACGGTTTTACTTGGGGAATAATTTAATAAAAAGTCTTTATGCTTCTTTACTATTGAAAGACAGGTTTTGATGTACTCTGATGTAAAAGGCTTTAGACCTTATTTATTCATGTTATGAAAGTTTGATTTTACTTCCGCTATTTTATATGTTCTGTCTGTGATATTTCTGTGCATGTTTACCTATAATGCCCCTCTAAAGCTAGTGCATTCCTTTGCGAGTGACGCTAGCGGAGGCGGGGTGTTACATTTGGTATCAGAGCAGAAGGTTACCAGACTGGGCAAAAGTTTTTAAAGACCTTCTGAAAACTATTTGAAAATCGTTTACAAAGAAGCATTTTTCAAGAAAATTTTCTTTTAAAAGAAAAAGGCTATTCCCCAAAGGCCATTAGCACTATCCTTGTTTCCTTAATTGAGTCTCTTTTCCTTTCTTTCCTCCATCTGTAGTCACAGTAGTTTTAACTGCGACTAGTCTTTTCTACCTACGAAAGTGCTTTCCATACGATGAAGGTGGTTCTCGAGAGACCAGTGACCGCGTTATAAGAAAGGATCGTGAGAAAGAAGGATAAAGGATACGAGCTTAAGGATGAGCAACTTGTTGGTATGGCTTAGTCCTCAAAGGAGGGAGAAAGATGAACAATGAAACCCATGACGAGAGAGTACATTTGGCATGGTAGAACGGGGCAGATAGTTAAGTATTATGGGACAAGGACAAGATCATCGGGAGGGCAGTAGTATGCTCTCATTTCTAGAGTACCTCGGAAGGAGGCTAACGATCTTGTCAAAGGTTTAGCTTTTCTTCTCTATCATCCCGTTAGGACTTCGTTGTTCGTATCATTTAAGTCTGCTTTGATAGTTGAGTCTCTGCACCTTAGTACTAGCATAGTAGAGAATCCCGTTTTTGTCTCAAGTCCTATTGGAAGATCGGTCCATTTACTCATGGCTTGTTTGGATTTGAGAATGTCTATATCAAGTGTTGAGCTTGGAAATAATGCTTATGTTTATAAGTTGTGGATGGATTCTAGGGATGAAGTGGTTATCCAGTAAGGGGTGCCACTCTCGGTTTTAGAAGGAGGGTAGTTAGACTCTTGGCTTGCTTTGGTAATACCCTTGAAGTATCGCGTAACCTTTTGGGTTCTGTCATGATTAGTTACTTAGAATCCCTAGATGCCTTTGTTGGAAATTAGAAACCCGATCGAATGGTGTTCGCTAATAAGACGGATGGTTTACGTCGATTATGTATGGGTTATAGGAATTACCCTAGTAAGTGCGCACGGTAACTTGTTTACTTTCAAGAGAAAGTTCTACTACGTGGAATACCTTATGGTACGAGGTCCGAGATTCACTAGTGAATTTTGGAAAGCTTGCATGAGATCATGAGTACGCAGTCCTGTTTGCGCCAAGTATTCTAGAAGGAAAGAATAAGTGAAAGTGAAACGAGAGGCGACAGTGAAATGAGTTTCACTCGCACCTTGGAAATAGGAATAAAGGAGCTACGAAATCATGAAGTCAAAGGCAGTCAAGGCACGATGGAACTAAGCTCAAGGTAATGCGACTCAGGAGACTGGAGACTAAATACGTGCATGATATCTCTTTTGGGAATATATCCTCGATCCCTGTTTTCTGTTGAGCTTGCTTGTAGGCTATCTTTTATGGATATCCCCTCGGTCCTGTTTCTGTTACAAACCCCGTAAGGAGTTTGTTTGTTTATCTTCTCGATCTTATTTTGGGAACCTTAGGTAGAACGCTATGGATGTAAACATGTATTTGAAACATGTTATGGTTGATATGGTTGCAAATGGTTGTAAGTGGTTGCTCGTGGATGCGCGAATTTACATTAGATATTAGCTCGACTCGGTCACATTTCATATTGCATATGCACGAGTATTTATACTTGTTTATAGGTGAAATTGAATGTGTTATCGTGCGGATGTTGCATATGGATGAATGATTGTGCACACATATAGTATCTATATGACTAGGACTATTTGCATACATGTTGGATTCATGGCACTATACATATTTTGCATTAGAAAGATTATTCAGGCCTGATCATTAGCATTAGCTAAGGAACATGTACACACACATTTTGCATATATTCATACAGCATTAGAAATCATCTAAGGACAATGGTTGCTTGTGGATGATGTTTTGAGTAGATGGATGATGGATGGTAGGATATGTTCTTCCTAACTTGGAGATTTCGGGGACGAAATCCTAAAAGGTGGGGAGAATGTAACAACCCGTATTTTTCGATAACATGTTAAAACGAGAATCAAGGCAGAATTTAATTTTAAATTCTGAATCAAGTGAAACAGGATATGCCATTGCGTTCGTCTCGGAAAAATACGCGAAATGGAGTCCGAGTTTTCGAGAATCGGAGTCCGTATGACCAAGTTATGATCCGTCAAAGTTTTCAGGGTTTTCAAGTTTGAAAATCGCCTAGGAAGTTCAAGTTTTGGGGTAGGCGGGAATTTTCCCGCCAAAGCCCATGTCGACAGGGGAGTCGACAGGGCTGTCGACACCCCTGGACCCCAAGTCGACAGGGCTGTCGACTTGGGTGTCGACTGGGTCCAAAAACACAACTCCGTGTTTTTGTGGCCTGGTGCACCTGGATGCAGTCTTGGTCTGGTTTGATGGGCCTGTGACGATTTCTGTGGCCTAGATTAATCCTAGATCTAATCCTAGGGCCTAAAACTATCCTAATCTCTAAAAAAAGACCCTAAGCCTAACCTAAATCCCTAAAAATCAAACCTAGCAACTAAGTGCTGCCAAAATCAATCTTGATCATGGCCTCCATCTCCAATCCCTAGAGCCTATGCATTCAAATCGGGTTCAAATCAAAAGGTGCAAGGTTGCTACACCAAATAGAGGCCAAATCAACGTTGCTATGCGAGTTTCATGACGGATCTTCATCAAAGGAGCCACCTTTCTTCGCCAAAACGATTCATGCTCCTATCCCTCTTGCCATACTATGTAAGTTCTAGCTACATTTGGATCAAAACGGTAGTTTTAATGTTGGCATGGGATAAAATGAGATAAAACATAAGTATGCATGTATGTGAACCTAACTTTGTCCCTTTTCTATGATTTATGACCTTAGACTAAGATGTAGCAACTTAATCATGTCACTCCTGTTATGTTTAGCCTAGTTTATCTTGCAAGTTTGGATCTTTGTCTGTGGAAGATTAGCATGAACCTTTGGGGAACCATTTGACTTGTGAAACATAGCCAAATACTTGACCTTGGGGCTTATGCATGCACATGAACACAAACCCCCTTATGTTTCATGCATGTTTGTGGCGAAAACCTCCTTATGATGTTATGCAAGTTTGTGGCCAAATCCTATATGATAGTATGCATGCTTATGGTCAATCCCTATATGACTCTATCATGCATGTTTTAAGGCCAAACCCCCTTATGACGCCATGCATGTTTGGAGCCAATCCCTTTTGTGGCAACATGCATGTTTTGGGGTCTACATGTAGCCATAGTATACCTACTATGTTGACTCGCTTTGCTTGCGTTGGGAAAACACGATTTTGGGTAGTTAGGTAAACATGAACATGTCGCGAAACTTTAACTTGATTATGACGTGTTTATACTTGAAAATATGACTTGAAAGATAAAATGGAAGTTGGCATGTAAGTATGCATAAAAACATGAGCTTGGGAATTTACCTATTAAGTTAGGTCTACCCTTTGGGAATTTACCTATTAAGTTAGGTCTACCCAAATGCTTGAAAACTTATAACATGTTTTGGAAACGTGATGAACTTAGATAATATAAGTGTGGCCAACTCGAGGTTGGGTTGAGTTTGCAACGTAAAACTACCCGGAACCGACCGGCCTAACTAGTAGTTGCAAACGATAGGACCCAATGTGAGAAGTTGGTCATGTCGCGCTTAAGACCCGAGGTTAGACTAGGTTGTGGTGTAAATCTACCCGGACCCGCCCGACTTAACTAGTAACCACAACAAGGTCTAATGTGAGAGGTTGAGGGTGCATTAATTAAATCAATGCCACATAATAGGGTTAAGTTAATTTGATTAATGAGGGTTAACCAAAGATGATATGGACAAATGGGTTAAGTAATTTGATTAGGCTAATGATACTTAACAAACTTGGGTAGGTTAAGTAACTTGATTTGCCTAATGACACTTGACCATTTTTATACGACTAGTGGACGAGATTAAGTTAACCAACACTTAATCAATCCAACACGATAACGTGATAAGGTTAAGTAAATTTTCTTAATGACACTTAACCGTATAATACAGTTAATGGATGGGGTTAAGATTAGGCTTAACTAATCTAAACATGGTAATCGGATGGGGTTAAGTTAGCCTAGACTTAATTAATCCAACTTGGTAATTTAATGGGGTTAAGTTAAACACTTAACTAATTTAACACGATGATTTGATGAGGTTAAGGGACCTATACTTAACCAATCTAACTCGTTAATTTGATGAGGTTAAGTTAATCTATACTTAACCAATCTAACGTGAAAACAAGATAAGGCTAAGTCACGAATCACTTGAATACGCTTGACCAATTTGACTCGGTAATTTGACAAGGTCGAGTTAATTTATATAATTAACCAATCTAAAATGAAAATTAGACGAGGTTAAGTTATGGATTGCTTAGTATACTTAGCCAACTTGACACATGGTTTGTAGGGTCAAGTCTTAGACTTGGATACTTAGCCAATTTTGACATAGTTTGTAGATGGGCTAAGTTATGAACTTAAGTGACACCTAACCCATTAGATAAACCCTAATTCGGAGGATTAGGTAAATAACCATAGTTAACAAGGATTATGGAAATAAGGCTAAGTGGTAAACCTTAGTTAAGGGAAACTAAGTAATAATTCTTAGTCAAGGAAATTTGGACCATTTCTTAGATAGATTAGTAACCCGATACGTTAGGTCAACGTTTAAGTATGCGTGTAGGAGCAGGCTATCTGATTTAGATAAAGGCTCCATCGAACTGGGTAACGAAGCAGCGGCTTCGGGGAACGTGAGGATATTCTTGGGATCCCTCTTTGAGCTGCCAGTTCATTATACTAGGCTCACGAGAAGTTGAGGTCTGCGGTAGAAGAACCAAGAATATGCCTTGGTTGCTATGCGAGCGACCTAAAGACTGGGGTGGATAGCAGTGAGTCAACGAATACATAAGGTGCCCGAGATAGCAAGTTCGTCGATCATCTACCATCTTGAGTCAAGCGTGTACGTACGGAAAGGCAGGGAACACCCAACAGACCATGATTTGCTATCTAATTATGGGTGAGGTAGGCCGTAGGATGTGGGCTGGCCGGAGTGTAGTTCTCATGCAAGATTTTCTCTTGTGTTGCCTTTCACTAGTTGAGGGAGGGGTCTCGTGGGACCATAGCCACGTGTAGAAAAGCAGACCTTAGTATCTGCATCGGCAGATAAATCTAAAGCTCCCGACCGAGTCCTGTATTTATTGTTTTGCCCTGTGACAGGACTCGGATGGCACGATGTGATACATGTGCATACAGTTATAGAAAAACGATTCACGATGAACGCGTGGGAAAAAGGGCGCGGTTGAGGGTTAGCGTAATCCCTAGTGGCCTAGGTGGTTTAACCCAAACCGAAATACGAAAGCGTGCAATAGGTAAGCGTAATCCCTAGTGGTGCTAGGTGGCGTAAGTCCTAGTAGTTCAAACGATGATTCATATGGAAGAGCCTAGCTAGAACAAGGGTGACAGTCCAAACGATTTCAAGGATAATACGACATGAGGAAGCCCGTACGAGGTACGGAAAAGGACTGAACTTATATACATGGAAAGAAACATATGATTTGAGTAACCTATATATGCGGTATATTAGGTTGACAGGGACCATTACACGACTTTGGGCAAGGGACATTCATGGTTAACACATGACGCGGGTAGGGATACCAGTACGAGAGGTGCAGAGCAGATATACATGTTAGAACTAGGAAGAATATACATAATAGATACCGTGGGATGTTAGACGGGGTAGATACCTTGGGATGATGTACTCGATAGAAATCTGACGATGTGATACCTTGGCTTATCATAACACCGTGGTTTATCATGATACCTTAGTTTACCTTGCCGCAGTAGTTCAACCGGCTACCCTGGTTTATCTATCTTGTAGTTATCCTTATGTTTACTTTCAGTTTATGCATGTCATGTTACCTTTACCTGTTTTTATACTGGAAGTAGATAGGACTTACTCAATCTTTTTGACTGACCCGTTTTGTTTCGCCTCTTTTCTTCCGTTTCCCCCCCCCCCCAGGTTTCAGGGAGGAAACAATGCTGTTTAGTTCGGACTTCTTCTGCTTGAAGGTCATCATGGATGGCTTGGACTTCTCTTGGCTATGGCTACTTTACGGTTTTACTTGGGGAATAATTTATTAAAAAGTCTTTATGCTTCTTTACTATTGCAAGACAGGTTTTGATGTACTCTGATGTAAAAGGCTTTAGACCTTATTTATTCATGTTATGAAAGTTTGATTTTACTTCCGCTATTTATATATGTTCTGTCTGTGATATTTCTGTGCATGTTTACCAATAATGCCCCTCTAAAGCTAGTGCATTCCTTTGCGAGTGACCCTAGCGGAGGCGGGGTGTTATAGTTTGGGTCGTCACAGGCCTTGTGCACACCACCCACACCACCCACCCCACCTACACACCCACACCGCGTGGGGGGACTCGTTCGTTTTTCTAGTTGGGCCGGTCGCGATCCGGGACCGTCCGGTCCTCCGAAACACGTGTCGATCGGGAAATCCATGCACTCGTCTCCGCTAGTTCGAAAGGCGAGATCAAGGGTTCGGAGCGCCGCAGAAGCCACCATAGTAACTTGCTGCCGAGATTGGGCTGCCGCCCAAACGTCGGTTGGCCTCGAAAACGTGGGATTTTTGTGAAATTCCGATATTCGCATCCGCCAGTTCGGAAGCCGAGATCGAGGGTTCGAAGCTACCCGGAACCCACCATAGTAACTTTATACCGAGTTTGAGCGGCCGATCGTTATTCCCGTTGGTTCGGTCGCGATATGGAATCGTCGGCCCACCGAAATGCGCGTCGATCGTGAAATTCCCACGCTCGGCTTCGCAAATTCGGAAGCCGAGATCTATGTTTCGGAGCTGTTAGGAAACCACTATAGTAAATTTCTGTGTAATTTGGGTAGACGCAAGACCGCTCGGGCGTACGAAGCGTGCGTTGATCTTCAAATTCCTATACTCGTATTAGCTAATTCGAAAGCCAAGATGGAGGGTTCAGAGCGCTCTTGAAAGCCACCGCGGTAACTTTCTATAGAGCGTGGAAAATTGCCCAATAGTTCTACCCTTCGAAACGCACATCTCAGCGACCTAACTCCAAAAACACCTCATCGATTCGAATTCATTCTCGGGCCCTGTACAAACCACATACCCCACCCACACAGCCACCCCACGTGGGGGGAGTCGATCGTTTTTCTAGTTGGATCGGCCGTGACACGACACCGTCCGTCCCTTCGAAACGCACGTAGATCAGAAAATCCCTGCACTCGTCTCCGCCAGTTCGAAAGCTGAGATCGATGGTTTGTAGCGCTTCGGAAGCCACCATAGTAACTTTTTGCAGAGATTGGGTAGCCGCCCAACCATCGATTGGCCTCCGTAATGCGTTATATTAGTGAAATTCCGATACACGCATCCGCCAGTTTGGAAGCCGAGATCGAGGGTTTGCAGCTCCTCGGAACTCAGCATGGTAACTTCATAACGAGTTTCGGCAATCGATCGCTATTTCCGTTCGCCCGGTCGCAATATGGGACCGTCGGGCAACTGAAACGTGCATCGATCATGAAATTCCCATGCTCGGCTTCGCAAATTCGGAAGCCGAGATCTATATTTCAGAGATGTTAGGAAAACGTAATTTGGGTAGACGCAAGACCATCTGGGCGTACGTAGCGCGTTGATCTTCAACTTCCTATTAGCTAGTTTGAAAGCCAAGACGGAGGGTGCAGAGCGCTCTCGAAAGCCACCGCGGTAACTTTCTACAAAGCGTGAGAAATCGCCAAACCGTTCTGCCCTTCGAAACGCGTGTTTCAGCGACTTTACTTCAAAAGCACTTCATTGATTCAAATTCATTCTCGGGAGTTGTACACACCACACCCAACCCACAAACCCACCCCACGTGGTGGGAGTCGATCGTTTTTCTAGTTGGGCCGGTCGCGATCCGAGACCTTCCAGCCCTCCGAAACGCACATCGATCCGCGAATCCCTGGACTCATCTCTACCATTTCGAAAGCAGAGATCAATGGTTCGGTGCGCCCCAGTAGCCACGATAGAAACTTTCTGCCGAGATTGGGCAGCCACCCAACCGTCGGTTGGCCTCTGAAATGTGGGTTTCTGTGAAATTCCGATATCTGCATCCGCTATTTCTGAAGCCAAGATCGAGGGTTTGGAGCTCCCCGAAACCCACCATAGTAACTTTATACCGAGTTTGGGCGGCCGAACGTTATTACCGTTGGCTCAGTAGGGATACGGAAACGTCGGTCCACCAAAACGTGAGTCGATCGTGGAATTCCCACGCTCGGCTTTGCAAATTCGGAAGCCGAGATCAATGTTTCAGAGCTGTTAGGAAACCACCACAGTAAATTTCTATGTAATTTGGGTAGACGCAAGACCGTCTGGGCGTATGAAGCGTTGGTTGATCTTCAAATTCCTATACTCATATTAGCTAGTTCGAAAGCCAAGGTAGAGGGTTCAGAGCGCTCTCGAAAGCCACAACGTTAACTTTCTACAAAGTACGGAAAATCGCCCAGCAGTTCTTCCCTTCGAAACGCGCGTTTCAGCGACCTAACTCCAAAAATACCTCATCAATTCAAATTCATTCTTGGACCTTGTACAAACCACCACCATCCACGCACCCACCCCACGTAGGGTTAGTCGATAGTTTTTCTAGTTGAGTCGGTCGTGATCCGGGACCGTTCGGTGCTCCGAAAGGCGCGTCGATCGGTAAATCCCTGCACTCGTCTCCGCCAGTTTGAAAGCAGAGATCGATGGTTCAAAGCGCCCCGAAGCCACCATAGTAACTTTCTGTCGAGATTTGGCAGCCGCCCAACCGTCGGTTGGCCTCCGAAACGCGCATTATTAGTGAAATCCGATACGCGCATCTTCTAGTTTGGAAGCCGAGATCGAGGGTTCGGAGCTCCCCGTAACCCACCATAGTAACTTTACACCGAGTCTGGAAGGCCGATCGTT
Source organism: Allium sativum (assembly GCA_030737875.1). Lineage (NCBI taxonomy): Eukaryota > Viridiplantae > Streptophyta > Magnoliopsida > Asparagales > Amaryllidaceae > Allium > Allium sativum. The sequence goes on along the minus strand of CM060923.1, from coordinate 412,076,035 downwards.
ATTTCCGTTGGCCCGGTCGCGATATGGGATCGTCAGGCCACCGAAACGCGGGTCGATCTTGAAATTCCCACGCTCGGCTTCACAAATTCGGAAGCTGAGATCTATGTTTCGGAGCTTTTAGGAAACCGCCATAGTAAATTTCAATGTAATTTGGGTAGAAGCAAGACAGTCTGGGCGTACGAAGCGTGCGTTGATCTTCAAATTCCTATACTCGTATTAGCTAGTTCAAAAGCCAAGATGCAGGGTTCGGAGCGCTCTTGAAAGCCACCACGGTAACTTTCTACAGATCTTCAAATTCCTATACTCGTATTAGCTGGTGAAATTCCGATACACGCATCCGCCAGTTTGGATGCCGAGATCGAGGGTTCGGAGCTCCCCAGAACCCACCATAGTAACTTTATACCGAGTTAGGCGGCCGATCATTATTTCCGTTGGCCTGGTCACGATACTGGATTGTCGAGCCACCGAAACGCGCATCGATCATGAAATTCCCACGCTCGGCTTCGCAAATTTGGAAGCCGAGATCTATTTTTCAGAGCTTTTAGAAAACCACCATAGTAAATTTCTACGTAATTTGGGTAGAAGCAAGACCGTCCAGGCATACGTTATCCGCGTTGATCTTCAAATTCCTATACTCGTATTAGATAGTTCGAAAGCCAAGACGGAAGGTTCAGAGAGCTCTCGAAAGCCACCTCGGTAACTTTCTACAAAGCGTGGGAAATCGCCCAACAGTTCTGCCCTTCGAAACGCTCATTTCAGCGACCTAACTCCAAAAACGCCTCATCGATTCAAATTCATTCTCGGTCCTTGTACACACCACCCACACCACCCACACACCCACCCCACGTGGGGGGAGTCGATCATTTTTCTAGTTTGGCCGATCGCGATACGGGATCGTCCGGCTCTCCAAAACGCTCGTCGATCGGGAAATCCCTACAATCATCTCTGCCAGTTTGAAAGCCGAGATCGAGGGTTCGGAGCACCCCGGAAGCCACCATAGTTACTTTCAGCCAAGATTAGGCTGCCGCCCAACTGTGGGTTAGCCTCTGAAATGCGGTTTTTTTGTGAAATTCCGATATTCTCATCCGCCAGTTCGGAAGCCGAGATCGAGGGTTCGAAGGTCCCCGGAACCCGCCATAGTAACCTTATATCGAGTTTGGACGGCCGATCGTTACTCCCGTAGACTCGGTCGCGACACAAAACCGTCGGGCCACCGAAACGCGCGTCGATCGTGAAAATCCAACGCTCGGTCTCGCAAATTCGGATGCCGACATCTATGTTCCGGAGCTGTTAGGAAACCACCATAGTAAATTTCTACGTAATTTGGTTAGACGCAAGACCGTCCGGGCGTATGAAGCATGCGTTGATCTTAAAATTACTATACTCGTATTGGCTAGTTCGAAAGCCAAGATGGAGGGTTCAGAGCGCTCTCGAAAGCCACCGTGGTAACTTTCTATAGAGCGTGGGAAATCGCACAACAGTTCTGCCCTTCGAAACGCGCGTTTCAATGACCTAACTCCAAAAACACCTCAGCGATTCGAATTCATTCTCGGGCCCTGTACACATCACCCACCCCACCCACACACCCACCCAATGTAGGGGGAGTCGATCGTTTTTCTAGTTGGGTCGGTCGCGATTCAGGACCGTCGGGCCCTTCGAAACGCACGTCTATCGGGAAATCCCTGCAGTCGTCTCCGCCAGTTCAAAAGTAGAGAGCGATGGTTCGGAGCACTCCGGAAGGCACCATAGTAACTTTCTGCCAAGATTGGGCAGCCGCCCAACCGTCGGTTGGCCCCCGAAACACGCGTCACTAGCGAAATTCCGATACGTGCAACCGCTAGTTCGGAAGCCCAGATCGAGGATTCGGAGCTCCCCGGAACCCATCATAGTAACATTATACCGAGTTTGGGCGGCCGATCGTTAATTCTGTTGGCCCGGTCAGGATATGGGACCGTCGCGCCACCGAAACGCTTGACGATCGTGAAATTCCCATGCTCGGCTTCGTAAATTCGGAAGCCGAGATCTATGTTTCAGAGCTATTAGGAAACCACCATAGTAAATTTTTACATAATTTCGGTAGACGCAAGATCGTCTCGGCGTACGAAGCGTGCGTTGATGTTCAAATTCCTATACTCATATTCGCTAGTTCGAAAGCCAAGATGGAGGTTTCAGAGCACACTCGAAAGCCACTGCGGTAACTTTCTACAGAGCGTGGGAAATCACCCAACATTTCTACCCTTCGAAACGCACGTTTCAGCTGCCTAACTCCAAAAACCCCTCCGCGATTCGAATTCATTCTCGAGCCTTGTACACACCACTCATCCCACCCACACACCGAAAACACTTGGGGTGAGTCGATCGTTTTTCTAGTTGGGCCATCGCGATCAGGGAGCGTCTGGCCCTCCGAAACGTGCGTCAATTGGGAAATCCCTGCACTCATCGCCCCTAGTTCGAAAGCCTAGATCGAGGGTGCGGAGCGCCCCGGAAGCCAACATAGTAACTTTCTGCTGATATTGGGCAGCTGCCAAATAGTCGGTTGGCCTGCGAAATGTGCGTTGTTCGTGAAATTCCCATACTCCCATGCCAGTTCGAAAGACGAGATCGAGGGTTCGGAGCTCCCCAAAACCCATCACAGTAAATTAATACAGAGTTTAGGCGTTCGATCTTTATTCTCGTTGGCCCGATAGCAATACGGAATCATCAGGCCGCCGAAACGTGCATCGATCGTGAAATTCCCACGCTCGGCTTTGCAAATTCGAAAGCCGAGATCTATGATTTGGAGCTGCTAGGAAAACACCACAGTAAATTTCTATGTAATTCATGTAGACGTCGAACCATCCGGGCCTACGAAGCATTATAGGTAAAAGACACAGAAAATTTGGTGTAGCATTATAGGTAAAAGGCACGGAAAATTTAAAAGACAGAAATATAAGCAGCAGAAACAAACATTTATTTCATACGTGGTTTCAAAACAAAAGTCATTATAGAAAATTGTCTCAATATAACTTCCAAAACATTACATCATAATCTCTGTCTTGATTAAAACATAAAAAAGCATAAAACATAAGTAAAACTGCATAAATCCCCAAGTCTAGTTTGTCCAAAGCCATAGCCAGAGATAAGAGATTCCAAGCCGCACATCTTAGAGTCTTCAAGATTGGAATGATGAGTGGTCCAAATTAAGCTGAGTTATTCCCTCCCTGGGTACCTGGGGGGAGCGGGAAACGGAAGAAAATAGAGCGAAATAAAATGGGTCAGACATAAGTCTGAGTAAGTCTAGTGATTCTTCAGTGTGTGAATAAGGAAAAGGGTCATGATAGGAATAAAATGAAAATAGGACCATACCAGAATAACTTACTGACATAAACCAAGATAAGGAAGTTTAAACCGAATATACTATCGCACACATTTTACTTCTCTGCACCTATTTATACTTGTCCCAACTGGCACCCCATATACATGGTGAAATGATCCCTTTTTATCGATCGGCTCCTACTCGCATACATTTATCACGTGTGTCCTTTGGCCCTCGCTTGATTGTAGATACCTGTGCTGGTCCCACCACGGGGTGTACTAAATCCTATGGTGGCAACCCGACACGATTCAAGATGCACAGTGTATGATTACTGATGCCCAGTGCCTACTTTTTCTACTTTGGACTACATGCATGCCCGTACTCCGTCGGAACCTACAATGACGCGCCACCCGCCGACGTTTCGACCGCTTACAATTCAGCCCAATAATCGTGCCAAAACCTGCCTTGTTCAGAGTACCTTGATACATCTATGTGGGTTACTGCTGAAATGGGTCCCCGTTACTTGGGTTTCCTAGCCAACATGTTAAATTTGTCAACAATTTATCCTTTTATGCTTATATGTAAATGTGTCAACAATTTATTGTCATGGCCCGATTTCCTCTTAAATCAAATTCATAATTTTTGGTATGTAAATTATACCAATTTCATGCCATTTATCTTGAGTATGCCAAACATGCCAATTTCATGTAATTCCAAGTTTTCCCCAACGTTACCCTTGTTGTACGTTCGCAAAATTACATAGGATGTTAGGCTCGATATTTTATCCTAATCTTTTAAAACAAAAGGGGAGAAAGGAACTTTGCCACATTCCAACATCATACGAAAGTATGGATCTAACTACGCATATGTCACATGAATTTGGCTTAAAACAATATATCTTTATCTATGAACCTGCAAATTTGATCTATGCAACATGAACCACAAGCATATGGATCTACATAAAATTATACAAATTAAACTTGGCATGTAGTGGTGAACTTGCATAGGGGTTGAATCAATCTAACATAGATCAAACATAAAGGCCTAAAGATCTAACATATAAAGTTGTAGATCTAATAAGGTTGTAGATCTAACCATACAAGATTATAGATCTAACACAAAGGCATACAGACCTAACATATAGTTTGTAGATCATAATGGATCTAAACAATTAGGCATAAACGACATGACTTAGACTAAAACTTGTATGTATCATTGTATCACCAAACTTACATAATTTCGTTCCCAAATTCCTATACAACATCATAGGTTTATTCACCAATTTCCACATATCATGATAGGTTCGATAGACCACAATAGTTCATAAGCATATATGATAGAATAGACATGAATAAATATGAATCAGCATCACATACAACTTGATACAATTTTATTTTACAATTCATTACAGATCATGTCTTTAATTCATTCACATCTGAAAGATAACAACACTTACAACAAAAGGAAAAACATGAGTTTTGGGATCTATATTCTGAAACTGGATTGCTCGCCTTTGATGTAGATCGTTGAATTCTTTTAGTTTATTTTGATTAGATTTGATTTTGATGTGGCTTCTATCTTTAATATAAGTTGAAAGAGATGACGGCAATTCTAGGTTCACTACTGACGGCATGACTGCTCTAGGAATATTTTTGTGTGGCTTATGGTTTAGATTTAGGTTGCTTATACATAAGTTTGATTAATTTAGAGCCGTCAGATCAACCCAGAAGCGATCAAGACCATCCAGACAAGATAGAACAGCCAAATCAGCCCTAATGACTCAGCAAGGAGTCAGAAGTTGTCATCTTTCAAATCTGCCCGGGGGGGTAGGTCGACCCCCAGGTTGACCCCCAGGTCGACACTAAGGTCGACCTGTATAGGGGAGGTCGACACTAGGGTCTACCCCCTGGTCGACCTGATCCCTGGGCGGGAAAATTCCCGCCCAACCCGCTTCTTCTTCTGATTACAAAATTTGAATTTGGACTTAGCTATTTTGAATTTTTATTTAAACTTCTGAAGGCCATAACTCCTTCATACGAAATCCAATTTACGCGAACTCGGACTCTATCTCAATAAGAATTCCGAGACGAACGCAATGGCGTAACCTGTTTCCCTTAATTCTTACATTTGAAATTAAATATTCTTTAATTCATAACTTTAATGTTAACAGAAAATACGAGGTGTTACATTCTCCCCTCCTTTAAGGATTTCGTCCCCGAAAGCTTCAAGTCGAGAAGAACGTATATCCTACCATCCAATCGTCCATATACTCAACCATCAAACAAAGGCATCCATTGTCCTTAAAAGACTTCTAATGCTTCATGACCATATGCATAGTGTGTTTCCATGTCCTTATCTAATTCAAAATCAGGCGATCTACTGATTCAGTTGACCTCCTTAATGCAATTCATGTCGGTGCCATGACTCCATTATGTATGCAATCTTCCCTAATCACACTTTCTACATGACTGCACAACCATTCATACAAATGCAACGTCCATGTGATAACACATCCAGTTTCAATCATATACAAGTACATATAGATTATGCAATATGAAAGTGACTGAGCCGATCTAAAACCTAATGTGTGGTATATGCATCCACGAGCAACCACTAGAAATCACTTGCAACTATTTTCAACCATCAATCATAACATGTTTCAAATACTTGTTTACATCCATTGGTTTCTACCTAAAGATCGAAAATAGCACCGAGGAAAATACTAAAAAGATAGATACGAGCATGAACAACCTAAAGCAAAAAGAGATCAAAGATGTACCCTCAAAAAGAAAAGGGTAGGCTACGCGTATCTTGGCCTTTATCTCCCAAGTTGCGTCTTCCTCAGCGTCACTCCACTGAACTTTGGCAAGTTTGACTTCGTGGTTGTGTAGCTTTTTGATTTCTGTCCCCAAGATATGAGTTGGAACTCTCCTCACAGTCGCGTCTCTTTCTACTTCTATTTCCTCTAATATGCTTGGTTCCACCACTTCTGCGGACTCATGTAAGCACTTTCGTAGGTGAGAAACATGGAAGACATTATGAACTCCAGCCAATCTATCGGGCATCTCTACTCTATAAGCCATCTTCTCATTCATCTCAATGATAGGAAACGACCCTACAAATCTTGTTGCCAACTTTCCTGCGGATCCGAAGCGAACGACGTTCCTCAAAGCAGATACTTTAAGGAAAATCATGTCCCCAACCTCAAACTCAAGGTCGGTCGTTCTTTTGTCTGCGTAGGACTTCTGTCTATCTTGGGTTGTCTTCATTCTTTTCTGTATCAAGTCCACTTTCTTTGAAGTTTCTCTAATCATGTCTGGTCCCAGTATGAGCTTGTCTGTAGACTCCCACCAACAAATTGGTGATCGACATGGTCTTCCATATAAAGCTTCGGAAGGTGCCATGCCTATGGTGGCTTGGTAGCTATTGTTGTAGGAGAATTCCACCAAAGGAAGATGATCCTCCCATGTACCTCTAAAGTCAAGAATGCATAGTCTCAAGAGGTCTTCTAATATTATGTTCAATCTTTCCGTCTGACCATCGGTTTGCGGGTGATAGGCAGTGCTTTAGGATAATTGTGTGCCTACAGCTTCTTGTATACTCCTCCAAAACTCGCTCGTAAAGATAGAATCTCGGTCACTCACTATGCTGGAGGGTATCCCATGGAGTCGAACTTTCTCTTTAAGTTATATGGATGCTAGAGATGAGGCAGTCCTTCTACTCTTAACAGGTATGAAGTGATTACTTTTTGTGAGTGTAATGACCTGCATTTTCCAGCCGTATAATAATTAATTAATTTAATTATTTATATGGTGATTAAGAGGATAGAATGGTCGTTGAATTAAATAATGGTGAATATTTAATTACAATAATGAATTAAATAATATATTTAATTCTGAAATAATCAGAATTGGTTGAAATGGCGATATAGTATGAACTGGATCATCTGTGATATTTAATTCAGTTTAGAATTGAATTTGAATAACTAATATATTATTTGAACGATAGTTTGAACGTATAATTATATTATAATTAAAAGCGAGCTCGAAACGGCGCTGTAGTTTGTAAATTGGCGATTCGAACTTCAAACGAATATACAGAAGCCGTTTCAAATAAGATTTCTGTGAAACAAGAAACGTTAGGAGCTGGTGAAGTATATCTTTTTAGTGGAAGAGAAAAATCGGGATTTCGTCGTGTAGATTTTGACTTATATCCAAATCAAATTTTAGAAAAGTCGCTGTGGAATTCCTTTATAATTTATAAAGGAATTATTTATATTTTAAAAAGGAATTTCAATATAAATCGAATATCGGGTTGACCCAGAAGTTAATATCGAGTTAGAAATTCATATAAGAATATTCTAGAGCTGTATGGTATTCCACTGTGAACATATACGATAATATACATTTATTCATATTTAATTTAATTTTATTTAAATATATTTATATATTTAAATGGGTCACTCAGAGCTGTAAAAATAAGCCACTTTTGGAATTCGACGAAACTAATTTTGTTGGATCCGGAATATTAAATTTTTGCTAGAATTCATTTTCCGTGATTTTTGAAGTCAGTGTGTGGCTGTACGGATTGTTAGAGTGAAAAACAATCAGTATATTGACAATTAAAAATACGCTGTGTGAGCAAACGGGGTCGGAATTCGATGAAACTAGTTTTGTTGGGACCGTAATATCGAACTATAGCAACATGCCGGTTTTCATGATTTTTGGTGTCAGTTTGTGATTACAGGAATTTTAGAGGACAAATTAAAATAGCATTGGCTTAAAATTCAATATTAAAATATATTAAAATCTCCCATAAATAATCCACAACTCCTTCTAACCCTAATTCATTTCATTCCAAAGTCAAACGCTTATCCGCCACACTCTCTTCTTCTGGAAAATCATTTTTTTTGCAACTTCTAAAATCAAGATCAAATCCAAACAAATACTATAAATTTATTACCCAATACGTGCTTGTAGTTTTGATTGTATACTATATATGTAGAACGTGAGATGAAAGCGTTTCTGCTAGATGATTATTATATTGTGGTTGATAGACATTATTATAATATCAAAAGGTTTTCGATATAAAGATATTTTTGATTCTCATAAGGGAAAAACCCGTTCCATTATACGGCGTGGTCTTATGAGATATTGTTTACTTGTTCGAACTGGTTTTAACTGTTTTACTCACACCAGACCCATGACTGAGCCGGAATTTATTTTGTTTTGTTTTCCCTAAACTCTTGGTTGTCCAATTTTGTACGGGCAGTCATGTAGTCTGGAATTTACAGATACTTGAAGTACTGGAGCAGGAGGCTTCAGGATCATATACCTATAGTTTATTTCCTCTGTATTGTAAGTGTTGTACTTGATGATGATATGTATATTCAAGTACAATCTTTTATTTCAAAGATATGTTATCTACTATATGGTATTTGTTCCGCTGTGAGATTCGTGTTACTCTGATGTTGTGTTCTTCTTTTTCTTCTATTCTAAGTTTCTATCTTATCTTTCCTCACCCTCTAATTTCTTTCATTAATCATCCGGTTTTTTCGACTCTTGGATGTTTGATATGTGTTGTATATCGGATTACCAAGGTCGCCAAAATCCCGGGTCGTTACAGTTGGTATCAGAGCATAAGGTTAAGTATTACCTTGGCTCTGTGGCGTGACTCGGTAGAGATAGGGTTTGTAATACCCTAGATTGTGTTTGAGTGTATATATATGAGTGAACGTATTTGTATATGATAAAAAAATAATTTTATACTGTGAAGATATATTGGTTGAGTAGTTTATTGGTTCTGGTCGATCAGTTTGATCACCTGTATCGGTAGGAGTTTACAAACACTCGAATATGATGGTTCGGCAAGATATGTTTTGAAAAGAGGGTAAATAAAAATAAATTTACCCAAAGTATATTTTGATATATATTGGATATATTGGTTGTTATTATAATCAAGTAAGATTATAAATTAAAGGTTATGTAAATAACCAATCAGAATTCATATAAGTGAAATATGTGAAATCAGATGAGTTAAATCTGAAATTTAAACCAGAAATTTAATTAAAATTCTGGAAAATTGGATAAGTGTTTGTAAATGGATTTGGATTAAAAATAAGGAAAATTTAAGATCCTAAGAGATTTTAAATTGTTTTACAAGCCGTGTGAATCATATTTTGAAATGAATTTCAAAGTGGAAATGTTTAGAAATGGTTTTATAGTATTGAACTCACTTCGATCGCTGGAAACTAGATTTTGATGATAACAACTGCATCATCAGTATTCATTTTTGAGCTGTAAGTGACGAATTACTACTAGAGATACTATTTTGAATTTATTTTGGGAAAAACAAGTTGTGTTGAATTTCAAAAAGGAAATTTGATTTTTGAAAAGAATAAACTATTTAAAAACTCCTAGGGAAAGACTGTTCGAATTATAAACAAATTTAACAGAAATTTGTGAAAGCAAATCTGAATTAAAGTAAAGCCAGTAAAGTGGTAACTGAGATTGAATTAGAATGATATAAAGACAAATTGGATTGTGAGATTCAAATTAGAAGTGTAATGTGATAATCAAGTTAAGAGTTGGGAATCGAGAAGAAACTCGAGCTGAAATAATATTTGGCTCGGATATAAGCGAATGGTTGTGTTGTGGAGAAAAGCAAATTGGAATTTGATTGGGATGACCCTTGTATCCGCTGAATTGATAACAGGTGGAAAGGATATAATGATATGCCGACAAAAGGTACAAGTTTATATTTCTATTGGATATAAGATATATGAGCTGAATTGGCAAGTCGCTTGGCTGTTTGATTTTATTTTGGGATGGAGATGGCCCGGAGAGGCGAGTGGTGGTTTGACATATGGACCAATACAAAGGAGGTACTGGCGAAATTTTTCAAAAAGTTTAGGTGTTAGAAAATTTTCAGGATTTTTGAAAATTTTCGTTGATAAGAATTAGTTAATATTTAATTGAAATTAAATTGGTTCAGTTGAAACTGAAGTTAAGAAGTGAACCAATAAGTTCTAACCAATCAATAGGGTTTGTTCTCTGCCTTAGCAATTTTGAGGACGAAATTATTTTAAGCAGGGAAGAATGTAATGACCTGCATTTTCCAACGGTATAATAATTAATTTATTTAATTATTTATATGGTGATTAAGAGGATTTAATGGTCGTTGAATTAAATAATGGTGAATATTTAATTAAAACAATAAATTAAATAATATATTTAATTCTAAAATAATCAGAATTGGCTGAAATGGCGATATGGTATGAACCGGATCATCTGTGATATTTAATTCATGTTAGAATTAAATTTGAATAACGAATATATTATTTGAACAACAGTTTGAACGTATAATTATATTATAATTAAAATCGAGCTCGAAATGGCGTTGCAGTTCATAAATTGGCGATTCGAACTTCAAACGAATATACAGAAGCCGTTTCAAATCGGATTTATGTGAAACAAGAAACGTTAGGAGCTGGTGAAGTATATCTTTCTAGTGGAAGAGAAAAATCGGGATTTCGTCATATAGATTTTGATTTATGTCCAAATCAAATTTTAGAAAAGTCATTGTGGAATTCCTTTATAATTTATAAAGGAATTATTTATATTTTAAAAAGGAATTTCAATATAAATCGAATATCGGGTTGACCCAAAAGTCAATATCGAGTTAGAAATTCATATAAGAATATTCTAGAGCTGTATGGTATTCCATTGTGAATATATACGATAATATAAATTTATTTATATTTAATTTTACTTTATTTAAATATATTTATATATTTAAATGGGTCATTCAAAGCTGTAAAAATAAGCCACTTTTGCAAACGAAGTCGGAATTCGACGAAACTAATTTTCTTGGATCCGCAATATTAAATTATTGCTAGAGTTCAGCTTCCATGATTTTTGAGGTCATTGTGTGGCCGTACGGATTGTTAGAGTGAAAAACAATCAGTATATTGACAACTAAAAATACGCTGTGTGAGCAATCAGAGTCGGAATTCGACAAAACCAGTTTCATTGGGACCGTAATGTAGAACTGTAGCTACATGCCGGTTTTCATGATTTTTGGCATCAGTGTGTGATTATAGGAATTTTAGAGGACAAATAAAAATAGCATTGGCTTAAAATTCAATATAAAAATATATTAAAATCTCCTATAAATAATCCACAACTCCTAACCCTAATTCATTTCATTCCAAAGTCAAACACTTATTCGCCGCACTCTCTTTTTCTAGAAAATCAATATTTTTCGCAACTTCTAAAATCAAGATCAAATCCAAACAAATACTATAAATTCATTACCCAATACGTGCTAGCGGTTTTGATTGTATACTATATATGCAGAACGTGAGATGAAAGCGTTTCTGCTAGATGATTATTATATTGTGGTTGATAGACATTATTATAATATCAAAAGGTTTTTGATATAAAGATATTTTGGATTCTCATAATGGAAAAACCCGTTCCGTTATACGGCGTGGTCTTATGGGATATCGTTTACTTGTTCGAACTATTTTAAACTGTTTTACTCACACCAGTCCCATGACTGACCCGGAGTTTATTTTGTTTTGTTTTCCCTAAACTCTTGGGTGCCCTCTTTTGTACGGGCAGTCAAGTATTCAGGAATTTACAGATACTTGAAGAGCTGGAGCAGGAGGCTTCAGGATCATATAGCTATAGTTTATTTCCGTTGTGTTGTAAGTGTTGTACTTGATGATGATATGTATATTCAAGTACAATCTTTTATTTCAAAGATATGTTATCTATTATATGTTGTTCAATCCGCTGTGAGATTCATGTTACGTTGATGTTTTTTTCTTCTTCTTCTTCTATTCTATGTTTCTATCTTATCTTTCCTCGCCCTCTAATTTCTTTTATTAATCATTCGGTTTTTTCCGACTCTTGGATGTTTGATATGTGTTGTATATAGGATAACCAAGATCGCCAAAATCCCGGGTCATTACAGTGAGCCTGTCCGCTATTACCCAATCACCGGTATTGCCTCTTCTTGACCGAAGCAGCCCATCAATAAAGTCCATCGAGATGCAATCCCATTTCCACTATGGGACCTCTAGAGGATGAAGCAAAACACCAGGCTTCTTTTGCTCCGCCTTGACTTGTTGGCATATCATGCACTTATAAACGAATTCAGCTACATCCCTCTTCAAGCCATTCCAAAAGAAAACACTTTTGATGTCTTTGTATATTTTGTCTCCACCGGGGTGTATGGCCAATTTGGAATGGTGTGCATCCTCGAAAACCTTCTTCACCAAATCCCTTACTTGTGGGATGCATAGACTTCCATCCCGCCTCAACCAACCCTTATCATTGATGGAGTATCTATTGAAGTGACTAGAAGTCTCACCCCTAATTAGCTTGTCCATCATATCAACTAGCTGAGGGTCTTTACGTTATGCGGTTCCTATTAAGTCGAAAAGGGTAGGCTGCACTTCTAGCGATGCTAACAAACCGGTCGCATGATCGACAGAGGGTCTAAAATCAAAGTTGGCTATTTACTCCAAGCTTTGTCTTTCTACAAAGAGAGGGCTTAGGGTCAGGTTCTTTCTACTCAAAGCGTCTGCTACTACATTGCCCTTGCCAGTAGTATAGGTAATCTCAAAATCATATGAGGCAAGGAACTCCATCCATTTTTGCTGCCTCAATTTGAGGTCTTTCTACAAGAAAGGGTACTTCAATGATTTGTGGTCAGTATTGTAACACCCCACCTCCACTAGGGTCACTCACAAAGGGAATGCAATAGGTTTGGTGAAGCATTATTGAGGTAAACATGCACAGAAATATTACAAGACAGAACATATATAAAACAGCGGAAGTAAAACAAATTTCACTACTTTATAAAATAAGGTCTAAAGCCTTTTACATCAGAATACATCAAAACCTGACTTGCAATAGTAAAGAAGCATAAAACCATTTCATAAATTATTCCCCAAGTAAAACAGTAAAGTAGCCATAGCCCAGAAAAAGTCCAATCCATGCTTGATGACCTCCATCAGAAGAAGTCCGAACTAAATAAAAGTGTTTCCTCCCTGAAAACCTGGGGGGGAAACGGAAGACAAAGAAGCGAAACAAAACGGGGTCAGTCATAAAGACTGGTAAGTCCTATCTACTTCCAGTATAAAAATAGGTAAAGGTAACATGACATGCATAAACTGAAAGTAAACATAAGGATGACTACAAGATAGACAAACTAAACCAGGATAACAGGCCAAACTACTGTAGCAAGATAAACTAAGATATCATGATAAACTACGGTGTCATGATAAATCAAGGTATCACATTGTCATATTTCTATCAAGTATACTATCCCAAGGTATCTATCATGTATACAATCCCATGGTATCTATCATGTATACCATCCCAAGGTATTTATCATGTATATTTGCTCTGCACCTCTCATACTAGTATCCCAACCCGCGTCATGTGTTAACTATGAATGTCCGTTGCCCAATGTCATGTAATGGTCCATGTCAACCTAATATATAGCATATGTAGGTTTTCCCAACTCGTATGTTTCTTTCCATGTATAAGTTCAGTCCTTTGCCGTAGGCCGTACGGGCTTTCCCATGTAAATCTATACCACCTCAAGGTAGTACCGCTTATCCTTGAGGTTATTTCGGACTGCTACCCTTAATCTGGTTATGTTTTCTTACCATGAACTATAGCGCATTCACTTAGGATTTATGCCACCTAGGACCACTATGGATTATGCTACCTAATGAACATTTCCGTGTCTCGGTTTGGGTTCAAGCCACCTAGGGCCACTAGGGATTATGCCACCCGTCAACCGCGCCCTTTATCCCACGTGTGTACCGTAAATCGTTTTCCATGTCTAGACGCACATGTATCTCAATGTGCCATCCGAGTTCCGTGCCAGGGAAAATAGAGAAATACGGAACTCGGTCGGGAGCTTTAAGTCGTCTGCTGATGCAGACATCAAGGTCTGTTGTTGTATCCATGGCTATGGTCCCACGTGACCCCTCCCTCAACAACTGAAAGGCAATCCAAGAAAAATCATGTATGAGAACTACATCCCGGCCCCACTATAGCCCCACTTTCCTATTGGCTAACCTAACCCATGACTCGATAACAAGAACATGGTCTGTTGGGAGTTCTCTGCCTTTCCGTTCGTACACGATTGACTAAAGATGGGAGGCAGTCGGCGAAGTGCTATCCAGGGCAAAAACAAGTATCGTCGACTCCACGCTAATCCATCCCAGTCTTTAGGTCGCTCGCATAGCAACCAAGGCATACCCTTGTCTCTTCTACCGCAGACCTTAACCTCTGTGAGGCCGGGTTTCATGGACCATCTGCCACCTCACAAAGGGATACCAAGAGTACCCTCCCGTCCCCCGAAGCTACCGCTTCGTCACCCAGTTCGCTGGAGCCTTTTATCCAAGTCAGATAAGTTGCTCCTCCTCGTATACTAAGCGATGACCTACCGTATTAGGTTAATCATCTATTTATGAACTAGTCTCATGTCCTTGCCTAAGAATTATTTCTTAGTTATCCTTAACTAAGGTTTACCACTCAGCTTTTCTTACCGCTATCCTTGTTAACCACGATTTTCAACCTAGTCCCCTGAGCTAGGGTTTTGTCTAATGGGTTAAGTGTTGTCATTCAAGTTCATGACTTAACCCGCCTACGGATCATGTCAAGATTGGCTAAGTATTTAAGTTCAAGGCTTAGCCCTACAAGTTGGTTAAGTGTACCAAGAAGCTCATGACTTAACCCTATCAAGTCAAATTGGTTAAGTATTTGTTTGTCTTAACCCTATCAGATTATCGTGTTAGATTGACTAAGCATAAATTATCTTAATCCCATCAGATTATCGAGTCGGATTGGTTAAGTATGGGTTAGCTTAACCCCATCCACTAATCGTATTACAATGGTTAAGTATATTTAAAAGGTCTTGTGACTTAACCCTATCAGGTCCGCATATTAGATTGGTTAAGTATAAGTTACTTAACCTCATCAAATCCTCATGTATAGTTGGTTAAGTATAAGTAATTAACCCCATTAAATTATCATGTTAAGTTGGTTAAGTATTGGTTTCATAACCTCATTGAATTACCAAGTTTAGATTGGTTAAGTGTTTAACTTGACCCCATCGAATTACCGTGTTTAGATTAGTTAAGTGAAGGTTATTCAACCCCATCTAATTACCGTGTTTAGATTAGTTAAATCTAAGTTACTTAACCCCATCTAATTACCGTGTTTAGATTAGTTAAGTCTAAGTTACTTAACCCCATCTAATTACCGTGTTTAGATTAGTTAAGTCTAAGTTACTAAACCCCATCTAATTACCAAGTCGGATTAGTTAAGTGTAAATTACTTAACCCCATCTCCTAGTTGTCTTATACGGTTAAGTGTCATTAAGGAACCAAGTCCGATTTAACTTAACCTACCCATTCGTGTCATATCGGTTAAGTGTTATTAATCAAAATTAGTTAACCTTTTCATGTGGCTTTAGTTAGATTAATGCACCCCAACCTCTCACATTAGACTTTGTTGTGGTTACTAGCTAAGCTGGGCGGGTCCGGGTAGATTTACACCACAACCTAGTCTAACCTCGGGTTTTAAGTGCTATGTGACCAACTACTCACATTGGGTCCTATTGTTTGTAGCTACTAATTATGTCGGGCGGGTCCGGGTAGATTTATGCTACAAACTCAACCCAACCTCGAGTTGGCCACTTTCATGTTTGGTCTAGTGTCATACTACACTTACAACCCATACGTGTCTAGTTTCAAGTCCCATGTTTGCCCTACATGTCATGTCCACATTTAGGTGTATCATGAGTGTCACATTTTCATGAAATCCCATGTCAAATTATCGTGTCATAATCACGCTCGTCTAACCCACACCAAATCGTGTTTCCAACCCAAGTAAAAGCGAGTCAACATAGCAAGGCTACTATGCTACATATTGGCCTCAAAACATGCATGATGCCAAAAAGGGATTGGCCACAAACATGCATAGTATCATAAGGGGATATGGCCACAAACATGCATAGTATCATAAGGGAATTTGGCCACAAACATGCATAGTATCATAAGTGAATTTGGCCACAAACACGCATGATAACACAAGGGGTTTGGGTTCATTTGCATGCATAAGCCCAAAAGTCAAGTCTTTACCCATGTTTCACAAGTCAAGTGGTTCCCAAAGGTTCATGCTAACATTTCATCGATTAAGATTCAACCTTGCAAGATATACTAGGTTAAACATAACATAAGTGGCATGATTTAGTCACTAAGCATAGCCCAAAGTCGTAGGTTTAAGCAAAAGAGGCATGACAAGGTTCATATAGGCTAGCATACTTATGTGTCATCGCATTTTATCCTATGTCACATTAGAACCACTGTTAGAATCTAAAAGTAGCTAGAACTTACATAGCGTGGCAAGAGGGCTAGGAGCATGAATCGTCTTGATGAAGAAAGGTGGCTCCTTTGTGGAAGAATCGTCATGAAGTTTGCATAGCAACGTTGATCTACTCCCTTGATTTGGTGTAGCAAGCTAGCACCTTTGATTCGGATCCGATTTAAATGCATAAGCCCTTGGAGTTGGAGATTGAGGCCATGATCACTTGGCATTTGGGAGGCACTTCGTGGCAAGAGTGATTTGTGCGGGTTTAGGGGTGGCTTAGGGGTGTTTTTATAGAGATTAGGAGTAGTTTAGGCCCTTAGATTTACCTTAGGATAGATCTGAGCCTTTAAAATCCGTTACAAGCCTCCAAATATGTCTGAGGAACAATTCAGGTGCACCCAGGCCAAACTGGCCGACCACCCAAGTCGACAGGGGTGTCGACTGGGCAGTCGACAACACCTGGGGGGTGTCGACTCCCAAGTCGACTCCCCAGTTGACTTGGGGGTGGCGGGAATTTTCCCGCCTGCGCTGCTTGGCTGAATTTGAATTCCGAATTCAAATTTGAACTGTTTTTGTAATTGAAATTTCCTGAAAACTTTGACGGGCCATAACTAGGTCATACGGACTCTGATTTTCGAAAACTCGGATTCTATTTCGCGTATTTTTCCGAGACGAACGCAATGGCACAGCCCCTTTCTCCTGAATCAGATTTTATATTTTAGTTCTGCCTTGATTCTTGTTTTTAACACGTTGTTAAATTTCGGGTTGTTACATTATCCCTTCCTTTAAGGATTTCGTCCCCGAAATCTCCAAGTTAGGAAGAACGTATCCTACCATCCATCATCCATCTACTCAAAACATCATCCATAGGCAACCATTGTCCTTAGATGATTTCTAATGCCGTATGAACATATGCAAAATGTGTGTGTATATGCTCCTTAGCTAATGCTAATGATCCGGCCTGAATGATCTTTCTAATGCAAAGTATGTTTAGTGCCATGAATCCAACATGTATGTAGATAGTCCTAGTCATGTAAACACTGTATGTGTGCACAAACATTCATTCATATGCAACATCCGCATGACAACACATTCAATTTCATCCATAAACAAATATAAATACTCGTGCATATGCAACATGAAACGTGACCGCGTCAATCTAATATCTAATGTGTATTTGCGCATCCACGAGCAACCACTTGCAACCATTTGCAACCATATCAATCATAACATGTTTCAAATGCATGTTTACATCCATAGAATTCTACCTAAGGTTCCCAAGATAGGATCGAGAAGATAAACAAGACAAACTCCTTATGGGGTTTGCAACAGAAACAGGACCGAGAGGATATCCACCAAGCGATTGCATGGAAGCAAGCTCTACAGGAGAACCAGGGATCAACGATATACTCTTACAAAGAGACATGATGCGCGCGTCTAAGATGCATTTCCTTGAGCTTAATTCCAGTGTGCCTTGACCACCTTTGACTTCATGATTTTCGTAGCTCCTTGATTCCTATTTCCAAGGTATGAGTCAGAACTCATTTCACTGTTGCCTCTCGTTCCTTTTTCACTTATTCTTTCCCTTGTATACTTGGCTCAATATTTCCTGCGTACTCATGCAAGCTCTCCAAAATTCACTAGTGAATTCTGGATCTCGTTTACCGATGGCAATCCATGTTACCACATGCACTTACTAGGGTGATTCTTATAACCCATGCTCAAGCGGAATGAACCATCCGTCTTAGTGGCGAACGTTACTCGATCAGATCAGAGATTTCTGATAAGTGCATCAAGAGATTCTAGGTAACTAACCATGACAGAACCCAAAGGTTACACGAGACTTCGAGGGTATTACCAAGGCAAGTTAAGAGTTTAACTACCCTCCTTTCAAAACCGAGAATTGCTTCCCTTTACTGGATAACCACTTGATCCCTAGAATCCATCCATCGCTCAACAATAGAAGCATTGCTTCTAATCTCAACACTTGGCATAGACGTTCTCAAATCCAAACAAGTCATGAATAAATGGACCGACTCTCCAACCAGATTTTGGGATTGAAGTGGGATCTTCTACCATGCTAGTACTAAGGTGCAGAGACTTAACTATCGAGGCAGACTTAAATGATGCGATGATCAATACAAAGTCATGACGGGATGATAGAAAAGAAAGGCTGAGCCTTTAACAGAAACGGTACCATTTCTCTTAGGTACGCTAGAAATGAGAGCATACAATTGCCCTCTCGCTGATCTTGTCCTTATCTTCCTTTGTGGATCAAGCCATACCAACAAGTTGCTTATTCTTAAGCTCGTGTCCTTTATCCTTGCTCTTATTATCCCTTCTTATAACTTCGGTAACAGGTCTCTCGAGAACTTCCTCCATCACACTGGGAAAACACTCACGTAGTTAGACAAGGATTAGTCGCAGTTAAAACTACTGTGACTACAGATGGAGGAAAGAAAGGAAAAGAGGTTCAATCAAGGAAACAAAGGGTAGTGCTAGTGGATTTTGGGGAATAGCTTTTTAAAACTTTTCTTGAAAAATGCTTCTTTGTAAACAGTTTCTCAAATAGTTTTCAGAAGGTTTTTAAAAAAACTTTTGCCCAGTCTGGTAACCTTCTGCTCTGATACCAAATGTAACACCCCACCTCTGCTAGGGTCACTCACAAAGGGAATGCACTAGGTTTGGTGAAGCATTATCGAGGTAAACATGCACAGAAATATTACAAGACAGAACATACATAAAACAGCGGAAGTAAAACAAATTTCATTACCTTATAAAATAAGGTCTAAAGCCTTTTACATCAGAATACATCAAAACCTGTCTTGCAATAGTAAAGAAGCATAAAACCATTTCATAAATTATTCCCCAAGTAAAACAGTAAAGTAGCCATAGCCAAGAAAAAGTCCAAGCCATGCTTGATGACCTCCAGCAGAAGAAGTCCGAACTAAATAACAGTGTTTCCTCCCTGAAAACCTAGGGGGGAAACGGACGACAGAGAGGCGAAACAAAACTGGGTTAGTCATAAAGACTGGTAAGTCCTATCTACTTCCAGTATAAAAACAGGTAAAGGTAACATGACATGCATAAACTGAATGTAAACATAAGGATGACTACAAGATAGACAAACTAGACCAGGATAACAGGCCGAACTAATGTAGCAAGATAAACTAAGATATCATGATAAACTACAGTGTCATGATAAATCAAGGTATTACATCGTCAGATTTCTATCAAGTATACTATCCCAAGGTATCTATCATTTATACCATCCCATGGTATCTATCATGTATACCATCCCAAGGTATTTATCATGTATATTTGCTCTGCACCTCTCGTACTAGTATCCCAACCCGCGTCATGTGTTAACTATGAATGTCCCTTGCCCAATGTCATGTAATGGTCCATGTCAACCTAATATATAGCACATGTAGGTTTTCCCAACTCGTATGTTTCTTTCCATGTATAAGTTCAGTCCTTTGCCGTAGGCCGTACGGGCTTTCCCATGTAAATCTATACCACCTCAACGTAGTACCGTTTATGCTTGAGGTTATTTTGGACTGCTACCCTTGATCTGGTTATGTTTTCTTACCATGAACTATCGTGTGTTCACTTAGGATTTATGCCACCTAGGACCACTAGGGATTATGCTACCTAATGAATGTTTCCGTGTCTCGGTTTGGGTTCAAGCCACCTAGGGCCACTAGGGATTATGCCACCCGTCAACCGCGCCCTTTATCCCACGTGTGTACCGTGAATCGTTTTCCATGTCTAGATGCACATGTATCTCAATGTGCCATCCGAGTTCTGTGCCAGGGCAAATCGAGAAATACGGAACTCGGTCGGGAGCTTTAAGTCGTCTGCTGATGCAGATATCAAGGTCTGTTTTTGTATCCGTGGCTATGGTACCACGTGACCCCTCCCTCAACTACTGAAAGGCAATCCAAGAAAAATCATGTATGAGAACTACATCCCGGCCCCACTATAGCCCCACTTTCCTATTGGCCAACCTCACCCATGACTCGATAGAAAGAACATGGTCTGTTGGGAGTTCTCTGCCTTTCCGTTCATACACAATTGACTAAATATGGTAGGTAGTCGGCGACGTGCTACCTTGGTCAAAAACAAGTATCGTCGATTCCGCGCTAATCCATCCCAGCCTTTAGGTCGCTCGCATAGCAACCAAGGCATACCCTTGGCTCTTCTACCGCAGACCTTAATCTCTGTGAGGCCGGGTTTCATGGACCATCTGCCACCTCACAGAGGGATACCAAGAGTACCCTCCCGTCCCCCGAAGCTACCGCTTCGTCACCCAGTTCGCTGGAGCCTTTTATCCAAGTCAGATAAGTTGCTCCTCCTCGTATACTAAGCGATGACCTACCGTATCAGGTTACTCATCTATTTATGAACTAGTCCCATGTCATTGGCTAAGAATTATTGCTTAGTTATCCTTAACTAAGGGTTACCGCTTAGCTTTTCTTCCCGCTATCATTGTTAATCACGATTTTCAACCTAGTCCCTTGAGCTAGGGTTTTGTCTAATGGGTTAAGTGTTGTCATTTAAGTTCCTGACTTAACCCGCCTACGCATCTTGTCAAGATTGGCTAAGTATTTAAGTTCAAGGCTTAGCCCTACAAGTTGGTTAATTGTACCAAGAAGCTCATGACTTTACCCTATCAAGTCAAATTGGTTAAGTATTTGTTTGTCTTAACCGTATCAGATTATCGTGTTAGATTGATTAAGCATAAATTATCTTAATCCCATCAGATTATCGAGTCAGATTGGTTAGGTATGGGTTAGCTTAACCCCATCCACTAATCGTATTACAATGGTTAAGTATATTTAAAAGGTCTTGTGCCTTAACCCTATCAGGTCCGCATATTAGATTGGTTAAGTATAAGTCACTTAACCTCATCAAATCCTCATGTATAATTGGTTAAGTATAAGTTACTTAACCCCATTAAATTATCATGTTAAGTTGGTTAAGTATTGGTTACTTAACCACATTGAATTACCAAGTTTAGATTGGTTAAGTGTTTAACTTAACCCCATCGAATTACCGTGTTTAGATTAGTTAAGTGAAGGTTACTTAACACCATCTAATTACCGTGTTTAGGTTAGTAAAGTCTAAGTTACTTAACCCCGTCTAATTACCGTGTTTAGATTAGTTAAGTCTAAGTTACTTAACCCCATCTAATTACCGTGTTTTGATTAGTTAAGTCTAAGTTACTTAACCCCATCTAATTACCATGTCGGATTAGTTAAGTGTAAATTACTTAACCCCATCCCCTAATTGTCTTATATGGTTAAGTGTCATTAAGGAACCAAGTCCGGTTTAACTTAACCTACCCATTCGTGTCATATCGGTTAAGTGTCATTAATCAAAATTACTTAACCTTTTTCATGTGGCATTAATTAGATTAATGCACCCCAACCTCTCACATTAGACTTTGTTGTGGTTACTAGTTAAGTCGGGCGGGTCCGGGTAGATTTACACCACAACCTAGTCTAACCTCGTGTTTTAAGTGCTATGTGACCAACTACTCACATTGGGTCCTATTGTTTGTAGCTACTTGTTAAGCCGGGCGGGTCCGGGTAGATTTATGCTACAAACTCAACCCAACCTCGAGTTGGCCACTTTCATGTTTGGTCTAGTGTCATACTACACTTACAACCCATACGTGTCTAGTTTCAAGTCCCATGTTTGCCCCACATATCATGTCCACATTTAGGTGTATCATGAGTGTCACATTTTCATGAAATCCCATGTCAAATTATCGTGTCATAATCACGCTCGTCTAACCCACCCCAAATCATGTTTCCAACCCAAGTAAAAGCGAGTCAACATAGCAAGGCTACTATGCTACTTATTGGCCTCAAAACATGCACGATTCCAAAAAGGGATTGGCCATAAACATGCACAGTATGATAAGGGGATATGGCCACAAACATGCATAGTATCATAAGGGAATTTGGCCACAAACATGCATAGTATCATAAGTGAATTTGGCCACAAACATGCATGATAAGACAAGGGGTTTGGGTTCATTTACATGCATAAGCCCCAAAGTCAAGTCTTTACCCATGTTTCACAAGCCAAGTGGTTCCCAAAGGTTCATGTTAACATTTCATAGATAAAGATTCAAGCTTGCAAGATATACTAGGTTAAACATAACATAAGTGGCATGATTTAGTCACTAAGCATAGCCCAAAGTCATAGGTTCAAGCAAAAGAGGCATGACAAGGTTCATATAGGCTAGCATACTTATGTTTCATCGCATTTTATCCCATGTCACATTAGAACCACCGTTAGAATCTACAAGTACCTAGAACTTACATAGCGTGGCAAGACGGCTAGGAGCATGAATCGTCTTGATGAAGAAAGGTGGCTTCTTTGTGGAAGAATCGTCATGAAGTTTGCATAGCAACGTTGATCTACTCCCTTGATTTGGTGTAGCAAGCTAGCACCTTTGATTCTGATCCGATTTGAATGCATATGTCCTTGGAGTTGGAGATGGAGGCCATGATCACATGGCATTTGGGCGGCACTTCGTGGCAAGAGTGATTTGTGAAGGTTTAGGGTAGGCTTAGGGGTGTTTTTATAGAGATTAGGAGTAGTTTAGGCCCTTAGATTAACCCTAGGATAGATCTGATCCTTTAAAATCCATCACAAGCCTCCAAACATGTCTTGAGGAACAAGTCAGGTGCACCCAGGCCAAACTGGCCGACCACCCAAGTCGACAGGGGTGTCGACTGGGCAGTCGACACCACCTGGGGTGTGTCGACACCCAATTCAACTCCCCAGTCAACTTGGGGGTGGCGGGAATTTTCCTGCCTGCGCTGCTTGGCTGAATTTGAATTCTGAATTCAAATTTGAACTGTTTTTGAACTTGAAATTTCCTGAAAACTTTGACGGGCCATAACTGGGTCATACAGACTCCGATTTTCGAAAACTCGGACTCTATTTCGCGTATTTTTCCGAGACGAACGCAATGGCACAGCCCGTTTCCCTAGATTCAGAATTTATATTTTAGTTCTGCCTTGATTCTTGTTTTTAACACGTTGTTAAATTTCGGGTTGTTACAAGTATACAATTCAAATTTCTCACCTAGGAGATAGTGGCGCCAAGACTTAAACGCAAAGACGATGGGAGCCAACTCTATATCATGGGTTGGGTAGTTTTACTCATGTACTCTCAACTGTCTTCCAACATAAGCTACTACCTTCCCTTCTTGCATCAAGACAGCACCTAGTCCCGTACCACATGCATCCGTGTATACGGTAAACATCTTGCTCTCATCTGGCAATGTCTGAACTGGGGCTGTTGTCAGAGCCCTTTTCTAGCTTTGGAAAGCAATATCGCAATCCAAATCCCAAGTGAAGGTTAAGTTCTTCTTTGTCATCCTTGTAACTGGAGCTGAGATTTTTTGCAAAATCTTTGAAGAACTTTTGATAAAAGCCTGCTAGCCCGAGAAAACTTCGGACTTCAGTTGCCTTCCGTGGAACCTTCCAATCTTGCACCGCAACTACTTTTGCGGGTTCCATAGTTAACCCTTCTTTTGACACCACATGTCCAAGAAACCTCACTCCTTCTGTCCAGAAATGGCATTTGGAGAATTTGGCTTTCAGTTGATGTGCACGAAGAGTTTCCATGACTTCCCTTAAATGCCGAGCATGCCCTTCTTCACTCTTAGATAAAATCAAAATCTCATCTACGAAGACCACCACAAACTTATTAAGGAATTCTCTGAACACCCTGCTCATCAAATCAACGAAGTAAGCGGGTGCGTTTGTCAAGCCAAAAGGCATGACAAGCCATTCGAAGAAACCATCCACGGTTCTGAACGCGGTCTTATCAATGCTGTCTTCAGCCACTCTTAGCTGATGGAACCCGGTGGCCAGATCTAGTTGGGAGAAAACAGATGCACCTACAAGCTGATCGAACAAATCATCTATTCTTGGAAATGGGTGCCTATTTTTCTGGGTCAGCTTGTTTAGCTCCTTGTAGTCAACACATAGGCGAAGCGAACCGTCCGCTTTATTTGCAAACACTGCTAGAGGAACCCATTCAGAAATACTCTGCCTTATAAACCGCTTCTCAATCAATTCTTTAACTTGCTTGCTGAGCTCTTTCCGTTCCCTTGGAGCCATGTGCCTAACGCGTAAGGCAACGGGTTTTGCGTTGTCGACGAGGTATATGCGGAATTTTATCTCCCACTTCGTAGGTAAGCCCTTCACCTCTTCAAACACATCCGAATATTCATGGACTACTCTAAAAGACTGTCAATAGACGCATCAAGAGATTCTAGATAGCTAAGCATAACAGAGTTCATGGGAATATAGGAAATTTTGAGAGTGTTACCAAGGCGAGTCATGAGTCTAACCACTCTCTTTTCACAATCGAGGATGGAACCATTACTGGATAGCCAATCCATGCCTAGAATCAACCCATAACCCGTGAAGCCCAAAACATAGACATTGCATCTAACCCCCAACTTAGTATAGAAATTTCCAAATCCAAACAAATCATTGGCAAATAAGTTGATTCCCCAATTGGATTTGAAACAACTAAGGGATCCTTTACTAAACTAGTGTCTAGGTACAGAGATTCAACTAAAGCAGCAGATACAAATGAGTGCGATGCGCCAGGATCAAATAGTGTACGAACAGGATGATCAAAAAGATAGACTAAACTTTCGATAGAAATATTTTTGCCTCGCTCTTGCGGAGGTGCTGTGAGAGCGTGAACTTGTCCCCCAGAAGAAGGTCCAACTCTCTTCCCTTGCCCTTGCTTTCTTGGGCAGTCCGTAGCCATGTGTCCTGTCTCACCGCAATGGAAACAGCCACCCATCTTCCTCTTCTTCTTTCTACAGTCCTTAACCAGATGTCCAGGAATGCCACAAAAGTTACACTTTATCTTTTCATGGGGTTCGTTATTCTTCCCACCTTTATTTGAATCTGCTTTCTTGTTCTGTGACCCCTCCGCTTTCTTGTCTTGAGGCACCTCCACCTTTGCCTCTTTCTTGCCCTTGTCTTCCTCGTGTAAGAGCGCCATGTCCACTAATCTCTCATACGTCACTCACATGGGTATGTGGGTCATAGCTAGTCTGTATAGTGGCTCATTCAATCCCTTAACAAAAAGGAGAGCATTCTTATGAGGAGTGTTCACTAAATACAATCCGAATCTGGCTAGCTGTTTGAATTGGTTGACGTATTCTTTGACCATCAAACTTCCTTGCTTAAGAGATAAGAAATTTTCCACCTGTAGACTTCGTTCGGCTTGTGAGAGGAATTTCATCTCAAACATCATTCTAAAATCCATCCATGTTTCAATTGGTCTTTCATCATTAGTAACTTCCCACCAATAGGAAGCTTCATCTTTAAGCAACCATACTGCCAACTGTATCTTCTGCCTATCATCCACCTCGAAGATAACAATTAGATCCTCAGTTTCTTTGAGCCAGTTCCTTGCTCCTATGAATGATTCGGTTCCACTAAACCTCTTTCCACCCATGGCTCTAAAGTCTCTACAAATCTTTGAGAAAGCATTTGCACGAGGAGGAGAAGGAGGAGGAACCGCTGCAGTTAGGGGAGGAGGAATGTCGGCTGGGCTTGCGTCGTTGGCCCTAGCCTCTAGGTACCTCCTGAACCAGCCAGGTATCGGTACACCCTCTTGAAGGTTAACATTCCCAGACATGCTGAAACGAAAAAGGGAAGATTCAAAATAAAGGATAGAAAGATAGTGCATATGGCTTTGGGGGATTAAGCCTTTTAAACTAAAATAACACTTTTTCTTGAAAAATGTTCCTTTATACTTCTATTTGAAAATAGTTTTCAAAAACTTTTATCTGATCTAGTAAACCTTTGCTCTCATACCAAGTGAAACACTCCACCTCCGTTAAGGTCACTCACAAAGGGAATGCCTTAACTTTGGTGGGGCATTATAGGTAAAAGACACAGAAAATTTACAAGACAAAAATATAAACAGCGGAAAAAAACATTTATTTCATACGTGGTTTCAAAAAAAAAAGACATTACAGCAAATTGTCTCAATATAACTTCCCAAACATTACATCATAATCACTGTCTTGGTTAAAACATAAAGAAGAATAAAACATAAGTAAAACTGCATAAATCCCCAATTCTAGTGTGTCCAAAGCCATAGCCAGAGATAAGAGATTCCAAGCCGTATATCGCAGAGTCTTCAAGCTTGGAAAGATGAGCGGTCCAAATTAAGCTGAGTTATTCCCTCACTGGGTACCTGGGGGGGAAAGGAAGAAAAGAGAGCGAAAGAAAACGGGTCAGACATAAGTCTGAGTAAGTCTAGTGATTCTTCGGTGTGTGAATAAGGAAAAGGGTCATGATAGGAATAAACTGAAAATAGGACCATATCAGAATAACTAACTAACATAAACCAAGATAAGGAAGTTTAAAACGAATATAATATCGCACCCATTCTACTTCTCTGCACATATTTATACTTCTCCCAGCTGGCACCCCGTATACATGGCGAAATGATCCCTTTTTATCGATCGGCTCCTACTCGCATACATTTCTCACGTGTGTCCTTCAGCCCTCGCTTGATTGTAGATACATGTGCTGGTCCCACCACGGGGTGTATCAAATCCCTGGTCCCACCACTGGGTGTATCAAATCCTACGGTGGCAACCCGACGCGATTCAAGATGCACAGTGTATGACTACTAATGCCTGCTTTTTGCACTATGGAGTACGTGCATGCCCGTACTCCGTCGGAACCTACACTGACGCACCATCCGCCGACGTTTTGACCGCTTACAATTCAGCCTAGTAATCGTGCCCCACCCTGCCTAGTTCAGGGTACCTTGATACATCTATGTGGGTTACTGCTGAAATGGGTCCCAGTTACTAGGGTTTCCTAGCCAACATGTTAAATTGGTTAAGTGTCCAAGTTTACCTAACCCCTTCCATCAGTTTAGTTAACTTTTTGAATTGGTTAAGTGTTTCCTTAATTGACTTAACCCTACCAATCTTGACTCAGCTTTATTAAAGCACCAACCACTTACATTAGACAGGTATTGTTGTGGTCACTGGATGTGCCAGTCGGTTCCCGGCAGTTTTACAGCACAACTCAGTCTAACCTCGGGTCCTTTTTGGGCTCGATGCACTAACCACCCACATTAGACAGGTATTGTTATGGTCACTGGACGTGCGGGTCAGTTCCGGGTAGTTTTGCACCACAACTCAGTCTAACCTCAGGTTAGGCATATTCGTCTTTTCTAGATTTACATATTTATCCTTTTATGCTTACATGTAAATTTGTCAACAATTTATTGTCATGGCCCACTTTCCTCTTAAATCAAATTCATATTTTTTTGTATGTAAATTATACCAATTTCATGCCATTTATCTTGATTATGCCAAACATGCCAATTTCATGTAATTCCAAGTTTTCCCCAATGTTACCCCCGTTGTGCGTTCACAAAATTACATAGGATGTTAGGCTCGATATTTTAGCCTAATCTTATAAAACAATTGGGGAAAAAGGAACTTTGCAACATTCCTACATCATACAAAAGTATGGATCTAACTGCACATATGTCACATGAATTTGGCATAAAACAATATATCTTTAACTATGAACCTACAAATTTGATCTATGCAACATGAACCACAAGCATATGGATCGACATAAAATTATACTAATTAAACTTGGCATGTAGTGGCGAACTTGCATAGGGGTTGAATCATGCTAACATAGATCTAACATAAAGGCCTAAAGATCTAACATATAAAGTTGTAGATCTAATCATACATGATTGTAGATCTAACACAAAGGCATATGGACCTAACCTATAGGTTGTAGATCTAAACATGTATGCATAATGGATCTAAACAATTAGGTATAAACGACATGAATTAGCCTAAAACTTGTATGTATCATAGTATAACCAAATTTACCTAATTTCATTCCTAAATTCCTATACAACATCATAGGTTTATTCACCAATTTCCACATAACATGATAGGTTCGATGGACCACAATAGTTCAAAAGCATATATGATAGAATACACATGAATAAATATGAATCATCATTACATACAACTTGATACAATTCTACTTTACAATTCATTACAGATCATGTCTTTAATTCATCTACATCTGAAAGATAACTACACTTACAACAAAAGGAAAAACCTGAGTTCTGGGATCTGTATTTTGAAACTGAATTGCTCGCCTTTGACGTAGATCGTTGAATTCTTTTAGTTGAATTTGATTATATTTGATTTTGATGTGGCTTCTATCTTGCCTTTGAGTTGAAAGAGATGACGGCTATTCTAGGTTCACTACTGACGGCATGACGACTCTAGGAATATTTTTGTGTGGATTAGGGTTTAGATTTAGGTTGCTTATATAGAAATTTGATTAGTTTAGAGCCGTCAGATCAATCTAGAAGCGATCAAGATCATCCAGACAAGATAGAACACCCGAATCAGCTCTAATGATTCAGTAGGGAGTTAGAAGTCGTCATCTTTCAGATCTGCCCAGGGGGTAGGTCGACCCCCAGGTCGACACTAAATTCGACTTGTATAGGGGAGGTCGACACTAGGGTCGACCCCCTGGTCGACATGATCCCTAAGAGGGAAAATTCCCGCCAAGCCAACTTCTTCTTCTGATTTCCAATTTTGAATCTGGAATGGGCTGTTTTGAATTTTTATTTAAACTTCTCAAGGCCATAACTCCTTCATACGAAATATGATTTACGCAAACTCGAACTCTATCTTAAGAAGAATTCTAAGACGAACGCAATGGCGTAACCCGTTTCCATTAATTCTTATATTTGAAATAAATATTCTTTAATTCGTAACTTTAATGTTAAAAGAAAATATGGGGTGTTACAGTTGATCTTGAAATTCCTATACTCGTATTACCTAGTTCGAAAGCCGAGATCGAGGGTTCGGAGCGCTCTCGAAAACCAACGCGGTAACATTCTATAGAGCGTAGGAAATTTCCCAACAATTCTGTCCTTCGAAACACGCGTTCCGGCGACCTAGCTCCAAAACCCCCTCCTCAATTTGAATCATTCTCAAGCCTTGTACACACCACCAGCCCCACCAACACAACCACACCACGTGGGGTGAGTAGATCATTTTTTTGGTTGGAACGATCGTGATCAGGGACCATCCGACACTCCGAAACGCGCATCGATCGGGAAATCCCCGCACTCGTCTCCTCTAGTACGAAAGACGAGATCGACGGTTCGGAGCGCCCCAGAAGCCACCGTAGTAACTTTCTGCCGAGATTGGGCTGCCTCCCAACAGTCGGTTGGCCATTGAAACGCGCTTTGATTGTGAAATTCTGATACTTGCATCCTCATGTTCGGAAAATGAGATCACCGGATCGGAGCTCCCCGGAACCTACCATGGTAACTTTATACGGAGTTTGGGCAGCCGATCGTTATTCCCATTGTCCTGATAATGATACGGAACCATCGGGCCAACAAAACGTGCGTCGATCGTGAAATTCCCACGCTCGGATTCGCAAATTCAGAAATCGAGATCTATGTTTTGGAGCTGCTAGGAAACCACCACAGTAAATTTCTATGTAATTCAGGTGGACGTCGAACAGTCTTGTACTACGAAGCGTGCGTTGATCTTCAAATTCCTATACTTGTATTATCTAGTTCGAAAGCCGAGATCAAGGGTTCAGAGCGCCGTGGAAAGCCATCATGGAAACTTTCTATGGAGCGTAAGAAATTTCCCAACAGTTATGTCCTTCGAAACGCGCATTTCAGCGATCTAACTCCAAAAACCCCTCCTCAATTCGAATTCATTCTCAGGACTTGTGCACACCACCCGCCCCACCCACACACCCACACTACGTGCGGCGAGTCAATCGTTTTTCAAGTTGGGACGGTCGCAATGAGGGACCGTCTGGCCCTCCTTAACGCGCGTCGATCGGGAAATCCTTGCACTCGTCTCTGCTAGTTCGAAAGAAGAGATCGAGGGTTCGGAGCACCCCAGAAGACACCGTAGTAACTTTCTACTCTGATTGGGCAGCCGGCCAACAGTCGGTTGGCATTCGAAACGTGCTTTGTTCATGAAATAGTGATACGCGAATCTGCCTATTCGGAAGTCGAAATCGAGGCTTTGGAGCTCCCCGGAATCCACCATAGTAACTTTATACTGAGTTTTGTCAGCCAATCGTTATTCGCATTAGCCTGATTGCGATACAGAACCGTCGGGCCACCGAAACGCGCGTCGATCGGGAAACTCCCATGCCCGGCTTCGCAAATTTGGAAGCCAAGATCTATGTTTCCAAGCTGTTAGGAAACCACCACAGTAAGTTTGGGCCTACGAAGCGTTGGGGCTTACGAGGCGTGCGTTAATCTTCAAATTATAATACTCGTATTAGCTGGTTCAAAAGCCGAGATCGAGGGTTCGGAGCACTCTCGAAAGCCAACGGGGTAACTTTCCATAGAGCGTGGTAAATTTCCCAACTGTTCTGTCCTTCGAAACACGCGATTCGGCTACCTAACTCCCAAAACCCCTACTCAATTAGAATTCATTCTCGATACTTGTACACACCACCCACACAACCCAAACACCCACACCACGAGGGGTGAATCGATCGTTTTTCTAGTTGGTCTGGTCACAATCAGGGACCGACCGGCCCTCCGAAACGCGCACCGATCGGGAAATCACTGCACTCGTCACCCCTAGTTCGAAAGTCGAGGTCGTGGGTTCAGAGCGCCCCGGAAGCCACCACAGTAACTTTCTACCGAGATTGGAAGCCAACCAATAGTCGGTTGGCCTCCAAAACGTGCATTGTTCGAGAAATTACGATTCACACATTCGCCTATTCGGAAGCCGAGATCGAAGGTTCAGAACTCCCCGGAACCCACCATAGTAACTTTATACGGAGTTTGGGCAGCAGATCGTTATTCCCATTGGCCCGGTCGTGATACGGAACCGTCGGTAAATCGAAACGCGCGTCGATCGTGAAATTCCCGTGCTCGGCTTCGCAAATTCGAAATCCAAGACCTATGTTTCAGAGCTACTAGGAAACCACCACACTAAGTTTCTATGTAATTCTGGTAGATGCTGAACCGTCCAAGCCTATGAAGCATGCATTGATCATAAAATTCCTATACTCGTATTATCTATTTCGAAAGCCGAGATTGAGGGTTCAGAGCGCTCTTGAAAGCCACCACGGTAACTTTCTACTTTGCGTGGGAAATTTCCCAACAGTTTTGTCCTTCGAAACACACGTTTCAGCAACCTAACTCCAAAAACCACTCCTCAATTTGAAATCACTCCCGGGCCTTGAACACACTACACCCCTACCCACACACCCACACAACATGGGGGGAGGCAATGATTTTTCTGGTTGGTCCGGTCTCGATCAAGGACCTTCCGGCCCTACGAAACACACATCAATCAGGAAATCCTCGTAATCATCTCCACTAGTTCAAAATCCGAGATCGAGGTTTCGGAGCGCCCCGGAAGCCGCCATAGAAACTTTTTGCTGAGATTGGGTAGCCGCCCAACGGTCAGTTCGCCTCCGAAACGCTCGTTGTTCGTGAAATTCCGATACTCGCATTCGCCTGTTCGGAAGTCGAGATCGAGGTTTCGTAGCTCCCCGAAACCAACCATAGTAACTTAGTACGGAGTTTGGGCGGCCAATCGTTATTTCCGCTGGCCCGGTCGAGATACGGAACCATCGGGCCACCGAAGCGCACGTCGATCATGAATTTCTTACGCTCGACTTCGCAAATTCGGAAGCCGAGATCTATGTTTCGGTGCAGCTAGGAAACCTCCACAAAAAATTTCTACGTAATTCAGGTAGACGCCGAACCATTTGGGCCTACGAAGCGTGCGTTGATCTTCAAATTCCTATACTCGTATTATCTAGTTCGAAAGCCGAGATCGAGGGTTCAAACTACTCTCGGAAGCCACTGCAGTAACTTGCTACATAGCATGTGAAATTTTGCAACAGTTATGTCCTTCGAAACGCGCGTTTCAATGAAATAACTCCAAAAAACACCTCCTTAGTTCGAATTCATTTTCTATCCTTGCATACACCACTTTCCCCACCCATACACCCACACCACATGGGGGCAGCCGATTGCTTTTCTACTTGGGCCGATCGCAATCAGGGACCATCCGTCCCTCTAAACGCGCATCGATTGGGAAATCCCTACACTCGACTCTGCTAGTTCGAATGCCGAGATCGAGGGTTCGGAGTGCCCCGGAAGCCACAATAGTAACTTTCTACCGAGATTGGGCAGCCGCCCAAACAGTCGGTTGCCCTCCGGAACGCGCGTTCTTCGTGAAATTCTGATACTCACATCTGCCTATTCAGAAGCCGAGATCGATGGTTTGGAGCTCCCTGGAACCCACCATAATAACTTTATATGGAGTTTGGGTGGCCGATTGTTATTCCCGTTGGCCCGGTCATGATACGGAACCGTCAGCCACCGAAACGCTCGTCGATCATGAAATTCCCATGCTCTTCTTCGCAAATTCGGAAGCCAAGATTTTTGTTTCTGAGCTACTAGGAAATCACCACACTAAGTTTCAACGAAATTCTGGTAGACGCCGAACCGTTCGGGCCTACGAAGCGTGCACTGATCTTCAAAATCCCATACTCGTATTATCTATTTCGAAAGCTGAGATTGAGGGTTCGGAGCACTCTTGAAAGCCATCGCGGTAACTTTCTACATAGCGCGGAAAATTTCTTAACAGTTCTGTCCTACGAAACACGCATTTCAACGACCTAACTCCAAAAACCCCTCCTCAATTTGAAGTCCCTCCCGAGCCTTGAACACACTACCCACCCTAACCACACACCCACACCACGTGGGGGGAGTCAATCGTTTTTCTAGTTGGGCCGGTCGTGATCAAGGACCTTCCGGCCCTCCGAAACGCGTGTCGATCGACAAATCCCTGCAATCGTCTCCTCTAGCTCGAAAGCCAAGATCAAGAGTTCGGAGAGCACCAGAAACCACCGTAGTAACTTCCTGCCGAGATTGGGCAGCTGCCCAATAGTCAGTTAGATTCCAAAACGCGCGTTGTTCGTGAAATTTGGATTTTCACATCCGCTTGTTCGGAAGCCGAGATCGAGGTTTCGGACCTCCCCGGAACCAACCATAGTAACTTTATACGGAGTTTGGGCGGCCGGTCGTTATTCCCGTTTTTCACGGTCGAGATACGGAACCGTCGAGCCACCGAAGCCCGCGTCGATTGTGAAATTCTTGCGCTTGGCTTCACAAATTGGGAAGCAGAGATCTATGTTTCGGAGCTCCTAGGAAACCACCACAGTAAATTTCTACGTAATTCAGGTAGACGCCGAACCGTCCAGACGTACGAAGCATGCGTTGACCTTCAAATTCCTATAATTGGATTATCTAGTCAAAAGCCGAGTTCGAGGGTTCGGAGCGCTCTTGAAAGCCACCGCGGTAACTTTCTACATAGCGTAGGAAATTCCCCAATAGTTATGTCCTTCGAAACGCACGTTCAACGACCAAACTCCAAAAACCCCTCCTCTATTAGAATTTATTCTCTGGCCTTGCACACACCACCCGCGCCATCCACACACGCACACCACCTAGGGGAGTCGATCGGTTTCCTACTTGGGCCGGTCACAATCAGGGACCGTCTGGCCCTCCGAAATGCATGTCGATCGGGAAATCCCGGCACTCGTCTCCGCTAGTTCGAAAGTCGAGATCGAGGGTTCGGAGTGCCCAGGACGCCACCGTAGTAACTTTCCGCCGAGATTGCGCAGCCGCCCAACCGTCGGTTGGCCTCCGAAATGCGCATTGTTAATGAAATTCCGATACTCGCATCCGCCAGTTCGAAAGTCGAGATCGAGGGTTCGGAGCTCCCCGGAACCCACCATAGTAATTTTATACAGAGTTTGGGCGGTCGATCATTATTCCAGTTGGCCCGGTCACGATATGGAACCATCGGGCCAACGAAACACGCGTCGATCGTGAAATTCCCATGCTCGGCTTTGCAAATTTGGAAGCCAAGATCTATGTAACACCCCACCTCCATTATGGTCACTAACAAAGGGAATGCCTTGACTTTAGTGGAGAATTTTAGGTAAACAGACAAAGAATATCACAAGACATATATTAAAAATTTTGCATCTGAAATAAATAACTTTATTAAATCACCAAAATACTTTGCTAGATAATGCCATGAGTTATAAAACCTTTACAACAAAACACTTATGTCTTACATTATCAGAGTACATAGGTATTTAAAAGAAAAACATCATTCCCCAAAGTAACGAGCCAGCCACATAAGAGACAGTGATTCGAGCCGTACTTCAGAAGTAGCTCCTAGAAGATGATATCCAACTCCTTACTAAACCTGTGTGTTCCCTCCCTGAGAACCTGGGGGGAGACGGAAGAAAAGAGGCGAAACAAGCTAGGTCAGACATACGTCTGGTGAGTGCGATAACTTTAACAATATAATTACCAAAGTAACTAGGCTAAGGCATAAGTTGGAAAATCAGGAAATGCCTGTGAATAAATGGGTATGACAGAATAAACAAGGAACTAAGATGAACCAAGTTATTCGCTATAGGATAATTACTATACTGCACCACCACTAGTATAACAGGATTAGGTGTTACCCTAATGTTTAAACTGAAATAGAATCGAAACAGAATAATCTATACAGAAACAGAATGCTAGTAATGGGCCTTAACCACCCCCAACATACAGAAGGTACAGAAGTAGAATACTCATAATGGGCCTTTACCACCCAACTAATGGGCCTTTACCACCCCAACATACAGAAGGTACGGAAACAGAATCGGAAACGGAATCAGAGACGGAAACAGAATAACCCCTATGGAAACAGAATGTCAGAATTAGGTGTACACTAGTAATGGGCCTTTACCACCCCAACAGACGGTACCACGCAAAAACAGACAGGTGTCACCACCCAACAGAAACAGACGGTACCAACAGAAACAGACAGAACTAAGTGTAACGTAAGTCCTACCCCAAGCGACCGGCTCCCTTACTCGTAGATACCCGTGCTGGTCCCACAGTTGGGTGTATCACTCCCCAAAGTGGCAACCTGATAATACCAGAGATGCACAGCTTATACCTACACAATGCAACAACGTCTTACCCACCAGCCCGGGCCCACACACGCACATGAACCCCTTGGACTTGCGTTGCCACTGCTCACCCGTTTTGGCCTCTTACAGTCAAGCCCAGTACGCGCGTCCCGTCCTCGACTTAGGTCGAGCCCACAGAGATACTTTTGGGTTACTGGTTGAAACGGACCCCCATGACTTGACACAAGCTATCGACCTAAGCTTGGTCCCCTCTAATACATCCCACTTAACCCTTTTCTTATTCATGTTCACTTTCATGTTTCACGTTTTGGTTAAGTGTTTCTAATCGTATTTCAAATGCCACCCAAGGCACCCACTAGATTCCACATGCCACCCAAGGCTCCCACTTAACCCTCTCCTATCCCACTACATGTTTATCTGGTTAAGTGTTTCTTAATTCATTAAGACCGTAACCTCATAAAGACCTCTCACATTTGACTTGCATTTGTGGCAGTTGGATTTGCCGGGCTGGTCCTGGCAGTCTTACACCATAAACGAGCCTAACCTCGTGCCTTTACAACTGTTATGCATTTAATTTATGCCTAAGACCTCCCACATTAGACTGGCATTTGTGGCAGCTGGATTTGTCGGGCGGGTCCGGACAGTCTTACGCCACAAAAGAGCCTAACCTCGTGTCTTAGACGATTAATTACACCTAATTAATCATTCCCCAATTTGAAATACTTTCCCTATTCAAATTATCACTAAATTCGAAATTAAACAATGGCAATAATTGACTCAATTATGTCCATCCATTTATGGTATGTAAAATCATACCAATTTTTATCACAAATTTATTCTATGCCTTTAAAGGCATTCATGCCAATTAAATCTTTTAATATTATCCCCTTTACCCCACGTTGTACGTTTGTCCGTTTAACGTAAAATATACGTTAGACTCGAATAGTCTAACTCATGGAATAAAGAGAAAACATCACAACATAATATAATTAGAACTAAATCTAAACATAGGGGTAAACTTGCATGTGTGAATGATGTTCTACATCTATAACTTGCATAGGCCAAAGTTACAACTTGCATAAAACTACATATGTCATAGATCCAAATCTAAAGGTATAAACTTGTTTAAATGATGGTCACAAACTTGCATAAATCATGTTTGTCGTAGATCTACATCTAAAGGTGTAAACTTGCATAGGCAATTACCACAAACTTGCATAACATGATTCATATTCCAAACTCATTTATATAAACTTGCATATGTGATTTATGCAACACAACAATGGTCCAGACTTATATCTAAACATATAAATTAGCATGTAGGATTTAGCATATAACTCACACATGTCATAGCCTAACTTTTAGATCCGATTCACAAAAAGAGGTGTCATGAAAGTTGTACATAATTTGCATATGATCTATGCCTCAATTCACATCCTAACTTGCATAAATACATGTGATTTATCATATGAACCCAACTAGCTTATGAACAACATTATGATTTGATTATATAAAATTACAACATAGGTGATATAATCATAAATTTACAACATGGATGATAACATCACAACATAACTTAATAGAACATATATGATAACATTAAGATTTACATTATAATCATAATATGTGGTCAATAATTCACATCATATCCAAATAGTCCATATCATAACTCAATCCAATTAATTTGCTAATTGTTTTATTAAAATTATCGAACTCACAATTCAGAGAAGGTCTTGAATTCTGAATTCTGAGTTCTGAAGTTGTAATAGCGTTCCCTTGAAGAAGATTCATTGTTAAAGTTGAAAAGGATTGATTTAGACTAGCTTTCTTCCTCTCTAATTGGAGGCGGCTATACTGAGTTGCTGGGTGACGGCATGGAGCCCATGAATCTAATTTTATTTTTATTTTAGGTTTTCAGTCTATTGGTGTTTTTATAGAGTTTAGGATTAGTTTAGGTCGTCCAATGAACCCATAATTAATCCGAGTCAACCAGAGCAGTTCAGAAACCCTAATGAGTCAGCATCTAGTCACAAACAGGTCATCATTCAAATCTGCCCGGGGGGGGGGGGGAAGGTCGACCCCTAGGCCGACCCTACGGTTGACCTGGTTAGGGAAGGTCGACCCTATGGTCGACCTGGCCTTGGCGGGAAGATTCCCGCCTAGCCTGTCTGACTCTGAATTTTTGAAATTTAAAATCTGTTTTGATTTTTATGAAAATTCCGATCGCCATAACATCTTCATACGAAGTCCAATTCACGCAAACTCGGACTCTATCTCAACCAGAATTCCGAGACGAACGCAATGGCACAACCCATTTCCCTTAATTCTCGCGTCTGAGATTAATTATTCTTTATTTTAGTTAATACGATTATTCAAAAATCCGGGGTGTTACATTCTCCCCTCCTTAAAGGATTTCGCGTCGGAAATCTCCTTGTTAAGGAGAATGCATAACCTACCATCCAAACAACCATCTACTCAATCATCAAACGTGGGCATCCATTATCCTTATAAAATTTCTAATGTTGTATGAACATATGCAAGAAGTGTGTGTATATGTTCCTTATCTAATGTAAAATCATGCGGTCTACTGATTCAGTTGACCTCCTTAATGCAAACCATGATAGTGCCATGGTCCATTATGTATGCGAAGAACCCTATCGATACATATTATTTCTACATGTGTGCACAACCATTCACCAAAATGCAACATCCATGTGATAACATAACCATTATACATCCATTAACTTAAGTATGTACACACATTTATATGCAATATGCAGTATGAAATGATTGGGCCGATCTAGTGCCTAAAATGTGCGTATATGCGTCCACGGGCAACCACTAGCAAACACTTGCATCCACATGCATCCATCAAACATAACATGTCTCAAACACATGTTTACACCCGTGGATTTCCTATCTAAAGGACGAAGATACGGTCGATGGGATACAAACAAATGATACAACTAGAACAAACGCTCTGTTACCATTTGACGTCGGTTAAGAGAATAATTCCCTAAGTCTCAGCTCCGAAGACCGAAATCAACATCAGACTGACACTCAAAGAATTACCCACATTAAACAATGTCAAAACTGGAAATCTACTTCATGCTTTGAGTAGAAACCCCTATCCTTCAGAAATATTCACATACTTACAGGCTACTGGTACAGATCAGATTACAGAATGATTCTCAGAAAGCTAAGCATAACAGACCCTTGCGGGTTACAAGAATCTCTGGGGGTCTTCCCATGACAAGTTAGAAACTTAACGACCTTCCTCTCAAAATCTAGAACGACCCTCTACATAGAAAGCTGGTCCATTTAGACCCAACCCATAGCACATAAACTTGAGCACACAAATGTCGCACTCAAATTTTTGACGCGTAAGACAGATAATTTCAAACCCCTACAAATCACTAACAAATGAGCCGAACCACAAATGGGGTTTGAAACAACTACGGGATCAGAAATAAGACTAGCATTAAAGTGCAGAGTCTCAATTACAGAATCAAAATGCCAGAATCAGAAAGAGTTTTAACTCAACAATCAGATGAGGAAATTAAACCATCTACAGAAATTTTTCCTTAGTTCTATCCCATCGACCAGCCTCGAGGGTATTTGCCTGCCCTCCAGAAGTAGGTCCTGCCCTCTGCCCTTTCCTTGGGCAGTCCTTAATCAGACGTCCCACTTCGCCACAGTTGAAGCAAGTGCCCTTCCTCTTCCTGCAATCCTTGTTCAGATGGGTTGAGCTTCCACAAGTAAAGAACTTCTTCTCCATCTTATCTTCAGATTTCTCATCCTTCTTTTGTGTTTCCTTTTTGGGCCCCATTTTCTTATTCTGTGGTCCTTCGAGCTTTTCTTCTTTTTTCTCCCCTTTGGCTTCCTCTTCATGCATTAACGCCATGTCAACCAATTTCTCGAAGGTAGCCCCCATAGGTATGTGGGTCATAGCTTACCCATGAAGCGGCTCGTTCAAACCCTTACCAAATCTCAGAGCCTTCTTTTCTAGTGTATTCACCAAGCCGAAGCCAAATCTTGCCAACTGATTGAACTTGTTGACTTATTCTTTCACCGATAGATTCCCTTGTTTAATACCAAAAATCTTTCCATGTGTAGATTCTCTTCAGCCCTTGAGAGAAACTTCGCCTCAAACCTCTGCCTGAAGTCTGGCCATGTATCAACTGGACGCTCCCCATTAGTGACCTCCTACCAAAACGAGGCCTCATCCTTCATTAGCCAGGCAGCTAACTGGACCTTTCTTCCATCATCCACTTCAAAGATTTCAAACAATTCTTCCACCTCCTTTAGCCAATTATGAGCTTCAACAAATATCTCTTTCCCATGAAAAGGTTTTCCACCCACTGCCCTAAAGTCCTTACATATCTTTGCAAAAGTATTGACATGGGGTGGAGGAGGAGGAGGAACGTTGGCCAGACCCGCAGTAGCGGCCCTAGCCTAGAGATATTGAAGAAACCAACCGGGTACATGAATACCCTCTGGTATCTCGGGAATTCCATACATGCTGAAATGAAAAAGGAAAGATTCAATATAAAAGAACCGAAGGAAAGATTGATGGCTCTTGGGGTTATGCTTTCTAAAATATACTTTTCTCTTGAAAATACTTTCCTTAAAACGTACTTTTGAAGGTACTTCTTCATAAAAATTGTTTTGAAAAATAGTTTTTCAAAATTCATATCTGTTCTGGTAACCTTCAGCTCTGATACAAAGTGTAACACCCCACCTCCATTAAGGTCACTCACAAAGGGAATGCCTTAACTTCAGTGGAGCATTTTAGGTAAAAAGACACAGAATATCACAAGACAGATATTAAAAATTTTGCAGCAGAAATAAATAACTTTATTAAATCACCAAAATACTTTGCTACATAATGCCATGAGTTATAAAACCCTTACAACAAAGCACTTCTGTCTTACATTATCAGAGTACATAGGTATTTAAAAGAAAAACATCATTCCCCAAAGTAAAGAGTAAGCCACATAAGAGACAGAGATTCGAGCCATACTTCAGAGGTAGCTCCTAGAAGATGATATCCAAATCCTGACTAAACCTGTGTGTTCCCTCCCTGAGAACCTGGGGGGGAACGAAAGAAAAGAGGCGAAACAAAATAGGTCAGACATACGTAGTGAGTGCGATAACGTTAACAATATAATTTCCAAAGTAACTAGGCTAAGGCATAAGTTGGAAAATCAGGAAATGCCTGTGAATAAATGGGTATGACGGAATAAACAAGGAACTAAGATGAACCAAGTTATTCACTATAGGGTAATTACTATACTGCACCACCACTAGTATAACAGGATTAGGTGTTACCCTAATGTTTAAACTGAAATAGAATCGAAACAGAATAATCTATACAGAAACAGAATGCTAGTAATGGGCCTTAACCAACCTAACATACAGAAGGTACAGAAGCAGAATACTAATAATGGGCCTTTACCACCCAACTAATGGGCCTTTACCACCCCAACATACAGATGGAACGGAAACAGAATCGGAAACGGAATCAGAGACGGAAACAAAATAACCCCTACGGAAACAGAATGTTAGAATTAGGTGTACACTTGTAATGGGCCTTTACCACCCCAACAGACGGTACCACGAAGAAACAAACAGGTGTCACCACCCAACAGAAACAGACTGTACCAATAGAAACAGACAGAACTAAGTGTACCCTAAGTCCTACCCCAAGCGATCGGCTCCCTAACTCGTAGATACCCGTGCTGGTCCCACAGTGGGGTGTATCACTCCCCAAAGTGGCAACCCGATAATACCATTGATGCACGGCTTATACCTACACGATGCAACAACGTCTTACCTACCAGCCCGGGCCCACACACGCACATGAACCCGTTGGACTTGCGTTGCCACCGCTCACCCGTTTTGGCCTCTTACAGTCAAGCCCAGTACGCGCGTCCCGTCCTCGACTTAGGTCGAGCCCACAGAGATACTTTTGGGTTACTGGTTGAAACGGACCCCCATGACTTGACACAAGCTATCCACCTAAGCTTGGTCCCGTCTAATACATCCCACCTAACCCATTTCTTACTCATGTTCACTTTCATGTTTCACATTTTGGTTAAGTGTTTCTAATCGTATTTCAAATGCCACCCAAGGCACCCACTAGATTCCACATGCCACCCAAGGCACCCACTTAATCCCCTCATGTCCCACTACATGTTTATCTGGTTAAGTGTTTCTTAGTTCTTTAAGACCGTAACCTCATAAAGACCACTCACATTAGACTTGCATTTGTGGCAGCTAGATTTACCGGGCGGGTCCTGGAAGTCTTACACCACAAACGAGCCTAACCTCGTGTCTTTACAACTGTTATGCATTTAATTTATGCCTAAGACCTCCCACATTAGACAGGCATTTGTGGCAGCTGGATTTGCCGGGTGGGTCCGGGCAGTCTTACGCCACAAAAGAGCCTAACCTCGTGTCTTACACGATTAATTACACCTAATTAATCATTCCCCAAATTGAATTACTTTACCTATTCAAATTATCACTTAATTCAAAATTTAACAATGGCCATAATTGACTCAATTATGTCCATCCATTTATGGTATGTAAAATCATACAA
Source organism: Allium sativum (assembly GCA_030737875.1). Lineage (NCBI taxonomy): Eukaryota > Viridiplantae > Streptophyta > Magnoliopsida > Asparagales > Amaryllidaceae > Allium > Allium sativum. The sequence continues at coordinate 412,033,657 of CM060923.1, read as the reverse complement.
ATTTTCATCACAAATTTATTCTATTCCTTTTAAAGCATTTATGCCAATTAAATCTTTTAATATTATCCCCTTTACCCCACGTTGTACGTTTGTCTGTTTAACGTAAAATATACGTTAGACTCGAATGGTCTAACTCATGGAATAAAGAGAAAAAAATCACAACATACATATAATTAGAACTACATCTAAACATAGGGGTAAACTTGCATGTGTGAATGATGTTCTATATCTACAACTTGCATAGGCCAAAGTTACAACTTGCATAAAACTACATATGTCATAGATCCAAATCTAAAGGTATAAACTTGTTTAAATGATGGTAACAAACTTGCATAAATCATGTACGTCGTAGATCTACATCTAAAGGTGTAAACTTGCATAAGCAATTACCACAAACTTGCATAACATGATTCATATTCCAAACTCATTTATATAAACTTGCATATGTGATTTATGCAACACAACAATGGTGTAGACTTATATCTAAACATATAAATTAGCATGTAGGATTTAGCATATAACTCACACATGTCATAGCCTAACTTTTAGATCTGATTCACAAAAAGGGGTGTCACGAAAGTTATACATAATTTGCATATCATCTATGCCTCAATTCACATCCTAACTTGCATAAATACATGTGATTTATCATATGAACCCAACTAGCATATGAACAACATGATGATTTGATTATATAAAATTACAACATAGGTGATAGCATCATAACTTTACAACATGGATGATAACATCACAACATAACTTCATAGAACATATATGATAACGTTAAGATTTACAACATAATCATAATATGTGGTCAATAATTCACATCATATCCAAATAGTCCATATCATAACTCAATCCAATTAATATGATAATTATTTTATTAAAATTATCGAACTCACAATTCAGAGAAGGTCTTGAATTCTGAATTCTGAGTTCTGATGTTGTAATAGCGTTCCCTTGAAGAAAATTTGTTGTTAAAGTTGAAAAGGATTGATTTAGACTAGCTTTCTTCCTCTTTAATTGGCGGCGGCTATGTTGAGTTGCTGGGTGACGGCATGGAGGCCATGAATCTAATTTTTTTTGATTTTATGGTTTGAGTCTATAGGTGTTTTTATAGAGTTTAGGATTAGTTTAGGTCGTCCAATCAACCCAGAATTAATCCCAGTCAACCAGAGCAGTTCAGAAACCCTAATGAGTCAGCATCTAGTCACAAACAGGTCATCATTCAAATCTGCCCAGGGGGGAGGGGCAGGTCGAACCCCAGGCCGACCCCCAGGTTGACCCTATGGTCGACTTGGTTAGGGCAGGTCGACCCCCAGGTTGACCCTATGGTCGACGTGGCCCTGGCGGGAAAATTCCCGCCAAGCCTGTCTGACTCTGAATTTTTGAAATTTGAAATATGTTTTGAATTTTCTAAAACTTCCGATCTCCATAACTTCTTCATACGAATTCCAATTCACGCAAACTCGGACTCAATCTCAACCAGAATTCCGAGACGAACACAATAGCACAACCCGTTTCCCTTAATTCTCACGTCTGAAATTAATTATTCTTTATTTTAGTTAATCCAATTATTCAAAAATCCGGGGTGCTAAGATCTATGTTTTGGAGCTCCTAGGAAACCACCATAGTAAATTTCTATGTAATTCAGGTAGACGCCGAACCGTCCGTACTTACAAAGCATGCGTTGGTCTTAAAATTACTATACTCATATTATCTAGTTCGAAAGCCGAGATCGAGGGTTCAGAGCGCTCTCGAAAACCACCATGGTAACTTTCTACATAGCATGGGAAATTTCCCAACAATTCTGTCCTTCGAAACGCGCGTTTCAACGACCTAACTCAAAAAACTCCTCCTTATTCAAACTCACTCTCGGCCCTTGTCACACCACCTGCCCCACCGACACACCCACACCATGTTGGGGGAGTCGATCGTTTTTCTAGTTGGGCCAGTCGCGATTAGGGACCGTCTGACCCTCGAAACGCGCGTCGATCGGGAAATCCCTACACTCGTCACCGCTAGTTCGAAAGCCGAGATCAAGTGTTCGGAGCGCCCCGGAAGCCACCATAGTAACTTTTTGCCGAGATTGGGCCGCCGCCCAAACAGACGGTTGGCCTCCAAAACGCGCGTTGTTCGTGAAATTCTGATACTCGGATCCACCTATTCGAAAATCGAGATCGAGGGTTCGGAGCTCCCCGGAACCCACCATAGTAACTTTACATGGAGTTTGGGCGGCCGATCGTTTTTCCAATTGGCTCGGTCATGATATAATCCATCGGGCCAATGAAACACGCGTCGGTCGTGAAATTCCCACGCATGGCTTTAAAAATTCGGAAGCCGAGATCTATGTTTCGGAGCTGCTAGGAAACCACCATAGTAAATTTTTATGTCATTCAGGTAGACCCCGAACCGTCCGGACCTACAAAGCGTGCATTGATCTTCAAATTCTTATACTCGTATTATCTAGTTCGAAAGCTGAGATCAAGGTTTCAGAGCGCTCATGAAAGCCACAGCGGTAACTTTCTACAGAGCGTGGGAAATTTCCCAACAGTTCTGTCCTTCGAAACATGCATTTCAACGACCTAACTCCAAAAACCCCTCCTTAATTCAAATTCGTTCTCGGGCCTTGTACACACCACACGCCCCACTCACACACCCACACCACGTGGGGGGAGTCGATCATTTTTCTACTTGGGCCGGTCGCGATCAGGGACCGTCCGGCCCTCCGAAACGCGTGTCGATCGGGAAATCCCAACACTCGTCTCCGCTAGTTCGAAAGCCGAGATCGAGGGTTCAGAGTGCCCCGGATGCCACTATAGTAACTTTCTGCCGAGACTGGGCAGCCGCCCAAACAGTCAGTTGGCCTCTGAAACGCACGTTGTTCGTGAAATTCCGATACTCGCATCCGCCTGTTCGGAAGCCGAGATCGAGGTTTTGGAGCTTCCCGGAACCCACTGTAGTTACTTTATACGGAGTTTGGGCGGCCGATCGTTATTCCCATTGGCTCGGTCGTGATACGGAACTATCGGGCGACCAAAACGCGCGTTGATCGGGAAATTCCCGCACTCCGCTTTGCAAATTTGGAAGCCGAGATCTATGTTTTGGAGCTGCTAGGAAACCATCACAGTAAATTTGTATGTCATTCAGGTAGATGCCGAACTATCCGGGCCTACGATGCGTGTGTTGATCTTCAAATTACTATGCTACTATTAGCTAGTTCGAAAGCCGAGATCGAAGGATCAGAGCGCTCTCGAAAGCCACCGCGGTAACTTTATTTAGAGCATGGGAAATATCCGAACAATTTTGCCCTTCGAAACGAGCTTTTCAGCGAGCTAACTCCAAAAACACCTCCTCAATTCGAATTCATTCTCGAGCCTTGTACACACCACCCGCATAACCCGCACACCCGCACTATGTGGGGCAACTCGATCATTTTACAAGTTGGGCCGTTCACGAAAAGGGTCCGTTCGGCCCTCCGAAACGCGTCTCGATCGTGAAATTTCTTCGCTCGGCTTTGCAAATTCGGAAGCCGAGATCTATGTTCCGGAGCTGCTAGGAAACCAGCACAGTAAGTTTTTACATAATTCCGGCAGATGCCGAACTGTCCGGGCCTATGAATAGTGCGTTGATCTTCAAATTCCTATACTCGTATTATCTAGTTCGAATGTCGAGATCGAGTGTTCGGAGGGCTGTCGAAAGCCACCGCTATAACTTTCTATAGAGCATGGGAAATTTCCCAACAGTACTGTCCTTCGAAACGCGCGTTTCAGCGATCTAACTCCAAAAACCCTCAATTCGAATTCATTCCCGGGCCTTGTACACACGACCAGCCCTACCCGCACACCCACACCTCTTGGGGAGAGTCGTTTCTTTTTCTAGTTGCGCCGGTCGCGAACAGGGACCGTCCGGCCCTCCGAAACGCACATCGATTGGGAAATCCCTGCACTCGTCTATGCTAGTTCGAAAGCAGAGATCGAGGGTTTGGAACACCCCGGAAGCTACCATACTAACTTTCTCCCAAGATTGGGCAGCCGCCCAACCGTCGGTTGGACTCCGAAACGCGCGTTGTTCGTGAAATTCCGATACTCGCATCCGCCTATTCGAAAGTCGAGATCGAGGGATCGGAGCTCCCCGGAACCCACCATAGTAACTTTATACGGAGCTTTTGGCGGCCGATCAATATTCTCATTTGCCCGGCCGAGATACGGAACCGTCGATCCATTGAAGCGCGCGTCGATCTTGAAATTCCCACACACGGCTTCGCAGGTTCAAAAGGCGAGATCTATGTTTCGGAGCCGCAAGGAAACCACCACAGTAAATTTCAATGTAATTCAGGTGGACGCCGAACCGTCAGGACCTACGAAACACTCATTGATCTTCAAATTCCTATACTCGTATTATCTATTTCGAAAGCCGAGATCGACGGTTCGGAGCGCTCTCGAAAGCCACCGCTGTAACTCTCTACGGAGCGTAGGAGATTTCCCAACATTTCCGTCCTTCGAAACACATGTTTCAGCGACCTAACTCCAAAAACCCCTCCTTAATTCAAATTCATTCTCTGGCCTTGCACACACCACCCCCCCCACCCCCCCCCCACACCACATGAGGGGAGTCGATCGCTTTTCTACTTGAGCTGGTCGCGATCAAGGACCGTCTGGCCCTCCGAAATGCGCGTCAAACTGGAAATCCCTGCACTCGTCTCCGCTAGTTCAAAAGCCGAGATCGCGGGTTTAGAGCGCCCCAGATGCCACCGTAGTAACTTTCTGCCGAGATTGGGCAGCCGCCCAACAGTCGGTTGGCCTACGAAATGCGCGTTGTTCGTGAAATTCTGATACTCGCATCCGCCTGTTCGAAAGCCGAGATCGAGGGCACGGAGCTCCCCGTAACTGACAATAGTAACTTTATACGGAGTTTGGGCGGCCGATAGTTATTCCAGTTGGTCTGGTCGTGATACGGAACCATCGGGCCAACGAAACGAGCGTCGATCGTGAAATTTACACACTCGGCTTTGCAAATTCGGAAGCTGAGATCTATTATTTAGAGCTGCTAGGAAACCACCATCGTAAATTTCTATGTAATTCATGTAGATACCGAACCGTCCGGACCTACGAAGCATGCGTTGATCTTCAAATTACTATACTCATATTAGCTATTTCGAAAGCCGAGATCAAGGGAACAGAGCGCTCTCCAAAGCCACCGCGATAACTTTCTACAGAGCGTAGGAAATTTCCCAACAGTTATGTCTTTCGAAACGCACGTTTCAGTGACCTAACTCAAAAAACAACTCCTTAATTCGAATTCATTCTCTGGCCTTGCACACACCACTCGCCCCACCCATACACCCACACCACATGGGGGCAGTTGATCGCTTTTCTACTCGGGACGATCGCGATCAAGGACCGTATGGCCCTCCGAAATGCGCGTCGATCGGGAAATCCCTACACTCGTCTCCGCTAGTTCGAAAGCCGAGATCGAGGTTATGGAGCGCCCCTGACGCCACCGTAGTAACATTATATTGAGATTGGGGAGCCACGCAATAGTCGGTTGGCCTTCGAAACGCGCGTTGTTCATGAAATTCCGATACTCACATACGCCTATTCGAAAGCCTAGATTGAGGGTTCAGAGCACCCCGGAACCCACCATAGTAACTTTGTACAGAGATTTGGGTGGCCGATTGTTATTCCAGTTGGCCCGGTCGCGATATGAAACGCGCGTCGATCGTGAAATTCCCATGCTTGGCTTTGCAAATTCAGAAGCCGAGATCTATGTTTCAGAGCTTCATGTAAACCACCACTGTAAATTTCTATGTAATTCAGGTAGATGCCGAACCGTCTGGGCCTACGAAGCATGCGTTGATCTTCAAATTACGGTACTCCTATTAGCTAGTTCGAAAGCCGGGATCGAGGGATCAGAGCGCTATCGAAATCCACGATGGTAACTTTCTATAGAGCATGGGAAATTTCCCAACAATTCTATCCTTCGAAATGCGCATTTCAGCGAACTAACCCCAAAAACACCTCCTAAATTCGAATTCATTCTCGAGCCTTGTACACACCACCCGCATTACCCACACTACGTGGGGCGAGTCGATCGTTTTTCTAGTTGAGTCGGTCGCGATCAGGGAACGTTTGGCCCTCCGAAATGCGCATCGATCGGGAAATCCCTGCACTCGTCTCTGCTAGTTCGAAAGCAGAGATCGAAGGTTCGGAGCGCCCTGGATGCCAACGTAGTAACTTTCTACTGAGATTCGGTAGCCACCCAACTGTCAGTTGGCCTCTGAAACGCGCTTTGTCCCTGATATTCCGATACTCACATTCGCCTGTTCGAAAGCCGAGATCGAGGGTTCGTGTGACACCCCATGTCCATTAATGTCACTCACAAAGGGAATGCATTAACTTCTATGGGGTGTTTTAAGTGTGTATAGAAAAGAAACTTAACAACAAGACAGATATAAAACAGTACTTGAAATTTTAAAACTTCATTTCATTGTAGCGGTAAATACATAAGTTTGATTACATCATCAAAAACCAAAGACTAGAGTCAAGTACGTAATATCCATCTTGACTAAATCAGAGTACATAAAATGAAAGACATAACCCCAACATAAAATAGCCATAAATAAGATAGGCTGAACTTTTACTTCAGCGATCCAAGCAACTTCTAAAAGCAAGAGATAAAGCTTTCCAAATCAAGCTCCACTAGTGCTAGTCCCACCCTGAGCACCTGGGGGGGAACGGAAGAAAATAGGTGGAAACAAGGGGGTCAGACATAATGTCTGACGAGTGCGATAACTTTAACAATATAATTATCAAATTAACTAGGCTAAGGCATAAGCTGGAAAATAAGGAAATGACTGTGAACAAATGGGTATGGCAGAGTAAACTAAGGAAATGAGATGAACAAAGAAAATGTTAAAGGCGCACCTAATCACTATAAGATAATTACTACACTGCACCATACTAAACACCCTAAAAGTTGATCCCGCCTACAGAACTTTAATAATGATAATGGTAGTTTCGTGTACCCCTAGTTGCCTTCATAGGTGCCGCCTGCCCCTGTCTCAACTAAGTGTACCCACTACCCCCCATTCGATCGGCTCCCTAACTCGTAGATACCCGTGCTAGCCCCACAGTGGGGTGTATCACTTCCTAAAGTGGCCACCCGATACCACTAACGATGCACGACTTATACCTACACGATGTACCAATGTCTTACCTACCAGCCCGGGCCCACACACGCACATGACCACATTGGACTTGCGTTACCACCGCTAGTCCGTTTTGGCCTCTTACATTCAGAACTAGTATGCGTGTCCCGTCCTCGACTTGGGACGAGCCCACAAAAGATACTTATGGGTTACTGGTTGAAATGGGTCCCCCATTGATTGACACAAGCTATCCACCTAAGCTTGGTCCCCACTAAAGTTTCCCACTTAACCCCATTCTTGTTCCTGTCTTCTTACATGTTCAACTTGGTTAATTGTTTCTAATCGTATTCCACAAGCCACCCAAGGCACCCACTTAACCCCCTCGTGTCCCACCACATGTTTATCTGGTTATGTGTTTCTTAATTCATTAACAATGTATCCTTGTAAGGACCTCCCACATTAGACTTCCATTTGTGGCAGTTGGATTTGCCAGGAAGGTCCGGGCAGTCTTACACCACAAACGAGCCTAACCTCGTGTCTTAACAACTGTTATGCATTTAATTAATGCCTAAGACCTCCCACATTAGACTAGCATTTGTGGTTGCTGGATTTGCTGGGCGAGTCCGGAAAGTCTTATACCACAAATGAGTCTGACCTCGTGTCTTAGACGATTAATTACACATAATTAATTATCCCCAATTTGAATTGATTTACCTATTCAAATAGTCAATCAATTCCAAATTTAACTATGTCCATAACTGACATCTTAATTATGTCCATCTATTTATGGTATATAAAATTATACCAATTACCATCACAAATTAATTATATGCCATTTAAGGCATTTATGCCAATTCTCAATATTAAATATTTTAATATTATCCCATTGCCCCATGTTGTACGTTCGCTTAACATGACATATATGTATATTAGACTAACAAACAGTCTAATACACATAAAAAGGAAGAAACTTCACAAATTCGCATGAGACACAGAACAGGCCTAACTTGCAAATAGGAATCACATCATAACTTCCATAAACTTTGTATTGTCATGAATCTAAACATAAACCTAAAAGGTGTAAACTTGCATAGGCAATAGTCACTAACTTGCATAAACTATGTATGTCATAGATCTAATCATAAGGTGTAAACTTGCATAGGAATCTCAAACTTACATTACATGATTCGTACTTCAAATATATATATACTTGAATATGTGATTTATGCAACATAAACTATGATGTAAACTTGCATCTAACTCACACATGTCATAGCCTAACTTTAGATTCAATTTACCCATGAAATAGATGTCATGAAACATGTAAGGATTGTATATGATTCTCATCAACTTGCATATAATTCATATATAAATTAACATCCAAACTTACATATAGAACTATGAATCAAGTTAAACTTACATATGATTTAACATATGAATTAGTTCCACAAACATAACCAAACTAGCATATGAAGCATCATTATGAATTGATTGTACATAAGCCAACAATTAACACAGATTTACAACATAGATAATAACATCATAGATTTACAACAAAGATAATAACATCATAGATTTACATCATAGATAATAACATAACGGTCAATGATTCACAACATAACCATATAACCCATATCATAACTCAACCTAATTAAATTGTTAATTATCTTTTTAAAGAGATCGAACTCACAAATCAAAGAAGGTCTTGATTTCTCAAATCTGAGTTCTGAAATTGATTAAGCTCTCCTTTGAAGTAGCTCGATTTGTTGTTGTTTAGATTAGAGTCGAATTGAATTGAGTTGATTAGCTTCACTTTTCCTCTAGTTGGTGACGGCTGCTCTAGGCTGCAAGGTGACAGCATGATGGCCATGGTTCTAATTTTAATTTGATTTTAGGGTTTGAGTCTACAAGTGTTTATATAGAATTCAGGATTAATTTAGGTAATCCGATCAACCTAGAATTAACCTCAACCATTCAGACCAGATCAGAACTTTCCAGAAACCATAATGACTCAGCAACTAGTCACAAAATCGTTATCTTTCAAATCTGTTCGGGGGGGGGGGGGGAGATCAACCCCTTGGTCGACCTGTATGGGTAGGTCGACCTGGCCCCTGGCGGGTATTTTCCCGCCTAGCCAAATCTGAGTTTGAATTTGAATTTTGAAATCTGTTTGAATTTTAATGAAACTTCTGATGGCCATAACTTCTTCATACGATGTCCAATTCACGCAAACTCGGACTCTATCTCAACCAGAATTCCGAGACAAAAACAATGGCGCAACCCATTTCCCTTAATTCTCAAATATAAGATTAATTATTCTTTAATTTGTTAACATTAATATTAAAATTTACGTGGTGTTACATTCTCCCCTCCTTAAAGGATTTCGCCCCCGAAATCTCCAAGTTAAGGAGAATGCATATCCTAACGTCCAATCATCCATCTACTCAACCATCAAACACAGGCATCCATTGTCCTTACAAAATTTCTAATGCTGTGTGAACATATGCAAGAAGTGTGTGTATATGTTCCTTATATAATGCCAAATCAGGCGGTCTACTGATTCAGTTGACCTCCTTAATGCAAATCATGATAGTGCCATGCGTCCATTATGTATGCGAAAGAATCCTATAAATACATATTATTTCTACATGTGTGCACAACCCTTCATCAAAATATAGCATCCATGTGATAACACAACCAGTATACATCCATTCATTTAAATATGCACATATATTGATATGCAACATGAAGTTGATTGAGCCGATTTAGTGCCTAAGGTGTGTGTATTTGCATCCACGAGCAACCACTAGCAACAACTTGCATCCATTTGCATCCATCATACATAACATGTCTCAAACACATGTTTCAACCATAGGGTTCTTACAAACTAAAGATCGAAGATGTCATCGCAAAGATAATACTAAAAGATAGGACAAGTATCAACAAAGCGGTAGAAAAAGGAGAAATTAAAACATACCCTCAAAAAGGAAAGGGTACAATGTACGCATTTATCTTCCGTCTCCTAAGTCGCGTCTCTTTGATCATCTCCCCATTGCACTTTGACCAACTTGACCTCTTTGCTGCGAAGCTTTTTGACCACCAATCCGAGAATTCGTATAGGAGCTCGTCTGATCGTGGCATTGCACTCTACTTCCACCTCCTCGAGCGTGCTCGGCTCTACCACTTCCGCCATATCGTGTAAACACTTATGCAAATGTGAAACATGAAACATGTAACACCCCGCCTCCGCTAGGGTCACTCGCAAAGGAATGCACTAGCTTTAGAGGGGCATTATTAGTAAACATGCACAGAAATATCACAAGACAGAACATATATAAATAGCGGAAGTAAAATCAAACTTTCATAACATGAATAAATAAGGTCTAAAGCCTTTTACATCAGAGTACATCAAAACCTGTCTTGCAATAGTAAAGAAGCATAAAGACTTTTTAATAAATTATTCCCCCAAATAAAGCAGTAAAGAAGCCATAGCCAAGAAAGTCCAAGCCATCCATGATGACCTTCAAACAGAAGAAGTCCGAACTAAACAGCATTGTTTCCTCCCTGCAACCTGGGGGGGGGGGGGAAACGGAAGAAAAGAGGCGAAACAAAACGGGTCAGTCAAAAAGACTGAGTAAGTCCTATCTACTTCCAGTATAAAAACAGGTAAAGGTAACATGGCATGCATAAACTGAAAGTAAACATAAGGATAACTACAAGATAGATAAACTAAACCAGGGTAGCCGGTTGACTACTGTGGCAAGGTGAACTAAGGTATCATGACAAACTACGGTGTTATGATAAGTCAAGATATCACATCACCAGACCTCTATCGAGTACATTATCCCAAGGTATCTGCCCCGTCTAACATTCCACGGGATCTATTATGTGTATTCTTCCTAGTTCTAACAGATATAACTGCTCTGCACCCTCCGTACCAGTATCCCAGCCTTGTTATGCGTTAACCAGGGATGTCCCTTACTCAAAGTCATGTGATGGTATATCGCATGTATAGGTTACTCAAATCATATGCTTCTTTTCATGTATATAGGTTCAGTCCTTTGCCGTACCTCGTACGGGCTTCCTCATGTCGTATTACCCTTGAAATCGTTTGGACTATCACCCTTGTTCTAGCTAGGCTCTTCCATATGAATCATCGTTTGAACTACTAGGACTTACGCCACCTAGCCCCACTAGGGATTACGCTTACCTATTGCACGCTTCCGTATTTCGGTTTGGGTTAAACCACCTAGGCCACTAGGGATTACGTTAACCCCCAACCGCGCCCCCTTTTTCCCCCGCATCCATCGTGAATCGTTTTCTATTACTGTACGCACGTGTAACACATCGTGCCACCCGAGTCCAGTCAAAGGGCAAACCAAGAAGTACAGGACTCGGTCGGGAGCTTTAGATTTATCTGCCGATGCAGATACTAAGGTCTGCTTTTCTACACGTGGCTATGGTCCCACGAGACCCCTCCCTCAACTAGTGAAAGGCAACACAAGAGAAAATCTTGCATGAGAACTACACTCCGGCCAGCCCACATCCTACGGCCTACCTCACCCATAATTAGATAGCAATTATGGTCTGTTGGGTGTTCCCTGCCTTTCCGTACGTATACGCTTGACTCAAGATGGTACATGATCGACGAACTTGCTATCTCGGGCACCTTATGTATTCGTCGACTCACTGCTATCCACCCCAGTCTTTAGGTCGCTCGCATAGCAACCAAGGCATATTCTTGGTTCTTCTACCGCAGACCTCAACCTCCCGTGAGCCTAGTATAATGACCTGGCAGCTCACGGAGGGATCCCAAGAATATCCTCACGTTCCCCGAAGCCGCTGCTTCGCTACCCAGTTCGTTGGAGCCTTTATCTGAATCAGATAGCCTGCTCCTATACGCATACTTAAACGTTGACCTAACGTATCAGGTTACTAATCTATCTCAGGAATGGTCCAAATCTCCTTGACTAAGGATTATTACTTAGTTTCCCTTAACTAAGGTTTACCACTTAGCCAAATTTCCCTTATCCTTGTTAACTATGGTCATTTACCCAATCCTCCGAATTGGGGTTTGTCTAGTGGGTTAAGTGTTACTTAAGAAAATTTACTTAACCTTATCGAGTTATCATGTTGGGTTGATTAAGTGTTAGTTAACTTAATCCCGTCCACTAGTCGTCGTTAGGCAAATCAAGTTACTTGACCTAACCAGCCCCGTTATGTTTTGTTAAGTATCATTAGCCTAATCAAATTACTTAACCCATTTGTCCATGTCATATTTGGTTAAATCTCATTAATCAAATTAACTTCACCCTATTATGTGGCATTAATTATTTAATGCACCCCAACCTCTCACATTAGACTTTGTTGTGGTTACTAGTTAAGCCGGGCGGGTCCGGGTAGATTTACACCACAACTTGGTCTAACCTCGGGTTCAAGCACAACATGACCAACTTCTCACATTGAGTCCTATTGTTTGCAACTACTAGTTAGGCCGGTCGGTTCCGGGTAGTTTTACGTTGCAAACTCAACCCAACCTCGAGTTGGCCACTTTCATGTTTAGTCTAGTATCCTGTTCATAGTCAAGTTTTCAAGCAATTGGGTAGACCTAACTTAATAGGTAAATTCCCAATGGGTAGACCTAACTTAATAGGTAAATTCCCAAGCTTATGTTTTTATGCATACTTACATGTCAACTTCCATGTTACATTACAAGTTATGTTTTCAAGTATACACCCGTCATATTTAACGTTACACGTTATCAAGTTTATACCCATTTACCCAAGTTATGGTTCATGTCGAGTTTAGCTCGCCTATCATGTTTTCATGCAACTTCGAGTTAAGTTTTTCAGGCTATATTCACGCTTGTCTAACCTCAACCCAAATCGTGTTCCAACGCAAGAATGGACGAGTCACATCGTAGAGATACTATGCGACACAATGACCCCAAACATGCATAGTATCATGAGAGTTTGGCTCAAAACATGCATAGATTCATAATGGTTTGGCCACAAGCATGCATAACATGAGAAGAAAAGGAGATGGGCCATAAGTATGCATAATGTCATCACGGATTTGGCCGCAAACTTGCATGTTAACATTTGGGGTTTGGGTTCATAAACATGCATAAGCCCCAAAACCGAATCTTAGCCAATGTTTCTCTAGTAAAAATGGTCCCTAAAGGTTCATGCTAGTATTTCATGAACAAAGATCCAAACTTGCAAGTTAAACTAGGTTATGCATAGCATGCGAGGCATGATTAAGTCACCCACATAGCCTAAAACCATAAACATGAACACAAGAGGCAAGGTAAGGTTCCTATAGGTTCGCATAATCATGTTTAGCCTCATTTTATCCCATGTCATTATCAAAACTACCGTTTCCATCTAAAAGTAGCTAGAACTTACATAGTTAGGCCTAGGGAAAGAGGCATGAATCATCTTGGCTAAGAAAGGTGCCTCCTTTGTTGAAGAATCGTCATGAAACCCGCATAGCAACGATGATCTTCCTTCCATTTGGTGTAGCTAGCTTGCACTACTTGATTTGAACCCGATTTGAGTGCTTAGGCTTTAGGAAAATGGAATGGAGGCCATGATCACTTGGCATTTGGGCAGCACTTCGTGGAGAGGGTGAGTTATGAGGGTTTAGGGGGGGCTTAGGGGTGTTTTTATAGAGATTAGGAGTGTTTTAGGCCATAGGATTAGATCTAGGATAGATTATGACCATCAGATCTCGGAAGCTTCCAGAATCAGGCTAAGTACCAGACCAGGTTAGCCAAGTAGGTGCGGCAGGCAAATTGCCCCCGGCCACCCCCTATCGACAGGCAAGTCGACAGGGCTGTCGACTTGGTCTGGGCCCAAGTCGACAGCCCTCTCGACATGGCCTAGGCGGGGAAAATTCCCGCCTAACCCCGGATCTGGTTTTCAAACCTATTACCAAATTTCAAATTTTCAGAAATCTTCTTTGGGCCTTTAACGGGTCATACGGACTCCGATTCTCGAAAACTCGGACTCTATTTCGCGTATTTTTCCGAGACGAACGCAATGGTCAATCCCGTTTACCTTAATTCTAGAAGTATAAACCGAACAGCTTTTATCTTCATGCTTTACTGGTTTATATGCTTTGCGTATCATTGTATACGTATGTAAATTTCTTACTTTTTAAAATGTAAACATACTGGGTGTCACATCCTCCCACCCTTAAAGAATTTCGTCCCCGAAATTCAATAGTAGTAGGATTTATGTCCCCATATTAGCATCCAGAAGTGTTCAGCCAATTGTTGCAAACATGTGCACATGTGCAAAAGTGAATCACATCGTAGAAAAATATGTATGCCTAACTTGTGGTACCACCTACATGAATGCAATTTCTTAAAAATTTCTTTTTTAAACCATGATGCTCTCATCCTAAATATACTTGCAGTTCTATATGAATGCAAAAATTTGAAAAAGTAATTTCATCCAAATTTTTCCCACCCTTATAAAATAAGAGTGAAGTTCATCCAATTTGAGCATCCAGAATCCTACCATCCATTATTAATTTAGAAAAATCTAATTTTCTAAATTTTTATGTAACGGAGAGATATCCCGTTTTGTTGTTTTCATTGTTCTTCGTTATCATACATTATCGTTCAATATTTCATTAGACACAACAAATTGCGTAAACAAACAACGTACAAACTTTATTAAGATAGTTTTAGTACATCGTTACAACTAGACAACAAAAGGAACAGCTAAACAATACTGAAAATAAAATACTATCCTACGGATAACTGATAGAGGTCAATCCTGATGGAAATAGCTACGGATGAGCTCCTCTAAGCTGTCAAGCCTCTCTTCCTGCCGTCGGTTCCCTTGCCTAAGCTCTAACTGTAGGTCTTGCATCCCAGCCCCCAACTGGTCATAAGAGGAACTCATATCCTGAAGCATCTGCTGCTGTGTCTGAGCCATGGCTACCTGTGACTCCAGCGTCTGCTGCTGTGACCTCAAAATATCCTGGTGGCTCCTCATCAAGCGAGCCTGCTGCTGTGAAACATATCTCAGCTCGGTCCTCCAGTCTGGATCCCTAGTAGCCCATGGATCCCAGGCACCTGTATCCGGGGCCCCCTGTGCCGGGGCCTGATAAGGCCAGGCTCCATCCCCAGCCTGCTCACCCTCGTGCTGTGGTGCCTGATGGGGCTCCTCAAACTGTGCAAACTGGCCATTATGTGGCTCTTCCTCTTGCTCCTCCTCCTCCTCTTCACCCTCATCTTCTTCCTCTTCTTCCGATCCCTCATGCTCCATAGGTTGTGGCTCCTCTTGCAGCTCATGCATGTTTATACTCATTCTCCCTAGTGCAGCTTCAGTAATGATAACAGAGGGGTGGTTAGAGAGTGCCACGTAATCCTCATCATGCAAATTGTAACAACCCGTATTTTCAATAACCTGTAATAACATAAATCGAGGCAGAATTTAATTCTAAAATGGGAATCAAGGGAAACGGGCTATGCCATTGTGTTCGTCTCGGAAAAATACGCGAAATAGAGTCCGAGTTTTCGAAAATCGGAGTCCGTATGACCAAGATATGGCCTCGCGAAGTTTCACGAAAATTCCCAAATTAAAGTATACTTAATTAAGTGAAATGGGTTGTGTAGATATATATATATATATATATTGATATATATATATATATATATAATTGAAAATTTAATAAATAAATATGCAAAAATGCTCAAAACAGCGAATTGGGAGAGGGGAATAACCGAACCGGCCGATTTTTGAAGTCGACCCGAGCTCGCTGGGTCGACTAGGGGTTAATCCAGGGTGTTTGGCTGTCAACCCGTGGGCCGATTCGCTCAAGTGCAGATTTTGCATTTGAATGGTTCTCATGGTCCATCTTTAATCTAAAGGCCCTAGATGGTTCCTACACTTGACTTCTTCCCCAAGACATGCTTTGATGGCTTGGATTGAATCTAGGGTTAATCCTATGGCCTAAAACACTTGCCTAATCTATAAATAAGACCCTAACCTACCCTAATTCATTCATAATTAAACCTAGTGACTAAACTATGGCAAAATGCTAGCTCTCATGGCCTCCACTAATTTTATGAAGAGGGTTGCATACTAATCACTCTCTAATCAACTTCTAATCCCTTCTTAGCATCTTAATCTTCTTCATTTGGTGTTCAAAGTTGCTAGTTGTGAGTTTCTATCACTTTGATGATCTTTTGGTAAACTAATTAGATGAGATGTGATGAGATTTATGGTTTGGTATGTGGGTTAATGAGCTTTGAATCATATGATATGATGTTAGCATTAATCTTATGTTTATGCATGTTGAGTATGTAAGCTTATGCAAGTTTAATATGATGTATGTTATGTTTGCATGATGCTAAATATGCAAGTTGTGGGCTATGTAATCATATGCATGTTATGCAAGTTCATGGTAATATGCTATGCAAGTTACATGTTTGTTAATATGCAAGTTACATGTTTGTTAATATGCAAGTTACATGTATGTAAATATGCAAGTTACATGTTTCTTTATATGCAAGTTACATGTTTGTTAATATGCGAGTTACATGTATGTAAATATGCAAGTTACATGTTTATTAATATGCAAGTTCATGATGACACATTATGCAAGTCTATAAGCTAATATGCAAGTTTGTTATGCAAAATGAATATGTAAGTTATGTGACATATTATATGCAAGTTATGTGACATGTTATGCAAGTTCCTATGCAAGTTATGTGTTTGTTAATATGCAAGATGGCACCTTTGAAACATGTTCATTCATATGCAAGTTGACACCTTTTATATGTGTTATATCATGAACGAAATTACGTGGGAACGATGGGGTAATTAAATGCATAAGTTAATAAGATTGTGTGAAATTAATATAATTATGCATAACACAAAATAAATAAACATAGTATGGGAATTTGCCTATTTGGTTAGGTGTACCCATACTATGTGTTGGGAATTTACCTATTGAGTTAGGTCTACCCCATGGGAATTTACCTATTAAGTTAGGTCTACCCATGTTAAGAAAACTTGATTAATTAGGGATAATTAATATAAAATTATGAGGATGATTAATTAGGTGTAATTAATTGACTAAGACACGAGGTTGGACTCAGTTGTAGCGTAAAACTGCCCGGACCCAACCGGCTTAACCAGTTGCTACAAATGTTAGCCCAATGTGAGAGGTCTTAGGCACAAACTAAATACGTAATTAATGTAAAGACACGAGGTTAGACTCTGTTATGACATAAGGCTGCCCGGACCCAACCGGCTTAACCAGCGGTCATAAAAGACAGTCTAATGTGAGAGGTCTTTACAAAGGTTACGTTCTTAATTAATTAATTAAGAAACACTTAACCACATTAGCATGTAGAGGGACATGAGGGGTTAAGTGGGTGCCTCGGGTGGCATGAGAAAATCTAGTGGTTGCCTTGGGTGGCAATAGAAAATACGATTAGAATACTTAACCAAAATGGAACATGTAATTAAAACATGATTAAAGGGTTAAGTGGGATATACTAGAAAAAGGGACAAGCTTAGGTGGGTAGCTTGTGGAGGCCCATTTCAACCAGTAACCCATACGTATCTTTGTGGGCTCGACCCATGTCGAGGACGGGACACGCATACTGGGCTTGACTGTAAGAGGCAAACGGGTTAGCGGTGGCAACGCAAGTCCAACGGGCTTCATATGCGTGAGTGGGCCCGGGCTGGTAGGTAAGCCGTTGTTGCATCGAGTAGATATAAGCCGTGCACCTTTAGTTCCATCAGGTTGCCACATTGGGGAATGATACATCCCACGGTGGGGCCAGCACGGGTATCTACGTTAGGGAGCCGATCGAATGGGAAGTAGTGTGTACACCTAGTGGATTGTAGGGCCCCGTGGCGCCTACTTGGTCACCTAGGGGTACGCAGGTACTAATTAGTAAATTTTATAAGTCCTTGGGTGGGATCAACCTTTAAGTTAGGAACGACTGGTGTGGTGCAGTTTAGTAATTTACCTTAGGGAGGGTAGATGCGTCTTTATCCTTTATCTTCGTTTAGTTGACTGCTTAGGGTAGCCATTCATCCCTATATGTTACCGTATATCAGTTTATGTCTTCTCTGGTTACTTTAACGATTGTATTGTTAAAGTTATAGGACTCGCTCAGACTTATGTCTGACCCTGTTGTTTTTATCTTTTTCCCAACCCTCAGGTCCTACGGTGGATCCTAGCAGTAGTGGAGCTTGATCGGATTGCTGTTCCAGTCTTTAGGAGCTTGGATAGATGTAAAGCTCCAGTTATCCAGTTATCTTTTCTTTTGTTTGGCTATTGTATGAGAGTGGGATTATGTACTTCTTTATTTTGATGGATATTGTACTTGACCTTTATTGTGGTTTTATGATGTAACCAGACATGTTTTACTTCCGCTGTTATGAGATGATGTTTTAAAATTTCAAGTACTATTTATATCTGTCTTGTTGTAATTTTTCTGTTCTATATTCACTAAAATACTCCACCGATGCTATGGCATTCCCTTAGTGAGTGATCATAGCGGGAGTGGGGTGTTACACGTGGTATCAGAGCTTAAGGTTACCAGAACAGATAAAATTTTTGAGAAAAACTACTTTCTAAGAGTATTTTCGAAGAAAGTATTTTTAAAAGCATGTCTTCTAAGAGAAAAAGTTTTTGAAAAAGAAAAGCATAATCCCCAATAGCCATATCTTTATCTTTCGGAATCTCCTTTTTGAATCTTTCCTCTTTCGTTTCAGCATGGCTGAAGATCTTAACATCCCGGAGGGTTTAGTTATACCACTATGGTATAGGAGGTTGCAAGAGGCTAGGGCCGCGGCTGCGGGTCCGGCCAATGCTACTACACCAGAGACAACCGCTCCTCCTCCTCAGCCTAGAGTGGATAATTTTGCTAAGGTTTGCAAGGAGTTCAAGGCTATAGGAGGAAAACCTTTTCTTGGTTCAGAGACTTTCGTAGAGGCTAGAGATTGGCTTAAGGAAGTGGAAGAGTTGCTAGATATCTTTGAAGTGGAAGAGGGAAAGAAAGTCAAGTTGGCGGCTTGGTTAATGAAGGGAGAGGCCTCATTCTGGTGGGAGGTCACTAATGGAGAACGCCCTGTTGACTCTTGGGCAGATTTTAAGCAAAGGTTTGGGGCTAAGTTTCTCTCAAGGGCGGAAGAGAATCTGTTTATGGAGAAGTTCTTGAATTTGAAGCAAGGGAATCTCACGGTGAAAGAATATGTCAACAAATTCAATCAATTAGCAAGGTTTGGCATAGAGTTGGTGAATACACCGGAGAAGAAGGCTTTGAGGTTCGTTAGAGGCTTGAACGAACCATTGCAAGGAATAGCTATGACTCACATTCCTATGGGGGCCACTTTTGAGAAGCTTGTCTACATGGCACTTATGCATGAGGATGATAAGAATTCTAAGGCACCAGAGAAAAAGGGGGATCAGAAGAAACCGCAACAGCAACAACAAGGCAAGGGCGGAAAAGGCAATGGTGACAAAAAGAAGACGAAGAAGAAGTGCTTCAATTGTGGAACACCAGGACACCTCAGTAAGGATTGTCGCAAAAAGAAGAAGACCGGTTGCTTTCATTGTGGTGAAGCAGGGCATCTTGTGAAAAACTGCCCAAAGAAGGGGCAGAAGACGGGGTCTACCTCAGGAGGCCAGGTGCAAGCTCTTATAGCACCACCTCAGTCAGGGGGGCAAGTTCAGGTTCTCTCAGTTCCACCGATTCAGCAGAGAGGTAGAACTATTTCCGTTGAAAGTCTGGTTTTTCTATTTGATCATCCAGTTCGTACTTTGTTTGACTCTGGCGCATCGCATTCTTTTATCTCATCATCGTTAGTTGAGTCACTGCACTTAGACACCAGTCTAGTTGATGATCCCTTGGTTGTCTCAAACCCAATTGGGGGCTCCATATATCTGTCTATGATATGTTTGGGTTTGAAGATTTCTATACTTAGCGTTGAGTTTAGATGTGATGCTTTTGTATTGGGCTTCACGGGCTATGGGTTGATCTTGGGCATGGACTGGTTATCCAGTAATGGTGCCGTTCTTGATTGCGAAAGGAGAGTTGTCAGGCTCATGACCCGCTTGGGTAACACTCTCGAGATCTCTTGCAATCCCATGGAATCTGTTTTGCTAAGTTATCTTGAATCGCTCGATGCTTCGGTCGAAAGTTTGTGTTCTGTCAGAGTAGTCCGGGAATATCCGGATGTGTTTGAAGAAGTAAAGGGTTTGCCTCCGAAGCGGGAGATAGATTTCCGAATTTATTTGGTGGATAATGCCAAACCAGTGTCTTTGCCAGTACGCCACATGGCTCCTCGTGAGAGAAGAGAACTTCATAAGCAAGTAGGGGAGTTGCTTGAGAAGGGGTTCATAAGGCGAAGTATATCGGAGTGGGGAGCTCCAGTAGTGTTTGCCACGAAGGCGGATGGGTCCCTCAGACTTTGTGTGGATTATAGGGAACTTAATAAGCTCACGAAGAAGAATAGACACCCATTACCGAGGATAGATGATCTCTTTGATCAGTTGGTTGGCGCGTCAGTATTTTCGCAGATGGACTTAGCTACAGGGTTTCATCAGTTAAGAGTGGCGGAGGACAGTATAGAGAAGACTGCTTTCCGGACTCCGGATGGTTTTTATGAGTGGCTAGTGATGCCATTTGGGTTGACAAACGCCCCCGCATACTTTGTTGATCTCATGAGTAGAGTGTTCAGAGAGTATCTGAATAAGTTTGTAGTAGTTTTTGTGGATGACATCTTGGTCTTTTCCAAGAATGAAGAAGAGCATGCCTTACATCTCAAGGAAGTGTTGGAGACTCTTCGAGCGCATAGTCTTAAAGCTAAATTCTCTAAATGCCATTTTTGGAGAAGAGAAGTGCGATTCTTAGGGCATGTGGTCTCTAAGGAAGGGATAGCTGTGGATCCCGCAAAGATAGTATCTATCCAGGATTGGAAAGTTCCTAGAAATGCTACCGAGGTAAGAAGTTTCTTGGGGTTGGCAGGATATTATAGGAAGTTCATCAAAGACTTCGCGAAGATATCAGCCCCATTAACCCGCTTGACGAAGAAGAATCTGGTTTTCTCATGGGATGTAGATTGTGATGATGCTTTCCGACGGTTAAAGAGAGCTTTGACCACCGCTCCAGTTTTAGTGCTTCCAGATGGGAGTAAGCCGTTTGTTGTTTATACCGATGCTTGTGGAACAGGATTAGGCGCAGTCTTGATGCAGGAGGGAAGGGTAATAGCCTATGGAGGGAGACAATTGAGAGTGCATGAGAAGAATTACCCTACCCATGATCTAGAGTTGGCCGCGATTGTTTTCGCACTTAAGTCTTGGCGCCATTATCTTCTTGGTGAGAGATTCGAGTTGTTCACCGACCATAAATCATTGAAGTACTTATTCTCTCAGAAGGATTTAAACTTAAGACAGCAAAGGTGGATGGAGTTCTTAGCATCCTATGATTTCGAGATAGCGTATACCCCTGGTAAGGGTAACGTGGTGGCAGACGCCTTAAGTAGAAAAAGGCTATCTTTGAGTCCATTGTTCGTGGAACGACGAAGCTTGGAGTTTCTTTCTTTGTTTGACTTCAGACCTTCTGTTGATTTTGTACCTGGTTTGTTGGCATCCTTGGAGGTTAGACCTACTCTTTTGAGACGGATTGGCGAGGCTCAGCGAGACGACCCACAGTTGGTTGTGTTGGTAGAGAAGCTTATAAGAGGGGAGTCGTCCAGCCATTTGGGTAGATACACCATAGATGATAAGGGATGGTTGCATAGAGACGGTAGACTTTGTGTACCGCAAGATGAGGGTTTGAAGAAGGCTATTTTGGATGATGCACATCGTTCAAGAATGACTATTCATCCCGGTGGAGACAAAATGTACCAAGACATGAAGAGAGTTTTCTTCTGGGCCGGTATGAAGAAAGATGTGGCCGAGTATGTGGCTAGATGCTTAGTGTGCCAACAAGTTAAAGTGGAGCAAAGGAAACCCGGTGGGTTGCTACACCCATTGGAAGTTCCACAGTGGAAGTGGGATAGTGTCTCGATGGATTTCATCGACGGGTTACCGAGATCGAGGAAGGGCAATACGGGAATTTGGGTTGTGGTAGACAGACTTACAAAGAGTGCCCATTTTATACCCGTAAAGAGTAAGAGGACCGCTCCATGGCTTGCTTCAGTCTATGTTAGAGAGATTGTTAGATTGCATGGCGTACCATCCAGCATTGTGAGTGATCGAGATCCTATTTTCACTAGTGAGTTTTGGAGAAGTTTGCAAGAGGCGGTAGGGACTCAGTTGTGTTTGAGCACCGCATATCATCCTCAGACGGACGGTCAGACTGAGAGGGTGAACCGTATCTTAGAAGATCTTTTGAGGCTTTGTATCTTGGATTTTGGAGGTACATGGGAAGAACATCTTCCTTTGGTGGAGTTCGCATATAATAACAGCTTTCAGTCCAGTATTGGTATGGCTCCTTTCGAAGCTCTTTATGGAAGGCCTTGTCGATCTCCTACATGTTGGTGGGAATCTACGGATAAGATCTTGCTTGGGCCGGATATGGTTAGAGAGACTTCAGAGAAGATTGATTTAATTCGAAAAAGGATGAAAGCAGCGCAAGATAGACAGAAATCTTATGCGGATCGGAGAAGGACGGATCTTGAGTTTGAGGTTGGGGACATGGTTTTTGTCAAAGTATCTCCATTGAGAAATGTTGTTCGCTTTGGGTCCGTAGGGAAGTTAGCACCGAGATTTGTTGGGCCGTTTCCTATTAAGGAAAGGATTGGACGGATGGCATATAGGGTGGAGTTGCCCGACAGACATAGTGGTGTTCATGATGTATTCCATGTATCACATTTGAGGAAGTGCTTACATGAGACCGCGGAGGTGGTAGAGCCGAGCTTGCTTAGAGATGTAGAGGTAGAGCGTGATGCGACGATTCGACGAGCTCCTACTCGCATCCTTGGGTCAGAAACTAGGAAGTTGAGGAACAGAGAAGTTCAGCTAGTTAAAGTGCAATGGGGAGATGACGAAAGCAATGCTACTTGGGAGACGGAAGCAAAGATGCGTTCTTTGTATCCATTTCTTTTTGAGAGTATGTCTTTTAACTTCTCCTTTATTGCTTGTCTAGTACTTATCTTATCTTTAGTATATCCTCTCGCTAATACCTATGACCTTTAGATAGGGTAAAACCTATGGTTGAGACATGTGTTTGAAACATGTTATGGTTGATGGATGCATATGGATGCAATTGTTTGCTAGTGGTTGCTCGTGGATGCATATACACACACATTAGGCACTAGATCGGCTCAGTCACTTCATGTTGCATATTGCATAAATGGATGTGGTAGTTAGATTGATGGATGTATCATGGCTGTGTTATCATATGGATGATGCATTTTTGTGTATGGTTGTGCACGCATGTAGAAATTTGTATGTGTCAATAGGGTTTCGCATACATATTGGATGCATGGCACTATCATGGTTTGCATTAAGGAGGTTTACTGTATCAGTAACCGCCTGATTTTCGCATTAGGTAAGTACATATACACACACTTTTGCATATATCCATCCAGCATTTAGAATCTTGTAAGGACAATGATTGCTCGTGGATGATGCTTTGAGTAGATGGATGATTGGATGGTAGGATACGTTCTTCCTAACTTGAAGATTTCGGGGACGAAATCCTTTAAGGAGGGGAGAATGTAACAACCCGTATTTTCAATAACCTGTAATAACATAAATCGAGGCAGAATTTAATTCTAAAATGGGAATCAAGGGAAACGGGCTATGCCATTGTGTTCGTCTCGGAAAAATACGCGAAATAGAGTCCGAGTTTTCGAAAATCGGAGTCCGTATGACCAAGATATGGCCTCGCGAAGTTTCACGAAAATTCCCAAATTAAAGTATACTTAATTAAGTGAAATGGGTTGTGTAGATATATATATATATATATTGATATATATATATATATATAATTGAAAATTTAATAAATAAATATGCAAAAATGCTCAAAACAGCGAATTGGGAGAGGGGAATAACCGAACCGGCCGATTTTTGAAGTCGACCCGAGCCCGCTGGGTCGACTAGGGGTTAATCCAGGGTGTTTGGCTGTCAACCCGTGGGCCGATTCGCTCAAGTGCAGATTTTGCATTTGAATGGTTCTCATGGTCCATCTTTAATCTAAAGGCCCTAGATGGTTCCTACACTTGACTTCTTCCCCAAGACATGCTTTGATGGCTTGGATTGAATCTAGGGTTAATCCTATGGCCTAAAACACTTGCCTAATCTATAAATAAGACCCTAACCTACCCTAATTCATTCATAATTAAACCTAGTGACTAAACTATGGCAAAATGCTAGCTCTCATGGCCTCCACTAATTTTATGAAGAGGGTTGCATACTAATCACTCTCTAATCAACTTCTAATCCCTTCTTAGCATCTTAATCTTCTTCATTTGGTGTTCAAAGTTGCTAGTTGTGAGTTTCTATCACTTTGATGATCTTTTGGTAAACTAATTAGATGAGATGTGATGAGATTTATGGTTTGGTATGTGGGTTAATGAGCTTTGAATCATATGATATGATGTTAGCATTAATCTTATGTTTATGCATGTTGAGTATGTAAGCTTATGCAAGTTTAATATGATGTATGTTATGTTTGCATGATGCTAAATATGCAAGTTGTGGGCTATGTAATCATATGCATGTTATGCAAGTTCATGGTAATATGCTATGCAAGTTACATGTTTGTTAATATGCAAGTTACATGTTTGTTAATATGCAAGTTACATGTATGTAAATATGCAAGTTACATGTTTCTTTATATGCAAGTTACATGTTTGTTAATATGCGAGTTACATGTATGTAAATATGCAAGTTACATGTTTATTAATATGCAAGTTCATGATGACACATTATGCAAGTCTATAAGCTAATATGCAAGTTTGTTATGCAAAATGAATATGTAAGTTATGTGACATATTATATGCAAGTTATGTGACATGTTATGCAAGTTCCTATGCAAGTTATGTGTTTGTTAATATGCAAGATGGCACCTTTGAAACATGTTCATTCATATGCAAGTTGACACCTTTTATATGTGTTATATCATGAACGAAATTACGTGGGAACGATGGGGTAATTAAATGCATAAGTTAATAAGATTGTGTGAAATTAATATAATTATGCATAACACAAAATAAATAAACATAGTATGGGAATTTGCCTATTTGGTTAGGTGTACCCATACTATGTGTTGGGAATTTACCTATTGAGTTAGGTCTACCCCATGGGAATTTACCTATTAAGTTAGGTCTACCCATGTTAAGAAAACTTGATTAATTAGGGATAATTAATATAAAATTATGAGGGTGATTAATTAGGTGTAATTAATTGACTAAGACACGAGGTTGGACTCAGTTGTAGCGTAAAACTGCCCGGACCCAACCGGCTTAACCAGTTGCTACAAATGTTAGCCCAATGTGAGAGGTCTTAGGCACAAACTAAATACGTAATTAATGTAAAGACACGAGGTTAGACTCTGTTATGACATAAGGCTGCCCGGACCCAACCGGCTTAACCAGCGGTCATAAAAGACAGTCTAATGTGAGAGGTCTTTACAAAGGTTACGTTCTTAATTAATTAATTAAGAAACACTTAACCACATTAGCATGTAGAGGGACATGAGGGGTTAAGTGGGTGCCTCGGGTGGCATGAGAAAATCTAGTGGTTGCCTTGGGTGGCAATAGAAAATACGATTAGAATACTTAACCAAAATGGAACATGTAATTAAAACATGATTAAAGGGTTAAGTGGGATATACTAGAAAAAGGGACAAGCTTAGGTGGGTAGCTTGTGGAGGCCCATTTCAACCAGTAACCCATACGTATCTTTGTGGGCTCGACCCATGTCGAGGACGGGACACGCATACTGGGCTTGACTGTAAGAGGCAAACGGGTTAGCGGTGGCAACGCAAGTCCAACGGGCTTCATATGCGTGAGTGGGCCCGGGCTGGTAGGTAAGCCGTTGTTGCATCGAGTAGATATAAGCCGTGCACCTTTAGTTCCATCAGGTTGCCACATTGGGGAATGATACATCCCACGGTGGGGCCAGCACGGGTATCTACGTTAGGGAGCCGATCGAATGGGAAGTAGTGTGTACACCTAGTGGATTGTAGGGCCCCGTGGCGCCTACTTGGTCACCTAGGGGTACGCAGGTACTAATTAGTAAATTTTATAAGTCCTTGGGTGGGATCAACCTTTAAGTTAGGAACGACTGGTGTGGTGCAGTTTAGTAATTTACCTTAGGGAGGGTAGATGCGTCTTTATCCTTTATCTTCGTTTAGTTGACTGCTTAGGGTAGCCATTCATCCCTATATGTTACCGTATATCAGTTTATGTCTTCTCTGGTTACTTTAACGATTGTATTGTTAAAGTTATAGGACTCGCTCAGACTTATGTCTGACCCTGTTGTTTTTATCTTTTTCCCAACCCTCAGGTCCTACGGTGGATCCTAGCAGTAGTGGAGCTTGATCGGATTGCTGTTCCAGTCTTTAGGAGCTTGGATAGATGTAAAGCTCCAGTTATCCAGTTATCTTTTCTTTTGTTTGGCTATTGTATGAGAGTGGGATTATGTACTTCTTTATTTTGATGGATATTGTACTTGACCTTTATTGTGGTTTTATGATGTAACCAGACATGTTTTACTTCCGCTGTTATGAGATGATGTTTTAAAATTTCAAGTACTATTTATATCTGTCTTGTTGTAATTTTTCTGTTCTATATTCACTAAAATACTCCACCGATGCTATGGCATTCCCTTAGTGAGTGATCATAGCGGGAGTGGGGTGTTACACAAATCCACCCCGAACCAGCGGAAAACTATGGTCCATAAGTTCCCAAAACAAATGTTGGAGTGCCTTGCTGCCCTAAAGATCTGGTACTGCTGAAAGATGGTTCTCGCCCAGTTTATTTGTATGCCCCCAAAAATAGCATAAGTAGCGGCCTTAACAACTACTGGGACTCTGTCAAACCCATGATTTTGCCCCGCAATATTATATTGCAATATCCTGATCACAAACCTAGCTAGGGGGCGCAAATGCGTACTATCCCATTGCCTATCCAGTCCATTAAAAAAAATCCTTCCCCACACATTCAAATCATCCATCTCCAGGTCATTTATATCAAGTCCCGTACCCCGGATATTCAAAATTTCCCCAAATTGGACATCATTCATAAATATATGGGTACCCTTAACCCATGAACCATAAGTTATCAACCCATTATCATCCACATCAATTTGCAAACGAGCATCAAAAAGTCTTACAATACGCTTGTAGCCTCTCCTCTCGGCTGTGTGCGTATCCAGAATATGAATAAGACCCGCATTAACAAACAAGCTTTCCACGGCGGTTCCCGCAAAATCCGCAAACCTCACCGGTCGGCCTAGAAGCAAATTCCTAGTGGCAAGCTGCATGTAGTGCTCAATTATCCCTGGTTGCTCGTCACACCACTCAACCTCTTGCGCGGTTAGTTGAGGGTAAAGCTCGTAGAGATTGGGTTGATTGGCCATGGCGATTTAAACACGAATTGGAAGAGGGGAACTATAGATCCGGATGGAGAGGGTCTCTAGCTTCGATTTGAGTTTAATTTTATGAAGAACGGTGGAGAAACGAGGTGATGGGAGGTGGTGGAGTTGGGGAATTTTCGGTTTCGGCTGGGAGGGAAGGAGAAGAGAATTGGGGGTTATGAGCTGAAGCTCTCGGCCTTCGGGCTTTTATATTTTTTTTGTCCTGCAGGCTCGTCGTGTCGACAGCCCTATCGACAGGGTGGGGCATGTCGACAGCCCTGTCAACTGGCCCCCTCTTTTTTTTTTCTCTTCTTTCTTGCCCTGCCGTCCTTCCATTTCCTTACTTCCTCCTAACTTACTCCATTTTCTAAAGAACTATTTCCCCACCATAAAGAAAACACTTTTCTAACTCAAAAACTACTTGTGACCACAGCCGACATGACTATCGATGGGAGAGAGAAGGAAAGATGAAAAAAAGAGGATTCCAACTAAGGAAACAAGGACATTGCTAATGGCTTTTGGGGAATAACTTTTTAAAACAAAGTTTTTCTTGAAAAAATGCTTCTTTGTAAATGGTTTTTCGAAAAATTTCAGAAGGTCTTTTAAAACTTTTGCCCAGCCTGGTAACCTTCTGCTCTGATACCAAATGTAACACCCCACCTCCGCTAGGGTCACTCGCAAAGGAATGCACTAGCTTTAGAGGGGCATTATTGGTAAACATGCACAGAAATATCACAAGACAGAACATATATAAATAGCGGAAGTAAAATCAAACTTTCATAACATGAATAAATAAGGTCTAAAGCCTTTTACATCAGAGTACATCAAAACCTATCTTGCAATAGTAAAGAAGCATAAAGACTTTTTAATAAATTATTCCCCCAAATAAAGCAGTAAAGTAGCCATAGCCAAGAAAGTCCAAGCCATCCATGATGACCTTCAAACAGAAGAAGTCCGAACTAAACAGCATTGTTTCCTCCCTGCAACCTGGGGGGGAAACGGAAGAAAAGAGGCGAAACAAAACGGGTCAGTCAAAAAGACTGAGTAAGTCCTATCTACTTCCAGTATAAAAATAGGTAAAGGTAACATGACATGCATAAACTGAAAGTAAACATAAGGATAACTACAAGATAGATAAACTAAACCAGGGTAGCCGGTTGACTACTGTGGCAAGGTGAACTAAGGTATCATGACAAACTACGGTGTTATGATAAGTCAAGATATCACATCACCAGACCTCTATCGAGTACATTATCCCAAGGTATATACCCCGTCTAACATTCCACGGGATCTATTATGTGTATTCTTCCTAGTTCTAACAGATATAACTGCTCTGCACCCTCCGTACCAGTATCCCAGCCTTGTTATGCGTTAACCAGGGATGTCCCTTACTCAAAGTCATGTGATGGTATATCGCATGTATAGGTTACTCAAATCATATGCTTCTTTTCATGTATATAGGTTCAGTCCTTTGCCGTACCTCGTACGGGCTTCCTCATGTCGTATTACCCTTGAAATCGTTTGGACTGTCACCCTTGTTCTAGCTAGGCTCTTCCATATGAATCATCGTTTGAACTACTAGGACTTACGCCACCTAGCCCCACTAGGGATTACGCTTACCTATTGCACGCTTCCGTATTTCGGTTTGGGTTAAACCACCTAGGCCACTAGGGATTACGTTAACCCCCAACCGCGCCCCCTTTTTCCCCCGCATCCATCGTGAATCGTTTTCTATTACTGTACGCACGTGTAACACATCGTGCCACCCGAGTCCAGTCACAGGGCAAACCAAGAAGTACAGGACTCGGTCGGGAGCTTTAGATTTATCTGCCGATGCAGATACTAAGGTCTGCTTTTCTACACGTGGCTATGGTCCCACGAGACCCCTCCCTCAACTAGTGAAAGGCAACACAAGAGAAAATCTTGCATGAGAACTACACTCCGGCCAGCCCACATCCTACGGCCTACCTCACCCATAATTAGATAGCAATTATGGTCTGTTGGGTGTTCCCTGCCTTTCCGTACGTATACGCTTGACTCAAGATGGTAGATGATCGACGAACTTGCTATCTCGGGCACCTTATGTATTCGACGACTCACTGCTATCCACCCCAGTCTTTAGGTCGCTCGCATAGAAACCAAGGCATATTCTTGGTTCTTCTACCGCAGACCTCAACCTCCCGTGAGCCTAGTATAATGACCTGGTAGCTCACGGAGGGATCCCAAGAATATCCTCACGTTGCCCGAAGCCGCTGCTTCGCTACCCAGTTCGTTGGAGACTTTATCTGAATCAGATAGCCTGCTCCTATACGCATACTTAAACATTGACCTAACGTATCAGGTTACTAATCTATCTCAGGAATGGTCCAAATCTCCTTGACTAAGGATTATTACTTAGTTTCCCTTAACTAAGGTTTACCACTTAGCCAAATTTCCCTTATCCTTGTTAACTATGGTCATTTACCCAATCCTCCGAATTGGGGTTTGTCTAGTGGGTTAAGTGTTACTTAAGAAAATTTACTTAAACTTATCAAGTTATCATGTTGGGTTGATTAAGTGTTAGTTAACTTAATCCCGTCCACTAGTCGTCGTTAGGCAAATCAAGTTACTTGACCTAACCAGCCCCGTCATGTTTTGTTAAGTATCATTAGCCTAATCAAATTACTTAACCCATTTGTCCATGTCATATTTGGTTAAATCTCATTAATCAAATTAACTTCACCCTATTATGTGGCATTAATTATTTAATGCACCCTAACCTCTCACATTAGACTTTGTTGTGGTTACTAGTTAAGCCGGGCGGGTCCGGGTAGATTTACACCACAACTTGGTCTAACCTCGGGTTCAAGCACAACATGACCAACTTCTCACATTGAGTCCTATTGTTTGCAACTACTAGCTAGGCCGGTCGGTTCCGGGTAGTTTTACGTTGCAAACTCAACCCAACCTCGAGTTGGCCACTTTCATGTTTAGTCTAGTATCCTGTTCATAGTCAAGTTTTCAAGCAATTGGGTAGACCTAACTTAATAGGTAAATTCCCAATGGGTAGACCTAACTTAATAGGTAAATTCCCAAGCTTATGTTTTTATGCATACTTACATGTCAACTTCCATGTTACATTACAAGTTATGTTTTCAAGTATACACCCGTCATATTTAACGTTACACGTTATCAAGTTTATACCCATTTACCCAAGTTATGGTTCATGTCGAGTTTAGCTCGCCTATCATGTTTTCATGAAACTTCGAGTTAAGTTTTTCAGGCTATATTCACGCTTGTCTAACCTCAACCCAAATCGTGTTCCAACGCAAGAATGGACGAGTCACATCGTAGAGATACTATGCGACACAATGACCCCAAACATGCATAGTATCATGAGAGTTTGACTCAAAACATGCATAGATTCATAATGGTTTGGCCACAAGCATGCATAACATGAGAAGAAAAGGAGATGGGCCATAAGTATGCATAATGTCATCACGGATTTGGCCGCAAACTTGCATGTTAACATTTGGGGTTTGGGTTCATAAACATGCATAAGCCCCAAAACCGAATCTTAATCAATGTTTCTCTAGTAAAAATGGTCCCTAAAGGTTCATGCTAGTATTTCATGCACAAAGATCCAAACTTGCAAGTTAAACTAGGTTATGCATAGCATGCGAGGCATGATTAAGTCACCCACATAGCCTAAAACCATAAACATGAACACAAGAGGCAAGGTAAGGTTCCTATAGGTTCGCATAATCATGTTTAGCCTCATTTTATCCCATGTCATTATCAAAACTACCGTTTCCATCTAAAAGTAGCTAGAACTTACATAGTTAGGCCTAGGGAAAGAGGCATGAATCATCTTGGCTAAGAAAGGTGCCTCCTTTGTTGAAGAATCGTCATGAAACCCGCATAGCAACGATGATCTTCCTTCCATTTGGTGTAGCTAGCTTGCACTACTTGATTTGAACCCGATTTGAGTGCTTAGGCTTTAGGAAAATGGAATGGAGGCCATGATCACTTGGCATTTGGGCAGCACTTCGTGGAGAGGGTGAGTTATGAGGGTTTAGGGGGGGCTTAGGGGTGTTTTTATAGAGATTAGGAGTGTTTTAGGCCATAGGATTAGATCTAGGATAGATTATGACCATCAGATCTCTGAAGCTTCCAGAATCAGGCTAAGTACCAGACCAGGTTAGCCAAATAGGTGCGGCAGGCAAATTGCCCCCGGCCACCCCCTGTCGACAGGCAAGTCGACAGGGCTGTCGACTTGGTCTGGGCCCAAGTCGACAGGCCTGTCGACGGCCCTGTCGACATGGCCTAGGCGGGGAAAATTCCCACCTAACCCCAGATCTGGTTTTCAAACCTATTTCCGAATTTCAAATTTTCAGAAATCTTCTTTGGGCCTTTAACGGGTCATACGGACTCCGATTCTCGAAAACTCGGACTCTATTTCGCGTATTTTTCCGAGACGAACGCAATGGTGAATCCCGTTTACCTTAATTCTAGAAGTATAAACCGAACAGCTTTTATCTTCATGCTTTACTGGTTTATATGCTTTGCGTATCATCGTATACGTATGTAAATTTCTTACTTTTTAAAATGTAAACATACAGGGTGTCACAAAACACGTCATGAACTCCGCTGAGCTTCTCTGGTACCTTTACTCTGTACGCCATCTGCCCAATCATCTCTGTAATTGGAAAGGGACCTACGAACCTTGGTGCCGACTTCCCTACCGATCAAAAGTGGACTACGCTTCTTAATGGTGACACCTTAATAAATACCATGTCCCCAATATTGAACTCAAGATCGGTTCGTCTCTTATCAGCACATGACTTCTGTTGGTCCTGTGCTGTCTTCATTCGTCGTCGAATCAGGTCTATCTTCTCCGAAGTCTCCCTAATCATGTCGAGTCCAAGCAAAACCTTATCTGTGGATTTCCACCAACATGTAGGTGATCGACACAGTCGTCCAGAAAGAGCCTCAAAAGGTGCCATGCCAATGCTAGCCTAAAAACTATTATTATAGGCGAACTCTACTAGTGGAAGGTGTTCTTCCCATGTTCCTCCAAAGTCTAGAATACATAGCTTCAGATGGTCCTTTAGAATCCGATTCACCCTCTCGGTCTGATCGTCCGTCTTAGGATGATAAGCGGTACTTAAGCATAATGGCGTCCCAACCGCCTCTTGTAAGCTCTTCCAAAATTCACTTGTGAAAATAGGATCTCTATCGCTCACAATGATGGAGGGTATGCCGTGCAAACGAACTATCTCTCGAAGGTAAATGGATGCTAACCATGCGGCGGTCCTTCTACTTTTGATGGGAATAAAATGGGCACTTTTAGTAAGTTGGTCTACAATTACCCAAATTCCCGTATTACCCTTCCTCGATATTGGTAACTAATCTACAAAATCCATGGAAACGCTTTCCCATTTCCAAAGCGGAATCTCTAAGGGATGTAGCAAACCTCCGGGCTTCTTGTGCTCCGCCTTGAATTGCTGGCACACTAAGCACCTAGCAACGAATTCGGCCACGTCCTTCTTCATTCCGGCCCAAAAGAAAACTCGCGTCATATCCTTATATATCTTATCTCCACTGGGATGTATGGTCATCTTAGAGCGATGTGAGTCTTCAAGAATTGCCTTCTTCAAACTTTCGTCTTGTGGTAAGCAAAGTCTTCCATCTCAACGTAGCCAACCTCTTTCATCTATAGCATATCTATCAAGATGTCTTGAGGATTCCGTTCCTATAAGCTTGCCTACTATCTCAACCAACTGTGGGTCATTCCGTTGTTCCTCTCCAACTCGACCCAAAAGTTTACATTGCACCTCTAATGATGCCAATAATCCGTGTACATAATCGATAGAGGGTGTGAAGTCAAAGGAAGATATATACTCCAAACTCTATCGCACTACAAATAAAGGACTTAAAGTTAACTTCTTTCTACTTAAGGCATCAGCTATAACATTGCCCTTGCCAGGGGTATATGCGATCTCAAAATCGTAGGATACCAAAAACTCCATCCATCTCTGTTGCCTCAAGTTTAGGTCATTCTGGGAGAATAAGTACTTTAGCGACTTATGGTTTGTATACAACTCAAACCTTTCGCCAAGCAAATAATGACTCCACGACTTAAGCGTAAAAACTATGGCCACCAACTCCAAGTCGTGGGTAGGGTAATTTTTCTCGTGGGCTTTCAACTGTCTTCCACCATAGCATGTCACCCTTCCCTCTTGCATTAAAACTGCGCCAAGCCCTGTCCCGCAAGCATCGGTATATACAATGAATGTCTTACTCCTATCTGGCAAAACTAAAACTGGAGTTGTCGTCAGAGCTCTCTTCAGACATTGGAAAGCATCTTCACAGTCAACGTCCCAAGTAAGAGTAAAATTCTTCTTCGTTAATCGAGTGAGAGGGGCTGATATCTTTGCGAAATCCTTAATGAACATCCTATAATAGCCAGCCGGCCCTAAAAAGCATCTTACTACGGTTGCATTCTAAGGCATTTTCCAATCTTGGACTGCCACTACCTTGGCGGGATCCACAGCTATCCCTTCTCTAGAGACCACGTGTCCTAAGAAACTCAACTCTTTTCTCCAAAAATGACACGTGGAGAACTTAGCTTTTAGCTGATGTGCTCGTAGGTCTCTAGTACTTCCCTAAGATTTAAGGCATGCTCTTCTTCATTTTTAGAGAAAACTAGTATATCGTCTACAAAGACCACCACAAACTTGTTTAGAAACTCCCTAAACACCCTACTCATTAAATCAATAAAGTAAGAGGGTGCATTCGGCAGACCAAAAGGCGTGACAAGCCACTCAAAGAAACCATCAGCAGTTCTAAATGCAGTTTTATCGATGCTATCTTCAGCCACCCTTAGCTGATGAAACCCTGTAGCCAAATCCAGTTGCGAGAAAACCGAAGCACCCACCAACTGATTGAATAAATCGTCTATCCTCGGTAATGGGTGTCAGTTCTTCTTTGTTAGCTTATTCAGCTCCCTATAGTCCACACACAATCTAAGTGAACCATCAGCTTTTGTAGCAAAAATTACTAAAGCAGCCCAATCCGAAATACTTCTTCTTATGAACCCCTTCTCAAGTAATTCTTTCACTTACTTATTGAGTTCTCTTCTCTCTCTCGGAGCATGTGGCGCACTGGTAATGCAACTAGCTTTGCATTATCTACTAGATATCCAAAAGTCTATCTCACGCCTCGGGGGTAAACCTCGAACCTCTTAGAAGACGTCACTATATTCATGGACCACACGAACAGATTTCAAATCTTCATTGGACGCGTAAAGGGATTCTAGGTAGCTAAGAATTACTGGACCTCTAGGGTCACAAGAAATATCAAAGGTCTTTCCACAACGAGTCGACAATCTAACTACCCGTCTTTCACAATCTAGGATGGCCCTGTATCTAGTTAGCCAATCCATAACTAGAATCAAGCTATAGACCATGAAGCCAAGAACAAAGGCATAGCATTAAAACCCAACTCCCAAAATAGACATACTCAAATCCTGACAAACCATAGAAAGATTAGATGAACCGCCAATAGGATTTGAGACTACTATGGGATCTGTAAGTAGACTATATTTTGGTGTAGTCTTTCAACTAACGAAGCAGATACAAACGAGAGTGATGTGCCAGAGTGAAACAAAATAAGAACAGGATGATCAAACAAAAAACTAAATTTCAATGGAAATTGTTCTACCTCGTTCTTGCAGCGGTGGGGCCATGAGAGCCTGAACCTTCCATCTTGCCCGCCCTGGTGCCATGAGAGCCTGAATCTGCCCTCTAGAGGTAGACCTTGCCCTATGCCCTTTCTTTGGGCAGTACTTAATCAGATGTCCTGCCTCGCCACAGTGAAAACAACCAGTCTTCTTCTTCTTCCTACAGTCTTTGCTTAGATGGCCTGGTGTCCCGCAGTTAAAGCACCTTTTCTTTCCCTTGCCATGGTTTTCTTTACCACCCTTCTTGTTCTGCTGTTGTGGTTTATTTTGATCTCCTTTCTTCTCAGGTGCCTTGTTAGCATTAGCGCCTTTCTCCTCTTCATGCATAAGCGCCATGTCAACTAGTCTCTCAAAGGTGGCCCACATAGGGATGTGGGTCATGGCTAACCCATGTAGCAGCTCGTTCAAACCCTTAACCAATCTCAGGGCCTTCTTTTCGGGTGTATTCACCAAGTCCAAGCCAAATCTTGCCAACTGATTGAACTTGTTGATGTACTCTTTCACTGATAGATTCCCCTGCCTCAATGCCAAAAAACCTTTCCATATATAGATTCTCTTCAGCCCGTGAGAGAAACTTTGCCTCAAACCTACGCCTGAAATCCGGCCATGTATCAACTGGACGCTCTCCATTAGTGACTTCCCACAAAAACGAGGCCTCATCCTTCATTAACCAGGCAGCTAACTGGACCTTTCTTCTATCTTCTACCTCAAAGATTCCAAACAATTCTTCCACCTCCTTTAGCCAATTTCGAGCTTCAACAAACATCTCTGACCCGTGAAAAGGTTTCCCGCCCATTGCCCGGAAGTCCTTACATATCTTTGTAAAAGTATCAACACGTGGTTGGGGAGGAAGAGGAACGGGTGCAGCTGGAGGAGGAGGACCATCTGCTGGACCTGCGGCGGTGGCCCTAGCCTCCAAATACCTCCTAAACCATCCTGGTATCGGTACACCCTCCGGAAGGTTAAGATCCCCTATCATGTTGAAAAGAAAAAGGAAAGATTCAAACAAAGAATTCGAAAGAATATATGGCTCTTGGGGGTTATGTTTTTAAAATAAACTTTTCTCTTGAAAATACTTTCCTTTAAATATACTTTTAAAAGTATTTCTTTACAAAAATGCTTTTGAAAAACAGTTTTTCAAAATTCATATCTATTTTGGTAACCTTCAGCTCTGATACCACGTGTGACACCCTATGTCCATTAATGTCACTCACAAAGGGAATGCATTAACTTCTATGTGGTGTTTTAAGTGTGCATAGAACAGAAACTTAACAACAAGACAGATATAAAATAGTACTTGAGAATTTTAAACTACATTTCACTGCAGCGGCAAATACATAAGTTTGATTACATCATCAAAAACCAAAGACTAGAGTCAAGTACATAATATCCATCATGACTAAATCAGAGTACATAAAATGAAAGACATAACCCAAACATAAAATAGCCATAAATAAGATAGGCTGAACTTTTTCATCAGCGATCCAAGCAACTTCTAAAAGCAAGAGATAAAGTTGTCCAAATCATGCTCCACTAGTGCTAGTCCCACCCTGAGCACATGGGGGGGGGAAGGAAGAAAAGAGGTAGAAATAAGGGGGTCAGACATAAAGTCTGGCGAGTGCGATAACTTTAACAATATAATTATCAAAACAACAAGGCTAAGGCATAAGTAGGAAAATAAGGAAATGACTGTGAACAAATGGGTATGGCAGAGTAAACTAAGGAAATAAGATGAACAAAGATAACATTAAAGGCGCACCTAATCACTATAAGATAATTACTACACTGCACCGCACCAAACTCCCTAAAAGTTGATCCCGCCTACTGCACTTTAATAATGATAATGGTAGTTTCATGTACCCCTAGTTGCCTTCATAGGTGTCGCCTTCCCCTATCTCCACTAGGTGTACCCACTACCCCCCTTTCGATCGGCTCCCTAACTCGTAGATACCCGTGCTGGCCCCGTAGTGGGGTGTATCACTCCCCAAAGTGGCAACCCGATACCACCAACGATGCACGGCTTATAACTACACGATGAAACAACGTCTTACCTACCAGCCCGGGCCCACACACGCACATGACCCCGTCGGACTTGGGTTGCCACTGCTAACCTGTTTTGGCCTCTTACTGTCAAACCCAGTATGCGTGTCCAGTCCTCAACTTGAGTCGAGCCCACAAAGATACTTATGGGTTACTGATTGAAACGGGCCCCTATTACTTGACACATGTTATCCACCTAAGCTTGGTCCCACTGAGGTTTGCCACTTAACCCCATTCTTGTTCGTGTCTTCTTACATGTTCAACATGGTTAAGTGTTTCTAATCGTATTGCACAAGCCACCCAAGGCACCCACTTAACCCCCTCATGTCCCACTACATGCTTATCTGGTTAAGGGTTTCTTAATTCATTAACACCGTATCCTCGTAAAGACCTCCCACATTAAACTGGCGTTTGTAGAAGCTGGATTTGCCGGGCAGGTCCGGGCAGTCTTACACCATAAACGAGCCTAACCTCGTATCTTTACAACTGTTAAGCATTT
The DNA here is from genome assembly GCA_030737875.1 of Allium sativum. NCBI lineage: Eukaryota > Viridiplantae > Streptophyta > Magnoliopsida > Asparagales > Amaryllidaceae > Allium > Allium sativum. The sequence goes on along the minus strand of CM060923.1, from coordinate 411,995,674 downwards.
AATTTATGCCTAAGACCTCCCACATTAGACTGCCATTTGTGTCTTCTGGATTTGCTGGGCGGGTCCGGGCAGTCTTACACCACAAACGAGTCTAACCTCGTGTCTTAGACGATTAATTACACATAATTAATTATGCCCAATTTGAATTAATTTCCCTATTCAAATTGTCAATCAATTCCAAATTTAACTATGTACATAGTTGACATCTTAATTATGTCCAGCTATTTATGGTATATAAAATTATACCAATTACCATCACAAATTAATTATTTGCCATTTAAGGCATTTATGCCAATTCTCAATATTAAATTTTTTAATATTATCCCATTGCCCCACGTTGTACGTTCACTTAACATGACATATATGTAAGTTAGACTGACAAATAGTCTAATACACATAAAAAGGAAGAAACATCACAAATTCGCATGAGACACAGAACAGATCAAACTTGCTAATAGGAATCATATCATAACTTGCATAAACATTGTATTGTCATGAATCCAAACATAATCCTAAAAGGTGTAAACTTGCATAGGCAATAGTCACAAACTTGCATAAACTATGTATGTCATAGATATAATCATAAGGTGTAAACTTGAATAGGAATCTCAAACTTACATTACATGATTCATACTCCAAATATATATATATATATATATATATATATATACTTGCATATGTGATTTATGCAACATAAACTATGATGTAAACTTGCATCTAACTCACACATGTCATAGCCTAACTTTAGATCCAATTTACCCATAAAATAGATGTCATGAAACATGTAAGGATTGTATATGATTCTCATCAACTTGCATATAATTCATATATAAATTAACACCCAAACTTACATGTAAAACTATGAATCAAGTTAAACTTACATATGATTTAACATATGAATTATTTGCACAAACATAACCAAACTAGCATATGAAGCATCATTATGAATTGATTGTACATAAGCCAACAATTAACAAAGATTTACAAGATAGATAATAACATCATAGATTTACAACATGGATAATAACAACATAGATTTACAACATAGATAATAACATAACGGTCAATGATTCACAAAATAACCATATAACCCAAATCATAACCCATCCTAATTAAATTGTTAATTATATTATTAAAAAAATCGAACTCACAGCTCAAAGAAGGTCTTGAGTTATGAAATCTGAGTTCTGAAATTGATTAAGCTCTCCTTTAAAGTAGATCAATTCCTTTATGTTTAGATTAGAGTCGAATTGAATTGAGTTGATTAGCTTCACTTTTCCTCTTGTTGGTGACGGCTACTCTAGGTTGCATGGTGACAGCATGACGGCCATGGTTCTAATTTTTATTTGATTTAAGGGTTTGAGTCTACAAGTGTTTATATAGAATTTATGATTAATTTAGGCCATCCGATCAACATAGAATTAACCTCAACCATTTAGACCAGATCAAAACTATCCAGAAACCCTAATGACTCAGCAACCAGTCACAAAATCGTCATCTTTTAAATCTGTCCGGCGGGGCGGGGGGGGGGGGGGGCGGGGGGGGGGGTGCGGGGCAGATCGACCCCCAAGTCGACACCTTGGTCGACCTATATGGGTAGGTCGACCCTTTGGTCGACCTGGGCCCTGGCGAGAATTTTCCCGCCTAGCCCAATCTGAGTTTGAATTTGAATTTTGAAATCTGTTTGAATTTTAATGAAACTTCCGATGGCCATAACTTCTTCATACGAAGTCCAATTCACGCAAACTCGGATTCTATCTCAACCAGAGTTCTGAGACGAACACAATGGCGCAACCATTTCCCTTAATTCTCACATCTAAGATTAATTTTTCTTTAATTTGTTAACATTAATATTAAAATTTACGGGGTGTTACAGTTCGGAGCTCCCCGGAACCCACCATTGTAACTTTATACGGAGTTTGGGTGGTCGATCATTATTCCAGTTGGCCCGGTCATGATGCGAAACCATCGGGCCGACAAAACGCGCATCGATCGTGAAATTCCCATGCTCGGCTTTGCAAACTCGAAAGCCAAGATCTATATTTCGAAGCTGTTGGGAAACCACCATAGTAAATTTCTATGTAATTTAGGTAGACGCCGAACCTGTTATGTAACGACGAGCGGAACAATGCCCCCTTCCTTGCACGCATATGAGCTGGCACACAACTCCCATATAACAAAAGGAATTCCTTATGTTACGTGCCTACCCGCTCATATTTGTACACAATTCCTTCAATATATTCCATGATGTTGAATTATTAATTCCAAACCATCATTCCTCCTTAACAACATGCGAGGCAATCCTAACAATCTCCTCCTTGACTCGCATCCTACGAGTATCTTTTGAGAGCATTGCCTCGCCCGCATGGCCCCGTCCGAAACTTCGGCTCTGATACCACTGTTATGAAACGACGGTTGGAACAAAGCCCCCCTCCCTTGCACGGATATGAGCTGGCACACAAATCCCATATAACAAAAGGAATCCCTGATGACTTGCTTATATAGGCAACTAGAAAGTATATGGAAATTCCCGAAATTTCCTCTAGATCCTAAATATACTCCTCAAAACTTGCATAAAATAAATCTTTTTCTCCTTAAAATTTGCACAAAATAAAAAATCCTAAAATATCTCGATCTTCAAATTACTATACTTATATTAGATAGTTCGAAAGCCGAGATCGAGGGATCAGAGCGCTCTGGAAAGCCACCGGGGTAACTTTCTATAGAGCATAGGAAATTTCCCAACAATTTTGTCCTTCGAAACGTGCGTTTCAACGACCTAACTCCAAAAACCCCTCCTCTAATCGAATTCATTCGCTGGCCTTGCACACACCAACCGCCCCACCCACACACCCACACTACATGGGGGAGTCGATCGCTTCTCTACTGGGGCCGGTCGCGACCAGGGACCGTCCGACCCTCCGTAATGCGCGTCGATCTGGAAATCCCTGCACTCGTCACCGCCAGATCGAAAGCCGAGATCGAGTGTTCGGAGCGCCCTGGATGCCACCGTAGTAACTTTCTACTGAGATTGGGCAACCTCCCAACAGTCGTTCGGCCTCCGAAATGTGCGTTGTTCGTGAAATTCCAATACCCGCATTCTCCCGTTCGAAATCCGAGATCGAGGGTTCGGAGGTCCCCGGAACCCACCATAGTAACTTTATATGGAGTTCGGGCGGTCGATCGTTATTCTAGTTGGCCCGATCGCGATACGGAACCATCGGGTCAACGAAAAATGCATTGATCGTGGAATTTCCAAGCTCGGCTTTGCCAATTTGGAAGCCGAGATCAATGTTTCGGAGCTGCTAGGAAACCACCAAAGTAAATTTCTATGTAATTCAGGCAGACGCTGAACCGTCCGGACCTACGAAGCATGCGTTGATCTTCAAATTCTTATACTCATATTATCTAGATCGAAAGCCAAGATCGAGGGTTCGGAGCGATCTCGAAAGCCACAACGGTAACTTTCTACCTAGCGTGGGAAATTTCCCAACAGTTTTGTCCTTCAAAACGCGCATTTCGATGACCTAAGTCCAAAAATCCCTCCTCGATTCGAATTCATTCTCGGGCCTCGTACACACCGCCTGCCCCACCGACACACCCGCACCACGTGGGGGGAGTTGATTGTTTTTCTAGTTGGACCAGTTGCGATCAGGGACTATCCGGCCTCCCGAAACGCGCATCGATCGGGAAATCCCTACACTCGTCACCGCTAGTTTGAAAGCCGAGATCGAGGCTTTGGAGCGCCCCAGAAGCTACATAGTAACTTTCTGCCGAGATTGGGAAGCCACCAAAATAGTCAATTGGCCTCCGAAACGCATGTTGTTCGTGAAATTCCGATACTCGCATCCGCTTGTTCGGAAGCCGAGATCGAGGGTTTGGAGCTCCCCGGAACCCACCATAGTAACTTTATATGGAGTTTGGGCGGCCGATCGTTATTCCCGTTGGCCCGGTCGTGATACCGAACCGTTGGGCCACCCAAACGTGCATCGATCGTGAAATTCTCTCACACGGTTTGGCAAATTCGGAAGCCGGGATCTGTCTTTCGGAGCTGCTAGGAAACCAACATAGTAAGTTTCTACGTAATTCTAGTAGACGTCAAACCGCCCGGGCCTACGAAGCGTTCGTTGATTTTCAAATTCCTATACTAGTATTATCTAGTCAGAAAGCCAAGATCAAGGGTTCGGAGCGCTCTTGAAAGCCACAGCGGTAACTTTCTACAGAGCGTGGGAAATTTCCCAACCGTTCTTTCCATCGAAACGCACGTTTCAGCGGCCTAACTCCAGAAACCCCTTCTCAGTTCGAATTCATTCTCGGGCCTTGTACACACCACCCGCCCCACCCACAAACCCACACTACATGGGGGGAGTTGATCACTTTTCTACTTGGGCTGGTCTCGATCAGGGACCGTCCGGCCCTCCGAAACGCGCGTCGATCGGGAAATCCCTACACTTGTCTCCTCTAGTTCGAAAGCCGAGATCGAGGGTTCGAAGCGCCCCGGAATCCACAATAGTAACTTTCTGCCGAGATTGGGCAGCCGCCCAAATAGTAGGTTGGCCTCCGAAACGCGCGTTGTTCTTGAAATTTCGATACTCGCATCCGCCTATTCGGGAGTCGAGATGGAGGTTTTGGATGTAACAACCCTGAATTTTGGGGTAAATTTAAAATTTATTTTTAAGTAATTTTTGATATTTAAAATAATTTATTTTAAATGATCACGATTAATAAAAAATATTTTTACGCAAAGCACATGTCCGACTTTTATTGGTGTTTTCGTTTACATATTTGGTGATGTATAATTGACGCTTGGAATGTATTAATGTTTCTTCTGAGATTTCAAAAATATTTCATTCTAACTTTACAATTTATACAATTACAGGTACCCTAATCATAAATGTAAAATAATAATAATAACATAAGGACATCTACATAAATTCCTATTTTATATTACTCATAATGCCAATGTTATCAATTTGACTATTTTAAGTGGAATTTTTATTAATGGATATGGTAACAATTATTCCAGGATTATAGTCTATTTAAATATTTGAGCAAATCATGCCATGTTAATTATTATTATTATTATTTATTTTTTAAGAGCAAACTTGGTGGTAGAATTTTATTCACGTTTCTTATATCAATAAAAAGAAGACAAAAACTTGATTAGTGAAAATTAGATTTTATTTACATTTACATTTGTAAATAAAAGAGAAAAAGTATATTTATTTACACTTAGTGTGATTAAGTAATAAAAAGGAAAAAGAGGCATTTATTTACATTTAGCGTAAATAAATAAGAAAAAGGAAAGATACATTTATTTATAGTTAGTGTAAATATACATAGAAAATAGAATGTACTTTTGTTTACATTTTTAATGTAATGCAATTTATTCCATTTATTTAACCTAATCAGTTTGTCCATGATAATTTGAAGCAGTCAACAATTATAATCATATAATAGTGAGTTATTACCTTTTAAATGTGCACATATGTTTTGTATATAAAGTTAACTTTTGTTATTCAAAATTTATTTGTTCCCATTTCAATATGAGAGAGAAAAAATTGCATATTAACCATGCGCAATATATATATATATATATATATATATATATATATATATTTGATTTTTTACTTACTTCTTTTTGATACAAATAGATTTACATCATAAATGGCACTTTTTGGTGATAAAATTAGGATTGATATATATATATATATATATATATATATAAATATACATATATATATATATGTATGTATGTATGTATATATATATATATATATATATATATAAATGCTTAGTGGAATTCCATACTTATGAAAACAAGGTAATAAATTTATGTTTAAATAAAGGTTCTCATGTTCTTTAGTGCATTAGGAAACCATGAAACCTTTTTGAATTCATTTTTGCATTTATTGGCTACATAATCTATGCCAAATTTAATTCATCCATTTAAAGACTTTCTTTTCTTACTCATCTATATGTTTTACTCTCACTGCGCTATACATTATATTTTCCTTCTTCATCCAATAATTCTTTATCCTCTAAATAAAACTCCTCAATGGTTCGAGAGCTCCATATACCAAATCAAAAAGCACCCTTTGATTTTTCATTTCAACGGTGGAGATCGTGTAACAGCCCGCACCTCCATTCACGCAAGATATTGTCCCTAACTTAGCCACCGTATAGGTGTGGGGTTTTATTCCTCAAAAGGCCTCGACATTAGTCAGAGATGAGCTATACTATATAAGTATCAACTTCAAACAGGCTTCCACGATGTGGGACTTAGGGGTGTTACATTCTCCCCTACTACAGAGCCCAATGTCCCCGTTGCTCACAAACACCTCACCCAGGCGCTGTGGTCCACACAGGAGCCACAATTCTGGCTGGGTATTGGCTCTGATACCACTATAACAGCCCGCACCTCCGTTCACGAAAGATATTGTCCCCAACTTAGCCACCGTATAGGTGTCGGGTTTTATTCCTCAAAAGGCCTCGACATTAGTAAGAGATGAGCTCTACTATATAAGTACCAACTTCACACAGGCTTCCACGATGTGGGACTTAGGGGTGTTACAGATCGGTTGAAACGTTGTATATTGGGAGAAACTATGCCTCAAAGGGGGCGACATTGGAGCCAATTTCCGAGACCATAAGAGTGCCGAGCTCCACTAGACTCCGGGCGGCGGTAGGCGAGGTGCAGGTGCCTCGTGTGGCAGTGGTAGATCTCAGTCTGGCTATGTAAATGGCGGTGCGCAAGGGGAGGTCCAAATCAACAAATTGGGTTACGGTTTTCCAGTAGAACGAAGAAGAAAGGATTAAGGTTTAATAATATTTCATTGAAACTAATGACATCATTTAATTTATTTAATATATAAATGATCATAACTCGTTCAAAACAAAACAGAATGTAGTGATTTCAGTTGCAATAAAATCGTGAAGAGGAGATCTACGTGATGGAACTAACTAGAGCTGAAATAGAGAACCTTGGAAATTCAGCCAAATTTTGAATGCGAACAGGAATTCACTTAAAAGCGAGGTGAGATGTTTTGAATTTCAAATTTCAGTTAATTTAATTTAATTATTTCTCTTTATTTAAAGTCCATGTGTGTACGTTAATTTGCGATGTATGATATTGCTATGTGTTGTCATTCATGTTTGATGTGGATTGATGAATTCTGTTATGCAGACCTGTTGATTTGATTTAATATGATGAAAATAAGTTAGAGATTATGAACAAATAAAAATACTATTTTTATTTGTCATGATTGGAACTAGAATTAGATGCAAAATAGAAATATTCTTTTATGTCCTATGTTAAAATTAGATCTATGTACGAATAACTATTAACCTTCATTTGTCATGTTAAAGTTTGAGATTTGTGAACGGATAAATATTCCCATTGATTTGTTACATTAAAATTTGAAATGTGTGAATAAATAAATATTCACACCTACTTGCTATATTAAAGATTGAAATGGTCATTTGTATTTTGTTGTATAGAATTGTTAGAATTGTGGGTCGATAAAAATAATTTTTTTATCGTAACATATGAAACATAGAATTATTAGAATTGTCATGTTAATATAAAATGCCATTTATGTTAGAATTGAAATGTCAGTTATGTTATATAAAAAAAGAAATTACGTTTTTTGTTGGAATATAAAACATTTGAAAATTGAAAGACAATAGAAATTACACTTTATGTAATATGTTATATTAGAAATAAAATTTACATTTTATGTAAATTATGACATTAGATAGAAAAGTACATTTTATGTAAAATGTGATAATAGACAAAAAAAAAATATTTTTATTGTGATGTGAATTATTAAAAAAGTGAAACTAAAATTATACATTCTATCAAATGTAGAAGAAAGATAAAAATATACATTTTTATCAAATGTAAAAGAAGGACACGGATATTAACTTTGTCGAATATAAAAGAATGACAAAAATAGGTAATAGAGATGAAGTTACATTTTTATTAAAAAAATGTGTAAATTAAAATAAAATGAACATTTTCGTCCGAAATATGCATTAGTATAACAATAACATTTTGATTAGGGATTTATTATGTAAGTTAAAAGAAAATATAGGATTGTATGAAAGCAAATTTGCCATTTGTGATTATAGAATTTATGAAAACGTCATTTATGCAAAAGGGAAATTTCCATTTATGTTGAGAAGAATTTGTCATTCATGTTAGAATATTTTAACGTCATTTATTTTTAAATGTCATTAGATTAGAATGTCAATATATAGACTTATATGTCATTAAATTAGAATAAGAACATTTATGATAAAAATTTGAATGAACATTTATGTTAGAAGGACATTCATATTAGATTGAAAAAGGACATTTTCGATAAGTTTGAAAGAACATTTATGTCAGATTAAATAGTAGTCATTAAAATATATATAGAAGAATGAAATTGTGTTCACATATAAATGAATGTCTTTTTAATTGGTTCCTTAACACAAACACAACATAGAAAAATGAATGGTCCTTTTTTTTGTATTCTCTAACACAAATATTAGTTAGAAAAATAAACGATATTTTTATTTATGTTCTATAATGTAATTAAAAAGTAGAATTTGACGGTGTAATCAAAATCACAATTTTTTTTATATGTAATTAAAGGAATTGAGGAAGTCCCAAGTTTTGAAAAAGGTAAGTTATAGTATTTGAAATCCAGTTATTTTGGAAATATAGAATATTCCAAAATTAGGATATTTTTTAAAATGAGAAACATTTTAAAATAATATTTTTAATGGAACAATTATAATGGTTAATAAAAATTGTACTTAGACCCGAGGTTAGGTCACATTTGTGGTGGAAGTCAGCCCGGACCGTACCTGCATATCCAACAGCCACAAATGTTGGGCCTAATGTGAGAGGTCCAAGTGAACAAATACAAATTGGGTTAAGACACGAGGTTAAGCCCAACTTGTGGGATAAGTCTGCCCGGAATCGACCGGCCTATCCAGCAACCACAAGTTGCAGGCCTAATGTGAGAGGTCTGGCCTATATTAAAATACAAATAGTTAAATAGAAAATGAACATTATTTTCACCGTCGTGTTTAAAGAAGAGAAAATTACATTTTTATGTAATTAGATTAAAAGAAGGAATTTATATTTTTATTAAAAGAAAGAAAGAAAATTACATCTTTATGTAATTAAAACCAAAGTAAGAAATTTACATTTTTGTGAAATTAAGATTAAAGGTAAAAGTTACATTTTTAATGTAATTCGTATAAATAAAGAAAAGTTTACATTTTTAATGTAAATAAGATTAAAAAGATGAAAGTTTACATTAAAAAAGTTTACATTTTTAATGTAAAATGAAAAGTTTACATTTTTAATGTGAATAAGGCTCAGGAGAAATTTACATTTTTGTGTAATTTAGAATTTAAAGAAGGAAAATTACATTTTCATGTAAATAGAACTTAAAGAAGAAGATTTACATTTTAATCAATTGAATTTTTATTAAAAAGGACAACGGTATGAAATTTACATATTCATGAAAAGGAATTTCAGTAAAAATTATAAAGATGAAATTTATATTTTAATGAATTAGATTTTAATTAAAAAGATTAAAGATATGAAATTTACATTTTCTTGTGTAAAAATTAAAGCAAGAATATCATTTTGCTTGTAAAGAAAAGAATGACACAAAATAATCATTTTAGTTGAATTAGAAATGACGCACAAGAAATTGCATGTTTGTATAGATTGAAAATAGGAAAAAAAAAATATACATTACATGTATAGGATGTGTATGTAAATTAAAATAAAAAGAACATTATTGTGTGATATGTTATATATTAAAATGTTATGAAACCAAGTGTTCTTCACTTGTTGTGTTAATTACGTTAATAAAATGGAATTTAATTATTTTTATGTAAATAAAAATAAAGATTGATCGTTATGAATTAATATTAACAATATGAAATGATTTTTAAATTATATATATATATATATGCGAGAATTATTTGGAAAGTCCGAGTCTATCTCATTCCAAATAATTTGAACGCCGTTTAAAATTCAAGAATTGAAGACGGCGACTGAAGACCGGCGATCTTCATTTCAAATGGACGACGACTGTTGATGCGCGTGATTGGAGTAGCTACCTTGAAGGGGGTATAGTGGTGGCCGTCCGGACGTAGTGTTGATTTGTGTGGATTTGGCTTTCCCTCAGACCCAGAGCATAAGCTTATAAACGGATTGTGTGTTTGACATCGTACTCCATTAAATATCATGTTATTAATCTTATGTCGAATGTATGGATGTTTGGTGGCAGAGAATTTATTCTCCTTCTTAACACCCGTTCATATATTTCAGCAAAGGATTGGTAGTGTGATATGGAGTGATGATGTGGCATGCTAAGATGCATATGATCAAGACTTTGTCGAAAAGCAGGCCTTGTGGGATGATCAAAGCATAGCCTGTTTAGGCGTAGCTTTGTGTATAGAGTGACTTCGCGAGCCTCACACACCGGCGGAGTCTAAAACAGGAGAAGCGAACGCAGGGAGAGCAACACGTTTCTTTCTAGCTAGAAGTGGTGTTTGGGTTTTAACACGGCCCGGCATTTTACTTATGTGGATTATGGAATGAGGCGCATCAGATGATAGGTCCTATAGGACTGGGAAATGTGTGTTCGTGAATAACTAATCCGCAACTCGTATGGTGGACCGGCCCTACAGCTTTCCAAGGGTTAACTGCGGGGAACCCTGAGACATTAGCTAGAGTGTCTCGAATCGGTAAGGAGCTCCTCCATAGCCTTGACTCATGATGGTAACCCAATTTCCAATACGACCTCATGCGGTTTTGATTGTATTACTAGTATGGAGGCATAGTACTATGGAATACTATTCTTCCTAGGATTGATACATTTACTTTGAAATGTTTTTAAAATATGTACATAATAATATCAAACCCGTTTTTATCGTATCAAACATTTTTGACCATTATAAGGTAAAACCCTATCCTCCGGTTTGCGTTGCATTGTGTGATGGGACTTGGGTCTTATGATGGTTTCATTCCTCCAAAAGCATTGCGCTGTTTTCCGATTTATTTTTAGTTATGCACGACAATCCATTGGAGTAAACCCGTTCCGCATTAGCGGCGTGGTCCTTGGACTTACCTTATTACAATTAGTTAAATTAGTTAAGAATTCTCACACCAGTCCCATGACTGACCCGTTGTTTGTTTCACTTTGCAAACTCAGTTGCCCTCTTCTCCACACGGGCAGTCGAGCAGTTTGTTTACAGGTTTATCTCTTTAGCAGGATCCCGGAATGAAGCTTAAAGCTGTGTCCAGAACACTGGAAGTCTTCCGCTGCCTTAGTTATTTTATTGTTTCCGCTGCAATGTATTAAAATGTTGTAATTTATCTTCCGCTGTAATTTATTTCGATGTACTATGATGTTACGTTATCATGATGTATTAAAAGTCTGTTGTTATTGTTCTGATGTTGTTGTATTCCCAAAGTTAAAGTGTTCGTAGATTTCCAACCTTTTTGGGTCAGACTTGTGTGGTTTATGGGCGATCCAAAGAGCGGGAATTTACGGGTCTTTATCAGAGCTCTGGTTAGCTCAAATCTTTGGGGTACAACTCGTTAGAACTGAACAAAAGACTCATCAGAGATTGGATTAGTAATATCCAATAAGAATAATCATTAGAGATAGGATCAGCAGTATCCTAGAATGAGAAAACTCCTTAGAGATGGGGTTAGTAATGCCCTAGAATGAGTTGAGAGTAACAAGCTTATAATATACGTATTTGTGATTATAATCTATTATAGGAAATATGATTTTTGAATATATAAAAGTTACATATTTTAAAAAGCTAATCAACCAATTGATTGGTTATTGTGTAGTGTAATTATTAGTTCAACTATAAAATTAATTAAACCAATGAATGAATAATAAAAAAAATTGAAAAATTGAGTAGGATAATTAAACACTTTTAGCTTCGTTCCTTTTCAAGGACGAAAAGATTTTAAGTGGAGGAGACTATAACAACCCTGAATTTTGGGGTAAATTTAAAAATTTATTTTAAGTAATTTTTAATATTTAAAATAATTTATTTTAAATAATCACGATTAATAAAAAATAGTTTTATACAAAGCACGTGTCCGACTTTTATTGGTGTTTTCGTTTACATATTTGGTGATGTATAATTGATGCTTGGAATGTATTAATGTTTCTTCTGAGGTTTCAAAAATATTTCATTCTAACTTTATAATTTATACAATTACAGGTATCCTAATCATAATTGTAAAATAATAATAATAACATAAGGACATCTACATAAATTCCTATTTCATATTACTCATATTGCCAATGTTATCAATTTGACTATTTTAAGTGGAATTTTTATTAATGGATATGGTAACAATTATTCCAGGATTATAGTCTATTAAAATATTTGAGCAAATCATGCTATGTTAATTATTATTATTATTATTTATTTATTTAGAGCAAACTTGGTGGTAGAATTTTATTCACATTTCTTATTTGAATAAAATGAAGACAAAAACTTGATTAGTGAAAATTAGATTTTATTTATGTTTACATTTGTAAATAAAAGAGAAAAAGTATATTTATTTACACTTAGTGTGATTAAGTAATAAAAAGGCGAAAGAGGCATTTATTTACATTTAGCGTAAATAAATAAGAAAAAGGAAAGATAAATTTATTTACAATTAGTGTAAATATACATAGAAAATAGAATGTACTTTTGTTTACATTTTTAATGTAATGCAATTTATTCCATTTATTTAAGCTAATCAGTTTGTCCATGATAATTTGAAGCAGTCAACAATTATAATCATATAATAGTGAGTTATTACCTTTTAAATGTGCACATATGTTTTGTATTTGAAGTTAACTTTTTTTATTCAAAATTTATTTGTTCCTATTTCAATATGAGAGAAAAAAATTGCATATTAACCATTTGCAACACACACACATATATATATATATATATATATATATATATATATATTTCGATTTTTTACTTACTTCTTTTTGATACAAATAGATTTACATCATCAATGGCACTTTTTGGTGATAGAAATAGGATTGATATATATATATATATGCTTAGTGGAATTCCATACTTATGAAAACAAGGTAATAAATTTAAGTTTAAATAAAGGTTCTCATGTTCTTTAGTGCATTAGGAAACAATGAAACCTTTTTGAATTCATTTTTGCATTTATTGGCTACATAATCTATGCCAAATTTAATTCATCCATTTAAAGACTTTCTTTCCTTACTCATCTATATGTTTTACTCTCACTACGCTATATATTATATTTTCCTTCTTCCTCCAATAAATCTTTATCCTCTAAATAAAATTCCTCAATGGTTCGAGAGTTCCATATACAAATCAAAAAGCACCCATTGATTTTTCATTTCAACGGTGGAGATCGGTTGAAACGTTGTATATTGGGAGAAACTATGCCTCGAAGGGCGCGACGTTGGAGCCAATTTCCAAGACCATCATAGTGCCGAGCTCCAATAGACTTCGGGCAGCGGTAGGCGAGGTGCAGGTGCCTCGTGTGGCGGTGGTAGAACTCAGTCCGACGATGTAAATGGAGGCGCGCAAGGGGAGGTCGAAATCAACAAATTGGGTTACGGTTTTCCAGTAGAACGAAGAAGAAAGGATTAAGGTTTAATAATATTTCATTAAAACTAATGACATCGTTTAATTTATTTAATATGTAAATGATCATAACTCGTTCAAAACAAAACAGAATGTAGTGATTTCAGTTGCAATAAATTTGTGAAGAGGAGACCTACGTGATGGAACTAACTAGAGCTGAAATAGAGAACCTTGGAAATTCAGCCAAATTTTGAACGCGAACAGGAATTCAGTTAAAAGCGAGGTGAGATGTTCTGAATTTCAAATTTCAATTAATTTAATTTAATTATTTCTCGTTACTTAAAGTCCATGTGTGTACGTTAATTTGCGATGTATGATATTGCTATGTGTTTATCTTTCATGTTTGAAGTGGATTGATGAATTCTGTTATGCAGACCTGTTGATTTGATTTAATATGATGAAAATAAGTTAGAGATTATGAACAAATAAAAATACTATTTTTATTTGTCATGATTGGAACTAGAATTAGATGCAAAATATACATATTCTTTTATGTGCTATGTTAAAATTAGATCTATGTACGAATAACTATTAACATTTATGTGTCATGTTAAAGTTTGAGATTTGTGAATGGATAAATATTCCCATTGATTTGTTACATTAAAATTTGAAATGTGTGAATAAATGAATATTCACACCTACTTGCCATATTAAAGATTGAAATGGTCATTTGTATTTTGTTGTATAGAATTGTTAGAATTGTGGGGCGATAAAAATAATCTTTTCATCGTAACATATGAAACATAGAATTATTAGAATTGTCATGTTTATATAAAATGCCATTTATGTTAGAATTGAAATGTCAGATATGTTATATAAAAAAGAAATTACGTTTTTTGTTGGAATATAAAATATTAGAAAATAGAAAGACAATAGAAATTACATTTTATGTAATATGTTATATTAGAAATAGAATTTACATTTTATGTAAATTATGACATTAGATAGAAAAGTAAATTTTATGTAAAATGTGATAATAAACAATAAAAATTTATATTTTTATTGTGATGTGAATTATTAAAAAAAGTGAAACTAAAATTATACATTCTATCAAATGTAGAAGAAAGATAAAAATATACATTTTTATCAAACGTAAAAGAAGGACACGAATATTAACTTTGTCGAATATAAAAGAATAACAAAATAAGGTATTAGAGATGAAGTTACATTTTTATTAAAAAAAGTGTAAATTAAAATAAAATGAACATTTTCGTCCGAAATATGCATTAGGATAGCAATAACATTTTGATTAGGGATTTAATATGTAAGTAAAAAGAAAATATAGAATTGTATGAAAGAAAATATGCCATTTGTGATTATAGAATTTATGAAAACGTCATTTATGCAAAAGGGAAATTGCCATTTATGTTGAGACGAATTTGTCATTCATGTTAGAATATTTTAACGTCATTTATTTTTAAATGTCATTAGATTAGAATGTCAATAGACTTATATGTCATTAAATTAGAATAAGAACATTTATGTTAAAAATTTGAATGAACATTTATGTTAGAAGGACATTCATGTTAGATTGAAAAAGGACATTTACGATAAGTTTGAAAGAACATTTATGTCAGATTAAATAGTAGTCATTAAAATATATATAGAAGAATGAAATTGTGTTCACATACAAATGAATGTCTTTTTAATTGGTTCCATAACACAAATACAACATAGAAAAACGGATGATCCTTTTTTTTGTGTTCTCTAACACAAATATAACATAGAAAAATAAACGATATTTTTATTTATGTTTTATAATGTAATTAAAAAGTAGAATTTGACGGTGTAATCAAAAGCACATTTTTTTTATATGTAATTAAAGGAATTGAGGAAGTCCCAAGTTTTGAAAAAGGTAAGTTATAGTATTTGAAATCCAGTTATTTTGGAAATATAGAATATTCCAAAATTAGGATATTATTTAAAATGAGAAACATTTTAAAATAATACTTTTAATGGAACAATTATAGTGGTTAAAAAAATTGTACTTGGACCCGAGGTTAGGTCACATTTGTGGTGGAAGTCTGCCCGGACCCGGCCGGCATATCCAGCAGCCACAAATGTTGGGCCTAATGTGAGAGGTCCAAGTGCACAAATACAAATTGGGCCAAGACACGAGGTAAAGCTCAACTTGTGGGATAGGTCTGCCCGGAATCGAACGGCCTATCCAGCAACCACAAGTTGCAGGCCTAATGTGAGAGGTCTGGCCCATATTAAAATACAAATAGTTAAATAGAAAATGAACATTATTTTCACCGTCGTGTTTAAAGAAGAGAAAATTAAATTTTTATGTAATTAGATTAAAAGAAGGAATTTATATTTTTATTTAAAGAAAGAAAGAAAATTACATCTTTATGTAATTAAAACCAAAAGTAAGAAATTTACATTTTTGTGAAATTAAGATTAAAGGTAAAAGTTACATTTTTAATG
This sequence comes from Allium sativum, assembly GCA_030737875.1. NCBI lineage: Eukaryota > Viridiplantae > Streptophyta > Magnoliopsida > Asparagales > Amaryllidaceae > Allium > Allium sativum. The sequence continues at coordinate 411,979,573 of CM060923.1, read as the reverse complement.
TAATTCGTATAAATAAAGAAAAGTTTACATTTTTAATGTAAATAAGATTAAAAAGATTAAAGTTTACATTTTTAATGTAAAAAGAAAAGTTTACATTTTTAATGTGAATAAGGCTCAGAAGAAATTTACATTTTTGTGTAATTTAGAATTTAAAGAAGGAAAATTACATTTCCATGTAAATAGAACTTAAAGAAGAAGATTTACATTTTAATCAATTGAATTTTTATTAAAAAGGACAACGGTATGAAATTTACATATTCATGTAAAGGAATTTCAGTAAAGATTATAACGATGAAATTTATATTTTAATGAATTAGGTTTTCATTAAAAAGATTAAAGATATGAAATTTACATTTTCATGTGTAAAAATTAAAGCAAGAATATCATTTTGCTTGTAAAGAGAAGAATGACACAAAATAATCATTTTTGTTGAATTAGGAATGACGCACAAGAAATTGCATGTTTGTATAGATTGAAAATAGGAAAAAAATATATACATAACATGTATAGGATGTGTATGTGAATTAAAATAAAATGAACATTATTATGTGGTATGTTATACATTAAAATGTTATGAAACCAATTGTTCTTCACTTGTTGTGTTAATTACGTTAACGAAATGGAATTTAATTATTATTACGTAAATAAAAATAAAGATTGATCGTTATGAATCAATATTAACAATCAGAAATGATTTTTGAATTTTATATGTATATATATATATATGCGAGAATTATTTGGAAAGTCCGAGTTTATCTCATTCCAAATAATTTGAACAATAAAGATTGGTCGTCCGGACGTAGTGTTGATTTGTACGGATTTGGCTTTCGCTCAGACCCAGAGCATAAACTTATAAATGGATTGTGTGTCTGACATCGTACTCCATTAAATATCATGTTATTAATCTTCTGTCGAATGTATTGATGTTTGGTGGCGGAGAATTTATTCTCTTTCTTAACACCCGTTCATATATTTCGGCAAAGGATTGGTAGTGTGATATGGAGTGATGATGTGGCATGCTAAGATGCATATGATCAAGGCTTTATTGGAAAGCAGGCCTTGTGGGATGATCAAAGCATAACCTGTTTAGGCATAGCTTTGTGTATAGCGTGACTTCACGAGCCTTACACACCGGCGGAGTCTAAAACGGGAGAAGGGAACGCAGGGAGAGCAGCACGTTTCTTTCTAGCTAGAAGTGGTGTTTGGGTTTTAACACGGCCCGGCATTTTACTTATGTGGATTATGGAATAAGGCGCCTCGGATGATAGGTCCTATAGGACTGGGAAACGTGTGTTCTGGAATAACTAATCCGCAACTCGTATGTTGGACCAGCCCTGCAGCTTTCCAAGGGTTATTTGCGGGGAACACTGTGACATTAGCTAGAGTGTCTCGAATCGGTAAGGAGCTCCTCCCTAGCCTTGACTCATGATGAAAACCCAATTTCCAATACGGCCTCATGCAGTTTTTATTGTATTACTAGTATGGAGGCAGTGTAGTGTGGGATACTATTCTTCCTAGGATTGATACATTTACTTTGAAATGATTTTAAAACATATACACAATAATATCAAATCTGTTTTTATTGTATCAAGCATTTTTGACCATTATATTGTAAAACCCTATCCTCTGGTTTGCGTTGCATTGTGTGATGGGACTTGGGTCCTATGATGGTATCATTCTACCAAAAGCATTGCGCTGTTTTCCGATTTGTTATTAGTTATGCACGGCAATCCATTGGAGTAAACCCGTTCCGCATTAGCGCCGTGGTCCTTGGACTTGCCTTATTACAATTAGTTAAATTAGTTAAGAATTCTCACACCAGTCCCATGACTGACCCGTTGTTTGTTTCACTTTGCAAACTCAGGTGCCATCTTCTTCACATGGGCAGTCGAGCAGTTTGTCTACAGGTTTTTCTCTTTAGCAAGATCCTGGATTGAAGCTTAAAGCTGTGTCCAGAACACTGGAAGTCTTCCGCAGCCTTAGTTATTTTATTGTTTCCGTTGCAATGTATTAAAATGTTGTAATTTACCTTCCACTGTAATTTATTTCGATGTACTCTGATATTCTATACTCTGATGTTACGTTATCATGATGTAATAAAAGTCTGTTGTTATTGTTCTTATGTTGTTCTATTCCCAAAGTTAAAGTATTCATAGATTTCCAAACTTTTTGGGTCAGATGTGTGTGGTTTATGGGCGATTCAAAGAGCGGGAATTTACGGGTCTTTACATTGGAGCTCCCCAGAACCCACCATAGTAACTTTATACGGAGTTTCGGCAGCCAGTTATTCCCGTTTGCCCGGTCGTGATACAGAACCGTCGGGCCAACGAAACGCGCGTCGATCGTGAAATTCCTACGCTCGGCTTTGTAAATTCGAAAGCCGAAACGTATATTTCGGAGCTGCAAGGAAACCATCACAGTAAATTTCTATGTAATTCAGGTAGACGCCGAACCGTCCAGGCCTGTGAATCGTGCGCTGATCTTCAAATTACTATACTCGTATTAACAAGTTCGAAAGCCGAGATCGAGGGATCGCAGTGCTCTCTAAAGCAACCACAGTAACTTTCTATAGAGCGTGGGAAATTTCACAACAATTTTGTCCTTCGAAACGCGCGTTTCAACGAACGAACTCCAAAAACACCACCTCAATTCAAATTCATTCTCAAGCCTTGTACACACCACCCGGACCACCCGCACACAGACACTACGTGGGAGGAGTCGATCGTTTTTCTAGTTGGGCCGGTCACGATTAGGGACCGTTCGACCCTTCGAAACGCATGCCTATTAGGAAATCCCAGCACTTGTCTCCGCTAGTTCGAAAGCCGAGGTCGAGGGTTCGGAGCGCCTCGGAAGCCGCTGTAGTAACTTTCTACCGAGATTGGGTAGCCGGCCAATAGTCAATCATCCTCCGAAACGCACGTTGTTCGAAAAATTCCGAAACTCGCATCCGCCTTTTCGGAAGCCTAGATCGAGGGTTCAGAGCTCCCCGGATCACACTATAGTAACTTTATACGGAGTTTGGGCTACTGATCGTTACTCCCGTTGGGCCGGTCGCAATACGAAACTATCAGATGTCCGAAAGGTGCATCGATCGTGAAATTCCGACGCTCGTCAATGCAAATTCAGAAGCCAAGATCTATGTTTCGGAGCTGCTAGGAAACCACCACAGTAAGTTTATACGTAACTCCGGCAGATGCCGAATTATCTGGGCATACGAAGCGTGCCTTGATCTTCAAATTCCTAAACTCGTATTATCTAGTTCGAATGCCGAGATTGAGTGTTTGGAGCGCTCTTGAAATCCGTTGCGGTAACTTTCTATAGAGCGTGGGAAATTTCCCAACAGTTCTATCCTTCGAAAAGCACGTTTCAGCGACCTAACTTCAAAAACCACTCCTCAATTCGAATTCATTCTCTGGCCTTTCACACACCACCCGCCCCACCTACACACCCACACCACATGGGGGCTGTCGATAGCTTTTCTACTTGGGCCGGTCGTGATCAAGGACCATCTGGCCCTACGAAATGCGCATCGATCAGGAAATCCCTCCACTCTTCTCCGCTAGTTCGAAAGCCGAGATCGAGGGTTCGGGGCACCCCGGACACCACCGTAATAACTTTCTGCCGAGATTGGGCAGTCGCCCAGTAGTTGGTTGGCCTTAGAAACGCGCGTTGTTCGTGAAATTCTGATACTCGCATCCGCCAGTTCGAAAGCCGAGATCGAGCGTTCAGAGCTCCCCGAAACCCACCATAGTAACTTTCTACGGAGTTTGGGCGGCCGATCATTATTCCAGTTGGCCCGGTCACGATACGGAACCATCGGGCAAATGAAACGCGCGACAATCGTGAAATTTCCATGCTCGGCTTTACAAATTCGCAAGCCGAGATCTATGTTTCGGAGCTGCTAGGAAACCACTGAAGTAAAGTTCTATGTAATTCAGGTAGACGCCGAACCGTCCGGACCTACGAAGCATGCGTTGATCTTCAAATTCCTATACTCATATTATCTAGTTCGAAAGCCGAGATCGATAGCTCGGCGCTCTCTTGAAAGCCACCACGGTAACTTTCTACATAGCATTGGAAATTTCCCAACAGTTATGTCCTTCGAAACGCGCCTTTTAAACGACGTAACTACAAAAACTCCTCTTCAATTCGAATTCATTCTCTGGCCTTACACACATCACCCGCCCCACCCATACAGCCACAACACATGGGGGCAGTCGATCTCTTTTCAACTTGGGTAGGTCATGAACAAGGACAGTTTGGCCCTCCGAGATGCACATCGATCAGGAAATCCCTACACTCATCACCGCTAGTTCGAAAGCCGAGATCGAGGGTTCGGAGCGCCCCAGAAGCCACCATAGTAACTTTCTGCCGAGATTGGGCAACCGTCCAACCGTCGGCTGGCCTCCGAAATGCGCGTTGTTCATGAAATTCTGATACTCCCATCCTCCTTTTCAGAAGCCAAGATCGAGGGTTCGGAGCTCCCCGGAACCCACCATAGTAACTTTATACGGAGTTTGGGCCACCGATCGTTATTCTCGTTGGCCCGATCGCGATTCGGAACCATCAGGCCATCGAAACGCGCGTCGATCATGAAATTCCCACGCTTGCCTTTGCACCTTCGGAAGCTGGGATCAATGTTTCAGAGCTGCTAGGAAACCACCATAGTAAATTTCAACGTAATTCAGGTAGATGCCAAACCGTCCGTGCATACGAAGCGTGCGTTGATCGTCAAAATCCTATACTCGTATTAGCATGTACGAAAGCCTAGATTTAGGGTTTGGGAAATTTCCCAACAGTTCTATCCTTCGTAACGCACGTTCCAGCGACCAAACTACAAAAAGCCCTCCTCGATTCGAATTCATGCTCGGGCCTTGCACGCACCACCCGCCCCATCCACACACCCACGCTAAGTGGGGGGAGTCGATCGTTTTTCAAGTTGGGCTGGTTGCGATCCGAGACCGTTCGACCCTTCGAAATGCGCGTCAATCGAGAAATCCCTACACTCGTCTCCGCTAGTTCGAAAGTCGAGATCGAGGGTTCGGAGCGCCCCGAAAGACACCATAGTAACTTTCTGCCAAGATTGGGCATCCGCCCAACCGTTAGTTGGCCTCCGAAATGCGCGTTGTTTGTGAATTTCCGATATGCACAACCGCCTATTCAGAAGCCGAGATCGAGGGTTCGGAGCACCCCGCAACCTACCATAGTAAATTTATACGAAGTTTGGGCGGTCGATCGTTATTCCTGTTGGCCCGATCGCGATACAGAACTGTCAGGCCTCGGAAACATGCGTCGATCGTTAAACTCCCACGCTCGGCTTTGCAAATTCAAAAGCCGAGATCTATGTTTCGGAGCTGCTAGGAAGCCACCACAGTAAATTTATACGTAATTCAGGTAGACGACAAACCGTCCGGGCCTACGAAGCGTGCGTTGAACTTCGAATTCTTATACTCGTATTATCTAGCTCGAAGGCTGAGATCCAGGGTTCAGAGCGCTCTCGAAAGCCACCGCGAAAACTTTCTACATAATATGGGAAATTTCCCAATAATTCTATCCTTCGAAACGAATGTTTCAACTACCTAACTCCAAAAAAACCACATCAATTCGAATTCATTCTTGGGCCTTGTACACACCACCCGCCCACCGACACACCCACACCACTTGGGGGGAGTCTATAATTTTTCTAGTTGGGCCGATCACGATCTACGACCGTCCGACCTTCCGAAACGCGCGTTGATCGAGAAATCCCTGCACTCATCTCCACTAGTTCGGAAGTCGAGATCGAGGGTTCGGAGCACCCCAAAAGCCACCATAGTAACTTTCTGCCGAGATTGGGAAGCTGCCCAAACATCGGTTGGACTCCGAAACGCGCGTTGTTCGTGAAATTACAACACTCGAATCCGCCTATTCGGTAGCCGAGATCGAGGGTTCGGAGCTCCCCGGAACCCACCACAGTAACTTTATACGGAGTTCGGGCGGCCGATCGTTATTCCCGTTGGCCCAGCTGCGATACGGAACCGTCGGGCCACCAAAACACGCGTCGATTGTGAAATTCCCACGCCGTCTTCCCAACTTCAGAAGCAGAGATCTATTTTTCGGAGCTGCTAGGGAACCACCACTGTAAATTTCTACGTAATTCAGGTAGACACCAAACCGTCCGGGCATACGAACCATGCATTGATCTTCAAATTCCTATACTCATATTAGCTAGTTCGAAAGCCTAGATCAAGGGTTTGTAGCGCCCTGTAAAGCCACCGCGGTAACTTTCTACAGAGCGTTGGAAATTTCCCAATAGTTCTGTCCTTCGAAACGCGCAATTCAGCGAACTAACTCCAAAAAGCCCTCCTCAATTCGAATTCACACTCCGGCCTTGTACACACCACAGGTCGCACCCACACTCCCACACCACGTGGGTGGAGTCAATCGTATATCTAGTTAGTGCCGGTCGCGATCTGGGTCCGTCTGACCCTCCGAAACATGCGTCGATTGCAAATTCTTGCACTCGTCTCCACTAGATCGAAAGCCGAGATCGAGGTTCGGAGCGCCCCAGACGCCACCATGGTAACTTTCTGTTGAGATTGGGTAAACTTCTAACCGTCGGTTGGCCTCCAAAACGCGCGTTGTTCGTGAAATTCTGATACACGCATCCGCCTTTTTGAAAGCCGATATCGAAGGTTTGGAGCTCCCCGGAACCCACCATGGTAATTTTATACGGAGTTTGGGCGGCCAATCGTTATTACCGTTGGCCCTACCGTGATACGGAACCTTTGTGCCATCGAAATGTGCATCGATCGTGAAATTCCCATGCTTGCCTTCGCAACTTCGGAAGCCGGAGTCTATGTTTCGGAGCTGCTAGGAAACCACCATAGTAAATTTCTACGTAATTCAGGTAGACGCCAAACCTTCCGTGCATACGAAGCGTGCATTGATCTTCAAAATCCTATACTCGTATTAGCTTGTTCGAAAGCCTAGATTGGTGGTTTGAAGCACTCTCAAAATCCACTGTGGTTACATTCTATAGAATGTGGGAAATTTCACAATAGTTTTGTCCTTCGAATCGCACGTTTCAACGACCTAACTCCAAAAAAACATCCTCAATTCAACTTAATGCTCGGGCCTTGTACACACCACCCACCCCATCACACACCCACACCACGTGGGGGGATTCGATCGTTTTTCTAGTTGGGCCGGTCGCGATCCGGAACCGTTCGACCCTCCGAAAAGTGCGTCAATCGGAAAATCCCTACACTCGTCTTCGCTAGTTTGAAATTCGAGATCGAGGGTTCGGAGCGCCCTGAAATCCACCGTAGTAACTTTCTACTAAGATTGGGCAGCCGCCCAACCATCGATTGACATCTGAAATGCGTGTTGTTTGTGAAATTCCGATGCTCACATCCGCTTGTTCAAATGCCGAGATCGAGGGTTCAGAGCACCCCGCAACCAACCATAGTAACTTTATACGAATTTGGTGGTCGATCGTTATTCCCATTGGACCGGTCGCGATACAGAACCGTCGGGCCTCGGAAACGCGCGCCGATCGTGAAATTCCCATGCTTGGCTTCACAAATTCGAAAGCCGAGATCTATGTTTCGGAGCGGCTAGGAAACCACCACAGTAAATTTATATGTAATTCAGGTAGACGCCAAACCGTTTGGGCCTACGAACCATGCGTTGAACTTCAAATTCTTGTGCTCATATTATCTTGTTCGAAGGCCGAGATCGAGGGTTCAGATCGCTCTCGAAAGCCCCCGCGGTAACTTTCTACATAATACGGGAAATTTCCCAACAGTTTTGTCCTACGAAAGGAACGTTTCAGCTACCTAACCCCAAAAACCCCTCCTCATTTCAAATTCAATCTTGGGCCTTATGCACACCGCCCGCCCACCCACAAACCCACACCACTTGGGGAAGTCAATCATTTTTCTAGTTGGGCCGATCACGATCCGGGACCGTCAAGCCCTTTGAAACGCTCATCGATCGAGAAATCCCTGCACTCGTCTCCGCTAGTTCAGAAGTCAAGATCGAGGGATCGGAGCACCCAAAAATCCACCATAGTAACTTTCTGCCGAGATTGGGAAGTCGCCCAACCATCAGTAGGACTCTGACATGCGCGTTGTTTGTGAAATTCCAATAGCCGAATCTGCCTGTTCGGTAGTCGAGATCGAGGGTTCGGAGCTCCCTAGAACCCACCATAGTAACTTTATACGGAGTTCGGCGGCCGATCGTTATTCCCGGTTGCCCAACCGCGATACGGAACCGTCGGGCCACCGAAACGCGCGTCGATTTTGAAATTCCCATGCCGGCTTTGCAAATTCAGAAGCCGAGATCTATGTTTCGGAGCTGCTAGGAAACCACCACAGTAAATTTCTACGTAATTCAGGTGGACATCAAACCGTCCGGGCATACGAGGCATGCATTGATCTTAAAATTCCTATACACATATTAGCTAGTTATGAGCTAGTTAGAAAGCCTAGATCAAGGGTTCGTAGCGCTCTCGAAAGCCACCGCGGTAACCTTCTGCAGAGCGTGGGAAAGTTCCCAATAGTTTTGTCCTTCGAGATGCGCATTTCTGCGAACTAACTCCAAAAAGCCCTCCTCAATTCGAACTCATTCTCGGGCCTTGTACACACCACAGGCCGCACCCACACTCCCACAACACTTGGGGGGAATCAATCCTATATATAATTAGTGTTGGTCGTGATCCGGAACCGTCCGACCCTCCGGAACATGCGTCGATTGGAAATTCTTACACTCGTCTCCGCTAGTTCGAAAGCCGAGATTGAGGTTCGTAGCGCCCCAGAAGCCACCATAGTAACTTTCTCCCGAGATTGGGTAAACGTCCAACAGTCGGTTGGCCTCCGAAACGCGCATTGTTCGTGAAATTCTGATACTCGCATCCGCCTTTTTGAAACCCGAGATCGAGGGTTCGGAGCTCCCCGGAACCCACCATGGTAACTTTATAAGGAGTTTGGGCGGCCGATCGTTAGTACCGTTGGCCCGACCGCGATACGGAACCTTTGGGCCATCGAAATGTGCGTCGATCGTGAAATTCCCACGCACGCCTTCGCAACTTCAGAAGCCGGAGTCTATGTTTCGGAGCTGCTAGGAAACCACTGCAGTAAATTTCTACGTAATTCAGGTAGACGCCAAACCGTCCATGCATATGAAGCGTGCGTTGATCTTCAAAATCCTATACTCATATTAGCTTGTTCGAAAGCCTAGATTGAGGGTTTGGAGCGCTCTGAAAATCCACCGCGGTTACATTCTATAGAGCGTGGGAAATTTTCTAATAGTTTTGTCCTTCGGAACGCACGTTTCAATGACCTAACTCCAAAAACACCTCCTCAATTCAAATTCATGGTCGTCCTTGTACACACCACCCACCCCATCCACTCACCCACACCACGTGGGGGGGAATCTATCGTTTTTCTAGTTGGGCCGGTCGCGATCCGGGACCGTTCGACCCTCCGAAAAGCGCGTCAATCGGGAAATCCCTACACTCATCTTCGCAAGTTTGAAAGTCGAGATCGAGGGTTCGGAGCGCCCCGAAAGCCACCATAGTAACTTTCTACCGAGATTGGGCAGCCGCCCAACCGTCGATTGGCCTCCGAAATGTGCGTTGTTTGTGAAATTCCGATAATCGCATCCGCCTGTTCACAAGCTGAGATCGTGGGTTCGGAGCACCCCTCAACCCACCATAGTAACTTTACACGAATTTGGGGGTCGATCGTTATTCCCGTTGGCCCGGTCGTGATACAGAACTGTCGGGCCTCGAAAATGCGCGTCGATCGTGAAATTCCCATGCTCGGCTTTGCAAATTCGAAAGCCGAGATCTATGATTCGGAGCTGCTAGGGAACCACCACAGTAAATTTATATGTAATTATGGTTGAGGCCAAACCGTTCGGGCCTACGAAGCGTGCGTTGAGCTTCAAATTCTTATACTCATATTATCTAGTTCGAAGGGCGAGATCGAGGGTTCGGATCGCTCTTAAAAGCCCCCGCGGTAACTTTCTACATAATATGGGAAATTTCCCAATAGTTCTGTCCTACGAAAGGAACGTTTCAGCTACCTAATTCCAAAAACCCCTCCTCAATTTGAATTCATTCTTGGGTCTTATACACACCACCCGCCCACCCACACACCCATACCACCTGGGGAAGTCAATCATTTTTCTAGTTGAGCCGATCATGATCCGGGACCATCAAGCCCTCTGAAACGCGCGTCGATCGGGAAATCCCTGCACTCGTCTCCGCTTGTTCGGAAGCCGAGATCGAGGGATCGAAGCACCCGAAAAGCCACCATAGTAACTTTCTACCGAGATTGGGAAGCCACACAAACGTCATTTGGCCTACGAAATGCGTGTCATTCGTTAAATTCCGGTACTCGAATCCGCCTGTTCGGAAGCCGAGATCGAGGGTTCGGAGCTCCGCAGAACCCACCATAGTAACTTTATATGGAGTCTGGGCGGTAGATCGTTATTCCTGTTGGCCCAGCCTCGATAAGGAGCTGTCGGGCCACCGAAACGAGCGTCGATCTTGAAATTCCCACGCTCATCTTCGCAACATCATAAGCCGAGATCTATGTTTCGGAGCTACTAGGAAACCACCATAGTAAATTTCTGCGTAATTCAGGTAGACGCCAAACCATCCGGGCATACGAAGCGTGCAATGATTTTCAAATTCCTATACTCATAATCGCTAGTTCGAAAGCCTAAATTGAGGGTTTGGAGCGCTCTCGAAAGCCAAAGTGGTAACTTTCTATAGAGCGTGGGAAATTTCCCTACAGTTATGTCCTTCGAAACGCGCGTTTCAGCGACCTAACTCCAAAAAAAACCCCTCAATTCGAATTCATACTCGGGCCTTGTTCACACCACAGGCCCCACCCACACACCCACACCATGTGGGGGGAGTCAATCTTATTTCTAGTTGGTGCTGGTTACGATCCGGGACCGTCAGGCCATCTGTAACATGCGTCGATCGGAAATTCTTGCACTCGTCTCCGCTAATTCGAAAGCCGAGATCGAGGGTTCGGAGCACTCCGGAAGCCACCATAATAACTTACTGTCGAGATAGGGAACCCGCCCAACCATCAGTTGGCCTCTGAAATGTGTGTTGTTCGTGAAATTCTGATACTTGCATCCGCATATTCGGAAGCCGAGATCGATGGTACGAAGCTCCCTAAAACCCATCATAGTACCTTTATACGGAGTTAGGGTGGTCGATCGTTGTTCCCATTGGCCCGGTTGCCATACGAAACCGTCGGTCCACCGAAACGCCCTTCGATCGTAAAATTCCAACACTCGGCTTCCCAAATTCGGAACCCGAGATCTATGATTTGGAGCTGCTAGGAAACCCCCATATTAAATTTATACGTAATTTAAATAGACCCCAAACCGTCCGAGCGTACCAAGCGTGCATTGAACTTCAAATTCTCATACTCGTGTTACCTAGTTCGAAGGCCGAGATTGAGGGTTTGGAGAGCTCTCGAAAGCCACCGCGGTAACTTTCTACATAATATGGGAAATTACCCAACAGTTCTGTCCTTCGAAATCCACATTTCAGCTAGCTAACTCAAAAAACCCCTCCTCAATTCGAATTCATTCTTGGGCCTTGTACACTTCACCCGCCCACCCACACCACTTGGGGGGAGTGGATGATTTTTCTAATTGGGCCGATCACGATTAGGGACCGTCCGGCACTTCGAAACTCGTGTCGATCGGGAAATCCCCGCACTCATCTCCTCTAGTTCGGAAGCCGAGATCGAGGGTTGGAGCACCCCAAAAGCGACAATAGTAAAATTATGCCCAACCTTCGGTTGGCCTCCGAAACGTGCGTTGTTCGTGAAATTCCAATACTCGCATCCTCCTGTTCGGAAGCCGAGATTGAGGGTTCGGAGCTACCCGGAACCCACTATAGTAATTTTATACGGAGTTTTGGTAGCCGATCGTTATTCTCGTTGCCCCATCTGCGATACGGAACCGTCGGGCCACCAGAACGCGCGTCGATCGTGAAATTCCCATGCTCAGCTTTGCAAATTCGGAAGCCGAGATCTACGTTTTGGATATGCTACGAAACCACCATAGTAAATTTCTACGTAATTCACGTAGACGCCAAACCGTCCGGGCAAACGAAGCGTGCGTTGATCTTAAAATTCCTATACTCATATGAGCTAGTTCGAAAGCCTAGAACGGGGGTTCGAACCTTGTACACACCACAGGCCCAACCTATACACCCATACCACGTGTGGGGAGTCAAATGTATTTCATGTTTTTGGAGGTCGCGATCCGGGACCGTCCGACCCTCCGAAACATGCGTCGATCGAAAATTCTTGCACTCATCTCCGCTAGTTCGAAAGCCGAGATGGAGGGTTCGAAGCGCACTGAAAGCCACCATTGTAACTTTCTGCCGAGATTAGGCACACGCCCAACCGTCGGTTGGCCTCCAATTAGTGGGTTGTTTGTGAAATTCTGATACTGCATCTGCCTGTTCGGAAGCCGAGATCGAGGGTTCGGAGCTCCCCGGAACCCACTATAGAAACTTTATACAGAGTTTGGCCATTCGACCGTTATTCACATTGGCCTGGTCGCCATACAGAACCATCGGGCTACTAAAACGACCTTCAATTGTGAAATTCCCATGCTCGACTTCCCAAATTCGAAAGCCGAAATCTGTGTTTCGGAGCTGCTACGAAACCACCACAGTAAATTTCTACGTAATCCAGGTAGGCGCCAAACTGTCCAGGCCTATGAAGCGTGCGTTGAACTTCAAATTATTATACTAGTATTATCCAGTTCGAAGGTCGAGATCGAGGGTTCGGAGCGCTCTCGAAAGCCACCGCGGTAACTTTCTATAGAACATGGGAAATTTCCATATAGTTCTATCCTTAGAAACGCACATTTCAGCGACCCAACTCCAAAAACCACTCCTCAATTCAAATTCATTCTCGGGCCTTGTACACTCTACCCGCCCCACCCATACACCCACACCACATGGGGGGAGTCGATCATTTATCTAGTTGGGCCGATTCCGATCCGGGACCTTCCGGCCCTCCGAAATGCTCGTCGATCGAGAAATCCCTACACTCGTCTCTGCTAGTTCGGAAGCCGAGATTGAGGGTTCGGAGCGCCCCGAAATCCACTATAGTAACTTTCTGCCGAGATTGGCCAGCCTCCCAACTATCGGTTGGCATCCGAAATGCGCATTGTTCGTGAAATTCCAATACTCGCATTCGCCTGTTCGGATGCCGAGATCAAGGATTCGGAGCTCCCCAAAACCCACCATAATAAAATTATACGGAGTCTGGGTAGCCGATCGTTATTCCCCTTGGCCCGGCCGCAATATTGAACCGTCTGGCCATGGAAACGCCCGTCGATCGTGAAATTCCGACGCACGGCTTTGCAACTTCGGAAGCCGAGATCTATGTTTCGGAGCTGCTAGGAAACTAACACAGTAAATTTCTACGTAATTCAGGTAGACGCCAAACCATCCGGGCATACGAAGCGTGCGTTGATCTTCAAATTCCTATAGTCATGTTATCTTATTCGAAAGCCTAGATCCAGTGTTTGGAGCGCTCTCAAAAGCCACCGCGGTAACATTCTACAAAGCATGGGAAAATTCCCAACTGTTCTATCCTTCGAAACACGCGTTTTAGCGACCTAACTCCAAAATCCCCTCCTCAATTTGAATTCATTCTCGGGACTTGTACACACCACAGGCCCCACCCACACACCCTCACCATGTGGGGGGAGTCAATCGTATTTCTAATTGGTGCCGGTAGAGATCCGGGACCGTTCGACCCTCCGAAACATGCGTTGATTGGAAATTCTTTAACTCATCTCCGCTAGTTCGAATGCCGAGATCGAGGGTTCGGAGCACCCTGGAAGCCACCATAGTAACTTTCTGCTGAGACTGGGCAGCCATCCAACCATCGGTTGGCCTCTGAAACGCGCGTTGTTCGTGAAATTCTGATACCCGCATCCACCTGTTTAGAAGCTGAGATGGAGGGTTTGGAGCTCCCCGGAACCCAACATAGTAACTTTACACGGAGTTTGGGTGACCAATCGTTATTCCCGTTGGTCCGGCCCTGATATGGAACCGTCAGCCCACCGAAACTAGCATCGATCGTAAAATTCCCACGCTCGGCTTCGCAACTTCAAAAGCCAAGATTTATGTTTTGGAGCTGCTACGAAACCACCACAGTAAATTTCTACGTAATTCAGGTAGACGCCAAAACGTCCGGGCATACAAAGCGTGCGTTGATCTTCAAATTCCTATACTCATATTAGCTAGTTCGATAGCCTAGATCAAGGGTTTGGAGCGCCCCCGAGATCCGCTATGACAAGTTTCTACAGAGTGTTGGAAATTTTGCAACAAATCTGTCCTTCGAAACGCGCGTTTCAGCGAACTAACTCCAAAAATCCCTCCTCAATTCGAATTCATTCTCGGGCCTTGTACACACCACAGGCCCCTCCCACACACCCACACCATGTTGGGTGAGTCAATCGTATTTCCAGTTGGTGCCGATTGCGATCCGGGTCCGTCCGACCATCCAAAACACGCGTCGATTGGAAATTCTTGCACTCGTCTACGCTAGTTCGAAAGGCGAGATCGAGGGTCCGGAGCGCCCCGGAAGCCACCCTAGTAACTTTCTGCTGAGATAGGGAACCTGCCCAACTGTCGGTTGGCCTCTAAAATGCGCATTGTTCGTGAAATTATGATAATCGCATCAGCTTGTTCGGAAGTCGAGATCGAGGGTTCGGAGCTCCCTAGAATCCATCATGGTAACTTAATAAGGACTTTGGGCGGTCGACCGTTATTCCCATTGGCCCGATCGCCATACGGAACCGTCGGGCCACCGAAACGCCCTTTCATCGTGAAATTCCCTCATTCGGCTTCCCAAATTCGGAAGTCGAGATCTATGTTTCGGAGCTGCTAGGAAACCACCGCAGTAAATTTCTATGTAATTCAGTTAGACGCCAAACCGACCGGGCCTACGAAGCATGCGTTGAACTTCAAATTCTTCTACTCGTACTATCCAGTTCGAAGGCTGAGATCGTGGGTTCAGACCGCTCTCGAAAGCCACCGTGGTAACTTTCTATAGAACATGGGAAAATTTCCCAATAGTTCTGTCCTTAGAAACGCACGTTTCAGCGACCTAACTCCAAAAACCCCTCCTCAATTCAAATTAATTCTCGGGCCTTGTACATAGCACCTTCCCCACCCACACACCCATACAACCTGGGGGTGTCGATCATTTTCTAGTTGGGCCGATCGCGATAAGGGACCGTCCGGCCCTCCGAAACACGCGTCGATCGGGAAATCCCTGCACTCATCTCCGCTAGTTTGGAAGCTGAGATCGAGGGTTCGGAACGCCCCTAAAGCCACCATAGTAACTTTCTAACGAGATTGGGTAGCCTCCCAACCGTAGGTTGGCCTCCAAAACGCACGTTGTTCGTGTACTTTGGATACTCGTATCCGCCTGTTCGGAAGCCGAGATCGAGGGTTTGGAGCTCCCTAGAACCCACCATAGTAACTTTATACGGAGTTTGGGCTGCCGATCGTTATTCCTCTTAGCCCGGCCGCGATATGGAACCGTCAGGCCACCGAAACGCGCGTCGATTGTGAAATTCCCACGCTCGGCTACGCAACTTCGGAAGCCGAGATCTATGTTTCGGAGCTGCTAGGAAACCAACATAGTAAATTTCTACGTAATTCAGGTAGACACCAAACCTTCCGGGCATACGAAGCATGCGTCGATCTTCAAATTCCTATACCCGTATTAGCTTGTTCGAACGCTTAGATCGAGGGTTTGGAGCGCTCTCGAAAGCCACCGCGGTAACTTTCTACAGAGCATGGGAAATTTCGCAATAGTTCTGTCATTCAAAACGCGCGTTTCAGCGACCTAACTCCAAAAACCCCTCCTCAATTTGAATTCATTCTCGGGCCTTGTACACACAACAGGCCATACCCACACACCCACACCACGTGGGGGAGTCAATCGAATTTCTAGTTGGTGCCGGTCGCAATCCGGGACCGTCCGGCCCTCCAAAACATGCGTCGATTGGAAATTCTTGCACTCGTCTATGCTAGTTCGAAAGCCGAGACCAAGGGTTCGGAGTGCCCCGGATGCCAACATAGTAACTTTCTATCGAGATAGGGCACCCACCCAACCGACGGTTGGACTCTGAAATGCGCATTGTTCATGAACTTCTGATACTCGCATCCGCCTATTCGGAAGCCGAGATCGAGGGTTCGGAGCTCCCCGGAACCCATCATTATAACTTTATATAGAGTTTGGGCGGTCAATCATTATTCCCATTGGCCCAGTCGCCATATGGAACCGTCGTTCCGCCAAAACGCCCTTCGATCGTGAAATTCCCATGCTCGGCTTCCAAAATTCTTATTGGAGAGTGGCTTCGGTTCATCCTTTTCCTGGATGACTTGTATGGACGGATGTTCGACAAAGTATTTACAAAGGGGTCGCGTACGTTGAGTTCTTCAAACTTACCATAGTGTGGCAGATAATGGCCCTCTCTCAACAACTACAGTATTTTGTGGATGTAAATTAGTGATATCCAGCGGATCTGACGATGTGACATTCCAAATGGATGGAGATGTTTTGTTTTGAAGGAAAAGCTTAACCGCTAGCCTCATCAACTGGGAAGTGGCACAAAATCGGGTAGGTTGCATGGCAATGCGGGTCACACCCATCAAAAGGGCATATCATCACCTGATCTAGAGAAATCAAATGCCTTCGGTAGTCCCTTTTTATTTATGTATGTATGTTACCGGTTCGGTGGGCTAATCGTGGTAATGATATATTCGATACTCTCAAGAGAACGTGAGGAGCCAGTCATGTTTAGCCTGGGCTGCAAGATGTTCTTATTGAACCCCAATGTATTCATCTCTAGATGTACATTATTAGTAAGGTGTTCCCAAACCTTGCCAGGAAATCCATTCTCCAATAAGAGCCCGTGGTTTTGATTGTATACTATATATGCAGAGCGTGAGATGCAAGCATTCTGCTGGATTGATATTTATTTGTATTTAGACACTATGATAATATCAGAAAAGATTTTGATATCAAAAATGTTTTGTGTTATCGTAAGTTAAAAACCGTCCGTATTTATGTGGGGATTTGGTTTTACGATTATCCTTTTCTTTCGAAAAAAATTTGGACTTAAAAATAAAGTTGTGTGATACCTTTAAATTTAGTGTGTTTTCTCGCTCTGGTTCACCAGACTGATCCGGCTTCTGTAATGCTCGGGTTAGGCCGGTTTGTACAGGTTCAGGTTATCGTGTGCGATGAAGGGACGAGCTGGAAGAGTTCAGGCGTAAGATATTATATATTTTGCTATGTGATTGTATATTATAACTGTCTAGATGTATGATGTACTTTGATGATTGTAAGTTTTATTTCAAGCTCTCAGCAAAAATAATAATTCTATATTATATTTTGTTCCGCTGGGATGTGAGACACTATTTCTCATGTGTTTCTTCTTCTTCCTTTATAATATTTCTTTCTTTCTTATCTCACCCAATAATTTCTTTATAATAGCTATCTTCTTTTTTGTATAATTTGATTCGAAATGGTTTGGTAAATGTCGGCTTAAACTGTACTAAAAAGTGGGTCGTTACACATGGTATTAGAGCAATGGTTTAGTAATAACCTAGGCTTTGTGGACTAACTTGTGACACTCCACGTCCGTTAATGTCACTCACTAAGGGAAGGCATTAAGTTTCGTGAAGAGTTATAGGTAAAACAGAACAAAAATATTACAAGACAAATACAAAATAGCAGCGTAATTAAAAAATTTATTAATCATAATGTATCGTATTTCAAAACATGGTTACATCGTATGTATGTGTAACACCCCACCTCCACTAGTGTCACTCACAAAGGGAATGCACTAGGTTTGGTGAAGCATTATCGAGGTAAACATGCACAGAAATATTACAAGACAGAACATATATAAATCAGCGGAAGTAAAACAAATTTCATTACCTTATAAAATAAGGTCTAAAGCCTTTTACATCAAAATACATCAAAACCTGTCTTGCAATAGTAAAGAAGCATAAAACCATTTCTTAAATTATTCCCCAAGTAAAACAGTAAAGTAGCCATAGCCAAGAAAAGTCCAAGCCATGCGTGATGACCTTCAAGCAGAAGAAGTCCGAACTAGATAACAGTGTTTCCTCCCTGAAAACCGGGTGGGTGGGGAAATGGAAGACAAAGAGGCGAAACAAAACGGGGTCAGTCATAAAGACTGGCAAGTCCTATCTACTTCCAGTATAAAAACAGGTAAAGGTAACATGACATGCATAAACTGAAAGTAAACATAAGGATGACTACAAGATAGGAAAACTAAACCAGGATAATAGGATGAACTACTGTAGCAGGATAAATTAAGATATCATGATAAACTACGGTGTCATGATAAATTAAGGTATCACATCGTCAGGTATCTATCAAGTATACTATCCCAAGGTATCTATCATGTATACCATCCCATGGTATCTATCATGTATACCATCCCAAGGCATTTATCGTGTATCTTTGCTCTGCACCTCTCGTTCTAGTATCCCAACCCGCTTCATGTGTTAACTATGAATGTCCCTTGCCCAATGTCATGTAATGGTCCATGTCAACCTAATATATAGCATATATAGGTTTTCCCAACTCGTATGTTTCTTTCCATGTATAAGTTCAGTCCTTTGCCGTAGGCCGTACGGGCTTTCCCATGTAAATCTATACCACCTCAACGTAGTACCGTTTATCCTTGAGGTTATTTTGGACTGCTACCCTTGATCTGGTTATGTTTTCTTACCATGAACTATCACGTGTTCACTTAGGATTTATGCCACCTAGGACCGCTAGGTATTATGCTACCTAATGAATGTTTTCGTGTCTCGATTTGGGTTCAAGCCACCTAGGGCCACTAAGGATTATGCCACCCGTCAACCGCGCCCTTTTATCCCACGCGTGTACCGTGAATCGCTTTCCATGTCTAGACGCACATGTATCTCAATGTGCCATCCGAGTTCCGTGCCAGGGAAAATCGAGAAATAAGGAACTCGGTCGGGAGCTTTAAGTCGTTTGCCAATGCAGATATCAAGGTCTGTTTTTGTATCCGTGGCTATGGTCCCACGTGACCACTCCCTCAACTACTGAAAGGCAATCCAAGAAAAATCATGTATGAGAACTACATCCCGGCCCCACTATAGCCCCACTATCCTATTGGCCAACCTCACCCATGACTCGATAGCAAGAACATAGTCTGTTGGGAGTTCTCTGCCTTTCCGTCCGTACACGCTTGACTAAAGATGGTAGGTAGTCGGCGACGTGCTATCCAGGGCAAAAACAAGTATCGTCGACTCCACGCTAATCCATCCCAGTCTTTAGGTCGCTCGCATAGCAACCAAGGCATACCCTTGGCTCTTCTACCGCAGACCTTAACCTCTGTGAGGTTGGGTTTCATGGACCATCTGCAACCTCACAGAGGGATACCAAGAGTGCCCTCACGTCTCCCGAAGCTATCGCTTCGTCACCCAATTCGTTGGAGCCTATATCTAAGTCAGATAATTCGCTCCTCCACATGTGTTCAAGCGATGACCTACCGTATCAGGTTACTCATCTATTTATGAACTAGTCCCATGTCCTGGGCTAAGAATTATTACTTAGTTATCCTTAACTAATGTTTACCACTTAGCTTCTCTACCCGCTATCCTTGTTAACCACAATTTTCAACCTAGTCCCCTGAGCTAGGGTTTTGTCTAATGGGTTAAGTGTTGTCATTCAAGTTCATGACTTAACCCGCCTACGAATCATGTCAAGATAGGTTAAGTACTCAAGATCAAGGCTTAGCCCTACGAGATGGTTAAGTATACCAAGGAGCTCATGACTTAACCCTATCAAATCAAATTGGTTAAGTATTTATTTGTCTGAACCCTATCAGATTATCCTGTTAGATTGATTAAGCATAAATTATCTTAATCCCATCAGATTATCGAGTCAGATTGGTTAAGTATGGGTTAGCTTAACCCCTTCCACTAATAGTATTAGAATGGTTAAGTATATTTAAAAGGTCTTATGACTTAACCCTATTAGGTCCGCATATTAGATTGGTTAAGTATAGGTTACTTAACCTCATCAAATCATCATGTATAATTGGTTAAGTATAAGTTACTTAACCCCATTAAATTATCATGTTAAGATGGTTAAGTGTTGATTACTTAACCTCATTGAATTACCTTGTTTAGATTGGTTAAGTGTTTAACTTAACCCCATCGAATTACTGTGTTTAGATTAGTTAAGTAAAGATCACTGAACCCCATCTAATTACCGTGTTTAGATTAGTTAAGTCTAAGTTACTTAACCCCATCTAATTACCAAGTCGGATTAGTTAAGTGTAAATTACTTAACCCCATCGAATTTGCCGTGTTAGATTAGTTAAGTATGGATTACTTAACCCCATCTAAGTACCGTGTTTAGATTAGTTAAGTGTAGGTTACTTAACCCCATCTAATTACCAAGTCGGATTAGTTAAGTGTAAATTACTTAACCCCATCCCCTAGTTGTCTTATATGGTTAAGTGTCATTAAGGAACCAAGTCCGATTTAACTTAACCTACCCATTCGTGTCATATCGGTTAAGTGTCATTAATCAAAATTACTTAACCTTTTCATGTGGCATTAATTAGATTAATGCACCCCAACCTCTCACATTAGACTTTGTTGTGGTTACTAGTTAAGTCGGGCGGGTCCGGGTAGATTTACACCACAACCTAGTCTAACCTCGGATTTTAAGTGATATGTGACCAACTACTCACATTGGGTCCTATTGTTTGTAGCCACTAGTTAAGTCGTGCATGTCCGGGTAGATTTATGCTACAAACTCAACCCAACCTAGAGTTGGCCACTTTCATGTTTGGTCTAGTATCTTATTACACTTACAACCCACCCATGTCTAGTTCAAGTTCAATGTTTTCCCACGTGTCAAGACCATATTTAAATGTATCATGAATGTCATGTTCTCATGTAAACCCCATGTCAAGTTTTTTTTCCATGTCATACCCACGTTTTTCCTAAGCTACCCAAACGTATTTCCAACCCAAGTGGAAGCGAGTCACATAGTAGGGTATTATGCCAACATATTGGCCACAAACATGCAAAGTATCATAAGGGAATTCGGCCACAATCATGCATAGTATCATAAGGGAATTTGGCCACAAACATGCATGATACATAAGGGGTTTGGGTCCATTTACATGCATAAGCCCCAAAGTCAAGTCTTTGCCAATGTTTCACAAGTCAAGTGGTTCCCAAAGGTTCATGCTAACATTCCATAGATTAAGATTCAAACTTGAAAGATATACTAGGTTAAACATAACATGAATGGCATGATTTATTCACTAAGCATAGCCCAAAGTCATAGGTTCAAGCAAAAGAGGCATGACAAGGTTCATATAGGCTAGCATACTTATGTTTCATCACATTTTATCCCATGTCACATTAGAAGCACCGTTAGAATCTACAAGTAGCTAGAACTTACATAGCATGGCAAGAGGGCTAGGAACATGAATTGTCTTGATGAAGAAATGTGGCTCCTTTGTTGAAGAATCGCCATGAAATTTGCATAGCAACGTTGATCCACTCCCTTGATTTGATGTAGCAAGCTAGCACCTTTGATTTGGATCCGATTTGAATGCATAAGCTCTTGGAGTTGAAGATGGAGGCCATGATCACTTGGCATTTGGGCGGCACTTCGTGGCAAGAGTGATTTGTGAGGGTTTAGGGTAGGCTTAGGGGTGTTTTTATAGAGATTAGGAGTAGTTTAGGCCCTTAGATTAACCCTAGGATAGATCTGAGCCTTTAAAATCCGTCACAAGCCTCCAAACATGTCTTGAGGAACAAGTCAGGTGCACCCAGGCCAAACTGGCCGACCACCCAAGTCAACAGGGGTGTCGACTGGGCAATCGACACCACCTAGGGTGTGTCGACTCCCAAGTCGACTCCCCAGTCGACTTGGGGGTGGCGGGAATTTTTCCCGCCTGTTCTGCTTGGCTGAATTTGAATTCTGAATTCAAATTTGAACTGTTTTTGAACTTGAAATTTTCTGAAAACTTTGACGGGCCATAACTTGGTAATACGGACTCCGATTTTTGTAAACTCGGACTCTATTTCGCGTATTTTTCCAAGATGAACGCAATGGCATAACCCGTTTCTCCTAATTCAGATTTTATATTTTAATTCTGCCTTGATCCTTGTTTTAACACGTTGTTAAATTTTGGGTTGTTACATTCTCCCCTCCTTTAAGGATTTCGTCCTCGAAATCTCCAAGTTAGGAAGAACGTATCCAACCATCCATCATCCATCTACTCAAAACATCATCCACAGGCAACCATTGTCCTTAGACGATTTCTAATGCCGTATGAACCTATGCAAAATGTGTGTGTATATGCTCCTTAGCTAATGCTAATGATCAGGCCTGAATGATCTTTCTAATGCAAAATATGTTTAGTGCCATGAACCCAACATGTATGCAAATAGTCCTAGTCATATAAACACTATATGTGTGCACGAACATTCATTCATATGCAACATCCGCATGGCAAAATATTAACTTTCAAACAAGTATAAATACTCGTGCATATGGAATGCAAAATGTGAGTGCGTCGATCAAGTATCTAACGTGTATTCGCGCATCCACGAGCAACCACCTGCAACCATTTGCAACCGTATCAATCATAACATGTTTCAAATACATGTTTACATCCATAGAGTTCTATCTAAGGTTCCCAAGATAAGATCGAGGAGATAAACAAGACAAACTCCTTACGGGGTTTGTAACAGAAACAGGACCAAGAGGATATCCACCAAGCGATAGCATGCAAGCACGCTCTACAGGATAACCTTCTGCTCTGATACAAAATGTAACACCCCACCTCCGCTACTGTCACTCACAAATGGAATGCACTAGGTTTGGTGAAGCATTATCGAGGTAAACATGCACAGAAATATTACAAGACAGAACATATATAAATCAGCAGAAGTAAAACAAATTTCATTACCTTATAAAATTAGGCCTAATGCCTTTTACATCAAAATACATCAAAACCTATCTTGCAATAGTAAAGAACCATAAAACCATTTCTTCAATTATTCCCCAAGTAAAACAGTAAAGTAGCCATAGCCAAGAAAAGTCTAAGCCATGTGTGATGACCTTCAAGCAGAAGAAGTCCGAACTAGATAACAGTGTTTCCTCCCTGAAAACTTGGGGGGGAAACGGAAGACAAAGAGGCGAAACAAAACGGGGTCAGTCATAAAGACCGGTTAGTCCTATCTACTTCCACTATAAAAACAGGTAAAGGTAACATGACATGCATAAAATGAAAGTAAACATAAGGATGACTACAAGATAGGTAAACTAAACCAGGATAACAGGTTGAACTACTACAGCAAGATAAACTAAGATATCATGATAAACTACGGTGTCATGATAAATCAAGGTATCACATCGTCAGGTTTCTATCAAGTATACTATCCCAAGGTATCTATCATGCATACCATCCCATGGTATCTATCATGTATACCATCCCAAGGTATTTATCGTGTATCTTTGCTCTGCACCTCTCATACTATTATCCCAACCCGCTTCATGTGTTAACTATGAATGTCCCTTGCTCAATGTCATGTAATTGTCCATGTCAACCTAATATATAGCATATGTAGGTTTTCCCAACTCGTATGTTTCTTTCCATGTATAAGTTCAGTCCTTTACCGTAGGCCGTACGGGCTTTCCCATGTAAATATATACCACCTCAATGCAGTACCGTTTATCCTTGAGGTTATTTTGGACTGCTACCCTTGATCTGGTTATGTTTTCTTACCATGAACTATCGCGGGTTCACTTAGGATTTATGTCACCTAGGACCGCTAGGGATTATGCTACCTAATGAACATTTCCGTGTCTCGGTTTGGGTTCAAGCCACCTAGGGCACTAGGGATTATGCCACCCGTCAACCGCGCCCTTTTATCCCACGTGTGTACCGTGAATCGCTTTCCATGTCTAGACGCACAAGTATCTCAATGTGCCATCCGAGTTCCGTGCCAGGGCAAATCGAGAAATACGGAACTCGGTCGGGAGATTTAAGTCGTCTGCCGATGCAGATATCAAGGTCTGTTTTTGTATCCGTGGCTATGGTTCCACGTGACCCCTCCCTCAACTATTGAAAGGCAATCCAAGAAAAATCGTGTATGAGAACTACATCTCGGCCCCACTATAGCCCCACTTTCCTATTGGCCAACCTCAACCATGACTCGATAGCAAGAACATGGTCTGTTGGGAGTTCTCTGCCTTTCCGTTCGTACACTCTTGACTAAAGATGGTAGGTAGTCGGCGACGTGCTATCCAGGGCAAAAACAAGTATCGTCGACTCCATGCTAATCCATCCCTGTCTTTAGGTCGCTCGCATAGCAACCAAGGCATACCCTAGGCTCTTCTACCGCAGACCTTAACCTCTGTGAGGCCGGGTTTCATGGACCATCTGCCACCTCATAGAGGGATACCAAGAGTACCCTCACGGCCCCCGAAGCTACCGCTTCGTCACCCAGTTCGTTGGAGCCTATTTCTAAGTCAGATAATTCGCTCCTCCACGTGTGTTCAAGCGACGACCTACCGTATCAGGTTACTCATCTATTTATGAACTAGTCCCATGTCCTTCGCTAAGAATTATTACTTAGTTATCCTTAACTAAGGTTTACCACATAGCTTCTCTTCCAGCTATCCTTGTTAACCACGATTTTCAACCTAGTCCCCTGAGCTAGGGTTTTGTCTAATGGGTTAAGTGTTGTCATTCAAGTTCATGACTTAACCCGCCTACGAATCATGTCAAGATAGGCTAAGTACTCAAGTTCAAGGCTTAGCCCTACGATTTGGTTAAGTATACCAAGGAGCTCATGACTTAACCCTATCAAATCGAATTGGTTAAGTATTTATTTGTCTTAACCCTATCAGATTATAGTGTTAGAATGATTAAGCATAAATTATCTTAATCCCATCAGATTATCGAGTCAGATTGGTTAAGTATGGGTTAGCTTAACCCCATCCACTAATCGTATTACAATGGTTAAGTATATTTAACAGGTCTTGTGACTTAACCCTATCAGGTCCGCATATTAGATTGGTTAAGTATAGGTAACTTAACCTCATCAAATCATCATGTACAATTAGTTAAGTATAAGTTACTTAACCCCATTAAATTATCATGTTAAGTTGGTTAAGTGTTGATTACTCAACCTCATTGAATTACCTTGTTTACATTGGTTAAGTGTTTAACTTAACCCCATCGAATTACCATGTTTAGATTAGTTAAGTAAAGATCACTTAACCCCATCTAATTACCGCGTTTAGATTAGTTAAGTCTAAGTTACTTAACCCCATCTAATTACCAAGTCGGATTAGTTAAGTGTAAATTACTTAACCCCATCGAATTTACCATGTTAGATTAGTTAAGTATGGATTACTTAACCCCATCTAAGTACCGTGTTTAGATTAGTTAAGTGAAATTTACTTAACCCCATCTAATTACCAAGTCGGATTAGTTAAGTGTAAATTACTTAACCCCATCCCCTAATTTTCTTATATGGTTAAGTGTCATTAAGGAACCAAGTCTGGTTTAACTTAACCTACCCATTCGTGTCATATCGGTTAAGTGTCATTAATCAAAACTACTTAACCTTTTCATGTGGCATTAATTAGATTAATGCACCCCAACCTCTCATATTAGACTTTGTTGTGGTTAATAGTTAAGCTGGGCGGGTCCGGGTAGATTTAGACCACAACCTAGTCTAACCTCGGGTTTTAAGTGCTATGTGACCAACTACTCACATTGGGTCCTATTGTTTGTAGCCACTAGTTAAGCCGGGCGGTTCCGGGTAGATTTATGCTACAAACTCAACCCAACCTCGATTTGGCCACTTTCATGTTTGGTCTAGTGTCTTATTACACTTACAACCCACCCATGTCTAGTTCAAGTTCCATGTTTTCCCACGTGTCATGACCATATTTAAATGTATTATGAATGTCATGTTCTCATGTAAACCCCATGTCAAGTTTTTTTTTCATGTCATACCCACGTTTTTCCTAAGCTACCGAAACGTATTTCCAACCCAAGTGGAAGCGAGTCACATAGTAGGGTATTATGCCAACATATTGGCCACAAACATGCATAGTATCATAAGGGAATTTGGCCACAAGCATGCATAGTATCATAAGGGAATTTGGCCACAAACATGCATGATACATAAGGGGTTTGGGTTCATTTACATGCATAAGCCCCAAAGTCAAGTCTTTGCCAATGTTTCACAAGTCAAGTGGTTCCCACAGGTTCATGCTAACATTCCATAGATAAATATTCAAACTTGCAAGATATACTAGGTTAAACATAACATGAATGGCATGATTTATTCACTAAGCATAGCCCAAAGTCATAGGTTCAAGCAAAAGAGGCATGACAAGGTTCATATAGGCTAGCATACTTATGTTTCATCACATTTTATCCCATGTCACATTAGAAACACCGTTAGAATCTACAAGTAGCTAGAACTTACATAGCATGGCAAGAGGGCTAGGAACATGAATCGTCTTGACGAAGAAATGTGGCTCCTTTGTTGAAGAATCGCCATGAAATTTGCATAGCAACGTTGATCCACTCCCTTGATTTGATGTAGCAAGCTAGCACCTTTGATTTGGATCCGATTTGAATGCATAAGCTCTAGGAGTTGAAGATGGAGGCCATGATCACTTGGCATTTGGGCAGCACTTTGTGGCAAGAGTGATTTGTGAGGGTTTAGGGTAGGCTTAGGGGTGTTTTTATAGAGATTGGGAGTAGTTTAGGCCCTTAGATCAACCCTAGGATAGATCTAAGCCTTTAAAATCTGTCACAAGCCTCCAAACATGTCTTGAGGAACAAGTCAGGTGCACCCAGGCCAAACTGGCCGACCACCCAAGTCGACAGGGGTGTCGACTGGGCAGTCGACACGACCTGGGGTGTGTCGACTCCCAAGTCGACTCCCCAGTCGACTTGGGGGTGGCGGGAATTTTTACCGCTTGTTCTGCTTGGCTGAATTTGAATTCTGAATTCAAATTTGAATTGTTTTTGAACTTGAAATTTTATGAAAACTTTGACGGGCCATAACTTGGTCATACGGACTCCAATTTTCGAAAACTCGGACTCTGTTTCGCGTATTTTTCCGATACGAACGCAACGGAGTAACCCGTTTCTCCTGATTCATATGTTATATTTTAATTCTGCCTTGATTCTTGTTTTAACACGTTGTTAAATTTCGGGTTGTTACAGTATGGAAATACATAAACCTAGTACATCATTTAAAACTTCTGTCTTGTACTTAAAATATCAGAGTACATCAATAAAGAAAGCATAATCCCCAAAATCATAAGCCATAGTCGAGAAAGACATGAAACCAGCAGTACATCTAAGAAGCTCCAAGTAAGATGAAAGTAGAATCCTGATCGAGCTTGAGTATTCCCACCTTGAGCTAGGGAGGGGGGATGGAAGAGAAGAAGACGAAACAAAATGGGTCATACATAAATTTTGGCGAGTCTAGTTACTTTTAGAATATAAATAAGTAAAAGCATCATGACCGGCATATAAACTAGAGAGTGAGATAAAAGTGACATAAGGCAGGTATAACAGGATAAACACGATAACAGAACTGGATATGCTATGCTTCTTGAGTATTTTTCTCTGCACCAATACTAGTACAACAGATATGTAACAGGATTACATACTCCCTAATTTCTTAACAAAACCAGGATGATCCCAACAGAAATATAATGGTAGTTTTAGGTGTACTCTAGTAACAGGTTTTAACCCAAACAGAATTAGCCGGTACCTAAAGAGAAATAATGGGTGTTAACCAAAACAGAAATACAGGTAACCCACAGAAACAGACAGGACTAGAAGTACCCTAATTACTACCCTTCCCCAATCGATCGGATCCCTACTCCGTAAATACCATGTGTCGACTCCATATTAGGATGTATTACTTCCTAAAGTAGCAACCTACAAAAGGACACAAACCAATTTACTGGTGCCAAGTCGTACTCATGCACGCACATGAGTCCGTTCGAATGCGCCATTAAAACACCTGCTCCTAGATGAACCTCTAACAATCAGCTCAGTAAGTATGCCTTGGCCCCTACCTAGTGCACGGTTCCTGTTTAATACGAGAATGGGTTACTGACTAATATGGGTCCCACACAACAAATGACACAAGCCAACCCCTGAAGATCTTGTGTCCTCAATTAACTTGGATTTTGACAGGTTATGCCTAACAGACTTAACAAATTTGCATAACCCCCTATAGATTTATGGGTTAAACTTTACAAGTTAACGGGTCCCTATAATCACAATAGATGTAACAGGTTAAGTCTTTTTAGATTAACAAGTTCATATAACCCCAACGATTTAATAGGTTTACTTAACCGTGCAGGCTTAATAGGTTTAATTAACCATACAGGCATAACAAGTTTACTTAAACCCATAGATTTAACAGGTTTACTTAACCCTACAGTTTTCATATTTACTTAACCCCATTAATTCATATAAATTTACTTACCGCTTTATTCCGTTTGTTGGATTCATATATAACCCCTTTTCACATTCAGACCTGTTAATTATTTCAATTTAACATGTTGTCATTATCTTTTCATTTGTGCATGTTAAAACACTAGACCTCACACATTAAGTCAATCACTTATGGCTGCTGGATATATCGGGTGGCTCTAGGCAGACTTAAACTACAAGTTTAGACTTAAACTAGTGTCGTGGTGCCGTTTCGCATTAGACCCTTCACGTTAGATTAGCCACTTGTTGTTGCTGGATATGCCGGGCGGCTCCAGGCAGACTTATACCGTACGCGCAATCTAACCTCATGTCTAAGCATTACTACTGTTCCAAATTTTTAGGCATATTCATATTAACAATTATACTATTTTAATTATATGTTTTCCCATGCCCCTTTTCAATTCACAAATACTTATGCCCAATATGCCCTTTCTTCCACAGTCACAAATCGATATACAATTTATGCCCAATTTCAATATTCGCATATGTTCTAATTTACGCCCCAATTCAATATTCACATATGTTCCAATTTATGCTCCAATTCAATATTCACATATGTTCCAATTTATGCCCCAATTCAATATTCACATATGTTCCAATTTATGCCCCTCTTAAATATTCACATATATGTTTCAATTTGTGCCCCAATTCAATATTCACATATGTTCCAATTTATGCCCCAATTCAATATTCACATACATGTTCCAGTTTATGCCCCAATTCAATCTTTCCCAACGTTTCACAATTTCCCGCGTTTGCGTATTTCAGCGTTAGGTCAAGGCTCGAAGGTAGCCTGACTATATAAAATAAAAAGGAAAAAGGGGCAGAGAAGAGAGTCAAAAGTAGGCATAATAACGAATCAATAATTAACTGACAGAAACAGGCATAAAAACTTAATAAGCATATTATGACAAGATTTTGCATGGTGGCGATATAAACATTTAAGAACAAATCTGGTGAATATGTCATAATAGAACTAATTTAGGCGATGATTCAAGATCCAATTTTACATGCATATCAAAATTTCCAATTAAATATTTAGATCTAAAAATAACATAAACTCACAGTGAATAGATCTAAGAAAATGGATCCAAATAACTTAGAAGGACACGTTGATTTTGTTGTAGTAATATTTGAATATGTATAATCTTCTTTTAACCGATTTTGGAGGAGAAAAGCTATTTTAATTTTCTTTGCAGCAGAGCACCGTCGTCACCATCATTTTTCAGATGAATAAAACCTAGGGTTAGGATCCTTTTTATAGCCTAGGTGCAATGAATCGTGTAAAGAAAAGAGTCCACATTCAGAAAATCGAATATGCCTAGATCTGTGCAGGGGGGTCGACCCCCCCTTAGGGTGTCGACCCCGGGGTCGACCTATGTGTTGACCCCCAAACACCCTGGGTCGACCCCCAAAATGGGGCGGTTCGGATATTCCCTCTCCCGTTTCGCTGTTTCGAATTTTTATATATTTTTTGATTTGTTTGTATACACAGAATTCTCTGGTGTGTATACAAACTTCTAGGCTTAATAACTTCTTCATACGATGTCCGTTTTACGTAAACCAAATATCTATCTTGACGAGAATTTCGAGATGGGCGCAATGGCACAGTCTGTTTCCCTTAATTCTGAATATTAAATTAAATATTCTTTAATTTGCCCTCTTTAGTGTTGTTAAAATTACAGGATGTTACATTCTCCCTTACTCAAAGGATTTTGTCCTCGAAATCTCCAGGTTAAGAAGAATGTATATCCTACCATCCACATCCATCCACTTATCCACCAATACAGCCATGTGTTGTCCTTAAAAGATTTGTAATGCTTATATGGACATATGCAAAAGGTGTGTGTATGTGTTCCCATACTTATGCGAAGATCAAGCGGTTTACTGATTCAGTCGACCCCCTTGATGAAATGTATGTTAGTGCAATGAATCCAATATGTATGCAATAATCCCATTATAAAATGTAAGTTCTATATGTGTGCACAATCATCCGTCCAAATGCAACATCCATATGATGATACATTCAATTTCGTCCATAAGGAAAAAGAAAAATGCACACGCATCCATATGTAGTATGAGAGTGATTGAGCCATCTAGTGCCTAATGTGTATATGCATCCACTGGCGACCACTAACAAACACTCGCATCCACTTGCATCCAACAAACACAACATGTCTCGAACACATGTTTACATCCATGGGTTCCCTACCTAATTGTCGAATATTCGATCGATAGGATACTGACGAATGATAGAAACAAGTACGAATAAAAGTTTGGAAAAGAAGTTAAGAACATACCCATGAAAAGAAGGGTACGAAGTGCAAATCTTTTCTTTAGTCTCCCAAGCATGTCGTCTCCCCACTGAATTTCCTTCAACTTGACCTCTCGATTTCTTAGCTTCTTAACCTCTGATCCATGAATACGGGTAGGAACTCATCTAACTGTCGCTTCCTGTTCCACCTCTACTACCTCAAGCATACTCGGATCAACTACTTCTACTAGATTTTCTCAAATGAGCATCCGCTAACCTCTCTGGTAGTTTTACCCTATAATTCGTTTGACTTATTCATTCCATTATCGTAAATGGTCCTACTAATCTTGGTGCCAATTTACTTATAGATCCAAAATGAACCACGTTCCTCAAAGGAGATACTTTGATGAAAACCATGCCTTCCACCTTAAACTCAATATCGGTCCTTCGCTTATCTGCATATGACTTCTACCTGTCCCGGGCTGTCTTTATGTGCCTGTGTATAAGAACAATCTTTTCTAGAGTTTCTCAAATCGTCTCAGGTCCAAGTAGAAGCCTAACTCTGTTGTCTCAATTTGTGATCCTTTTATGAGAACATATATTTGTGTAACTTATGGTCCAAGTATAACCCGAACCACTCCAAGAAGATACTGCCGCCAAGTCATAGGCGTGAATACTATAGAAGCTAATTCCAAAACATGGGTAGGGTAGTTCTTATTATGAACTCTCACCTTTGTGCTCCACTAACGTACTACCCTTCCCTCTTGCATCAAAACTGCACCAAGCCCTGTACCACATGCGTTAGTGTATAATGTGAACATTTTGTTTCCGCCGGGCAAGGTCAAGACTGGGGCTATTGTCAGAGCCCTCTTTAATCGCTAAAAAAGCATCCTCTCAGTCTATACCCCAAGAAAATGTCAGATTCTTCTCTCTGAGTTTGTTCAACTCCCTATAATCTACACATAAGCGAAGCGAACTATCCGCCTTAGTTGCACCCCATTCAGATATGCTTCGTCTAATAAATCTTCTTCAAGTAGCTCCCCTACTTGCTTGCTCAGCTCCATTCTTACCCTTGGAGCCATGTGGAGCACCGGTAATGCAACTAGCTTTGCATTGTCCACCAAATATATACGAAGGTCAATCTCGCGCCTCGAGGGTAAGTCCCGAGCCTCCACAAAACATCAGGATACTCACCAGCTATTGATATAGATCGTAGATCATCGATAAATGCATCAAGTGACTCTAGGAAACTAAGCATAACAGAGCCTAGTGGGTCACAAGAAATCTCGAGGGCTCTACTATGGCAAGTCGAAAATCTAAGGACCATCCTCTCACAATCAAGAATGGCACCGTACGTGGCTAGCCAATCCAACCCTAGAGTCACACCGTAGCCCATAAAACCGAGCATATAGGCGTCGCACTCAAATTCGACGCCTAAGACAGATATTCTCAAACCCCGACAAATCATGGATAAATGAGATGAACCGCCAATGGGGTTTGAGACAACAAACCCATTCACTACCATACTAGTATTTAGGTGTAGAAACTCAATCACAGAACTAGATATAAATGAATGCGAAGCGCCAGAATCAAAAAGAGTTCTAACTGGATGATTAGAAAGACAAACTAAACCTTATAAAGAAACTTACCTACTTCTATCTGGAGCACTGGTCGGGATAGCATTCATCTGTCCTCTAGAAGCCCTTGCCCATTTACCTTGTCCATGTTTCTTTGGGCACTCCATAGCATAGTGTCTGATCTCTCTTCAACTGAAGCAAGTATTCTTCCCATCCTTTACCAAATGACATTCGCGACTGCAATTATGGCACTTCCTCATATCCTTAGCCTTGTCATTCTTTCCGCCCTTCTTTTGTTGTTATTATTGTTGCTCTCTATTAGGCCATAACTTCTTGTTTTGTGTTTCCTCTACCTTAGCCCCTTTCTTTTCACATTTATCTGAACTTTATCTATGTTCCCATCCAAGGCCATCATTTTTCTCCTCTTTGTGCTGTGCTACTTAGCCCTAACTCGATTATTCTCCTTTTGACTATTCTTGTGTAACAAGCTAACAAGTCTCTCCTGAGCTGCCTCCATCGTACAGAAATCCTTAGAAAGCTCGAGAAAATTAGACGCAGGTGAAACTAATGCAGCTACAGATGGAGGTTAGGCACTTCATTGTCCTTCGACATGTGCCATAGTTTTAACTTTCCTATAGAACCATGCTGCAATGGGGACGCCATTTTGGAAGATTCGGTTCCCCGGACAAAAAGAGAAAAAAGAATTAAGCGGAGAATCGAGAGATATCTTATATGGCTTTGGGGAATATGTTTTTCAAAATAGAATTTTCTTTTGGAAATGCTTTCTTTAAAAACATTTTTGAAAATAATTTTCAAAAACTTTTATCTAATCTGGTAACCTTCAATTCTGATGCGAAGTGTGACACCCCACGTCCGTTAATGTCACTCACTAAGGGAATGCATTATGTTTTGTGAAGCATTATAGGTAAAATAGAACAGAAACATTAAAAGATAGATACAAAATAGCAGCGGAATTAAAAACTTTATTAATCATAAAATATCGTAGTTCAAAACTTGGTTACATCGTATTCTGGAAATACATAAACCCGGTACATCATTTAAAACTTCTTTCTATTACTTAAATTATTAGAGTACATTAATAAATAAAGCATAATCCCCAAAATCATATGTCATAGTAGAGAAAGACATGAAACCGGCAGTACATCTAAAAAGCTACAAGTATGGTAAAAGTAGAATCCTAATCAAGCTTGAGTATTCCCACCCTGAGAACCTTGGGGAGCCAGAAGAGAAGAAGAGGAAACAAAATGGGTCAGACATAAAGTCTGGCAAGTCCAGTTACTTTTAGCATATAAATATGTAAAAGTATCATGACTGGCATATAAATTGGAGAGTGAGATAACAGTGTCATAAGGCAGGTACAACAGGATAATAGAACTGGATATGTTGTGCTTCCTAAGTACTTTTCTCTCCACTTATACTAGTATAACAGATATGTAACAGGATTACATACTCCCTAATTACTTAACAGGACTAGGATGATCCCAACAGAAATATAATGGTAGTTTTATGTGTACCCTAGTTACGGGTTTTAACCCAAACAGAATTCTTCGGTACCTAAACAGAAATAACGGGTGTTAACCAAAACAAAAATACAGGTACCCCACAGAAATAGACAGGATTAGTTGTACCCTGATTACTACCCTTCCGCAATCGATCGGCTCCCTACTCCGTGAATACCCTATGTCGGCCCCACAATATGGTGTATTACTTCCTAAAGTGGCAACCTACAGAAGGACATAGACCTATTTACTTATGCTACAATGTCTTATTTTCCCAGAGCAAGTCGTACTCCTGCACACACATGAGTCCGTTGGAACACGCCATCAGAACACCTACTCCTAGATGAACCTCTAACAATCAGCTAAGTAAGCGTGCCCTCACCCCTACCTAGTGCGGGGTCCCCATTTAATACCAGAATGGGCTACTAAATAATATGGGTCCCACACAACAGATGACACAAGCCAATCCTTGCAGATCTTGTGTCACCAATTAACTGGGATTTTCACCAGTTATGCCTAACAGACTTAACATACTCGCATAACGCCCTACAGATTTACGGGTTAAACTTTACTAGTTAACGGGTCCCTATAACTCCGACAGATGTAACAGGTTATGTCTTTTTAGATTAACAGGTTCGAATAAGCCCCATATATTTAATAGATTTACTTAACCCTACAGGATTAACAGGCTTACTTAACCCAACAGGCTTAACAGGTTTATTTAAAACCACAGATTTAACAGATTTACTTAACCCCATAGCTTTCATATTTACTTAACCCCATCAATTCATATAAATTTACCTAACCCTTTATTCCTTTTGTTGGGTTCGTATATAACCCCTGTTTACATTCAAACCGGTTAAGTATTTCAATTTAACATGTTGTCATTATCTTTTCATTTATACACGTTAACACACTCGACCTCTCACATTAAGTCAATCACTTATGGCTGCTGGATATGCCGGGCGGCTCCGGGCAGACTTAAACCACAAGTTTAGACTTAACCTCGTGTCCTAATGTCGTTTCGCATTAGACCCCTTACATTAGATTAGCCACTTGTGGTTGCTAGATACGCCAGGCAACTCCGGGCAGACTTATACCACAAGCGCAATCTAACATCGTGTCTAAGCATTATTACCGTTCCAAAATTTTAGGCATGTTTATATTAGCAATCAACCACTTTCAATTATAGGTTTTCCCATGCCCCTTTTCAATTCACATATCATTTTTCCCAATATGCCCTTTCTTCCTAAGTCATAAATCAATATACAATTTACTGCCAATTTCACTATTCACATATGTTCCAATTTATGCCCCAATTCAATTTTCACATATGTTCCAATTTATGCCCCAATTCAATATTCACATATAAGTTTCAATTTATGCCCCATTTCAAAATTCACATATGTTCCAATTTATGCCCCAATTCAATATTCACATATATATTCCAATTTATGCCCCAATTCAATCTTTCCTAACGATTCCCAATTTCGCGCATTCACATATTTCAGCGTTAGGCCAAGGCTCGAAGGTAGCATGGCTATATAAAATAAAAAGGGAAAAGAGGGAGAGAAGAGGGTCAAAAGTAGTCATAATAAAGAATAAATAATTAACTAACAGAAACAGGAATAAAAACTAAATAAGCATATTATGACAAGATTTGGCATGGGGGCGACATAAACATATAATAACATATCTGGTGAACATGTCATAATAGAACTGATTCAGGTGATGATTCAGGATCCAATTTTATATACATATCAAGATTTCCAATTAAATATTTATATCTAAAAATAACATAATCTCACAGTGAATAGATGTAAGAAAATGGATCCAAATTACTAAGAAGGACACATTGATTTTGTTGTAGAAATCTTTGAATATGTATAATCTTCTTTGAATTGATTTTGGAGGAGAAAAGCTATTTCAATTTTCGTTCCAGCAAAGCCACGCCATCACCATTATTTTTCAGAAACCTACGATTAGGGTCCTTTTTGTAGCCTAGAAGCAATGAACCAGGTCAAGAAAAGGGTCCACATTTAGAAAATCGAATCTGCCCAGATCTGTGCAGGGGGGTCGACCCCTCTGAGGGTGTCGACCCCTGGGTCGAACCAGCAGGTCTCGGGTCGACTCGCAAAATGGGGCGGCTTAGATATTCCCCTTCCCAATTCGTTGTTTTGAATTTTTTTTCTTTTTTTTATATTTTGATTTGTTTGTATACGTATAATTCTCTTGTGTGTGTACAAATTTCTAGGCTTATTAACTTCTTCATACGGTGTCCGTTTTACGCAAATCATATTTCTATCTTGACTAGAATTTCGTGACGGACGCAATGGAGCAGTCCATTTCCCTTAATTCTGAATATTAAATTAAATATTTTTTAATTTTCCCTCTTTAGTGTTTTTAAAATTACGGAGGGTTACATTACTCGATAGAGATAAGGTTAGTAATACCTTAGATCGAGTTGAGTGTATATATATGAGAGTGTATTTGTAAATTTTATATGCAAATGTTTTGTATTGTGTTGGTTGATCGGTTCAACTGTTGAAAAAGCGTTGAAGTGTCAATGGATACAATATTGTTTTGTAATGAGGGTAAATGAAATAATTTTACCTAAAATAATTTTTGTACTGAAAAGAAATAATTTTATCAAATTATTTTGATATTAGTAGGCTTGATGTATTTGAATGATATTCAAATTGGATTGAAAATTTGAATTGAAAATTAACCTGGTTAAGTAAAATTAAGAATAATCATCGAATTAAATATAATTGATTTGGGGTTTGAAAATCAAATGAATAATAATTATGGAAATCAGTCGGATATTAACTAAGTGATGTTCTAGAGTGTAAACCAAAGTGAAGACAACCGAGTTAATATTAAATATAAATTGAATTTAATAAAATGTTGGATCGTTTGTTTATATTGGTTGTGCATTGATCGAAGTTGTATGTTGAATTGGTTGAATGGTATTCATTAATGGTTTAATAACAGTTTAATAAATTAAAAGATAAGGAAAGAATTTCAATTGAAATACAACCACATATGAATTGACAACCAAATGATTCAACCATGTATTTACACTTTTATGATGCTATATATATATGATTGTGGGGATTTGTTTAGTTATTTTGTTAATTAAAAGAATGTTATTTAGAATTACGTGTAATTATTACTTACATGTTGAATGGAGTTTAGTACAGCTACTAGAAGACTGTGAAATTGGTTGTGGTTGCATTAGTTGCATGTAAATTCAGCATGTATGCTCAATAGCGCTCTTAAGAGTTATGCCTACGCGAAAATATAATTTTTGGTTTTTGTCTTCCGACCGTGTGGGTTGTTGTATATATATTACTTGTTCCTGCGATATCGTAGAAGTTCCTCCGTACAGGGGTGACTCTGCCGAATTTTTCTAGGAATTTTAAGGGTTAGAATTTTTTTGATATTTTTGAAATTTTTTATTAACAATATAGGGTTGGTTTTTGATTTATAATAAATTGGATTTTAATTTGTAGTAGGTTTATTATATTTTTACTACCTTAGTAATTTCTAGGACGAAATTCTTTTAAGGGGGGAGATTGTAATGTCCCGTATTTTTTGTAGTCAAATATTTAATTTAATTTATTATTTTAAATATTGATTTGGAATTTGAAATGGATTTAAAATATATATTTCTATTATATAACGAAGTTTGAATGTTAAATTTAAAAATAATATAAAACGGGCTCGAAATGGTGCAGTAGTTCGTAATACTGAGTTTTGAACTTCAACTGGATATACAGGAATCGTTTTAAGTTGGAATTTTGTGAAACAAGAAATGTTGGAATCTTGTTGAGTATTATTTTGATATGCAGGAGAAAAATCCAGATTCTATGTTATAAATTGTTACTTATGTCCAAATCAAATTTTAAAATAGTCGACATGGAATTTGTTTGTAAACGTTAACGTTTATTTAATAAATTAATAATCGTTTTTATAGAGTTTGGAAAAAGTTTAACTCGAAATTGATAATATCGAGTTGTATAATTTATATTTGAACCTATATGATATTTCCAGTAGGTATTTATGATTATAACAGTTTATTACTATTTAATTCAATTATTTTTAAATTTGTATAATGTTTTATTTATATTACATAAGCCTTAAAATAGCGATTTTTGCAAATGGTCTCCGTTTTCGATGAAATTTGTTTCATTGGAACCGTAACATTAAATTATTGTACGGTATCAAATTTCAGGGAAAACCGATGTCGTATGTGACAAAGGCAGCCGTAAACACCTAATCATTTTCTATAGCGAGTAATTAAATTAATTTAATTTAATACACTGCGCCGTTGATCGCCTACGAAAACACCAGAGAAATGATGCAGTAGGTGCCAAAAAGTGTTGCTGTAGGCAAAAAAATGATCTGTGGCAACACTTTTTTGGGGTTGCCTTTTGCCGCATTGCCTTAGAGTCAAAGGCAACACATTTGCGACCCTAAGGCAACATGAGCACAGGTGTTGCCGCATGTACTAAATTTACAAAAATGTGGGACCCACAAAAATCTGTAACCCAGGTTTACGGAAGCG
This sequence comes from Allium sativum, assembly GCA_030737875.1. Taxonomy (NCBI): domain Eukaryota; kingdom Viridiplantae; phylum Streptophyta; class Magnoliopsida; order Asparagales; family Amaryllidaceae; genus Allium; species Allium sativum. The sequence goes on along the minus strand of CM060923.1, from coordinate 411,941,002 downwards.
CCACTAAAATCTGTAGCCCGGGTTCACGGAATCAAGTTGTAGGACACACATGCATAAATCTATGGCAATAATTTTACCACCCAATGGCAACACTATAGCATAGCTATTGCAACATTTAACATCACATACTCCAACATTATATCATATATATGGCAACATAACATAACATCAAACTGAAATTAACAAAGAACTTTTTATTTCAAGAAAACACAAGTAGCACTTAGTCAACTAAAAAATAACAAAACATAGCCACTAAATTCAATTTTACAGACAATTCAAAATCTAACACAGCAAGTCCTAAATTTGTGTTTACATAAAACTAAAATAGTTTCAAAATATAGCGCAAGCCTTCAATGCGTTCAGTGCCTCTACTGCATCGCGTACCTCTAGTGCCTTCAGTAACAAATTCTTGAAAATCCTAATCACTGCCTCCTTCACCCGCATATATCAATTGCATTTCAGCACAAAATAAGAGGTATGCATGCCTCAATTGCATTTCAGCACAAACTATGGTCATAGTATAACAAAGTTTCCTTTCAGCACAAACTGTCTTTCATAACTGAATTCCATTTGCATTTCCATATAACATAGTATATTTATCTAAACAGTGTGTATAAAAGTGTATTGATCTAAACAACGTGTGAGTTACATAATTGATCAAAACAATGTGTATACAAGTGTATATTGTTCTAAACATAACTATGTTTCATTTGCATTTGCGTTTCATTTACATAACTGAGTTACATAACAGAGGGGCAATGTGGATACAAGTGTACTAATCCAAACATAACTAAGTTACATAACTGATCTAAACAATGTGTATACAAGTGTGGCAGCATGGCAAAAATTATGTAATCAGTAATTTAGGGTTAATGGGAAATGTGGCAAAAATTATCACTAATCTACAATGTGACAAAACTTAAAATTGTACCTGAAAAAATGTCCCTGCATGCTATTTCATGTTACTTCACTGCTCTACATTGCCATAACCACACACAAAAGAACTCCAAATGTGACACCCCATGTCCGTTAATGTCACTCACAAAGGGAATGCATTAAGTTTCGTGAACCATTTAGATAAACAGACACAGAATATTACAAGACAGATATAAAAAAATTTGCAGCAGAAATAAACAACTTTATTAATCATCAAAATACCATGGTCCAAAGCATCATTTCTGTGAAATATAAAAACCCATTACAACATAAAAACCACTGTCTTGTACTTCAGAAATATCAGAGTACATAAAAGAAAGAAAATTCCCCAAGAACAAAATATGGCCATAGCAGCAAGGATAGGAGCTGATCCATATATATAAGCAGCTCCAGTAAAATAAGAAGAATCACGATCAAGCCTGTGTGTTTCCTCCCTGAGAACCTAAGCGGGGGAATGGAAGAAAGAAGGGGAAACAAAAAGGGTCAGAAATCAAGTCTGGCGTGTCTAGTTACTTTTAGCCAGTAAATAAATAGAAGTAACATGATAGGCGTACAAAGTGAATAAGGGAGATCAATACATAAATGGCAGGCATAATAAGGTAAACAGGACAACACGATAGAATAAATAGCGCTTCTTAATACTTTTCTTGCTCTGCACCAATAATAGTATAATAGATATGTAATAGGATTACATATTCTCCAATTGCTTTAACAAAAACAGGATGATCCCAATAGAAACATAATGGTAGTTTTAGGTGTACTCTAGAAACGAGTTTTAACCCAAACAGAACTGGTACCTAAACACTAATGGGTGTTATCCCAGACAGAAATGCAGGTACCCCACAGAAACAGACAAGACTAGATGTACCCTATTTACTACCCCCAATCGATCGGCTCCCTATTCCGTAGATACCCTGTGCTGGCCACACAATAGGGTGTATCACCCCCTAAAGTGGCAACCCATCATTTTCCGGATGTGCACAACCATATCTACTGATGTCGTAGCGTCTTATCTTCCCCAACAGGCGGAGTCATGCATGCACATGAACTCGTTGGAATACGCCGTCAACACCGCCTCCACGTTTGGATCCCTTACAATCAGCTCAGTAAGCATGCCCCACTCCGACCTAGTTTGGAGTACCCGTTTGATACCTATTTAAGGATTACTGACTTAAATGGGTCCCACACAAGATGATGCAAGCTCACCGCTTTGTCTTGCACCCCCACGGCAAAGTTTTCCACTAGTTATGTTTGCCTAACGATGTCTTTAATTACATAACCCCGACAGGTAAAGTCTGGGGGCCTATATATACAAATATTACACACCAACCCAAGATGTACTTAAACCTCCTACTAATTCAAGCATGTTTATTTAATGGTTAAGTTTTTCGGACTACATATATTAAAATTACCCACCTACGCAAGATGTACTTAACCCTCCCACTGATCCAAGCATGTTTTACTTAACCTTATCTTTAATTCGTATTCATACAATCGCTTATGGATTAGATTAGGTTAAGTAGTCTGATTCATTACCATGTTCATTTATGGTTTATAATGGGCTAGACCTCCCACATTAGGCCTACAACATGTGGATGCTGGATATGCCGGTCGGGTCCGGGCAGTCTTATTCCACAGTTGGGCCTAACCTCGTGTCTTAGCACGATTCGTATTCGCGTACTTAGACCTCCCACATTAGGTTCAACATTAGTGGCTGCTAGATATGTTGGTCGTGTCCGGGCAGACTTTCACCACTAATGTAACCTAACCTCGTGTCATAAGTACAATTATAATTCCTAATTGTAATTACTAAACATTCCATTTTTTTATTAATTAATCAACTAATTAAATCTCTCCCTTTTTGGGTGTCAATACATATTTTGCCCAATAATTTGAATCACATGTCCATAAATGTTCATGTTCAAATTATGCCATTTTTAATTAATATACCAATTAATTAATCCTTTCCTTTTATAGGTGTTAATACCTATTTTACATAATAATTCGAATTACATATCAATTCACTTGAAGATTACATGCGAATTATAAATCCCTTTTCCCCTGTTTCCTTCACTAACATATTTGCACGTATTTTGGTGGCATCTAGGCTAATAAGTAGTCTAGCAATAACAATGAAAAAGGGAACATGATAGAGGTAATAGTTTCAACATATATTGGCATAAACATACTATTATGATAACAAAGTGAATGTACATGTAATTAGCAACATGTCAAGGTGAACATACATATTGTCATGAACATGTAATCATCAACATAACGGTATCTAACATAAATATTGCTTTAGATCTACATAAAATGTCCACATGCTCAAGTTCTAATAGATTAAATTAGATTTAATCATAAATAAAGGTTTATATCTACAAGTTTATAAATAGATCTACCCAAATCTACATCATAGAGGTTACAATTAAGATAAAGGTGTGGACCCAATCTGAATCAATTCAAGGTGGCACATGTTCATGGTTCACATAAATGATTTGATCTATCCAAATGAAACAAAAATAATACACTAGAACGATCACAATTGAATTGGATCTCGAGAGATAGATCTATCATAGCATAAGATATGATCATAAAATAGATCTAGCATAAAACATGATCATAAAGTGGATCGAGCATAAAACCTGATAATAGCTTGTTTAGATCTACATATGTCCAACTTACAACATATCTAAGTTGATCGCAACGTGAAAGGTGATTTTCAAAAAAAATTAGTTCTAAGCAATGTTGCAACTGTCAAGATTAATAGATTTACATTTACTACAACGTAGTTACAAATCAAGATCCATAAAGGCAACATCATAGTATAGCCACAATTTCATTAGATCTAGAGAATTAGATCAATCATGATCTGCATAGTATAAGATTTAATCCTGGCATAGATTCGTACTTTACAACATATCCAATTCATAGTCTTTCACAATTTCCTATTATTTATTTAAACCTAAAAGTGACTAGAAACTCACTGTGATTGGATTGCTAAGATGATAGAAAAGGTGCGGAGTCTATGTTTGAATCTCAGAATTGGATATGCTTTAGAAGAAGATGAGAGATCCTAATTCAGCTCAGAATCCAACAGAGTCCGGCAACCATTGTTTCTTTGTGAAGAAAACAAAGGATATGAGATATATTTATAGCTGCTGGGTTACAGAATTCGGATGCCACCTCAAACCTAATGGAATTAGGTCAGGTCACGGGTCGTCACTTACTCGAAAAAGGCCCGAACACCCTGAAAATATTCTAGGCGCACTTGGCAGGTGTGCAAAAATACATTGGCGCACTTGTCAACTACGCCAGTGCATTCTGCTTTCATCGTAAAACTTTAACCGTCCATAACTTCTTCATACGTTATCCGTTTTACACAAACCCGGACTCTATCTCAAGCTGAATTCCGAGACGAACGCAATGGCGAAACCCGTTTTACTTAATTCTGAATATTAAATTAATTATTATTTAATATATCATCTTTAATGTCATTAAAAATTCGGGGTGTTACATTCTCCCCTACTCAATGGATTTCATCCCCGAAATCTCCAAGTTAAGCAGAATGCCTATCCTACCATCCATCATTCATCTACTCATCCGTCAATCATAGGCATCCATAGTCATTAAAAATTCTAATACTTGTATGAATATATATATATATGTATATATATATGCAAATGTGTGCATATGTCCCAATACTAATGCGTAGATCAGGCGGCCAATTGATTTAGTTGACCACCTTAATGCGATGTATGATTAGTTCCAGGAATCCAATATGTATGCAAATAATCCTGTTATAACATATAAGCTCTACATGCATGCACACTCATTCGTCCAAATGGAACATCCATATGCTAGTTCATCCATTTCTATCCATAATATAAAATAAAATGTACACACATCCATATGCTATTTGAGATTGATTGAGCCGACGTAGTGCCTAATGTGTATGTATATGTGTCCACAGAAAAACACTAGCAAACACTTGCATCCACTTGCATCCATCAAACATAACATGTCTTAAATACATGTTAAAAATCATGGGATTTCCTACCTAAAGGTAGAAGATTCGATCGATATGATATACTCGGATGATAGAAGCAAATGAGAATAAAAGCTTATGGAAGAGAAGTTAAGAACATTCCCTTGAGAAGGAAAGGGTACGAAGCGTAAAATCTTGTCTTCGGTCTCCCAAGTTGCATCTTTTTTATTGTCTCCCCACTTGACCTTCACCAACTGGACTTCTCGTTGGCGTAGCTTCTAAACCTTAGATCCAAGCATGCAAGTCGGAACTCATCCAAGCATTGCTTCCTTCTTTATTTTCACTTCCTTTCGCAAGTTTGGCCCCACTACCTCGAACTCTATACATTTTATTGCCACTCGGATGAATAGTCATCTTGGAATGATGGGCTTCCTCAACGACTATTTTCAATAGGTTTCCCATCCTGATATGATTCACCTACCAAAACCTGTTCTCAAGTTGCCCCGCCACTGGCTTATCAAGTTCCCTCTTTTCTTGTAGGAGCCATATGGCGCACAGGTAATGCAACTGGCTTTGCATTGTCCACCAGGTATATACGGAAATCCATCTCGCGCCACGGGGGTAATCCCTGAACCTCGTCTAAGACATCAGGATACTCACGGACTACTTTGTTGATCGTAGATCATCGATAGATGCCTCAAGAGACTCTAGGAAACTAAGCATGACAGACCCTTTTGGGTCACAAGAAATTTCGAGGGTGCTTAACGACCCTCTTCGCACCACCCAGAATGGCACCATATGTGGTAAACCAACATATCCCTTGAATCAACCCATAGCCTATAAACCCAAGTACATATGCATCGCTTTCAAATTTGACGCTTAACACTGATATTCTATAACCCCTACAAATCATAGATAAATGAGCCTAATCACCAACGGGGTTTGAGACAACTACAAAATACACTGCCATACTAATAACTAAGTGCAGAGATTCAACAACAGAACTAGATATAAATGTGTGTGAAGCGCCAGAATTAAAATGCGTCCTAACTGGATGATTTGAAAGAGAAACTAAACTTTCTACAGAAGTTTTTCTACCTCTTTCAGGAGAATTGATAGTGAGAGCATGCACCTGCCCTCTAGAAGTTTCTGCCCTTTGACCTGGTCCCTGTTTTTTCGGGCAATCCTTAATAAGATGCCTGACCTCTACACAAGCGAAGCAAGCATTCTTCCTTTTCCTATAGTCCTTGGTTAAGTGACCGTCTCGCCCACAACTATGGCACTTCCTCTTATCTTTAACTTTGTCATTCTTTTTGCTTTACTTCTGCTGTTGTCCCTTCTTGCCCACACTGTCTCATTTTGCATTGCTTCCTCAGCCTTTACTTCCTTCTTTTCTTCCTTGTCTTCCTCATGCATTAGGGCCATATCAACATGTTTTTCAAAAGTGGCTCCCATTGGGATATGGGACATGGCTAACCCATGAAGGGGTTCATTCAGGCCTTTAGCAAACCGCAAAGCCTTTTTGTGCGGCATATCCACCAATTCTAACCCGAACCTTGCTAGCTGGTTGAATTTGTTCACATATTCTTTCACCGTCAAGTTTCCTTATTTGAGTGCTAAGAACCTTTCCATTTGCATGCTTTTCTCGGCTTGGGAAAGAAATTTCATTTCCAATCTTTGCCTAAAATCTTCCCAAGTTTCCACCGGACGTCCAGCTTGGGTGACTTCCCACCAAAATTACGCTTCGTCCTTTAATAGCCAAGAAGCTAACTGAATCTTCCTCCTATCCTCTACTTCAAAGATTACGAACAAGTCCTCGGTCTCCTTGAGCCAATTTCGAGCTTCAACGAATGTCTCTTTCCCATGGAATGGCTTCCCTCCCATAGCATGGAAGTCCTTGCAGATCTTGGCGAATTTATCTGCTCTTGGAGGGGGAGGGGGAGGAATGATTGGTGCAGCTGGGTGAGGAACGTCTCTTTGGCCTTCGGCAGGCGTCGTGGTCTCCAAATACCTATGGAACCATCCGGTTATTTTGATGCCCTCTGGGATATTAGGAATTTTTTGTTCCCTAGACATGCTAAAAAAGGAAAAAGGAAGAAATTTAGATAAAGGACCGAAGTATATTACATATGGCTTCTTGGGGGAATATTTTCAAACCAGACTTTTCTTTTCGAAAATACTTTCTTTTAAAACCATTTAAAAAAATAATTTTCAAAAACTTTTATCTAATCTGGTAATCTTCTGCTCTAATTACAAGTGTGACACCCCACGTCCATTAATGTCACTCACAAAGGGAATGCATTAAGTTTCGTGAAGTGTTTAGGTAAGCAGACACGGAATATTACAAGACAGATATAAATTTTTTTGTAGTGGAAATAAACAACTTTATTAATCATAAAAATACCGTAGTCCAAAGCATCATTTGTCTGAAATATAACCGATTACAACATAAAAACAACTGTTTTGTACTTCAGAAATATCAGAGTATATAAAAGAAAGAAAATTCCCCAAGAACAAAATATGGCCATAGTAACAAGGATAGGATCTTGATCCATACATATAAGCAGCTCCAGTAAAATAAGCAAAATCACGATCAAGCCTGTGTGCTTCCTCCCATAGAACCCAAGGGGGAAGGGGGGGAAACGGAAGAAAGAAGGGGAAACAAAATGGGTTGGACATAAAGTCTGGCGAGTCTAGTTACTTTTAGCCAGTAAATAAAAGTAACATGATAAGGGTACAAAGTGGATAAGAGAGATCAATACACAAATGGCAGGCATAACAAGGTAAACGGGACAACAGGATAGAATAGATAGCGCTTTTTAATATTTCCTTCCTCTGCACCAATACTAGTATAACAGATATGTAATAGGATTACATATTCCCCAATTGCTTTAACAAAAACAGGATTATCCCAACAGAAACATAATGGTAGTTTTAGGTGTACTCATGTAATGGGTTTTAACCCAAACAGAACTAGTACCTAAACAGAAATAAAAGGTGTTAGCCAAGACAGAAACACAGGTACCCCACAGAAACAAACAGGACTAGATGTACCCTATTTACTACCCCTAATCAATCTGCTCCCTATTCCGTAGATACCCTGTGCTTGCCCCCACAGTAGGGTGTATCACTCCCTAAAGTGGCAACCCTTCATTTTCTGGATGTGCAGAACCATATCTACTGACGTCACATCATCTTATCATCCCCAGTTAGCAGAGTCATGCACTCACATGACCCCGTTTGAACGCGTCATCAACACCGCCTCCACGTTTGAATCTCATACAATCAGCTCAGTAAGCGTGCCCCACTCCGACCAAGTTCGGAGTACCCTTTTGATACTTATTTAAGGGTTACTGACTAAAATGGGTCCCACACAAGATGATGCAAGCTCTTCCCTTTGTCTTGCATCCCCACTACTAGGTTTACCACTGGTTATGTTTGCCTAACGATGTCTTTAATTACATTACCCCGAAAGGTTAAGTTTGTGGGCCTATATATACAAATATTACCCGCCAACCCAAGATGTACTTAACCCTCCTACTGATTCAAGCATGTTTAATTAACGGTTAAGTTTTCGGGCCTATATATATTAATATTACCCACCTACCCTAGATGTACTTAACCCTCCGACTGATCCAAGCATGTTTTAATTAACCCTATCTTTAGTTCATATTCATACAATCCCTTATGGATTAGATTAGGTTAAGTAGTCTGATTCATTACCATGTTCATTTATGGTTTATAATGGGCTAGACCTCCCACATTAGGCCTACAACATGTGGATGCTGGATATGCCGGTCGGGTCCAGGCAGTCTTATTCCACAGTTGGGCCTAACCTCGTGTCTTAGCCCGATTCGTATTCGCGTACTCAGACCTCCCACATTAGGTTCAACATTAGTGGCTACTGGATATGCTGGTCAGGTCCGGGCAGACTTCCACCACTAATGTAACCTAACCTCGTGTTATAAGTACAATTACAATTTCTAATTTAAATTACTAAACATTCCACTTTTAATTATTTAATCAATTGATTAAACCTTTCCCTTTTTGGGTGTCAATACATATTTTGCCCAATAATTTGAATTACATGTCCATAAATATTCATATTCAAATTATGCCATTTTTAATTAATTTACCAATTGATTTATCCTTTCCTTTTATATGAGTCAATACCCATTTTACCCAATAATTTGAATTACATATCAATTCATTTAAAGATTACATGCCAATTGTAAATCCCTTTTCCCTTGTTTCCTTCACTAACATATTTGCACGTATTTTAGCGGCATCTAGGCTAATAAGTAGTCTAGCCATAACAATGAAAATGGGAACATGATAGAGGTGATTGTTTCAACATATATTGGCATAAACATACTAGTATGATACCAAAGTGAATGGACATGTAATAAAATCATATCAAGGTGAACATACACATTGTCATTAACATGTGATCATCATCTTAACAGGATCTAACATAAATATTACTTTATATCTACATAAAATGTCCACATGCTCAAGATCTAATAGATTAATTTAGATCTAATCATAAATAAAGGTTTAGATCTACAGGTTTATAAATAGATCTACCGAAATCCACATCATAGAGGTTACAATTAAGATAATGTTGTGGACCCAATCCTAATCAATTCAAGGTGGCATATGTTCATGGTTCACATAAATGGTTTGATCTATCCAAATGAAACAAAAATAACATACTAGAACAATAAAAGTTGAATTGGATCTCGAGTGATAGATCTATCATAGCATAAGACATGATCATAAAATAGATCTAGCACAAAACATGATCATAAAGTGGATCTAGCATAAAACATGATAATAGCATGTTTAGATCTAAATATGACCAACTTACAACATATCTAAGTTGATCGCAACATGAACGGTGATTTAGATACAAAAATAGATATAACCAATGTTACAACTGTCAAGATTAATAGATTTACATTTACCACAACGTTGTTACAAATCAAGATCAATAAAGGAAACATCATAGTATAGCCACAATTGCATCAGATCTAGAGAATTAGATCTATCATGATCTACATAGTATAAGATTTAATACTGGCGTAGACTCATACTTTACAACATATCCAATTCATAGTCTTTCACAATTTACTGTTATTTATTTAAACCTAACAGTGACTAGAAAATCACTGTGATTGGATTGCTAAGATGATAGATAAGGTGTTGAGTCTATGCTTGAATCTCACAACTGGATATGCTTCAGAAGAAGATGAGAGATCCTTATTCAGTTCAGAATCCAGCAGTGTCCGACCACCATTGTTTCTTTGTGAAGAAAACAAAGGATATGAGATATATTTATAGCAGCTGGGTTACATAATTCGGATGCCACCTCAGCCTAATGGAATTGGGTCAGGTCACAGGTCGTCACTCACTCGGAAAAGGCCCAAACACCCAAAAACTATTCTGGGCGCACCTGGCAGGCCGCTAGTGCAAAAATACATTGGCGCACTTGTCAAGTGTGCCAGTGCATTCTGCTTTCATCGTAAAACTTTAACCATCCATAACTTATTCATACGTTATCTGTTTTACGCAAACTCGAACTCGAACTCTATCTCAAGAAGAATTCCAGGACGAACGCAATGGAAGAACCCATTTCACTTAATTCTGAATATTAAATTAATTATCCTTTAATTTTTCCTCTTTAATGTTGTTAAAAATGCAGGGTGTTACACCAAACATGATCCAGGACATAGCTAATGCTTTTGCAAAGAATTTTTCTCCTGTCTCGTGTTTTCCACATTCAATGCGCATTAGGGCCAACTCTTCCTTCATGTCTGCCACAAATTCATCGGCTTTTTCCCTCTTTTGCTTTTGCTTCAGTAGCTTTTCTTCAATTGTCTTCTTTTCCATGAGCAATTGCGATATAGTCTTTTATTTTTCCATCAATTTAACAGTAGTATCATCCAATTCAGAATTGTTGCTGATTTCAAACACTTCGCCATGCCACATAAAATTCCCGCAATCACCATTCTGCACATATATTAAATTCTTGAGTAAAACATCAATGAAATATTTGATAATTGACATGGAGCAACAATAAAAATGTAATTTATACTTACCGGCCACATGGAGCAAGCAAAAAACTTCTTCTCCACATTCGACCCTACCTTCACAGTCCTTGTCTTCGCTGCGATTTTGTGGTGGTAGTTCTTTCTCGCAGCTGCTGTTGGCGAATTTGAAGTAGTAATTGATTGAGCGGTCATTCAACTCGATTTGATGGAAGAATTGAAGTAATATCACAAACTGCAAATCATTCAGTAGGCTTTTAGGCTTGTATTTCATGTATATTCGGTATTTGTGTGCATAACCAAAACAAAACATGTGTATATTTATTAGCCAGTCTTACACACACACACACACTTAAGAAATCATGTGTATACTTAATAGATGATCTTATTGAAACAGATCATGGTAATACTTAAGAAATGATAACTATCATGTATATGTAAGCATACTTATGAAACCATTTTCATAAACCAGTGTATCATGTCTCAATCATCACAGGCAACAACAACCTGGGAAACCCGATCAGTTGTTTAGAACATGAAGCTCATATAAGGTCTTTGGTCTAATTGTTCACAACCACACTTCACGAGGAACTAAAGTTCTGTTTTATTAAATTGATTAACAACCAAATAGCGGCTCAAAGAACATTTCAGTGCATCAACATACAACGAAACCACAAAAATACACCACTATCTACAATTTATAGATCTTAGTTTCAACTTTTTGTTTCATTATCATGCCCAATATTGCTGCTCATATCTACCTTAGTTTTTAAGTTTCAAAACTCCTTCAACTAAACTAAGCTACAAACCCAGAATCAAACTTGTATTACACATATTTAGAAGCACTATTCTAGCCAAAACAACTAGCCTCAGTTTAAGGCTTGTTTGTTGATGAAGATTCTGGATTATAGTCTGAGACAGTGCATTCTGAAGCTCAGTTTTTGCCAATATATCTCAAAGTATCTAGATTGAATACAAGCTCAGTTTTTGAGGTAACACACTGTTCGAAAATGAATTGTGTGAAACAAACTGGATTATGTGAAACAAAAAATTAGGAATTTTACCTCAATAAATGCAAAGCATAAGTGAGACAATTGAAAAAATCACCAGACTGTCGCATAGACGGAGTTGGAGGAAGGGCACAATAACCGATTTGAATTGTGGCGGACAAAAAAGGGGAATTGCTGAGGCAGAGGACGACAGTAAGAAGTGGTAGGAGAAACGAAACAGCGACGATGAGCAGGGACGCTGATTGTCTCGAAGCCGACCAATTTGATTGTAAATGGAAATTAGAAGGGAGAGTTGATGGTCATTCGATTTGGAATTAGGGATCGGTGATTTTGGGAATTTGGAAATTTGGGGTAGAAAGGAAATGAAAAGAGAGGCTGTAGAAAGAAAATAAAAGAGGGAATAGAAATAAGTGAGGTGCGGATTGATGATGTGGAAGGACAACTGAGATTTTGTTTAAACTAATGGTATGGATCGCTGAGGTGTGTTTATTTTTTTAAATATTTTTATTTAGAATATATCTATAGCCACTGCAACACAACTTGATATCTTTCCTAACACATTGAAGCGTATGTTGCAATAGACAAAAAAATAGCATAACAATGGCAACATTGTTGCTAGCAACACCATGGATTTTCGTTGCGATAGGCCATCTATGGCATAGTGATAGAGGGGTATTTGTGTATAACTTGAGTAGACGATCGAATTAAGCCACAAAACCAATTTCGTTGAGTTTGTATCAATGTTTAGAGTAAGAATAGGTAGGTAGTTTGTTGTTTTTAGACATCGGGTATTTTGGTGTCCAAAATATCATTGTTTGGCATATAAAAATAGCATACTTGTAAATAGTCTTATAATGCGATTAAACTTGTCGTGTTGGATTCATATTAATTAATTATTTTAATATTAAAATTTTCGTGTCAATCGGACTTACCGTTTGATCGTGGCAATGATAAACGCCTTAATCATTTGTATTATTTTGGTCAATTCAAACAGGGGTAACTTTAAAGGAATAAACGACTGGCCAAAAGAACTGCGTTTTTGATGAAACAAATTTCATTGGATCCTCAAGGAAAAATTATAGTATAATTTCAATGTTTCAAGTTGATTGGATATATTTAGTGAACGTGGAAAATTTTAACGCGTGATTTTTAGCCTATGATTTATAAATGACTTTTACAAATGACCTCGTAATTCGATGAAACCTATCCCATCGAGTGCGAAATATTTTTCTACGCTAGGATTAGGAGTTTCATCTCGGTTGGAGATCATATGTTGTCGATTTTACGAGTTAGTTCGACTTGAAGTTTCAGATAATAATTAAAAAAATTAAACATAACTATAAATAACACCTCAACCCTAAATTATCTGGGACAATAACACGTGCAATCAACAGAAAATAACGCCGCCTCCTCCAACGTGTTAATGGCCGGAAACCTCTTAAATTCCTATCAACTTATTTCGAAATCCACTTTATGATAGAACAATCTCGTAACTAGAAAGATGATGAGCTCGTCAAGAGCTATGTTTTCAACGGTTATGATCTGGTATCTCGATCTATGGAGGCTACAATTATATCGCGAACCATTGGCGTTCAGGGAACAATCACCGACGTTAGACGAGGACCAGGGGGTCGAGGCTTCTGTCGGAGGTCTTCCAGGGCATGGCACAACTTTTGGAGTCATCGGGTCGAGGTCCGGTTTGGAAAGGAGGCAGTGGCGAGTGGATTACGTGGTGGGGTCTTTTGAAAATGACATATACGAGAACGAAGCATACTAAAGACTAATGGAAAAGCAGCAGATTGGATCAGCCCACCATTGTTACCAGCGTAATTAAATATTTTGTTAATTAAAGATTAATTAGTCAGTAAATTAGTTATTGAATAATTGAACTGATATCATTTTCGAACATGCAATTGCGGGCAGGAGAATTATGTTGCGAACGAATACATAAGGAAGAGCAAAGTTGGTCAGAATATAGCCATGATTTTAAAGTATTAAATGTTGTTAATACATGGTTAAGTAAATTAACGATTATAATTTAAATCCTATACTAAGCGATCAAGTTTTGTAGCTTAGTGGAAGAAATGAAGAACCAGTACAGAAGGGTCAGCCTCCGGATTAGGTTACAGATATAATTAAATTGTAATTTAGTGATTAAATTTAAAAATTTATAATTAAGATTAATAATTGGTTAGTGTTAATTAAATTATGTTCTAACTAAAACGTGAATTTTGTGCTGGCATCTCTTGGCGAGACAGGCATATTTATTTCAACAATTGGCCCTAATTCATGTACTAATCAATGTAATTAAACCATATACATTAAGCTAATTAATTATTATATAAATAGTGTAAATTTATAATAATTATAACTTATGATTATGTTTTCAAAATTCGACAAACTAAGTGCCGTGGGAATCAACTATATGAACACTATGTTATGGAATGAATCTGGACATAAGTGAAGATAACAGGAATTTACAGTTAAATTAAACGATAGTTTAATTTAACTATAACTGTACCGCTTTAGCGATAAGTCAAATCAAGGTGAGTCAACTCACTCAGTTATCCCACTTATATTTTATATAAGTCGGGTTTTATTGTTTGTGTGATATGTTTGCTAGTTGTTGAATGATTTGATGATTGCTTGCCAATATACTGGATAGTTTTAGATAACTGATTTAAATTAAACGTTCGTTTAATTTAAATGAAATCTAGTCGTTATTTTTAACGATTATTTCCAAACGAGGTAACTTATCTTATTGGTTACGTTTATAAAAATATAAACGTGTTAAATTTAATTGGCTGCTTGTATTGTTGTTACTTGACCATTATCAGTTTCATGTTTATTATTACAAATAATATATTGTCATATTGAATGAATGGTTTTACATGAGTAACTTATTTGGATACAGGGAAGAATAGGTTGGAGGGATCCAGCTGGATTCCTTAAATTTATTGTTTATTTTCATATTACAATTATATGAACTGTTTAACCCATATGATTGGATGGTTGACTTGATCACTGATTGTTGAATCTAAATTCAACGATTGTTTATTATTAACCAATAGACAATATTAGTTGAGTAACTGGCAACATATGGCCTATAAATTAATTGTTTTATAAATATCAATTTACGGTCTGGCGAATCAATATAAAAGAAGTTATAAATTTTATTTTATAACTGAAAATAGATTTTTTAAATCTATTATTTTAAATAAAAGTTTGTTCTAAAGAAATAAATATTTATTATTTAACTTTATAATTAATTATTAACTGATTTTATGAAGTAAATTCTAATATTAATCGGATTTATAAGCAAGAGAGTAGAAAATTAACCTATCGGCTATGAGTTGAACAATTGTTTTTAAAGAAACAATTAAATGGAATTATTAAATTAATTATATCATTAATTAATTTAAAGGAAGGAGTACTTGGAATCAATTAACGAAACAAATGTGTTTTGGGTTAACTAAGTCAACCGTTTTAAGTGAGAGTGATTATTAATTAGTTTGTTTTGAATTAATCTAAGGAAACGGTTTAGAATATTGTTTTTATTTTTATAATATTTTAAATGGGAATTTATTATTTATTTTGATTAATAATGAAATTAAAAACTTCTAAAGTAGTTAATGGTTGAAGTAAATTATTATTTTTAATAATAGTTTAGAAGATTGCTTTTTTATTTGAAATTCATTTAAAAAGTAATCGAGTTGAAACAAAATCTAATTGATTTGTGAAAGGAGTTATGAATAGGTTTTATTTTACAACCCGAGTTTTATAATAAAGTTGAAAAAGGAAATTTAAGCGAATGTGATAGCTTGAATAATTGTTTGCTTAATGTTTGAATTAAGAAAAAGAAAATTGAGAATAAATGGGTTTATATTAAACCAGAATTATAGTGTTAAAGCGTTAACTAAATTAACGTTACTTAATAATGGAATTAAGTAAAACGAAGGAAATTGAACTAAGATTTTCAAGCGGGGAATGGGTGAAATGGATTAGAAAAAGATGGTAAAGAGTGAATTTGTAAAAAAGTGAGTAATCGGGTATTGGAACAAAATATAAGCTATAAAACGAATTGCTTAAAAAGAAGTAGAAGTAAAATTGTGATGTTTTAATAGTAAATTACTTAGTCAAAGTAAAATTGTGACGTTTTAATAGTAAATTACTTAGTCAATGAATTAAGAGATTTTGGTTATATTCGAGGAGGAAATTCTCAAAAGTAAGTAGGTATTACAAAACCATATTTTAAATAAAATAGTTAAATGGGATTAATTTTGATAAATCAAATATCAGATTTTAAAATTATAACTCATTTCTATCTTAAGATAATAACGTTGTTGATCTAGGTCTGAGAGGTAATTAAAATACCCCAACTAGAACAACTTCAGGACTATTTGAGGATGATATTAGTTTGTTATGGTAAAGAGGTTAAGAATAATTTATTATTTCAATATGAGAAATAATAATGGCAAAATTTGAGAATATATAATGAGAATTCCAATGTAAAGGAAACTAAAAGGGAATTACATGAAAATATAACAATATTTTCAAGTTAAAAGGAAATGAAATGTTAAGTTTTGACATGAGTTTATTCTATAAGTATAAGTTTTGGTTATTGTTTTCAAGTAATGAAACAAAAAGGAGTTTCGTAATGTTGTTTTAACAGGGAAAAGTTAATTGATTTTCCAATTATATAATGAATAATGATGTAGAAAATGTTTGAAGGAGAGTTAAGGGGAATTTGAATATAGTTGTGAGATATTTTTCTAAGTATTATAATGAAATGGTTTGAGAACATTAGTATATTTTTGAAAGGCAGTAAAAACTTTGTTAACACTAAGAAACTATTACAATCGAGTACTACTTACATCCAAATATGTCAACAAATATTATAGAGAAAAAAAAACAATAACATATACATTAATCACAGTAAAAAACTCTACGTAGGTTGCCATCAAAAATCAAATCACCATTCCATCCACTTAATCCTCCTGCTCGTAAAAGATAATCTTCATCCTCTTAATCTCAGGAACATACACAACTCATTCCTATTACAAAATTATCAATATTTTCCTATAAATCAATGCAAAATCTTCGTGGGAATTCAAAGAAGAACATTAGTATACTTAAATAAGAGGTAAATACCGTATTTGAATATTGAAACGTTTGGAAGTTTTAATTCACTATTTATTAAATATTTTTAATTAAAGATGCCAGGTGAGGCTAAATACTGAACAAGTGAACTTATTTATTTTCATAACTGAAAAATATGTATTTTGGTAGTAAAATAATTGACTATCAAATCTGGCTAAAGGCGTTGTTGGTACGAAAAGACCGGGATCAAATTTATATTTGAAAACCATTCGAAACCAGCAAATACGAAAGTATAAAGATTGAAGATGGAGCGTTGAAGAACGTAGATCTTCATAAATGGAAGAACTACTAATAATCTCTGGTTCATCGGCCAGAGATATACTGTGATTCTATCATGGTTGAAATTTACGGATTTCAAGGACTTCTCGCTGCTGATCCCTGGGGTGATTCCTATATTGGTTGCAGTAGGAGAGTGCCTTCGGTTCATCCTGTTCCTGGATGACTTGTATGGATGGATGTCTGACAGAGTATTTCCAAAGAGGTTGTGTACGTTGGCCTCTTCAAACGACCATAGTTGTGGCGGAGAATGTCCCTTTTTCAATAACTAGAGTATTTTTGTGGACATCAATTTGTGATATCCAGTGGATCTGATGATGCGACATTCAAAGTAGATGGAGACATGCTGTTATGATGGATAAGCTTAACCTCTAGCCTCATCAACTAGGAAATGACAAAAAATCGGGTAGGTCGCATGGCATGTAGGTCGTACCCATCAAAAGGGTATATCATTACATGATCTGGAGAAATCAAATAACTTCGGTTATCCCTTTTTATTTAGTGAATATATGTCTCGCATCCCTAAAACATTTAATAATATAACTCACGTCCCTCTCATGTTTAAATTTTAAACCTGGTCCCTGTTTTCCCACTTCCGTCTCCTATGATGAACACTTCCGCCTTTTTGTTTTTTTGCCAAAAGAATGCGCTCTCAGATAATTTTTTTTCTAAAATATTGAAATATTCTCGGAAGTCCACGCAAAAACAAAAGTTGCACACATGTATGCACTTTTTGCCAATACTTGCACATATGTATGCAACTATAGCATACGTTGTTTTCTATTGAAAATTTGGACCTAAACTTGCATACATGTGTGCAACTATTTAGAATACTTGTACACATATATGCAAGTATTTCATGTAGAAATTTGAATTGACACTTATGCGTGTGAATTTCTACACACTTGTATGCCAAAATTACGCAATACTTGCATAAATGTATGCAAAAAAATCGAACACAAATGCATGAGTTAAAAACATGCACAAATGTATGTAGGAAAATACAGATATATGCATTTAACTGCATTTTAATTGTTTTTTTTTTTTTTTTGTGGTTTTTGATGGTTTGTTTGATGTTTTTTGGATCTGATTTTTTTAGCGTTTACCTGTTTTATTTAATTAAGGATATACGTGATTTTTTCATATATTTTTTACTGAATTTTCGAAAACTAGGGACTAAATTTACAATAAGTTTATGACCGGATGTGAGCCAAATTTTAAAACTTAATTGGAACCTGTGCCAAACGGACCCTTTTATTTATGTATGTATGCTATCGGTTCGGTTGGCTGGCCCCCGATCGTGGTAATTATATATTCTGTACTCTGAAGAGAAAGTGAGGGGCCGGTCATGTTTAGCCTGGGTTGCAAGATGTTCTTGTTGAACCACAATGTATTCATCTCCAGAGGTACATTGTCGGGAAGGTGATCCCATACCTTGCAAGGAAATCCATTCTCCAATAAGAGCCCGCAGTGCTGATTGTATACTATATTTGCAGAGCGTGAGATGCAAGCATTCTTCTAGATTGATATTTATTTGTATTTAGACACTACTATAATATCAGAAAAGATAATGATTTCAAAAATGTTTTGGGTTATCATAAGATAAAAACCATCCCTACTCATGTTTGGATTTGGTCTTATGATTATCCTTTTCTTTTAAAAGTATTTTGACTTAAAAACCAGGTTGTGTGATACCTTTAAACTTAGTGTGTTTTTCTCACTCCGGTTCACCAGACTTATCCGGCGTTTGTAATGCCCGGGTTAGACCGGGTTGTACTAGTTCAGGTTATCGGGTGCGATGAAGAGATGAACTGGAAGAGTTCAGATGTATGATATTATATATTCCACTGTGTGATTGTATATGAGGACAGATTATTATAACTGTCCAGATTTGTGATGTACTTTGATGATTGTGAGTTTTATTTCAAGATCTTAGTAAAAAAAATTCTTTTTTATATTTTGTTCCACTGCGATGTAGGACTCCATTTCTAATGTGTTTCTTCTTCTTCTATTCTAATATTTCTTTATTTCTTATCTCACCCTTTGATTTTTTCTAATAGCTATCTGCTTTTCAGTATAATTTGAGTTGATGTTTGGTAAATGTCGGCTTAAATTGTACTAATAAGTGGGTCGTTGCATAGATACACTGTTTAGTTTTGTCATTTGCACATCCCCTTTATATACAAATGCAATATGCTTCCTTTATTTTTTTCTGGCCACTTTTATCATCTTTATTTTTGCCTATTTCTTCTGTTTGATTGCATGTTTTCTTCGATTGTATGCATTTGAAACTTCAAATATTCATATGCTCTACAGAAAAGATGGTACTTTGAGTTCCCCATTGTTCTTAATATTTTACTTATTAAATGCAATTGTCTATCAGGTTAGCTTGTCTATGTCATTTCAACTTTGAGTCCTCCATTCCTTAGCATGAACTTTTGGGCAAAGTGAACAAATATTCACTATAAGAAAACTTATTTATAAATGCATGGTATAGCAGTAATTGAAGCACAAATACATCTGTTCATTGTCAAATGGAAAAGGAAAAGAAAGCTAACGTCGCTTAAGGATGAAACTACAAAGTGGGAATAAAAAATGGTGGGGATTATATTTCATGAAACTTCCACCTTTCATGAACTTCTCTTTCCAAGCGGTCCACTTTTTACTTCAATTCATATTTCCTTCCTTTCCTAATTTTTCTGCTTATTCACTCAACCTTCCATCCCGCTGTGTCATTTCCTCTATTGTGATTCCTCCATCGAAATTAGTTTATGGCTAAGGGTTGAGATAAGGACGAACCTCTTGATAACTGCAAGGTGAAGGGAAAGATGTTAGTACATAAGTCGTATCTTATGCTTGATGAAAGTCTACTAAACCAATTCATTATGAAGTTCAATTCATATTAATGTATGGATTTTTTCACTTTTCCTCAATTTTGCATACGTTTATTCTATTTTGTTACAAATTTATTGGATTGCTTAATTTCCAGAGAAAATTTTGTAGTCGAATTTGTGTTTTTGGATAACTAAATTCTAGGTTTTCTCATGTTATCTGGTTTAGATATGCTTGTATAAATTTTTTTTTTAGTTTTAAGAATTGCATGATTAACTGTTAGATGTTTATGGTGGGGTATGCTTTTATTACCTAGTTTGGGTACAGAGTTTTAGGAAAACTAAAGTAGGAGAAAATGGTAGACATGATTAAAGTAATGGTGGGTCTGCGAGCTTACAAAATATCATGCTCATGCATCGAGCTATGTCTTCAAAAATTTTGTTGGGTTTCCCTAGTATAAGAAGTGATATATTTGAACCTAAATGCTCTAATATATTTTCTTTACCTTAAGTACCACAAAGTACTCCATATTTAGGAATAAATGGTCGAAGGTATATTTGACTAATTATAAATGAAAATTACAATTCATGTTCATTATAAGAAACGTAAATCATGACTAGTACCCATGCATTTGGTATTTATCCTAATTTTTATGTATGCTTTGCACCAGCTTATAACAAACTGATAAAATCTACCTTTCCTCATTGTAATTTAGTTGTTGAAAGTGACATGCCTTAAGAGCTCTGGACAAGCTGTCATCTGCAGGCGATATCTTTTAGGGTTTTGTGCGTAGTAGAAGTTTGAAAAACACCAAGAAAAATAGGATCTTTTTAACCCAATCACTTGGAGATGAATGTGATTGAAAACCAAAAAACAACACAAATAATATCGAAAATATGAACATATGATATTCCATCCAACCCCCTCTTTATTGATTCACCAAATTAAATATTCTTTACAACTGATCTCAACTATCATTACAAACAATCACAACTTGAACTAATAACCTTATTGAGAAACAGGGAGAGAATATCTATTGGCTAAACAATTTAAGAAGAAAGATAATGAAGAACAATGACAAACTTTCCACACTTAATGAAGATGTTACCTAGGCCTTTTATAGAGTGAACTGCTTCATCTCAAAGTTTTCTTGACCTCCAAGTAAACTTGGCACCAAAATTATCTTCACATATATCAAAAATTTATTTGGATAAGTACCAAATAATTTTTTCCTTAAATGTCCCACAAATATAGCAACAAATCTCTCCACAAAATCTGCATAGATTATTTGTTCCCCACACTTGATATTTGCGTATAACAAATTCCAACGCTCCACCTTGATACCAAATCACCACATCGCCTTTAGTCAAAACCAGCCAACATAGCTCTCATTTTCAACATTCTTTTCTCAATTAACATCATTACAAACCTCCACCATTTCCCATTAATGATGGACCTCCCTCATCCGTGCATCACACCAATAGTGATCTTCAAAAGCGTTTGTTATACCAAAAAATAAAGTACTAAGTTGATTATGGAGACAACTTATTTTTTGGAAGCTTGATCTCTAACTTCCATATATCTAAAATTCCTTTAAGTAGTAGAGGTTAAATACTTCTGCACCTCTTGGTCATCTGAACCTTGGGTTCTTAGCTTAGTGCTAAACAAATATATATCTAAAGGCATCTCTGTTAACACTTACTCAGACCATAGAAAATGTAATCTGAGTTTAAAGATTGTTTTTCTAAATAAGTTTGTTTCATATTTCTAAAATACATTATAGGAAATATAATTCAATGATAAATTACCATCAAAATCTCTAGTTCAAACTGCACTGTGCAACTGTAGCATATCATTTTATATGGTAATAAACCACCATTTAATTAAACCATAGAAGTACATACAAGCACTAAATTAAAATTTCAGCAGGAAGTCAGTGAGTCATGTTGTTGATTGTATGCAAAGACTACTGCAATTTGACTTAGATGCAACTACTTCGAGACAAATTCAAGACAAAGTATGTGCTCGTTTACAATATTTTGTCCTTTCAGATTCTTTTAATTGGATGCATCTGACTTATATGATATCACCCCACCATTTTGTCTGGTCAAGACGAATGGATGTAAACAAAAATTTGGGGGTGAACCAACCCGAATTAGCACCATATAAACTACATTTTTTCCATCTTTAATTGCATCCATGATTCTTTTAAAATGCTTATTTCAGAAATGGACGGAACAATATGCATTTCTTAAAACAGAAATGTTATATTCCTGAAAATAATGTCTACATTTCACCCGTCCTGATTCAATTTCCAAAATGATTTTCTATTCTATTTCTCTTATAATCATCTTTGGATCCTAAAAATATATTCATTACATGTTTTGTATATAGATTTTGATCAATCATGATCTTCAAAACGTTAAATAACAAGCAAAGTTGAAAGATGAATATGACACTTTCAGCTCAGAATTTGATGATAACATACTTGTTTGGTCTTCTAGCGTCATGTCTACCTTTTTAGCACATATCCTACTAGGATTATATTTACAATACTTGGTCTATCTTCCCCACGTTTTTTTTCCTGATTTCCCCGCAAGGTCATAGGTTCAAGCTTGGACTGTTTGGTTTGATTTCCCTTAATTTCTTGCCTACAATATATGAATACAAACTTTAAGTCAAGTGCCACTGATACAGTGCCAATAGTCTGTACAAGTAATGGTAGGAAGCCTGTAACTGGGTATGTAAATTTGAATGGGTTCAGGATAAAAATCAGTTGAGTCATTAATTTGGAGGATTTGATTTATTATCAGCCAATAGATTATGTTCAGGCACAAATCCTGACTACTATTTCGGTCCTCCTGCCTTTCTTGAGATTGTAAATATTCACTTTATTCAATTACAATTGGTGTTTATCTTGGCAAATTGGTGAAAATTGAGGAACTTTTGATTTTGGGATCTTATTAATTATTATTCTCGCTATTGTTTTCATTTTTTTCTTTGGTTTCAATATGTGGTTTTGATTACTTATATCTTGAACATGTTAGGATTGGCCACCATGAAGACTAATACCATTCAAACAACATGCAAGGGCTTATCAGTTGTTATTGCAACGACAAAGACCAAAAAGTAGAGGAGTAAGTTTGCTTACCCTTATCATCCTTGTTACTCTTATCATAAGTCACTTATGGAAAAGGATCTTCCTACAATGGCCAAAGTTGTTGTTAACCTGTTAAATCTTTTCCGACTCTTCATCCTTCGGTTCTTATTATGGTTAGCTATAATAGAGATGGTGCATTTGAACTGCTATGGAATAATATATTTTATCTTATTTTGTAAACATTTGGACCAATATTGATTTGGCACTTATCAAATTATTATGTGCACTTAAATACTTCTCTGAACCAGTTCCATACAATATCAAATGGGTAATAGCAATATATGTTTCGTATGTGAATGACTGGATGATCTTAGATAGCAAAGCAATATCATTAACTATAACTAAAATAGAGCCAACCCCTTTCTCTTCTCGCGGACCTATTAAGAAAATTTGTCCTTGATTTTTTTCTAACAAGGGACACTAATGTCATTTGTATTAAAAAAATTGCTTAAGTATGAGGTTGTTACAAATCTTGACATGACATGAAATGGATGGTTATTTTAACACAAATGATGTACAGTTAAAAGCATATGCGTAGAATGAGTAGAGGCACTGGTTGTTGCTAAAAAAAATCGGAAGGGTAAAAAATCGGGAAGTCATCTTCTATCATCCTAGATTATTTCATAAACAATCTCAACGGGAAAATAAAAACCAAAAAGGGGAAATTGTGTCTTTTTATTCCAGTCTTATAGTTCCTGCATAGTCCACGAGTGGTAAAATAAAAGATCTAACATTTTTTTTTTCAAGTTTCACTTCAGAAGAAAATCTCATTATCTTAAAATTTTATTGATAACAATGAAGATCTACCCAAAAAACTGTAAATACGATACCATTACTAGAGTACAGGGCTATTCCAATGGCTCATTATCGTTGGCGGTCGTTGGAAGCCATTGGAATAGCGTTCACGACTTCCAACGGTCACAATGGAATATTTCCAACGGTTATACCAATGGCTTCAAACGGCATGCTCTGCTGGTAACCGTTACAAAACAATGACCAGATAGCCGTTGGAAACCGTTGGTGATCGTTGGAAAAACTGGGTGATATTTATCATACTAGCAAGCATATAACCTTCCTGCCACCACATTTCCAATCCAATTCCAATTCATTTCCAATCCAATCCCAATCAATTCCACATATGTACAACACATCAATACCAATAATAATATAAACAACCAAAATATATCAAAGAAACATCAATATAAACAAAACAAAACTTCCAAACATCCAAAAACAAACACATACATGTTCATAAACCAAATATATCAAAGTTACATGTCCACAAACCATGTAAACATATCAAAAGTACCATTCTCACCCACTCCATGCCAAAATATACATCATACCTCAAGAATCGCTTCCGGAATCAGCAGACCACGAAGGACGACTATCATGAATGTGCACATACTTCGCAAACTTATGATTTAGCCGTTCCAACTGCATAGTCTGAAGAAGACTCTAGTCACGTAGTTGATCAATCATGATTCCAAGCTCTTTATTTCTTCTTTGTATTGGGCCTTCTTAGGTTGTCGAGTCTGCAAATAGAATGAAGAGTAAAAATGTTATTTCAGCTTATAAAATATTATAACACTGTATACTTAAATGTTAACTTATTGTATGTATATATAAGGATTCATTACCGTAAGATTCCTGAAGCCACTATTCTCACCACCATGTCGTTGAGAGGCAGACATAATATACCTTCCACATTGATACATATACAAATCATAGGTTAATGTAATGTGAATAGTTGTGAAAAGGCAATATTAAACATAGGCAAATGACTAGTTGTGAAAAGGCTATAATGCCTCGATTTTAAAAACCGCTGAACAATCTGCTTGATCCCTTTTTAGAGACGGATGATGGTCATAATAAGCTTGTAGATCATGTTTGGCTAGTACAAAAGGGTCGTAGTTTTGATAACATGAGGTATGTTTAATTTCTACAAGATCATACTTGGGATGCACGTTAATACCAGAACCCCGAACATTGCTGAACCAGTTGCATCTAAACAAATAAACATCCTCTACGGGCCTTGTAAAATATGTCAATTGCAAAATCTAAGTTAACTCGCCATAAAAATCATTTATATGATTATTAGGATCTTCACTGCCTTTAACAAACACACCAGTATTGTTTGTTAATTTTTCAGTATCGTATTCTTTGGTGTTGAATTTATACCATTAACAAAAAATATTGGATATGTTTTGACTTTTCTTTTCGGTCCAAAGGCTAAATGTTTTAGTCCTTCGTCGAGCACATGATTTATGGGATCAAAAATATAGTTTCTAAACCAACTACTGAAATCTTTGCTTAAATCGCCGCTTGGATTTTGTGGTTCATAAATACTGCAAACACAAACATTATATGTTAAATTATTATTAACACGTTTAACATAAATTTAGTAAATCTTAAAAAAAATGATTACCTGACAAAAGGAGCAACTTCAGGACAATTAAGAACAATATATTTGTGTGCTACATGACAATTTGTATTATTTAGCCATATTCCACACATTTTCCAGCATGTCAGCCATGCTGTTTAAAAATAGATAATGTTGATTCAGAAGGAGAATCTTGTTCAACCCTCTCATCAGTACGCAGAACGCTTGCAAATGATAATTTCAAATGATCATTAAAATAATGAGAGAAAAAAAGAGGCTTCTTCGATATATGATTTGCAAATAGAACCTTCAACTCGAGCTTTTTGTCTAACTTTCTTCTAAATGATTTAAGTACCTAATAAAAAATAGTTCGATTCAATATTAAGTTCTATTTATAATTAAATTAACATTTGAGTACTTAGTATAATAAACATACCTTTCGATTGGATACATCCATCCATATTGCATAAGAACTTGAAGATGTGCTTCCTTTGGAAGATGAACAGGTAAATACTCCATTACTTTAAGGAAACACCGATGAAATATATTTTTCCAGTTTGCATAGCACTATAGGGATTTCTTCTTCAAGTTTAAGTAGATGGTCAACTTTTAACATAGTTGAACAAAGCTCCTCGTAAAATAAGCTAAGTTCTGCTATTATATTCCAAACTTTTCCGGGTAACAATTCTTTGAATGCGATGGGTAACTAATTTTCCATCCTTACATGACAATCATGGCTTTTCATACCACTCAGCCATCCATTTTTATAGTCGACACATCTACAAATATTAGAGGAATTCCGTCGGGAAAACGTAATTCTTCCACCCATTTTAACAGTACTTTAACTTGGTTGTTGTCTACTTCATAACATGCTTTGGGATTTTTTTTACTATCATTGGGCTTCATATGAAGCTCAGGATGATTACATATTTCCTCTAATTCATGTCTAGATTTCAGATCATCCTTAGTCTTGCCCTTCACATTCAGAACTGTATTAAACACATTATCAAAAACATTTTTCTCGTTATACATCATGTCAATGTTATGACATATTAATAGATGTTTCCAATAAGGCAATTCCCATAATATACTCTGTTTGCACCAATTATGAATCATCGATTTACCTTGAATATCAATTTCTTTCCCAGTTTCATGTAACTTTGGATAATCTTTTAAAAGGTTATATATTTCCTCGTTTGACCAAACCGTCAGTGGTCGTAGAGCCTTATGTCTATTAGACGTAAAAAATGTCTTGTTTTAAAGTATGATTAATAAGAAGAATGCATCTATGATAATCAAACCATGAAATTTTCTTTCCATATGGTAATGAAAATGCTCGTGTTTCTTCCGTGCAATAAGAACAAGAAAGACGACTGGCCGTACTCCAACCCGAAAGCATTGCATATGCAAGAAAATAACTAATACTCCATAACAAAGAAGAGAACATCCGAAAAAATTTCTTTTCTGATATGTCGTAAGTTTCAGCTCCTTCATTCCATAGTGATTTCAATTCTTCGATTAGCGGTTGTAAGTAAACGTCAATACCCTATGTCGGGTCATCAAGGCCATGGACGACAACTATGAGAAACAAGTATGGAGTTTTCATACGCGTCCACAAGGGTATATTGTAATGTGTGATTATTATAGGACAAGATGAATATTTAGAACCAAACTGGGAAAACGGTGCCAAACCATCTATACATAAACCTAGTCTAACGTTGTGGCTCTCCGCTGCGAAATCAGGATATTTCTTGTCAAAATGTTTCCATGCTTCTCCATCCGATGGGAGTGTCGACGTACCTTCTTGAGGTGTTCTCACATTGTGTCATCTCATATGCTACGATGTTACAGATTATGCATATAATCTTTGAAGTCTAGGGGTGATGGGTAAATAATGCATGCGCTTGTACATAACTTCTTTTCCCTTCTTTTTTCCTGGTTCGTATCTTTCTTTACAACAAAACTTACATTTTCTAAGATTGTTGTCTTCGTTCCGGTACAACATGAAACCCTTTAAACATGTATCTATATTCTTTTATGGAAAACCTAAAGAAGACATAAGTTTTTTCACTTCATAATAATTCTCGCACATTAAATTATCGAATGGCATATGGAGTTTAGCCACTTGAACAATATCCGTAAATCCAGCATCCATAAGGTTGTATTTGATTTCATTGCAATATATTCTACAGTTAACGATAATTGAGTGCCACTTTTACATCCATTCCAAAAGTTCTTTTTTAGCATTATTCAATAAATCGTATATTTTTAGCTTCAACATTTGGCTCCTTTTCGATGTTATCTTCATCGTTACCAATTTGAATGGAGGGAACATTGATCGTGCAGCATCTTCGACGATATTTTCAATGAGATTCGTACTAACTTCAACACTATTGACCTCCGTCAACTGTTCTTGAGTATTGTTTACACCAAAAATGGTCTAAACACCTAAGGTACTAAACTGTACTTCACCAATTTGGTAAGAAATAAATGGAACCGTGTTTAATCAGCAATTGAAAACGAAAAATGCGAAAAAATGTAAAGTAGAGACGAGATTTATAGTGGTTCAGCCGTTAATCAGGCCTATGTCCACTGTGAAGGTGATTTTCAATCTTATAATTAGGATTACAAAATACATCAAGTCTCTTTTTTCATACATCTCTATAGTCACTCAATATACCCTCATTTATATATTTCAATCTTGGAATTAAACAAGAGAATGGTTGAATTTGAGGAGAAGAAGGATGGATCAATGATTGAGAAGGAGGATGCCTTCGTTTTCCTTGATCACAAGACTGTACTTGATACCATGACGAATCAGTAGTTGAGGATAGAATTTAGCAGCACTTTGTGGTTTTCCCAGATTGGATCCCCTTTATGTTGGCAGCCATGGTGTATTTGTAGGTGAGCTCCCTCCAGAAAATGATATGAAATCCGTTTATGTATGCTACGGATCGCTCATTCTACTAATTACAAACATGTCGTTGGCTAGCTATGGCCAGCTGTCAAGAGCTGTATTTGGTTGTCATGCATGAGCGACTTAATGGAGTGAGCGTCTTGAGTAGCTAAGTGAGTGACTACGGTCGGTGCTCTTCGGTCGCGCCTATTTCTTGCATTCGATAGGTAGATATTTGATTTGCTTGATGGCGAGATAAAGGAACGACCGATCATAGTTCCCTAATGTGGTTATTCCTGATTTGAGTGGGTGGGCGACGATCTTCTTTAGCCTAGAAGTGACCGACTGAGGCTTGTGACTCGGAGATGTAAATGAGCTCTTTCTAAGGACTGGTGTAGGACCGACCAGTGGGTTTCTGATTCTAATATCATGCGACATGAGTTACAATTCATGAGTAGTTGTTAAATATATGTGCGACCTTGACTCCCGTCTTGATGCGTGCACCCGAACTTTAACATTAAATCAAGTGTGCTACGTTGTTGTGAGCGTCTTTACAGAGCGTACTATCCTTTTCGCTATTGAGACGCATTTTAATAGTAGGTCATACCATCCTTTTCGGTCGTACTGATTGATTTGGTTTGTCTTGGGTTTGATACTTGGGTCTTGCTCTGTGTGGTTGTGTCCTATCCATTGCTAGCTATTTAAGTGTCTTGGATAGCATTGCGCATGACCGTCCCTGATGATGTCCATTCTGTATCCTTTACTTAATGTGCGTATGGATTTTTTAGGGATTAACACTTTCCCCTCGAAGTCCATGATTTCCTTTAGTATGGAATTACTGGCTTTGACATGTTTGATCGCACATTGTCTGATAGATTTGTCGAGGGGTAGGTCATACAAAAATTTGGGATTGTTTCGTTGTAGTGGACTGGTATTGTCTCTTTCGGTGAGCGAAAGGCTTGATGTATCTCTTTTTTTTTTTTTGGTTTTTGTGCGAACAGTTGAATTTCGGGATGCCATCTAGAGCCTGATGGGACATTTTTTTGTGTAATCAGGCACTAAGCTGACGTGGTGCGAATACTCTGGATGGATGCCTTCCTTATTTACTATTAACCTGCTTCATTCCATATTTATCTTTTTCAAGAACTTTTTTTTTGGTCGTAGCCGCACTTCCTCGAGAGTTTTACCAGGTAATCCATGTTTGATATTTCCGCCTTGATTTTTCTTCAAAAGGTTTTGGCTGTCTCATTCTATCATTTTTCCCAGTGCTTGCAGCAACACCTACTTTTCTTGAGTGATTTTCTTTTGGCACCAAGGTACCATGATCTTTCTGGGTGAGTTTTTCCTTTATTTTTTTGTTTGAGTACTCATGCGTTTCCAAGTTAGGATGCTCCAAACAAGACCTTATCGAGATGTGTACGAATTTGGGATTTGGGCAACAGCTAGGTTTTGTGTAGCATAGATACCATTTATGTAATCGTCTTTGAGGAATATGAATCACCTGGTGGTTTATTTTGAAACCTCGATGCTTGGTATTTGTTTATAATTTGCATGATGAAATGCCCGAGGGTTCTCCAGTTGAAATGTTTCTGTTTATGTCTGATCCTGGCTAGGCTGTTTCCCTTTTTATCGTTATTGGTAGAGTCCACACGGATCTCATTTTGAAATAGGTCGCCCGAGGATAGAATTCTTCATGTCTAGGAGGCATAAGAAAAAATCATCAAAGAGTGCTGGTAGCAAAAATATGCCCCAAGGCAAGGAGATCCTGGGTGCGACTGATACTCATAGTCATTGTTTGTTGAATGAACTTCCTGATTCAGATATTCAAACAGCTCTTGGTCATAAGGCTTCTTCGTCCATCACTTTGGATTCTGCAACTGTCTCGGTGCCTCTTTCTGTTCCCAACCCTTGCCATCCTGAACATGCTGAGGACTGTAGCTCAGTGTCCAGCTAGCTCTCGTTCTGGTGTGTATAAAGAACCATCTGACAGGAGGATTATTGCAGGTAAGATAGACGCCATGAAGGATTGCATACTGGATGAGTTCAATTAGTTGGAAGCACGTCCGCATCTGGTTGAAGGCCTTATCACATCTATCAGAGATTACATTGTGGAACAGATGGGTGCCTGGCATTCTCTTGTCGAAGATCTTCAGAGTCAAATAAAGAGAACTTTGAATGACTTTATGCCTTAGAAAAAGACAGGCTCAAATTAATCGAGGCCCTTGAGTCTAGGGAGAGGATTATCTCCTACCTCGTCTGAACACTGTGGCTTGCTAATACTTTACCTGTTTTGTTATTTTGGTTTTGAATTAGAATGGTACTTTTAGTCTTGCTTGTGTATGTGAGAGCCAGCCTCACTTATTCTCGTACGCTTAGGTTTATGACTTTTATGTTTTGTTTTGGTCCTCAACGCACTGTAGTTCTTATTTTTAACTCGTTTATTTTCGCGCGGGTGCGTCGCACGCTGCACCTTTACTTTCTGATTTACATTTTCGGCCGAGCGCAATATTAATCGTTCGGTTGTGCCCGATTTTCTGTTATTAATATTATTGCTGGGATTTAGTTAGGTTTTGAAGTTCATCGCTTATCGAAGGTTATTATGCATTTGTATTATTATAAGCGCGTTTGGTATCTTTTATTTAGTAGTATTCAACTCCGCGCCTGACTGACTGGTAATCCAAGCCCTTCGGAGGCTAGTGTTGAATACATGCCCGCTGGGGAGGTCTTCGGTCAAAGATTTTAGATCCATTCTAGGCCCTATTTTATTGTTTCAGTTATTCAAAAAGGTTCTAGATCGGATACCCCCTTTCGGTCAGGATTTCTGACACCCCTTTCGGCTAGGATTTCTGATACCGCCTTTGGCTAGGATTTCTATTTTGCGCTGGTCCTTCCAGCATGCTTAATCCTTCCCCATTTTTATGCTTCATCCCGAGGAGCGGACACTAATTCATCTCATCTAGCTTTGACTCGGTAGAAATAAAATTCGTGTCCTTCACCTAACAAGGTGCCCCTCGTTTTTTTAGGATTGGGAATTTTTCCATTTCGGGATATGTCGGTTTTTTTGACTTTGTGCCTTGCCCTAGGAAACAGACACTGGCTCGCCTCATTGAGTTTTTTTTTCAAGTTGGAGAACCCGTGTCCAACACCTAAGAAGGTGTTTCTTTGATGGGCTCGGCGATTTTATCCGTCGGACTTTTAACCATGGGACTTTAACCGTGGGACTTTTAATCGTGGGACTTTTTGAGTTGCTTTTGCTCCGGCATTGACTCCTAGGAGGTGGACACCAATCCTTGCTACCGAATTTAACTCCGGTTTTGAGGAATTCATGTTTTGCATCTGAGAAGGCGCCTCTTTAGGATTAGAAATTTTATCCGAGGGATAGATTTTGTAGTGTTCTTGTACTTTCAACGAAGCCTGGAGCCAGTCCTTTTAATGGGTGTTTGCTAAGCATTTAGCATATTCCATAATGAGAGGTGCAACCTTTCAACTTGTTGTCTGTCTTAGAATAGCTCGTCCTTTTTAAGGTGAGGCGTTTATTCATCTTGTTTGATCATGATTGATGTTCGCGATTCCCAAGCTGCTTTATTTAATGTGTGCCCTGAGATTTTTTCGTCACTGTCCTGCTATGTGAGGTGGATTGCTTTTACCGTGCCTACATTCCAAAAGATTGTTTTTCTTTTAGCATGGATCTAGAAGTATGTTACTCAGGTAGACATATAATTAATTTCGATGCACAAAGTTTTTGCAAGTAAACTGTTACTTAATACGATCATAGCGAATAATAAAGTCGGGTGAAACAATCTTAACAACAAGATAAAACTAGGGGAGTGAAGTAAAGTAATGAGAGCTCTAGTTTAATGCTCCATTATTGAGACATTAGTGACTGGTCCTCTTGATGAGCGTCCTCTTTAGATTGGTTTAAGCCCTTCTTCTTTTTAAGGCGTATTGCCTCTTGTTTGTGGAGAATCAAAATAACTTTTATAATCCTTTACATACTGTTGCAAATGGTTTTTCCTAAATAACCCCTCAATCACTGACTTCAAGTTGCTACATTCATCGGTATCGTGTCTTGGCTGTTAGTGGAATTGACAGAATCTTCCGGACTTTATAGCGATATCTTTGACCTGTCTTTGTTTCAAAACTAAATATCTCTCGGTGTTTTTAGTTGCCATGAAGATATTTCCCATGGTGTCGTTAAGGGGAGTGAACTCGGAGTTCTTGAAAAGGCGCAGCTTCTTTTTTGCCCGACTATCATCTCCTTCATTGCTCCTTTTTTGACTTTCAAGGCTACTTTGCGCATTTCCATTCTTCTCTTTCTGTGCATTTTTTCCTTCAATACTTGCGTATTTTTCGGCTTTGTTGAGTAGTTGTTCGAGTGTACTTGGTTTCTTTTTCTTGATCCACTGGCCGAACTTGGTTTCTTTACATATGCCCCCCTTAAGAGCCATTAAGATCAGGTCGGGTTCGAGATTCTTTACTTTAGCCACTGCCATATCAAAGCGAGTGAGAAAAGATTTGATGGGCTCTCCTTGTCCTTGTTTTAGTCCATTTAGCTCCGTAACCTCCCGAGCATTGAGTGCCTGGGATTTGAAATGCTTACTGAATATTTTAGCCAGGGTCACGAAATTGTCCACAGACTGTGGCGGCAGCTTTGTGAACCATAGAAAAGCCACCCCTTCTAGTTAAGTTGGGAAATATAAGCATTTGATTTCATCAGTAGCGCATGCCCCATTCATATACTGGTCATATTTACACAGAAATATATTAGGGTCTCTTGTCCCATCATAGGTCTATAATGATGGAGGTTCGAATCTTTGTAGTTATGCAGTTTTCTTTACCCTTTCAGTGAGTGGGGTTTTAGTTGGGAAGGACTCCCATTCTCTTCGATCATCCTTTTTCTTTAGGGTTTCCTTCACAATCGCCCGTGCCATTCCTAAGATGTATTTCCATGCCTTGCTTGTATCCATGGATTAACCGCCTCCTTCGTAATCGAACTCTGATCTATATGTGTCTTCACGAACTGGTGTCAAGGAATTTGGGCATCCCTTTGGAAGGGCCGTCCACATAGTAGTAGGACTGTCTTTCCTTTTCGCGATTGTGTTGTCAAAACGACCGTGCACAGATGCCTTGTTCCCTTCATAATTCAGATTAGTGCGATGTGCGACCCGCTGAATGGAATCCTGCTGCCTTGGGCTGAAAGCGGAGAATTCTGCTTCTAGCTCTCGATCTATCTAGGCTAGCGAGAAACGGGTGGGATTTAATGTGGCTTTTGCGGTGATGACTTGAATGGTGAGTATTGACTCGAGGTTCTTCATAATTGCATTGTATGCAATAGTTATTTGACTCGTCAATCCTATCATCGCCTCTTCTAATTCCATCCTGGATGCAGTTTCTTTAATTTCAGGCAACCCCTCTGCCCTGGAGTCGCTGGCTAATGGGTTGACGTTGTTGTTGGGGCTGTTTGCTTTGTCGGTGATTCTCTTCGACGTGTTCATATTTTCAGATACAGTTTTTCTCAGAGAACCTTATTAGATCTGAATGGGGAAAGAAGCTAACACGACCCCACGGTGGTGCCAAAATGTTTACACCAAAAATGGTCTAAACATCCAAGGTACTAAACTGTACTTCACCAATTTGGTAAGAAATAAATGGAACTGTGTTTAATCAGAAATTGAAAACGAAAAATGCGAAAAAAGTAAAGTAGAGATGAGATTTATAGTGGTTCCGCCGTTAATTAGGCCTACGTCCACTGTGAAGGTGATTTTCAATCTTATAATGAGGATTACAAAATACATCAATTCACTTTTTCCATACATCTCTATATTCACTCAATATACCCTCATTTATATATTTCAATCTTGGAATTATACAAATGAGTGGTAGAATTTGAGGAGAAGAAGGATGGATGAATGATTGAGAAGGAGGATGCCTTTGGTTTCCTTGATCACAAGATTGTACTTGACGCCAGGCCGAATCAGTAGTTGAGGATAGAATTTAGCACCACTTTGTGGTTTTCCCATATTGGATCCCCTTTATGTTGGCAGCCATGGTGTGTATTTATAGGTGGGCTCCCTCCGGAAAATGATTTCAAAACCGTTAATGTATGCTACGGATCGCTCATTCTACTAATTACAAACATGCCATCAGCTAACTGTAGCCAGCTGTCCAGAGTTGTATTCGGTTGTCATGCGCGAGCGACTCAATGGAGTGGGCGTCTTGAGCAGCTAAGTGAGTGACTTCGGTCGGTGCTCTTCGGTTGTGCCTATTTCTAGCATTCGATGGGTAGATATCTGATTTGGTTGATGGAGAGATGAAGGAACGACCGATCATAGTTCCCTAATGTGGTTATGTCTGATTTGAGTGGGCGAGCGACGATCTTCTTTAGCCTGGAAGTGACCGACTGAGGCTTGTGACTCTGAGCTGAAAATGTGCTCTTTATAAGGACTTTTGTATGACCGACCAGTGGGTTTCTGGTTCGAGTATCAAGCGGCAGGAGCTGCAATTCATGAGCAATTGTTAAATATACGTGCGACCTTCACTCCCGTCTTGATGCGTGCGACCGAACTTTGATATTAAATCAAACATGTTACGTTGTTGTGAGTGGCTTTACAGAGCGTACTATCCTTTTCGCTATTGAGCCGCATTTTTCATAGTATGTCATACCATCGCTTTCGGTCATACTGATCGATTTGATTTGTTTTAGGTTTGATACTTGGATCTTGCTCTGTGTGTTTGTGTCCTATCCATTGCTAGCTGTTTAAGTACCTCGGATAACATTGCGCACGACCGTCCCTTATGATATCCATTCCACAACCTTTACTCAATGTGCCTATGGATTTTTTAGGAGTTAACAAGTATTATGGGCTACAATTTCTCCATGACCATCCCACAACAAATAATTGGGTAGGAAAACATATTGGCACAAATAATCTTAACCATACTCGGTATTAAATAGTTCAACAATTTGCACCAATAACACGGACAACAAATTTTTGTACTATTTCCGATATTACTTATAGCAAAGTCAATGAACGCTTTTACCCCATTTTCAAAATGTTCACTTACCACTAATTTCCCTTCTTTGGTACATCCAGCTCCGATCATTAAAGTAATTGGTTATTTTTCCTACTCTAAAACCTATGATATGAAATAAAAGAACGTAAGCCTATGATATGAAATAAAAGAACGTAATCGTTAATTTTATTTTTGTTTACGAACTTTATTTTTGAATAAATAACTATTGGTTCATTGACGAGTATGGGTCTTCCTTGATGGTCGGTCATCCTACTTTGCATTTCCCTTGTGTTCCTTGTATCATACACATGTTTATGTACACATGGAATGTAAAGGAAATGCCGTAGAAATTTTGTGAACCGTTTAAATTGATATGATCTACGAAGTATAATTACTTTATAATGTTTGTAACCTGTCCAATACAAGGACAAATCCGACAAATGTTGTATCAGACGAACATAGATGTCCGTTTTGTAAAAGAACGAATATCCATATAATAATCATATACAACACTTGTCAGACGGGGCCAAATACTAACTAAGGGTTTATATATTTATCTATATTAAATTTAAATACACAATTTGTAAATATTTTACCCTTTTAGTACATGTATACTAAATTATATATTTTAGTAACTTACTTCGTGTTTGCATAAATTATAGTAATTTACTTCGTTTTTGCATGAATTATATATTTTTGTAATTTACTTCATGTTTATTAACATAATATAATCTTCGTAATTGCACAAATTATATTATTAGCAAACTTCATCACACACATATAACATTCACTAACCAAAGTTACCTAAACAAACACAATTAAACTCTAAATAATTTGATCATTATTGTGATAATAATAGCAATCAGAGGGTAACATGACATAATATACATATACAAACAAGTAGGAATTAAGCAAATTACAAATTAAACCCGAAATCAATTAAACCCTAAAAATTAGGTTTAATGAAATTACCTAATTTGGAGAACGAGAAGGGTGGAGATTGGATGGAGAAGCTCGTAGATGGCACCCCAAGAGGTAGGAGTGGTGGAGGAAGCTTTGGCAGCAAATTTGGAAGGAGAGGGATGGTTGGAGGAGAGGAATGGTCAGGGGAGTTGGAAGAATGAAGCTTTCGGTTTGCTGGAGCAGGAAATATCACGTAAGTTTGCAACGGCTGCCAATGGCCATAATAACATCGATTTCCAACAGTTACCAACGGCCCCAAATAAAACCGTTAGCGGCCGTTGGAAAGTGGACGTTGGAATAACAATCTATTCTAGTAGTGTACTAGTTGCTTTATCCCCTTAACTAACAAATATTTTTAAAAAAAATTCAGAACAAAGTAGAACACATATTTTGATAAATTAATAAAAAATTCCAGAACAAAAGGACATCATTATTTTAAATTATGCCCATGTACCAGGCAGGTAGCAAGATAAAAATTGCATAATAGTAGTTTCTTAAAGAGTAAGTACAAATAAGCAAACACAAAAAGGGTTCTATAATATATGAACGATAAAAGAGAAGAAACACCTTACCGTTGTCATAACAATATTAGTAATGATATTTTAGTGAAAAACTTATATATATATTTTTTTCTAATTACAAATTTTACTATGCAACTTCTAGAAAATTATAAGCAGTACATAAGACGATATTGATAGCTTCAGTATAAAGCTAAAGAGAAAATAGCAAAAAATAAAATAAAAAATTAAGATGGCAGAACCATAGAAATGAAGAATAAGCATGGTGTTTACCTTGTATGCTATAGGTTCAAATCATCTTTGACCAGCATAGATTTCCAGACACCATGATTGGATCTAGCGAAGCATGTAACACAAAAAGGGCTACTAGTTACTCATTAGAGGATCACTTATTGGGTGTGTCGGCTCAATACTTGTGTTGAGAGTAAATATCTGTCTTTCCTTTTCTATTGTAACTAACCGACACTAGTTCTATAAAAATGTTGGCGAATTTTACCAGTTATGAGATAGTTAGCAATAAAACAAAATGGTTATATGCTTATTCAGTTTGTCCATCAAATAAATTAAATCCACATTTGTTAAATCTAAGTTAAGTTTAAATCATTTTCTGATGAGTGTACCAAATGATGTCGGTCTTACAAGCCAATTAGTATTGTAATTTTATTATGTACATGCGACGCGATACTCTTTTGTAGTTGAATTGTAATATTATTTTCTTGGTGATTATTGATATATGTTGCTTTACCGATAATATAATAACCTACATCTATGGCGTCAAACTAGACAGATGTATATTAATGATAGATACGAAAAGCGTTGAAAGAAATGGTCAAATCAAATAGTTGAGATGTCGAAATTATTCTCATGATTTTATTGATCTATTACTCTAGTATATTGCTTGATTGTTTCAGTCAACTGCTATCAGAGGTAAAGGATGCCCTACATTCAAAGTCTAAGGTAACTTCCTAAACTGATCCCAATACATGCAATAAATTTGGTATTTGGTATTTGATAGATGAAGGTTGCTAAGATAGTTGTCATGTAATATTATTTTCCCAATTCCTCAAACAGACGCATCTTCTTTGATTTCAACTCTACCAGTACTCTACCCTATACTTGCTTTATCTCATAATATGAATGGCCAGTATTCACGTTGACCAAATATTGATGCTTCTGTCCCCATTTCCATCGCTGTTGAATTATATGTTCGACCTTATTGTTTTTTACTGTGCTGTTATAATACGTAGTACTACTTGCTTCTCCAAATCTGCAGTTGTATTTTATGACCATGACTACATATCATGTTCCTATGTTTTACATATCCATGTTGCAACTTTACTTTGTTGTAGTACTTTATATTTTTATTAATGTTCTTTGTTGTTATTTTATATTTGATAAATATTTGATGTCTCCTAAATGATAATTGTCATTTCTTGAATGAAAAGGATTTTTTTTGGTTTGTTAAAGCATAATTGGATTCTCATGTATTTATGACTTCTTATTAGTTTGTATGACTAAAAATTCCATGTGGAGACTTAACTAATACTGATGTGTCTTTGGCTTCTATTAATCTTTTTACCCTTGGACAAGCAACTAAAACTTATGTAGTACTACTTCATGCACATGTTTTTATTTATCCAAATTCATACAACAATTTATGCAGTACTACTTCATAGTTCATACACATGTTTTTATGTATAAAAAGTGAACAAACTTAATTACAAATATGAACAAATAAAAGTATAAGTCTATCTATTCTCTTGGTGGCTTTCTTAGTTCTTGTGTTGCATGCAATGTCGTTTTATATCATCAGAATCTTGTCACGTTAGTTAACTTTGAAAAAAATACTAATTTGATCTTTGTATATTCACAGGACTTCGATTTTCGGACAACAACAAAGTCAAGCGTCACGAGAAGATCGGCACACCAACGTAGCAACGAATGAACAGACACACATACAACAAGAAGATGAGGAAATGGCGATTTACTTAGTGTAGATTTTGATGAAGCAAGCGACTGGTTTGGGCATCCGGATTCCAATAGAGGAAGGCAGATGTCTCAAGTAGAGGAGCTGAAGCCTTTCAGTTTTCATCTTTTTTTCAAGAGGAAATTATTTTTGATTTAGGGATCTCGATATATTTCGGTCGGGAGAAATGAAAAGGGAGTGGGTCACAGAAAATATAAATAGAATTGCATATAGCAGGTGAAATGAATATGGCAACATGAATAGGAATTAATGCGGCACCATTCATGGATCCCGCAATTTACTGTTTGGAAAGTTTGAATTTGATATGATTATGTGTTAATGTTTCTTACAATCTTGAAAAAAATATAATTTCATCACAACATATAAACCAACTCTAAAAAACATTTCAGTTCTTTGCATTTTTCTTTGTCCTATGCGATAGTCATGAAAAGGAAGGTAGGCACAGACAGTTTTGGGAAGATGAGAAAGCAAAAGGGGTAGTTACTTATAGAATTTTATGTTTCATTATTTTAGTTTAACACCAAATTTCATTCCTTTATGAACATTGACCGCCCTTACTGTTAGCCTTCTCCATGTATATAATATATGAATATATTTTAAAATATAGTGGATATTTGTTTCAAGGACACATTTCTGTAAAAAATTAGATCCAAGGACAAACAACTTTTGCTACCTAAATCAAGGACAACTTTTATGTTTTAATTGAAAAAAGTCCATATATTTTAAATTAAGGACACACATTGGTATCTTGTAAATAATAAAAGTTAATAAAAAAATGTTTTTCTATGATTATTACATTAAAAATTAATAAAAAATTAATTAGAAAATGTTTTTTGATTTACAAATATAGAAAAAACGAATATAAGACAATTCAGGACGGAAAGCTAAATGAATATAGCTTTGCTTTTTACATATAGCTTTTTTTGGGTGTAAACGACATTAGCTTTAAAATGACTCGGTTCTGTGTTTATGTGATACAATATAAAGTTATATATTTAAGTTATAAAGCTATATTCATTTAGCTTTCCGAGCTGATTATTTTTATATGTTTATAATTACATTAATAGACTAAAATAATTTTAAAATTACATTATTTTTAACAAAAATTTTGAAGGTTATTTTTTATTCTTTAATTAATTTAGTAATGATGAGAAACAAAGTGAATTTCATGTTGATACAGTTCAATTTGGTCTTTGTCCTTAATTTAATTATGAAACTTAGTTGTCTTTTGATCTAATTTTTTATTGGAATGTGTCCTTAAAACTAAATACCCCTAAAATATATGTTGGATGTATGGTTTAATAATACGTTTGAATCTTTAATTAGCCATATCTACTAAATATACTAAAATTCGTCGTATTTTCAAATATGACATGTTGCAGTTCATACTTATATCTTTAAATCTTTTATTTCCAATTTTTTTGTTATACATACAAACAATCAAAGGTCCCTGCTGCGTACTGGTGGTATATTCTTTTATGAAATTTGATGGCTTAATTTTGGGTGAAACGCATGTAAAATTCAAATTAGATTTCCTCACTTATATTTAGTTCAAAGCAATTATTAAGGATAAGATAAGGGTTTAAATACATACATACATACATATATATATGTGTGTGTGTGTGTGTGTGTGTGTGTGTGTGTGTGTGTTACTCTTTCTTTTTTATACACATAATTGGTGCAGGACCTTTTCATTTCATTTTTTAGTTCATGCGTTTCACAAATTAAAGGAATAAAAGTGGTAGAATGGATACAACATTAATGGAAAGATTTTGTAATGACTGGAAACATAACAAAAGTGGTAGGATGGATACACATAAATGGAAATGAATTTTGTAATGAATGGACGCATAAGACATATGGTCGAAGAAAAAAAAGTGGCGTAAATATTATGTTCGTAATTTATTTCTCTAAAAAGAGTTTAATAAGGAAACATGGCTTAAATTGAGGAAATTTGCATGCGAAAGAAATGGAACAGGAAAGAAGAGGTGAAGAAGGAATATCATGAAATGTTTGAGAAAGGATAATTAAAAGGGAATGCACCAGTATTAAGTAAAATAAACAAGAGAGGAGAACACTGAAAATGAATGCATCTATTCACATTTCAATGTTTATTAATTAATGAATGTTACAATTTGAATAGATAGAGGAAAATATTAAAGAGAACGACCAAATATAAATACAAGTAAGTTGTTAGAGTTTTTTCATTTAGAATATACACATTATTTTCAAATCAAACGTAACTTATATATCGCTGACACTCAGCAACGCGATAATTTCTTAATAAAAATCTTATTGAACCATTCATTATTATCATAAATTTATTTAAAAGCCGTATTAAATTTAATAATTATATTTAAATTCATTAACTTAAATGGTAAAAAAAATATTTACGCAAGAATGACAATTACCAAATATTTAGTGCCTGTTAATATGTGTCCCCAAAAATTATTTTCACCTATTCAAATTCAAAGGGATAACATCAAGGAAGATATAGATTAGTTTCAAACAGGTATACATATAACAAACATCGTTCTTTTTGTCTATTTTTACACTTGCAAACGTGAATTTCAGACGAATGAAATTAATTTCTAGCAAACTGAAAAATGTTGAAAGCTCAGAATTCAGTATAGATTCATAAAAAAAAGATGAGTTCAAATTTTGACAAATCTAAATTTTTAAAAAAATTCAGATTTAACCAAATTTGACGCAAAACTCACATTTTAGGGAAATCTAATATTTCAATAAATTTGGAACGTCAATATATTCATTAACTCAAATATAATATTTAAATTTAATTTTATAAACTTACATAAATTTAATTTATATATTTTTAAATCAGTTAAACAGTTACATTTATATTTGATAATTATTCAGTTTAATTATTCAATGTTACATATTATTGTTCATCTACAAAATAAATTCATTTATTTCATTCGTTCAAAATAAATTATTTTTTATTTAAAATAACACAATTTTAAATTCCAGTTAAATCATTAAATTATTAAATTCCAACAATAGTCATTAATAAATATAATTACATTTTAAAATTCAAATGATCGAAAAATATGGGATGTTACAATATCCTCCACTTATAACTTTTTGTCCTAAAAAAGGAGAGGTTGTTAAAAATATGGTTATGTAAATAACAAAAATAATCTTGCTTATACAAATTTCACAAAGTTTGGAACAAAATAAATAATAGGATTTTAAATTCAAAAATTCGTCGTTACATTATTAATTAAATCCATTTATTATAAATCTATTTAATAAATCCAAAATCTTTATTTTAGACAAATTTTATTAAAGTTCAAGTTTTCTTATAGTCACAACATGTTAGACAAAAAAGTGGTTCTAACACCCAAATTATCTTGATTCCTAAAGAGTTAAAGCTAAAAACGAAAGAAAATGCAGCAAACAAACCAAAATTATAGTGGTTCGGCATTAAAGAGCCTACGTCCACTTTGTATGATTCTAATTATACTTTTGAATGCAAGTACAGACACAATGTCCTCTCAATTTCACTCTTACAATGATTATTCACTTAACAAATTCGAGATAATTCAGATTAGAAATAGGGGGAGTATGATAATGGTGGAATCAGAACTCTAAATTGCCCAAATATCCCAAAAGTGCCAAGTACTAGGCTATTTATAGGCATTTCCTACAGGCGGTGCATGAAGACACGTGGCACCCATCTCGAGAATCTTGGAGTCGTTCGTGAGTAGGTGGAGAAGTGGTCAACATGGCTTTTATAGACACGTGTCACCAGATCCTTGAATTTCGGCTCGTGACTTAATACGCATTAACCGAATCCTGGCCAACCTTTCATGAAAGCATCAGCGGTTCGTGACCAAGAATTCTAGTCAGGTCGTAAGGATGTTCACAGGCCGTGGGTGAGGGGATGACCGCGAGCCGATGGTGGCAACAAGGGGACCACGAGCCGGTTTGAGGAGCTGGACTGCGAATCATGTATGTGAGCCAGGGCATCCATCCTATAATTGTGAGTATTGTCCATTAAACAGTAGGTGCTTCAGTCTTCGATGGCTAGATCAAAAAGCTAGCCAACATTTTGCCCCCTCGAAGTATGTTTCATCAAGGATGGAAAGTGCTTCGAAATTGCCTATTTGTCTATTCTTGAAGCAGCGAGTATCAACAGCCATGTCTGTTCGTATGGTCACATCGCTTCGCAAAGTCGTGTTTCTTCATGAAATCGTGTTTTTTGATATCTTGAGACGAGTATAAATTGTAGATTGAGTTTCTAATTATTTCTTGTTCATTATTCAATTCCCTAACTTTGAATTTCAAAGAAGATTTTCATAAACAGATTTAAACACTTGGTATAATCCATTATACCGATGGATTGAAATTCTCAAATTTTCAACTCGCCGGTTATCTCAAAAGCTTGTTCACCAAATCAGGCAAAATGTCATGTTACCTAGGTTGGATCGTGATTTTTGTCTGGGGTCGACAAGGCCTTCCTTCGGGTGAGCCGTTGCGTGCGTGGGCTGACCATTTGAGGCCCACTGAGATGTTTGCATAACAGCGGGCTAAGGCCCAATACTGAGAAGGGTTTGTCCCCTACTATATGTAATTTGCTTTTACTTTCTCTCCCCATTCACTTTTTTCCACAGTAAGGTTAATCTCCTAACTCTGAAACCCTAATTTGCGTTTTTCCCAAAAAGGTAGTAACAATAAAAAAGGTTTTTGATTTTGATTATTATTTCATTGCTCGGAATTGCGTGTCGATTCGAGTGTTGGTTCTTCTTTCATTTTTCTTCAATTCCCATGGGGACTCTTATTGCTGCCAGCTTTTGCGTCATTGGTGGTTGGGGTTCGCGTTGACTAAGCGGATTTATGGCAGGTTGACGGTGTTGGGAGGAGACCATGGAGTTAGGGATTGAGAGGGTCGATGCGCTGGACAGTTTCCAGTTGAGGATGATATTTGAGA
Source organism: Allium sativum (assembly GCA_030737875.1). Classification (NCBI taxonomy): domain Eukaryota; kingdom Viridiplantae; phylum Streptophyta; class Magnoliopsida; order Asparagales; family Amaryllidaceae; genus Allium; species Allium sativum. The sequence continues at coordinate 411,896,878 of CM060923.1, read as the reverse complement.
TCGGCTTGATTGTTGTGGACCGGATCGTGGTGATGGTGGGTGAGAGGATTGGAGGACGATGCGCCTCAGTGGTTAATTCCGGTCGTGGAAAGGAGATGGACATTGGGTCGGGTCATAGAGCACGGTAGCGGGTTCGTCCGTGGAAGGGAACAAAGCATCGGTTCGTGGAAGGAGTTAGCGAGGATGGTCGTGGTGGTAACTCGTGGGTCATTCAAACACGAGCCGATGAGCCTCATGCCTTAGCCTTTGAACCAGATTCAAGTCACGATCTGATCTCCCCTTCACGAGAAGGATAGGGCGAACCAATATGTTGTGCGAGTGAATGATTGACCACGAGCCATACTATAACCACGAACCAGACTCCTCCTCCCTACGAGTCGATCCTTTGTCACGAGCCGCATTACAGAGCTTCATGAATCGACTTATCTTCGACCCAATTCTCCTTTTACAACTATACTCGACTAAGCAACATCAATTAAATAAATAGTCAACTAACACATCAATTAAGATTTGACTATATCCCGAACAAATCAGTGAACAGTTGGGCTTATATCCCCTTCGAACAGGTTGGATTAGACTTGACGAGGACATGACTTAGTGACATACAACGACCAATTTTATGCTTATTTGATTTGCTCCGTGCTTTTCTTTTTAGTACAACACATACTTGCACACACTAGCACTTGCACACATTTGGGACATGGGTATCCATGCCAAATTCTTTCCTATATTTGTTTATCAACATAACAGATATGTCTGATAGACATTCAACAAGATTATCAATGAAAATAGCAGCACCAGAACCGTCAAGCAATTACAATCCTGTTGTACTTCGATCAGACCCAGATTAGGATAATTTTGAATCTGATTATGATGCAGATACTGATGCAGAATCAACATCCTCTTAGAGAACATCACTTGAAGAAGAGGAAGATGATCGGGCTCCCGACGAATTCGAGGATGCCATAGTATTAAATAATCCAAGTGATTCCACGTTTTCCACACTTGACGATATAAACCTAAAGAAAATCCGATTAAAGCATGGGATCCCATGGGATGACATTAAAACCCCAGAGAAAACGGATAGGCTCCATTCTGCTCTGGAAGGTTATATGGCTTTTAGTAAGGTCATGTGCTCAATAGGTAATATTTCTCCGTTTCCTCCGATCGTCATCAATCTCCTGAAACAACTACGCATTGCCCACATGCAACTTCATCCCAATGATTATGTTGCTCTATATACTTTGTATATCGCATACGCAGAATTTTGGACACAGAGCTCTTCTATAAAGATTTGAACTTTTGTTTCCACTTCAAACATCGTTCCACCGGGACCCCGAAATTTGTTTTCTTCGCGTCGATCCCTACTAAGAAGGTCTTGACAAAACGGACACAACAACTTGGGCGATGCTAAATCTGAATGGTTCTGCATAAAGCATCAGGCTAAGTGTGCGAGGAAGTGGCTGCAGTTGAGTAAGTTTCATATTTTTAAGTGTCTTCTTCGACTGGCTAAACCAACATTTAAACGCTTCATTTATTTTTACAGTTCCCAATCCTAAGAAGCAAGAGGACAAAGTATACGAAGATTTTTTTCCCGACACATAAAGACCGAGTCTGATCTTCGAAAGATCAGGAAAAGCATAACCAACGAGAACCTCCATAAGCACCAACTTCTATATATAAGACGTGGGCTAGGCCAGGGCGGTAAGCCATACAAGTACGTGTCCTCAAATCAAGCTCTTAGGGAGCAGCATGCCCCCGGTCGAGGGACATGTGACTACATAAGTTACAACAACTATTGAGCTTCCCAAAATTCCTTTTCCTAGGTTGTTCTAGATGACGAAGAGATGAACATATATACTAGAGGCGAAGCTCGAGCTGATGAACCAAAGGTTGTTTCCATTCTCGAAGGGGAATCATATTCAAAGACACCGCCACCGACTAAGCTCTCGGCACATGATTCTTTAAGAGAAGAACAAATATATGGGGATTTAGCCAAACTTCCTTTGCTAGATGACATCTACACTTCTGAGGATATTGGAACAGTGTCATTTTTTCCTACTTCTGAGGAGGAGCCTACTCCTGTTAAAGAGAGGGATATTGTATAGACAAGCCTTGCTTCGGGCCCTTGTTTGTTAGGGGGGATCACACAAGATACACACATCACATGCACCACACATCACAACATTTATACACCGTATTGTCTTATAGGCTCTTACACATTTTTGTTGCTTTTGCATAAAAATGACTTTTCGCCACTATTCTCATTGTGATCTTCGTGAGTACACGCCCAGATTCAACCCCGTTACCGAGCATGACCGCGTTGACAGTCACGGGAGAGATAGCAAGAAACACTATGATTCTCACCAACCTCTCTCTTCGCGCTCTCGTTCTCCTTCAAGTCAAGATCTCAAGAATCACTACATTCGTGAAGTGCAATATACGGGAGGTAAACAACTTCCCAAAGCTCTGATTCCCCCGAAGGGTGTCCCCCCTCAGGATATGCCCTCTAGGAAGCTTTAGTGTCCGAAGACAAGCATAAAGATCCAAGTACAGGTTTAGAAAAGGGGAAGAAAGTTCTTGTCCTTTTCGGACAACGTAACATTGATATTACTACTACACAGTCGGTAGACCTTACCTTTGAAAACCAAGAAAAATTAGAGCATCTGCGGGGGCAGTTCCCCGAAATCTATTTCGGAAAGATGCACTTTATTCCAGATGTTGAACCTATTCCCGATGATTGGGATACAAAAGTCATGGACCGAGTAGGCCACGTCGCTATACAATATAGAGCAATGAAGAAGCATCCTAAGAAGTTCTCTGAGATCATCCATCATCCAGAAGTAGATGTAAAGGATGAACAGGAACAGGATGAGTATGACGTTAAGTCCAGAGGTGAGGCCGAGAAGAAACTAGAGATACCTAAGCTCAGCTCGCTTTGGGTCAGTGGGATGCAGAAAATAACAAGAAACAGTTGGAAGAAGCGAAGAAATGATTCTGCACCGAGCTCGACTCAAACAGCCGGGAGCATACAGCCATGAGAAAGGAGATAGTAGATCTCAGATCAGCTAACACTGAGCTAAAATTATCACAGGATCGCTTTGCTAAGGAAAAAACTGTGTGGGAGAAGGAAATGGAAAGTTTGAAGGACAAGCTATCTCATGCTGAGGAGAGAGCATCACTTCCTGAAGGACATGCTAATGAAGCCATCGAGTATGCCTCCAATACTACCGCTAAACTTGCCACAACTGAACAAGAGATAGATTAGTTTGATGAATTGCTGATAGACTTTTTTGCTCAGGTTATTAGAACCCGAGACATCTCCTGTATCAAGAATTATCCCACCACTCTAGTTGATGTTTGGGATCAGATTGTCAAAAGTGAGAAGGAACGTCTAAAGGTCGAGGTTGTCGACGAGGATCAATTTATGCGAACTTTTCATAGAGGTGAAGAACCTGAGAGAATAGGAGAGGGTAAACGTCTAATTAAAGAGTCTATGAAGGAAGAGAGGCTCAAGCTCAAGGGCAAATACATGTTTGATGAAGGTTCAAGCTCAACAATGGAGCTCAAGACTTCCGGGGTCGAGGAGTATAATCCTGATGTCCCGTTAATCTCTGGAATTCCTGTTCCCCAACCCGCTGGGGTTTCTATTGCTGCGCCAGATGAGCAATCGGCGGAAGGTATTTCCATATTCTCTCCACAATTTATCAAAGCTGTCATAACTTGTCATTACATTGTGGAGTAAACAGTTGAGAAGACCGCATTTTCTCCTAAATTAATAACAGTTGCTTCTCGTGATGTATGTGGCAATCCAACTGAAGGAATCGAATAGGAGCAAGTAGAGACTGAGGCGATTGAGAAGGTCACTATGCTGCTAAGAAAGATGTTCCTAAAGGTGCTGAGATAATTAGTGATCTAAAAGACACTAATGGTGACGACTGAGATGAAGAGGAAGATGTCACCATCACATGAGAGGCTAAGAAGGACGACAAAATGACCTTAGCTGAAATGATGGCAAAGAACAACGAGCTTTTAGAAGTCAAAGCCAAGGAAGAGCCTTTAAATGTATCTCCTCTCGCAGCGGCTGCCCGTGGCTCAGGGTTGGTTTTAAAATTCTCTAAGTCAATAACTTCACTAATTGCATCCTAGTCCCTTGGCGCTCCACAAGACCATCCTTCAGGGAAGAAGAAATGGAAAAAGCACGATTTCACTGATGCTAGCAAGGAGGATTCGGAGAAACAGAAAAAGGAGAAGAATTCGAAGTTGTCCCCTTCGCCCAAATAGGGTTAGCTTACTTTTTTTAAAAGTTTCCACTGGCCTTTTGTCGTAGTTGTGAGAACGACCCTCACCTTTTGACCAGTTTGTAGCTCTAAACTTTGTAATTAAAAATCCTATTTCTTTTGCATTGTCGTGTACCGGCAAATTTCTCGTACTTAGTCATGTATATAAATATTCAAGTCATAACTATATAATAAACAAAACCACGTCATAAGTTGTCATTGCATGCAAAAAATTAAATTATAGCATATCATGTTGTATGCCCCCAATCAATCATTAACATGTTGCCTAGCCAGGGCATGTTGAGGATTGATTAGGGTCAAATATATGTTGCCCTCCATTCCAGGAAATGAGGGGTTCGGGCTCAGCTTTCATTCTTGCCCCCGGTCCGGTAGGGGGGTAGGAGCACTTTTGTGGCATTCAATCGAAATGCCTTTATACTTTCCTGTCGTATATCCAAGACAGAGTTCGAACCGAGCTTTCTGTCTGCCCCCCCCAATCCTTCAGTGGGGTAAGAGTTCATTTGCAGCGCTCAATCCATGGCGCCTTTATATTCTTCCGTCGGATGCCAAGGGTAGAGTGGAGTCGAGGCAGTCTTTTAATTACGGTGCACCTTCACGCCTCATGGACAATACATTTCTTTGTGCTTTATACTCTTTCAGAAGTCATGTTGGAGTGCTTGGGGTTGTATCATTTGTTTTATTGCCCCTAATACTTCTGATTTGATAGAAGACTTTTTGAATTACATGCTTTAGGACCATCGTGGGGCTTGCAATGAACATCACAATCATAATGCCTCATATGAACAAAAACTAAGGAATAATCAAGAAAAGATGTGATAAAAGTAAATGACAAACGATATTTGTTAGTAGTTCGGTCGAATCATGACCTACGTCCACTTTATAATCTTGTGTTTATGCAACCAGACTGTTCTAGGAAAGTCGTGCCTTTTTTACATGGTCCTAAAAAAAGAGTTAAAATGACAATTTCACGCCAAGTAATGACGCAAATGCTGGGTGCTCCACAATCTAGGGATTTCATTTTCGTTCACGGTCTTTAGCTTGAAGGATCCGATATCAAGCCTACGTAGGATGGTACATGGTCCTTCCCATTTCGAACCCAAAAAGATTGGGTCTGGGAAGATATGTTTCAGTACCTGGTCCCTAAGTTCAAAAGTTCAAGCCCAGACTTTCTTATTGCAATATCGAGCGACCCATTTTTTTATGTTTCAAGGCACACAAATCTGCTTCGTCCCTTTTTTCCTCAATCATGTCCAGGGACTCGAGAAGTAGTTCATTGTTAGTCATCGGGTCGTAACAGATGGTTTTTTGGGATGACACTTCTAATTCGACCGGGATGACTACCTCCGATCCGAATGCGAGGGAGAAGGGGTGTGCTCCGTTGCTGGTTTATAAGTCGTTCTGTAGGCCCACAATGCCAAGGGTAAATCTTCGACACACATGGCTCTGGACCGCTTCAATCACTTCTTCATAATGGACCTAATTACCTTGTTTTACGCTTCTACTTGTCCATTCGACTACGGATGTGGTACAGCAGTGTGCCTCTTCTCGATATTATACTTCTGGCAGAAGTCTCGGAACTCAGTGCTGTCAAACTGGGTCCCATTGTCCGTTATAATGATTTTTGGGATCCCAAACCGACTTATGATATTCTTAACGATGAAATTTATTACTCGCTTAGTCATACGAGTGGTTAATGGTTATGCTTCGACCCATTTCGTAAAGTAATCCACGGACGCGATTGCGAATTTTGCTCCGCCTTTCGCGATTGGTAAGCTTCCAATAATATCAATTCCCTAGACGGCGAATGGCCACGAGCTCATCATTGTCTTCAATTGACTAGGAGGTGCCCTGAAGATCTTAGAGAATTTCTGGCACCTATAGCAACGCCACACATATTTAGCTGCATCTTTATTGACAGTGAGCCAGTAATATCCATACTACAATATTTTCTTAGCCAATGTTTGGCCTCCAGTGTTGTCGCCACATAAACCTTCGTGTACGTCCTTCAGCACTCGCTCGATGTAGTCATCGGCTATACACCAGAGGGGTGGCATCGAGAATCCCTGTCTATAAAGAACCTCGCCTTGCATAACATATCTAGAGGCCTTACAAATAACGGCATGCCTTTCGCTTTTCTTGGTTGGAAGCGCTCCGTTTATCAGGAAATTTTTTATGGGTGTCATCCACGACTCCTTTTCCGGGCCAGTCTTTTGTATTGGATCAATTTCCATATGATCAATACTTGGGGTTTCCAATGTTTTGATCGGAACCATTTCCGTGTCTTCGTGGTTGCCGGAACTAGCCAATTTCGCTAATTTATCTACCTTCTGATTCTCTATTCGAGGAATATGGGAGACAGAGAAACGTTGAAAACAGCTCAGCGGTTTTCCTACCTCTCTCAAATATGATACAAGTCTCGGACACTTGGCTTGAAACTCCTTATTAACTTGATTTACGACTATCTTGTAGTCGCATAAAATATCCAACCTTGCTATACCCAACTCCTTTGCTAGCTTCAGCCCGACAATCAGGGCTTCGTACTCAGATTCGTTGTTGGTGGCATGAAACTCTAATCTTAGAGCGTGGTAAATTGACCGTCCTTCAGGAGTGACTAGCACAACTCCGGCGCCGGGCCATCTATCATTCTTGACACCGTCGGTATATAGCTTCCAGGTTCAAGATTCGAACCTTCGTTCCGAGGGACCAGCTTCCTAATTCGGTATATCCTCCTCAGGAGTGGTGAACTCCGCTATGAAATCAGCTAAGACATTCCCCCTTTTAGATCTTCTGGGTTGGAAGTTCAAGTCAAATTGACTAATTCTATATTCCATTAGAATAGCCTTCCGGACGCTTCTGGTCGTTGCAAAACCTGTCGAGGCGGATGGTCAGTATATATGGTGATGGGATGAGCTTGAAAGTAGTAGCAAAGTTTTCGAGACGCAATTAGCAGGCTATGCGCAAGTTTCTCTATCTTTGGGTAATTACGTTCCACAGCTGTTAACTTCTTACTTATGTAGTAAACTAGCCTTTCAAATTTATCTTCCTCTCTTACTAAGGCTGAGCTTATTGCATGGGATGACACGGCCAAGTATACGAATAAATCCTCATGATCGACCGAATTGGATAATATCGGAGGTGTCTCTAAATGAGTAAGAAGGTTCTAAAAAGCTTCAACGCAATCAGGAGCCCACTAGAAGTTATGTTTGCCTCGCTTTATTAAATTGAAAAATGGAATGCATTTATCCGTGGCTTTAGATATAAATCTACTCAATGCAGCGACTTTTCCAACGAGGCTCTTTACATCTTTGATCTGTCTAGGCTATTGAATATTCCTAATCACCGCAATATTTTTTTTTGAAGTAGTCTAATCACCGCAATTTGATCAGGATTAATTTTGATTCCTCGTGAACTAACAATAAAACAAAGAAACTTCGCGAATGCAACTCCAAACGAACACTTCAGGGGATTGAGTTTCATCCCGACTGTCGAAGAATATCGAACATTTCGGCTAAATCAGTAGTATGGTCGGGTGATCGCCTGGATTTAACCAGTATATCATCAACATATTATTCCATCATTTTCCCAACCTGAATGTAGAACATCCTGTTCACCAAGCATTGGTACGTTTCCCCGGCATTCTTCAGGCCTAAGGGCATCACGACAAAGCAATATGGTCCCAAATCTGTGATGAAGCTCTATGTTCCTAGTCAAGAATATGCATGGGAATATGGTTATATCCTGAGTATGCATCCATGAAGGAGAAAAGTTCGTGACCTGTTGTTGAGTTCACCAGCTGGTCAATACTAGTAAGTGGAAAACTGTCCTTCGGGCAGGCTTTATTCAAATCCGAGAAATCAATGCATATGTGCCATTTTTTGTTGGCCTTCTTGACTAGGACGAGATTCGAAATCCATTCGGGTTAAGTTGAATCTCTAATGAACCCATTGTTTTATAACTTCTCAACTTCCTCTTTTAAAGCAGCTAACCTCTCTAGGCCAAGCATTCGCCTTTTTGCTTAATGGGTGGATGCTTTAGGTTGATACTCAACGTTTGGCTCATGATTGAGGGGGATATTCCACACATGTCAGCGTGAGTCCAAGCAAACACGTCCAGGTTGGCCTTTAAGAAGTCACTTAGTTCCATTGCTCGGAGAGGGTCTAGCTGGGATCCGATCTTTGAAACCATCTCTTGTTCATCATCGTCGATCGAAATATACACAGGTGTTTCGTTAGGTGTCGCCATTCTGTCCCCAGGCTCCTTCTCCTCTCTAAGATCTAGGTCCTCGGGTTGATCTCCAGGCGACCGCTTCGAAGATGTACCCACTAATTGCTATGAAGAATCTTCCTTTGTGGGGGAGGAAGTACCCTTGGTTTCTGTGTCCTTTCCGATGCGTAGCATTTTCAGTTCTGCCACATAACAGGTCGTCTGGTCGCCTGATCACCTCTAAGTGCTCCCACTTATGCCTCGGTTGGGAATTTCATGGTAACCACTATGGTGCAATGCATGCCCTAAACTCCACTAGGGCTGGTCGATCCAAAAAGGCATTATAAGGTGAATCAACATCCATAACTACGAACGGGAGAATTCTCACTCTCTGGCGATCTCCTTCACCAAGAGTTATGGACAATTCAACAAATCCCATCGGGGCCGTTGATGCTCCATTGAAGCCGTGTATTCATCCATCATAGGGCTTTAAGTCTGCCGCTTCAAGCTTCATCCGATCGAATGCTTTCTTAAATAGAATGTTAACTGAACTTCCATTGTATACTAAGACCTCGTGGACAAGTGCAGGACCAATGGTGGTAGTGATCACCAAGGGGTCTCCGGTAAGAGCTTGAACTCCAATACTTTCTCTATTGCGTAATAAGACGTCATATGACATCATTTTCTGCTACTTTATCGGGGTAAGATCTTCGGGATTGCTGCATTCTCCCACTTCAGGGCGTTTAGCTACATTAATATATTGATCCATTGCCCGGTTGCAATGCCTGCTGGATGGGGTCCTCCGACTATAGTGTTAATAACAATTCCTTTACCCTTTTGTTAACTAGTGGCTTTTTGATGTTGATGTCCCTTATCTCGCTCTGGACTGCCCTGCCCCCGGTTTCTCTGGGCTACCTTGTATTCGTCCAACTTTCATTCCCTAAGAAGCTTCCTACCAAATCTCTCAAATGTCGGCATTCATTTGTCGAGTGCCCATAGGACTCGTGGAAGAGACAAAACTTTCCTATTTCACGCTCCTTCTCCATCGAGCCCCTTGGAGGAGGCTTCTTATATTGAAGAACAATATAAGTATCCAGGTAGATATTCTCTAATGTGTCATTCAACGGTGTGAGGTTTCAAATGTTCTGAACCGAGGTCTCTTCTACGATTCGTTCCGTCGATTCTTTTTCTTGTTATCATTTCTAGTCTAGCGGCCATTTCCCAGATTCTTATTTCCAACATTAACCTTTACCTTCCCAGAGCTTTCGCTAGATTATTTGATGGCCACATTACTCTGTATATCTTCCTTATCGACGACCTTCCTCTTTCTACTTGCATATATCTCTTCATGACGTAAGCGGATGTTAGCTTTTACATGGAATACCTCCCTGGTTAGCGGTGGCTTTCAGGCTAAGTATTTACCAAACTCAGTATCTTTATCTACACTGTCAATTAAGGCCATCATGCCAGGCTGCTCATGAGGGACTCTTATCTCCGTGACTGGTAAATTAAAGAAATCCAAGTACGACCTCAGAGTTTCATCAGGGAGTTGTTTAATGAGTGACAGTTCAACGATGTTTTTGGACCTCTGAACATGAAGTCAAAATTGATTTATTAATCTTTCGCTCAACTTTTTGAAGCTGGAGATTGATCGTGCACGCAAGCAAGTAAACCACATTAATGCCACATCCTCTAATAAGATCGGGAATGCTTTGCATTTCACTACGTCGGGAGCGACAACAACATTCATATACCACGAATATCTCATTAAGTCCTGAACCAGGTCTATCCTGCCTGCATAATGGTTCATACTCGACATATTGAATAATCTCGGGAATCGTACATCTAGTATGTCATCAGTGAAGGGCGTATGACTGCGGTTTATGCCCCAATGCTAATTTCTTTATCCTCGGTTGTCTGCCATGATCAGCCTCACCATTTCCTCAACGTCAACATTTGTCAAGGTGGATTCAGAATCATCACTTCTTTCCCTACGTGTGCCTCCAATATCTCTATGACGTACCACCGCCAAGTCCGAGGGCTGAGCAGGGCTTCTTTGCCCCCTATGGCCATGTTCAGTCACATAGTGAGGGGGTTATAATGGTTAGTCCTGAATAGGGTTATCAGTGCCCTGACCCTTAAGTAGAATTCTGGGTCCCTCTACAGCTAGCAAAGTGGGATTACTCGAATTACGGTTATCTGGTCCCAGACTAAGTGTTGTTTCTTCTCGAGAAGGAAGTGATCCAAATCGAAGCCGTTCCACGTTTTTAGGCATTTTTAATGGCCTCCATTGGGGTCTTGGAGGCACCTCTATTGAAGACGAGTAATAGGGAGTAAAGCGATGAGTTGGTGAAGGTGTCGTCTGCTTTCAAAGCTCACCTATACGCTTACTCATGGAGGTCATATTTTCTTACAGCAAGGAACACTCATGCCTTTGAGCTTCCAAAGCAATGCTCGTCTTCTCTAACATGTCAAGAACACAAGAAAAGTCTCTCTCTGTTACTAGAGCAGATGCAGGTAGCTGTTCGTTAACATTCACAGTTGGACATGGAGCACTAGTGACAGGTCAAGCAGAAGTATCGGCATAAGTGGAGTGGGTCATAATCTCCTTTCCGGGTCAAGTTGTGGTCCCTTGCTGAGGGCAGTTCGTGACCCCCTCTTGCGGGTGACTCGTGGTCCCTTCTTGGAGGCGGCTCGTAATCCCCTCCTGGGACTGGGTTGTGACCCCCTCCTGGGGTCAGATTGCCCCTTGAGAGCCGTGAGTCGGGGAGACCACCTCGGCATGTTCCTAAACATTCTCTTTGTTAATTTCATTTGCTCGAGAGGCTCGTGAATCCTTGGATTTCTTTGCGGCCATAATGTCTTGACTTTACTGAAATCTTCAAAAAACAAAACAGTGGGAATGCAGATTATTTTCTTCAGACTTGAAAATCCAAATAATGGAGCAATAATCCGATAGGCTAAGAATTCAATTCCCAGGGAAAGCACCAAAATGTTAGACCAAAAAGTGGTTCTAACACCCTAATTATCTTGATTTGTAAAGAGTTAAAGCTTAAAATGAAAGAAAATGCAGCAAACACACCAAATTTATTGTGGTTCGGCTTTAAAGAGCCTATGTCCACTTTATATGATTCTGATTATACATTTAAATGCAAGCACAATCACAGTGTCCTCTCAATTTCACTTTTACAAGGAATATTCAATCAAGAAATTCAATATATTTCTGATCAGAAATAGGAGGATTATGATAATGGTGGAATCAAAACTCTCAATGTCCCAAACATCCCGAAAAATGCCAAGTACTTGGTTATTTATAGGCATTTTCTACAGGCATTTTGTGAAGACATGTGGCACCCATCTCGAGAATCTTGGAGTCGTTCGGGAGTGAGTGGAGAAGTGGTCAACATGGTCGTTATAGACACGTGCCACCAGATCCTTGAATTTCGACTCAGGACTTAATACATATTGAGCAAATCCTGGCCAACCTTTCATGAAAGCATGAGCGGTTCGTGACCACGTATGCTAGTCGAGTCATGAGAATGTTCACAAGCCATGGGTGAGGGAAGACCGCGAGCCGATGGTGGCAACAAGGGGATCACGAGCTAGTTTGAGGAGTTGGACTGTATACCATGTATATGAGCCAGGGCAGCCATCCTATAATTGCGAGTATTGTCCATTAAACCGTAGGTTCTTGTGTCTTAGATGGCTAGATCAAAATGCTAGCCCACACAACATTAATTACTTATAACAAACTTAATTTTTGAAAATAAGATTCTCGTGTTTGAAAGTAACTTTTGAAGTCAGAAATAAGTATTTTATTAAAAATCCAAAGTTGTTGTATTTCTCAAGAAATTTACAACTTTCTTTTTTAGTTTATCATGTTGAAGTTATATAAATTTAATTGTAGGTTATTGATTTGTTATTTAATGTTTGAAAATATTTGATAACTCGAAGTTTAAAAAGTTTACTGTCGTTCTTATAAACGTTAGGCATACACTGGCCCGGCGCATGACCAAAATCTGTAAGTACTAAATATACATTTTTGAACTTCCAGTGGAAATGCTTAAAACATTTAAAATAGATATGAAAAATACGTTCCCCCATGGATCGCGGTTACTAGGCGATTATGCTACTATCCCAGTAGAATCACTTGTAGCCATACGTTTGATACCCCTCGAATTTTACTATGCTTGCTGCCATAGATCGCAGTTACTCGGCAGTTGCTCCTCTATCACAGTGGAATCGCCTGTAACTGTAGGCATCGTGCCCCATCGAATTTCGCTACGGCGTCTAGATCGCAGTTACGTGGCAGTTACGCCACTATCCCAATGGAATCGCTTGTAACTTTAGGCATCACGCCCCTCGAATTTTCCTAGAACAGATAAGTAATGATAATCAAAATGATCTCACCGAGTGAGATTCCAATAAATGGATACTCCAATCAACATAGCTACAAATTTCAATTTTCAGTGAAAGGCACTTCTCATATCTCCACTTGGAAAGCATACGTACTAAATATATATAGTACTTCATTGCACATTACGCATATATCACACTTACATAAGTATCAATTTACAATGATATCCTTTTAAACATCTTGTTTTCAAATATATCATTCATATATAAATTCCATTATATAAGGTTTCGTTTTAAATCAATTACCTTCCAAATAAGCAGCTTCCGAATTAATCATTATTCTTATATAAATCTTCCATATATAAGGTTTAAAAACCTCATATCCAATATTCAATATCAAATATTCTCGAAATTCCATTTCAATACCAATTCAGTTTTGTTACAATCAATTTGAATACTCAATATCATTCCAAATCCGGTTCATATTCACAATTAATTCATCATTAAAATTCACATTCGATTTGGGTTACATATCACAATTTTCATTTTTAAATTGAATCTATACATTCGATCATTTCAGATTTAAATTGCTCGGATTGGAAATAAATAATTTATCTCAAAATAGTGAGATACAACATAGTTTATGTAAATTAGTAAGCTTAAAATAACATAGGTTATGGTAAAATAGGTTTGAGCAAATTAGATAGGTTTTGGTGAAAATATTTTAAGTAAATTACATAGGTTTATAAAATAGGTTTGAATAAATTAAATATATTGTAATACAAAATAGTTTGCAGAATAGTTCAAAAACCAAAATAGATTTGGTGTATAATAATTATATAAGATAGATAAATTTAACACTTTAGTTCACATAAAACTATAGTAAAACATATAATAGTTGTAAAATAAATAGTTCTAATTTAAGAAATATTCCAATCTGAATCAATTTTTCGAACTTTACAAAATTTAGCTAACATCGATTCCAATATCGAAATCAAACTCAATTTTAACTAAAAATCCAATTGGAAACCTTCCAGTTTGAACTAAGTGTTCAATTTAGATCACAATTCAAATTTCTCATTCATATTTTTATTTTCAGTCTTCATTTGAAGTTTTAATTCTTCATTCATTCCATATTATTGGTTTTTAACCAATTTATTCTTTTCAATTTTCATTTGAAGCTTGAATTCTACATTCATTCCATATTATTGTTTTTTTAACCAACTTCTGAATTTCTAAATATCAAGTTCATCACTTAAATCAATTCCTTACAAGTTAAATTTTATAGTTTTAATCTATTAAACCATTAAGCTTAATAGAATTCTTAAGTTAATCAATTTAAAATTTAAATTTAAACATCACTCAAACTTTGCATTTATCTACAATTATCAACATACTAACTAATAAATCAAAGTCATTCATTGAATTAGTTAAGTTAAATTCATACTTTCAATTTCAATATTTGAACACATTAATCTAAGTTTGCAATTTAATATCAAAACCCTTTGAATTTAAAAGTCAAGTTAAAATAAATTTTCACAATTATTACTTTTGTTAAAATATTCCTTAAAAAAAATTATTCAAGATATTTCAAATTTCAAACTTATAAAATATCCTTTTTCCGTTTCCAATATTTAATTAGCTATTTATACTAGTATACTCAACTTAAAATTTAAATCTTGTTCACAAATGATTGGATCATTCAAATGGTCGAAGAATATATTTTTCAATTTAATAATTGAAAATCATGAGTTCAATCATTTCTTATCAAAATATCTCAAGATGTACAATTACACTATCTCAATGCATAGGATTATCATTCGACCAAACTCGAGAACAAATTCCGGATTTTCTTTCAATCATTCAAAATATACATATATATGTATATCGAATCAGGCTTCACAAATCAAACTTTGTTGGATAAACAAGTGGCAAAGCTACTAAAGTGGTTTACCCCACTTTAAGACACGAGAATAAATTCCAATGAAGTGAAATTACCATTGAGATTATTTTATAGTGACAAAAGTGGGTTCTCTATTCATTAATTTTCATTTTTGAAAACATTTCGTAAAATCATATAAAAAAAATTATTCGAAAATACTTAAATGTACTACTAGTACTTTTTCCATAACTTTAGAAATCAATTTCAAAATATTCTAGAACCAAATTCTCAAGTTTAGCCAAATGATTTCTGACACAACCAAACACCCGCACCACGGTGGCAAGGTCTGTCTTTGGAAAATAACACATTAATCACATCTGTAGATTACAGAATATAGCATGAAACATAAAATCAGAGAAGAATTTACATCATATCATAACAGCGGAATCATAATTATCAACATCAGAGTTACATAGATACATGATCATACTTAGTACATAACAAGTTTCATCAAGTATATAATATGTCTACATTCGGAATCAAATATAAAAATGCATAAGATAGTGATTAGGAGTTCAAAAGAAAGGATATAAGATAATCTTCATCTTCAGCCGAAAAAGCGCCTAATGCTACGGTGCATATCCAAAAGAAAGCCAATCACCTGTTCACTAGGCTGCACTTGTAAAAATATAGGCTCCCGAGTTTGCAAGGGAAAAAAAACTATGAGTCAGTCATGAAACTGGTATGAGAAATCCGATGGTTACTTAACTTATTTAAGAATAATGCAAATAATAGGATCACGCCGTACAACACGAAACGGATTTACTCCACTGGATTGCCAGTGCATGAGAATAAAATACATCAATAGACAACGCAATGCATTTTAGAAAAATGAAGTCACTATAAGACAGGACCCATCACACAATGCAATGCAAGATGGAGGATAGAGTTTTAACTTATAAGGGCCAAGTATGCCTGATACACAAAAAACAAAAATCATTTGATATTATTATTAGTGTCTAGATGTTTCCAAAATAATTTTCAACATAAATGTATCAATCATAGACGGCATAGGTACCATATATTATGTCTCCATATAGGTTTACAACTAAAACCCTACGATGTCGTATTGGAAATTGGATTCCATCTATGATTCGACGCAAGGGATATTCCTCACCAGTTTCAGATCGCCTCTAGCAAGATGCCCATGATCACACCTATGAGCAACCCTTGGATCTTCAGGGCTGGTCCACACCTAATGTTTGTGGATTGGTTATTCCTGAACAATATGTTTCCCAGTCCTATCGGACATACTACCTAGTCAGTACGTCTACCATACGTGCCTTTTAGTTGGCTCTATATCCGAGGCGCCTCATAATCCATAATCCACATAAGAAAAAAATGACTGGTCTCCATATCATGACACCACTACTAGCTAGAAAGAAATACATGCATTCCCTGTAGTCACTTTCCTGTTTTTGACTCATGTCAGGTGTGAGGCTCGCGGATTTACGCTATACACAAAGAGGTGCTAATTAAATACGTGCTTTGATCATCTTCCACAAGACTCTGCTTTTAAACAAAATCCTTGATCATTGCATCTTAGCATGCCACATTGACAATCCATGCCATACAACTGATATCTACCAATATATAACCTCTAAGCTCGTACGTCTCAGAGAAGGGTGTTAAGAAAGAGAATAAATTCTCCACCACCAAACAATTATATATTTAATATAAATCAATCATTATAGAGGGAAATCCAACATTAGACACACAATCCATTTACAAGTTCATTTTGGGTTTGAACGAAACTGAAGGCACCTTATTCCTCATCTCATATGTCTAATACAGGAGAGAGGTCCTCGTATATCCGAACAATCAACAAGTATATCCAGACAACTACCACTATAACCTCTTGAATGGAGCTACCCATATGAAAAGCATCAGTAGTGATCCCTTCGATGTGAAGATTGCCGATCTTGCATCGTCTTCATTATCTTTGACTTTTAGTCGTCGTTTAATTATTCGAAACGAGAATTAACTCAGTCTTTTCAAATAATTATCACATACAGAAATCAAATAAAATTCTTTCCTTTGGTTATTTATTAGCTTTCACAATTCATTTCGCTACCTAATATTAAAAGGTTTAATCGACAATTTAATTCGATCGTCGAATTAAATACTCAAGTCATAACAAATCCAAAATTCATTTTATAAGCGTTCATACCAAATCATACTTAATCATTTTCATTTTTATAAACCAAGAAAAATAGATTCACACACATTCCAAATTGATTATAATAATTTAGAATGATTTTTCATTATATATATATATATCAAAATAACACAATTCAGCCGAACGACGTTTCAAGTCATTTAGTTGCGCAAGCGTTGTTTTCATTCAGATTTGAATTAAACATTTCTCAAGATCTAACCGTTGGATATTAACATACTTATTATCGTTGGAATGTTCTTTTCGAAACAAATCCAACGGTTCTATTTTCGGAAAAATCCGATGGTTGGATCTCCCGGTATACACGTCTAAAATTACGAGTCAAAAACACGAACTACGGTTTCGCGATTCGTTCAGTTTAATTTATATTTAACATATATAAATATAATTTTTTCAATGGCTTCCAAACTATTTTGTTGACTAAATATTTGGTTAACGCCTTTAATTTTAGGAAAATTTCACCATAACCTCCTTTGTACGAGTGCTCAGAAAAACCACAGCTCGCCTCAACACGCCCCAATAAATCACAACATATTCATTCAACATGTGTACACTGAGAGATGTGCAAAAATAAATAACCTTAATGCTCGTGTGGGATTTAAAATCGCGGTGAACAACCATTGTGTCACATATATATAACTAGGGTGATGTGTATATTTTTGTCATCTCCAGACCAGTGTAGGGTTTATTATTAAATCCTACAAATTTCTTTATATGTTATTTAAGTCCATATCAAGTCCAATCTTGATTCGAGAACCAATATGCCATATACCTGATCTTCGGTCACTTGTTCTCGTCGCATAGCATCAAATAAATGAATGCAATATGGTTCACAACATATAAGCATCAAGCAGCTACACGCTTATATGTGTATGCTTATGTTATGCTACGAAGTGTAGTCCAATACCTGTCACTATCCTATGGTGTATGTTCAATTCATCCAAAATACCATAACACGCATCCAAATCACACAAAATAGTCGTAAATAAATAAATACACACTCATCCAATGCCATTTGAGGTGCCCCAAGTGTCCATCCACATAGTATGAAAGGTGAGTGTCACATATTCATAACACACTTCTAATGCAAATGAATTTGTGAATAGTTCATGTGTCGAACTAACAAGAATGCCATGAAATTATATAAGTAGTGATGAGCATCAACAAATATGATTAAATATTTCTAATCAATAACTGATAGTCAAATAAATTTTCTACACTAATTCACAAATTCTAATTTTAGCACAACTTGAATATTCTCTTGCATAATGATTAAAAATAATACTTTTACATCGTCAATCGCTTACTATCATCATAATAAATTTTTATTATCATTCCATGTTCATCATATTACTTTGCCGTTAATTTTATTTTTAACTACTACCAATTAACGTTTAAATTGTTAACTTTATTAAACCAATTTAAGCTACAACTCCATGATATCGATACAATTTTATTTACATATCATGCACATAATTTTCATCGCATACATTAGTTAAAAATCACATTTTGAACTAAGTAAAAATTGTTTCATAAATTAATAAATTTTATTTATTAGCATACACTAATTTTTTCACTTAACAATTAACTTTCATGCAACTAATTTTCTAATTTACCCTTTTAAAATATGTGTTTAGATTTTTCACCCAGAGTACCAATCCACCAAAATTTTAGCACGCAGGAATGTGACTTTGCCGATCTTTTATGTGGCTCCCCGGAGGTCCAAAGAGATCAAACTTCTCTCCAACACCTTCTAACACTTGGATACTAGTAGATCCGAGAGTATTAAACTTATTTAAGGCAGAAACAGACACGAACGTGGCACCCAAACTATAAGGCTCCGCTGTCCGAAATTTATTCGGCAAAATGAAAGAGTTTTGGAGTGTTTAGGAAGTGTATTAGGTTGTGTAGAAGTGGTAGGAAGGTGTAGGAAGCGTCGAGGGGCAAAACAGAGAAGTTTTTGGTCGAGGGGGGCTTTGGTCATGGCCGTGGGCCAAATTGGAGGCGGCGCCGGCGCTGGCTATTGTGGTGGTGGGGGTGGCGGCTGCAAGTGGCTTGGGGGAGAGGGAAGTGGCGACAAGGGGAGGAGGGAGGTTGGAGGTCACCATTTTTGGAACAAGGAAGAAAATGAAGAAAGAGAGAAAGAAAGAAAAGGAGGAACTAGAGGGGGTTTAATGCAAAATTTCCATTTTCACGTGGATCGCTAACGGTCGTGAGCCCGTGCATTCCAACAAAATTACCTTGACCCGTTGGATGGCCTAAGTTTTAATTTAATTTCTATTACCTTTCCTTTATAAAAGTGTGCAAGTTAGCCTTCACCTCTCTTTATTGCACGATCACAAATCAGTTCCGTTTGTTACGAAATTTTGTATTATGGTAATAAACGTAATTATGGATCTAATGGAATGGGTTTCGTCGAATTCCGAGTTAATTTGACCTTCCATTTTATTTTTCGATCAAGTTTTAAATAGTTTCAGAAATGCGATTTCATCGTACCATTTCTTCTTGTAAGCCCACACGCTAATTCCAAAAATCTTGAAATTTGGAACTTGACCATCATTCGACGCTACAAAACAAGAAAAAAAAGCGTCTTCGAATTCTGAGGTAATATGAACAACGTTCCTTTGTAAATTGATCGTCATTTTACCACAAATGGTTTTATCGAGCACAGCCACACACTAATTCCGTCCGGCACGAAATTTGAAACTTAGCCATGATTGATTATTTCGAATCTAACAAAATTGGTTTCGTCGAATTCCGAGGTCGCTAGCAAAATTTTCCTTTTTATGGCTTATGCGATGATTTGAAAATCGAATTTGTGAGTTCCGACGTATTTTGTCATAAAATTACATTAAAAATAATTTTCAAATTGGTTATGAAATTACGGGTTATTACAATTTCCTTAGTTATAACTAAATCATTTTGTAACTACCAAATATCAACAGCGAAGTGAGCTGGCAGTGAAGGGATGTTGGATGACCGAAAGCTTGTAGGAGGCTCAATAGAAAGTGGGGCCAAATACAAAGGAGGGAAAGAGTAGGAAGAAATAATCTAAAAAGCCGCATCAACCGAAACACGTTCCCTCCCCCTAAGGCAAGAGATCGTAAAGAACTATGGGGTGTAATCGGTAGGATCTATCCGCCAAGGTCAGTCCGACAAGATCCTTGCGACAGTATCGGCTCGACAAAATACTCCGTGTAAGGAGCCACCCTAATCCAAAACCAAGTAAGTCAAAGCCAATGAACTCTTCGTATGAAGCTCAAAAGAATATTTTGAAATGATCCACTTAAATACCAGAACACCTGAAGGTGAGAGCATCGAAGGTACTAAACCAAAAGAACGTGAGTATCACCCTGAACCATCTTCCGGAGCATCTGTCGCACAAATACTGAAAGGCCACATCCGCGAATAGACAAAAGTAACACCAGAAACCGCCCTCCAAGAAAATAGGGTACCGCAAAGGCCCCTCTGGAGGGCTAATAGGGACCGCATAGGATACATGCTACCCATACTAGGCTACCTAGTACCGAAAACCGCAGCGGTTTCGAACCGCCAGTTATCAACACACACCATAAGGTCAAGCCCCTCTAAATATTCAAGATAAAGCCGAAAGCTTACATTCAAAAGCTTACGTCCGCAAGCATACATTTAGGAGCTTCTTTCAAGAATCCAAGTATCGTCTAAAAACCATAACTGATACACCAAAGGCGGCTGAAAGTCAAGCACCTAAAACCAAGAATAAAGCGACCAACAAAGACCCCTACGGGCCCAATAGCCCATCAATGGAAGGATCCCTGAACAACTAAAAATAAGGCCCTAGAGGTCACATTTGGGGGATCGATTTTTGTTCCGCAACACTTTTACTCTTAAAATTAGCTTAGCAATGAAATCAATGGAGGGATTCTCCCTATGACATTCATGTACTCCCAATGAAAATTGAATAAAAGGGAGTCTATTAAAATAAAATTGCTCTGTAAGTGTATATTGTTATTTTCTGATCATCACTATTGCAGTTTACTGTTCCTTTTTTAGATAAAGCCTGGATTTCCACCCCAACATGTCTTTGAATACTAAAATGTGCTTCATCACCAGAGTTCAAATCCATTCTGATCGCCCTTGGCAATCCCATACCTCTCTGCCGCAACATCTAGGGTCGTAACCCGATTTGACTCAAAAGATAGTCAATCTACAACTTCATCCTTTAGATCCACCCCAGTCGACCCATCTCCGGTGTTGACGAAACACATCGTTAACATTTTGGCGTGAGAAGGAGGGCCTGAACCTGCGACATTGTGGTTAACAGACACATATCCACCTGTGTTGTTCTGTACCAGATTGGACTGAACCTTGAAGGGGCGAAAATTATGGATTAAAAACCTCCACTAACCCCGGTGGATTTCCCATGACTTGGGAAAGTATTGATGAGCCATGGGCGATCGAAAGGTTCAAATTAGATACCCTCCATATCTAAGAGAGAAAGATGGACGTCGAACCTTATGACCCTTATCGATGGAGCATTGACCCCTTCCATATAGGACCAAC
Source organism: Allium sativum (assembly GCA_030737875.1). Classification (NCBI taxonomy): domain Eukaryota; kingdom Viridiplantae; phylum Streptophyta; class Magnoliopsida; order Asparagales; family Amaryllidaceae; genus Allium; species Allium sativum. The sequence goes on along the minus strand of CM060923.1, from coordinate 411,875,358 downwards.
TCCGATTTTTTCCCTTTACCAACCCTCGACCGAGAAATACAACTCCTTTATCCTCGCCAAAGAAGCCATTCTCACAAAGGCTAGAGAAACCATATATGAACAAAGCATTGAAAAAACTCCCATCCCTCTGGCCGATAAAAAGTTTGAAAGAGATATACCCCCATGTTGAAAGGCATTAAAAAGGAAGTGTAGAGAGAAGGAAGGAATGTCAAAATTGAGTAGTAAAAGGCCAATATTCAGCAATGGAAGAAGAATTTCGAGTCAAAGTTACCAAAGGGTTATATGCTCGCTATATCGATTGAGGGTATCTATATCGTAACTAGACATGAGTTAAACTTTTGGTCGTTGCCCAAGAAGAAACCGAAGAACAAAGCTAAGAGAGAAGGATCGTACTGCGACTACCATTTGGTACGGACACAAAAAGAACCACTACAGAGTTCTGGAGGGGATGATCATCAAATTCTTAAACCAAGGAAGAAAGCATAGGAGGTTATGTCATTGAGACCCTCTTGAAATAGTAAGGAAAGGATTACTCCCTCTATTGCAAAGGAGTGAACTCTACAAACAAAATGACCAAAGGAGGATCAAGCCACAAATGGATAAGGAGAAGAAAAACCCTTGCCATCACTAAACTAGTCCAGGCAAGGCATTCCCCGGTGTGGGATGGTGTGTTAGTCTTTCTCCATGCCCAAATCAGAGGGGGCAGGGTTAAAGCATCAAAAGCGTAAGCCACCGTTTCGCACCAAAAATGGTTGTGGTAGTGCATCTAAAATTAGCATGCCTTGCCTCTGCTCGTAGAAGAGTATGCCCTGCCTCTGCTAGAACAAAGCACGTCCTACCTCTTCTTGCAGAAGACCACGTCCTACCTCTGCTTATGTTCCGTATTACCCGTAAAAGGGAACACAAACCCCTATCATCGCGTACGATGGTCAGGATAGGGCACCCCTAGGAATGGGTGGCGTATAAGCCTCTATCAGTGCCAACATTGGCCTATATAGGTGTAACACCCCACCTCCGTCAATGCCACTCTTGCAAGTACACTAGCTTTGGATGGGCGTTAAACAAGGTAAACATGCATGCAGATATCACAAGACAGAACATAAAAGTAAAAACAGAATAAAATAAGTAGCGGATAAAAACTAACATTTCCAAACCATAGTCAAGTTACATCAAAGCACTTGGTCATTATTTTCCACAAAACAAAGTCTAGAAACATAAACTGAAAACTGGAAAGAAAATCATAAAGTAACAATCCCCAAAGTAGAATAAAGCCATAGCGAGCTCAAGTCCAAACCGTACATGAGCTTTCCAGAAAAGCAGCAAAAGATCCAAGCTAGGTGCTGGTGTTCCCACCCTGTAAACCTGGGGGGGGGGGAACGGAAGAAAAGAGGTAAAAGAAAATGGGTCAGTCAAAAAACTGATAAGTCCTATCTACTATTAGTATAAAAACTAATAAAGTTAACTGGACTTGTAAAACAGAGATGAAATATAGGATGATAACTGGCATGGTGAAAAGTTAACAAGATAGATCAAGTGCGGCATCGCATATACAAGGTTAAGTTTTTGCACCAAGTGTACTAGTATTCCAACCCATGTCAAGTATAAACAAGAAGTGATCCCTTGGCCCAATCTTGGCACACTATCACAAGATGACCTAAATCAAGGTCCACAACACGGTCTAGTCGATCGGCTCCCTAAAAGCCTAACTCGTCAAGTGTCGGTGTCATACGGCACAACCACGAAGTGTAGTCAAACTGCGCTAGGTCCACCCTAGGGTGTATAAAGCCCTAGGGTGTCAACCACGGACACAAATCAAGCACGCACAGTCTAAACCTACTGGTGCCCGTGTATGCTTTTTCAACTCCGGACAATGTGCACGACCATAGTCCGCCTGAACCTACACCGGCACACCTACTCAGCCGTCGTTTTGGTCGCTTACATGTCAGCCCAGTAATCGTGCCCCACCCTAGCCTAGTCCCTAGGGTATCATGATACAACCAATAGGGTTACTGGTGAAAAGGACCACATAACTAGGGTTTCTAATGGGTTAAACGTGGTTAACCCCATCCAATCAAGTTGGTTAAGTGTACCCAAGGTTCATGACTTAACCCCATCAACCCATCGTGTTTAATTGGTTAAGTATTCAAGTAGTCCATAACCTAACCCTATCATGTGGCATTAATTAATTTAATGCACCCAACCTCTCACATTAGGCCTTGTTGTGGTTACTAGTTAGGCCGGGCGGGTCCGGGTAGCTTTACACCACAAATTAGTCTAACCTCGGGTTTCAAGTGCGACATGACCAACTACTCACATTGGGTCCTATTGCTTGTAGCCACTAGTTAAGTCGGTCGGTTCCGGATAGATTTATGCTACAAACTCAACCCAACCTCGAGTTGGCCATTCTCATGTTTTCTAGAAGTCATGTCCATGTTCATATTCATGTCTCAAGCATAGTCACATGTCATGTTTCATGTCATCTTTCCAAGTCATGTTTTTATGTCATTTTTGTTTACCTATAATGTGACCCCATCGCATGCAAGTTCGCATAAACACAAATAGATCTCAAAGAGGAGAACTTAGAAGCATGACATAATAATAAGGTTTGGCCACAAGTTAAACATGGTGGCATATGAGGCAAATGTGTTCATAAACTTGCATATTACATTATAAGCCTCAAAACATGCATGATATCAAACTTTAGCAAATAGGTGAAACATGATCATAAATGACATAGGATGATAGCTAGTGATTCGCATATAACATCATATACAAGTAAATATAAGGTTTATGAGAGTTTCTATGTTGCTTTATGCAACATTTCAAATCAAAGCTCATAGCTTTCTATGCACAAGGTCAAGGTGATAGCTTTACCAACATGCATAGAATAAATCTATGCATAACATGATATAATCAAAGCACAAATCATACTTAGGCCCAAACTCAACTTGCAACATGTCATATTTAACTTCATAGTTAGAATCAAAGAGTAGTATAGGGCTTACAATGCTTATGAAGACGTATAAATAAAATAAGATTGAGACGAAGCCACTAGCAACTCTAAACACTCCCAAATGATAAGCTCCAACGAAAACCCTTGAGAAACAAGAAGAAGATCCTTGCTTTGATGAAGAAAGATTGAACTTCGGCCTTGAATCAAGCTTAGAAAGTCTCAAACAAGCTTAGGAACTCTCATATGAATGAAGGTGGAGGATATGACAAGAGGATGGAGGCCATGATTAAACATTTTCCCATAATCTAGTTGTAGGATTGATTTATGATGGTTTAGGCTAGGTATTAGGGTCCTTTTATAGAAGTTTAGGTTAGTTTAGACCATAGGATTAACCCTAATTCATATCTGGGCCTTTAAAATCCGTCACAAGTCTTAAAACCTGTCTTGAGGAACAAGTTATGTGCACCCAGGCCAAACTGGCCGACCACCCAAGTCGACAGGGGTGTCAACTGGGCAGTCGACATAGCCTGGGGCGTGTCGACTCCCAAGTCGACTCCCCAGTCGACTTGGGGGTGGCAGGAATTTTTCCCGCCTGTCCTGTCAGCTGAATTTGAATTTGAATCTGTTTTTAAACTTGAATTTTCTGAAAACTTTGACGGGCCATAACTTGGTCATACGGACTCCAATTTTTGAAAAATCAGACTCTAATTCGCGTGTTTTTCCGAGACGAACGCAATGGCACAGCCCATTTCCCTTGATTCAGATTTTATCATTTAATTTTGCCTTGATTTGTGTTATAACTTGTTATTCAAAATACGGGTTGTTACATCCTCCCCACCTTAAAGGATTTCGTCCCCGAAATCTTCAAGTTAGGAAGAATGTATCCTACCATCCATCATCGATCTACTCAAAAAATCATCCACGAGCAGTCATTGTCCTTAAAAGATTCCAAATGCTATATGATTATATGAGAAGGTGTGTGTATATGTACTTATCTAATGCGAAAATCAGGCAGTTACTGGTTTAGTAAACCTCCTTACTGCAAAGTATGTTAGTGAAATGAGTCCATATATATGCAAATTCCTAACATAATTTTATAATCTCTACATAAGTGCACATAACATTCATCCATATGCAACATCAACGTGATAGCATAACAAGTTTCAGCATTGAATAAGTATAAGCACTCATGCACATGCAATATGAAAGTGTGTGAGCCGATCTTAGTGCCTAACGTGTATTATGCATCCACGAGTATCCACTTGCAACCACTTGCAAACATCAAACATGACATGTTTCAAATACATGTTTCGTCCAAAGGATTTCTACCTAAGGTTCTCATGACAAGATTTACGAAGTTTCAAGATAAATAGGATAAACATGGATAGCAAAAAGACATGCTAAAAAGGAAAAGAGATCGAGAATGTACCCTCAAAAAGAAATAGATAAAGCCCACGCATCTTCTCCTCTGTTTCCCAAGTTGCATTCTCTTCGGCTTCACTCCACTGAACTTTCACCAATTTGACCTCTCGATTCCTTAGCTTCCTGGTCTCCGTTCCCAAGATACGAATCGGAGGTCTCCTCAAGGTTGCCTCTTTTTCTACCTCCATGTCTTCAAGAACGCTAGGTTCAACCACCTCCGCAGATTCATGTAGGCACTTTCGGAGAAGCGAGACATGAAAGACATTATGCACTCCGACCAGCTTCTCGGGAAATTCCACCTTATAAGCCATCTTCCCAATTCTCTCTATGATAGGGAAGGGTCCTACAAACCTTGGTCCCAGCTTCCCAACTGCTCCAAAACGAACCACATTACGCAAAGGAGAAACCTTCACGAAAACCATATCTCCAACTTCGAATTCCAAATCTGTCCTTCGCTTGTCAGCATAGGATTTCTGTCCGTCTTGGGCCGCTTTCATCCGTCTTCTCACCAATTCAACTTTCTCGGACGTGTCCTGTATCATATCGGGCCCGAGTACAAGCCTATCTGTTGTCTCCCACCAACAAGATGGTGACCTACACGGCCTCCCATACAAAGCTTCAAATGGTGCCATCCCTATGCTGGATTGATAGCTATTATTATAAGCAAACTCTACAAGAGGAATGTGGTCTTCCCAACTACCACCAAAGTCAAGAACACAAAGCCTCAAAAGAACTTCTAGCACTCTATTCACCCTTTCGGTTTGGCCATCTATCTGAGGGTGATAGGATGTACTTAGATTCAATCGCGTACCCATCGCTTCTTGCAAACTATTCCAGAACTGGCTAGTGAAAATTGGGTCACGATCGCTAACTATGCTATAAGAAACTCCATGCAATCGCACTATCTCTCGAAGACAAATAGATGCTAGCCATGGTGCGGTCCTCTTGCTCTTCACTGAGATGAAATGAGCACTCTTCGTAAGCGTATCAACTATAACCCATATGCCCGTATTCCCTTTCCTTGACCTAGGCAATCCATCCACAAAATCCATAGAGATACTTTCCCACTTCCATTGTGGGACATCCAATGGATGTAATAGCCCATCGGGTTTCTTCGACTCGGCTTTCACTTGTTGGCACACCATGCACTTTGAAACATAGTCTGCCACATCCTTCTTCATTCCAGCCCAAAAGAAAATGCGCTTCATATCCCTATACATCTTATCTCCTCAAGGATGTATAGTCATCTTCGAGTGATGCGCTTCTTTGAGAACTTTATGCACCAAGTCTCCTACTTGTGGAACGCATAGCCTTCCATCACACCTTAGCCAACCCTTGTCATCAATAGTATATCTAGCAAGGTGACTAGACGTCTCACCACGAATCAACTTGTCCATGATCTCGACTATCTGCGGGTCTTCCTTTTGCGAAGTCCCTACTTGATCAAGAAGTGTGGGTCTAAGCTCAAGAGATGCTAAGGAACCCGTCACTGACTCTACAGCCGTTGTGAAATCGAAGGTTGCCAAGAACTCTAGGTTTTTCATCTCAACAAACAAGGGACTCAAAGTCAACCTTCTTCAGCTTAGTGCATATGCCACAACATTACCCTTGCCAGGGGTATAAGCTATCTCGAAGTCATACGATGCCAAGAATTCCATCCACCTTTGCTGCCTTAGATTCAGATCTTTCTGCGAGAAGAGGTACTTGAGTGACTTGTGATCAGTATACAACTCAAACCTTTTGCCTAGAAGATAGTGGCGCCAGGATTTGAGTGCAAAGACAATCGCCGCCAACTCCAAATCATGAGTGGGATAGTTCTTCTCATGAACTTTAAGTTTCCTACCCCCATAAAATATCACTCTTCCCTCTTGCATCAGAACAGCACCTAACCCCATGCCACATGCATCGGTGTACACGGTAAACATCTTACCGCCATCGGGTAATGCCAAAACTGGAGCTATGGTAAGGGCCCTCTTGAGCCTTTGAAAAGCAAGCTCACACTCTAAGTCCCATGCAAAGACTAAGTTCTTCTTCGTCAACTTAGTAAGAGGGGGTGAAATCTTAGCGAAGTCCCTAATGAACTTCCTATAGTAGCCTGCCAGACCGAGAAAGCTTCTTATTTCGGTTGGATTCTTAGAAGTCTTCCAGTCTTGAACTGCAACCACTTTCGCGGGATCCACAGCTATGCATTGCTTGGAAACTATATGTCCAAGAAACCGAACTTCCCTTCTCCAAAAATGGCATTTGGAGAACTTGGCTTTCAACTGATGAGCTCTAAGCATATCCATCACTTCCTTGAGATGTCTAGCATGTTCTTCCTCATCCCTTGAGAAGATCAGAATATCATCCACGAAGACAACAACAAACTTGTTAAGGAACTCCCTGAACACCCTACTCATCAAATCTACGAAGTAGGCGGGTGCATTAGTCAAACCAAATGGTATGACAAGCCATTCAAAGAATCCATCTGGAGTCCTAAACGCAGTCTTATCAATACTATCCTCAGCCACTCTAAGCTGATGGAATCCGATGGCTAGATCGTGCTGAGACAAAACAGAAGCACCAAGAAGCTTGTCAAAGAGGTCATCAATCCTCGGTAACGGGTGACTATTCTTCTTTGTCAGCTTGTTCAACTCTCGACAATCAACACATAGACGAAGCGAACCATCCGCCTTGGTAGCGAACACCACAGGAGCACCCCATTCAGAAATGCTTCACCTAATAAAATTCTTTTCAAGCAGCTCCTTGATTTTCTTACTGAGTTCCCTTCTTTCTCGTGGGGCCATGTGCTTAATGGGCAATGAAACTGGCTTGGCATTATCAACAAGATAAATGCGGAAATCTATCTCTCGTTTAGGGGGTAACCCCTTAACCTCTTCAAAGACATCGGGATATTCTCGAACCACCCTTACAGATTGCAGATCATCGATGGACGAGTCAAGAGATTCAAGATAACATAACATGACGGGATCCAGCGGGTTGCAAGAAATCTCTAGGGTATTACCGAGGCGAGTCATGAGCCTCACCACCCTATGCTCACAATCGAGAATAGCTCCATAACTGGACAACCAATCCATGCCCAAAATCAACCCGTATCCCGTAAACCCGAGAACATAAGCATTACACGTGAATTCTACGGTCAAGATGGAAATCTTCAAATCCACACAAATCATAGATAGATGGGCGGAACCCCCAATTGGATTTGAAACACTAACGGGATCATCAACTAGACTAGTACTTAGTTGCAAACTTTCAACAATGTCAGAAGAAATAAAGGTATGCGATGCGCCAGAATCAAATAAGGTGCGAACAGGAAAGTCAGAAATATAAACAAGGCTTTCTACAGAAATACTACCTCGGTCCTGAACTGGAGCAGTGTTGAGAGCATGCACTTGCCCTCTAGAGGGTCCTGCACGCTGAGTCTGCCCTTGTCCTTGTCCTTGTTTCTTTGGGCAATCCTTGTTAAAGTGTCTAGTCTCTCCACAATGAAAGCATTCTCCCAACTTCCTCTTCTTCTTCCTACAATCTTTAGCTATGTGCCCAACAATCCCACAGAAGTTGCATTTTCTTGGGTCCTTTGCCTTGGCCTTGTTGCCCTTGTCGTTCTTGTTGTTCTGATTGCTCTGGTTCCCTCCCCACTTGTAGTCCGTCTTCTTGGTTTGAGTCTCATTAGGCTTGACTTCTTTCTTGCCATTCTTATCGTCCCCATGAAGCAATGCCATGTCCACTAGGCTTTCAAAAGTGGCCCCCATGGGTATATGAGACATGGCTAAACCTTGTAATGGCTCATTCAACCCTCGTGCAAAGCGTAGAGCCTTCTTCTGAGGAGTATTAACCATGTCCAAACCGAATCGAGCAAGCTGGTTAAACTTATTCACATACTCCCTCACTGTCAGGTCCCCTTGCTTCAAAGATATAAACTTCTCCAATTGCAGATTCGCCTCAGCAGATGATAGAAACTTAAGCCCAAACCACGTCCTAAAGTCCGCCCAAGTCTCTATAGGCCTAGTAGCGTTGGTGACTTCCCACCAATAAGCAACTTCCTCTTTCAATAGCCATGCTGCCAACAAAACTTTTCTATGGTCTTCCACATCAAAGATGGCGAAGAGATCTTCAGTTTCTTTCAACCAATTTTGCACCTCAACAAAAGTCTCCGTCCCGATAAAATTCTTGCCACCCATCGCCTTAAAGTCTTTGCAAACCTTTGCGAAATCTGCATGTGGATGTTGAGGAGGAGGAGGAGGAGGAACCTCAGTTACGGTGGGGGTGTTTGCTAAGCCCACGTCGTTGGCCCTAGCTTCCACGTACCTCCGAAACCATCCGGGAATGGTCACTCCCTCGGGAAGGTTAAGATCGGCCATGCTGAAAACGGAAAAGATAGATTTAGAACAAGGAAACGAAGGATAGTGCTATTGGCTTTTGGGGAATAGGCTTTTAAAACAAACTAGACTTTTCTTGGAAAATACTTAATTTGTTTTGAAAATAGTTTTTCAAAAAGGGTTTTAAAACTTTTGTCCGGTCTAGTAAAACCTTATGCTCTAATACCAAATGTAACACCCCACCTCCGCCAATGCCACTCTTGCAAGTACACTAGCTTTCGAGGGGCGTTAAACAAGGTAAACATGCATGCAGATATCACAAGAGAGAACATATAAGTAAAAACAGAGTAAAATAAGCAGCGGATAAAAACTAACATTTCCAAACCAACGTCAAGTTACATCAAAGCACTTGGTCATTATTTTCCACAAAACAAAGTCTAGAAACATAAACTGAAAACTGGAAAGAAAATCATAAGTAACTATCCCCAAAGTAGAATAAAGCCATAGCGAGCTCAAGTCCAAACCGTACATGAGCTATCTAGAAAAGCAGCTAAAGATCCATGCTAGGTGCTGGTGTTCCTATCTATTATTAGTATGAAAACCAATAAAGTTAACTGGAGATGTAAAACAGAGATGAAATATAGGATGATAACTGGCACGGTGAAAAGTTAACAAGATAGATCAAGTGTGGCATCGCATATACAAGGTTAAGTTTTTGCACTAAGTGTACTAGTATTCCAACCCATGTCAAGTATAAACAAGAAGTGATCCCTTGGCCCAATCTTGGCCCACTATCACGAGATGACCTAAATCAAGGTCCACAACACGGTCTGGTCGATCGGCTCCCAAAAAGCCTAACTCGTCAAGTGTCGGTGTCATACGGCCCAACCACGAAGTGTGGTCAAACTGTGCTAGGTCCACCCTAGGGTGTATCAAGCCCTAGGGTGTCAACCACGGACACAAATCAAGCACGCACAGTCTAAACCTACTGGTGCCCGTGTCTGCTTTTTCAACTCCGGACTATGTTCACGACCATAGTCCGCCTGAACCTACACCGGCGCACCTACTCAGCCGTCGTTTTGGTCGCTTACATGTCAGCCCAGTAATCGTGCCCCACCCTAGCCTAGTCCCTAGGGTATCATGATAAAACCAAGAAGGTTACTGGTGAAAAGGACCACGTAACTAGGGTTTCTAACGGGTTAAACGTGGTTAACCCCATCCAATCAAGTTGGTTAAGTGTACCCAAGGTTCATGACCTAACCCCATCAACCCATCGTGTTTAATTGGTTAAGTATTCAGGTAGTCCATGACTTAACCCTATCATGTGGCATTAATTAATTTAATGCACCCAACCTCTCACATTAAGCCTTGTTGTGGTTACTAGTTAGGCCGGGCGGGTCCAGGTAGCTTTACACCACAACTTAGCCTAACCTCGGGTTTCAAGTGCGACATGACCAACTACTTACATTGGGTCCTATTGCTTGTAGCCACTAGTTAAGCCGGTCTGTTCCGGGTAGATTTATGCTACAAACTCAACCCAACCTCGAGTTGGCCATTCTCATGTTTTCTAGAAGTCATGTCCAAGTTCATATTCATGTTTCAAGCATAGTCACATGTCATGTTTCATGTCATCTTTCCAAGTCATGTTCTTATGTCATTTTAGTTTACCCATAACGTGACCCGATCGCATGCAAGTTCGCATAAACGCAAATAGATCTCAAAGAGGGGAACTTAGAAGCATGACATAATTAATAAGGTTTGGCCACAAGTTAAACATGGTGGCATATGAGGCGAATGTGTTCATAAACTTGCATATTACATTATAAGCCTCAAAACATGCATGATATCAAACTTTAGCAAATAGGTGAAACATGATCATAAATGACATAGGATGATAGCTAGTGATTCGCATATAACATTATATGCAAGTAAACATAAGGTTTATGAGAGTTTCTATGTTGCTTTATGCAACATTTCAAATCAAAGCTCATAGATTTCTATGCACAAGGTCAAGGTGATAGCTTTACCAACATGCATAGAATAAATCTATGCATAACAAGATAGAATCAAAGCACAAATCATACTTAGGCCCAAACTCAACTTGCAACATGTCATATTTAACTTCATAGTTAGAATCTAATAGTAGTATAGGGCTTACAATGCTTATGAAGACTTATAAAATAAAATAAGGTTGAGACGAAGCCAATAGCAACTCTAAACACTCCCAAATGATAAGCTCCAATGAAAACCCTTGAGAAACAAGAAGAAGATCCTTGCTTTGATGAAGAAAGATTGATCTTTGGCCTTGAATCAAGCTTAAAAACTCTCAAACAAGCTTAGGAACTCTCATATGAATGAAGGTGGAGGCTATGACAAGAGGGTGGAGGCCATGATTAAACATTTTGGCATAATCTAGTTGTAGGATTGATTTATGATGGTTTAGGCTAGGTATTAGGGTCCTTTTATAGAAGTTTAGGTTAGTTTAGACCATAAGATTTCAGATCTGGGCCTTTAAAATCCGTCACAAGTCTTAAAACCTGTCTTGAGGTACAAGTCATGTGCACCCTGGCCAAACTGGCCGACCACCCAAGTCGACAGGGGTGTCGACTGGGCAGTCGACACAGCCTGGGGCATGTCGACTCCCAAGTCGACTCCCCAGTCGACTTGGGTGTGGCGGGAATTTTTCCCGCCTGTCCTGTCAGCTGAATTTGAATTTGAATCTGTTTTTTAAATTGAATTTTCTGAAAACTTTGACGGGCCATAACTTGGTCATACAGACTCCGATTTTCGAAAACTCGTCCTCTATTTCGCGTATTTTTCCGAGACGAACGCAATGGCACAGCCCGTTTCCCTTGATACAGATTTTGTCATTTAATTTTTCCTTGATTTATGTTATAACTTGTTATTCAAAATACGGGTTGTTACAATAGGGCATCAAAAGAGTAAACCTTAGTTCTGTGCCTACGAGGGCCCCGTCTAAGTTTCAAAGCCATTATCATCGCCTATGATAGTTAAAATAAGGAACCTCTTGGAGGGAGGTCGGGTAAGTCCTTTGGCCCTTCTTGTGGATAAGCTAGCCAAGCGCGCCGGACGCACATGCCTAGAGAGTGGCCGACAAAGCACATACATCCTCTGCTTTGACATCAAAAGCCCAAGGTGAGGCTCGGAAGCACGTACAACATCTACTTCTCAAATCAAATTCAAAGGGATACTTACTTCATTAATACTAGAGGAGGTTCCGGTCTACTATTATTAACACCCGAATCTGAGTTGATTCGGTGTTTCACAACTATCGGAGGAGGTTCCGGTCAACTATTATTAACACCTGAATCTGGGTTGGTTCGGTGTTCACAAATACCAGAGGAGTTTTCGTCTACTATTATTAACAACCGAATATGGGTTGATTCGGCGTTTCACAAATACCGGAGGAGATTCCGGTCTACTATTATGAACACCCGAATCTGGGTTGATACGGCGTTTCACAAATACTGGAGGAGGTTCCGGTCGGCTATTATTAACACCCGAATCTAGGTTGATTTGGCGTTTCACAAAAACCGAGGGAGGTTCCGGTCTACTATTATCAATACCCGAATATGGGTTGATTCGGTGTTTCACAAATACCGGAGGAGGTTCCCGTCTACTATTATTGATACCCAAATCCAGGTCGATTCAGCTCTCCACAAATGCCGGAGGGGATGCAAGCCTTCTACATATCGACATCCGAATCTAGGTTGAAGAAACCCTTTGTAAGCATTGGGAGAAGGTTCCGACCATTAGGATGGATGGCCCAAAGACCTCTAAGGAAATTATCTCAAATTAGAGCAACCATAGGTGTGCCCACAAAAGAGGATCCACAAAATTCGAAAGTTGACGAAAAGCTCATTGTCAGAAACAAGGCCAGAAAAAAATGGTTGTATTTTATCTTACTACAAAAAAACCTCTTAGATCATTCATCATGCAACCAATTCTCACTCATGTTTCGTACCAACGGTTATTTGCATACTAAACATTGTCAATACACAAATCTATTCACCAAAAGATTACATTCTCAGTACCCTGATTATGAGCAAAATTATGTGTCACCATTGCAAAATATCACTGAATGTCTGGACCCTCTCCATCCTCAGGCGAGGGAGGGTCGGTGGCATGATGAAGCGCAATGCCTAGTAGCTTGTTAAGTCTTTGTACTTTCCTTCTCGTCTCGCCTAAGTGATCGGAAGGTTTAATCCAAAGCTTCAAAGCTCTGTTGTAAGCCCTACATATTGCGCTGAGAGACTTATTTTCCTTTTCCAATTCAAAAACATTTATAAGCAAATCGATTTTCTACTTGCAAATGTCTGATTTGGTCAACATATCTGACAACACGGTCATGAGAATCCTTGATTAACTTAGTATCATAGATTCCTTTCATCTCATCCACCACTCTTTTACACCACACAGAAATAATTGTTCCTTTAACCCCGGAGGAGGGTTATTCAAGTAATAACACTTCTGAAGGGCGGAAGCTTTACGAGCTATCGCAACGCTAGGGGGCGAGAACCCCGTCATTCTAGGAATATTCTCAAAACAACGTTCCTATGTCTCATACTTTGTGGTAGCATTGTTTAAATCAATTTACAAGTCAACGACATGTTGGCGAAGACTCCTTGGTTCATCCTTGAACTCGATAGTGGGTTTAGCCTTTATGTATGTTTTCAATCCCAGAATAGTCCGATCCCTATCTTCTAGCTGTCCTTTCAAAATATTCATCCTCTCAGTCAAGTGTTTGATGGATAAATTCTGATGTAAGATCTTCCTTTCATGAGATATGGGGGGAACCTCTCTCATCGACGACGTTCGGCCCTAGGACAAGGAATCTCGTGTTGATCAACCTGCCCATAGGCATACATTAAAGTGATTATAATTTTATTTTATTTCCAATTGTTCGAAGATTATAACCCTTTTTTTCTTATACACCTATGCACGGGTTAAACCCGGAGCCTACCAACTATGACATATAGGCAGAAAGGCGAGTTTTAGAAATACCACTTCTTCATATGTTTATTGTTTACATAGTGCCTCACCATGTTTAATCCTAAAACTCTTTAACATAGCTTCACGATCCCCACTCCAAAAGTTAAAGGAGAGCTGGGGAAATTTAGTGTAAACACGCTCAAGTCCCTCGAGGAGACGCATTTCCATGAAAGCATGAATAGCCGTTTTGCGAAACTCTTTTCTCGGTCTACAAATCATGCGTAATGCATCCTCATAGTAAACTAAGCTCTGTCATAATGCAAACAATCATTTTAGCCATTATGGATAACGAAGGAGAAACCCCATGCAAGTGTTACATAGGTTGCGGTATTAAGTATACAAGTGTACCATCTGCCTAACATAAAACCGCTTCGAACTTTTCGTTACCAAACTCTGCTTAAGGCAGGAAAAACAGTTTTTCTCTTGTCTATTATAACAACAGGAAACTATTCGAAGTCAAACATCAAGGAAAAAAGAAAAAAATGATCAGTGTAAGAATTATACCCGAGAGGAGGGAACTTCAAGAATAACAACTTTCATCCCTCCCGGAAAATAAGAGGGGCCACCTTCTCTGGGGATAGCGATTCAAAATTGTGGATAATATGCTCGCCTAGGTAGTCTCTATCCTTGGGACCGTTACCCCCATTCTCTTTATGGTTACCAACGGGAGCGGCAACATCCCCCTCCTCGCCTAAATCATCCGAAATACTGTCAATGTATAAAAGGTCCTCAATTGTAGGATCACTCCTTCGCGACACCTCAATTCCTTTTTCACCCAACTTAGTCCTCTCCATAACCCGATCCTAGATGAAGGAAGGAATGTGGGTAGTTCAGAGTTCAGAAAGATTGTGAAGGTTGTCAGAAAGGATATGAAATAGGGCATCTTTATAGCAGTCGAATTTAATCTATGGAAGGTGGAATTGCAAGAAATTAGAAATCCTGTCCTTGGTTGCATAAATTATCTGGACGGGATAAGAAAGCTTTTCATCCTTCTTCCGAAGCTCATCAGCATGGGTAACGACGTCCTCCTCCATCTGGTGCTCCAAGGCCGACACCTTGTCAGCAGTTACATCCCTAGCATGCCTATCCTTCTCTAAGGCTAACTCAACATGTTCCATAGAAGCCCTCAACCTCTCACACTTGTCGCTCAAAACTGTGTTAGTCTCCCAGAGCCGAGTGTTTTTTGTAATGGAGGAATAAGGTATGAGCTTAGACAAATGCCATTTCTTAATTGCCTTGGAAATTAGAAGCATTCAGCATATAGTCATGATAAGTGGAGAGCCCAGAGTAAAAAGAAAATGTCGTACCTTAAGTTGTCGAGCAATCAAATGCCGATAAATATCCATCGAGTCGGAAGAAGTGGAAGGAAACGAAATATCAAAAAATTCAGGTCTAGAAAGAACAAGTTTCACAAGATCAGTTAAATATGACGGAAGATCAAGGAGCCTTGAAGAACTGGTAGATTGAGAAGCAGAAGTATACGGCATGGTACTTACACCCGCTATGAATATGCTTAGAAGAAGTTGTGAGAAAACACCACTACTTACTTCCCTACTAAAGACACTCCCAGAAATCACGGAGGAAGAAGTATTGAGCATCAATCTCTTAGCTTACGGATCAATAGGAAGTTCAGCTAGCCCCTTAACAGCATCCACGGTAGTCTTGTTCAAGGCATCAGTAAGAATAATGGCTTCCGAAATGAAACTCCTAGTCAAATGAAAGTTCTTGGAAAAGTCGAGAGCGTGAAACGTTATGGTCAAAAGGATCTCAACAAAAAACTGTCGAATCAACAAAACGTATCTGGGAATAAAGGAGTAGAAGGAGCGAACTCCTCTAATCATGCCAATAACCGTTTAGTACTAGGAAGACGGACAGGTGCGCACCCCAATATCGTCTGTCCATGAGGAAGAAGGTTATAAAGACGCAACTTTTCCTTGGTCAGTAGAGTGGACCGACTTGGCGGCTTTTCGCTTAATTTCAAAATAAGCTTAGATATGTAAGGTTCGCTCTCGGTTAGGGACACCCCTTCAGAAGCAAAATATGAAAGATGGGAGTTAAGGATACATTACAAATGGAAAATAACCACCTACGAAAGGTTAATAGGACTTACTACGATCAGCAAATTGGTCAGAAATACCGGTAGGACGTTTAAAAAAGAAGAATTGATCTTCCCAAGGCATAACCTTGTCCACACCGTCGTTGACAATCTTCAGCAAAGGGGTAGCATGGAATAGGGGAAAGTCAGCATCCCTTGAAAAGCACATTATATGACGAGCGAGGTTCGAAGTAAGAGAAGCCTGACCCGATTCCAAAACAAGTACTTCGAGGCATAGGAGTAATGTGTAAGTACTTGGTAGAAATTGAATGGGCACAACTCCCAAATCTTGTAGAAGTTGAAACACAAAGGGAGAAAAAGGAAAGAAGCCCCCATGCTAGATATGTACGGCTGAATTGACAAAGTATCCATTAGGAGGATGAGTGATGTCATCACCGTAAGTTGCGGAATAGCCTCCAAATTTTCCATTCCAAAGCTGGCAAGAATGGAATTTACGTCATCTTGAGAATTAATCAACGATTTCTTCAAGAAAAGATACTTTCCCCTCCGAGGAAGATCATAAGTTTAAACGGAGCTCATTAGACATAATTCTGCCAAGTGATATGATTTCGTGAATATATAAAATTTATATCCCACTCATTCGAACATTTGGAAGTGATAAAGTTTAAACCTATCAGTAATGAGTAGTCAGAATAATGAATGTTGTGATAGATCCTACACACCACTTCGGTCATTAATTGAAAAAAATTGCTTTAATGCAATTGCGTGTCCCAAACCCTAGAATTAATATTTGGGGGGAAGGGCGTATAGACGGATTGTCATGAATTGCCTCTCAGGTTTTTAAGATACTAACAATTTGTACCCGATATGCATAACCCTAAACGAATTGGAGCAAAACAGTTTAACCCCCCGATTTAAAATTAAAATAGGAATATTTACCAATGGTTTAAGCAGTAAGTTTCCTATGATAAGTTTCAAATCCTCAGTGAACAAATAATCCGGCTCGAGAAATTAATTATGCAGGTAAAAAGTGAAGAAGAAGCAGTGGTAATTGTGCAAGGATATTTACCCGAATCGACACCGCACAAACGAGTACCAATCAATGTTCCCCGCCAAGGAAGATTGAAGTACTCTGATATGACACTTCAAAAAAGACAAAGAGTTTGACTTGAAAAGACGAAAACACCTGTAACACCCCGTAATTCTATAACATTAAGTTTCACAAATTAAAGTATAAATAATTATTAAAAGAAGAATTAAGGTAAATGGGTTATGCCATTGCGTTCGTCTCGAAATTTTGCTTGAGATAGAGTTCGAGTTTGCGTAAGTCGGACTCCGTATGAAGAAGTTATGGCCTTCAGAAGTTTCAAGAATTTAAATAAATAAAAACAGATTCAAAATTCGAATTCAAAACAGACACCCGGGCTGGGCGGGAAAATTCCCGCCTAGGACCCAGGTCGACACAGGGTCGACCTGGGTTAACAGGTCAACACTAGGGTCAACCTTAGGGTCGACCTCCCCCCCCCCCCCCCTTTTCCAGATCTGGAGACAAATCCATTTTTCTACATCTGGACGCCTTTCTGACCGGATTCATGAGCTCTAACCTATTTAAACACCCCAAACCCAGCTTTCTCTCCATAAAATTTCATTCTTCCTATAATGTGCCTCTATTCTAATTAAAAATAAAAATGGTGCCGCTACTCTACTGGAATCAAAACTAGGTTTAATGCATCTTCTTCCAAACTGAATAGAATTAAAAGAGAATCAAGTTAAAGCTTCAAGTTGGACCGTAGGCATTCTGCTTCAAGCAACGTCACGCGAATCATAGCAAACCGCCACAACGCTATCATATTTTCCTCTTCTAAACCCATCACTGTAAGTTTGGTTATTCTTTAGATTTGAACGTGTAATTCGAATCGTGATTGTAATAAATTAAAATACAGAAATGTGCCTATTTGCATGTTAATTATCTTTGATTTATGCATATGTCAAATCTAATGTTAACTATGCCTTTGAATCTGATTCTCGACTGTGGCCTAGAACTTATTGTGGCTAATTGCCAATGACTATGATTATGGGACATTTGCCTAAGACTATGACTATAAAACTGTTGTCCATGAAACTATCGCCTGTGACTATGACTATGATTTATAATTTTGAGACTATTGCATATGATTCGTGACTATGAAACCATTACTAAGATTCATGGCTATGAGACTATTGCCTATGACATTGATTAAGAAACTATTGTGATTAGTTGCCTATGACTATTGTGGTTAATTGCCTATAACTATTGTAGTTAGTTGCTTATGCCTACTCCCATTGTTACAATTAACCAACCATGTTGTATCTTGAACTGGCATTATGTTGGACCAAATCACCTATGCCTATTACCTTAATTATGTTGGATCTCATATTTAGTGTGTAACTTGGCTAGTTTACACCTATTTACTATTGTGTACATCGAACCTGTTGGAGCCATTATTTTTGCATGCCTATTCTTTTATATCAATTCTTGTGCTTATCCCCTATTCCTTTTGTTAGTGTCATTTCATGAGTACTTAGAAAACATGTGAGATCATGTTATACGTACGATTATGATGCGGGGATTGGGCGTAGCGTAATTAAGTTAGTTTGGCATAATAAATTTGTAGGCATAATCTGAACTGGCTATAGTAGTGCAAAGTTTACATGCATATTAGACTTGGGCATAAATGATAAATTGTTAATTGGCCACAAAATATGTAATTGGCATGTAAACCAAGTTTTGGGAATAAACTGTAAACTAGAATATTAAATCTAGTTTTGACATGAACTGTAAATGGGAATATTAGATCTAAATTGGCATAAACTGCAAGTTGGGTTAATTGATAGGTAAATCAAGTCTTGGGCATAGATTATAATTATGTTAATTGGCTGGAAAAATGAACATGATATAGGCCAAATTGATTTATGGAAAATTTACATAAATAGTAAATATGTAAACTAGAAAAGAGGAGCGTGCCCAACCCGAGGTTAAATTGAGTTGTGGTGTAAAACTGCCCGGAACCGTCCAGCACATCCAGTAACCACAACAACACCAATCTAATGTGAGAGGTTAGTGCTTCATGTCCAAGAAAACCCGAAGTTAGATTGATTTGTGGTGTAAAACTGCCCGTAAACGCCCGGCACATCCAGTAACCACAACAACACCTATCTAATGTGAGAGGTTGGGCATTAATAAATTAATTAATGCAGTGACACATGCTAAGTGGGAGGATTAGGTTAATAAAACTTAGCCAATATGACATGAGATATGGATGGGTTTAGTCAAACATGAATGAACAAGGGACACCTAATCAATATAACATGAAAGGCTAGGGTTAAGTAAACACTTAACCAATATAACATGATTTGTGGTCAGATTAAGTCAACATAAATACTAGACAACACTTAACCAATTTGACATGATATATGGGTAGGTTAAGTCAACATGAACTGCTAGAGAACACTTAACCAATTTAGCATGGTTGAATTAATTAATAGACAAACTTATCCTAGGGATAAGAAATGAATATGACTTAAGATGTAGTACAAGACTCGAACGGTGGAATGACTTATACAATGAAATAAGTTTATCTAAGCTGGAAATGTGGGAAGCACCCGTACGCTATCATTTGATAAAGAGAACTTAAGTCATGCTTGAATTTATTGGTAAACCTTAGTTAAGGAAAACTAAGTAACAGAAACTAAGTATCAAACCTTGGTTAAGAGAACCAAGTAATAAACCTTAGTTAAGAGAACTAAGTAAATAACGAGAAAGTGAACTAAGCAGTAAACCTTAGTTAAGAGAACTAATAGTAAACCTTAGCCAAGAAAGCCACATAGAACACGAGAAGGAGAGAATGTCCGTCTGATCATGAAGAAGGCTCCAAAGAACTGGGTTATGAAGCACGCGGCTTCAAGGGGACGTGAGGGTACTCTTGGTATCCCTCTATGAGTCTGCAGATGATTCTCTTGGGCTCACAGAGGTTAAGGTCTACGTTAGAAGAGCCAAGGGTATGCCTTGGTTGCAATAATAAGGCAACCTAAATACTAGGTTGGACCAGCGTGATTTGGCGAGACAGTTTTTACCCTGTGATAGCAACTCATCATCTACCTACCATCTTGAGTCAATCGTGATATGTAAAGCGGAAAGGCGGAGAACTCCAAAAGACCATATACTTGATATCTAGTTATGGGTGAGGTTGGCCAATAGGTTAGTGGGGCATAGAGGGCTTGCGTATAGTTCTCAATCTTGTTTTTCTTGGGTGCCTTTCATTTGTTAGTTATGGGAGGGGTTTAGTGGTACCATAGCCACTGCAAAAATAGATGTTAGCATCTGCATCGGCAGATATCTGAAAGCTCTTGACCGAGTTCTGTGTTTCTCGATTAGCCCTGCCACGGGACTCGGGTCACACATATAGAGGACATGTGCATCTAGACATCGATGACGATTCACGACACATACGTGGGGAAAGTCTAGGAACTTATACCGCTCTGGATAGTGTGTCCCAGACTAGGGGGCATCGCTCGATAGGTAGCATAATCCCTAGTTGGACCTAGGTCGCGTAAACCCTGAATCCGAGCAGTGTTCAATAGGTAGCATAAACCCCAGTGGCCCTGGGTAGCATAAACACTGGTTGAATCTAGGAAGCATTCGATAAAAACCCCTAGATTAGATCTTGGTAATAAATTTAATCCCAAAAATAGATATACACCTAAAGGCAACCACAATTACGGGGATTGGGATCACGTTATCATATGATCATTTTATATAGATTACTAGTTGGGACACTAGTTAAGTGGTGCAGAGATATAAAAATTAGTATAACAGGGTAGTCGCCAAGCAGAGGAGTAGAAGCGCATTTAGTTTATCAGTACATTCAGTTTATCTTGCCTTGTCATATCTCATATTTATTCCATGTTATCTTGTTACTATGGTTTAGTCTTATATTTAGTTTATTCATGTTATGACCCTTTTTCCCGTTTAAATGCTAAGAATCACTGAGCTTACCAGACTTATGTCTGACCTAGTTTGCTTTCGCCCTTTTTCTTTCGTTTCCCCCCCAAGTATTCAGGGAGGGAATAGCTCAGCTTTGTTTGGACCACATCTCCTTTCAAGCTTGAATATTAGTCAAAGTTTTGCTTGGATTCTCTTTTCCATTGCTGTGGATGACTCATGCTACATTGGGGAATATAAATGTTATTTCATGCTTCTTTATTTTATTATGTAAGACAGATACTCTGGTATTGGAAAACAGTTGTTGTACAAATTATTTTATCAATGAAGTAAAGTTTTATTTTCCGCTGTTTAAATTTGTCTGTCTTGTAATTTATATGCATCTTTTACCTAAAGCGCTCCACCGAAGTTAAGGCATTCCCTTTATGAGTGACCTTAACGGTGGTGGGGTGTTTCACTTGGTATCTGAGCTGAAGTTTACCAGATCAGATAAAAGGTTTGAAAATTTATTTTCAAACGGTTTTTAAAAGAAGCATTTTCAAAAGAAAAGTTTTGTTTTAAAGGCATATTCCCCCAAGCCATATGCACTATCTTTTGATCCTCTATTTGAATCCTTAATTCCTTCTTTCCTGTGTCTCTGGGGCTCCCGGATTTCTGGGAGGTGACCTCATCGCGACATGGTACTTTAGGCTTGATGAGACTACGACAATTGTCAAATGGCAAATAAGCTCCTAACTTACATCTATAGCCATAATTTTCTTTTGAGCTTTGTAGGATTCTCCGTACAATGGAAGCATCTTTTGAGAGACATGTCAGCAAGTTACACAAGGATAGAAAAGCCGAGAATGAGGGAGTTTAGCTAAGGAACACAACACAAGGATGAAGAACCCATGGATATGGACTTGCTTCACAAAGGAGGGGAGGAAAGAATAGTAAAACCTAAAACAAGAGGAAGTATATTTATTTTGGTATAACGGGTTGTATAATTAAGGGCAATGGCAAGAACAAAGGATAGGATTTTTTGCAAAGCAAGTACATGCTCTCACTGCTAGCATACCTGAGAGAGAGGCAGTAAGATTTCTGTTGATAGGGTTTTTCCCTTTGATCATCCTGTTAGTACTCCTTCTGATTTTAGCGCTTCACATTCGTATATATCTGCTTCCATAGTTGAGTCTCTACACCCTAGATATTGTATAGTAGAGGATCCTATTATAGTTTCAAATCCAATTGCTGGTTCGGCTCATTTATCGTTGACTCGTGAGGATTTGAGAATAGCTATATTAATGCTTATGTTTTTGATTTCATGGGCTATGGGTTGTTTCTAGGCATGGATTGTTTAGCTAGTAATTGGGAAACGAGGGTAATTAGACTTTCGACTTGCCTCGGGAATGCCCTCGAGATTTTGTGCAATCCTAAGGGATAAGTTTGCCTTAGCTACCTAGAATCACTTTATGTATCTATCGAGGATTTTCGATCCGTTGGAGTAGTCCATGAGTATGCAAGATATATTGATTAAGGTAGGGGTTTTCCCCCCAAAACTCGAGACAGACTTCCGCATATATCTAGACGACACTACAAAGCCAGTTTTGCAATCAACGATAATTTTGGAGCAAGATTGGAGAGGATAGCCAGAGTCAGTAAAGTGCTCCATTATTTGGTTGTTTTGCTAGTATCATCTCACATAGATCGTCCAAATTCGGAGTAGGTATCCCTTGCGTTCTTGTCTGGTATTGGTTTAGGCCTTTGGGGCTTGTACTTGAGGGATGTTGAGTTCGACCAGGATGGTTTGCATGAGAAATAAATGGTTGGGGATGGCACCCTAAGTAAGACTGACCTCAAGAGGTAAAAAGCACATAGCAACCATTAGTTTTAAACCCTTAGATTTGTAACATGATGGATAAGCTAAGTAGGGGAGAGACCTCTAATCATCTTAGGATATACACTTGGTATCATGGTTAACATCTGTTTATCTTGGAAAGATTGTTCGAATACATTGGATACCCTCTTGCATAGTAAGTTATCGAGATCCTACCTTTACTAGTGGATTTTGGAAATGGAGGACAAGAAGCTTCGTGAAGTTAAAGGTCAAGGAGACACGACGTGGGAGACTGAAGATAAGACACATGCATCACACCCTTTTTATTAAGAGTATATCCTTGATCTCTTTTTCTAGGATTATTTTTGCATGACTAGTCTCAATCTTTTAAGCTATATCCTCCAAGTCATATCTTTGATCCTTAGGTAGAGGCCAACAGATGTAAACATGTGTTTGAAACATGTTATGATTGATCGTTGCAAGCGGTTGCTAGTGGTTGATAGTGGATGCATATGCACACATTAGGCACTAGATCAACTCAGTCACTTTCAAATTGCATTTGCATATATGTAGTTGTTTATAGATTGAACTTGATGTGTTATCCTGTGGACATTGCATTTGAGTGAATAGTTGTGCACTCATATAGCAATAATATGTATCATTAGGATTGCATACATATTGGACGCATGGCACTGACATGATTTATATTAAGAAGGACAAGTGAATCAGTAGACCTCCTGATTTTGCACTAAATAAGGACATATACACACACTATGCATATGATCATGAGAGCATTAGAAATCTTTTTAAGGATAATGGATGTCTGTGATTGAATGGTTGAGTAGATGGATGATTGGATGGTAGGACACATTCTTCCCAACTTGAAGATTTCGAGGATGAAATCCTTAAAGGGGGGAGAATGTAACACCCCGTAATTCTGTAACATTAAGTTTCACAAATTAAAGTCTAAATAATTTTTAGAAGAAGAATTAAGCAAAATGGGTTACGCCATTGCGTTCGTCTCGAAATTCTACTTGAGATAGAGTCCAAGTTTGCGTAAATCGGACTCCGTATGTAGAAATTATGGCCTTCAGAAGTTTCAATAATTTAAATAAATAAAAACAGATTCAAAATTCGAATTCAAAACAGACACCTGGGCTGGGCAGGAAAATTCCCGCCCAGGACCCAGTTCGACACTAGGGTCGGCCCGGGGGTCGACCTGGGTAAACAGGTCGACACTAGGGTCGACCTTAGGGTCGACCTCCCCCCTGCCTTTTCCAGATCTAGAGACAGATCCATTTTTCTGCACCTGGACGCCTGTCTGACTGGATTCGTGAGCTCTAACCAATTTAAACACCCCCAAACCCAGCTTTCTCTCCACACAATTTCATTTTGCCTATACTCTGCCTCTATTCTAATTAAAAATAAAAATGGCATCGCTACTCTATTGGGATCAAAACTAGGATTAATGCGTCATCTTCCAAACTGAATAGAATTAAAAGGGAATCAAGTTAAAGCTTCAAGTTGGACCGTAGGCATTCTTCTTCAAGCAATGTCACGCGAATCATAGCGAATCGCCACAACGCTATCTTATTATCCTCTTCTAAACTGATCACTGTATGTTCGGTTATTCTTTAGATTTCAATGTGTAATAGGAATCGTGATTTTACTAAATTAAAATATAGAACTGTGCCTATTTGCAAGTTAATTATCTTTGATTCATGCTTTTGTCAAATCTAACGTAAACTATGCCTTTGGATCTGATTCTTGATTGTGGCCTAGAACTTACTGTGGATAATTGCCAATGACTTTGATTATGGGACTTTTGCCTAAGACTATGACTATAAAACTGTTGCCCATGAAACTATCGCCTATGACTATGACTCATAATTTTGAGACTATTACATATGATTCATGACTATGAGACCATTACCAAGATTCATGGCAATGAGACTATTGCCTATGACATTGATTAAGAAACTATTATGATTAGTCGCCCATGACTATTGTGGTTAATTGCCTATAACTATTGTAGTTAGTTACTTATGCCTACTCCCATTGTTACATTTAACAAACCATGTTGTATCTTGAACTGGCATTATGTTGGACCAAATCACCTATGCCTATTACCTTAATTATGTTGGATCTCATATTTAGTGTGTAACTTGGCTAGTTTACTCCTATTCATTATTATGTACATCGAACCTATTGGAGCCATTATTTTTGCATGCATATTCTTTTATATCAGTTCTTGTGCTTATCCCCTATTCCTTTTGTTAGTGTCATTTCATAAGTACTTAGAAAACTTGTGAGATCATGTTATAAGTACGATTATGATGCGGGGATTGGGCGTATTGTAATTAAGTTAGTTTTGCATAATAAATATGTTGGCATAATCTGAATTGACAATAATAGTGCATAGTTTACATGCATATTAGACATGGGCATAAATGATAAACTGTTAATTGGCCGCAAAGTATGTAATTGGCATGTAAACCAAGTTTTGGGCATAAACTGTAAACTAGAATATTAAATCTAGTTTTGACACGAACTATAAATGGGAATATTAGGTCTAAATTGGCAAAAACTGCAAGTTGGGTTAATTGATAGGTAAATCAAGTCTTGGGCATAGAATATAAGTAAGTTAATTGGCTTGACAAATGAATATGATATAGGCCAAATTGATTTAGGGAAAATTTACATAAATAGTAAATATGTAAACTGGAAAAGTGGAGCATGCCTAACCCGAGGTTTGATTGAGTTATGGTGTAAAACTGCCCAGAACCACTTGGCACATCCAGTAACCACAACAACACCAATCTAATGTGAGAGGTTAGTGCATCATGACCAAGAAAACCCGAGGTTAGATTGAGTTGTGGTGTAAAAATGCCCAGAACCGCCCGGCACATCCAGTAACCACAAAATACCTATCTAATGTGAGAGGTTGGGCATTAATAAAATTAATGCAGTGACACATGCTAAGTGGGAGGATTAGGTTAATAACACTTAACCAATATGACATGAGATATGGATGGGTTAAGTCAAACATGAATGAACAAGGGACACCTAATCAATATAACATGAATGGGTAGGGTTAAGTAAACACTTAACCAATATAACATGATTTGTAGTAAGGTTAAGTCAACACGAAATACTAGACAACACTTAACCAATTTGACATGATATATGGGTGGGTTAAGTCAACATGAACCTCTAGAGAACACTTAACCAATTTGGCATGGTTGAATTAATTAATAGATAAACTTATCCTAGGGATAAGAAATGAATATGACTTAAGATGTAGTACAAGACTCAAAGGTGGGATGACTTATACCATGAAATAAGTTAATCTAAGCTGGAAATATGGGAAGCACCCTTACGCCATCATTTGATAAAGAGAACTTAAGTCATGCTTGAATATATTGGTAAACCTTAGTTAAGGAAAACTAAGTAACAGAAACTAAGTATCAAACCTTGGTTAAGAGAACCAAGTAATAAACCATAGTTAAGAGAACTAAGTAAATAATGAGAAAGAGAACTAAGTAGTAAACCTTAGTTAAGAGAAGTAAGTAGTAAACCTTAGTCAAGAAAGCCACGTAGAACACGAGAAGGAGCGATCGTCCGTCTGATCATGAAGAAGGCTCCAAAGAACTGGGTTACGAAGCACGCGACTTCGAGGGGACGTGAGGGTACTCTTGGTATCCCTCTGTGAGGCTGCAGATGATCCTCCTGGGCTCACATAGGTTAAGGTCTGCGTTAGAAGAGCCAAGGGTATGCCTTGGTTGCAATAATAAGGCAACCTAAAGACTAGGATGGACCAGCGTGATTCAGCGAGACCAGTTTTTGCCCTGCGATAGCAACTCGTCGTCTGCCTACCATCTTGAGTCAATCGTGGTACGTAAAGCGGAAAGGCGGAGAACTCCAAAAGACCATATACTTGCCATCTAGTTATGGGTGAGGTTGGCCAATAGGTTAGTGGAGGCATAGTGTATAGTTCTCATTCTTGTTTTTCTTGGCTGCCTTACATTTGTTAGTTAAGTGAGGGGTTTAGTGGTACTATAGCCACTGCAAAAACAGACATTAGCATCTGCATCGGCAGATATCTGAAAGCTCTTGACCGAGTTCAGTGTTTCTCGATTAGCCCTTCCACAGGACTCGGGTCGCACATATAGAGGACATGTGCGTCTAGACATCGATGACGATTCACGACGCACGTGGGGAAAGTCTAGGAACATATACCGCTCTGGATAGTGTGTCCTAGACTAGGGGGCATCGCTCGATAGGTAGCATAATCCCTACTTGGACCTAGGTCGCGTAAACCCTAAATCCGAGAAGCGTTCAATAGGTAGCATAAACCCCAGTGGCCCTGGGTAGCGTAAACCCTAGTTGAATCTAGGAAGCGTACGATAGAAAACCCCAGATTAGATCTAGGTAATAAATGGAATCCCCAAAATAGATATACACCTTAAGGTAACCACAATTACGGGGATTGGGATCACGTTATCATATGATCATTTTATATAGATTACTAGTTGGGACACTAGTTAGGTGGTGCAGAGATATAAAAATCAGTATAACAGGGTAGCCGCGAAGCAGAGAAGAAGTAGAAGCGCATTCAGTTTATCAAAACATTCAGTTTGTCTTGCCCTTGTCATATCTCATATTTATCCCATGTTATCTTGTTGCTATGGTTTAGTCTTATATTTAGTTTATTCATGTCATGACCCTTTTTCCCGTTTAAATGCTAAGAATCACAGCTTCCCAGATTTATGTCTAACCTAGTTTGCTTTAGCCCCTTTTCTCTCATCCCCCCCCCCCCCCAGGTAGTCGGGGAGGGAATAGCTCAGCTTAGTTTGGACCACATCTCCTTCCAAGCTTGAAGACTAGTCGAAGTTTTGCTTGGATTCTCTTTTCCATTGCTATGGCTGGCTCATGCTACATTGGGGAATATAAATGTTATTTCATGCTTCTTTATTTTATTATGTAAGACAGATACTCTGGTATTGGAAAACAATTGTTGTACAAACTGTTTTGTCAATGAAGTAAATTTTTTTTTCCTCTGTTTAAATTTGTCTGTCTTGTAATTTATCTGCAACTTTTACCTAAAGCGCTCGACCGAAGTTAAGGCATTCCCTTTGTGAGTGACCTTAACGGAGGTGGGGTGTTTCAACACCGCTTCAGGAAGGGGGGTGCAAATGTTACTACCAAATATCAACAGTGAAGTGAGCTGGCGGTGAAGGGGTGTTGGATGATCGAAAGCTCGCAGGAGGCTCAATGGAAAGTGGGGCCAAATAGTAAGCAGGTAAAGAGCAGGAAGGAAGAAATAATCTGAAAAGCAGCATCAACGGAAACCCTTTCCCTCCCCATTGGGGAAGAGATCGTAAAGAACTATGGGGTGTAAACGATAGGATCTACCCACCAAGGTCAATCTGACAAGATCCTTTCAACAGTATCGGCTCGAAAAAAGAATCCGTGTAAGGAGCCACCCTAATCCAAAACCAAGAAATTCAAAGGCAACAAACTCGTCGGATGAAGTTCAAAATAATCTTTGGAGTGATCCACATAAATACCGGAACACTTGAAGGCAAGAGCATCGAAGTTACTAAACCAAAAGAACGTGAGGATCACCCTAAACCAACTTCCAAAGCACTTGTCGCACAAATACTGAAAAGCCACATCCGTGAATAAACAAAAGTGACACCAGAAACCACCCTCCAAGAATACAGGCTACAGGAAATGTAACACCCCACTCCCGCTATGATCACTCACTAAGGGAATGCCATAGCATCGGTGGAGTATTTTAGTGAATATAGAACAGAAAAATTACAACAAGACAGATATAAATAGTACTTGAAATTTTAAAACATCATCTCATAACAGCGGAAGTAAAACATGTCTGGTTACATCATAAAACCACAATAAAGGTCAAGTACAATATCCATCAAAATAAAGAAGTACATAATCCCACTCTCATACAATAGCCAAACAAAAGAAAAGATAACTGGATAACTGGAGCTTTACATCTATCCAAGCTCCTAAAGACTGGAACAACAATCCGATCAAGCTCCACTACTGCTAGGATCCACCGTAGGACCTGAGGGTTGGGAAAAAGATAAAAACAACAGGGTCAGACATAAGTCTGAGCGAGTCCTATAACTTTAACAATACAATCGTTAAAGTAACCAGAGAAGACATAAACTGATATACGGTAACATATAGGGATGAATGGCTACCCTAAGCAGTCAACTAAACGAAGATAAAGGATAAAGACGCATCTACCCTCCCTAAGGTAAATTACTAAACTGCACCACACCAGTCGTTCCTAACTTAAAGGTTGATCCCACCCAAGGACTTATAAAATTTACTAATTAGTACCTGCGTACCCCTAGGTGACCAAGTAGGCGCCACGGGGCCCTACAATCCACTAGGTGTACACACTACTTCCCATTCGATCGGCTCCCTAACGTAGATACCCGTGCTGGCCCCACCGTGGGATGTATCATTCCCCAATGTGGCAACCTGATGAAACTAAAGGTGCACGGCTTATATCTACTCGATGCAACAACGGCTTACCTACCAGCCCGGGCCCACTCACGCATATGAAGCCCGTTGGACTTGCGTTGCCACCGCTAACCCGTTTGCCTCTTACAGTCAAGCCCAGTATGCGTGTCCCGTCCTCGACATGGGTCGAGCCCACAAAGATACGTATGGGTTACTGGTTGAAATGGGCCTCCACAAGCTACCCACCTAAGCTTGTCCCTTTTTCTAGTATATCCCACTTAACCCTTTAATCATGTTTTAATTACATGTTCTATTTTGGTTAAGTATTCTAATCGTATTTTCTATTGCCACCCAAGGCAACCACTAGATTTTCTCATGCCACCCGAGGCACCCACTTAACCCCTCATGTCCCTCTACATGCTAATGTGGTTAAGTGTTTCTTAATTAATTAATTAAGAACGTAACCTTTGTAAAGACCTCTCACATTAGACTGTCTTTTATGACCGCTGGTTAAGCCGGTTGGGTCCGGGCAGCCTTATGTCATAACAGAGTCTAACCTCGTGTCTTTACATTAATTACGTATTTAGTTTGTGCCTAAGACCTCTCACATTGGGCTAACATTTGTAGCAACTGGTTAAGCCGGTTGGGTCCGGGCAGTTTTACGCTACAACTGAGTCCAACCTCGTGTCTTAGTCAATTAATTACACCTAATTAATCACCCTCATAATTTTATATTAATTATCCCTAATTAATCAAGTTTTCTTAACATGGGTAGACCTAACTTAATAGGTAAATTCCCATGGGGTAGACCTAACTCAATAGGTAAATTCCCAACACATAGTATGGGTACACCTAACCAAATAGGCAAATTCCCATACTATGTTTATTTATTTTGTGTTATGCATAATTATATTAATTTCACACAATCTTATTAATTTATGCATTTAATTACCCCATCGTTCCCACGTAATTTCGTTCATGATATAACACATATAAAAGGTGTCAACTTGCATATGAATGAACATGTTTCAAAGGTGCCATCTTGCATATTAACAAACACATAACTTGCATATGAACTTGCATAACATGTCACATAACTTGCATATAATATGTCACATAACTTACATATTCATTTTGCATAACAAACTTGCATATTAGCTTATAGACTTGCATAATGTGTCATCATGAACTTGCATATTAATAAACATGTAACTTGCATATTTACATACATGTAACTCGCATATTAACAAACATGTAACTTGCATATAAAGAAACATGTAACTTGCATATTTACATACATGTAACTTGCATATTAACAAACATGTAACTTGCATATTAACAAACATGTAACTTGCATATTTACATACATGTAACTTGCATATTAACAAACATGTAACTTGCATATTAACAAACATGTAACTTGCATAGCATATTACCATGAACTTGCATAACATGCATATGATTACATAGCCCACAACTTGCATATTTAGCATCATGCAAACATAACATACATCATATTAAACTTGCATAAGCTTACATACTCAACATGCATAAACATAAGATTAATGCTAACATCATATCATATGATTCAAAGCTCATTAACCCACATACAAAACCATAAATCTCATCACATCTCATCTAATTAGTTTACCAAAAGATCATCAAAGTGATAGAAACTCACAACTAGCAACTTTGAACACCAAATGAAGAAGATTAAGATGCTAAGAAGGGATTAGAAGTTGATTAGAGAGTGATTAGTATGCAACCCTCTTCATAAAATTAGTGGAGGCCATGAGAGCTAGCATTTTGCCATAGTTTAGTCACTAGGTTTAATTATGAATGAATTAGGGTAGGTTAGGGTCTTATTTATAGATTAGGCAAGTGTTTTAGGCCATAGGATTAACCCTAGATTCAATCCAAGCCATCAAAGCATGTCTTGGGGAAGAAGTCAAGTGTAGGAACCATCTAGGGCCTTTAGATTAAAGATGGACCATGAGAACCATTCAAATGCAAAATCTGCACTTGAGCGAATCGGCCCACGGGTTGACAGCCAAACACCCTGGATTAACCCCTAGTCGACCCAGCGGGCTCGGGTCGACTTCAAAAATCGGCCGGTTCGGTTATTCCCCTCTCCCAATTCGCTGTTTTGAGCATTTTTGCATATTTATTTATTAAATTTTCAATTATATATATATATATATATATATATCAATATATATATATATATATATCTACACAACCCATTTCACTTAATTAAGTATACTTTAATTTGGGAATTTTCGTGAAACTTCGCGAGGCCATATCTTGGTCATACGGACTCCGATTTTCGAAAACTCGGACTCTATTTCGCGTATTTTTCCGAGACGAACGCAATGGCATAGCCCGTTTCCCTTGATTCCCATTTTAGAATTAAATTCTGCCTCGATTTATGTTATTACAGGTTATTGAAAATACGGGTTGTTACATTCTCCCCTCCTTAAAGGATTTCGTCCCCGAAATCTTCAAGTTAGGAAGAACGTATCCTACCATCCAATCATCCATCTACTCAAAGCATCATCCACGAGCAATCATTGTCCTTACAAGATTCTAAATGCTGGATGGATATATGCAAAAGTGTGTGTATATGTACTTACCTAATGCAAAAATCAGGCGGTTACTGATACAGTAAACCTCCTTAATGCAAACCATGATAGTGCCATGCATCCAATATGTATGCGAAACCCTATTGACACATACAAATTTCTACATGCGTGCACAACCATACACAAAAATGCATCATCCATATGATAACACAGCCATGATACATCCATCAATCTAACTACCACATCCATTTATGCAATATGCAACATGAAGTGACTGAGCCGATCTAGTGCCTAATGTGTGTGTATATGCATCCACGAGCAACCACTAGCAAACAATTGCATCCATATGCATCCATCAACCATAACATGTTTCAAACACATGTCTCAACCATAGGTTTTACCCTATCTAAAGGTCATAGGTATTAGCGAGAGGATATACTAAAGATAAGATAAGTACTAGACAAGCAATAAAGGAGAAGTTAAAAGACATACTCTCAAAAAGAAATGGATACAAAGAACGCATCTTTGCTTCCGTCTCCCAAGTAGCATTGCTTTCGTCATCTCCCCATTGCACTTTAACTAGCTGAACTTCTCTGTTCCTCAACTTCCTAGTTTCTGACCCAAGGATGCGAGTAGGAGCTCGTCGAATCGTCGCATCACGCTCTACCTCTACATCTCTAAGCAAGCTCGGCTCTACCACCTCCGCGGTCTCATGTAAGCACTTCCTCAAATGTGATACATGGAATACATCATGAACACCACTAAGTCTGTCGGGCAACTCCACCCTATATGCCATCCGTCCAATCCTTTCCTTAATAGGAAACGGCCCAACAAATCTCAGTGCTAACTTCCCTACGGACCCAAAGCGAACAACATTTCTCAATGGAGATACTTTGACAAAAACCATGTCCCCAACCTCAAACTCAAGATCCGTCCTTCTCCGATCCGCATAAGATTTCTGTCTATCTTGCGCTGCTTTCATCCTTTTTCGAATTAAATCAATCTTCTCTGAAGTCTCTCTAACCATATCCGGCCCAAGCAAGATCTTATCCGTAGATTCCCACCAACATGTAGGAGATCGACAAGGCCTTCCATAAAGAGCTTCGAAAGGAGCCATACCAATACTGGACTGAAAGCTGTTATTATATGCGAACTCCACCAAAGGAAGATGTTCTTCCCATGTACCTCCAAAATCCAAGATACAAAGCCTCAAAAGATCTTCTAAGATACGATTCACCCTCTCAGTCTGACCGTCCGTCTGAGGATGATATGCGGTGCTCAAACACAACTGAGTCCCTACCGCCTCTTGCAAACTTCTCCAAAACTCACTAGTGAAAATAGGATCTCGATCACTCACAATGCTGGATGGTACGCCATGCAATCTAACAATCTCTCTAACATAGACTGAAGCAAGCCATGGAGCGGTCCTCTTACTCTTTACGGGTATAAAATGGGCACTCTTTGTAAGTCTGTCTACCACAACCCAAATTCCCGTATTGCCCTTCCTCGATCTCGGTAACCCGTCGATGAAATCCATCGAGACACTATCCCACTTCCACTGTGGAACTTCCAATGGGTGTAGCAACCCACCGGGTTTCCTTTGCTCCACTTTAACTTGTTGGCACACTAAGCATCTAGCCACATACTCGGCCACATCTTTCTTCATACCGGCCCAAAAGAAAACTCTCTTCATGTCTTGGTACATTTTGTCTCCACCGGGATGAATAGTCATTCTTGAACGATGTGCATCATCCAAAATAGCCTTCTTCAAACCCTCATCTTGCGGTACACAAAGTCTACCGTCTCTATGCAACCATCCCTTATCATCTATGGTGTATCTACCCAAATGGTTGGACGACTCCCCTCTTATAAGCTTCTCTACCAACACAACCAACTGTGGGTCGTCTCGCTGAGCCTCGCCAATCCGTCTCAAAAGAGTAGGTCTAACCTCCAAGGATGCCAACAAACCAGGTACAAAATCAACAGAAGGTCTGAAGTCAAACAAAGAAAGAAACTCCAAGCTTCGTCGTTCCACGAACAATGGACTCAAAGATAGCCTTTTTCTACTTAAGGCGTCTGCCACCACGTTACCCTTACCAGGGGTATACGCTATCTCGAAATCATAGGATGCTAAGAACTCCATCCACCTTTGCTGTCTTAAGTTTAAATCCTTCTGAGAGAATAAGTACTTCAATGATTTATGGTCGGTGAACAACTCGAATCTCTCACCAAGAAGATAATGGCGCCAAGACTTAAGTACGAAAACAATCGCGGCCAACTCTAGATCATGGGTAGGGTAATTCTTCTCATGCACTCTCAATTGTCTCCCTCCATAGGCTATTACCCTTCCCTCCTGCATCAAGACTGCGCCTAATCCTGTTCCACAAGCATCGGTATAAACAACAAACGGCTTACTCCCATCTGGAAGCACTAAAACTGGAGCGGTGGTCAAAGCTCTCTTTAACCGTCGGAAAGCATCATCACAATCTACATCCCATGAGAAAACCAGATTCTTCTTCGTCAAGCGGGTTAATGGGGCTGATATCTTCGCGAAGTCTTTGATGAACTTCCTATAATATCCTGCCAACCCCAAGAAACTTCTTACCTCGGTAGCATTTCTAGGAACTTTCCAATCCTGGATAGATACTATCTTTGCGGGATCCACAGCTATCCCTTCCTTAGAGACCACATGCCCTAAGAATCGCACTTCTCTTCTCCAAAAATGGCATTTAGAGAATTTAGCTTTAAGACTATGCGCTCGAAGAGTCTCCAATACTTCCTTGAGATGTAAGGCATGCTCTTCTTCATTCTTGGAAAAGACCAAGATGTCATCCACAAAAACTACTACAAACTTATTCAGATACTCTCTGAACACTCTACTCATGAGATCAACAAAGTATGCGGGGGCGTTTGTCAACCCAAATGGCATCACTAGCCACTCATAAAAACCATCCGGAGTCCGGAAAGCAGTCTTCTCTATACTGTCCTCCGCCACTCTTAACTGATGAAACCCTGTAGCTAAGTCCATCTGCGAAAATACTGACGCGCCAACCAACTGATCAAAGAGATCATCTATCCTCGGTAATGGGTGTCTATTCTTCTTCGTGAGCTTATTAAGTTCCCTATAATCCACACAAAGTCTGAGGGACCCATCCGCCTTCGTGGCAAACACTACTGGAGCTCCCCACTCCGATATACTTCGCCTTATGAACCCCTTCTCAAGCAACTCCCCTACTTGCTTATGAAGTTCTCTTCTCTCACGAGGAGCCATGTGGCGCACTGGCAAAGACACTGGTTTGGCATTATCCACCAAATAAATTCGGAAATCTATCTCCCGCTTCGGAGGCAAACCCTTTACTTCTTCAAACACATCCGGATATTCCCGGACCACTCTGACAGAACGCAAACTCTCGACCGAAGCATCGAGCGATTCAAGATAACTTAGCAAAACAGATTCCATGGGATTACAAGAGATCTCGAGAGTATTACCCAAGCGGGTCATAAGCCTGACAACTCTCCTTTCACAATCAAGAACGGCACCATTACTGGATAACCAGTCCATGCCCAAAATCAACCCATAGCCCGTGAAGCCCAATACAAAAGCATCACATCTAAACTCAACGCTAAGTATAGAAATCTTCAAACCCAAACATATCATAGACAGATATACAGAGCCCCCAATTGGGTTTGAAACAACCAAGGGATCATCAACTAGACTGGTGTCTAAGTGCAGTGACTCAACTAACGATGATGAGATAAAAGAATGCGATGCGCCAGAGTCAAACAAAGTACGTACTGGATGATCAAACAGAAAAACCAGACTTTCAACGGAAATAGTTCTACCTCTCTGCTGAATCGGTGGAACTGAGAGAACCTGAACTTGCCCCCCTGACTGAGGTGGTGCTATAAGAGCTTGCACCTGACCTCCTGAGGTAGACCCCGTCTTCTGCCCCTTCTTTGGGCAGTTTTTCACAAGATGCCCCGCTTCACCACAATGAAAGCAACCGGTCTTCTTCTTTTTGCGACAATCCTTACTGAGGTGCCCTGGTGTCCCACAATTAAAGCACTTCTTCTTTGTCTTCTTCTTGTCACCATTGCCTTTTCCACCCTTGCCTTGTTGTTGTTGCGGTTTCTTCTGATCCCCCTTTTTCTCTGGTGCCTTAGAATTCTTATCATCCTCATGCATAAGTGCCATGTAGACAAGCTTCTCAATGGTGGCCCCCATAGGAATGTGAGTCATAGCTATTCCTTGCAATGGTTCGTTCAAGCCTCTAACGAACCTCAAAGCCTTCTTCTCCGGTGTATTCACCAACTCTATGCCAAACCTTGCTAATTGATTGAATTTGTTGACATATTCTTTCACCGTGAGATTCCCTTGCTTCAAATTCAAGAACTTCTCCATAAACAGATTCTCTTCCGCCCTTGAGAGAAACTTAGCCCCAAATCTTTGCTTAAAATCTGCCCAAGAGTCAACAGGGCGTTCTCCATTAGTGACCTCCCACCAGAATGAGGCCTCTCCCTTCATTAACCAAGCCGCCAACTTGACTTTCTTTCCCTCTTCCACTTCGAAGATATCTAGCAACTCTTCCACTTCCTTAAGCCAATCTCTAGCCTCTACGAAGGTCTCTGAACCTAGAAAAGGTTTTCCTCCTATCGCCTTGAACTCCTTGCAAACCTTAGCAAAATTATCCACTCTAGGCTGAGGAGGAGGAGCGGTTGTCTCTGGTGTAGTAGCATTGGCCGGACCCGCAGCCGCGGCCCTAGCCTCTTGCAACCTCCTATACCATAGTGGTATAACTAAACCCTCCGGGATGTTAAGATCTTCAGCCATGCTGAAACGAAAGAGGAAAGATTCAAAAAGGAGATTCCGAAAGATAAAGATATGGCTATTGGGGATTATGCTTTTCTTTTTCAAAAACTTTTTCTCTTAGAAGACATGCTTTTAAAAATACTTTCTTCGAAAATACTCTTAGAAAGTAGTTTTTCTCAAAAAAATTATCTGTTCTGGTAACCTTAAGCTCTGATACCACGTGTAACACCCCACTCCCGCTATGATCACTCACTAAGGGAATGCCATAGCATCGGTGGAGTATTTTAGTGAATATAGAACAGAAAAATTACAACAAGACAGATATAAATAGTACTTGAAATTTTAAAACATCATCTCATAACAGCGGAAGTAAAACATGTCTGGTTACATCATAAAACCACAATAAAGGTCAAGTACAATATCCATCAAAATAAAGAAGTACATAATCCCACTCTCATACAATAGCCAAACAAAAGAAAAGATAACTGGATAACTGGAGCTTTACATCTATCCAAGCTCCTAAAGACTGGAACAGCAATCCGATCAAGCTCCACTACTGCTAGGATCCACCGTAGGACCTGAGGGTTGGGAAAAAGATAAAAACAACAGGGTCAGACATAAGTCTGAGCGAGTCCTATAACTTTAACAATACAATCGTTAAAGTAACCAGAGAAGACATAAACTGATATACGGTAACATATAGGGATGAATGGCTACCCTAAGCAGTCAACTAAACGAAGATAAAGGATAAAGACGCATCTACCCTCCCTAAGGTAAATTACTAAACTGCACCACACCAGTCGTTCCTAACTTAAAGGTTGATCCCACCCAAGGACTTATAAAATTTACTAATTAGTACCTGCGTACCCCTAGGTGACCAAGTAGGCGCCACGGGGCCCTACAATCCACTAGGTGTACACACTACTTCCCATTCGATCGGCTCCCTAACGTAGATACCCGTGCTGGCCCCACCGTGGGATGTATCATTCCCCAATGTGGCAACCTGATGAAACTAAAGGTGCACGGCTTATATCTACTCGATGCAACAACGGCTTACCTACCAGCCCGGGCCCACTCACGCATATGAAGCCCGTTGGACTTGCGTTGCCACCGCTAACCCGTTTGCCTCTTACAGTCAAGCCCAGTATGCGTGTCCCGTCCTCGACATGGGTCGAGCCCACAAAGATACGTATGGGTTACTGGTTGAAATGGGCCTCCACAAGCTACCCACCTAAGCTTGTCCCTTTTTCTAGTATATCCCACTTAACCCTTTAATCATGTTTTAATTACATGTTCTATTTTGGTTAAGTATTCTAATCGTATTTTCTATTGCCACCCAAGGCAACCACTAGATTTTCTCATGCCACCCGAGGCACCCACTTAACCCCTCATGTCCCTCTACATGCTAATGTGGTTAAGTGTTTCTTAATTAATTAATTAAGAACG
This sequence comes from Allium sativum, assembly GCA_030737875.1. NCBI lineage: Eukaryota > Viridiplantae > Streptophyta > Magnoliopsida > Asparagales > Amaryllidaceae > Allium > Allium sativum. Next base: position 411,837,459 of record CM060923.1, on the reverse strand, counting down.
TAACCTTTGTAAAGACCTCTCACATTAGACTGTCTTTTATGACCGCTGGTTAAGCCGGTTGGGTCCGGGCAGCCTTATGTCATAACAGAGTCTAACCTCGTGTCTTTACATTAATTACGTATTTAGTTTGTGCCTAAGACCTCTCACATTGGGCTAACATTTGTAGCAACTGGTTAAGCCGGTTGGGTCCGGGCAGTTTTACGCTACAACTGAGTCCAACCTCGTGTCTTAGTCAATTAATTACACCTAATTAATCACCCTCATAATTTTATATTAATTATCCCTAATTAATCAAGTTTTCTTAACATGGGTAGACCTAACTTAATAGGTAAATTCCCATGGGGTAGACCTAACTCAATAGGTAAATTCCCAACACATAGTATGGGTACACCTAACCAAATAGGCAAATTCCCATACTATGTTTATTTATTTTGTGTTATGCATAATTATATTAATTTCACACAATCTTATTAACTTATGCATTTAATTACCCCATCGTTCCCACGTAATTTCGTTCATGATATAACACATATAAAAGGTGTCAACTTGCATATGAATGAACATGTTTCAAAGGTGCCATCTTGCATATTAACAAACACATAACTTGCATATGAACTTGCATAACATGTCACATAACTTGCATATAATATGTCACATAACTTACATATTCATTTTGCATAACAAACTTGCATATTAGCTTATAGACTTGCATAATGTGTCATCATGAACTTGCATATTAATAAACATGTAACTTGCATATTTACATACATGTAACTCGCATATTAACAAACATGTAACTTGCATATAAAGAAACATGTAACTTGCATATTTACATACATGTAACTTGCATATTAACAAACATGTAACTTGCATATTAACAAACATGTAACTTGCATATTTACATACATGTAACTTGCATATTAACAAACATGTAACTTGCATATTAACAAACATGTAACTTGCATAGCATATTACCATGAACTTGCATAACATGCATATGATTACATAGCCCACAACTTGCATATTTAGCATCATGCAAACATAACATACATCATATTAAACTTGCATAAGCTTACATACTCAACATGCATAAACATAAGATTAATGCTAACATCATATCATATGATTCAAAGCTCATTAACCCACATACAAAACCATAAATCTCATCACATCTCATCTAATTAGTTTACCAAAAGATCATCAAAGTGATAGAAACTCACAACTAGCAACTTTGAACACCAAATGAAGAAGATTAAGATGCTAAGAAGGGATTAGAAGTTGATTAGAGAGTGATTAGTATGCAACCCTCTTCATAAAATTAGTGGAGGCCATGAGAGCTAGCATTTTGCCATAGTTTAGTCACTAGGTTTAATTATGAATGAATTAGGGTAGGTTAGGGTCTTATTTATAGATTAGGCAAGTGTTTTAGGCCATAGGATTAACCCTAGATTCAATCCAAGCCATCAAAGCATGTCTTGGGGAAGAAGTCAAGTGTAGGAACCATCTAGGGCCTTTAGATTAAAGATGGACCATGAGAACCATTCAAATGCAAAATCTGCACTTGAGCGAATCGGCCCACGGGTTGACAGCCAAACACCCTGGATTAACCCCTAGTCGACCCAGCGGGCTCGGGTCGACTTCAAAAATCGGCCGGTTCGGTTATTCCCCTCTCCCAATTCGCTGTTTTGAGCATTTTTGCATATTTATTTATTAAATTTTCAATTATATATATATATATATATATCAATATATATATATATATATATATCTACACAACCCATTTCACTTAATTAAGTATACTTTAATTTGGGAATTTTCGTGAAACTTCGCGAGGCCATATCTTGGTCATACGGACTCCGATTTTCGAAAACTCGGACTCTATTTCGCGTATTTTTCCGAGACGAACGCAATGGCATAGCCCGTTTCCCTTGATTCCCATTTTAGAATTAAATTCTGCCTCGATTTATGTTATTACAGGTTATTGAAAATACGGGTTGTTACAGGAAAGGCCCCTATGGAGAGCTAAGCGGGACCTGAGCATGGATACATGCTACCCGTACTAGGCTACCTAGTACTGAAACCCGCAGTGGTTTCAAACCTGTAGTTATCTGTTGGATCTAGACTAACCCTAGAGGGGGTGAATGGGGTTTGTCACAGTTTTTAGCTGAATTAAAAATCTAATGGAATATATAATAATAAACAGATCACAGAATATAGCAGAAACAGAAGTGCAAAAAATAAATCACACACAGATATACCCAGCTTTGGCAAAACCCTGCCTACTGCTGCATTCCTAAGGTTTCTACTAGGTGATAGAACAGATCCCGCATACAAGACCATGTACACGCGCAAACACTACTCCTATTCTAACCCTACGCTCAAAGCCCTAGACTGACCGATATCCCCTCGATCAGATTTTCCCCGATTACGAGCCTGTAACTAGTAACCTAGATTTTAGAAACTCTTGCAACTGTCAGTCAACACCCTGACTGATTCACCTATATTTTTACATAATTCTAGATATTGTTTGGATGATTCAAATTTCAACAGAAAACAATACAAAAAAATAGAAACTAAAAACCCTAGGAGTTAAATAAAAAGGGACATCCCCTTTAGAAAATACGCCCGCCTATCTTCAATTGTGAAGCCCGATTCCCATTTGCTCTGAGAAATAAATAATATGGCAGCGGCTACTCAAATCGAACTAGGGTTTTTGAAACCCTCCACAAATTGCGATCAATGCTTAATGAAATTTGATTCTATAAGTGTCTTCAATTCGCTGATGCCTGTGATTGATCGATTTGGGCTTGATCGAAACAACAGTGAGTAATTTTATTTGATTCTTCGAATATTTATTTTCGGATTTTTGTTGCTTGCTTCGATTTTGGATGATATTTACCAGGGATGAAATGGTGATGTTAAATAGGGATATAATCGAACACTAATGACTCTGATTTCGTGTATGTGGCTTGATTTGATTTGGCTCGACAATTTCCTTTTTTGCCAAATTGATATGCTCGGCTTAACACCCATTGCGTGATTTGCTACAATGAACCTGGGCTTGATTGTGGTATTTAAAACAGATTTTCCATTTTGAATTTTTCAGTTTAAATGGTTTTCTTAAATGAAAAAGAAATTTTCCCTTGACTAAAAAACCTTGATTGATTCAAAACTGGAAATAAATATTTGTTTCTTGCCAAAAACATTTCTCTGATTTCTGAAAGTCTGAAAACAATTAAATCCCTTGCATTGATTGTGTAAATATAATATGATCGATATATTTGGAATTCAGAAATGACAATTTTCCAAAACTGTTTGCTATTAAAATGAAACTTGCCCCTTTCATTGATTTTATGCAAATCATATTTGATGCATCTTCATGAATCTTGTCTTGAAACTCCACTTGGATTCATGCTTGAATATGCTACTTATGCTCAACCACAATTCCTGTTATATGTTGTGCTTGTGCATATGTGCTTGTCCACTCTGGCTCGAACTGCTTTTGCCTTGAATATGGACACTGGCAATATTGTGTACACATCTGTGCACCATGTCTTTCATTGCCTTGAATTGTTGGCATGCTTGTATACCTTTGCACTGAACTGTTTTGAATATGTATGTATGCTCCCATGAAAACTATAGAAAACAGCACATGTATTTGTTCATTCGCATTTGCAAATTCACACTGTTTTGCCCTGAACAATTGTGTGATTATGCACTTGACAAATACACATTAGCTTGTGCACAATTATGTCTATTTGAGTCCATGCTACTTCCTATGTTTCCTCTACCATGTTTATACTCATTAGTGTGGTGCTGTGTACATCTGGCACCATTTGGTTTGAACTAGACTGCGCATGTACAGTGATGTGCAGACTTGTGTTTTTGCAACTGTGTTATTCGTATATGCAATTCCCCTGTTTTGCACCATTGATATGGCTGCCATGTAGATATTGTGCAAATGCACTTATATATTTGCACAGATTTGTACTATCTTGCTATTTTGCATGCTCACACGAACAAATGTTGTTCACTGGCTTATAACCTATTTGTGTTTGTGCTCGGCAACTTTCCTGTTTTCATGAGCCACTCACCATTGCTGAACCGTTGCTCTGATTACATGCATCCACATTTTAGTCCATTGGAAAAAGTGTTGTATCCATGTACCTTGCTGTTTTGATGTTGTACTTGCTTAATAGCACCGTCTTGTGTTCCATGTTGATCTGAGCTTCACCATTGCTCTTGCCATCACTTGTTCATATGAGTATTCAGTTCACATGTGTACATGCTTGTCACACATACACATCCCATGCAGACTTGAACTCACTGCTGCATATACTTGTCTTGACTTCGCTGCTCAACATTTTTGTTGAACTGCCTTGTCTCACCACTGCTGTCACTTGCTTGAACACACTTGAGCTGCTGCATTTGTGCAATGCATTCTCCATGTTAAGTCTGCTTGACCACTTTGACACTTACACTATCATTTTGGCTGCACCATGTATTTGTTGGATTCCTCTGCCAACTTGACTTTGAACCTTGGAGCTGTGTTGACTTTGTTGTTGTGTTCACTTGTCCATTTCACTATGTCGAGCTTGGTCCATGTGGCTGCTCCACAAGTGCACACTGATTGGCGAGGCAGTGCACACGTGTATATCTATACAAGTGTGTATATGCAGCCATCAGACAAGATTTCCTGTCCCTGTAATATACATATACAGACTGACTAGACACAAATCAGATCAAGTCATGAAAAATGATGAGAAACACACCAGAAAACTGAGGCAAATAAAATTTAAAAAATAAAATTTATATTCACATGTATTCAGTTTTATTTTTGTTGCAGTGTACTGTGTGTTTTTGTTTCATGTGACAGGTGAGGATGACTGGACTTACTGAGCTGATGTGAAGGCAGAAGGCTGAAGATAAGAAGATAGTGTGTAGTGTCAATGAATGTATGAGTTTGTACATAAAAGTGAAAATGTATGTATATATGATTTGTATAGACAGAGTGACTGTATCAGTGTTGTTGAGAGAAATGTACTGATATTTGTAATAAACAAATTTGACTGAAATAAAATATTATTTTTATTGGGTTTAAACAAATTTGTCTAACGTATTCAGTTTATATACAAGTACAATATCATGTGCAATATCTGTGAATGTGTACAAATAGTGGAGTCATATAATTTTTACTGTCTGTATGTTGAAATATAATATTATATTTAAATAAAATACTGTGTGAATGTATGAAATTCTATACAGTTATATTCTATTTAAATATAAATATTATATTCCTATCTGTGATGTTATATAACAGTACAATAACAAACACGTTTGAAATAAAATATATTTGTTTGTTATCATCAAACAAAAATCATATAATTCGGTATACAACACCGTTATATACAACAATCTTCCCTTTTTGATGATGACAAACAAATGTTAAGATTTTGAATCCAATAAATGTGTTTGACAGTGAAGCACTGAACTCCTCCTATTTGAAAGCACCCCCTACAGCAGAAACCCCCTGTAACTGTGCGTGAGTGAAAAATGGATTTTCAAAATTAAAAATATTTATAAAATATTTACTCATAAATCGAAATCTCAAACCAATTCTCCCTCTTTTGTTATCATCAAAAGGATACAGAAATTAAAATATAGTTGAAAAATGACTAAAAATGTAATTTCAGCATAAGAGGAAGAACGGTCATCATAAATCTCAATCAGTCTAACAAAAATCATAATAAATTAAAACTGGTGGTATATTTCACATTTTAGAGAATGACAAATTTATGATGAATTTTATATAAAATGGAGAGAGTTATATAAATATGAAAATTTTCCAATTGTTAAAAAAATTTATAACTTGAAGCAACAAACAATGATGGATTTGGACTATAATTAATAATTCAATTTAAGTGACAAAATCGTATAATCTCAAATCCCAGTAGCTATCAATCAACAAATCATAATACTTCATAAAATATTAACACATTTCAAAAGCTAGAAGATGGACTGATAGACTGATTTTTATACACCAAGGATAATTTCATATTAATTTCAATTTATAGCACATTTCCTTTTCTTTTATTTTTTATTTAAGAGCACACTAACCACACATAACCAAAGCTTAGATTTTTAAATGAGGTCAGTCGCAGCTTAAATTATAAGTTGTCTCATGACCATGCATGACCAAAGCTTGGATTTTTAAATGAGGTTAGAGACACACTTATGTATTAATTATATATTTATCGTTTTCAGCTTCAAAAAGAAAAAACTCCTCGGTATATAAAACCGGTATATGGAGATAGAGGATGGGGTAGATACATATATGGACTGTGAAATAAATTTCTAAATTAATTATATTATGAAATATGATTAACTATACCGAGATCATTGAAAATTTTCAATTGTCACTAATTCCGAAAAACCACATAGTCCCATTTCTATCACAAATATTTATACCGTTTATTCAAAAAGATTTTAAAACATATTAACTCTCCATATTATTATAAAATAATAATGGATGGCAGAAGGATGATAGATAATGAAGATGGTCGGGAAATAATTGCCAATTCAAATATATTATAATAATTTTTCAACCATCATGGAAATCTAAATAAAATCTCCTCTTTTTGTGAAATATATTGCATTCACAATTCATCACAATTTCAAAATCTAATAATAATTTTAATGAATTATAAATACAGTTCAATTTGGATATTGATTTCAATTTTTGAATGAGTAATCAATAAATAATTTTAAAATTGAAAATCAATTACAAGAGTGATATGAAGGTCTATACAAGACATGAGGGATTAAGAAATATATAAATGATCAGAATTAACAAATCAGCACTTCTAAACTGATATCACTTGATGTCTCTATTAATGAGGATTGTAACAAGACACTGGAGCCAAATAAGGATATTCCAGACAACAAAAAATATACATTAAGCCCAAGCAGTAAATTAACAAATCAGGCACAATAATTTCAACTATCAGAGCAGCAGCCACAAAACAGGCAGTTATTTGAAAACATTTTTCAAAGATAGTATCAGAGCAGCATAGAAAACAATATCACAGCAGACTTGTCAAAGGATGTTTCTAAAGGTCACAAAACATGATTCATGATTCAAGATAAAAAATACAGTTTATTTTAAATCATTTGAAGAAAATGTGAAAATATCAGGATTTAATGAATCAATCACTCCAGATTATAGATTTCAGATCCAAGATATGTGTGTGATTCAGTAAATCCATAATTTCAAATGATTTTAAACAAACATATATTTAAATCAAACAATCATGAAATAAAAGTGAGATTTAAGACCATTTTTTTCAAAGAATTTTCAAAAAATTTCTTACAAGTACAAAGATACTTTCAGATCATTTACATCAGGCTTGAGATATATTCATGATCCATAAATTAGATTAAATTATTTGGAACAACTTGAATCAAGGTCAAGTTTTGAGATATAATGAACCAGTCACACAAGATTGATAATTTCAAATTTAAGAGGTGTGTGATATTCAAAATATCAAGAATTTCTGATGATTTCAAACAAACAGATTTTAACCATAGAATGATCATGAATATAAGATGAATTTTCAGATGTATCACTGTAATTCAAGACAATTCAAAAATATCCAAGCCAATCTGAAAATCAGTGAAATTATCACAACTGATAAATAGCAGTGAGTTCTTATGAGTATAATATTTCAACCTGTTCTAAAACAAATTAAAAAACACTCAAAATAGCAAAGGTGTGAAATTCCATTTAATTTTCAGTTCTTCAAAAAAAATTAGAATTCAAATTAACAGTGTTCAAGATATGACAAGAATACATCAACACTATTATGAATTCAAAAGTCAGAACATAAACTTCAAAACAATTGCAGATATATACAAGTTAAAATTCAAGATCTGAAAAAGATTAAAACATCAGATTTTCATTCAAGTTAAGTGAATTTCTAGAAAATCAAGAGTCCAACAACTGGAAGTTAAGGAGCCCAGAATAAATAAAAATTATGCCAGTGATAGATTAAATCAGAATTAACAGAAGAAAGAGATAGAAGGGGTGGAAGATGATATAAACAATTAAAATATTTACAAGGATGAGTTCAGAAATTATACCTGAAATCAATGTAAACCAGAATCTCTGACTCAACAGACTTGGCTAAGGAACCGTGAATAATCTGATGGTATAAAGCAGTTTGAATTCAGCTTCTCTTTCTGCACTGCAATTCCTCATCCTCCTCTAGTACCTACCTATTTAGAGGATTGAGTGGTCTAACAAAAGCAGTAAAACCACTCACAGTTATATTGGTACATTTTGGTATCCAGACCTGTTTGTATAATAATCCATTTGAATCTATCTTCGTACCCTTTAGAACCCAAATCTGCTTGAATTTAACGGAATTTGTCTTATTTCCTTTTGGGACCCAGGTTTGTTTAGATGGATTATTATAAAAGGATTTCATATTACGGTTTTGATTCAAAAATCCTTTGTGATTATCAGAGTTCAGATTTTCAAATTGATTCTTTTCAAAGCTGATTGAAGGATTTTTCAAATCATTCGAATTTTGATTTTCAAAAGCATTGTTTTTCCAAAAGCCAAGAACACTTTAAATTCCAACAGAAAATTGGTTTTTCAACAACATATTCAAAGATTTTTCTCCATCAGAAAATTTAGTCAAAGTTGACTCAAGTCGTTGAATTTTAGTTTTAAGATCATGGTTTTCTTTCATTAAATCCAAACAATGATTTTTAGTGATCTTACATCTTCCAAAATCAGATTTCAAGACCATATTTTCATCTTTAATCAAATTAATTTTGCCTTGAGACTCAGCAATCTCAAATTCGAAATGTTTTCGTCTTTCAGATTCAAATTTCTTGAAAATTTCAATTTCGTTTTCAAGTTCTTTCAAAATCGAATCACTATTCAACAAATTTTCTTTTTCAGCAATTTCAAATTTGGAATTTATATCAGTCTTAGAAACTTCAAATTCCTTTTGTAGAAAATTGTTCAAATTTGATAAATCAATCTTGTTTTCTTTTAAGATCAGAATTTCATTTTCAAACCATTGAATATTTTTATTGAGTTGAACAAGATTGGTTTCCAATTTCAAACAATTTTTGCAATCTGAATTTGAGAAGTTTTTAAAATATTCAAGTTGTGATTCCAAAATATCAATTTTGCTTGTCAACTCAGAATTCTTAGAATTCAAAGATTTATTTTTCAGTTGGAGTTTATCAACAGATTTCGTTAAATCAAGACACATGTAAACTAGATCTTCATATGAGAAATTTTCTGTTTCAGTATTTGTTGATTCTCTATCATCTGATCCATCTGAAGTTTCATCTACATGACCTGTTATGCATAGATTTGAAGCTTAGTTGACTTTCTGAGATCTTGAGCAGCTGTTGTCAATTTTTCCATACTTTGTATTGAGAGTATTCCAAATTTCCTATGCAGATAAACAATGACAGATAAGATTAAACTGTTCGGTACTAAGATAATCAAATATAATTTTCATATCGCGAGCATTGAAAGTAATATCGACACTACTAAACCCATTGATAACAACAACCCAATATTTAGTATTAACAGATTTTAAGTAAAATTCCATTTTGGATTTCTACTTTGAAAAATCTGTTCCATCGAAAATAGTTGGAAATGAACTGGACTGACTCTCTATGGACTGACAACAAGGGATCACCATTACTCTAGAGTTAACAAAATACCTGCTCTAATACCACTTATTGGATCTAGACAAACCCTAGAGGGAGGTGAATAGGGTTTGTCACAGTTTTTAGCTGAATTAAAAATCTAACGGAATATATAATGATAAACAGATCACTGAATATAGCAGAAACATAAATGCAGAAAATAAATCACACACATATATACCCAGCTTCGGCAAAACTCTGCCTACTGCTGCATTCCTAAGGTTTCTACTAGGTGATAGAACCGATCCCGTATACAAGACCATGTACACGCGCAAACACTGCTCCTATTCTAACCTTATGCTCAAAGCCCTAGACTGACCGATATCCCCTCGATTAGATTTTCCCCGATTACGAACCTGTAACCAGTAACCTAGATTTTACAGACTTTAGCAACTATCAATCAGCACCCTGACTGATTCACCTAGATTTTTACAGAATTCTAGATACTGTTTGGATGATTCAAATTACAACACAAAACAATACAAAAAAAAAACCAGAAACTAAAAACCCTAGGAGTTAAATAAAAAGGGTCATCCCTTTAGATAATACGCCAGCCCATCTTCAATTGTGAACCCCGATTCCCTTTTGCTCTGAGAAATAAAAAATATGGCGGCGACTACTCAAATCGAACAAGGGTTTTTGAAACCCTCCACAAATCGCGATCAATGCCTGATGAAATTTAATTCTCTGAGTGTCTTCATTTTGCTGATGCCTGTGATTGATTGATTTGGGCTTGATCGAAACAATAGTGATTAATTTTATTTTATTCTTCAAATATTGATTTTGGATTTTTGTTGTTTGCTTCGATTTTGAATGATATTTGCCAGTGTTGAAATGGTGATGTTAAACAGGGATATAATCGAACCCTAATGACTTTGATTTCGTGTATGTGGCTTGATTTAATTTGGCTCAACAGTTTCCTTTTTTGACAAATTGATATACTCGGCTTAACACCCATTGTGTGATTTGCTACAATGAACCTGGGCTTGATTGTGTTATTTAAAATAGATTTTCCCTTTTGAATTTTTCGGTTTAAATGGATTCCTTTAGTTAAAAAGAAATTTTCCCTTAACTAAAAAACCTTGATCGATTCAAAACTGGAATTGTTTCTTGCCAAAAAAAATTCTCTGATTTATGAAAGTCTTGAAACAATTAAATCCCTTGTATTGATTGAGTAAATATGATATGATCGATATATTTGGAAACCAGAAATGACAATTTTCCAAAATTGTTTGCGGTTAAAATGAAACTTTCCCTTTTCATTGATTTTATGCAAATCATATTTGTTGTAGCTTCATGAATCATACCTTGAAACTCCACTTGGAATTTTTCATTCTTGCATATGCTACTTATGCTCAACCACAATTCCAGTTATATGTTGTGCTTGTGTATATGTGCTTGTCCACTCTGGCTCGAACTGCTTTTGCCTTGAATTTATACACTGGCCATATTGTGTACACATCTATGCACCATGTTTTTCACTGCCTTCAGCAGTTGTCATGCTTGTATACCTTTGCACTGAACTGCTTTGAATATGTATGTATGCTCCCATGGAAACTGTTGAAAACATCCCATGTATTTGTTCATTCACATTTGCAAATTCACACTGTTTTGCCCAGAACAATGGTGTGATTATGCACATGATAAATACACATTAGCTTGTGCACAGTTGTGTCTATTTGAGTCCATGCTACTTACTATGTTTCCTCTTCCATGTTTATACTCATTAACGTGGTGTTGTGTACATCTGGCACCATTTGGTTTGAACTAGACTTCGCATGTACTGTGATGTGTAGACTTGTGTTTGTGCAACTGTGTTATTCATATATGAAACTCCCCTGTTTTGCACCAATGATCTTGCTGCCATGTAGATATTGTGCAAATGCACTTATATATTTGCACAAATTTGTACTGTCCTGCTATTTTGCATGCTCACATGAACAAATGATGTTCCACTGGCTTATAACCTGTTTGGGCTTGGCAACTTTCCTGTTTGCGTGAGCCACTCACCATTGCAGAACCCTTACTCTGATTACATGCATCCATGTTTTAGGCCATTGTAAAAACTGCTGTATCCATGTACCTTGCTGTTTTGATGTTGTACTTGCTTGATAGCTCCATCTTGTGTTCCATGTTGATCTGAGCTTCACCATTGTTGTTGCCATCACTTGTTCATATGAGTATTCAGTTCACATGTGTACATGCCTTGTCACACATACACTTCCCTTGCAGACATGAACTCACTGCTGCATATACTTGTCTTGTCTTTGTTGCTCATCATTTTTGTTGAACTTCCTTGTCTCACCACTGCTGTCACTTGCTAGAACACACTTGAGCTGCTGCATTTTTGCAATGCATGCCCCATGTTAATGTTGCTTGACCACTTTGACACTTGCACTCTCATTTTGGATGCACCATTTATTTGTTGGATGCCTCGGCCAACTTGATTTTGAACCTTTGTGCTGTGTTGACTTTGTTTTTGTGTTCACTTGTCCATTTCATTTTGTCGAGCTTGGTCCATGTGGCTGCTCCACAACTGCACTCTGATTGGCGAGGCAGTGCACACGTGTATATCTATACAAGTATGTATATGCAGCCATCAGACAAGATTTCCTATCCCAGTAATATACATTTACAGATTGACTAGAAACAGATCAGATCAAGTCATGGAAAATGATGAGAAACACACCAGAAAACTGAGGCAAATAAAATTTAAAAAATAAAATTTATATTCACATGTATTCAGTTTTATTTTTGTTGCAGTGTACTGTGTGTTTCTGTTTCATGTGACAAGTGAGGATGACTGGACTTACTGAGCTGATGTGAAGGCAGAAGACTGAAGATAAGAAGACAGTGTGTAGTGTCAATGAGTGTATGAGTCTGTATATAAAAGTGAAAATGTATGTATATATGATTTGTATAGGCAGAGTGACTGTATGAGTGTTGTTGAGAGAAATGTACTAATATTTGAAATAAACAAATTTGACTGAAATAAAATATTATTTTTATTGGGTTTAAACAAATTTGTCTAACGTATTCAGTTTATATACAAGTACAATATCAAGTGCAATATCTGTGACTGTGTACAAATAGTGGAGTCATATAATTTTTACTGCTTGTTTGTTGAAATATAATATAATATTTAAATAAAATACTGTGTGAATATATGAAATTCTATACAGTCATATTCTATTTGAATATAAATATTATATTCCTGACTGTGATGTTATATAACAGTACAATAACAAACACATTTGAAATAAAATATATTTGTTTGTTATCATAAAAAAAATCATATAATTGTGTATACAACACCGTTATATACAACATTATCAACATACACCATGAGGTCAAGCCCCTCTAAGTATTCACGATAAAGCCGAAAGCTTACGTCTGAAGGCTTACGTTCACATGCCTACATTCAGGAGCTGCTTTCAAGAATCCAAGTATCATCTAAAGACCATAACAAATACAATAAAGACGGCCGAAAGTCCAGCATCTGAAACCAAGAATAAAGCGACCGACAAACATCCCCATGGGCCTAGTATCCCATCAACGGAAGGAGCACTGAACCACTATAAATAAGGCCCCAGAGGTCACATTTGGGGGATCGATTTTTCTTCCATAGCACTTGTACTCTTAAAAATTGTTTAGCAATGAGATCAATGGAGGGATCCTCCATATGACATTCATATACTCCCAGTGAAAATTAAATAAAAAGGAGTCTATTACAAGAAAATTGCTCTGTAAGTATATATTGTCATTTTCTGATCATCACTGTTGCAGTTTACTGTTCTTTTTCAGATAAAGCCTAGATTTCGACCCCAACACGTCTTCAAATAGTAAAATGTACTTCATCCCCTAAATTCAAATTCATTTTGATCACCCTTGGCAATCCCACACCTCTCTGCCTCAACATCTAGGGTGGTAACCCGATTTAACCCGAAAGGTAGCCAAGCTACCATTTCCCCCTTTAGATCTGCCCTATTCGACCCATCTCCAATGTTGACGAAAAATATCATTAGCACATTTTATTCTACAACTTATCTTTATTAGAAATATATACTTTTTATTTTATCTCAGTGGTTTAACATTCTTCAATTTATTCATCTGTTCAACCTACGTAATTTACTAGTTAACACTTCCTAAATTTCAACAACAGTATGTTCTTTCAACAAGTATTTCCCAAATATTTGATTCAAATTCAATAAGTGGGTAACTAATTTTATTAATTCCCTTACTTTACACTTAAAATCTTGACAAACCGCAACAACCCGAAGGTGGATTTCAAATGGGATCAAGACTAAAATCTAAGGAGACCTTTACAAAGAAAGCTATCGAAGATAACGGATTCAAAGATTGGGAATTCCGAAAGGATTTAAATTTCAAAGTACTTTATGTTTCAAAATAATTTATATTTTAAAAATGATTATTTTTCAAAATATGCTCTCTCTAGAGTAATTCCGGTGATAATTCCACTCAGTCTAGGAAATTGCTACCTAATCTCTAATGAGTTTTTTAACCTAATAAGCCAAGCTTTGTATAAACCAAAGCTCTGATACCAACTGTAACAACCTGCATTTTTTGACCGCTCCAAGTCGGTAATTTAACTAACTCATAACGTTCAAAACGACATATTGTTATTTAGCTTACAAGGTTTAAACAGAATATAGACACAGGATCACAATACAGGAAAATACGACATCTCATAGTGGAATAAATTTATACAAAAATATCAGAGTTTTACAAATAAAATTTTATTATACAGAAGAAGACTAATATACATATATAGATATTTGATAAAATAAAAAACAGAAGATCGAACCAAAGAGGGCGCGTCTTCACAAATCTTCATGAATCCTTATCGTCGTCAGCTTCAAATCTAAGTTGTAATTTCTCAGGTCTGACCCCGACCCGAGCAAAACAAAAACTCGGGTCAAGTTGTATTCAAATGCAAGTAAATCAACTCAAGTGTGATAACTCAGGGACATATATATTTAACTCAATAATGGAGGATACATAAATTCGACAACATCACATTTCAATTCTTTAATCGGGATTTATTCAGATATTGATTTCAATAATCAATTTTCTCCAAAAACCCATTTTTTTATTTGAGTATGCAAAGTATAATTTATGAGTTTAACTATTAAGTAACATCCCTAACGAATTATTACAATATATGATGAACATTACCTGATAATAGTAACACATATGACATGTATTGGAGCTTTATATGCTAATATAATACTATTGATCCATGTTCTAATATTTAGTGCCTAAGCTACGACATGTTGATTCCGACAAACGCAATATGTTTAAAATGGATGGAAACAAGTTTACAACCCCAGAATATTCAAGCGAGTTGAACATAAAGAACAATTAAAAAATGATCAAAGACATTAGACATGTTTGCAAGATAAATGTAGTACTTCTGTACCCTGTAATGTTATTTTATAACATCCGAGTCAAGATTAGCGCTTAAAAAACGTGTATGAGATAACTTTGTTCACTACTGTTGTCTGCTTCAACAAATGCAATGGATTTGTTTGCTTAATCAAATGAATATGGGTTCAATTCGTGTCAAGAGAAATAATTTATTTACTTATTTATTTTTTTGTTGGACATAAAAGTTAAAATCCTGGTTGTACACTATAGTTTTTGCAACGTAGTAGCCTAATAGTTTTATTTTTTTCATTTGATTAACAACTAACAACCAAAGTCATTTACTAAATTTAAGAATAATGATGTACTTGCATTGAAAAATTTAATCGTGAATAAATTATTTACCGTGCGCAGATTTAAGAGAAGGCGGACACAACAGAAGGAAGATAGTATTGATTGACGAACAAGACTTCGATTTTCTGAAATGACAAAGTCAAGCATCACGGTAAGATCGACACACCAACGTAGCAACGAATGAACAAACACCCATACAACAAGAAGATGAGGCCATGGGGATTCATTTGATGCAGATTTTGATGAAGTGCGCGACTGGCTTCGGTGTTCGGATTCCTACAGAGGTAGGTTGTGGTGTTAGGTAGACGAGATGAAGCCTTTCAGTTTTCTTCTTTTTTTCAAGAGGAAATTATTTTTGATTTGGGGATCTCGATATATTTTAGGATGAGAGGAATGAAGAGGGAATGGGTCACAGAAAATATAAATAGAATGGCAGATAGCAAGTGAAATGAATATGGCAACGTGAATAGGAATTATTGCGGCACCATTCACGGATCTCGCAATTTAGTATTTCAAAAGTTTGGATTTGATATGATTATGTGTTAACTTTCTTCAAATCTTGGAAAAATATAATTTCATTCCAACATGTAAACCAACTCCAAAACACATTTTAGTTCTTTCCTTTTTTTTCCTCTGTCCTACGCGATAGTCATGAAAAGGAAGGTAGGCAAAGGCAGTTTTGGGAAGATGGGAAAACAAATGGGGTATTTATGTTATAGAATTATAGGTTTCATTATTTAAGTTTGACATCAAATTTCATTCCATTATGAACAATAACCGCCCTTACTGTTTTCCTTCACTATGTATATAGTATACGAATATATTTTAAAATGTATGTTGGATGTGTGGTTTAATAATGCATACGAATCTTTAATTAGACACATCTACTAAATAAACTAAAAGTCATTGTATTTTCAAAGATGACAAGTCGCAGTTCATACTTATATCTTTAAGCCTTTTATTTTCTATTTTTTTGTTATACTTACAAACAATCAAGGGTCAGTGCTGCGTATTGGTAGCATATTCTTTCACGAAATATGATGGCTTAATTTTGGGTGAAAAGCAAACAAAAATCAAATAAGATTTTCTCAATTATATTAGTTCAAAGAAATTATTAAGGATAAGATAAGGGTTTAAATATATACATTACTCTTTCTTTCTTTTTTATACTCATAAATGGTGCAGGACGTTTTCATTCCATTTTTTTAGTTTATGTGTTTCATAAATTAAAGGAATAAATGTGGCATAATGGATACAACATAAATAGAAATGAATATTTTAATGAATGGGCACATAACAAAAGTGGTAGGATGGATACACATAAATGGAAACTAATTTGGTAAAGAATGGATGCATAAGATATATGGTCGAAGAAAATAAAGTGGCAGAAATATTATGTTCATAATTTATTTCTCTAAAAATAGTTTAATAGGGAAACATGGCTTAAATTGAGGAGAAGTTTCATCCGAAAGAAATGGAATGGGAAAGAAGAGGGGAAGAAGTAATATCATGAATTGTTTGAGAAAGGATAATTACAAGGGAATGCGCCAATTTTGGGGAAGTGGAATAGTGCAGTATTAGAGAAAATAAATTAGAGCGGAGGACACTGAAAATGAATGCATCTATTCACATTTAAAAATTTATTAATTAATGAACATTACAATTTGAATGGGTAGAAGAAAATATTAAAGAGAATGACTAAATATAAATACATGTTGTCAGAATTTTTTTCATTTAGAATATACACATTATTTTCAAATTAAATGTAACTTATATATCGTGGACACTATGCAACGTGATAATTTCTTCTTAAAAATCATACTGAACCATTAATTATTATCATAAATTATTTTAAAAGCCATATTAAATTCAATAATTATATTTAAATTTAATAACTTAAATGGTCGAATTTTTTATTTACACGAGAATTACAGTTACCAAATATTTAGTGCCTATTAATAAGTGTCCATGTCAACTGCGATTTTGGTCCTGTTCCCAAAAGCATGCAAGGCATGCTCGAATCAACGTACCACATGAAGTTAAAGCCTGGAGTGTCTCCACCGAGTAAAGGAAATGAGCCGAGAAGGGATCATGCCGACAAGAACCTCGCCACTCCACCAAGCATCGCCAAACTGCACCTCGGAATCCAGAAAATCGTGAATCTTAGTAAACACGGCTCTCCCGTGCCCACTCTTATAACCTTCGTATCCCATGGTGCCCTAATTTCGTATCCTAGGGAGGGGTAGGAGTTTCTAGACATTGGCACAGAGGGCATCGACATTCTGGTGGCATGCACTATGGGATCCATGATTTTTGATGCGGTCCCTTATTCCTACCTACTGCCACCTACTCCCACCTAATCACTCCTCTATAAATACCCCTCAATCTCACACTTCAAAGGGGTTGGAATTAAGTTATTTGACATCTATTGAGAGCTCCAAGTAGCCTCTTTAATGGCATCTATGCTTTGAGGAAGAAGGGAAAAAGTGTCTTTTTCTAATATTTGCATATGACAATTATGACTTCATATAACTTAGAGATGTATGTACAAGGATGTCATGAGATAGTCCCAACCTTGTAACTCTTTGTTATTAATAATATTCCAACGACTCTTCCAAAGTGGACGTAGGTCTCTCACGAGACCAAACCACAATAAATCCCTTGTGTTATTTACTTCTTTCCACACTTACATATCCACACGAAACTATAAATCTTAAGTAACTAAGAATTTTTGGTGTTTACGGCATATTCTGCCATCAACCTTTTGGTGCTTTCACTGAGAAAAATCGGATTCTCTTCTTGTCGCACATTACTATCTCGACTCCGACGTGCTTTAGGTTCCTTCACTAACCTGCCGTCAAGACCGCATACGATGGCAAAGCGACCAAACAATGCAATGATATTTTCTTCTACTACAGCCGGAGCTGGAACTTCCCAGCAACCTCAACTGGCAGATATCTCGGCCACAACCGAGACCCTTCCTCTTATGGACACCATAGCTCCCATGACACAAGCGCAGATCTACACTCTTAACCCAAATTATGAGAACACAGCTCTCAAGCTCAATCAGGCGTTGAGAGATAACATCGGCCTTATGCGCCAACTCCAAGAAATTCAACGCATCATCGCCCGACTTCACCTTGCTCAGAACAACACCCGACCTCGGCTTACCATCTCAGAAACCTCCTCTTCCGAGTGTAGGGGCCCACATCACAGAAGGAGGTTTAGCCTCATCAACAATGTCATCGTCTGCTACAACGCCCCTGCCAACGGCAATGGCAACACTACCCCAAAAAAAGGCTTTCATGGCGTTTGAAAAACGCTATTACAGTCTAACATAGCATTTCAGAGAACACCCTGTAACGACATGCTATCTTTGACCTTCTGTTTTGAATAGCGGTAAACAAAATGCTATGAAAGATGACTTTTATATAGTGTTTTTATTTGCTATTAAACAAAACTGCTATAAAATATATTATCCGATACGGACTCTTCTTATAGCGTTTTTGTCTATCTTTCTATAGCATTTACTGTCATATTCTCGTAGTGTTTATGATGTGTTTTTATAGCTTTTATCTAGTTATACTATAGAATTTCCATTATCTCTTTCTATAGCCTTTTTTATTCAATAGCGTTTCTGAAACATTATTGTTCAAATTGTTAATTTAAGAACATTTTTTATCGTCATTTCAGCTATTTTCATGTATACACACATTTATACATTTCTTATCTTCATACAAATATAACGAAATTTTGCAAACAAATTAACATTAATGCATACCATTCAAACAACTCAATATTTCATATATACTATTTATCAACTTTTCCATGTCCACACATAATATGTCATTCATTTTCACCTTAACAAATAACTTACAAATCAGACAAATGAAGGTTAGGCACATAGTTGAAAACTATGTTTCTTTTTCTAATTGTTCCCTTCTCCACTTCAGAATTTGCTTCTTCCAAAAAAATCAGACTTTTCTTGAAGTCCACACCGCTCTTCTAATAGTATGTCTGCAAGCTGAGAATAGATGATATCAAGCTCTTATATCTCTACCTTGTACGAATACACAACCAAAAATTTATAGCATACATGAATGCATATATGCTCAAAGCTTTTTTGAAGCTTGGAGCCTGAAGCAAGTAGTATACATTTTTATGATAATCACATGTAAGAACAGCGCAATGTGATCCTACCTTAAGTCCTAACATCGAAGCATGTTTAATATTGCAATAATGGTTCATAAGTCACCACCTCTCCATTTATATAAAAAAATCATGTCCGACTACCTACGTGCAACACATAATTATAAATAGTAAATCTTTTTATTAAACAGTAAATCAAAAAAGCTATAAGATAGTAAATCTTTTTTATCATCATTCACAAAAGTCATAATTTGTTGCACTAGGAATTTTTTGCATAAACACATCATACACGCTATATGACAATTCTATGGGTTCACATTCTTGGGACCTTGGTATTTTGGAGAGCAGCGCAAGGAGAGTGGATTGTTAGTAGGTTCCTATGTTTATAGTAGTAGCTCTTATAGGTATGGGCATGTGCGTATGTAGTATAAAGAAGCAAATATAATGAGTTAAAACAAGAAGGAAAGAGATAGAAACGAACTTGCAGTACTGCTTTAGTATATTTAACGTTTAACTTATAAATGATGTGCTTTAGCATGTTCAGTTACACTGTTTTACCATGACTGGTTTTGTGTTATTTTGCCGTTTTTCTTCCCTTGTGCAATGATAATTTTAATAATTAACAATCAAAATTATTACGTGTGTCATACAATGATAACTATGTCAATAAGAAATAGCTACTAAACTATATTATGCATATGAAAATTACTTGACCATCAAGTTCTTTTTACCTTAATGACACCATCAACAACCTCTCCCCAAGCATTTATAACAACTAGCCTATGTTTGGAAGATAAATGTTAAGAGCCTAACATGATCTTTTAGAATAACAGCTAAAAGAAATCAATCTAGGTTCAAAAGTTAGTAAAATAATGAGTCTGGACAAAAGCCATTTTGAATTTCATGTTGTAAATGGGCAAACTTATGTCAAATGTTTGTACTACCAATTAGTAAATTGCTAGCTCTAAAGAATGTAATAAAAGTAAGTTAATAATAAATAAATGAACTACGAGGACTAGTTTGTTAAATCAACAATTCATCCCAGTAAATAAAGTCAATCCAAATGTAAGGTATTCCTTTGTTTTGGTGTTCTTACAGAACTGCAACAAATTGTTTTTTAGAACTACAGTAAACTTTTTTGGTGTTTTTACCATCAATTTTGAATTTGAACTGGAGGTAAACATATTTTAATATATTAGTAGCCATTGAATTATTATTTTTTACAGTTTTTAAAATAATTTACATGTGGTATTCAAGCTAAAGTTATATACATAGAATAACAAATTTCCACTCATCTCTCATTTAAACTAGTATAAAATAACACAAATCAAATTACCTTGTCTCTGTTTCTCATTTATTAAGCAAGCTCCTTGGATCTCCTTACACCCCGTTGCTTTTATTTCTCATATAAGAAAAACTGATCATAATCATCTACAAACTACCCAAAATAAGACGAGACAACCACTGAAAACTTAGAGCACAAGAATTTCAAATGTGCAAAATCCGACAAACTTAGAGCACAAGAATTTCCAAATGTGCAAAATCAGACAAGATTACCACCAACAGCAAAGAGTAAATTAAGAAAAAGGAACGAATTAATAAATTAATAAACAAATTTGTTTATTTCTTCACTTGCTGGTTCGGTGACAATTAAGCACATATAAACACACCATAATTATCATTTTGGTATTCATATAATTCAACAAACTCAAATTTGATGAAATTTCTTTAAACTCTCACAACTATCCACATTAAAGATAGATGATATAAACAGTAAAAAAAATAAGAATATTGCTTTGGAGGTTTTCGTTATGTTAGTTTGCTTTTCAACAACTGCACGAAGTTTATGTTAGTTTGCAATTAGTCGGATGGTCGTAGAGTTAGTCCCTGTCAAAGAGCAGACATGTAATTTACCATTGTGGACACATGAGTATCTCCTGCTAATGGCTCCTCCCTATCCAGTCCAAATTCCGATAGTTAAGGCCTGAAATCATTGTCTAGTATAATATTTGATGCTTTGCAATCAGCTATATTACCTGCACACAAAAACATTTTCTTCTGTCTCTCTAAACATTGATTCTCATTTCAAATGTAATAAAGTTACACGAATATTATTTAAATTTTCTCATTAAAAATAAAGTTTTTATTTCAACTAAGAAGTATCAGTAACTCCTTGCATGTAGATTAACATACTTGTAACAGATAAAAATAGAATATGAAGCATTTGTAAAAAAGATGAAGACCTGATGTAACACCTCGTGATTTTTAAATATTAAGATTAACGAATTAAAAGAATACTTATTTTCAAATGTGATAATTAAGGGAAACGGGTTGCGCCATTGCGTTCTTCTCGTAATACTGCTTGAGATAGAGTCCAAGTTTGTGTGAATTGGACTTCGTATGAAGAAGTTATGGCCTTTAGAAGTTTCAGGATTTATATAAATTGAAAACGGCTCGAATCAGAAAATCTGAAATTCAAATTTCAAATAGGGAAGCATGCTGGGCGGGAAAACTCCCGCCCAAGGCCAGGTCGACCAGGGGGTCGACCTCCATATACAGGTCGACCAGGGGGTCGACCTGCCCCCCCCCCCCCCGGCATATCTGAAAGATGACGATGTTTTGACTCAGTGCTGAGTCATTAGGGCTGAGGTGTTATTTTATCTTGTCTGGGTGGTCTTGATAGATTCTATGTTAATCTGATGGCTCTTAATTAATTAAAATTCTATATAAGCAACCTAACTCTCAACCTAAAATCACACTAATTCATACCAAGAGCCGCCATGCCGTCAATGGGGAACCTAAAGGAGCCGCCATTCTCTTTCAACTCTAAAGCAAGATAGAAGCAAGAATCAAAATCAAATCTAATCTAAATTAAAATAACAATTAGTCTACATCAAAGGCGAGCAATTCAGTTTCAGAAAACAGATCCCAGAAAAACAAGACTATTCTTTTGTTTGTGAGTATAATATCTTTCATAAAATAATTAATTAATTTAATCGTGATAAGTTATAATTGGATTATGAGAATATGACTTTGAATCATGTGATGTTATCGTTGACAGTTGTGTTATTGTGGATCTATTCAATTGTACATGTTTACTTGATTCATCTTATGCAAGTTTGGGATGTTATGTATATGAATCTTATACAAGTTTGGAATGTTATATATATGAATCTTATGCAAGTTTGGGATGTTAAAACAAATGTATATGAATCATAGGCAAGTTGGGGATATTAAATCATATGCTAGTTTATGAATTTTATGCATGTTTGGGATATTAAAACGTATGTGAATCTTATGCAAGTCTGCAGGTGGATTATACACAAGTTCATATGTTAATCATGTAGATATATATATATATATATGCTAGTTTATATGCAAAAGATGTGACATTAATTTACATGTTTAGATCCATATGCAAGTTCACCTCCTTATGTTTAGATCTATATGCAAGTTCACATCTTTATGTTTAGATCTATATTTAGATCCATGGCAGTACATAGTTATGAAAATTTATGTTCTACATGCCCATTGTCTATGCTAGTTTTGTATGTGATGTGAATCATATGCTAGTTTGAACGAAATTCATATGCAAGTTATAGGAAAACCATATCCATAAATGCAAGTTATTGGCTATGCAAACTTATGTCATGATTCTTAGGTCTAGTTTATGTGTTATGCAATTTGTGTTGTTGCTTTTCTTTTCTAATTTAGACTATTTGCGAGTCTAACATATGTTATATTAAAACATACGAATAGCGTAGGGACAATGGGATAATATCAAATATACATAATTGTGAATTGGCATACAATGGCCTCAAAGGCATATATTTAATTTGAGATGTTAATTGGTATAACTTGTATACCTGAAATTATGGACATAATTTAGGTGACAATTATGGACATAAATTATTTTGGAATTTATTGAAAAATTTGAATAGCGATATTAATCCAATTTGGGGTTAATTAATTATCTGTAATAATTAACTGCCTAAGACACGAGGTTAGACTCGTTTGTGGTATAAGACTGCCCGGACCCGCCCGGCAAATCCAGCGACCACAAACGGTAGTCTAATGTGAGAGGTCAAAGGCATGAATTAAATGCGTAACAATTGTAAAGACACGAGGTTAGGCTCGTTTGCGGTATAAGACTGCCCGGACTCGCCCGGCAAATCCAGCAACCGCAAACGGTAGTCAAATGTGGGAGGCCTTTACAAGGTTACGGTCCAAATGAATTAAGTAACACTTAATCAGATAAACATGTGGTGGGACATAGGGGTTAAGTGGGTGCCTTGGGTGGCTTGTGAAATACGATTAGAAACACTTAACCAAGTTGAAACATGTAAGAAGACATGAATAAGAATGGGGTTAAATGGGAAACCTTAGTGGGGACCAAGCATAGGTGGAAAGCTTGTGTCAGGCATGGGGGCCCTTTTCAAACCAGTAACCAATTAAGTATCTTTATGAGCTCGACCTAAGTCGAGGACGGGACACGCTTAATGGGTTTGATTGTAAGAGGTCAAAATGGGTTAGCGGTGGCAACGCAAGTCCAATGGGGTCATGTGCGTCCGTGGGCCCAGGCTGGTAGGTAAGACGTTACATCGTGTAGATATAAGCCGTGCATTTTTAGTGGTATCGGGCTGCCACATTGGGGAGTGATACACCCCACTGTCAGACCAGCACGGGTATCTACGAGTTAGGGAGTCGATCGCATGGGGGTAGTGGGTGCAACTAGTGGAGATAGGGGCAGACGGCATCTATGAAGGCAACTAGGGGTACACGAAACTACCATTGTCATTATTATGTTCTGTAGGCGGGATCAACTTTTTGGGTGACTAGTAATGGTGCAATGTAATTAGCATTGGTGCAGTATAGTAATTATCCTTTAATGATTAGGAATGAGATTAATGCCAGATTATTCCTCTTGTTTGCTCTTTCATGGTGCAATGTAATTAGCATTGGTGCAGTATAGTAATTATCCTTTAATGGTGCAATGTAATTAGCATTGGTGCAGTATAGTCATACCTTGTTTTACCAGTTTATGCCTTATCCTAATTACTTTAATAATTATATTGTTAAAGTTATTATAATCGCCAGACTTTATATCTGACCCCCTTGTTTTCGCCTCTTTTCTTCCTCCCTCCCCCACCCCCCCCCCCCCCCCCCCCCCCACCCCCAAGGTTCTCAGGGTGGGACTAGTACTAGTGGAGCTTGACCTTGGATCTCTTTCTCTCTCTTTTGGAAGTGCTTGGATTGTTGGAAGTAAAGTTCAGCTCATCTCTTTTATGGCTACTTGTGTTGCGGTTATGCTTTTTACTTTATGTACTCAAAAAACAATTTGTCGAGATGGATATTAAGTGTACTTGGTTTTATGGTTGGTTTATGAAGTTGTTGTAATCAAACTATTTCTCCGCTGCAATAAAAGTTGTTTTAAAATTTTCAAGTACCAATATATGTATCTGTCTTGTTATATTCTGTTCTATACACTAAAAATACTCCATTAAAGTTAATGCATTCCCTTTATGAGTGACTTTAATGGATGTGGGGTGTTACATGTGGTATAAGAGCTGAAGTTTACCAGAACAGATATGAATTTTGAAAAATTGTTTTTCAAAAGCATTTTCTAAAGAAATACTTTCAAGAATATGTTTTAAGGAAAGTATTTTCAAGAGAAAACTTTTTTTAAAAAACATAACCCCTAAGAGCCATATATCTTTCCTTCGATTCTCCATTTTGAATCTCTTCCTTTTTCTTTTTTAGCATGTCTGGGGAACCTGAGATACCTGAGTGCATACCGATACCAGGCTGGTTTAGAAGGTATCTGGAGGCTAGGGCCAATGTCGCAGGCCCAGCAAATGATCCTCCTCCCCCACCTGTAGTTGCTCCTCCTCCTCCCCCACCTCATGTTCATGCTTTTTCGAAGATATGCAAAGATTTTCGGGCAATGGGCAGGAAACCTTATCACGGATCAGAGACGTTTGTTGAAGCTCGAAATTGGCTGAAGGAGGTGGAAGATGTAACACCCCGAATTTTCTGTGATCATAAGAGTAACAAAACAAAGTATATTTAATTTTTAAAAGAATAATTAAGGAAAACGGGTTACGCCATTGCATTCGTCTTGGAATTTTTCTTAAGATAGAGTTCGATTTTGCATAAATCGGACTCCGTATGAAGAGGTTATGGCCTTCGGAAGTTTCAGAAATTAAATAAATTAAAAACAGCTCGAAACTGAATTCGAAATTCAAATCGGAACCCAGAAGCGGGCTGGGCGGGAAATTTCCCGCCCAGGACCCATGTTGACTAGGGGTCGACCTGGGGATCGACCTGGGTACACAAGTCGACCAGGGGGTCGACCTCCCCCGACAGGTCGACCTGTTTTGGCCCAGATCCGATTTTCTTTGGCTTGTGACGTGGTTTTGGCTGTTCTAATGGTCTGCATTGGTTCTAGGTTAATAACTAAGGCCCTGAACACTTCTATTCTCCTATAAATGCATCCGTAAGCCAAAACGTAAATCTCCTACACTATTCTCTAGCCTTCATTGCTCTCTCCTTCTCTAAAAATAAATCAATGGCGTCGCTGCTCTGCTAAAACTTAAGCTAGAACTAGTACTTCTTCTTCTTCCAATCTGAATAGGATTAAAAGAACAACTATTCTACATCAAAGGAGAGCTATTCAGTTTCAGAATACATATCCCAGAAAACAAGATTTTCCTTTTTGATAGTGAGTACCGTTATTTTCATATATGAAATTTAATTATTATCTTGACATTTTTGTGAATCTGGATCTGAGGTTATGCATATTTTGGTTTATCAGATCTGTTTTTCTGTGGATCTATCTTGTTAATATTATTGTAACTATTCTGTATCTCTTCCTTCCTTCTGTTCCATAGCCATATTACCATGAGCCTGAGCCAAATCTCATAAGAGATTGACAAGCGAACGCTAAATTTAGGGAAAATAATAAATGATGCATAATTGGACATGACTGATTTGTGACTGATTTAAGAAAAGGGCATATGTTGTAATTTAAAGATCTAGATCTAGGCATACTATATATGACGGTTCATGATTTGGAAGAAGGAGAATTACTGTATGACAACATATGACTTGTAATTTGGGAACATAATGATCTGATTTTGAGGACATAATATATGTTGTAATTTAAGATCTAGATTTGGGGGCACATTTTATATGACGATCTATGACCTGAAAGAAAAAGCATGTATGATATAGGCATAAAAGGTCTATATTAAAATAGGATAACTATTAATTGTGAAAACGCCTAAATAGGGATTCTGGATATTTACTTACACTGAAATCAAAGGCTATAATTTGGCATAATTCATATTGTATATCATGATTTGGGGTTTTTGGAGAATATTATGTACTATGTAAATTTAACTAGAAATTTGGGGCATGTGTTATATTGTGAATTATGACCATGATTTGAGCATGTAAAATTAGGCTTAATTTTATGATTAAGTGAGGAATGTCAATGAAATTTTAAGGGATGATTAAATCTGTTAAATTGCTTAATCTGCTAAATCTGTTGAAACTAAATACGGTAATTTTGGGTATGAAAATCTGTAGGCTCGATCTAAAATTGAGCAAAACATGTTAATAGAAATTTGGATAATCTGTTGTAACTTGTAAAGAAGTTAATTGGCTGAATTGGCATAATTGATCTGATATTGGCATATTCTGTGAATGTATACTTTAGCTAAAATAAGAATGTTGCGACACGAGGTTAGACTCTGTTTGCGGTAAAAGCCTGCCCGGACCCAACCGGCTTAACCAGCAACCGCAAACTGTCGGTCTAATGTGAGAGGTCGCAGGCATAAGGATGCTTAGACACGAAGTTAGGTCTGGCGTGTGGCAGAAGTCAGCCCGGAACCGCCCGGCACATCCAGCGGCCACAAGCTACCGACCTAATGTGAGAGGTCTGTGCATTAATATTTAATTAATGCAAGTCTAAGATAAATACCTAAAACGTGTTGGGTAAGGTTAAATCAACTGGATTGATGAATCTAATAAACCCATTTGAAAATCTGTAGGCCCAATACAAGGTTAAGTGAAACAATCTGTAAGTCTATCAATCTGTACATCTGATCCGTTAGTCTGAAAACTTGTTAACTTGTCTGTTTAATCTGAGAACTATTTAATCTGAACTTTGTACATCTGAAATCTGTAAGCGAGTTAATATGAAATCTGTTAGTCTTGGGACACAAGGTTAGGAGGGGTAATTACTTGTGTCATCTGTTGTTTGGGACCCATATTAGTAAGTAACCCTTTCTGATATCAAAACTATGAACCAACACTAAGAGGGGTTTGGGCATGCTTACTGAACTAATTGTAAGAGGTTCACTCTGATAATGGCGAGGGGTGTTGATCGCGCATTCCAACTGGGTCATGTGCGTACATGGATCTGGTCTGCTCTAAGGATGTAAGACACCGTGACATCTGTAAATAGGTATGTCTATAGGTTGCCACTTTACGGAGTGGTACACCCTTCTATGGGGCCGACACAGGGTATTTATGTATTAGGGAGCCGAACACTTGGGGTAGAATTTAGGGTACACTTAGTTCTGTCTGTCTCTGTTGGGGTACCGTCTATTTCTGTTGAGGTGGTAACACCTGCCTGTTTCTGTGTGGTACCGTCCTTTGGGGTGGTAAAGGCCCATTACTAGTGTACACCTAACTCTAATATTCTGTTTCCGTAGGAATTATTCTGTTTCTTTCTCTGATTTCGTTTCTGCTTCTGTTTCTATAACCATCTATCTTTGTTCGGGTGGTAGATGCCCATTACTAGCATTCTGTTTCTGTGCATCTGTCTCTGTGAGGGTGGTAAAGGCCCATTATTATCATCGTATTTCTGAAAAGATCGTTATGTTTTCTATTTAGTTATTAGGACAACACCTTATTCTGTTATACTAGTACTAGTGCAGAGAAGCGAAAACTAAGTAAGAAGCTTAGCTCAACCTATATCATTCTTTTTCTTCTGTTAAACTGCTATTCCTGTTACATTTATATCTCATCCAGTTTTATTTACATGTCACGATATTATTATCTGTTTGGATGTTGAAAGTCACTGGACTCAGCAGACTTATGTCTGACCGAGTTTGTTTCGCCTCTTTTCTTTTCGCCCCCCCTCCCCCCAAGGTGCTCAGGGTGGAAATGTAGGAGCATGATTCAGATTCTCTATCCTTGAAGTGTTTGAAGTATTGCTCGGCTTTGACTCTATCTTTTCATGGCTGTTTATGTTGGGGATTATGACTTTTAAAATTATGCATTCTAAAGGCTTTTGTACCAGACGATATTTATGTACTTGAATTCCGATATTGTTGTTTTGAAAGATGTAACCAAACTTACTTCTTTTTCTGGTGTAATAAAGTTATAAAATTTTCAAGTACTACTTTACATATCTGTCTTGTAAATTTATGTTCTGTATACTTATAACATTCCACCAAAGTCAAGGCATTCCCTTTGTGAGTAACCTTGACAGATGTGGGGTGTTACACTTGGTATCAGAGCTGATGGTCACCAAATTTGATAAAATGTTTTTGAAAATTATTTTCGAAAAGGTTTTAAAAAAAGGAAGTATTTTCAAAAGAAGAGTTTATTTTGAAAAACACAGTCCCCAAGGGCCATATATCTTTCTTTCGATTCTCCGTTTTGAATCTCTTCCTTTTTCTTTTCAGCATGTCTGGGTTACCCGAGATACCCGAGGGCATACCGATATCAACTTGGTTCAGAAGGTATGTGGAGGCTAGGGCCACCGCCACATGCCCAGCAGACGTTCCTCCTCCTCCCATTCCCCGCATTGATACTTTTTTGAAAATAAGCAAGGACTTTCGGGTGATGGGAGGAAAACCTTTTCACGGGTCAGAAACCTTTGTTGAAGCATGAAATTGGCTTAAGGAGCTGAAAGATTTTTTTGGTATTTTTGAGGTAGAAGAAAAAAGGAAGGTCCAACTAGCTGCTTGGTTAATGAAGGACGATGCCTCGTTTTGGTGGAAGGTCACGAATGGAGAGTGTCCAGTGGAGACATGGAGGGATTTCAGGCATAGGTTCGAGATGAAATTTCTCTTACGAGCAGAAGAGAATTTATACATGGAGAGGTTCTTAGCATTGAAGTAAGGGAATTTATCAGTAAAGGAGTACGTCAAAAAGTTCAACCAATTGGCGAGATTTGGCTTAGACTCGGTGAACACACCTAAAAACAAGGCCTTGGGATTTGTTAAAGGTTTGAATGAGCCGCTACACGGGTTGTCTATGACCCACATTCCTATGGGGGCTACCTTCGAGAAATTGGTTTACATGGCATTAATGCATGAAGAGGAAGCCAAAAGTGAGAAGAAAGAGGAAAAGCTCGAAGTACCATAGAACAAGAAGTCATGCCCCAAAAAGGAAACACAAAAGATGGATGAAAAGTTTGAAGATAAGAAGGAGAAAAAGTGCTTTACTTATGGAAGCTTGACTCATCTGAACAAGGATTGCAGAAAGAGGAAGGGTGCTTGCTTCAACTGTGGAGAAATGGGACACTTCACTAGGGACTGCCCGAAGAAACGTAGGCAAGGGCAGAGGGCAGAACTTACTTCTGGAGGGCGGGCGAATGCTCTCATGACTGATGGATAGGATAAATATAGAAAAATTTCTGTAGAAGGATTAATTTCCATATCTGACTATTGAGTTAAAACTCTCCTTGATTTTGGCATTTTGATTCTATAATTGAGACTCTGCACTTTAAATACTAGTCTTGTTTCTGATCCCGCTATAGTCTCTAACCCCATAAGGGTTACGACCCATCTATTTGTGGTAAAGTTGGGGTTTGAAGGTATCTGTGTTAAGCGTTAAGTTGACTTTGACGTATACATTCTGGTTTTTGTGGGATATGGTGGGGTTTTATCATGCTTAGTTTCTTAAGAATCATTTGATAATCTGCTGTACTAGTAGTCTGCAAGTATCTGAACATTTCTGAAAAGGACAAGGGTTTTTACTCAAAGCGTAAAGTAGATTTTCAGTTTGGCATTTGTTTAATGGGAGTAATTCTCTGAGTGTCAATCTGATGTTGATTTAGGTCTTCGAGGTTGATACTTAGGGGTTTATTCTCTTAAACCAATGTCTAATGGGAACAAAGCTTTTGTTTTAATTGTACTTGCTTCTATCACTCGGCTGTATCCTATCGATCGAGTCTTCGACCTTTAGGTAGAAACTAATGGGTGTAAACATGTGTTTGAGACATGTTATGTTTGATGGTTGCAAGTGGATGCAAGTTGTTGCTAGTGGTTGCTCGTGGATGCATATACACACAATAGGCACTAGATCGGCTCAAAAGCACTCTCATACTCCATATGGATGTGCGTGTATTTTTCAATTTTTGTGGATGCAAAATGATTGGCTCATCACATGGATATTGCATTTGGATGAATGGTTATGCACTCATATAGAAATGATGTGTATCAAATAGGATTTCTTGCATACATAATTGGACTCATGGCACTAACATAATTCGCATCGAGGAGGTCAATTGAATCAGTAGACCGCCTGATCTTTGCATTAGATAAGAGACATATACACACACTTTTGCATATGTTCATACAACATTAGAAGTTTTCTAACGACAATGGATGATTGTGGATGATGTTTGAGTAGATGGGTGATTGGATGGTAGGACACATTCTTCTTAACTTAAAGATTTCGGGGACGAAATCCTTTAAGGAGGGGAGAATGTAACACCCTGAATTTTCTGTGATCATAAGAGTAACAAAAAAAAGTATATTTATTTTTTAAGAGAAGAGTTAAGGAAAATTGGTTAGGCCATTGCATTCATCTCGGAATTCTGCTTAAGATAGAGTCCGAGTTTGCGTAAATCGGACTCCGTATGAAGAAGTTATGGCGTTTAGAAGTTTCAGAAATTAAATAAATTAAAAACAGCTCGAAACTGAATTCGAAATTAAAATCGAAACCCAGAAGCGGGCTGGGCGGGAAATTTCCCTCTTAAGATCTATGTCGATCAGGGGGTCGACCTGGGGGTCGACCT
This sequence comes from Allium sativum, assembly GCA_030737875.1. NCBI lineage: Eukaryota > Viridiplantae > Streptophyta > Magnoliopsida > Asparagales > Amaryllidaceae > Allium > Allium sativum. The sequence goes on along the minus strand of CM060923.1, from coordinate 411,805,796 downwards.
CTCCCCCTACAGGTCGACCTGTTTTGGTCCAGATCCGATTTTCTTTGGCTTATGACGTGGTTTTGGCTATTTTGATGGTCTGGATTGGTTCTAGGTTAATATCTAAGGCCCTGAACATTTCTATTCTCCTAGAAATACATCCCTAAGCCAAAACCTAAATCTCCTACACTATTCTCTAGCCTCCATTGCTCTCTACTTCTCTAAAACTAAATCAATGGCGTCGCTACTCTGTAGAAACTTAAGCTAGAACTAGTACTTCTTCTTCTTCCAATCTGAATAGAATTAAAAGAACAATTAGTCATCATCAAAGGGGAGCTATTCAGTTTCAGAATACAGATCCCAGAAATCAAGATTTTCCTTTTTGATAGTGAGTGCTGTTATTATCAGATATGAAATTTAATTATTATCTTGACATTTTTGTGAATCTGGATCTGAGGTTATGCATGCTTTGGTTTATTAGATCTGTTTTTCTGTGGATCTATCTTGTTAATATTATTGTAACTATTCTGTATCTCTTCCTTGTAATAACCCGCAAAATCTGGGCCAGTTTAAAATTTTTATTTTGGCAATTATGGCGAATTTTGAATATTTAAAATGAATTATTTTAAATATATCGACGAGAAAATTTATTTTGAATAGAATTCGAACGTATATATTATATACGCCGTCGATAGAATATAAATATTTTTATATAATTATAAATAGAATTGAAAATGGCGCGGTAGTTCGATAATTCGATTTCAAACTTCAATTGAATGTACCGGATGCAAAACAATCCGGATTTTAGTGAAACCAAAAATAATAGGATCTAATTGTGAATATCTTTCCAACGAATCCGAATAATCAAAATTTCATGGCGGGAATCAAAAGATATGTCCAGTTGAAAATTCTGAATAGTCGCTATGGAATTCAGGCCCTTAAAAATGGACATTTTGCAAACGACCTCGGATTTCGACGAAACCAGTTTTGTTGGGTCCGTGATGTCGAATTATTTCTAGATTCCAAATTTCATAATTTTTCGAATCAATATGAGAGCGTGGCAAAGGAAAACGCGTTTGACCAGTTTCAGTTGATTTTAATCGACTGGAAAATGACCATTTTTCAAACGGTCTCAGAATTCGACGAAACTAGTTTTGTTAGGACCGTATCGTCAATACGAAGCTAGAAAATATTTTTCTGGAATTTTTCTAGTTAGTATGTGACCCCAGTAATTTGAAATGTACGTTTAAAATTCAATACAGTGATTTAAATGTAAATTTAACGGAAACTGATTCGAACAATCAAATCAACCTACGATACATATCCCATTGAGTTCAGAATGGGGGTGAAACGCTATGGACGACAGGCGGTGGGCCTCGTTTCGAGGTCGCAAGTAAAAGTCAACATTTTGGGAAATAATTAATAAAAAAAAAAACCCTCCTCCCCTTTAAACCTCCATCGCACCCCCCCCCCCCGATTAATTTCATTCTTCAAAAAAAAAAAAAAGAAGAAGAAGAAGAATCGAACGAGGTTGATCCTCGTCGCCTCTGCCTGGCGATGCTCCAACGCACAGGCGCCACCCCCCAAAGCCGACCTCCTTCTCTCCGCTCTCGACGCTCTCTTCTCTGAACCCCAAATCGCCCAGCAGCCTCGCCTCCCCATCGCAACCCCACCGAAGTCCGACCACCGTCCACCTGTGCTCGACCACCGCAGCCCCTGCAAGCCCAGTGACCACCTCCGACGCGGTTACCCTGACGCACTCGCGTGGAGACCCCCCCCCCTCTGAACGATGTAAGTCCTCCCTTCCTTTTTTTCTTTTTATTTTTAGTTAGGGTTAAAAAAAAAACTGATTTTTAATTACTATAAAAAACTGATTTTAATTAAAAGGTTAAAACAGATTTTTTCTAAAGATTTAAAACTGATTTGAAATAGTTATAAAAACTGATTTTTAAAAAGAAAAAGATTTGATTTTTAAAAAGAAAAAGATTTGATTTTTAAAAAAAGAAAAAGATTTGATTTTTAAAAAAAGAAAAAGATTTGATTTTTAAAAAGAAAAAGATTTGATTTTTAAAAAGAAAAAGTTTAGATTTTTATGATTATAAAAATGTGGTTTTTTATATAGGAAGTGGCGAAGTAATAATATGATCTTTGTTATGAAAAGGTCGATATAAAAGTATAATGTTTTTATAATGAAGAAACGAATATAAAAATTGGATTTTTATATATATAGTAGCGAAATAAAAATAGAATTTTTATATATTGAACTTCGAAATAAAAACAGAATTTTTATATATTGAACTTCGAAACAAAAATAGAATTTTTATATATTGAACTTCGAAATAAAAATAGAATTTTTATATATTGAACTTCGAAATAAAAATAGAATTTTTATATATTGAACTTCGAAATAAAAATATGATTTTTATATGTTGAATAGCGAAGTAAAATTCGATTTTTTACATATGTCGTGAAAGCGGACAACGAAGATGAAGAAGATGCGATAACGATGAAGTTTTCTATCAATGAAGAGCCGTGGAGCTAGGATAGCTATATGTGAGAATTTCTCACTCTTCAATTTTATTTCTAGTTATATATATATATATATATATATATATATATATACTAGGATGCAGACGGTGCTTAGTAGCACCCGACACAATCGTCCACAGACCATGGACTTGTTTGTTTGGTTGCATAGATTAGTTATGTGATTTGATTCGAAATTGAATTGTTTGGTGAATTGAATGGTTTGATTGATGTGTGAATGGCGTGGGCCTTCACTAGACCGGGGATTAGGCTAGGCCTTGTCCCGTTTCTAGTATCGTGCCGTTATGCCGCCGAAAGTTTCTAAAATGTGTTAGAAAAATAAAAATATCATTTTATCGAATAAATGAACTGAATAAAAACTCATATGCTGGAATAAAATGTTTTATCGTTAAAAATATAATTTTTAACGTGAAAGTGAATAAAATAAAATATTCATTTACAAACCAGACGGTTTGTTTATGTACACCTATTTGAATGACATTGATTGGGACGATAAATTTTACACATCGCCCAACAACACAAATAAAATATGTGTTTGATTGTTTGAAACCCCACACGGGTGTTGGGATGAAATTTGAAGTTCACTCATCCTGATTGATTAAATATGTCGATCGATTGATTGACAGGCTGTTATAAGCGTTGAATATCTATATTTGATGCTTTTACAGTGTAGTGCACTTTGGTTGATGGTTGATTATTTTCAATGTTATTATATACATGTGTTGTATGAAAATCCATATAATTAACTTTATATGGTAATTGATTGGGCGTCATTCCAATTTGAAAAATAAAGAATATTATAAAATAAAAGTTCATGTGTTGATAGTACTCATCCATTGAGATTGGTCATGTGTTGAACGAAATATTTTAGTAATAAAATTTATATCTTTATCAATATAAAATTAAGGTTCATGTGTTGATAGTACTCATCCATTGAGATTGGTCATGTGTTGAACGAAATATTTTAGTACTGACAACTATTTTGAAAAAGAAATATTTGAAATAGAATATTTGAAAATAGAAATATATGAAGCCGTATTGATTAGATTGACGCCATTTTGACGTGAACGATATGAAATGAATTGAAAACGATTTCGAAATAAATTGAATTGAAAACGATTTTGAAATGAATTGAATTGAAAACGATTTCGAAATGAATTAAATTGAAAACGATTTCGAAATGAATTGAATTGAAAACGATTTCGAAATGAATTGAATTGAAAACGATTTCGAAATGAAATGAATTGAAAACGAATTCGAAAGGAATTGAAAACGATTTCGAAAGGAAATGAATTGAAAACGATTTCGAAAGGAAATGAATTGAAAACGATTTCGAAATGAAATGAATTGAAAACGAATTCAAAAGGAATTGAAAACGATTTCGAAAGGAAATGAATTGAAAACGATTTCGAAATGAAATGAATTGAAAACGATTTCGAAATGAAATGAATTGAAAACGAATTCAAAAGGAATTGAAAACGATTTCGAAAGGAAATGAATTGAAAACGATTTCGAAATGAAATGAATTGAAAACGATTTCGAAATGAAATGAATTGAAAACGAATTCAAAAGGAATTGAAAACGATTTCGAAAGGAAATGAATTGAAAACGATTTCGAAAGGAAATGAATTGAAAACGATTTCGAAATGAAATGAATTGAAAACGAATTCAAAAGGAATTGAAAACGATTTCGAAAGGAAATGAATTGAAAACGAATTCAAAAGGAATTGAAAACGATTTCGAAAGGAAATGAATTGAAAACGATTTCGACAGGAAATGAATTGAAAACGAATTCAAAAGGAATTGAAAACGATTTCAAAAGGAAATGAATTGAAAACGAATTCAAATTGAATTGAAAGCAAATTGAAATGAATTCAATTTGAATTGAAATTTGAATTGAAAAGAAATGAATTTTAAAACGAATTTTTAAAGAAGAATTCAATTTTGATTTGAATTGAAATGGAAGTTGAAATTGCTTTTGAAACGAATTTTAAAACTATTTATATAATTCGTTTTAAATATAAATCGACGAAATATATATTATATATATAATATAATGGCCTGAATAGAACGCGCCGCGCCGCGGCAGTTCGTGAATTTCGACCATTTATTTCAAACGGACATTACGGGAGATCCGACCGTCGGATTCTCCTAAAACCGGAACCGTTGGATTCGTATCGAAAAGAGCTTTCAAACGAATATTAGAAATTTGAAATCTAACGGTTGGATTTGGAGATACGTCCAAATCAAATTCGAAAAAGGTCGCTATAAGTGCAGTTCGATGGCCATTGATGGAAATCGACTGTACGGGCCTTGATAAAATTATTAAAAATAGTAATAATTTGTGTAAAATCATAAGAAATGATTTAGGAAGAATTGGGATGAAAAACTCCATATTTGAAAAGATAAAAATAGATTTTTATCGAAATGAACTAGTTTTGAACTAGAATTATAACTCTATTTATTTTTAAATAAATAAATTGAATTTGAAATGGTTTTAAAAATAACCAAAATTTCCAATGATTGCATTGGAGTGGATTTGAATCGAAATTGTCTTCGGAATATTTCGATGTTGGAATTCGTGATTATACAGGTGTTGTTATGGAAATTTGAAAGATATATATTTATATCGTTATTTCCAATACGACATTTGTTAGTCGTAGAATTCGATATTGAATATAAGCCGATATATTTTCTATTCAGAGCCTTGTATTGAATGTCGAATGTGATTTGGGTTTGTCGTGAATGGTGTCTTCACTAACACTGTTCTTGAACCCAGTTGAGAAAAGATTAAATCTTTTTATTTAGATTTAATGAAGTGTACCAATTAAATGATATTTAATTGAAATTGAATTGATATTGATTTTTGGGTTTATCGTGAACAGTGTTTTAAATAACACTCGTTCTTTAACCCGATAATTAATTGAATGTGATTCTGGGTTTATCGTGAACCGTGTTTTTAAATGACACTGATTCTTTAACCCAGTTAGCGATTAAAACTAAGTGGAGTTTTAATGAATCTTTAATTAGATTGAAATAATCGAAATGGAGTATCACCAGTTTTGCTCCAGGCGATAGTTAAATCTTTAATTAGATTTGAACGTGAAATGGTAATTGAATTTACCGATAACACCGTGGTGTTAGATATGAAGTATAACCAGTTTTACTTCATGGGATGAATAGGTTGGGATTGGGAAATTAAAACAAATGATTACTTCGGTAAGGTTCGCTAATCCCGACTAGTTTGAATTGAGATTCAAAAATAGAATAAAGAATAAATTCAAGGAATTTATCTTTGATAAAATTAATGGGAACCTTTCCCTATGAACGTGAAATTTAGAAACTAACTGTCGGTTAGCCAAGCAGAATGGTTTTCTGGATATTGATCTGATGTTGGTTTCGGCCTTCGGGGTTAATATTTGGGGAATTATTCCCTTGATTAATTTACGGTTAGTGACTAATGAATTGGAATGAGGCGTATGCTGTGTTTGTGTCACACTTATTTAAAATATACACGAGTTATTCGGAAAGACCGGGTTTATCCCATTCTGAATAACTGATACGACGATAAGTCGAAGATGAAGATGGTGGTCGAAGACCAGAAGTCTTCACGTCGTTTGGGTGATTACTGATGATCTTGATTGGGTTGTACACCCAAGAAGATGGAAACAGTTAGTGATCGTTCAGACGTACTTGGAGATCGATGGATATGCGGGGTACTAGGTGCCTCCGGTTTCGTTCAGACCCAGAACGGACTTGTAAATGGACTGTGTGTCTGACATTGGATTTTAGTCCGTGTGATTGATCTCTATTAAATATATATCGGTTTGGCAGCGGAGAATTTATTCTCTTGCTCAACGCCCTTCTCTGAGACGTACGAGCTCAGGGGTTATATATTGATGGATATCAATCGCATGGAGTGAATTGCCTGTGTGGCATGCCTAAGTGGCAAATGATCAAGGCTTCTGTTGAAAAGCAAAGTCTTGTGGTTGATGATCGAAGCACGGCCTTTGTGGCGTAGCTTTGTGTAACGTTGATTCGCGAGTATCACACCCGGTATGAATCAAAAACGGGAGACGGACCTCAGGGAGGGCATGCGTTTCTATCTAGTTATGAGTGGCGTCAGTGCTTGAACTGGCTGACGAGTTTGACTTATGTGGATGTTACTTATTATTACTTAATGAAAAGCGAGGCGCCTCGTGATATCGGTTTCGGTCTATGCTTCTGGTCGGCTGACGGGCCAGGCTTACGCCCCAAAGGGCGGGGAAACGCAGTGTTCAGAAATTTTAATCCACATCGGTGGACCGGCCCTGTCGCTCCGAGGGTCACTCGAGCTCTGATCCTGAGACACGGGCTAGAGCGTCTCGAATCGGTAGAGGATCTTGCCCCTAGCCTCGGTTCATACCATAAATGATAACCCAACTTCCAATACGACATTTGCGGTTTTGATTGTAAACTTATATATGGCGACATAGTGTTATGGGCCATTCATGCCGCCTATGATTGATACTTATGATTTGAAGTTGTTTTATACGCTATGCACTTATAATAGTATCAAATGATTTGTTTTAAACGTATCAAGCATTCTTTGGCTGTTATAAGGGAAAACCCTATCCCCCGGCTTGCGTTGCATTGTGTGATAGGACCTGGGTCTTATAACAGCTTCATTTTTCTTTATTTAGCATTGCGCTGTTTGTTTTATGTACTGGTATTCTTGGGAGGAAACCCGTTCCGTGTTATACGGCGTGGTCCCTTGATTTACCTAACTTTAAAATAAAGAATTAATAACTGTTTTAGTTCTCACACCAGTCACATGACTGACCTGGAGTTTATTGTTTTAACCTAAACTCTGGGTGCCCCTATTTTCCACACGGGCAACTAGTAGTTTTGGTTTTGCAGATTTATATTCACATGATCCTGGTTTACAGCTGGAACGATATCCGGAAAGCTTTGTATCCGTATATCTACTTCTAGTTGTGTATTGTATTATTTTCCGCTGCTATGTATTTAAATGTAATTTAAATCACTGATATTTCTGTGTAATATTCATTTATACTCTGTATATTCTTGTAATCTGATGCATTGTTGTAATATACAATGAAATGTTCTTCTGTATGCGTTCTGTTGTGGTTTGTTCTCGAACTATCCGATGCTTTCCTTTACAGGGAAGTTACGGGTCTTTACACGTGGTATCAGAGCTTTGGTTTACAAAGCTTAGAGAACAAGACACATTAGAACCGTACAAAAGAATTCATCAGATATTGGATTAGTAATATCCAACGAGAATGACTCGTTAGAGATGGGATCAGTAGTATCCTAGAACGAGTGTGAAGAGTATATTTTCAAATGAAAACAATTTTTGTTTTGAAAATTTAAATCAATTATTCGTATCTGATTATCTATTTATATTGAGTTGGACAGTCCAGTATATAAAGATTTTGCGTATACGTCTGATCCGCGTGTATTCGAAGTTTTAATATATTGGATAGATATAGAATCATACTCTAGTGGCCCGAAGATGATTCTGATGGTTGAGTACTCATCGTCAGAATTTATATTCGTGTGACGAAGGTGTGATATCTATATATTTCCATTAGACTGGTGTGAGAACAAAAAAAATAGATAGGGCCTATTGTTGTGAATTGGCATTAAAAAACATGATTTTTGTATATGTATCAAAGTTATGAATTTGAAACTCTAATTCACTAATTGATTGATGTTTGTGTTGTTTGTTTATTTGTTTGCTAATTTTTAGCCATTTAGCCTAACAGAACCAAATATTGAATTATTGAAAATTGGTCGCATTTGCTTGCATATACTTGTACTTACATTGAATAGGTCATAGCAAGGAGGCTAGAGTCAGAGAATAAAATTTGTTTGCCCGACAAATAGGTACATGTTTACTACATAATTTCCTGTTTTGTTTGGGTGATGATGATTTTGTGAGCCTATTGGCTAGCCGCTTGGCTTTTTCTTTTTCTTTTTGAGATCTGAAGGACCGGGGAAGCTATTTGAAATTCCCCGATGCTCCCGGTGCAGGGGAGGTTATGGCGAAATTTTTCGAAAATTTAGGGAGTTAGCCAAATTTTTGAAATTTTGAAAATTCTCAGAAACTGAAAAGTTGGAGAATGGAAGCCAGATCGAACGTAGAGTTGAGTAATCAAACCACTTTCGACTTTGTTCCTTTTCGGGGACGAAAAGTTTTAAGTGGAGGAGATTGTAATAACCCGCATAATCTAGGCCAGTTTAAAATTTTTATTTTGGCAATTATGGCGAATTTTGAATATTTAAAATGAATTATTTTAAATATATCGACGATAAAATTTATTTTGAATAGAATTCGAACGTATATATTATATACGCCGTCGATAGAATATAAATATTTTTATATAATTATAAATAGAATTGAAAATGGCGCGGTAGTTCGATAATTCGATTTCAAACTTCAATTGAATGTACCGGATGCAAAACAATCCGGATTTTAGTGAAACCAAAAATAATAGGATCTAATTGTGAATATCTTTCCAACGAATCCGAATAATCAAAATTTCATGGCGGGAATCAAAAGATATGTCCAGTTGAAAATTCTGAATAGTCGCTATGGAATTCAGGCCCTTAAAAATGGACATTTTGCAAACGACCTCGGATTTCGACTAAACCAGTTTTGTTGGGTCCGTGATGTCGAATTATTGCTAGATTCTAAATTTCATAATTTTTCGAATCAATATGAGAGCGTGGCAAAGGAAAACGCGTTTGACCAGTTTCAGTTGATTTTAATCGACTGGAAAATGACCATTTTTCAAACGGTCTCAGAATTCGACGAAACTAGTTTTGTTAGGACCGTATCGTCAATACGAAGCTAGAAAATATTTTTCTGGAATTTTTCAAGTTAGTATGTGACCCCAGTAATTTGAAATGTACGTTTAAAATTCAATACAGTGATTTAAATGTAAATTTAACGGAAACTGATTCGAACAATCAAATCAACCTACGATACATATCCCATTGAGTTCAGAATGGGGGTGAAACGCTATGGACGACAGGCAGTGGGCCTCGTTTCGAGGTCGCAAGTAAAAGTCAACATTTTGGGAAATAATTAATAAAAAAAAAAACCCTCCTCTCCTTTAAACCTCCATCGCCCCCCCCCCCCCCCGATTAATTTCATTCTTCAAAAAAAAAAAAAAAAAAGAAGAAGAAGAATCGAACGAGGTTGATCCTCGTCGCCTCTGCCTGGCGATGCTCCAACGCACAGGCGCCACCCCCCAAAGCCGACCTCCTTCTCTCCGCTCTCGACGCTCTCTTCTCTGAACCCCAAATCGCCCAGCAGCCTCGCCTCCCCATCGCAACCCCACCGAAGTCCGACCACCGTCCACCTGTGCTCGACCACCGCAGCCCCTGCAAGCCCAGTGACCACCTCCGACGCGGTTACCCTGACGCGCTCGCGTGGAGACCCCCCCCCTCTGAACGATGTAAGTCCTCCCTTCCTTTTTTTTCTTTTTATTTTTAGTTAGGGTTAAAAAAAAACTGATTTTTAATTACTATAAAAAAACTGATTTTAATTAAAAGGTTAAAACAGATTTTTTCTAAAGATTTAAAACTGATTTGAAATAGTTATAAAAACTGATTTTTTAAAAGAAAAAGATTTGATTTTTAAAAAGAAAAAGATTTGATTTTTAAAAAAAGAAAAATATTTGATTTTTAAAAAAAGAAAAAGATTTGATTTTTAAAAAGAAAAAGATTTGATTTTTAAAAAGAAAAAGATTAGATTTTTATGATTATAAAAATGTGGTTTTTTATAAAGGAAGTGGCGAAGTAATAATATGATCTTTGTTATGAAAAGGTCGATATAAAAGTATAATGTTTTTATAATGAAGAAGCGAATATAAAAATTGGATTTTTATATATATAGTAGCGAAATAAAAATAGAATTTTTATATATTGAACTTCGAAATAAAAATAGAATTTTTATATATTGAACTTCGAAATAAAAATAGAATTTTTATATATTGAACTTCGAAATAAAAATAGAATTTTTTTATATTGAACTTCGAAATAAAAATATGATTTTTATATATTGAATAGCGAAGTAAAATTCGATTTTTTACATATGTAGTGAAAGCGGACAACGAAGATGAAGAAGATGCGATAACGATGAAGTTTTCTATCAATGAAGAGCCGTGGAGCTAGGATAGCTATATGTGAGAATTTCTCACTCTTCAATTATATTTCTAGTTATATATATATATATATATACTAGGATGCAGACGGTGCTTAGTAGCACCCGACACAATCGTCCACAGACCATGGACTTGTTTGTTTGGTTGCATAGATTAGTTATGTGATTTGATTCGAAATTGAATTGTTTGGTGAATTGAATGGTTTGATTGATGTGTGAATGGCGTGGGCCTTCACTAGACCGGGGATTAGGCTAGGCCTTGTCCCGTTTCTAGTATCGTGCCGTTACGCCGCCGAAATTTTCTAAAATGTGTTAGAAAAATAAAAATATCATTTTATCGAATAAATGAACTGAATAGAAACTCATATGCTGGAATAAAATGTTTATCGTTAAAAATATAATTTTTAACGTGAAAGTGAATAAAATAAAATATTCATTTACAAACCAGACGGTTTGTTTATGTACACCTATTTGAATGACATTGATTGGGACGATAAATTTTACACATCGCCCAACAGCACAAATAAAATATGTGTTTGATTGTTTGAAACCCCACACGGGTGTTGGGATGAAATTTGAAGTTCACTCATCCTGATTGATTAAATATGTCGATCGATTGATTGACAGGCTGTTATAAGCATTGAATATCTATATTTGATGCTTTTACAGTGTAGTGCACTTTGGTTGATGGTTGATTATTTTCAATGTTATTATATACATGTGTTGTATGAAAATCCATATAATTAACTTTATATGGTAATTGATTGGGCCTCATTCCAATTTGAAAAATAAAGAATATTATAAAATAAAAGTTCATGTGTTGACAGTACTCATCCATTGAGATTGGTCATGTGTTGAACGAAATATTTTAGTAATAAAATTTATATCTTTATCAATATAAAATAAAGGTTCATGTGTTGACAGTACTCATCCATTGAGATTGGTCATGTGTTGAACGAAATATTTTAGTACTGACAACTATTTTGAAAAAGAAATATTTGAAATAGAATATTTGAAAATAGAAATATATGAAGCCGTATTGATTAGATTGACGCCATTTTGACGTGAACGATATGAAATGAATTGAAAACGATTTCGAAATAAATTGAATTGAAAACGATTTCGAAATGAATTGAATTGAAAACGATTTCGAAATGAATTAAATTGAAAACGATTTCGAAATGAATTGAATTGAAAACGATTTCGAAATGAATTGAATTGAAAACGATTTCGAAATGAAATGAATTGAAAACGAATTCAAAAGGAATTGAAAACGATTTCGAAAGGAAATGAATTGAAAACGATTTCGAAAGGAAATGAATTGAAAACGATTTCGAAATGAAATGAATTGAAAACGAATTCAAAAGGAATTGAAAACGATTTCGAAAGGAAATGAATTGAAAACGATTTCGAAATGAAATGAATTGAAAACGATTTCGAAATGAAATGAATTGAAAACGAATTCAAAAGGAATTGAAAACGATTTCGAAAGGAAATGAATTGAAAACGATTTCGAAATGAAATGAATTGAAAACGATTTCGAAATGAAATGAATTGAAAACGAATTCAAAAGGAATTGAAAACGATTTCGAAAGGAAATGAATTGAAAACGATTTCGAAAGGAAATGAATTGAAAACGATTTCGAAATGAAATGAATTGAAAACGAATTCAAAAGGAATTGAAAACGATTTCGAAAGGAAATGAATTGAAAACGAATTCAAAAGGAATTGAAAACGATTTCGAAAGGAAATGAATTGAAAACGATTTCGACAGGAAATGAATTGAAAACGAATTCAAAAGGAATTGAAAACGATTTCGAAAGGAAATGAATTGAAAACGAATTCAAATTGAATTGAAAGCAAATTGAAATGAATTCAATTTAAATTGAAATTTGAATTGAAAAGAAATGAATTTTAAAACGAATTTTTAAAGAAGAATTCAATTTTGATTTGAATTGAAATGGAAGTTGAAATTGCTTTTGAAACGAATTTTAAAACTATTTATATAATTCGTTTTAAATATAAATCGACGAAATATATATTATATATATTATATATATAATATAATGGCCTGAATAGAACGCGCCGTGGCAGTTCGTGAATTTCGACCATTTATTTCAAACGGACATTACGGGAGATCCGACCGTCGGATTCTCCTAAAACCGGAACCGTTGGGTTCGTATCGAAAAGAGCTTTCTAACGAATATTAGAAATTTGAAATCTAACGGTTGGATTTGGAGATACGTCCAAATCAAATTCGAAAAAGGTCGCTATAAGTGCAGTTCGACGGCCATTGATGGAAATCGACTGTACGGGCCTTGATAAAATTATTAAAAATAGTAATAATTTGTGTAAAATCATAAGAAATGATTTAGGAAGAATTGGGATGAAAAACTCCATATTTGAAAAGATAAAAATAGATTTTTATCGAAATGAACTAGTTTTGAACTAGAATTATAATTCTATTTATTTTTAAATAAATAAATTGAATTTGAAATGGTTTTAAAAATAACCAAAATTTCCAATGATTGCATTGGAGTGGATTTGAATCGAAATTGTCTTCGGAATATTTCGATGTTGGAATTCGTGATTATACAGGTGTTGTTATGGAAATTTGAAAGATATATATTTATATCGTTATTTCCAATACGACATTTGTTAGTCGTAGAATTCGATATTGAATATAAGCCGATATATTTTCTATTCAGAGCCTTGTATTGAATGTCGAATGTGATTTGGGTTTGTCGTGAATGGTGTCTTCACTAACACTGTTCTTGAACCCAGTTGAGAAAAGATTAAATCTTTTTATTTAGATTTAATGAAGTGTAACAATTAAATGATATTTAATTGAAATTGAATTGATATTGATTTTTGGGTTTATCGTGAACAGTGTTTTAAATAACACTCGTTCTTTAACCCGATAATTAATTGAATGTGATTCTGGGTTTATCGTGAACCGTGTTTTTAAATGACACTGATTCTTTAACCCAGTTAGCGATTAAAACTAAGTGGAGTTCTAATGAATCTTTAATTAGATTGAAATAATCGAAATGGAGTATCACCAGTTTTGCTCCAGGCGATAGTTAAATCTTTAATTAGATTTGAACGTGAAATGGTAATTGAATTTACCGATAACACCGTGGTGTTAGATATGAAGTATAACCAGTTTTACTTCATGGGATGAATAGGTTGGGATTGGGAAATTAAAACAAATGATTACTTCGGTAAGGTTCGCTAATCCCGACTAGTTTGAATTGAGATTCAAAAATAGAATAAAGAATAAATTCAAGGAATTTATCTTTGATAAAATTAATGGGAACCTTTCCCTATGAACGTGAAATTTAGAAACTAACTGTCGGTTAGCCAAGCAGAATGGTTTTCTGGATATTGATCTGATGTTGGTTTCGGCCTTCGGGGTTAATATTTGGGGAATTATTCCCTTGATTAATTTACGGTTAGTGACTAATGAATTGGAATGAGGCGTATGCTGTGTTTGTGTAACACTTATTTAAAATATACACGAGTTATTCGGAAAGACCGGGTTTATCCCATTCTGAATAACTGATACGACGATAAGTCGAAGATGAAGACGGTGGTCGAAGACCAGAAGTCTTCACGTCGTTTGGGTGATTACTGATGATCTTGATTGGGCTGTACACCCAAGAAGATGGAAACAGTTAGTGATCGTTCAGACGTACTTGGAGATCGATGGATATGCGGGGTACTAGGTGCCTCCGGTTTCGTTCAGACCCAGAACGGACTTGTAAATGGACTGTGTGTCTGACATTGGATTTTAGTCCGTGTGATTGATCTCTATTAAATATATATCGGTTTGGCGACAGAGAATTTATTCTCTTGCTCAACGCCCTTCTCTGAGACGTACGAGCTGAGGGGTTATATATTGATGGATATCAATCGCATGGAGTGAATTGCCTGTATGGCATGCCTAAGTGGCAAATGATCAAGGCTTCTGTTGAAAAGCAAAGTCTTGTGGTTGATGATCGAAGCACGGCCTTTGTGGCGTAGCTTTGTGTAACGTTGATTCGCGAGTATCACACCCGGTATGAATCAAAAACGGGAGACGGACCTCAGGGAGGGCATGCGTTTCTTTCTAGTTATGAGTGGCGTCAGTGCTTGAACTGGCTGACGAGTTTGACTCATGTGGATGTTACTTATTATTACTTGCTGAAAAGCGAGGCGCCTCGTGATATCGGTTTCGGCCGATGCTTCTGGTCGGCTGACGGGCCAGGCTTACGCCCCAAAGGGCGGGGAAACGCAGTGTTCAGGAATTTTAATCCACATCGGTGGACCGGCCCTGTCGCTCCGAGGGTCACTCGAGCTCTGATCCTGAGACACGGGCTAGAGCGTCTCGAATCGGTAGAGGATCTTGCCCCTAGCCTCGGTTCATACCATAAATGATAACCCAACTTCCAATACGACATTTGCGGTTTTGATTGTAAACTTATATATGGCGACATAGTGTTATGGGCCATTCATGCCGCCTATGATTGATACTTATGATTTGAAGTTGTTTTATACGCTATGCACTTATAATAGTATCAAATGATTTGTTTAAAACGTATCAAGCATTCTTTGGCTGTTATAAGGGAAAACCCTATCCCCCGGCTTGCGTTGCATTGTGTGATAGGACCTGGGTCTTATAACAGCTTCATTTTTCTTTATTTAGCATTGCGCTGTTTGTTTTATGCACTGGTATTCTTGGGAGGAAACCCGTTCCGTGTTATACGGCGTGGTCCCTTGATTTACCTAACTTTAAAATAAAGAATTAATAACTGTTTTAGTTCTCACACCAGTCACATGACTGACCTGGAGTTTATTGTTTTAACCTAAACTCTTGGTGCCCCTATTTTCCACACGGGCAGCTAGTAGTTTTGGTTTTGCAGATTTATATTCACAGGATCCTGGTTTACAGCTGGAACGATATCCGGAAAGCTTTGTATCCGTATATCTACTTCTAGTTGTGTATTGTATTATTTTCCGCTGCTATGTATTTAAATGTAATTTAAATCTCTGATATTTCTGTGTAATATTCATTTATACTCTGTATATTCTTGTAATCTGATGCATTGTTGTAATATACAATGAAATGTTCTTCTGTATGCGTTCTGTTGTGGTTTGTTCTCGAACTATCCGACGCTTTCCTTTACGGGGAAGTTACTGGTCTTTACATTCCTTCCTTCTGTTCTATAGCCAGATTACCACGAGTTTGAGCCAAATCTCATAAAAGATTGACACGCGAACGCTAAATTTAGGGAAAATAATAAATGATGCATAATTGGACATGACTGATTTGTGACTGATTTAAGAAAAGGGCATATGTTGTAATTTAAAGATCTAGATCTAGGCATACTATATATGACAGTTCATGATTTGGAAGAAGGAGAATTATTGTATGACAACATATGACTTGTAATTTGGGAACATAATGATCTGATTTTGAGGACATAATATATGTTGTAATTTAAGAACTAGATTTGGGTGCACATTTTATATGACGATCTATGACCTGAAAGAAAAAGGGTGTATGATTTAGGCATAAAAGGTCTATATTTAAATAGGACAACTATTAATTGTGAAAACGCCTAAATGGAGATTTTGGATATTTACATACGCTGAAATCAAAGGCTATAATTTGGCATAATTCATATTGTATATCATGATTTGGGGTTTTTGGAGAATATTCTGTACTATGTAAATTTAACTAGAAATTTGGGTATATAATATATTGTGAATTATGACCATGATTTGAGCATGTAAAATTTGGCATAATTTTATGATTAAGCGAGGAATGTTAATAAAATTTTAAAGGAAGATTAAATCTGTTAAAATGCCTAATCTGCTAAATCTATTGAAACTAAATACGGTAATTTTGGGTATGAAAATCTGTAGGCTTGACCTAAAATTGAGAAAAACATGTTATTAGAACTTTGGATAATCTGTTGTAACTTGTAAAGAAGTTAATTGGTTGAATTGGCATAATTAATCTGATATTGGCATATTCTGTGAATGAATACTTTAGCTAAAATAAGAATGTTGCGACACGAGGTTAGACTCTGTTTGCGGTAAAAGCCTGCCCGGACCCAACCGGCTTAACCAGCAACCGCAAACTGTCGGTCTAATGTGAGAGGTCGTAGGCATAAGGTTGCTTAGACACGAGGTTAGGTTTGGCTTGTGGCAAAAGTCTGCCCGGAATCGCCCGGCACATCCAGCGGCCACAAGCTACCGACCTAATGTGAGAGGTTTGTGCATTAATATTTAATTAATGCAAGTCTATGTTAAATACCTAAAACATGTTGGGTAAGGTTAAATCAACTGGATTGATGAATCTAGTAAATCCGTTTGAAAATCTGAAGGCCCAATACAAGGTTAGGTGAAACAATCTGTAAGTCTGTCAATCTGTACATCTGATCCGTTAGTCTGAAAACTTGTTAACTTGTATGTCTGATCTGAGAACTAGTTAATCTGAACTTTGTACATCCGAAATCTGTAAGCAAGTTAATCCGAATCTGTTAGTCTAGGGACACAAGGTTAGGAGGTGTAATTACTTGTGTCATCTGTTGTTTGGGACCCATATTAGTCACTAACCCTTTCTGGTATCAAAACTATGACCCAACACTAAGAGGGGTCCGGGCATGCTTACTGAACTAATTATAAGAGGTTCACTCTGATAATGGCGAGGGGTGTTGATGGCGCATTCCAACCGGGTCATGTGCATGCATGGATCCAGTCTGCTCTGAGGATGTAAGACACCGTGACATCTGTAAATCGGTCTGTGTCTATAGGTTGGCACTTTAGGGAGTGATACACACTTCTGTAGGGCCGGCACAGGGTATTTATGTATTAGGGAACCGATCGTTTGGGGTAGAATTTAGGGTACACTTAGTTCTGTCTGTCTCTGTTAGGGTACCGTCTGTTTCTGTTAGGGTTGTAACACCTGCTTGTTTATGTGTGGTACCGTCTATTGGGGTGGTAAAGGCTCATTACTAGTGTACACCGAATTCTAATATTCTGCTTCCATAGGAATTATTCTGTTTCCGTCTCTAATTCCGTTTCTGCTTCTGTTTCTGTAACCATCTATCACTGTTCGGGTGGTAGAGGCCCATTACTAGCATTCTGTTTCTGTGCATCTGTCTTTGTTAGGGTGGTAAAGGCCGATTATTATCATCGTATTTCTGAAAAGATTGTTCTGTTTTCTGTTTAGATATTAGGACAACACCTAATTCTGTTATACTAGTATTAGTGCAGAAAAGTGAAAACTATGTAAGAAGCTTAGCTCAGCCTATATCATTCTGCTTCTTCTGTTAACCTGCTATTCCTGTTACGGTTATCTCTCATCCAATTTTATTTACATGTCACGATACTATTACTTTTTATATACTGAAAGTCACTGGACTCACCAGACTTATGTCTGACCTAGTTTGTTTCGCCTCTTTTCTTTCCGTTCCCCCCCCCCCCCCAGGTGCTCAGGGTGGAAACGTAGGAGCTTGATTCAGATTATCTCTGCTTGAAGTGTTTGAAGTATTGCTTGTCTTTGACTCTATCTTTTCATGGAAGTTTATGTTTGGGATTATGACTTTGAAAATTATGCATTCTGAAGGCTTTTGTACAAGACTGATATTTATGTACTTGAATTCCAGTACTGTGGTTTTGAAAGATGTAACCAAACTTATTTCTATTTCTGCTGTAATAAAGTTATAAAATTTTCAAGTACTACTTTACATATCTGTCTTGTAAATTTCTGTTCTGTTTACTTATAACATTCCACCGAAGTTAAGGCATTCCCTTTGTGAGTAACCTTGATAGAAGTGGGGTGTTACAGAAGATCTATTTGGTATTTTCGAGGTAGAAGATGGGAGGAACGTCCAATTGGCTGCTTGGTTAATGAAGGACGAAGCCACGTTTTGGTGGGAGGTCACGAATGGAGAGCGTCCAGTGGAGACATGGATGGATTTCAGGCGTAGGTTCGAGATGAAATTTCTCTCATGAGCAGAAGAGAATTTATATATGGTAAGGATCTTAGCGTTGAAGCAAGGAAAATTTTCAGTAAAGGAGTACGTCAACAAGTTCAATCAGTTGGTGAGATTTGGCTTAGACTTGGTGAACACAACTGAGAAGAAGGCTCTGAGGTTCATTAAAGGTTTGAATGAGCCGCTACATGGGTTGGCTATGACCCACATTCCGATGAGGGCTACCTTTGAGAGATTGGTTGACATGGCACTTATGCATGAAGAGGAGAAAGGTGCTAATGCTATTAAGGCACCGGAGAAGAAACGGGATCAAAAGAAATCACTACAGCAAAACAAGAAAGGTGGTAAGGATAACGACAACAAGGGAAAGAAAAGGTGCTTTAATTGTGGGAAACCAGGCCATCTGAGCAAGGACTGTAGGAAAAAGAAGAAGAATGGCTACTTTCACTGTGGAGAGGCAGGACATCTAATTAAAGACTGCCCGAGGACACAGGGGCAAGGGAAAAGGACAAGGTCCACTTATGGAGGGTAGATTCAGGCTCTCATGGCACCAGGGCAGGCAAGAGGGCAGGTTCATGCTCTCAAGGCACCAGGACAGGAGAGAGGTAGAAACATTTCCGTTGAAAGTTTAGTTTTTCTCTTTGATCATCCTGTTTGTACTTTGTTTGACTTTTGCGCTTCACACTCGTTTGTATCTTCTTCGTTAGTTGAAACACTGCACCTAAATACTCGTCTAGTTACGGATCCCATAATAGTCTCAAATCCTATTGGTGGTTCGGCTCATCTTTCAATGATTTGTCGGGATTTGAGAGTGTCTATCTTGGGCGTTGGGTTTGAATGCAACGCCTTCTTTCTTGGCTTCATGGGCTATAGCTTGATTCTAGGTATGGATTGGCTAGCTAGATACGGTGCCATCCTAGACTGTTAAAGAAGGGTAGTTAGATTGTTGACTCGTTGTGGCAAAAATCTTGATATCTCTTGTGACCGTAGAGGTCCGGTAATGCTTAGCTATCTAGAATCCCATGACGCATCCAATGATGATTTGAAATCTGTTCATGTTGTCCATGAATATAGTGACGTCTTCGATGAAGTTCGAGGTTTACCCCCGAGGCATAAGATAGACTTTCGAATCTACTTAGTAGAGAATGCAAAGCCAGTTGCATTACCAGTGCGCCACATGGCTCCGAGAGAGAGAAGAGAACTCAGTAAGCAAGTGAAAGAGTTGCTTGAGAAGGTGTTCATAAGAAGAAGTATTTCGAAGTGGGGTGCTCTAGTCATTTTTTCTACGAAAGCTGATGGTTCACTTAGATTGTGTGTGGACTATAGAGAGCTGAATAAGCTAACAAAGAAGAACAGACACCCATTGCCAACGATTGATGATTTATTCAATCAGTTGGTGGGTGCTTCGGTTTTCTCGCAACTGGATTTGGCTACAGGATTTCATCAGCTAAGTGTGGCTGAAGATAGCATAGATAAGACTGCATTTAGAACTCCTGACGGTTTCTTCGAGTGGCTCGTCATGCCTTTTGGTTTGACGAATGCACACGCATATTTTGTTGTCTTAATGAGTAGGATGTTTAGGGAGTTTCTAAACAAGTTTGTGGTAGTCTTTATAGACGATATCCTGATTTTCTATAAAAATGAAGAAGAGCATGCCCTACATCTTGGGGAAGTCTTAGAGACCCTACGAGCGCATCAACTTAGAGCTAAGTTCTCCAAGTGCCATTTTTGGAGAAAAGAAGTGAGGTTCTTAAGACATGTGGTCTCTATGGAAGGGATAGCTGTGGATCCCGCAAAGGTGGTGGCGATCCAAGATTGGAAAATTCCTAAGAACGCAACAGAAGTAAGAAGCTTTTTAGGGCTGGCTGGTTATTATAGGAAGTTCAATAAGGACTTCGCGAATATATCAGCCCCACTTACTCGGTTAACGAAGAAGAATTTGACTTTTGCTTGGGATGTTGACTGTGACGATGCTTTCCAACGTCTGAAGAGGGCTTTGACGACAGCTCCAGTTTTAGTTTTACCAGGTGGGAGTAAGCCATTCACAGTATATACCGATGCTTGCGGGACAGGGCTTGGCGCAGTTTTAATATAAGAGGGAAGGGTGATATGCTATGGTGGAAGGCAGTTGAAAGCCCACGAGAAAAATTACCCTACCCACGACTTAGAGTTGGCTGTCATAGTTTTTGCGCTTAAGTCATGGCGTCAATATTTGCTTGGCGAGAGGTTTGAGTTGTATACAGACCATAAGTCACTAAAGTACTTGTTCTCTCAGAAAGATTTAAACTTGAAGCAACAGAGGTGGATGGTGTTTTTGGCATCCTAATATTTTAAGATCGCATATATCCCTGGAAAGGGCAACGTTGTAGCTGACGCCTTAAGTAGAAAGAAGATGACTTTAAGTCCTTTGTTCGTAGAGCGCGCGGCAGAGTTTAGAGTATATATCTAACTTTGACTTCAGACCCTCTGTCGATTATGTACCCGGATAGTTGGCATCGTTAGAGGTGCAACCTACACTTTTGGGTCGAGTTGGAGAGGCACAATGTAACACCCCAATTTCGTTAAGGTCACTCATAAAGGGAATGCCTTAACTTCGGCGGAACGTTATAAGTAAACAAAACAGAAATTTACAAGATAGATATGTAAAGTAGTACTTAAAAAATTAATAACTTTATTACCGCAGAAACAGAAATAAGTTTGGTTACATCTTTCAAAATCACAATATTGGAATTCAAGTACATAAATATCAGCAAGAATCAAAGCTGAGCAATACTTCAAATACTTCAAGCAGAGAGAAATCTAAATCAAGCTCCTATGTTCCCAACCTGAGTACCTAGGGGGGAAATGGAAGAAAAGTGGCGAAACAATCTAGGTCAGACAAACGTCTAGTTAGTCCAGTGACTTTCAGCATATAAATAGATAACAGTATCATGACATGTAAATAAAACTGGATGAGAGATAACAATAATAGGAGTAGCAGGTTAACAGAAAAGACAGAATGATATAGGCTAAACTAAGCTTCTTACTTGGTTTTCACTTCTCTGCACTAATACTAGTATAACAGAATTAGGTGTTGTCGTAACGTATAAACAGAAAACGGAATGATCTCTTCAGAAACACGATGCTAGAAATGGGCCTTTATCACCCTAACAGAGACAGACGTTCAAAAACAGAATGCGACTATTGGGCCTTTACCACTCCAACAGACGGTACCACACAGAAACAAACAGGTATTACAACCCCAATAGAAATAGATGGTACCCCAACCAAAACAGACAGAACTAAGTGTACCCTAAATTCTACCCCAAGCGATCGACTCCCTAATACATAAATACCCTGTGTCGGCCCCACAGAAGGGTGTATCACTCCCTAAAGTGGCAAGCTATAGACGCAAACCTATTTATATATGTCAAGGCGTCTTACATCCTAAGAGCAGACCGGATCCATGCACGCACATGACCCGGTTGGAATGCACCATCAACACCCCTCGCCATTATCAAAACGAACCACTTACAATTAGTTCAGTAAGCGTGCCTGGATCCCTCTTAGTGCTGGGTCATAATTTTCATACCAGAAAGGGTTACTGACTAATATGTGTCCCAAACAACAGATGACACAAGTAATTACCCATCCTAACCTTGTGTCCCCAAACTAACAGATTTCAGATTAACTTGCTTATAAATTTCAAATGTACAAAGTCCAGATTAACTAGTTCTCAGATCAGACATACAGGTTAACAAGTTTTCAGACTAACGGATCAGATATACAGATTAACAGAATTACTGATTGTTTCACCTAACCTTGTATTGGGCCAATAGATTTTCAAACGGGTTTATTAGATTCATCAGTGCAGTTGATTTACCCTTATCCACCCAAAACGTTTTTAGGCATCATATTTATCTTAGATTTGCATTAATTAAATATTAATGCACAGACCTCTCACATTAGGTCGGTAGCTTGTGGTCGCTGGTTGTGTCGGGCGGTTCCGGGCAGACTTCTGCCACAAGCCAGACCTAACCTCCTGTCTAAGCATCTTTATGCCTACGACCTCATACATTAGACTGACAGTTTGCGGTTGCTAGTTAAGCAGGTTGGGTTCGGGCAGGCTTCTACCGTAAACAGAGTCTAACCTCATCTCTCAGCATTCTTATTTTAGCTAAAGTATTCATTCACAGATTATGCCAATATCAGATTAATTAAACCAATCCAACAACTTAACTTCTTTACAAGTTACAGCAGATTATTCAAAGTTCTATTAACATGTTTTGCTCAATTTTAGATCGAGCCTACTGATTTTCATACTACAAATTACTGTATTCAGTTTCAACAGATTTAGCAGATTAGGCAATTTAACAGATTTAATCCTTCCTTAAAATTTCATTGACATTCCTTGCTTAATCATAAAATTAAGCCTAATTTTACTTGCTCAAATCATGGTCATAATTCACAATATAGCATATGCCCAAAATTTCTAATTAAATTTACATAGTATAGAATATTCTCCAAAAACCCCAAATCATGATATACAATATGAATTATGCCAAATTATAGCCTTTGATTTCAGCGTATGTCAAATATCCAAAAATCCCGATTAAGGCGTATTCACAATTAATAGTTATCCTATTTTAATATAAATCTTTCACGCCTAAATCATATGTCCTTTTTCTTCTGATTCATAGATCGTCATATAAAGTATGCCCTCAAATCTAGATCTTAAATTACAATATATATTATGTCCTCAAAATCAGATCATGCATCATAACATGCATTATGCCCCCAAATTACTAGTTATATGTTTTCATACAATAATTCTCCTTCTTCCAAATCATAAACCGTCATATATGGTATGCATAGATCTAGATCTTAGATTACAACATGTTGTGTTCTCAATTTAGTCACAAATCAGTTATGTCCAATTATGCATCATTCAATATTTTCCCCAAATTTGCGTTCGCGTGTCAATCTCTTATGAGATGTGGCTCAGGCTCGTGGTAGCCTGGCTATAGAACAGAAGGAAGGAAGAGATACAGAGTAGTTACAATAAGATAGATCTATACAGAAAAACAGATCGGATAAACAAGAACATATCTGATAAACAGGAATATGCATAATCTCCAATTCAGATTTATAACCATGTCAGAATCACAATTAAATTTCATATCTGAAAATAGCTGTACTCACAATTCGTGGTTTAAGGAAGAGAAGAACAATTCTAGGATCTGGTTTTCTGGAGTTGTTTTAGCTTTCCATTGATGTAGGCGTTGATTTTTTATCTTTTAATCCTATTCATATTGGAAGAAGTAGAAGCACTAGTTCTAGCTTAGGTTTCAGTAGAGTAGCGACGCCATTGATTTATTTTAATATGAATCAGCGTAGAGTATATGCTTAATGAAATTGTGTAGAGAGAAAGAGAGGTTTGGGGGTGTTTAAATAGCGTAGGAGCAATGAATCTGGTCAGAACGGGCGTCTAAATGCAGAAAAATGGATTTGTCCTCGGATCTGGAAAAAGGGGGAGGTCGACCCTATGGTCGACCTAACTACCAAGGTCGACCCCCTGGTCGACATGGGTCCTGGGCGAGGAATTTCGTGCCCAGCCCCGGGCGTATGACTTGAATTTGAATTTTGAATTTTCGGCTGAGCTGTTTAAATTTTCTGAAAACTTCTGAAGGTCATAACTTCTTCATACGGAGTCTGATTTACGCAAACTCGGACTCTATCTCAAGCAGAATTCCGAGACGAACGCAATGGCGTAACCCGTTTCCCTTATTTCTTCTTTTAAAAATTAATTACACTTTGTTTTGTTACTTTATGTTCACAGAAAATATGGGGTGTTACATTCTCCCCTCCTTAAAGGATTTCGTCCCCGAAATCTTCAAGTTAAGAAGAATGTGTCCTACCATATGATCATTGATCTACTCAACCATCATCCACAAGCATCCATTATCCTTAGAAAACTCCTAATGTTGTATGAACATATGCAAAAGTGTGTGTATATGTCTCTTATCTAATGCAAAGATCAGGCGGTCTACTGATTCAGTTGACCTCCTTAATGCGAATTACGTTAGTGCCATGAGTCCACTTATGAATGTAAAAATCCTGTTTGATACACATCATCTATATATGAGTGCATAAACATTTATCCAAATGCAACATCCATGTGATGAGTCAATCATTTTGCATCCACAAAAATCAAAAAAGAAAAAATGCACACACATCCATATGCAGTATGAGAGTGTTTTTGAGCCGATATAGTGCCTAGTGTGTGTATATGCATCCACAAGCAACCACTTGCAACCTGTGACGGTCCGCCCCGCACCAACCGACATTTACTCCAAAAGTGCGCTGTACACATGTCCAGTTAGCACGGGACGGTCGTCAGAAGAAAAGAAAGAAGACGAAGAATCAACAAAGAACCAGTAGAATGTCTCACGGCGCATAGAACAAAATATAATAACAACATACTTGACATAAAACAGGTTAAACAGTGCATAAGCTGAAAACAAACTAAGCATCATAGCAGCGGAAATCCAAAATACAGCTTATTACAATTTCAAAATACTGTCTCTATAGCAAAAGCAAGATAAGGAAGGTACACTACTAATGCCCAAGTAGTGACCACCAACGACAAAGGGAGAATATATGTAGATATCATGCGTAGGAGCCTCCTGCTCGTCTCCGAATCAGCTACTCGTGCATCACCAACTAACATGTTTCTAGTCTGCTCGTGTGAGCAACCAGAGTAATAAGAAGAGACATAAAACTCTGGGTCAGACAAAAAGTCTGGTATGAGCGATAAGCAGTTAAACAAAACATTAACAGGTATACTAAACCATACCTGAGCCTGGACCTGCAACCAAAGAGTTAGCACTACATACTGTACAATACTCTAAGGTGCCACTAACATGTGGTGTACAAGCATACGGGGGTGTAATGACCTAGATTTCCGTAACATCGGAGTTGACTATATACATCGTGCGTCCAACCCAAATATCACGAAAATACGGAACATTTTTTTTTAGAAGAAAGAGATAGAAGAAGAACATAAATATCAACACAGAATCTCAAATCGCAGCGAAACAAAATATAATATATTATAACTTTTGAAATACAAAATCTCAACTGTATAACATACACTTATCAG
Organism: Allium sativum; assembly: GCA_030737875.1. Classification (NCBI taxonomy): domain Eukaryota; kingdom Viridiplantae; phylum Streptophyta; class Magnoliopsida; order Asparagales; family Amaryllidaceae; genus Allium; species Allium sativum. The sequence continues at coordinate 411,779,965 of CM060923.1, read as the reverse complement.
AGTACAACACTTACAACATAGTGGAACAAACTCTATATAACTAACGCTGAAGCCTCCTGCTCCAAGCTCCTTTAGATAGATCTATAAAATCCTGAACTACTTGACTCCCCGTACAAATTTAGGCACCCAAGAGTTTAGATAGAACAAAACAAATAAACTCCGGGTCAGTCATGTGACTGGTATGAGTAAACAGTTTAAAACAGTTTCAGAAAACTAAATGATATCTCATAAGACCACGCCGTATAACACGGAACGGGTTTTTCCTTTATGAGAATCCAAACACTTGACTTATCTTTATATCAAAACTCTTTTGATATTATCATAATGTCTAAATCAAGTAAATAACAATCTAGTGGAACGTTTGCATCTCACGTTCCACATATATACACAAATCATAAACCGCATGCACGTATTGGGTAATTGATTTTCCAACTATGACAAGGTATGGAACCACCTTCCGCTGGTATATCTCTAGAGGAGAATACACCGAGTTCAACAAGAACATCTTGCAACTCAGCCACACATGACCGACCACTCATTTCGCTTGAGTGTATCGAATGTATATCACTAACGATTGGGATCAGCAACCGTTTCCCGAATGGGACAGCATCGACAATAGATTTTTAGAAATAAATGAAACTCTAGATCTGGTGATTATACAGCCTAATAGGTGCGACCTACATAGCCATGCTGCCTGCCCGATTTCTGTCATTTACCGGTTGATGAGGCTAGAAGCTACGCTTTATCATCACACCAGATTCAATTCGAATGTCACATCGTCAGATCCATCGAAAATCACTGATTGATGTCCACAACAGTACATTACGTGTCAGCTAAAAGAAGTTTCCTTCTCCACTTCCACTCTTGGTACGGTTGAAGGAATCAATGTACTTGACCTTTCTGGAAATACTCTGTCAGACATCCATCCATACAAGTCACCCAGGAACAGGATGAACCAAAGGCACAATTTCTGTTAATGGAAAAAGTCCTTGCACTCTACTCCGTCTTCGATTATCTTTATATAATCTGATTCGCACACTACTGCCGATATGGAGTGGTTCTTCGGATAATAATCGAACCGGTCTCTCCATATTGACAACGATGGTCAAAACTCCGATAGTCAGTGATTTAACTATCGAATAAAAACAAGTGTTTCGATAGTCGATGATTTAACTATCGAATAAAACAAGTGTTCATCCAAACATCCAACAATCACTAAGCCTTTAATTAATATTCCATTAATTAAATCACTTCTCTATTTCTTTATCAATATTTGTTAACCAAATATTTTCAATAACCATATTGGCCTGTTACGTTATTTGGAAAACATTTCCGAATATCGCCTTCTTTATTCTCTAACTTTAGAAATATTTATTATTCTATTTCCATGCTTACATTTATTTGGGTTAAACCGGATGTTGTGTAAAACAACGGTACGACAACCCAAATACTATATTCAACTAACTCTCATTCAACATTGATCATCGAGCCTGAAATCTTACTGTTTATCGGCATATCATGAAATCAACCAAGTTGGGGTATAATTACCTCTCAGACCTTGACTGAATAACATTTAACGTCAAAACAGACAAGACTACTTACTCGAATAATCAATACCATACAACTGATTATTCACCTTTAAACACATATACACTTTCACTTTCTATTCCTACGAGATTTTATTCTTATACTTCCTTTTTGATTATACTATTCTATTTCTAAGTTAGTTCTCTTATCGACTTCTATATATATCGATACATTGATTTCTAAATATCAAATTATCTTAAAAATATTCTATCTCCTTAAATTCCCGGAAAAATTCCCCATAACCTCCTTTGTACCGGGAGCATCGGGAAATTTCAAATAGCTTTCCCGGTCCTTCTCATCTCAGAAAGAAAAAGAAAAAGCCAAGCGGCTTGCCGATACGGCGCATAAAATCTCATATATGAATTAAATACGTACCTTTTTGTTGGGCATTCTATTTATTTCACTTCTATACTTTATTCCAAACCTGTCTCCTGTATCTATACCTGCCCAATCTATTTAACTATACCAAATCGTTTTAACTCAATTTGTTAATTCTCTCTTTAGTCTATTTCTCTTTTAATATTTGAATTCTATATTCAAACTCCAATTCGCTTCTATTATTCTATTTCTGTATATCAAATTCTATATATCAAATTCTATTTCACTTCTATTATTCAAATTCTATTGTCTTCTATTATTCAAATCCTATAATATAAATCCCATTTGAATTCTCTTTATTCAAATTCTATATTATAAACCCCATTTGAATTCTATATTCAAATTCTATAGTTAAACTCCATTTGAATTCTATTATTCAAATTCTATATTCAAAGTCTATTTGAATTCTATGCCTTATTTAAACAACGTTTTATAACTTCACTTAAAATCCCACATTTATATATTTATAACAAAGTTTATAAATTCAATTCAAATCCAATATTTTAATTTTATAAACAGTGTTTATAAATTCGATTCAAATCCCATCTTCCATTTATAAACTTAGTTTATAAATTCGATTCAAATCCCATCTTTTCATTTATAAACAAAGTTTATAAATTCGATTCAAATCCCATCTTTTCATTTATAAACAGAGTTTATAAATTCAATTACTTGTTTTATATACCTTCAAAACAAGTTAATATTTTCTATAGTTTTATTTAAAATTCAAATTCTATTTATAAAAATAGAATTCCCTTTTTAAATCTCCAATACCCTTTTTGATATTTTTATAAATCAATATTCAAGCCCCAGGGATATTTTAAACAATCAAATCAACCAATTTTCAATCATTTGATTTTTAACACATCATATATGAATATATATATGAAATCAAACAAACAACAAACAGATAATATATTTTTGAGGAATCCAGTTGGATTCCTCCAACCTATTTTCCTGCATCCACAGACGTTAATCAACATAGTAATACCCATCCTGCTTCGAGGCAAGATATCGCGGTATAGAAGGTCATCCACTAATCATAGCGTGGGGCGTATAGGGTAATCATCCGCTATGAAACTGCGGGCATCCGCTAATGGTACTGCGGGAATCCAACCAATCATCAACCCAATATATATACATATATATCCTAAATAACTAATATATATTTTAAAACAATCAGACAGCATTCAAACAAGCACAGACAATTATTTTTAACTATATAAAAATAATTTCTAAATAAAAGGTGAGATTTACTCACCAGGGTTTTTAGTTTTCACTTGTACCAATTTCAGTTTTTCTTCATCGATTTCCGAAACTTCGCACTCCATACGAAAGATTACACTCGATATTTCCTTGCATAAGGAAAAATCCGAATTTTAAAAATATGTTAACGAATCTACTTAACAAGGTTTCATGTTGAAAATATACTCAAATTAAATTCTCTAAACTACCTGGTTTTGGAAAGCTAGTGATATGGAGAGTAAATTTCACTTATCTAATTTACGAATTATATAATGATTTACTAATTAAATTGCCCTTTTGGTTCTCAAATTTCGGATTTTCAGAAAATGACATTCCTATTTTCAAAGTGTACAAATCTATTTTAAATCATGTACTAATAAAATTAAATTAAGAATTTACCTTCTGTTAATAATTTGATTTCACTGCCTAAGTTCTTCCTCCCCAAACACAACAATTTCTAGCTCGAACTCACAGAAAAGCCTCTACACTAATCGCACTTATCTTCCCACAATACCCCTACGCACCTTAACATCACCGCGTTCATCATCTGTCGATCCTCTTCTAAGAACGATATCAATCATCGCCACCCCAAACTGTGAAATCGACTTCCAAATCCAAGCTCGAATCCTTCACCGATCGCATCTCAGATGTGATGAAAATAAATCACGACTTCGAACTTACCCTGAACCCTTGCCGTTGACTCCATTTGAACTCCATCGCCCTTCTAGGAAAATCGCGATACTGCTATCTCCTCTGCCAAAAATCGATTTCGCTGAACAACACTCCTCCAACCTGTCGGTGAACTCGCCTTGCTCTTCAATACAAATTTCCGACTTTGCCTTGATGAACCCGTGCAGCTACTCGCGATCGATTTTGAGAAAACACGCTCGTTCCCGAAATGAAGATGCCAGGTTTAAAACCTTCGGTCCCAGAGATTAATTGAACAAACGGTATTCGATTTCCATTTCTTTTTAGTCTTGAACTCGATTTGGATTAGCAAAAGAAGGAGCGGCCATTGATTTCGTATTGATTGAGATGCTCTGATTTTCGATTTGGATTTCCAGAAGAGGAAGGGAAGAGGTCGGGCTTTGAATTGCTTATATGGGTGAATGGATGGAAATTAAAAAGGCCACGGGTTGTTTTTGAGTTGTGGCGGAAATGAAGAGAGCACGGCTGTTTTATGTGTGGTAAGGAAGGAGCCATTGTTGTCTCGTTTTGGTCCACCAACAAATGAATATTTTATTTTATTCTATTTAAATTGCTATCCTCTAATTTAAATTACCACATTGATTCTGAACTCCTTTTTGAACTCAACAACTGTCAATTCTAGGGAAATACCCCTATTCCGGACACATTGGGATAGGTCACGTAGTCCAATTCGATCATCTGTGGAAGATATTAATTTAAATTGATATAATTTAAATTTCAAACCATTTAAATTCCACGATAATAAATTAATATTATTATCGTTATAAATTCAAATGAAATTTCCCATTAATTATTTGAACTATTTTTAATTCAAATTAAATTTTGAATTCATCTAAATCCATTTTCGTATTCTGATAACTTGATATATTCGATATTAAATCGAACTGATTATTAAACTAATAACATAATATAAAATTCCATTTATATTATCCCCCCCCCATATTTAAATCCATATTAAATATTTAAAATTAACCCATAAGGATCCGGGTCATTACAATCTTCCCCACTTAAAATAATTTCGTCCTCGAAATTGCTAAGTAGGAAAAGTGCTACCAACCCATTTTCTTTTTAAAATCTTACTTATGTTGATACTCAACATTTCAAACTTCCTTACGTAACTCTCTTTCGAATAAATCCTTATTCGATAACTCATCCCTTCGAATAACTATATTCGATAATCCTTTCGAATAAACTATATTTGATAACTCCTTCGAATAACCAATATTCTATAACTCACTTTGATTAAACTAATCGATAACTCTTTTCGATTAAACTATAATCGATAACTCATTTCGATTAACAAATAATCGATAACTCCTTCGATTTACTAATAATCGACAACTCCTTCCGAATAACCAAATTCGATAATTCCTTTCGAATAAACTATATTTGATAACTCCTTCAAATAACCAATATTCTATAACTCACTTTAATTCTATTCGAATAACTCGTATTTGATTTAACTCCATTCGCTTGACGCTAGATCGCAGCGATCACAATGGTTACGCATGATTCCCCCACGAAACATCCGACCGTCCTAGGCTATCTGCAGCCCTGCGAATTACGCTAGCAGTCGTACGAAATGGCAACTTATCCTGAGTAACTATGTTTGACTAACTTTATCTCAATAACTACATTCGATCAACTTTAATTGAATAACTAACATTCAATTAAATCATAATTTGGTTAACTATGTTCAATTAACTCTATCTGGTTAACTCTTACTCTAATCGATTTATTCTAACACTAATCGACCTCTCCTATTCGAATAACTCCTATTGGATAACATTTATTCATTTATAAAGATTTACTTTTAGTAACGGTTCTTCACTTTATAAATGTTCTCTTTAATAACGTTACTTCACTTATACAAGTGTTGTGTACCCCTTCTATTTAAAACTATCGGTGTTAAAAAACCAATATCTCTTCTCTATATAAGTTCAGAATTATATATTCCAACTATCGAATGATAAATATTTAATTTAATTTATAACTGTTATTTATAAATTAATCTTTTCTACTTATCCATTAAAACAGATTTCCATTTTCTATTCATCTTCTGAATATTCCTTTGATTAAATTCTATTTATTTAATAAATAAATATCGCATCTATAACATTCTATTTATTTACTATAAACAAATATTTCCATTGAATCTATTTGTAAATGTTTTTAAAAATATTTCCTTTTAAATTATATTTGTAAATGTTTTTACAAATATTTCTCCTTATATTTGTTTGCACATAACTTCCTTTGTATTTGTGTTACAAATATATTTCCTTTATTCACACCCAATTCATATTTCATTCACATTGATTTTACTCAATTTATTCATTTCGATCCATTTAACTTACTTAAGCTACATTTAATTTCAATCATTCAAATTCCCATTAACTAGTTGCTAATTCACCGTTTTGCCTATTTCACCCTTTTTATTTGAATATAACTTGTTCAAATATATGTCAACTTAATTATAACTAATCTAATTATATTTTCAACTCGAGTTATATATTCGATTTCGAATATAAATTCTCAATCTCTTTCACTTATCCAAAAACCCAATTTCGATTCAAATTTTCTTTAACTAATTATTTTCCAATCTAGTTAATTCTATTTAACCATTTAAAATATGATTTTTGTCTTAAAAATCATTTCACTTACTTCACTGCAGTTCATATTTATTTTATATTTCCAGTCTGGATTTTCTAATGCCAATTCGGATTTTATTTCCTAAAAAATCTTTTATTTATTTAATTAAACCGTTATGGTTTTATAATGGTTCTGGCGCTGCTTTTCTAAAAATTTGATTTTGACATAACTCAAAATCTATACGACGAAATCCAGATTTTTCTCTTTCATTAGAAAATTATTGTTCAACCGGTCCTGACGATTCTTGTTTCAAAGAATTCCGACTTCAATTGAGTTCTGTATACTAAATTGAAGTTCGAATCGCCAATTTTCGAACTGCCGCGCTACGGCGAGCTCGTTTTAATTATATTTATAAATATAACGTTTTAAATTTGTTTATAATAAATTCAACTCCATTCTGATATATTTTTAATATATATCAAATCCATTTCATAATATTCCCGATCTATTTCACTTCTATTATTCAAATCCTATATATTTACAATATTCAAATTCCATTTGAATTTCTTTATTCAAACTCTATATTTGAATTCCCTTCTATTCAATTTCTATTTGAATTTCTTCTTTTCAAATTCTATTTCAATTTCTTATCTTCAATTTCTATTTGAAATCCTTATCTTCAATTTCTATTTGAAATCCTTCATTCAAAAACCCATTTCAAATCCCTTATTCAAATTCCATTTGAAATCCTTTATTCCATTTCTATTTAAATTCCTTTGTTCAATTTCTATTTGAAATCCGTTGAATTTAAATTCTATTTTAAATCCTTTGAATTCAAATCCTATTTAAATTTCACTTTGAAATCAAATTCTATTTAAACTCCTTTTATTTAAAATTCTATTTCAAACTTTATATTTTCTTTGAATTCTAATATTCAACCTCCACTTTATATTCTCTTTGAAATTCTATTTAACCAAATTCCATTTGAATTCTAATATTCAAATCTCTATTTGATTTTTCTTTATTCAAATCCATTTGAATTCCATTGAATTCAAATTCCATTTCAATTTTTCTTATACAATTTCTATTTGAATTTTCTTTATTCAAACTCATTTGAATTCCTTTGAATTCAAATTCTATTTCACTTCTATTTGAATTATATATATTCAAATTCATTTATTTTACTTCTATTTGAAATCTATATTCCCATTTCACATTTCAAAATTCCTTTGAAGTAATATACATATATACATATATTTATATCTATCCCAAATTCAAAACATTTGAATTTTCAAACAACTTGTTTCTTTTCAAACAAATTTCTATCAAAAACTTTTCTAAGGCAGCAATTCGTCACTTAGAAACTCGAAAATGAACACTGGTGATGTTGCGACCATCATCAGAATTATTTCCCAGCCACTGAAGTGAGTCGAGTGCAATATCACTTGACATTCATTTTGAAAAATTATTTTCCCAAACTCCCAGGATTTTAAATTCTAAATTCTGCTTTTGAATTCAATTTCAATTTATCACATTTGTATATTTGATTTCATATACAAATTCCATTGGTTATATATAACTATTTCTTTTTTTTATAATCTAATTTGATTATAATTTTAACAATCAACTCAACTATTTAAAAACAATATCGTGTCCAATCTTCTGTTCAAGTGTTTATAAACTCCTATCGAAATCATGGCGTCCCACGATTCGACCAAAATTTATAATCCACTCAACAGACTAGTCAACACAATATAAAACAGTTTTTATATCAAATAACAAGTACGCTCTCTCATATATATATACACTCAACTCATTCTAGGATACTACTGGTCCTATCTCTAATGAGCACATTCCAACAAGCCTAGGTATTCGCTCAACCTATGCTCTGATACCAACTGTAATGACCCAGATTTCCGTAACATCGGAGTTGACTATATACATCATACGTCCAACCCAAATATCACGAAAATACGGAACATTTTTTTTTAGAAGAAAGAGATAGAAGAAGAACATAAATATCAACACAGAATCTCACCTCGCAGCGAAACAAAATATAATATATTATAAATTTTGAAATATAAAATCTCAACTGTATAACATACACTTATCAGAGTACAACACTTACAACATAGCGGAACAAACTCTATATAACTAACGCTGAATCCTCCTACTCCAAGCTCCTTTAGATAGATCTGTAAAATCCTGAACTACTTGACTGCCCGTACAAATTTAGGCACCCAAGAATTTAGGTAGAACAAAACAAATAAACTCCGGGTCAGTCATGGGACTGGTATGAGTAAACAGTTTAAAACAGTTTCAGAAAACTAAATGATATCTCATAAGACCACGCCGTATAACACGGAACGGGTTTTTCCTTTATGAAAATCCAAACAATTGACTTATCTTTATATCAAAACTTTTTTGATATTATAATAATGTCTAAATCAAGTAACTAACAATCTAGTGGAACGTTTGCATCTCACGTTCCACATATATACACAAATCATAAACCGCAAGCACGTATTGGGTAATTGATTTTCCAACTATGACAAGGTATGGAACCACCTTCCGCTGGTATATCTCTAGAGGAGAATACACCGAGTTCAACAAGAACATCTTGCAACTCAGCCACACATGACCGACCACTCATTTCGCTTCAGTGTATCGAATGTATATCACTAATGATTGGGATCAGCAACCTTTTCCCAAATGGGACAGCATCGACAATAGATTTTTAGAAATAAATGAAACTCTAGATCAGGTGATTATACAACCTAATAGGTGCGACCTACATAGCCATGCTGCCTGCCCGATTTCTGTCATTTACCGGTTGATGAGGCTCGAAGCTACGCTTTATCATCACACCATATTCACTTCGAATGTCACATCGTCAAATCCATCAAAAATCACTGATTGATGTCTACAACAATACATTACGTGTCAGCTAAAAGAAGTTTCCTTCTCCGCTTCCACTCTTGGTACGGTTGAAGGAATCAATGTACGTGACCTTTCTGGAAATACTCTGTCAGACATCCATCCATACAAGTCACCCAGGAACAGGATGAACCGAAGGCACAATTTCTATTAATAGAAAAAGTCCTTGCACTCTACTCCGTCTTCGATTATCTTTATATAATCTGATTCGCACGCTACTGCCGATATGGAGTGGTTCTTCGGATAATAATCGAACCGGTCTCTCCATATTGACAACGATGGTCAAAACTCCGATAGTCAGTGATTTAACTATCGAATAAAAACAAGTGTTTCGATAGTCGATGATTTAACTATCGAATAAAACAAGTGTTCATCCAAACATCCAACAATCACTAAGCCTTTAATTAATATTCCATTAATTAAATCACTTCTCTATTTCTTTATCAATATTTGTTAACCAAATATTTTCAATAACCATATTGGCCTGTTACGTTATTTGGAAAACATTTCCGAATATCGCCTTCTTTATTTTCTAACTTTAGAAATATTTATTATTCTATTTCCAAGCTAACATTTATTTGGGTTAAACCGGATGTTGTGTAAAACATCGGTACGACAACCCAAATACTATATTCAACTAACTCTCATTCAACATTGATCTTCGAGCCTGAAGTCTTACTGTTTATCGGTATATCATGAAATCAACCAAGTTGGGGTATAATTACCTCTCAGACCTTGACTGAATAACATTTGCAGACAAGACTACTTACTCGAACAATCAATACTATACAACTGATTATTCACCTTTAAACACATATACACTTTCTCTTTCTATTCTTATGAGATTTTATTCTTATACTTCCTTTTTGATTATACTATTCTATTTCTAAGTTCGTTTTCTTATCGACTTCTATATATATCGATACGTTGATTTCTAACTATCAAATTATCTTAAAAATATTCTATCTCCTTAAATTCCCGGAAAAATTCGCCATAACCTCCTTTGTACCGGGAGCATCGGGAAATTTCAAATAGCTTTCCCGGTCCTTCTCATCTCAAAAAGAAAAAGAAAAAGCCAAGCGGCTTGCCGATACGGCGCATAAAATCTCATATATGAATTAAATACGTACCTTTTTGTCGGGCATTCTATTTATTTCACTTCTATACTTTATTCCAAACCTGTCTCCTGTATCTATACCTGCCCAATCTATTTAACTATACCAAATCGTTTTAACTCAATTTGTTAATTCTCTCTTTAGTCTATTTCTCTTTTAATATTTGAATTCTATATTCAAACTCCAATCCGCTTCTATTATTCAATTTTTATATATCAAATTCTATTTCACTTCTATTATTCAAATTCTATTGTCTTCTATTATTCAAATCCTATAATATAAATCCCATTTGAATTCTCTTTATTCAAATTCTATATTATAAACCCCATTTGAATTCTATATTCAAATTCTATAGTTAAACTCCATTTGAATTCTATTATTCAAATTCTATATTCAAAGTCTATTTGAATTCTATGCCTTATTTAAACAACGTTTTATAACTTCACTTAAAATCCCACATTTATATATTTATAACAAAGTTTATAAATTCAATTCAAATCCCATATTTTCATTTTATAAACAGAGTTTATAAATTCGATTCAAATCCCGTTTTCCATTAATAAACTTAGTTTATAAATTCGATTCAAATCCCATCTTTTCATTTATAAACAAAGTTTATAAATTCGATTCAAATCCCATCTTTTCATTTATAAACAGAGTTTATAAATTCAGTTACATGTTTTATATACCTTCAAAACAAGTTAATATTTTCTATAGTTTTATTTAAAATTCAAATTCTATTTATAAAAATAGAATTCCCTTTTTAAATCTCCAATACCCTTTTCGATATTTTTATAAATCAATATTCAAGCCCCTGGGATATTTTAAACAATCAAATCAACCAATTTTCAATCATTTGATTTTTAACACATCATATATGAATATATATTAAATCAAACAAACAACAAACAGATAATATATTTTTGAGGAATCCAGTTGGATTCCTCCAACCTGTTTTCCTGCATCCACAGACGTTAGTCAACATAGTAATACCCATCCTGCTTCAAGGCAGGATATCGCGGTATAGAAGGTCATCCACTAATCATAGCGTGGGGCGTATAGGGTAATCATCCGCTATGAAACTGCAGGCATCCGCTAATGGTACTGCGGGAATCCAACCAATCATCAACCCAATAAATATACATATATATCCTAAATAACTAATATATATTTTAAAACAATCAGACAGCATTCAAACAAGCACAGACAATTATTTTTAACTATATAAAAATAATTTCTAAATAAAAGGTGAGATTTACTCACCAGGGTTTTTAGTTTTTACTTGTATCAATTTCAGTTTCTCTTCATCGATTTCCGAAACTTCGCACTCCATACGAAAGATTACACTCGATATATCCTTCCATAAGGAAAAATCCGAATTTTAAAAATAAGTTAACGAATCTACTTAGCAAGGTTTCATGTTGAAAATATACTAAAATTAAATTTTCTAAACTACCTGGTTTTGGAAAGCTAGTGATATGGAGAGTAAATTTCACTTATCTAATTTACGAATTATATAATGATTTACTAATTAAATTCCCCTTTTGGTTTTCAAATTTCGGATTTTCAGAAAATGACATTCCTATTTTCAAAGTGTACAAATCTATTTTAAATCATGTACTAATAAAATTAAATTAAGAATTTACCTTATGTTAATAATTTGATTTCACTGCCTAAGTTCTTCCTCCCCAAACACCACAATTTCAAGCTCGAACTCCCAGAAAAGCCTCTACAGTAATCGCACTTATCTTCCCACAATACCCCTATGCACCTTAACATCACCGCGTTCATCATCTGTCGATCCTCTTCTAAGAACGATATCAATCATCGCCACCTCAAACTGTGAAATCGACTTCCAAATCCAAGCTCGAATCCTTCACCGCTCGCATCTCAGATGTGATGAAAATAAATCACGACTTCGAACTTACCCTGAACACTTACCGTTGACTCCATTTGAACTCCATCGCCCTTCTAGGAAAATCGCGATACTGCTATCTCCTCTGCCAAAAATCGATTTCGCTGAACAACGCTCCTCCAACCTGTCGGTGAACTTGCCTTGCTCTTCAATACAAATTTCCGACTTTGCCTTATTGAACCCGTGCAGCTACTCGCGATCGATTTTGAGAAAACACGCTCGTGCCCAAAATGAAGATGCCAGGTTTGAAACCTTCGGTCCCAGAGATTAATTGAACAAACGGTATTCGATTTCCATTTCTTTTTAGTCTTGAGCTCGATTTGGATTAGCAAAAGAAGGAGCGGCCATTGATTTCGTATTGATTGAGATGCTCTGATTTTCGATTTGGATTTCCAGAAGAGGAAGGGAAGAGGTCGGGCTTTGAATTGCTTATATGGGTGAACGGATGGAAATTAAAAAGGCCACGGGTTGTTTTTGAGTTGTGGTGGAAATGAAGAGAGCACGGCTGTTTTATGTGTGGTAAGGAAGGAGCCATTGTTGTCTCATTTTGGTCCACCAACAAATGAATATTTTATTTTATTCTATTTAAATTGCTATCCTCTAATTTAAATTACCACGTTGATTCTGAACTCCTTTCTGAACCCAACAACTATCAATTCTAGGGAAATACCCCTATTCCGGAAACAATGGGATAGGTCATGTAGTCCAATTCGATCATCTGTGGAAGATATTAATTTAAATTGATATAATTTAAATTTCAAACCATTTAAATTCTGCGATAATAAATTAATATTATTATTGTTATAAATTCAAATGAAATTTCCCATTAATTATTTGAACTATATTTAATTCAAATTAAATTTTGAATTCATCTAAATCCATTTTCGTATTCTGATAACTTGATATATTCGATATTAAATCGAACTGATTATTATACTAATAACATAATATAAATTTCCATTTATATTATCCCCCCCCCCCCAATATTTAAATCCATATTAAATATTTAAAATTAACCCATAAGGATCCGGGTCATTACAGGGGGTGGGGGTGTGCATGTCATAGCGATGGCAAACAATCAAGCATAGCAGCCATCCTCATATCTCTCACTCAGTGCGTAAAGCATACGATATTCGCCACTTCGATCACCTCAATACTTTGCTATGATCACCTTGCCCCATGAAGTCATAAATGGCGTCACTGCACTTATACATAGCCACTAATCCTTTGCTATGTCCACTTTGCCCCATGGAGTTGTTCACCCCATCTGCACTAGCTCATAATCCTACTAATCCTTTACTATGTCCACTTAGCCCCTCGAGTCATGACGACTCTACTGCACTGGCTCATAGTCTTACTACGGTCACTTTGCCCCTCGAGTCATAGTGACTCTACTGCACAGATAACATAGTCCTATCATTCATGGTGAATCGAAGTTATGAACGTCGACAACTCCTTAGCACATGTCCCGCAGCAAAGCCCAATCATGAAGTGAACTCATTGGTTCCCAACTGGATCCTGAGCTCTAACTTCCAACCTGGACGACGTTTGCATCTCGGGTTTTTGTTCAATACTGGGTCGGTTCGGATTCCTCCTTGCCATCGGTTCGGTTCGGTCATAGATATGCATCTCGGTTCGGTTCGGGTCCTTCACGTCGCATTGGTTCGATTTGGGTTCATTTTGCTCCATCAGTTCGCTTCATCGGTTAGGTTCGGGTCCCCTGCGTTACACCGGTTCGGCTCGGGTTCCATGTCACGATCCGGTCCGTCCTCTCTCTCTGAGCTCCTGGCTTGGCCTTCTGGTCCGTTCTGATCCCCTTCCTTATTCCCATCCGCTCCTATCCGATCCCTATTCCTATCCCCATCTGCTCTGATCCGATGCACCTTCCTTAGCCTAATCCGAACCCAGTTCAACCTTTGTGGCCTTCCTTTTTGCCATATTTTTCCTTGTGCTAAGCTATGGTTCGGTTCGGTGATCCTTTGCCCGGTCCGAGCCCATCCATCTGATCCGATCCGAAAGCCTGCACTGTTTTTTTGCAACTTTTCCAGCAAGTGTTTTACGCCATTCGACGGCGTTTTCGACCATTCTAAGTATTCTAATCAATCACAAAGCATACCACAAAGTCATAGCAACAAGTAGAAGTGACCTCAAACACCAAAACATCAATATGATAGGTTAAAATGGATCAAACATAGCCAAAACCCCATATTTTCCCTTAAGCATGTTTAGGCATAACTAATGATAGGAGCAAAACTTAACCAAATTAACCCAAATTCATATCAGAGGTCTAAAACATTATTTAAGAGTTTATGAATATTTTTCCAGAATTTATTAATGTATAAATTCGCTAATCTTCACTAATTACCCTTAATCAACCATAATTAGTGAGAAACTATGCAAATCACTCACCTTACCAACAAATAATACTTAGATCTAAAATAAATCTCTGATTTGGTGCGAATCCCAAAGCTAAATAGTAGCTCTAATGTTGATTTGGTGTTGATCTCTCTTGATTTGATGTTGCTAAGCCCAATCTTCAAGTAGAATGTGATTTGGAGGTGATTTTGAGATTGGAGGCCATTTTTATGGTTTCTAAGAGGTAAGTGGAGGCTAGAAAACTGAAATGAATGAAACCCTAACCATTTCAGCCTCCCCATAAACCTAATCCCGAAATGGGTTACGGGCCCATTCACTAATCACCCTATTTGGCCCGGTTAAGCAGTTTTTCACCTTCCAAACCGTATTTCAGCCATATCTCTCAAGCGATAAGTCCGTTTTCCACGTGTGACCACTCTACGGAAAGGTAAACCATCATCCGAAGCCAATGGAGGTGGTTTCAGGTCATAACTCATTTCCAATCAAAAGTTTTGGCTAAAACAAGATCAGCTAGGGACAAAACGGTCATTTAAAAATTCGCAAAAATCATGAACATGGGAAATGACCCCAATAGCCGTTCCACAAAGCTACATGACCATACGACTTCGTGTGTAAAAGAAATAAATATTCTACGATCCTCCGATGCATAGAATGCGGGTTGTTACATTCTCCCCCCCCCCCCCCCCCCCCGCCCTTCTTAACAAATTTCGCCCCCGAAATTCCCTAACCCAAACACACAAAGGGTCCCGCATGCCTATCAACCATGGAACAACAATCAAACATGCAAAACAAGCAAAACAAATCTATCCTAGCATGCGGAATAACTAAATCGCAAAGAAAATCTTACCAGGCAAAGTGTTCTGGATGCGTCTTCCTAATGCTCTCCTCTGTCTCCCGAGTACAATCATTTTCGTTTTCGCCCCACTGAACCTTGACAAGCTTCACCGCCTTCCTTCGAAGTTGCTTCGTATTGTGGTCGACAATACGAATCGGCTTGCGGTTCCCAAGCGCCTCGTGTTCCACTTCGAAGTCCTCTAACTGGTCGGGTGAAATAGTCGTATCTGGGTCGTGCACGAACTTCATTAGTTGGGAAACATGAAATACGTTGTGAACTCCCGCCATCTTCTCTGGTAAGTCAACTCTATAGGCCAGATTCCCTACTTGCTCGAGAACCGGGAATGGACCAACGAATCTTGGTGCTAACTTGCCTCTCCTTCCAAATCGAATCACGCTCTTTAATGGAGAGATCTTGACAAACACCAAGTCGCCAATGGAGAACTTTAAATCTCTTCTCCTTATATCAGCATAACTTTTCTGCCTATCTTGGGCAGCTCTCATTCGAAGTTGAATGATCTTAATCTTATCTGAAGTTTCTCTTACCATATCTGGTCCAAGCACAAACTACTCACCTGTCTTTATCCAACATGATGGTGAGTTGCACGGTCTTCCGTACAAAGCTTCATATGGAGCCATACAGATACTAGATTGGTAGCTACTATTAAATGTGAACTCTACTAGGTGCAAATGGTCATCCCATGATCCACCAAAATCTAATATACAAGCTCTCAAGAGGTCTTCCAATATACGATTCACCCTCTCTGTCTAACCGTCAGTTTGAGGATGATACGCGGTACTGAGATGTAACTCTAACCCTAAATCCTCTTGTAAGCTCTTCCAAAATCCACTAGTAAACAACGGATCTCGGTCACTCACAATTCCTTTGGGTACTCCATGAAATCTCACTACCCACTTCATATACAGTTCTGCTAACTTAGCTGCCGTTCTGGTCGATTTAACTGGTATAAATCTTGCACTTTTTGTCAATCGATCCACAATTACCCAAATGCTATCATGTCCCGATCTAGTCCTTGGTAAACCATCAATGAAATCCATCGAGACTTGCTCCCATTTCCATTCGGGAATTTCTAATGGTTGTAACAAACCACTAGGCTTCTTCTGCTCGGCTTTAACTAGCTGACAATTCATGCACTTGGATATAAATTTCCCAACGTCTCTTTTCATCCCTTCCCAGTAGTAGGTTTGCTTCATGTCTCGATACATCTTGTTACCACCGGGGTGTATAGTCAGTTTTGAGTGATGACATTCTCTAAGCACTTCATCTCTCAAACCATTCATGTTGGGTACAACTAGTCTTCCATTCTTTCGAAGCCATCCTTCTGAATCAAGCCCATACAAATTCATCTCCTCACCGTCGATATTCATCTCTAACTTGGAGATGATTTCCAATCGATTAGGATCGTCCCTCTGACTGAACCAATCTGCTCAATCAAAGTGGGTCTGATTGTCAAACTAGCTAACATCTCTGGATCTAATTCGCACTTTGGTCTGAATCGTACCCTGCAATATACTCCAACTGCTTCCATTCAAGAAACATAGCCCCTAAGCTGACATGTATCCTACTCAAGGCATCGGCTACCGCATTACCTTTCCCAGGTGTAAATGCGATATCAAAATCATACGAAGCCAAGAACTCAAACCATCTCTGCTGACGGAGATTCAGATCCTTCTGAGAGAAAAGATACTTTAACGACTTATGATCGATGAACAACTCGAATCTTTCTCCCAAGAGATAATGTCTCAACATCTTCAGCGCAAACACGATCGCTGCCAATTCCAAATCATGGGTAGGATATCTTTTCTCATGTGGCTTTAGTTGCCGACTAGCGTAAGCTACAACACTATCTCCTTGCATTAATATAGCACCTAGTCCGGTACCACAGGCATCCGTGTATACCGTCATTTCTTCATTCCCATTAGGAATGACCAACACTGGCGCACGCGTTAACTTTTCCTTTATAATTTTGAATGCATTTTCACACACTCCGTTCCAGACGAAGGCTTGATTCTTCTTAGTCAACTGAGTCAACGGTGCCGCTATCTTGGTGAAGTCTTGGATAAACTTACGATAATATCCGTCTAACCCCAAGAAACTTCTTACATCTGTTGCATTCTTGGGCATTGACCAATCCTGTACCGTAGCCACCTTCGCAGGGTCCACGGCAATACCATTCTCTGAAACAACATGGCCTAAGAATCTCACTTACCT
Source organism: Allium sativum (assembly GCA_030737875.1). Lineage (NCBI taxonomy): Eukaryota > Viridiplantae > Streptophyta > Magnoliopsida > Asparagales > Amaryllidaceae > Allium > Allium sativum. The sequence goes on along the minus strand of CM060923.1, from coordinate 411,762,048 downwards.
CCTCCAGAAGTGACACTTAGATAACTTCGCTTTCAATTGGTGTTTTCTCAACACCTCCATCACTGTCCTCAAATGTCCCTTGTGTTCTTCCTCTGTTCTCGAGTAAACGAGGATGTCGTCCATGAACACAAGAACAAACTTATTCGATTGTTCTCTGAATACTCTATTCACAAGATCCACGAAGTACGCTGGTGCATTAGTCAACCCAAATGGCATGACCAAACACTCATAAAATCCAGACGGCGTCCGAAATGCCATTTTAGCTATACTATCAGCTGCTACTCTGCGCTGATGAAATCCTGTCGCGAAGTCCAACTGGGAGAACACTCTTGTCCCTTCCAGTTGATCAAACAAATCATCTATCTGCGGTAGAGAATACTTATTCTTCCTCGTCACTTTATTCAACTCGCGATAGTCCACACATGTAACACCCCACCTCCGCTAGGGTCACTCGCAAAGGAGTGCACTAGCTTTAGAGGGGCATTATTGGTAAACATGCACAGAAATATCACAAGACAGAACATATAAAATAGCGGAAGTAAAATCAAACTTTCATAACATGAACAAATAAGGTCTAAAGCCTTTTACATCAGAGTACATCAAAACCTGTCTTGCAATAGTAAAGAAGCATAAAGACATTTTCATAAATTATTCCCCAAGTAAAAACAGTAAAGTAGCCATTAGCCAAGAAAAGTCCAAGCCATCCATGATGACCTTCAAGCAGAAGAAGTCCGAACTAAACAACAGTATTTCCTCCCTGTAACCTGGGGGGAAAACGGAAGAAAAGAGGCGAAACAAAACGGGTCAGTCAAAAAGACTGAGTAAGCCCTATCTACTATTAGCATAAAAACTAGTAAAGTTAACTGACATGAGAAACTGAGATGAACATAAGCATGATAACAAGATAGATAAGCTAAATCAAAATAACAGGATGAACTACTGAACTCAGATAAACTAAGGTGTCATGATAAATTACGATGTCAAGATAAAACAAGGTATCACATTGTCAGGTTTCTATCAAGTATAATATCCCCAAGATATCTGTCACGTATAACGCCCTGTGATATCTATCCTGTATTTTAGCTCTGCACCTACCGTACTAGTACCCCAACTGTATTACGTGTTATCCGTGAATGACCCTTACTCAAAAGTCGTGTAATGGTCCATGTCAGCCTAATATGCCGCATATATAGGTTACTCAACTCATATGTTTCTTTCCATGTATAAGTTCAGTCCTTTGCCGTAGGCTATACGGGCTTTCCCATGTAAACGGTTTATCCTTGAAGTTGTTTTGGACTGCAACCCTTGATCTAGTTGTGTTTCCTTACCATGAACTATCGCGCGTCCACTTAGGATTTATGCCACCTAGGACCGCTAGGGATTATGCTACCTAATGAACGTTTCCGTGTCTCGGTTTGGGTTTTGGCCACCTAGGACCACTAGGGATTACGCCACCCGTCAACCGCGCCCTTGATCCCACGTATGTACCGTGAATCGTTTTCCATGTCTAGATGCACATGTTCCCCAATATGCCATCCGAGTTCCGTGCCAGGGCGAATCAAGAAATACGGAACTCGGTCGGGAGCTTTAAATCGTCTGCCGATGCAGATATCAAGGTCTGTTTTTATACCCGTGGCTATGGTCCCACGTGACCCCTCCCTCAACTACTGAAAGGCAATCCAAGAAAAATCATGTATAAGAACCACTCCCCGGCCCCACTATAGCCCACTTTCCTATGGGCCAACCTCACCCATGACTCGATAGCAAGCACATGGTCTGTTGGGGGTTCCCTGCCTTTCCGCACGTACACGATTGACTAAAGATGGTAGGTAGTCGGCGATGTGCTATCCAGGGCAAAAACAAGAATCGTCGACTCCACGCTAATCCATCTCAGTCTTTAGGTTGCTCGCATAGCAACCAAGGCATACTCTTGGTCCTTCTAACGCAGATCTTAACCTCTCATGGGCCTAGTATAATTACCTGGCAGCCCACAGAGGGATCCCAAGAATATCCTCACGTCCCCCGAAGCTTCCACTTCGGCACCCAGTGCGCTGGAGCTTTTATCCAAGTCAGATAACTTGCTCCCCCTCGTATACTAAGCGATGACCTACCGTATCAGGTTACTCATCGTTTTGAGAATTAGTCCTATGTCCTTAGCTAAGAATTATTACTTAGTTACCCTTAACTAAGGTTTACCACTTAGCTTCCTTTCCCGTTATCCTTGATTAACCACGGTTTTCTACCTAGTTCTTCTAGCTAGGGTTTGTCTATTTGGTTAAGTGTTATCATTCAAGTCCATGACTTAACCCGTCCACGAATCACGTCAAAGATTGGCTAAGTATTTAAGTTCAAGACTTAGTCCCACAAGTTGGTTAAGTGTACCCAGAGGCTCATGACTTAACCCTATCAAGTCAAATTGGTCAAGTACTATCTTACCTTAATCCTATCGGATTATCTTGCTAGATCGATTAAGCATAGATTATCTTAATCCCATCAAATTATCGAGTCGGATTGGTTAAGTATAGGTTGGCTTAACCCCATCCTCTAATCGTACTACAATGGTTAAGTATATTCTAAAAAGGTCTTGTGACTTAACCTTATCAGGTCCGCGTATTAGATTGGTTAAGTGTAAGTTACTTAACCCCATCAAATCATCATGTATAATTGGTTAAGTATAAGTTGCTTAACCCCATTAAATTATCACGTTAAGTTGGTTAAGTATTGGTTACTTAACCTCATTGAATTATCGAGTTTAAATTGGTTAAGTGTTTAACTTAACCCCATCGAATTACCGTGTTTAGATTAGTTAAGTGTGGATTACTTAACCCCATCTAATTACCGTGTCGGATTAGTTAGGTACAAATTACTTAACCCCATCCCCTAATCATCTTGTATGGTTAAGTGTCATTAAGAAAACTTACTTAACCTTGCCAAATTATCATGTTGGATTGATTAAGTGTTGGTTAACTTAATCCCCATCCACTAGTCGTATAAAAATGGTTAAGCGTCATTAGGCAAATCAAATCACTTAACCTACCCAACCTTGTCATGTTTTGTTAAGTATCATTATCCTAACCAATTTACTTAACCCATTTAACCATGTCATATTTGGTTAAGAGTCATTAATCAAATTAACTTAACCCTATCATGTGGCATTAATTACTTAATGCACCCCAACCTCTCACATTATACTTTGTTGTGGTTACTAGTTAAGCCGGTCGGTTCCGGGTAGCTTTACACCACAACTTGGTCCAACCTCGGGTTCAAGCACAACATGACCAACTTCTCACATTGGGTCCTATTGTTTGCAACTACTAGTTAGGCCGGTCGGTTCCGGGTAGCTTTATGTTGCAAACTCAACCCAACCTCGAGTTGGTCACTTTCATGTTTAGTCTAGTGTCATGTTCATATTCAAGTTTTCAAGCAATTGGGTAGACCTAACTTAATAGGTAAATTCCCAATGGGTAGACCTAACTTAATAGGTAAATTCCCAAGCTTATGTTTTTATGCATACTTACATGTCACTTCCATGTTATATTTCAAGTCATGTTTTCATGTATAAACACATGTCATATTTAACGTTACACGTTGTCATGTTTATACCCATTTACCCAAATCATGTTCATATCATTATGTTTTCCCATAATGTGACCCCAACGCTTTTTCAACTCGCATATACGTTCACAACAACGTAATGGATTAAAAGAAGAGACTTGGCAAAGGCATGACAAAAATGGATATTAAGCCACAAGTTAATCATGGTGGCAAATGAGGCACAAATGTGTTCATTAGCTTGCATGTTACATTCTTAAGCCTCAAAAACATGCATAAACCCAAACTTGGCACATAAGCGAATCATGGTGACAAAATACATGGAATGATGACTAGAAACTCGCATATATCATCATATAAGGGTTATGACTTCATATGCAAGTTGACAAAAAAGGGTATGAAGGTTCTCATGTTGCATAATGCAACATTTCAACATAAAGGTTGTAGCTTTTAGCTCATAATATCAAGATAATGACTTCATAAACTTGCATGACATGATAGCATGTATCATTCTCAATGATCAAACCCAAACTTGCAACATGAACATTTAACTTCATAGTTAATATCTAAGAGTAGGAAAAGGGCTTACATTGCTTTGAAGGCCTAAATCGATTAAACTAAAGCTTGTGAGAAAGCCTATGCATGCCATCACCCAAAAACCCAAAGATGGATGCCCCAAATCAACAAAAACACCATCTTTATGAACAAAGATTAAAGCTTTTGCCTTGAAATCTACTTGAGAGGCTCTCATACTAGCATAGGGACTTTCTAACACTCTCCTGATCATGAAACCTTTCATAGAAATGAAGTGGAGGCTAGGATAGTTGAGTGGAGGCCATGAGAGTAGAAATTTTGCCATAGTTTAGTTGCATGAATGAATAATGAGGATTTAGGATAGGTTAGGGTCTTATTTATAGATTAGGCAAGTGTTTTAGGCCATAGGATTAAACCTAGATTCAATCCAAGCCATCAAAGAATGTCTTGGGGAAGAAGTCAAGTGTAGGAACCATCTAGGGCCTTTAGATTAAAGATGAACCATGAGAACCATCCAAATGCAAAATCTGCATTTGAACGAATCGGCCCACGGGTTGACAGCGAAACACCCTGGATTAACCCCTAGTCGACCCAGCGGGCTCGGGTCGACCTCAAAAATCGGCCGGTTCGGTTATTCCCCTCTCCCAATTCGCTGTTTTGAACATTTTTGCATATTTATTTATTTAATTTTCAATTATATATATATGTATATCAATATATATATATATATATATTTTTCTGTGCAACCCATTTCACTTAATTAAGTATACTTTAATTTGGGAATTTTTCGTGAAACTTCGCGAGGCCATATCTTGGTCATACATACTCCGATTTTCGAAAACTCGGACTCTATTTCACGTATTTTTCCGAGACGAACGCAATGGCTTAGCCCGTTTCACTTGATTCAGAATTTAAAATTAAATTCTGCCTTGATTCTCGTCTTTAATCATGTTATCGAGATACGGGTTGTTACATTCTCCCCACCTTTTAGGATTTCGTCCCCGAAATCTCCAAGTTAGGAAGAACATATCCTACCATCCATCATCCATCTACTCAAAACATCATCCACGAGCAACCATTGTCCTTAGATGATTTCTAATGCTGTATGAATATATGCAAGACGTGTGTGTACATGTTCCTTAGCTAATGCTAATGATCAGGCCTGAATAATCTTTCTAATGCAAAATATGTATAGTGCCATGAATCCAACATGTATGCAAATAGTCCTAGTCATATAGATACTATATGCGTGCACAATCATTCATTCATATGCAACAACCGCATGATAATACATTCGATTTCGTCCATAAACAAGTATAAATACTCGTGCATATGCAATATGAAATGTGACCGAGTCGAGCTAGTATCTAATGTGTATTCGCGCATCCACGAGCAACCACTTGCAACCATATCAATCATAACATGTTTCAAATACATGTTTACATTCATAGGGTTCTACCTAGAATTCCCTGAAACAGGGTCGAGAAGATAAACAGGACAAACTCCTTACAGGGTTTGTAACGGAGAATAGGACCGAGAGGATGTCCACAAAAGATAGCCTACAAGTAAGCTCTACAGAAAACAGGGATCAAGGATATACTACCAAAAAGAGATATCATGCGCGTATCTAGTCTTTGACCATCAAAGTCGTATTTCCTTGAGCTTAATTCTATTGTGCCTTGATCGTCCTTTAACTTCGCGATTTCGTAGCTTCTTATTTCATGTTTCCATAACATGAGCTGAAACTCATTTCTTCGTCGCCTCTCGTTCCACTTGCACTTATCCTTTTCCTAAAATACTTGACGCTAACATGACTGCGTACTCATGATCTCATGCAAGCTTTCCAAAATTCACTAGTGAATCTCGGACCTCGTACCACAAGGTATTCCATATAGAAAAACTTTCTCTTGAAAGTAAACAGATGCCAACCAGGTTATCAAGCGCACTTACTAAGGTGATTTCTATAACCCATGCATAAGTGAAATAAACCATCCGTCTTATCGGCGAACACCACTCGATTGGGCTTTCAATTTCCCATAAAGGCATCAAGGGATTTTAAGTAACTAACCATGACCGAACCCAAAAGGTTACACGAGACTTCGAGGGTATTACCAAGGCTAGTCAAGAGTCTAACTACCCTCCTATCAAAACCGAGAGTGGCACCCCTTACTGGATAACCACTTCATCCCTAGAATCCATCCATAGCTTAAAAACATAAGCATTATTTCCAAACTCAACACTCGGCATAGACATTCCCAAATCCAAACAAGTCATGTATAAATGGACCGATTCTCCAAAAGGACTTTGAGACAAAAATGGGATTCTCTATTACGCTAGTACTTAAGGTGCAGAGACTCAACTATCGAAGCAGACTTAAATGATATGAACAACGAAGTCCTAACGGGATGATAGAGAAGAAAAGCTAAACCTTTAACGAGGTCGTTACCCTCCTTCCGAGGTACTCTAGAAATGAGAGCATACTACTGCCCTCCCGATGATCTTGTCCTTGTCTCATGATACTTAACTATCCACCCCGTTTTACCATGCCAAAGGTACTCTCTCGTCATGGGTTTCATTGTTCATCTTTCTCCCTCCTTTGAGGACTAAGCCATACCAACCAGTTGCTCATCCTTAAGCTCGTATCCTTTATCCTCTTTCTCACTATCCTTTCTTATAACGCGGCCACTGGTCTCTCGAGAACCACCTCCATCGCATGGAAAGCACTTTCGTAGATAGAAAAGACTAGTCGTAGTTAAAACCACTGTGACTACAGATGGAGGAAAGAAAGGAAAAGAGATTCAATTAAGGAAACAAGGATAATGCTAATGGCCTTTAGGGAATAGCCTTTTTCTTTTAAAAGAAAATTTTCTTGAAAAATGCTTCTTTATAAACGATTTTCAAATAGTTTTCAGAAGGTCTTTAAAAAACTTTTGCCCAGTCTGGTAACCTTCTGCTCTGATACCAAATGTAACACCCCACCTCCGCTAGGGTCACTCGCAAAGGAATGCACTAGCTTTAGAGGGGCATTATTGGTAAACATGCACAGAAATATCACAAGACAGAACATATAAAATAGCGGAAGTAAAATCAAACTTTCATAACATGAATAAATAAGGTCTAAAGCCTTTTACATCAGAGTACATCAAAACCTGTCTTGCAATAGTAAAGAAGCATAAAGACATTTTCATAAATTATTCCCCAAGTAAAAACAGTAAAGTAGCCATTAGCCAAGAAAAGTCCAAGCCATCCATGATGACCTTCAAGCAGAAGAAGTCCGAACTAAACAACAGTATTTCCTCCCTGTAACCTGGGGGGAAACGGAAGAAAAGAGGTGAAACAAAACGGGTCAGTCAAAAAGACTGAGTAAGCCCTATCTACTATTAGCATAAAAACTAGTAAAGTTAACTGACATGAGAAACTGAGATGAACATAAGCATGATAACAAGATAGATAAGCTAAATCAAAATAACAGGATGAACTACTGAACTCAGATAAACTAAGGTGTCATGATAAATTACGATGTCAAGATAAAACAAGGTATCACATCGTCGGGTTTCTATAAAGTATAATATCCCCAAGATATCTGTCACGTATAACGCCCCGTGATATCTATCCTGTATTTTAGCTCTGCACCTACCGTACTAGTACCCCAACTGTATTACGTGTTATCCGTGAATGACCCTTGCTCAAAAGTCGTGTAATGGTCCATGTCAACCTAATATGTCGCATATATAGGTTACTCAACTCATGTGTTTCTTTCCATGTATAAGTTCAGTCCTTTGCCGTAGGCTGTACGGGCTTTCCCATGTAAACGGTTTATCCTTGAAGTTGTTTTGGACTGCAACCCTTGATCTAGTTGTGTTTCCTTACCATGAACTATCGCGCGTCCACTTAGGATTTATGCCACCTAGGACCGCTAGGGATTATGCTACCTAATGAACGTTTCCGTGTCTCGGTTTGGGTTTTGGCCACCTAGGACCACTAGGGATTACGCCACCCGTCAACCGCGCCCTTGATCCCACGTATGTACCGTGAATCGTTTTCCATGTCTAGATGCACATGTTCCCCAATGTGCCATCCGAGTTCCGTGCCAGGGCGAATCAAGAAATACGGAACTCGGTCGGGAGCTTTAAATCGTCTGCCGATGCAGATATCAAGGTCTGTTTTTGTACCCGTGGCTATGGTCCCACGTTACCCCTCCCTCAACTACTGAAAGGCAATCCAAGAAAAATCATGTATAAGAACCACTCCCCGGCTCCACTATAGCCCACTTTCCTACGGGCCAACCTCACCCATGACTCGATAGCAAGCACATGGTCTGTTGGGGGTTCCCTGCCTTTCCGCACGTACACGATTGACTAAAGATGGTAGGTAGTCGGCGATGTGCTATCCGGGGCAAAAACAAGAATCGTCGACTCCACGCTAATCCATCCCAGTCTTTAGGTTGCTCGCATAGCAACCAAGGCATACTCTTGGTCCTTCTAACGCAGACCTTAACCTCTCATGGGTCTAGTATAATTACCTGGCAGCCCACAGAGGGATCCCAAGAATATCCTCACGTCCCCCGAAGCTTCCACTTCGGCACCCAGTGCGCTGGAGCTTTTATCCAAGTCAGATAACTTGCTCCCCCTCGTATACTAAGCGATGACCTACCGTATCAGGTTACTCATCGTTTTGAGAATTAGTCCTATGTCCTTAGCTAAGAATTATTACTTAGTTACCCTTAACTAAGGTTTACCACTTAGCTTCCTTTCCCGTTATCCTTGATTAACCACGGTTTTCTACCTAGTTCTTCTAGCTAGGGTTTGTCTATTTGGTTAAGTGTTATCATTCAAGTCCATGACTTAACCCGCCCACGAATCACGTCAAAGATTGGCTAAGTATTTAAGTTCAAGACTTAGTCCCACAAGTTGGTTAAGTGTACCCAGAGGCTCATGACTTAACCCTATCAAGTCAAATTGGTCAAGTACTATCTTACCTTAATCCTATCGGATTATCTTGCTAGATCGATTAAGCATAGATTATCTTAATCCCATCAAATTATCGAGTCGGATTGGTTAAGTATAGGTTGGCTTAACCCCATCCTCTAATCGTACTACAATGGTTAAGTATATTCTAAAAAGGTCTTGTGACTTAACCTTATCAGGTCCGTGTATTAGATTGGTTAAGTGTAAGTTACTTAACCCCATCAAATCATCATGTATAATTGGTTAAGTATAAGTTGCTTAACCCCATTAAATTATCACGTTAAGTTGGTTAAGTATTGGTTACTTAACCTCATTGAATTACCGAGTTTAAATTGGTTAAGTGTTTAACTTAACCACATCGAATTACCGTGTCGGATTAGTTAGGTACAAATTACTTAACCTCATCCCCTAATCATCTTGTATGGTTAAGTGTCATTAAGAAAACTTACTTAACCTTGCCAAATTATCATGTTGGATTGATAAAGTGTTGGTTAACTTAATCCCCGTCCACTAGTCGTATAAAAATGGTTAAGCGTCATTAGGCAAATCAAATCACTTAACCTACCCAACCTTGTCATGTTTTGTTAAGTATCATTAGCCTAACCAATTTACTTAACCCATTTAACCATGTCATATTTGGTTAAGAGTCATTAATCAAATTAACTTAACCCTATCATGTGGCATTAATTACTTAATGCACCCCAACCTCTCACATTAGACTTTGTTGTGGTTACTAGTTAAGCCGGTCGGTTCCGGGTAGCTTTACACCAAAACTTGGTCTAACCTCGGGTTCAAGCACAACATGACCAACTTCTCACATTGGGTCCTATTGTTTGCAACTACTAGTTAGGCCGGTCGGTTCCGGGTAGCTTTATGTTGCAAACTCAACCCAACCTCGAGTTGGCCACTTTCATGTTTAGTCTAGTGTCATGTTCATATTCAAGTTTTCAAGCAATTGGGTAGACCTAACTTAATAGGTAAATTCCCAATGGGTAGACCTAACTTAATAGGTAAATTCCCAAGCTTATGTTTTTATGCATACTTACATGTCACTTCCATGTTATATTTCAAGTCATGTTTTCAAGTATAAACACATGTCATATTTAACGTTACACGTTGTCATGTTTATACCCATTTACCCAAATCATGTTCATATCATTATGTTTTCCCATAATGTGACCCCAACGCTTTTTAAACTCGCATATACGTTCACAACAACGTAATGGATTAAAAGAAGAGACTTGGCAAAGGCATGACAAAAATGGATATTAAGCCACAAGTTAATCATGGTGGCAAATGAGGCACAAATGTGTTCATTAGCTTGCATGTTACATTCTTAAGCCTCAAAAACATGCATAAACCCAAACTTGGCACATAAGCGAATCATGGTGACAAAAGACATGGAATGATGACTAGAAACTCGCATATATCATCATATAAGGGTTATGACTTCATATGCAAGTTGACAAAAAAGGGTATGAAGGTTCTCATGTTGCATAATGCAACATTTCAACATAAAGGTTGTAGCTTTTAGCTCATAATATCAAGATAATGACTTCATAAACTTGCATGACATGATAGCATGTATCATTCTCAATGATCAAACCCAAACTTGCAACATGAACATTTAACTTCATAGTTAATATCTAAGAGTAGGAAAAGGGCTTACATTGCTTTGAAGGCCTAAATCGATTAAACTAAAGCTTGTGAGGAAGCCTATGCATGCCATCACCCAAAAACCCAAAGATGGATGCCCCAAATCAACAAAAACACCATCTTTATGAACAAAGATCAAAGCTTTTGCCTTGAAATCAACTTGAGAGGCTCTCATACTAGCATAGGGACTCTCTAACACTCTCATGATCATGAAACCTTTCATAGAAATGAAGTGGAGGCTAGGATAGTTGAGTGGAGGCCATGAGAGTAGAAATTTTGCCATAGTTTAGTTGCATGAATGAATAATGAGGATTTAGGATAGGTTAGGGTCTTATTTATAGATTAGGCAAGTGTTTTAGGCCATAGGATTAAACCTAGATTCAATCCAAGCCATCAAAGCATGTCTTGGGGAAGAAGTCAAGTGTAGGAACCATCTAGGGCCTTTAGATTAAAGATGAACCATGAGAACCATCCAAATGCAAAATCTGCATTTGAACGAATCGGCCCACGGGTTGACAGCCAAACACCCTGGATTAACCCCTAGTCGACCCAGCACGCTCGGGTCGACCTCAAAAATCGGCCGGTTCGGTTATTCCCCTCTCCCAATTCGCTGTTTTGAACATTTTTGCATATTTATTTATTTAATTTTCAATTATATATATATATATATGTATATCAATATATATTTATTTTTATGTGCAACCCATTTCACTTATTTGAGTATACTTTAATTTGGGAATTTTTCGTGAAACTTCGCGAGGTCATATCTTGGTCATACGTACTCCGATTTTCGAAAACTCGGACTCTATTTCACGTATTTTTCCGAGACGAACGCAATGGCATAGCCCGTTTCACTTGATTCAGAATTTAAAATTAAATTCTGCCTTGATTCTCGTCTTTAATCATGTTATCGAAATACGGGTTGTAAAAACACACAAACGAAGGGAACCATCTGCCTTTGTGGCAAACACAACTGGTGCTCCCCACCTGGAACACTTCTTCTAATAAATCCCTTCTTTAAAAGATCGCCTACTTGCACACTGAGCACTTGCTGCTCCCTTGGTGCCATACGACGAAGTGGCATCACTATAGGTCTGGCATCTTTCACTAAATCAATACGGAAATCAATCTCTCGGTGTGGTGGAAGCCCGGTCACTTCCTCGAAGACGTCCGGATATTGGCCAACCACGGGCACATCTGACAACTCATCATGCGGGATGTCGAGGGAATTTATAAAACTAGCCATTACCCCATCACTAGGTAGACTACCAAACACTACCCTTCGCCCATCGTCCGCTCTAACTGTCACCAAAAAGCCCTCACAGTCTACCACCACCCCGTATCTTTGGAGCCAATCGACTCCCAATATAATGCCATACCCAGTAAAGCCCAAAACAAAGCAATCACAAACAAACATGCATCCACGACTCGATAGGACCAAATTTCGACAAATCATACTATGGTTAGTCGAACCACCAATCGGGTTCGTCACAACCAAAGGTCTATCGACTATCCCGGGTTCCAGTCCCAACCTATCTACCAGGTCACTAGATATGAAGGAACAGGAAGCCCCAATATCAAACAATACTCGAACAGGTACATCAGAAATAGAAAGCATACCTTGAATAACGACATTCTTTCCTTTCTCCGCCGCAGTAGGGGCATTCGACGAAGAAGGAATAACATTGATAGCATATGCTTTCACAATATGCTTCTCTTTAAGAGGTTGTGGACACTTATACTTGAAATGTCCCACTTGGCCACAGTTGAAGCACTTCTTATCCCCTGACTTGGCCTAACAATCTTTAGCATAATGGCCCTTCTTACCACAGCTGAAGCACTCCACATCCCTCTTACTCTTTTTCTGGCCATCCTTGGTCTGATTCTACCTCCTCTAGTTCTGAGAGTTATTCTTGCCTCCACCGCTTGCTTGCGGCTTCGGCCCTTCTGCAGATGCAACCTCAGTCTTTTGCTTAGGGTAAAGACTCTCCGATCTCAAAGCTTTCCCAACAATCGATTCAAAAGTCACATCGATGTGGTTGATAAGCCTTTCCCCCAAGTATCCATCCAAACCAGTAATGAACTTCTCATTCTTCTTCTCAGGAGTATCGATAAGAGATAATCCACACTTCGACAAAGTGTCGAACTCGGCAGTATAGTCCGTCACTGCCCTACCATTCTGTTTAAGCTCAAAGAACTTCCTAAACAATTCTGACTTCTGAGCAGCCGGGATAAACTTATCGCTAAAGCGAGCCTTAAACTGATCCCAAGTAGCTTGATCCTCGGGAGTGGCTGTCTTAATAGCTTTCCACCAATTTATCGCTCGCCCTTGCAGTTGACGAGACGCTAGCCTTCTCTTCATCAAATCTTTGATACCCAAGTCTTCGAAGATACGATCACGGCTATCCAACCAATCCTGAACATCTGTGGCCGACTCCGTTCCGTGGAATGGCTTTCCACCAAGGTTAGTGTAATCCTTGCATAGCTTGGCGAAATCGACCCTAGGCGCCTGCACTACTGGACCACCACCATTACCGGCATTGGGAACTGCTCCCTGAACATCCCTAAGCATCTCCCTCATGAAGTCAGGGAACATCGTGCTCATGTCAGGAGCATTCCCATTCTTGGTCCCTCTACCAGCACCCCTCGTGTCTCGGCTCATCGTCAAATCTGTAAAGAGAAAACGATTAACCATCTCCATAGTGGTGCCAGTGCAGTACGACTTCATCCTTAGCTATACTAATAGTATATATAGATAGCTTTTGAACACCAAAGTAATCACAAATGCGCACTCTAGTATACTTACTATCTCTCCCTAGTGTCTTTCCCTAGGTTAACTACGCAACCTAGAGCTCTGATACCAAGTGTGACGGCCCGCCCCGACCAACCGACATTTACTCCAAAAGTGCGCCGTACACATGTCCAGTTAGCATGGGACGGTCGTCAGAAGAAAAGAAAGAAGATGAAGAATCAACAAAGAACCTGTAGAATGTCTCACAGCGCATAGAACAAAATATAATAACAACATATTTGACATAAAACAAGTGAGACAGTGCATAAGTTGAAAACAAACTAAGCATCATAGCAGCAGAAATCCAAAATACAGCTTATTACAATTTCAAATTACTGTCTTTATAGCCAAAGTAAGATAAGGAAGGTACACTACTAATTCCCAAGTAGTGACCACCAACGACACATGGAGAATATATGTAGATATCATACGTAGGAGCCTCCTGCTCGTCTCCGAATCAACTACTCGTGCATCCCCAGCTAACCTATCTCTAGTCTGATCGTGTGAGCACCTAGAGTAATAAGAAGAGACATAAAACTTTGGGTCAGACAAAAAGTCTGGTACGAGCGATAAGCAGCTAAACAGAACAATAACAGGTATACTAAACCATACCTGAACCTGAACCTGAACCTGCAACCAAAGAGTTAGCACTACATACTGTACAATACTCTAAGGTGCCACTAACTTGTGGTGTACAAGCATACAGGGGTGAGGGTGTGCATGTCATAGTCATGGCAAACAATCAAGCATAGCAACCATCCTCACATCTCTCACTCAGTGCGTAAAGCATACGATATTCACCAGTTCGATCACCTCAATACTTTGCTATGATCACCTTGCGCCATGAAGTCATAAATGGCTTCACTGCACTGATACATATCCACTAATCCTTTGCTATGTCCACTATGCCCCATGGAGTTGTTCACCCCATCTGCGCTGGCTCATAGTCCTACTAATCCTTTACTATGTCCACTTTGACCCTCGAGTCATGACGACTCTACTACACTGGGTCATAGTCTTACTACGATCACTTTGCCCCTCGAGTCATAGTGACTCTACTGCACTGGTAACGTAGTCCTATCATTCATGGTGAATCGAAGTTATGAACGTCGACAACTCCTTAGCATAGGTCCCGCAGCAAAGCCCAATCATGAAGTGAACTCATTGGTTCCCGACTGGATCCTGAGCTCTAACTTCCAACCTGGACTACCTTTGCATCTCGGGTTTTTGGTCAATACTGGGTCGGATCGGATTCCTCCTTGCCATCGGTTCGGTTCGGTCATAGATATGCATCTCGGTTCGGTTCGGGTCCTTCACGTCGCATTGGTTCGGTTCGGGTTCATTTTGCTCCATTAGTTCGCTTCATCGATTTGGTTCGGGTCCCCTGCGTTACACCGGCTCGGCTCGGGTTCCATGTCACAATCTGATCCGTCCTCTCTCTCTTAGCTCCTGGCTTGGCCTTCTGGTCCGATCCGATCCCCTTCGTTATTCCCATCCGCTCGGATCCGATCTCTATTCCTATCCCCATTTGCTCCGATCCGATCCCCCTTCCTTAGCCCGATCCGATCCCAGTTCAACCTTTGTGGCCTTCCTTTTTGCCATACTTTTCCTTGTGCTAAGCTACGGCCCGGTTCGGTGACCCTTTGCCCGGTTCGAGCCCATCCATCCGATCCGATCCGAAAGCCTGCACTGTTTTTTCTGCAACTTTTCTAGCAAGTGTGTTACGCCATTTGACGGCGTTTTCGACCATTCTAAGTATTCTAATCAATCACAAAGCATACCACAAAGTCATAGCAATAAGTAGAAGTGACTCAAACACCAAAACATCAATATGATAGGTTAAAATGGATCAAACATAGCCAAAACCTCATATTTTCCCTTAAGCATGTTTAGGCAAAACTAATGATAGGATTAGCAAAACTTAACCAAACTAACCCAAATTCATATCAGAGGTCTAAAACATTATTTAAGAATCTATGAATATTTTTCCAGAAGTTATTAATGTATAAATTCGCTAATCTTCACTAATTACCCTTAATCAACCATAATTAGTGAGAAACTATGCAAATCACTCACCTTAGCCACAAATAAAACTTAGATCTGAAATAAATCTCTGATTTGCTGCGAATACCAATGCTAAACAGCAGCTCTAATGTTGATTTGTTTTTGATCTCTCTTGATTTGATGTTGCTAAGCCCAATCTTCAAGTAGAAAGTGATTCGAATGTGATTTAGAGATTGGAGACCATTTTTAGGGTTTCTAAGAGGTAAGTGGAGGCTAGAAAACTGAAATGAAATGAAACCCTAACTCATTCAGCCTCCCCATAACCCTAATCCCGAAATGGGTTATGTGCCCATTCAGTAATCACCCTATTTGGCCCGGTTAAGCAGTTTTTCACCTTCCAAACCTTATTTCAGCCATATCTCCCAAACGGTAAGTCCCTTTTCCATATGTGACCACTATACGGAAAGGTAAACCATCATCCGAAGCCAATGGAAGTGGTTTCAGGTCAAAACACCTTTCCAATCAAAAGTTATGGCTGAAACAAGATCAGCTAGGGGTAAAACGGTCATTTAAAAATGGGCAAAAATCATGAACATCGGAAATGACCCTAATAGTCGTTCCCCAAAGCCACATGACCATACGACTTCGTGTGTAAAAGAAACAAATATTCTACGATCCTCTGATGCGTAGAATACGGGTTGTTACACAACCATCAATAATAACATGTCTCAAACACATGTTAACACCCATTAGTTTCTACCTAAAGGTCGAATACTCGATCGATAGGATACAGCCGAGTGATAGAAGCAAGTACAATTAAAACAAAAGTTCTGTTCCCATTAGACATCGGTTAAAAAAATAAATCCCTAAGTATCAACCTCGAAGACCGAAATCAACATCAGATTGACACTCAGAGAATTACTCACATTAAACAATGTCAAAACTGGGAATTTACTTCACGCTTCGAGTAAAAACCCTATCCTTTTTAGAAATATTCAGATACTTACAGACTACTAGTACATATCAGATTATCAAATGATTCTTAGGAAACTAAGCATGATAAAACCCCACCATATCCCACAAAAACCAGAATGTATGCGTCACAATCAACTTAACGCTTAACACAGATATCTTAAAGACCCAACTTATCACAAACAGATGAGTCGTAACCCTCATGGGGTTTGAGACTATAGCGGGATCCGAAACAAGACTAGTATTAAAGTGCAGAGTCTCAATTATAGAATCAAAATGCCAGAGTCAAAAAGTGTTTTATCTCAATAAGCAGATAAGGAAATTAAACCTTCTACAGTAATTTTCCTATCTCTACCCTATCTACCAGTCATGTGAGCATTCGCCTGCCCTCCAGAAGTAGGTTCCGCCCTCTGCCCTTGCGCACGTTTCTTTGGGCAGTCCCTTGTGAAGTGTCCCATTTCTCCACAGTTGAAGCAACCGCCCTTCCTCTTTCTGTAATCCTTGTTCAGATGAGTCAAGCTTCAACAAGTAAAGCACTTTTTCTCCTTCTTGTCTTCAGACTTTTCATCCGTCTTTTGTGTTTCCTTTTTGGGCCCCGCTTTCCAGTTCTGTGGTCCTACGAGCTTTTCTTCTTTCTTCTCACTTTTGGCTTCCTCTTCATGCATTAACGCCATGTCAACCAATTTCTCGAAGGTAGCCCTCATAGGAATGTGGGTCATAGCCAACCTGTGTAGCGGCTCATTCAAACCTTTAACGAATCTCAGGGCCTTCTTCTCAGGTGTGTTCACCAAGTCTAAGCCAAATCTCGCCAACTAATTGAACTTGTTAATGTACTCCTTTACTGATAAATTCCCCTGCTTCAATGCTAAGAACCTCTCCTTGTATAAATTTTCTTCTGCTCGCGAGAGAAATTTCATCTCGAACCTACGCCTGAAATCCATTCATATCTCCACTGGAAGTTCTCCATTCGTGACCTCCCACCAAAACGAGGCTTCATCCTTTATTAACAAAGCAGTTAATTGGTCCTTCCTTCCGTCTTCTATCTCGAAGATGCCAAACAAATCTTCCACCTCCTTAAGCCAATTTCGAGCTTCAATAAACGTCTCTGACCCGTGAAAAGGTTTCCCGCCCATTGCTCGAATGTCCTTGCATATCTTCGAAAAAGTATCAATGCGGGGAGGGGGAGTAGGTGGAGGAGGAGGAATGTCTGCTGGGCCTGCAGTGGTGGCCCTTGCCTCTAGATACCTTCTGAACCAAGTTGGTATCGGTATGCCCTCGGGTATTTCGGGTACCCCAGACATGCTGAAAAGAAAAAGGAAGAGATTCAAAACGGAGAATCAAAGGAAAGATATATGGCTCTTGAGGATTATGTTTTTCAAAATAAACTATACTTTTTGAAAATACTTCCTTTTGAAAAAAAAATTGAAAATAGTTTTCAAAAAAACTTTTTATCAAATCTGGTAACCTTCAGCTCTATTACCAAGTGTAACACCCCACTTCCGTTAAGGTCACTCACAAAGGGAATGCCTTAACTTCGGTGGAACATTATAAGTAAACAGAACAGAAATTTACAAGATAGATATGTAAAGTAGTAGTTGAAAATTTTATAACTTTATTACAGCAGAAACAGAAATAAATTTGGTTATATCTTTCAAGATCACAATATCGGAATTCAAGTACATAAATATGACTTGTACAAAAGCCTTCAGAGTACGGAATTTTAAAGCCATAATCTCCAATAGAGACTGCCATAAATAGGAAGAATCAAAGCCAAGCAATACTTCAAACAATTCAAGCAGAGAGAATCTGAATCAAGCTCCTACGTTTCCACCGTGAGCACCTTGGGGGGGAACGGAAATAAAAGAGGCGAAACAAACTAGGTCAGACATACGTCTGGTGAGTCCAGTGAATTTCATCATATAAACAGATAATAGTATCATGACATGTAAATAAAACTGGATGAGAGATAACCATAACAGGAGTAGCAGGTTAACAAAAGAGATAGAATGATATAGGCTAATCCAAGCTTCTTACTTGGTTTTCACTTCTCTGCACTAATACTAGTATAACAGAATTAGGTGTTGTTGTAATGTCTAAACAGAAAACAGAATGATCTCTTCAGAAACAAGATGCTAGAAATGGGCCTTTATTACCTAACAGAGACAGACGTTCAAAAACATAATGCTAGTAATGGGCCTTTACCACCCGAACAGAGACAGAAACAGAATAATCCCTACGGAAACAGAATATTAGAATTAGGTGTACACTAGTAATGGGCCTTTACCACCCTAACAGATGGTACCACACAGAAACAGACAGGTGTTACAACCCCAACAGAAACAGACGATACCCCAACCGAAACAGACAGAACTAAGTGTACCCTAAATTCTACCCCAAGCGATCGACTCCCTAATACATAAATACCTAGTGTCGGCCCCAAGGAAGGGTGTATCACTCCCTAAAATGGCAACCTATAGACACAGACCTATTTATAGATGTCACGGCGTCTTAAATCCTCAAAGCAGACCGGATCCATGAACGCACATGACCCGGTTGGAATGCACCATCAACACCCCTCGCCATTATCAGAATGAACCTCTTACAATTAGTTTAGTAAGCGTGCCTGGACACCTCTTAGTGTTGGGTCATAGTTTTGATACTAGAAAGGGTTACTGACTAATACGGGTCCCAAACATATGACACAAGTAATTACCCCTCCTAACCTTGTGTCCCCAAACTAAAATATTTCAGATTAACTTGCTTATAGATTTCAAATGTACAAAGTCCAGATTAACTAGTTCTCAGATCAGAGATACAGGTTAACAAGTTTTCAGACTAACGGATCAGATATACAGCGTAACAGAATTACCGATTGTTTCACCTAACCTTGTATTGGGCCTACAGATTTTCAAACGAGTTTATTAGATTCATCGGTCCAGTTGATTTACCTCTATCCACCCAACACGTTTTTAGGCATCATATTTATCTTAGATTTGCATTAATTAAATATTAATGCACGGACCTCTCACATTAGATCGGTAGCTTGTGGCGCTGGATGTGCCGGGCGGTTCCGGGCAGACTTCTGCCACAAGCCAGACCTAACCTCGTGTCTAAGCATCTTTATGCCTACAACCTCTCACATTAGACTGATAGTTTACGGTTGTTGTTAAGCCGGTTGGATCCAGGCAGGCTTCTACCACAAACAGAGTCTAACCTCGTGTCTCAGCATTCTTATTTTAGCTAAAGTATTCATTCATATTTTATGCCAATATCAGGTTAATTATACCAATTCAACAAATTAACTTCTTTACAAGTTACAGCAGATTATTCAGAGTTCTATTAACATGTTTTGATCAATTTTAGATCGAGCCTACATATTTTCATAAACTAAATTACCATATTCAGTTCAACAGATTTAGCAGATTTGGCAATTTTACAGAGTTAATCATTCCTTAAAATTTCATTGACATTCCTCGCTTAATCATAAAATTAAGCCTAATTTTAAATGCCTAAATCATGGTCATAATTCGCAATATAACATATGCCCAAAATTTCTAGTTAAATTTACATAGTACAGAATATTCTCCAAAAACCCCAAATCATGATATACAATATGAATTATGCCAAATTATAGCCTTTGATTTCAGCGTATGTCAAATATCCAAAAATCCCCATTTAGGCGTATTCACAATTAATAGTTATCCTATTTTAATATTAATCTTTCACGCCTAAATCATATATCCTTTTTCTTCCAAGTCATAGATCGTCATATAAAGTATGCCTCCAAATCTAGATCTTAAATTACAATATATATTTTGTCCTCAAAATTAGATCATGCATCATAACATGCATTATGCCCCCAAATTACTAGTCATATGTTGTCATACAATAATTCTCCTTCCTCCAAATCATAAACCGTCATATATGGTATGCCTAGATCTAGATCTTAGATTACAACATGTTGTGTTCTCAATTTAGTTACAAATCAGTTATGCCCAATTATGCATCATTCAATATTTTCCCCAAATTTAGCGTTCACGTGTCAATATCTTATGAAATGTGGCTCAGGCTCGTGGTAGCCTGGCTATAGAACAGAAGAAAGGAAGAGATATAGAGTAGTTACAATAAGATAGATCTACAAAGAAAAACAGATCGGATAAACAAGAACAGATCTAATAAACAGGAATATGCATAATCTCCAATTCAGATTTATAACCAGGTCAGGATCATAACAAAATTTCATATCTGAAAATAACTGTACTCACAATTCGTGGTTTAAGAAAGTGAAGAACAATTCTGGGATTTGATTTTCTGGAGTTGGTTTCGCTTTCCATTGATGTAGGCGTTGAATTGTTATCTTTTAATCCTATTCAGATTGGAAGAAGAAGAAGCACTAGTTCTAGCTTAGGTTTCAGCAAAGTAGTGACGCCGTTGATTTATTTTTATATGAATCAGAGAAGAGTATAGGCATAATGAAATTGTGTGGAGAGAAAGTGAGGTTTGGGGGTGTTTAAATAGCTTAGGGGAAACGAATCTGGTCAGAACAGGCGTCTAAATGCAGAAAAATGGATCTGTCCTCGGATCTGGAAAAAGGGGGGAGTTCGACCCCCAAGTCGACCCTATGGTCGACATACCTACCCAGGTCGACCCCCAGGTTGACCCCCTGGTTGACCTGGGTCCTGGGCAGAGAATTTCCCGCCCAGTCCGGGTGCGATTTGAATTCGAATTTTCGGCTGAGTTGTTTAAATTTTCTGAGAACTTCTGAAGGTCGTAACTTCTTCATACGGAGTCCGATTTATGCAAACTCGGACTCTATCTCAAGCAGAATTTCGAGACGAACGCAATGGCATAACTCGTTTCCCTTAATTCTTATTTTAAAAATTAATTACACTTTGTTTTGAAACTTTGTTCACCGAAAATACGGGGTATTACACACAACGAAACGACCCACAGTTGGTTGAGATAGTAGGCAATCTTATAGGAGGGGAGTCTTTGAGTCATCTTAATAGATATGCTTGAGATGAGAGAGGCTGGCTACGTAGAGGTGGGAGACTTTGCATACCACAAGACAAGAGTTTGAAGAAGGCAATTCTTGAAGACTCGCATCGCTCTAAGATGAACATACATCCCGGTGGTGACAAGATGTATAGGGATATGAAGCGAGTTTTCTTTTGGGTCGGAATGAAGAAGGACGTGGTTGAGTTCGTTTCTAGATGCTTAGTGTGCCAGCAAGTCAAGGCGGAGTAAAAGAATCCTGGAGGTTTGCTCCACCCTTTAGAGATTCCGCAATGGAAATGGGAAAGTGTTTCCATGGATTTTGTAGATGGGTTGCCAAGATCAAGGAAGGGTAATACGTGGATTTGGGTAGTTGTAGACAGACTTACCATAAGTGCCCATTTTATTCCCGTTAAAAGTAGAAGGATCGCCGCATGGTTAACATCTGTTTACCTTCGAGAGATAGTTCGTTTGCACGGCATACCCTCTAGCATTGTGAGCGCTAGAGATCCCATTTTCACAAGCGAATTTTTGAATATCTTATAAGATGCGGTTGGAACACAATTATGCTTAAGTACCGCTTATCATCCTCAGACGGACGGCCAGACCGAGAGAGTAGATCGGATTCTAGAAGACCTTCTGAGGCTATGCATCTTAGACTTTGGAGGAACACGGGAAGAACATCTTCCATTAGTGGAGTTCACCTATAATAATAGTTTTCAGGCTAGCATTGGCATGGAACCTTTTGATGCTCTTTATGGACGACCTGCCGATCACCTACTTATTGGTGGGTATCCACGAACAAGGTTTAGCTTGAACCCCACGTGATTAGGGACACTTCGTAGAAGATAGACCTGATTCGACGATGAATGAAGACGGCGCAGGACCGACAGAAGTCATATGCCGATAAGAAATGAATCAATCTTGAGTTCGATGTTGGGGACATGGTTTTTATTAAGGTGTCACCGTTGAGGAACATAGTCTGTTTTGGATCAATGGAGAAGTTGGCACCGAGGTTCATAGGACCCTTTCCAATTACAGAGAGGATTGGGCAGATGGCATATAAAGTAAAGTTACCAGAGAAGCTCAGTGTTGTTCATGACGTGTTTCACATTTCACGTTTCGCATTTGCATAAGTGTTCACATGATACGGCAGAAGTGGTGGAGCCGAGCACGCTCGAGGAAGTGGAAGTAGAGCGCAATGCCACAGTTAAATGAGCTCCTACACGCATTCTCGGATCGGAGATCAAAACGCTATGCAACAAAGAGGTCAAGTTGGTCAAAGTGCAATAGGGAGATGATCAAAGAGACGCAACTTGGGAGACGGAAGACAAGATGCGTACGTTGTACCCTTTCCATTTTGAGGGTATGTTTTTTTAAACTTCTCCTTTTCTACCGCTTTGTTGACACCTGTCCTATTTAGTATTATCGTTGCGATGACATCTTCGACCTTTAATTAGGAAGAACCCTATGGTTGCAAACATGTGCTTGAGACATGTTATATTTGGTGGATGCAAATGGATGCAAGTGGTTGCTAGTGGTTGCTCGTGGATGCATATACACACACATTAGGCACTAGATCGGCTCAATCGCCTTCATGTTGCATATAAATGTGTGTGCATATCTAAATTTATGGATGTATAATGGTTGTGTAATCATATGGATGCTGCATTTTGATGAATGGTTGTGCACGCATGTAGAAATAATGTCTCGATAGGATTCTTTCGCATACATAATGGACGCATGGCACTATCATGATTTGCATTAAGGAGTTCAACTTAATCAGTAGACCGCCTCATTTTGCATTAGATAAGGAACATATACACACACTTTTTTCATATGTTCATACGACATTAGAAATCTTGTAAGGACAGTGGATGCCTGTGTTTGATGGTTGAGTAGATGGATGATTGGATGTTAAGATATACATTCTCCTTAACTTGGTGATTTCGGAGGCGAAATCCTTTAAGGAGGGGAGAATGTAACACCCCATGATTTTTAAATATTAAGATTAACAAATTAAAAGAATACTTAATTTCCAATGTGAGAACTAAGGGAAACGGGTTACGCCATTGCGTTCATCTCGGAATTATGCTTGAGATAGAGTCCGAGTTTTTGTGAATTGGACTTCGTATGATGAAGTTATGGCCTTCGGAAGTTTCAGAATTTAAATAAATTAAAAACAGCTCGAATCAGAAAATTTGAAATTCAAATTTCAAACAGGGAAGCAGGCTGGGCGGGAAAATTCCCGCCCAAGCCCAGGTCGACCAGGGGGTCGACCTCCCTATACAGGTCGACCAGGGGGTCGATCTGCCCCCCCTCCCCCCGGCAGATCTGAAAGATGATGATGTTTTGACTCAGTGCTGAGTCATTAGGGCTGAGGTGTTATTCTATCTTGTCAGTATGGTCTTGATTGATTCTAGGTTAATCTAACGGCTCTTAATTAATTAAAATTCTATATAAGCAACCTAACTCTCAACCTAAAATCACACTAATTCATACCAAGCGCCGCCATGCCGTCGATGGGGAACCTAGAGTAGCCGCCGTTCTCTTTCCACTCTAAAGCAAGATAGAAGCAAGAATCAAAATCAAATCTAATCTAAATTAGAATAACAATTAGTCTACATCAAAGGCGAGCAATTCAGTTTTAGAACACAGATCCCAGAAAAACAAGATTATTCTTTTGTTTGTGAGTATAATAACTTTCACAAAATAATTAATTAATTTAACTGTGATAAGTTATAATTGGATTATGAAAATATGACTTTGAATCATGTGACGTTATCGTTGACAGTTGTGTTATTGTGGATCTATTAAATTGTACATGTTTACTTGATTCATCTTATGCAAGTTTGGGATGTTATGTATATGAATCTTATGCAAGGTTGGGATGTTAAAACATATGTATATGAATCATAGGCAAGTTTGGGATGTTAAATCATATGTTAGTTTATGAATTTTATGCATGTTTGTTATGTTAAAACATATGTGAATCTTATGCAAGTCTGTAGGTGGATTATACACAAGTTCATATGTGAATCATGTAGATACATATGCTAGTTTATATGCAAAATATGCGACATTAATTTACATGTTTAGATCCATACGCAAGTTCACCTCCCTATGTTTATATCCATTTGCAAGTTCACAACTTTATGTTTAGATCTATATTTAGATCCATGGCAGTACATATTTATGAAAATTTATGTTCTATATGCCCGTTGTCTATGCTAGTTTTGTATGTGAATCATATGCTAGTTTGAACGAAATTCATATGCAAGTTATAGAAAAACAATATCCATATATGCAAGTTATTGGCTATGCAAACTTATGTCATGATTCTTAGATCTACTTTATGTGTTATGCAAGTTGTGATGTTGCACTTCTTTTATAACTTAAACTATTTGCGAGTCTAACATATGTTATATTAAAATGTACGAATAGCGTGGGGATAATGGGATAATATCAAATATACATAATTGTGAATTGGCATAAAATGGCCTTGAAGGCATATAGTTAATTTGAGACATTAATTGGTATAATTTGTATACCTGAAAGTATGGACATAATTTAGGTGACAATTATGGACATAAATTAATATGGAATTTATTGACAAATTTGAATAGGAATATTAATCCAATTTGGGGTTAAATAATTATGTGTAATAATTAACCGCCTAAGACACGAGGTTAGACTCGTTTGTGGTATAAGACTGCCCGGACCCGCCCGACAAATCCAGCAACCACAAACGGTAGTCTAATGTGAGAGGTCTAAGGCACGAATTAAATACGTAACAATTATAAAGACACGAGTTTAGGATCGTTTGCAGTATAAGACTTCCCGGACCCGCCCGACAAATCCAGCAACCGCAAACGGTAGTCTAATGTAGGAGGTCTTTACAAGGTTACGGTCCTAATGAATTAAGTAACACTTAACCAGATAAACATGTGGTGGGACATAGGGGTTAAGTAGGTGCCTTGGGTGGCTTGTGAAATACGATTAGAAACACTTAACCAAATTGAAACATGTAAGAAGGCATGAATAAGAATGGGGTTAAGTGGGAAACCTTAGTGGGGACCAGGCATAGGTGCAAAGCTTGTGTCAGGCATGGGGGCCCTTTTCAAACCAGTAACCCATTAAGTATTTTGTGAGCTCGACCCAAGTCGAGGACGGGACACGCTTACTAGGTTTGATGGTAAGAGGTCAAAATGGGTTACCGGTGGCAACGCAAGTCCAACGGTGCCATGTGCGTGCGTGGGCCCGGGCTGGTAGGTAAGACGTTGTTGCATCGTGTAGATATAAGCCATGCATTTTTAGTGGTATCGGGTTGCCACTTTGGGGAGTGATACACCCCATTGTCGGACCAGCACCGGTATCTACGAGTTAGGGAGCCGATCACATGGGGGTAGTGGGTACAACTAGTTGAGATAGGGGCAGGCGGCACCTATGAAGGCAACTAGGGGTACACGAAACTACCATTATCATTATTATGTTCTGTAGGCGAGATCAACTTTTAGGGTGACTAGTAATGGTGCGGTGTAATTAGCATTGGTGCAGTATAGTAATTATCCTTTAATGATTAGGAACGAGATTAATTCCAGAATATTCCTCTTGTTTGCTCTGTCATGCCCAATTGTTTCACAGTCATACCATGTTTTACCAGTTTATGCCTTATCATAATTACTTTAATAATTATATTGTTAAAGTTATTATACTCGCCAAACTTTATGTCTGACCCCTTAGTTTTCGCCTCTTTTCGTCCCCCCTCCCCCCCCCCCCCCCCCCCCAAGTTGTCAGGGTGGGACTAGTACTAGTGGAGCTTGATCTTGGATCTCTTTCACTCTATTATGGAAGAGATTGGATTGCTGAAAGTAAAGTTCAGCTCATCTCTTTTATGGCTACTTGTGTTGAGGTTATGCTTTTTACTTTATGTACTCTAAAAACAATTTGTCAAGATGGATATTAAGTGTACTTGGTTTTACAGTTGGTTTATGAAGTTATTGTAATCAAACTATTTCTCCGCTGCAATAAAAGTTGTTTTAAAATTTTCAAGTACGAAGATATGTATCTATCTTGTTATACTCTGTTCTATACACTAAAAATACTCCATGAAAGTTAATGCATTCCATTTGTGAGTGACATTAATGGGCGTGGGGTGTTACACCTGACTTCAATTCCATGTAGATATGCAAGGCCTTACGAAGCACCCAATGCAATCTCTAACCTTATGTTCCATTTCAGGATTGGGTATGTACGATTAAAAAGCTGATCAGCTAAACTCTTATTAGGCGCATACTCGTAAACTAACAGCCTTCGCACTCCTTTTTTTATCATCAACTACATAATACCCGATGAGCTTTACTAAATTTGGATTATCCACTACCCCAAGAAATTCAACTTCTGCTAGCCATGTCTATGCCCCTAGTTTACAATTCATATTTTCTATTTCAGTTTACACTTACAGTGATGAATTTACAAATATCAAATAAAATGACAAACCTGCAATCCATTATGGTCAAGTTTCTTCATTGCAACTATAGTACAATTCCCTTTTGAATTACCTTTGTAGAAAGATCTGAATCCACCTTCACATATTTCTTAGCAAATAGATACCAAACACAAGTATAATAACAACTTGAGTATTTCTTACTATTAAGCAGCAGTAACCTGGGCGTTTATTTTTGACTGAATCCAAAAGAAAATCACTCTAGTAATGAAAGTAAGGCTACAAATGGTTCTGATTTGCACACACCTTCGTGAAGAAGCTCTTCACCTTGATCTTTTAGCGCAGCTCCTCATCGGACAGGTCTTGATTCTCCACATGTCCATTTGACGCAGACTATGATGACATTTATCCATGTGCCAGTGTGTTAGCAGATGAGGTCAAAGGCACTTTCCTTTAAAGTCCAGGAGCTTATTCTGACAAATACACATGTAGAGTGTTATATGTTTCATATCATTAACAGAAGTAATTCATTTGCATGTCTAGTTTCTCTGCGATCCAAAATATGTGCGATATGTATTAGAATAATTCAGGCAAGCGTACTAAGAAGAATGAAAATATGTCAAGTGTGATTAGAATAAGATGTGACTAATTAAAGTATTACTTACTGGCGCTTAGTTATTCAACTACAATATCACGTCCTTGTTATGTCTTAAAATTATACAATAGTGACGAGTATTTCAAATTTGATGTATTAAATATTAAAACATAAGTAGATTAAGGTAAGTGGCATGGAAATGCTATGTAAAACATTAAAAAGAACAGACAATCGTACGTTACTTTAAGTGTAAGTGCATTACTATGGAATATGCCATATCTTGTAGCACCACACGCGATGACTTCGTCATATGCGTAGAATGAAAATCTAGCCATCGGCCTATCCCAACTCTGACAATATTCCATTGCACGATAACTTTAAAAAATGGGCCAGATAGTACGAATGCGCCATTCTACATAACCCAAAAGAAAAAACATCAGTTTACCCTTATTTCACATTACCCGTTTTGATTAACAACAGTTTGTAGAGTGTAGTATTTATTTCTACTCAATAATATAACACAAAAAAATGTGTTTATTTTCAGCAAGCATTGTACGCACATGCATCACAAAATGACTTTTAAAATAAAACACATATATTAAGCTGCTATAATGGAAAACATAGAGAAACTTCATATATTTACCTGCTAGGAAAATTGAACATACTGCCATTAATAGATGTCCCAACCGCATTAGTCCAGCCTATAAAAATGATAACTTATGTTCAACAAGATAATAATGAACGAAAAGTAAGAATGATGCGAAAAAGGATTAGAGAAAAACTACTCTATCAGTTACATCCACGGATATCGTGTGTCATGATTTCCTCAATCAATATGGCTAAGATTTAACTTAACAAGATCAAACACCATCACAAAGATGCCATGCATATCTTACCGTTTATTACATTTGTTGTTATATTTACGATTTAATTTCCATAGCACGATATAACATTCCGAAATATTACTGTTTGTATTCTTGCTTACCTGTCTATGGGATAGGGCCCACTTTTGATTATCGTGTTATCCAGACTTATTAACCATTGTTCAACATGAGGTTTTTTCTTGCGCTACATGTCTATTAATCTTCACTCTGCTTGCTTAGGAGGAAACAGTCTGAGTGGAACAAAACTAAATAACCTTCTATATACCAAAAATATTCTAAACTAAGCTTGGGGACAAACTGATGGGAGAAATGAATCACTGGCTAAAATAGACGTTGAGAATAAAAAGTGAAAACAAAGATTACATATTAGGGATCAATCAAGCTAATGGTTGAAGGTTATGAAATGATGATGGGGCTACTCTCACTCGCCCCAACTACAACATTAACATGAATTCCAAATACGCTGTCACTCAAGCCTAAGTTCAGGTGGAAGGTAAACCTATGTTTAGATGCACACTACAAATAAAAAGATAGATATAAAAAGTTCCATAAAAAGATTATTTATCTTTTTTGATCCTCGTGAAAAGCAAGAAGGAAATTAATATATGTGCATAGAAACATAATTATACCAATATACTAGTATTACTGCACATCGGCATCGACTGTCCACATATTATGACAAAATATAAATAATGGCTAGCTATAGTTTGCATCTCCTATGCAAGTGGGAATTAAATAAGAAAATTGGATGCTACATCAAAGACAAAAGCAATGATAGATATCAGTCTAGTGCGACATTAATTCCATTTTCACTACCCACGTTTGACAAATATCAGTCTAGTGAACCATTAATGTCTTCATTGTTTCCTTCTCTTATTCTCCCTGTCCACTCCTTCAAACCGACAGAATATGTCTTGTAAATTTTATATACAGTAACAAACATGATATATTAACCAACTTAGGATATGGAAGTAACTGACTCTTATCTACTTTGTTTATTTAAGTGTTCACTTCCCTGATAAAATATGATTAATCTCCTCCTTGACTTACTCAGACAAATTCTGTGCCAAATTACCGCAGTAAAACTAAAAATAACCCTTAGGATTCAAGTTGAAAAAAAAACATAACTTCAAAGAAGGCAATAAAATAAAATATTTAATTTAAAGAAATAAAATTGTAAACCTTCTTGTAGGTGCGTAATGTCTCCACTACCGCCACAGCTGTCTTTGTTACAACACGGTTCATGGCTCAAGCATTCCAGGATATAGTGTAGGCACAAGTCCAAAGCAAAAGCTGACCTTGAACTTGCTTAAATTCCTTCTGTCATTATGCACTCCTCAAAATTAAGAACCCAATTCATCTTCCTAATCAAATTATAATCATGCACGGATCCTAAGGATGTGAGGATCTTATGCCAATAATAATAACCTTAGGATCATATCATTTGTTTGCAAAAGTCTTACCAACTTGCATCACCTAGCACCCTCCACAATAGCTGGCATCTTCACTAAATACGTGTAAAGGGCACACTACATTCTTTTCTTAGAGCAGTAACAATTGTGCATGCTTTGGGCTAGGCTTTTACAATGAAGACATGCTAGCTATGGACTTTGCAACAACATCGACAACCAAACTCATCCCAATTGCTCTCACTTTGTAGTTCCTTTTCATTTCTATATTGCTTGCCGCACAACTCCATTGTATGCTAATAAATAGAAAGTTAATAAAAAAGGACTACTAAGCAACATTTTTTATGTATAATATGCTAGTGATGAACTCAATCACTAATAAGGCTGGTTAATATTTTGATAAATTTTTTTGTACCAACTTTATTGATTATATTTCAGAAGTCATTAATACAACTAACCCTATCGAATTTAGCACATGTAGACCACCATATGGATATAAAACATAACCACGTAGAGCATCAATGTAAAAGTAAGAACTATAAAGGTATTAAACTATTGTATATCATGTGAACTAAATTATATGATAGTCAATCAAGTTTCATATATTTTCATTTACTACTAAAGCCTAACAAACAATATTTCCTCCCATGAAAAGGAGGCTACCAAAATTATTTATATATATTTAGTGGAATCAAAGTTCAAAGTTTTGGTATCTGATTCAGTATTGTTCTGTTTGATATATTAGGAACTTTTCCTTTGTTTGGGGAATATTGAATATTTTACTTCAATTCCGGCTTTGATTTAGGTTAATTTGATATATTGTTTTTAGATATAAATAAGGTCATATGTATAAACTAAAATCTGAAATAATTTATTTAGTCATTCAAAAAGGATCATTTATATATAATTCATTCACTGTTTTGCAGTTTTTATTACACTTTTAAAAGCTTACAAACTAGAATCTGAAAAACCATGAAGTATGTAAAAGAGCGTTACTTGAAGTAAATTTACAATACATGTAAAAATGTACTTCACACATTGCCTGAATTGTTATTCAAGAAAATTAGTAAATCAATGGACATTCTGCCTTCAATCTACTAAGGCTCAAGTGTAATCAAATTATAAAGAGTGCAACTGTAACAAATGTCCAAACAAAAGAATTGAAATCCTGTAATAACTTCAAACTAAACTTCTTTAGACGAATATGGGAGGTCATCGGGGTAGTCGTTGAGTTGTCTAATTTGTCGATAATCTAAAGTGAGCATGACATTACCCATTGGTTTTGTTACAGTTCTAGTAGTGACATAAAGGACAAAGCAATTTTCATGAATTATTACCATGAACAAGGAGTGTAGCAAGCGGTGAGCATACTAGAAATAGAATAACAGTTCAATGCAGCTAGCTAGTATTATACCAGGAACTATATGGCTCAAATGATCTTGGTTCCATAGCAAACTGTTTATGACTTATAATATATGTGGAGTCCTGGATAAACCATTCACTAGTAACAATACATCTAAGGTACATGAATATTAGACAATATAAAACAAATAAAAAAAAGCTTGTATATTCAGCTTCAGCTTTTATCACATTTTTAAAATTATTAACAAACTTTTATGTTACAAAATATTACTAAAAAAAGATACATGTGAAATGGTTGTTTGTGATAACTCCATGCATTATAGGTTACTACAAATTCTCATGAAGCGCACAGTGAATCTTTTGATGTTTATGCCAAAAATGTATTTGGTTCGAACAAATTAACATTAATAGAATTTACATTAAGCCCATTTTTTTATCAATTCTAATGGTTCATAAGACTTAAGATCCAAATCGAAGGGAATTGTTTGCTTGATCTACAAAAATGAAGTCCCAGGATTGTGGAATATTCAATTTTTAATTACTTGTTGAAATGCACCTGGTCTAGGGTCCTTAGGTCATTATTAGCTAGATTTATAGGTGAATATTTACTTTACTTGGTAGTTGTTCAATTCTACAAAGTAATATTTATACGTATCTTCTGTGGTAGTTTCAATTTAGTTGGATGCGTATATATCTATCTTGTCAAAAAACATAGAAAAAATAACGCCATTTTTTACTTCATTGTTAATCCACTTCTTCCATATTAGTAATTATGCATGCCACACAAAATTAAAATTCTAAAGAAATAGAGGTTAAGAAAAACTTACAATGCAATCATCAATAATGCTACAAATATACTCCGTTTTAGAAACCATATAACCAACGCATCTGCAAGGTGATTTTGGTCCCAAAATCCTATTAATATCATTTTGATTGAAGAACTCGTAACTAAATCCGTGGAACTGAAATTGCTTTTGCTGGATTGCCATCTAGCTCAATTATCTAATAGAGTACAACACAAAAAAGGCCTCTACATTTCAAGGAAGCCAAAACTCAAATCGTCGGGATCACTATGTACAGTTATCACCGACTCGACAAGCCATTGCTTGATGAATTTAAGAACTTTCCGACAGGGGTCATTGTCTAGTCACTGACTCGCCAAAGCAGTTGATTCACAATCGGAGGTTGTCAACTGTTGTCTGCAGCAGCTGGTCGCTGCTGCTATTTCTAAGTCGCAATTTCACAAATCTAATTATTTATTTTTGTTGCTTTGGCTGCTATTCTAGAATTATTACTTTCTGTATCAGCCCGGAAAATATCTTATATTTCCTTGTAAAATGACAGGATCAAAATCAAGGTTATGCTGTAAGAAAATTATTAAATAATGCTAAAACTATAAGCTGAGTTCTTGACAACAAACTATACATTGAAAGTAAGTTAAAAGGCGTTAATTCAGATTGGTGAGAATTTCTCATGTAGTAGGTGTTTTCGTTTAACTAATATGTTGATTCAGATTAATTAACTAAATTTTTTTGAAACAAGTAATCATAAGCACGAGTAGTAAAAAATGTATAAAAATATTTTTAATACCTCTCATTCCCATTCAAAATAGAGAGATGCAAGATCGGCTTTTAACGATAAGGGATATTCGACGATTTCGATTTTGGGGGGTTTTGGGTGTTTTGCGGTTCAGTATTTAGATTAGGGATTGATTATTTATTAGGGGCGTTGGTGTGGAACGATTTTTCAAAATAGGGATTTGGCTAACTTCTACAGCAAAGGGAAAAAGAGAATATTTTTAGTTCCCGCGAAAGAACATTTATTTGCCGCCTCTCTTTGTATAGCGTTGAGGATATTTAATTCGTTTACAAATCAACGATAACCAACCTACGTTTCAGAGCACTCAAACAGGGTTGCAGGGGAACGCTATTTAATATTGCTATTTAAACCTGATTTTGTTGTAGTGCAATGGCAATGGGAATGGGAATGGGAATGGAAATCAAACTACCGTCACTTACAGCGAGGGGGCACAATATCGTTACTGCTCCCGACTGATTATCAATGAAGAGCCAGGTTCGAGCAACCGACCTCCTCCTCAACAAAACCTTACTATCATTATTCAGGACCAGGGACCTACTCTCCTAGAGGCCCAGCCGTCCCAAGATCTTTCGGATCAAGATGCACATCAACCTGCTCATCCTCGTCATCCATACCAAAACCTGACCATAGATGTTGTTGACATGGAAGAGGATGACACGGATGTGCATAATTGAAGGTGATCGCGGAACAGAACTCCCGTGGTCGGACGGAACCAATGGATTCCACCGGTAGATCTGCATCCAAGATATCTCCCCGACATGGTCCATAGGATCATGAGGGAAATGCGAGGGAACACCAACGACTTATGGGAAAGGCAACTAAGGCGCAACACATTCGCCAAGATCGCACACGAGGACGAATGGCCATGATGCTTCAACATGCCGCAGATACCACTTTATGACGGCACGACCGACCCTATGCCTTCCGAAACTGCTATGAATGGCAAATGGACTCTAGTCACCAACCCGGTCAATTGCAAGTGTATCACGGTCTTCTTGTCAGGCACTGCTTTACTCTGGTTCTCTCGCCTTCCACTTCATTCAGTCTACAACTTCGGCCAACTGGCCACTGAATTGGTTAAGTAATTTTGCATGCACGTCCCAATTCCGAAAAATGCCCTCACTTTGTCAAATTTGAACCAAGGAACCGAGAAGTCACTCAAGAGCTACCTCTCGCGGTTTAACACCGCCCTTACCGAGTTAGACGACCCAAAGCCTCGTACCATGCTTTTTCAATTTGCAAAAGCCATCCCCCACTCTTTCGAATTCGGGTCCTAGATCAACAAAAACAACCCAAGAATCTCGACTCTTTCTACGAGTAATTGGACAATTCTTGTGTCAAGAAGAAGCAAGGCACAACCAAATCTCCAGGGCTAGTCATTCTAATAACCCGCATGCTGATGCCATCGACGACAGCACCAATGGGAAACAGGTTGGAGAACTCTTTGAAAAAGACAAGGGAGCTGGTCCATAAAAATCAAAGCCAGGTAACGGCAGGCAGGTCGGCCGCAACTATAACCAGGCCCCAGCGGATCCGAAGATGCCAGGCCACTACCAAGTTTACGAGACCTACACCTCGCTGAATGAAGACTTGGAAACAATCTACGTAGAGACATGTAATACGCTTCAGTACAAGAAGCTAGACTCCAGATAGTGCATTAACCACGAAAAGAATACCGGCAAGTACTGCCGATACCACGACATGCATGGGCACAATACCAATGATTGTGTCAACTTGAGGACGCAATCGAAAAGCTTATCCGCGAAAAGCACCTTGAGCAGGACGTTCAAGAACCTTTTCCTCCCGAAGACAACTCGGGTCCACTGGCACCAACACCCCCAACACCCGCTAAAGCGGAGCCTGGTCCATCTAACCAAAGACAGGGAATTGTGATCAACACTATATGTGGCGGGCCATACCCCACGCATGGAAGCTTTATAAAAATGGAGGAGTACGTGAATCTGTAAACTGCGCCACCTACGAAGCTTACTCCCCTCTGGACGAGTTCATCCCTTCTAAGCTTCAGAAAACAATGCGGAACGACATCGTCTTCCTCGAAAGAGAGTCTATGGGAATCGAGATCCCGACTACAGACCCCCTCGTGATCACAGCACAGATAGGTGTTGCCTCCATTCGAAGTGTATTGATTGATTCAGGAAGATCGATCAACATCATCTTTAAAGTCGTCTACGATCAAATGGAATTGGAAACCAAAGAACTTAAGCCCAGCCATGCCACGATCCACGGCTTCAACAGATCTTCCAATAATCTAGTGGACATGATCGATCTGTCTGTTAAACTAGGGGACGGGGATCAGAGCCGGGTCCTGATCCTCACTTTCGTGGTTATCGATATTATCTCTGCCTACGATGTTTTCTTTGGACGTCGTTTCCTTACAGAATTCCGAGTCTACATATCACCTTTGTCTCTCTCAATGAAGTTCCGGATGAAAAACAAGATCCGTACACTTAAAGGTGACCAAGCAACTGCTAGAGATTGTTACGCAATAGAGTGGAAGAGCATGTGTAACAAGGAGAAAGGTAAAGCTATGCCTCAGCCCTCCTATGCCAAGACCGTCTCCGCATAGTAATCAAAGGCGTATGGGCCATGGCTCAGGCGCAAGTGCTGTCTTTCCGACGATCTCGATCCCAGGAAGGACGAAGAGCCCGACTAGGAGAGGGATACTCCAGTTTAACCTACAGTGGACCTTCTGATCGACCCGGATAACCCGTCAAAGTTCTTGAAAATCGGATCACAACTCCACCCCGTAATGAAAGAAGATCTGGTGGATTCATTGAGGGCGAACCAAGATGTATTCGCTTGGACCCACTCAGACATAAGTGGAATCGACCCCGCAATTGCTTGCCATTAGTTAAATCTTGACCTCGCACTGCCTCCGGCCAAACAAAAACGCCGCTTCCTGGGACCCAAAAGATCTAATGCACTCAAGGAAGAGGTAGATAGGATATTCAACAACAACTTCATCCGCGCAGTCGGCTACCCTGAATGGCTCTACAACCCGGTTCTAGTGAAGAAAGCAAATGACAAGTGGTGAACGTGTATCGACTTCTCTGACCTAAACAAGGCGTGTCCTAAAGGCAGCTTCCTATCTCCGAAGATCGATTGACTAGTTGACTCGACCGCTAGATACCAGCTCTTATCTTTCATGGACGCTTATTCAGGCTACAATCTGATTCCGATGTGTCTTTATAACCAGGATCACACCTCTTTCATAACCGATCTTGGACTCTACTACTACTGCGTCATGCCCTTCGGTCTCAAGAATGCGGAAGCCACCTATCAACGGATGGCTAACCGCCTATTTGAAAACCAGATCGGGAGATCCATGGAGGTATACATGGACGGTATGCTGGTAAAATCTAAAATATCGATCGACCGCATCCATGACCTCTCTGAAACGTTCGATGTTCTCCACCACTATGAAATGAAACTCAATACCCTAAAATGCTCCTTCGGATTTGCCTAAGGAAAATTTTTGGGTTTCGTTGTCAATTCCTTAGGCATCGAAGCTAACCCAGACTAAATTAAAGCTATCGGGGATATTTAAGTTTCTCAGAACATTAAAGGTGTCCAAAATTTAAATGGTAAGGTCGCCGCTTTCAGTTATTTCATCTCCAAAACCATTAACAAATGCAATCCCTTTTTCGACTTACTACGAAAAGTGAAACGTAACTTTGAATGGACCCCAGAAGGCATTCCCGCATTCGAGGACCTATTGAATCACTTAAAGCGACCACTATCTTGTCCAAACCTATGGACCATAAGGACTTATACGTTTATTTGGTCGTTTCCATACAGCAATCAACTCGGCACTGCTATGCATTGAAGACCGTATCCAGTGACCCATTTACTATATCAGCAAAAGATTGACAGGGGTAGAGAAGAATTACCCGAAGCTTAAGAAATTAGCCAAATGCTTGTTGATTACCTCCCAGAAGCTTCGACCATACTTTCAGTCTTATCCCATAAAAGTCTACAACGACCAGCCTCTACGACAGGTCCTGCAGCGACTTGAGGCGTCCAAACGAATATTAAAGTGGAACATCGAGCTAATTCAATTTGAGATAGCATTCATCCCCCATCGAGCCATCCTCGGACAAGCACTCACTGATTTCATAGTAGAATCCATCGAGCCAGAGGAGCCTTCTCCAGAGAACGTCGAAGACCCCGATATTCAATGGAAACTGTTTGTAGATAGGTCTTCCAATAATAAATGTTTCGGGGCCAGAGTCGTGCTCATCACTCTAGAAGAGTGCCCAATATGCTAAGCTTTAAAGCTCAATTCACTGCTACCAACAACAACGCAGAGTATGAAGCCATTACAGTCGGACATAGAATCGCAATCAAACTTAAACTAAAGGCCATCCAAATCTTCTCCGATTCAAAACTCATTATGCGTTAGGTGCAGGGGGGAATACCAAGCCAGGGGGCATGTCTCACTCCCTATCTTGCCGAGGTTCGGGAATTTCTCACCAACTTTGACTACTTCGTCATCACTCATATTCCCCAAGAATAGGATAAAAAAGTAGACCTGTTGGCCAAGATGGCAAGCTCCGAAGATACCCAGCTCATGGGGCTCGCTCCAGTCAAAGTGCTCAATTCACCAAGCATTAATCGAATAAAGACCGACTCGGTAATAAACACAAAGGCCGAACATGAATCTTAGGTGACGCCGATCAAGAACTATCTGCAACACGGGACTCTCCCGGGATGTTACAAGGAAAGAAGAGTGCCTGCTCGCCAATCATCTCGCAAAATTCTCATGGATGGAGTAATCTACTGTAGAGGCTTCTCTGTCCCATTACTCGGTACGTAGCCCACGACAACGCCAACCGTGTGCTAACAAACGTACATGAAGGCGAGTGCGACGACCATATAGGAGGGAAAACCTTAGCAAGAAAAATCATCAGATACGTCTACTTTTGGCCCATGCTCTATTAAGACGTTGCGAAGTATGCCTGTAAGTGCGATAAATGCTAGCGCTTCTCAGAGATTCCAAGTGCCTGGCCTACCGAATTGACGCATATGGTCAGTCCTTGGTCGTTCTCCATGTAGGGAGTAGACATTATTGGGACTTATCCAATTAATGGCTAGAGGTGGGGCAAGCTATGCCATCCTCGCGTTCAATTACTTCACTAAATGTGGAGAAACCGAAGTTTTCGCCCAAATCACCACCAAGAAGGTAATCAATTTTGTCTTTCGCAACACCATCACTTGTAACGGAGTCCCCCAAGCCATCATCTCGGATAATAGGACACAATTTGAGAGTGCTTAATTCAAAGCCTTTTGTCAGCGGCACTACATCGAGAAGATATTTTCAGCGGTAGCTCACCCACAGGCCAATGGGAAAGTCGCGGCTGTTAACAAAGTGATCAAATCCATCATCAAGAAGCGTATGGAAAAGTCCAGAGGAATGTGAGAAAATGAATTCGCTCTGGCCCTATGGGGCAACTGGACCTCTCACAAGTCAG
Organism: Allium sativum; assembly: GCA_030737875.1. NCBI lineage: Eukaryota > Viridiplantae > Streptophyta > Magnoliopsida > Asparagales > Amaryllidaceae > Allium > Allium sativum. The sequence continues at coordinate 411,723,790 of CM060923.1, read as the reverse complement.
CAACCGGACACAGTCCATTTGCCATTGCCTATGGATCCTGTTAACCGGCTTTTCGGTCCGATTCCCAAAAGTACACAAGACACGCTCGACTCAACGCATCACGTGGAACTAAAGCCGAAAGGTATGCTTAGGAGCAAAGGAAACGGGATGGAGAGGGATCGCGCCAACAGAGACCTCGCGGCACTCCAAACACCTATTCATGCAGCCCTCGTGTGCCTTATGAAGCGAACTTCGTACCTCCCGGAGGTGCGAATTTCAATCGTCCTAGTGGTGCGAAATTTGCAACCAACAGGGTGCGAAATACGCAACCAGCAGGGTGCGAATTTTGCACCACAGGAGCCACGAATTTCATACCTTCGTGGGGCGTGAATTTCGCACCCATGAGGCGTGGAATTCTGCACCCACGAGGTGCGGAATTTCACACCCACGAGGTGAGGAATTTCGCACCCACGAGGTGCAGAATTTCGCACCCATAAAGTGCGGAATTTTGCACCCACGAGGTGTGAAATTTCGCATTCCAGGCCCAGATGCGATTTTTTAGCATGTACAGGCTTTGGGTACGAAATTCTGGCATGTGTAGTCTCCAGTGCGAATTACTGAGTGTGGACCCCCATTTTTACCTACTCCCACCTACTCCAACCTACTCCCTTTCCTACAAATACCCCACAACTTCACACTTGAAATTGGTTGGAATTGGAGACCTTGGGACCTCTAGAGATCCCCATTAATGGCATCTCCCATTTGAGGAAGAATAAGGGCAAAAGTTTCCTCATATTTAATATATTAAATATATGATAATAGTGATATCATATATGAGAATAATGACATCATCTAGCATAAAGATGAATGTAATGAGATGTAACGGGATGGTCTCACAGTTGTAACTTCGAGTGATTAATAATATTCCAATAACACTTCAAAGAGGGCGTAGGCCCCTCCCAAGGCCAAACCACTATGAATCTATTGTGTTAATTACCTCTTTCCGCTCTTGTCTATGTGACCAAATTAATTATTCCTAGCAATTGGAATCTTTGGTGTTTACGACATTTTTTGCCGTCAACATTTGGTTCTTTCACTGAGAAGACTCGTATTTTGAGCCTTTGTCGCACGTTGTCATCTCGACCACCAACGAGCTTGAGGTTCCTTCCTAAAGCTGTCGTCCAGTCCACTCACGATGGCAAACCGACCAAAGAACGCAATGGTCGTCTTTTCAACAGCAGCCGCGGCCGGTAGGTTCCATCAACCTCAACCGACAGACATCCCGACCACAAATAAAACCGTCCCTCCCGTTGTGGACCCCGAAGCGCCCACAACACAAGCTCAAATCTGTGCGCTTAATGAAAAATATGAGAACACAGCGGTCGAGCTTAATCAAGCATTAAAGTAAAACATCGACCTTATGTGGCAACTTCAATAAAGTCAGCGCATCGACGCTCGACTTCTATTAACTCGAGACAATGCTCGACCTCGACCAACTGTCTCGGAAACTGCCTCGTCCGAGTCGAGGGGCCTGCATCAATGGAGGAGGTTTAGCCTCATCAACAACGTCGCCGCCCGCACCAATGCCCTCGACAATAGTAATGGCAATGGCTACGCCAACGGCTGTGGGAACGGTAACGGCGACCGAACTACCGTCACATATAGCAAGGGGGAACAGTACCGAGACAACTCTCGCTTGATCATCAATGACGGACCAGGCCCTACTAACCAACCTCTTCCGCGACACAACCCGACGGTCGCTAATCAGGATGATCGGCCCGTTATTTCAACGGCCCGCGTTCCTCCAGAACAGGAGCTGCATCACCTTGCTCCACCTCACTGTCCACACCAAGACCCAATCATAGATGTCGCGGACATGGAGAAAGACGATCCTGACATCCATCATAGAAGAGACCCTCGCAACAGAACTCCGGAGCCTCGCCAAAACCCATGGGTCCCAATAGCGGACCCCATCCAACTTACCTTCCCGACATGGTCCGAAGGATAATGAAGGAATTGCAAGGAAATGTGAACGATTCATAGGAAGCGCACAATAGGCGTAACCCCTTCACAAGAAGGGTAAATGAAGCTGAATGGCTGCGATGCTTTAGCATGCCGCAAATGCTGCTCTACGACGGCACCACTGACCCCTGAGCCTCCCTAAATCGATATGAATGACAAATGGACTCAAGCCGGGGAAACGATCCAGTCAAATGAAAGTGTTTCCCAGTCTTCTTATCAGGAATTGTTTTGTTATGGTTCTCTCTACTCCCGCTTGATTCCATTAACAACTTTGACCAGTTAGAGACGCAGTTGGTCAAGCAATTCAGAATGCATGTACCAACTCCAAAGAATGCCCTAACGATTTCCAACTTATACCAAGGGCCCAGAGAGTTGGTCAAAAGCTACCTCTTTTGGTTCAACGTTGCCCTCGCCGAGGTCGAGGATCCAGATCCTAGTACCGTACTCTTTCAGTTATCCAATGGTGTCCTCCTTACTTTCGAATTTGCAGCGTGGATCGATCGGAAGCAAGCAAAAAAGCTTCGACGCCTTCTATGAGAAGGCGGATCAGTACTTATGCCAAGAAGAGGTAAGACGCAACCGACTCTCAGCCACTAGTCGCCCCAACGGCTCTAGAGCAGACGCTGCAATTAATAACCTCAGAAGAAAACAACTAGGATAGTCGGTTGATCAGAACAAGGGGGCAGTCCCAACAGGCAAAGACCGAACAACGGCAAGCAAGGTGCCCGAAACAACGATCAGGCCCAGACCGAGCAAAGAAAGCCCGGCCCTTACCGAGCCATCGAGACGTACACCCCGCTAAACGAGGATCTAGAAATAATTTACTTGGAGACATGCAACACTTTGCCATACAAGAAGCCACGCACCATGGAATGAACTGACCTTGAGAAAAATACTGGGAGGTACTGCCAGTACCATGACGTGTATAGCCACAACACCAATGAATGTTGCCAGCTCAAGGATGCAATTGAGAAGCTTATCCACGAAAAGTGACTTGAGCAATATGTCCAAGAACCTTTTCCTCTCGAAGAAAATCCAAAGCCTCAGGCACCAGCGCCTCAAGTAGCCACTAAGGCAGCTCCAGGTCCATCTAACCCAAGGCGAGGTATTGGAATCAATGCCATATGTGGCGGACCTTATCCCACACATGACAGCTTCTGGAAAACGCAAGAGTATGTTAGATCAATAAAGCATGCTACTTAAGAAACTTGCCCCGCACCCCACGAATCCATCCCGACCAAGATCCAAAGGACCATGCAGGACGACATTGTCTTCCGTGAAGGAGATTCCACCATGGTGGAAATCCCCACCACTGATCCAGTAGTTATCACAGCTTAAATCGGTGTTGCTTCTGTCTGAAAGTTATTATTCGATTCCGGAAGCTCAGTCAACATCATTTTCAAAGCTGCTTACGACCAGATGAGGCTAGAAACAAATGAATTAAACCCATGCCGCGCCACGATCCACGACTTCAATGGGGCTTCTATTTCCCCAATGGGAATGATCGATCTACCTGTGGAGCCAGGCGAGGGGGATCGGAGACGGGTCTGAATCTTCACTTTTGTGGTTATAGACATTGATTCCCCCTAAAACGCTTTCCTTGGATGCCCTTTCCTCACGGAGTTTTGGGTCTACATGTCGCCATGGTCTCTCCTCTTGAAATTTGCAACAAAAAAGGGGATTGGAACAGTCAGAGGCTACCAAGTAAGCGCCAGAGTGTGTTATGCAATAGAATGGAAGAATGCGCGCAACAAGGAAAAGGGAAAAGCAGTGCTCATGCCTTCTTGTGCCAAGACTATTTTAGTATAGCAATCAGCGGTGTCTGGGTCTTCGCTTAGGCGCCATTGCCGTCTTTTCGAAGACCTCGACCCATGAAAGGACGAAGAGCCCGAATACGAGAAGGCTACCCTGGTCGAATCTACATTAGATATTCCCATTAATCTCGATGATCCGTCAAGGGTGCTAAAGATAGGATCGCAACTCCATCCCGCAATCAAAGAAGATCTTGTGGATTTCTTGAAGGCTAACCTAGACATGTTGGTACAGGTTCATTCCGATATGAAAGGCATCAACCCTGCGATTGCTTTCCATTATCTAAATATCGATCCTACAAAATTCCAGTCAAGCAGAAGCACCGCTTCTTGAGACCCGAGAGGTCCAAAGTACTTGAGGAAGAGGTAGACCGTCTACCGAACAACAATTTCATTCTTGAATCCAAATACCCCGAATGGGTCTCCAACCATGTTCTGGTCAAGAAAGCCAACGGTAAATGGTGAATGTGTGTTGACTTCTCCTACTTAAACAAGGCTTGCCCCAAAGACAACTTTCCTCTCACGAAGATCGACGACCGGCTTGTTGATTCAACCACAAGATACCAGCTGCTAACTTTCATGGACGCCTATTCAGTATACAATCAGATTCCAATGAACCTTCGCGACTAGGATCATACCTCCTTCATAACAGATCCCGGACTTTACTGTTACCGCGTCATCCCTTTTAGCCTCAAGAATGCCAATGATACTTATCAACGAATGGTTAATCAACTCTTTGTCAACCAAATCGTATAGTCCATGGAGGTATACGTGGACGACATGTTGGTGAAATCTATAGTATCAAGTGGTCACTTCCACGAATTCTCTGAAATGTTCGGTATCCTCCGCCAGTACAACATGAATCTCGACCGCATGAATTGCTCCTTCGGAGTCTCTTTAGGAAAATTCTTGGCTTTCATAGTAAACTCCCGGGGAATCGAAGTTAACCCAGAAAAAATTCAAGCTATTCGAGACATTAAAATCCCCAAGAATATCAAGGATGTCCAAAGTTTAAATGGAGAGGTCGCCGCTTTAAGTCGGTTCATATCCAAGGCTACCGACAAGTGCATTCCTTTCTTCAATTTACTCCGAAAAGGGAAACGCAATTTCAAGTTCACCCTAGAATGCATTTCTGCATTCAAAGAACTTCCGGATCACTTAGAGCGATCACCTATCCTATCTAAGCGCGTAGACCATAAGGACTTATACACTTATTTGGCTATTTCTACACAGGCAATCAGCTCGGCGTTAGTTCCCCTCGAGGACCGCATCCAAAGACCCGTCTACTACATAAGAAAACGATTGACAATGGCAGAGAAAAATTACCCAATGCTGGAAAAGCTGGCATTCTGCTTACTCGTTTCCTCTAAAAAACTTTGACCATACTTCCTATCTCGTCCTATAAAGGTTTTCACCGATCAACCACTACGACCAGTCCTGTAGCGACCAAAAGTGTCTGGACGGCAATTGAAGTGGATAATGGAGCTGAGCCAATTTGAGGTAACATTCATTCCCCGCCGAGCCATCCTCCGCCAAGCTCTCGCTGATTTCATAGTAGAGCTCACTGCCCCTGAGGAGACCCCGGCAGAGAACATGGAAGCTCCCGGTATTCAATGGAAATTGTTCATAGACGGTTCCTCCAACGACAGATTTTCTAAGGCCGGAGTCATGTTCATCACCCCCGAGGAACGACTGATATGATATGCGCTAAAACTAAATTTCCATGCTACCAACAACGACGTAGAATATGAGGCATTGATTGTCAGACTCAGAATTGCGATCGAGCTCAAAATAAAGATGATCCAATTCTTCTCCGATTCACAACTCATCGTGCATCAAGTACGAGGGAAATATCTAGCTAAGGGGGAACGACTCACCCTATACTTGACCAAGGTTCACGAAATACTCACTCACCATGATAACTTTGTCGTCACTCACATACCCAGAGAACAGAATGAAAAACCAGATTCGCTGTCCAAACTAGCAAGCTCCGAGGATCCGCAACTTTTGGGATTCGCCCCGTCGAAGCGCTCAACTCCCCTAGTATCAAGCAAATTCAGATTGAGGTGGTCATGAACACCGAACCAAGACATAAATATTGGATAATACCAACCAAGAATTACCTATGGCATGGGAGCCTTCCGAGAAGCTACTAGGAACGAAGAGCGCTCACCCGCCAATCGGCTCACTATCTTCTTATGGATGGGGTGATCTATCATAGAGGTTTCTCCGTCCCATTGTTCAGATGTGTAGCCCATCATAACGCCATCAAAGTCTTAACCGATGTGCATGAAGTGGATTGCGGTGACCATACTAGAGAGAAAACCCTAGCTATGCTCGCAAGTCCGACAAATGCCAACGCTTCTCAAAGATCCTGAGAGCCCCGCCTACAGAGTTAACACAAATGATCAGCCCATGGCCATTCGCCATGTGGGGTATCGACATCATTGGAACTCTTCCAATGACCAGAGGTGGAGCACGTTACGTCGTCGTCGTAGTTGATTATTTTAACAAATGGGCAGTGGCTGAAGTGCTCGCCACAATCACCATCAAGAATATGATCAACTTCGTTGTACGCAACATCATTACTTGATATGGAGTCCCTCAAGTTATCATCTTGTATAATGACACTCAATTCGAGAGTGTTGAATTCAAAGCCTTCTGCCAGTGACACAACATCGAAAAGAGATTCTCTGCAGTGGCTCATCCTCAAGGCAATGGGCAGGTCGAAGCGATCAACAAAGTTATTAATTCCGTCATCAAGAAGCACCTAGAAAAGGCTGGGGGCATGTGGGAAGAAGAACTTCCTCTAGCCCGATGGGCATACCGAACTACCCACAAGACAACCATCGGACACACTCCCTTCAGCCTCGCCTACGGATCAGAAGCTATCATTCTGTTGAACTCAAGTTTCCATCCCATCGAGTCACCTATTTCGATCCAAGGACAAACCAAGATTTACTTTCAGGATCACTTGACTTCTTGGAAGAGAAAAGGAATGAAACTGATCTCCGAGCCGCAGCCCAACGGCAACGAGTCGGTCGATACTTCAATTCTCGGGTCTGCCATAAGGACCTCAGCAATGGCGACCTCATCTTAAATTGGTTCTTCCCGCCACCAACAGGCTTCGCTCCATGTTGGTAAGGTCCGTACTCCATACAACGGAAGCTCAGCAATGGATCTTTCAAACTCGTGACCATGTATGAAACTGAACTGCCAAGGGCATGGAACAACGAACATCTCTGCTGCTACTTTACATAACTTAGTACACGGTTGTTTATGCTTACCAACAGTGTTTTGTTTTCTAGCAATTCAAAGCATTGTAAAGTCCAATACTACCAAAGTTATTAGTGGAAATGATGTTAAACATCCCTTCTCTTCCTTTCAACGTTTACCCAGTGCATGACGCATTTGATTAATCTTGACAAATTGCTAACGTTTAAACAGTCGCTTGCCGTATATGCCCCTGAGCGTGGGAGTTTGTACCACCGTCAAAGCTTCGAGCCAACCTCAAGGCCAAAACATAATGGCTTTGAATGGCACCCCGAGCATGGGAGCTGTCAACGCTACTCGAGTCGCTGGCCCTCGGCGCGACCGAGTATAAATAATCCTGAACTCAAATCTCGGCACCGTGCCGAGACCGAGGATAAATCATTCTGTGCCGAAGTCCCAAGTGACTTGGGGCCACCCAACAGCCAGGTGAGAGTTATGTAAATCCCTCCCACGGCTACGGGTACCGGTCGACTCTTGGTGCAGCAGTGAGGCCGACCCTTAAATCGTTTCTTCGCCGAAGCTCTCAAGGCCGAGGGTAGCCCATAGCCACGATCGGACCCTATGGAACGATGATCCATGATTTTCTTCTCAGGCAAATAAATGATGCCTACGGCTTGCCTCAACCTGATGAACGACGAGAGAGCCACACACCAGGCGGACAGCAAAACGCGACGCCCTACGCCTTCGCTACACTTGGGACTAACTCCGGGCAACCCAAACACAGCAGGCGCTCAGCCTGGCTTAGGAAACTAAGGGTTCTCAGAGCTGAGGGAAACTTACTAGAAGCTTGCGCTCAATCACACCCCTCTAGAATAATTGACCCCGAGAGCGGTACACAATCGCTATTTTGTTGAGTGTAACGATAAGTATGCTTATGCAAGTACGGGACGCCGGAAAACATAAGAAGAACATCCAAACACTTAACACAAATTGCGATCTTTACTAATTCATATTCCATTTTAACACACACACACATTAAAAACATACTACGTGTCTAGCATCTTTCTTTCTAATGACAGGGTGTACATGAAATCCACACCATGTATTGAAAAACCAAAAGCGGGGGCCTAACTCACGTAAACTATCGACCTATACTACCAAAATGAACGGTAACTTCTGCTTAAATTTCTAACACTAATCGTGTCTTTTCTTCTTTTGCTTGTGCTTTTTTCCAGATTCAGCGCTCGATGGTTCATCCTTTGTACTGGGTCTCTTCTTACTAGAGCCGATCCTTCCATCTCGGCCCTTCCGAGAGGTGGTCGACTCTTGAGAAGCCGAGAGACACTTATCGTCCGCAACCTCAGCGCTAGAAATCTCGGTGATATCAACAAGGGTGGAAAGCGGCTTAGGCACGGGGGCACTTCAAGTAGTAATCCTACTACAGTTCCACTCTTCTCAGGTATCTCCTTGCCTTCTCGCTTAGCCCGTTCCTTGGCTCTGGCAGCCCGACGCTCAGCAAGCTTTTGGGGCTTTTGCGGCGTAACAACACAAGCCTTGTTTTTCTCAAGGGACTCAGTAGCCCTCTGCTGTGCTTTCTCATCCTCTCTCTTCTTCTAGCCCTCATCATCAGCCCTCTTCTTCTCGGCCTCCTCATTAGTCTTACTCTTCACAACCGTCTCAGCGGCTCTCGCCTCGACATCCTACATGGTCTTCGTTAGGACCTCCCTCCTAGTAGCCTCATCATTCCTCTGCTACTCCTCCACCTCTTCACGCTTAGCCACTATTTTTGCTTTTTGGGTCTCCACCATAGCGGCCATCAAAGGAACATCACCCTCAATTGGGCCACGGATAGTTGCACTCTGCCCGTCAACTACCTCTCCTTTCTCCACAAGACTCTCAAACATGCTGGGAGTTAACCTTATATCTGAGTAGGTATCCAGCTGATCGTCGCCTTCACCAAATTGCGCATCCACAGGTCCTGACCCAAATCCATTTATTTGTGGGACCACGGGTGTTGGGCCCGATGTCATGGCCAGTCCAGGAAGGGCTGTACACTGGAAACACAACCTTTTAGTCTGCAAATTCAGTAATTACGTCATCCTCATGGATGCATGGCAAAAGAAGTTTACCTCTGGTCAGGGAAGGTGTGGAAATGATAAGAGGGATACTTGTGATGGTAGGTAAAGTGGATCCTGACTCTCCTAGCCCCGGTTGCTCAGCGTCATACTCAGTTGAAACCTGAATTGAAGTGGCAGGATCGCTCACCCTGACTGATTTAGGGGCCAGTGGCCGATAGGAGCTTCCCTCTACAAATGTCTCCGCTACCACAATGCTCTCGGTCATGGCAGCCTTCCCTTTCTTGGCAGTGAGCCTCCCCAATCTCTCTCTCTCTCGACATCCTCAAGCAACAACCTCTTACCCTCCTCCAGCTTCTCGCGCTCCTTGATCGTCAGGAAATCAATCGCGAGTTGGCGTCCATCTAAAGTCCCAAGATGCAATTGGCACATATAGGTGTCATACGGAACCAACCTCTCCCATGTCCGAGCTAGTTCCCGGGGATAATCATCAACCCACGAAAGTCCATGGAATCTCAGAACCTTAGCATACATGTTCCGGATATCTTCCTCCATAAAATTTTTTACATGGAATTATGTATCCTCCAGCTCCTCTCTCAGATGTACCGCTCTTAGTCCATCCATTCTGCCCAACACCTCCCGATTACTGGCTTCCGCATCCTCCTTGGCATTTTTCATCTCCTCAAGATGTCTCTTCAGGCTGTCATTCTCCACTCGTAGAGCATTGTTGTCGGTTTGGAGGTCGAAGACTCGCGCGTTTTCCCTTTCCAGATCAACGCATAATTTATCCACCTTGGCCTTGTCCATCTTTAGGGCCATGTTCTAGGTAGTTAGGTCGGTTATAGTTTCTGTGAAAATAGAGCGGGAGTGATTGGCCTCCCTCTTGAGTGTCTCATACCCTTTCTTCATCTCTGCTGCATCAACGATATTCATGAGTCAACATTCAAAGATAGGGGAACGAGAGATAATGTGCCCACGGTACAAAAAGCAAACTCACCTATGTCCGTGTTTAGATGAACGAGGTTGTCTACTCAGCGTCAATAGTTAACATCTGATTCGTGAGCTCCATGTTCTTCCTCTTGATCAGCTCCTATAGTTGAAAGGAATAGGCGGTAAGCTCGTCAGCTTGATGGTACGCTTCCTTACATGCATCTCGATCTCTCTAGAGTCCTTAGCTGGAGGCGGGGGGAGATCTGGAAGGACCATCAGCTCATCAAAGTAGTGTTGAGGGAAAGTCTTTTTATCCATGCCCTCCTTTTGTCCAAGGAAAGCCTTTGTTGCTCAGAGACAACTAGTTCCCGTGTCAAGGTTACGGTCGTCCTCTCCGGTCTTGGTTGGCCGTGTGGTGGCTCCCTCCCTTTGGTAACTGGAATAGGGAAAGGAGCAGATGTGCTTGAACGATCTATCGAGGATGAACGCCGAGAACCTCCTAAGTTGACTCGAGAATCTCCCTCGGACACCCGAATCAGATGAGGAGGCGGAGTTGGAGATCGTCGAGATCGCTCCCCACCTCGGTGCTCACTACCGCGACCAGGCAGGGGTTGAGTATCATACAAGTTGGTCCCTCTTCTAAAGCCCTCAAAGAAAGAATTCCTAGGGCGGTTGTGACCTCTATAACCATAGCCTCGTCCTCCGTGCCCTCTGGCCATATCACCTGTCAGAGAAATGAAGCCAAGTCAGTCAAGTCGCACGCTCTGATAAACCACCATGCTGTACAGTGTTAATCAGTGTATGTCCTAAGTGTTCTCTCAATAGACCAAAGTGTGATCCGCTCGAAGGAGTTACCCCTCTACAGCAATAGCTAGTTCTTCCAGGCTATTCGTAATTGGCCATAGAGTTACCTCTAAATCAAGTTGATTAAGGGTGTCAAACTGGCCTTCCATCTCGAGCGAGGCGGCGGTCTCGGTCGGAATCGCGAGAGACTGGGATTTGTCTAACGCTCCTCCCCCGGCCTCTCCTGTCGAAGGCAGGACTGGAATACTCGACATACCCTCATCCTCGGTAGGCCTCTCTGGACCACGAGCCTCACCTCCACGTACATCTCCTTGAAATTTGACGGCCTTTTTCGGCCTAGGCCTAGCAGAAGGCAACTTTCTTTTCAAACCAGAAGCCACAGAACTTTTCGCCACCACCTTTTTTGGTACACCGCTCACCATTGTGGGCATAATTACAACCCGATCATCAGGAAGCAACCATGCACGGTGAAGGCGCTCTTGGCTTGTCAAAGTTTCAGTTTTGCAAGACTCCACGAGAATCGCCCGCAAGGCGTTAGGACGCTGCCTGTACTCTTCGCCGGTGAGTGCCTCTGGATTCCCTTCCGCAATAAAAAAGAATGATAATAAGATACGGGCTCCAAGAACTTTATAATAGGAAGTGAAGTTCGAAAGTACTCACTCCCTTCAATCCACCTCCTTGACAATCCAGGAGGGCAGCGCACAAAGAACCAGTCTTGTTTGAACACTGATAGTGTGGGCCACGTCCCGATGAAGAATTTGGTGGTGGCTCTTGCTTCTAGGAACCATTGGGAAGGCGATCTATTAGACGTTCTCCTCAGGCTGAAGAAATACCGAATGTCCTCTCCAGTGGGTTCCAAGTACAGATATTCTCGGTATATAACGTAAGTGCGTAAGAGCGAGAAATAAGCATTTGGATGCAGTTGTGAAGGTGCAAGACGGAAATAGAACAGCATGTCCTGAATAAAATCGTTGGCTGGGGGCACGCAACCCGCGAAACAAGCTTGCCTATTGCAGGCAGTTAAACCCTCGGGCAGTGCGTGAGCCCTTCCACTTTCTCACGGCGCTTGAGCGTCACCTACCAGTATATTGAACTGCGACGCCATTTTCCTAACTGTTGTAGCATCCATGCGCGACGTTACGGAGTCCGTCGGGTTTTCCAAGATAACGACATCGTGTAAAATATCTGGAGATACTGGTCCCGCCGGTGCATCTTCATTAATAATATCCACATTCTCAACCTCTTTAAGCATGACCGGAGAATGTTACCTCTCACTTTGTTCCCCATGATCAGATACTTCGGGCGAATTGCCTGATTGAGAAGGAACGGATCCTTCGGTAGTCTCAAGCTCACTGCCACTCGAGCTACCGCTATTTGAAGAATTAGATGAATGTGACGATGACGAGAAAGCCTCGGCTTCCAGGATTTTTCCAGTCTTCGATTTTGTTTGCATGTGTTGGTGAAATCTAACATGTGAGTGTGGTGTCATGCAAGATTGAGATATACATAGGAAAGTCAAACAGTCCAATAGTTTAGTTGTAGTTCAGATATATGTGCTATCCTATGCGACGAATTCACGTCTTTGTCCGCATGACCGTCATCATGTGCAGTCGCGCAATCGCAAAATCAAATATGTGATATGAAAACATAAGGGAGGGCGGTCAGGAGATCGAAGTACAGAATAAGGGAAGCAACACCCCACCAAGGTGTGGCACAAGGTAGTTGGGCTAGTAGCGAACCAAAATACCACGATGTGCAAGAGAGGCTCCAACAAACTTCAAAGCTCGAAAGTCCGACCCTCAAGGTTCAAAGATTCGAACCCCTCAGGGTTCAAAAATCCGATCCTCAAGGTTGAAAATTCGAACCCCAAAGGGTTGAAAATTCGAAGACCTCCAGGCTCGAGGATTCAAAGCCCTCCAGGCTCGAGGATTCGAACCCCTCGAGGCTCCAAATTTCGAACCCAGAAGGTTTGAAAATCCGAACTCTAGAGGTCCGGAAACTCGAACCCCTTAGGTTCAAAATTTCGACCCGTGGATGTTTGGGAACCTGAACCCACGAAGGTTCGAAGATTCGAACCCCAGAGGTTCGAAATTTCGAACCTCCTGAGGGTCGAAGTTTCGGACCCAATTCAGGCTTCCGACTCTCTCTCCCTCGCGTCGAACCACCCCGGCCAAGCCTCGAAGCCTCAAATTCCTTCCTCCTCGCGCCTCGACCCCAAACATTACATAAGTCTAAGTTCGAAAAGTACTAGGCTTCGAAGCTCTGAGTCAATGGCGGTTGAGACAGAAAAAACAATGGAAGAAGAAAATGAGGAGGGGGCTATTTATAATAAAAAACAAAAGTCCCTTCGTATTCCAGAGAATTTCGAGCCTACAGGTTTGAAATTTCGAACCTAAGAGTTCGAAATTCCGAACCCCCTGGATTCAAAATTTTGAACCTACGAGTTCGAAATTCCGGACCTCACGGGTTCGAAATTCCAAACCTCCTCAGTTCGAAATTTTGAGCCTCATATTCAAGAAATTCCAAATCTCTGTGGGTCGAAATTTCAAACCCCCATGGTTTGAAATTTCGCACCCTATAAAAAAGAAGGAGAAACCAAACCGACGGGTTCGAAGCTTTACATCGCACGTTCATGTACACATATTCCATGCACAAACTATCCCTGCAAACAAGCGGGGGAAACGCACTGTGATTACTTAGCAACGTGAGCACGACGCCACACTAGCAAAGGCTCGCTCGCAATCCTACAGCGAACGAGCCTATCAACTAACTTGTGTTTTCCTTTACCTTACAAGATAAACCAGCAACTCAATTACTGCTTTAACTAATCCAAAGCACATCATGTCGGCGTAAGGCGTACTTTGGGGTGTGAATTTTTGGTCTGGTTCCCAAAAGCACACAAGACACGCTCGACTCAATGCATCGCGTGGAACTAAAGCCAAAAAGGTTGCTTAGGAGCGAAGGAAACAGGATGGAGAGGAATCGCGCCAACAGAGACCTCGCTGCACCCCAAACATCTATTCATGCCGCCCTCGTGCGCCTCATGAATCGAACTTTGTACCTCCAGGAGGTACGAATTTCAAACCCCTTAGGGGTGCGAAATTCACATCCAATAGGGTGCGAAATAACCACCCAGCAGGGTGCGAATTTCGCACCCCAGGATCCATGAATTTCACATCTCTGTAGGGTGCGAATTTCGCACCAACGAAGTGCGTAATTTCGCAGCCACGAGGTGCGGAATTACGTACCCACAAGGTGCGAAATTTCGCATCCCAGGCCCATGTGCGAAATTTTAGCATGCGCAGGCTCTGGGTGTGAAATTCTGGCATGTTCAGGCTCCAGGTGCGAATTTATGAGTGTGGTCCCCTATTTCTACCTACTCCCACCTACTCGTACCTATCCCTTTCCTATAAATACCTCATGACTTACACTTGAAAGTGGTTGGAATTGGAGTCCTTAGGACCTCTAGAGAGCTCCATTAATGGCATCTCCCATTTGAGGAAGTAGAAAGGCAAAAGTGTCCTCATATTTAATATATTAAATATATGATAATTGTGACATCATATATGAGAATGATGACATCATCTAGAACAAAGATGAATGTAATGAGATATAATGGGATGGTCTCCCACTTGTAACTCCGAGTTATTAATAATATTCCAACAACACTTAAAAGTGAATGTAGGCCCCTCACGAGGCTGAACCACTATGAATGTCTTGTGGTATTTACTGCTTTCTGCTCTTGTCTATGTGACCAAATTAACTATTCCTAGTAATTGGAATCTTTAGTGTTTACGACATTTTTTGCCGTCAACAGATTCGAAGCCGACATCCCCATTGAGCTAAATCTTGAGTTTCATCGAGTTACCTACTATGATACGAAAACAAATCAAGATTTGCTTATGGAGTCACTCAATTTACTCGAGGAAAAGAGGGACGAAGATGAACTCAGAGCAGCGGCCCGGCGACAACGAGTAGCCCGATACTTCAAATCCAGAGTCTGCCCTAAGGATCTCAATATCAGTGACCTCGTCCAGAAATTGGTCTTTCCCCCGTTGACCGGGCTCAATCCTCACTGGGAAGGCCTGAGACGACCCGATTTCCCGTTCTCACGGAAACAAGGTTATCTTTGGAATATAACACAGAAACATAAAATAGCAGAACAGAATTAAATAAATACACCAGAATGAACAACAAAATATACTGGATAAAAGTAATCATCAGAGTTACACAGTATACAGGATCTTACTTAGTACAAGTATAGTTCAGCTATACATAAATGTCTACAGCGGAAATAAACAAAATATGTACAATAGGAGCTGAACAGCATAAAAAGAAATAAATGATAGAATCCATCTTCAGCTCCAGCTATCCAGAAAGAACCAGCTAAACCTGAATACAAGGCTGCCCGTGTAGAAAAAGGGGCACCCGAGTTTGAGAGTGAAACAAACTACGAGTCAGTCATGGGACTGTTATGAGAAATCTACTCAACACATATATAATATGGCTAATCACAGGACCACGCCACTTTCGTGGAATGAACTATATTTATATAATCGTTTCCAGTTTTGGATCTTCACAAAAATTACATCATTAGAAAGGTCTTTTCAAAACGAACCCAACGGTTCCAGTTTCGGGAAATTCCGACGGTCGGGTCTCCCGGTACAATCGTTTGAAGTTTCGATTTCAAAATACGAACTGCAGCGTCGTTATTCGATTAAATAAAATTATATTTATATATATAAATAAATATAATCGTTTCTGGCGCTGTTTTTCTTCAGATTTGAATTAAACATTCCAGACAATCCAACCGTTGGATTTTTACAAGGTTGGTGCCGTTGGAAAGATTATTCCAAGGCGAACCCGACGGTTGAGGTTTCGGGAAAATCCAATGGTCGGATTTCCCGCACTAGTCGTTTGAAATCACGGTTTCAAAATACGAACTGCACGGCTTCGTTTCGTTTTAATTTTATTTATATTTATATATTTATATAAATATAGTTCATTCAACGATTTCAATATCGTTTTTACTTCAAAAAAAATTTCTAACTCCTTAATTTTTGGAAAAATTTCGCCATAACCTCCCCTGCACCGGGAGCGTCGGGAAATCGCAAATAGCGTCCCGGTCCTTCTAATCTCAAAAAGAAAAAGAAAAAGCCAAGCGGCTAGCCAACAGGCTCAAAATCATCACCCAAACAAATCAGTAAATGTGTACCTATTTGTCGGGCACAAATTTTATTCCTCTTCTCTAGCCCCTTTGCTATAACATGTTCAATGAATATGCATGTACATATATATACAGTCCATATCATTTTTCATTTTCTATTCAACTTCATATTTGATTTCTATTTGGTTTAAAAACACCATTCATTCTAACGCTACATAAATAGGTGCAAATCATTTCATTAGCTAATTAATGAATATTTCAACTCATATATGTTTATTTTGAACAAGTGGCTATTTTTAACACTTCACATTTCAACGATTTATGCATACAATAAAAATGTGATTTTTATTGTAAAACAATTCATTTCAAAACACTATTTTTCTATATAGTTCATATAGTCGATAAAAGGTGATTTTTATTATCAAACAATTTATTTCAAAATATGAGTACCATTCAACACATGAATTTCTAAACAACGAATGAATATCAATTCAACACATGAATGTTTTCTATAGTTTCTATATATAGATAAAAATGTGATTTTTGTTATCGAACAATTTATTTCAAAATATGAATACCATTCAACACATGAATTGCTAAACAACGAATGAATATCAATTCAACACATGAATGTTTTCAATAGTTTCTATATATAGATAAAAATGTGATTTTTATTATCAAACAATTTATTTCAAAATATGAATACCATTCAACACATGAATTTCTAAACAACGGATGAATATCAATTCAACACATGAATGTTTTCAATAGTTTTTATATATAGATAAAAATGTGATTTTTGTTATCGAACAATTTATTTCAAAATATGAATACCATTCAACAGATGAATTTCTAAACAACGAATGAATATCAATTCAACACATGAATGTTTTCAATACAATGAATAAATATAGTTTAAGCATATGAAAATAATTCAAACACACAAATATTATTCAAAATTTCGGCAGCATAACGGCAGGGTAGTTACACCGGCACCGTCCCTAGTACGGCTCCTCGCTCTACCTTAAAACCTCGCGGTTTTTGACAATGGGGATCATGCATCTAGTTCGCACGCAGGCGGCATGTATATATTTATTTCATTTCCACAAACTAATCCTATGTGGTTTCAACCAAATATTTCACAATCACCAATGGGTATTTTTCAACCGCAATCAACCAATATCAATCACAAACAATCCCAAACAATCATTCAATTTTCA
The DNA here is from genome assembly GCA_030737875.1 of Allium sativum. Taxonomy (NCBI): domain Eukaryota; kingdom Viridiplantae; phylum Streptophyta; class Magnoliopsida; order Asparagales; family Amaryllidaceae; genus Allium; species Allium sativum. The sequence goes on along the minus strand of CM060923.1, from coordinate 411,706,569 downwards.
CCACAATTTCAACCAATAAATATCGTCCATGGTTTGTGGACGAGGGGCGTATATATATATATAGATATAGATATTTATATATATAGCTATTCACTTTTACTTCAACACATATATAATATTTTAAAATCAGAAATCTCACCAATAGCTATCCAACTGCACGACTCTTCTTAATAGAAATCTTCGCCTATTTGTCGCTTTCACCCGTATTCTCTGCATATGTAAAAATCGAATTTTTACGATGCTATTCAATATGTAAAAATCGAATTTTGACTTCGCTATTCAATATATAAAAATATGATTTTTACTTTTGCTTTCAACATATAAAAATATGATTTTTCAACATATAAAAATATGATTTTTCAACATATAAAAATATGATTTTTCAACATATAAAAATATGATTTTTACTTTTGCTTTCAAATCTTTTTCTACTAAAAGATTAATCTTTTTCCTATTTTTAAAGTTCAAAATAAAATCAGTTTTTCTCTTTTAAAAATAAATCAGTTTATACTTTTTTAAAAATAAATCAGTTTATACTTTTTTAAAAATAAATCAGTTTATACTTTTTAAAAATAAATCAATTTATACTTTTTAAAAATAAATCAGTTTATACTTTTTAAAAATAAATCAGTTTATACTTTTTAAAAATAAATCAGTTTATACTTTTTAAAAATAAATCAGTTTATACTTTTTAAAAATAAATCAGTTTATACTTTTTAAAAATAAATCAGTTTATACTTTTTAAAAATAAATCAGTTTATACTTTTTAAAAATATTCAGTTTTTATTCTTTAAAACATATTCAGTTTTTATTCTTTAAAACATTTCAGTAAAAGTAAAAAAAAAAATTCCAGTTTTTAATAATTTAAAAATAAAAATAAAATAAAAATACTTACAGACAAAAGGGGGGGTTTCTGCTTTCGTCGGAGGGCTTCTGGCTTCGAGGGGCGGGTGGCGCGACGTCTTCGCGAGAGGGTCGAGGGCCTCCAGGGGGGGGGGGGGGGCGCGGCTGCTTCGTCGGCGTTCGAGGTTAGGGGGGGCGGCGCGGCGTTCGAGGTTAGGGGGGCGGCGGCTCTTCGTCGGCGTTCGAGGTTAGGGGGGCGGCGGCTCGACAGTTTAGGGTTTTGTGGTTTTTTTTTTTCTTTCTTTTGTTTAAATGAAATCGGGAATCAGCTACGGGGGGGCCAGAAGGAAGAATAAAGGGAGGGAGGGAAGAGTACTTTTTTTTTATTATTATTTATTTATTATTTAATTATTATATTTAGCAAAGAGTTGACCTTTTATGTACGACCTCTAAACGAGGCCCACCGCCTGTCGTCCATAGCGTTTAGCCCCCATTCCGAACACAATGGGATATGTATCGCAAGCAGGTTTGATCATTACAATCGGTTTCCTTTTGAATTTTCATTTAAATCACTATATTGAATTTTAAACGTACATTTCAAATTACCGGGGCCACATACTAACTAGAAAAATTCCTGAAAAATATTTTCTAGCTTCGTATTGACGATACGGTCCTAACAAAACTAGTTTCGTCGAGTTCTGAGACCGTTTACAAAATGGCCAATTTCCAGTCGATTAAAATCAACTGAAACTGGTCAAACGCGTTTTCCTTTGCCACGCTCACATATTGATTCGAAAAATTATGAAATTTGAAACCTAGCAATAACTTGACACTGCGGATCTAACAAAAGTGGTTTCGTCGAAATCCGAGGTCATTTGCAAAATGTCCATTTTTAAGGGCCTGAATTCCATAGCGACTATTCAGAATTTTCAACTGGACATATCTTTTGATTCCCGCTATCAAATTTCGATTGGTCGAATCCGTTAGAAAGATATTCACTAACAGATTTAAATATTTTTGGTTTCACTAAAATCTGGATTGTTTTGCACCCGGTATATTCAATTGAAGTTTGAAATCGAATTATCGAACTACCGCACTATTTTCAATTCTATATATAATTATAATTAATTATATTCGTTTTCAAATGTCGATTCAACTCAGTTTTCATCGCCATTGTTTAAAATATTTATTTTAAATATTTAAAATCCATTATTTTAGCCAATTTAAAAATTTTAAATTGGTTCAGATTTTCTGGGTCGTTACAAGGCCCATACGCCATACAACGTAAGCTTAAGAATGGAACTTTCAAGCTAGGAACCGTAAACGAAGCCGAGCTCCCAAGGGCATGGAACAACGAACATATATGTCATTACTTTACATAACTTAGTGTACAGTTGTTTATGCTTTCCAACAATGTTTTGTTTTCTTGAAATTCAAGGCATTTTAAAGGCTGTTACTACCGAAATTTTTAGTATAATTGATGTTCAATTTCCCGTGTTCTCTCCGTGTTTACTTCTTGTATGTTGTGACTGATTGACCATCGTAGCCGACATACGTACACCACTATCCGAACACTACATCGGCACTGTAACAACCCGTATTTTTGAATAACATGTTATAATGTAAATCAAGGCAGAATTAAATTGTAAAATCTTAATCAAGGGAAACGGGCTGTGCCATTGCGTTCGTCTCGGAAAAATACGCGAAATAGAGTCTGAGTTTTCGAAAAACGGAGTCCGTATGACCAAGTTATGGCCCAATGAAGTTTTCAGAAAATTCCAAGCCCGAAACAGTTCAAATTCAAATTCGAACTACAACCAAGGCAGAATTGGCGGGAATTTTCCCGCCCCAGGCAGGGTCGACACCAGTGTCGACCCCCCCCCCTAATGGGTCGACACCCCTGTCGACTCAGGGGTCGACCCCCCGGTCGGACCAATTTTTCTGGTGCACCATTTTGACATGTTGGGTCTTGTTCTGGAAGTTTCTGACGGAAGTTGATGGCTCAGATTCGATTTAGGGTTAATCCTATGGTCTAAACAACCCCATATCTCTATAAAAAGACCCCTAGACCTAGCCTAAACCCTCAATAATCATTCCTACAACTAAATGCTGCCCAAATGTTCACTAATCATGGCCTCCACCTTCTTCATGAGAGCATGAGTGTCTCAAATCAATCTATGTCATAAAGGAGCCATCTTTCTTAAGTAAAAGAGCCATCATTCTTTGTCTTTGGGGTTATTCCTTCTTGTTCTCAAGTCTTGAAGTGGAGTTTATCGTCTTTGGTTGCGGATTTGCTAGTGTGCCTTCGTCTCAATCTTATTTTATATTTATTCTAGTCTTCATAGCATTGTAAGCTCTATACTACTCTTAGATTCTAACTATGAAGTTAAATATGACATGTTGCAAGTTGAGTTTGAGCCTAAGTATGATATGTGCTTTGATCCTATCATGTTATGCATAAATATATTCTATGCGCGTTTGTAAAGCTATCACCTTTACCTTATGCATAGAAAGCTATGAGCTTTGATTAGAAATGTTGCGTAAAGCAACATAGAAACTCTCATAAACCTTGTGTTATCTTGCATATGATGTTATATGCGAATCACTAGCCACCATCCTATGTCATTTATGATCACGTTTCACCTATTTGCTTAAGTTTGATATCATGCATATTTTGAGGCTCATGATGTAATATGCAAGTTGCTATCTTGCATATGGTATTATATGCGAATCACTTGCTATCATCCTATGTCATTTATGTCCATGTTTGACCCATTTCGTTTAAGTTGATATTATGCATGTTTTGAGGCCTATGATGTAATATGCAAGCTTATGAACATATTTATGCCTCATATGCCACCATGTTTAACTTGTGGCCAACCTTATTACATTATGCCCTTTTTGTCATGTTTTGTCAAGTTCCCTCTTTTGATCTATGTTATGTTATGCGAAACGTACATGCGAGGGGAATGCGTTGGGTTTGGGTAATATTAATGACATGAAACATGATTTTAAAATATGACATGAACATTGACTTGTGATTATGTTTGAAAAACATAATTATGGACATGACACTTAGAAAACATGTAATGGCCAACTCGAGGTTGGGTTGAGTTTGCAACGTAAAACTACCCGGGACCGCCCGGCTTAACTAGTAGTTGCAAACAATAGGACCCAATGTGAGTAGTTGGTCATGTAGCACCCAAAACCCGAGGTTAGACTCAGTTTGCGGCGGAAAACTGCCCGGAACCAACCGGCCTAACCAGTGGCGGCAAACTGTTAGTCTAATGTGAGAGGTTGGGTGCATTAAGGTAATAAATGCCACATGATAGGGTTAAGTCATGGACCACTTGAATATACTTAACCACAAGAACATGATGGGTTGATAGGGTTAAGTCAACATGGACACACTTAACCAATCCAATGCTTAGTTGGATAGGGTTAAGTAGTGAACCTTTTTAGGAACACTTAACCAACTTGATACATGGTTTGGATGGGGTTAACCACACTTAACCCACTAGAAAACCATAGTTACGCGATCCTTCTCAGCAGTAACCCAATAGGGAGTATCGGATACCCTAGGGACTAGGCTAGGGTGGGGCACGATTACTGGGCTGGAGTGTAAGCGACCAAAATGACGGCAAAATTAGGTGCGCCATAGTAGATTCCGACGGAACATGGTCGTGCACATTGTCCGGGGATGAAAGACAGACTTGGGCACCAGTAGGTTTTGACTGTGCGTGCTTGTTTCGTGTTAGTGGTTGACACCCTAGGGCCGGATACACCCTAGGGTGGACCTAGCACAGTCGACTACATTTCATGTTTGGACCGTATGACACCGACACTTGACGACTTAGGCGTATAGGGAGCCGATCGACTAGACCGAGTAGTTGGACCTTGATTTGGGTCACCTCGTGATATTGGACCTTATTGGGCCAAGGGATCTTTTCTAGTTTACACTTGACATGGATTACTAGTACACACTTGGTGCAACTTAACCTTGTACATGCGATGCCACACTTGACCATCTTGTTAACTTTTCACCATGCCAGTTATCACCCTATGTTTCATCTCCGCTTTACATGTCCAGTTAACTTTATTAGTTTTTATATTAATAGTAGATAGGACTTACCAGTCTTTTTGACTGACCCGTTTTCTTTCGCCTCTTTTCTTCCGTTTCCCTCCCCCCCCCCCCCCCGGTTTGCAGGGTGGGAACACCGGTACCTAGCTGGATCTTTAGCTTCTTTTCTGGATAGCTCACGTATGGTTTGAGCATGCTATGGCCTTATGCTACTTTGGGGATAGTTACTTTATGTTTCTTTTTCAGTTTTCAGTTTATGTTCTAGACTTTGTTTTATGGGAAAATAATGACCAAGTACTTTGATGTAACATGACTATGGGTTTGAAATGCTAGTTTCATCCGCTGCTTTACTACTCTGTTCTACTTATATGTTTTGTCTTGTGATATCTGCATGCATGTTTACCTTGTTTAACGCCCCTCCAAAGCTAATGTGCTTGCAAGAGTGACCCTGGCGGAGGTGGGGTGTTACATTTGGTATCTGAGCACAAGGTTTACAAGATTGGGCAAAAGTTTTTCAAGAAAAGTTTTAAAACCTTTTGAAAAACTATTTTCAAAACCGATTTTGAAGAAGTATTTTTCCAATAAAAAGTCTAGTTTATTTTAAAAGGCTATTCCCCAAAAGCCATTAGCACTATCCTTCGTTTCTTCGTTCTGAAACTATCTATCTTTTTCTTCGTTTCAGTATGGCCGATAATTTTGCCATCCCGGAGGGTGTACCAGTACCTATTTGGTTTAGAAGGTACATGGAGGCAAGGGCGAATGAAGCCGGCCCCGCGGATATTCCTCCTCCTCCTCAGCATACACAAGCGGATTTCGCAGAGCTTTGCAAAGACTTTAAGGCGATGGGTTGCAAGAATTTTGTCGGAACGGAGACTTCTGTGGAGGTAAGAAACCGGTTAAAGGAAACTGAAGACCTCTTTGCTATCTTTGATGTGGACGATCGTAGGAAAGTTCTGTTGGCGGTATGGCTATTGAAAGCGGAAGCTACTTATTGGTGGGTAGTCACCACCACTACTAGACCAATTGAGACTTGGGATGAGTTTAGGAGAAGGTTTGGACTAAGGTTTTTATCATCAGCAGAAGAGAACCTTCAGCTGGAGAGGTTCCTATCACTAAAGCAAGGGGGCATGACCGTTAGGGAATATGTGGATAAGTTTAACCAACTTGCTCGGTTCGGTTTAGACTTGGTTAACACAGCTCAGAAGAAGGCCCTACACTTTGCTCTAGGATTGAACGAGCCATTCCGCAGTTTGGCCATGACTCATATACCCATGGGGGCGACCATTGAAAATTTGGTGAATACGGCCCTACTTCAAGAGGAATATAAGAGTGACAAGAAGAAGGTCAAGGAAAATAAGTCTCAAGGCAAGAAGATAGACTCCGGGAAAGGAGGAAAGAACGACAACACGTCAAGTAAGAAGAGGAAATGCAACTTTTGTGGGATCAAGGGGCATCTGGCCAAGGATTGCAGGAAGAAGAAGAGGAAGTTAGGCGAGTGTTTTCATTGCGGAGATTCTGGACATTTTAGCAAGGATTGCCCGAAGAAGCAAGGACAGGGGCAAGGACAAACTCAGCAAGCAGGACCCTCTTGAGGGAAGTTGCAGGCTCTCCTCGCTCTTCCATCTCTTGATCGAGGTAGTGTTTCTGTAGAAAGCCTTGTTTACATTTCTGATTTTCCTGTTCGCACTTTATTTGATTCTAGTGCATCGCATAGTTTTATTTCTTCTGATCTTGTTGAAAGTTTGCACCTTAGTACTAGTCTAGTTGAGGATCCTGTTTGTGTTTCAAATCCAATTGGGGGTTTCGCCCATTTATCTATGATTTGTGTGGATTTGAGGATTTCTATGTTTAGCGTAGAATTCATGGGTAATGCTTATGTTCTCGGGTTCATGGGATACGGGTTGATTTTAGGCATGGATTTGTTGTCCAGTTATGGAGCCATTCTCGATTGTGGGCATAGGGTAGTGAGGCTTATGACTCGCCTTGATAATACCGTAGAGATTTCTTGTAACCCTAATGGGTCCCGTCATGTTATGTTTTCTTGAATCCCTCGACTCGTCTTTTGACAATCTTGAATCTGTGAGGGTGGTCCGAGAATATCCTGATGTCTTCAAGGAGGTGAAGGGGTTAACCCCTAAACGCGAGATAGACTTCCGCATTTATCTGGTTGATAATGCTAAGCCAGTTTCATTGCCAGTCAGCCACATGGCCCCGCGAGAAAGAAGAGAGCTTAGTAAGCAAGTCAAGGAGTTGCTTGAGAAGAATTTTATTAGGAAAAGCATTTCGAAGTGGGGTGCTCCAGTGGTATTCGCTACTAAGGCGGATGGTTCGCTTCGTCTATGTGTTGACTATCGTGAGTTAAACAAGCTGACAAAGAAGAATAGGCACCCATTACCGAGGATTGATGACCTCTTTGACCAGCTTGTTGGTGCTTCTGTTTTCTCTCAGCTCGATCTAGCCACCGGATTTCATCAGCTTAGAGTGGCTGAGGATAGTATAGACAAGACTGCGTTTAGGACTCCAGATGGGTTCTTTGAATGGCTCGTCATGCCATTCGGTTTGACTAATGCACACGCATACTTCATGGACTTGATGAGTAGGGTGTTTCGGGAGTTCCTTAACAAGTTTGTGGTCGTTTTCGTGGATGATATTCTGATCTTCTCAAAAGACGAGGAAGAGCATGCTGCACATCTCAAGGAAGTTAGGGAACATGTTTGTTGTGAACACTAATGCATGTTACATGGGATTAGGCGCGGTCCTGATATAAGAAGAAAGAGTAATATGTTATGAAGTTAGGTAACTCAAAGTTTATACCCCACGCATGATTTGGAGTTGGCAGCGATTGTCTTTGCGACGAGAGATTCGAGTTATATACGGATCACAAGTCGCTCAAGTATCTCTTCTCGCAAAAGGATGTCTATGCTAAGTGTTGAGTTTGGAAACAGGGCTTATGTTTTTGAGCTCCGGGCTGATTCTTGGGATGAGGTGGTTATCCAGTAAGGGTACCATCCCCGGTTTTGAAAGGAGGGTAGTTAGACTCTTAACTTGCCTTGGTAATACCCTCGATGTCTCGCATAACCTTTAGAGCTCTGTCAGGATTAGTTACATAGAATCTTTTTGACCCATTTATTGGAAATTGATGATTTATTCGATTAGTGTTCGCCTGCATTTGGCCACATGGATTGGTATTTATTTTCAAAGGAAAGTTCTTCTACGTGGAATACCTTACAGTGAATTTTGGGAAAGCCTGCATGAAGTCATGAGTATACAGTTAAGTTAAGAACCGAGTATGCTAGAAAAAAATAAGTGAAAGTGAAATGAGAAGCGAAAGTGAAATGAGTTCCAACTCACATTTCGGAGGTAGGAATTAAGAAGCTACGGAATTGAAAGGTTAAAAACGGTCAAAGCACAATGGAATTAAGTTCAAGGAAATGCGGCTTAGAAGGTTGAAGACTAGATACGCGCATCATATATCTTTATAGGAGTACATCCTTGATCCCTGTTTTTCCGTGGAGCTTACTTGTATACTATCTTCTCGATCTCTTTTCCTAATTAGCATATCTTTCTTTTGTTATCCATGTTTACCTTGTTTATCTTGTTTATCTTGTTATCTCGTAATCGTGTCATGAGAACCTTAGGTAGAAACCCTTTGGATGAAACATGTATTTGAAACATGTTATGCTTGATGGTTGCAAGTGGTTGCAAGTGTTTGCAAGTGGATACTCGTGGATGCATGATACACATTAGGCACTATGATCGGCTCACACACCTTCATGTTGCATATGCATGAGTGCTTATACTTATTCATTGATGAAACTTGTTGTGCTATCACGTGGATGTTGCATATAAATGAATGTTATGTGCACTCATGTAGAGATTATAAATTATGTTAGGAATTTGCATACATATGGGCTCATTTCACTAACATACTTTGCATTAAGGAGGTTTACTGAATCAGTAACCGCCTGATTTTTGCATTAGATAAGTACATTTACACACACCTTTTGCATATGTTCATACAACATTTAGAATCTTTTAAGGACAATGATTACTTATGGATGATGTTTTGAGTAGATGGATGATGGATAGTAGGATACGTTCTTCCTAACTTGGAGATTTCGGGGACGAAATCCTTTAAGGAGGGGAGAATGTAACAACCCGTATTTTTGAATAACATGTTATAATGTAAATCAAGTCAGAATTATATTGTAAAATCTGAATCAAGGGAAATGGGCTGTGCCATTGCGTTCGTCTCGGAAAAATACGCGAAATAGAGTCTGAGTTTTCGAAAAACGGAGTCCGTATGACCAAGTTATGGCCCAATGAAGTTTTCAGAAAATTCCAAGCCCGAAAACAGTTCAAATTCGAATTCAAATTCGATTTACAACCAAGGCAGAATGGGCGGGAATTTTCCCGCCCCAGGCAGGGTCGACACCAGTGTCGACCGCCCCCCCCAATGGGTCGACACCCCTGTCGACCCAGGGGTCGACCCCCCCCCCCCTCGGTCGGACCAATTTTTCTGGTGCACCATTTTGACATCTTGGGTCTTGTTCTGAAAGTTTCTGACGGGAGTTGATGGCTCAGAATCGATTTAGGGTTAATCCTATGGTCTAAACTACCCCTAATCTCTATAAAAAGACCCCTAGACCTAGCCTAAACCCTCATTAATCATTCCTACAACTAAATGTTGCCCAAATGTTCACTAATCATGGCCTCTACCTTCTTCATGAGAGCATGAGTGTCTCAAATCAATCTATGTCATAAAGGAGCCATCTTTCTTAAGTAAAAGTGCCATCTTTCTTTGTCTTTGGGGTTATTCCTTCTTGTTCTCAAGTCTTAAAGTGGAGTTTATCGTCTTTGTTTACGGATTTGCTAGTGTGGCTTCGTCTCAATCTTATTTTATATTTATTCTAGTCTTCATAGCATTGTAAGCCCTATACTACTCTTAGATTCTAACTATGAAGTTAAATATGACATGTTGCAAGTTGAGTTTGGGCCTAAGTATGATATGTGCTTTGATCCTATCATGTTATGCATAAATATATTCTATGCACGTTTGTAAAGCTATCACCTTTACCTTATGCATAGAAAGCTATGAGCTTTGATTAGAAATGTTGCATAAAGCAACATAAAAACTCTCATAAACCTTGTGTTTTCTTGCATACAATGTTATATGCGAATCACTAGCCACCATCCTATGTCATTTATGATCACGTTTCACCTATTTGCTTAAGTTTGATATCATGCATATTTTGAGGCTCATGATGTAATATGCAAGTTGCTATCTTGCATATGGTGTTATATGCGAATCACTTGCTATCATCCCATGTCATTTATGACCATGTTTCACCTATTTCGCTTAAGTTGATATTATGCATGTTTTGAGGCCTATGATGTAATATGCAAGCTTATGAACATATTTATGCCTCATATGCTACCATGTTTAACTTGTGGCCAACCTTATTACCTTATGCCCTTTTTGTCATGTTTTGTCAAGTTCCCTCTTTTGATCTATGTTATGTTATGCGAAACATACATGCGAGGGGAATGCGTTGGGTTTGGGTAATATTAATGACATGAAACATGATTTTAAAATATGACATGAACATTGACTTGTGATTATGTTTGAAAAACATAATTATGGACATGACACTTAGAAAACATGTAATGGCCAACTCGAGGTTGGGTTGAGTTTGCAACGTAAAACTACCCGGAACCGCCCGGCTTAACTAGTAGTTGCAAACAATAGGACCCAATGTGAGTAGTTGGTCATGTAGCACCCAAAACCCGAGGTTAGAATCAATTTGCGGCGGAAACCTTCCCGGAACCAACCGGCCTAACCAGTGGCCGCAAACTGTCAGTCTAATGTGAGAGGTTGGGTGCATTAAGTTAATAAATGCCACATGATAGGGTTAAGTCATGGACCTCTAGAATATACTTAACCACATGAACATGATGGGTTGATAGGGTTAAGTCAACATGGACACACTTAACCAACCCAATGCTTAGTTGGATAGGGTTAAGCCGTGAACCTTTTTAGGAACACTTAACCAACTTGATACATGGTTTGGATGGGGTTAACCACACTTAACCCACTAGAAAACCCTAGTTACGCGGTCCTTCTCAGCAGTAACCCACTAGGGAGTATTGGATACCCTAGGGACTAGGCTAGGGTGGGCACGATTACTGGGATGGAGTGTAAGCGACCAAAAAGAGGGCAAAAGTAGGTGCGCCATAGTAGATTCCGACGGACCATGGTTATGCACATTGTCCGGGGATGAAAGACAGACTTGGGCACCAGTAGGTTTTGACTGTGTGTGGTTGTTTCGTGTCAGTGGTTGACACCCTAGGGCCGGATACACCCTAGGGTGGACCTAGCATAGTCGACTACATTTCATGTTTGGACCGTATGACACCGACACTTGACGAGTTAGGCTTATAGGGAGCCGATCGACTAGACCGAGTAGTTGGACCTTGATTTGGGTCACCTCATGATATTGGACCTTATTAGGCCAAGTGATCTTTTCTAGTTTACACTTGACAATGATTACTAGTACACACTTGGTGCAACTTAACCTTGTACATGCGATGCCATACTTGATCCATCTTGTTAACTTTTCACCATGCCAGTTATCACCCTATGTTTCATCTCTGCTTTACATGTCCTGTTAACTTTATTATGTTTTATATTAATAGTAGATAGGACTTGTAACACCCCAACTCCGCTAGGGTCACTCGCAAAGGAATGCACTAGCTTTAGAGGGGTATTATTGGTAAACATGTTCAGAAATATTACAAGACAGAACATATATATATATAAAACAACGGAAGTAAAACAAATTTCATTACCTTATAAAATAAGGTATAAAAGCCTTTTACATCAAAATACATCAAAACCTGTCTTGCAATAATAAAGAAGCATAAAACCATTTCATAAATTATTCCCCAAGTAAAACAGTAACCATAGCCAAGAGAAGTCCAAGCCATGCGTGATGACCTTCAAACAGAAGAAGTCCAAACTAACAATAGCATTTCCTCCCTGTAACCTGGGGGGAAACAGAAGACAAGAGGCGAAACAAAACGGGGTCAGTCATAAAGACTGGTAATCCCTATCTACTATCAGTATATAAACTAGTAAAGTTAACTGGCATGAGGAACTGAGATGAACATAAGTATGATGACAAGATAGATAAGCTAAACCAAAATAACAGGATGAACTACGGTACCAAAATAAACGAGTGTGTCATGATAAACTACGGTGTCAAGATAAATCAAGGTACCACATCGTCAGGTTTCTATCAAGTATACTATCCCAAGGTATTTATCATGTATAACATCCTAAGGTATATATCATGTATATTTGCTCTGCACCCCTCGTACTAGTATCCCAACCCGCGTCATGTGTTAACTATGAATGTCCCTTGCCCAACGCCACGTAATGGTCCATGTCAACCTAATATATAGCATATGTAAGTTTTCCCAACTCGTATGTTTCTTTCCATGTATAAGTTTAGTCCTTTGCCATAGGCCATACGGGCTTTCCCATGTAAACGTCTTATCCTTGAAGTTATTTTGGACTTCTACCCTTGATCTAGTTATGTTTTCTTACCATGAACTATCACGTGTCCACTTAGGATTTATGCCACCTAGGACCACTAGGGATTATGCTACCTAATGAACGTTTCCGTGTCTCGGTTTGGGTTCAGCCACTTAGGGCCACTAGGGATTATGCCACCCGTCAACCGCGCCCTTTTTCCCACGTATGTATCGTGAATCGTTTTCCATGTCTAGATGCACATGTTCCTCAATGTGCCATCCGAGTTCCGTGCCAGGGCAAATCAAGAAATACGGGACCCGGTCGAGAGCTTTAAGTCGTCTGCTGATGCAGATATCAAGGTCTTTTTTTGTACCCGTGGCTATGGTCCCACGTAACCCCTCCCTCAACTACTGAAAAGCAATCCAAGAAAAATCATATATGAGAACTACACTAAGGCCCATCGATGCCCACTTCCAGATAGCCAACCTCACCCATAACTTGATAGCTAGTATATGGTCTTTTGGGAGTTTCCTGCCTTTCCGTACGTACACGATTGACTAAAGATGGTAGGTAGTCGGCGACATGCTATCCCGGGGCAAAATCAAGTATCGTCGACTCCACGCTAATCCATCCCAGTCTTTAGGTCGCTCGCATAGCAACCAAGGCATACTCTTGGCTCTTCTACCGTAGACCTTAACCCCTGTGAGGGCGGGTTTCATGGACCACTCGCCACCTCACAGAGGGATACCATGAGTACCCTCACGTTCCCCGAAGCTTTCACTTCGTCACCCAGTTCGCTAAAGCTTTTATCCTAGTCAGATAACTTGCTCCTCCTCGTATACTAAGCGGTGACCTACCGTACCAGGTTACTCATCTCTTTGTGAACTAGTCCCATGTCCTTAGCTAAGAATTATTACTTAGTTACCCTTAACTAAGGTTTACCACTTAGCCCCTCTTTCCGCTATCCCTGTTAACTACGATTTCCAACCTAGTCCTTTGAGCTAGGGTTTTGTCAAATGGGTTAAGTGTTGTTATCCAAGTTCGTGACTTGACCCACCTACAAATCATGTCAAGATTGGCTAAGTACTCAAGTTCAAGGCTTAGCCATACAAGTTGGTTAAGTGTACCAAGAAGCTCATGACTTAACCCTATCAAGTCAAATTGGTTAAGTATTTATTTGCCTTAACCCTATCAGATTTTCATGTTAGATTGATTAAGCATGGATTATCTTAATCCCATCAGATTATCGAGTCGGATTGGTTAAGTATGAGTTAGCTTAACCCCATCCACTAATCGTATTACAATTGTTAAGCCTAATCTTAAAAGGTCTTGTGACTTAACCCTTATTAGGTCCACTTATTAGATTGGTTAAGTATAGGTTACTTAACCTCATCAAATCATCACGTATAATTGGTTAGGTATAAGTTACTTAACCCCATTAAATTATCATGTTAAATTGGTTAAGTATTGGTTACTTAACCCCATTGAATAACCAAGTTTAGATTGGTTAAGTGTTTAACTTAACCCCATCGAATTCCCGTGTTTAGATTAGTTAAGTATAGATTACTTAACCCCATCTAATTACCGTGTTTAGACTAGTTAAGTCTTAGTTACTTAACCCCATCTAATTACTGTGTTTAGATTAGTTAAGTCTTAGTTACTTAACCCCATCTAATTACCGTGTTTAGATTAGTTAAGCGTAAATTACTTAACCCCATCCCCTAACTATCTTGTATGGTTAAGTGTCATTAAGAAATCAAGCCCGGTCCCACTTAACCTACACATTTGTGTCATATCGGTTAAGTGTCATTAGTCAAATTTACTTAACCTTATCATGTGGCATTAATTTAATTAAAGCACTCTCAACCTCTCACATTAGACTTTGTTGTGGTTACTAGTTAAGCCGGGCGGGTCCGGGTAGATTTACACCACAACCTAGTCTAACCTCGGGTCTTAAGCGCGACATGACCAACTTCTCACATTGGATCCTATTGTTTGTAGCCACTAGTTAAGCCGGGCGGGTCCGGGTAGATTTATGCTACAAACTCAACCCAACCTCGAGTTGGCCATTTTCATGTTTGGTCTAGTGTCTTGTTACACTTACAACCCATACGTGCCTAGTTTCCAAGTCCCATGCTCATAGCCAAATTTACATGTTGTCACGTTTATACCAACTTACCCAAATCATGTTTCATGTCATTAAAGTTTCCCCATAACCTAACCCCAACGCTTTTAAACTCGCATATACAGTCACAACAACGCATAATGGATTTAAAGCAGGAAATTGGCAAAGGCATGACAAAAAGGGTATAAGGCCACAAGTTAAACATGGTGGAAATGAGGCATAAATGTGCTCACAAACTTGCATGTTACATTGTCAAGCCTCAAAAACATGCATAACATTCAAACTTGGCAAATAGGTGATACATGGTCATAGATGACATGAAATGATGACAAGTAACTCGCATATAACATCACATAAGGGTTATGACTTCATATGCAAGTTAACCTAAAGGTTATGAGGGTTCTCATGTTGCATAATGCAACATTTCAACATAAAGGTTATAACTTTTAACCCACAAGATCAAGGTAATGACTTTATAGACTTGCATAACATGATAGCATGTATCATACTTAATGATCAAACCCAAAATTGCAACATTCATTTAACTTTATAGTTAATATCTAAGAGTAGGAGGGGGCTTACAATGCTATGAAGGCACAAATCAACATATAAAACAAAGATTGAGACGAAGCCATTCATGCTATCACCCAAAAACCCCAAAAGAACAAGCTCCAAATGAAACCCTTGAGCAAATATAAATAAAAATCCTTGCTTTGAAGAAGAAAGGTTTCAACTTTGGCTTTGAATGAAGCTTATGAGCTCTAATGCAAGATCCTTGCTTTTTGGTCAAGAAAAGGTTGCAACTTTGGCTAGAATGCAATTATGAACTCTCATACAAACATGAAATCACTCAAATGATCATAGAATCTCTCATGAATGAAGAAAAGAGGCTCCTTTACTTTGAAACTAGCTTAGAACACTTAATCTATCATGAAGAAGAAGATGGAGGCCATGGGTTGAAGTAGAGGCCATGATGAGGAATCATTTTGGCATAGTTTAGTTGTAGGATCAATTTATGAGGGTTTTAGGAGAGGGTTAGGGGCCTTTTTATAGAAGACTAGGATAGTTTTAGCCCTAGGATAAACCCTAGAACCAATCCTAGCCTTTAAAGCATGTCTTGGGGAAGAAGTCACATGTAGGAACCATTTAGGGCCTTTAGATTAAAGCCGAACCATGAGAACCATTCAAATGCAAAATCTGCATTCGAGCGAATCGGCCCACGGGTTGACAGCCAAACACCCTGGATTAACCCCTAGTCGACCCAGCGAGCTCGGGTCGACCTCAAAAATCGGCCGGTTCGGTTATTCCCCTCTCCCAAGTCGCTGTTTTGAACATTTTTGCATATTTATTTATTAAATTTTCAATTATATATATATATATCAATATATATATATTTTTCTCTGCGCAACCCATTTCACTTAATTAAGTATACTTTAATTTATGAATTTTTATGTTCAAATTACGGGGTGTTACATTCTCCCCTCCTTAAAGGATTTCGTCCCCGAAATCTCTAAGTCAAGAAGAACGTATCCTACCAACCAAACAACCATCTACTCAAACCATCAAACACTGGCATCATTGTCCTTAGACGATTTCTAATGCCATATGAACATATGCAGAACGTGTGTGTATATGCTCCTTAGCTAATGCTAATGATCAGGCCTGAATGATCTTTCTAATGCAAAATATGTTTAGTGCCATGAGTCCAACATGTATGCAAATAGTCCTAGTCATATAAGTACTATATGCGTGCACAAACATTCATTCATATGCAACATCCGCATGATGACACATTCAATTTCATCCATAAACAAGTATAAATACTCGTGCATATGCAACATGAAACGTGACCGCGTCAATCTAGTATCTAATGTGTATTCGCGCATCCACGAGCAACCACTTGCAACCATTTGCAACCATATCAATCATAACATGTTTCAAATACATGTTTACATCCATAGAGTTCTATCTAAGGTTCCCAAGATAAGATCGAGGAGATAAACAAGACAAACTCCTTACGGGGTTTGGAACAGAAATAGGACCGAGAGGATATCCACCAAGCGATAGCATGCAAGTAAGCTCTACAGGTGAACCAAGGATCAAAGATACACTCTTAAAAAGAGACATGATGCGCGCGTCTGAGCCGCATTTCCATGAACTTAATTCCATTGTGCCTTGACCGCCTTTGACTTCATGGTTTCGTAGCTCCTTGATTCCTATTTCCAAGGTATGAGTCGGAACTCTTTTCACTGTCGCCTCTCGTTCCACTTTCATTTATTCTTTCCCTAGTATACTTGGCTCAACCATATCTAAGTACTCATGCAAGCTCTCCAAAATTCACTAGTGAATTCTGGATCTCGTTTACCAATGCCAATTTATGTTACCACGTGCACTTACTAGGGTGATTCCTATAACCCATGCTTAAGCGGAATGAACCATCCGTCTTATTGGCGGACGTTACTCGATTGGATCAGAGATTTCCGATAAATGCATCAAGAGATTCTAGGTAACTAACCATGACAGAACCTAAAAGGTTACACGAGACTTCGAAGGTATTACCAAAGCAAGCCAAGAGTCTGACTACCCTCTTTTCAAAACCGAGAATGGTATCCCTTACTGGATAACCACTTTACCCCTAGAATCCATCCATAGCTCAACAATAGAAGTATTGCTTCTAATCTCAACACTTGGCATAGACGTTCTCAAATCCAACAAGTCATGAATAAATGGACCGACTCTCCAACCAGATTTTGGGACAAAAACTTCGATCCTCTACCATGCTAGTACTAAGGTGCAGAGACTCAACTATCCAAGCAGACTTAAATGATACGATGATTAAGACAAAGTCTGGACTGGATGATAGAAAAGAACGACTAAACCTTTACCAGAAACGGTGCCGTTTCTTTTAGGTACCCTAGAAATGGGAGCGTACAATTGCCCTCTCCGATGATCTTGTCCTTGTCCTCCTTGATGGACTAAGCCATAGCAACAGTTGCTTATCCTTAAGCTCGCATCCTTTATCCTTGTTCTTATTATCCCTTCTTATAACTTCGGTAACCGGTCTCTCGAGAACTTCCTCCATCGCACGGGAAAACACTTACGTAGCTAGACAAGGATTAGTCGCAGTTAAAACTACTGTGACTCCAGATGGAGGAAAGAAAGGGAAAAGAGATTCGATCAAGGGAACAAAGGATAGTGCTAATGGCTTTTGGGGAATAGCCTTTAAAAACTTTTCTTGAAAAATGCTTCTTTGTAAACGGTTTCTCAAATAGTTTTCAGAAGGTTTTTAAAAACTTTTGCCCAGTCTGGTAACCTTCTGCTCTGATACCAAATGCAACACCCCACCTCCGCTAGGGTCACTCGCAAAGGAATGCACTAGCTTTAGAGGGGTATTATTGGTAAACATGTACAGAAATATTACAAGACAGAACATATATATATAAAACAGTGGAAGTAAAACAAATTTCATTACCTTATAAAATAAGGTCTAAAAGCCTTTTACATCAAAATACATCAAAACCTGTCTTGCAATAATAAAGAAGCATAAAACCATTTCATAAATTATTCCCCAAGTAAAACAGTAAAGTAGCCATAGCCAAGAGAAGTCCAAGCCATGCGTGATGACCTTCAAACAGAAGAAGTCCAAAATAACAATAGCATTTCCTCCCTGTAACCTGGGGGGAAACGGAAGACAAGAGGCGAAACAAAACAGGGTCAGTCATAAAGACTGGTAAACCCTATCTACTATCAGTATATAAACTAGTAAAGTTAACTGGCATGAGGAACTGAGATGAGCATAAGTATGATGACAAGATAGATAAGCTAAACCAAAATAACAGGATGAACTACGGTACCAAAATAAACGAGTGTGTCATGATAAACTGCGGTGTCAAGATAAATCAAGGTACCACATCGTTAGGTTTCTATCAAGTATACTATCCCAAGGTATTTATCATGTATAACATCCTAAGGTATATATCATGTATATTTGCTTTGCACCCCTCGTACTAGTATCCCAACCCGCGTCATGTGTTAACTATGAATGTCCCTTGCCCAGCGCCACGTAATGGTCCATGTCAACCTAATACATAGCATATGTA
Organism: Allium sativum; assembly: GCA_030737875.1. Lineage (NCBI taxonomy): Eukaryota > Viridiplantae > Streptophyta > Magnoliopsida > Asparagales > Amaryllidaceae > Allium > Allium sativum. The sequence continues at coordinate 411,687,883 of CM060923.1, read as the reverse complement.
GGTTTTCCCAACTCGTATGTTTCTTTCCATGTATAAGTTTAGTCCTTTGCCGTAGGCTATACGGGCTTTCCCATGAAAACGTCTTATCCTTGAAGCTATTTTGGACTGCTACCCTTGATCTAGTTATGTTTTCTTACCATGAACTATCGCATGTCCACTTAGGATTTATGCCACCTAGGACCACTAGGGATTATGCTACCTAATGAACGTTTCCGTGTCTCGGTTTGGGTTCAGCCACCTAGGCCCACTAGGGATTATGCCACCCGTCAACTGCACCCTTTTTCCTACGTATGTATCGTGAATCGTTTTCCATGTCTAGATGCACTTGTTGCTAAATGTGCCATCCGAGTTCCGTGCCAGGGCAAATCAAGAAATACGGGACTCGGTCGGGAGCTTTAAGTCGTCTGCTGATGCAGATATCAAGGTCTTTTTTTGTACCCGTGGCTATGGTCCCACATGACCCCTCCCTCAACTACTGAAAGGCAATCCAAGAAAAATCATGTATGAGAACTACACTAAGGCCCATCGATGCCCACTTCCAGATAGCCAACCTCACCCATAACTTGATAGCTAGTATATGGTCTTTAGGGAGTTCCCTGCCTTTCCGTACGTACACGATTGACTAAAGATGGTACGTAGTCGGCGACATGCTATCCCGGGGCAAAATCAAGTATCGTCGACTCCACGCTAATCCATCCCAGTCTTTAGGTCGCTCGCATAGCAACCAAGGCATACTCTTGGCTCTTCTACTGCAGACCTTAACCCCTGTGAGGCCGGGTTTCATGGACCACTCGCCACCTCACAGAGGGATACCAAGAGTACCCTCACGTTCCCCGAAGCTTTCACTTCGTCACCCAGTTCGCTGGAGCTTTTATCCTAGCAAGATAACTTGCTCCTCCTCGTATACTAAGCGATGACCTACCGTACCAGGTTACTCATCTCTTTATCACCTAGTCCCATGTCCATAGCTAAGAATTACTACTTAGTTACCCTTAACTAAGGTTTACCACTTAGCCCCTCTTTCCTCTATCCTTGTTAACTACGATTTCCAACCTAGTCCTTTGAGCTAGGGTTTTGTCAAATGGGTTAAGTGTTGTTATCCAAGTTCGTGACTTGACCCGCCTATAAATCATGTCAAGATTGGCTAAGTACTCAAGTTCAAGGCTTAGCCATACAAGTTGGTTAAGTGTACCAAGAAGCTCATGACTTAACCTTATCAAGTCAAATTGGTTAAGTATTTATTTGCCTTAACCTTATCAGATTTTCATGTTATATTGATTAAGCATGGATTATCTTAATCCCATCAGATTATCGAGTCGGATTGGTTAAGTATGGGTAAGCTTAACCCCATCCACTAATCGTATTACAATGGTTAAGCCTAATCTTAAAAGTTATTCTGACTTAACCCTTATAAGGTCCACCTATTAGATTGTTTAAGTATATGTTACTTAACCTCATCAAATCATCACGTATAACTGGTTAGGTATAAGTTACTTAACCCCATTAAATTATCAAGTTAAATTGGTTAAGTATTGGTTACATAACCCCATTGAGTAACCAAGTTTAGATTGGTTAAGTGTTTAACTTAACCCCATCGAATTCCCGTGTTTAGATTAGTTAAGTATAGATTACTTAACCCCATCTAATTACCGTGTTTAGATTAGTTAAGTCTTAGTTACTTAACCCCATCTAATTACCGTGTTTAGATTAGTTAAGTCTTAGTTACTTAACCCCATGTAATTACCGTGTTTAGATTAGTTAAGCGTAAATTACTTAACCCCATCCCCTAACTGTCTTGTATGGTTAAGTGTCATTAAGAAATCAAGCCCGGTCCCACTTAACCTACCCATTTGTGTCATATCGGTTAAGTGTCATTAGTCAAATTTACCTAACCTTATCATGTGGCATTAATTTAATTAATGCACTCTCAACCTCTCACATTAGACTTTGTTGTGGTTACTAGTTAAGCCGGGCGAGTCCGCGTAGATTTACACCACAACCTAGTCTAACCTCGGGTCTTAAGCGCGACATGACCAACTTCTCACATTGGATCCTATTGTTTGTAGCCACTAGTTAAGCCGGGCGGGTCCGGGTAGATTTATGCTTCAAACTCAACTCAACCTCGAGTTGGCCATTTTCATGTTTGGTCTAGTGTCTTGTTACACTTACAACCCATGCGTTTCAAGTTTCCAAGTCCCATGCTTATAGCCAAAGTTACATGTTGCCACGTTTATACCAACTTACCCAAATCATGTTTCATGTCATTAAAGTTTCCCCATAACCTAACCCCAACGCTTTTAAACTCGTATATACATTCACAACAACGCATAACGGATTTAAAGAAGGAACTTGGCAAAGGCAAGACAAAAAGGGTATAAGGCCACAAGTTAAGCATGGTGGAAATGAGGCATAAATGTGCTCACAAACTTGCATGTTACATTGTCAAGCCTCAAAAACATGCATAACATTCAAACTTGGCAAATTGGTGATACATGGTCATAGATGACATGAAATGATGACAAGTAACTCGCATATAACATCACATAAGGGTTATGACTTCATATGCAAGTTAACCTAAAGGTTATGAGGGTTCTCATGTTGCATAATGCAACATTTCAACATAAAGGTTATAGCTTTTAACCCACAAGATCAAGGTAATGACTTTATAGACTTGCATAACATGATAACATGTATCATACTTAATGATCAAACCCAAACTTGCAACATTCATTTAACTTTATAGTTAATATCTAAGAGTAGGAGGGGGCTTACAATGCTATGAAGGCACAAATCAACATATAAAACAAATATTGAGATGAAGTCATTCATGCTATCACCCCAAAACCCCAAAAGAACAAGCTCCAAATGAAACCCTTGAGCAAATATCAATAAAAATCCTTGCTTTGAAGAAGAAAGGTTTCAACTTTGGCTTTGAATGAAGCTTATGAGCTCTCATGCAAGATCCTTGCTTTTTGGTCAAGAAAAGGTTGCAACTTTGGCTAGAATGCAACTTTTGAACTCTCATACAAACATGAAATCACTCAAATGATCATAGAATCTCTCATGAATGAAGAAAAGAGGCTCCTTTACTTTGAAACTAGCTTAGAACACTTAATCTATCATGAAGAAGAAGATGGAGGCCATGGGTTGAAGTGGAGGCCATGATGAGGAATCATTTTGGCATAGTTTAGTTGTAGGATCAATTTATGAGGGTTTTAGGAGAGGGTTAGGGGTCTTTTTACAGAAGACTAGGATAGTTTTAGCCCTAGGATAAACCCTAGAACCAATCCTAGCCTTTAAAGCATGTCTTGGGGAAGAAGTCACATGTAGGAACTATTTAGGGCCTTTAGATTAAAGCTGAACCATGAGAACCATTCAAATGCAAAATCTGCATTCGAGCGAATCGGCCCACGGGTTGACAGCCAAACACCCTGGATTAACCCCTAGTCGACCCAGCGGGCTTGGGTCGACCTCAAAAATCGGCCGGTTCGGTTATTCCCCTCTCCCAATTCGCTGTTTTGAATATTTTTGCATATTTATTTATTAAATTTTCAATTATATATATATATATCAATATATATATATATTTCTCTGCGCAACCCATTTCACTTAATTAAGTATACTTTAATTTGTGAATTTTTATGTTCAAATTACGGAGTGTTACAGGACTAACCAGTCTTTTTGACTGACCCGTTTTCTTTCGCCCCTTTTCTTCCGTTTCCCCCCCCCCCCCAGGTTTGCAGGGTGGGAACACCGGTACCTAGCTGGATCTTTAGCTGCTTTTCTGGATAGCTCACGTATGGCTTGAGCATGCTATGGCCTTATGCTACTTTGGGGATAGTTACTTTATGTTTCTTTTTCAGTTTTCAGTTTATGTTCTAGACTTTGTTTTATGGGAAAATAATGACCAAGTACTTTGATGTAACTTGACTATGGGTTTGAAATGCTAGTTTTATCCGCTGCTTTACTACTCTGTTTTACTTATATGTTCTGTCTTGTGATATCTGCATGCATGTTTACCATGTTTAACGCCCCTCCAAAGCTAGTGTGCTTGCAAGAGTGACCCTGGCGGAGGTGGGGTGTTACAGGCACCTTGAGCACGGGAGCCGATGCCACCTTTCAAACCTCAAACCAACATTAAGGACAAACACCACTAGCACCGATCGGCACCCCGAGCATGGGAGTTGGCACCGCTACTCGAGTCCTCGGCCCGCGACGCGACCAAGTATAAATAACTCTAACTCGAATCCCAACCCAGCACCGAGACCGAGTACAAATCGTTCCGCTTCCAAGTCCCCGGACTTGGGGGCAGCCGGCCAACCAACCTAGCACGATACCAGCTACTGGCGCTACTCCCTCCAAGCATCTGTCGAATCTCGACCCAGCACCGAGACAGAGCTTAAATTATTTATGCTGCTAAGTGCCAAGGATTGGGGGCAGCCCAACGGCCACCATCCAACCTCCATGTTTGGATATGTGCACTCTGAGGAGAATAAACTATGCCCTCACGTTCTTAACCTGAATGAACAAAGGAAGAGCTAAAAATCGGAAGTATCACAACATCCTATCCTTCATTCTACTTGGGACAAACTCCTGGCAGCCCAAGGCAGAATGCGACTGACCTGGTTTCCTTTTTTTGTTCCATGGGATTCCTGAGCTGTGGGAAACCCCCTATGAAAAGGAACCAGCGCTCGATCTCCACAAAACTAGAAATACCCCAAAGCGAGATCACTGATCACATTTCTGTTAGTGTAACAATAAGTACGCTTGTGCAAGTAAAGGACGCTGGAAAACAAGAGATGAACATTCGAACTCTTAATAGTAAATGTGATTTTACTAATTAATATTTCCTTTCACACACACATTAAAAATACTACATGTCTAAATTCTTTTCTTTCTAATGACAAGGTGTACATGAGAACCACATCATGCCCTTAAAAACCAAAAGCGAGGGTCGTACTTGCGTATACTACCGGCCTACATAGCCAAAATATTGGTAACATCTATTACAGTTACTAATTTTACTCATTCTTCTTATTTCTCTTCTTCTTTTGGACAGATTTAGCATAAGGTGGATCGGCAAAAGTAGATCTCTTCCTTCCAAAAACGCCACCGCTTCTTCCTCCTCTACCCTTTGGGAGGGCTACCGACTCATGAGAAATCAAGGTGCGCCTTACGCCTTCGTCCTCACTGCTCGTAATTTCCGTAATCTCGGTGGGAGCAATGTACTGCACTGGCTTAGGGGCAACACCAGAAGCAAGGGCTAGCACGGTGTCACCCTTTCCCTGGACCTCCTTAGCCTCCAGCTACGCTTTCTTCTTGGCCACTTTGGTTGCCTTTCGGTCGGGTAGCTTCTTGGATTTGAGCTTCAAAGCGTCATCAGCCTTGAGCTTCTCAAAGGTCTCCGTAGCTCTCTGCTTATCATCCTTAGCTTCCTTCCTCCTAGCTTCCTCAACCACTCTCTCCTTCTCAGCCTCGTCAGCTATCTTTTTCTTCCGAGCCTATTTGGCAATCCTCGCCCTCTTCACCTCAGCATCATCCTTCTTCTTTTCAAAGCAGCTTCTCTTCAGTCGACATCATGCATTTCCTTCACCTGAGCCTCCTTCCTAGTAGCCTCATCTTGCCTCGTCTTCTCTTCCTACTCCACGGACTTAGCCACCATATAAGCCTTTTGGGTATTAACCAAGGTCTGCATTGAGGGCACGTCGGCATCCACATGGCCCATCACATGAGCACTCTTGTCATCTACCACCTCTCCTTCCTCTATAAGGCTCCTATAAATACTGGACCCCGGCTCAACATCCGAGAACGTGTCCACCTGACCACCTTCCTCTCCAAGTTGCATCTTTGGTAGTCCTGGCCTAAATTCCATTGTTTGGGGGAGCATGGGGGCAAAGCCCGGTATCATAGCAGTTCCAGAAAGGGCTGAACGGTAAAAACACAACCATTAAGTCCACAAATTCAGTAATTACATCATTTACGGGAATACGCGGTATAAGGAATTTACCCCGGGTCAGGGATGGTGTAGGTATGATGGGGAGTATACTCGCTGTAGCAGTAAAGGTTAGTCCAGTCACTCAATCCTGGGTGCTCGGGATCATACTCGGTTGAGGCCCTGACCTGAGTAGTGGGATCGCTGGTGGTGGATGATTCAGGAATTGGTGGTCGGTAACAACTTCCTTCCGCAAACGTCTCAGCAATGATCACTCTCTCCGAAGGGACAAACTTCCCAATCTCAGCAGCACGCTTTGCCAGTCTCTTCCTCTCTACGTCCTCCTATAGCAACCTCCTCCCTTCCTCTAGCTTCTCATGCTCCTCATCAGTCAGGAGCTCAATCATCAGTTGACGCTCATGTACAGTTCTCACTTCTACCTGACGCAACCAAGCCTCGTATAGCATCAATCTCTCCCATGTTTGTCCCAAAACCGGAGAGTAATCCTCAACCCAGGAGATTCCGCGGGACTAGATAACCTTGACATACATGTTTCGAATGTGATCCTCTATGGATGCTTCCGCACAAATATCTTCATCCTCGATCTCCTCCCTCAGTTTTTCCACCTCCCTTAGGTGCTCGACCTTTAATTCTTTCGTCGAGCTTAACACATCCTTATTGCTAGCCTCGGCATCCTCCTTTTCCTTTCTCATCTCCTCTAGCTGCCTTCTCAGCTAAATGACCTCCGCATTCTCAGCCCTCAACCTCCCATTCTCCACTCTCAAAGCCTTGTTGTCTTTCTGTAGCAGGGATACCAGCTCGTTGTCTTTCTCCATGTAACGTCCTGAAGTTTTAGCTATTTAATAATTAATTTGTTTAATTATTATAATATATTGGGTTGGTAATTTAAATAGTTTGAATTTAAATATTTCAAATATTTAAATAATATAAATAAAGTGATAATAAAATTTAATTCAGAAATAGTCAGAAATGGCTGCATTGGCAATATTTGTGAATTGGATAATTTAATGAATTTAATTCGGTCTAGAATTGAATCATTATAATGAATATATTATTGAAACGACAGTTGAATGTATTAATTATAATATAAATTATAATCGAGCTCGAAATGTCGCTGAAGTTCGTAATATTACGATTTTAACTTTAATTAAGTATACAGGATTCACTGTATGTTAGATTTCTTCGAAATAAGGAACGTTCGAATCTGTTGAACTATATTTTTCTAATGGAGGTGAAAAATTGAGATCTCATCGTATAGATTGTAAGTTATGTACAAATCAAATTTTCAAATAGTCGTTATGGAATCGTATATAAACCATAACGATATATTTCATTTTAATTAAATATTGGTTTTGAATTTGGATAAAATATTTGAAATGTAGTTATAATTTCATTTTTAGAATTTTATGGTAATTTTTATTTTGGAAAATGAGTCATTATTTATTTGGAGTATTTTACACCTTATATGAGTATTTTGGGGTTTCACAAAATAAGCTAACTTGTCTATATTATTATATTTTTGGGATCGTGGCACATTTCTCATTACGACGGTATTTTTATATTTGCCCATCATGTCTACGAATTTTCTCATTAATGTTACATATGACGATCACAATCATCCAATGACTGCGTGTTACGGCCATTTGCATTTATTGTAAATATCTAAGCTGGCTACGTTAACAATTGAATAAATCCAACACAAGTTATTGGTTAGATCCCATTTGCATATAGTAGAATTGACTCACAGAAGTACCAATCCATGTGAATGGCTCAGAACATGTATAGACCGCATGTAGATGATATTCCTCCTCTACATTGTAACATTCAAGTCACAGAAAGGAATAGAGTTTTATATAATCAGTTGAACTAAAATATTACAACATGCATTAAACCATATGGAAGGAAGACCGTAAATTATTTATAATCATACTTCTTCAGTCAACAAGTACGCGTAGTTCCGATACGGTATTTGATGAAGTCGTTGCTTTATAAGCTTATAACAACATATATTTAATTCACTGATTGTAATACCCTTAATTAAGAAAAATAATAATAATAATATATACTTCTTTATTTATTAGCATGGAAGTATCGCACTGCACTATTTTACTTAGCAGGTAAGCGGAATAGATAGAAATGGACAACCCTATACTTAGCATATGTATCCAGCGACTATAGCTGCACGCTATTCCTTAGTCAGGAAGAAATCTTACCCTATAAATACACACCGACGTCCTCAATTCATTTTCTTCGGACTTCAAGAATTCCACAACTTTCAAAGGAAGACGCTAATCATAAAATTCGCAAATAAAAATCAGGCCCGGCCGTGGCCCAAGGCCACCATGGCGTTGGCCTAGGGCCTCCGGATTCAGGTGGGCCTAAGAATTTATGCTTTTGTATGAATAAATTGGCATACGAGTGCAAATTTGAAGATGAGCATGGCTCAGCTGTAAAGTGGCTTGCCTTTCTGCAGTGGTGCATGGGTTCAATCCCCAGTAAAGTCGCATTTTGCAGAATTTGATTTCACGTCTAGGTTCTCACTCCGCTTTTTTGCCTTGGTCCTCTATACGGTCAGGGCCGGCCCTCACAAAAATAATAATGATAATAATAATAATAATAATAATTTTGTAATATAAAACATGTTGTGATGGGTGTTGAACTAAGGTGGAAGGCTTGTGTACTGTCTGAAGCTTGCGTGGAGAAACTAGAAGAAGGCTGGGATGGGTTTCCTGTAGCTTCTAGAGGAATGACGAAAACGCTTTCCGAGGAGGACGCAGGTGGTCGTGGATACATGGGGGTTCACGTCTAGAATTGGTGGATCCACTATGAGGAAGGCTTCACGTGAATAAGAAGACAATTCAAGTTTTCAGCAACGGAAATTAAAAGAGGAGCACAGCAGTTCGTCGCATAGGGGTTTTTGCCTCGGCAACTGGGGTGAACCGTTTTCACGAAAATGGCTTTTTGAAGCTTTCTGGGTGCGGGTTTTGTTTAAACCAAGGAAGGAAGAAAAAAAAAAGGGAGTACAATGTTTTTACAGTAGCTGGTTGCATTTCATGAATGGAGAGGAGAGATTTCATATATTACGGGTAGGAGGAACAAATGCTAACAGGCGTTTGAGGTTTTAGTAGTAACAGGCGTTCAAAGAAGAAACTGGAAGGGAAGACCTGAAATGCTTAGTCACGGAAATAGGTTGATGTATGTTCGAAGGGGAGCGGTGTTTGTTTGTTAAATAGAAAGTAGAATTAAGTTTAAACAAGCAGCAGTTTCCTTTTCATGTTTGAACGATAAGGGGGGTGACGATATTATTCACGTGGGTCAGGTGGAATAGTTTTAGGCCAGTTTACATTTTGAGGCCCGGATTAGAAAAGAAAAAGAGAAAAGAAGAGAAGCCCAGAAAGAAGGGACTGGTTTTTGACGCAATGTACATGGGGGAGGCTTCAAAAAGGGTTGGGAATGTTGTTTTTAAAGAACTGGGTTCAAAATATTGAAAAAGGGGGAAACATGTTGTGTAAAAACCTGTACAACGTAGAAAAAGGTGGAATGACGCGTTTCATTCCTGAAGTGCACGCTTCTACTGATAGCGTTGACAAGGAGGAGGCGTGTGAGTTCCGTGAATTGATTATGGATGTGTTGAGCACTGGGAGAGAGAAATAATGGTAGACTTGGTTTGAGCAGTAGTGGAAAAATGAAGTCATGGAAGACAGCCAAGTTTTGAAGGCGTTGAAATTGTCTATTTGTCTGGAGCTTACGTTTGAATTTCCAGAAAAAGGCGGAGTATTGTTATAAATGGGTGAAGCATAAACGGACCGACACAAATTGGTAAAGCCTATATTAAAATAATTATAGTTTTGAATTAAATAAAATGTCGAATTAACTTGTTAATTTAATATCTCTCACGTATGTTATCCGAATCTGACGAATTTGGATCCTTTGGAATCATAAGATTGCAGGCTACGCAATGACACTGGTTTGAAGCGATTTGGAGCTCGTTTGGAATTATGACAGATTTAAACGTCTGATTCTAATCAACCGGCATTAATCTTATTTCATAAATGTTATTTATATTGATAAAAACGATGAATGTTGTGTGTGACGATTGTTTAGATGATTTGTTCATAAATTGATTAAATAGTTATACATATATGTTGTTAATTTAATATGGATTATATTTATTATTTTGTTTCAGATTTAATCTGAACTGACATTATTCATGTTGATTAATATCTGTGGATGTAGGAAAACAGGTTAGAGGAATCCGACTAGATTCCTCAACAATTATTGTTGTTTTTCATAAATTATATTATATGATGTGATGAATAAACTGTGATTGATTATTGTGTGATTGGGATGTTTAAATAACATTGACCTGAAATAATTGGTATTTAAATACCGTAAAACATATTCAAATATATTGGAAAAGAATTTTGGGTTTTAATGACTTGTTTTAATTGTAATAAAACATGCAGTCGATTTATTAACGATATTTATAAATGGAATAAAATAATTATTGTTAAATAATTATTATTAAATAAATTAAAGAATGAGGATTCAAGAATTAAATTCAGATAAGCGAAATGGGTATCGTTTCAGAAGGGAAAATGATGAAATTTATTTCGATATTCGAAATATGGATAGAATGGAAATAAATCCATAAGGATTTATAATTTTTCGACTATGTCGAATATTAATAAAATAATTTAGTTTTTAAATTATATAAATTTCGGATTTGACAAGATAGTTAATATTGATTTTGAAACCAAAATTAATAACTGAGTATATATTCGAGATTAAGTCGTAACTTATAACGGAGTTTATGAAATGAAATGCAAAGTATTAGTTTATAAAATAGCTCGATAGGCGGAATTTTAAACTCAAACGGTATATACTATAAAAATCAAGAATATACTGATATAATGCGTCCAGATTTCTATAGAGAAATAATATTCACATTTTGAAGTGAATAAGGATTTAAAAGCGAACGTTTTGCAAATTTGAATGGTGACCAAAGGAAACTAGTAAATGAGGAAGTAGTAAATTCAAAAATGAATTTAGAAATCGAGTTAACCTTAAACAGTGAGTTTATTCTGACATTTGGAACATTGATCGAAAACAAATTTATTCGAAAGAGAGTTATACTGTGAAATTCGATTATATCGAATTCAGGAAGTTACCATTCGGCTTCCATTTTTAATCAAGATTTATTTATTTAATTGATTAATTAAATACTAAATATTTATTTGAAATAAAGAATCAAAGTTATACTTTTAATAGTTTGGAAGCGGGTATTATAACGTTATCGTTATAACCAAGGCTTATACAACATTCGTTCAAATCTATACAAATGGAATTTGGAAATGTTTTCCAAATATAAAAAGTGATATTTTCTAAGAATAGAAAATGAAATGATTTTAGAATTAAGAAATGGAATTAAAGAAATTAAGAACTGACTGGAGACTGTTGTATATAACGTAGTTGTATACACAATTATATGATTTTTGTTTGATGATAACAACCAAATAAATATTATTTTAAATGTGTTTGTTATTGTACTGTTACACCACATCACAGACGGGAATATAATATTTATATTTAAATAGAATACGACTGTACAGACATTCATATAGTATTTTATTTAAATTAGATATTATACTTCATATTTGCAACTCCACTATTTAAACGTTTACTGAATATTGTACTTGTATATAAACTTAATACGATAAACAAATTTGCTTGAACACAAATTTGAGCATAATGAAATAATATTTTACTTCAAACAAATTTGTTTAATACAAACATCAGCACAAATTTGTTGTTACACAGCTCCTCACTATAACACTCTGTATATACATCTCATATATATATAATCACTGATTTTACATTTTCATATCCATATACAATCACTGATACATTTACATTCACTGACAATGTCTCCTGGTCTTCTATCTTCAGTCTTCTGTCTTCATAGCATCCTTCAGTCAGTCCAGTCTTCATACCTGTCATATACAGAAACACACACACAATATCTAGAACAAAAATAATTCTAGCAGATATAATTTTTATTTTAAATTTTTTATTTTTCCTCAGTTTTCTGGTATATTTCTCATCATTTTTCATGACTTGATCTGATTTAAATGTGTTTAGACAATTTGTATATGTGTAGTACTGGGACAGGAAATCTTGTCTGATGGCTGCATATAAACACGTGCATATATATACACATGTGCACTGCCTCGCCAATCAGTGTGCAACTGAGGATTAGCCATGTGGACCATCTCGACTCAGTGCGTATATGGATGAGCAAAATAAAACATGAATGGTCGAGGCAGCACAACAGAAATGGTCGAAGAACATGAACTAAATTAAGAGGCGAAGTCATAATAGATCAGAAACAATGATCAGTCTCAGGTCGTATGAAAGCATACAAAACAGTCGAGCACAAACAGATGAAATTTAACATCATGGTTAAGAGATTCAAGTTCATGTTTTCATGTGCAGTGTAAAGCTAGACAGGTCAATGCACAATCAGATCATGGTGCATAGAAATGGGTGCAGCCCAGCAAGGTATTGATCAAGCAAATAGTTGAAAACATCATGGTCGAGCAGAAACGAAAAGTAGAATGGACATAGCAAATGTGCTTATGTAAAACATAATGTCATAGATGAACAGTGGAGCTCAAAAGTTCAAGCAATAGTTCAAGTTTCAGGCAAATGGATATTGTGTGACAGCATGTTCTAAATGCTCATGGTGAATCAAGTTTGAATGCCAATTCAAGTTCAGCTCAACAATAGATGGTGCAACACAGAAATGAAGAACTACAATATAACTGCAGCAAGTTCAATGGAGCAAACAAGTGCTACCCAAATAGTCAAGACAGCAAAGTCATGTATACATATGACTAGAAATCAGCATGCAAATAGGTGGACTGTACAAATCATTGTATACATGGCATGCCAAAATGATCAGACTGCATGGGAATGTAACATGCACACAAACATGTATGGTGGCAGATCAGAACAGCAATGGTGAAGCATGAGTGAGCAAGTGCAATGGTTCATAAGTGCAGCGGGTTGCCAGTTCAAGTCTACTCAATGGTGCTTATATGTAAACAAAGGGTGCAGTGCATTGATATGGGCATAACAAACAAGTCATGTTCAGGTTCAGGAAAACACAAATGTGTTGTTCATGTTTGTGATCAAGTGCAAAATCAAACAATGATTTTCTACAACAATTCATGGCATGAACAAATCTACTGCTCAAGTTTAATGTATCAAAGAATTCGAACAGGGCAACAAATATATTTCTAGAAAATCTCAATTTGGATTTCAGAAAATGAGGGATATCACTACATACTTGGCAGATGTTTAAATGTGGAATTTCGAATACAATTCAAGGCAAGTGAGTGAAACCAAGTTCAAATATTTCCAGGACTGAATGCAACAATTTTTTTTTTTGGGGCAAGACATCAATTCATTTTCAGAAATGTAACAAAGGATCAAAATACGGAAATACTACATTTCCAATATGATTCAGGCATGTTATGAATTTAGCAAGAAATCAATTCATATGCATGGCAAGTCTTTCATTGTTTCTAGAATGGTGCTCAAGCAACAAGTGAACAAATCCGTTCATTCATATAAGGCAAGAGAATATGTGTGCAAATCAAGTTTGTTTATAATCAAGGAGCCAAGAAATTTCATTTAATATATTTCAGTTTTTGGTTAGAAATATCACGCAGGGAGAACATTCTTTTTTGTTTCCACTTTTTGAATCTCGGCAGTATCATTTCAAGGAGAATAAAAAGGCAACTAACAATTTTCAAATTCATCAATTCAATTCGAGCCATATCAGAAAGGGAAACCGCTATCAAACAGATCGAATTACATCGAGAAATCAGTGTGCCTAGGGTTTACTGTAATCCAATATAAAATCAAACAAATCAGGGACAATCAGGAGAAGTCATTTACGTGAAATCAGAGCATGTTATAGGATTATATAATCCTATTTAACACCAATTACATCACAGGTATGAAATCGAAAAAAAACCACAAGCTAAAATTACAAAGAGCAAAACTCAAATCATTTTAAAGAACTCACAGTTTTCGATTGATAGAGAAAAACCCCAAATTGGTGAAGCAAGGAGGATCAGCAATCGACTATAGAATCTCAATGACTTCGAGTGTTATGACAACATCATAAATCGATCGATTTGAAGACGAAGAAAACCCTGGTTCTTTTATTGCCGCCGCCATTTAATTTTCCCAGAGACAAAGAAGATCGGGCAAGAGATAATGGATAAAGGGCCAACCAAGTTTAAACAAAAGGGCATAGTTTGTTTTTAAAATTAAAAAGGGGACGACCCTTTCAATTTAAATAGTTGGAGAATCAACATGAATCAACAAATGCTGAAACAGAAAATTTCTCATACGACGATCTGGTTTACATGTGTCTTGATTTAACGAAATTTGTTGATAAACTCCAACAGAAAAAAAGTCTCTGAAATCTTAGAATTTTGATTTGACCAGCAAAATTGGTGATTTGGAATCACAACTTGAATATGTTAAAAATTCTTCAAATTCAGTTTGCAAAAATTGTTTGAAATTGAAAACCAATCTTGTTCATCTCAATAAAAATATTCAAAAGTTCAAAATGAAATTCTGATCTTTAATGAGAACAAGACCGAGTTATCAACTTTGAATAACTTACTACAAAAGGAATTTGAAAATTTTAAAACAGATATAATGTGACACCCCACCTCCGTTAAGGACACTCACAAGGGGAATGCCTTAACTTTGGTGGAGCATTTTAGTAAACAAAACAGAAACTTACAAGACAGATAAAACAGTACTTGAAAAATTTTACTTTATTACAGCGGAAACTGAAATCAATACGGTTACATCCTTTCAAATCTCAGAATTCAAGTACAAAATATCAGTCTTGTACAAAAGCCTTCAAAATGCATGGTTTAAAATCATAATCCCCATAGAACGGAAGCTATACAGAGCCAAGCCGTACTTTAAGCACTTCAAGCAAACAGAAATCCGGATCAAGCTAAAGTATTCCCTCCTTAGATAACCTGGGGGGGAAACGGAAGAAAGGAGGCGAAACAACAAGGGTCAGACAAAAAGTCTGGCAAGTCCAGTGACGTTCCGCATATGAACAGATAATAATAATATGACATGAACATAAAACTGGATGAGAGATAACTATAACAGGTGTAGCAAATATAACAGAAGAACAGAATGACATAAACTATTGCTTCACACTTCTCTGCACTAATACTAGTATAACAGAATTAGGTGTCACCCTAATGTCTAAACTGAAACAGGAACGGGTACAGAATAATTTAACAGAAACAGAATGTAGAATTAGGTGTACACTAGTAATGGGCCTTTACCACCCGAACAGACGGTACCACGCAGAAACAGACATGTGTTCCCACCCAACATAAACAGACGGTACCAACAGAAACAGACAGAAATAAGTGTACCCTAAAGCCCTACCCCAAGCGATCGGCTCCCTAATACATAAATATCCTGTGTCGGCCCCACAGTAGGGTGTATCACTCCCTAAAGTGACAACCAATTGGCACAGACCTATTTAAAGATGTCACGGCTTCTTACATCCTCAGAGGCAGACCGGGATCCATGCACGCACATGACCCGGTTGGAACGCACCATCAACACCCCTCGCCATTATCAGAATGAACCGCTTATAATTAGTTCAGTAAGCGTGCCCGGACCCTACCTACTGTTGGGTCAAAGTTTTGATACCAGAAAGGGTTACTGACTAATATGGGTCCCAAACAACATATGACACAAGTAATTCCCCTCCTAACCTTGTGTCCCCAGACTAACAGATTTCAGATTAACTTGTTTAGAAGTTCAGACATACAGAGTTTAGATCAACTAGTTCATAGATCAAACAAACAAGTTAACTGGTTTTCAGACGGATCAGATGTTCGGATTAACAAGCTTACAGATTAACTGGTTACAGACTTACGGATTAAATGGTTACAGATTTTCTAACTTTGTATTGGGCCTACGGATTCACGAAACGGGTTTATCGGATTCATTGGTCCAATTGGTTTAACCTTACCCACCCAACACGTTTTAGACATCATATTTATCTCAGATTTTCATTAATTAAATATTAATGCCCAAAACCTCTCACATTAGACTGACAGTTTGTGGCTACTGGTTAGGCCGGTTGGTTCCGGGCAGGTTTCTGTCGCAAACTGAGTCTAACCTCGGGTTTTCAAGCACGTTATGACTAACTTCTCACATTAGAACCTATTTTTTGCGACCATTGGAATATGCCGGGCGGTTCCGGGCAAAATTACGCCGCAAACTCATTCTAACCTCGAGTTAGCCATGTTTATCTTTGCGGCCAATTAATTAATGATTTCCCATTTATACCCATGCC
Source organism: Allium sativum (assembly GCA_030737875.1). Classification (NCBI taxonomy): domain Eukaryota; kingdom Viridiplantae; phylum Streptophyta; class Magnoliopsida; order Asparagales; family Amaryllidaceae; genus Allium; species Allium sativum. The sequence continues at coordinate 411,671,507 of CM060923.1, read as the reverse complement.
TAATATACATGTCAATTATTCATAACTATAGTTAATTCATATTATGTCAATACCGGACTAATTATATCAACTCAACAGATATAGCAGATAACAGATTTCTCAGACTAGGCGACTTAGCAGGTTAAGCAAGCTAGCAGATTTAGCATTTTCAACAGACTTGGCAGATGGCAGATGAACTAATCTAGCAGACTAGGTAGTAGAGCAGAACTAGCAGATTAAGCAATATAACAGATCTAGCAGATTAGGCAATGTAACAAAACTAACAAATTAGGCAAATATAACAGATTTACTCATTTCTTAAAGTTTCACAAATATATCTTGCCCAATTATAAATCTTGCATAAGTTCACATGCATAAATAATAGTCGTGATGCCCAATATAATCATATACCCCATGTTTGCTTTACATTTACATAGCATAGATTATGGTCATAATTTACCATATATCATATGTTTCAATTTTTATTAAACTTGCATAGTACAGAAGATCCATATATAAATTATACCAAATATAGTTATCGACTACTATGCATGTCATATATTCCAAAGATCCCTTACTTAGTTGTTTATTTACATTAATAGATACCCTACTCTCATGTAAATCTTTATACCTAAGCCATATTCTTTTTATCACAAATCATATGTTCATTACCCATTTATATTATAAATATAACATGTCCAGTCATTTGTCTCAAATTTATGTTCTAACTACAATCCATGTTCTTTCCTCGAATCAGTCACCTGTTGGTCATGCCTAATTTATGCATCATTCATTTTACTGTCCCAAACAATTTAGCGTAGGTTAATCTCTTATGAGATTGGCTCAGGCTCGTGGTAGCCTGGCTATAAAACAGAAAGAGGAAAGAGATACAAAATAAGATAGATCCAAACAGAACAGATATAACCTCAGATTCAGATTTATAATTCATGTCACAATCAGAATTTACGTTTATAGCGGAGAATAACTGTACTTGCCTTGGTTGGATTAAAGAAAGAACTTTAGTTGTTGCATAATTGTTGCAGAAGCTTTAATCTCTAATTTAAATTGAGTTGCTTAGGTTGATGTTGATTAGCTTCTAGTTTTGATTCCAGCAGAGTAGCGATGCCATTTTTATTTTTATTTAGAACAGAGGCAGAGAAGAAGCAGAATAGAATTGTGTGTAGAGGAGGCTAGGTCTTAGGGTGTATTTATAGGTGTAGTTAGTTGTTTTAGGCCTTTAGATAAACCCTAGGATAGATTAGAGCCGTCAGATTTCGTCACAGCCCCCAAAACCCAGCCCAAAAACCCATTCAGGTGCACCTAAGTCGCCTGGGCTCGACCAGGGAGGTCGACCCTAGGGTCGACACCCATGTCGACCTGGTGGGTAGGTCGACCCCCAGGTCGATACCCATGTCGACCTGGTGGGCAGGTCGACCCCCAGGTCGACCTGGTCCGAGCGGGAATTTTACCCGCCCAGCCTGTTTCTGCTGAACTTTTCGAAATTTGAATTTTCTGAATCTGTTTTGAATTTTCTGAAACTTCTGATGGCCATAACTTCTTCATACGAAGTCCAATTCACGCAAGCTCGGACTCTATTTCGACCAGAATTCCGAGACGAACACAATGGCGCAACCCGTTTCCCACAATTCTCAGGTATGAGATTAGTTATTCTTTAATTTGTGGATATTAATATTAACAGAATTACGGGGTGTTACATTCTCCCCTCCTTAAAGGATTTCGTCCCCGAAATCTTCAAGTCAAGAAGAATGTATATCCTAATCATCCAAACAACCATCTACTCAACCATCAAACACATGCATCCATTGTCCTTATAGACTTCTAATGCTTTCATGTTTAAATGCACAGTGTGTGTGTATGTCCCTATCTAATGTAAAATCAGGCGGTCCACTGATTCAGTTGACCTTCTTTAATGCAAACCATGATAGTGCCATGCGTCCATTATGTATGCAATTTTCCTACTCGATACATATCATTTCTATATAAGTGCACGACCATTCAGTCATATGCAACATCCATGTGCTGAGTCAATCATTTTGCATCCACAAAATTTAAAAATGCTCACCAATCCATATGCAGTATGCGAGTGTTTTCGAGCCGATCTAGTGCCTAGTGTGTGTATATGCATCCACGGGCAACCACTAGCAACCACTTGCATCCACATACAACCATCAAACACAACATGTCTCAAACACATGTTTACACCCATTAGTTTCTACCTAAAGTTTGAAGATTCGATCGATAGGATACAGTCGAAAGAAGGAAGCGAGTACAGATAAGTCAAAGACTTGGTTCCCATTTGACATTGATTGAGAAAATAATTCCCCTAAGTATCAACCCCGAAGACCGAAATCAACCTTAGATTGACACCCATAGGATCACCTCCTTTAGCCAATGTCAAAACTGGAAAGCAGAATTATTCAAATATTTACAGACTACTGGTACATATCAGGTTCCCTAATGATTCTTAGGAAGCTAAGCATGATAAAAATCATATCCCACAAAAACTCAGAATGTATGCGTTATACTTGACGTCTAACACAAATATCCCTCAAGCCCCAATCTCAAACAGATGAGCCATAACCCTTATGGGTCTGAGTCTACAGCGGAATTCAGAAATAATACTAGTATTAAAGTGCAGAGTATCGATTACAAAATCAAAATACCAGAATCATAAAAAGTCTTAACTCCATAATCAGATAAAGAAGTTAAACCAACTATAGAAATTTTCCTATTTCTATCCTAGCCACTAGCCTCGAGAGTGTTTGCCTGCCCTCCTTGCCCTCGTCTCTTCGGGCAGTCTCTAGTGAAGTGTCCCATCTCTCCACAGTTGAAGCAAGTGCCTTCCCTTTTTCTGCAATCCTTGTTCAGATGAGTCAAGCTCCCACAAGTAAAGCACTTTTTCCCCTTCTTATCTTCAGTCTTTTCATCCTTCTTTCGTGCTTCCTTTTTGGGCCCCGCTTTCTTATTCAGTGGTTCTTCCTTCTTTGTCTCTTTCGGGCCCTTGTCTTCCTCGTGCAGTAGTGCCGTGTCCACCAATTTCTCGTAAGTCGCTCCCATGGGTACATGGGTCATGGCTAGGCTATGCAGTGGCTCATTCAATCCTTTAACAAAGCGAAGAGCCTTTTTATGCTGAGTGTTGACTAAATCCAATCCGAACCTAGCTAGTTGGTTGAACTGGTTGACGTATTCCTTGACCATCATACTTCCTTGCTTAAGAGATAAGAACTTCTCCCGTTGTAAACTCCGTTCAGCTTGCGAGAGAAATTTTGTCTCAAACCTTGTTCTGAAATCCATCCATGTCTCAACCAGCCTCTCGGCGTTAGTGACTTCCCACCAGTAGGAAGCTTCGTCTTTGAGCAGCCATACCGCCAACTGTACCTTCTGCCTATCGTCCACCTCGAAGATAATGAATAGATCCTCAGTTTCTTTGAGCCAATTCCTCGCTTCTACGAATGATTCAGTTCCTTTGAAATCCTTCCCACCCATGGCCCTAAAATCTCTATAGATCTTTGAGAAAGCAATTGCACGAGGAAGGGGTGGGGGAGGGGGATCATTTGCTGGACCTGCAGCGGCGGTCCTAGCCTCAAGATATTGACAAAACCAACCGGGTACATGAACACCCTCTGGTATCTCAGATGCTTCAGACATGCTGAAACGAAAAAGGAAAGGTTCAATACAAAAAGGACTGAAAGAAAGATATATGGCTCTTGGGGATTATGTTTTTCAAAATAAGCTTTATTTTTGAAAATACTTCCTTTCAAAACCTTTTTGAAAATAGTATTCAAAACTTTTTATAAAATCTTGTAACCTTCAGCTCTGATACCAAGTGTAACACCCCACCTCCGTTAAGGACACTCGCAAGGGGAATGCCTTAACTTTGGTGGAGCATTTTATTAAACAGAACAGAAACTTACAAGACAGATAAAACAGTACTTGAAATTTTTTACTTTATAACAGCGGAAACAGAAATCAATATGGTTACATCCTTTCAAATCTCAGAATTCAAGTACAAAATATCAGTCTTGTACAAAAGCCTTCAAAATTCATGGTTTAAAATCATAATCCCCATAGAACGGAAGCTATACAGAGCGAAGCCGTACTTTAAGCACTTCAAGCAAAGAGAAATCCGGATCAAGCAAAAGTATTCCCTCCTTAGATAACCTGGGGGGGAAATGGAAGAAAGGAGGCGAAACAACAAGGGTCGGACAAAAAGTCTGGCAAGTCCAGTGACTTTCCGCATATGAACAGATAATAATAATATGACATGAACATAAAACTGGATGAGAGATAACTGTAACAGGTGTAACAGATATAACAGAAGAACAGAATGACATAAACTATTGCTTTACACTTCTCTGCACTAATACTAGTATAACAGAATTAGGTGTCACCCTAATGTCTAAACCGAAATAGGAATGGGTACAGAATAATTTAACAGAAACAGAATGTAGAATTAGGTGTACACTAGTAATGGGCCTTTACCACCCGAACAGACGGTACCACGCAGAAACAGACAGGTGTTACCACCCAACAGAAACAGACGGTACCAACAGAAACAGACAGAACTATGTGTACCCTAAAATCCTACCCTAAGCGATCGGCTCCCTAATACATAAATATCATGTGTCGGCCCCACAGTAGGGCGTATCACTCACTAAAGTGACAACCAATTGGCACAGACCTATTTACAGATGTCACGGCGTCTTACATCCTCAGAGGCAGACCGGGATCCATGCACGCACATGATCCGGTTGGAACGCACCATCAACACCCCTCGCCATTATCAGAATGAACCGCTTATAATTAGTTCAGTAAGCGTGCCCGGACCCTACCTACTGTTGGGTCAAAGTTTTGATACCAGAAAGGGTTACTGACTAATATGGGTCCCAAACAACATATGACACAAGTAATTCGCCTCCTAACCTTGTGTCCCCAGACTAACAGATTTCAGATTAACTTGTTTAGAAGTTCAGACATACAGAGTTTAGATCAACTAGTTCATGGATCAAACAAACAAGTTAACTGGTTTTCAGACTAACGGATCAGATGTTCGGATTAACAAGCTTACAGATTAACTGGTTACAGACTTACGGATTAACTGGTTACAGATTATCTAACTTTGTATTGGGCCTACGGATTCACGAAACGGGTTTATCAGATTCATTGGTCCAATTGGTTTAACCTTACCCACCCAACACGTTTTAGACATCATATTTATCTCAGATTTTCATTAATTAAATATTAATGCCCAAAACCTCTCACATTAGACTGACAGTTTGCGGCTACTGGTTAGGCCGGTTGGTTCTGGGCACCTGTCTGTCGCAAACTGAGTCTAACCTCGGGTTTTCAAGCACGTTATGACTAACTTCTCACATTAGAACCTATTGTTTGCGACCACTGGAATATGCCGGGCGGTTCTGGGCAAAATTACGCCGCAAACTCATTCTAACCTCGAGTTAGCCATGTTTATCTTTGCGGCCAATTAATTAATGATTTCCCATTTATACCCATGCCTAATATACATGTCAATTATTCATAACTATAGTCAATTCAGATTATGTCAATAGCGGACTAATTATATCAACTCAACAGATATAGCAGATAACAGATTTCTCAGACTAGGCGACTTAGCAGATTAAGCAAACTAGCAGATTTAGCATTTTCAACAGACTTAGCAGATGGCAGATGAACTAATCTAGCAGACTAGGTAGTAGAGCAGAACTAGCAGATTAAGCAATTTAACAGAACAAGCAGATTAGGCAATGTAACAAAACTAACAAATTAGGCAAATATAACAGATTTACTCATTTCTTAAAGTTTCACAAATATATCTTGCCCAATTATAAATCCTGCCTAAGTTCACATGCATAAATAATAGTCGTGATGCACAATATAATCATATACCCCATGTTTGCATTACATTTACATAACATAGATTATGGTCATAATTTACCATATATCATATGTTTCAATTTTTATTAAACTTGCATAGTACAGAAGATCCATATATAAATTATACCAAATATAGTTATCGACTACTATGCATGTCATATATTCCAAAGATCCCTTACTTAGTTGTTTATTTACATTAATAGATACCCTACTCTCGTGTAAATCTTTATACCTAAGCCATATTCTTTTTATCACAAATCATATGTTCATTACCCATTTATGTTATAAATATAACATGTCCAGTCATTTGTCTCAAATTTATGTTCTAACTACAATCCATGTTCTTTCCTCGAATTAGTCAGCTGTTGGTCATGCCTAATTTATGCATCATTCATTTTACTGTCCCAAACAATTTGGCGTAGGTTAATCTCTTATGAGATTGGCTCAGGCTCATGGTAGACTGGCTATAAAACAGAAAGAGGAAAGAGATACAAAATAAGATAGATCCAAACAGAACAGATATAACCTCAGATTCAGATTTATAATTCATGTCACAATCAGAATTAACGTTTATAGCGGAGAATAACTGTACTTGCCTTAGTTGGATTAAAGAAAGAACTTTATTTGTTGCAGAATTGTTGCAGAAGCTTTAATCTCTAATTTGAATTGAGTTGCTTAGGTTGATGTTGATTAGCTTCTAGTTTTGATTCCAACAGAGTAGCGACGCCATTTTTATTTTTATTTAGAATAGAGGCAGAGAAGAAGCATAATAGAATTGTGTGTAGAGGAGGCTAGGTCTTAGGGTGTATTTACAGGTGTAGTTAGTTATTTTAAGCCTTTAGATAAACCCTAGGATAGATTAGAGCCGTCAGATTTCGTCACAGCCCCCAAAACCCAGCCCAAAAACCCATTCAGGTGCACCTAGGTCGCCTGGGCTCGACCAGGGAGGTCGACCCCCAGGTCGACCCTAGGGTCGACACCCATGTCGACCTGGTGGGCTGGTCGACCCCCAGGTCGACCCCCAGTTCGACACCCATGTCGACCTGGTGGGCAGGTCGACCCCCAGGTTGACCTGGTCCGGGCGGGAATTTTTCCCGCCCAGCCTGTTTGGGCTGAACTTTTCGAAATTTGAATTTTCTGAATCTGTTTTGAATTTTCTGAAACTTCCGATGGCCATAACTTCTTCATACGAAGTCCAATTCACGCAAACTCGGACTCTATTTCGACCAGAATTCCGAGACGAACACAATGGCGCAACCCGTTTCCCACAATTATCATGTCTGAGATTAGTTATTCTATAATTTGTGGATATTAATATTAACATAATTACGGGGTGTTACATATAAATTCCAAATTTGAAATTGCTGAAAAGGAGAACTTGTTTAAATCAAATCTGATTTTAGAAGAACTTGAAAATAAGATTGAAAAATCCAAGAATTTTCAATCTGAAAAAAAAAAAAACGATTTGAATTTGAAATCTCGGAGTCCCAAGCTAAGATTAAATTTCTTAAAGATGAAAATTTGGCTTTGAAATCTGATTTTGAAAGATGTAAGATCACTAAAAATCATTGTTTAGATTTAATGAAAGAAATCCGTGATCTTAAAACTAAAATTCAACGACTTGAGTCAACTTTGACTAAATTTTCTGATGGAGAATAATCTATGAATATGTTGTTGAAAAACCAGTTTTCTGTTGAAAATAAAAGTGCTCTTGGCTTTGGGAAAAACAATGCTTCTGAAATTCCAAATTCGAATGATTTGAAAAACCTTCAATCAGCTTTGAAAAGAATCGATTTGAAAATCTAAACTCTGATAATCACAAAGGATTTTTGAATCAAAATTGTAATGTGAAATTAATTTTATAATAATCCATCTAAACAATCCTGGATCCCAAAAGGAGATAAGACAAACTCCGTTAAATTCAAACAGATTTGGGTTCTAAAGGGTATGAAGATAGATTCGAATGGATTATTATACAAACATGTCTGGGTACCAAAACGTACAAATATAACTGTGAGTGGTTTTACTGCTTTTGTTAGACCACTCAGTCCTCTAAACAGTTAGGTACCAGAGGAGGCTGAGGAATTGCAGTGCAGAAAGAGAAGCTGAATTCAAACTGCTTTATATCATCAGATTATTCACGGTTCCTTAGCCAAGTCTGTTGAGTCAGAGATTCTGGTTTACATCGATTTCAGGTATATATCTGAACTCATAATTGTAAATATTTTAATTATTTATTTCTTCTTCTACCCCTTCTGTCTCTTTCTTCTGTTTATTCTGATTTAATTTATCACTGCCATATTTTTTCTTTTATTCTGGTCTTCCTTAAACTTCCAATTGTAGAATTCATATTTTCTTGAAATTTTCTTCTCTTGAATAAAACTCTAATGTTTTTAATCTTTTCCAGATCTTGAACTTAATCCTGTAAATCCCTGCAATTTTTTTGAAGTTTGCTTTCTAATTCTCTGAGTTCCTAATAGTATTGACGTATTTTTGTTATATCCTTAACACTGTTAATATGAATTCTAATTTTTTTTTGAAGGTCTGAAAAACAATTGAAATTTCACACACCCTTTGCTGTTTTTGAGTTTCTTCTAATTCAGTTTAGAAAAGCTTGAAATATTATACTCGTTACCGCACACCAATATTTATTAGTTGTGATAATTTCATTATTTTTTAGATTGGCTTGGATATTTTAAATTGTCTAGAATCTCAGTGATACATCTTGAAAATCATCTTTATGTTTAGACTTTGTTTGTTTGAAATCATCTGAAATTATTAATATTTTGAATAATCACACGCCTCCTAAATTTGAAATTATCAACCTTGTTTGACTGATTCATTATATTTCAAAACTTGACATTGATTCAAGTGATTTCAAATAAATTATTTTGGATCATGAATATCTATCAAACCTGATGTAAATGATCTAATTTTTTTCTCTGGACTTGTAAGAAATACTTTTTGAAAATTCCTTGAAAATGGTCTTAAATCTCACTGCTATTTCATGATGATTTGATTGAATACTTGTTTGTTTAAAATCATTTAAAATTATCTATTTATTGAATCTCACACATATCTTGAATTTGAAACTTAATCTGGTGTAATTGATTCATTGAATCTTAAGATCTTCATATTTCTCAAATGATTTCGAATAAACTATATTGTTAATCTTGAATCATATTTTGTGACCATCAGAAACATCGTCTAACAAGTCTGCTGTGATATTGAATTTTTTTTGCTGCTCTGATACTGTTTTTTGAAAATGCCCTTTGATTACTGCTTGTCTTGGTATATACTGTTTGCTGACTTGACAAATGTGCCAAATTTATTTATCTTATCTGCTTATGATCTGAGTTTGGATATCATTGTCTACGATACCTATGTTAGCCACCCAATGTCATGTTAAAATCCTCATTAATAGAGACACTAAGTAGTATCAGAAGTGCCTTATATTTGTCTCACCATCTGTACTTAGATTCTAATCTTCACCTTGTATAGATCTACACACTCTTTTTGCCTAGTACAAATTTACCCCTCTTGGCATGTATAGATCTTCATATTCCTCTTGTAATTGATTTTCAATTTTAAAATTATTTATTGATTATTCATTCAGAAATTGAAATCAATATCCAAACTTAACTGTATTTATAATCATCAAAATTATTATCAGATTTTGAAATTGTGATGAATCATGACTGAAGTATATTTCACAACAAGAGGAGATTTTATTTATATTTTAATGATGGTTGAACATTTATAGTAATATCTTTTTATTGGCAATTATTTCACGACCATCTCCTTTATCAACCATCATTCTACCATCCATGATAATTTTATATAAATGTGGAGAGTTAATTTTTTTTTTAAAAATAAATCATCTTGAACAAACAGTGAAAATTTTTGTGATCGAATTGTGGTTATGTTATTATTCAGAATTAGTGACAATTGAAATTTTTCAATGATCTCGGTATAGTTGATCATATTTCATAATATAATTAATTTAGAAATTTATTTCATAGCTCATTTCTGTACCTACCACATTTCTATCATTCATATTGGTTGTATATACCGAGGAGTTTTTTTTTCTATTTAAAGTTGAAAATGATAAAAATATATAATTAATATATAAGTGTGTCTCTAACCTCATTTGAAAATCCAAGCTCTGGTCATGCATGGTTACGAGAAAACTTATAATTTAAGTTGCGATTGAATTCTTTTAAAAATCCAAGCTCTGGTTATGCGTGGTCAGTGTGCTCTTAAATAAAATAAAAAGAAAAGGGAAATATGTGCTATAAATAGAAATTAATTTGAAATTCTCCTTGGTGTGTAAAAACCAGCTGATCAATCCATCTTCTATTTTGTGGAAAGTGTTAATATCTTATGACATATTATGATTTGTTGATTGATAGCTATTGGGATTTGAGATTATACGATTCTGTCACTTAAATTGAATTTATAATTTTAGTCCAAATCAATCACTGCTTTTGAATTCAATTTTTTGAAAATCTTATTGGAAAATTATTGGAAATATATGTTTTTGAAGCACTCTCCATTTTTATAAATTTCATCGTAAATCCGTCATTCTCTACAATGTGAAATATGCCACTAGTTCTTAGTTTATTATGAGTTTTGTTTGACTGATTGAGATTTATGATGACCGTTCTTCCTCTCAAGCTGAAATTATATTATTTAGTCATTTTTCATCTATATTTTAATTTCTAATTCCTTTTGATAATAACAAAAGAGGGAGAATGGGTTGAGATTTTGTTTTATGAGTGAATATTTTATAAATATTTTTAATTTTGAAAATTCATTATTATTCAGTTCAGTTCACTCATGCACATATATAGGGGGAGTTTTCTGTTGTAGTGGGAGCTAATAAATAGGAGGAGTTCAATATTCACTGTAAAACACATTTATTGTGATCAAAATCTTTTATTTGTTTGTCATCATCAAAAGGGGGAGATTGTTGTATATAACGTAGTTGTATACACAATTATATGATTTTTGTTTGATGATAACAACCAAATAAATATTATTTTAAATGTGTTTGTTATTGTACTGTTACACCACATCATAGACTGGAATATAATATTTATATTTAACTAGAATACGACTGTATAGACATTCATATATTCATACAATATTATATTTAAATTATGTATTATACTTCAAATATTCTAACAGTACAACTATTTGCATCTCCACTATTTAAACATTTGCTGAATATTACTTGTATATAAACTAAAAACGATAAACCAGTTTGCTTGAACATAGATTTGAGCACAATGAATTAATATTTTAATTCAAACAAATTTGTTTAATACAAACATCAGTACAATTTTGTTGTTACACAACTCCTCACTATAACACTCTATACATCTCATATATATATAATCACTGATTTTACATTTTCATATCCATATACATCCACTGGTACATTTACATTCACTGACAATGTCTCCTAGTCTTCTATCTTCAGTCTTCTGTCTTCACAGCATCCTTCAGTCAGTCTAGTCTTCATACCTGTCATATACAGAAACACACACACAATATCTAGAACAGAAATAATTCTAGCAGATATAATTTTTATTTTAAATTTTTTATTTTGCCTCAGTTTTCTGCTGTGTTTCTCATCATTTTTCATGACTTTATCTGATTTATCTATGTTTAGACAGTTTGTATATGTATAGTACTGGGACAGGAAATCTTGTCTAATGGCTGCATATACACACGTGCATATATATACATGTGTGCACTGTTTCGCCAATCTGTGTGCAATTGAGGAGTAGCCATGTGGACCATCTCGAATATGTGCGTATATGGACGAGAAAAATAAAACATCAATGGTCGAGGCAGCACAACCGATGTAACACCCCGTATTTTCTATTAACATAAGAATAAAAAATCAGGAAATAATTAAACTGTAATAGAATAATTAAGGGAAATGGGTTACGCCAATGCGTTCGTCTCAAAATTCTGCTTGGAATAGAGTCCAAGTTTGCGTAAATCGGACTCCATATGAAGAAGATATGGCCTTCAGAAGTTTCAGTAAAAACCAGTCCGAAAATTAAAAATTCAGATTTCAAAATTCAAAACAGACACCCGGACTGGGCGGGAAAATTCCCGCCCAGAGCCCAGGTCGACACTAGGGTTGACCTGGGTAAACAGGTTGTAACAACCCGTATTTCAATAACATGTTAAAACGAGAATCAAGGCAGAATTTAATTTTAAATTCTGAATCAAGTAAAACAGGCTATGCCATTGCGTTCGTCTCGGAAAAATACGCGAAATAGAGTCCGAGTTTTCGAGAATCGGAGTCCGTATGACCAAGTTATGATCCGTCAAAGTTTTCAGGGTTTTCAAGTTTGAAAATCACCTAGGAAGTTTAAGTTTTGGGGTAGGTGGGAATTTTCCCGCCAAAGCCCATGTCGACAGGGGAGTCGACAGGGCTGTCGACACCCCTGGACCCAAGTCGACAGGGCTGTCAACTTGGGTGTCGACTGGGTCCAAAAACACAACTCCGTGTTTTGTGGCCTGGTGCACCTGGATGCAGTCTTGGTCTGGTCTGATGGGCCTGTGACGATTTCTGTGGCCTAGATTAATCCTAGATCTAATCCTAGGGCCTAAAACTATCCTAATCTCTATAAAAAGACCCTAAACCTAACCTAAATCCCTAAAAATCAAACCTAGCAACTAAGTGCTGCCAAAATCAATCTTGATCATGGCCTCCATCTCCAATCCCTAGAGCCTATGCATTCAAATCGGGTTCAAATCAAAAGGTGCAAGCTTGCTACACCATATAGAGGCCAAATCAACGTTGCTATGCGAGTTTCATGACGGATCTTCATCAAAGGAGCCACCTTTCTTCGCCAAACCAATTCATGCTCCAAGTCCTCTTGCCATACTATGTAAGTTCTAGCTACTTTTGGATCAAAACGGTATTTTTAATGTTGACATGGGATAAAATGAGGCTAAACATGATTATGCGAACCTATATGAATCTTACCTTGCCCCTTGTGTTCATGTTTATGATTTTAGGACATGTGAGTGACTTAATCATGCCTCTCATGCTATGCATAACCTAGTTTATCTTGCAAGTTTGGATCTTTATGCATGAAATGCTAGCATGAACCTTTAGGAACCACTTTACTTGTGAAACATTGGCTAAGACAAGATTTTGGGGCTTATGCATGTTTATGAACCCAAACCCCTTATGCTAACATGCAAGTTTGTGGCCAAATCCTTTATGAGATTATGCATGTTCGTGGCCAATCCCCTCTTTTAAGTTGTGCATGTTTATGGCCAAACCCTTTTTGATAATGTGCATGTTTGTGGCCAAATTACCTTATGACACTATGCATGTTTATGGCCAATCCCTTTATGATGTTATGCATGTGGAAGCCAAGCCCTTTTTGGCATCATGCATGTTTTGAGACCAATATGTGACATAGTATCCTTGCTATGTTGACTCGCTTTGCTTGCGTTGGGAAAACACGGTTTTGGGTAGTTAGATAAACATGAACATGTCGCAAAATCTTAACTTGAATATGACATGTGTTTATACTTGAAAATATGACTTGAAAGATAACATGGAAGATGACATGTAAGTACGCATAAAAACATGAGCTTGGGAATTTACCTATTAAGTTAGGTCTACCCTTTGGGAATTTACCTATTAAGTTAGGTCTACCCAAATGCTTGAAAACTTGTAACATGTTTTGGAAACATGATGAACTTAGATAATGTAAGTATGGCCAACTCGAGGTTGGGTTGAGTTTGCAACGTAAAACTACCCGGAACCGACCGGCCTAACTAGTAGTTGCAAACAATAGGACCCAATGTGAGAAGTTGGTCATGTCGCGCTTAAGACCCGAGGTTAGACTAGGTTGTGGTGTAAATCTACCCGGACCCGCCCGGCTTAACTAGTAACCACAACAAGGTCTAATGTGAGAGGTTGAGGGTGCATTAATTAAATTAATGCCACATAATAGGGTTAAGTTAATTTGATTAATGAGGCTTAACCAAATATGATATGGACAAATGGGTTAAGTAATTTGATTAGGCTAATGATACTTAACAAAACATGATAAGCTTGGGTAGGTTAAGTAACTTGATTTGCCTAATGACACTTGACCATTTTTATACGACTAGTGGACGGGATTAAGTTAACAAACACTTAATCAACCCAACACGATAACGTGATAAGGTTAAGTAAATTTTCTTAATGACACTTAACCGTATAATATAGTTAATGGATGGGGTTAAGGTTAGGCTTAACTAATCTAAACATGGTAATCGGATGGGGTTAAATTAGCCTAGACTTAATTAATCCAACTTGGTAATTTAATGGGGTTAAGTTAAACACTTAACTAATTTAACACGATGATTTGATGAGGTTAAGTGACCTATACTTAACCAATCTAACTCGTTAATTTGATGAGGTTAAGTTAATCTATACTTAACCAATCTAACGTGTAGGGTTAAGTCTTGGACTTGCATACTTAGCCAATTTTGACATGGTTTGTAGACGGGCTAAGTTATGAACTTAAGTGACACTTAGCCCATTAGATAAACCCTAATTCGGAGGATTAGGTAAATAACCATAGTTAACAATGATTATGGAAATAAGGCTAAGTGGTAAACCTTAGTTAAGGGAAACTAAGTAATAATTCTTAGTCAAGGAAATTTGGACCATTTCTTAGATAGATTAGTAACCCGATACGTTAGGTCAACGTTTAAGTATGCGTGTAGGAGCAGGCTATCTGATTTAGATAAAGGCTGCAACGAACTGGGTAACGAAGCTGCGGCTTCGGGGAACGTGAGGATATTCTTGGGATCCCTCTGTGAGCTGCCAGGTCATTATACTAGGCTCACGAGAGGTTGAGGTCTGCGGTAGAAGAACCAAGAATATGCCTTGCTTGCTATGCGAGCGACCTAAAGACTGGGGTGGATAGCAGTGAGTCGATGAATACATAAGGTGCCCGAGATAGCAAGTTCGTCGATCATCTACCATCTTGAGTCAAGCGTGTACGTACGGAAAGGCAAGGAACACCCAACAGACCATAATTGCTATCTAATTATGGGTGAGGTAGGCCGTAGGATGTGGGCTGGCCGGAGTGTAGTTCTCATGCAAGATTTTCTCTTGTGTTGCCTTTCACTAGTTGAGGGAGGGGTCTCGTGGGACCATAGCCACGTGTAGAAAAGCAGACCTTAGTATCTGCATCGGCAGATAAATCTAAAGCTCCCGACCGAGTCCTGTATTTCTTGGTTTGCCTTGTGACAGGACTCGGATGGCACGATGTGATACATGTGCATACAGTTATAGAAAAACGATTCACGATGAATGCGTGGGAAAAAGGGCGCGGTTGAGGGTTAGCGTAATCCCTAGTGGCCTAGGTGGTTTAACCCAAACCGAAATACGAAAGCGTGCAATAGGTAAGCGTAATCCCTAGTGGTGCTAGGTGGCGTAAGTCCTAGTAGTTCAAACGATGATTCATATGGAAGAGCCTAGCTAGAACAAGGGTGATAGTCCAAACGACTTCAAGGATAATACGACATGAGGAAGCCCGTACGAGGTACGGCAAAGGACTGAACTTATATACATGGAAAGAAACATACGAGATGAGTAACCTATATATGCGATATATTAGGTTGACATGGACCATTACACGACTTTGAGTAAGGGACATTCATGGTTAACACATAACAAGGTTGGGATACTAGTACGAGAGGTGCAGAGCAAATATACATGTTAGAACTAGGAAGAATATACATAATAGATACCGTGGGATGTTAGACAGGGTAGATACCTTGGGATAATGCACTCGATAGAAATCTGATGATGTGACATCTTGACTTACCATAACACCGTAGTTTATCATGACACCTTAGTTTACTTTGCCACAGTAGTTCAACCGACTACCCTGGTTAATCTATCTTGTAGTTATCCTTATGTTTACTTTCAGTTTATGCATGTCACGTTACCTTTACCTGTTTTTATACTGGAAGTAGATAGGACTTACTCAGTCTTTTTGACTGACCCGTTTTGTTTCGCCTCTTTTCTTCCGTTCCCCCCCAGGTTACAGGGAGGAAACACTGCTGTTTAGTTCGGACTTCTTCTGCTTGAAGGTCATCATGGATGGCTTGGACTTTTCCTCGCTATGGCTACTTTACTGCTTTTTTCTTGGGGAATAATTTATGAAAAAGTCTTTTTGCTTCTTTATTATTGCAAGACATGTTTTGATGTACTCTGATGTAAAAAGGCTTTAGACCTTAATTATTAATGTTTATGAAAGTTCGATTTTACTTCCGCTTTTTTATATGTTCTGTCTTGTGATATTTCTGTGCATGTTTACCAATAATGCCCCTCTAAAGCTAGTGCATTCCTTTGCGAGTGACCCTAGCGGAGGCGGGGTGTTACATTTGGTATCAGAGCAGAAGGTTACCAGACTGGGCAAAAGTTTTTAAAGACCTTCTGAAAATAATTTGAAAAACCGTTTACAAAGAAGCATTTTTCAAGAAAATTTTCTTTTAAAAAGAAAAAGGCTATTTCCCAAAGGCCATTAGCATCATCCTTGTTTCCTTGATTTAATCTCTTTTCCTTTCTTTCCTCCATCTGTAGTCACAGTGGTTTTGACTACGACTAGTCTTTCTAGCTACGTAAGTGTTTCCCGTACGATGGAGGTGGTTCTCGAGAGACCATTGCAGAGTTATACAAGAAAGGATAGTGAGAAAGAGGATAAAGGATATGAGCTTATGGGTGAGCAACGTGTTGGTATGGCTTAGTCCTCAAAGGAGGGAGAAAGATGAACAATGAAACCCATGATGAGAGGGTACCTTTGGCATGATGAAACGGGGCGGATAGTTAAGTATCATGGGACAAGGACAAGATCATTGGGAGGGCAATAGTATGCTCTCATTTCTAGGGTACCTCGGAAGGAGGGTAACGATCTTGTTAAAGGTTTAGCTTTTCTTCTCTATCACCCTGTCGGGACTTTGTTTTGACCACCGCATCTTTTAAGCCCACTTCGATAGTTGAGTCTCTGCACCTTAAGTACTAGCGTAATAGAGAATCCCATTTTTGTCTCAAAGTCCTATTGGAGAATCAGTCCATTTATTCATGGCTTGTTTGGATTTGAGAATGTCTATGTCAAGTGTTGAGCTTGGAAATAATGCTTATATTCATAAGCTATGGATGGATTCTACGGATGAAGTGGTTATCCAGTAAGGGGTGCCACTCTCGGTTTTGATAGGAGGGTAGTTAGATTCTTGACTAGCCTTGGTAATACCCTCGAAGTATCGTGTAACCTTTTTGAGGTTCTGTCATGACTAGTTACTTAGAATCCCTTGATGCCTTTATTGGAAATTTGAAGCCCGATCGAGTGGTGTTCGCCGATAAGACGGATGGTTTACTTCATTTATGCATGGGTTATAGAGATCACCCTAGTAAGTGCGCTTGATAACCTGGTTGGCATCTGTTTACTTTCAAGAGGAAGTTCTTCTATGAGAAATACCCTGTGGTACGAGGTCCGAGATTCACTAGTGAATTTTGGAAAGCTTGCATGAGATCATGAGTACGCAGTCATGTTTGCGCCAAGTGTGCAAGTGGAACAAGAGGCGACGAAGAAATGAGTTCCAGCTCATGTTATGGAAATAGGAATAAGAAGCTACAAAATCGCGAAGTTAAAAGACGACTTTGATGGTCAAAGACTAGATACGCGCATGATATCTCTTTTTGGGAATATATCCTTGATCCTTGTTTTCTGTAGAGCTTACTTGTAGGCTATCTTTTGTGGACATCCTCTCGGTCCTATTTTCTGTTACAAACCCCGTAAGGAGTTTGTCCTGTTTATCTTCTCAACCCTGTTTCAGGGAATCCTAGGTAGAACCCTATGGATGTAAACATGTATTTGAAACATGTTATGATTGATATGGTTGCAAGTGGTTGCTCGTGGATGCGCGAATACACATTAGATACTAGCTCGACTCGGTCACATTTCATATTGCATATGCACGAGTATTTATACTTGTTTATGGATGAAATCGAATGTGTTATCATGCGGTTGTTGCATATGAATGAATGATTGTGCACGCATATAGTATCTATATGGCTAGGACTATTTGCATACATGTTGGATTCATGGCACTACACATATTTTGCATTAGAAAGATTATTCAGGTCTGATCATTAGCATTAGCTAAGGAACATGTACACACACGTTTTGCATATATTCATACAGCATTAGAAATCATCTAAGGATAATGGTTGCTTGTGGATGATGTTTTGAGTAGATGGATGATGGATGGTAGGATATGTTCTTCCTAACTTAGAGATTTCGGGGACGAAATCCTAAAAGGTGGGGAGAATGTAACAACCCGTATTTCAATAACATGTTAAAACGAGAATCAAGGCAGAATTTAATTTTAAATTCTGAATCAAGTAAAACAGGCTATGCCATTGCGTTCGTCTCGGAAAAATACGCGAAATAGAGTCCGAGTTTTCGAGAATCGGAGTTCGTATGACCAAGTTATGATCCGTCAAAGTTTTCAGGGTTTTCAAGTTTGAAAATCACCTAGGAAGTTTAAGTTTTGGGGTAGGTGGGAATTTTCCCGCCAAAGCCCATGTCGACAGGGGAGTCGACAGGGCTGTCGACACCCCTAGACCCAAGTCGACAGGGCTGTCGACTTGGGTGTCGACTGGGTCCAAAAACACAACTCCGTGTTTTGTGGCCTGGTGCACCTGGATGCAGTCTTGGTCTGGTCTGATGGGCCTGTGACGATTTCTGTGGCCTAGATTAATCCTAGATCTAATCCTAGGGCCTAAAACTATCCTAATCTCTATAAAAAGACCCTAAACCTAACCTAAATCCCTAAAAATCAAACCTAGCAACTAAGTGCTGCCAAAATCAATCTTGATCATGGCCTCCATCTCCAATCCCTAGAGCCTATGCATTCAAATCGGGTTCAAATCAAAAGGTGCAAGCTTGCTACACCAAATAGAGGCCAAATCAACGTTGCTATGCGAGTTTCATGACGGATCTTCATCAAAGGAGCCACCTTTCTTTGCCAAAACAATTCGTGCTCCTAGTCCTCTTGCCATACTATGTAAGTTCTAGCTACTTTTGGATCAAAACGGTATTTTTAATGTTGACATGGGATAAAATGAGGCTAAACATGATTATGCGAACCTATATGAATCTTACCTTGCCTCTTGTGTTCATGTTTATGATTTTAGGCCATGTGAGTGACTTAATCATGCCTTTCATGCTATGCATAACCTAGTTTATCTTGCAAGTTTGGATCTTTATGCATGAAATGCTAGCATGAACCTTTAGGAACCACTTTACTTGTGAAACATTGGCTAAGACAAGATTTTGGGGCTTATGCATGTTTATGAACCCAAACCCCTTATGCTAACATGCAAGTTTGTGGCCAAATCCTTTATGAGATTATGCATGTTCGTGGCCAATCCCCTCTTTTAAGTTGTGCATGTTTATGGCCAAACCCTTTTTGATAATGTGCATGTTTGTGGCCAAATTACCTTATGACACTATGCATGTTTATGGCCAATCCCTTTATGATGTTATGCATGTGGAAGCCAAGCCCTTTTTGGCATCATGCATGTTTTGAGACCAATATGTGACATAGTATCCTTGCTATGTTGACTCGCTTTGCTTGCGTTGGGAAAACACGGTTTTGGGTAGTTAGATAAACATGAACATGTCGCAAAATCTTAACTTGAATATGACATGTGTTTATACTTGAAAATATGACTTGAAAGATAACATGGAAGATGACATGTAAGTACGCATAAAAACATGAGCTTGGGAATTTACCTATTAAGTTAGGTCTACCCTTTGGGAATTTACCTATTAAGTTAGGTCTACCCAAATGCTTGAAAACTTGTAACATGTTTTGGAAACATGATGAACTTAGATAATGTAAGTATGGCCAACTCGAGGTTGGGTTGAGTTTGCAACGTAAAACTACCCGGAACCGACCGGCCTAACTAGTAGTTGCAAACAATAGGACCCAATGTGAGAAGTTGGTCATGTCGCGCTTAAGACCCGAGGTTAGACTAGGTTGTGGTGTAAATCTACCCGGACCCGCCCGGCTTAACTAGTAACCACAACAAGGTCTAATGTGAGAGGTTGAGGGTGCATTAATTAAATTAATGCCACATAATAGGGTTAAGTTAATTTGATTAATGAGGCTTAACCAAATATGATATGGACAAATGGGTTAAGTAATTTGATTAGGCTAATGATACTTAACAAAACATGATAAGCTTGGGTAGGTTAAGTAACTTGATTTGCCTAATGACACTTGACCATTTTTATACGACTAGTGGACGGGATTAAGTTAACAAACACTTAATCAACCCAACACGATAACGTGATAAGGTTAAGTAAATTTTCTTAATGACACTTAACCGTATAATATAGTTAATGGATGGGGTTAAGGTTAGGCTTAACTAATCTAAACATGGTAATCGGATGGGGTTAAATTAGCCTAGACTTAATTAATCCAACTTGGTAATTTAATGGGGTTAAGTTAAACACTTAACTAATTTAACACGATGATTTGATGAGGTTAAGTGACCTATACTTAACCAATCTAACTCGTTAATTTGATGAGGTTAAGTTAATCTATACTTAACCAATCTAACGTGTAGGGTTAAGTCTTGGACTTGCATACTTAGCCAATTTTGACATGGTTTGTAGACGGGCTAAGTTATGAACTTAAGTGACACTTAGCCCATTAGATAAACCCTAATTCGGAGGATTAGGTAAATAACCATAGTTAACAATGATTATGGAAATAAGGCTAAGTGGTAAACCTTAGTTAAGGGAAACTAAGTAATAATTCTTAGTCAAGGAAATTTGGACCATTTCTTAGATAGATTAGTAACCCGATACGTTAGGTCAACGTTTAAGTATGCGTGTAGGAGCAGGCTATCTGATTTAGATAAAGGCTGCAACGAACTGGGTAACGAAGCTGCGGCTTCGGGGAACGTGAGGATATTCTTGGGATCCCTCTGTGAGCTGCCAGGTCATTATACTAGGCTCACGAGAGGTTGAGGTCTGCGGTAGAAGAACCAAGAATATGCCTTGCTTGCTATGCGAGCGACCTAAAGACTGGGGTGGATAGCAGTGAGTCGAGGAATACATAAGGTGCCCGAGATAGCAAGTTCGTCGATCATCTACCATCTTGAGTCAAGCGTGTACGTACGGAAAGGCAAGGAACACCCAACAGACCATAATTGCTATCTAATTATGGGTGAGGTAGGCCGTAGGATGTGGGCTGGCCGGAGTGTAGTTCTCATGCAAGATTTTCTCTTGTGTTGCCTTTCACTAGTTGAGGGAGGGGTCTCGTGGGACCATAGCCACGTGTAGAAAAGCAGACCTTAGTATCTGCATCGGCAGATAAATCTAAAGCTCCCGACCGAGTCCTGTATTTCTTGGTTTGCCCTGTGACAGGACTCGGATGGCACGATGTGATACATGTGCATACAGTTATAGAAAAACGATTCACGATGAATGCGTGGGAAAAAGGGCGCGGTTGAGGGTTAGCGTAATAACTAGTGGCCTGGTGGTTTAACCCAAACCGAAATACGAAAGCGTGCAATAGGTAAGCGTAATCCCTAGTGGTGCTAGGTGGCGTAAGTCCTAGTAGTTCAAACGATGATTCATATGGAAGAGCCTAGCTAGAACAAGGGTGACAGTCCAAACGACTTCAAGGATAATACGACATGAGGAAGCCCGTACGAGGTACGGCAAAGGACTGAACTTATATACATGGAAAGAAACGTACGAGATGAGTAACCTATATATGCGATATATTAGGTTGACATGGACCATTACACGACTTTGAGTAAGGGACATTCATGGTTAACACATAACAAGGTTGGGATACTAGTACGAGAGGTGAAGAGCAAATATACATGTTAGAACTAGGAAGAATATACATAATAGATACCGTGGGATGTTAGACGGGGTAGATACCTTGGGATAATGCACTCGATAGAAATCTGACGATGTGACATCTTGACTTACCATAACACCGTAGTTTATCATGACACCTTAGTTTACTTTGCCACAGTAGTTCAACCGGCTACCCTGGCTTATCTATCTTGTAGTTATCCTTATGTTTACTTTCAGTTTATGCATGTCACGTTACCTTTACCTGTTTTTATACTGGAAGTAGATAGGACTTACTCAGTCTTTTTGACTGACCCGTTTTGTTTCGCCTCTTTTCTTCCGTTTCCCCCCCAGGTTACAGGGAGGAAACACTGCTGTTTAGTTCGGACTTCTTCTGCTTGAAGGTCATCATGGATGGCTTGGACTTTTCCTCGCTATGGCTACTTTACTGCTTTTTTCTTGGGGAATAATTTATGAAAAAGTCTTTATGCTTCTTTATTATTGCAAGACAGGTTTTGATGTACTCTGATGTAAAAAGGCTTTAGACCTTGATTATTAATGTTTATGAAAGTTCGATTTTACTTCCGCTATTTTATATGTTCTGTCTTGTGATATTTCTGTGCATGTTTACCAATAATGCCCCTCTAAAGCTAGTGCATTCCTTTGCGAGTGACCCTAGCGGAGGCGGGGTGTTACACAGGTCGACACTAGGGTCGACCTCCCCCCCCTTTTCCAGATCTGTAGACAGATCCATTTTTCTCCACCTGGACGCCTTTCTGACTGGATTCGTGAGCTCTAACCTATTTAAACACCCCCAAACCTAGCTTTCTCTCCACATAATTTCATTCTGCCTATACTCTGCCTCTATTCTAATTAAAAATAAAAATGGCATCGTTGCTCTGCTAGAATCAAAACTAGAACTAGTGCATCTTCTTCCAATCTGAATAGAATTAAAAGAGAATCAAATCTAATCGATAGTCTACGCCAAAGGAGCTCTATTCAGTGTCAGAATACAGATCCTAGAAATCAAGATTTAGCTGCTCTGCTAGAATCAAAACTAGAACTAGTGCATCTTCTTCCAATCTGAATAGAATTAAAAGAGAATCAAATCTAATCGATAGTCTACGCTAAAGGAGCTCTATTCAGTGTCAGAATACAGATCCTAGAAATCAAGATTTACCTTTTAAATTGTGAGTACAATTATTTTCAGATATAAACTTTTATTATGATCTTGGCATGGTTATAAATCTGAATCTGAGGTTATGCATATTCTTATCTATCAGATCTGTTTTTTGTGACTATTCTGTATCTCCTTTTTCTTTCTGTTCTATAGCCAGGCTACTACGAGCCTACGCCAAATCTCATAAGAGACTAACGCATGAATGCTAATTTTGGGAAAAATAATGAATATTGCATAATTGGACATGACTGATCTGTGACTGATTTGGGAAAAGAACATAGGTTGTAAATTAAGATCTAGAATCAGTGCATACTATGTATAATAGACTATGATTTGGAAGAAGAATTATTATATGATTGCATATGACTTGGAATTTGGAATATAATGCATATTATAATGCAAGGTCTGATTTTGAGGACATAATACATGATAAAAATTTAAGATCTAGATTTTGGAGCGTATTTTATATCACGATCTATGACTTGAAAAGAAAAGAAAAAAAAGAAATATGCGACTTAGGCGTAAAGATCTATATTAAAATAGGTTAACTATTAATGTGAATGCGCCTAAATATGGATTTTAGGATATTTGGCATCGTAGGCTATAATTTGGCATAATTCATAATGTTTGGGTTTTTTTTTAGAGAATATTCTGTACTGTGCAAAGTTTAATTAAAATTGGCATATGTCGTATTATGAATTATGACCATGGAAATTTAGGCAAGATATGTAAATAGAAATTTAAGAAATGTTTAATCTGTTAAATCTACCTAATTTCCTAATCTGCTAAATCTGTTATCTGCTAAATCTATTGAATTGCCTAATCTGCTAAATCTGTTATCTGCTTAATCTGTTGAATTGCCTAATCTGCTAACTCTGTTATCTGCTAAATCTGTTGAATTGCCTAATCTGCTAAATCTGTTATCTGTTGAATTGCCTAACCTGCTAAATCTACTGAATTGCCTAATCTGCTAAATCTGTTATCTGCTAAATCTGTTGAATTGCTTAATCTATTGCAAGCTGAATAATTATAATTTGGAGGCTCGATCTAAAATTGAGCAAAACATGTTAATAGAACTTTGGATAATCTGCTTTAACTTGTATAGAGGTTAAATCTGCTAATTGGACATAATTAGTCTGATATTTTCTATAATGGAATAAAGTGGCTATGACACGAGGTTAGACTCCGTTTGTGGTAGAAGCCTGCCCGGTACCAACCGGCCTAACCAATGACCGCAAACTGTCAGTCTAATGTGAGAGGTCGAAGGCATAACTAAAATATGCTTAGACACGAGGTTAGGTCTGGCTTATGGTAGAAGTCTACGTGGAACCGCCTGGCATATCCAGCGGCCACCAGCTACCGACCTAATGTGAGATGTCTATGCATTAATATTTAATTAATGAAATCAGAGATAAATAGGATGCCTAAAAAAGTGTTGGGTGGATAGGGTTAAACCAACTGAACTGATGAATCTAATAAACCCGTTTCGTTAATCTGTAGGCCCAATATGAAGTTAGGCAATTTGTAAGTCTGTTAAATTCGTACATCTGATCCGTTAGTCTGAAAACTTATTAACTTGATTGTCTGATCTGTGAACTAGAAAAATTTGAACTCTGGATGTCTGAAACTTGTAAACAAGTTAATATGAAATCTTCTAGTCTGGGGACACAAGGTTAGGAGGGGAAATACTTGTGTCATCTGTTGTTTGGGACCCATATTAGTCAGTAACCCTTTCTGGTATCAAAACTTTGACCCCACACTATGTAAGGGTCCGGGCACGCTTACTGAACTAATTATAAGCGGTTCATTCTGATAATGGCGAGGGGTGTTGATGGCGCGTTCCAACCGGGTCATGTGCGTGCATGGATCCAGTCTGCTCTGAGGATGTAAGACACCGTGACATCTGTAAATAGGTCTGTGCCAATAGGTTATCACTTTAGGGAGTGTATACCCTACTGTGGGGCCGACACAGGGTATTTACGTATTAGGGAGTCGATCGCTTGGGGGTAGGGCTTAGGGTACACTTAGTTCTGTTTGTTTCTGTTGGTACCGTCTGTTTTTGTTGGGTGGTAATAACTGTCTATTTTCTACGTGGTACCGTCTGTTGGGGTGGTAAAGGCCCATTACTAGTGTACACCTAATTCTAACATTCTGTTTCCGTTGGGATTATTCTGTTTTCATCTCTGATTCTGTTTCCGATTCTGTTTCCTTATCTTCTGTCTGTTGGGGGTGGTAAAGGCCCATTAGCTAGGGTGGTAAAGGTCCATTATTAGAATTCTGTTTTCTGTTTAGACATTAGGACAACACCTAATTCTGTTATACTAGTATTAGCGGAGAGAAGTGAAAACTAAGTAAGAAGCTTAGCTCAGCTTATATCATTCTGTTTCTTCTGTTAACTTAAAGTATATCTGCTATTCCTTTTGATGTAATCTCTCATTCAGCTTTATGTACATGACATGATAATATTATCTGTTTATATCCTGAAAGTCATCGGACTCACAAGACGTATGTCTGACCTAGTTTGTTTCGCCTCTTTTCTTTCGTTCCCCTCCCAAGGTGCGTAGGGTGGAAACATAGGAGCTTGATTCAGATTCTCTCTGCTTGAAGTGCTTGGAGTATTGCTTGGTTTTGACTCTATCTTTTTATGGCATTCTCTGTTGGGATTATGGCTTTGAAACTTCGCTTTCTGAAGGATTTTGTATAAGACTGATAACTGTGTACTTGTGTTTTGGTAGTGTGATTTTGAAAGATGTAACCAAACTTATTTCTGTTTATGTTGTTATAAAGCTATAAAATTTTAAAGCACTACTTTATCTGTCTTGTAAATTTCTGTTCTGTCTGCTAAAACGCTCCATCAAAGTTAAGGCATTCCCTTTGTGAGTGACCTTAATGGAGGTGGGGTGTTACACTTGGTATCAGAGCTGAAGGTTACCAGATTTGATAAAAAGTTTATGAAAAACTATTTTCAAAAAGGGTTTGAAAAGGAAGTATTTTCAGAAGTAAAGTTTATTTTGAAAAACTTAGTCCCCAAAAAGCCATGTATCTATCTTTCAACTCTCCGTTTTGAATTCCTTTTCTTTCTTTTCAGCATGTCTGGGGATCTTAACCTTCCGGAGGGCGTACCGATACCTAGCTGGTTCAGGAGGTACCTAGAAGCTAGGGCTAATGACGCGGGCCCAGCAGACATTCCTCCTGCCCCAGTTGCAGCTGTTCCTCCTCCTCCTCCTCCTCCGTGCGTGAATACTTTCCCGAAGATATGTAGAGATTTTAAAGCCATGGGTGGAAAGGATTTTAAGGGAACTGAAACATTCGTGGAAGCAAGGAACTGGCTCAAAGAAACTTAGGATCTGTTCGTTATTTTCGATGTGGACGATAGGCAGAAGATAGAGTTAGTGGTATGGTTGCGTAAGAACGAAGCCTCTTTTTGGTGGGAGGTCACAAATGGAGAGCGTCCGGTAGAGACATGGATGGATTTCAGGCATAGGCTCAAGATGAAATTTCTCTCACAAGCGGAAGAGAGTCTATGCGTAGAGAGGTTCTTGGCGTTGAAGTTGGGGAATTTATCAGTGAGAGAGTACGTCAACAAGTTTAATCAGTTGGCGAGATTCGGCTTAGATTTGGTAAATACACCGCATAAGAAGGCACTAAGATTTGCTAAAGGTATGAATGAGCCGCTACACGGATTGGCAATGTCCCACATTCCTATGGGGGCTACCTTCGAGAAATTAGTTGACATGGCATTGATGCATGAAGAGGAAACCAAAAGTGAGAAGAAAGAATAAAAGCTTGAAGGACCACAGAATAAGAAGACGGGGCCCAAAAAGGAAACACAAAAGAAGGATGAGAAGTCTGAAGATAAGAAGGAGAAGAAGTGCTTTACTTGTGGAAGCTCGACCCATCTGAACAAGGATTGCAGGAAGAGGAAGGGCACTTGCTTCAACTGTGGAGAAATGGGGCACTACACTAGGGACTGCCCAAAGAAATGAGGACAAGGGCAGAGGGCAGGACCTACCTCTGGAGGGCAGGCGAATGCTCGCGAGGCTGGTGGATAGGAAAGAAATAAGAAAATTTATGTAAAAGATTTAATTTCCTTATCTGATTGTGGAGATAAAACTCTTTCTGATTCTGGCATTTTGATTTTGTAATTGAAACTCTGCATTTTAATACTAGTCTTGTTTCTGATCCCACTATAGTCTCAAATCCGATGAGGATTATGACTCATCTGTTTGTGATAAGTTGGGGTTTGAGGATATCTGTGTTGGGCGTTAAGTTGACTATGACGCATACATTCTGGTTTTTGGGGGATATGATGGGGTTTTATCTTGACTTAGTTTCCTAAGAATCATTTGATAATCTGATCTGTACCAGTAGTCCGTATGTATCTGAATATTTCCGAAAAGGATAGGGTTTTTGCTCGAAGCGTGAAATAGATTTCCAGTTGGACATTTGTTTAATGGGAGTGATTCTCTGAGTGTCAATCTGATGTTGATTTCGGTCTTCAGGGTTGATACTTAGGGGGTTATTCTCGTAAACCGATGTCTAATGGGAACAAAGCTTTTGTTTTAATTGTACTTGCTTCTATCACTCGGTTGTATCCTATCGACCGAATCTTCGACCTTTAGGTAGAAACTAATGGGTGTAAACATGTGTTTGAGACATGTTATGTTTGATGGTTGCAAGTGGATGAAAGTGGTTGCTATTAGTTGCTCATGGATGCATATACACACACTAGGCACTAGATCGGCACAAAAGCACTCTCATACCGCATATGGATGTGTGTGCGTTTTTAAATTTTTTATGTATGCAAAATGGTTGACTCAACACATGGATGTTGCATATGAATGAACGGTTGTGCACTCATATAGAAATGATATGTATCAAATAGGAAAATTGCATACATGTTGGACTCATGGCACTGACATAATTCACATTAAGGGGGTCAACTGAATCAGTGGACCGCCTGATCTTTGCATTAGATAAGGAACATATACACACACTTTTGCATATGTTCATACAACATTAGAAGTTTTCTTAGGACAACGGATGCTTGTGGATGATGGTTGAGTAGATGGGTGATTGGATGGTAGGACACATTCTTCCTAACTTGAAGATTTCGAGGACGAAACCTTTAAAGAGGGGAGAATGTAACACCCTGTATTTTCTTTGAACATAAGAATAACAAATTAAGG
Source organism: Allium sativum (assembly GCA_030737875.1). Taxonomy (NCBI): domain Eukaryota; kingdom Viridiplantae; phylum Streptophyta; class Magnoliopsida; order Asparagales; family Amaryllidaceae; genus Allium; species Allium sativum. Next base: position 411,643,320 of record CM060923.1, on the reverse strand, counting down.
AATAATTAAACTACAACAAAATAATTAAGGGAAACGGGTTACGCCAATGCGTTCATCTCGAAATTCTGCTTGGAATAGTGTCCAAGTTTGCGTAAATCAGACTCCGTATGAAGAAGATATGGCCTTCAAAAGTTTCAGTAAAAACCAGCTCGAAAATTAAAAATTCAGATTTCAAAATTCAAAACAGACACCCGGGCTGGGCGGGAAAATTCCCGCCCAGGGCCCAGGTCGACACTAGGGTCGACCTGGGTAAACAAGTCGACACTAGGGTCGACCTTAGGGTCGACCTCCCCCCCTTTCCAGATCTGTAGACAGATTCATTTTTCTGCACCTGGGCGCCTTTGTGACCGGATTCGTGAGCTCTAACCTATTTAAATACCCCCAAACCTAGTTTTCTCTCCACACAATTTCATTCTGTCTATACTCTGCCTCTATTCTAACTAAAAATAAAAATGGCGTCGCTACTCTACTAGAATCAAAACTAGAACTAGTGCATCTTCTTCCAATCTGAATAGAATTAAAAGAGAATCAAATCTAATCGCTAGTCTACGCCAAAGGAGTGCTATTCAGTGTCAGAATACAGATCCCAAAAATCAAGATTTACCTTTTAAATTGTGAGTATAGTTATTTTCAGATATAAACTTTTATTATGATCTTGGCATGGTTATAAATCTGAATCTGTGGTTATGCATATTCTTATCTGTCAGATCTGTTTTTTGTGACTATTTTGTATCTCCTTTTTCTTTCTGTACTATAGCTAGGCTACTATGAGCCTGCGCCAAATCTCATAAGAGATTAACGCATGAACACTAATTTTGGGACAAATAATGAATATTGCATAATTGGACATGACTGATCTGTGACTGATTTGGGAAAAGAACATAGGTTGTAAACTAAGATCTAGAATCAGTGCATACTATGTATAATACATTTTGATTTGGAAGAAGAATTATTATATGATAGCATATGACTTGGGATTTGGAATATAATGCATATTATAATGCAAGATCTGATTTTGAGGACATAATACAGGATAAAAATTTAAGATCTAGATTTTGGAGCGTATTTTATATCACGATCTATGACTTGAAAAGAAAAAAAAAGAAGAAATATGTGACTTAGCCGTAAACATCTATATTAAAATTGGTTAACTATTAATGTGAATGCGCCTAAATATGGATTTTAGGATATTTGGCATCGTAGGCTATAATTTGGCATAATTCATATTGTTTGGGGTTGTTTTTTAGAGAATATTCTGTACTGTGCGAAGTTTAATTAAAATTTGGAATATGTCGTATTATGAACTATGACCATATAAATTTAGGCAAGATACGTAAATAGAACTTTAAGAAATGTTTAATCTGTTAAATCTGCCGAATTGCCTAATCTGGTAAATCTGTTATCTGCTAAATCTGTTATCTGCTAAATTTGTTGAATTGCCTAATTTGCTAAATCTGTTATCTGCTTAATCTGTTAAATTGCCTAATCTGCTAAATCTGTTATCTGCTTAATCTGTTGAATTGCCTAATCTGCTAAATCTGTTATCTGCTTAATCTGTTGAATTGCCTAATCTGCTGAATCTGTTATCTACTAAATCTGTTGAATTGCTTAATCTGTTATCTGCTTAATCTATTGAATTGCCTAATCTGCTAAATCTGCTGAATTGCCTAATCTGCTAAATCTGTTGAATTGCCTAATCTGCTAAATCTTTTATCTGCTTAATCTATTGAATTGCCTAATCTGCTAAATCTGCTGAATTGCCTAATCTGCTAAATCTGTTGAATTGCTTAATCTGTTACAAGCTGAATAATTATAATTTGGAGGCTCGATCTAAAATTGAGAAAAACATGTTAATAGAACTTTGGATAATCTACTTTAACTTGTAAAGAAGTTAAATCTGCTAAATGGACATAATTAGAATGATATTTTCTGCAATGGAATAAAGTGGCTATGACACGAGGTTAGAATCCGTTTGTGGTAGAAGCCTGCCCGGAACCAACCGGCCTAACCTGCGACCACAAACTGTCAGTCTAATGTGAGAGGTCGTAGGCATACATAAAATATGCTTAGACACGAGGTTATGTCTGGTTTGTGGCAGAAGTCTGTTGGAACCGTTCGGCATATCCAGCGGCCACAAGCTACCAACCTAATATGAGAGGTCTGTGCATTAATATTTAATTAATGCAAATCTGAGAAAAATTGGATGCCTAAAAACATGTTGGGTGGATAGGGTTAAACCAACTGAACTGATGAATCTAATAAACCCATTTTGTGAATCTGTAGGCCCAATACAAAGTTAGACAATTTGTAAGTCTGTTAAATCCATACATCTGATCCGTTAGCCTGAAAACTTGTTAACTTGATTATCTGATCTGTGAACTAGTAAAATATGAAATCTGGATGTCTAAAACTTGTAAACAAGTTAATCTGAAATCTGTAGTCTGGGGACATAAGGTTAGGAGGAGAAATACTTGTGTCATCTGTTGTTTGTGACCCATATTAGTCTGTAACCCTTTCTGGTATCTAAACTTTGACCCCACACTATGTAGGGGTCCGGTCATGCTTACTAAACTAATTATAAGCGGTTCATTCTGATAATGGCGAGGGGCGTTGATGGCGCATACCAACCGGGTCATGTGCGTGCATGGATACGGTCTTCTCTGAGGATGTAAGACACCGTGACATCTGTAAATAGGTCTATGCCAATAGGTTGTCACTTTAGGGAGTGATACACCCTACTGTGGGGCCGACACAGGGTATTTACGTATTAGGGAGCTGATCGCTTGGGGGTAGGACTTCGGGTACACTTAGTTCTGTCTGTTTCTGTTGGTACAGTCTGTTTTTGTTGGGTGGTAACACCTATCTGTTTTCTGCGTGGTACCGTCTGTTGGGGTCGTAAAGGCCCATTACTAGTGTACACCTAATTCTAACATTTTGTTTCCGTTGGGATTATTCTGTTTCCATCTCTGATTCTGTTTCCGATTCTGTTTCCATATCTTCTGTCAGTTGGGTTGGTAAAGGCCCATTATTAGCATTCTGTTTTCTGTTTAGACATTAGGAAAACACCAAATTCTGTTATACTGGTATTAGGGCAGAGAAGTGAAAACTAAGTAAGAAGCTTAGCTCAGCTTATATCATTCTGTTTCTTCTGTTAACATAAAGTATATCAGTCCGTATGACCCATTTAAGGCCCATCAAAGTTTTCAGAAAATTTCAAGTTCAAAAACAGTTCAAATATGAATTCAGAATTCAAATTCAGCCAAGCAGCGCAGGCGGGAAATTTCCCGCCACCCCCAAGTCGACTGGGGAGTCGACTTGGGAGTCGACACACCCCAGGTGGTGTCGACTGCCCAGTCGACACCCCTGTCGACTTGGGTGGTCGGCCAGTTTGGCCTGGATGCACCTGACTTTTTCCTCAAGACATGGTTGGAGGCTTGTGATGGATTTTGAAGGCTCTGATCTATCCTAGGGTTAATCTAAGGGCCTAAACTACTCCTAATCTCTATAAAAAGACCCCTAAGCCAACCCTAAACCCTCATAAATCACTCATGCCACGAAGTGCCGCCAAAATCAATCTTCATCATGGCCTCCATCTCCAACTCTAAGGGCTTATGCATTCAAATCGGGTTCAAATCAAAAGGTGCAAGCTTTCTACATCAAATCGAGGGTAGATCAACGTTGCTATGCAAGTTTCATGACGATTCTTCAACAAAGGAGCCACCTTTCTTAGTCAAGGCGATTCATGCTCCTAGCCCTCTTGCCATGCAATGTAAGTTCTTGCTACTTGTAGATTCTAACGGTGGTTCTAATGTGACATGGGATAAAATGCGATGAAACATAAGTATGCTAGCCTATATGAACCTTGTCATGCCCCTTTTGCTTGAACCTATGACTTTGGGCTATGCTTAGTGACTAAATCATGCCACTTATGTTATGTTTAACCTAGTATATCTTGCAAGTTTGAATCTTTATCTATGGAATGTTAGCATGAACCTCTGGGAACCATTTGACTTGTGAAACATTGGCAAAGACTTGACTTTGGGGCTTATGCATGTAAATAAACCCAAACCCCTTATGTTATCATGCATGCTTGTGGCCAAATTCCCTTATGATACTATGCATGTTTGTGGCCAAACTCCCTTATGATACTATGCATGTTTGTGGCCAAATTCCCTTATGATACTATGCATGCTTGTGGCCAAATTCCCTTATGATACTATGCATGTTTGTGGCCAAATTCCCTTATGATACTATGCATGCTTGTGGCCAAATTCTCTTATGATACTATGCGTGTTTGTGGCCAATATGTTGGCATAATACCCTACCATGTGACTCGCTCCACTTGGGTTGGAAATACGTTTGGGTAGCTTAGGAAAAACCCGGGTATGACACGAAAAAAAACTTGACATGGGGTTTACATGAGAACATGACATTCATGATACATTTAAATACGGTCATGACACGTGGGAAAACATGGAATTTGAACTAGACATGGGTGGTTTGTAAGTGTAATAAGACAATAGACCAAACATGAAAGTGGCCAACTCGAGGTTGGGTTTAGTTTGCAACATAAATCTACCCGGACCCGCCCAGCTTAACTAGTGGCTACAAACAATAGGACCCAATGTGGGTAGTTGGTCATATAGCACTTAAAATCCTAAGTTAGACTAGGTTGTGGTGTAAATCTGCCCGGACCCGCCCGGCTTAACTAGTAACCACACCAAAGTCTAATGTGAGAGGTTGGGGTGCGTTAATCTAATTAACGCCACATGAAAAGGTTAAGTAATTTTGATTAATGACACTTAACCGGTATGACACGAATGGGTAGGTTAAGTTAAACCGGACTTGGTTTCTTAATGACACTTAACCATATAAGACAATTAGGGGATGGGGTTAAGTAATTTACACTTAACTAATCCGACTTGGTAATTAGATGGGGTAAAATAACTTAGACTTAACTAATCTAAACACGGTAATTAGATGGGGTTAAGTAACTTAGACTTAACTAATCTAAACACGGTAATTAGATGGGGTTAAGTAATTTACCCTTAACTAATCCGACTTGGTAATTAGATGGGGTTAAGTAACTTAAACTTAACTAATCTAAACATGGTAATTAGACGGGGTTAAGTAACCTACACCTAACCAATCTAGACACGGTAAATCGATGAGGTTAAGTTAAACACTTAACCAATCTGAACTTGGTAATTCAATGAGGTTAAGTAACCAATACTTAACCAACTTAGTATGATAATTTAATGGGGTTAAGTAACTTATACTTAACCAATTATACATGGTTGTTTGATGAGGTTAAGTAACCTATACTTAACCAATCTAATATGCGGACTTGATAGGGTTAAGTCACAAGACCTTTTAAATATACTTAACCATTGTAACACGATTAGTGGATGGGGTTAAGCTAACCCATACTTAACCAATCCGACTCGATAATCTGATGGGATTAAGATAATGCTTAATCAATCTAACACGATAATCTGATAGGGTTAAGACAAACAAATACTTAACCAATTTGACTTGATAGGGTTAAGTCATGAGCTTCTTGGTACACTTAACCAACTTGTAGGGCTAAGCCTTGAACTTGAGTACTTATCCTATCTTGACATGATTCGTAGGCGGGTTAAGTCATGAACTTGAATGACAACACTTAACCTATTTGACAAAACCCTAGCTCAGGGGACTAGGTTCGAAAATCGTAGTTATAAAGGATAGCGGGAAGAGAGGTTAAGTGGTAAACCTTAGTTAAGGATAACTAAGTAATAATTCTTAGCCAAGGACATGGGACTAGTTCATAAATAGATGAGTAACCTGATACGGTAGGTCATCGCTTAGTATACGAGGAGGAGCAACTTATCTGACTTGGATAAAAAGCTCCAGCGAACTGGGTGACGAAGCGGTAGCTTCGGGGGACGTGAGGGTACTCTTGGTATCCCTCTGTGAGGTGGCAGATGGTCCATGAAACCCGGCCTCACAGGGGTTAAGGTTTGCGGTAGAAGAGCCAAGAGTATGCCTTGGTTGCTATGCGAGCGACCTAAAGACTGGGATGGATTAGCGTGGAGTCGACGATACTTGTTTTTGCCCTGGATAGCACGTTGCCGACTACCTAACATCTTAAGTCAATCGTGTACGAACGGAAAGGCAGAGAACTCCCAACAGACCATGTTCTTGCTATCGAGTCATGGGTGAGGTTGGCCAATAGGAAAGTGGGGCTATAGTGGGGCCGGGATGTAGTTCTCATACATGATTTTTCTTGGATTGCCTTTCAGTAGTTGAGGGAGGGGTCACGTGGGACAATAGCCATGGATACAAAAACAGACCTTGATATATGCACCGGCAGATGACTTAAAGCTCCCGACCGAGTTCCGTATTTCTTGATTTGCCCTGGCACGGAACTCGGATGACACATTGGGATACATGTGCGTCTAGACATGGAAAAACGATTCACGATACGTACGTGGGATAAAGGGCGCGGTTGACGGGTGGCATAATCCCTAGTGGCCCTAGTTGGCTTGAACCCAAACCGAGACACGAAAACGTTAGGTAGCATAATCCCTAGTGGTCCTAGGTGGCATAAATCCTAAGTGAACACGCGATAGTTCATGGTAAGAAAACATAACCAGATCAAGGGTAGCAGTCCAAAACAACTTCAAGGATAAAATGGTACCACATTGAGGTGGTATAGATTTACATGGGAAAGCCCGTACGGCCTACGGTAAAGTACTGAACTTATACATGGAAAGAAACATACGAGTTGGGAAAACCTACATATGCTATATATTAGGCTGACATGGACCATTACATGACATTGGGCAAGGGACATTCATAGTTAACACATGACGCGGGTTGGGATACTAGTACGAGAGGTGCAAAGCAAATATACATGATAAATACCTTGGGATGGGATACATGATAGATACCCTGGGATAGTATACATGATAGATACCTTTGGATAGTACACTTGGTAGAAACCTAACGATGTGATACCTTGATTTATCATGACACTTTAGTTTATCATGATATCTTAGTTTATCTTGCTACAGTAGTTCAGCCTGTTATCCTGGTTTAGTTTATCTATCTTGTAGTCATCCTTATGTTTACTTTCAGTTTATGCATGTCATGTTACCTTTACCTGTTTTTATGCTGGAAGTAGAAAGGACTTACCAGTCTTTATGACTAACCCCGTTTTGTTTCGCCTCTTTGTCTTCCGTTCCCCCCAAGGTTTTCAGGGAGGAAACACTATTATCTTGTTCGGACTTCTTCTGCTTGAAGGTCATCACGCATGGCTTGGACTTTTCTTGGCTATGGCTACTTTACTGTTTTACTTGGGGAATAATTTATGAAATGGTTTTATGCTTCTTTACTATTGCAAGACAGGTTTTGATGTATTTTGATGTAAAAGGCTTTAGACCTTATTTTATAAGGTAATGAAATTTGTTTTACTTCCGCTGTTTTTTATATATCTGTCTTGTAATAATTCTGTGCATGTTTTCCTCGATAATGCTTCACCAAACCTGGTACATTCCCATTGTGAGTGACCCTAGCGGAGGTGGGGTGTTACATTTGGTATCAAAGCAGAAGGTTACCAGACTGGGCAAAAGTTTTTAAAAAACCTTCTGAAAACTATTTGAGAAACCGTTTACAAAGAAGCATTTTTCAAGAAAAGTTTTTAAAGGCTATTCCCCAAAACCCATTTGTGCTATCCTTTGTTTCCTTGATTGAATCTATTTTCCTTTCTTTCCTCCATCTGTAGTCACAGTAGTTTTAAACTGCGACTAATCCTTGTCTAGCTACTTAAGTGTTTTCCCGTGCGATGGAGGAAGTTCTCGAGAGACCTGATACCGTGTTACAAGGAAGGGCAATAAGAGCAAGGATAAAGGACACGGATGTAAGGATAAGCAACTTGTTGGTATGGCTTGATCCACAAAGGAAGATAAGGACAAGATCAGCGAGAGGGCAATTGTATGCTCTCATTTCAAGCATACCTAAGAGAAATGGTACCGTTACTGTTATGGCTTAGCCTTTCTTTTCTATCATCCCATCTAGACTTTGTATTTACCATCGCATCATTTAAGTCTGCCTCGATAGTTAAGTCTCTGCACCTTAGTACTAGCATGGTAGAAGAACCCACTTTAGTACCAAAATCTGGTTGGAGAGTCGGTCCATTTATTCATGACTTGTTTGGATTTGAGGACGTCTAAGTGTTGAGATTAGAAGCAATGCTTCTATTATTGGGCTATGGATGGATTCTAGGGATGAAATGGTGATCCAGTAAGGGATGCCATTCTCGGTTTTGAAAGGAGGGTAGTTAAACTCTTAACTTGCCTTGGTAATACCCTCGAAGTCTCGAGTAACCTTTTGGGTTCTGTCATGGTTAGTTACCTAGAATCTGTTGATGCATTTATCGGAAATCTCTAATCCAATCGAGTAACGTTCGCCAATAAGACGGATGGTTCATTCCGCTTGAGCACGGGTTATAGGAATCACCCTAGTGAGTGCACGTGGTAACATGGATTGGCATCGGTAAACGAGATCCAGAATTCACTAGTGAAATTTGGAGAGCTTGCATGAGTACGCAGATATGGTTGAGCCAAGTATACTAGGGAAAGAATAAGTTAAAGTGAAACGGGAGGCGATAGTGAAATGAGTTCCAACTCATACCTTGTAAATAGGAATCAAGGAGCTACGAAATCATGAGGTCAAAGGCGGTCAAGGCACAATGGAATCAAGCTCATGGAAACGCGGCTTAGACGCGCGCATCATGTCTCTTTTTAAGAGTATATCTTTGATCCCTGGTTCTCCTGTAGAGCTTGCTTGCATGCTATCACTTGGTGGATATCCTCTCGGTCCTGTTTCTGTTACAAACCCCGTAAGGAGTTTGTCTTGTTTATCTCCTCGATCTTATCTTGGGAACCTTGGATAGGACTTTATGGATGTAAACATGTATTTGAAACATGTTATGATTGATATGGTTGCAAATGGTTGCAGGTGGTTGCTCGTGGATGCGCGAATACACGTTAGATACTAGGTCGATGAACTCATATTTTGCATTGCATATGCACGAGTATTTATACTTGTTTGAAAGTTAATGTTTTGTCATGCGGATGTTGCAGATGAATGAATGATTGTGCACACATATAGTGTTTATATGACTAGGACTATTTGCATACATGTTGGATTCATGGCACTAAACATATCTTGCATTAGAAAGATCATTCAGGCCTGATCATTAGGATTAGCTAAGGAGCATATACACACACGTTTTGCATATGTTCATATGGCATTAGAAATCGTCTAAGAACAATGGTTGCCTGTGGATGATGTTTTGAGTAGATGGATGACGGATGGTAGGATACGTTCTTCCTAACTTGGAGATTTCGGGGACGAAATCCTAAAAGGAGGGGAGAATGTAACAACCCGAAATTTAACAACGTGTTAAAAACAAGAATCAAGGCAGAACTAAAATATAAAATGTGAATCAGGAGAAACGGGCTGTGCCATTGCGTTCGTCTCGGAAAAATACGCGAAATAGAGTCTGAGTTTTCGAAAATCGGAGTCCGTATGACCCAGTTACGGCCCGTCAAAGTTTTCAGAAAATTTCAAGTTCAAAAACAGTTCAAATTTGAATTCAGAATTCAAATTCAGCCAAGCAGCGCAGGCGGGAAATTTCCCGCCACCCCCAAGTCAACTGGGGAGTCGACTTGGGAGTCGACACACCCCAGGTGGTGTCGACTGCCCAGTCGACACCCCTGTCGACTTGGGTGGTCGGCCAGTTTGGCCTGGGTGCACCTGACTTGTTCCTCAAGACATGGTTGGAGGCTTGTGACGGATTTTGAAGGCTCAGATCTATCCTAGGGTTAATCTAAGGGCCTAAACTACTCCTAATCTCTATAAAAAGACCCCTAAGCCTAACCAAAACCCTCATAAATCACTCATGCCACGAAGTGCCGCCAAAATCAATCTTGATCATGGCCTCCATCTCCAACTCTAAGGGCATATGCATTCAAATCGGGTTCAAATCAAAAGGTGCAAGCTTTCTACATCAAATCGAGGGTAGATCAACGTTGCTACGCAAGTTTCATGACGATTCTTCAACAAAGGAGCCACCTTTCTTAGTCAAGGCGATTCATGCTCCTAGCCCTCTTGCCATGCTATGTAAGTTCTAGCTACTTGTAGATTCTAACGGTGGTTCTAATGTGACATGGGATAAAATGCGATGAAACATAAGTATGCTAGCCTATATGAACCTTGTCATGCCTCTTTTGCTTGAACCTATGACTTTGGGCTATGCTTAGTGACTAAATCATGCCACTTATGTTATGTTTAACCTAGTATATCTTGCAAGTTTGAATCTTTATCTATGGAATGTTGGCATGAACCTTTGGGAACCATTTGACTTGTGAAACATTGGCAAAGACTTGACTTTGGGGCTTATGCATGTAAATGAACCCAAACCCCTTATGTTATCATGCATGCTTGTGGCCAAATTCCCTTATGATACTATGCGTGTTTGTGGCCAAATTCCCTTATGATACCATGAATGTTTGTGGCCAAATTCCCTTATGATACTATGCATGCTTGTGGCCAAATTCCCTTATGATACTATGCATGTTTGTGGCCAAATTACCTTATGATACTATGCATGGTTGTGGCCAAATTCTCTTATGATACTATGCGTGTTTGTGGCCAATATGTTGGCATAATACCCGACTATGTGACTCGCTCCACTTGGGTTGGAAATACGTTTGGGTAGCTTAGGAAAAACGTGGGTATGACACGAAAAAAACATGACATGGGGTTTACATGGGAACATGACATTCATGATACATTTAAATATGGTCATGACACGTGGGAAAACATGGAACTTGAACTAGACATGGGTGGGTTGTAAGTGTAATAAGACACTAGACCAAGCATGAAAGTGGCCAACTCGAGGTTGGGTTGAGTTTGTTGCATAAATCTACCCGGACCCGCCCGGCTTAACTAGTGGCTACAAACAATAGGACCCAATGTGGGTAGTTGATCATATAGCAATTAAAACCCGAGGTTAGACTAGGTTGTGGTGTAAATCTCCCCGGATCCGCCCGACTTAACTAGTAACCACAACAAAGTCTAATGTGAGAGGTTGGGGTGCATTAATCAAATTAATGCCACATGAAAAGGTTAAGTAATTTTGATTAATGACACTTAACCGATATGACACGAATGGGTAGGTTAAGTTAAACCGGACTTGGTTTCTTAATGACACTTAACCATATAAGACAATTAGGGGATGGGGTTAAGTAATTTACACTTAACTAATCCGACTTGGTAATTAGATGGGGTTAAGCAACTTAGACTTAACTAATCTAAACACGGTAATTAGATGGGGTTAAGTAACTTAGACTTAACTAATCTAAACACGGTAATTAGATGGGGTTAAGTAATTTACACTTAACTAACCCGACTTGGTAATTAGATGGGGTTAAGTAACTTAGACTTAACTAATCTAAACATGGTAATTAGACGGGGTTAAGTAACCTACACCTAATTAATCTAGACACGGTAAATCGATGGGGTTAAGTTAAACACTTAACCAACCTGAAATTGGTAATTCAATGAGGTTAAGTAACCAATACTTAACCAACTTAACATGATAATTTAATGGGGTTAAGTAACTTATACTTAACCAATTATAAATGGTGGTTTGATGAGGTTAAGTAACCTATACTTAACCAATCTAATATACGGACTTGATAGGGTTAAGTCACAAGACCTTTTAAATATACTTAACCATTGTAACACGATTAGTGGATGGGGTTAAGCTAACACATACTTAACCAATCCGACTCAATAATCTGATGGGATTAAGATAATGCTTAATCAATCTAACACGATAATCTGATAGGGTTAAGACAAACAAATACTTAACCAATTTGAATTGATAGGGTTAAGTCATGAGCTTCTTGGTACACTTAACCAACTTGTAGGGCTAAGCCTTGAACTTGAGTACTTAGCCTATCTTGACATGATTCGTAGGCGGGTTAAGTCATGAACTTGAATGACAACACTTAACCCATTTGACAAAACCTTAGCTCAAGGGACTAGGTTGGAAAATCGTAGTTAACAAGGATAGCGGGAAAAGAGGCTATGTGGTAAACCTTAGTTAAGGACAACTAAGTAATAATTCTTAGCCAAGGACATGGGACTAGTTCATAAATTGATGAGTAACCTGATACGGTAGGTCATCGCTTAGTATACGAGGAGGAGCAACTTATCTGACTCGGATAAAAAGCTCCAGCGAACTGGGTGACGAAGCGGTAGCATCGGCGGACGTGAGGGTACTCTTGGTATCCCTCTGTGAGGTGGCAGATGGTCCATGAAACCCGGCCTCACAGGGGTTAAGATCTGCGGTAGAAGAGCCAAGAGTATGCCTTGGTTGCTATGCGAGCGACCTAAAGACTGGGATGGATTAGCGTGGAGTCGACGATACTTGTTTTTGCCCTGGATAGCACGTCACCGACTACTACCATCTTTAGTCAATTGTGTACGAACGGAAAGGCAGAGAACTCCCAACAGACCATGTTCTTGCTATCGAGTCATGGGTGAGGTTGGCCAATAGGAAAGTGGGGCTATAGTGGGGCCGGGATGTAGTTCTCATACATGATTTTTCTTGGATTGCCTTTCAGTAGTTGAGGGAGGGGTCACGTGGGACCATAGCCACGGATACAAAAACAGACCTTGATATCTGCACCAGCAGATGACTTAAAGCTCCCGACCGAGTTCCGTATTTCTTGATTTGCCCTGGCACGGAACTCGGATGGCACATTTGGATACATGTGCGTCTAGACATGGAAAAACGATTCACGATACGTACGTAGGATAAAGGGAGCGGTTGACGGGTGGCATAATCCCTAGTGGCCCTAGGTGGCTTGAACCCAAACCGAGACACGGAAACGTTCATTGGGTAGCATAATCCCTAGTGGTCCTAGGTGGCATAAATCCTAAGTGAACACGCGATAGTTTATGGTAAGAAAACATAACCAGATCAAGGGTAGTAGTCCAAAACAACTTCAAGGATAAAATGGTACCACATTGAGGTGGTATAGATTTACATGGGAAAGCCCGTACGGCCTACGGCAAAGGACTGAACTTTTACATGGAAAGAAACATACGAGTTGGGAAAACCGACATATGCTATATATTAGGTTGACATGGACCATTACATGACATTGGGCAAGGGACATTCATAGTTAACACATGACGCGGGTTGGGATACTAGTACGAGAGGTGCAAAGCAAATATACATGATAAATACCTTGGGATGGGATACATGATAGATACCCTGGGATGGTTTACATGATAGATACCTTGAGATAGTACACTTGGTAGAAACCTGACGATGTGATACCTTGATTTATCATGACACCATAGTTTATCATGATATCTTAATTTATCTTGCTACAGTAGTTCACCCTGTTATCCTGGTTTAGTTTATCTATCTTGTAGTCATCCTTATGTTTACTTTCAGTTTATGCATGTCATGTTACCTTTACCTGTTTTTATGCTGGAAGTAGATAGGACTTACCAGTCTTTATGACTGACCCCGTTTTGTTTCGCCTCTTTGTCTTCCATTCCCCCCCCGGTTTTCAGGGAGGAAACACTGTTATCTAGTTCGGACTTCTTCTGCTTGAAGGTCATCATGCATGGCTTGGACTTTTCTTGGCTATGCCTACTTTACTGTTTTACTTGGGGAATAATTTATGAAATGGTTTTATGCTTCTTTACTATTGCAAGACAGGTTTTGATGTATTTTGATGTAAAAGGCTTTAGACCTTATTTTATAAGGTAATGAATTTGTTTTACTTCCGCTGTTTTATATATGTTCTGTCTTGTAATATTTCTGTGCATGTTTACCTCGATAATGCTTCACCAAACCTAGTGCATTCACTTTGTGAGTGACCCTAGCGGAGGTGGGGTGTTACAATAATATTATCTGTTTATATGCTAAAAGTCACTGGACTCACCAGACATATGTCTGACCTAATTTGTTTCGCCTCTTTTCTTCCGTTTCCCCCAGGTGCTTAGGGTGGAAACATAGGAGCTTGATTCATATTCTCTCTGCTTGAAGTGCTTGGAGTATTGCTTGGCTTTGACTCTATCTTTTTATGGCATTCTCTATTGGGGATTATAGCTTGATAATTGTGTACTTGAGTTTTGGTAGTGTGATTTTGAAAGATGTAACCTAACTTATTTCAATTTCTGTTGTAATAAAGCTATAAATTTTTCAAGCACTACTTTATCTGTCTTGTATATTTCTGTTCTGTCTACTAAAATGCTCCATCAAAGTTAAGGCATTCCCTTTGTGAGTGACCTTAACGGAGGCGGGGTGTTACAACAGAAATGGTCAAAGAACATGAACTAAATCAAGAGGCTAAGTCATAATAGATCGGCAACAATGATCAGTCTCAAGTCATATGAAAGCATACAAAACAGTCGAGAACAAACATGTGAAATTTAATATCATGGTTAAGAGAGTCAAGTTCAAGTTTACATGTGCAGCGTAAAGCTAGACAGGTCAGTGCACAATCAGATCATGGTGCATAGAAATGGGTGCGGCCCAGCAAGGTATTTATCAAGCAAACAGTTCAAAAAAGCATGGTCGAGCAGAAACGAAAAGTAGCATGGACATAGCAAATGTGCTTATGTAAAACATAATGTCATAGATGGACAGTGGAGCTCAATAGTTCAACCAACGGTTCAAGTTTCAGGCAAATGGATATTGTCTGAGCATCATGTTCTAAATTCTCATAGTGAATCAAGTTTGAAAGCCAATTTAAGTTCAGCTCAACAATACATGGTGCAACACAGAAATGAAGAACTACAATATAGCAGCAGCAAGTTCAATGGAGTAAACAAGTGCTACCCAAATAGTCAAGACAGCAAAGTCATGTATACATATGACAAAAAATCAGCATGCAAATAGGTAGACGGTACATATCATTGTATACATGGCGTGCAAAAATGATCAGACTGCATGGGAATGTAACATGCACACAAACATGTATGGTGGCAGATCAGAACAGCAATGGTGAAGCATGAGTGAGAAAGTGCAATGGTTCATGAGTGCAGCAGGTTGCAAGTTCAAGTCTACTCAGTGGTTCTTATATGTAAACAAAAGGTGTAGTGCATTGATATGGGCATAACAAACAAGTCATGTTCAGGTTCCGGAAAACACAAATGTGTTGTTCATATTTGTGATCAAGTTCAAAATCAAACAATGATGTTCTACAACAATTCATGGCATGAACAAATCTGCTGCTCAAGTTTAATGCATCAAAGATTTCGAACAGGGCAGCAAATATATTTCCAAGAAATCTCAATTTGGATTTTAGAAAATGAGAGATATCATTACATACTTGGCAGATGTTTAAATGTGGAATTTCGAATACAATTCAAGGAAAGTGAGTGAAACCAAGTTTAAATATTTCCAGGATTGAATGCAACATTATTTTTTTTGGGACAAGACATCAATTCATTTTCAGAAATGTAACAAAGGATCAAAATACGGCAATACAACATTTCCAGTATGATTCATGCATGTTATGAATTTAGCAAGAAATCAATTCATATACATGGCAAGTCTTTCATTATTTCCATAATGGTGCTTAAGCAACAAGTGAACAAATCCGTTCATTCATATAAGGCAAGAGAATACGTGTGAAAATCAAGTTTGTTTTTAATCAAGGAGCCAAGAAATTTCATTTAATATATTTCAGTTTTTGGTAAGAAATATCACGCAGGGAAAACATTATTTTTTGTTTCCAATTTTTGAACCTCGGCAATATCATTTCAAGGAGAATAAAAAGGCAACAAACAATTTTCAAATTCATTAATTCAATTCGAGCCATATCAGAAAGGGAAACCGCTATCAACCAAATTGAATTACATCGAGAAATCAGTGTGCCTAGGGTTTACTATAACCCAGTATAAAATCACACAAATCAGGGACAATCAGGAGAAGTCATTTACGGGAAATCAGAGCAAGTTATAGGATTATATTGTCATATTTAACACAAATTACATCACAGGCATGAAATTAAAAAAAAAACACAAGCTAAAATTATAAAGAGCAAAACTCAAATCATTTCAAAGAACTCACAGGTTTCGATCGATAGAGAAAAACCCAAATTGGTAAAGCAAGGGGGATCTGCAATCGACCATAGAATCTCAATGACTTCGAGTATCATGACAACATCATTAATCGATCGAATTGAAGATGAAGAAAACCCTAGTTCTTTTATTGTCGTCGCCATTTAATTTTCCCTGAGACAAAGGAGATCGGGCAAGAGATAATGGATAATGGGCCGACCAAGTTTAAACAAAAGGGCATAGTTTGTTTTTTAAATTAAAAAGGGGATGACCCTTTTAATTTAAATCCTAGGGTTTTTAATTTTAATTTTATTTTTTTATTGTTTTTATTTTGAGTTGTAAAACAAACGATCAGTTCTAGAGTTTGTAAAATCCAGGGTATTCAGTTAGGGATTAACTGGCAGTTTACAAGTGTCTGTAAAACAAGGGGAAAATCTGGTCTTGTGGATATAGACCAGTCTAGGGTTTTGAGCGTAGGGTTAGTACAGTAGCAGGGAGTGCGAGTTTACATGGTCTTGTAAGCGAGATCTGTTCTATCACCTAGTAGAAACCTTAGGAATGCAGCAGTAGGCAGGATTTTGCCGAAGCTGGGCATATCTTGTGTCATTTAATTTCTGCATTTCTGTTTCTGTTATATTTTGTGATCTGTTTATTATTATATATCCCGTTAGATTTTTAATTTAGCTAAAAATTGTGATAAACCCTATTCACCCCCACTCTAGGGTTAATCTAGATCCAACAGAGACTAGTTAAGTGGAACGGCTTTTTGGGTATGATTTGATGTTGGTTTCGGCCTTCGGGGTTGATACTTAGGGATTTTATCTCTTTCTGGTTTATGGTTAGGGACTAATGGATAGTGATGCGTGAATAAGGTATGGAAATGTTTTCCAATGTTAATAACGTATATTTTTTAAATACGGAAAATAAGGTGTTGTGAATATATGGAAACGTTTTCCAAGAAATCGTGACAGACTAAGCGAGTTGGAAAATTATACGGGTAAATATATTTAAGGGAAATTGGGAAATGAAATGATTATTGATAAATCTATTTAAAGTGGCTAGGTGTTGACTGATGATTAATCGGTAAGCTTTCCATTTGGGAATATCACCGTTGTTTGTACACCTATTTTCCTTTGATAGTTAAATAACTGACTATCAAAGTTTTTGAACATTTCCGTTGCCAGTACGGAGAGACCAGGTGTAACAACCCGGAAAATCAGAACCAATTTAAATTTTTTATTTTGGAAATTTTAATGGATTTTTAATATTTAAAATGATTTATTTTAAATAATAACGATTGGAAATTTATTTTGAATAGAATTAAAACGTATAAATTTGTTTAAATCGAAGTTAGAATATAAATATTTATTTTAATTGTAAAAAGAATTGGAAATGGCGCGGTAGTTTGAAAATTCGATTTCAAATTTCAAATGAATGTACAGGATTCAAAATAATCCGGATTTTGGCAAAACCAGAAATATTTGAATCTATTTGAAAATATCTTTCTAACGGATCTGAAAAATTGAAATTTATAACGGAAATAAAAAGCTATGGCCAGTTGAAAATTCAGAATAGTCGCTATGGAATTATATAAAATATAAGCCCTTAAAAGTGGAGATTTTGCAAACGACCTCAGTTTTCGACGAGACCACTTTTGTTGGATTCGGAATGTAAATTACTGCTAGATTCCAATTTTCGTAATTTTTGGTATTAATATGTGAGCGTGGTGAATTTAAACGTGTTTGGTCAAATCAATTTGAATTTAATCGGCTGGAAAATGACCGTTTTTCAAATGGTCTCCAAACTCGACGAAATTTGTTTTGTTTAGACCATATCGTCAAAGCATAGCTAGATTTATTTTTCTGGAATTTTTTGTGTCCGTATATGGCCCTAGTAAGTTAAAATGTGCGTTTGAATTTAAAATATAATGATTTATATTTTAAATTTAGTAGCAACTGGTCGTAACAGCCGAATTGGGTTACAAACCATATCCCATTGTGTTCGGAATGGGGATAATTAGCTAGGGGCGATAGTCGTTGGGTCTCGTTTGGAGTTCGTATATAAAGTAACTTTTTAGAAATTAAATATATTTAATTATAAAATTGGTCAACCCATATTCCCTCTTTCCCTCCCCGTCTTCATTCATTTCCAGATCTCATTTAAAATAAAAAAAGTCCATAGCGGTGTGGCGCGACAGCCACCGTCGCTGCCACCAGGCGTTGCCCCTCCTGCGCGCCACCTCTCCAACGTCCGCCATCCTCTCCTCCTCCCACTCCTCTTCAAAATCGACTCCCTAGCCACCATGAGAGCACCGACCAGACCACCGTGGGCCCCTTATCCTCTTGACCACCGCCATGAGCCTGCTTCGCCTACGCAGGCGCGTGCCTCCCCGTCCCGACATTCCAGCCCTCCGACGAACCCCAAACACCCCCCTCCAATAAAGAACATTAAGTTTTATTTATTTATTCATTTTGTTTCAGTTCTTTTATGTAATAATTTATAGAAAAAAAAATAGATTTTTAATATAAAAAGAATAGATTTTTATTTATATATAGAATAGATTTTTATTTATATAAAGAATAAATTTTTATTTATAAAAGAATGCATTTTTTATAAATGAAAAGGTTGTATTTTTCTATATGAAAAGATTTGATTTTTATAAAGGAAGTAGCGAATATAAAAATATAATTTTTATAATGTAGTAGCGAATATAAAAATATAATTTTTATAATGAAGTAGCGAATGTAAAAATATGATTTTTATTATGAAGTTAGCGAAGTAAAAATATGATCTCTATGTATGTAGTTGGAATATAAAAATTCAATTTTTATTTGAAAGGAAATTATTATTTATTCACTCATGAATAATTAGAAAGAGTATATGATATACAACTCCAACTTTCCTAACACTATACAATTATTATATCACGTAGTAATGAGGAAAAAAAAACATTTACAAGTATACAAATGAAGTACAGAAAAAAAAAACTCAATACTACTATTTATCAAGAAGCCACATTAGCCTCAACCAATTCCAAGCTGCAACTAACTCAGCATCCACAAAACTGCACTTAAACTTCTTACAAGATCATGATATCACTAGGAACTAAAATCACTTATATAAAACAAAGTACGGATCTAAACAGCAAGATCAATACTGAGGATGGTTCCTCGTATGCCTCTTATTGGATTTAGAATTACACTAGACGGCATTACATCGTCCATATCATATTCTATACCACCATCCAAGTCTTTAATATTCTTAAATTTCTTCTTTTTACCTCATCCTCTATCATTCTTAGCTGAAACCAAAGAAACATTATCACCCCCATCAGCCCAGAATTTGCTAGTCAGCCTGGATGAAGATGATATGCCACTCTGAAGGGGAGGAGGAGGCAAAATGACATGCTCGGGAAGCTTAAGATGAGAATAAGGAGATGCATTCACATTAGATAATCTAGCCCCTGAAGTAGGCCTTGCAAATTAAGACTGAACAGAAGCAGATAAGCTTAAGTTCACCCCTGAAAGGGAAACAGACGCTGATACTTTGGAGCTGTAAGATGAAGGGCATGACAAAGTAGAAAAGGTAGCACAACTGTTCAAACCAGAAGAAGATGAAGAAGAAGCAGTAACATTTCCTTCATCAAATAAATTTCCAAAAAGATGCTCTTCTCCCGTATCTACATTCAGAGTTTTATCTACATTCAGTGATGAATCCTTATCATCACCATAAATCTGACGTATATTATGACTAACATCATCACCATTACCTTGTTTAGCACCAGTATGTAAACCAGCATCAATTCCACCATTATTGAACATACCATCAGATGATTGAACTTCATGTGAAGCAACATTCACATCAAAGTTAGTACCAGTGTTCATGTCAACAGGAATTGAACAATCATTATTACCAGCACCTACATCAGAAGCATTCATCATTTCTTCAGAATACAAAGCATTAAAACGATTTGCATTCTCTTTGCTACTATCAGCGGCTTCCTTAGATTGATTATTGTAGTTAAGACCTTTCCGTCTCCATTATTTCTTGTATCTAGGATGAACATAATTCCATGTATTATTCGTTGTGGTAGTGTGTATATTCCTTTGATTCCTATTTAGATTTACTAACTCTGATCCTTTAACTCCCTCTTCACGACTCTGATTGATTTCTACCTTATCCTGATTAGAAACACTTTCACAGTATAAAAATTCGATTTTTATTTATATAATAACGATATAAAATTATGGTTTTTAACGATATAAAAATATGATTTTTATATATAATAACATTATAAAGAAGTTATTTTTACATACATAACTACGATACAAAGATGTGATTTATATATATATAATAAGGAGATAAAAATATGATTTTTACTAAATGTATCGCGATATAAAAATATGATTTTTATACTATTAACATTGTTATAAAAATATGATTTTTATACATGTAGCGTTGAAATAAAAATGTGATTTTTAATATAAAAATCGTGTGAAACAGATTGCGATGGAACCGACGGGAATCAAATCCAAATCCGAACCATTTAGAAGTAAGTAATGGAGGAGTGGATCCCAAAGGTGAGAACTTCTCACTTTAATTTATTTTCTAGTTAAATATATATACTAAGATGCAGACGGTGCTTACTAGCACCCGAAATGTAACAACCCGAAAATCTGGGCCGATTTAAAATTTTTATTTTGGCAATTTTAACGAATTTTGAATATTTAAAATGAATTATTTTAAATAATATCGACGAGAAATTTATTTTGAATATAAATCGAACGTATATATTTATATACGTCGTCTTAGAATATAATAGTTATATATAATTATAAATAGAATTGAAAAGGGCGCGGTAGTTCGATAATTCGATTTCAAACTTCAATTGAATGTACTGGGTGCAAAACAATCCGGATTCTAGTGAAACCAAAAATACTATGATCTAATTGGGAATATCTTTCCAACGAATCTGAAAAATAGAAATTTCATAGCGGGAATCAAAAGATATGTCCAGTTGAAAATTTTGAATAGTCGCTATGGAATTCAAGCCCTTAAAAATAGACATTTTGCAAACGACCTCGGATTTCGACGAAACCACTTTTGTTGGATCCGTAATGTCAAATTATTGCTAGATTCGAAATTTCATAATTTTTCGAATCAATATGTGAGCGTGGCGAAGGAAAACGCGTTTGACCAGTTTCAGTTGATTTTAATCGACTGGAAAATGGCAATTTTCCCAAAGGTCTCAGAATTCGACGAAATTAGTTTTATTAGGACCGTATCGTCAATACGAAGCTAGAAAATATTTTTCTGTAATTTTTAGAGTTCGTATGTGACCCCGGTAAATTGAATTGCGCGTTCAAAATCAATATATTGAGTTATATGTTGATTTTGACGAAAACTGATCTAAACAGTCGAATCAGCCTATGATACATATCCCATTGTGTTCGGAATGGGGGTAATTAGCTATGGACGACAGGCGGTGGGCCTCGTTTAGAGGTCGTATGTAAAAGTACCCTTTTAGGAATTAAAAATTAAATAAATTAATAAATAAAATCTTCTCTCTCTCTATACCTTGGCCCCCCGTTCGATTTGAATAAGAAGAAAAAGAAAATAAAAAAAATGATAAAAAGGGGCGATGGGGGGGATGAACCGCCACCGCCACCGTATCGCGCCCCAGGTGGCGCGCCCGCCACATGAGCCTCCCCCTCCTCTTCGATCGCCACCTCCGAAGCCCCCCCTCGATTTGCCTCGCGACAGAACCCCCCCTCCACTCTCTCCCCTTCGCCGAGCCCCCCCTACCCTAGCCGACGGCGTAGCCCCCTTCTCTCTCCTCCGACCTCCTCTTCCCTTCCTCTTGACCTTCAACCGACGCACCCCCATTTCCTTCCTCCAATCGAGCCAAATCCCTCCAAACCCCCAAAACAGCGACTGTGGGCCCATTTCTGCCACCGCCGGCAGTGCAGCGACATCCCACCACCTCCTCGAACACCTCATACCGCCATCTCCACCCCAAGGCAGCGGTATGTTTAAATACGATTTTTGTTCATTTACATAGGATGAAAAGCTTTGGTTTTTCAAATATAAAAGGCTTATATTTTTATAAGTTAAAAGATGGGATTTTATATGAGGAAAGATTATATTTTTATTGTAGGAAAGACTATATTTTTACTAATGAAAAGAAAAGAATCTTGTATAACATAAGGTGGAGATTTTGATTTTTATATATTGAATAGCATAGTAAAAATTCGATTTTTATATATTGAATAGCAAAGTAAAAATTCAATTTTTATATATTGAATAGCAAAGTAAAAATTCGATTTTTATATATTGAATATCAAAGTAAAAATTCGATTTTTATATATTGAATAGCGAAGTAAAAATGTGATTTTTAGATATGTAGTGACTACGGGTAGTGAAATTGGCAAAAAGGCGAGAACGATGAAGATTTCTACAAATGAAGAGTCGAGATGATTTGATAGCTATTCTGTGAGAATTTCTCACTCTTCAATCTCCTTTTTTCTAGTTATGTATATATACTAGGATGCAGACGATGTTTAGTAGCACCCGACACCCGTCATCCATAGACCATGGATGACTTGTATGCTTGTTTGATGTGTTGTGAAATTTGTTTGTGTTGTTGATGTGAAATCGATAATATAAATTAATGTGTTGAAAGGAAAAAAATATTTATATAGTTAAAAATATTTTATCGTTAAAAATATAATTTTTAGCGTAAATGTGAATAAATAAATATTCATTTACAAACCGGACGATTTGTTTATGTACACCTATTTGAAAGACATTGATTGGGACGATAAATTTTACACATCGCCCAACTGCACATATAAAAATCTGTGTTTATTGATTTGAAACCCCACACGGGTATTGGGATAAAATACGGTATACACTAATCCCAATAATTAGTTGTATGTCGATCGATTGATTGACAGGTTGTTATAAGCGTTAGATATCTATATTTGATGCTTATACAGTGTAGTGCACTTTGGATGATGGTTGATTATTTATCTTTGCTATTGTGTACATGTGTTGTATGGAATCCATATAATTAACTTTATATGGTAATTGATTGGGCCTCATTCCAATTTAGAAAATAAAGAATATTATAAAATAAAGGTTCATGTGTTGACTGTACTCATCCGTTGAGATCAGTCATGTGTTGAACGAAATATTTTAACAATAAAATTTACATCTTTATCATATATGAAATTAGAAATTAACTGGAATAGAAGAGATGAGTGGTCTCCTGGATATTGATCTGATGTTGGTTTCGGCCTTCGGGGTTAATATTTAGAGAATCATTCTCTTACTAATTTACGGTTGGAGTCTGATTTGATATCAAACGATAGATACCCTAATTTTTATAAAATATATTAAATAACAAAAAAAGTCACACGTGGATAGTACTCTTTCGTTGAGATTAGTCGTGTGTTGACAAAAATAAATATTCATTTGTTGAATAGAATAATGGAATTATTGAAATATTTAAAGCCGTGTTGATTAGAGTTGCGCTATTTTGACATGAACGATATTTATATCGATTTTGTTCGTTTTACAATGAATATTGAAAAGTGATTTCAAAATTTAATATTTTGAAATAAAATTCAAATTAAATTAGATTAAAATTCAAATTGAAATTTTATTGAATCAATTTGAAATGAATTCAAATTAAATTGAAAATGAATTCGGTTCGAATTGAATAGAAATCGAATTTGAATTGAATTGAATAGAAATCGAATTTGAATTGAATTGAGTAGAAATCGAATTTGAATTGAATTGAATAGAAATCGAATTTGAATTGAATTGAATAGAAATCGAATTTGAATTGAATTGAATAGAAATCGAATTTGAATTGAATTGAATAGAAATCGAATTTGAATTGAATTGAATATAAATCGAATTTGAATTGAATTGAATATAAATCGAATTTGAATTGAATTGAATATAAAACAAATCCGAATTGAATTGAATAGAAAACGAATTTGATTTGAATAGAAAACGAATTTGAATTGAATAGAAAACGAATTTGATTTGAATAGGAAAACGAATTTGATTTGAATAGAAAATGAATTTGAATTGGATTGAATAGAAAATGAACTCAAATTGAATTGAAATTTGAATTGAATTTAAATGAATTTTAAAACGAATCTATAAGGAAAAATTCGATTTTGATTTGAATTGGAAATAGAAGTTGAAATGTTTCTGAAACGTATTCAAAACAATTTATATAATTCGTTTTTAAATAGTAATCGACGAAGTATATATTATATATGTTATATATATTATATATATAATATAATGGCCTGAATAGAACGCGCCGCGCCGTGGCAGTTCGCGAATTTCGACCATTGATTTCGAACGGACATTACGGGAGATCCGACCGTTGGATTCTCCTAAAGTCGGAACCGTTGGGTTCGTATCGAAAGGAGCTTTCTAACGAATATCAAAAATTTGAAATCTAACGGTTGGATTTGGAGATACGTCCAAATCCAATTTGGAAAAGGTAGCTGTAACTGCAGTTCGATGGCCATTGTTGGAAATCGACTGTACGGGCCTTGATAAAATTATTAAAAATAGTAATAATTCGCGTAAAATCATAAGAAATGATTTGGGAAAAATTGGGATGAAAAAATCCATATTTGAAAAGATAAAAATAGATTTTTATCGAAATGAACTAGTTTTGAACTAAAATTAAACCCGTTTATTTTTAAATAAATAAATTGGATTTGAAATGGGTTTTTAATAGAATCGATTTATGGGTTTATCGTGAACGGTGTTTTAAATAACATTTGTTATTTAACCCGATAATAAATAGATTGTGATTTGGATTTATCGTGAACTGTGTTTTAAATGATATTAGTTCTTTAACCCAGTAAAAGGAGTTTTAAGGAATCTGCAATTAGATTGAAATGTGAATTGATAATCTAAATTATCAAATTTGAAAAATAAGTGAGAATGGAGTATCACCAGTTTTTCTCCAAAGCGATAGTTAAATCTTTAATTACATTTGAACGTGAAATGGTAATTAATTTTACCGATAACACCACGGTGTTAGATATGGAGTATTACCAGTTTTGCTTCATGGGTTGAATAGGTTGGGATTGGGAAATAAAATAAATAATTACTTCGGTGTGCTTCGCTAATCTCGACTAGTTTGAAAAACCATAATTTGGTTTGAAATGACATCCAAAGGAAGATTAAAGGATAAATTTTAAAGAATTTATCTTGGATAAAATTAATGGGAACCTTTCCCTAAGAATTGAAATTTAGAAACTACCTGTAGGTTAGTTAAGAAAAATGGTTTCCTGGTTATTGATCTAATGTTGGTTTCGGCCTTCGGGGTTAATATTTGGGGAATTGCTCTCTTACTGATTTACAGTTAGTGACAAATGAATTGGAATGAGGCGTATGTTGTGTTTGTGTAACATTTGTTTTTAATATACGCGGGTTGTTCAGAAAGGTCGGGTTTATACCCATTCTGAATAACCGATTCGACGATATGTCGAAGATGAAGACGGTGGTTGGAGACCGGAAGTCTTCACATCGTTTGGGTGATTACTGATGATCTTGATTGGGCTGTACACCCAAGATGAGAGAATCAGTTGGTTGTCGTCCAGACGTACTTGGAGATGGATGGATATGCGAGGAAAGTGCCTCCGGTTTCGTTCAGACCCAGAACGAACTTGTAAAAGGATTGTGTATCTGACATTGGATTTTATTCTATGTTGATTGATTTTTGTTAAATATATATCTGTTTAGCGGCGGAGAATTTATTCTCTTGCTTAACGCCCTTCTCTGAGACGTACGAGCTTAGAGGTTATATATCGATAGATATCAATTGCATGGCATGAATTGCCTGTGTGGCGCACTGAGTTGCATGGATCAAGGCTTCTGTTGAAAAGCAAAGTCTTGTGGTTGATGATCAAAGCACGGCCTTTGTGGCGTAGCTTTGTGTATAACGTGAATTCGCGAACCTCACACCTCGGTATGTGTTAAAAACGGGATAAGGACTACAGGGAGAGCACGACGTTTCTTTCTAGCTTTGGTGGTGTCAGTGACTTACCAGCCCTGACATTTATATACTTTTCACCTATGTGGTTATTGGATGAGGCTCCTCGATTTTAGGTCTGTAAGGACCGGGAAACGTGTGTTCAGGAATTGCCAATCCTCAAACGTAAGAGAGGACCGGCACTGAAGCATCAGGGGTTACCCAGAATGTGTAGTCCCGAGGCATTTGCTAGAGTGTCTCGAAGCGGAGAGGAGCTTGCCCCTTGCCTCGACTCATGACGGAAATCCAATTTCCAATACGAGATATTTCGGTTTTATTTGTAGAGCCTAGTATGGCGACATGATAGATGGTACCCATGCCGCCTAGGATTGATATTTATGATTGAAAATGTTTTGACACTATACACTTATTGTAGTATCAAATGATTTGTTTTTAAAACGTACCAAGCATGTTTGGCTATTATAAGGGAAAACCCTATCCTCCGGCTTGCGTTGCATTATGTGATGGGACCTAGGTCTTATAATAGCTTCATTTTTCGAAAAAGCATTGTGTTGTTTATCCTATGCACTGGTATTCTTGGGAGAAAACCCATTCCGTGTTATACGGCGTGGTCCCTTGAATTACTCTCTTTTAAAAGTAAAGTTTAGATAACCGTTTTAGTTCTCACACCAGTCACATGACTGACCTAGAGTTTATTGTTTTAACCTAAACTCTGGGTGCCCTTATTTTCGACACGGGCAGCTAGTAGTTTTGGTTTTGCAGATTTATATTCACAGGATCCTGGTTTACAGCTGGAATGATATCCGGAAAGATCTGTATCCGTATATCACCTTCAGTTGTGCTTTGTATTATTTTTCCGCTGCTATGTAATTTATTGTAATCTCTGATATTTATTGAATGTAATTTATTCATTATACTCTATATATTCTTGTATCTGATGGAATTGTTGTAATAGCAATGAAATGTTCTTCCGTCTGCGTTCTGATTTGTCCTGTTCTCAAACGATCAGGGGTTTCGAACGGTCTTGGTCGGTTTAACGACTGATTCGGATCGAGCGAAATTCCTTGCCGTCACACGACACCTTATTTGAAACCATGTTTGTTTGGTTGATTGAATTATTTTGTTGAATTTGGTTCGGGAAAAGAAATGAATTGATTAGAATTGGTATGTACATGGCCGAGCCATTATTGGGCGAGAGATAAGGTTAGAACTTATTCCGGTTCTAGAATCACGCCGTTATGCTGCCGAAATTTTATAAAAATATTAGAACAATAAAAATATCATTTTTATTTTATAAATGAACTAAATGAAATATTCATGTGATGAAATAAATATTTTATAGTTAAAAATATAATTTTTAACGTGTATATGAATCAAATAAATATTCATTTACAAATCAGATGATTTGTTTATGTACACACATTTAACTGATATTGACTGGGACGATATATTTTACACATTGCCCAACTGCACAAATAAGAATCAGTGTTTGTTGTTTGAAAACCCCACATGGGTATTGGGATGCTATTGGACATACACTAATCCCAATATTTAGTTGTATGTCAATTGATGGGTTGACAGACTGTTGTATGCGTTAATTATTTACATTTAACTCTTATGCAGTTGTGTAATGCACTCTGGATGATGGTTGACTGTGTTTGATTATTGTTGTGTACATGTGTGCATGAAGTCCATATAAATCAAATTATGTGGTAATTGACTGTGTCTGATTCCAATTCGAAAGGAATGAATATTTTAAAATAACGAATGTTTTAAAATGGCGAATAATGAATATTTTAAAATAACTAATATTTTAAAATAATATTCAGTAATGGATTAAAATATGATTTGTATGTCCGATTTGGGATGGACACGAAAATATTTAAATATACAAAGCTGTGTTGATTAGATTAACGCCATTTTGACGTGAATGATATTTATATCGATTTTATTCATTTTTCTAATGAATATTGGAAAGGAAGGGATTTCAAAATCTAATGTTTTGAAAATATTATAATTTATATATTAATGATATAGAATATTCATTTTTTGTTTAAAATCGAATATGAAGTGGAAATCATTTTGAAAACGAATTTAAAGTGATTTATAAAATAGGTTTTAAATGGAAATCGGTGAAATATATATAATATATATATTATATATATTTAATGGCCTGAATAGAACGCGTCACGCCGCGGTAGTTCACGAATTTCGACCATTGACTTCGAACGGACATTACGGGAGATCCGTCCGTCAAATTCTCCTAAAACTGGAACCGTTGGGTTTGTATCGAAAAGGGATTTTCGGTGAATATAAGGGATTTGAAAACTAACGGTAGCATTTGGATTATGTCCAAATCAAATTTGGAAAAGGTCGATGTAAGTGCCATATGATGACCGTTTTTGGAAATCGACTGTACGGGCCTTGATAAAATTATTAAAAATATCAATAATTTATGTAAAATCATAATAAATGATCTGGAAAGATTTAGGATGAAAAATCCTGTATTTGAAAAGATAAAAATAAATTTTTATCGAAATGAACTAGTTATGAATTAGAATTATAACCGGATATTTTTAATTAAATAAATTGGATTTGAAATGGTTTTAAAAATAACCATAATTTCCAATATATGAATTGGAATGGATTTGAATCGAATTATCTTTGTAATATTTCGTTATTGCATTCCATGATTATACGGATTTTGTGGAGGAATTTGGCAGATATATATATCGTTATTCCTCATACGATATTTGTTGATTTCGGAACTTGATATTGAATATAAGCCGATATAATTTCTATTCAGAGCCTTGTATTTAATATTGAATTGGATTTGGGTTTGTCGTGAATGGTTTCTTCATTAACACTGTTCTTAAACCCCATGTGAAAAGAATAAATCTTTTATTAAAATTATTAGAGTTTCCAGTTAATTAACATTTAATTGTAATAAAATGGGATGTGAATTGGGTTTATTGTGAACTGTGTTTTTAACGACATTCGTTCTTTAACCCAATTTACAATGAAATGTGATTTGGAATTTATTATACTTTTTATTAAGATTTAATGGAAATTTTCAAAATTAAAGTTTTGCAATTTAATATATTAATTTGGAATTAAATGGAATTTGATTTGATAATAACCGAAGTGAACTTCTGTGGAGGAAAACTGTTAATACATATAGAATTTAAAAGGCTTTGCCATTATTCCATTTATATTATTAGTTGGATACAGAAATTGATATCGATTATATATTGATTTGTTTTTCCGCGAAGATTCCATAATTAATGGAATGTGATTTGGGTTTATTGTGAACTTTGTTTTTAAATGACATTAGTTCTTTAACCCAGTTAAAGATAGGATTACATGTCTAACATTGTATTTCGAACTGTATGGTTGATCTATGCTAAATATATATATGTTTGGTGGTGGAGAATTTATTCTCTTGCTTAACACCCTTCTCTAAGACGTCCGAGATTAGAGGTTATATATCGGCAGAAATCAATAATATGGTGTAGATTGTCGACGCGACATGTTTTTGTTTTCAAAGTTAAATAATCATTAATACTGATTTTTTGGGAGGATTAAAACTATGTGGAGTTTTAAGAATCTTTAATTAGATTAAAATTGGAATTGATAATTTAAATTATCAAATTTGGAAATGATCGAGAATGGAGTATAACCAGGTTTGCTCCTAGCGATAGTTAAATATTTAATTAGATTTGAACGTGAAATGGTAATTAAATTTACCGATAACACCGTGGTGTTAGACTGCGAGTATGACCAGTTTTTCTCTATGGGATGAATAGGTTGGGATTGGAAATTTAAATAAATGATTACTTCCGTAAGGTGCGATAATCCCGACTAGTTTGGAAAACCTTAATATGGTTTGAATTGATATCCAAAGGAAGATTAAAGAATAAATTTAAAGAATTTATCTTTGATAAAATTAATTGGAACCTTTCCCAAAGTATAAGTGTAACATCCCATGTCCATTAATGTCACTCACAAAGGGAATGCATCATTGTCCATGAAGCGTTATTGTTGTATAGAATAGATAAATTACAAAAATAAATAAGTAAAACAACATAGCGGAAGATAAAACTTATTTCATAGCATCATAACTCAAAACAAGCTTACATAAGTAGTTTCCAAAACCATTACAACAGGATCGATAGTCTTTTCCAAAAACTTCAAAGTACATAAAGAAGCAAAAACTTAAATAACATAAATGCATAAATCCCCACTGAGCATAAGCAAAGCCGTAAAGATGAGAGAGTCCAAAGTGATACATCTACTCTCTTCAAGCAACTGAAAGAAATCGGCTCTAAGCTATAGTATTCCCTCCTTGCAAACCTGAGGGGGGGGGGTGGGGAGGTAGGGAAGGAAAGAAAAGAGGTGGAAACAAAACGGGCAGACATAAAGTCTTGCGAGTCCAGTAATTTTAACAAATAATAGGTAGGGTAAATGATCGAGACATAAATAGGTATCATGATATGGCTTTAGCATAGATAAGGTAGGTAAAAAGGATGAACAAGATCATTCCATTCATAAGTACTAAGACAATCGTACACCTTGGCTAAGTGAACAACCCTCCAAGTACTAACCCCGAAGACCGAAGTCAACATCAGACTAGCACCCAAAGGACTATACAACTCAACCAACATGTATTTCGTTACACTGCACTTTTGTTAAGTTACACCACATTACTTAATTACACCGCACATCTACTTGTCTCTATTTACTAAAGGTTGATCCCTTCCCACAAACTGTACCCACATGGCAAACTTGGTAGTTACTTGTACGTAGCTGCTATCGTAGGTGCCGGCTTGCTCATACCACTGCTAAGGTACCCCTACCCTACCCATTCGATCGGCTCCCTAAACCCCGTAGGCACCCGTGCTGGCCCCATAGTGCGGTGTATCACTCCCCAAGGTGGCAACCCTGATACCAACATAAAATGCACGGCCATACCTACACGATGAAACAACGTCATATCTACCATCCTGGACCTATGCACGCACATGAGCCCGTTGGACTTGCGTTGCCACCGCTATTCACGTTTTGACCTCTTACATTCAAGTCCAGTAAGCGTGCCCCAATCCCGGCCTAGTACCGGGCCCAATTAGATACTCAAATGGGTTACTGGTTGAAACGGGTGTTACTGGTTGAAAGGGGTCCCCCATCCGACACAAGCCTCCCACCTATGCTTGGTCCCCACTAGGTTTTTCTCCCACTTAACCATTTTAATTTAAATGTCCATGTCTTACACATGCTACGGTTAAGTCCATACTTACATGTCATAATTTACATGTCTTATCTTATTCCGTTTAGGTCCATATTTACATGTCATAATTTACATGTCAACCCATAACCCTCTAACCATACCCGTGTTTTATTATGGTTAGTATTCCTTAATTCATTCCTTATGACGAACGGTGCATGACCTCCCACATTAGACCGAACGCTTTATGGCCGCCGGATTTGCCGGGCGGTTACGGGCAGTCTCACGCCACAAACCGGGTCTAACCTCGTGTCATTAACCATTACACCTATAATTCATTCCTTTGACCTCTCACATTAGACGTCCAATTGTGGCAACTGCATTTGTCGGGCGGTTCCGGGCAGTCTTATGCCACAATTGCGCCTAGCCTCGTGTCAAAGGTTTATTAATAATCGTATTTCACCTATAACACCCCGTATTTTCTGAGGATATTAAAATAACAAATTAAAGAAAAATTTATTCGAAAAAGAGGAATGAGAAAAGAATGATGTTTAGCATTGTTGTAAGGTTTGTAAGCAAAATACTTAGTAGCTCATTTGTTTAGAATATGTGACTTTCACACAAGCGGTATAGAGTTCGATCCCCGCTAGCGCCATATTTTTGTTTTAGGGGAATGGCTAAAAAGTGGCTTAGTGTGAACCTAGTTCAAAAAGTGGTTTAGTGTGAAAATGGTTAATTATGAAGAAGTTATTAAGCCATGAAGTTTGTATGCATATGAGAGAAATATATATATATATATATATATATATATATGGATATATATAAAAATTAAATAAATAAATACTCTAAAAAAAAGTTCAAAACAACGAATCGGGAGGGGGAATAGCCGAACCGCACCATTTTTGTAGTCGACCCAAGCTCTGCTGGGTCGACTAGAGGTCAATCCAGGGTGTTTGGCTACCAACCCGTGGCCCGATTCGCCCTAAGGGCTGATATGGCATCAGAGTAGTCTAGATCAGTTCTAGGGTTAATCTAATGGTCCTAAATAACTTCCTACACCTATATATACACCCTAAGACCTAACCCTAATTCATAAATATTATATATGACACCATTATGCTGTCAAACTTTCTCTTAAACCCTAGCCGCCGCCTCTAAATCAAATCTCAAGTATTCAACTTCAACTCAAATTAAAGATTACAGCTTGTACAACAATTCAAGAAGATAAATCAGCAACACCACAACATTTCTACACCAATTTCAGTGCATAATTCTATTCTTTAAACACAAAAGGTGAGTACGGTGATTTTCACAAAATAATGGGATTAAAAGTAACATGATTAAGTTGTAAAGAGGATTCATATGTATGTATGTAATTTAAATCTCATCCAAGTTTTCATCTTTTTGATTCATGTCATCATATGCCTATGTTTCTATGTAAAGTTCATAACTTTTATCAGTTTATTCATGTTGAATCTGTCATTATCCCTCTATGCCAGTTTATATGCCCCTTTATTTCATGATGTTGTGTTAATTCCAATTTTCTGTGATTTGATTCTCTCTTCTTATTCATATTCCTTTTATTTTTGGATCTAGGCTACCTTCGAGCCTATGTTGAAAATACGCACGAATGTGAATACGTGGGAACGATGGGAATATGTGAAATATGGAAAATTGGATATTACTGGATATTTTGGATAATTGGATAATATGTGAAATTGGCATATTTGGGTATGAATTACATGGAATTGATGAAATTGCCTATAATTGTAAATTTGTAATTAAGGATAATTAATATGTAATTAGTGACAATTTGGAATAGGCAATACTATAAATATGATTACATGTTTAATTGGATATACATGACATGAAAATTGGGAATGGGTGAAATACAATTATTAATAAACCTTTGACACGAGGTTAGGCGCAATTGCGGCGTAAGACTGCACGGAACCGCTCGGCAAATCTAGCTACCACAATTGGACGTCTAATGTGAGAGGTCAAAGGAATGAATTGTAAGCGTAACGGTTAATGACACGAGGTTAGACCCGGTTTGTGGCGTAAGACTGCCCGGAACCGCCCGGCAAATCCTGCGGCCACCAAGTGTTCGGTCTAATGTGGGAGGTCATGCACCTTTCATCATAAGGAATGAATTAAGGAATACTAACCATAATTAGACATGGGTATGGTTAAAGGGTTAAGTGGGGTGACATGTAAATTATGACAGGTAAATATGGACTTAACCGGTATAAGATAAGACATGTAAATTATGACATGTAACTATGGACTTAACCATAGCATGTGTAAGACATGGACATTTAAATTAAAATGGTTAAGTGGGAGAAAAAACTAGTGGGGACCAAGCATAGGTGGGAGGCTTGTGTCGGATGGGGGACTCATTTCAACCAGTAACCCGTTTGAGTATCTAATTGGGCCCGGTACTAGGCCGGGGTTGGGGCACGCTTACTGGAATTGAATGTAAGAGGTCAAAACGTGAATAGCGGTGGCAACGCAAGTCCAACGGGTTCATGTGTGTGCATCGGTCCGGGCTTGTAGGTAAGATGTTGTTGATCGTGTAGGTATGGCGGTGCATTTTTTGTTGGTATCAGGGTTTCCACTTTGGGGAGTGATACACCCCACTGTGGGGCCAGCACTGGTGCTTACGGGGTTTAGGGAGCCAATCGAATGGGTAGGGTAAGGGTACCTTAGCGGTGGTAGGAGCAAGCCGGCACCTACGATAGCAGCTAGGTACAAGTAACTACCAAGTTTGTCATGTGGGTACATTTAGTGGGAAGGGATCAACCTTTAGTAAATAGAGACTAGTAGATCTGCGGTGTAATTAAGTAATGCGGTTTACCTTAGCAAAAGTGCGGTGTAACGAAATACATGTTGGTTGAGTTGGATAGTCCTTTGGGTGCTAGTCTGATGTTGACTTCATTCTTCAGGGTTAATACTTGGAGGGTTGCTCGCTTAGCCAAGGTGTAGGATTGTCTTAATACTTAGGAACGGAATCATCTTGTCCATCCTTTTTATCTACCTTATCTATGTTATAGCCATATCATGATGCCTATTTATGTCTTGATCATCACCTTACCTATTATTTGTTAAAATTACTGGACTCGCCAGACTTTATGTCTGACCCGTTTTGTTTCCACCTCTTTTCTTTCCTTTCCCGCCCTCAGGTTTGCAAGGAGGGAATTCTACATCTTAGTGCCGATTTCTTTCAGTTGCTTGAAGAGAGTAGATGTATCGCTTTGGACTCTCTCATCTTTATGGCTTTGCTTATGCTCAGTGGGGATTTATGCATTTATGTTATTTAAGTATTTGCTTCTTTATGTACTTTGAAGTTTTTAGAAAAGACTATTGATCCTGTTGTAATGGTTTTGGAGACTACTTATGTAAGCTTTTTTTTGAGTTATGATGCCATGAAATAAGTTTTATTTTCCGCTGTGTTGTTTTATTTATTTATTCTTGTAATTTATCTGTTCTATACAATAATAATGCTTCATGGACATTGATGCATTCCCTTTGTGAGTGACATTAATGGACATGGGGTGTTACACGTGGTATCAGAGCTATGGTTATAAGAACAGATAAAAAGTTTTGAAAAGTATTTTAAAAAGTATTATTTCCTAGAAAGTATTTTCAAAAACTTGTTTTAAAGAAGCTGTTTTCAAGGAAAGTTTACTTTAAAGAGCATAATCCCCGCAAGCCATACATCTCTCTTTCGCTTCCCTTGATTTGAAACTCTTTCTTTTTCTTTTCATCATGTCTGGAGCATCTGAGATACCAGAGGGTGTTCATGTACCTGGTTGGTTTTGTCTATATCTCGAGCCTAGGGCTACTGCCGTGGGTCCGGCCGACGTTCCTCCTCCTCCTCCCCCAGCTCCAGTCATTCCTCCGCGTGGAGATGCTTTCTCCAAGATATGTAAAGACTTCCGTTCGATGGGTGGAAAACCCTTTAGTGGGTCTGAAACGTTCGTTGAAGCTAGAAATTAGTTGAAAGAAGTGGAGGATCTGTTTGGCATTTTCGATTTGGACGATTGTAAGAAGGTTTAATTGGCTGCTTGGTTGACGAAGGACGAAGCTTCGTTTTGGTGGGAGGTTACTAATGGAGAGTGTGTTGTAGAGACATGGGCAGATTTTAGGGGAAGGTTTGAGTTGAAATTCCTTTCTCAAGCTGAAGAGAGTATGTACATGGAGAGGTTCTTGACATTGAAGCAGAGAAACTTGACCGTAAAGGAGTATATGACCGAATTTAATAAGTTGGCGAGATTTGGGCTAGAGTTGGTGAATACGCCTCACAAGAAGGCCTTTAGGTTCGCAAAGGGCCTAAATGAACTGCTTCACAGTTGGTTATGTCCCACATTCCAATGGGGGCTACGTATGAAAGCTTGTTGATATGGCATACATACATGAAGAAGAGAAGTGTGTAAGTACTTTTAAGTCGCAAGAAAAGGAGGATCCAAAGAAAGTCCAACAACAAAAGAAGGGTGGTAAAGAAAAGAGGAAGTGTCAAAACTGTGGGATTCCCGGCCATTTGAAGAAAGACTGTAGGAAGAAGAAGAAGTTCGCTTGCTATCATTGTGGTGATTCAGGTCATGTTGTCAAGGACTGTCCTAAGAAGCAAGGGCAGAGGGCAGGTTCTACTTCGGGAGGGCATGTTCACACTCTCATGGCCCCGGGGCAAGAAGAAAGTAGAAAAATTTCTATTGAAAGTTTGATTTTCTTGTTTGATCATCCTGTCCGTACTTTATTTGATTCTGGAGCATCATATTCATTTATCTCTACATCATTAGTTGAAACACTGCACTTAAATACTAGTCTCGTTGTGGATCCCATTATAGTCTCAAATCCAATTGGTGGGTCGGCTCATTTATCCATGGTTTGTTGGGATTTGAGATTGTCTATCTTAGACGTTGGTTTTGAATGTAATGCTTTTGTGCTTGGTTTCATGGGCTATGGGTTGATTCTAGGGATGGATTGGCTAGCCAGACATGGTGCCATCCTAGATTATGAACAAAGGGTAGTAAAATTGTTGACTCATAGTGGAAAGACCCTTGATATTTCTTGTGACCCTAGAGGATCGGTGATGCTTAGTTATCTTTAGTCACTTGACGCATCCAATGATGATTTACATTCTGTTTGTATAGTCCGTGAATATGTTGATGTCTTCGATGAGGTGAGGGGTTTACCCCCAAAACATGAGATAGACTTTCGTATTTATCTTTATCTTGTAGACAATGCAAATCCCGTATCTCTGCTAGTACGCAACATGCTCCTCATGAGAGGAGGGAACTCAATAAGCAAGTAGGGGAGTTGCTTGAGAAGGGGTTCGTAAGACGTAGTATATTGAAGCGGGGTGCTCTAGTAGTATTTGCCACGAAGGCGGATGGGTCCTTTAGACTTTGTGTGGACTATAGAGAACTTAATAAGCTTACTAAGAAGAATAGGCACCCACTGCCGAGGATTGACGATCTCTTCGATCAGTTAGTTGGCGCCTTAGTGTTTTCGTAGTTGGACTTGGCCAATGGTTTCCATCAGTTGAGAGTGGTTGAGGATAGCATAGACAAGACTGCCTTTGGGACTCCGGACGGTTTCTGTGAGTGGCTTGTGATGCCCTTCGGTTTGACAAACTCCCCCTCATACTTTGTTGACTTGATGAGTAGGGTGTTTAGGGAGTACCTTAATAAATTTGTTGTGGTCTTTGTGGATGACATCTTAATCTTTTCTAAGAATAAGGAAGAGCATGCCCAACATCTTAGGGAAGTGTTAGAGACCCTTCGAGCACATAACCTTAAGGCTAAATTTTCTAAATGTCACTTTTGGAGGAAGAAAGTGCGATTCTTATGGTACGTGGTTTCCAAAGAAGGAATAACTGTGGATCCCGTGAAGGTGGTGGCCATCAAAGATTGGAAGGCCCCTAAAAATGCTACCGAGGTGAAGAGTTTCTTTGGTTTGGCTGGCTACTATAAGAAGTTTATCAAGGACTTCGCAAAGATATCAGCCCCATTGACACGCTTGATGAAGAAGAACCTAGTTTTCACGTGGGACGTAGATTGTGATGATGCGTTCCAACGTTTAAAGAGAGCTTTGACCACAGCCCCAGTCTTAGTGTTGCCAGATGGGAGTAAGCCATTTACCGTTTATACCGATGCTTGTGGGACAGGGCTAGGCGCAGTCTTAATGCAAGAGGGGAGGGTAATAGCCTATGGAGGAAGGCAGTTGAGAGTGTCTCAATGGACTTTGTTGATGGGTTACCAAGATTAAGGAAGGGTAATATGGGAATTTGGGTTGTGGTAGAGAGACTTACTAAGAGCACCCATTTCATTCCCGTGAAGAGTAAGAGGACTGCTCCATGGTTAGCCTCCATATACATTCAAGAGATAGTTCGTTTGCACGGTGTTCCTTCTAGCATATTGAGCGATCGCGATCCTATCTTTACTAGCGACTTTTGGAAGAGCTTGCAAGAGGCGGTAGGGACTCAGTTATGTTTGAGCATCGCATATCATCCTCAGACGGACGG
The DNA here is from genome assembly GCA_030737875.1 of Allium sativum. Lineage (NCBI taxonomy): Eukaryota > Viridiplantae > Streptophyta > Magnoliopsida > Asparagales > Amaryllidaceae > Allium > Allium sativum. The sequence goes on along the minus strand of CM060923.1, from coordinate 411,605,394 downwards.
CCAGACCGGGAGGGTGAATCATATTCTAGAGGACCTTTTGAGGTTGTGTGTCTTGGACTTCATAGGTACATGGGAGGAGCATCTTCCTTTGGTGGAGTTCGCATATAATAATAGCTTTCAGTCTGGCATTGGCATGGCACCTTTCGAGGCTCTTTATGGACGGCCGTGTCGTTCACCTACATGTTGGTGGGAATCTATGGATAAGATCTTGCTTGGGCCCGATATGATTAGAGAGACTTTGGAAAAGATCGATTTGATTCGAAGGAGGATGAAGACGGCGCAAGATAGGCAGAAATCTTATGCGGACAAGAGGAGGACAGATCTTGAGTTTGATATTGGCGACATAGTCTTTATCAAGGTGTCTCCATTACGGAATGTTGTTCGCTTGGTGTCCGTTGGGAAGTTAGCACCAAGGTTCGTAGGGTCATTTCCTAATAAGGAGAGGATTGGACAGATGGCGTATAGAGTGGAGTTTTCCGAGAGACTTAGTGGTGTACATGACGTTTTACATATATCAAATTTGAGGAAGTGCTTGCATAACACCGCGGAAGTGGTAAAGCCGAGCTTTCTTTGAGATGTGGAGATAGAGCGTGATACGACGATTCGACGAGCTCCTACATGCATTCTTGGGTTGGATTTTAAGAAGTTGAGGAATCGAGAGGTCAAGCTAGTCAAAGTGCAATGGGGAGATGATGAGAGCGATGCTACTTGGGAGACGGAAGAGAAGATGCGTTCGTTATACCCTTTTCTTTTCGAGGGTATGTCTTTTAATTTATCCTTTATCGCTTAGCTTGCACTTGTTCTATCTATAGTATGTCCTCTCGCTAATATCTTTGACCTTTATATAGGGTAGTCCTATGGCTGAAACATGTGTTTGAGACATGTTTTGTATGGTGGATGCATGTGGATGCAAGTGTTTTCTAGTGGTTGCTGGTGGACGCATATACACACACTTTAGGCACTAGATCGGCTCAGTCACTTTCATATTGCATATAAATGGATGTATTTAGTACTGTGAATGTACATTGAATGTGTGTATCATATAGATGTTGCATTTAAATGAATGGTTGTGCACACATGTTGTAATGATTTGTGTAGGGTTCTTTGCACACATGATGGATACATGGCACTATCATTATTTGCATTAAGGAGGTCGACTGAATTAGTGGACCACCTGATTTTGCATTAGTATATGGACATATACACACACTATGCATATATACATGAAAAGCATTAGAAATCTTTTAAGGACCATGGCTGCTAGTGGTTGATGGTTGAGTAGATGGATGATTGGATGGTAGGATATACATTCTCCTTAACTTGGAGATTTCGGGGATGAAATCCTTTAAGGAGGGGAGAATGTAACACCCCGTATTTTCTGAGAATATTAAAATAACAAATTAAAGAATAATTTATTTGAAAAAGAGGAATGAGAAAAGAATGATGTTTAGCATTGTTCTAAGGTTTGTAAGCAAAAGACTTAGTAGCTCATTTGTTTAGCATACAAGAGGTACCGAGTTCGATCCCCGCCAACGCCATATTTTTGTTTTAAGGGAATAGCTAAAAAGTGGCTTAGTGTGAACGTAGTTCAAAAAGTGGTTTAGTGTGAAAATGGTTAATTATGAAGAAGTTATTAAGCCATGAAGTTTGTATGCATATGAGAGAAATATATATATAGATATATATAAAAATTAAAGAAATAAATATTCAAAAAAAAGTTCAAAATAGCGAATCGGTAGGGCGAATAGCCGAACAGCACCATTTTTGGAGTCAACCCGAACCCCGCTGGGTCGACTAGAGGTCAATTCAGGGTGTTTGGCTTCCAATCGGTGGCCTGATTCGCCCTAAGGGCTGATATGGCATCTGAGTGGTCCAGATCAGTTCTAGGGTTAATCCTAAGGCTTAAATAACTTCATACACCTATATATACACCCTAAGACCTAACCCTAATTCATAAATATTATCTATGACACAATTATGCTGTCAAACTCTCTCTTAAACCCTAGTCGCCGCCTCTAAATCAAATCTCAAGTATTCAACTTCAACTCAAATTAAAGATTAGAGCTTCTACAACAATTCAAGAAGATAAATCAGCAACACCGCAATGTTTCTACACCAATTTCAGTGCATAATTCTATTCTTTAACCACGAAAGGTGAGTACGGTGATTTTCACAATATAATGGGATTAAAAGTGACATGATGAAGTTGTAAAGAGGATTCGTATGTATGTATGTAATTTAAATCTCATCCAAGTCTTCACCTTTTTTATTCATGTCATCATATGCCTATGTTTCTATGTAAAATTCATACCTTTTATCAGTTTATTCATGTTGAATTTGTCATTATGCCTCTATGCCAGTTTACATGCCATTTTATTTCATGATGTTGTGTTAATTCCAATTTTCTCTGATTTGATTCTCTCTTCTTATCCCTATTCCTTTTGTTTTTGGATCTAGGCTACCTTCGAGCCTATGTTAAAAATACGCGCAAATGCGAATACGTGGGAACGATAGGAATATGTGAAATATGGAAAATTGGATATTATTGGATATTTTGGATAATTGGATAATTGGATAATATGTGAAATTGACATATTTGGGTATGAATTACAAGGAATTGATGAAATTGCCTATAATTGTAAATTTGTAATTGAGGCTAATTAATATGTAATTAGTGACAATTTGGAATAGGCAATATTATAAACATGATTACATGTTTAATTGGATATACATGACATGAAAATTGGGTATGGGTGAAATACGATTATCAATAAACCTTTGACACGAGGTTAGGCGCAATTGTGGCGTAAGACTGCCCGAAACCGCCCGGAAAATCCAGCTTCCAAAATTGGACGTCTAATGTTAGAGGTCAAAGGAATGAATTGTAGGCGTAACAGTTAATGACACGAGGTTAGACCCGGTTTGTGGCGTAAGACTGCCCGGAACCGCCCGGCAAATCCAGCAGCCACAAAGTGTTTGGTCTAATGTAGGAGGTCATTCATCGTTCGTCATAAGGAATGAATTAAGGAATACTAACCATAATAAGACATGGGTATGGATAGAGGGTTAAGTGGGGTGACATGTAAATTATGACATGTAAATATGGACTTAACCGGTATAAGATAAGACATGTAATTTATGACATGTAAGTATGGACTTAACCATAACATGTGTAAGACACGGACATTTAAATTAAAATGGTTAAGAGGGAGAAAAACCCAATGGGGACCAAACATTGGTGGGAGGCTTGTGTCGGATGGGGGACCCGTTTCAACCAGTAATCTGTTTGAGTATCTGATTGGGCCCGGTACTAGGACGGGGTTGGGGCACGCTTACTGGAGTTGAATGTAAGAGGTGAAAACGTGAATAGCGGTGGCAACGCAAGTCCAACGGGTTCATGTGCATGCATGGGTCTAGACTGGTAGGTAAGACGTTGTTGCATCAAGTAGGTATGGCCATGCATTTTATGTTCGTATCGGGGTTGCCACTTTGGGGAGTGATACACCCCACTGTGGGGCCAGCACGGGTGCCTACGGGGTTTAGGGAGCCGATCGAATGGGTTGGTTAAGGGTACCTTAGCGGTGGTAGATGCAAGCCGGCACCTACGATAGCAGCTAGGTACAAGTAACTACCAAGTTTGTAATGTGGGTATAGTTGGTGGGAAGGGATCAACCTTTAGTAAATAGAGACTAGTAGATGTGCAGTGTAATTAAGTAATGTGGTGTAACATAGCAAAAGTGCGGTGTAACGAAATACATGTTGGTTGAGTTGGATAGTCCTTTGGGTGTTAGTCAGATGTTGACTTCGGTCTTCGGGGTTAGTACTTGGAGGGTTGTACGCTTAGCCAAGGTGTAGGATTGTCTTAGTACTTAGGAACGGAATCATCTTGTCCATCCTTTTTATCTACCTTATCTATGTTACAGCCATATCATGGTGCCTATTTATGTCTTGATCATTTACCATACCTATTATTTGTTAAACTTACTGGACTCGCCAGACTTTATGTCTGACCCGTTTTGTTTCCACTTCTTTTCTTTCTTTCCCCCCTCAGGTTTGCAAGGAAGGAATACTCAAGCTTAGTGCCGATTTCTTTCAGTTGCTTGAAGAGAGTAGATGTATCGCTTTGGACTCTCTCATCTTTATGGATTTGCTTATGCTCAGTGGGGATTTATGCATTTATGTTATTTAAGTATTTTCTTCTTTATGTACTTTGAAGTTTTTATAAAAGACTATTGATCCTGTTGTAATGGTTTTGGAGACTACTTATGTAAGCTTGTTTTGAGTTATGATGCCATGAAATAAGTTTTATCTTCCGCCGTGTTGTTTTATTTATTTATTCTTGTAATTTATCTGTTCTATACAACAATAACGCTTCATGGACATTGATGAATTCCCTTTGTGAGTGACATTAATGGACATGGGGTGTTACATCACCCATAACCAATTTTCATGTCATGTATATCCAATTAAACATGTAATCATGTTTATAATATTTCCTATTCCAAATTGTCACTAATTACATATTAATTAGCCTCAATTACAAATTTACAATTGTAGGCAATTTCATCAATTCCATGTAATTCATACCCAAATATGCCAATTTCACATATTATCAAATTATCCAAAATATCCAATAATATCCAATTTTCCATGTTTCACATATTTCCATCGTTTCCACGTATTCGCATCCGCGCGTATTTTGAACATAGGCTCGAAGGCAGCCTAGATCCAAAAATAAAAGGAATAGGGATAAGAAGAGAGAATCAAATCACAGAAAATTGGAATTAACACAACATCATGAAATAAAGGGGCATGTAAACTGGCATAGAGGCATAATGACAGATTCAACATGAATAAACTGATAAAAGGTATGAACTTTACATAGAAACGTAGGCATATGATGACATGAATCAAAAAGGTGAAGACTTGGATGAGATTTAAATTACATACATACATATGAATCCTCTTTACAACATCATCATGTTACTTTTAATCCCATTATATTGTGAAAATCACCGTACTCACCTTTCATGGTTAAAGAATAGAATTATGCACTGAAATTGGTGTAGAAACGTTGCGGTGTTGCTGACTTATCTTCTTGAATTATTGTAGAAACTCTACTTTTTAATTTGAGTTGAAGTTAAATAATTGAGATCTGATTTAGAGGCGGTGGCTAGGGTTTAAGAGAGAGTTTGACAGCATAATGGTGTAATAGATAATATTTATGAATTAGGTTTAGGTCTTAGGGTGTATATATTGGTCTAGGAAGTTATTTAGGCCTTAGGATTAACCCTAGAACTGATCTGGACCACTCAGATGCCATATCAGCCCTTAGGGCGAATCGGGCCACGGATTGGTAGCCAAACACCCTGGATGACCTCTAGTCGACCCAGCGGGGCTTGGGTCGACTCTAAAAATGGTGTGGTTCGGCTATTCCCCCTCCCGATTCTTGGTTTTGAACTTTTTTTGAATATTTATTTATTTAATTTTTTATATATATCTATATATATTTCTCTCGTATGTATACAAACTTCATGGCTTAATAACTTCTTCATAATCAACCATTTTCACACTAAACCACTTTTTGAACTGCGTTCACACTAAGCCACTTTTTAGCCATTCCTCTAAAACAAAAATACGGCGCTGGGCGGGGATCGAACTCTGTACCTTTTGTATGCAAGTCACATGTTCTAACCAAATGAGCTACTAAGTCTTTTGCTTACAAACCTTAGAACAATGCTAAACATCATTCTTTTCTCATTCCTCTTTTTCAAATAAATTATTCTTTAATTTGTTATTTTAATATTCTCAGAAAATACGGGGTGTTACATTCTCTCCTCCTTAATGGATTTCATCCCCGAAATCTCCATGTTAAGGAGAATGTATATCCTACCATCCAATCATCCATCTACTCAATCATCAAACACAGGCATTCATTGTCCTTAAAAGATTTCTAATGCCATATGAACATACGCAAAAAGTGTGTGTATATGTTCCTTATCCCATGAAAAATCAAGCGGTTTACTGATTCAGTTGAGCTCCTTAATGTGAATAATGATAATGCCATGTATCCATCATGTATGCAAAGAACCCTATATATATCATTACTACATGTGTGCACAACAATTCATTAAAATGCAACATCCATATGATACACACATTCAGTGTACATTCATTTTACTAAATACATCCATTTATATGCAATATGAAAGTGACTGAGCCGATCTAGTGCCTAAAGTGCGTGTATATGCATCCACGAGCAACCACTAGCAAACACTTGCATCCACATGCATCCACCATACGTAACATGTCTCAAACACATGTTTCAACCATAGGACTACCATATCTAAAGGTCAAAGATACTAGCAAAAGGACATACTAAAGATAGAACAAGTACAAGCTAAGCGATAAAGGAGAAATTAAAAGACATACCCTCGAAATGAAAAGGGTAAAATGAACGCATCTTCTCTTCCGTCTCCCAAGTAGCGTCGCTCTCATAATCTCCCCATTGTACTTTGACTAGCTTGACCTCTCGATTCCTCAAATTCTTAATATCCGACACAAGAATGCTTGTAGGAGCTCGTCGAATCGTCGCATCACGCTCTATCTCCACATCTCTAAGCAAGCTCGGCTCTACCACTTCCGCGGTCGCATGCAAGCACTTCCTCAAATGTGATACATGGAATACGTCGTGTACACCACTAAGTCTCTCTGACAACTCCAATCTATACGCCATCTGTCCAATCCTCTCCTTAATAGGAAACGGCCCTACGAACCTTGATGCTAACTTCCCAACGGACCCAAAACGAACAAAATTCCGTAATGGAGACATCTTGATAAAGACCATGTCCCCAATATCAAACTCAAGATCTGTCCTCCTTTTGTCCGCATAAGATTTCTGCCTATCTTGCGCCGTCTTCATCCTCCTTCGAATCAAATTGATCTTTCTGAAGTCTCTCTAACCATATCGGGCCCATGCAAGATCTTATCCGTAGATTCCCACCAACATGTAGGTGAACGACACGGCCGTCCATGAAGAGCCTCGAAAGGTGCCATGCCAATGCTAGACTGAAAGCTATTATTATATGCGAACTCCACCAAAGGAAGATGCTCCTCCCATGTACCTCCGAAGTCCAAGACACACAACCTCAAAGGTCCTCTAGAATACGATTCACCCTCTTGGTCTGACCGTCCGTCTGAGGATGATATGTGGTGCTCAAACATAACTGAGTCCCTACCGCCTCTTGCAAGCTCTTCCAAAACTCGCTAGTAAAGATAGGATCGCGATCGCTCACTATGCTAGAAGGAACACCGTGCAAACGAACTATCTCAAAAATATACGGAGGCTAACCATGGAGCAGTCCTCTTACTCTTCACGGGAATGAAATGAGCGCTCTTAGTAAGTCTGTCTACCACGACCCAAATTCACATATTACCCATCCTTGATCTCGGTAACCCATCAACAAAGTCCATCGAGACACTCTCCCACTTCCATTGTGGGACCTCCAATGGGTGAAGCAACCCACCGGGATTCTTTTATTCTGCTTTTACTTGTTGGCACACCAAGCATCTAACGACAAACTCGGCCACACCCCTCTTAATACCGGCTCAAAAGTAAACTCGTCTCATGTCCATGTACATCTTGTCTAAGTCAGGATGAATGGTCATCTTCGAACGATGTGCATCATCAAAAATGGTCTTCTTCAAATTCTCATCTCGTGGTACACAAAGTCTACCGTCCCTATGTAACCAACCCTTATCATCTAGGGTATACCTAATGAGATGGCTCGATGACTCCCCCCTTATGAGCTTCTCTACTAACTCAACCAACTGTGGGTCATCTCATTATGCCTCACCTCGGTAGCATTTTTTGGGACCTTCCAATCTTGGATGGCCACCACCTTTACGGGATCCACAGCTATCCCTTCTTTGGAAACCACATGCCATAAGAATCGCACTTCCTTCCCCCAAAAGTGACATTTAGAAAATTTAGCTTTAAGGTTATGCGCTCGAAGGGTCTCCAGCACTTCCCTAAGATGTAGGGCATGCTCTTCCTCGCTCTTAGAAAAGATCAAGATGTCATCCACAAAGGCCACCACAAATTTATTAAGGTACTCCCTAGACACCCTACTCATCAAGTCAACAAAGTATGCAGGGGCGTTTGTCAAACCGAAGGGCATCACAAACCACTCATAAAAACCGTTCGGAGTCCTAAAGATAGTCTTGTCTACGCTATCCTCAGCCACTCTCAACTGATGGAAACCAGTGGCCAAGTCCAACTGCGAAAACACTGAGGCGCCAACTAACTGATCGAAGAGATCGTCAATCCTCGGCAGTGGGTGCCTATTCTTCTTAGTAAGCTTAATAAGTTCTCTATAGTCCACATAAAGTCTAAGGGACCCATCCGCCTTGGTGGCTAATATTACTGGAGCACCCCACTCCGATATACTACGTCTTATGAACCCCTTCTCAAGCTACTCCCCTACTTGCTTATTGAGTTCCCTCCTCTCACAAGGAGCCATGTGGCGTACTGGCAGAGATACGGATTTTGCGTTGTCTACAAGATAAATACGAAAGTCTATCTCACGTTTTAGGGGTAGACTCCTCACCTCATCGAAGACATCAACATATTCATGGACTATACGAACAGAATGTAAATCGTCATTGGATGTGTCAAGTGACTCAAGATAACTAAGCATCACCAATCCTCTAGGGTCACAAGAAATATCAAGGGTCTTTCCACTATGAGTCAACAATTTTACTACCTTTCGTTCACAATCTTGGATGGCACCATGTCTGGCTAGCCAGTCCATCCCTAGAATCAACCCATAGCCCATGAAACCAAGCACAAAAGCATTACATTCAAAACCAACGCCTAAGATAGACAATCTCAAATCCCTAGAAACCATGGATAAATGAGCCGACCCGCCAATAGGATTTGAGACTATAATGGGATCCACAACGAGACTAGTATTTAAATGCAGTGTTTCAACTAATGATGTAGAGATAAACGAATGTGATGCGCCAGAATCGAATAAAGTACGGACAAGATGATCAAACAAGAAAATCAAACTTTCGACAGAAATTTTTCTACCTCCTTTCTGCCCCGAAGCCATGAGAGCATGAACCTGCCCTCCCGAAGTAGAAACTGCCCTCTGCCCTTGCTTCTTAGGACAGTCCTTGACAGCAAGACCTGGATCACCACAATGATAACAAGCGAACTTCTTCTTCTTCCTATAGTCTTTATTCAAATGGCCGGGTATCCCACAGTTGTGACACTTCCTCTTTTCTTTACCACCCTTCTTTTATTGTTGGGTTTTCTTTGGATCCTCCTTCTTATCTTATGGCCTAAAAGTACTTACAACCTTCTCTTCTTCATGCATGTATGCCATATCAACAAGCTTTTCATACGTAGCCTCCATTGGAATTTAGGACATAGCCAAACTGTGAAACGGTTCATTTAGGCCCTTTGCAAACCTCAAGGCCTTCTTGTGAGGCGTATTCACCAACTCTAGCCCAAATCTCGCCAACTTATTTAATTCGGTCACATACTCCTTCACGGTCAAGTTTTTCTGCTTCAACGTCAAGAACCTCTCCATGTACATACTCTCCTCCGCTTGAGAAAGGAATTTCAACTCAAACCTTCCCCTAAAATCTGCCCACGTCTCTACAGCACGCTCCCCTTTAGTAACCTCCGACCAAAAAGAAGCTTCGTCCTTCATCAACCAAGAAGCCAATTGGACCTTCCTACAATCGTCCAAATCGAAAATGCCAAACAGATCCACCACCTCTTTCAACCAATTTCTAGCTTCAACGAACGTTTCAGACCCACTAAAAGGTTTTCTACCCATCGAACGAAAGTCTTTGCATATCTTTGAGAAAGCATCTCCATGCGGAGGAATGACTGGAGCTGGGAGAGGAGGAGGAGGAACGTCGGCCGGACCCGCGGCAGTAGCCCTAGCCTCGAGATATTGACGAAACCAACTGGGTACATGAACACCCTCTGGTATCTCAGATGGTCCAAACATGCTGAAAAGAAAAAGAAAGAGTTTCAAATCAAGGGAAGCGAAAGAGAGATGTATGGCTTGCGGGGATTATGCTTTTTAAAGTAAACTTTCCTTGAAAATAACTTCTTTAAAACAAGTTTTTGAAAATACTTTCTATGAATATAATACTTTTGAAAACAATTTTCAAAACTTTTTATCTGTTCCTGTAACCTTAGCTCTGATACCACGTGTAACACCCCATGTCCATTAATGTCACTCACAAAGGGAATGCATAAATGTCCATGAAGCGTTATTGTTGTATAAAACCGATAAATTACAAAAATAAATAAAAAAATAAAACATAGCGGAAGATAAAACTTATTTCATAGCGTCATAACTCAGAACAAGCTTACATAATTAGTTTCCAAAACCATTACAACATGATCAATAGTCTTTTCCAAAAACTTCAAAGTACATAAAGAAGCAAATACTTAAATAACATAAATGCATAAATCCCCACTGAGCATAAGAAAAGCCATAAAGATGAGAGAGTCCAAAGCGATACATGTACTCTCTTCAAGCAACTAGAAGAAATCGGCACTAAGCTGTAGTATTCCCTCCTTGCAAACCTGAGGGGGGGGGGGGAGGAAAGAAAAGAGTTGGAAACAAAACGTGTCAGACATAAAGTTTGGCGAGTCCAGTAATTTTAACATATAATAGTTAAGGTAAATGATTAAAACATAAATAGGTATCATGATATGGCTGTAGCATAGACAAGGTAGATAAAAATGATGAACAAGATGATTCCATTCCTAAGTATTAAGACAATCCTACACCTTGGCTAAGCGAAAAACACTCCAAGTACTAACCCCGAAGACCGAAGTCAACATCAGACTAGCACCCAAAGGACTATCCAACTCAACCAACATGTATTTCGTTACACCGAACTTTTGCTAAGTTTCACCACATTACTTAATTACACCGCACATCTACTAGTCTCTATTTACTAAAGGTTGATCCCTTCCCACAAATTGTACCCACATGACAAACTAGGTAGTTACTTGTAACTAGTTGCTATCGTACGTGCCGGCTTGTTCCTACCACCGCTAAGGTACCCTTACCCTACCCATTCGATCGGCTCCCTAAACCCCGTAGGCACCTGTGCTGGCCCCACAGTGGGGTGTATCACTCCACAAAGTGGAAACCCCGATACGAACATAAAATGCACGGCTATACCTACACGATGCAACAACGTCTTACCTACCAGCCCGGACCCATGCACGCACATGAACCCGTTGGACTTGCTTTGCCACCGCTATTCACGTTTTGTCCTCATACATTCAAGTCCAGTAAGAGTGCCCCAACCCCGGCCTAGTACCGGGCCCAATTAGATAATCAAACGTGTTACTGGTTGAAACGGGGGCCCCATCCGACACAAGCCTCCCACCTATGCTTGGTCCCCACTAGGTTTTTCTCCCACTTAACCATTTTAATTTAAATGTCCACGTCTTACACATGCTACGGTTAAGTCCATACTTACATGTCATAATTTACATGTCATATCTTATTCCGGTTAAGTACATATTTACATGTCATAATTTACATGTCACCCTACTTAACCCTCTAACCATACCCTTGTCTTATTATGGTTAGTATTCCTTAATTCATTCCTTATTACGAACTGTGCATGACCTCCCACATTAGACCGAACACTTTATGGCCGCTGGTTTTGCCGGGCGGTTCCGGGAAGTCTTACGCCACAAACCGGGTCTAACCTCGGGTCATTAACCATTATGCCTACAATTAATTCCTTTGACCTCTCACATTAGACGTCCAATTGTGGCAGCTGGATTTGTCGGGCGGTTCCGGGCAGTCTTACGCCACAATTGCGCCTAACCTCGTGTCAAAGGTTTATTAATAATCGTATTTCACCCATACCCAATTTTCATGTCATGTATATTCAATTAAACATGTAATCATGTTTATAATATTGCCTATTCCAAATTGTCACTAATTACATATTAATTAGCCTCAATCACAAATTTACAATTATAGGCAATTTCATCAATTCCTTGTAATTCATACCCAAATATGCCAATTTCACATATTATCCAAAATATCCAATAATATCCAATTTTCCATATTTCACATATTCCTGTCGTTCCCGCGTATTCACATTTGTGCGTATTTTTAACATTGGCTCGAAGGTAGCCTAGATCCAAAAATAAAAGGAATAGGGATAAGAAGAGAGAATCAAATCACAGAAAATTGGAATTAACACAACATCATGAAATAAAGTGGCATGTAAACTGGCATAGAGGCATAATGACAGATTCAACATGAATAAACTGATAAAAGGTATGAACTTTACATAGAAACATAGGCATATGATGACATGAATCAAAAAGGTGAAGACTTGGATGAGATTTAAATTACATACATACATATGAATCCTCTTTACAACTTCATCATGTTACTTTTAATCCCATTATATTGTGAAAATCACCGTACTCACCTTTCGTGGTTAAAGAATAGAATTATGCACTAAAATTGGTGTAGAAATGTTGCGGTGTTGCTGATTTATCTTCTAGAATTGTTGTAGAAGCTCTAATCATTAATTTGAGTTGAAGTTGAATACTTGAGATTTGATTTAGAGGTGGCGGCTGGGGTTTAAGAGAAAGTTTGACAGCATAATGGTGTCATAGATAATATTTATGAATTAGAGTTAGGTCTTAGTGTGTACATATAGGTGTAGGAAGTTATTTAGGCCTTAGGATTAACCCTAAAACTGATCTGGGCCACTCAGATGCCATATCAGCCCTTAGGTTGAATCGGACCACGGGTTGGCAGCCAAACACCCTGGATTGACCTCTAGTTATATATCTATATACATATTTCTCTCATATGCATACATACTTCGTGGCTTAATAACTTCTTCATAATTTTCCATTTTCACACTAAACCACTTTTTGAACTACGTTCACACTAAGCCACTTTTTAGCCATTCCCCTAAAACAAAAATATGGCGTTGGCGGGGATTGAACTCTGTACCTCTTGTATGCTAGTCACATGTTCTAACCAAATGAGCTACTAAGTCTTTTGCTTACAAACCTTAGAACAATGCTAAACATCATTTTTTCTCATTCCTCTTTTTCAAGTAAATTATTCTTTAATTTGTTATTTTAATATTCTCAGAAAATATGGGGTGTTACAATAAGAATATTTGAATAGGAGAATATTCAAAATTGGAATGAGGTTTATGTTGTGTTTTTATAGCACTTGCTTATTATATACGTGAGTTATTCGGAAAGTCCGGGTTTATACCCATTCTGAATAACTGATTCGACGATAAGTCGACTATGAAGACGGTGGTTGAAGACTAGAGGTCTTCACATCGTTTGGATGATTACTGATGTCTTGATTGGGCCGTACATCCAAGACTAGGTAATAAGTGGTGATCGTCCAGACGTACTTGGAGATCGACCGGATATGCGAGGACCTTTCTCCTGTATTGGACATATGGGATGAGGAATAAGGTGCCTCCAGTTTCGTTTAGACCCAGAAAGAACTTGTAAATGGATGTTTGTCTGACATTGGATTATATTCTGTGTTGATTGATTTCTATTAAATATATATCTATTTGGCGGTGGAGAATTTATTCTCTTGTTTAATGCCCTTCTTTGAGATGTATGAGCTCAGAGGTTATATATCGATAGATATTAGTCGTATGGCATGAATTGCCTTTGTGGCATGTAGAGATGCAGTGATCAAGGCATCTGTTGGAAAGCAGAGTCTTGTGGTTGATGTTCAAAGCACGGCCTTAAAGGGCATAGCTTTGTGTATGGCGTTAATTCGCGAGCCTCACACCTCGGTATGTGTCAAAAATGGGATCGGACCGTTGGGAGAACATGACGTTTCTTCCTAGCTATGGGTGGTGTTAGGGTTTTGCAAGACCTGACATTTTTATATTTTTACCTATGTAGTTGTTGGATTGTGAGGCACGTAGGATATACCGGTCTCTACAGAGCCGATGGATATAGGTCTAATAGGACCGGGAAACGTGTGTTCAGGAATAACTAATCCTCAAACGTAAGGGAGGACCGGCCTAATCGATCCAAGTGTTGCTTAGAGTGCGTAGTACTGAGTCATTGGCTATTGTGTGTCAAAGCGGGGAGGAGCCATCCCTGGCCTCAAATCATGATGGAATCAATTTCCAATACGTGACATTTCGGTTTTTATTGTAGTGCCTAGTATTGGAGACGTAGTAGCATCAGATACTATGCCATCTGTGATTGATACATTTATATTTGAAGCTGTTTTGACACTATACACCTATTATAGTATAAAATGATTTGTTTTAAACGTACCAAGCATGTTTGGCTATTATAAGGGAAAACCCTATCCTCCGGCTTGTGTTGCGTTGTATGATGGGACCCGGGTCTTATAATAGGTTCACTTTTCTAAAAAGCATTGTGCTGTTTGCTTTATGCACTGGTATTCTTGGGAGGAAACCCATTCCGTGTTATACGGTGTGGTCCCTTGATTTACTTTATTTTTAAGTAAAGATTTAATAACTGTTTTAGTGCTCACACCAGTCACATGACTGACCTGGAGTTTTTTGTTTTAACCTAAACGCTGGGTGCCCCTATTTTCCACACGGGTAGCTAGTAGTTTTGGTTTTGCAGAGTTATATTAACAGGATCCTGGTTTAGAGCTATAATGATATTCAGAAAGCTATGTATCAATGTATCTCTTTCAGTTGTGTTTTGTATTTATTTACGCTTCATTGTAATTTGTAAATCTCTGATATTTATCAAATGTATATTATTTGTTCATACCCTGTATACTCTTGTACTCTGAAGTAAATTGTTGTAATAAGCAATGAAATGTTCTTCTGTTTGTGTACTGATTGGTTGTGTTCTCAGAAAATCCGTCCTTCCGCCCCTCTTCGGAGACCGGGGAAGTTCAGGTCGTTTCAGCTGGTATCAGAGCTTTGGTTTACAGAGCTCGAGAACAAGGCACATTAGAACCAAATGAAAGAATTCAACAGAGATTGGATTAGTAATATCTGATGAGAATGACTCGTTAGAAATAGGATCAGCAGTATCCTAGAACGAGTGTGAAGAGTAGTGTTTTTAAAATAAAAACGAAAAACAAATTTGGTTTCGAAAATTTAATCTAATTATACGTATTTGAGTATATAATTTTATATTGAATTTGGACAATCAAGTATATAAAGATTTGGCATATACGCCTGACAAACGTGTATTCGAAGTTTTAATATACTGAATAGATATAGAATCATGCTCTAGTCGCACGGACATGATTCTGATGATGGCACGCCATCATCAGTATTTATGCTCAAGTTTCAAAAGTGAGATATCTATATATTTCCAATTGACCGGTGTGAGAACCAAAACTAGATAGGGTCAATTATTGTGATTTGGCTCAAAAATGGATTTTTTTATATATATAAATTATGAATTTGAAACAATAATCAACTAATTGATTGTTGATTGTGTTGTTTAATTACTGGTTTGATTAATTAAAAAATTTGAGCCATTAAGCCAAATTTAGTCAAATTTGAACTGAATTGCAAATTGTTTGGAAAAATTGTATGCATGTACATATATATGTGTGAACAGGTCATAGTAGGGAAGCTAAGTAGAGGAATAAAATTGTATGCCCGACAAATAGGTACATGTTTAGTAATTTCTTGGGTTTGGATGATTTTATCAGCCGATTGGCTAGCCGCTTGGCTTTTTCTTTTTTGTTTTTAGATGATGAGGGCCCTGCGTGGCTAGTTGAGGTTTTAAATGTCTCCCCGTACAAAGGAGATTACGGAAAAAAAATTCAAAAATTTAGGGTGTTAGCAAAATTATTGTAGAATTTAAAAATTCTTAAAAACTGAAAACTTGAAGAAGGAAAGCCAAACTGAAAGTTGAGTTGATTAGTGAAACAACTTTTAGGTCTATTCCTTTTCGAGGAGGAAAAGATTTTAAGTGCGGGAGATTGTAACAACCCTGAAAATCAGGACCAATTTCAATTTTTTATTTTGGAAATTTTAATGGATTTTTAATATTTAAAATGATTTATTTTTAATAATAATGACTGGAAATTTATTTTGAGTAGAATTAGAACGTATAAATTTTTTTAAATCGAAGTTAGAATATAAATATTTATTTAGTTATAAAAGGAATTGGAAATGGCGCGGTAGTTTGAAATTTTGATTTCAAATTTCAAATGAATGTACAAGATTCAAAATAAATCGAATTTTAGCAAAATCATAAATATTTGAATCTGTTTGAAAATATCTTTCTAACGGATCTAAAAAATTGAAATTTAATAGCGGAAATAAAAAGTTATGACCAGTCGAAAATTCAGAATAGTCGCTATGGAATTTATATAAAATATAAGCCCTTAAAAGTGGAGATTTTGCAAATGACATTCGTTTTCGACGAAAACACTTTTGTTGGATCCGGAATGTCAAATTATTACTAGATTCTAATTTTCATAATTTTTGGAATTAATATGAGAGCATGGTGAATTTAAACGTGTTTGGTCAATTCGATTTGAATTTAGTCGACTGAAAAATGACCGTTTTTCAAACGGTCTCCAAATTCGATGAAATTAGTTTTGTCAGGACTGTATCGTCAAAACATTGCTAGATTTTTTTTTTGAATTTTTGTATCCTGTATGTGGCCCTGGTAAATTAAAATTTGCGTTTGAATTTAAAATATAATGATTTATATTTTAAATTTAGTGGAAACTTATCGTAACAACCGAATTGGGTTACGAAACTTATCCCATTGTATTCGAAATGGATGTAATTAGCTAGAGACGACAGTCGTTGGGGCTCGTTTGTAGTTCGTATATAAAGTAACTTTTTAGAAATTAAATTAAATTGAATTAAATATATTTAATTATAAAATTGGTCAACCCCTATTCCCTCTTCCCCTCCCAGTCTTCATTCATTTCCAGATCTCATTTCAAATAAAATAAAATAAAATAAAGAAAATCCGTCGCGGTGTGGCGCCACAACCACCGTCGCCGCCACCAGGCGTCGCCCCGCTGCGCGCCACCTCTCCAACCTCTGCCATTCTGTCCTCCTCCCACTCCTCTTCAAAATCGACGCCCTAGCCACCGTGAGAGCACCGACCAGACCGCCGTGGGGCCTATATCCGCCTGACCGCCGCCATGACCCTGCTCCGCCAGCGCAGGCGCGCGCCTCCCCCTCTCGACCTTCCAGCCCTCCGACGAACCCCAAACACCCCCATCCGATGAAGAACAGTAAGTTTTTTTTATTCGTTTTGTCTTAGTTCTTTTGTGTAGTAATGTACAGAAAAAATAGATTTTTAATATAAAACAAATGGATTTTTATTTATATAAAGAATAGATTTTTATTTATAAAAAGAATACATTTTTTATAAATGAAAAGATTATATTTTTCTATATGAAAAGATAAGTTTTTTATATAGGAAGTAGCAAATATAAAAATATAATTTTTATAATGAAGTAGTGAATGTAAAAATATGATTTTTATTATGAAGTTAGCGAAGTAAAAATATGATCCTTATATATGTAGTAGCAATATAAAATTTCGATTTCTATTTATATAATAATGATATAAATATGGTTTTTAACGATATAAAAATATTATTTTTATATATAATAACGTTATAAAGAAGTGATTTTTACATACACAACAACGATATAAAGATGTGATTTTTACATATAATAAGGAGATAAAAATATGATTTTTATTATATGTATAACGGTATAAAAATATGATTTTTATACTATTAACATCGTTATAAAAATACGATTTTTATATATGTAGCATTGAAATAAAAATGTGATTTTTAATATAAAAATCGTGTGAAACAGATTGCGATGGAACTGACGGGAATCAAATCCAAATCCGAACAGTTCAGAAATAAGGAATGGAGGAGTGGATCCAAAAGGTGAGAACTTCTTACTTTAATTTACTTTATAGTTAAATACATATATTATGATGCAGACGGTGCTTAGTAGCACCCGACACCTTTGTTTGAAACCATGTTTGTTTGGTTGATTGGATTATTTGGTTGAATTTTGTTTGGAAAATGAAATGATTAGATTAGAATTGGTATGTACATGGAGTGACCCATTATTAGGCGAGGGATAAGGCTAGACCTTATTCCGGTTCTAGTATCGCGCCGTTATGCTGCCGAAATTTTATAAAAATATTAGAACAATAAAAATACCATTTTTATTGTATAAATGAACTATATAAAATATTTATGAGATGAAATAAATATTTTATAGACAAAAATATAATTTTTAACGTGTATACGAATCAAATAAATATTCATTTACAAATAAGACGATTTTTTTATGTACACACATTTAACTGTTATTGATTAGGACGATATATTTTGCACATCGCCCAACTGCACAAATAAGAATCAGTGTTTGTTGTTTGAAACCCCACACGGGTATTGGGATGATATTGGACATACACAAATCCCAATATTTAGTTGTATGTCAATCGATGGGTTGACAGACTGTTGTAAGCGTTAATTATTTATATTTAACGCTTATGCAGTTGTGTAATGCACTCTAGATGATGGTTGACTGTGTTTGATTATTGTGTTAATATGTGTATGAAGTCCATATAAATCAAATTATATGGTAATTGACTGTGTCTGATTCCGACATGGAAATAATGAATATTTTAAAATAACAAATATTTTAAAATGGCGAATAATGAATATTTTACAATAACTAATATTTTAAAATAATATTCAGTAATGGATCAAAATATAATATTGATGTCCGATTTGGGATGGAAACGAAAATATTTAAATATATAAAGCCGTGTTGATTAGATTAACGCCATTTTGATGTGAACAATATTTATATCAATTTTATTCATTTTTATAATGAATATCGAAAATGAAGGCATTTCAAAGTCTAATGTTTTGAAAATATTATCATTTATATATTAATGATATGGAATATTCATTTTTTATTTAAAATTGAATATGAAGTGGAAATCATTTTGAAAACAAATTTAAAACGATTTATCAAATACATTTTAAATGGAAATCGATGAAATATATATAATATTTATATTATACATATTTAATGGCCTTAATAGAATGCGCCGCACCGCGACAGTTCGCGAATTTCGACCATTGACTTCGAAAGGACATTACGGGAGATCCTACCGTCGGATTCTCCTAAAACCGGAACCGTTGGGTTCATATCTAAATGAGCTTTCCGACGAATGTAAGGGATTTGAAATCTAATGGATGGATTTGGAATTATGTCTAAAACAAATTTGGAAAAGGTCGCTGTAAGTGCAGTACGATGACCGTTTTTGGAAATCGAATGTACGGGCCTTAATAAAATTATTAAAGATATCAATAATTTGTGTAAGATCATAATAAATGATTTGGAAAGAATTAGGATGAAAAATCCCATATTTGAGAAGATAAAATTATATTTTTATCAAAATGAACTAGTTATTAATGAGAATTATAATCCGATATTTTTAAATAAATAAATTGGATTTGAAATGGTTTTAAAAATAACCAGAATTTCCAATATACGAATTGGAATGGATTTGAATCGAAATTGTCTGTGGAATATTTCGATATTGGATTCCGTGATTATATGGATACTGTGGAGGAATTTCGAAGATATATATATATATATATATATATATATATATATATCATTATTCCCAATACGACATTCGTTGATTTTTGAATTTGATATTGAATATAAGCCGATATAATTTCTATTTAGAGCCTTGTATTTAATATTGAATTGGATTTGGGTTTGTCGTGAATGGTGTCTTCATTAACAATGTTCTTAAACCCTATGTGAAAAGAATAAATCTTTTAATTAAGATTACTAGTGTTTCCAGTTAACTAACATTTAATTGGAATATAATGGGATGTCAATTGGGTTTATTGCGAACTGTGTTTTTAACGACATTCGTTCTTTAACCCGATTTACAGTGAAATGTGATTTGGAGTTTATAAATCTTTTTATTAAGATTTAATGGAAATTTTCCAAAGTAAAGTTTTCCAATTTAATATATTAAATTGGAATGGAATGGAATTCGATTTCATAATAATCGAAGTGAACTTTTGTAGAGGAAGACTGTTTACACATATGGAATTTAAAAGGTTTTGTCGTTATTCCATTTATATTATTAGTCGGATATGGAAATTGATATCGATTATATATTGATTTGTTTTTCCGTGAAGATTCCATAATTAATGGAATGTGATTTGGGTTTATTGTGAACTGTGTTTTTAAAGGACATTAGTTCTTTAACTAAGTTAAAGACAGGATTACATGTCAAACATTGTATTTCGAACAGTATGGTTGGTCTTTGCTAAATATATATCTGTTTGGTGGCGGAGAATTTATTCTCTTGCTGAACACCGTTCTCTAAGATGTATGAGCTTAGAGGTTATATATCGGCAGAAATCAATAGTACGGTGTAGATTGTCGATGCGACATGTTTGTGTTTTCAAAGTTAAATAATCATCAATAGTGATTTTTGGGAAGATTAAAACTAAGTGGAGTTTTAATGAATCTTTTATTAGATTGAAATGGGAATTGATAATTTAAATTATAAATTTGGGAAATTATCGAGAATGGAGTATCACCAGTTTTTCTCTTAGCGATAGTTAAATCTTTAATTAGATTTGAACGTGAAATGGTAATTAAATTTACCGATAACATAGTGATGTTAGATTGGGAGTATGACCAATTTTGCTCCATGATATGAATAGGTTGGGATTGGGAAATTAAACAAATGATTAGTTCGGTAAGGTGCGTTAATCCCGACTAATTTGGAAAACCATAATATGGTTTGAATTGATATCCAAAGGAAGATTAAAGAATAAATTCAAAGAATTTATCTTTGTTAAAATTAATGGGAACCTTTCCCAAAGTATAAGAATGTTTGAATAAAAGAATATTCAGAATTGGAATGACGCGTATATTGTGTTTTTATAGCACTTGCTTATTATATACGCGAGTTATTCGGAAAGGCCGGTTTTATGCCCATTCTGAACAAATTATTCGACGATAAGTCGACGATGAAGACGGTGGTTGAAGACCGGAGGTCTTCACATCATTTGGATGATTACTGATGTATTAATTGGGCCGTACACCCAAGACGAGGTAATAAGTGGTGATCGTCCAGACGTACTTAGAGATTGACCGGATATGCAAGAACCTCTCTCCTGTATTGGACATATGGGACGAGGAATAAGGTGCCTCCGGTTTCATTCAGACCCAGAACGAACTTGTAAATGGATGTGTGTTTGGAATTGGATTTTATTCTGTGTTAATTGATTTCTATTAAATATATATCCGTTTGGCGGTGGAGAATTTATTCTCTTGCTTAACTCCCTTCTCAGAGACTTACGAGCTCAGAGGTTATATATCGATAAATATCAGTCGCATGGCATAAATTTCCTGTGTAGCATGTAGAGATGCAGTGATCAAGGCTTCTGTTTAAAAGTAGAGTCTTGTGGTTGATGATCAAAGCACGACCTTAAAGGGCATAGCTTCGTGTATGACGTTTATTCGCGAGCCTCACACCTCGGTATGAGTCAAAAACGGGATCAGACCGTTGGGAGAACATGACGTTTCTTTCTAGCTATGGGTATTGTCAGGGTTTTGCAAGCCCTGGAATTTTGATATTTTTACCTATGTGGTTGTTGGATTGCGAGGCGCGTCGGATATATCGGTCTCTATGAAGCCGATGGATATAGGTCCGATAGGACCGGGCAACGTGTGTTACGGAATAAATAATCCTCAATCGTAAGGGTGGACCGACCCGACCGATCCAAGGGTTGCCCAGAGTGTGTATTCCTGAGACATTGGCTAGAGTGTCTCGAAGTGGTGAGGAGCCATCCCTGGCCTCGACTCATAGATGGAATCCAATTTCCAATACGTGACATTTCGGTTTTGATTGTAAAGCCTAGTATTGGCGACATTGTAGCATGGGATACTATGCCGTCTATGATTGATACATTTACATTTGAAGCTGTTTTGACACTATACACCTATTATAGTATAAAATGATTTGTTTTAAAAGTACCAAGCATGTTTGGCTATTATAATGGAAAACCCTATGCTTCGGCTTTCGTTGCATTGTATGATGGGACCTTGGTCTAATAATAGGTTCATTTTTCCAAAAAGCATTGCGATGTTTGTTTTATTCACTGGTATTCTTAGGAGGTAACCTGTTCCGTGTTATACGGCGTGGTCCCTTGATTTACTTTATTTTTAAAGTAATGATTTAATAACTGGTTCAGTTCTCACACCAGTCACATGACTGACATGGAGTTTATTGTTTTAACCTCTCTAGGTGCCCCTATTATCCACACGGGCAGCTAGTAGTATTGGTTTTGTAGATTTATATTCACAGAATCTCGGTTTACAGCTGGAATTATATTCAGAAAGCTCTGTGTCCATGTGTCTCTTTCAGTTGTGTTTTGTATTATTTTCCGCTGCATTGTAATTTTCAAATCTCTGATATTTAACAAATGTATATTATTTGTTCATACTATGTATATTTTTGTACTCTGATGTAAATTGTTGTAATAAGCAATGAAATGTTCTTTTGTTTGTGTTCTGATTGGTCGTGTTCTCAGACAATCCGTCCTTTTTCCTCTCTTCGGAGACCGGGGAAGTTCAGGTCGTTTCACCAGGATCAGATTTATTATCTGAAAACCACTTCGTGTGGGCATTATCGTTTCGAATCAAATAAATCGAAGACAATTGAAGATGGAGTTTATGCAAGGGTTATTCTAGCAATCCTAAGTAGAAATTTCCTATGATGGATTTACACAATAACTCTTTCGGTTTTTCCAGTCCTAGGACAACATATATGGATAAATGTCTGACAGAGTATATCTAATAGATCGCGCAAGTTGATTGGTTGAAACGTATATACGTTGGTGGTAGAGGAATTCGTTTCTCTTAGCTTTATACCCACGGTACTTTTGGAGAAATCAATTTAAGATTTGGTGGTTATGATTATGTGGCATTCAAAGTAGATGAAGCGTAAAAAGATACGTTATGACCTCAAGCCTCATCAACTGGGAAATGACAGAAATCGGGAAGGCAGCATGGCTAAGTGGGTCGCACCCAAGCAAGGCATATTGTCACAATCTAGAGAATATTCGTATATGTTACTTCTTTCAATTATATATCTCCTGGGAATGGTTATGTTGGTACACCAACCGTAAGGTGATAATATATTCGGAACATTCAAGCAAAGTGAATGGTCGATCATGTGTGGCGGAGTTACAAGATGTTCTAATTGAACTCAAGTGTATCACTTCTAGAGTACACTAATTGAAAGGTGGTTCCATACCTTTTCATAGTTGGGAATTCATTCTCCAGTAAGAGCCCACGGTTTTTGATTGTATATTAAATATGTACAGCGTGAGATGAAAGCGTTCCGCTAGTTTGTTATTCACTTGATTTAGACGTTATTATAATATCAGAGAAGTATTGTTTTAAAAGAACGTTTTGGGTTATCATAAGGTAAAAATCATCTATGTTTATGTGTGGATCAGTCTTACGATTCTCATTCCTTTAAAAAAAGATTTTGAAAAGCTAAACCAAAATGATTGGAGTTTACTCACACCAGTCACATGACTGACCCAGAGTTTATTTTGTTTTGTTTTCCCTAACCTCTTGGGTGCCCAAATTTGTACAGGTAGTCAAGTATTCGGGATTTTTTGATGTACTTGGAGGAGCCTGGAGCATGACGCCTTAATGTTGGATATATATAGAGAGTTATTTCCGCTGTGACATTCATGTTATGTAAGCTGATGATGATGAATGTAAGTACAAATACAGTTTTGTATTTCAAAGTATTGTTATAATATATTTTATTTGCTCCGCTGTGAGAATCATGTTTCATCTGTTGTGATCTTCTTCTTCTTCTATTCTAACTTTCTTTCTTTCTATTTCTCACCCTCTAACTTCTTTCTATTAATGCCCCGATATTTCTGATGCTTGAAAAGTCAACATGGTATGTTGTGTTGATTTTTGGGGTCGAAAATCATTGGTTCGTTATAGTGGTATCAGAGCTGAAGGTTAAGTGATTACATTGGCTCTGTGGCGAGACTCAGTAGAGATGAGTTCAGTAAT
The DNA here is from genome assembly GCA_030737875.1 of Allium sativum. NCBI lineage: Eukaryota > Viridiplantae > Streptophyta > Magnoliopsida > Asparagales > Amaryllidaceae > Allium > Allium sativum. The sequence goes on along the minus strand of CM060923.1, from coordinate 411,581,227 downwards.
ATCGTATATTGAGTTTGAGTGTATATATATACGAGACAGCGTATTTTTAGATTTATAAAAATGATTTTATATTATGGAGATTAATTGGTTGAGTGGATTATGAATTATGGATCGATAGTGGGGCACCACAAGGTAGATAGAGGTTTCTAAACACTTGAATACGATAAAACGACACATTACGTTTTAACAAGAGGTAAATGAAATAATTTTACCCAAATTATATTTTAGATATTAGAATTATTGCTATATTGGATGTTTTGGTTATTTTTATAATCAAATAAGATTATAAATTGAAATGGCTATAAATAACCAAGTAGAATTAACATAAATGTAATGTATAAATTCAGATGAATTAAATTTGAATTTAAAACAGAATTGGTGTTATAGTTATGGAACTTGGAAAAGTATGTGAAATGAATTTTGGATTAAGTATATGGAATTTTAAAATCCTAAGGGAATTTGGAACTGTTTTCCATGTGTTGAAATGGACATTTTGAAGTAAATTAAAAATGGAAGTGTTTTTAAATGATTTTTGAAATAATATAGTATAGAACTCACTTCGATAACTGGAAAATAGTTCTGATGATGACGGCCGCATCATCAATGTCATTTTCGAGTTTCTAAGTGACGGATTACTACCAGAGATTTGGTTTTGAACTATTTTGAGGAAATAAGGTTTTCAGAAATTCAAATTTGTTTTGAATTGTTATTATATTTGATTTCAAACTGATTTGAAATAAAACCCAAGAATTTAAAATTTAAAATATAACTAATGAAGTTAAAAAGGGTTAAAATGGTAAAGGTTGATAAATAGGTTAGAATTTAACTTGACTATGTTAAATAAAATTTGATTAGATTAGTGATAATCTGGAATGGAATTGGATTAACGAGTTAAGAGTTGGAATTGAGATGGAAATTAAAATTGAAATGGAATTCAGTTTGGATATAAGCGAATGATTTGAATTGAGGATAACTTGATTGGAGATAAAAGAGAAATGAATTTATGTGCTGAAGGGTTATCAAATTGAAGAGATAAAGTTGAATGCCCGACAAGAAGGTACAAGTTTATAATATATTGAGTATCAGTTTTTAATAAGCTATTTTGGAAAGCCATTTGGCTGTTTGATTTTATTTTGGATTGGAGAAAGCCTAGAGAGGCGAGTTGTTGTTATGCCGATTGAGCCGTGCAAAGGAGGAGCTGGCGAAATATTTCGAGAATTTAAAGTGTTAGAAGTTTTCAGGATTTTTGTAAATTTCCATGAGTAAGGAATAAATTAATATTTTAATTGATATTATTTGGTTCAGTTGAAACTAAAATTAAAAGAAGTATAACAAATAGATTTTTAATCTAGTTAATAAGGTGATAGCATTTTTCCGGCTTAGTAACTTCGGGGACGAAATTCTTTTAAGGGGGAAGGAATGTAACGTCCCAAAATTTTAGCTATTTAATAATTAATTTGTTTAATTATTATAATGTACTAGGTTGGAACCCGTGCTACACACACGGGAAGTTATGGATATGTTGGAGCGAAGGGTTCGAAAAAGAAAAAATGTGGAGGTAAGAGCGTTGCGGATGGAAATAGAGGAAAGGATGATTTTTTTATGAGTGATGACTTAGCAATATGTTGACATGAGGCATGTTTGTGCGATGTGAAAAAAAATTGATGTACCTTCCATGTGTTCATCAAGGAAATATGCAATGTAGATGGAAACAAGAGTTGACCTATCCACTTGTTGTAGGTGAGTTCGTCTTGTATACTTGTGCTATGAAAAAGCGGGGCAAAGTAGCCAAAATGTTTTAATGTTTGAACCTCGACATTACGTGGTCATAATTCACATTTTTGTGGGATAAATTGGAATATCATTTTAACATGTTAAGTGGGATAACATATTTTTGAGTACTTTTTGCATCTATGTACATTTGAACAAAAAAATAAGATTCGTACAAAGCTAGGCCATGATCAGTAAATTAGCAAACATAGTAACTAATTCTAGTTTGAACAATCTACCTATCGTACGAACAATAAACAGGGAAATATGAAAAATTATCAATTACATCTTAACCATAATTACCAATTGATAAGTAGAACCTCCAATGTGATAACGTTGATCCATTAAAGTCGCAGATAATTAGAACTCAAATTCGGTAATGTTGCTTTACTAATGTACCATGAAACTTATTAACAAACAAATGCACACTACACAAAAAAGCAAGATAACTTGAAGTTCTCAAATTTATTAGATTTTATATTCGAACATTTGGAAAATTATAAAATAGCTTAAGTTGACTTGTACTTTTTATTCGGAAACTGAAAGCAAGCTTGCACTTTTCGCTTTAGAAAGAAGACTTAATTTGCATACTCATTACCATAACGATTTTTCTTGTAACAACATTGTGAACAGGTGTATAATCCTATGTAAATATACAAATAATAGTAAGAACACAATAAAAAAGTTGTACAAATGCAAATAAAAGTAAGTAGTCCAAGCAAGATAACAATCCATAAACAAAAAATAACATTTATATTTTGCCTGCGCATGGTGAAAAGTTTACTATCATAAACTTGCGTGTGTTTTAATTGTTCTCAAACATGAGGACCTTTCAAGGTTAAAGTGATTCCCTATCTCACAATGATTGCTGAATAGACCAGGTGGACACTACAGAAAATGCCATCTGCATAAACATATAAACATATTAGTACATCATTTTGATGGTTAAAGAAAATATGAGATGAGAAAATCCTACTACATTTCAAAATCCTGTATGTCTACTTATACTTGCGGTTGGGCCCATAATTATTCGTACGTTGAAATAAGGTTCGATTTTAGTGCTCGAGCTAAAGTATAATAATAGTAAGGAATTTGATTCCACACAGATCAAAGAATCACCAGTTCTGTAAATCGAAAGAATTGAATTTTATGAATAAAAACTCTATATAAAAATACTTTTGTTAATAATAGCATTAATATCATTTGCCAATCTTAGAGAAATTATTCCCACAAGATCCAGTGACACAATCCACTATAACCAAAAAGTGTTTTGGTAAAGGACTCAAATGAGGGATGTCAATTATAACATAAACGATATATTAATTATAATGATACAAATAATCCCTATCTCTTAATACAAAACGTATTATGTGGAAAGTCCCGAACAGAGGAAACTATAGTGCTAGCTATAATTTTTTTATGTGTTGTGCAAGCATTACAAATATAATGATAAATTAGTCATCCTTCTTTTTATAGGATTCCACACATATAACATTTATGACTCAAGAAATTTAAATAATAAATTCATAGCCTAATAAAACAAGAAATAATTAGGATTAGGTGATAGATTCCTAAGTTAAAAGGTGTCTCAGTTGGTTAAAGCGTCAAGACAGGATGTAGGAGGTCATGAGTGTTCGCTTCAGTCAGAACCCCTATGATGTAATAGCATGGCGCACACTACCAAACTTGCAAATATAAGTACCAAATTTACAAAAAAAAAAATCATTTTCATTACTTTATTTCAAAAATGTCCTAAACTTACACATACTTTTTCATTCTCTATTCAAATTTTCTTAGTCCAATTAGCACAATGGAAAACTACAATTTCATTAATTCTGTATAACTCAAAATAGTAGAAGATCCAAACCTTCATCAAAGTTATTCATTATAATTCATTTAAATGCATTTTGATATTTCATTGTATAGATTATGGGAAAATATAGGGTTCATTGCTATTTCACAGCTGAGAGTCAGACATGCCTTTTTCTCAGCTGAGATAGTTCCCACCTTAACCTGTATGCTTTTTTGATTATATATAAGTATCAAATTTCAAAAAAAAACATTAATTTCATGTTCCTTACTTTATTTCAGAAATGTCGAAAACTTGAAACATACTTTTTCTGATATTACGTATAAAAAAATTTATGCTTTGGTGATGAAAAACAATTGTATTCTAACATGTTTATATCATATTAGAGTGAGAATATATGAATAAATTTTGAAATGTTAAAAAATACAGAGATAAGTTTTGCATCAAAGGTATAATGAAGAAATGTAGTAAAAAAACAACTTCAACTGTGTAATGGTATCTACGTAGTCAATACCCAAATGTAGGTGAAAAGAAAATAGCAGGATTGAACTAAAGATAGCGAGAACCCATATATAAGAAGTATTATATTATTTCTTATTCTCAAAAATATTTCCGATTTAATTATATTAAGGAATCAAATCAGTACAAATTGTAAAGATATCCACTCCGCAACACATTAAAATAGTTTTTTTTTAAATTGTTACATCATTTATAAGGGGAAAAAATCATTAACATAAGTGGATGGAAGTATGTTACTTATATTATATGAAATTTGTTAATAAAGAGACAAAACTAAATTATTCATTCATACAAAAATATAAACGGAAACAAAATATGATTTTTGAGTATGATCATTACTTCAAATAGTGTATAGTTAAATAATAGATACCTCAAATAGTGTTCATAATGCCTCTTAAACCCTCTCCAATTCAATCTGTGTGCCCCTGCACGGTTATGTTATTGTTGACGGCAAAAAATGTCGTAAACACCAAAGATTCCCAATTACTAGGAATTATAAATATGGTCGCACAGACAAGAACATATTTCAAACATAAGCAGTAAATAACACAAGAGAATTCTAGAGCTAAGAGACCTCCATAAAGCTTCATTAATGGCATCTCCTCTTTGAGAAAGAAGGAGGACAAGATTGTCTTTTTCCTTATTATTCAATATATGATAATTGTGACATCATATATCATGAAGGATGAATGTAATGAGATATCGTGAGATAGTCTCAACCTTGTAATTTCTTCCAAGTGATTAATAATATTCCAATGACTCTTCAAAATGGACGTAGGTCCTTACTGAGGCCGAACCACTATAAATCTCTTGTGTTATCTACTGCTTATGTTTGAAATATGTTCTTGTCTGTGCGACCATATTTATAATTCCTAGTAATTGGGAATCTTTGGTGTTTACGGCATTTTTTGCCGTCAACATTTGGTGCTTTCACTGAGAAAACTTGGATATTGCGTCTTTCTTGCACGTTACCATCTCGACTTCGTCAAGCTTAAGGTTCCCTTCTTAACCTACTATCGAGTCCGCGTACGATGGTAAAGAAGTCAAAGAATGCAATAATCGACTCTTCAGCCGCAACCGAGGCCGGTACATCTCGACAACCTCAACCGGCAGAGATCCCAACCACTAATGAAACTGAACCTCCTATTGTGGACCCCGAAGCGCCCGCAACACAAGCGCAAATCCGTACGCTTAGTGAAAAATTTGAGAGTATAGCCGTCGAGCTCAATCAAGCGCTAAGGAATAACATCGACCTTATGGGCCAACTTAACAAAAGTCAGCGCGTCGTCGCTCAACTGCAACTAGCTCGGAACAATGCTCGCGTTCGGCCACCAACATCGGAAACTTCCTCTTCCGAGTCAAGGGACCCATACCAAAGAAGAAGGTTTAGTCTCATCAACAACGTCGCCGTCCGAACTAACGCCCTAGACAATGGCAATGGCAATGGATACGCCAACGGCAATGGCGACCGGACCACGGTTACCTACGGCGAGGACGCCCAACCTCGGGATCGTACTCGCCTAATCATCAATGAAGGGCCCGCTGCTACTAACCAGCCTCCTCCTCGACAAGACTCAGTGGCCGCCCGTCGAGACAATGAACCCACCATTCTGGCAGCCCATGCTTTTCCAGAACCGGATCCGCGTGACCCCGCCCCACCTCATCACGCACGCCAGGCTCCTGTTATAGAGGTCGAGGACATGGAAGAAGACGTACGCCCTCATGCCATAACTTCGGAACCTCGCCAAAACCCATGGGTCCCGATGGTGGACCCTCATCCGACCTACCGTCCCGACATGGTCCGAAGGATCATGAGGGAGATGCAAGGAAATGTGCATGATTCATGGGAAGCGCACATTAGGCCTAACCCTTTCACTCGAAGAGTTAATGAAGCTGAATGGCCGCGATGCTTTAGCATGCCTCAGATGTCGCTCTACGATGGCACCACTGACCATTGTGCTTTCTTAAACCGTTATGAGTGGCAAATGGACTCAAGCAGAGGCGACGATCTAGCCAAATGCAAATGCTTTCTGGTCTTCTTGTCGGGGACTGCTCTATTATGGTTCTCTAGTCTCCCACTTGATTCCATCAACAACTTCGGCCAATTAGCGACACAGTTGGTCAGGCAATTCAGAATGCACATTCCGACTTCGAAGAACCCCCTTACACTTTCTAACTTATACCAAGGACCGACGGAATCACTTAAAAGTTACCTTTCCTGGTTCAACATCGCCCTCGCCGAAGTCAAGGATCCAGATCCTCGCACCATCCTCTTCCATCTAGCTAAAGGAGTCCTTCCTACTTCCGAATTCGGGGCATGGATTGACAGAAAGCAACCGAAGAGCCTCGATGCTTTCTATGAGAAAGCGGGTTAGTTCTTATGCCAAGAAGAAGCAAGGCGGAACCGCGTCTCTGACGCCAGCCGCTCCACCAACCCTAGGACTGACACCGCAAATAACCGCCCTCGGGTTCAAGAGGCAGGAAAACCCCCCAATCCGAACATAGGGGCAGGACCCCCCAGAAAAAGACCAAGCAACGGGGGACAAGGTGGCCAGGGCAACAATCAGGTCAAAACAGAGCCAAGGAAGACCGGCCCCCACCGCGCTTACGAGACATATAACCTGTTAAATGAAAATCCAGAGACCATCCACTTGGAAACATGCAACACTCTGCCATATCCGAAACCCCTCACAAGGGAGTCGATCGACTACGAGAGGAACTCGGGGAGATACTGCGGATATCACGACATGTATGGTCATAACACAAATGAATGTCGACAGCTTCGAAATGCGATTGAAAAACTCATCCGTGAGAAGAGGCTCGAACGATATGTTCAAGAGCCTTTTCCACTCGTAGCCAATCCAAAACCTTCAGCGCCAACTCCTCAAACTGCCGCCAAGATGGCCTCTGGACCATCAAACGCAAAGCGAGGGATCGTGATCAATACTTTATAAGGTAGATCGAGCCCCACGCATGACAACTTTCAAAAGATGGAGGAGTACGTGGGTTCCATTAAACATGCAACCTACGAGTCTTGCTCCACTCCCGATGAATTCAACCCGACCAAGCTTTGGAAAACCATGCGGGACGACGTCATTTTCCACGAAAGGGAGTCCACGGGAGTTGAAATCCCGACCACCGATCCTTTGGTCATAACAGTTCAAATTGGCGCTGCAACCGTCCGAAAGATATTGGTCGATTCGGGAAGCTCGGACAACATCATCTTCAAAGCCGCCTACGATCAGATGAAGTTAGAAGTAAAAGACCTCAAACCATGCCACTCCACGATTCACGGCTGTAATGGGGCATCCAGCTGTCCAGTGGGAGTCATCGACCTACCCGTTGAACTTGGCATGGGGGATCAAAGTCGAGACCGAATCCTCTCCTTCGTGGTTATCGACATTGCCTCATCACCCAACGTCTTCCTCGGACGCCGCTTCCTCACAGAATTCTGCGTCTTCTTATCGTCATGGTCTCTCCTAATGAAATTTCCAACAGAAAACGGGATCGCAACAGTCAGAGGCGACCAAGTCAGTGCCAGGGAATGTTACGCAATAGAATGGAAAAATACACACAATAGGGACAAGGGTAAAGCAGTACCCGCCCCCTTTTGCGCCAAGACCGCCTCAGCATAGCAATCAGTGGCGTCTGGGCCCTGGCTCAGGCGCCACTCCTGTATTTCTGACGACCTTGACCCAAGGAAAGACGAAGAGCCCGAGTACGAGAGACCAACTCCAGTCGAGCCCACGATAGATGTACCCGTTACCCCCGATGACTCATCACGAGTACTGAAGATAGGATCACACCTGCACCCAACAATCAAAGATGACCTCGTGGATTTCTTGAAAGGCAACTTGGACGTATTTGCATGGACTCATTCCGATATGAAGGGCATAGACCCCGCAATTGCTTGCCACTCTTTGGGCATATATCTTAAAATCCATCGAGTCAAGCAGAAGCGCCGCTACCTGGGGCCCGAGGGTCTAAGGCACTTGAAGAAGAGGTCGATCATCTGCTAAACAACAACTTCATCCGTGAAGCCTACTACCCCGAGTGGTTCTCCAATCTGGTTCTGGTCAAGAAGGCCAATGTTAAATGGGGGACGTGCATCGATGTCTCTGATTCGAACAAAGCTTGCCCGAAGGACAGCTTCCCGCTCCCCAAGATCGACCAGCTAGTCGACTCAACCGCCGGATACAAATTCTAAATTTCATGGGCGCCTACTCCGGTTACAACCAGATCCACATGGATCTCCGCGACCAGGATCATACCTCCTTCATAACCGACCGTGGACTTTACTGCTATCGTGTCATGCCTTTCGGCCTCAAGAATGCCGGTGCTACATATCAAGGGATGGTTAATCGACTCTTCAAAAATCAAATCGGGAAATCGATGGAGGTGTGTAACACCCCACTTCCGTTAAGGACACTCACAAAGGGAATGCCTTAATTTTGGTGGAGCATCTTAGTAACAGAACAAAAACTTACAAGACAGATAAAAACAGTACTTGAAATTTTTTAACTTTATTACAGCGGAAACATAAATCAGTATGGTTACATCCTTTCAAATCTCAGAATTCAAGTACAAAATATCAGTCTTGTACAAAAGCCTTCAGAATGCATAGTTTAAAATCATAATCCCCACAGAAGAAGACAAACCATACTTTAAGCACTTCAAGCAGAAGAAATCCGGATCTAGCTAGAGTATTCCCTCCTTAGAAGACCTGGGGGGGGGGGGTGAAACGGAAGAAAAGAGGCGAAACAACAAGGGTCAGACATAAAGTCTGGCAAGTCCAGCGACTTTCAGCATATGAACAGATAATAATAACATGACATGAACATAAAACTGGATGAGAGATAACTGTAACAGGTGTAACAGATATAACAGAAGAACAGAACGATATAAGCTATTACTTTACACTTCTCTACACTAATACTAGTATAACAGAATTAGGTGTCACCCTAATGTCTAAACTGAAACAGGAACGGGTGCAGAATAATTTAACAGAAACAGAATGCTAATAATGGGCCTTTACTACCCGATCAGAAACAGACAGAAGCAGAAACAGATTAATTCCTACTGAAACACAATGTAGAATTAGGTGTACACTAGTAATGGGCCTTTACCACCCGAACAGACGGTACCACGCAGAAACAGACAGGTGTTACCACCCAACAGAAACAGACGGTACCAACAGAAACAGACAGAACTAAGTTTACCCTAAAACCCTACCCCAAGCGATCGGCTCCCTAATACATAAATATCCTGTGTCGGCCCCACAGTAGGGTGTATCACTCCCTAAAGTGACAACCAGTTGGCACAGACCAATTTACAGATGTCACGGCGTCTTACATCCTCAGAGGCAGACCGGGATCCATGCACGCACATGACCCGGTTGGAACGCACCATCAACACCCCTCGCCATTATCAGAATGAACCACTTATAATTAGTTCAGTAAGCGTGCCCGGACCCTACCTACTGTTGGGTCAAAGTTTTGATACCAGAAAGGGTTACTGACTAATATGGGTCCCAAACAACAGATGACACAAGTAATTCCCCTCCTAACCTTGTGTCCCCAGACTAACAGATTTCAGATTAACTTGTTTACAAGTTCATACATACAAAATTCAGATTTACTAGTTCACAGATTATGTTAACAAGTTTTCAGACTAACAGATCAGATGTACAGATTTTACAGATTTGTCTAACTTTGTATTGGGCCTACAGATTCATGGACGGGTTTACTACACCTATTAATCCAGTTGGTTTAACCCAATTTCCCCCAATACGTTTTTAGACGTCATTCTTATCTTAGATTTGCATTAATTAATTATTAATGCCCAGACCTCTCACATTAGGTCACTAGCTTGTGGCCGCTGGATGGGCCGGGCGGTTTCAGGCAGACTTCTGCCACAAGCCAGACCTAACCTCGTGTCTTAAGCAGGTTATGACTAACTTCTCACGTTAGAACCTATTTTTTGCGGCCACTGGATGTGCCGGGCGGTTCCGGGCAGAATTACGCCGCAAACTCATTCTAACCTCGAGTTGGTCACGTTTATCTTTGCGGCCAATTAATTAATAATTTACCGTTTATGCGCACGCCCAGTATATATGCCAATTCAGATTATATCAATAACAGGATGATTATATCAACACAACAGATAACAGATTTTAGCAGATAACAGATTTTCCAGATTATATGACTTAACGGATTTAACAGATTTAGCAACTTAGCAGATTTTGCATATAACTGGTTAGGCATTTCAACCGACAAATTTAACAGATTAGGCACTTCAATCTAATTAGCAGTCTAGGCAATATAACAAAACTAACAGTTTAGGCAATTTGGCAAATTAGCAGATTTAGAAAATTTAATATTTCTAAAGGTTCTATTTACATGCCTTGCCTAATCATAAATTAGGCCTAAATTCATATGCCTACATAATTGTCATGATTCACAATATGAACATATACTCCATGTTTGCATAAATTTACATAGCGCCGAATATGGACATAATTTACCATATAACATATGTTCCAATTTTTTTGTTAAACTAGAATTTTACAGCAGATTCACATATAAATTATACCAAATATAACCGTTAATTACAATGCATGCCATATATCCAAAAATCCATATTTAGGTGTAATCGCAATAATAGATATCCTAATTAATGTAAATCTTTACACCTAAGTTTCCATATCTTCTTCTTTTTAAGTCATGAATCATTATGCAAACTATACCCAAAAATCTAAATCTTTAAATCATATCTTCTAAAAATCAGATCTTGACTTTTATATGCATTTTGTCCAAAGTCTCAAATCATATGTAATCTTACAATGGTTCCTCTCTTCTTTTATCACAGAATATGCATTGGTCTAAAACTAGTTTACAACATATGCTTATTTTCTAATTAATTACAGATCTAAATAACATATGTTCATTTCTCTAATTAATTACAGATCTAGATTACAACGTACACTATGCATACAACATATATAAATTACATGTTTACAGTCAAATTCATGCATCTAATCCCAAGTCATATGTCAATATATTTTATGCCTTAGATCTAAAGTCATACGTTCAATTCAGTCTTGTCAAATTTCGCATCATTCATTATTTGTCCCAAAATTTGCGTTCATACGTTAATCTCTTATGAGATTAGGCACAGGCTCGTGGTAGCCTGGCTATAGAAACTGAAAGGAAGCAGAAAGGGATACAGAACAGTCACAGAAAAACAGATCTGACAGATATACAATCTCAGATTCAGATTCACAATTCATGTCAAAATCAGAATTAATGTTTATAGCGGAAAATAACTGTACTTGCCTTGATTGGATTAAAGAAATAACTTTAGCTGTTGCAGAATTGTTGCAGAAGCTTTAATCTCTAATTTGAATTGAATTGCTTAGGTTGATGTTGATTAGCTTCTACTTTTGATTCCAGCAGAGTAGCGACGCCATTTTTATTTTTATTTAGAACAGAGGCAGAGAAGAAGAAGAATAGAATTGTGTGTAGAGGAGGCTAGGTCTTAGGGTGTATTTATAGGTGTAGGAACTCATTTCAGCCATCAGATTAACCCTAAAACCAATCCGGACCATCAAAAATCGTCCCAGGGCTTCAAAAATGCGTTCTGGACCAAAACTGGCCGACCAGGTCAACCTGCAGGTGGGGGGGGGGGGGGTCGACACTATAGTCGACCCCCATAGGGGAGGTCGACTCCCAGGTCGACCCCCGGGTCGACCTGCCCAGTTCTGGGCTGACCGAAACCTTCTGAATCTTGTTTTGGCCATATCTTGGTCATACGGACTCCGATTTTCGAAAACTCGGACGCTATTTCGCGTATTTTTTCAAGAGGAACGCAATGGTGATGTAACATATGCCATTTTTACCTAATTCCTGTTTCTTGAATTAGTTATCCTATTAATTATCCTTATTTTACTATCTTTTCCGTAACATACGCCATTATCGAACTAATTTTTCTTCTCTTCCATGTATTAATTAATTCTCCTTATGCATCACCATTATTTACGTATCCTAAGCATATTTTCATATATTTTGTTTCATTTTTAATTATACCTAAAAATGCGGGGTGTTACATTCTCCCCTCCTTAAAGGATTTCGTCCCCGAAATCTTCAAGTTAAGAAGAATGTGTCCTACCATCCAATCATCCATCTACTCAATCACCAATCACAGGCATTCATTGTCCTTAAGAGATTTCTAATGCTGTATGAACATATGCAAGAAGTGTGTGTATATGTTCCTTGTCTAATGCAAAGATCAGGCGGTCCACTGATTCAATTGACCTCCTTAATGCGAATTATGCCAGTGCCATGAGTCCAACATGTATGCAATTTTCCTACTCGATACATATCATTTCTATATGAGTGCACAACCATTCAGTCATATGCAACATCCATGTGCTGACTCAATCAATTTGCATCTACAAAAATTGAAAATGCTCACACATCCATATGTAGTATGAGAGTGTTTTCGAGCCGATCTAGTGCCTAGTGTGTGTATATGCATCCACGGCAACCACTAGCAACCACTTGCATCCACTTGCAACCATCAAACATAACATGTCTCAAACACATGTTTACACCCATTAGTTTTTACCTAAAGTTCGAAGATTCGATCGATAGGATACAGTCGAATGATGGAAGCGAGTATAGATAAGTCAGAGACTTGGTTCCCATTAGACATTGGTTGAGAAAAAAATTCCTAAGTATCAACCCCAAAGACCGAAATCAATATCAGATTGACACTCAGAGGATTACCCTCTTTAGACAATGTCAAAACTGGAAATCAGAATTATTCAGATATTTACAGACTACTAATAGAGATCAGGTTCCCTAATGATTCTTAGGAAGCTAAGCATGATAAAATCATACCCCACGAAAACTCAGAATTATGCGTCATACTTGACGCTAAACACAGATATCCCTCAAACCCCAATCCCAAACAGATGAGCCATAACCCTTATGGGTCTGAGTCTACAGCGGAATTCAGAAATAATACTAGTATTAAAGTGCAGAGTATCGATTACAAAATCAAAATACCAGAATCAGAAAAAATCTTAACTCCATAATCAGATAAAGAAATTAAACCTACTATAGAAATTTTCCTACTCCTTTCCTAGCCACTAGCCTCAAGAGTGTTCGCCTGCCCTCCTTGTCCTCGTCTCTTCGGGCAGTCCGTAGTGAAGTGCCCCATCTCTCCACAGTTGAAGCAAGTGCCTTTCCTTTTTCTGCAATCCTTGTTCAGATGAGTCGAGCTTCCATAAGTAAAACACTTTCCTCCTCCTTATCTTCAAACTTTCCTTCCTTCTTTTGTGTTTCCCTTTTGTCTCCATTGTGAACTAAGTCTATATGAGTTTCTCACCTTTGGGTTGTGCTCCTTAGCCAAATCTCATCATTCTCATCTTTACTATCCTTGTGTAACACGTTGACCAATCCCTCGAAAGCTGCCTCTATCGCCCGGAAAAATCCTTCAAAGCTCTAAAGAAAACTAGCCGCAGGTGAAACTACTACAGCTATCGATGGAAGTCGGGCACTACTTTGCCCTTCGACGAGGTTACCTCCCAGAAAGCCGGGAGCCCTAGAGACTCAAGAAAGAAGGAAACAAGGATTCAAGCAGAGGATCAAAAGATAGATATATGTCTTAGGGGACTATGTTTTTCAAAATAAGCTTTACTTTTGAAAATACTTCCTTTTCAAAACCTTTTTGAAAATAGTTTTCAAAAACTTTACCCAATCTGGTAACCTTCAGCTCTGATACCAAGTGTAACACCCCACCTCCGTTAAGGACACTCACAAAGGGAATGCCTTAATTTTGGTGGAGCATTTTAGTAACAGAACAGAAACTTACAAGACAGATAAAAACAGTACTTGAAATTTTTTAACTTTATTACAACGGAAACAGAAATCAGTATGGTTACATCCTTTCAAATCTCAGAATTCAAGTACAAAATATCAGTCTTGTACAAAAGCCTTCAGAATGCATAGTTTAAAATCATAATCCCCACAGAAGAAGACAAGCCATACTTTAAGCACTTCAAGCAGAAGAAATTCGGATCTAGCTAGAGTATTCCCTCCGTAGAAGACCTTGGAGGGGGGAACGGAAGAAAAGAGGCGAAACAACAAGGGTCAGACATAAAGTCTGGCATGTCCAGTGACTTTCAGCATATGAACAGATAATAATAACATGACATGAACATAAAACTGGGTGAGAGATAACTGTAACAGGTGTAACAGATATAACAGAAGAACAGAACGATATAAGCTATTACTTTACACTTCTCTGCACTAATACTAGTATAACAAAATTAGGTGTCACCCTAATGTCTAAACTGAAACAGGAACGGGTGAAGAATAATTTAACAGAAACAGAATGCTAATAATGGGCCTTTACTACCCGATCAGAAACAGACAGAAGCAGAAACAGAATAATTCCTACTGAAACACAATGTAGAATTAGGTGTACACTAGTAATGGGCCTTTACCACCCGAACAGACGGTACCACGCAGAAACAGACAGGTGTTACCACCCAACAGAAACAGACGGTACCAACAGAAACAGACAGAACTAAGTTTACCCTAAAACCCTACCCCAAGCGATCGGCTCCCTAATACATAAATATCCTGTGTCGGCCCCACAGTAGGGTGTATCACTCCCTAAAGTGACAACCAATTGGCACAGACCTATTTACAGATGTCACGGCGTCTTACATCCTCAGAGGCAGACCGGGATCCATGCACGCACATGACCCGGTTGGAACGCACCATCAACACCCCTCGCCATTTTCAGAATGAACCACTTATAATTAGTTCAGTAAGCGTGCCCGGACCCTACCTACTGTTGGGTCAAAGTTTTGATACCAGAAAGGGTTACTGACTAATATGTGTCCCAAACAACAGATGACACAAGTAATTCCCCTCCTAACCTTGTGTCCCCAGACTAACATATTTCAGATTAACTTGTTTTCAAGTTCATACATACAGAATTCGGATTTACTAGTTCACAGATTAAGTTAACAAGTTTTCAGACTAACAGATAAGATGTATAGATTTTTTAGATTTGTCTAACTTTGTATTGGGCCTACAGATTCATGGACGGGTTTACTACACCTATTAATCCAGTTGGTTTAAACCTATTTCCCCCAATACATTTTTAGACGTCATTCTTATCTTAGATTAGCATTAATTAATTATTAATGCCAAGACCTCTCACATTAGGTCGCTAGCTTGTGGCCGCTGGATGGGCCGGACGGTTCCGGGCAGACTTCTGCCACAAGCCAGACCTAACCTCGTGTCTTAAGCAGGTTATGACTAACTTCTCACGTTAGAACCTATTTTTTGCGGCCACTGGATGTGCCGGGCGGTTCCGGGCAGAATTACGCCGCAAACTCATTCTAACCTCGAGTTGGTCACGTTTATCTTTGCGGCCAATTAATTAATAATTTACCGTTTATGCGCACGCCCAGTATATATGCCAATTCAGATTATATCAATAATAGGATGATTATATCAACACAACAGATAACAGATTTTAGCAGATAACATATTTTCCAGATTATATGACTTAACGGATTTAACAGATTTAGCAACTTAGCAGATTTTGCATATAACTGGTTAGGCATTTCAACCGACAAATTTAACAGATTAGGCACTTCAATCTAATTAGCAGTCTAGGCAATATAACAAAACTAGCAGTTTAGGCAATTTGGCAAATTAGCAGATTTAGCAAATTTAATATTTCTAAAGGTTCTATTTACATGCCTTGCCTAATCATAAATTAGGCCTAAATTCATATGCCTACATAATTGTCATGATTCACAATATGAACATATACTCCATGTTTGCATTAATTTACATAGCGCCGAATATGGACATAATTTACCATATAACATATGTTCCAATTTTTTTGTTAAACTAGTATTTTACAGCAGATTCACATATAAATTATACCAAATATAACCGTTAATTACAATGCATACCATATATCCAAAAATCCATATTTAGGTGTAATCGCAATAATAGATATCCTAATTAATTTAAATCTTTACACCTAAGTTTCCATATCTTCTTCTTTTTAAGTCATGAATCATTATGCAAACTATACCCAACAATCTAAATCTTTAAATCATATCTTCTAAAAATCAGATCTTGACTTTTATATGCATTTTGTCCAAAGTCTCAAATCATATGTAATCTTACAATGGTTCCTCTCTTCTATTATCATAGAATATGCATAGGTCTAAAACTAGTTTACAACATATGCTTATTTTTCTAATTAATTACAGATCTAAATAACATATGTTCATTTCTCTAATTAGTTACAGATCTAGATTACAACGTACACTATGCATACATCATATATAAATTACATGTTTACAGTCAAATTCATGCATCTAATCCCAAGTCATATGTCAACATATTTTATGCCTCAGATCTAAAGTAATACGTTCAATTCAGTCTTGTCAAATTTCGCATCACTCATTATTTGATCCAAAATTTGCGTTCATACGTTAATCTCTTATGAGATTAGGCACAGGCTCGTGGTAGGCTGGCTATAGAAACAGAAAGGAAGCAGAAAGGGATACAGAACAGTCACAGAAAAACAGATCTGGCAGATATACAATCTTAGATTCAGATTCACAATTCATGTCAAAATCAGAATTAACGTTAATAGCGGAAAATAACTGTACTTGCCTTGATTGGATTAAACAAATAACTTTAGTTGTTGCAGAATTGTTGCAGAAGCTTTAATCTCTAATTTGAATTGAATTGTTTAGGTTGATGTTGATTAGCTTCTAGTTTTGATTCCAGCAGAGTAGCGACGCCATTTTTATTTTTATTTTGAACAGAGGCAGAGAAGAAGAAGAATAGAATTGTGTGTAGAGGAGGCTAGGTCTTAGGGTGTATTTATAGGTGTAGGAACTCATTTCAGCCATCAGATTAACCCTAAAACCAATCCGGACCATCAAAAATCGTCTCAAGGCTTCAAAAATGCGTTCTGGACCAAAACAGGCCGACCAGGTCGACCTGCAGAGGGGTTGACACTATAGTCGACCCCCATGGGGGAGGTCAACTCCCAGGTCGACCCCCTGGTCGACCCCCGGGTCGACCTGCCCAGTTCTGGGCTGACCGAAACCTTCTGAATCTTGTTTTGGCCATATCTTGGTCATACGGACTCCGATTTTCGAAAACTCGGACTCTACTTCGCGTATTTTTTCGAGAGAAACGCAATGGTGATGTCCATTTTACCTAATTCCTCTTTCTTGAATTAGTTATCCTTATTTTACAATCTTTTCCGTAACATACGCCATTATCGAACTAATTTTTCTTCTCTTCCATGTATTAATTAATTCTCCTTATGCAACACCATTATTTACGTATCCTAAGCATATTTTCATATATTTTATTTCATTTTTAATTATACCTAAAAATGCGGGGTGTTACAAGGTGTATGTGGACGACATGCTAGTTAAATCGAATGTGTCTAGCAGACACGTCCACGAACTCTCCACAATGTTCGATGTCCTACGCCATCACGACATGAAACTCAATTCTCTAAAATGTTCCTTTGGCATCGCCCAGGAAAGTTTCT
The DNA here is from genome assembly GCA_030737875.1 of Allium sativum. Lineage (NCBI taxonomy): Eukaryota > Viridiplantae > Streptophyta > Magnoliopsida > Asparagales > Amaryllidaceae > Allium > Allium sativum. The sequence continues at coordinate 411,563,511 of CM060923.1, read as the reverse complement.
AGGTTTCATCATCAACATCCGGGGCATCGAAGCTAACCCCGAGAAAATCCAGGCCATTCGGGATATCCGAATCTTCGAGAACATCAAGGATGTTCAAAGTTTGAACGGGAAGGTCGCCGCTTTAAGTCGATTCATCTTTAAGGCCACCGACAAGTGCATTCCTTTCTTTGATTTACTTAAAAAAGGGAAACGCAATTTCAAGTGGACCCCTGGATGCCTTTCCGCATTCAAGAAACTCCTGAATCACTTAGAGCGACAACCCATCTTATCTAAGCCTATAGACCACGAGGACTTACACGTTTACTTGGCTGTTTCTCCATAGGAAATCAGCTCGGCATTGATACGACTCGAGGATCGCATCCAACGAACCGTCTACTACAGAAGCAAAAGACTGACAGGGTCCGAGAAGAACTACACGAAGCTCGAAAAACTGGCATTTTGCTTACTAATCTCCTCCCGGAAGCTCCGACCATATTTTCATGCTCATCCATAAAAGTATACACCGACCAACCGCTGCATCCGGTCCTGCAACGACCTGAGGTATCCGGCCGACTGCTGAAGTGGAGTATGGAACTAATCAGTTCGAGATAACATTCATTCCCCGCCGAGCCATCCTCGGGCTAGTCCTTGCCGACTTCATAGTAGAATTCACGGCTCCCGAGGGAACCTCTGCAGAAGACGCCGAAACCCCCAACAACGTGTGGAAGTTGTTCGTAGACGGATCCTCCAACATCAAGTGCTTGGGAGCCGGTATCGTACTCATCACATCGGAGGGACGCTCAATACACTATGCATTAAAGCTGAATTTCTCTGCTACCAATAACAATGTAGAATATGAGGCGTTGTTAGCCGGGCTGAGGATCGCGATCGACCTCAAGCTGAGAACTATCCAAATCTTCTCCGACTCACAACTCGTCTACGCCAAGTGATAGACGAGTACCAAACGAAAGCTGAAAGGCTCGCTCTGTACCTAACTCAAGTTCAGAAGTTGCTCACCCAATTTGACCACTTCTTTATCACTCACATTCTGCGAGAGCAAAACGAAAAAGCCGATTCATTGGCTAGACTGGCGAGTTCTGAAGACCCGCAGCTTTTGGGATTCTCCCTCATTAAAGTACTCAACTCGCCCAGTATCAAGCCAATTCAAACCAGCACGGCCATGACTGCCAAACCAGAACTGGAATCATGGATGACGCCAATCGATAGCTACCTACGACATGGGACCCTCCGAGAGAGTCGCAAAGAACGGCGAGCACTCACCCGCCAGTCAGCCCGCTACCTTCTCGTAGACGGGATATTATATCGAAGAGGCTTCTCCGTTCCCTTACTTAGGCGTGTGGCCCATGGCGATGCCCAAAGAATTCTCACTAGCGTGCATGAAGGAGAATGCGATGACCACACAGGGAAGAAAACACTGGCCAGGAAGATACTCCGACATGGTTACTACTGGCCCACGCTCGACCAAGACGCCATAGACTATGCTCGCAAGTGCGACAAATGCCAACGCTTCTCTAAGATCTCAAGAGCCCTGCCGACGGAACTGACACATATGACCAGCCCCTAGCCATTCGCCATGTGGGGAATCGACATCATTGGAACTCTTCCCATGGCCAGAGGCGGGGCACGATACGCCGTCGTCGCAGTAGATTATTTTACCAAATGGGTGGAAGCCGAAGCCCTCGCCACTATCACCACCAAGAAGATGATCAACTTTGTGGTGCGCAACATCATTACTCGTTACGGGGTCCCTCAAGCCATCATCTCAGACAACGGCAGTCAATTCGAGAGTGCTGAATTCAAGTCCTTCTGTCAGCGGCACGACATCGAAAAAGGTTCTCGGTCGTAGCTCACCCCCAGGCCAACGGACTGGTCGAAGCGGTCAACAAAGCCATCAAATACATCATCAAGAAGCGCCTCGAGAAGGTCGGGGGCACGTGGGCAGACGAACTTCCTCTAGCCCTGTGGGCTTACCGAACAACTCACAAGACAACAACCAAGCACACGTCCTTTGCCCTTTCTTACGGGTCCGAAGCTGTCATCCCCATCGAGCTCGAGGTTCAGTCTCAACGTGTCACCTACTTCGATCCAAAGACGAATCAGGACTTGCTTCTGGGGTCACTCGACTTGCTAGAAGAAAAAAGAAACGAAGCTGATCTACGTGCCGCTGCACAACGACAACAAAGTGCTCGGTATTACAACTCTCGAGTACGCCATAAGGACCTCAACATCGGCGACCTCGTCCTAAAACAGGTCTTCCCTCTGCCAATAGGACTCGCTCCCCGCTGGGAAGGGCCATACTCCATTCTGCGAAGACTCAGCAATGGAACTTTAAAGCTTGCCACCGTGGAAGGAGCTGAACTACCAAGGGCTTGGAACAGTGAACATCTCCGCCGTTATTTCACATAACTTAGTATATGGTTGTTTATGTTTTCCAGCGATGTTTTGTTTTGTAATGATTCAAGGCATTGTAAAGGCTATTCATGCCAAAAGTTATTAATGGAGATGATGTTCATCTTTCTGTCTCCCCACTTTGTGTTCACTCCTCATGCAACATAATTAGCTAACCCTGACAGTTAGTTTCTGTACACCGCCGTACCAACTCCCAACATGGGGGTCGGCATCGCTATATCAACCGCGGATCTATCCCGCGGCCTAACCACATTGGCAACGACCGACATCTCAAACATGGGACCCGGCCATGCTACTCGAGTCGCCAGCCCTCGGTGCGACCGATTATAAATAACCTATGACTCGAACCTTAACAAAAAATCAAGGCAGAGGATAAATCATTCAACCACCCAACTGCTTGATGGGGCAACACGAACTACCCCTAAGCTATGGGTGTCGGTCGTACTTTGGCGCAGCACCAACACCGACCCTTAAATCATCACATCCCCAAAGCTCTCAAGGCTGAGGGGTAGCCCACGACCACGATCGGATCTCACGAGCTGTTGATCTGGGCTTCTCTTTCCAGGGAAACGACGACGCCCTCAGGCTCACCCCAACCCGATGAATGACGGGAGAGCCTACACCGGACAAACCACATAACACGACGTCATGCGCCTCCGCTACTCTTGAGTTTAATCCCGGGCAACCCAAGAAAAAACAGGAGGCACTCTAGCTGGGCTTCGCAAACTACGGGTCTCCTGAGCTGAGGGAGAGTTACTAGAAGCCTGCGCACTATCTTGCGCCCTCTAGAACTACCACCCAGAGCACGACACTCAATCACACCCCCTGGAATCACTAACCTGGGGCACAACACTCACAATCGCTTTTTTGTTGAGTGTAACGATAAGTATGCCTATGCAAGTACGGGACGCCCGAAAACATGGGGAGAACATCCGAACAGTTAACACAAAATGCGATCTTTACTAATTCACTTTTCATTACAACACACACACATTACAACCCACTACACTACTATTATATTTTCCTTCCAATTGCAGGGTGTACATGAGAACCACACCATGCCTTGAAAAAACAAAAGCGAGGGCCAAACTTCGTAAACCATCGGCCTACACTACCAAAATGAGCCATAAAGTCATACTTAATTAACTAATGCTAATCATGCTTCCTCGTCTTGTCTTTGTGCTTCTTCTTTGCAGGTTCTGCACTCGATGGTTCGTCCGTGGAGCTGGGTTTCCTCTTGCTAGACCCTCCTTTCCCACTTCGGGTCCCTTTGGAAGTGGTCGACCCGTGAGAAGTTGAGAGACGCCTCTCGCCCTCCTTGCCGCCACTAGGGATCTCAGTAACATCAGCAGGGGCAACTGGTGGCACAATAAGGGGGGCACCTCCAGCAAGAAGACCGATCACGGCTATGCTTGCCCTCGGAGTCTTTTTCTTATTCCGCTTGGCTTTCTCCTTGGCCTCTTTAACGGCTTGACGATCGACGAGCTTCTGGGACTTACACGCAGAATTGCCAGCCCTGATTTTCTCACGGGCTTCAATGGCCCTTCGTTCGGCATCCTCATCCCTCCGTTTCTTCTGAGCCTCACGAGCTAGCCTTTTCCTCTCAGCCTCCTCATCAGTCCGCCCTTGGGCAACAGCCCCAGCAGCCCTCTCCACGGTATCCTCCGTGACATTTGCTACGATCTCTAGCCCAGAAGCATCATCTTGCCTCACCCTTGCCTCCATCGGACCTCGGCCAATCCCACTTTGCCCATCTACCTCCTCTCCCTCATCATCAAGAAGGCCCTCGTAAACACTGGGAGTTATTCAGATCCCCGAGAAGGTATCGAGCAGATCTCCACTCTCTTTAAGCCGAGTCCCCCCAAGTCCTGCCCCAGATTCAGTTGTTTGGGGATTCACGGTGGCAGGGTCCAATGTTGAACTTACTCCAGAAGGGGCTGCACAATAAAAGCACGATCGGTTAACCCTCAAATTCGGTGATCACATCATCCTCTGGGATGCGTTGCAAAGATAGTTTACCTCCAACCAAGGGTGGCGCGGAAAGAGCCGAAGAAACTTCCGCACGACAGGCAGCAGGAGTTCAATACCGCCCGGGTCAGAATGCTCAATATCCTGCTCGGTTGGAACGTAGGTCAAAGCAGCCAGGTTAGTCGCAGTGACCAACCTAGGAACTGAGGGTCGAGAAGAACTTCCCTCCGCAAGATCCACCGCTACAACAACACTTCCTAGCACGACAAACTTTCCCTTTTCGGCGGCAAGCCTCTCTAGCATTTCTTTCCCCGCGTCCTCGAGCAACAACTTCCTACCCTCCTCCAATTTTTCACATTCTTCCACGGTCAAGAGGTCAGTTATAAGTTATCGCTCGTCCAAGGTCCCAACTTCCACTCCGCGCAAAGAGGCCTCGTACGGGACCAGCCTTTCCCTGGTCTGAGCCATCTCGCGGGAATAGTCATTCATCCAAGCGATTCCATGGAACCGTAGGGCTTTTACTAGCATGTTGTTGATATCCTCCTCCACAGTCGAATATGCTCGGAACTCTACATCCGCTAGCTCGCTTTTCAGTTGCTTCACCGCTCTCAGGCGCTCAGCTTCCGACCCCTTAACGGTGCCCAACACATCTCAACTGCTGGCTTCTGCATCCTCTTTCACTTTCCTCGCCGCCTTAAGCTCCCTCCTTAGGCGATCGTTCTCAGCTTGCAAAGCCTTATTATCTTCCTGAAGCTGGAAGATTCTGGCGTTCCCCCTCTCCAACTCGACACAGAATTGATCCACATCAGCCTTCTCCTTCTTCAGAGTCATGTTCTGGGTGGTCAAGTCAGCTATGGTCTCAGTAAACATGGAGCGAGAATTATCCGCCTCATGTTTGATTGTCTCTTACCCCTGCTTTAACTCGGCTTAAAATCCATGAAGTCCATGAGTTAGTATTCAAAGGTACGGGAGCAAACGACCCCCAACAAACTTAAAAAGGATAGAGGAAAACTCACCAATTTCGGTATTCAGATTGGTGACGGAAGTCTTCTCGGCATCAATGACTATTTGCTGATCCAAAATATGCAAGTTCTTCACCATGACCAGATCTGATAAATGATGGGAGTATTGGGTGAGCTCGTTGACCTGGTGATACGCAGCTTTCACATGATTCCATATCTCTCCAGAGGCCCTATTGGGAGGCGGACGAAGATCGGGCAGAGTTGGCAACTCGTCAGAATAGAGTCGAGGGAAATGATGCGTCAAAAACGCTTTCTTCTCCTTCTAGGAAAGCTCTTGAACTTGGAATTCGGTAAAATCTTCCATTTCTACCCTACTCGGCCTCGGCGGGTCGAACGGTGCCCCTCTCCCCTTGGTTGTCCGAACAGGAGCCGGCGGGACGGTGACGGACGGAGTCGCTAATGGCGTACGACTCGACCCTCCTAGATGAAGCCTCGAACCCCCATTGGACACTCGGATCGAAGGAGGAGGGGGAGGAAGAGTCACAGAAGATGAGGACCTCTCTTGGTGACGAATCTCGCTACCATTACCTTGCGGTGGTGGGACATTGCCATACAGGCTAGCTCCACTCGTGAAGGAGCCAATGAAAGCACTCTCCAGACGGCTGCGGTCTCCACGACCTCACCCCCCTCTTCCTCTAGCCATATCACATGTTAAAGGAACAACGCAAAGTCAGTCGAGCAGCATGTGCAAGCGCTCTTTTATGCATTTTAGTGTTTATACGTTTGTGTACTAAGTGCTCTCTCAACAGACCAGATTGTCCTTCAGCTGAAGGAGTTAGTCCTTCCGCGGTACGAGCTATATTCTCCATACTAGCTGCGCTCGGCCATAAAGACAAGTCCACGGAAACCGCATCCAGACCAGCGAACTGATCTACTCTCTCAAGGGATGCGGTAGCTTCTAGAGAGGTTGAAGGGGAGTGAGGACTGGCCAACGCTTCTTCCCTCGCCCCTCCCATCGGTAGCGGGGTAGAAGCGTCAATAAGTCCCTCGTCCCGAGCAACCAACTTTGCGCTACCATCCTTGTCACCACTAACGCCCTCCTGAAACTTAACAACTTTCTTAGGCTCGAGCTTGCCAGGATCCATCTTTCTCTTCAAAGTGGGGGCAGCAGGGCCTTCCGCTGCTTTCCCCTTAAGGACCACTACTCGCCACTGCTGGCCTAATTATGGCCCGGTCGGCCGGAAGCAATCCAGCACGCCGGAGGCGATCCTGATCTACCACAGAATCAGTCATACGGGACCCCTCAGGAATAGCTCGCAAAGAATCGAGACGTTGCTGATACTCTTCGCCAGTAGGTGCCTCGGGAGTCCCTACCACAATAAAAAACTATGAGTCACAAAGCTCGGAAACTTCTGGAAGAAGGAGGCGAAGATTAAAGATGCTCACTTCCTTCTATCCATCTCCTCGCAAAACCGAGAGGGCAGCGAACAAAGAACCAATCTTGCTTAATCACCGACGGTCTGGGCCACTTTTCGACAAAAAACTTAGTAGCTGGAGATGCCTCCAAGAACCATTGCAAAGACGATGCGCCAATCGATCGTCTGAAATGGAAAAGATACCAAATATCATATCTAGTAGGATCCCGATGCAAAAACTCTCGAAAGAGACCACATGTGCCCAAGAGCGAAGAATAAGAATTCCGATGCAGCTGCGAGTGTGCAAGGCGGAATAGAATAGCATTTCCCATATAAAATCATTGGCCGCGGGCACGCACCCCACAACGCAAGCAAGTCGATTCCAAGCAGTAAAGCCTTCTAGCGGCGCGTGAGCCCTTTCTCCCGATCCAAGGGCATAAGCCTCCCCCTCAGGGATATTAAACTGCAAAGACAGCTTTTTAACAACCGCAACGTCCAAGCGCGATGGCACTGAATCCGGAGGATTGTCCAAAATGATCACATCAAGGAGCTTGTCAGGAGCCACTGGGGCAAGCGGCTCACCACCCTCCATAATATCTACGTCTTCCATCTCGGAGTATACAATAGGAGAATGTAACCTCTCAGTATGACCCCCGTGCTTCGACACCTCAGGATAACTCCCTCTCTGAGAAGGAGTCGACCCTTCGTTAGTCTCAAGCTCGCTGCCTCTGGAGCTAGTGTTGTCCGTAGAGTCAGAAGTAGAAGCATAAGAATTAGACGATGGCGGGGAAGCCTCGGCTTCCAGAAGTTTCCCAATCTGTGATCTTGTTTGCATGGCTCGCTATACTTCAATGTACCAGTGTTAGGCATCGTAGTAAAATAACCTGTACCGCTCATGTTGATAAAGATTGACAAGTGTGTGTGCAGTGTCATGCAAAGAATGAGAGCGCACATAGAAACGTTAAAGATCTTTACAGTTCAGCCACAGTCCAGATATATGCTCTATCCTATGTGAAGGTTCTAAGTTCCCATCCGCCCAGTTATAAATGACAACAATGATACATTCAAACAAACAGTGTATAAATCCGAGGATAGGCAGCCAGGAAATAAAAGTTCGAAGTGGCAGAAGCCGACATTCTGGCCAAAGCACAACACTCAACCAGGTCCCAAGGCACGAAGTTTCCGAAAACACCCGGGCCTAGGCACCTTGAAGGTTCGAACCCCTTGGGGTCGAAAATTCGAACCGCAGTGGCTCGAAATTTCGAACCCCTCGGGTTCGAAAATTCGAGCCCTGGTGGTTCGAAGATTCGAACCCTAAGGGGGTCGAAGCCTCAAACCCGTCAGGGCTCGGAGATTCGAGCCCAAGGGCTCGGAATCTCTAACCCTACGGGGTTCGAAGATTCGAGCCCCCATAGGTTCGAATTTTCGAACCTCCCTTCGGGCACGAGAGCTCGAGCCTCCTCCGTCGCACCTCGACCTCCATTCTCCTTCCCTCGGGTTGGCCAAGTCTTTTACCAAAGAAATTTTCAAGTCAAAGTGGTCAAGAATCGAAGTTTTTAGAACAATGACAGTCGACGCGAAAATAGAAGAAGGAAAAGGAGGGGAGGGGCCTATATATAATGAAAAGAAGAAAACCTTTAATATTCCAAGTTTAGGCTCGAAATTTGAACCTGAGAGATAGAAATTTCGATCCTCCTGGGTTCGAAGTTTCGAACCTATGGCTCGAATTCTCGAGCCACTATAGTTCGATGATTTAAGCCTATAGGGTTCGAAATTTCGAACCCTTCCAGTTCGAAATTTCGTGTCCTCCAAAAAAAAAATTCTCTCTTCCGTGTACGCTCATCTCCCACCAAGGTCCCCGTCGCCCAAAACACGCGATGATAGCACAATGCGGACACTCAGCTATGCAAGCACGATACCAACCCAACAAGGGCTTGCTCACAATTCCATATCGAACGAGCCCGCCAGCTGATACATTTTCTCCAATAACTTGCAGAATAAATCCGCAATCCAACTACCATCTCGACTTTCATTCCAAAGAACATCATGTCAAGACAAGGCGTCAAGACAAGACGTACTATGGGGGGCAAATGTTAACCGGCCTTTTGGTACGGTTACCAAAAGTACTCAAGACACGCTCTACTCAACCCATCACGTGAAGCCTGGGCTAAGGGAAAAACTCAGGAAGTGCAGAGTCAAGGACCGAAGAAAGATCCTGCCGGCAAGAACCTCACACCTTCACTGCCACAACGCCAAGCCGACGGAGTCAAATAGCCTAAACAGATCCTCTCACCAAAATCCGCTTCGCACCCAGCCAGGTGCGAAATTTCGCACCTACCAGGTGCGAAATTTCGCACCTCGCCCAGGTGCGAATTTCCGAAGGCCAATTGCAGGAGACGCGAATTACTGGAATATGGTCCCCATTTCTATCTACTTCTACCTAACCCCACCTAACCACTTCCTATAAATACCCCATGGCCTCACACTTCAAAGAGAGAGAATTCTAGAGCATAGAGACCTCCATAAAGCTTCATTAATGGCATCTCCTCTTTGAGAAAGAAGGAGGACTTCCTTATTATTCAATATATGATAATTGTGACATCATATATCATGAAGGATGAATGTAAAGAGATATCGTGAGATAGTCTCAAACTTATAATTTCTTCCAAGTGATTAATAATATTCCAACGACTCTTCAAAGTGGACGTAGGCCCTTACTGAGGCCAAACCACTATAAATCTCTTGTGTTATTTACTGCTTATGTTTGAAATATGTTCTTGTCGGTGCGACCATATTTATAATTCCTAGTAATTGGGAATATTTGGTGTTTACGACATTTTTTGACGTCAATAGTTATTATAATGGAAAAACATGTAAAAGAGATTAATAATATTAAAGTGTTGTAATATATAAAAATGAATATGCTTTTGTGATATTTTATTTAGTACCACATCATGGGGACAAGTTTAACATCAACTCCAAAGCTTATATATAAAGGAGTCAATGTAATAGAAATGGATACACTTGAAGAAATAGAAATAAAAGTCTCTCCCCTATCTTTTTGGTTCTCTATAAATGGCTTCTTGTTTAACATATGTTCTGTTTTATTTATAACCCATTTTCAGCACGAAGCTCTAACCGATCTAATTATAGATCTCATAACGGTAGGTTACTTTTCTGACCTGATTGATTTTGATTTTTCAAATCTTCATTTTTGTTAGATCTCATCTCATTATATATTTAAATCTATTGTGTTATCTTCTAGATTTTTTGTTTAGTCTTATAATTTTAGAAATTATATAGATCTACACTTTGAGATATGATTCTTATTTTGGTAATCATATTTCAGATCTCGCTCTATTATAGATCTGTTTTTTTTTTGGATGTAATCATACTGTTGATCTCAAAATTATACTCAAATTATATACATTTGAGAACCCTACATGATTATATACATTTGAAATCCCTACATGATTTAAAAATGAGATGTTGATTGTAATGATTTATTCTTTTTGGATTCAACAATTTTTTTTCTTATCTATTGAAATAAATTCATCGAATTTATTTTGATGTTGTTACATAATTCATATTTCCGGAAGAAATATTGTACTATTTCTTAGAGAAACAAATATAAATATAATACATATCCAGAAGATCATATTAAGTTCAGTTCTAATATTGATCTATCACCAAAGGTGAATTATGAAAAATAAACTAATGAAAAAGTATATTAATTCTTTGGAATCTGAAATAATATGAACCTGAAGTTCATATGCAAATGAGGAACCTGAAGTTCATAACAAATGAGGAACATGAAGTTCATATGCAAATGAGGAACCTGAAGTTCATATGCAAATGAAGAGCCTGAAGTTCATATGCAAATGAGAAAGATGAAATAGAAGCCCGAAGGTTTCTTAAATGTTGTGACATGAAAAGATTATACTTCCATAAGAAGTTAAAAGAGACACACACATCATAATATGTGACAATAACTTTGGATTCAATAGAAAATCTCTAAACGGGTTTCATCTAACTGATATCTTTCATGTACAGTTTATATTAAATGAATATCCTAAAGATATAGTATTCATATTATTCTCTTGAAGAGATGTTTTAGAGATTTAATTTTATATAGCAAATCCAACATCCTAGAAGAGATGCTAGAAATTTTTTTTTGTTGCATAGTAATTACATATATAAAAGATATGTTCCCTTCCCTGAAGGAATATCATACACTTCCAAAGTCGTGATTTCTTTTCTCTCTTGAATCTTATTTTTATTTAATGCACCTAATTTTGTTACTTCATTTAAGGTTTGATATGTATTTTTGTATATTGATATGATATTTCAATAGTTTGTATACATTTATCTATGGAGGAGATAAGTTCATCCCAGAAGCAGTGGTAACAAAATATCTTTAGAGGATATTTGTATATTAGGAAATGGTAAAATATCTCTAGAACAGATTTGTTTATGAAAATAGTAAAATATCTATTGAAGAGATTTCTACAATAAAAGGTGATAAAATATTTGTAGAAAAAATTCATAATTGTTTTCTAAATGGTGTTTATGAAATATCCCAGAAGCGATATTATATTTTGATATGTCTACAAAAGAATTTTGATTGAAGTATTTTCAAATATCAAAGCTGATAATGCAAATTTAATGACTAAAGAAAATATGCATCTCGAAGGTCATAAGCTACGATTTAAATATTGATCTTAATTTAGCACACCTGAAGTGTGTAACAACCCGTATTTCGATAACATGTTAAAACGAGAATCAAGGCAGAATTTAATTTTAAATTCTGAATCAAGTGAAACGGGCTATGCCATTGCGTTCGTCTCGGAAAAATACGCGAAATAGAGTCCGAGTTTTCGAGAATCGGAGTCCGTATGACCAAGTTATGGTCCGACGAAGTTTTCAGAAAATTCAAGTGCAAAAACGAGTTCTAATTTCGAAAATTAGGGGTTTAAGGATAGGCGGGAAAAATTCCCGCCAGGCACCCCAAGTCGATAGGCCTATCGACTTGGGAGTCGACCTGCTTGACCCAAGTCGACAGCCCTATCGACTTGGGGGTCGACACATGGTGGCCGGGCAGTTTTGCCTGGTGCACCATTTTGAGTCCTTGGTCATGTTTTTGGGCCTGGTTCGAAATATGATGGCTCAGGTTGATCCTAGGGTTAATCTAAGGGTCCTAACTAATCCTAATCTCTATAAATAAGCCCCTAACCTACCCCTAAACCCTCATTATTCACTCATGCAACTAAACTATGACAAAATTGCTACTCTCATGGCCTCCACTCAACTATCCTAGCCTCCACTTCATTTCTATGAGAAGTTTCATGATCATGAGAGTATTAGAGAGTCCCTATGTTAGTATGGGAGCTTCTCAAGTTGATTTCAAGGCTAAAGCTTTGATCTTTGTTCATAAAGATGAGGTTTTTATTGATTTGGAGTGTTCATCTTTGGGTTTTTGGGTGATGGCATGCATAGGCTTCATCACAAGCTTTAATTTAATCGATTTAGGCCTTCATACCAATGTAAGCCCTTTCCCTACTCTTAGATATTAACTATGAAGTTAAATGTTCATGTTGCAAGTTTGGGTTTGATCATTGAGAATGATGCATGCTATCATGTCATGCAAGTTTATGAAGTCATTATCTTGATCTTGTGAGCTAAAAGCTACGACCTTTATGTTGAAATGTTGCATTATGCAACATGAGAATCTTTATACCCTTTAGGTTAACTTGCATATGAGGTCATAACCCTTATATGATGATATATGCGAGTTACTAGCCATCATTCCATGTCTTTTATCAACATGATTCGCTTATGTTCCAAGTTTGGGTTTATACATGTTTTTGAGGCTTAAGAATGTAACATGCAAGTTAATGAACACATTTGTGCCTCATTTGCCACCATGATTAACTTGTGGCTTAATATCCATTTTTGTCATGCCTTTGTCAAGTCTCTTCTTTCAATCCATTACGTTGTTGCGAACGTATATGTGAGTTTAAAAGCGTTGGAGTCACATTATGGGAAAACATAATGACATGAACATGATTTTGGTAAATGGGTATAAACATGACAACGTGTAACGTTAAATATGACATGTGTTTATACTTGAAAACATGACTTGAAATATAACATGGAAGTTGACATGTAAGTATGCATAAAAACATAAGCTTGGGAATTTACCTATTAAGTTAGGTCTACCCATTGGGAATTTACCTATTAAGTTAGGTCTACCCAATTGCTTGAAAACTTGAATATGAACATGACACTAGACTAAACATGAAAGTGGCCAACTCGAGGTTGGGTTGAGTTTGCAACGTAAAGCTACCCGGAACCGACCGGCCTAACTAGTAGTTGCAAACAATAGGACCCAATGTGAGAAGTTGGCCATGTTGTGCTTGAACCCGAGGTTGGACCAAGTTGTGGTGTAAAGCTACCCGGAACCGACCGGCTTAACTAGTAACCACAACAAAGTCTAATGTGAGAGGTTGGGGTGCATTAAGTAATTAATGCCACATGATAGGGTTAAGTTAATTTGATTAATGACTCTTAACCAAATATGACATGGACAAAGGGGTTAAGTAAATTGATTAGGCTAATGATACTTAACAAAACATGACAAGGTTGGGTAGGTTAAGTGTAACACCCCACCTCCGTTAAGGTCACTCACAAAGGGAATGCCTTAACTTTGGTGGAGCATTTTAGTAAACAGAACAGAAACTTACAAGACAAATAAAACAGTACTTGAAAAATTTTAACTTTATTACAGCGGAAACAGAAATTAATATGTTTACATCGTTTCAATTTCAGAATTCAAGTACAAAATATCAGTCTTGTACAAAAGCCTTCAAAATGCATGGTTTAAAATCATAATCCCCATGGAACGGAAGCTATACAGAGCCAAGCCATACTTTAAGCACTTCAAGCAAAGAGAAATCTGGATCAAGCTAAAGTATTCCCTCCTTGGATAACCTGGGGGGGGGAACGGAAGAAAGGAGGCGAAACAACAAGGGTCAGACAAAAAGTCTGGCAAGTCCAGTGACTTTCAGCATATGAACAGATAATAATAATATGATATGAACATAAAACTGGATGTGAGATAACTGTAACAGGTGTAGCAGATATAACAGAAAAACAGAATGATATAAACTATTGTTTTACACTTCTCTGCACTAATACTAGTATAGCAGAATTAGGTGTCACCCTAATGTCTAAATTGAAGCAGGAACGGGTACAGAATACTTTAACAGAAACAGAATGCTAATAATGGGCCTTTACTACCCGATCAGAAACAGACAGAAGAAGAAACAGATTTATCCCTATGGAAACAGAATGTAGAATTAGGTGTACACTAGTAATGGGCCTTTACCACCCGAACAGACGGTACCACACAGAAACAGACAGTTGTTACCACCCAACAGAAACAGACGGTACCAACAGAAACAGACAGAACTAAGCGTACCCTAAAACCCTACCCCAAGCGATCGGCTCCCTAATACATAAATATCCTGTGTCGGCCCCACAATAGGGTGTATCACTCCCTAAAGTGACAACCAATTGGCACAGACCTATTTACAGATGTCACGACGTCTTACATCCTCAGAGGCAGACCGGGATCCATGCACGCACATGACCCGGTTGGAACGCACCATCAACACCCCTCGCCATTATCAGAATGAACCACTTATAATTAGTTCAGTAAGCGTGACCGGACCCTACCTACTGTTGGGTCAAAGTTTTCATACCAGAAAGGGTTACTGACTAATATGGGTCCCAAACAACAGATGACACAAGTAATTCCCCTCCTAACCTTGTGTCCCCAGACTAACAGATCTCAGATTAACTTGTTTACAATTTTAGGCATACAGAATTCAGATTTACTAGTTCACAGATTAAGTTAACAAGTTTCCAGACTAACAGATCAAATGTACAGATTTTTCAGATTTGTCTAACTTTGTACTGGGCCTACAGATTCATGGACGGGTTTACTACACCTATTAATCTAGTTGGTTTAACCCTATTTTCCCCAATACGTTTTAGACATCATTCTTATCTTAGATTTGCATTAATTAATTATTAATGCACAGACCTCTCACATTAGGTCGGTAGCTTGTGGCCGCTGGATATGCCGGGCGGTTCCGGGCAGACTTCTGCCACAAGCCAGACCTAACCTCGTGTCTTACGCATGTTATAACTAACTTCTCACATTAGAACCTATTGTTTGCGGCCACTGGATGTGCCGGGCGGTTCCGGGCAGATTTATGCTGCAAACTCATTCTAACCTCGAGTTAGCCATGTTTATCTTTGCGGCCAATTAATTAATAATTTACCGTTTATGCGCACGCCCAATATATATGCCAATTCAGATTATATCAATAACAGGATGATTATATCAACATAGCAGATAACAGATTTTATATGACTTAACGGATTTAACAGATTTAGCAACTTAGCAGATTTTGGCATATAACAGGTTAGGCATTTCAACCGACAAATTTAACAGATTAGGCATTTCAATCTAATTAGCAGTCTAGGCAATATAACAAAACTAGCAGTTTAGGCAACTTGGCAAATTAGCAGATTTAGCAAATTTAATATTTCTAAAGGTTCTATTTACATGCCTTGCCCAATCATAAATTGGCCTAAATTCATATGCCTACATAATTGTCATGATTCACAACATATACTCCATGTTTGCATAAGCGCAGAATATGAACATAATTTGCCATATAACATATGTTCCATTTTTTTTGTTAAACTAGCATTTTACAGCAGATTCACATATAAATTATACCAAATATAACCATTAATTTCAATGCATGCCATATATCCCAAAAATCCCTATTTAGGTGTAATCACAATAATAGATATCCTAATTAATGTAAATCTTTTACACTTAAGCTTCCATATCTTCTTCTTTTTAAGTCATGAATCATTATGCAAACTATACCCAACAATCTAAATCTTTAAATCATATCTTCTAAAAATCAAATCTTGACTTTTATATGCATTTTGTTCAAAGTCTCAAATCATATGTAATCTTACAGTGGTTCCTCTTCTTCTTTTATCACAGAATATGCATAGGTCTAAAACTAGTTTATAACATATGCTTATTTTTCTAATTAATTACAGATCTAAATTACAACATAACTATGCATACAACATGCATAAATTATATGTTCATAGTCAAATTTATGCATCCAATCCCAAGTCACAGGTCCAATATATTTTATGCCTCAGACCTAACGTCATACATTCAATTTAGTCTTGTCAAATTTCGCATCATTCATCCCAAAATTTGCGTTCATACGTTCATCTCTTACGAGATTAGGCACAGGCTCGTGGTAGCCTGGCTATAGAAACAGAAAAGAAGAAAAGGGATACAGAACAGTCACAGAAAAACAGATCTGACAGGAGAGAATATATATACAATCTCAGATTCAGAATTAAAAACATATCAAAATTATAATTAACGTTTATAGCGGAAAATAACTGTACTTGCCTTGATTGGATTAAAGAAAGGACTTTAACTTGTTGTAGAATCTTTGCAGAAACTTTAATCTCTAGTTTGAATTGAGTTGCTTAGGCTGATGTTGATTATCTTCTAGTTTTAATTCTAGCAGAGCAGCGACGCCATTTTTATTTTTTTATTAGAAGAAGAGAGCAATGGTGGCTAGAGAATTGTGTAAGAAACCTAGGTAGAGTCTAGGGTCATTTTATAGAATTTATGAACTGATTAGGACCCTCGATTTTGCTTGGATTGATCGTAGCCATTCATTCAAAAGAGAGACCAATTAGAGCCTGCCACCTAGCCCTAATGACAAAGCATGCTTCTGGAAATCGACCAACATAGACTAGGCCAGCCAGGGTGGACTGGGTTCGACCTGGGTCTGGACCAGGTCGATAGCCCTGTCGACAGCCCTGTCGACCTGGCTAGACCAGGTCGACAGCCCAGTCGACCTGGGTGTCTTAGGCGGGACTTTTCCCGCCCTGGCCAATTGGGCCCGATTTTTAATTTTAAACTTAATTCAGAAACTTCCGGAGGCTATATCTTCTTCATACGGACTCCGTTTTTCGAAAACTCGGACTCTATTTCGCGTATTTTTCCGAGACGAACGCAATGGCGTATCCTGTTTCCCTTAGTTCTTTGATTTCAAATTAATTATACTTTAATTTGTTAATTCCAAAGTTATAGAATACACGGGGTGTTACATTCTCCCCCACTTAAAAGGATTTCGTCCCCGAAATCTTCAAGTTAAGAAGAGTGTGTCCTACCATCCAATCACCCATCTACTCAACCATCATCCACAAGCATCCATTGTCCTTAGAAATCTTCTAATGTTGTATGAACATATGCAAAAGTGTGTGTATATGTTCCTTATCTAATGCAAAGATCAGGCGGTCTACTGATTCAGTTGACCTCCTTAATGCGAATTATGTCAGTGCCATGAGTCCAACATGTATGCAATAGAATTCTG
This sequence comes from Allium sativum, assembly GCA_030737875.1. Lineage (NCBI taxonomy): Eukaryota > Viridiplantae > Streptophyta > Magnoliopsida > Asparagales > Amaryllidaceae > Allium > Allium sativum. The sequence continues at coordinate 411,546,261 of CM060923.1, read as the reverse complement.
ATGATATATATTATTTCTATATGAGTGCACAATCATTCACTCAAATGCAACATCCATGTGCTGAATCAGCCATTTTGCATCCACAAGAATTGAAAAATGCTCACCCATCCATATGCAGTATGAGAGTGTTTTCGAGCCGATATAGTGCCTAGTGTGTGTATATGCATCCACGGGCAACCACTAGCAACCATTTGCATCCACTTGCAACCATCAAACATAACATGTCTCAAACACATGTTTACACCCATTAGTTTCTACCTAAAGTTCGAAGATTCAATCGATAGGATACAGTCGAATGATGGAAGCGAGTACAGATAGAACGAAAATTTGGTTCCCATTAGGCATGGGTCCTAAGTATCGGCCCCAAAGACCGAAACCAACATCCAATTGATACCCTCACCAAAACTCAGAATGTATGCGCCATACTTGACGCATAACACAGATATCCCTCAAACCCCAGTCTCAAACAGATGATCCATAACCCTTATGGGTCTGAGTCTATAGCGGAATTCAGAAATAATACTAGTATTAAAGTGCAGAGTTTCGATTACAAAATCAAAATACCAAAATCAGGAAAAGTCACAATCAGATAAAGAAATTAAACCTACTATAGAAATTTTTCTATTTCTATCCTAGCCACTAGCCTCAAGAGTGTTCACCTGCCCTCCTTGTCCTCGTCTCTTCGGGCAGTCCCTAGTGTAGTGTCCCATCTCCCCACAGTTGAAGCAAGCGCCCTTCCTTTTTCTGCAATCCTTGTTCAGATGAGTTGAGCTCCCACAAGTAAAGCACTTTTTCCCCTTCTTATCTTCAGACTTCTCATCCTTCTTTTGTGTTTCCTTTTTGGGCCCCGCTTTCTTATTCTGTGGTTCTTCCTTCTTTGTCTCTTTCGGGCCCTTGTCTTCCTCGTGCAGTAGTGCCATATCGACCAATTTCTCGTAAGTTGCTCCCATGGGTACGTGGGTCATGGCTAGGCTGTGCAGTGGCTCATTCAATCCTTTAACAAAGCGGAGAGCCTTTTTATGCTGAGTGTTGACTAAATCCAATCCGAATCTTGCTAGTTGGTTGAACTGGTTGACGTATTCCTTAACCGTCATATTTCCTTGCTTAAGAGACAAGAACTTTTCCAATTGTAAACTTCGTTCAGCTTGCGAGAGGAATTTTGTCTCAAACCTTGTTCTGAAATCCATCCATGTCTCAACCGGCCTCTCGGCGTTAGTGACTTCCCACCAGTAGGAAGCTTCGTCTTTGAGAAGCCATACTGCCAACTGTACCTTCTGCCTATCGTCCACCTCGAAGATAACGAATAGATCCTCAGTTTCTTTGAGCCAATTCCTTGCTTCTACGAATGATTCAGTTCCTTTGAAATCCTTCCCACCCATGGCCCTAAAATCTCTACAGATCTTTGAGAAAGCAATTGCACGAGGAGGGGGTGGAGGAGGGGGATCATTTGCTGGACCTGCAGCGGCGGTCCTAGCCTCAAGATATTGACGAAACCAACCGGGTACATGAACACCCTCTGGTATCCCAGATGCTTCAGACATGCTGGAACGAAAAAGGAAAGGTTCAATACAAAAAGGACTGAAAGAAAGATATATGGCTCTTGGGGATCATGTTTTCCAAAATAAGCTTTATTTTTGAAAATACTTCCTTTCAAAACCTTTTTTTTTTTTGAAAATAATTTTTCAAAACTTTTTTTTTTTATAAAATCTGGTAACCTTCAGCTCTGATACCAAGTGTAACACCCCACCTCCGTTAAGGTCACTCACAAAGGGAATGCCTTAACTTTGGTGGAGCATTTTAGTAAACAGAACAGAAACTTACAAGACAGATAAAACAGTACTTGAAATTTTTTAACTTTATTACAGCGGAAACAGAAATTAATATGTTTACATCCTTTCAATTTCAGAATTCAAGTACAAAATATCAGTCTTGTACAAAAGCCTTCAAAATGCATGGTTTAAAATCATAATCCCCATGGAACGGAAGCTATACAGAGCCAAGCCATACTTTAAGCACTTCAAGCAAAGAGAAATTTGGATCAAGCTAAAGTATTCCCTCCTTGGATAACCTGGGGGGGGGGGAACGGAAGAAAGGAGGCGAAACAACAAGGGTCAGACAAAAAGTCTGGCAAGTCCTGTGACTTTCAGCATATGAACAGATAATAATAATATGATATGAACATAAAACTGGATGTGAAATAACTGTAACAGGTGTAGCAGATATAACAGAAAAACAGAATGATATAAACTATTGTTTTACACTTCTCTGCACTAATACTAGTATAGCAGAATTAGGTGTCACCCTAATGTCTAAATTGAAGCAGGAATGGGTACAGAATACTTTAACAGAAACAGAATGCTAATAATGGGCCTTTACTACTCGATCAGAAACAGACAGAAGAAGAAACAGATTTATCCCTATGGAAACAGAATGTAGAATTAGGTGTACACTAGTAATGGGCCTTTACCACCCGAACAGACGGTACCACACAGAAACAGACAGGTGTTACCACCCAACAGAAACAGACGGTACCAACAGAAACAGACAGAACTAAGCGTACCCTAAAACCCTACCCCAAGCGATCGGCTCCCTAATACATAAATATCCTGTGTCGGCCCCACAGTAGGGTGTATCACTCCCTAAAGTGACAACCAATTGGCACAGACCTATTTACAGATGTCACGGCGTCTTACATCCTCAGAGGCAGACCGGGATCCATGCACGCACATGACCCGGTTGGAACGCACCATCAACACCCCTCGCCATTATCAGAATGAACCACTTATAATTAGTTCAGTAAGCGTGCCCGGACCCTACCTACTGTTGGGTCAAAGTTTTGATACCAGAAAGGGTTACTGACTAATATGGGTCCCAAACAACAGATGACACAAGTAATTCCCCTCCTAACCTTGTGTCCCCAGAATAACAGATCTCAGATTAACTTGTTTACAATTTTAGGCATACAGAATTCAGATTTACTAGTTCACAGATTAAGTTAACAAGTTTCCAGACTAACAGATCAGATGTACAGATTTTTCAGATTTGTCTAACTTTGTACTGGGCCTACAGATTCATGGACGGGTTTACTACACCTATTAATCCAGTTGGTTTAACCCTATTTTCCCCAATACGTTTTAGAAGTCATTCTTATCTTAGATTTGCATTAATTAATTATTAATGCACAGACCTCTCACATTAGGTCGGTAGCTTGTGGCCGCTGGATATGCCGGGCGGTTCCGGGCAGACTTCTGCCACAAGCCAGACCTAACCTCGTGTCTTACGCATGTTATGACTAACTTCTCACATTAGAACCTATTGTTTGCGGCCACTGGATGTGCCGGGCGGTTCCGGGCAGATTTATGCCGCAAACTCATTCTAACCTCGAGTTAGCCATGTTTATCTTTGCGACCAATTAATTAATAATTTACCGTTTATGCGCACGCCCAATATATATGCCAATTCAGATTATATCAATAACAGGATGATTATATCAACATAGCAGATAACAGATTTTATATGACTTAACGGATTTAACAGATTTAGCAACTTAGCAGATTTTGGCATATAACAGGTTAGGCATTTCAACCGACAAATTTAACAGATTAGGCATTTCAATCTAATTAGCAGTCTAGGCAATATAACAAAACTAGCAGTTTAGGCAACTTGGCAAATTAGCAGATTTAGCAAATTTAATATTTCTAAAGGTTCTATTTACATGCCTTGCCCAATCATAAATTGGCCTAAATTCATATGCCTACATAATTGTCATGATTCACAACATATACTCCTTGTTTGCATAAGCGCAGAATATGAACATAATTTGCCATATAACATATGTTCCAATTTTTTTGTTAAACTAGCATTTTACAGCAGATTCACATATAAATTATACCAAATATAACCATTAATTTCAATGCATGCCATATATCCCAAAAATCCCTATTTAGGTGTAATCACAATAATAGATATCCTAATTGATGTTAATCTTTTACACTTAAGCTTCCATATCTTCTTCTTTTTAAGTCATGAATCATTATGCAAACTATACCCAACAATCTAAATCTTTAAATCATATCTTCTAAAAATCAAATCTTGACTTTTATATGCATTTTGTTCAAAGTCTCAAATCATATGTAATCTTACAGTGGTTCCTCTTCTTCTTTTATCACAGAATATGCATAGGTCTAAAACTAGTTTATAACATATGCTTATTTTTCTAATTAATTACAGATCTAAATTACAACATAACTATGCATACAACATGCATAAATTATATGTTCATAGTCAAATTTATGCATCCAATCCCAAGTCACAGGTCCAATATATTTTATGCCTCAGACCTAACGTCATACATTCAATTTAGTCTTGTCAAATTTCGCATCATTCATCCCAAAATTTGCGTTCATACGTTCATCTCTTACGAGATTAGGCACAGGCTCGTGGTAGCCTGGCTATAGAAACAGAAAAGAAGAAAAGGGATACAGAACAGTCACAGAAAAACAGATCTGACAGGAGAGAATATATATACAATCTCAGATTCAGAATTAAAAACATATCAAAATTATAATTAACGTTTATAGCGGAAAATAACTGTACTTGCCTTGATTGGATTAAAGAAAGGACTTTAACTTGTTGTAGAATCTTTGCAGAAACTTTAATCTCTAGTTTGAATTGAGTTGCTTAGGCTGATGTTGATTATCTTCTAGCAGAGCAGCGACGCCATTTTTATTTTTTTATTAGAAGAAGAGAGCAATGGAGGCTAGAGAATTGTGTAAGAAACCTAGGTAGAGTCTAGGGTCATTTTATAGAGTTTATGAACTGATTAGGACCATCGATGTTGCTTGGATTGATCGTAGCCATTCATTCGAAAGAGAGACCAATTAGAGCCTGCCACCTAGCCCTAATGACAAAGCATGCTTCTGGAAATCGACCAACATAGACTAGGCCAGCCAGGGTGGACTGGGTTCGACCTGGGTCTGGACCAGGTCGACAGCCCTGTCGACAGCCCTGTCGACCTGGCTAGACCAGGTCGACAGCCCAGTCGACCTGGGTGTCTTAGGCGGGACTTTTCCCGCCCTGGCCAATTGGGCCCGATTTTTAATTTTAAACTTAATTCAGAAACTTCCGGAGGCTATATCTTCTTCATACGGACTCCGTTTTTCGAAAACTCGGACTCTATTTCGCGTATTTTTCCGAGACGAACGCAATGGCGTATTCTGTTTCCCTTATTTCTTTGATTTCAAATTAATTATACTTTAATTTGTTAATTCCACAGTTATAGAATACACGGGGTGTTACATTAAGTAACTTGATTTGCCTAATGACACTTAACCATTTTTATACGACTAGTGGACGGGGTTAAGTTAACCAACACTTAATCAATCCAACACGAAAATTTGGTAAGGTTAAGTAAGTTTTCTTAATGACACTTAACCGAAAGATACAGTTAATGGATGGGGTTAAGATTAGACTCAACTAGTCTAAACATGATAATCGGATGGGGCTAAGTTAGCCTAGATTTAATTAATCCCACTTGGTAGTTTAATGGGGTTAAGTTAAACACTTAACTAATCTAACTCGTTAATTTGATGTGGTTAAGTGACCTATACTTAACCAATCTCACTCGTGAATTTATTGAGGTTAAGTTAACCTATACTTAGCCAATATAACGTGAAAACATGATAAGGCTAAGTCATGAATCGCTTGAATACACTTGACCGGTTTGACTAAGTAATTTGATATGGTCAAGTTAATATATACTTAACCAACCTGAGCATGGTTTGTAGTGTTAAGTCTTGAACTTGGATACTTAGCCAATTTTGACATGATTTGTAGACGGGTTAAGTCTCGAACTTGGATACTTAGCTAATTTTGACATGATTTGTAGACGGGATTAAGTCACGAACTTAAGTGACACTTAATCTATTATATAAACCCTAATTCGGAGGATTAGGTGGGTAACTGTAATTAACAAGGATAACGGGAATAAGGCTAAGTGGTAAACCTTAGTTGAAGGATAACTAAGTAATGATTCTTAGTCAAGGAAATTTAGACCAGTTCATAGATAGATGAGTAACCTGATACGGTAGGTCATCGTTTAAGTATACGAGTAGGAGCAAGTATCTGATTTAGATAAAGGCTCCAGTGAACTGGGTAACGAAGCAGCGGCTTCGGGGAACGTGAGGATATTCTTGGGATCCCTCTAGGAGCTGCCAGGTAATTATACTAGGCTCATGAGAGGTTAAGGTCTGCGTTAGAAAACCAAGAGTATGCCTTGGTTGCTGTGCGAGCGACCTAAAGACGGGGATGGATAGGGGATAGTCGACGATACACGGTCGTACCCTAGATAGCATTTTTCGTCAGGCTACCTACCATCTTTGGTCAAGCGTGTACGTAGGGAAAGGCAGAGAACACCCAATAGACCATAATTGCTATCTAATTATGGTTGCGGTAAGGCTAGGATTGTGGGTTGGCCAGTAGTGTGTTCTCATACAGGATTTATCCTGTCTTGTCTTTCGCTAGTTGAGGGAGGGGTCCCGTGGGACCATAGCCACGGATAGAAAAACAGACCTTAGCATCAGCACCGGCAGATAAATCGAAAGCTCCCGACCGAGTCCTGTATTTCCTGACCTTACTTGTGACAGGACTCGGATGGCACGATGTGATACATGTGCATACAGTCATGGAAAAACGATTCACGATGAATGCGTGGGAAAAAGGGGCGCGGTTGACGGTTAGCGTAAATCCTAGTGGCCCTGGGTGGTTGAACCAAGACCGAGATACGAGAACGTGCAATAGGTAAGCATAATCCCTGGTAGCCCTAGGTAGCATAAGTCCTAGTTGTACAAACGATAATTCATGTTGGAAGACCCTAGCTAGGTTTAGGGTAACAGTCCAAACCGATCTTAAGGATCATGGAACTATGTTAAAGTAATATAGAATCTCATGGGAAAAGCCCGTATGGTCTACGGCAAGGGACTGAACATTTACATGGAATAAAACATACGAGTTGAGTAACCTATATATGCGATATATTAGGTTGGCATGGACCATTACACGACTTTTGAGTAAGGGTCATTCATGGTTAACACATGATACGGCGGGGATACTAGTACGGTAGGTGCAGAGCGGATGTACAGGATAGATACCATGGGACGTTATACGTGATAGATATCTTGGGGATATTATACTTGATAGAGACCTGGCGATGTGATACCTTGTTTTATCTTGACATCGTAATTCATCATGACACTTTAGTTTATCTGAGTTCAGTAGTTCATCCTGATGTTTTGATTTAGCTTATCTATCTTGTTATCATGCTTATGATCATCTCAGTTTCTCATGTCAGTTAACTTTACTAGTTTTTATGCTAATAGTAGATAGGGCTTACTCAGTCTTTTTTACTGACCCGTTTTGTTTCGCCTCTTTTCTTCCGTTTCCCCCCCAGGTTACAGGGAGGAAATACTGTTGTTTAGTTCGGACTTCTTCTGCTTGAAGGTCATCATGGATGGCTTGGACTTTTCTTGGGTATGGCTACTTTACTGTTTTTACTTGGGAAATAATTTATGGAAAAGTCTTTATGCTTCTTTATTATTGCAAGACAGGTTTTGATGTACTCTGATGTAAAAAGGCTTTAGACCTTATTTAATTATGTTATGAAAGTTCCATTTTACTTCCGCTACTTTATATGTTCTGTCTTGTGATATTTCTGTGCATGTTTACCAATAATGCCCCTCTAAAGCTAGTGCATTCCCTTGCGAGTGACCCTAGCGGAGGCGGGGTGTTACATTTGGTATCAGAGCCAGGTTACCAGACTGGGCAAAAGTTTTTAAAGACCTTCTGAAAACTATTTGAAAATCGTTTACAAAGATGCATTTTTTTTAGAAAATTTTCTTTTAAAAGAAAAAGGCTATTCCCCAAAGGCCATTAGCACTATCCTTGTTTCCTTAATTGAATCTCTTTTCCTTTCTTTCCTCCATCTGTAGTCACAGTGGTTTTAACTACGACTAGTCTTTTCTATCTACGAAAGTGCTTTCCATACGATGGAGGTGGTTCTCGAGAGATCGGTGGCCGCGTTATAAGAAAGGATTGTGCGAAAGAGGATAAAGGATACGAGCTTAAGGATGAGCAACTTGTTGGTATCACTCAACCCATATCGAGAAAGTATCTTTGGTATGGTGAAACGGGACGGATAGTTAAGTATTGTGGGACAAGGACAAGATCATCGTGAAGATAATTGTATTCCCTCACTAGAGTACCTGAGTAGGGGGATAACATCCTTGTTGAAGATCTAGTTATTCTTTTCTATCATCCCGCCAAGACTTTGTTTTGATCCCCGCATCATTTGAGTCTGCCTCGATAGTCGAGTCTCTGCACCTTAAGTACTAGCATAATAGGGAATCCCATTTTTGTCTCAAAGTCCTATTGGAGAATCAGTCCATTTATACATGACTTGTTTGGATTTGAGAATGTCTATGCCAAGAGTTGAGTTTGGAAATAATGCTTATGTTTATAAGCTATGGATGGATTCTAGGGGTGAAGTGGTGATCTAGTAGGGGGTGCCACTCTCGGTTTTGATAGGAGGGTAGTTGGACCTTTCGACTAGCTTTGGTAATGCCCTCGAAGTATCGTGTAACCTTTTGAGGTTCTGTCGTGACTAGTTACTTAGAATCCCTTGATGCCTTTATTAGAAATTTGAAGCCCGATCGAGTGGTGTTCGCCGATAAGACAGATGGTTTATTTCACTTATGCATGGGTTATAGAAATCACCCTAGTAAGTGTGCTTGATAACCTGGTTGGCATCTGTTTACTTTCAAGAGAAAGTTCTTCTACGTGGAATACCTTGTGGTACGAGGTCCGAGATTCACTAGTGAATTTTGGAAAGCTTGCATGAGATCATGAGTACGAAGTCATGTTTGCGTCAAGTATTCTAGGAAAAGGATAAGTGCAAGTGGAACGAGAGGCGACGAAGAAATGAGTTCCAGCTCATGTTATGGAAACAGGAAATAAGAAGCTACGAAATCGCGAAGTTAAAGGACGGTCAAGGCACAATGGAATTAAGCTCAAGGAGATACGACATTGAAGGTCAAAGACTAGATACGCGCATGATATCTCTTTTTGAGAGTATATCCTTGATCCTTGTTTTCCTGTAGAGCTTGCTTGTAGGCTATCCTTTGTGGACATCCTCTCGGTCCTATTTTCTGTTACAAACCCCGTAAGGAGTTTGTCTTGTTTACCTTCTCGACCCTGTTTCAGGGAATCCTAGGTAGAACCCTATGGATGTAAACATGTATTTGAAACATGTTATGATTGATATGGTTGCAAGTGGTTGCAAGTGGTTGCTCGTGGATGCGCGAATACACATTAGATACTAGCTCGAGTCGGTCACATTTCATATTGCATATGCATGGGTATTTATACTTGTTTATGGATGAAATTGAATGTATTATCATGCGGTTGTCGCATATGAATGAATGATTGTGCACGCATATAGTATCTATATGACTAGGATTATTTGCGTACATGTTGGATTCATGACACTATACATATTTTGCATTAGAAAGATTATTCAGGCCTGATCATTAGCATTAGCTAAGGAACATGTACACACACGTTTTGCATATATTCATACAGCATTAGAAATCATCTAAGGACAATGGTTGCTTGTGGATGATGTTTTGAGTAGATGGATTATGGATGGTAGGATATGTTCTTCCTAACTTGGAGATTTCGGGGACGAAATCCTAAAAGCTGGGGAGAATGTAACAACCCGTATTTCGATAACATGTTAAAACGAGAATCAAGGCAGAATTTAATTTTAAATTCCGAATCAAGTGAAACGGGCTATGCCATTGCGTTCGTCTCGGAAAAATACGCGAAATAGAGTCCGAGTTTTCGAGAATCGGAGTCTGTATGACCAAGTTATGGTCCGACGAAGTTTTCAGAAAATTCAAGTGCAAAAACGAGTTCTAATTTCGAAAATTAGGGGTTTAAGGATAGGCGGGAAAAATTCCCGCCAGGCACCCCAAGTCGACAGGCCTATCGACTTGGGAGTCGACCTGCTTGACCCAAGTCGACAGCCCTGTCGACTTGGGGGTCGACACATGGTGGCCGGGCAGTTTTGCCTGGTGCACCATTTTGAGTCCTTGGTCATGTTTTTGGGTCTGGTTCGAAATCTGATGGCTCGGGTTGATCCTAGGGTTAATCTAAGGGTCCTAACTAATCCTAATATCTATAAATAAGCCCCTAACCTACCCCTAAACCCTCATTATTCACTCATGCAACTAAACTATGGCAAAATTGCTACTCTCATGGCTTCCACTCAACTATCCTAGCCTCCACTTCATTTCTATGAGAAGTTTCATGATCATGAGAGTATTAGAGAGTCCCTATGTTAGTATGAGAGCTTCTCAAGTTGATTTCAAGGCTAAAGCTTTGATCTTTGTTCATAAAGATGGGGTTTTTATTGATTTGGAGTGTTCATCTTTGGGTTTTTGGGTGATGGCATGCATAGGCTTCATCACAAGCTTTAATTTAATCGATTTAGGCCTTCATAGAAATGTAAGCCCTTTCCCTACTCTTAGATATTAACTATGAAGTTAAATGTTCATGTTGCAAGTTTGGGTTTGATCATTGAGAATGATACATGCTATCATGTCATGCAAGTTTATGAAGTCATTATCTTGATCTTGTGAGCTAAAAGCTACGACCTTTATGTTGAAATGTTGCATTATGCAACATGAGAACCTTTATAGCCTTTAGGTTAACTTGCATATGAGGTCATAACCCTTATATGATGATATATGCGAGTTACTAGTCATCATTCCATGTCTTTTGTCAACATGATTCGCTTATGTTCCAAGTTTGGGTTTATGCATGTTTTTGAGGCTTAAGAATGTAACATGCAAGTTAATGAACACATTTGTGCCTCATTTGCCACCATGATTAACTTGTGGCTTAATATCCATTTTTGTCATGCCTTTGTCAAGTCTCTTCTTTCAATCCATTACGTTGTTGCGAACGTATATGTGAGTTTAAAAGCGTTGGGGTCACATTATGGGAAAACATAATGACATGAACATGATTTGGGTAAATGGGTATAAACATGACAACGTGTAACATTAAATATGACATGTGTTTATAATTGAAAACATGACTTGAAATATAACATGGAAGTTGACATGTAAGTATGCATAAAAACATAAGCTCGGGAATTTACCTATTAAGTTAGGTCTACCCATTGGGAATTTACCCATTAAGTTAGGTCTACCCAATTGCTTGAAAACTTGAATATGAACATGACACTAGACTAAACATGAAAGTGGCCAACTCGAGGTTGGGTTGAGTTTGCAACGTAAAGCTACCCGTGACCGACCGACCTAACTAGTAGTTGCAAACAATAGGACCAAATGTGAGAAGTTGGCCATGTTGTGCTTGAACCCGAGGTTAGACTAAGTTGTGGTGTAAAGCTACCCGGAACCGACCGGCTTAACTAGTAACTACAACAAAGTCTAATGTGAGAGGTTGGGGGTGCATTAAGTAATTAATGCCACATGATAGGGTTAAGTTAATTTGATTAATGACTCTTAATCAAATATGACATGGACAAAGGGGTTAAGTAAATTGATTAGGCTAATGATACTTAACAAAACATGACAAGGTTGGGTAGGTTAAGTAACTTGATTTGCCTAATGACACTTAACCATTTTTATACGACTAGTGGACGGGGTTAAGTTAACCAACACTTAATCAATCCAACATGAAAATTTGGTAAGGTTAAGTAAGTTTTCGTAATGACACTTAACCGAAAGATACAATTTATGGATGGGGTTAAGATTAGACTCAACTAGTCTAAACATGATAATCGGATGGGGCTAAGTTAGCCTAGACTTAATTAATCCCACTTGGTAATTTAATGGGGTTAAGTTAAACACTTAACTAATCTAACTCGTTAATTTGATGTGGTTAAGTGACATATACTTAACCAATCTAACTCGTGAATTTATTGAGGTTAAGTTAACCCATACTTAAACAATATAACGTGAAAACATGATAAGGCTAAGTCATGAATCGCTTGAATGCACTTGACCGGTTTGACTAAGTAATTTGATAGGGTCAAGTTAATATATACTTAACCAACCTGAGCATGGTTTGTAGGGTTAAGTTTTGAACTTGGATACTTAGCCAATTTTGACATGATTTGTAGACGGGTTAAGTCTCGAACTTGGATACTTAGCCAATTTTGACATGATTTGTAGACGGGATTAAGTCATGAACTTAAGTGACACTTAATCTGTTATATAAACCCTAATTCGGAGGATTAGGTGGGTAACCGTAATTAACAAGGATAACGGGAATAAGGCTAAGTGGTAAACCTTAGTTGAAGGATAACTAAGTAATGATTCTTAGTCAAGGAAATTTAGACCAGTTCATAGATAGATGAGTAACCTGATACGGTAGGTCATCGTTTAAGTATACGAGGAGGAGCAAGTATCTGATTTAGATAAAGGCTCCAGTGAACTGGGTAACGAAGCAGCGGCTTCGGGGAACGTGAGGATATTCTTGGGATCCCTCTAGGAGCTGCCAGATAATTATACTAGGCTCATGAGAGGTTAAGGTCTGCGTTAGAAGAACCAAGAGTATGCCTTGGTTGCTGTGCGAGCGACCGAAAGACGGGGATGGATAGGGGATAGTCGACGATACACGGTCGTACCCTAGATAGCATTTTTCGTCAGGCTACCTACCATCTTTGGTCAAGCGTGTACGTACGGAAAGGCAAAGAACACCCAATAGACCATAATTGCTATCTAATTATGGTTGCGGTAAGGCTAGGATTGTGGGTTGGCCAGTAGTGTGTTCTCATACAGGATTTATCCTGTCTTGTCTTTCGCTAGTTGAGGGAGGGGTCCCGTGGGACCATAGCCACAGATAGAAAAACAGACCTTAGCATCAGCACCGGCAGATAAATCGAAAGCTCCCGACCGAGTCCTGTATTTCCTGACCTTCCTTGTGACAGGACTCGGATGGCACGATGTGATACATGTGCATACAGTCATGGAAAAACGATTCACGATGAATGCGTGGGAAAAAGGGGCGCGGTTGACGGTTAGCGTAAATCCTAGTGGCCCTGGGTGGTTGAACCAAGACCGAGATACGAGAACGTGCAATAGGTAAGCATAATCCCTAGTAGCCCTAGGTAGCATAAGTCCTAGTTGTACAAACGATAATTCATGTTGGAAGACCCTAGCTAGGTTTAGGGTAACAGTCCAAACCGATCTTAAGGATCGTGGAACTATGTTAAAGTAATATAGAATCTCATGGGAAAAGCCCGTATGGTCTACGGCAAGGGACTGAACATTTACATGGAATAAAACATACGAGTTGAGTAACCTATATATGCGATATATTAGGTTGGCATGGACCATTGCATGACTTTTGAGTAAGGGTCATTCATGGTTAACACATGATACGGTGGGGATACTAGTACGGTAGGTGCAGAGCGGATGTACATGATAGATACCATGGGACGTTATACGTGATAGATATCTTGGGGATATTATACTTGATAGAGACCTGGCGATGTGATACCTTGTTTTATCTTGACATCGTAATTTATCATGACACTTTAGTTTATCTGAGTTCAGTAGTTCATCCTGATGTTTTGATTTAGCTTATCTATCTTGTTATCATGCTTATGATCATCTCAGTTTCTCATGTCAGTTAACTTTACTAGTTTTTATGCTAATAGTAGATAGGGCTTACTCAGTCTTTTTGACTGACCCGTTTTGTTTCGCCTCTTTTCTTCCGTTTCCCCCCAGGTTACAGGGAGGAAATACTGTTGTTTAGTTCGGACTTCTTCTGCTTGAAGGTCATCATGGATGGCTTGGACTTTTCTTGGCTATGGCTACTTTACTGTTTTTACTTGGGGAATAATTTATGGAAAAGTCTTTATGCTTCTTTATTATTGCAAGACAGGTTTTGATGTACTCTGATGTAAAAAGGCTTTAGACCTTATTTAATTATGTTATGAAAGTTCCATTTTACTTCCGCTACTTTATATGTTCTGTCTTGTGATATTTCTGTGCATGTTTACCAATAATGCCCCTCTAAAGCTAGTGCATTCCCTTGCGAGTGACCCTAGCGGAGGCGGGGTGTTACAAAGTGTATGCCGAAGCAATTTTTGTTATAACAATGGAAAATTTAGAACCTGCAGTTTCTATAATGGTAAAAGATAATCTTGATATAAAAAGAAAGATCTAAAAGATTTTTATATGGATTGTATAATTTGAACCTAAAAAATGTAATTTTTATGTTGTGAATTTTATGTATAGATCTACAAGTTTTCGAATCATTCATATTAAAGAGTATAAAATCTTGGTTCTATAATTATGCCTTTCTACTCAATTCTCGATGAGATATTATGCATATATATATGGTATTTTAGAAAATTTGATTATTGAGAAATGCAGTACAACTCTAAGTTGTTTATTTCAGTTTTGTCGTTGATCAATACTGTAGCTAGATCCAAATTTTATTATGTTGGTTTAAGTAAAATCTATTTATTTGATTCGTATATTTAGACCGTATAATGGTTATTTCTGTTATTTTATAACAAATGCATTAAATGTATCATTATGGTAATATATATTGTATTACCATATTAATATAAATGTATTAAAAGTAATGGCTATTGTAAGTTAAGTGATGTATGTTTGTGTTTGGAATAAGAATAGACATGTGTATTATTAGTCGATGTATTTTACAACAATTATCTAATGTAATGGAAAAAGTTGTATAACTCAGATCTGAGACCTGAAGTCTTGGATTATGAAAAAAGAAACTTTTTGATGAAGTTTACAGTCTGAAATCTTGATAATTAGCAAGAATGTAAAAGCTTCTAAATTAGAAGTATGTTAAAAGGATGAGAACCATAAGTTCATCATAAATTAATAAATTAGATATAAAATGTATGTTTATATATATGCATAGGAACTTGAAGTTCCTTAATCGATGAACCTGAAATACTTCATAATTTAAAAGTCTGAAGCATTATTGAAACAATGTGAAATAATAACATTATAGTTTTTAAAAAAGCTTAATCATATGCGACAATAATAATGCATCCAAAGATTGCACAATTTTTAAAATGAGTTGTATCTTGCTTATATATTTATATTTATGTATTGTATTGAAGAATAAATTTTAACAACTCGAAGTTGTTATATATTTTATTTGAATCAGAAGTACATCACAGTGGAACTAGAAGTTCAATACAGTTGAACCAGAAATTCAATACAGTTTAACAAACTTGAAATTGTTTATATATTATTTGAATCAGAAGTTCCACATATATTAACAACTAGAAGTTGTTCATATATTTAATTTGAACCAGAAGTTCAATACAGTTCCAAATCAGATATTTTGAATATTATGATGCGATATTTAAGATTCGCATTGACATTGCTTAATAAGCAAAACTTAATGATTGGAAACTTATGAACAATTTGTTCTAAAATAGGTAACTCGAATAAGAAAGAATATGCAAATCAATTACATATGGAATACGTGGACGCACATATATGCGAATATTTAAATAACAACCTGAAGTTGTCATGAGCTCATACAATAAATTTTGCATATACTATTTTTTATTTCAGAAAGTCGATTGACATCAATTTTGATTGACCTGAAGTCATGTGCATATTCAAATGATATAAAATTCCTCCAAGTCAACAGATCAACGAAAGGGAATAAGCAATACCATATGAATGCATCTTATCAACTAATAAGAGCATTATCCTCCTACAATTGAAATACATCTAATGTATTTGCTAGCTATGATGCTATAATGGATTAAAAACGAATCCAAAGTAGGTTTATTATTTAAAGTGGCAATGTTTGTCAACATTGAGGGCGAGGATAAAGGAATTATCGATGCTAAATATTTGCTAACATATAGAATTATGTAAAGTATTAAGTAACTTGCATAAATTATCAATTATGTCCCTAATAAACTTTCTCCAATATACATTTGAATCCTCGAAGGATCAAAAGGTGTAAATCACAACTGAAAATGTGGTATAAAAGTCAGTTCAAAATATCTTTGGACAAAGTCATAAAATGCAAAATAAAGGAGGTGAGTGTTCCTGAAGAAACACTTAAGGGGCTTTGAAAGAAACCCATGATATGATTGTCAAAATAACCCTAGAAGTGGTTTAGGTACCTAAAGCATGATAATTTTTTAGATCTCAATAAATTATGTATAGAATTGACAAGAAATAATCATCGATGATAAATTAATAAATAATAAAGCACTCATATTTATAAATGGATTAAAAATCCCATATTAGAGGAAAACATGATTGGCCATCATGAAATTCTCCTAAATAAGATATATGGACCTGTAGTCCATAAGATATGAACCTGTAGTTCATAAGATAAAAATAGAAATATATATAATGACAAAAACACACGTAAGTTACTGAAGCACCATAGAGTGTCAACAACACGGTAAGTGCCACGAGAATTGTATTTTCAGAGAAAATTTAATTGATTAAAGTTGTGAAAGTGTTTAAAACACTTACAATACCCTAAAGGTATAAACGATGAAAGTATACAAATTCCAGAAGAATTTAAATAACTTTGGTAGTGATAAAGGGCAAGAAATGTAGATTACAACATTCTTTTAAGTATTGTTGTGATGAAAATCTTGAAATAATTCATGATGATTAGATCACTTCCTGCTTTCAAGAATTGTTGTAATAAAACTCTTAATATCCATTGAAGTGGTGGTTGCGATATGCAAAACTTACTATAATATATAAGTTCCTGAAGAACAGAAATAACATTTGTTATTATAAAGAATACCAATAACATGGATGATAGATTGCAACATTCTTCTAAGTATTGTAATGAAAATCTTGATATACATCAAGATGAGTAGATTACTTCCTACTTAGTGTTGTTGTAATGAAAAACTTGATATACTTCATTCTTCTAAGTATTGTTGTAATGAAAATCTGGATATACTTCAAGATGAGTAGATTACTTCCTGCTTATGAAAGTTGTCTTATTCATAAATATGTATTGCAACATGCAAGTCCGATTGAAACAGAAAATTACAAGCACCTGAAGTGTATACATAAATGAATATCAGTAACATACGAATCACAAAAAGAAGGCGTTTTAAGTAAGAAAACATGCCTGAAGCATCGAAATGCACATGAAGTTTTAAAAGAAAGACTTCATTAAGAAGTATTTGTAAGAAATTTGATTTATTGAAAGAAGAATACGAATTCACAGGAAATTATTAAATCAGGGGGAGCATCCATAAGTATGATATAATGCACTCTTTTTCCTTTATTAAGTTTTTCCCCACTGGGTTTTCTTAGTAAGGTGTTTAATGAGGCATGGGTCATGATCCAGAAGTATCAACCCAAAAGTAGTATACAAAAATAAGTTATAATGTACTCTTTTTTCTTATTTAAGATTTTCCCACTGGGTTTTTCTTATTAAGGTTTTAACGAGGCATTACATTGATCCAGAAGTATCATACTACTTTTGACGTGTAAATATGACATTTTATCTTGTACTCTTTTCTCCTTCACTAAGATTTTTCCCATTGTGTTTTTCTTAGTAAGGTTTTAATGAGGCAACATTTTGATCCAGAAGTATCAAACATCTTTTGATGCAGTAAACTATTACTTATGATGACAAGGCAATTTGCATTGCTTAAATTCAAGTGAATTATATCAAGGCTGATAGGATGGAGCAAATTTCTTCTAAATTTCTCTTCACACATGAATGAAAGGATAACAACAATGAGGAGAAACAAATTCAGTTCAAGAAAAGCGGGTAGATCTGTTCTCAAATGCGATTTCAAAATCAACATTCCAGAAGATGATGTACAAAATTGGCATGCGTCGACTACATCAATAGACTAATTGAATAATGAGTTATAAATATGGGGGAGCATATAAAAATATGCTATAATGTACTCTTTTCCTTCACTAATATTTTTCCCATTGGGTTTTTCTTAGTAAGGTTTTTAATGAGGTATTATCTTGATCCTGAAGTACCAACCCTTACTGTAACATTGTAAAACATGTTACCTAAAGATGAAATGTATTTGCACTCTTTTCCTTGTTTATGATTTTTCCCACATGGATTTTCAAAAAATGGTTTTTAATGAGGCATAGTTTTGATCCTAAAGCATCAAACTCTTTAAGAAATATCATTTTAATATGATATCCATAATGTCAAACGTTGTGTACTCTTTCTCTCGTTCAAGGCTTTTACCGCTGGGTTTTCCTGATAGAGTTTTAAAGGCAAAAGACAATAGTTGTATCGATTGAACGGCTATCCAAGCAAGATAATAATAAGGGGAAATAATCATCATATATGTTTTAAAAGGGACAACTCCAAGTTAGTAGAGCATTCAAGATTTTGAAGATGCATATTCAAGGGGGAGTGTTGTAATATATAAAAATGAATATGCTTTTGTGATATTTAATTTAGTCCCACATCATGGGGACAAGTTTAACATCAGCTCCAAAGCTTATATATAAAGGATCCAATGTAATAGAAATGGATACACTTGAAGCAATAGAAATAAAAGTCTCTCCCCTGTCTTTTCTATTCTCTATAAATGGCTTCTTGTTTAACATATGTTCTGTTTTATTTTATAACATAAAGGAGTACATACAAACATTATTTTTAAGTCAACTCGTCTAAAAGATCTATTTATTGATTGTTCTTTCGCGATCGAATGGGATACTCGAGGGGAAAACAATAATAAAAAACTTAATGCATGGAAAATTTGACAAAATAACTTAAGACTATATTTTAGCAACTTAATAGATGCAAAACATAGAAAGCTGACCATCTTTAAAATTGAAAAGATACCTCGTTGACATTGATTTGTCCAATGTAACACCCCGTAAATCAGTTAATACTAATATTCACAAATGAAAGAATAATTAATTTAAAATATAAGAATATTGGGAAACGAGCTGCGCCATTGTGTTCGTCTCGGAAAAATACGCGAAATAGAGTCCGAAATTTTGTGAATCGGAGTTCGTATGACCTAGATATGGCCTCGAGAAGTTTCACGAAAAATTCAAATTTTAAAACAGATTTCAAAAACACAGAAATGGAGGCAAGCGGGAAAACTCCCGCCCAGACAAGGTCGACCTGGGGGTCGACTTGGGAGTCGACCTGGGAGGGGGGCAGGTCGACACTAGAGTCGACCTGGGTGTCGACCTCCCTGGTCGAGCCCGGGTGACCTGGGTGCATCTGGTTGGGTTTTCGGGCTGTGTTTTGAAGGCTGGACGAAATCTAATGGCTCTAATCTATTATAGGGTAAATCTAATGGCCTAAATGCATCCTAACATCTATAAATAAGTGGGTAGACTCTAACCCTAAATCACTTGAAAAATTGGAGAGCTACCGATATGCCGTTGCCATGGAGTTCAGCGTAGCCGTCACAAACTAAAGAAGAAGGAGAAAGCCTAGCCTACAACTAAATCTACTCAACAAACAAATTAAATCAAAGACTCTTTCTATTTCTCTTCTTTAAATTGTGAGTATGATGATTCTCACAATGTTATTATAAAATAATTCGATTAAGCTATGAATGGATCACAAGAAAGTGATGTGAATTGTAATTGTAAATTCTATATTGTGGATCTCTTTTTATGTTATTATGTTGTCATATGTTGTAAATTATATGTTGTAAATTCTCCTATGCTATGCCATGCTATGATGAAAATCATGCAATGCTATGTTATGCTATCATGCTATGCTATGTGTAAATCATGCTATGTTATGTCATAAATCTTATATATGTTGTAGATCTCATGTTAACACATATGTTGGAAATCCATAAGTTATATGATTATGATATCATGTTAAGTTGTGTTGAATCGTACAAGTTGTAAAATCATGATGTTGTTATTTATGCAAATTGGATCATGTTTTAAAGTTTATGTTTTTTTTTTCTAAAAATTAAATGGATCATGATTATGGGAATTTGCCTATTAAGTTAGGTGTACCCATATACATGAATCCACAATTTAAATTGGATCTTGAATATGGGAATTTGCCTATAAAGTTAGGTGTACCCATATGCATGAATCTATGACTAAATGAATTTTTACTATGGGAATTTGCCTATTGAGTTAGGTGTACCCATATAAACCCATATTGTTAGATTAGATGATGTTGATTCACACATGTTCCTATGCAAGTTTATGAAATTTGATTGAGATCATATTATGTGAATTATGAACAAGTTGACATCTTTAGATCCATGACATGTATAATCCTACGCAAGTTGTACATATGCAAGTTTCACCCCTTATTATGATTCATTTAGTCATATATACATATTGTTATTGTGATAATCTCTTTTATGCTATGAGTTAGACTATTCGAGTCTAATATATATTTTGCGAATAAACGTTCAAACGTGGGGTAGGGGTGATATTAGGAATTAATAAATTGGGTGCAATTTTGTATGATTTTGCACGCCTTGAATGGATGTCCATAATTGAGTCAATTATGGACATTGTTGAATTTGGAATTAATTAATAATTCAAGTAGGGAATTATTAAAATTGGGGAAAGTGGATTATTAATAATAATCAATGCTTAGGACACGAGGTTGGACCCGTTTGTGACGTAAAACCTGCCCGGACCCGCCCGGCAAATCCAGCTGCCATAAATTCCAGTCTAATGTAAGAGGTCTTTATGAGGTTATGGCCTTAATGAATTAAGAAATTCTTAGCCAAATAATCATGTAAGGTGGGACATGGGAGTTAAGTAGGTGCCTTGGGTGGCATGAGGAATCTAGTGGTTGCCTTTAGAGGCATTTGAAATACGATTAGACTTAACCAAATACACATGTAAATGAACATGACTAAGTGGGTTAAGTGGATGGAGTAATGGGATAAGCTTAGGTGGAATGCTTGTGGGAAATAATGGGGGCCCATTTCAACCAGTATCCCAAAACGTATCTTTGTGGGCTCGACCCAAGTCGAGGACGGGACACGCATACTGGGTTTAACTATAAGAGGCCAAAACAGGGAGCGGTGGTAACGCAAGTCCAACAGGTTTCATATGCGTGTGTGGACCCGGGCTGGTAGGTAAGACGTTGTTGCATCGTGTAGGTATAAGCCGTGCATCTCCGTTATATCGGGTTGCCACTTTAGGTGAATGATACATCCCACTATGGGGCCAGCACGGGTATCTACGAGTAGGGAGCTGATCGAAAAATGGAAAGTGGGTACACCTAGTGGAGATAGGGGCAGGCGGCACCTATGTAGTTAGCTAGGAGTACGTAAAGCCATTAAGAAAGTTTCTAAGTGAAGCTAAGTGGGATCAATCTTTAGAGTGACTGGTGTGGTGTAGTATAGTGTTTATCCTTTAGTATTTAGGAGTGCCTATAACGTTTCCTTTAGCGATTGTCTATGTGCTTAATCTTCTATTTCATAGTCATTTCCTTGCTTTCCAGCTTATGCCTTAGTCTAGTTATTTTGATAATAGAATTGTAGAATTATCATACTCGCCAGACTTTATGTCTGACCTCCCCTCTTTTCCATCTTTTTTTTTTCATTCAGGTCCTCAGGTTGGGCCAAGTTCTAGTGGAGTCTAGTTGGATCGCTTATCTCTTGGAAAGCTTGGACTGCAGAAGTAAAGTCCAGCTTGTTATCTTTCTTTTTAAGGGCTATTTATTGTAATGGGATTATGTATTTTGTTTTTGTGAAGATGGATATTGTACTTGGTTATGATCTAAGGTTTTATGATGTAACAAACATATTTAATTTCCGCTGCAATAAAATGAAGTTTTAGATTTTCAAGTGCTATTTATTATCTGTCTTGTTGTAATTTCTCTGTTCTATATTCACTTATGACCTCCATGGAAATTAATGCATTCCCCTGGTAAGTGACATTAATGGACGTGGAGTGTTACACGTGGTATCAGAGCATAAGGTTACCAGAACAGATAAAATTTTTAGAAAAATATTTTTCTAAAAGTATTTTTGGAAGAAGTGATCTCAAAAACATGTTATTTAGAGAGAGTTTTTATGAAAAACACAATCCCAAATAGCCATATCCTTATCTTTATCTTTCGAATTCTCCATTTTGAATCTTTCCTTTTTCGTTTCAGCATGGCTGAAGATCTTAATCTCCCAGAAGGTGTGACGGTTCCAGGGTGGTTTAGGAGATATTTGGAGGCTAGGGCCACCACTGCGGGCCCAGCAGATGCTCCTCCACCCCCAGTTGCACCCATTCCTCCTCCTCCTCCTCGTGTTGACACTTTTGCAAAGACGTGCAAGAAATTTAAGGCTATGGGAGGAAAAACTTTTCAAGGGACTGAGACGTTTGTGGAGGCCAGAGATTGGCTTAAGGAGACTGAGGAATTGTTGGATATCTTTGAAGTGGAAGATGGGAGGAAAGTCCGTTTAGCTGGTTGGTTAATGAAGGGAGAGGCCTCGTTTTGGTGGGAGGTCACTAACGGGGAACGTCCAGTTGATTCATGGGCGGATTTCAGACGAAGGTTTGAGGCAAAGTTTCTTTCAAGGGCAGAGGAGAATTTAAATATGGAAAAATTCCTGACATTAAAGCAAGGGAGCTTATCAGTGAAGGAATATGTCAATAAGTTTAATCAGTTAGCAAGGTTTGGCTTGGAGTTGGTGAACACGCCAGAGAAGAAAGCTTTGAGGTTCGTTAGAGGCTTGAATGAACCGTTGCAAGGGTTGGCTATGACCCACATCCCTATGGGAGCCACCTTTGAAAGGCTAGTAGAAATGGCACTTATGCATGAGGATAAGGCAGTTGAAAAGAAAGGGGATCCGAAGAAACCCCAACAACAAATTAAGAAGGGTGGTAAAAACAATAATGACAAAGGGAAGAAGAGATGCTTCAATTGTGGGACACCTGGCCATCTCAGCAAAGATTGTAGAAAGAAAAAGAAGACTGGTTGTTTTCATTGTGGAGATGCAGGACATTTGGTGAAGGACTGTCCAAAGAAGGGGCAGAGGGCAGGGTCTACCTCGGGAGGACAGGTGCAGGCTCTTATGGCACCAGGGCAGGCAAGGGGGCAAGTTCAGGCTATTGCGGCCCCACCGCTGCAAGAAAGAGGTAGAACAATTTCTGTTGAAAGCTTAGTTTTTCTGTTTGATCATCCTGTCCGTACCTTATTCGATTCTGGCGCATCTCATTCGTTTATCTCTGCATCATTAGTTGAATTACCGCACTTGAACACCAGTTTAGTATAGGATCCCTTGGTGGTTTCAAATCCAATTGGGGGTTCGTCTCATTGACCATGATATGTTTGGATTTGAAAATCTCTATACTTAGCGTTGAATTTAGATGTGATGCTTATGTATTGGGCTTCACGGGCTATGGGCTAATTTTAGGAATGGATTGGTTATCTAGAAATGGGGTCATTCTTGATTGTGGAAGGAGAGTAGTTAGGCTTGTGACTCGCCTTGGTAACACTCTCGACATCTTTTGTAATCCCATAGATTCTGTTATGCTGAGTCATCTTGAATCGCTTGATGCGTCTATAGAGAATCTGCGATCAGTAGAGGTGGTCCGGGAATATCCGGATGTGTTTGAGGAGGTGAAGGGCTTACCTCCAAAGCGGGAGATAGACTTTCGAATTTATCTTGTGGATAATGCTAAACCCGTATCTTTGCCAGTGCGCCACATGGCTCCTCGTGAAAGGAGGGAACTCAATAAGCAAGTGAAGGAGTTGCTTGAGAAGGGGTTCATAAGACGTAGTATATCGGAGTGGGGTGCTCCAGTAGTATTTGCTACAAAGGCGGGTGGGTCCCTTAGACTTTGTGTGGACTATAGAGAACTAAACAAGCTTACTAAAAAGAACCGACACCCACTGCCGAGGATTGACGATCTCTTTGATCAGTTAGTTGGCGCCTCAGTGTTTTCGCAGTTGGACTTAGCCACTGGCTTTCATCAACTGAGAGTGGCTGAGGATAGTATAGATAAGACTGCTTTTGGGACTCCTGACGGATTCTATGAATGGCTAGTGATGCCCTTTGGTTTGACAAACGTCCCCGCATATTTTGTTGATTTGATGAGTAGGGTGTTTAGGGAGTACCTTAACAAATTCGTGGTAGTTTTTGTGGATGACATCTTAGTCTTTTCTAAGACTGAAGAAGAGCATGCCCAACATCTTAGGGAAGTGTTGGAAACCCTTCGAGCTCATAACCTTAAGGCAAAATTTTCTAAGTGTCACTTCTGGAGGAAAGAAGTACGGTTCTTAGGGCACGTGGTTTCCAAGGAAGGGATAGCAGTGGATCCCGCAAAGGTGGTGGCCATCCAAGATTGGAAGGTCCCTAAAAATGTAACCGAAGTAAGAAGTTTCTTGGGGTTGGCTGGCTATTATAGGAAGTTTATCAAAGACTTCGCAAAAATATCAGCTCCATTAACACAGTTAACGAAGAAGAACCTAGTTTTTACGTGGGACAAAGATTGTGATGATGCGTTCCAACGTTTAAAGAGAGCCTTAACTTCAGCCCCAGTCTTAGTGCTGCCAGACGGGAATAAACCGTTTACCGTCTATACTGATGCTTGTGGGACGGGACTTGGCGCGGTCCTCATGCAAGAGGGAAGAGTAATAGCCTATGGTGGAAGGCAGTTGAGGGTTCATGAAAAGAATTACCCTACGCATGACCTTGAGTTAGCCGCAATTGTTTTCGCGCTTAAGTCTTGGCTTCACTATCTTCTTGGTGAGAAATTCGAACTGTTCACTGACAACAAATCATTAAAATACTTATTCTCCCAGAATGATTTGAATTTAAGGCAGCAACGGTGGATGGAATTCTTAGCCTCCTACGATTTTGAAATAGCATATACCCTGGGCAAGGGTAACGTGGTAGTAGACGCCTTAAGTAGGAAAAGGTTGTTCTTGAGTCCGCTGTTTGTTGAACGACGAAGCTTAGAATTCATCTCCATGTTTGACTTTAGACCCTCCGCTGACCTAGTACCTGGTTTGTTAGCATCCTTGGAGGTTAGACCTACACTTCTAGGACGAGTTGGTGAGGCACAGCAAGACGACCCACAGTTGGTTGAGATAGTAGAAAAGCTCAAAGGAGGGGAGTCGTCTAGCCATCTTCGTAGGTATACCCTAGACGATAAGGGTTGGTTACGAAGGGATAATAGACTTTGTGTACCACAAGACGAAGACTTAAGGAAGGCCATTCTTGATGATGCTCATCGCTCAAAGATGACCATTCATCCCGGCGGAGACAAGATGTACAAAGATATGAAGCGGGTTTTCTTTTGGGCCGGTATGAAAAAGGATGTGGCCGAGTACGTCGCTAGATGCTTGGTGTGCCAACGAGTAAAAGCGAAACAAAGGAAACCCGGTGGGTTGCTTCACCCATTGGAAGTTCCACTATGGAAATGGGAAAGCGTCTCAATGGATTTTGTGGATGGATTACCAAGATCAAGGAAGGGTAATACGGGGATTTGGGTTATAGTAGATAGACTTACTAAGAGCGCCCACTTTATTCCCGTGAAAAGTAAGAGGACTGCTCCGTGGTTGTCTTCTGTATACATTAAAGAGATAGTTCATTTGCACGGTATTCCTTCTAGTATAGTAAGCAACCGTGATCCCATCTTCACTAGCGAATTTTAGAAGAGTTTACAAGAGGCGGTAGGGACTCAGCTATGTTTGAGCACCGCATATCATCCTCAGACGGACGGCCAGACCGAGAGGGTGAATCGTATTCTAGAGGATCTTTTAAGGCTTTGTATCCTAGACTTTGGGGGTACATGGGAAGAGCACCTTCCGTTGGTAGAATTCGCATATAATAATAGCTTTCAGTCTAGTATTGGCATGGCACCTTTCGAAGCTCTTTATGGAAGGCCTTGCCGCTCGCCTACATGTTGGTGGGAATCTACCGATAAAATCCTACTTGGGCCCGATATGGTTAGGGAAACCTCGGAGAAGATTGATTTGATTCGAAGGAAGATGAAAGCAGCACAAGATAGGCAGAAATCGTATGCTGATAAGAGGAGGACAGATCTTGAGTTTGACATTGGGGACATGGTTTTTATCAAAGTATCTCCGTTACGGAATGTTGTTTGCTTTGGGTCCGTTGGGAAATTAGCTCCAAGGTTTGTAGGGCCGTTTCCTATAAAAGACAGGATTGGGAAGATGGCGTATAGGGTGGAGTTGCCTGAGAAACTTAGTGGAGTACACGACGTATTCCGTGTATCACATTTGAGGAAGTGTTTGCACAAGACCGCGGAGATGGTAGAGCCGAGCTTGCTTAAAGAGGTGGAAATAGAGCGTGATGCAACAATTAGACGAGCTCCTACATGCATTCTTGGGTCGGAGATCAAAAAGTTGAGGAATCGAGAGGTCAGACTAGTTAAAGTGCAATGGGGAGATGATGAGAGCAACGCTACTTGGGAGACAGAAGAGAAGATGTGTTCGTTGTACCCTTTTCTTTTTTAGGGTATGTCTTTTAATTTCTCCTTTATCGCTTAGCTTATCTTATCTTATCTTTAGTATGTCCTCTCATTAGTATCTTTGACCTTTAGTTAGGATAATCCTATGGTTGAAACATGTGTTTGAGACATGTTATGTATGATGGATGCAAAATGGATGCTAGTGGTTGCTCGTGGATGCATATATACCCACACTTTAGGCACTAGATCGGCTCAGTCACAACATATTGCATATTGCATAAATGAATGTATTTAGTATAATGGATGTATAATGGTTGTACCATCATATAGATGCTGCATTCGGTTGAATGGATGTGCACGCATATTGAAGTAGTATGTAAGCAATTAGGATCTTTTGCATACATAATGGATGCAAGGCACTATCATGAATTGCATCAAGGAGGTCAACTGAATCAGTGGACGGCCTGATTTTGCATTAGATACGGACATATACACACATTATGCATTTAAACATAAAAGCATTAGAAGTCTATAAGGATAGTGGATACCAGTGTTTGATGATTAAGTAGATGGTTGATTGGATGTTAGGTTAAACATTCTTCTTGACTTGAAGATTTCGGGGTCGAAATCCTTTAAGGAGAGGAGAATGTAACACCCCGTAAATCAGTTAATATTAATATTCACAAATGAAAGAATAATTAATTTCAAATATAAGAATATTGGGAAACGGGCTGCGCCATTGTGTTCGTCTCGGAAAATACGCGAAATAGAGTCCGAAATTTTGTGAATCGGAGTTCGTATGACTTAGATAAGGCCTCGAGAAGTTTCACGAAAAATTCAAATTTTAAAACAGATTTCAAAAACACAGAAATGGAGGCAGGCGGGAAAACTCCCGCCCAGACCAGGTCGACCTGGGGGTCGACTTGGGAGTCGACCTGGGAGGGGGGGCAGGTCGACACTAGAGTCGACCTTGGTGTCGACCTCCCTGGTCGAGCCCAGGTGACCTGGGTGCATCTGGTTGGGTTTTCGGGCTGTGTTTTGAAGGCTGGACGAAATCTAATGGCTCTAATCTATTCTAGGGTAAATCTAATGGCCTAAATGCATCCTAGCATCTATAAATAAGTGGGTAGACTCTAACCCTGAATCACTTGAAAAATTGGAGAGCTACCGACATGCCGTTGCCATGGAGTTCAGCGTAGCCGTCACAAACTAAAGAAGAAGGAGAAAGCCTAGCCCACAACTAAATCTACTCAACAAACAAATTAAATCAAAGACTCTTTCTATTTCTCTTCTTTAAATTGTGAGTATGATGATTCTCACAATGTTATTATAAAATAATTCGATTAAGCTATGAATGAATCACAAGAAAGTGATGTGAATTGTAATTGTATATTCTATATTGTGGATCTCTTGTTATGTTATTATGTTGTCATATGTTGTAAATTATATATTGTAAATTCTCCTATGCTATGCCATGCT
Organism: Allium sativum; assembly: GCA_030737875.1. Lineage (NCBI taxonomy): Eukaryota > Viridiplantae > Streptophyta > Magnoliopsida > Asparagales > Amaryllidaceae > Allium > Allium sativum. Next base: position 411,518,338 of record CM060923.1, on the reverse strand, counting down.
ATGATGAAAATCATGCTATGCTATGTTATGCTATCATGCTATGCTATGTGTAAATCATGCTATGTTATGTCATAAATCTTATATATGTTGTAGATCTCATGTTAACACATATGTTGGAAATCCATAAGTTATATGATTATGATATCATGTTAAGTTGTGTTGAATCGTACAAGTTGTAAAATCATGATGTTGTTATTTATGCAAATTGGATCATTTTTTAAAGTTTATGTTTTTTTTTCTAAAAATTAAATGGATCATGATTATGGGAATTTGCCTATTAAGTTAGGTGTACCCATATACATGAATCCACAATTTAAATTGTATCTTGAATATGGGAATTTGCCTATTAAGTTAGGTGTACCCATATGCATGAATCTATGACTAAATGAATTTTTATTATGGGAATTTGCCTATTGAGTTAGGTGTACCCATATAAACCCATATTGTTAGATTAGATGATGTTGATTCACACATGTTCCTATGCAAGTTTTTGAAATTTGATTGAGATCATATTATGTGAATTATGAACAAGTTGACATTTTTAGATCCATGACATGTATAATCCTATGCAAGTTGTACATATGCAAGTTTCACCCCTTATTATGATTCATTTAGTCATATATACATGTTGTTATTGTGATAATCTCTTTTATGCTATGAGTTAGACTATTCGAGTCTAATATATATTTTGCGAATAAACGTTCAAACATGGGGTAGGGGTGATATTAGGAATTAATAAATTGGGTGCAATTTTGTATGATTTTGCATGCCTTGAATGGATGTCCATAATTGAGTCAATTATGGACATTGTTGAATTTGGAATTAATTAGTAATTCAAGTGGGAATTATTAAAATTGGGGAAAGTGGATTATTGATAATAATCAATGCTTAGGACACGAGGTTGGACCCGTTTGTGACGTAAACCTGCCCGGACCCGCCCGGCAAATCCAGCTGCCATAAATGCCAGTCTAATGTGAGAGGTCTTTATGAGGTTATGGCCTTAATGAATTAAGAAATACTTAGCTAGATAATCATGTAAGGTGGGACATGGGGGTTAAGTAGGTGCCTTGGGTGGCATGAGGAATCTAGTGGTTGCCTTTAGAGGCATTTGAAATACGATTAGACTTAACCAAATACACATGTAAACGAACATGACTAAGTGGGTTAAGTGGATGGACTAATGGGACAAACTTAAGTGGAATGCTTGTGGGAAATAATGGAGGCCCATTTCAACCAGTATCCCAAAACGTATCTTTGTGGGCTCGACCCAAGTCGAGGACGGGACACGCATACTGGGTTTGACTATAAGAGGCCAAAACAGGGAGCGGTGGCAACGCAAGTCCAACGGGTTTCATATGCGTGTGTGCACCCGGGCTGGTAGGTAAGACGTTGTTGCATCGTGTAGGTATAAGCCGTGCATCTCCGTTATATCGGGTTGCCACTTTAGGGGAATGATACACCCCACTGTGGGGCCAGCACGGGTATCTACGAGTAGGGAGTCGATCGAAAAATGGAAAGTGGTGTACACCTAGTGGAGATAGGGGCAGGCAGTAACTATGTAGTCAGCTAGGAGTACGTAAAGCCATTAAGAAAGTTTCTAAGTGAAGCTAAGTGGGATCAATCTTTAGGGTGACTGGTGTGGTGCAGTATAGTGTTTATCCTTTAGTATTTAGGAGTGCCTATAACGTTTCCTTTAGCGATTGTCTATGTCCTTAATCTGCTCTTTCATAGACATTTCCTTGTTTTCCAGCTTATGCCTTAGTCCATTTATTTTGATAATAGTATTGTAGAATTATCATACTCGGCAGACTTTATGTCTGACCCCCCCCCCCCTCTTTTCCATCTTTTTTTTTTCCTTTAGGTCCTCAGGTTGGGCTAAGTTCTAGTGGAGTCTAGTTGGATCGCTTATCTCTTGGAAAGCTTGGACTGCAGAAGTAAAGTCCAGCTTGTTATCTTTCCTTTTAAGGGCTATTTATTGTAATGGGATTATGTATTTTGTTTTTGTGAAAATGGATATTGTACTTGGTTATGATCTAAGGTTTTATGATGTAACAGACATATTTAGTTTCCGCTGCAATAAAATGAAGTTTTAGATTTTCAAGTGCTATTTATTATCTGTCTTGTTGTAATTTCTCTGTTCTATATTCACTTATGACCTCCATGGAAATTAATGCATTCCCCTGGTAAGTGACATTAATGGACGTGGAGTTTTACATCCAACTTCTATACCATGGTTCAACATTTTTCTTACAATTAAATTTGTAACAAGAATAATAGCTTGAAGGTAATACAGAATCTTGTACTTTAGTGGTTTAGTATTGCTGAATCTCCTCATCTAAGTGACATTTCACAAGTTTAACTGGCCAGTTAGTGCTATGACAATCATCACTTGAACAATTTATGCCAATTTGATGTCATATTTTAGCAATGCCAAATCTAATACATTTTCCAAACGTCATAGTATCCTGGAACTTGTGAACCCGTTAATACATTTATTTCAGCAATTTGTCGGATTGATGCAACTTATAAAAGACTTAGATAGACATTTTTCTTTTTGTTACAATTAGTTGGAACATAAACTCTTCTAGAAAGCTTGGATCAGGAAAGTTGGAACAGAAAGTTATATTTTATAATCGTTATAATCTTAGAACTACAAACTTACTAGCTTCTAATGTGGGAAAACTCTTTAAGTTAGGCCAAAGTTTAATAAAACAATAATGGCAGCAATCACAGTATGGAAATATAAATAAATGAAATAAAAGTAATACCTACAAAATCCATAGCAAACCAAATAAATGCGTGAAGTACCTAAGTGGTCGTGTCCATAAACAAAAATGTGAAAGAAGCGCACCAATAATGACCTAAATAGGGTTCAAATATCTAACAATTGATGATTATAAGAAAAGTAATTGGCAGCTGCATAATATAACTGGAGAATTATACTGATATGGGAAGGTGTGAGTTGAAGTCATTGTACATCTGGAAAATTATATCATTGCACCTTTAGGAAATTATAGCTGGTGAATTAATTATAGGAGATAGAAGCAGTGGCTGTGAGATTAGATTTATGAGAAAAAAGCTATGGGTGATGAATCATTTGTATCGGAATGAGGCAGTGGCTACTAAATTAGGCTTGGACGGAAATTCTGGTCAAGGAGGAGCTCACTGTATGATTGGAAGAAGGAAGGCAAAATTAACTTAGAACGTCTATGTTGATGTAGCAGATTTAGAGTTGGAAGAAATTGCTACTTAATTTCGATGATAGGCAGTTAATATGAGAGGGGAAATAAATGTCGGAGATAGTGGACAACATGCAGCCATTGACATTTTGAATGATAAACGGAATTAGGGAGTAGAAAGTAAATATTGAAATTAAGAGCAATGTGGCACCCATTGTTTAGGTTGTCAGTTCAGTATTCTGTTTGATGTGTTAGTTTATTTAGGTGTAGTAATCAGACGTTCGTTTAATATGAACATGAAATGGTGCACAAATGCTCTGTCATATTCATTATTCAATGCTTGTTTTTAACAAACTTCATTTAGGGGAACTTTAGGATGCAGTTTTGAGATGAGGCTTAGCTAGGAACATGCGATGAAGATAGGAATACAATGGATATGCAGTAGTTGAAATGTGAAAAAATAATTTGGAAAATGAAATGCTTGTATTCATAAATTTATTAGAATTGTCACATTTATACATACAACATTTTTTTAATACGTACTATGGAACACTTTTCAGAATGAAATCCTTAACAGACCAGTTGAAAAATATATTATAAATTAAACACAACAATATCAAATGGATTTATTAACAGTCATAAGTTAGAGAAGCAAAATTTTATCCAGATGATGTAAAAAAATTACTACACAGAACGACAAAAGTAGACTAATTTGTTTATTTAAAGTTTAAACATCTATTAGTCTAAGATAGTATTTCAAGATTTAATAATCAACTCAAAGCATCATTGAATAGCAATAGCATAGCACATAGTTGAAAAGTAGCCTAAGATGAAAATTAATACACTGAAAAACGATTGGACATAATCTTTAAACTTCAAAAAGGGAAACGTGCTGCAAGTTGGAAAAAAAAAAGATGAAGTACGTAGTGAACAGTCATGCAAATAACGTTAATAATGAAAGGCCTAAATCTTTGGTCTTCTTTAAATTGGAAGTGGTTTCGCACATTAGACAACATACATATGATTAATAGTCAACAAAGTGAACATGATTCGAGGAACAAAATATTTCGTTTGAATAGGTAAAGAGGGTAGTACCCGAGAAGAAATATAGGACAATATCTTTGATAGGGTTGGCTATAACTATCCAAAAAAATGAAATTTATTTAAATCAGTTCCACTTGGAACTATATGAACTCTTTTAGTATTAGTATAATTCAAACTGAAATTTAAATTATGACTTTGTTTTGACTATGTTATAGCGGAGAAGGAATTGAGTATCGACCCGTTCTTACAAAGGATATGGAGTTGACAGTCAATCCACAATCTCTGTGATAAAGATTAAATTGGAGAAAGGTGGAGAAATTTAGGTGAGGATAGAGAAAAACAATGATAAAGAAAGAAAAAAAAATTATTGCTAAAAATTTAGAGTGGTATTGTAATGGCCAAAAATTTCGATGCTCGAATTTTCAACATTAACACGAAACCCTGTATTAATTGTCAAAAACCCAAGTATCAAACTCTAACTATTAATAGAAAGAAATTAGAGGATGAGATAGGAAAGATAGAACCATTATAGTAGAAGAATGAGAAGATCAGAGTCTCACAGCGGAATTTAACAAATATAATATCACATAGTATATTACATATCAGAGCCTGTTACAACATAGAACGCATCGTCATAATACATCTTGTACGATTACGGGCCCAATACAATGTACAAACTTGATACTTAGGTATAGGTAAGCTAAGTACGGAACTCCCTATCCAAAATACTCCAAAAGAATTTCCATTTATGACCTGGATCACTTGTCTACCCACAACAATTGTTATGAGTACCCAAGAGTTTAGGAAAACAGAGAAAAATAAACTCTGGGTCAGTCAGAGGACTAGTGTGAGTAAACAATTTTAAAATAGTTCGAATGATAAATTCTTAACATAGTACGGGTTATTCTCTTATGAGAACAAATTGATTTAACATTCAAAAACCTTTCGGAAAAAAAGATAATAGTAAGACTAGCCCAGACATAAACATGGACGGTTTTTACCTTACTATAACCCAAAACATTTTTGATATCAAAATCATCTGATATTATAATAGTTTTTATCAAATAAATAACCATCTAGCGGAACATTTGCATCTCACGCTCCACAAATATATAATATAAAATCAAAAACCGCGGGCTTTTATTGGAGATTGGATCCCAACAGACAAGGTATGGAACCACCTGTCGATCAGTGTACTCTAGAGGGGATACACTGGGGTTCAACAAGAACGTCTTGCATGCCGGCCACACATGACCGCCCACTCATTTATCTTTACTATAGCGAATATATTATCACCCCCACGGTGGTAGCTAGCGAGCCATCCCGAAAGATCCAACATCGAAATATAGATTAAGAAGACAAAAGGAATTTCTCTAGATGGTGATAATACACCCTGCATGGGAATGACCTACCTAGCCATGTTGCCTGCCTGATTTTTTTCATTTCCTGGTTGTGAGGCTTGAGGCTACGTTTACTTCTTAGAACATCTGGTCACCATTCACTTTGAATGCCACATCGTTGCAACGTCCAAGAATTTTAGCGATTTAATAATTAATTAATTTAATTATTTTAATATAGTTGTTCGATAATTTAGATGGTTCGAATTCAAATATATTGAATATTTAAATCAATATAAACAGTGGAATAATAAAATTAATTTCCGAAATAATCAGAAATAGCAGAATTAGCAATATTGGTGTAAATTGGATAAGTTGATAGATTTGATTCAGATTAGAATTGAATAATAATAATGAATTTATTTATAACGACTGTTGAACATATAAATTATAATATTAGTTATAAATGAGCCCGTAACGCCGTGGTAGTTCGTAATATGGAGTTTTGAACTTCATACTCCGATTTCTTCAAAACAAGAAACATTTGAAGCTGCTGAACTCTATCTTTCTAGCAGAAGCGAAAAATGGAGATTTCGCGTTATAGATTGTGAGTTATAACCAAATCAAATTTTCAAATAGTCGCTATAGAATCGTTTATGAACCATAATGGTTTATTTAATATAACGAGATATTGGTTTCGAATTTGGAGAAGATCTTTGAAACGTAGTTATAATTTAATTTTAGGAAATTTATTATATTTTTTAATTCGTAAAATAAGCAACTTTTTATTTGGAGTATTTTACACCCTATATCAGCAATTTGGGGTTTCACATATTATGCTAACTAGTCTATATTATTATATTTTTTGGATCGTGGCACCTCGTTGGACATGACTATATTTTTATTTTTGGTTGTAGCAGTCGATAAATTTACGGAAATTCATTGTTCTGCTTCTAGTTTTTATAATGCATCATATCTATAACAGAGTCCTTGCTTAATAAAACTCGCACTTTTATGTGGATACAGAAATGAAGCATAATGGGTCTATCTATCGCAAATTTTAGAAAGCATGCAATCACATCTTCCTATAGTGAAAATAGTATGTGACATAAATCTCGATCCTTCATACCATTAATAGAGTCTCAGAGGTACCAGTAACATTAAATGAAATCCATATCCTATCTCCATTAAAATTAAAAGAAAACGTAGGCTATGGTATGAAGGCACATGCTTCTAACAAGCCTACCCTAGCTCTATAGTTTCCTATCCTAATTGGAAGACTACCACATGCCTGGGAAAACATTTAATACTCTATTCGAAATACATAAATCAAATGAGGCACATGATAAGTTTAAATCAAACATTATCCTACGTTGAAAATACAGCCTACCCTAAGCTAAAAGCATCACGCATTCAATATGCCTCACTTCACAACGTGCCTTAGCATTGAATTGTTGGCGCATATATATATATATATATGTATGTATGTATGTATGTGTGTGTGTGTATATATATATATATATCAGGCAGGTTCAATGGCACCCCAAATAGTGAGCACCCCTTTAGCCTCCCACTTTTCCACCACTCATTTTCCACTAACTCCCTTTCTCTCTCCTTCCACTAACTCTCTCACTTTCCACTCACTTTTTTTAATATAAATGAAAGGTGGAAAATAGGGGTGCTATTGGGGTGCTCCAATTTTGGGGTTCTCTTGAACGCTTGCCTATATATATATATATATATATATATATATATATATATATATATATATATATATATATATATTAAAATACTGATGTACGTTGTACGTTTCCTATTCCCAAGCATCGCTCTATATATACAGCATGATCTATCTCATTCCTTTTTGTTCAATTCTTTGGTAATAATGGGACACATCCTCTTCTCATTCCGTGCTTCTTTGCTCTTAGAGCAGTCCCAGCAGTGGCAAATTTGATTGAAACAGGGGAGAAAGCGATGAACTCGCGCTACAGCGGCGGCGGGATCGGTGTGAGGAGCAATTGTAAACGGGAAGAATCCACATTTGTAAATTGAAGCGGCGATCGCTATACCAGTTTACCAGTTTCTGAAAACCGTTTAACATCTATGCGGTTATCTAAAATCCGTTTAGCGTTTAAAACTTCTTTTAATACAGTTTAGTTTTTTTTAATTTCTCTTCGCTTAAACGGTTTTCTGAAAACCGTTTAAGCCTTAAACAGTTTTCAGAAAACCGTTTAAGGTTTAATTAATAAAAAAAATATTAGGCAGCGGCCTCCCACCAACTGCTGGAATGGTGGGAGAAATCGCTGCTTAAAACGTTGTTTTACCAATCTAATTCCCGCTTATTGCTGGGAATGCTATTAGCACAACTGAATCTAATTTGCTCAAATGCGAAACAGAAGAGCCACAATTTAACATTCTTCCTTTTTGTTTCCCTGTGAATTATATTCCATCTTCCACTGTGTACGTGGTTTTGAACTGACATCGCTGTAGATGTGGAGGAGTGAGCTCGAAGAGGCGGAGATGGTCTACATGACGACCGTAGATGTGTTCGAACGTGCTGTGCGTGTATAAATGGAGGAGGGACTTAGTGGTCATTTTCTTGGTACTATTGGACATAGTTTTTATTTATTTTTCCGTTCTATTTAAGTCACAAGACCCCTTCATTTGCTGGGGATTTTATTTGCATTTGCTAAAGCTAAAACCGCAGACAAAGAAATCAAACGCGAGCTCATGAAAATAAAATACATGCGTAAAGATTGGATGGTGTGCATTAGATAGAAAACGTGCACATGTGATCTTTAAGAGCAGCGGATAAATAGGTGTCTTGAACTCGGCTTTAAGGTTATGGGAGGAATGTGCAAGTGGTTTGCTGCGGTGATGTTGCTGGAGTGGACGGGAGGGTGATAATATGTTGGCTATGGGGATTGACAATTGGCGAGTTTGGAAAGGAAAATTTGTTGAAGTGTGTTGTCATGGGAAGATCCATGTAGTGGCGTCAGTAACTGGGAAGAACGATGGTTAGATGTGGAATAATTAGTTCAATTTCCATGAAGAGGAGGAGGGGCAGTGAAGACCCAAAGTTAGAAATGGTGCGAAATGTTGTACAACGGGATCAGCTTCTTATTTTTGAGCTCGGCGAAATTTTGTTAGGCGGTTCCTGTACACGTGAGACGGTACATGTGAGAAGGAGAACCATGGAAAATGTTGGAGCAGCTTGTTTGCTTCAAGATGCGGGCGAGATACTGCATGCATTGAGGAGCAATGAGAGGTGTTGTAATGACCAGTGTTGGAAGGAGGGACTATCGAAGTGGTCTTGGTCTTGGCGTGGTAGTGCAAGCATGGTGCAGTCGGTTGTATTGGTGAGAAGTGAAGTAGTGGGCCAATGGGCGAAGAAAAAATATGAGCAAGGAGAAAACGTATAGGAGCGTTTATGGGCCTGCAACTTGTTGGGCTTGAGTTCTAAATAAAAATAAAAGAAAAGAAAGAGAGGGGGAGGAAAGAAACATTGGGCTGACAAAATTAAAGAAAAGAAATCAAAGTAGATAAAATGTAGGAGGGAAAAATGACGCTGGATTTATGTTTTAACAGACACTGGTTTCATCCGTGGACTGATGTGAATCAACCGACGTTAAAACGACTTCGAACCAAGGTGAGTAAACTCACTTACTCTATTCATTTTTATAATATTATGAACATTATTTAATAACGATAAATAATGGTTGAATGTTGTGTGATGGTTGTTTGGTTGAAATAATTTATATACTTCTATATATAAAACATTGACTGAATATTAATGCTGTTATTATTATATTTCATATTGATCTAAAATTAGGGTTATTTATGTGTCAAACATCTGTGGATGCAGGGAAACAGGTTGGAGGGATCCAACTGGATTCCTCAACAAATATATTGTTGTTTTTATATATTGCATCATATGATCTGTCATTGATTGTTGTATGTTTGGAATGATGAATAACATTGGCCTTAAAATAAATTGATATTTAAATATTTTAAAGACATATTAGAAAAGGAATTTGAGTTTTAAAGTGAAAGAAAATCTATTTTTATTTTAAATAATAGAAATCAAATCTTGACCGGGTTAGAATACAGTAACTTGTTTAAATTATATTAAAACAAGTAGTTAATTTGTAAACGATATTTCAAGACAAGTGGAATAGTTATTATCAAACAATTTGAAAATATGAGAAGAAATTTAGAAAGGGGGAATTGGAATTTTTTCCATTTGCAGGTAATGTACATTATTTAAAAGTGTAGATAATGAGAAATATGAAGAGGGGAATGTTTTCGGACGTTAAAAATGTATATTTTCGGGAATTTGGGCAAATAGGGGTTATAATACTTGGAAATGTGTTTTTAAAAGAAGCATGAAGGGATAATACTTGGAAATGTGTTTCTATAATACTTGGAAATGTGTTTATAATACTTGGAAGAATATGGGAAGTTGGAAAATTAATATTAATTGAAAAGGGCTAGCCATTATGTGATGTTTAGTTGTGCATTGGAATGAATGTTTGTTTTTTCTTCGATAGTTAAATAACCGACTATCGAAGTGTTTTGACCATCATTGTCAATACAGAGAGAACGGTTTGATTTATTATCAGAAAACCACTCTGTATAGGCATGCGCGTTGCGAATTAGATTATGCTGAAGATAATAGAAGAAGGAATGAAATGCAAAGGTCATTCTGTTCCAGAATAGTACTTTTTGTTTGTGCAGACCGAGGACAATTTGTATGGACGAATGTCTGTCAGAGTATTCCTAACAGATCACATAAGACGATCTTTCTGGATACTATGTTTGGCGGCACAGAAGTTTGTTTCTTTTAGCTTTTAAACCTGTAATATTTCTGGGAAATCAACTAGTCATTCGACGGGTTTGACGATGTGGCATTCAAAGTGTATGGTGGTGTAACACCCCATACTTTCTACGAATATTAAAATTAACATATTTAAGAACACTTAATTTTTAGAAGAATAATTAGGTGAAATGGGTTACGCCATTGCGTTTGTCTCGGAATTCTGCTTGAAATAGAGTCGGAGTTTGCGTCAATCGGACTCCGTATAAAGAAGTTATGGAGGTTACAAGATGTAAGTTTAAATCAGAATTATATAAATAATTAACAAATCAAAATTCGGAATTCAAACTAGCAAGAAGAGGTGGGCATGAAAATTCCCGCCAGAGGGTGTCGACCCCCTTAAGGGGTGTCGGCATGGGTGTCGACTCCCCCCTGTAGGGGTCGACCCCTACTGATTGTTCTGGACAGTGACGATTTTCTGAGTCGTAGGGCTACGTGGCGTCTTCTGATTGGCCTGATTACGCATTTTCTTGGACTGGATGGTCTGGATGGATCCTATGTTGATTCAAAGGCTCAAACTAATTCTATACTCCTATATAATCACATCAAACCTTAACCCTAAACCTCATAACCCTATTCTATGAAGTCGTCATGTTGTCCATCTCTAAGCTAGCCTAGCCTTCATCTTCTCCAAACTAGAAATCAAATTAGAGAGAGAGAGCTTCAAATCAAAGTAGAGATTTTCTTCTTCAGTCAACAAAGAAAGATTTGAATCGCTACGACGTCATCTAATTCACTTTTCTAATCCTTTCACTGTAAGTTCAGTTATAATTATTCAAATTTGAACACATAATAGAAATCATGACTGTAATAATCAGATCTAGAACCATGCCTAATTGTGAGATAATCAATTCTGATTCATGCTTATCCTTTTGTCAAATCTGAATTACCTTTGCTTACGAGGCTGTTGTGATTGAAACAATGGAGCCTATCATGTTGTACACCACTATGCCTAATTGTGCGATAATCACTTCTGATTCATGCTTGTCCTTTTGTCAAATCTGAATTACCTATGCTTATGAGATTGTTGTGATTGAAGCAATGGAACCTATCATGTTGTACACCAAATTGATTATTCTCTTATGTTCAATTCTATCGAATCTTTATGCCTACGATGTAACTTGCTCAGTTTGGCCATACTTATTGTTAATGTACAAAATGCCTATTGGAAACAAGATTCTTGGATTAGGTACACCTTTACATGCCTATTTTGTTTCTTATGTCAATTCTTGTGTTCCTTCCCTATTCCCCTTTTTGTTTTATTTTATGAATACTAGGTTCATTCGGAACCTAGATTGAATCTTGTTGTACGTAATATTGAAACGCGGGGTATTGGGTATAAATAAATTGAGTAATTTTGGGCATAACAAGTAAATGTGGCATAACTTGTATTGACTACAATTGTGGGTAATTGGCATACAAAAATCTAGATTTGGGCAGGTATGGTAAAAATGTAATTTGGCTAAAAGATGAACATGCCTAACACGAGGTTAGATTGAGTTGCGGCGTAAGGCTGCCCCGAACCACCGGCACATCCAGTGACCGCAACAACAGATCCAATGTGAGAGTTTAGCACATTAAGCCCAAAACCCGAGGTTAGAATGAGTTTGCGGTAGAAGTCTGCCCGAAACCGCACGGCGCAACCGCAAACAATAGTTCTAATGTGAGAGGTTGAGGCATTAATGAATGAATTAATGCTAATGAACGGACATGCTAACAATGGTAGGGTTAAGTTAACTTAGGTAACGCTTAACCTGTACAACATGTTAATTAAACAGATGGGTGGGGTTAGGTTAAATGGAGAACACTTAACCATTATAACATGTTGATTAGGAAACCCTAGTAACGGGGACCCATTTCAATAGTAACCCACATAGATGTATCATGGTACACTGAACTAGGTAGGGTGGGGCACGATTACTGGGATGATTATAAGCGGTCAAAGTAGCGGCGGGTGGTGCATCAGTGTTGGTTCTGACGGAGTACGGGCGTGCACATACTCCGAAGTGGAAAAATCAGGCACTGAGCATCAGTAGTTATACACTGTACATGAATTATGTCGGGTTGCCACCATAGGGATTGATACACCCCATGGTGGGACCAGCACACGTATCTACAATAAAGCAGGGCCGAATGACACAAGTAATAAATGCATGCGAGTAGGAGCCGATTGATAAAGGGATCATTTTATTATGGACACATGACGCTAGTTGAAACATTTGTTGGTAGGTGCAGAGAAATGGAAATGAGCGTGATAGCATATTCAGTTTATCTTGCCTTATGTTATCTTGTCACTAAGGTATTGTCCTATATTCGGTTTATTCATGTCATGATCCTTTTTCTTGTTTACATGCTGAAAAATCACTGGACTTACCAGACTTAGGTCTGACCCGTTTTCTTTCGTCTTCTTTTCTTCCGTTCCCTCCCTCCCCAAGGTCCGCAGGGAGGGAATACTTCATCTTAGTTCATACCTTTTCTAGCTTGAAGAGAGTATACGTATTGCTTGGATTCTCCTTTCTAGGGCTATGGCTGTGGTTACACTTTTATTGGGGATTTGTGCCTCTTTACTACCGATTTGTGCTTCTTTATGTATTTTGAGTTTTTAATCAAGACAGAAGTTTTATTGTAATAACTTGGAAGTTGGGTTTTGAGACAATGGTTGTAGTGTTTTGACTAAACCATGATGTTTATGAAATAATTCCAGTTTTTCCGCTGTTTATATGTCTATCTTATAAATTATCTATGTCTTTTACCTATAATGCTTCACCGAAGTTATTGCATTCCCTTTGAGTGACCTTAATGGAGGTGGGATGTTTAAGGTGGCCAGATGTTATGAAAGTTAACGTAGCCTCTACCCTCACAACTGGGAAATGACAAAAATCGGGCGGGCATCATGGCTAGTTGGGTCATACGCAAGCAGGGTGTATTGTCACCAGTCTAGAGAAAATTCATATTTGTTGTTCTTTCGATTCTGTATCTTTCGATTATGGTTGGATGGCCAACAACCGTGGGTGGAAATATATTCGCTACACTCAAGCTAAATGAGTGGGGGTCATGTGTGGCCGGGTTGCAAGATGTTCTTGTTGAACCCCTATGTATCCCCTCTAGAGTACACTGATCGGAAGGTGGTCAAATACCCTGTCACGGTTGGAATCCGAACTCCAAAAAATGCCCTGCGGTTTTTAATTTTATACTATATATGTGGAGCGTGAGATGCCAGCATTCTGCTGTTTGGTTATTTACTTGATTAGACATTATTATAATATCATTGGATTTTGATATCAAAATATTTTGGGTTATAGTAAGGTAAAAACGGTCCATGTTCATGTGTGGGCTGGTCTTACTATTATCCTTTTATTTCAAAAGGATTTTCATAGTTAAACAATATGGTTGGAGTTTACTCACACTAGTCTCATGACTGACCCACAGTTTATTTGTTTGTGTTTTCCCTAAACTCTTGGGTGCCCAAATTTGTACGGATAGACAAGTGTTTCAAGATTTTACAGATACATCTGGAGGAGCTCGAAGCAGGAGGCTTCACCGTTAGTTGTATAGAGATTATTTTCGCTGTGATGTATATCAGTTATACTCGGATATGGTATGTAAATACAAACACAGTTTTGTATTTCAAAGTTATGTTATATATATTATATGTTATTCGTTCCGCAGTGAGATTCGTGTTGACTTTGATTCTATTTAGATGTGTTTTACATCCTCTATTCTAATAGTTATATCTTTCCTATATCATCCTCTAATTTCTTTCTATTAACAGTCAGGATTCGATACTTGGTTTTTGACAAGTAATGTAGGATTTTGTATTATTTTCAAAAATTCGTGCATCAATTTTTTTTGGCCATTACAGTGGTATTAGAGCTGAAGGTTAAATTGATTACCTTGGCTCTGTGGCGTAACTCAATAGAGATAGGGTTAGTAATACCCTAGATTGAGTTTGAGTGTATATACATGAGCGTGTATTTGTAAATTGATATAAAAATGGTTTTATATTGCGTTGATTGGTTTTTCGAGTAGTTTACGAATTCCGGTCGATACGGTAGTGCAAACTGTATCGACACGTATTTCTAAACCCTTGAATAGAGTAATTCGACATAATATTGTTTTAAAAGCGGGGTAATTATATAATATTACCCAAAATATATTTTTATATGAAAGAGGTATTTATTTTGAGATTATTATAGTATATTGGATGTGTTGATCGTTATTATAATCGAATTAGGTTATAATTGAATTAATTATAAATAACCAATCATAATTCCCACAAGTATAATATATATAAATAAGATGAATTGAATCTGAAGATAGACCAGAATTTGAGTGAAAACTCTAGAAAATTGGAAAGTTAATTAAATATATAGGAATTTAAAATCCTGGGTAAATTTGGAAATCTTACCAAACTTTTTGAAGAGATATTTTGAAGTAATTCTCAAATGAAAATGTTTGAAAATAAGTTTTGAAAGTGATATAGTATTGAACTCACCTCGATCGCTGGGAAATAACATTGATGATGACTACAACATCATTAGTGTTCATTTTCGAGTTTCTAATTGATGGATTTCTACCAAAGATTTTGTTTTTGAACTGTGTTGAGGAAACAAGATGATTTAATTTCCAAACGGAAATATTTGATTTTTGGGAAGCAAAGTTGTTTAAACTCCCAGGATGATATTGTTTTGAATTAAAACCAAATATACGGGATAAATTTATAATATTGGAATAAAAAAATTTACTTAAGGAAGTGAATAGAAATTTTTGAAAACAAATAGAAAATTGAAATTTACCAAAAGCAGTTAAGTGGAAATCGTATTGGAATATAATTAAACTTGGGGAAGTAAATGAATTTGTGTAATATAATTTTCGGATGGAACCAAAACTTGGTTATGAAATTGGATTGTTGAGTAAGGATTTGGAGTTGAGATTGGAACTGGAATTTGATCTAGATTTTGGCTTGTACATAAGCGAATGATTGAATTGAGGATGAAGTGACTGGAGATCAAATGGAAATACATCTGTAAATACTGATTGGGTAGCAAATGGAAGAGAAAAGAGTTGAATGCCCGACAAAAAGGTACAAGTTTATATTTTATATGAATATGAAGATTTATGAGCTTGTTTGGCTGGCTACTTGGTTGATTATTTTCTTTTGGGTTGGAGATGGCCCAGAGAGGCGAATTGTAGTAGTACCGATTAGGACATGCAGAGGAGATGCTGGCGAAATTTCATGAAAATTTAAGGTGTTAGAAAATTTTCAGATTTTTTTGAAATTTCGTTAACAAAAAGGAATTAATATTCAATTTAAAATTAACTGGTTCAGGTGCAACTGAAGTTAAAAAGTAATACAGATGATTTTTAACAAAATTAATCAAGACTGTAGCATTTTTCCAACCTGAGTAATTTTGGGGATGAAATTATTTTAAGGGAGAAGGAATGCAACGTCCCGGAATTTTAGCGATTTAATAGTTAATTTATTTAATTATTTTAATATAGTGGTTCGATAATTTAGATGGTTTGAATTCAAATATATTGAATATTTAAATCAATATAAACAATGGAATAATAAAATTAATTTCCGAAATAATCGGAAATAGCAGAATTGGCAATATTGTGTAAATTGGATAAGTTGACAGATTTGATTCAGATTAGAATTGAATAATAATAACGAATTTATTTATAACGATCGTTGAACGTATAAATTATAAACGAGCCCGTAACGCCGCGGTAGTTCATAATATGGAGGTTTGAACTTCAAACGACTATACAGGATTCGTTACAAGTCGGATTTCTATGAAACAAGAAGGCAGAAGTGGAAAATGGAGATTTCGTGTTACAGATTGTGAGTGTATCCAAATTAAATTTTCAAATAGTCGTTATAGAATCGTTTATGAACCATAACTGTTTATTTAATATAACGAGATATTGGTTTCGAATTTGGAGAAGTTCTTTGAGACATAGTTATAATTTAATTTTTAGAATTTTAATGTAATTTTTAATTCTTAAAATAAGCAACTTTTTATTTGGAATATTTTACACCCTATATCAGCATTTTGGGGTTTCACATATTAAGCTAACTAGTCTATACTATTATTTAGGATCGTGGCATCTCGCTAGACACGACTGTATTTTTATTTTTGGCCATAGTAGTTGATAAATTTACGGAAATTCATCGTTCTACTTCTAGTTTTTATAATGCGTCATATCTATAACAGAGTCCTTGCTTGATAAAACTGGCACTTTTATGTGGATACGAATATGAAGCATAATAGGGTCTATCTATCGCAAATTTTAGAAAGCATGCAATCACATCTTCCTATAGTGAAAACAATATGTGTCATAAATCTCGGTCCTCATACCATTAATAGAGTCTCAGGGGTACCAATAACATTAAATGAAGTCCATACCCTATCTTCATCAAAATTAAAAGAAAACACAGACTATGGTATGAAGGCACATGTTTCTACCAAGTCTACCTTAGTTCTACAGTAGCCCACCCAAATTCGAAGACTACCACATGCCTGGAAAAAATAAAAACAAAACATTTAATACTCTATTCGAAATTCATAAATCAAACAAGGCATGATAAGTTTAAATCAAACATTATCCTATGTTGGAAAATACAGACTACCCTAAGCTAAAAGCATCACACATTCAATACACCTCACTTCACAACGTGCCTTAGCATTGAAGTATTGGCATATATATATATATATATATATACACACATGTATATATATACATGTATATATATACATGTATATATATATATTAAAATACTGATGTACGTTGTATGTTTCCTATTCCTCAGCAGCCAAGAAATAAACATCCAGCTATATATATATAGCGTGATCTATCTCATTCCTTTTGGTTCCATTATCTAGCAATAATGAAACACATCCTCTTCTCATTTCATGCTTCTTTTCTCTTAGCACAACTGAATCCGATTTGCTCATATGCAAAACAGAAGAGCCACATTTTTACATTCTTCCTTTTTGTTTCCCTGAGAATTATTTTCCATCTTCCACTATGTACGTGGTTTCGAACTAGCATCGCGGTAGACGTGGGGGAATGGGCTCGAAGAGGTGGAGATGGACTAGGTGACGACTATAGATGGGTTCGAATGTGATGTGCTTATATGAACGGAGGCGGGACTTAGTATGTATGGCTTTGGGCATTTTCTGGGTAATAGTGGACGTAGTTTTTATTTATTTTTTTCCTTCTATTGAAGTCACAAGACTTCTTCATTTGCTGGGGATTTTATTTCCATTTGCTGAAGCTAAAACCGTAGACAAAGAAATCAAACGCGAGTTTATGAAAATAAAATACATGCGTAAAGATCGGACGGTGTGCATTAGATAGAAAACATGCACATGTCATCTTTAAGAGCAACGGATAAATTGATGACTGGAACTCGAATTTAAGGTTATGGGAGGAATCTACGAGTGGTTTGCCGCGGTGATGTTGCCAGAGTGGACGTGAGGGTGATTATATGTTGGCTATGGGGTGTGACAACTGGCAGTTTGGAAAGGGAAATTTGTAGAATTGTGTTGGCATGGGAAGATCCATGTAGTGATGTCAGTAACTGGGAAAAACGAGGGTTAGATGTGGAGTAATTAGTTGAATTTCCATGAAGAGGAGGGGCAGTGAAGACCCAATGTTAGAAATGGTGCGAAATGTTGTACAGAGGGATCAGCTTCTTGTTTTTGAGTTCGGAAAAAAAAATTATGTGGTTCCAGTACATGTGACACTGTACATGTGAGATGGAGAGCCATGGAAAATGTTGGAGCAGCTTGTTCGCTTTAAGACGCGGGCGAGATACTGCATGGATTGAAGAGCAATGGGAGGTGCTGTAATGGCCGGTGTTGGAAGGAGGGACTATCGAATTGTTCTTGGTCCTTGCGTGGGACTGCAAGCATGGTGCAGTTGGTTGTATTGGTGAGAAGTGAAGTAGTGGGCCAATGGGCCAAGAAAAAATATGAGCAAGGAGAAAATGTATAGGAGGGTTCGTGGGGCTGCAACTTGTTGGGCTTGAGTTCTAAATAAAAATAAAAGAAAAGTAAAAGAGGGGAGGAAAGAAACATTGGGCTAACAAAATATTAAAGAAAAGGAATCAAAGAAGAGAAAATGCTAAAGGGAAAAACGACGCTGGATTTATGTTTTAACAGATGCTGGTTTCATGAATGGACTGATGTGAATCAACCGGCGTTAAAACGAGTAAACTCACTAACTCTGTTCATTTTTATAATATTATAAACATTATTTAATATCGATAAATAATGGTTGAATGTTGTGTGATGGTTGTCTGGTTAAATTGGTTGTAATAATTTATATAGTTTTATATATAAAACATTGACTGAATATTAATGTTGTTATTATTATATTTCATATTGATCTAAAATTAGGGTTATTTATGTGACTAACATCTGTGGATGCAGGGAAACAGGTTGGAGGGATCCAACTGGATTCCTCAACAAATTATGTTGTTGTTTATCATCTATTGCATCATATGATCTTTCATTGATTGTTGCATGTTTGGAATGTTGAATAACATTGGCCTTAAAATAAATTGATATTTACATATTTTAAAGACATATTAGTAAAGGAATTTGAGTTCTAAAAAGAAAGAAAATCTATTTTTATTTTAAATAATAGAAATCGAATCTTGATGGGGTTAGAATAAAGTAACTTTTTTTTAATTATATTAAAACAAGTAGTTAATATGTAAACGATATTTCAAGATAAGTGGAATAGTTATTATCGATCAATTTGGAAATATAAGAAGAAATTTAGAAAGGGGGAATTGGAATTATTTTCCATTTGTAGATAATGTACATTATCTAAAAGTGTTGATAATAAGAAATATGAAGAGGAGAATGTTTTTGGACATTAAAAATGTATATTTTCGGGAATTTGAGCAAATAGGGGTTATAATACTTGGAAAAGTGTTATTAAAAGAAGCATGAAGGGCTAAAACGGGTTTTTGAAAAATATCTGGAAGAATATGGGAAGTTGGAAAATTAATATTAATTAAAAAGGGCCAATGGTTGTGTTATGTTTGGTTGTACATTTGAATGAATGTTTGTTTTTACTTCAATAGTTAAATAACTGACTATCGAATTGTTATGACCATCGTTGTCAATACGGAGAGACCGATTGGATTTATTATTAGAAAACCACTCTGCATAGGCATAGGCGTTGCAAATTAAATTATGCTGAAGATAATTGAAGATGGAGTGAAATGCAAGGGTCGTTTTGTTCCAGAATAGTACTTTTTGTTTGTCTAGACCCAGGACAAATTGTATGAACGAATTTCTAACAGAGTATGCCTAACAGATCACATAAGACGATCTTTAAGGATATTATGTTTGGTGGTGGAGAAATTCGTTTCTCCTAGCTTTTATACCCGTAATATTTCTGGGAAATCAACTATTGATTCGACAGGTTTGACGATGCGGCATTCAAACTGTACATGGTGGCCGGATGTTCTGAAAGTTAACATAGCCTCTAGCCTCGCAACCGGGAAATGACAAAAATCAGGCGGGTAGCATGGATAGTTGGGTCGTACCTAAGCAGGGTGTATTGTCACTAGTCTAGAGAAAATTCATATTTGTTCTTCTTTCGATTCTGTGTCTTCGGATTATGGTTGGATGGCCAACAACCATGGGTGGAAATATATTCGCTACAATCAAGCTAAATGAATGGGAAGTCATGTGTGGCCGGGTTGCAAGACGTTTTTGTTGAACCCCGGTGTATCCCTCTAGAGTACACTGATCGGAAGGTGGTCCCATACCCTGTCATAGTTGGAATCCAAACTCCAATAAGCGCCCTGCGGTTTTTGATTTTATACTATATACATGGAGAGTGAGATGCAAGCGTTCTGCCATTTGTTTATTTACTTAATTAGAAAATATTATAATATCACTGGATTTTGATATCAAAATATTTTGGATTATAGTAAGGTAAACAACGTCCATGTTTATGCGTGGGCTGGTCTTACTATTATCCTTTTATTTCAAAAGGATTTTCAAAGTTAAACAATATGTTTGGAGTTTACTCACACCAGTCCCACGACTGACCAAGAGTTTATTCGTTTGTGTTTTCCCTAAACACTTGTGCGCCCAAATTTGTACGGGCAGACAAGTGTTTCAGGATTTTGCAAATATACCTGGAGGAGCTCAAAGTAGGAGGCTTCACTGTTAGTTATATAGAGTTTATTTCCGCTGTGATGTATATGAGCTATACTCGGATATGGTATGTTAAGTACAAACACAATTTTGTATTTCAAAGTTATGTTGTATATATTATATGTTATTCATTCCGCTGTGAGATTCGTGTTGACTATGATTCTATTTGGATGTGTTCTTCTTCTTATTCTATTCTGATAGTCCTATCTTTCCTATCTCATCCTTTAATTTCTTTCTGTTAATAGTTAGGGTTCGATACTTGGTCTTTGACAAGTAATGTAGGATTTTATGTTATTATCGGAAATTCGAGCGTCGAATTTTTCTGGCTATTATAGTGGTATCAGAGTTGAAGGTTAAATTGATTACCTTTGCTCTGTGGCGTAACTCAACAGAGATAAGGTTAGTTATACCCTAAATTGAGTTTGAGTGTATATATATAAGCGTGTATTTGTAAATCGATATAAGTATGGTTTTATATTGTGTTGATTGGTTTGTCGAGTAGTTTATGAATTCTGGTCGATATGGTAGTGAAAACTGTATCGATATGTGTTTCTAAACTCTTGAACATAGTAATTCGACATAATATTGTTTTAAAAGCTGGGTAAATTAAATAGTTTTACCAAAAGGTATTTTTGTATGAAAGAAGTATATATTTTGAGATTATTATAGTATATTGAATGTGTTGATCGTTATTATAATCGAATAGGGTTATAACTGAATTGGTTATAAATAACCAATCATAATTCACATAAGTATAATATATATAAATCAGATGAATTGAATCTGAAGATAGACCAAAATAGGAGTGAAAACTCAAGAAAATTGGAAAGTGTTGTTAATGAATTTTGAATTAAATATACGGGAATTTTAAGATCCTGGGTAAATTTGGAAATCTTACCAAACATTTTGAAGAGATATTTTGAGGTAATTCTCATATGAAAATATTTGAAAATAAGTTTTGAAAGTGATATATTATTTAACTCACCTCGATCGCTGGAAAATAATTTTGATGATGACTGCAGCATCATCAGTGTTCATTTTCTAGTTTCTAAGTGGCGAATTACTACCAAAGGTTTTGTTTTTGAATTGTTTTGAAGAAACAAGATGATTTAATTTCCAAAAGGAAATATTTGATTTTTGGGAAGCAAAGTTGTTTAAACTCCCAGGACGATATTTTTTTTAATGAAAACCAAATATAAGGGGTAAATTTATAAAATTGGAATAAAAAAATTTTACTTAGGGAAGTAAATAGGAATTTGTGAAAACAAAAAGAAAACTGAAATTTAACCAAAAGCTGTTAAGTGGGAATCGTATTGGAATAGAATTTAACATGGCGAAGTAATTGAATTTGTGTAATAAAATTTTGGGATGGAACCGAAACTTGGTTATGAAATTGGATTGCTGAGCAAGGATTAGCAGTTGAGATTGGAACTAGAATTTGATCAAGATTTTGGCTTGGACATAAGCGAAAGATTGATTTGAGGATGAAGTTATTGGAGATCAAATGGAAATAAATCTGTACATACTGATTGGGTAGCAAATGGAAGAGAAAAGAGTTGAATGCCCAACAAAAAGGTACAAGTTTATATTTTATATGAATATAAACATTTATGAGCTTGTTTGGCTGGCCAGTTGGTTGTTTATTTTCTTTTGGGTTGGAGATGGCCTAGAGAGGCGAATTATAGTAGTACCGATTAAGCCATGCAGAGGAGATGCTAGCGAAATTTCTTGAAAATTTAAGGTGTTAGAAAATTTTCAGTTTTTTTTTTGAAATTTCGTTAACAAAAAGGAATTAATATTCTAATTAAAAATAACTAGTTCAGGTGCAACTGAAGTTAAAAACTAATACAAATGATTTTTAACAAAATCAATCAAGATTGTAGCATTTTTCCTACTTGAGTAATTTCGGCGACGAAATTCTTTTAAGGGGAAGGAATGTAACGTCCTAGAATTTTAGCGATTTAATAATTTGTTTATTTAATTATTTTAATATAGTAGCTCGATAATTTAGATGGTTCGAATTCAAATATATTGAATATTTAAATCAATATAAACAGTGGAATAATAAAATTAATTTCCGAAATAATCGGAAATAGCATAATTAGCAATATTTTATAAATTGGATAAGTTGATAGATTTGATTCAGATTAGAATTGAATAATAATAACGAATTTATTTATAATGACCTTTGAACGTATAAATTATAATATTAGTTATAAACGAGCCTGTAACATCGTGGTAGTTCATAATATGGAGTTTTGAACTTCAAACGACTACACAGGATTCGTTACTAGTCGGATTTCTTCGAAACAAGAAACGTTTGAAGCTACTGAACCCTATCTTTCTAGCAGAAGTGAAAAATGGAGATTTCGCATTATAGATTGTGAGTTATATCCAAATCAAATTTTCAAATAGTCGCTATAGAATCATTTATGAACCATAACGATTTATTTAATATAACGAGATATTGGTTTCGAATTTGGAGAAGATCTTTGAGACGTAGTTATAATTTAATTTTTAGAATTTTACTATAATTTTTAATATGTAAAATAACAACCTTTTATTTGGAGTACTTTACACCCTATATCAGAATTTTGGGGTTTCACAGATTAACCTAAGTAGTCTATATTATTATATTTTTGGGATCATGGCATCTCACTGGACATGACTATATTTTTATTTTTGGCCGTAGCAGCAATTTTTTTTATGGAAATTCATTCTTCTAATTCTTGTTTTTGTAATGTGTCATATCTACAACAGAGTCCTTGCTTAATAAAACTGGCACTTTTATGTGGATACAAATATGAAGCATAAAGGGTTCTATCTATCGCAAATTTTAGAAAGGATGCAATCACATCTTCCTATAGTGAAAATAGTATGTGCCATAAATCTCGGTCCTTAATACCATTAATAGAGTCTCAGTGGTACCAGTAACATTAAATGAAATCCATACCCCACCTTCATCAAAATTAAAAGAAAACACAGGCTATGGTATGAAGGCACATGCTTCTACAAAGTCTACCCTAGTTCTACAGTTGCCCATCCTAATTCGAAGACTACCACATGCCCAAAAAAAATAAAAAAACATTTAATACTCAATTCGAAATACATAAATCAAATAAGTCATGATAAGTTTAAATCAAACATTATCCTACGTTGAAAAATACAGACTACCCTAAGCTAAAAGCATCACGCATTCAATACGCCTCACTTCACAACGTGCCTTAGAATTGAAGTATTGGCATATATATATGTGTGTGTGTATATATATATATATGTATATATATATATATATTAAAATACTGATGTACGTTGTACGTTTCCTGTTCCTTAGCAGCCAAGAAATAAACATCCAGCTCTATACATATAGCGTGATCTATCTCATTCCTTTTGGTTCCATTCTTTGGCAATAATGAGACACATCCTCTTCTCGTTTTGTGCTTCTTTTCTCTTAGCACAGCTGAATCTGATTTTCTCATATGCGAAACAGAAGAGCCACATTTTTTCATTCTTCCTTTTTGTTTCCCTGAGAATTATATTCCATCTTCCACTGTGTACGTGGTATCGAACTGGCATCGCGGTAGACGTGGGGGAGTGAGCTCGAAGAGGCGTAGATGGACTAGGTGACGACTGTAGATAGGTTCGAACATGTTGTGCGTGTACGAACGGAGGAGGGACTTAGTATACATGGCTTTGGTCATTTTTTTTTGTACTAGTGGACAAAGTTTTTATTTATTTTTTTCGTTCTATTTAAGTCACAAGGCCCCTTCATTTGCTGGGGATTTTATTTGCATTTGAGGGCAAATAACCTGTACCCAAATTTTCTATCCCCTCTGTACCCAACCAATAAGAAATCCTAATTTCCACCTTTTTGCAATTAAGTCTGAGGGCTTAATTACAAAAATGTGGATTTTGGGGGATCCTGATTGGTTGGGTATAGGGGTACAGAGAATACTGGGTACAGGGGATTTTATTTGCATTTGCTGAAACTAAAGCCGCAGACAAAGAAATCAAACACGAGTTCATGAAAATAAAACACATGTGTAAAGATTGGATGGTGTGCATTAGATAAAAAACGTGCACATGTAGTCTTTAAGACCAGCGGAAAAATGGGTGACTTGAACTCGACTTTAAGATTATGGGAGGAGTCTGTGGGTGGTTAGCCGCGGTGATGTTTCCGGTAGGGGTGAGCAAAAACCCGAAATAAACCGAAACCGAACCGAAAAAAGCCAAAACCGAAAAAACCGAAATCAAAGCCGAAAATTATAAAACTGAACCGTACTAATATTTCGGTTTCGGTTTTAGTCCATACCGGGCCGAAAAAAACTTAACCGAACTGAATTAACAATGTTGCACATTATCTTTTGTTGCATGTTGTTTCGTATTATATAGTATATACACACTGGCTACTGCTTCACTCATTTGATTTAGCTGAATACAGGATTAGGGGTAGACTATTATAAAATGTCCATTTCTTGTTTTTGTAGATTCTTGGATGTTTTGAATTGAAAATGAAAGTTGAGGTACCAGTAGATTATTTTCTAGAATTCTAAGTTGTTGCTGGTCTGCTGTAGTGGGGTTCACTAGAGTGCCCCTGCTCATTTTTTTTTCTTGTCTTCGGCTTAGAGATAGCTAGCTTAGCTTTGTACTACCTTGGTTAACTTGTAGTCTATTAGTCTGTACTCTGTACCATGTGTCTCAATACACTCAGTTGAAACAATTTATTTTATCCTTGTTTAATTTTTTTTTTTACATCGGTTTTAAAACCGAAACCAAACCGATAAAAACCGAAACCGATGCTTCGACTACGGTTTCGGTTATCTATTTTTCAAACCGAGGTATTTCGGTTCCGATTTCGACTATACCCTAAATTCGATCTGAACCAAGGTTTGCTCACCCCTAGTTGCCGGAGTGGACGGGAGGGTGGTTATATTTTGGCTATGTGGTGTGACAACTGGCGAGCTTGGAAAGGGAAATTTGTAGAAGTGTGTTGGCACAGGAAGATCCATGTAGTGACGTCAGTAACTAGGAAAAACGAGGGTTAGATGTGGAGTAATTAGTTAAATTTCCAAGAAGAGGAGGAGGGGTAGTGAAGACCCAAAGTTAGAAATGGTGCGAAATGTTGTACAGAGGGATCGGGTTCTTGTTTTTGAGTTCGGAAAATTTTTGTTAGGTGGTTCCTTTACACGTGAGACTGTACATGTGAGATGGAGAGCTATGGAAAATGTTGGAGCAACTTGTTTGCTTCAAGTTGCGGGCGAGATACTGCATGCATTGAAGAGCAATGGGAGGTGCTGTAATGACAGGTGTTGGAAGGAGGGACTGTCAAAGTGGTCTTGGCGTGGAACTACAAGCATGGTGCAGTCGGTTGTATTGGTGAGAAGTGAAGTAGTGGGCCAACGGGACGAGAAAAAATACGAGCAAGGATAAAACCTATAGGAGGGTTCGTAGGCCTGAAACTTGTTAAGATTGAGTTCTAAATAAAAATAAAAGAAAAGAAAGAGAGGGGAGGAAAGAAACATTGGGCTGACAAAATATTAAAGAAAAGAAATCAAATAAGAGAAAATGCAGAAGGGAAAAATGACGCTGGATTTATGTTTTAACAGACGTTGGTTTCATGCGTGGACTGATGTGAATCAACCGACGTTAAAACGAGTATGAACCAAGGTGAGTAAACTCACTAACTCTGTTTATTTTTATAATGTTATAAACATTATTTAATATCGACAAAATAATGGTTGGATGTTGTGTGATGGTTGTTTGGTTGAAATAATTTATACAGTTCTATATATAAAACATTGACTGAATATTAATGTTGTTATTGTTATATTTCATATTGATCTATAACTAAGGTTATTTATGTGACTAACATCTGTGGATGCAGGGAAACAGGTTGGAGGGATCCAACTAGATTCCTCAACAAATTGTATTGTTGTTGGTCATATATTGCATCATATGATCTTCCATTGATTGTTGTATGTTTGGAATGCTGAATAACATTGGCCTTAAGATAAATTGATATTTATATATTTTAAAGACATATTAGAAAAGGAGTTTGAATTTTAAACAGAAAGAAAATATATTTTTATTTTAAATAATAGAAATCGAGTCTTGACTGGGTTAGAATACAGTAACTTGTTTTAATTATATTAAATCAAGTAGTTAATTTGTAAACGATATTTCAAGACAAGTGGAATAGTTATTATCGAACAATTTGGAAATATAAGAAGAAATTTGGAAAGGGGGAATTGGAATTATTTTCCATTTGTAGATAATGTACATTATCTAAATGTGTAGATAATAAGAAATATGAAGAGGGGAAAGTGTTCGGACGTTAAAAATGTATTCTTTCGGGAATTTTGGCAAATAGGGGTTATAATACTTGGAAATGTGTTTTTAAAAGAAGCGTGAAGGGCTAAAATGGGTTTTTGAGAAATTACTGGAAGAATATGGGAAGTAAGAAAATTAATATTAATTTAAAAGGGCTAGTGATTGTGTCATGTTTAGTTGTACACTTGAATGAATGTTTGTTTTTACTTCGATAGTTAAATAACTGACTATCGAAATGTTTTGACCATCGTTGTCAATACGGAGAGACCGATTGGATTTATTATCAGAAAACCACTCTGTATAGGCATAGGCATTGCGAATTAGATTACGTTGAAGATAATTGAAGAAGGAGGGAAATGCAAGGGTTGTTCTATCCCAGAATAGTACGTTTTGTTTGTCCAGACCTAGGACAACTTGTATGGACGAATGTTTGACAGAGTATCCCTAACAGATCACATAAGCCGATCTTTTAGGGTATTATGTTTGGTGGCAGAGAAATTCGTTTCTCTTAGCTTTTATACCCGTAATATTTCTGGTAAATCAACTAGTGATTCGATGGGTTTGACGATGTGGCATTCAAAGTGTATAGTGGGCAGATGTTCTGAAAGTTAATGTAGCCTCTAGCCTCATAACCGGGAAATGACAAAAATCGGGTGGGCATCATGGCTAGTTGGGTCATACCCAAGCAGGGTGTATTGTCACCAGTCTAGAGAAAATTCACATTTGTTCTTCTTTTGATTCTGTATCTTCAGATTATGGTTGGATGGCAAACAACCGTGGCTGGAAATATATTCGCTACACTCAAGCTAAATGAGTGGGAGGTCATGTGTGGTCGGGTTGCAAGACATTCTTGTTGAACCTTGGTGTATCCCCTCTAGAGTACACTGATCGGAAGGTGGTCCCATACCCTATCATAGTTGGAATCCAAAATCCACTATGCGCCACACGGTTTTTGATTTTATACAATATATGTGGAGCATGAGATGCAAGCGTTCTACTATTTGGTTATTTACTTGATTAGACATTATTATAATATCACTGGATTTTTATATCAAAATATTTTGGGTTATAGTAAGGTAAAAACCGTCCATGTTTATGTGTGGGCTGGTCGTACTATTATCCTTTTATTTCAAAAGGATTTTCAAATTTAAACAATATGGTTGGATTTTACTCACACCAGTCCCATGACTTACCCAAAGTTTATTTGTTTGTGTTTTCCCTAAACTCTTGGGTGCCCAAATTTGTACGGGCAGACAAGTGATTCAGGATTTTACAAATACACCTGGAGGAGCTCGAAGTAGGAGGCTTCACCGTTAGTTATATAGAGATTATTTCCACTGTGATGTATATGAGTTATACTCGGATATGGTATGTTAAGTACAAACACAGTTTTGTATTTCAAAGTCATGCTGTATATATTATATGTTATTCGTTCCGCTGTGAGATTCGTGTTGACTCTGATTCTATTCGGATGTGTTCTTCTTCCTTTTCTTCTTCTATTCTAATAGTTCTATCTTTCCTATCTCATCCTCTAATTTCTTTCTATTAATAATCAGGGTTCGATACTAGGTTTTTGACAAGTAATGTAGGATTTTATGTTATTGTCGAAAATTCGAGCGTTTAATTTTTCTGGCCATTACAGTGGTATCAGAGCTGAAGGTTAAACTGATTACCTTGGCTCTGTGGTGTAACTCAATAGAGATAGGGTTAGTAATACCCCAGATTGAGTTTGAGTGTATATATGAGGGCGTATTTGTAAATCGATAAAAAAATGGTTTTATATTGTGTTGATTGGTTTGCCGAGTAGTTTATGAATTCTGGTCGATACAGTAGGGCAAACTGTATCGAAAGGTGTTTCTAAACTCTTGAACATAGTAGTTCGACATAATATTGTTTTAAAAGCTGGGTAAATTAAGTAATATTACCCAAAATATATTTTTATTTGAAAGAAGTATATATTTTGAGATTATTATAGTATATTGGATGTGTTGATCATTATTATAATCGAATAAGGTTACTATAGAATTGGATATAAATAACCAATCATAATTCACATAAGTATAATATATATAAATCAGATGAATTGAATCTGAAGATAGACCAGAATTGGAGTGAAAACTCTAGAAAAGTGGAAAGTGTTGTTAATGAAATTTGAATTAAATATATAAGAATTTTAAGATCTTGGGTAAATTTGGAGATCTTACCAAACATTTTGAAGAGATATTTTGAATTAATTCTCCAATGAAAATGTTTAAAAATATGTTTTGAAAGTGATATAGTATTGAATTCACCTCGATCGCTGGAAAATAATACTGATGATGACTGCAGCATCATCAGTGTTCATTTTCGAGTTTCTAAGTGATGATTTACTATCAAAGATTTTTTTTTGAATCATTTTTAAGGAAGCAAGATGACTTAATTTCCAAAAGGAAATATTTGATTTATGGGAAGCAAAGTTGTTTAAACTCCCAGGACGATATTGCTTTGGATTAAAACCAAATATGCGGGATAAATTTATAATATTGGAATATTTTTTTTTTTACTTAAGGATGTAAATAGAAATTTGTGAAAAAAATAGAAAATTGAAATTTAACCAAAAGCAGTTAAGTGGAAATTGTATTGGAATAGAATTTAACTTGGCGAAGTAATTGAATTTGTGTAATAAAATTTTGGGATTGAACCAAAACTTGGTAATGAAATTGGATTGTTGAGCAAGGATTTGGAGTTGAGATTGGAACTGGAATTTAATCTAGATTTTGGCTTAGACATAAGCGAATGATTGATTTAAGGATGAAGTGATTGGAGATCAAATGGAAATACATCTGCACACACTGATTGGGTAGCAAATGGAAGAGAAAAGATTTGAATGCCTGACAAAAAGGCACAAGTTTATATTTTTTATGAATATGAAGATTTGTAAGCTTGTTTGGATGGCCACTTGGTTGTTTATTTTCTTTTGGGTTGGAGATGGCCCAGAGAGGCGAATTGTAGTAGTACCGATTAAGCCATGCAGAGGAGATGCTGGCGAAATTTCATGAAAATTTAAGATGTTAGAAAATTTTCAGATCTTCTTTGAAATTTCGTTAACAAAAAGGAATTAATATTCTAATTAAAATTAACTGGTTCAGGTGCAACCGAAGTTGAATAGTAATACAGATGATTTTTAACAAAATTAATCAAGATTGTAGCATTTTTCCTACTTGAGTAATTTCGGGGATGAAATACTTTTAAGGGGGAAGGAATGTAACATCCCAAAATTTTATCGATTTAATAATTAATTTATTTACTTTAATGTAGTGGTTCAATAATTTAGATGGTACGAATTCAAATTTATTGAATATTTAAATCAATATAAACAGTGGAATAATAAAATTAATTACCGAAATAATCGGAAATAGTAGAATTGGCAATATTGTGTAAATTGGATAAGTTGATAGATTTGATTCAGATTAGAACTGGATAATAATAACGAATTTATTTATAACGACCGTTGAACGTATAAATTATAATATTAATTACAAACGAGTCTATAACGCTGCGGTAGTTCGTAATATGGAGTTTTGAACTTCAAACTACTATACAGGATTCGTTACTAATCGGATTTCTTCAAAACAAGAAACATTTGAACCTACTAAACTCTATCTTTCTAGCAGAAGTGAAAAATGGAGATTTCACGTTATAGATTGTGAGTTATATCCAAATCAAATTTTCAAATAGTCGCTATAGAATCGTTTATGAACCATAACGGTTTATTTAATATAACGAGATATTTGTTTCGAATTTGGAGAAGACCTTTGAGACGTAGTTATAATTTATTTTTTAGAATTTTACTGTAATTTTTAATTTGTAAAATAAGCAACTTTTTATTTGGAGTATTTTACACCTTATATCAGCATTTTGGGGTTTCACAGATTAAGCTAACTTGTCTATATTATTATATTTTTGGGATAGTGGCACCTCGCTGGACACGACTATATTTTTATTTTTGGCCGTAGGAGTCGATAAATTTACGGAAATTCATTGTTCTACTTCTAGTTTTTATAATGCATCATATCTATAACAGAGTCCTTGCTTAATAAAACTGGAAGTTTTATGTGGATACAAATATGAAGCATAATGGGGTTTATCTATCACAAATTTTAGAAAGCATGCAATCACATCTTCTTATAGTCAAAATAGTATGTGCCATAAATCTTGGTCCTTCATACCATTAATAGAGTCTCAGAGGTACCAGTAACATTAAATGAAATCCATACCCTATCTTCATCAAAATTAAAAGAAAACGCAGGCTATGATATGAAGGCACATGCTTCCACCAAGTCTACCCTAGTTCTACAGTTGCCCATCCTAATTCGAAGATTACCACATGCCTAAAAAAAATAAAAAATAAAACGTTTAACACTCTATTCCAAAAAAATAAATCAAATAAGGCATGGTAAGTTTAAATCAAAGATTATCCTATGTTGAGAAATACAGCCTACCATAAGCTAAAAGCATCACGCATTCAATACACCTCACTTCACAGCGTGCCATAGGGTGCATTCTCGGCGAACAGAAACGGGGTATTTGAGCGTGGCATTTGAGCGGGGAATGTGAGCGTGGTACTGTAGCGAACGAGAAATGTGTTTTTAACTGCGAACGAGGTATTTGAGCGTGGTATCTGTGCAGAGTATTTAATTGTTAAATTAATGGATTTAATTTAATTTATGTACTGATTTTTAATTGGACCGTTAAATCTACTTAGCGAATGTGTTTTTACCATGTTAAAAAAATGAAAAATGATACTAAGCATTAACAAATAGTCTACATTAAGCATTAAGCATTAATAATCCAGTGTGCAACAAAACACTAAAAATTTGGTTGAAGGTGGGACTTGATCTCTGGTCTCTCCCCAACAAGCCATGTGAACTAACCAACTAAACTATGTTTACTTTTAATTCTAAGTGAGAATAGACAGATTAATTACTTTGCGTCGGACGCGTCCGACGCCATAGGTATAATTTCCAGCATTCGGAAATCGTGGCATTTGAACGGAGTAAAACTCGTTTGCGTCCGACGCGTCGGACGCGGCTGAAAACCTCAGCGTGCCATTTTTTAGCTGCGAACGCACCTTTAGCATTGAAGTATTGGCACATATATATATATATACATATATATATATATGTATATTATAAAATACTGATGTATGTTGTATGTTTCATATTCCTTAGCAGCCAAGAAATAAACGTCCAGCTCTCTATATATAGCATGATCCATCTCATTCCTTTTGGCTCCATTCTTAGCAATAATGAGACACATCCTCTTCTCATTTCGTGCTTCTTTGCTCTTAGTACAACTGAATCTGACTTGCTCATATGCGAAATAGAAGAGCCAGATTTTTACATTCTTCATTTTTGTTTCCTTGAGAATTATATTAAATCTTCCACTGTGTACGTGGTTTCGAACTGACTTCGCGGTAGACGTGGGGGAGTGAGATCGGAGAGGCGGAGATGGACTAGGTGACGACTGTAGATGGGTTCGAACGTGCTGTGCGTGTATGAACGGAGGAGGGACTTAGAATGTATGGCTTTGGTCATTTCCAAGGTACTAGTGGACATAGTTTTTATTTAATTTTTCGTTCTATTTATGTCACAAGACCCCTTCATTTGCTGGGGATTTTATTTGCATTTGCTGAAGCTAAAACCACAGATAAAGAAATCAAAGCTAGTTCATGAAAATAAAATACATGCGTAAAGATTGGATGGTGTGCATTAGATAAAAATTGTGCACATGTCAGCTTTAAGTGCAGCGGATAAATGGGTGACTTGAACTCGGCTTTAAGGTTATGGGAGGAATCTGCGAGTGGTTTGTGACGGTGATGTTGCTGGAGTGGACGAGAGGGTGATTATATGTTGGCTATGGGGTGTGACAACTGGCGAGTTTGAAAAGGGAAATTTGTAGAATTGGGTTGGCATGGGAAGATCCATGTAGTGACGTCAGTAACTGGGAAGAACGATGGTTAGATGTGGAGTAATTAGTTGAATTTCCATGAAAAGGAGGAGGGGCAGTGAAGGCCCAAAGTTAGAAATAGTACGAAATGTTGTACAAAGGGATCAGCTTCTTGTTTTTGAGCTCGGCGAAATTTTGTTAGGCGGTTCCTGTACACGTGAGACAGTACATGTGAGATGGACAGCCATGGAAAATGTTGAAGCAGCTTGTTTACTTCAAGACGCGAGCGAGATACTGCATGCATTGAAGAGCAATGGGAGGTGCTGTAATGACTGGTGTTGGAAGGAGGGACTGTCGAAGTGGTCTTGGTCTTGACGTGGGACTACAAGCATGGTGCAGTCGGTTGTATTGGTGAGAAGTGAAGTAGTGGGCCAATGGGCCAAGAAAAAATATGAGCAAGGAGAAAACATATAGGAGGGTTCGTGGGCCTGCAACTTGTTGGGCTTGAGTCCTAAATAAAAAAAATGAAAAGAAAGAGAGGGGGAGGGAAGAAAAATTGGGCTAATAAAATATGAAAGAAAAGAAATCAAAGAAGAGAAAATGCAAGAGGGAAAATTGACGCTGGATTTATGTTTTAACAGACGCTGGTTTCATGCATGGACTAATGCGAATCAACCGACGTTAAAACGACTGCGAATCAAGGTGAGTTAACTCACTAACTCTGTTCATTTTTATAATATTATAAACATTATTTAATATCAATAAATAATGGTTGAATGTTGTTTGATGGTTGTTTGGTTGAATTGGTTGAAATAATTTATATTGTTCTATATATAAAACATTGACCGAAGATTAATGCTGTTATTATTATATTTCATATTGATCTAAAATTTGGGTTATTTATGTGACTAACATCTGTGGATGCAGGGAAACAGGTTGGAGCGATCCAATTGGATTCTTTAATAAATTATATAGTTGTTTTTCATATATTGCATCATATGATCTGTCATTGATTGTTGTATGTTTGGAATGTTGAATAACATTGGCCTTGAAAAAAATTGATATTTAAATATTTTAAAGACATATTAGAAAAGGAATTTGAGTTTTAAAATGAAAGAAAATATTTTTTTATTTTAAATAATAGAAATCGAATCTTGACTGGGTTAGAATACAGTAACTTGTTTTAGTTATATTAAAACAAGTAGTTAATTTGTAAGCGATAATTTAAGACAAGAGGAATAGTTATTATCAAAAAATTTGGAAATATAAGAAGAAATTTAGAAAGGGGGAATTGGAATTATTTTCCACTTGTAGATAATGTACATTATCTAAAAGTGTAGATAATAAGAAATATGAAGAGGGGAATGTTTTCGGACATTAAAAATGTATACTTTTGGGAATGTGGGCAAATAGGGGTTATAATACTTGGAAATGTGTTTTTAAAAGAAGCATGATGAGCTAAAATGGGTTTTTGAGAAATAACTGAAAGAATATGGGAAGTTGGAAAAATAAATTAATTAAAAAGGGCCAGTGATTGTGTAATGTTTAGTTGTACATTTAAATGAATGTTTGTATTTACTTCGATAGTTAAATAACCGACTATTGAAGTGTTTTGACCATCGTTGTCAATATGGAGAGACCGGTTGGATTTATTATCAAAAAACCACTCTGTATTGGCACAGGCGTTGCGAATTAGATTATGCGGAAGATAATGGAAGATGGAGTGATATGCAAGGGTCGTTCTGTTTTAGAATAGTACTTTTTGTTTGTCCAGACCCAGGACAACTTGTATGGACGAATGTCTGACACAGTATTCCTAACATATCACATAAGACGATCTTTCAGGATATTATGTGTAACAGCCCGCATTTTATGTATCGGAAGATCATAAAATAATTTTATTTTATTCCCTGAGGGTTGGATCATTCTCATCTTTTAGTATGTTGCTTATGGGGATGTGAGACATGTCCATAAATTTTACCGATTTTGTTTGTGACCATTTTGCCCCTGTCAGTCTTGTACAGGGCATAACTTTTGACTCAGGTCGAATCAAAGGATGAGACCTGTGCCATTGGAAAGGAATTGATGATTGTCTTTCCGTAGAGTGGTTACATTAAGGATTTGGTTCAGCGTTTTGGGAGAAATCACTGTTTTAAGGTTTTTCAGTTGGCTGTTCAGGTTTTGGAAGGCTAATGGGCTGATTTGGAGAAGGCCCATTAGAGGGTAGGTGGAGACTATAAATAGGGGGTAAGGGATATGGAGAAAGGTTGGCATTTTCCATTCTCTTATGGGGAGGCTTTGGTCCCCTTCTTCCTCTAACACCTTTCCACCATTAAAATTCCAAATCCAAGGGGGAAATCGAAGATCTATACCATTCGAGGCTAGATCAACATCATTTCAAGGGCGAATTCATCGGATTAAAGGGTTTGATTCGAAGTGTTCGCTGTCCGGATTGCTTTTTCATCGCTTTTGCTTTGTTTTGGATAATTGGTGAGTGATTTACATCTCTTATTCGGATTCATGCAAGTATATGGGTTTTAGGATGTTAATTTCATCATTTCCATGTTATTTTCCTTAGATCCACACCATGCTAAGTCCATTTTATATATGAATCACCTTAGGATCTGATCTAGATAATTTAAATGGTTAATTTTATGTTTTTTCTCAAGATTATGCAAGTTAGATCCGTTTTTATGTTCATATGATTCACTTATCATGTTTTGGGAAATTTATGTGTTTTGATGGAAATTGTTAGATTGATGATATTGTTGGTTGCATAACATGTTTGTGATTGCGTTTGGATGAATCGGATAAGCTGGTTTCGTCAGATTCGTCGTTTGGCGAAGTTTTGGTCGAAATCGGAGTCGATTTGGAGATATGCAGGTTTTTGGTCGTCCTGGAGTTGGTCGGGTCAGTCTGGAATGAGGTGGTCGGTCATAGTATGGCTTAGGAAGCAAGTCAGGGAGCTGGTCGGTTTAAGATGGTCGGTCCAGAAGGAGCAGAAGTGTTTCTAGTCGGTTTCAGATGGTGGCATTCTGGTTGGTTTTTATTGGAAGCAAATCCTGGTCGCTCTGAAGGAGCTGGTCGGTCAGGTGGAGCAAAATCTGGTCGGTCTTGACGGGGTCGATCCAAAGCTTGTCGGTCCCAAGGAAGTCGAGTCGATCCAAAGCTGCAAGGAGGTCGAGTCGATCCAAAGCTGCATGGAGGCGGGTCGTTCTGGAGCAAGGCTTGTCGGTTTTTGGCGGGTCGTTCTGGAGCAAGGCTGGTCGGTTTTTGGCTGGTCATTCTGGAGCAAGGTTCAGGTCGGTTTTGGCAGGGTCGTTTTCTGAAAAAGTACGTTTTCGGGTACGACTCGGGTACGAACCAGAAAGGTCTGAAAAAAATATTTTTCGGGGGCAACCCCCTTAACCCTAGCCGCAGCGCAGTGATGTGTTTTGGTTCGGTGATGGCGTGACTTCGAGGTGATTCAAGTAGGAAGACTCGAAGTGATGAATGTGTTCGTTGATCAAGGTGGAACAACGAATGCGGAGACAACTCAAAGGTCGTGAGTTGTTGGATAATGGCTGCTCGAGAAGGTTGCTTGAGCTATGAAACATCGTCCAGGCTGGACGATTGGCGATGCGAAGGCCGAGAAGTCATCGTTGTCGTAAGTTCTAGCAGGCTCAAAGCAGGGGTACGATGAGTATCGTTGAAAGGCCCAAAAGACCGGTTGTTGGTCGAGTACCCTGGGTCTTTCTGGTTGGGGAAAGGCCTAGTGTCAAGGTTGGACATTGCCAAGGTTGGGCATATGGAGTTCATGCTAGAACTGGGGTTATCATTAGCCCTTGACATATGGCAAGGTTGGCCGTCATACGATAATGATGGTTTCGAAGCAGGATTGTCAGTGATAGCCAGAGTCACTCATGGATGATTAGATGTTCTGTTTGTACTATCTCACATAGATTATCCAAAGTCGAGGGAGACGTTCTTTGAGTGCTTAAGTGATATTGGTCTAGGCCTCTGGCAAGAGTACTTGAGGAATGTTAAACTCGATTAGGGTTGTCTGCGTGAGACTTATCTGGATGTCATGTGTGTTTTCTATGATTGAATGGGTGTTCTGATTTCTATGGATGAATGGTTGAAATGCTTGTCGTAAAGGATATCACTGTCCGATGTGGGGAAGATAAGGATGAGTTCTTCTCTGGTGTTGTGGGTAGATAAGTTTTTCATTTACCCATTCTCATATACTTTCTTGTTGAAGGTTGTTAGCTGTATTATTGCTCACTAAGACTATTGTCTGACTCAAGGTTTTATGTCTCCACTTATTACCTTGGGCTGTTCATCCGGTTGTGGATGGGCAGACTAAGTAGCAGGTTACAGGTAATGGAGCTTAGTGATACGAGGAAGCTGAGCGATGACGAGTAAGAGCCTAGCGTACCAGTTTTATTCTATCTAGTATTTCTGTTTCCGCTGTTTGAGTTACTTGAGAGTTGTAGTGAGGCCTTATGTACAAACTTGGATATCAGTTGGATAATCTTTCTGGATGTTGAAAGAGTTTCAAAAGTTTGCTATATGATACCTCATTACTATCACCTGTTGTATATGTTCTATTATATTTTATCCTTGCGCTGTGAGTTCTACGACAGGTTTCGATGTGTTCACTTACTATGATGATCATCCACAGAAGCCTGGCCCGCCTTTCAGCGCATTATTCCTCTTGTTTAGTGCGGTGGTTATGGGCGGTCGTCACATTATGTTTGGTGGAAGAGAAATTCGTTTCTCTTAGATTTTATACATGTACTATTCTGGGAAATCAACTAGTGATTCGACGGGTTTGACGATGTGGCATTCAAAGTGTATGGTGACCAGATGTTCTGAATGTTAACGTAGCCTCTAGCCTCACAACTGGGAAATAACAAAAATCGGGCGGGAAGTATAGCTAGTTGGGTCATACCCAAGCAGGGTGTTTTGTCACCAGTCCAGAGAAAATTAATATTTGTTCTTCTTTCAATTTTGTATCTTTGGATTATGGTTGGATGGCCAACAACCGTGGGTGGCAGTATATTCGCTACACTCAAGCTAAATGAGTGGGTGATCATGTGTGGCCGGGTTGCAAGACGTTCTTGTTGTACCTCGGTGTATCCCCTCTAGATTACTCTGATCAGAAGGTGGTCTCATACCCCGTCATAGTTGGAATCCAAACTCCAATAAGCGCCCTGCGGTTTTTGATTTTATACCATATAAGTGGAGCGTGAGATGCAAGCATTCTGCTATTTGGTTATTTACTTGATTAAACATTATTATAATATCACTGGATTTTGTTATCAAAATATTTTGGGTTATAGTAAGGTAAAAACTGTCCATGTTTATGTGTGGGCTGGTCTTACTATTATCCTTTAATTTCAAAAGGATTTTCAAAGTCAGACAATATGTTTGGAGTTTACTCACACCAGTCCAATACTGACCCAGAGTTTATTTGTTCATGTTTTCCGTAAACTCTTGGGTGCCCAAATTTGTACGGGTAGACAAGTGTTTCTAAATTTTACAGGTACACTTGGAGGAGCTCGAAGTAGGAGGCTTCACCCTTAGTTATATAGAGATTATTTCCGCTGTGATGTATATGAGTTATACTCGGATATGATACATAAGTACAAACACAGTTTTGTATTTCAAAGTTATGTTATATATATTATATGTTACTCGTTCCGCTGTGAGATTCATGTTGACTTTGATTCTATTCAGATGTGTTTTTCTTTTTCTATTCTTATAGTTCTATCTTTCCTATCTCGTCCTATAATTTATTTTTATTAATAGTTAGGGTTCGATACTTGGTTTTTGACAAAACTACTGGATTTTATGTTATTGTCGTAAATTCGAGCGTCGAATTTTTCTGGCTATTACAGTGGTATCAGAGCTGAAGGTTAAATTGATTAACTTGGCTCTGTGGCGTAACTCAATAGAGATAGGGTTAGTAATACCCCAGATTGAGTTTGAGTGTATATATATGAGCGCGTATTTGTAAATCTATATAAAAATGGTTTTATATTGTGTTGATGGGTTTATCGAGTAGTTTATGAATTCTCGTCGATATGGTAGTGCAAACTGTATCAATAGGTGTTTCTAAACTCTTGAACAGAGTAATTCGACATAATATTGTTCTGAAAACTGGGTAATTATATAATATTACCCAAAATATATTTTTATATGAAAGAAGTATATATTTTGGGATTATTATATTATATTAGATGTGTTGATCGTTATAATAATCGAATTAGGTTATAATTGAACTGGTTATGAATAACCAATCATAATTCACATAAGTATAATATATGTAAATCAGATGAATTGAATCGGAAGATAGACCAGAATTTGGGTGAAAACTCAAGAAAACTGGAAAGTGTTGTTAATGAATTTTGAATTAAATATATGGGAACTTTAAGATCCTGAGTAAATTTGGAAATCTTACCAAATATTTTGAAGGGATATTTTGAAATAATTCTCAAATGAAAGTGTTTGAAAATAAGTTTTGAAGTAATATAGTATTAAACTCATCTCTATCACTAGAAAATAATTCTGGTGATGACTACAGCATCATCAATGTTCATTTTCGAGTTTCTAATTGATGGATTACTACCAACGATTTTGTTTTTGAATTTTTTTGAGGAAACAAGATGATTTAATTTCCAAAACGAAATATTTGATTTTTGGGAAGCAAAGTTGTTTAAACTCCCAGGACGATATTGTTTTGAATTCAAACCAAATATACGGGATAAATTTATTATATTGGAATAAAAAAATTACTTATGTAAGTAAATAGAAACTTGTGAAAACAAATAGAAAATTTAAATATAACCAAAAACTGTTAAAAGGAAATCGCATTGGAATAGAATTTAACTTGGCAAAGTAATTGAATTTATTTAATAAAATTTTGGGATGGAACTAAAACTTGGTTATGAAATTGGATTGTTGTGCAAGGATTTGGAGTTGAGATTGGAACCGGAACTTGATCTAGATTTTGGCTTGGACATAAGCGAATGATTGATTTGAGGATGAAGTGACTGGAGATCAAATGGAAATACATCTGTACATACTAATTGGATAGAAAGTGGAAGAAAAAAGAGTTGAATGCCCGATGAAAAGGTACAAGTTTATATTTTATATGAATATGAAGATTTATGGGCTTGTTTGGCTGGCCACTTGGTTGTTTATTTTCTTTTGGGTTGGAGATGGCCCAAAGAGGCGAATTGTAGTCGTACCGATTAAGCCATGCAGAGGAGATGTTGGCGAAATTTCAAGAAAATTAAATGTGTTAGAAAATTTTCAGATTTTTTTTGAAATTTCGTTAACGAAAAGGAATTAATATTCTAATTAAAATTAACTGGTTCAGGTGCAACTGAAGTTGAAAAGTAATACAGATGATTTTTAACAAAATTAATAAAGATTGTAGCATTTCTCGTACCTGAGTAATTTTGGAGACGAAATTCTTTTAAG
Source organism: Allium sativum (assembly GCA_030737875.1). NCBI lineage: Eukaryota > Viridiplantae > Streptophyta > Magnoliopsida > Asparagales > Amaryllidaceae > Allium > Allium sativum. The sequence goes on along the minus strand of CM060923.1, from coordinate 411,477,981 downwards.
GGGGAAGGATTGTAACATCCTGGAATTTTAGAGATTTAATAATTAATTTGTTTAATTATTTTAATATAGTGGTACGATAATTTAGATGGTTCGAATTCAAATATATTGAATATTTAAATCAATATAAATAGTGGAATAATAAAATTAATTTATGAAATAATCGGAAATAGCAGAATTGGCGACATTGCGTAAATTGGATAAGTTGATAGATTTGATTCAGATTAGAATTGAATAATAATAACGAATTTATTTATAATGTCCGTTGAATGTATAAATTATAATATTAATTATAAACGAGCCCGTAACGCCGCGGTAGTTCATAATATGGTGTTTCGAACCACAGACGACTATACAAGATTCGTTACAAGCCGAATTTCTTTGAAACAAGATAGCAGGATTGAAAAATGGAGATTTCGCATTATAGGTTGTGAGTTATATCCAAATCAAATTTTCAAATAGTCCCTATAGAATCGTTTATGAACCATAGTGGTTTATTTAATATAACGAGATATTGGTTTCAAATTTGGAGAAGATCATTGAGACGTAGTTATAATTTAATTTTTAGAATTTTACTCCAATTTTTAATTCGTTAAATAAGCAACTTTTTATTCGAGTATTTTACACCCTATATCAGCATTTTGGGGTTTCACAGATTAAGCTAACTAGTCTATAATATTATATTTTTTGGATCGTGGCAGCTCGCTGGACACGACTATATTTTTATTTTTGGCCGTAGCAGTCATTAGATTTATGGAAATTCACTCTTCTAATTCTAGTTTTTATAATGCGTCATATCTATAACAGAGTCCTTGCTTAATAAAACTGGCACTTTTATGTAGATACGAATATGAAGCATAATGGGGTCTATCTGTCGCAAATTTTAGAAAGCATGCAATCACATCTTCCTATAGTGAAAACAGTATGTGCCATAAATCTCGCTACTTCATACCATTAATAGAGTCTTAGAGGTACCAGTAACATTAAATGAAATCCATACCATATCTTCACCAAAATAAAAGAAAACACAGGCTATGGTATGAAGGCGCATGCTTCTACCAAGTCTACCCTAGCTCTATAGTTACCCATCCTAATTCGAAGACTACCACATGCCTGAAAATAAAGTAAAAATATATATTTAATAAGCTATTCGAAATACATAAATCAAATAAGGCATGATAAGTTTAAATAAAAAATTATCCTACGTTGGAAAATACAGCCTACCCTAAGCTAAAAGCATCATGCATTCAATACGCTTTACTTCACAACGTGCCTTAGCATTGAAGTGTTGGCATATATATATATATATACACACACACACACACACACACACATATATATATATATATATTAAAATATCGATGTACGTTGTATGTTTCCTGTTCCTTAGCAGCCATGAAATAAACATCCAGCTCTATATATATAGCGTGATCTATCTCATTCCTTTTGGTTCCATTCTCTAGCAATAATGAAACACATCCTCTTCTCATTTCATGCTTCTTTGCTTTTAACACAACTGAATCTAATTTGCTCATATGCGAAACAGAAGAGCCACATTTTTACATTCTTCCTTTTTGTTTCCCTGAGAATTATATTCCATCTTCCACTGTGTATATGGTTTCGAACTGGCATCATGATAGACGTGGGGGAGTGAGCTCGAAGAGGTGGAGATGGACTAGGTGATGATGATAGATAGGTTTGAACGTGCTATGCGTGTATGAACGGAGGAGGGGCTTAGTATGTATGGCTTTGGTCATTTTCTGGGTACTAGTGGACATAGTTTTATTTATATTTTTCCTTCTATTTAAGTCAAAAAGACCCCTTCATTTGCTGGGGATTTTATTTGCATTTGAGAGCAAATCATCTATAACCAAATTTTCTATCCACTCTGTACCCAACCAAACAGGACTCCTGATTTCCACCTTTTTGCAATTAAGTCCGAGGGCTTAATTGCAAAAAAGTGGAATTAAGAGAGTCTTGATTGGTTGGGTATAGAGGTACAGAGAATACTGGGTATAGGGGTACAGAGAATACTGGGTATAGGGGATTTTATTTGCATTTGCTGAAGCTAAAACCGCAGACAAAGAAATCAAACGCGAGTTCATGAAAATAAAATACATGCGTAAAGATTTGATGGTGTGCATTAGATAGAAAACGTGCACATGTCATCTTTAAGAGCAACGGATAAATGGGTGACTTGAACTCAGCTTTAAGGTTATGGGAGGAATCTACGAGTGGTTTGCCGCGGTGATGTTGCCGGAGTGGACGATTATATGTTTTCTATGGGGTGTGACAACTGACTAGTTTGGAAAGGAAAATTTATAGAAGTGTGTTAGAATGGGAAGATCAATGTAGTGACATCTGTAACTGGGAAAAACGAGGGTTAGATGTGGAGTAATTAGTTGAATTTCCATGAAGTGGAGGAGGGGCAGTGAAGACCTAAAGTTAGAAATGGTGCAAAATGTTATACAAAGGGATCGGGTTCTTATTTTTGAGTTTGGCAAAATTTTGTTAGGTGGTTCCTATACACGTGAGACTGTACATGTGAGATGGAGAGCCATGGAAAATTTTGGAGTATTGTTCCAGAATAATACTTTTTGTTTGTCCAGGCCTAGGACAACTTGTGTGGACGAATGTCTGACAGAGTATTCCTAACAGATCACATAAGAAAATCTTTCAGGATATTATGTTTGGTGGCGGCGAAATTCATTTCTCTTAGCTTTTATACCCGTAATATTTCTGGAAAATCGACTAGTGATTCGATGGGTTTGACGATGTGGCATTCAAAGTGTATGGTGGCCAGATGTTCTGAAAGTTAACGTAGCCTCTAGCCTCACAACCGGGAAATGAAAAAAAATCTGGCGGGCAGCATGGCTAGTTGGGTCATACCCAAGCAGGGTGTATGGTCACCGGTCTAGAGAAAATTCATATTTGTTCTTCTTTCGATTTAGTATCTTCGAATTATGGTTGGATGGCCAACAAACGTGGGTGGCAATATATTCGCTACACTCAAGCTAAATGAGTGGGTGGTCATGTGTGGTCGGGTTGCAAGACGTTCTTGTTGAACCTCGGTGTATACCCTCTAGATTACACTAATCGAAAGGGGGTCCCATACCCTGTCATAGTTGGAATCCAAACTCCAATAAGCGCCCTAAGGTTTTTGATTTTATACTATATATTTGGAGCGTGAGATGCAAGCATTCTACTATTTATTTACTTGATTAGACATTATTATAAAATCACTGGATTTTGTTATCAAAATATTTAGGGTTATACTAAGGTAAAAACGTCCATGTTTATGTGTGTGCTTGCTTTACTACTATCCTTTTATTTCAAAAGTATTTTCAAAGTTAAACAATATGGTTGGAGTTTACTCACACCAGTCCCATGACTGACGCATAGTTTATTTGTTTGTCTTTTCCCTAAACTCTTGGGTGCCTAAATTTGTACGGACAGACAAGTGTTTCAGGATTTTACAGATACACCTGGAGGAGCTCGAAGCAGGAGGCTTCACCATTAGTTGTATAGAGATTATTTCCGCTGTGAGGTATATGAGTTATACTCGGATATGGTATGTAAGTACAAACGCAGTTTTGTATTTCAAAGTTATGTTGTATAAATTATATGTTATTCGTTCTGCTGTGAGATTCGTGTTGACTCTGATTCTGTTCGGATGCGTTCTTTTTCTTCTTCTATCCTGATAGTTCTGTCTTTCCTATCTCGTCCTCTAATTTCTTCCTATTAATTGTCAGGGTTTGATACTCGTTTTTTGATAAGTAATGTAGGATTTTATGTTATTATCGAAAATTCGAGCGTCGAAATTTTCTGGCGATTATAGTGGTATCAGAGTTGACGGTTAAATTGAATACCTTGGCTCTGTGGCGTAACTCAATAGGGATAAAGTGTGTAATACCCTAGATTGAGTTTGATTGTATATATATATATATATATATATATATATATATATATATATGAGAGCATATTTGTAAATCAATATTAAAATGGTTTTACATTGTGTTGATTGGTTTATCGAGTAGTTTAAGAATTCTGGTCGATACGGTAGTGCAAATTGTATCAATAGGTGTTTCTAAACCTTGAACAGAGTAACTGGACATAATATAGTTTTAAAAGCTGGGTAAATTAAATAATTTTACCCAAAATATTTTTTTTTTATGGAAGAAGTATATATTTTGAGATTATTATAGTATATTGGATGTGTTGATCGTTATTATAATCCAATAAGGTTATAATTGAATTGGTTATAAATAACCAATCATAATTCACGTAAGTATAATATATATAAATCAGATGAATTGAATCCGAAGATAGACCAGAATTGGAGTGAAAACTCTAGAAAATTGGAAAGTGTTGTTAATGAATTTTGAATTAAATATATGTGAATTTTAAGATCCTGGGTAAATTTGGAAATCTTACCGAACATTTTGAAGAGATAGTTTGAAGTAATTCTCAAAAGAAAATATTTGAAATTAAATTTTGAAAGTGATATAGTATTGAACTCACCTCGATCACTGGAAAATAATTCTGATGATGACTACAACATGATCGGTTTCATTTTCGTATTTCTAAGTGACGGATTACTACCAAAGATTTTGTTTTTGAATTGTTTTGATGAAACAAGATGATTTAATTTCCAAAAGAAAATACTTGATTTTTAGGAAGCAAAGTTCTTTAAACTCCCAAGATGATATTGTTTTGAATTAAAACCAAATATATAGGATATTTATAATATTGAAATAATTTTTTTTTACGTAAGGAAGTAAATAGAAATTTGTGAATACAAATAGAAAATTGAAATTTAACCAAAAGCGGTTAAGCGGAAATCGTATTGGAATAGAATTTAACTTGGCGAAGTAATTGAATTTGTGTAATAAAATTTTGGGATGGAACCAAAAATTGGTTACGAAATTGGATTGTTGAGTAAGGATTTGGAGTTGACATTGGAACTGGAATTTGATCTAGATATTGGCTTGGACATAAGCGAATGATTGATTTGAGGATGAAGTGATTGGAGATCAAATGGAAATACATCTGTACATACTGATTGGGTAGCAAATGGAAGAGAAAAGAGTTGAATTCCCGACAAAAAGGTACAAGCTTATATTTTATATGAATATGAAGATATATGAGCTTGCTTAGCTGGACACTTGGTCGTTTATTTTCTTTTGGGTTGGAGATTTCCCAGAGAGGCGAATTGTAGTAGTATCGATTAAGCCATGCACAGGAGATGCTAGCGAAATTTCATGAAAATTTAAGGTGTTAGAAAATTTTCAGATTTTTTTTGAAATTTCGTTAGCAAAAAGTAATTAATATTTTAATTAAAATTAACTGGTTCAGGTGCAAATGAAGTTAAAAAGTAATACAGATGATTTTTAACAAAATTAATCAAGATTGTAGGATTTTTCCTACTTGAGTAATTTCAGGGACGATATTCTTTTAAGGGGGAAGGAATGTAACGTCCCGGAATTTTAGCGATTTAATAATTAATTTATTTAATTATTTTAATATAGAGGTTCGATAATTTAGATGGTTCGAATTCAAACATATTGAATATTTAAATCAATATAAATAGTGGAATAATAAAATTAATTTCCGAAATAATCGGAAATAGAAGAATTGGCAATATTGTGTAAATTGGATAAGTTTATAGATTTGATTCAGATTAGAATAGAATAATAATAAATAATTTATTTGTAACGACCGTTGAGCGTATAAATTATAATATTAATAATAAACGAGCCTGTAGCGCCGCTGTAGTTCATAATATAGAGTTTTGAACTTCAAACGACTATACAGGATTCGTTACTAGTCAGATTTCTTCGAAACAAGAATCTTTTGAAGCTACTGAACTCTACCTTTCTAGCAGAAGTGAAAAATGGAGATTTCACATTACAGATTATGATTTATATCCAAATTTTCAAATAGTCGCTATAGAATCGTTTATGAACATAATGGTTTATTTAATATAACGACATATTGGTTTCGAATTTGGAGAAGATCTTTGAGACATAGTTATAATTTAATTTTTATACTTTTACTGTAATTTTTAATTCGTAAAATAAGCAACTTTTCATTTGGAGTATTTTACACTCTATATCAGCATTTTGGGGTTTCACAGATTAAGCTAATTAGTCTATATTATTGTATTTTTGGGATAGTGGCACCTCGCTAGACACAACTATATTTTTATTTTTGGCCGTAGAAGTAGATAAATTTACGAAAATTCATTGTTCTACTTCTAGTCTTTATAATGCGTCATATCTATAACAAAGTCCTTGCTTAATAAAAATGGCACTTTTATGTGGATACAAATATGAATCATAATGGGGACTATCTATCGCAAATTTTAGAAAGCATGCAATCACATCTTCCTATAGTGAAAACAGTATGTGCCATAAATCTGGGTCCTTCATACCAGTAACAGAGTCTCAGAGGCACCAGTAACATTAAATGGAATCCATACCCTATCTTCATCAAAATTAAAAGAAAACGCAGGCTATGTTATGAAGGCACGTTCTTCTACCAAGTCTACCCTAGTTCTACAGTTGCCCATCCTAATTCGAAGACTATCACATGCCTGGGGAAAAAACATTTAATACTTTATTTGAAATACATAAATCAAATAAGGCATGATAAGTTTAAATCAAACATTATCCTACATTGAAAAATACAGCCTATCCAAAGCTAAAAGCATCACGCATTCAATACGCTTCACTTCATAATGTGCCTTAGCATTAAAGTATTGACATATATATAGCATGATCTATCTCATTATATATATAGCGTGATGTACGTTGTATAGCATGATCTATTTCATATATATAGCATGATCTATCTCATTATATAAAAGCATCACGCATTCAATCTGCAAGACGTTCTTGTTGAACCCCGGTGTATCCCCTCTAGATTACACTGATCGGAAGGTAGTCCCATACCCTGTCATATTTGGAATCCAAACTCCAATAAGCGCCCTACGGTTTTTGATTTTATAATATATATGTGGAGCGTGAGATGAAGCGTTCTGCTATTTCGTTATTTACTTGATTAGACATTATTATAATATCACTGGATTTTGATATCAAAATATTTGGGTTATAGTAAGGTAAAAACCTTCCATGTTTATGTGTGGGTTGGTCTTACTATTATCCTTTTATTTCAAAAGGATTTTCAGAGTTAAACAATATGGTTGAAGTTTACTCACACCAGTCCCATGACTGACCTAGAATTTATTTGTTTGTGTTTTCGCTGAACTCTTGGGTGCCCAAAACTGTACGAGCAGACAAGTGTTTCAGAATTTTAAAGATACACCTGGAGGAGCTCGAAGTAGGAGGCTTCACCATTAGTTATATACATATTATTTCCGCTGTGATGTATATGAGTTATACTCGAATATGGTATGTAAGTATAAGCACGGTTTTGTATTTCAAAGTTATGTTGTATATATATAATATGCTATTCGTTCCGCTGTGAGATTTGTGTTGACTCTGACTCTATTCAGATGTGTTCTTCTTCTTCTTCTATTATAATAGTTCTATCTTTCCTATCTCGTCCTCTAATTTCTTTCTATTACTAGTCAGGGTTCGATATTTGGTTTTTGACAAGTAATGTAGGTTTTTATGTTATTGAAAATTCGAGCGTTGAATTTTTCTGGCAATTACAATCATCAAATCACTAATTGACGACCTCAAAAATACACTGGGCACGTTTGAAGAAATCAATGTACATGACCATATGAAAATACTCTGTCTGACACTCGTCCGTATAAATCATTCAGGAATGCACTCTCCTACCGCATCCAAAGGATCAGTAACGAGAAGTCCTTGCAATCCGCAAAACTCCACTCATGACCGAATCACGTTAGAATACCTCTAGCTGCAAACCAGAGAATATTCAACAAATAATCCTTCCACTTATGATGATCCACGGTCTTCAATTGCTCCATCTCGTTCAACTTCTGAACATCTTCACTAATCTCTGACACACGACGTATAAATCAAACCAAAGTGGAATATTAATTCCGGACTCTTCGAAATGATTAGCGTAATGTCTTTTATGGTTAGTCGATACTTAAGAAACAGATTTCAATATTCATTTGATCTCAAAACAATTCTTGTTCAAAGGAAATAATTATCAACTTAAAGTGAACTGTATTAACTACAATTCATTTTATATACCCTTTATTTTATGAGCCTTTTATTTATGAGCTTCAACCAAATAGAATTGTATATGTCTGCAATGTTTAAATCCAGACATTTTGACTACCTTTTATAAATGAGCAACTGAAGCGTGTGCGTTGCACATGGTACTTTAGTCTAAAATGTTAGCTTGTTTATACGACATTTCATACCTTTATCTCACTTTATAAATTGTCCTTTTATTTCTAAATTGTTGACGAGCAAAATTGTCGCACGCCAGCACCCAATGTGTACGTGTGAACAATTATCCAAATAAGCAGTAAAGTATGTAAATGCGAGGAGACACAACATTTATGGTGGTTCGGAACTAACGCCTACATCCACTTTATGATCCTTATTCATCATATCTTTTGTCGATTTCAAAGTTGTACAAGTTCGTACAATGACTAAATTCAGAATGTCACAAAGGAAAAGCAAAATATATGCTTGTTCTACACTTTCACTAATTTTCCCTTCTCTTCTTTGTTGAAAAGCGTTGACTTGGTCAATAATATCCAAGTTTGGTGTTCATGTCCATGAAGTTCAAAAGTAGCATAACAATCCTTGTTAATGTTCAAGTGTTGAAGGAAAACATGCATGCCATGTCTTAATTATCCATGTCTTCTCCCATGTCCATGGTAGAGGTGTTGGAAGCCATTAATGAGTGTTTGCAGCGCTCAAGCTCCAAAAATTCCAAGGGAGAAGGATCCAAATATAGGCCAAGTCTTGGGGTATTTATAGGAGGAAGGTTAGGTGGGAGCAGTTGATCAACGGACCCACCAAAGCCAATTTTCACACCCAAAAAAAGGCCCAACATAGAAAATTTGCACCCCCTGGTGCGGGGTTCGAAATTTCGCACCCCTCCCTAGGGGGTTAGAAATTTCGAACTCACCAGGGAGGGGTGCGAAATTTCGACCCCACCAAGGGGTTCGAAATTTTGACCCCACCAGGGGGTTTCGAAATTTCGACCCCGCTAGAGGGTTTCGAAATTTCGACCCCACCAAGGGGGTACGAAATTTCGAACACCCTAGTGGGGTGCGAAATTTCGACCCCACTAGGGGGTGCAAAATTTCGAACACCCTGGAGAGATTCGAAATTGATGGAGAATGACGTTGGAATCATACTGTCGAGGGAGTTGAAATTCCTGAATGCGAAGTGAAGGAATCTGAGTTTCCATGAGTCTGAACTAAAGGGATCTGAGCTACCGGCATGCCTAAAATCGGATGAATGGGGCGGTGCCCACAGTTTCGACCATGTACACATAACCATATGCAAGCGGTCTTGTCGTGCTGCCAGCAAGGCTTCCGTAGGTCATCATATTCATTTGATAGACTGCTTTCAAGGCGATCTCACGTTGGTGAGGTAGCTAAGGCGTGTTAAAGAATTCATGGAAACCTCACGTTGGTGAGGTGGCCTCGACAAGTAGCATTCAAGGAAATCTCGTGTTAGGGAGTTGAACTTGGCAAGTGGCATTCAAGGAAATCTCTTGTTAGCGAGATGACCTTGGCAAGTGGCATTCAAGGAAATGTTGTATAAGCGAGATGACCTTGGAAAGCAACATTCAAGGAAATCTCGTGTGAGCGAGATGACCTTAGCAAGTGGCATTCAAGGAAATCTCATGTTAGGGAGATGACCTCGGCAAGTGGCATTCAAGGAAATCTCGTTAAGCGAGATAACCTAGGCAATCTGCATTCAAGGAAATCTCGTGTGAGCTAGATGACCTTGGTAAGTGGCATTCAAGGAAATCTCGCGTTAGGGAGATGACCTCGGCAAGTGGCATTCAAGGAAATCTCGTGTGAGCAAGATGACCTTGGCAAGTGGCATTCAAGGAAATCTCGTATGAGCGAGATGACCTTGGCAAGTGACATTCAAGGAAATCTCGTATGAGAGAGATGATCTTGGCAAGTGACATTCAAGAAAATCTTGCATAAGGAAGATGACCTTGGCAAGTGGTATTCAAGGAAATCTCGCGTTGAGGGAGATGACCCTGGAAAATGGCATTCAAGGAAATCTCGTGTGAGCGAGATGACCATGGCAAGTGGCATTCAAGGAAATCTCGTGTGTGAGAGAGATGACCTTGGCAAGTGGCATTCAAGGAAATCTCGTGTGAGCGAGTTGACCTTGGCAAGTGGCATTCAAGGAAATCTCGCGTTAGGGAGATGACCTCGGCAAGTGGCATTCAAGGAAATCTCGTGCGAGCGAGATGACCTTGGCAAGTGACATTCAAGGAAATCTCGTGTGAGGGAGATGACTTTGGCAAGTGGCATTCAAGGAAATCTCGTGTGAGCGAGATGACTTTGGCAAGTGGCATTCAAGAAAATCTCGTGAAAGAGAGATGACCTTGGCAAGCGGCATTCAAGGAAATCTTGTGTAAGCGAGACGACCTTAGCAAGTGGCATTCAAGGAAATCTCGCGTTAAGGAGATGACCTCGGCAAGAGGGATTCAAGGAAATCTCGTGTTGAGCGAGATGACCTTGGCAGGTGGCATTCAAGGAAATATCACGTTTGGGGAGATGACCTCAGCAAGTGAAATCAAGGCACCACTATCGAAGTAGGAAAAGCGGCCGAGATAGTTGCGAGTGGCTATTCTCGTCGTGTCACTGACGAGTCCACCTGATGTAATCCAAGGTCGTTGACAAGGTGACCCACTAATCCAAATGAGCCACATTGTACGTGATCTGACACTCGCCACGAGTAAAGGCAATCTCGTCGAAGTAGGATGAGAAGCCAAGATATCAAGATGGCTATTAGAGTTTGCAATCTCATTATTGACTTCATACTTCAAAAGTAAGCGTCCTTGCTTTGTGAAGTAATTTTATTAAAGTTATAAATGTTAGGGATTTTTTAGTAAAGCCACAAGAAAACCAACAGTTCGTCATCCGTAAGGAGCATGCTTTGGGAGCTGGCCTGCCCCCGAGCATGGGTAAGCAGACTTGGCCATTTTTTCATTTTGAGTTCATTCATAGTGGAAAGCGAATAGTTTATTGTTCGAGAAGAGCGTGCCTAGGATCTCGCCTGTTCCTATTACATGGGCAAACAAACATAACCATTCACAATTCAAAGCCAAGAAAAGTAAACTTTTCATTAATACCCAAAAGGAAGGATACATCCAGAGGACTAAGGTCCTTAAATACAATGCCGCGGGCTGAAGCACAAATACTTGAGCCTAGAGAGCCAGAAAGAGAAAGCCATAAGTTAGGAGCGCATTATTTGAGAGTCATAGAAAACCATAATAAGACAAGAAGACCGAAACCCGTAAGATTCAAATGCTAGGTAGGCTTGGACCCTAGACATCAGATCCAGTGAGAGACTTAGCTGATGATGACGCCGCGGCGGGTGCTGGTCCCGGGCATGTCTAGATTCTTTCGAGGGGTCCAAACAAACCGCGCCAGCTCTCCATGTCTAACACGCTCTTCAATATACATTCTTAAGATGACGACAGTCATTTGTATTGTGACTGTCAGTCTCGTGAAGTATGCAATATTGGCAGGGATTGCTTAGTTTTCGAAGGGGATCGCGAGCGGGAGACTTTTTGAAGGGAACAATAGGGTGAAATTCTCGGTAAATCTCCTCGAGAGTGTGGCTAAGCTCCGTGTAGGTCGAGTACCTTTGTTGCCTAGTAGCGCTATTGCGATCATTCCCTATTGGAGTTTGCTGAGCAGAATCTTTAGCTTTCCCCAGATCGGGAGATTTCACGTCCTTAACATCATTAATATCGACAACCTTCTTGCTATTGTTGGCCTTCACATCTTCTTCTCGAAGGATCGTTTCGGCTTCAAAGTAGAACTCGCCAAGGTCCCTTGGCGGGTCCCGGTGCACTGAAATCCGGAATTCAGATTTATTTAGAACGCCTGATACTGCGACAATTAAAACCATGGAAGGGTCAAGTCGGTCGACTAAAGCAACCGCAACATTGAACCGTTTCAAGAACTTTCACAGAGTCTCGCCGGACTTTTGCTTAATGGTATTGAGATTCATTATGATTTTTGGGCGAGCTATGTTGACTCTAAATTGTTCCACAAATCGTGTAATCAAAGCGTTCCAAGAAGTGAAGTCCGGATCCAGCTTCTTGTACCACATCGCAGCTATGTCTGCTAGGAAGAGCGAGAAGCACTTAGCCATGACATTATCCGAAGCCAAGAGAACTTCCATATGTTGAATGTATCTCAAGAGGTGAGCGATTGGGTCTTTCCGACCATCATAAGTATCCAAGACCGGTAGCTTAAAATCAGGTGGGTTCTGAGAATTCCTGATATCCAAAGAGAGCGGACTGCGAGTCACACAATCCATGTCCATCGAAGAAGCACCAACTCGAGTGAACCAACGGAGGACATCCGCGATCTCTGATCCGTTCCTGATAGCAAGAAAATGATTTAAATTATCTAAAGTGGCATTGGTGCCCCCAGTGTTCAAGTTCAAGTTGGGAATCAGTTGGTTGAGGATAAATTTTGGTTGGATTCCTACTTGAGAGGCGACATTGGGTGCAATCCTGACTCCCGGAATCGTGGGAGCACTACCATCCAAAGCTGTGTGCATTGGGGCTTGAGCGACGTTGCCAACAGCGGAGCCCGCGACTAGTCCGACCAAAGGGTTATGGGCTAGAGCAGTGTCGGGATTTAGGGTGCCCCCGAGTATAACGGGGCCGGTGCCGTTTGGAGGAGCGACGTCAGCCTGTTGATTAGTTTGTGGGGTAGCCCCCAAGTCCCGAGTTGCAGTTGGAGGAACATCGGTACTAGTTCCAATAATATCTTCCTGGCCAGTTGTCCTTAAAGTGTTCCTTATCCTTTCTTCCATACAATCGAGGAAGGTATTGAAAGCTTCTTCTTGTCGCTCGAGTCGCGCATTCAAATCAGTAGCGAGATTCTTGATCATTTCATCGATGTCTTCTCGAGTAACGTAGTTCGATGGAACTTCAGTCGAAGAAAGTTCATGGCTTCCTTTTTCTCCTGTCGCTTCATGAGCTTCGGTGATAGCTGGAAGATTCTTCCGCTTAATACCCATGGTGTGAAATGCGTAAGGTTGAAGTTGAAGCCTAGGTTTGAAGGCAAATCCGAATAGTTAATCCGATGCAGAGGTCGAAGCTATGCGTCCCCTACCTGGTGCGCCAAAATGTTGACAAGCAAAATTGTCGCATGCCAACACCCAATGTGTATGTGTGAACAATTATCCATATAAGTAGTAAAGTATGTAAATGCGGGGAGACATAGCTTTTATAGTAGTTCGGCACTAACTCCTACATCCACTTTATGATCCTTGTTCATCATATCTTTTGTCGATTACAAAGTTGTACAAGTTCGGACAATGACTAAGTTCAGACTATTACAATGGAATAGCAAAATATATGCTTGTTCTTCATTTTGACTAAATTGCCCTTCTTCTTCTTCTTTGACAAGCGTTGACTTGGTTAACAATATCCAAGTTTTGTTTTCATGTCCATGAAGTTCAAAAATAGCATAACAATCCTTTTTAATGTTCAATTGTTGAAGGAAAACATGCATGCCATGATTTAATTATCCATATCATCTCCCATGGCCATGGTAGAGGTGTTGGAAGCCATTAATGAGTGTTTCAAGTTCTCAAGGTCCAAAAATTCCAAGGGAGAAGGATCCATATGAAGGCCAAGGCTTGGGGTATGTATAGGTGGAAGGTTAGGTAGGAGTAAGTGAGTAGCGGGACCCACCAAAGCAATTTTTTTGCACCCAAAACAAGGCCCAACACAGAAAATTCGCACCCCTGAAGCGGGGTTTGAAATTTCGCACCCTTCCTTGGGGTTTTCGAAATTTCGAACCCACTGGTAGGGTTTGAAATTTCGACCCCACCAGGGGGTTCGAAATTTCGAACTCACTAGGGAGGGTTGCGAAATTTCGACCCCACCAGAGGGGTTCGAAATTTCGATCCCACCAGGGGGGTTAAAAATTTCGACCCCACCAAGGAGGTAAGAAATTTCAAACACCCCGGTGGGGTCCTAAATTTCACTCCACCATGGGGTGTGAAATTTCGAACACCCTAGAGAGATTCGAAATTGATAGAGAATGACGTTGAAATCATACTGCCGAGGGAGTTTAAATTACTGAATGCGAAGTGAAGGAATCCAAGTTTTCATGAGTCTGAACTAAAGGGATCTAAGCTTTCGGCACTAAGAAAATCGGATGACTCGGGCGGTGCCCACAGTTTGACCTAACTGGTTAGGTCGATTGTCGCCGGGACTGTGGGGCCCGGATCCCAACCGGCGTTGCGCCCGGACTCGCTTGACGGCTCGCCTTTGGCTCGGAGCACGGCTCGTGTAACACCCCGTATTTTTTTAATATAATTATAAATGAAATAAAATATATGAAGCTTATGCTTATGATAGGTAAATAATTGTGATGCATAAGGAGAATTAATTAATACATGGAAGAGAAGAAAAATAAGTTCGATAACGGCGTATGTAACGGAAAAGATAGTAAAATAAGTATAACTATTCCAAGAATCAGGAATTAGGTAAAATGGACATCAACATTGTGTTCCTCTTGGAAAAATATGCGAAATAGAGTCCGAGTTTTCGAAAATCGGAGTCCGTATGACAAAGATATGGCCAAAACAAGAATTCAGCAGACTTTCTGGCAGACTAACCGTGTCGACTGTAGTGTCGACACCCAAGTCGACCTGCCCCCCCTGTGTCGACTGTAGTGTCGACTCCCCCTCTGTACAGGTCGACCTGGTCGGCCTGGGGTGGCCTAGAACCCATTTTTGAGGCCCGGGACGTGTTTTGATGGTCCGGATGGGTTTTAGGGTTAATCCGATGGTTGAAATGAATTGCTACACCTATAAAAGAACACCTAGACATAGCCTAACTCACACAAATTCATATGACACCTAAATGATGCTGGAATCTCTCTTGAGCTATGGCCGTCGTCTCCAGATTAAAGCTTAAGCGTTCAAACTCAAATCAAATCAAAGATCAATGCTTCTACAACAAATTCAAGAGGATAGATCAATGACACTGCAACTTTCTACGACAAATACACTCCCTAATTCATTAGCCATTCTCTGTATGTGCTAGTTATTTTCAGATCTAAATATTTAATTTTAATATGGGCATGAAATGAAATGGAATTGAATTTAAGTATGTTTATCGATTCAGATCTATTCCTGTTGCTTTTTGAATCTCTAGTTTTGAGACTTGTCTACCTTTATTCTCATGAAAAATTTGTCATTTATTCAGCATTTTTCTTGGTTCGTAATGATGTTATCATCAAGTTCTAATCTTTATGCCTATCATGATGTTGTTTTTCTCTCTGATCTATTTATTATGCAAATTTCTACCATCCCCTATTTATGTTCTTTTGATGAACCTTGGTCAACTTCGGACCTTGGCCTAAAATCCGACCTTGGCCTAAAATCGCGATTCGCATACGAGATGTATACAGGGGAATAATGGGATTATTGCCTATAAGAATATGATTAATAATTGGAAACATGAAATTGGATGTTATCATTTTATTTGCAAGTTCGGGGTAGATCTGTAAATTTTGGTATAATCCTGTTATGATAAAATTTGCAAAACATGGAATTCGACACCAGTTGGATCTATGTAATGTAACATGAAATTTGGTATATATAAAATGTATGTAATTTGGCATGTAAAATAAAATTATGAGTTTTGGAGCCTATGTAAATTAAATCAAAATATTAGGCTTATGTTAACTAGGCATGTGTAGACTTGGAAATTTGAGCATGAAAGCGATTGTAAACTTTATAATTGTCAAAAACATGTATTATGAACTTGGGCAACTGGCATGTATTGAAATAAAAAGATTATAGTTTGGGATAACTACATCATGAATCATCGGATTTGGGTTTATTGGGTATGAAACCTGATACATGTAATTTTGGCTAGATCTTGACATATGAAAAAAAAACATGAAACTTGGTATATATGTAAACTGACTAGAATTGGGTACATATATTAGTTGGTATGTAATAGCCTTAAAAGAGGGATAAATATAAATTGAGATATGTTGCCTTTAATGGCCTAAGATAAATTGTGGTAAAATTGGTATGATTTTGCATACCATTAATTGATGGACATAATTGAGTCAATTATGGACATCATTAAATTAGGAATTAATTGATAATTTGAATAGGGGAAATAAATTCAAATTGGGGTAAAAGATTATAAGTGATAATCAATGCTTAGGACACGAGGTTGGACTCGTTTGTGACGTAACCTGCCAAGAACCTCCCGGCGAATCCAGTAGTCACAAATGTCAGCCCAATGTGAGAGGTCCTAGGCCCAAATTAAAACGTAACAGTTGTAAAGACATGAGGTTAGACTCTTTTATGGTGTAAGACTGCTCGGACCCGCCCGGCAAATCCAGCTGCCATAAATGTCAGTTTAATGTGAGAGGTCTTTATAAGGTTGCGGCCTTAATGAATTAAGAAATACTTAACCAGATAAACATGTGTTGGGACATGGGGGTTAAGTGGGTGACATGTGGGTGACATGTGGGAATACGAATAGTAATACTTAACCAACGTAACGTGGTAATTAGACTAGTGGGTAGGGTTATGTAAATAAGAACACTTAACCAATATGATATAAATGGGTGGGTTAAGTAATTTGATTAGGTTAATCTGGACACTTAACCAATTTAATAAGTTGACTACGGGAGAGGGTAAGATTAAGAAAATGTTTAACCATTATAACATGATTAAAATGGACTAGAGGGTTAATGAGAACACTTAACTAATACAAGGGTTAATTAGACAAGTGGTTGCGGTTAAGTGGTAACACTCAACCAATATAACAGGACAAGCGGGTGGGTTAAGTTAACTTGAATAAGTTGATAACACTTAACCATTATAATATGACTAGTGGATGGGGTTAAGTTAACATGCACTTAACCAATCTGATGTGATGCGTAGTAGGGTTAAGTAACACATGGGGTTAAGTTAACAAGAAAATTCTTAACCAATGTAACCAGATAGACGAATGGGGTTAAGTTAATAAACCACACTTAACCAATCAAACATAATAAGCGAGAAAGGTTAAGTTAACTAAGGTAAACACTTAACCATAGTAACATAACGAGTAGAAGGGTTAAGTACATATCTGGTTGGTGGGTAATATTAGTAAATATAGGCCTACATACACTTAACCATTAAATACACATGCTTGAATCAGTAGCGGGGTTAAGTACACATCAGGGTTTGTGGGTAATATCAGAGAGTATAGGCCTACAGACTTAACCATTAGAAAAACCTAGTAACGGGGACCCATTTCAGCAGTAACCCACATTAGGTATCAACGGAACCTTGAGCTAGGCATGGTGGGGCACGATTACTGAGCTGATTATAAGAGGTCAAATTAGCGGCGGTTGGCGCAGCAGTGCAGGTTCTAACGGAGTGCGGGCGTGCACACACTTCGACGCAGAAAATTTAGCCACTGGTCATTAGTAGGTATAATGCTGTGCATCTTGATTGTGTCAGGGTTGCCACCATGGGACTTGATACACCCCATGGTGGGACCAGCACAGGTATCTACAAGTAGGGGGCCGCGTGACACAAACGAGAACTAGGTCAAGTAGGGAGCCGATCGATAAGGTAGTAAGGGTGCATTGAATATATATACATGGCCATTGGGGTGATCGAGGTGGAATCATCAAAATCGATGTACACCTGAAGGCTACCATAATTGCGGGGATTGGGATCACATTGTAATTATTATATAACACGGGCTACTAGTTGGGACACTAGTAGGGAACACGGATCCTTGTTACACAGGACACTAGTTGGGATACTCGTAGGAGTACAGATCATTCCATGTAAGACACTTATGAGGATGCTAGTTAGGTGGTGCAGAGCAAATAGTCATCGTTTTAGTGATAAAGCTTAGAAACCTTGCGATGTTATTCTTGATAGAAACCATGCGGTGGGGTACTTAATGGGAATTATAGGATGTTATACTTGTTTCATCGTGCCCGAAGTTTATCTTGTTACCTTAGTTTATCTTGTTATCATAGTTTATTTTGTTATCTTAGTTTATCTTGCCTACCTTGTCATCATGCTTATGTTTACTTTCAGTTTATTCATGCCATGTTATCTTTACTCATTTTTATGCTGAAAGTCACTAGGACTTACTCAGTCTTTATGACTGACCTGTTTTGTTTCGCCTCTTTTTCTTCCGTTTCCCCCTCTAGGTTCACAGGGTGGGATTACAGCTTAGTTCGGATCTTACCAAGCTCCAAGGCTCTTTCATGTATGGCTTGGATTTCTCTTGGCTATGGCTTGCTTTGCTTTATTGGGGAATACTGCATTTTGTTCTTATGCTTCTTTGTTTTTGAGCAAGACAGATATTTTAACCATGAAATTGGGTATTACAAGTTAACGGGCTTTTCTTGTAAACGTTTATATTTAATAAATGGTTTGAAGCACTTCCACTTTATTTTCTGCTGTTTTATATATGTCTGTCTTGTAATATTTCTTTTCTAGTACCCATAATACTCCACTGAAGTTAAGGCATTCCCTTTGTGAGTGACCGTAACTGATGTGGGGTGTTACATTTGGTATCAGAGCAGAAGGTTACCAGACTTTGCAAAAGTTTTCAAAAACCTTCTGAAATTATTTTCAAAACATTTGCCAAGAAGCAAATTTTCAAGAAATTTTTTTTTTGATTAAAAGGCATATTCCCCAAAGCCATATGCACTATCTTTTGATTCTCTCTTGAAATCTCTTCTCTCTCTTTTCACCATAG
Source organism: Allium sativum (assembly GCA_030737875.1). Taxonomy (NCBI): domain Eukaryota; kingdom Viridiplantae; phylum Streptophyta; class Magnoliopsida; order Asparagales; family Amaryllidaceae; genus Allium; species Allium sativum. The sequence continues at coordinate 411,459,057 of CM060923.1, read as the reverse complement.
TTTCGTAGGCATCCGACACAGGTCGGAGGGAAAAGGAGAGCCCAACCTCCATCTGTAGCCGTAGCAGTTCCATCTGCGTCTAATCTTATTTCAAGTTGGGTAGAGTGTGTGCGTTGGAGGTAACTTCGAGAGACTTGTCAACAAACTATACGAGGATAGTAAGGACAAGAAACTAGTTGTTATAGCTTAATCCACGAAGGAAGAAAAAGGTGAGAGGAAAGAGACCAAAGTGAAAGAATAGTAAAACCCATGACAAGAGAGAGTATCTTTAGTGAGAAGGGACATGTAGTTAAGTATTGTAGGATAAGGGCAAGGGACAAGATCGTCGAGAGGACAATTGAATGCTCTCACTACTAGCGTACCTAAGAGAGTGGTAACGTTTCGGTTAAAGGTTTAGCTTTTCTTTTCTATCATCCCACTAGAACTTTGTTTTTGTACATCACATCCTTTTAATTCTACTTCGAAAGTTGAGACTCTGCACCTTAGTACTAGCAAGGTAGAGGATCCCATTTTTGTCTCAAATCCTATTGGGGAATCGGCTCATTTATTTATGACTTGTTAGGATTTGAGAATGTCTATGCTAAGTGTTGAGTTTAGAAGGAATGCTCATGTTTTTGGTGAGCTATGGGTTGCTTCTAGGGATGAAGTGGTTATCCGATAAGGGTGCCATTCTCGGTTTCGAGAGGAGGGTAGTTAGACTTTTGACTTGCCTCGGTAATACCCTCAAAGTCGCGTGTAACCTTTAGGGTTCTATTATGATTAGTTACCTAGAATCTCTTGATACATTAGTTGATCCGCTCGAGTAGTGTTCGCCACTAAGGCGGATGGGTCATTTCGCTTATGCATGAGTTATAGAGTCCCCTAAGTAAGTACATTGGGCAACATGGTCGACATTTGTTCATTTTCGAGAGATAATTCATCTATGTTGAATACTTTCTAGTAAATTTTGGAGAGCTTGTATGAAACCATGAGTACGCTGTTATGTGTAAGCCGAGTATACAAAAAGGAGAATAAGTGAAAGTGGAACGAGAGGCAATAGTGAAATGGGTTCCAACTCATATTTTGGAAACAAGAATTAAGAAGCTACGAAATTGTGAAGTTAAAGATGGTCAAAGCACAACGGAGTTAAGCTCAAGGGAATGTGGCTTAGAAGATTGAAGACTATATTCGTGCATCATATCTCTTTTTAAGGGTATATCCTTGATTCCTTTTTACTATAGAGCTTACTTGCATGCTATCTTTCGTGTATATCCTCTCGGTCCTATTCTCAATCCAATTTCTGTTGCGAACCCCATAGGGAGTATGACTCATCTATTAGTTACACATGTTGGGGCTTGAGTGTGTTCGTTGGGTTGACTAAACTTTTTGTGATTTATAGGATACGGGTTGGTCTTAGGAAGGGATTTCCTTGTGACCTAATAGGAGTCCATCATGCTTAGTTTCCTAGAATCATATATATTGGTTGGGATGAGTAATTCTTTGGGTGTCGGTCTGATGTTGATTTCGGTCTTCGGGGCTGATGCTTAGAGAGTTCTTCTCCTAATCAATATATATGTGGCATAGGTTTCCAGTTTTGACATTTCCTAATAGGCACAAAGTTTTTACTTGCTTTTATCATTCGACTATATCTTTAGGTAGGAACAATTGGGTGTAAACATGTGTTTGAGACATGTCATGATTGATGGTTGCAAGTGGTTGCCAGTGGTTGCTCGTGGATGCATATACACGCACATTAGGCACTAGATCGGCTCAGTCACCTTTCATGTTGCATATGCATGAGTGTTTACACTTGTTTATGGATGAAATTGAATGTGTTATCATGTGGATGTTGCATATGGATGGATGTTTGTGCACACATATAATGTTTACGTGACTAGGATTATTTGCATACATGTGGATTCATGGAACTTAACATATTTTGCATTAGAAAGATCAATCAGGCCTGATCATTTGCATTAGACAAGGAACATATACACACACTTCTTGCATATGTTCATACAACATTAGAAATCTCTTAAGGACAATGAATGCCTGTGATTGATGATTGAGTAGATGGATGATGGATGGTAGGACACATTCTTCTTAACTTGAAGATTTCGGGGACGAAATCCTTTAAGGAGGGGAGAATGTAACACCCCGTATTTTTTTAATATAATTAAAAATGAAATAAAATATATGAAAATTATGCTTATGATAGGTAAATAATGGTGATGCATAAGGAGAATTAATTAATACATGGTAGAGAAGAAAAATTAGTTCGATAACAGCGTATGTAACGGAAAAGATAGTAAAATAAGTATAACTAGTTCAAGAATTAGGAAATAGGTAAAATGGACATCACCATTGCGTTCCACTTGGAAAAATACGCGAAATACTGTCCGAGTTTTCGAAAATCGGAGTCCGTATGACCAAGATATGGCCAAAACAAGATTTCAGCAGACTTTCTGGCAGACTGCCCGTGTCGACTGTAGTGTCGACACCCAAGTCGACCTGCCCCCCCTGTGTCGACTGTAGTGTCGACTCCCCCTCTGTACAGGTCGACCTGGTCGGCCTGGGGTGGCCCAGAACCCATTTTTGAGGCCCCGGACGAGTTTTGATGGTCCGGATGGGTTTTAGGGTTAATCCGATGGCTGAAATGAATTACTACACCTATAAAAGAACACCTAGACCTAGCCTAACTCACACAAATTCATATGACACCTAAATGCTGCTGGAATCTCTCTTGAGCTATGGCCGCCGTCTCCAAATTAAAGCTTAAGCGTTCAAACTCAAATCAAATCAAAGATCAATGCTTCTACAACAAATTCAAGAGGATATATCAATGACACTGCAACTTTCTACGACAAATTCACTCCCTAATTCATTAGCCATTCTCTGTAAGTGCTAGTTATTTTTAGATCTAAATATTTAATTTTAATATGGGCATGAAATGAAATGGAATTGAATCTAAGTATGTTTATCGATTCAGATCTATTCCTGTTGCTTTTTGAATCTCTAGTTTGAGACTTGTCTACCTTTATTCTCATGACAAATTTGTGATTTATTCAGCAGTTTTCTTGGTTCATAATGATGTTATCATCAAGTTCTAATCTTTATGCCTATCATGATGTTGTTTTTCTGTCTGATCTATTTATTATGCAAATTTCTACCTTCCCCTATTTATTTTCTTTTGATGAACCTTGGTCAACTTCGGACCATGGCCTAAAATCGGACCATGGCCTAAAATCGCGATTCGCATACGAGATGTATAAGGGGGAATAATGGGATTATTGCCTATAAGAATATGATTAATAATTGGCAACATGAAATTGGATGTTATCATTTTATTTGCAAGTTCGGGGTAGATCTGTAAATTTTGGTATAATCTTGTTATGATAAAATTTGCATAAATATTCTATACATGGAATTCGACACCAATTGGATCTATGTAATGTAACATGAAATTTGGGATATATAACATGTATGTGATTTGGCATGTAAAATAAAATTATGAGTTTTGGAGCCTATGTAAATTAAATCAAAGATTAGGCTTATGTTAATTAGGCATGTGTAGACTTGGAAATTTGAGCATGAAAGCGATAATAAACTTTATAATTGTGATAAACATGTATTATGAACTTAGGCAACTGGCATGTATTGAAATAAAAAGATTATAGTTTGGAATAACTACATCATGAATCATCGGATTTGGGTTTATTGGGTATGAAACCTGATACATGTAATTTTGGCTAGTTCTTGACATATGAAAAAAAAACAGGAAACTTGGTATATATTAAACTGACTACAATTGGGTACATATATTAGTTGGTATGTAATAGCCTTAAAAGAGGGATAAATATAAATTGAGATAAGTTGCCTTTAATGGCCTAAGATAAATTGTGGTAAAATTGGTATGATTTTGCATACAATTAATTGATGGACATAATTAAGTCAATTATGGACATCGTTAAATTAGGAATTAATTGATAATTTGAATAGGGGAAATAAATTCAAATTGGGGTAAAAGATTATAAGTGATAATCAATGCCTAGGACACGAGGTTGGACTCGTTTGTGACGTAAACCTGCCTGGAACCGCCCGGCGAATCCAGTAGTCACAAATGTCAGCCCAAAGTGAGAGATCCTAGGCCCAAATTAAAAGCGTAACAGTTGTAAAGACATGAGGTTAGACTCTTTTATGGTGTAAGACTACCCGGACCCGCCCAGCAAATCCAGCTGCCATAAATGTCAGTCTAATGTGAGAGGTCTTTATAAGGTTACGACCTTAATGAATTAAGAAATACTTAACCAGATAAACATGTGGTGGGACATGGGGGTTAAGTGGGTGACATGTGGAAATACGAATAGTAATACTTAACCAACGTAACATGGTAATTAGACCAGTGGGTAGGGTTAAGTAAATAAGAACACTTAACCAATATGATATAAATGGGTGGGTTAAGTAATATGATTAGGTTAATCTGGACACTTAACCAATTTAATAAGTTGACTACGGGAGTGGGTAAGATTAAGAAAATATTTAACCATTATAACATGATTAAAATGGACTAGAGAGTGAGGTTAAGTTAATGAGAACACTTAACTAATACAATGGGATAATTAGACAAGTGGTTGCGGTTAAGTAGTAACACTCCACCAACATAACAGGACAAGCGGGTTGGTTAAGTTAACTTGAATAAGTTGATAACACTTAACCATTATAATATGACTAGTGGATGGGGTTAAGTTAACATGCACTTAACCAATCTGATGTGATGCGTAGTAGGGTTAAGTAACACATGGGGTTAAGTTAACAAGAAAATTCTTAACCAATGTAACCAGATAGACGAACGAGGTTAAGTTAATAAACCACACTTAATCAATCAAACATAATAAGCGAGAAAGGTTAAGTTAACTAAGTTAAACACTTGACCATGGTAACATAACGAGTAGAAGGGTTAAGTACATATCGGGTTGGTGGGTAATATTAGTAAATATAGGCTCACATACACTTAACCATTAAATACACATGCTTGTATCAATAGCGGGGTTAAGTACACATCAGGGTTGGTGGGTAATATCAGAGAGTATAGGCCCTCAGACTTAACCATTAGAAAAACCTAGTAACGGGGACCAATTTCAGCAATAACCCACATTAGGTATCAACGGAACCCTGAGCTAGGCAGGGTGGGGCACGATTACTGAGCTGATTATAAGAGGTCAAATTAGCGGCGGTTGGTGCAGCAGTGCAGGTACTAACAGAGCACACACTTTGGCGCAGAATATTTAGCCACTGGGCATCAGTAGGTATAAAGCTGTGCATCTTGATTGTGTCAGGGTTGCCACCATGGGACTTGATACACCCCATGGTGGGACCAGCACAGGTATCTACAAGTAGGGGGCCGCGTGACACAAACGAGAACTAGGTCAAGTAGGGAGCTGATCGATAAGGTAGTAAGGGTGCATCGAATATATATACATGGCCATTGGGGTGATCGAGGTGGAATCATCAAAATCGATGTACACCTGTAGGCTACCATAACTGCGGGGATTGGGGTCACATTGTAATTATTATATAACACGGGCTACTACTTGGGACACTAGTAGGGGGTACAGATCCTTGTTACACAGGACACTAGTTGGGAAACTAGTAGGAGTACAGATCATTCCATATAAGACACTTATGAGGATGCTAGTTAGGTGGTGCAGAGCAAATAGACATCGTTTTAATGATAAAGCTTAGAAACCTTGCGATGTTATTCTTGATTGAAACCATGCGGTGGGGTACTTGATGGGAATTATGGGATGTTATACTTGTTTCATCGTGCCCGAAGTTTATCTTGTTACCTTAGTTTATCTTGTTATCATAGTTTATTCTGTTATCTTAGTTTATCTTGCCTACCTTGTCATCATGCTTATGTTTACTTTCAGTTTATTCATGCCATGTTATCTTTACTCATTTTTATGCTGAAAGTCACTAGGACTTACTCGGCCTTTATGACTGACCCGTTTTATTTCGCCTCTTTTTCTTCCGTTTCCCCCTCCAAGTTCACAGGGTGGGAATACAGCTTAGTTCGGATCTTAACAAGCTCCAAGGCTCTTTCATGTATGGCTTGGATTTCTCTTGGCTATGGCTTGCTTTGCTTTATTGGGGAATACTGCAGTTTGTTTTTATGCTTCTTTGTTTTTGAGCAAGATAGATATTTTAACCATGAAATTGGGTATTACTAGTTGACGGGCTTTTCTTGTAAACGTTTATATTTAATATATGGTTTGAAGCACTTCCACTTTATTTTCCGCTGTTTTATATATGTCTGTCTTGTAATATTTCTGTTCTAGTACCCATAATACTCCACTGAAGTTAAGGCATTCCCTTTGTGAGTGAACATAACAGATGTAGGATGTTACATCTCGCCTTCGCCTCTCAGCACACTATGCTTAAGACTTCATTGGGCCCGTAAGAAGACATCTGATAGAGGTTTTGGGTATCCTTGTGCTTGCGACGCGACTTCGAGCCATCTGCTTTTTGTTTTTGACACTTGAGCACGCTGCGCACTAAATGCTTGACATGTGACTACTTCGACAAAAAAGCCTGTCAACATAAATAATCATGAATAACTTAATTTTTACTATTTTCTATTTTATTATTTCCTTTTTTGTTTTTAATGCTAAACTTGTCGAATTCTCTTTAAAGCCTAGCTACTACGATCCATCTTTCCTCCTTGTCGGCCCAAGATGTTCGGCTCCTTTCAAACTTGTCCTATGTAATTAAAAATCTCTTTTTAATTTACTTTTCTTCTTTTATTCATATATTTCCATTTTTATTCAAAACTTGATTTATTAAAAGCCCGGCCCAAACCCCTTTGCCAACCCATTTTTTTCGCACTTGCCAAGTACCAGATCCCACTTGCCAAAGTACCATGTTGCCACTCTAAAACCCCATACAGCGCACGCCCAATCACTTCAAATTCCCATGCTCCAGCCATGTGCCAAGTAGCCTGTGCCAAACTACCATAATGCTAGCTTCCCACTCCAAATCCTCGTGCCATACACGCTAGATCACCACGAAAACTCCCTGTCGAGCCTAGTACCACTTTCCCAGTACCATACTACCAAAGTACCACTTTGCCAGACAACCAAAACTTGTGCTACACATGTTTTTCCTCCTAGATTCTTCATGCCCGATCCTTGTTTCTTCCTCCTCCTCTCTTTGTGCCATTGCAATGCACAGCATGTATGCTATACACGTGCACAGCCAGACGAGCCACCATTGACCCCTCGCGACCTTCCACCCAAGTCACTCGTCACCTCCTGGCCTCGTCACATCCCTCCGATCCGATCACCTGAGCTTCTACAGTATATTCACTATTTTTCTCCTTCATTATCGAATGGGTTCCATCAAAGAAAATTCTCCGTTCTGCCACCCCCTCCACTGATAGATGTGAAACTTCACCAGTATGACTTCCTCCCATGCCTCGACCTCCACTCAAAAAATGGTTACACTCGACTCGTTCAGTACGTTGCAGTTCAACCTTAAAGTTTCCTACTCAACCGTATACTACAAACCCTAAATCGACATTGTTCTTGCCGCTCACGCGTTAGAAAACTTGTTTTGTATTTTTCCTCCCTTCCTCGGCTTGACACGTACCTCTTGACTTCACCCCGTCGAGCTCGGTCTGTGGGATCGACGGAATTTGACCATAATACATTTTCCATTCATTCCCGTATATCACCCCACCCACTAACTTAAAAATAATGAAACTAAGAACAAAAATCAAAGTTTACTAACCCGATTCGATTTATACACGTAAAACATGGTTATTGGTTGTTTGAAATTTCATGTTGTAAGTTGGTTTACAGAGAGCAATATAGTTTTTTGGTTTATCTTGTTCGTACATTCATTATGTTGCTATAGCTTGTATTCATGTGTATAGCTGCAGATTGCTTGCTATCTAAATGGTTTAAACTTAACACAGACCCTAAAAATCATACTGTTATTTCTAACAATGATATTCTTAAAATATAGAACGACAGTTTTGAAAAAACAGAGAGTATATGTTAGTGTATATGTCTATACCGGCTTATGCATTCAAACCCAACAGTTTGATTATTTTATAAACTGATTCTGTCCTAATTACAGCATAAAACATCATCAATGTGATACATATGTTTACACTATCACTTGGCAGAGAGGTTTAAACAGACAATATAAAATAGATAAGGTTTTAGGCATATATTACTCTAAGGATGTTAAACAGGAAAGAATAAGTTTACTCATAATAAAATACTAACATTTCAGCAAAAATGGTTAATAGCAATCCTGACATTAACATGGAAACTCTAAAACAAAGATTTTACATGTTTAGTTTACTCACCTTCAAGCTTTCCTTTCCCACTAAATCAATCTTAGTGTATTTTGATGTGTGAAAGATGCATGGTTCTCCAGTGATATATATAGATAAGTTTCCTGAATAAACAATTCCCTTATCTCCTTATTTTAGGGATTTTGGTCTTACTCAATATAAGGTTACAGTATGCTATTTTGTTACACTTACCTCTTTTCTAATCCTATACGATTTGGTTTAGGAAAACTACGCATGGAAAAATTAGTTGTTTAATGAGATATTTACCAATACCCTTGTCCTATGTTCATCTTCTAGAAGCATGGTATTTTCAAACCATACTTCATTAAATGTTGCTGTATGATTCACTTCTCTTCAGATTTGAATGGCAATACAAAATGGGTTCGTATGCTGGATAATTTGCTAACAATGGGTTTTATATTTGCAAGTGGTACTGAGGGTTCTTAGATGATGGTTTAAGCCTACTTTAGCTATACTAATCAAGGTTAAATCTCATTAAGGTTATTGACTTTGGATTCTTTCTTTTTGTTTTTTTGTGCATTCCCTTTCGAGATTATACTGCGTTATTCTATCAAACATGTCGTCTTCCATGTTTATATTTTTCATGTATAATTGTTATGGTCGATTTGTTTTTCCTGCACATGTTCACTTTTCTGTCCCTATTTGTTTCAAGGTCCATTTACATTTTTAAAGCCATAGAATGCCTCTTTCATATGTAAATTGTGTTATCATTTGTACGTGCACATTTAAGGTTTTAGTTGCCATATTTTCAATATAAATTTATGTTATGATTTTATGTTTTAAATGTTGCATACCTATATTATGTTTTCAAGTTCAAAACATAACCAAATACACACATTATTAGTGTATACATACACTTATATCTTTACACACACATTTATAATTGCTTTAGTTTGTTAAGTAAACACATTTTATGATTTAATTAATTCAATAAATCAATATCAATTGTCAAATAAAACCGAGACATTACAATCTACTCCCCTAAAAGAATTTCATCCTAGAAATTACAGAGTCATGCATAGATTTCAATTTTAACTAAAGTCAAACATATCCATAACTATCTTCCCTACCTTCCAGATAGACTTCTTATTTAATTTGAATTAAGTTATCTTAATTTCTGAAATCTAAAATTCTGATTTTATTACAAAATCAATTACTTAACTCACATGGGTCTATATCCAACTAATAACTCAAGCCTGGTCTTCATTACTGGGAAATACCAATTTTATTCACTGGATATTTTTCTAAATCAAGTTCAATGTTACTTAATTTATCCTAAGGCTGAACCTATTTGACTCCTCCCATTGGTTGTCGTGGTTGGGTACTTGCTCCTTGGCCCCTTCTTCCTTGAGAACTCATTTTCAATTTTCTTAGTATACTAGTCTGATAACCAAATCTTAATCGGAAGATTTATTTAAAGATGACCTAAGTCGATAACTCTAGTTGACCTGTACTAAGTATGTGTATTATAATTTATAGTTTAAAATTTGATCTCCCAATACACTCACCCAGAGCCTAGGTATTCGGTAAACCATATGCTCTAATATCAACTGTAACGGCGTGAGAGTTTCAGTAGGCTTTTCAACCATCCCTCCACCCCCAAAGCAGCGGGCTAACCTCCCACCGTGGCTTACAGAGGTACCCAGCTCCTTGTTTTACGGCCGGCTCTCGACGTGCAACCAACCCACAATTTCGGGACATGTGGGGGTAAGAGTCTCCCGTTCGCCACCAAACCGCGAAGCGAGAACCCACTATCATGCGTACCAAGCACACAGCAAGTAATAAGGACTGGTGTGAGTAAACAATTTTAAAAGAGTGCAAATGATCAATTCTTAACATAGAATGGGTAATTCTCTTATGAGAACAAATTGAATTAACGTTCAAAATCCTTTCGAAAGAAAAGATAATAGTAAGACCAGGCCATCCATAAATATGGACGGTTTTACCTTACTATAACCCAAAACATTTTTGGTATCAAAATCATCTGATATTATAATAATTTTTATCAAATAAATAACCATCCAGCGGAAAGCTTGCATCTCACGCTCCGCATATATATAATATAAAATCAAAAACCGCGGGCTCTTATTGGAGATTTGATTCCAACAGACAAGGTATGGAATCACCTGCCGATCAGTTTACTCTAAAGGGGATACACTAGGGTTCAACAAGAACGTCTTGCAACCCGGTCACACATAACCGCCCACTTATTTAGCTTGAGTGTAGCGAATATATTATCACCTCCACGGTGGTAGCTAGCCAACCGTCCCAAAAGCTGTAGCATCGAAATATAGATTAAGAAGACAAAAGGAATTTCTCTAGATGGTGATAATACACACTGCTTGGGAATGACCAACCTAGCCATGTTGCCTGCCCGTTTTTTTCATTTCCTGGTTGTGAGGCTTGAGGCTACGTTTACTTCTTAGACATCTGGTCACCATTCACTTTGAATGCCACATCATTAAATCAATCAAATCACTAATTGATGACCTCAAAATACACTGGGCACGTTTGAAGAAATTAATGTACGTGACCATCTGGAAATACTCTGTCAGACCCACGCCATACAAGTCATCCAGGAATAGGATGAACCGGAGGCACTCTCCTACCGCTTCCAAAGGATCAGTAAGAGAAGTCCTTGCAATCCGCAAAATTCCACTCATGACCGAATCACGTCAGAATACCTCTAGCTGTAGACCAGAGAATATTCGACAAATAATCCTTCCGCTTATGAAGATCCACGGTCTTCAATTGCTCCATCTCGATCAGCTTCTGAACATCTTCACTAATCTTTGACACGCGACATATAAATCAAACCAAAGTGGAATATTAATTCCGGACACTTCGAAATGATTAGCGTAATATCTTTTACGGTTAATTGATACTTAAGAAACAGATTTCAATATTCATTTGATCTCAAAACCATTCTTGTTCAAAGGAAATAATTATCAACTTAAAGTGAATTGTATTAAGTACAACTCATTTTATATACCCTTTATTTTATGATCCTTTTATTTTATGAGCTTCGACCAAACAGAATTGTATATGTCTGCATTGTTTAAATCTAGACATTTTGACTATCTTTTATACATGAGCAACTAAAGCGTGTGCCTCGCACACGGTACTTTAGTCTAAACTGTTAGCTTGTTTATATGACATTTTATGACTTTGTCTCACATTGTAAATTGTCCTTTTATTTCTAAATAATCATAAACAACTTAATTTATACTATTTTCTATTTTACTATTTCCCTTTTGTTTTTATTTCTAAACTTGTCGAATTCTCTTTAAAGCCTAACTACAACGATCCATCTTTCCTCCTCATCGGCCCAAGATGTTCGGCTCCTTTCAAACTTGCCCTATGTAATTAAAAATCTCCTTTTAATTTACTTTTCTTCTTTTATTCATATATTTCCATTTTTTTCAAAACTTGATTTATTAAAAGCCCGACCCAAACCCATTTGCCAACCCTTTATTTTTGCACTGGCCAAGTACCAGATCCCACTTGCCAAATTACCATGTTGCCACTCTAAAACCCCATGTTGCGCATGCCCGATCACTTCAAATTCTCATGCTCCAGCCAAGTTCCAAGTACCCAGTACCACACTACCAAAGTATTAGCTTCCCACACCAAATCCCCGTGCCACACACGCTGGATCGCCACAAAAACTCCCTACCAAGCCAAGTACCACTTTCCCAGTACCATACTACCAAAGTACCACTTTGCCAAACCAGAAAAACTTGTGCCATACACCTTGATCCACCCATATTCTTCATGCCCAATCCTTGTTTCTTCTTCCTCTTATCTTTGAGCCATTGCAGTGCATAGCGTGTGCGCTATACACGTGCATAGCCAGACGAGCCACCATCGACCCCTCGCGACCATCCATCCAAGTCACTCGTCACCTCCTAGCCTCGTCACACCCCTCCGATCCGATCACATGAGTTTCTACAATGTTTTCACTGTTTTTCTCCTTCATCGTCGAATGGGTTCCATCGAAGAAAATCCTCCATTCTGCCACAACCCTCCACTGATAGACGTGAAACTTCACCAGTATGACGTCCTCCCACGCCTCGACCTCCACTCCAAAAATGGTTACAATCGACTCATTCAGTACGGTGCAGTTCGACCTCAAAGTTGCCTACTCAACCGTATACTACAAACCTTAAATCGACACCGTTCTCACCACTCACGCATTAGAAAAATTGTTTTGTATTTTTCCCCCATTCCTTGGCCTAACACGCACCTCTGGTCTTCACCCCGTCGAGCTTGGTCTGTGGGATCGCCGGAATTTGACGATAATACATTTTCCATTCATCCCTGTATATCACCCCACCCACTAACTTAAAAATCATGAAACTAAAACCAAAAATCATAGTTTATTAACCCAATTCCATTTATAAATGTAAAACATGGTTCTGGGTTGTTTGAAATTTCGTGTTGTAAGTTGGTTTACAGAGAGCAATATAGTTTTCTGGTTTATCTTGTTCATACATTCGTTATGTTGTTATAGCTTGTATTCATGTGTATAGCAGTGGATTGCTTGCTATCCGAAAGATTTAAACTTAACACAGACTCTAAAATTCATACTGTGATTTCTAACAATGGTATTCTTTAAATATGGAACAATAGTTTTGGAAAAACAGAGAGTGTATGTTAGCGTATATGTCTATACAGGCTTATGCATTCAGACCTAATAGTTTGATCATTTTAAAAACTAATTCTATCCTAATTACAGCATAAAACATCATCAATGTGATACATATGTTTATACTATCACTTAGCAAAGAGGTTTAAATAGAGAATATAAAATAGATAAGGTTTCAGGTATATATTACTCTAAGAATGTTAAACAGGAAAGAATAAGTTTACTCATAAGCAAATTCTAACATTTCAACAAAAATGGTTCATAGCAATCCTGACATTAACATGGAAACTCTAAAACAAAGATTTTACAAGTTTAGTTTACTCACCTTCAATCTTTCCATTCCTGCTAAATCAAACTCAGTGTATTTTGGTGTGTGAAAGATGCATGGTTCTCCATAATATATATAGCAAAGTTTCCAGAATAAACAATTCCATTATCTCCTTATTTTAGGGATTTTGGTCTTACTCAATATAAGGTTATAGTATGCTATTTTATTACACTAACCTCTTTCCTAATCCTATACTATTTGGTTTAGGAAAACTATGCATGAAAAAATGAGTTGTTTAATGAGATATTTACCAATCTCCTTGTCCAATGTTTCACCTTCTAGAAGCGTGATATTTTCAAACCATACTTCATTAAATGTTGTCGTATGATTCACTTCTCAGATTTGAATGGCAATATAAAATGGGTTCGTATGCTTGATATTTTGCTAACAATGGGTTTTGTATTTGCAAGTTGTACTGAGGGTTCTTGGGTGATGGTTTAAGCCTACTTTAGATATACTATTCAAGGTTATATCTCATTAAGGATACTGATTGTGGCTTCTTTCTTTTTGTTTTGTTGTGCATTCCCTTTTGAGATTTTACTGCGTTATTGTATCAAACATATCGTGTTCCATATTTATATGTTTCATATATAATTGTTATGGCCGATTTGTTTTTCCTGCACATGTTCACTTTTCTGTCCCTATCTGTTTCAAGGTCCATTTACATTTCTAAAGCCATAGAATGCCTCTTTAATATGTAAATTGTGTTATCAATTGTATGTGCACATTTGAGGTTTTAGTTGCCATATTTTCAATATGAATTTATGTTATTATTTTATGTTTTAAATGTGGCATACCTAATATTATGTTTTCAAGTTCAAAACATAACCAAATATTCACATTATTAGTGTATACATACACTTATATCTTTTCGCATATATTTATAATTACTTTAGTTTGTTAAGTAAACATATTTTATGATTTAATTACCTCACTAAATCAACATCAAAAGTCAGACAAAACCGGGACATTACAGATATAGTTGATAGAAGGGACAAATATATTCAAGAAGAATCAAAGATGATTATCGCAGGTGGTTTGTTTAAATAATCTAAGAAATAACATTTGGTTTAATTTCCGTCTTTGTTTCTGAAAAAGAATTATTAAAGGTTTTTCCTTGATCCATGGATGTGTATTAATGCACACAAATTAAAGTGCTAAGTTATATACGCTATCAACTTAACCTTTGGAAGCATGGGCATGGGACTGCTTAAGTTAGTAATAAAGACTAGATAGCCTATATTTGCGGTATAAGTTGATACTATTGCAGAAGAAAAAAATCTATCAAAGCTATCCAAAGATCATCAACATCAAAATACATTTATAGTCTATACACTACCAGTGCTAGGTGGTAATATTGTTATCGAGAAGCCTCTATATAAGCAAGTATTTTTCAAATCTCTCTTTTCAACCATATACATTCAACGAAAGCTTACCTTACGTTCAGTGCTTGCTTGTAAGTGAGTCAACATGAGTAAGGATTACCTTAACTGATTATTATTAAAGTACGCTTAAAATCCATAATTCTTGTCTGACACCAAAAGACGAAGAAATCAGACACAAAGATTAAAATAAATGAGTTGGTGACAAAGAAAGAGAGGAGAAGAGGTAATCGACAGTGATATCAATCCGTTAGGCATATTAATTTCAGTTTGTTGCCAAAAAGTGAAATGGGTGGAAATAGTAAGGGAAATGAGGTTACAGAAGATGAAGAGGCTTGTATGTGGATACGGTTAAAACATGGAAACCTCCATGGTCTAGGAAGGCCTCTTATATTTAGTTTTGAGAGTGGGCAATGTTGTAACTTCAAATGCTTTACGCGGATAAAATCACATCTAAAACGAATATGAACATGGTCTAGGAAGGATCTTCAATTAGGCACATGTGGATACAATCCAATCTAAAACGAATATAAAACATGATCTAGGAACTATTAAAACATGGAAGGTTTCCAAATCTAAAATGGGCATCTTCCCTGAAATCAAAAGATCTATAGTAGTTGAGAAGTGATAACTAAAAATTTAGAAAATAGGAATTGAAACTAACGTGAAGGGGAATCACAATTTTGTAAGTTAAACGGTGGACACCAATTTTCTAGCAGTAATGATAAGTGAGAAGACAGTGAATTTTAATTTTCAGGCATTATAATCGAATTCGTAATATAGAAAGAAGAATGATCAATTTTTAGAAGGAAAAATGTTAGAATTGGGAAAGATAACTGTTGCGTCTAGTTGAAACTGAGTAGAACTATGGAAGCAGAAAATAACAGAACAGAAAACTAAGGACACGCGTAATCAAGTGATGTGCTGGTTACTCCTTTTCTATTTAAGTAATAGATTAAGGTGAAATGTATAATTTAACCCACACATCTATGCAAATCATTGTGGAGAGAAATAATAATTTAAAAAAGTGTGTATTAACACACATTAACTTCAGATGCTAGTGTAGTAGAATGCGTCGATGGTTTACATGCTTTTGTACGACTGTGTAGACAGTAAATAAATTAAAAGTAGACTAAATATTCAAATACCATTTGAAAAAATGAAATCAAAGTAAATGAGGTTTTTTTCTTCTTCTTTTAATTGGTTGAAGAGAAAGGTAAATAGCAATTTTAGCACCTAACACCGAAGATGTTAGGAAAATCATTGATGTGGTCAAATTGTTATTTCAAGACGAATATGACTTTTTTCATAAACAAACATATTGTTAACCCAAGCTAATATAGGATAGCAAACATTGAAAATAAAATGAATCATAACTGACAGCTGCAACACAATTGCATTACCTTTTTTCAACTTAAGTACGTGCACCTCAGATGAAGGAGATATTATAGTTTGAAATTGTATTTGTATTCGTAATGCCCATTATGTTTCGTAGCATGTTAGTATAGTGCACAGATATCATTATTTGATTAACGAATAATCCACCTGCCTATGTACTGTCAGTTTAACTTTGAATACCGAGATTATGCTCAATGGAACAAAAGTGAAAGCTAGGTATTTTTTAGTATTAAACTCCACAAATAAAAAAGAATTTCATGAATTATCAAGGAATGGTGTCAATTGGGAAACAATGCGCATAATGTAAAAGGCTAAGATGTAAAACCAACCGTGAATGATAAGATTAAGATGCTACCATATAGAAGTTTAAGCAGAAAGACTGATATCCTTTGCATTCTTGTCCTTGCAACACGTTCGGTATTTTTTGCCTCATACATAAAGTGAAATAATAATTTAAAAAGGTGTGTATTATCACACATTAACTTCAGATGCCAGTGTAGTAGAATACGTTGATGGTTTACATGCTTCTGTACAACACATGCAGACAGTAACAAAATAAAAGTAGACTAAATATTCAAATACCATTTGAAAAACTGAAATCACAGTAAATTAGATTTCTTTTTTTTCTTTTCTTTTTTAAATGGATGAAGAGACATAGTAAATAGCAATTGTAGTATCATCCATCGAAGATGCTAGGAAAACCACTGATGTGGTCAAATTGTTATTTCAAGCAGAACATGACTTTCGTCATAAACAAACATATTGTTAACCGAAGCTAATATAGGATGGAAAACAGTGAGTATAAAATGAATTAGAACAACTAAAAGTAGCAACACAGTTGCATTATCTTATTATTTTTTTATCTTAAGCACGTGCATCTCAGATGAAGGAGATTATTGTTTGAAATTGTATTTGTATTTGTAATGTCCATTATGCTTCATAGCATTTTAGTATAATGCACAGATATCATTATTTGATTGATGAAAACTTCACTTGCCTATTTATTGTAAGTTTTACATTGGATACCCAGATGATGCTCAATGGAGCAAAAGGGAAAGCTAGGTATATTTCACAATCAAACTCCACTAATAAAACCGAATTTCACGAATTATCAGAGAACGGTGTCAATTGGTAAACAATGTGCATAACATAAAAGGTTAAGATGCAAAACCAATTGAGAACGATAAAATTAAGGTGTTACATTTTAGAAGATTAATTAGAAAGACCGATATCCTCTGCCTTCTTGTCCTTGCAACATGTTCAGTATTTTGGCTTACTACATAAAGTGGAAAAGAGTTAGGAAACTGATGACAATTAAGTCAGTTAATACATAAACTGTGCTAAGAACCGAAGTTAGAAGATAACCATTGATTGGAAATAGAAGTTGAGCTAAGGGTGAAATCGTACAACGACTCGAGTGGGTTATAGTATAATCTAGTCAAAAGAAAGGGTAGTAGGGAATAACAGTGGTATATGGCATTGGTTCTTTTTCTAGGCCAGAGAAGGGCATCAAATTGAATCAGCAGTGAAGGGATAAATCGGTTGTGGAAGACTGCAATGGCGGGATGTGTCATATTGTCGGACGCTGTATTATCACAACAGAGAGGGAGTCATGGTGGCGGAGGAGAAAAGGGAAACAATTTGGTTCTGTACGCTGTTTAGTTGGAGGTGGTGAAAAGGGCGATAATTTGGTGGGGAAAGAAGGAAACATCGGGAGATAACTTGATACGTGGTTGATTAGGGTAATCCACTTTCGTGTGGAAGAACTCAAATTTAGGGTGGGAGAAATGATGAAATGACCCAAACTCGCACTTACGGGAAGTCTGGATTGAGTTGAGAATACGGCAAATCAGAACACAAACAGAAGAACATTTCATTGCTTATTACAATAATTTACATCAGAGTACATTTCCTTTGATAACCATCATAGATTGAAAAAATTCAATTGCAACGGAAAATAATACAAAACACAACAGTAAGAAATACACAGGTACAGAGCTTTCCTTATATAGCTCCAGCTGTAAACTAGGATCCTGTGAATATAATATCGGCAAAACCAAAACTACTAGCTGCCTATGTGGAAAATAGGGGCACCCAGAGTTTTGGTTAGAACAATAAACTCCAGGTCAGTCATGTGATTGGTGTGAGAACTCAAAACAGTTATTAAATCTTTTACTTTAAAATTAAATCAAGGGATAATGCCATATAACACAGAACATGTTTCCTCCCAAGAACACCAGTGCATAAAACAAACAGCACAATGCTTTTTGGAAAAATGAAGTTGTTATAAGACTCAGGTCCCATCACACAATGCAACGCAAGCCAGAGGATAGAGTTTTACCTTATAATAGCCAAACATGCTTGATACATTTGTAACCAAACATTTGATACTATAATAAGTGTATAGTGTCAAAAACAGCTTCAAATGTAAATGTATCAATCATAGACGGCATAGTATCCCATGCTACTATGTCGCCATATACGTTTACTACTAAAACCGAAATGACACGTATTATAAATTGGATTTCCGTCATGAGTCGAGGCAAGGGATGTACTCCTCGCCGGCTTCGAGACACTCTAGAAAATGCCTTGGGATCACCGCAGAAGACCTTTGGATCCTCCAGGGCCGGTCCTCCCTTACGTTTGAGGATTAGTTACTCTTGAACACATGTTTCTCGGTCCTATATGACCTATCCATCGGCTCTGTAGTAACCGATATATCTGAGGTGCCTCCCTATCCATCATCCACATGGGTAAAAATATAATAAATGCCCGGGCTCCATACCATGACACCACCCATAGCTAGAAGGAAACGTCATGCACTCCTTGGGTCCCTTATCCCGTTTTGACTCATACCGAGGTGTGAGGCTCGCGAATTAACGCTATACACAAAGCTATGCTATATTAAAGTCATGCTTTGATCATCACCTACAAGACTCTGATTTTCAACAGAAGCCTTGATCATTTGCATCTCAGCATGCCACCCAGGCAATTCATGCCATGCGACTGATGTCTATCGATATATAACCTCTGAGATTGTACATCTCAGAGAAGGGAGTTAAGCAAGAGGATAAATTCTCCACCGTCAAATAGATATATATTTAATAGAGATCAATCAACACAGAATAAAATCCAATGTCAGACACACATCCATTTACAAGTTCATTCTAGGTCTGAACGAAACAGGAGGCGCCTTATTCCCCGTCCTATATGTCCAATACAGGAGAGAGGTCCACGCATACCCGGTCGATCTCCAAGTACGTCTGGACGATCACCACTTATTACCTTGTCTTGGGAGTACCGCCCAATCAAGATATTAGTAATCATCCAAATGATGTGAAGACCTTCAGTCTTCAACCACCGTCTTCATCGTCGACATATCGTCGAATCAGTTATTCATAATGGGTATAAACCTGGCCTTTTCGAATAAAACGCGTATTTTATAAACAAGTGCTATAAAAACACACGTACGCCTCATTCCTATCCATAATATACTTTTATTTATATACTCATATCTTTTCGAAAAGATTCCCATTAATTTCATCAAAGATAAATTCTTTAAATTTATTCTTTAATCTTCCTTTGGATCTCAATTCAAACCAAATTAAGATTTATCCAAACTAGTCGGGATTAGCGCACCTTACCGAAGTAATCATTTGTTTAATTTCCCAACCCCAACCAATTCATCCCATGGAGCAAGACTGGTAATACTCCATCTCTAACACCAAGGTGTTATCAGTAAATTTAATTGTCATTTCACGTTCAAATCTAATTAAAGACTTAACTATAGCTTTGAGCCAAACTGGTGGTACTCCATCCTCGATCATTTCCCAAATTTGATAATTTAAACTACCACATTCACATTTCAATATAATTAAAGATTCATTAAAACTTCACATAGTTATGTAACACCCCGTAATTTTAATATTACTGTTAACGAATTAAAGAATACTTAATTGTAAATGTGAGAATTAAGGGAAACGGGTTATGCCATTGCGTTCGTCTCGGAATTCTGGTTGAAATAGAGTTCGAGTTTGCGTAAAACGGATAACATATGAAGGAGATATGGATGAACGAAGTTAGGCAGAAAAACCAGAAACAGGCCAGAATGCACTGACGTGCTTGGGAAGTGCGCCAGAACAAAATTGCACTGGTGCACTTGGGAAGTGCGCCCATGCAAAGTTGCACTGGCGCACTTGGCAAGTGCGCCCAGGCCGAAGTAAAAGCCTTCACAGCTTTCTGGTGTGTTCTGATTCATATTGTGACTCATTGCTGAGTCCTTTTTGACTCCTTGCTGAGTCATTAGGGCTGACTTGTCACCCTATCTTGACTGAATGGTTGTGGTTAACTCTAGGGTCATCCGACGGCTATAATTAAATTGAAATTCTATATAAATATGTGTAGACTCAAACCCTAAAATCGAATCAAAATTAGAACAATGGCCATCATGTTGTCACTCCAAAACCTAGAGTAGCTGCCACCAACTACAAGCAAAGTAAAGCAACTCAATTCAAATCAAATCAAGCCTAAAACTACAACAACGAAATTGCCTACATCAAGGGAACGCTAATCAATTACAGAATTCAGATCCCAGAACTCAGGACCCTCTTTTTTTGTGAGTTCTAGTCACTTTTAGGTTTAAATAGATAAATGTGAATTGTGGTAGACTATGATGTGGGTATATGTTGTTTGTAGTTATGCTAGTTCATTATTATTGTGAATCAAGAAATTATGCAAGTTCATTATTGTTGTGAATCATGAAATGATGCAAGTTCATTATTGTTGTGAATCATGAAGTTATGCAAGTTATTATGTTGAGAAACTATGAACCTATGCAAGTTATTGTGTGATGAATTCATGAACCTATGCATGTTCCCTATGCAAGTTGTTACGTTGTTAATTCATGAATCTATGCTAGTCTTTATGTTATGAATCATGAACCTATGTAAGTTACCTATGCAAGTTGTTAATTCATGAACCTATGCTAGTTGTTATGTTGTGAATCATGAACCTATGCAAGTCACCTATGCAAGATGTTATGTTATGAATCATGCAAGTTGTTATGTTGTGAATCATGAACCTGTATAAGTTGTTAATTATGTTGAGAATCTTGAACCTATGCAAGTTGTTATGTTGAAAAAACATGAATCTATGCAAGTTGTTAATTTTGTGGTGAATCATAATTATATGCGAAGTTATCATGTCATTTTCCCTAGTTGTCATGATTATGCCAAAAATTGTACTGAAACAATCACCTTGTCATTCCCTTTATTTTATTATTATGGCGAGGCTACTTTGTAGCCTCGACAACGCCAAAATGCACGTGATTACGCTAGTTAAGAAATGGGGAAAAGGGGAATTTGGAATAGGCATAATTTACAAAGTGATTATGTAAATTGGACACATAATTCTAGTAGGGAAACATATCAATAATTACCTATTATGACATAGGTAAAGTTGAGTAAAAATGGTATAATTTGAATATGACCATTTATGGATAGGAAATTCAAATTGTTAATAAAATAGGTATTGACACCTATGAAAAAGAAAGGATTAATTAATTAACTTAATTAATCAAAAGAGGAATGTTTAAGCAATTAAAGTCTGAAAATTTAATTAACAATTATGACACGAGGTTAGGTTACATTAGTGGTGGAAGTCTGCCCGAACCCGACCGGCATATCCAGCAGCCACTAATGATTTACCTAATGTGAGAGGTCTAAGTGTGTGAGTACGACTTGGGGTAAGACACGAGGTTAGACCCAACTGTGGAATAAGACTGCCCGGACCCAACCGGCATATCCTGTATCCACATGTTGTTGGCCTAGTGTGGGAGGTCTAGCCCAATATAACAATAATTAGACATGGTAACAAGAAAAGACTACTTAACCTAACTTAATACATGTGGATTGTATGATGATAGACATAAGTTAGGGTTAAGTAAAATAAATTGGATTATGGATGGGTTAAGTACAACAGTTGGGTAGGTGGGCAATATTAAAATATATAGGCCCACAAACATAACCATTAAATAAATAGGATTAAATCAGTGGAAGGGTTAAGTACAAATGATGGGTAGGTGGGCGATATTATTATATATAGGCCCATAAACTTAACCATTAAGTAAACTGGATAAAATAGTGGGAGGGTTAAGTACAATTGAAGGGTAGGTGGGTAATATTAATATATATAGGCTCACAAACATAACCGAATAAAAAGGGTTATGTAATTAAAGACACCCAATAGTATACATAACCGGGGCAAAATAGTAAAGTTATGTATCAAAGACACCCTTAGGGGTACACATAACTAATGGAAATAAATGGAGTTATGTATTAAAGACACCTATAAGTAAGCATAACCGATAGGTAGGTTAAGAGTTATATATTAAAGACACCTATAGGTACGCATAACTGATTGAGGGCTATGTAATTAAAGACACCTTAGGGTATACATAGTCAGTAGAAAACCTAGTGGGGATACAAGGCATAGGGGAGAACTTGTATCATGTTGTGTGGGACCCATTTCAGTCAGTAACCCGGAGGGGTATCAAAGTAAAGAACTCCGTACTTGGCGGAGATGGAGCACGCTTACTGATTGATTGTAAGAGATCCAAAACGAGACGGATGGTGTGGGCGGCGCAAACCGACCGGGGACATGTGCGTGCATGGGCCGGGCAGAGGGGGACAAGACGACCGTGACACCAGTAGGTATAATTGTGCACACCGTGAGTTGCCACTTTAGGGAAGTGATACCTCCTAGTTGTAGGACCAACAGAGGGTATCTACAGAATAGGGAGCCAATCAATTAGGGTAGTTGTTAGGGTATACCCGGACATGTGCCCTAAGTCTACCAATTTATAGTAGGAGGGTAGTGGGTACGACTAGTTGAGATAGGAGCAGGTGGCACCTATGACGACAGCTAGGAATACACGAAACTACCACCATCGTTAGCATTAGCAGAAGGGATCATCCCATCTTGATTTTACTAGTAATAGTGTATAGTAGTTGTAGTGAAGCATGCATACACCTTACCTTATTTGTCCTGTCATACCTGCCATCTGTACTATGAATCCTCTTATCCACTTTGTATGTCTGTCATGTTTACCTTTATTTATTTACTGGCTAAAAGTTACTGGACTCACCATACGTATGTCTGACCTAGTTTGTTTCGCCTCTTTTCTTCCGTTGCCCCCCCAGGTTCTCAAGGAGGAAACACCCATGTTTATTCAGGATTTGGATATCATCTTCTAGGAGCTACTTCTAAAGTATGGCTCTAGTCTCTGTCTCTTATATGGCTTGCTCTTCAATTTGGGGACTGATGTTTTTCTTTTAAATACCTATGTACACTGATAATGTAAGACAGAAGTGTTTTGTTGCAAATGTTTTATGACTCATGGTATTATGTAACAAAGTATTTTGGTGATTTAATAAAGTTGTTTATTTCCGCTGCAAAATTTTTATATCTGTCTTGTGATACTCTGTATCTGTTTACCTAAAACGCTCCACTGAAGTTAAGGTATTCCCTTTGTGAGTGACCTTAATGGAGGTGGGGTGTTAAGCATGCCACATTGACAATCAACCATACAATCAATATTAATGGAGGTGGGGTGTTAATCTTCCCAAAAATCAATATTAATGATTATTTAACTTTGGGAAATCAAACATGCCACATTGACAATCTACACCTTACTGTTAATTTCTGCCGATATATAACATCTAAGCTTGTACATCTTCGAGATGGGTGTTAAGCAGGAGAATAAATTCTCTGCCACTAAACGGATATATATTTAGTAGAGATCAACCATACAGTTCGAAATACAATGTTAGACATGTAATCCTGTCTTTAACTGGGTTAAAGAACTAATGTCATTTAAAACACAGTTCACGATAAACCCAAATCACATTCCATTAATTATGGATTCTTCACGGAAAACAGATCAATATATAATCGATATCAATTTCCGTATCCGACTAATAATATAAATGGAATAACGACAAAGCCTTTTAAATTCCATATATATTATTAGTCTTCCTCCACAGAAGTTCATTTCGATTATTATGAAATCGAGTTCCATTCAATTCTAATTTAATATATTAAATTGGAAACTTTACTTTGGAAAATTCCCGTTAAATATTAATAAAAATATTTATAAATTCCAAATCACATTTCACGGTAAATCGGGTTAAAGAACGAAATAAAAACATAGTACACAATAAACCCAATGATCCAATTCTTTTATTCAATTCCAATTAAATATTAATTTATTGGAAAACTTCACTAAATCTTAATTAAAAGATTTATTCTTTTCTCAACTGGGTTTAAGAACATTATTACTGAATACACCATTCACGACAAACCCAAAGTCTCATTTGATATTAAATATAAGGCTCTAAATAGAAATTATATCGGCTTATATTCAATACCAAATTCTAAAATCATCAAATATCGTATTGGGAATAACGATACATATATCTTCCAAATTCCCATATCAATGTCCGTATAATCATGGAATCCAATACCAAAATATTCCAAAGATTATTTCCATTCCAAACCATTCCAGTTCATTTGTTGGAAATTCTGGTTATTTTTAAAACCATTTCAAATCCAATTTATTTATTTAAAATATTGGATTATAATTCTAGTTAATAACTAGTTCATTTTGATAAAAATATTTTTTTATCTTAATAAACGTGGATTTTTTCATCCAAATTCTTCCCAAATCATTTATTATGATTTTGCACAAATTATTAATATTTTTAATAATTTTACCAAGGCCAGTATAGTCGATTTCGATAAACGGTCATCGAACTACACTTACAGTGACCTTTTCCAAATTTGATTTGGACATAATTCAAAATCCAACTGTTAGATTTCAAATCTCTTATAATCTTTGGAAAGATTTTTTCGATACGAACACAAGGTTCCAGTTTTAGGAGAATCCGACAGTCGGATCTCCCGTAATGTCAATTCGAAGTAAATGGTCGAAATCCGCGAACAGTCGCGGAGCAGCGCATTCTATTCAGGCCATTAAATATATACATTATACATATTTCGACGATTTACATTTAAAGCACATTTTATAAATCGTTTATAAATTTATTTTAAAACGATTTCAACTTCATTTTCAATTTTTAATCAAAATTGGATTTTCCTTATCATTATAATATATAAATGATAATATTTTCGAAATATCAGATTTTGAAATCATTTCCTTATCGATGTTCATTATAAAAATGAATAAAATCGATATAAATATTGTCCACGTCAAAATAGCGTTAATCTAATCAACACGGCTTTATATATTTAAATATTTTCGAGTCCATCCAAAATCGGACATCAAAATCATATTTTGATCCATTACTGAATATTATTTTAAAATATTAGTTATTTTAAAATACTCATTATTCGTCATTTTAGAATATTCGTTCTTTCCGAATTGGAATAAAACATAGTCAATTACCATATAATTTTATTTATATGGATTTCATACACACGTGTACACAACAATTATCAAACACAGTTAACCATCATCCAGAGTGCATTACAAAAATGCGTAAGCATTAAATATAAATAATTAACGCTTACAACAGTCTGTCAACCAATCGATTGACATACAACTAAACAATTCGGAACAGTGTACATCAAATATCATCCCAATACCCATGTGGGGTTTCAATCATCACACACAGATTTTATTTGTGCAGTTGGGCGATGTGTAAATTATATCGTCCTAATCAATATCGGTCAAATGTGCGTACATAAACAAATCGTCCTATTTGTAAATGAATATTTATTTTCATTCATATACTCGTTAAAAGTTATATTTTTAACGATAAAATATTTATTTCAACACATGAATATTTTATACAGTTCATTTATTCAATAAAAATGGTATTTTTATTGTTCTAACATTTTAAAAAAAATTCTGCAGCATAATGGCGCGATACTAGAAACGGAATAAGGTCTAGCCTTATCCCTCGCCTAATACTGGCTCGTGCCATACACATACCAATTCTAATCAATTCAGTTCAATTCACATCCCAAACCAAATTCAAACAAACAAAACAATCAAAGCAAACAACCAAACAACCATCGTTTCAAACAAAGGTGTTGGGTGCTACTAAGCACCGTCTGCATCGTAGTATATACATTTAAATAGAAAATAAATGTAGAGTGAATAGTTCTCACCTTTGGTTTCCACTCCGCCAGTTTTATTTCTGAATTTTTGAACAATTTGGATTTGCCCGAAATTCCAACGCAATCTTTTTCACACTGTTCATAGTAAAAATCACATTTTAATATGATGTTTACATATTTAAATTCGCATTTTTATCTAAGTTATACATGATTAAAAATCACATTTTTTATCACTACAATATATATAAAAATCAAATTTTCATAGCTCTATCATACGTATAAAAATCAAAGTTCCATTTCTATAATAAAAAACATATTTTTGTAGCAATGTTATTTAAATAAAAATCGCATTTTTATTTTTCTGTTTATATATATATATATATATTACTTTTATATTGCTATTTTTATAAGAAAAACAATGCTATTTCTATTTTAAAAATCTATGCTATTTTATAATTATCATATTATTTTTTCAAAATTATTTCTATATAAATTATATTTTTACTTACAATGCTATTTTATAAAAATTATATTTTTATTAAAGTTATTTATATATAAACTATTTCCTTATATCGTTAGAAATCATATTTTTATATAACTATTACATATATAAAAATCAAATTTTTAATATCGTTATATATAACTAAGTAAACCGAAATTTTATTTTGCTATTATATATAAAAATCCAATTTTTTTCTACAAAACTATTTCTGTATAAAAGAATATTTTTTTTCATGTTATAACATATATATAAATCAGAATTTTAATCCTATGTTATTATATTTAAAAACATATCTAAAACAATATTTATTTATTTTTAAAACTGAAAATATGCTAACTGTTTACTTGGTTATTCGATTTCTGCACCCATCTCCATCCCGTACGCTTCAGGACCTCTACATCAACTCCAGCCGTCATTCGCCAGCAAGGTGTCAGAAGTTGATCAGAGCGCATCACGAGGTGCGCCTCAAGGTGATGCACCATCTCCAGGTGTTGCTCGAAACTCCAGCTCCTTTTCAGCCCTCCATTCAACCTCGAACGATGGCCGTTCGATTTCATAGGGTTTGGGGTTTCTGGCGTCTGAGGGAGGGAGGATAGCCGGGGGAAGTTCTTCGGCGAGGTGAGTGGCTAGCGGCAGGGGAGCGGCGTGGTGGTTGGCCTCTAGCGGCACGTTGAACAACGAGATACGTTCGTTCATTTTTTTTATTCTTTCAGATCTAAACATGAGTGGAGAGGGAGAGGATTTGCATATATATTTATTTAATTCAGTAAATTAATTCCGAAAAATTTGTTTTTCTTTCGAACCCCAAATCGAACCCACCAACTGTCGCCCCTAACCAAATACCCCCATTCCGGACACAATGGGATATGTTTCGTAACCCAATTCGGCTGCTATGATCAGTTTTTCTTAAATTAAAACATAAATCAATGTATATTTAATTTAAACCTACATTTTAATTTATTGGGGCCACATATCGACTTCAAAAATTCTAGAAAAAACATATCTGGCTTAGTTTTGACAATACGGTCCTAACAAAACTAATTTCGTCGAATTTGGAGATCGTTTGAAAAATGGTCATTTTCTAGTCGATTAAATTCAAATTAAATTGACCAAACGCGTTTAAATTCACCACACTCAAATATTAATTACAAAAATTGTGAAAATTGGTATCTAGCAATAATTTGACATTCCGGATCCAAAAAAGTGGTTTCGTCGAAAACAGAGGTCGTTTGCAAAATTGCTATTTTTAAGGGCTATATATTATATTAAATTTCATAGCGACTATTCTGAATTTTCACCTGGACATAACTTTTTATTCCCGTTATGAAATCTTTATTTTTCACATTCGTTGGAAAGCTATTTTCAAACAGATTCAAATATTTTTGGTTTTACTGAAATTCGGTTTATTTTGAATCCTGTACATTCATTTGAAATTTGAAATCAAAATCTCAAACTACCACGCCATTTCGGTTTCGTTATATAATTAAAATAAATTTATTTGTTCTAAATTCGATTTAAATAAATTTTTAATCGTTATTATTTAAAATAAATCATTTTAAATATTCAAAATTCATTAAAATAGCCAAAATAAATTTTTTAAATTGGTTCTAATTTCCCGGGTTATTATAACCCCCCCCCCCCCACTTAAAATCTTTTCGTCCTCGAAAAGGAACGAAGCTGAAAGTTGTTTAACTAATAAACTCAACTTTCATTCTGGATTTCATTCTTCAATTTTTTAGTTTCTAAGAATTTCTAATTTTTCAAAAATTTGGCTAACACCGTAAATTTTCCAAAAAAATCGCCATAACCTCCTTTGTATGGGGTGACATTTAAAACCGCAACTGCCATGCATGGCCCTCACTGTCCAAAAAGAAAAAAAAGCCAAACAACTAGCCAATCAGCTCATAAAATCATCCGGACCCAGGAAATATAGTAAACATGTACCTATTTGTCGGGCATACAATTTTATTCCTCTTCTCTAGCCTCCTTGTTGTGACCTGTCCAATATATATGCATATATGCAATTTCAACCAATTTCAATTCAGCTCAATATATTGATTCAATTTGGCTTAATGGTTCAAAATTTTAATTAATCAAAAAACATAATCAGCAATCAATTAGTTGATTATCGTTTCAAACACATAACTTTTATATATACTCAAAAATCGTATTTTTGATGCCAATTCACAACAATAAACCTTATCTAGTTTTGGTTCTCACACCAGTCAATTAGAAATATATAGATATCTCACTTTTGAAACTCGAACATAAATTCTGATGATGTTGCAACAAATATCAGAATCATCCCGGGGGACTAGAGTTTGATTCTATATTTATCCAGTATATTTGAGACTTCGAATGCACGTTAATTACACGTATGTTCAAAATCTTCATATACTTGATTGTATAAATTAAATTTAAAATAAAATATTCAAATACGAATAATTGATATAAAATTTTAAAACTAAATTTGATTTTTTAAAAACAACCCTCTTTGAACTCATTCTAGGATACTACTGATCCCATCTCTAACAAGTCATTCTCATTGGATATCACTAATCCAATCTCTAATGAATTATTTCGTTCGGCTATAATGTGTCTTGTTCTCGAGCTCATCAAACCAAAGCTATGATACCAAAATGAAACGAGCCAAACTCGTCCTTATGGGAAGCCCGGATTGAGTTGACAACACGACAAATCAGAACACAAACAGAAGAACATTTCATTTCTTATTACAATAGTTTACATCAGAGTACAAGAATACAATAGAGTATGAATAAATAATACACATTTGATAACCATCGGAGATTGACAAATTTCAATTGCAGCGGAAAATAATACAAAACACGACTAAAAGAAATACACGGATACAGAGCTTTCCGAATATTGCTCCAGTTGTAAACCAGGATCCTGTGAATATAATATCTACAAAACCAAAACTACTAGCTACCCGTCTAGAAAATAGGGACAACTAGAGTTTAGGTTAGAACAATAAACTCCAGTTCAGTCATGTGACTGGTGTGAGAACTCAAAATGGTTATTAAATCTTTTACTTTAAAAGTAAATCAAGTGACCACGCCGTATAACACGGAACGGTTTTCCTCCTAAGAATACCAGTGCATAAAACAAACACCTCAATGCTTTTTCGAAAAATGAAGCTATTATAAGACTCAAGTCTCATCACAATGCAACGCAAGCCGGAGGATAGAATTTTACCTTATATTAGCCAAACATGCTTGGTACGTTTAAAACAAATCATTTGATACTATAATAAGTGTATAGTGTCAAAAACAGCTTCAAATATAAATGTATCAATCATAAACGGTATAGTATCCCATGCTACTATGTCGCTATATAGGTTTACAACTAAAACCGAAATGTCACGTATTGGAAATCAGATTTCCATCATGAGTCGAGGCAAGGGATGTACTCTTCGGCGGCTTCGAGACACTCTAGACAATGCCTCAGGATCTTCCATAGAAGACAATTGGATCCTCAAAGGTCGGTCCTCCCTTACGTTTGAGGATTAGTTATTCTTGAACACACATTTCCTGGTCCTATAGGACCTATCCATCGGCTTCATAGTAACCGATATATCCGAGGCGCCTCGCTATCCATCATCCACATAGGTAAAAATATAATAATTGTCTGGGCTCCATACCATGACACACCCATAGTTAGAAGGAAACATCGTGCACTCCTTGGGTCCCTTATCCTGTTTTTGATTCATACCGAGGTGTCAGGCTCACGAATTAACGCTATACACAAAGCTATGCTATATTAAAGCCATGCTTTGATCATTAACCACAAGACAATGCTTTTCAACAGAAGCCTTGATAATTTGCGTCTCAGAATGCTACACAGGCAATTCACGCCATGTGACTGATGTCTATCGATATATAACCTCTGAGCTCATACATCTCATAGAAGGGCGTTAAGCAAGACAATAAATTCTCCATCGCCAACCGATATATATATTTAATAGAGATCAATCAAAACAGAATAAAATCCAATGTCAGACACACATCCATTTACAAGTTCGTTCTGGGTCTGAACAAAACTGGAGGCACCTTATTCCTCGTCCCATATATCCAATACAGGAGAGAGGTCCATGCATATCCGGTCGATCTCCAAGTATGTCTGGACGATCACCACTTATTACCTTGTCTTGGTTGTACCGCCCAATCAAGACATCAGTAGTCATCCAATTGATGTGAAGACCTCCAGTCTTCAACCACCGTCTTCATCGTCGACTTATCGTCGAATCAGTTATTCAGAATGGGTATAAACCCGGCCTTTCCAAATAACCTGCGTATTTTATAAACAAGTGCTATAAAAACACACATACGCCTCATTCCAATCCAGAATATTCTTTTATTTAAATATTCATATCTTTTGGGAAAGGTTCCCATCAAAGATAAATTCTTTAAATTTATTCTTTAATCTTTCTTTGGATCTCAATTCAAACCAAATTAAGGTTTATCCAAACTAGTCGGGATTAGCACACCTTACCAAAGTAATAATTTGTTTAATTTCCCATTCCCAACCTATTCATCCAATAAAGAAAAACTGGTAATACTCCATTTCTATCACCATGGTGTTATCGGTAAATTTAATTACCATTTCATGTTCAAATCTAATTAAAGATTTAACTACCGCTTGGAGCAAAACTGGTGGTACTCCATCCTCGATCATTTCCCAAATTAGATCATTTAAACTATCACATTCACATTTCAATCTAATTAAAGATTCATTAAAACTTCTACTTTTAATATTCCCAAAAATCAATATTAATGATTGTTTAATTTTGGGAAATCAAACATGCCACATTGACAATCTACACCGTACTATTGATTTATGCCGATATATAACCTTTAAGCTCGTACGTCTTAGAGAAGGGTGTTAAGCAAGAGAATAAATTATCCGCCATCAAACAGATTTATATTTAGCAGAGGTCAACCATACAGTTCGAAATACAATGTTAGACATGTAATCCTGCTTTTAACTGGGTTAAAGAACTAATGTCATTCAAAACACAGTTCACGATAAACCCAAATCAAATTCCATTAATTATGGAATCTTCATGGAAAACAGATCAATATATAATCGATATCAATTTCCATATCCGACTAATAATATAAATGGAACAATGACAAAGCCTTTTAAATTCCATATATATTATCAGTCTTCATACAAAAGCTCATTTCGGTTATTATCAAATCGAATTCCATTCAATTCCAATTTAATATATTAAATTGGAAACTTTACTTTGGAAAATTCCCGTTAAATCTTAATAAAAAGATTTATAAATTCCAAGTCACATTTCACTGTAAATCGGGTTAAAGAACGAATGTCCATAAAAACACAGTTCACAATAAACCCAATAATCCAATTCTTTTATTTAATTCCAATTAAATATTAATT
This sequence comes from Allium sativum, assembly GCA_030737875.1. NCBI lineage: Eukaryota > Viridiplantae > Streptophyta > Magnoliopsida > Asparagales > Amaryllidaceae > Allium > Allium sativum. Next base: position 411,426,873 of record CM060923.1, on the reverse strand, counting down.
TATCGGAAAACTTCACTAAATGATAATTAAAAGATTTATTCTTTTCTCAACTGGGTTTAAGAACAGTGTTACTGAAGACACCATTCACGACAAACCCAAAATCTCATTTGTTATTAAATACATGGCTCTAAATAAAAATTATAGTGCTTATATTCAATATCAAATTCTGAAATCAACAAATATCGTATTGGGAATAACTATATATATATATATATATATATATATATATATATATATATATATCTTTCAAATTCCCATATCAATATCCGTATAATCACATAATCCAATACTAAAATATTTCGAAGATTATTTCCATTCCTAACCATTCCAATTCATTTTTTGGAAATTCAGGTTATTTTTAAAACCATTTCAAATCCAATTTATTTATTTAAAAATATTGGATTATAATTCTAGTTAATAACTAGTTCATTTTGATAAAAATATATGTTTATCATTAAAAACATCGAATTTTTCATCCAAATTCTTTCCAAATCATTTATTATGATTTTACACAAATTATTTATATTTTTATTAATTTAATCAAGGCCCGTACAGTCGATTTCCATAAACGGTCATCGAACTGCACTTACAGCGATCTTTTACAAATTTGATTTGGACATAATTCCAAACCCAACCGTTAGATTTTGTATCTCTTATATTCTTTGGAAAGCTCTTTTCGATACGAACCCAACGGTTCCAGATTTAGGAGAATCTGACGGTCGGATCTTCCGTAATGTCAATTCGAAGTCAATGGTCGAAATTCGCGAACGGTCGCGGCGCAGCGCATTCTATTCAGGCCGTTATATATATAATATATATTATATATTTCGTCAATTTCCATTTAAAACACATTCTATAAATCATTTATAAATTCTTTTAAAACGATTCCAACTTCATTTTCAATTTTTAATCAAAATTGAATTTTCCATATCATTATAATATATAAATGATAATATTTTCAAAATATCAGATTTCGAAATCATTTCCTTTTCGATGTTCATTATAAAAATGAATAAAATCGATATAAATATCGTCCACGTCAAAATGGCATTAATCTAATCAAAACGGCTTTACGTATTTAAATATTTTCGTGTCCATCCCAAACCGGACATCAAAATCAAATTTTGACCCATTACTGAATATTATTTTAAAATATTAGTTAATTTCAAATATTCATTATTCGTTATTTTAAATTATTCATTAATTTAAAATATTCGTTCTTTTCGAATTGGAATCAGACACAGTCAATTACCATATAATTTTATTTATATGGATTTCATACACACGTGTACACAACAATAATCAAACACAATTACTAACATCCAGAGTGCATTACACAATTGCGTAAGCATTAAATATAAATAATTAACGCTTACAACAGTCTGTCAACCAATCGATTGACATACAACAAAACAATTGGGATTAGTGTATATCAAATATCATCCCATTACCCGGGTCGGGTTTCAATCAACATACACAGATTTTATTTGTACAGTTGGGCGATGTGCAAAATATATCGTCCCATTAAATATCGGTCAAATGCGTGTACATGAACAAATCGTCCGATTTGTAAATGAATATATATATTTTCATTCATATACTCGTTAAAAATTATATTTTTAACGATAAAATATTTATTTCAACACATGAATATCTTATACAGTTCATTTATTCAATAAAAATGATATTTTTATTGTTCTAACATTTTTAGAATATTTCGGCAGCATAATGGCATGATACTAGAACCGGAATATGGTCTAGCCTTATCATTCGCCTAATACTGGCTCGCGCCGTACACATACGAGTTCTAATCAATTCAATTCACATTCCAAACCAAATTCAAATAAACAAAACAATCAAAGCGAACAACCATGGTTTGAAACCAAGGTGTCGGGTGCTATTAAGCATCGTCTGCGTCCTAGTATATATATTTAACTAGAAAATAAAGTTAGAGTGAGGAGTTCTCTCCTTTGGTTTCCACTCCGCCAATTTTATTTCTGAATTTCTGAACAGTTTGGATTTGCCCGAAATTCCAACGCAATCTTTTTCATGCAATTTTTATTTTGCTATTATATAAAAAAATCCAATTTTTTTTCTTCAAAACTACTTCTATGTAAAAGAATATTTTTTTCCTGTTATAATATATATACAAATCAAAATTTTAATCCTATGTTATTATATTTAAAAACATATCTAAAACAATATTTATTTATTTTTAAAACTGAAAATATGCTTGCAGTTTACTTGGTTATTCGATTTCTGCAACCATCTCCATCCCGTATGCGTTAGGACCTCTACATCAGCTCCAACCATCACTCGCTAGTCGGGTGTCGGAAGTTGATCAGAGCGCCTCACGAGGTCCGCCTCCAGGTGCTGCACCATCTCCAGGTGTTGCCCGAAACTCGAACTCCTTTCTAGCCATCCATTCAACCTCAAACGATTGTAGTTCAATTTCAGAGGGTTTAGGGTTTCTGGCGTCTGAGGGAGGCAGAATAGCCGGGGGAGGTGCGGCGGCGAGGTGAGTGGCTGGCGGCAGGGGAGCGGTGCGGTGGTTGGCCTCTAGCGGCGCGTTGAACGACGAGATCCTTTCGTTGTTTTCTTTATTTATTCTTTTGGATCTGAACGTGAGTGGAGAGGGGGAGGATTTACACACACACACACATAGATATATATATATAATTAAGTTAATTAATTCCGAAAAGTTTGTTTTTCTTTCGAACCCTAAATCGAACCCACCGACTGTCGCCCCTAACCAGATATCCCCATTCCAGACACAATGGGATATTTTTGGTGACCCAATTCAAATGCTATGATTAGTTTTTCTTTAAATTAAAATATAAATCAATGTATATTTAATTTAAACGTACATTTTAATTTACTGAGGCTACATACTAACTCCAAAAATTCCAGAAAAATTATATCTAGCTTTGTTTTGACGATACGGTACTAAAAAACTAATTTAATTGAATTAGGAGACAGTTTGAAAAATAGTCATTTTCTAGTCGATTAAATTCAAACTGAATTAACTAAATGCATTTAAATTCACCACGCTCACATACTAATTCCAAAAATTGTGAAAATTGGAATCCAGAAATAATTTGACAATCCGGATCCAACAAAAGTGGTTTCGTCGAAAACGGAGGTCATTTGCAAAATCGCTATTTTTAAGGGCTATATATTGTATTAAATTCCATAGCGACTATTCTGAATTTTCAACTGGACATAACTTTTTATTCCCGTTATGAAATCTGGATTTTTCACATTCATTGGAAAGATATTTTCAAACAGATTCAAATATTTTTGGTTTTACTTAAATTAGGTTTATTTTGTATCATGTACATTCATTTGAAATTTGAAATCGAAATTTCAAACTGCCGCACCATTTCAGGCTCGTTATATAATTAAAATAAATTTATTCGTTCTAACTTCGATTTAAATAATTTTTTAATCATTATTATTTAAAATAAATCATTTTATATATTTAAAATTCATTAAAATAGCCAAAATAAAAAAATTAATTGGTTCTGATTTTCCGGGTTGTTACAAATGAAAAGGGGAGGAAGTTACAGTTCTTGTCGGTGGTTGGAAATGATTTTTCACAGGGCGATAGTTTGGAGGAAAAAGCGTACTTGAGTACGGGCTGTCTAACAGCGACCTATCATATCTACAGAAAAAACAACGTTCCAATTCAGCATTGGCTATATTTTACTTTCTAAGATAGGTAATAGATTGATGAAATAGATTTGCACAAAGTTAGTTAAAAAACAACAATTTTCTTGGCATATCCATTGTAGATTATGTAACGTTTTATCTTTGTAGCTTTGCTTTAATTCGAGGAAAGGGTGAATGCTAACACCCTTGAGATTACATTTAATCCATTGGAAGCCCAATTTTGCAACATAACCAGGTATTTTTATTTCTAAGAAATTCTTCAAAATTTTCAAATATTTACTATAATCATTAGTTATGTAACAGTTCCGCCCTTAACGTTCAAGATTAAATTGGAATAGATGAACAAAATTACAATAATCTAAATCTTTTGAACATTATTGTAAAAGTTTCACAAGATCCGAAGCATTTCTTTTTAGTTATTCCCTTGGTACTAGCACACATGCGTAATGGCCCTTCACGTAATATTTTTCGGTTGAATTATATGTTACAACTTCCGTAATAGTTATATTCTTGGGTATACAACGAAGTATGTAAATAAATCAGACCATTTTGAGTTCTTAAAGTTAAGTATGAAAATTTCTTCATGAACACACCAAGGATATATTTGCGAAGAACACTTCAATAAAAACACATAATGGTAGCACAGGTAAAACAACTGAAACTTCTCAGCAGAAACTAATGAGTTAAACATAGTGAAATGAATAAAAATAAAATGAAAATGTATTGGTGTCATGGTAAGAAGGTAAACTGGAACTAAAGAAGGAACAGAAAACTAAACAGTGATATTAGTAATAGTAATTAACATATCACATCCTCACGTTTTTTTTGGATGACAAAGAATATGTTAGTTCATAAAGCTTCCACGACTTCATATTATAAACATAGGCAGAATCAATGTAGGTTTTAGTTTCTCGTGAACCAATTTTATCCGCTGAATTTGGGATGCACTGAAATACCAACCTCCTCAGCATCAAATAATCAAAACTAAATAATTACAATTGAAATAGTAAAATATACATGCAAAATCTAATTTTTTAATTAACAGTGATAACTATAAATACAACTGTCATTTTATATTCAGTATGTCGAATGAATCAAATCCAGTTATTGAATAATACATCGACAATCAATCCAATCATGTCTAGACAATTTTTAGGTAATAGCATAATAAAGTATTCATAGATCAACAACAACATCTATATGTACTTCCATGTATACTTTGTCCTCGGTGATAGACTTTACGACGTACAATTTGTTTATTGCGCAGTTCGACAGATGCTCCTCCTTCTCTGTTGGTGGCTTCGTCACTTCTCAATATCATATCTCCTCGTGTAAAGGTATATCTCTGATGGAAAATAGTTAGTGCGGACGGTGATTACAAATATAACCACTGGTAGCCGAGCAAATAAATTGACATACAGATGGGTGGAAGAGAAATGGCCGTACATACCGTTGACGTAGATGATGATCAATTAAACGGCGGAGCGGTCGACCCCAGACGTATAACCGCTGGTGAGATAGGAGATGTGGGTTTGTAGGAATTCAATAAAGTGACTCAGCATTAACGTTCAATTTAGGGGAAAAAAATGTTGTATGGAAATTGAAATGGGAGGATGTTCAATTTGGGTACCTAGAAATGTGAATTATTAGAAGTTACGCTTAGGTATCGTTTGTTCAAATTGCTTAGTGAATGTTGATTGCCAATTGCTGAAAAGTGAGTGCTTAATGTTGAATGTTGATTGTGAAAATGTTGTTTGGTTAAGTGCTGATTGTAAATATGGTTTTTTGTAATACCTTGTTACCTGGCAAATTTTCCCGCATGGTTAATTCGTTTTTTATTTGACATGAACAATAAAATTACATGTCTTCAGTTATTACAATCTACAAATGGAAACATTTTTCATTGGCTGCTTACACGAAATTAAAATCAAAGCAACTTATAAATAGTACTACTAATTTAAAAATAAATAAATAGAGAAGATCTACAATTTTATCACAAAAATTTGACATAAAAGATTGTGACTCATATGAAAATACTTCATTGTAAGTTGGAGGAGCCTATGATGGTCCTTGATTATCAATTCCAGTGCTTGTTTCCTCATTTGTGACATCTTCTTCTTGCTCTGCTTCCAAAAATAATTCATCATCAAGCGAGATGCGATGTAGAAAGTTTTGTATTGCCATGCATGCTATAACAATATCTCTTTGGTCGGAAAATTTTTATGGAGGTATTTTACTTAAAATGGGGAATCTTTTCTTTAAAACACCAAAACATCGTTTGATGACGTTTCTTAATCGCACGTGTGCATGATTAAATCTTTAATTTTTATTTTTCATAGAGCTGTTTCTTTAACTGTTCAACCACTAACGTATGTTCTGATAAGGAGATAGAAATCCTCTGGTATTTGTATAAGCCGAATCACAAAGGTAATACTTACCTGTAGTAGAAGAGGAAAAAATAAGCATAATACAACAACAATTCATTTTGAATGTTAACTTGTGTAATTTACTTACATAATGGAGGTAAAGGGAAGTTATTATCAGGATTACGAATTGTTTCATTGAGCACCCTTGAATCATGAGCTACTCCTTCCCATCCTTCCATCACGTAGACAGATTTCACATCGAAATCACATATGGCCATAACATTTTGATAGAAGTTACCCTGACCTCTACCTCTGAATAGAATTTGATCACGTATTGGAATATTTGCATCTATTAATGTACAATCCAATGCCTCAATTGCACCTTTGAAAGGACCTTCTCTTAGTTGTACATGAGACGATATATTTTCAATTGGTTTGTCGAAATCTGGCAGAAGTATCATTTCTCGAGCAAAGTCTCTCATACCCGTCAATATCTCATGAAAATACTTACTGTCTGTTTGACCTGATTGTTGATAACGGTATATAATAATGCGATTTCTAACATTATGGCATATGGTGGATAAAAACACTGCCATTTTCTCTTCAGCATCAACATATTTGCTATCATGAAGCCAATTCTTTTCTCAAAAGTAACAACATAGCTTCACGAATGATGACTTATCAATTCTAAATTGATCGTACATCACGAATGAAGGACCATTCAAGAGCTCTTTCATGTACTCTTTTCCCGAAAGGGATGAAGTTAGAACCTTTTGTCCAGAATTTCTATGTTTCTTGTTCTTCAGTAATACTGAAAGTGATAACAACATCATTAAGAGCCTTTCATTAGACATCATCCTGCAATAACATAAATATAGAAAATCTATATTACTTAAAGATCATATAGTAAAGGGAAATCATAATATAACTAAATATCATCACTATTTATTACCATATAAGCTTCATATCCAAAATGAAATATATAAGAAATGAAAATCGAAAGGAACTTCAAATTTATTCATGAAAATATCAAAGACATACCTAAGTACTACATGCTAAGCAGACATAAATAACTAGTTCAACTCTAAACAATTATTCATTCCAAAATAAAATCGAAAAGTCCATCATCTTCACCATAACAAGCAAATCGGTTTTAAATGTCTAATACATAATTTAAAAATTCAATTCTGTTAACTATGCACTCATCGTCCAAAAAAGCTACCCTCAACTCTTGTTTGTCAAAAAATAATATCTTAGCTTTCATATACTCCTGTTGAGATATAACACTCATGTCCGTTAATTCCTTTAATGCAACAATTACGGCATCAATTAAACGACCATTTGCAGCTTCCTCCTTTTCAATTTGGCCTTTTATAACTCCAACTAAATCTTCAGTTTTTTTATCCACTAGTTCACCACTTGAACTATTGCGTTTTATTTTTGTAGACGAACTAGGTTTGAATTTAGATGAGTCATTATCATCTGCTTTTCTATTCGGTGGACTATTTTGCACTCCAGTTACCATGACACCTTCAAAAAACTCATCTTCCACATAAGTAGGAAAACGTTCTTCATCTACCGCTGCATTAGTTTCGTTTTTATTTTCATCTTCTGCTTGAGCGTTGTCTGTACTAGGAGGTGGATCAGATGATGCAAAGGACCACACATTTTCTCCTTTTGCAATAGTACAGTTAAATACCTCCTTCAACATGTCAACATTATCTAAAGGATTATTTCTAAATTTCCGTGCTTTAGGATATTGTTGTTAAGTGCAGTAAACAAGATAAATCATTTTCAAAGTGTGAGAAAAATAACAAAATTACTATTAAAACACTATAAAACATGATGAACTTGCCTAAATGACGTCATCCCATTTTTTCGACGGCCAAAAGTATGGTATTCGTCTCAGCGTTGAATCCATGTCTAGACAGCCCAATTATTTTAGTCCACAATAAATAATCTTCTTTTAAATAGTTATAATGATTTTTTAATTGCTTATGTTCATAGTTAACATTCCACTTTGTATTAAACTCTTTCTCCAATCTTTTCCATAAGTCTAAACTCATTGCTTACTGAGTTCGCGTACACATAACTGAAGAAAATATTTTTCCCTTTTAGGGTGTAATGCAAATGTGGCCCTGCTCTTGGAAGCTTTATCTGCTTCGTTGCTCATTTATTTACTACTAGAGTTCCTACGTGATGTCATTCCTACAAAGTGCACAAATAATATCACTGTTCTCCATAAATCAAAATTTCAAGTTCACTGATTTCCAATTGCATCATATAATATATAAAGCACTAAGCTTGATTCATAAAAAAGTATGTATATATTGATACTCCTATCGGTCTTCAAACATTAATATTTTTGAATTTTTGTCTCATGTAAGATATCAGTGTTTGTCATGTAGTTAGATAAAAAACAATTTTGTGTTCTCATATTCTTTATGTTGATATGGTATGCTTTTGTATGAGTAATTACTAGGAGTTTAATCGAAGACGTTAAAAGATAAGTGGTCTATGTTGTTTCTCTTCCATTCAAGGTACTCTATTTAATTCTAGTGCATAAATAGGTGCAACATAACAGCATACATAAATAAAGCATCAGTTTCGATGCACAAGAAAGAAATTTTGAACAGATGATAGCAACAAGTCAGTCAATGAAGATGAGTTGGAATGAGGCGTATGTTGTGTTTATGTAACATTTGTTTTAATATACGCGGATTGTTCGGAAAGGCCGGGTTTATACCCATTCTGAATAACCGATTCGACGATATGTCGAAGATGAAGATGGTGGTCGAAGACCGGAAGTCTTCACATCGTTTGGATAATTACCGACGATCCGGATTGGGCTGTACACCCAAGAGGATGGAAATAGTTTGTGGTCGTCCAGACGTACTTGGAGATGGATGGATATGCGAGGAAAGTGCCTCCGGTTTCGTTCAGACCCAGAACGGACTTGTAAATGGATTGTGTGTCTGACATTGAATTTTATTCTGTGTTGATTGATTTCTATTAAATATACATCTATTTGGCGGCGGAGAATTTATTCTTTAGCTTAACGCCCTTCTCTGAGACGTACGAGCTCAGAGGTTGTATATCGATGGACATCAGTCGCATGGCATGAATTGCCTGTGTGGCACGCTAAGATGCAATGATCAAGGCTTCTGTTGAAAAGCAAAGTCTTGTGGTTGGTGATCAAAGCACGCCTACGTGGCAGCTTTGTGTATGACGTGAATTCGCGAGCCTCACACCTCGATATGAGTCAAAAACGGGATAAGGACCCAAGGAGTGCATGACGTTTCTTTCTAGCTATGGTGGTGTCAGTGACTTACCAGCCCTGACATTTATATAGTTTTCACCTATGTGGTTGTTGGAATGCGAGGCGCCTCGATTACAGGTCTGTAAGGACCGGGAAACGTGTGTTCAGGAATAACTAATCCTCTAACGTAAGTGAGGACCGGCCTTGGAGGATCCGGGGTTGCCCAGAGTGCGTAACCCTGAGACATTTGCTCGAGTGTCTCGAACGCGGAGAGGAGCTTGCCCCTTGCCTCGACTCATGATGGAATCCAATTTCCAATACGTGTAATTCATCTCTAATTGTAGAACTAGTATGGCGACATAGTAGATGGTAGCTATGCCGCCTATGATTTATATTTATGATTGAAATGTTTTGACACTATACACTTATTATAGTATCAAATGATTTGTTTTAAACGTATCAAGCATGCTTTGGCTGTTATAAGGGAAAACCCTATCCCCCGGCTTGCGTTGCATTGTGTGATAGGACCTGGGTCTTATAACAGCTGCATTTTTCTTTATTTAACATTGCACTGTTGTTTTATGTACTGGTATTCTTGGGAGGAAACTCGTTCCGTGTTATACGGCGTGGTCCCTTGATTTTCCTAACTTTGAAAATAAAGATTAATAACCGTTTTAGTTCTCACACCAGTCACATGACTGACCTGGAGTTTATTGTTTTAACCTAAACTCTGGGTGCCCCTATTTTCCGCACGGGCAGCTAGTAGTTTTGGTTTTGCAGATTTATATTCACAGGATCCTGGTTTACAGCTGGAATGATATCCGGAAAGCTCTGTATCCGTATATCACCTTCAGTTGTGCTTTGTAACACCCCACCTCCGCCAGGGTGGCTCTTGCAAGCAACTCTGACTTTGGTGGGGCGTTTTAAAACAAGGTAAACATGCATAATGATATAACAAGGCAGGACATGACATATATATATGTAAATAAACAGAGTAAGTAGATAAAACAGCGGAAGATTTTTAAACCATTTCAAAACACAAGTCTGGTACATCAAAGATGTCAATTTCCCAAATAAACAAGTCTAGTACATAAAATAACATCATCTGAAACTGAAAAGGAAAACATAAAAGTAGCTATCCCCAAAGTAGAAAAACCATAGCGAGCTCAAGTCCAAAGCATACATGAGCTATCCAAGAAAGAAGCTAAGATCCAAGCTAGGCTCCTGTGTTCCCTCCCTGAGAACCTGGGGGGGGGGGGGGGGGAACGGAAGAAAAGAGGCGAAAGAAAACAGGTCAGTCAAAAAGACTGAGTAAGCCCTGCTACGATCAGTCTATAAACTAATAAAGTTAACAGCATGATGGAAACTGAGATGATCATAGATAACAACATACTGGCGTGATAAATTAACTACAAGATAGATAGAGGTGTCATCGCATAAACAAGGTTAAGTTTTGCACCACGGTGTACTAGCAAACCAACATAACAGGTTTTGATCCCTTGGCCCAAGCTTTGACCCAATAACATGAAGTGACCTTAATATAAGGTCCAACCAAACGGTCTAGTCGATCGGCTCCCTATAAGCCTAACACGTCAAGTGTTGGTGTCCATACGGCCCATATATGGATGTAGTCAGACTGTGCTGGGTCCACCTTCGGGTGTATCAAGCCCTCAGGTGTCAACCCCAGACACTGAAGCAATAATGCACAGTCTAAACCTACTGGTACCCGTGCCTCGAGTTTGTCCAATACCGGATTACGTGCACGTCCGTAGCCCGCCTGGACCCGCACCGCTGTACCACTCAGCCGTCGCTTTGGTCGCTTACATCAGTCCAGTAATCGTGCCCCGCCCTAGCCTAGCCTCTAGGGTTGTGATGATACCAAACTGGGATTACTACTGGAACAGACCACGTTGCTAGGGTTTCCTAAGAGGGTTAAGTGCGATTTAACCCTTCACTAATCATGGATTAAATTGGTTAAGTGTAACCGACAGTTCACAACTTAACCCCATTTCAATCCCTCGAACCTCCAAATGGATTAAATTGGTTAAGTGTAACCGACAGTTCACACTTAACCCCATTTCAATCCCTCGAATCCCCAAATTGGTTAAGTATTAGTGGACCCTGACTTAACCCTAACCATGAGGCATTAATTAATTTAATGCACCTTAACCTCTCACATTAGACTTTGTTGTGGTTACAAAGTTAAGCCTGTGGGTTCCAGGTAGATTTACACCACAACTTGGTCTAACCTCGGGTCTTGGCACCCCATGACCAACTTCTCACATTGGGTCCTATTGTTTGTAGCCACTAGTTAAGCCGGTAGGTTCCGGGTAGAATTACGCTACAAACTCAACCCAACCTCGAGTTGGCCATACTTATGTTTTCTAAGTGTCATGTCCACTTTATTTCAAAACATAATTACAAGTCAACAAATACTTGGGTAGACCTAACTTAATAGGTAAATTCCCAAGGGGTAGACCTAACTTAATAGGTAAATTTCCAATCTTATATTTTCATGTATTTTAAGTTTAGCCAAACCCCCCAACGTCATTCTATTGCTTACATATTCGTAATAACGCATAAAGGATAGGAAGAGGGAACTTGGCATAACATACATGATGAACTTGCATATCACAACAAGCATGAATAACATGTTAGACTTGCATAACTTAGCATAGTGAACTTGCATATTACCATAAACATGCATAACATGTTAAACTTGCCTAACATGGCATAGGGAACTTGCATAAACATGCATAACTTGTCAAACATGCATAACATGTCATTGTGAACTTGCATAAGCATGCATAACTTATTAAACATACATAACATGGCATAGTGAACTTGCATAAACATGCATAACCCAATAACTTGCAAATCATAGCATAGTGAACTTGCATAATCATGCATAACTCAATAAACTTGCAAATCATGGCATAGTGAACTTGCATAAACATGCATAACCCAATAAACTTGCAAATCATGGCTTAGTGAACTTGCATAAACATGCATAACTAAATAAACTTGCAAATCATGGCATAGTGAACTTGCATAGACATGCATAACTTGTTAAACTTGCAAATCATGGCATAGTGAACTTGCATAAACATGCATAACTTGTTAAACTTGCAAATCATGGCATAGTGAACTTGCATAAACATGCATAACTTGTTAAACTTGCAAATCATGGCATAGTGAACTTGCATAAACATGCATAACTTGTTAATCTTGCAAATCATAGCATAGTGAACTTGCATAAACATGCATAACTTATCAAACATGTGTAACATAGCATAGTGAACTCACATAAGCATGCATAACTCATTAAACATGCATAACATAGCATAGTGAACTCGCATAAGCATGCATAACTTATTAAACATGCATAAATCCCAACTTTCATCACATATTAACTTTAGAGTTTCTAAAATGAAGGTAAGAGGGCTTACAATGCTTATGCGGACTCAAATGAGTATAGCAAACGTAAGAAACCCCTTATGCAACAAAATAAAACCCCAAAATGCAAGCAAACTTGATCAAGACTCCTCCTTTATGATGACAATAGAGAATCAAGACTTTAATGCAAGCTAAAGAGGATCATACAAGCCTAAATACACTTGTATGCATGGAAATCTCTTAGGAATTTGTTTAGGAATTGTATGAAGAGAGTGGAGGCCATGAGAGTTTTGATTTTGACATAGTTTAGTTGCTAGAATGAATAATGAGTGATTTAGGGTAGGTTAGGGTCTTATTTATAGATTAGGCTAGTGATTTAGACCATAGGATTAAACCCTAGTTCCAATCTCAGCCCTCTAAACCGAATCTGGCCCCCAAGCTCAACACAACCAAGCCCAGATCAGAAATGGTGCGCCAGGCAAAACTGCACGGCCACCCCGTGTCGACAGGGCTGTCGATAGGGCTGTCGACACCCTGGGGACCCTGTCGACATACCTGTCGACATGGGGGTCCTGGCGGGAGTTTTCCCGCCTGCGCCAGTTTGCCCTAATTCCCTACTTTCAACTTGAAATTCAAATCTGTTTTTACTTAGGAATTTTCTGAAAACTTCAATGTGCCTTAACTGGGTCATACGGACTCCGATTTTCGAAAACTCGGACTCTATTTCGCGTATTTTTCCGAGACGAACGCAATGGCATAGCCCGTTTCCCTTGATTCACATTTTATAATTAAATTCTGCCTCGATTTATATTATAATAGGTTATTGAAAATACGGGTTGTTACATTCTCCCCTCCTTAAAGGATTTCGTCCTCGAAATCTTCAAGTTAGGAAGAACGTATCCTACCATCCAATCATCCATCTGCTCAAAGCATCATCCACGAGCAATCATTGTCCTTAAAAGATTCTAAATGCTGTATGAACATATGCAAAAGTGTGTGTATATGTACTTATCTAATGCAAAGATCAATGCAAAATATGTTAGTGAAATGTATCCATATGTATGCAAATCCCTAACATAATGTATAATATCTACATGCGTGCTCAATCATACATCCATATGCAACATCCATGTGATTGCATACAAATTTCATCCAAGAATAAGCATAAACACCCATGCACATGCAATATGAGGAGTGTGTGAGCCGATCTAGTGCCTAATGTGTATCATGCATCCACGAGTAACCACTTGCAAACACTTGCAACCACTTGCAACCATCAAACATAACATGTCTCAAACACATGTTTCATCCAAAGGGTTTCTACCTAAGGTTCTCATGACAAGATAAACACGATAAACTAGATAAACATGGACAGAGAGATATGCTAAAAAGAGATCTTAGAAGATAAGCAAGATAAACTCCTTTTTGGATTACAAGAAATCCATTCAAACTCTGACATATAGTACTAACCGATGAGTCATAACCCCCTTATGGAGTTTACAACAGAAATAAGATCGAGAATGGGACCGAGAGGATATATACAAAAGATAACTCGCAAGCAAGCTCCACAGGAAAACAAGGATCAAGGATGCACTCTTAAAAAGAGATATGATGCGCGTATCTAGTCTTCATTCTTCTTAGTCACGTTTCCTTGAGCTTAACTCCACTGTGCTTTGACCGTCTTTTACTTCATGATTTCTTGGCTTCCTAACTCCTTTTTCCCAAATTCGAGTTGGAACTCATTTCATTATCGCCGCTCGTCTTCCTTTTCCACTTATTCTCCTTTCTGTATACTTGGCTTAAACATAACTGTAACCTCATGATTTCATGCAAGCCCTCCAAAATTCACTAGTGAATCCTGGATCTCGTCTACTTACTATAAAGTATTCCACGCAGCAGAACTTTTCTTGAAAATACCAATCCACGTTGCCAATTGCCCTTATAAATGTGATTCTCTATAACTCATGCTTAATCGAAATGAACCATCCGCCTATGAGTGATAGGCCATACCTAGATTCAGTTGCCTACCCATGGCTTCCTGTAGGCTATTTCAAAACTGGCTGACTTTTTGAGGGTAAACCGTTGCTAACCATGATGCAGTCCTCTCGCTCTTCACCGGACTGAAATGAGCACTCTTCGTGAGTCTACCTATTATGACCCACCTACCCGTATTCCTTTTCTTTGATCTAGGTAATCTATCCTCATAATCTATCGAGATGTTTTCACACTTCCCTTGCGGAACCTCGAATGGAGGTAATGGCCCGCCGGGCTTCCATGACTTGGCCTTAACCTGGTGGCACAACATGCATCCTGAGACCAACTCGGCCACCTCCTCGAGTGATGCGCATCTTCAAGAACCTTCTTTACCAAGTCTTCCACTCTAGGAACACATAATCTCTCATCGCGCCTTAGTCATCCCTTGTCATCTATAATATATCTAGCGAGGTGACTTAACATCTCGCCTCGAATCAACTGGTCCATGTTCTTGACTAACTGCGGGTCTTCTTTCTGCGAAACCCCCTTCTTGATCCAGAAGAGTAAGTCTAAGCTCAGGGAATGCTAACTAACTAGCCAAACGGAGGAAGCTTCTTACTTCAATTGCCCTCCTCAGAGTTTTCCGGTCTTAAACCGCAACCACTTTAGCGGAATCCACCGCTAAGCCTTACTTAGGAACTATGTGCCCAAGAAATCCAACTTCTTTCCTCCAAAGTGACATTTGGAGAACTTGACCTTCAACTGGTGGCTCTAAGCGTATCCATCACCTCCTTGAGATGTCTAGCATGCTCTTCCTCGTTCTTTTAAGGAGATCAAAATATCGTCTATGACGACCACGACAAACTTGTTCAAGGACTCCCTAAACACCCTACCCATCAAGTTCACGTAATATGCGGGTGCATTAGTCAAACCAAATAGCATGACTAGCCATTCTAAAAATCCATTTAGAGTCCTAAATGCAGTCTTGTCAATTCCATCCTCAGCCATCCTAAGCTGATGGAATCCGGTTGCTGGATCAAAAGAAAACAGATGCTCCTACAAGCTGATCAAACAAATCATCGATCCTTGGTAACGGTTGTCTATCCTTCTCACGATAATCAACACATAAGAGAAGCAAACTGTCCACATTAGTAACGAATACTACTGGAGCACCCTACTCGAAAATGCTTCGTCTCAGGAAGTTCTTCTCAAGCAACTCCTTGACTTGCTTTCTTAACTCTCATCTCGTGAGGTCATGTGCCTAACCGGCCACGAAACTGGCTTGGTATTACCAACCAGATAATGCGGAAATCTATCCCACGTCTAGGGGTAACCCCTTTACTTCCCCCAAGATATCAGGATATTCTCGGACCACCCTCACAGATTGCAAACTATCGATAGACGAGTTGAGGGATTCAAGATAACATAACATGACGGGACCCACAGGGTTACTAGAAATTTCTAGGGTATTACCGAGGCGAGTCATGAGCCTCATAACCCTATATACAAAAACCAAGAATGGCTCCAAAACAGGACAACCATTCCATGCCCAAAACCAACCCATATCCCCTGAAACCGAGAATATAAACATCCCACGAGAATTCTATACTCAAGATAGAAATTTTCAAATCCACTCAGACCACAGACAAACGAGCAGAACCCCCAATTGGATTTGAAACACATACGGGATCATCAACTAGACTAGTACTTAGGTGCAAACTTTCAACTAGATCAGATGAAATAAAACTATGCGATGTGCCAGAATCAAACAAAGTACGAACAGGGAAAGTCAGAAAATGTAAACAAGACTTTCAACGGAACACTACCTCTATCATGAGCTGGAAGAGCGGTGTTGAGGGGATGAACTCGCCCTCCAGATAATCCTGCACACTAAGTCTGACCTTGCCCTTGTTTTCTCGGGCAATCCTTGCTGAGATGTCCAAACTCACCACAATGAAAGCATTCGCCCCGCTTTCTCTTCTTCTTCCTACATTCCCTAGATATATGTCCAACTTTACCACAGAAGTTGCATTTCCTATTCTCTCTTGGCTTGTGCTTGCGGTTGTTGTTATTCTTGCCTCGTTTCCCGGAATTTACCCTCTTGCCTTGAGACTCATTCGCCTTGACCTCTTTCTTGTCATTGTTATCTTCTTCTTGAAGTAGGGCCATATTCACCAAATTCTCGAAAGTCGCCCCCAAGGGTATATGAGACATGGCCAAACAATGTAATGGCTCGTTTAATCCTAGAGCAAAGTGTAGGGCCTTCTTCTGGGCTGTATTAACCAAGTCTAAATCGACCCGAGCCAGTTGATTAAACTTATCTATGTATTCCCTAATAGTCATGTCCCCTTGCTTCAGTGATAAGAACCTCAGTCCAAACCTTCCTCTAAAGTCATCCCAAGTCTCAATTGGCCTAGTAGAGGTGGTGACTACCCACCAACATGCAGCTTCTTCCTTTAGCAACCATACTGCTAATAAAACCTTCCTGCGGTCACCTATATCAAAGGTGGCTAAAAGATCTTCGGTCTCTTTCAACCAATTCCTTGCTTCTACAAAAGTCTCTGTTCCACTAAAATTCTTGCCACCCATCATCTTAAAGTTCTTACAAGTTTCCGCAAAATCCGCTTGTGGAGGCTGAGGGAGAAGAGGAACATCAGATACGGAAGGAGGAGGAGGAACAGCGGCCTTGACTGGAAAGACAACATTAGAGACACCCGGGACCGGTGCCGTGACTTCCAAGTACCGACGAAACCAATCGGGTATTGTTACTCCTTCGGGCAAGATGAGATTATCAGACATGCTGGAAACGAAAAGAAAAGAGTTCAAACGAGGGGTCAAAGGATAGTGCTAATGGCTTTTGGGGAATAGCCTTTAAAAATAACTAGACTTTTCTTTGGAAAATACTTTATACTTGGTTTTGAAAATAGTTTTTCAAAAGTTTTAAAAACCTTTTTATCCCTTCTCGTAAACCATATGCTCTGATACCAAATGTAACACCCTACCTCCGCCAGGGTGGCTCTTGCAAGCAACTCTGACTTTGGTGGGGCGTTTTAAAACAAGGTAAACATGCATAATGATATAACAAGGCAGGACATGACATATATATATATATATATGTAAATAAACAGAGTAAGTAGATAAAACAGCGGAAGATTTTTAAACCATTTCAAAACACAAGTCTGGTACATCAAAGATGTCAATTTCCCAAATAAACAAGTCTAGTACATAAAATAACATCATCTGAAACTGAAAAGGAAAACATAAAAGTAGCTATCCCCAAAGTAGAAAAACCATAGCGAGCTCAAGTCCAAAGCATACATGAGCTATCCAAGAAAGAAGCTAAGATCCAAGCTAGGCTCATGTATTCCCTCCCTGAGAACCTGGGGGTGGGGGGGGGGGGGGGGGAACGGAAGAAAAGAGGCGAAAGAAAACAGGTCAGTCAAAAAGACTGAGTAAGCCCTGCTACGATCAGTCTATAAACTAATAAAGTTAACAGCATGATGGAAACTGAGATGATCATAGATAACAACATACTGGCGTGATAAATTAACTACAAGATAGATAGAGGTGTCATCGCATAAACAAGGTTAAGTTTTGCACCACGGTGTACTAGCAAACCAACATAACAGGTATTGATCCCTTGGCCCATGCTTTGACCCAATAACATGAAGTGACCTTAATATAAGGTCCAACCAAACGGTCTAGTCGATCGGCTCCCTATAAGCCTAACACGTCAAGTGTTGGTGTCCATACGGCCCACATATGGATGTAGTCAGACTGTGCTGGGTCCACCTTCGGGTGTATCAAGCCCTCGGGTGTCAACCCCAGACTCTGAAGCAATAATGCACAGTCTAAACCTACTGGTACCCGTGCCTCGAGTTTGTCCAATACCGGATTACGTGCACGTCCGTAGCCCGCCTGGACCCGCACCGCTGTACCACTCAGCCGTCGCTTTGGTCGCTTACATCAGTCCAGTAATCGTGCCCCGCCCTAGCCTAGCCTCTAGGGTTGTGATGATACCAAACTGGGATTACTGCTGGAACAGACCACGTTGCTAGGGTTTCCTAAGAGGGTTAAGTGCGATTTAACCCTTCACTAATCATGGATTAAATTGGTTAAGTGTAACCGACAGTTCACAACTTAACCCCATTTCTATCCCTCGAACCCCCAAATGGATTAAATTGGTTAAGTGTAACCGACAGTTCACACTTAACCCCATTTCAATCCCTCGAATCCCCAAATTGGTTAAGTATTAGTGGACCCTGACTTAACCCTAACCATGAGGCATTAATTAATTTAATGCACCTTAACCTCTCACATTAGACTTTGTTGTGGTTACCTAGTTAAGCCGGTGGGTTACGGGTAGATTTACACCACAACTTGGTCTAATCTCGGGTCTTGGCACCCCAAGACCAACTTATCACATTGGGTCCTATTGTTTGTAGCCACTAGTTAAGCCGGTAGGTTCCGGGTAGAATTACGCTACAAACTCAACCCAACCTCGAGTTGGCCATACTTATGTTTTCTAAGTGTCATGTCCACTTTATTTCAAAACATAATTACAAGTCAACAAATACTTGGGTAGACCTAACTTAATAGGTAAATTCCCAAGGGGTAGACCTAACTTAATAGGTAAATTCCCAATCTTATATTTTCATGTATTTTAAGTTTACCCAAACCCCCCAACGTCATTCTATCGCTTACATATTCGTAATAACGCATAAAGGATAGGAAGAGGGAACTTGGCATAACATACATGATGAACTTGCATATCACAACAAGCATGCATAACATGTTAGACTTGCATAACTTAGCATAGTGAACTTGCATATTACCATAAACATGCATAACATGTTAAACTTGCCTAACTTGGCATAGGGAACTTGCATAAACATGCATAACTTGTCAAACATGCATAACATGTCATTGTGAACTTGCATAAGCATGCATAACTTATTAAACATGCATAACATGGCATAGTGAACTTGCATAAACATGCATAACCCAATAAACTTGCAAATCATAGCATAGTGAACTTGCATAATCATGCATAACTCAATAAACTTGCAAATCATGGCATAGTGAACTTGCATAAACATGCATAACCCAATAAACTTGCAAATCATGGCTTAGTGAACTTGCATAAACATGCATAACTAAATAAACTTGCAAATCATGGCATAGTGAACTTGCATAGACATGCATAACTTGTTAAACTTGCAAATCATGGCATAGTGAACTTGCATAAACATGCATAACTTGTTAAACTTGCAAATCATGGCATAGTGAACTTGCATAAACATGCATAACTTGTTAAACTTGCAAATCATGGCATAGTGAACTTACATAAACATGCATAACTTGTTAATCTTGCAAATCATAGCATAGTGAACTTGCATAAACATGCATAACTTATCAAACATGTGTAACATAGCATAGTGAACTCACATAAGCATGCATAACTCATTAAACATGCATAACATAGCATAGTGAACTCGCATAAGCATGCATAACTTATTAAACATGCATAAATCCCAACTTTCATCACATATTAACTTTAGAGTTTCTAAAATGAAGGTAAGAGGGCTTACAATGCTTATGCGGACTCAAATGAGTATAGCAAACTTAAGAAACCCCTTATGCAACAAAATAAAACCCCAAAATGCAAGCAAACTTGATCAAGACTCCTCCTTTATGATGACAATAGAGAATCAAGACTTTAATGCAAGCTAAAGAGGATCATACAAGCCTAAATACACTTGTATGCATGGAAATCTCTTAGGAATTTGTTTAGGAATCGTATGAAGAGAGTGGAGGCCATGAGAGTTTTGATTTTGACATAGTTTAGTTGCTAGAATGAATAATGAGTGATTTAGGGTAGGTTAGGGTCTTATTTATAGATTAGGCTAGTGATTTAGACCATAGGATTAAACCCTAGTTCCAATCTCAGCCCTCTAAACCGAATCTGGCCCCCAAGCTCAACACAACCAAGCCCAGATCAGAAATGGTGCGCCAGGCAAAACTGCCCGGCCACCCCGTGTCGACAGGGCTGTCGACACCCTGGGGACCCTGTCGACATGCCTGTCGACATGGGGGTCCTGGCGGGAGTTTTCCCGCCTGTGCCAGTTTGCCCTAATTCCCTACTTTCAACTTGAAATTCAAATTTGTTTTTACTTAGGAATTTTCTGAAAACTTCAATGGGCCTTAACTGGGTCATACGGACTCCGATTTTCGAAAACTCGGACTCTATTTCGCGTATTTTTCCGAGACGAACGCAATGGCATAGCCCGTTTCCCTTGATTCACATTTTATAATTAAATTCGGCCTCGATTTATATTATAACAGGTTATTGAAAATACGGGTTGTTACATGCTTTGTATTATCTTCTGCTGCTATCTAATTTATTGTAATCTCTTATGTTTATCGAATGTAATTTATTCAATTATACTCTGTATATTCTTGTATCTGATGGAATTGTTGTAATACAATAAAATGTTCTTCCGTCTGCGTTCTATTTTGTCTTGTCCTCACAGTAATTCGTTTTTTCTCATCTCTTCGGAGACCGGGGAAGTTCGGGTCGCTACATTTGGTATCTGAGCTTTGGTTTACAGAGCTCGAGAACAAGACACATTAGAACCATACGAAAGAATTCATCAAATATTGGATTAGTAATCTCCAATTAGAATGACTCGTTAGAGATAGGATCAGTAGTATCCTAGAACGAGTGAGAAGAGTATATTTTTCAAATGAAAGCAATTTTGTTTTGAAAATTTAAATCATTTTATACGTATTTGAATATTTTATTTGTATTGAATATGGACCATCCAATATATAAAGGTTTTGTATATACGCGTCATGAACGTATATTCGAAGTTTTAATATACTGGATAGATATAGGGTTACACTCTAGTCGCCCGGAGATGATATTGATGATAGCGATCGCATCATCAATATTTATGTTCGTGTTACGAAGGTGTGATTTTCTACATATTTCCATTAGACTGGTGTGAGAACCAAAACTAATATAGTTAAAACACATTGTTGTGAATTGGCATCAAAAACAAGATTTTTTGTATATATATCAAAATTATGGATTTGAAACTCTAATCCACTAATTGATTGATGTTTGTGTTGTTTGTTTATTTGTTTGATAATTTTGAACCATTATGCTTAATTGAATCAAATATTGAACTGTATTGAAAATTAGTCGCATATGCATGCATATACATATACTTACATTGAACAGGTCATAGCAAGGAGGCTAAAGCAGAGAATAAAATTTGTTTGCTCGACAAATAGGTACATGTTTACTACATAATTTACTGTTTTGTTTGGGTGATGATGATTTTATGAGCCTATTGGCTAGCCGCTTGGCTTTTTCTTTTTCTTTTTGAGATCAGAAGGCCTGTATGGCAATTTCGGGATTTTCCCGTGGCTCCCGGTGCAGGGGAGGTTATGGCGAAATTTTTCGAAAATTTAGGGTGTTAGCCAAATTTTTGAAATTTTGAAAATTCTCAGAAACTGAAAAGTTGGAGAATGGAAGCCAGATCGAACGTAGAGTTGATTAATCAAACCACTTTCGACTTTGTTCCTTTTCGGGGATGAAAAGTTTTAAGTGGGGGAGATTGTAATAACCCGAAAATCTGAGCCAGTTTAAAATGTTTATTTTAGTGAATTTTTATTATTTAAAATGAATTATTTTAAATAATATCGAGGAAAATTTATTTTCAATATAATTCGAACGTATATATTTATATACGCCGTCGTTAGAATATAAATAATTATATATATAATTATAAATAGAATTGAAAATGGCGCGGTTGTTCGATAATTCAATTTCAAACTTCAATTGAATGTACCGGGTGCAAAACAATCCGGATTTTAGTGAAACCAAAAACATTAGGATCTATTTGATAGTATCTTTCCAACAAATCCGAAAAATCGAAATTTCATAGCGGGAATCAAAAGATATGTCCAGTTGAAAATTTTGAATAGTCGCTATGGAATTCAGGCCCTTAAAAATGGAAATTTTGCAAATGACCTCGGATTTCGATGAAACCACTTTTGTTGGGTCCGTGATGTCAAACTATTGCTAGGTTTCAAATTTCATAATTTTTCGAATCAATATGTGAGCGTGGCAAAGGAAAACGCGTTTGACCAGTTTTAGTTGAATTTAATCGTCTGGAAAATACCCATTTTTCAAACGGGCTCAGAATTCGACGAAATTAGTTTTGTTAGGACCGTATCGTCAATACGAAGCTAGAAATATTTTTTCGGGAATTTTCGGGGTTCGTATGTGGCCCCGGTAAATTGAAACGCACGTTCAAATTCAATATATATTGATTTATACTTTGATTTTTACGGAAACTGATCGAAACAGCCGAACTGGCTTACGATACATATCCCATTGTGTTCGGAATGGGGGTAATTAGCTAGGGACGACACTCGTTGGGTTTGAATCGGTGTTCGAACGGAAAATTAACTTTTGGGAAAATAAAATAAAATAATAATTAAATTATATATTAGCCCCACCCCCTTTTCTCCTTTTCTCTCTCCCCGTTATTTTTCAAATCAGAAAGAAAAAAAATAAAAAGGGGGAAAACGCGCCTGCCCTAGCCCCTTCAACGGAGCCGCCGCCCACGCCACCAGCGACCTCGCGCAGCCCCTCCGAACTCCAATCGCCCGACCCTCCTACCCTGGCCCTCCCCCCCTTCTCCTCTGACCTTCTTCGAAAGCGAACACCCCACCCGAAACCCCTCCAGTCCACAAACCCTAATGCCCGAAGCACAACCACCCCCGCCTCCGACCTGTAGACCACCTCCGCGCCCTCTCCGACCATCTGCAGGCCCGCGCACCCCCTCGCAGCAACCCGACGCCAGATTTCCCCATAGCCCTCGCGAGAAACCCCCCTGACCCCACTTCGACTCTCTTTCCTTCCTAAGACGCAGCGCCGAAGACCAGACCCCCTCGAGCACCCCACTGACAGTGAAAACCCCCCCTGAAACGCTGTAAGTTTTTAGTATTTTATTTTATTTTATTTTTCTTTTCTCTCCTTTAGGAAAATATATAGTATAAAGAAAACTGATTTTTATTTATAAAGAAACTTGATTTTTTTTTATTTATAAAAAGACATGATTTTTAGTTTGAGAAGTTTGATTTTAAACAAGGAAAGTTTGAATCTATATATAATTGAAATGGTAAGGTAAAAATATATTTTTAGCAAAGTGAAAATATATTTTTAGCAAAGTGAAAATGTAATTTTTCCATATTGAATAACGAGAAAAAAAAATAGATTTTTCCATATAGAAAAATACGAAACTTATTTTATATGGATTTGGAAGAAAAATAAAATTTTTACAATTAGCGAGAAAAATATAATTTTTACATAGGGATTAACGAAGTAAAAACGAAATTTTTGCATATGGAATGGCGAGGTAAAAATAGGACTTTTAAATATTGAATAGCGTTGTAAAGATTTGATTTTTATATAGAAGTTAGAAAAGTAAAAATTCTATTTTTACATTATTGAAGTAACGATAAAAATACGATTTTTATATATTGAATAATGAAATAAAAGTACGATTTTTCTATATTGAATAATTAAGTAAAAATACGATTTTTCTATATTGAATAATGAAGTAAAAATACGATTTTTCTATATTGAATAATGAAGTAAAAATACGATTTTTCTATATTGAATAATGAAGTAAAAATACGATTTTTCTATATTGAATAATGTAGTAAAAATACGATTTTTCTATATTGAATAATGAAGTAAAAAATACGATTTTTATATATTGAATAATGAAGTAAAAATACGATTTTTATATATGAAGTGACGATATAAAAATATAATTTTTATAACGAAGTGGCGATGTAAAAATATGACGTTTATAAATAAAACTGAATAATAAAAATGTGACTTTTATTTATATGTGAATAGTGTGGATAAGAGTGCGATGGAATTGACTGAAAGCAGAACGGAATCCAGATATTCAGAAATTCAGAAATAAAACCGGAGGAGTGGAACCCCTCGGTGAGAACTTCTCACTCTAACTTTTCTTTTCTAATTATATATATATATATATATATATACTAGGATGCAGACGGTGTTTAGTAGCACCCGACACCATCATCCACAAACCATGGACTCGTTTGTCTGGTGATTGATTAGAATATTTGTTGGAATTTTGTTGTGTGAATAACAAATTGATAATGTGGTTTGTGGTGTGAAAAATCGAATCGATAAATTGGTTTGGATTAGACGTGCGCCGTTATAAGGCGAAGGAGTAAGGCTAGGTTAGACCTTACTCCAAATTTTGTGGTGTGAATAACGAAAGTGATTTGATTGATATGTGTATGGCGTGGGCCATTACTAGACCGTGGATAAGGCTAGGCCTCGTCCCGTTTCTAGTATCGTGACGTTATGCCGCCGAAATTTTCTAAAATATGTTAGAAAAATAAAAATATCATTTTATTGAATAAATGAACTGAATAGAAATTCATGTGTTAAAATAAAATGCTTTATCGTTAAAAATATAATTTTTAACGTGAATATGAATATAGTGAATGTGAATAAATAAATATTCATTTACAAACCGGACGGTTTGTTTATGTACACCTATTTGAAGGACATTGATTGGGTCGATAAATTTTACACATCGCCCAACTGCACAAATAAAATTTGCGTTTGATTGTTTGAAACCCCACACGGGTGTTGGGATGAAATTTGAAGTTCACTTATCCTGATTGATTAAATATGTCGATCGATTGATTGACAGGCTGTTATAAGCGTTGAGTATCTATATTTGATGCTTATACAGTGTAGTGCACTTTGGTTAATGGTTGATTATTTTTCAATGCTGTTATATACATGTGTTGTATGAAAATCCATATAATTAATTTTATATGGTGATTGATTGGGCCTCATTCTAATTTAGAAGATAAAGAATATTATAAAATAAAGGTTCATGTGTTGACTGTACTCATCCGTTGAGATTAGTCATGTGTTGAACGAAATATTTTAATAATAAAATATACATCTTTTTCAATATAAAATAAAGGTTCATGTGTTGACTGTACTTATCCGTTGAGATTAGTCATGTGTTGAACGAAATATTTTAATAATAAAATTTACTTCTTTATCAATATAAAATAAAGGTTCATGTGTTGACTGTACTCATCGATTGAGATTAGTCATGTGTTGAACGAAATATTTTAATAATAGAAATATTTGAAAATGAAATATTTGAAATAGAATATATGAAGCCCTGTCGATTAGATTGACGGCATTTTGCCGTGAACGATATTTACATCAATTTCATTCATTTTGAAATGAATATTGAAAAGTGATTTCGAAATCGCATATTTTGAAATGAAATTTGAATCAAATTGAATAGGAAACGAATTCGAATTTAATTCGAATTGAATATATAAGGAATTTGATTTCAATTGAATATATAACGAATTTGATTTCAATTGAATATATAATGAATTTGATTTAAATAGAAAACCAATTTGAATTGAATCGAATAGAAAACCAATTTGAATTGAATCGAATAGAAAACCAATTTGAATTTGAATGGAATAGAAAACAAAACGATTTCGAAATGAATTGAATATATAACGATTTCGATTTGAATTGAATTGAAAACGACTTCAAAATGAATTGAATATAAAACGATTTCGAAAGGAATTGAATATAAAACGAATTTGAATTGAATTGAATTGAACTGGAAATGAATTCGAATCGAATTAAAATCGATTTGAATCTGAATCGAATAGAAATGAAAGTAAAAAGGATTTAGAATAGAAAAATCAATTTTGATTTGAATTTGAAATAATGGTTGAAATTGTTTTTGAAACGAATTCAAAACTATTTATAAAATTTGTTTTGAATAGAAATCGACGTAATATATATTATATATATTATATATATAATATAATGGCCTGAATAGAACGCGCCGCGCCGCGACAGTTCGTGAATTTCGACCATTTATTTCAAACGGACATTACGGGAGATCCGACCGTCGGATTCTCCTAAAACTGGAACCGTTGGGTTCGTATTGAAAAGATCTTTCTAACGAATATTTGAAATTCAAAATCTAACGGCTGGATTTGGAGATACGTCCAAATCAAATTCGAAAAAGGTCGTTGTAAGTGCAATTCGATGGCCATTGTTGGAAATCGATTATACGGGCCTTAATAAAATTATTAAAAATATAAATAATTTGTGTAAAATCACAAGAAATGATTTGAGAAAAATTGGTGTGAAAAACTCCATATTTGAAAAGATAAAAATGGATTTTTATCGAAATAAACTAGTTTTGAACTAAATTTAAAACCCAATTAATTTTAAATGAATAAATTAGATTTAAAAAGGGGTTTTAAATAATCAGAATTCCAAATATATTTGATTTGAGTTGAACTAGAATTGATTTGTGGGTTTATCGTGAACTGTGTTTTAAACAACACTAGTTCTTTAACCCGATAACAAATAGAATGTGATTTGGGTTTGTCGTGAACTGTGTTTTAAATAACACCTAGTTCTTTAACCCAGTAAAAGGAGTTTTAACGAATCTGCAATTAGATTGAAATGTAAATCTATAATCTAAATAATCAAATTTAGAAATGAGCGAGAATGGAGTATCGCCACTTTTGCTCCAAAGCGATAGTTAAATATGTAATTAGATTTGAGCGTGAAATGGTAATTAATCTTACCGATAACACCATAGTATTAGATATGGAGTATTTCCAGTTTTGCTTCATGGGATGAATAGGTTGGGATTGGGAAATAAAATAAATAATTACTTCGTTGTGGTTCGCTAATCTCGACTAGTTTGAAAAACCATAATTTGGTTTGAAATGACATCCAAAGGAAGATTAAAGGATAAGTTTTGAAGAATTTATCTTGGATAAAATTAATGGGAACCTTTCCCTAAAAATGTAATTTTGTGAATAAAAGAATATTCTGAGTTGGAATGAGGCGTATGTTGTGTTTATGTAACATTTGTTTTAATATACGCGGGTTGCTCGGAAAGGCCGGGTTTATACCCATTCTGAATAACCGATTCGACGATATGTCGAAGATGAAGATGGTGGTCGAAGACCGGAAGTCTTCACATCGTTTGGATAATTACCGACGATCCGGATTGGGCTGTACACCCAAGAGGATGGAAATAGTTGGTGGTTGTCTAGACGTACTTGGAGATTGATGGATATGCGAGGAAAGTGCCTCCGGTTTCGTTCAGACCCAGAACGGACTTGTAAATGGATTGTGTGTCTGACATTGAATTTTATTCTGTGTTGATTGATTTCTATTAAATATACATCTGTTTGGCGGCGGAGAATTTATTCTTTTGCTTAACGCCCTTCTCTGAGACGTACGAGCTCAGAGGTTGTATATCGATGGACATCAGTCGCATGGCATGAATTGCCTGTGTGGCACGCTAAGATGCAATGATCAAGGCTTCTGTTGAAAAGCAAAGTCTTGTGGTTGGTGATCAAAGCACGCCTACGTGGCAGCTTTGTGTATGACGTGAATTCGCGAGCCTCACACCTCGGTATGAGTCAAAAACGGGATAAGGACCCAAGGAGTGCATGACGTTTCTTTCTAGCTATGGTGGTATCAGTGACTTACCAGCCCTGACATTTATATACTTTTCACCTATGTGGTTGTTGGAATGCGAGGCGCCTCGATTACAGGTCTGTAAGGATCGGGAAATGTGTGTTCAGGAATAACTAATCCTCTAACGTAAGTGAGGACCGGCCTTGGAGGATCCGGGGTTGCCCAGAGTGCGTAACCCTAAGACATTTGCTAGAGTGACTCGAACGCGGAGAGGAGATTGCCCCTTGCCTCGACTCATGACGATATCCAATTTCCAATACGCGTAATTCGTCTTTAATTGTAGAACTATTATGGCGACATAGTAGATGGTAGCTATGCCGCCTATGATTTATATTTATGATTGAAATGTTTTGACACTATACACTTATTATAGTATCAAATGATTTGTTTTAAACGTATCAAGCATGCTTTGGCTGTTATAAGGGAAAACCCTATCCCCCGGCTTGCGTTGCATTGTGTGATAGGACCTGGGTCTTATAACAGCTTCATTTATCTTTATTTAGCATTGCGCTGTTGTTTTATGTACTGGTATTCTTGGGAGGGAACCCGTTCCGTGTTATACGGCGTGGTCCCTTGATTTACCTAACTTTAAAAATAAAGATTAATAACCGTTTTAGTTCTCACACTAGTCACATGACTGACCTGGAGTTTATTGTTTTAACCTAAACTCTGGGTGCCCCTATTTTCCGCACGGGCAGCTAGTAGTTTTGGTTTTGCAGATTTATATTCACAGGATCCTGGTTTACAGCTGGAATGATATCCGGAAAGCTCTGTATCCGTATATCACCTTCAGTTGTGCTTTGTATTATCTTCCTCTGCTATGTAATTTATTGTAATCTCTGATGTTTATCGAATGTAATTTATTCAATTATACTCTGTATATTCTTGTATCTGATGGAATTGTTGTAATACAATGAAATGTTCTTCCGTCTGCGTTCTGTTTTGTCTTGTCCTCACAGTAATTCGTTTTTTCTCATCTCTTCGGAGACCGGGGAAGTTCGGGTCGCTACATGACCCATTTCAGCAGTAACCCACATAGAAGTATCTTGGTACCCTGAACTACGCAGGGTGGGGCACGATTACTGGGCTGATTATAAGCGGTCAAAACGACGGAGGTTGGTGCATCAATGTAGGTTCCGATGGAGTTTGGGCGTGCACGTACTCCGGAGTGGAAAAAGCAGGCACTAGGCATTAGTTGTTATACACTGTGCATCTTGAATCGTGTCGGCTTTCCACTATAGGATTTGATACACCC
Organism: Allium sativum; assembly: GCA_030737875.1. Taxonomy (NCBI): domain Eukaryota; kingdom Viridiplantae; phylum Streptophyta; class Magnoliopsida; order Asparagales; family Amaryllidaceae; genus Allium; species Allium sativum. Next base: position 411,397,324 of record CM060923.1, on the reverse strand, counting down.
CACGGTGGAACCAGCACAGGTATCTACAATCAAGTGGGGCCGAATGACATACGTGATAAATACATGCGAGTAGGAGCTGATCAATAATAGGGATCATTTTATCATGAACATGTGGTGCTAGTTGGATCAAATTTAAATAGGTGCAGAGAATATGGATATGAGTGCGAGAGTATGATTAGTTTATCTTGCCTTGTTTATCTTGCCTTATCCTATGTTACCTTATTCCTTTGTTATTGTCCTTCATCCAGTTTATTCATGCCATGGTTCTCTTACCAATTTACATGCTGAATAGTCACTGGACTTACCAGACTTATGTCTGACCCAATTTTCTTTCGCCCTCTTTTCTTCCGTCCACCCCCCCCCCTCAGGTAGCCAGGGAAGGAATAGCTCAGATTAATTTGGACCATTCATCTTTCAAAGCTTGAAGACTTTGTGATGTATGGCTTGGAACCTCTTATCTTTGGCTATGGCTTTGGACACACTAGCACTTGGGGATTTATGCAGTTTTATTTATGTTTTATGCTTCTTTATGTTATAATCAAGACAGAGATTTTGATGTAATGATTTGGAAGTTGTTTTGAGATAGTTTGCTATAATGTTTTTGTTATGAACCATGTATGAAATTAATTTAGTTTTTTCGCTGCTTATATATGTCTATCTTGTAAATTATCAAAGCAAAGGTTTACAAGATCAGATAAAAAATTTTGAAAACTGTTTTTCAAAAAGAAGTTTATTGAATCAATTTTCAAGAAAAAGTATTGTTTTAATTTTAAAAGGCATAATCCCCTAAAGCTGTATGCACTATCTTTCTATCCTTTGTTTTGAATGCTTCCTTTTTCGTTTCAGCATGTCTGGGGATCTTAACCTTCCAGAGGGCGTGTCGGTACCTAGCTGGTTTAGAAGGTACCTAGAGGCTAGGGCTAATGTCGCAGGCCCAGCAAACGTTCCTCCTCCCCCAGCTGCAGCGGTTCGTCCTCCTCCTCCACATGCAAATGCTTTCACAAAAATATGTAGGGACTTTTGAGCCATGGGTGGAAAGAACTTCAATGGAAATGAACCTTCGTGGAAGCAAGAAACCGACTCAAAGAAACTAAGGATTTGTTTGTTATCTTCGAAGTGGACGATAGGCGGAAGATACGGTTGGCCGTATGGTTGCTTAAAGACGAAGCTTCCTATTAGTGGGAAGTTACTAATGCTGAAAGATCAGTTGAAACTTGGATGGATTTCAGAATGATGTTTGAAATGAAATTCCTCTCACAAGCTGAAAGAAGCCTACAGATGGAGAAGTCCTTAGCTCTCAAACAGGGAAGTATGTCGGTCAAGGAATACGTTAACCAATTCAACCAGCTGGCTAGCTTCGGATTGGAGTTAGTGAACACTCCACATAAGAACGCTCTCTGTTTGGTTGAAGGATTGAATGAGCCACTGCAATTGTAGCTATGTCCCATATACCTATGGGTGTGACTTATGAGAGACTGGTGGACATGGCACTGTTACAAGAAGAAGATAAGGTTGGCAAGGAGGAGGCAAAGGTGGAAGTACCTCAAGATAAGAAAGTGGAGGGATCACCGGGCAAGAAAACAGATTCCAAGAATGGCGGGAAGAACAACAAACCCCATGACAAGAGGAAGTGTAATTTTTGTGGCATTCCTGGAAATCTGGTTAAGGACTGCAGAAAGAAGAAGAGGAAGATGGGTGGTTGTTTCCATTACAGCGAAACAGGACACATGGCTAAGGACTGCCCAAGAAAGCAAGGGCAAGGGCAGAGGACTGGGTCTACTCCTGGAGGGCAGGTTCACACTCTCATAGTACCTCCTCAAGAACGAGGTAGAAATATTTCTATTGAGAGTTTAGTTTATCTTTTTGATAATCCTATTTATACACTCTTTGATTCTGGCGCATCGCACTCTTTTATATCTACTACTTTAGTTGAATCTCTGCACCTACACACCAGTTTAGTAGAGGATCCCTTGGTTGTTTCAAATCCAAATGGGGGCTCAACTTATTTGTCTATGATTTGTTTGGATTTGGAAATTTCTATACTAAGCGTTGGGTTTAGATGTAATGCATGTGTTTTGGGCTTCACGGGCTATCGGTTGATTCTAGGCGTGGATTGGCTATCCAGTAATGGTGCCATCCTCGATTGTGAAAAGAGAGTGGTTAGACTCATGACTCGACTCGGTAACACTCTCGAAATTTCCTGTAATCCCATGAACTCTGTTATGCTTAGCTATCTAGAATCTCTTGATGCATCTGTTGATAATTTGAAGTCTGTTAGAGTAGTCCGTGAGTACTCGGATGTCTTTGAAGAGGTAAAGGGGTTACCTCCGAAGCGGGAGACAGACTTCCACATATACCGCGTTGATAATGCATAACCCATTGCTTTACCCGTTAGACACATGGCTCCTAGGGAGAGGAAAGAACTCAGCAAGCAAGTTAAGGAGTTGCTTGAGAAGGGGTTTATAAGGCGGAGTATTTCTGAATGGGGTGCTCCGGTAGTATTCGCAACCAAAGAAGATGGTTCGCTTCACCTATGCGTCGATTATAGGGAGCTAAACAAGCTGACCAAGAAGAATAGGCACCCACTTCCAAGAATAGATGAATTGTTCGATCAGCTTGTTGGTGCATCGGTTTTGTCCCAACTAGATCTAGCTCCCGGGTTTCATCAGCTAAGAGTGGCTGAAGACAGTATTGATAAGACCGCGTTCAGAACCCCAGATGGCTTCTTCGAGTGGCTTGTCATGCCTTTCAGCTTGACAAACGAACCCGCTTATTTTGCTGACATGATGAGCAGGGTGTTAAGAGAATTCCATAATTAGTTTGTGGTGGTCTTCGTAGACGACATTTTGAATTTTCTCGAAGAGTGGGGAAGAGCATGCTCAACATTTAAAAGAAGTCTTGGATACTCTTCGTGCACATCAGCTAATAACCAAATTCTCCAAATGCCACTTCTAGAGAGAGAGAGGAAGTAAGGTTTCTTGGACATGTGGCGTCCAAAGAAGGGCTAGCTATGGACCCCACAAAAGTAGTTGCGGTGCAAGATTGGAAGGTTCCACGGAATGCAACCGAAGTCCAAAGCTTTCTCAGTCTAGTGGGATTTTACCGAAGGTTCATCAAGGACTTTGCGAAAATCTCAGCTCCACTTACAAGGTTGAAGAAGAAGAACCTAACTTTCACTTGGGATTTGGATTGCGATGTTGCTTTCCAACGCTTGAAGAGGGCTCAAACAATTGCCCCAGTTCTGACATTGCCGGATGGGAGCAAGATGTTTACCGTATACACGGATGCATGTGGTACAGGACTAGGTGTTGTCTTGATGCAAGAAGGGAAGGTAGTAGCTTATGGAGGGAGACAGTTGAAAGTACATGAGAAAAACTACCTAACCCACGATCTAGAGTTGGCTGCCATCGTTTTTGCGCTTAAGTCTTGGCTCCATTATCTCCTAGGTGAGAAGTTTGAATTATATACTGACACAAATCGTTGAAGTACCTTCTCGCAGAAAGATCTTAAATTGAGGCAACAAAGGTGGATGGAGTTCTTAGCATCCTACGATTTATAGATTTCTTATACCCCTGGCAAGGGTAATGTAGTAGCAGACGCCTTGAGTAAAAAGAAGCTGACCTTAAGTCCTCTCTTTGTAGAAAGGCAGAGCTTGGGCTACATAGCCAACTTTGACTTTAGACCCTCTGTCGATCATGTGACTGGCTTGTTAGCATTGCTAGAGGTGCGACCTACTCTTTTGGACTCAATAGGAACCACACAACGTGAAGAACCTCAGCTAGTTAATGTGATGGATACGCTAATAAGGGGTGAGACTTCTAGTCACCTCAATAGATACTCCATCGATGACAAGGGTTGGTTGAGGTAGGATGTAAGGCTATGCGTCCCACAAGCAAGGGATTTGGTGAAGAAGGTTCTCGAAGAGGCACACCATTCCAAGTTGACCATACACCCAGGTGGATACAAGATGTATAAAGACGTAAAAAGTGTTCTCTTTTGGAATGGAATGAAAAGGGATGTAGCTGAATTCGTTTCTCAGTTCATGATATGTCAACAAGTCAAGGTAGAGCAGAAGAAGCCTAGTGGTCTGCTACATCCTCTAGAGGTCCCACAGTGGAAATGGGATAACATTTCGATGGACTTTATTGATGGGCTGCCTAGGTCAACAAGGGGCAATACCAGTATTTGGGTAATAATGGACATGCTCACAAAAAGAGCTCGCTTTATACCCGTTAAGAATAGAAGGACTGACTCATCCTTAGCATCTATTTATCTTAAAGAGATAGTTCGACTCCATGGGATACCCTCCAGCATAGTGAGTGATCGAGATCCTATCTTTACGAGCGATTTCTGGAAGAGTTTGCAAGAGGCTGTAGGCACACAGCTATGCTTAAGCACGACATATCACTCCCAAACTGATGGTCAGACGGAAAGGGTGAATAGAGTATTAGAAGACCTCTTGAGATTATGCATTATTGACTTTGGAGGAACAAGGGAGTATCATCTCCCTTTGGTGAAGTTTGCCTACAACAATAGCTACCAAGCCACCATAGGCATGGCACCCTTCGAAGCTTGTAACGACTTGGAAATCCGAGCCAATTTAAAATTTTTATTTTGGCAATTTTAATGTATTTTGAATATTTAAAATAGATTATTTTAAATAATATCGACGAGAAATTTATTTTGAATAGAATTCGAATATATATATTTATATAGATCGTCGTTAGAATATAAATATTTATTTATATATATAAAAGGAATTGAAAATGGCGCGGTAGTTCGAAAATTCGATTTCAAAATTCAAATGAATGTACAGGATTCAAAATAATGTGGATTTTAGTGAAACCAAAAATAATGGAATCTAATAGAGAATATCTTTCCAATGAATCCGAAGAATCAAAATTTCATAGCAGGGATAAGAAGATATGTCCAGTTGAAATTTCAGAATAGTTGTTGTGGAATTTCGGCCCTTGAAAATAGCAATTTTGCAAACGACCTCGGATTTCGACGAAACCACTTTTGTTGGATCCGCGATGTCAAGTTATTGCTAGATTCCAAATTTCGTAATTTTTCGAATCAATATGTGAGCGTGGCAAAGGAAAACGCGTTTGACCAGTTTCAGTTGATTTTAATCGACTGGAAAATGACCATTTTTCAAACGGTCTCAGAATTTGATGAAACTAGTTTTGTTAGGACCGTATCGTCAATATGAAGCTAGAAAATATTTTTCTGGATTTTTTCGAGTTAGTATGTGGCCCCGGTAAATTGAAATGCGCGTTCAAATTCAATATATAGAGTTATATATTGATTTTAACGTAAACTGATCGAGACGATCGAATCAGCTTACGAAACATATCCCGTTGTGTTCGGAATGGGGGTAATACGCTTGGGACGACAGGCGTTGGGTCTCGATTTGAGATCGAAATGGTAAGCTACCTTTTCGGAGAGATAAAATAATTTAAATTTATTAATTATGTATAAGCCCTTATTTACTAAACCACCCCTCATTTTCCTTCTCCTCCTTTTCTGTAGACCGATTAGAGAAAAAAAAGAAGAAGGGCGAATCGCGATCTAGGCCGTCGCCGCTCTACGCCGGAGGACCCCCTCCGCACCTCCCAACTCCGGCGAGCCTCGCCCCCCCCCCCCCCCCTCTCTCCTTCATACCGATCCCCTTTCCCTCCCCTTCTGACAAAAACCCGTAGCCCTCTTTAAAACCCTAAACTGCCCCACCGTGATCCCCTCATCGTTGACTCCACCCCTCACCAACGTCGACCTGAAGCGACTCCCCCTCCTCCTCTACCTCCATACCCAATCGTGACTCCGAACCCTAGACCACCGCGAGCGCCTGCTTCCCCTCTGACACCGCGCTTCGCTTTTGCTCGCCCACCAGTCGACGACCACCCCGAGCAGGAGAAAAATGTGAGTCCTTTGATTTCCTCGTATAAAATTTGATCTGATTTTTTATTTTAGGGAAAAATATGATTCGGCGATTAGTTTAATTTATATGTATAACTTTATAAAATCTGATTTTAATATATATTTTAGTGAATTGAAATGGTTTGTTGTTTTTTTTTTGTTTATAAATCTTTGATTTTTCTTTAGATAAAGATTTGATTTTGATTTCGATTTGTATATATAATATATAAATATATGATTTCTCATAATATGAACGGTAGATTTTTGTGAAAATAAAGTTTAGATTTTCATAACGAAGTAGTGAATGTAAAGATCTGACTTTTATAGTTATGTATCGAGGATAAAAATTTGATTATTATATATTGAATAGCAAAGTAAAAATTCGATTTTTATATATTGAATAGAAAAGTAAAAATTCGATTTTTATATACTGAATAACAAAGTAAAAATTTGATTTTTATGTACTGAATAGCAAAGTAAAAATTCGATTTTTGTATATTGAATAGCAAAGTGAAAATTCGATTTTTATATATTGAATAGCAAAGTAAAAATTCGATTTTTATATATTGAATAGGAAGTAAAAATATGATTTTTATATATTGAATAACGAAGTAAAAATATGATTTTTATATATTGAATTGCAGAGTAAAAATATGATTTTTATATATTGAATAGCAGAGTAAAAATATGATTTTTATATATTGAATAGCGAAGTAAAAATATGATTTTTATATATCGAATAGCGAAGTAAAAATATGATTTTTATATAATGAATAGCAAAGTAAAAATTCGATTTATATATATATGTAGTGAATACAGATGAAGAAAATGACGAAAGAAGAAACGGTGGAGATTTTCTACATATGAAGAGTCGAGATGTTTGGTTTAGCGAATCGGTGAGAATTCCTCACCTTTAATTTAATTTTCTAGTTAAAATATATACTAGGATGCAGACGGTGTTTAGTAGCACCCGTCACCCGTCGTCCACAGACCATGGACGGCTTGTATACTTGTTTGTTTGATTTTGATGTGTAGTTGGTTGTGTGATGTGATGTGAAATGAAATAAAATATTTTATAGTGGAAAATATTTGATAGTTAAAAATAGAATTTTTAACATGTATATGAAATGAAATAAAAATAAACAAATTGGACGATTAGTTTATATACACACGTTTGACTGATATTGATTGGGACGATAAATTTTACACATCGCCCAACAGCACAAATAAAATCTGTGTTTGATTGTTTGAAAACCCCACACGGGTATTGGGGTGATATATGACATACACTAATCCCAATAGTTAGTTGTATGTCGATCGATTGATTGACAAACTGTTATAAGCATTAAATATTTATATTCGATGCTTATACAGTGTAGAATGCACTTTGGATGATGGTTGATTATTCATCGTTGTTATTGTATACATGTGTTGTAGAAAATCCATGTAATTAACATTATATGGTAATTGATTGGGCCTCATTCCAGTTTTGAAAAAGAAATATTTGAAAAAGAAATATTTGAAATAGAATATTTGAAATAGAATATTTGTAAATAGAAATATATGAAGTCGTGTTGATTAGATTGACGCCATTTTGACGTGAACGTTATTTATATCGATTTTATTCATTTTATAATGAATATCAAAAGTGATTTCAAAATCTGATATTTTGAAAAGAATTGAAATTCAAACTGAAACTGAATAGAAATGAATTCGAATTGAAATTGAATAGAAAGGAATTCGAATTGAGATCGAATTGAATTGAAAACGAACTGAAATTCAAATAAAAATCGATTTGAATTGAAATCAATTTCAAATGAATTTAAAACGAATTTATCAGGAGAAATTCAATTTTGATTTGAATTTCAAATGAAGTGGAAATCGTTTTGAAAACGAAATTAAAAACAATTTATAAAATACATTTTAAAAGGTAATCGACGAAGTATATATTATATATATAATATAATGGCCTGAATAGAACGCGCCGCGCCGCGGTAGTTCACGAATTTCGACCATTGACTTCGAATGGATATTGCGGGAGATCCGACCGTCGGATTCTTCTAAAACCGGAACCGTTGGGTTCGTATCGAAAAGAGATTTCTAAAGAATATTAGAATTAGAAATCCAACGGTTGAATTTGGAAATGTGTCCAAATCAAATTTGGAAAAGGTCGCTGTAAGTGCAGTTCGATGGCCGTTGATGGAAATCGACTGTACGAGCCTTGATAAAATTATTAAAAATATCAATAATTTGTGTGAAATCATAAGAAATGATTTGGAAAAAATCGGGATGAAAAACACCATATTTGAAAAGATAAAAATAGATTTTTATCGAAATAAACTAGTTTTGAACTAGAATCAAAATTCTATTTATTTTTTTAATAAATAAATTGGATTCGAAAAGGGTTTTAAAAGTAACCAGAATTTCCAATAATTGAATTGGAATGGATTTGAATCGAAATTGTCTTTGGATTATTTCGATGTTGGATTTCGTGATTATACAGATATTGTTATGGAAATTTGAAATATGTATTTATATCGTTATTTCAAATACGATATTTGTTGGTCGTAGAATTTGATATTGAATATAAGACGATATATTTTCTATCCATAGTCTTGTATTTAATATCAAATGTGATTTAGGTTTGTCTTGAATGGTGTCTTCATTAACCCTGTTCTTGAACCCAGTTGAGAAAAGTAATAAATCTTTTTATTTAGATTTAATGAAGTGTACCAATTAAATAATATTTAATTGGAATTGAATTGTTATTGATTTTTGGGTTTATCGTGAACAGTGTTTTAAATGACACTTGTTCTTTAACCCGATAATTAATGGAATGAGATTTTGGGTTGTCGTGAACTGTATCTTCAATAATACTGTTCTTAGACCCAAAGGAGTTAAGAAAATTAGAAACTAACTGGAGATTAGTCAAGTTGAATGGTTTCTGGGGTATTGATCTGATATTGGTTTCTGCCTTCGGGGTTAATACTTAGGGAATTGCTCACTTGCTAATTTACGGTTAGGGACTGATTGAAATGTAATGTGATTTTGGGGTTTATCGTGAACCGTGTTTTAAATGACACTGATTCTTTAACCCAGTCAAAGATTAAAACTAAGTGGAGTTTTAATGAATCTTTAATTAGATTGAAAAGATCGAGAATGGAGTATCACCAGTTTTGCTCCAGGCGATAGTTAAATCTTTAATTAGATTTAAACGTGAAATGGTAATTGAATTTACCGATAACACTGTGTTGATAGATATGAAGTATAACCAGTTTTACTTCATGGGATGAATAAGTTGGGGTTGGGAAATTAAAACAAATGATTACTACGGTATAGTTCGCTAATCCCGACTAGTTTGAATTGATATTCAAAGGGAGAATAAAGAATAAATTTAAAAGAATTTATCTTTGATAAAATTAATGGGAACCTTTCCCGATGAATGTGAAATTTAGAAACTAACTATAGGTTGGCTAAGATGAATGGTTTCCTGGGTATTGATCTGATGTTGGTTTCGACCTTCGGGGTTAATATTTGGGGAATTATTCTCTAGAAAATTTACGGTTAGTGACTGATGAATTGGAATGAGGCGTATGTTGTGTTTGTGTAACACATGTTTATTATATACGCGAGTTATTCGGAAAGACCGGGTTTATCCCATTCTGAATAACTGATACGACGATAAGTCGAAGATGAAGACGGTGGTTGAAGACTGGAAGTCTTCACATCGTTTGGGTGATTACTGATGATCTTGATTGGGATGTACACCCAATAAGATGGAAACAGTTGGTGATCGTCCATACGTACTTGGAGATCGATGGATATGCGGGGTACTAGGTGCCTCCAGTTTCGTTCAGACCCAGAACGGACTTGTAAATGGACTGTGTGTCTGACATCGGATTTCATTCTGTGTGACTGATATCGGTTGCATAGAGTGGCTTGCCTGTGTGGCATGCTAAGATGCAAATGATCAAGGCTTCTGTTGAAAAGCAAAGTCTTGTGGTTGATGATCGAAGCACGGCCTTTGTGGCGTAGCTTTGTGTAACGTTTACTTCGCGGGTTTTACACCCGGTGGTGAACCAAAAACGGGAGAGGACCACAGGGAGGACATGCGTTTCTTTCCAACTAGAAGTGGAGTCAGTGGTTTAACATGCCCTGACGAGTTTGACTTATGTGGTTGTTGCTGTTGCGAGGCGCCTCGGATATATCTGTCGTTCTCGAACCGATGGAGTCATTTAGTTGGATCATTTACGCCCCATAGGGCGGAGAGACGTAATGTTTAGGATTTCGTCTAATCCACATCGGTGGACCGGCCCTATCGCTCCAAGGGTCGATGCGTTCTGTACCTGAGACTCGGGCAAGACAGTCTCGATTCGGTAGAGGACGATCCCTTGCCTCGGTTCACAGATGCAAACCCAACTTCCAAATACGTGACATTTGCGGTTTTGATTGTAGAGCCTAGTATGGCGACATGATATATGGTACCCATGCCGTCTATGATTGATACTTATGATTTGAAGTTGTTTTATACACTATGCACTTATTATTATATCAAATGAAATTTCATGTATCAAGCATTCTTTGGCTATTATAAGGGAAAACCCTATCCCACGGCTTGCGTTGCATTGTGTGATAGGACCTGGGTCTTATAATAGCTTCATTTTTCTTTATTTAGCATTGCGCTGTTGTTTTATGCACTGGTGTTCTTGGGAGGAAACCCGTTCCGTGTTATACGGCGTGGTCCCTTGATTTACCTAACTTTAAAATAAAGATTAATAACTGTTTTAGTTCTCACACCAGTCCCATGACTGACCTGGAGTTTACTGTTTTAACCTAAACTCTGGGTGCCCTTATTTTGACACGGGCAGCTAGTAGTTTTGGTTTTGCAGATTTATATTCACAGGATCCTGGTTTACAGCTGAAATGATATCCGGAAAGCTTTGTATCCGTATATCTCTTCTAGTTGTGTATTGTATTATTTTCCGCTGCTATTTAAATGTAATTTAAATCTTTGATATTTCTGTGTAATATTGATTCATTTATCTCTGTATATTCTTGTAATCTGATGGTATTGTTGTAATATACAATGAAATTTTCTTCCGTCTGCGTTCTTTTGTGGCTTGTACTCGAACTATCCGCGCTTTCCTTCACGGGGAAGTTGCGGGTTTTCACAGTTGGTATCAGAGCTTTGGTTTACAAAGCTCAGAGAACAAGACACATTAGAACCATACGAAAGAATTCATCAGATGTTGGATTAGTAATATCCAATGAGAATGGCTCATTAGAGATGGGATCAGTAGTATCCTTGAACGAGTGCGAAGAGTATATTTTTAAAATGAAAACAAGTTTTGTTTTGAAAATTTAAATCAATTATATGTATTTGATTATTTATTTATAATGATTTGGACAATCCGATATATAAAGATTTTGCATATGCGTCTTGCAAACGTGCATTCGAAGTTTGAATATACTGGATAGTTATAGAATCATACTCTAGTTGCCCGGGGATGATTCTGGTGATGGGGCACCGTCGCCAGTATTTATTTTTGAGTAACGAAAGTGGGTTTCTATATTTCCATTAGACTGATGTAAGAACCGAAACTAGATAGGATTCATTATTGTTGTGAATTGCCACCAAAAATGTGATTTCTGACTATATATCAAAATTATGGATTTGAAACGTTAATCAACTAATTGATTGCTGGTTGTTTTGTTTGATTATAGTTTGAATAATTAAATGTTGAACCTTTAACCAATTTGGTCAAATATTGAACTGTATTGAGAATTGGTCGCAATTGCATGCATGTACATGTGTATACATTGAACAGGTCATAGCAAGGAGGCTAGAGCAGAGGAATAAAATTGTTTGCCCAACAAATAGGTACATGTTTATTGTATTTCTTGAGTTTTGGGTGATTTTGTGAGCCGATTGGCTAGCCGCTTGGCTTTTTCTTTTTCTTTTGGATTGAAGAAGGCCATGGGAGGCTATATGAAATATCCCGAAGTCCCCGGTGCAGGGGAGGTTATAGCGAAATTTTTCGAACATTTAGGGTGTTAGCCAAATTTTTGAAAAATTTGAAAAGTTCTAAGAAACTGAAAAGTTGAAGAACTTAAGCCGTAGCGAAAATTAAGAAAGTTGAGTTGGTTTTTAAAACAACTTTCGGCTTCGTTCCTTTTCGGGGACGAAAATTTTAATTGGGGGAGAATGTAACGACCCGGAAATCCGAGCCAATTTAAAAATTTTATTTTGGCAATTTTAATGTATTTTGAATATTTAAAATAGATTATTTTAAATAATATCAACGATAAATTTATTTTGAATAGAATTCGAACATATATATTTATATAGATCGTCGTTAGAATATAAATATTTATTTATATATACAAAAGGAATTGAAAATGGCACGGTAGTTCGAAAATTCGATTTCAAAATTCAAATGAATGTACAGGATTCAAAATAATCCGGATTTTAGTGAAACCAAAAATAATGGAATCTAATAGAGAATATCTTTCCAACGAATCTGAAGAATCAAAATTTCATAGCAGGGATAAGAAGAAATGTCCAGTTGAAATATCAGAATAGTCGCTATGGAATTTCGGCCCTTAAAAATTGCAATTTTGCAAACGACCTCGGATTTCGACGAAACCACTTTTGTTGGATCCGCGATGTCAAGTTATTGCTAGATTCCGAATTTCGTAATTTTTCGAATCAACATGTGAGCGTGGCAAAGGAAAATGCATTTGACCAGTTTTAGTTGATTTTAATCGACTGGAAAATGACCATTTTTCAAACGGTCTCAGAATTTGATGAATCTAGTTTTGTTAGGACCGTATCGTCAATACGAAGCTAGAAAATATTTTTCTGGAATTTTTCGAGTCAGTATGTGGCCCCGGTAAATTGAAATGCGCGTTCAAATTCAATATATAGAGTTATATGTTGATTTTGACGAAAACTGATCGAGACGATCGAATCGGCTTACGAAACATATCCCATTATGTTTTAGAATGGGGGTAATACGCTAGGGACGATAGGCGTTGGGTCTCGTTTTGAGATCGAAATGGTAAGCTACCTTTTTGGAGAGATAAAATAATTTAAATTTATTAATTATATAAAAGCCCTTATTTACTAAACCTCCCCTCGTTTTCCTTCTCCTCCTTTTCTGTAGTCCAATTAGAGAAAAAAAAGAAAAAAGAAAGAAAGAAAGGCGAATCACGATCCAGGCCGCCGCCGCTCTACGCCGGAGGACCCCCTCCGCACCTCCCAACTCCGGCGAGCCTCGCCCCCCCTCTCTCCTTCATACCGATCCCCTTTCCCTCCCCTTCTGACAAAATCCCGTAGCCCTATTTAAAACCCTAAACCGCCCCACCACGATCCCCTCATCGTTGACTCCACCCCTCACCAACGCCGACCTGAAGCGACTCCCCCCTCCCCCGCTACCTCCATACCCAATCGTGACTCCTAACCCTAGACCACCGCGAGCGCCTGCTTCCCCTCTGACATCGCGCTTCTCTTTTGCTCGCCCACCAGTTGACGACCACCCCGGGCAGGAGAAAAATGTGAGTCCTTCGATTTCCTCGTATAAAATTTGATCTGATTTTTGATTTTAGGGAAAAATATGATTCAGCGATTAGTTTAATCTATATGTATAACTTTATAAAATATGATTTTAATATATATTTTAGTGAATTGAAATGGTTTGTTGTTTTTGTTTTGTTTATAAATCTTTGATTTTTCTTTAGATAAAGATTTGATTTTGATTTCGATTTGTATATATAATATATAAATATATGATTTCTCATAATATGAACGTTAGATTTTTGTGAAAATAAAGTTTAGATTTTCATAACGAAGTAGTGAATGTAAAGATCTGACTTTTATAGTGATGTATCGAGGATAAAAATTCGATTTTTATATATTGAATAGCAAAGTAAAAATTCGATTTTTATATATTGAATAGCAAAGTAAAAATTCGATTTTTATATATTGAATAGCAAAGTAAATATTCGATTTTTATATATTGAATAGCAAAGTAAAAATTCGATCTTTATATATTGAATAGCAAAGTAAAAATTCGATTTTTATATATTGAATAGCAAAGTAAAAATTCGATTTTTATATATTGAATAGCAAAGTAAAAATTCGATTTTTATATATTGAATAACGAAGTAAAAATATGATTTTTATATATTGGATACCAGAGTAAAAATATGATTTTTATATATTGAATAGCAGAGTAAAAGTATGATTTTTATATATTGAATAGCGAAGTAAAAATATGATTTTTATATATTGAATAGTGAAGTAAAAATATGATTTTTATATATTGAATAGCGATGTAAAAATACAATTTTTATATATTGAATAGCAAAATAAAAAATTAAATTTTTATATATATGTAGTGAATACGGATGAAGAAAGTGACGAAAGAAGAAATGGCGGAGATTTTCTACATATGAAGAGTAGAGAAGTTTGGTTTAGCGATTCGGTGAGAACTCCTCACCTTTAATTTAATTTTCTAGTTAAAATATATACTAGGATGCAGACGGTGTTTAGTAGCACCTGACACCCGTCGTCCACAGACCATGGACGGCTTGTATGCTTGTTTGTTTGATTTTGATGTGTAGTTGATTGTGTGATGTGATGTGAAATGAAATAAAATATTTTATAGTGGAAAATATTTGAGAGTTAAAAATAGAATTTTTAACATGTATATGAAATGAAATAAAAATAAACAAATCGGACGATTTGTTTATATACACACATTTGACTGATATTGATTGGGACGATAAATTTTACACATCGCCCAACTACACAAATAAAATCTGTGTTTGATTGTTTGAAAACCCCACACGGGTATTGGGGTGATATATGACATACACTAATCCCAATAGTTAGTTGTAAGTCGATCGATTGATTGACAGACTATTATAAGCGTTAAATATTTATATTCGATGCTTATACAGTGTAGAATGCACTTTGGATGATGGTTGATTATTCATCGTTGTTATTGTATACATGTGTTGTAGAAAATCCATATAATTAACATTATATGGAAATTGATTAGGCCTCATTCCAGTTTTGAAAAAGAAATTTTTGAAAAAGAAATTTTTGAAATAGAATATTTGAAATAGAATATTTGGAAATAGAAATATATGAAGCCGTGTTGATTAGATTGACGCCATTTTGACGTGAACGATATTTATATCAATTTTATTCATTTTATAATGAATATCAAAAGTGATTTCAAAATCTGATATTTTGAAAAGAATTGAAATTCGAACTGAAACTGAATAGAAATGAATTCGAATTGAATTTGAGTAGAAAGGAATTCGAATTGAAATCGAATTGAATTGAAAACGAACTGAAATTGAAATAAAAATCGATTTGAATTGAAATCAATTTGAAATGAATTTAAAACTAATTTATCAGGAGAAATTCAATTTTGATTTGAATTTGAAATGAAGTGGAAATCGTTTTGAAAACGAATTTAAAAACGATTTATAAAATACGTTTTAAAAGGTAATCGACGAAGTATATATTATATATATATATAATATAATGGCCTGAATAGAACTCGCCGCGCCGCGGCATTCGCGAATTTCGACCATTGACTTCGAATGGATATTGCAGGAGATCCGACCGTCGGATTCTCCAAAAACCAGAACCATTGGGTTCGTATCGAAAAGGGCTTTCTAACAAATATTAGAAATTAGAAATCCAACGGTTGGATTTGGAATTATAGCCAAATCAAATTTGGAAAAGGTCACTGTAAGTGCAGTTCGATGGCCGTTGATGGAAATCGACTGTATGGGCCTTGATAAAATTATTAAAAATATCAGTAATTTGTGTAAAATCATAATAAATGATTTGGGAAAAATCGGGATGAAAAACTCCATATTTGAAAAGATAAAAATAGATTTTTATCGAAATGAACTAGTTTTGAACTAGAATCAAAATTCTATTTATTTTTTTAATAAATAAATTGGATTTGAAAACGGTTTTAAAAGTAACCAGAATTTCCAATAATTGAATTGGAATGGATTTGAATCGAAATTGTCTTTGGATTATTTCGATGTTGGATTTCGTGATTATACAGATATTATTATGGAAATTTGAAAGATATATTTATATCGTTATTTCAAATACGATATTTGTTGGTCATAGAATTTGATATTGAATATAAGCCGATATATTTTCTATTCAGAGCCTTGTATTTAATATCAAATGTGATTTGGGTTTGTCGTGAATGGTGTCTTCATTAACCATGTTCTTGAACCTAGTTGAGAAAAGGATTAAATCTTTTTATTTAGATTTAATGAAGTGTACCAATTAAATAATATTTAATTGGAATTGAATTGGTATTGATTTTTGGGTTTATCGTGAACAGTGTTTTGAATAACACTTGTTCTATAACCCGATAATTAATAGAATGAGATTTTGGGTTGTCGTGAATGGTATCTTCAATAATACTGTTGTTAGACCCAAAGGAGTTAAGAAAATCAGAAACTAACTGGAGATTAGTTAAGTTGAATGGTTTCTGGGGTATTGATCTGATGTTGGTTTCGGCCTTCGGGGTTAATACTTAGAGAATTGCTCACTTGCTAATTTACGGTTAGGGACTGATTGAAATGTGATGTGATTTTGGGGTTTATCATGAATCGTGTTTTAAATGACACTGATTCTTTAACCCAGTCAAAGATTAAAACTAAGTGGAGTTTTAATGAATCTTTAATTAGATTGAAAATATCGAGAATGGAGTATCACCAGTTTTTCTCCAGGCGATAGTTAAATCTTTAACTAGATTTAAACGTGAAATGGTAATTGAATTTACCGATAACACCGTGGTGTTAGATATGAAGTATAACCAGTTTTACTTCATGCGATGAATAGGTTGGGGTTGGGAAATTAAAACAAATGATTACTTCAGTATAGTTCGCTAATCCCGACTAGTTTGAATTGATATTCAAATGAAGATTAAAGAATAAATTTAAAAGAATTTATCTTTGATAAAATTAATGGGAACCTTTCCCTATGAATGTGAAATTTAGAAACTAACTATAGGTTGGCTAAGATGAATGGTTTCCTGGGTATTGATCTGATGTTGGTTTCGGCCTTCGGGGTTAATATTTAGGGAATTATTCTCTGGCAAATTTACGGTTAGTGAATGATGAATTGGAATGAGGCGTATGTTGTGTTTGTGTAACACATGTTTATTATATACGCGAGTTATTCGGAAATACCGGGTTTATCCCATTCTGAATAACTGATACGACGATAAGTCGAAGATGAAGATGGTGGTTGAAGACCGGAAGTCTTCACAACGTTTGGGTGATTACTGATGATCTTGATTGGGATGTACACCCAAGAAGATGGAAACAGTTGGTGATCGTCCAGACGTACTTGGAGATCGATGGATATGCGGGGTACTAGGTGCCTCCGGTTTCGTTCAGACCCAGAACGGACTTGTAAATGGACTGTGTGTCTGACATCGGATTTCATTCTATCTTACTGATATCGGTTGCATAGAGTGGTTTGCCTGTGTGGCATGCTAAGATGTAAATGATCAAGGCTTCCGTTGAAAAGCAATGTCTTGTGGTTGATGATCGAAGCACAGCCTTTGTGACGTAGCTTTGTGTAACGTTTACTTCGCGAGTTTCACTCCCGGTGGTGAACCAAAAACGGGAGAGGACCTCAGGGAGGACATGCGTTTCTTTCTAGCTAGAAGTGGCGCCAGTGGTTTTACAGGCCCTGACGAGTTTGACTTATGTGGTTGTTGCTGTTGCGAGGCGCCTCGGATATATCGGTCTTTCTCGAACCGATGGAGTCATTTAGTTGGCTCATTTACGCCCATAGGGCGGAGAGACGTAGTGTTCAGGATTTCGTCTAATCCACATCGGTGGACCGGCCCTGTCGCTCCAAGGGTCGATGCGTTCTGTCCCTGAGACTCGGGCTAGACAGTCTTGAATCGGTAGAGGACGATCCCTTGCCTCGGTTCATAGATGGAAACCCAACTTCCAAATACGTGACATTTGCGGTTTTGATTGTAGAGCCTAGTACGGCAACATGATATATGGTACCCATGCCGTCTATGATTGATACTTATGATTTGAAGTTGTTTTATACACTATGCACTTATTATTGTATCAAATGAAATTTCACGTATCAAGCATTCTTTGGCTATTATAAGGGAAAACCCTATCCCCCGGCTTGCATTGCATTGTGTGATAGGACCTGGGTCTTATAATAGCTTCATTTTTATTTATTTAGCATTGCGCTGTTGTTTTATGCACTGGTGTTCTTGGGAGGAAACCCATTCCATGTTATACGGCGTGGTCCCTTGATTTACCTAACTTTAAAATAAAGATTAATAACTTTTTAGTTCTCACACCAGTCTCATGACTGACCTGGAGTTTATTTTTTTAACCTAAACTTTGGGTGCCCTTATTTTGACATGGGAAGCTAGTAGTTTTGGTTTTGCAGATTTATATTCACAGGATCCTGGTTTACAGCTGGAATGATATCCGAAAAGCTTTGTATCTGTATAGCTCTTCTAGTTGTGTATTGTATTATTTTCCGCTACTATTTAAATGTAATTTAAATCTCTGATATTTCTGTGTAATATTGATTCATTTAATCTCTGTATATTCTTGTAATCTGATGGTATTGTTGTAATATACAATGAAATGTTCTTCCATCTGCATTCTTTTATGGCTTGTTCTCGAACTATCCGCGCTTTCCTTCACGGGGAAGTTGCGGGTTTTCACAAAGCTTTATATGGAAGACCATGCCGATCACCAACTTGTTGGTGGGCGTCTACAGACAAGCTCATACTTGGACCAGATATGCTTAGAAAAACTTCAGAGAAAGTGGACATGATACAAAGAAGAATGAAGACTGCCCAAGATAGACAGAAGTCCTACGCAGATAAGAGAAGGACCGACCTTGAGTTTGAGGTTGGAGGCAGGGTTTTCCTTAAAGTATCTCCGTTAAGGAACATCGTTCGCTTTGGATCCCCAGGAAAGTTGGCACCAAGATTTGTAGGGCCGTTTCCTATCATTTAAAAGATTGGGAAGCTGGCTTATAGAGTAGAGCTGCCTGAAAGATTGGTTGGAGTTCATAATGTCTTTCATGTTTCTCACCTACGAAAGTGGTTACATGAGTCGGGGGAAGTGGTGGTACCAAGCATACTAGGGGAAGTAGAAGTAGAACGAGAGGCGACTATGAGAAGATTTCCAACTCGTTTCTTGGGAACAGAAGTCAAAAAGCTACGCAACCACGAAGTCAGACTGGTTAATCTTCAATGGAGTGACGCTGAGGAAGATGCAACTTGGGAGACTGAAGCCAAGATACGTGCAGCCTACCCTTTTCTTTTTGAGGGTACATCCTTGATCTCTTTTCCTTAAGTTTATGCTCGTACCTATCCTTTTTAATTATATTTCCTCAGTGTTATTCTTGATCCTTCGGTAGAAACCAATGGATGTAAACATGTATTTGAAACATGTTGTGATTGATGGTTGCAAGTGGTTGCAAGTGATTGCTAGTGGTTGCTCGTGGATGCATATACACACACATTAGGTGTTAGATTGGCTTAGTCACTTTCATATTGCATATGTATATATGTATTTGTATATGATTTAAACTTGATGTGTTATCATATGGACGTTGCATTTGTATGAATGATTGTGCACTCATGTAGAAAGAGTGATTAGGGATGATTGCATACATAATGGACTCATGACACTGACATGATTCGCATTAAGGAGTTCAACTGAATCAGTAGACCGCCTGATTTTGCATTAGATAAGGACATGTACACACACTATGCATATGATCATGAAGCATTAGAAGCATTTTTAAGGACAATGGATGTCTGTGTTTGATGGATGAGTAGATGGACGATTGGATGATAGGATATACGTTCTTATTGACTTGAAGATTTCGGGGATGAAATCCCTTAAGGAGGGGAGAATGTAACACCCCGTATTTTCTGTAAAAATTAAAGTAACGAATTAAAGAATATTTAATTAAAAATGTGAGAATTAAGGGAAACAGGCTATGCCATTGTGTTCGTCTCGAAATTCTGCTTACGATAGAGTCCTAATTTGCGTAAATCGGACTCGGCATGAAGGAGTTATGACCTTCAGAAGACTCAAGAATTTTAAAAATAAAACCAGCCCGAAATTCAAATTCAAGTTTCAAAATTCAAAAACCCCAAAGCAGGCTGGACGGGAAATTTCCCGCCCAGAAATCAGGTCGACCAAGGGGTCGACCTAGGGGTCGACCTGGGGGTCGACCACCCCCTCGGGTCAGATCTGAAACCTGACTTGTTTCTTTGTGTGACGATTTTCTTCGTGATTAGTGCTTGTGTGGCAAATTCTAGTTGGTTCTCTTAGGTTTGAATGGCTTTGATTGGTCCTAGGTTAATCTAACAGCTCTTATTACATCAAACTTCTATATAAGCAACCTAAATCCAAACCCTAAGCCACACAAAAATATTCCTAGAGCCGTCATGTTTTCAATACACAACCTAGAATAGCTGCCATTCTCCTTCAACTAGAAAGCAATTTAGAAACTACGAATCAAATCTAATTCAACTAAGAGAATTCAATGTCTACAATAAAGGAGAGCTATTCAGTTTCAGAATACAGATCCCATAACTCAAGACTAGTCTCGTTTTTGTAAGTCCAGTTATCATTTAGACCTAAATGATATTAAAATTGTGACTAAAATAAATGGATGTAGAACAACGCCAAATGTAAATTTATGCCTATCCTTTTTGTTAAACCTGAATTGATTAAGACTATGACTCTTATCATGTTAAATTTGTGATCATGTTGTATGTAATTTGTTGATAAAACTACCATTGCTAAATGCTTGGCAATGAACCTATATGTTGTATGTTAATTAGGCGATGACATATCATGTTGTATAATTTGGCGATGGATCTATATGTTGTATGTTAATTGGGCGATGACATATCATGTTTAATAATTTGGCTATGGATCTATATGTTGTATGTTAATTTGGCGATGACATATCATGTTGTATAATTTGGTGATGACACCTATATGTTGTATGTCAATTTGGGAATTTGCTATGTTTATGCAAGTTCAACCATGTTAACATATATGACTAGAATTACAAGCAAACATGTTTAGGTTATGTTAATTTGATCCAACTCAATTTGCAAATTCACAACTACATGCCTAATTAAGGTTTTGTAGTTCTATGTAAAACCCATATTTTATGATTCATGTTGAGTAGATCTAAATTTGCAAGTTAATATTGCTCCATGCCGAATTCATATGATACATGTGTAGTTAGATCCATATTTTTATGATGTTGGAATATTACATGTTCCTCTTTTTTCCCCTTTTGCGTATGAGTTGGCCTATGTAGCGAGCCTAACATTTTATGTGATTTATGCGAACGTTTAACGGGGGTAACGTTGGGGAAAAACATGAAACTACATGTAATTGGCATATTTGCCTCATAACCATGTAAATGGATTAGTGGCACAAAAACGGTATAATTTATATAACTAATATTATGAAGATGATTTAGAGAAATTGGGCATAACTTGAATGACAAAAATTTACATATAAATATAAAAGGTAAATTTGTAAATTTAGAAATGACGAATATGCCTAACCCGAGGTTAGATTGAGTTACGGCGTAAGACTGCCCGGAACCGCCCGGCACATCCAGCAACCGTAACAATATATATCTAATGTGAGAGGTTAGTGCATTGATCCCAAAAGAACCCGAGGTTAGATTGAGTTGCAGTGTAAAACTGCTCGGACCCGACCGGCACATCCATTGACCGCAACAATACCTACCTAATGTGGGTGGTTGGTGCTTTAATGAATGAATTAAAGCTAAGTCAGGAATGGTGGGTTATGTTAATTAAGGCAACACTTAACCAATACAACATGTTAACTAAACTGATGGGCGAGGTAAGGTTAATTTGGACACTTAACCAATTTAACATGTTGATTAGGAAACCCTAGTAATGGGGACCATTTCAGCAGTAACCCACATAGATATATCACGGTACCCTGAACTAGGCCGGGTGGAGCGCGATTACTGGGCTGATTATAAGCGGTCAAAACGATGGCGGTTGGTGCGTCAGTGTAGGTTTCGACGGAGTACGGGTGTGCACATACTCTGGAGTGGAAAAAGAAGGCACTGGGCTTCAGTAGTTATACACTATGCATCTTGAATCATGTCGGGTTGCCACCATAGGATTTGATACACTCCATGGTGGAACCAGCACAGGTATCTACAATCAAGCGAGGGCCGAATGACACACGTGATAAATACAAACGAGTAGGAGCCGATTGATAATGGGGATCATTTTATCATGAACAGGTGGTGCTAGTTGGAAAAAGTTTAAATAGGTGCAGAGAATATGGATATAAGTACGATAGTATGATTAGTTTATCTTGCCTTGTTTATCTTGCCTTATCCTATGTTACCTTATTCCTTTGTTATTGTCCTGCATCCAGTTTATTCATGCCATGGTTCTCTTATCAATTTACATGCTGAATAATCACTGGACTTACCAAACTTATGTCTGACCCATTTTTCTTTCGCTCTCTTTTCTTCCGCCCCCCCCCCCCCCCTCAGGTAGCCAGGGAGGGAATGGCTCAGCTTAATTTGGACCATTCATCTTTCCGAGCTTGAAGACTTTGTGATGTATGGCTTGGAACCTCTTATCTTTTGTATATGGCTTTGGACACACAAGCACTTGGGGATTTATGCAGTTTTATTTATGTTTTATGCTTCTTTATGTTACAATCAAGAAAGAGGTTTTGATGTAATGATTTGGAAGTTGTTTTGAGACGGTTTGCTATAATGTTTTTGTTATGAACCACGCATGAAATAAATTTAATTTTTCCGCTGCTTATATATGTCTGTCTTGTAAATTATCTATGTCTTTTACCTATAATGCTCCACCAAAGTTAAGGCATTCCCTTTGTGAGTGACCTTAACGGAGGTGGGGTGTTTCAGTAGTGATTTAGTGTACTGTACTTCAATCCAATCATGCAATATTCTACGATGCATTAATATAGGTTTGTGTATATAGTTCATTATATCGTAACATATTGATTTAGCTTGTTGCAATTGGGAATACACTGTATTAGTAAAGTCCAGGAAATTTCGAAGGGTTAAAATAATTAACAGCAGTATTTTATTTCCACGTAGTGAATGATTAGATATATAATTTAAATATATCTCTACATTGTATTTAAATGAAAATTCATATAGAAAACTAATGCATACAAACTTAACTTCTTTAAAAATAGTTATTTAGAAATAAAATAGAAGGAAATACATTGAAGTGTTGAATAAATTTCCATTTTGATTTTTTTTACAACAACAAGTATTTTTGACAGTGGAATATGTCCATAGCTTTCTCCTATATTACACTAAGATGTATGCACTTATGCTCGTAGAAAGAACCTTGTTCAGTAACAAAATTCACTAAAATGTTAAACGGTTTTGCTTACTACAATAACTTTTTTAGAAAACAGTATACTTCTAAGGCAATGAACTCTGAATTACAGTATGCTATCATTTCAATCTGATGTTTATAAGAAGGTAGTGTAATACTATTTTTTTCCAAAATCATCTCCATTCTTATGTTTTGCTTCAAGTCATCCTTTACTTCATATTAGATGAGCACTGTTACATTAATCCAATCCACGTAAGGAGACTTACCTTGCGCTTGTGTGAAAGTTCAAAAGCTAATATTAAGAGGAATATCCTGGTATTTTGGAATCTTGAAAATTAAATTTATCTTAGCATATAGATGCTTTTGGTGCAAATGTGCTACATTTCTCTTTGATAGGAAAAATTACACATGGTAATAACAAAAATAGATATTTAAATTACATAAGAGTAGAACATATCTATTTCTAACCATTTACTAACATACTCAAAAATTACTTTCTTACTCAGTATGTTATTTTTTAAGTAGGTTATATGAAACACTGTTGGCAACTGACAGTGTTAACAAACTGTGTTAACTTCTCCATGTTAGATTCTGAAAACCATAAACATAACTTCTAAAATATGTCCTTGCTTTATAAAATATTAATGCAATGTTTTCTGACGCTATTAGATCCTCTTCAAAAAATGTACTGATCAATTATAAAATATAGTTGACTCTATATTTGTTTGTCAGAAATAGCTACACCATCATGAAATCTCTATTGAAAATGGCTTATTTATGATTAAAAAAGCTCCAAAAATGGTGGTTCCATATTTAGTGAATTGTTGACTACAAATTACATGTATGGTTTACCTTCTAATTTTGAACATAATTAGAACCTACTGTCTTGATGGTGCGCTATTACATTGGCTTACTGAATATTGGCACCAATAAGTATGACAAACCTCACTTACCAACTTCAACTTAAAATATTAAATTTAATTAGATAAAAAAAGGGCAAGGCCAAATGGGTTTATATCATGGACCATGCCACTATAATCAGATAAAATTTTCTTATTAGGTTTAATTTCTTCACATTAAGAGTACATAGAATGGCTAAATTTTATCACCAATGGGATGGTCAATTATGCAAGAGTTTGAACAGGACACAAGTTTATTGTTAGAAGTTGTTTTTATATTTCATTCAATTATTAATTTCTATTTTAGCATTTTTTTTATATATTAGCATTAGGTTGCTTACTAATATTAGTCTTATTTGATGAAGAATATTCGTCTATTTCCATTCCATGTTAATGTAGTATAGAGTGGATAATTAGCTATAGTCTAAACCTATTTTTGTTTAATCATTTTGATTTTGAATCCAAGGATAGGGAAATAGTCTTTGAAGTCATTGAATTGGAGAAAAAAGTGATTTCTCATTTAAAAGCTTTAAAAGATTTCTTTAATAAAGTGAACACACACATACACACACACATGCACACACATACTCTCTCTCACACACATATATGAATGGTAGTTAAATTTCTCCATTGTTTCCATTGTCTTGACATAGTGAATAGTTTCGGTATAAAATACCCTTCATCCATGCTTCACCAAGCTGAATAAGCCTGATTTATATTAATTTTTACTACCATAGGTGTTTCATATTCAACAAGCCTATGTATCAATATTTCCAAGTGAGACAGTGCTTCTGTTGCTTGAAGTTTTGTGGTTTTGTTTGATGTTGTTTTGGCGACATATATATATATATATATATATATATATATATTGGTTTCAGATAGTTCGATTTTCATATGTTCAAACTTATCTACGGGGACCAGAAAGTATATCTTTCAACCAACTGTATTTCAAGCTATTGGTTATACGATTTATTTCATGCTATTTACAGTAAACTATGTCCTTATCAATAGGTAAAAAATATGGTTTCAGGTTATTTTCACGTCTTTCACATAACCTTGTGCTCTAGGTGACTGTTAATTGAATGGATTTCAGATCCTAGACATGGTACAGATTTTCTTGTAATGTCATATGTGTTATTTTACTATAACCAGAATTTTAGTTAATTGTAATCTGCAACTGATACATAGAAAAGCTATTAGTTTGCAAATGAGCATGCAGTTGTGGATTTTACTTAAGTTACTCATTCTTGTATGGGAAAAATATAAGTTGGGCATAATACTATCATTTTATTACGCGGGAATAAAGGAAGCATTTTCTCAGTTAGGAAAATCGTTATTTCATCTCAGGCTTGGGCCCTTCTTTAATGATCCAAGAATTGAACTTTTAATAGTCAGGCAAATGTATAAAGTCTTGGAACCAACGTCTACTATAACATGTTGTAAAACCCCAATACCACTTATAGTTTTTTTTTGTAATATGACGGTATTCAATTTCTCTAAGTAATATCTTAGGTGCCCCTACTTAAATATTTGATTCTTCTAACGTTATAAATAAATCAAATAAAAAGAATGCTTTAAATAAACTGTAACGAACCGAATTTCCACACTATATGAGTTGACTGAATAAAACACATGTCCAACCCAAATTGCATTGAAATATGAATCATTATGAAATAAACAAGAAAAAGGTAGAAGAAGAACAAAAATAACAACACAGAATCTCACAGTACAACGGAACAAAATATAATATATCAAACTTTTGAAATACAATATCTTAAACTGTATAACAAACAATTATCACAATACAACACGTACAACACATCGGAAATAATAATACTATACAACGCTGAAGCCTCTGGCTCCAAGCTCCTCCAAATATATTTGTAAACACTTGAACTACTTGACTGCCCATATAAATTTGGCCACCCAAGAGTTTAGGGTAGAACAAAACAAAATAAAATTTGGGTCAGTCATGGGACTGGCAAGAGTAAACTTTTTAAAACAGTTTGAGAAAATAAACGATATCTCATAAGACCACGACGTATAATACGGAATGGGTTTTTTCTTATGAGAATCCAAAACACTTGATTCAACTTTCAAAATCCTTTTGAAGAAACGACAATTTTTATATCAAAACACTTTTGATATTATAATAGTTTCTAAATCAAATAAATAACAATCTAGTGGAACGTTTGCATTTCACGCTCTATATATATTTAATATATAATCAAAACCACAAGCACGTAATGGGTAATGAATTTCCAACTATGAAAAGGTGTGGAACCACCTTCCGATAGTATATCTCTAGAGAGGAATACATTGGGTTCAACAAGAATATCTTGCAAGCCGGCCACACATGACCGATCAACCATTTCGCTTAAGTGTATCGAATGTATATCATCAACGGTTGGGATCAGCAACCGTTTTCCCGAATGGGACAGCATCGAATAGAATAAAGAAGGAAATAAATTTTCTATAGATATGTGATAATACACCCTAATTGGGAGCTACCCACTTAGCCATGCTACCTAGCCAATTTTGGTCATTTCCCTGTTGTTGAAGCCTGAGGCGATGATTAGTTACCATTCATTTATAGCGCAATAACTTTAAATGACATATGGTCTTGATTTGCAAAAACATAATCTGGATATTATGCTAACAGAATAGATTCTCCGCCACCATATATATTTATGCAGACCAACGTATGTGATCATTGGAAATACTCTGTCAGGCATTCGTCCATATATGTTCGTTCTGAGATTGAACGAAATCGAAAGCATAATTTCCATTAATCCATCTTAGGAAATTTCTACCTAGGATTAATAAAAAAACCTGCACTTCACTCCGTCTTCGATTATTTTCATACAATCTGTTTCGCAATGTAACTGCCAATACGGAGTGGTTCTCGGATAATAATCCAACCGGTCTCACCGTATTGACAACAATATTGTTAAATAATTCGATAGTCAGTTATTTAACTATCGAAGGAAAACCAACATCCATTCAAAGCATCAAACAATCACAGGGCCCCCTAATTAATATTTCATACATTAATTAAATCACTTCTTCATTTCCTTATCAATATTTGTTAACCAAATATTTTCAATAATCACCTTAGCCTCTTACGCTATTTGGAAAACATTTCCATATATTGCCTTCTTTTATTTTCTATACTTAGGAAATGTCTTCTATTAATGATTGGAATTAATTCCAATTACTTATCTCTTTCACGACCATTCTCTTCTATACTCAGGAAATATTTATTATTTTATTTCCAAAGTTCCATTTACTTCGGTTAAAACGAATGTTGTGTAAAACATCGTTACAACAACCCAAAATAATATATTCAACTAAATCTTATTTAAACATGTATCTTTGAAACTGAATCTATCTATTTATCGATTAACAATGAAATCAATCAAGTTTGGGTATAACTACCTCTTATACCATGACTGAATAACATTCTTCTCTTCAAAACTAACAAGACTACTTGTATCAAATAATCAACATCATATTAAACCAATTTTCCATTTCCTTTAAACGTGTATACGTTTCTCTTTCTATTCTTACTAGATTTAAATTTATTGATTTCCTTTTTGTTTATAATATTCTATTTTAAGATCGTTTCCTTGTCGAATTCTATATATATCGATATATTGATTTCTAGTTATCAAATTGCCTTAAAAATATTCTAAATCCTTAAATTTTCGAAAAATTTCGCCAGTTCCTCCTTTGTATCGGTCAATAGGTCAAACCTTAACTCACCTCTCTAGGCCCTTTCCATTCAAAAAGAAAATTAAAAAGCCAAGCGGCTTGCCGATTCGGCACATAAAAACACATATGGAATTTAAATGTGTACCTTTTTGTCGGGCATTCGAATTATAATCTTCATACACTTCATTCCATACCTATTTAACATATATACGTCCATTCCCAATTTATTCCAACTCAAACCAATCATTTTAACTCAGCTTGCAAATTAATTCTCTAATTAGCTCTTTGCCTATTTCACTTTTCATTTGAACATAACATGTTCAAATATAATTTTAACTTGCTTATAAATTAATTTAATTCAATTTTAGTTCAAGTTTCATACTCAATTTCAAATACGAATTCACAAATCTAATTTACCTATCCAAAGCCCAATTTTTTATCAAAGCTTGATTAACTAATTATTCTTCAAATTTGTTTAACCTATTCCATAATTTAAAATATGATTTTATGTTTCAAAATTAGTTCACTTACTCCACTTGAGTTCATATTTATTTTATATCTCAAGTTTGGATTTTTTCTAATGGAAATCCAGATTTTATTTACTTAAAATCCTTTTATTTATTTAAATAAACCGTTATGGTTTTATAATGGTTATGGCACTATTTTTCTAGAAAATTGATTTTGACATAACTCAAAATCTATTCGATGAAATCTAGGTTTTTCCCTTCCATTAGGAAACTATTATCAAATCGGTCCTGATGATTCTTGTTCCAAATAATTCCGACTTAAATTGAGTTCTATATACTCATTTGAATTTTGAAAAGCCAATTTACGAACTACCATGCTGCGGCGGGTTCGTCTTAATTACATTTACATATAAACTTAAACTTCGTTTAATTTATAAATTTAAACTCTATTCTTATATATTTTAATATATATAAGATCGGCTTTCCAAATCTATGTTAAACATTTCAATTTTTCTAAATCATTGATTTTCATAACCAGGTTGTAAATTTATTTACAACTTTATTTATTTTAAGATCCTAATTCCTTTAGAAATAAATTATTTTATAAAATTCTGTATAATCAAATTCTGATTATAAATCCTTTTTGATTTATCTCAAATCGGTTTGTACTCCGAATTACTGAATAACAATCTTCGTTTCATTTTCGAAATGATTTCTAAATCGCTTTTAAATTAATACTTGAATTTAAAATCCGAGATTATCCCATACAATTATCTAAAATTATTTATAAACATCATTTATAAATTTACTGCCTTGTTTTAGATAATAAACAAGTTCACTTTCAAAATCTATTTGAAACCTGATCCTTATATTTGGAAAATTTTATTTGTATAACTTCTACATATAATTGTATAGTCTATTTTCACATTTAATTTCAATTTATATTTAATACAATTTAAATATCCTTTCTGGATATAAATTATTCTATGAATTCGACATAGTCGAATTTCAATCTTAAATCCGTTTGGATTTAATTTAATTCAATTTATATTCCGAACATCAGAATAGATTTCATCATTTCCCTTTTTAACACGGTTCCCAATTCTAATTTTAAATTCATATTTGAATTTAAATATTTAAATTATCAAATGATAATTTTTCACCTTTCTTTATAAACATCATTTATTATACTTGATTATATATTTAAACGAGTCTCGATTTCAACTCCAGATTTGAAATTAAATTGTTACTTTGGAAAAATAAATTTGCCCTCTTAATTTCACATCTGAATTTACATTCCCAAATTATTTAAACAATAATTTTTCCCATTTCATTTATAAACACAATTTATAAATTCACTTCAAATTCGATACTTGTTTTTATTATTCAAAACAAGTAAATATTTCTTAACCCATTCAAAATTCAAATTCTATTTTTGAAAAATAGATTTTCCATCTTAATTCTCGAAATATCGTTTTCATGATATTTTTGTAAATCAACATTTAGGCCCAATAATATTTAAAACATCCAAAACACCCAATTATCAATCATAGGTTTTGCAACACATCATATATGATAATATATATATGAAAATAAACAAATAATAATATTTTTGAGTAATCCAGTTGGGTACCTCTAACCTGTTTCCCTACATCCACAGATTTAAGCCAACATAAATGATACCCATCCTGCTTCGAGGCAGGATATCGCGGTATGGAAGGTCATCCACTATCATATTGTGGGGTGTATAGGGTCATCTGCTAATGGTACTACGGGAAATATCCGACAACCAATATATATAATAACCACAACAACTAGGCCTAAATAACTAATATATATATATATGTATGTATGTATGTATGTATGTATATATATATAATAGCCATAAAAATATTTAAACGCAACCAAACAATTATTTTTATTGACAAAAATAATTTTGATAAATTTATTAGTGATATTTACTCACTTGATTTTTAATTTGCGACTCGTTCCGATTTTAAATGCAATTCAAAAAATATTTGAATCAAATTAAAATTTACACCTTATTCTGAGAACTCCCAAAACCAATTCCAACTTGAGAATTCCCCAACTATGATTCCATTGACGGTTTTCGTGATTTTAGGAACTAGAATGTATATGATATCACATTTATATTTATCCATACTTGTTTTGAATATATACATACATACATATATATATATTGTTAAACATTCTTAATAAGTTTAGTTAACTAACTTTTTACCTTAATATATTGCATTTCCACTCATCCCAGGACTGCTCCGACAACCACTGTCCCCATTGAACCCAGTACACCCAAAATTCTCCTTCCTCCTTATACAAAACCTGTCCATCTTCATCAAACACTCACCACAACATCTTCCACTATAAGTCGTTCTTACTTTCTCTTTTTCCTTCTACACTGAACGCAGAAACCAAAAGCTCCAAGTTCGAACATATTTCCACAGTCACGACCTAAGCCTCCCTTCTACCGGTCATGACATCTCTTACTGTTGAATCCTACCATATTTTGCATAATGAAGCATCACTCTACCACTAAACCAGTGCCAACATTGATTTCACCCAACTCCCCTTCTACTTTCAACCTTAGTGAGCATAGTGGATGCCCAAAACTGCGCACCGACATTTGAAAACGGGCTGAATGAAATTTACACAGTGGAGGCTCTTACTTATTCCAATGAGCCCATCAGCTGAATTCACATCGTGAAATCCCATTTGAACTTGTTGAATCTAATACCATCGTCGCATCCTTTTATTCTTCGGCGCTCGCACTACATTATCGAGCTCCGGTATCTGCCATGGTTTCGAATCGTATTGATTGGAAATCGTGACTTGCATTTCGATTTTTTCTAAGAAAATGGGTGAAGCGGATTTATTTCTGTGGTTTGATTTTGAAGCTACGGTTTGAAGAATAAGAGAGGAGCTACATACCCATTTTTCTGAAGAAAGAAATAGAGGGAAAAGGAAGGATAACGTAGTGCTATACTGGTTAATTTATACTCGTTTAATTATCCTTCAGGCTTAAGCAAAGTAGTACGAGTATTCTCCTTCACGCTTAAGAAAATGAGTACAATTTTTTTTTAATGTCATTTGATTTCCTATTTAATCTGATTAAACACAAAGGGAATTTTATTTTATCTAAACGGATTCTGATTTGATTTTGATCTTATCCATTAAATCAAATATTATGGGGTTCGCAACTTGAAATCGTGAATCGCTATTTTAATGTACGGACCGATGTTCCAATATTATAAGGCTATTCCGAACTCAACGGAATATATTTTGAAATTTAATTTGAATGTATATATGAAATAACTATATTAAATCGATATAATATAATTTGAATTCAGAAAAAATCGATTCTCTAATAATAAAATATTTTTATTATTGTCTATATTAAAATACAATTAATATTGATCATCTAAATTGTTTTGATTTAGTTTTTTTAACTTTGATTTCAATTATATTCCTATTACGAAATTTAATATATTTGATATTAAATCGAAATCGATTATTAAATCGATAACTTAATATAAAAATTCATTTATATTATCAACTTAATATTTAAACCATATTAAATATTTAAAATAAATCGACCAAAAATCTGTGTCGTTACATTCTTCACCCTTAAAAGAATTCCATCCCCAAAATTACTAAGATAGGTAGAGTGCTACAAATTTATTTACTTTTCACAACACATTTTTGTTAAAACTCAACCTTTCATACTTCTACAACTTTTATTTCTAACCCAACTTTTGGTTTTTATTCATACTAAATATCATGTATGCCTACATTCATTTTATCTGAATGATTTACAATCAATTCATATTCCATTCAAATTGATTTTGATCAATTTATTCACTTCGATCCATTTAACTTGCTTAAGTTAAATTTAAATACCAGAATTAAATTGCCCGGGATTCTATTTCAAATCTTTTAGAAATCACATAAATATATACACATATTAATTCCCATCTCAAATTCAAATTATATGAATTTTCCAAAACAACTTGTATTCTTTCAAACAAATTTTCATCAGAACTTTTCTAAGTTAGTTATCCATCACTCAGAAACTCGAAAATGAACACTGATGATGCTGCAGTCAACATCAGAATTATTTCCTAGCCACCCACCCAAGTGAGTTCCGTGCTTCAACAATTTCAAAATCCATTCAAAACGATTTTCATTCAAAAATCATTCCAAAACAAAGCTATATTCTTTTACTATACTTAATTCATAAAATATTTTTCCAATCTTCCCAGGATTTAAATTCCAATTTCTGGTTTAAATCCACTTCTAGTTCATCTTGTTTGTATAAGTCATTCATATACAAATTTTATTTGGTTATATATAACATTCCATTTTATAATCTCTTTTGATTATAATCATAACAACCAACACATCCATATATTATAATATTTTCAGTAAATTATTCCATTTCTATCAAAATAGATTTTTGGATAAAATTATTTCATTTACCCACTGAAAAACAATATTGTGTCAAATTTCTCTGATCAAGTGTTTAGAAATTCCTATCGACTTTGTGATGTTCCATGATTTGATCAGAATTCATAAACCGCTCAACAGACTAGCTAACACAATATAAAACAATTTTTATATCAATTAACAAATACGCGCTCTCGTATGTATACACTCAACTCATTCTACGGTACTATTGACCCTATCCCTAATGAGTAAACCCCCACCAAAGCCTATGTATTCACTCAACCTTAGCTCTGATACAACCGTAACAAACTGAATTTCCATACTATCCAAGTTGACAGCATGCAGCACATGTTCAACCCAAATTGCATAGAAATACGAATCATTATGAAATAATGAAGAAAAAGGTAGAAGAAGAATAGAAATAACAATACAGAAACTCACAATGCAACAAGAAAAATATAATATATTATACTTTTGAAATACAAAATTTTAAACTGTATAACATACAATTATCAGAATACAACACTTACAACACAGCGGAAATAATAATACTACGTAACGTTAGAGCATCCTGCTCCAAGCTCCTCCACGTATATCTGTAAACACCTAAACTACTAGACTGCCCATACAAATTTGTGCACATAAGAGTTTAGGTAAAACAAAATAAAAATAAATAAACTCTGGGTTAGTCATGGGACTGGTATGAGTAAACTTTTTAAAACTGTTTGAGAAAATTAACGATTTCTCATAAGACCATGTCGTATAACACGGAACGAGTTTTTCCCTTATGAGAATCCAAAACACTTGATTCAACTCTCAAAAACCTTTAGAAATAAATGATAATTTTTATATCAAATCTCTATTGATATTACAATGGTGTCTAAATCAAATATATAACAATCAAGTGGAACGTTTGCATCTTACAATGCACATATGTTTAATATACAATCAAAACCGCGAGCATCTATTGGGTAATGAATTTCCAACTATGTCATGGTATGAAACCACCTTCCGATAGTATATCTCTAGAAAGGAATACACTGGATTTAACAATAATATCTTGCAACCCGACAACACATGACCACTACCCATTTCGCTTGAGTTTATCGAAATTATATCACCAAAGGTTGGGATCAGCAACCGTTTTTCTGAATATAACAACATCGAATAAAATAAAGAAGGAAATAAATTTTCTCTAGATAGGTGATAATAAACCCTAATTAGGAGCTACCCAATTAGCTATGCTGCCTGCCCGATTTTTGTCATTTCCGGGCTGTTGAAGCCTGAGGCCACGATTACTTACCATTAATTTATAGCACAATAGCATTGAATGCCACAGGGTCAGATCCACTAATCACTAATTGATGCATAAACATAATCTGGATATTATGCTAAGAGAATAAATTCTCCGCCACCATATATATTTATGTAGACCAACGTATGCGATCATTGGATATACTCTATTATACATTCGTCCATGTACGTTCGTTCTGGGGTTTAACGAAACTGAAGGGTTAATTACCATTAATCCACCTTAAGAAATTTCTACCTAGGATTAATAGAAAAAGCCCAAGTACTTCACTCCGTCTTCGATTATCTTCATACAATCTGATTTGCAATGCTACTGCCAATACGGAGTGGTTCTCGGATACTAATCCAATCGGACTCTCCATATTGACAACAATATTGGCAAATAATTCGATAGTCAGTTATTTAACTATCGAAGAAAAACCAACATCCATTCAAAGCATTAAACAATCATAGGGCCCCTTAATTAATATTTCATTCGATAATTAAATAACTTCTTCATTTTCTTATCAACATTTGTTAACCAAATATTTTAAATAATCATCTCAGCCTCTTACGCTATTCGGAAAACATTTCCTTATATCGCCTTCTTTTATTTTCTATACTTAGGAAATATCTTCTATTCATGATTGGAATTCATTCCAATTAGTTATCTCTTTCACGACCACTCTTTTCTATACTTAGGAAATAATTATTACTTTATTTCCAAAATTCCATTCACTTGGGTTAAAACGAATGTTGTGTAAAACACCATTAAACCACCCAAAATACTACATTCAACTAAATCTTACTTATATATTTATCTTCGATACTAAATCTATCTATTTATCGATTAACAATGAAATCAATCAAGTTGGGGTATAACTACCTCTTAGACCATGACTGAATAACAATCTTAACTTCAAAACTGACAAGACTACTTGTATCTAATAATTACCAACAAATTAAACCAATTTTCCATTTCTTTTAAATGTGTATACATTTCTCTTTCTATTATTACTAGATTTAAATTTATAGATTTCCTTTTTGTTTATAATATTCTATTTTAAGTTTGTTTCCTTGTCGAATTCTATATATAACAATATATTGTTTTCTAGTTATCAAACTATCTTAAAAATATTCCAACTCGTTAAATTTTCGGAAAATTTCGCCAGCACCGTCTTTGTACCAGTCAATAGCTTAAACCTTAACTCGCCTCTCTAGGCCCTTTCCATTCAAAAAGAAAATTAAAAAGCCAAGCGGCTTGCAAATTCGACACATAAAAACACATATGGAATTAAAACGTGTACCTTTTTGTTGGGCATTCGAATTATAATCTTCATACACTTTATTCCATACCTATTTAACATATATACATCCATTCCCAATTTATTCCAACTGGAACCAATCAATTTAACTCAACTTGCAAATTAATTCTCTAATTAGCTCTTTGACTATTTCACTTTGCATTTGAACATAACATTTTCAAATATAATGTTAACTTGGTTATAAATTAATTTAATTCCATTTTTAATTCAAGTTTCATATTTGATTTCAAATATGAATTCACAAATCTAATTTACCTATCCAAAGTCCAATTTTTTTGTCAAAGCTTGATTAACTAATTATTCTTCAAATTTGTTATTCCTATTCAATAAATTAAAATCTTATT
Organism: Allium sativum; assembly: GCA_030737875.1. NCBI lineage: Eukaryota > Viridiplantae > Streptophyta > Magnoliopsida > Asparagales > Amaryllidaceae > Allium > Allium sativum. The sequence continues at coordinate 411,361,446 of CM060923.1, read as the reverse complement.
TTATGTTTCAAAATTAGTTCACTTATTCCACTTAAGTTCATATTTATTTTATATCTCAAGTTTGGATTTTTTTTCTAATGGAAATTTGGATTTTATTTACTTTAAATCCTTTTTTATTTAAATAAACTGTTATGGTTTTATAATGGTTATGGCTCTATTTTTCTGGAAAATTGAGTTTGACATAACTCAAAATCTATTCGACCAAATCCAGGTCTTATAATGAAAGTTGAGATGGTACTTGGGTTGCGGATTAATCCTGGAAGTTATTGTAGAAAATGTATCAGTTGGAGGGCTCGTTCGTTACGGAATTGTGAGCGAGCCGTTGTTGGATTGGTATTGTGCTCGCGTAGCTGAGTGTCCGCATGGTGCCATCATCGCATGTTTTGGGCGATGGGGACCTTGGCAGGAGATGAGCGTATGCGGAAGAGAGATTTTTTTTTTTTGGAGGGTACGAAATTTCTAACCAGCGGGGTTCGAAATTTCCAACCCTACATGCTCGAATCATTGAACCGTAGTGGCTCAAGAATTCGAGCATAGGAGCGGTTCGAAATTTCGAACCCTAAATGCTCGAATCACTGAACCGTAGTGGCTCAAGAATTCAAGCCATAAGTTCGAAATTTCGAACCCAGGAGGATAGAAATTTCGACCGCTCAGGTTCGAATTTCGAGCCTAGAATTGGAATACGAAAGGTTTTCTTCTTTTCATTATATATAGGCCCCTCCCCTCATTTTCCTCCCTTCTTCTATTTTCGTGTCGACTGTCATTGTTCTGAAAACATCGATTCTTGACCACCTTGACTTGAAAATTTCTGAGGTAAAAGACTTGGTCGAGTCGAGGGAAGGGTGAAGTGAGGTCGAGGTGCGACGGAGGAGGCTCGAGGTCTCGAGCCCGATGGGAGGTTCGGAAATTCAAACCTATAGGGGCTCGAAACTTCGAACCTTATAGGGTTCAAGATTCCGAGCCCTTGGGCTCGAATTTCCGAGTCCTGATGGGTTCGAGGCTTCGACCCCTTGGGGTTCGAATCTTCGAACCCCCAGGTCTCGAATTTTCGAACCCGAGGGGTTCGAATATTCGAGCCACTACGGTTCGAGATTTCGACCACCAAGGGGTTCGAACCTTCGAGGTGCCCGGGCCTGGGTGTTTTCGGAAATTTCGTGCCCCGGGGCCTGGTTGAGTGTTGTGCCTTAGCCAGAATGTCGGCTTTCGCCACTTCAAACTTTGATTTCCTGGCTGCCTATCCTCGGACTTGTACATTGTTTGTTTGATTGTATGAATGCATCATCGTTTTCATCGATAACTGCGCAGATGGGAACTTAGAACCTTCACATAGGATAGAGCATATATCTGTACTGTGGTTGAACTGTAAAGATCTTTAAAGTTTCTCTGCGCGCTCTCATTCTTTGCATGACACTGCACACACACTTGTTAATCTTTATCAACATGAGGGGGACAGGTTATTTTACTACGATGTCTAATACTGGTACATTGAAGTATAGCGAGCCATGCAAACAAGATCACATACTGGGAAGCTTCTGGAAGCCGAGGCTTCCCCGCCATCGTCTAATTCTTCTGCTTCTACTTCTGATTCCACGGACAACACTAGCTGTGGAGGCAGCGAGCCTGACACTAATGAAGGGTCGACTCCTTCTCAAACAGGGAGTTCGCTTGACGTGTCGGAGCACGGGGGTCATACTGAGATGTTACACTCTCCAATTGTATACTCCGAGATGGAAATCGTAGATATTATGGAGGGTGGTGAGCCGCCTGCCCCAGTGGCTCCTGACATGCTTCCCGATGCAGTCATCTTGGACAATCCTACGGATTCAGTGCCATCGCGCTTGGATGCTGCGGCTGTTAGAAAGTTGTCTTTGCGGTTTAATATCCCTGAGGGGGAGGCTCATGCCCCTAGATCGGTAGAAAGGGCTCACGCTTCGCCAGAAGGCTTTACTGCTTCGAATCGACATGCTTGCGTTACGGGGTGTGTGCCCCCGGCCAATGATTTTATATGGGAAATGCTATTCTATTTCCACCTTGCACCCTCACAGCTGCATCCGAACTCTTATTCTTCGCTCTTGGGAACTTGTGTTCTCTTTCGATGTTTCTGCATCGGGATCCTACTGGAGATGACATTCGGTACCTTTTCCAGTTCAGACGGTCAGTTGTCGCATCGACTTCGCAATGGTTCTTGGAGGCGTCTCCAGCTACTAAATTTTTTATTGGAAAGTGGCTCAGACCGTCGGTGATTAAGCAAGATTGGTTTTTTGTTCACTGCCCTCTCGGATTTGCAAGGAGATGGATAGAAGGAAGTAAGCATCTTTAATCTTCGCCTCCTTTTTCCACAAGTAACCGAGCTTTGTTACTCATTGTTTTTTATTGTGGTAGGGACTCCCGAGGCACCTACTGGCGTCGAGTATCGACAATGTCTCGATGCTTTGCGAGCTATTCCTGAGGGGTCCTGTATGACGGATTCTGTAGTAGATTTGGATCGCCTCCGGCGTGCTGGATTGCTTCTGGCCGACCGAGCCATAATTAGGCCTACAATGGCGAGTAGTGTACCTAAGGGGAAAGCAGCGGAAGGCCCTGCTGCCCCTGCTTTAAAGAGAAAGATGGCTCCTGGCGAGCTTGGGCCTAAATAGGTTGTTAAGTTTTAGGAGGGCGTTAGTGGTGACAAGGATGGCAGTGCAGAGGTGGTTGCTCTGGACGAGGGACTTATTGACGCTTCTACCCCGCCCCCGATGTGAGGGGCGGCAGAAGACGCGTTGGCCAGTCCTCACTCTCCTGCAATCTCTCTAGAAGCTACCGCCTCCCTTGAGAGAGTAGATCAGTTCGCTGGTCTGGATGCGGTTCCCGTGGACTTGTCTTTGTGGCCGAGCGCAGCTAGTATGGAGGATATAGCTCGTGCCGCAGAGGGACTAATTCCTTCAACTGAGGGACAATCTGGTCTGTTGAGAGAGCACTTAGGACACACACTTATACACATTAAACTGTATAGAAGAGTGCTTGCATGTGCTGCTTGATTAACTTTGCATTTTGCCTTTGACAGGTGATATGGCTATAGGAAGCGGGGGAGGGGGGGGGGGGAGGTCGTGGAGACCGCAACCATCCCGAGAGTGCTTTTATTGGCTCCTTCAGGAGGGGGAGCTAGCCTGTACGGCGATGTCCCACCACCGCGTGGTCATGGTAGCGGGAGTCGTCACCAAGATAGGTCCTCATCTTCTATGACTCTTCGTCCCCATCCTCCTTCGATCTGAGTGTCCATTGGGGATTCGAGGCTCCGTCTAGGAGGGTCGAGTCGTACGTCGCCAACAACCCCACCCGGCATCATTTTGCCTGCCCCTGTTCAGACCTTAAAGTGGAGGGAGCTACCTCTTGACCAACCGGGGACGGACAAGGCGCCTATTGTGGAGACACCAGATCTCATGGAGTCAGGAGTCCGCGACCTGCCTATTAAAGAGAGGCTGGAGTTTGTGAGGCATCACTTCCCAGGGTTATATCTTGATGAGTTATGGTTTGTCCCTGAGCTTCGTCCCGCCCCTGACAGGGATACCGGTGAGGTATGGTAGCATGTGAAGGCCGCGTATCGTCAGGTCGATGTGCTTACCAAGTATTCGCATCATTTGTCTGGCCTGAGCAGGAAAAAAGAATCTAGAACTTGATAAACGGCAATCGATTATTGATGCCGGGCAGGCTTCCGTTGTTAATCTGAGTGTGGAACTGGGTAAGTTATTTGATTCGTCTTAGATCCATTTGCCTTTCGCTTCTTTAATGTTGCTAATTTGTGGGACATGTTGTTTTTCAGCCGGGGCGAAGCATCAGTACGAGGGACTTAAAAGGGAGTATGACCATTCTTCCTCTGCTCTTAATGAAACCATAACTGAGCTAACCACCCAGAATACAATACTAAAGAAGGAGAAGGCTGGGGTGGACTAGGTTTGCGCCGCGTTGAGACGAGATCATGCATCCGTCCTGCAGCTTCGAGAGGACAACGAAACTTTGAGTGCCGAGAATGCCCGCCTGACAGAGAGCTTGAGGCTGCCAGGAAAGCGAGGGAGGATGTGGAAGCCAGTAACTGAGACGTGCTAGGTGCCGCCGAGGAATTAAAGGCTGAGCATCTGAGAGAGGTAAAGCATTTGTACAGCGAGCTGGCGGATGCTGAGCTGCGGGCGTATTGGATTGTGGAGGAGGACATTAAGGACATGCTGGTAAAAGCCTTAAGGTACCATGGAATCTCTTGGATGAACGACTATTACCGCGAGTTGGCTCAGACCTAGGACAAACTGGTTCCATATGAGTCCTTCTTTCGTGGGGTGGATGTCAGGACCTTAGACGAGCAACAGCTCATGACCGACCTTCTGACCGAGGAAGAACGCGTTATGTTGGAGGAGGGCAGGAGACTGTTGCGAGAGGATGCAGAGAAAGTCCGGCTGGAGAGACTTGCTACAAAGAAAGGAAAGTGTGCTATGATTGAGAGTGTTGCGGTAGCCGTGGTTTTTGCGGAGGGAAGTTCCTATCGGCCACCAGCCTCCGGTTTGGTTACGGCGAGCGACCCGATAGGATCAAATCAGGCTTTGACCGAGCGTGATTTAGAGTCGGGAGAGATTGAACTTACATTGCACGGGGCGTCAGGTGCCCTTTCCGTTCCCCCCACGCCATCCTTGGTCGGAGGTAAATTCCCTTTACAATGCATCCCTGAGAATGATGTAGTTACCGAATTTGCGGACTCACAGATTGTGTTTTCATTGTGCAGTCCCTTCTGGATTAACTACGGTCTTGGATCCTGCCCCAGTGATCCCCCAAGCGACTAAATCCGGGCTTGGATTCAGCGGGAATCAGTTTGATACTCTTGCGGGAATAGGAGTGACTCCCAGCCTTTATGAGAGCCTTGCTGAAGAAGGAGAGGTGGCAGATGGGCGGAGCGCGATCGCCTACGGTCCGGTGGAAGCTGATGTGTCCTCCATGGCCACACTAGTGGATGAATAGAAAGCCAAGATGGCGGTGAAGAGCGAGCAGGTGGAGGAAAAGCGGGCGCAGGATGAGACCGCTAGGCAGGAGATTATAACCAAAACCCGGGAGGATGGGGTGAAGAGGGCCACCGAGACCGTTGCTCAGAGGAAAGTTGATGATGAGGCAGAGAGGAAGCGGGCGGCGAACGAGGCTTAGAAGAGATGGTAAGATGAGGAGACTTAGCCAAGGGCTATTGAAACCCACGAGAAAACAAGGGCTGGTGATTCTCCGCACAGGTCCCGGATACTTGCCGCGCGACGGGCCACCAAAGAGGCCAAGGAAAAAGCTGAGCGGGAAGGGAAATCCATTCATGAGGCAAGTGCCGTGGTGATAGGTCCTGCAGCCGGAGGTGCCCCCAGGCCCTTGCCGCATGTCGACCCTGTTGACATTACTGGGATTTCTACTGGCGATGGGACAGATGAGGGGTGTCTACTAGTTTCTCATGGGTCGACTACCTCGCAGAAGGGCCAAAGTGGGAAAGGCGGATCTGGCAGGAAGAGACCCGACTCCAAGGATGGACTGTCGAGCGCCAAATCTGTAAAGAAAAAACACAAAGGCAAGAAGAAGAAGCATGGTTAGCGTAGGTCGCTTAAGCTTATTTTCAGCGACCATTTTGGTAGTGTAGGCCGATAGTTTACGCGAGTTCGACCCTCGCTTTTGGTTTTTCAAGGCATGGTGTGGTTCTCATGTACACCCTGCCATTAGAAGGAAAATATATTAGTAGTGTATTGGGTAGTAATGTGTGTCTGTTGTAATTAAAAGTGAATTAGTAAAGTTCGCATTTTGTGTTAACTGTTCAGATGTTCCCCCCATGTTTTCGGGCGTCCCGTACTTGGATAGGCATACTTATCGTTACATTTAACAAAAAAGTGATTGTGAGTGTTTTGCCCCAGGTTGGTGATTCCAGGGGGTGTGATTGAGTGCCGTGCTCTGGGTTGTGGTTTCAGAGGGGCGTAAGACAGTACGCAGGCTTCTAGTAAGTCTCCCTCAGCTCAGGAGACCCGTTGTTTGCAAAGCCCGGCTAGAGCGCCTGTTGTTTTTTCTTGGGTTTCCCGGGATTAAACTCAAGAGTAGCGGAGGCGCATGACATCGCATTATGCGGTTCGTCCAGTGTAGGCTCTCCCGTCGTTCATCGGGTTGGGGCGAGCCTGAGGGCGTCGTCGTTCGCTTGGAAGATAAGCCCGGATCATCAGCTCGTTAGGTTCGACCATGGCCAGGGGCTACCCCTCAGCCTTGAGAGCTTTGGGGATGTGACGATTTATGGGTTGGTATTGGTTTTGTGTCAAAGCACGACCAACACCCATTGCTCAGAGGGAGTTCGTGTTGCCCCGTCAAGCTGTTGGGTGGTTGAACAATTTATCCTCGGCCTTGATTTTGTGTCAAGGTTCGAGCCAGAGTTTATTTATACTCGGTCGCGCCGCGGGCTGGCGACTCGAGTAGCGTGGCTGGGTCCCGTGTTTGGGATGTCGGTCGTTGCTAGTGTGATTAGGCCGTGGGATTGATACACGGTCCAGATGGCGATGTCGACCCCCATGTTGGGAGTTGGTATGGCGGTGTATAAAAACTAGCTGTCAGGGTTAGCTAATTAGGTCGCGTGAGGAGTGAACACAGAGTGGAGAGACAGAAAGATGAACATAATTTCCATTATTAACTTTTGGCATGAATAGCCTTTACAATGCCTTGAACCATTACAAAACAAAACATCACTGGAAAGAGAAAACAACCATATGCTAAGTTATGTGAAGAAACGGTTGAGATGTTCACTGTTCCAAGCCCTTGGTAGTTCAGCTCCGTCCACGGTGGCAAGCTTGAAAGTTCCATTGCTGAGTCTTTGCAGAATGGAGTACGGCCCTTTCCAGCGAGGATCAAGTCATGTTGGCAGAGGGAAGACCTGTTTTAGGATGAGGTCGCCGATGTTGAGTTCCTTATGGCGGACTCGATAGTTGAAATACCGAGCGACTCGTTGTCGTTGTGCAGCGGCACGTAGGTCGGCTTCATTTCTTTTTTCTTCTAGCAAGTCGAGTGACCCCAGAAGCAAGTCCTGATTCGTCTTTGGATCAAAGTAGGTGACACGATGAGACTGAAGCTCGAGCTCGAGCTCGATGTTGATGATGGCTTCGGACCCGTAAGAAAGGGCGAAGGATGTGTGCCCGGTTGCTGTCTTGTGAGTTGTTCGGTAGGCCCACAGGGGTAGAGGAAGTTCGTCTGCCCCCATGCCCCCGGCCTTCTCGAGGCGCTTCTTGATGATGGATTTGATTACTTTGTTGACCGCTTCGACCTGTCCGTTGGCCTGGGGGTGAGCTACGGCTGAGAACCTTTTTTCGATGTCGTGCCGCTGACAGAAGGATTTGAATTCGGCGCTCTCGAATTGAGTGTCGTTGTCTGAGATGATGGCTTGAGGGACTCCGTATCGAGTGATGATGTTGTGCACCACGAAGTTGACCATTTTCTTGGTGGTGATAGTGGCGAGGGCTTCGGCCTCCGCCCATTTGGTAAAATAATCTACTGTGACGATGGCATATCGTGCCCCACCTCTGGCCATGGGAAGAGTTCCAATGATGTCGATTCCCCACATAGCGTATGGCCATGGGCTGGTCATCTGTATCAGTTCCGTCGGTGGGGCTCTTGGGATCTTAGAGAAGCATTGGCATTTGCCGCATCTACGAGCATAGTCTGTGGCATCTTGGTCGAGCGTGGGCCAGTAGTAACCGTGTCGGAGTATCTTCCTGGCCAGTGTTTGTCCCCCTGTGTGGTCGCCGCATTCGCCTTCATGATCGCTAGTGAGGATTCTTTGGGCATCATCATGGGCCATACACCTAAGTAAGGGGAAGGAGAAGCCAGTTCGATATAATGTCCCGTCTACGAGAAAGTAGCGGGCTAAGTGGCGGGTGGGCGCACGCCTTTCTTTGCGGCTCCCTAGGAGGGTCCCACGTCGTAGGTAGCTCTCAATTGGCGTCATCCATGAATCCAGTTCTGGTTCGGTAGTCATGGCCGCGCTGGTTTGAATTGACTTGATGCTGGGAGAGTTGAGTACTTCGACGAGGGCGAATCCCAAAAGCCGCGTGTCTTCAGAACTCGCTAGTCTGGCCAATGAATCGGCTTTCTCGTTTTGCCCTCGCGGAATGTGAGTGATAGTGAAGTGGTCAAAGTGGGTGAGCATTTTTTGAACTTGAGTTAGGAACAAAGCGAGCCTTTCAGCCTTCGTTTGGTACTCGTCTATTACTTTGTGTACAATGAGTTGCGAGTCGGAGAAGATTTGGATTGTTCTCAGCTTGAGCTCGATCGCAATTCTCAGCCCGGCTAACAATGCCTCATATTCCGCATCGTTACTGGTGGCAGACAAATTTAGCTATAATGCATAGTGTATTGAGCATCCCTCGGGTGTGATGAGTACAATGCCGGCTCCCGAGCACTTTATGTAGGAGGATCCGTCCACGAACAACTTCCACAGGTTGTCGGGGGTTTTAGCGTCTTCTGTAGAGGTTCCCTCAGGAGCCGTAAATTCTATTATGAAGTCGGCAAGGGCTTGCCCGAGGATGGCTCGGCGGGGAATGAATGTTGTCTCGAACTGACTTAGTTCCATACTCCACTTCAGCAGTCGGCCGGATGCCTCAGGTCGTTGCAGGACCGGACGCAGTGGTTGGTCGGTGTAGACTTTTATGGGATGAGCCTGGAAATACGGTCTGAGCTTCCGGGAGGAGATTAGTAAGAAGAATGCTAGTTTTCCGAGCTTCAGGTAGTTCTTCTCTGCCCCCGTCAGTGGTTTGCTTATGTAGTAGACGGGTCATTGGATGCGATCCTCGAGTCGTATTAACGCCGAGTTGATTGCCTATGGAGAAACAGCCAAGTAAGCGTATAAGTCCTCGTGGTCTATATGCTTAGATAAGATGGGTGGTCGCTCTAAGTGATTCAGAAGTTCCTTGAATGTGGAACACATTCAGGGGTCCACTTGAAATTGCATTTCCCTTACGAAGTAAACCAAAGAAAGGAATGCACTTGTCGGTGGCCTTAGAGATGAATCGAATTAAAGCGGCGAACTTCCCGTTCAAACTTTGAAAACCCTTGGTGTTCTCGGGGATTTGGATATCCCAAATGGCCAGCATTTTCTCGGGGTTAGCCTCGATGCCACGGGCATTGACGATGAAACCTAGAAACTTTCCTGAGGCGATGCCAAAGAAACATTTTAGAGGATTCAGTTTCATGTCTTGTCGGCGTAGGACATCGAACATTGTAGAGAGGTCGTGGACGTGACTTCTAGACACTTTCGATTTAACTGGCATGTCATCCACGTACATCTCCATGGATTTCCCGATTTGATTTTTGAAGAGTTGATTAACCATCCGTTGATATGTAGCACTGGCATTCTTGAGGCCGAAAGGAATGACGCGATAGCAGTAAATTCCACAGTTGGTTATGAAGGAGGTATGTTCCTGGTCGCGGAGATCCATCTGGATCTGGTTGTAACCGGAATAGGCATTGATGAAAGAAAGTAGTTGGTATCCGGCGGTTGAGTCGACCAGCTGGTCGATCTTGGGGAGCGGGAAGTTGTCCTTCGGGCAAGCTTTGTTCAAATCAGAGAAATCGATGCACGTCCGCTATTTACCATTGGCCTTCTTGACCACAACCGAATTGGAGACCCACTAAGGCTAGTAGGCTTCGCGGATGAAATTGTTGGTTAGCAGGCGATCGACCTCTTCTTCGAGTGCCTTGGACCTCTCGGGACCCAGGAAGCGGTGCTTCAGCCTGGCTGGATGGATTTTAAGATCTATGCCCAAAGAGTGGCAAGCAATTGCGGGGTTTATGCCCTTCATATCGGAATGAGTCCATGCAAATACTTCCAAGTTGCCTTTCAAGAAATCCACGAGGTCATCTTCGATGGCTTTGTGCAGGTGCGATCCTATCTTCAGTACTCGTGATGGGTCATCGGAGGTAACGGGTACATCCATCTTGGGCTCGACTAGAGTCGGTCTCTCGTACTTGGGCTCTTCGTCTTTCCTTGGGTCAAGGTCGTCGGAAACAGGAGTGGCGCCTGAGCCAGGACCGAGACGCCGCTGATTGCTATGCTGAAGCGGTCTTGGCGCAAAAGGGGGAGGGTAATGCTTTACCCTTGTCCCTATTGCGTGCATTTTTCCATTCTATTGCGTAACATTCCCAGGCACTGACTTGGTCGCCTCTAACTGTAGTGATCCCGTTTTCTGTTTGAAATTTCAGTAGGAGAGACCATGGCGATAAGCAGACGCGGAATTCCGTAAGGAAGGGGCGTCCGAGGAAGGCATTGTATGATGAGGCAATGTCGATAACCACGAAGGTGTGGATTCGGACTCGGCTTCGATCCCCCGTGCCATGTTCAACGAGCAGGTCGATGACTCCCACCGGACAGCTGGATGCCCCATTAAAGCCGCGAATCGTGGAGCGGCATGGTTTGAGGTCTCTTGCCTCTAACTTCATCTGATCGTAGGCGGCTTTGAAGATAATGTTGACCGAGCTTCCCGAATCAACCAATATTTTTCGGATGGTTGCAGCGCCAATTTGAGCCGTTATGACCAAAGGATCAATGGTCGGGATTTCAATTTCTGTGGACTCCCTTTTGTGAAAAATGATGTCGTCCCTCATGGTTTTCCGGAGCTTGGCCAGGGTGAATTCATCAGGAGCGGAGCAAGACTTGTAGGTTGCATGTTTAATGGAACCCACGTATTCCGCCATCTTTCGAAAGCTGTCATGCGTAGGGCTCAGTCCATCGTATATAGTATTGATCCCAATCCCTCGCCTTGCGTTGGACGGTCCAGGGGCCATCTTGACGGCCGTTTGAGGAGTTGGTGCTGAAGGTTTTGGATTGGCTCCGGGTGGGAAAGGCTCTTGAACATATCGTTCAAGACGCTTCTCGCGGATGAGTTTTTCAATTGCATCTTGAAGCCGTCGACATTCATTTGTGTTATGTCCATACATGTCGCGATATCGGCAGTATCTCCCCGAGTTCTTCTTAGAGTTGGTTGACTCCATTGTCAGGGGTTTCGGATATGGCAGAGTGTTGCATGTTTCCAAGTAGATGGTCTCTGGATTTTCATTTAAAGGGGTATATGTCTCGTAAGCGCGGTAGGGGCCGGGCCTCCTTGGCTCTGTTTGGACCTAATTGTTGCCTCGGCCGCCTTGTCCCCCGTTGTTTGGTCTCTGTTTGGGGTCTCCTGCCCCCGGGTTCGGATTGGGGGGTCCTCCTGCTTCTCGAACCCGAGGGCAGTTATTTGCAGTGTCAGTTCGAGTGTTGGTGGGGCGGCTGGCGTCGGAGATGTGGTTCCGCCTTGCTTCTTCTTGGCATACGAACTGCCCCGCTTTCTCATAAAAAGCATCGAGGCTCTTCGGTTGCTTTTGGTTAATTCGTGCCCCAAATTCGGAAGTAGGAAGGACTTCATTATCTAGCTAGAAGAGTATGGTGCACGGATCCGGATCCTCAACTTCGGCGAGGGCGATGTTGAACCGGGAAAGGTAGCTTTTAAGTGATTTCGTAGTTCCTTGGTATAAGTTGGAAAGACTAAGGGCGTTCCTCGGAGTCGGAATGCGCATTCTGAACTATTTGACCAACTGTGTCGCTAATTGGCCAAGGTTGTTGATGGAATTAAGCGGGAGGCGAGAGAACCATAATAGAGCGGTGCCTGATAAGAAGACCGGAAAGCATTTTCATTTTACTGGATTTTCGCCTCTGCTTGAGTCCATTTGCCACTCATAACGGTTTAGGAAAGCACAAGGGTCAGCGGTGCCATCGTAGAGCGGCATCTTAGGCATGCTAAAGCGTCGCGGCCATTTAGCTTCATTAACTCTTCGAGTGAAAGGGTTGCGCTTAATGTGCTCTTCCCATGAATCATGCACATTTCCTCGCATCTCCCTCATGATCCTTTGGACCATGTCAGGAAGGTAGGTCGGATGAGGATCCGCCATCGGGACCCATAGGTTTTGGCGAGGTTCCGGAGTTCTGGCACGAGGGCGTCTTCTCGGATGGATGTCTTCATGGTCTTCTTCCATGTCCTCGACATCTATAACGGGAGCCTGGTGCGCGTGATGATGTGAGGCGGGGTCACGCGGATCCGGTTCTTGAAAAGCATGGGCCGCCTGAATGGTGGGTTCATTGTCCCGGCGGGCGGCCGTTGGGTATTGTCGAGGTGGAGGTTGGTTAGTAGGAGTGGGTCCTTCATTGATGACTAGGCGAGAATGATCCCGAGGTTGGGCGCCCTCGCCATAGGTAACCGTGGTCCGGTCGCTGTTGCCGTTGGCGTATCCATTGCCGTTGTCGGGGACATAAGTTCGGACGACGATGTTGTTGATGAGACTAAACCTTCTTCACTGGTATGGGCCCCTTGACTCGAAAGAGGAAGTTTCCAATGTTCGTGGTCGAGGTCGAGCATTGTTCCGAGCTAGTTGTAGTTGAGCTACAACGCGCTGACTTTCGTTAAGTTGCCGCATATGGTCGATGTTATTCCTTAGCACTTGATTGAGCTCGACGGCTGTATTATCATATTTTTCACTAAGCGTACGGATTTGCGCTTGTGTTGCGGGCGATTCGGGGTCCACAATAGGAGGTTCTGTTTAATTAGTGGTCGGGATGTCTGCCGGTTGAGGTTGTCAAGATGTACCGGCCTTTGCTGCAGCTGAAGAGCCGATCATTGCATTCTTTGACTTCTTTACCATCGTACGCGGACTGGATAGCAAGTTAAGCAAGGAACCTTAAGCTTGACGAAGTCGAGATGGTAATGTGCAAGAAAGACGCAATATCCGAGTTTTCTCAGTGAAAGCACCAAATGTTGACGGCAAAAAATGTCGCAAGCACCAAAGATTCCCAATTACTAGGAATTATAAATATGCTCGCATAGACAAGAATGTATTTCAAACATAAGCAGTAAATAACACAAGATATTTATAGTGGTTCGGCCTCAGTAAGGACTTACGTCCACTTTGAAGAGTCGTTGGAATATTATTAATCACTCGGAAGAAATTACAAGGTTGAGACTATCTCATGATATCTCATTACATTAATGCTTCATGATATATGATGTCAAAATTATCATATATTGAATAATAAGGAAAAAGGAAATCGTGTCCTTCTTCTTCCTCAAAGAGGAGGTGCCATTAATGAAGCTTTATAAAGGTTTCTAAGATCAAGCCTTCGCTGTCTTTGAAGTGTGAGGCCATAGGGTATTTATATGAAGTGGTTAGGTAGGGGTTAGGTAGGAGTAGGTAGAGATGGGGACCATCTTCCAGAAAATTGCACCTCCTGTAAATGGCCTTCGGAAATTTGCACCTGGGCGAGGTGCGAAATTTCGCACCTGATAGGTGCGAAATTTCGCACCTGATAGGTGCGAAATTTCGCACCCGGCTGGGTGCGAAGAGGATTTTGATGAGAGGATTTGTTAAGGCTAGTTGACTCCGTCGGCACGGCATTGTGCCGGCGAAGGTGCGAGGTTCTTGTCGGACGGATCTTTCTTCAATCCTTGCCCCTGGACTTCCTGAGTTTTGACCTTGGCCCCGGCTTCACGCGATGGGTTGAGTAGAGCGTGTCTTAAGTGCTTTTGGTGACCGGACCAAAAGGCCGGTTAACCGCAGTCAACATCAGAATTATTTCCTGGCCACCCACCCAAATGAGTTCAGCGCTTCAACAATTTCAAAATCCATTCAAAACAATTTTCATTCAAAAATCATTCCAAAACAAAGCTATATTCTTTTACTATACTTAATTCATGAAATATTTTTCCAATGTTCCCAGGATTTAAATTCCAATTTCTGGTTTAAATCCACTTCTAGTTCATCTTGTTTGTATAAGTCATTCATATACAAATTTTATTTGGTTATACATAACATTCCATTTTGTAATCTCTTTTGATTATAATCGTAATAACCAACACATCCATATATTATAATATTTTCAGTAAATTATTCCTTTTCAATCAAAATAGATTTTTGGATAAAATTATTTCATTTACCCACTTAAAACCAATATTGTGTCAAATTTCTCTGTTCAAGTGTTTAGAAATTCCTATCGACTTTGTGACGTTCCAGGATTTGATCAGGGTTCGTAAACCGCTCAACAGACTAGCCAACACAATATAAAATAATTTTTATATCAATTAACAAATATGCGCCCTTGTATGTATACACTCAACTCATTCAAAGGTATTATTGACCCTATCTCTAATGAGTAAACCCCCATGAAAGCCTAGGCATTCACTCAACCTTAGCTCTAATACTGTAACACCCCGTACTTTCTGTTAATGTTATAGTAACGAATTAAACAATAATTAATTTCAAATTTGTGAATTAAGGGAAATGGGTTACGCCATTGCGTTCGTCTCGGAATTCTTCTTGAGATAAAGTCCGAGTTTGCGTGAATTGGACTTCGTATGAAGAAGCTATGGCCTACAGAAGTTACAAAAATTCAAATAAATTCAAACAGCTCAAGCCAGATTGGAAAAAAAAAAAATTAATAATATTCAAACAAAAGTCAGAAGCGGGCTGGGTGGGAAATTCCTGCGCAGGCAGGTCGACCAGGGGGTCGACCCTAGTGTCGACCTCCCCCCCTGTAGGTCGACCTTAGGGTCGACTTGGGGGTCAACCTGGCCCCCGGCCAGATCTGAATTTTGAACGACTGCTGACTTGATGCTGAGTTACTAAGGTTTCTGGATGCTCCTGATCTGGTCTGAGTAGCTGAGATTAACCCTAGGTTCATCCGACGGCTATAATTAAACTGAAATTCTATATTAACAACTCAATACTCAAGCTAAAAACACATAGAAAAATAATCCTAGAACTGAAATGTCATCAGTAGAGAACTTGGAATAGCCGTCACCACTTTCAATTCTAAAACAAGAAAGGAGCCTACATCTAAATCAAATTAAAACTAATCTAATTCAACGATCTTCATCAAATGCGCGCATCTCCAATTTCAGAATTCATAATTCAGAATTCAAGAATTCCTTTTAGTTTCTATGTTGGTTATTACGTAGATTTAAACGTTCTTTAAATGAAATCATGGCATGTTGTAACTAGAGTATGGAATGATGCTTATGTATGAGATAATGAAGTTTGATTCTAATGTATCTTAAATTACTTTTGCGATTGATCATGTCTATATGTTTGTGGTGATAAACATACCATATTGTATGTTATTGGAATCTATTGCGATTAGGTAAAGAACTTATTAGGCCAACAAAATGGTGAAACATGTCATGTTGTAATTTGGTGGTTATTTGCAAGTTTACGATCTAAATCACATGATTACATGTTAGATCAACATTGATGAACATTTAGAACTATGTCAAGATGAATCTATTTATGTTGCAAGATTGGATTTGTATTCCTCTTATGTTTTAACACAAGTTATCATGCTAAGTGTGATTTAAACATGTTTATGCGAATCCTCTTATGTTTTAACACATAATTTGTCATGCTAAGTTGTGATTTATACATGTTGGTAGTAGTTCCCTTGTGTTGTAACACACATAAGTTATCATGCTAAGTTGTGATGTAAATATGTTGTAACACACATAAGCTATCATGCCAAGTTGTGACTTTAATATATTCATTGTGGTTCTCTTATGTTTTGACATACATAAGTTAGTAGGCTAAATTGTGGTTTAAAATTGTGTTCATATGCTAAACCTCCACGTTAGACCCATATCAAGTTTGCATGATAATTAGACCCAACTTAGTCACAAATTCACCTTTACCTGTTTGGTTAAGTCGATGATACATCTATGCCAAGTTACATATGTGATAAATTAAATGTATGCTATTTTATGTTTTTTCATGTTCCTTGTTTATTACCCCTTTTTTTATGGGTTTGGGCTAATTTGCTAGCCCAACATTTTATGTAATTCATATGTACGTTCTATGGGGATAGCAATGGGAAAACATGAAAATTTCATGACATAGATTTGTTCCTAAAATGGTATATTTGATATACCATTTATTGTGAGCAATAATCAAAAGGATAATTATGGCATTAGCAAATTAAAATTAATTTACATAAAGAATTAGACAAATATAGAAAATATGTGGATTTAGAAAAGGCGAATATGCCTAATCCGAGGTTAGACTGAGTTGTGGTGTAAAACTGCTCGGAACCGACCGGCATATCCAGTGACCACAACAAGACCAGTCTAATGTAGGTGGTTAGTGCATCAAGCCCAAAAGAACCCGAGGTTAGACTGAGTTATGGTGTAAACCTGCCCGGAACCGACCGGCACATCCAGTGACCACAACAAGACCTGTCTAATGTGAGTGGTTGGTACTTTAATGAATAAATTAAAGCTAAGTCAAGATTGATAAGGTTAAGTAATTAAGGAAACACTTAACCGTAATAACATGTTAACTGGGCAAGTGGGTAAGGTTAAGTATATTTAGAACACTTAACCGTAATGACATGCTAACTAGACAAGTGAGTGATGTTAAGTAAATTTAGAACACTTGACCGTAATAACATGTTAATTAGACAAGTGGTTGAGGTTAAGTAAAGTTGGAACACTTAACCGTTATAAGATGTTAATTAGACAAGTGGTTGAGGTTAAGTAAAATTACAACACTTAACCATTACAACATGTTAATTAGACAAGTGGGTGAGGCTAAGTAGATTTAGAACACTTAACCGTTGTAACATGTTAATTAAGCAGATGATAGGGTTAAGTTAACTAAGGTAACACTTAACCAAAATATATAATGACATGTGGTGGGGTTAAGTAATACAAGAGGTAAACACTTAACCAATTATATAACATGATGTCTGGGAAGGGTTAAGTTAACACGAGAGGGCAGCACTTAACCAATATAACATGATATGAGGTAAGGTCAAGCCAACACCAGATGGAAACACTTAACCAACATGACGTGTCGAGTGCGTGGGTTAAGTTAATGTGAATTGAATAATGACACTTGACCAATATAACTTCATGAACGAATGGGGTCAAGTTAAATGGGAAATACTTAACTAATATAACCTGATGAATGAACAAGGTTAAGTTAGTAAATCAAACTTAACCAATCCAACATGATAAGAGAGAAAGGTTAAGTTAATAAGAACTACTTAACCTACACGACTTGACGAGTAGGAGGTTAAGTACACGTCGGGTTGTTGGGTAATATTAGTAAATATAGGCCCACAAAACTTAACCATTAAGTAAACATGCTTGAATCCGTGGGAAGGTTAAGTACATATCGGGATTGGTGGGTAATATTAGTAAATATAGGCCCAGACACTTAACCATTACATTAACATCCTTGGATCCGTGGGATGGTTAAGTACATATCGGGATTGGTGGGTATTATTAGTAAATATAGGCCCACACACTTAACCATTAAATGAACATGCTTGGATACATGGGAGGGTTAAGTACATATTGGGATTGGTGGGTAATATCAGTAAATATAGGCCCACACACATAACCATTAAATGAACATGCTTGGATCCATGGGAGGACCATTAAATGAACATGCTGGGATCCATGGGAGGGTTAAGTACATATCGGGATTGGTGGATAATATTAGTAAATATAGGCCCACACACTTGACCATTAAATGAACATGCTTGGATCAGTGGAAGGGTTAAGTACATATCGGGTTGGTGGGTAATATTTGTATATATAGGCCTACAAACTTAACCAAAATGAAACCCTGGTAATGGAGACCCATTTCAGCAGTAACCCAAATAGATGTATCATGGCACCCTGAAACTAGGCAGGATGGGGCACGATTACAGGGCTGATTATAGGCGGTCCAAATAGCGGCGGGTGGTGCAGCAGTGTAGATCTCGATGAAGTACGGGCGTCAATATGCTCCGGAGCGGGAAAAGCAGGAACTGGGCATCAGTTGTTTTACACTGTGCATTCTTGAATCATGTCGGGGTCACTATCATACGGATTGATACACCTTATGGTGGGACCAGCACAGGGTAGCTACGCGCAAGAGAGGGCCGATTGACACAGACACATGGCAAGTTAACAAAGGTAGGGAGCCGATCGATAGGGTAGTATGGGTACATCTGACATATTCTTGGCAATTGGGCTGATATAGGTGGAATCCTCAACTATAGATGTACACCTGAAGGCTACAACAACTGCGGGGATTGGGATCATATTATAATTTTATACAGATTACTAGTTGAGACACTAGTTAAGTGGTGCAGAGATTATAGTAATAGGTGCGATCACATGTTCAACCAACCTTGTCTTGTATTAGGGTATTGTCCTATGTTCTGTTACTACTGTCATGATCCCTTTTACTTGTTTAAATGCTAGTAATCACCGAACTTACCAGACTTATTGTCTAACCCGTTTTCTCTCGTCTTCTTTTCTTCCGCCCCCCCCCCCCCGCCCAGGTAGTCAGGGAGGGAATAGCTCAGGTTTGTCTAGACCATTACCCTTTCCAAGCTTGAAGATTCTTTGATGTGTTGCCTTGGACTCTCTCTTCTACTGCTATGGCTGGCTCATGCTTTATTTGGGGAAATCATTTTATGCTTCTTTATTTGTTTTGTTAAACAAGACAGGATACCTTGGTATTGTAAAACAATCTTTGTACAAGATGTTTATCAATGAAATAAAGTTTTATAAATTTGCATCTTCTTTAATTGTCTATCTTGAAATTTATCTGCATCTTTTACCAATAACGCTCCACCGAAATTAAGGCATTCCCTTTGTGAGTGACCCTAACATAGGCGGGGTGTTACACTTGGTATCAGAGCTGAAGGTTACCGGATCAGATAAAAGATTTGAAAAATTATTTTCAAAACGATTTGAAAAGAAGCATTTTAAAAAGAAAAGTTTTGTTTTAAAGGCATATTCCCTAAACCCATATGCATTATCATTTGATTCTCTACTTGAATCCTTGTTTCCTTCTTTCTTGAGTCTCCGGGCCTCCTGGCTTTCTGGGAGGTAACCTCGTCGCGGCATAGTTTCGTAGGCTCGACGAGACTACGACACTTGTCAAAGGGCAAATAAGCCCCCAACTTCCATCTATAGCCGCTGTAGTTTCACCTACGGCTAATTTTCTTTCGAGATTTGTAGGATTTTCCATGTGATGGAGGCAACTTTCGAGGGACTTGTCAACGTGTTACACAAGGATAGCAAAGATGAGAATGAGGGAGTTTGGCTAAGGAGCACAACCCAAGGACGAAGAACTCATGGATATAGACTTGGTTCACAAAGGAGGTAAAAAGGAAGGAATAGTAAAACCTAAAACAAGAGGAAGTATCTTTAATTATGGTATAACGGGTCATTTAATTAAGGACAAGGTCAAGAACAAGGGACAGGATTTTCCGGAAGGCAAGTGCATGCTCTCACCGCCAGCATTCTTGAGAGAGAGGCAGTAAGATTTCTATTGAAAGAGTTTTTCCTTTTTGATTATCCTGTTAGTACTCTTCTTGACTTTAGCGCCTCACATTTGTTTATATCTGCTTTCATAGTTGAGTCTCTGTACCTTAGTACCTATATATTAGAAGATCCCATTATAATCTCAAATCCAATTGTTGGTTCGGCTCATTTATCTTTGACTTGTGAGGATTTGAGAATAGCTATATTTATGCTTATGTTTTTCGGGCTATGGGTTGGTTCTGGCTACTAATTGGTTAGCTAGTAATTGTGAAACAAGGATAGTTAGACTTTCGACTTGCCTCGGGAATACCCTTGAGATTTCGTACGATCCTAAGGGATCAGTTTGTCGTAGCTACCTAGAATCACTTTATTTATCTATTAACGATTTTCGATCGGTTGGAGTAGTCCATGAGTATGCAAGATGTTTCGATTAGGGTAAGGGTTTTCCCCCTAAAACTCAAGACATATTTCCTCATGTATCTAGATGACACTGCAAAGCCGGTTATGCGATCAATGATAGTTCTGGAGCAAGATTGGCGAGGATAGCCAGAGTCGGTAAAGTTCTCAATGGTGTGGTTGTTTTATTAGTATCATCTCACATAGATCGTCCAAATTTGGAGGAGGTATCCCTTGGGTGCTTGTCTGATATTGTTTTAGGCCTTTGGGGTTTTAACTAGAGGGATGTCGAGTTCGACTAGGATGGTTTGCATGAGAAATAAATGGTTGGGGCTCGCACCCTAAGTAAGACTGACCTTAAGAGAGGTAAAAAGTACTAGCAACCTTTAGCTTTAGACCCTAAGAATTGTGACATGATGGATAAGATAAGTAGAAGAGAGACCTCTAATCATATACACTTGGTATCGTGGTTAACATCGGTTTACCTTGGAAAGGATAGTTCGACAGCACTGGATACCCTCTAACATAGTAAGTGATCGAGGTCCTATCCTTACTAGTGGGGTTTGGAAATGGAAATCAAGAAGCTTCGCAATCGTGAAGTCAAATTAGTTAAGGTACAGTGGAGTGAAGCTCAATAAGATGCGACTTAGAAGACTGAAGACTAGATACGCGCATCTTACCCTTTTTGGGGGTATATCCTTGATTCCTCTTTTTCTAAAAAATCTATTTGCATGCTAGTCTTTAGCTTTTAAGTATATCCTCTCGGTTCTATCCTCGATCCTTAGGTAGAAGCCAATGGATGTAAACATGTGTTTGAGACATGTTATGTTTGATGGATGCAAGTGTTAGCTAATGGTTGCTCGTGGATGCATATACGCACATTAGGCACTAGATCGGCTCAGTCAACTTCATATTGCATATACATGAGTGAATTTTTATACATATGAATTGAAACTTGATGTGTTAGCATATGGATGTTGCATTTGTATGAATAGTTTTACCCTCATATAGGAAATTTTGAGTAGGAAAATTGCATACATAATGGACTCATGGCAATGACATAATTTGCTTTAAGGAGGTCAACTGAATTAGTAGACCGCCTGGTTTTGCATTAGATAAGGACATGTACACACACTATGCATATAATCATGAAACATAAGAAACCTTTTAAGGACAATGGACGCCTGTGTTTGATGGTTGAGTAGATGGGTGATTAGATGGTAGGATATAAGTTCTTCTCTACTTGAAGAATCCGGGGACGAAATCCTAAAGGAGGGGAGAATGTAACACCCCGTACTTTCTATTAATGTTATAGTAATGAATTAAACAATACATAATTTCAAATGTGAGAATTAAGGGAAACGGTTACGCCATTGAGTTCGTCTCGGAATTCTGCTTGAGATAGAGTCCGAGTTTGCGTGAATTGGACTTCGTATGAAGAAGTTGTGGCCTCCAGAAGTTTCAGAAAATCAAATAAATTCAAACAGCTCAAGCCAGAATTCAAAAAAATAATACAAACAGAAGTCAGAAGCGGGCTGGGCGGGAAAATTCCCGCCCAGGCAGGTCGACTAGAGGGTCGACCCTAGTGTCGACCTCCCTCCTAGCGGTCGACCTGTGGGTCGACCTTAGGGTCGACCTGGGGGTCAACCTGGCCCTCAGCCAGATCTGTATTTTGAACGACTACTGACTTGATGCCGAGTTACTAGGGTTTCTGGACGCTCCTGATCTGGTCTAAGTGGCTGAGATTATCCCTAGGTTCATCCGACGGCTATAATTAAACTAAAATTCTATATAAACAACTCAATACTCAACCTAAAAACACACAGAAAAATAATCCTAGAACTGAAATGTCGTCATTAGAGAACTTGGAACAGTCGTCGCCACTTTCAATTCTGAAACAAGAAAGGAGCCAACATCTAAATCAAATTAAAACTAATCTAATTCAACAATCTTCATCAAAGGCACGCATCTCCAATTTCAGAATTCAGAATTCAAGAATTCCTTTTAGTTTATAAGTTGGTTATTACGCAGATTTAAACGTTCTTTAAATGAAATCATGGCATGTTGTAACTAGAATATGGAATGATGCTTATGTATGAGATAATGAAGTTTGATTCTAATGTATCTTAAATTACTGTTGCGATTGATCATGTCTATATGTTTGTGGTGATAAACATACCATATTGTATGTTATTGGAATTTATTGCGATTGGATAAAGAGCCTATTTGGCCAACAAAATGGTGAAACATGTCATGTAGTAATTTGGTGGTTATTTGCAAGTTTATGATCTAAATCACATGCTTACATGTTAGATCAACATTCATGAACATTTAAAACTATGTCAAGATGAATCTATTTATGTTGCAAGATTGGATTTGTAATCCTCTTATGTTTAACACAAGTTATCATGCTAAGTGTGATTTAAACATGTTTATGCGAATCCTCTTATGTTTTAACACATAAGTTGTCATGCTAAGTTGTGATTTAAACATGTTGGTAGTAGTTCCCTTATGTTGTAACACACATAAGTTATCATGCTAAGTTGTGATGTAAATATGTTGTAACACACATAAGTTATCATGCCAAGTTGTAATTTAAATATGTTCATAGTGGTTCTCTTTTGTTTTGACATACATAAGTTAGTAGGCTAAATTGTGGTTTAAAATTGTGATTATATGTTAAAACTTCACGTTAGACCCATATCAAGTTTGCATGATAATTAGACCCAACTTAGTCACAAGTTCACCTTTACCTATTTGGTTAAGTTGATGATACATTTATGCCAAGCTACATATGTGATAAATTAAATGTATGCTATTTTATGTTTGTTTCATGTTCCTTGTTTATTACCCCTTTTTGTTATGGGTTTGGGCTAATTTACTAGCACAACATTTTATGTAATTCATACGCACGTTCTATGGGGATAGCGATGGGAGAGCATGAAAATTTCATGACATAGATTTGTTCCTAAAATGGTATATTTGATATCCCATTTATTGTGAGCAATAATCAAAAGGATAATTATGGCATGAGCAAATTAAAATTAATTTACATAAAGAATTAGACATATATAGAAAATATGTGGATTTAGAAAAGGTGAATATGCCTAACCCGAGGTTAGACTAAGTTGTGGTGTAAAACAACCCGGAACCGACCGGCATATCCAGCGACCACAAAATGACCTTTCTAATGTGGGTGGTTAGTGCATCAATCCCAAAAGAACCCGAGGTTAGACTAAGTTGTGGTGTAAACCTTCCCGGAACCGACCGACACATCCAGTGACCACAACAAGGCCTGTCTAATGTGAGTGGTTGGTGCTTTAATGAATAAATTAAAGCTAAGTCAAGATTGATAGGGTTAAGTAATTAAAGAAACACTTCACCATAATAACATGTAAACTAGGCAAGTGGGTAAGGTTAAGTAAATTTAGAACACTTAACTGTAATGACATGCTAACTAGACAAGTGAGTGAGGTTAAGTTAATTTAGAACACTTAACCGTAATAACATGTTAATTAGACAAGTGGTTGAGGTTAATTAAAATTGGAACACTTAACCATTATAAGATGTTAATTAGACAAGTGGAAGAGGTTAAGTAAAATTAGAACACTTAACCATTAAAACATTTAATTAGACAAGTGGGTGAGGTTAAGTAGACTTTGAACACTTAACCATTGTAACATGTTAATTAAGCAGATGATAGGGTTAAGTTAACTAAGGTATGACTTAACAAAAATATATAATGACATGTGGTGTGGTTAAGTAGTACAAGAGGTAAACACTTAACCAATTTTATAACATGATGTCTGGGAAGGGTTAAGTTAACACGAGAGGGCAACACCTAACCCATATAACATGATTTGAGGTAGGGTCAAGCCAACACTAGAAGGAAACACTAAACCAACATGACATGACGAGTGGGTGGGTTAAGTTAACTTGAATTGAATAATGAAACTTGACCAATATAACTTGATGAACGAATGGGGTTAAGTTAAATGGAAAATACTTAACCAATATAACCTGATGAATGAACAAGGTTAAGTTAATAAATCAAACTTAACCAATCCAACATGATAAGCGAGATAGGTTAAGTTAATAAGAACTACTTAACCTACTCTTCTTGATGAGTAGGAGGTTAAGTACACGTCGGGTTGTTGGGTAATATTAGTAAATATAGGCCAACAAAACTTAACCATTAAGTAAACATGCTTGAATCCATGGGAAGGTTAAGTACATATCGGGATTGGTGGGTAATATCAGTAAATATAGGCCCACACACTTAACCATCAAATGAACATGCTTGGATCCGTGGGAAGGTTAAGTACATATCAGGATTGGTGGGTAATATTAGTAAATATAGGCCCACACACTTAACCATTAAATGAACATGCTTGGATACATGGGAGGGTTAAGTACATATCGGGATTGGTGGGTAATATTAGTAAATATAGGCCCATACACTTAACCATTAAATGAACATGCTTGGATCAGTGGGAGGGTTAAGTACATATCGGGTTGGTGGGTAATATTTGTATATATAGGCCCACAAACTTAACCAAAAGGAAACCCTAGTAACGGGGACCCATTTCAGCTGTAACCCACATAGATGTATCATGGTACCCTGAAACTAGGCAGGATGCGGCACGATTACTAGGCTGATTATAAGCGGTCAAAATAGTGGCAGGTTGTGCAGCAGTGTAGATCTCGACGAAGTACGGGCGTGCATGTGCTCCGGAGCGGGAAAAGCAGGCACTAGGCATCAGTAGTTTTACACTGTGCATTCTTGAATCATGTCGGGGTCGCTATCATAAGGATTGATACACCTTATGGTGGGGCCAGCACAGGGTAGCTACACGCAAGAGAGGGCCGATTGTCACAGACACATGGCAAGTTAACAAAGGTAGGGAGCCGATCGATATGGTAGTAAGGTTACATCTTACATATTCATGGCAATTGGGATGATTGAGGTGGAATCCTAAAATATAGATGTACACCTGAAGGCTACCACAACTGTGGGGATTGGGATCGTATTATCGTTTTATATAGATTACTAGTTGAGACACTAGTTAGGTGGTGCAGAGATTATAGTAATAGGTGGGATCACATGTTCAACCCCTTGTCTTATATTAGGGTATTGTCTTATGTTCTGTTACTACTTTCATGATCCTTTTTACTTGTTCAAATGCTAGTAATCACCAAACTTACCAGACTTATTGTCTGACCTGTTTTCTCTTGTCTTCTTTTCTTCCGTTCCCCCCCCCCCCAGGTAGTCAGGGAGGGAATAGCTCAGGTTTGTCTGGACCATTACCCTTTCCAAGCTTGAAGACTCTTTGACGTGTTGCCTTGGACTCTCTCTTCTACTGCTATGGCTGGCTCATGCTTTATTTGGGGAAATCATTTTATGCTTCTTTATTTGTTTTGTTAAACAAGACATGATACCTTGGTATTGTAAAACAATCTTTGTACAAAGCCGTTTATCAATGAAATAAAGTTTTA
This sequence comes from Allium sativum, assembly GCA_030737875.1. Classification (NCBI taxonomy): domain Eukaryota; kingdom Viridiplantae; phylum Streptophyta; class Magnoliopsida; order Asparagales; family Amaryllidaceae; genus Allium; species Allium sativum. Next base: position 411,336,208 of record CM060923.1, on the reverse strand, counting down.
TTTATTTGCCGCTGCTTTAATTATCTGTATTGAAATTTATCTACATCTTTTACCTATAATGCTCCACCGAAATTAAGGCATTCCCTTTATGAGAGACCCTAACGGAGGCGGGGTGTTACACATACCACTGTAATGAACCGAATTTCCATACTATCCAAGTTGACGGCATACAACGTATGTTCAACCCAAATTGCACAGAAATACGAATCATTATGAAATAAAGAAGAAAAAGGTAGAAGAAGAACATAAATAAAAATACAGAATCTCACAATGCAACAGAACAAAATATAATATACTATACTTTTGAAATACAAAATTTTAAACTGTATAACATACAATTATCAGAGTACAACACTTACAACACAGCGGAAATAATAATACTATGTAACGTTGAAGCCTCCTGCTCCAAGCTCCTCCAAGAATATCTGTAAACACCTAAACTACTAGACTGCCCATAGAAATTTAGGAACATAAGAGTTTAGGTAAAACAAAAGAAAAATAAACTATGGGTTAGTCATGGGACTGGAATGAGTAAACTTTTTAAAACTGTTTGAGAAATTAAACGATTTCTCATAAGACCATGTCATATAACACGGAACGAGTTTTTCCCTTATGAGAATCCAAAACGCTTGATTCAACTCGCCAAAACCTTTAGAAATAAATGATACTTTTTATATCAAAATTCTATTGATATTATAATAGTGTATAAATCAAATATATAACAATCAAGTGGAACGTTTGCATCTCACAATGCACATATGTTTAATATACAATCAAAACCGCGAGCATCTATTGGGTAATGAATTTCCAACTATGACATGGTATGAAACCACCTTCCGATAGGATATCTCTAGAAAGGAATACACTGGGTTTAACAATAATATCTTGCAACCCGACCACACATGACCACTACCCATTTCGATTGAGTTTATCGAAATTATATCACCAAAGATTGGGATCAGCAAACGTTTTCCCGAGTCCAACAACATCGAATAAAATAAAGAAGGAAACAAATTTTCTCTAGATAGGTGATAATAATCCCTAATTAGGAGCTACACACTTAGCTATGTTGCCTGCCCGATTTTTGTCATTTCCGGGCTGTTGAAGCCTGAGGCTACGATTACTTACCATTAATTTATAGCACAATAACATTGAATGCCACAGGGTCAGATCCACTAATCACTAATTGTTTTGCATAAACATAATCTGGATATTATGCTAAGAGAATAAATTCTCCGCCACCATATATAATTATGTAGGCCGACGTATGCGATCATTGGATATACTCTATCAGACATTCGTCCATATACGTTCGTTCTGGGGTTGAATGAAACCGAAGGGTTAATTACAATTAATCCATATTCGGAAATTTCTGCCTAGGATTAATAGAAAAAGCCCTCGTACTTCACTCCGTCTTCGATGATCTTCATACAATCTGATTTGCAATGCTACTGCTAATTCGGAGTGGTTCTCGGATAATAATCCAATCGGCTCTCCATATTGACAACAATATTGGCAAATAATTCGATAGTCGGTTATTTAACTATCGAAGAAAAACCAACATCCATTCAAAGCATCAAACAATCATAGGGCCGCTTAATTAATATTTCATTCGATAATTAAATCACTTCTTCGTTTCCTTATCAATATTTGTTAACCAAATATTTTTTATAATCATCTCAGCCTCTTACGCTATTTGGAAAACATTTCCATATATCGCCTTCTTTTATTTTCTATACATAGAAAAAATCTTCTATTAATGATTGGAATTCATTTCAATTAGTTATCTCTTTCACGACCACTCTTTTCTATACTAAGGAAATATTTATTATTTTATTTCCAAAATTCCATTCACTTGGGTTAAAATGAATGTTGTGTAAAATGCCATTACAACAACCCAAAATACTACATTCAACAAAATCTTACTTAAATATTTATCTTCTATACTGAATCTATCTATTTATCGATTAACAATGAAATCAATCAAGTTAGGGTATAACTACCTCTTAGACCATGACTGAATAACATTCTTAACTTCAAAACTGACAAGACTACTTGTATCAAATAATCACCAACATATTAAACCAATTTTTCATTTCTTTTAAACGTGTATACGTTTCTCTTTCTATTCTTACTAGATTTAAATTTATAGATTTCCTTTTTGTTTATAATATTCTATTTTAAGTTGTTTCCCTATCAAATTCTATATATAATAATATATTGATTTCTAGTTATCAAACTATCTTAAAAATATTCCAACTCGTTAAATTTTCGGAAAATTTCGACAGCATCGTCTTTGTACCAGTCAATAGCTTAAACCTTAACTCACCTCTCTAGGCCCTTTCCATTCAAAAAGAAAATTAAAAAGCCACGCGGCTTGCCGATTCGGCACATAAAAACACATATGGAATTTAAACGTGTACCTTTTTGTTGGGCATTCGAATTATAATCTTCATACACTTCATTCTATACCTATTTAACATATATACGTCCATTCCCAATTTATTCCAACTCAAACCAATCATTTTAACTCAACTTGCAAATTAATTCTCTAATTATCACTTTGCTTATTTCACTTTTCATTTGACCATAACATGTTCAAATATAATTTTAACTTACTTATAAATTAATTTAATTCCATTTTTAATTCGAGTTTCTTATTTGATTTCAAATATGAATTAACAAATCTAATTTACCTGTGCGAAGTCCAATTTTTTTTATCAAAGCTTGATTAACTAATTATTCTTCAAATTTGTTTTTCCTAATCAATAATTTAAAATCTGATTTTATGTTTCAAAATTAGTTCACTTATTCCACTTAAGTTATTATTTATTTTATATCTCAAGTTTGGATTTTTTTTCTAATGGAAATTTGGATTTTATTTACTTAAAATCCTTTTTTACTTAAATAAACTGTTATGGTTTTATAATGGTTATGGCACTATTTTTATGGAAAATTGAGTTTGACATAACTCAAAATCTATTCGACGAAATCCAGGTTTTTTTATTCGGTTAGAAAACTATTATCAAATTAGTCTTGACGATTCTTGTTCAAAGAATTTCGCCTTAAATTGAGTTCTATATACCCAATTGAAGTTCGAAACGCCAATTTACGAACTTCAGTGCTGCGGCGAGTTCGCTTTAACTATATATAAACATAAATGTTTATACTTCATTTGATTTATAAATTTCAACTCTATTCTTATATATTTTAATATATATAAGATCGGCTTTCCAAATCTAAGTTAAACATTTTGATTTTTCTAAATTGTCGATTTTCCAAACCCAGCTGTAAATTTAGTTACAACTCTATTCATTTTAAGATCCCAGTTCCTTTAGAAATAAATTATTTTGTAAAATTCAGTATAATCGAATTCTAATTATAAATCCTTTGGATTTATCTCAAATTGGTTTATACTCCGAATTCCAAAATAACATTCTTCGTTCCATTATCGAAACGATTTCTAAATCACTTTTAAGTTCATACTTGAATTTAAAATCCCAAATTATCCCATAATAACTATCCAATTTTATTTATAAACATCGCTTAAAAATTTACTGCCTTGTTTTAGTTAATAAACAAGTAGCATTTCAAAATCAATTTGAAACCCGATTCTTATATTTGGAACATTTTATTTTTATATCTTCTATGTATAATTGTATAATCTATTTTCATATTTAATTTCAATTTCTATTTAATACAATTTAAATATCCTTTCTGGATATAATTTATTCTTATACATTCGACATAGTAGAATTCCAATCATAAATCCATTTTTATTTATTTTAATTCAATTTATATTCCGAATATCGGAATAAATTTCATCATTTCCCTTTTTAACATGGTTCCCAATTCTCATTTTAAATTCACAATTGAATTTAAATATTTAAATTATCCAAATGATAATTTTTCACCTTTCTTTATAAGCATCATTTATTTTACTTGTTTATATATTTAAACAAGTCTCGATTTCAACTCCATTTTTGGAATTAAATTGCTACTTTGGAAAAATAAATTTCCTGTTTTAGATTCACATCTGAATTTACATTTCCCAAATTATCTAAATGATAATTTTTCCCATTTCATTTATAAACACCGTTTATAAATTCACTTCAAATTCTATACTTGTTTTTATTATTCAAAACAAGTTAATATTTCTTAACCCATTCGAAACACAAATTCTAATTTTGAAAAAAAAGGCTTTTCCATCTTAATTCCTGAAATATCCTTTTCATGATATTTTTATAAATCAACATTTAGGCCCAGTGATATTTAAAACATACAAAACACCCAATTATCAATCACAGGTTTTGCAACGCATCATATAAGATAATATATATGAAAGCAAACAAATAATAATATTTTTGAGGAATCCAGTAGGATCCCTCCAACATGTTTCCCTGCATCTACAAATGTTTTCCAACATAAATAATACCCATCTGCTTCGAGGCAGGATATCGCGGTATATAAGGTCATCCACTATCATATTGTTGGGGCGTAGGGTCATCCGCTAATGATAATATGGGGATCCGCTAATGGTACTGCTGGAAATATCCAACCACCAATATATATCATTGGCTAGCATTCGGACCAAGCCACCAAGAAAACAATTATTTATACATAAATGGAGAAAGACCTATGAATCAAAGCTCAAGACAGATTAGTCTCGGTTCGTGAGGTACCATAACCCGTTCGTGGTTACTCCACTACTACCTGCTCGTGGCCTCCCTATCTCAACCCGCTCATGATTCCATGCTACAACTCGCTCGTGAGGAGCACCACGACCCGCTCATGGTATAAAGTCATAAGCCGACCCAACAGCCAAGAAATGTAAGCCAAGACCTAGTCGTCCACAAGCCGTGAACCCAGGATTGGGCGACACATATCCATAACTGTCATGTTGACCATTTCTCCATCAAACCACAAACCAGTCCGAGATCCTCGGGATCCGTGCCACGTGTCCTCACAAAACGCCTTCAGACACCACCTATAAATAGCCCCATACTTGGCATTTTTCAGGATCTTTTGGCAATTCTAATAGATGTTACCACCATTGTTGCTCCTCCTTTATTTTTTATCAGTATTATTACAAAATTATTGATTGAATCATCATTGTAATAGTGAGATCGAGAGAAACCATTGATTGTACTTGCATTTAACGTATAATCAAAGATATATAAAGTGGACGTTGGTTCGTTAACGCTGAACCACTACAAATTCGGTGTATTTTCAGTATTTTCTTTCGTTTCTAGTCATTAGTCTCAGCAAATTCAGACAAGTTAGGTGTTAGAGCCCAATTTGGATCTAAATTTTTGTGCTTTCACTAAGAACTGAAGTCTCAGCGCATCGTATTATTGCTTTACTATTTGGATATTCAAGTCCGAAGAAAATAGTCTGAATCTCCACTGTTTCATTTTTTGTAGATTTTTGCAAAGTTAAGACATTATGGCTGGAAAGAAATCCAAAGAAGCACGAGCTTCGCAAGCAAATGAAGCTGCAAACGAAGCTGTTGAAGAAAGTGTTCACGAGCAGGCTGAGTTGGAGCTTTCGGTTCGTGAAGACCAGGGGGTGATCCAACCCGCGGAGGGTGTCACGACTCGATCCTAGGAAAACACCACGAGCTACCCTGCTCATGCTACCACGAACCGCCTCAAAGGAGCCAACACGAACCACCTCCAAGGAGCCACCACAGGCTGCCCTCGGGAAGGAACCACGAGCCATCAATAAGACGGGGCCATGAACAGCCCTGACTATAGGACCACAAGTCGACCTAGAAAGGAAATCATGGCTCGTTCTGCTCGTGCTGGTGCTTCTGCTCAGCCTGGATAGGGTCCTTTATGTATAAGAGAGAATGTTGATGATCAGTTCAACCATTCTACACCAGCTACTGAAGGGGATCTTTCTCGCATCCTCGATATGTTGGGGAGGACGAATGATGAGTTGACCGCCCAAAGGCAAGAAAGTTCCTTGTTACGAAAGAACATTACTACATTGGATAGAAGAAATAATGATCTTCAGAGGCAAAGGACACCTCCGCCAGCCCATCCTCTTACTCCAAAGCACTCATCTTTGTCTAGGAAATCTCCGAGACCTCCACGATGGCCATTGGAAAGGGTTGAAAATATAGAACAACTTCGATTTTGATAACTTCCTTCTCGAGAAGAGGTGGCACTTAACCTAGGACCTGTCGACTGTAATCTGAACAATCCTGCAGCGCTTCCTAGAGCACAAGTTGTTAATGATCCTGTTGAGAATCGACCACTGCAACCCCCTCGCCGCGTGATTGACCATGGTAACAGGGGCACGGAAGATCTTGTCAGGTTCCAGACTTCGCAGCAGTACGCCGAAGAGACATTGGAGGATCCCACAGGGCAAGGAGTGTTGATCTTAAATCCACATTGACAAGCGCAAACCTTGAGATAATGGTCATATAAATCATGGCGGATAGCCATGGACAAAGAAATGAAGATTTGGGTATAGAGCCCAGTCATACACCCCTTATTTACGATATATTGGATGTTACATTACCGAGGCGCTTCACCATGCCAACTATGAATCGCTACTCGAGCAGGACAGACTCATTTCAAAATTTAATGAGATACTCATGGTACATGAATAGCGCAGCAGCTCCTGACGCAGTAATGTGCAAAGCGCTCCCAATATTCCTGGAAGATGTGGCACTAATGTGGTTTACCCTCTTACCAGCACGGTCGATATCCAGCTTCAGGGATTTGAGTGAGAGATTTGTAAATCAATTCCGACTCCATGTTCAAAGGTCCAAAATTGTCATCGAGCTATCCCTCATTAAACAACGTGCTGACGAGACTCTAAGATCGTACTTGGATCGCTTTAACCTAGCAGTCACGGAAGTTAGAGATCCCCAAAAGCATACTGTCTTGATGGCCTTAATCGTCGGGGTGGATAAAGATACCGAATTTTGAAGATACCTAGTTGGCAAGCCGCCACTGACTAGAGAGATATTCTATGAAAAAGCTAATGTCCGCCTACGTCAGGAAGAGATATACGCTAATCGAAAAAGGAAGGCTGCCGATAAAGAGGATATACAGAGCAACGTGGCCATCAAGCGAACAGGAGACAGCTCAGGAAAAGTAAATGTGAATGTCGGGAATAAGAATCAAGGAGACGACCGCCAATTGGGAAATAACATTCAGAAGAAGAACCGAGGGAATGATTCCCAGAGATGGCCTCAGTCTAGGTCATTTGAGAACTTTACACCATTAAATGATACATTGGAGAACATCTTCATGGACAATTATAATGTTCTCCAGTATAAGAGGACCCCTCAAGAGACTCGACGGAGAAGGAACGTGAAATTGGAAAATTCTGCCTTTTCCATTAGATCCATGGTGATTCCACAAACGAATGTCGACATTTGAGAGATGTGGTTGAAAAGCTACTCCGAGAGGGAAAGCCAGACGGATATAAGGTGGCTCCAAGAGATAGGGGGCAAGCTGGATAGGCTCCAAACCAAAACCAGCCCGCTACTAGGCCTACCCCACAACAGAAATTGAAGAATATTGTCATCAACACCATAGTTGGAGGACTTTATCTGGCTGGACACAGCTTCAGGGCGATGGACCAATATGTCAACGCGGCCAAATAACACCTTGAAGTTGGAGAATGCAGTAACCATGATGATTCTGTTCCAATCAAACAACAAAGGACAATGTCCAACGATGTCGTATTCCGCGGTGGAGAAAGTACGGGAGTTTATGCCCCAACTGAAGACCCATTAGTGATCCCAGCCACCATTGGTCCCGCAACAGTCCACAAAGTCTTAGTGGACAATGGAATCCCAGTCAACATTCTATTCAAATAAGCATTTGATCAAATGAAGTTGGGAGCGAAAGACTTGAAGCCTTGTGAGGGATGGATTCGCGGTTTCAATGGATCCTCAACTGCACCGATCGGATGTGTAGAATTGTCGGTGACCCTAGGAGAAGGAGATCGCCGGATAGGGGGGATTCTCCCCTTCATGGTCTTGGATATAGAATCATCGTATAATGCCTTTATGGGCAGACCGGCCCTGGCAGAATTCAGGGCTTGTATTGCGCCCTGGTGTCTTTTGTTGAAGTTGCCAATGGATGTAGCAGTAGGAATAATCAGAGGAGACCAAGTCGTAGCACCAGCCTGCTACCAAGCGGAATTAAAGCTGTTGCGTAAAGGAAGAGATTTAGAAACAAGAGGCACTTTCTCCCCTCCAAGGGAGGCATCGTCCTAGCAACTAAAGAAAACTACCTCAGGGGAGCCGCTAGAGAACTGCCCGAGGACACTGATCCCAGAGAGGACGAAGAGCCGGTGGGCAGAATGGCGACTCCGAATGAAACAACAGTGGATGTACCAATCGATGATGGGGACCTGGCGAAGGTCCTGAAGATTGGATCCCAGTTAGATCCTCTTAGAGCAAGAGAATTGACTAATTTCTTAAAAGCTAACTTGGATCTGTTTGTCAGGACTCACGCTGACATGTGTGGGATATCCTCCTCGATCATGAGCCATTAATTAAGCATTAATCCGAAGCATCAACTCGTCAAACAGAAAAGGCGAATGCTTGGCCCAAAGAGGTCAGCTACCTTGAAATAAGAAGTTGAGATGCTGAGAAGCAATGGATTTACTAGAGATTCAACCTAACCGGAGTGGATTTCAAATCCGGTTTTGGTAAAGAAGGCTAACGAAAAATGGCTCACTTGTATTGACTTCTCAGACTTGAACAAAGCCTGCTCAAGGGACAGTTTTTCACTACCAAGAATTGATCAGTTGGTGGATTCAACGGCAGGTCAAGAACTCCTCTACTTCATGGATTCTTACCCTGGATATAACCAAATCCCTATGCACGTTCCGTTCTAAGAGCATACCAGCTTCATCACGGATTTGGGATTATATTGTTGTGTAGTGATGCCATTTGGTTTGAAAAACGCCGGTGCTACCTACCAACGATTGGTGAATGGAATGTTCTACAACCAAATCAGGAAGACAATGGAGGTGTATGTCGACGACATGCTAGTGAAGTCCAGACAGTCGTACAACCGCACTACCAACCTTGTAGAGATGTTTGATATCCTGCGAAAGTATGGGATGAAGCTCAACCCTATGAAGTGTTCGTTTGGGGTTGCTTCTGGAAAATTCTTGGGATTCATCGTCAGTTCGTGTGGAATTGAAATCAATCCGGACCAAATCGCGGGAATAAAAGATATTCAGGAATCAAGGCAAATCAAAGATTTGTAAAGCCTCGTAGGAAAAGTTGCTGCACTGAGTAGATACATCTCTAAAGCGACGGACAAGTATATTCCATTCTTTGAGTTGATAAAGCGATGAAAGCGTAATTTCAAGTGGACTCCTGATTGCATAGAGGCATTCAAGAACCTTTGGAACCGTCTGAAAAGACCCCCGATACTATCCAAGCCGGTAGACTATGAGGATTTGTTCGTATACATGGCGGTATCGTCCCACGTGATAAGTTCAGCCTTAGTAAGGGAAGAAGACAAATTCCAAAGGCAAGTGTACTACATAAGTAAGAAATTAGCGGCAGTTGAGCGAAGCTATCCAAGAATAGAAACACTGGCGTATAGTTTGTTTATCGCATCCAGAAATCTTCTCCACTATTTCTAGGCCTATCCCACCACTTTGTTTACTGATCACCCTCTCCGCTAAGTTCTGCAAAGGTCGGAGGCGTCGGGAAGACCGCTCAAATGGAACATAGAGCTGAGTCAGTTGGATTTAAATTTTTAGCCCCGACGATCAATAAAGGGGTAAGTACTGGCGGACTTTATAGCCAAGTTCACTATCCCGGAGGATGATGTTGTGAGTAAAAAAGCAGATTCCCCAAAACAACTCCTTGACCCCAAAGCCTGGAAATTATATACTGATGGAGCCAAGAATCATAGACGGTGCGGCGCCGGAGTTTTACTTGTAACTCCCGAAGACTGATCGATATACTACGCCCTTAGATTGGAGTTTAATGCCACAAATAATGACTCTGAGTATGAAGCCCTGATTGCCGGGCTGAAGATCGCAAAGGAGTTGGAGATAACGATGCTAGATATCTTTTGCGACTCCAAGTTAGTCGTGAACCAGGTTAATGAGGAATTTCAGGCCAAGGGTCCAAGGATGTTATCGTATTCGAAAGAAGTGAGAAGGTTGCTGGATAACCTTGATCACTAAAGAATATCCCATATTACTTGAGAGAAGAATCAATAGGTAGACAAGATGGCAAAGATGGTTTGTTCCGATAGTCCCGAAGATACCAAGCTAGTCCCAATTGAAGTATTGCAGTCTCCAAGCATTGATCAGATAGAAATTGATCCCGTATTGGAAATTGAACAAGAAAGGGAGTCATGGATGACACCTTTGAAGAACTTTCTGATGATTGCAACGTTTCCGACCAAGAAGAGCGAGAGGCGTGTTATCATCCAAAAAGCCTCCAGATATATCATGCAAGGCAAAGTCCTATATAGGCAGGGATTCTCGACGCCTCTCCTCCGGTATATAGCCATGACGACATTAAGCATGTATTGCAAGAAGTACATGAGGGTGAATGTGGCGACCACACTGGAGGACAAACGCTGGAAAAGAAGATACTACGGTATGGCTATTTCTGGCCTACCATTAAAAAAGATGCAACTAAGTATGCACGACGTTGTGACGCATGCCAGAGGTTTTCTAAGATTTCCAGGGCACCTCCTAGCCAGTTAAAGACGATGATGAGCCCATGGCCTACGCTGCATGGGGAATTGACATTATTGGAATCCTCCCCATAATGAAGGGTGAAGCAAAATTCGCCATTGTGGCCGTGGACTTCTTTACAAAGTGGGTCGAAGCAGAACCATTGACCACGATCACAACCAAGCGAGTAATAAACTTTGTTGTTAGAAACATCATATGTCGATTCGAGTTTCCAAAAATCATCATAACAGATAACGGAACCCAATTTGACAGCACTGAGTTCCGAGACTTTTGCCAATAATATCGCATCGGGAAAAGTTACACCTCTGTTGCACATCCACAATTGAACGGACAGGTCGAAGCGGCAAGTAAAGTAATTAAATCCATTCTGAAGAAAAGGTTGAAGTGTGCCAAAGCCATGTGGGTCGATGAGCTACCCTTGGCATTATAGGCCTACAGGATAACTTACAAGTCGGCGACAAGCCACACACCTTTTTCCCTTGCTTTTGGAGCAGAAGCAGTCATCCTGGTTGAATTAGAAGTACCATCTCATAGAACCACTTATTATTAACCGATGACCAATAACAAGCTGCTCCTTGAATCCTTGGACATTGTTAAAGAAAAGAGGGACGAAGCTGACTGCGTGCCTTGAGCCACAAGCAGCAAGTCGTCCGATACTACAACAAAAAGGTTCGAGCCCGAACCTTTAAACCCGGAGACTTGGTTCTGAAAGGTGTCTTTCCACCCCAGTACATTTGGGCCTAAAATGGGAAGGACCGTACGCCATCCTACGGAGGCTTGATAATGGAACCTTCAAGCTAGCGACCGTGGATAGAGATGAAATCCCCAGAGTGTGGGTTGCCCAGCATCAGCGGCGTTACTCGACATAAAATTGTCAACCTATTCTTTTGTTTTTAGGACCATGTAAAAAGGCACGACTTGCCTAAAACCGTCTGGTTACTTAAACAAGAGATTACAAAGTGGACGTAGGTCATGATTCGACTGAACCACTATAAAAATATCGTGTTTCGTTTACTTTTATCGCACTGTTTCTTATTTATTCTTTATTTGTATGAGCTATCATCATTACGAAATCTATTATGAATAATGCGACGACCTTGAAACAAGTAATTCAAGGTGTTTTCTATCAGATCAAGAGGTCAACAAGATGAGAAGCCTCGAGTGTGCAATGAAGTAAATGACACCACCATCAATACTCTAGTTCTCATGATATGAGAAAGGGTACGAAGTACTAAGAAATGAATTTTCCACGAGACATGAAGGCGCACCATGATTTAAAAAATCGTCTCGACAACACACTACCCTTGACATCCGACGGGAGAGTATAAAGGCGCTAGAGACGTAGCGCCACAAAAGAACTCCTACCCCCACTGAAGGATAGGGGAGCACACTAAAAGCTGAGTTTGTACTCTATCCTGAGCATACGACAGGAGAGTATAAAAGCATGTTGACCATATGCCACTAAAAGGCTTCTATCTCGTTACACGACTGGGAACAAGAATGAAAGCTTAGCCCGAACCCCTAATTTCTCAGCATGGGGGGCAACACACAAATGAATCTAATACATCCTCAATAAGCCCTGACCAGGCATCATATTAATGATTGGTTGGGGTCATACTCATACACATTTATGCATAGTGCAGGAATTTTTAATTTTTATTGCACTTCATACTAACTTAGTTATGATTCGATTGTTTGTAACTGAGAATGATAAACATGAAGGTAGAAAGTGATGTAAAAGAAATAGATTTTCATTTAATAAATGCAGGTATACAAAACAAGACTAAGAAAAAGTGAGGGCCATTCTCACGATAACATCACAAGGCCAGTGGAATGTCTACAAGCAAAATATGGACTAATAAGCAAACACTACTTAGGCTTGGGAAATGACTTCCGCTTCTTCTCCTTCTTCTGCTTCCCCGGCACCTCCTTGTCGGCATCGGACTTATCATGTTGCTTCCCTTCTTTGGGTCCAAAGGAAGATCCTGTGGAACATTGGAGGACTGGAATGCAAGCTGCATAGTTTTCGACTTACCGACCAATTTTGCGATTAACCCAGACTTGGGATTAGTCACGGAGATAGGTTGCACATTTAGAGGCTCTTGTTCCTCTACTTTTAAGGCTAGCTGTTTATCCTTTTTCGCTTTCATTTCGGCTAAGGTTGTGCTATCATCGTTTCTGGTCTCCCCTATGATAGCAAGTTCATCCTTATCATCCCCATGATCGCCATCAATGTCATCCAAGGCTCCGATAACTTCAGCATCCTTGGGAACATCAGTACCTGATGATGTGATGGCTTTATCGGTTGCCTTGACCTCAGTCTGCATAGTAGTTTCATAGATGACTTCAGTGCTTGGTGGCACATTGACCTTCTCAACATCTGCTTGTTCTCCCGCATATTTCTTTGTTGGCCTGGTACCTATATTTTGAGAGGCAACTGTTAATAGTTTTGGAGAAAATATGGTCTTTTCAATTGCTTGCTTCGCAATACGACAACCAGTTACAAAAGCTTTGATGAACTGTTGAGAGAATATGGAGATACCTTCCGCCGACTCCACACCCAAACCTGCAATAGAAGCTCCAACAACTGGAGGGGTTGGAACCACGGGGATCAAGGGATCATCAGGATTGTACTCCTCGACTTCAGAAACCTTGGGCTCTGGTGGTAAGCTCGACCCTTCGTCTATCTTGTCCTTGCCTTTGAGTTTGGCTCTCTCTTTCTCCATCTCCTCTTGGATCTAACATCTACCCTTCGCCAAAGCTTCACGGTCTCCTCCTCTAAGAAAGGACTGCATGAGCTGGTCCTCATCGATATTCAACCTTTAAGCGCTGCATCTCTCTCTCAACAATCATATCCCATACATTAGCCAGGGTGGATTGATAGTTCTGGATCCAAGAAATATCTCGGGTTTTAATGACTTGACCAAAGAATTCCATTAGCAGTTCGTCAAACCCGTCTATCTCCTGTTCAGCTTTAGCAAGCTTGGTAGTCGCAACGAAGGCTGATTCAAGGGTGTCGTTGGCATTACTTTCGGCAAGAGTTGGTCGTTCCTTGACATGAACAAGTTGGTCTTTTAAGCATGAATTTTCCTCTTCGATACGAGCGAGATTGTCCTTCAAGCTTTCCGTTTTACTTTTCCCAAGCAACTCGCTCGTAGGCAAAATGATCCTCTGAAGCCTTTAGCTCAGTATTAGCTGTTCTGATATACTCTATCTCTTTCTTTAGAGCTACGCATTCTTGGCTATGTGAATCAAGCTCAGGATTGAAGTGTTTTTTGGCATTCTCCATCTCTGTCTTGTAATTCCCCGCATCTCGCTGAGCTAAAGCGAGTTGGGCTTGTGCATCCTCAATTTCTTTTTCGCCTTTGCTCCTGGATTTAGCATCATAATCGATTTTCACTCTGGCTCGAGATGCATCTATTTCAAGACTACAATAATATCTGAGAGATTCTTAGCATGCTTCTTCATCACCCTATATTTCTTGGCCACATGACTCACCTGCCCCATAACCTCGGTATCCCTGAGCTCAGGAACTAGTTCAAGATCTGGGACGGACATCATCCTTTCGAAGTAAAGGTCAGTTAATTGCTTTCGTAAACGCTCTAGTTTCGCCTTGTTATCGGGAGTAAGAGCAACATCCTGAGCGATGGAGGTACCCGACATTTGCTGACTAGATGGGACAAGATCTGCCGTATCAGTTTCAGAACTTTTCTTGGACCTTTGTCCTCATCTTTGGATTTATGATGCTTCTTCGAAGATTTGCTATGAGACAGTGTATTTTTGAGGGATTCAGGTCTTTGGGAAGTTACTTACCTCCCACTTGTGGCACTGGACGACTGTGGTATTTCCCAGGGTCTTGCTTTGAAGGGGAGCGAGACCGTGTTGAGTGGGACTGATAAGAATCACGGGGTCGTTGGCTATCTCTTCCCCGACTATCACTGCCAACATGCTCGGCATCGGGAATGATCCCGGGTGTGTTCTCACGAAGAGCATCGTGAGAATAGGTATGTTTACAAGGCATTTTTCCTGCAAAAACAAACAACCAAATATAAGAACCCTGGATACAAACAATATACAAGTGATGTGGCAAGTGGTGTATGTGATTTGTGTATTCCGTGTGATCCACACTAACAGACCAGGGCCCAGAGATTGGCTCGTCTGTACGGTATCTTTCTCTTTAACCAGAGAGACTCCTTCTTCCGAGATAGGAAAGAATGACTCTCCTCCGAAATCTTTGGGTGTGTAGATCTTATCTGACAGGGGGATCTTGCTTAACTCCCCAAATATATGCTCCTTTGTTAATTCGTCATGAGCATGAGGATCAACTGGTGGTGGAGTCCTCATAGGAGATTGTTACTTGGAAACTGAAGCCTCCTTTGGCTCATCAACTCGGGTTTCATCTTCTTTATATGCATTCAAGTCCTCGTCATCCTGAACAATCATCGGTGAAGGACTCTTACGAAGCTCGGTTGTTTTCACGGCCCCTGAAATCCCTTCTCCCTCAGTCGGGGGCACATACTTATAAGGCTTGCCACCTGTACCTAGCCCGAATCTCACCTCTGGAAGGTGGTGTTTATGAAGGCTTTCATCGGTTATGCACCTCTTGATTCTACAAAAGTTCGATTTGCTTGCTAAAAGGCGGGATAGCCGATCTTCGTACACTAAACCCTCTGTTTTCTCAAAGTTATGAGCTATACAGAAAAAGGAATGCATTATCACTTTTACCATGCTAGTGGAACGTGGAATGGAGGATTTGAAAACTACTTGACTGTAGCCACTTCCTCGCACATCCCGCTTGATGCTTTATGTAAAACGAATTAGACTTAGCATCTCCTAGATTACCGTGTCCGTCCGAAAATACCTACTTGGAGGGGATTGATTCAAAGAAAATAAAGTTAGGAGTCCCCAAAGAGCGATGCTTGAAGTAGTAGTAAAAATTTAAGTCTTTGAAGGTGAGCTCGGTCCCTAAAATCTCTGCATATGCGATATACAGAGTGTACATAGTAGCATAGGCATTGGGATGGAGCTGCATAGGAGCGATGCGTAGTCGTGTTAGAAGATCAACGACAATCGGAGGAAACGGAGGAACAGCGCCTACCCAACACAAGATCCTGCTAATGGCCATGTACCCTTCCGGAGCAGAATGGGGCCTATCTCCTTCCTCCGGAACTTTCACATACTCCCAAGGAATCTCGTGCCTTAGACAGATTTTCTGTAACTTCAACTTGTCCAATTTGGAGACAATAGAATCACATAGTTTCTCATTCTATACCTCTTTAACACCCGAAATTTCATCGGGTGTCCGATCATCCTCTTTTTCCTCAAGTGATGTTCTCTTAGAAGACACTGATTCTGTATCAACACTTGATTCATAATCTAGGTCAGAATTCTCCCAGTTCGGATCCGACGAAAGTACGTCAGTATTATAGTAATTTGACGACTCTGGATCTGTATTCTTGTCTGGTATTCTGGTTGAGAGTCTATCAGACATGACTGTGTTGGTGAATAAACATAAGTTGTTAGAGCATAAAGACCCATAAGCCCTTGTTGTGTGCAAGTGTTAAAGTGTGCCAGTGCATGCATTACTGAAAAGAAAAGCATGAAATGAAACAGATAAACGAATAAGTAGTTATTGTTGGTCTCCAAGTTATGTTTTTATCCATGTCCAGTTTAAGAAGTCCAACTCGATGGATCTATCCTAACCGTTCATCGATATGTCTGAGTGGCATCAAGTTTTAGTCAAGATATAAATCGATTCGTTGGTTAAACTAGATCGTCAAAATCATATGAAGCGGCTCGTTGTCAAAAGATAAATCGCGGGGAAGAGTTCGGCTCGTGAACCGGTGAGGATTGTGGATGGGGTTTTAGTTCGTGATCTGAGTCTGCGCTGGAGGTTGATCCCAGGTCCCAACGGCTCATGAATGAAAAGCTCGTGAGCCACCCTCACAACCCGATTCAGCTCACACTTCTCACGAACCAATACTTCACGACCCGACCCGACGTCTTATCTCGCCACCGTTACGATTCAAAGCTTCACACCTCTCCATCCTTTGTCACGAGCCCGACTCTCGTTCTCATCCACAATCCAAAGAACACTTTGGTCTTCTTTCCCTAACCAACTTCCAGCGGTAGCGACGCCCTCGAAGTTCCTCGACCTCTTCTCCTCGTCTGTCCGTTTATTCAGCACATTTCCTCCTTTAAACCCCAAATCCGTAGACTCCGCCACAGTCACCGCTCATAGCAGCGATGGCTTCGAGGTCGGTGAATACTCATGCTAATTGAAGAGAAACGAGAAAGAAACAACATAAAATTAGAAGCAATCCTAGCATCATTACCTTTTTAGTTTAGATTATGGGGTGATAGTGATTTTTAGAAAAGAAAAATTAGGATTTCAATTTATGAACTAGGTGGTTGCAGTAAAGGCAAAAGAAGAGAGAAGGAAGGCTAAGGGGAGAGAAGAGGTCGGCTTATATAGCTAAATTGAAGACCGTTCGTCTCCTCCTTTTTGTCTCATCCGTACCGTGAAAACCCATAGGCCACGAGCATTCAAGGAAGCCCATTGTGGTTTGGGGGAGGCCCACTCGACCACAGGACCGTGATGTTTACCCCGTTCCACGAACCACATTGTATTACAATGACCCGGACTCGAGAATGACCATGAAATAAAAGATATGAAAATACTTATGGGATTTAAAACTTACCTGGCAAGTTGATCGCGATATATTCTAGAGTTCGTAAGTTTGGAAATTAACCAATGAACCGAGAAATAATTGGAAATCCGAACTGATATTTATACTCTTCAAAGGATAAGTTCAGCAGTTTCGAAGCATGTGCGACGATATATATGGATGTGACTATCGATCTGCATCGTTTCATAAAAGGATAAGTTCAGTAGTTTCGAAGCATGTTCCATCCCTGATAAAATATACTTCAAGGGGGAAAATGTTGGCTAGCTTTCGGACCAAGCCACTAAGAAAACAATTATTTATATATAAATGGAGAAAGACCTATGGATCAAAGCTCAAGACAGATTAGTCTCGGTTCGTGAGGTACCACAACCCGTCCGTGGTTACTCCACTATGACCTGCTCGTGGCCTTCCTATCTCGACCCGCTCGTGATTCCACGCTCCAACTCGCTCGCGAGGAAGACCACGACCCGCTCGTGGTATAAAGTCACGAGCCGACCCAGTAGCCAAGAAATGTAATCCAAGACCTAGTCCTCCACGAGTCGTGAACCCAAGATCTGGCGACACCCGTCCATAACTGTCATGTTGACCATTTCTCCATCAAACCACAAACCAGTCCCAGATCCTCGGGATTCATGCCACGTGTCCTCACGAACCGTCTTCAGATATCACCTATAAATAGCCCTATGCTTGGCATTTTTCAGGATCTTTTGGCAAATCTGACAGTTGTTACCACCATTGTTTCTCCTCTATTATTTTTTATTAGTATTATTACAAAATTACTGAGTGAATCATCATTGTAATAGTGAGGTCAAGAGAAACCATTGATTGTACTTGCATTTAACGTATAATCAAAGACGTAATAAAGTGGACGTAAGCTCGTTAACGTCGAACCACTATAAATTTGGTGTGTTTTCAGTATTTTATTTCGTTTCTAGTCATTAATCTCAGCAAATTCAGACAATTTGGGTGTTAGAGCCAAATTTGGATCTGACATATATATAATAACAACAACAACCAAGCCTAAATAACTAATATATATATATATATACATATATGCGTGTGTATATATAATAGCAAAAAAATATTTAAACGCAGCCAAACAATTATTTTTAAAGATAAAAATAATTTTAATAAATTTTTGAGCGAGAATTACTCGCCTGATTTTTAATCTGCGACTCGTGCCAATTTTAAATTCAATTCAAACAATATTCAAATCAATTTAAAATTTATAGCTTATTCCCAAAATTCCCAAACCAATTCCAACTTGAGAATTCCCCAACTATGACTCCATTGACTGTTTTCGTGATTTTGGGACCTAGAATGTATATTATATCTCATTTATAATTTTCCAAACTTGTTTTGAATATATATATATATATATCTATTTGTATATATACATACATACATATACGTACATTTATATGTATTGTTAAACATTATTAATAAGCTTAGTTAAATAAATTTTACCTTACTATGTTGTATTTCCACTCATTCCAGGACTGCTCCGACCACCACTGTCGCCATTGAACCCAGTACACCTAAAACTCTCCTTCCTCCTTATGAAAAACTTGTCCATCTTCATCAAACAATCACCTCAACATCTTCCACTACAAACTATTCGAACCTGCTCTTCTTCCTCCTGCACTGAACGCAGAACCCAAAATCTTCAAGTTCGAACATATTTCCACTATAGCGACCTCAGCCTCCTTCCTTCAGGTTACGACATCTTTTACTGCTAAATCCTACCATATTTTGCACAATGAAGCTTCTCTCCACTGCAAACCCAGTGCCAACATTAATTTCACGCAAATCCCCTTCTACTTTCGACCTAAGTGAGCCTAGTCGATGTACCCAAAACCGCGCACCAACATTTGAGATCGGGCTGAATGAAATTTACATAGTGGAAGCTCATACTTATTCCAATGAATCCATCGATTGAATTCAAATAACAAAATCCCATTTGACCTTGTTGAATCTAATACCATGGTCGCATCTTTAAATTCGCGAGCGCCCTCACTACATCATTAGGGTCCAGGATTTTCCACGGTTTAGAATTGCATTGGGTGGAAATCGTGATTTGCTTTTCGATTTTGATTTTTGTGAAGAAAATGATAGAAGTGGATTTATTTTTGTGGTTCGATTCTGAAGCTTTGATTTGAAGAATAAGGGAGGAGCGACGTACCTGTTGCTTTAAAGAAATAAATAGAAGGAAAACGAAGGATAACATAGAGATATACTGGTTAATTTATACCCGTTTAATTTTCCTTTAGGCTTAAGCAAGGTAGTACGAGTATTCTCCTTCATGCTGTAGAAAATGAGTACAATTTTTTTAATGTGATTTGATTTCCTATTTAATATGATTAGACAAAAAGGTATTTTTATTCTATCTAAACGGATTCCGATATGATTTTGATCTTATCCATTAAATCAAATATTACGGGGTTCGTAACTTGAAATCGTGAACCGCTATTTTAACGTACTGACTATTTACACCAAATATGGTCTAAACACCCAGGGTACTAAATTGTACTTCACCAATTTGGTAGGAAATAAGTGGAACCGGGTTTTACTCAACAATTAAAAATGAAAAATGCGAGAAAAGTAAAATAGAGACGAGATATATAGTGGTTCAACCGTTAATTAAGCCTACATCCACTGTGAAGGTGATTTCCAATCTTATAATGAGGATTACAAAGTACATCAATTCTCTCGTTCTACAGATCTTTGTATTCACTCAATATACCCTTATTTATATATCTCAATCTTAAAATTATACAAGATAATGATGATATTTAAGGAGAAGAAGGATGGATGAATGATTGAGAAGAAGGATGCCTCCATTTTCCTTCATCGCCAGATTATGCTTGACACCATGGCTGGATTGGTAGAGGATAGAATTAAGCAGCACCTCGTGGTTTCCAAGATTCGACCCCCTTTATGTTGGCATGCATGGTGTATTAATAGATAAGCTCCCATTGGTAATTGACCTCAAGCCCATTTATTCCAGCCACGGGTCTCTTACTTTATTAATTACGACCGTGCCGTCAGCTAGCTGTAGCCAGCTGTCAGTCCATTTATGCGAGCGTCTTGTGTAGTTGAGCGGGCCTTTATGAGTGGACGTCCCCGTAAGAATGCAGGCTTTGGGTAACTTAAAAGCCTTTATAAGAGCGGAACGCGGGACTGGAATCAGCTCTCCTTTGTTCCTTGTGCGACCGACTTTCCTGGTTCAAGGGCGCTCGTTCTTTTTCTGCCTTTGTATGGCGCTGTTCATTCGGATGTGCTACAAGGTTGCCCTGCTTATGTGGAATGGGAGACTTACTTTGCTTCGAATTTTTGAGCAGCTTTGTCCCAGTATGATCGACCGACCTTGGCTTTTGCACCCGGATCCTGATTTGTGTGCAACTCTGGTTGGAGACAAGGTCACATAAGATGTTGTGAGCGCTTGTTTTGCAGTTCCATCCCGGGCCCAGTCTTTTAATGGGTAAACACTTGCCCCTCGAAGTTTGTATTCTTTTTTTTCAAAAATAAAATTAAAAATAAAGACTACGAACTTCGATGTAATGAGATGAATTGCCGCTAGATGGATTAAGTTCAACGTTCTACAAAATACGCGCCCTTACATATAGCTTATGTTTTTCAAAATTTGGGATATTTTGACAATTGCTTGTTTTTGGAATTTTGGCAGGATATTTCCCGGGTACGTTAGACCGGATCACCAGATTTTAATTGAGTTGTCATATCATAAAAAGGGGCTTCTAGTCTTCACAAACATTGTTTCTTCATTTTCCCGCTTTTATATTTCTTCAATAAGCTTATTTTAATGGTGATTTCATAATAGAAGACCTCGCTGTTGCTTCTCGAAACTTCGTTTCTCTTTATTTAATTGTTAGTCTCGCTCGATCCTCCTTTGGTTAATAGTTTTCTTCAACCTTCTTCTCAGTTACTACGTGTTAACCGGCCTTTTGGACTGGTTACCAAAAGTACTCAAGACATGCTCGACTCAACCCATCGTGTGAAGCTGGAGCCAACGGCGAAACTCAGGAAGTCCAGGAGGAAAACCGAAGGGGATCGCGCCAGCAAACCTCGACCATATCCCTCTCTAAACAAACTTCACACCCCGCCAAGGTGCAAAATTTCGTACCTCCTAGGTATGAAATTTCATACCTAGAAGGTGCAAAATTTCGTACCTCCAAGGTACGAAATTTCGTACCTAGAAGGTGCAAAATTTCGTACCTCCTATGTACGAAATTTCACGCCTAGCAGGTGCGAAATTTCTTACCTCCCCCAGGTATGAGATTCTGATGGCCGACAATTGGAGGCGCGAATTTCCTGAAGTGGTGCCTATTTCTACCTACTCCTACCTAAACCCTACATAACCACTTCCTATAAATACCCCATGGCCCCACACTTCAAAAGGGTTGGATTCTTGAGCTTGGAAACCTCCATAGAGCTTCATTAATGGCATCTCCTCTTTAAGGAAGGAGGACAAAATTGTCTTTTTCCTTATTTATTCAATATATGATGATTATAACATCTTCTATCATGAAAAGCGAATGTAATGAGATATCACGAGATTGTCTAAACCTTGTAATCTTCTAAGTGATCAATAAAATTCCAATGACTCTTCAAAGTGGACGTAGGCCCTCACTGAGGCCGAACCACTAAAAATTCCTTGTGTTATTTACTGCTTATGTTCTATTATATGTTCTTGTCTATGCGACCATTTTTATAATTCCTAGTAATTGGGAATCTTTGGTGTTTACGACATTTTTTGCCATCAACATTTGGTACTTTCATTAAGAGAACTCCGATATTGCGTCTTTCTCGCACATTACCATCTTGACTTCGCCGAGCTTAAGGTTACTTGCTTAACTTGCCGTCGAGTCCGCTTACGATGGTAAAAAAGTCAAAGAACGCAATGATCGGCTCTTTAGCCGCAGCCGAGGCCGGTCCATCTCATCAAGCTCGACCAAGAATATCCCGACCACTAATGAAAGTGAACCTCCAATTGCGGACCGCGAGGAACCCGCAACCCAAGCGCAAGTTCGCGCGCTTAGTGAGAAGTATGAAAAGACTGCGGTCGAGCTTAACCAAGCGCTAAGGAATAATATTGACCTGATGCGGCAACACCAAGAAAGTCACCGCGTCGTCGCTCGACTACAACTAGCTCGAAACAATGCTCGACCTCGACCACCAACATTGGAAACTTCCTCTTCCGAGTCGAGGAGCCCGCACCAACGAAGGAGGTTTACCCTCATTAACAACGTCATCGCCCGAACAAACACCCTCGACAATAGCAATGGCAATGGGTATGCCAACGACAACCGAACCATGGTTACCTATAGTGAGGGGGCCAATATCGGGACCTTTCTCGCTTAGTCATTAATGAGGGACCCTTTCCTACTAACCTACCTCCTCCTCGATAAGATCCAATGGTCGCCCGCCTTGGCAAAGAACATATTATTTTGACGGCCAGTGCCTTTCCAGAACCGGATCCGCATGACCCCGCTGAACATCATCACGCACACCAGTATCCCATTATAGATGTCGAGGACATGGAAGAAGACGATCCAGACATCCACCATAGAAGACGCCCTCGCATCCGTAGTCCAGAACCATGCCAAAACCCATGGGTCCCAATGGCGGACCCCCATCCGACCTATCTTCCTGACATGGTCCGAAGGATCATGAGGGAGATGCGAGGGAATGTGCATGATTCATGGGAAGCGCACATTAGACACAACCCTTTCACTCGAAGAGTCAATGAAGCCGAATGACCGCGACGCTTTAGCATGCCATAGATGCCGCTCTATGACGGCCCCACCGACCCTTGTGCCTTCCTGAACCGTTATGAATGGCAAATGGACTCGAGCAGGCACGACGATCCAGTCAAGTGAAAGCAAACGAAGAGCCTCGATGCTTTCTATGAGAAAGTAGGGCAGTTCTTATGCCAAGAAGAAGCAAGATGGAACCGCATCTCCGAGACCAGTCGCCCCAATATCCTTCGAGAAGACACCGCCAATAATCGACCTAGGGGGTGAGAAGCGAGAGGACCCTCTAATCCAAACACGGGGGCAGGACACCCCAGACAAAGGCCAAACAATGGGGGGGCAAGGTGGCGGAAGCAACAATCAAGTCCAGACCAAGCCGAGTAAGCCAGTCCCTTACCAAGCTTACGAGACATACACTCCGCTAAACGAAGATCCGGAAACTATCTACTTAGAGACATATAACACTTTGTCGTACAAGAAACCCCATGTTAGGTTAGCAACCGATGCCGAGAAGAACTCGGGGAGATACTGCTGATATCATGACATGTACGGGCATAATACGAATGAATGTCGCCAGCTAAGGGATGCAATTGAAAAGCTTATCCATGAAAAGAAACTTGAACAATACATCCAAGAACCATTTCCCTCCGAAACCAATCCAAGGCCTCCAGCACCAACTCCTCAGACGGCCGCCAAGAAAGCCCCAGGACCGTATAACGCGAGACGAGGAATCATGATCAACACCATATGCGGTGGGCTCGGCCCCACACATGACAGCTTCCGAAATATGGAGGAATATGTGGGCTCCATTAAGCATGCAACCTGCGAGTCTTGCTCTGCTCCCGATGAGTCTATCCCGGCCAAGCTCCGGAAAACCATGCGGGACGATATTATCTTCAATGGAAGGGAGTCCACGGGAATTGAAATCCCGACCACCAATCCTTTGGTCATCACTGCCCAAATTGGCGCTGAAACTGTTCGAAAAATATTGATCGATTCAGGAAGCTTGTTCAATATCATTTTCAAAGCCACCTACGACCAAATGAAGTTAGAGGCCAGCGATCTCAAGCCATGCCATTCCCCGATCCATGGCTTTAACGGGGCATCCAGTTGGCCGGTGGGGGTCATGGACTTACCCGTCGAACTCGATACGGGGGATTGGAGCCGAGTCTGAATCCTTATCTTCGTGGTTATCGACATCATCTCGCCATATAACGTCTTCCTTGGGTGTCCATTCCTCACAGAAATTTGCGTTTGTCTATCATCATGGTTCTCTCCTAATGAAGTTTCCAACAGAAAACGGGATCGGAATGATAAGAGGTGACCAAGTCAATGCTAGAGAGTGTTACACAATAAAATGGAAGAACGCGCGCAATAAGGACAAGGGCAAAGCAGCGCCTGAAGCCTTTTGCCCCAAGACCGTTTCCGCATGGCAATCAGCGGCATCTGGGCCATTGCTCAGATGCCACTCCTGTCTTTCCGATGACCTCGATCCGAGGAAATACGAAGAGCCCGAGTACGAGAGACCTACTCCTGTCGAGCCCACGGTAGAGGTACCTGTCAGTCTCGACGACCCGTCGCGAGTATTAAAGATAGGATCACACCTTCACCTTGCAATCAAAGATGATCTTGTGGATTTCCTAAAGGCTAATCTAGACGTATTCGCATGGACTCATTCCGACATGAGCGGCATAGACCCAGCAATCACCTGCCACTATCAATGCATAGATCCTACGATGCCTCCAATCAAACAAAAGCGCCACTTCCTAGGACCAGAGAGATCCAAGGATCTCGAAGAAGAGGTAGATCGCCTGTTAAAAAACAACTTCATCCGTGAAGCCGATTACCCCGAATGGGTCTCCAAACCAGTCCTAGTCAAAAAGGCCAATGGAAAATGGCGAACGTGTATCAACTTTTCTGACTTAAACAAGGCATGTCGCAAGGATAGCTTCCCGCTCCCGAAGATCGATCGACTAGTCGATTCAACCATTGGATATCAATTGCTATCTTTCATGGACGCCTACTCCGGGTACAACCAGATCCCGATGAATCTCCGCGATCAGGACCATACCTCCTTCATAACAGACCTTGGACTTTATTGCTATCACGTCATGCCTTTCGGTCTCAGGAATGCTAGTGCAACATACCAATGGATGGTTAATCAACAACTCAAAAATCAAATCAGAAAATCCATGGAGGTGTACGTGGATGACATGCTAGTTAAATCAAAAATTTCCAACAACCACGTCCATGACTTCTCCGAAATGTTCGATGTCCTCTGTCAATACGACACGAAACTCAACCCTCTAAAATGTTCCTTTTGCGTTGCTTCAGGAAAGTTTTTGGGTTTCATCGTCAACGCTCGGGTCATCAAAGCCAATCCCGAGAAAATCCAGGCCATTCAGGACATCCAATCCCTGAAAACATTAAAGATGTTCAAACTTTAAATGGAAAGGTCGCCGCTTTAAGTCGATTCATTTCAAAGGCCACCGACAAATGAATTCCTTTCTTCGATTTACATCGAAAAGGGAAGCGCAACCTCAAGTGGACCCCTGAGTGCATTTCTGCATTCAAGGAATTCCTGGACCACTTAGAGCGACCACCTATCTTGTTTAAGCCTGTAGATCATGAGGACTTATATGTTTACTTGGTTGTTTGTGCATAGGCAATCAACTCGACACTGGTACGACTTGAAGTCCGCATCCAACCACCTGTCTACTACATAAGCAAGCGACTGACGGGAGTAGAAAAGAACTACTCGAAGCTCGAAAAGCTGGCATTCTGCTTAGTAATCTCCTCCCGGAATCTTCGACCATATTTCCAGGCTCATCCCATAAAAGTCTTCACCGACCAGCCATTATGTCCAGTCCTACATCGACCCAAGGCATCCGGTCGACTGCTAAAGTGGAGTATGGAACTAAGCCAGTTCGAGATAACATTCATTCCTCGTCGAGCCATCCTCGGAAAAGCCCTCTTCGACTTCATAGTAGAATTTACGGCTCTCGACGAAACTTCAACAGAGAACGCCGAGGTCCCTGACGGTAGGTGGAAGTTGTTTGTGGATGGGTCCTCCAGCAACAAGTGTTCGGGAGCTGGCATCGTACTCATCACTCCCGATGGGCGCTCGATACACTAGGCGCTAAAGCTAAATTTCCCCGCTACCAGCAACGATGCAGAATACGAGGCGTTGATAGCTGGACTAAGAATCGCGATAAAGCTCAAGTTGAAGGTTATTCATATTTTCTCCGATTCATAGCTCATCGTGCGCCAGGTGAAGAAAGAATTCCTGACTAAGGGGGAAAGGCTTGTTCTATACCTAGCTCAAATACAAGAACTACTCACTCACTTTGACCACTTCATTATCACTCAAATTCCGCAAGAGCAAAATGAAAGGGCGGACTCACTGGCCAGATTAGCAAGTTCCGAGGATCCGCAACTGCTGGGGTTCGCCCCCGTAGAGGTGCTCAACACCCTCAGTACCAGGATAACACAAACGAGTACGGCCATGAGCGTTGAATCCAAGCCGGAATCTTCGATGATGCCGATCAAAAACTACCTGTGACAGGGGATCCTCCCAAAAAGCCGCAAAGAAAGGCGAGCGCTCACCCGCCAGTCAGCTCGTTATCTCCTTATGGATGGGGTACTCTATCGAAGAGGCTTCTCTGTCCCCTTACTCAGATGTGTGGCCCATGGGGACGCTATCAAGGTTCTAGTCAGCATGCATAAAGGAGAATTTGGTGACCACACCGGGGGCAAAAATTGGCCAAGAAGATACTCCAGCACGGCTACTACTGGCATACGCTCGAACAAGATGCCACGGATTGTGCTCGCAAATGCAACAAGTGCCAACGTTTCTCGAAGATCCCGAGAGCCCCTCCAGTGGAACTGACACAAATGACCAGCCCATGGCCACTCGCCATGTGGGGAATCTACATCATTGGGACTCTTCCCGCGGCCAGAGGTGGGGCACGATATGTTGTTGTTGCTGTTGATTATTTTACTAAATGGGCGGAGGTCGAGGCCCTCTCCACAATCACTGCCAAGAAGATGATAAACTTCATCATGAGCAACATCATCACTCGATACGGGGTCCCTCAGGCCATCATCTCAGACAATGACCCTCAGTTCGAAAGCGCTGAGTTCAAATCCTTCTGTTAGCGGCATGGCATCGAAAAAAGATTCTCGGCCGTAGCAAACCCCTAGGCTAACGGACTAGTTGAGGCAGTTAACAAAGTTATCTAGTACATCATCAAGAAGCATCTTGAGAAGGCCGGGTGCATGTGGGCAGATGAACTTCCTTTGGCCCTATGGGCCTACCGGACAACCCACAAGACAGCAACCGGGCATACTCCCTTCACCCTCGCCTATGGGTCTGAAGCCATTATCCCCATCGAGCTCGAGCTTCATTCTCATAGAGTCACCTATTTTGATCTAAAGAAGAAACAAATTTACTCATGGGATCAGTTGACCTGCTAGAGGAAAAAAGGAACGAAGCCTGCCTCCGAGCCACTGCCCAAGGACAACGAGTCGCCCGATACTTTAACTCTCGAGTTCGTCATAAGGAACTCAACATCGGCGACCTCGTCTTAAAACGTGTATTACATCCGCTAAAAGGCCTCGCTCCTCGCTAGGAAGGCCCATACTCTATCCTACGAAGGCTCAGCGAAGGAACTTTCAAGCTAGCGACCGTAGACGGGGCTGAAATGCCAAGGGCTTGGAACAGTGAATATCTCCGCCGCTACTTCACATAACTTAGTACATGGTTGTTTGCGCCTTCCAGTAATGTTTTGCAACAATTCAAGGCATTGTAAAGGCAATTCGTGCCGAAGTTATTAATGAAAATGATTTTCATCTTTCTATCTGCTTATTCTGTGTTTACTCCTTGCATGACGTGTTTGATTAATCCTGACTGCAAGCTTTCGTGTAAAGTGCCGACCGCTGTGTCGACCCCTAGTATAGGGGCCGACATCGCCGTCCGAGCCACGAGCCAACCTCGCGTCCTAACCACATTGGCATCGACCGGCATCCAGAGAACGGGAGACGGCAACGCTACTCGAGCCGCCGGCCTACGGCGTGACTGAGTATAAATAACCTCGAACTCGAACCTTGGCCCAGTGCCAAGGCCGAGGATAAATCGTTCAACCACCCAACAGCCAGACGGGGAGATACAAACTCCCCCCGAACCAAGGGTGATGGCTGAATCTTGGCGCATCACCGAGACCGACCTTAAATCGTCACTTCCCCGAAGCTCTCAAGGCTAAGGGGTAGCCTATGGCCACGATCGGACCCTACGGGCTGATGATCCGTGCTTATCTTTCCTTGCGAACGATGATGACTATAGGCTCGCCTCAACCCGATGAACGATGGGAGAGCCTACACCGGACGGACCGCACAACGAGACGTCATGTGCCTTCGCTACTCTTGGGACTAACCCAGGGCAACCCAAGTAAGAACGACAGGCACTCAAGCTTGGCTTCGTAAGCTAAGGGTTTCCTGAGCTGAGGGAAACTTACTAGAAGCATGCGCACTACCACTCCTCCCTGGAACCATCGATTTACGACACATCACTCACAATCGCTTTTTTGTTAAGCTTAATGATAGGTATGCATATGCAAGTACGGGACGCCCAAAAACATGGAAAGAACATCATAACGTTTAAAACAAAATGTGATCTTTACTAATTCATATTTCATTACAAATGCACACACACACATGTTACAACCAACTACATCACTAATATCTTTCTCTCTAATGACAGGGTGTACTTGAGAACCACACCGTGTCTTGAAAAACCAAAAGCGAGGGCCGAACTCGCGTAAACTACCAACCTACACTACCAAAATGATTACTAAATCTATATTTAAGCAACTAACTCTAACCATGATTCCTCTTTTTGTCTTTGAGCTTCTTCTTTGCATATTCGACACTCGACGGTTAATCCTTGGAGCTGGGCCTTTTCTTGTCTGACCCGTCTTTTCCACCTCTGCTCCTGCGGCAGGTGGTCGACTCGTGGGAAGCTGAAAGGCGCCTCTCGTCTGCCTCTCCACCACTAGGAATCTCAGTGACATCAGTAGGGGCGGTAAGCGACAAAGGCCTAGGGGCACCACCGGCAGCAAGGCCTATCACTGCAGTGCTCGTTTCCGAAATCGCTTTCCTTTCCCGCTTAGATTTCTCCTTGGCTTCTTTAGCGGTTCGACGATCAATAAATTTCTGAGATTTAGGTTTTGGATCGCTAGTCTTGGTCTTCTCGCGAGTTTCAATGGCCCTTCGCTGAGCCTCTACATCCTCTCGTTTTTCCACTACAACAAAACTGTCATGTTACAACAGGCAAAAACCGTTGTAATATGCATTTCACAATGGGCATGTGCCCGTCTTAATATGCACCGTCGTAAAAGCTCCTGACTATTTGACAACGGGCTGTGACTGTTGTAAAAGACCGTTGTAATAACTTGCTCTGTCACATGCAATGACTCTATGACAATGGTTATTAACCCGTTGTAATAGATAATAAATTACAAGCGGCCTTTGCCTGTTGTAATTGCCCGTTGTAATAGCTAATTTAAATATAACTGCTGCGATATACATCCATAATAATAATGAATAATTTAACATGCAATAAATACTGTAATGCAACAATCAAAATCACATAATAACACATACTAAAAGACCGAAGCAAGAATCATATATTTCCAAAACATTTCAAAAAGTTCGATAAGTTTATACTCCAAAAGACTAGACAAGTTTACATTCCAAAAGGTTTAGATAAGTTACGTCGACATAGTTCTAACATAAATTACATAACTAGTTTCATAAGTACCAACACTAGACCAAGGAAACGTAATCTTTGTGCCACGCGACGGTAGATCCAACGGCCTGCTGATCTTGAGTCTGCATATAGTTACTAGCACGGTGTGACTGCAAAAAAAGAAAAAAAGTTACCAGATGTAGAGAGAATATATTATTATACACCATTCAAAACTTATTATACAACATTTAAGTCTTGCATTCTTGTAACCTTACAGCCTTTGGTTCCATAGTCTTCCTACTTCAGTTTAGACACAGTTTAGACACCACCATATCCACAGTTTGCAGTTGTATTTAAGTTAAAATATTTGTATTTGTAACTGACATTATATACGAACTTTTATTTCTACACTTATATGACCAAAGGAAGAATTAATTACATAATAGGCTTCTATTGAAAGTCCAAATATATGCAGATGTAGACTGGAACTAAGTTCACCTTTGAAAAACCATTGTGAATCTTTTATCTAAAATGTATTTAAAAACTCAGCTGAATACATATAAAACTGATCAAATACTTATTATATTATATCATGTTAAATCAATTTATGTATGCATAGGGAACTCATGTACACCATGGCGCAAACTCAAAACTGCATTTAACATTTATGTGTGCACACGAACCAATGTCCGGAATAATTACACATTTGAAAATTCAGATTCGTATGGAAAACCCCTTTTTATAGAACTTTGCATTCTCTTTCAAATCCATGAATGTGCGAAGCGTTTCACACATCCAGTTCAATATGTTTAAAACTGTGGAGATACTGTGTTTCTCAAGTATATTTGGGTAATATTCAAAACATGCTTCGCACTAGAGAGGCAACGGTAAGTCAACGATGTTTGGATGATATATGAAGTAATAAATATATAAAAGTGCTAATATATGTGTTAATATAGGTTTTCAGTAATAATATATGAAGTATATATTCTACTTGTGAAATATGTATATGCAACTTTGCAGGTGCAGATGAAGTATATGAAGTACATTTCCATGTTTCTTTCTATCCCAGTGTGCCCATTACTAATGGCAGTCTCAACATAGGAACTTGGCAGGTGTGAATTTTCTTAACTCTGACTTCAGAAATCAACTAATTATTTGTTCCATGCATGAGGAAATTGTTTTATATATCTACAATAATGGGATGATATCTATATGTGAGCACAACAACTTAGTTGTTGTGCCTGTGAGCACAACAACTTATTTGCTGAAGCAACTTAGTTGTCGTGCTTCGGCATAGCAACTTATTTGCTGAAGCAACTTAGTCGTTGTGCCTCGACACAGCAATTTAGTTGTTGTTCTCGTCACAACAACTTAGTTGCTGTGTTTCGGCACAGCAACTTATTTGTTGAAGCAACTTAGTTGCTGTGCCTCGGCACAGCAACTTAGTTGCTATTCAAGGCACAACAACTTAGTTGTTGTGCAGAGCACAACAACTTAGTTGTTGTGCAGAGCACAGCAACTTAGTTGCTGTTCGAGCGTGTGAGAGGTTGAGTGTGCATGCGTTTGACGATGCCGACAAGTTTCTGGTGATCGTAACTTGAAACAACAAATGCTGCTTATTTCACTAGAAATAGAGAGCGCACCTGGCTATGTTAAACACAAGTTTTATTCTTTTAGAGTGACTCGCCGATCTCCCCTTCTTTAATATAGCGAAGAAACCTCTACATCGTTAAAAGCTGGATTAACAACGGCTTTGACTTTTTCATCGATATGGGTAGAATCATTGGCAATTTCAACATTGTAACTTTAGCTGAAATTATAAGGAATATAAACTAGTATACTAATGCGTGCTTGGAACTTCCAAACAGAGCAAATTGAACAAAATTGAACTGACAAAAAAAAAATGAGACAAAACTGGAAGGGAAAAACTGGTATGTCAGTCGACTTAGTATAAACAGAGACAAAATAGTTCATTATTTGGTAATATTTATTTTTAAGGAATAGCATTTTGATCTTAGCAAATGAAATGAATTAAATCAATGCATACGTAATACCTTTATACTAAGGCAGCAATAGATGGACTGAATGCAAACAAACGAATTAAAATAATGCATGCTAGTAAAACAATATCAACCAATGCATGCAAATAAATGCATTGAATTAATGCATGCAAAATGAACTAATGCATATAACGAATTGGATTAATGTATGCAAATATTACCTGCTAAACCAATGCATGCAATGAATTGAATTAAATGCGATTGCCAACCATTGCTAAAACGAGCATATTTCTACCATATAATTACAAATTGATATAGCATGGTAACAGTTTCCGATTTTGTCTAGAAATTATGCAAATTGGCAGAAACTGTGCTATCCAATAAAACTTAGCTTTTATGTGAATCCCATCTCATGTATCAAAACGTGACTTTCCAGAAAGGTGTTTATTTTCCATTTACAAACTAAAACACCTTAAAAAATAGTTGCAGTTAAAGATATTATAATATATATGGTATGTTTTGTATTTTCAGCCTTGTATAAAGTTATTATTAAACCTCATGCAGTCAGGCCTTCGAAACAAGGGGAGATTTGTGGGAAGTATGCAGTCATATTGTTTGATTACACCAATTCAATAAGATATAAGTAAACCTTAAAACTCAGCAGATTAGCAGGATGTAACCAAATAGGAGCAAAGTAAGCGTTCAACAATAGTTTAACTTCCGGTATGTAAGGATTACATATACTATATTCCAAAATAAATTATAAAAATTTAATTGGAACAATTATAGTGCTTCTACCAAAATGTTCTAAATCACTAATTGAAGGTTGGGGTAGTTGTAAACATGGCAGAAACCAACTTTCTGATTATAGGTAATAGAAGGAAAATTAACATTATACGAAATTTGGTAAAGGTAGAGCTCTCATTTTTTTTATTTTTTTTTATAAAGACATTTTTGGAAGCATGTTTAAATCAGTCCAAAAAATCAGGTGAGATCAACATGTTTTACAGAAAGGCAAGAAATTCGAAAAGCAAGAATGGTGCATTTCTCCAATTCAAAATTGTTTCCAGTGACCAAATAAAGGACATGAAATCAGGCAGATTTAATTCGAAGCAATCATGGCAAGTGTATTGCAAATACAAACATGGTAATTGATAAATCACTGGAACATGACTCAGCGGGACAACATGTTTTTGGCAAGTTATCGATTTCCAGAAAATCATTGTGGCCTTTAGATATTTTTGGCAACAAATTTAAGTGCAAGAATGTTGTTTCCAGAAAATATACAGGAGATTCAAATCTGCATCACCATAATTTAAGGATATATTTATTGCATGAAAATATTTATTTGTTTTCAAATTTGTTTCCATAAAATTAGTCGAGGGCAATCAATTTTTCCAAAATTTATTTTGAATCATGTCCAGATTCATTCTAATCAAGTCCAAGTATATCATAAG
Organism: Allium sativum; assembly: GCA_030737875.1. Lineage (NCBI taxonomy): Eukaryota > Viridiplantae > Streptophyta > Magnoliopsida > Asparagales > Amaryllidaceae > Allium > Allium sativum. The sequence goes on along the minus strand of CM060923.1, from coordinate 411,302,839 downwards.
AGGAGAATCACACAAATATCAATTTATGCCGAGATTTTTCAAAAGAGGAAATACACTAAAATTGATTTATAGGCAAAACATTTTGTTTCGTGTAAATGGTTGATGTAGATATCTCTGTGTCAGTCTTTAAATAAGATTTGTTTGGCTATCAAAATAATATTTCATATACGTCAGTCATTCAACTGTAATCACCATAAATGTATATATTAAGTTTACAGCTATGAATGATTTATTCATAAAGGTTAACCAGTTTGAAATGGTTTTAGGTGATTACATCATTTTAAGAAAGCTATTTTTAAAACTTTAATTTGGAGTAATCTTCGGCAAAAGTTTTTAGCGAACAAGGTGATGCTTTTCAGAACTAGTTATACTGTTATTCATTAGCGACCAAGATGAAAACTTCTCCCATTTGATCACATTACTGTTTTGAAATGTAATTTGTAGAAGTTGGGTGAGTCTTGAATATCCTATTTTGCATGCTACAGACATGGACAATGAAGACAACATCTTATAACTTAGCAACCTCCTTAATGAACACAACTCTTTGTTTCATGCAGATAGAAAATATGCATGTTAAATCTCAAGATTTATACATAAAAATTTGAGTTTATACCTTTGAGAATTAAATCCCATAAATAAACATCTGGGATTCATTAAATACTAATTATACCTTCTAGTTCCACACCGCCTGATTTGTTTCATATCAACGCCACAGGAAAGATCATCGGGCGCATGAGAGTAATAACCTCCTTAATTTATTTTGAAATAAACGCTGAAAAATATAAAACGATGATCACTGTAAATAGGTACAAGAAGACAGTATATATATTCCATCGTCAGTTATGATGGACGTCGCAAACCGATGGCGATATTCCTTTGATAAATGGGCATGAAGGAATACCATCTTGGGTATTCTCGGAAAGTCAAAAGGAAACAGTGAAAATCGTATTGATTGAATTTTCAGTATCAATAGTGGAGACATGTCTTAAAATTTACAAAATCTCTTTTGTTCCCTGATTATCATATTTCTAAGCTATAAAGTTCTAACACAACAAATGCATGATGGTTAAAGGAATCCAACAATCCAGAAATTCAAAAGGTGGTAGTAATTTATAAGAATCTAAATTATTTTGAATATCCAAGATTTTGGTAAAAAAAATCATAGAACTGAGAAAATTGAAATTTCTAGAAATATCCAACAAAAATAAATTTTAAAGAAATTCTAATAATTCATGGCCAAAAAATCAAAATTTTGGATGCTGTTTTTATGATTTATTTTTTCAATCAGAAACTCAAAAATCTAAACTAATAAAATATACCAAACACATCCAAAAATTTCTTAATCCCTTATATAATTAATATTCTTGAGTTTTGTTTCAACTCTTCATGTTTACGATTTTTAGAATTCCAAAGCTTTATGTATAGAACTCCAGATGTAAATCTGGGTTCTCTAGCAAGCCAGAAATGGGTCAAAAATCATTGGAACCCTCCCAACCTATAACCATACTGTACCGCCACATATATCTATGTGAACCATCAACGTAACAATGACAAGTAAGAGCAGTACCTGTTGAGGATTGATAATGGGGGTGCTCGAAAGACTTCCATAAACAGCACCGTTGGATATTGTAAATGAACCTCGTGCCATCTCATCGATTGAAATTCAGCCATTAACCGCCTTCTTGGCAAGCATGTTGATCTCTTTCTCCATATCAGCCAAATTCATTGTATCAACATTTCGGATGATAGGAACCACAAGGCTCTACAGAGATGAAGTGAAACTAGAATGAGTATAATACAGTCTTGAATAAAAAGGTTCATACAGTAGGTGCATACCTTAGGTGTACCAACAGCAATACTGATATCAATACATTCTCTGTAAATAATGTCAGGACCATCAATCACTGCGTTTATGATAGGCTGGTTTGGGTTTTTCTACAGCAGGAATCTGTACAATTCAATTCATTTATGACAGCAAGCAAGTTTGTCACCTAATCATCTGTAGCCAAAGTGGTCATGCTATCATCTCTCGTCACTCAGTCCTCATGTTCGAAGCCAAATTAAAGAGGTTCAAAATTTAAATTGTGGAAATAGAGAGGGATATTCGATTAAAAATTTCACCAAACACAATGTATACTCCAAGCAAATGCCAAATAAAAAAATACACATAAAACTAAACATAAAGAAGGAGCTTGAATTATCAATTTTTTACTTTTATTTTTGTACATTGGAAATTTTAAACTCAACTGACCATCATACACAACCTGTACAATAATCGAAACAAGTAACTTTGATCATTTTATATATAGACATACGTACATAAGCTTGTGTGTATGTATAAATATATCCTTTTTGGTAGATATAATTATTATATGATTGTACATAGAAAAAAAATCCAAATAAATGGTTGCAATCAAACTAAACGCAAAGGTAGGAAAAAATACCAACTACTGATACATGTATATATGCATATGTGAGGAATCAAAATGACAGATGAAGAGGCAACTAATTAGTTGAAAATTTGAAATGCCAAGCATCAGATGTAATTAGCACAGTGCTGTCAAGGTAAGGCGCAAATACGCACCAGGTGGCCTTTTTTTGGGATTCAAGGCACATGCAACCATAGAAACATCAATAAAGCACAAAATATCCAAAAAAATGCACAAGGTTTTTTTTTGTTTTTTTTTGTTTTTTTTTTGTTTTTGGTAGATTTTGGTTGAATGACATTAAATCATTTATTTTGGCTTGTGATGACTTATCATTTATTCACAAAATTGCACATATATGCAATTTATAATTGCCAGAATATTATGATTACTAGCAGATTCGGCAGCAAAAAGCACAACTAAAGCGCACAGAAAAGCACAAAGCATTATGCGCTTTTTTCGCACTTTTTCGCCTTGACTACTTTCAACAAGCATAAATGAAGTAATGCAAGCAAGTCAAAAAAGAGTACCTTTGTTGTTTCATAAAATTATCGTTGAGATGTACGAAATTAGTTCCACTCATTAATGTACAAAAGAATACAAAATGTGCATATCTATTTAGCAGCCAAAGAACTAAGTTGTAGTTAAACTGCAATTAGTTTTAGGAAAAAAAATCTAATATTAATTTTATCAGTTTGCTTCCCAATTCAAATGTTTCAATTCAGTTTGGCATGTCTCATTTTAAAACCCATCAGATGCATAACACAATTTTTTCAAGAAGGTATGCTATCTACTAATTTTTGTAGACTTTACTTAAAAAAATCTGTAGGTTCAGAAAGATAAAAGACAATTTTAAAAAAATGTTTGAAAAATGATATAGTAAAACAGCTTTAAGGGGCCTAACAAGTTGGTAATGAGCCTGGAAACTTTATATGATAAATTGCTTGAAACTATTTTAGAGTTAAGAAAATTGATGCAGCTTCAATAGAAGGAAATGATTGAAAAAGGTAAAATTTTCTAGCTACAAGAGGGTAATTCAGATTCCAAATTCTTTTTCTCAAATATGACAAATAGGTTTCACAGAAACCAAATTCAGGCTTTATTATCCCTTACTGGGTAGTATGTATATAATCTAGAAGATATGGCTTTAATGTTTCCAAGGTATTTCAGAAGCTGCCATTCATTTTGTACACAAAATTACACAGGATCCGAATATCCTTTCCTGCTAATTTCTTTAAGTATACTGCAGGCCAACATATAGCTGACAAAGTTATTGAATGAATATTTGGAGACTGCATCTGCATCTTTATCATTTCATAAGCAAGTTTCACCATTTCTAGATTTAAATGTTTCTAGATCATAATAGAATACGATTCCAAAATGAATCAATTTCCAAATCTGACATCTAAATTAGAAAAAAATTACCAGAATTATGCTGAGAAGGAGTAGCAAATCAAAGGCAGCAGCGGTTAAATTTTACCCATTTTCGATTCATCTAGGTTGGAACGAGGTTTTAGGGTGGAAAGGAATTTGAAACAGATGGAGTATGGACGATCTTTCGAGGACGTAGTGAAAATTGAACAGCGAAATTAAGGCTGAGGAAACACAGGAGAGGAAGGACGGGGAATTTTGGGCAGATGAAATAGATGCGTGAAATAGAGTTAGGGTGGAAAGGAATTTGAAATGGATAGAGTATGGACGATCTTTTGAGGACGGAGCAAAAATTGAACAGCGAAATAAAGGCTGAGGAAACATTGGAGGTAAAGAATGGAGAATTTGGGGCAGAAGAAACACATGCGTGAAGATGAGAGATTTCTGTTCCTGAATTCGTTGGGATGGCTCTTATAGTAGGGAAATCTCCCTAACAGTCGGTTTGATGAAGCGGGATGGTGAAAAATAGAAGCGGTCCACGCTTCATGCAATTTGATGATTCGATAATTGATTATCAAAATTAATTAATTTTTAACTATTCATTATTACATACAAATTTTTATTTATTAATGTTTATATTGATAACAAATCATTAATTGAAATAAAGAATTAACTAAAAATTAAATATAATATATTATAAATCATTAATTATCTTTTAAATATTATATATTAAAAAGCAATTATTAAATATTAAGCGTTAAATATAAATTATATATAATAATTAGTAACTAGTAGTTAGTGATTATTTGTTAATAATCATTAATTATTACGAGTTCTAAATGATTAATATAATATTATTAATGATTAATTATTAAATATTAATAAAGAGTATAATATTATTAATGATTAGTAATTAGTAAAATATTATTATAATTAGCAGTTAGTAACATATGAGGCTAGTTTAAGATGTGATTTTTTGCGATTATATTGAAGTGCTCTAAGAATTCGAGTGTTGTATAAATTTATTGGTGGTGATTATTTAAAATGAAAAAAATATTTTGATCCCGACCGTCGTATATGATTTTTGTTTAAATTCATTAACGACAAAGAGCAAATTCATTAGTGCATATTTGTTATTTAATAATAATTTTGGATCAATGCTTAACAATTCTTATATTAATTTTTAACTATTTGATAGTAATTATTAATATAACTGTTTTATTTTTCATTATTGTGTAAATAGTAAACAAACTTAGTTAAAGGCAATAATATAAGTTATATAATATCATTGGATGAAATCCAATATGTATACAATTATATTAATAGAAAAATTATTTAAAACTTTTTTTAAAGCTTTGGGTACACATTGTAGATATTTTTACTTTAACAACATTTAAATAGAAACAATGTCATGGAAATCCTATTACAACATTTTTTTCTTAAATATCGTGAAAGATCAAGAATTTTTATAACACTTCGGTGATTTAATGCAGATTCAATATTGTAAAATGGCATTTTTCAGATAGTGTAGTAATATTATTAATCATAAATTATGAATATTAATTATAAACTATTGATATTAATTACTGGATATATATTACTTGCTAATAACTGGAAAGTAAAATTAAGTTTGTTGGAATACTTATTATATATAATAATTAGTAATTAGAGATTATTTATTAATAATCATTAATTATTATAAGTTATAAATGATTAATATAATATTATTAATGATTATTTATTAAATAATATAATATTATTAATGATATATGGTCAATGATTAATTATTAAATAATAATAAAATAATCAAAATTAATTTTATGGAAGTAATGTAAGTATTAATTATTGACCGTCGAAAATTGGCATCTATTACAACGGGCATTTTGTGACCGTTGTAAAATAGATATCTATTACAATAGACATTTTGTGACCGTTGTGATAACATTTACTACAACGGGCAATCTATGCCAGTGGTAAAAAGGGTGTTGTACAACATCTATTACAACGGTCACAAAAATGACCGTTGTAATAGCATTCTATTACAACGAGAAGCCAACGCCCGTTGTAAAATGGACGTTGTAATTGGGTATTTTTGTTGTAGTGTTCTGAGCCTCGTCAGCCTCCCTTTTCCTCTCCGCTTCCTCATCAGCCGGCTTCTGGACAACAGTAACAGCAGCCCTCTCCACAATATCCTCTTTGGTCTTTGCTACGGCCTTCTGCCCAGCAGCATCACTTTGCCATGATCCTTCCTCCACCAGACTTCGGGCAGCCACACATTGACCATCTACCTCCTCTCCTTCATCAAGATGACCTTCATAGAGGCTGGGAGTTAGCCCTATCCCCGAAAAAGTATTAAGATGACCTCTGCCCGCTCCAAACTGAATCCCCTCAAGTTCGGGACCAGACTTTGTCATTTCGGGAATCGCGGGGAAAGGGTTCAGTACCATAGTTAATCCAGAAGGGGCTGCACAATGAAAACACAATCTTTTAGTCTACAAACTCGGTAATCATGTCATCCTCGGGGATGTCTTGCAAAGGAAATTTACCTCCGACCAAGGGTGGTGTAGGGAAAGCAGAAAGGGCACCCGGTGCAAGAATGTGAATCCAGACTCTCCCAGCTCCAGATGCTCAAGACTAGGCTCAGTTGAAACCCGAGTCAGGGCCGTCGGGTAAATCACCGTGACCAACTCAGGAGCAGATGACCGATAAGAACTTCCCTCCGCACGATCCTCCGCCACCACAACACTCTCAGTCATGGCAAACTTCCCTTTTTCAGCAGCAAGCCTTTCCAACCTTTCTCTGTCCGCATCCTCGAGCAGCAACTTCCTACCTTCTTCCAACTTCTGGCGCTCCTCTTCAGTCAAGAGGTCGGTCATGAATTGTCGCTCATCCAAGGTCCTAACATCCACTTCGCGCAGGAAGGCCTCGTACAGAACCAGCCTTTCCCAAGTTCGAGCTAGCTCAAGGGAGTAGTCATCCATCCAAGAAATTCCACGGAATTTTAGGACCTTGACAAGCATGTCCTTGATGTCTCCCTCCACAGATGACTATGCCCGGTACTCCGCGTCCGCTAACTCATCTTTTAATTGCTCCGCCTCTCTCTGGAACTCGGCCTTCGATCCTTCTACGGTTCCTAACACATCCCGGTTGCTGGCTTCCACATCTTCCTTTGCCTTCTCCACCGCCTCAAGATCCCTACTTAAGCGGTCATTCTCCACTTGTAAAGCTTGTTATCCTCCTGAAGTTGGAAGACCCTGGCATTTTATCTCTCCAATTCAATGAAAGCCTGGTCCACCTCAGCCTTTTCCTTCTTCAGGGTCATGTTCTGGGTGGTTAAGTTGGTTATTGTCTCTGTGTACATAGAATGAGAGTTATCGGCCTTCTTTTTTTGCGTCTCGTACCCCTGCTTCAGCTCCACTGAAAAACCACGAGACCTATAAACCAGTATTTAAAGATACAACAATGAAATATTTCTAATAAATAGGAAATGAGGATAACGAGGAAGACCTACCAAGTTCCGTATTCAAGTTAGCAACAGATGTCCTCTCAGCATCAATGGTTATTTTATGGTTTAGGAGGTGCAGGTTCTTCTGCCTAATCAGGTCCGATAGGTGGTGAGAGTATGTGGTAAGCTCGTTGACCTGGTGATACGCGGCCTCCACATGCCTCCATATCTCTTCAGAAGCGTTATTAGGAGCTGGGCGAAGATCAGGAAGAGACGGCAGCTCATCAAAGTAAAGCCGAGGGAAGTGATGTTTCAAGAACGCCATCTTCTCCTCTAGGGAAAGCTCTTGGACTTGGGGCTCCGTCAGATCTTGCATTTCTATCATACTTGCCCTATCCAACTTCGGCTGGGCAAGCGGTGTCTCCCTGCCCTTTGAAGTCTGAACAAGGGCCACCGGAGCAGCGATGGGCAGGATTGTTGACGGCGTACGACTCGACCCTCCTAGATCAAGCCATGAATCTCCTTTGGGCGTCCGAATCGAAGTAGGAGGAGGAGGAGTCATAGAAGAATGAGGCCCATTCTTGTGATAACTCACGCTGCCGCGGCCCCGTGGGGGCGGAACACTGCCGTATAACCTAGCTCCCCTCCTGATGGAGCTGATAAAAGCATTTTCGGGGCGATGGCGGTCTCCACTAGCTCGTCCTCCACTCCCTCTGGCCATCTCACCTGTCAAAGAAACGAAGAGAAATCAGTCAAGCAACACACACAGGAACTCTTCTATGCAATGTGGTGTGTATAAGTGTATGCACTAAGTGTTCTCTCAACATACCAGATTGTTCCCCAATCGAGGGGGTTAGCCACTCTGCGGCACGAGCCAGATCCTCCATACTGGCTGCACTCGGCCATAGAGAGAAGTCCATAGGGACGGTACCCAGACCAGTAAACTGATCCGCTTTTTCAAGAGAAGTGGTAGTTCCTCGAGAAGTCACAGGAGAATGAGGGCTAGCCAACGCTTATTCTCCCATCCCTCCCACCGGGGGCGGGATCGAAGCATCGATTAGTCCCTCGTCCCGAGCAGCCGTATCCGCAGCACTAGCTTTGCTGCCGCCAACATCTTCTTGGAACATAACGGCCTTTTTTGGTCTAGGCCCAGTAGAAGCTATTTTCCTCTTCAGAACAGAAACAATAGGGCCTTCCGTTGTTTTCCCCTTCAATGTACCACTCGTTATGGTAGGCCTGATTATGGCCCGGTTGGCCGGAAGCAAGCCAGCACGACGAAGAGGGTCCGGATCTAGCACAACATCCGTTTGGCGAGAAACTTCAGGAGTAGCTCGCAGAGCATCGAGATGATGCCTATACTCATCACCAGTAGGCGCCTTGGGATTTCCTACCACAGTCAGAAAATAGTGAGAAGCGGAACCCAACAGCGGTATAATAAGAGATCGAGGGTACTCACTTCCTTGTATCCACCTCCTTGCAAACCCGGGAGGACATCGAACGAAGAACCAGTCGTGCTTTATCACAGACGGGGCCACTTTCCGACGAAGAATTTAGTAGCCGAAGGCGCTTCCAAGAACCATTGGGAGGACGATCTACCGGTTGATCGCCTAAAATGAAAGAGGTACCGAATGTCATCTCCAGTAGGATCTCGATGTAGAAACTGTCAGAAAAGAACGCAAGTACCCAAGAGCACGGAATAAGCGTTCGGGTGTAGCCTTGAAGGGCTAAGGCGGAAGTATAATAACATTTCCCGAATAAAGTCATTGGCCGGGGCATGCACCCAGCAAAGCAAGCGTTTCGATTCCAAGCAGTGAAGCCCTCTAGTGGTGCCTAAGCTCATTCGCTCGTTCCAGGGGCATGGGCATCTCAGTCCGGGATGCTAAACCGCAATGCCAACTTACTGACTGCCATGGCATCCAAACATGATGGCACCGAGTCCGGCGGATTGTCCAAAACAACTGCGTCAAGTAGCATGTCCAAAGCTACTGGGTCAGGTGGCTCACCACCACCCATAATGTCCACATTCTCCATCGCGGCATGTACGACCGGAGAACGTAGCCTCTCAACATTTCCCTCGTGCTTTGACACTTCGGGCGAGCTCCCTGACTGGGAAGGAAACTACTCCTCGTTGGTCCCAAGCTCGCTGCTTCCGAAGCTGTTGTTGTTTGTAGAACCTGAAGTTGAATCAGAAGGTTGAGATGGTGGCGGGGAAGCCTCGACCTCCAGAAGTTTTTCGGTCTGTGACCTTGTTTACATGGCTTGCTATACTTTAACATACCAGTGTTAGACATCATAGTGAAATAACCTGTACCCCTCGTATTGGTGCAAATTAGCAAGTGCGTGCAGTGTCATGCAAAGAATGAGAAAAGGCTTAAAAACATTAAAAAATCCCAACAATTCGGTCACAGTCCAGACATATGTTCTATCCTATGTGAAAGTTTTTCACGGGCCATGCAGTTGTCAATATGCGCATTGGTACATTCATAAATTCAAATATGCAATATATGAGTCCATGGGCAGGTAGTCAAGAAATCGAAGTCCGAAGTGGCGAGAGCCGACGTCTGGCCAAGGCAATACACTCAGACTCGCCCCGGGGCTCAAAAGTTCAAATAACTAAGGTTCGAAAGTATGAACCCGGGGATCCAGAAAATTCGAACCCCTGGGGTTTGAAAAACTCGAACCACGGTCGCTCAAAAATTCGAACCACTCAGGTTCGAAATTTCGAGCCTCAGTGGTACGAGGTTTCGAGCCCCTAGGGTTCGAGGACTCGGACCCCAAGGGGTCAAAATTTCGAACCCTCAAGGTTCGAGAACTCGTACCCCAAAGGGTCGAAGTACTAAACCTTTAGGGTTCAAGAACTCGGACCCCACAGGGTCAAAGTTTCGAACCCATCAGGGTTCGGAAACCTCGAACCTGACAGGGTTCGAAGGTTCGAGCCCCATCAGGTTCGAGTCTCTGAACCTCTCTCGTCAAGCTCGAGGCCTCGAGCCTCCTCCCACTATCGTACCTCGGTATCTTTTCTCCCTTCCCTCCGTCAACCAAGTTCATTACCTAAAAAATTCTCCTTTATATCGAAGGGTCCAGGATCGAAACTTTCAGAACAACGGTAAAAATAGAACGAAGAAAAGTGGGGAGGGAGGAGCCTATTTATAATAAAAAGCAAAAAGTCTCTTCGTGTTCCGACCCCAGGTTCGAAATTTCGAATCTAAGGGCTCGAAATTTTGAACCTTCGGGGTTCGAAATTTCGAGTCTCTCGGTTCGAAGTCTCGAGCCGCTGCGGTGGGAGACTCGAACCTTCACGGTTTGAAATTTCAAACCTTAATGGTTCAAAATTTCATACCTCAAAAAAAAAAATCCTCTTGACCACCGCACTCGCGTATGCATATTCCCCGCAAAGCGCCAATCACCAAAAACGAGCGACAATGACGCTACACGAACACTCAGTGACGTGAGCACGATGCCAAACTAATGGCAACTTGCTCACCATTTTAATAGGCGATCCCGCTAGCTAACATATTTTTTCCGATAATTTGCAGGATAAATCCGTAATCGATGTATCATCTCAGCTTTCATTCCAAAGCACGTCATGTCAAGACAAGACGTACTTTGCGGGGCAAATGTTAACCGGCCTTTTGGTCCGGTTACCAAAAGTACTCAAGACACGCTTGATTCAACCCATCGCGTGAAGCCGGAGACAAGGGCGAAACTCAGGAAGTCCAGGAGGAAAACCGAAGGGGATCGCGCCAGCAAACCTTGACCATATCCTCTCTAAACAAACTTTGCACCCCGCCAAGGTGCGAAATTTCGTACCTCCCCGAGGTACGAGATTCTGGTGGCCGACAATCAGAGGCACGAATTTCCTAAAGATGGTCCCCATTTCTACCTACTCCTACCTAACCCCTACCTAACCACTTCCTATAAATACCCCATGGTCTCACACTTCAAAAGGGTTGGATTCTTGAGCTTGGAAACCTCTATAGAGCATCATTAATTGCATCTCCTCTTTAAGGAAGAAGGAGGACAAAATTGTCTTTTTCCTTATTTATTCAATATATGATGATTATAACATCATATATCATGAAAAGTGAATGTAATGAGATATTATGAGATTGTCTCAACCTTGTAATCTTCCAAGTGATCAATAAATTTCCAACGACTCTTCAAAGTGGACATAGGCCCTCACTGAGGCCGAACCACTATAAATTTCTTTTGTTACTTACTGCTTATGTTCTATTTTATGTTCTTGTCCATGCGACCATTTTTATTAATTGGGAATCTTTGGTGTTTACAACATTTTTTGCCATCAACACAACGCTTCTTTCTTCGAATTGAATTTCTCCTCTAAGTGAATTTCATTCCTTTTTTCCTTTGATTCCGAGTTAATTCTCTTAGTTTTGTAAAAGAGGATTCCTAATTGACAACATCGAGTAGCTGGAACACATGGTTTTGATATTTGAGATGTGTTGGTTTGACTTGGTTTGTACCTAGACTTCGTGCAGAATCATCTGATGATTCTGGCTTATGCGATGAACTTTAGTCTTTTTAATGTTGGCGAGTTATTTATTGAAATGCCTACGAAATGACATTTCCCAATTCATTTTGCCTTAACTGGAGGAATACTTGCATCATAGCAATACTCTTGCTCTGTTCTTCTCATTACTCCTTTGGGAGTCATGACTGGCTAAATCAGAGCCTGTGTTCCTTACACTTTTAATTCATAACTCTTCCTTTATGCGATTGTACTACCAGTAAATCCTTTTTATCAGATAAGACTGACGATCTAACTTATCTGTGTTGACGTATAACTAACTACTAATTCATCTTAATCCCAGTTAGCTCGTCATGTCTGGGGAAAGAGAAGGTCTGGATCAGGCAATTGAGTTTGCCCCGGCTACTGGTTTTGACTTGATTGTTGGCCAGATTTATCCCCAACCTCGCTTTTTTGATAGGGTGGCAACTGGAAGCTGTAAACCGATGCTTTCTTTTGATCAGTATCTACAAATGTGCAATCGCTTCGGGTTTTCAAAAGGTGAAACTAGATTTCCTAGAAAGGGAGAATTGGCCGATTGTCCGCCTTCTGGGTATGTAGCGATCAATTATCACATGCTAATTAATGGGGCAATTCCCCCCTTTAATCCTTTTTTAGAGTCCGTTTTGCGACAGCTGGCCATCGCCCCATATCAGTTGCATCCTAGTGGATATCAAATTTTTCTTGGTCTATATGTACTTTTCATGAAAGTCCGGCAGTAGTAACCCACGTTTGCGGATATTTGTTCTTTATATTCTTTTAAGAGAAGGGAGGTAGACGGTCCTTCTTTCTTTTTTATGGAAAATATGCATGATAGAATTATCACCGGTCTGATGGATGGTGCTAAGGTTTTTCCAGATCAATATTTCTTTGCTCGGTGTCCTTGTCAATTCTACGGACGATGGGCAGAAGGAGGTAATTACACCTTCGCTCTTAGATTTTTTACTCTTTTTCTCTTTCTTATTTGACCTTCTTTCTAACTCTTATAGCGATCCCTTCTGTTGCGGGCATTACTTTAGATCAAGCCCTCCTTAATTCTTTAATTTCTATTGACAAAAATGAAAGGATCAAAGATGTGTTGCTTTCAGAGGAAAACCTTCATAAGTACCAGCTAATTCACCCAACGCGATCTCTTGGCAAGGCTTTGGTTCATTCTCAACTCTCCACTGGTAAGTCTTTTACCAACAAGAAACGCTTGATCTCTGATGTAAGTGGTCGACCTTCGTCGTTGATCATCGAAGGGAGTGACAGAAGAGTTGATGAGAACGCGAATGGTTTGAGGGTCGATGTAATCTCTGGAACGAACGCTAAAGATTCTGCTCGCCCTTTTACTCAGGTGGAAGGTTCCTTAGGGACTTTTGGGGGCATGGAGGATTTGTATTTTGCCAAATACTTGAGCCAGGGTAACATTGTGATGTCTGACCCTGTTGTATCTGATATGGGAAGGATCCGGGGACTTGATCAGCATCCTGGGAAAGCTTCTTCTTTCATAGCTTCCCCTGGAATTGGTTTTGATATTATACTTGTGGCATAATTTCTCGCAAATATGATAATCTCTGAATGCTTGCTGAACTCATGCTTTATTTATTTTCCAGGTGTAAATGTGAGTTACTCGTTATCGGATAACTTCTCCCAACAAGCTGATCTCACTGATCCACGGAGCCTCCTACAGTCTTACCTTTCCTGTTATTCGAAGCTTCGCCAACCACCTTCAAATTATCAGGTCCAACATACCTCTAAACTTCCAATGGTTGATTCTTTAAGGCGTAGGAATCTCGATCAGGCTAGGATGCTTGCACAAATTGAATCTTCCGTAAGATCTATTGTTCCGACACTTGCTCAAGCTCGAATAATACGTGATCATCCACCTTATAGGGTCCCTTCTAGAAATTCAAGGCATAGGGATCGCTTCAGTGGCTGGGACCTAAGGAGAATGCATCTTGATCTGGATTTACATCCCAATGATGTGCAAGGTGCTACGAAAAGTTTGAATGCTGTAAAAAGCAACGTGACCAATCAGCTTAGTATTATTAAGAATCAACTTGAGGCACAACTAAATCTAGCCATGAAGGATGTTGACATGCGACTGGAGCATTGGGACAAATTTGGTTATGAATTCTATAAACTAAAAGCTCGGCATCTTGACCACATCGAGACCTTAGAAAACGATAAATTTTGCTTGATCAACTTGATTAAATCCCAAGAATCTGAGATTAATTCATTAAAGAACGGAAGCATTAAAGTGAATAGCTTAGAGGCCGGCAATGTCGAGCTCAAGATGGAGCTAGAGGGTGTGTGAGCGCGGCTTTTAGAAGTACAATCACCTCAAGAGCTTGCTGAGCACCATTTGGCCTTAGAAAAGCAGGCCTTAATTTCTTTAAAACAAGAAAACATGACTCTCGAAGGCCAAATTGCTCCTCAGAATGAAACCCTCAGGACCTTCGAAGAGGATAAAGTTAGGTTGCAAAAAGATCTTGATGAAGCCCAGATCGGGGTCGACAATACTCTGTTTCAATTCTATGTTTGTAGTGTCATGAGTCGCGGAAGCTTGAGTTATTTGAACGAGGATTTTCTGCGAACTCTGGCTTTTGTTTAGGTGCGGATACTTTCGTATTCCGATTATGTTGATGATAGTTCCTTCAAGAACGACTTTTAGATGGGAATGACGGCAAGGCTCTGATTGAAGGTAGAAGGATACTGGCGAGCCAGCGAGCTCCATCGTTTAGGAGGGAACGTTCAGATGCTACTATTCCTTGTGTCCCACCTGACTCCGTCGAAATTGATACTTCGATCTCTCTTATTCTCCCAATAGATCGATCTACCTCAGAGGTCTCTAGATTTCGACCCATTACTGAGAGTCCAGATCAAGAGAATGTTGTTACTCAGTGCGCGAGTTACGGCAACACCTCTTCAAGTGTAAACGATCATGGGGTTGCTTTGTATATCCTGTAATTTCAGGTAAAATCGACATCTATCAATCTGCCCCGGATTTGGATTTACTTATTTCTTCACCTGAGAATGCTATGTTTAGCGCTTGTTATCCATTTGTATCAGGTGTGCTTTCGTCACCTTCTTTAACTTCTTGTGGCACCACTGCTCAGCCCGCTATCGTTGATTATGTTTTAATATCAACCAACATCAACCCTTCATCAGATGACCCAGCTTTACCAGATTCATCCGATCCGGAAGATGAGAATGAGATTTAGAATACCAAGGCTGTGTCTACCCAGAAACGCAAAAGGAAGCTAACTAGTTAATAATCGAAGATCAAAAGCCTTTTCCCTTTGATGACTCTATTGTGTATATAGATCAGTAAATGTATGAACAACTGGTTCATCCTTCCCTGCATAAGGAATAGCATCTGTGACCTTTATGGCCTAATTCCAGCCCGTTTTCTTTTACCTGTTACGTACTTAGACCGATTGTTTGTGCGAGTGCCAACCCTAGCTTAATATTTCATGTTTGCGCAGTTACGTCTGTGTCGTTTAGATGCTATCATAGTTTATTTACTTTCATTCTTATGAGCGGTCGCACTATTAATTTGTTCTCCGCGCGAATCATATCATTCGAATATTTTTTGCCATGAAGTTATAACTAGACTGTGGTATGTCATGAGTGGGCATTTGTGGTTTTTTACACAACGGTGATGTCCCCATACCATAGCTCTTTTTTAATTTCATAGATTCCGTTAGTTTGAGTCATGATTTCATTTGATTAACCCATGTTTTTTTAAAACAACGCTTGGTTATTATGTGTTTTTTCGTGTGCTCAACCCCATATCTCACTAACTCAGTGACCCGAGCCCTTCAGAGACTGGTTTTGAGTACGCGCCCTCATGGGAGGTCTTGGGTTCCAATTTCGACCCAAGTTCAGCCTTGTTAGTCCTGATTTTTCTTGGACTGAAAGGCCTTTTTGGATACCCCGAAACAGCTAGGATTTCTGATTACCCCTTTTGGCTAGGATTTCTGATTTGCGCTGGTCCTTCTAGCATGTTTTGTCGGTCCTTCCGACACTAAGACTGATGTTTCCAGCCTAGGTATTTATCCATAGGACACTTTCTATTATTTCCCTTGTACCTTTTTATTTGAAGCCTGATGTCAGTTTCTCCAGCAAATACCTGTTTATAGAAGTTCCAACTTTTGCCTTGTTGTTTGTTTTAGAACGCATGGCCTGTTGAGGTGATACGTTATATATCCAACTCGGTTTGCATGCTTTTGTGATGCTTTCAAGCTTTTTTTCTCTGGACGTGATTTGAGAACCCCCCCCCCCCTGCAATTAGGATGGGTGGTGTGGTTAATTGCTTCTATCATGACTACATTTAGAAAATTAGCTTTTAGTGTGAAGCGATAAGTACGGTACACAGATAAGGACACGATAACTTCCTTTGTACATGGCACTTGTAAGTAAATCATTGCCAGACATGAATATAGCAAGTGGTCAACCAAAGTAAAATGAATACTATCTCTTAAGTAAACATAACAAAAAAAGGAGAAATAAAGTGGACTCACGGGGACTTTAGTTCGAAATCCTATGATCAGGACGCCAGTTACTGATCCTTAGCCAAGCAATAGCTCCGGCCCAGCATTAGCTCCGGCCCAGTTTAGGCTTGTTCCTCGGAGGGTTCGTTGCCCCTGATTTGCAGAGAAATGGGGCAATGGACTTGCACATATTGTTGCAAATGGTTCTCTCTGATCAGCCCCCCGATTAACGACTTTAGGTGTCTATACTCATTAGTATCGTGTCCTAGTTAGTCATGGTATTGACAGAACCTTCCTGATTTCATTGTGGCATCTCTGACATGCATCTGTTCTGGGGATGGATATTTTATAGTGCTCTTAGTTGCCCTGAAGATATTCTCTATGGTGTCAATGTAGGAGGTGAATTCAGATTTCTTGAAAAAGCGCGGTTTCCTTTTACTTTTCTTAGCTCCACTTCTTGCACCTAAGCTATACCTTCGCTTTTCAATCCGACCCGTGGAACGAACGCTTTTCTCCTTGCCTAGCCTTTGCCAGGGACCATGATCATGATGCACAATCTTTGTAATGGAACTTTCTCATTCAGCAGAAAACTATGTTTCGCTCGCATGATTTGTTTGATCGAACGGAGAGTCGGCAACACTCGGCATGACTTGTGTGACTGAGGCTTGGATAACGAAGATTGACTCGATCGTCTCCATCAATGTGTTGTTTGCAGTAGTTACTTGGTTCATTACCCCTATCATCACCTTTTCCAACTCCCTCTTGGTTACAGCCACCTCAACTCTAAACGGTTCCTTTTCTTCGAAATGGATTATAGGCGAAGTGTCAACGCCAAAGACGTCGTCGATTCTGTCAGTGATTTCCTTCGGCGTGCTCATGATTCCAAGCACAGTGCCTCTCAAAAAGTCTTATCAGATCTAAAATGGGGAAAGAAGCAAACACGGCCCCACGGTGGGCGCCAAAATGTTTACACCAAAACTGGTCTAAACACCCAAGGTACTAAAATGTGCTTCACCAATTTGGAAGGAAATAAGTGGAACCGTGTTTTACTCAACAATTAAAAAAGAAAAATGCGAGAAAAGTAAAATAGAGACGAGATTTATAGTGGTTCAACCATTAATTAGGCCTACATCCACTGTGAAGACGATTTCCAATCTTATAATGAGGATTACAAAGTACATCACTTCTCTTGTTCTACACATATTTGTATTCACTCAATATACACTCGTTTATATATCTCAATCTTGGAATTATACAAGAGAATGATGATATTTGAGGAGAAGAAGGATGGATGAATGATTGAGAAGAAGGATGCCTCCGTTTTTCTTTATCGCCAGATGCTTGATGCCATGGCTGAATTGGTAGTTGAGGATAGAATTTAACAGCACCCCATGGTTTCCAAGACTTGATCCCCTTTATATTGGCAGGCATGGTGTATTTATAGATAAGCTCCTCTTGGGAAATGACCTCAAGTCCGTTTATGCCAGCTACGGTCTCTTACTTTATTAATTACGACTGTGCTATCAGTTAGCTGTAGCCAGCTGTTAGTGGTTGCATTCCGTTAGCAAGCGCGAGTGATTTTGTGGAGCGAGCATCTTGTGTAGTTGAGCGGGCCTTTATGAGTGGATGTCCCCATAAGAATGCATGCTTTGGGTAACTTGAAAGCCTTTATAAGAGTGGAACGCGGGACTGGAATCAACTCTCCTTTTTTCCTTGTGCGACCGACTTTCCTAGTTCAAGGGCGCTCGTCCTTTTACTGCCTTTATATGGCGTTGTTCGTTCTTTCGGCTGCGCTACAGGGTTGCCCCTGCTTATGTGGAATGGGAGACTTACTTTGCTTCGATGTTTTGAGCGGCTTTGTCCCAGTATGAGTGATCGACCTTGGCTTTCGCACCCAGATCCTGATTTGTGTCCAACTCCGGTTGGAGACAAAATCACATTAGATGTTGTGAGCGCTTGTTTTGCAGTTCCATCCCTGGCCCAGTCTTTTAATGGGCAAACACTGACCGACATTCCAATATTATTGTGTTATTCTGAACTCAACGGAATATATTCTGAAATTTCATTTGAACGTATATACAAAATATCCATATTAAATTAATATAATTTAATTCAAATTTAGAAACAAATCAGTTCTCTGATAATAAAATATTTTTATTATTGTCTAAATTCAAATACAATATATATAGATCATCTGAATTATTTTGATTCAGATTTTTTTAATGTTGATTTAAACTTTTTCCTATTACGACAATTTGATATATTTGATATTAAATCAAAATCGATTAATAAATCGATAACTTAATATAAAAATTTATTTATATTATCAACTTAATATTTAAAACTATATTAAATATTTAAAATAAATCGAAAAAAAATCCGGGTCGTTACATTCTTCCCCTCTTAAATAACAATTCATCTCCGAAACTACTAAAATAGGAAGAGTGCTACAAACTTATTTACTTTTCACAACACGTATATGTTAAAACTCAACCTTTCATACTTCTATAACTTTTAGTTCCAAACCGACTTTTGGTTTTTATTCATATTGACTATCATATATGCCTACATTCATTTTATTTGAATGATTTACAATCAATTCATATTCCGTTCAAATTGATTCTGATTAATTTATTCACTTCAATTTATTTAGCTTGCTTAAGTTAAATTTAAATTCCAGAGTTAAGGTGCCCAGGTTTCTATTTCAAATCTTTTAGAAATCACATAAATATATGCATATATTTATTCCTATCTCAAATTTAAAACATTTGAATTTCCAAAACAAGTTGTTTTCTTTCAAACAAATTTTCATCAAAACTTTTTTAAGGTAGTTATCCATCATTTAGAAACTCGAAAATGAACACTGATGATGATGCAGTCAACATCAGAATTATTTCCCAAACATTGAATTGAGTTCAGTGCTTCAACAATTTCAAAATCCATTCAAAATGATTTTTATTCAAAAATCGTTCCAAAACAAAGCTATATTCTTTTACTATACTTTAGAAAATATTTTCCAACATTCCAAGGATTTAAATTTCAATTTTTTGTTTGAATCCACTTCTAGTTCATCTTATTTGTATAACTTATTCATATACAAATATTATTTGGTTATATATAACCATTCCATTTTATAATCTCTTTTGATTATAATCCTAACAACCAACGCATCCATATATTATAATAATTTCAGAAAATTATTCCTTTTCTATCAAAATAGAATTTTGGATAAAATTATTTTATTTACACACTTAAAAACGATATTGTGTCAAATTTCTCTGTTCAAGTGTTTAGAAACTCCTATCGACTTCATGGCATCCCACGATTTGATCAGAATTCATAAGCCACTCAACAGACTAGCCAACACAATATAAAACTATTTTTATATCAATTAACAAATACGCGCTCTTGTATATGTGCACTCAACTCATTCTAGGGTACTACTGACCCTATCTCTAATGAGTAAACCCCCACCAAAGCCTTGATATTCGCTCAACCTAAGATCTGATACCACTTTAACGAACTGATTTCCATACTATCTAAGTTGACTGAATACAACTCATGTCCAACCCAAATTGCATAGAAATACGAATCATTATGAAATAAAGAAGAAAAGGTAGAAGAAGAACATAAATAACAAGATAGAATCTCACATCACAACAAAATAAAATATAATATATCATCCTTTTGAAATACAAAATTTTAAACTGTATAACATACAATTATCATAGTACAACACTTACAACACAGTGGAAATAATAATATTATATAACGTTGAAGCCTGCTGCTCCAAGCTCCTCCAAGTGTACCTGTAAACACCAGAACAACTTGACTGCCCGTTCAAATTTGGGCACCCATGAGTTTAGGGTAAAACAAAAAATAAATAAACTATGGGTCAGTCATGGGACTGGTATGAGTAAACTTTTTAAAATAGTTTGAGAAAATAAACGATATCTCATAAGACCATGACGTATATCATAGAATGGGTTTTCCCTTATGAGAATCCAAAGCACTTTATTCAACTTTCAAAATCCTCTAGAAAGAAACGATAATTTTTATATCAAAACTCTTTTGATATTATAATAGTGTCTAAATCAAATAAATAACAATCTAGTGGAACGTTTGCATCTCACACCTCACATATATTTAATATCAATCAAAACCACAAGCACTTATTGGATAATGAATTTCCAACTATGACAAGTTATGGAACCACCTTCCGATAGTATATCTCTAGAGAGGAATACATTGGGTTCAACAAGAACATCTTGCAACCCAGCCACACATGACCGACCACCCATTTTGCTTAAGTGTATCGAATGTATATCGCCAACGATTGGGATCCGCAACCGTTTTCCCGAATGGGACAACATCGAATAGAATAAAGAAGGAGATAAATTTTATCTAGATAGGTAATAATACACCCTAATTGGAAGCTACCCACTTAGCCATGCTGCCTGCCTAATTTTTGTCATTTCCTGGTTGTTGAGGCCTAAGGCTTTGATTACTCACCATTCATTTATAGCACAATAAATTTGAATGCCACAGGTCAGACCCGCTAATAACTAATTGATTTGTATAAACATAATCTAGATATTATACTAAGAGAATAAATTCTCCGCTACCATGTATATTTATACAGACCAACGTATGCAATCATTGGAAATACTCTATCAGACATTCGCCCATATAGTTTGTTCTGGGATTGAATGAAACCGAAGGCACAATTTCCATTAATCCATCTTAGGAAATTTCTATCTAGTATTAATAGAAAAAGCCCTTGTTTTTCATTCCGTCTTCGATTATATTCATATAATTTGATTCACAATGCTATTGCCAGTACGGAGTGGTTCTCGGATATTAATCCAACCGGTCCCTCCATATTGACAATAATATTGGCAGATACTTTGATAGTCGGTTATTTAAATATCAAAGAAAAACAAACATCCATTCAAAGCATCAAACAATCACTGCCCCATTAATTAATATCTCATTCATTAATTAAATTACTTCTTCATTTCCTTATCAATATTTTTTAACCAAATAGTTTTAATAATCAACTTAGCCTCTAACGCTATTTGGAAAATATTTCCGTATATCGCCTTCTTTTATTTTCTATACTTAGAAAATATCTTCTATTAATGATTGGAATTCATTCCAGTTACTTTTCTCTCTCACGACCATTATTTCTATACTTAGGAAATGTTTATTATTTTATTTCCAAAATTCCATTTACTTGGGTTAAAACGAATGTTGTGTAAAACATCGTTGCAACAACCAAAAATACTACATTTAACTAAATCTTATTTTAAACATTTATCTTTAAGACTTAATTTATCTATTTATCGATTAATAATGAAATCAATCAAGTTGGGGTATAAAAACCTCCTAGAGATTGACTAAACAACATTCTTAACTTCAAAACTGACATGAATACTCATCTCAAATAATCAACATCATAGTAAACCAATTTTCCATTTCTTTTGAACGTGTATACGTTTCTCTTTCTATTCTTTTTTTTGGCAAAGCCAGCGGGGATTAATGGCCCCTACCGTATATTTATATCATAAGAAGATCTTACAACATAAATCAAGCATACATAAAGAAAAAATAAGATAAAAGTAATTTTCATTTGTTTTTTATAAGAGTATCAAATCCATAGGAAGATGCTGAGATTTCATAACCTATTCTTCTAATTGCTGCTAGGTACACTTGCATTTTGCTTCTTCTTTGCCGATTGAAAATCCGGCCATTTCTTTCGATCCAAACTTCATTCAATACCACTTTAAGAATAATCAGTAGCTCAAACATATTATTCAATTTCCACCTCATTGATTTGTATATGCTATGCCACTCCTCATTGCTGCGAGGAAGGGGTGCAGCATATCCTCCTCTTCATTTAACTCTTCTTCATACATAATTGCTGAAAGGGAAATTAAAGTACAGATGTCTCACATCTTCATTACCTTCCATGCATAAAAAACATTGCAATTGAACATTTATTCCTCTACAGACCGGATTCTTCTTAGTATTCAACGCATTGCAACATACTTTCCATATGAAGAGATTAAGTTTTTCAGAGTTTTGCACATTCCATATTCGCTTGTTCCACGTGCATTTTCTCATACTCTTTTCAACCATCAGAGATCTGTATACTATAGAAGTTGCATGCATTTCTTCATCCTCATTCCAAACATATGCCTCCGTTAATTTATGCACATATCTCTTATCATTGTATATCCTCTATATTTAATTTAGATTCACACTGTTAGTACTTGGCAGTTTTATCTTCCCATTTCTGACATATGTTTTAGATTTTGCTTGTAGTGGAATTCTAGATATCATCATATCTTCATAGCTAACCAAGTCAGAAAGAAGGAGGACAGTGTCCATCCATGGGGCTTTCCCAAACCTTACATTGTTGTTCTCCGATATTTTTATTTTTGAGAATACTTTTATCCTACCACTCACCTTGATTATCATTTTCCAGACCCAACTCTGACTTGCTTTAGGCTTAACCGTCCATATTTTATCATTTTTCAGATTATGTGTGATGCTCCATTCAATCCATAGTGTATTTTTCTGTGTTACCAAGTTAACAAAATGTTTGGAGATTGCTCCTACATTCCACTGTTTTATGTTCTTAATGCCTAGTACTTCATTCCTTTTTGGTTTTTCAAGCTTGTGGAAAGCTACATGAGTTATCTTGTAAGAATGTGTAGATCCAAACCAAAGGAAATTCCTCATTGCTGACTTTAGCATTGACCGAAGTTTATCAGGAAGTAGAAAAGTTCTAGACCAGTAGACTGTCATCGAAAAAATCACAGCGTAAATAATCACTAGTCTACCAGGTTGAGCAAGGTATCTATTCTCCCATATTGGAAATACCAGCGTAATCTTCTCATTTAAGTTAAATTTATAGATTTCGTTTTTGTTTATAATATTCTATTTTAAGATCATTTCCTTATCGAATTCTATACATATATATATATATCAATATATTGATTTCTGGCTATCAAATTATCTTAAAAATATTCTAACTCCTTAAATTTTTGTAAAATTTCGTCAGCACCTCCTTTGTACCGGTCAATAGCTCAAACCTCAATTCGCCTCTCTAGGCCATTTCCATTCAAAAAGAAAATTAAAAAGCCAAGTGGCTTGCCGATTCGGTAGATAAAAACACGTATGGAATTTAAACGTGTACCTTTTTGTTGAGCATTCAAATTATAATCTTCATACACTTCGTTCCATACCTATTTAACATATATACGTCCATTTCCAATTTATTCCAACTCAAACAATCACTTTAACTCAACTCGCTAATTAATTCTCTAATTAGCTCTTTTGCCTATTTCGCTTTTCATTTGAACATAACACGTTCAAATATAATTTTAACTTGCTTATAAATTAATTTAATTCCATTTTTAATTTAAGTTTCATATTCGATTTCAAATACGAATTGACAAATATAACATACCCATCCAAAGCCTAATTTTATGTCAAAGCTTAATTAACTAATTATTCTTCAAATTCGTTAATCCTATTCAATAATTTAAAATCTGATTTTATGTTTCAAAATCAGTTCACTTACTCCACTTGAGTTCATATTTATTTTATATCTCAAGTATAGATTTTTTTTCGAATGGAAATTTTGATTTTATTTACTAAAATCCTTTTAATTATTTAAATAAACCGTTGTGGTTTTATAATGGTTATGGCATTGTTTTTGTGGAAAATTGATTTTGACATAACTCAAAATCTGTTCGACGAAATCCAAATTCTTCTCTTGCATTAGTAATCTATTATCAAATTGGTCCTAACAATTCTTGTTTCAAAGAATTCCGATTTAAATTGAGTTCTATACACACAACTAAAGTTCGAAATGCCAATTTACGAACTGCTGCGCTGCGGCGAGCTCGTTAAAATTATATTTAAACATAAACGTTTGAACTTCGTTTAATTTATGAATTCAACTCTATTCTTTAATATTTTAATATATATAAGATCAACTTTCCAAATCTAAGTTAAACATTTCGATTTTTCTAAATCGTCGATTTTCATAACCCAGTTGTAAATTTATTTACAACTCTATTTATTTTAAGATCCCAATTCGTTACGAAATAAATTATTTTACAAAATTTGATATAATCAAATTCTAATTATAAATCCTTTGGATTTGTCTCAAATCGGTTTAAACTTCGAATTCCGGAGTAACATTCGTCGTTCCATTTTCGAAACGATTTCTAAATCACTTTTAAATTCATACTTGAAATTAAAATCCCAAATCATCCCACAATAATTATCCAATTTTATTTATAGACATCATTTATAAATTTACTGCCTTGCTTTAGATATTAAACAAGTACCATTTCAAAATCTATTTGAAACCTGATCCTTATATTTGGAACATTTTATTTTTATAACTTATATCTACAATTGTATAATCTATTTTCATATTTAATTTCAATTTCTATTTAATACTGTTTTAATAACCTTTCTAGATATAATTTATTCTTATAAATTTGACATAGTTGAATTCCAATCATAAATCCATTTGGATTTATTTTAATTCAATTTATATTCTGAACAACGGAATTTATTTCATCATTTCCCTTTTTAACACGGTTCCCAATACTTGTTTTAAATTCATATTAGAATTTAAATATTTAAATTATCCAAATGATAATTTTTCGCCTTTCTTTATAAGCATCATTTATTTTACTTGTTTATATATTTAAACAAGTCTCGATTTCAAATCCATTTTTGAAATTAAATTGCTACATTGGGAAAATAAATTTCCCCTTCTAAATTCACATCTGAATTTAGATTTCCCAAATTATCTAAATGATAATTTTTCCCATTTCATTTATAAACACTGTTTATAAATTCACTTCAAATTCGATACTTGTTTTTATTATTCAAAACAAGTTAATATTTCTTAACGCATTAGAAACTCAAATTCTATTTTTGAAAAATAGCCTTTCTATCTTAATTCACTAAATATCCTTTTTACGATATTTTTATAAATCAATATTTAGGCCCAATGACATTTAAAACATCCAAAACACCCAATTATCAATCACAGGTTTTGCAACACATCATATATGATAACATATGTGAAAACAAACAAATAATAATATTTTTGAGGAATTCAGTTGGATCCCTCCAACCTGTTTCCCTACATCCATAGATATTAGCCAATATAAATAATACCCATCCTGCTTCGAGGTAGGATATCACGGTATATAACGTCATCCACTATCATATTGTGGGGCGTATAGGGTCATCCGCTAATGATACTACGGGCATCTGCTAATAGTACTGTGGGAAATATCCAACCACGAATATATATATATATATATATATATATATAATAACCACAACAACCAGGCCTAAATAAGTAATATATATATATATATATAATAGCCACAAAAATATTTAAACGCGTCCAAAAAAGTATTTTTAACGATAAAAATAATTTTAATAAATTTCTAAGTAAGAATTACTCTGATTTTTAATTTTTGCCTCGTTCCGATTTTAAATTCAGTTTGAACAATATTCGAATCGAATTAAAATTTACAGCTGATTCCAAAAATTCCCGAACCAGTTCCAACATGAGAATTCCCCAGCTATGATTCCATTGAAGGTTTTCGTGATTTTAGGACCTAGAATGCATATGATATCTCATTTATATTTTCCAAACTTATTATGAATATACTTATATACATACATACATACATACATACATATATATATATATACATACACACACACACACACACACACACACACACATATATATATATATATATATATGGTTAAACATTCTTAATAAGTTTTATTAACTTAAATTTTACCTAACTATATTGCATTTCCACTCATCCCAGGACTGCTCCGACCACCACTGTCGCCGTTGAAGCCAGTACACCCAAAATTCTCCTTTCTCCTTCTACAAAATCTGTCCATCTTCATCAAACACTTACCACAACATCTTCCTCTATAAGCTGTTCGAACCTGATTGTAACAACCCAGATATTCAGAACCAATCACTACACCATTGATTGCATATGGCAACCCCAGAGAAGTGATGCAGGAAGTGCAAAAAAAGTGTTGCTATATACCAAAAACGATCTATGGCAAACATTTTTGGGGTTTCCTTTTGTCGCGTTGCCTTAGAGTCAAAGGCAACATCTTTGCTATCCTAAGGTAGCATCGCTACAAGTGTTGCTACTGGTACTAAATTCACATAAATGTGGGGCCCACTTAATTCTGAATCCCGAGTTCATGGAATCCTGTTGTGCCACTAAAATCTATAGCCGGGTTCATGGAATCCCGTTGTGGGGCCTGCATGAATTAATTTATGGCAACACTATATCATAGCTACGACAACATTTAACATTACATGCTGCAGGATTATATCATAGCTATTGCATCAATATATAACATACTGCAACATAACAACAATTAACATCACACACTGAAATTAATAAACAACTTTTCATTTCTAATTAACCAGTAACACAAATACTATTTGTCAACTACAGAATAACAAAAAATAGCGAATAAATTCAGTTTTATAGAGTAATTACAAACACAGTCGGTACTAAATTCATGTCTACAACAAACTAAAACAGTTTCAAATTAATAAAGCGCGAGCCTCCAGTGCATTCAGTACCTCTACTTCCTCGTTCAGCCGCAAAATAAAGCTGTTTCTAAAGTCATCCATTTCAGCAAAAGCCTTTAGTACAACTAATGCAT
The DNA here is from genome assembly GCA_030737875.1 of Allium sativum. Taxonomy (NCBI): domain Eukaryota; kingdom Viridiplantae; phylum Streptophyta; class Magnoliopsida; order Asparagales; family Amaryllidaceae; genus Allium; species Allium sativum. Next base: position 411,275,833 of record CM060923.1, on the reverse strand, counting down.
TTCAGCACAACCAAGGTCATGCTTGCCTCGGCTACAAACTGATGCAATGCCTCGTTTACATTGCAACACAAAATGGAAGACATGCAAGCCTCAGTTGCATTTCTGAACATACTATGGCCATAGTATAACTGACTTGCACTTCAGCACAAGGACATTTCAGCACAAACTATGACCAGAGTTGCATTTCACAATCTATGGCTGAGTTGCAAATTGATGCAATGACTCAGCTTGTTCAAAGCACGAACGATATGAAGGAATGCAATAGTATGCCTGAGGCACTAAAAATTTAGACATGTTATGACTCATTCAAGTACAAACTCAACCATTGCATCAATTACGAACAGACACGATCGTTACTGACTGAAGAGAAAATAAATTCTTAAAATTATGTAGTTTATTACTGAAGCATCAGTCTTGTACATGATCATTTACATACCAGCATTGAACTAGAGAATTGTAAGAATTAGATTGATGCCTCAGCAAGCGGAAATTGTAAGAATTCTGAAGCATACCTCCAGCCTACCATAAAAATAAGCAAAAATACATACCAGCAGTGTGTGTCAGTATAAGACTCCTTATTTGCTCAATTTTTAAGGGCCTTGAAGTACAAAAATATGAAATTAAGAAGCCATGTTTTTCACTTTTCAAGGTGGAAGGCGGATTCGTCTTATTGGGACATCATCTCTACACAAACGAACATCAAAATCTTGATTTCCCATTCCATAAGCTGGCTGGATATCATTCAAATCTTCATTTTCATATTCACTTTCGAGTTCACACCAGTCTTTTGGCAATTTCTTGATAACAATGTGGCACATCTTATCAATTGGATCTTCTGTATAAAACACCTGTTTTACTTGTGAAGCCAAAACATAAGGATTAGATTTCTGGTACAATTAATTAAAATTGACACGAGTCAGCCCATATAAATCTTTCTCTTCTTGGTACCAACAACACCTAAATAAAACCACACTAAATTATCCCTAATAATCTAGTTATAATATTTCTTCAATTGATCCATAGTAATTAACTCCAGCTACTAATGGATTTTGATCTTTCGAACTTGCAAAGCTAGTAATTAAGGCTGTCAAAAATACACCACTGTTTTATGTTGTACATTTGGCATCTCTAGACCTTGTATAAAATCTGTATCCATTGATAACATATCCAGTAAACCGCTTAGCTATTGGAAGAGGCCCCATTGCAAGCAGTTGTACTTCTTTTGAAATGTCCTCCTTTTTCCCAACCTCTTCCTTTAACCACTTCCAAAATTCTTCACTGTGTGCCACCTCCCCAAAAACATTCACTGTCTCAAAGTTATTCTTTACTCATTTGAAATGATTTCAGGACTCTCAATTAATTTTAACAAAAGCTCCATTATTATGCTTGGTAACTGTTCTCAACTGGGTCTTGTTATAGCTTATTGCCTTAATTGCAAGCTTGATTCATTCCCAATTAATTATCTGGGTATTCCTCTCTGTCCTACTAAACTCCACAAAATAGATTGGCAACCACTCATTTCTAAGATTGAAAGTACGCTTTCAAACTGGAAAGGGAATTCATTGTCCTCTGCTGGCCGTCTTGTTCTTGTTAAGCACGTCCTCTCATCAATACCAACTTATTGGATGTCATTCCACATACTCCCTAATTGGGTTATTAAAAGAATTGATTCAATTCGTAGTACATTCCTTTGGAATGGGGGTAAACTGAAAAAACTCATAAACTGGCAAATTGTTTGTCTCCCAACTAACCATGCTGTTCTTGGTAATCTTAACCTCTCGACCTTTAATATTGCACGGCTTGCTAAATGGCAATGGCGAACTCTCTTGCCTGGTCATTTCATTTGGAAAGATTGGATCTTGAATCGTTTGTACAATTCAAACCCCTTCATCATCCTCTACTTCAGACCTAATGCCAGACCCTCACCATTCCGGAAGGGAATTTTATCCATCATAATGAGAGTTAAATCTCTTTTTCATGTTAAAATTGGAAATGGGGATTCTTGGCTCTTTTGGTTGGATACTTGGAAAGAACAGATCCCTCTACACCCTCTTTTTCCCATCCTTGCATCATCAAACCAAAATAGCCTGCTCACGTTAGCAAAGGCTCATGAACTTGACCCAATGGGCTTTTTCCTTGAATTTTTTTTGGGTTTTGATCCCCTTAATGAAATTAATTCAGTGGATCATATTCTCAGCTCTACTCATCTATTATCAGAACCAGACTCATTGGGCTTTAGGCCCATCCAACATCTTCTCGGTCGTATCCTGTTACAAATTCTTAATCCATCCTGGACGAAGCTTCTCCTTCTCGAGAACTTGGAAATGCCACTTACCCCCCCCCCCCCTCCCCCAGCATTATTTTCTTTCAATGGCTTCTCATTCATAATCGTATTAACACCAGAGACAGACTTCGTCGCCTCAATATCAATATTGACCTCATATGTGTGCTGTGCAAACAAAACAATGAATCCATTTCTCATCTCTTCTTTGACTGTGAATTATCAAATGCAGTGTGGGCTGCAATCAGTTCTTTCATCCTTGGCTTCATCCCATCTATCTGCTCATTCTTCGAATACTGGAAACACTTCCCCCGACGCCTTAATGGATTCTTTAGTTGCTTTTTTTTCATGGTGTATTTGGTTAGAACGTAATGCAGTCATCTTCGGTAGACCCTCGAAACTCATGATGGGTACTTGTTATCATATCCTGCATCTCTTCGAATCATGGACAAAAACAAATAGGCATGCGCGCTTCCGGCTTTCTCTTCCAATGCCCCATTCTCCTGGCTCGCAAGAAAGCAGCTCCTTCTTTCCTCGTTGATCCAGATGTAGCTGCTTACTATTACATATGACGTATTTTGGCTGTGTACCTTTATCTTATGCTTAGTTTTCTATGATGTACATATTCAGATCAGTACTTGTATCACCCTTATTGACCAATTGGGTCTAGACCTTTTTGTCGCTGGTTGGGCTTGTCAACCAGTTTATATTATTATCTACTATGATTAAGCGTAACCGGTTGTGTAGTACCACGTTACACACCCGTCTTCCTCAAAAAAAAAAGACCAGGTTAATCAAAGATAGAAACAAATTTGGCTGGATCTATTACTAAACCTGAAACTAACCATACCAAAAACAATTTTGTATGAATGAGAACATAGCTTAAGTAAAATCATGTCTGAAATCCCAGAAAGTGTTGAAACTTGGAATTTACAACTAACACTATGTGAGGCTAGAATCAATAACATGTTTGTAGATTGTTTAAAAGAACTGATTTTGTTGGCAAAAGGATGGCATCAAAAATAGTTTTTTTTTTAATCTAGTTGACATCATTTCACAAGCTACGCCAAGAATATTATTACTGATGTTAACCGAACTTGTCCTCTTTTCTAATTAAATAAACCATTGTAAACTTTAATTGCATAAAATTCCATTGCCAGGTTCAAAAAGGAAAACATTATTTATTATGAAAAAAGGAACAAAATAACTAATAAAGGATTCATAAAGATAGGGATAATACTTCAATACTTACTAAACTAAAAATACTTACCCCAGTAAACTCTCTATTTCCTTCTTACCACAATTGAATAGAATGTAACGGTGACATTCCTTCCATTGAGAATTTTTAAGATGAATAGGTTTTCCATCTTTGTTTCTTCTTGTGCCAATAGGATATTTTAGATTTTGTGGACATGTTTCAAATTGCATTTTTCCTGAACCATCGCCACCTAAGAACCTTGAACAGATTATCAAACATTCCTCTGCAAGATAACCTTCACCAATGGATGCCTTTACTTTGGTTGCGAACATATGATTTCAGTTTACAAAGATAACGCTCAATTGGAAACATACACCGAACATGTGCAGGTCCACCGTATTCAAGTTCCTTGCATAAATGAACTAGAAAGTGCACCGTTCTATTGAAGAAAGCATTTGGGAATATCATCTCAAATTGACAAAGAATTTCCACAATTTCCTATTGAAGCCTCTTGAGTTCAGCCAAATCGATACTTTTACTCCAAAGACTTCTTAGAAATGCAACTAATCTTATCATAGGTATTGCAACTTCAGGTTTTACAGATTTATTCATGGTAAACCGCAGCAAGTAGTGGAGAAGAAAATGAGCATCGTGGCTCTTATTCCCTGTAATTTTCCTCTCTTTCTTGTTTACATACCGGCTGATATTAGCTGCACAACCATAAGGCAGTTTAGCATTCTCCAACACCGAGAAAATAGTTCTTTCTCCTTGTTCGTCATTTCAAATATGGCAGCCCTTGTCTCAAGGTAATTCCCAGCAGTTGATAGAACCGGATGAAGGACCTCCCTGATGCCTATCTCTTGTAAATCATACCGAGCATTTAAATGGTCTTTCGACTTCACATCAATATTTAGTAAAGTACCAAGTATGTTATCATAAATGTTTTTCTCTATGTGCATAACATAAAGGTTATGTCGACATATATTTTGACTCCAATATGGTAAATTAAAATATATTGACTTTTTTTAAAAAAGGAGATTCATTTTTATGCTTCATTACCTCTTTCTTCCCAAAAGTATTTTCATAACCAGCCAACAATTCTTCAATGTCAGTCCCGGATAAAATACCGGGAGGTGTTCCCATTTCAATTTCACCATTGAACCTTTTCTTATCAAACCTCCACTTGTGTCTCGGGTATAAAAATTTCCTATGATTCATGTAGAACATTTTTCTACTATTTTTCAAGTAAGTTGAAGAAGTCTTGAAATGGCATACGGGACAAGCTAAATAACCCTTCGTGCACCAGCCGGATAACATTGCATAGCCTGGAAAGTCGTTGATCAGCCATAACACACTTGCACGTAATGTGAAATTGTCACCAGTCAAAGCATCATAAGTTTGTATGCCAAGATCCCATAATTCTTTCAATTTTGCGATAAGAGGCCGCATGTGGATGTCAATGTAACTGTTAGGTGACTCTGGACCAAGGATAAGGATTGAAAGAATCAAATTTTCTATCTTCATGCATTATCAAGGTGGAAGGTTATAATTTACCAATACGATCGACCATGTGCTGTGATGTGTAGTCATGTACGAAAAGGACTAAATCCATCAGATGCTACTCCTAACCTGATATTCTGTTTCTGATGAAAAATGAGGATAACTGGCATCCGTAATCTTCCATACCTTGCCATCAGCTGGATGTCGAAGTCTGCCATCATTTTTTCGTCCCACTGCATGCCATAACATAAGTTATGCATGCTACTTTGACATGAACATCCTTTACAACCTTGGTTTTAGTGGAAATTAACGCATCACTTTTGCTGGTACTTTGTGAATCCACTTCTCCAAATCTTTGTCAATAGCCACTTTCTCTTCCGGTATAACCCACCTTGAAAAACCACAACTTTTGCAGCTATTTTCGTTTTCATTTTTTACCCAATATAGCATGCAGTCATTTGGACATGCATGTATTCTTTGGCAATCAAGGCCTAAATCTTTAATGATATTTTTGGTAGCATTGAAAGATAAAAGGAAGTGGGCTTGTGGAAAAGCTTCTTTCATCAACTCTAATAAATCGTTGAATGCAGACTCAGTTATTCTGTGTAGGTATTTTAAAGAATAAAGCCTGACAATGTAAATTAATCACGAAAATTTACTACGCCCGGGGTATAATGGTTGTTTTCCCTCTTCAACACGTTGATGAAATTTTATTGCATCGACATCTATTCCATTTGACCCATCGGAAGATCCATCTTCATTGTTCTGCCTATTTCCACAAGTAAGTTGCAAAATCTCATCAAGATTATCTCCAAAATTTACTCCTGCTTCACAATCCATATCGTTACTGCTCCTTTCAGGATCTAAACAGGAAACTTCGCAAATCCATTTCATGTACAATTCAGATGACCATTCCAAATCAGATGGTTGTAGACTACTTCTTGACAATGCCACTTGCGATTACGACACTTTTTGCTAGGGCATGTAATTCCATCACCTACCGTAAATCTAGAAGTATTTCGAATAAAAAATTTCACTCCACTGATGTACCCTTCACTGAACTTAGGAAGTTCTGCCCATAGTTTTTCCTCGTCGTTCATTGAGTGATACCTTAAAGCAGTAAATTAGGCATAAGTAAAGCAATATATTACGCAACACAACAATCAAATCAGAAAAAAAAAATTGAAATATACATTGATTGATAACTGAAGCAGCAGATTAAATCAAAGCCCTAGCTGAAATCTGAATCCAAAATGAACCCCAACTGAAGACCTAATTAAAACACCGAAGCCCTAATTTAACTCGAACCTGCCCTACTCGAACCATAATTAAGCTTGTAAACTTGAACTTTTAGCCCTAATTGAACCTGATAGTGATTGTTTGAGAGTTTGAGCGGCGGATTTTTTGTTAAATTTCGATTGAAACTTTCAATATTTTGTTAGTTTCCCCCCTTTGTTTTTCTTTCCCTCCGTAAACATTATTTCATGTGCAGATACCTAATCCGGACTAAACATTATTTCACGCGGATCGCTAACCTGGACCATTGGATCGTGTTGACGCGGATTGATAATTTTATTCACAAGGCTACTACAACACATGTGGATATATATGCTAACACATTTAAGCGTGCGTTGCAATAGATAAAAAACAGCATAGCAATGTCAACATTGTAGCTAGCAACACCATGGATTTTCGTTGTGATAGGCCATCTATGGCGTAGTGAATTTAAATTTTTTATTTTTAGCTATATTAATGGATTTTAAATATTTAGAATGATTTATTTTAAATAATAACGACTAAAAATTTATTTATATCAAAATTAGAACGTATAAATTTATCTTAATTATAAAACGAGCCTGAAATGGCACGATAGGTTGAAAATTCGATTTTAAATTTCAATTGAACGTACAGAATTCAAAGTAAACCGGATTTCAGCAAAACCAGAAATATTTGAATCTATTTAATTATATCTTTCTAAAAATGTGAAAAATTAAGATTTCATACGATAAATTGAAAGTTATGTCCAGTTTAAAATTTGAAATAGTCGCTATAGAATATATATATTTTTTAATATAAAATATCGCCCTTAAAAATAGCCATTTTGAAAACGACCTCCGTTTTCGACGAAACCAATTTTGTTGGATCTGGAATGTCAAATTATTGTTAGATTCCAATTTTCATAATTTTCGGATTTGATATGTGAGCGTGGTGAATTTAAACGTGTTTGGTCTATTCAGTTTGAATTTAGTCAAAATTAGGCACACATCCCTAAAAGCAAACATAATTAGGCTCACATCCGGTCATAAACTTATTATAAATTAGGTCCCTATTTTTTAAAAGTAGCGGAAAAAATCAATAAAAAATACAAAAATACAAAAAATATTATTTAAATAAATTATGCATTGCACAAAAAAATCGGTAAAAAAAAATCGAAAAACACGCAAAAAAAACCAGCGAAAAATGCAGTTAAATGCATAATGTTATGAAAGAATTCCAATTTCTTGCATATATATGTGCAAGTATTTCCAGGGTTGCATTCACATTTGATTTTTTTGCATATTTCTGTGCATGTATTGCATCATTCTTGCATAAAAATATGCAATATTTCATAACAGTGCAACTCGGTTCATTTTTATTTGCATTCAACTGTGCAAGTAAATCTGAAACATGCACACATGTGTGCAACATACTTGCAGGCAAACCGTTAGCATAATTCCCTTTAAGCAATAATTGCATATATGTATGCAAGTACTGGCAATACCTGCATAAATATATGCAACTTTTTTTGTTCTTGGCGTGGACTTCTGCTATTATTTGTAGATTTTAGATTATTATTTTTTATCACTGCCACACTTTTTTCTAGAAGAAACTGCAGGAGGCGTAACAAAATAAGTAGCAGGCGGAATCATGAAAGTAGGATGCGGATCCTACAAAAAAGGAGGTGGGAATACAAAAATAGGGGGCGGGTTTATATTATAAACTATGATCGGATGTGAGCCTAATTTCAAAACTTAATAGGAACCTGTAAAAAACGCACCCTTGAATTTAATCGGCTGGGAAATAACCATTTTTCAAATTGCCTTCAAATTCGACAAAATTAGTTTTGTTAGGACAGTACCATCAAAACATACCTAGATTTATTTTTCTGGAATTTTTGGAGCCAGTACATAGCCCCAGTAAATTAAAATGTACGATGAAATAAATTTTGAACGTTATATTAATTTATATTCTAATTTTGATGAAAAATGAACGAAATGGTCGAATTGGCTTGCGGGACATATCCGATTGTGTCCGCAATGGAGGTATTTAGCTAGCAGCGATAGACATTGGGTTCGATTTGGGGTTCGAATTGAAAAAGTAAATTTTTGTTTATAAATTAAATTAAATAACTATATAAAACCCCTACCCCTTCTTTCCATCGTTCAAAGCAAAAGAAAAAAACGTAGAAACCCCCTTCCCATCACCTTTAGCTCCAACCCGACGCCCGCCATCGCGCCCTCTAGCACCGCCGCCGGCCTCCTCCCCTCCTTCTCTCTCTCTCCTGCGCACTCTCCTCTCTCTTCTTACCTAATTTGCAAAAGCCCTAAGCCCCAAATCCTAAATCCACCACCACCCACCACCGTGGACCCCAACCCGCCACCCCCGCGGCCTCTCCACCTCCAGTTAGGCCCTGCGCCGCCACCCACCAGTCAAGCTCGAGCCGTGGGGCCCCCATTACCCAAAAACTCATTTTCAACAAAAATCCCACATTTGCAAGAACACCCATGACCTTGTTTAGCCAACAACTCCCAAACCGTGCACTTCTGGCCAAAACTTCACAGTACCAAAGTCAAAGATCTCGTTTTTCTCTTCGATTCGAATATATGAAAGCCATATTTTGGATTGTGGAGTTGTTCAGAATACGCGTCCAAAGCATGCTCTCCAAGTACTATCTTTTCGCGATTTCCAGCGAAATGGAGCATTTTCGGGAAAAAGTCCATTAGACGAAAGTTGTCCGGAATGGTGTGTTTAAGCTAGCAAAAAAGACCGTGTGACGATTGGAGCTCGTTTGCAAATTCTGGAACCAGAACAGCAAATCAGAGCGTTAGAAAACAATGGCGGAGTGGATCCCAAAGTAAGAACTCCTTCTCACTCAAACTATTTTATAGTTAAATATATCCTAGTTGCAGACGGTGCTTAGTAGCACCTGACACTATTTTTGTATGAACCATGAATGTTTGTTTGAATTGAATTTTGGGAAAATTGACTATATTATTGAGAAATGACTGTATTGTCGTTTTATTGATTGGTTTATGATTGTGTATGGCGCGAGCCAGTATCAAGAGAGGGATAATGCTAGACATTATTCCGGTTCTAATATTGCGTCGTTATAATGCCGAAATTTTCTTAAATAAACATTGTTTATTCAAAATATAATTTTTATTGTGTATATGAACTATATAAAATAGTCAAGTGTTCAAGTAATCGTTAAAAATATAATTTTTAACGTATAAATGACCGGCGTAAAATTCTCCTGAACTGAAAATAAATATTCATTTACAAATCGAACGATTTGTTTATGTACACCCATTTAACTAAAATTGATTGGGATGATAAATTTTGCACATCGCCCAACTGCACAAATAATATTCAGTATTTGTTGGTTGAAACCCCACATGGGTATTTGGATGATATTTGATGTATACTAATACTAATTGTTTAGTTGTATGTCAATCGATTGGTTAACAGACTATTGTAAGCTTTAGTTACTTATATTTAATGCTTATACAGTTGTGTAATGCACTGTGGATGATGGATGATTAGTTATTGTTGTTGTTATATACATGTGTTGTATGAAATCCATATAAATAACATTATATGGCAATTGATAGTGTCTGATTCCAATTCAGGAATAACGAATATTTTAAAATAACGAATATTTTAAAATAATATTCAGTAATGGATTAAAATGTGAACTTGACGTCCGATTTTGGATGGACACGAAAATATTAAAATGTGTGAAGCCGTGTTGATTAGTTATGTGTCGTTTTAACGCAAATGATATTTATATCGATTTTATTCATTTTTATAATGAATATCGAAAAGGAAATGATTTCAAAATCTAATATTTTGAAAATATTATCATCTAAATATAATGATAAGGAGTATTCAATTTTAATTTAATATTGAAATGTGGGAATTGTTTTTAAAACGAATTTATAAAAATTTGTTTTGAACGAAATACATATTATATATACTATATATATTAATGGCTTGAATAGAACGCGTCGCGCCGCGACCGTTTGCGAATTTCGACCATTGATTTCAAATTGACATTACGGGAGATCCGACCGTCCGATTCTCTTAAAACTGAAACCGTTGGGTTCATATTGAAAAGAGATTTCCAATGAATATAAGAGATTAAATTTGAATGGTTGGATTTGGAATTATGTCCAAATCAAATTTGGAAATGGTCTCTATGAATGTAGTTCGGTGGTTGTTATTGGAAACCGACTGTACGGGCCTTGATAAAATTATTAATCTTATTAATAAATTGTGTAAAATCGTAATAAATGATTTGGAAAGAATTTGGATGGAAAATTACACGTTTGTAAAGATAAAAATATATTTTTATCAAAATGAACTAGTTATTAAGTAGAAAGATAATCCAACGTTTTTAAATAAATAAATTGGATTTTTGAATGGTTTTAATCTAACCAGAATTTTCCAATGTATGAATTGCAATGGATTTGAATAGAAATAATCTCTGAAATCTTTTGATATTGGATTCCGTGACTATACAGATATTGTGGAGGAATTTGAAAGATAGATATATATCGTTATTCCCCATACGATATGTGTTTGTTTCAGAATTTGATATTGAATATAAGCCCATATAATTTCTGTTTAGAGCCTTTTATTTAATATCAAATTGCATTTTGGGTTTTTCGTGAATGGTGTCTTAAATAACACTGTTTTTAAACCCCGTGTGAAAAGAGTAAATCTTTTAATTAAGATTATTAGATTTTCCAATTAAATTTAGTAATTGGAATAAAATGGAATGTGGTTTTGGGTTTATCGTGAATTATGTTTTTAAACGACATTCGTTCTTTAATCCTATTAACAGTGAATTGTGATTTGGAATTTATAAATCTTTTAATTAAGATTAATGGAAATTTTCCAAAGTAAAGTTTTCCAATAATATTTATTAAATTGGAATTGAATGGAATTCGATTTGGTTATAATCGAGATGTGCTTCTGTGGAGGAAGACTGCTGCTATATATGGAATTTAAAAGGCGTTGTCGTTTTTTCATATATAGTATTAGCCGAATACAGAAACTGATATTGATTATATACTGATCTGTTTTCCATGAAGATTCCATTGATATTGGAATACGATTTTGGGTTTATCATGAACTGTGTTTTAAATAACATTGGTTCTTTAACCCAGTTAAAGACAGGATTACATGTCTAACATTGTATTTCGAACTGTATTGTTGATCTCTGCTAAACATATATCTGTTTGCTGGTGGAGAATTTATTCTCTTGCTTAACAACCTTCTCTGAGACATATATTGGTAGAAACCAGTGGTACATTGTAGATTGTCGATGTGGCATGTTTGTGTTTCCAAAGTTAAATAATAATTAAATAATGATTGTTGGAAGAATAAAACTAAGTGGAGTTTTAATAAATCTTTAATTAGATTGAAATGAGTATGGGATAATTAAATTTATCGAATTCATGGAATGATCGAGAGTGGAGTACAACCAGTTTTACTCCAGGGGATAGTTAAATCTTTATTTAGATTTCAACGTGAAATGGTAATTAAATTTACAGATAACACCGTGGGTGTTAGATATGGGGTACTACCAGTTTTGCTCCATGGGATGGATAGGATGGGATAGGGATTAATAAATAAATGATTACTTCAGTAAAGTTCGCTAATCCCGACTAGTTGATAAACCTTTATTTGGTTCAGAATTGACAAAAGATAAAATCAAATCCTTTGAAATGATATCCAAAGGAAGATTAAAGAATAAATTACAAAGAATTTATCTTTGATAACGGGAACCTTTCCCTAAAGATGTGAATATTTAAATAAAAGAATATTCTGAATTGGAATGAGGCGTATGATGTGTTTTTAAAGCACTTGATTATTGATTATAAAATACACGAGTTATTCGAAAAGACCGGGTTTATCCCATTCAAAATAATTAATACGACAACTAAAAGTCGACGATGAAGACGGTGGTTGAAGACCGGAGTTCTTCACATCGTTTGGATGGTTACTGATGTCTTGATTGGTCTGGACACCAAGGACAAGGTAATAAGTGGTGATCGTCCAGACGTACTTGGAGATCGATCAGATATGCGAGGACCTCTCTCCTGTATTGGACATATGGAACGAGGAATAAGGTGCCTCTGGTTTCTTTCAGACCCAGAACGGACTTGTAAATGGATGTGTGTCTGACATTGGATTTCATTCTGTGTTGATTTATTTCTATTAAATATATATCTATTTGGTGATGGAGAATTTATTCTATTGCTTAACACCCTTCTCTGAGACGTACGAGCTTAGAGGTTATATATTGATAGACATCAGTAGCATGGCATGAATTGTCCATGTGGCATGCTAAGATGCTAATGATCAAGGCTTTTGTTGAAAAGTAGAGTCTTGTGGTTGAGGATCAAAGCATGGCTTTAATTAGCATGCTTTGTGTATATCTTTATTTCGCGAGCCTCACACCTCGCTATGAGTTAAAAACGAGGTAAGGGACGAAGTGAGTGTACGAAATTTCTTTTTAGCTAGAAGTGGTTCCATGGTATGGAACCCAGACATTTTTACTTATGTGGATGATGTAATGAGGCGCCTCGGATTTGGGTCCATAGTGGCTCGGAGATAGGTCTGATAGGACTGGAAAACGTGTGTTTAAGAATAATTAATCCACTAAAGTATGTGTGGATCGACACTACAGGATCCAATGGCTCGCCAACGTCCGAGTCCTGGGTCATCTTGCTAGAGGTGATCCGAATCGGTAAGGAGTACATCCCTTGCCTTGACTCATGATGGAAATCCAAATTCCAATACGACATTCTTCGGTTGTTGTTGTAAAACTAGTATGGCGACATTGTAGGATGGGGTACTATTCCATCTATTACTGATACATTTATATTTGAAGTTGATTTTGGCACTATATACTTATAGTAATATCAAATTGATTTGTTTTAAACGTACCAAGCATGTTTGGCTATTATAAGGGAAAAATCTATCATCCGTCTTGTGTTGCATTGTGTGATGGGACCTAAATCTTATAATAGCTTCATTTTTCGAAAAGCATTGCGCTGTTTATAAACTGTTTTATGCACTGGTATTCTCGGGAGAAAACCCATTCCGTGTTATACGCCGTGGTACCTTGATTTACTTTATTTTTAAAGTAAAGTTTTAAATAGCTGTTTTGAGTTCTCACACTAGTCCCATGACTGACCTGGAGTTTAATGTTTTAACCTAAACTCTGGGTGCCCCTATTTTTCCGCAAGGGAAGCTAGTAGTTTTGGTTTTTGTAGATATTGTTTTCACAGTATCCTGGATTTACAGCTGGAGCTATATTCGAAAAGCTTTGTATCCGCATATCTCTTTCAGTTGTGTTATGTATTATTTTTCTGCTGCTAATGTAATTTAATATCTGATATATTTCTGATGTATATTATTTATTAATACTCTGTTATATTCTGGTACTCTGATGTAAATTGTTGTAAGGGCAATGAAATGTTCTATTGTTTGTGTTCTGAAGCGTCGTATTCTCAACTCAATCCGGGCTTTCCCATATGGGGATGTTTGGGTCGTTTCATCGTGGTATCAGAGTTTTGGTTTATAGAGCTCGAGAACAAGACACATTAGAACCAAACGAAAGAATTCATCAGAGATTGGATTAGTAATATCCAAAAAGAATGGCTCGTTAGAGATAGGATCAGTAGTATCTTAGAACGAGTGTGAAGAGTGTTATTTTTGAAATAAAAATGAAAACAAATTTTGTTTTGAAAATTTAAATATTATTATACGTATTTGAGTATTTTATTTTAAATTGATGTGGACTATCGAGTATATGGAGATTCTAATATACGTCTGATCCACGTATATTCGAAGTATCGAATATACTGGATGGATATAGAATCACACTCTAGTCGCCCGGAGATGATTCTGATGATAGTACATACATCATTAGTATCTTTGTTCGAGTTTCGAAATTGTGATATCTATATATTTCCAATTGACTAGTGTGAGAACCAAAACTTAGCTAGGATTTATTGTTGTGATTGGCATCAAAAATGGATTTTTGTATATATAGAAGTTATACATTTGGAAAATTAATTAACAAATTGACTGCTGGTTGTGTTGTTTGATTAACAGTTGACTAATTAAAATATTGGAATAATAAAACCAATATGCAAATAGGAAAGGTAAATTTTAGCCAAATTGAATCAAATATTGAACTAAATCGAAATTGATTGAAATTGCATACATGTACATGTGTATATAACGACAGTTCATATCATGGAAGCTAAGAAGAGGAATAAAATTGTATTCTCGACAAATAGGTACATATTTACTGTATTTCTTGGGTTTTGATGATTTTATGAGTCAATTGGCTAGCCGCTTGGCTTTTCCTTTTTCTTTTGGATTGATGAGGGACCTGTTAGGCTAGTTGCGGTTTCTCCCAGTACAAAGGTGGTTATGGCAAAAAAAATTTGAAAATTTAGGGTGTTAGCCAAATTTTTGAGAAATTAGAAAATTCTTAGAAATTGTAAAGTTGAAGAATGAAAGAATGAATGAATGTTGAGTCGGTTACTTAAACAGCTTTCAGCTTCATTCCTTTTCGAGGATGAAAAGATTTTAAGTGGGGGAGATTATAACAACCCGGATTTTTAGAAGCAATTTAAATTTTTTATTTTAGCTATTTTAATGGATTTTGAATATTTAAAATGATTTATTTTAAATAATAACGACAAAAAATTTATTAAATTCTAAGTTAGAATGTATAAATTTATCTTAATAATAAAACGAGCCTGAAATGGCGCGGTAGTTTGAAAATTCCATTTTAAATTTCAATTGAATGTACAGAATTCAAAATAAATCGGATTTCAGTAAAACCAGGATTATTTGAATTTGTTTAATTATATCTTTCTAACGAATCTGAAAAATTCAGTTTTCAAAATATAAATTGAAAGTTATGTCTAGTTTAAAATTTGAAATAGTCGCTATAGAATTTATATATATTTTAATACAAAATATAGCCCTTAAAAATAGCTATTTTGCAAACTACCTCCATTTTCGACGAAACCACATTTTTTGGGTCTGAAATGTCAAATTATTGTTAAATTCCAATTTTCATAATTTTTGGAATTGATATGTGAGCGTGGTGAACTTAAATGTGTTTGGTCTATTGAGTTTCAATTTAATCGACTGGAAAATGACCATTTTTCAAATGGCCTCCAAATTCGATGTAATTAGTTTTATTAGGATCGCATCGTCAAAACATAGCTAGATTTATTTTTCTGGAATTTTTCGAGTCAGTACGTGGCCCCGATAAATTAAAATGTGCGTTGAAATCAATTTTGAATATTATATTAATTTACATTCTAATTTTGATGAAAACTGAACGAAATGGTCAAATTGGCTTGCGGGACATATCCCATTATGTTCGAAATGGTGGTATTTAGCTAGGGGCGATAGTCGTTGGATTCGAGTTGGAGTTCGAATAGAAAAGTAACTTTTTGCAAATAAATTAAATTAAATAATTATATAAAACCCATACCCCCTTCTCTCCATATTTCAAAGCAAAAGAAAAAATTGCAGAACCCCACCCCTCCACACCCCCCCCCCCCGGTCGCCTTTAGCTCCAACCCGCCGCCCGCCATCGCGCCCCCTAGAACCGCCGCCGGCCTCTTCCCCTCCTCCCCTCTCTCTTCTTCTTTAATTTGCAAAAACCCTAAGCCCTAAATCCGAGATCCACCACCACCCACCAGCATGGACCCTACCCCCGCCACCCTCATGGCCTCGCCACCTCCAGTCAGGCCCTATGTAACCACCCCAGCTCCGGCCGTGGGTCCCCCATCACCCAAAAACTCATTTTCAACAAAAACCCCGTATTTGCAAAAACAACCCTGACCTTGAGCCAATAACTCCCAAACCGAGCACTTCTGACAAAAACTCCACACTACTATAGTGAATAACTCATTTTTCTCTTCGATTTGAGTACATGAAAGTCATATTTTGGATTGCGGTGTTGTTCATAAAACACGTCCAAAGTCTATTGTCCAAATACTATCTTTTCGCCATTTCCGGCGAAATGGAGCATTTTCGGGAAAAAGTCCATTAGGTGAAAGTTGTCCGGAATGGCGCGTTTAAGCTAGAAAAAAAGACCGTGTGAAGAATGGATCTCGTTTGCAAATTCTGAAACGAGAACAGCAAATCAGAGCATCAAAAAACAACGGTGGAGTGGATCCCAAAGTGAGAACTCGTTCTCACTCAAACTATTTTACAGTTATATATATCCTAGGTTGCATACGGTGCTTAGTAGCACCTGACACTAATTTTATACGAACGATGGATGTTTGTTTGGATTGAATTTTGGGAAAATTGACTGTATTGTTGAGAAATTATTGTATTGTGGTTTTGTTGATTGGATCAATGATTGTGTATGGCGTGAGCCAGTATCATGAGAGGGATAATGCTAGACATTATTCTGATTCTAATATCGCATCGTTTAATGTTGAAATTTTCTAAAATAAATATTGTTCATTAAAAATATAATTTTTATTGTGTATATGAATTATATAAAATAGTCAATTGTTGAAATAAATATTTTATTGTTAAAAATATAATCTTTAACGTATAAAGGAACGGCGTAAAATTCTCCTGAGAAAATAAATATTCATTTACAAATCGAACGATTTTTTTATGTACACCCATTTAACTGATATTGATTAGAACGATAAATTTTACACATCTCCCAACTGCACAAATAATATTCAGTATTTATTGGTTGAAACCCCACATGGGTATTAGGATGATATTTGACGTACACTAATCCCAATTGTTTAGTTGTATGTCAATCGATTGGTTGACAGAATGTTGTAAGCGTTAATTATTTATATTTAATGCTTATGCAGTTATGTAATGCACTATGCATGATGGATGATTGGTTATTATTGTTGTTATATACAAGTGTTGTATGAAATCCATATAAATAACATTATATGGTAATTGACTGTGTCTGATTCCAATTCAGGAATAACGAATATTTTAAATAAACCAATATTTTAAAATATTATTCAGTAATGGAGTAAAAAGTGAATTTGACGTCCGATTTTGGATGCACACGAAAATATTGAAATGTGTGAAGCCATGTTGATTAGTTATGCGCTATTTTAATGCGAACCATATTTATATCGATTTTATTCATTTTTATAATGAATATCAAAAAGAAAATGATTTCAAAATCTGATATTTTGAAAATATTATCATCTAAATATTATAATGATAAGGAGTATTCAATTTTGACTTAATATTGAACTGAAAGTGGGAATCGTTTTTAAAACGAATTTATAAAAATACGTTTTGAACGAAATATATATATATATATATATATATATATATATATATATATATATGTATGTATGTATGTATGTATAATAGTAATGGCTTGAATAGAATGCGCGGCAACCGTTCGCGAATTTCGACCATTGACTTCAAATTAACATTACGGGAGATCCGACCGTCGGATTCTCCTAAAACCGGAACCGTTGGGTTCGTATCGAAAAGAGATTTCCAATGAGTGAAAGAGATTTAAATTTTAATGGTTGGATTTGGAGATATGTCAAAATAAAATTTGGAAAAGGTCACTATGGATGCAGTAAGGTGGCCGTTATTGGAAACCAACTGTACGGACCTTGTTAAAATTATTAAAAATATTAATAATTTATGTAAAATTAAAATAAATGATTTGAAAAGAATTTGGGTGAAAAATTCAATGTTTGTAAGGATAAAAATATATTTTTATCAAAATGAACTAGTTATTAACTAGAAAGATAATCCAACATTTTTAAATAAATAAATTGGATTTGTGAGTGGTTTTAATCTAACCAGAATTTTCAAGTTTATGAATTGGAATGGATTTGAATAGAAATAATCTGCGGAATATTTCGATATTGGATTTCGTGACTATATGGATATTGTGGAGGAATTTGGAAGATAGATATATATCGTTATTCCCTATACGTTATATGTTGGTTTCAGAATTTGATATTGAATATAAGACGATATAATTTCTGTTTAGAGCCTTGTATTTAATAACAAATTGGATTTTGGGTTTGTCGTGAACGGTGTCTTAAATAACACTGTTCTTAAACCCCGTGTGAAAAGAATAAATCTTTTAATTAAGATTATTAGAGTTTCCAATTATATTTAGTAATTGGAATAAAATGGAATGTGGTTTTGGATTTATCATGAATTGTGTTTTTAAACGACATTCGTTCTTTAGCCCTATTAACAGTGAAATGTGATTTGGAATTTATAAATCTTTTAATTAAGATTAATGGAAATTTTCCGAAGTAAAGTTTTCCAATAATATATATTAAATTGGAATTGAATGGAATTCGATTTGGTAATAATCGAGATGTGCTTCTTTGGAGGAAGACTGTTACTATATATGGAATTTAAAAGGCTTTGCCGTTATTCCATTTATATTATTAGTCAGATATGAAAATATATATCGATTATGTATTGGTCTATATTCCGTGAAGATTCCATAGTTAATGGAATATGATTTTGGGTTTATCATGAACTGTGTTTTAAATGACATTGGTTCTTTAACCCAGTAAAGACAGGATTACTTGTCTAACATTGTATTTCGAACTGTATTGTTGATCTCTGCTAAATATATATCTGTTCGGTGGCGGAGATTTTATTCTCTTGTTTAACATTCTTCTCTGAGACGTATGAGAAGTAGAAATCAGTGGAACGGTGTAGATTGTCGATCTGACATGTTTGTGTTTCCAAAGTTAAATAATCATTAAATAATGATTGTTAGAAGAATAAAACTAAGTGGAATTTTAATAAATCTTTAATTAGATTTAAATGAGAATGGGATAATTAAATATCGAATTCATGAAATGATAGAGAATGGAGTACCACCAGTTTTACTTCCGATTTTAGTTAAATCTTTAACTAGATCTGAACGTGAAATGGTAATTAAATTTACCGATAACACCGTGGGTGTTAGATATGGGGTACTACCTATTTTGCTCCATAGGATGAATAGGTTGGGATAGGGATTAATAAATAAATGATTACTTCGGTAAAGTTTGCTAATCCCGACTAGTTGATAAACCTTAATTTGGTTTAGAATTGATAGAAGATAAAATCAAATATTTTGAAATGATATCTAAAGGAAGATTAAAGAATAAATTTCAAAGAATTTATCTTTGATAAAATTAATGGGAACCTATCCCTAAAGATGTGAATATTTAAATAAAAGAATATTCTGAATTAGAATGAAGCATATGATGTGTTTTTATAGCACTTGATTATTGATTATAAAATACGCGAGTTATTCGGAAAGACTGTGTTTATCCCATTGTGAATAATTAATACGACGACCAAAAGTCGACGATGAAGACGGTGGTTGAAGATCGGAGTTCTTCACATCGTTTGGATGATTACCGCTGTCTTAATTGGGCTGGACATCCAAGACAAGGTAATAAGTGGTGATCATCCAGACATACTTAGAGATTGACCAGATATGCGAGGACCTCTCTTCTTTATTGGACATATGGGACGAGGAATAAGGTGCATCCGATTTCGTTCAGACCTAGAACGGACTTGTAAATGGATGTGTGTCTGACATTGGATTTCATTCTGTGTTGTTTGATTTATATTAAATATATATCTGTTTAGTGGCGGAGAATTATTCTCTTTCTTAACTCCCTTCTTTGAGAAGTATGAGCTTAGAGGTTATATATTGATAGACACCAGTTGCGTAGCGTGAATTGCCAATGTGGCATGCTAAGATGCAAATGATCAAAGATTTTGTTGAAAATCAGAGTCTTGTGGTTGATGATCAAAGCATGACTTTAATTAGCATAGCTTTGTGTATAGCGTTAATTAGCCAGCGTCACACCTCGGTATGAATTAAAAACGGGATAAGGGACGTACTGAGTGCACGATGTTTCTTTCTAGCTGTGACACCCCCTCGTCCGTTAATGTCACTCACAAATGGAATGAATTAAGTTTCATGTAGCGTTATAAGTAACCAGAACAGAATATTACAAGACCGATAAAGTAGTACTTGAAAATTTTATAACTTTATTGCAGCGGTAACAGGAATAAGTTTGGTTACATCTTCAAAACAACAAAACCAAGTACATAATATCAGTCTTGTACAAAATCCTTCAGAGTACATAATTTTAAAGCCATAATCCCTAACAGAAAATGCCATAAATAAGCAGAATCAAAGCCAAGAATACATCTTTCAACTTCAAGCTGAAAGAAAGTGATATCTGAACTAAGCTTGAGTATTTCCTCCCTAAGAACCTGGGGTGGAGGGACGGAAGAAAAGAGGCGAAACAAACTAGGTTAGACATAAGTCGGGTGAGTCCAGTGACTTTCAGCATATAAATAGATAATAGTATCATCACATGAAAATAAAACTAGATGAGAGATAGCAGGAACAAGAATAACATGTATAAACAGGTTAAACGGAACATAATAGAATAATCTAGACCAAGCTATGCATCTTACTTACTATTCACTTCTCTGCACTAATACTAGTATAACAGAATTAGGTGTTGCCCTAATGTCTAAACAGAAACAAAAAAAAAATGATCTCTTCAGAAACAGGATGCTTGTAATTGGCCTTTACTACCCTAACAGAGACAGACAACATAGAAACAGATGCTAGTAATGGGCCTTTACCACCCGAACAGAGATAGACGGTGCAGAAACTGAATGTTAGTAATGGGCCTTTACCACCCGAACAGAGAGACAGTATAGAAACAGAATGCTAGTAATGGGCCTTTACCACCCTAATAGAGACAGACGGTACAGAAACAGAATGCTAGAATTAGGTGTACACTAGTGACGGGCCTTTACCACCCCAACAGACAGTACCACACAGAAACAGACAGGTGTTACCACCCAATAGGAGCAGACGGTACCCCACAGAAACAGATAGGACTAGTTGTACCCTAAATTCAACTCCAAGCGATCGGCTCCCTAATACATAAATACCGTATGTCGGCCCCACAGAAGGGTGTATCACTCTCTAAAGTGGCAACCTACAGAATGACACAGACCTATTTACATACGTCATGGCATCTTAACTTCCTCAGAGCAGACCGGATCCATGCACGCACATGACCCGGTTGGAACGCGCCATCTGCACCCCTCGCCATTATCAGAATGAACCTCTTATAATTAGTTCAATAAGCGTTCCCTGACCCCTACGTAGTGTTGGGTCACCGTTTGATACCAGAAAGGGTTATCGACTAATATGGATCCCACACAACAGATGACACAAGTAAATACCCCTCCTAACCTTGTGTTCGCATACTAATAGATTTCAGATGTTCCGAATTTAGATTAACTAATTTACAGATCAGACATGCAGATTAATAGGCTTACAGATTAACAGATAATATGTACGGTTTAACTGACTTACAGATTAACATGTTTCACTTATTCTTGCATTAAGCCTGCAGATTTACGAAATGGGTTTACCAGATTCATCCGCCCGGTTGAATTAACCCTATACACTTATCAAATCAATATGTATTATTGGTTAAGCTTGCCATTACCCTATCCACATATTCATGTAATATTTGTTAGGTTGTCATCTTACTTAGGTTAGCTTAACCCCACCCACCAAACATGTTTTAGGTATCATTTTTATCTTTAGTCAGCATTAATTAATTATTAATGTACAGACCTCTCACATTAAGTCGATAGCTTGTGGCCGCTGGATGTGCAGGGCGGTTCCAGGAAGACTTCTTCCACAATCCAGACTTAACCTCGTGTCTAAACATCTTTTAGTTATTCCTACGACCTCTCACGTTAGACTGACTGTTTGCGGTTACTGGTTAAGCCGGTTGGTTCCGGGTAGGTTTCTACCGCAAACGGAGTCTAACCTCGTGTCTCAGCATGCTTATCTTAGCCAATTTATTCATAAACATCGCAGGCTTTCCAATTACATTATTCAGTTTCAACAGATTAAACAGGCTTCACAGACTCTTTTACTGTTCCATTAACATATTTCGCTTAATCATAATTAAGCCTATAAATTTGCATGCCCAAATTACAATCATAATTCATAATATAACATTCGCCCAAATTTTAGTCAATTTTGTACAACACAGATTGTGCCCCCAAAGCCCCAGCCATTATTCATAAAACAAGTTATGCCAAATTATAGTCTTTAATTATAGTGTATGCCAATTACCCAAAATTCCAATTTAGGCGTGTTCATATTTAACAGTTATCCCTATTTCAATATAGGTTCTCATGCCTAAGTCATATATCACTATACACCATAATCCCCTTCTTCCAAGTCACAAATCATCAAACAAAGTATGCCCCAAATTTAGGTCTTAAATTACAACATGTGTTATGCTCCCAAATAAGTTACATGTTTACAAATCAATTTATGCCCCATTTGCATATAATTCAATATTTTCCCAAACTATTCCCACGTCATTCGTACTTATAATTCAACGTAAAATATAATTAGACTCGAAGTTAGCCTAATCTCATAAATAAAAGGAAAAGAGGACAAGGGAAAAGAATCATCAAAACTGGCATAAAATAGACATATGAAGTATGAGCGGGCATAGAACAAGAAAATAGATCCAATGGGTACAGAAGGACATATCTAAACAGAAATAGGTATAATCTCAAATTCAGATTTATTAACAATGTCAGGATCACAATTAAATTTTATTTCTGCTCACCTTGGCCATATCTAAAAGAAGAGAAATAGGTGTTGCAGTTGTAGATCTATTCACTTTTAATTCTAAGCTGACTTGAAGAAGAAGGAGGACTTATTTTTAATTAGATATGAACAGCATGAGGACGCCATGGATTTGTGTAATGAGATTAGGGTTTAAGTCTAGGTATGTTTATATACGTGTATGTGAGGAATAAAGGTCTTTAGATTAACTTAGGAGCCATCAGAACCATACAGCTCAAAAGACATGTCATCCAGCCAATCCCAGCAAGGCACGTCATTAGGGAACACTCTAGAATTCTGCAGTTTTCTATCCTCGGCATAGGCGCACATCCCTAGTGCGCCAGTGTATTTTTGTACTGGCGCACTTCCCAAGTGCGCCAGTGAATTCTGGCCTCCTTTTTTATTTCTGCCCAACTTCTATCGTCCATCTCTTCTTCATACGATATCCATTTTACGCAAACTCGGACTCTATCTCAAGACGAATTCCAAGACGAACGCAATGGCGTAACTCGTTTTGCAGAGTTCTTCTTATTAAAATTAATTATTCTTTAATTATCTCTTATGTCATGATTTAAAATTACAGGGTATTACATTCCCCACTACTTAAAGGATTTCGTCCCCCAAATCTCTAAGTTAAGAAGAGTGTATCCTACCAACCAATCATCCATCTACTCATCCATCAATCACAGGCGTCCATTGCCCTTAAAAGACTTCTAATGCTTTCATGAACATATGCAAAGTGTGTGTATATGTCCTTATCCTAATGCATAATCAGGTGGTCTACTTATTCAGTTGACCTCCTTAATGCGAATTATGTTAGTACCATGAGTCCAACATGTATGCAATTATTCCAAATGCACTTCATAACTTCTATATGAGTGCACAATCATTCATTCATATGCAACAACCATGCGATGAGTCAACCATTTTGCATCCATAAAAATTGAAAATGCACACACATCCATATGCAGTATGAGAGTGTTTTTGAGCCGATCTATTGCCTAGTGTGTGTATATGCATCCACGAGCAACCACTAGCGGCCACTCGGATCCACTTGCAACCATCAAACATAACATGTCTCAAACATATGTTTGCACCCGTTAGTTTCTACCTAAAGGTCGAAGACTAGATCGATAGGATACGGTCGAGTGATAGAAGCAAGTATAAAAGAAAAACTTTGTTCCCATGAGGCATTGTACAAATTGGAAATTTATCTCGTGCCTCAAGATAAGCCCCTAACCTTGTCAAGAAGATCCGGACACTTACAGACTACGGGTACAGATCTCATATTATCAATGATTCTAGGAAACTAAGCATGATAGACCCTTTTCGGGTTACAAGAAATCCCATTCTAAAATCAAAACATATCCCACAAATCTCGGAATGTACGTGTCATAGTCAACTTGATGCCTAACGTAGATACCCTCCAACCCTAACCTATCACAAACAGATGAGGCGTAACCCTTATGGGGTTTGAGCCTATAACATGATCAGAAACAAGACTAGTACTATGGTGCAGAGACTCAACTACAGAATCAAAATGCTAAAATCAAAAAGATCTCTAACTCAATAATCAAATAAGGAAATTAAACCTTCTACAGAAACTTTCCTACTTCTATCCTATCAACCAGCCAAGAAAGCATTCATCTGCCCTCCAGAAGATCCTACCCTTTTTCTTTGTCCTTGTTTCTTCGGGCGGTCACTAGTGAAGTGTCCCATTTCACCATAATTGAAGCAAGTGCCCTTCCTCTTTCTACAATCCTTGTTCAGATGACTCAAGCTTCCATAAGTAAAGCACTTTTTCTCCTTCTTATTCTCAGACTTTTCATCCTTCTTTTGTGTTTCCTCCTTGGGCCGTACTTTCTTGTTCTGTGGTTCTTCGAGCTTCTCCTCTTTCTTCTCACCTTTGGTTTCCTCTTGACACGGGGTTTATTATTCTTTCCACCCTTCTTAGGTTCTACTTTCTTATTTTGTGATTTTTCCACTTTCACCTCTTCCTTTTCACCTTTACCTTCTTCGTGGATTAAAGCCATATCAACAAGTTTCTCAACCTTGGCTTGTGCTCCTTAGCCTAAACTCCCACATTCTCATTTTTTTTTCATCATGTTAACAAGTCTCTCGAAAGCTGCCTCCATCGCACGGAAAACCCTACGAAGCTTGAAAGAAGATTAGCCGCAGATGAAACTATCATGGCTACAGATGGAGGTTGGGCACTCACAAAGGGAAAAATATTCAAGTAGAGAATCGAAACGAAGATATATGGCTCTTGGGGATTATTTTTTCAAAGTAAACTTTCCTTTTGAAAATAATTCCTTTTTAAAATCCCTTTTTTTATTGAAAATAGTTTTCAAAAACTTCTATCTAATCTGGTAACCTTCAACTCTGATACCAAGTGTGACACCCCACGTCCGTTAATGTCACTCACAAAGGGAATGCAATATGTTTCGTGGAGCGTTATAAGTAACCAGAACAGAATATTACAAGACAGATAAATAAGTACTTGAAAATTTTATAACTTTATTGCAGCGGTAACAGAAATAAGTTTGGTTACATATTCAAAACAACAAAACCAAGTACATAATATCAGTCTTGTACAAAAGGCTTCAGAGTACATAATTTAAAAGCCATAATCCCCAAACAGAAAATGCAATAAATAAGCAGAATCAAAGCCAAGCAATACATCTTTAAACTTCAAGCTGGAAGAAAGAGATATCTGAACTAAGCTTGAGAATTTCCTCCAAGAGAACCTGGGGGGACGGAAGAAAAGAGGCAAAACAAACTATGTCTGACATAAATCTGGTGAGTCCAGTGACTTTCAGCATATAAATAGATAATAGTATCATGACATGAAAATAAAACTGGATGAGTGATAACAGGAACAAGAATAACAGGTATAAACAGGGTAAATGGAACAGAACAGAATAATCTAGACCAAGTTATGCTTCTTACTTACTTTTCACTTCTCTGCACTAATACTAGTATAACAGAATTAGGTGTTGTCCTAATGTCTAAACAGAAACATAACGATCTCTGTAGAAACAAGATGCTAGTAATGGGCCTTTACCACCCAAACAGAGAAAGGCGGTACAGAAACAAAATGCTATTAATGGGCCTTTACCACCCGAACAGAGACAGACGGTATAGAAACAAAATGCTAGAAATTGGCCCTTACCACCCGAACAGAGACAGACGGTACAGAAACAGGATGCTAGAATTAGGTGTACACTAGTAACGAGCCTTTACCACCCTAACAGATGGTACCACACAGAACAGATAAGTGTTACCACCCAACAGGAATATACGGTAACTGTGACGACCCGCCCTGCACCAGCCTGCATTTCCTCCGAAAGTGCGCTGTATACATGCCCGACTAGCACGGGACGGTCGTCAGAAGAAAGGAAAGAAGAGAATGAACTAATCAAGAACCTGTAGAATGTCTCACAGCGCATGGAGTAAAATATAATAATAATAACATACTTGACATAAAGCAAGCGAGACAGTGCATAAGCTGATAACTAAAACCAACATCAACATCAGAGCAGCAGAAATCCAAATACAGCTTATTACAACTTTCCAAATTTACTGTCTCTAAACAAAAGAAAGCTAAAGTAGAAGATGCACCACCAATGCCCAAGCAGTGATCTTCAACAACACAGGGAGAATACTACATATATTACATGGAAGCCTCCTGCTCGTCTCCGGATCATCTACCTGTGCATCACCAGCTAACCTGTCTCTAGTCTGCTCGTGTGAGCACCCAGAGTAATAAGAGGAGACATAAAACTCTGGGTTAGAGATAAAGCCTGATATGAGCGATAAGCATCTAAACAGAACAATAACAGGTATACTAAACCATACCTGAACCTGGACCTGCAACCAAAGAGTTAGTACCACATACCGTACAATACTCTAAGGTGCCATAATAAATAGTGTAAAGAATACGGGGGTGGGGCGTGCATGTCATAATGGTAGCGAACCAATCATCCATAGCAACCATTCTCACATCTCTCACTTAGTGCGTAAAGCATTCGGTGTCCACCACTGTCAATCACTAGACCTATTGAAGTAGTGACGGAGTTCGACTTGTACAACTACTGCTACTACTAAGCTTACCACATGGAGTCATGACCAAATCTATACAAATGACCCCACTTCATTGGTTTATAGACCTTTAGTCGTACCTAGGCCCTTTCAGCCCTGAATTCGTTCACATACTTCCCATACATAGTGATCCAAAGTCATAAACATCGACTGCCCATTGGCACACATCCCGCAGCAAAGCCCAATCATGTAGTGAACTCATCGGTTCCCAACTGGATCCTGAGCTCTAACTTCCCATATTGGACTACCTTTGCATCTCGGGTTATTGGTTAATACTGGGTCGGGTCGGGTTCTCCTTTTAGCCATCGGTACGGGTCGGGTTCTCTGCTTCGGGTCTATTTGTAGTCTTCTCCCGTAGCGGTTCGGTTCGGGTCCACAGCATCGCATCGGTTCGGGTCGGGTGCCTCACTTCGGGTCGGGTCGGGTGTCCTCCTCCGGGTCGGGTCAGGTGTCCTCCTCCCTTCCAGTTCGTGCTTCCACTCTGATCCACTCCCTCGTTCTTCACGTGCTCCGATCCAATCCCTCCTTCTTCATCTGATCCGATCCTACTCCTTTAGCCGATCTGATCCCTTCGCCTTACTCAAGTCCTAGCCTTTCATCCTTAAGTCGATCCGATCCGAGCCCTTCGTCTTTAAGTTAGTCTGATCCCCAGCTTAACCAACATGGCCTTCCTTTTCGCTAAGTTTCTTTTGCGCCAGGTTCCAGTTCGGGTCGGGTTCCTTACCCAAATCCCCGATCCGATCCGAGCCCATATCCGATCCGATCCGAAACCCTGCACAACTTTCTGCAACTTTTTCCAGCAACCTGTTTACGCCATTCGACGACGTTTTCGACCAATCTAACTATACTAATCAATCACAAATCATGTCAAACAGTCATAGCAACATAGCAAACTAACCACAAACACCAAAACAATGAATTTACATGTCAAAATGGATCAAAGATGCCCAAAATCCCATTTTTTTCCTTAAGCATAATTAAATAAAACTAATCACAAGGTTAACGAAACTTAATCAAATCGAACCAAATTTCTAACAGAGGCATAAAATATTATTTAAGAATTTCTAAACATTTTTCCAGAATATATTAGTGTATAAATTCGCTAATCTTCACTAATTACCCTTAATTACCGTAATTAGTGCAAAAACTATGCAAATCACTCACCTTGGCCACAAATGAAATTCTCAGAACTGAAACCTCGCTGATTTGGGTGAATTCTAACGTCTAACAGCAGCTCTAGCCTTGCTTTCGTGTCTCCTCTCCTTAATTTGATGTAGATTAAGCCAAAACTTGATTAGAAAGTGATTAGAAGGTGATTTGGGTGTTGGAGGCCAATGCTAGGGTTGCAAGAAAGAAAGTGGCGGCTGGGAAATGAGGATAAGATCGTTCTCTAACTGATTTCAGCCTCCTTTTTACCCTAATCCCGAAATCCCCTATTGGGCCTAGCTGTTAATCACCCGGTTAAGCCCAATTAAGCTGTTTTCACCATCTGAAACTTGTTTCAGCCATCTCTCCCAAACGGTAAGACCGTTTGGCTAATGTGACCACTCTACGGAATCGTAAACCATCATCCGGAGCCAATGGAAGTGGTTTCAGGTCAAAACTCCTTTCCAGTCAAAAGTTATGGCCAAAACAGTACCAACTAGGGGTAAAATGGTCATTTAAAAATCGGGAAAAATCATGAACATGGGAAATGACCCCAATAGTCGTCTCCCAAAGTTACATGACCATACGACTTTGTATGTGAAAGAAATAAATATTCTACGATCCTATGTTGCGTAGAATACGGGTGGTTACACTCTCCCCCCTTAAGAAATTTCGTCCCCGAAATTCCTTAACTAAAAATATTCAAAAGATCCTGCATGCCTAACAACCACATACAACAATCAAACATGCAAAACAAGCAAACAAGCCTAACCTAGCATGCGGAAAACTAAATCGAAGTCAAAATCTTACCAGGCTAAGAGTTCTGGATAAGTCTTCCTAATGTTCTCCTCTGTCTCCCAAGTACCATCATGCTCGTCCTTGCCTCACTGAACCTTCACTAGCTTCACCGCCTTCCTTCGAAGTTGCTTCATGTCGTGCTCGACAATACGGGCCGGCTTGCGGTTCCCAACCGCCTCGGGTTCTACTTCGAAGTCCTCTGACTAATCAGGTGAAACAGTCATATCTGAGTCGTGGACGAACTTCCTTAGTTGGGAAACATGAAATACATTGTGAACTCCCGCCATCTTCTCTGGTAAGTCAACTCTATATGCCAAATTCCCGACTAGTTCAAGAACAGGGAATGGGCCAACAAATCTTGGTGCCAACTTGCCTCTCCTGCCAAATCGTATCACGCTTTTCAACGGAGAAGTCTTGACAAACACCAAGTCACCAAAGGAGAATTTTAAGTCTCTTCTCCTCTTATCAGCATAACTCTTCTGCCTATCTTGGGCAGCCTTCATTCGTTGTTGAATGGTCTTGATTTTATCTGAAGTTTCCCTCACCACATCTGGTCCAAGCATAAACTTCTCGCCAGTCTCTATCCAACATGATGGTGAGTTGCACGGTCTTCCATACAAAGCTTCAAATGGAGCCATACCGATACTGGATTGGTAGCTATTATTATATGCAAACTCTACTAGATGCAAATGGTCATCCCATGATCCACCAAAATCCAATATACATGCTCTCAAGAGATCTTCCAAAATACGGTTCACCCTCTCCGTCTGACCGTCGGTCTGAGGATGATATGCGGTACTGAGATGTAGCTCTGACCCTAGAGCCTCTTGTAAGCTCTTCCAAAACCCACTAGTGAACAACGGGTCTCGGTCACTCACAATGCTTTTAGGTACTCCATGAAATCTCACTACCCACTTCATATACAATTCTGCCAACTTGGCTGCCGTTCTAGTCGATTTGACCGGTATGAATCTTGCACTCATAGTCAATCGGTCTAAAATCACCCAAATGCTATCATGTCCCGATCTAGTCCTTGGTAAACCATCGATAAAACCCATCGAGACTTGCTCCCATTTCCATTCGGGAATTTCTAATGGCTGCAACAACCCACTAGGCTTCTTTTGCTCGGCTTTAACTAGCTGGCAATTCATACATTTGGATATAAACCTCCCAATGTCTCTTTTCATCCCTTCCCAGTAGTAGGTCTGCTTCATGTCTCGATACATCTTGTTACCACCAGGGTGTATAGTTAGTTTTGAGTGATGACATTCCCTAAGCGCTTCATCTCTCAATCCATTGACATTGGGTACAACAAGCTTTCCATTCTTTCTAAGCCATCCATCTCGATCAAGCCCATACTTGTTCATCTCCTCATCGATAACCATCTCTAACTTGGAAATGATTTCCAATAGGTTAGGATCGTCCCTCTGACTAGAGCCATTCCGCTCAATCAAAGTGGGTCTGATCGTCAAACTTGCTAACATTTCTGGATCCAATTCGCACTTTGGTCTGAAATCATACCCAGCGATGTACTCCAGTTGCTTCCATTCTAGAAACATAGCCCCTAAGCTGGCATGTCTCCTACTCAATGCATCAGCCACCGCATTGCCCTTTCCCGGTTTATATGCGATGTCAAAATCATAGGAAGCCAAGAATTCTAAACACCTTTGTGGCCGGAGATTTAAATCCTTCTGGGAGAAGAGATACTTCAACGACTTATGATCTGTGAACAACTCAAATCTTTCTCCCAAGAGATAGTGTCTCCACATTTTCAACGCGAACACGATCGCTGCCAATTCCAAATCATGGGTAGGGTATCTTTTCTCATGCGGTTTCAATTGCCGACTTGCATAAGCTACAGCCCTACCGCCTTGCATCAATACAGCACCCAGTCCGGTACCCCAGGCATCCGTGTATACCGTCATCTCTTCATTCCCCTTAGGAATGACTAACACCGGTGCGCTTGTCAACTTGTCCTTTAGACTCTTGAATGCATTCTCGCACCTTTCATCCCAGACAAAAGCTTGATTCTTCTTGGTCAACTTGGTCAATGGCGCTGCTATCTTGGAGAAACCTTGGATAAACTTACGACAATATCCAGCTAACCCCAAGAAACTTCTTACATCTGTTGCATTCTTAGGCGTAGGCCAATCCTGTACCGTAGCCACCTTTGTCGGGTCCACGGCAATACCGTTCTCTGATACAACATGGCCCAAGAACCTCACTTCCCTCTTCCAGAAGTGACACTTAGAGAACTTTGCATTCAATTGGTGTTTTCTCAACACCTCCATCACTATTCTTAAATGTTCCTTGTGTTCTTCCTCTGTCCTCGAATAGACCAAAATATCATCAACGAACACAAAGACAAACTTATTCAACTGATCTCTGAATACCCTATTCATAAGATCCACAAAATACGTTGGGGCATTGGTCAGTCCAAATGGCATGACCAACCACTCATAAAATCCAGATGGCGTCCGAAATTTTGTTTTAGCTATCCTCTCAGCTTCCACTCTAAGCTGATGAAAACCTGTCGCGAGATCCAACTGAGAAAATACTCTCGCGCCACTCAACTGATCGAACAAATCATCTATCCGCGGTAGAGGATACTTGTTCTTCCTCGTCACTTTATTCAACTCGCGGTAGTCTACACACAAACGAAAGGAACCATCCGCCCTTGTAGCAAACACAACTGGTGCTCCCCATTCAGAAACACTCCTTCTGATAAATCCCTTCTTCAAAAGATCGCTGACTTGCACCTTGAGCTCTCGCTGCTCCCTTGGTGCCATACGACGAAGTGGCATCACTGTAGGCCTGGCATCTTTTACCAAATCAATACGGAACTCAATCTCTCGGTGTTGTGGAAGCCCTGTCACTTCCTCGAAAACATCCGGATACTGGCCAACCACGGGCAAACCTGACAACTCACTATGCGGAATATCGAGGGAGTTTAGAAAACTACCCAATACCCCCTCACTGGGTAGACCACCAAACACTATCCTCCGCCCATCATCCGCTCTAGCTGTCACCAAAAAGACCTCACAGTCTACCACCACCCCGTATCTTCGGAGCCAATCTACTCCCAAAATAATGCCAAACCCAGTAAAGCCCAAAACAAAGCAATCAAAACAAACATGCATCCATGACTCGATAAGACTACATTACGACAAATCATGCTAAGGCTAGTCGAACCACCAATCGGGTTCGTCACTACTAAAGGTCTATCGACAATCTCGGGCTACAATCCCAACCTATCTACCAGGTCACTAGATATGAAAGAACAGGAAGCTCCGGTATCAAACAAAACTCTAACAGGAACATCATAAATAGAAAGCATACCTTAAATGACGACGTTCTTTCCCTTCTCCGCCGCTGTTGGGGCATTCGACAAAGAAGGAATAGCATTAAGGGCGTAGGCTTTCACCATTTGCTTTTCTTTAGGGGGTTGCGGACACTTGTCCTTGTGATGTCCCATTTGGCCACAATTGAAGCACTTCCTATCCGCTGGCTTGGCCCGACAATTACTAGCATAATGGCCCTTCTTACCACAGCTGAAGCACTCAACATCTTGCTTATTCTTTTTCTTTTGGCCATCCTTAGTCCGATTTTGCTTTCTCTTATTCTGGGAACCACCCTTGCCTCCACCACTTGCTTGTGGTTTTGGCTCTTCTGCAGATGCAACCTCGGTCTTCGGCTTAGGGTAGAGACTTTACGACCTCAATGCTTTTCCCACAATCGACTCAAACGTCTCATCGATGTGGTTAATAAGCCTTTCCCCCAAGTACTGATCCAAACCAGTTATGAATTTCTCATTCTTCTTCTCGGCAGTATCAATAAGAGATAACCCATATTTTGACAAAGTGTCGAATTCAGCAATATACTCCGAGACAGCTCTGCCATTCTGCTTGAGCTCCAAGAATTTCTTAAACAGCGCTGACTTCTGAGCAGCTGGAATGAACTTCTCGCTAAAGCGAGCTTTAAACTGCTCCCAAGTAATCTGATCTTCGGGAGTAGCTGCCTTTATAGCATTCCACCAATTCATTGCCCGCCCTTGCAGCTGACGGGATGCTTGCTTTCTCTTCATTGCATCCTCGATACCTAAATCCTCGAAGATACGTTCGCAACTATCCAACCAATCCTGAACATCCGTGGCCAACTCCGTTCCATGAAACGGCTTCCCACCAAGGCTAATATAATCCTTATTTAGCTTGGCGAAGTCGACCCTCGGCGCTTGCACTATTGGACAACCACTATTTCCACCATTGGGAGCTGCCCTTTGTACATCCCTAAGCATCTTTCTCATGAGGTCAGTAAACATCGTCCTCATGTCAGCAGCATTCCCATAATTGGCCCCTCTACGGGTACCTCTAGCATATCGGCTCATTGTCAATCTGAAAAAGGAAACGATTAACGACCCCATAGTGGTGCTACTGCAGCACGACTTCATTCTTATATTACTAATAGTATATATATATATATAGCTTTTAAAAACCAAAATAATCACAAATACGCTCTCTCCTGTACGTATATTATCTCTCCCTGATAACTTCCCTAGGTTAACTACGCAACCAGGGCTCTGATACCAAGTGTGACGGCCCGCCCTGCACCAGCCTGCATTTCCTCCGAAAGTGCGCTGTATACATGCCCGACTAGCACGGGACGGTCGTCAGAAGAAAGGAAAGAAGAGAATGGACTAATCAAGAACCTGTAGAATGTCTCACAGCGCATGGAGTAAAATATAATAATAATAACATACTTGACATAAAACAAGCGAGACAGTGCATAAGCTGATAACTAAAACCAACATCAACATCAGAGCAGTGGAAATCCAAATACAGCTTATTACAACTTTCCAAATTTATTGTCTCTAAACAAAAGAAAGCTAAAGTAGAAGATGCACCACCAATGCCCAAGCGGTGATCTTCAACAACACAGGGAGAATACTATATATATTACGTGGAAGCCTCCTGCTCGTCTCCGGATCATCTACCCGTGCATCACCAGCTAACCTGTCTCTAGTCTGCTCGTGTGAGCACCCAGAGTAATAAGAGGAGACATAAAACTCTGGGTCAGACATAAAGCCTGGTATGAGCGATAAGCATCTAAACAGAACAGTAACAGTATACTAAACCATACCTGAACCTGGACCTGCAACCAAAGAGTTAGTACCACATACCATACAATACTCTAAGGTGCCATAATAAATAGTGTAAAGAATACGGGGGTGGGGTGTGCATGTCATAATGGTAGCAAACCAATCGTCCATAGCAACCATTCTCACATCTCTCACTCAGTGCGTAAAGCATTCGGTGTCCACCACTGTCAATCACTAGACCCATTGAAGTAGTGACGGAGTTCGACTTGTACAACTACTGCTACTACCAAGCATACCGCATGGAGTCATGAACAAATCTTTACAAATGACCCCACTTCATTGGTTTATAGCCCTTTAGTCGTACCTAGGCCCTTTCAGCCCTGAATCCGTTCACATACTTCCCATACATAGTGATCTAAAGTCATAAACATCGACTGCCCCTTGGCACACGTCCCGCAACAAAGCCCAATCATGAAGTGAACTCATCGGTTCCCAACTGGATCCTGAGCTCTAACTTCCCATATTGGACTACCTTTGCATCTGGGTTATTGGTCAATACTGGGTCGGGTCGGGTTCTCCTTCTAGCCATCGGTTCGGGTCGGGATCTCTGCTTCGGGTCGGTTCGTAGTCTTCTCTTGGAGCGGTTCGGTTCGGGTCCACAACGTCGCATCGGTTCGGGTCGGGTGCCTCACTTCGGGTCGGGTCGGGTGTCCTCCTTCGGGTCGGGTCGGGTGTCCTCCTCCCTTCCAGTTCGTGCTTCCACTCTGATCCACTCCCTCGTTCTTCACGTGCTCCGATCCAATCCCTCCTTCTTCATCTGATCCGATCCTACTCCTTTAGCCGATCTGATCCCTTCGCATTACTCTAGTCCTAGCCTTTCATCCTTAAGTCGATCTGATCCGTGCCCTTCGTCTTTAAGATAGTCCGATCCCCAGCTTAACCAACATGGTCTTCTTTTCGCCAAGTTCCTTTTGCGCCAGGTTCCAGTTCAGGTCGGGTTCCTTACCCAGATCACTGATCCGATCCAAGCCCATATTCGATCCGATCCGAAACCGTGCACAACTTTCTGCAACTTTTTCCAGCAACTTGTTTACGCCATTCAACGACGTTTTTGACTAATCTAACTATAATAATCAATCACAAAACATGTCAAACAGTCATAGCAACATAGCAAACTAACCACAAACACCAAAATAATGAATTTACATGTCAAAATCTATCATAGATGCCCAAAATCCCCTTTTTTCCCTTAAGCATAATTAAATAAAACTAATCATAGGGTTAACGAAACTTAATCAAATCGAACCAAATTTCTAACAGAGGCATAAAATAATATTTAAGAATTTCTAAACACTTTTCCAGAATTTATTAGTGTATAAATTCGCTAATCTTCACTAATTACCTTTAATTACCGTAATTAGTGCAAAAACTATGCAAATCACTCACCTTGGCCACAAATGAAATTCTCAGAACTGAAACCTCGCTGATTTGGGTGAATTCTAATGTCTAACAGCAGCTCTAGCCTTGCTTTCGTGTTTCCTCTCCTTAATTTGATGTAGATTAAGCCAAAACTTGATTACAAAGTGATTAGAAGGTGATTTGAGTGTTGGAGGCCATTGCTAGGGTTGCAAGAAAGAAAGTGGCGGCTGGGAAATGAGGATAAGATCGTTCTCTAACTGATTTCAGCCTCCTTCTTACCCTAATCCCGAAATCCCCTATTGGGCCTACCTGTTAATCACCCGGTTAAGCCCAATTAAGCTGTTTTTCACCGTCTGAAACTTGTTTCAGCCATCTCTCCCAAACGGTAAGTCCGTTTGGCTAATGTGACCATTGTAGGGATTGTAAATCATCATCCGGAGCCAATGGAAGTGGTTTTAGGTCAAAATTCCTTTCCAGTCAAAAGTTATGGCCAAAACAGTACCTACTAGGGGTAAAATGGTCATTTAGAAATCGGGAAAAATCATGAACATGGGAAATGACCCCAATAGTCGTCTCCCAAAGTTACATGACCATACGACCTTGTATGTGAAAGAAATAAATATTCTACGATCCTATGATGCGTAGAATACGGGTCGTTACAGTAACCCACAAAAACAGACAGAACTTGTTGTACCCTAAATTCTACCCTAAGCGATCGACTCCCTAATACATAAATACCCTGTGTCGGCCCCATAGAAGGGTGTATCACTCCCTAAAGTGGCAACCTACGGAAAGACATAGACCCGTTTACAGATGTCACGGCGTCTTAACTTCCTCGGAGCAGACCGGATCCATGCACGCACATGACCCGGTTGGAACGCGCCATCAACACCCCTCGCCATTATCAGAATGAACCTCTTATAATTAGTTCAATAAGCAAGCCCTGACCCCTACCTAGTATGGGGTCAACGTTTGATACCAGAAAGGATTACTGACCAATATGGGTCCCACACAACAGATGACACAAGTAAATACCCCTCCTAACCTTGTGTCCCCAGACTAACAGATTTCAGATTAAATATTTTACAGATCAGGCAAGCAGATTAATAGGTTTACAGATTAACAGACTAGATGTACGGATTAACATACTTACAGATTAACATGTTTCACTTAATCTTGCATTAAGCCTACAGATTTACAAAATGGGTTTATCAGATTCATCCGCCCAGTTGACTTAACCCCATCCACTTATCAAATCAATATGTATTATTGGTTAAGCTTGACTTAACTCTATCCACATATTCATGTAATATTGGTTAAGTTGTCATCGTACTCAGGTTAGCTTAACCCCACCCACATAACATGTTTTAGGTAACGTTTTCATCATTAGTCAACATTAATTAGTTATCAATGCACAGACCTGTCACATTAAGTCGATAGCTTATGGCCGCTAGATGTGCCAGGCAGTTCCAGTCAGACTTCTACCACAAGCTAGACTTAACCACGTGTCTAAGCAACTTTTAGTTATGCCTGTGACCTCTCACATTGGACTGACCATTTGTTGTTACTTGTTAGGTCGGTTGGTTCGGGGCAGGTTTCTACCGCAAATGGTGTCTAACCTCGTGTCTTAGCATGCTTATCTTAGCCAATTTATTCATATACATCGTAGGATTTGCAATTGCAGTATTCAGTTTCAACAGATTAAACAGGCTTCATAGACTCTTTTACTGTTCCATTAACATATTTCGCTTAATCGTAATTAAGCCTACAAATTTGCATGCCCAAATTATAGTCATAATTCACAATATAACATTACCCCCAGTTTTAGTCAATTTTGTACAACATAGATTGTGCCCCTAAAACCCCAGCCATGATTTATAACACAAATTATGCCAAATTATAGTCTTTGATTATAGTGTATGTCAATTACCCAAAATCCCAATTTAGGTGTGTTCATATTTAATAGTTATCCCTATTTCAATATAGGTTCTCATGCCTAAGTCATATATAACTATACACCATAATCCCCTTCTTCCAAGTCAAAAATCATCATACAAAGTATGCCCCAAATTTAGGTCTTAAATTACAACATGTGTTATGTGCCCAAATCAATAACATGTTTGCAAATCAATTTATTCCCATTTGCATATCATTCAATATTTTCCCAAGCTATTCTCATGTCATTCGTACGTATAATTTGACGTAAAATATAATTAGCCTCGAAGTTAGCCTAATCTCGTAAATAAAAGGAAAAGAAGAGAAGGGAAGAGAATCGTCAAAACTGGCATAAAATAGACATATGTAGTATGAGTGGGCATAGAACAAGAAAATAGATCCAGTGGGTATAAAGGGACTGATCTAAATAGAAATAGGCATAATATTAGATTCGGATTTATTAACAATGCCAGGATCACAATTAAATTTCATTTCTGAAAGTAACATAAACTCACCTTGGCTGGATCTAAAAGAAGAGAAATAGGTGCTGCAGTTGTAGATCTATTCTCTTTTAATTCTAAGCTGACTTGAAGAAGAAGAAGGACTTATTTTTAATTTAGATATGAACAGCATGAGGACGCCATGGATTTGTGTAATGAGATTAGGGTTTATGTCTAGGTATGTTTATATAGGTGTATGTGATGGATAAAGGCCTTTAGATTAGTTTAGAAGCCATCAGAACCATACAGCTCAAAAGACACGTCATACAGCCAATCCTAGCAAGACACGTCATCAGGGAACACTCCAGAATTCTACAGTTTTCTATCCTTGGCATGGGCACACTTCCCAAGTGCGCCAGTGTATTTTTGTACTGGCGCACTTACCAAGTTCGCCAGTGCATTCTGGCCTCCTTTCTGATTTT
Organism: Allium sativum; assembly: GCA_030737875.1. Lineage (NCBI taxonomy): Eukaryota > Viridiplantae > Streptophyta > Magnoliopsida > Asparagales > Amaryllidaceae > Allium > Allium sativum. The sequence continues at coordinate 411,237,455 of CM060923.1, read as the reverse complement.
TTGCCCAACTTCTATCGTCCATATCTTCTTCATACGATATCCGTTTTATGTAAACTCAGACTCTATCTCAAGCAAAATTCTGAGACGAACGCAATAGCGTAACCCATTTTGCCTAGTTCTTCTTATAAAAATTAATTATTCTTTACTTATCTCTTATGTCATGATGTAAAATTACGGGGTGTTACACTAGGTAGAAGTGGTGTCATGGTATGGAGCCTAGACAATTTTACTTATGTGGATGATGGAATGAGGCGCCTCGGATTTGGGTCCCTAGTGGCTCAGAGATAGGCCTGATAGGACTGGGAAGCGTGTGTTCAGGAATAATTAATCCACTAATGTATGTGTGGTTCAGCACTGCAGGATCCAAGGGCCCGCCAACGTCCGAGTCCTGGATCATCTTGCAAGAGGTGATCCGAATCGGTAAGGATTACATCCCTTGCCTTGACTCATGATGGAAATCCAATTTCCAATGCAACATTCTTCAGCATTGTGTGATGGGACCTAAGTCTTATAATAGCTTCATTTTTTGAAAAGCATTGCGTTGTTTATAAACTGTTTTACGCACTGTTATTCTTGGGAGAAAACCCATTCCATGTTATACCACGTGGTCCCTTGATCTAGTTTATTTTTTAAGTAAAGTTTTAAATAACTGTTTTGAGTTCTAATACCAGTCCCATGACTGACCTAGAGTTTATTGTTTTATCCTAAACTCTGGGTGCCCCTATTTTCCGCACGGGCAGCTAGTAGTTTTTATTTTGGCAGATATTATTTTCACAGGATCCTGGATTTACAGCTGGAGCTATATTAGGAAAGCTTTGTATCCGTGTAATTCTTTCAATTGTGTTATGTATTATTTTTCTGTTGCTAATATGATTTAATCTCTGATATTTTTCTGATGAATATTATTTATTATTACTCAGTTATATTCTGGAACTCTGACGTAAGTTGTTGTAAGGGCAATTAAATGTTCTATTGTTTGTGTTCTGATGCGTCGTGTTCTCAACTCAATCCGGGCTTTCCCATACCGGAAAGTTTGGGTCGTTTCACTTCTCCTCTTCCTCCTACATTGAACGTAGAACCCAGAAGCTCCAAGTTCGAACATATTTCCACTTTCGCGACCTCATCCTCCCTTCTACAGGTCACGAAATCTTTTGATGCTGAGCCCTACCATATTTCACACAATGAAGCACCATTCCATAGCAAACCCAGTGCCAACATTGATTTCACCCAACTCCCCTTCTACTTTTGACCTCAGTTAGCCTGTGGATGTACCCAAAACCGCACATCAACATTTGAGATCGGGCTGAACGAAATTTACACAGTGGAGGCTCTTACTTATTCCAACGAATCCATCGATTGAATTCAAATCGCAAAATTCCGTTTGACCTTGTTGAATCTAATACCATCGTCGCATCCTTAAATTTGCGAGCGCCCTCACTACATCAACGAGCTCCGGGATCTGCCACGGTTTGGAATCGCATTGAGTGGATATTGCTATTTTCTTTTCTATTTCGATTTTTGCTAAGAAAATGGAGAAGAAGATTTACTTTTGTTGTTCGATTTTGAAGCTTTGATTTGAAGAATAAGGGTGGAGAAACATACCCATTTTTGAGAAGAAAGAAATAGAAGGAAAAGGAAGGATAACGTAGTGCCATACTGGTTAATTTATACCTGTTTAGTTTTCCTTCAGGCTTGAGCAAAGTAGTACGAGTATTCTCCTTCATGCTTAAGAAAACGAGTACAATTTTTTTAATGTGATTTGATTTCCTATTTAATATGATTAGACACAAAGGGATTTTCATTTTACCTGAACAAAGATTTGATTTTGATCTTATCCATTAAATCAAGTATTACCGGGTTAGCAACTTGAAATCGTTGTAACAACCCGAATTTTAATAACATGTTAAGAAAAGAATCAAGGCAGAATTAAATAATAAAATCTGAATCAGGAGAAATGTGTTGCGCCATTGCGTTCGTCTCGGAAAAATACGCGAAATAGAGTCCGAAATTTCGTAAATCGGAGTCCGTTGACCGAGATATGGTCTCGCGAAGTTTCACAAAAAATTCAAATTCAAAACAGATTCAAAATTTCAGAAAATCAGGGTAGGCTGGAAAAATCCCGCCCAGTCCAGGTCGACCAGGGGGTCGACCTGGGTGTCGACCTGGGTGGGACCAGGTCGACTGGGGAGTCGACCCCAGGGTCGACCTGGGGGTCAGGTCGACCTTCCTGGTCGGAACCAGGCAGCCTGGTGCACCTGTTTTGCTGTTTGGCTCGGTTTTGGAGGGTTGTGACGATTTTTGAAGGCTTGGATCTATCCTAGGGTTTATCCTACGGTCTAAACTACCCCTAATCTCTATAAAAAGGCCCCTAAGCCTACCCCAAACCCTCACAATTCACTCATGCCACGAAGTGCTGCCCAAATGCCAAGTGATCATGGCCTCCATCTACAATCCCTAGAGACTATGCATTCAAATTGGATTCAAATCAAGAGGTGCAAGCTTGCTACACCAAATCGAGGCCAAATCAACATTGCTACGACGGTTTCATGACGATTCTTCCACAAAGGAGCCACCTTTCTTCATCAAAACGATTCATGCTCCTAGTCCTCTTGCCACGCTATGTAAGTTCTAGCTACTTCGAGATGTTAACGGTAGTTTAATGATGGCATGGAATAAAATGCGGTTAAACATAAGTGCTATAACCTATGTGAACCTAGTTTTGCCTCTTACCTTGAATATATGACTTGGAACTATGTTTTAGCGACTATATCATGTCACTCATGTTATGTTTAGCCTAGTCTATCATGAAAGATTGAGCCTTTAACTTGTGAATGTGGGCATAAGACCTTAGAACCATTTTGGGCTTGTGAAATATGTGCATGAACTAAACTTGGGGCTTATGCAAGTATATGAACCCGAAACCCCTTATGATAATATGCAAGTTTGTGGCCAATCACCTTTTTATGTTACGCATGCTTGTGGCCAATCACATTTTTATGTTATGCATGCTTATGGCCAATCCCTATATGACACTATACATGTTGAGGCCAAACCCCCTTATGATACCATGCATGTTTGGATCCAATCCCTTTTGTGGCATCGCACATGTGTTGGGGTCTATATGTAGCCATAGTATACCTACTATGTTGACTCGCTTTCACTCAAGTGAAAACACGATTTTGGGGTAGTTAGATAAACATGAACATGACGCGAAATCTTGACTTGAATATGACATGGAAACTTGACTTGAGGTTACATGTGAACACGACATGTAAGTTGAACCAAAATGGGGGCATGACATGTGGGGTAAACATGGGACTTGAAACTAGACACGGGGGTTGTAAGTGTAATAAGACACTAGACCAAACATGGAAGTGGCCAACTCGAGATTGGGTTGAGTTTGTAGCATAAATCTACCCGGACCCGCCCGGCTTAACTAGTGGCTACAAACAATAGGATCCAATGTGAGAAGTTGGTCATGTCGCGCTTAAGACCCGAGGTTAGACTAGGTTGTGGTGTAAAACTACCCGGACCCGCCCGGCTTAACTAGTAACCACAACAAGGTCTAATGTGAGAGATTGAGAGTGCATTAATTAAATTAATGGCACATGATAAGGTTAAGTAAATTCGACTAATGACACTTAACCGATATGACACGAATGGGTAGGTTAAGTGGGACCGGGCTTGATTTCTTAATGACACTTAACCATACAAGACAATTAGGGGATGGGGTTATGTAATTTATACTTAACTAATCCGACTTGGTAATTAGATGGGGTTAAGTAACTTAGACTTAACTAATCTAAACACGGTAATTAGATGGGGTTAAGTAACCTTCACTTAACTAATCTAAGCACGGTAATTCGATGGGGTTAAGTTAAACACTTAACCAATCTAAACGTGGTAATTCAATGAGGTTAAGTAACCAATACTTAACCAACTTAACACGGTAATTCAAAGGGGTTAAGTAACTTATACTTAACCAATTACACATGATGATTTGATGAGGTTAAGTAACCTACACTTAACCAATCTAATACGTGGGTCTGGTAGGGTTAAGTCACAAGACCTTTTAAATTAGTCTTAACCATTGTAATACGATTAGTGGATGGGGTTAAGTTAACCTACACTTAACCAATCCGACTCGACAATCTGATGGGATTAAGATAATCTATGCTTAATCAATCTAAAATGATAATCTGATAGGGTTAAGACAAACAAATACTTAACCAATTTGATTTGATAGGGTTAAGTCATGAGCTTCTTAGTACACTTAACCAACTTGTAGGGCTAAACCTTGAACTTGAGTACTTAGCCGATCTTGTCATGATGTGTAGGCGGGTTAAGTCATGAACTTGGATAACAACACTTAACCCATTTGGCAAAACCCTAGCTCAGGGGACAAGGTTGAAAATCGTGGTTAACAAGGATAGCGGGACGAGAAGCTAAGTGGTAAACCTTAGTTAAGGATAACTAAGTAATAATTCTTAGCCAAGGACATGGGACTAGTTTATAAATGATGAGTAACCTGATACGATAGGTCATCGCTTAGTATACGAGGAGGAGCAACTTATCTGACTTGGATAAAAGCTCCAACGAACTGGGTGGCAAAGCAGTAGTTTCGGGGGACGTGAGGGTACTCTTGGTATCCCTCTGTGAGGTGGCAGATGGTCCATGAAACCCAGCCTCACAGGGGTTAAGGTCTGCGGTAGAAGAGCCAAGAGTATGCCTTGGTTGCTATGCGAGCGACCTAAAGACTGGGATGGATTAGCGTGGAGTCGACGATACTTGATTTTGCCCCGGGATAGCATGCCGCCGACTACCTACCATCTTTAGTCAATCGTGTACGCACGGAAAGGCAGGGAACTCCCAACAGACCATATACTAGCTATCGAGATATGGGTGAGGTTGGCTATCTTGAAGTGGGCATCGATGGGCCGTAGTGTAGTTCTCATACATGATTTTTCTTAGATTGCCTTTCAGTAGTTGAGGGAGGGGTCACGTGGGACCATAGCCATGGGTACAAAAACAGACCTTGATATATGCATCAGCAGACGACTTAAAGCTCCCGACCGAGTTCGGTATTTCTTGATTTTCTCTGGCACGGAACTCGGATGGCACATTGAGGAATATGTGCGTCTAGACATGGAAAACGATTCACGATACATACGCGGGATAAAGGGCGCGGTTGACGGGTGGCATAATCCCTAGTGGCCCTAGGTGGCTGAACCCAAACCGAGACACGGAAACGTTCATTAGGTAGCATAATCCCTAGTGGTCCGAGGTGGCATAAATCCTAAGTGAACGCGCGATAGTTCATGGTAGGGAAACATAACTAGATCAAGGGTAGCAGTCCAAAATAACCTCAAGGGTAAAACGTTTAAATGGGAAAGCCCATATGGCCTACGGCAAAGGACTGAACTTATACATGGAAAGAAACATACGAGTTGGGAAAAACCTACATATGCTATATATTAGGTCGACATGGACCATTACATGACATTGGGCAAGGGACATTCATAGTTAACACATGACGCGGGTTGGGATACTAGTACGAGAGGTGCAGAGCAAATATACATGTTAGGACCAGGAGAAATATAGATGATAGATACCATGGGATGTTATATAGGATAGATACCTTGGGATAGCATACTTGATAGAAACCTGACGATGTGATACCTTGATTTATCATGACACCGTAGTTTATCATGATATCTTAGTTTACCTTGCTATAGTAGTTCAGCCTGTTACCCTGGTTTAGTTTATCTATCTTGTAGTCATCCTTATGTTTACTTTCAGTTTATGCATGTCATGTTACTTTTACCTGTTTTTATACTGGAAGTAGATAGGACTTACCAGTCTTTATGACTGACCCCGTTTTGTTTCGCCTCTTTGTCTTCCGTTCACCCCCGCCCCAGGTTTCAGGGAGGAAACAATGGTATCTAGTACGGACTTCTTCTGCTTGAAGGTCATCACGCATGGCTTGGACTTTTCTTGGCTATGGCTACTTTACTGTTTTACTTGGGGAATAATTCATGAAATGGTTTTATGCTTCTTTATTATTGCAAAGACAGGTTTTGATGTATTCTGATGTAAAAGGCTTTAGACCTTATTTTATAAGGTAATGAAATTTGTTTTACTTCCGCTGTTTTATATATGTTCTGTCTTGTAATATTTATGTGCATGTTTACCTCGATAATGCTTCACCAAACTTAGTGCATTCCCTTTGTGAGTGACCCTAGTGGAGGTGGGGTGTTACATTTGGTATCAGAGCAGAAGGTTACCAGACTGGGCAAAAGTTTTTAAAACCTTCTGAAAACTATTTGAGAAACCGTTTTACAAAGAAGCATTTTTCAAGAAAAGTTTGTTTTAACTGCTATTCCCCAAAGGCCATTAACATTATCCTTTGATTCCTTGATTGAATCCCCTTTCCTTTCTTTCCTCCATCTGGGGTCACAGTAGTTCTAACTGTGACTAATCTTTGTCTAGTCACGTAGGTGTTTCCTGTACGATGGAGGTGGTTCTCGAGAGACCTGTTGTCGTGGTACAAGGAAGGATAATAAGAGTAAGGATAAAGGACACGAGCTTAAGGATAAGCAACTGTTGCTATGGCTTATTCCAACAAGGAGGACAAGGACAAGATCATCGGAGAGGGAAATTGTACGCTCCCATTTCTAGGGTACCTAAAAGAAATGGTACCATTTCTGGTAAAGGTTTAGTCGTTCTTTTCTATCATCCCATCCAGACTTTGTCTTGATCGTCGTATCATTTAAGTCTGCTTGGATAGTTGAGTCTCTGCACCTTAGTACTAGCATGGTAGAGGATCCCAGTTTTTGTCCCAAAAATCTGGTTGGAGAGTTGGTCCATTTCTTCATGACTTGTTTGGATTTGAGAATGACATATCTCGGCTACGGATGGATTCTAGGGATAAAGTGGTCACCCAATAAGGGTGCCATTCTCGGTTTTGGAAAGAGGGTAGTTAGGCTCCCGACTCACCTTGGTGATACCCTCGAAGTCTCGTGTAACCTTTTGGGTTCTGTCATGGTTAGTTACCTAGAATCTCGGGATGCAGTTGTCGGTATTCCGTTCGAATAGAATTCGTCGCTAAGGCGGATCGTTCGTTTCGCTTATGCATGAGTTATGGGAATCACCCTAGTAAGTACTCTTGGCAACATGGATTGGCATTGGCAAACGAGATCCAGAATTCCCTAGTGAATTTTGGAGAGCTTGCATGAGTAAGTGGATACGTTTGAGCCAAGTATACTAGGGAAAGGATAAGTGAAAGTGGAATAAGAGGCGACAATGAAATGAGTTCCAACTCATACCTTGGAAATAGGAATCAAGGAGCTACGAAATCATGAAGTCAAAGGCAGTCAAGGCACAATGGGATTAAGCTCATGGAAATGCGGCTTAGATGCGCGCATCATATCTCTTTTTAAGAGTATATCGTTGATCCCTAGAGCTTGCTTGAATGCTATCGCTTGGTGGATATCCTCTCGATCCTGTTTCCGTTGCAAACCCCGTAAGGAGTTTGTCTTGTTTATCTTCTCGATCCTATCATGGGAACCTTAGATAGAACTCTATGGATGTAAACATGTATTTGAAACATGTTATGATTGATATGGTTGCAAATGGTTGCAAGTGGTTGCTCGTGGATGCGCGAATACACATTAGATACTAGATTGACGCGGTCACGTTTCATGTTGCATATGCACAAGTATTTATACTTGTTTATGGATGAAATTGAATGTGTTATCATGCGGATGTTGCATATGAATGAATGTTTGTGCACGCATGTAGTTCTTGTATGACTAGGACTATTTACATAAATGTTGGACTCATGGCACTAAACATATTTTGCACTAGAAAGATCATTCAGGCCTGATCATGAGCATTAGCTAAGGAGCATATACACACACATTTTGCATAGGTCCATATGGCATTAGAAATCGTCTAAGGACAATGGTTGCCTGTGGATGATGTTTTGAGTAGATGGATGATGGATGGTAGGATACGTTCTTCCTAACTTGGAGATTTCGGGGACGAAATCCTTAAAGGAGGGGAGAATGTAACAACCCGAATTTTAATAACATATTAAGACAAGAATCAAGGCAGAATTAAATCATAAAATCTGAATCAGGAGAAACGGGTTGCGCCATTGCGTTCATCTCGGAAAAATATGGGAAATAGAGTCCGAAATTTCATAAATCGGAGTCCGTATGACCGATATATGGCCTCGCGAAGTTTCACAAAAAATTCCAATTCAAAACAGATTCAAAATTTCAGAAAATCAGGGTAGGTGGGAAAAATCCCGCCTAGACCAGGTCGACCAGGGGTCGACCTAGGTGTCGACCTGGGTGGGACCAGGTCGACTGGTGGGTCGACCCCAGGGTCGACCTGGGGGTCGACCTGCCTGGTCGGACCCAGGCAGCCTGGTGCACCTATTTTGCTGTTTGGCTCGGTTTTGGAGGCTTGTGACGATTTTTGAGGGCTTGGATCTATCCTAGGGTTTATCCTACGGGCTAAACTACTCCTAATCTCTATAAAAAGACCCCTAAGCCTACCCTAAACCCTCACAATTCACTCATGCCACGAAGTGCTGCCCAAATGCCAAGTGATCATGGGCTCCATCTCCAATCCCAAGAGACTATGCATTCAAATTGGATTCAAATCAAGAGGTGCAAGCTTGCTGCACCAAATCGAGGCTAAATCAACGTTGCTACGACGGTTTCATGACGATTCTTCCACCAAGGAGCCACCTTTCTTCATCAAAACGATTCATGCTCCTAGTCCTCTAGCCACGCTATGTAAGTTCTAGCTTCTTCGAGATGTTAACGGTAGTTTAATGATGGCATGGAATAAAATGCGGTTAAACATAAGTGCTATAACCTATGTGAACCTAGTTTTTCCTCTTACCTTGAATATATGACTTGGAACTATGTTTTAGCGACTATATCATGTCACTCATGTTATGTTTAGCCTAGTCTATCATGAAAGATTGAACCTTTAACTTGTGAATGTGGGCATAAGACCTTAGAACCATTTTGGGCTTGTGAAATATGTGCATGAACTTAACTTGGGGCTTATGCAAGTATATGAACCCGAAACACATTATGATAATATGCAAGTTTGTGGCCAATCACCTTTTTATGTTATGCATGCTTGTGGCCAATCACCTTTTTATGTTATGCATGCTTATGGCCAATCCCTATATGACACTATACATGTTGAGGCCAAACCCCCTTATGACACCATGCATGTTTGGAGCCAATCCCTTTTGTGGCATCGCACATGTGTTGGGGTCTATATGTAGCCATAGTATACCTACTATGTTGACTCGCTTTCACTCAAGTGAAAACACGATTTTGGGGTAGTTAGATAAACAAGAACATGACGCGAAATCTTGACTTGAATATGACATGGAAACTTGACTTGAGGTTACATGTGAACATGACATGTAAGTTGAACCAAAATGGGGGCATGACATGTGGGGTAAACATGGGACTTGAAACTAGACACAGGGGTTGTAAGTGTAATAAGACACTAGACCAAACATGGAAGTGGCCAACTCGAGGTTGGGTTGAGTTTGTAGCATAAATCTACCCGGACCCGCCCGGCTTAACTAGTGGCTACAAACAATAGGATCCAATGTGAGAAGTTGGTCATGTCGCGCTTAACACCCGAGGTTAGACTAGGTTGTGGTGTAAAACTACCCGGACCCGCCCGGCTTAACTAGTAACCACAACAAGGTCTAATGTGAGAGGTTGAGAGTGCATTAATTAAATTAATGCCACATGATAAGGTTAAGTAAATTCGACTAATGACACTTAACCGATATGACACGAATGGGTAGGTTAAGTGGGACCGGGCTTGATTTCTTGATGACACTTAACCATACAAGACAATTAGGGGATGGGGTTAAGTAATTTACACTTAACTAATCCGACTTGGTAATTAGATGGGGTTAAGTAACTTAGACTTAACTAATCTAAACACGGTAATTAGATGGGGTTAAGTAACCTTCTCTTAACTAATCTAAGCACGGTAATTCGATGGGGTTAAGTTAAACAATTAAACAATCTAAACGTGGTAATTCAATGAGGTTAAGTAACCAATACTTAACCAACTTAACACGGTAATTCAATGGGGTTAAGTAACTTATACTTAACCAATTATACGTGATGATTTGATGAGGTTAAGTAACCTACACTTAACCAATCTAATACGTGGGTCTGGTAGGGTTAAGTCACAAGACCTTTTAAATTAGGCTTAACCATTGTAATACGATTAGTGGATGGGGTTAAGTTAACCTACACTTAACCAATCCGACTCGACAATCTGATGGGATTAAGATAATCTATGCTTAATCAATCTAACATGATAATCTGATAGGGTTAAGACAAACAAATACTTAACCAATTTGATTTGATAGGGTTAAGTCATGAGCTTCTTAGTACACTTAACCAACTTGTAGGGCTAAACCTTGAACTTGAGTACTTAGCCAATCTTGTCATGATGCGTAGGCGGGTTAAGTCATGAACTTGGATAACAACACTTAACCCATTTGGCAAAACCCTAGCTCAGGGGACTAGGTTGAAAATCATGGTTAAAAAGGATAGCGGGACGAGAAGCTAAGTGGTAAACCTTAGTTAAGGATAACTAAGCAATAATTCTTAGCCAAGGACATGGGACTAGTTCATAAATGATGAGTAACCTGATACGGTAGGTCATCGCTTAGTATACGAGGAGGAGCAACTTATCTGACTTGGATAAAAGCTCCAACGAACTAGGTGGCGAAGCAGTAGCTTCGGGGGACATGAGGGTACTCTTGGTATCCCTCTGTGAGGTGGCAGATGGTCCATGAAACCCGGCCTCACAGGGGTTAAGGTCTGCGGTAGAAGAGCCAAGAGTATGCCTTGGTTGCTATGCAAGCGACCTAAAGACTGGGATGGATTAGCGTAGAGTCGACGATACTTGATTTTTCCCCGGGATAGCATGTCGCCGACTACCTACCATCTTTAGTCAATTGTGTACGCACGGAAAGGCAGGGAACTCCCAACAGACCATATACTAGCAATCGAGTTATGGGTGAGTTTGGCTATCTGGAAGTGGGCATCGATGGGCCATAGTGTAGTTCTCATACATGATTTTTCTTGGATTGCCTTTCAGTAGTTGAGGGAGGGGTCACGTGGGACCATAGCCATGGGTACAAAAACAGACCTTGATATATGCATCAGCAGACGACTTAAAGCTCCCGACCGAGTTCGGTATTTCTTGATTTGCCCTGGCACGGAACTCGGATGGCACATTGAGGAACATGTGCATCTAGACATGGAAAACGATTCACGATACATACGCGGGATAAAGGGCGCGGTTGACGGGTGGCATAATCCCTAGTGGCCCTAAGTGGCTGAACCCAAACCGAGACACGGAAACGTTCATTAGGTAGCATAATCCCTTGTGGTCCTAGGTGGCATAAATCCTAAGTGAACGCGCGATAGTTCATGGTAGGGAAACATAACTAGATCAAGGGTAGCAGTCCAAAATAACCTCAAGGATAAAAAGTTTACATGGGAAAGCTCGTATGGCCTACGGCAAAGGACTGAACTTATACATGGAAAGAAACATACGAGTTGGGAAAAACCTACATATGCTATATATTAGGTTGACATGGACCATTACATGACATTGGGCAAGGGACATTCATAGTTAACACATGACGCGGGTTGGGATACTAGTACGAGAGGTGCAGAGCAAATATACATGTTAGGACCAGGAGAAATATACATGATAGATACCGTGGGATGTTATACAGGATAGATACCTTAGGATAGTATACTTGATTGAAACCTGACGATGTGATACCTTGATTTATCATGACACCGTAGTTTATCATGATATCTTAGTTTACCTTGCTACAGTAGTTCAGCCTGTTACCCTGGTTTAGTTTATCTATCTTGTAGTCATCCTTATGTTTACTTTCAGTTTATGCATGTCATGTTACCTTTACCTGTTTTTATACTGGAAGTAGATAGGACTTACCACTCTTTATGACTGACCCGTTTTGTTTTGCCTCTTTGTCTTCCGTCCCCCTCCCCCCCCCCCCCCCCCAGGTTTCAGGGAAGAAACAATGGTATCTAGTACGAACTTCTTCTGCTTGAAGGTCATCACGCATGGCTTGGACTTTTCTTGGCTTTGGCTACTTTACTGTTTTACTTGGCGAATAATTCATGAAATGGTTTTATGCTTCTTTATTATTGCAAAGACAGGTTTTGATGTATTTTTATGTAAAAGGCTTTAGACCTTATTTTATAAGGTAATGAAATTTGTTTTACTTCCGCTGTTTTATATATGTTCTGTCTTGTAATATTTCTGTGCATGTTTACCTCGATAATGCTTCACCAAACCTAGTGCATTCCCTTTGTGAGTGACCCTAGCGGAGGTGGGGTGTTACATTTGGTATCAGAGCAGAAGGTTACCAGACTGGGCAAAAGTTTTTAAAACCTTCTGAAAACTATTTGAGAAACCGTTTTACAAGGAAGCATTTTTCAAGAAAAGTTTGTTTTAAGGGCTATTCCCCAAAGGCCATTAGCATTATTCTTTGATTCCTTGATTGAATCCCCTTTCCTTTCTTTCCTCCATCTGGGGTCACAGTAGTTCTAACTGTGACTAATCTTTGTCTAGCCACGTAGGTGTTTCCTATACGATGGAGGTGGTTCTCGAGAGACCTGTTGCCGTGGTACAAGGAAGGATAATAAGACTAAGGATAAAGGAAGTGAGCATAAGGATAAGCAACTGTTGCTATGGCTTAGTCCATCAAGGAGGACAAGGACAAGATCATCGGAGAGGGAAATTGTACGCTCCCATTTCTGGGGTACCTAAAAGAAATGGTACCATTTCTGGTAAAGGTTTAGTCGTTCTTTTCTATCATCCCGTCCAGACTTTGTCTTGATCATCGTATCATTTAAGTCTGCTTGGATAGTTGAGTCTCTGCACCTTAGTACTAGCATGGTAGAGGATCCCAGTTTTTGTCCCAAAAATCTGGTCGGGGAGTTGGTCCATTTCTTCAAGACTTGTTTGTATTTGAGAATGACATGTCTCGGCTATGGATGGATTCTAGGGATAAAGTGGTCACCCAATAAGGGTGCCATTCTCGGTTTTGGAAAGAGGGTAGTCAGGCTCTCGACTCACCTTGGTGATACCCTCGAAGTCTCGTGTAACCTTTTGGGTTCTGTCATGGTTAGTTACCTAGAATCTCGGGATGCAGTTGTCGGTAATCCGTTCGAATAGAATTCGCCGCTAAGGAGGATGGTTCGTTTCTCTTGTGCATGAGTTATGGGAATCACCCTAGTAAGTACTCTTGGAAACATGGATTGGCATCGGCAAACGAGATCCAGAATTCCCTAGTGAATTTTGGAGAGCTTGCATGAGTAAGTGGATACGTTTGAGCCAAGTATACTAGGGAAAGGATAAGTGAAAGTGGAATAAGAGGCGACAATGAAATGAGTTCCAACTCATACCTTGGAAATAGGAATCAAGGAGCTACGAAATCATGAAGTCAAAGGCAGTCAAGGCACAATGGGATTAAGCTCATGGAAATGTGGCTTAGATGCGCGCATCATATCTCTTTTTAAGAGTATATCGTTGATCCCTAGAGCTTGCTTGCATGTTATCGATTGGTGGATATCCTCTCGATCCTGTTTCCGTTGCAAACCCCGTAAGGAGTTTGTCTTGTTTATCTTCTCGATCCTATCGTGGGAACCTTAGATAGAACTCTATGGATGTAAACATGTATTTGAAACATGTTATGATTGATATGGTTGCAAATGGTTGCAGGTGGTTGCTCGTGGATGCGCGAATACACATTCGATACTAGATTGACGCGGTAACGTTTCATGTTGCATATGCACAAGTATTTATACTTGTTAATGGATGAAATTGAATGTGTTATCATGCGGATGTTGCATATGAATGAATGTTTGTGCACGCATATAGTACTTGTATGACTAGGACTATTTGCATACATGTTGGACTCATGGCACTAAACATATTTTGCATTAGAAAGATCATTCAGGCCTGATCATGAGCATTAGCTAAGGAGCATATACACACACGTTTTGCATAGGTTCGTATGGCATTAGAAATAGTCTAAGGACAATGGTTGCCTGTGGATGATGTTTTGAGTAGATGGATGATGGATGGTAGGATACGTTCTTCCTAACTTGGAGATTTCGGGGACGAAATCCTTAAAGGAGGGGAGAATGTAACAACCCGAATTTTAATAACATGTTAAGACAAGAATCAAGGAAGAATTAAATCATAAAATATGAATCAGGAGAAACGGGTTGTGCCATTGCGTTCGTCCCGGAAAAATATGCGAAATAGACTCCGAAATTTCGCAAATCGGAGTCCGTATGACCGAGATATGGCCTCGCGAACTTTCACGAAAAATTCAAATTCAAAACAGATTCAAAATTTCAGAAAATCAGGGTAGGCGGGAAAAATCCTGCCCAGACCAGGTCGACCAGGGGGTCGACCTGGGTGTCGACCCGGGTGGGACCAGGTCGACTGGGGAGTCGACCCCAGGGTCGACCTGGGGGTCGACCTGCCTGGTCGGACCCAGGCAGCCTGGTGCACCTGTTTTGCTGTTTGGCTCGGTTTTGGAGGCTTGTGACGATTTTTGAGGGCTTGGATCTATCCTAGGGTTTATCCTACGGTCTAAACTACTCCAAATCTCTATAAAAAGACCCCTAAGCCTACCCTAAACCCTCACAATTCACTCATGCCACGAAGTGCTACCCAAATGCCAAGTGATCATGGCCTCCATCTCCAATCCCTAGAGACTATGCATTCAAATTGGATTCAAATCAAGAGGTGCAAGCTTGCTACACCAAATCGAGGCCAAATCAACGTTGCTACGACGGTTTCATGACAATTCTTCCACAATGGAGCCACCTTTCTTCATCAAAATGATTCATGCTCCTAGTCCTCTTGCCACGCTATGTAAGTTCTAGCTAATTCGAGATGTTAACGGTAGTTTAATGATGGCATGGAATAAAATGCGGTTAGACATAAGTGCTATAACCTATGTGAACCTAGTTTTGCCTCTTACCTTGAATATATGACATGGAACTATGTTTTAGCGACTATATCATGTCACTCATGTTATGTTTAGCCTAGTCTATCATGAAAGATTGAACCTTTAACTTGTGAATGTGGGCATATGACCTTAGAACCATTTTGGGCTTGTAAAATATGTGCATGAACTTAACTTGGGGCTTTTGCAAGTATATGAACCCGAAACCCCTTATGATAATATGCAAGTTTGTGGCCAATCACCTTTTTATGTTATGCATGCTTGTGGCCAATCACCTTTTTATGTTATGCATGCTTATGGCCAATCCCTATATGACACTATACATGTTGAGGCCAAACCCCCTTATGATACCATGCATGTTTGGAGCCAATCCCTTTTGTGGCATCGCACATGTGTTGGGGTCTATATGTAGCCATAGTATACCTACTATGTTGACTCGCTTTCACTCAAGTGAAAACACGATTTTGGGGTAGTTAGATAAACATGAACATGACGCGAAATCTTGACTTGAATATGACATGGAAACTTGACCTGAGGTTACATGTGAACACGACATGTAAGTTGAACCAAAATGGGGGCATGACATGTGGGGTAAACATGGGACTTGAAACTAGACACGGGGGTTGTAAGTGTAATAAGATACTAGACCAAACATGGAAGTGGCCAACTCGAGGTTGGGTTGAGTTTGTAGCATAAATCTACCCGGACCCGCCCGGCTTAACTAGTGGCTACAAACAATAGGATCCAATGTGAGAAGTTGGTCATGTCGCGCTTAAGACCCGAGGTTAGACTAGGTTGTGGTGTAAAACTACCCGGACCCGCCCGGCTTAACTAGTAACCACAACAAGGTCTAATGTGAGAGGTTGAGAGTGCATTAATTAAATTAATGCCACATGATAAGGTTAAGTAAATTCGACTAATGACACTTAACCGATATGACACGAATGGGTAGGTTAAGTGGAACCGGGCTTGATTTCTTAATGACACTTAACCATACAAGACAATTAGGGGATGGGGTTAAGTAATTTATGCTTAACTAATCCGACTTGGTAATTAGATGGGGTTAAGTAACTTAGACTTAACTAATCTAAACACGGTAATTAGATGGGGTTAAGTAACCTTCACTTAACTAATCTAAGCACGGTAATTCGATGGGGTTAAGTTAAACACTTAACCAATCTAAACGTGGTATTCGATGAGGTTAAGTAACCAATACTTAACCAACTTAACACGGTAATTCAATGGGGTTAAGTAACTTATACTTTACCAATTATACATGATGATTTGATGAGGTTAAGTAACCTACACTTAACCAATCTAATACGTGGGTCTGGTAGGGTTAAGTCACAAGACCTTTTAAATTAGGCTTAACCATTGTAATACGATTAGTGGATGGGGTTAAGTTAACCTACACTTAACCAATCCTACTCGACAATCTGATGGGATTAAGATAATCTATGCTTAATCAATCTAATATGATAATCTGATAGGGTTAAGACAAACAAATACTTAACCAATTTGATTTGATAGGGTTAAGTCATGAGCTTCTTACTACACTTAACCAACTTGTAGGGCTAAGCCTTGAACTTGAGTACTTAGCCAATCTTGTCATGATGCGTAGGCGGGTTGAGTCATGAACTTGGATAACAACACTTAACCCATTTGGCAAAACCCTAGCTCAGGGGACTAGGTTGAAAATCATGGTTAACAAGGATAGCGGGACGAGAAGCTAAGTGGTAAACCTTAGTTAAGGATAACTAAGTAATAATTCTTAGCCAAGGACATGGGACTAGTTCATAAATGATGAGTAACCTGATACGGTAGGTCATCGCTTAGTATACGAGGAGGAGCAACTTATCTGACTTGGATAAAAGCTCCAACGAACTGGGTGGAGAAGCAGTAGCTTCGGGGGACGTGAGGGTACTCTTGGTATCCCTCTGTGAGGTGGCAGATGGTCCATGAAACCCGGCCTCACAGGGGTTAAGGTCTGCGGTAGAAGAGCCAAGAGTATGCCTTGGTTTGCTATGCAAGCGACCTAAAGACTGGGATGGATTAGCGTGGAGTCGACGATACTTGATTTTGCCCCGGGATAGCATATCGCCGACTACCTACCATCTTTAGTCAATCGTGTACGCACGGAAAGGCAGGGAACTCCCAACAGACCATATACTAGCTATCGAGTTATAGGTGAGGTTGGCTATCTGGAAGTGGGCATCGATGGGCCATAGTGTAGTTCTCATACATGATTTTTCTTGGATTGCCTTTCAGTAGTTGAGGGAGGGGTCACGTGGGACCATAGCCACGGGTACAAAAACAGACCTTGATATCTGCATCAGCAGACGACTTAAAGCTCCCGACCGAGTTCCGTATTTCTTGATTTGCCCTGGGACGGAACTCGGATGGCACATTGAGGAACATGTGCGTCTAGACATGGAAAACGATTCACGATACATACACGGGATAAAGGGCGTGGTTGACGGGTGGCATAATCCCTAGTGGCCCTAGGTGGCTGAACCCAAACCGAGACACGGAAATGTTCATTAGGTAGCATAATCCCTAGTGGTCCTAGGTGGCATAAATCCTAAGTGAACGCGCGATAGTTCATGGTAGGGAAACATAACTAGATCAAGGGTAGCAGTCCAAAATAACCTCAAGGATAAAACGTTTACATGGGAAAGCCCGTATGGCCTACCGCAAAGGACTGAACTTATACATGGAAAGAAACATACGAGTTGGGAAAAACCTACATATGCTATATATTAGGTTGACATGGACCATTACATGACATTGGGCAAGGGACATTCATAGTTAACACATGACGCGGGTTGGGATACTAGTACGAGAGGTGCAGAGCAAATATACATGTTAGGACCAGGAGAAATATACATGATAGATACTGTGGGATGTTATACAGGATAGATACCTTGGGATAGTATACTTGATAGAAACCTGACGATGTGATACCTTGATTTATCATGACACCGTAGTTTATCATGATATCTCAGTTTACCTTGCTACAGTAGTTCAGCCTGTTACCCTGGTTTAGTTTATCTATCTTGTAGTCATCCTTATGTTTACTTTCAGTTTATGCATGTCATGTTACCTTTACTTGTTTTTATACTGGAAGTAGATAGGACTTACCAGTCTTTATGACTGACCCCGTTTTGTTTCGCCTTTTTGTCTTCCGTTCCCCCCCCCCCCAAGGTTTCAGGGAGGAAACAATGCTATCTAGTACGGACTTTTTCTGCTTGAAAGTCATCACGCATGGCTTGGACTTTTCTTGGCTATGGCTACTTTACTGTTTTTCTTGGGGAATAATTCATGAAATGGTTTTATGCTTCTTTATTATTGCAAAGATAGGTTTTGATGTATTCTGATGTAAAAGGCTTTAGACCTTATTTTATAAGGTAATGAAATTTGTTTTACTTCCGCTGTTTTATATATGTTCTGTCTCGTAATAATTCTATGCATGTTTACCTCGATAATGCTTCACCAAACCTAGTGCATTCCCTTTGTGAGTGACTCTAGCGGAGGTAGGGTGTTACAATCGTGAACCGCTATTTTAACGTATCGACCGATGTTCTAATATTATCACTCTATTCTGAACTGAACGGAATATACTCTGAAATTTAATTTGAAGGTATATATAAAATAACCATATTAAATCGATAGAATATAATTTAAATTCAGAAACAAATCAATTCTATGATAATAAAATATGTTTATTATCTTCTATATTCAAATACAATTAATATTGATCATATAAATTATTTTGATTCAGTTTTTTAACTTTGATTTCAATTATATTCCTATTATGATAATTTAATATATTTGATATTAAATTGAAATCGATTATTAAGTTGATGACTTTATAAAAATTCATTTATAATGTCAACTTAAATTTAAAACCGTAATAATATTTAAAATAAATCGATCAAAAATCCGGGTCGTTACATAAACAAATTGTGCAATGATGAAAAATATTAAATTTTCATACTGAAAGTCAGTAAAACTTGATAAATTCCTTCATCTTGGGAAAAATATTTTTTTAAAACAAATATGATTAGTTAATACAGTTAAAATGAAAATGAATAGTTAATACAGGTAAAATGAAAATGAATAGTTAATACAGGTAAAATGAAAATGAATAGCAAACCTTGCGAAACTACATAATTCACACATGCTCTTCTCAAGACCATGAGTTGGTTGCGTGTGTGTGATCTTACTTGAAGAATTGTTTCATGTCCAACAAGAAGAAGGTAGATATCTTTGGATGTTCCTGTCTCATAGAATTGCTCAGCTTAGGTGTGATACTTGACCTTTACCTTTCTTTCTAACAAGGTACTTTAGTTTGAACTAGATTTGTGAGATAATTATAATTACTTAGCTTTTTTATGATTATTGACATCTATTTTTAGTTATACTATATCTTCGATTTTGATGTTTTTTCCATTCATAAAATTTATTTAATTTGTGAATTTTATAATATTTTTATGTTCAAATTCTGGACATAAACTCGAGTAATAGAATTACTGCTGTTAATTTGTGATCCGAAATTTTCATTAGAATTTGTCCAGCTGATGTCACCTAAAGGATCTTATCTAGATCCTTTATTTACTCTCATGATTGAGATATTTTCAGCAACCTCATTTAAAGGATAAAGGAGATCCTTAATTTACTCTCATGATTGAGATATTTTCAACAACCTATTTAAAGGATAAAGGAGATCCTTAATTTACTCTCATGTTTGAGATATTTTCAGCAACCTCATTTAAAGGATAAAGGAGATCCTTAATTTTCACTTTCTCTCCTTATTTCGCTGCATGAAAGAAGAATATAAATTTTGATTGCTATGGTTTGTATGTAAGCAGCTTGTAAAAACTCCATCAATTAATTAATAAAGTTTGCCTTTCTCCCACGGTTTTTTCCCAAAAAGGGTTTTTCCACGTTAAATCTTGTGTGTGATTCTATTTTTGCTTGCTTCATTGATCATTTATTTTTTAACAAGTGGTATCAGAGCGCTGGCTCGTTCAGCATGGCGTCGTTAAAGTATGATCTTTCGCTATTGGATCGGAACACTCGATTCTCATTGTTGCAAGTGAAGATGTGGGCGTTGCTCGCACAAGCTGATTATGATGATGCATTGGATGGATTCGGGAACAAGAGATTTGAACTATGGACCGATGATGAGAAGAGAAAGGATCGGAAGGCTTTGTCACAAATTCAGCTTCATCTACACAATAATATTTTGCAAGAAATTTTGAACGAGAAGACAGCTGCTTCTCTTTGGCTGAAACTGGAGTCAATTTGCATGACCAGGGATCTCACAAGTAAGATGCATCTCAAACAAAAGCTGTTTCTGCACAAATTGCAAGAGGGAGGTTATTTTCTCGACCATATTTCTGATTTTAAAGAGATTGCTTCTGACTTGGCTGCAATGGAAGTCAAATATGATGATGAAGATTTGGGTTTAATCCTTTTATGTTCTCTGCCCAGTTCTAACTCAAATTTCAGAGATACCATATTATATAGTCATGATACTCTCACTCTAAATGACGTTTATAAAGCCTTGTACACCAAGGAGAAAATGAAACAACTGGTGTCTTCAAATGGATCAAGCTCTCAAGCCGAAAGCTTGTCCGTTAATGGTAGGACAAAGGAGAAAAATTCAAATAATGGATCTCGAGGTAAAAGTTCCAATGCCTATAAAGGTTGATCTAAATCTAAAGGCAAATACAAGTCTTGCAAATATTGTAAGAAGGATCGACATGAAATATCCGAATGTTATAAGCTGCAGAACAAGGAAAAGAGAAATGGCACATACAAAGGATAACAAAGAAGATGAAGTTAATGCCAATTGTGCTCGTAATGATAGTTCTAACAATGAGGTGCTTGTTGTTACCGTGTTTGCTGGATGTGCTGAGATTAAGGATGAATGGATACTTGACACTGCTTGCACTTTCCATATGTATCCTAATAGAGATTGGTTTACAGCCTTAGAAACCACAAATGATGTTGGCTCAGTTTTGATGGGTGATGATTCGGCATGTAAAGTAGAAGGAATTGGTTCTATTCAGATCAAGATGTTTGATGGCGCAATCAGAACTTTAACAGATGTTCAGTTCATTCCCAACATGAAGAGAAATCTGATTTCTTTAAGTGCTCTTGATGACAAAGGGTACAAATATTCAAGTGGAGGTGGTATCCTGAAAGTCACAAATGGTTCTCTTATTGTAATGAAGGGAAATCTTAGGGAAACAAATGGCGTTTATTATCTTCAAGGCACTATTGTTTCAGGTAATGCTACCCCTGCTATCTGAAATAATATTTCTGATTGTGATACTGCTAATCTTTGGCATATGCGTCTTGGATATATGAGTGAATTAGGTCTATCAGAGTTGAATAGGAGAGGACTTCTTGATGGGTACAACGCAGGCAAGCTGAAGTTCTGTGAGCATTGCATTTTCGGCAAGCATAAGAGAGTGAAGTTCAACACTTAAGTTCATAAAACAGAAGGCATTCTAGATTATGTGCATTCATATTTATGGGGACCATCTAGGAAAGCATCCATGGGCGGTGCTTGTTACATGATGACAATTATTGATGATTATTCCAAAAGAGTTTGGCCTTATTTTTTAAATCATAAATCTGAAGCTTTTTCAGTTTTCAAAGAGTGGAAAACTATGGTTGAAAGACAAACTGAAAGAAAGGTAAAGAAGCTTCAGACTGATAATGGGATTGAGAATTTTCAGATGAATTTAATTCATTTTTCATGGCTGAAGGCATTGTTAGGCACTACACCATACATCACACTCCTCAGCAAAACGGGGTTGCCGAGCGTATGAACAGGACTATCATTTCTAAGGCTCGCTGCATGTTGTCAAACGTAGGATTGGATAGGCGTTTTTGGGCTGAAGCTGCTTCCACATCCTGTTATCTCATCAACCGCTCTCCCTCTTTTGCTATTGGTAAGAAAACTCCGATTGAGGTATGGTCTGGATCTCCGAGAAATTATTCTGAATTGAAAGTTTTTGGATGCATTGCTTATGCTCATGTTGATAATGGAAAGCTAGAGCCAAGAGATGTTAAATGCATTTTTCTTGGTTATAAGTCTGGTGTTAAAGGCTATAAATTATGGAATCCTGAAACAAGTAAGGTTGTAATTAGCAGAAATGTTGTGTTTAATGAATCTGCTATGTTACATGATATTCTATCTACTAATGATCTTGTTGAGAGTAAGCAGAAATCAAATGTCCAGGTGGAGCATATTATTGATTCAGATGCTACATCAAACGCAGAAATTGAGAGACAGGATGAAGCACCCATTATTGAGGATCCTCCAGCAGTTATGCAACCACCGCAGCAATCTATTGCAACAGGCAGACCTAGAAGGAACCCAAAACCAGTAAGAAGGTTTATTGAGGAAGCAAATGTTGTTGCTTATGCGTGTGCTGTAGAAGAAGAAATAGAAGGTATTGCTGAGCCTTCTTTATATTCTGAGGCTATTATCTCTAGTGATTCTAATAAGTGGATGGCTGCTGTGCATGATGAGACGAAGTCACTTGAAAGAAATGACACATGGGACTTAATCAAGTTGCCTAAAGAGAAGAAACCAATTCATTGCAAATGGGTTTTCATGAGAAAAGAAGGTGTTTCTCCAAATGATGAGAAAAGGTACAAAGCAAGATTCGTTGCAAAAGGTTACAGTCAGATTCCAGGTATTGACTATAATGAAGTTTTTTCCCCTGTTGTGAAACGCAGCTCAATTCACATTTTTCTCAGTATTGTTGCTATGCATGATTATGAGCTTCAACAGTTAGATGTAAAAACTACATTTTTACATGGAGAATTAGAAGAGGATATTTATATGCATCAACCTGAGGGTTTTATCATGTCTGGAAAAGAAAATCTTGTCTGTAAATTAAAGAAACCTCTTTACGGACTGAAACAGTCACCTAGGCAGTGGTATAAAAGATTTGACACTTTTATGCTATCTCAAGGTTTTAAAAGATCCAATTATGATAGTTGTATCTATTTGAAAATTACTACACATTCAGCCATTTATTTGCTACTTTATGTCAATAATATGTTGATTGCTTCAAAAGACAAGGCAAAAATTGAAATTTTGAAAAGGCAGTTGAGTAGAGAGTTTGAAATGAAAGATTTGGGGGATGCTAAGAAGATTCTTGGCATGGAGATAACAAGAGATAGAACTTCTGGAAAATTATACCTAAGTCAAAGTGGGTATGTTAGAAAAGTGCTTCGCCGTTTTAATATGCTTGATGTCAAGCCTGTAAGTACTCCTCTTGTTGCACACTTCAAATTGTCATCAGCCATGTGTCCACAATCAGATGAGGATATTGAGTACATGTCTAGAGTTCCCTATTCTAGTGCAGTTGGTTCACTTATGTATGTCATGGTTTGTTCGTGTCTTGATTTATCACATGCTTTGAGTGTTGTTAGTAGATTCATGGCCAATCCTGGAAGAGAGCATTGGAAAGTAGTTCAATGGATTTTCAGATATCTTCATGGCACTGTAAATGCTTATTTGCAGTTTGGTAAATCTAAAGATGAACTTGTTGGTTATGTGGATTCTGACTTTGCTGGTGATTTGGATAAAAGGAGATCATTAAGAGGTTATGTTTTCACCATTGGTGGTTGTGCTGTGAGTTGGAAAGCAACCTTGCAAACTACCGTAGCATTATCTACTACTGAGGCCGAGTATATGGCAATTTCTGAAGCATGTAAAGAAGCTACTTGGCTGAGAAACTTATATTTTGAGCTTTGTGGAGATACAACTTGCATTACTATATTTTCAGATAGCCAGAGTGCTATATGCCTTACAAAGGATCAAATGTTTCATGAGAGAACTAAACATATAGATGTTAGGTATCACTACATTTGAGATGTTATTGCTAAAGGTGGTGTTAAAGTTTGCAAGATAAGTACTCATGACGATCCCGCTGACATGATGACAAACCCAGTTCCAGTTACTAAGTTTGAGCTTTGCTCAAGGTTGGTTGGTGTTACAGTATAGTCTTTAGGAAGTATTGGAGCAAGGCAAATTTTTGTTTGTTGAAGGAGTTCGTTTTTTGTGGTTCATTTTTTACTTCAAGATGAGAATTCGTCCCAAGGTGGATATTGTTAATTTGTGATCCGAAATTCTCATTAGAATTGGTCCAGCTGATGTCACCTAAAGGATCTTATCTAGATCCTTAATTTACTCTCATGATTGAGATATTTTCATCAACCTCATTTAAAGGATAAAGGAGATACTTAATTTACTCTCATGATTGAGATATTTTCAGCAACCTCATTTAAAGGATAAAGCAGATCCTTAATTTACTCTCATGATTGAGATATTTTCAGCAACCTCATTTAAAGGATAAAGGAGATCCTTAATTTTCTCTTTCTCTCCTTATTTGGCTGCATGAAAGTAGAATATAAATTTTGATTGCTATGGTTTGTATGCAAGCAGCTTATAAAAACTCCATCAATTAATTAATAAAGTTTGCCTTACTTCCGTGATTTTTTCCCGAAAAGGGTTTTTCCACGTTAAATCTTTAGTGTGATTCTATTTATGCTTGCTTCATTGATCATTTACTTATTAACAACTGCAATGATGATTATAACAAGTTAAAAAAAAATATTCCCTATTAAAAAAAATAGAAATCAAAATGTCACAAATACTAGATATGGTTTTATTATATGTTAGATACATGATATTAACATAGTTATTATATTTATTATGTCGATATGGATTGCAGTGCAAAGAGAACTTTGTTTAGCAAGTATAAATACATCATATTTCTTTACCATTAGTTTAATTGTTTATAGTAGATGTGTAGAATTCTTGAGCTTCATTTGAACTGTCCATGAAATAAACAGTGCATGCATTATTGGCTTTTAATATGGCTACATGGTTGAACTATTGCTCCGTAACATAATCTATTAGGACTTTTATTTTGTTCTGACTCAGTGATCTATGTGGTTGTTATAGAAATTTTGATATTAGTCATTCTATTCAGCTATTTATTTTTTGGCAGAGTGTATATCTTATATAACTAGAAAAAACCATAAACTCAGATTCGCAAATTGACAGAAAATCATTGACTTTTAACACTTTTTTAATTTTTGTTGGTACTAACGTTCAATCTACCCTATTATATCTTGCTCCAATGTAGTTTTTAAAATATAATTCCTAACCCGGTCGGACCTAGATTTTATGGCTAGAATTTGTAAACAATAAAAGAGTGAAGAATGAATTTCAAGAAAACTAATTTTCAAGAGAACTAATGTCAGCAACATATTAATCACATTCAAATATGACGTATTCTTTTTGTTTAATTTTTTTGCTTTATGGATTTAATACATTCAACAAATTTTGGTTTAAAGATAGCTCAATTATATGGCATGATGTTTTGGTCATATTGAAGATTGCATTTTTCATATTTCCATTATTAGAATTTGTTTCCTTAACAAAAGCTTAACATATTCTATGATGATGAAACAATCTTCCTTCTTTAAAGTGGGTATAACAATTATATCCGTTAGATTTAGTCTTTGCTGTATTTATTTTATTTTATTTTAAATCATGCACAACATAACCTCAGATATGTCGAACACTGGGTGCAAAAGCTGTATAAGTTATGTGTGTGGTTTTTAAAATCTGATGCAGTGGTACTGTGGTAGTATTATGTATTTCATCTATACACATTCTATGTTTAATTGGATTACAACCTCAGTTTATGCTTAATAGCATCCACTGTCCACTTATTTTGAAGTATATTGTTGGTAAACCTATTCATACACATGACAGTACATTCCTTTTGTATTAATTACAGATATAAAAGCTTGAGATTAAAATGATTCATGGGTTGTTTTCTTTAGGAGGTTGCCATTGTTGTTCTGGGCGTAATATATGGTGCATCATATGATTTTATGAAGCTGCTTCACAATTATTTATATTACCATTGAACTACTTTTGCAATTTCAAACATCATAAAGAAAGAAAGAAAAAATCGGAAAAAGAATGCAACAATATTCTATACGCCTAATATGTTGTTGTTGCTATTGGTTTACTCCTGTTTTGATTCCTTTTATATTCTGAAATTGTAGATTTAAATTTTCTCTCTATGTTAACTGATCTTTTACTTCCAATTTGTTGTTATCAATGTGTTTATCTACAGCCCTGTCTATTTTTTTATACTACATCAATATTGGGAATTCATTCGGCAGTCGTCCATGATCTCATTTTGTTTTGTAGCTATGTACAAATGGTCAATTCATAAATCGCTATCACGTCGTTCTCCTCACATAAAATTTTTCCTTGGTCTGTGGCTTATTAGATATGTAAACCTATACAATATATTTCCATATTTTTAAGATATCATGTACGCCTTGTTTGTACTGCTTCCCAACGCAGGTACAAATTCACTTTGACAATGTTTCTTCAAGCATTGGTTCATATACCAGTCACATTATTTTCAAAAAAATGGTCTAAACACCCAAGGTACTAAACTGCACTTCACCAAGTTGGTAAGAAATAAGTAGAACCGTGTTTAATCAGCAATTCAAAATGAAAAATGCAAGAAAAGTAAACTAGAAGCGAGATTTAGAGTGGTTCAGCCGTTAACTAGGCCTACATCCACTGTGAAGATGAGTTTCAATCTTATAATGAGGATTACAAAGTACATCAATTCCCTCTTTTCATACATCTTTGCATTCACTCAATATACCCTTGTCTATATATTTCAATTTTGGAATTGTACAAGAGAATGATAAGATTTTAGGAGAAAGAGAATGGATGATGATTGAGAAAGTGAATGGAGCCGTCTTCCATGATCATGAGATTGCTCTTGGCGCCAAGGCAGAATCAGTGGTTGACGATAGAATTTGGCAGCACTTCGTGGTCTTGAAGATCCGATGCCCTTTATGTTGGTAGCCATGGTGTATTTATAGGTGATCTCAATGATCTCAAATCCGTTTATGCAGGCTGCGGATTGCTCATTCTATTAATTACAATCAAGCCATTGACTAGCTATAACCAGCTGTCCAGATCTGTACTTGGTTGTCATGCACGAGCGACTTAGTGGAGAGAGCGCCTTAAGTGGTTGAGCGGATCCATAGGTGCGAGCGTTCCTGTGAGTATGAATGCTTTGAAAAACTTGGAAACTTTTATTAGAGTGGGATGCGGGACTGGACATGGCTTTCCCCTGTTCCTTGCGCGACTGTTCTTATTAGCTCAAGGGTGCTCGTCTTTTGGCTGCCTTTGTATGGCACTGTTTGTCCCTACAGTTGTGCCATTCGGTCACTCCCGCCAATATTGAATGGGCGTTTTGCTTTGCTTTCGTGTTTGAGAGGCTTACAGGATATACGACCTTGATCTTTATCGGGCTACACTTCTCGTAGCATATCGTGTCGTTATCTTTGGTCGTACTGTCTGACCTGACTTGCCTCGGGTTTGATATTTAGGTCTTGTTCCATGCGGTTGCATCCTATTCCGTTGTGAGTCGTTTGAGCGCCTCAGATAATATTAAGCACGACCGACTCTGACGGTTCCCGTTCTGCATCCTTTGCTCAATGTGCGTTTGGATTTTTTGAGGGATTAACACTTGCCCCTCGAAGTCCGTGATTTCTTTTTGTAAGGAATTACTGGCTTCGACGTATTTGGTTGCACATTGTTTTGCAGGCTTGTCCAGACTTGTTGAGGAGTCATTCGTGCAGGTATTAAGATTGCTTTATCGTAGCTGGTTGGTGTATTTACTTTTTGGGCGAGGCGCTTGGACTGTTTTTCATTATTGTAAATGACTAGATTATGGAGAAGTGAACACGCCAACTGGCTTTCCGATGAGACGCGCATTTTAGTACTCGAGTATAAGGATGACGTGGTGAGGAGTGCTTTACGATGTGTGCCCTTTAATCTTCCCTTACATTTTCTTATTCCTAGTTCGATTCTGCTATCATTTACCTTCAATTGGGCTTCAAAAATTAAGAAGAAAAAGTTCTGAACTTCCCTCTACTGCTACTCAGGTTTGTTGATTCTTTCTCATGTTCATTCTTCCTTTGAATCTTATGGTAATTTCCCGATCTATTTGCAGGATGGTTCCATCTCCAGAGCAGCGTCGATGGGAAACCATCTTTGATTTGGACATCCCAAAGGACGAGATTCTATCAATTGGTCTACCGTCTTTAAACTCTTCCTCTAGCCCTTCTTATCCAGAACTTCAAGCTATTAATAACACGCCACGCCATTCTCCTGGTCCTTGTAAACCTAGGCTAGCTAAGCGGTTTCGAGGGTGGAGTTTTGAGACGACCCGAAATCCCGTTCTGACGGAAACAAGGGTTATCTTTGGAATATAACACAGAAACAGATAACAGCAGAACAGAATAATTAAATACACCAGATAATGAACAATAGAATATACTGGATAAAAGTAATCATCAGAGTTACACAGTATACAGGATCTTACTTAGCACAAATACAGTTCAGCTATACATAAATGTCTACAGCGGAAACAAACAAAATATGTACAATAGGAGCTGAACAGCATAAAAAGAGATAGTTAATAGAATCCATCTTCAGCTCCAGCTATCCAGAAAGAACCAGCTAAACCTGAATGCAAGGCTGCCCGTGTAGAAAAAGGGGCACCCGAGTTTGAGAGTGGAACAAACTACGAGTCAGTCGGGGGACTGGTATGAGAAATCTATTCAACACATATATAATATGGCCAATCACAGGACCACGCCACTTTCGTGGAACGGGTTTACTCCATTGGATTGCCAGTGCTTTAAAACAAATCTTTCTTTTAAACATCGCAATGCTTTTTGTAAAAATGAAGCCATTATAAGACTCAGTTCCCATCACACAATGCAACGCAAACCGGAGGATAGAGTTTTTACCCTATGACGGCCAAAATATGCTTGATACGAATAAAACAAAGGCATTTGATATTATTGCTAGTGTTTATATGTTTTGAAAACAATTTCAAATCATAAATATCAATCATAGACGGCATGGGTACCATATATCATGTCGCCATATATATATACAATCAAAACCGCACGATGTCGTATTTGGAAATTGGATTTCCGTCATGAACCAAGGCAAAAGATGGTCCTTACCGAATTCGAGACGCTCTAGCCCGTGTCTCAGGAACAGCCGCAACTGCCCATTGGATCGTCAGGGTCGGTCCACCGATGTGGATTATTATGCCTGAACACTGCGTCTCCCCGCCCTTTGGGGCGTAAACGAGCCAACGAATGACTTCATCAGACCCGGATCGTCCGATCAAACCGAGGCACCTCGCAACAGCAACAACCACATAGGTGAAAAGTATATAAATGTCAGGGCTGGTAGGTCACTGACACCACCCTAGCTAGAAAGAAACGCAGGCCCTCCCTGATGTCCTTCTCCCGTTTCTGGTTCATACCGGGGTGTGAGGCTCGCGAATTTATGTTATACACAAAGCTACGCCACACCGGCGGTGCTTTGATCATCACCACAAGACTTTGCTTTTCAGCAGAAGCCCTGATCACTGCATCTTAGCATGCCACACAGGCAATTCATGCCATGCGACTGATGTCCATCGATATACAACCTCTGAGCTCGTGCGTTTCAGAGAAGGGCATTAAGCAAAAGAATAAATTCTCCGCCGCCAAACAGATGTATATTTAACAGAGATCAATCAACACAGAATAAAATCCAATGTCAGACACACAGTCCATTTACAAGTCCGTTCTGGGTCTGAACGAAACCAGAGGCACTAAATGCCTCGCAAACCCATCGATCACCACGTATGCCTGGATGATCACCACTCATTATCCATATTTTGGGATGCCTCCCAATCAGGACCTCGGTTACCGTCCAAACGAGGTGAAGATCTCCGGTCTTCAACCATCGTCTTCATCTTCGAATTTCAATCGTCGGTCAATTATTTGAAATGAGAATTAACTCGGCCTTTTCAAATAATTCACGTATATTTAGAATTTCAAATCAATTTATTTCAATGGTTAAATTATTCGACAACACCAATTTTGTTCTTTAATGTAATTTTCGCACCAAACACATACAACCATCAAATACCACATAAATCGAGCAAATTCAGTTTATTTCCATTCCATATCGTTTATGATATTTTAAAACGATTTATCGCTGTTTTTATTTATTTTAAAATAGCCAACTTATTCAAAACGACGCTTCGGGTCATAATGCGGCCGTGGCGCTGTTTTTCTCCAGATTTGATTTACACATATCTGAAAATCTAACCATTGGATCTTCACGCAATTTACATCACTAGAAAGGTCTTTTCAAAACGAATCCAACGGTTCTAGTTTCGGGAAAATCCGACGGTCGGATCTCCCAGTACAATTGTTTGAAGTTTCGATTTCAAAATACGAACTGCAGCGTCGTTATTCGATTAAATATAATTATTTTATATATATATATATATATATATATATATATATAATCGTTTCTGGCGCTGTTTTTCTTCAGATTTGAATTAAACATTCCAGACAATCCAACTGTTGGATTTTTACAAGGTTGGTGCCGTTGGAAAGATATTTCCAAGGCGAACCCAACGGTTGCGGTTTCGGGAAAATCCAATGGTCGGATTTCCCGTACTAGTTGTTCGAAATCACGGTTTCAAAATGCGAACTGCACGGCAATGTTTCGTTTTAATTTTATTTATATTTATATATTTATATAAATATAGTTCATTCAACAATTTCAATATCGTTTTTACTTCAAATATTTCACTAACGCCTTAAAATTTTGGAAAATTTCGCCATAACCTCCTTTGTACGGGAGCGGCTGGGAAAATTCCCAGATAGCCACACGGGCATCTCATGTCAAAAAGAAAAAGAAAAAGCCAACAGGCTCATAAAATCATCACCCAAACAAAACAGTAAATGTGTCCCTATTTGTCGGGCACAAAATTTTATTCTTCTTCTTTAGCCCCTTTGCTACAACCTGTTCAATAAATATGCATGTACATATATACAGTTCTTATCATTTATCATTTTCCATTCAACTTCATATTTGATTCCATTTGGTTTAAAAACACCATTCATTCTAACGTTGCATGTATAGGCAAAAATCATATCATTAGCTAATTAATGAATATTTCAACTCATATATGTTTATTTGAACGAGTGGCTATTTTTTAACACTTCACATTTCAACATTCATGTATATAATAAAAATGTGATTTTTATTGTAAAACAATTCATTTCAAAACACTATTATTTTATATAGTGTATGTATAGGTGATAAAAATAGGATTTTTCTTATAAAACAATTTCTTTCAAAACGAGATTATTTTACACAGTTCATATAGTCGATAAAAGGTGATTTTTATTATGAAACAACTTATTTCAAAATATGAATACCATTCAACACATGAATTTCTAATCAACGAATGAATATCAATTCAACGCATGAAGGTTTTCTATAGTTTCTATATATAGATAAAAATGTGATTTTTATATTTAAAACACGAATACCATTCAACACATGAATTTCTAATCAACGAATGAATATCGATTCAACACATCAAGGTTTTCTATTTCAATGAATAAATATAGTTTCAGCAAATGAAAATAATTCAAACACATGAATATTATTCAAAATTTCGGCAGCATAACGGCAGGGTAGTTAAAACCGGGACCGTCCCTAGTACGGCTCCTCGCTCTACCTTAAAACCTCGCGGTTTTTGACAATGGGGATCATGCATCCAGTTCGCATGCAGGCGGCATGTATATATTTATTTCATTTCCACAAACTAATCATATGTGGTTTCGACCAAATATTTTTCAACCACAAACGGGTATTTTTCAACCACAAACGGGTATTTTTCAACCACAATCAATCAATATCAACCACAAACAATCCCAATCAACCATTCGCTATCAATCAATTTTCACACCAATCACAATCAATAAATATCGTCCATGGTTTGTGGACGAGGAGCGTATATATATATATATATATATATATATATATATATATATATATATATGTATGTATTTATATATAGCAATTCACTTTTATTTCAACACATATATAATTTTTACAACGCATATACAACTTATACTACATCGAACGTACAACTTATACAATGCTTATACATGAGGTGTACAACGCTCATATAACTCATACATCGACTATATAATTTATACATCGTCGTTTTCCCATATTGTTTATAAATTAGATATCTCACATTGGGTTCCACTCCACCAAAAATAGCAGAAGGCTCAGAAAAATATGCGGTCTCTTCTAAAATGTAGAAGGCGTCCACACGGTCCGGATGTCTCCTGTTTCATCGAATTTCGTTAACACAGCAAAAAGATATGATTTTTCAAACATCAAACAATTTAAAAACGTAATTAATTGAATTTATAGCGTAAAAAAAGCTACCTTATCTCGTTTGGAATAAACAGCCGATGTCGACTTTGGTTCCAACCTAGGGTTGGATTTCGCGCCGCCTACGGCCACCGTGCGTCAGATCAGAACCCTCCACGACCTCCGCCGCGTCACCGCCTCCAAGCTGCTGGAGCACCACTCAATTCGAACGCCCCCTCCCCCCTCAAATCTCGTGCGACTGGCGGCACTTTGGGGCTCGATTTCGAGCCAGATACAACATGAAAAATTGCAATACTACTATGGATTTGAAGAGCACACTTTCTTCTTGGATTTGCTTCAAGAATTTTCAAAAACCGTTGAGTGGATGGAGAGAAAATCGAACGAGAAGTTTCGAGCCTCCTCCGCCTTTGAATCGGGGTATACAGCGGCTAGGGTTTAGTTTATTTAATTTTTTTTCTATTTTCTGATTGGTTGGGAGGATTTTATAATATTTTAATTTCCAAAAATACCCCTTTATTAATACGAACCCCGAATTCAACCCAACGACTGTCGTCCCTAGCTAAATACCCCCATTCCGAACACAATGGGATATGTTTCGTAGGCCTATTCGACTGTTTCAGTCAGTTTTCCTTCAAATTAAAAATATAAAATATTCAATATTTAATTTGAACGTGCATTTCAATTTGCCAGCGCTACAAATTGATTCGAAAAATTCCAAAAAATTAAATCTAGCTATGTTTTAACAATACGGTCCCAACAAAACTAGTTTCGTCGAATTCTGAGACCGTTTGCAAAAAGGCCCATTTTTGGTCGATCCAATTTAACTATAATTGACCAAAACACATTTTTCTTTGCATTGCCCACATACTAGCTTCGAAAATTATGACATTTGAAACCTAGCAATAACTTCACATCCCGGATCCAACAAAAGTGGTTTCGTCGAATTCCGAGGTCGTATGCAAAATGGCCAATTTCACGGCCTATATAAATTCCATAGCGACCTTTCTGAAAATTCATTCGACCATAACTTTTGCTTTCCGCTATGAAAATTCGATTTTTCAGATTCGTTAGAAAGGTATTCACTAACAGATTTAAATATTTTTGGTTTCACTAAAATCCGGATTGTTTTGCACCCGGTACAGTCCGACAAAGTTTGAATCCAATTTTTGAAATTGCAGCGCCATTTCGGGCCTTGTTTATAATTATAATAAATTATATTCGTTTTCAATTGTCAATTCAAACTCAGTTTTCATCTCTATTATTGAAAATATTTATTTTAAATATTTAAAATCCATTATTTTAGCCAATTTAAAAATTTTAAATTGGTTCAGATTTTCTAGGTCGTTACAATCTCCCCCACTTAAAACTTTTCGTCCCCGAAAAGGAACAAAGTCGAAAGTGGTTTTATAAATATACAATCACACAACACAACAACCAATCAAATTGTTTTAACTTCTCAAAAATATACCGATTCGCTTCTATACTCTTTTCAAAATCATTCAGACTATAGAATTTAAAAGTGCACATCCATGAAAAGAAAATAACAACAGAGTAGAGAATTAAATGGTAATGCAAAGTAGGTTAAATGTACATTGCACCGGAGTCAATCAGAGATATCTACTCGGCATCTGGGATAGGCTTTCTGAATGCTCTCCTCACTTTCCCAAGTACAATCTCGCGGATCTCCACTCCATTGCACTTTGACTAAGTGAACCTTCTTGTTCCTCAGTTCTTTGGTTTCTTTGCCGATAATCTTTAGCGGCTCTCGTCTCACAGCTAATTCTGGAGTAATTTCAATATCCTGCTGAGCTGCTTCTTCGACGATCAAGTCTGGATCATGAACGTTTTTCGAAGTTGAGATACGTGAAATACATCATGAATTCCGGGCAACCAATCAGGCAATTTAACCCTATAAGCGAGAGTTCCGATCCGTTCCAGAATAGGAAACGGACCTATGAATTTGGGCGCCAACTTTCCAGTTTTACCGAACCGGATTACTCCTCTCATCGGCGATACTTTCAAATATACATAGTCGCCAACTTCAAAGGATATATCTCTTCTTCTCCTATCGGCATAGCTCTTTTGTCGGCTTTGAGCGGCGAGTAATCGCTTCTTAATAAAATCGACTTTGTCGGCAGCTTCCCGGATCATATCAGGACCCAACACAAGTCTATTACCAGGTTCGACCCAACAAGCAGGAGATCGGCACGGTCTACGATACAATGCTTCGAATGGCGACATTGTCAGACTCGCCTGGTAGCTGTTGTTATAAGTGAATTCCGCCAAGTGCAGATGGTCTTCCCATGATCCACCGAAATCTATAACACAAGCCCGCAATAGGTCTTCTAAAATGCGATTCACCCTCTCAGTCTGACCGTCTGTCCGAGGATGATAAGCGGTGCTTAAGTTCAACTTCGTTCCTAGCTCGACTTTAAATGCTTCCCAGAATTTGCTAGTGAATATTGTATCTCTATCACTGACTATACTGAGCGGCACTCCATGTAGTCTAACTATTTCCTTGAAGTAAATCTACGCCAGACTCTGAGCAGTTCTATTTGATCTGACAGGTATGAAATGGGCGGTCTTCGTGAAGCGATCTACGATCACCCAAATACTGTCATTCCCTTTTCTGGTTCTGGGCAGACCATCAACGAAATCCATAGAAATATGTTCCCACTTCCAACCAGGAACTTCTAGCGGTTGTAATAATCCAGCTAGTTTCTGTTGGTCACTTTTGACTAGCTGGCAAGTAGGGCATCGGCTAACATATAAGGAAATGTCCCTTTTCATCGACTTCCACCAGAAAGTGCGTTTGATGTCATTATACATTTTGCTTACTCCCGGATGGATACTAAGTTTCGACTTGTGGCATTCATCCAGTACTTCCTTTCGAAGCTCAGGAATGTTAGGAACACATATTCGACCTTTGAGCCTTAGAATCCCATCATTATCAACTTGAAAACTTGAGGGCTCGCCTTTCTGAATTATCTCTCTGATCTTCTGAATGAAGTGGTCATCCTCCTGAAGAGCAGATATTTTATCTAGCAATGAAGTCGTGATAATAAAACTGGCGATCATCTCATTCTTTCGGCTTAATGCATCGGCCACGACATTGGCTTTCCCTGGAGTGTATAAAATTTCAAAGTCATAAGCTGCAAGAAACTCCAGCCAACGTTGCTGCGTCAGATTCAGGTCCTTCTGAGTGAACAGATACTTTAACGACTGGTGATCTGTAAACAGTTCAAATCTCTCACCCAGAAGATAGTGCCTCCAGATTTTCAAAGCGAACACAATAGCCAATAACTCAAGATCATGAGTTTCGTAGTTCTTCTCGTGCGGCTTCAGTTGACGGCTAGCATAAGAAATCACTTAGCCTCTTTGCATTAATACTGCGCCGAGGCCTTCTCTAGAAGCATCAGTCCATACTTTTAAATCCTGGTTGCCATCAATGATGGTTAACACTGGAGCTGTTGTTAGTCTCAACTTTAGCTCTTCAAAAGCCTCCTCACTCTCTGGAGTCCATTTGAATTTAGAATGCTTCTTTGTAAGCTTCGTTAAGTGACCAGATATCTTCGAAAAGTCTTTAACGAACTTTCGGTAATAGCTAGCCAATCCGAGAAAACTGCGGACTTCAGTGGGAGTTCTGGGCTGTTTCCAATTCTGAATAGCTGTGATTTTGCTTGGATCCACAGCGATTCCGTCTTTCGATACGACGTGGCCTAGAAATTTCACTTCATCTTGCCAGAATATACATTTGGAAAAGTTTGCTTTCAACACATTCCTTCTGAGAATTTCCAGAACCTGTTCCAGATGCTTTTCATGTTCGGCTTTTGATTTAGAGAAGATTAGAATATCGTCAAAGAAAACCAGAACAAATTTATTCAAAACTCCTCTGAATACTCTGCTCATCAGATCGACGAAGTAAGCTGAAGCATTACATAAGCCGAATGGCATTACTAACCACTCGTAGAATAAGTCGGGGCCTCTTAACGCTGTCATTGGAACACACTCTTCGGCAATTCGAAGTTGATGGAAACCTGTAGCTAGGTCCATTCGTGAAAATACTTGTGCGCCATTTAATCGATCCAACAAATCATTAATCCGCGGCAATGGATATTTGTTCTTTATTGTCTGTTTGTTCAGATCACGATAATCCACACATAGACGTAGAGTACCGTCAGATTTTGGGACAAACACCACTGCTGCTCCCCAATCCGAGAAACTAGGCCTGATTAGACCCTTCCATACTAGCTGTCGTGTTTGATTATCTAATTCCTCTTTCTCTTTCAAGGAGATTCTTCGAGTAGCGTGAACTACCGGCCTTGCATTCGGAATTAAAGCAATTTTGAAATCTATTTCTCTTTGCGGAGATAAGCGAACAACTTCTTCGAACACATCCGCATAGTTCTTGACGACAGGAATATCTTTCACTAGGTCGGGAATATTCTCTGGAATTTCAGGGACATTTTCTATTTGAGCTGGGAAACATTCAAAGCTGCCCAGAAGTCTTTTCTATTAGATTTCTGACCTTCACCGGGGATGGTTATATAATTTCCTGATTTAATCCTAGCCCTAACAACTCTTTCGGCGCATCTAACCTCTGCTTCATATTTGGTTAGCCAATCCAATCCCAGAATAAGATCGAATTCATTAAAATTCATAACGATAGAGATAATAGGGAATTTATAGCAAGAAAAGGAGACAGGTACTGCACAAATCCAACTCAGATTGATAGAACCCCCGACCGGATTCTGGACAGTCATTGGTTCCTTGAGCTTCCTCAAATTCAAATCTAGCTTCTTAGCGGCACTCTTTGCAATAAAGCTTCGGGACGCGCCTGTGTCAAACAGTACTTTGACTGGAATGTTTTTGACAGTAAGCGTTCCTTCTAAAACATCAGCCCTTTCTTGACTTGCTGAGGGATCCAAAGTTTCTGCTACTTCATTCACTTGAACTATTTCAGTCTTTTTTGACTGCCAGCAATCTTGCTTTACGTGACCAGCCTGATGGCAGAGATTGCATTTCCTATTGGCTTGAAGTCCTTCTTTGGATTGAAGTCCACCTTTTAATCGCTTCCTTAAAGGTCCGCAGTTTATAGACAAATGCCCCTTCAGATGGCAGTTAGAGCAAGTGGCGGTCTTTACTGGTTTCTTTCCAGATTTATCCCTTTTTCTCTTGGCACTGGGCTTCTTACTGACATCATACTTTGCACTGGCTTCAGGAATATCGGTTTCCGACTCAACCTTATCGCTAGAACTGACTTCTTCTTCATTACGCAACATGCCTTTCCTATGGAGATCTTCATACTGATAAGCCATATAAATCATTTCAAAACAAGGAAGTCTCACATTCCTCATCACACTATTCTGATACTTTCTTTGCAGGCCATGAATAAATCTCAGATTTTTCCTCCTTGGATCTTGAATCAGATGGGGAGCAAAGTGAGCAAGTTCGTTGAATTTCTTATGATCTTCTGGGATGGTCATATCACCTTGTATCAAATAAGAAAATTCATCACATAATCTCTCGGTTGCTTCGGGAGGAGTAAATCTTTTTAAGAAAATCACTTTGAATCTGTCCCAGGTGATATCACCTTCTGGATTATCTTTAATGATTGAATCCCACCAAAACAAAGCTTCTTCTTTGAGCGCCCAAGACGCTAGTAATCTTTTCTGATCGTCTCTCAGCTTTAAACCTTCAAAGATCTTCTCTGCAGAACGAATCCAAGCTTGTGTTTCCATAATGGATTCCTTGCCTAAGAATGGCGATCCACCCAGATTTCGAAATCTCTTGAATAGAATTCTATATCGGATTCTGGTGGTGGGAGCACAACTGGCTCATTAGTTGGTCGAGCCATACGATTATTTCTTCTGTTCCTGTCACTCATTTTCTAGTACGTCTGCAATTAGCAGACAAAGTGTTAGGTCAACAGAAAAGATATTTTAGAATATAGAGACAAATACTTCAATGTAAATGTGTCCATTGGGGTGTATTCATCCTGCTTTACTCATACTAGGATATTACTGATCCTATCTGTACTGAGTTACCCGTCCTAGAACACTACTGGTTCTATTTCTGACGAGTTCGTTCAAATGCTATATTCCAGAACTAAGCTTAACCAAAGCTCTGATACCACGTTGAGACGACCCGAAATCCCGTTCTGACGGAAACAAGGGTTATCTTTGGAATATAACACAGAAACAGATAACAGCAGAACAGAATAATTAAATACACCAGATAATGAACAATAGAATATACTGGATAAAAGTAATCATCAGAGTTACACAGTATACAGGATCTTACTTAGCACAAATACAGTTCAGCTATACATAAATGTCTACAGCGGAAACAAACAAAATATGTACAATAGGAGCTGAACAGCATAAAAAGAGATAAATAATAGAATCCATCTTCAGCTCCAGCTATCCAGAAAGAACCAGCTAAACCTGAATACAAGGCTGCCCGTGTAGAAAAAGGGGCACCCGAGTTTGAGAGTGAAACAAACTACGAGTCAGTCGGGGGACCACTACAACAAAACAGTCCTTTTACAACGGGCAAAACCCGTTGTTATATGCTTTTTACAACGGGCAAAAGCCCGTCCTAATATGAACCGTCGTAATAGGTCCTTTCTAATTTACAACGGTCACTGACTGTTGTAAAAGACCGTTGTAATAACGTGCCTCTATCACGTGCACGGGCTCTATGACAATGGTTATAAACCCGTTGTAATAGCTGATTAATTACAAGCGACTTCTGCCGTTGTAATACAATATATACCAACGGTTTTTGCCCGTTGCGAAATAAATGCAGATTTAAATATAATTATTGTGATATACATCCATAACAATGAATATTTTAACATGCAATAAATACTGTAATGCAACAATCAAAATCACGTAATAAAACATACTAAAAGACGAAAGCAAGTCATATAACTCCAACACATTTCAAAAAGTTCGATAAGTTTACACTCCAAAAGATTAGATAAGTATACATTACAAAAGGTTAGATAAGTTACGTCGATATAGTTCTAACATAAAATACATAACTAGTTTCATAAGTACCTACACTAGACAAAGGAAACGTAATCTTTGTGCTACGTGACGATAGATCCAACGGCATGTTTGATAATGGACATCTCCGAATTTGGCCTAAACAAAAAAGCTTCTGGTTCCACCGCTACATTCACACATATCTTCCAAACATCAGCTTCTGGTAGAAAATTTTGCAGTACCATACACACTAGGAGATATAAATCAAAGGCTAACACAGCTGTGATAGCATCACATCCATTCAGAGGCATACCCAGTCTCATTATGGTTCTGCACTTCATCATTCAGGTTATCCATGGACATCGGACTAAATCTGCATAATAAATGCATATATCAGGCAAATGATATAGGTATACACTTACAATTGCATTATGAAATAGCATGTCAATTGAACAAAGCTAAGCTGGCAATTACCCAATCTGCAAACGTGAGTTGCATCCTTGAATAAGCTGGAAGAAATCTTCGGATTGAGATGGGCGATTACACCGTCCAAAAATCCGTACTGGTCCAAACCACCTTAGACGGGAGATCATTAATCTTGTCCTTGTCTGCATACTCAAAATCACAAGGCTTGTAAATTCCCATTTTTCTCGGACAATTTTCACAAAACAAAGTCCATTTAGGGGCATATGCAGCACGAGTAGTAGCATGGGGCTGCACAACCTGCAGGACATTATTCAAAATTCTTTTCCAGGGCACCGCAGGCCTAGTTTTCATAACGTGATCAATCACTTTATACAACAGGATTCAAAATATTAACCTGGGAAATAACAATAATATTTACTGCACAATACAAAACATTAACTTGGAATGTTGCATTACAGTTTAATCCAAACTAATAATGCTTATATACATTCATTTCCAATCCATTAAACTAAAACATACCTACAACCGAGTTGATCCAAAATGTTGCATTAGAGGCATCAAGAAAACATGATAGAGTATCACTTATGGGGATATGCCAGTGGCCACGCTAGCAGGGACCGAACTGTTAGCAAGCACAAATGAAAAGCATAAGAGATGATGCATTTAACACTGCAAAAATCAACACATATGGCATGATTGACCTCTAAACCTTGTAGAATTAATTTCTCAGGCATAAAATATGAATGTTGAGAAACATTACAGCTGTTAAAGTTTTCCTTG
Source organism: Allium sativum (assembly GCA_030737875.1). Taxonomy (NCBI): domain Eukaryota; kingdom Viridiplantae; phylum Streptophyta; class Magnoliopsida; order Asparagales; family Amaryllidaceae; genus Allium; species Allium sativum. Next base: position 411,196,795 of record CM060923.1, on the reverse strand, counting down.
GGAACCAATGTAGAAAAGATTAACCTAAACTCTTCCCGTTTAAAAATTTAGTTGATTAGCATATGATTTATTAGTTAAACCAATTCTGGCTGTTGAAACTAGCAAACCCCAAAAAAGCGATACTTGAAACTATAAGGCCATCGAACAACTTAATCCCCAAATCATATAAATGAAAACCAGATACAAGATTCTTTCCCATTATAAATCGAACTGGAAGCCGCATCATTTTGCAGACCTGAACCTTTTAGGATCAAAATGGGAGAAATTCAGCTTAGGATCAAATTGGATTTATCTGTTCACTTCAACAAAAATGAGGCAATGGAAAATTTGCAATATTATAATCTAATTTTTTCCAAAAAAAAAATGACCTGCATTTTCCATTGCATGCTTATTGAATTGCTAATTGCAGCTTATTCTATACCCTGCCACTTTCCGCATTATTCTTGCTTTTGCTTCTTCGAAAGCAAGAAAAAAAACTATCAAGGTGGCTACTCCCAAATCAAAATGGAAACTACTAAAATTTTCAAAACGGATCGGAACCAAAAATAAATAATAAGATGCCCAAAATGAAGACATCTTCATTAATCCAAATAGTTACCTAACATTTTGGGATCGTTAAGAACTTAAATGGATAACTTGCATGAGTGGAAGCTGGATAAGATCTTCTGATTTCATTTGTGGAGTATCTGTAATATTAGAAGTTATCTGCAGTTTTTTTGTTTTTAAGATGTACTGGCATTCAACTTCATTGGATGGCTGTAATATGTACTATTCAACATTATTGCTAAACTATTGTAAACGTTAAATAGATTATTTGTTATATTTCTATTAATAAAAAAAAGATTACATATACATTTTCAGAATTAAGGATTTGCTGAAAATGTGCAACTGGAAGAAGCATTATGTTTGCTTTTTCCATAACCCCTCTAAAAAATCAATAGTGCCACTGCAATTCCTCCCACATTATCCATTTTATTTTTCTACATTAGTAGTGATTTAAGTGTTGTATTTTTCTTCTCTTTTTCAATTCAATCCTTTATCCTAAAGCTCACATAGTAATTGATGGAGGTAACTAAATCATCATACCAGTAGTGGAAGATCCTCTATGCCTTAGCTGTTTGCCATTGGACTGACTTGCACCATTATCTTCCAAAACATCTGGATAAAAGTTTCTCATGCCTCCCCGATCTCCATTTCAATAGCTTATAGTGTGATTCTGCAAAATGACAAAATATACGGTTTATAAAATTATACAAATTAAACTAAAGCACCTACTGCAGTCACTCTCTAAACTAATAAACAGAGACAAGTACTTGAGAGTTTAACTTTGAAGATGATTTTCATTCAGCAATATCCTACAAGAAAGATCATGTTACCACATAATTATCTCATTCTAATTATGGACAAAAAAGTTTAAAAAAAATACTGTAGAAATAATATATATAATAAGAATTTTCTGAAACAGAATGTAAACTTCTGTTGATTCCAGTCAAAAGAAAAAACACACAGGGCAAACTGTTTCAATTACTCAAGTTATAATTTGATGCTAAACATTTCTACTGGGGAAAATTTTGTGTACTTGGAAATGTTATCTAAAGTACCATGATCAAAAGTATATGGACAAGTACATAGTTCTAAAAGATTTTTTCCAAAGCTCAAGTGTAGGATATAGACATGAATCATCTGGCATATCTAGAACTGCCACATAATTGTCACTTAAAAGTGAAGCACCTGGCCAAACCACAACACATAGAAAGGAAATCCAAATTAAACATTGACGGTACAATTGCCAAAATGAAATAAAGTTAGTTCCTGAGATAGTATACTACTAGCATTGTAAATCTAAAACCACATGACAGGCACAGTTTATATTAATAGAATACACATATACAAAAAATTGAATGCAAACATACAAAAAAACAATTAAATCTTTTGCAAGCAGATGACATCAAAATCAGTATACTTTTTATATTTCAATAAAAGGGTTTAATATTCTGAAAATGTAAAATTATGTATATTCAGATTGAAGATTCGCAAAATGAGAACGTTATTTATATCACAATTAGAGCAAAAGATGCATCTTATAAACTAGGAAAATTGTTCAGTTGAAACAACAACTAAGTGAACAAAGCAATTTAACGCATGATTTAACATCATGTACACTTCAAATCAATTACAACTACTGACAAAATTATGAAATCGGAGAAGCAAAAGAAAGAAGCCCTAAAAATTGATAAATCAGAAAAACAATTTGGGCGAAAGAACGATCGGATAGAGCTAAAACTCACCAATAGCTTTGAAATTTGAGATCTATAAAACAAAACAGGCCTACCAGAGTTTGGATCGAAGGGGGAACAAATATCTACTTTCAGATCCAAGCAAAAACTCACCAATAGTTCTAACACCCCGCCTCCGCTAGGGTCACTCGCAAAGGAATGCACTAGCTTTAGAGGGGCATTATTGGTAAACATGCACAGAAATATCACAAGACAGAACATATAAAATAGCGGAAGTAAAATCGAACTTTCATAAACATGAATACATAAGGTCTAAAGCCTTTTACATCAGAGTACATCAAAACCTGTCTTGCAATAGTAAAGAAGCATAAAGACTTTTTCATAAATTATTCCCCAAATAAAAACAGTAAAGTAGCCATAGCCAGGAAAAGTCCAAGCCATCCATGATGACCTTCAAGCAGAAGAAGTCCGAACTAAACAGTAGTGTTTCCTCCCTGTAACCTGGGGGGGAAACGGAAGAAAAGAGGCGAAACAAAACGGGTCAGTCAAAAAGACTGAGTAAGCCCTATCTACTATTAGTATAAAAACTAGTAAAGTTAACTGTCATGAGAAGCTGAGATGAACATAAGCATGATACAAGATAGGTCAATTAAATCAAATTAACAGGATGAACTACTGAACTCAGATAAACTAGGGTGTCGTGATAAACTACGATGTCAAGATAAAACAAGGTATCACATTGTCAGGTTCCTATCAAGTATAATATCCCAAGATATCTATCGTGTATAACGTCCCATGGCATCTATCCTGTATATCCGCTCTGCACCTACCGTACTAGTATCCCAACTGTATTACGTGTTATCCGTGAATGACCCTTACTCAAAAGTCGTGTAATGGTCCATGTCAACCTAATATGCCGCATATATAGGTTACTCAACTCATATGTTTCTTTCCATGTATAAGTTCAGTCCTTTGCCGTAGGCTGTACGGGCTTTCCCATGTAAACGGTTTATCCTTGAAGTTGTTTTGGACTGCAACCCTTGATCTAGTTGTGTTTCCTTACCATGAACTATCGCGTGTCCACTTAGGATTTATGCCACCTAGGACCGCTAGGGATTATGCTACCTAATGAACGTTTCCGTGTCTCGGTTTGGGTTTTGGCCACCTAGGACCACTAGGCATTACGCCACCCGTCAACCGCGCCCTTGATCCCACGTATGTATCGTGAATCGTTTCCATGTCTAGATGCACATGTTCCCCAATGTGCCATCCGAGTTCCGTGCCAGGGCAAATCAAGAAATACGGAACTCGGTCGGGAGCTTTAAATCGTCTGCCGATGCAGATATCAAGGTCTGTTTTTGTACCCGTGGCTATGGTCCCACGTGACCCCTCCCTCAACTACTGAAAGGCAATCCAAGAAAAATCATGTATAAGAACCACTCCACGGCCCCACTATAGCCCACTTTCCTACGGGCCAACCTCACCCATGACTCGATAGCAAGCACATGGTCTGTTGGGGGTTCCCTGCCTTTCCGCACGTACACGATTGACTAAAGATGGTAGGCAGTCGGTGATGTGCTATCCAGGGAAAAAACAAGAATCGTCGACTCCACGCTAATCCATCCCACTCTTTAGGTTGCTCGCATAGCAACCAAGGCATACTCTTGGTCCTTCTAACGCAGACCTTAACCTCTCATGGGCCTAGTATAATTACCTGGCAGCCCACAGAGGGATCCCAAGAATATCCTCACGTCCCCCGAAGCTTCCACTTCGGCACCCAGTGCGCTGGAGCTTTTATCCAAGTCAGATAACTTGCTCCCCCTCGTATACTAAGTGATGACCTACCATATCAGGTTACTCATCGTTTTGAGAATTAGTCCTATGTCCTTAGCTAAGAATTATTACTTAGTTACCCTTAACTAAGGTTTACCACTTAGCTTCCTTTCCCGTTATCCTTGATTAACCACGGTTTTCTACCTAGTTCTTCTAGCTAGGGTTTGTCTATTGGGTTAAGTGTTATCATTCAAGTCCATGACTTAACCCGCACACGAATCACGTCAAAGATTGGCTAAGTATTTAAGTTCAAGACTTAGTCCCACAAGTTGGTTAAGTGTACCCAGAGGCTCATGACTTAACCCTATCAAGTCAAATTGGTCAAGTATTAGCCTACCTTAATCCTATCGGATTATCTTGCTAGATCGATTAAGCATAGATTATCTTAATCCCATCAAATTATCGAGTCGGATTGGTTAAGTATAGGTTGGCTTAACCCCATCCTCTAATCGTACTACAATGGTTAAGTATATTCTAAAAAGGTCTTGTGACTTAACCTTATCAGGTCCGCGTATTAGATTGGTTAAGTATAAGTTACTTAACCCCATCAAATCATCATGTATAATTGGTTAAGTATAAGTTGCTTAACTCCATTAAATTATCACGTTAAGTTGGTTAAGTATTGGTTACTTAACCTCATTGAATTACCGAGTTTAAATTGGTTAAGTGTTTAACTTAACCCCATCGAATTACCGTGTTTAGATTAGTTAAGTGTGGATTACTTAACCCCATCTAATTACCGTGTCGGATTAGTTAGGTGCAAATTACTTAACCCCATCCCCTAATCATCTTGTATGGTTAAGTGTCATTAAGAAAACTTACTTAACCTTGCCAAATTATCATGTTGGATTGATTAAGTGTTGGTTAACTTAATCCCCGTCCACTAGTCGTATAAAAATGGTTAAGCGTCATTAGGCAAATCAAATCACTTAACCTACCCAACCTTGTCATGTTTTGTTAAGTATCATTAGCCTAACCAATTTACTTAACCCATTTACCCATGTCATATTTGGTTAAGAGTCATTAATCAAATTAACTTAACCCTATCATGTGGCATTAATTACTTAATGCACCCCAACCTCTCACATTAGACTTTGTTGTGGTTACTAGTTAAGCCGGTCGGTTCCGGGTAGCTTTACACCACAACTTGGTCTAACCTCAGGTTCAGGCACAACATGACCAACTTCTCACATTGGGTCCTATTGTTTGCAACTACTAGTTAGGCCGGTCGGTTCCGGGTAGTTTTACGTTGCAAACTCAACCCAACCTCGAGTTGGCCACTTTCATGTTTAGTCTAGTGTCATGTTCATAGTCAAGTTTTCAAGCAATTGGGTAGACCTAACTTAATAGGTAAATTCCCAATGGGTAGACCTAACTTAATAGGTAAATTCCCAAGATTATGTTTTTATGCATACTTACATGTCAACTTCCATGTTATGATTCAAGTCATGTTTTCAAGTTATATTTTCATGTCATTAGAAATTACCCATAACATAACCCAACGCTTTTAAACTCGCATATACGTTCACAACAACTTAATGGATTAAAAGAAGAGACTTGGCAAAGGCATGACAAAAATGGATATTAAGCCACAAGTTAATCATGGTGGCAAATGAGGCACAAATGTGTTCATTAGCTTGCATGTTACATTCTTAAGCCTCAAAATCATGCATAAACCCAAACTTGGCACATAAACGAATCATGGTGACAAAAGGCATGGAATGATGACTAGAAACTCGCATGTATCATCATATAAGGGTTATGACTTCATATGCAAGTTGACATAAAGATTATGAAGGTTCTCATGTTGTATAATGCAACATTTCAACATAAAGGTTGTAGCTTTTAGCTCATAAGATCAAGATAAAGACTTCATAAGCTTGCATGACATGATAGCATGTATCATTCTCAATGATCAAACCCAAACTTGCAACATGAACATTTAACTTCATAGTTAATATCTAAGAGTAGGGAAAGGGCTTACATTGTTATGAAGGCACAAATCGAAATGCAAAACAAAGATTGTGATGAAGCCTATGCATGCCATCACCCAAAAACCCAAAGATGAACACTCCAAATCAATAAAAACCCCATCTTTATGAACAAAGATCAAAGCTTTAGCCTTGAGATCAACTTGAGAAGCTCTCATACTAACATAGGGACTCTCTAATACTCTCATGATCATGAAACCTCTCATAGAAATGAAGTGGAGGCTAGGATAGTTGAGTGGAGGCCATGAGAGTAGCAATTTTGCCATAGTTTAGTTGCATGAATGAATAATGAGGGTTTAGGATAGGTTAGGGTCTTATTTATAGATTAGGCAAGTGTTTTAGGCCATAGGATTAAAGCTAGACTCAATCCAAGCCATCAAAGCATGTCTTGGGGAAGAAGTCAAGTGTAGGAACCATCTAGGCCCTTTAGATTAAAGATGAACCATGAGAACCATCCAAATGCAAAATCTGCATTTGAGCGAATCGGCCCACGGGTTGACAGCCAAACACCCTGGATTAACCCCTAGTCGACCCAGCAGGCTCGGGTCGACCTCAAAAATCGGCCGGTTCGGTTATTCCCCTCTCCCAATTCGCTGTTTTGAACATTTTTGCATATTTATTTATTAAATTTTCATTTATATATATATATATCAATATATATATATTTCTCTGCGCAACCCATTTCACTTAATTAAGTATACTTTAATTTGGGAATTTTTTGTGAAACTTCGCGAGGCCATATCTTGGTCATACGGACTCCGATTTTCGAAAACTCAGACTCTATTTCGCGTATTTTTCCGAGACGAACGCAATGGCATAGCCCGTTTCCCTTGATTCAGATTTTACAGTTTAATTCTGCCTCCATTTATGTTATAACAGGTTATTGAAAATACAGGTTGTTACATTCTCCCCACCTTTTAGGATTTCGTCCCCGAAATCTCCAAGTTAGGAAGAACATATCCTACCATCCATCATCCATCTACTCAAAACATCATCCACAAGCAACCATTGTCCTTAGATGATTTCTAATGCTGTATGAATATATGCAAAACGTGTGTGTACATGTTCCTTAGCTAATGCTAATGATCAGGCCTGAATAATCTTTCTAATGCAAAATATGTATAGTGCCATGAATCCAACATGTATGCAAATAGTCCTAGCCATATAGGTACTATATGCGTGCACAATCATTCATTCATATGCAACAACCGCATGATAATACATTCGATTTCATCCATAAACAAGTATAAATACTCGTGCATATGCAATATGAAATGTGACCGAGTCGAGCTAGTATCTAATGTGTATTCGCGCATCCACGAGCAACCACTTGCAACCACTTGCAACCATATCAATCATAACATCTTTCAAATACATGTTTACATCCGTAGGGTTCTACCTAGGATTCCCTGGAACAGGGTCGAGAAGAAAAACAAGACAAACTCCTTACGGGGTTTGTAACAGAAAATAGGACCGAGAGGATGTCCACAAAAGATAGCCTACAAGTAAGCTCTACAGAAAACAGGGATCAAGGATATACTCCCAAAAGAGATATCATGCGCGTATATAGTCTTTGACCATCAGAGTCGTATTTCCTCGAGCTTAATTCCATTGTGCCTTGACCATCTTTTAACTTCGTGATTTCGTAGCTTCCTATTTCCTGTTTCCATAACATGAGCTGGAACTCATTTCTTCGTCGCCTCTCATTCCACTTGCACACTTGGCGCAAACATGACTGCGTACTCATGATCTCATGCAAGCTTTCCAAAATTCACTAGTGAATCTCGGACCTCGTACCACAAGGTATTCCACGTAGAAGAACTTTCTCTTGAAAGTAAACAGATGCCAACCAGGTTATCAAGCGCACTTACTAGGGTGATTTCTATAACCCAGGCATAAGTGAAGTAAACCATCCGTCTTATCGGCGAACACCACTCGATCGGGCTTCAAATTTCCAATAAAGGCATCAAGGGATTCTAAGTAACTAGTCATGACAGAACCTCAAAAAGATTACCCGGTACTTCGAGGGCATTACCAAGGCTAGTCAAAAGGTCTAACTACCCTCCTATCAAAACCGAGAGTGGCACCCCCCTACTGGATAACCACTTCATCCCTAGAATCCATCCATAGCTTATAAACATAAGCATTATTTCCAAACTCAACACTTGGCATAGACATTCCCAAAATCCAAACAAGTCATGTATAAATGGACTGATTCTCCAATAGGACTTTGAGACAAAAATGGGATTCTCTATTACGCTAGTACTTAAGGTGCAGAGACTCAACTATCGAAGCAGACTTAAATGATACGAACAACGAAGTCCTAACGGGATGATAGAGGAGAAAAGCTAAACCTTTAACAAGATCGTTACCCTCCTTCCGAGGTACTCTAGAAATGAGAGCATACTACTGCCCTCCCGGTGATCTTGTCCTTGTCCCATAATACTTAACTATCCGCCCCGTTTTACCATGCCAAAGGTACTCTCTCGTCATGGGTTTCATTGTTCATCTTTCTCCCTCCTTTGAGGACTAAGCCATATCAACAAGTTGCTCATCCTTAAGCTCGTATCCTTTATCCTCTTTCTCACTATCCTTTCTTATAACGCGGCCACTGGTCTCTTGAAAACCACCTCCATCGCATGGAAAGCTTTTTCGTAGATAGAAAAGACTAGTCGCAGTTAAAACCACTGTGACTACAGATGGAGGAAAGAAAGGAAAAGAGATTTAATTAAGGAAACAAGGATAATGCTAATGGCCTTTGGGGAATAGCCTTTTCTTTTTAAAAGAAAACTTTCTTGAAAAATGCTTCTTTATAAACGATTTTCAAATAGTTTTCAGAAGGTCTTTAAAAACTTTTGCCCAATCTGGTAACCTTCTGCTCTGATACCAAATGTAACACCCCGCCTCCGCTAGGGTCACTCGCAAAGGAATGCACTAGCTTTAGAGGGGCATTATTGGTAAACATGCACAGAAATATCACAAGACAGAACATATAAAATAGCGGAAGTAAAATCGAACTTTCATAAACATGAATACATAAGGTCTAAAGCCTTTTACATCAGAGTACATCAAAACCTGTCTTGCAATAGTAAAGAAGCATAAAGACTTTTTCATAAATTATTCCCCAAATAAAAACAGTAAAGTAGTCATAGCCAGGAAAAGTCCAAGCCATCCATGATGACCTTCAAGCAGAAGAAGTCCGAACTAAACAGCAGTGTTTCCTCCCTGTAACCTGGGGGGAAACGGAAGAAAAGAGGCGAAACAAAACGGGTCAGTCAAAAAGACTGAGTAAGCCCTATCTACTATTAGTATAAAAACTAGTAAAGTTAACTGTCATGAGAAACTGAGATGAACATAAGCATGATACAAGATAGGTCAATTAAATCAAAATAACAGGATGAACTACTGAACTCAGATAAACTAGGGTGTCGTGATAAACTACGATGTCAAGATAAAACAAGGTATCACATTGTCAGGTTCCTATCAAGTATAATATCCCAAGATATCTATCGCGTATAACGTCCCATGGCATCTATCCTGTATATCCGCTCTGCACCTACCGTACTAGTATCCCAAATGTATTACGTGTTATCCGTGAATGACCCTTACTCAAAAGTCGTGTAATGGTCCATGTCAACCTAATATGCCGCATATATAGGTTACTCAACTCATATGTTTCTTTCCATGTATAAGTTCAGTCCTTTGCCGTAGGCTGTACAGGCTTTCCCATGTAAACGGTTTATCCTTGAAGTTGTTTTGGACTGCAACCCTTGATCTAGTTGTGTTTCCTTACCATGAACTATCGCGCGTCCACTTAGGATTTATGCCACCTAGGACCGCTAGGGATTATGCTACCTAATGAACGTTTCCGTGTCTCGGTTTGGGTTTTGGCCACCTAGGACCACTAGGGATTACGCCACCCGTCAACCGCGCCCTTGATCCCACGTATGTATCGTGAATCGTTTCCATGTCTAGATGCACATGTTCCCCAATGTGCCATCCGAGTTCCGTGCCAGGGCAAATCAAGAAATACGGAACTCGGTCGCGAGCTTTAAATCGTCTGCCGATGCAGATATCAAGGTCTGTTTTTGTACCCGTGGCTATGGTCCCACGTGACCCCTCCCTCAACTACTGAAAGGCAATCCAAGAAAAATCATGTATAAGAACCACTCCACGGCCCCACTATAGCCCACTTTCCTACGGGCCAACCTCACCCATGACTCGATAGCAAGCACATGGTCTGTTGGGGGTTCCATGCCTTTCCGCACGTACACGATTGACTAAAGATGGTAGGCAGTCGGCGATGTGCTATCCAGGGCAAAAACAAGAATCGTCGACTCCACGCTAATCCATCCCACTCTTTAGGTTGCTCGCATAGCAACCAAGGCATACTCTTGGTCCTTCTAACGCAGACCTTAACCTCTCATGGGCCTAGTATAATTACCTGGCAGCCCACAGAGGGATCCCAAGAATATCCTCACGTCCCCCGAAGCTTCCACTTCGGCACCCAGTGCACTGGAGCTTTTATCCAAGTCAGATAACTTGCTCCCCCTCGTATACTAAGTGATGACCTACCGTATCAGGTTACTCATCGTTTTGAGAATTAGTCCTATGTCCTTAGCTAAGAATTATTACTTAGTTACCCTTAACTAAGGTTTACCACTTAGCTTCCTTTCCCGTTATCCTTGATTAACCACGGTTTTCTACCTAGTTCTTCTAGCTAGGGTTTGTCTATTGGGTTAAGTGTTATCATTCAAGTCCATGACTTAACCCGCCCACGAATCATGTCAAAGATTGGCTAAGTATTTAAGTTCAAGACTTAGTCCCACAAGTTGGTTAAGTGTACCCAGAGGCTCATGACTTAACCCTATCAAGTCAAATTGGTCAAGTACTAGCTTACCTTAATCCTATCGGATTATCTTGCTAGTTCGATTAAGCATAGATTATCTTAATCCCATCAAATTATCGAGTCGGATTGGTTAAGTATAGGTTGGGTTAACCCCATCCTCTAATCGTACTACAATGGTTAAGTATATTCTAAAAAGGTCTTGTGACTTAACCTTATCAGGTCCGCGTATTAGATTGGTTAAGTGTAAGTTACTTAACCCCATCAAATCATCATGTATAATTGGTTAAGTATAAGTTGCTTTACCCCATTAAATTATCACGTTAAGTTGGTTAAGTATTGGTTACTTAACCTCATTGAATTACCGAGTTTAAATTGGTTAAGTGTTTAACTTAACCCCATCGAATTACCGTGTTTAGATTAGTTAAGTGTGGATTACTTAACCCCATCTAATTACCGTGTCGGATTAGTTAGGTGCAAATTACTTAACCCCATCCCCTAATCATCTTGTATGGTTAAGTGTCATTAAGAAAACTTAATTAACCTTGCCAAATTATCATGTTGGATTGATTAAGTGTTGGTTAACTTAATCCCCGTCCACTAGTCGTATAAAAATGGTTAAGCGTCATTAGGCAAATCAAATCACTTAACCTACCCAACCTTGTCATGTTTTGTTAAGTATCATTAGCCTAACCAATTTACTTAACCCATTTACTCATGTCATATTTGGTTAAGAGTCATTAATCAAATTAACTTAACCCTATCATGTGGCATTAATTACTTAATGCACCCCAACCTCTCACATTAGACTTTGTTGTGGTTACTAGTTAAGCCGGTCGGTTCCGGGTAGCTTTACACCACAACTTGGTCTAACCTCGGGTTCAGGCACAACATGACCAACTTCTCACATTGGGTCCTATTGTTTGCAACTACTAGTTAGGCCGGTCGGTTCCGGGTAGTTTTACGTTGCAAACTCAACCCAACCTCGAGTTGGCCACTTTCATGTTTAGTCTAGTGTCATGTTCATAGTCAAGTTTTCAAGCAATTGGGTAGACCTAACTTAATAGGTAAATTCCCAATGGGTAGACCTAACTTAATAGGTAAATTCCCAAGCTTATGTTTTTATGCATACTTACATGTCAACTTCCATGTTATGATTCAAGTCATGTTTTCAAGTTATATTTTCATGTCATTAGAAATTACCCATAATATAACCCAACGCTTTTAAACTCGCATATACGTTCACAACAACTTAATGGATTAAAAGAAGAGACTTGGCAAAGGCATGACAAAAATGGATATTAAGCCACAAGTTAATCATGGTGGCAAATGAGGCACAAATGTGTTCATTAGCTTGCATGTTACATTCTTATGCCACAAAATCATGTATAAACCCAAACTTGGCACATAAACGAATCATGGTGACAAAAGGCATGGAATGATGACTAGAAACTCGCATGTATCATCATATAAGGGTTATGACTTCATATGCAAGTTGACATAAAGATTATGAAGGTTCTCATGTTGCATAATGCAACATTTCAACATAAAGGTTGTAGCTTTTAGCTCATAAGATCAAGATAAAGACTTCATAAGCTTGCATGACATGATAGCATGTATCATTCTCAATGATCAAACCCAAACTTGCAACATGAACATTTAACTTCATAGTTAATATCTAAGAGTAGGGAAAGGGCTTACATTGTTATGAAGGCACAAATCGAAATGCAAAACAAAGATTGTGATGAAGCCTATGCATGCCATCACCCAAAAACCCAAAGATGAACACTCCAAATCAATAAAAAAAAACCCATCTTTATGAACAAAGATCAAAGCTTTAGACTTGAGATCAACTTGAGAAGCTCTCATACTAACATAGGGACTCTCTAATACTCTCATGATCATGAAACCTCTCATAGAAATGAAGTGGAGGCTAGGATAGTTGAGTGGAGGCCATGAGAGTAGCAATTTTGCCATAGTTTAGTTGCATGAATGAATAATGAGGGTTTAGGATAGGTTAGGGTCTTATTTATAGATTAGGCAAGTGTTTTAGGCCACAGGATTAAACCTAGATTCAATCCAAGCCATCAAAGCATGTCTTGGGGAAGAAGTCAAGTGTAGGAACCATCTAGGGCCTTTAGATTAAAGATGAACCATGAGAACCATCCAAATGCAAAATCTGCATTTGAGCGAATCGGCCCACGGGTTGACAGCCAAACACCCTGGATTAACCCCTAGTCGACCCTACGGGCTCGGGTCGACCTCAAAAATCGGCCGGTTCGGTTATTCCCCTCTCCCAATTCGCTGTTTTGAACATTTTTGCATATTTATTTATTAAATTTTCAATTATATATATATATATATATATCAATATATATATTTCTCTGCGCAACCCATTTCACTTAATTAAGTATACTTTAATTTGGGAATTTTTTGTGAAACTTCGCGAGGCCATATCTTGGTCATACGGACTCCGATTTTCAAAAACTCAGACTCTATTTCGCGTATTTTTCGAGACGAACGCAATGGCATAGCCCGTTTCCCTCGATTCAGATTTTACTGTTTAATTCTGCCTCCATTTATGTTATAACAGGTTATTGAAAATACAGGTTGTTACATTCTCCCCACCTTTTAGGATTTCGTCCCCGAAATCTCCAAGTTAGGAAGAACATATCCTACCATCCATCATCCATCTACTCAAAACATCATTCACAAGCAACCATTGTCCTTAGATGATTTCTAATGCTGTATGAATATATGCAAAACGTGTGTGTACATGTTCCTTAGCTAATGCTAATGATCAGGCCTGAATAATCTTTCTAATGCAAAATATGTATAGTGCCATGAATCCAACATGTATGCAAATAGTCCTAGCCATATAGGTACCATATGCATGCACAATCATTCATTCATATGCAACAACCGCATGATAATACATTCGATTTCATCCATAAACAAGTATAAATACTCGTGCATATGCAATATGAAATGTGACCGAGTCGAGCTAGTATCTAATGTGTATTCGCGCATCCACGAGCAACCACTTGCAACCACTTGCAACCATATCAATCATAACATGTTTCAAATACATGTTTACATCCGTAGGGTTCTACCTAGGATTCCCTGGAATAGGGTCGAGAAGAAAAACAAGACAAACTCCTTACGGGGTTTGTAACAGAAAATAGGACCGAGAGGATGTCCACAAAAGATAGCCTACAAGTAAGCTCTACAGAAAACAGGGATCAAGGATATACTCCCAAAAGAGATATCATGCGCGTATATAGTCTTTGACCATCAGAGTCGTATTTCCTCGAGCTTAATTCCATTGTGCCTTGACCGTCTTTTAACTTCGCGATTTCGTAGCTTCCTATTTCCTGTTTCCATAACATGAGCTGGAACTCATTTCTTCGTCGCCTCTCATTCCACTTGCACACTTGGCGCAAACATGACTGCGTACTCATGATCTCATGCAAGCTTTCCAAAATTCACTAGTGAATCTCGGACCTCGTACCACAAGGTATTCCACGTAGAAGAACTTTCTCTTGAAAGTAAATAGATGCCAACCAGGTTATCAAGCGCACTTACTAGGGTGATTTCTATAACCCAGGCATAAGTGAAGTAAACCATCCGTCTTATCGGCGAACACCACTCGATCGGGCTTCAAATTTCCAATAAAGGTATCAAGGGATTCTAAGTAACTAGTCATGACAGAACCTCAAAAAGATTACCCGGTACTTCGAGGGCATTACCAAGGCTAGTCAAAAGGTCTAACTACCCTCCTATCAAAACCGAGAGTGGCACCCCCTACTGGATAACCACTTCATCCCTAGAATCCATCCATAGCTTATAAACATAAGCATTATTTCCAAACTCAACACTTGGCATAGACATTCCCAAAATCCAAACAAGTCATGTATAAATGGACTGATTCTCCAATAGGACTTTGAGACAAAAATGGGATTCTCTATTACGCTAGTACTTAAGGTGCAGAGACTCAACTATCAAAGCAGACTTAAATGATACGAACAACGAAGTCCTAACGGGATGATAGAGGAGAAAAGCTAAACCTTTAACAAGATCGTTACCCTCCTTCCGAGGTACTCTAGAAATGAGAGCATACTACTGCCCTCCCGGTGATCTTGTCCTTGTCCCATAATACTTAACTATCCGCCCCGTTTTACCATGCCAAAGGTACTCTCTCGTCATGGGTTTCATTGTTCATCTTTCTCCCTCCTTTGAGGACTAAGCCATATCAACAAGTTGCTCATCCTTAAGCTCGTATCCTTTATCCTCTTTCTCACTATCCTTTCTTATAACGCGGCCACTGGTCTCTTGAAAACCACCTCCATCGCATGGAAAGCTTTTTCGTAGATAGAAAAGACTAGTCGCAGTTAAAACCACTGTGACTACAGATGGAGGAAAGAAAGGAAAAGAGATTTAATTAAGGAAACAAGGATAATGCTAATGGCCTTTTGGGAATAGCCTTTTCTTTTTAAAAGAAAACTTTCTTGAAAAATGCTTCTTTATAAACGATTTTCAAATAGTTTTCAGAAGGTCTTTAAAAACTTTTGCCCAATCTGGTAACCTTCTGCTCTGATACCAAATGTAACACCCCGCATCCGCTAGGGTCACTCGCAAAGGAATGCACTAGCTTTAGAGGGGCATTATTGGTAAACATGCACAGAAATATCAAAAGACAGAACATATAAAATAGCGGAAGTAAAATCAAACTTTCATAAACATGAATACATAAGGTCTAAAGCCTTTTACATCAGAGTACATCAAAACCTGTCTTGCAATAGTAAAGAAGCATAAAGACTTTTTCATAAATTATTCCCCAAATAAAAACAGTAAAGTAGTCATAGCCAGGAAAAGTCCAAGCCATCCATGATGACCTTCAAGCAGAACAAGTCCGAACTAAACAGCAGTGTTTCCTCCCTGTAACCTGGGGGGAAACGGAAGAAAAGAGGCGAAACAAAACGGGTCAGTCAAAAAGACTGAGTAAGCCCTATCTACTATTAGTATAAAAACTAGTAAAGTTAACTGTCATGAGAAACTGAGATGAACATAAGCATGATACAAGATAGGTCAATTAAATCAAAATAACAGGATGAACTACTAAACTCAGATAAACTAGGGTGTCGTGATAAACTACGATGTCAAGATAAAACAAGGTATCACATTGTCAGGTTCCTATCAAGTATAATATCCCAAGATATCTATCGCGTATAACGTCCCATGGCATCTATCCTGTATATCCGCTCTGCACCTACCGTACTAGTATCCCAACTGTATTACGTGTTATCCGTGAATGACCCTTACTCAAAAGTCGTGTAATGGTCCATGTCAACCTAATATGCCGCATATATAGGTTACTCAACTCATATGTTTCTTTCCATGTATAAGTTCAGTCCTTTGCCGTAGGCTGTACAGGCTTTCCCATGTAAACGGTTTATCCTTGAAGTTGTTTTGGACTGCAACCCTTGATCTAGTTGTGTTTCCTTACCATGAACTATCGCGCGTCCACTTAGGATTTATGCCACCTTGGACCGCTAGGGATTATGCTACCTAATGAACGTTTCCGTGTCTCGGTTTGGGTTTTGGCCACCTAGGACCACTAGGGATTACGCCACCCGTCAACCGCGCCCTTGATCCCACGTATTTATCGTGAATCGTTTCCATGTCTAGATGCACATGTTCCCCAATGTGCCATCCGAGTTCCGTGCCAGGGCAAATCAAGAAATACGGAACTCGGTCGGGAGCTTTAAATCGTCTGCCGATGCAGATATCAAGGTCTGTTTTTGTACCCGTGGCTATGGTCCCACGTGACCCCTCCCTCAACTACTGAAAGGCAATCCAAGAAAAATCATGTATAAGAACCACTCCACGGCCCCACTATAGCCCACTTTCCTACGGGCCAACCTCACCCATGACTCGATAGCAAGCACATGGTCTGTTGGGGGTTCCATGCCTTTCCGCACGTACACGATTGACTAAAGATGGTAGGCAGTCGGCGATGTGCTATCCAGGGAAAAAACAAGAATCGTCGACTCCACGCTAATCCATCCCACTCTTTAGGTTGCTCGCATAGCAACCAAGGCATACTCTTGGTCCTTCTAACGCAGACCTTAACCTCTCATGGGCCTAGTATAATTACCTGGCAGCCCACAGAGGGATCCCATGAATATCCTCACGTCCCCCGAAGCTTCCACTTCGGCACCCAGTGCACTGGAGCTTTTATCCAAGTCAGATAAATTGCTCCCCCTCGTATACTAAGTGATGACCTACCGTATCAGGTTACTCATCGTTTTGAGAATTAGTCCTATGTCCTTAGCTAAGAATTATTACTTAGTTACCCTTAACTAAGGTTTACCACTTAGCTTCCTTTCCCGTTATCCTTGATTAACCACGGTTTTCTACCTAGTTCTTCTAGCTAGGGTTTGTCTATTGGGTTAAGTGTTATCATTCAAGTCCATGACTTAACCCGCCCACGAATCACGTCAAAGATTGGCTAAGTATTTAAGTTCAAGACTTAGTCCCACAAGTTGGTTAAGTGTACCCAGAGGCTCATGACTTAACCCTATCAAGTCAAATTGGTCACGTACTAGCTTACCTTAATCCTATCGGATTATCTTGCTAGATCGATTAAGCATAGATTATCTTAATCCCATCAAATTATCGAGTCGGATTGGTTAAGTATAGGTTAGCTTAACCCCATCCTCTAATCGTACTACAATGGTTAAGTATATTCTAAAAAGGTCTTGTGACTTAACCTTATCAGGTCCGCGTATTAGATTGGTTAAGTGTAAGTTACTTAACCCCATCAAATCATCATGTATAATTGGTTAAGTATAAGTTGCTTAACCCCATTAAATTATCACGTTAAGTTGGTTAAGTATTGGTTACTTAACCTCATTGAATTACCGAGTTTAAATTGGTTAAGTGTTTAACTTAACCCCATCGAATTACCGTGTTTAGATTAGTTAAGTGTGGATTACTTAACCCCATCTAATTACCGTGTCGGATTAGTTAGGTGTAAATTACTTAACCCCATCCCCTAATCATCTTGTATGGTTAAGTGTCATTAAGAAAACTTACTTAACCTTGCCAAATTATCATGTTGGATTGATTAAGTGTTGGTTAACTTAATCCCCGTCCACTAGTCGTATAAAAATGGTTAAGCGTCATTAGGCAAATCAAATCACTTAACCTACCCAACCTTGTCATGTTTTGTTAAGTATCATTAGCCTAACCAATTTACTTAACCCTTTTACCCATGTCATATTTGGTTAAGAGTCATTAATCAAATTAACTTAACCCTATCATGTGGCATTAATTACTTAATGCACCCCAACCTCTCACATTAGACTTTGTTGTGGTTACTAGTTAAGCCGGTCGGTTCCGGGTAGCTTTACACCACAACTTGGTCTAACCTCGGGTTCAGGCACAACATGACCAACTTCTCACATTGGGTCCTATTGTTTGCAACTACTAGTTAGGCCGGTCGGTTCCGGGTAGTTTTACGTTGCAAACTCAACCCAACCTCGAGTTGGCCACTTTCATGTTTAGTCTAGTGTCATGTTCATAGTCAAGTTTTCAAGCAATTGGGTAGACCTAACTTAATAGGTAAATTCCAAATGGGTAGACCTAACTTAATAGGTAAATTCCCAAGCTTATGTTTTTATGCATACTTACATGTCAACTTCCATGTTATGATTCAAGTCATGTTTTCAAGTTGTATTTTCATGTCATTAGAAATTACCCATAACATAACCCAACGCTTTTAAACTCGCATATACGTTCACAACAACTTAATGGATTAAAAGAAGAGACTTGGCAAAGGCATGACAAAAATGGATATTAAGCCACAAGTTAATCATGGTGGCAAATGAGGCACAAATGTGTTCATTAGCTTGCATGTTACATTCTTAAGCCTCAAAATCATGCATAAACCAAAACTTGGCACATAAACGAATCATGGTGACAAAAGACATGGAATGATGACTAGAAACTCGCATGTATCATCATATAAGGGTTATGACTTCATATGCAAGTTGACATAAAGATTATGAAGGTTCTCATGTTGCATAATGCAACATTTCAACATAAAGGTTGTAGCTTTTAGCTCATAAGATCAAGATAAAGACTTCATAAGCTTGCATGACATGATAGCATGTATCATTCTCAATGATCAAACCCAAACTTGCAACATGAACATTTAACTTCATAGTTAATATCTAAGAGTAGGGAAAGGGCTTACATTGTTACGAAGGCACAAATCGAAATGCAAAACAAAGATTGTGATGAAGCCTATGCATGCCATCACCCAAAAACCCAAAGATGAACACTCCAAATCAATAAAAACCCCATCTTTATGAACAAAGATCAAAGCTTTAGCCTTGAGATCAACTTGAGAAGCTCTCATACTAACATAGGGACTCTCTAATACTCTCATGATCATGAAACCTCTCATAGAAATGAAGTGGAGGCTAGGATAGTTGAGTGGAGGCCATGAGAGTAGCAATTTTGCCATAGTTTAGTTGCATGAATGAATAATGAGGGTTTAGGATAGGTTAGGGTCTTATTTATAGATTAGGCAAGTGTTTTAGGCCATAGGATTAAAGCTAGATTCAATCCAAGCCATCAAAGCATGTCTTGGGGAAGAAGTCAAGTGTAGGAACCATCTAGGGCCTTTAGATTAAAGATGAACCATGAGAACCATCCAAATGCAAAATCTGCATTTGAGCGAATCGGCCCACGGGTTGACAGCCAAACACCCTGGATTAACCCCTAGTCGACCCAGCGAGCTCGGGTCGACCTCAAAAATCGGCCGGTTCGGTTATTCCCCTCTCCCAATTCGTTGTTTCGAACATTTTTGCATATTTATTTATTAAATTTTCAATTATATATATATATATATATATCAATATATATATATTTCTCTGCGCAACCCATTTCACTTAATTAAGTATACTTTAATTTGGGAATTTTTTGTGAAACTTCGCGAGGCCATATCTTGGTTATACGGACTCCGATTTTCGAAAACTCAGACTCTATTTCGCGTATTTTTCCGAGACGAATGCAACGGCATAGCCCGTTTCCCTTGATTCAGATTTTACAGTTTAATTCTGCCTCCATTTATGTTATAACAGGTTATTGAAAATACGGGTTGTTACAATAGTTTTAGAAATTCTGGTAGCTACATACGGAAGAGATCGAGCTATTGACTTCAGAACGGAGGAGAAAGGAGGCAGCTGAACAGGGAACCGGAGAACGGCGATGCGAAACGGAGAAACTTACAACTCTGGCGAAAGTTAGAGGGAGTCGGAGGGAGACGATGGGAATGTGGAAGAAACGGCACTAAAATACGGAATATAAGAGGAAAATGATAGAGGCGGTGGAGCAAGAAACATAGACGCCATTATTGCAACCATTACGGTTTTTGATTTGGGTAATTAGGAAATTAGGGTTACGAGCCTAAGTCATGTTGGAGGAGATGCGAGAAAGGGTTGTGGTGACTGGCGACCGAAATTTTTTTTGGCTTTAAAAGTGAGAAGCGGTATCGAAAATTTGGCTGTGTCTATTAGCACCCCAATAATTACTCTTCACCCCCCGTTCAAAATATTAAATTGGTAATTCCAATTTTGCCCTTAAATTATTAATTACACATTTCATTAACTGTAATTATTAATTCTAATTGCATTTCACCGTGACATTGATCGAAATCAATCAAAATGTTAAGGACGAGTTGATTTAATCAACCCTATCCTCGAATGCAACTCAGCAAAATCGTCGTCTAATTTCGACCAAAATGAGAAAATAGATCGAAAACTGTTATGATACCACTGTTTTGATCATCTTTTCATATATTTATTTCCTTACTGCTTGCAACTTTTTCATTATATATAGTAGAATGTAAAGTTGCTAGAGTTTTTATGGAGAAATAAAAAACTGCAAAAGGAAGTTAAAATAAAGAAAATAAACATAGACAATGGAAGAAACAAGGGTAGTTAAGGAATAAACGGGGTGAGAAAAGAAAAAACTGGGGTGAAGTTTATTTTTTAAAATTACCGGGGTGGGAAGAGCAAATTGCGGGGTGAGAATAGATGTAGCCTTTTTTGGAGCCAAAAAATTGGATTTGAAGCCAAAATAAAATAATAGAACTTATTATAAGGGCTACAGAAGAAAATATCTACATGTACAAAGTAATAATTTAGATACATTAGCATGTATAAACTTACAAGTTTATATCTAAATAGTGATATATATATAAATTGGTAATTATTAATTAGATATTTAGTATTAATTTATTAATTATTGATTATTAATTTAACAACTAATTAACCAGTAATTACAAATGTTTTATCAATTAGAAAATTAAAACATAATTTTCTTGGTATCATCCAATTATGCGATAAAGGATTTAATAGATTAAAGTGTCTTTTAACAGTAATATTATTAATATTTTTTAAAAAGTAATTATTAATATTTATTGTTGGTTATAATTTACTATATATTTGATATTAGTTACTCGATTTTACTTACTAATAACTGAAATATAAAGTTAAGCCTGTTGGAATACTGATTATATATAATTACTAGTAGTTAGTGATTATTTAATAAGAATCATTAATTATTACGTACAAGTTATAAATGATTAATAAAATGTTATTAATGATTAATTATTAAATATTAATAAATAATATAGTATTATTAATGATTAGTAATTATTAATGTAATATTATAGTTAAAGGCAATAATATAAGTTATATAACATCATTGAATGAAATCTAATATGTATAAATAATATAAAGAAAACATTATCTAAACCTTTTTTTACAACTATTTTGGTAGACATTGTGTATATTATTACTTTTACAATGCTTCTACGTTTTAGAAAATTTCAAATTTTTTGAAATATGAAATATAAATATTAAGTTAAATTAAAAATTAATAAATAATAGATATTAATTTTTGGAAAGCATTGTAATTAATAATTATTGATTGTCGAAAATTGCTAATAGACGTTTATTACAATGGGAATTTAATGATTATTATATAATTGGTAAAGTTAATAATCATTGTTACTTTATATTTATTAATTATAATTTTATTAATGTTAATTTTATTATAAATAATTATATTTAATATTAATTACTCAGTTTTACTTACTAATAACTGGAAAGTAAAATTAAGCTTGTTGGAATACTGATTATATATAATAATTAGTAATTAGAAATTATTTATTAATAATCATTAATTAATATAAGTTGTAAACGATTAATATTATATTATTAATGATTAATTATTAAATATTAATAAATAATATAATATTATTAATGATTAGTAATTAGTAATATAATATAATGGTTAATAATAAGTAATACATGATTAATGATTAATTATTAAATAATCAAAATTAATTTTATGGGAGTATTGCATTTATTAATTATTGACTATCAAAAATTGGCGTCTATTACAACCGACATTTTGTGACCGTTGTAAAATAGACATCTATTACAACGGACATTTTGTGGACGTTGTAAAATAGACATCTATTACAACGGGCCTAAAAATGACCGTTATAATAGCACTTATTACAGCGGGCATTTTGTGCCCGTTGTAAAAAATGTGTTGTACAAGCATCTATTACAACGGTCTGGAAAATGACCGTTGTAATAGCAGTCTACTACAACGGGCAGTAAACGCCCGTTGTAAAATGGACGTTGTAATTGATCTATTTTGTTGTAGTGGACTGGTGTGAGAAATCTATTCAACACATATATAATATGGCCAATCACAGGACCACGCCACTTTCGTGGAACGGGTTTACTCCATTGGATTGCCAGTGCTTCAAAACAAATCTTTCTTTTAAACATCGCAATGCTTTTTGTAAAAATGAAGCCATTATAAGACTCAGTTCCCATCACACAATGCAACGCAAACCGGAGGATAGAGTTTTTACCTTATGACGGCCAAAATATGCTTGATACGAATAAAACAAAGGCATTTGATATTATTGCTAGTGTTTATATGTTTTGAAAACAATTTCAAATCATAAATATCAATCATAGATGGCATGGGTACCATATATCATGTCGCCATATATATATATATATATATATATATATATATATATATATACAATCAAAACCGCACGATGTCGTATTTGGAAATTGGATATCCGTCATGAACCAAGGCAAAAGATAGTCCTTACCGAATTCGAGACGCTCTAGCCCGTGTCTCAGGAACAGCCGCAACTGCCCCTTGGATCGTCAAGGCCGGTCCACCGATGTGGATTATTATGCCTGAACACTGCGTCTCCCCGCCCTTTGGGGAGTAAACGAGCCAACAAATGACTCCATCGGACCCGGATCGTCCGATCAAACCGAGGCGCCTCGCAACAGCAACAACCACATAGGTGAAAAGTATATAAATGTCAGGGCTAGTAGGCCACTGACACCACCCTAGCTAAAAAGAAACGCATGCCCTCCCTGATGTCCTTCTCCCGTTCCTGGTTCATACCGGGGTGTGAGGCTCGCGAATTTACGTTATACACAAAGCTACGCCACACCGGCGGTGCTTTGATCATCACCACAAGACTTTGCTTTTCAGCAGAAGCCCTGATCACTGCATCTTAGCATGCCACACAGGCAATTCATGCCATGCGACTGATGTCCATCGATATACAGCCTCTGAGCTCGTGCGTTTCAGAGAAGGGTGTTAAGCAAAAGAATAAATTCTCCGCCGCCAAACAGATGTATATTTAACAGAGATCAATCAACACAGAATAAAATCCAATGTCAGACACACAGTCCATTTACAAGTCCGTTCTGGGTCTGAACGAAACCGGAGGCACTAAATGCCTCGCAAACCCATCGATCACCACGTACGCCTGGACGATCACCACTCATTATCCATATTTCGGGATGCCTCCCAATCAGGACCACGGTTACCATCCAAACGAGGTGAAGATCTCCGGTCTTCGACCATCGTCTTCATCTTCGAATTTCAATCGTCGGCCAATTATTTGAAATGAGAATTAACTCGGCCTTTTCAAATAATTCACGTATATTTAGAATTTCAAATCAATTTATTTCAATGGTTAAATTATTCGACAACACCAATTTTGTTCTTTAATGTAATTTTCACACCAAACACATACAACCATCAAATACCACATAAATTGAGAAAATTCAGTTTATTTCCATTCCATATTGTTTATGATATTTTAAAACGATTTATCGCTATTTTTATTTATTCTAAAATAGCCAACTTATTCAAAACGACGCATCGGGCCATAATGCGGCCGTGGCGCTGTTTTTCTCCAGATTTGATTTACACATATCTGAAAATCTAACCGTTGGATCTTCACGCAATTTACATCATTAGAAAGGTCTTTTCAAAACGAATCCAATGGTTCCAGTTTCGGGAAAACCCGACGGTCGGATCTCCCGGTACAATCGTTTGAAGTTTCGATTTCAAAATACGAACTACAGCGTCGTTATTCGATTAAATATAATTATATTTATATATATATATATATAATCGTTTCTGGCACTGTTTTTCTTTATATTTGAATTAAACATTCCAGACAATCCAACCGTTGGATTTTTACAAGGTTGGTGCCGTTGGAAAGATATTTCCAAGGCGAACCCGACGGTTGCGGTTTCGGGAAAATCCAATGGTCGGATTTCCCGTACTAGTTGTTCGAAATCACGGTTTCAAAATGCGAACTGCACGGCCATGTTTCCTTTTAATTATATTTATATTTATATATTTATATAAATATAGTTCATTCAACAATTTCAATATCGTTTTTACTTCAAATATTTCACTAACGCCTTAAAATTTTGGAAAATTTCGCCATAACCTCCTTTGTACGGGAGGGGCTGGGAAAATTCCCAAATAGCTACACGGGCGTCTCATGTCAAAAAGAAAAAGAAAAAGCCAAGCGGCTAGCCAACAGGCTCATAAAATCATCACCCAAACAAAACAGTAAATGTGTACCTATTTGTCGGGCACAAAATTTTATTCCTCTTCTCTAGCCCCTTTGCTATAACCTGTTCAATAAATATGCATGTACATATATACAGTTCTTATCACTTATCATTTTCCATTCAACTTCATATTTGATTCCATTTGGTTTAAAAACACCATTCATTCTAACGTTGCATGTATTGGCAAAAATCATATCATTAGCTAATTAATGAATATTTCAACTCATATATGTTTATTTGAACGAGTGGCTATTTTTAACACTTCACATTTCAACGATTCATGTATATAATAAAAATGTGATTTTTATTGTAAAACAATTCATTTCAAAACACTATTATTTTATATAGTTTATGTATAGGTGATAAAAATAGGATTTTTCTTATAAAACAATTTCTTTCAAAACGAGATTATTTTACACAGTTCATATAGTCGATAAAAGGTGATTTTTATTATGAAACAATTTATTTCAAAATATGAATACCATTCAACACATGAATTTCTAGTCAACGAATGAATATCAATTCAACGCATGAAGGTTTTCTGTAGTTTCTATATATTGATAAAAATGTGATTTTTATATTTAAAACACGAATACCATTCAACACATGAATTTCTAATCAACGAATGAATATCGATTCAACACATGAAGGTTTTCTATTTCAATGAATAAATATAGTTTCAGCAAATGAAAATAATTCAAACGCATGAATATTATTCAAAATTTCGGCAGCATAACGGCAGGGTAGTTAAAACCGGGACCGTCCCTAGTACGGCTCCTCGCTCTACCTTAAAACCTCGCGGTTTTTGACAATGGGGATCATGCATCTAGTTCGCACGCAGGCGGCACGTATATATTTATTTCATTTCCACAAACTAATCCAATGTGGTTTTGACCAAATATTTTTCAACCACAAACGGGTATTTTTCAACCACAATCAATCAATATCAACCACAAACAATCCCAATCAACCATTCGCTATCAATCAATTTTCACACCAATCACAATCAATAAATATCGTCCATGGTTTGTGGACGAGGGGTGTGTATATATATATATATATATATATATATATATATATATATATATAGCAATTCACTTTTATTTCAACACATATATAATTTTTACAATGCATATACAACTTATACATCGAACGTGCAACTTATACAACGCTTATACATGAGGTGTACAACGCTTATATAACTCATACATCGACTATATAATTTATACGTCGTCGTTTTCCCATATTGTTTATAAATTAGAAATCTCACGTTGGGTTCCACTCCACCAAAAATAGCAGAAGGCTCAGAAAAATATGTGGTCTCTTCTAAAATGTAGAAGGCGTCCACACGGTCCCGATGTCTCATGTTTCATCGAATTTCGTTAACACAGCAAAACGATATGATTTTTCAAACATCAAACAATTTAAAAACATAATTAATTGAATTTATAGTGTAAAAAAAGCTACCTTATCTCGTTTGAAATCAACAGCCGATGTCGACTTTGGTTCCAACCTAGGGTTGGATTTCGCGCCGCCTACGGCCACCGTGCGTCAGATCAGAACCCTCCACGACCTCCGCCGCGTCACTGCCTCCAAGCTGCTGGAGCACCGCTCAGTTCGAATGCCCCCTCCCCCCTCAAATCTCGTGCGACTGGAGACACTTTGGGGCTCGATTTCGAGCCAGATACAACATGAAAAATTGCAATACTACTATGGATTTGAAGAGGACACTTTCTTCTTGGATTTGCTTCAAGAATTTTCAAAAACCGTTGAGTGGATGGAGAGAAAATCGAACGAGAAGTTTCGAGCCTCCTCCGCCTTTGAATCGGGGTATACGGCGGCTAGGGTTTAGTTTATTTATTTTTTTTCTATTTTCTGATTGGTTGGGAGGATTTTATAATATTTTAATTTCCAAAAATACCCCTTTATTAATACGAACCCCGAATTCAACCCAACGACTGTCGCCCCTAGCTAAATACCCCCATTCCGAACACAATGGGATATGTTTCGTAGGCCCATTCGACTGTTTCAGTCAGTTTTCCTTCCAATTAAAAATATAAAATATTCAATATTTAAGTTGAACGTGCATTTCAATTTGCCAGGGCCACAAATTGATTCGAAAAATTCCAGAAAAATAAATCTAGCTATGTTTTGACAATACGGTCCCAACAAAACTAGTTTCATCGAATTCTGAGACCATTTGCAAAAAGGCCCATTTTTGGTCGATCCAATTTAACTATAATTGACCAAAACACATTTTTCTTTTCCATGCCCACATACTAGCTTCAAAAATTATGAAATTTGAAATGTAGCAATAACTTCACATCTCGGATCCAACAAAAGTGGTTTCGTCGAATTCCGAGGTCGTATGCAAAATGGCCAATTTCACGGCCTATATAAATTCCATAGCGCCTTTCTGAAAATTCATTCGGCCATAACTTTTGCTTTTCGCTATGAAAATTCAATTTTTCAGATTCGTTAGAAAGGTATTCACTAACAGATTTAAATATTTTTGGTTTCACTAAAATCCGGATTGTTTTGCACCCGGTACAGTCCGACAAAGTTTGAATCCAATTTTTGAAACTGTAGCGCCATTTCGGGCCTTGTTTATAATTATAATTAATTATATTCGTTTTCAATTGTCGATTCAAACTCAGTTTTCATCTCTATAATTGAAAATATTTATTTTAAATATTTAAAATCCATTATTTTAGCCAATTTAAAAAATTTAAATTGGTTCAGATTTTCTGGGTCGTTACAAGTTTACAGGGAGTACCTTCAGATGTGGATATATCTTCATCTGATTCTTAGACTTTCTCTTGTGACATGACTGCGGCAAAAGGCCAGATGTTGGCCCGCCTCGAGACTGTAGTTCGTCAATTTGAGAAACAGATGGATTTGCAGAAAAATCATTATGCGAAGTGGATGAATGGCTGGCATATATTGGCCTGCGACCTCCAAAGACTTCACAAGGACAATCTTGAACGCATCTCTATTTTGGAAAATGATAAGGCAGGCTCTTAGGTCTAGGGACAGCCTGGTTACTTCTTTCCCCCTTGGGGATGTTGAGTCGGCGGTTTCTACACATGCTGATAGGCCTCCATCTTGTTCTGCTCCGACTAACAGGAAGGTAGGTGGGCCAAGGAAGGTTAGTGATCTGTAATCTTCGTCTCCTTGGTTATTTTGATTTTTGAACTTTAAGACCGATTGTGTAAGCGGGTGCCGGTCCTCGCTCATGACGTTATGCTAGCTGTGACTTGTTGTTTGATCTGTGACGCTTCTGTGATCCTAATGAATGTTTGTCTGGTTGGTTTTACGATGCTCTTCGTGTCTTTTTCATGCCATGTCTCTTTTCCCTGCTTGACAATGCACACAAAAAATTTAAAAAAAAAATTCGCGCCGATCGCGTTTTAATATTGTATTACGGAGCGTTCGTTCGCACATTAATATCATATTACAGAGCATTCGCTTGTTCGCTAATATCGAATTACGATTAGTCTTACGGTGTTCTTATTAAGCTGGGATCATCCAGTTACTAGTATTTGGCTTTGACCTGGTAAGCTTCTCGTTATTATAATTTTGGCAATTTTAGCCACTTTATTTTTTTATTAAATATCTTGTTTATTTGTTTGGGGTATTTTTGTGATGCATTTTTGTGCGTACCCCCATGAGGCGACTTGGGCTCCAATGTTATAGTCCAATCCTAGCTTTTTTTGACTTGGTTAACAACAAAGAACAAGAATGGACACCCTCATACGACTAGGATTTCTTCTTTTAAAATCCAATCTTGGCTTTGTTTGACTTGGTTAACAACAAAGAACAAGAAGGGACACCCCCTTTCAGCTAGGATTTCTGTTTTTGCGCTGGTCTTTCCAGCATGTTTAATCCTTCCCCATTTTTATGCTTTCTCCCGAGAAGCGGACACTAATTTATCTCATCGAGCCTTGACTCAGAAAGGATAAATTTCCTGCCCTTCACCTAACAAGGTGCTCACCATGATTGGCAATTTTTCTGTTTCAGAACATGTCAGTTTTTCCGACTTTGTGCCTTGCCCTAAGAAACATACACTTGTTCGCCTTATTTAAAAAAAATCAAGTTGGAGAACCCATGTCCAGCATCTAAGAAGGTGTTTCTTTGGTGGGCTAAGCATTTTTATCTGTTGGACTTTAAATGTGGGACTTTCTAGTTGCTTGTGCTTCAGCGTTGACTCCTTTAATCTGGTACCAAGCTTTTGTTGGTCCTGTATTGAGAGATCCAGTGTTTCCTGATGAAAGTCGGAACTCCTCGAGTTGGCGCCTCCCGACCGCTCGTTTTCCTACACAAGGAAGTCAACCTTTAGTAGGAGCGTGTGAATAGGTGAGCTATGCATGTAATTAGAACTCCATATTCAGTCACTTTATGTACATCATTCAGAATGCGAAAACTATCATAAATCTTTACAGCATTTTTTATGCATTTGAATAACATGCTATAAGAAATAATGACGAATATGCTCGTTGTTCCATGCTCGTGGAATCTGATTCCCATCTGTGGTGGCCAATTAGAAAGTTCCATCCTGGAGTTTCTGACTTATAACATAAGGCCCTTCCCAATTAGGTCCGAACACCCCAGTGCCTATTATTATCTTCTTAGAACATGGTCTCCAAATTCAAAAGTTCTATGCTTGACTTTTGAATTGAAGTGACTGGCCACCCTTCTTTGGTGTGCGGCTACTCTGAATTCCGCTTCTTTCCTTTTTTTCTTTAAGTTGGTCGATGGCTTCAAGCTGTAGCTTCTCCTTTTCTTTGGGGTCGATGTGTATCCTTCTATGGGTAGTGTAACACCCCACGCCTGCTACGGTCACTCACTAAGGGAATGCCATGACATCGGTGGAGTATTTTAAGTGAATATAGAACAGAAAAATTACAACAAGACAGATATAAGTAATACTTGAGAATTTAAAACATCATTTCAATTGCAGCGGAAAACAAAACATGTCTGGTTACATCACAAAACCATAATAGAAGTCAAGTACAAATATCCATCCTGCTAAATAAAAATACATAATCCCAATACATGAACTGATAGCCATAAAAGAAAAGGGTAAACTGAGCTCTACATCTAGGGTCCAAGCTCCAAGAGAGAAATAAAAGCAGCCTGATCAAAGCCCACTCGTGCTGGGCCCACTCTGAGAACCTGAGCGTTGGGAAAAAGATAAAAACAACGGGGTCAGACATAAGTCTGAGCGAGTCATATAACTTTAACAATGTAATCATTAAAGTAATAAGGATATGATATAACTTGGTACGGTGTGACTGGGGATAAATGACTACACTCAGTAGCCAATCAGACTTAGAGTGAACTAAGATAACGATAAAGACGCATTTACCCACCCACGGATAATTACTACACTGCACCACACCAGTCATTCCTACTTAAAGGTTGATCCCTCCCAAGGACTTAGAAAATTTACCCGATAGTTTCGTATACCCCTAGCTGACTACATAGGTGCCGTCTGCCCCTATCTCCACTAGGTGTGCCCACTACTCCCAAGCGATCGGCTCCCTACCGTAGATACCCGTGCTGGCCCCACAGTGGGGTGTATCACTCCCCAAAGTGGCAACCCGATACAACCAACGGTGCACGGCTTATACCTACACGATGCAACAACGTCTTACCTACCAGCCCGGGTCCACACACGCATATGAAACCCGTTGGACTTGCGTTGCCACCGCTAACCCGTTTTGGCCTCTTATAGTCAAGCCCAGTACGCGTGTCCCGTCCTCGACATGGGTCGAGCCCAATAAGATACATATGGGTTACTGGTTGAAATGGGCCCCCACAAGCTACCCACCTAAGCTTGTCCCTTTTTCTAGTGCATCCCACTTAACCCTTTAATCATGTTTAATTACATGTTTCCACTTGGTTAAGTATTCTAATCATATTTTCTATTGCCACCCAAGGCAACCCACTAGATTTCCATATGCCACCCAAGGCACCCACTTAACCCCTCATGTCCCTCTACATGCTAATATGGTTAAGTGTTTCTTAATTAATTAATTAAGATTATGACCTCATAAAGACCTCTCACATTAGACCATCTTTTATGACTGCTGGATATGCCGGTTGGTTCCGGGCATACTTTTGTCATAAAAAGGGTCTAACCTCGTGTCTTTACTTTAATCACGTATTTAATTCATGACTAAGACCTCTCACATTGGGCCAATCATTTGTAGCTGCTGGATGGCCGGTCGGTTCCGGGCAGACTTCCGCTACAAAAGGGTCCAACCTCGTGTCTTAGTTGATTAATTACACCTAATTAATCACCCCCCCCCCCCATAATTAATTATCCCTAATTAATTACACATTTTTAAGAATATGGGTAGACCTAACTCAATAGGTAAATTTCCAATTCCAAAGTATGGGTAGACCTAACTTAATAGGTAAATTCCCAACTCCATAATGTGGGTAGACCTAACTTAATAGGTAAATTCCCAAATTATGTCCATTCATTTTATGTTATGCTTAATCATAACAACTTTACACCTTTTTATAATCATGCATATAAACCCCATCGTTTCCCACGTAATTCGTTTACATAACACGTCATACATAGGGACAACTTTGCATATGTTATGCACATCATAAAAAGAGACAAACTTGCATATGAATTTGCATATAAACTTGCATAAAACTTGCATATGAGCTTGCATAAAACTTGCATATGAACTTGCATATGACTTGCATAAAACTTGCATATGAACTTGCATATAAACTTGCATAAAACTTGCATATGAACTTGCATAAAACTTGCATATGAACTTGCATACCATGTCATATCACAAAGGCAAACTTGCATATGTTATGCATATCATAAAAAGAGACTAACTTGCACATGAACTTGCATATATCATGTCATATCACAAAGGCAAACTTGCATATGTTATGCATATCACAAAAAAGACTAACTTGCATGTGATCTTGCATATAAACTTGCATAAAACTTGCATAAAACTTGCATATGAACTTACATGACACATCATATCATAAAAAGAGGCAAGTTTACATAAGAACTTATAACATATGACAACCACAACTTGCATAATCCACATTTACATCCATAGCCTCCTAATATCCTATCCTAATTAGTTTAGCAATTACTTGCTAAAGGCATAGGAACTCACCAAAACCAAGATTAGCAAACTTATGAAGTAGAACTAGTTGCTAAATATGAAGAAGATGATGATTAGAGGTTGATTAGCTTGCAACTTCCTTCATAAACTAGTGGAGGCTCCTCTTAAGTTTGACTTTGGCGGCATGAGGCCATCATTTCTATTTTTAGTATGGATTAGGGTAGGTTTAGGGTGTATTTATAGATTAGGTGAGTGTTTTAGGCCCTTAGATTAACCCTAGATTAGATTAGGACCCTTAGATTTCGGAAATCTCTAGAAACCAGCCCTAAGACCAAGCCCAAACCCCAAACTGGTGCACCCAACCACAGAACTCTCTAGAAACTGTGCAGGTTTCCTGGCTCGGCACGGGCGCACTTCCCAAGTGCGCCAGTGTATTTTTGTACTGGCGCACTTCATAAGTGCGCCAGTGCATTTTTGTACTGGCGCAGTTCACAAGTGCGCCAGTGCATTTCTGCAACCTTCATTGGGCCATAACTGGGCCATACGGACTCCGATTTACAAAATTTCGGACTCTATTCTGCGTATTTTTCCGAGATGAACGCAATGACGTAGCCCGTTTCCCCCAATTCTCACATTTGAGATTATTTAATCTGCAATTAGTGAATCTTAGCATTAACTGAAATACGGGGTGTTACATTCTCCCCTCCTTAAAGGATTTCGTCCCCGAAATCTCTAAGCTAAGGAGAATGCATATCCTACCATCCAAACAACCATCTACTCAATCCATCAATCACGAGCATCCATTGTCCTTAAATCAAAATTTCTAATAATGTATGAGCAAATGCAAAAAGTGTGTGTATATGTTCCCTATCTAATGTATGAACATATGCAAACCATGATAGTGCCATGCATCCATTATGTATGCGAAAGAACCCTATCGACACATACAATATCTACATGAGTGCACAATCATTCACCAAAATGCATCATCCATATGATAACACAATCATTATACATCCATAAATATAGCTTCCTACACACAATTTTATGCAATATGCAATATGAAGTGACTGAGCCGATCTAGTGCCTAGAGTGTGTGTATATGCATCCACGAGCAACCACTAGCAAACACTTGCATCCACTTGCATCCATCAACCATAACATGTCTCAAATACATGTTTCAACCATAGGTTTACCCTATCTAAAGGTCAAACGGTACTTAATGAGAGGACATACTAAAGATAAGATAAGTACTAGTCAAACGATAAAGGAGAAGTTAAAAGATATACCCTCAAAAAGGAATGGGTACAATGAACGCATCTTCACTTCCGTCTCCCAAGTAGCGTTGCCCTCGTCTTCTCCCCATTGTACTTTGACTAGTTGAACCTCTTGATTCCTCAATTTCCTAGTCTTTGACCCAAGGATGCGAGTAGGAGCTCGTCGAATAGTCGCATCACGCTCTACTTCCACTTCTTTAAGCAAGCTCGGCTCTACCACCTCTGCGGTCTCATGTAAGCACTTCCTCAAATGGGACACATGGAATACATCATGTACACCACTAAGTCTGTCGGGCAACTCCACTCTATATGCCATCCATCCAATTCTTTCCTTAATGGGAAATGGCCCTACGAACCTTGGTGCTAACTTCCCAACAGATCCAAAGCGAACAACATTTCTCAACGGAGATACTTTGACAAAAACCATGTCCCCAACCTCAAACTCAAGATCCGTCCTTCTCCGATCCGCATAAGATTTCTGTCTATCTTGCGCTGCTTTCATCCTTCTTCGAATCAAATCAATCTTCTCTGAAGTCTCTCTAACCATATCTGGCCCAAGCAAGATCTTATCCGTAGATTCCCACCAATATGTAGGTGATCGACAAGGCCTTCCATAGAGAGCTTCGAATGGAGCCATACCAATACTGGACTGAAAGCTGTTATTATATGCGAACTCCACCAATGGAAGATGCTCTTCCCATGTACCTCCAAAATCTAAGATACAAAGCCTCAAAAGGTCTTCTAGAACACGATTCACCCCCTCAGTCTGGTCGTCCGTCTGAGGATGATATGCGGTGCTCAGACACAATTGAGTCCCCACTGCTTCTTGCAAACTTCTCCAGAACTCGCTAGTGAAGATAGGATCTCGATCACTCACTATGCTAGAGGGTACCCCATGCAATTGAACTATCTCTCGAAGATATACTGAAGCTAGCCATGGAGCAGTCCTCTTGCTCTTCACAGGTATGAAATGGGCGCTTTTAGTAAGTCTGTCTACCACAACCCAAATACCCGTATTACCCTTTCTTGATCTGGGTAACCCGTCAATAAAATCCATCGAGACGCTATCCCACTTCCATTGCGGAACTTCCAATGGGTGAAGCAACCCACCAGGTTTCTTTTGCTCCGCCTTCACCTGTTGGCACACCAAGCATCGAGCGACATACTCAGCCACATCTTTCTTCATACCGGCCCAGAAGAAAACCCTCTTCATGTCTTGGTACATCTTGTCCCCACCGGGATGAATGGTCATCCTAGAACGGTGTGCATCATCAAGAATAACCTTCCTCAAACCCTCGTCTTGCGGTACACAAAGTCTACCGTCTCTACTCAAGCACCCCCTATCGTCTAGGGTGTACCTACTCAAATGGCTGGACGACTCCCCCCTTATGAGCTTCTCCACCAACTCAACCAACTGTGGGTCGTCCCTCTGTGCTTCTCCAATCCGCCCCAAAAGAGTAGGTCTAACCTCCAAGGAAGCTAGCAAACCGGGTACATAATCAATGGAAGGTCTGAAATCAAACATCGAGATAAATTCCAAGCTTCGTTGTTCCACGACCAATGGACTCAAGGACAACCTTTTTCTGCTCAAGGCGTCCGCCACCACGTTACCCTTGCCAAGGGTATACGCTATCTCGAAATCATAGGATGCTAAGAATTCCATCCACCTTTGCTGTCTCAAATTCAAATCCTTCTGAGAAAACAAGTACTTCAATGATTTGTGGTCAGTGAACAATTCGAATCTCTCACCAAGAATGTAACACCCCGTGTATTCTATAACTGTGGAATTAACAAATTAAAGTATAATTAATTTGAAATCAAAGAACTAAGGGAAACGGGATACGCCATTGCGTTCGTCTCGGAAAAATACACGAAATAGAGTCCGAGTTTTCGAAAAACGGAGTCCGTATGAAGAAGATATAGCCTTCGGAAGTTTCTGAATTAAGTTTAAAATTCAAAATGGGGCCCAATGGGCCAGGGCGGAAGAACACCCGCCTAAGGCACCCAGGTCGACTGGGCTGTCGACCTGGTCTAGCCAGGTCGACAGGGCTGTCGACAGGGCTGTCGACCTGGTCCAGAGCCAGGTCGAACCCAGCCAAACCTGGCTGGCCTATTCTATGTTGGTCGATTTTCTGCAGTCTGCTTTGTCATTAGGGCTAGGTGGCAGGCTCTAATTGGTCTCTCCTTAGGATGAAAGGCTACGATCAATCCAAGCGACATCAATGGTCCTAATCAGTTCATAACCCCTATAAAAATGACCCTAGACTCTACCTAGGTTTCTTACACAATTCTCTAGCCTCCATTGCTCTCTTCTTCTAATAAAAAAATAAAAATGGCGTCGCTGCTCTGCTGGAATTAAAACTAGAAGATAATCAACATCAGCCTAAGCAACTCAATTCAAACTAGAGATTAAAGTTTCTGCAAAGATTCTACAACAAGTTAAAGTTCTTTCTATAATCCAATCAAGGCAAGTACAGTTATTTTCCGCTATAAACGTTAATAATAATTTTGATATGTTTTTGATTCTGAATCTGAGATTGTATATATATTTTCTTCTGTCAGATCTGTTTTTCTATATCCCTTTTCTTCTTTTCTGTTTTTATAGCCAGGCTACCACGAGCCTGTGCCTAATCTCATAAGAGATGAACGTATGAACGCAAATTTTGGGATGAATGATGCGAAATTTGACAAGACTAAATTGAATGTATGACTTTAGGTCTGAGGCATAAAACATATTGGACATATGCATAAATTTGACTATGAACATATAATTTATGCATGTTGTATGCATAGCTATGTTGTAATTTAGAACTGTAATTAATGAGCATATGTTGTAAACATAGATTTGGATCTATGCATATTCTATGATAGAAGAAAAGAGGAACCATTGTAAGATTACATATGATTTGAGACTTTGGACAAAATGCATATAAAAGTCAAGATTTGATTTTTAGAAGATATGATTTAAAGATTTAGATTGTTGGGTATAGTTTGCATAATGATTCATGACTTAAAAAGAAGAAGATATGGAAGCTAAGGTGTAAAAGATTTGCATTAATTAGGATATCTATTATTGTGATTACACCTAAATAGGGATTTTTGGATATATGGCATGCATTGGAATTAATGGTTATATTTGGTATAATTTATATGTGAATCTGCTGTAAGATACTAGTTTAACAAAAATTGGAACATATGTCATATGGCAAATTATGTCCATATTCTGCGCTTATGCAAACATGGAGTATATGTTGTGAATCATGACTATTATGTAGGCATATGAATTTAGGCCAATTTATGATTGGGCAAGGCATGTAAATAGAACTTTTAGAAATATTAAATTTGCTAAATCTGCTAATTGGTCAAGTTGCCTAAACTACTAGTTTTGTTATATTGCCTAGACTGCTAATTAGGTTGAAATGCCTAATCTGTTAAATTTGTCGGTTGAAATGCCTAACCTGTTATATGCCAAAATCTGCTAACTTGCCAAATCTGTTAAATCCGTTAATTCATATAAAATCTGTTATCTGCTATGTTGATATAATCATCCTGTTATTGATATAATCTGAATTGGCATATATATTGGGCGTGCGCATAAACGGTAAATTATTAATTAATTGGCCGCAAAGATAAACATGGCTAACTCGAGGTTAGAATGAGTTTGCGGCGTAAATCTGCACGGAACCGCCCGGCACATCCAGTGGCCGCAAACAATAGGTTCGAATGTGAGAAGTTAGTCATAACATGCGTAAGACACGAGGTTAGGTCTGGCTTGTGGCAGAAGTCTGCCCGGAACCGCCCGGCATATCCAGCGGCCACAAGCTACCGACCTAATGTGAGAGGTCTGTGCATTAATAATTAATTAATGCAAAATCTAAGATAAGAATGACGTCTAAAACGTATTGGGGAAAATAGGGTTAAACCAAAAGGGATTAATAGATGTAGTAAAACCCGTCCATGAATCTGTAGGCCCAATACAAAGTTAGACAAATCTGAAAAATCTGTACATCTGACCTGTTAGTCTGAAAACTTGTTAACTTAATTTGTGAATTAGTAAATCTGAATTCTGTATGTCTGAACTTGTTAATCTGAAATCTGTTAGTCTAGGGACACAAGGTTAGGAGGGGAATTACTTGTGTCATCTGTTGTTTGGGACCCATATTAGTCAGTAACCCTTTCTGGTATCAAAACTTTGACCCAACAGTAGGTAGGGTCCGGGCACGCTTACTGAACTAATTATAAGTGGTTCATTCTGATAATGGCGAGGGGTGTTGATGGTGCGTTCCAACCGGGTCATGTGCGTGCATGGATCCCGGTCTGCCTCTGAGGATGTAAGACACCGTGACATCTGTAAATAGGTCTGTGCCAATTGGTTGTCACTTTAGGGAGTGATACACCCTACTGTGGGGCCGACACAGGATATTTATGTATTAGGGAGCCGATCGCTTGGGGTAGGGTTTTAGGGTACACTTAGTTCTGCCTGTTTCTGTTGGTACCGTCTGTTTCTGTTGGGTGGTAACACCTGTCTGTTTCTGTGTGGTACCGTCTGTTCGGGTGGTAAAGGCCCATTACTAGTGTACACCTAATTCTACATTCTGTTTCCGTAGGGATAAATCTGTTTCTGCTTCTGTCTGTTTCTGATCGGGTAGTAAAGGCCCATTATTAGCATTCTGTTTCTGTTAAAGTATTTTGTACCCGTTCCTGCTTCAATTTAGACATTAGGGTGACACCTAATTCTGCTATACTAGTATTAGTGCAGAGAAGTGTAAAACAATAGTTTATATCATTCTGTTTTTTTCTGTTATATCTGCTACACCTGTGATAGTTATCTCACATCCAGTTTTATGTTCATATCATATTATTATTATCTGTTCATATGCTGAAAGTCACTGGACTTGCCAGACTTTTTGTCTGACCCTTGTTGTTTCGCCTCCTTTCTTCCATTTCCCCCCCCCCCCCCCAGGTTATCCAAGGAGGGAAATACTTTAGCTTGATCCGGATTTCTCTTTGCTTGAAGTGCTTAAAGTATGGCTTGGCTCTGTATAGCTTCCGTTCCATGGGGATTATGATTTTAAACTATGCATTTTGAAGGCTTTTGTACAAGACTGATATTTTGTACTTGAATTCTGAAATTGAAAGGATGTAACCATATTAATTTCTGTTTCCGCTGTAATAAAGTTAAAATTTTTCAAGTACTGTTTTATCTGTCTTGTAAGTTTCTGTTCTGTTTACTAAAATGCTCCACCAAAGTTAAGGCATTCCCTTTGTGAGTGACCTTAACGGAGGTGGGTTGTTACAAAGAAGATAATGGCGCCAAATCTTAAGCGCAAAAACAATAGCGGCCAACTCTAAATCATGGGTAGGGTAATTTTTCTCATGCACTCTCAACTGCCTTCCACCATAGGCTATTACCCTTCCCTCTTGCATTAAGACTGTGCCCAGCCCTGTCCCACAAGCATCAGTATAGACAACAAATGGCTTACTCCCATCTGGCAACACTAAAACTAGAGCGGTGGTTAAAGCTCTCTTTAACCGTCGGAACACATCATCACAATCTATGTCCCATGTGAAAACAAGATTCTTCTTCGTAAGGCGGGTTAAAGGGGCTGATATCTTTGCGAAGTCTTTGATAAACTTCCTATAGTAACCCGCCAACCCCAAGAAACTTCTTACTTCGGTAGCATTCTTCGGAACCTTCCAATCCTGAATTGATACTACCTTCGCGGGATCCACAGCTATCCCTTCCTTGGAGACCACGTGCCCCAAGAACCGCACCTCCTTCCTCCAGAAGTGACATTTAGAGAATTTAGCCTTAAGGCTATGTGCTCGAAGAGTCTTCAATACCTCCCCAAGATGTAGGGCATGCTCTTCTTCACTCTTAGAAAATACTAAGATATCATCCACAAAGACTACCACGAACTTATTAAGGAACTCCCTGAACACCCTACTCATCAAATCAACAAAGTATGCAGGGGCGTTCGTCAACCCAAATGGCATCACCAGCCACTCATAGAAACCATCTGGAGTCCTAAAGGCAGTCTTGTCTATGCTATCCTCAGCCACCCTCAACTGATGAAACCCCGTGGCTAAGTCCAACTGAGAAAATACTGAAGCGCCAACCAACTGATCGAAAAGATCATCTATCCTCGGCAATGGGTGTCTATTCTTCTTTGTGAGCTTGTTGAGTTCTCTATAGTCTACACAAAGTCTGAGGGACCCATCCGCCTTCGTAGCAAAAACTACTGGAGCACCCCACTCCGATATACTTCGTCTTATGAACCCCTTCTCAAGCAACTCCCCTACTTGCTTATGGAGTTCCCTCCTCTCACGAGGAGCCATGTGGCGCACTGGTAAAGATACAGGTTTAGCATTATCCACCAGATATATTCGGAAGTCAATCTCCCGCTTCGGAGGTAAACCCTTCACCTCCTCAAACACATCCGAGTATTCCCGGACCACTCTAACAGATTGCAAATTCTCGACCGAAGCGTCAAGCGATTCAAGATAACTTAGCATAACAGAATCCATGGGATTACAAGAGATCTCGAGAGTGTTACCCAAGCGGGTCATGAGCCTAACAACTCTCCTTTCGCAATCAAGAACAACACCATTACTTGATAACCAGTCCATGCCCAAAATCAACCCATAGCCCGTGAAGCCCAAAACAAAAGCATCACATCTAAACTCAATGCTAAGTATAGAAATCTTCAAACCCAAACATATCATGGACAAATAAGTGGAGCCCCCAATTGGGTTTGAAACAACCAAGGGATCATCTACAAGACTGGTGTCTAAGTGCAGTGACTCAACTAATGATGATGAGATAAACGAATGTGATGCGCCTGAATCAAACAATGTACGGACAGGATGATCAAATAGAAAAACCAGACTTTCAACGGAAATAGTTCTACCTCTTTCCTGAATCGGTGGAACCGCGAGAGCCTGTACTTGCCCCCTAGCCTGACCCGGTGCCATAAGAGCTTGCACCTGTCCTCCTGAGGTAGACCCCGTCCTTTGTCCCTTCTTAGGACAGTCTTTCACTAGATGCCCTGCTTCGCCACAGTGGAAGCAGCCAGTCTTCTTCTTCTTTCTACAATCTTTGCTTATGTGGCCTGGTATCCCACAATTGAAGCACTTCTTCTTCCCCTTGCCACCGTTGCCTTTCCCACCTTTGTTTTGCTGTTGTTGCTGAGGTCTCTTTTGATCTCCCTTCTTCTCGGGTGCCTTATTAGCATTGGGACCCTTCTCTTCTTCATGCATGAGTGCCATGTCAACTAGCTTCTCAAAGGTGGCCCCCATAGGGATATGAGTCATAGCCAACCCATGCATCGGTTCATTCAAGCCTTTCACGAACCTCAAAGCCTTCTTCTCCGGTGTATTCACCATGTCTAGGCCAAACCTTGCCAATTGATTAAACATGTTGACATATTCCTTCACTGAGAGATTTCCTTGCTTTAGAGTCAAGAATCTTTCCATATACAAGTTTTCCTCCGCCCTTGAGAGAAATTTTGCCACAAATCTTTGCCTAAAATCCGCCCAAGAGTCAACGGGGCGTTCTCCATTAGTGACCTCCCACCAGAATGAGGCCTCTCCCTTCATTAACCAAGCAGCCAACTTGACTTTCTTTCCTTCTTCCATCTCAAAGATATCTATCAATTCTTCCACCTCTTTAAGCCAATCTCTAGTCTCCACAAAAGTTTCAGATCCTTGAAAAGGTTTTCCTCCCATAGCTTTGAATTCCTTACAAGTCTTAGCAAAAGTATCTGTGCGAGGAGGAGGGGGAGGAGGAAGATCGGGTGCTACGGTTGGTGGAGGAACATTTGCTGGACCCGCAGTGGTGGCCCTGGCCTCCATCAATCTCCTATACCATACTGGTATCGTCACACCCTCCGGAAAGTTAAGATCCTCAGCCATGCTGAAACGAAAAAGGAAAGATTCAAAATGGAGAATTCGAAAGATAAAGATATGGCTATTGGGGATTATGCTTTTCTTTCAAAAACTTTTCTCTTTAAAGACATGTTTTTGAAAATATCTCTTCCAAAAATGTTTTTAGAAAAATAGTTTTCTAAAAATTTTATCTGTTCCGGTAACCTTTGCTCTGATACCACGTGTAACAGCCCACGCCCGCTACGGTCACTCACTAAGGGAATGCCATGACATCGGTGGAGTATTTTAAGTGAATATAGAACAGAAAAATTACAACAAGACAGATATAAGTAATACTTGAGAATTTAAAACATCATTTCAATTGCAGCGGAAAACAAAACATGTCTGGTTACATCACAAAACCATAATAGAAGTCAAGTACAAATATCCATCCTGCTAAATAAAAATACATAATCCCAATACATGAACTGATAGCCATAAAAGAAAAGGGTAAACTGAGCTCTACATCTAGGGTCCAAGCTCCAAGAGAGAAATAAAAGCAGCCTGATCAAAGCCCACTCGTGCTGGGCCCACTCTGAGAACCTGAGCGTTGGGAAAAAGATAAAAACAATGGGGTCAGACATAAGTCTGAGCGAGTCCTATAACTTTAACAATGTAATCATTAAAGTAATAAGGATATGATATAACTTGGTACGGTGTGACTGGGGATAAATGACTACACTCAGTAGCCAATCAGACTTAGAGTGAACTAAGATAACGATAAAGACGCATTTACCCACCCAAGGATAATTACTACACTGCACCACACCAGTCATTCCTACTTAAAGGTTGATCCCTCCCAAGGACTTAGAAAATTTACCCGGTAGTTTCGTATACCCCTAGCTGACTACATAGGTGCCGTCTGCCCCTATCTCCACTAAGTGTACCCACTACTCCCAAGCGATCGGCTCCCTACCGTAGATACCCGTCTTGGCCCCACAGTGGGGTGTATCACTCCCCAAAGTGGCAACCCGATACAACCA
Organism: Allium sativum; assembly: GCA_030737875.1. Lineage (NCBI taxonomy): Eukaryota > Viridiplantae > Streptophyta > Magnoliopsida > Asparagales > Amaryllidaceae > Allium > Allium sativum. The sequence goes on along the minus strand of CM060923.1, from coordinate 411,154,590 downwards.
ACGGTGCACGGCTTATACCTACACGATGCAACAACGTCTTACCTACCAGCCCGGGTCCACACACGCATATGAAACCCGTTGGACTTGCGTTGCCACCGCTAACCCATTTTGGCCTCTTATAGTCAAGCCCAGTACGCGTGTCCCGTCCTCGACATGGGCCGAGCCCAATAAGATACATATGGATTACTGGTTGAAATGGGCCCCCACAAGCTACCCACCTAAGCTTGTCCCTTTTTCTAGTGCATCCCACTTAACCCTTTAATCATGTTTAATTACATGTTTCCACTTGGTTAAGTATTCTAATCGTATTTTCTATTGCCACCCAAGGCAACCCACTAGATTTCCATATGCCACCCAAGGCACCCACTTAACCCCTCATGTCCCTCTACATGCTAATATGGTTAAGTGTTTCTTAATTAATTAATTAAGATTATGACCTCATAAAGACCTCTCACATTAGACCATCTTTTATGACTGCTGGATATGCCGGTTGGTTCCGGGCAGACTTCTGTCATAAAAAGGGTCTAACCTCGTGTCTTTACTTTAATCACGTATTTAATTCATGACTTAGACCTCTCACATTGGGCCAATCATTTGTAGCTGCTGGATGGCCGGCCGGTTCCGGGCAGACTTCCGCTACAAAAGGGTCCAACCTCGTGTCTTAGTTGATTAATTACACCTAATTAATCACCCCCCCCCCCCATAATTAATTATCCCTAATTAATTACACATTTTTAAGAATATGGGTAGACCTAACTCAATAGGTAAATTCCCAATTCCAAAGTATGGGTAGACCTAACTTAATAGGTAAATTCCCAACTCCATAATGTGGGTAGACCTAACTTAATAGGTAAATTCCCAAATTATGTCCATTCATTTTATGTTATGCTTAATCATAACAACTTTACACCTTTTTATAATCATGCATATTAACCCCATCGTTTCCCACGTAATTCGTTTACATAACACGTCATACATAGGGACAACTTTGCATATGTTATGCACATCATAAAAAGAGACAAACTTGCATATGAACTTGCATATAAACTTGCATAAAACTTGCATATGAGCTTGCATAAAACTTGCATATGAACTTGCATATGACTTGCATAAAACTTGCATATGAACTTGCATATAAACTTGCATATAAACTTGCATAAAATTTGCATATGAACTTGCATAAAACTTGCATATGAACTTGCATACCATGTCATATCACAAAGGCAAACTTGCATATGTTATGCATATCATAAAAAGAGACTAACTTGCACATGAACTTGCATATATCATGTCATATCACAAAGGCAAACTTGCATATGTTATGCATATCACAAAAAAGACTAACTTGCATGTGATCTTGCATATAAACTTGCATAAAACTTGCATATGAACTTACATGACACATCATATCATAAAAAGAGGCAAGTTTACATATGAACTTATAACATATGACAACCACAACTTGCATAATCCACATTTACATCCATAGCCTCCTAATATCCTATCCTAATTAGTTTAGCAATTACTTGCTAAAGGCATAGGAACTCACCAAAACCAAGATTAGCAAACTTATGAAGTAGAACTAGTTGCTAAATATGAAGAAGATGATGATTAGAGGTTGATTAGCTTGCAACTTCCTTCATAAACTAGTGGAGGCTCCTCTTAAGTTTGATTTTGGCGGCATGAGGCCATCATTTCTATTTTTAGTATGGATTAGGGTAGGTTTAGGGTGTATTTATAGATTAGGTGAGTGTTTTAGGCCCTTAGATTAACCCTAGATTAGATTAGGACCCTTAGATTTCGGAAATCTCTAGAAACCAGCCCTAAGACCAAGCCCAAACCCCAAACTGGTGCACCCAACCACAGAACTCTCTAGAAACTGTGCAGGTTTCCTGGCTCGGCACGGGCGCACTTCCCAAGTGCGCCAGTGCATTTTTGTACTGGCGCACTTCACAAGTGCGCCAGTGCATTTCTGCAACCTTCATTGGGCCATAACTGGGCCATACGGACTCCGATTTGCAAAATTTCGGACTCTATTCTGCGTATTTTTCCGAGATGAACGCAATGACGCAGCCCGTTTCCCACAATTCTCACATTTGAGATTATTTATTCTGCAATTAGTGAATCTTAGCATTAACTGAAATACGGGGTGTTACAGGTAGGTACTTCTAACTCCACTGGTATCATGGCTTCAGAGCCATAGGATAAAGAAAAGGGAGTATGCCCTGTCGCAGCTTTGTGCTTGGTGCGATATGCCCATAATGCCAGTGGGAGTTCGTCTACCCATCCGCCTTTATCCTTCTCCGGTCGCTTCTTAATGGTAGTCTTGATGATTTCATTCACTGCTTCCACCTACCCGTTCGCTTGTGGATGAGTGATTGTTGAAAATCTTTTCTGGATTTTGTATTTGGCACAAATGCTTTGAAACTCCTCACTTTCGAATTGGGTCCCATTGTCTGTGATTATCTTTTGTGGTATCCCAAACCTGCATATGATATTTTTCAAGACAAAGTTAATAACTTTCTTCGAAGTTAAAGTGGCCAATGGTTCCGCTTCAGCCCATTTTGTAAAGTAATCAACGACAACAATTGCGTATTTAAAACAAGATTTTACAGTGGGGAGAGCTCCTATGAATTCGATGCCCCAGATATCAAATGGCCATGGGCTGACCATGTGAGTTATGGTTGTGGATGGCATCCTTGGGATCTTAGCAAACCTTTGGCACCTGTTACATTTTTTAGTGTAAGTCGTGCAATCTTTATTGATATCTGGCCATACATAGCCATATCGTAAGATTTTCTTGGCCAAAGCTTGTCCACCGGTATGTCCTCTGCATTCCCCTTCGTGTAATTTCGCCATGATTGCCTTGGACTCTTCCTTTGTAACACAACGAAGTAAGGTGTAGAAAATCTCCGCCTGTACAATCGTCCGTCCTGAATAAGGTAAAAAGGAGCTTTTCACAAAATCCTTCTTCGGAGTTTGGCTTCAACCGGGAGTGCCCCAGATGTGAGGTATTCTTTAATTGGTGACATCCATGACTTTGACTCGTCAGTTGTTTCCATGATCCACTCCATTTCAGTCTGCTTTGTGCTCGGGCTGGAAAGGATTTCTACTGGGACTAACCCCATCAGCTGTGCATCTCTTGTGCTTGCGTATTTGGCTAATGAATCAGCTTTGGTATTTTCCTCTCTTGGAATATGGGATATGGTGTAATGCTCGAAAGTCTCCAACAATTCCATGGCTTTGGTAAGATAATCTGGTAGGTTACCAATTTTGGCTTGGAATTCTCACAGAATCTGGCACACTACGAGTTGAGAGTTACTGAAGATCTGTATAGTTTTTTATTTGCAGCTCTTTTGCTAGTTTTACTCCCGCGATAAGGGCTTCATATTCAGCTTCGTTATTGGTTGAAGGAAACTATAGCCTCAATGCATAGCATAAGGATCTTCCCTCAGGGGTTTCGAAAACTACTCCTGCCCCAGAACAACGATCGTTTGACGCTCCATCTACAAATAATTTCCACCGAATACTAGTCTTAATACCATCCTCTTCCTTTGCCTCCCATCGATCGGTAAATTCTGTGATAAAATCGGCAAGCGCTTGTCCGTTGATTGCTTTCTGAGGATGATAGCTAATGTCATAATGACTGAGCTCTATATTCCATTTTAATAATCTTCCAGAGATTTCTGGTCAGGACAGAACTTGCCTTAGAGGCTCGTCTGTGAGAACCCTGATGGGATGAGCTTGAAAGTAGGGCCGAAGCTTCTCTGATGCAATGAGCAAACAATAATCAAGTTTTTCAAGTTTTGAATAATTAAGCTCTGCTCAAGATAGCCTCTTGCTGATGTAATAGACCATATTTTGTACCTTCAAGTCTTCTCTGATCAGTGCTGCGCTTAGGGCATGGGTAGAAACTGCTAGGTATAGAAACAAGTCTTCCCCATCAATAGGCTTCGATAGCATTGGTGGTGTTCCCAAGTGTTGGATCAATTCCTCGAAGGCTTTCTGACAATCAGGGGTCCACTGTATCACTTTCTTTCCTTTTCTAAGGGCATCGATGAATGGAAGACATCTGTCCGTCGCCCTAGATATAAAGCGGTTCAAGGCTGCGATCTTCCCATTCAAACACTGGAGTTCCTTCTTGGTTCTTGGGCCACGCATTTCTCTTAAAGCCGATATTTTAACTGGATTAGCTTCAATACCTCTGGCGTTGACCATGTACCCAAGGAACTTGCCTGAACCGACCCCAAAAGAACATTTCAAGGGATTCAATTTCATGCCATGTTGGCGTAAGATATCGAACATTCGGGCTAAGTCCCCCAAATGGTCTATTGCTCTCTTTAATTTAACCAACATGTCATCGACATATACTTCCATCGTCCTACCGACTTGCTTTTTAAAAATAGCATTTACCAGTCTCTGATAAGTTGCCCCTGCATTTTTAGACCAAATGGCATCACCATATAGCAGTATAGACCGAAATTGGTAATGAAACTTGTGTCTTCCTAGTCTGGACCGTACATCATGATTTGATTATAGCCGCAATATGCATCCATGAAAGATAGCAATTCTTGACCGGTAGTAGAATCCACTAATTGGTCGATTTTAGCAAGGGAGAAACTATCTTTCGGACAAGCTTTATTCAGGTCTGAATAATCTACGCAAACCCGCCATTTACCGTTTGACTTCTTCACGAGAACCGGGTTGGACACCCATTTCGGATAGGTAGATTCTCTAATGAAACCATTCTCCATTAATATGCCAACTTCTTCTTTTAAGGCGTGTGATCTCTCCGGTCCCTGGGTTCTCCTTTTTTGTTTGACAGCTGGAATGCGCGGGTCAATGTTTAGCTTATGGACCGCAATTTCCGGAGATATGCCGCACATGTCGGAATGACTCCATGTGAGCACATCTAAGTTGGCTCTCAGAAAGGCAATCAATTGATTTTTCAATTTGGGGCTTAGCCGAGATCCTATATTCAACACACGGTTTGGGTCCTTCGGATTTACAGCTATGGGAATTGTGTCTTCGGCCGAGGTCGCCCTTTCGTCCTTTGCACTGGCTTCTATTGGATCGATCTCTTTTTTCTCTCCACTATGTTCTCCAGTGCATGGACCTTTCTTTAGTTGCTATAAAGGGGGTTTTTGGATGCAGGGAAGAACTTCCACATCCTTTCCGGAGTCCTTTTTCTTAGCCTCTCTCAGTTCTGTCACATAACAGGCCCTTGCAGCGATTTGGTCTTCCTTAATTACACCAATTCCCTTTTCGGTTGGAAACTTCATGGTCAAGCACCATGGAGCTAATGCAACCTAGAAACCCAAAAGAGCCGGTCTTCCAAGGAATGCGTTGTAAGATGAAAACTCATCTATTAGGACAAAGGTTTGTACCATGGAAACCCTATGTTCCCCATCTGCAAATTCCACAGGTAAATCTATCGCTCCGATGGGTTGCGTAGGTTGACCCGTAAAACCGTAGATCTTATTTGGGTACGCATGCACCTTTGCCATAGGGAGATTCATCTTTCGGAAAGTATTTGTAAAAATCACATTGACTGATGCCCTGTGTCAACTACGACCCTTTTTACCACCGCGGGTCCGAGACCAATTGTGATCACCATGGCATCGACAGTTGGTGTAATTATGCCTTCCGCATCTTTATCTTTGAATATCACATCCTCGGTCGAAGTTTTGAGCATTTTCATCGAAATCTCGTTGTTCAAGATCATGCATCCTTCCTTTTTCATGACACCCTTCAATTCGTTAGCGTATCTTTCCATCTCTGCCCAACTGCTCCCGGCCGGGTGAGGACCTCCAAATATCACATTGATTATCGGCCTTGAGTCGACTGGCATTCGGGCTTCCGTACTTGAGTTGGGCTGGCTTGCCGCATTGTTATGCCCTTGCACAGCTGGAGCATTTTGAGGATGTTTCACGCACTACTGGAGTCGGTTCTTCCTGATGAGTTCTTCAGTTAAACTCCTTAGGTGTCGGCATTCGTTGGTGCTGTGTCCCGGTCGGCCATGAAACCGGCAAAATATGAATTTTATAATATAATAGCGATTAAAAATATAATTTTTTTATATGAAGTAGCATTAAAAATTGGATTTTTATTGTATGAAGAGCATTATAAAAATGCGATCTTATTTATATGTGTAACATAAAAGATTTGATTTTTATTTATATAAATAACATATAAAGATTTGATTTTTATTTGTATATATAACATATAAAGATTTGATTTTTATTTGTATACATAACATATAAATATTTGATTTTTATTTATATGAATAACATATAAAGTTCTGATTTTTATCTTGAAAGTAGCGGTATAAAAATTGGACTTTTTTTTATATGAAGTAGCAGTTTAAAAATAAGATTTTTATTTAAATAACTTCGTTTAAAAATGTGATTTTATCCATTTAGCATTTTTATAAAAATATGATTTTTATATAAGTAAAGCGTTATAAAAATAAGGTTTTTATCATATGAATAATAATATAAAAATGCGATTTTTATATATGTTGTAGCGAAATAAAAATTCGATTTTTATATATGAAATAGAGATTATAATGTAGATTTGAAATAAAAATATGATTTTTATTATATATATAGCGAAATAAAAATATGATTTTTAATATATAAACATCATATTAAAAGTGTGATTTTTATTATGAACAGCATGGAAAGGATTACGTTGACATTACGGAAAAATCCAAATTGTTCAGAAATTCAGAAATAGAACTGGAGGGGTGGATCCCAAAGGTGGGAACTTCTCACTTTGATTTGTCTTCTAGTTAGAAACATATACTAGGATGCACACAGTGCTTAGTAGCACCCGACACCATTGTTTGAGACCATGTTTGTTTGGTTGATTAGAAAATTTTGTTGAATTTGGTTTGGGAAATGAAATGAATTGATTAGAATTGGTATGTACATGGTATGAGCCATTATTAGGCGAGGGATAAGGCTAGACTTTATTCCGGTTCTAGTATCGCGTTGTTATGCTGCCGAATTTTTCTAAAAATATTAGAATAATAAAAATATCATTTTTATTGTATAAATGAACTATATATAATATTCATGAGATGAAATAAATATTTTATAGTTAAAAATATAATTTTTAATGTGTATTTGAATAAATAAATATTCATTTACAAATCAGACTATTTGTTTATGTTCACACATTTGACTGATATTCATTGGGACGATATATTTTACGCATCGCGCAACTGCACAAATAATAATTAGTGTTTGTTGTTTGAAAACCCGATACGGGTATTGGGATGATATTGGACATACAATAATCCCAATTGTTTAGTTGTATGTCAATCGATTGGTTGACAGACTGTTGTATGCTTTAATTATTTATATTTAATGTTTATGCAGTTGTGTAATGCACTCTGGATGATGGTTGACTGTGTTTGATTATTGTTGTGTACATATGTGTAGGAAATCCATATAAATAAAATTATATGGTAATTGAATATGTCAGATTCCAATTCGAAAAGAACAAATATTTTAAATTAAAGAATATTTTAAAATGGCGAGTAATGAATATTTTAAAATAAATAATATTTTAAAATAATATTCAGTAATGGATCAAAATATGATTTTGATGTCCAATTTGGGATGGACATGAAAATAATTAAATATATGAAGCCGTGTTCATTAGATTAACGTCATTTAGACGTGAACGATATTTATATCAATTTTATTCATATTTAATGAATATTGAAAACGAAGTGATTTCAAAATCTAATATTTTGAGAATATTATCATTTATATATTAATGATATGGAATATTCAATTTTGATTTAAAATTGAATATGAAGTTGAAATCATTTTGAAAATGAATTTTAAATGATTTATAAAATACATTTTAAATGGAAATCGACGAAATATATATAATATATATATTATATATTTAATGGCCTGAATAGAACGCGCCGCGCCGCGGTAGTTCGCGAATTTCGACCATTGACTTCGAATGGACATTACGGGAGATCCGACCGTCGGATTCTCCTAAAACCTGAATTGTTGGGTTCATATCGAAAAGTGCTTTCTAACGAATATAAGAAATTTGAAATCTAACGGATGAATTTGGAGTTACGTCAAAATCAAATTTGGAAAAGGTCGATGTAAGTGCAGTTCGATGGCCGTTTATGGAAATCGACTGTATGGGCCTTGATAAAATTATTAAAAATATCAATAATTTGTGTAAAATCATAATAAATGATTTGGAAAGAATTGGGATGAAAAATTCTATATTTGAAAAGATAAAAATATATTTTTATCGAAATGAACTAGTTATGAACTAGAATTATAAATAAATTATTTTTAATTAAATAAACTGGATTTGAAATGGTTTGAAAAATAACAAGAATTTCCAATATATGAATTGGAATGGATTTGAATCAAAATTATCTTCGGAATATTTCGATATTGGATTTCGTGATTATACGGGTATTGTGGATGAATTTGGAAGATATATGTATCGTTATTTCCAATACGTTATTTGTTGGTTGAAGATATTTAATATAAGCCGAAATATTTTCTATTCAGAGGCTTATATTTAATATCAAATTGGATTTGGGGTTTGTCGCGAACGGTATAATAAATAACACTGTTCTTAAACCCAGTTGAGAAAAGAATAAATCTTTTAATTAAGACTGTTAGACTTTCCAATTATATTTAATAATTGGAATAAAATGGAATGTAAACTGAGTTTATCGTGAACTGTGTTTTTAACAACATTCGTTGTTTAACTGACTTACAATGAAATGTGATTTGGAATTTATAAATCTTTCAACTAAGATTTAGTAGAAATTTTCCAAAGTAAAGTTTTCCAATTTAATAAAATAAATTGGAATGGAATGGAATTCGATTTGGTAATAATCGAAGTAAGCTTCTGTGGAGGAAGACTGTTAATACATATGGAATTTAAAAGGCTTTGTCGTTATTCCATTTATATTATCGGTTGGATATGGAAGTTTATATCGATTATATATATTGATTTGTTTTCCGTTAAGATTCCATAATTTATGGAATGAGATTTTGGGTTTATCGTGACGGTGTTTTAAATGACATTTGTTCTTTAACCCAGTTAAAGATAATATTAATTTCTTAACTTTAAATAAAATCATTAAGTAATGATTTTTCGAGATTAAAACTGAATTAGAGTTTTAATGAATCTTTAATTAGATTGAAATGTGAATCTGATAACTAAAATTATCAAATTCAAGAAATGATCGAGAATGGAGTATCACCAGTTTTGCTCCAAGCTATAGTTAAATCTTTAAATAGATTTGAACGTAAAATGGTAAATAATTTTACCGATAACACTATGGTGTTAGATATGGAGTATTACCAGTTTTTCTCCATGGGATGAATAGGTTGGGATTGGTAAATTAAACAAATACTTACTTCGATAAGTTTCTCTAATTCCAACTAGTTTGGATAAACCTAAATTTGGTTGGAATTAATATCCAATGGAAGATTAAAGAATCAATTTAAAGAATTTATCTTTGATAAAAATTAATGGGAACATTTCCCAAAGGATACGAATATTTAAATAAAAGAATATTCAGAATTGGAATGAGGCATATGTTGTGTTTTTACAGCACTTTTTTAATATATACGCGAGTTATTCGGAAAGACCGGGTTTATCCCATTCAGAATAACTGAATCGGCGATGAGTCGACAATGAAGACGGTGGTTGAAGACCGGAGGTCTTCACATCGTGATTACTGATGTCTTGATGGGGCTGTACACCCAAGATGAGGTAATGAGTGGTGATCATCCAGACTTACTTGGAGATCGATCGGATATGCGAGGAACTCTCCCCTGTATTGGACATACGGGACGAGGAATAAGTTGCCCCCGGTTTTGTTCAGACCCAGAACGAACTTGTAAATGGATATGTGTCTGACATTGGATTTCATTCTGTGTGATTGATAAACATCGGTTGCATAGCGTGAATTGCCTGTGTGGAATGCTGAGATGCAAATGATCAAGGCTTCTATTGAAAAGCAGAGTCTTGTGGTTGATGATCAAAGCACAGCTTTAATATAGCATAGCTTTGTGTATAGCGTTAATTCGCGAGCCTCACACCCCGCTGTGAACCAAAAACGGGAGAAGACATCAGCGAGGACATGCGTTTCTTTCTAGCTAGGAGTGGTGTCCGGGTTTTGCAAGTCCGTACGTTTAACTTATGAGGATGATGGAAAGCGAGGCACCTCGGTTACATCGGCCACTACGGTGCTAATGGATGGTTTGGTCGATAAACTGACCAGTTTTACGCCCCATAGGATGGGGAAACGCGTTGCTCAGGCATTTTAATCCACTCCGCGTGGACCGGCTCTGACGATCTAAGGTGCAGTTACGGCTGTTCCTGAGGCTCGGGCTAGAGAGTCTCAAAGCGGGAAGGACGATCCCGTGCCTTGGTTCACAGATGGAAATCCAACTTCCAATACGTGATTTTTCGGTTTTGATTGTAGAGTCTAGTATGGGGACATGATATATGGTACCCATGCCGTCTATGATTGATACATTTGTATTTGAAGTTGTTTTATACACTATGCACTTATTATAGTATCAAATAATTTGTTTTAAAGGTACCAAGCATGTTTGGCTATTATAAGGGAAAACCCTGTCCTCCGACTTGCGTTGCATTGTGTAATGGGACATGGGTCTTATAATAGCTTCATTTTTCCAAAAAGCATTGCACTGTTTGTTTTATGCACCAGTATTCTTGGAAAGAAACCCGTTCCTTGTTATATGGCGTGGTCCCTTGATTTACTTTATTTTTAAAGTAAAGATTTAGTAATTGTTTTAGTTCTCACACCAGTCACATGACTGACCTGGAGTTTATTGTTTTAACCTAAACTTTGGGTGCCCCTATTTTCCACACGGGCAGCTAGTAATTTTGGTTTTGCAGATTTATATTCACAGGATCCTGGTTTACAGCAGGAATGATATTCGGAAAGCTCTGTATACGTGTATCTCTTTCGGTTGTGTTTTGTATTATTTTCCACTGCATTGTAATTTGTAAATCTCTGATATTTATCAAATGTATATTATTTTTTCATACTCTGCATATTATCGTACTCTGATGTAAATTGTTGTAATAAGCAATGAAATGTTCTTCTATTTGTGTTTTGATTTGTCGTGTTCTCAGACAATCCATTCTTTCTCTTCTCTTCGGAGACCGGGCAAGTTCGGGTCATCACAGTTTGATATCAGAACTTTGGTTTACAGAGCTCACGAACCATACACATTAGAATTGAATGAAAGTATTTATCAGAGACTGGATTAATAACATCCGATAAGAATGACTCGTTAGAGATAGGACTAGTAGTATCCTAGAACGAGTAGAAAGAGTGTTATTTTTAAAATAAAAATGAAAACAAATTTTGTTTTGAAAATTTAAACCTTATGATACGTATTTGAATATTATATTTAAATTGATTTTGGACAATCCAGTATATAAAAATTTTGCATATACGTCTTGCGAACGTGTATTCGAAGTCTCAAATATACTGGATGGATATAGGAACACACTTTAGTCGCCCAAAGATGACTCTGATGATACTGGTGATTGACATGTCAGCATCAATATTTTATGTTTGAGTTTCGAAAGTGAGATATCTATATATTTCCAATTGACTGGTGTGAGAACCAAAACATAGTTAGAATTTGTTGTTGTGATTTGGCACCAAAAATATGATTTTTGACTATGTATAAAAGTTATGTATTTGAAACAATAATCAACTAACTGATTGCTCATTATGTTGTTTGATTATTGGTTTGATTAATTAAAATTTTGAACCATTAAGCCAAATTGTATCAAATATTTAGCTGAATTGAAAATTATTAAAAAAATGCATGCATATACGTGTATATATACATTAAACAGGTCATAGCAGGGAAGCTAAGCAGAGGAATAAAATTGTATGCCCGACAAATAGGTACATGTTTACTATTTTCTTGGGTTTGGATGATTTTATGAGCCGAATGGATAACCTCTTGGCTTTTACTTTTTCTTTTTGGATGATGAGGGCCCTACGTGGCTATTTGAGGTTTTAAATATCTCCCGGTACAAAGGAGGTTATGGCGAATTTTTAAAAAAATTAGGGTGTTAGCCAAATTTTTGAAGAATTGGAAAATTCTTAGAAATTGAAAAGTTGGAGAATGAAAGCCAAACTGAAAGTCGAGTTGATTATTTAAAAAACTTTCAGCTCCGTTCCTTTTCAAGGACGAAAAGGTTTTAAGTGGGGAAGATTGTAATAACCCGGAAAATCAGTACCAATTAATTTTTTTTTATTTTGGCAATTTTAATGAATTTTGAATATTCAAAATGAATTACTATAGATAATAACAACTAGAAATTTATTTTGAATAGAATTGGAACGTATAAATTTATTTAAATCGAAATTAGAATATAAATATTTATTTTAATTATAAAAGAATTGGAAATGGCGCGGCTGTTAGAAAATTCGATTTCAAATTTCAAATGAATGTGCAGGATTCGAAATAAACCGGATTTTGGTGAAACCAAAAATATTTGAATCTATTTGAAAATATATTTCCAACGAATGTGAAAAAAATCCAGATTTCATAGCGGGAATAAAAAGTTATGCCCAGTTGAAAATTGAAAATAGTCACTATGGAAATATAGCCCTTAAAAATGGAGATTTTGCAAACGGCCTCCGTTTTCGACGAGACCACTTTTGCTGGATCCGGAATGTCAATTTATTGCTAGATTCCAATTTTCATAATTTTTGGAATCAATATGTGAGCGTGGCGGATTTAAACGTGTTTAGTCAATTTAATTTGAATTTAAACGACTGAAAAATGACCGTTTTTCAAATGGTCTCCAAATTCGACGAAATTAGTTTTATTAGGACCACATCGTCAAAACATAGCCAGATTTATTTTTATGAAATTTTCGGAATCAATATGTGGCCCCGGTAAATTAAAATGTGCGTTAAAATAAAATTTGAACATTATATTAATTTATATTTTAATTTCAACAAAAACTGAATGAAACGGTCGAATCGGCTTACGGGACATATCCCATTGTGTTCGGAATGGGGTAACTAGCTAGGGGAGATAGTCGTTGGGTCTCGTTAGGAGTTTAAAAATAAAGTCAACCTTTATGAAGAATAAAATAAAGGGTGCGTTTTTTATAGGTCCCTATTAAGGTTTAAAATTAGGCTCATATCCGGTCACAGTTTACAATACATTTCCGCCACCTGTTTTTGAACTGCCGCCACCTTCTTTTGTGGATCCACTTCCTACTTTTTTGGTCCGCCTCCTGCTAATTTCCTTTCGCTTCCTTCATTTTCTTCCAGAAAAAAAGTGCGGCGCTGGTTACAAAAAAAGAAATTTCTAGAATCTGGAAATAATCTAGAAGTCCACGCCAAGAAAAAAATAGTTGCATATATGTATGCAAGTATTGCCAATACTTGCATACATGTATGCAATTATTGTATAAAGGAAATTATGCCAATGTTTTGCCTGCAAATAGGTTGCACACATGTGTGCATGTTTCGGATTTACTTGCACGCTTGAATGCAAATAAAAATGAACTGAGTTGCACTGTTATGAAATATTGCATATTTTTATGTAAGAATGATGCAATACTTGTACATAAATATGCAAAAAAAATCAAACACGGATGCAACACTGGAATACTTGCACATATATATGCAAGAAATTGGAATTCTTGCATAACATTATGCATTTAACTGCATTTTTCGCTGTTTTACTGCTGTTTTATCTCTTTGCGTGTTTTTTGATTTATTTTGAGCGATTTATTTGTCCAATGCATAATTTATTTAAATAATAATTTTCGTATTTTTTTATTCATTTTTTTGCTACTTTTGAAAAATAGGGACCTAATTTATAATAAGTTTATGACCGGATGTGAGCTTAATTAAGTTTGTTTTTAGGGATGTGTGCCTAATTTTCACTAGAATATATATATATATATATATATATATATATATATATATATATAATAACCTTTCTTTTTTTCCCTTAAGCCCTCATTTTATCATTTCACCCTCCCGCTACCGATTTCCCCCAAATCAGAAATTTGACCTTCGTTGCCACCACCCCCACTGGCCCCAGCGTCGCGCCTTCTACCGGACAACCGCCACCTCGCACCACCGTCCCCCTCTCCTTCATCTCGACTGCGGCTCCCTTCCACCGCTCTGTCCTCCTCCGAGGCACCACAGACCGCGCCACCACTTCACCCCAAATCCGCCGTCAGGGACCCCACACCACCGCCGCAGGCCACAGCGCTACCTCCACCGTCGTCAGGCTCCACAACCGCCGCCACCCACGAGCTCCAACAGCCCCCTCCTCCGATCAATTAAAAGTGATCTTTTAATTTATTTAAAATATTGTTTTAAATCAGATTTTCATAGAAAAGCCTTGTGTATTTGAATTTGATTTTTAAATGTAAAAAGTTTTGATTTTTAAATAGGAAAGTTTTGGTTTTTAAATAGAAAAGTTTTGATTTTTATAAATAGAACAGATTCGATTTTTATTATATATATAGCGAAAAAAAATTATATATGAAGTATCATTATAAAAATATGATTTTTATAATATAATAGCGATTAAAAATATAATTTTTTTTATATGAAGTAGAGTTAAAAATTGGATTTTTATTTTATGAAGAGCATTATAAAAATATGATCTTATTTATATATATAACATATAAAGATTTGATTTTGATTTATATGTATAACATATAAAGATTTGATTTTTATTTGTATATATAACATATAAAGATTTGATTTTTATTTATATTAATAACATATATAAAGTTGTGATTTTTATCTCGAAAGTAGCGCTATAAAAATTGGATTTTTTTTATATTAAGTAGCGGTTTAAAAATATGTTTGTATTTAAATAACTTCGCTTTAAAAATGTGATTTTATTCATTTAGCGTTGTTATAAAAATATGATTTTCATATAAGTTAAAAATATGGTTTTTGTCATATGAATAACAATATAAAAATGCGATTTTTATATATGTTGTAGCGAAAAAAAATCGTTTTTTATATATGAAATAGAGTTTATAATGTAGATTTGAAATAAAAATATGATTTTTATTATATATATAGCGAAATAAAAATATGATTTTTAATATCTAAACATCATATTAAAAATGTGATTTTTATTGTGAACAGCATGGAAAGGATTACGTTGACATTACGGAAAAATACAAATTGTTCAGAAATTCAGAAATAGAACTGGAGGAGTGAATCCCAAAGGTGAGAATTTCTCACTTTAATTTGTCTTCTAGTTAGAAACATATACTAGGATGCAGACGGTGCTTAGTAGCACACGACATCTTTGTTTGAAACCATGTTTGTTTGGTTGATTAGAATATTTGGTTGAATTTGGTTTGGGAAATGAAATGAATTGATTAGAATTGGTATGTACATGGCGCGAGCCATTATTAGGCGAGGGATAAGGCTAGGCCTTATTCCGGTTCTAGTATCGTGCCGTTATGCTACCGAATTTTTCTAAAAATATTAGAATAACAAAAATATCATTTTTATAGTATAAATGAACTGTATAAAATATTCATGAGATGAAATAAATATTTTATAGTTAAAAATATAAATTTTAACGTGTATATGAATAAAATAAATATTCATTTACAAATCGGATGATTTGCTTATGCACACACATTTGACTGATATTGACCGGGACGATATATTTTACACATCGCCCAACTGCACAAATAATAATCAGTGTTTGTTGTTTGAAAATCAGACACGGGTATTCAGATGATATTAGACATACACTAATCCCAATTGTTTAGTTGTATGTCAATCGATTGGTTGACAGACTGTTGTAAGCGTTAATTATTTATATTTAACGCTTACGCAGTTGTGTAATGCACTCTGGATGATGGTTGACTGTGTTTGATTATTGTTGTGTACATATGTGTATGAAATCCGTATAAATAAAATTATATGGTATTTGACTGTGTTAGATTCCAATTCAGAAAGAGCGAATATTTTAAATTAAAGAATACTTTAAAATGGCGAGTAATGAATATGTTAAATTAAATAATATTTTAAAATAATATTCAGTAATGGATCAAAATATGGTTTTGATGTTCGATTTGGGATGGACACGAAAATATTTAAATATATGAAGTTGTGTTGATTAGATTAACGCCATTTACACGTGAACGATATTTATATCGATTTTATTCATTTTTAATGAATGTCGAAATGGAAGTAATTTCAAAATATAATGTTTTTAAAATATTATCATTTATATATTAATGATATGGAATATTCAATTTTGATTTAAAATTGAATATGAAGTTGAAATCGTTTTGAAAACGAATTCAAAACGATTTTTAAAATACGTTTTAAATGGAAATCGATGAAATACATATATATATATATATATTATATATATTTAATGTCCAAAAATCGAATGGACATTACGGGAGATCCGACCGTCGGGTTCTCCTAAATCCAGAACCGTTGGGTTCGTATCGAAAAGAGTTTTCTAAGAATACAAGAAATTTGAAATCTAACGGCTAGATTTGGAATTATGTCCAAATCAAATTTGGAAAAGGTCGGTGTAAGTGCAGTTCGATGGTCGTTTATGGAAATTGACTGTACGGGCCTTGATAAAATTGTTAAAAAATATCAATAATTTGTGTAAAATCATAATAAATGATTTGGAAATAATTGGGATGAAAAATTCCATATTTGAAAAGATAAAAATATATTTTTATCGAAATGAACTAGTTATGAACTAAAATTATAAATCCATTATTTTTAAATAACTAAATTGGATTTGAAATGGTTTTAAAAATAACCAGAATTTCCAATATATGAATTGGAATGGATATGAATCGAAATTATCTTCGGAATTCTTCGATATTGGATTTCGTGATTATACGTGTATGGTGGAGGAATTTGGAAGATATATATATATATATATCATTATTTCCGATACGATATTTGTTGGTTGCAGAATTTGATATTGAATATAAGCCGATATATTTTCTATTCAGAGCCTTGTATTTAATATCAAATTGGATTTGGGATTTGTCATGAACGGTGTCTTAAATAACGCTGTTTTTAAACCCAATTGAGAAAAGAATAAATCTTTTAATTAAGATTGTCAGACTTTCCAATTATATTTAATAATTGGAATAAAATGGAATGTGAATTGGGTTTATCGTGAACTGTGTTTTTAACAACATTCGTTCTTTAACCGATTTACAGTGAAATGTGAGTTGGAATTTATAAATCTTTTAACTAAGATTTAATAGGAATTTTCCAAAGTAAAGTTTTCCAATTTAATAAAATAAATAGGAATGGAATGGAATTCGATTTGGTAATAATCGAATTGAGCTTCTGTGGAGGAAGACTGTTAATACATATGGAATTCAAAAGACTTTGCTGTTATTCCATTTATATTATCAGTTGGATATGGAAGTTTATATCGATTATATATATTGATTTATTTTCCGTGTAGATTCCATAATTTATGGAATGGGATTTAGGATTTATCATGGATGGTATTTTAAATGACATTAGTTCTTTAACCCAGTTAAAGATAAGATTAATTTCTTAACTTTGAAGAAAATCATTAAGTAATGATTTTTGGAGATTAAAAATGAATTAGAGTTTTAATGAATCTTTAATTAGATTGAAATGTGAATCTAATAACTAAAATTATCAAACTCAAGAAATGATCGAGAATGGAGTATCATCAGTTTTGCTCCAAGCGATAGTTAAATCTTTAATTAGATTTGAATGTGAAATGGTAAATAATTTTACCGATAACACCGTGGTGTTAGATATGGAGTATTACCAGTTTTGCTCCATGGGATCAATAGGTTTGGAATATGAAATTAAACAAATAATTACTTCTGTAAGGTTCGCTAATCCCGACTAGTTTGGATAAACCTTAATTTGATTGGAATTGATATCCAATGGAAGATTAAAGAATAAATTAATGAATTTGTCTTTGATAAAATTAATAGGAACCTTTCCCAAAGGATATGAGTATTTAAATAAAAGAATATTCAGAATTGGAATGAGGCGTATGTTGTGTTTTTTTAGCACTTTTTATTATATACGCGAGTTATTCGGAAAGACCGGGTTTATCCCATTCTGAATAACTGAATCGGCGATGAGTCGACGATGAAGACGGTGGTTGAAGACCGGAGGTCTTCACATCGTCTGGATTATTACTGATGTCTTGATTGGGCTATACACCCAAGACGAGGTAATGAGTGGTGATCATCCAGACTTACTTGGAGATCGATCGGATATGCGAGGAACTCTCCCCTGTATTGGACATATGGGATGAGGAATAAGTTGCCCCCGGTTTTGTTCAGACCCAGAACGAACTTGTAAATGGATATGTGTCTGACATCGGATTTCATTCTATGTGATTGATAAACATCGGTTGCATAGCGTGAATTGCCTGTGTGGAATGTTGAGATGCAAATGATCAAGGCTTCTGTTGAAAAGCAGAGTCTTGTGGTTGATGATCAAAGAACATCTTTAATATAGCATAGCTTTGTGTATAGCGTTAATTCGCGAGCCTCACACCCCGCTGTGAACCAAAAACGGGAGAAGACATCAGCGAGGACATGCGTTTCTTTCTAGCTAGGAGTAGTGTCCGGGTTTTGCAAGTCCGGACGTTTAACTTATGTGGATGATGGAAAGCGAGGCACCTCGGTTACATCGGCCACTACGGTGCTGATGGATGGTTTGGTCGATAAACTGACCAGTTTTACGCCCCATAGGATGGGGAAACGCGTTGCTCAGGCATTTTAATCCACTCCGTGTGGACTGGCCCTGACGATCTAAGGTGCAGTTATGGTTGTTCCTGAGGCTCGGGCTGGAGAGTCTCGAAGCGGGAAGGACGATCCCGTGCCTTGATTCACAGATGGAAATCCAACTTCCAATACGTGATTTTTCGGTTTTGATTGTAGAGTCTAGTATTGGGACATGATATATGGTACCCATGCCGTCTATGATTGATACATTTATATTTGAAGTTGTTTTATACACTATGCACTTATTATAGTATCAAATAATTTGTTTTAAACGTACCAAGCATGTTTGGCTATTATAAGGGAAAACCCTATCCTCCGAGTTGTGTTGCATTGTGTGATGGGACCTGGTCTTATAATAGTTTCATTTTTCTAAAAAGCATTGCGCTGTTTGTTTTATGCACTGGTATTCTTGGGAGGGAACCCATTCCATTTTATACGGCGTGGTCCCTTTATTTACTTTATTTTTAATGTAAAGATTTAGTAACTGTTTTAGTTCTCACACCAGTCACATGACTGACCTGGAGTTTATTGTTTTAACCTAAACTCTGGGTGCCCCTATTTTCCACAACGACCGCTAGTAGTTTTGGTTTTGCAGATTTATATTCACAGGATCCTGGTTTACAGCTGTAATGATATTCGGAAATCTCTGTATCTGGGTATCTCTTTCAGTTGTGTTTTGTATTATTTTCTACTACATTGTAAATTGTGAATCTCTAATATTTATCAAATGTATATTATTTGTTCATACTCTGCATATTCTTGTACTTTGATGTAAATTGTTGTAATAAGCAATAAAATATTCTTTCGTTTGTGTTCTGATTTGTTGTGTTCTCAGACAATTCGTTCTTTCTCTTCTTTTCAGAGACCGAGGAAGTTCGAGTCGTCACAATAAACAACCAAAATTTCAAATGCACACTTTAAATTAAAAAAAATCAAATGCAACTAACCAAATTATTTAAATTAAATTCTCAATTCAAAAGAGAACCGAATATAAAGTTTCTCAAACAACAAATTTAATTATTCTATAATGTTAATATTGAAAAATTTAACGAAACAAATTTAATTTCCAACATAAAATTTTAAATTTAGATTTGCAAATTAATTCAATCCCAACTCAAAATAAATTGAATAAATTTCTTAATATAAGTTTAGTTTCAACCTAGAATTTTAAATTCACACTTATCAAAAGAAATTCAAAACTAAATTTTAAATGGACCAGATTCCAAATCATAAACAAAACCAAGTAAAAACACAAATTTATATTTCAAACCTTGGATTTGTTTCAAAAATTTATTTCGAATATCCCAATAAATCCAAATCAGCTAGTAACGTTAATATTGGTTGTTTTCGACAAAATGCTCATATTTTCTAAGCTATTACAAACCCCGGTCCAAATCCAGGTTGTTACAGACTTTCCCCTTAATGAAATTGTGTCCTTGCAACTTATTCGTGTTAACATACAACAATCAAAATTCCAACATCACACTTATAACTTCTTGGATAGTTTTTAGTATCCAACATACGGAGTTTAAAGTCTCTATAATCTTCCCCAACTTATTTAGCTTGTAACAAAAAAAAAACAAATTTGTTTACTCAATTTTTTTGAAAATTCAACTCTTATCCCAAGTAAACTACATATATTAGGATATCCACTCCCTGTTTCAATATAAAGGTATCGTATATAAATCAATACGATTCCATGAATAATAATTTTAGAAAATATGATAAAATTAGACAGGATATCATATATAAACTAATATGATATTGATAATAAATTCCATAAACAAGACGTTAACTAATTAAGTCAGAAAGTCGTCTATAAGCCAATAAATTTTCATTTCATTTATCACATGTAAAGCAATATGATAACTCAAACCATATCCTACGTAAAATAATAAAATAAACCAAGCTAGAGCAATACGTGTAAAGTAATATAAGGCTCATAATAAATAGCATATATAAAACAATATGATGCTCATAATAAATCAAGTTAGAGTATCACATATAAATCAATGTGATGCTCTTGACAAATACCATATATAATTCAATATGATCCAATGAATCAAAACAGAGTATCATATATAAATCAATGCGATGCTCTTTGACAAATATCATTTTTGAATTAACAGGATACTCATAAAAATCAAGTCAGAGTACCACAAACCAATAAAATCCACATGTCATTATCGTATATGTAAAACAATATGATAAAACAACCCAAAACAGAGTACCACATATAAATCAATATGATACTCACAACAAATTAGTATATACAAAATAAGATACTTATAATAAATATCTTATGATAATTAATCAAATCAATAAAATCTTCATAGCACTTATCATGTGTAAAAGCAATACGATCAAATCAGAGTATCATATGTAAATCAATACGATACTCATAACAATTATCATATATAAATCAATATGATAATAAATCAAATCAATAAAATCTTCATGGCACTTATCGTATGTAAAAGCAATATGATCAAATCAGAGTATCATATGTAAATCAATACGATACTCATAACAATTATCCTATATAAATCAATATGATAATAAATCAAATCAGAGTATAAATCAATATAACAATTATCGTATGTAAATCAATATGATAATATAAACCAAATCATAGTATCATATATAAATCAATACGATACTCATAACAATTCTTTTATATATATATATATATATATATATATATACATATATATATCAATATGATAATCAAGCCAGAGTATCATATATAAGTCAATACGATACTCACAACAATTATCATATATAAATTAATATGATAATATAATCAAATTAGAGTATCATATATAAATCAATACGATACCCATAACAATTATCATATATAAATCAATATGATAATATAAAATTAATCAATTATAATAATGTAATAAAATATTAGGGGATTATGGGATAAATATAACTCGACTCATAACATACCAAATAAACAAATGCTAATATTGTAAAACCACAGTGGTAGAGCTTGAGCGCGCATCGAGACATCAGCACCGTAATCTACTCATAGCACCATAACACACCTGGCGATCAACCCAGGATAACCAAGACGGTCTAAGGCGAAGGTCGTATGCTACCCGTTCACGATACTGCACGTGGGAGCCCCATGCCTCCATCTATTGTAGTACGTGACCCGCCGATTGGGAATCCCGATCGAAATGACAAAATTTCCCTATGTAGCAGACCGTTGACCATTGGTGATAGATGGGAGAAATTTAAAATCATCGATTAAGGTAGCGATCCAGAATCTGGTTAACCAAGATGGAGTTTTGGCCCATTGGTACGACAGAGTCCAATCTATCCCAATCTCATAATCAAAAGTAATTTTAAAATATTATTTTACATAAAACATTCCATGAAGTTCAAACATCAAAACACTTTAAAACTCAACCATGACTTGAAGAAATAAACCATCACATACAAGGCAAAATGCTAGTCACAATTCAAAATAGAATAGGTATTCCACTTTATCATATATGAAAAAAATATGATAAAATAAATCAAGTCAGAGTATCATATATAAATGAATACGATACTCATAATTAAATATCATATATAAAACAATAAATCAAATCACACTAGTCGTGATATAGAACAAAAAGTATTTTCATACAAAAATCATGTAAACTTAGAAAACACTTCAATCCGGTAATTAGCGTATACATTCAAATTGTAATTATTCAAATATAACACATCCTCCTATATCGCATTACGTTGCAGTATATTTCACAAATGAGGATATAAAAACATCCGAATATTCCATATGAGAAGTCAAGAGAGTAATCAGGAAAGTACTACCAAACGTCCCATACCGCTTGGTATTACTAAGCCATTTACTCAAAATCCTCTTCATACAGAATTATACCGTCATCTCAATAAAAATTGAGTTCGATTCAGACGATATACAAATATGTCAAAATATATTCAAAATAATTACATTACACGTGGTTCTTTTACTATTTAATATCACTAGTAGTCTTACTTTATTATAGGAAAACTAACACTATGTTAGTTAATACCAGCTTCAACTAATTGAGAACCCTTGACAAAATAAATTTACCGATCACTTATATTTTCTTGATGATGCGTCAAAAATTCTCGTCGCATAGGCTTTTCAGTGGAAATTCCAAAAAGGAAAACCTATATTCCGAAAAAACGTATATATTTCTTTATACTTTCTTTTTCAAAATCTCATCAAAACTATTTTATTTTTCCAAAAATGTGCTCTCTCTAGAGCGATTCTAGTATCAATTCCGCTCATTCTGGGGTATTTCCACCCTATCTCTAATGAATTTTTAAATCCAATAAGCCATGTTTTATAAAAACCATAGCTCTGATACCAAATGTAACAGCCCGCCATTTTGACCGCCCCAAATCGGTGATTAAACCAACTTGAAGTGTTCAATACGACTGATTGTTATTGGCTTACAGAGTTTAAAATGGAATTTAACACATAATTGTTGCACAGGAAACACTACAATATCTCACAGCTGAAAAAAATTTTACGTAAAAATCAGAGTTTTACAAAAACATACTTGTACAACTGATGTATATACATAAAATTTTAAAAAAATATGGTTACAGTTCAGTCGAGCCTTGTGCGCACTTGCGTCTTCTCATTCCTCTCAAATTTGCGAGCTGAAAACTTTAAATCTGAAACACTTGGGCCTGACCCGAGAGTTCCATGCAAAAACATAAAACACTCGGGTCAAGATTTAACTTATTTCAAATAAGTTGACATCAATAATATATTGAAATATAATTTCAAATTCAAACTATTCTATAAAATCTCTAAATTTCGAATATGTGTCCCAACGCCATTTGTTAATTGCCAACATAAAATTTGTGCGTTAACATAGATATCGTGCGTTTAGAGATATAAAGTGGTCCATGGCATATGCAAGTGTAAATAGGCATGCTTCAGGTTCTTGCCAACGAGGCAGGGTAATTACCTATATGCATTTTAGTTTCCACAAACAATTGCAAGGGTGTATGTACTAATATGTTTACTTCAGATCTACAAAAACAGTTAAATCAGGGTCTTCCTTCCCGCAATAGGATACATACACACACATATGCTAACACACACACACACATATATAAATATATAAATATATATATATATATACACACACACACACACACACACACATTTATATGGTTATGCTGTACAATTTTGTGCGTACGATGAAAGAAAATAGATAAAAGCATGCACAAAATAATTTGTATGCACTACGTAGAAAGAGCTAATTACTGTTTACCTATAAATTAGTGTAACATGTATAGTAAAAGGACTTTTATAGAATGGAAAGTGTAGCAAATGCATGAAGCAGCATAGACATACAATCCACCATGGTAATACAGCACTGGCATGAACATGTATATTGTAGACAAAATGCATTAAGTGTGGCAGTTGTTTATATATATTTTGTTAAGTGTTTCTAGAAAGTACAAGAAATACATTTTAAAAGGAACGGAACATTTCATTACGAATAATGAAAAGATTAAAATGCTGCAGTTGAAGAAACACATATACTGTAAAGCGGGTAACAGATATGTAGTTGGTGGGATAAACTATTTCAAAGGCCAAATAGCACTGAAATACAAAAATATATATTGGATTGTACTACAATCAAGATATGTCATGAAAGAAATCTGATTCATTTTCTTCAATTCAAATCAATACTTTGCATTCATCTAGTCGAAGTATTTTTTTGAAATAACAATCATTGAACCTTATCCTGGCATCTGAGCAACACAGTTGCTTAACAGTGAATCATCAGTGAAGGTCATCAGATATTACTTTTCGACAAGAGGATGAAAAAAATATAAATCATATTTTTATATACATGAATTAATTATCAGCAATGTAACTGACAATGTAACGCCCCTCCACGAGACCCACCCTAATAAAGAGCATTAACAAGTAATGTCGTCTATTAGAGCGGAGAATAGGGCTTGATAAGTGCGACCATTCGTAGATTTGCATTAAAATTCTTAAGTATGTCGGTGATGTACTCTCTGTTTTTTTTTTTCTTTCTATGTGACTCGACATACTTAATACTTGTGTAATACAACTCTACGACGGCTATAGGATCAGATCAGAACATCGTACATTTACATACACAGTTACAGCTCATAGAACAGTTTACATATTATTACAACAATACAATACAACAAATACATGTGCTACAAACAAATGGTTATGCATAAACCATCACTTATATAATAAGATACACACACAACACAAAACTGACCAAATTGAAACGGAAATAAAATGTTCCCAAAAAAATTTTGAAACACTTTTTAGGTGTTGCAGATTAGTATGTTGCAGATTTTAGAAACACCAATATTATGTTTCAAATTAACGAGTTGAAACACTTGCTAAGTGTTTCAGTTTGACAAATTGAAACACTTAGGAAGTGTTTCAATTTGATAATCCGCACCACTCAATGAGTGTTTCAAGTGGATAATCTGCAACACTTTATGAGTGTTTCAAGTTCATAATCTGCAACACTTGGTAAGCGTTTCAAATTTATAGTATGTAACACTCAATAGGTGTTTCAAGTTGATAATCTACAACACTCAATGGTGTTTCAAACTAATAATCTGCAACACTTAATGAGTGTTTCAACATGACAACCTACGACATTCAAAAATGCTTGTTTCAAACTGATAATTTATGACACTACAGATGTGTTTTGGGTTCGAGATATGAAAATTATTCTAATTTATACAATTGAGAGCTTCAGTAACATAAAAACATTCAACCATTCTTCAAATCAAAAGATTAAAAAAAAAACAAAGGAATTCCACAAGCAAGTGTACCATAAACAAATTAGTATATGACAAAGATAAATCATATTTTCAAAGGAACAAAAAAAAATACAAATACAATGCAATAAATTCAAGTTACACAAATATAAGGTTGACAATATTATAAAATAATAGACGCGTAAGCACTTTCTACGCACCCTTATGATATTGTTTTTTGAAGTCCATATCTGCACAAAAACGATTTGAAAAATATCAGAATCTAATGCTGCTAATGGAATGTTTTTTTGTATCTTAATAAAACTTCATATCACTTATACGCGAGTATATAAATATTTCCCCAAATTTTTGAAAATTGTATTAACACTCGCATTTGTGCTACTCAAAATCTAATGTTGCTAGTTTTATTTATAACTTCCAATTTTTAAACCTGTATTTCAGGTGCACTCTAAAACTTACAGTACATGACCATTGGCTAGATTTTAAATATTTAGCTTCATTTCAGTTTTCCGTTCTACACCATAAATTTAGCATTGCCCTTCAGTTACAAACGCTGGTGAATAACTTAACTCGAATTAACAAAAAAAAAAATCCATGTAAAGATATAAATGAATAGATAAGGAATCGCTTGTCTATATAAAATCCCCAATGATCACATTGCTTTTTTTCCAAAACATAATATTTTCTGTAGCTTAACTCTTATTGAACCGTAAATAGCACTATTAATTGGATCACTGACCTCATCTTTGATAATCTTTACCAAACAGCGACTAGAATATTTTGAAAATATGAGATCATACCTTATTACTACTAACCCAGAAGACAAGCATGACCACTCCAAGCACAACTGGCAACTAGTGCCCACTTCTTAATCAAGTCCTGCAAACCAAAAAAAAATTTAGTACTAGGATAAACAACATAAATTTGTTACAAATACAATAGTTATGACAAAAGCAAGTACTTTTAGACTTATCAACGGATAATGATGAATACAATGGTTTAACATCAACATCCATATTCATTATTTTTTCAGATATAGAATACCAATATCCTAAGTTATTGAATTTCTAGATATCTTTATATATGATAGATTTCAAAAGTTATGACTTCATCAAAGTCCAGTGGACATTTTTTGGATGTGGATACCATCAAATTTGCATCCCTATCCACAGGGCAGACATAAAAGGATGCAATGTTGATGTATTTTGAATGTAAAATTTTGCTACAATTACCCACAAGGTTTGCAGTTTAATTTCAAATAGCTTTTTTATATATATAAAAATTCTGCTAAAAGCTTGGAGTGAAAATTTGGACCCTTCAAACAAAGTAGGGAACAGTTTCAGATGTCTTGAACTGATTAAATATATTCTATACCCGTGATGAAGGCAGAAAAGTCTTCCAGCATAAATGAAATAGTCCCCCATTAGTACAACATATGGACTTAGTTATAGAAGTCATATGCAGGAATATGTGGTACAATACGCAACAGTATTTAGTCAAACAATAGCATCCTATTATGATTAAGTCCAACATTAGTACTAATGCACAAGTTAAGTATTCTGAAGACATAGCTTTTGGGTCTGAACTAACCTCTTTTGGCATTAAAGATTTTGGCATGACTCTGCAAAAACAAATACAAAAAAGGAAATTGGTCAAACACTTAATCAATCCTCTGTGAACAAAGAACAATAATAATTAGTAATAGCAATGCACCATCATATGCCCAAGTATTATTTTAAAATCAATATACAACCATTTAGTGATTAATTCGTAGATGTAGAAAAATAAGTAAAAAATGATTGACTTTAGAGTGTAAAAAATATCCAATTAGCATAGTATAGATCATGTGCCTAATATGCCTGCAAAACAATGATAACGTTGCTGGGCAAACATATTCTTCAATATTACCGAAATTAACTAAACATTTAGTTATGCACCTTTTGTCCTAATGCATTCGAATGAATGTTGAATAGAGCATATATAAGGCAATGTACTTAAGATACCATAACCAATAACTTCAGAATTAAATGCATGGTTCCAGATTATTCTACACGCTTGAAAAGAAGTACACATATATAAATGCTAATAAACTAAAAGTCCTTGTAAACTTCAATCAATTTTTCACGTGGGAAATATGTTAATTCGGAATATACCCTAAAACATGGCAGCCTCCATCATGAACAACTTGAGAAACAAGTCCCACTAACCCTATGCTTCCACTCCCATATACCAAATTTACCTTTTTACGCACCTGCGTATCCAAAAATTAACATTCATTAATTTCCATATTATATTTTTGGATGTTGGATATTTAAATCTTTTACATGAGAATCTCAAACAGTACACTTCGGTGAAAACCCAACAAATTTTAGGGTGAGATGATCAAACATAAAAATCAATACTTTTTTGCAATAAAAATCATTTGGGTATCTCTAGAAACAAGGAAGCAGCATGTAAAAGCAATAAAAAAGTGAACTTTTGATGTTGTGTTGTTTGTACCAATTCATTGCCAAGTTCGATAGCAGCTTCCTGGTAGCTAGCTTTCTTTCCAGTGTAGTAGGGCCTATTGGGAGACTGTTTGAGTGTATGGAGAATGTGATGACGTGTGCTACATTCATTGTATATATTCGTAAGGTTAAATTTCTTTATAGTGTTAGCTGATGTTGAAGAAAAAATCTTCCTGCATAAATGAAATTGTCAAAAGCAGAAGTTTTAAAAGGTGGTGTTAGCAGGAAAGAACATTAAAACAGCTAAATGATAAAGCACAATTTTACTCTGTTTGATGCAATGCCGAGGCATGGACTGATTTCTGGACTGATTTCTTGTGATGCGTGAGAGTTGTGATTATTTTTCCTAGAGAAGATGACAACAGTCAATCCTTACCTCAATGTATATTCTGAAATTGACAGGATTAGGATGAAACGGCTTAAGTAGCTTTACCTCAATGTATATTCTAAAATTTATGTATTTGGTGTAGTGAAGCATTGAGTCAGCCAGTTTTCCATTCATTTCATACTGTGATTCGAGGTTAATCATATTACCGATAATGATACAAACATGTATGAAAGTGATGAAATTGATATCTATAATGATATAAATAAACAGAACGAACGATATACATCAAAAGGTTTACTACCAGAAAAATAAATGTTGAATGTAACATGTCTAATGATATATGTCACAGCAAGAACAGCCCATGACATCATTCCAAATCGACAGCTTGTGCGCACTTTGATATCAAAATCCTTTCCAATGCGAGGATACAATTCCATTCCCTATGTAAAAAAAAAAAAAAAATACAAAATAAAAGAATTAATAATGGTGGTCCAAAATATAAATACAGGCAGCTAGCATGATTAGCTTTATAAAGCGTTACAATAGAAGAATCACCCAGTAAAAATCAATTATCATTATGCCTGACGATCCACAATCAGATGAAGATGGCGACACAAGTCCCTTCATGTCATGGATAACAAAGTTTAATATAAAAATGAATATAGAGAGAAAAGCAACAACTCAAGCATAATCCAACAAGGAAATACACTCACTTTTATGTAAAGAATACACAGAAAACTAAACTGCCAAAAACAAGTGCTGAATAAATTTGCTTGTATGAATAAACCGGTGTCACTGCATACGCTTGCTAGCCATTTGCCTGCATGAATAAACCGGTATGGAATTACACGGAATGAAAACATGAGATGGCAGATTTGGCCATAAAAAGTCATAATTATCAACTAAATATCTGGTTTTGATCAAATATAGTGGCTTTTCTTTTTCTTTTTTTGGAGCCAACTTGGTGCCTAAACCAGTTATTATGAAGCCTATTCATGTGAAAGATAACATAACAATTGTATTCCTTACTACATAAAATGGAAAGTAACCTGTTTCAGCATACTTATACTTTATTTATTTGTAAATTAGCACGCATTGTTGAACAGCTTGAGCTACTGCATACTAACATATAAAATATTTTATCTTTAGATTCTTGAATGAAAATAGATTCAGTAGCACATGCTGACTATATGTTCATGCGAGTCAGTCACGTTTATCTAACTCATTTTGTTGCATATGCTGACTATGTTTATTCAACTCATAATGTATTATGAGTTTATATAAGGAAAAAAAATACTCTTTAAGTGCTGAAATAGGTAAGGGAATCAAACTATAACTATTTATTGAGATTATTAAAGCACGTGTCAGGAACATGTGAGAATCAGTTAGAATGACAGAAAATGGATCTATAAAGGTGTAGAGAAGACACAGAGAGAATGGGTCTCACTATGGGAAAGCAAATTTCCTGACAAATGAACTAACTATAAAAACAGTTATACCCTTTTCAACTTTCTTTACCGTGCGAATAGGTTCTTGCGGCTTTCCTGTTGCACAATCGATCGCCATGTGAATTCCTACAAACGTTGCAGTGATCATCTCCCGTTTGCTCAAGTCAGCCTGGTCATAATCAATGCATGTAGACATTTCAACATTGTGCTTATAAGAAAACTAAAAGTGGCTCTGATACAGCTTTAACCTTTATTTTGTATTCATAATATGTTAATCATCTCATTCACTTTCTTAATTATTGCATCAGCATCTGATGTAGGGCAATCCCTTTTTAACTGGAGATCATCTCTTATAAAGAAAGGAAACTTCAGCTCATGGAGCACGCATACAGGTTATTGCAACTGGACAGGAATCTCTTGCAGCAATTTAACCCATGCAGTTACCGCAATCAACTTAAATGGCATGAGCATAGAAGGAATCTTTTGATATCAAAAACCAATTTATTAACATAATATATAAAGTACTCTGGTTTTCAAAAATATCCGATAGTAATAACGTATGTTATCCACTAGATACGCTACACTTATAATGTCTGATGCGTAGTTCCCTGGAGTTTGGACCTTCAAGTATAGGTCTGTCATATTTGTTTAATATGTAAGCACAATATTATGAGATTAAACGCTTCAACTGACTCTCATGTTCTACATTATTTATTTACAGTAGGTACCGACCTAACAATAAAAGCAGAATGTACGTACTAGATAACACAGGTGAGGCCGATAACAAAGCACTTTTTAGATCATTTTTTCTGAAATTCAATTCCGAGGGACAGTAGGAAACAAGACCATGCAACTAATTCAACTGGATGCTTATATTAACTTTGAAAATGATATAAATTAAATTCTGCAACTAGTAAATCGATTCCTAACTGCTATCAGTTCCATTTTAACTTTTGCAAGACATAAGCTTACTTATGACAAGCTAAGTGTTATGGTAGTTAAATGAAATAACATCTATTTAAGTAAAACTCATTTCGCAAACATTATAACTACAAACAATATGGAAAAACTAAGAACATAGACGATAGGTTCTATTGTTATTGAGTGATGTTTTAGGCTAAAAAACTTCTGTGCCTATTTTATAACTATTTCTAATTGCTAAAGATACTTCCAATAGATAAATTGGGTCTTCTATCAAGCTATATTATAGGCAATACTGCGAAAATCATCTACCCTTACATTTTTATTAAAAGAAAATTAACATATTGCACTCTAATTAAAAGACAAACACAAGTTAATCTTATAAGAACAACAACAGCTGCCTTATTATGCAAAGAGATGGTCAGATACGTTCCTAACCATTAGGAGATAAAGATGCATGACATAAAAGATTTTGATAAAGAGGATGACAACAATAGGATTTTGTACAAAACTATTTTTACAAATCCTCTTGCCAGCCTGCTGCTGAAGTTCATGCAGAATAGTAAACATATTCAGAGTTAAAAAAAGTCTTGACATAGAATCACAAAAGAGGATACTAACACCAATTGATTTTTATACATAACACAAGGCATAATAAACATCAGTTTAGACACAGTAAAGTGCATTTAAGGCACCACAGTGACTGTAACTGAAATTGGCAATCGATATCTAGAAGATCAAACCCAAGGCAATATAGATCCTTTCTCCATAATCTGACCATTAGATTATTATCATAGCAGTTTCTTAAACAATTTCATTTTTCCGAAGAAAAGAAAACCTGACTATAATGTATGTATATAAGAATCAAAGTTAAAAATCTTTGGTTAACCTAACGTATTACTGTTATTACCTGTTGTCTTCATCGGAAAATTGTATTGTTTTTAAATGATAGGCTGCATAGACCTGCCTTCATTTTATGATCTTAGAGATAGGAACAACTCCAAAGTCGCCAATAATATTAACAACCATATAAGCATATAACATCAGAGGTACTTCCAATCCAAACAGCAAGCACACAGATAAACAGACAACTACTCCATCACTCTGACATTCCTAAAATCTCATAACCTGAGAACTAATAAAACTTTGGCTTTAGGTTTGTCTCCTAAACTTAGATTATTCATCACAATAATGGAGATCTACACTGTATACTGATCCTAATTTCCATGTAGTGGAGTTAGTAATTCAAATGCAGTTAAATCCACCATATACTACAAGTTAATATTTTTGCTTCTAGCAGAAAAAAATATTCGGTTTCTCCACCAAAACTAATTTAAACAATGAGATAGTTTTGTAAGATCCAAACTAATTTAAACAATATTATGAGACTAAATGCTTCAACTGACTCTCATGTTCTACATTATTTATTTACAGTAGGTACCGACCTAACAATAAATGCAGAATGTACATACTAGAAAACACAGGTGAGGCCGATAACAAAGCACTTTTTAGATCGTTTTGTCTGAATTTCAATTCCGAAACAAGCAAGAGAAGACCAATCAAAACTAAACAAGGATCCAGACATAAAATACAAAATGTTTCTAGTATCAAGCATTCATGTAGCTTTTATAAGCTTGTATCTTAAACGTAAAATGAAGTAAAAGTGAAATAGACAAAAGTTATTATTTAACAGTATACTTACTGTCTTATGCCCGTAATAGGCCTGAAAATACTGTGTTGTATTGTAAAACACAAGTCATCAAAGGACTGTTAGTGAACTTATATGACTGCAAAATACATATTAATTCTTAGCATGTACACAAGGATATATCCAACACCTGTAAATACTGCATTAAACAGGCAAGTAACAAAAAAGCTTAAAAATATATACATAAACTGCTAATTTGAACTGAATGTTATATGCCTTATTCGTAGTAGTGCCAAACAGTCTAGTGCAGACCGCATTTTGTGTTCTGCTCCAAATGTTTTTTTGCTGCATCCCAAAGCTTGAGAAAGGCTTTGTCTGCAAATATCCTAACATCACATTCTAACCACTTCCTATTGCCAAAAATATCCTACATCTCAATGCTATCGCAGGACACGGCTATGGCTATTATTGATGAAATATAAAGTATACATAAATTGGGAAAGAATCATGCAAATAAAATTGTACCTGGAAGGTTACAGGAGTCGAACTTGTAGATTGCGACCCCAATGATGTTGGGGATGTGGCAGAAGCAGAAGAAGGTCTAAGTAGCTTACATCCAGAGTTGACCTGCTACATGGAATTTTCGTCCCAGATCTGAATAGTCGAAGCAATCAAATTTGACCATAGGGTACACAAATAGTCCCTTGCTTGCCCTGATCAAATCGACGAACCAACGCCGGATGGATGAAGCTTATTGTGATGGAGGAAGTCGATGGATGCTCGGTATCAATGAATGATTCGAAGTGGAGTTGGAATGATCCAGATAAATGGATTTCGTCCAGCGATTTGGTGGATTAGGGCTTAGAAAAGTAAAAACGTTAATTAAAAGAATTACGGCCATATAGAAAAAGCATTGGCTTGACGGACTATATTACCTTGCAGGCTGGGAACGATTATTTTTGCACTCAGACATTTTTTTGAAAATAAATAAAAATTAAATAGAAACACTTAAACAGAGTACTAAGGCTAGCAAAACTAAATAAGGTTTAAATTCAAAAAATCCGTGTGTGTCTAATTTAACCATTTGGTGTAGTGACATTGAAGAATGCACTCAAAACCCGGATACATAACAAGGAATAGCAACAAGAGAGATAGTCCAGTAGTGATATATCCAAACTCCATGCACGATAACTAAACTTGAAACACCTCGGTCTGACCCGAGGAATATTCACACGGGTCAGTCTAACTTGCAACAGTATAAGTTATATAAGAACAATAAGTAAATAAATCACTAAGGTGGATATTCCTTTAGGACACAAAGGAATAAGATGGAACAATACACTACAAGGTTAAACACATATAAAGTATTCATAGGAATAACTTTTGAAGTTCACAAGATAAAGACATAGAACCACAAAACCCCAAATTCACTAAAATCACTAAATCACGAGTCTCGAAATCACAAAACTTTGAAAAGAATTTAAATATCACAAATAAAATCTTAATAGATACAAAACACAAAACCACAGACGATGGATCCATCACAAAATGGCTAGCTGATGTTATGCCTGCACGTGCTATCATACAGGATGGCATGAAGCCATAGTCAGTACTATATCACACAGATTGGGTACCCGATTGACCCGAAGGTCCACGGAGCCACACAGAATTGACCAGAAGATCCACACATAGTTCACACAGGATTGACTCGAAGGTCCACAAACAGTTCACACAAGATTGACATGAAGGTCTAGTACTGACGGTCACACAGAAATGTGTCACAGACCCTCAGATAGTAACCCAAAAAGTGATAATCGTATGTCCCATACCATACGTTCTCACTTAACGGTTTACACACTACAAGTCAGCTCCACTCAGGAAAACACAAAAATTCACAAGAAACCACAGAAACACCTAAATATCTCAGAGGATCACAGAACATCACTGAAACACAGAGAATAACTGAGATTCATCAAATCACAGAAATCACTGGAAACTGAGAAACACTGAGATTTGAAAACACACAAAAAAAAATCATTGAAATCACATAAACACTAAGAAGCACTGAGATTCATTCCTTCAATCGGACGAATCTGGGACGAATATATATCGTATAACACCACGTCCCATACCGTAGGTTTAACGATTTCATTCACTCACCAACACGTCTTCTCGAAGGGTGCAAATACGTGAGGTACTTATATTAAAACATACTTAGGGAAGTAGTTTGAACAAAATAAAGTTTCATAGAAGTATCTTAAAACCTGTGAAGTTTGGGAATACTTGTTAAAATAAGATTTCTAATGTATTTATAAAACCTTAACAAGGCAATAATTTGTTTTAAAACAATAATTTCATACTTGAAAATTTTCAAAAACAATTTATAAAATAAAGGTGCATGTGTCACGGAGTCACAAAAGATGACTGTCGATTTACTCCCGAGACAGCAGTACAAAACCACAATTTTAAACATGTTAATCATAAAATCTTGTAAACTGTACGACTGAAACTTGTAGCTTACAATCTGAGCTTTCCAAAACCATATAATAATAAAGATTTCGATCAATAACGAGAGAGTTATGATCGAAACAGTTTCAGCTTAACAAAAAAAAACGTGGTTGTCGATTTTTATCTCGGAACAGCAGTACAAAAGCACGATTTTGATAATGTTAATCATAAAATTTTGCAAACTGAAAAATTAAACTTGTAGCTCACAGTCTTAGCATTCCAAAACAATATAATAATAAGGATTCTGATCAATAACGAGTGAGTTATGATCGAAACGGTTTCAGCTTAACAAAAAAACGTGGCTGCCGATTTTTATCTCGAAACAGTAGTACAAAACCACGATTTTGACAATGTTAATCATAAAATATTGCAAACTGAACAACTGAAACTCGTAGCTCTCAGTTTGAGCATTCCAAAACCATATAATAATAAGGATTCCGATCAATAACGAGGGAGTTATGATCAAAATGGTTTCATCATAACAAATAACAGCAAAACACATATTACAAGTTCAATAAACTTAAGATTTCATAACAAATCACAACAGTAAACAACAGTAACAAGTTAGAATTTATGTGAGGGAACCCTCACCTTAGATTTGCAGCAAATTGAATGAAGTTAAAAGCTTTTGGAGGCCAAATTGCTAAGAGATCGGAGATTTCTTCCCTAATTTCTCAACTACAACAACATGCAAGAATATACAGTGAATTTCTCAAACAAAATTTGAAATTGATGAATTAAATCATAATTTTATGATGATTACCTGCTGCTAATAAGATTAGAAACCCCAAATTAACAATTAGAACAAGATAGAAGCCAAGAATTGAAGTTACAATGAAGTTGTCCCAATTTTTCTCAATGAGGAAGAAGGAGAAATTACGTTTTCCTCTGGAAAAACAACGTACTAAAGATTTCTGGAGAAATATTTTTCTTAACTAAGGCATTTAGGCCCAATTAATTCTCTTAAGTCCAATTTCAAGTAATTAGGCCATTAACAATGCAATTTAGCCCTTAATGACACATACTTAAGCTAAAAATGACACAATTTAATATGTTTTTAACACTTTTCTTCTCACTATAAGTATGTCGAGACTAGATTAACATTAAAGAAAAATTATAAACACGATTTTTACATTGTGTTGAAGTTTTTAACACTTAAAATCATGTTTACAACAAATTGCCACACTTTTATACAAAACGCAATCTTTTTAACACAATTTGTGTAAATTTCATAAAACTTTGAATTTGGATATATCAATAATGCTATAATTCTGCATAATTCACCAAAATTAACCAAAATTACATTTTCTATAAATTTTAATAATATTTTTGGAACAATTTCTATTAATTATTCAAATTAAATAACTTATGCTTATTAAAATTCTCAAAATTTCTTATCACACAAATTTAGGCATGATTTTGCTAAACTATTTTTCTTTTAATCACCAAAATTTTCAACACATACTTTCTCAACTTTTAATAAATCCCAAGCCTCAAATTAATCACTAAAATGATCCTTTTTTTTCAATATTTTAAACTTACACCAAACTTTAAAAAATATAGATAATTTGACAAAATTTGCACAATAACAAAACTTTTAACCACATTATAATTTAAAGCAAGTTCTACATGTTTGTGTGCGTTTATTACTTCACATTCTTATTGAAACTTCATTATTAACCCAAGTATTCAATATTTGAGTTTCTAATCTCAAAAGTCACATTATCAATGCAAAAATATACTTCCTTATGGGTTTGATTTAATTTCCCATAAGAAAATAATTTAACCTTTCAATTCTATATTACGACATATATTAAATTTTTTTAATACTTTTAGTTCTCAAGTTACCACCCCAAAACCAATCTTTCACAATTTTTCATAAATTTCACATTTAATTAACCTAAGCCTCAAATATAATCACTTAAACGCGAGTAAGCTCCACAACCAATTCTCAAAGCAACAATTGATTATTAACAAAAATAATGATGTCAAATAGCCAAGTTGATGATATATTTCATCTTAATTATCAACCAATTTTTTTTTAATCATTAATTATAACAGGTAATTACCGAAAACTCGGGTTGTTACAGGCTTCCCCCCTTACCAAAATTGCGTCCCCGCAATTTCATAAAGGTTAAGTCCAAACACAACCTAACCTCATAACATTAATACACAAAATTGACAATGAATAGAAGGAACTTGAATTTAGAACTACTCATCTTTTAGCTCGGAAAAGAGAAAAACTAGGATTCGACATATTCGATGGACGAGTGAGTAAAACAAGGACTAGTAGCGATAAGGCGAGCGCAACAAAAGCCTTCTACAATGTCGTTAATCCTTTGGAGCAAAACACTAAAGGATATACCAAGATTCACCATGCAAAACAACTCATAAGTATAAAATTAAACATAATTACTGAACAAAAATATTACAAACATTTCCTTATATAGGATGGGGTACACATTGTACACTTCCAAGACCAATAAAGAAGGGTTAAATAGAAATTCCAAGGTGGATAAGCTAGGAGGAGATAGGAAGTGGCTTTCTAAGGTGGCACCAAATTCCTATTCCTTAAACAACATAATGCTTCGCGAAGGAAATATTGGATGGAGATAGAACATCCAACAAATATCAAGACACCCCCTAAGGGATTAGCATAGAGTTTAAGGCAACTTGATTCCTTTGTCCCTATGCAATCAAAAGACATACAATCTCAAGAGCTTCACCAAAAGATTAGGGATTTAATGCACCAACCAGACTAAATCCAACGAATATAGTTCGAATACTGAATTTCCATATAAAGTTTCGGCATGAGCTATGCCAATACAATACATATATATACACACACATACACGCAGATATATATATATATATATATATATATATATATATATATATATAACACCAAAGATGTGGTAGATCTTAATATGAAGTAGATTGTTTTCACAAGAACATAGGATTAACAACAATGCAACCACTAGGTCTACCACAACACAATCCAAAAGCTTAAACAAAATGCTAAATCATAGAAGGACACAAGAATTTTAAACTTCCGCACTCAAGGCTCTTGGAGATAATAATACCATTTGCGAATGACTAGCGTATCTCTAACCCAAGATTGAACATTTGAAAATATTATGATTTCTCAATCCAGATGGTGCAAGAAATGGAGTCCAGTTGGAAATGATATAAATGGATAACAAAATACAAAGGTAGCCACTCGATCCTTTCTCGAAGGCAACAAGAATCACCAACACTGTAATTCAGTAACTTAATGTTACAGCTCCAAATTACCCGATTGGATAAGAATACATGATCATGGCATAGTCCCAAAGCATCAACACTAAAAAACAAGAGAACACAAGGAAGCTTTCAAATACTATTATCGTTAATTCACTCTTATTTTCGAATGTTCCTAATGAAATTTCACAATTGTCTTTTGATGACACTTCAAAATTTCGTACTAAAAATACACATTTTAGTTTAAATTATCAGCAATTCACTGTTCCACATTTATAACAGATGACAAAATCATTATTCTTATCAAAAGAAACTCAAGTATTCCAAAAATTCACCATCTATTGGCTAAGTTTTAAAGATTGGAGATTTTATTTAATTAAGGTCTTTCACAACCTCAATAAATATAGAAGAGAATCAAGATAAAGAATGATTATTTTCAAAGTTACATCATGCCCATTCTAAATAATAAATTTGTAGATATATATATATATATAACTCAAAAATTTACGATTCAAATTACTTTGTAATTCAAGTTTCACCAATTTCACTTTAAAAATGAAACTACTTAATATTACTACAAATCCATACCTCAAAATCTTACTCAACATCAAATACTGCAAACCCTTTCTAATGTCACTTAGTTAGAAAAATTATAAAAGACACTCATATCATTATTAAAATTTACATTAATTATTTTTATGTCAACAACGTCTTTGTTTTGGGAACCCCTATCGACCCAAGGCATCCCTTGTCTCGACCAGAATTCTTAAACTACGTCTA
Source organism: Allium sativum (assembly GCA_030737875.1). Taxonomy (NCBI): domain Eukaryota; kingdom Viridiplantae; phylum Streptophyta; class Magnoliopsida; order Asparagales; family Amaryllidaceae; genus Allium; species Allium sativum. Next base: position 411,115,566 of record CM060923.1, on the reverse strand, counting down.
GACACATCGACAAAATCAACAATCACTATAAAATACTTAATACTATTTAATTTCAATTAATCCAATTTATTTTCTTGCCTTTAATATCTTACTTATAAAAGAAAGTATTTCACAATAATTCACAAGGTGTATTGATTACTTTGCTCAGTCACAAAAATCAACTTGTTTTCGCTGCACATGCACTTTGATTAATTAAGACTATTTACTTATTGGTATTCGACTAAACTTTTATAGTATATTAGCTCAACAAGAAATAATGCAAGAGATACCAACTTGATAACATAGATCGAATGCTTGGATTCATGACACGAGCCAATACATACAGGAAGAAATCATTCATAGTCCAAAGGATTAAGGCTAAGGATTTTACCATGGCTCACGAAATTTAACGAGAATGTAAGGGTGATTTAAACCCTTATTTAGAGTCTTAAACTATAAAATACTTCAATTAATCCGAATAAGATATCCAATAAAATCTCCAAATTCAACAACAAACTCATGAAATAAGAATCAATTTGTGGAAAGACACACAGTCCGTTAGATAGGAAATTCACACGGGAAAGTCCCACACTTACCCATGGCATGCACACACCACGTCATCTATAGGGGGTGTGTAGTCACATAACAACTCCCTTTTTCCAACATCGCAGATAACAAGGACAACGACAGGGATTTTTTTTTTTTTTAGAACAGCCGAAATGACTCGTCCGCATCCGCTGCGCAACTTCCATTTTACTTTATTTTCCAATTATGATTTAATTTATCTCAACTTTAACATCTTTTTGCTTTGAGTGAACACCTCTTTAAAAAAAAATCAAGTCTCAATTATCATCACATCCCCTTACTAAACCTAACAATCAACTCTAATATAAATGATGTGGTGGGAAGATTTCCTAAAACTTCACCTAAAGGGTCGAATTTTGAAAGATTAAGATGATTGAATGATTCTCTTATCAAATCTCACTATGAAAGGTGATATGAACAATGGAATACTATGGAATAAACTTCTTTTTCCTAGATGTATTGCTCAATCACAAGATTCCTCACGACTTGCAGATAAGATTCTCAAGATTAGTTTAACAAAGGAAATGAAAATGTAGACATGATTGTTATCCTTCTACGTTGTAACGTATGTACTATTCTGGTTCTGTTTTGTGTCTAACGTACTTTGTTCTGAATCTCTGCTCTGATACCAACTGTAAAGCCCCACCCCAAGGCCCACCCAAATAAAGAGCATTAACAAGTAATGTCGTCTATTAGAGCAGAGAATAAGGCTTGATATGAGCGACCATTCGTAGAATTGCATTAACAAGTCTTAAGTATGTCAGTGATGTACTCTTTGGGTTTTTTTCTATGTGACTCGACATACTTAACACTTGTGTAATACAACTCTACGACGGCTATAGGATCATCTCAGAACATCGTACATTTACATACACAATTACAGCTCACGGAATAGTTTACATATTATTACAACAATAGAATACAACAAATACATGTGCTACAAACAAATGGTTACACATAAACCATTACTTATATAATAAGATACACATTGAAGAATGCACTCAAAACTCGGATACATAACAAGGAATAGCAACAAGAGAGATAGTCCAGTAGTGATATACCCAAACTCCAAGCACAATAACTAAACCTGAAACACCTCGGTTTGATCCGAGGAATACACACACGGGTCAGTCTAACTTGCAACAGTATAAGTTATATAAGAACAATAAGTAATTAAATCACTAAGGTGGATATTCCTTTAGGACACAAAGGAATAAGATGGAACAATACACTACAAGGTTAAACTCATATAAAGTATTCATAGGAATAACTTTTGAAGTTCACATGATAAAGACATAGAACCACAAAACTCCAAATTCACTAAAATCACTAAATCACGGAGTCCTGAAATCACAAAACTTTGAAAAGAATTTAAATATCACAAATAAAATCTTAATAGATACAAAACAAAAAACCACAGATGATGGATCCATCACAAAATGGATAGCTGATGTTATGCCTGCACGTGCTATCACACAGGATGGCATGAAGCCATAGCCAGTACTATATCACACAGATTGGGTACCCGAATGTCCCGAAGGTCTACAGAGCCACACAGGAATGTGTCACAGACCCTCAGATAGTAACCCAAAAAGTGATAATCGTATGTCCCATACCATACGTTCTCACTTAACGGTTTACACACTACAAGTCAGCTCCACTCAAAAAAACACAAAAATTCACAAGAAACCATAGAAACACCAAAATATCTTAGAGGATCACAAAATATCACTGAAACACAGAGAATAACTGAGATTCATCAAATCGCAGAAATCACTGGAAATTGAGAAACACTTAGATTTGAAAACACACAAAAAAAAAATCACTGAAATCACATAAACACTAAGAAGCACTGAGATTCATTCATTCAATCGGACGAATCTGGGATGAATATATATCGTATAACATCACGTCCCATACCGTAGGTTTTACGATATCATTCACTCACCAACACTTCTTCTCGAAGGGTGCCAATACATGAGGTTCTTATATTAAAACATACTTAGGAAAGTAGTTTGAACAAAATAAAGTTTCATAGAAATATCTTAAAACCTGTAAAGTTTGGGAATACTTGTTAAAATAAGATTTCTAATGTATTTATTAAACCTTATCAAGGCAATAATTTGTTTTAAACCAATTATTTCATACTTGAAAATTTTCGAAAACAATTTATAAAAAAAAAGGTGCATGTGTCACGGAGTCACAAAAGATGGCTGTCGATTTACTCCCGAGACAGCAGTACAAAACCACAATTTTAAACATGTTAATCATAAAATCTTGTAAACTGTACAACTGAAAATTGTAGCTCATAGTCTGAGCATTCCAAAACATATAATAATAAAGATTCCGATCAATAACGAGAGAGTTATGATCGAAACGGTTTCAGCTTAACAAAAAAAAGTGACTGTCGATTTTCATCTCGAAACAGCAGTACAAAACCACGATTTTGACAATGTTAATCATAAAATTTTGTAAACTGAATAATTGAAACTTGTAGTTAACAGTCTGAGCATTCCAAAACCATATAATAATAAGGATTCCGATCAATAACGAGAGAGTTATGATGGAAACGGTTTCACCTTAACAAAAAAAATGTGGCTGTCGATTTTTATCTCGAAATAGCAGTACAAAACCACGATTTTGACAATGTTAATCATACAATCATGCAAACTGAACAACTGATACTTGTAGCTCACAGTTTGAGCATTCCAAAACCATATAATAATAAGAATTCCGATCAATAACGAGAGAGTTATGATCGAAATGGTTTCAGCTTAACAAAAAACAACAAAACGCATATTACAAGTTCAATAAACTCAAGTTTTCATAACAGACCGCAACAATAAACAACAGTAACACGTTAGAATTTATGTGAAGGAACCCTCACCTTAGATTTGCAGCAAATTGAAGGAAGTTTAGAAGCTTTTGGAGGCCAAATTGCCTACAGATCGGAGCTTTCTTCCCTAATTTCTCAGCTACAACAACATGCAAGAATAAACAGTGAATTTCTCAAACAAAATTTGAAATTGATGAATTAAATCATAATTTTATGATGATTACCTACTGCTAACAAGATTAGAAACCTCAAATTAACAATTAGAACAAGATAGAAGCCAAGAATTGAAGTTACAATGAAGTTGTCCCAATTTTTCTCAATGTGGAAGAAACAAGAAGAAGGAGGAATTATGTTTTCCTCCGGAAAGATTTCCGGAGAAATCTTTTTCTTAACTAAGGTATTTAGGCGCAATTAATTCTCTTAAATCCAATTTCAAGTAATTAGGCCATTAACAATGCAATTTAGCCCTTAATGACACATACTTAAGCTAAAAATGACACAATTTAACATGTTTTTAACACTTTTCTTCCCACTATAAGTATGTCGAGACTTGTTTAACACTAAAGAAAAATTACAAACAGGATTTTTACATTGTTTTGAAGTTTTTAACACTTAAAATCATGTTTACAACAAATTTCCACACTTTTATACAAAACGCAATCTTTTTAACACGATTTATGTAAATTTCATAAAACTTTGAATTTGAATATATCAATAACGCTATAATTCTGCATAATTCACCAAAATTAACCAAAATTACATTTTCTATAAATTTTAATAATTTTTTGGAACAATTTCTATTAATTATTCAAATTAAATATTTTATGCTTATTAAAATTTCTTATCATACAAATTTAGACATAATTTTGCTAAACTATGTTTCTTTTAATCAGCAAAATTTTCAACACAAACTTTCTCAACTTTTAAAAAATCCCAAGCCTAAAATGAATAATCCTTTTTTTTCAATATTTTAAACTCACACCAGACTTTACAAAATATAGTTATTTTGACAAAATTTACACAACAACAAAACTTTTAACCACATTATAATTTAAAGCAAGTTCTACATGTTTGTGTGCGTTTATTACTTCACATTCTTATTGAAACTTCATTATTAACCAAAGTATTCAATATTTGAGTTTCTAATCTCAAAAGTCACATTATCAATGCAAAAATATACTTCCTTATGGGTTTGACACTATTAATTTCCCATAAGAAAATACTTTAACCTTTCAATTCTATATTACGACATATATCAACATTTGTTAATACTTTTAGTTCTCAAATTATCACCCCAAAACCAATCTTTCACAATTTTTCATAAATTTCACATATAATTAACCTAAGCCTAAAATATAATCACTTAAACGCGAGTAAGCTCCACAACCAATCCTTAAAGCACCAATTGATTATTAACATGAATAATGATGTCAAATAGCCAAGTTGATCATATATTTCATCTTAATTATCAACCAATTTTTTTTTAATCATTAATTATTGCAAGTAATTACCGAAAACTCTGGTTGTTACAGACAATTTTCAAAAGTGAATGGAATACAACTATACATTAAGTTATCAGTAAATGTGCTTTACTACTGGCAATTTTTAAGCTATGCATTACGTTATAGATTCTATAAGGTCCTCACAAACGTTATTATTATATTACGTTGAAGACGGAAATATTATCCTAAAATACTCATTTCAAATTTAAGTATTAAGCAATCTTATCTCAAGTATATCTAGTAAAGTAGAAATATACCCTGGAAACAAAAAAAAATTAAATAATGCATTAATCTATTATCAAAAGTTCAAAAAGTATTATATTTTATATCTCTTGTATAATGTAGATTAAATAGTGAAGGTGATGGGGACTAAAAATTTGACTATAAAACAAAAGCCCCTTGTCATATATATATATATATATATATATATATATATATATATATATATATATATATATATATATATACATACATACACACACACAAGAATTGCTCTTTGACCGCAATCTCGTAAGAACCAAAAGGACTCAACACAACTTGCTAACTACTCTATACTAACTACAAGCAATATCAATCAGTCTTGCCGAACTGGTCTTGTATGTAAGCTTATTCTGCTTACATGCTTATTCTATACAAGTACTGTAGACTTCTTCTGTGAGTAGTATAATTAGTGACAGAGCAATACAAACATTACTTATGGGGTCAAATTTAAAGCAAACAAGGAAATCATTGCGTACCTGGCTTATGATGTGCATGTCAAAAATCTCAAATAGTTTTAACTCAAACAAAACGTGGGTGATATATCCAAATGGCACAACAACATATTGGAAATTATTATACAGGTTTTAAGGAAAATCGATCCACATATGCAGGTTATTTCAGGCATGTAAATAACGAGCATCTCAGGTCACACAGCAAGTGAGAATACAGCCGACAAAACTAGGCAACAAATTGGCAAAATCGAAATTCAAGTTTGTTTATTTTTTATTTTTCTATGTTACCAGAAAATTACGCTAGAAATTCATAACGTGGATGTCATCTTTAAATCAAGGCATCCAAATGGGAATATCATGCAACTTTAAAAACCAATCCAATCCAAAATAGTAAAGACATTCATGCACAATTCAAATGAAAACCAAATATAAAGTTTCTCAAATAACAAATTCAATTATTCTATAATGTTAATATCGAAAAATTTAACGAAACAAATTTAAATTCCAATATAAAATTTTAAATTTAGATTTGCAAATTAATTCAAACCCAAGTCAAAATAAACTAAATAAATTTCTTAATATAAGTTTAACTTAAACCTAGAATTTTAAATTCACACTTATCAAAAGAAATTTAAAACCATGTTTTAAATGGACCAGATTCCAAATCATAAACGAAATCAAGTAAAAACACAAATTTGTATTTCAAACCTTGGATTTATTTCAAAAATTAAATTTTCGAATATCCCAATAAATCCAAATTTGCTAGAAACGTTAATATTGATTGTTTTGGATAAAACAATCATATTTTCTGAGTTATTATAACCCCCAGTCCAAAAATCCAGGTTGTTACATCGTGAGACCGAGTTGTTGGTTGCGAGATGCCATGGTGGAAACGACAAATTGGGCAAGCGAAATTGCAAATCCGAAGTATAATCGGGTAGAGATCTGCAAAAGAAGGATTTTGGCGGTAATTAGGGGCGAAACGGAGTTGGGGTTGCTCGGATTGGATCTGGGGAAGGAGGAGGGATTGGATACGGTGAAAATTTGGGGTTAGGGAGAAAGTTTCGGCTGAACGATACATTCAGCCGATTCAAGTCAGTTCAAGCAAGGCTCACCGTGGGGTAGGTGTTGACCTGGCCCTAAGAGGGCGGTCGACCGCCGGTTGAACGTTATGCTGTTGACCACTGGTCGACCGTTATGCGGTCGACCGCTTGCCCCATAGTGGGTGCGGTTTGAACCTTGGCCTAACAGCCCATTTATATTATACATAAATTAATATTAAAATTTGCTATTACACCAAAACAATTTCTACTCCCAAGCAAATTCTCGTATCGACTTCCAGCACTCATCGAGCTAAGAATTTTAATTTTCCAACGCCTTTTCTCTGCCTCAAAAAAGATTTGTGACCACTGAATCGAACGAATATAAACAGGAAATCAGCTATAATTCCAAGATAAAAATTTGAAACCGATTTTTCCCTTTAGTAGCCAACATAAACTACACGATTCAAAAACTAAATACCCCGAAAATCAAGATGAAGGATTTTCCGAAGCCTTTTTGAAGGATAATTTATAACTTTTCAAAAAATGGAATTTTATCATAAAATAACAGTTTCATATCTATAAATTCAATTTATTATTATCATATTCCAGTTTATATTACAAACTAAAAAACATTTCCATGTTCAAAATGCTGGAGCTTTTTAAAATATTAGGGATTAATTATGATAATTTCAATAAATTATCCAATATATATAGGAAGAGGAATACTGAATGTCATAAGGAATAGATACTTATTATTCTTAAGTTTTGTTACATATTCCTTGTCATTTCCCATTCCCTCCTGCCTACCAATCGGATTGTATTTATTAAAATTACACGAATCCCCAATAATTTTGAACCATGAATAGATTACAATTATAAATTCCATAAACTGGACCTTTATAAAACCATTTTCCGAAACATTATTTCATAACTCAATTAATTTTTTTATTATAAAATTTCCTCGAATAAAAGGCCAAGAACTCAATTGAATATTTCAATAAAGGTTTATTTGGAATTTAACTGAAGTAACAAATGTATATACCTCGTAATTATATTTCCGAAATGGATACGACATTCTAACGTTGACTTTTGCCATTTCAGACCAGAATTGCTGACGATACTAAAAACCAGAAATTATGATTATCTCGGTTGTAGCTAGATTTTATGTATTACTATTCTAGCCTCCCAACATGAATCAACGGGATCCATTATACGTCGTCCTCATGCTCTTCACGATGAGATCGCCAACGTACTATGGGGTAAGACAGAATTGGCAAGAAACCCGAACTCGACATATTTCAACCCTTAGTCTCTCAAAGCTCATTTTATATATTTTAGGCCCACGACTATTTTCATCATTGAAATAAATTAAAGTCGAGTAAAAAAGACAATGAAAAACAGAAAAGAAAATCGAATTACGTTCCCTCACGAGTCCTAGTTTAACTAATTGCTCTGATCATTTAATCTAAGCACTAATACCAAATGTAACACCCCACACTTTGTTGCACCCAAATTTCGACAAAAATCATAACTTGAAAATACCAAGCATGAAGCGTATATATCTGGTACATGCAATAAATGAGCATGAGCATTGTTAACGATTAGTGGGAAATATGGTATTATTTAGTTCCCACAAGCTTGAGTTAGTTCACCATTTCCTAAATATCAAGGTCTCAAGCCCGAAGATTAGTTACTTTTCCCTCAAGGGGTAAGTATCACACTTCCGAGTGTTAAGGACAAACAGTTACCTTGGGATAAGGATTTCATAAGCTCGTTACAAGCTAGGAAGCTAAAATACTTGTGGAAGAGTGTTTAGGAGACATAGGTTTAAGGATAAGACTTGCGTATGAAGTATTTGTTGAGGGGAAAGCGTAAGGAAGTCATAATCCCATTGAAAGGGTTAGGTTATGAAGCGTAAAACAACTTAACATAACAATATACCATGTAATATGCAAAATAGTAAAGAACACAACAATTTATAGTGGATCGGTTTGGACTGAACCTAGGTCCACTTTAAGGACTTTGATGATTTTATTCATAGAGGAGGTTACATAGGAAATCCCCAAATTGATTTGCAAATTAGGGTTTGCTCTCTTTGGAATGAGAACAAGATTGTAGAATGAGGAAAAGTTCGCTAAAATGAGAACGCTGGGGTCTTATTTATAGGCAAATCGGGCACCTTTTGTTGTGAATCCAGCAAAAGCCTTTTTCGAATGCTGAAATAATGTTTTCACCGCTCTTGTAACTTTCGGTTCCAACAGGAAGGTCTCGGCCGCCTTTCTTCACATCGAATGTCTTCATTGATGTTTTCTTGCCTTTGGAATATCAGTCTCGGCCATTCAGGAGTGGTTCCACTGACATGCCTCTTAGTAGCTCGGTCTCGAATTCTGAGAATCTTGACTTGGGTGGCACTCGGTTTCGGGACCACTGGTCTCAGTCCACATCCATGTTTTTCGGTGTGCCTTAAGAGTGACTTTAAATTTGTTTACTGGTGACGGTTTCCATAGCCATTTACTTTCTCTTAGCTTGGCTTTCAACTTTGTAGCTTTCTCTTGTCAATATAGGTATCGGATCTAAGCATATTAGAGTGTATAAATACTTTCTTCTTTTGACAACCCCTGGTCTCGGTGCTAATCTCACGATAGATTCATCCGTGACCCCTTCCGGATGACTTGTGAACTCTTTCCCAATGTTAGTGTGTGTAAAGGGTGTCGATCTGATTATCTCCTTTTTCTTATTCTCCGCTTTCGGTGATGAACCGAGATGGCTTCTGTGTCTAATATATATTTGGTATTGGATTAGTTGCCTTCATTTCTTTATGAATATGTCTTTATCTTCAATCCCTATGGTCTTCCGCCACTATATTCTTCCTTCAATGATCATTCCAGAAAATGTAGGTCCTGGCCACTGGTATCGGTACTGTTAGACCAAAAAGTGGTTCTAACACCCAAATTATCTTGATTTACAGAGAATTATAGCTAGAAATGAAATAAAATGTGAAAACACACCAAATTTATAGTGGTTCGGCATTAAAGGCCTAGTCCACTTTATATGACTTCGCTTATACGTTTGAATGCAAGTACAATCAAAATGTTCTCTCAACCTCACTTTTACAATAATGATTCACTCAATAAGTTCGAGATAACTCTGACCGAAAATGATAAAACTACAGTAATGGTGGAATCAAAGCTCTTAATTGCCCAAAGATCCTCCAAAATGCCAAGTGTTGGGCTATTTATAGGTGTTTTCTGCAGGCGGTTCGTGAAGACACGTAGCACCAATCCTGAAAATCTCGGACATGTTCGTGAGTTGATGAAGAAGTGGTCAAAGCAACCGTTATCCATATGTGTCACTGGATCCTTGAAATGCGGCTCATACGTGACCAAGTCGTGTTCACCATTCCTGAGTTCGGAGTCGGTTCGTGGCCACTTGTCGCGAGTGGGTCGTGGTCATTATCACGAGCTGGTCGTGGCTGGAGGACCACGAGCGGATGGAAGTAGCTGGACCACGAGCCAATGAGAATACAAGACCACGAACTGGGTTCACCTTGGTGCATCACGAACCGGTATGCATTCTCTTGATTTTGCGCGTATAAGTATCCTTGTCCATTTGAATACGAGCGTTCATATTCTTGGTGGCTTGGGCAAAAATCTAGCCAACATTTTGCCCCCTCGAAGTATGTTTTATCGGGGGTGGAATGTACTTTGAAATTGTTCATACATCTGTTCCTAAAACGGTGAGCACAACCAATTGTACCTGTTTGTAAGGTCGCGACGTTTCAAAAGACCTTACCTTTTGATGAGTATAAATACAAATCTGAGCTTCCAATTATTTTGCTATTTGTTGGTTGATTCCAAATTTCGAATTTCAGAGCATACCGCGAACAATTCTCCAAGTGAGTCCTTGCATTTTCATAAACAAGATTAAAGGAGTTCATTACTCTTGTAGGTGAAAAATTTCAGCTTTTCAATTCGATAGTCATTTCAAAAAATATCAGTTGTTCAGTCATGTTATGGGTCGTGCCATTTAGTTCGGCGTGTGTCACGTTTTCGTTGCCTATCGCGCCGACAACCGTGTGGTCCTTCATATGTTCATGGCGCATCGGGCTGATCCAACCCATAGAGACAAAAAAGAGAAGACCAAGGGTCCTCGCGGGGTCTATAAAAACCTATTTTCTATTCACCCTTTATCTTGTGCTCCAGTCATTCTTCTTCCATCTACAGCTGAAACCCTAGCCTCCGCACCGATACAATTTCGAACCCATCTCTCCAATCAGAATAGGTAACAAAATTCATCGCTTATGAACTTCATTTCGTGTTTTGGAATTCGCATCAAATTAAACTCCGTTCTCTTCTTTGTTTTTTTATCAACTGTTATGGGTCAACCGCTCGACATTGTCCTTAACGTCGCCGCCAGCATTGGTGATGATGGTGATTGATGTTCTTCATCGATTAAGCGATTGTATAGGTGGACGGTGAGGAGTTTTAGGAGTGAGGTATCGAGAGGGGCGATGAGCTGGGTGATTGTGAATTGAGGATGAAGGACTAGTTCAGCTATGAGGTGTGATCCCACAATACGGATCATGACGAAGGGCTAGGCGTTTGGTTAGATAGTGGGATAAGGTGTTGGATTTGCTCATGGAATAGAATGAGGCATCGGATCATGGAGAGGGGCAGGGTATCGGTTCGTTAAAGAGAGATGGTGAGGCGGGTCGTGGTGATAGCTTGCGAGTCAATAATACATGAGCCGACGAGTCTTAAAACTTAGTTCACGAACCAGGTCCAAATAATGATCCAGGCCTTTGCTCATGAGTCAGACCTGATCACGAGCCATCTCACGACTACGAGTTGAGCTCCTCCCTGCGAGCTGGCCCTAGGTCACGAGCTGATCCATTGATTGTGACCCAATGTTTATTCATGAGCAATACTTGAGCCACGAATCAGACCTCCCCATGACGAGATAAATCTCATAGCTACACAAGTTAATCCATCCTTGAACCAATTCTCTAAATATTTTCGACTAAGTTACACGAATTAATCGAACACAACGAATTATACTTTAATCAAGAGCCCATTATAATATAAATAAATAAAAGAACAGTCAGAGGAGAGCCCTCGAAACGAACTTCTTGAACTGGATTGAACGGGGACTTAACTTAAAGATCCACTATGATCGATAATACTTCCATTTGTTTCACTTTATGTTTTTCCTTTCAGTACTACACACACTGGCACTTGCACACACACTGGCACTTGCACACACACTGGGGTCATGGGTGTTTATATTCTAATTCTCTCTTGTATTTGTTTGTCAACAAAATAGACATGTCTGATAGACGCTTAGCAAGATTATCAGAGACAAGTGTAGATCCAGAATCGTCAAGCTATTACAATCCTGACGTACTTCCTCGGACCTGGATTAGAGTATTTCTGTATCTGATTATGAGACAAACATTAGTTGAGAATCAACATCTTCTGAAAGCACATCACTCAAAGAAGAAGAAGACGAGATTGGAAATGCCCGCGCTCCCAATGAACTCTAAGGTGTGAAGAAGTTAGACAAGCCGAGTGACTCCATAGTTTTCAAACTAGATGATTAAAAGCTAAAGAAATTCTGCCTAAAGCACGAGATCCCATGGGATGATGTTAAAACCCCAAAGAAAGAGGATAGACCCCACTCTGCTCTGGAGGGATATATGGCCGTTAGTAAGGTCATGTGCTCAATAGGGGCTATTCCTCTATTTCCTTCGATTGTCATTAACCTCTTGAGATGACTACGTATTGCTCCTATGCAGCTTCATCCTAATGCTTATGCTGCTTGATATACCTTATATATCGCGTACACAGAAGTTCTGGAAACCGAGCTCTCCTATAGAGATTTAAATTTCTATTTTCATTTCAAACATCATTCTATCGGGACCCAAATTTTGTATTCTTTGAGTCCATCCCCACTAGGAAAGTCCTGAGTGACGGACATAGCAACCTGGGTGATGCCAAATCTGAGTGGTTCTATATAAAGCGTCAGGCTGGGTGTGCAAGGAGGTGGTTACAGTCAAGTGAGTCTTAAATCCTCTAGTATCTGCTTCAACTGTGCAAGTCATAGTACTAATAATTAATTTCTTTTTACATTTCCTAACCCTGAAAAGCAAAATGGCGAGGTATACGAGGATTGTTTGTCTCGCCTTTTGAAAAGCAAGTTATATTTTTGCAGAATCAGGAAATGTATAACTGATGGGAACCTTCACCAACATCATCTTCTCGATGTAAGATTCGGGATTGGTAAGGGTGGAAATCCTCACAAGTACGTGCCTCCTACTCAAACGATTGGGGACTCTAGAAGCATGCCCATAGCCAAGGGGCAAGTGACCGCGGGAGCTACAAAGATGACCGAGTTTCCTAAAAGCCCTTCGCCTATGGATGTTAAAAACAACGAAGGGATAAACGTATACAAAGGAGGTGATGTTCGAGCCGACGAGCCTAAGGATGCTTCTTTCCCGAAGGGGGTTCATATCAAAAAACACCGTCGCCGACTAAACCCTCGGCTCATGATTCTTTAACAGAGGAACAAATATATAGGGATTTACATAAGCTCGCCTTGCCGAATAACATTTACACGACTAAGGACTTTGGAGTGCAACCGTTCTTCCCTATCTCCGAGGAAGGGTCCACTCCCATCAAAGAGAAGGATACAGTACATACGAGCCTGGCTCCGGGCCCTAGCTTGTTAGGTGTGGAGGGTGAGGGGGTCGCACGACACACACACACCACATGCACCACATTTCACAACATTCATCCATCGTATCCACTTATGGTTCTTATACTGGCTTACTTCCTTTTGCAGGAAAAATGCCTCATCGCCGTTCCTAAACTCATCGTGATCTTCGCGAGAACATGCCCTGGTTTAATCCCATTGCCGAGCACAATCGCGGCAACAGTCGTGAAAGAGATAACAAGAAACACGATGATTCTTATCAGCCTTATCCTACACGTTATCGTTCTCCTTCAAGGCAAGATCCAAAGAAACACCATAGTCGTCAAGTGCCGCATGCGGGAGTTAAACAACTTACCAAAGCCCCAACTCCCCCGAAGAGCGTTCCTTCTTTGGATAAGTCCTCCAAGATGCATCAAGAGTCCAAGGATAAGCACAAGGATCCAAGAAAAGGTTTGGAAGAGGGGATGACAACCCTTGTCCCCTCCGATCAATGCGATCTAAATGTTACCACTACACAGGAGGTGATCCATTCTTCCAAAACTAAGGCAAAGCTGGAGGGTCTGCAAAAGCAGTTCCCCGATAACTATTTCGGTAAGATGCTCTTCGTTCCGTATCTCGAGCCAGTTTCCGGTGATTGGGATAAGGAAGTCGTGGACTGGGTTAGTCATGTGGCTACACAGAATAGGGCAATGAAGAAGCATGCCAAGAAGCTTTCAGAGGTTATCCATTGTTTGGAAATAGATGTGGCAAAAGCTAAAGAAATGGCTGAACATTATATCAAGGCAAGGGACAAAGCTGAGGAGCAACTCGAAGATACTCAAGCTCTTCTTGCCCTAGCTCAGAGGGATGCCAAAAACTACAAAACAGAGTTTGAAGATTCAAAGAAATACTTCCACTTTGAACTTGATTCAAACAGCCAAGAGCATGTGGCTATGAAAAAGGAGATAGAAGATCTCAAGTTGGTTAATACTGAGTTGAAGACATCTCAGGACCGCTTTGCCATGGAAAAAGCTACTTGGGAGAAGGAAATGACAAGTTTAAAGGACATACTTGCTCATGTTGAGGAGAGGGCACCTCTCGCCGAAGAACATGCTAATGAAGCTCTCGAGTCTTCCTCAAATGCTACTGCTAAACTTGCCACGGCTTAACAAGAGATAGTGGGGTTTCATGAATTACTGATGGAATTTTTTGCCAAAGTCATTCGAATCTAAGATATCTCTTTGATTAAGAACTATCCCACCACCTTAGCTGATGTATGGGATATGATCGTCGAAAGAGAGAAGCAACATATAAATTTCGATGTTGTCGACGAGGATGAGCATATGCAGACCTTCCTTAAAGGTGAAGAACCTGCAAGGCTAGTAGAAGGTAGAAGCCTAATTAAAGATTCTATGTAGGAAGAGAGGCTTAAGCTCAAGGGCAAGTACAAGGCTGATGAAGGTTCAAGCTCAGCAATGGAGCCAAAGACTTCTGAGGTTGAGGAGTATAATCCGGATGACCCATTAATCTACAAAGTCCAAGTCCCCCTCACTGCTGGGCTTTCTACTACAGCTTCATGCGAGGAGTCGGCGGAAGGTATCTCCATATTCTCTCTACAATTTGTCAAAGCTATTGTAATTTGTCGTCGATTGTGGAGCAAACAGTTGAGAATACCACATTTTCTCCGAAATTAATAATAGTTGCTTCTCATGATGTAGGTGCCAAGCCAACCAAGGGGACTGCAGAAAAGAAAGCAGAGGTTGAGAAGGTCACGGTACCATCAAGCACTGAGGTTCCTGAAGTTCCTATGCAAATTGGAGTCGAAGCGATCGAGAAAGCCGTTGTGCTATCGACCGCTGATGTTTCTAAGGATACTGAAATCATTGGAGCCTTGATGGACACAGACAGTGACGGGGATGAGGAAGAGGACGTCGCTAATACAGGGGAGGCTAAGGATGATGATAATCTGATCTTAGCCGATATGAAGGCCAAAACAGATGAGCAGCTAAGGGTGAAAGTCGAGGAAGGGCCTTTAAATATTCTACCTCTCCCTACAGCTGCTCCCGGAACTGGGCTGATTATGAAGCTCTCCTCCGAGTCGATAACTACCTAACTTGCGTCCTAGTCCTATGATGTTCCACAGGATCCTCCTTCGGATAAGAGGAAAAGGAAAAGGCACGACAAATCTGACGTTGACATGGAGAAGCCAGAGAAGCAAAAGAAAGAGAAGATACAAAAGTCGTCAACGAAGCCCAAGTAGAGCTCGTTTACTTTTGCCCGTTTACGTTTCGTCTGGCCTAATGATGTATTTGTGATAGTAGCCCTCACATTTGACTAGCTTGTAATTCTGCACTTTGCAAATAAAATTCTGTTTCTTTCGCTATATCGTGTACCTGCAAGTTTATCATACTTAGTCATACATAAACATTCAGATCATAACTAAGTTATAGTCCCATCACAAAACCATTCTGGAAATGAAAATTAAAAATTTCTACACTACGCGTATATGTGTATGAGTATGCTCCCAATCAATCATTAACATGATGCCTTCCCAACGCTTGTTGGGGATTGATTAGAGTCACATATATGTTGTCCCCCCATGTCCGAAAATAAGGGGTTCGGGCTCAACTTTCATTCTTGTTCTCGGTCCTGTAGCGGGATAGGAGCCCTTTTGTGGCATTTAATCAAAACGTCTTTATACTCTCCTATCGTATGCCTAGGATAGAGTTTGAACTCAGCTTTCAGCTTACCCCCAATCCCTTATTGGGGTAGGAGTTCATTTGCAGCGCTTAGTCCCATGCGCCTTTATACTCTCCCGTTGAATGCCAAGGTTAGAGTGGAGCCGAGGCGGTCTTTTTGATCATGATGCGCCTTCACGCCTCGTGGACAATTCGTTTGCTTGTCATTTACTTCATTGCACCCTCGATGCTCTACATGCGATTGACCTTTTGATTAGACAGAAGATTCTTTGAATTACGTATTTCGAGATCGTTGTGAGGCTTATAACAAACATCACAGTCATAATAGCTCACATAAGTAAGGAATGAGAGAATAAATAAGAAATGGTGCGATAAAAGTAAATGAAACATGATATTTTATAGTGGTTCAGTTGACTCATGAACTACGTCCACTTTATAAACTTTTGCTTATGTAACAAGACTATTCTAGGCAAGTCGTGCCTTTTTGCATGGTCCTAAAAAATAAGAATAACAATGACAATTTCATGTCATGTAATGCCGCAAATGCTGGGTGTTCTACACTCTGTGGATTTCATCTCCGTCCACGGTCGCTAGCTTGAAGGATCCATTATCAAGCCTCCGTAGAATGGTATAGGGTCCTTCCCATTTTGGACCCAAATGGACTTGGGGTGGAAAGACGCTCTTTAGAACCAAGTCTCCGGGTTCAAAATTTTGAGCTCCTACCTTCTTATTGTTATATCAGGCGACCTGCTGCTTGTGCCTCAAGGCACGTAAATCCGCTTCATCCCTTTTTCCATCAACCATATTTAGGGATTCGAGGAGCAGTTTATTATTAGTCATCGGGTCATAGTAAGTAATTCTGTAGGAGGGTACTTCTAATTCGACAGGGATGACCTCCTCAGACCCAAAAGCAAGGGAGAAGGGCATGTGCCCCATGGCTGATTTATAAGTTGTTCTGTAGGCCCACAATGGAAAAGGTACCTCGTTGACCCATAAGGCTCTGGCCCGCTTCAATCGCTTCTTCATAATGGACTTAATTACCATGTTTGCCACTTCTTCCTATCCATTTGATTGCGGATGTGCCACAACGGTGTAACTTTTCTCGATATGGTATCTCTGGCAAAAGTCCTGAAAATCGGTGCTATCAAGTTGGGTCCCGTTATCTGTTATGGCAATCTTCGGGATCCTAAATCGACGTATAATATTTCTGACAACGAAGTTTGTCATCCGCTTAATCATGATTGTGGTCAATGGTTCTGCTTCGACCCAATTCGTAAAATAATCCACGGCCACGATGGCGAATTTTGCTTCACCGTTTGCAATGGGGAGGCTTCCGATTATGTGAATTCCCCGGACAATAAAGGGCCATGAGCTCATCATTGTCTTCAATCGTCTATGAGGTGCCCTGAGGATCTTAGAAAATTTCGGGCATCTATCGCAGCGCCGTGCATATTTAGCCGCATCTTTATTCACGGTAAGCCAGTAATAGCCATGTCATAATATCTTCTTAGCCAATGTTTGGCCTCCGGTGTGGTCGCCACATTCACCATCTAGGGCTGTAAATTTTGTTCGAATGTCCGACGTCCGTTCGTGTCCGTTACCGAAATACGTCCGTCCGAGTCCGTCCGATTTTCATTTAGGACACGAGTTAGGACAACAAGATTTGTACGAGAAAAAATCATGTCCGGTCCGGGCTCGTCCGAATTCGTCCGAATTATTTGAAATTCGTCGTATAGTAGAGAGAAAATCTAGTAAAATGTATAAAATGTGATATAAATAGCCATGTCCGACCGAGTCCGACTAGTCCGATCGTGTCCGTGTCCGACCGATTTTATTTAGGACACGAATTAGGACAACGAAATTTGTCCGAGAAAAAATTTGGTCCGGTCCGTGTTCGGTCCGATTTTTTTTAGGACAGAAACTGAACATACCTCCGTCCGGTCCGGTCCGACCGATTTACACCCCTATCACCATCATGTACTTCCCTCAGTACCCGTTCGATATCCTCATGGGCTATGCACCGGAGGACTGGCATCGAGAATCCTAGTCTATAGAGGATTTCGCCTTGCATGACATATCCAAAGGCCTTTTAAATAACATCACGCCTTTCACTTTTCTTGGTGGGAAGGTTTCCATTTATCAGGAAGTTTTTTAAGGGTGTCATCCATGACTCCCTTTCTGGTTCAGCTTCCAGTACAGGATCAATTTCCATCTGATCGATACTTGGAGACTGTAGTATTTCAATCGGGACCATCTCTGTGTCCTTAGGGCTGTCAGAACTAGCCAGCTTGGCCAACTTATCTGCCTTCTGATTCTTTGATCGGGGGATATGGGTCATACTAAAGTGCTCAAAACCGTTAAGTAACTTTCTTAATTCTTTCAAATATGATACAAGTCTTGACCCTTTGGCCTAAAACTCTTTATTGACCTGGTTTACGACTATCTTGGAGCCGCAAAAGATATCCAGCATGGCTAACCTCAACTCCTTTGCGAGCCTTAGCCCAGCGATCAGGGCTTCGTACTCTTGGTCATTGTTAGTGGCAAGGAACTCTAATCTTAGAGCATATTTTATTAATCGCTTTTCGGGAGTGACCAGTACAACTCTGGCACCAGACCATCTATTATTCTTAGCACCATCGTTATATAGCTCTCTGGTTGTTTATCCCGTATACTTGTGTTGGTCTACGAGTCAAGCGTCATTAAGGTCGGTCGTGCATAGTCCACTCCGATCCAGTTCACCCAGGCTGTTTGTGAAGAGAAAGGAACGATGACACAAAATAAAGTTCAAGCGCCAACTTAAGGTAAAACGCGACAAGGAAGGTCGCATACATTGGAACAAGTCGGGTCGTCCACTCAACACAATAAGGATCGATCATACAACATAATACAATCTTACAGAAGGATCGCACGCGCCAAGCTAGCTCAAGGATGGTATTGCCCAAGGGCGGTGAGGCCCGTACATCCTGCAAAGATCGCCCACAATAAGCAAGTCGCTCATTCTTGTATTAAAGGAATCGGTCGTACAAGACGAAGGGAAGAATTGGTTCCGATCACATATTCTGTTATGCAGTCGTTCATCCACGTTACCCCGGTCAAGTGTACATAGCGGGGGACACAAAGATGCAAGGAATCGCACGTACATCCCATTTCCGCTCATGGATAACAACCTCATTCGTTCGCTCATTCCTCAATCAGTCACTAATGTTATAATCGCATGCCACCTACCGACCCGATAGATATCAACTCCAGAGCAATCGCTTATATGCCTGCTCTACAGGTTTTGATCGGTCTCCCATCTAACATCAGATACAGGTACTCCAACCAGATAGCGTATTCCAGTCAACTACAAAAGGCTTAACATGATCAGGTCGGTCGTTCTTGTACTAACTAGGAAGACTTAACAAGTCACCTATACACATATCTCCTGTCCGCCTATTCAATGTGCTTAAACCTATGAAACCGCTCGCTCCCTTCCAGGACAACTAAATTCAACTGTCACCAGTTTACTACAACTAACCGGTGGCATATTCGTAATTAATGAGACAAACGAACCATAATATGCGTATATGACTTTCAGATCATTTCTCCATGGAGGCACACCTATAAATATGGCATGGCTTCCACCAAAAAGGAGGACTGGGGACCGCCACGAAGTGCTGCTAAATTCTTTCCTCTAACTTTCCTTGAGCATTCTCAACCATCCCCATCATTTCCACTTGAAGGATCTTCATCCATTTGGCCATGACGTCCATTAGGATCTTCTAAGCGAAAAGAGGTCAAAGACATCCTCCTTCTTATTACTCATCCATCGTTTTCCTCTGTAGATTCCACCATTCCTCCATTGAATTCCATAAATTCAAGCGTGATTTGTATGTGAGGGTGAAGATGTATTGAGAGAGTGAGAAGATGTATGAAAAAAGAGAGTTTGTTTGCTTTGTAATCATTGTCACGATAATGCAAACCATCTCCATAGTGGATATAAGCTTAGTTTTGGGCCGAACCACTCAAAAACCTTGTCTCCTTTTTACTTTCCCTACATTTTTACTTTCAGTTTTTGTTGAGTACGACTCCATTTACTTACTAACTGCATTGGTGAAGTACGATTCTCGTACCCTTACTGTTTGAGCCATTTTTTGGTGAAAACATTTGGCGCCCTCCGTGGGGCCCGTGTTCGTATTTCCTTCAGACTTTCCTCCAATTCCAACAGTCCACCTTTGAAATCCTAAATCGCTTCTTTCCTTGAAGCCATGGCCGGTTCGAAAAAAAATAGCAAGTTCGTTGGAGCTGCCCTGATTGTTGAGGATATTCATGGTGATGAAGCTACACCACAAACTTTAAATCGAGAAGTCGAGGAGACCTCTAGGCCATTTGTAATGCGAGATGAATAGAACATGGCTATGACTGGTTTGAATGAAAAAATGGATGCTACGACAAAAATGATGATGGAAAGGCTTAATGCCCTGATTAATGCTCAAGCCAATCTTCCGCCACCAAGTGCTGTAAATAATGTTGACGGAAAAGAGGACTCTTCAGCCTCAGACCCTAGTCGATCCCACTTCTTAGTAGAAGACAAAGGGGAGTCTGACGTCGAGGTCTCTGAGGTCAAATCCCCATAGCACGAGGAGAAACGTGCGACTCAGAGCGTCGCAAGTCCCACCAAAAGGATACCTCCCAAAGGTGGTGCAAGGCATCGGAGCTTGAACCACGATTGCACGAATAAAAGCATTGATGCCAATCTTGTGGAACGAGCGAGCGATGAGAAGTGCATTACAGACATGATCCAACGAATAATGAAAGAAAAAACAATCCGAGAAGATGATGAGAAAGAATGGGAGTTTTCACCCAGTAAAAACCTGTTTATAGAAAGGATCCGTCAAGCGAAGTTTCCTAAGAAATTCATACCCCCCACGATAACACCTTACTATGGGATTGGAGATCCGAACATCTTCCTATTCAAATATGATCAACATATGAACGGAGCCAGGGCAACTAATGAGAGAAAATGCTTGTACTTCCTCATGTGCTTGGAAGGTGTGGCCTCACTATGGTTCACTAGACTACCACCTAAATGCGTTGATTAATTTGCCAATCTGGCAAGAAGATTTCAAGACCAGTTTCGTCTCCAAACAACCAAAGCAATAGATGTGATGTCACTCAGTGAGATGGAACAAATATTAGGAAAAACTATCAAAGCTTTTCTTACACGATTCCATGCTGCAGCGGCTGAAGTCATAGAACCAGAACCTTGGTACTTATTGGCAGTGCTGAAGGTGGTTATTGATAAGAAATCAGAATTCGGGAAATGGCTCAAGATGAAGAATCCCAAAACTCTAAAGAAGTTCTATAAGAAAGCCGAGGAGTATATGAGCATGGAGGATGGTGCACCGAATGTTCAGAAGGTCATAGAATGTAGCAGTATCAAAGAAGTGAAAGGCAATGAGTTCCAGACCGAGCAGAAGAATGACTCTTGGCAGAAGAGGGGAAGTGATGAGAAGGATGGCAAAGCCTATAAGAAAACGCGGCTTTACACGAATTCATAACTGACTCTCTTAAATGAATCCCCAGAAAGGATCTACTCCGCCACAAAGGATTCAACCATCTTTCCTCAAATGAAGGCTAAAAAGATCACTGACCAACAAGCCAACTTCGGTAAATTCCGCCAGTTTCATAATCAACCAGGGCATAGCAATAATGAATGTCGACACCTGAAAAGTTTGAACGAAGAACTCATCAGAAAGAACCAACTTCAACCGTATGTGAAGAATCCTCAAAACACTCCGACTACCCAAGGACAGAATAATACCACTAATCGATACGGTTCAGGAGAGAAAGCTTAGGCACCCTCTGATCCAAGGCCAGTGATCAACATGATCTTCAGCGGGCCCCACCCAGTTGGAAGTAGTTGTACAGATATGGAATGGTATGCTAACGAGCTGAAGGGTGTCTCGAAAGAAGAAAGGTGCATGATCCTAAGCAATGAGCTTACCATGAAGATACCTAGAACTTCGACCGATGACGTGGTATCGTTGATGCCATGGTAGTCACAATTTGTCTTGGCCCAGCAGTTGTGAAAAGAGTCCTAGTTGACCCGGGGGTATCCGTTAATGTGATCTTCATAAATACATTCCAAAAAAAGAACCTTTCTATAATAGAAGTGCGAGCCTATCCGAACAAAATCCCTGGATTTACCCGACAACCCACACCCATTGGTAAAATTGACTTACTCGTTTAGCTTGCAGATGGGGAACGTAAGGTCTCTATGAAGCAAACTTTCATCTTTATGGATGAGCTACCCGCCTATAATGCGTTCCTCGGGCGACCGACTCTCGCAGGCTTTAAGGTCATGCTAGCTCCGTGGTGTCTAACTATGAAGTTTCCAACTGAGAATGGAATTGGTGTAATTAAGGGAGATCAGGCTATTACGAGGGATTGCTATGTAACAGAGTTGCGCGAGGAAAAGAAGAAAGATTTGGGAAAGAATGCAGAGGGTCCCTCCCGCATTCGCGAGCTCCCTTTATAGAAATTAAGGAGCGGTCCCTGCACTGGCGAACACAGCGGAGCACGAAAGGAAATCGATCCTAGAAAAGCGAGTGCAGAGGACGAAAGAGCAGCCCCGGCTGAGATCACAATTCCTATAGCTGTTAGTTCAAAAGATCCAAACCATGTGTTGAATATAGGATCTCAGTTGAGCCCCGAATTGAAGAATCGATTAGTTGTCTTTTTAAACGCTATTTTGGACGTGTTTGCATTGAACCATTCTGAAATGAGCAGCATATCTCCAGAAGTTGCAGTTTATAAACTTAATATTAACCCTCATATACCACATGTCAAGTAGAAAAGGAGGATCCACGGGCCAAAGAGATCAAAGGCCTTGAAGGAGGGGGTCGACAGGCTAATGGAAAACAAATTCATCAGGGAATCTGCCTATCCAAACTGGGCCTCCAATCCTGTACTTGTAAAGAAAGCAAACGACAAATGGCGAGCCTGCGTGGACTATTCGGATCTTAATAAAGCTTGTCCAGAGGAAAGTTTCCCTCTTCCCAAAATAGATCAATTGGTGGATTCGACGGCTGGGCATTAGTTGCTGTCTTTTATGGATACGTAATCTGGTTACAATCAAATCATGATGTACGGACCAGACCACGAGGACACAAGTTTTATCATTGATCTTGTCCTACATTGCCACAGAGTGATGCCATTTGGCCTAAAGAATGTAGGGGCAACTTACCAGCGATTGTTAAGCACTATGTTCAAAAAACAAATGGGTAAGACAATGGAAGTCTATGTCGATGATATGTTGGTAAAGTCCAAAAAGGTAGTTGATCATTTGGAAGATTTAGCCCAGATGTTCGATATTCTACGATGATATGGTATGAAACTAAATCCTTTAAAATGTTCCTTCGAGGTCGGTTCGGGCAAGTACCAAGGGTTTATGTTCAACGCTAGGGGCATAGAAGCCAATCCAACAGAAATATCAGCCTTAAGGGAAATGCGCACCGTAGGAACCAAGAAAGAGCTTCAACGTTTAAATGGGGAAAATGTAGCTTTGAATCGTTTCATATCCAGGACGATGGACACGTGTCTTCCCTTCTTTGATGCCCTTAGGAAAGGAAAGAAAGGGATACAATGGACTCCTAAATGCCAGAAAGCTTTCGAAGATCAAATCTAACACAAGGCGACACCTCCAATGTTGTCGAGCCTAATGATGTAGAAGATTTATTTGTATATCTTGTCGTATCCTCCGATGCTCTAAGCGTGGCGTTAGTAAGCGAGGATTCGAAGGTTCAAAGACCAGTTTATTATATCAGTAAGAGACTATCCGGGCAGAACTGAATTACCCAAAACTCGAGAAGCTCGCTTATGGTTTACTTATCGCATCAAAGAAGCTTCGACCCTACTTTCAGGGTCACCCCATCAAGGTCCTCACGGATCAACCTCTGAGGCAACTTTTGTTTCGAACAGAGAGTTCCAAGAGGCTGTTAAAGTGGAATATTGAGCTTAGTCAATATGACTTTACCTACCACCCCAGAAAGGCAATTAACAGACAAGCACTAGCAGATTTCATCGTAGAATTCACCGACCGAGGAGAGCTAAAAAAGGAGCCTAATATTGAAACCAACATCTAATGGAAATTATTTGTTGATGGAGCATCGAAGCATTACTGCTCTGGGGTAGGAGTAGTCTTGGGAACCCCTGTAGGAAGATCAATATGCTATGCGCTAAGACTGGAATTTCCATCAAAAATTAACGAAGCTGAATATGAAGCCCTCATCGCAGGAAAAAAGCTTGCGAGGGAATTACAGCTAAAAACCATTCAAATCCTTAGTGACTCCCAACTATTGGTGTGTTGAATCCGGGGAGAATTCCAAGCCAAAATGGGTAACTTACCAACTTATCTATCTAAGGCCCTGGAACTACTAGAAAGCTTCGAGCATTATACCATATCTCACATTCGGAGAGAAGAAAATACCACGACGGATTCACTGGAAAAGTATCCACGCACAGGAGACGCACAACATATAAGGTTAATCCCAGTGGAGGTCCTCACCAGCCCCAGCATGGAACAAATTGAGATAGATTGGGTCATGGAGGTGGATGATGAGCCAGACTCGTGGATGACACCAATCAAAGAATATCTCTTGACCGGTGCACTCCCGGCAGAAGTTAAGAAGCAAAGGAAAATCTTACAAAAAGCGCCTATGTATCTCATTCGGGATGGACGGCTATACAGACAAGGATTTTCTACGCCCTTACTTCATTGTGTCACAAAAAAGGGATTGAAACCAATCATGACAAAACTACATGTAGGTGAATGCGGAGGTCATACTGGTGGCTAGAAATTGGCCAAGAAAATTCTGCAATATTATTATTTCTGGCTAGACATAAATAAGGATTCCTTAGCATATACTAAAAGATGCGATAGATGTCAAAGGTTTGCAAAAGTTCCAAGGATGCCATCAATAGTTATAACTCAAATGGTCAGCCCATGGTCATTCGCCATCTGTGGAACCGACCTTATAGGAACACTCCCGACCGCGAAATTTGGTTTTAAATATGCCATTGTCACTGTTGATTATTTTACAAAATGAGCTGAAGCAGAACCATTGGAAAATATAACTTCAAAGAAAGTTATTAACTTTTTCTTGAAAAATATCATTTGTAGGTTCGGAGTGCCACAAAAAATAATCACACACAACGGAAACCAATTTGAGAGCGAAGAATTCCAAAATTTCTGCACTAAGTATAAAATTTAGAAAAGTTTTTCGGCAGTTGCTCATCCGCAAGCAAACAGGCAAGTGGAAATGGTAAGCAAGACCATTTAATCGACCATCAAAAAGCGATTGGGAAATCCAAAGATAGATGGGCCGACGAGCTTCCACTAGCACTATGGGCATATCGTACCATTCATAAAACTCCGATAGGGCACACTCCCTTTTCCTTTGCTTTCGGTTCGAAGCCATGATCCTTGTGGAACTGGAAGTTCCCACCCATAGGAGGATTCACTTCAACCAGGAGGAAAATGAGAGGCTACAACTAGAGGCCCACGACCAACTCGAGGAAAAAAAGAAAGGAAGCAGAACTCAGGGTGGCTGCACATCAGAGAAGGGTGGCTAGATATTTCAAAAGTCAGACACGGGACTTTCAAGATCGGAGACATTGTGTTGAAGAAAGTAATGACCGGAACTAGGGTTTTTGGACCAAATTGGGAATGGCCCTATTTTATAAATCAAAAACTTCAGGACGGTACTTTCAAATTGACCACCACTGATGGAGTCCATTTCCTCGAGCTTGGAACAGCGAACACATCCGCCGTTATTTTCTATAATGCCTTGTTCAAATATATTGTAAAGCTATGAATATTTGCAAGAAATTTCGCATTCGAACTATGTACATACATAAAATAAACATGAGTGAGAGACTCCATTTGCTTACACAAATCATATATTTGCAGACTTCTGCTAAAAGTTGACTTCTTTTATGTCGGTAAACAAGGACAGTAACTCTCTCAAAATCCAACCATAGCTGGAAACTTCCCAAGCATATCCCGGCCGAAACAATTCAAAAACATTGAGTGTCGGAGCATCATTCAAACTAAGCAATGAGTGGATGACAAATCAGAAAACTGCATCTTTCATCGCAAAAACAACAAATCCTCAGTAAGCATCAAGCAAAAGAGTTGCTGTCAAACTGCGAAAATAATGCAAAGGTGGAAACAGTCAAATTTGTCCCACGGATAAAAGATTGCCAGTCCTAAAAGAGGCACCTTTTCAGGTGCAGGACACGAAAATTTCAAATCGAACTAAAGTTTGATGAAATGAACTAGTGTCCACCTCCCGGGAGGAAGCATAAAGTCGGAAGGACCGACAAACCTAGGATTGGAAGCACCAGTACTAGTGCTGGAAGGACTGGCAAACATACTGGAAGGACTAGCGCAAATAGAAATCCTAGCCGAAAGGGGGTAACAGAAATCCTATCCAAAAGGGGGTAACAGAAATCCTTGCCAAAAGGGGGTAACATAAATCCTGGCCGAAAGGGGGTAACATAAATCCTGGTCGAAAGGGGGTAATGGAAATCCTGGCCGAAAGGGGGTATCTAATTTAGGTCTTGTGTGATTCTAAAATAATCGGATCAAACAGGACCTAGAATGGATCTAAACTTGAAACCATAGTCCTCCCCTGGGGGCACGTATTCAAAATTAGTCTCCGAAGGGCTTGGGTCACCGAGTCAGTGAGATATGCGGTTGAATACATTCTAATAAACAACAACAAAATGTATATACATACGAATATTTGTTTATCCAGTTCTTCGAAGGACTCGAGCCACTAAGTTTGCGAGAAATATGGTTAAATACATCAAAAACAAAAAACATACATTTAAACCAAATCTCCAAAAGATTTGGGTCACTAGACTAGTGAACGTACAAATAAACGAACGATCACCAAAAAGAAAGAAAATGACATATAATTAGTCAACTAAATTCTAAGAAGCTGATCGCGTCCTATCAAACGAAGCTATAACAAAAAACTATAACATCGAAAAGCGAGTCGGTAGCCTTAAGGTTACACACCGTAAACACGATACTAATGTACGGTTGTAAAAGAAAATTGTAACGCAAGGTACAAATAGAAAATAATGCCAATCTGGATGAAAGACCACAACATAACAAACAAGGGCATCATCATGTACTAACAAAGTAGGACACAAAAGCCTCACAACGTCCCAAACTAGGCACAAAGCAACCAAAATGAGCACAAGTCGCAACACAGACCAACATAAAGTTAAATGCGAGGATCGACACCCGCTTATACAATCGATTTAAAAGCATTGTTTGAAAAAGAAACGACCAAAGGCAAGATAAAAGAGCTACAGATCCTTGTTCTTCCTGGGCCTTCCAACCTTCCTCTTAACCTGAGTGGAGCAGGATGGAGGTTCATCAACCAAAGACTCCTTGCGCTTTGAAGCTGCGAGCTCGACACTTCCCGGAGCAAAAGAAGAAACCACACTATCCTTGGATCTAAGAGCTTGAATCAACTTAACATTGTTATCCTCTAAAGTAGAAATACACTCGAGATTGTCCCTATGAAGCTTTTGGAGATCGCAAGCTTGCGTCTGCCAACCACTCATTTTCTTTACAGAGTGATCCTTGAGCAGGTCCATTTGCTTCCCAAAATGATACATAGCAGTCTCAAAACGGGCAAACATATGACCCATCGAAGCAATCATATCACAAGAAAAAGTTTGATGATCAGACGGAGATATGTCCACATCAGAAGATACTCCTTACAAACTCCAGCCTTTGAGTCGCTTAGCAAGTTCGAGATTGCATGGCCTAGGGGCGTAGCTTGGATTGTTAATGATCGTTTGAAGTTCTGCTTGAGAGGGACTGAGGGGAGAGTTCACAGACGGCTGACCGGTCGATTGAACATTGATTATCTGAACATCCAAGTTAAAGAACCTTTCCAACCGGCGTCGCTCCGTAGATGAATCCATCCTGTATAAGCGAACTAGTAAGTGACTAAGCAATTCAGGGATTTAAAAGGTCATTCAAGGTCAAACAAGCAATGCAATAAAAAACAGAACCGCAAACGACCGATCCTCCCGACCCTGGTCGTGCAAAACAAGTTCATGTTATCCTCGCATGCTTCACTCAAAAGGATTGCTCATATTTGACCAAGTCAGTACCACTCAGGATTAATAAAAAAAGGAGGCGAACGACCTTTTGTCAAATGCACTTGGGAAAATATAGAAGTCAAACTAGAAGTATGAAACATAATGGCAAAATCAAGGGCGCATGGTTTAAGCATTTCATCGAACATCATATGTGTAAAATAGATAATTGGGGACAAATTATTGACACATGGTCGCAAGGTTAGGAATTGTGTAAGATGTGAGCTTATCTTAAACATTTCAGTAAACATATCATATGTACGAAATTCAGAACCAGAAGAAAAAGGAATATTAGAGTTAAGTGTTCTTAGACCAATGCATGCACAAAACCACCCATATCCTATCCAAAAATTCAAACTATTGTCATCATAAAAGATCAACAACAACACAAATCGCATCTAATGATCATAAGGGTTCCGGAAAGCGTAAAAAGAACTCATTTCCTATTAAAGCGAATGTTGTAAATTCAGAGGAGGAACAAGCATAAGCAAGAATAACAAACCTGCGCTTCACGGATTGATGATAGGAAGGAGTACGGGGTTTTTTCGCTGTGAGAATCTAATAAAAAGGATGTTGGAATAGAAATTAGGGTTTTCAGAAAATGAAGTAGCTATTACCAATGTGCTTTATCAAGGAAATAAAAGTGAATTAAAGAAAGGAGTAAAAAACGATAGGGAAGATTAAAAGACACACATCCAGATCATTTTCTTTGCGTCAGCTCAATACTCAATTGCGCAAGTATAAGTTTCCCATCAGATCCAGCTGGCTTGCCCGCATCCCCATGATTTGATCGATCATGATGATACTTCGACTCAAAGGAAATAGTGTGAGTGACTTAGGACTCTCGCTCACGATAAAGAACAATCCTACATATCTTTACCTTAACGATCCTGAGCTCTACACGATCGTCCCTTAGTAAACCTAATTTAATATACCAAACTATGTCATGAACAGTTATTTCGAAGCCTGTAATTTTTTACAAAATCAAAATTACGAACTTCGATAGGGAAATGTTTATCCCATATACATATGTTGGTCTATGGGTCAAGCGTCATTAAGGTCGGTCGCGCATAGTTCACTCCAATCCAGTTCACCCAGGCAGTTTGTGAAGAGCAAGGAACGATCACACAAAACAAAGATCAAGCACCAATTTAAGGTTAAACGCGACAAGGAAGGTCGCATACATCGGAACAAGTCGGGTCGTCCACTCAACAAAATCAGGATCAATAATACAGCATAATACAGTCATACAGAAGGATGGTGAGCGCTAAGCCAGCTCAAGGATGGTACTGCCCAAGGAAGGTGAGGCCCGTAAATCCTGCAAAGATCGCCCACAATAAGGAAGTAGCTCATTTTTGTATCAAAGTAATCGGTCGTACAAGACAAAGGGAAGAATTGGTTCCGATAGCATACTCTGTTCTGCAGTCATTCTTCCACGTTTCCCCTTCGATCGTACATAGCGAGGGAAACAAAGATGCAAGGAATCACGCGTGCATCCCATGTTCGCTCATGGATCATAACCTCAGCCGTTCGCTCATTCCTCAATCAGTCACTAATGTTATAATCACATGCCACCTACCGACCTGATAGATATCAACTCCAAAGCGATCGCTCATATGCCTACTCTACAAGTTTTGATCGGTCGCCCATCTACCATCAGATACAGGTACTCCAACCAGATAACGTGTTCCAGTCAACTTCAAAAGGCTTAACATGATCCGCTCGGTGTTCTTGTACTAACAAGGAAGTTTTGACAAGTCGCCTGTACACATATCGCCTGTCCTCCCATTCAATGTGCTCAAACCTATGAAATCGCTCGCTTCCTTCCAGGACAACTGAATACAACTGTCACAAGTTGGCTACAGCTAAGCGGTGGCATATTTGTAATTAATGAGACAAGTGGACCATAATTTGTTTATATGACATTCAGATCATTTATTCATGGAGGCAAACCTATAAATAGGCCATGGCTTCCACCAAAAAGTGGGACTGGGGACCGCCACAAAGTGCTGCTAAATTCTTTCCTTCACCTTTCCTTATGCATTCTCAACCATCACCATCATTTCCACTTGAAGGATCTTCATCCATTTGGCCATGGCATCCATTAGGATCTTCTAAGCGAAAAGAGGTCAAAGACATCCTCCTTCTCCGTTACTCATCCATCCTTCTCCTCCGTAGATTCCACCATTCCTCCATCAAATTCCTTAAATTCAAGCGTTATTTGTATGTGAGGGTGAAGTTGTATTGAGAGAGTGAGAAGATGTATGAAAAAAGAGAGTTTATGTGCTTTGTAATCATTGTCTCGATAATGCAAACCATCTCCATAGTGGATGTATGCCTAGCTTAGGGCTGAACCACTCTAAACCTTGTCTCCATTTTACTTTCCCTACATTTTTACTTTTAATTTTTTTTAGTACAACTCCATTTACTTACTAACCGCATTGATGAAGTACGGTTCTCGCACCCTTGGTGCTTAAGCCATTTTTTGGTGAAAACACAGGTGTTGGGATTGAACGGTTGTTTTGAGGGACCAGCTTCTTCACGTACTACATTTTCCTCAGGAATATTGAACTCTTATATGAATTCTGCCAACACTTGCCCCTTATCTATCTTCAGGGCTGAAAGTTCAAATCAAACTGACTCAACTCTATATTCCATTTGAGTGGCCTCCCGGATGCCTCTGTTCTCTACAAGACTTGTCGGAGCGGATGGTCGGTGTATATGGTGATGGGATGAGCTTGAAAATAGTGGCGGAGCTTTTTTTGATGCAATTAGCAGGCTATACGCAAGTTTTTCTATCCTCGGGTAATTTCTCTCTACAGTCGTTAGCTTCTTACTCACATAGTACACATGCCTCTAGACTTTATCTTCTTCCCTTACCAAGGCTGAACTTATTGCATAGCATGACACTGCTAAGTATAACAACAAATACTCGTGGTCTACTGGCTTGGACAATATCGGGGGTCTATCTATATGAGTCAACTGGTTCTGAAAGGCTTCCACACAATCAAGAGTCCACTTGAAATTGCGCTTTCCGCGCTTTATCAAGTCGAAGAATGGAATGCACTTATCCGTTGCTTTAGAAATAAACCTTCTCAATGCGGCTACATTCCCAACGAGGCTCTGCACATCTTTTATCTACCTTGGTTCTTGAATATTCCTGATTGCTGCGATCTGTTCTGGATTAAATTTCAATCCCACGTGAGCTAACGATAAAGCCAAAGATTTTCTAGAGGCAACTCCAAACGAACACTTCAGAGGGTTGGGCTTCATCCCGTATCGTCGAAGGATACTGAACATTTCTACTAGGTCGGCAGTATGGTTTGGCGATTGTCTAGATTTCACTAGCATGTCGTCAACATACACTCCCATTGTCTTTCCAATTTATTGTAGAACATCCTATTCACTAATCGTTGGTAGGTTGCTATGGGGTTCTTCAGACCGAAAGGCATCACCACATAGTAGTACAGTCACAAACCTATGATGAAGCTGGTATGCTCTTTGTTCGGAACATGCATGGGAATTTGATTATATCCTGAGTACGCATCCTTGAAGGAGAGAAGTTTGTGACCTGCTGTTGAATCCACCAATTGGTCAATTCTAGGGAGTGGAAAACTTTCCTTCGGGCAAGCTTTATTCAAATATGAGAAATCAATGTGGGTGCGCCATTTTTCGTTGGCCTTTTTAACCATAACTAGATTTGAGATCCATTCTAGGTAAGTTGAATCTCTAATGAATCCGTTACTTCTTAACTTCTCAACTACTTCCTTTAAAGCAACTGATCTCTCAGAGCCAAGCATTCGCCTTTTCTGCTTAACGAGTGGATGCTTTGGGTTGATGTTCAACGAGTGGCTCATAATTGAGGTGGATATCCCACACATGTCGGCATGGGTCCAAGCAAACAGATCTAAGTTTGCTTTAAAAAGTTGGTCAATTCTTTTGCTCGAATAGGAACTAGTTGGGATCCAACCTTCAAGAACTTCGCTAGGTCATTATCATCGATCGGGATGTCTTCAGTCGTTTCATTAGGTGTCGCCATTCTGCCCCCGGGTTCTTCGTCCTCTCTGAGATCTATGTCCTTGGGCAGTTCTATGGGTGACTCCTCCAAGATCGTCTTCTTTAGTTTCTATGATGAATCCTCCTTCCGGGGGGGGGGGGGTGAGGAAACACCCTTAGTTGCTACGTCTTTTCTTTTGCGTAAAAATTTTAATTCTGCTGTATAACAGGCTCACCCAGTGACTTAGTCATGCCTGAGTACTCCCACTCCTGCATCTTTTGGGAATTTCAACAATACACACCAGGGTGCAATGCAAGCCCTAAATTCTGCTAGGGACGGTAGTCCCAAAAAGGCGTTATAAGGTGATTCAATATCAAAAACTACGAACGGGAGAATTCTTACCCTCCGACGGTCTCCTTCTCCCAGAGTTACTAATAATTTTACGTACCCAATCGGAGGTGTTGAGGCTCCATTGAAGCCGCGTATCCATCCATCGCAAGGTTTCAAATCCTTTGCTTCAAGCTTCATCTGATCAAACGCTTTCTTAAACAGATTGTTAATTGAACTTCCATTGTCCACTAAGACCGTGTGGACTAGTCCAAGACCAATGGTGGCTGTGATCACTAAGGGATCTTCGGTAGAGGAATGAACTCCAATACTATCTCTATCCCGAAATATGACAACGCCAGACATTGTTTTCTGTTGTTTTATCAAGGCGGTATCTTCAGCATTACTGCACTCCCCTACTTCGAAATGTTTGGCTGCATTTACATATTTATCCATTGCCCTAAAGCTGTGTCCAGCCGGATGAGGTCCTCCAACTATAGTGTTGATAACAATATTCTTTACTTTCTGCTGAGCAGTGGGCTAGTAGCGGGTTGGTTTTGATTCAGGGCCTATCCGGCCTGCCCCTATCTCTTGGAGCAACCTTGTATTCGTCCAACATTCCCTCTCGAAGCAGTTTTTCAGCAATGCCTCTTAAATGACGGCGGTCGTTAGTGGATTGACCATGAGTCAGATGGAAAAGGCAGAATTTTCCTATTTCACGCTACTTCTCCGTTGAGTCCCTTGGTGGAGTCCACTTATACTGAAGAACATTGTAAGTGTCCAGGAAAATATTCTCTAGTGTATCATTCAACGGTGTGAAGTTTTCAAAAGTTCTGAATCGAGGTCCCTTATGTGCTTCGTTTCCTCGGTTCTTCTTTTTGTTGCCGTTTTTAGATTGACAACCATTTCCCTGGTTCTTATATCCAACATTGACCTTTACCTTCCCAGAACTGTCTCCATACTATTTTATGGCCACATTTATCTGTATATCTTCCTTGTCCATGGCCTTCCTCTTTCAATTAAAATATAATTTCTATTGGCATAGGCGGATATTGGCTTTCTCATAGAATAGCTTCCTGGTAAAAGGTGGTTTCCCGACTAAGTATCTGACGAACTCTGTACCTTTATGAACCCCGTCAATTAAGGCCATCAGGAAAGATTTCTTGTGAGGATCTCTAACCTCCGTGACTGCCAAATTAAAGCGATTTAAGTACGACCTCAAGGTCTTGTCAGGGCATTGCTTAATGAGAGATAGTTCGACGACATTCTTGGACCTCTGAGCATGAAGTCTAAATTGATTTATAAACTTTTCGCTCAATACCTTGAAACTGGAGATTGACTGTGCTAGTAGCTGGGTAAAACACATTAATGCCACATCTTATAGGAAGATTGGGAATGCTTTGCATTTTACTGCTTCTGGGGCGGCGGCTGCAGTCATATACCGTGAATACCTCATCAAGTGTTGAACCGGATCCGTTCTACCCGAATAGAGGTTCATTATTGGTAGGTTAAATCGCCTCTGGAATCATACATTTAGGATGCCGTCAGTGAAGGGAGTATGACTCTGGTCTACACCCCAATCCTCATTCCTTTGTCCTCGGCTGTCTGCCATGATCTACCTCACTATTGCCTCAATGTCAGCATTGGTCAAGGTGGATTCGAGATCAGCATTCCTTGCCCTACGGGGGCTCCAATGTCTCTTCTGTGTACTGTTGCCAAATCTGGAACCTGAACAGAGCTCCCTTGCCCCCTATGGCCATGGTCGATCACGAGACGAGGGGGTTGCAGTGGTCAATTCTGAGTAGAAGCAACATTGCCTCTATCCCTTGGTAATAAAGCGGGATTATTCAAATTATGATTGTCAGGTCCCAGATTAAGTGTCATCTCCACTTGAGAAGAGAGCAATACAAATCGAAGTTATTCCACATTTTTAGCCCTTTCTAATGGTCGTCTTGGAGGTCTAAGAGGCTCCTCTGATGAAGATGAGTAATCTGGAGTCAGACGATGGGTTGGCGAAGGTGTCCTCTACCTTCGATGTTCGTCGATTTGCCTACTCATCGCAGTCATATTCTGTCGGAGTAAAGAACTCTCATACCTTTGAGCTACCATCTCCTAATTCGTCTTTCCAACATGTCGAGAACATGAGATAAATCTCTTTCTGTTACAGCATTAGAGGCAGGTAGTTGA
The DNA here is from genome assembly GCA_030737875.1 of Allium sativum. NCBI lineage: Eukaryota > Viridiplantae > Streptophyta > Magnoliopsida > Asparagales > Amaryllidaceae > Allium > Allium sativum. The sequence goes on along the minus strand of CM060923.1, from coordinate 411,080,840 downwards.
TCATTAACATTCGTAATAGGATTCGGAGCACATGAGCTAGGTCGAGCAAAAGCATCAACGTGAGTGGAACGGGCCATAATCTCCTTTTCAGGTCGAGTTGTGGTCCCTTGGTGAGGGCGGTTCATGACCCCCTCTTGTGAGTGGCTCGTGATCAAGTCTTGGGAGCAGCTCGTGGTTAGCTCATGGGGGCGGTTCGTGGCCAGGTCTTGGGGGCGGCTCGTGGTCCCCTCCATGGACCGGGTCATTATTCCCTCCAATGTTTGGTTCGCCCCTTGCGAACCGCAAGCCGGGAGACCACCTCGGCCTGCTCCTGAGCATCCCCTTCATTAGCAGCATCGTTTGCTCGTGAAGATCGCGAATCCTTGGATTTATTTTGAACCATAACATCTTAACTTTGCTGAACTCTTTAGAAACGAAACAGTAGGAATACGAACTACTTTCTTCGGACTTGAAAATGCAAACTGTAGAGCAATAATCTGACGGGCTGAGAATTAAATCCTCAATGGAAGCACCAAAATGTTAGACCAAAAAGTGGATCTCACAGCTAAATTATCTTGATTCATAGAGAATTATAGCTAGAAATGAAATAAAATGCGACAAACACACCAAATTTAAAGTGGTTCGGCGTTAAAGAGCCTACGTCCACTTTATACGATTTCTATTATACATTTGAGTGCAAGTATAATGAAAATGTTTTCTCAATCTCACTTTTACAATAATGATTCACTCAATAAATTCGAGATAACTCTGACTATAAATGATAAAAGTACAGTAATGGTGGAATCAGATCTCTTAATTGCCCAAAGATCCTCCAAAATGCCAAGTGTTGGGCTATTTATAGGTGTTTTCTGCAGGCGGTCCGTGAAGACACGTGGCACCAATCCCAAAAACCTCGGACCCGTTCGTGAGTTGAAAAGAAGTGGTCAAAGTAACCGTTATCCACACGTGTCATTGGATCCTTGAAATGCGGCTCATGGGTGACCATTTTGTGGTCACCATCCCCTGAGTACGGAGTCGGTTCGTGACCCCTTGTCACGAGCGGGTCGTGGTCATTATCGCGAGCTGGTCATGGCTGGAGGACCACGAGCGGATGGGAGTAGCTGCACCATGAGCCGATGAGAATACATAACCATGAACTGGGTTCACCTAGGTGCATCACGAACCGGTATGCATTCTCTTGAGTTTGCACATATAAGTATCCTTGTCCATTCGAATACGAGCGTTTATATTCTTGGTGGCTTGGCCAAAAAGCTAACCAGCAGGTATCGAGACTATTGGTGTCGATAGCTTCTTCTTGCCTTGTTTCTAGCCTCTTGCTTTAGTGTCTTGCTTTGGTTATAAATGTATGCTTCCGAAATACCTTCCAGTGGTGCTTACGCTACTTCTTAGTGTTGGTATCAATAGCCTCTTACCACCTTTTATTTAGGTTTCAGATCATATGCCTTTGGTAACCCCTTATCATTAGCTTCCGGTATCATGTGAAATGCCCTCATAGCTATTCTTCTGCGTTTCTTTTAGTTTCGACATTGTCTTGCTAGTGCCTTTTCTTGTATTGGTTCTAGGCTTCCGCCCATTATGCTTGTATCGATAGAAATTAGCCACATCTTCCTCCTTTCTTGCTCCTACTGGTGTTGTACCGAGACAATAGTGCTCAGAATCTTCTTGGCTTCCACTGTCTTCTTTCGGCTTGCTGTCGGCTCTCGGACTCTACTTCTGGCAGCTCCTTAGTTTTGCATGTTTCTTCATAATCCTGGTCTCATTGTCCGAAACCCTTTGCTCTTTTGGCTTTGGAGCTTTTGCTTCTTTATATTTTGCCAGTGCGAGTTTTTGTGTTAATAAGCATAATAAGACTACGATAAAAGAAAACTCATAACCGAAAACAAAATATGATAACTTAGTACTAACTTTAGTAACTAACTTTTTAGAAGTAAATCACTTTGCTAATCTATACTATATTATAATTATCGGTTTACAATGCAGCTGTCATAAGCCTTCAAAATTTATACTCTTAATTAAAGTTGAACCGTCTCCCCCTTCGTGATTCCTTTCCTTCGTCCCCATCTACTGCCTGAAACGTTCACAAACCCTTCTACCCCAAATTCAATCTGAACCGCATGCTGCTCCTTTTTCGTATTTCTCTTCTCCTTCCCATTTTCCTGCCCAAAACGTTCTCCTTTTCCTTTAGCCGTACTTGCCCCGTTCCCATCTCTCTCCCCTATAAATCAATGGTATTCTCCCTCTAGTACTCCACCTCATGCCTGTAACTTGTGTTATTTCCGTCAATTCATCATCTGTTTAGGGCATCTCTTTCCCTTTCACCACAAATCGCCAAGCCCTAACCCTATAAAATATATAGCTTCCCCTGGGCTTTCTTCATGCTCAGTTGGACACCATATCATTACAACGTATAATCAATATTGGTGCCATCAAAAAGGCATTTAAACCATCATTGTCTATCAAGAGGATTTGCAACTCATTAACTATTGTAAATTTATATGAAATTCTTAGCTATTTGAAGTTATAAACTAAAATCATGCATTAATATGGTATAATTATGAGTTAAATGTATTAGCTTATATTGACTTCTAAATCTGTCATGATAGTATAGAGTTAGAACATGGAATTTGACAACCTCCCTACGGCTACTGATTACAACCAATGTCCATGTTATTTGCATGTTAAATTGGGTCAGGAAGAGATAGAATTGGGCAATCAAAAGGCAACGTATATAAGGTATGAATTATCCTCTTTCACTTACGCACCGATATACTTATGTTGTTATGAGCTTCGAAGACATATTATGCATACCTAAGTGGTTAAGCATATAGATATTTATTGCATGGTTATAAAAAAAAAATTAAAGCTTTATTTTGATTTAATTTGAACTCTTCTTTTCATGCTTAGTTGGGCATTGGTCAAAAAAGGATGAGATTGTCTGCAAAGCAACATTTATATACAAATTGATGAGAAAGAGCGGTTCAACTTGATGCTGGATGAAGGTATCAACTAGATTTTAGTGTATAAATGGGTACAAGTGCAGACTGATAAAAACAAGCCAAAATACAAAACTTTATCTTTGAGTGCATGCTCCATTGTTAGGAAATTAGAATATAGCGTTGGAAGAAGCAGCGAAAAATATTTAAGCTTAAAAAATAATTTCCAAATATTTATGCTTTGCCAAATGAAACACGTCACGCCAATCACAACTATATACGACTTTCTTCAAACATTTCGTATGTTAAGTCTCAAGTTGAATAAGCAACTAAAATATACTAGCAACAACCAGCAGTTGGTTTTAATACTTTGTTAAATGTTGCATCTATTTTGATGCAATGGCAACTAGAATAATTGATAATGAACTCTAATTAGTTGTGTTTGCTCCCAATGGTTCATCGATGTGCTAAAAAAATAAATAACAAGTTTAGTGAGTAATATGTTATTAAATGTATAGATATATCTATATTTAGCATTTCACCCTACAAAGGGTTTTGGTGAAAGTCATATATTTCTTCCACTAAACTTGATGCTAATTATTTCTACAAATATTGGAATTATTTTATCTAGGGCCAGCCTCAGCTGAACGTACAAAACGTCATTTGATTATTTGCATGGGAAGAAATCGTTTTTCTATCTTTTTGTCATTGGCAGATCAACAGTTAAACAAAGCTACTCCTGTTATTGTTATCAAATATCCATTCATGTATGATTCTCAATCTCAGCAATGTTACCAAGTTTAGTTTTTTTTGTATATTGTATTTATAAACTGCATTAACCAATTATGGCAGTTTGATATACTGCAGTTTTTATATAAATTGGCCTCATGCATCATTAGTTCATCTTACTACACTACCAATTGGCATGGATGGATAATTACAATCATATTTATTCATTAGTTTTCAAGACGGATTAAATTTACACATAGCAGTGATGACATTATTAAATTTCCAATCAAAATACTATAAGTTGTTTTTTATTACTCGAGTAAGACGTACAAAGTTCATATTTTGCTGAGTACAATAAACATAAATGCTAATTAATCATTTATGAGTTGCAGTCACACATTCATCTTTAGTTGTTTCGTAGGTCAAATGTGTATTTTTTAAAATTGAATTATTTAATGGAAAACCACATATTTTTTATTTCTATAACCTTAATTTAATAGCTTATGAGACAAAAAGTTGTAAATGTATGTCGCAACTTATTGCTGAAACTGCATATGAGCACCTATCCATATATTACTCAAAAAATATACATGTGAACCACTTATTTTTAAAGCGTTTCTAGCTAAAGAAGGAAGTCTTTTATGAGCATGTACCTGAAGAAAATGACTAAACTGTAATAATATAAGTGCCTACTCCTTCAGATTACCAAAAAGAAAATTAGTGTCACTGACATTGTACGTATATAACAAAAATGAGAAAGCAAATGATATATATCAATCTATTCATATCGCTAAAATAAATGGTGCTAATAAAGATTATTTGAGTTTATGGTTAAAATAAATGTCTATTATAGCATGTCTAATTTTGTAGGAGATAGTATATTAATAAAATGATTTTTGATTAAAATTAGAGTTTGATTTAGTTATAAATAATTAAATATAATATATTCACCATTCATGTCACTTATAGAAATAGCGAGAGTTCGAATATACATACCATAACTTACTTTAAAGATTAGAAATGTATCGCATATGTTATTTTTTTACTTCATTCCATTATAGATATCAACTTTTAAATATATGTGTGATAGGCTTTAGGTGAATAAAACATTATATTTCAGAAATTTTAAGAATTATTACCGAACGAGAACATTATTCTCTGTGAATGTACTGAAATTTTAGCGTTAACAACAGCAATGCGTGTATCACTACTATTGCTACACATAAAGAGTTGGTTGTGAGTGGAAACCATTGAATTATTGAGGAGTTATATTCCTTTGTAGCATAAATAAAGTGGAAGAAGAGGTTATGTTGATTGAGTTGACGGGATATAACTGAAAACAATTTAGCTCCACTCACTTGGTAAAGGAAGTTGATAACGTTTTTTTCCCATTTGTATGAGTAAGATTAATCTTTGAATTTTTCTGTAATTCAATTACATTATCATATTTCGTTACATGATTGGAAAATGTTCAACTATGTATATGGATTATACTGTTTATTGTAAAACAAGTAGATTGATTCTTGCCTTAATCATTTGTTCAATCGTGAAATAAATACGCTAAAGTGTGATAATTTTTTCCCTTAAATCACACATTTACATTGACTATTTGGTACTAAATTTTTGAGCATCTTTCTTAGTTAAAAAGCACTTAGGTTGATTTAGCAACCATGTTTTAAAAATCCATAAAATAGATAATAAAGGTCCGAACTTTCTTTAGCATGAGCAATATTACTATAATCAAGGGGGAAAACATTGATTATGTATCCTACTTGCTATAGTCCAAAATATGTCTATTTTGAGATAGATGGTCATCACTTTGTCACATTATTCCAAGATAGATGATGTACTCCATGGTGTATGATGCTTGGAGTGCTTTATATTGATGTGAATTGTGTTATAGGTCCATACAGCAGCATGCATGAATAATTAACTTAATTTAGTAGCAACTATAGGACATCTTCATAACAATTTTACCTTGAATAAAAAATTGTATTTTGAAATACTAATCTTCTTAACCGAAAAAAGTGTCCTTTCTCATTTGCTCTATAGCTTTATATCTTTGAATTGGAAGTTTAAAATGTATAATATGAATTTCATGGTGGTGGCTGGTGACCATATATTCGTAGTCTACATGGTTGATCTCCTGGAGTAAGCATCATAATACAATTGATTAGGCTGTTGCCCTAAAAACTAAATTTGTGTTTAGTTCATTTAAAAATTTTAATCCAGTTCGCACAAGCTTCAAGTTTGTTTGATTCATACAAATCTTATTATGTTAAAAATGCTCATTCTATCGTTTTGTCACATGAATATAATAACAATAAAGATAAAGAATCAAATAATTTTGTATTCTCTCTTCCTTTTTAGTTTTATCCAACATATATAATATACGAACTGAACGCAAAAGCAGATTTTGCTGGAAAAAAACGAATTATCAGATTCCCACTATATTGATAAGTAGTAATTACTAAAATTAATACATAAATTAAGATTTGCTTTCTTCCTCAATACTTATAAGAGCGTGTACAAGTAAACTATATTAAGGATTATGAATAAATCACTAGCCGCAAATAATTTTGTTCCACAAATGGATCATAAGCCAATTACTTGATGTAATATAATTCAAATACCATGTTTTTAATGCTCATAAATCTTAATAAAAACACTTGGAGCAAATACTATATTTGAAATTGCAGCATCCATGCTTAAAATTCAGTTAGAATTTTTTTTTATGTACATTCAACAAGTTTAAAATAAACAACTTCACATACAACATGACATAAATAGTAAATATATAGCTTAACATCCAAGCGTTTGTAATATGCATTTTACACATAATAATAAGTTTTATAAATTAGTTTATTTTTTAGCTTAGATGCATGTACATCATCAAACAATTATAAGAATAATAATAATATTTAATTGATTTGGTGGTCTATACATATGAAAGAAACATTGTTTGGTTGGTTTCATTCATTCACTTTAGTTAATTGTTTCTTTCTTTTCCTCTTCTTATTTCTATTTTTTGGGTATTCTAATTTGTGATAAAGGTAAATTTCTTGATATCAATTTTGGGTATACTATGATAAAGGTGTCCTATTTTGGTGCTTTGGATATTTCACTTATTTTGTACCGTGTAATTGGTATTTTAATACAATCATTCAAGGTAACGTAATAAAACAGAGTTCCCATACATGGCCTGAAAATAATATGTTATTTCATTTCCGTAATAACATCGATTGTAGAAGAGTCGATTCAGACTTTATTTTTAGGCTCTGAGCGAATGATTCAGTTCAAACGTCTACTGTCAGGTTTGATTCAAAGTTCGAAAATTCAAATTTTAGTTTGCTTGACAGCTATTGATAAATGAAAGAGATAGGTCTATATTCTCTTCAGCTCTTTTTTAAACACATTAAATATGGGCGAAAAAGCCAACTTACTGATGTTTATAACCAATAATGGCTGTGCTATTTATTGTCCAAGTAAAATGTCACTGGTGCATAAAGTGTTGAATGACAAATTTGCGCTTAATTGGAGGTTAGAATAACAAGATTGTCATCATCTGACAGGTTTTGCAAAATTAGCGCTGTTTCAGAAGCTGCAAATATTCAGCAGCTTGGCTGAAACTAAAATTAAGCATGTTGTATTAAATCTATTTTTGAGAAGGTTTGATTGTTATTTTGAAACTCTAGAGCATGTTTAATCAAAATTGTTTTCCAATAATTTGTTCATGAACTTTGTTTACATAATAATAATAAATCTACAAAAAAATAAAATAAAATCAGTGACTAGCTTAATTCATTACAAACATCAAAAGACATTCAATAGTAATCTATATTCCAAAAATAGCATTCCATGATTTTGTCTCAGAATGTTCTACCCCATTGTTCCATTCTCATTTAATTTCTTTATTAGTTACCTATATTTCAGAATAACCAAAACAGAATCAACTATTCCCTTCAACCGCATAATTGCCCTAATTATACATGTTTTCTACATAAGGAAAATATGTAAACTGTGTTTTTATTGATCTTTGCATTTAAGATTGGGAAAGTCTATTTTGACACAATTTGATGACACAATTGGTGACACAATGAATTCTCATCATTGGATTGCCCCCTGAATTCCACATTCCCATGTAAAGACAAAAAGATCCAATGGTGCAGATCTTTTGTGTCACCATTTGTGTCATCAAATTGTGTCAAAATAGACGCTCCCTTTAAGATTAATTAAATACTTATGACTTTTGTTGTTTGGAGGATTGTTCTTCTTTTAATCATGTTCGATTTTTTTCCGCTTTTACAAATTATGATATTTTGAATCCTTTTCTTTTCTAACTTTATAGTTCAAAATATTTTGACTACTAGAACCCTTTATTGTTTGCTAAACAATAAATGATAAGTCTATGTTTTTTTTTCCATTCTCCTAATTATGAATATTAAATATCTTTCATCATTGTAAATATTGAACTTTAATTTTTTGTGCTTAGCAGTGCTTATTTTATATGTAGTACAAAAATAATAAAACGATTTTAACGTCCATTATAATTGCATATTTTTTCTTACTAGAAACACTATAATTTGTTTGCTTAATTGTTCATGTTACCATAAATGTGATGCGCAACTTTTGATATTACGATAAACGGCCTTTGGTTCAGACAGCGTTGAATCAAAGTTAACGCAAGGAATATCCGATTTTAGAACTATAAAGGTTTACATTATTTAAATTTTACATTAATGCACATGGTATATTAGATACAAATTTGGCTAATAACCGTTTCCATGTATGCCTGAAATTTTGTCAGTTACTACAGGGGAAGTCCAGTAATTTAGAAAAGCCATCCATGTAAGACTTTAATTTTACTGAATGTAATACTACTGTTTTGTATATGTTGTAGCAAGGTTCATTCAAAGGTTTATTTAGTTGAATTTAGAAAGAAATGTAATTTCATAAAGTCAAGTTATATCTGTTATTGGAACATCCTTCTTTTCTTGGGATTAAATAATCACTTACATGCAAATTTTTACTGTACTTGGCATTTCTGGTTTTCATTTACATAATAGAAAATTAAAAGCCTAAAAGGTTACATGATTATTCTATCATTTACATTCCTATACTTAAATTATGTGTATAACCCTATTTAGACATTCATCTGATGATTTATTTGAAGGAATGTAACGATCTAAGCTCCAAATCAAAGGCACTATGTTAGGCAATTCTACACTTTCACCCGTGAAGTCGCAACAAAGGACGGTGGAGATTGAATAGGAGATGTATAATTAGCATAAATTTTCAGTGTGAAGAAGTTTTATTAAATTAAAAATTATTACTTTATGTTTACATTATATAACTTTTTTACCTTCCTATTATTAAAAGTATTTTGATTTTTGGAATTTCAAAATAATAATTCAATTTTCTGACTTTGGCTTTCTTCTTGATTTTCCAATTTAAAGTTTTTGAAGTTGAATATTAGCTTGAAAAGGGGGTCTTCTCCTTTCACACATTTAATTTCGATTTAAGAGTTTCCATAATACATACTATTCATTTCTATTTTACATATTATAAATTATTGTTTTAGTCATAATCTGGTTTTTAATTTTTTTTATTTATGGACGGATTTAGCAGTACAAGTCAACTTTGGAAATATACAGATCATCTTGATTTTCAATTATGGAACTTTATTGATATGATTTTATCCAATTCATCATTTGTTCACCTATTCACGACTTCAAAGTACATATTTAGGTATAGAATTCTACTATTGAAATTTGAATGAGGTTTTGATACATATATACGTACATATATACACACGCAGGCATATATATTGTCTAACCTTAGGAGTATTAACAAACATGCCAACTCAATTATCTCAGCTATCTTTCAAAATAAACAGTATGGTTTTAATCTTTTGGCACTATTCATTTTTTTCCATCCATTGGTTATTTGTTTCCTATAGGAAGGTTTAGTTCTGTTCATTTCGTACCACATTGTTCATTGCATGTGTATCCCAAAAATTGGGTCTGCATATGAATCAAATCTGCTTGAAGGGTACTGCTTTGCCTTTGATCTCAATTTTTGGTTGACATAGCGGTACACAATTTTTTTTAAATAATTTCTTTTGTATATACTTTCTTTTTTCAGTTTGGACAGTGGAAATTTTAATTCCCTTTTTTTTCCTCTTTGAATAGTTCAGTAATTCGATAAGTTTGAATTATTTCATCCTCAATTTGTACTGTTTTGCAATTTTATTGAATCCAATCCATTGTCTCCTTATTCAATTAAATCAATTTTTTCCTTCTCCCGTTGCACTTTACCCCAAGGATGTAACCCGCTAGACGTAGTGATTTTGTTCCACTTCTTGAGGATTCCCTTTATGTTCTTGCCTGTTTCTAAAGATTTATTTTCCAAGTTAAACTAATATAGCTTAAAAAATACCTGCTTCAAACTTATTTATTTTAGTATGCCACTTGCAATGATTTTATTTGACTTCTTCCTGATACATTTTCTCTTCTTTCTTGATTTTCTAGGAATTTTATTTCCAACTTCGAGTCGTACAGCTTGAATAAATCTGTCTTTGCAAACTTACTTACAGTTTACTCTGCTTTCCTTTGACAAGGTGGAAACCTTTTACAAAAAAAAATATAATCAATTAATTTGCTAACTTTCTTATTACAATTTTGTTTGCACATCACATATTATTAAACGCGCTTCATTGTGTCAGTTATATTATTGAACATTAACACCATGGATGTTATAATTTATTTGTGTTAATGAAATTGTTTTCGATTTCTTCGTCAAGTTAACTGACTCTCTATAGACAGAGTTGTTTCATTTTCTAAATTTCATGCTAATCTGACTGATAAGAATGAATAATGTACATTTGACATCTTATTTTCCCATTCTCATATTTTTGGGAGCTCTTAGCATTTGCTTCATCTTCTTCCCCTCCATAACCTGTGGTACAAAGCTTTTCTTTTCGTTGTTTCAAATTCACATTTATAGGTGGTATCTTTGTAATATTAAGGTTCTGTTTTTTTTTACAATCTTTCTTTTAATTATTTTGAGTATATATATATATATATATATGTATGTATATGTATATAAATATATACATATATTTTTGATATCTATACTATGATATTAATATTGAGTTGTGTGCCCTCAACTTTCAAGCCCTCTGTGTGTATTACAAACTCGAAGCATCACTTATTTTCAAGTAAAATGAGCTACTTTTATTTGTCCCATGTTTTCTCTTTCGATGTAATTTCCAGTTTACTCCACTACCCATCGAATTCGCTTAACTCAGAGTACCTGATATTCACCCAACTCGCCATCACTTGGGTATGTTATACTGTTTTTTTTAACCCCCTACACCATCACAACAACGGTTGGCAGTCTAAAAATCCTCCCAGAAATGTGTCCTTCATGTGAATAGATTTGATTGTATTCCTTCTTATTACACTCTCCAACATTTAGCAACTACTGGATGCTTAGTATGCGAAACAACTATTTTCTGCAGCTGACGATTTCATCCAATTTCAGATATAATAGTTCGGTTTTCTACTAATTGAGTTGTATTTTTGGAATTCAATCTATGGTCTTTGATTATCCCTAGTGCTTGGCATGCCAGAGGGTTTACGAAATAAGTTTTATGGATGATTCTTTCCATTCTTAGTTGGTCATTTGGTTATTATAGACAAAATACGCTATGCAAATTTCAACTTTCCTAGGCTTTTTTTGACTATGTCTTTCTTTTTGCTTTTCACAAGTATGGGTGATTGTTTTGCTGCTAAATGGAGCTTACTAGATTTTTTTTTTTTTTTTTGGTAATTGAGGTTATTATTTCAGCCAAGGGCTTTAATTGAATGGATTATCACTAATATTTTTACAAATTGAAGGTTGGATTTAAAACAAACTTATTCAATTAGTAAAGCAAAAATATTTGGATCTCCTTAAAAAAGATTTCCTGATCAAATAAAGTGGCTACAAAGTGTGCGTGTATACAAAAAAATTGCAAATTCTGCGGTTTATATCTAAAATTTCAGTTGTTTTCTTTCTATCTTACAATGATAATTTTTAAAACTATTAAGTCTAACCCATTTTCCTAAAAAAGATTGTTCTTAGTCCGCAGTACGCCATGCATAAGAACGCAAACCATTATTCTCAAACATAACAAAACTTGATAGATCCACTTTCGAATGTTCTTGAAATTGTACACCTAGAATTCATAAACTATGGCGTTTAGAATTATTATATGAAATGTTGAGATTTAATATTTTGTCAAAACTATATGTTTGGGGTAAATGATATTACACCTTTTATATGATTATCTATGAACCATTTCCAACATCAAATTGAAACTATCAAATGTTGAAACTTCGCACTTTCATTTTTCGATAGAGATGTTTATATGTTATGAAAGATTAAAATTTTTGCCATCTCATTTATTCTAGATTTGCAATTCGCACCAACAACCCTTCACTGTAATCTGATTTACCAATCATGTGCACCTTCTGCTATGTTATTGCTGTTAATGAGATCTATATATTTTACTTGATTTTTTTTATTGTTTATTTATTTTTTGGCTTACTGAACTCAAGCTTTTATTGAATTAGTTATCATGAACCTACTAAACTACCTATGTTCGAAGAATAACAAAAAATAAATTTGTTTAAATGATAGAAGGAAACATAAGGAGCTCTTTTATATATGTTTGTGTGTGTGTGTGTGTGTGTTTGTATGTGTGTGTATGTGTGCGTGTGTTGATCTTCTTTCATTAATTATTGCATTCTGAAGATATGGCAATCTGCAACAATATATTATATATGCTATATAAAAACAATTGAAACATAACATGCATAATTAATAATTTATGGATAAAAATAATAAATTATCTATGGCATCGCCATGCATAAAATTATATGACCTTATATAACTGTATGAACTTATATGATGATCTCAATAGCAATGCTATTATCATGACAGACTAAATTATGCACGGAGCATGTGCCAAATTACAGGGATGAAATGTGCATATATAATCACTAAAGAATCTGGATTATATACAATATATGTCTTTATGTAATTCAAGCTGCTATATAAATGACTTCAGCTCTTATTGATTATATTGGCAAGATGTGAGTTATGCTTATAGTGGCATGCAAAATGGTAGGTTGGATTAGACAGAGAAGGAGATGGAACTGTTTGTGCCAAAATGGAGACAACGTTAAGGTGGTCCGATATGGAAGGTATGTGCTATTAAAAAAAGAAAAATATTAGATTAAGATATAGTTGGTGGATGATGGATTTATGAAATTGTTACAAAGTGCGAACATGTATTTACTATAAGATGAGTTATCTTCTTCTTCTTTTTTACTAATTTTTTTGTCCAATAATACCTCAATTTTTTCAGTACATATCTAAAGTTTAGATTATGATTGGTGTTTGAATCACAAAAACAATCATATTAGACTGCACTAGACAACTTTTGCAAGCCAAAAATAAACATTATAGTTCCTATAAATATTTTCTGTAAATTTGATTACAAACTTCTCAGTATGTCATTTATCTTTATTTGCATGAGCTCGAGACCTTCTTTTGGCATATGAATGAATAAGCTTGAGTTATAATTTATGCCACCTTCCTTTGAAGCTAGGGCTAAATGCTCCTGATTTAATAATGATGGTTGGACCCGGGGAATCTAATCTTTTTACTGCTACAGTACATAAGTCTTTGCAGCAAGGGGAAAAATTGAATATTGTATTAGTTTCGGATCATCAAATAAAGTTCAAATTATCATCTATATTATTAATTTTAAATGTTTGATTCATTGCGCGTAACAACATTAACTTAGTGTACTCTCACACTTCCGCTAAAATTTATTATTATGTTCATATCAATTGAAGCAATTTCCTCTGCTTCAACAAAGGTTGTTGCCTCATTTTTCCAACTAAGGCATTTGCGTAAACTCCTACTTAAGCGGTTGACTAAACCGCAACTGCAACTTTTGACTAAACTGCAACTGCAGCAGTTGTCTCAACAACAACCAAAGCTCTTGCCTCGCCTGGAAGCCAAGCTCTATTGACTAAGCTTCTACTGCAGCAGCTGCCTTAACAACAGCCAAAGCTCTTGCCTCACATAGAAGCCAGCCCCTACATGTAAATGTGCCATTATGTCTTTTGTATTCAGATTATATTCAGAGTTTTTTTTTTCATGTAGCATGATGTTCAACATCTGTTTAACTACCTTTACCACAATAATACGAAGGAAAAAGAAAACCCAATGGGATTGAATTTAAACTTCTGCTCTCATTCAATTCTAGGAAGTTCCTCATTGCTATTCTGCTGCTTACTGGCTTGCTTTATAACGTTGCAATTTCCAAGTGCTTACAATTCTTCTAGACTATTCTTCTTGTGTGAGGTGATAATGAGCAAGCTAGCAATTTAACAATTTGCATCCTAAATTTGGTCAGCTAAATTTTTTTTAGCAGCATTACATCTTTATTTCATCATGTATATTCTAGCTCTCAGTTGTTTGTAACAAATAGATTATGGCCCATAGCTGTTTGTAACAAATAGAATATGGTCCTCGGCTGTTTGTAACAAATAGATTATGCTTTCCGTATTTGCTTCTAAAATTTTATCACCTTATAGTCTGTGTTTAGATGGTGAAGATGTCAATTAATTTACGGTTATTTTGTATATCCAAATTAATTGCTGATTTTTTTTTTTTAAGGAAAACATATGCTTTTTCAATCAAATGATTTTTGTTCCAGTAATTGACATATCTACCAGAACTACTGCATTTTGACACATTTTTTCAACAAAGTTTGGTTGTTTACGTGTTAATCACAACATTAACTTGCATTGTTTTGGAAGGACTAATGGCGGTAACATTTAGAATGGAGATTAAAATTAGAGGATATTTGATACTCCCTCGAGTTCGAAATAATAGTCATTTTAAAAACTTTCACACGAATTAAGAAAGGTAAAAACTGATTTAATTAAACACAAATTCACACTTCCCTATGTTAAAGCATTTAATTCTTGTTTGGTTTTTACTGGCTTCTCTTCGGTTTCTTTAGACATTAAACAAAATGAAAGCTGGGTATTGGTTAGCTTAAGATCTCGTGCTGGCATTATGAAGGAACATAAAGGCACCTGCTGCATTGGAAAAGATAATAACTGCACAGCGTCATATATTCAGAAAAATAGCAAACTTCACAAAACGACTAATATTTGGGACTGGAGGGAGTATATTGATAACCACAATTAACTAAAAACCGTTTACTTATAACTATTGAAACAATAATGTCTGTTTTTTAATCATAATTGTTGATTAGTGGCTATATGGACTTTATATCAGTACAAACTCTTCATTAGTAAACAAAATGATTTTTGCACCAGACCCGTGTGTGAAGCACGGGTTCGACCTAGTACTGAGAATGAGAGAGAACGAGAACCGAAAGCCTAACTTAAACATCTATGAGAACCCGACCTTCTCTAGGAAACTTGGGAGGTTGTAATGAGGAGGGGGGAGGGGGTCAGAACAACAAGTTCTGGTGACTAAGAAATGTACAACACAGATTATAATACACAGATGTATCCCGTTTGTTTCAACCCAAGAGGTATGCCCAACAAGGTTAATGATTCTAACCTAACCTTGTAAATGTTTATGCACGACTCTACTACCCTTCCTCAAAGTAGTATTCTAAGATATAATACATAGATAGAACATTTACGCGTATACCTAGGAAGCCCTTTAAGTTAGAATTTAATTGATTATTAGACCGAGAAGTGAACCTCCTCATTGAGGAGTTCTTATACATATATATATATATATATATATATATATATATATACCTTACCATCCACTTAGTCTCTATTGTTTTCTGCCTCACTTTCAATGATAGATATGGTGGATTCTCCAGATCACTTAAGTACCTAGGCGGACTTATCAATTAGCGAACTTCTAGGTCACATAATACCTCTTGATTTCTTGTTCCACATTCTTATAAACTAGAGGGCGCTAGCTATGGGCCTTACTAGTTAAGGCTTTCGTCATTCATGCTTACACTCTGGCCCTACGTAAGGTGAGAGATGGTATTTTATCGCTCGTTATAGCTCTAGTTGACCTTATTGGATAACCCTCTTAGTTGCTTACAACTTCCCATAGGCTAGGTAGCCATATCCGATGTTTTTAGTTTCTAGGCTTGGGTAGACAATACACATACATGCCTGTTAAGACACCTATACTTAAATACCTAACCCCAGGTGGACTTGTTGGGTACAACAAAGTTTTGTTTAATATGATTTTTGTTTGATGATAACAAACATATGATATTATTTAAATGTGTTTGTAATTGTACTGTTTTATATTACACTGTTTCACAGAAATAAATATTTGCCGAATAATATACTTTTATACACAGTTGAATATATTCACCGCATATTTATTTAATAAAATATTTTATCTCAACATCTGAAATAGTACAACATTCAAACTCCACTATTATATATTCAAAGATATTTCTTCACATGATATTGTACTTGTAAATAAATTGAATACGACAGACAAATTTGTTTGAACACAATAAAATAATATTTTATATCAATCAAATTTATTTATTACAAATATCAGTACAATTTTCTCATTCTGTACATTTGTTCCTCACTACAACACTCATACACTCTGTCACTCAGTCATACAGAATATACATACATTCACAGACTCATATACATACTGACCCTCATATAATTTTATCTTCTGTCTTTACTGCTTCAATCAGTCTGGTCACATGATTACCTGTCACAATCAGAAACACACACAGTAGACTGCAACAGAAATAAAAATGAATACATGCAAATATAAATTTATTTTTGAACTTTATTTGCCTCAGAATTTTGGTGTGTTTCTCATCATTTTTCATCACTTTATTTGACATGCGAGCTTTTAGACCAAGCCATCCAGATTCATATACAAACCCTGTGCGGATTCCTGCTTGTGAAGCTGCCTCGACCCGTTCGTGATCCCCATGACGTCTCCGGCTCATGAATAAGCTACGCACTCCGCTCGTGATATAGCGTCACGACCCGTTCGTAGGATAGGAGCACAAGTCGACCCTGACAACCAGAGATCAATGGCTAAGATTTGGTCACTCGCGAACAGTGAACCCAGAATCCGGTGACACCTGTCCATAACCGTCATATTGACCATTTCTCCATTAAGCCACAAACCAATCCGAGATCCTCAGGATTTGTGCAACGTGTGACCACGAACCGCCTGTAGATACCACCTATAAATAGCCCTACACTTGGCATATTTTAGCATCTTTTGGCAATTCTGAGTGTTGTTATCACCACTGTTGCCTCTCCTTTATTTCTGATCAGTATTATCACGAAATTACTAGGCGAATTATCATTGTAATCGTTAGATTGAGAGAAATCATCGATTGTAATTGCATTCTACGTATAATCAAAGATATATAAAGTGGACGTAGGCTCGTTAACGCCGAACCACTATAAATCTTATGTGCTCTCTGTGTTTTCTTTAATTTCTAGACATTAATCTCTGCAAATTCAGTTAATTTGGGTGTTAGAGCCATTTTTTGATCTAACATTTTGGTGCTTTCACTGAGAACCGAATTCTCAGCATATCGAATTATTACTCTACTGTTTGGATATTCAAGTCCGAAGAAAATAGTCCGAATCTCCACTGTTCTGATTTTTGAAGAATTTAGTAAACTCAAGGCATTATGACTGGAAAGAAGTCTAAGGATGCACGAGCTTCGCAAGCGAAGGAAGCTACAAACGAAGGTAATGAAGAAAGAATTCAAGAGCAGGTCGAATTGGAGTCTCCGGATCATGAAGAGGGGGGGGGGGGGGCGATCCGACCCAGCGAGGGCGTGACGACCCGAACAACAAATGGCGTCACGAACCAGTCTCAGGACAACGCCACGAGCCACCCCGCTCACGTCACCATGAACCGACTCCGGGAGGGCACCACGAGCCGACATTAGGAAGGAGCCACGAGCCATCAACAGAGGGGGACCACGACTCGAAATGACAACCAGACAACAACTTGACCTGGAAAGTAGATTATGGATCGTTTTGCTCATGCTGGTGCTTCTGCTCGACCAGGCTCGAGTTCTTTACGTATCAGAGAAAATGTTGATGATCAATTCAATCCTTCTGCTCCAGCTACTGAAGGAGATCTTTCCTGCATCCTTGATATGTTGGGGAGAACGAATGACAAGTTGACAGCCCAAAGACAAGAGAGCTCCCTGTTACGACAGAACCTCACTGCATTGGACATGCGCATTGATGATCTCCAAAGGCAGAGGACACCTCCGCCAGCCCGTTCTTTGACTCCATAGTACTCGTCTTCATCTGGGGAATCTCCAAGACCCCCACGACGACCATTGGAAAGGGTTGAAAATATAGAAAAACTTCCCCGAGAAGAGGCAACACTTCACCTGGGACCTGTCGACCGTAATCTGAATAATCCTACAGCGCTTCCTAGAGCACATGTCGTTAATGATCCTGTTAAGAATTGACCACCGCAACCCCCTCGCCGCGTGATTGACCATGGCAACAAGGGATAAGGAAGCTCTGCTCAGGCTCAAGACTTCATGGTAGCCCGTCAAAGGAATGACGGAGGCACCCACAGTGCAAGAAGTGCTAATCCTGAATCTACGACTCATACTAATGTTGAAGCAATGATAAGGCAAATCATGGTGGATAGCCATAGGCAGAGAAATAAAGATTGGGGGTATAGAACGCAGTCATACGCCCTTCACCGATGATATATTGGAAGTCACATTCCCGAGGCGTTTCAATATGCCAACTATGAATCGTTATGCCAGCAGGACTAGCCTAGTTTAACACCTGATGAGGTACTCATGGTCCATGAATGCCGTTGCAGCCTTTGATGCCGTAAAGTGTAAAGCATTCCCGATATTTCTGGAAGATGTGGCATTAATGTGGTTCACCCGCTTGCTAGCACGATCAATATCCAGTTTCAGGGAACTGAGTGAAAAATTAATGAACCAATTTCGGCTTCACGCTCTGAGGTCTAAAAATGTCATGGAGTTATCCCTTATTAAACAACATCCTGACAATACTCTAACGTCGTACCTAGATCGTTTCAACTTAGCTGTCACAAAGGTCAAAGACCCACATGAACAGACTGTCTTGATGGCCTTAATCGACGGGGTGGGCAAAGATACTGAATTCCGAAGGTACTTAGCTGGCAACCCACCACTGACTAGAGAGATATTCTATGAAAAAGCTAATATTCGCCTACATCAGGAAGAAATATATGCCAACCAGAAGAGGAAGGCTGCTGACAAATAGGATATACAAAGCAACGTAGCCATTAAGCATACAGGAGACATCCCAGGGAAAGTCGAGGTGAATGTCGGAAATAAAAATGGCTGCCAGTCGGGGAATAACAGTTGGAAGAAGAACTGGGGGAATGATTCCCAAAGAAGGCCTCGGTCCAGGCTATTTGAGAACTTCACACCGTTAAATGATATGCTAGAGAACATCTTTATGGATACTTATAATGTTCTCTAATACAAGAGGCCTCCCCCGAGGGATTCAACGGAGAAAGAACGCAAAAGTGGTAAGTTCTGCCTCTTCCACCAAGTTTATGGTCACTCCACCAACGAATATCGCCATTTGAGAGAAATGGTTGAAAAGCTACTCCGAGAAGGAAAACTGGATGAGTATAAGGTGGCTCCAAGAGATCGGGGGCAAGCTGGATAGGGTCCGAACCAAAACCAACCCGTCGCTAGACCTACCCCCCAGCAGAAAGGGAAGAATATTGTAATCAACACCATAGTCGGAGGGCTTCATTTGGAAGGACACAACTTCAGGGCAATGGATCAGTATGTCAACGCGGCCAAACATCACCTTGAAGTTGGAGAATGCAGTAACCCTGACGATTCTGCTCCAATCAAACAACAGAAGAAAATGTCCGACGATGTTATATTCCACAGTAGAGAGAGTACTGGAGTTCATTCCCCAACTGAAGAACCATTAGTGATCACAATCACTGTTGGTCCGGCTATAGTTCATAAAGTTTTGGTGGATAATGGAAGCTCTGTTGACATTTTGTTTAAGAAAGCATTTAATCAGATGAAGTTAGAAGCAAAAGACTTGAAGCCTTGCGAAGGATGGGTCCGCGGCTTTAATGGAGCCTCAACTAACCCAATTAGATACGTAGAGTTGTCAATCACCCTGGGATAAGGTGATCGCCGGAGGGTGAGGATTCTCCCTTTTGTGGTCTTGATTGTAGAATCACCGTATAATGCCTTTTTGGGCCGACCGGCCCTGGCAGAATTTAGAGCCTTCATTGCGCCCTAGTGTCTTTTGTTGAAATTCCCGATGGATGCAGGTGTAAGAATAATTAGAGGAGATCAAGTCGTTGCACGAGCATGCTACACAGCAGAACTCAAGTTGTTGCGTAAAGGAAGAGATGTAGAAACAAAGGGCGCTTCCTCCCCTTCAAGGGAGGAAACGTTATAGCAACTAAAGAAAATAACTCTGGAGGAGTCTCCCAGAGAACTGCCCGAGGACATAGATCCCAGAGAGTATGAAGAACCTGAGGGCAGAATGGCTACTCCCAATGAAAAGACTGTGGATGTACCAATTAATGATAGTGACCTAGAGAAGGTCCTGAAGATTTGATCCCATTTGGATCCTCTTCGAGCAAGAGAATTGACGGATTTCTTGAAGGTTAATTTAGATGTGTTTGCCTGGACCCATGCTGACATGTGTGGGATATCTCCCTCGATTATGAACAATTCATTAAGTATCAACCTGAAGCATCCACCTGTCAAACATAAATGGCGAATGCTAGGCCCAGAGAGATCTGCTGCCTTGAAGGAAGAAGTAGAGAAGTTGAGAAGTAATTGGTTCATCAGAGACTAAACCTATCCGGAGTGGATTTCAAATTCAGTCTTGGTAAAGAAAGCTAACAGAAAGTGGCGCACTTGTATTGACTTCTCAGACTTGAACAAATCCTGCCTGAAGGACAGTTTTCCACTACCGAGAATCGATCAGTTGGTGGATTCAAAGGCAGGTCACAAACTCCTCTCCTTCATGGATGCCTACTTGGGATATATCCAAATTCCTATGCACGTTCCGAATCAAGAGCATACTAGCTTTATCACGGACTTAGGGTTACATTGCTATATAGTGATGCCATTCGGTTTGAAGAACGCCGGTGCTAAATACCAGCGACTTGTGAATAGAATGTTCTACAACCAAATTGGGAAGACAATGGAGGTGTATGTTGACGGCATGTTAGTAAAGTCCAGACAATCGTCCAATCACACTACCGACTTAGCAAAAATGTTTGATATCCTCCGAAGATACGTGATGAAACTCAACCCTATGAAGTGTTCATTTGGAGTTGCCTCTGGGAAATTCTTAGGATTCATCGTCAGTTCGCGTGGAATTGAAATCAACCCCGATCAAATCGTGGCAATCAGAAACATTCAGAAATCCAGAAAAATCAAAGATGTGCAAATCCTTGCGGGAAAAGTAGTTGCGTTAAGCAGATTCATCTCCAAAGCTACGGACAAGTGTATTCCGTTCTTCGAGTTGATAAAGTGAGGAAAATGGAATTTCGAATGGACTCCTAATTCCGTAGAAGCATTCCAAAACCTTCTAAATCATCTTAAGAGACCCCCGATACTGTCCAAACTGATCGACCACGAAGACTTGTTTGTGTACCTGGCAGTATCGTCCCATGCGATAAGCTCAGCCTTGGTGAGGGAAGAAGATAAGATTCAGAGGCCAGTGTACTATGTGAGAACAAAGTTGGCGGCAGTCGAGCGAAACGACCAAAGAATAGAAAAGCTCGCATACAATTTACTGATCGCTTCAAGGAAGCTTCGTCACTATTTTCAAGCTCATCCTATCACCGTGTAAACTGACCAACCGCTTAGATAGGTTTTGCAAAGGCCAGAGGTACCAGGAAGACTACTCAAATGGAACATTGAGTTAAGTCAGTTTGATTTGAATTTTCAGCCCCGACGATCGATAAGGGGGAAAGTACTGGCAGACTTTATAACAGAGTTCACTATCCCGGAGGATGATGTAGTGAGTGAAAAAGCTGATTCTCCCAAACAACTTCTTGACCCCAACGCCTGGAAATTATATACTGACGGCGCCAAGAATGACATACGATCTAGTGCTGGAGTTGTTCTTATAACTCCCAAAGACAGATCAATATATTACGCCCTTAGATTGGAGTTTCATGCCATAAATAATGATTCTAAGTATGAAGCCCTAATTGCCGGACTGAAGCTTGCAAAGGAATTGGAGATAACAAAGTTAGACATCTTTTGTGACTCCAAGTTGGTTGTGAACCAGGTTAATGAAGATTTTCAGGCCAAGAGTCGAAGACTGATATCATATTTGAAAGAATTGAGGAAGTTGCTGGATAACCTTGATCACTGCAGCATATCTCATATCCCTTAAGAGGAGAATCAAAAAGCAGACAAGTTGGCAAAGATGGCTAGTTCCGACAGTCCTGAAGACACCGAGCTAGTCCCAATTGAAGTATTGCAATCTCCAAGCATGGATCAGATGGAAATTGATCTCGTATTGGAATTTGAACCAGAAAGGGAGTCGTGGATGAATCTATTGAAGAACTTTTTAATGAATGGAAAGCTTCCGACCAAGAAGAGCGAGAGGTGTGCTGTCATCCGAAAAGCCTCCAGGTATATTATGCAAGGCGAAGTCCTATATAGGCAGGGATTCTCGATGCCTGTCCTTAGATGCATAGCCCATGATGACATCAAGCGTGTACTGAAAGAAGTGCACGAAGGTGAATGCGGTGACCATACTGGAGGACAAATGCTGGCAAAGAAGGTATTGCGGTATGGCTATTTCTGGCCTACCATAAACAAAGACGCAGCTAAATATGCATGGAGATGTGATGCATGCAAAAGATTTTCCAAGATTCCTAGGGCACCCCCTAGTTAGTTGAAGATGATGATGAACCCGTGGCCTCTCGTTGTGTGGGGGATTGACATTATTGGAAGTCTCCCAATAGCAAAGGGTGGAGCAAAGTTCGCGATTCTGGCCGTGGATTACTTCACAAAGTGGGTCGAAGTAGAACGATTGACCACGATCACGACCAAACGAGTAATTTACTTCGTTGTCAGAAACATCATATGCCGATTCGAGATTCTGAAAGTCAACATAACAGATAACGGAACCCAATTTGATAGCGCAGAATTTAGAGACTTTTGCCAGAAGTACCACATCGAGAAAATGTACACCTCTATGGCACATCCGCAATCGAACGGATAGGTCGAAGCGGCAAATAAAGTGATTAAATCCATTCTGAAGAAAAGGTTGAAGCGCGCCAAAGCCATGTGGGTCGATGAGCTACTCTTGGTTCTATAGGCTTACAGGATAACCTACAAGTCGGCGACGGGCCAAACACCTTTCTCCCTCGCTTTCGGAGCAGAAGCATTCATCCTGGTTAAATTAGAAGTACCCTCTCACAGAATCACTTACTGTGACCCGATGACCAATAACAAGCTGCTCCTTGAATCCCTGGACACGGTTGAAGAAAAGTGGGACGAAGCCGACCTCCGTCCCTTGAGGCATAAGCAACAAACCGCCCGATACTATAACAAAAAGGTTCAAGCCCGAACCTTTGAGCCCGGAGACTTAGTCCCGAAACGTGTTTTTCCATCCTTAGTACATCTGGGCCCAAAGTGCGAATGACCGTACGCCATCCTCCGGAGGCTTGATAATGGAACCTTCAAGCTAGCGACCATGGATGGAGATGAAGTCCCCAAAGTGTGGAATTCCCAGCATCTGCGGCATTACTTGACATAAAGTCAATTTATTCTTTTGTTTTTAGAACTGTGTAAAAAGGCATGACTTGCCTAGAACAGTCTGGTTATTTAAACAAGAGATTATAAAGTGGACGTAGGTCACGATTCGACCGAACCACTATAAAAATATCGTGCGTCATTTACTTTTACCGCCTTTCTTATTTATTTTGCAATTTTTTGTTTGTGTGAGCTATCACCATTATGAAATTTTATGAAATCCTGCGATGATCTTGAAGCACGTACTTCAAAAATGCCCTCTATTAAAACAAGAGACCACATGATCTAAGTCCGAGTGTGTAGTGAAGTAAACAACACTACCGTCAGTGCTCCGGTTCTCATGATCTGAGAAGGAATACGAAGGACAAAGAATTGTCCGCGAGACGTGAGGGTGCTCCATGATTAAAAGACCGTCTCGATAGCACTCTACCCTTGATATCCGACGGGAGAGTATAAAGTTGCTAGAGACTTAGCGCCACCAAAGAACTCTTACCCCGCTGAAGGAACGGGAAACAAATCGAAAGCTGAGTTCGAACCCTATCTTAGGTATACAACAAGAGATTATAAGGGCGTTTTAACTAAATGTCGCATATGGGTTCCTATCCTGCTGCAGGATCGGGAACAAGAATGAAAGCTGAGCCCAAGCTCCTCATATCCGGACATGGGACAACCCATGTGTGACTCTAATCAATCCTCAATAAGCCCTGGCCAGGCCTTATATCAATGATTGATTGGGGGCATACTCATATAACTTTACACATTTATGTAGTACAAGAATTTTTAATGTTGATCACATATGACTTTAATTTAGTTACAATTATATTTAATATCTATGACTTAGAATGATAAACTCGTAGGTATGCGATGATGCAAAGGAAACATGTTTTCATTCACGAAGTTCGGATTTACAAAATACATGTAAGCAAAAGGCCAGGGCCATACTCGCAGATACATCATAAAGCAGTGTAAATACTAAAAAGAAAGACATAATTAAACTAGCACTACTTAGGCTATGGGGATGATCTCATCCTCTTCTCCGTCTCCTCCTTGTCGGCATCAGTTTTATCCTATTTCCTCTTCTTCTTGTCAGAAGGAGGATCCATTGGAAGGTTGGCAGACTGGACTGCAACCTATGTAGTTATCGATTTACCAGACACCTTTTTGATCATCCCAGAGCCGGGAGCAGCTACGAAGATCGGTTGTACATCTAGAGTCTATTGTTCCTCTATTTTCAGAGCCAACTGCTTATCCTTCTTTGCCTTGATTTCAGTCAGAGTCTCGCTGTCATCACCTTTGGTCTCCCCTATAATGTCTACATCCTCCTCTTCGTCCTCATGACCGTCATCGGTATCGTCATGGGCTCCAATAATTTCAGCATCTTTTCGAGCATCCGTGCTTGATACCCCAGTTGCCTTCTTAGTCGTCTCAACCTCGGTTTGCTTTGGATCTTCGGGAATGATCTCATTAACTGGGGGCACGCTGACCTTCTCGACCTCAACCCGCTTTTCTGCAATCTTCTCAATGGACTTGACACCTATACTATGAGAAGCAACAATTATTAGTTTTGGGGAAAATGTGGCCTCTTCAATTGATTGCTCCACAATACGACAATAAGTGATAATAGCTTTGACAAATTGTGGATAAAATGTGGAGATACCTTCCGCTGATTCTACGGCCGACGTTGCAGTGGAAACCCCAATGGCAGGAGGAATTGGGGCTTCAGAGATCAAGGGGTCATCTGGACTGTATTCCTCAACTTCAGAAGTTTTGGGCTCCGGCGCCGAGCTGGAACCCTCATCGATTTTGGCTTTGCCCTTGAGATCAGATTTCTCTTTCTCTATAGCCTCTCAGATCATACGCCTACCGTTTGCTAAAGCCTCAGCCTCTCCGCCCTTGAGGAAAGTCTCCATAAGTTGGCCGTCGCCAATCTCCTCAACCTTCAATCATTGTTTTTCTCCCTCGACAATCATATCCTAGACAATAACTAAAGTGGTGTTATAATCTTGGATCCAAAGAGATGTCTCGGATTCGAAAAACCTGATCAAAGAAGTCCATAAGCAGCTCCTCAAATCCTTCTATCTCCTTCTAGGCTGCAACAAGATTAGCAGTGGCAGTGGAGGCCGACTCAAGAGCTGTGCTGGCGTTACTCTCAGCAAGTGCGGCCCGTTCCTCATCATTGGCAAGTTTACTGTTTAAGCTCGCCCTTACCTTTTCCCCAGCAACCTTTTCCGTAGCAAAGCAATCTTGCGCAGCCTTCAGTTCAGTGTTAGCAGTTTTAAGATCCTCCATTTCCTTCTTTAAAGCCATACGCTCTTGGCTATTTGGATCAAGCTCGTGATGAAAGCGTTTCTTGGCATTCTCTAGCTCATTCTTAAAATTGTCAGCATCCCGTTGAGCTAAAGCAAGAAGAGCCTATGTATCCTCAAGATCCTTTACTGCTTTATTCCTAGCCCTAGCATCATTATCAATTTTTACTCTGGCCCTGGCTGCCTCTGTCTCTAGAGTACGGATAACATCGGAAAGATTCTTGGCATGTTTCTTCATTATCTTGTATTGCTTGGCTACATGGGCGATGTGTCCCACAGCATTAGTACCCCAGTCCTCAGGAACCGGTTCTAAGTATGGGACGAAGACCGTTCTCTCAAAATAGATCTCGGGAAATTGTTTCCGCAAGCTCTCCAGTTTAGCCTAGTTATCAGGGGCCAAAGTCACCTCCTGCGTTGTAGTGGATTCCAAGTGACGTTGACCAGAAGGAACCAGGTTTTCCTTCTCCTTTTTTGTCATTGCTGACCCCTTATGCTTATCTTTGGGTCCGTGATGCTTTTTAGAAGTTTTCTCCTAAGAAGGTAGGCCCTTTGGAGGAGTTGGAGCCTTGGGAATCTCTTTACCCCTAGTATGTGGTACTTTACGACTATGGGACTTCCCGGGATCCTGCTTAGAAGGAGAGCGAGAGCACGGGGAATGAGATTGGTAGGAATCATGGCGTCTTTGACTATCCCTCCCGCGACTGTCGCTGCGATCGTGCTCAGACACGGAAGAAAGCCTGGGAGTATACTTGTGAAGAGCGCGGAAAGAGTAAGAGTAACGATGAGGCATGTTTCCTGTAGAAAATAACAAATGGGAGTCAAGATTATAAATATGATCAGTGAAAAAGTGTTGTGACAAGTGGTGCATGTGGTTTGTATGCCCGTGTAATTCCCCCAACAAACCAGCACCCGAAGTTTGGCTCCTCTTCGCGATTTCTTTATTTTTGGTAGGAGAGGTTTCTCCCTCGGATGTAGGGAAGAAAGGTTCCCCTCTGAAATCTCTGGGGGTATAAAGGTCATCTGGCAAGGGGATCTTTTCTAAACCCTCAAGCATCTGCTCCTCTGTTAATGTAGGTTCCACTGGTGGTGGAATCTTCAAGGGAGACTGTCCTTTAGATTGAGGATCACCTTCCGGTTCATTAACCCGAGCCTCGTCTCCTTTGTATATATTTAGATCCGCATCGTCCTAGTCGATCATTTGAGAAGGACTTTTAGGGATCTCCGTTCCTGTTGTTCCTTCTCCCCTCACCGGGGGCATGCTACTAGATTCCCCAAGAGTAGGGGGCATATACTTGTAAGGCCTGCCACCCGAGCCAATCCCGAATCTTATATCCAAAAGACGGTGTTTGTGAAGATTCTCGTCAGTGATACACTTCTTGATTCTTAAGAAATCTAATTTACTTTTAAGGAGGTGGTACAGTCGGTCTTCATATATCGAACCTTCTATTTTTGCAAAGTTGTGATCTGCACATAACAGGGAAACACATTAGCACTTTAATTATGCCATCGGAGCATGCATTGAAAGATTTAAAGTATACTTGATTGTAGCCACTTCCTCGCACATTCGGCTTGACGCTTTACGTAAAACCAATCAGATTTGGCATACCCTATGTTGCTACGACTATCCGATAAAATCTTTTTGCCGGCAATTGACTCGAAGAAAGTGAAATTCGGAGTCCCTGTGGAACGATGCTTGAAATGATAATAGAATTTCAAATCCTTGAAAGTGAGCTCGGTCTGTAGAACCTCTGTATACGCAACGTATAGGGTATACAAAGCCGCGTAAGCGTTAGGATGAGGTTGCGTGGGGGCAATGTGTAGTCGTCTTAGGAGACCAATGGTAATTAGAGGAAATGGAGGAATAGCGCCTACCCAGCATATGAGCCGGCTGACAGTCATGTACCCTTATGGGTGCAGAATGAGGCCTATCTCCATCTTCTAGAGTTTTCACATCGTCCCAAGAAATCCCATGTCTTAAGCATATTTTCTTAAGCCTTATATCATCTAATTTGGAAGCTAGCGAATCAGTGAGCTTCTCTCTCTCTACTTCCTTAACACCTTGGATCTCGTCAGGAGCCCGATTATCTTCTTCTTCCTCTTCTTCAAGCGATGTGCTCTCAGAAGAATTCGATTCTTTATCTGTTTCATACTCGGAGCTAGAATTACTCCAGTCTGAGCCTGACGGGAGTGCGTCAGGATTGTGATATTTTGAGGATTCTGGATCTGCTCTCATTTCGGATATTTCTGAGGAGTGTCTATCTGACATGGCTGTCTTGGCGAGTAAACATGAAAGATTAGGATACAGTTACCCATGAACCCTATGCATGTGCAGGTGTTGATGTAACACCCCGCCTCCGCTAGGGTCACTCGCAAAGGAATGCACTAGCTTTAGAGGGGCATTATTGGTAAACATGCACAGAAATATCACAAGACAGAACATATAAAAATAGCGGAAGTAAAATCAGACTTTCATAACATGAATAAATAAGGTCTAAAGCCTTTTACATCAGAGTACATCAAAACCTGTCTTGCAATAGTAAAGAAGCATAAAGACATTTTCATAAATTATTCCCCTAGTAAAAACAGTAAAGTAGCCATTAGCCAAGAAAAGTCCAAGCCATCCATGATGACCTTCAAGCAGAAGAAGTCCGAACTAAACAACAGTATTTCCTCCCTGTAACCTGGGGGGGGGAACGGAAGAAAAGAGGCAAAACAAAACGGGTCAGTCAAAAAGACTGAGTAAGCCCTATCTACTATTAGCATAAAAACTAGTAAAGTTAACTGACATGAGAAACTGAGATGAACATAAGCATGATGACAAGATAGATAAGCTAAATCAAAATAACAGGATGAACTACTGAACTCAGATAAACTAAGGTGTCATGATAAATTACGATGTCAAGATAAAACAAGGTATCACATCGTTAGGTTTCTATCAAGTATAATATCCCCAAGATATCTATCACGTATAACGTCCCATGATATCTATCCTGCATTTTAGCTCTGCACCTACCGTACTAGTATCCCCACCGTATCATGTGTTAATCAAGAATGACCCTCACTCAAAAGTCGTGTAATGGTCCATGTCAACCTAATATATCGCATATATAGGTTACTCAACTTGTATGTTTTATTCCATGTAAATGTTCAGTCCCTTGCCGTAGACCATACGGGCTTTCCCATGAGATTCTACATTACTTTAACATAGTTCCATGATCCTTAAGATCGGTTTGGACTGTTACCCTAAACCTAGCTAGGGTCTTCCAACACGAATTATCGTTTGTACAACTAGGACTTATGCTACCTAGGGCCACTAGGGATTACGCTTACCTATTGCACGTTTTCGTATCTCGGTTTTGGTTCAACCACCCAGGGCCACTGGGATTTACGCTAACCGTCAACCGCGCCCTTTTTCCCACGCATTCATCGTGAATCGTTTTCCATGACTATATGCACATGTATCACATCGTGCCATCCGAGTCCTGTCACAGGGCAGATCGAGAAATACAGGACTCGGTCGGGAGCTTTCGATTTATCTGCCGATGCAGATGCTAAGGTCTGTTTTTCTATACGTGGCTATGGTCCCACGCGACCCCTCCCTCAACTAGTGAAAGACAAGACAGGATAAATCCTGTATGAGAAAACACTACTGGCCAACCCATAATCCTAGCCTTACCGCAACCATAATTAGATAGCAATTATGGTCTATTGGGTGTTCTCTGCCTTTCCGTACGTACACGCTTGACCAAAGATGGTAGGTAGTCTGACGAAATGCTATCTAGGGTACGACCGTGTATCGTCGACTATCCCCTATCCATCCCCGTCTTTAGGTCGCTCACATAGCAACCAAGGCATACTCTTGGTTCTTCTAACGCAGACCTTAACCTCTCATGAGCCTAGTATAATCACCTGGCAGCTCATAGAGGGATACCAAGAATACCCTCACGTTCCCCGAAGCCGCTGCTTCGTTACCCAGTTCGCTGGAGCCTTTATCTAAATCAGATACTTGCTCCTACTCGTATACTTAAACGATGACCTACCGTATCAGGTTACTCATCTATCTATGAACTGGTCTAAATTTCCTTGACTAAGAATCATTACTTAGTTATTCCTCAACTAAGGTTTACCACTTAGCCTTATTCCCGTTATCCTTGTTAACTACGGTTATCCCCTATCCTCAGAACTAGGGTTTACATAATGGATTAAGTGTCACTTAAGTTCATGACTTAACCCGTCTACCAATCATGTCAAAATTGGCTAACTATCCAAGTCCAAGACTTAACCCGTCTTCAAATCATGTCAAAATTGGCTAAGTATCCAAGTCCAAGACTTAACCCTACAAACCATGCTCACGTTGGTTAAGTATGTATTAAGCAATTCACGACTTAACCTCGTCCAATTATCATTCTAGATTGGTTAAGTATATATTAACTTGACCCTATCAATTTACTCAGTCAAATCGGTCAAGTGTATTCAAGCAATTCGTGACTTAGCCTTATCATGTTTTCACGTTAGATCGGTTAAGTATTGGTTAACTTAACCTCAATAAATTCACGAGTTAGATTGGTTAAGTATAGGTCACTTAACCACATCAATTCATCATGTTTAGATTTGTTAAGTGTTTAACTTAACCCCATTAAACTACCAAGTGGGATTAATTAAGTCTAGGCTAACTTAACCCCATCCGATTTCCATGTTTAGACTAGCTGAGTCTAATCTTAACCCCATTCGTTAACCGTATTTTTCGGTTAAGCGTCATTAAGAAAACTTACTTAACCTTACCAAGTTATCGCGTTGGATTGATTAAGTGTTGGTTAACTTAACCCCATCCACTAGTCATATAAAAATGGTTAAGTGTCATTAGGCAAATCAAGTTACTTAACCTACCCAACCTTGTCATGTTTTGTTAAGTATCATTAGCCTAATCAAATTACTTAACCCATTTGTCCATGTCATATTTGGTTAAGAGTCATTAATCAAATTAACTTAACCCTATCATGTGGCATTAATTACTTAATGCACCTTCACCTCTCACATTAGACTTTGTTGTGGTTACTAGTTAAGCCGGTCGGTTCCGGGTAGCTTTACACCACAACTTGGTCTAACCTCGGGTTCAAGCACAACATGACCAACTTCTCACATTGGGTCCTATTGTTTGCAACTACTAGTTAGGCCGGTCGGTTCCGGGTAGTTTTACGTTGCAAACTCAACCCAACCTCGAGTTGGCCACACTTATATTATCTAAGTGTCATGTCCATCATGTTTCCCAAAACATGTGACAAGTTTTCAAGCATTTGGGTAGACCTAACTTAATAGGTAAATTCCCAAAGGGTAGACCTAACTTAATAGGTAAATTTTCAAGCTTATGTTTTTATGCATACTTACATGTCAACTTCCATGTTATATTTCAAGTCATGTTTTCAAGTTGTATTTTCATGTCATTAGAAATTACCCATAACATAACCCAACGCTTTTAAACTCGCATATACGTTCGCGACAACGTAATGGATTAAAAGAAGAGACTTGGCAAAGGCATGACAAAAATGGATATTAAGCCACAAGTTAATCATGGTGGCAAATGAGGCACAAATGTGTTCATTAACTTGCATGTTACATTCTTAAGCCTCAAAACATGCATAAACCCAAACTTGGCACATAAGTGAATCACGGTGACAAAAGATATGGAATGATGACTAGTAACTCGCATATATCATCATATAAGGGTTATGACTTCATATGCAAGTTGACATAAAGGTTATGAGGGTTCTCATGTTGCCTAATGCAACATTTCAACATAAAGGTTGTAGCTTTTAGCTCACAAGATCAAGATAATGACTTCATAAACTTGCATGACATGATAGCATGTATCATACTCAATGATCAAACCCAAACTTGCAACATGAACATTTAACTTCATAGTTAATATCTAAGAGTAGGGAAAGGGCTTACATTGCTATGAAGGCACAAAAGATATGACAAAGCCCTTATGCAATCAAATAGACCCAAAATGCAAGCTCTAACATAAGAACCCTTGAGCCAAAATGATCAAAACCCTTGCTTTATGATGCAAAGATAGAAACTTGACTTGAATGCAAGCTAATGACACTCATACAAGCTTGAAAACACTTGTATGCATGGAAAATCTCTCATAGAAACCATTTAGAAATTTTATGAAGAGAGTGGAGGCCATGAGAGGTAAAATTTTGCCATAGTTTAGTTGCATGAATGAATAATGAGGATTTAGGATAGGTTAGGGTCTTATTTATAGATTAGGCAAGTGTTTTAGGCCATAGGATTAAACCTAGATTCAATCCAAGCCATCAAAGCATGTCTTGGGGAAGAAGTCAAGTGTAGGAACCATCTAGGGCCTTTAGATTAAAGATGAACCATGAGAACCATCCAAATGAAAATTCTGCATTTGAGCGAATCGGCCCACGGGTTGATAGCCAAACACCCTGGATTAACCCCTAGTCGACCCAGCGGACTCGGGTCGACCTCAAAAATCGGCCGGTTCGGTTATTCCCCTCTCCCAATTCGCTGTTTTGAACATTTTTGCATATTTATTTATTTAATTTTCAATTATATATATATATATCAATATATATATATTTCTCTGCGCAACCCATTTCACTTAATTAAGTATACTTTAATTTAGGAATTTTTCGTGAAACTTCGCGAGGCCATATCTTGGTCATACGGACTCCGATTCTCGAAAACTCAGATCTATTTCGCGTATTTTTCCGAGACAAACGCAATGGCATAGCCCGTTTTACTGATTCAGAATTTAAAATTAAATTCTG
Organism: Allium sativum; assembly: GCA_030737875.1. Lineage (NCBI taxonomy): Eukaryota > Viridiplantae > Streptophyta > Magnoliopsida > Asparagales > Amaryllidaceae > Allium > Allium sativum. Next base: position 411,048,208 of record CM060923.1, on the reverse strand, counting down.
CCTTGATTCTCGTCTTAACACGTTATCGAAAAATACGGGTTGTTATAGTTGATGTGTACAAATGTGCATAATAATGAAAAAATAGAGACACAAAGTAAATTGGATAAACGTAATAATGGTCATTGTATGTCGCTGAGCTATGCTATAATTCAATTCAGAATGTTCATCTTGAAGGCTCTAACCTAACTATCCATTGATACATAAGAATTACATTACATTTTTTGGTCAAAATATGTATCGACCCGCGGTATAAGATTGGCTCGTAAGGCTTGGTTCGGCTCAAGGTGTAAAGCTGGATCGCGAAACGAGTCAGGCTAGTGGAAGAACTTTTCCTCGTGAGACAAACATCGACTCGTGGGAAGAATTGGGCTCGTGGGATAGTTCAACTCGTGAACCACATTGCATCGACTGAACGGCTCATGAAAGACCCCCTACGATCCGCTCCATTCCCTGTTCCCACGAACCGATGCTCTCTCATTCCCACAACCCGATCCGCTGTCCAAACTAACACTTCGCCTTCATTCCTGGTCCTCCGTCTCGCCATTGCCACGGATCGACCATCGCCCCACCTATGAACTGACATGCCGCAGCTCGTCTTCTTCCTCACCACTTCTCTCTTCCATCCATTAATCTACACTCTCTATCTCGATTAAACCCATTACACCACTACCATCCTCCGACCTCAACACCTTAAACTCTGCTACCGTAACCTCTCATACCAACAGAAAGTCAAGCGCGGCAAGGAAGAGCGAAATTACATAAAAGTAGTTCAAGTGTATTTACCTTTCTAATATAAATTATGGGAGGAAATTGATTTTTAGAAGTCTCGATTTAGGGTTTTGATTTAAAAGAAAAAAGAGAGAGAAAAGTGGTGTAGTTTAAAAGGATGAGAAGAGGAGCGGGGGGGGGGGGGGGGGGAGCCCAGTTTATATAGGTATTAGATGGCTCTTCGAATTCCCACTTTTGTCGGCTCTGGACCGTGATGACCCACGGGCCATGGGCGGTCATGAATGTTGTATATAACGTAGTTGTATACACAATTATATGATTTTTGTTTGATGATAACAACCAAATAAATATTATTTTAAATGTGTTTGTTACTGTACTGTTCTATATATACATTAAAGACAGGAATATAATATTTATATTTAAATAGAATACGACTGTATAGACATTCATATATTCATACAGTATTTTATTTAAATATAAATACTATATTTCAAATATTCAAACAGTACAACTTTTTATAACTCCTCTATTTATTCAATTCACAAAATAGTGTACTTATAAATAAGCAGAATAAAATAGACAAGTTCATTTGACAACAATAAAATGATATTTTATTTCATTCAAACTTGTTTGTTACAAATATCAGTACAACATTCTTTTTCATTCACAGCTCCTACCACACTCTTTCGATTATACTTTTTCCGTTATACATTCACAGACTCAAATATAGATACTTTCACTATTACACACGCTGTTCTTGTTGTCTGTCTTCTTATCTTCTGTCTTCACAGCTTTCAGTCCAGTTTCATCCTCATACATGTCATATAGAGAAAAACACATACACACTATCTAGAACAGAAATAATATTCTAATTTCTAGCAAATATTATTTTATTTTTAAAATTTTATTTGCCTCAGTTTTCTGGTGTGTTTCTCATCATTTTCTTTACTTGATCTGATTCATCTGTGTCTAGATAGACAGTTTATATATGTACAGGGACAGGAAATTTTCTGAATGGCTGCATATACACACGTGTGTATATATACACGTGTGCACTGCCATGCCAATTCAGTGTGCAACTGAGGAGTAGCCACGTGGACCTTCTTGACTCAGTGCGCATAAATAATCAATATACAAGTAGTCAGCATGGTGAACATGGTCAAGCTAGCACCACATGATCAATGCAGCAAATTCATGCTCAAAGCAAATGAATTAAATCACATTCAAATCGGCAGACTTCAAGTGGGACAAGTAAGGCGAATCAGCATTGCAAATCATTTCAGATCAGCCCCAAATGTGTGGCAAATCAGCTAAAAATCATGTTGACAAACTTGGCAAATCAGTTTTTCTAAAAACAGCAAAATATATGAACAAGTGCAAAAAAGTTTCAGATCAGCCAAAATCAGGCAAATCAACCCAATGTAGCATGTTTTACATGGACAAGCAAGGTCAAGCAGTGGAGCATTATCAATGGCACAAGCATGGATGTATACAACATAGTCTAAGCAGCAAAACTCATGCTTCATGAATAAAGGTGAACATTCAAGTGACAAGTGCAAGCATTAATGAGGCAAGTTCAGGGAAATACATATCAACATGAACAATGACAAAGCATAGCAGTTTTTACTTGGTTCCAGCAGCAAGAATCATGCACAACTTAGAGCAAAGCCATACAACATCTCAAGTGTCAAGAGAAGTAAGCATTCAAGTGAAGCAGGCAGCATGACAAGGCATGTCGAATGCAAAGACAGCAAGTACAGTCAATAGGTAGATCAGGTAATGTAATGACCCGAAAATCCGGTAGAATTTGAGCTGACCAAAAACACAAGTCCAACCCCAATTATCACGGAAATTCGAACCATTAATAGAAAGAAGTTAGAGGGTGAGGATAGATAAGATAGAAATTTAGAATAGAAGAAGAAGAAGAACACAACATCAGAGTAACACGAATCTCACAGCGGAACGAATAACATATAATATATATAACATAACTTGAAATATACATCTGTACTTGAATATACATCAATATCAAAGTACATCACTTACAACACAACAGAAATAAATATAGCTATATGATCCTGAAGCCTCCTGCTCCAAGCTCTTCCAGTATATCTGTAAATTCCCGACTACTTGACTGCCCGTACAAATTTAGGCACCCAAGAGTTTAGGGAAAACAACAAAGTAAACTCCGGGTCAGTCATGGGACTGGTATGAGTAAACAGTTTAAAACAGTTTCAGAAAAACTAAAAGATATCTCATAAGACCACGCCGTATAACACGGAACGGGTTTTTCCCTTATGAGAATCCAAACACTTGATTTATCTTTATATCAAAACTCTTTTGATATTATAATAATGCCTAAATAAAGTAAATAACAATCTAGTGGAACGTTTGCATCTCACGTTCCACATATATAATATACAATCAAAACCGCAAGCACGTATTGGGTAATGGATGTCCAACTATGACAAGGTATGGAACCACCTTCCGCTGGTATATCTCTAGAGGAGAATACACCGAGTTCAACAAGAACATCTTGCAACTCAGCCACACATGACCGACCACTCATTTCGCTTGAGTGTATCGAATGTATATCACCAACAATTGGGATCAGCAACCGTTTCCCGAATGGGTCAGCATCGACAATAGATTTTTAGAAGTAAATGAAACTCTAGATCAGGTGATTGTACACCCTAATAGGTGCGACCTACATAGCCATGCTGCTTGCCCGATTTCTGTCATTTACCGGTTGATGAGGCTAGAAGCTACGCTTTATCATCACACCAGATTCACTTCGAATGCCACATCGTCAAATCCATCAAATCACCGATTGACGTCCTCAACAGTACATTACGTGTTAGCTAAAAGAAGTTTCCTTCTCCGCTTCCACTCTTGGTACGGTTGAAGAAATCAATGTACGTGACCTTTCTGGAAATACTCTGTCAGACATTCATCCATACACGTCACCCAGGAACAGGATGAACCGAAGGTACTATCTCTATTAATAGAAAAAGTCCTTGCACTCTACTCCGTCTTCGATTATCTTTATATAATCTGATTCGCACGCTACTGCCAATACGGAGTGGTTCTTCGGATAATGATCCAACCGGTCTCTCCATATTGACAACGATGGTCAAAACTTCGATAGTCTGTGATTTAACTATCGAATAAAAACAAGTGTTTCGATAGTCGATGATTTAACTATCGAATAAAACAAGTGTTCATCCAAACATCCAACAATCACTGAACCTTTAATTTATATTCCATTAATTAAATCTCTTCTCTATTTCTTATCAATATTTGTTAACCAAATATTTTCAATAACCATATTGGCCTTATACGTTATTTGGAAAACATTTCCATATATCGCCTTCCTTAAATTTCTAGCTTTAGAAATATTCATTATTCTATTTCCAAGCTTTGCACATATTTGGGTTAAAACAGTTGTTGTGTAAAACATCGTTACGACAACCCAAATATAGTATTTAACTAATTCTCATTCCACATTGATCTTTGAGCCTGAATCTTGCTACTTATCGGTATATCATGAAATCAACCAAGTTGGGGTATAATTACCTCTCAGACCTTGACTGAATAACATTTAACGTCAAAACAGACAAGACTACTTACTCGAATAATCAATACCATACAACTGATCATTCACCTTCAAACACATATACATTTTCTCTTTCTATTCTTATTAGATTTTATTCTTATACTTCCCTTTTTAATTATACTATTCTATTTCTAAGTTCGTTTCCTTATCGACTTCTATATAATTTGATATGTTGATTTCTAACTATCAAATTATCTTAAAAATATTCTATCTCCTTAAATTCCCGAAAAAATTCGCCATAACCTCCTTTGTACCGGGAGCATCAGGAAATTTCAAATAGCTTTCCCGGTCCTTCTCATCTCAAAAAGAAAAAGAAAAGGCCAAGCGGCTAGCCGATACGGCGCATAAAATCTCATATGGAAATTAAATACGTACCTTTTTGTCGGGCATTCTATTATTTCACTTCTATACTTTATTCCATACCTGTCTCCTGTATGTCTATACCTGTCCAATCTATTTTAACTATACCAATCGTTTTAACTCAATTTGTTAATTAAATATGTTACTTATCTTTTCGGTCTATTTCACCTTCATATTTGAACATGACATGTTCAAATATATTTTAACTGCATATTAACAAATTCTAATTATACTCATACTCTCGTTCCCTTATCGATTCTTATTCAAATTCCAATTCAATTCTATTTGAATTCTCTTTATTTAAACTTCATTTGAATTCTATTTTCAAATTCTATAGTTTAAAGTCCATTTGAATTCTTTGCATTATTTAAAAACAACGTTTATAACTCCAATTCAAATCCCACCTTTCCATTTATAAACAACGTTTATAAATTCAATTCAAATCCCACCTTTCCATTTATAAACAACGTTTATAAATTCAATTCAAATCCCACATTTTTCATTTTATAAACAAAGTTTATAAATTCGATTCAAATCCCATCTTCCATTTATAAACAACTTTATAAATTCGATTCAAATCCCATATTTTCATTTATAAACAACTTTATAAATTCGATTCAAATCCCATATTTTCATTTATAAACAAAGTTTATAAATTCAATTACTTGTTTTATATACCTTCAAAACAAGTTAATATTTTCTATAGTTTTATTTAAAATTCAAATTCTATTTATAAAAATAAGAATTTCCTTTTTAAATATCAAATACCCTTTTCGATATTTTTATGAATCAATATTCAAACCCCAAGGATATTTTAAATAATCAAATCAACCAATTTTCAATCATTTGATTTTTAACACATCATATATAAATATATATGAAATCAAACAAACAACAAACAGATAATATATTTTTGAGGAATCCAGTTGGATTCCTCTAACCTGTTTTCCTGCATCCATAGATGTTAGTCAACATAGTAATACCCATCCTGCTTCGAGGCAGGATATCGCGGTATAGAAGGTCATCCACTAATCATAGCGTGGGGCGTATAGGGTAATCATCCGCAATGAAACCGCGGGCATCCGCTAATGAAACTGCGGGAATCCAACCAATCATCAACCCAAAATATATATATATATATAATAGTCAACCAATCCTAAATAACTATATATATATATATATTTTAAAACAATCAGACAGCATTCAAACAAGCACAGACAATTATTTTTAACTATATAAAAATAATTTCTAAATAAATGGTGAGTGAGGTTTACTCACCGATGATTTTATTTCTACAGAATATCTTGTTTAATTTTCCAAGTTGTTGCGTCAATGCATCTACTTGAATCATCTTAGCTGGATCTACTTTGCGCCTATGATTATTTGATTTTTACTTATCGATTAATGATTATTTAATTTAAATTAACAACTAACTAATAAATAAATATGTAATTTAAATTTTCATATACCTTATTGCCTCATAAATAAATCGATCAGTCCATGAAGCATAAACCCAAACAGCCCTAAATCTGCATGAGTCCCAAACTGCCTCATACTGCATTTCTTCACATGGTAATTTCCTCGAATATCATGCAGGCCATCTCCATTTTCTCCTTATTTTTCTGAACTCGTGGTACCTACTTTGTCGAGTTACAGGTTGCGATTTCGACAAGCTACAGTAGCAGTAGCGATTCCAGTCGAACCAATTCCTCCCAAAGTCTGTTATCCGATGCTACTCCTCACAACAATCATCGACACCTCCCCTAAAACCACTGTGACCAACTCCTTCAAATCGAACAGAAAAATGTCGGAATCCCCTTAGTAGAACAGCGACGACCTTACGACTGAATTCGAACGCACCCATATCGCATCCCTTCGAGCATCACCAGAACGTCGACTAGCTTCAGGAAGAACCGCGGTTTAAAACTGCAAAACCCAATTTGCGAATGGCTTGACTCGACGTTGAGCTTCCGGTTCCTTCATGTCTTCAAGTCGCGATGCCTCCCTCGATCTGAAGACGGCTCCAAGAAATGATCGAGTCCAACCTAAAGCGAAACATCGCGAAGCCCATGCCCTAAGGAGTTCAACGAATCCGATGTTGAGTGCTCTTGTGGAGGATTTGATTTCGATTTGGATTAATTGATTTTGAGAGGAAAAACTTCGGTCATTTCATTTTGCCAGAAAAGGATTTATTCAGAAGAAAGAAATCAAATTTGTGAACAGAAGGATATCGTGTTTTATAAAGGAACGGATGGCAAAGAAAGGGCCACTGTGTGTTTTTGTTTTGGGGTTTAGATAGGAGCAACGAGGTTAATATTTTGTGGAGGAAATAAGGAGCACATCTGATTGTTTTTACTTGTGGAAGAAAATGAATTGAAGGAGTTTTATTTTTATTTTATTTATATTTAAACCAGTATCCTTTAGATTAAATACCCATGATGCTGAACTTCTTTCTGAACCCAACAACTGTCAATTCTAGGGTAATACCCCTATTCCGGACAAACTGGGATAGGTCGCGAAGTCCAATTCGATCATCTGTGGAAGGTATATATTTAAATTGATTTAAATTAAATTTCATACCGTTTAAATTCTTTGATAATAATTTAATATTATTATTCTAACTCAACTGAATTTCGTATTGATTATTTGAACTGACTTTAATTCAGTTTTAAACTTCAATTTATTTTACTTTGTACTTCGATAATTTAATCTATTCGATATTAAATCGAAATTTATTATTAGATTGATAACTCAAATAAAAATTTCCACTTATATTATCCACCAAATATTTAAATTAAATATTAAATATTCAAAAATTTACCCATAAGGATCCGGGTCATTACAATCTTCCCCACTTAAAAAAATTTCGTCCTCGAAATTGCTAAGGTAGAAAAAGTGCTACCAACCCATTTTCTTTTCAAAATTTATTTATGTTGATACTCAACATTTCAAACGTCAATACGTAACTCTCTGTCGAATAAATCCCTATTCGATAACTCCTCCCTTCGAATAACTATATTCGATATTCTCTCTATCGAATAACTAGATTCGAAAACCTTTCTTCGAATAAACTATATTCAATTTACTCTATTCCATTTACTCTTATCAATTAACTCTATTGGATTTAACTCTCTTCGATTAACTCCATCGAATAACTAAATTCGATAACTCCTTCGAATAACCAATATTCTATAACTCACTTCGATTAAACTAATCGATAACTTCTTTCCGATTAAACTATAATCGATAACTCATTTCGATTAACAAATAATCGATAACTCCTTCCGAATAACCAAAAATCGATAATTCCTTCGAATAACTAATAATTGATTACTCCTTCGATTAACTAATAATCGATAACTCCTTCGAATAAACTAATAATCGATAACTTCTTCGAATAAACTATATTCAATTTACTCTATTCGCTGGACTCTAGATCGCAGCGATCACAATGGTTACGCCTGATTCCCCCAGGAAACATCCGACCGCCCTAGGCTATCTGCAGCCCTGCGACTTACGCTAGCAGTCGTACGAAATGGTACTTATCTTGAGTAACTATGTTTGACTAACACTATCTCAATAACTATATTCGATCAACTTTTAATTGGATAACTAACATTCAATTAAATCCTAATTCGATTAACTATGTTCAATTTAATTCTATCTGGTTAACTCTTAATTTGGATAACAAATGTTCGATAAATTCTGATTGAATAACTAATATTCAATTAACTCTACGGATGAACCCTAACTGATTAACTCTAACTGGTTAATTCTTACTCTAATCGATTTATTCCAACTCTAATCGATTATTTCCAACTCTAATCGCCCTTTTTTTATTCGAATATCTCCTATTGGATAACGTTTATTCATTTTTAAAGATTTACTTTTAGTAACGGTTCTTCACTTTATAAATGTTCTCTTTAATAACGCCACTTCACTTATACAAGTGTTGTGTACCCCTTCTATTTAGAACTATCGGTGTTAAAAACCAATATCTCTTCTCTATATAAGTCCAGACTTATATATTCCATTTATCGAATGATACATATTTAATTTATAAACTGTTATTTATAAATTAATCTTTTCTATTTATCTGTTAAAAACAGATTTCCATTTTTTCTTCTGAATATTCCTTTGATTAAATTCTATTTATTTAACAAATAAATATCTCATCTATAACATTTTATTTATTTATCAAATAAATATTTCCATTGAATCTATTTGTAAATGTTTTACAAATATTTCCTGTTCAAATTCTATTTGCGAATGTTTTTACAAATATTTCTCCTTCTATTTGTTTGCACATAACTTCCTTTGTATTTGTGTTACAAATATATTTCCTTTATTCACACCCAATTCATATTTCATTCACATGATTTTACTCAATTTATTCGTTTCGATCCATTTAACTTACTTAATTTAATTTAATTTCAAATCATTCACATTCCCATTAACTAGTTGCTAATTAACCGTTTTGCCTATTTCACCTTCGTATTTGAATATAACTTGTTCAAATATATGTCAACTCAATTATAGACTAATATAACTATATTTTTCAACTCGAGTTATATATTCGATTTCGAATATAAATTCTCAATCTCTTTCACTTATCAAAACCCCAATTTCGATTCAAATTTCCTTTAACTAATTATTCTCCAATTTAGTTAATTCTATTTAACCATTTAAAATATGATTTTTGTCTTAAAAATCATTTCACTTACTTCACTGGAGTTCATATTTATTTTATATCCCCAGTCTGGATTTTTTTTTCTAATGCCAATTCAGTTTTTTCTTCCTAAAAAACCTTTTATTTATTTAATTAAACCGTTATGGTTTTCTAATGGTTCTGGCGCTGCTTTTCAAAAAATTTGATTTTGACATAACTCAAAATCTATACGACGAAATACTAATTTTTCTCTTTCATTAGAAAACTATTGTTCAACCGGTCCCGACGATTCTTGTTTCACAGAATTCCGACTTCAATTGAGTTCTGTATACTAAATTGAAGTTCGAATCGCCAATTTACGAACTACCGCTCTATGGCGAGCTCGTTTTAATTATATTTATAAATATAAACGTTCTAACTTTGTTTATAATAAATTCAACTCCATTCTGATATATTTTTAATATATATCCAATCCATTTCACATAATATTCCCGATCTATTCCACTTCTAATATTCAAATCCTATATTTTTACGATATTCAAATTCCATTTGAATCTCTTTATTCAAACTCTATATTTGAATTTCCTTCTATTCAATTTCTATTTGAATTTCTTCTATTCAATTTCTATTTCAATTCCTTATCTTCAAATTCTATTTGAATTTCTTTATTCCATTTCTGTTTAAATTCCTTTGAATTTAAATCCTATCTTAACTCCTTTGAATTCTAATATTCAACCTCCACTTTGTATTCTCTTTGAAATTCTATTTAACCAAATTCCATTTGAATTCTAATATTCAAATCTCTATTTGACTTTTTCTTTATTCAAATCCATTTGAATTCCATTGAATTCAAATTCTATTTCAATTTTTCTTATACAATTTCTATTTGAATTTTCTTTATTCAAAAATCATTTGAATTCCTTTGAATTCAAATTCTATTTCACTTCTATTTGAATTATATATATATTCAAATTCCTTTATTTTACTTCTATTTGAAATCTATATTCCAATTCCCATTTCAAAATTCCTTTGAAGTTATATAAATATATACATATATTTATATCTATCTCAAATTCAAAACATTTGAATTTTCAAACAACTTGTTTCTTTCAAACAAATTTCCATCAAAATTTCTCTAAGGCAGCAATTCGTCACTTAGAAACTTGAAAATGAAAACTGGTGAAGTTGCGACCATCATCAGAATTATTTTCCAGCCACTGAATGAGTCCAGTGCTATATTTCTTTCAAACTCCATTTAGAAAAATATTTTCCAAACTCCCAGGATTTTAAATTCTGAATTCTGGTTGGAATTCAATTTCAATTTATCATATTTGTATATTTGATTTCATATACAAATTCCATTGGTTATATACATAACTTTTTCTGTTTTATAATCTAATTCGATTATAATCCTAACAATCAACTTAACTATTTAAAAACAATATCATGTCCAATCTTCTGTTCAAGTGTTTATAAACTCCTATCGACATCGTGGCGTCCCACGATTCGACCAAAATTTATAATCCACTCAACAGACTAGTCAACACAATATAAAACGGTTTTTATATCAAATAACAAATATGCTCTCTCGTATATATATACACTCAACCCATTCTAGGATACTACTGATCCTATCTCTAATGAGCACATGACACACTAGCCTAGGTATTTGCTCAACCTAAGCTCTGATACCAACTGTAATGACCCGAAAATCCGGTAGAATTTGAGCTGACCAAAAACACAAGTCCAACCCCAATTATCACGGAAATTCGAACCATTAATAGAAAGAAGTTAGAGGGTGAGGATAGATAAGATAGAAATTCGGAATAGAAGAAGAAGAAGAACACAACATCAGAGTAACACGAATCTCACAGCGGAACGAATAACATATAATATATATAACATAACTTGAAATATACATCTGTACTTGAATATACATCAATATCAAAGTACATCACTTACAACACAGCAGAAATAACTATAGCTATATGATCCTGAAGCCTCCTGCTCCAAGCTCTTCCAGTATATCTGTAAATTCCCGACTACTTGACTGCCCGTACAAATTTAGGCACCCAAGAGTTTAGGGAAAACAACAAAGTAAACTCCGGGTCAGTCATGGGACTGGTATGAGTAAACAGTTTAAAACAGTTTCAGAAAAACTAAAAGATATCTCATAAGACCACGCCGTATAACACGGAACGGGTTTTTCCCTTATGAGAATCCAAACACTTGATTTATCTTTATATCAAAACTCTTTTGATATTATAATAATGCCTAAATCAAGTAAATAACAATCTAGTGGAACGTTTGCATCTCACGTTCCACATATATAATATACAATCAAAACCGCAAGCACGTATTGGGTAATGGATGTCCAACTATGACAAGGTATGGAACCACCTTCCGCTGGTATATCTCTAGAGGAGAACACACCGAGTTCAACAAGAACATCTTGCAACTCAGCCACACATGACCGACCACTCATTTCGCTTGAGTGTATCGAATGTATATCACCAAAGATTGGGATCAGCAACCGTTTCCTGAATGGGTCAGCATCGACAATAGATTTTTAGAAGTAAACGAAACTCTAGATCAGGTGATTATACACCCTAATAGGTGCAACCTACATAGCCATGCTGCTTTCCCGATTTCTGTCATTTACCGGTTGATGAGGCTAGAAGCTACGCTTTATCATCACACCAGATTCACTTCGAATGCCACATCGTCAAATCCATCAAATCACCGATTGACGTCCTCAACAGTACATTACGTGTTAGCGAAAAGAAGTTTCCTTCTTCGCTTCCACTCTTGGTACGGTTGAAGAAATCAATGTACGTGACCTTTCTGGAAATACTCTGTCAGACATTCATCCATACACGTCACCCAGGAACAGGATGAACCGAAGGTACTATTTCTATTAATAGAAAAAGTCCTTGCACTCTACTCTCTTCGATTATCTTTATATAATCTGATTCGCACGCTACTGCCAATACGGAGTGGTTCTTCGGATAATGATCCAACCGGTCTCTCCATATTGACAACGATGGTCAAAACTTCGATAGTCTGTGATTTAACTATCGAATAAAAACAAGTGTTTCGATAGTCGATGATTTAACTATCGAATAAAACAAGTGTTCATCCAAACATCCAACAATCACTGAACCTTTAATTTATATTCCATTAATTAAATCTCTTCTCTATTTCTTATCAATATTTGTTAACCAAATATTTTCAATAACCATATTGGCCTTATATGTTATTTGGAAAACATTTCCATATATCGCCTTCCTTAAATTTCTAGCTTTAGAAATATTCATTATTCTATTTCCAAGCTTTGCACATATTTGGGTTAAAACAGATGTTGTGTAAAACATCGTTACGACAACCCAAATACAGTATTTAACTAATTCTCATTCCACATTGATCTTCGAGCCTGAATCTTGCTACTTATCGGTATATCATGAAATCAACCAAGTTGGGCTATAATTACCTCTCAGACCTTGACTGAATAACATTTAACGTCAAAACAGAAGAGACTACTTACTCGAATAATCAATACCATACAACTGATTATTCACCTTCAAACACATATACATTTTCGCTTTCTATTCTTATTAGATTTTATTCTTATACTTCCCTTTTTAATTATACTATTCTATTTCTAAGTTCGTTTCCTTATCGACTTCTATATAATTTGATATGTTGATTTCTAACTATCAAATTATCTTAAAAATATTCTATCTCCTTAAATTCCCGGAAAAATTTGCCATAACCTCCTTTGTACCGGGAGCATCGGGAAATTTCAAATAGCTTTTCCGGTCCTTCTCATCTCAAAAAGAAAAAGAAAAAGCCAAGCGGCTAGCCGATATGGCGCATAAAATCTCATATGGAAATTAAATACGTACCTTTTTGTCGGGCATTCTATTTATTTCACTTCTATACTTTATTCCATACCTATCTCCTGTATGTCTATACTGTCCAATCTATTTTAACTATACCAATCATTTTAACTCAATTTGTTAATTAAATCTGTTACTTAACTTTTCGGTCTATTTCACCTTCATATTTGAACATGACATGTTCAAATATATTTTAACTGCATATTAACAAATTCTAATTATACTCATACTCTCGTTCCCTTATCGACTTCTTATTCAAATTCCAATTCAATTCTATTTGAATTCTCTTTATTTAAACTTCATTTGAATTCTATTTTCAAATTCTATAGTTTAAAGTCCATTTGAATTCTTTGCATTATTTATAAACAACGTTTATAACTTCAATTCAAATCCCACCTTTCCATTTATAAACAACGTTTATAAATTCAATTCAAATCCCACCTTTCCATTTATAAACAACGTTTATAAATTCAATTCAAATCCCACATTTTTCATTTTATAAACAAAGTTTATAAATTCGATTCAAATCCCATCTTCTATTTATAAACAACTTTATAAATTCGATTCAAATCCCATATTTTCATTTATAAACAACTTTATAAATTCGATTCAAATCCCATATTTTCATTTATAAACAAAGTTTATAAATTCAATTACTTGTTTTATATACCTTCAAAACAAGTTAATATTTTCTATAGTTTTATTTAAAATTCAAATTCTATTTATAAAAATAGAATTTCCTTTTTAAATATCAAATACCCTTTTCGATATTTTTATGAATCAATATTCAAACCCCAGGGATATTTTAAATAATCAAATCAACCAATTTTCAATCATTTGATTTTTAACACATCATATATAAATATATATGAAATAAAACAAACAACAAACAAATAATATATTTTTGAGGAATCCAGTTGGATTCCTCTAACATGTTTTCCTGCATCCACAGATGTTAGTCAACATAGTAATACCCATCCTGCTTCGAGGCAGGATATCGCGGTATAGAAGGTCATCCACTAATCATAGCGTGGGGCGTATAGGGTAATCATCCGCTATGAAACCGCGGGCATCCGCTAATGAAACTGCGGGAATCCAACCAATCATCAACCCAAAAAATATATATATATATAATAGTCAACCAATACTAAATAACTATATATATATATTTTAAAACAATCAGACAGCATTCAAACAAGCACAGACAATTATTTTTAACTATATAAAAATAATTTCTAAATAAACGGTGAGTGAGGTTTACTCACCGATGATTTTATTTCTACAGAATATCTTGTTTAATTTTCCAAGTTGTTGCGTCAATGCATCTACTTGAATCATCTTAGCTGGATCTACTTTGCGCCTATGATTATTTGATTTTTACTTATCGATTAATGATTATTTAATTTAAATTAACAACTAACTAATAAATAAATATGTAATTTAAATTTTCATATACCTTATTGCCTCATAAATAAATCGATCAGTCCACGAAGCATAACCCCAAACAGCCCTAAATCTGCATGAGTCCCAAACTGCCTCATACTGCATTTCTTCACATGGTAATTTCCTCGAATATCATGCAGGCCATCTCCATTTTCTCCTTATTTTTCTGAACTCGCGGTACCTACTTTGTCGAGTTACAGGTTGCGATTTCGACAAGCTACAGTAGCAGTAGCGATTCCATTCGAACCAATTCCTCCCAAAGTCTGTTATCCGATGCTATTCCTCACAACAATCATCGACACCTCCCCTAAAACCACCGTGACCAACTCCTTCAAATCGCACAGAAAAATGTCGGAATCCGCTTAGTAGAACAGCGACGACCTTACGACTGAATTCGAACGCACCCATATCGCATCCCTTCGAGCATCACCAGAACGTCGACTAGCTTCAGGAAGAACCGCGGTTTAAAACTACAAAACCCAATTTGCGAATGGCTTGACTCGACGTTGAGCTTCCGGTTCCTTCATGTCTTCAAGTCGCGATGCCTCCCTCGATCTGAAGACGACTCCAGGAAATGATCGAGTCCAACCTAAAGCGAAACATCGCGAAGCCCATGCCCTAAGGAGTTCAACGAAATCCGATGTTGAGTGCTCTCGTGGAGGATTTGATTTCGATTTGGATTAATTGATTTTGAGAGGAAAAACTTCGGTCATTTCGTTTTTCCAGAAAAGGATTTATTCAGAAGAAAGAAATCAAATTTGTGAACAGAAGGATATCGTGTTTTATAAAGGAACGGATGGCAAAGAAAGGGCCACTGTGTGTTTTAGTTTTGGGGTTTAGATAGGAGCAACGAGGTTAATATTTTGTGGAGGAAATAAGGAGCACATCTGATTGTTTTTACTTGTGGAAGAAAATGAATTGAAGGAGTTTTATTTTTATTTTATTTATATTTAAACCAGTATCCTTTAGATTAAATACCCATGATGCTGAACTCCTTTCTGAACCCAACAACTGTCAATTCTAGGGTAATACCCCTATTCCGGACACACTGGGATAGGTCGCGAAGTCCAATTCGATCATCTGTGGAAGGTATATATTTAAATTGATTTAAATTAAATTTCAAACCGTTTAAATTCTTTGATAATAATTTAATATTATTATTCTAACTCAACTGAATTTCGTATTGATTATTTGAACTGACTTTAATTCAGTTTTAAAATTGAATTTATTTTAATTTGTATTTCGATAATTTAATCTATTCGATATTAAATCGAAATTTATTATTAGATTGATAACTCAAATAAAAATTTCCACTTATATTATCCACCAAATATTTAAATTAAATATTAAATATTCAAAAATTTACCCATAAGGATCCGGGTCATTACAGGTAAGGAGGGAGTTCATGTTATAGCTAGCATATGATCAAGTATATATGTACAAGTTTGCATATATAAATGGTGCAAATATGATTCATGTCCGAGTACATCATTCAAGTTCAAATAGTTCAGGAAAGAACAAGTTACTCATCATGGGTGCACCAAATCTCAAGTGCACAGCAAACAAACAAGAGAACAGTTTTTTTAATTGATTTAAGAAATTCATGTTTTTTAAGAAATGGTGCAACTCAGTGAGAATTGTGGTGCAAGAAATCATACAAGAATGGAATATATCAGGACATAAATCAAATGTTTTTCCAAATATACAGTGGCATAAATGATTTTTTGGCAAGAGTTTAATTTGTAGAAAATCATACATGGCAAGTAAACATCTCATGTCCAAGACTAATGCATGGGAGAACAAATAGTGTTCAGAAATGGTGCACAACAATTTTTGGCAAGCAATTCTTTTTCCATGGAATGATTAATGGAAATCAGGGAAATTTCAAAAGTAAAAAAAAAAAAAATCAGCAGTTATGATATGTCACATGTTTTTTTTTGGAAAGCAACAATGAGCAAGGAATTTTTAATAATCAATTTCGAAATGGAAATTTGTTTTCTATTTTGCATTCTCAATTAAAATCATTTCTTTCTTCAAAATCATTCATTTTTTCTTGGCAATAAATCATGGCTACTACTCAAGAAATTCAAGGCAGTGCAATATTGCTCTATCAATTTTAGGTAACATAATTCTGTTTCCAGATTTCCAAATGTTTATAAGGTAATGTTTCATTACAGTCATAAAAGTTAGGTGCAATCAATCAACAGAGATGAATATTTTTGGCAAGCAACAATTTTTCCATGAAGGCAACATCTCAGAAAATTTATCAAGGGGCAAACAATTTTTCCAGATTAAATGAAGACCAAAATCATATCCAGGTTCACCTCAACAAATCACGCAATTCTTTACAGCCGAAAATATCAAAACAGGAAACATAAAAAATTATCAGATCAAGCCATTTTCAATGAAATCAGAGCAATTAGGGTTTTCTATACCCTATATTAACAACCAATCATCATCAGCATATGTATTATCGAAACAAAAACAAGTTCATACGAGATCATAGAAATCGAAAATCAACCCAACAATTCAGAGCAAGAATTAAATTAATTCAGGAGCAACTCACAAATTTCAGCAGAGTTCGATCGCAATCCCAAATCAGTGAAGCAAGGAATCGATCGACATCATCAAGTTGAAGTAATCAGATAACCATGACAATCAATCCATCAAGCAATCGATTTCGATCCAGAGGGAATCAGAAAACCCTAGTTTTCAAATCGCCCTATCGCCATTTATTTTTTCCCAGAGCAAAAAGGAAAAGAGATCGGGCTAATTGAATTACAAAGGGGCCGGCCTACATGGAGTTGAACTAAGACCAAGCCATAATTTTCTAAAGGGATGACCCCTTGTTTTTAACTCCTAAGGGTTTTTAATTTGATTTTAATTTTGTATTGTATTTTCTATTTGTTTTTGAAAACCGTCAACAGTTTCTAGTGTCTGTAAAATACTAGGGGATTCAGTCAGGGTGTTGACTGACAGTTGATAGAGTCTGTAAAATCTGGGTTACTGGTTACGGGATCGTAAACAGGGGAATCAGATCAAGTGGATATTGATCAGTCTAGAGTTTTGAGCATAGGGTTAGAATAGGAGCAGAGTTTGCGAGTGTACATGGTCTTGTATGCGGGAACTGTTCCATCACCTAGTAGAAACCTTAGAAATGCAACAGTAGGCAGAGTTTTGCCGAAGCTGGGTATATCTGTGTGTGATTTATTTTCTGCATTTTTGTTTCTGCTATATTCTGTGATCTGTTTATTATTATATATCTCATTAGAATTTTAATTCAGTTAAAAACTGTGATAAACCCTATTCACCCCCCCTCTAGGGTTAATCTAGATCCAACAAGTGGTATCAGAGCTTGGTTTTCTTTAACCCTAGAATCATGGATCCTAGTTGTCATTCTTCTGAGAATCAATCCAGTCGTATTCCAACTATTTTTGATGGAACTGATTTTTCGAACTGGAAATCCAAAATGGAATTTTATTTAAAATCTGTTAATATTAAATGTTGGGATGTTGTTATCAATGGGTTTTATTGTGTAGATATTACTTTTAATGCTCATGCTATGAAAATCATATTTTATTATCTTAATACTGAACAGTTTAATCTTATCTGTCATTGTTTATCTGCACATGAAATCTGGGATACTCTCAATACATAGTATGGAAGATCTAACAACCACAGCTCAAAACCCGATAAAATCAACTCAGATTCAGAGTACTGCTTAACAGGATTTACAAATGAAAATTCAGATGGATTAGTGGATGGAGATTCAATAGATGATGAGACAGGAAGTTTCTCATATGAAGATTTAGTTTATATTTATGCTGATCTAACTAAGTCTGTTGATAAACTCCAATCTAAAAACAAATCTCTGAAATCTAAAAATCTTGAGTAGACCAGAAAAATTGATGATATGGAATCACAGCTTGTTCATTTTAAAAATTCTTCAAATTCAGATTGCAAAAATTGTTTGAAATTGAAAACCAATCTTGTTCATCTCAATAAAAATACTCGAAAGTTTGAAAAGGAAATTCTGATCTTAAAAGGAAACAAGATTGAGTTATCAAGTTTGAATAACCTTTTACAAAAGGAATTTGAAATTTTTAAGACTGATATATATTCCAACTTTGAAACTGCTGAAAATGAAAATTTAGTGAAAAGCGGTTTGATTTTGAAAGAACTTGAAAATGAGATTGAAAAATCCAAGAAATTTGAGTCTGAAAAGAAAAAACGATTTGAACTTGGAATTTCTGAATCCCAAGCCAAAATTAAATTGCTTGAAAATGAGAATTTGGTTTTGAAACAGGTCAATGCTGAACAGAAGATCGCTATAAATAATTCCTCAAATTTATTAAAAGAAAATAGCGATCTAAAATCCAAAATTCAACGATTAGAATCAACTTTGGATAAATTTTCTAATAGGGAAAAATCGTTGAATATGCTGTTACAAAACATAGTTTCTATTGGAAATAAATCTGGTCTTGGCTTTAGGAATATCAATCGTTTTGATAGGATGAATTCAAATGATTTTAAAGACACTTCAAATTATCTTGGAAAAGATTGTTTTGAATTTTTAAACTCTGGCAATTCAAAAGATTTTTTGAAACATAAACAAAATAATAATTTGTTTTATAACAAACCATTATATCATTCTTGGACCTCAAAAAGAAGTAAAGTGAATTCGTCTAGTTTCAAACAGATCTGGGTCCCTAAAGGTACTTTGGTAAATTCTGATGGATTGTTATATAAACAAGTTTGGGTACCTAAAGCTATGAACAAAACTGTGAGTGGTTTTACAAATTTTGTTAGACCACTCGATTCTCTAAACTGTTAGGTACTAGAGGTGGCGAAGGAACTGCTAAGCAAAAGAGATTTGGCTTCAAGCTGCTCAATTCTTTTGTAGTCATTCACACTTCCTTAAGCGAAGACTGTTGAGATTCTGTTTTACACTAAATTCTGGTATGATTTCTAAACTCACCTTTGTAAATATTTTCTATTTTTTTTATTTCTCCTTCTACCTCCAATTTTTTGTTTTTTAATTTGACACTGCCATATTTTCCTTTCTCTTTGAGATTACTTAACTTCCTGTTGTAGAACTCACGATTGTCTGGAAATTCGCTCTAATTAAATAAAAATTTGATGTTTTATTCATTTCCAGATCTTGAATTTAGATTTGTAAATGTCTGCAATTGTTTTGAAGTTCATTTTCTGTTTTCTGAATTCCTAACAGTGTTGACGTATTCTTGTTATATTTCGAACACTGTTAATATGAATTCTAAATTGTTTTTAAGATCTGAAAATTATATGGAAATTCACACACCTTTGCTGTTTTGAGTTTCTTCTAATTCATTTTAGAAAGGCTGAAAATTTATATTCATTACAGCACACTGTCATTTATCAGTTGTGACAATTTCGTTGATTTTCAGATTGGCTAGGAAATTTTAATCTGTCTTGAAACAGTGATACATCTTGAAATTCATTTTTATTCATGATTATTATAGTAGAAATTTGTTTGTTTGAAATCATCTGAAATTCTAGATATTTTGAATATCACACACCACTTAAATTTGAAATTATCAATCTTGTGTGAATAATTCATTGTATCTACAAACTTGACATTGATTCAAGTGATTTCAAATAAATTATTTTCTAAATTTTATAGATTATGAATAACTCTCAATCTTGATGTAAATGATCTGAAATTACTTCGGTACTTGTCAGAAACACTTGTGAATTTTTTTTGAAGATATGTTCTTAAAATTCACTATTATTTCGTGATTATTTGATTTGAATATTTGTTTGTTTAAAATCTTTTGAAATTGTTGATTTATTGAATCTCACACAAATCTTAAAACTGAAATTTATAATATGGTGTGAACGATTCATTGAATCTAGAGATTTACATATTCCTTCAAATGATTTCAAATAAACTATATTTTTTTCTTGAATCGTGAAAAATCTTTTGAGACCATCAGAAATATCTTGACAAGTCTGCTTTAAAATTGGTTATCATGATGCTCTGATTTAAAGAAATTGTTTTGTAAATATTTTTGGTAACTGCCTGTTTTGGTATCAAATATATACCATGCTCTAATAGATGAAATTAACTTACTTGTCTGCTTAGGCTCTGTGATTAAAATTATGCTGTCTAGGATATTCTTGTTCGTCTCCAGTATCATTTTTAAAATCCTCATATATAGAGACACCAATTGGTATCAGAAGTGTTGGATTCATGTATATATCTTTTTTCTTCTTGGCTTGTATAGTTTTTCCATATCCCTCCTATGATTGATTTTCAATTTTAAAATTATTTATTGATTATTCATTCAGAAATGGAAATCAATATCCAAATTGAACTGTATTTATAATTCATCAAAATTATTATCAGATTTCGAAATTTTGATGAATTGTGACTGCAGTATATTTCAAAACAAGAGGAGATTTTATCTGGATTTTCATGATGGTTGAATATTTATTATAATATCTTTGAACTGCCAATTATTTCACGACCATCTTCTTTATCTACCATTATTCTGCCATCCATCATGTTTTTTATATTAATGTGGAGAGTTTAATATTTGTTAAAAATATTTTTGAATAAACAGTGAAAATATTTGTGATAGAAATTGGACTATGCTATTATTCAGAATTAGTGATAATTGAAAATTGTCAATAATCCAGGTACAGTCGAGCATATTTCATAATATAGTTAATTTAGAAATTCATTTCACAGTCCATTTCTGTACCTACCCCAGTTTCTATCATCCATATATTGGTTTTATATACCGAGGAGTTTTTTATTTTGAAGTTGAAAACGATAAATATATAATTATTACATAAGTGTGTCTCTAACCTCATTTAAAAATCCAAGCTCTGGTCATGCATGGTTATGAGACAACTTAAAATTTAAGCTGCGACTAACCTCATTTAAAAATCCAAGCTCTGGTTATGCATGGTCAGTGTGCTCTTAATTAAAATAAAAAGAAAAATATGCTATAAATAGAAATTATGCTGAAATTCTCCTTTGTGTATAAAAACCAACCTATCAATCCATCTTCTAATCTGTGAAATGTGTTGATATTTTATGACATATTATGATTTGTTGATTCATAGTTATTGGGATTTGAGATTATGCGATGTTGTCACTTAAATTGTACTATTAATTATCGTCCAAAATCCATCATTGTTTTTTCGAACCACATTTTCATAAAAATTATTTGGAAAATAACAGGAACTCACTTTTTTAACTCTCCCCATTTTATATAAATTTCATTGTATATCCGCCATTCTCTACAATGTGAAATATGCCACCTGTTCTTAGGTTATTATGATTTTTGTTTGACTGATTGAGATTTATAATGATCGTTCTTCCTCTTAAGCTGATATTGTATTTGTTAGTCATTTTTCATCTATATTTTAAATTCTATATCTGTAACAAACCGAGTTTCGACAGACCGAATTTTTCAAAACTCAACCCATAGAGACCCGAGTTGGGTGTTTTGGTATCCTGCAGAAAAAGACAGAGAGAAAGAACCGTGTCAGAGTTCGAAAAAAATAACTCACCGCGGAAGGAATAAAATATAATTTATTCAAAATAGCATTACCTTAATAATAATACTGCTAAGCCAGTATTCAAGCTATACCAACTCTGTTATGAACCTAACCTGCGCATGTTGTGAGGAGGGGGTCAGAACATAAGTTCTGTGTGACTGGACTATAATAAACTCTTATGTAACCCTACATATACCATTCACTTATAATTTCTTGTTTATTAGGTTATTCACAATATTAGCACTCAAGGCCAATTTCATGTCATCCTCGTCCACTTACTAGTAGATTAACCTAATACACCATATATGTAGTTTTTCCCCAACTCGTACAATCCTTTCCATGTATATGTACAGTTCCTTGCCATATATCGTACGGGCTTTATCACGTAATTCTATGCTACTTCAACGTAGTGCCACATTCTTGGAAACGTTTGGACTGCCACCCTTGATCTGGCTAGGTTTCCTTATCATGAACTATCGAGTGTTCAACTAGGATTTATGCCACCTAGGACCACTAGGGATTATGCTACCTATCGAACAGCGCCCTTTTCCCACGTATGTATCGCGAATCGTTTTCGATGTCTAGATGTACATGTACACTATATGTGCGGCCCGAGTCCCGTGACAGGGCTTAATCAAGAAATACAGAACTCAGTCGAGAGCTTTAAGTTATCTGCCGATGCAGATGCTAAGGTCTATTTTTCTACCAGTGGATATGGTCCTACGTGACCCCTCCCTCAACTAATGAAAGGCAATCCAAGAAAATCAAGCATGAGAACTGTACTCCTGCCACCTATGCCCCCACTTTCCTATTGGCCAGCCTCAACCATAACTAGATATCAAGTATATGGTCTGTTGGAAGTTCTCTGCCTTTCCGTATACGTACCACGATTGACTAAGATTGTAGGTAGTCGACGACGTGCTATCACAGGGCTAAACTAAGTATCGCCGACCCACGCTGATCCACCATAGTCTTTAGGTTGCCTATATTGCAACCAAGGCATACCCTTAGTTCTTCTACCGCAGACCTTAACCTCTGTGAGCCCAGGCGGATCAACTGCAACCTCACAGAGGGATACCAAGAGTACCCTCACGTTTCCCGAAGCTACGTGCTCCGTAACCCAGTCCGCTGGAGCCTTTTTCGAAATCAGATAAACGTTCGCTCCTCCTCGGGTGCTTGTTAAGCGATGATCTACCGTATCGGGTTATTCATCTATTTATGGACTGGTCTAGTTTCCTTGACTAAGACTTATCACTTAGTTGTTCTTAACTAAGGTTTACCTCCTAGTTTCCTTTCCCATTAATCTAGTTACTAAGGTTCATCACTTAGTTCCCTTAACTAAGGATTACAACTTAGTTCCCATTCTTGATCGTTTTCTTGACTAAGGTTTATTGCTTAGTTTCTTATTAACTAAGGCTTGTTACTTAGTTATCATTCTCGTTGTTTTACTTAGTCAATTCTCGTTACGTTAGACATCTGACCACATATTCTTGCTTTATAATTCCACTTGTTGACTAAGGTTTCCCGATGAATTCAAGCACGACTTAAGTTCTCTTTTATTCGGTGATTAGAGCGTGGGTGTCTTCCCACAGTTCTTGCTTAGATTACCCCACATTATAGGTTATCCCGCCCTTCAGGTCTTACATCAAGTCTTAGTTTTTCCCCGCCCCTAGGACAGGTTTACCCGATATTTAATTCTTAGATTACCCCACCTTTGGTTTATAATATGAAGTTAACATTCCCTATGTCTGTTTAGGTTAAGTATTGCCTGCCAAGTTTATGACTTAACCCTATCCTTTGGCATTAAATAAATTAATGCACCCCAACCTCTCACATTAGACTTTGTTGTGGTTACTGGACAATGCCGGGCGGGTCCGGGCAGATTTACACCAAAACCTAGTCTAACTTCGGGTTTCAAGCGCGATATGACCAACTACTCACATTGGGTCCTATTGTTTGCAGTTACTGGATTCGTCGGGCGGTTCCGGGCAGGTTTATACTGCAAACTCAACCCAACCTCGAGTTGGCCACGTTCAAGTTTATCTAAATGTCATGTCCACGTTCAAGTTTTAGGTGCCAAGTTTCATGTCAAGTTCTAGGTGTAAATCCCACGCTCTTATTCATGTCCAAGTTACAATTCATGTCTTATTCAAGCGTCACGTACCGATAACCAAATTTATATGCAAATTCATGTTTAAGCCGTTTCAGTGATATCAAGTATATGCCATATCCTAGATCATGTTCATGCTTATAGTTTTCCAACTAGGTCCACCCATTCAAATCTTACTAAGATTATATTATACTCAAAACCCATTGTAATTTATTGCTAAGCCTTCCAATTCATGTCATGACCAAAAATCAAGCGTTCCCCTTTTTAGTTTGCAATAATCATTCTGTCGTATTCATTTCATAATAAAGCTAGGCTCGTGATAGCCTAGTCATAAAATGACAAAAAAGGGAGAATAAAAAGAGGACATAATCGTAGGCATAATAACTAAAAGCGAACACATGACAATATTAAACATTACAGATCCAATTTTCACAATAATTTCATTTCGTGTTTACATAGGGAATGTTTGAACGATAAATCATAATTTTACACAAAAAGTGTATTACAACTCCACTCACATTGTTTGTCGTCTTCAGAATAGGGACTAGATAATTCTTGAATTGTTTTTCCCTCTTTCATTTAGCTTGAATTATTGTTTTGAATCATATTTGAATCCTCCTTGCGGCGCGAATCTGCGAATCTGGATCCATTATGTTTTCTCTCTATATTTCTTTTCTATTTCATTCGTTTTTCCAGATCTCAATCTTCTAATTTTTAGAAGAGATGCTGTAGAGGAAAGAGGGACTATATCCAAGATCTTTTGAAGAAGAAAATGAGGGAAAAGAGAGGCATGGCTTCGCCATGAATTGCTGTGGAGTTTACAAAGAGCTTAGGGGGTTTATTTATAGGTGCCAAGCTACGAATCTCGCCCAGAAAACAACCCAAATACATCAAAAATGTACCCAGAATAATTCTAGGGAAAGTGACCAGGTCGACCCCCAGGTCGACTACATGGTCGACCTGGTCAGGGGTAGGTCGACTACCCAGTCGACTCCCTGGTCGACCTGGGTGTTGGGCGGGAAAATCCTTCCCTTCCTTTCTGGGTTTGAATTTCGAAATATTATTCTCGATTTGAGCTGTTTTGATTGTTTTTATATACCGAAACTTTAGAAGGCCATAACTTCTTCATACGGAGTCCGATTTTCGAAAACTCAGACTCGATTTCATGCAGAATTCTGAGACGAACGTAATGGTGAAATCCGTATAACTAATTTCTTAATATTTACTTTAAGTATTCTTTATTTCCCATCGTTCTTAATTAATTCGTTTTGCATATCAACATTATATTTAAATGTCTCGGAATATATATGTATATATATACATTATAAATTTCTTATTTTTAAATCATAAAAAATGCGTGGTGTTACATTCTCCCACCCTGAAGGAATTTCGTCCCCGAAATTTAATAAGAGTAAGATTTATAACCCTTCACAACCATCCAAAGAGTGTTCAACCAATTGTTGCAACCATGTGCACGTGTGCAAAGTGAATTACATTGCAGTAAATTATGTATGCTTAACCTTTGGTACCACCTACATGGATGCAATTATTTAAAATCTCTTTTCCAAAATATGATGCTTGCATCCTAAATACATTTGCAGTTCTAAATGAATGCAAAATTTTAAAAGATATTTTTCATCCAAATTTTTCCCACATCCTTATAGAATAAGAGTGTAGTTCATTCAACTGTCGCATCCAAGATCCTACCATCCTTTTTTAAATTTAGAAAAATCTAATTTTCTAAATTTTATATAACGGAAAAATCTTGCATTTTCCTGTTTTTATTACTTCCTCGTTTTTATTTCTTTGTTTATCTATTTCTTCGTAATATCTTCATGGTTATTTAATCACAACAAATTTTTGTTAAGCAAACAACTCGTGGATTACCTCTAGATAATTTTTAGTACATCATTACAATAAGATAACAGAGAAAACAGTCAAGCATTACGAAAATAAAACACTACTCTACGGATACAATAATAGAGGTCAAGTCCTAACGGAAGTAACTACGAATAAGATCCTCGATACCACCTATCCGGCTTTTCACTCTGTCCAACTGCTCTCCATGCGGTTGAGTCCCCTGCCTAACCTCTAGCTGTAGTTCCTGTAGTCCAGCTCCCAGCTGATCGTATGAGGTGCCCATGTCCTGTAACATCTACTGCTGAGTCTGTCCTAAACCGACCTGTGCCTGGAGCATCTCCTGCAAAGTCCTAAGGATACTCTGCTGATCTCTAACCAGCTGAGCCTACCGCTCAGAGATGGCCCTCAACTCAGCCCTCCAATCTGAGTCTTGGGACTCCCAGGTGTCCCATCCAGGGGTATCGGAAGTCCCCCATCCTGGAGTCTGGGAAGTCCAAGCACCCCCCCAAGTCTGCTCTGTCTGTGCTGGATCAAACCCTTCCTGTGGCTTGTACTGGGGCTCTGTGTCGTGTCCGGGTTGATAATCATGACCATCGTGTGGCTCATCTTCCTGTCCCCCCCCTTACCCATATCTTCCCAATCATGCTCCATGGGCAGCGGCTCTAACAAATCATGTAAGTGGATACCCATTCTCGTCCGCGCAGCTAAGTCGATAATAGTAGAGGGGTGAGGAGAAGTTGTTATATAACTATCACTATGTAGATCAATACCGTTCCATGCAAAGACCACAGTCCATAAATTTCCAAAACAAAGATTGGACTGTCTCATCTCCCTAGTGGAGTTGTAGTGCTGTAAAATGATGCGTGCCCAATTCATCTGTATACCCCCAAAGATAGCGTAAGTAGCATGCTTTACGATATGCAGAATCCTATCAAAACCAGCGTTTTGCCCAAAAAGATTATACTGCAAAATCCTAATGAAAAATCTAGCAAGCGGGCTTA